>JAKFHU010002140.1:11182500-16182500 GCA_023783475.1 Daubentonia madagascariensis
GCTGTTTGTCTAGTGTACAGATTTTACTTTCCTACTGGTAAACCAGTAGACAGGCAAGGTCTCTAACTAAAACAGTCCCATGAATCATCACGTAGCTTCTACTCAGGAAACAGTAAATGATTCTTTGTTAGTTAACACTTTTGTAAGGCATTAATGGCCCCTGAGAAGTGCATCATGGAAAGGATGTAAGAGGCATAATTACTTAACTACTGTTGCTACAATGGGTTCAGGTAAACATTATCTATTTTCCTTCTTAACCTATTTCAAGGAGGGCAAGAGAAATCCAGCTTCACATCAAGCTTTATCTACATGCTTTATAAAACTGAACACTGGTATGGAAGCCCCTGAATGTTCGACCACAAAGAGAAAATCCCCGCCTAAGCCAACCACCGTGTCTACTTCAGTTTTAGTTTGGGGAACTATGTCAGGCTCCAGTGAGAAAGAGAAAAGTTAGTCTTACTCCTAGTAAAGTGGAAATAGTGACGAACTTAACCCACAATATTTAAAACACTGGCAAATATGGTATTGAAGGTTATTACAAATTTTTTTGACACACTCATATCCTTTGCTAACCCCTTTTTCTTCCCACACAAATCATAAAGTCTTTCTTCAATAGGTTAAAGAGGTAACTTTGTTTAATCTTTATACCAAGGAAAATATAAAAAGAAAACCAGATAATAGTAAATTCTAGAAGTCAACCCACCAATAATGTTTATAATATAGGTGTATAATGTATTTGAATTAATATCTTTGACATTCTTTAATTTATCATTATTTCAAAACAATATAAGTCCTCTAAAAATGAACATTGGCCTATCCTAAGGGTGTTTACACAATGCAAGAGGAAATTAATTCTTTTGACAAACAGAAGCGATGCCTCAAAGTGTGTGTGTGTGTGTGTGCGTGTTCTCAATATCTTGCCCCACCAAGCCTTTTCTAGCCACCGTTACAGAACTGAGGACCACCCCTGAATTTCTCTTTACCCTTATAGAAAATAGTACAAAGGAAAGAATCAGCTTCCTATTCTGTCCAAGAAAAGGGCATCCTCCAATTCAAGGTTTGAAAATAAAAAACACATTAGTCAGTAGTAGTATTACAATTCCAATATTAAAAATATTAGAGTTATTTTGTGTATTTTTCACTTATTACAATTATTGCTTTTTCATAATTTCACAGATCTGATAACTGTTGAATAAACTATTATAAACTGTGTAAATCCTGCTGCAGTGATTCCATACCTTATGTAATTGGTGATAGAACAATGTCTCTAGACTACCACAGAAAACAGTGTGTCCTCTATGACATGGATTTGTCACCATATGGGATTATGATGTAGCCCCATTAATAAGTAAAAAAAGTCAAAATATTTCCCTGGCCATTGTACTGTTTAATTTATTTGGCCACTTTAATACAGCTAACATTCAGAAATAAAACAGCCCTAGTTCATAAAGTGAAATAATTGGATTGGAGAGAGAAAATGGAAGAGGATGGGGCATTAAAGTAACTAGAGGTTTAGCAGAATTTTGCAGAATCAATGGGAACATTCCGTTCTTGTTCTTCCTGTTCCATTCTACACAGAAATCATCATTGTGGTGTCTTATGATTTTGATAAATTATTTATCAAAAAAGAACCTCAGTAAGCTGATTCATTGTTAATTCCCAAGAGAGTGAACCTGAAAGGTAGTGACATTTAAACTTTGTTACTTATTACCAGCTCCAGGAAAATACATGTCTACTTACAGATCTTTAGAAATATAAATGTGCATGCATGCATAGATACATAGCTGAGTAAAAATGAAAATGATTGGCTAAAATAAATTTTCAGTTGATATATAGCTTATTGCATGCCTTTCAAATTTAGGATTTTCTAAACTGACTAGCCATTCTCTTTTTTAAAATTCAGTCTCTTTAGCACATAAGTTGCTATTAGTATCTCATATTTATATAGCATGCTATAGTTTTAAACATAATTTCCAAAACATAACTGTAAATAGTAAAGTGCCATCTCTGTGTTCTAGATGAGGAAACTAAATCCAGAAAGATTTAAAAATGTGCCCAAGGTCACAGAATTAAAATGTGGCTGAGTGTTGTATTTCGTTATGTTAACATTTCCCATCACATTTTAAAATGGCATTTAGAATAGAGTCTCTAAGCCATGTAGTTATACAACCTTTTAAACAGAACTTGAGTGAATTCTTTTTTAAACAACTTGGACACATTACCTAATCTCTCTGTTCCTCAATGTCTTCATCTCTGATATAGAGATAGTAGTAGTACCTGCCTCACAGGATTGTTGTGAGTTAATTCAGGGAAACTCTCAGAACACAGCTGAACACATAGTAAGAGCTCAGTAAATGTTGACCATTATGATTACTAAGATTACTGATCTTTATAGTCCTTTCCTTGGCCTGTAAATAATACCTCTTTTTTTTTTTTTTGAGGGGGCCTTATTTTTCTGATTTCTAATCCAATTTTATTTCCTCCATTAGGTCTTCGTTTTCATATATTTGAGGTAGATTTTTAAAATCTACCCTCCGTGCTTTTATTTATGCGTGTGGGTTTTGTTTTTTATGAATTGCCTGTGCAAATCTTTTGCTAGGTTTTATTAGGTTCCTGTGTCAGTTTGGGTCCTCTAGGAAATAGAAGCCAAGATGGACATGTACAGAGACATTTATTAGGGGGAAATGCCTATGAAGGACAAAAGTGATTAGGAGTAGATGGGGAAAGCCTCCAGGCCCCAGTGCAGATATGACACCTGTGAAAGGAGAGAAGGAAGAAAGAGGGACTGGGTAAAAGTCTCTCACTGCAACGCAGTTCTTGGCAAGTCTCGGGTGGGCCAATGAGGAGTCCCAGAGCAAAGAATGCCTGTCAGAGTAATCTCGTATTGGGCAGGAACAGTCAGGCCCTGGACCCCTGCCATGCTCAGTTCCTGGCTGGGAGCTGACCTGGGGAACTTGGCCTTGGTATGAACTGCAGTGGATCCAAAGGTGTTGCAGCTATCTGCCAACCACCCTTCTTGCAGCAGTTTCTCTTGAAGGGAGATCTGGATACTGCACCTCCACGGCCACCACAGTTGCCTGATGTTTTCTCACTGATACTAAGAATCCCTTACACATTTTTAAATATTATTCCTTTTTTGGTTGCAATAAAGGACTAATTGGTTGCAGTGCTGCAAATATCTGTGGCTTGCCTGTTAATTTTAAGATGTCATTCACAAAAAGGATATTTATCATTGGCTGAATCCAGTTCTAAGTTTTCCTTGCCTCATAGGTTGCATATTAGGTGGAATGTGGTATATTCTAAAAAGAATGCCATCTAAGATTGCTGCAAGACTTGCTGAAATGGTATATGCTGCCAGGTTCCAATGGTACACGTCTATGCTGCACATAGAAATTTGTACATCTCTGAGTTTTTATCTAATTTCTGCTGCCTGCTTGCATTATTTCCTAGGAGAATCTATCGTTCATTTGTAACAGAATAGGGATCTTTCCTGTTATCTGAGAATTAGGCCTGGGATTGCTTACAGGCCACAGAATTGGCTCTGCAATGACTGGCACACACCGTCCTTTCTCAGTCTACATAAGAAGTCTGAGAGTCAAGAGAATGAAAGACGGCTGGGAGTTGTCAGCCTGATGGAAGTGGTGGTAGAGGGGAGGAACCCAGAGAATCTCTTCTAAAAATTAGAAATAACTGACTAAAAGAAGAGACTGACATTCTGTTTCCTGGTAAACATCTGTGTTAGGAGAAAACTCTTCATACCCACATTCTCTCACTTACCCACATGTCTTATAAGTGAAGCATGGACTGCCCTTTGTTCTGGTCTTTTCAAAGATGTTTGTATAGCAAATGGCCTTGAAAGTTAAGTGTATCCTTCCAGAGCAAAGAGCATGAATGATTCCTGTCTAGTATAATAAAGATGTCTGCTTCTAGAGCAGAGATTAGGCTCACTGAGTGCCCATCCTAAAAGATTTGGGTTCCCTAAGCTTGAAGTTTCTTGAAATGCAACCCACTTCATGTGCAGGTGTCCTCTGCCCCTCTTCATGACTCCTGTGGGAATTGGGGCTTGGGGAACTAGCATAAAATTCATGATATTCTGGCTACTACTCTTGCTATGAATAAACTGTTCTTCTCTGACCCAGGAGTCTGTTTCCTATCAGCATCCTTGAAACTATGGCAGGCTAGCTGGTTAGCTTGAAAGTAAGGTAAAGTCTCAGACTTTTCACAGTTCTTAACAACCTGCATAGGCAGTTGATGTGATGCTCTTCCCCTGTGCTTATCTGAGCATAGAGAAAGGGAATCAGAGAAAGACAGCTAGACAGAAGAAATTGAATAAACCAACTTGCATGACCACCGCTGGATAGGGTGTACAAGTTGTCTATTGCCACAGTTATGTCACATAAGAAACAACAATGAAATTTCAGTGGCTACAACAAATATTGCACTCAAAAGTGTGAGCGTTTCATCTGGGCTGGGTTCACTCATTTTTCTGGGGGTTGATGGCTGTTGAATGACCTAGGAAGGCTTTAACTAGGATAGCTTTGGCATTTCTGATCTGGGACCAGTGGGTTAACACAAATATGGCCTTATCATGGTGATGGCAGTGAGCAAGAGCATGAAAGCCCAACTGCATCAACACTTTCCAATTTCCTGCTTATATCACGTTGCTAAAAACCCATTGGCCAAATAAATCGCTCAAACCAGAAATAGCATTCGTTAAAGAAAATAACACCATTTTGGGACAAAGAAATCTCAAGGCAAGTCCAGACTTGAGGAATAGGGAAATAAACTCCATGCCTTTAGTGAAAGAGTCTGCAAAGTCATGTTAAAAGGTGTGGATACAGGGAGGGTAAAGAATCGAGGCTCCTTAATGCAGTCAGTCTTCGAACAGGACAAGGATGCATGAGTTTCCGTGGGTCCAGTAAGAAGGAAGAAATAGAACTGGACTTGAGCCATCTACTTAGGATTATTTCCTGCCAGAAAAGGAGACTCCAGTAGCTAAAAACTGTGGGTATGCCACAGATGGTGGGAGCTTTTAAGTAAAAGGGAGTTAAAAGAGGTTGAACTGGAGCCAGGTCTCCCACAGTTTAGAAAACTGTATAGTGGGGAAGTCCTTCACCATTGCCAAAGAACTCACACATACACCCCGTGAGAGAGCCAGTGTTTTGGATGCCTGGCACAGTGGGTATCTGTGACTAGTCCAATAATAAGAACTAATGTCAAGAGAACCACCTTCTTACCTGGTGAATTTCCCTTAATCCCACTTTCCCAGCCCCCAGCCACATTGAACCTATACTTTGAAGAGGAAAGGAAAAGAGAAGTGAGTGAGCAGACTGCATCTGTCTTCACATTTTAGACTCTTTAGCTACTGGTCAAAACTGCTACTGGAGGAAGGAGGGAAAAGAGGCTGAGAAAAAAGAGACTGAGTCTTATGGAATCTGGAACCTGCTTAAGATGTTAACAAAGCATGGTTGATTAAAGAACACAAAACCATCTTCTATTAATATTTATATCTCTCCTGAATTGCAACTCCTTAATAAACCAGATATGGAATAAAATATGCTGATTGTTTCATTTTAATTGACCAATCAGCATTTAAGGAATATGATGCTTATTTTTTCCCCAAAATTTAGACCCAAAAGAAATGCAAAATATTGTCTATGGGCATATAAATTTTAAAAATAAATGAATCCAAGGATTGATACTGTATTTTTATAGGAAACATCATTACTATACATCAATAAAAGAAGACAAAACTTTGTCATTTAAAAACCAGGTTTATGTCTTTTTATTATGACATTGATGTGTTCATTTATGGAAAATTTTGAAAATTTAGAATAAAAACCTCATCCATAATCCACCAACCCAGAAATAACATCTATTAATGTTTTTATGTATTTTCATTTAATATTTCTTTTCTATGTGCGTATATATTTCTATAGTTATTTTAGATTATATTGTAATTATCTTGCTTAATAAAAATTAGGTTGTCATTTTTTAAATTATTGGAGAAATTAATTTTACTGGCTATATAATAAATATATAAAAATACCATGTTTTATTCAGCAATTTCCCTTTTGTTATTCAATTGCTTCCAATCTTTCACCCTTATAATGTCAAGATACATATCATTCTCCACAAAATTTTGACATGACCTCCAATTTTATTTCTGTTGGGCTAGAAGTGGAAATACTAGATGAATAAGTTTTCTTTTTAAGACTTTTGCATACCGTACATTGCTTTCAAGAAAAGTGATGTCCATTTTAACTCCCAAGAACAACTATGGAAGCCTTTGTGTCATAGCATTCTCACTAACATAAAAATAAATTTGCCAAGTTGAAAGGCAAAATGGATGCATCATTGTTTTTATTGTTTTTTGTTTATTAGAGGGATGTTCTTAAATATATATAAAGTATATACTTAATAAAAAAGAACAAAATCCTGTCATTTGTGACAACATGGATGAACCTGCAGGACATTATATTAAATGAAATAAGCCAGGCATAGAAAGACAAATACCACATGATATCACTCATATATGGAATCTAAAAAAGTTGATCTTATAGAAGCAGAGAATAGAATGGTGATTACCAGAGGCTGCAGTGGCTAGGGGGGAGGGGTAGGTGGGGAGATATTGGTCAAAGAATATATAATTACAGTTAGATAGGAGGAGAAAGTTCAAGAGATCTATTGTACAGCATGGTGACCATAGTTAATGATGATATATTGTATTCTTGAAAAATGCAAAGAGAGTGGATGTTAAGTGTTCTCAGCACAAAAATGAAAAAATCAGTGTGTTTGAGTGTATACACCTTTTGTACTTTATCTCCTGGGAACTGTTGTTCTTTCCTTTTCTAACCACCACTGGCAACTTTTAAAAGCTCATTCTATTAAGTTCTATTTTTCAGATTGGTTAAATAATAATCAAATTATCTAATCTGACATTTATTAAGAGCTCAGAAACCCCATGTCTTATGAAGGATGGCTTAATTTATGAATTTATTTAGGCTATTGAGGTAGTTTAGCCTAGCAAATAAAAAGCATTAATTTGGAGCCAGAAAAACTGGAGTTCAAAACTTATTTTTACCACTTACTAGTTTGGTGATCTGTATCCATATTTGACTTCTCTGAGCCCAAATTAACTTCAGTCATAAAATGGAGAGGATGATCTCTGTCTTCCAGGGTTCTTGTGAGAATTAAATGAGATAATACGTAAGAGAATCCAGCACACAATAGGTGTACAACATTCTATCATTCTTTAGAATCAAGCCATGAGAGAGCATCTAGATACAAAATGGAAAACTGATTAATGTGAAAAACATAATTACTTTATGCTTCAACAATTTCTTCCCATAATGTATTAGCTTTTTTTAAAAAAATAGTGGCTGTTATGTTTCCTGCCAATAGAAGTAAAAAAAAAATCTCAATATATAAAAACCCTCACTCTATAAACCACTTCCCCTTCTTATTTCCTTTGGACTCTAAACTTTGACTCAAGTCTTTCTTTCCTTCTTTCTTTTTTTTTTATGCTTCTTGTTCTTAGTCATTCAATGTTCAGTACATTTTGTTTGCTAACTAAAATTCTTTCTTCACCCTAAACAAAGTGCTACTTTACTTATTAAACTCCAAGAATATCGGTCTCCTGATTGTCATACTTGCTTTTCACTCAATTGGTCCTCAGGACACAGAACTAAGTTTCATTTTTGTTTTGCAAAGAAATCACAATAGCAATGAATTAACTGAATGAAGTACCAGAATAGGTTCTGCAGGTGATACTAATTGTAAGATATATTCTGCATTTCATATTAAAAATCAATTTGTTTATGTATAGAAAGAAATATTGTATCTAAAACAACACTGTTTTTAGAATTGACCCCAGCTGAAATGAGAATTACATATATTATTTATGTAGTATTATTTCATCCACAGAAAGGTTAAGAATTGCATTAAGGATTTCCAGTTCTGACATTATGTTGGACTACATATCTCTGCAATTATCATCTTCTTCTTTTTTTTTTTTTTTTAGAGACAGGGTCTCTCTCTGTCACCCAGGCTGGGGTGCAGTGGCGCGATCATAGCTCACTACAACCTTGAACTCTTGGCCTCAAGCAATCCTCCTGCCTCAGCCTTTTAAGTAGCGGGGATTATAGACATAAGCTACCGCACCTGGCTAGTATTATTTATTTTTGAATTAAAAAATTTAAATTTGCTTTTCTGACTTTTTATTTAAAATTTTTAAATATAAAGTTGAATGATACAAAAACATTCATGTACCCTCCACTAAATTCAACAATTGTTAACATATTGACAAATTTTTAAAAATTTCTGTCTGCATACATGCATAAAATAATTTTCTTACTGAAATATTTGAAATTCATTTGCAGACATATGAAACTTCACTCCTGATTATTTCATTATAAAAAATCTGAGAATAAGAATATTTTACTTAATCACCATGCCGTTATTACACCCAAAAAACTTAACAATAATTTCATAATAATATTTAGTATCCAGTCTGCAGTCAAATTCTCCCTATTGCCTTTAAATGCTTTTTATAGATGTATATTTGAATGTATTGAATTTGACAACTGAATTTGATCATCCTTTTGTCTCTTTTAATCCATAAAAATTCTCAACCAAAAATTCTTTTCATGACATTGACTATTTTAAGAATCTTACATAGTATGTCCTATATCCTGATTGTTTCCCATATTTTTCAACCTGTTTTTCTATTCCCTGTATTTTTCATGTAGACTGAAATTTAGGTCTAGACTTGATTAAATTCAGGTTGAACCTATTTGTCAGGAATATTTCATTCACAGCCTAGGTAATATTGGGACTTCATATGTTATCAGGTGACACATAATGTCAGGTTGTCCTATTACTAGTGATGCTAAGCTTGAATGGTAACTGCCAGATCTCCACGTCGTAAAATGCATTTTACCCTTTGGAATTAGTAAGTAATCACAGAGGTAATACTTGGGCACTGTGGGAATATCCTGTTCTCCAAACAGCCTTCCACTCATTGGTTTTAGCAGCTATTTACTAGATATTGCAAAATCATGATTTTCTAATCCTATCATAATAAACAGAAGTTTTTTCAGTACTAGTAGTTTTTTTGTTTTTTAAAGAATTGCATCAGAGTACTAGAGCTTTAGCTTATATGAATGAATTAAATTTAGTATGATTATCATTTATTATTATTATTCTATGGTTAAGTTGGCCCAGAAACTTTTTTTTTAAATATAGTATTACGGACTGAATTGTATCTTCCTCAAATTCGTATGTTGAAGCCCTAACCCCCAATGGGAAAGTATTTGGAGATGAGACCTTTGGGAGATAATTAAGTTTATTTTTCCCCCTTTTAATTTTTTAATTTTAATTATTATGGGTACATAATAGTTGTATATCTTTGGAGAGTATGTGTTTTGATACAGGCATACAATGTGAATTAATCAAATCAGGGTAATTGGAGTACCCATCACCTCAGGCATTTATCATTTCTTTGTGTTAGAAACATTTCAACTCCACTCTGCTATTTTAAAGTATACCCTAACTTATTGTTGATTATAGTCACTTTGTTGTCCTATAAAATATTGTTCATTCTATCTATCTAACTTTATTTTTGCACCCATTAACTGTCCCCACTTTATCCCCTCCTCCCCACTGCCCTTCCCAGCCTCTGGTAACCATCATTCTACACTCTGTCTCCATAAGATCAATTGTTTTTAACATTTAGCCTCTACATATGAGTGAGGACATGGAAGATTTGTCTTTCTGTGCTTGGCTTATTGCACCTAATATAATGTTCTCCAGTTCCATCCATGTTGTTGCAAATGGTAGGATTTCATTCTCTTTTATGGCTATATAATATTTCATTGTGTATATGTACCACAATTTCTTTATCCATTCATCCATTGGTGGACACTTAGGTTGATTCCATATAAGTACTGTGTGCTAACCGATTGCGCCACTGGAGCTTCTTAGGTTGATTCCAAATTCTGGCTATTGTGCTGCAATAAACATGGGAGTGCAGATATCTTTTTGGTATACTGAACTCCCTCCTTTGGATATGTGCCCAGCAGTGGGATTGCTGGGTCATATGGTAGTTCTATTTTCAGTTTTTTGAGGAACCACCATACTGTTCTCCATAGTGGTTGCACTAATTTACATTCCCACCAACAGTGTACGAAGATCCCCCTTTCTCCTCATCCTCACCAGCATTTGTTATTGCCTGTCTTTTTGATAAAAGCCATTTTAACTGGGGTAAGATGGTATCTTATTGTCATTTTGATTTGCATTTCTCTGATGACTAATGATATTGAGCATTTTTTCATATACCTGTTGGCCATTTGTATGTCTTCTTTTGTGAAGTGTCTATTCAGATCATTTGCCCATTTTTTAATCATATTATTTGATTTTTTCCTACTGAATTGTTGGAACTCCTTATATATTCTGTGTTATTAATCCCTTGTCAGACGGGTAGTTTGCAAGTAGGGAGATAATTAGGTTTAGATGAGCTCATGAGGGTGGAGCCCTCTTCTTTTGAAGAGATATCAGAGATTCTCAGGCTCCCTCCACCCTTTCTGCTTGAAAAGCCAGGAAGAGGGCCATCACTAGAACTTGACCATGCTGGGACCCTGACCTCCAGCTTCCAGCTTCCAGAACTGAAAGAAAATAAATTTCTGTTGTTTAGAGCCACCCAGTCTATGGTATTTTGTTAGCCCAAGCTAACACATACAGTTTTCTAAGTGTTATAGAACCCATTGTCCCACCTCCACTCCTAACAAATTTCTTGCATATTACCAGACATTTTCTTTGGAAAGATGAACCTCTTTACTCTGAATTATACAAGCCAAAAAACATTGAACAGCCTACCTACTGCTGTTTCTGTGTAGTCCTTGCAGTGCAGGCAAAGGTTATCCTAAGCAAAGAGTTCTCCTGGTTATCTTCCCCATACAGGCAAGGGGACTAAATTTTCACTATTATAAATAGTGAACACCACTGAGTCTAGGTCTTTCTCCAAGCTTTTTATTCCTTAGGATAAATTCTTAAAGGTGGAGGAACTTGGTCACAGTTACAAACCTTTTTAAGGCTTATGATCCGAATTGCTGGGTAACTTTCCAGAAAGATTGTACTAAGTTCCATTTATACAAGTATTACTGAAAGTTTGGTAATTTTCCCTGAGGCTGAATCAGTGAGAATGAAGAACAAGGGCAAGTGGTTTGAGGAAAAGGAAAGAGAAGTTTATTAATTTGCTGGCAAAGGAGGAGGAGGATGGACTAGCATCTCAAAGACCGCCATCCTGTCTTTAAGCAGAAATACAGGGCTTTTTAAAAGGGGGATTTTCAGAGGTTGGGCTCTGGTCTACATGACCAGTGTCATATGTTGCGGCACAGGCTATTGTTGTTTAGCTATAATTGGTGGTTTCTGTCAACCTTATCTCTGATGATCTCGTGACCCTTGTCCCTGGTCCAGACAATTCTGTCCATTTATCTCTTGTGGTTTAAGACACTAGAAAACAAATAGCAAAGAGTGTTTTTCTGCCCCTTTGATTATTGGCCTAAGGGAAGGAATGCAGGTTTTAATTCCCAAAAAGGTGGAGGTTTTAAAGAGACAACTCATAAAACATTTCATTGCCCTCTTTCAGAACTTTACCTCTGTTACACTAGCTGTTGGCAAGTGTTCATTTGGATACCACACTCCTCAATGCTAATCATTAAAATTAAAAATATTTTATTTATATTTCTTTGATTACATTTTTTTAATTTCAGAGTATTATGGGGGTACAAACACTTTGGTTACATATATTGCCTATGCACTGCCCAAGTCAGAGCTACAATCATGAACATCCCCCAAACAGTGCGCCCCGCACCCATTAGGTGTGAGTTTTCCCATCCCCTCCACCCCCCTCCCACCTGCCTGACCCCTGATGAATGTTATTTCCATGTGTGCACATAAATATTGATCAGTTAGTACCAATTTGATGGATGGTGAGTACCAATGGTGCTTGTTTTTCCATTCCTGTGATACTTCACTTCAAAGAATGGGATTTAGCTCCATCCAGGATAATACCAGATGTGTTAATTCACCATTGTTTTTTATGGCTGAGTAATACTCCATGGCATACATATACCACATTTTATTAATCCATTTATGTATTGATAGGCACTTGGGTTGTTTTCACATCTTTGCAATTGTGAATTGTGCTGCTATAAACATTCACGTGCAGATGTCTTTATTATAGAATGTCTTTTCTTCCTTTGGGTAAATACCCAGTAGTAGGATTGCTGGATCAAATGGTAGTTCTAATTTTAGTTATTTGAGGTATCTCCATATTACTTTCCATAGAGGTTGTACTAATTTGCAGTCCCACCAGCAGTGTATGAGTGTTCCTATCTCTCTGTATTCCTGCCAACATTTGTTGTTTTGGGACTTTTTGATATAAGCCAGTACCACTGGAGTTAAATGATATCTCATTGTGGTTTTGATTTGCATTTCCCTGATGATTAGAGAAGTTGAGCACTTTTTTATATGTTTGCTGGCCATTATTCCGTCTTCTTTGGAAAAGTTTCTGTTCATGTCCTTTGCCCACTTTTTAATGGGGTTGTTTGATTTTTTCTTGTTGATTTTCCCAAGTTCTGTATAGATTCTGGTTATCAGCCCTTTATCAGATGTGTGGCATGCAAATATTTTCTCCCATTCTGTAGGTTGTCTGTCCACTCTAGTGATAGTTTCCTTGGCTGTGCAGAGCCTTTTAATTTTATCAGGTCCCATTTATTTATTTTTGTTGCTGCTGTGATTGCTTTGGGGGTCTTCTTCATAAATTCTTTGCCTAGGCCAATGCCTATAAGAGTTTTTCCAATGTTTTCTTCTAGAATTCTTATGGTTTCACATCTTAGGTTTAAGTCTGTTATCTATCGTGAGTTGATTTTTGTGAGAGGTGAGAGGTGTGGATCTAGTTTCAGTCTTCTCCATGTGGCTATCCAATTTTCCCAGCACCATTTATTGAGTAGGGATTCTTTTCCCCAGTGTATGTTTTTGTCTACTTTGTCAAAGATCAAATGACACTATGAAGATGGTTTTATATCTGGGTTCTCAGTCCTGTTCCATTGGTCTATGTCTCTGTTCTTGTGCCAGTACCATGCTGTTTTGATTACTGTAGCCTTGTAGTATAGTTTGAAGTCTGGTAGATTGATGCCTCCCAATTTGTTCTTTTTGCTTAAGATTGCTTTGGCTAGACAGGGTCTTCTCTGGTTCCACACAAAGTGTAGAGTTATTTTTTCTAGATCAGCAAAAAGTGATGTTGGTATTTTGATAGGGACTACGTTGATTCTGTAAATCACTTTAGGTGATATAGACATTTTAACAATGTTGCTGATCCAAGAACATGGTAGGGTTTTCCATGTGTTTAAATCCACTGCAATTTCTTTTCTCAGTGTTTCATAGTTCTCTTTATATAGCTCTCTCACTTCCCTAGTTAGATATGTTCCTAAATAATTACTTTTCTTTGGTGCTATTGTGAAAGGTATTGCGTCTTTGTTTGTTTCTCGGCTTGACTGTTATTGGCATATGTGAAAGCTACCGATTTGTGTGCATTGATTTTGTATCCTGAGACTTTGCTGAATTCATTTATCAATTCCAGTAGTCTCTTGGTTGAATCTTTGGGGTTTTCTAGATATATCATATCGTCCACAAAGAGTGAAAGTTTGACCTCTTCTGCCCCTATTTGGACACCCCTGATTCCTCTCTCTTGTCTGATTGCTCTGGCAAGGACTTCCAGCACTATGTTGAATAGAAGTGGAGATAGTGGGCAACCTTGTCTGGTTCCAGTTTTATGGTGAAATGCTTTCAATTTTTCCCCATTCAGTATGATATTGGTTGTGGGTTTATTGTATATGGCTTTAATAATTTGGGGGTATGAGCCATCTATGCCTATATCGTTAAGAGTTCTTATCATAACAGGGTGCCGAATTTTGTCAAAAGCCTTTTCTGCCTCTATTGAGAGGATCATATAATCTTTGTTCTTGCTTTTATTTATATGGTGAATTACATTTATGGATTTGTGTATGTGGAACCATCCCTGAATCTTGAGGATAAGCCCACCTGATCATGGTGAATTATTTTTTTCAGGTACATTTGAATTCAGTTTGCTAGGATTTTATTGAGAATTTTTGCATCTGTATTCATAAGGGATATTGGTCTATTTATATTTCTTTGATTACATTTTTAAAATTTTTAATTAGACATTTTTATTTTTCTGTAAACTATTTTGGTCGTACCATTGCCAATTTTTCTATGGCAGTTTCAGCATTTTCTTAATGATGAATATTGAATGACTATCAACCAAGTTATATTTCATTGCAAATTGTTTTTTACAGTTTGACTTTTGAAGAAGCCTGTTTTATTAGAGATACCGTAGTCCTACCAGCATTAGAGGGACATGAGGAAATTTGGGAAAAATTATTTTTTGCATCTTGTTTCCAGAAAGCATATTTAACACATATGTGTGAGAATCAGGCAGGCTAAGTGTGTTTTAAATCAATGCCATTTCTAAGTATATATTTGATTTTAGTAAATATTCAGCAATGAATCGGAATGTTTTTACTAAGTGTCCAAAGCATAGCAATATACAGGGAGCAAGTTTTAAAACTATTCTTCCTTTGCTCTTCTATTCCTTGCTTGAAGTTTACTTAAGGTATTTTTGATAAGTCATGTTATCAATTACCACAGTCACAAATACGTGGGCATACTATAGAAGTTTTAAAACTATAATTCTTCTAGGCCTATTTTCAAAGCAGAATTTGTGAAATTTAAAGATTCTTCTTTAGGTAATTTTCTTCCCTTTGCCAAACTTTGCTAACTTGAAACCTCTCCCTTCCTAATACACCTCCTCAAAAGATGAGATGAGAAAATCAGTAATGCTCAACTTTGGTTGCCAGTTGTGTTAAACGACATTGCTGTAAACTGTAGCCAAATGGAAGCTTCTTATATTTTCTGTGGTGAGTTCATCTTATGGTTGTTCAACTAGTGTGCAGCTCCACTTTGAGGAGCAAACATGGCCCTAAGGGCTGAGACATCTGAATGGTAGTTTTTGTTACCAAGGATATAACCTGATATGTTATCCTTACAGTGACATGACTTGCAGAAATATTTGATTTTGCTTTGGTATTTGGCTAAAATCCTACTTCAAAACTGGTTTGGGTAGGGCATTGCTGCCACTGTCACCACACCCTGGGCCGTACAGCTTGCAGCTTCAATATCACTGACACCACCAGCATATTTGTAGTTGCTGCTGCTGCTGGCACTGCTATCACAATGGCCCCTGAATATTGCATGCTACTGCAGTACTGAATACCGGTACCATTGTGGCCATTGCCCTTCTGCTGACACTACCAGATGAATCCACCACCTTCCTGGCTCTTTAAGTCACTAGCTCCAGATTCAAAATCCTGAGGAGGTTGATTCTGATGACTGACTGAGCCTTGATTATGCATTCATACCCTAACTACCACAATCCCTGGGAAAGCGAGTGTCCATCCTTCTCAGCTTCTTTAGTGGGAAGGTAGGCTGTGCCATCTATGAAGATTCAGAAGGTGGGGAAGTGTCCCAAACATGAAAAGGGGGGGTTCAAACAAATATACACTATGAGTTGGGAAATGCTGTATATGTTCTGGGGTTGGAAAGTAGGAAGAAAGAGTGGGGAAAAAACTCTGGAGTGGAAGGTTGGCCCAGAACAAGGGAAAACCTGGAAATCAAATTAGGGTGTTTAGAATTTATTTGGTAGGCAGAAAAAGTCATTGGAAATTTCTATACAAAAGAATCAAAGTGGGCTTGAAGAATATTAATCTACAACAGGTAGTATAGAAGAGAATTTGGAGAAAGGAGATTTTAGAGGCAGAGAAACAAATGAATAGTCCAGGAAATTCTCTAAATAGAAGGTGATAGATGCCTGAACTTGGATAGTGTCTGTAGTAATGAAGGTAAGAAAATAGGTGACAGAATTGTAGAGATTAAATTCTAGAGCTCCATAACAGAACACACTTCTCACTAAAGCATTCTCATGTTCAATTTTCTTGATAACAAAAATACTAAGGTCTAATTCAGAAATGTTCTATTCCAAAGTGAATTCAGTGGTTGCCCAGGGCAGCTGTTCTCAGGGTGTGGACATCTGGGGTCCCTGAGACCTTTGCAGTGGTTCTGCATGGTTAAATCTATTTTCATAGTAATACTAAGATGTTGTTATTTGCCTTTTTCACTGTGTTGACATTTGCAATGATGATGCAAAATCAATGGTGGCTAACACTGCTCCTTAGAATGAATCAAGGAAGGGTACTAAACTGGAGTAGTCATTAGGTAGTCATTAGTCATTGTATTCTTCACCCACACACTTGTAGCAAAACAAAACAAAACAAAACAAAAGGAAGCCAGTTTCACTTAAAATATCAATGATGAGTAAAAAGTATTAATTTTATTAAATCTTGATCCTTGAGTACACAGCTTTTCAGTAATCTATATGATAAAATGGACAGTACATATGAACACTTCTCCTGCATATTAAAATACATAGTTCTCTCTAGGAAAACACTTATGTGATTTTTTGAACTTTGAGCTGAATTCACCTACCCTCTACCTGGGTAACATAATTTTTTCTTGAAAGAATGAGTGACAGACAAACTATGATGATTCAGCCTTGGCTATTTAGCAGATATTTTCTTGAAACTGAATGAAATGAGCCTGTCTCTTCAGGAAAACAATAGTATTTGTTGCCAATGATAAAATTTAGACTTTTGAAATACTTGTATCTCCCACCATGACCTTGACAGTATCCTAACACTTAATGATTTGTCTAATTATTCTCGGTGAAATCAATGAATGTGATTTTTTTGATATTGTATAATGAACTGTATCAACATTTGGAAAATCTGTATAACTCAGTGAGCCAATAATCGCCAAATGACCTATGCAGGATGTTGCAAAATCATGGGTAAGAAATCCATTCAACGTGCAAGATAGATCAATAGGTTTTGAAGTAACAGAGAATGAAAGGTCACTGATTTGGTTTAGAATCCATATTGCAACTAACCTCTAAGAAACAAACACTTGCCCAGTTTTGGTGTAGTTATCAAAGAAGAATACCTGCAATTATCTGGAAAGGTTATTAAAATACTCGTCCCCTTTTCAGCTACGTATCTATGTGAGACTGGATTTTCATCATATACCTCAACCACAACAACATATCAGAACAGATTAAATGGAGAAGCAAATATGTGAATTCAGGTCTTTTCTATTTAGCCAAATATTAAAGAGATTCACCAAAATGTAAAATAATACCACTCTTATTATTTTTCAGTTTTGAAAAATACATTAATTTAATATATAAATGTTTATTATTATTTTTTCACAAAAATTCCTGACTTTCATTATTGTTATTTTTTAAAATGACATCATTAGCCATTAGGAAAATACAAGTCAAAACCACAATGAGCTACCACTTCATACCCACTAGGATGGCTATTGAAAAAAAAAGTAACAAATGTTCCCACACTGCTGGTGAGAAAGTAAAATGGTGCTGCCACTTCGGAAAATAGTTCAATAATTCCTCAAAAAGTTAGAGAGTTACCTACCATATGACCCAGAATTTCCATCCCTAGTTATATACCCAAGAGATTTGAACATATATACTTACAAAAAAACTTGTATACAAATGTTCATAGCACCATTATTCATAATAGTCAAAAAGTGGGAACAACCTAGATGTCTATCAATTGATGAATGGATAAATAAATGTGGTATATCCACAAAATGGAGTACTATTTAGTCATAAAAATGAATGAAGTACTGATCCACACTACAACATTGATGAACCTTGAAAACATTATGCAAAGTGAAAGAAGTTAGACACAAAAGGCCATAGCGTATGATTCAGTTTATATGAAATGTCCAAAATATGCAAATCCTTAGAGACAGAAAGTAGATTAGTGATGACCAGAGGCTGGGGGGAAGAGAATGGAGAGTGATTGCTGATGGATACACGGATTTCTTTTTGAAGTAAAGAAAATGTTCTGGAATTAGATGATGGTGATGGGCATACGACCTCCTGAATACACTAAAAGAACACTGAATTGTATACTTTAAAATGGTGCATTTTGCGGTTGCAAAATATATGTAAATATAAAGAATTATGTGCCGGGAAAAAAATGTGGTATTAGTGCTTAGCCATTAATAATAAAGTTATTTCCATTGTAAAAATATTTTGAATAGGGTTTGAAGGGTTGAATATTGATGTAGGTCATGCAAAGATACAAATACTGGTGATTTTAGAAGGCAACTTTTCTATTTTTACTTCTAACCTTACTAGCCCTAGTATATTTGCCTTATTTAGATGCTAATGATCATTAACATAAGACAGAATCCCTACAGCTTTCACTTTTTAGCAAGGGTAAGAGTGGTCTGTGACCAAAGCCATCTCATTTCATGACACTTGCTGCAATCTCAGGGTAACTGCCATCAGGAAGAGAAGGAAGCCAGATGGAGAGTGGTTGGAAGTTGGGGGTAGGGTTGGGGTGGGAGGTAATCTTTTTTGTGAGCACAGCAGTAGGAATATCTTGGCAGTGATGATACTCAATCTGGCTGGAAGTGGCATTCATGGTTTGAAAAGGTTTGCTCTGTGTGGGGCAGAACTCCGCTTGCAGGTCCATTCCCCTCGTTAGAGGGACCAGCAAAAACATCAGAGCCCAGTCCTAGCAAGAAGGGGTTCAGGGGCTCCTGTCCCAATGGCAGGAGATAGGAATTGGGACATAAGAAGCTCAGCCACAGAGACTAGATGATGCTGTTGAGCATAAGGAAAATGCTTCAGTTTTAGGGGCCTCAGGCTCCCATCATTTGGCCTAAGTACCAAGTTTAGGTTACAGAACTGTCAGGTTTTGTTTGGGGTCTGAGATGTTGGTTCTTGACGTGGTCGTGGCTGAACAATGACCAGACGCACCAAAGTAAGGCAAGCACAAAAATGAGGTTTATTGAGGAGAGAAAGATAGGATTGTAGAGCAAGAGCAAGATATAGGTTTACAGAGCGTGATACATACACCACAAATGATGACCGGGCCCTTTGTTGTAGCAAAAGAGGGAGAGCAAAAAGGAAAGGCTTAGTCATGGTCTAGGTCTTGTTTTATGGTGTCCAGATAGGGACCTCCCCATGATTTAAGCATCACCATGGAACCACTTTAATTGGTCAGTTGGGAGTTATATGACCTGAGTCTTACTATGCACGCAGGTTGTTCTAGGTCAGTTTCTGGACTCTAGTGTACCTATGTTGCTTGGCCCATGGACTAGAGAGTCCTCTGCATTCTTTTACAGTTGGCAGGCTAAGTTCTGATTGGCAGATTTTGTAAGGTGTTCTACCCCAGCTATGGCAGTCGCTCAGGACAGGATTAAGGTGGGGCAGGACCATGATGGGGGCTTGGGGTCCACCCTGTCCTTCTTCCCAGGTGGGGCAATTGCACCAAGGCAACACACCCACTTTTGTTTCTAGGAGACCTGGAATCCCTCGATAACTACCTAATAGAACTAACTCTAGGTCCAACCAGTAAGAATTTTTTTTTTTTAAATCCCAGCCTTATATGTCAGCTTGGGAGGAATTTCTAGAAGTGCTAAATGCTTATTCATCTTGCATGTGAACTTCTGTTTGCTTTTTGTACATGTTTTAACAAGTGATGGGATATTTACTACTACTGAAAAACAAAAGTACTGAATTACTGAATATTCTCGAATGGCAAAAAAAAAAAATAGTGGGAATAGTGTATTCTGACAACATAGAAAATGGGGTCACTGAAAAGTGTACAGGAAAACACATTTTGCAATTTTGTTGAGTTTCATTGTGTATTTTTAAATTGGTTTAATTTCCATTTTTAAAGATAACTGTTCTCCTTCTTTTTCACTGAGAACAAGCCCCAGTTAACAGAAACATGAATAGTGTTTTACACAACAATAACTCTCTTGGCATTAGAAAAGCTTGGCATTTGGTTTTCTTTAAACAAAAAGTTTGTTCTCTGTAGAGCACATCAATGTTTTTATCTTACTATTTTGTGATCATGCCATTATTTTTTGAAATCTGAATTTGAGTACGTAACATACCATCAGGCTCCTTGTTGGCATGGCTAAAAAGCCCTCTTCAATTTTTACAATTTGACCCAATCTTACTTTTCAATGGCACCATCTTCCACTTCCTGGTATTTGCTAGCCATGGAGATTGATCCTCTCAACGTTCCCCAAATTAGTCATGTTTTTAAGTGTTTGTGTCTGTTCTGCTCTTTTCCTTTCCCAAGTATTCCCCTTCTTAGCTTGCCCAATTTCTGTTAATTTTCACTGTGAACACAGAGACTTGGCTACATCACACAGAATCAGTCACTTCTAGCTCTGTGTTCCTACCACATGATGCATAGTATCCCAGGGTGGTTTTTCACTCTGCACATACTCAAAGGAGCACTATGACGTCTGCAGAGGTACCTCTGGAGTCTCTTCATGTGATGTTTGTGGTATGTGGATGGCTAGGGGAGGCATTTGACTAGGCAGACTTCCTGCCCTTCCAACTCAGTGTTAAATAATGATGGGGCTGAGAACCCATTACCCCAAAGTATGGCATTTGAGAAAACAGCAGAAGCAGGAAAGTCTCACTGGCCCTCTCCTGTTCTTCCCCCACAAAGCAGGCCATAAAAGAATTCTTTGACCTTCCTCTGTCCTTCATTCAAGAGATGCCCTCCCTATACCTGGAGAAAAGGAATGTTTGTGTTTCTGTGAAGACACAGAGAAGAATCTAAACAAACAGACCTTGCTAAGCTCCCCCCAGTTTATTAACATTAGATCATACCCTTTTGTCTTCCAATAATATTTCTCCACAGCTGTCCACTCTTCATCAAACCTAAACATAAAAATAATACAGGTTTCCCTTTTCCTTGGGGTCTTCATTTCTGAAGGCTCCCATGTCATGTAAAACTTAAATAAATTTGTATGCTTTTTTTTCTTGTTAATCTGTCTTTTGTTATAGGGCCTAAGCTATGGACCTCTATTATAGGGGAGAAAATATTTTTTTCCTCCCTTACAATAGAGTAACTCGACTTCATTGGTTTTTTCTACACAGAGTTTCCATAGAAAACTGTTATGTTTGAAGAAAGAATCCATGTTGGTTAAAAAAAAAAGTCTAAAAACCACTTGTGTAGAGAAAAGAGAATGAACTCTGGAGTCAGATCTTAGTTGGCATTTAAGCCCCACCACTCATTAGTGGGGTTACCTTGGTGACTCATTGAGTCTCTCTGACCTTAGTTTTCCATTTGGAATATTGGATAAATAATACCTAGTGGATAGGATCATTGTTAAGATTAAATAGGATTCTGTGTACATTGTGTCTGGCCCATTAATGAATAATAACTCTTTGCTTCCTCTTTCAGCATATAACATGCATAATTTTAACAACGTGTTTATATCCCCCATTAGAATATACAGGCAAGGAGAGAGACATAGCACAGTGTCTGGCCCAGACTGGGCACTCAATAAATGTTTGATGAATGAATGGATAGCTCTGATTTCTTTGCAAATTGCTTTGTAAGTCATGACTTTTTACCTGCTTTATGTGAAGAGTTCTGTATTCAAACTAGACATACACCTGATTCAAATGAAAAATTGAATGAGGTTGCAGCTATTTCATCTTTTCTCTCATCCCCAACTTGTTTTGTATTCCAAATGGTTGTACTTTCTAGAATTCTAAATGGATGCTTGAGGTTAAAAAAATATTGTTTCTTCATATTTGTACCATTTTATTTAGCTGTTCATTCCCTTTAGATTATTTTGCTCTTTGAAGTTCCAGGACACATTCTCCTGTTTCATTGGGGTTACTTTTCAAATAAAGAGGTCTTTATTGAGCATCTCTCTATAGGTTCTTCTGTTCTCTGTCTCAAAATTAACTGGGCTCATTGGTGACTTGCTAAATTATGATGTCATTAGATCCCACAGTTATGCTTAGAAAACAAAAAAAATTACAATTTTAATTATTGCTATGTAAAATCCATAAAAGATAAATGAATGCTGGTTGGGCAGTAGCTTTTTATTCAGTAAAGGATGAGATATTTGATGGGAGAAGAGGGTTTGTCTCTCATTGCTAGATTAAAAATTTTCATATGTTCACATTTAGAATTATTGTCTCAGAAGGTACAATGGTTATTGCAAATTTGTATTTTTCTCTTTTAGAGACTTTTATTAAACATGAAAAGATTTCTCTGGGCAATGCTTTTGATTTTGAACAAAGCTAGTCATATGTATCTTTTATGAAATTTTTATACTGGAATGAAATAGTAAAAGAAAATATCATGTAACTTCTCCAAAAATAATTATATGAACCAGGGTACCACTGAAAAGTAATCTTTTTGCATCATTTTGGACGTTAAATTCCAGAGAAGGGTCTGGATTTGTCTGGAATATTTAATAAAAGCTACATAGAGTTCGTGTTTAAGTGAAGTCTTGAAGAATTAATAGGAATTTGTACGATGAGGAAGTGGCAAAAGTGTTTCAGGTAGGGGGGATAGCCTCTACCGGTTGATGTTGGGTTTGGCTTTTATGTAATAGCCTTACAATGTTGAAAACAGCTATTATGGTGACTGTCAGTCTTTGCTCTTTGTGGAAATTCACATGTGAAGAGGGTGGAAAGTATTGGCAATTTCCCCTTCCTTAACCTTCTCTTCTGTCCTGAAACAAATTACCCAGCAAAATAGGCTGGACAAAGTTCCAGGTTGCTACTAGAATGTTTCTTGGATGTTAGATACTGCCACTCCCAAAGAACATCTTTGCTCTGCAACGTCCTTTTCCTGCTTTATCTATACAAAATTCTAAAAACCGAATCTTATACACCAGACATTCTGAAAATTGCCTTAGAGGGCACACTTGGTCTTGCCTGAAGCCAAATCTTCAGTCCTCTCTATTATCTACAACTTATTTATTACCTTGTTCCCATTTATTCCACATGTCTCTATCTTACCCTCCAACTAATATAAAGATCTTGGGGCAGAATGTATCTTTTACTTTATGTTTTTCTATAACAGTTTAGCATAGAGCTACAATCTGGGTAGAGCTTCATAAATACCTGTTAGATTGCTTCTTTGATTTGGCCACCATGAGGATGAGAGAAACTACTGAAAAATATAGATCTGGTCAAACTGAAGTTATTAATATAATAGTGGAAGTGGGTATGTGTAAAATATTTCTCATTGGCCTTCCACACCCACTCTCTACTCTTCTCTACCCTGCTTTGACTGACTTTTATGGACAGTAACAACTCATTCTCTTGCCCTCTGGCTTCCGTTTGAGTTTAGCCAATAGGAGACATCGGTAGGAAATTAGCGGGGCAGGAGAGTGAAGTTAGGGTAGTTATCCACCCAGATCCCTCTGCAGGGTCTCATGGCTGCTTTCCTCTCCCTGCATCCACAGGTTCTTCTGAGCATCCTTCTCTTACACCTACAGTTACAACCCTCTTCAGGTTCCAATAATTGCTTACTTCCCTTGTCCCTTCAGATCTAGAGATGGGAATGACTCTCAGTTATTTTAGCTGTGGGGTGCTTCACTATCACTTGTTGATTTCCTTAACCCAGCCCATACCTTTCTAAACAGTACCTCCATTAAACTCTCTCCTGACTCATCTATATCCTGTTGGGATTCTGGCTGACACAGGTGGCGCCCAAAACTTTCTGGGTTACTCTAGAAAAAATAATTTGCGTTACTTTTTGTCATTGTAGAGCAAAAAATACACTCTAATTTAATGTGAATGTTTACTATGCAGAAATAAAACAGACATGCAACCTTCTGAAATGGATGTCTGAGGAGACTACATAGAATTTTAAATTATGACCTTCAGTGATTTGTGGACCAAACCAAATTTCTTATTCAGCACTATACTTTTATAAACTTGTTTATGTAACAAAGATGTTTCCTGCCCAATGATTTAATGACCTGTTATTAACCAGCCTTGTTCATTCTAACACATTGTTTTAGGAGCTTAATTGACTCAGCCCTCCCATGCAAGATAAAACTTGCTCAGGAACCCCTATGACTATTACAGTCTTTATGTAAATGAGAGTGTGAATTAAATATTTGCGCAAATAACAAATGACAGTCTGACTCCACATTTTTTTTTCAATAGTGAAAGAGTAATAAGAAATATCACAATATTATTAGAAATGACAGAAATATATGATCTCTAGGTAACTCTTGTTTTATGGAAGAATAAGATAATCTTAAAATATTACTGTTATGATTTTTTAAAAGCGGACTTTCTCTTTCAGTTAAGGGCATTCATTCATCAGATATTTTATATTAAGATGTATGATTTTTACACTCATGTTTCTGCAAATAGAGATATCTAATCGATGGCAATGTTAATTTGGCAATAATCTTAACTGAAAGTTCTCTTTTAAGGTTGTTCTCTAATTATTACTAGGAAATGTATAGTTTTTGAGACATTGAGAAAAATATTTCTCTAAAATGTTCTTTCTTCATTTTTCTCTTAGAGTCAATTTATACTTAGGTTAGTGAGGACATCTGTTATCGTAGCTGAAAGCTATCATCATTGGAGCTTTAAAAACATAAGGTAAATGAATGAATGAGTGAGATTTTTCTATATAGGTTTAGAAATGGCTTAATAAAGTGTCTTAACAATAATGTAAAATCCATGCACCCTTCTGTTATACCAGAGTACATTTGAGTATTTTCTCTGTTTCAGGCACTGAACTAGATGCTAAGGATACCTCTGGGTAAAAGCCAATTTCATGGCAATATCATCTTTAATCAGGGGTGATGTTCAAATTTTTAACAACTCATGCATCAAGAGTCCCATACAATCAGAAGAGAAGCCAGCAGTAAACAACAGATTCAGCTGGACCAGTGCATTGCAGCTGAGTGTCCCCAACATCTAACTCTTCTTGGTTTCATCACTTGTAGCCTCTGGGTCATTCACTGGGGATTTTCATTTGCCCTTCAGTGGAGACCAGGATAGCTGCTGCTCCTTTTTTTGTCTCTGTGTCCTCTGTTCCTGTGATTCTGAGCTGAGCCAAGCCCTTTTACCAGGTGCTTGTCTGAATTTTGGGTCTTCAGCTTCCCCAATGTCTGGATATCACCTTGATATTTTTTGTCACATATCTGTGTCTGGGCTCCTGACTGTATTGTAATATATCTTCTAGTTCTGATGTCTCCATTCCCATCTCCCTCCTCTGACCATCACATGGCACTTTATCTTGCGGTGTTTATTTCCCTTGGCTATTAAAGTAAAGGTCTTATCACTCCTTCTAGATTGTAAGCTCTTTGACAACAGGGAACAATTCTTATAGAACTGGAGAGAGATATATATATACTAATAGCCTCCAATAGTAAGAAATTATTGTTATCTTATTAGGTTTGGCAATGATATTGTAATTCTGCTTTAAAAAATTCCTTATCTAATACATATATATATTGAAACATTTATAAAGTAAAATGGTATGATATCTGGCATTTATTTTAAAATACCCCGGGAAACAAATTTTGGGGTACAGAGAAGATAAAAAAAATACTGGTAATTATTGAAGCTGGGTGACAGATACATTGGGGTCATTGAAATTTTTTCTCTACTTTTATACATTTAAAAATTTCTGTAATAAAAGTTAATTTATCTATAAATATAGATAATATAAATATAAAATTTTCTAGTCTTAGGGCCTTTGCACTTCCTAATTCCCTCTTCTTGGAACACTTTTCCATCAAGTGTGCATAGGGCAGTCTCACTGTCATCGTTTAGGGCTGAGTAAGAACCCACTACTCCCTTGTCTAAAGTTACCCGTACCCTACCCAGCCACTAGTTTTTAATTGTATTTTGCATATTCATAAAATTTATCACTAGCCAAGATTTTTTACTTCTTTCTGCATTGTCTGCATTCCCAACAATTAATATAGAGCCTAATACATATTAGGTGCTCAATAATTTTTTTAAACGAATGCATACAAATGGCTCTGTTTTTGCCCCTATTGCATTCAACCTTTTTATCAGCAACTTAGAAAAAAACATAGAAAGACATGCTTATCAAATTTGCAAATGACATAAAGCTGGACAATCACTGCTAATTTAAATTGAATGTACAAATATCTCAATGTATTGAAGTGATGTGCTGGAATAAAACTATTTTAACAGGGATAAAGGTAAAATATAAAATTTTAAGTTAAAAAACCCACTATAAAAAAGCATAGCTTAGCAGCAAGTCATTAGTAAAAAGACCTAGGAATTTTAATTGTAGGCTATTTGGTGGCTAAAATAGGTAACCTGATTAATAGGGGTACAATATCTCTACAATTGTAATAGAGGTACAACAGTGTCAACGTCTTCTGCTGGGTTTAACACACATCTGGAGCAGTAATGTTTGCGTTGGTTGTTTGATCATCTAAATATTTATTTACGCTCACTTCTAATTCATTAATTTTCAATGAGCAATGTAAACTGTTATATTCACTGGCCAGCAACTTCTGTTATTGCAGGCAACCTAAATGGAAAAATGAAATAGTAATCAGCCAGCTGATTATTGAGCAAGGATAATAGAGTAGTTATCTTTGATGATATCAGACTTTGATAGTCTGAGCTGTCATCTTCACACCAGGGATGTTTCTGTAGAATGGATGATCTTCCAAGGCTCTAGCTCTCACTGGGCTTAGGCTTAGGGTGGTAATGGCTTCCTTATATTTTTGGCCTTTTTGGAAGGCCAAAAAAGCATCTCTTTTTGGATCCCCCAACTCTGTCCTCATTCCTGTAGGATGTCCTGTTATCAACTCTATTCAAAATACCAATTTCCTTTAGAATAAAAATTGGTACCATAACTTTTGGGATTCATGGGGTTGTAAAATTGTAGAAGGGACAAAGTTTGTGTTCCTTAATCATTATACACACAAACCCTATTGAAGCATTTGTAATAATAATTTTTTCAAGTATTTAAATCTGCCAGACTTTTTGCATTCCTTATTCCTAATTCTTACAACTATAGGACAAAGTAGGTGTTATTATTTGCATTTTACAGGTGAGGAACATGCATGCAACTCAGAGAGGTTAGGCAATTTGTCCAGGGGATAGTTTATATATGACAGAGACTTAATTCAGTCTGATTCCAAGGTTCACATTGCTGTTCTCACTACACCTACTATCTCTCTTGTCTCTATCGTGCATATTGGATTCTCTTTTGCTGGTCTGATTACTTAGCTGGAATCTGGTGAGTTTTTTGAAGGTAAAGACTATATTATCTTCTTTTATTTTTACTGCCTAGCATAGTGTCTGGCTAACGGTAACATACAATGCCTTTTTGAATGGATGAATAGAGGCGAAATGTTACTTAGCCCTTGACCTGTATTTCCATTCTTTGGGAATATCTGTAACAGGTCTTTGATTTCATATTTACTTCCCCCAAAATTCCTTCATGTGCCCTTTCCCTCTTAATCACTGACCCTCATATTTATGTACTTGGTTTTCTCCAATATGCATTCCTTGCTGAAAATATAGATACATCATGCATCAAAGGCAAAGTTGTGTCTGGCAACTAGGAAATGGTGAGAGAATACAAAATGTGAATAATGATACTATATATTTGGTGGGACTGGGGTTAAGGGTAAAGGACAGATAGTGTTAGAAGTGACTTAAATCTCCCCAACTCTCTCTTAACACCTATTGTTTTATTTGGATACGCTACATGTGGTGTTAATCCTGTCCCTGCCACTGGTAAAATAAGGAGATTCCATTTCGTATTTTTTAGCACATATACAAAAAATCCATTGAGTGGTTATAGGCTATTACACTCATTAAAGCATAAACACTTGCCTTAGAAAATGGCTTAGAAAATGCCAAATGAATGTCAAGAAATGGCATGTCTGGTCATTGTAATTCTCTTTATCTATTTAGCCACAGACTGAGTATGCTGACATATTTTATAGAATGTTTAACAAAAATGCTGGCCAAATTCAAAAGGCAAAGGGCCAAATTCAAAAGGTGTTCACTTGCAGCAGGGCATTCTGTGGTAGGGAAAGTGCAATCCAAGTTTACTTTTATTCAAATGGTAATGCTTTGGCTTTTGCCTTTGAGGTTCTGATATGGAGACAACCTAATCCGAAGTCAGAACGTTATACCCATGCAAAGAAGATATTAGATTACAAAAGAAATTTGAGTAGGCATTTTTTACTTTTTGACTGATTTATTCTTAAAACTTTCTCCCAACTTCTTATTTTGAAAAATTTAAAATTAGCAGAAAGATTAAAAGAATAGTAAAATGAATATTCATATACCTTTCTCCTAGATTAATTATTACCATTTGCCATATATGTTTTATCTCGCTTTATAACTAACAACACATTTTTTTTTAGAATTTAGAGCGGATAACTAATAAAAATTTTACATTTGTTTTTTGTCTTTAGCCACAACTAGAATCTATAAGCTCCATAAGAGCAAGAGCTAGGCTTGTCTTACTCATTGCTGCATACCCAGCACCTAATATAACATTTGGCTCTAGTAGGAGCTGAATAAATATTCACTGACTTATGGACTGTGTTCTTTATACACTTGTCCCTTACAAGCTACACAAATCAATCAAAGCTTGAAAGAAAGTTGACTTGATTTTAAAGTAAAATATTAAAAAGTGTACTCAAGTATCATGGGGAATATGTTTAAATCCTTTTCTTTCTATCAGCAGTTATTACAATGCCTTGTGTGAGATACCACTCATTAAATATTCCTTAAATGACATAATGAAAAAACTTGGTTGGAATATCCAAGATAGTCCTAAATATGATCAAACTTTGGAAAATAAGTGTCATAATAAAAATTTGAAGAGTGAGTTTATTCAGACTGGGATAATCTATAAATGGACGTGGTGTCTGAACTGGTCTCTGTTGCAAGATTCAGTTCTAGAGCTGGAATTCAGAGAAGAAGAAGAACAATGAAAACAGAATGAAAAAAAAAAGGAAAATTAGCTTAAACTACTATATAGGAATTCTTAGACATAAAGAAGACTTTCTTAAGAGTGAAAGCTGTTCAGTTTTGAAACTGAGTGTTTACAGAGGTGTTTCTCTTCTGCAGATCTCTTCTGTGAAGTAATCTATTACAAAATAGAAAATTTCTAGGATCTTTTAATAGGTTTCTGACTAAAATAAGCACATCTAGCCATATCAAATAGATAAAAAGAATGTCAAAGGAATGCTTCACCATTGCTTACATAATAAAGTCCAAATATCTTAGCATATAATTCAAGGTCCTTTGCAAAACTAATTCCCAACTAGGTCAATGACTTTGCTGTCCTTGTCCCACATCTAGCCTGGATTGTGGTCCAGAGTTTTTTTTAACTGTGTTCTGTGGAACTCTAGTGATTCTTAGTATAAAGCATCTGATGTTAAAATTTTACATGGTGAAACAAGTTTGAGGAAACTTTCATACCATGTCCCTAACCCCCTATTGGAGATCGTGATGTACATTAGCCTAATTAGAGTCTCTGAAAAATTCTGCAATGAGAAACCAGAAACCATTTTAATAGACAGTTTACCAAACTTACTTGACCAAGGAATTTTGGGATAACAGAATATTTATTAACATTATTAAGGATGTTTCCCCCTAGAATACATGTTGCAAAATGCTGCTTAACCATCATAGTGTGCTTGGAATTCCTTGAATGTTGCTCATGCCACTTGTGCCTGGAGTAACTTAATTTACTTAGGAAAAGCCCCCATCTTCAAAATGATATTCTAAGGCACTTATAAGAAGCAAGCCACAGAAGATGGGGGAGGACTTATGGAACTAATTCTGTGATTTAAACCCATGTCTGTCTGCCCTACAAGGTGTGTCATCAACTCTCTACTATGTAGTTGGAAGCATAATCTTAATATACAGGTGTTCTGTATTCTTTCTTCATTTTTGACTAATTAAATCTCAAGAGTTTGTATCATTTACATTTTAGTCTTTGGGGTAGAGATTTTCAGAATCAAAAGATAATTTATGCGTGGAGTGATGGAATCACATTTGAAAATAATTGTTTCCATGAAGTAGATAGGATTTGGTAAGTTCAAATTCTCACTTGTTAAATTTTGTAGCACTTATTCAAATGAGTGCCAATTATTGAAAGAGCAACATACAATTAAATTAATAAAATGAGAATCTTCCTTGGTGAACAGAGATGACCCTTGTTGACATAGGCTTATGTGTTTATTTAGAGAAGTAGGAAATGGATGAACTATTTGTATTGAGTACTCATTACTTTCTCTAAGGTGTCCATAAGTTGTGTCATTCATTCATTTATTCATGAATTTTTTCAATTTACTGTTGGGAGACCATTTCCCATAGGTTTCTCATGGTTCTGCACATCCTGTGAGCAGAGGCACTGACAGTCTTTTTTTTCTGGACAATCTTTTCAAAGATTTTTGGTGGTGAACAGAAGATAGAGATAGTATCTCTCTCTTATACAAACCTCTGGAACAGGTTTGTTTGCTGTTTGGTATAATAAAAATAATGTCTTTCTTTGGAGGAAAAGTTGGACAGGTTTTCTTGCAGCCCAATCTCTTATAGTAAAAGATTGGGGTTTCCTAAGCTCAGGCTTTCTCAGCTTAAACTCATTGTGTGGACAGCATTTACCTAGGCTGTTCCATGTACCCCACATGGGACTGGAGGGATAGGGGGCCAACATGAACATGAAGCTCAGGGTGCTGACTATGCCATGAATAATAAAATTCTTTGTCTCTGACTGGGAGTCTTGTGTCTTTTGCCAGTATCCAAGAAACTATGGCAGGCTAACTTGTCAGCTTGCAAATCTTGGCACAAGATCCTTAACAGTTCTTCACCCAGGTTTTTTCCTGGGTGTTATCAGGCTTGCCTTGGATCAGGACCCCTGGTGTGGGTCATTGCTGGATGACCACAGTGAGGCAGAGATAGAATCTGCAGAGAAAAACAGTACTGTCCTGAGGCAAATGAGAGACATTATTAAGGGTACAGAGTTGATCTGATATTATCTAAGAAGAGCTCTAAGCTGGGTTCAGAGCAGACCTGAATGAATAGATGGACTAAAATTGTTAGGCATCTGAGGTTAGGATGGTTCATATCCAAGACAAAGGTGGTCAGAAACAGGTTGGCAGAAAGTAACCCTTGATTCCTTTCTACTCTTGGGCATGGCTATTCATATAGATTGGACTTTTTCCCTTTGTGCAAAAGTGACTCTTAGGTAAGTCTTTGATTTCTTAAGTTGCCAAGTCCTTGGGCTATTCTAGCCCTGTGGCAGGCCCTAGTCATTTTCACTATCAGTGTTTAAGGGAAAGTGATGTTCTTGGTCTGTTGGGGAATACTGGCTGGGCTCTGAGACTTTTCTTTTTTGAATGTATTGGTTCTTGGTGTCTGGTTGTCCAGGCTCTTCTCCAGGATAGTTTTCTGCTCCTGGGATCAGTCACCCTTGGGGGTTGTGGTACTTTTGGCTTTAAGAGATCACTCTGGGCAATTTTTGAAAAGATCAAGCTGATAGTGGCGTAAATAGTAACGAATTTCTAAACCATGTGTCATTCAGTTTTCTCAGTACAGTTATGGCTCCCTCAGGAATCTGGAACTGTTGGCCTTGCTCTTTTTAAAGGGAAATGTGGTTAAAATAGCAGCAGCCAGTCCAAGCTGGCAAGCCAAAGAAGTAGTGGCTACTTTTTTGTACTCATAAATAGACTTGTAAAAATGGATATGCCATGAAATGCACTGGCCACAGTGTGATCACATGAAAGTTTATAGAGAAAACTCTCCAGCTATTTTAGACTCTTAATTTTGGCTTGATTCATGGTACCCTTCTAAGTGGTTAGAGTGGTTAGTCAGCTATTCTATCAATGTTATTGGCAGGATCTATAAAAAATAATTTTTAATGACTCTAAGGGGAACATTTAGGAGCAATTTAACTATCTTAGAAAAGCCTAATGTCATGTTGCTCAGTTTTATTATTCTTATCTTCAATGGGAAACATGTTTCTGAAAGTTGAATTTAGAATAAAAAAGGCAAACATGAGTGAATGTGGGCTGAAAAACCACCCAGGCAAAGTACAGGCTCTGGCGCCAGGGCAGAACAGCCTGTCCTAAACCAAGTTCAAAAGGAGGTGTAGAAATTGAAGGGTAGAGCTGGAGGACAATCCAAGAGAAGCAGGTAGCGTGAGGTGGAGTCAGGAATGCTGAGCCACACTGGATTTCAAGAACAGCTGTTTGACAGGGAAGGCCACCTGATTGGAAGTGCAGGAAAGCAGGAGAAAAGTTTGGCTTGATGGCAGAGAGACTGAGAAAAGCAAACATGAGCTGAAGGGTTATTCAGGCATATTTGCAGCTCAGGGTAGGCAGGATAACTGTGGCCAAACCAAGCAGCAGACAATGAGTGTCTGACCAGGTGAAGAGGGAGCTACTAACAACCTACTAAACTATAATTCAGTTTGTTCTGGGATTGGGTGGGGCTGTGCCTGGTGATGGCTGTGATGTCAGGAGCAACTGGAGAAAGAATGGGCCTGTTTGTATCCTCTCCTTTGGCTGGAGGACAAAGTTCCTTTTACTTGTAGGTCCCACCAGGCTTATGTTGGTCAAGAGCCTCTCAACCGAGTCCAAGGAAAGTATAAACAAGAGTACAGCTAAAAGGTAAATCCAGTAACTCAGAGAGGAGGCTTGGATATAGTACCAAATAGAAGGGCCAGAGACATCAGAAGTTCTGGGATGGAATCAGAGCCTGCCTTCCTTCATTTATTCAGTGTGTATTATGTGGAGGTTCTATGCTAGGTTCTTGGGAATACAAAGATAATAAGACAACAGCCCCCACCCTTGAACAATTTAGAGATTTTTGGTGAAGTAGACAAACTGATTACAATCAAGTATGGTAAGAACCATGATAAGGATAAGCACAAGGCTCTACAAGGCTCTACAGCAGCATGCAAGGTGATGGTAGAGAGCATAGACCGTGAAAGATGACTTCCTGGAGGAGGTGATGACTGAGCTGTGTCAAAAAGGGTGAGTAGGAGGTAGGTAGGTAATGGGGGGGATTATTCTAAACTGAAGTTTGTGCAAATTCTGTGAGTCAAGAGCATGATACGTTGAGGAACCTTCAGGATTTCAGGGTTGCTGGGGCTGGAGAGCCACAGGAGAATCTTGTATGTCATCATTTCTCTGATATTGATACAGGAAAGTGCATCCCCAAAGTGGGATCCAGCCTGAAGGCCAAGTGGGTTCTTGGCTTTGTGCAGGAAAGAATTCAACAGCAAGCCAACGGAATAAAGCAAAAGCAAGTTTGTTGAAGTAACAAAGAAACAGAAGGAAGGCTTGCTTCGTAGGCAGAGCAGGAGCTATATCTCAGAGCAACAGAGAGTAGTCCTTTGTGAGTGTCTAGGGTCTTATTTTATACTTTCTATTTAATTTATGTTAAGTGGAGGGAGGATTATTCATAAGATTTCTGGGAAAGGGGTGAGGAGTTTCTGGAACTGAGGGTCCCTCCCCTTTCTAAGCCATATATGGCATTTGTAAACTGTCATGGCGCTGGTAGGAGTTTCTTTTAGTATGGTAATACATTATAAACAGGATATAATGAGCAGTGAGGGTAACCTGAGGTCATTTTTCATGGCCATCTTGGTTTTGGCTGGTTTTGCCCAGCTTCTCAACCACCTCCTCTTTTATCAGAGACCTTGGTTCGAGTCTTATGACTCTTTATCGAGCAGGACCTGCTGTTTCCCTATCTCACTATGGTAAGAAAGTCAACCACTTACTTTAGGTCTCTCAGACCAGCTCCTATCATGGACAATAGTGGCTTTCTTAGTCATCTTTGGGCCCTTCCATAGGCAAGATTACCCTTGCTGGAATTACTGTCTTCTCACCACAAAATAGAGTCCAAGTTCTCTCTCAAATGGCTTGTGGGGGGGAGTGGAGAAGGAGAGTACAAATCTCCTCTTTGTTGCACATAAACCTACATGCTGAGATTCTAGTACTCCTCCTACTCAAGTCCTTGGAATGGGGTCACAAACTGGCATATCCTGGTAAGGTCATGATTATTCTTTCCTTAAGCCCTCCCCTTAGCAGAAGGATATGTACTCATGCATGTCTAAATAAATAGCAGACTCTGGGGCATGCACTTATAACAATCTTTGGAGTTTTTCCCTCCTGTAGGACATATCCTGTAGGTCCTACATTTTGGGGGGCTGAATCCATGTTTAACATCTCCTTTTCTGCTTTAAAGATGTTACAGAAAATGAAAATGTCATTTTTTTTAGTGCTGCTTAGATATTATCTATGGTGATTGGATTGTTGCTATGAATATTTGAGTTGGTATGAATGCTTGAAAAGGCAAAGTGTATTATAGTGAAAGTACTAGAATGCTGTGTTAGGCACACTATTCTTATGGTTCTGGTGCTAAAATGCAAGTAATGAGGCCTTGCCTTGTCCACCTCATGTTGGTTATTTGAAAGATTAAATTACAGAAAGTATGTGAAAATGAAGTGTCACTATCCAAACATAAGATGTTATTCTCAGAAGGGAAAAAAAGTGGGTTTTTTTTCCCTTATGAGATATACCTTTTACTCGGAATGAGTTACCATGGTATTAGAGACACTTTAATGAAAAATTGACAAATAAATTAATAAACTAATAGAATGTTGTCATTTAGGGCTGATTTTAATAATGTCTTAATGCATTGATTAGCATTTAGAGCTCTTTTCCCTATCTGTATTTAAGGGCTCTAGTTGCAAATTGCTAGATATTTGATTCCATAATGCAACATATTTTGAACACTGAAATAGGTAGCACTTTTTGGAAAGATAATTGCTCTAAAACAGAGTTTCAGCTTTGACTGAGAAAAAGGTATTGGTAATTTCCAAGGGTGCTTTAAAAAATGAGTGCAGAATTCAGACAGAAAGCCATCAAGATCAAGATTAGCGGAAGCAGTAGGAGTGAGCATAGGAGCAGAGTGCCTGTTCTAATAGTTTAAATGTGCAACGGAGATGAGAAGTGAGGAAATAGATGGAGGTGGAGAAAGATTTGCAAGATACTTATTGTCTTTCAACAAAAGGGTGGTGCCCGATGCACAAGTATTACAAAAAGGGTGCAGATCTTCCCTTCTACAGTTATTAATATCTGGGATTAAATATCTGCTCCCAGCTCCTTGTGTTCAGTCATCCTCCCTGCCTGCTAGTCTGTTGCAAACTTCCAGAAGGAATCTCTTTGTTTTTGTGGGAAGGAGTATCCTCTCGAAATCACTCACAGGGCAGTGGGACATTGAGTTAGGCCTTGGGAACATCCAAGAACAAATGGCTAGAGCAGAGACTTTTTTTTTTCTTCTGATTTTCCAGTCCTGACTAGAGAAAAAGAATTGACCACAGAAACCTAGGCACAGGGCAGGATGAGCTTTCTTTGTCCCTCCATGCTTAAGGAAATGCATTGATTACACTCATTGGGGAGCACTGGACTCTTGATTTCTCAGGAGTTTTATTTCCAATAATATTTCTGTAAGTAGGATAACATTAGAAATGAAGTTAGTAATTTCAATGAAGAAGCAGTTTCCTACATTTTTATTTTTAAAAACTATATAAATATACCAGTATCATACTACTGTTATGAAAGAAGCAAGAAAAATTTAAAGCTATTGAATACTTAGTGTGGCTGGGAATTATATCATACTGATATTATGTTAATCTGATGTTTTCAATTAAGTCTTTCTAATTAGTGCTCACAGATAAGCTAATTCTATTTATTTGGGGAGGGGGAGGAACAAATTTGAATACCTTCTGCTAATATACATGTACCTATGCCCAAAATACTTTTTCAAATGAAAATTCACATGTATATTATGAAAATTCTCTTTCAGATACGTTAGTTGTTAAGTTCTAGAACTAAAATACTGAATTCATTGTTTTCTCAAAACAACATTTAGTTTCACGAATAAGATACAATAGTAGCATCAACTGTAGTAGATTGCAATAATGAAACACATGTTTCTTAGATAATCTAAAACACCCAGCTAATGACTTTCAACTTTGTATTTTATTATGTCAAAGAAAGAGGTCAGAAACTTTTTGTAGATACTGCCTATGTAATCTCATACTTAGCAAATCTTTTTTTGAGGCTAGTGTGATAATGTATATGCTGAACAGATATTTCTCGCTTTCTGGGTGTGGTAAGATGAATGCCTGGAGAGTAACTGGTTTTTTCTGTTGGCCCAGAGGCTTGTGTCTGCCTGTTTCTGGAAGGGTGAGTCTGAACCACTGAGTGTTTGGGTATTCCTTCCTGCTTCAGGGTGGTTCTGAAAGGGCTAATCTGACTTTAGGATATGTATAAAAAAGGAAAAAGCAAACAAACAAATAAAAACCCCTGGGAAATCAGAGTATGCACAGGATTTTAAATATATGTTAAGGGGGAGCCACGAGCTGCCTCTGAGTCAAGCACATTCACAGACTTTGAGATCCTTTCAATACTTGTAGAACCTGAGACTGGACCTTGGGGAGTTTCTTCTTAAAAAAAAAAAAAAAAAAAAAATTGAATTAGAACCTACGTACTGAAAATCCAAAGTATTTGTTCATTTATTGAGATAGATACTTAGATCATTGAATTATAGCCCTTTGTTTCCCTAATATCAGCATTTCAGGCCCTAAATTTAACTCTGAGCAGTTTTAGTTGCATCTCACGCTTTTTGATATACCATATTTTCTGTTATAATTGAGCTCAAAATTTTTACTGTGAGTGATTCTTTGACCAATGGGGTATTTAGAAGTATATTGTTTTTATCCAAACATTTGAGCCTTTTCTAGTTATTTTTATTATTGATTTCTAGCCTAATTTCATAAGATTAATGATTTCAATGCTTTGAAATTTGTTGAGACTTGATTTATGGTCCAACTTTGTCAATTTTGGCAAATGTTTTGTGTGCACTTGAAAAATGTATATGCTATAGTATTATATACAGCAGTTAAATAAGGCTCATTAATCATGTTAAAATCTTCTAAATCGTATGTTTTTGGGGTTTTTTTGCTGCTTTTTTACTGAGATTGATGTCTTCAAATCTTCAAATCTAATTGTAATGACCCATTTATCCTTTGATTCTGTCAATTTTTGCTTCAAGTACTTTGAGGACATGTTATTAGAGGCATTCAAATTTATAATCATTAAATCAATTTAGTGGATTGATCATTTTATCATTATAAAGTATTCACTGCTGCCTCCAGTAATGCTTCTTTTTTTCCCCTGATATTAGTATAGTTGTAGCAACTTTGTTTTTGCATTGTATATGCTTTTCCAATATTTTTTTACTAGCTCTGTGTCCTTATGTTTAAGGTGTGTCTCTTGTAAGCAATATTGAGTTTTTTTTAATTCAGTCTGATGGTTTTCTTTAATTAGAGAATTTCATTCAAATTGCTGATGTATTTGGGTTTAAATCTATCATCTTATTATTTGTTTCCTATTTGCCCTTATTTTTTATTTTCTTCCCTTGCCTCTCTTGAATTGATGGATTATTTTTATAAATCTATTTTATTCTCTATTAATAGTTGATTATACATTATTTTATAATAGCTTCTGGTGTTTATCAACATTATAACAGGCATTCTTGACTTAATTAATAGACTCTGTAAAACTTAGTACTTTCAATTTTACCACTTCCTGAACAATGTCAGGACATTAGAACATTTTGGCTTCATATACTGCACTCCTGCCTTTTTTCTTTTATTTTCAGATATATGTATATTTTAGTCCTTCTCCCTTAAGAGTATCATTGTTTTCTGCAGTTTTAATTATTTATAGGTATCCTTTCTGTTGCTTTTCATTTTGTCTTGCATTTCTGTTTTTCTACCTGGGATTATTTTCCTTCTATCTAAAGAACTACTTTTAATGTTTCTTTTAATGCTGATTTGCCAGTGATGAATTCTATCAGTTTTTGTTTGTTTTAACATTTCTTTATTTCTTCTTCACTTATTAAAAACAGCTTTATAATTTACATACCGCTAAGTCACCCTTTCCTTCACTTTGTTTTTTCCTCTCTCATTCATTTTTTTAAAAATTGTAGGAAAACACACAATGTAATATTTACCATCTTAACTATTTTTAAATGTATAGTTCAGTAGTGTTACATATAGTCACATTGTTGTGCAACCAATCTCTGGAACGTTTTCATCTTGCAAAACTTCTTTATTTTTGATGGTTATTTTTTCTAGGTATAAATTTAGCCTGAAAGTTATTTTCTTACGTAATTTGTGATGACAAGTCAGCTGTCAGTATTATGTTTGTTATGCGGAGGAAATGTTTCTTGTTTCTTTGCCATAAATGATAGCTTCATTATTTGATTATCTGTGAATCCATTTCTACTGTCTCTTTTGTTGTTGTTGTTGTATTGGCTTTTGGTTTTTCATAATTCGATCCTGTCTCCTGGTGTGCTTAGTAATTTTCGATTAAATGCTGGATAGTAGGATAAAAAATTGTTGACATTTAGATGATTTTATATTCCTTCTAGAGAAGATTTACTTTTTTGTTGTTAGGCAGTTAGTATAAGGGTAGATCACCTTGATTTAATTAACGAGCAAGATGATTTGTGATGGTATTTCAGTCCATGTAAGGTCTGACATATTTTAGTTTGTTCTCACTCCTAGGATGTAGCCTTTCTGGGATCTAACTCAAAACCAAGGTGTTTTCCTTGGTGGTTCTTGAGCATCAGTTTTTATTTTCTCATCCCTGTGAACTGGCTGAAAGCTCTGCTTGGCCACTAGGTCTTGTGATGTTTAAGAACTGGCAAATTTATCAAGGGGCAACATGGAGGAGAATGTTAAGCTCACATCTATGTGTTTCTCTTCTCTCTGTAGTCTTGGCCCTTTACTTGTTGGCTGCCTGGGCTGCTCCCTACTGCCTTCAGATAACTGAGTTTTTAAAATAGGATTTCATCCAGCTTCTTGTTGAGAGTGTTGGTCTGATACATAGCTGTAGGTGGAAGTCCTCTGAAATTTCTTTAGGACAGCTAAAGTATGGAGATTCTCTTACGTAGAAATCCAGGTCTGCTCAGGACTTGTAGGTGGTTGCTCATCTTTCTGGGATCTGCCGTCTCTAAGTTTATATCTCAGTGGGAAAATGGACAAAGGACACTAATTAGTATTTCACAGAAATAATATATAAGTGCCCAGGAAATATATAGACAAATGTTCAACCTCCATAAATATTAGGAAAATGCAAATTGAAACAAGGAGATGGCTTTCTTCCATTAGATTAAAAAGATTGATTTTCTTATTATTGGTGGGAATGTAAATCAACCCAATCTGTATTAATCATAATGACTGCTGAACACTCACTGTGTGTCATGAGCTGTTCTGAACTCTTTATACGTATTATTTATTCTCATAATAATGTTATGAAGTAAATATGATTATTATTAATCCTATTTTCAGGAGGAAAAAACTGATGTTGAGAGAGTTAAACAACGTGCCCAAGGTCACTCTGATTGTCAGCAACTGCACTGAGGTTAGGCCCCAAAGTAGTGCTGACACCCTCGTCCACCAACTTATGCTGCCTCTAAATTCTGCTTCTAAGGCTTCGTCTTACAAACTGGTCACACAAATGTACAAAGAGGCTTGTACAAAAAGATTCCCCATAAAATAACTTGTAATAGTTAAAAACTGGGTACAAACTCAATATTCATTCATATTGAAATGTAAAAATAAGATCATCCATGTAAAATATCCAAACAATGTAATACTCTGTATCAGTTACTAAGAATTTAATGACATGGAAGAATGTCTAAGATATATCTTTAATAAAGAAAAGTTAAGAATATTTTGGTAAAAAAATGTGTATAATAGGTGTATATATGTAGAAAGAAATGTCCATATTGGCATACACACTGGATTGTTAATAGTGGTTTCCTCCTGAGAGTAGGATTTGTGGGTGGTGGTGAGGGAGGGCTTTTGTATTTTAATTTATACATGCCTTGTATTATTTGTACTTTTACATATTCAGTATGTATTGCTTTTGCATGATTTAAAACATTTCTATTATAAAAGTTTTAAACATATGTAAGATAAGAGAATAGCATAATGAATTTCCATATATACATCATCTAGTACAGCCAAAAATTATCAGGGTTTTAACTTATTTACTTCACATATAATCTACCTCACTTTAAATGCTTTAATGCTCCTAAAATGCTTTAAAACAAATCCCAGACAGCATATCATTTCCTAACTAGTCCTAATTAACTCAGTATGAGTCAATAAGAGTTATAGAAATTTTGTTATATAACCGCAGTGCCATTATCATACCTTACAAATTGACAATAATTCCTTGGTATCATGTAATACCAGTCTATAATCAAATTGCCCCAGTTAGCTCAAAAATGTCTTTTTGCAGTTAGTTTGTTTACAACAGGATGCAAACAAGTTTATCACATAATGTTTAAATGTTAGATCTCTTTCACCTGTTTTAATCTAGAACAGTTCTCGTCACTTATTTTTTGCATACCACTATCTTGTTGTAATTCAATAATCATTAAAAGAAGTAGTTCAAACGTGGATTCCCATAGCTACTTAAATTATATGGCAACCAATGTCTCACATTAAATCTTATGAAAGTAAGACATTTTAATCCTATTTGTAAGTATTTATTCCCCCTATCGTTCATCAATACTGTACTTGTCAATTAATCAGCAAATTTTGAGTGCCTAAGACGGTTTGAACAAAAGATATTTTGAGGGAATAGCAGTGGAGAGGAGAAATACAAAAGGAAAAAAGAAAAAGTCGCCAAGTGTTTAAGCTCATTAAGTGTAAGAACAGGACTAATATTAAACTTCTAATATTTTTGCTTTAAATTAGAAATTGGGTTTATCAATCTCATAGTTAAAATGGTCATAAATGTATTTTTTGTGAAATTCTGCATATAATGTTTTTTGGTAAACCATATCCTTCCTTTTCCTTTCCTTGTCTCTCCCTCTCTCTGTCTTTCTCTCTCTCCCCTGCCCTTTCCTCCCTTCCTTCCCCTCTCTCTCTTCTTTTTTCTAAACTCTAGCTACAATCCAAAGTCATTGGTAAATGAAGAGATAAAGAAATCAGCGATCTTTTTCTAATATGTTATAATCAATTTTAAATACCTTAGCTTTGAAAAGATCAGATGGTTTTAAAACCTTTCAAGATGTGCAGGTTGACTTAATTACAATCTCACAGAATTATTCAGGACAACTTAAAAGTATTCGATGCATAATAAATAAAGCTGTGCATCATTGTCTGCAGCATTTGAGAGGGAATGCCAAGAGGGAACAGTATTATTCTCCATGATCCAAGCGGACCTAATTAGCACTAACAGGGGAAAAATAGCAAATGAGAGCAGGAGCTCAATATGATATCAGGGAAAAAATCCTAATGGATAGATTGATCAGTTAATGGAAAATTCCCAAGAGAAGTAATGTTAATGCAATTGGAGTATGTAATTAAGGGGGGGAGAAAACATGGGAGGAGGAATAAATGTACTATTTATAATTCTCTGCGCAACCCTGCATAGATTGGTTCCTGTTCAGAACATTTCATCTTTATTCTAGAAATAGATTTTTAAAAACCTAGCATTGATAGATATATTCTTAATGAAGAAATCTCTAGAAAGAGAACAGAATAATTAAAACTAGGTTTTGTTTCCATTTCTCTTGCTGATGTTAGAGTGTGTGTTCTAGAAATTCCCAAAGGCTCATATTCCAGTTATTCTCATTCACTCACTTCAATATTATGAAAATTGTTTCATTACAATACTATAATGATATAATAATATATAATAATTATATATATAATGATATAAATTCGTATAACAGCAAGGTGCATTTAGTGTATTAGCAAGCTGGAAATATTATACCATTTAGGAAAACGTAGCCAAGTTAGTGTCTGTTTATACTAAGAATGTACTCCAGTAAGCTGAATCAGTCTGTATTGGTTTAACTTTGGTTTTGGATGGTAGAAATAAGTTTTTACAGCATCACTGTGCTTTCTGTGATTAATGTTGACTAAGAAGAATGAGAGACATGAAACAAATACTTTAAGAGCTTGTTATTAGTATGGTAACTTCATTGCTTGTCCAACCAATCCTAGTCTGCAAAATAACAGGTTGTCTTGTATTACTAAACTCAGAATATAATTTTTCTATTGTACTTACTTTTCACATTATTTGGTGGAAAATTTGAAACTATGGAGAAAGCTCAAACACCTCAAGAACTTCAACAAGGCCCTTTTAATTAAGCATGGGCATATTAACCAGGAGTACAATGCATAATTATTTCTAGTTTATATTAGCTGAATCAAATTTTTTATTTTAATAAAAGAGACAAATTTAGGACCGAATAGTTATTTAGCTTTCATAGGTCAGCAATATACATTTGAATCATTCACATTTACTGTATTCAGCTTAATGTCCTCAAATCTTCATTTTGCTCTGTGTTGTAAAGACATGACCAAAGCATTTAGAGGTAAGCCAAGTTTCCAAAGCAAGATTTGTTAAAAGGCCTGAAGGCTATTTTGAAAGGTTGCAAACTAATTAGAGGGAAGTGCCTACATAACGCACTTATTATACTTGTACTACACCCACAAGATGCATTTTTTTTATTTATACTTGCTGACCATAACCTAGGACGCTGCTACAAAGTGTTAGGTTTTTCCTCATTCACCATCCATGCACTGTATTTGATTTCTTTTGTGTCAGAATATCTGGTTCACAGGGTGTTCACAAATCAAAACCATTGTCTCATCCAGTAAACTTTATTTTTCCCTGGGCATAAAGCCACATTCCTTATAGATTCGAAGCAATTATTCCTGCAATTATGGAGTTGCATCTTTTTCATTAGCAATATGTCTGCTAAATTATATTCATTACACAATAGCATTGCTTATTGATATCAAATAATACTAAATTATGAGTTCCTTAATACCTAAACTCATACTAAACTATGAGTTCCTTAAGACAGAGACCTTATTAATCACTTTTGTATGTCTGGCATACATAGTAGGCCTGGCACAAGGTAAAGTGAATGACCTATGATATAGATAAGGTAAAAATGTTATCATCCTATTGTTGTCAATGGATTTCTTGACCCACTTAATAGCTAGAATGCTAGGTACCTAATGTCTGCTTAACACCTTCAAAGGTTGGAGTTATAGTGCAGCCCACTGAAATGCACTGTTTTTTGCTTTAAGCTTAAACTTCAGAAAGAGTGGACTCCTACTCCAGGATTCCTAGATATAGTCCTTCTCGAATTGATTCAAGGCTTTCATGTTAAAGAGTAGCAATTTAATATTTCACTGCTTCCAAAACATTGGTAATTTAACACTTTAATATTTCACTAAGGTGCGAAATAAGAATATTAGTGACTTAAAGTATTGAAAGTATTGTAATTCCAAATCTCTCTTTATTTCAGGCTTTGCAAACTGTTTAGAAGTTATGAATGTTCGTATTTCTTAATACTGGTGTCAAGCTTGAAACTTCAAGTGATATTTGCCATTTGATAGTCTGGGAAAGAATTTTGTGTGTGTGTGTTTTGGTTTGTTTTTAACAGCATTAAAAACTTGAAGCATAATTTACATATGATAGGCTGCATATATTAAAGTGTACAATTTGATGTTTTAGCTTATTTATATACCTGTGAAACCATCACCACAATCATAATATGAACACACCCATCACACCCAAAACTCTCCTTGTGCCTCTTCATAATTCCTCCTCTCTCCCCTACTCCCTATAACCCTGAGAAACCACTGATTTGTTTTCTATGACTTTATTTTGGTTGGTATGTCTTAGAATTTAAGATAAAAGGATTCATCTAGTATGTATTTGTTTTTGTCTGGCTTCTTTCACTCAACATAAATATTTTGGATTCATCTATGTTGTTTTGTGTATCCATAGTTCACTAATTTTTATTGCTGAGTGATACTCCATTATATGGATACGCTACATTTTATTTATCCATTTTGGGTTGTTTCCAGTTTGGGCCATTACAACAAAGCTGCTATGAACATTCTTATATAAATCTTCATATGGACATCTACTTTCACTTCTCTAGGGTAAATATTTAGGAGTAGAATGGTGGAATCCCCTGGTAGGTTTACATTTAATTTTTCAAAAACTGCCAACCTGTTTTCTAAAGAGATTGTACCACTTTACATTCCTTCTAGCAGTGGGAGAGTTATAGGTGCTCCATATCCTCACCAACATTTGGTATAGTCAGTCTTTTTAAGTTTAGTTATTCTAAGAGTTGTGTAGTGGTAAACCATTGTGGTTTTAATTTGCATTTCCCTAATGACTAAAGATGATGAACATCTTTTCATATGCTTATTGCCATCCATATACCTTCTTTGATGAAGTGTCTGTTTAAATATTCTGATCATTTAAAAATAATTATATTGGTTTTTTTTTTTTTTTACTGTTGAGTTTTGAGAGTTTTAAAAAATATATTCTGGCTGGGTGTGGTGGTTCATGCCTGTAATCGCAGCACTCTGGGGGGCCAAGGTAAGAGGATTGCTTGAGTTCAGGAGTTCAAGACCAGCCTGAGCAAGAGTGAGACTCTGTCTGTACTAAAAATAGAAAAATTAGCTGGGCATAGTGATGCATGCCTGTAGTCCCAGCTATTTGGGAGGCTGAGACAAGAGGATCACTTGAGTCCAGGCGTTTGAGGTTGCAGTGAGCTATGATGACGCCACTGTACTCTACACAGGGTAACAGAGTAATACTGTCTCAAAAACAAAAACAAAAACAAAAAAATATATACATAATCTTTATATTTTTTCTAAGTATGTGGCTTTTTTTTTCTCTTAGCAGTGTCTTTTTAAGAACAAAAATTTTTAAATTTGACAAAACCAATTTTTTTAGTCCATTTGGGCTGCTGTAACAAAATACCGTAAATTGGATAGCTTATAAACAACAGAAATTTATTTCTCACAGTTCTCAAGGCTGGAAAGTCCAAGATCAAGGCACCAGCAAATTCAATGTCTGGTGAGAGCCTGCTTTCTGGTTCATAGATGATGCCTTCTTGCCATGTCCTCACATGATGGAAGGGGTAAGCTAGCTTTCTGGGGCTCCTTTTATAAGGGTACTATTGCCATTTGTGAGGGCTTTGCCCTTATGACCTAATCACCTCCCAAAGGCCTCATTTCCTAATACTTTTACCTTAGAGGTTAAGATTTCAGCATATGAATTTTGGGAGAACACAAACATTCAGATCACAATACCAATTGATAAGTTTTTTTGAATTTTTAATTGTGTTTTTGGTGGCATAGCTAAGAATTCCTTGTGTACTCAAAGGTCACAGATAGTTTCTCCTATGTTTTTGTCCAGAAGTTTTATAGTTTTAGATTTTAAATTTAGGTCTTTGGTGCATTTAAATTAATCTATGTATATGGTATGAGATATGGATTAAAGTGTTTTTTTGCATATTGATATCCAATTACTTCAGCATCATTTATTGAGGCAATTCTTACTGAATTGCCTGTGTATATCTGTTAAAAAATCAGATGTCCATATATGTGTGGGTCCACTTTTGAAATCTTGATTCTGTACTATTGATCTATTTATTTTCACATCAATATCACTGACTTGATCATTGTCAATAACTCACTTTGCCTTCTGTAGTCTCAATTCACCAGACCATGTTTAGCCTTTTATTCCCACTGGGTATATAATAGTAATTAAGGATGGCTGCCAACTTTTGCATTAGTTCTTTTTGAGAATACTGGGGGACCTCAATGGAGTTTACACTGTATTTCCTGCTAGGATTCAAACATGTCTGGCTGGATGGGGGGAGTGGGCCTGCCAGTGGTCTATTTGCATGACTAAGTGCAGCCTCCTGGAAAAGAACTCATGCTTAGGAAGTCAGGAGCAGAGGCTTGGTTTAATAGAAGCCTCTGGCATCCAAGGGAGCCTTAATTTGATGTGTAGTTCCTTGTCAGCCTGGTCCAGTGCCACACAAGACTAACAGGGAGTAGGAATTGAGAATAGGAGTGTCTAAGACAAGAGGACATTAAGCATCTCTACCTTGGTCTCTTGGCACGAAGCCAAAAAGGAAGGGCATGCATTGTTCACTTTCAGGGGGGAACACAACGTGGCTTTGGCAAATTGAAGTTTCTCCCAGAAAGCTCTCTACATTTAGCATTGTGACAATTTAGCGTCATGGCTGCTCCTATGCAGGTAGTAGAAGCAGAAGAGATTTGCTCCTGGGGACTTCCAGGTAGAACTAGAGAGATTTTGAGAGCATCTGGCGATCCCAAAATTGTGACTGTGGGGAAAGTCAGAAGAAATATCGGTTGTTGCTATTAATATGCCTTAATTCTATTCTCTAGTTGGGTATTATATGGTGAAATATGAGCAACATATTCTGGTTAGGTTAATTTAAAATACTGTATTTCGAATGCAGTTTAATGAGGTACAAGAAAGAAAAAGAAGATGATAAAATCAACTACTCATCAACGTATCTTTATTTTAAAGAGGTCTCTTGTTTTGCACAAGAATGATTTCCCTGCTACTTGACTATTTTTAAATGGTGAAAACTTTGCTGTGACTTCTAAGTGCTAATTAATTCTAAAGCTCTTGCAGGTCTGTAAATGGTGAAGAATGCAGAGGACAAGATTTAGAAAAATATTGTCTACCTTTAAGTTCATGTTGGCATATAGTAGATTATCTTTCTATTGCTATGCTTTCCTTGTTTGTTCTTGAGAAATAAAACAGAGCCACTGACTTGAAAATGTTAAACTGAAGAGATTTTATGTCAGAGTATACTATCAAGGGGTGGCAGCCTGTAAATGCTACTGCTCATTTCTTTGTGAATAGGTACAATTTATTTGTCATAAACATTGTGGCAATGCTCTAAGCATGTGCCACCTGGATTAGGTATTGCTTTAGTGATAAGTACAAAAGTCAGATTTCACAATCTTGATACTGGTTACTCTAACAGTGGCCTTTAGTGCCTAGAGCCTGTCAGAGTAACTAAAGGGGAAGATAAGTTCACAGATCCTCAGTTTGGCTCTGGAGGGCACAATCTCCAGGTATCACGATCCTCTACAATAGAAGATTTTGTGTTGTTTGATGACATGGATATTACTCAAATGGGTATAATATCACATCAAAATAATAATAATAATAATAAATGTATTAAAGTGCCTTCTTAGAAACTGCAGGCCCTATTTTCCCAGATGACTTCATTTATTACTCTGCCATTTTCTCAAAACAGGTTTAATTTTTATTTTCATTATTTTTCTAACAGTCTTTGGATTTTTATACTTTTTACTGGCATCTGAAACTTAATTTTCACTGTTGAAAATGAAAGTTACCTATCTTTCTTCTAAACTATTACTTCCCCCCCCGCTTTATCTTATTGTTTCTCTTTCTCTTGACAGTAGAGTTTTTTGCTTCTACCATAGAAGAGAGGCAGAAGAAGCCGAGTCTGGAACTGAGGGCATATGAAGATTCTGGCAGGTAGAAAAAGGCCTAGGGGAGTATTTAGGATTTAGTAACTAAAGTCCTTGAAACTATACTTAGGAAAATTAACATGTTGAAATACAAATTTTAAAAAACCCAAATTTTTAACCTCTCCCTGACCTTATTGTAGGTTATACTAAACTATTAGAGAACTCTTCTTTTCAGAAAAGGATTATTAAGAATTTTGATATATGTAAGATTTTACCCTAATTGCAAGCTAACAAGCGAGCCTTCCAGTTTGATGGAAGCTGGCAGAAGACATGGGAATTCTGGGGCAGAGGGTAATGTAAATACTCACAGCACAGCAAGCAGTGTGAGCATCAGCACATTTGGTTTGGTTCCCTTTGCCCCAGAGCTCCACAGAGGTGACACAAATAGGACCAGATGAATGCTTTCACAGGCAGTGGGCTGAGTGATAGGAGAGGAACCCTGAGCTTAGCGAATCTCAATCTTTTATAATGGGCATGAAGCATGCCTGCTTTTGTTCTGGAAAGAGACACTACAACTTTCAAGGCTATTTGCCATGCAAAAATCCTTGAAAATAAAGTTCAGAATGGTCAGTGCCTTGTTTTCCAGGCGGTGTGGAAACAGGAGAGACTCATGGAGAATTCTCTCCCAACAAGGTTATAAAGACCTATCTCCTTTCCAAAGCCAGGAGTTGGTCAGAGTTTATGTCTTTCTGAAAGCAAATAGATCAATACTCAGTGGTATGCTGACAAATGTTTAACAACTGGCCCTGATTTGTAGCATTTGTTGATTTCCATGGTGTAAATATTTTATCATAGCTGATTTCAAGCCACTGATAAGACACCACTGAACTCAAAGTTGGGAAGAGATGCACAGAAGCACATCATTATACAGTATTTCTGCCATATAGATATAGTAGACATAAATAATCTAAAGAGAAGAGATGATACTAAAATTTACTTAAATAATTAGGAAGTGATATTATGAGTATTTATTGCCTTTCAATTTAATATAATTTAATTATAAGTTTATGTAAATTAATTTTTAATAATGGTCATATTTAAGAACTGGCTTGCAAAATTCCTGAAAATTTAACAATTGGCTCTTGCAAGCCGGTATGAGCCACGTCCAGCATCCCTTGCCAATACTCCTCCCTGTCTGGTTAGTGGAGTTCCACTGGTTTCATTCTTCAAAACCAAATCCCTTCTGTGGCAGTGTTCTCGTTCTACTACCTCATTTAAAAATCACTTTTCTCCTTTTATTTAAAGCTAAGATAATATTCATATAACCTGTTTATTTCTCAGCACCATATGGTTAACGTAAATAAATCTGATCCACTGTGTCCAAACTTAGATTATGTTAGAAACAACACAAAATACATAATTTTTGTTGTTTTTTCTGCCTTTTGTCTTCAGTACTATGTGTGAGTGTGAATAGAGAACCTATTTGACTTTTTCCGAGAATTTGATATTATTTTCCCATGTTTTCTGAGGACTTTATAAATAGAACTACCTCTATAAAGTCTGTCATGAATTCTTGGGAGAGTTCGTAGTCTTCAAGCTGGATCAAAAACAGTGCTCAGTTTCCTAAGGGTGGCTAATTCAGATTCAAATACAACAAACACTTATTGAATACTTATTATGTGCCACATAATAGGCTAACTAAATGATTTCACATATGTATCTAATTTAATCCTTACATCTATAAAGTAGGTATTAATTTCATGTTACAGATGGGGAAGCTGAGATTAGTCTTGGGTTCTTCATTTATATTTTAAAAGTAAATGTGATTATGATGTGCCCCCCCCCCATGATCAGGGTACAGACATTAATTATCAAACACTTGCACAGCATTTCTTAGTAAGAGACTCTTGGCAAGGTAAATAAGAATGCCCTAAGTGCTCCAAGAGAGGAATTCAAATTTCTATATGAATCGGTTGTACATTTATGGCTGTAACAATAATCCAGAATGAAATTATGAGCCATACATTACTAAAAATATTCAAGAACATTTCAGATGAAAGTAATCAAATATTGTGTTCATCAAACAGAAACTATAACTCAGTTTCAGGAAAAGTCACTATCAGTATCATCATTAAAAATAATGCATAGATCTATTTAAGTGCATTGATGAATTTTGTTCAGGTGATTTAAACTCAGAATATACAAGAAAATATCAACGTTTTTGTAGGTGATTATATTATCTTGAAAGAATAGCTTCTCTCTCAAGAAATAGTAAAAGGCCATAAGCAAGCCAATAAAGATGAGGTTAAGTATAGCTATAGTGAGTTGTTCAAGAGAAAATAATACATTGACAACTTTATTTGGTAATCCTAAAACAGATGACAAGATCAGAGCTAGTCACATAATTTGGTTTGTGGTACTACTATCACCTATGAAATCAAGCAGAAAATAAATGTCTCTCTTTCCACAAGTAATAAAAATGCTACAGTTGCATAATAATAGTCTGACCAAAGATGAGCAAGTTTATGTTTAATTTGTGGGCATATAGAAATCATCATTTCAGTGGATATACTTTATATTCATTTCATATCCATCACTTCCATGGATATATTTTTAATGATAAGTGTCATCTGGGGGTAGCAATTAAAAGACTGTAGAAGGCAATTGAAAATTTGGTATACACAATTATTATTAATTATATTAATTAAAATTTATTTCAAGTTTAATATCTGTCAAGCATAATGTTAAGTACATTAAATGCACTTTGTTATTGTAATTTGGGTTCATATGATCATTGTTCAGTATATATATGAAGTTCATTCAGTCTCCATATCAGAGATATTTTAACCTCATATAGATTATGAATTCTTTGAGAATTTGTTTAAATCGATAGACCTGCTTAAGGAAAGATGCAAATATGTACATGAACACAAATGTTTGCATATAATTTTAGGGGATCCATGATTCCCTGAAGCCCGTTGCTAGATTCCAACCTTATGAATCACTATTCTGGATGTCTCAGAATAGTGCTTATAGAATGCATTACAATAAAATTTTGGTTTCCAAACTCCTACTTATTTTAATCAATATTTGGCAGCTTAGAATTTAAGGATAGAATTTTGATAACCCTGTTAAGTAAATTATATTGTATGAAGAGTATATTCTTATCCAGGGGAAATAACTGGAAAACACAATATATGCCAAGAATGCCAACTGAAGAATAATTTATGTTAGGATAGAGCTAGAAACAATTTAAATGTCCAGTAGTAGACTATAGGTTAAATAGATTATGATACAACAAAATGTCATGAATCCATTTGCATTGAAGACACACATTAATATTTACTGTCTACAGCATATCACTATCAAAAAAGCAGGCTTTTAAACAGCATATATACTATGTTTTGAAAAATATATAGACCTATGGAAAAAGTCTGGGAAAGTCTTTAGTTTGGTTCTTAAAATATTCAAGCTAGCTTGAGTAAAGAGATCTCATTGATGGGCCACGTAAGAAATTTTAAAGGAAATCTCCTGGGAATGCAGGGGCTGAAGCCATTATGTAGCTGACATGGAGTCTGGAGCTAGAGGTAGTTCTGGATTTATGGAGGTTCTAGAGGATCAGAGTTTAGAGTCTTCTCTTCAATATTTCTTTTTAATGTGACTCAGTTGCTCTGTGAATGTGACTCCCAGCTCCTTTCTGTTCCACTTTCAACTGGCACGGGCATAATATAATACTTGCTCCTTGTAAATTTAACTTTCCGATATCACAGTGTGGTTTCTCCATTTCATGACCATTTGGTTTCAGACCCTATTGCTGAAACTATATGCATTTATTTATGTATTTATTTATTTATTTATAATTATTATGGGTACATAATAGTTGTATATCTTTGTAAGGCACATGTGCTGTTTTAATACGGACATATAATGTGAATTAATCAAATCAGGGTAATTGAGGTATTCATCACCTCAGGCATTTATCATTTTTTTGTGGTAGGAACATTCTAATTCCACTCTTTTAGTTATTTTAGAGTATACCCTAACTTATTGTTGATTAGAGTCACTTTGTTGTGCTATAAAATATTGTTCATTCTGTCTAACTAATTATATTTTTGCACCCATTAACCATTCCCACTTTATCTCCCCCTCCCTGCGACCCTTCTCAGCCTCTGGTAACCATGATTCCAGTCTCTCTCTCCATGAGATCAATTGTTTTTAATATTTAGCTCCTACGTATGAGTGAGAACATGTGAGATTTGTCTTTCTGTGCTTGGCTTATTTCACTTAATATAATGTTCTTCAGTTCCATCCATGTTGTTGCAAATGGTAGGATTTCATCCCTTTTTGTGGCTATATAATATTCCATCATGTATATGTATCACAATTTCTTTATCCATTCATCCACTGATGGACACTTAGGTTGACTGCAAATCTTGGCTATTATGAATAGTGCTGCAATAAACATGGGAGTGCAGATATCTCTTTGATATACTAAATTCTCCTCCTTTGGATATATACCCAGCAGTGGGATTGCTGGGTCTTATGGTAGTTCTATTTTCAGTTTTTTGAGGAACCTCCATACTGGTCTCCATAGTGGTTGCACTAATTTACATTCCCACCAACAGTGTATGAGGGTTCCCCTTTCTCCACATTCTCGCCAGCATTCATTATTGCCTGTCTTTTTGATAAAAGCCATTTTAACTTGGATAAGATATTATCTCATTGTTTTGATTTGCATTTCTCTGATGACCAATGATGTTGAACATTTTTCCGTATACCTGTTGTCCATCTGTATGTCTTCTTTTGAGAAATGTCTATTCAGATCCTTTGCCTATTTTTCTAATCAGATTATTTGATTTTTTTCCTCTTGAGAGTTGTTGAAGCTCCTTATATATTCTAGTTATTGATCCCTTGTGAGATGAGTAGTTTGCAAACATTTTCTCCCATTCTGTGGTTTATCTTTTCCTTTTGTTGATTGTTTCTTTTGCTGTGCAGAAGCTTTTTAGCTTGATGTGATCCCATTTGTCCAATTTTGCTTTGGTTGTCTGTGCTTTGGGGGTATTACTCAAGAAGTCCTTGCCCAGACCAATGTCCGTAAGCATTTCCCCAATGTTTTCTTTTAGTAGTTTCATAGTTTCAGGTCTTATATTTAAGTCTTTAATCCATTTTGATTTGATTTTTATATATGGCAAGAAATAAGGTCATAGTTTTATTCTTCTGCATATGGATATCTAGTTTTCCTAGCACCATTTATTGAAGAGATTGTCCTTTTCCTGCTGTATGTTCTTGGCATCTTTGTTGAAGATAAGTTTGCCATAGATGTGTGGATTTATTTCTGGGTTCTCTATTCTGTTCCATTGGTCTGTGTGTTTGCTTTTATGCCAGTACCACGCTGTTTTGGCTACTACATCTCTGCAGTATAATTTGAAGTCAGGTAATGTCATTCCTTCAGTTTTGTTCTTTTTGCTTAGGATGGCTTTGGCTCTTCTGGGTCTTTTGTGGTTCCATATAAATTTTAGTATTATTTTTTCTGTTTCTGTGAAGAATGTCATTGTATTTAATGGGAATTGCATTGAGTCTGTAGATTGCTTTGGGTAGTATGGACATTTTAACAATATTGATTCTTCCAATCCATGAACATGGAATATCTTTCCATTTTTTTGTGTCCTCTTCAATTTCTTTCATCAATGTTTTATCGTTTTCATTATAGTGATCTTTCAATTCTTTGGTTAAGTTTATTCCTAAGTATTTTATTTTATTTGTCACTATTATCAGTTGGATTACTTTCTTGGTTTCTTTTTCAGATTGTTTACTGTTGGTTGATGTATAGAAATGCTACTGATTTTTGTATTTTGATTTTGTATCTTGCAACTTTACTGAATTTGTTTATCAGTTCTAATGGTTTTTTTTGGAGTCCTTAGGTTTCTCTAATATAAGAACATATCTTCTACAAACAAGGATAATTTGACTTCTTCCTTTCCAATGTAGATGCCTTTATTTCTTTCTCTTGTCTAATTGCTCTAGCTATAACTTAAGTACTATGTTGGATAGAAGTGGTGAAAGTGAGCATCCTTGTCTTGTTCCAGATCTTAGAAGAAAGGCTTTCAGTTTTTCCCCTTCAGTATGATACTACCTGTGGGTCTGTCATATATGGCTTTTATCATGTTGAGGTAAGTTCCTTCTATACCTAGTTTTTTGTGGGTTTTTATCACAAAGGGATGTTAAATTTTATCTAATGCTTTTTCAGCATCAATTGAAATGATCATGTGGTTTTTGTCCTTCATTCTGTTGATATGATGTATCACATTGATTGACTTGCATACGTTGAACCATCCTTGCATCCTGGGATGAATCCCACTTGATCATGATGAATAATCTTTTTAATGTACATTGAATTTGGTTTACTAGTATTTTGTTGAGGATTTTTGCATCTGTGTTCATCAGAGATATTGGCCTGAAGTTTTCTTTTTTTGTTTTCTCTTTGTCTGGTTTTGGTATCAGGGTAATTCAGGCCTCATAGAATGAGTTTTGGAGTATCTCCACCTCCTCTATTTTTTAGAATGGTTTAAGTAGGGTTGGTATTAGTTCTTTTTTGAATGCTTGGTAGAATTCAGCAGTGAAGCCATTGAGTGCTGGGCTTTTCTTCGATAGAAGACATTTTATTACTGCTGCTATTTCGTTACTTATTATTGGTTCATTCAGGTTTTGGATTTCTTCCTGGTCCAATCTTGCTAGGTTGTATGTTGTATGTGTCTAGGAAATTATCCATTTCTTCTAGGTTTTCCAATTTATTGACATATAGTTGCTTATAATGTTCTCTAATGATCGTTTGGATTTCTGCATTGTCAGTTGTAATGTCTCTTTTTTCATCTCCAATTTTATTTATTTGAGTCTTCTCTCTTTTTTTCGTAGTCTGGCTAAAGGTGTGTCAATTTTGTTTGTCTTTTCAAAAAACAACTTTTCGTTTCATTGATCTTTTGTGTATTTTTTGTTTGTTTCTGTTCTGATCTTTATTCTTTTCTTCTACTAATTATAGGTTTGGTTTGCTCTTGTTTTTCTAATTCTTTGAGATGCATTGTTAGGCTGTTTATTTGAAGCTTTTCTATTTTTTTGATGTATGCACTTAATGCTATAAATTTTCCTCTTATTACTGCTTTCACTGTATACCATATGTTTTGGTATGTTGTGTTGTCATTTTCATTTATTTTGAGAAATTTTTTAATTTCCTTCTTAATCTCTTCATTGACCCACTGGTCATTCAGGAGCATATTGTTTAATTTCCATGTGTTCATATAGTTTCCAGTGTTCCTCTTGTTATTGATTTCGAGTTTTATTCCATTTTGGTCAGGGAAAATACGCATGATTTCAATTTTTAAAAATTTTTTTTAAGACTCTTCTCATGGCCTAACATATAGTCTATCCTTGATAATGATCCATGAGCTGAGGAGAAGAACATGTATGTATTCTGTAGTTGTTGGATGAAAAGTTCTGTAAGTGTCTATTAGGTCCATTTAGTCTATAGTGCAGATTAAGTCCAATGTTTCTTTGTTGATTTTCTGTCTGGATGATCTATCCAATGCTGAAAGTGGAGTGTTGATGTCTTCAATGATTATTGTATTGGGGTCTATCTCTGTTTTTAGCTCTAATAATATTTGGTTTATATATCTGGATGCTCCAGCATTGGGTGCATATATATTTAGAATTATCTTCGGTTTGTGAATTGACCCATTTATCATTATATAATGACCTTCCTTGTCTCTTTTTACAGTTTTTGTCTTGAAATCTATTTTATCTGAAAGAAGTATAGCTACTTCTGGTCTTTTTTCAGTTTCCATTTGCATGGAATATCTTTTTCCATCATTTTATTTTCAGTCTATGTATGTCTTTATAGGTGAAGTGGGTTTCTTGCAGACAGCATATGGTTAGCTTTTGTTTTTTTATCCATTCAGCCACACTATATCTTTTGATTGAAGAGTTTATTTCATTCACATTTAATGTTATTATTGATAGGTAAGGACTTAGTAATGCCATGGTATTATTTGATTTCTGGTTGTTTTGTGGTCCTTTCTTTCTTTCTTTCTTTGTTGAAGGTGATTTTCTCTGGTAGTGTGTTTTAAGTTCTTGCTTTTTATTTTATGTGTATCTGTTGTAGGTTTTTTGATTTGAGGTTACCATGAGGCTTGCAAAAAACATTTTTAACCAATTATTTTAAGCATATGAAAACTCTGCTTACAAACAAATGAACAAACAAAGAGAAATCTAACAAAAATTCTACGCTTTAATTCCACCTCCCCAGCTTTTTAACTTTTTGTTCTTTCCATTCATATCTTTTTATACTATCTCTCAAAAAGTTGTTGTTATTTTTGATAGGTTTGTCTTTTAGTCTTTCTATTCATGATATAAATGGTTTATACACTGCGATTACATCAATAGAGTATTGTGTATTGTTTCCAGAGAGTTGTACCTTCAGATGATTTTTTTATTGTTCCTTAACATCCTTTTCTTTCAGATCGAAGAACTCCTTTAGCATTTCTTGTAGGACAAGTGTGGTGTTGATGAAATCGCTCAGCTTTTGTTTGACTGGGTATATCTTTATTTCTCCTTCATATCTGAAGGATATTGTTACAGGATATAATATTCTAGGGTTAAGGCTTTTTTCCTTCAGTACCTTGAATATATCATGCCACACTCTCCTGGCCTGTAATGTTTCCACTGTGAAGTCTGTTGCCAGATGTATGGGAGCCTCTTTATATGTTATTTTTTTATTTTTTCTTGCTTCCCTTAGGAACTTTTCTTTATCCATGACCTTTGGGAGCTTGATTAATAAATACTTTGAGGTAGCCTTGTTTTGGTTAAATCTTCTTGGTGGTCTATGACTTCTTGTATGTAAATATTTATATCTTTCTCAAGGTTTAGAAAGTTCTGTTATTATTTCTTTTAATAAACTTTCTACCCCAGTCTCTCTCTCTACCTCCTCTTTAAGGCCAATAACTCTTAGATTTGCCCATTTGAGGCTATTTTCTAGATCTTGTAGGTATGCTTCATTCTTTTTCATTCTTTTTTCTTTTCTGTGTATTTTCAGATAGTCTGTCTTCAAGTTCACTAATTCTTTTTTCTGCTTGGTTAATTCTGCTGTTGAGAGACTCCGATGCATTTCTCAGTTTGTCAATTGAATTCTTAAAGCTCCAGAATTTCTGCTTGTTTTTTTTATTATTTCAGTCTCTTTGTTAAATTTGATAGGTTTCTGAATTCTTTCTCTGTGTTGTCTTGAAGCTCATTGAGCTTCTTCAGGACAGCTATTTTGAATTCTTTTTCTGAAAGATCACATAGCTCCATTGAGCAAGGATTTGTCACTGGTACCTTTTTTAGTTCATTTGGTGAAGCATGTTTTCCTGGGTGTTCTTGATCCTTATGGATGTTCATCAATGTCTGGGCAGTGAAGAGTTAGGTATTTTTTTAATCTACACAGTCTGGACTTGTTTGAACCTGTCCTTCTTGAGAAGACTTTCCAGATATCTAAAGGGAATTGAGTGTTTTGATCTAAGTCTTTGTTCACTGTAGTATCAGCACTGGGGGTGCCCCAAGCCCAGTAATATTGACTCTTGCAGACTCCTGGTGGTACTGCCCTGGTGGACTTGGGTAAGATATGGGTGAATTCCCTGGATTACCAGGCAAAGTCTCTCCCTCTCTGTCCTCACTGTCTATGTGGGGCTGCTGGAGTTGGGGGAGGAGTGATGTGGGCACTCCTTGTGGCCTCAAGCGCCAGGTCATACCTGAAGCTGGCCCAGTCTCACCCAAAGCCTATGGTGACTGTTGCATGGCTACCTCTGATGTTTATTCAAAACCCAAGGGCTCTTTTAGTCAGTAGGTGGTGAATCCTGCTAGGACTGGGTCCTTCCCTTCAGGTCAGCATGTTTCTGTCTGGCCCAGGGTAGGTCCAGAAGTGCCTTTCAGGAACTAAGGCCTGGACTCAGGGGCCTCAGTAGTCTTCTTGGTACTTTATTCTACTGTGACTGAGCTGGCATTCAAGTGGCAAAACAAAAGTTCTTTGAACTTTTCCCTTTCCTTTCTCCAGGTGGAAGAAGACTTCCTGAGCCATGGGAGGTAACACAGGTACTGGCTTGGCCACCACTGGCATCTCACTGGGTCATATGCACCCCAAGTCCACTGGCTTCAAGCCATCACAGGTATATGAATTGCCCAAAGGCTGCAGCCTTTGTGGCTCAACTGCCTTATGAATTTAGTCCAGGTTCCAGGCTACTTTTTGTCAGGCGTTGGTGGGGTTAGCTGGAACTTGTGTTTTGGCAGAGGATTTCCCTCTGGCTGAGCTGGTCTAAATCTCCCTCTGCGGGCACTGGCAGAATTCTGCCCTGAGCTGTGTTCCCCTGTGCCAGGGCAGCCGTGAGTTTCAATGCAAGGTCCCACAATCACTTCACTCTTCCTCCCCCAGGCACATAGATTCCCTCTCCACTTGGGGTGCTGGCAAGGCACTGCTTTAGGATGGGGGATGGGTGACATAGCAATTCAAGATTGTCTTTTCTGCCCTCTTCAGTGCCTCTTTCCTTGATACAATGTTAAAACCAGGTATGATTGCGCATCTGATTTCTGGTTCTTCTGAAGGTGCTTGCTTGTGCAGATAAGTGTTGAATTTGGTGTGTTTGGTGAGGGACAATTGCTGGAGGTTTCTATTTGGCCATCTTGCTTTGCCCTTTCCTGTTTTTTAGTGTAAATTCTCAAGACAGAACCTGTTGCTTGGCTAATTTTATTGATCCAGGTTTGTTGCTGTATAATCTGTTGATTAGTTACCTTAGGGAGATGCCTACCTACAGCTGGGGTGATGGGATGAAGTGGTAAGTTTCATATGTTAGAAGGCTGTGGGTAGGGTAATTTCCTTTAGAAAGGGCTTAGGAAGGTAGGCAACATAAAGTAAATCTAATAAGGAAAGATTATGCACCAGAATATTCACAGTGGCTATCTCTGGGTAGAAGTATGATACAGTAAGTCCTCACTTAACATCACTGATAGGTTCTTGGAAACTGTGACTTTAAGCAAAATGATATATATAATAAAACCATTTTTACCATAGACTAATTGATATAAGAAAGAGTTAAGTTCCTACCACATATTTCTGGTCACCAAAACACCAAACTTCTAAATAAAGACCACAATATAAACACTTCTAATATAAAACTCTGGAATAAATGTTAGCTATGCATACATTGAAGAAGGATTAATACAAACAAGAAAGATAATTATTTACCCAATTTTTGGTGAACCAGTGAGTGACAGTGGTTGTAGTGGTGGTGGGCTAAATGAGGGAATAAATGTTTGCAAAGTGAAAATTGTAAGGAGCACCTCCTATCACCAAGCAGTTCAAAAATCATCATAAATATGGTGGGCTCTCTGAATGCATTTGTACTGCATTGTTTATGGTCATGCATTTGTATGATAATCATAGACTTGACAAATTTTTATTTTACAATAATTTGTATTCATTCATTCATTCATTTTCCAACCTGCTTATTCCGGTTCAGCATCACAGGTAACCAGAGCCTACCTCAGCTGCTTAGAGCACAAAGGGGGATTTCACCCTGGACATGATGCCATCCCATCTCAGGGCACGTGCGCGCGCACACACACACACACACTCTCTCTCTCTCTCCCTCTCAGATGGGGATTGTGTAGACATGCTAATTTACCTAATGTGCACATCTTTGGGATGTGGGAGGAAACCAGAGTACCTGGAGAAAACCCAGACAGACATGGGGAGAACATGCAAATGCCACACAGACAGTGGCCCCAGCTGGGAATTGATTTTTTTTCTCATCAATATTGTAACGAAATGACATTATTTGAGGACCTGCTGTAAATAACCATGTAGCAGACCTCTTCTCAAACTGTATTAAACTATGCATGACCTCTGCCTGAACATTCTTCAGCAGCCACAAAGACAGCCTAGTGGATGACAAAATCCACCTCTTCATGTCAAGATAATTTGGGGAACATTTCATCACTTAGCTTCACAGTGTGAATAATATTAATAATTCAGTGGTTTGTGTACACTTCCTTTCATTCCCCTTGTGAAGATGTTGACACTGCGTAAGAATGGCGAAAGGGTGGAGGAGCTGGGAAGATCTGGGTCCTGGGTTGGGGTCTTGTTCATGTGGTGTCCCTTTGCCACCCTGTCTCCATGCCCTCTTTTCTTCCAGAATGTCTGTGACTACAGCAACAGTGGAGTGAACATCTGGCTGAAGAAATGGGTGGTTTATTAGTACCTATGCCCCTTACTGATGATATCCTTCATCCTAACTCTACCTGGGTTATTCAGTAATCCTTTTTTTAAAAAAAGTTTCTTTTCTACACTTTGGTGTTAATAAGAATGAGGTTTAGTGTAAAATTGTTTCTTCTGGTTTGAAACAAACATTTTTAAAAATGCAGATTTGGGGAGGGAAGATTCTAGACATGAGGTCTCTTGAGAGCTACCCATCTGTGAAAAAATTATATTTCTGTTCGACTAGAGTCCTGGCAATAGTAAAATGGAATGCCGCTGCAAGTCATTTATTCTGTCTCACTGGACAGGATAAATTGTTTCCTAATTAGAGCTATGTCATGACATGAACTGTAAAATGTGGTAGCAATAACTTACTCTCAGCTTAAAGAAATGACAGAAAATCTTCTGCTTTTACAAAAAGCATTTTTTTTTTGCAACCAGACTGTGAGATAATGTTAAAAAAAGGAATACTTTCTTGTAACACTATTTTTACACATTAATTTACACTACATGTTTTGTAATATTTTAAAAGAACTAATTAAAAAGTATTTTATGTGTGTGCTTTTAATAGCATCATTTTTAAATAAGTAAATCAGAGTTTCTTGAACACAATCTCATTTATCATTTTATGTCCTTTAGATCATTGACAAAATTGCTGCCTTTAGGATGAATTCCATTGTATAGGAAACTTGCCTACTAGATACTAAAACATTATGTACATATGTGGCAAATACACACATATACACACTATGTCTATATTAAAAACATTAATATAACATTAGCAAATTTGGGAATTTAGTATATGACAATTGTGGAATTTCAGAAATGATAGACAAAAGGATTATTTTAAATGACAAGATAATTGGCAATCTAATTAGATCTCTACACTGTATCTTTCATGAACATAAACTCCAAATATATTTAAGATCCAGACATTTAAAAAAATACTAGATCTGAACTATAAAAATGCTAGAAGAAAAGGAATGAAACATACCTTAATAATTTTGGGAAGAGGAAGGATTTTCTCAGCATAATAGAAACCTAGAAATCATAGAAGAAAATATCAACATAATAAAAATATAAAACCTTTTATTTGAAAAGATAAAAATAAAGTTAAAAGATAAGTGAGAGACTGGGAGAAAAATATATGTAACATATGTAAAGACAAAGATTAATATCTAGAATATTTTACTAATAAACTAGTAATAAGAATGAAAAAGACAATCATCCAACTAGAAAATTGACAAGAATATAAACAAGAAATTCATGTAAGAGGCAATATAAATGTCCAATGTTTGTGAAAATGATTCATTTCAGTAACATACAGATGAAAATTAAGCAATAACAAGATGCAATATGCCCCTCCTCATTGGCACCATCTCAATAGATCACATCACACCTGGTGGGGGGAAATGGGCACTCACATTGTACTGATGAGAATGAATACGGGTATAGCTTTTAGTAAGGCAAATTGACATCATCCACCAAAATAAAAAATATGCATGACCTTTGACCCAGCAATTTCACTAGGAATTCTACTGCTAGGGTTCTGTCCAACAGAAATACTACCTCAGGGGTGGAGAACCTTTTCATGTTGGAAGGCCGTATTAATTTAGCTGTAATCAAATAAAGCTGCATTCAGGAAACTTCAATTAGATATACTTAAAAATGCACATTATTTTGTAAAAATCTAACTACTATGTACTTAATAATTTCAAAATGAAAACTATTTGTTAATATTAAAGTTAACTAACCTTTCAATGACTTTGTTATGTCTGCTTTTTGTTGGAAAGCATTTGAATATTTGGTTGCAGCATGGAGGTCTGCAGTTTCAGTTGATCCTTTAGATGGGTATCAGTCATTTGTAACCTTAAGAGCATCTTGATTTGGGCTAGGTAGGAGAATGTAGATTCACATCAGTAAGTGGTTGAAAAGCAAGAAAGCATTATTTTTGGGCATGTTGCTGAGGGTGTGGGTATTCTACTGCATTTTTCTATATTTCAATGGGATCTTTCTTAGCATTAAACAATGACTTTAAAATGTCATCTACTGAGAGCTCAATCAATTCCATAGTTCTTTAGGTGCCTTGGTGATATCAATTAGGTGAGGCTGAAATGCTAATTTGAGTGTGATGTCATGATTCTCAAAGTCAGTGAACATTTCATTGTATTCTCCAATTAACAGTCCTGTAACAGCTGCAAATTCTTCAAATGATTTGCATATATCATCCTGCTTATCAATAACCTTTGCTAACTGTGGAAAATGTTCATCTGAAATTCCCTTTTGAAGAAGAAGTGTTTTGGAAAAAGATAGCTTTTCTTGAAATGCTTGGATTTTTTGCCACATATCGTATATAGACTTAGTTTTACCTTGCAAAGAAATATTCATTTTGATTTGACATATCACACAGAAATGCTGCATTCCTATAGAAATCTTCTTTCAATAATTCACATTGCTGATTCTGTTCTTCATAAAATTTAACTATCTGTTCTCACAGAGATAAAATTTTGGTTAACCCCTGTCGCTGCAATAGCCAATACCCTTTAGAATGATAACAGCAAATCCACATTGAATACCTACCTCATTGTTCAACTTTAGCATGTCACGAAACTGACTGCAATTGCACGAATATAGTCAACAATACTTATAACTTGTTTCAAAGTATCAGTTAAAATAGTAGCTTTGGCACAGAGATTTTGCTGATGCAAGATACAATGAAAAGAAATGAGAGCATCTGGATCTGTTAATACTTTGTTTATCTGTGCGATAAACCCTTCATGTTTTCCGGCCATGGTAGGTGCACTGTCTGTACCTACGCTCACTAAATTTACCAAATCCAGTCCAACTTCACAACATTTATCTTGAAAGTTGTTGAAGATATCTATTCCCTGTGTTCTGTTTACAAGAGTGCCCAAAGCGAGTAACTCTTCATAGCAAAGAAAATCTTCTGTTTTAACCTGAATGAAGTATAAAACCTGTGCCAAGTCAGGAGTATCAGTTGATTCATCCAAAGCAATTAAATAATATATATGTTCCTTTTGAAGTATTGCATGAAGTTCTGTTAAGTTGAAGGCTAATTCATGCTTCTGTCCAGTTATGGTTCTCCTTGAAAGAGGCAGTTGTCTGTACTTTGAAACTTTATCAGGGTCTAAACATCCTACAACTTCGACAGTGCATACTTTCACAATTTCTACATCACTGAATGGCTTCCCTTTTTTCCCGAGTATATAAGCTACTTTATAAGTTGCTTCAGTGGCATTGTTTCCAGGTCTTATTGCTGCTTGAAAGAACTGTCTTTGCTTTTGCTTTTCATCTTTTAATTTCTGCAATACGAGCTTTTGCACCTTTCCCTCTAATTAAAATATTTGTAGTCCGTAAGAGTGCCATAATGCTGATGAGCACTGAATTTCTTTAATGTTGATATTGCAGTATCACAAAGCAAGCAAAACATCTTATCTTTAGCAGAAACAAGATAATATTGCAATTCCCAGTCCTCACTAAAAAATCTATTTTCTTCCTTCAGCGTTCTCTTGGTCTTCTTTGACATCATGAGCTGTTAAGCAGACAGAATTAAAAAATACTGTTAAGCTGTGCAACTATTCACAAATTCCACTTTAAACAGAAACAGTACACTGTTGTCAAAAACTGATAACGGACTGGTGTGCTTGACCCCCATAAGCTCTCACCAACCAGCCTTGGGTGGTAGTGGCACCAGTGGCACCAGTCAGATAGGGGAAATTAGAACTAAATCATGAGTGTAGCAGCCATCAGTTTAGCCCTTATGGCTTACTAATGTGTGGGTCAATCTGGGAGGATTATTTCATTGAAACTTATTCTATTCTTTGGTATTTTAAATATGTTAATTTTAAAAATAAAATGTAAATATAAAAGACAAAAATGTGTTAATAAAAATAAAAGGATTTTTTCTGTAAAATTTGGATTGAGTCAAAGGCTGCATTTAAGGACCTAGAAGGCCACATGTGGCCTTAAGGCTGTAGGTTCCCCACCTCTGTACTAGCTTAATCATATAAAAAATATATGTCCAAGGATGCTCATTAAAGTGTTGTTTACTAGTCAAAAATTGGGGAAAAACTCCCAATCAATAGGAAAATGATTGAATCAATTACAGAATATTCACTGAAGGAAATTCATATAGCAGTTAAGAAGGAAGCAGATTCATATGTACTAACTTGGAAAACCATATTCATTATAAGTAAAACAAAAAGCACACTGCAAAATCATATTCATAGCCTGATTCTATTTTCATTTTGGAAAATAACAAAAATATTTATTTCTATAAGCATAGAACAAAATCTGGAAAAATATAACATAATCTTTTGAATGTGGCTACGGAGGTGGGGGCTGAAGAGGCAGGAGGAAAGGAAAGGAGGAGTTTCTCTTTTCATATACAAAAATAAATAATTAAAAGTGGGACTATGAGTGATTTGGGCTTTTTTTTTTGAGACAGGGTCAAGCAATTTTTTGCTTCTTTCTATTCAACATCTTTTTTTACAGACATGCATTACTTCCATATTCAAAAAAACAAATGGGGCCAGCCACGGTGGCTCAATGCCTGTAATCCCAGCATTTTGGGAGGCTGAGACAGGATTGCTTGAGGCCAGGAGTTCGAGACCAGCCTGGGCAAGAGCGAGACCCTGTCTCTACAAAAAAAAAAAATGGAAAAATTAGCTGGGCGTGGTGGCATGCACCTGTAGTCCCAGCAGCTACTCCGAAGACTGAGGCAGGAGGATCGCTTGAGCCCAGGAGCTTGAGGTTACAGTGAGCTGTGATGAGACCACTGCACTCTAGTGACAGGGTGAGATCCTGTCCCAAAAACAAGCAAACATACAATGGAACCTTGAAAAGGTAATTTTTGAAAGATGTATTAAAAAAACCGAGTGACTGGAGGCAGGAAGATAACTTAGAAGATTTAAATGACCTGGAGGAGAGCCCTGAGTCATGGGCCCGGGGCAGAGACAAAGGGATTGAGAAGTAAGGGCTGAGGTGAGACTCTGGGAAGTGAAACTCAGGAGGCGGCGGGAGGCGATGTCGGCTGTGGCACACAGGTGGGGACTGATCTGAAGTTGGAGCCCCAACTCGCAGTTCAGTGCTTTCTCAGTATCTTCCCAAAGGCCTCATGAAAGAGGTACTCTTAGCCCACCACATAGCTCCACTCTGAGACTCTCAAGGCCTGGGATGTGGATGTAGGCACACACAGCACCCTTGCGGCAGATAAGAACAGCCATGTTGGCTGGTTCCTGTGTAGGCAGCAATTTCAGTTCTGATTTCCCACTTACATGTGTCCACATGAGACCAGGTAAAAGCAACATTATCTTTGCCAGGGGCCCCTTCGGCTCTTCTCCTCAACTGGTGACCTGAAGGTTATAGTGCCATTACATCAGCCTCATCCTCGGGGACTAACTGGCAAGCAGCTCTCTGGCTGTCTCCAAGGAAGCCAGAATTCCTTCCTTCACTCTGCTTGAAGACTATTGTAGATAGTTTGCATGGCCCAGCCCAGCCCAGCCCGTACTCAAATCTTTTGGTTCCTGTTTACTAAGCCCTGCTTATAAACATGTGACTTAATCCATGTGGAGTCTGCTCTGAAGCCAGCTTCGTCATTGCTCTAAACAGTCATTGGGAATATCCTTGTTTGTGGCCAAGCCACGTCTCACCCTTGATCTCCTTCCAGGCCCCTGGGCACACCCTGTAATATGCATAACTGACAGCTCAACACAGAGTAAGCAATGTCACACAAAGGATACTAATTTCACGTGGGACACCTCTCTCCAGGGCCTGTTTAGTTTTTACTTGTTTACATAGAAACAGATATCTAAACATGTGCTTAAATACTATGAAATCATTTTGAAAATTGGACCTTTGGTTCTAATAGCATAACTGGGAAAGCTCATGTTTACCAAAATAGGGGTAAATTGTATGTTGAAAAGGGGAATTCAGTAGAATATCTTCTATAGCATTCCATGAGAACAAGTACAATCTCAACCAAAGCTTTCATGTATTTAATAGGAAATACCTTTGGCTGTTTGAAGCATTGAAGCTCATTAGTATATTATTGCCTTGAATCTTTTTTCATTTTATGAATCTAGTATATAAAATGCTATATATAAAGCTTTCACGAAAAACAATTTTGAATAAAATTTAAAATATATCTGAGAGCTGAACTGGTAGAGCTGGTAGAGAAGATATGTTCAAAATGTCATCTCTTTTTCTTCTCCAGTAAAAGATTGGACAACTTTTCTGATTTTAAAGTTATTACTGCTTACATCAACGTGTCTAAGGAGCTGCATATTGACATAGTAACATGCAAAGGGAACAGTCCTGCTGTTTTGCTTCTGTAATGTAATAGAAAAATATTTGGCTTATACAATTAAGATAATCTGGTTATATCACTGGCTTGTCTTTTTTTTTTTAGTTTGAGTGATTTCTGTCTAGTGTCACATGGAAGAAAATATAATTTTGCCTGTCTTTTAGCAGCAGATAATCTGTAGATCTTGTGGCTGAATGGCTTATCTTTAGAAGGAATTTTGGAATAGCAACTTGAGTACTATTTTGCACATGAGATAATTGATATGACGTACCAGTAGCTTTTTCAGGCAGAAGCATGTGTCTGGTTGAAAGTGAAAATTCAATCAGTTTGTTGTTTGTCCTCCTTGATCTCAAGCCCTGATTTTTAACTGAGTTGTCTATTTGCTTAGGCATCTTGTAGAGCATTCTGGAAATGAAGAAACTACAGTATATTTAATTCAATCTGTTACCTTGCTGATCAAGACACTTGCTTTTCCTGGCCTCAGTTTGTTTTAGTTCTCTCTCTCTCTCACACACACACAATCAGAATGAAATAACAGAGACATTTTAATCTATTTTAGAGAAAAATAAAAAGTAATCATAAAGAATTATTAGAACTTTCTCTTTTTAAAGTAATATGCGGTGCCAAGATTGTGATGCTTAGCTTGAGGTGTGACCTCACAATGACAATGCTTTATTGCCCCCTCCATGCAGATGTCCACTGACCATGAGTCCTAGTTTAGCTCTTCAGCACTCAAAAAAAAAAAAAATCATTAGTTTCAGTTGATTTGAAAGCTGTTTGAACTGCCATAAGTTAGAAACACAGACTAGGCATTCTCAGGTTTCTTATCCCAAATTTTAACCTTGAAGACTATGCTACTCAATCATTTTGAAGAACTCCACTTAGAAGAATAAAAGGAATAAATGTGAATATTTAATATTTAAAACTCAGCCTAAAGGAGTAATATTCACATATATATGAATATCTAATATTCATAGGTATATACACCATAGCCTCACCACTGGGGCAAGCCAGACTGTGAGAGAGCTACACCCTACACCTTGTGCATTTGTTTTTGATTGCTTCACACGAGGGTGCAGTGACATCAGCCTACCCTTCCAGACCTAATGTTCTCTAACACTCAATACTTAAAGTGTCTGGGCAACTTGGACTTCTGCCTTTCCACCAGCTTGCCTTAAGCAGATTCTGAGGAGCTGCATTCAGGATTGATTTCCTATGTTCTTTTGGTTTTATATTCTCTAGTCTCTTTTGTAATAGGCACACCAGGTCCAATGAAGGACACCTGCCAGTTAGTAAATGTGCCAACCTGATCCCTGAGGATCAGTGATGAGTGATGAGGTGCTGAGTAACAAGCCAGAAAAAAAAATAAATAAAGGAATCCAGAAGGACATTTTCTCATTTGGAGCTCACTAAAGAATATGGTTTTTCCTGAAAAACTACATACTTCCTGCTATGCCTTAGGGGAAATTACCCAAATTTTCCACATTATGCACCTGATTTGGAGAGGGAAAAAAAGGAGAAGTTGGTGGTCTAAGCAGCTTAGATTATGTCTTTGACAAAAATAATTAGGTAATTGCTTAAATTTTGTTTTTGTTTTGTCTCTAAAATCATCTTTCTCATGGGTCAAATGTGGTTATTGGTCAGGGGATATTTTGTTTTTGAAAGGCTTTTAATAACATCTCTGATCAAATTTGTTTTACTTTTTAAACATTCTTTTGTGAAACAAGATGCCTTCTCCTACCCTAACCCCCAATGACCCAGTTTATTAACTATGAAATCTAATGACAGATATTCTCAGCTGGTCCCCAGAAAACCTGTAGATACTCTACTTGTTTCCTAGCTTTTTGTAATCAACAGGAATAACACATGGAGCTTCCAGTTATGCGTGCAAAAGGAGAAATGGTGATGGTTTTGCTTTGTCTGAACAGAGTGGTTCCTTCAGTTCATTTTCTAAACCCTTCTGCCAGTACAAGCTGGTTCTTCCGGGAAGACAGAACTGCCTATGGCCATATGCACCCATCTGTTCTTTACAAAAATGCCTTAGCCTTTTCCACACACAGCCAGTGAGTGCTGGGGGTGACCACTGCAGGTGAATAGGTAGGCCTCAGTCAGGTAAGGGAGCATTTACAGTTAAATGTATAATTATAAGAAAATCATTACAAAGAAGAATTTGCTGTAACAAACTTATTTCTCTGCCCCTGATAGTGGTCCACAGTCCTCTGCTAGCTCTCTACTCTGAATGCTCTTCTAGAAATGCTTTTCCTGGTCCTTGCTAGACATTGTCAAAATAGCTTGTTTGAGTGCTGTTTGTATCACAGATCTAAGTGCACACCTGTATGTATTTCTCTAAATCTTTTGCCAAGGACATCAAATAGCTACTACCCTTCTGTTTTTGTTTTCTTGCTTCACTTAATATTTCAACAACTCCTACTGGAAAATACATCTGAACTCCCACACCATCCACTGCAAGAGGATCACCCTGGCGGCAGCTAGGAGTTATAGGAAGATGGGTTGGGATAGAAATAAACTGATGTTCCTTCCTTTTAAATTATAGGTTCTAAGGCTTTCACTTAATATCTCTCTTTTGGCTGTTTTATCTCTAGGTTCTATGGGAACACTATGTGAATTCTAGTTTTGACTTCCTTTCTAACATTTTATTTTGACTAAAAATTATAAAGCTTGTGTGAAATTCATAATAATGGTATTTTACTGTGCAGGTAATGACACATCGACTTAAAAATCATAGAATCTGAGAATGGGAAGTAATTCATGCAATCCCCTAATTTAATTCCTTTATTTTTCAGAGGAGGAAACTGAGGCTCAAAGAAGTTATATGATTTGCCTATAGTTACTCAGCTAGTAAACAGTTAAAAGTGGGAGAACTGTTTGCTACTCTACCCAGTGATACAGAATGTTGAATGTGTCTGTTTACTCAGATGTATAAACTATTGTGACTATTTTAAAAAGTTCTGGTGATGTTTAGTGTACGTTGTTGAGGCTCAGAAAATGATACCCCAAAATGAAGGCCTCGAAGCAAAAGTTTTTCTCTGATCTTCTCCTGCCCTCCTGTCTCAGGCCCCTCGTTCTCCCCCAAGGCTAGCCATAGAAACTAGAATCCCTTTTGTCCAAGGAAGGTCGTAGAAACCAGAGCCCCTTTACTCCAAAGCCAGCCATAAAACCTAAAAATATTACTCTAATTTTCCCTCCACCTTTTTGCGTAAAAACTGGGGATAAAGAAATTATCTGACCTACCTTGTTTGATTGTAGGTTGTAAGACCCCCATTCCAGAGAGGGCCCTGCCCTATACCCAGAAGGAAGGAATGCTGCACAGAGAGACCAAGAAGAATCTGAATAGACAGGCCTTGCTGGGTCTATTAGCTGAGTCTATTAGCATTCAGTCTATTAGCACTAGATCATACCTTTTTTGTCCAATCATATTTCTATAAGGCTGCCCATACTTCATTGAACCAAGCATAAAAATGGCCAGTTTCCCCTGGATTTTGGGGTCTTAATTCTGAAGGCTCCCGTGTCATGTAAAACTATGATCAAATAAATTTTTATGTATTTTCTCCTATTAATCTGCATTTTGTCAGTTGATTTTCAGCAAACCTTCAGAGAGCTAAGGGGAAGTTTTCCCTTGGCCCCTACATGTTATATTTTAAGGGTTTCAAAATTATTCAGATGCCTTTGTATATTTTGAATGTTTTCATGGAATGACACAAGTGTGTGTGTTTATGTGTGTGTGACACTTTGCATAATTTTCAGTAGGTTTAACATTCCCTGAGTCATAAAAATATGATTTAGTTTTATATTTAAAAAGTAACTTAAAGTTCTATGGTTGGTAAATAGAAACTGATAGAAAGATTAAAGAGATTCATAAAGTATGTTCACTTCATATGGCTATAAGGTTGGACTCATTAGGCAACTAGATAGTAGATCTGGAAAACTCTGGCCAAAAAAAACCCCCCAAAACCCAAATTCACCATTTATTTCCAAAACCAAAATTGGTTTGGCTTTTACTTATTTGTGTTTATTTTGTATTTATATAAAATTCTCACCCAGAGTGCCTAATGGATCATAATCTGTGAATAAATTATTAAACTTTACACTCCATACTTCTTACAGAGATACAATCATATACAGATCTCTGAAATTTAATGGTGTCACTTTCTTAGCCACTCTATTAAAGTGATTAAGCTATATCAAATTATGTTTTTAAAAATGTTTTATTGATACATACTATCTGTACATATTTACTAGATACATGTGATATTTTTTTACATGCATAGACAGTGTAATGATCAAGTCAGGGTATTTAGGGAGTCCATCACTTCGAGTATTTATCATTTCTATGCATTGAGAACATTTCAAGTTCTCTCTTCTAGCTATTTTGAAATATACAATACTTGTTGTTAATTATAGTCACCCTACTCTGCTATCAAACATTAGAGCTTGTTCATTTTTATCTAACTATATGTTTGTACCCGTTAACCAACCTCTCTTTATGCCCCCCACACCCTTCCCAGCTTCCAGTAGCTGTCATTCTACTATCTACCTCTTTGAGATCAACTTTTTTAGCATCCACATATGAGTGAAAACATGCGATATTTGTCTTTCTGTACCTGGCTTATTTCACTTAACATAATGACCTCCAGTTCCATCCATGTTGCTGTAAATGACAGGATTTCATTCTTTTTTATGGATGAATGGTATTCCATTGTATATATGCCACATTTTCCTTATCCATCCTTAGTGAATGAACACTTAGGTTGATTCCATATCTTTGCTATTGTGAATAGTGCTGCAACAAATATACGAGTGCAGGTATCCATTTGATATACTGATTTCCTTTGGATAAATACCCAGTAGTGGAATTGCTGGATCATATGGTAGTTCTATTTTTAGTTTTTTGAGAAGTCTCCGTGTTGTTTTCCATAGTGGCTGTACTAATTTACTAATTTATTAATATCTCATTGTGGTTTTGATTTGCATTTCCCTGATGATTAGAGATGCTGAGAATTTTTTCTTATACCTGTTGGCCATAAAATTATGTTTTAATATGATAACCCTGTAAATTTTAAGTACTTTTTAGGACATGGGCCTGGAATGATTGCCAGAATTAATGGTCTGGATGGAATTAATTTTCAAATTTAGTAGTCATATACTTTCCATTTCTCCATTCTACTAAATTCATTAAAAGTTAATTTACTGTGGTAGAGGGCTTGATAGAAACTGAGAACAACCTTTACTTCCATATGCTTGGACCATTCCTGGGCTTGACAAGCCTTTTAAACACTGGCCCTTAGCCTGCCCAGCTGCCTTTCCCAATACTCACCTTGGAACAAGTTCCTTCCTCCACTTCCTTTTCTGTCCAGTCCCCTCAGCTGCCTTAGCCTTTTCACTTGCCTCTCTTGCAGCATGACTAGCCCCAGAGCCTGCCCAAGCTTGTGGTAGGCTGATGAATGGTCCCCCAAAAATGTCCATGTCCTGATCCCTGGGGCCTGTGAATATATTACCTTTTATGGTAGAAGGGACTTTGCAGATGTGTAAGGATTTTGAGATGGGGAGATTTTCCAGGTGGGCCTAATGTCATCACAAGGGTCTTTATAAGAGGGAGGCAGGATGTCAAGGTCAGAAACAGATGTGATGACAGAACCAGAGGTTAGAGGGATGCCCGCTGAATATGGAGGAAGGGATCAGAAGCCAAGGAATGTAGGCAGTCTGTAGAAACTGGAAAAGGGAAGGAAACAGATTTTTCCCTGAGGCCTCCAGGAGGAACCAGCACCACCAACACCTTGATTTTAGACTTCTGATTTCCAGAACTGTAACAGAATAATTTGTTTTAGTCACCATATTTATGGTAATTTGTTATAGCAGCAACAGGGAACTAATACAATTATCATATACATTAAAACTCTTTCAAAATCATAATACTATTATTAGATATTATTCACAGTAGCATGTCATAATACTTTTAAGTCCTTTTCCTTAGTATTCTGCTTAAAAATTAAATGTGTTTTGAAAAAACATATTTGCAAGTTTGTTTTAAAATATTCTTGTAGATAAATCTCATGCCATTGCTATATTTTAAAATTAATAAATTTATTCAGTTTATATTTATTAAATATCTATTGTGTACAAAGGAGTGTGTTGCAGAGGACACAGAAATGTTTAGGACATGGACTTTAATTCCAAGGAACTCATAAGGTCAGCCCCTAGGAGCTAAAATGTATGCATAAATAACTATTGCCCACGGTGTCGTATTCTATTAGTTAGCTAGCTCTGCTGTAAGAAAGTACCATAGACTGGGGGCGCTTAGACAACAGAAATTTATTTTCTCACAATTCCAGAGGCTAGAAGTCTAAGATCAAGATGTTCACAGGGTTGGTTTCTTCTGAGGCCTCTCTCGTTTGCTTGTAGGTGTGTCTTTTCCCTGTGTTTTTCCATGGTCTTCCCTCTGTGCCTGCATCCTAGTCTCCTCTTCTTAGAAGGATACCAGTAATGTTGGGTTAGAGGCCATCCTAATGACCTCATTTTAACTTAATTACCTCTTTAAAGACACTATCTCCAAATACAATCACATTCTGAGGTACTGGGGGGTTTAGATTTCAACATATAAATTTTAGGGAAACACAATTCAGCCCATGCACATACTAAGGGTATGCTTGGGGAAAATTCAGAGAGGAGTTAGATACTTCAGATATTGCTAATAGTAGAATTCACTTAAAAATCAATTATTAACAAGGGAATTTTTGTCATGTGTGGTTACTTATATCAAAGACTGAGCTATCTCTTCCAGAGTGCACAGAAACAAAATGGAACATTCCTGATGAAGAGATATAGAAAAGGTAAATAAAATGATGAAATATATTTTTGTCCTTTCAGGAAAAGCACTTAGAATTGAGTAAAGAGATCCTTTGGTACAGTTCCTCAATTCCATTCCCTGATGACAAACAAAGCCAGCAGCTAATGAGTCTTCTGATGAATCTGCCCTTTGGAAGTAACTAAATTTCACAATGAACTTTACTGTGCTCTTAGGAACTGTCATGCCTACGCTTACAGATGTTAATGCATCTTAGCTGAGAAAAAAAGAAAAAATTGAAAAGCTTATTGTTTCCATAAGAGAGTCTGTTAGATAGACAAAATATGCTAAGTTCCTTAGGGTCCTAATTAATGTATTCTAGAGGAAAGGCCCACCCCAAAGTGAAGGTTCAACTAACAGAGGCCAAGGTGTAATTCTGTTAAAAAAACAGACAACGTTCACAGCAATCCTTTCATTTCTTTATCAACAAAGGTGAAAATGCTTAAACTGGTGGGAACTCATTAGAGCTAGTAATTTAATCAACCTGATTTGGCCAGTGATTGTTCTAGTGCTATAGATGGAAATTTGTGGACAGAGGACTGGGAAAGATAAGATGTTTATATAAGATAACTCACCTATTACAAGGCAGTATATACATAATGAAATACCACATAAGAGAGTCTGAGGAAAAGATGGATATGAGCTCCTTTGAATTTCTAGGTTCAGAAAAAATAAGGAAGCAATCCCACTTTTAGGTTATCCTTTGTTTGCACAAATATCTGCTAATTATGTACCTGATGCATTTCTCACTATCCTCTGTTATTTCAGATAAATTGTGCTATTAGATAATTTCAAAAATAACTTAGATCTCACAAAATGAATGTTTTCAAACAAAGAAATAAAACAGGAGAATGGGAGGATGCCTAGTAATGACAGTTAAAATGCTGTTTTTTCCCAAAATAGTACTGTTTCAATTGTAGAGTAGTTGAATTCCATTGTCTAAACAGTGTTTATTTGTTAGCAACATGTAAATTTATTTAATGATTGTGTACAATTTTTAGTAGGAATTACTGGAATTTTTCTAAGAATGTTGATCCACCTCAAGTCACATTGTTTTTCAGATGCAGTCTGTTGGGTTTTAACAAAAACCCCACAGCTAATCACCGATAGAAAATAATTATACCACATAACTATTTTCATTGATGTCGTTGGTTTTTGTCTTAGATCAAACACAACAATGTGTTTCTTAGCAACATACTTCCTGTAGTCAAGGAGACATTGTCATATACTCAGAGGAAGAGATGAAAAAGGCTATCTGGGGCTATCCATCCCCAAGGTACAGAGAGGATACTTGCAGACCAGTAACTGACCTCTATTTCAATTAAATTCAAAGCAATTTTAATCACAACTTAAATGATTATGGTTGGAAAAAAAATTGTTTTTCATAGGGAAGATGCCTAAACTTGGATAGAAAATATTTTATAGAGGGAAGAATATTTACCCAGAGTCTCAAGGCCCAGATATATTTATTTTAGGGGTTACAGCCAATTCTAAGATTTGGTGCCAGAGAGATGAGAAAGCTTTCTAAAGAGGGTCTTAAGTGAAGTCAAGAGATGTAGGGAAGAGGGTAGATAAGCCTGAAGGGCAGAGTTTCTCATTCTCTTACCCATATGTCTCAGTACTCACATAAAGTTACCCACCAAATATTTGTGCATGTGTCCTACTCTGCCCAAAGCCAATAGAAGAGTATATAAAACAAAAACAACACTAACATTGTGTGTTAGAGGAACTTCAAGGAAAGCTACTCAATTTACATTTTTATATTGTAGTACAGGGGTTAGCAAACTATAGCCTGTGGGCCAAATCTGGTCTGTTGCCTATTTTTGTATGGCCTGTGAACTAAGAATGGTTTTTATAGATGAACATTTGCAATTTATTTGATGATAGGGCACACTAATTTTGAACTCCAATTAAACCAAATGCTACCACCCCCAAGAGAATTCCATTCTTTTGATTAGTAGAACTGTACTTCAAAAAATTATTACATTTGAATGTTTTCAATAAAATTCTGTGGCAGTTTATAATTCACCATATAAATAAAAGCAAGAACAAAGATTATATGATCCTTTCAATAGATGCAGAAAAGGCTTTTGACAAAATCCAGCATCCTTTTATGATAAGAACTCTTAACAATATAGGCATAGATGGCTCATTCCTAGAAACTATTAAAGCCATATACGATAAACCTGAATGGGGAAAAATTGAAGGCATTCCCCCTTAAAACTGGCACCAGACAAGGGTGCCCACTATCTCCACTTCTTTTCAACATAGTGCTGGAAGTCCTGGCCACAGCAATTAGACAAGACAGAGGAATCAGGGGCGTCCAGATAGGGGCAGAAGAGGTCAAACTTTCACTATTCGCAGACGATATGATATTATACATAGAAAACCCCAAAGATTCAACCAAGAGATCACTGGAATTGATAAATGAATTCAGCAAAGTCTCAGGATACAAAATTAATACACACAAATCCATAGCCTTCATATATGCTAATAACAATCAAGCTGAGAAACAAATTAAAGATGCTATACCTTTCACAATAGCAACAAAGAAAATTAAATATTTAGGAACATATCTAACTAAGGAGGTCAAAGACCTATATAGAGAGAATTATGAAAAGAAAAGAAATTGAGAAAAGAAATTGCAGAGGATGTAAATAGATGGAAAGCCCTACCATGCTCTTGGATAGGCAGAGTCAACATAGTAAAAATGGCTTTGCTACCTAAATTAATTTACAGAATCAATGCAATCCCTATCAAAATACCAACATCATTTTTTGCCGATCTAGAAAAAATAATTCTACGCTTCGTGTGGAACCAGAGAAGACCCCGTCTAGCCAAAGCAATCTTAAGCAAAAAGAACAAATTGGGAGGCATCTGTCTACCAGACTTCAAACTATACTACAAGACTATAGTAACCAAAACTGCATGGTATTGGCACAAGAACAGACACGTAGACCAATGGAACAGGACTGAGAACCCAAATATAAAACCAACCTCATACAGTCACCTGATCTTTGACAAATTCCAGAAAAACGTACACTGGGGAAAAGATTCCCTATTCAACAAATGGTGCTGGGAAAACTGGATGGCCATATGTAGAAGACTGAAAGTGGACCCACACCTCTCACCTCTCACAAAATCAATTCACAATGGATAAAAGATCTAAACCTAAGACATGAAACCATAAGAATTCTCGAAGAAAACGTTGGAAAAACTCTTATGGACATTGGCCTAGGCAAAGAATTTATGAAGAAGACCCCCAAAGCAATCACAGCAGCAACAAAAATAAATACATGGGACCTGATCAAATTGAAAAGCTTCTGCACAGCCAAGGAAACTATCACTAGAGTGAACAGACAACCTACAGAATGGGAGAAAATATTTGCATGCTACACCTGTGATAAAGGGCTGATCACCAGAATCTATATAGAACTTAGGAAAATCAACAAGAAAAAATCAAACAACCCTATTAAAAATGGGCAAAGGACATGAACAGAAACTTTTCCAAAGAAGACAGAATGATGGCCAGCAAACATATAAAAAAGTGCTCAACTTCTCTAATCATCAGGGAAATGCAAATCAAAACCACAATGAGATATCACTTAACTCCAGTGAGATTGGCTCATATCAAAAAATCCCCAAATAACAAATGTTGGCGGGGATGTGGACAGATAGGAACACTCATACACTGCTGGTGGGACTGCAAATTAGTACAACCTCTATGGAAAGAATATGGAGATACCTCAAAGAATTAAAAGTAGAATTACCATTTGACCCAGCAATCCCACTACTGGGTATTTATCCAAAAGAAAAAAAGACATTTTATAATAAAGACATCTGCTCTCGAATGTTCATAGCAGCACAATTCACAATCGCAAAGTTGTGGAAACAACCCAGGTGCCCATCAATACACGAGTGGATCAATAAAATGTGGTATATGTATACCATGGAGTATTACTCAGCAATAAGGAACAACAGTGAATTAACACATCTGGTATTATCCTGTTTGGATCTAGAACCCATTCTTCGAAGCGAAGTGTCACAGGATTGGAAAAACAAGCACCACTGGTACTCACCATCAAACTGGTACTAACTGATGAACACTTACATCACACAGGGCAATAACATTCATCTGAGGGCGGGTGGGTGGGAGGGGGGTGGAAGGGATGGGAAAAACTCTCACTGAATGGATGTGGGGAGCACAGTTTGGGAGATGACCACGATTGTGGCTCTGACACGGGCAGAACAGGGGCAATGTGTATGGCCAAAGTGTTGTACCCCCATGATATTCTGAAATTTTAAAAATAAATTTAAAAAAATTAAAAAAATTAAAAAAAATTCTGTGGCAGTTTGTTTTCTCTCTTGTTATAAGTACCTACATAATTTTTTTTCTTTTCTTACTTTTTTTTTTCTGCCTCTTAGCCTACAATCATTGCCTAAAATATTTACTACCTGAGACTTTGCAGAAAACGTTTGCCAACCCCTGTTCTAGTGAAGTAAATAGATAGGGGATGCTCTGTGTAATTTCAGCAGTTTCTAAAATCTCAGATCCTCCTCAACTAATCAGAAAATGGTTGGTAACATTTGTCAGCCCATCCCATTCAAGCACAAGATGTTTTTGACTTTTCATTGATTGCTACCTTAATAATGAAAATAACCCTGGGAAATTTTTCATTTTCATACAGTATCAAGAGAGGTCATTTTGAGGTATTCAGCTGATGAATGGCTTCTCTCACATGTATCTGCTTGGTGCGGATGATTGGGAAGCCTGGCTTAGCTGGGACTATTCACCATCATACTTACGAATGGCCTCTCCTATGTGGTGGTCTCAGGATAGTTGAATTTTTACATAACAGCTCAAGGCTAGCAGAGTGTTTGATGAAGCTTGAGTGGAAGCTTCAAGGCTTCTTATGACCAAGTGTAGAAGTCCCAGAATGTCCCTTCCACCATTTTTTATGGATCAAGAAAGTCACTAAGACCAGCTCAAATTCAAGGAGAAGGGAATTAGATTTCACCTCTAAATAAGAGGAGTAGCAAAGAATGTGACTATCTTTGATAAGGTATAATCTGTGATGTCTTATAGTCTTGATTTTTGAACTTTTTGTGGGATATGTATGAGTATTTTAAATCTTTTATCATACCATTGTTACAATTTTTACTATGGTTTTATAATTTTTTTCTTGCCATGCTTCAGTGGATATGTTCTATTGACTTTCAGTTTCTAATCCTTTCTTCTGCTATGTCAAATTTGGTACTAATCCCAGCTATTGAGTTTTAATTTTTTGTTATTGTAGTGTCTATTTACAGAATTTTTGCTTAAACTTAATTATTTCTTATAGACTCCAGTTTTCTAGTGAAATTTTCCATCTTGTAATTTATTTCCTTGGATATATTTATAATAATTTTAAAGACCATAAATAATAACTATAATATGTGAATCACCTATAGATCTACTTTCCATTGTCTGTTTTTTTCTTTTATATGACAGATATTTGGTCTTTTTCAGGCATGCCTTGTAGTTTTTTAATTGAGTACTAGACATTGTGTTTGAAAAATTGTAGAAATAATTTGAGGCTTTCATGGATGTTATCTTCTACCAAGGAAAGTTTTCCCTCCTTTCTGATGGGTTAGACTAAGAGAAGATCACCTCAATCCTACCTGATGGTGAGGTGATTCAAAGATGGTTTCAGTCCTTGGTAAGGTTTAGTCTATTTTTAGTTCATATTTGTTCTTATAGTCCTTCTGGAGTCTTGATTGGAAGTATAAGAAATATACTAGGAGTCTTCCTCCTGGGAGGGCCCTGAACTCTAATTTTTCATTAGTAAGGTTGCTGAAAGCTCAGTTGAGGATTTCAGCCTTTACCTTCTTGGTTTCTTAGTCTCTTAATCCTATGTAGTTTAGGAATCATCAAATGCCTCATGGAGAAAAACTGCTGCAGAATGTTGGGTTCAGGTCAATGAGCTTCCCTTCTCTCTGGGATCATGGCTTTTTTTTTTTTTTTTTGAGAGACAGAGTCTCGCTCTGTTGCCCAGGCTAGAGTGCAGTGGCATCATCATAGCTCACAGCAACCTTCAACTCCTGGGCTCAAGGGATCCTCCTACCTCAGCCTCCTGAGTAGCTGGGACTATAGGCATGTGCCATGATGCCCAGTTAATTTTCCTATTTTTAGTAGAGATGGGGTCTCACTGTTGCTCAGGCTGGTCTCATACTCGAGCTCAATTGATCCTCCCACCTTGGCCTCTCAAAGCACTGGGATTACAGGCATGAGCCACTGCGCCTGGCCCTGATTTCTCCAAAGAGATTTTTTGTTCAACTTTTGTTCAGCTTCTCTAGTCATATTCAAATTGGAATGCAGTAAGCATACTATTACTGAAAATTACCAGTTTTCTTTTACTGTTTTCTTTTACAGTTAATTTTTCTCCCATGTTCAAGATACCTTTTTGGTTACCTTTTTTTCAATGACTGCAGATATTCAATCATTGGCCTCCCAGACTTATTAGTTGGCTTTCTTTGCCACTTTCTATTGCCATTCTTTTGTTGTGTACCCTAGCATTTATTACTTCATGTTGTTTTTTTTTTCAAAAGTTCATTTTAAATTCATCCATTACTCTCTAGCTACTACTAGTCCACACTATTGTTATATTTCCTTTAGATTTGCTGCAAATTCTAGTTATCTATTGCTGTATAACTACCTTGAGAATTAGTGGCTTAAAGCAATGATTTGTTATTTCTTTTGTTGGTTGACTGGAAGCTCTTTTGCTCCATGTGGTATCAGCTGGGGTCACACAAGTATAATTAGTTGGTGGCTGGGCTGGGTCTGGAACATCAAAAAAGACCTCACCCATGTCTGGTGCCTCAGCTGTGGTGGGTTGTGTGTCTGGAGCACCTTGGTTCTCCTCCAGGTGGATCCCTTCCTCCGACAGTCTAGACTGACTTCCTTCAAGTATATCAACTGGTTTCCACGAGAGCAAAAGTAGATGCTGCCAGGGTTCTTAAAGCTTCAACTCAGAACTGGCACAGTGTCCATCACTTCTGCCACATCCTCTTGGTCAAAATAAGTCACAAGTCTAGGTTGGAGCTGAGAAGAGGGGAAACAGATTCCCTTCTTGAAGGAAAGAATGGCATGCACATCTAGAGAAAAGAGGAATTGTTGGTGGCCATCTTTAAAGACAATCTACTACAATTTGGCTGCCTATGTAGGAGCACATTCCTTTTATGGGTACAGTTTACTGACTTGTTTGGCTTCTTCCCAGAATTCTTCTCCTAGCAACAGCCAAATTCAATTGATTTCCACAGTGGGCTCAGGCAAAGCATAAGCACTGGGTTCAGTATGAAACTAAGACAGAGAAAATTTTACTTGGACATTTTCTAATTACTTGCCACAGTTTTAATAATTATATGTCTGGGGTTTTTTTTTTCCACTTTGAGCCAAACCTACTTATGCCCTATTTCTATTATATCTTTTTAAATTTTTTGAACCTCACTGCTTTCTGGGACTGCAACATCTTGTCTTTCTTTACTCTCCGCATGTCGTTTGTTCTTAGACTTCCCTTTACATCTTTAGTACATTGTCATCTTCTCAGTACTCTCTTCCCAGTATTATGGAAAATAGTTTGCTTCTAATGGGAGGGTCCTTGTTCCAGAATCTGCCCTTATTGGTTTTAATGGAATTAAACCCTTGTATTCAAAATAAATTGATAGGTCCAAATCTATTTATATATATTTTTAAACAGAGTAAAACTTATTAATGCAGCCCTGGGGAACACTAGGATCCACTGGTTACAAGGGGCATATGTGTATAGAAAGTTTTAATAAATCTGATAGTTGACATTATATCTTTTGAAAATAAAAATTTTTCCTTGAATCAAATTTGGCCAGATTTTCTTAACAATCTGGCAGCAATATTATGCTACGGCATATGTATTTTAATTTGTCACATTATTTCACAAGAATAGAGTAGGTAAGTTCCAAATTTTTAAAATTTTATTTTATTCAAATAATCTTAAAAAATAATGTATTATCCTGTGAATTTATTGAGATACTGTATACCTCACCTACCTAATGTCTGAGTGGCTAAACAGTTGCAAGACCAAATTATATATTATCAAATAAAATGTAAACATTCACCTCTAAACAATGTCAATGAGCAGGGAAACACATGTTTCTGGCTTGTGGCCACAACAGTGTTTCCCAGGGGGTTAAAAAAAAAAAAAATCAATGAGCAGGTCAAATTTGTCTTTTTGTGATTCATAACTTTTTGGTTAATGAGAAAAGTTTAAAATGAAATAAATGCATTTATTATTTTACAGGTCTTTGGAAAAAAGTATCTTATGCCTGTATGTGTAAAAAAAGCATAAATATATCTTTTTTTTTTTTTTTTTAAGAGACAAGATCTTGAAATATTGCCCAGGCTGGAGTGTAGTGGCTATTCATAGGCATGAGCATGGCACACTACAGCTCCAGACTCCTGGCCTCAAGGGATCCTCCCACCTCAGCTTCCTTGGTAGCTGGGATTATAGGTGTGTACAATTGTGTCGGCCATAAATATATCTTATTGGGAAGTCAGAACCTCTTTGAACATTGTCAGGTTTTTATAATAGAAAAGTCTCTGCTGGCAATGGTAAAAGCTCAGAGCTGTCTTAGCAGCAGGTAACTCTTAAATAGTGGCTACATTTCAGCTATAAGAATGAAGAAATCTTTGTTAGAATCATATATTATTTATTAACAATTCCTGTATCTCATAAAGGCTAGTTAGAAATTGTGTTTTTAAGATTTATCATGCTTTTTCAATTAAAAAAAAAAAACTCCCATAGCAAAAATGTCACTGAGATCTGAAAAAACAAATTTTAGCATTCTCTGCTTTGTCTGATTTGCCAATTGCTCTCTGAACCTTGGCAGACTTCACCAGCTAAGTCAAGTTGATGACTTGCTTGTATTTCTGATTCCAATTCTATTAATTCAAATGGATGAATAGTTTATTGTGAAGATGCAAGAAGTATTTTCAGTAGACTTATGCAAATTTTTAGTAGTTATCACTCTTTAATTTTATTAAAAGGAAAACTGAAAAAAATTAAGCTAAGAATTTTGTGGAATAGTCATAAATTACATGAGTGGTAGTTTTTCCTAAAGTGTGCTCTTTATTAATTTTATTTTTGACAATATTCTCACCATATCTATAGCACAACATTCTTTCCCTAAGTTAAAAAACTACTTTCAAAAACTATTTAAGGAATACTGTGGGAGAACAATGTTTAACAGTCTATCGTTATTTAGCATAGAAGCTCAAGTGGTTAAAAAAAATGGAAGTTTTAAAACATTGATAATTTTGTTAATGGCAAGTCATAATTAAAGTCTCTAAAATTTGTTTGAGAATTTATATTTTGTGTAAGTTGACACAAATTGCGTGTCAGTGAAGTCAAAACATATGTGAAAATTCTTTGTAAATTGTAAAGCATCATGCAAAAGATAGTTATTTTATTTCAGATTAACCCAAATATTGTTCTAAATTGGTATGTCCCCAAACAAAACAAATGACTGCTAATGTCCAGAATAGCCCTGGATCTATCTAGAAAAATTTTCTTTGGGGAAAACTTTAAATTAGCAAACTGTCAATGGGTTTAGAATTTTTCAAAAAAGAATCATTAAATATTTGAAATCATTCAAGTAGGAAAAAATACAAGCCTTTGTCTTAGTCTTTTTTGTATTGCTTTAATAAAATATCTGAGACTGGGTAATTATAAAGAAATGATGTTTATTTAGCTCACAGTTCTGCAAGCTGGAAAGTTCAAAGGCATGACCCTGGCTGCTAGTGAGGGCTTTTGTGCCGTGCTACAACATAGTGGAGAAGGTCAAAGAGGAAGTGGACACATGTGAAGAGACAAAATCTGAGGGACAACCGACTCTTATGAGTAATAATCCATTCCCCAAGAACTATTCCAGTCTTGCCAGAGCAAGAACTCACTCAGTATATTTAGAATGGCACAAAACCATTTACAAGGGACCTGCCCCCATGACCCAGACACCTCCCAGTAGGCCCCAACGTCCCAGTAGGCCCCAACATCCCAGTAGGCCCCACCTCCCAACACTGCCATATTGGGGACCAATTTCAACAGGAGTTTTGGTGGGAACAAACTCCAACCATAACAGCCTCCTTTAAGAGAATCCCCTTGAAACTGAATCATTTGAAACTTACCTCAAGTTTGTCTCATCACCAGATTCTGGAACCAGTCTTGTCCTCCTGCAGAGAAACCCCTTTAAACTATGGATTGTATAAATGAGAAAAATGTCCAAGTGAGAGCACATGCAGGCAGGGACAACATACCCATTAGACACAGTGGGCACAGAGCCAAGGGTTCACTATACTTTTAAAGTTCATGAAAATGTTTTAATTTCTTTTGAAATTGGAAGGAAAAAAATGAACTTTTAGGTTAAAGTAACTGTTTAGTATATAATATTAATATATTCATCTTTATGCCAATGAATCATAAAATATAACTTTTAATATTTGCTGTAGCCCTGGGTAACCCAGGAGGAATCCTTTGAGAAGCCCAGTTACCTGCAGTTCAAGGCACTGTTCCAACAGTAGTGCTGTTGCCAGGAAGCACAGATGTGGGATGATTAGTTCTATCTTGGGAAATAGGGAAGGTTTTGCTGAACTGATATTTAAATCAGTTCTTTAAGGATAAGTATGCTTTCTACAGGTGGAGATATTAGAAATGGCATTTCTGGGAGAAAAAACAACATGGAGTAAGGAATGGGGTTTTGGAGAGATAGAGCATTGGGACTTGACAATGGTCAATAATCAACAATGGCCTCTTCACTATAAAGTCATGCGGAAAAATTACTTATATTGCCAAATATTACTAATTTTTCTCCATTATCTTGCACTGAAATACTTTAGAACTAAGCCTAAAAATTACATGAACATTTGCACAAATACCTAATGAATAAGCAGTGGGTTGTTCAAAGAACTAATGAGATTAGATAGAATTAATAAGGATACCGTGTCAAGAACAAGGCAAAGTATCTTATGTATCAGTTATTCTCTGACTCTAAGCAACAGAAATTGACTGTAGCTAATTCAGACAGAAAAGAAAGAAAAGGAGAAAGGAAGCTGGCCCTGCTAACACATATGACATTTTTTTGAAGGTCAGAAGGGTTTTTTTCCTTTCCCCACAGCTGAACCAGGTAATCTCTACCTAGAGGTTCAGTTTTACCTGAAAAACCACCGGACAAATCCCGTCACTTGTCAAGACCTCTAAGTCAGTACTCGGATTCTCCAGCAGCAAATATGCAAGCTGATCCGTTCTCCATACCCTTAGTAACCCTTGTGCCTTGCTATAAGATTGATACCGATTATGTGGTTAAATTCAAGGGACTGTACTTTATCCTGTTCCTAAAAACAAGTCCTCACATTATAGTCTAGTTCTATTGAGCTCTTTTCTCTTATCAGTTTTTCTCTGCTCCTCATCGATTGTATCTTTGTGGAGGTATGATCTAAGGACCTGTGATCAGGGCCCTACAGATGCATTGGACTGGTTATTACACTGGTATCTGTTCTGATGTATTGAGTCATCCTTCTGGTGGGCCGTGGCATCTGTTATGACTAGTTGGTGCCGTATGTACCAGTGGTTAGATATTTCTCAGATTATTCCTGCCTATAATCAACATTTAATTTAATGTCTGATACCATCGTTGGAATCTCTGTATGAAGACAGTAAATGAAGATCCTTTTTGTGGTGAAACACAAGCTCTCCTCTTCCTCTCAGGATGAGGCTAGAATTATTTATCCACCAGAAAATAGTATTTTCAGAATTGGATTTGTTTTCTGTCATTTAGAGGACTAGGCATAAATGACTCTAATCAGGACTGTTGACTGATTAGACTTTCACTGTATGCATGCCAACCAAATATGCTCAGAGGCCAGATATGAGGAACAAAAGATAGAATTGGCCATAGATTGTGCCTGCAAGGAACTTGCTATGTAGAGAAAACTTCTGTTCCTGGTTCTGCCACTTATTACTTTATTCAGAACCTGCCACTTATTACTTTATCCACAATTTTATATTTTTTATGTAAAATTATAGTAGATTACTTATTGACTTTTTGGAATATAGGTGATTAATTAAATTTAGAAATATATTTGAGAGTATCATAATAGTCTTGAAAGGTAATTGGATAGACCCTAAGAAAAATCCATTCAAATAATCTCTCAAATACTCATCCACCCATTCATCCGTCCATCCATCCATCCATCTGCTGTCTTGTTAGATTCCTCCATTTGCCAGGAAGTATGCTTGCAAATAGAAAAAATTCCCAAGAAGTTTACAGACTAGTGCAGAAATTAACACACAAATAAACAGTTTTAATGCCATTATGGAGATAAGTTCACAAGTGGACTAATGCACACAAATTCCATAGGGGAATAGTGAAAATGATCTTAGACTCTGGAGGACTGTAGATCTGCATTTGAATGTTGGCTCTGCTCTTACTAAAGCTATGGCTTTGAGTGAGTTATTTAATATCTCTATGTCACAGCCTCCTCATCTACTATATGTGTATAATGTCACTTGTCTGATGTATTGTAGGTGCCCATTGTGTTAGTGACCTTCTATTTCCTCCTCTTCTCTTTTATTCACCTCTAGACTTTGGTTTCCTTATCTCAAAAAGGAAAGAGTTTAATTTGATTTCTGAGTTCTTTAAGAATCTAAAGATCTATGATTTAGGAATGATTTCCCCAAGCTTGAAAAAGTACATTCATTACTTATGGTCAAATATACAATGTATTCTATAAATACAATAAACCTTAATTAGTAACACTGATTAGGCTTTAATACACAGAGCTCTTTCTCGCCTTCAGGACTTGGCACTTCTTGTTCCCCTTGTCTGCAGATCTCTTTCCCCTGTTTACCTGGCTGACTTTTGCTCCTCCTCCTTCAGTCTGGAAGCCACTTACCCAAAGATGATTTCCATGGATGGTTTCCAGAGGGTTAATCTGTGAATTCCCTTTGGATTCTACACTCATCTTGTCAAAATAGCCATCATACTATAGCAATCTCCCACCTATATTTAAATATTAAAATTTAAGATCTGTATTCTTCTACTGTATATCCCTTTTAAAAGACAGTGACAATGACTCCTCCAACCATAGACCCTTCTGGGGCTGGCTTATGGTTTACTGCAGAGAAAGGGAACCTATTTATATTTTAACATCTCAGTGCAAAATGCAGATACAAATTATTAATGACTAACATGTATAAACCATTTACTATATGCCAGGAACTATGCCAGGAACTTTGTATGCATTATTTCATTTTTTCATACTATATCAACTTTAAAAAATAGGTTTGTGAGTAATATAGGTTTATATATGAAGAAACAGTGACTTAAGGAGTTTAAATAAATTGTTTACCCTTGTACAAATTACTATGTTTCCTAAATATCAAGATACCATATATGTCAAAATAAAACAAAACAAGGCAAAAAACCCCACTCAAAACTCAAAACAACAACCAAATATTATTGGCTTAAAAATAGCTTTTCCAGGAGAGAAGGAAACATGACCTTATATATACACATTAATTCTAAGATTGGTCCTGATGTCAAATGCATTATAATTATGGAGAAGCAGAGGCAAATTTAAACTCAGGACTGTACAATTTCAGAACCAATATTTGTAAAATATTGATCCTATACTCTGCAGATGCAGAAAATCAGTCCTCTACTACATGATACTTGTGAGAGGCTCATGAGTAAATAAAAATTTTTTTGAGATTTGTAAAAATGTGAAAATACACCAAGGGAGAATATAAGTCTAAAAACAAAACAAAAAACTAACCCAAAACAACCCAAAGCTATTAAATTCAAACTTGCCAGTAATATTAGATTTGCAAACTTTAAAAATTATGCATAAAATGTAGAATATTTAACATATTAGTCACTTTATATGTTTATTTTATTTAATCTTCATAACAATTTTGTAAGATAAATGTATTATTATAACCCATGTTACCAAGTGAGGAACTGAGGTACAGAACCTGACCTAGGTCATACACTCATAAAAGGTAGATTTCCATTAGACCTAGGTAGATTAATTCTAGAGTCCACAAATTGTGGAATCGGTACACTTGGTGAAATTCTACAATTCCCCAGATCCCAGGGATACACCAATGATTTTCTGAATAATTGAATAAAATTAATCAAAAGAAATGTTCACTGTTGGGGCACGTTTTTAATATGGGAGAATCTGATTTGTTGTGGAAATAATGAGATCCTTGCAAACCCCCTATTTTCTACCAGATCTTAGTTTTGCCAGCTTCAGTTTTGACATTCACAGTAGTTTTAGGAACAGAGCCCAACAAAGGGCTAAAATTAACTGCATTGTAATCTGATTACTGTCTCCATGGTCCCTAGACTAGAACCTCCTTGTGGTCAGGGGCTATGTTTTGTTCTAGGTGGTGTCAGTGTCTAGCATAGTCACGGGACTCATTAAATACTTGCTGAATGAATGACACATGTAAGAAATTAAGCACAAGCAAATTTACATTTAAGCAAAGGAAGATGCACATCATGAAGAGTATAGTCATTTCATCAGGCCACACCCAGCCTCCACAGGGCCTTAGAAAAAGTACTGTCTCTGGGTGGATAAATTAGAAAAAGGCACCCAGTGGGTAGGTGTAATCTCTCTGATTTGCCTTAGCTCACATCAGAGAGTCATAGAGTCCAGCTAGGCAAATAGAACTTAGACTTCCAACCTCACTTGCCCCTTTGGTCAGGCATGTTTAAGCAGTGCACAAAATATACAACTGTACATGGTGATCTGGTTTACCTGATCTTCCCCTTGACTTTTTTCTTTTCATAGAGGGAGGGCAAGTGTCCTCTTGTCTTTCCTAATCAAGGCAGTACCAGTTCTGTCTGGCTTTAAAAGATGTAAAATGATTGTATTCTATTGATTTATACCTTATTCAACATCCATGTCAGTTTTTATTTTCAAGGAGAGTGCATTAGATAGATTAGTTCCTTTTCTCCTTATACTGTAATCTATAAATAATCTTTATAGGATCTTTTTGAATTTTGGAAACCAAAAAAATTGAGCCCTGAACCTATACATTTTAGTTTTTAGGACATTCTGTGAATTTCCTGCTGATTTTTTTTGTGCTATACTTCTTACTTTGTGTTAGGTGAACCATTAGGAAAAAAAAATTAGCTAAACTCAGAGTCTAAGAGAACATGAATTCTCCTTCTCTTCCAGATATTTGCAGGAATACATACACATGAACACATGCACATACACATGCATGCACATACAAACACACACACAGATATGCATACACTCAAACATACACACACAAACACATATATATGCATACATATATACACACACATTCTGCTTTTTCTTGCTAAGTGGGAATTTTGGGGCAACTTTATTCATAGCAAGAGATGGAGGAATTCTGTTGAAATTAGTGGCTCTCGAAATAGCTCATTAATTGCAAATGATCATCTCAATAATAGCTTCCCAAAAAGAGTTTATTAAAGCTTAGATCTTAAAACTCCATTACATATCACTTAGACACATCCTCCAAAAATTTAGAAATTAAAACAATACACCTTTTTTGAGCAAACAAAAGCCCAATTAAAATCATGTTTGCTTTGATTATAGCTCTGCTACAGCATGCCTTTTAGGAGTGATATTTGTATTTATTTTTAACAAGGACCACCAAACCATTTTCAAGAAATTTTAGTCATTTTTGGGGGAAGAGAATATTTCAATTCAGTTCAGAAGTCCTCAGATTAGAAGTTGTCCTCAAATGTGTTTAAAAATGTGATCTCTGTGATGGATCTCAAGATCTGCTGTTGCCTGTAATCCTAAAGTTTCTCATTCATTAAACTGAAGCAACAAAATGGAAAGGATTCTGATGATGAAGCGGAGAACCTGTCCCTTTGCTGGCTCTGAGGATGAATGACTATTGTGTAGGTGAGGTCCATGGGTAGATGCCGGCTCTGCTCTCTCCACTGGTAAGCGGAGACAGAGGCAAAGCCATCAGGAGAGAGCCCTTGAGGGTGTTAGTGAAAAACGTAGCAAAGTGTTTGGAAGAAAAGCTAATCCTAGTGTCAGGATTGCAAATGTCTATCAATATTGGTTGCCTCCTGCTTTATTAGACACTTTAATTTGTAGCGCCTTTAAAACGACATGGTGTCTGGATGTCAAGGCACTTTCTTTTCTGGTTCATGTTGGCTTTGCTGTTAAGCAGGTGCTCAAGCGGGAGGACTGGAGAACAGAGAGTTTGCATCATCTGGAGAACAGTACTGAGTGGTAATTAAAGGGGGAAGGCTTCAGAGATGTGACTTGGAATCCTAGCTTTGCATTTTACTGTATGAGCTTGGGTAAGTTGTTTAACCTCTCAAAGGCTTTGTTTTCTTCATTTGCAATAGCCTCCACCTTAAATGGTTGTTGTAAGGATTAAATTAGATAGTGCATAGAAAGCAATTAGCACAGTGCCTGTCACGTGCCCAGTGCTTGGTAAATTTCTGTTGTTGAGATGTGGTCCTGGATAATTTTTTTGGTCTGAAATTCCTTTCCCATAGGTTTATATATTCCCTAGGAATAGCTGGAATGAATTAAACTTTAGAGAAATAAATTTAGGCAAAACAATATACTGCAAGGGGTAGCTACAATAAGCCTTAATATACCCTAAATTATTTCCAATGAACTTGACTAGATGTATACTATAAATAATAACAATGATGTTTATAGAAATAAGAATATAATTTCTATTTGTTCAATGTAAACTTAATTTGCTAGGTGCTTTAAATATATACTTTTAAATACTTATAACAATGGCACATATTAAGTACCATTATTGATATTTTATAGATAAAGCCAAGGCAAAGAGACTAAGTAACATCTTCAAGGCCATACAACTAGTAAACAGAACTGGGATTGAAAACCAGGTTCATTCTACTTCAGAGCCTCTGTTTTTTCTACTATATCCTGCTGTATGCTCACATGGGCTAGGAAATTTGTCCTAGGAATAAGTGTAAACATCAATAGGTTGTTTTGCCTCCCTAGTGAATACCAAATATTTTGCTGCCAATTTTACAACCTCTGAGTGAATCCTATAGACTCTTCTTTGCTGGAATCCAGAATCCCTTTTGTTGATTAAATTATTTCCATTGATGTGGATTTCAATTCAATCTAATAGCAACAGGGCACTGTCTTGACAAAGGATATGCTGTTGTTAGGGATTTTTCTGAGAGAGGCTACTTTCATAACTTTTTTCAGTTAGATGAATTTGGACAATAGAATTATTAACATCTGTCCAGTCCATGCAGAGAAAAAGTTCGAGGGACTGGTTTTACTTCTAGTGGATCATCTTATGAGATTTTAGAAAATGATTCTGAAAAAAGAATCAATCATAGTATTAAGAGAACAGATCACAGTCTTAGGAGGACAGATAGAAGATGAATAAGGCATAAATAGTTAGGAGGAAGAAACAGGGCTATAACCTAATAATAAAGTTAAAGGTACCAGGAGAAATAAATGTGTCAGATATAGTAGGGGCAACAAGGAAGGAAATGGTCAGATCCACTTATGGGAATTCAGGAAAGTCTTTAAAGAGTTGAAAACCACTGACCTGACTATTGAACAATGAGTAATATGCTCCCAAATAATGGAGGAGAAGAATGGAGTGTGCAGTGGAGTTAGAACTCATACAACAAAGGAAAGTATCAGACAACTTGGAGATAGATCAATAGAAATTACTCAAGAAAGACACAAAACAGAAAGTTACCAAAATAGTAGACCTATTATGTGGGCTTTCCAACAACCAATTCTCTAACTCTCCCACACCAACCAGGTACAACAATTCTGAAGCTATCTAGGTGAAGTTAGCATCAGATCCCATAAGTTAAAGGGCTCAGTCCCATAAGACTGCCCTCTTTTCAGTCACCAGCTGCAAATAGGGTCCCCAGGCTACCCATACTTCTTCCTGGCCAGCTACAAATTCCGTAGTTTCCACGACCCCCTCCTCAGGCTTGGTAATTTGTTAGAATGACTCACAGAACCCAGGAAAGTGCTTTACTTACTGTTTCTGGTTTGTTACAAAGGGTACAACACAGGACCATCCAAATGGAAAAGATGCATAGGACAAGGTGGGGGTGGGGTAGGGGTAGGGGCGGCCCCAAACCACTCTCCAGCACATCAGTGTGTTCACCAACTGGAAGCTCTCTGAACTCTGTTGGTTAGGGATTTTTACCAGAGTTCCACTATGCAGGCAAGACTGATTCTATCATTGGCCATTGGTGATTAAACTCGCTCTCCAGCCCCTCTGCCCTCCCTGGAGGTAAAGGAGGGCATTAGAGGGGTTGAAATTTTCGGCCCTCTAATTAAGAGGTTGTTTTTTCTGGTGACCAGCCCCCATCCTGAACCTATCTAGGCCACCCTCTTCTCCTTGAGCCATTTCATTAGCACTTATCATGAAGCAAATTCCAAGAGTTTTAGGACTTCTGTGCCAGAAACCAGGGACAAAGACCAAACATTTTTTTTTTATACCACACCTATATCCAACTGTATCCACAATTACATGAAATGTTAATGAATTAATATGCACTGTTTAATATGGCTGCCATTGCCACATGTGGCTTTTTTGAACTTAAAATAATTAAATTTAAATATAATTTAAAATGCAGCTGTTCAGTTGCACTAGTCACGTTTGAAGTACTCAATAGCCACATGTGGACAAGTGGATACATTGGATAGTGCAAATATAGAACATTTCATCACAGAAAGTTCTATAAGACAATGTTGGAAACAGGAAATGTCAAAACAGATTTTAAAAAGCAAGACCCAAGTATGTATTGTCTACAAGAGATACACTTTAAATATAAAGACTCAAAAAGATCTACCATACAAATAATATGCATAAGAATGCTGGAGTGACTATATTAGTGTCAGATAAACAGACTCCAAGGCAAAGAGTATCATTAGAGATAAATAGGAATATTTCATAATGACAAAAGGATCAATTCACCAGGAAATCATAATAGTTATAAATGTTCATATACCTAATAACAGAGCCTCCAAATACATGAAACAAAACTGAGAGAATTAAAGGTAAAAAAAAAATTCCACAGTCATACTTGGAGATTTAATGCCCCTCTCTCACTAATCAGTAGAGCAACTAGAAAAGGAGCCAGTAAGGACATAGATGATGTGATCAGCACTGTCGACTGTCATAACCTAACTGGTATTTATAGAACTCTATACCCACCAACTGCAAAATATATATTCTTTTAAAATGTACGTGGTACTTTCATTATGCCAGGCTCTAAAACCAGCCTCAATAAATTTGAAAGGATTAAAATCATATGGAGTATCTTTTCTAACCATAGCAGAATTAAATTAAGAATCAATAACAATGACATATCTAGGGAAATTCCAAATCTTGGAAATTAAACAACAGGCTTCTAAATAACCCATGGATCAAAGGAATAATAGGGAAATTAGAAAATAATTCAAATTGAATGATTAATAACATCAAAATTTGTAGGATGCAGCAAAAACAGTACTTATGGGGGAATTTAAATCTTCAAATGCTTATATTAGGAAACAAGAAAGTTCAGTAATCAATGATCTAAGGTTCCATCTTAAAAAGCTAGAAAATGAAAAGCAAAGTGAAAATAAATGGAAAGACAGAAATTGCAAAAATGTGGAAACAACCCAAGTGCCCATCAATACACGAGTGGATTGATAAAATGTGGTATATGTATACCATGGGGTACTACTGAGCCATAAAAAGATGGTGAACTAATACCTCTTGTATTATCCTGGATGGAACTGGAGACCACTCTTCTAAGTGAAGTATCACAGAATGGAAAAACAAACACCACATATACAAACACCATTAAATTGGAACTAATCAAAGAACACTATGGAAATAAAACTCATCAGAAATCAAGTAGGTCGTGGGGGTGGGGGGGAGAAGGGGATGGGTAAATTCACACCTAACAGGTGCAATGCACACTATCTGGGGGATGGGCACACTTACAACTTTGACTCAAACAGTACAAAGGCAATTTATGTAACCAAAACGTTTGTACCCCCATAGTATTCTGAAAAAAACAAAAAACAAACAAAAAAACCCCACAAAATTGAAGAAAAACAATAGAGAAATTTGACAAAGCCAAGGGTCAGGAAGGAAGCTGAGTGGGTTGGGGGTGTGAGGACCACTGGTCTGAGGGGAAAGAACATCTGACAATGTTGTCAGGTCTTTGTAGATAACACTGGGCACGTGAGGGGTCTTGCCGACACTGTCTTTGTGCCTGGGTACAAATGTTGTTGCAAAATTGAAAATATTAGCATAATCCTATTTGTTCAAAATAGGAAAGTGCTCATTACTTTTCTATGCTTCTAATTTCTCTCTTTGCCTATTTAACACTGTTGGTAAAAACCTCTACTTGATTTCTCACTGCCCTTACCTTTGTTGGTTCCCAGAAATATACTAACTTGTGTAGACTCTATTCAAAATGCAGTGCCTTTAGGCACTTTAGGTCTGGATTTGGTTAATACCAGGTTTCAAGGTGAATATTGTCTAGAAAAGTCTACTTGTTTTTGATTCAGTTTAACATGCTATTGAAATTTTCAAATGTCCTGTACATCATAGAGTGAAAGAGATGTTGGTCAGAGGGTATTAGCTTGATTGTGGTAATCATTTTACAATGTATACATATATCAAAACATCAGGTACACCTTAGATATTTACAATTTTTATTTGTCAATTATACTTCCATAAAGCTGGAGGGAAAAAAAGAAAGTTACAACTTGGTCTATAGAATATGGTGATTTGGCTTAGTGTGGTGGCTCACACCTGTAATTCCACACTTTGGGAGGCCTAGGCAGGAGTTGGAGGTTGCAGTGAGCTATGATTGCAGCACTGCACTCCAGTCTGGGCAACAGAGTGGGACGCTGTCCCCCACCCCCAAGAAAAAAGAAAACGGGCGATTTGATCAATGAATTGTTGGTGTTAGTTTCTACTTAAATTTGAATTCTTTTAGTGCTTTCCTTAAGTGACATTCAAAAAGACTCAATAAAAGTTTAGATAGGGTACAAATAAGCAGTAGCATTTTATTCTTATGCCATCTGACCATGGCATTCTTTTGCTCCATTGTGGTTTTTCTTTTCTTTTTTGTTTAATGCTAATAGAATTAGAAAAAAAAATTTTAAAGGAGGTTTGTGGTCTCTAATGAAAACTAGAAAATGTAGAACTTTGTTATACAGCAATTTGTGATGTATTCAGATTTGGCTATGCCATAGGTCAAATATTATCCTCTGAAGCCTAACTATGTTCAGTAAGAAAGCCTCATCTCAGATGATCTTTGTTCAGTCTACCAATACCAGAATTATCCAAGGGCTCCACTTTGTAGGAGGAGGGATGGGAGAGCAGAAAGAACATGTGTTTGAGTCTGACAGATCTGGTTTCAAATGCCAGCTGTGCCACCTAGTATTTCTGTAATCTTGATTAAGTCCCTTAATGGATTTGTATGTCAATAGTCTAAATACCTACTTCACAAAGTTTCAGTGTGCTTTTGAGGAGATAATGTATGTAAAGTGCCTGGCACATAGGAGGCCCTCCTTGACCCTATAATACAAGATACCGTAAATGATTAATAGCTTTCCTCATTTTCAGAGAGAACTAGTGTGGCAGAGCAAAAAGAGCAAGGTCTTTGAAATTGCATAAAACTAGGCCTTACTCTCTGCTGCTATTCATTGGTGGTCTGACTTTAGGCAAATTACTTAACCTCTTAGAATTTCTGTTTGCCCATGGGAAAAAAAAGAAAAGAAAAGAAAAGAAGGTCTGTCTGCATAAACATGAGGATTAAATGAGTTAAGATATGTAAACATCCAGCACAGTGCCTGGCATAGTATTAATAAATACTCAATTAAAAGTAGCTTCAGCTATGGTACTTTATTATTGTGACAGTAAGATTTTTTTTTATTCAGGTTTTTTTTTTCAAAGTGCCTTTTATTTTCACTGTGTTCAAATGATCAAAGCCTGCAGGATTACAATCAGCAATGCTAGAGCTCAGATCAATTTCTGGCTCAAATACTGGGTATTTAATTTCATCTCTGCCCCTGTTAATTAGTGCTAGAAAAGCAAATCTCACTGTTCCACTTGCTGCAGAGCAGAAAGATGGTCATGAGCTCAACGCAGATTATTTTTCATGGCTCTAATAATCTAATCTTTATGCTTGAGGACTGTTTTAAGATTTTTAAAAGTTTCTTCCAAAGAATTCATATTTCAGATGATTGATTTCTATTGAACTTGCCTGCTTTTTAACTCAACAGAATATATGATCAGTGAGGTACAGAGCAGTATTTATTTGCTTAAAATTTCTTTAGTTTAATTTTCTTGTTGCTAGTGGCAACCAACAAAAGAATAGATCTAAAATGACAGGCAACAGCCACATTGATTATAGTCCATGTTTTTATTTTTCCCCACTTGTGATTTTAAAATAGCCTCTTTAGTGTTGTTACCGAAAGTTTGGTACTTGTCCCCGAGGCCTAATCAGTGAGAATGAGCAAGGAGGACAAGTGGTTTGAGGAAAAGGAAAGAGAAGTTTATTAATTTGCCAGGAAATGAGGAGGGTGGCAGACTATCATCTCAAAAGACCACCACCCTGCCTTTAAGCAGAAATACAGGGATTTTTAAAGGGGGTGTTTTCGGCAGTTGGGCTCAGGTCTATGTGACCTGTGTCACATGTCGTGGTTTCAGGCTTTTGTTGTTTAACTAAAGTTGGTGGTTTCAGTAGACCTTATCTCCAATGAAAATGATCTCGTGACCTTTGTCTGGACGATTCTCTTGAGCCATCTCTTATGGTTTAAGATACTAGAAAACAAACAGTAAAGAACATTTTCCTGCCCCTTGGATTACTGGCCTTGGGGAAGGAATACAGGTTTTAATTCCCAAAAAGGGTGGGGGTTTTAGAGAGACAACTCATGAAACATTTTGCCCCTTTTCAGATCTTTACCTCTGTTACAGTACTTGTAGTCATACAAGTGATTACGGTATGTGTCACTTTGGACATATTGACAAACCATCCACCTAAATAAACCTACTCCTCTAATGAACCTCTTCCCAGGGCTTGGAGAGGCAACCTCAGGTCACATGTACCATTGCTACACTAATGGCTATAAGGAAGATGATATTTTTTATATTATAGAAATTATTTCCCAAATTGAATTTTTTATTAACTGGTTTATCTTGGACCAGCATAATATTAATATTACGTGTAGCAACAGCATTTACAGAGTTTGCATTATTTTAAACTATTTAGTGTCACTTCTTAAAAAACTGCATGTAATCTATTTAAGAATTTGGTGGTTCAGAGATACACTGAAGTCGCTAAAGAAGACTAAAAATATACCCTTGGCAGAGCTGGTCATAATGTAGTGAAATTCTGTTGGAGTGCTTTCCAAGGGCAAAAGAAGAACATCTCTGTAAGCAGGAAAATATTAACTTTACAAAAGCATGAAACACCTTTGGGATGTTTGTTGGGTCTTCCAAAATTGAACTTGTCGTACAGAGAAAAAAACACACTAGAGCAGCACATGGCATAATATAGATGCATTCTTCATCTGACATCTTGTTCATTTGCAAGTCAATAGAGAGAATCTGCTATTACATGATTTGATCTCTGCATGCTATGATGCTATTTGTCTGACCCCTGGGCGTGTTACATCCTCATAGACAGGATTTCCAGAGGGGTGGCCATTATCAAACTTACAATAAAACTCCTGCTGGTTCAGAAGCCTTTTTGGTTAGAATCATATGTGCTAAATTGTATTTCTTGAGGCTAGAGAAAGGTCTCCATATATTCCATATTAAAGGGCTGGATTCCTTAAAAGGAACACTTTAGGCTGCTAACCATTATAGCATAATTGTTGATCTGAGTATTTTCTGGTCAGCTGGGAATTAATGGAGCCTGTACTTCCCACAAGAGGAGGCCCTTTGCAGCAAGATTTGACACAGGAAGCATGATGCGGGAAGGGCCTTGGAGCTGGGCAAGGGCAAAGGGCAGGGGAGAAAGCCAAGAAGAAGCCTGGGGAGGATCAAAAATATTTTGTCCACTTCATAAATTTTCCTGAGGCTGACAATCAAGACTTTTTCTAACTTAAAAAAAAAATGCTCTTAAATTTAGTTTAGCCAAAGTCACTAGATACTACAAGTGACAATTCCCCTTTTGCCTTCCTTCGAAATCTATACAATATTGCAACACTCTGCTTCTCTCCTGGCTTCCATTTGCCACAGGCAGTGAAGATCTGAAGTTCCTAGCTGTTGATTATTGGCCAGTGAGTGCTGCTAGGGCAAAGGTTGATAAACTAAAGAAATGATGACTAAACTATTAACCAAATGCTAATCTCTGCCTGCCTACTCCACCAACACAAAAGCCAGAAGTGGATTACAGTCCTCTATGTCTCAAGAGCTCAAACTGGGTATGCTATTTATTAAATTAGGAAATAGGTTGTTTTGGGGAATAACGTGGCTCAGGGCCTGATCATCAGGTGTTCATTTATATATTGAGATTGTACACTTTGCAGCACTGCTCCCTGCACCCTGTGACTGTAACAAAGTCCCTGCCCTATGGGGGCCTATGAGAATATGTCCTCTAGCTCAGTTATTCCCATTCATGATATTCAATAAAACGCAGTCACACTTCTTTCATTAATTTAAAGTCCTCTTTATCTTTGCACTTGTAATACCCACTCATACTGTATTGCTTGGATTTTCTCAATTTGTCTCAGCTGCTTGGGAGTGATGGACGCTCTGGAGCTGGAGCCCAGGGAATTCCCTTAGAGGATTAACTGCTGTTAGGGAGCTTTTTTTTTTTTAAATAGAGTCTGAAAAGTGCTATTTAAAATAACTTAGCTTCATTGGCACAGGTGAGAAATAAGAAAATCCTGGCCTCAAATAATTGAGATTCTTGAGAATGTAAAAACCTGACACAATGAAATGGTAATCTGTGAAATTAAAGCAGTCTCTTTCTGGAATAGTGATGTTCAATGATGCTCAAAAGTTGGAGGGTACTTGAGGGCTGAAGAATTTTTGATGCTTCATGACAGCAGGAATAATATTTTTCTTATTACTCTATTATGATACACAAAATCAGCACTAAAGAAATATCTGTTGAAAGAATAAATGAATGAATCACCTTTTATTTTGTAATGCTATCGCCTTCTCTAGAACCTACTTCTCTAGAGCCTATATTTATTTATGTATCAAATACTTATTAAGTGCCTACTTTATGTTAGGTATTCTCCTGAGTTGTGAGTTTGGAAAAAAATGAATAAAATTTGATACATGCCCCTAAAGAGATCACAGTCTGCTATTTACAGTGCTTCGATCTATAGAGCAAGGCTGTTTATCTGCATAGTTTTTTCACTTCATTCCTGGTAAAATTAAAAAAAAAATTTTTTTTTTTACTTTAAAAAATTTGTATTGCTTACTAGGCTTTGTAACATTTCTTTTCTCAGTATCCCATTTCTACAAAATCTTTATAAGCCTTGAATTCTGAGAAACCCCATTATTTGTGTGAACTTGCTGAATTTGATTCACCCACATCTATATTCCCTCCCTCCCTTCCCTCCTTCTTTCCTTCAACATTGACTTTCCTCTAGGTATGAATTGTTCAGTAATTCTTTCAATGTCATTATCACAATGTGATTGTCTAGTATTTGGACCAGAGCTTGGAGGGTTTAGTGACTTTATATTAGCTTCCTATTGCTGCTGTAATAAGTTACCACAAATTTAACGACTTAAAATAATACACGTTTATTAACTTACAGTTCTGGAGGTCAGAATTCTGGAATGGGTCTCACTAGGCTAAAATCAGGGTGTTGTCAGGGCTGTGTTTCTTTTTAGAACTAGACTCTAGGAGACAATCTGATCTTTGCCTTTTTTCCACAGAGGCTGCCTATATTCCTCTGATGGTAGCCTCTTCCATCTTCAGAGCCAGCTATGGCTGGTCAAGTCTTTCTTATACTGCATTGCTCTGACTCGATTTCCACTGCCACTTTTCCTTTCTGACTCTTATGCTCTTGCCTCCCTGTTTAACTTATAAGAACCCTTGTAATTACATCCAGCCCACCTGGATGATCTCCCTATCTCAAGATCCTTAATTTAATCACACCTGCAAAATTTCTTTTGCCATATGAAATAAGATATTCACAGATTCCAGGGATTAGGATGTGGACATATTTGAGTGGGGTGGGGGTATGTCATTATTCTGTTTACCACGGACCCACTGGGCTCTTAAAAAATGAGGTGCTTTATTCTTTTCTGGTTAAAATGGTGGCTGCATCTATCAGATTCTGACTCTCTCTCCAAATCTTGGCCCAAATCCTTGGCTGATCTTTTCCGCCCTAAGTCCAGTAGCACAGCACCTGATGCACTGCTTTTGTGGATGAGTATATTACATTGTACACCAGAATGAATTCTGTTTGAATGTATTTGGGGAGGTAATATACATTTTAGTGAACTAAAAAGGAACTTGGTTTTGCAAAATGTTGCCTTTTGATTTGGCACTTTTCCTAGTAGTTTCAACAACTGGGCGATTTTAATAATGGTGTATGAATGCTATTCTCTATGCTATAATATTTTCCAAATTTTGTCCTTATGTTTTCGTATTTCTTTTTCTTTTCATTTTTTCCAGGTAAAGTAGAGGAAAGCTTTACAATATCCTATTTGGAATAGAAGGTGTAGGCTGTAATCACTGAGGTGAGGTAATTACCGTCATTATACTATTGAAGTGAATTTTAGACCAGAATGGCTTATAAGATACAGCAAATCATCAACAAACATTTAGTATGCCAGTCTCTGTGAGTCCATAGGAACAAAATATTGCTCCTGTCTTTCAGAAATCCACAGTTTACTAGGAGAAAGAGGGCATGCACAGAAGAGATAATTAGCTGCCTGTGAGAGCAAGACTCATGCTAGAAAATTAAATAATGGGGATTCAAATCTTATGCGTAGATGACATTCAGACTTTAAACATTCATGCAAAGATATTTCCTTGAGAACTGGAGGTAAATGTCACTTGCTTAAGTTCATATTTGGAACAAAGGAGGTTGACAGTTACAATACATGTTGAAATAAAATTTCTAATCTGAAAAATCTTTAAATTTGTTTACATATTTCTTCTTGATGTCATAGTATGAGATTTGGTGGCATTAATGAATAGGAAACAATACAGAGAACCTTAATGTGGGTATTTCAGAGATTAGAAAAGAAGTAAAAGCAATTGAAATATGTGTTTTGATTGTTGGAATTTTTGTTTATAAAATACCATTGAGTGAATATGCCCCTTGTGAGTATGAGGACATAGGTCTGTGAGAAAAGAAAAAGAATAAGACAGTTCTTGCTCTTGTTGAATGAATATGAAGGGCAGGCCCATAACAATTAATGATAATACAAAAATAATATAGGTGAGTAAATCTCAGAGGTATATGTACGGTTACCTATAGTTGTATGGAGATAATTACATTAAGACTTCGTCATTGAGAAAGTTCAAAGAGTAAGAGACTAAGAGTGATTCTTGAGTGACTTCCAGATAATGCCATTTTGGGGAACACTCTTCTTTAAACATATGTCATAATCATGAGCTCCTTTGAGGGAATTGATTCCAGTATCTTTACTATGGGCCTCTTGTAAAACATATGATTAGATTTGTGACAAGGCCCTATGGTCATCTCCTCTTGCTTTTGTTTACCCACCCTGAGTTGACTTAGATCATGGCTTTAGGAAGAATCTTGTCAGTTGATTAATGTAGAATTGCTATTTTCTCAACTCAAAAGATTAAAATTTACTATCTGCACATGACTAAAGTTGAGTTGAGGTCATATTAAATATGGTTATAATAACCAGATCCAGGGCAGGAATGAAGACATTTAAGAACTACTACCTTGCGTCATGAGATCTGCATCCACTACCACCTTTAGCTAAACCACGTTTTATTCCGCTTAGAAGTACGGTTAATGGTTATTAGTGGGCACAAAAATTCAATGATAGAAATTCCATCTTGTTGGTAGGTGGATATTCACCCTTTAAAATTGTGTCTATATGACACCAAAATAACTTATCCTATTTCGTTTTACTTGCTTGGATTTGTTACTTTGTCTTATTTGTTATTTTGTCTTTGTAGTTAAACTCTCATTGAAAATTAGCCAACAATAAGGCCTGAAAAGAACTCCAAAGAAAATTTAAATCAATCTTTTCATTTTAGAAATGAAAGCTCTAGAGATAAGGTAAAGAGACAATGGAATACTGTGCCATGGCTGTGAGTCCTGCCGAAGCCCCATGGTGACATATGAAATCAGAGAGAGTGATAGACCACCATAACTAGGTCTTTGATTTGTTTAGAACATAAATGTTTGAATGACATGAACTCAATAACATCAAATACCATTCCCTATGAAGAGAGATGGGCTAAGTTTTTGAAATTTGGGTAATAGACTATTGCTTGGACAAGCTGAGTTAAAGATTCTAAAAGTTTTATTCTTAAAAAAAATTTTCTTTTTGGTTGCTGTCATTTCTAAGCAAGAAAGAATTTTTGCTTTTAAAAATATCTTCACTTGTTTATTAAGTTGATGCTTATATTCAAGGCAAGATCCTATATTTGATATTGCATGTGCCTTCAAAGAATTCAAGGCCATGGAGGAAACTAAAGCTGGGAGATATGGCTGATATGAAGAAAGCAGCTGAGGCTATATAAAATTCCAGCTTGTGAACAAGTGGTTTTGGCCTAAGTTTTCCAGATTAGTTGTCTTATCTACCAGATTATTGTTCAATTTCCTACTTGTTTTGACTGGGTCTACTCTCAGTATGACAAAACTGGAATAACTGAAAATTTGATCAGTGATTTATTGTGCCAGTCTGTAAATTCAATGAATGGCAGGAAGCTGAGAGTGTTTGTACCTATAAAGATTAAAAGTTCAAAAGAGTAAAAATTTACTCTCTGTGTGTATGTGGCTAAAGTTAAGTGAACTATACCATGCAAGGTGAAGTTCATGTTTTGCAGTAGTTAAGTCTTACGGGCTCTAGTCATATCACATTAGTTCCTCGTTATTATAGAGCTATCGAGCCATTCTTAGACATCGAAGCTTCCTTGAAAGTGATTATGTAGTCATGGGTTCTTAATTAACTTGGAGCTTTAATGTGTATTATATCAAAAAGTTGGTGCATATTACTGTCCATTGATAAAGGAAAATTGGTGTGTTATAAAGGACAAATGGATACTAATTTAGACATATTGTTTGAAGTGTAATAATGTATAAGTCCTAGAGTTTTGTAGAAAGTAGAAATGTTATGTTTTTGCTTTTTAAAAGAACCTGGGCAGCTTATCTGCTTTAGCGACCTTTGGTTTTATGTATACCTACCTTTACCCGGCTCCCCTCTCTGCTTGGCTCCACATTCTTTCGGCCCTTAGATACTCAAGTAAACTAGTGGATTATTAGGTATGTGTTTCTACATCAATAGCAGGTAGAATGAAGTTTGAGTTTTTCAAAATATTTAATTTTTCCTTTTAATTTTTTTTTGTAAAATAAGGATAAGAATATTTATCTTGACTATTTAGTTTACTGATGTACGTAAATGTATGTAAAGTTTCTGCTGCTTAATAAGTGCTCAGGAAACTAACTAGGGTGAATGTTCATCCAGAGACATGACTATGGTTTCCCTTTAGGGTGAATACTCAAGAAATATTGCCAAATACCAGACTATTCAGATGAAAACACAAGAGCACATGCTGGAACTGGCTTATAAAATGCAAGCCAGCTGGCTGCCCTAGAAAAAGTCTTAGGAAAAAGCCTTCTTCATCTTATTCATAAATGGGAAATTGAATCTCCAGGCTTAACTGGCACATTTTTTATCTTTTTTTGTTTGTTTGAATTGTGAATTGCTGAATAACTCTGGCAATATTTAAAAGAAGGTTCATGAGTAAAGCAAGGGTTGAACTTTCACAAAGCAATGTTATATCCATCTCTACAGAAAAGCTTACAGATGATTTCATGCAGGAAACACTCTTTATGGATGGTGTGGCCTCAGGATAGTACACTTGATAAGCAGCAAAGGAAACCCTCTGCCCAAATTATCAGATATGCGTGTATGTAACTCACATGAATGTATTTTATATATAGGGGTGTGTGTGTATGTATATATGGTCTCGTTATATTAACAATGGCTGGATACTTTCTGGACAGCCCTTGTGTATGTGTGTGTGTGTGCATATATATATATTTCATCAGTATTTATTTCCACACTCTTTTATACTCTCCCAGTATCACAGGGCTGGAAGCCTGAGAACCTCATTTCCCAGACTCCTTTGTTTTTGCTGTTTTGGGTGTAATTTATGTTCTTTCAGTGAAATGCAATCATGCAAGATTCCAAAAGCAGAACAGATGCTCAGTGAATCCATATATTAAAAAAATAAGAATTCCTTTGAAATATAAATAATACTTTTCCTAATTTATTAATTTTGTAAGTTTGGAATTGTAAAGAGCTCCTCCCCCCCAAGAAATACCTGTTAGTTCAGCATTTGCTGCAATGATTGAATCCTTTATTAGACAAACAAGATGAGTGAATTTTCTTCTTTCCCTTTGGCTTACATTTTATGTGACATTGTTTGAGAGACTGAGCACAGTATTTTGGAACAGATGACAAGGTTGTCACCTTTGAATGGCACAAATTTAGTAGCAACAGTAGAGTGTTTTAGTACAGTTTCTTTACAGTATGAAATACAAAATTTATTCCTCTGTGTCTTCATGATGAAATCACATTGAGTGGCAATATTTAAGATGGTGATTGGGAGGGTAGGAGAATGTGAGGAGAGCAGTCTAATTTTCACCAAATGAAACAGCACTAGATTTGCAAAAGGGTAATCATATTTCTGAATAATGTGATGATTCTCCCACATGAATGTTTTACCTCCAAGAAACATTCAATCAGGCAAGCTATCAACAAGGTCTGGGCTTTGATAAACATATCCCCTTTAATAGCAGTTCCTGAGATGAAAGATTTAGATTTATGGTACCCAATCTCTGCAGCCTGAAAATATGAAATAACTTCCTAGTAAGCTGCCATGGAAACCATGAAATTATGCTAGAATCTTCCTTTTAGTAAGTCATAGGATTTATTAATTGATTAATCTCCCTCTTTATTCCTGAAAATGATTTAAGGAAGCTGGCCATATGATACACTGGGAAAATACTGCTTCTTGGCCTGATATAAAATGAGGACTCACCCAAGATGAACTCTAAGGTGTCTTCCATATCACACCTTTTATGATACAATTTTTGGGAGTCTGTCCTTCAAAATTTCATTACAAGGGCTCATATTAAGATGAAATCTTAATAATAAGCCTCCTTATGTGGCGTTTACATAGACCTTGATTCATCCTAGAATCTACCTGGTATTTGGACTGTCGTGATTTTGAAACGTACATGTATCCACAATGTTGATGTAAACTTAATTCCTTGAAAAATTAGGAGGCAAAGATCTGTTCTCTGTTCTTATTACTAACTCAGTGAATTTGGCAAATGGTTGTTACCTTTCAGCAGCACAAATTTAGTAAGGACAGGAGATATTGTATTACAATCTCTATATTACATGAATTCTAAAATTAAGTTTGATGATTGGGAGGGAAGGTGGTTAAAAGGACAGTATGCTTTTCACCTAATGAAACAACATTTACCTTGTAAGAAGGTAATCATAGTATTACTGAACAATATAGAGTTTCTTCCCTGACTGAGTAGATTTCCTTTTGAAGGCAAAGAGTATCAATTTTATCTTGTTGAGAAATGTTTCTAGCCAATGTTTTACAAGAAATGTTTTAAAAAAGAGTTTAAGCAGCATAATTCACAATAACCAAAAGGTGGAAGCAACCCAAGTATCCATTGACATATAAAAGGATAAGTAAAATGTAGTCTATCCATACAATGGAATATTATTCAGCCTTAAAAGGAAGGAAATTCTGACACATGCTACAGCATAGATGAAACTTGAAGATATTACACAAAGTGAAATAAGCCAGTCACAAAAGGACAAATATTATAGGATTTCACTCCCTTGAGATACCTAGAATAGTTAAATTCACAGAGACAGAAAGTCGAATGGTGGTTGCCAGGGGCTGGGGCGGGGGAGGGGGGGCAGTGATTGTTTAATGGGCACAAAGTTGCAGTTTGGAAAGATGAAAAAATTCCTCTCAAACTTTTGGGATAGTGGTGATGGTTGCACAACAAAGTGAATGTATTAAAAGCCACAAAGCTATACACTTAAAAATGGCTAAAATGTCAAATTGTATGTTACATATATTTTATCACAACTAAAAACAATAAATATAAAAAGAACAGAAAGTTTACAATGACTTCAACTGCATCTTCATGTTTATCTTTTTTCCTAATTTAAGAGGGGAATAAGCTCAGCTTCCCAAAAGTCTGTGTTTCTGCTGCTTTAATGTTGAATAAAATACCACCAACAGCCTTTTGTCTCTATTAAAATATCTCTTTTGGTAGGCCATCGGCTTTGAGACACATCTTTGTACCTCTGAATTCAGATAAAATAGAATTATAGCTAAGGTACATCTTGGATTTGTTTCATAATTACAACTACAGAAGGTAAATTAAGAAAAATAATGTTCCAATCTTTGAAACTTGCCTTTTGGGAGATTGTCTATATGATGGTTTACATCAAAGATATAATATTAGCATGTCTTTATTATTATTATGTATATTTAAAAATTTGCATTTAGGCATTAACTTAGAGATACTTATAAGATATTTTCTTATTTGCTAAAGTAAATCTTACTTATTGTTGAGATGCTTCTTACTCCCTTATAAATATTTAACCACATCTTACTGTTCTTTTACTTTTTTGTGGTGCTTAAAATAGACTGATAATGTCTCAAAAGTTTTTTATTTTTCTGTTTATTTTCTGTTGTAATAACTATCATGAATACCTTTATGTGTCAAAATTTCAAGCCAATAATACTAAAGTGAGAATAATTTTTCCACTTTTTAAAAGTAAAGTCAGAATAATCTATCAAGTGTTTTAAAATTCAGGTTCTCATCCACAACCCTGGATGAGATTTATTTTAGAAGAGTGTTTTCCTCCCAGGTTGATGGTAAAAGTTAGATGAGAAGACAGACCTTCAAGCACCTGTGCGTATTTTTGATAGAACATATAGCACCTTGAATTTTTTTCCCTTAATTGATCCCTTTTTAATGATTAACCTGGTCTTAAGTTTTGAGAGAAATTTTTCATAAATGTTTAATTTTAAAAAGATAAAATAATTAAAAATAAAATAATTATTACGAAGAATAGTCAATAACTTGCAACATTGTACTGAGGTTAAAGGTAAAAGTATTTATAACGCAAGCACAAATGCACATAGAAGTTTCACGAAAGCAGAGAAATCCTGTAAGTCATGAGTAGGGGGAAGGGTGGGGACAAGTGAGGCTGAATTTTTATCATTAAGTACATCTTGGGCAGCAATGACCTTGGTTTTGGACAAGATTCCTTAATTTTTTTTCTTCCTAAATCTGTTACAAAGTGGAGAGTTTCAAATACTCCCAGGAGATGGTTCTTTCAGTGAGAAAGAATTTTATGGTGGAAAAGTCTTATAACTGGTGCCCATGGAGAGGCAGTTGTTTTCCTGTAAGTGGTTTGAATTTACTTGGGTCAGTCTGAGGAAATGTCAAGTGCTTTTTCCCATGGTGAAAGTGAGCTCCTCAATCCACCTGTGGGTGATTCCCCAAACCAAACTCCTCTGAAAATTCAAAGACTTTGTTTTTGCAACTTCTTTGGTGACAATAATGGACCTGACCTGATGTGGGGCTATTTGTAGTTTTAACTGGAAATATTAGTGTTTGATTACAGGGGCCACCCAGACCCTACCAGGAGTGTCCCATAATGTGTAGATTTTCCACCATATTACTCTAAAAGTCAGAACACTTATGAATTCCCAAATACCTCTGGCTCCAAGGATTTCAGAAAAGGGACTGTGGGTCTGTACTACTATAAATATTAGTGTTACTGCTACTAAGTAATGATATTCTTTCATTAAACAAATATTTGTTATATGTATATTATGTTCCAAGTGTATGCTAGATGCTGGATATACGATAGTGAGGAAAACATATATAGTCCTGGCTGTCATGTTGTACAGACAGATATTGGATATCACATGTGCAGCTATATAATTACAAATTGTGTTAAATGATGTGAAAGAAAAGAACAGAGTGCAGGAAAAAAATGTGGGTGTATCTAGTTTAGGTTGGTGAATCAGGGAAATATTTGAATGGAGACCTGAAGTGTTACTAGGAGTTGGCCAGTAAAGAGGATGGGAAAACACTCCATGGAGAAGAAACAGGTTGTGCCAAGGTTCAGGGGTAGGAAAGATCTTGGCAATTGTGAGGGGCAGGAGAAGACCATGTGCTTGGTGCATGGCAAGGGATAAGGAACTGAGCTTTAGAAGTAGGCAGAGGCTAGATTATGCTAAATGGGCCATGGAAAAGACAAATTTTATTCTATTTGCTGGGAAATGATAGTAATTCTAAGAATGAATTGGAGTTGGGCAAAACTGGAAGGAAGAAAAGTATTTCAGATGAGAGATGATGGAAGTATAAACCAGGGTAAAGAAAGTAGAGATGAAGAGAAAGAAATAGATCTAAAATGTAATTTGGAGAAAAGATTGGCAAGGCTTAGTAATGATTTGGTTGCAATAGTTGAGGGAGAGACTTCCTATTTCCTGGGTGAATGGAGGTATCACTCACCAAAATGAAGAAAACTGGAAGAAGAACATGTTGGTTTGGGCTGGGGCCAGAGGAGAGCAAGAGTCTGGTTTTGGATGTGTAAAGTTTGTGATATCTGTAGAATATGCAAGTGAACTTGTCAAGTAGATATTTAGGTAGACAGATCTGGAGCTAAGATACAGATTTAGAGAAGATTAATTTGGGGGTTGTCATACAGATGGATTTAAAGCATAGGAATGGATGAGAATACTTAAAGAACAAAGATAGAGAAGAAAGTCAGAGGCTGAGTCTTGAGAAATTTCAACATTTAAAAATCAAGTAGAAGAGGAAAAGCCAGCCATGGGGAGTGAGAGGGAGTGGCCAGAACAGTAGGAGAGGAACTTGGTGAGTGTGATGTAAAAAAAGCCAGGAGAAAGGGGTTTCAAGAAATGAGCACTCAAAAATGTTGAATGCTGCAAAGAAGTGAGAGGGAAGGGTTCTGAATGTAGTGCTTGTTTTTGATGACAGGGAGGTCATTGGTGGCCTTGGCATGAGCAGTTTCTGTAACTGGGTTATGATAGGCCAACCAGTAAGGGAAGGGGGTTCTTTCGGAAGCTTGGCGATGAAGGGGAGCAGAGAAGCAAATAGAGATAGATGCAGGGACAAAGAGATTATTTCAAAGATAGAAGCTATGAGCTCCATGTCTAAATGTTGATGGGAATGATGAGGAGAGGAGGGATCCAAGGAATCAAGGCTACTTCTTACTCTGTATCAGGGTGCTAAGGGCATTATACATTTTAATGCATTTTAATCCTTACAACACCAGTAGGAGGAGATAAGTATCACAGTTGTAACACTTTGCCACATTCCAAAATGGCTAGGAAGCCCAACAAGCATGGCCCCGGGTTTACTAATGTCTATTAGGAATACCCTTGAAGGAAAAAGGAAAGTGCAGATGTTTCTGTACTGTACCCCTTGGTTGCCTTCCAGTCACTGCCAAGTTTGCTCTCAGCAGAGGTTCACAGAAATCCCTCTTCCCTAGTCTCTTCCTATCCCATGCTCGTCTCTACCTCACCCTCTGCCCTCTCTCTCAGTCCTGGCTTTATCATACACTGACAAGTTCTCTTTGCACTGGATCTCCCCATTCTTGAGAAGTATCCATAAGACCAACGGAAGCTAATCTTGATCACTTCTCACAGCTCATCTTGGATTTATTCACTTTCTCATTCATCTAATTAAGCAACTACTATGTGCTATATACTGTACTATGCAGATTTATGAGGGAAGATTAAAGCAGACAAGGATCATGTGCTCATGGAACTTGTGTGTGTATGTATGTATGGGGGGTGCAGTTGGTTGACAAGTGAACCAATGAATTTTTTAAAAAGATGACTTCAGGTAGTGATGAATTCTATGAAAAAAGTGAACCAGGGCAATGTGATAGAGAATTACTGAATGTTTACTTTAGATTGGGAGTTCAGGAAAGGTCTCAATATTATGCTTAAAGACCCTCTTCCACTAAGGATAAGGATAGAAATAAAGAGATCTGTCTTGGCCCATTGGATAGCATGATATGAGTCAAAAGGGTGAAGGAGAAGGGAGCCTTGTCTAGCCACCCAACTCCCATTTTATAAATAAAAAAACGGAGGGCAGAGTCCCCTAGCCTGCTCAAGGCCCGGTAACTCAAAGAAGATAAAGCTAGGATTCCTATCTCAGTCTAGTTATCCTTTGACCAAAAGCACCAGTTGTAGACCTACAATGCTCTGGGAAGCCTTGGACAAAGCAATTTACCTGGCTATGCAAATGAGGCTGTTAGCAAACTGAGTTCTCAGGGGTGATATATGTGCAAGGGGACTGAATCTTTTGGAGACAGTGGGAGACATCAAATCAAAATTTTCACTGCCACACCATCTCATCATTGTGAAATGTCATTTTCTTAGACAATTAGGTCTCAAAATTCTGCCAAAGGCCACTTAGTCTTTCCCTTCTCTTCTAGGAAGGAATGTGCCTAAATTTTCCCAGAAAAATGGGTGTTCCCTTCAGAGAAATAGCTTGCTCAACCTTGCTTGGTGGCAGCCAATTCCAGAGGATCACAAAAATTAGGGCAAGATTTTCTTTTTCTGTATCATACTAAGAGTTCTGCATAGAAATGCAAGGTATTGCATCATGGTCTGTGGCTAACTGGCAGAAAAAAATCCAGAAGTTGCTATTGCTTAGTTGGTATGTCAAGTCCTTTTAAGACTGACCAGATCTCTGGGGTGTACCTTGGAGCATAACTATGGAGCGTGACCTGGGGAAGACTGGGGAACTGCTTCCCTGTCCAGTCTTTTAGCTTATTTTCAGGTCGGGGGACTATAATTAAAATTGCCTATGCAAAACCAGGAAATAACCTAACTATTTTAAAAGAGAGCTAAGGGAATAAAATGATAATTAAATGATTAGAAAATAAGATTTATGAGGGAAGATTAAAGAAGATGGGGAATGATGAAGAGATGGCTGAAGGTATCAGATACTATTTCCTCTCCATCCCTGGGCAGGACATCAAGGTCCCTAGAGAAGACTCCGGGGTGCCTCAAGAAGTCTCTCGAAGCCCTGCTTCCTACCTGCATTCTGTACCTCCTTTTTCTCATGTCCCTCCCGCTTTCTCCCCCATTTCTTCATACCTGGTTTGTTTTTCCCTACTCAGCTCTTTAGTTAATTGTTTTATTAAGCTATGTTGTTTTCTGGGTCTCTACTCTTTTGTAGGGAGCTGTCAACCACTCCCATCTAGTGATTGACTAGAGGAACACTCTCCATGTTGGTTTCTGGCACATAGTTTATGCTCACTAAATGTTTTTTAAATTGAGCATTCACAGTATCTTTGCCACAGTGATCTCACTTTAGTGTGGTGTTTCATGGACGACTGATGCAGAGAAAACAGCAGGCCTTGACATTCACACCAATTCCCAGCAACTTGGTTTTCCCATTCCAGCTGAAATCGTGAAGATCTTTAGAATAACATCAATTTTCTTGGACTGCTGTATTGGGACAGGCTAACTACTATAACACAGAATTTCAAAATCTCAAAGTTAAAAATTTGAATTAAAAATCTAATAAAAGTTTATTTGTCAAACTTGTATTACAGCTTTAACCTAGTTGGCTGACTCCACTTGGCAGCTTTCCTTCAAGCAGCAATTTAAGCTCTAGATCCTTCTGTTGATCCTTAGAATTTTCCATTCAGTGGGTACAAGAGGAAATAAGAGAGAAAGACTTGTGGGTAGGAGGCTTTCATGGGCCAGGCCTGGAAGTAGTATCCATCACTCCTATTCAGATTCCATCTACCAACACCAGTCACGAGGCTACATCCAACTGGAAAGGCAACTATAACATGTTGTCTACCAGTGTACTTGGGGAGGAAGAAAAAATAGTTTGGCGAGTAACTATTTGTGGGCACAAATACCATGGGCGAATCTTTGTTTTTATTAATCAAATTATTGCTAAAATGTTAAGAAAAAATATCGGAGCCTTAAAGAGTGTATACAAAGTCCCGAAAGATTCTTACAGCTGGGAAACCATTACACTTTGATATACTGAGTTATGGAAATAAAGTTAAACATATAAAAGTATACTTAAGCTTAAAATGTACATGGTTGTACCAGAATTACGACTCTGCCAATATGTTTAATTTTTTCCACAGCAAAACAATCAACGGTATTACAGCATACATGGAAGATGATTCAGTCACATTTTTGCCATTTTTGCAGGATGTTTGACCTCTTCCCATTTCTCTTGCTTTTCATTTTTCAAAAGAAGAAAAACTTCTTTATTTTATACTTAAAGAGTATATACAAAGTCCTCAAAGATTCTTACAGCTTGGAACTCATTACATTTTGATATACTGAGTTATATATGTGTAATCATGAAACAATGAATGAACAAATGAAAGACAGAAAATGAAAGGACAGAAGGAAGGAAGGAAAGAAAGAAAGAAGGGAAATACAATACTTAGGACATAAGCACCCCCAAACTTATTTTTATGACCATTTTGGTCTTGTTTTATAGTAATTATCACATTAAATTTTATGGTTTTCCTCCCAACTGTGAAAAAATAAACAAGCAGAATTTCATTTCATTATTTGTTTTGGCATCAGGTTTAATAATTTGCCTTTTAGTTATACTCGCTCATCCCTCCATTCAGCAGCATTCACTCCAAGCAGGATTCACTCCTGGCACAGGAGTAGTATGGGTTTCTGACACTATAACATGGAGGAGTTTCAGAAGAATGGCAGAGCCTGGAGAGAGTAAGTAGAAACAGCTCCAAACTCGATAAAAGATCAAAGAAATCAACTTCTTCCTAAAACATCCAGCTTCACAAAACTGTCATCACAAGAGCTACATGGGCCATTCAAGTGGTGTTATTGACTGTGAAGATGGAAGAGACAGAAAGGGCTCACAATAGAACAAGTGGCCTGAATTAGCAGTCTGCCTATATTCAAGAAACTAAGCTTAATGTTTTTTCATCTAGTATGTCCTTCCTTCCTTTGGTATGGAGCACCTCCAATGTGACAGATGCTGTGCTGGGCATGACCAAGTCAATATGTCCTGTTGCGGAATATCAGGTAACACTGTCCAGCAGTGTCTGAGAATCTCAAGGTTGACTATCATTGGCCAAAAGGCTGGGCAGCTGGCGCGTCTGGCAGGGATAGTGTGTGGCAGCACAGACACTGAACAGGTGGAAAGCTGAATGTGGAAGCTCTGGGTCTTGCCTCTGGATAGAGGATTGAATTGCATTAGAAGAAAAGAGCTCAGGGAAGTGCGTTGGGTGAGCCCCATCCCTTGCTTAACTTCAACCTTGCCATCTCACTCATTCAGTCAGCATTTATTAAATCATGAATAAGCAAGACAGCCCTGGGCAATTGAGGAATGTGTGAGACGTGGCCATGCTTTTTATTATAATACAAAATGGTCAGGGCCATCTGAAAGGTACAATTAGAAACTATAGGGGTGTACATCTCTCTTCTGGGGAGACCAGGGAAGCTTCAGAGAGAAATCTCTAGAATCTATTCTACTGTACCTTTTAACTGAGTCCCAAAGCATCTCACACTTGCAGGCACTTTAGGATCTGAACTTTTACCCTTGCATATGACTAATTTATTTTACATCTTGTCCTGGAAGTAACATAGTATAGTCTAGGTTCTTTGCCTGCAATAGAACCAGGCATACAAAACCCCTCTGGTCCTCAGAACCACTGCAGCTTATGAAGACCTCTTTAGGAGGAATCTTAGGAATTGCTAATTCAGGTTCCCCTATCTCTTACAGTAAGTAGAATGACCCTAGTGAATCCAAGTGGCCGAATATTTTAGGCTTGCCTGATTCTATTGCTCCCATGCAAACCTTCTTTTATGGAAGGGGGAAAAAAGGCAAATCCAAGGTCACATAAATTATTAATATTAGAGAAGAGGTTAGAATAAAATGTGGTCAGAGGAATCATGATAGGATTCTTACAGTAGATCACATAATTTGCTTTTCTATGTGCTCATATGAAAACTATGTCTTTATTGACAAAAATATATGAGTAAATATGTTCAATAAATTAATTACAGCTATGTTTTAGATGGATAAACTGTCATGGACTTAAGTATCATATTTATTCCCTTTTACTGTCAACAAGTTAAGATGAGTCATTTTACTCTGAAGGAACAAAGACATGGTTGTTTCTCATTATCATCTAAGCCTGAGTGTCTAAAGCCTTTTCCTTCAAGGAACCAGGGTGCCGTCCATGGAAGTCACAGCACTGGCTGTCTGAGCTCTGCTTCAGAAAATCAAAATGTGTTGGCCCTGACTTCTGTCCTTATTCATTATATGTATGCCTGAAATCCCTAAGATTCTTTAGTTGCTTTTAATATTTGCAAATTATATCTATAACCACATTTAAACAGTTCAGCAGTAGCTGATTTGAAAAATGCTTCTTGATGCACTGTCACAGTATACAGATTTTTCTACTTTAAAATGGCTAAGAGCAAAATTATGGAAATAGTAGAAAATGTTATATGCTGAAGACCTTAATATACTTTTTAGCTTTAAGGTCTAATATTCTACATAGTGCTTAGAATTAATTTTTGATTGTGCCCTTCCCACCCTTAGCCCAATTCTCTTTTTGGAAAGATTTTTAAAGAATCAGAGCTGAGTGCTTCAATGTCTGTCACCATTTTATCTGCATTTCCACAGGCATTTTAGCAATCATGTGAGTCATTTCTTTCTCACCTCCCACAAATAGCGTGGGTTAAATGGAGCTGTGGGAATTTAAAAAAAAGTAATAATTCTGACTTCACAATCTAAAAAGACATAGCTTACATCAAAAACACACACACAGAAAGAGAGAGAGAGAAAGACAGAAAGACAGAGAGAGAACAACCTACCAATACAACTGCCTCTGAATGTTCCATAAGGTCGTATGCCAATGATTTATGTTTTGTTGTGTTATGGTTGCCCAGCCTCCTGGATCTTTTGCTGTTTTGTAGGCAAGGTTAAATCACAGAGTGAATTGGGAGACTGACCTCATTACATCATAAGTGCTGAATCACTGTCCTACAACTGTCGTCCTGAAGGCACAGGGCAGACATGATAATGCTGTTCCACGTTAATGTTACATTAATGTGATCAAGAAGATATTTTCTTCTCTCTCTCTCCCTCTTCTCATTTGCTAAACAATCAAATGCTTTTAAAATCCTGCAAAACAGCTTTCATTTTAAGGTTCTGATCTAAGGAACTGCCTTGCAACAAACATCTCCAGTGTTCTGACTGTCCTCTAGTGGCTGTTTTTAGTCACATTATGTTTCAAAAGGAATTTATCTTTGTTTCTTTAGTGGTGTCTCAAACAAAAACCTATGTGCCTGGGAGTCATTTTTTAAGAATATGATGCTTTTGTGTTCGAAAAGAACAAGAAAAGAACAATGACTTTTAATTTCTATTTTGCTTCATCCTTACTGCACTTTGAAAACCCCAAACCTATGAAGTGTTAAGTAAATTAACTCATGAGTATGCAGCCTCCATGAGTGAATGCAATAGTTTAAGAATACTCATTCTTTGAAGAACAAACTGCTTTTGTCTGCCCCACTCCATTTAAGGGAAAACTACTTCTGGAATCCTATCCAACCTCTTCATATACTGAATGATTTCTACTGTTACTCTAATTATCAGCCAGGAGGCTTATTTGTAATCACCAGCTTTCAATAATTTAAATAGGTAGTTGTTCAGCCAACTATTTTTATTCAAAATGCCACAAAAGCTAAAATTGCATGTTGAATTTTATCCAGATGCTGTCTTCTTTTAGGACATGCCAGCTGATTCAGGGCAGTTGTTCATTTTCTTATAACATGTCAGAAGCACATTTTTACTTCACGAATCTAACTGGCAATCTAAAATGAAGTCTGCAATTTATATATCAGTTCAGTTGCTTACCAGAACCAGCAGGAAGGACATTTTAAGAATTAATTCTGCACACTAAATCACCAAACATAACCACTCCCAAGCCATGTTATTCCTCAGACTTTAGAAAGGAGCTTTTCATCGTCTATTTGAATTCCAACAAGAGCTGTTTTAGTGGTTACGTTTTTCACCAATAATAAGAAAGACCACTTTAAATAAGTTTGCTTAATACTTCTGTAAGGGCCCTAAAAGTCTTTTGTCTAATTTTTCTTTCATACTTTTGTATACAAAGTGGATCAACCTCTTAATCTCAAAAAGAACTGAATCAGACAAAATCCAGATTCCTTAAGAACAAATTTCTATCATCTCAAACTTTTTTTTAGTTCAATAATTATTACTTTCTGGACAGGCAGAGGAAATTACTCTGAAAAGCTCCAAAGCTGTAAAATCGGAAAATTGAAAAGCCAGGTGAAAGGTTTTTCTGTTCTGTGAGATTTGCCAGAGTTTACAAGTCCCTGCTTTTGCACTGAAAAAGTTTCAGGGAAGGTTTGTGTTGTCCTTTGTCTGAATCTTTGTTCAAAAAGTGTCCATGGAGTGGCTAATTGCTATTAGCAAATGCAAATAGAAACAGTTGCCTCAGTGCAGCTCAACAGTCCTTTTGCCAGTTCTCAGCAGGCTCCCTCTCCTGTTTCTCACTGTGGCCTTCCCAAGTCTTCCCCCATCCATGCAAGTCCTTCCCGACTCCCCACCCTGTCAGCTGATGGCCTAGGCTCTTACCTCGCAGTGGAAGCAGAATCTATCTGCAATAATTCTTTCAAGTTCCTTCTACTCAGTCAACGTCCCCCCCCTTAGCAATGTCACCCTTGCCCCCTTTCTCGGGAGCAGCTGGGAGTGGGGCGAGGAGACTCCTCTTACTGTTCTGTCCCCTTATTTTCTAAGACCCATCTCCCCACCTCACTCCCATTCCCCAGAGCTTTCCCTCCCTCCTTTCTCTTCCCTCTCATGGATCTTCAGTCTCCCGCTGGTCACTGGCTCACTCCCTCAGCATATGAGCATGATGCAGTCTCTCCCAGAGCACGGACTTGGGGCCTGTGAGGTTCTGAGCAACAACCCCCAGCTCCCTCCAGAACGCAGGGACCACGAGTGGCTCCTTGGGCAGAAGCTGCCATGATTTTGGTTTTGGGGCTCTGCCACCCTAGCCTCATGGCATTGGATTATGGACAGGGGCTCTAGCCAAAGGCAGCTCGGATGTGAGAGCCTAAACTATATGGTGTTCTGTTTGGGTTCCCGTTTGCAAGCGATAGAAAATGATTTTGGCTAATTTAGCCTCAATAGGAAATTCACTGGAAGGATGTCTGTGGCTCATTTATCTATGGGAGCCTAGAGGACCTGGTTTAGAAAAGAGGCAGAAGCCAAAATGGATTTGTTGCTGAGCACGGGTTGGGCTGCCTGCTACCTGAGAGCCAGACATGACAGGCGAGCGTTGGTGAAGAAAAGGTGGTTTATTCAAGTGTTGGCAGCCTGAGGAGATGGTAGACTATTGTCTCAAAGACCATCTCGTCTTCTCTGCTCAGAGAGAGGGAAGTCGCGTCATGAAAGTGGTAGAATCACAAGAGTAGAGACTACAGATGGATGTCCACTCTGAGGGGCGGTGAGACAACAGGTGACCATAGGTGCTGGTGTCACGGTTCAGTCCACAGCTGGACTTTGAAGTGTTGCCCCAGTTCTTGGGTTCTCAGCCTGGAGGAACGCAGGCCTGGCCCATGCGACAGAGAGAGATGGCAGACACCCAGCCAGTATGCATGAAGAATTTATTGTAAGTAATGTTTAAGGGTGCAAAGCAAAAGTACATTTCCTAAGGGGAAATGGGTCTGTCTCCATGAGTGGAAAAGACCCTGATTAACTCTAGAATTCCTCCTTTTATATGCTAGTAGTTTATGTTGATGTGAAGGTTAGTTATAATTATTTGTGACTATATGTCATGGGTTTTGGGGACTGAATTTTTCCAGGTATGGACATAACTTAAAGGTTATGTTCCAGTCATTCCTTTCTCATATACGTGTGGTGGGGAAAGTCACCTTTTATGGTGTTTTTCTATTTTCTAATTGGCGGTCAGTGTTCCGTGGTCTAATCAGCCCATTCTTTAAGACTGAAATAACCGTTCCCTCTTTTTATTTTCCTGCAACCCTTTCCTCCTTATTGTTTTTCTATAACTGCTTCCTCCTTTCTGTTTTTCTGATTTCCATTACCTCTCACTTGTTTTTCTGTCCTTAAAACTGGCTTGCTTGGGATACTGGAGATGGCTCAATTCTGGAGGAGTATGTAGTGTTCCTGTTCACAGGATTTGGAGTCAGAGAATATCTGTGTCCCTGGGATTTAAATCCCAGCTTCACCATTCACCGGTCATGTGACTTCATTTCTTAACTAGTGCATGCCTGTTTCCTCATCTGCAAAAGTTCTAACTACATCATCTGGTTGGTGTAAGAGTTGACTGACAATGCATATAAGTGCTGAGCACAGTTCCTGGCATATTAAATGTTAGCTGTTACCAGTAAAGACCTTGGTAGAGCTATGACAGAGCAGCACCTTGTTTTGCATTTTCTCCTACCTAAGTCATGCCTCTACTATAGCACCTGTGCCATTATCATTTAGTTGTTCGCGTGTCTACCTCTCTTAGTAGGCTGTATACTTTTTGAGTTCAAGAATATATCTTTTTCATCTTTTTATCCCCAGGACATATGAGGCATTCAGTATCTTTGTTGAATAAGGTATGATTCCATTATATTTTCATTGAAAAACTTAATTATTAATTTTCAGAGATGTCATTTCTAGGAGGTTATTATTAGTTAAGATAAAAACTTTTGTTTTGAAATTCCACAAGTTATTTTCTTACCCCAAATTAAGGTTTTTTTGGGGTAAGGAATCACTACCCAATGTTATTACCTCTAGTCTGGTTGAAATTTGAATAAAGGGAGGGAGATGGGTATGGAGAATGCTAGACCAAAGCTGTTGGGTTGCTGGGGGGTCCTGAGGGAGTCAGGTTTGGGAAAAGCTGAGCCATGATAGGTACAACTAGGGGTAGAGGAGCAGGTAGGGACAGAGGTAGGGCTGATGGACACACGAGAGTGGGGGAGTCCACGGAGGAGGAGAGAAGGGGCGGGAGGACACTCTGGGACATTCACCCTGTGTGAGGGGGAAGAGAGGCCAGCATGAATGGAGTGGAGTGGATAGGCCATGGGAATGGGGAAGATTGGGGGGGTCAATTATTTATTTATTTGGGGGTTATGTGAAACATTGGCATGCATAACAAATGCTTGGCAAGGTTGAATGAACTATTTAATTGTCAAAAGGAGGGATGTATGAGAAGGTCAGAATAGCAGTCCCTGGGAGTGACAGGCATCCTTCCACCTCCAGGTCAGCCAGCATCAGTGGAATATTGGGGATGAGGACCCAAGAAATAGGGTCCGATGCAGATTGTGGTGTCCCTCTCCCATCTGAGTGTTACATTATACAATTCTGTACCAAAAGTGCACATGGCTCACCTACTATGATCATTCACCCATAATGTTAACATGTCATTTTCTCTGCTTTTGACCTGTTGGGTGAATTTTGTCAATGTTCATTCCCTTTGTCTCTGTGTCTTCTTTTATGGTTTATGACTATGGTTTGTGTTGACTAATGGCCAAACATTGTTTGAAAATATAATAAAGCATTATGGAACTGCTGAGTAACTAGATTATTTTTTGTATGTGTGACTCAGGATTGGCAGCTTAACAATTTATATTTTATCTCCTTTAGCCAATTACCTTGATCAATCAAGCCAAATGGAAATGGAACCCACTTTAGGTGGTAGTGGAGCATAGGTAAATGGACTTTGGCAAAGTAGAGTTGACAGTCTGTCAGAGCTGGAAAGGATGTTGTCCAACTTCTTCATTTTGCAAATGTGGGGACTGAATTTAGAGAAGCCAAGTGACTTGCCAAGGCCATGCTGGGGGAGGAGAAATAGGAGGCCATGTTTCCTTCCTACAGTTGAGAATGCAATCTTTAACATTTGTTAGAGGCAGTAGGAAAAACATGATTCTCTAGCGCTGGGTAAGTGGAGGAGGAATTTTTAGAAAACTTAAATCAGGTCTTATTTACCTCTTCTTCATGTATAATCTCCATTCCCATAGGCCTATGGTCTATTTTGAGAATTAGTGATGAAGTGATCACACTTGTACTTTAGGAAGTTAATCTAGACAGAATATTGCTTATTAGTGTTAATGAGTAAAAAAATCATATATTAATATATTTTTAAAAATATTTCTCATTGCATTATTATTAATTCAAAGCTAGTTTTATTGGCATGATTTTTTAAAACTTGTACAAGAAATATATTACCTTTTTGATATTATCCTATTCTTTCCAGATACTGCTATTTGTTTTTCCTTGGATTGACTTAGTTCAGATACTTAAAATTTTTATTTGAGATATTTATAGTAGTGATGTCCTGTTTGGTGTCATTTGTGCTTGGTGGTCTTTTAGAACCCAGTGTAATGCAGAATAAAATACCTGTCACTTTGTACTTGTCTTAGTCTGTTCAGGCTGCTACACAAACTATTAATACATTAGACTATGTGGCTCATAAACAACAGAAATTTATTTCTCATAGTTCTGGGGGTTGGGAAGTTCAAGATCAAGGCGCTGGCATATTTGGTGTCTGGTGAGAGCCCACTCCCTGGTTCGTGGATAGCCATCGTCTTACTATATCCTCACATGGCAAAAAGGTGAAGGGATCTCTCTGGGATCCCTTTTATAAGGGCACTGTTAAAGCAAATTAAAATGGAGAACTTGGATTATTTATTGTAATTGTTTATATTAAAGAAAAATGAAACTTAGAACTAACCAATCAGAAGTTGCCAACTAACTTATAATTATATAACTAGGGACTTTCCAACAAGATAAACAAAATAAAGCAACTTTATAACTGTAACTAAATTGTTTTACATCAGTGTTCACTCTGTGGAAGCCTGCCTTTAACGCTTCTTCAACAGAGCCCCTGAACCACTTCTAGTTTGGAGCTGCTGGATTCACCAGTCACTGTTTGCTGAAATAAACTTTAAAAAAGTTTATTGTGCCTCAGTTTCCTAATGACCTAATCACCTCCCAAAGTCTCTATCTCCAAATGCCATTGCATTGGGGATTAAGTTTCAACGTATGAATTTTGGGGGGGGACACAAACATTAGTCTATAGCAGTAGTCTTCAGTGAAGGCCCCCTAGAAACCCACTTCAATGTTGTGGTGGGACAAACCCTGTATTTCTATGTTTTTTGATTCATGGCTACAGGATGAAACATTTCTATCTCTCATTTTGATTTATAATCTGGGGTATTTGTTCATTTACTAAGTATGGTATGTGTGTATAAGTATGTGTGTTTGTGTATATTGCTCTGGGGAAATAAAAATAGTATAAAACATGATCACTAATCTAAAGTGATCCCCTAATTAGGGAGAATAAGCATAAATGTGTGAAAAGCTGAATAAAATATTTTACCAAGATGAGGCCTCACAAAATACGGTGTATTTTGATTAATTTTTCAAATAATAGCTTTCAATTTTTGAATATCTGGTCCACACTCCTTACTTTTAATTCCTGCAAGAAGTTTCACATCCATTTTGCCTATGAGAAAAAATGAAGCTCAGAGAAGTTAACTTGCCCAATGTCAAATGGAAAGTGAAGGAAGTGTGCACATTGAAAGTTGGGTCTGTCTGTATCCATAGCCCCTGCCATTTCTCATAAAGCCTGTATAGTAAAGATTTATCAATTTTTTTTCCATCCAAGCATCAGAACCCACTTTCTATGTTTGAGAAATCCTCTCTCTATGATGCTTTGCTAGCTACTCACCTTCCAGGGTCCTTGCCATTAGGGCATGATGCTGGGCTCTGCCAGTCAGGTCCACCTGCTCTTCAGACTATGAGTCAGTATTTAGGACACAAAGAAGCAGGCACCACCCAGAATATATTTGGACAATATTTGGGAGTGGAGGTGGCAACCACATTTGGTGCCTAAAGGCAGCAGCGACAGTGGCCCCTGTAGCAGGGTCTACGGTCTGGTCACTGAGGCTGCTTCAAAGTGCAGTGGTGTCTGGGCTTAGCAGGAGCTTCCAATGCCTTTACCTGACAAGTCCTGTGGTTTGACTTTGGGAATTGTTTCTGGCTATAAAATTCCTAAGTTTGCTTCTCCAGCCTTCCCAGAGAATATGTGAGCTATCCAGTGTCTTTTAAATAATCTCTATTTCTGCTTTAATTAGCCTGAGTCACTTTCTTTAATTTGTATCTAAAATCCCTGACTGTGACTGAAAATTGTGTCAGAAGAGCTTGTAGGCAATAGATTTTCAGGGAAGTAGGAAGAAAATTTTACTTTATTATCTGTCTTGGTAGAGGTTAAGGGGAGCCAGGAAATCAGGTTGATATTAAGAAACTGGACCTGCGCAACCACTGAAATTAGTGGAAAAACAGCTAATCAAATAGTCACCTGTGTCCCCTTGGGTGATGGCACTGCTGAAGGGTAGGTTGGGAGGTGAAGTGGTTGCTGCAATAGAGTGGTTGAAGGGTGTGAAGGATTCAAGGACTGTGGACCATAGCAATGGATGGTTTAATGACAGAAAATGACAATCTCAAAGTCCTTAACTCTCAAGCTCAAGACACCCACTGAAAACTAGTCATATTCTAAGATAGTGCTGAATTGGAACCCACACTCCAAGATTTATCCTCCCAGTTGCTTCCTTACATCAATTTATAACCTTTCCTAGCCTCTTAGGTAAAAGTTTGAGCTCTGATGAACCTAGGATATTAAGCAGATCCCAACATGGAATGGAGACGTGTGAGAGTTGGGTTGCTCAGTGTTCAAACCTTCAAATGCCAGTGCACCCCTCCACCACCACCAATGTAAGCATGCCTCAGAGCCTAGTACAAAGTAACCCCCCTGAAATTTCCAAAATTTTGTTAACTTATATTTGCAAAAATCTGGCTGATACTTGTGGCAATGAATTCTGAGGATGTTGACTAAAGAGGGAAGAATGTGGTTGAGATCAAGCAGAATGTGTCAATATAGGGACCTGCACCTATATAATATCCTATGTCCAACTGGGGGTGATTTTAATTACTCTTTGTAGTCAACTGATGAAACATTTACCTGAAAATACCTGGAGTTTACCTCAGTCTAACTCAGTGTGGGAAATTTACAAGACATGAATTAAAACTTGTTAAATAAATAGGAAGAGATCCAAGTTAACACAGTTTTCTAATGGTCCATTGCAGTGGCCTAGATATTTCTGTTATACCATAAAGGAAGAAATTAAAAGACTTAGAGATGTAGGAAAGTGGGAGTGAATTTCTCATGTACAATCCATTTCCTTAACTCCTCCTACCTGTGGCTCCAAGGCCTTACAGTGAGAGGAGACACAGTTGAAATGAGCTGTCTGATTTCGCTGGGATGCTTGAACCCCAGAGTGGCAGATGCCATGTAGTACCACTTAAACTTTGGAGGCAACTGGGGCTTGGGTGGATAAGGGGACAGGGGAGGGTGAGTCAGTGTGGTAATCAAAATGGTCTAACCCCCAGAAATCTTTGATATTTGCTAATCAGTCTTGGGTATCCTAGAAATGAATTGTATGTACAGCCCAGCAAGAGAATATTTGACTTCTGAAATAATACCAACACTAACCAAAACCCAAAAACTCTAGGTGTGGCAATCAGAGGCCCAGCTTGAACCACTGGATAAGAAAGTGTTGGCCTTTTACTCAATTTTCAAACTTAAATTTCAGATACTAAAAGGAATGCTAGGCACTCTTGAAAAAGAATTCTGTGTTCATATCACAAGTGTTTATTTCTTCTAGACTTCTGCAAAGGGACCTTCAGCTATTGGGGTGACTGTGCATTGGGAAAGGGAAATGTCTAGACCTTTCAGGGTCATACGGAAGTTGGTCTAGGTTCAACTAGTTCCTGAGGGTCCAGAATACTACTGACATCTATCAGTTAGAGTGAGGGCTTATGTGGCCAGGTAATAAGCAGGGTTTTGACCTGAATCTACCTTAGTGGAAACTGGACTCATCTTTGTTTCTTTACTCAGTTCCTGATTTTATGACTGGAATGAAAACCACAAAATCCCCTTGTTGGCTTCCTGATGTGTGGAGTAAGGGTTATTATGATAGAAAGAGCTGAGTGGAAGCCTCTGAAATTCTCCTTCCAAATAGTTTTCATATAATCGTACCATTCACTCATTCATCCATTCATTCATTTAAATAATATTTGATTGTCTACTGCATGTCAGACACTGTGGACTGGTAATCTATTAGTGAACAAAACAAATAAAACTTCCTGCCTTAGTGGAGTAAAAATTTTAAAGGAAGAAGAAAATTTAATAAGTAGTGATTAATGCCATAAAAAAAAATAAATCAGAGGGGGGATGAGGAATGGGGTAATCATCATTTCTCCAGGGGCTGATTGGGGTTAGAATTGAGGGAACAGGGCTGGGCTTCTTGTGGTGACCACTGTAAACACAGATTGAGGGAATAGTGAAATAATATATAACACCAAATACATAAACTGATAAACAGAAAACAATTTCACTTGGCTAAAGAAATCAGAAAGTCACCAGCAAGGACTTAAAAGATACAGGGGTGATGATCCCCTATCAGATCTCCATTTAACTTGCCTGCTTGGCAGATGCAGGAGGCAGAGGGGTATTGGGGAAAGAATTGTTCATGCTTCCATATTAGGAGTTAAGCTAAGCATGCATGATAGAGAAACTAGCTCATCATGGGTGAACGGTAAATACCACGTTATATCTTTGAGTCCTCATCCCAACTGATACTGTGCACCTTTGCACTAACATTTTGACATTAATCTTAAAGCATTTAGCTGCTCAGCAGGTCTCCATGGAGTGGTGCTAGAGAGTTGAATATTATGCAGTATCTGCCTGTCATTAGCTGTGAGTGTGATTGATAGTTACATTGTTTGTTTCACGAATGGCTTCCCTTTCCACTCAGTTTTATCATCACTAATCAGTGGGGTAGCCTGCTGGGTGTTGGCATCTAAACTGAGATTAAAATCTGTTTATTCAGGATGGTTTCAATGAATCTTAGTACAGCAAGAGAAGAGTGATTTATGCAAAGGTTTATCTTTCAGTGCGTTTGTTTCAGAACCCACCAGTTCAATTACACAGAATGTATTAACTTTTGTCCTTGAGCTGGGCAACTTTGGATTTGATCCAGAGCATTAAAATCCAAAGAGAAGATTTCCTGCTATTTAATGTAGTTCTTAGCAACATTGAGAAAAATGATGTCAGTTCTCTTTGCTAGAAAATACAGCCTGAATTATTCACATTAATTTTCTTTTATTTTTGTTATAAAAAGTTTTTTCTTCTGTTGTAAAAGAGACATATTTATTATAGAAAATCTGGAAAATTCAGAAAAATGGAAAGGAAATTTGTCAGTTTTCTATTGATGTATGACAAATTACCACAGACTTAGTAGCTTAAAACAACATACATGTATTATCTCACAGCTTCTGTGGGTCAGGAGTCTTATCCTGGCTTCGCTGGGTCCTCTGCTCAGAGTTTCACAAGGGCTGCAAGCAGGGTGTTAGCCAGGGCTGTGGTCTCATCCGAAGCTCCGGGTCCAATTTCAAGCTCAAGTTTGTGTTGACAGAATTCATTTCCTGCAGCTGTAGAACTCATGGTGTCTTGCTTCTGCAAGGCCACAGAAGTCTGCCCTTTCAGGGAAGGCCTAGTTAGGCCCCCTTTCAGAGGGCTCACCTGTTTAGGCCAGACTCCCCCAGGGATAATCTTATTGCTGAACTCAAAGTCAACTGATTAGGGGCTTTGATTACCTCTGTGAAATCCCTTCACTTTTGCCATGTACTGTAACATAATCACAGGAGTGATATCCCATCGTATTCACAGGTCCAACCAACACTCAAGGGGGAGGGAATTACATATAGTTGGGGATCATCATAGAATCCTACCAACCATAGGAAAAATACTCAAACCAAGTATAATAATGACATCAAAATTTCAAGATATTTCTTTTCTGTGATTCTTCCTATGTAGAGCATTCTTAATATGCTTGGTATTAAATCAAATTTTACATATTTACCCTTTTTAAAAACTTTTTATTATGGAAAGTTACAAATATGCACAAATGTGGAAGAAGACTAAACTCCCAGGAACCTACCATGCAGCTTCAACAATAATCACCATTCTGTAGTGCATAATATTTTCACAATCTTTATCATGATCATTATATCATAGCAATTTCCCCAATCTATTAAAAATCTTCAAAGCATCATTCATTCATCTGTTCATGAAATTAGTATGTTTATTGGGTGCCAACTATATACTAGGGAGCAGTAGTGAACAAGAGAGATAAGGACCTTCCTTCAAAGAGCTTATTGTCAAAAGGTGTCTCGCCAGTAAAAAGGCAATTTTAATATAGTGTAATGTATGCTACTTGGGATGTGAACTGAGGGAGCTGTGGAAGAAATAAATACTAAACCCAGTTTGGGGAGTCATGGAAGTTTCTTCAAGGAGGCGGAGAAACTAAACTGAGGTCCTCTGAGCTTTTCAGCATCCTCTTTCTAGTGTCCCTCTGGGATCTGCAATTTTTTGTTTCCATTATCTATGCTAGAGGAAATATGGAATTATCTATTTTTCTCTCAAGACAGTGATATTACAACTTTATTGTCATATGTAAGAGGTGCAGAATATGCAGTAAAAAGTGTAAAAAAATTATATAGTTATAGATCCATTAAAGAGGAGTCAGGCAGTTGATTAAATAAAAATATTGGGCTATTTTTCTGGATTTTTTGGTGATATTTGTAGTATCCTTCAGGTTTTTGAAAATTTTAAATTATGGTTTGTTTTCTGTTCTAAGGGAATATTCACTTCTGTATCTATATTGAACTTTTGCACTTTGTTCTTAAAGAGAGTGCCTGGGTTCTAGTCACCACTCTCTCACACTTGGATTACTGCTACAGCTTCTGGGAGGTCTCCCTGCTCTGCTATTGCCCTTCCATAGCCTATTCTCAGCACAGCAGAGTGCTGATTTTAAAAAGCATGTCAGGAAGTATCACTCCTGTGTTCAAACCCGACAGTGATTTCCATTCTCTTCTGGAGTAAAAGCAGAAATCCTTCTGTTGTCTGTAGGGTCTTTTGTGGTCTATCCCCCTGGAACTCTCTGAATTCTTCTTCTCCATCCCCACTTCCTCATCCTACCCTGGCCACACTGGATGCCCTGGAATCCTCCTGCCTCGGTTCCTCTCCTCTTGCTGGTCTCTTTGTCTGGAACATTCTCCCCTCCTACATCCACTAAATTTGTTCTCTCTTGCCTTCTGGTCTTTGCTGTGGTATCTGCTTCTCAGGGAGGGTCTCCCCGACCAAGCTGCTTGAGGCAGCAACCATCACCCCTGATGCTATTGCCAACTTTATTTTTCTCCCTCTTTTACTTTCATATGATATACTGTATATTTTACTTTTTTCATTTTTTTTTCTTGGTTGACTGTTTCACCCCACTGGAACTTAAGCTTCAGGAATCTGTGTGTTTTGTGCGTTTGATTTGCTGCTGTACATACAGTGGAAGATGGGAGCCTGGCCCACCGTAGGCACTCAACCAGTAATTGAAAGATGAGTAGGAACCACAGTAAGTAGACAAAAGGAGAGGGAACCATGGGAAGGTCTAGGGATGGTGTTCTTTGAAAAGAACAGAATATGAGCAAAGTTCCACAGACAGGAGAGCAGGGCCCATATTATTATTAGCAGCAATTTTTTTCCTTCATAATTTAATTAGTCCCCACTGTTGAAATAAAAATGTTATAGTATATATTTTTGCTTATAAACCTTATCTATCTTAAGTATTATTTCCATAGGCTAGAATTCTGGAAGTGGAATGATTGTACCACTAATAAGAACATTTAAAAGACTTTTGATTCACATATCAACTGGGGTTCAAAGAACAGAACCATGGAGAATAATAGAAAAAGATTTATTATAAGGTATTAAAAGGCTTACAGAATCTGGGAAGAGAGTCTCGATTGAACTTCCAGGAATAATTCTCTGTGCCTTCCTTTGAATTGGGCCAGCAAAGTCACTGATGTCTCTTTTATGAATGGTCAGGAAGCCACCTGCTGAATTGAAAAGTGGCCTCCAGAGCTGCTGGATCCAGAACCACACGGTGCTGGCTGAAACCCATGCCAGCAAATGGATGCTCGATGTTTGACACCCATAAAGAAAGAGAAGGGACAGTGGCACTTTTCTTAACCCTGTTACTGTAAACCCAAATGCCTCCACATGTATGTTTGCCAAAAGAAATGCCAGATAGCCAAGAATGGCCTCTGCCTCATGTCAGCTTCCCAAATCTCACCAAGGAACGTTGACTGGTATCAACTCAAATTATATTAGAATCACAGCTACAAGGGAGTCTGGAAAATGGAGTTTCAGCTTTCTGGCTTTTGCAGTTTAGCAGGTTAGAAAGCTATTTTAGTCTAAAAGCAGGGAGAAATGGCTGTTGAGTAACAATCCACCATGCCCACTGAAATACCTGCTGTCAATTGCCCCTAAAGGTCGTGATCCCATCAGGAAGGGGCCTGACATTGGAAAGTGCCAGCTTCATACCACTATATCCTATGGTTGGGTATAGTTCCTTACAAACCTTTGCAGGAGGTAAATTTTTGATAAACTATAATGGTACCATACTGCTCTTGACATTGTTTGATTAATCATGAGGTTGATCACTTTCCTGAATGTTTGACAAGTAATGTTTTATTTTTTGAAGTAACTAGTCATCTCTTTACCATGAATCTATTAAGTTCTTAGTTTTTTTCCTAGTGAATTTACGTATGTATATTTTTTTGTTGTGGTAAAGTGTAGGTAACATAATTTACCATTTTAACCATTTTTCAGTGTATACTTCTGTGCCATTAAGTATATTCACATATTGCACATTGATGTGCAACTCTATATGTATGTTTTAAAGGTATTATAAATAACTCTTTATTGAATTTGTTGCAAATGTTTTTCCAAGTTTGTCATTTAATTGTTTGACATAGTGTTCAAATGATTTTCTATCAGTATTTCCAGCACTTCTATAATATTCTTTTCTTTTTTTTAAAAAAAGGTTTAATTCTTAGGTTTAAATATTTTAACTACTTTGAATTTTTTTTAGCTATGACATGGCCAAGGTTCTATTTGTTTATATATATTTATATTTTAAGCTAATGTGACTATTTTAAATACTATAGCTTTACAATACATTGAAATATCTGTGACATTGATCTTTGTTTTCAAATTTTTCTTGGATCTACTCATCTGTCCTCCAATAATAACAAAACTTCTAACAGTTACCTGCAATTCACTTAAGCTACGTAAACATTGCACGTGCTAACGATCATCTGTAATTTTATAAATCTTTATTTATCCCTACAATCCTTCAGACTTTTCTTTTGCACTTGGAATAAATTAGCAAACATTAGGAGAGTATAAATCTTCTGAGAAAAGGTAAAACAGATGCTTTGTTCTGCAGGTTTTCTATTCAGGTCCTCAACAAACCCAAAGAGGACTTTCAACTTTATTTTATGGCAATTCCTACTGGGGGGGTGGTGGTGGTTACAATTTATTATTATTATTATTATTTTTACATTACTAGTGTTTTTAGTTTGTATACTTAGCATCATGATTTTTCAAATCTAGCCCATTTGGGGTTTTCTAGGTTAGATACGACGGGTTACTGTTTGGACTCTATGTGCAAAAATAGCTTTGCCAGCACTTTGTTTTAGGGCAAAAGCTAATTTGCTTAAATAACTAAAAACTTATATTTTAACTAATCTCTTTTGTGATTATAAAAAGCTCATGACTCAATGTGAATAGATAGTCTAGTGTGAGGCCAAAAAGCTGCTTGCATGAGCAAAGAATTTTATGGCTTCTAAGACATGACTCTAGACAATGCGTTAAAAAATTTTTGTACGGGGTTTTTGATTTTATAGATATGATCTCATGTTTGAATGGGGAGATAACAGTAATGTATTATCCACATGTACTCATTGAATACCTAGTATATGTCAGCACACAGCACAGCAAGGAAGGCACGTTATGGCTAGAAGACACCAAGCAAGGAGGCATTTGATTTCAGGATGCTTGATTATTTGATTAAAAGTCATGATATGGAAACTTAGTGATGGTTTTATAAACATAAAATTTTACATTTGTTTTAATACTATTACTGAGGCATCAGTCAAAAATACAAGGGCTATCCAGAAAGTATCCAGCCATTATTAATATAACAAGAACATATTACATGGCTGGATACTTTCCGGACAGCCCTCATATATCAGATTTTTTAGAAGACCATAGAAATTCATCACCCCGGACTGGGCTCTTCTTGTACAATTGTGCAACACCTAATGTTATTTCAATTTTCTGCTCTTTTTCTTTCCTGTACGTTCCAATAACCCTCACATGAGTGCGTGCATGTGCGCACACACACATGCCCTTTATTATTCAACCCTCTCAATGCTTTTTCCTCCTCCATTAAGGCAGAAATATTCCCCCACACTGACTCAAGCTGTATCTTAAGCAAATGCATCCCTATCTTCCTTTATATCCCAGCTTATGCTTTATTTGTTCAGGAAGTTTTCATGATTTATGCTCGAGAGTTTTGAGTTTATTCAGTTTCTCTAACTCTAATCTACATCATAATCTCATTGTACTCTTGAGATTATCAGTATTTCTCTTGTGTGCGTATTTGTCTACCTCATCTGTCCTATTGGATCATAAATTTTACAAGATCATAACTTTAGTACCTTTGGGTATTGTTTTTAGGAACTATCAAACAGGGTCATATTATTTTATTTAGGATCTCTCATCTACAATGAACAGAGGCACTTAATCTGTCCTACGTGAGGACATAATCAAGGATTTCCTGGGGATCTGAGAGGAGGAGCTTAGGAGTGGCTGGGAACTGGAGGTCCCTTGTGATATATCGCATACTCTCTCTCTCTTTCTCTGTTTCGCTCTCTCTGAATCTTTCTCTCTTGAGACTTTCTGCTTCTCTTTGCATGTGTTGTTTGTTATCTTCTCTAGGTCTGTACACCAGGCTGTCATTATACGAAGTACAATTTGTCCGTGGAGCCATGTGGCCTGGCTTTCAATCTTGCTCTTCCACTTATTAGCTGTGTGGCCTTGGACAAGTTTCCTAATTCCTTTGTGCCTCAGCATTCTCATCTGTAAAATGGGGGTGGGCGGGAGCTGCTAATAACAGTAATTATTTCACGGGTAAATAAATTAAGAATGTGAAGTATGTAGTAAGTACCATGTAAACGGAGGCTCTTATTACTTATATATTTGATTTTTATTTCCTCATAACTTCAGCTTCCCCATGGACTTGCGTGGTTGTTCTGATACTTTCTACAAGATGGTGTTTACTCTGCTTCTAACTCAGTCCCACATTCTCAGGAGAGGAATCTCTTTGGCTCAGTTAATCTTTTTAAGCTGGGCCACATTGGTATTGGTTTCTGGAAGGCCAGTAGATTGGCTGCCCTTTAGGCAAATCCCTTCCTCTGGTCCAGTCCTCCATGTTAGGGGTAGGGGTGGAATCACATGGATATAATATAATTGTTGTCTCTCACCAGGTATGATCAGTCAGTTTCCCAGTTTCCTACAGATTGGGGGGGTTGGGAAATTGGCACCAAAAAAAGTATTGAGCAAAGATATGAGAGAATATAATAGATTTAAGAGACATTGGTTTTTCCAGTGAGTTTTTATGCATGAAATCATGATTTTCATTGACTTTATAACCTCAAAGACATAATTCATGGATTTCTTATTACTAATACTACCATGGACCCATTAAATCTAGCAAAGATATGGCACCACAGTGTTATAGAAAGAGCACAAAGTTGGAATAGGGTGATTTGGGTGAGTTAGAATTCCTGCTGTCACCCACTGGTTAATCCTGGGTGATATATGAAAATTGTCTGAGTGTCACTTTCATCATCTTCAGAGACAAAAATATTTGTCTCATAGAATATGAAATATTAGTACTTATTATAAATGCACTACTTTACAAGGAGTAGCTTGTCTGGACAGTGTCTTTATTGAAAAACTCTGCATCAGAACTCAGAAACAAAGTATGTCATGATCACAATAGATAAAAAATCTTTTTAATGTCTGTATTTGCCAGATTCAAAAGGCTAGCTATACAGAGAAAAAATAATCAATGGTAGAGTAAAAATGACAATGAAGTATAAATGGTATCAAAGAATAGCAGCTCAATACTAAGCTGGAGTTAATATAATTCCAGCAGTTTTCTTAGATCAAGGACTTGGGCTTCATAAAAGAGAAAGTGAAATCCATTTGAAAATTTGAATATATTGGGCTCAGGTATAGCAAGGCTCACTTTTACTAATTTCAGTTTTTAAAAATGTCAAAATTAGCTTACTTCCTAATGTTCATATTGTATACTAATAGCTCAAGCAAAGTACACATAGGATTTTCATTGAAGATTGGCTTACACTAACTGGTTGACTATCCAAAGAGTATAATTTGAGGGGTACAGAGGTCCCTTTCCCCAAATACACCTTCATTAGCCTGCTCTGTTCTGTATGATTGATTCTCCTTGAAAAGACAAATTTTAGCTAGGCTTAGTAGTTGTGTTTTGTGGCAGATGTGATTATCCAGTAAATAATGCCAGCCATTTTTATTTCTCAAATATTCCTAAGGGAATGCTATGTATTTGTAGAATAGACTCACTTTGAGCCAGACTGCCTGCATTTGAATTCAAGCTCCATAATTTACTAGTCTTGTGACTCACATCCTCATCTTTGAAATGGCGATAATAAGGGTACCTCATAGTCATGTACTTCATAGGGTTGAATGAGCTAACATAGAAAGACTGTGTCAGCTCCTATTATGTTAATGAGATGAGAAGAATGATCTGGAGAATGGAATCATATCTTAGTAAGGGGGATGTGTGTGTGTGTGTGTGTGTGTGTGTGTGTGTAGGGGGCGGCCAAGGGACATCATAAAAACATTAGAGCTGAGAACAGTTGGGTATGCTGGAAACTAATATGAAGAGGCCACCCAGAAGGATGGTGGTTATCAATCATTAATTTTCCTTTTTTCACAGTTTCGCAGAGAATCATCCAACCACTGATTAAAGCATTGTTACTCTGCCACTGCAGCTGCCAGGGAAAGATTAGTGTAAACCTTCTCTCTCATTTTATGGTCCCTACGCTTTTCTTTGTCAGTGGGAGAGTTTTCTGGTTCCCTAGTTACTTACAATTTTGCCCTTCAGTTCCATTCACTTAACACAACTTTTTGTGCTAAGCAATAAGAGTATTAAGATTGTTCAATGTCTATCTTATGTCTATGTAAGAAAATTTGGTGTCTGTGAAAGATATCTTAAAGAAACAACGATGAAAGTAAACATGCTTTATTCTGAGAATGTTAATGTTGCTGTTAACTTGTATGTTGCTTTAAACAGGCTGTTAAATGGCTGAAACTGATGATCTGAAAACTGATTTCCCATAGATTTATCCTCATTTCTATCACTTTGTATATCACTGGCCACTGTAACAAGTTAGCATTAGTCAATGAAGCAACCAAAATGTTATTTTTTTCTTGATTGTGACTTTTGTAAAGATGATGGCCCAGTGAATCATTTAGAATTGGGTTTAGTTTTGACTGTCAATAAAATGCAATGGCAGTGGTTTGATCAAGAAAGAAGTTCATTTCTCTCTCTCATTAACACCTGGATGTAGGCATTCATGTCTCTATGGCAGGTATTTCTGCTTCTTGAAGTGCTCAAGTACCCAGGCTTCATCTTAATGCTTCTCCATCCGTGGTCTCCATTTTCCAAGTCAAGCCTTCATATTCCCATGCCAGACACTAGGAATGAGGAAAGGGAGAAAGGTGTGCTCCCACCACTTAAGGACACTTGCTGGTGCTTCGCACAACACTCTGCTCACATTCCCACTGACCAGAACTTAGTCACAGGGCAATGCCTACCTGTAAGGGAAACTGAGAACTGTACTCTTTATTCTGTACAGCCTTGTGCCCAGGAAGAAGGGAGACCAGATATTTTGGGACAAATATCAGCTTTTGCCAGCCTGAGTCTAGGATGACTATGAGTCAACTTGCAAGATAAGATACAATGCAACGTGTACTTAAATATTTATCTGAGAATTTCAGAGCCATCTCCAATTGCTCAGTTTCTTAAAATATAGTACTTAATTATTACACAAGGAGCTCATTTATTTCAATCAGTGAATTAGAAGTTTAAGCAAAGAAGATGTAATTTTAGTGATTTGCTTGGCTTCCTAAACTTCTATTTGTTAAATTCCCGTCTTGGATTCCCCACAGGGTCTGATGCATGTTTCACTAGAGGATTAACTCCATTCTGAACTGGAAGAAATTTAAGGAGGTAAGTCTAGGTCTAGGGCTTGAAGATTCAGTATTAGGTCAATTATGGTTTTCCCTCTTGGATCCTTTACTTGATTCTAAACTTTTTTTTTTTTAACAAGCCCTTGATTTGAGCATCATTAAGTATTAATAATAAGTTCTTCAGTACCAAAGTTTTCATCATTCCTCTGGGGGACAAGTGCCCTTACCCTTTCTCTGAGGTCCTGTCACCATTTGTCTCTGATGCCAACCATATCTAGCTTTAAATTCATCTGATTGCCCTGATACTATGTCTCTGATGCTAAGACATCCATTTGCTACCCACTGTGGAACCATTATGCTGCTCTGGGCTTCAGGGCATTGCTTGGAGCTTTCTGGATTGCTTGTTCCGCTGGAGTGTCTTTATCCTCAGGGTTTCTGCTTCATCATTTCAGCCCATTTCAGAAAGCCTCAAGTGATACAGCTATGCCTAATGATCCAGACTAAAAGTGAGAGGTTCTGTGACTCATTCTAAGTCCTATTTGCATGATGTAAACAACAACAAAAAAATCTGTGTACTGAGGTACTCATCATTATAGAGATACAGTCCAAGATGGAATAGTTGGCTGCAGGGGGCACTCATCATGGTCGCTATGCCTACAAATTAAATTTGGAGCTGATAGATGCACAGAGTAAAAGGATTCCCTGTAGGAACATACATGCATGCGGTCAGAATTCATCATCATGTAAATTAAAGTCAGGAACACTTACAATCACTGGTGATCTCTTCCATGGTGGGTAGCATCACTTCCCACAGCAAGCCTGAAACATACTCTTGGCTTGGAAATATGTTATAGAAAGGACTCACAAACTTTCTCTTTACAAACATTCAAATGATAACTTGAAATTTTGAATATTTGTACTCTTTCCTTTCAGAAGAGGAACTACCAGGGCACAGTGGCAAAGAGCTCAGGCTTTGGATACAGGCAGACCTCAGGGAACACTGACTTATCAGCTATGTTACCTTGGGAAAGCTGCTATATCTCCTTAGACCTCAGTTTTCTCATCTTTAAAATGGGGAAATAGTAGTAATTATCTCATAGGGTTATTGTGAAGAGTATAAAGGCCAATTTATTTAAATACTTAGTATATTGCCTGACACACTGTATGCCCTTAGTAAATACCCACTTAAAGAACAAGGAAGATACTAATGTAACTACAACTTCATTGCTGTCTTTTAAATGAAGCAGATGAATCCACACATAAGATTAAAAATATGGTATGATTCTCCATAGTACCCAAAGTGAAATGGAAAAATGATGATTCTACCACTATACTGTATGTTCTACCATTATATTGTTCTGCCATTATAATGTAATATAATGGCATGTTCTACTATTATACTGTAATAAACTCCATTACTATGGTGTTCATATTCTAGTTTTGTGAGTGGTGAGAAGTTGAGGGAATAAGCTAGGTTCAAAAAGGAAGTCAAAAGGGAGGTGTGCTAGAATATTTGCATAATTATCACTCTGCCTAAACCCCAATTCTAATCTCCAAAATCTGACTTTAAGCCTATTTTGATTAATTTGATTTCTGGTACAACTGGATATTGCCAGGCCTGCTTCAAGCTGGTGAAACCTGAAAAGCTTCAGGTGTTAAATCTTCATTTGACAAAACAGAGAGATGCAGTTCTTACCAGACATTGCAAATGCATATCAGGTAAAGCTTTTCCACTCACAGACCAGTTTGTAGACCAGTAGATCGCACCATTCAGGAGTCTATTAGAAATGCAGAATCTTGGCACCCCCCCCGACACCGCCCCAATTTTAGCTGAATCAGAATCTGCTTTATGACAAGATTCTCAGAGAAGCATTGAAGCTAAGAATATTTGACATCATGTATTTCATTTGCATATTAGAAATAGTTATGTCAGGGTGATGGATCTTGCTGTTTGTTTCAACCAACTTGTTAAAAATTGTGTGTTCCCGAATTCTGTCTTCCCTCTTTTTCATTAGTTGTGAACTTTGTTCTTGGCTTTCGTGAAAAAGTAAAACAGGCCATAGCTGTTGAAGTTATAAGATCCCATATTTTGCTCCTCACCTTGGCTTAAATGCTCTTGATCTAGAAGAGTGGTTAAGCCCACAAGCTTTGGGTTCAGATAGATATTCCATCTCTGCCAGTTACCTCTGAAAATTAGCGTAAATCAGTTTTCTTGAATATAGAATGGGAATGACATTAATGGTTTTTTCCCACTTAATCTGTCAATGTCTCTCATAGCTTTTAGGGTCAGATATGAGGCTGTCAGTGATCAGACCATTTTCTAGGGTACCCTGAGTGGCTAGCTCAGACTAACCTATAAGTGAGCCAGAATTTTCAGAATTTATGCAATTTAAACTGTTCTGTTGATTATTTAGTTGTTAGTGGTGATTTCTGTTTTCAAAATGAGAACAAATCTTCTATTTTACATTGCTCAAAGCTTACTCACATTTGTTCAACCAAGATTGAGTGTCCTCCATATGCTTAGCACTCTCTTAGTGACAGGGACATAATACAGAGCAAGGCAAAGAAAGTCACTACTGTTGTGGAGCTTACACCCTAGTAACAACAGTACAAACTCTAATTGTGATTGCAATACATTATTACAACATTTACTTTCCCTTTCTGTTTAAGACAAATTTCTATAAGGCATGGCTTGTTTCATTTCTAGAATTTTTAGTTGAGTATCTCAAACACAAAACCTGAAGATGAAAAGATAAAAAATGCTGCCATTATTATCATCATTTCAAAACTTATGACAGCTGTTGAGCTTTGAAACTCACAAGTGAATAAAAGGCAGGTGCAATGTTACTTTTTAAGAGTCACTATTATTCAATAGTGTTTTTTCAGAGTCTGTCACTGTAGGGGAAAATTTAGAGGCATCAAACACCACTGAACTTATAAACCCCAAATTTTAAAGAAGAATTAGAAAGAAGAAGGACTAAGTTTATACTCATTTAGCATTATGAATAAATACCAAATTTACATCAGCATTCAAAATACGTATATTTTGATTCTATGAAGATAATATGAATAAGTCAAATAAAGCATTCATCACTTTGTTTTTCTATTCTAACAATGGCTGGCTTTAAAAAATATCTATAACACACACATATATACATTTTAAAATCAGGTATTACCTCACCAAATACTTAAATAAATTTACTGGGACCCAGTGGGTTATTTCCTCTTAGTAAGAATAATCCCTAGGTTTGAAGATTGGTTGGATGAGGCTTATTACAAGTTCAAGTTCGAACATTATCATCATCTCAATATAAAACTAATTCTGAAATTATTCCGTATGTAAAACATGATTAAAAATAATCACTGAGGTAGCACTTAGAAGATGAAGCTGCACCCGAAACTTTGATCCATTTGAAGAGGGAAATGGACCACAGATGGGAGAGTTAAAGACTGGGAACTTCCCAAAGAGCTTAATGATTTGCTATCATCAGCAACAAAAATCCCGGGACACATTTTCATTATGGGAGGATGACAATGAGGAGTGTGGACCAAATTATAATGCTTTTTCTTCCATTTCTGAAAGCAAGCGACCTTCCTATTGGTACACTTAAGAAGGAAGCTAAAGTTAGCAATTGGTTGCTGCTTCCTGTTCTTAATAACATTGAAAAATGTGGTCCTACATATAATTAGGAAAGTAATTTCCTATAAAAATTTAAATAAGCCTTGAGTAATACGCTTGTGTAACCCAAACCCTTCTCAAACATGACTTACTACTTCAATATTTTTTTTGGATTCCACCAGAGATAATGGATCTTCTGAGCTTCCAGCTGTAGATTTGTTCCTGAAAAGTGGGCTTAAAGGACTGTGAAATCAAATCCAAACTGGTATATTTTGAAACCAGCTACCATTTGAATGCTCTTCCTCCCTCAAAATAACAGAATACATTAAAGTGAAAAGAATAGTTTTCTTTTCACGGCTTAATACATTAGTCTTCATTATTTTTCTTTTTTTTTAATTTTATTTTTTTTAATTTCAGAATATTATGGGGGTACAACACTTTGGCTATATATATTGCCCATGCACTGCCCGTGTCAGAGCCACAACCGTGGTCATCCCCCAAACTGTGCTCCCCGCATCTATTCAGTGAGAGTTTTCCCATCCCCTCCACCCCCCTCCCACCTGCCCACTCCCTGATGAATATTATTGCTCTGTGTGATGTAAGTGTTGATCAGTTTTAGGACATATAGTCCTGAATCACCTCTACCTCCCTAACTTGCCAGTACCACTAAACACCTCTTCCTGGAAACATTCAGGTTTCCAGGGACCACGCACATGATCATGTTTGTTTCCATGTCTTCTGCCTGGCCCTGTTTTTTATTTTTTTAATCTGAATTTAATAATGCTACTAATTACAATGATGTGCAGGTATTAGGCTCAAATGGGAATAATTTTTAACTTATGAGTAAATGACTTAATACAATCAAATATTCACTTTATTATGTTACAACACACAGTAATTTTTTAAAAGGGGGAAATGGATTACTATTTGGATTTTAGGTATCAAACTCTCTATTTTTGCCCTAGAGATACCATCCTTGTCATATTTCTGGTTATTCTTGAGCTTCTGTCTTTCCCCTAGTATTGAAAAATGATCAGGGCTTGCTACCACAGCAAGAGTTATTACTAGGGGAGAATTACCATCTTGTTGATATTCCAAATGAGGCTGAATATACTTTGTGGTCACTGTGGGCTGGTGCTCTGGAACTGTGATTCAGAGTCTCTAAAAATTCCTTTTGGCAGGAGGCAGGTTATGTGTCACCAAACGATATTTTTATGGCTTTTCCAGGGTTTGATGATCTCACATTTCAGGCTGGACAACTTCTCACAATGACTGTTAATCAGAGAATCTAGGTGTGATGACCACTAAGGGATACTTTTATCTTCTTTTCAAAGAAGGTACTGAACAGGTCAGCAGGGAAACACATACATGCACTGTGAGCTAGTCCCACTCCAATCTTTTGTGATCTCAAATTTATGGTCAGATGCCCCATATTCTATCTCCTTGTCTATTCTCCATCAGATACTAATCAGGTGACACAATCAAACAGCATTGCTCCAATAATAGTCAATCAGTTCTCTAATATCTTTTTAAAGCTCAAGATAGAATTGCTGTGCTGCAAGTGACAGCCTGGGCATTTAGAATGAGAACAGGCAAGGTTGAGATGAAGTAGAACCGGATGAGAAGCTTTCTTTGGCATTATTTTAAAGATACTTGGCAGTCACCTTCAAAGGAGGGTGTGTGTTTATCTTTTCTGGCATGGCTTTTGTTTTACTCATTCTGGAGCCCCACCTTTTATTTTGGGTAATATTTTCTCCAGTATGCCTGGCAGCTGTGCTGAGGCTGCCCACAGTGCAACATTATCTGGGTGATTGAGGGGAAAAAAAAATCAAATTTGAATATTTGCCATTAAGTAGAAAAAAAGCACCCAAATTATTGCTTTGCAGTTCAGAGTGTTGCTTGCTATGTTGAAACAATCATAGAACAATCTGAGCACTCCAAAATTTTGGTAACTCATTTATGTAGAACTCAGTGAAGTGAGCCTTTAAAAATAAGGTAAAATATCAATGAACATTTTGTTTTACTTATAAAGGTTAATTCAGTTCTGTTACCCATTACTACTACCTTCACTTTTTAATGGAAATCACAAGTACTAATGGCAAAGATTTAAAATTTTCAATTATTACTTGGCTGTAGACCCAAAATTCAAGATAGAAATGTCTGGGAAAGGCTAATTCTTAACGTAAAAATATAGTGGTCAAGTGTGTGGGTTTTGGAGGAAGACAATCTTGAGGCTGAAAACATGTTCTATCACTTCCTAGCCGGGAGAACTCTCTGAGGCTAAAGACTCTAAGAAATTAAGGGTCTTTTCTTTCTTTTGTGCCATTCTTCCTCTAGTGTCTAGCAAATTGCCCGATACATAGTAAAAGGTCAGTTACAGGAGTCTTAAGGTTTTTTCTTTCTGTGAATGAAAATTCTTTTCCAGTTAGTGTTTTCATACAAAAAGATTGACCCTTTGCTCTTTTCTAAAGATCTATTGGGTTCTGCAATGTATTATTTGCTCGAGAAGATGAAACATCGCTCAGAAATTTGACATTCTTTGCTTCCTGTTTCCTACTATGCTGCTCATTGTTGAGCATGCCATTTAAATTGTTTCTGAACCTACTTCCTTACTGATTGGTTAAGTGAGGTCAGAAATATACCTAATATTTAATGTTTTCATATTGAAATGAAGTAACTCTCAGCATTCAGACCTGAAAAAGGGAAGGGTTATTGAGGCTAAGGAAAAAGGATTATATTTTGCTGTTAAAACCTTCAGTTGTATAATATCTTTGATATTATATGATCTATAATCAGCAGTGAATTTTGTCAGCACCAAAATTAAAATTGGATTTTTATAACCAAATTAACTTTGATAAGTCAGTGCTCAAGGTCTTTCCATAATTGAAGGGTACTCATGTAGAATGTAAATTATACTTATCCAGAATATCTCAAATGGCTGCCTATCAGTTCACTTAAGGGGATTGGAGCTTGCTGGCTGGAATGTGGATGTGATGACTGGAGCTCTAGCAGCAACCCTGGAACATGATGTGACCTTGAGTATGAAAGCTATGTACAAAGGATGGCAGGGAACAAAGATAGAAGAAGCCTGGACATTGATGACCTAGCAGAACCCTAAACTGACTGTCCCTCAATTTGGGGGTAGAAATGCATGTAAACCTCTGCAACTTTCACTCTGTTACTAGGATCTAAATGTAATTTCAGATGATGTGAAAAGTATGGTTCTTTTTGAGAGGAAAGTGTCAGCGAAGGTATCACAGGAAAAGTAATGCCTTGGCATATTATTTTAAAGGATGAGCAGGAGGAGTTGTCCAGGTTATAGGAGATGAGGAACCTGTGGAAGGATATTTGTTGTTACCACATACTTCCATAGATTTTTTTTCTTTAATTTGAATTTTTAATTTGGAAATAATTACATATTTACAAAAATATTGCAAGAATAAGAATAATACTAAGAACATCCCTAATACCCTTTCCTCAGATTCATCTATTGTCATCATTTTACCCCATCTGTTTTGTAATTTTCTGTCTTGACTCTTTATATATTTACTATTACATTAACAATATTAAATTGTATACATTGTGGCCCTTTACCCCAGAATCACTTTACCTTTAAATATTTCACTGTATATTTCCTAAGCATAGAGATATTCTCTTTCATAACCAAAGTTCAGTCATCCACTTCAGCAAATTTAACATTGACACACTAATTTTATCCCAGCTATTGTCCTTATGCAATTGTTCCAACAATGACCTTTGTAGTATTTCCCCCTCCAATTTAGGATCCAATGTATGATCAGATATTGCATTTATTTGTCATGTATCATTACCTTCCTTTAATCCGGAACATTTCCACAGCCTTTATTTGTCTTTTGTGCCAATATTATTATTGAAGACTATAATATTCCTCTCTTTTTAATAGAATATTACTCATTTATCTGCTGTTTTCTCATGATTAGAGAAAACAGGTTTATACATTTTCACCAGAATACTTTGTAGGTGATGTTGTGTCCTTCTCAAGGTATTCCATCTGGAGGCACACAATGGCCATCTGCTCCTTACTAGTGATATTCATTTTAATCGCCTGGTGAAGGTGTTGTCTAGCTTCTCCCCTATATAATTACTTTCTTTTAAACTTGAAACTAATTAGCAATTTGTGATAAGACGCTTTAAGCCCATGCCAAATATCTAGTCTTCAACAAATGCCTCCTCAATTTAGTATCCCTTTGATGATTCTTGCCTGATTCAGTCTTTACTATGATGTTGCAAAATGATGATTTTCCAACTCCAGCACCACCTCCATATTTACCAGCCAGCACTCAGCATTCTACCTTAAGCAAGAGATCTAACTTTTCCCTATTTATTTATTTATTTATTATTGGCATCACTCATTGGCTCATACTTTTTCAATGGCTTATAATTCATTACTGTACTTAATATTTTGGGGCTCAAATTGTCCCTGATTTGGCCATTGGGGGCCTCTTCAAGTTGGTTCCTTGTCCTTGTTACAAGCCCCCTCACTTTTTTAAAAACAATTCCTCATTTTCAGACATAACAATATGTTCCAGACTTGTCTTGTATAACCCAGCTCTAGAATCTAGCTTGTTGTCAGTGATTAGTGAATATCTCTGAATCCTCAGCTTAATTGATATTGCAAATCTTTGCACAGATAAATTTGATATTAATTTTAAAGTATTTTAGCAGTTTAGCATATGTACAAGGAGTGGTGCCCTGGTTCTTTTTAGTGGGGAATGGTATTAGAGGCCAAATTCTGGGCATTAGGTATGCTTATGGTTACTGGGGTCTCTTTACTTCTTGGCCCTGTCAGTGGACAGAGCTAGGAGATGTGTGTGTACATACACATGCACACAGACACACATATACACATATCTACATATGCCTATATACACACATACATACAAACATAGATGTAAATGCATACATAGGTACACATACACAAACATATACATACACCAACATATTTTATTAATAGAAATTATGATCCCACATCAATACTTCCAGTTCCAATCCATTCCCATGGGGTTCTTTCTTGCCATCCTCAATTGTAGACATTTATGACCCTTATTCCTCAGTGAGAACTCTGGCTCTTGACAACATAAGCACATTAACTCATTGGGCAATCCTATAATACATCTAAGTTGTTTCAGAATCACTTCATTTATACTGCTATATTAAGTAAACCTATTAAAAAGACTTTAGGATTTGTTTGCAATCTCCCTCCCCACTCCTGTCATACTCCGTAAATATTAATGTTTTATTTCTTTGTTAATTAATTAATTTTTATTTCAAAGTATTAAGGGGGTACAAATGTTTTGGTTATGTGTACTGCTTTTGTAATGCTTGAGTCACGGCTGTAAGTGCTGATCACCTAAATAGTGTACATTGTACCCATTAGGTAGGTTTTTGCCCCTTCACTGCCAATTCCCACCCCCTGCTTGATTTCCACTAAGTTTTACATTCCTCTCTGCACATGTGTGCTCATCGATTAGTTCCAGTTTAATAGTGAGTACATGTAGTGTTTGTTTTTCCATTCTTGTAATACTTCACTTAGGATAATGGTCTCCAGTTCCATCCAAATTATTGCAAAAGGCATTAATTCATCCTTTTTTATGGCTGAGTAGCACTCCATGGTGTACATATACCACATTTTGTTAATCCACTCATGAATTGATAAGCACTTGGGTTGATTCCACATTTTTGCAATTGTGAATTGTGCTGCAACAAATATTTGAGTACAAGTGTCTTTTTGATAAAATGACTTTTTTTTCCCTTTGTGTAGAAAACCAGCAGTGGGATTGCTGGATTGAATGGTAGGCCTACATTTATTTCTTTGAGAAATCTCCATACTGTTTTCCATAGGGGTTGTACTAACATCATATTTCACAGATCTAGAAAAATTAATTCCACACTTTGGAACCAGAAAAGAGCCTGAGTAGTCAAAGCAATCCTAAGCAAAAAGAACAAATCTGCAGGCATCACACTACCAGACTTCAAACTATACTACAAGGCTATAGTAATCAAAACAGCTTGGTATTGGTACCAAAATAGAGACATAGACCAATGGAACAGAATAGAGAACCCAGATATAAAACCACCTACCTACAGCTAACTGATCTTCAACAAAACAAAACATACAACAACACATGCTGGGGAAACGAAGCCCTATTCAATAAATGGTGCTGGGAAAACTGGATAGCCACATGCAGAAAAATAAAACAGGAGCTCTATCTCTCACCACTCACAAAAATTAATTCAAGATAGATAAAATACTTGAATATAAGGCATTAAACCATAAGAATTCTAGAGGAAAATGTAGAAAAAAACTCTTCTAGCTATTGGCCTGGGCAAAGAACTTATGACTATGGCAATCACAGCAACAACAAAAATAAATGGGATTTGATTAAACTAAAAAGCTTCTGCACAGCTAAGGAAATAACCAACAGAGCAAACAGACAACCTACAGAATGGGAGAAAATATTCGCAACCTTTATATCCAATAAAGGGCTAATATCCAGAATCTACGAAGAACTCAAGCAAATCAGCCAGAAAAAAACAAACAACTCCATTAAAAAGTGGACAAAAGACATGAACAGAAGATTTTCAAAAGATGATGGACAAATGGCCAATAAACATGAAAAAATGCTCAATATCACTAATCATCAGGGAAATGCAAATTAAAACCACAATGAGATATCACCTTACCCCTGTTAGAGTGGCTTTTAATAAAAAGTCCAAAAACAACAGATGTTGGCATGAATGCAGAGAAAAAGGAATGCTTATACACTGTTGGTGGGACTGCAAATTAGTACCTCTATGGAAAACAGTGTAAATATTATTTTAATGGGAGAACAAGTTTCAAAGTTACCAGTGTGGGACTTCTATCTTCTGTTGGCCTAAGACTATAAATTTAGCGTGAGAATGGGAATACTCTTTACTCCAAAATTTATTGTTTCCTGTATTTGACACATTCATATTGTGGAGTGCAAATCCTAAATGATTGGTGTGTATATGTATGTGTGTGTAATAATAATTGGTAAAGCACCAATTTGTAAAAAATTATGCTGTCTTTATACTTTTCTCTTTTTTACCACTCCCTAAATAAAAATAGAAAGTTGTACCTTAAATATATATGGCTAAGTGAAAGAAACCAGTCTGAAAAAGCTACATACTGTATGATTCCAAGCATATGACATTTTGGAAAAGGCAAAACTATAGAGACAGTAAAAAGATTGATGGTTGCCAGATGGTAAAGGGGAGGGGAGAGAGAGATCAGTAGGTGGAACACAAAGGATTTTTAGGGCAGTGAGACTTCTGTATGACACTGTCTGGTGGATACATGGTAATATGCATCTATCAAAACCCATACTACTATACAACATGAAGAGTGAACACTAATGTGGACTTTAGTATATGTCAATATTGGCTCATCAATTATAACTAATGTAGCACACTAAAGCAAGATGTTAATAATAGGGTAAGCTGAGGGTTGGCATAAGGGTGTATTTGGGAACTCTCTGTATTTTCCACCTAATATTTTCCATAAACCTAACACTACTCTAAAAAATAAGTTCTTTTAATTCAAACAAAACAGCAAGTTGCAATTCTAGAAAAACTCAAGTGGAGGAACAGAGAGCCTGTTTAATATTGTAAATATTTAAAACATACCCAGCACAGCCATTAATTAATATATCATCTGTGAAGCTGACCTGAATATTGGCAAAGGTTTTTGGTTGTGATTTCGTTTTAATTGATTGATTGGTTTTTAGGAGTTATGACAGATTCGGAGATTGTTAAAGGTAGAAGAAAAATTTATTTTATTTGCCTCTCAGTGAATCACCTTTAAGCTCTTTTTACAATACACTCCCATAGAGTTGCTAAGGCTGACCCTATTGGAATTATCTAGCCTTCGACATTGCTCATCTGCCTGACAGCTACAATGCTGAGACGATTTCCTGGATTGTGCTCAATGGCCAACACATTGAATCTGAGTTCAGGTGCAAACTCCCAAGTTGTGCTTTCATGGTAGAGGCTGGCTATTTTTCCTTGAGCCTCCTGGTTCTCTAGTTATGAAGTAGCAGCCCTGCTCCCAGGTTTTTTAGCTTTCTGCCACAATGGAAAACACCGCTCAGGGAATAAACTCGTGTGGCTCAGACAGGTGGGTCAAGGTTTGTACAGGGGCCCTTATTAGTAAGGGCACAGGATTCTCTGCTTCTGCATCTTCAGTAGAGTGATCTTCATCAACTGCATTAAATGAAGATCCACTTACCCCAGGAGCCTCAGCAAAATTCTTGAGCCAGTTATTATACTTACTACTTGGGGCCTGGCTTCCCTCATCTGCGTGCATCCCTGGTGCAGCTGTGTTCTGGGACTGTGTGTCCTTAGCTGCCTGAGGTTCTGAGGTTCCTCTGTTAATTTCCCTTGGCTTTGAAGGGAAGAGAGAATAGCAGCCTGGAGGGGCTGGCCTTGATGGGAAGTTTGGTTTTCAGGTTGATTCCACCGACTCGTGCAGGTCTGTGATTTACGTCATTTCCCTAGCAACCATTTGTGGTAACCGACGGCAGCGTAACTTCTTCATGCCAGCCATATTATAGAATTTATGAATGTGAAAGAATACTATTTAGCTATTAATAATGTCAAGCATGTGGGCTATCATCAGTAAACAAAATGATAATATGCAATAATTACTAAAAGGGAGAAAATTCAGGATTGGCGTACGCATCTGCTGCAGTTATGTGAAAATTTAATTTTGTAATTATAAGATCAGAAGAGAATTTGGTGAGAGAGTTTAGAATTTAATAATGTTCATCCATTTCCTTTTTTTCTGTAATGATGCCAAGTAGCTACTCAGAAGTCATCCTGTAGAAGGCTCTGGTGTGTTGCAGGCTCTGCAGCATTTTCATGTAAACCTAGAAATATGGAGGAAGAGCGGCTCTTGGGAATTCTGACTTGGGGCCTCTCGGGTTTATTTTCCAAACAAGTGTGAAAAGCAGATGGAAATTGCTTCCTCAGGACAGACCCATACTTTCTGGGCTCACTACCTCACTCAGCGTAAGTAGACCTAGAACAACGGGAATCTCTCCACTCTCTCCCTCTCACATGCGGATTTGTCACCATCCACCTCACCAGATCCTGTGGGGTTTACCTCCTTCAATATTTTTCAAGTCATTTTACATTCTTCATCTCCTTAGCTGTCACCCTAGTTCAGGCTAATATTATCTCTCACCTAATACGCCGCACCAGCCTCCTAAATGTTCTTGCCAAACTCAGGCTTATCCTCTTCTGCAACCATGTTAATTTTTTGTACAACATAAACACAGTAAAATGCTCAAATTTTAGTTGTACAGCTCAGTCAAATTTCATATCTGTATACACCTATAATTACCATTTAAGTCACACAGATAATAAAGAAAGCCTGCAATAGCCCAGAAACTCCCAGTGAAGTCCAAGTCGGGCTGTTGCAATTTGCTGGATCCAGCCAGTGGGAAGGGGAAGGAGCCTGATAAAGTTAGTCCCAGAATTGCCTCGATTTATGTTCTGCAGGAGGAAAGTTAACTACATGGGCACACCCAACACACAGGGCTGGAAAATACAGTTCTGGCTGGGTAACTGGGCCCTACCACACTCTCTTACCATGGAAGAATGGGAAAATGGGTTGTGATGGGTGAATCGCAGCCTCAGACACACTATTATTACAATATTAATTTTTCTAATCTATATTTTATATCTCCCATGTATTTAGCACTCTTTACTTTCTTCCAACAAAGTTAAATAATTTTCTCCACAGAGTTCTTGCATGTCTTTTGTTAGAGTTATTTTTTGGTGTTTTATATTTTTGATGCTATTATAAGCACTATTTTTGTTTCATTTTCTGTTGTGGCTCATATATAGAAATGCAGTTTTTTGTATGTTTATATATATATTTCAAACCTTGCTTAACTCTCTTTTTAATTCTGAATATTTATCTGTGTCTTTTGGGTTTTCTACATACATATTCATACCATCTGTGAGAAATGATAGTTTTTAGTTTTCTTGCTTCCTTTCTAATCTTTATTATTATTATTATTATTATTTTGCCTGACTACACACCATGGTGATTGATGTAGGATTTTGTAGATACTCTTAATCAGATTAAGGAATGTTCTTTCCACTCCTAGTTTGTTCAGAGTTTTTATTGTGAATGGATGATGAAGTTTTTCCAATGCTTTTTCTACATTCACTGAGCTAATGATATAATTTTTTCCCTCATTTAATCTGTTAGTGTGGTAAGCCACATTAATTGATTTTGTAATGTTACATCAATCTTATATTCCCGGAATAACTCAACCTGCCTATGAAGTCATCTAGGCCTAGACTTTTCTTTGTTAAAAGATTTTTAATTACTGATTTCACTTTTGTTTTTAATGATGGTAACAGAATTATTCAGATACTTTGTTTTTTGGTTGATCTGTTTGGGTAAGCTATATTGTTCTAGAAAATTTTCCATTTTGTTTACATGTTCATATTTATTGGCATGAAGTTTTTTATTATATTCTCTTACAGGTTACTCCTAAGCCTGAGGCATGAATACAACCAGTAGCCCACATACCGTATGTCTAAATGTTTAAAAGTTATGAATCAAGCTGATGAGCTATTAAATATCTTCTAGCCTCCTTACTTGACAAATATACCTTTATAACAATCTGAAAGAACAGATTCAAATTTAGAATTCTCTCACTCTTCGGACACCACTTTTCATAATCTCCTATGTTACTTTTTCCAATTTTCAGTTCCCTGCTGAAGTTTCCTAACTTTGCTTTTATATTTTTGAACATACTATGCATACTTGTCTCGGGCTCTGCATTGATAATTCTAATCTCAAATCTGTGTGTGTTTATTTTGGTTACCTTTTTGTTTCTGCTGGTGCTTGTGCCTGGTGACATGTTTCCTGTGTGCCTGGTTATTTTTTGACACTGCTGGACATTTTAACTAAAAATTTAATTGTAGGTATAATGAAGGTTTAAGGTGATAGAATCTCAGAGAGAATTTTTATGGGTTTGTTTCTGTCAGGCATGTGGGGTGCTGTCAATCTGGGGCCATCTTAATTCAAGTTTCATTCCTGAGGTATTCTGGACCACTCAGACATTGTGCAGCTGGGTTGTCAGTACTGTTTGATTTCTGGTTCTCTCTTACCATAAGGCTACAGTCCTTTAGTATCCCCACTCATAGTGTGGAGGTTATATCAGAGTCACCCAGCCTTTTTGAAGCTAAAATCTAGGATCAGTTCAGTTATCTCTCTGGATTGGTGTATTTCCCTACAGGAAAAGCACTTTCTCACTGCTTTAGAAAGTGCTGGGCTTACATCTCTGGGTTCTTATACTCTCCTAAACTTGTAGGAACGCTTTCAAGCCTAATATTAATACATTTTTTTTTCACAGAGAGGATGTATATTTGCTTTTGCCAGGATCCTTGGGCCACCAGTGTACAGTCTGGACAATTTTATAATAACATCTAATTTGAGGTTTATTAGATGGCACAATTCATGTGAATTTAGGTAGCAAATTCAGGTATCTCAGGAACCATCTGCTTTCTGTTTATCAGTGAGGAAATTTTCTTTTCAGTTTCCTGGAAGCATGTGTGTGTGTATGTAGGTATGTGATTTGTGTTTGGTGTAAAGGTGTAAGCTTTTAGGGTGCCAGTTTTATGTGCCAAGGGTCTCCCAATGGCATCATCATTTTGACACAGGATATCATTGCAAGAGAGTTTGTTCTTCTGTATCTATTAGGTAGAATGATGAAATGAGGACAAATATCAAATCGAATTTTAATAAAATCCCCCTAGAACTATACAGAAAAGTTCTATATATATAAGAAAGTAGTTCCTAATAATTTTAACTCATTCTTCAGATTGTTCTTACTACATAAGATAAGAAGCTGATTATGTGTCTGTATCAGATGTATGTAAATTGTATGTAAAGCAATAGCAATAAGCCAAACTTTGCATGCATCTTGCATATGACAAACTTTTAACAACTATTTAGGGGAAAAAAGGAGCCAAACTTATAAAACAATAAGAACCATTTATAATAATATTTAAATATATTTTTTCTCTAACAAAAATCAGACTGTGGGAAAAAAGTGTCCCTTCTCTTCTGTAACTGTATTTTCATCTTTATAGCTTCATTTAGACTATAGTTTCCTACCTTATCCTCTGAATTTTTGCAAAATGCCCTTCTTTTTATATTATCACTCATTCAAAGGGCCATAGACAATATTCCCATGTAAATTCTGTATAAATGATCTGAGATATAGCTTTGCATTATAATTATATTTAATTTAAACAGATAAAAACTAAAAAAAAAACTGGGCTAAGTAACACTTCAATTTTAATCCTAGTTTTTAAAGTAATGGCATGTAGCCTTGATAAAATTGAATTAAATGATAGTTTTAACCTATAAATATTAAGATGTATTTTGATGCACTAGATTTATATGTCATGAATCTACCTCTTTCTATGTCTACATGTGCCTGTTCTTCTCTCTGTGTCTTTTCTTCTCTATATATCTTATCTTTTTTTAGTAAGTTTTTTGGCGTCAAGCTGTCAACATTATCTTCTCTGTTTGTTTTTCTTCTTTATGTTCCCTTTTCCAATGAGTTATTTATAAAATGAAAATATATTTTTAATACCTGCTTTATTTGTTGAAAAAAGTCTATTAATAGAACGTTTCCTTCCTACAATGTTTAGATTGGGTTGCATTTAACCCATATAGCTGTAAAAAGAGCACTTACATTTGAGAAAGGAGACTTGGGCAAGTCACCAAGCCTCAGTTTGCCCATTTGTAAAATGAAGGTATTAGATTAGACAGACTCTGATGAGGTCTTTCAGTATAACAATCCTATTGTTACCTGTGACCCTAAATCAAAATACCACCACCAACAATACACTCCCCTTTTTGCCTCTGTAGAGAGGATTAATTCTTGAGGGCATTTCAGGTCTTGCAGCTACTGTGAGTGGTGTGTGATTCCAAGACTTTTCAAATTAAACCACAAAAGAAGTTGTTTTAAAATCAGTTTAGGTCTTGCTTTCTTTCTGGTCTAGTTCTTATTTTCCCTTATTAAATATCTCTTGTGAACTCAGAGGAGTTGTAGATACTGGTAGGGCTCCGACAATTACATTTTTGGTCCATACTCTCAGGGCTTTGTAACTTAGAGACACCAAGACAAAATATGGAAGAAATAATAAGTGACCAAAGATAAAGTTAAGATGTGGAAGGGGGATCCTAAGGTTTGCTGATAGAGCTGAATGTCATATTGAAGGCAAAGACTTCCTGGGAGTGGAAAGAGCCATAGCCCCCAGGGCCCTTTGGGGGAGAAATGGTGCAGGCTTCGTTGTACCAACAGTAGAAGGGAACTAATGAACCAGGCCCACAAAAACAGGGGAGCAGTTCTGGAGCTTACAAGCGTGACAGAGGCAGATGTTGGAAAGCAGAGCACTGGTAGCCCTGGAGCAAGTTTGTCGATTGTGATATCAGGAGGGTGAATTCCTGAGGACCCAGAGTGGAGAGGAGCCTGGGGCTTCCTCCCACCTGATCACAAATGTACCCACTTAACCAAAGAGTGGAAGCAGGCCACTGTGGCTCCCTGTAGCATCTCTGGCATTTTCAAAAAGGATGCTATTCACACTCATATAGGCTGCATTTTAAAGTTGTGACTCACACAAGACAATCCATTGGGTTGCAGGAAAAATATTAAGATAATATATTATTATAAAACATTATTATATCTTTTGTTTTTATATATAATTAGTATTAGGGGTTTAAAATATAATAATTATAAATAATGTTATGTTACAGTATACAAAATATTAAAATTTTTGTATGTATTTTAAATCTTGAGAAATAATGATGAATCAAATTTTGCTAATATTTTCTACATGAGTTGACATTGGTGCCCTTGCTCGGGAAGTGTGACACATGGTGATGTGTCTCATAGGGTGTGCCAGGTGTTGACAGTGTGGGGTCGGCAGCAGAACCCTCACTTTTCACTGACATTTAGCCTGTGACTCTCCAATGACCCCTGCTTCCATCATCACATCCCCTGACTTTCTATGACCCTCTTGTCTCCCTCTTATAAGAATGCTTGTGATGACATTGGGCCTACTGGACAATATCCCCATCTCAAGATTCTTAACTTAATCATATCTGCAAAATCCCATTTTCCATGGAAGGTAACATTCATAGGTTCTAGGGATTAGGATGTGGACATCTTGGGGGAACCATTATTCAACCTACAACAAATAAATATTAAATGGCACTGTCTTAGTCCATTTTGTATTTCTATTACAAGGTACCCAAGGCTGGGTAATTTATAAAGAAAAGAGATTTATTTGGCTCACAATTTACATTTTTATTGAGAAAAAAATTTTATATTATTTATAAAATAAAATAATTAAAATAGTCTTTACATTATCCTTTTAAATTTCTATTTGTCTGTTATGCTTTACAAGGTAAAGTCAGATTTCTGACAAGGAAACCAAAAGGCTGGGGGAATGACAGTTAAGCAAGGCTGCTGATGGCTTTCATGAAACGGGGAGTTTCAGGAATTGCAGGAAATGGCTAACCATGATTCAGCTGCCTGTTCACCACTAAAATGAAATAATTCACGGGAAGATGCCAGGAAGCTTCCAGAAGCACCTTATATCTGCTATCTGCCAAAACACACGATCTGCCTGCCTGTGGCTCAGGAACAATATTATGGTTTCTACTTTTATCCCACCTTCCAAAGCTTGTGAGAATATCTCTCACAGCCTGAATATAACCCAAAACCCTGCTGGCAGGCATTCTGAAAAATGGAGTTCCTAATTTTTTAGCCCTTGCAAATCAAAGATCTTGGAAGACAGATAGTGCAGGGTTGCCCACAGCTAATCTGCACAACACAAAATACAAAAGTACAAATATTTAATTTAAAATAAGTAAACATATCTATAGGTGGTATGTGCTCAAAATGTTTTTATGTTGGTAGGTACATGCAATCAAAATTTTTTGGGTAGTACCTCTCTAGCGCTCAGCAACTCCAGGTTATCTCCACTCCCTTATCTCCCAATTACTGTCTCCAGTTCGTAATCTGTCTTCCTGCGCTCTTACTTTCTGACCACCTCCTTCCTCACCATCCAGTAGACTTTTAGGACCCATCAACTTCCTTCTCCTCCATCTTGTGCAGGTCTTACGGTGTGTAGTTGATAGTTGGCTATGATTACTTTCCTCCTGAGAGGCAATCTGGGAAATAGGAAGTAGCGGGTAAAGTTGAGTGGGCAATGCTCAAATGATCTAGTATGGGTTGGGGAGAGGGAAAGGCTGCTAATCACTATTCACTAATAGTTTTTGCTCCAGCACACAAACAGAAATGATGACAGACAGTACAGGTTTCTGTCCCTGAGTTAACTACAATCTAGTCCCAAAGGGCTGATAACATGCCACAGACATTTTGTATGGCTTCTTTCTCCAGCATCCTTCTTGTTTTTTAGCTTGTCTTTCTGGCCCATTATTTCATTTACCCCTACCCATGGACAAGTCAAAGAGCCTTCCTTATTGAAAAAACAAACTAACAACCACCCCTCAAATTCTTCAATGTTCCACCCACTCAATTCTGGCATCCATGAGGGTCATGTGTAGTTCATGGATGACTCACACAGCCATGGCAACTGACTCCCACCCAGAATCAAGAAAGACTCAGCCCTTTATCCGGGGTGACAGCGCAGCTCACCTGTGCAGTCTCCTGATTCACTGACTCAGCAGGCAACTCCTCCCCTCCCACAGAAAGGCCCATGGAGAAAGGCACCTTCATCACCCAATGGCAGAGCCTGCTCAAAGTTAACATCAAAAATAGAAAAATGGAAAGGCAGTGACCTCAGGTTGGGTCTACTGGGAATCCTGGTGATTAAAAGGTAGGAGCTGGAACCAAATTCCTCTCCAAGCCTTTGACTTTTCCCATGACTGACATGGCCTGTGGAAACAAGGTTATGGTTAAAAGGACATTGGTACATCTCTGCTCACACAGTGCTCTGTAGGACTGAAAAAGAACTCTGTGGAGGGTCTGTTCTGAGTCCACAGCCTATCCCCCCTCCTGGCACGTAAGAAATACTTGAGTCATCCTTATTGGGTGCACCATGAAAGTCAGGAGCTGGGTTTTTTTTGATGTTCCATGGAGGGGAGGAAGGCAGAAAAGACACGTGTGCAAAATATCCTGTATTGGTTCCATCCTTTACTTGGTTCAGTACAAGTAACTTTTTTTTTTTTTTTTTTTACATATAAATATCTTAAAGGTATTAGTAGCAGAGGAAGGCTTACAGGCATTTTAATGTAAATGTGGATTTCTGGATAAGCACAGTTTAATAGTGATTTCTTCTGTGACAGGCTGTAGATAATCCTATGCCCCTGGCTGAGGAACTTGTTCTTTATGCCACACCTCATGGGGAAGACACAGCTGCCAAATTCCTTTGCACAATCCCTAAAGAATGTCTTTGCCTTTGAGACTGTATTTGCTCAGCCTTGTCGGGTTTGGTTTGAAGGGTGGGCCAGCCCACAGGGCAGGCCGCATACCTTTGCGAAGAGACCCAGGAAGCTGCCCAGCAGTGCAAAGGGCAGTGGGAACTTCAGATAGAACGTTAGAATTTGTTTACTGTGGTTAGGAATTTGCCCAGAGGTATCTGAAGTGATCCACTGAGGTTCTCTAGACGGTAAATTTTTGTTGTAGTTTTGCAGTAAGTTTGTTTACTTGCAAAAAATGATTTCACTGACATAATTTTTAACCTTTCTTGATTTGCCGCTGAGAAATCTGTGAAATATGTTCATGCTCTTTCCTTGTGATCTTTGCAGTCACCTCAGGTAGCACCTGAAAGAGCCCCAGTTTCTCTCTGGCATGGGCTCTGCTGGGTGAGGAAAAGAGAAGGTGGTGTGTGAAACTGCTGTTTTGATCGTATGACCCGTTGCTTCACTATCGAGTCTTGTCTTACTTTCCTGGAGACTCCTATGGGCCACCTCACCCAACTCGATGCCAGATTTTTTTTCCCTTGCTGTTGGGAGAAATAAAGATTTGAAAGGAAGAGTGAAGGACAATGGACCTTATAATGTGGCTTCATTAGGAACCCACTGGGAATTACTTTTGCTGTAAGACAGATTTTTTTGCTGTCATTTAATTTTTTCCTTTGGAACTTATCTATTTTAACAAATGCAAAACAGGCCTTGGTTGGGAAAGGAAAGGCAGAGAGGGACTATACACTTACAGGTGTTAGTAATGTTAGGATAATGCAGTTTATATATGTCCTTTTCTAGAGTCTGAGATAAAAATAAGAGTGCATAGACTGCACAACCTTTACTAAATGGGCAAGTAACAGTGGTTTACGTTCATATGTAGGTTACATGAAGAATAATGTTTGATTCTGTGACATGAACACATCAACTTAGAAAACATTTTACTTTAGCTCATAATTTGCCAGTTAGCCTCAGATAGCTTTTTCTATCAATGGTGGAAGGCTTTAGTTATGACACTTGCCAAACCTTCACAAGGAAATACTTTTATTTAGAAAGGAAGCATGCACTGAGTATTTCTTTATTCCTTCCTACATTTCTACACCTACTTGTTTGATAAGTCTTATGGAAAAACAAAGTGCACGAAGTATGAGGAGGCTAAACTAGTGCAATGTTGGGATGCCAGGAAGGCCCACCTTTCTAAAAGAATCACGTGTTTTTGACTATGAATGAAAGGAAATTCCAGTTGTTTTTCTGGGGACCTGCCCTCGATCCTTAGTGGCTGTGGACACTGGGATGAGCCCCAGAGATGCTCCAGGAGTCTGACAGGGTAGGAGGGAGCATGAAGTCAACTGACTTCCTTTATGTCCTGTGGTTGTAGGTCTTTTCGGATTGGTGGTGTTGCGTAAGCAAAAATCAAACTATTACATTTCCCAGCCTTTCTATGTGGGGTTGGCCATGGGTGTGTAACATCAAGGTCCACTCCCTGTTTCTGTGTTGCAGAATTATAGTTAGACTGGATAAACAAGTCAGTTTTTGTGAGTGCTTCTGAGGGGGGAAAAAGTCCTATCCATGACAGCTTAGGTCAGATGCAATGGTAGGAACTCCAGTGTTGGATTCCAAGAACAGAGAGCACACATGCTACATTGAAAAGGGTTTTACTCAAGAGGATCATGGAATAGTATCCAATGGAAAGTGGAACAGTGGGAGTGTTGCAAGAGAAACACCAGCAATAGTAGCAGCAAGAAACAGAAGGTTAAAAGCCCTGGCTCCTTCCTGTATCATTTGCCTGCTGTGAAACTCAGGCCATGTTGCTTAACCTCTCTGAATCTGTTTCTTCATCTGTGAAATGAAGATGATAACAGTACTTTAGAAAGTTGTTGTAAGGATGAAATCAGAGAAGGTATAGGTGCTTAGAAGCTTACCTGACATAGTAAGTGGTCAAGAAATGTTCCATAATTGTGCATTAACTCTGTTCTCACTTCCACACTAACAAAGTTACTGTATCTTTGTCAAGTCACCCGAACCACTCAGAACCTCAGTATTCTTGTCTGGAAAATGAGGTTTTGACTAAAGGCTTATGATCCTTTTGTCATTTAGCATTCCTCCTCTATAGGGAGGGGGTAAAAGGAAGAGGGGTGTTTTTCCAATACAGTTGGTTGGCATAGACCAGGGGTTGGCCAAGTACTGCTGGCTGCAGCTGCTGCAGACCTTTCTGCTCACGCCCATTCCTTTCCCATGTTGTCTATGGCTGCTTTCTGCTGTGACACGGCAGAGTGGAGTTTTTATGTATGGCCCAGAAAGCCTAAAATAAATTATTTACTATCTGGCCCTTTAAGAAAATGATTGCTGACCTCTGGCCATAGACAAAGAACAAAAAGAAGCTGATTCTGAGTTGTATCAGTTATGTTAATAGTAAGAGCTGCCATAACATTTTTATTCTGTATGATGCTCTCTTTTAACTTTTGTCTTTATCTGTGCTATGACAAGGAGTGTCATATTTTATCCACAAATATTGGATTTATGGGCAAGAATCTTGATGGTTTCTTGGAAATTTCCCTTGATTGGGGGGAAATATTCTATAAGATGCTTTTTTTGGTAACTGTTATATTTTAAACAGATAATGACTTTGGAATTATAGGTCAATATTGTGTCTCTTGTGTATAAAAATAAATTAAATCAGGTCTTAACATTTCTTTTTTCCCTGCCTTTGCAATTTGATTGGTTTGTTATTTTAAAATTTTCTCATCAGGTATTAGTAGTAGAACTGGTAAAAGTTCAAGATTTGTTTTTATAGAAAACATCTGAATGTATAAACATATGTCATTTTTTTCTTCCTGAAAGAACTGTATATTAAGAAGAAAAATAGAAAATAAAATGCAAACAAAAAGTAAAAACGTTAAAAACATATAAGAATATAAAAAGAGCACAAGATGCATGCATGAAATAAAAAAGCAAATTACCTCATAGTATTCCCAATGACCTCAAGGCTTCTCTCTCTCTCTCTCTCTCTCTCTCTCTCTCTCTCTCTCTCTTTCTTTCTCTCTTACTCACACACACACACACACCCCCACACCCAAATTATTGAGGCCAATTATTTTTTTAAAAAACTTTTAGTTAGAATGACTTGGTTAGGAAAGGATGGGATTATTGGCAGGGGGAAGTTGTCATAAAATTAAAGCAATAATAAAGTAAATGTACCTGTTCCAAAGTATTTTTAAATCCATGTTTTCTAGGGACACCATTAAAATTATCACAAGTTTTGTTTTAATAAAGGATAATCCATTGGTTTACAATAATGCTTGGCAACTAAAATTTTTCTAGAATTCTTTTCTCTCTTAGGGAGGATTTATCCTTTGATTATATAAAGTAAAGGAACTGGGAGACAGTTTGAAGATGAATTGTGAGGAGCAACATGAGAGGAGGGGAAGTGAGTGAGAGGGATAAAGCAGTGGGCAGGAGGAGGAGGGGTCAGGACAGGCTGGGGGCACATTTCAGTTTCAGACACTGTGTGTGGGGAGGGAGCAAGGACACAATTTTGGGACATGATGTGGTTTGAGAGTTTCAGTCAATCAGAATGTGTAAGAACTGAAGGAAAATAGCAACAGAAACACTAGTATGAATGAGGAGGACTGTTTGAAGCATATTTCCTAGTCTATTCTATTGAACACTGGGACGCTGAGAGGAAGAAGCAGAAGAAAAAGTCTAGTGATTTCATTTTCTTGTCAGGTGGCTTCTGTTCCATTTTTCCCATGTGTCGCATAGTAATGAAAATATATTCAACCAAGAAACAACCTCTGAGAACTGGCTAGGCCCAATAAGGATGTAAGTATAAATAAGCTTGGGCCTCCACCCTCAAGATGCTTACATTATGATAGGGGAGATGGACACAGGTAGAGCTATCAACGTGTATGGATGTAAGATCTGATATATATGTGTTTTTTATATATACATCTAATATATTATTACAGATGTGTAAATATATTATGTATGTACATGTATGTGCATGGGTAATATATTCAGCTTAGGTAGTATGTTTCCCCAAGATTTCACTGGGAACGGTTTCCACACGATCATTGCAACCAATATTCAAGCATCCAGTCGTCATTTGAAAACATGCCTGTTAAATTTATACTTTTTATATCACTCATGAGTGGAAGGTAGAGAATGGCTGTAAAAATTGCATGTGTTTCTATCATTTGTTTACATGGTTTTTAAGTAAAAAATTTGAGATGCAATTTTGTCACCTATTTTAACGTAATAAAAGTCATAAGAGTATAGAATTTTTTTGTATTTATTTACTAAATCAAATGATTGCATGCATTTTGAACTACATTTATTTAATGGAACATTTATTTTTTTTAATTGTAAAAATTGATGAAGTTATAAAGAACTTGGAAACATTGTAAAAGTATGATAGGCATGGTGGTAGACTGGATAATGATCCCCAAAGATGCCCACATCCTAATCTCTGGAACCTGTGAATGTGTTATCTCATATGGCAAAAGGGAATTTGCAGATGTGATTAAATTTAAAGATACTGAGATCAAGGGATTATCCTGGATTATCCAGATGGGCCAAATGTACTCACAGTGTCCTTATAAGAGGGAGACAGGAGGATCAGGGTCAGTGGTAGGAGACATGATGGCAGAGCAAGAGGTTGGAATGATGCCAGGAAGGGATTGTGAACCAGGGATGCAGCTGGGAAAGGCAAGAAAATGGGTTCTCTCCTTAGCGCCTTCAGAAGAAACTAATCCTGCCAACACTTTGGCTGTAGCCCAATGAGACTAGTTTTAGACTTTTGACCTCCAGAACTGTAAAATAATACATTGTGTTACTATAAACCACTATGTTTGTGGTAATTTGTTACAGCAGCAATAGAAAACTAATACAACAGTGAATTGTTAGAGGAGAAATAAAATAGATTTCAAGAAAGAAACGAAACATGATGGATATGGGAACACTGAGGACGGAGAAGATTGAATCTAAGCAGGGAGAGATGCCATGCCTGTCAAATAGAAGAGAATGTGAACACAAGAAGTTACCATCTAAGAGAAATGAATTGTGCAGTGAACACTGCACTCCACATGGGCACCCCTCATTCTATCCTTTGTAAATAATTTTTTCTCAGTCAGAAAATGAGAGTTTCCTGCACTGTGAGCCGTTTACAAAGCCATCAATAAGTTTCAGGGACTGACTCTTGAGAGAATCTTCATACATCTTCTAAAACCTGAGTTTAGTCATAGACAACTAATGATGCTCATGAGCAGCATTGTTTGTGAAAACGTTTGACACTTGGACACAGTAGTTGTATCTGAGAAGAGTGCTTACATTCTTGTTCTTAGATATACTTCATGTATGGATAAATAAAACACATTAATAGTTTACTAAGAGCTAATTTTTAGGTAGCACCTTACCAAGTTGCAGGCTGTATGCTAAGTCCTTTTTCTATATTAACACAGTTGATCCTCACGATGATCCTCAAAATTATCCCCATTTCACAGATGGGGAAACCGAGACAAGAGGAGTTAAATGACTAGCACATGGTTGCTCAAGTAGTCATTGGCAGAGGCTCTCTGACACCCAAGTCTGTCCTCTTAAGCACTAGTTATGCTGCTTCCTCTAGTAAGGTATTCTAGAATGGTATGTGATGTGCTGTTTACATAGTTTATCATAAAATGTAGTTAAGTACTATAATGGAAGAATATACAGAATTCTTTCAGAACAGAGAGAAAAGGAGACTACCTGTGTTTAGGGTCTAACATGGTGGGAAAATCTTCACAGAACAGGTTGTGTTTGCTGGGCCTGTAAGACTGAATGAGGGATCACAAGGTGACAAGGAAAAAGGATATCTTAGGTCACAGGCATGGCTTAAGGATAGATATCAAAGGCCTAAAGTATTATAGTGTGTTTGAGCAACAGCAAGGATTTCAGTGTGACTACAGCCTAGGGCGCATGGGGGGAAGTGATGGGAGATGAGCCTGGAATAGTTGGAAGTGACTTAAAAAAGGCCTTCTATAACATTCTGGTACACGTGGGTGAAAAATAATTAAAAACAAACATAATTTTATAAAAGCCATTCTAATTTGTACTTAGAACATCACAGAATGAATTATCCAAAGTCCATTGATTTTAATGCATGTTTTGGTTTGTAAACAAATTATAGTCATTTCTTGAACATTTTTGGAAATTAATTGTATAAGAATTTATGTATCTGCTTCTAGTATAGTGTGTAAATAAAAATGTCATTCACAAGGGAGAAAAAAAGGCTTTCTAGACCTGCTTTCTCCTTTTCTATCTTCCCTATACTATATGGTATTTAAAATGTGACTAGTAATTGAGGAATGGAATTTTAAATTTATTTAATTTTAATTAATTTAAATTTTAAATAGCCACATGTGGCTAATGGCTGCTGCACTGGACAACAGAGTTGTATATGTAATTTGAATTTTATGGGACACGGGGAACTTACGGTGGGTTGGAAGCTGGGGAGTGACATGACTGCATCTGTATTTTGGAGAAATAGCATCAGGGGATGGGCTGTCTTTCCTGGGGAGATATTTACAACTGAATGTGAGCCAGGCCTGTAGCTTACTTCTGAGCAATTCCAAGGAGAAAGGAAACCGTGCTTTGAACCATGCAGTGCTATGGCTTTGGTTATAGCTGATCAAGATGGGGTAGGTGTCTGACAAAAACTGTCCCTTACAGATAGCCAGAAACCTAAGAGGTGGCCTGGTGCAGGAGCTCTACCCACAGGAACACAGTATGAGAAAGTGACTCAAATAGATCTGTCTCAGGGGATTTAAACTGAAATATGCTGAGACTATGATAAATTGGCAGCATTGTAGAAAGAAGAAGCAGGTAGAGAATCACAGTTAGAGAACTGAGTCATGAACATGGAGATGCATAGAGCTTCTCTTGGGTCCCCATATTTGTGTCTGACAACTAGCATTGTTTTTGCAAAGTAATCAGCAGGAAATATTATTTAACATCTAAGGCTGCTGAGACACTATCTTGTCTTCCTTGTAGCCCCATAAGTCTTTATACTAAACCCTCTATGCTTATGAAGGTTAATTCCAGCAGGCCTGGAATTAGCCTGAGTTGTTCTACTAAAATAAGAAATGAGCCTGCACAGCACTCAACATATCTGAGGCATACTGATTGGTAGCATTGTTTTGTAACCATGCGCCCTAAGAGTTTTAGGATGATTTGTACCAGCTCGTTAGCACTGTTTATTGATAACAGCGAGACTGATGATTAGTATCTGGTGAGACCCCAGAAGCCCTGGTCACATAGCAGGATATGCCTACATGACCAGCAAGGCATAAGAAATCCCAGCTGTCCCAGCTGGCACTCCCTTTGCGTGTTCCGTTCACAAGTCAGTAGTTCTTGACCTGAGACAGAAAGTGGATCCTGAGAAGAACCTCATAGAGGAAGGACGATTGGAGCTTGGACATGGCCCATCTGACCCTTTACTATGAGACAACCTTTAGCTATGAAGCTTATCTTTAATGCAGTTGTACACTATATCTTTTTCCTGTAATAAACTGTAGATTTCTAAGTATCATCACTTTGGGTTCTGTGGGTCTGCTCTGCTTACCCGCTACTGTTAGTGTGTGCCCATCAACTGAGGCTCTCGTTAACCAATTCTTACAGCCTGAAAGAGCCTAACTGAGTCAGCAGGGGTCAGATTTGAAATGAGAAGAGAACAGATAGAAGGTAATTGAAGTAGTGTGCCCTCAAGATGGGGAGCGCCTGAATTAGGCAGGCGGTGGGAGTCAGGTGGAAGGAGAGGGTTAGACTGAATTTGGAGGTAAAATTGATGGTGATGGCTCAGTGACCAATCAACTGGACCTGATTTAGAGTAGGGAGAAAGGGTGAGCCAGGAGGCAATGACGATGGAGGTTCCAACCTTGGGCAGTAAGTTCTGCTATGATAATTGTTATTTGGGCAATTTCTGTAAAATGTAGGGAAATTTTCCCTTGTTTTAAGAAAACAGTGAGTGTTATAGGTGAGTTGAAAAGCTAGTATTATAGTCTTCCAGCCAGGAATAGAAAAATATGATAATAAAATCAGCTTTATAAAACAGATAAACCAAGCTTTTGGTTAATATTGAATACCCCTTGTGTACGCACACTTGCTGCGTGTGATCATTATTCCTTTGTTCAACCAACAGACACTAAGTGCTTCTGTGAGTCAAGAGTTGTGCTATGTGTTAGCATAAAGACAAATATAAAGGCCTGGCCTCTGATCTCCAGGGACTTACAATATGTTACCACTAAATATTTGGCAGCGGAGAGACTGGTGTAAAGTGGAAGAATTAACTGTGAATTGAGGAAAATCAGGAATGAAGATCATGAAATAGCAATCTGAGTTTAAAAGATTTTAATTGGGAAAATTGATTTGCCTTTCTAAGTTTTTTAGTGCAGGAAAAAGCAACTCTTCCTTCCTATCCCCATGGAATTGTTTATTTCAGCCTGCAGCCAGGAGGATTGCACTATAGGTGCAGTACAGCTCATGAGTGTCCACAGAAGACCATGAGAACAGGAAAATGTGGCCACATAACACCGTGAGCAGTTGGGGTTGCTGTGTCTGCCAAATTGCTCTTTTGGTTCAGGAATGGAGGAGGAAACTAGCAAAATATTCATATTAAGCAGAAATCTGGAAGAAGTTAAAAAGATCTAGGATGGCAGAATGGGTGGATAGTTCTTCTCCCTCTTGACCGTCTAATAATTGTCTACTCAAACTTTGAAACTCAGCATCAAAATCACCTCCTGGGTGTCGGGAGAATTCTTCATTCTCTCTACCATGCAATGCCTAGCTTTGAAAATTGCTCTGTATTACTTTATCATGGTATACTGTGTTAATAGTTGTTTAATTAAATGTCTATTCCCCCCCCCAAGATAAATAGTAAATTCCTGGTGAGCAAGCACTGGCTCTCATTAATTTCCCTGTCCCTTGGGACTGAAGCATTTGGAGCATAGTAGGTACTTAATGTTTGTTAAGTGCACAAATGATTGAAAGAAGAGGGTAAATGAGGATAAGAGGGATAAACTGGTAAATGCATTACAGAGGGCAACTTGGCAATATTCATCTCCTAAAGTTGAAATGTATGAACCCTTGGGCCCTGCAATTACATTTCTAAGAATTTATCTTACAGACATAGTCCAAATATACTCACATATATGCCAAATGATTTATGTACAGTGTTATTCACTGCACCATTGTTTGTTAGCAGAAGTTTAGAAATGATGGAAATTCCCATCAATAGTGGATTGATGACAGATTATGGACTACCCATGCCATGGTATACCCAGCAGCTGTGAAAAATCAATATAAAAATATCTTCAGAATATAATGTAAAAGGAAAAAAGCAAGATTCAGAACAGTGTAATATGCAAACTTTTGTGTAAAAAATAGAGGAAATCTCCATATCTTATATTTGTTTGTATATGCATGAATGTCTCCAGAAGGACCCAGAAGAAACTATTAACTACCTTTTTTATTTGTTGGAGAGACAGGTTTGGAGGAAGAGGAAGACTTTTCGTTGCATTGCTTTTTATACTTTTTAGTTTCTGAACAATATAAATATATTAATTGTTCAAAATATTACATATAAATAAATTTTTAAAAAGAAACCTGCACATGGATGTTTCTAGCAGCTTTTTATAATTGCCTAAACTTGGAAGCAACCAAGACGTCCTTCAATAGGTGAATGAATAAATATATTGTGGTATATCCAGACAATGGGATATTATTTAGCACTAAAAAGAAATGAGCTATCAAGCCATGAAAATACATGGAGGAAACTTAGAGGCATATTACTAAGTGAAAGAAGCCAATCTGAAAATGCTTCATACTGTGTGATTCCAACTATATGACATTCTGCAAAAGGCAAAACTATGGACAGAGTAAAAAGATCAGTGGATGTGAGGGGTTAAGGAGGAGGGAGGTATTCTGTATGATACTATAATGGTGGATATATGTTATTATACATTTGTATAAACTCATAGAATATACAAGAACAAAAGTGAACCCTAATATAAACTATGGACTTTGGGGGATAATGATGTACTAATGTAGGTTCATCAACTGTAACAAATTTACCACTGTGGTGGGGAATGTTGATAGTGGGGAGGCTGGGGGTATATGTGAACTCTCTGAATTTTATGTTTAATTTTGCTGTGAACCTAAAACTGCTCTAAAAAGTAATCTATTTAAAAGAAAAAGAAAAATGGTGAGCTATGTCTGCACTATCATTAAAAGACCCTAGAATTTGAAGCAATTCCTTGTCATTCTCTGCTTCTAGCATTGTGAGTTAATTAATGTGGGATGCGGTATATTATTTTTGATTTGATTTTTGATACTGTAAGCAATATAAATACATGCATTTTTCTGCTAAAACCATAGTATTTTTCTGTCACGTATTAGTCTGGGCTCAGGTCTGCTATAACCTTAGCTCACTCTGCAGTCCAGAGTTCAGCAATGGTCTCTTGGTTAAAGTGCCCATTCTCCTTTCTGGTACTTTGGAGAGTCAGTGGAGCTTCATAACCAGGAATGTGGGCTCTGCAATCAGCATACCTAGATTGGAATCCTGGACATGTCTAATTTCTAGCTGTGTGATCCTGAGCTTTTGTTTTCCCATGTGTAATATGGATATAACAACAGTTCCTATAGTGTAGGGTTTTGTGAGAATCAAATGAAATAATACTTGTAAAGCACTTAGCAGTGGTTGGCACATGTTGCTGCTCTTGTTGTTATTTTTATCATCATCATTATAATCATCATCAACAATGCCTTAAATCTGCTGATTTCTTAGAGCTAGAGTAGTTACTTCTTTGGAGCTTGAAGAAGAGTCAAAAAGCCTCTGGAACTCAGGACTGAGTTCTCCTGATCCCTCCTAATATAGTCTAGAGCACAGGTTTGGAGTTCTGGTTAAAAAACACCTGATATCATCATTGTGATCTATCCAGTTGGTGAAGTAATGGTTATCAGCAATTTCACTGCACCAAGAAAGCCATGGGCATAAGGGTTCAGTGATTTGCCCATAATAAATAGTGAGTCTGTACAGCAAATTGAAGTCAGGCTCCTATGGGTTCTGTGCTATGATATCCATTGGTCTGCATCATGCTGTTGCCATCAAAGTGTATTAAGCAATGCACCAGCTCTTTCAGCACTGGTGGTAATTCATTAATTCTGACATCTATCTACTCCCAAAGAGAAATTGGCTCTATAATTACCACCTTAATGATATCCCTTTTGTTTTAACAGACACATAACATTTGTTTCCTCCCTCTGGAAGGACAATGGGGAGCCCTCTGTCTTTCAAACCCTCAAAGTCCTGGCATAATAGATCAGAAAGTTTTGAGAGGCTGATTTGTCCTCTTTGTATTATTTGCATTTTCATTATCAGTTTTGGAATCTCTCTGGAGTGAGAAGGTGACAATCATTTAGTAACAATTATTAAATGAATGTATGAAAGCTTCTTAGAACAATTCCTGGCACATTAAAAGTGCTATATAAGTGTTTGCTATTTTTGTTATTATGTAGTAATAGTGGCTCATTTTGGCTGGTTGTTTTATTGGATAGTTGTATCCAACACATAGACAAAGCAATATGATGTTGCAATGTCTAATTTTATAAGACAGGGACAGCAAACATTCCCCCATCTAAGACCCGTGTTCGATATTGCTAATTAACCATGACACTCTCCTATTGAGTCCAAACTTGCCTTAAAAACGTCATCATATCCCTCTGGGAAGTCACCACCAATCAGTTGGCATTGACACCTGAGATAAAACCATTGCCATCTCAGACTCTGAGCTTCCATTCTAAAGAGACCTCAAGAACTCTGACACTCATAGTGAAATAGGTGTGGTGAAGCCAGGTTATTCTAAGCATGCTCAAGGCTTTCCAGTCCAAGGCCTGAGTGAAACCAAAGCTAAGCCTCTTTGGCCACTTCCACACCCAAACACATTCTTTATTCGACCTCTTCACACTGTGAGATTTTAAATATGAGGCAGTCTTTTTGTTGAGTGTGTGCTCAGCATAAGGAGGTCTAAATTTTGCTCCAGTGTTTAGATTTAGTCCTTTTTTGTGCTAGAGACTTGGTTCTAAGTGAAAAGACACTGGTTTGCCTTAGTGGTATGGCTGTTCTGGTATATAAAGTAAGAGAAACCCTTAATTACATGTAAAAATAATTGCTTGGAAGCTTAAGAGCTTTAAATTACTTGGAAGCTTATTATAATATAGGAAGCTTTACTTCATTGTAAGGTGAAAACTTATTTTTCTGGTTCTATGTTTTATGAAGGACGAAAGATACATTTAAACATTTTATAATGTAAATTACTACTAATCCTACAAGGCAGCTTTTAAACTGGTTTAGCCCTTCATTTTGGCTAAGTTCTAATGCTGAATATAACTTCTAATTTATTTTTTGAGTTGAGCCAAGTCACATCTTTGTTTTTAAACTTTCTCATTTGTAATATTAATTTCCAACTTCAATCCAACTAACATGTATGGACATCACAGAAATTTAAAACTATTTTACATATATAAAATTCCATAAAAAGGCCAAATAGACATGTATATATATTTTACTTTGAAAGAACACTTTCCATTTTAGATTTTGAAATTCCTCAGCCCAGAATAAGGAAATATTAAGGAACATTAAAGGAGTAATCTCCCAGTTCATAATGACTACATACTGCAATTGCCTTGCTCTCCAGTCTGGATGTTTCTACTTCTTGTTATAATCATTTCTATGGGCATAGCTCAACTGGACCATAGTTTTCAGGAGTAGTCTTACAGGAAGGGTTTGGTTAATTGTTAGTGTGACTGATGAATAAAGATGAACCAGGAAATTCTAATGTCCCAGCTTCTCTCAGCAGTGTTCCAGATTTTCTAAGCTTCTTTCAAGCCTCTTTGGCTATAATAGGAAGGTGTATTTCAGAACCTGTAATAGGAATCCCCACCTAGGATGGCTCTTCTGCATTATTACTTCCTCTTAGCAGAATCAGCCTTTGACATTGGAGCCTACTGCTGCCCTCAGCTATGAAAGACGTTTCAACCATCCTTTTAACATTTTTTATATATGATGAAATAACATAGGGATCAAAATTCTTACATTCCAGGGTATATGTTTCCTCTGATAGTTTTACAAAGTATTCTAGGTGTAGAATTTGCGTAACAGATTGCTTTTTTGTTTTCTGATCCCAAGGCTCCTGGGTTCCTGAGGACTTTTTTTTTCCCTAAAGGAAGTTATTTCCTTCAAGTAGTGTACTTCCTATTTGTGTGTCTGTGCCCCTACCTTACAGGAACTGTAGGCAGATAGGGATTCCTTCTACCTCGAGGTTTTTGTTTTGGTTTTTAAAAGAGAATCCAAAATAGGTTGGGTACTATGCCATCTTGTCAGTGATATAGTTGTGTTTATTGTTGATATCAGTTAAAAGGGTGATAACAGGAGCATATTTTATTTTTGGCATAACAAGTTTATAAATTAATTAAAGAATTTACCAAACAAAGACAGTAGGTCCATGAGCAAGACTGTTTTAATTGAACTGGTATTTGTATAAGGTGACACCCTGTTTCATACCACCCACCTCCTCCCTGAGTGACTCAGCCGCTGAGGGAGAAACCTCTCAACTGTTTATTAATACAGTCAGGTACAGGCCGAGACTACACTAAATAAACTCCAGGTACCCATTCATTTCAGCCAGATCCACCTGGGGAATCACTGCAGGCTGGTTAGCTAAAAAAGTCCTGGTTTTCTGTTCAATAGAGGTAAGTCAAATTATATTTGCAAACATAAATACATCTGCTGTATGTGCATAATGTTCTTTGTTTTCCTTCCAAATGATTACAATTAGAACTTACTGTACTATCTTTGTCTTTTTTCCAGTTAAATTTTGACAGCCTCCAACAGGCTGTTCTGCTTGTCAACAGCTCTGCCCCTCCTTGTGTTTTTAGATTGCATTGCTTTTAACTACTTGGCAATTTTACACATTATAGGCATCACAGAAATGAGCACCTATTTGAGTTTCCAAGTGGAGCTGTCAGCTGGTGAATCCTGTCACATAAGGACAGGAAAATCTTTAAGTCAAGGGACTGGTACCCAATGCTCTGTTCTCTCAAGTGACTATAAAACTATTTTTCAACAAGGATCTTTCTCTTTTCATAATGATATTTTTAGTGAAATAGTGAACTCTATTATTTTATTTAAGTCATATTTGTTTCTTCCTGACTGCTAAAAACATTGCAAGTTGCTAAACTGTGAGAGAGAGATGCCAAACCTATCCCCCTCCACCCTATCTTCCCAAAATAAAAAAAATAACCATTTCTTACATGAATGTACCAAGGAGTAAAGACAGGGTGGAGTTAAATGGGGGTGTGTGTTTCCCCACAGGGATTCATGTGCATTTGGCCGACTTCTCTATGTTATACTCTGAATTCTAACCTAAGAAGTGATTAATGTCTATGGAGGCAATTTTCAACCTCTGTTCATATCCTAGTCCTGAAAAACCAGTTTTGGAAGCCTTTTGATAAGAATAGAAAAGTTATTTTAACCAGACTTTCTTTTATAATTAATAGCTAAGCTGACTTGTCTGACTTGTGTTTTTTCTCACCGTTTCCATCGATGATACAGAGCTGTGGGATTGAATGCAGGAACTATTTGCAGCTTCCAACTTGCAGCTCTGTGTCCTCCAGAGAGGTGTTCCCACAGTGTCCCCGGCTCTATCTTGAGTACTTGAGTTTTCATTGCTTCCTATTGCTGGCCAGGTCACCTACAGTCTCAGAGGGGTTTAAATACATCAGCACTCAATTTCCAAAGGTTTAGGAAAGAATTTTATAACTTGGCTTTCAAGCTTTTCTAGTAATCAGAAAACTAAAGTGTAGCAATTGTGGATACTTTTATTTTACATGAAATGTGATTAAATTTAAAACTGCCTCTCACTTGCACAGTTTATAATACAGATACGGCCTTCCAGATAACTTGCTGTACTCTAGCATTTAAAGTATTAGAAAAAGCAACTTGAGAAAACTGAGATATGACATGAGTAAAAATTTTAGTAAAACATTTGGATGATTCTAAATGTCAGGATGTACAGAAAATGAAGAAAAACAGGACAGAATTTTCATTAAAATTTTACCTTCATGTAAATCTTTGCTCTAATTGACATACTTTTTCAATTGGAAAGGAGCATAGGCTCATCTAGTCTAGTTCCTAAATTTTCTAGATGAGGAAAGCAAAGCATAAATGTTAAGCACCTTGCTAGGATCAGAGTGATAGAACCAGAATGTGAAGCCAGATCTCTTGCCTTTTGTCTTACTGAATTTTCTCAATGGTTTTTCAAATTTCTCTCACATAAAATATATATTAGCAGGAAATGAGCCACACTCTGTCTTTATAAAGGTACTATAAATGATATGGAAATGAGAATTTGCTTACCCAGCAATACGTGAAAATGTTATTATAGTGTGTATGGTATGATTAAGATGTAAATGGGATGTATTTCCAACTTGTGGCTTGTGGAGTCAGTCTTGCTATTTATTGTATTTATGAGGTTTTACTCTCAGGAGCCAGTAAGCCCCTCAGTAGGGAGGTGATCTGGTATGTGTATATTGGTTGTGGTATAGACAATCAGGAACACCCTTGCCTCAACTACCATTCTGTAGGTATGAATTTTGACAAAATACCTGAGAGATTCATATTCCTGGGGACTTTTTAAACAAAACAAAGAGGATATGTTTTGAATGACTGAAATCATACTGTGGAATGTACTACATATAATTCACTAGGCAGTCAACTTAAGCAAATGTGATTTAACTGATAGAATCCCGCATGATTCAGGCATTAACTCCCAGAGTTCCTCAAGAGCAAGGTGCTAAAATCCTTGGTCCAGCAGTCTAAGGGAAATCTTTGTTGGTCCCACATGGCTTCTCTTCTGTCATTGTCCTGCTTCTAGGTCATTTATTGACCACTTTCCATTTTCTTTTGCTGAGAACTTTGAAATAAGAATGTTATGTATTCATTGCTGTGTACCTATCTGCAGTTGCTCAAAATTCACTTTTTAATCAAAAACCTTTATTAACTATATTCCTTAAGTGTTTCTAGCTTACCATTGTAAACATCCATGTGATTTTAAGATTTGGGAGAGGCTTTTTCTCAGATGGGTGCTCTACCAAATGACAGCTACATTTATTAGACTCGCATTTTATGTTAGTTACTAAACTTTTTAAGGATACGAATCATCCTTTTATTGTGATAATTAATTGGAAGAGTGAATTTTATAGCTATCTATTAAATGACAACTGGCTTACTGCTAGACACGAGAACCAGTCATCCTGAATAATCATTGTAATTGCAAACTTGAGAGCTCTAAGGATCTAAATAATTTATTCTTTGTCTCTAGACCCAAGTCTCCCTGGCTCTAAAATGTTATTATATCTCCTTTATATGCAAACTCCCGGGAGAAGACAGTGAACTATAGACCATACTTTTCAAACTGAGATATACACATCCCAGGAGACTGTGGCAATATTCTAGAAAGTGTGCAAAAATTACAAGATGAGCATGGTACATGTCTGTATGGAGAACTTATTTTAGTTAAAGGGTTTTGAAGAAAACTATCCATATAAGCCTTCCCTCTTCCCACTTCTTCCCAGGGTTCTCTCTTTTGTCATTAGCCATGCCATGTATAAAAGTTTAAAAGGAATTTGTATACAAAAAGTACAGGGGACTGGAGTCCAGATGGACTTAAATTTGAATCATGATCCCACCTTGACCAAAAATGACTTGTATGAGTGTGCCTATCTCACACCACCAACAGATTAAAAAAATTAGGATTCTTATTGAATAATTAATATATATAAGTGATATAGTTATATATTATATACATATTTTATAATATGCCTACCATATAACATAATATGGCATGTGTTATGTGACTCTTTCCCAATAGCATGAAAAATATAAAATTCTAGAAAAAAACTCCACAAGGAAAATGTTGGATCCAGATGAAGAAAATAAGAAAATTTTATGGTAAAACATAAAAGTAAAAGCTTATCAAAAATGTCAGCTCTTCTCAATCCCTTTTATAGGATTCATGCAATTCCAATCAAAAGTTCCAATACAATATTTATTTTGGAACCCGAAGAAATATTTTTAAAGTGGTCTGGAAGAAGTGAGTAAATGGGGATAGCTGATAGAATTTCTAAAAAGGAAATTAATGAAGGGTGCTTGTATGACTAGATATTAAAATATACATATTATCCCCCTAAAGATGATAATTAAAATAGTTTGTTTCTATTGCAAAGAACTAAAGACAGATTTCAGGAAAAGAACAGCCAGCCATGAAGTGTATTTGTGAATATGTAAGAATTTAATGTGTGACAAAGGAATAACCCTATATCAATGAAAAAGGGATTTATTTCAACAGTACAAAGGTAAATCCACATGGATTGGGGTTTTATTGGGGGAGCTTACAGACAGAAACATGGTCCTGGGCAGCCACAAGACAGGTAGATCTCTGCACCTGTTACCCCCAGACCCAGGGCTTGTATATCATAGGGAAAGGGAGTGTGTGCTCTGTGCAAGGCAATTAAAGGCAACTTTCCAGAACAGGCAAGAATGCTATATGGATAATAACCTATGATTTGTGTGATAACATCAAGCTTGACATGTTCTTACACTAAGGACAGTAAATAAAGTCGAAATCAGGAGGCATTCACGGGGCTGGAGTTATTCAGACATCAACATGGCAGATTAGCATTCAAGATGGAGTCATTTTTGTCTCAACAACACTCATATGCTGCTACTGGATTGTAAACTAGAATAAGATATATGGAAAGAAACTTGATGATAGGAATCAAGAATATTTAAGAAATTATACTCCTTGGCAAGTAACTTCACTTCTAGGGATCCATCCAAAGAAAATGACGTGGTCAAAGATTTTGTATGGTTTTTTTAAGAAACAACAGGGGAATTATGTTAGATTGATAGATAAATTAGATAAAATATTTTATAGTTGCAAGAGAAATATTTAAATATATTTAAATGGCATTGGAAAATATATGTCAGTAGTATCTAATAGGCAAGGAAATACTCTGAAAGAAAATAACAATGATTAATGAAAAGTGATTATTTTTCTTTCTTATGCTTTCTTGTATTTTCCACATTTTATATAATGAGCATGTACTCCTAGTATAATGAGTAAGATTATACTGTGTAAAATTGGGATAAAGAATGACCACATGACAGCTTTTGTGAACATGAAATACAGTCGAGTATTTAACATAACTAACAGGGTATTGGCTCATAGTTTGAGGTCAAAATTTGAGGTTTCACTCGTCTAACAAATATTTTCAGCTAGAACTGGAAAAGCCCATGATGGGGCTCAGGTGAGAGATAGTTTTTATTGGCTGACATTTTTATTAGTGAATATTAGACTACTGTTTTTTGTAAAATGAAATAGATAATTGTCCCAGAGAGTAGGACATTATTCATGCTAAAAGTTGATGTTATTCTGCAGAAAAGATAAGAGGTGGAAACAAGTGCAGGTGAGGGTCACATATTAAAAACAAGAATCAATAGTGAGAAAATGTTACGGTGGGGGCTTATCAGACTCAGAAATTGGTAGCATTCAAACATACGGGTAGCTAAGAGATTGCATTTGTTCTGCGTTCTGTTTCACCATCAGTGAGCAAGTATTCCAATGCTAAGCTGCATGACTAAAGAAATAGCTGATTTCTAACCATTGCAGCAGGCTAAATGAGTCTTTACCAGCCTGATAATTTTTGGATTTCCTTTTACGCTGTGTATTCAGGGTAAACACAGTTGCTTATGTCTGGTAGACCATTTAAAAATTAATGTAAATGGACTTGTTAACATTTACACTTCATGAAGCCCTGTTTGTTTTCTCCTTACATATTTCATGTTCTTTTAGGTGATAATTAGTTGTCTGATGGTTTGTTTCATTTATTTTCCAAAAGATAATGCTTCTGTTTATTGGTTTGTACTTATTGGGCCCCCTCTTATTGTTCTTTTGAAAATGGTTTTATAGCATTTGTCTTTTTTCCATTCCTAAGGATTTTCCTTGTTTCAGTGATTTCTGGGAAACAAGTAGCAGTAGGGTTGGCACTGTTACTGGGCCATGAAACTTTCAGGACTCTTTCGTACACAAAGATGAATACCACCAGGGCCATTTGCCACTTTGTGCCATTTTCTAGATATTTTTGCTGTATTTCTTTTCTTATTCTACTTTAGCTTTTTTATACTCTCCATCACTATAGAGATTTACCCTAGGCAACTATTCACATTTGGTATTTCCAAAAAGTAGCAATTTACATAAGTATATGAGAATCTTGACACATTGATTGGGAGATTTTGGAGCAGTTAAGTGTCCAGCTGTCACTCTGTGCTGATCTCATGATGTTTTGGTGAAATGATCAAAGAAGTCTGCTCCAATCCTTGCTCTTCCTTGAGCTCCACCATGGATCTCTACTGCAAAGGGGTTGTTATTCTTTTCACTATTTCTTTTAACACAGCAACTTTCTACCTGTTGGCCCTTTTTGTTTCCTGGGCTTCTGAGACAGGTACAGGCTGATTTGGGTTTGAATCCCAACTGTGCAATTCACTAACTTCAGGCGTACTACTCATCCTGAGACTCCTGTCCAGATAAAAACTAATTTCACTCACTGCCCACATTCCTAACTCCTGCCCTAGCCTTCTGCAAAAAGACTCTGACTTCATTGGAATCGCTCGTCATAAAGTTTCCTTTAGGTACAGAATGAGGATAATAATAGTAAAACCTAAAAGTACCGTATGAGCTCTAAATGAGACAATACAAATAAAGATCAATAAAACTATAATTAGCGCATGTCTCAGCAGTCAGACTGAAGTCTTTTTCTTGTTTTTTTCTCCCCTTATCACTTATTGTGTGGTCTACTTTCTGCTGCACATTTTTTTTTTCTGTTCTGCCTTACTTTTCCTATTCTCTTTTCGCTATGTGCCCTTCCCCTACCAATTTTAGTTTCTTTGTTCACACAATTGTTCTTAAGAGAAAGCAGGGAGTGGTAAAGATATTATCAGGTAAGCCAAGAGGCATTTCGTCCTTGGGTTGGAAAAAAGAGTGAGATCAAAAGTCTTTGTGCTGAGAGGATCCAAAAGATGAAAAAGAAGATTGTAGCTGAGCTGGGAGATGGCCTTGGGAATTCTTGGCTCTGGGGCAGGAACAGCTGGGGCTAGGATTGGGCTGGGGGGATAATGGGTCTCCTAATGGACCTAAATGCTCCCAGGGAAAGTGCTATTCTTAAAAATAGAAAATACTGAAGGAAATTGAGAAAGGCCATAGGGAGATGAGGAAAAGCAGAAAAGAAGACAAATTTAAGAAATAGGGGATGCTGACAGTTTCAAATGCACACAAAAAGAACTAAGAAAGTTGATTGATTTCATGATCCAACACTTAAGCAGAGCGATTTCCTCCAAAACCCAATGACAGATGTCTCTGGGCAGACGCTGTGGGCAGTAAAGGTTAACTAGCTCTCTTTGGTGGTTGGGGGCAAAGAGGAAATGGAAGATGGGCCAGTAGTTGAAAAGATTTTTTTCCCCTCTATGTTTACAGATTTTGACGTCATGATTTCACATCAGAGTTTTCGACTTATGCATTCAGTGCTTTAAGGGTAAAGGTTTTTATGTTCCCAGCATAAAAGAGACAGCTTTCACACATCTTTTCCCATAACATTCCACTTGTAAAGCACGGTTGCTGGTGTCTGTAATCAGTAGGCATATATACTAGCAACAGCATTTTGAGGAGCCAGGATTAGAGTTTCATCTTTCTTGTGAGAAGCTAAAAACTCAATTGGAATGAAACTGAAGTATGGCACTTAGAATTATTTTCAGTTAGCTGTACTGAGGTTACTAGAGTGTCATTTATTTGTGTGTTGTGTAGATTTGAAGGTCAGGATAACCTCAGTCCTGGTAATAAGTAATTCCTTTAAAGAATTACATAAAAATAAAATTTGGCAACATTAATTTTTTTAACACTATCAGTTTGAGAGACTTGTAATCTCTAATCTCTTCCACACAAGGGCATTTTTTAACCAGGATATTATTCACAGAGATCTATGTTGCTGACCTATTTTTATTTGTTTCTTTTAATTGACAAATAATAATTGTACATATTCATGGGGTACAAAGTGATGTTCCAATACATATAATGTATAGTGATTAGATCAGGGTAGCATATCCATCATCTCAAGCATTTGTCATTTCATATTGATCTATTTTTAATAACAGTATAAGAAGTATCCGAATATATAATAAATACTGTTTTATATATCCTGGGCAAGATGGAAAGAGTTCCACTGCAGTCAAATGTCTGTGGAGGTAGAGTTGATGAAACAGGGACTTGCACCCTAGAGGCTTTCAATTGTAGCTTCCAGAAATGGCTCTAGGGCCATCAGATGAGCTGACAGGAGGGAGATGGTTAGGGTGACATGGCCAATGGTCCTTAGGGGAAAAGAGCAGGTAGGGCTGAGGGAGGTTGTGAGGGAGATGTAGGAAGAGATGCCAAAAGGGAAAGAGAAACAGTTTAAAGGGCAGAACTTGTCTAGCTTGGATGATCTGACAGTGGCCACCACTGCCTTGCAACATGTAAATTTGATGAGAAAAATTTAATTCCCACAATTTTCATTTCAGAAGAAAAACCCCAGCATTCTTATTAAACTGTTATCACCTATAAGTAGAATACATTACAGTTTCCTTTCTCATTTAGCTTGTGGCAATGGCCACCACGGGGCTATGGAAGAGAATGAAGCATTGTCAAGCTGTCTAGTATGAAACAGATCCAGGGAAGGGCTACAGTCAGAGATAGTGTCAGGCCACTGCTAGCTGCAGGTGGTGGTGGAAGGGGTGAGGTCCGAGGCTGAGCTGTCGGGATGCTGGGGCAGCCATTCATTACTGCTGCTCCTCCCAGCCCCTCTTCCATTATCATCCATCTTTCAGAACTCCAGGGCTTTTCTCTGAGTGCCTGGTATTGGCCATATCACATGGCAATCTGAGTTACATGTAGTATCATTTACTGAGAAGAGCCCTGGCAATGCAGATATATAGACCTAATTACAGCTCCTGGTTCTGCCACTTACTGCATGAATTGGGCAGGTTATTAACCTCTGTGAGTTTGGGGCTCCTATAATTAGAGATAATAGTACTCACCTGGAAGGGTTAAATAAGACAATGTGCCTGAAACACGTGGCACCATGGGTAGCACATGGTAGGGGCCCAACAAGTAACCCTTCTTGCTAGGAACGTTGAACACATATATAATAACTTACTGATAAAAAAATCACAAATATTGTTTATAGACTCACATTGGCTTTTAGGCCTTCTGTTTGCTCCACAATGGCTTGGTAACATGTGGGAAGAGCATTAGGCTTTAGTAACAAAAAAATGGAAAAGCAATCTCTTAAACAAACTAGGAGGCTTATTTTTCTCTTGGAAGGAGAAATCTAGAAATAGACAATCAGGGCTATGACACTGTTGAGCAACTGGGCTGCTTCGAACTTCCTGCTCTGCCATCCTCAGTGTGTGAATTTAGTCCTTACGGTTGCCCACCGTCCATAGGCCTAAGATGACGGCTCTTCATGGCATCTTAATTTCAGAAAAGAAGATGGGGAAAGCACAAAAGGACAAATTCTTCCCGGGAACTTCCACTTCAGTCTTAATAGTCAGAAGTGCAGATGTGTCTACCTCTAGCTTCAAGGGAGGCTGAGACATGTGCTTTTAGCTACAATACAAAAAAAGAGAAGAATGGATATTAGATAGGCAACCACAGTATGCCAGGAGTCCCTATCTAGAAATTTCCTGATCACCGTGACTGGGCCTTTCCTTCTTGCCCTCTTCCATTTGAACAGGGATCTTTTGACACCCTCCTAAAAGTTCAAGACAAATATTAAAATAAAAAAAATTGTGAGTAAATTTGTAATTTAAAAGAGGGAGGCATGACATTCTGGAGGCATTCTAAATATAAAAATCAAGATTTACCCTAAAACCTAGAGTGAGGATTACTAACATATTTGAGCATGAAAATTCCTTTTAAAAATTAAAGAAATTTGTGATGTTTCACATATGAGACTAAATAGTAATTTTTAGTAATTCACTGGTTGAAAAAAGGTGTGATATATTTAGTAATTTGTATTCTACTCATAAAAATGCTTGGATGTTGAGAGCAGGAATTGCAAGCAGACCCTTTGCAGTAACTCAGTGACACTGCCCCGACCCCTCACCCCCTCTACCTGCAGCCCATCTAGGGGTTTGCAGCCAGGGTTGGGTACCATGCTGGGATGGGTGAGATCTTGGTAGACTCCCAGATCATCAGCACTTCCTGCAGAGAGCTGTATAGGGAAAAATAAGTACCTCCTCTTCCTCTTATATTCAGGGCTAACTCCCATCAGACTCAACATAGATAGATATTCTCTAGAAGACCTGGTTAAATGAGAAAAAACGAAATAACACATCTGAACAAGCTCATGGGCCTTAACTTTTTCTCTCTGCTAATGACTAGTTTTAGGTCTCCTATGACCACCCCTACTGGCTCCAACCCAGAATTTCTGGGGTACTTTCTAGGAATAGTTTCCAAGAAACCCACTTGCTTTCTCTTGGACATCGTAGTTTTTATCTTGTTGCTTCTTTCATGGTATGTAGCTCTCTGGCCAAAACCCCACATGGATGTTTTTTGGAGTTTCCTTGGTGTCCTACCCGTATCCCACCTCAGTCCTCCTCCTGACCCAGGCTTCTGCTGCCTCTTTAGGCTCTGCTGGGTAAGGAGGAGGGTTCAGACAATGATAAAGCTTTAGATGATTTTATAGTAATTTATAATTTACAAAGTACTATCTTATTTAATTTCCACAACAAGTTTTTAAGACTGATGTAACCCCCACTTCACAGAGGCAAAAGCAGAGACTTGCTCCAAGTAGCTAATGAGTGGCAAAGCTGGAACTCAGCCTGAGGCTTTCCAGCTAACGGCCCATCATGTTCCCTTCCACCACCAGGCGTATTTTACTTCAGATGGGCTAGCAGAAGGATCCTGAGGCAATGAAGGTCAGATAGATTTTGAGGGTTTGAGAGTGATGGAAAGTTCTGGGGCAAAAAGAGAATGTAAAGATGAGATCTAATGGGGAGAAGAGAGGTGTTGACGTTGAGATGGGCAGGAATTCTGCAAAGATCCGGCATGCATCTTTAACCCTCTGAAAGTAGGTAAGGGAAATCTCCACATGCAGAGGACATTTGTTCATGGAGGTTAGCCTAAGTAGTATGGATAGAAGAACACAGTATGCATAAGATGAGTTTATGTGTTTTAATGAGTGTAAGTATGTTTTCTAAAAATTGAATTTTAAGTTTATAGCTATAGGGATAGCTGTTTATGTTGTATATTTATTTTATAAGTAAAATTTTTATATATACTATATATTTACTAAATATATACTATATATGTCTATATCTATATATATTTTTTTAAATAGCATGAGCTCAACTGAAATAAAAGAAAACACACTACCCAATGGTTACGTGTTTTGATAACATGTTAAATATCACATTCTCTTACTGTCGCATAGTCTACTATACCCCATTGTTAGTTCACATAAACATGCTCTTGCCTGGGATTGACTTTTTCCTTGGATCTCTCATTTCTGTTTTCCTATACAATAGGGTGACCCTGTTTGCAAGCCACAAATGGGAAATGGGGTCCGATCAGGAGATAGAAGTTTAAAATTTGGATGTTTCTCAGTAGGTGTGTTTGGCATATTTACGTGGCCTTTGCTCATGAGTTCCACAGGAGCCAAGGCCTGTTTGTCCTTATTGCCTGAGTTTAACAGTGACTTAAATAGCTCAGATTCAGAGAACATGTTTTCAATTCTATAGTGATGAATGGTCCATGGTTCCCTCAAGACACCAGTTTAACATTTAGGATTTGATACAGATGTTTACCCAGGGAGGGTCCAAGTGTCAGCAGTGGATGGAGATATACAAGTCCTCATGGGCCTGCATTAACTTGTGAAATAGAATCTAATTCCATTTATTCTGGCAAAACCATGAAGACCATATAAGCATGTCTTTGCTGTCTCTCTAGCTCAGAGATGGCCTGTACCTGCTGCCAGTTTTTGTTTTTGTTTTTAGTTGAGATATAATTCATATACCATAAAATTTACCATTTTAAAGTGTAAAATTCAGTGTTTTAAAAATATATATACACACAAAATTGTGCAATCATCACCACTATCTAATTCCAGAGCATTTTTTTTACCCCAAAAAGAAACCCCATTCCTATTAGCAGTCACTCTCCGTTCTTCCCTCCTCCAAACCCTGGCAAACACCAATCTACTTTTTTTTTTCCTATGGATTTGACTATTCTGTACATTTCATATAAATGGAATCATACAATATGTCATCTTCTGTGTCTGGCTTCTTTTGTTTAGCCTAATATTTTAAGCTTCATCTATGTTGTAGCAGGAGTCAGGACTTTACTCCTTTTGATTGCTGAGTAATATTCCTTTGTGTGGACATACCACATTATATGTCCATTCATCCATTGATAGGCATTTGGGCTATTTCCATTTTTTGGCTATTATGTGCTACCATAACCATTCATGTACAAGATTTAAGATGTACCTTTGTTTTATAACCAAGGGAATATCAGGGAATACACAGAGAAGGCTGTCCTGTGAGGGTTTGTTACTGCAGTGGTTGCTTGAGAGGCTGCCCTGGCTCTCCTGGGGCCCAGCATTGGGGCAGAGCTCATGGGACTTCCAAAGGGTGAGATGTCCAGGATGAGGCAGGCCCCTGCTGTCCACAATCCCTCTCATGATCTAATACCAGGACACTGGTTTAGTCTTGCAGTGACTTATGATGAGCATCATTGCTGGTTGCTTGGGATTAGAAGCCCGACACTGCCTCTTAACACCTTGGCCATGCCACATACTCTCCCTGATCTCCAGTTGTCTTATCTGGGAATTGGAGGTAATAATAGCCACCCTGCAGAGTTTATGTGAGGATGAAAGACAGGGTGCCCTGTTCAAAGTAGGGGCTCAACCATGGATATTTATGTTATTAGTAATTGCCCTGTGCAATAAGACAATTGAAGACACAGAGGGCACAGGTCAAGGACAGTGTGGCACAAAGCTCTTTGAATGACTTGGTTATTTCAGAAATGTTTAAACACTTTTTTAATAAGGACTGTATTAGTTTGCTAGGGCTGCTATAACAAAATACCACAGACTGGGTGACTTAGACAAAAGAGATTTATTATCTTGCAGTTCTGGAGGCTGGAAGTCCAAGATCAAGGTGTCAACAGGTTTGGTTTCTCCTGAGGCCTCTCTCCTTGGCTGGCAACCTTCTTGCTGTGTCCTCACATGGCCTTTTCTCTGGTGTCTCTTTGTGTTTCCAAATTTTCTCTTCTTATAAGGTCACCAGTCAGATTGAATTAATGTTCACCCTAAGGGCCTCATTTTAACTTAATCATTTCTTTAAAAGTCTTATCTCCAAGTATAGTCACATTCTGAGGTACTAGGGGTTTAGACTTCAACATATGAATATTGGAGGGACACCATTCAGCCAGTAACAAGCCCCTAGGGAGACCTACTCTGTCCCAGATGCTAGGAGTAGAAGGGAAAGACTAAGGCCTTGCCCACTGGAAACTCAGTCTCTTGAACAGAGAGACAAATAAGCAGATTTTCTTCATTTACCCTGCCCTTCGTCTCACAGTTAAATTTGTGATCTCTGCAAATGTGTCATCAAATATGCATTCAGCACATTGACCACCTCAGAGCCCCGGTACAATCAGCTGAGAACTCTCCAGGTGTTCATCAGCTAAGAGGACAGGAATTTATCAGTGCCCATTTAGAAACAGGAAATAAGCTAGCCAAGAATCCTGAGAAGCACTACCAGACAGAGGCAAAATTGACAATTAGTTGAATTTTAAGTTTGTCTGTAGGTGCCTCTTTACCTTCCTTTCTGCCAAAGTTTATGCAACCTCCAAACATAGCCAGCCAGGGCCTCCCTTGCATTGCCTGCGTGCCCAGCTGCAAGTTCAAGTCTGTTCCATTCCCTCCCCACGCCCAGCCATATCTCTCCTATGTCTTTGCTCGTTGCTTTCCAAGGTGATAGAGTAGAGGCATGAAGTTAAGAATTATTGGGCACATACTGTGTGTTGGTAATAATTAGACACTTTACATATGTTATTTCATTTGAACCTCATAATAGCTCTATTTCACTTCCTTTTACAGATGAGAGACCTGAGCTAAAAACATACCCAAGGTGACACAGTCAGTAAATAGCATCATTTAAATGCAGGTCTTTCTAACTCCATGCTATTAGTAATTGCCCTGTGCAGTAGGACAATTGAAGACACAAAGGGCACAGGTCAGGGATAGTGTGGCACAAAGCCTGGCTGCAGGCTGTAGCGGGTGGAGAGACTGTGCAACCAGGCAGCCCCACCAGCTAAGGGCAAGTCCCCAGAAAAGGTGCAGTCATGAGCTTGTAGCTGCCAACACCAGACTGGTAAAGGGGACTTGGTTTGGACACCTACAGCCTCCACTTCTATAGCTCTGCTGACTTTCTAAAAGAAGACTCCAAGGAAAATAATCCCTTGACCCAAAGGAATATATCTTTACCACTTCAGGCCCTATGGCAAGTTGTTGCAGGAGATACTTTTGTATCAAAGGATAGAGGTGGGGGCTTTTAGAATCCTGAAGTTATACCGGTAGATAGCTATCCAATAATACTATTTTAAGTACAATAGGATTTATAGTTTGATGAAGTGGTTTTTGTATACATTATTCATTTGATCATTACAAAAACCATGTGAAGTAGATGGCAGTTTTCATTAGTCCCATTTTTCAGGGAGATTAAGTGGTTTAATCTCAGAACTTGAATGTGATAAAGCTGGACCTAGAACATGCTTCTGACTTGAGATCAAATGCCCCTCCAACGTTTCATACATGGTCTGGTTGGATGGACGCTGCAAAGAACATAATACCCCACCTAGGGTGACCAACTATCTGGTTTTCCCAGGACTTTTCTGGTTCTAAACCTGAAAGAGACTGAGGGATAGTCTCTGAGTCTAGGCACAGTGCCCAAAGCCCACGATGCATTTAAGAACCACAGAAGTGTTCAATTTTAATTACTTTCAACAGCAGAAGAAAAATATGAATATAGTAGTAAAAACGAAGGCAGCCTGGATTATATTCATACTAACATAGTCATAAAATATAATTTTTAATTTGTGTGTATGTATGTATGTGTATGTGTGTAAGAAGGGGCCATGAAGGCAAAATTGCCACACTGTCATAATTGAGCTCTGGGGAACTGGATCAGTCCTAGGCAAACTGAGACTGTGGTTTACCTTAACCCCTTAACACCGTAACAGTAGTGGCTGGTCATAGCTAAGGAACTTTGGGCTTTCCCATGTGGTGGTTGCCTAAGATCACCAGTGTTGCCCCAGATCTATGATTTCCATGCACCTGGCTTCTTCCCTTCTAGTTATATATCAGTTTCTTGAGTTTGCTTTGGCTTCCCTGAGAAGGACCAGATGCGCCCTGTTTGGGCATTCCTCACACCGTGCTGTGGGTTCCAGCACAATGTCTCTCTCCCTCTTGACTATGACCAGGTCCTTGTCTAACTCATCTTTTTGTCCCCAGCTCCTAGTTCAGTGCCAGGCCAGGAACACTATAGGCACTAACTGCATATTTATTGATTGAAAGAATGAATTAATTGATGGTCTGATTCAACCAATTGCTTGTTATATAATATTGGGGACACTAAATGCCCTTGGCCTCATTTTCTCCATTTGTAAATAAATATGTTGGAATAAATGAACTTTCAGGTTCTTAGGGAGCACTTTATGTCATGTATTTGTTATGCCAGATCATATTCTCTTTGTCATTGAAAAGTGTGCCTCAGCCATGAAATAGTCATTTATAGATTCTTAGTCACTGTGCTTTCTCCCGTTCCTAATTTTCTTTTAGGACCTTACTGGAAGGCAGCATGTCCAATTTTGCCTTGAGAAAAACATCTCCCACAGGAAATGGTAATGTAGATGCTTCCCTTACTCATAAAACTTAAAGATCTAAGAAAAACAATTCACAGGTCCTAATTCTTTAATACATATTGGGTGCTTAGAAACAACAGTCTAATTTAATTAGCATTGCCAAAGTGAGGCTTAAGAAAAAGTAAGAGTGCTACAGCTTTTACTCATATAATTGAGATTCAAAGATTTTTTTTAGAAAATCAATAAAAAAATGTTCTTTTAAATGTGACCGTCTATGCTTATGGCTCTCACGAGATCAAAGAATTAAGTTACTTATAATCAAATGCACTGGGACTTTTAACTATTATTTACTAGGTACTATAAAAACATTATCCAATAATACTATTTTAAGTCCAATAGGATTTATAGTCCTGTTACTTCTGAGGCATATTTCTTATTGAGTAAAATGGCCAATCTACTAAACTCTGGCTTGGTTTACCCCAGGTTGGTGGTTCTGCCTTCCCAGGAGCTGGATGGGGCCTCATGAGCTGCACTGGCAGTTTCAGTTGGCACCTGAGCAGTTGTATGCGTTATCTTTTATTATGGGGTGTGGGATTTGTTTTTTCTTGCTGGTGCATCCTACTTGGAAACTATACTAGACTTGCAAGCCTAGACGATTGATGCTGGCCAATCAGATGTGCCTCTCCTTATGTTCAGGTTAACAAGCCCACACTCAACACCACACTGTTACATCTCCTAATCTGTCATGTTTCTCTTCATAGATATGAAGAGTTCCACTCAGGGGGCCAGACTGAGGCAACAGGGGTTTCACGACGTGAACAAAAGAAGAACTTTCTTACAGGATAATAGCTGGATAAAGAAACGTCCTGAAGAAGAAAAGTAAGAGGGTCTGGAGAGTGGTGGGTGGATGGATGAGCAGCGAGAAGCATTCTGTGTTTGGGAAGCTAATGGGCATCTGAAAAGCAAACACTTTCCTTTTAAGAACACTTTGTTGCATGGTCTAATTTTTGGTAAGATTTAGTAAGCATAAATTGGTTCTATCAGATTTTCAAGAATATCTCTACCATGTTTAATATCCACATACATGAGAGAATGTGAGTCATTACTGAGAGAGAGCATGGTTGTCACCTAGAATAGGCATTTGTGCTTACTTGGTAAACTGAAAAGAAAACATGACTTTCCAATTTCCAAAAAGGTAACAGTTAATCCATGATAAGGACATTCCTGATATGGGTTTATCATGTCAGCTAAAACAAACACATAATAGTATAATTCCAAATTTACAAATTTAATAATAAATTCCCAACTCATTTTAGTCCCATGTGGCCATTTAACTCTAGGTATAGAAAGGGTGGGAAATGTGCTCGCTCTTTGTAAGGGAAAGTGCTTACGAAGCAAATAAGTTTTGTCTGCTTTGAGCATTGCTTCTACTAGCTACAGGTTTAAAGATCTGAAAACTATGACCATAGGCATATAGCCTCATCACTAACATAGATTTACAATATATATTTGTCTAGACCATATATATTTATTATAAATTATGTATATATATAGATTATATATACAAATGTATATATTTTTTGATTTCCTTATATGCCAAGCTTGGTGTTAGATACTTTGCATATAAAGCATCTTTAAATCTCACAACAAACACACAAGATAGATATTATATCCTCATTTTATCAAAGAGAAATCTAAGGCTCAGACAAGTTAGGTAACTTGTCCAATGACACACAGTTATTAAGTGGTGGAATTTAGATTTTAACATGGCCTATTGTCTTTTCATTACACAAGTATTTCTCAACCAGAGGCAATTTTACCCCCAGGAGACATTTGACAAGTTTGGAAGACATTTTTGGTTCTCAAAATTGGGGAGTTCCCCTGGCATTTAATGGGTAGAGGTCAGAGATGCTTCAAAACATTCTACAATGCACAGGACAGCCCCTACAACAAAAAATTGTCAAACCCAAAATGTCAATAGCCCTGAAGTTGAGAAATCCTGAATTACAGGATATGTACTCTAAACTCTCTGTAAACTGTTCATATATGGTTATTTGAAGGGCATCCTTGCGAAGGTTAAATAAATATATCTATTAATTTCTGTTATTGAATCTTATATTAAGGAAATATGGGGTGTTTAGAGACTCACACCAATTTTTGGAGTTATCATTATTGGGCAACAATCATTTCCTTCCAGGAAACAGCACTCATTGCTTCTGTAAGAGCCTGATATGGCATTTCTATTTTTCGGTGGTGGTAATGTGATGTCAAATGTAGACCATAAATTTTGGATTGCAAATATTTATACAGATGGGTGAAGATAGAATGTATAAGACAAATCACAGTTGGTAGGAATGCTGCTTTTATGCCAGGCATGCCTCCCTAAAAAAATTCAGGGAAGCCAGCTTGGACGGCATGGCAGCTGCTGAATGAAGGGGAAATTGGCTCTGGTTTCCCTGACTTCCACTGGGCCAGTTCCCAGCTGTGTGTTATGATTCTTCTTCAGGTAAGAACATACCTGATGTCTACTACTCTCTCACAAGTTTTAGGAAGAGATACCAAGGAAGATGAGAAAGTTCTCTTGCGTTCTTTGAGGGTGTATATTTGCTGGCATTGTTTCAGTTTCACTACTTATCTTTCTTTTAATTGTCTACTACAATTTTTTAATAGCTTAATTAAAAATGGTTCCCGAGTGTTGAGTAATGTTAGTGGAGAAGAACCAGGAAAAATGTGGTATTTCAAGTTTGGTTGGGTTGATGTGAAAAAGGTTCATATACCTACTCTCTGCCTTGGTTCAATTCCAGAGGCTCCACTACATGTTTTGACATTTCCTAAAATTGCCTGTACTTTCAGGTTCACTGTATAAAGTAAGAAAGACATGGCTTTGGGATTTTATGTATGAAAGTCTACTGCAGGGTTGACTAGTAGAAACAACAAAGATTTGGAATAAAAAGATCTGAGTCCGAGACCTACCTCTGTCACTTGCTAACCTTGTGGTCTTAGGAAAGCCACAAAATCCCTGATCAATTTCCTCATCTGTGAATTTGATATGACAATGTCTTCCCTGACTAATTCCTAGGATTATTTTAAAGACCAAACAGAGCAAACTGTGTATTCTCATGGTTCAAAAACTGACTACGTTTCCTGTGAATGATCAGTCTCCTCAACCACAAATATTGGTACTTGTTTTCCTACATTTTATCAAGGAAAACTGTCAAGTCCACCAACATATCTAGACAAAATGGGCTTAATTAAGTTCAAACAATATTTGTAGAAAGCTTTTGTATTTGCCTTCCTGCAGAAAAGGACTCTTCTAATATATATAAAGTAGATGGCCTTGTGTTCCCACACTCTGATAAACAAAACAAAACACTCATTCATTGTTGAATCATGTGGTAATGTCATGGGGTAAATGATCATTTGTACTGACAAACGTGTTTCTTTTCAATATGTTCTTTCAAGTGGTGACTGGTTAAAATAGATACATAGTTGTGTCTTTATGCCTGAAGTAAAACAAATTAACCTTCCCCAAAACTGGAAGCGCTCTCCCCTGTCCGTCTCATTTAGTGCTTAGCAAATATTGTGGCAACTTTTTATGTGACGTAATTTTGTTCTTTCTCTGCAGAGATGAAAATTATGGTAGGGTGGTGCTCAACAGACACAACTCCCATGATGCCTTGGACAGGTGGGTGTTCAGACAAGTTACATCATTGGCAGAAGCACGAAGATGGTGGTTTTGAGAGAAGACTTGTTCGAGACAGCTGAATATTTGTAGCTAGCCTCAGGCTTTCCCTCATATTCTGGGCATGTGAAGAAGAATCTCATATCATCAGGGCTTGCCACAGGGCACCAGTGGTGCTTCTCCAGCTCTGTTCTCCCAGAACTATGGCTTGGAGGCAGAACATAATCACCCCTCTGTCTCCCTGCACAGAGGTGGTCCTTCTGATGGGTAGGGAAAGGGCTCTTATAGAAACGTAACCAGATGACATATCTCTGAACCTTACAGAAAAGAATCCTAAAATACAGAAATAACAACTCCAGAGTTCACTTGCTTCATGGGAGAATACATTTCTTTTTGGAAACTCTTGGGCTTGTGGGAAAACACTAACTGATCCTCAGTGGCAAATAGACTTCCAAATGAAAATTGGTAGGAAAATTCAGACAAAACCTGTAATCACAATGATATAAATCATCTCAGATTGATCAAGTAAATCGATAATATTCTTATTAAAACACATCTGTACTGGGAATGCACACAAACAACCACACCCATCAGAAGGACCTAATTATTTATCAGATGCGAGTTTTATCTGGTCTAGTAGCTTGTGTCTGTTTGTCACCAAGAGCTACTTAGTAAGGGAGTGTGATCGTCTTTCATGGTGCAGATTTGGAAAAGTTAAGTGGACACCTTGACTATGTCTATTTTGGAAACTTGTATCTGTGAATTTCTCTTGACCCTTTTAAACCTCTTTGGTAATTTTGATCTGTCTTCTATACAAAGTAGCCATTTCGTTTTCCTGATACTAGCCTTAGTTCAGCTGATTTACTGTTCTGTGATCTGGCAGACTCTACCTGGGTCCTCTCTTCATTGTCATGGTTTTGAAGGTTGCAGCCTGATCCTCAGTTGGGCCTCATCTCACCAACCAAGGGGAAGCTTACTGTTTAAGTTCAGCCACCAATGAAAATTACCCCTTCCATTTTATTTACTTACCCTTCTCTGGAACTACTAAAGAACATAGGTACTTGTTTTGAAGTGTGATAGTGAAAACTGAGCTTCATATTCTTAGTGTTCACATAGTGTACTTTAGGACAACAGGAGCTTAATGCTTTTCATGTCTTTTTTTGTACTTTAAATTACATTGGTTGCCTAGACCCTTCTTCTTGGTGGTCAGCATTTTGGCTAAAGTAGCACATCAGGCTTTTATCTTTGGTAACAACAATCTCTAAGCTCTAGACATATAACTGTTAATGATATCACAGAATACACCTCCCTGAAAGAGTAAGGTAGATTATTTTTCTCCTGGCACTTGCTCAAATCATGCCACTCGTCATTTTTCTGCCCTGAGGAGGCTGTCTTCACTTTGATGTTTATTCAACAGCCACTTTGGAGCACCTACTATGTGCTGGCATTGTGCCAGGTGCCAGGGATACAAAGATATATAAGTCACAATCTTTGATCTTAACAGCTCCTGCATTCATGAAAAACGATCTATAAACTAAAATAAATTAATAAAATTTACCATGGAAAGTGCTATTGTAGACAGGTGTGTGAGTGTGCTAGGGGAATAGAGAGGAGAGAGAGACTAACGGTGCCTGAAGAATTGGAGACTTCACCAAGGAAGTGGTCTTTGGTGTTGATGCTGCTACTTAAAGGATGAGGAGGAAAAGTTTCTCAAGTAGGCAAGGCTGGCTGGTGGGCATGGGGCAGGGAAAGAAACACTTCCAGCAGAGAGGACAATGTGTGCCAAGAGTAGGCATGAACAAAGACCAAAAATAAAGGAAAAGGAAAAGGAAAATAGACAATATATTCTCCTAACCTTAAATAATAGCTTCATATTATCTACAAACTAGGAAATTTTTCTGTGTATATCTCTTGATGGATTACTTAAATATGTCAAATAAAGCTCATAGACAAATTGTGGCTGTGGGATGCCTACTGTGAGCCAGACTCTGTGCTAAGGACTGGGGACAAAACAAAGTCCCTCCTTCCATAGACCTTGCCTCCTAGTTGAAGGTGGCAGGGGGATAGAATAATACAATATAGTAGAAATAACACAATATAATATGTCTTGTTGTGATAAGGGCTAGAAAGAATACAGCCAGCTAAAGAGATATAAAGTGATGGTGTCTGTCGAGGGGCTGTTTTATGGAAGGGATCAGAGGGCCCTCCAGTACCTGTTTGCATTTGCACATTGTGCACAATGGCAAGCCACACCATGATTTCACTCCAAGGTTTCCTTAAAAACTTGGGGAGTTGTAGTAGGTATTTTTCTTTACTTTTTTCTAGCCTTAACTGATACTGTTCCTGCTACATCAGTTTGAAAATGTTCACATCTATTTATCCTCCAAGGCCCAGCTCAAACTGCGCCTCATCCATAAAGCCTTCTCTGGTTTTTACATTTGGAAATCAGCTTTCTCAGCTTAGGATTTTTTTGTACTTTACCTGAAACTCTTTTATGACACTGACCACTCTCCGTTTTTGGATGTACATACCAAATTGGTCCGTCTGGCTCTGTGTGGGTAGCATCTATAGTTATTTTATTCTAGATGTCCTCATAGTCACGGGCATAATACTTTGTATATTGCTGACCTCCAAATATATGCTCAATTAAAATATACCAGATCAAATTTAAAACTGAATCTTAGTAATTATTCTAATTTAGTACTTTTGATCCGTTGACTTTAAACAATGCTTTGAAATGCAAACACAATAAATCATGGTATAATTCCCCAAACAGCTTGCTTTCTTTATATCACAGGGTTATATGAGGCATAAAACAGACTTTTTTTTTCCTGTTGGATCAGTCTGATCAGGATATTCTCACTGCTTCCATCATCGTGATTCCTCCTTTTGAGCCTCCTGTCCTCCCTTCCCTTAACTTCTTGTCTTCTTTACTTCCCTTTTTCCCTGCCTTTTTTTGCTCATCTCTCTTCCTGTCCTCTTTGCCTGCTGTCTCTCCTCTCCTTGCTTCTCTCTGTCACTCTTCTTTTCTCTTCTTTCCATCCTTTCTCTCATCTTCCACGCTCTTTTTCATTTCCTTTTCCAGATTTTCCTGTTTCCTCCTTTTTCTTTCTTTCTTCTCTGTCCCTCTCTTTCTTCAGCCAGTGAGTTCTTTTCTTTCAACCCTGTCCACGGTGCTGAATGTTCAATAAAGCATTTTAATATTTAGCCCGTTGTGCTGGCGTATGGCACTGCCACAACTCTGCAAACTCAATGTAGCTGATTATAAGGCATTGAGTTCCTACTATGTAGAAATCAGCGACATTGGCAAGAGTACATATTAGTTATTAACCATCTTGCATGTTGTGTTGTTGGTTTTATGTATGCTTATCCTCAATTTGAATATGTCACATTGTAGTTAGAAATAATTAAAGCCAGAGAAGAATCCTTTATTAGCATAAGGAATTGGGTTTGCCATAATTTATTCTATCCAAGTCAAAAAAAAACCTTGGAAGATTTGGGTACTCCAAATCTCCCTTTCCTTGGTAACATATACATTTCCTATCTAAATAGGTCAAAATTTTGCCAAATGTTTGCTAGGTTTTGTAAGCTATTTTTTTTGTAATTTATTTGATCTTTTGGTAATTGTTTTTGCTATAGGAAAATACATGACAGCCAAGAGCCAAAAGCTACAATTAGTCGGTATAGATCTGATGACACTTTGGACAGGTAAGGTGCTTTTGAGCCATGTAAGTGGAATGCATAACACATATTAAACTCCCTTTCTTATAAACTTATGAGGTATTTAAATGTTTACCAAAATATGCTTTGAACTATTGATATTTTATTCCCAGGGACAGGGGCTCCAAGGATTGAATTATCTTCTTCAGAACTCACAAAATCTTGACTAGATACATTGTTTTCCTAAAATTCTGCTAATAGTAGATTGATATGAAAAATTCTGAGAGACACTTATTTGAGTACAGGTAGTATGGGCACTGCATGGAATCTGTTAGTTCAATGCAAAATGAAGAATATGGTTACTTTTGTGAATATCAGTAGCTCTTGTTCCAACATTTGGTTCTCCCATCCTGATGGTGGAAAAACAGAAGTTTCTGTACAATTTTTTTATGGAGAGACTGTAAATTTTAATAATACAATAGTCTTGATCCACTCTAGGATAAAGACATTAACTCTTTACTTTACAAGTAAAACTGCTTTTTCAGCACTAGAGTCACTACATGGCTTGTAGAATGAGTCCATTGTGTTGTGCTTGTTAATAGTTTCCTCTTCCATAGAGGAAAAGGCTCACCTCTACAGGTAAAATTGGGAAACTTCTATTCAGGTTGACATACAAATGCCACAAATCACATTTTTAGTTTAGATTTGGTTAGAGATGCTTAGTAAGCATAAGTAAAGGACAAAGTTAACATCTTTCATAAGAGTCTTGGCACCATGGGCACCCAAGGCTAGTAATAGTTGAGTGTTCACTGCTGGTAGCTAAAGATGTGCTGCAATTGTAGGCAAAAATGGCACCTACTGGATTGTGAGCAAATACGCTGAAATTTATAGCATCTAATAGACTCTATATCCAGACGATGCTGGTGTTGATTAACATAGCAAATGTATATACTTCTGTACTATTCATAGGCTTTCAAGTCAGTCTGCCTAATAGAGGGCAATCAACACTGGTATTCTAAGGAGTTGGCCTCTCTCTTCTTTTAATTATCAGACTTGTCAAAAACGAGTTTGTAGAAGTTAACATAGAAGATCTCATCTCCACAGAAATGCATGGAGAAGAGGTAAACAAAATACCTCTGTTCATTCACCCTGGCCTTGCAGATTGTCCTATTGCACAGTTAATTGAAGAAGGAAACCCTATTTCTAGGAATGAATTTTAAAGTGAGATAATTAAGCCTCAAGAAATGTGGGAGATCTAAGCTTTTGTAGGCTGTGTCTGAAAGTTTTTGTCAGGCCAGTCAAAACACATCCTCGCAATGTTAGAAATGGTCTAGAACACACAGGCATTCCAGTTAAGTCATTCTCAACCTTAGCTGAAAATGAGAACCACCGAGAAGCTTCTAAATTCTACTGATACACCGTTGTTCTGCTGTCCCTCATTCCTCCAATTCTGATTCAATTAGCCTGAGGTGGAACTCAGGCATTTTTTCCAAGCTTATAAAGTATTTCTAATGTGAAGCCAAGATTCAGAACCATCAATATAGCCCGAACCATTCATTTTGTACACTAGAAAATGGGGCCAGAGATTAAGTGATTTATTCACACAGAGGTTTAGTGGCATGCTTGGGAGAAGTGCCCTGGTCAGCTCATTTGCAAGGCAGTAAATGTGGAAATAGAAGTGAGGAAGAAAACACAGGAGTCAGTGAAGAAAGGCAAGTCCTGTTGGCAGGAGTCAGCCTTCTGTAATGTGGGCCACTCCAAAATGCGAGATGTGAAATAATTTTAGGAGGAAGATGATCAGATATATCCGGTATGAGTGTGTGTGCATTTTAATAATGCATTTGTTTTAGTGAATACGAGAAAAGTACTGAGTTTACATTGGGAGAGTTCTCTATTAGAATATAAATATGTGAGTAAAATATGAGGTGTGCTAAAGAAACATAAGTAAATAATAATGTATGTACTGTGCAGATGTGGCCCAAATCCTGAAGGTGGTTGAATGACTCATTTGGAAAACCTAGGTTGGGGAGCCCCCTAGTGCTCTGTTGTGAAAGTATAACTTTTCCTTTGGTTCTTTTGATCATATTGCTGATTACATTGAGAATTTCCTGTCTCCAAAACCCACTCCTATTAAAACAACCTATTTCATATCACACGTTAGCATAAACTTAATTTCCAGGATAAATACAACATTAATCTCCCCCAGCAATAAGAAATTGACATATGTATTGGAATGGTGGTTTAGAGTTCTCTCCATGACTATTGATAGACGTATCCCTCTGGTAGTATGAAGGAAATTGTGAGAGAATAATAATTGTGAAGAATAATAACTAAAAGAAGACATGTTAACCTCATATATGAGTTTGGGGGACAATTATACTACAGAATCAGATATATGACATTGGGTTCCGGTGAAAAGACTTGGAGATAGACTACTTCCTAGTTGTGAGGCCAAGAGAAAGTCACCCAACTTCTCTGAGTCTCCCTGCCTTTATCTATAAAATGAGAATATTACACCTACCCTGCAGGGATGTTCTGAAGAGTAGGGAAAATATATGAAATGATCAGCAAAGAGTTGTAGGTAGCTATTTGTATTATATTTTGTATTGTCCATATAAATTTACACTGTAGAATTTTAATTAACTTCATTTAATTTTAATATCAGAACCCACCTTGAGAACATTTGATATTAAGGTTCTATTTACTTTAGAAATATTGCTGTTTTCAGTATACCAGAGTAGCAATTTTCCAAGATTATTTTTATCTTATATGAGACTCTCATAGATAGCTATAAAGTCTGAGTAGGATTCCCAAGGAACATTTAAGATTCAAGATTTCTGATTACCTGACATTTCACCTATGGTGTTCACAGTGATTTACTGCAGAGCCCTTGAAATCTAAACATCTCAGAGCTCCAGAGGCTTCAGTTAGTGTAGGGGATATGATCCTAGTCTTTGGCCTGCTGATCATCTTAGACATGAGTTTTTTGCACAGGGGTTCTAGGATTATGTCCATATTACTGCCTGCCTTGTGAACAGTCTGTGGAGAATATGGAGCTATAACTAAAGGAAGACATGTTAAGTTACATGTAACACTGGAGTGTTACAACCAGTTATTTATTCTTCCTTTTGCATTTAAGAGTTAGCAGTTTGTGGTATTATGTAGCATAAACAGAAACTGTTTGGAGTTGACTCAGAAATTTAATGTATTAGAGTCATCACCCAATATTTTAGTTACAGATATCAAAATGGCATCTAGAAATTGAAATGATTTTTAGCTTATGACTAAAATAAATCATATTTTATTTTAAATAAAGTCATATTTTTCCCCACGTGACTTTTTTTAGAGAGAGGCAAGGTCAGTGTCCACCTTAGCAGGAACAGTTTATTGAAAGCCGCGTCCTAAAGTTGATGGTGAAAGCAAAAGTTTAGGGAAAGTTATAGTAGACCTGTAGTGTGGGATCAACAGAAGAGTCTTACTGACCTTTCGTTTTCCTGAGCCTAACTTTACTGCATCCTACTTTCCTGCAGGCCTGCAGAATGCTCCCAAAGACAGCCCCAGGTCTTAGAAGGAGCCTTCCTATCTGGTGTGAAACAAGGAAGGAAGGAACAAGGGCTGAAGTCATGAGACCCCACCATTGGCATGGAATGATAACCTTTCTAATTTGTATTTCCTGACACAAGGGGCAGACAGACACACCTTTTCTAGATCTATGAGATTAGAGGGATTAAAACCTCTGATGGCAATTAGGAGCTATTATCTAAATGTATTAGTCAAAGTAAGCTAATTTAACAAGTCCCCTTTCTCGTCCCCAAATCTAGATGGTTTAACACAATATAAGGTACTGCTTGACTCATCAGAGTCCATTGTGATTTGCTGGAGTCTATGCAGTGACTCAGGGAGCTAAGTCCTTTCCATGTTTTAATGCTGCCATCTTCAACTCATGGGCACCAAAGCTACAGTAGAAGGAAAAGAAAGAGCGTGGAAGATTATGCAGGAGGTTTTATGTTGGGTCTGGAAGTGGCAAATAACATTTCTGCCTACATTCTTTAGTATAGAACTCAATCACATGGCCCCAACTTAATTGCAATGAAGATTGGGAAATGTGGTCTTCCTGTGTGCTCAGGAAGAAAAGAAAATGAGTCTGGCAAACACATAATATCATCTTTGCCACAATATATTGCAAAAATATTTAAGTAGTCCATTGATGCTTTTACCAACATCGGAAGTACTGTCATTGACTAGATATATTATTGAACAATAAAGAATATAAAAGTAGTTAATGAGTTAAATGCTTAGTGAGTCAGAAAGGCAAGCTGGCAAAAGGCATAATACTTTTAAAATTTCAAACTACATCAAAATAGCCTCATAAGTAGATTTTGTCATAAATAACTTTTTTTAACTGTAAAATTTTCTAAAATGTAACACTTTAAAAAACAGTTCTCTTTACTAGAGAAAGGTTATACTGTGAAGTTATTCTAGCATGAAAGAGGCCTGAAAGGAGTTTAATAATCAAAATGTTTATCCAGATTTTGTCTTGTTTCTTTATAAAGGATCTCAGACAGAAATGATGCTGCTAAAGCGCATAAGGCCAATACCTTGGATAACCGACTAACCAATAGGTACCAGTATCTACTAACTTTGGGAAAGGCTCAAGTATAGTATTTTTCTAAGTGTAACTATTTACAATTCTTAAATCCTACTTAATATCTTACTATAAATTCTTACCTTCTAATTTTTAACTCAAAAGTTCTGGAGTAAAAGCCTTTACTCTTGCTCATGGCTAGAATAAAATCTTGTCTGGCTTTAAAAATCAAGAAAGCTCATTGCTTCTCAGGGGTGGGGAACCTGTGGCCTTACGGCCATATGTTTCCCTGCAGCCTTAAGGCCACATGTGGCCTTCCAGATCCTTATGTGAGACCTTTTGACTGATTCCAAATTGGCCGCAGGTTCCCCACCCCTGCTTCAGGTCATCATTCTTAACCACATTTATGTTTCTGTTTAAGGTGTCCTGGTGACAAAATTATGAAATACGTGCAAATGCAAATTTTAAATTTTTATGGTTAAAGAAAATTATTGAACCCAACAAATAAAAACATTGATTTTTTAAGAGATACTGAGTTTTCCCAGAAGAAAAAAATTTCCTTTGGAATCTAGTACGAGAAATAGAATCATGAAATCACCTTATCAAATTTAGTCAAACATTGATGTTTTCTTTTTCTTTCTCTCAAATAATACTTAACTTTTAATAATAATAACTCTAAATTCATGGACAATTGCAAATGGATGCAAGTATTAATTTTTCGTTGCTGCTCAAACTTTGCCTTTTTTTTCCTCTCGCTTACCAGGAGCATGTCCACATTTAGATCACCAGAAGCAACAAAGTCGTATGTACTTTTCTAATTGAAGTATATTTCTTTGTATGTGTTTAAGAGAAAACAGGGTATACCACTCTCAGGCCACAGTTTTATTGGAACACAGTCACACCCCTATTGCTCTGGCAGAGTTGAGTAGTAGAGATCAGATACCGAAAAGGTCCAAATAGTTACTATCTGGACTTTTGCAGAAAAAGTTGCCACCTGTTACTCTAGTCAAAACACCAAATTTTGGGTCACCTTTTTTTCTTCTTCTTTTAAAAAATCTAGACTCTTAATTTTTTCCCCCACAAAGCTTTGTTTCCCTCTACTCCCATGTCCTTCTCCTGCACCTCACTTCCCTCCCCACACACCTCTCCTGTCTACACCTTCTCCTTCAGGGAAAATTGAGTTGTGAGATCATAGGTCTGCTCACAATCTATTTAGGTGAAATGCATTTCCTCTGGAATGTACTACTGTTGGTTATAAGCAGCCCAAATTCGATAGATTTTTAAACTTCATTAGTTTTAAATTTGTATTTACATGTAAAGTAATTCTCACACTGGACCATACCTCTCAGTGCTTGAATCAGGCCTGGATCACTTCCATTTTCTGAGGGTCTGAATATATTAATGAATGCTAAATAGAGACTTAAAATGATATGATTTAAAAGTTTTTCTTAAACTAATGTTTTAATGCAAAAAATTGTAATATAATTCTGTTAGTCACAACATAATCACAGGATTAAAAAATATGAATCCATGACACAGCAAAACTGATTGGTCTGAATTTCAGACATGCAATTGATGTCATTTCATGAATGATTTCTTCATTCATTTCTTCCCGTTTTAGCTATTTGTATGAGAGCCTGACAATTTATAAAATAGGTAAACTAAGGGAGAACTTTTTTTGTTGTTGTTCTTCCATCCTCAAGTGAAACACTTTGTGGTGGACAGAGAGCAGGTGGGAATATGAATAGATTAAAAGACCTTTCAAAGATGGGGTAGAACAAAACAGTGAGGAATGTGATGATTTGTTGTTTTTGTCATTAAACAGGCAACCTGGTGGTTTGTTGAGTGTAAACACTGCTAATACCACAGCTTCCGCCTCTGCAACTACTCCTGTAAAGAAAAAGAGGTATGATGAGAGCTCCTTCTGTCTGCCTCTTGCTGATATCCCGCAAAGGACTCTTCTTTATTGACTTTTGAACCAGATCATTCACCAAAACTCCCAGGCAGTGTTCAGAAGCTTCATCCTCTCCTTCCCAGGGATCCAGCGCCTACATTCTGTTGTTCCCAAACTTCAGTTCTTTCTCCCCACAATCTCCTTTTCAAATACATGGTCTTCTCTCCAGTTGCCTTAAGGCCTTGAGTTTCTAGGTAATGTTGTTGATGATAGAGCTCAGATGTTAAACAGCAGGCTACTTTGGGTTACATGTTTTATAGAGTCCTGCTACAGGGAATGCCTTAGCCTGAAACAATGATTGATGTATGGCCACATGTTGCCATGCTCCTGAAACCAGCCTGCTCTGTAGATCGGGCTGACCCTACTTCCAAGTGCAGAGTCCAAGGCCGTCTCTAGAGACAACTGTCCGTGTTTATGTGATTATTGCCTCCTCCTCCGACTCCTCCTGTGTGGTCACCCACATTCTGCTGGGGCTTGGTTCTACCTATTTAGTAGGCAAAGAGGAGCAATTGGACCTGTGGTGGCCTGGATGTTCTTCATGGCAGGGAGCATGACGGTGGAAGAGATTTTTGCATGTTGAAGAGAACACAGTGCCAGTGAATCATGGTGCAAATGGAAAACAAGCATTCATAAATATCAGTGCTTTTTGATTTTCTTATTTTCTTTGCCTGCACTGAGGTCCATGCCTGATATAGGGTAGGTGCTCAGTGTTTGTTGATGGACTGGCTGACTCTGCCGTGGTGCTGCTGTAATCCTCCTGGAGAGAAATGACTGATTCTATTTTTCCTGCATTCGAGGTTCTGGTTATAACTGCAGAGTCTCAGAAAATGTCATTCACCTTTCCCTTGAACCCAAATTTCATATCCCCTTGACACTTTGTCTGTTAAAAAGAGATTCCTAAGGTTGAAAGAGAAATTTAAGATCCAGTTAGTTCAATCTCCTACCCAGTGCAAAAATCTTTCCTCTGAGAGATTAGGCACGATTCATGACCATTGAAGCCAGCAGTAAGATTTTCACTATTTTATGATACACCTTTGACTCATTCTCTTGGGTGGCATCTACTGCTGACATTGAGCTGAAATTTTTTTGATTGACTCCCAGCTGGTCTTAGTTCAGTACTTTGGTGCCCCAGAGAATAGAGCTGCTTCAAGAATTTAAAGCCAGCTCTCCTGTCCTCCTTATCCCAACCTTTCCTTCTCAGGTTTGTATCACTATGCTCTGAACATCTTCAGTTTTGGTCCATATCTTAGTCTTTTTTGACAGAGGCCTTAACTGTTGCTACCAATTAAAATGATGTCCTGGTGATGTGAGGACATCTTTCTGATTGAGGTTAAAATTGAGGTTAGTGTTGCTGTGGTGCCATTTATGTTTTCAATATTCTTACTTGTCAGAGTTTTCTATCACACTGTTTTTTAAAAAAATCATATTTTAAGTAGAGCATAAGATTATTTCTGTTATGAAATAGTTCCAATATGCAGAAAAATAGAGAGAATAACATGATAACATGATTAACATCCATGAACCTACTATCTAGATTTAGCAATTGTTATTAATTTCCAGATTGGCTTTAGATAGCTTCTTAAAGAAATGTCCATATTATTTAGTGCCAAAGGAAATGAGAAAAGAAGTTTTGAAGGAGCAGATAGCCTGTAATATAGGACACTTAGTTCCTATTTCATTTATGAACTAGTGTTCATTTTATTTCTAATTCCTGTATAATCCCACTGTCTTTTTAATTGTCAAATTATTTTTAGACATGTGGGTGGGATCAGCCTTTCAAGCACCATGTTTTATACTGATGTCATTTCTTAACAGACAGTCCTGGTTTCCGCCACCCCCTCCAGGTTGTAATGCCACCCCAAGCACAGGAGCCAGCAGAAGGTAAGGGAAAGGTGTCAGATGTAATTGTAATATTGTTGAATGAAAGAATGTGTCAGACATTGACAACATGTAATTGTGGATGCTTTGGAATAAATTGGAGGCAATTTTGTGAACTTGAGCTCTGAACAAGACAGTGCCCAGTGGGAGTGAGGTCAGGGCTACAGGTGTCCCTGCTAGGAAATCTGACAAGCTACAAGGAATAAGCACATGGCTGTATTAGTTTGCTAAGGTTGCTGTAATGAAGTGCCACAAACTGGGTGGCTTAAGCAACAGACATTTATTGCCTCACAGTTTTGGATGCTAGAAGTCCAAGATCAAGGTGTCAGCGGGGTTGGTTCCTTCTTAGGGTGAGAGAGAGTTTCTTCCATGCTGTCCCCTAACCTCTGGTGGTTTTCTGGCAATCATTGACATTGCCTAGTTGTCGTGTTGTCCCAATCTCTGCTTTCATCTTCACATGGCCTTCTTCCTATGTGCATGTCTGAGTCCAAATTTCCCTTTCTTGTAAAGCCACCAATCATATTGGGTTAGTGGTCCAGCCTACTTCAGTATGACCTCATCCTAACTTAACTAATTATATGTACAATGACCTTATTTCCAAGTAAGTTCACATTCTGAGAAATTGTAGTTTAGGACTTCAACATATGAATTTTAGGTGGACACAATTTAACCCTTAACAGTGGCAGAGGGAGAGAAAAGAGTCAAGGACCAGGCAGGGGCTCCAGTGCGTGCTGCTTGTGCCCAGATGCTTCCAGGCTGTGCTGAACCCAGAGGACCAGATGGAGATATGTGTGGCAAGTGTCTTGTAAACATGAAGTGGCAAATGAGAGTTTTCTATTTTATTTTTTGTTGAGAGCAATAGTTATAACTAAAATTATAGATCATGTGGAGGGCATCTTGTTCTACAACTTCCATGCTAGAAATGCCAGCAACAATTCAATATAATAAATATTTAATAGCCACTACTGTGTGCCAGATATTACTCTAGGATCTTGGAATATATTAGTGAACAAAACATGGAGCCTACACTCTAAGCTTTAAAGAAGCATATTTTATAAGTGTAGAATTCCTGTCATCACTAACACAGAAAGCAAAATAGTTCTCTGATTTGGTTTGGCTTTCAGGTATCCAAAAATGTTTTTATGTCTCAACCTCTAGCATATCCTCACCAAATATTTTCATGTTTCAATGGGATCTCTTTTTCCAATTCCAACAATTGGGAAAGAGAGTGTTATTAAACTATGGGCTTGTTTAATATTAGATTGGTTTATTTTCTAAAATTTTCATCTACTGTGCAGACTTCTAATGTCTCTTTCATTTCTAAGTAATGGAAATATTTGAAAATAAGTGTCCTTTATTATACTTTAGGTTGGATCTGTAAATAAACTTTAGTTGCTGAACAGATACAAAGAGTTCAAGTTGCTTTTTTCCATACCTGTCATTACCTCTGTCTTTATATATTAATATATCTACATAACTAAATCAAATTATTGAACATGTTGAGCAATCACAACTTGGAATCACATCCACATTCTATTAAAATGTTTTCTTTTAAACCTGCTCATCTATAGGTGATGTCCAATTATATGAACTGCCAACTATGAATCACATTTCTAATTTAAAGCATTCTTTCCCCTCAGGCTGTTATTAGACATTTCTTTATGGGTAATACATTTTATGGACCTACCTAAGTGGGGAAAATGTTAACTAGGAGTTCTCCTAGTTACAATTTTTTTCTGAGTATTGTTAGGATCCATCTAATTTTGTCTTCATAGAGAATAACTGGTACTTTCCTTAGAAATATTTATTACTTATTTCCAAAATAACTTATTTTTTTCCTTCAATCATTATTCCAATATTAAGGTAAATTATCACTATAATAAGCAACTGGTTATATAACAGTGTAAAAATATGAAAAGATTATTCATGAATTAACATCTCATGCTTTCAATGCCCATTGAGCTTGAGGCTCTCTGTTTGCACAGAACGGATGGTGCTTGGCTATATGCCCTCACGGTTTATGCATTACTGGTTGTGATTTACATAGGAGATGAGATGAATTACAATGCTCCTATTTCTGATTTCTGGCTCAGATCCATAGCACTGGAACTAAGAAAAAGAGAAGATTATTAGGCTAGGTTGCTCAATTTAGATATCCATTCCTTTTTTAGAGTCACAGATTATTAATATAATGGCTAAACTGAAAGACTTCTCTTTGAGGATCAGAAATAATGTCATGCCAAGCCTTCAGGGAAAGGATAGAATAATAATAATATAGCAATGCCTTTGATTTCTAAAGTGCTTTTCTTTGGAAGAGCTCAAAGTACAGCTTCTGTTTCTCACCTTTAATGCCAGTGCATTCCCAGGGCTGAGAAATAGCCTTTTTAGTAAATGCTGAAAAATGGAAGCAATTATTAAATGATGAAAGAGAGTAAAGGCTTCAAAAAGAGATCTTTGTCCCCAGAGGAGCCCAAAGAAAATGAAAATAGGTCAAAAACAGATAAATGGGGGCCTGTGATTTATAACACTAGTTATTAGCTCAATGCTAAACTTATTTCCCTTTATCCTTCACTGATACATGAGTATTCATCTCTCCCTTCCCATCTTCTCCTAAAGAATTTCCGCTTAATACTGATACCTTCATTCTCTTTTTTGTTCTTCATTTTGTGACAGTTTTTTTTTTTTTACCATCTAATCTTTCCCTGAAGTTTCATTTTCTCCCACATACCTCTCTTCACGCAGCATGCGTGAGAACACCACCAGACCTCCCCGTCATGCAGGAACAAGTCCTTCTTAGATTTTCTTCCCTTGACCCCTCTGTAGCCTTTAACACCATGGATCATACCATCCCTTGTTTGTTCCTTTCTTGACTTATATACTGTGGAAGAAATCAAATTTAGTTGTGTTTGGATTGAAAACTTGTGTTGGTATTGTGTTTGGATTAAAATCTATTACAGGCACAATGTAAACTGCACCCAAAGGGTCTCAACTATTCTTATTCACAGAAGAGCTCAAAATATCATACCTTGTCTGTATGTATATGTATGTCTATGCCTATGACTATGTAAGTCTATCCTCATGTCTATATCTATTTCCATATTTACATCTATATCATATCTACATATAATTATATACATAATTAACACAAGGCTGGTGAGGTCAACTAGAGCTTAAGTGAGAAAATAGAGTATTCTAAAATAATCATATTTTGTAGCTAAAGAAAAAATGCCATTTCCTAAGACAAATATCATTTTAATGTATGATATACATTAGTCTTGGAATGAAAGGATTCAGACCTGGGTGATCAAACACAATTTTGAAGCTAAGAATTGAATATCTTTGAAAGCCTCTTGCCCTATTTTTGTAAACGTTAAAGAGAGAAGCTGTAAATCATGACAGCAAGACATGGCATGTAAAGTTTCAACTTAAAAAGTTTTCAACTTAAATAAAACCTTTGTCCCTCCTAGCTGGTTTCTAAGGTTGCTTTTTGGTCATTGTGATTCTGGTCATTGGGATATAAATATTCTCTGTCTTCTTCCTTCTCTTGCTGAGAACGGAAATGACCAGTATATAGTGTTTTGAATTATCTAGGAATGCCAACAAAATTATCCTCTGAAGTCTTCTTAACAAATACCATCAAAACGTATATATGTTTTAATTTTAATCAAGACTGAATCAAAATTTTAGATTTATAGCTATTGTTCCTGACTACATTCATCTGTCTTTCCTCCTACCTCTCTGATCAAAGTCCTGCTTCACTGCTTTCCCTCTTTTCCATGTTCAAATCTTTTTAATCCTGAAAAATAGCCTCCTAAAAATTTGATAGCCTAATCTTACAAACCCACTCAGCTGACACCCTTTCTCTCTTTCCATCATAGCCAACATTCTCAGAAGAGTAGATGATGATTTTCATCTCTGTTTTCTGATTCTTATCACCATTGGTTCACGGAATCAGCTCTTCAAGGTCACCAATGACTTTGGTGATATCTGTCCCTGTGACTACTTGTCCCTTTAAAAGGCAGCACTGACTATTCATGCCTTTATTAAATATTCTCTCTTATTGTCTTTCGAGAACAAGACCCCCTAACATATTGTTCCAGATTTTCTTTTATTTCTCTAGCCATTCTTCCTTAGTCTCCTCTGCTACCTGATCATCGTCTACCAAGCCATTAAATGTTGATGTTCCTAAAGGCTCAATCCCTGGGGCTTTCTCTACATTTATTCTGTATCAGTTATGTTTAATGGGAACAGGAAGTCCAGTAATTCCAAGTCTGGTGTCATGTGGAAAAATGTCTTTTAGTATAAGATGCTATGGATAGATATCCACTCATAATTTGCGGTAAGCTTAAATACCATTTCAGAATATCATGTTTCTATTTTAAGAGTTAGTGCTGTGCTGTTATGTAATTTGAGCTCTGACCATGTGATAGAGATTTGAAATATATACAAGAGAAAGTGCGAGTGTCATCAATGTAGAAAATTACCAGAAGGGCAGAGCCAGTGAATGTTTCCCCTTCCCACTTCTTTTGTTTTAAGATCCATCCAAAAGCATGACAGATGTGTCAACAATCACTAGTGCATGTCTTCATTTTTCAAGATGTTAAACTTTTTATCGTCTTTGAGATGGCATCACCTTAAAAGAGTGGCACCGTTTGCCAGAGGTGAGCCAATGGAAGGGATGATAGGTGCTATCAGCACAAATGTCCAGGTGCATTCCAAGGACATATGGAAATAAAAGTTCTGGAAAGTGGATATTGAATTTTCTTCTGATTTCCTAACCTGCCATTGAATCTTGGTATTCTGTTTATGATACATTCAAATGCTTCTGACTATGTACTTAGGTGACTTAGAGATTAAGTGGTTAAATGGCATGTAGAGCTCATTTAAGAAACTCATGGAAGCCAAATTAAAGTATTTGCTTAACAGATAATATGAATGTTATCAATTATTCTGATTTAGGAACATCAATGAAGGCACCATCACCACTACCACCAAAAAAAAATGTGCTTTTTTTCTGGAATCACTTTCAAAGATAGAGAAGAAAATAAATAATATTTGATAAAATTAAACTAGAAGAAACATACCTACAGAAATTACCGTATAAATATTTCCTAAATACCATCATAATTTCTCGTCCTTATTTGTTTCAACCTCTTCTGCTTCAGAGGTTTTCCACTTCCAGTTGGCTGATTGGTAGAATTGGAAGAGGAAAAAAAAATCCTGATTGAGATGGGAGTTGTCATGGCAACCTTGCACACAGTTATATTTTTCTGTCTGTAACTATAAATGGTAAAATGTAACCTTTCTAATTATGCTGCAACATTTTTAACTCTTCTGGTACCAAATCCTCTACAAAGTTTGATAGCAGTCTAAATAAAAACAACACATTTCAATTTTATCTCAACAAAAATCTTTATATTAACTGGAATCTCTTTTGTAAAAATTAAGATTCTATGACACTCAGTAAAATGTCAAAGTACAGTGATTTTAAAATCTAAACATTCAAAATAACTAAAACATTAACCTGAGTTAAGGTTTATTATTTTTAAAAAGTGTTGTTTGAGCAGAACAAGGAGAAACCTAATTCAGAATGTGTAAATGAAGATCTTAAACTTTAACAATGAATTGCTTTTTTTTTCAGTCCTATGGGGACAACCTAGACAGTCCCTGATCTCCTGACATTAGTTTTAAATAACTCATACATTCAAACAACAACAAATAAAAAGCATTCCTGTTTTGCCCAATCCGAATCGCCCCCCAACCGCCACCTTGGAGCCCTTGTTGCCTCTGCCTCTGCCAAGTGAGCTCCTGGAAATATCATGAAGCAGGGAAGCTCCAGGTTCAAAGGGAGAGGTGAGAAAGAAGCCATGAGAATCAGGATACCTAGGTCAAGTGCTCTGCCAAAAACATTAACCTGGCCTAACCATAAAAATCAAACAATTTGATTTTTTTTAAAAAAAATGATCTCACCATTTATTAGTATTGCTGAAGGTTCTATTGACTGGCGATTGTAAATCTCACCTCAGTTAGAAGCATGGAAAACTCTGACAGGTTAAAGGGGCTGTCTTAGGTCTTTCAAATCTTAGTGTCAATTATATAAATCAGGTTTCTTTCCTGCTAAAACTGGACAGAAGTGGAGCACACTGAGGGAATGGAGGTTTGCATTGTGTGGAGAGGAGTGGAAAATGGTTTGGGAGCAAAAGTCCTCTGGGAGGCAGGGAGGCCTGGTTGTGGTGTGGTGTGAATGGTGAGGCATACCATGGCACAGGGCCTGGGGGAGGGCAGGGGGAAGGGGGTGGGGCTGTAAGGACCAACATTTTACTTAGGACGGTCCTCATACTCAGGAGATAGGAGGGTCCTTCTTTGTCCTCTCATCTCTGTGTCTCCTGTCTCAGCTATATGCAGAATGTCATATAAATAGAATCACACATGCTATACAGCCTCTTGAATCTGCATAACGCATGTGAGATTCATCCACGCTGTTGCATGTATCGATAGTTTATTCCTTTTTATTGCTGAGTAGTATTCCACTGTATGGATGTACACAGTTCATATATCCATTCATCAGTTGAAGGACATTTGAGTTGTTTCCAAAGATGCTTTAAACATTCACATGCAGGTTTTCATATAAACATATGTACTCATTTCTTTTGAGTAAATGCCTATAAGTGGTATTGCTGGGTCATATGGTAAGTGCACGTTTAACTTTGTAAAAACTGCCGAACTGCTTTCAAAGTGGTGGTATCATTTTGCATTCCCACCATGTATCAGAGTTCTAGTTGCTTCACTTCCTTAACATTATTTAGTATTTTCAGTTCAAAAATTATTTTAGCCATTCTAATAGGTGTGTAAGTTATCTCATCATGGTTTTAATTTGCATTTTCCTAGAGACTAATGATGTTGTACAGCTTTGCATGTTTGTTTGTCATCTGTATACCTTCTTTGGGGAAGTATCTGTTAAATCTTTTGCCTATTTTTTTCCCACTGGTTTGTTTACCTATTGTTGAGTTTTGAGAGTTTTTAAAAAATATGTTCTGCTTACAAGTCTTTTGTCAGACATGTGAATTGCAAATATTTTTTCCAGTGTGTGGCTTGTTTTTATAAATTCTCTTAACAGAGCATTTTTCAGAACAAAAGTGTTTTTAATTTAATGAAATCCAATTTATCAAGTTTTGTTCAATGAATTTGCTTTTGGTGTCATATCTAAGAAGTCTTTGCCTAATCAACGACCACAAAGATTTTCTTCTATGTTTTCTTCTAAAAGTTTTGTAGTTTTATGTTGTACATATAGATCTGTGGTCCATTTTGGGTAGACTCCTTTTTAATGCTAAAAATTTTTATTTCACCTGATAATAGTTGGACTATTCTTATGTCTTTGAGAAAACATCTAAAAACCAAAAGCTGCTATGACTTAAGCAATACTTAAAAATTTGTATCTCTGTGTGTCTATTGACCACATAAAGTTGATTTATGTTCTTATAGATCCAACCTAAATTTAAATTCTATTAACCATGACAGCATCTACATGCATTTGAAAAGTTCATACATGAATGTCAAGGTACTTTGTCCATAGCAAGTGCATGGGGCCTTGTGGAATTGGGGATTCCTTGTAATGACTCAGCCCTTCCTCAGTCACGTAGTGGTTTGCTATCCGCAGATTGGGGCCAGTTTCTTCCTTTTATAGATAAGGAAGAAGAGGTCCAGAGGAAATCAGTGCTCTTTCCAGAGTCAAACAGAAAGTTGGTGGCCAAGCTAGTCTAGAACCTATAGGTCCCTGGAATTCTTGTCCAGTGCATACTCCATTTCTATGTTATGGTTTATTGAAATGGTCACTGGCCGCTAGGAATTGAGACATCATCACAGTAATCATTCTTTTGAACACGTGCCTTGCATTATATAAGCTCTTAAAAAGCATGAACTACGCCTTTTCTAGTCTTTGAATGCCCAATTTTGTCTCATACACTGCTGTGTGTCCTAACATTATAACTGGGGCAGTTGTGGAATAAGTGCTTGCTAAGCTAATGTCTGCTTCCTTGGGCAAGGAAATATTTCAGAACAACCTATTTTTAATAGATTTGCATTGAAAATACCTGGAAGAGAATTGGTCGGCTACCATATGATATACAGAAAAAGGCATGGGACTAGGTTTTTAATTTGAGCCTCAGGGAATAATAGAAATAATAATGATGATGATAATAATACACACTCTACAGGTTAGATATATAGATTGAATAAAATAATATATGTGAGAGCCTGGCAAAGCTGGCATATTACTGAGACTCCATAAATATATGTTAGTTCCATCTCCTTGCCATTGTTGGAATGACAATTCTATCTGTGGGATACAAGAGCTAAGCACAATGGAAAGTGAAAATGAAACTCACAATTAAATATTAGAGACAATTATTCCTGGTTCAACCTAGACTTGTGCTTCAGTCATAGAAATGTTGTTCACAAAGTCAGATTCGAACAGAAGTCACAGAGTCAAACATATTATCCAAAAAAGCCCTGTTGAAAAGAAGTGATCTTTGCAGCAGCACATGAACATGAAGTGTAACGTAGGCAGCTTTCTTTACAGTGTTATTTCTTTTAGCTCTGGCCTTTGAGCTACAATCTGCAAGTTTTCACACATTTCTCATGAAAGCTGCCTTTTTATTCCTAAAAGCTTTTCTTTACCATTATAGCCACTAATGTGGTGGTGTAGATCCTGCAAAGGTCTTGTGGGGTCAGGAAGGGTGGAGAGGAGAGCTGAGGTGAACTTATCCAAGCTTAAACATTGCATATCGAAGCAGAATTCAATCGGGATCATTCCGATAAATGTCTCTTGTTTCCTTCTCTTCAAAACATTCTGGGCCACAACTTCCTGCCTTGCACTTGCATTTTAATCCCCCTGCTTGGCTTCACATCATGCCCCTGGCACAGCATGAATGACTTCTCTCATATCCCCCCCACCCCCACCCCCTGCCCCACCCCAGGGCTTGGGTTCTATCATCTGTGGCTGTCATTGCAGAGATGCAAATGAAAGCTCCTTTGGGGTAAATTGAAGTCAACATGGCATTGCCGGGCTCCTGGCCCAGCAGGGGTGTAAACGCATCACCCTCAGAAATAAATATGCTCCTCTGCTTTTCTTGGCCTTCAGAATAACCTCACAGTCACCTTTCTTTCCTGAGTACTCTCCAGATCATCTCAGATCTACCTCTACCCATCTCTTCCTCCTAGACCCACCCAAGCAATATTCTCCCGCCTCACCGAGGACTTAGACATTCTCAAATTGAAGAAAGTTAGCATTTCATCAGCACAAATCTGGCATAAGCAAAGCTTAGCACCATCCCACTTCAGCTTTTAGTAATCCCCCTTCCATCTTGCTCCCTCCCTTCCTGCCAGCCCTCAGATGTCCAGTGCTCTGTCCAGCCCCACTATTACCCAGGCCTGCCCACCTCCTTCCCCCTTTCCTCTGCCTCTGGAAGGAAAGCATATAATCAGCTGATCCACACAGATGTAGTAAAGACTCACCTGACACGTATACCCAACACAAGGGGATTTTTTAGAAAAAAAAAAGATGGTGGTAATACAAACAAAATAATTTTTAACTGTAGAATCTGAAACTAAGCCAGGATGGGGAGATTATTTCCATGTAAATTGTTCTTCCAGAAATATTGTACAACACAATAACTCAGCTGTGCACCTGGCACCTAGTAGGTATTCTCTAGTAGAATCAACAGTGGACTTCTCCTGTGAGAATGCTGAGTGTGCACAGATTTTGAAAGTTGCAGATTCCTCATCAGTACCCGTTTCCTCCCCACCAAACAGAAATTTAGCCCATCGCTGGCTCCTTCATTCATTTAACACATCTTCATTGGACATCTATGTCATGCACAATCCTAGCACTTGGGACATAACTATTTTTTTTAGGAGATTTCAGTCCAGTATGGAAATAGAAACATCGTGTGTAATCCAGAATAGTGTGTTATGTGCTGTGAATAGGGTTGCCGTGGGAAAACGTAGGTATGTACCCAGCACAGCTTTGGGTACCACTGAAGATAGTAATTTCTAAGCCAAAGTTTTAAGGGCAGCGGGTGAGCATCCAGGTGATAGGGGACGGGAGGTACTCCAGAGGGGAAGGAGAATATGGTGGGGTAGGTTTAAGAAGTACAAGTGTTTGGCACCGCTGCAGTATTGTGTTCATGTGGGATAAAAACAACAGCCAGAGCAAAGACATTTATTGAGCACTTCCCATGAGCCAGGCCGTGCTCTAGTGGTTTGCGTGCCCTCTTCTGGCTTCAATGCCACCATCAACCCAGGAGCCAGGAGACCCACTGTGCCCGCTGCTCCACTGTTCCACTGCCCGACACCCAGAGCCTCGCCACCACACTCTACCAAGGGGTCTTCAGGACTGATTCCATCATGTCTTCCCTCCCTGTGCCCACAGATCCCCATAGGAACCCCAGTCAGGTCATTTCTTGTCTCCTGGACCACCCCCACAGTGCTCTTAACATCCTGAACCTGACCCCATCTAATGTCACTGTGAGCTCTCAAACCCTTCCATCTGCGTCACTGAGTGTGTCAAGCATCATCATCAGAACCCTCTGCTCTTCAGCCTCCCCTCTGAGTGGCCTCTCACCATCTTGTTGGGCTCTTCCCGAGAACCTACTTCCACAGCCTCCCTCTCAGTAAGGGCTGTTCTTCCCCTAACCCGACATATCACAGGGCCTAGAGGAAGGGTAGGGGTCTTGTTTGCTCCTCATTGCCACCTCCTGTCAATTTTAACTCTCCCCACTAAAATTCCCCATCTCCTCTGAAGCCATGCCGTCTCGAGCTTCTCTTCCTTGTTGGAGTCATCTGAAGGTTTCTCATTCTTTGAAGACTTTGGCACCAGACTCATTGCTTTTCCCAAACCCTCCTCCTGGCATAATGCTTGGTGATTCAAAATCCACGTGGAGGGTCCTTCCCCAGCCTGGCTTCTCACTTTCATGACCTCCTCTCCTATGATCAGCCACCCATGGGACATGCCCTTGTAAATAACCACACACCCTACAAAATGACAAAATGCCAATGTCTAAGTTTTTCCTCTCTGGCTCCCGCTTTCTGTCTCTCTAGCTCCCTCCCTCCAGTCCTGTGAGTCCAGTAATTCCTCAGCCCCGCCACAATCAGCAGTCCACTGAAGTGACCATCTTTTTCACAATCCCTCACCCCTCGTATCTCCTCCTTCCCTGCCATGCCCGTCTCAGACCCGGCAGCCCCTCATTATAATCCCCTCCTCGCACGCCCCTTCTGCTCCTTTGCCATCCTTCTCTGTGTTGCACTCACTTGGCTGAATTATAAACTTAGTTAAATCCAACTCTCTGTCTCTTCTCTTCCTGCCCCCAAAACAGCTGAATATGTCAAGAGAAAACAATGCCAAATAACCTGATTTTAATTCTATGAGTACTAACCTCAACTGAGCCATTGGTGCTGCCCAAGGATCCCTTGAGAGGCAGCACAGCATGAGGAGGGTTTGTGGAGCCAGGCTTCCTGGTTCAGTTCCCTGCTCTGCCCCTTATGAGCTGGATCATCATGAGATATTTATTTTCCCTCTCTGTGCCTCAGTCTTTTCATCTGTAAAATGGGAAGAAGAAGAATACTTGGCTCTGGGATTGCAGTGAGGATGAACTTAGTTTATATTTGTAAAGTGCTTAGAAAAGTTCCTGGCACAGAAATAATCCCATATAATGGGGTGCTATTATCATCATCATATTTCATTTCCTAGGTCCACTTACTCTCCTGCTCTCCTAGAAAACCATTTCATACACTCTTTCTCTCTCTCTCTTTCTCTCTCTCTCTCACATGCCTCCTGCTCCTGCTCACCTTCTCACTTTGAATTAGTAATCATGATTCCTATTTTACTGAGAAAATAGAAGTAAACAGAAGAGAACTTTCTCCACTCTGGATCAACTAACATACTTCAGATGTACCTGTCTAGTTCCTTTCCCACTTTTTCCTGTGAATGAGCCCTCTGCACTTCTGTCCAACCACCCCACTTGTGCCCCTAAGTCCTGTCACTGCTCAAGGACATCTGTCTAGCAATTTGCCCCTCATTCTCCTGCAGCAGTGATTCACTGGATCAGCCCCATCATCATATGTACATGCTGTCGTAACCTTCCTTGACCCCTCAAGCCCCAGGTACCTACTCATTTCTCTGTTCCCTCTTCACTGCCAAACACTGGCATCAGTGCCTCTACCTCCTTGCTTCCCACTTCCTCCTAAATCCACTCCAATAATGTTTTATTCACCCCTGCTCCATCCAAACTGCTCTTATCAGGGTTACCAATGACCACTATGTTGCTGAAACTATGGTAATTTCCCAGTCCTTGTTTTATTTGATTTAACAGTAGCATTTGGCATGGCCAATTACTCCTTCCTTGAAACACTTTTCTCACTTGGCTTCCAGGATACCACACCCTCCTATTTCTCTTGCCTTCTTCTTGGCCACTCCTCCTTGACTTGTTTGCTGTTTCCATCTCATATTCTTGACCTCTAAGTATTGCAAGGCCAGAGGGTCCAACCCGTGGCCCTCTTTCCTTCTCTACTTATACTAACTCCCCTAGTGATCTCATCCAGTTTCAAGCATTAAATACCATCTCTAAACTAATTATGCCCATTTTGTATATGCTAGATTTTATCACTTCCTCCAGATTTTGGCTCAAAGTTTACCTTACAGAGAGGCCTTCCAAGGCCATTCTAAATAAAATAATGTTCCCATCCCATCAGTCTATATCCCCTTACTCTGTTATATTTTTTGCATAGCACTTTTCTTCTTCTGACATATATTTGTTTGTACATAGAAAGCCTTTTGAGAACAGGGACATTACCCCCTCACAGAGTGCCTTGCACATAGAGAACTACCAATAAACGTTTGTTGAATAAAAGGAAAATCTCATTCAGTCCGGATAATAACCCAGCAATCCTATTAGAAGGATTATTACAGATGAAGAAACAGAATTGGGTTAACCCATTACCACACAGCTGGCAATTCAGGCAACCTGATCCCAGACCACACATCAACCTACTGTGCTACAAAAGCCAGAGGATACATGGAGTCCAGATCAAGAGGGTCCTTTTACTAGGTGCAGACGTTATCTTGAGGACACATACAGAACCACTGGGGTTGTAGTGGCGGGAGAGTGGAGGAGTGACATGCCCTTGGTAAAGTGCTGACTCCATCCAAAATATGCATGTAATTGCACATCTTCAGTTCTTAGGTCATTAAATCTTGCCAACTCAGAGACTACCTTGGTGCTTCATTGGAAAATTTAGGCTCACAGTGTGTATATATGCTTTGCTAGCGTCAAACTGGCCTGTGCTGATAATATTTATGTCAGATTTAGTTAAGAGCTTCAAATCAAACTTTAACTTGAGGCCTGTGAAATTAAAAACCTTTCTTGATGTTTCCATAGCAGCCTGATAGTTGACATAATCCCTAAAGAAGCTTATATGTTAATGCCCAAGAACCATTTACAATGCACATGCACTGCTGACTCAAAATGCCATGACTTGTGCAAGATACACTAGCAAAACATTAAGGTATTTAAAGAATATATTATAGTTCAAACTATAGTAAAACAGGATGGGGTTTCCAAAAATCTGATCTAATGAACTTTTAAAATACTCATATTTTAAATATTTGACTTCTTTAGAGTTTAGTGCTGCATGGATTCTGACCTTTTGCACATGGGGTTGTAAGATGCAAGAGGTACTTCCATGTAGGCAATAAATGCATTTGGCTAATAGATGCTACAATTTACCATGTTTGCATGGTAAAATGAACTGCTGTTTTCTGTCTTAAAGGGAACCAACTTTTCATCCTCCAATACCTCCAAAGCCCAGTTCTCCTGTTTCTTCTCCTAACCATCTGAGAAAGGATAACAGGTAAGACCTAGTACTCCAGAATATCTTGCCAACATGAAATTCAAGAAAAATGAAATTAAATGAATTGTGACTTGCTTTGTGCAAAGCATGGATATGTTTTATGTGCATATTCACTAAAGAAGCACTTGCAAAGCTTTTCCTAATTTTATTTGCCAATACATATGTATATTTATGTTTGCCCTTGAATACTGATGACGATTACTAGTTTTAAGGAATAAGCCTTCAAAATAGAAAGGGAACAAGATTCATGTTCAGAAAGTGTGCACAGGCTTCTTATATACTAGCTCCTAATGTATAACTATAAAATATATATGTATTTGGCATATATATAGTACTTATAAAGTATAAGTATATACCTATTAAATAATACATGTATTTGGTTTGTATTTACTCCAAGTTAAGTTTACCATTGAAAGCTACATATTCTGATGAAAGATGTTCTTGAAACTTTGTGTTACCCCTCAAATCCTCACTTATGTTAGAAATATCTTTGGGTAGTTCTTTAATCTTTTTTTTAGTTAAGGAATTTATGATGTATTTCAAAACTATCACAAATTTTGAAAAATGTTCTAATTAATTTGTCTTTGAATCAGGAAAAACAGACTTGCTTTTCAGTTTTGAATCTGTGTCACTCTATAATTAATACTTAGAAACAAATCCAAAGATCTGAAAATCTTTCTCATGTGTTCCTGTTACACTGTTTAATATATTTTGAACCAGTTTTCAGGATGTACATCCCACATTTCCATTATTATGGTCAGATTAAGAAATGGTATCTCAACAAAGACTGAATCCATTAGATCTGCTTGATTTCCTGCCTTTGATTCTTTCGTATTTTTGCTTTTTGGTGGTGATTTTTTGATACCATGTAAGACACAATTATAGAACTATCCTTCAATAAGACACAATTATAGAACTATCCTTCAATAAGACATAATTATAGAACTATTCTTCAGTTGACACAATCATAAAAATATTTCTCAGTAAGAGAGGAACTTCAGCTAGAAAGTGTTGACTGGGCAGCAAAACTCCAGGTCTGAATTTCTAAACAGTGAAACTTCATAGGATCTTTGAAATTGTGTCCTTAGGTTGTGAGGATAATTTTTTTAATGAGTCAAGAGGATATTTCTTCACTGAACTAATTAAAATTATAGATCAGATTTATAACTTATTTGTAGATAGTTATAATTATCTCTTAAAAATAGCTTCTCAAGCTTTTTATCTTACACTATTTTTCCTTGAACTCTTACAGAATTAAGCAATTAAATCTTAATTTGAATAGGATTTTTAAGGGACTAAAATTAATTTGCCTTACTACCACCTCAATTCTAATCTAAAATCAGTTACGCTGGAGCTGTAAGCTTGTTTAGATTTAAAAGAAGGTAAATTTCACGGGAATTAGTCTAATCCATTTTTACTACTCTAATTTCTTTCTTCCACCAATGATCTAAAAAATAAAATTGGGACAACTTGCCTGTTTTTAAAACCCTGATTACTTTAATCACAGCAAGATGATTTTAATGAAAGAATATGAAAGGAAAGTGTTTCCTATGTAATTAACACATGTCCTCAGGAGTACAAAAAATAGTTGAATATAGCTTCTTGAGAACAAGCAAGAATGTGTAAGTAGGTCAACCAGATACTTAGAAAAAAGAGCAGAGAAAAGCCTTATATCGTAAATTGTGACAGAATCTAACAAAGTAAAATTTAATTCTGTCAGTGTGGTCATTCTCAGTGCGGTAGGAGAACTTGAAATACAGACTTATTTCCCATCTTGTCTGAGCAAATATGTTTCTTGATAGTATTCAAATGGGATAAATCTAAGAAAAAAATTCCTTTGATGCCTAATAACAAAAAAAGATTCTTACTCTTTAAAAATATTACATCACTATCTAATAGAGATAAATATGAGAATGCTTTATTGATGAAACCCATGAACATACTTAGAACAGATATTTCTTGACATATCCAGTGGTTTAAAATATATGAAAAGAGATAGATGAAATTACAAAATTAGTATATTGGACTCTCTAGAATTTCAAATAGAAGATGGTTGAATTCTAGCCAACCCAAAGAATTAAGGTTTGTTATCTCAAGTAGTGGTATGGTTCCAACACACACACCGATCTTTTTGAACATAAATGTTTTCTTAAAAATTTAAATTGAACAGAGAAGTGTTTTCTTACCTAACAGACATTATTTTTAACTTTAAAAATATAGGCAGATATGTCCACCTAAACCAGGTATATATACAGAAACCAACAGATCTACTGAAAGAAATATCAGGTGTGATGGTCTCTGTATCTGTGTAATTGTAGCAATGATAAAGTATGCTGTATTAAAACACTTTAAAAATATAAAACAATAAGAAAGTGGATAAAATCAATTTTCCAGCTGACTTCAATATAGTGGATAATAAATGTCTTTATAAGTAATTACAGAATTTTGTTTATTTCTATCCTAAGCTTTACATTAAGAAAACAACCAAAATTGTCTGAATGTGATAACAGTATAAGATTAAACCTCTTGAAGTCAAGACACCTTGTTTACCACCTGCCCCTAGGTCTATGACATAGCTGGTGTGGGATGTAAAAACAAAGAGGTAGAAATACAGTTTTTAGTTGAACTTGTGTTACAAAAGCTTTGCCTAGTGGTGGCTATACAAAGTCATGTATACCTCCTCCTGCAGCATCAGGAAGAGGCACATAAATTGTGTTGATGCCTTTGGGTAAGGTGACATTCCCCAAATGTCTGGTTTCCCCATGGGAGTCCTGATTTATACCTGTTGTCTTGCGTGTCCTATCTAGTCTAGTATTTGTTCTGGTTTTATCTGGTTTTTCTTTTTTTTTTCTTTTTAGAAAAAATTACTATTTTTGAAAATAGTTTTTAAATGTTATTTTATAGGTCTATCAATATGATAAACCAATTTTTTAGTCAAAGGATTTCTTTGACTAAAAAAAATTTTTGAAGTTCAAAACATATATGCTTCTTGTTTTTTTGTATTATCCCTTTTGACTCTCAGAAGAATCCCAGTTCAAAAGACATATTACACAAATTCTTTACCTTTGGGGAGAATCATGTTTCCCTTGTACCTGGGAACTTAAAGCCCAAGTCTCAGCATTTCCAAAACTGTGTGCCATGTGCCACAAAACGTCCATACATGCTCTGTGAAAGAAGGGTTCAATGGTCTGATACATTTAGGAAACAAAAATAGAGTTCTCTGCCACAGAACTTTTCAGAACCTTCAGTGTACTTATGGGGATTCTGAATCACCAAAAGTAGGTTACATTTTCCAAACTTACTTGACTACAAAATCCTTTCTTCACGGAACCTTATTAACCTTCTATGAGACATTGTTTGTGAAACACAGTTATAATTATAAGAATTATAAGAATTTTCCTAATTATTCCTATTCATGATCCAGGGAGATTGGCATGGATCCCAGCCCTTTATGTCTCAGGTGTTTTCACCTGTCCGATAGCCTTAGAAGACAGATATTTTCATCCCTTTAGAGGGACTAATTAATTGTCTGCGTCTGTTGCTTAATGCTCTTTGGCTCCACTAGAAAAACTTCCAAACTCACTTCTATGTTTACTTGTGCAATTAACTGGATTTTCTTTTCCGTGTTCTTTTTTCAGCATAAACTTGGAAGCTGCCAAAACCAAGTCCTTAGGGGAAAATGTAGTTATTTCAGTGAGCACTAGATGGCAGAGCCAACACCCACGTGGAATGACAAAGAGTAGAGAGAGAGAGTGTGTGTGTGTGTGTGTGTGTGTGTGTGTGTGTGTGTTCTGTCAATGGGGGATGTGCACGTCTCTGTATGCCATGAGCTGATAGAATAGAACCATTTTGTTATTCTGCTAAACTCAATAATTCCTGAACAACATCTGGACTATCACTTTCTCCACTGAAAACAGATAAGAAATTTTAGCTCCTTCCAAGATAGCTCTACTGTCATTGACTTGTATTCATTTCTCATTGTTTGAAGGAGTCAGGATCTCAACGACATTGCCAAAGTGGCCACTTCACTTCAGAAAACGGACAAAGGGTGAGGTCTCAGAGCTTTTGAGCTTGTTTTTCTCTTCTCTTCGTGTTTGAAAAATGCTTAACTGGTACATTTAAAAGTTCCAATATGAACAAAACCCCAGTGCTGTTTACTGTATATAATTTAAAAGAAGAAAGCATCAGTATCTCTAGGTAAATACCCCTGAACAGTGAACGGTGTAGACATTTCTGGACAGTTTTCTTCCACTGCTGCCTCCTCTGGTGGTTTCACTCATCCCAGTGACCTCAGCTATCGAGCCTCATTCCAGGAATCCAGTCCCGTATTTATGTCTCCCACCTGTCTCCCAGCACCCCTACACAGAATGCCCAAGGCCATATTCAAATATTCAACTTCTATCCCAAATGTGCTATTTCCTGGCTTTTCCTCTGTTCTTTCCTTCCTACAGGCTTATCTTTCTGGAATCATTCTTTTTTTTTTCTTTTAATTTTTTTTGTAGAGACAGGGTCTTGCTGTGTTGCCCAGGCTGGTGTCGAACTTCTGGCCTCAAGTGATCCTCCCACCTCAGCCTCCCAAGTAGCTGGGATTACAGGTGTGAGCCCCTATGCCCGGTCCTTGGAATCATTCTTGATTCTTCCATCTCTCTCCCCCTCCATGTAGTAACAGGCATGTGTGAATTGAATACCTAAAACGCATGCCCCTCAAGCCCACATGGCCTCCCCTTCAAACCCTCATTGACTCCTGCATAGATTATTAGAGTAGCTATCCAGATTTACTCACACCTCTGTCTTTCTTTCTGCTAAACCATTACTGCCCATCAATGCCAGAATTTTTTCCCCAAGATATTGCTCAAACAATCACTGTACCAGCTTCCTATTGCCCATCCTATTAAATATAACCTCATTCGAGGGCCTTGCTAACCTGGCTCTAACCTAATATTCCAGAGTTATTTCCAACTTCACCCATATATTTATCCTATATTCAATATCAAATTAAACCACTTCCTTTCTAAAATTTCCAGATACTCTGCTTTTTTTTAATGCTACATGGCAGTCTTTTCCAGCCCCTAGCCCACTATATCAATCCATCCAAGTCCTACCTGTTTTTCAAGATCCAGATCAAATATCACCTCCTCTGTCAGTCTTCCCTGAGTGATCCAGTGAAATGTGACTTCTGCCTCTCTAAGCTGTTGGAGCCCTGCTACTCACATTTTATAATACTGGATCATATTTGGCTTTGTTTCATGTTATTTGTGTAAATCATCTATCATCTCTGTAATATCTCAGGGCAGATAATTTGCATTATTCACCATTCACAGTGTCTGACATGATGCTTTGTGCAAAGTAGGTGTTCATATAATAAATCATGATACAATAATGACAGGTAGTGAGAAAACCTTGAGTATAAATATTCCATCATTTAAATGCCAAGCCAATAAAAATATTCCTTGTTTAATGGAATTTAGTACTGCTGAGAATGTTACTACAGATTGCAGTCTCTGTCAAAAGAACGAAGAGAAGAAGCAAAAGTGAAACTTGGCTTTTCTGTGCAAATTCATAAACGAAATAGGAGCCCTGAATCCAGACCAAGACTGTACAGAGTCTCCTGAATGATTCATTTCCGTTTCTTCTTTTATCTAAGTAACTAGCTGTCTAATTTTATTGATTTATTTTTGTTGGAGGTAATATTTTGTTTTCAGTGGGGATTAGACAGTTTTTTGGTGGGCGATTGGGATGTCTGGGGGAAAGATAAGTGAGTGATACTGAAGGGAAATTATAGTTTAGCATAAATCAAACAAAAACAATGAGAGGTGCAGTGAGTTTAACTTTCCTGTCCTCCTTCCCTAGCCACAAGGCACAAATTCCACAGCCAGGTACGTTCATCACAGAGAGAAGTTACTGCTTGATAGGGACCAGGGAAAATGTCTGTTGCATTGACATAGTCTTCCCAGAGTATTGTTGCTGTGGGCTGTCCACAGGGACTAGAAATAGCTTTATTTATCATAGCTGCTTTTTGTGAAATGGAGGGTTACTGCTATCTGTTCAAGAGCATTTAATTTGTTGCAAATGCAATGGTGAAACTTAATATCCAAAGCTTTCATCAGTTTAAAGTCATTTTGAAAGCTCAAGTTCTTTATTTGGAATACAGTATACATTTTTAAAAATTTACCACAGAGTATCTTCTCATGATTTATGCTAATTTTCTTGTGATAAACATGAGCAACCCCCAAACCTGATAATCTCATCATTGTGACTCATGCCAGTTAGAAAGGTCTGGGGTAAAATTTACAGGATTCTTGGGTTTGTTCTTTGCCTTGGGGACATGAATAGATTCTCAGCCTCAGAGTTGGAAGGTAGAATTTCAAACAAGAAACAATAATGAGCCTCTGTGTCAAGGGACTGGGTAGTGTTTGTCACACACAAGGATAGAGCATTAATCAATATTTTGTCAGAGGCAGCAACTTTTGTATTTATTCCCAGTCTTCAGTCCTACCATTGAATACTGAATGGATTTGTCTATTTGATGGCCATGAATTTAATATATTTTTAGGGTCTCTAAGAGGACTGCCCTCAGCAGCTCTTCTGGCCATAATATTGTGCTAGGCATCTTCAAGTACATAAGTGACTCAGCGGCTGTATCTCTTTAAGGCTAAATCAAAGTCTTGGTGTTTCTAAATGCAGTTAAAAAATAAATATAGCAAGCATTTATTAATTGAAAATTTTAGTATTGACAGGGCACTATTTATTATAATGTCCAAAAGTAATTGAGAGTTTGTGACTTGCCAGGTATCATGCTAAGCGCTTTACAGTCACTAGCTCATTGACTCTTTTCTGAGGTGGGTACATTAGTATTCTCATTTTACAGATGGGAAAATTGAATCAGCAGGAGCTTAAGTAACTAGAGCAGGGTCACCAATGAATAAGTGGTGAATCCTGGATTGGACTCCAGGTGTTCTTGACCTGGGAGCCTGAATGTGTAACTACTGAGTTACTGAGTCTTACAGCCTCCTGGTCAATACCAGAGATGACTCAGGAAGAAAGAGAAACATTGAGAAAGCTTGGAAAACATATGACTCTAGAGCTGGAAGAAGGGAGAACCAAGATTTGTGAACAGAAAAGCTGGATGAGGAAGGCAAGAGAAATAGAGGTAGGGAGAGCGGACAGAGAAGTTGGGGAGACGACATGCTGTGAGAGGGAACAGGAGCAAGACACTAAGAGCATTTTTGCAAAACTTCTACCCCATCCCACCCAGGCTGCGTGCTTGGGGGAGAAAGCTGAGCCCAAGTGGTTTAAGTAAAATTCTTGAACCCAGGGGTTTAGTTTAAGTAGGTTGCTCCTGAAGAAGCAGGCAGAAAGGTTTTTGCAGTTCTAGCAAATTTGGCTGACCTGAAAATGAGGTAGGAGTAGAATTCAAAAAAGAAGCCAGGTTGACTGAAACAAGTATTTTCCAGTAGCTACTTTGTGCAAGTACGTTGCGCAAAGCTATAATTAGTCAATGTTATTGATTCAATTAAAAATGTATATTCAGCATCTACTGTATGAAAGATACTGTCTTAAAAACTGAAGATGATCCAATGTAAAATACATTTCTAAATTTTAAGTGGTGTGAACGTGTGTGTGTGTAGGGGCAGGGGCATTGACATGAGACAAGTGTGCAATGGCTATAATACAAGGTATAGTAACAGAACTTCCATAAAGAAGATGCAGAAAAATCAAATGCTGCAAGGGGTCCAAAAATGGAGGGGATTATATTCAGCTGGAGGACTAGGAAAGGCTTCTTGGAGAAAGTGGTGTTAAAGGAGAACCTTAAAGGATAATCAAGATTTTCACAGATGGTAAAGGTGGGACATGTGTTGTATTTCAGAGAACTCAAGAGTTATTTTAAGGCAAATTTACTTAATTGACTCTGGGCAGGCTTTTACTAATGTGAGATTTTTTTCTCTTTCAAAAGTGAAGAATTGGATAATCTCATCAAAATGAACAAAAGCTTAAATAGGTAAGATTTTAAAATGTCTGTTTTTGGCTTTATTACTGAATTGCATATTGTGACTTCTTATGTATTTTCAGTCTTTGAGCATAAAGACCCACATACCAGGCTAGTCAAAAGTATCCTACAAATCTTGAATAAAACCTTGCAGAAATCACCATCATTTCATCATTATTATGAATGGTTATTAAGGCCTAAAGATACTAATATTAAAATGTCTTTGATTTCCATACTCCATTTGTTTATTAAGGCAGTTATATAAACAACCGCATTTCTCTTCCTGAAATATTAATTCACTAATATGTAAACAGAGTTTGGTTTGATCAATGAATACTTTTAGTTTAACTATTACAAAAAACTTATTATCTTAATTAACATTATCTCCTTATTTTGAATCATTTATAATTGCATCACTTGAAATTTTCTAAGAGAAAAGTGAACAATCAAGGCTTGAGTGAGAGGTGTGTCCAATGTTAGCTTTCTCTCTGTTTCTTTGCACGCTAACCTACCAAATGGGCAGGGACTAAAGAGAAGGAGAAGACAAAGCAAACGTCAAATGGATTAATTGATCTGAGGATCACAAGAACATACCCTGTTCTGACAATAATGATCACTTAAATTTGCTGCTTTTCAGTTCTCTCATCTACATAGAGGGGAGGTATTAGATCAGGAGTTGCAGACTCCACGGCCTCCTAAGGCTGGGCAGGTGTAAGTGAGTGAAGGGGGCTGATTCTATGGCACAGGTGCTGGGAGAACTAGTGTAAAAATGAGAAGAAATGCCCTGTCTAAATCACCTGGGTGCTTCAATATTAGGTTGCTACTAAACCTAATATTGCAGGACATTTTCAGGAGATCCTGAAAATCCAGGTTTCTATGTGTCATGGCCATCTTTGTAAACACTGGCTCATATTAAAAATAGAAATACTCTATGAACCCAAGCAACATATCTATGGATCTATTGTGGCTTGCAGATGCCCAATTTATATCTTTTATTATTTTATTTTCTCTAAGATCCACTGCAATTTAAATTTTGAGTCTATGAAAAGACCTATTTGGAATAAAGCCAATTTCAAGCATTGTTGCTCATCTTTCCCAGCCAGCTTCTATTTCCTGTCTTAGATGTAAACTGGTCTATGTTCTTATAGAGTTAAGCATCTGTTATTACCACTGACAAGGTTTTTTTAAATTAATACATTTAAAGAAATCAAGGTCTTGATGGTATCTTCAGAGCAAATCTGAAGGCAGAAGAAACAGCGAAAAGGTAAGTGCATCTTTCTCTAATCTGAAAATCTTCTCTCTCAGATTGCTTATCTTATTATCTTATTCCTTCAGACATTAGCTTCAAGGGAGTTGCATCCTCTGGCGTGGAAATGTACTAGCAAATGTACAGTGCTTTCAGCACTGTACATTTAGTTCAGACATAATTGCCCAGAGGGATTTCTGCTCTTCCATTCAATAAGAATAAATGAGCAATTCATGAAGAATGTTTATTGTATCTGACCTTTCAAGATACCACACCATTTCATTTCAATATGAAGTCTTTTATTTGAATTTCTTTGTGTTTTCAGAGCCAAAAGCCTTGAAAGCCTCATCTATGTGAATACCCGGACAGACAAAGATGGCAAAGAGTAAGATTTTATTAAGACAGGCCACTTTGATTAAATCCTAGACTGTATACTATTTTCTGGGGGAGACCTCCTGTTCAAGACAAGGGTCAGGCAGGCTGGTAGCACAGGCCTTAGATCAGGGTCAGGAGATAGTGAATGTCTTGGTGCTGGCTCTGCCACCAACATCAATCTGGGTGACCCTGGGCACATCTTTTACCTTCTGGAGACCTTTGTTTCCTCATCCCATAAAATGAAGGATAGGACCTAGATGATCTCCAAGTTCCCTTTTATATCTAAAATTGAAATAAATACAACTATCTGTTACAATTAGTGGACAGTGGGCTGGTTTATGAACTAAATACATTTATGATAAGACATTTAGGTGCTGGAAACATAGCCCCTTACCACTGAAGTCTTTAGAATGTACTAAGGCACTGTTCAGTTGGAATCTTGGTTGGGTCATTCCATATGTGTATCTCTTCATATGTATTTGTAAATATCTTAAGGCCAAAAGCCATGCTTTTATTTATTTTGTATCATAAAATGAGTTAATTAATAATTAGTAACTGAACTGATAGCATTTAAGAGATTAACTTAGAGTTCTAGCCAGATGCTGATATCCTAGAAAATTGAATTACATTATTGATATTATTTTTCCTGTTGAAAGAAACCAAAGTCTTGACAGTTTCATTAAAGAAAATTCCAGAATAGTCAAGAATGACAAAGGGTAAGGATTTATGAGATCTCTACTATTTCTTCCCCCAGATTTGCTGTTTACTTTGGATTTGGTTAGTCATTAAATTTGCCTTTCTAACATAAGAATTATTTCTATTGTCACAGTTATTTTTTAAAACCATTTATCTGTGCCAATCTGTGCCCAGAATGGTATTCTAGCTTTCCAAGTCAATCTTGGCAGATGCATTCTCAAACCTTTCTGATGTAGAACACTTAACAAAGTCTATATAATGACAAGTGTTGGCAGTAACCATCACACAGACATTGAATGCTTATTAACAACATATTATTATTATGTAAACTTGCCAAGAAACTACAGGTGATTTTTTCCAAATATGGAATGAAGGTGGAAAACAGTCAATTCACTGTACATGGCTATGTAAGCTTTACAGGAATAGATGAGATTTCAGATATTTTTAAAAATGGATTTTGGAGAGTTCCACAAAAGTGGTGGACTATGGGAAAAGTAGGATGAGCATCACGAGTAGATCATTTTGTGGGCTAGGAAAAAGGAGAAGAGAGAAGTGATTTGTAGTCTGGGACAACTTGATAGCAACTGGGCTTTGATTCAGGAATAACTGATCTTGTTGGTGGGGTAGGGAAAGAGTCCTAGTTCCTTTTCCTTCTTCCCTCCCTCCCTCCCTTCCTTTTTTCTTATATTGAAAGAACTTAAAATGTCAACAGTCTTATCACAGTGAAATCAGAGACAGATGAAAATGACAAGTGTAACACTTGGAAAATTGAAGAATTTAGAGGGCTTAGCGTTTATAGTCTCTCATAATTTTTAGTCATTGGCATGTGAAAGTTTTATTCCATTTGTTCAATTTATGTAAAGTACTTGAGCCATAATAGTAATTTTGACTTTTTCAAGGTGGCTTCAGACCCTTTAATAGATATACCCTTGAACTTTTTAGGAGAAATGGCTTGTCTAAATCCTCAAAGTATTTGAACTTAAAATGTCGATCAATTCATTTTTACCCCTGATGTGAATGATTCTCATGCTTAAATAAGATAGTATCACAACATATGTATTAAAGTCAGCCTCCTACCAACCCATGCTCAAGAAAATAAAAGCTGAGACCTGGTGAAAACTTTTACTTTTAAATTGATTCAATCATGACTGAGTAATATTGGTATCTTAGTTTCAGGTTGTCTCTTTGGCATTTTGCATGAGTAGAGCCAGCTGAATTAAATATTTTCAAGGACTTCTGATCCTTTAGGCATTGATTACATCTTCTGTTGTGGAGAATCTGCTGTTGTCATAAGAGATGCTGAATATATCATCGAGTTGCTCTTGCCTCACTCTCTTCCTGTCTCTCTCTCTTGCTCTATCTGTTCTTTTTTTCCCCAATGTTATAAAGAATCGAAAGTCTTGGAAGTCTTATTAAAGTTAATCAAAGGACTGACAAAAATGAGAGGGGGTAAGTAAATCTCCTACTTGGATGGGGCTCTCTTTTTTCAGGTTAGCTTTTTACACCTCATAAGAAAGAGGAGTGAATTCCTGCACTGTTTAGACTCATCAGAGATAGTAGGTGAAAGAAATATGGGTGCTGTTTCCATAGGACCACATATTGGAGCTGCATCAAAGTAGGTGCAGGAAAACCTGATACATAAACCCTTATTCTATATTTTCTTAAATAATTAAAAAAAGAATCAAGTTTTTATTCAAATTAAGAAATATAAAGGACAAAACTGCAAAGTTAGAGGCATGTTGAGAAGGCTTTCTAGATTGATTTAGACTAGTTTAAATCAAACACTATGTAGAAATTAATAAAGATAAGTTAAGGATAATTACATCAAAGGTCTTTCTGGTCATTTGGTCCTGAAAATATCTGATACCATATTCAGGGACATTCTTTTTTATGTAGATTTTAGAGAAAATTGTGTGTAACATAAATGATGGAAAGTTTTGGTGTTTTTTTCCAAAGAAGCCAAGATCTTGAATCTGTTATCAAAGTGAATGCCAAGACAGACAAAACCAGCAGAGCGTAAGAACTGCTTGGATGTCTTTGAATATTGGTTATTTTCTCCCAGATTAATGGTGTGACCTTCTCAGTGATATTGAGGGCATCACATCTTTGAGTCTGTCTTTCCTGTTCTGTGTCTGATCCCTAGTGTCCTGATCTTCACTTCAAAGAGTCTACAGTATATTCTATCTAAATTTACATTTATATCTAGCCCAATAAAATCCTAAAGATTAATTTAACTATATTATTGATAGGCAATTTTATCCTAAAAGTCAATTTAATGTAAGTATAATAATTTTCTCCAAACACTTGAATTATCATCAAGAATATGGAATGTGTATGTATCTAATATTGTGGGAATATTTTGAAACTGATCTAAATTTTTTTTATAAAAGAGGTGAAGACCTTGATAATGTTATCAAAGTGAATCCCAAAGGAAATTAAAATACCACTGGGTAAGACTTAACAGCATCTTTAATTCTGGTTTCTGTAAGTGATGATCAGATGATCAATCAGAAGATAAAATGATTTGGCTTTTTAGCTTCATAACCATATTTTATTAGCATGGAATTGGGCAATAAAGATGGGCCACACAACTGTCCCTCCTTGCCCTCAACAAAACCACTTCTTTTTGAAGAATTGTCCCAATGTTTGATAGTAAATTGCCTTTTTTCCGAGATTTTGGGCTTTGATTGTTTTTCGGGGTGAGTTACTGAATTGAATTTATTTGTGTCTAAAGAATACACAGTCTTGACAAAATTTTCAAAGTGGATTTCCAATATGACAAAGAGAGCCAAGAGTGACCCTTGACCAAGGCTCTTGTAAATCAACTTCTCTAAGGATGGTGGCCTCAGGAGGCAGCCCAGGAGAGAGGCTGGGCAGATATGCCCAGGGAGTGAGGACTTCCCACCCTTTGTGTCCTGTTCGGAGCTATGTTGACATGGCAGCAGCACCCAATTGCAATGCTTCTGCCATCCCTGCTGTCCCTTTGGATTTAACTTGTGTCCCATTTTGTTATCACTCAGTTCATTTTAATGGGGTGGCATGTGTCCCCCTGGGAAGTGAATCATTAATTTTCCTACTATGTGAGGTATTTTTTCTTGCCCTTTACTACTCACCATAATCTCCTCTGAGCAAATGATATTTTAACAAGATTTGGGCTGGGGAGATAGTTGAGTGTATATGAAGGCATATAATTTTCTTATTTTTTAAATATTCTTAAATTATTATTCTTGACATTATTCTTACTACTTAAAAACAGACTAGGCAATTGTATCTGATTTGTTGAGTAGAAATTTATATTCTGTCTGGATCCAGTATAGAACTTTATCTAATATTACTTCAATGCTCCCTGTGTAGAGTGTTCTGACAAGATGTATCTGAGGACAAAGTTGATTTTGTTAAATAACAAGTTGCACATATACTTCTGCATTTTGAGAACAAAACAAGAAATCATGTGTTTCTTGTTAACAAATAAGCAACCTTAAATGGTCTTCAGCTCAAGATGTGAGAGAAGGATTTTTATTTGCATTTAGAGCTTTAAAAATTTACATTGATATAGAGAACTTGTATGTTTACCGCTTAATTTTTCCAACCATTATTCACTTGATTAATGTTTTACTTTAACAACATTCATTAAAATTCATTTCCTTATTCAAAGAAAACAAGACCTCGATGGGCTTATTAAAGTGAATCCTGAAACAAATAAAAATACTAGGAGGTAAGATATTTAAAGCTTTTCCCCCCTTTGACGTTTATAAGCACATTAGTATTCTGAGTGCTTGTATTCAGAGAATAAATTGAAACAAGCCAAAACTGAGCTCTTTTTACTCCTAACACATCATATTAAGCAATTCTATACAAGTGATGCACGTAAGTCTCTTGCATCTTATTTTTGGGTGAAGTTTGCTACCAAATAATTTTGAGAAATTAAATGGAAATTTTGACTGATCTTCTCTAGTGAGCTAAATGATTTTTTGTATGTATGTGTGAGTACATGTATGTATATGTATGTATGTATGTATGTATAAGTAGTGTGTTTATAAGTGTATGCATATATGTATAAGTGTGTATATGTGTGTAGGTATAAGTAGTGTGTGTATTTAAGTGTGTATATATAAGTAATGTGTGTATCAGTAGTATGCGTGTATAAGTGCACATGTGTATAAGTGTATGTGAGTGTATAAGTAGCTTGTGTGTATGTATGTGTGTGGATGTATGAACTGTGTACATGTATAGTGTATTTGTGTATAGCTTGTATATGTGTAAGTAGTGTAATCTGCATTTAAAGATGAAGAGCTTAACAAACTACTTTGTTAAACGAGTTCTCTTACCTGTGAATTGTCAAGTAATTCTGGAGAATTTTTGTCCCCTTGGCTTTTTATTTTTTAAAAAGGAGATGAAATATTTTTGAAACTGAGTTTGTTGGCATATTGCTGAAAATAGTGTACCAAATAATTCCATGTGGTTTCCCTTGAACTCCTTTCCATTTAGTTAACTCAGTACATGATATTATTTGTTGATTCTAAAATGTGTCACGGATGCCCGCAGGCCCAGTTGGCAAAGCGAGGGCTCAGCTAGCTGAAAAGCTGTTGTGCATACTGCCAAGCTGTCCTGCTTGTGGTAGTGTGGCGTTGTCAAAGGCACAGTGACCCATTGAGTTAGAGGCTTGCACAATCTTGCAACCAACAAACTGAGAAGAAAGCATTGATTTCCTTGGCTACCTGGGTGGTCCAGGGAGGTAACCTGAGGCAGTGAATGTGAGCAGGGAGTTGGAAGGACCTGGGTTCAAATTCTGACTCTGTCACTTGCTAACTGTGTCCTTGTGCTTCAATTTACTCATCTACAAAAGAGGGATCATAATACTCTCATGCCTGGCACATAGTATAATAGAGATAAGTAATTTTTATAAAAATATTCAGGTGAATTATGTTTTCTTAATGATTTAGATAGTGTTCAAATATTTAGTTTACTTTGACTATCCAAGGAAAATCCATGTTTTCCTTTCTAATTTTTATTAGGGTATTTCAAATTGTGACTTATTGTTCTTCATATGTTGTATGTATATGTGTGCATACCTATGTGTGTCCATATGTGTATGAACATATGCAAATATTTGTGTGCATGTGTACATTCATATGTGTGTATGCTTGTATGCTCATGAGTATATGTATACGTGTGCTTGTCTATGTGTATGTGAGTGCACATGCACATGGGTGTGTGCATGTGTGTACATTGTACATGTGCATGATTGCATACATGTGCACAATGCTTGTGTGTTCATGAGTATATGTGTAAGTACATGTGTGTGCTTTTGTGTGTATATGAGTGCAAATGTACGTGAATGTGTACCTGGGTGTGTTTGAGCATATGTGCAGTGTGTATACAGATGTCTGCATTTGTATGTGTGCTTCCTGGGGGATAGCAGTTGTCATTTCCTTTTTCTACACATAATGAAGTTCTGTAGATCTTTTAAAAATGAACGCAGATCATGCTCAGTCCCTTATTAAAAACTTTCGATATTCTCCCATCTCAAGTAGAATAAAATTCTAACACCAATGATGGCCTTTTGCTTTCTCAATAAAGCCCAGCCAAATTGATCTTTTTCTATTCCAGGCTCACTCCTGCCTTAAGGCTTCTGCATATGCTGTTCCTATTTTCTCGAATGCTCTGTCCCCATATTGTCACCTTCTCAAACAGGTCATTTCTCACTACTGAACATAATTATGTTACCACCTCCTCCCCCAACCCCAGTACTACAGGCACTGGGCACTCTTTTTTATTTTCTACATAGCTTATATGGTTATATGGAACTGTGGCATTCATTTATATGTTTAATTGTATATTGCCTACCTCTTCTCAACTTACACTGGAAGCCTCAGGAGATCTAATCCTGTGTCTGTGTTGTTCACATCCATCCCGGCACTTGGGGCAGAGCCTGGCTTGTAGTGGGCTTTCCAAAACAATTTGTGGAGTAAAAGAATGTATAAATACTGAAGACATATACACTATGAGGCATTGCTTCACACAGTTAAACTCAAATATTATTTTACATTATTATGTTAATTAGTAGATTACAACATTAATTAACTCACTCTTCTTCGTTGACTTTGTGAACTATGAAATTTAAATAACCTTATACTGTTGTGTGCTTTATTTAATGTTTAAAGAGATCAAAGTCTTGCCAATATAATCAAAGCAACCTCCACAACCAAAACAAACAAAAGGAGGAGTTCTAACGCTTACTGTTGTGTTATTTTTTTGAATATTCAAATCTGGGAATAGCATTCTGGGAATTCTTTTTCTCAGTCACTGGCATTCAAATCCCACATAGTTCATTTAGGCAAAAATCAACAAGGGGTAATCTAGAGTAGAGTGGTTGTTTCTGTGGGGCTAATTGTTTCATTATTTGCATGACAAAGGTCCAAATGTTTTATTGCTGCTTTTAGTCCGGGTATCATATTCTCAGACATCTGGATACAAACAAAAAACTTGAATCAACATCTGGTTGATTCAAAATATCTATATCTTTGATGTTCTATAGACAAAAGCTCAGAGATATTTTGACATAATCTTAGCAGGGTCACAGAGTGTGGAGAAGCAGAATGTGAAAGTATCTTCCTGTGGATGTTCTTTTCCCCATGTGGCATCCTCTGTAGCTCAGAGCAGCTTTTGTTGGTGCTTCTGGTATGTGGAAAACACATGTAGATGCAGTAAGAAAAGCAAAATTACATTAAGATGAGAAACAGACATATTACTGAAGGGTAACAATAAACTACTGAAGTGTTTTCAGTGACTGTGTGGATAATATATATAGATATATATTATATATAGATAATGGATATTGCTTACATTTCAGAATGTTTCAAAACTCTGTAGATTTTCCTATTTTTTATTGCCAAAACAAGTCAAGATTTGTAGTTCTAACATACAGTTATAAGTACCAAAATCAGACACGAGGCTGCATCTCATGGGTTTAAAACAAATTGACATATTAATCTTAATACAATTTTGTGATAGAAAATCTGCTAATGGATGTCAATTTTTTAAAAATACAGATTCTCCAAAGTTGGTTTTAAAGTTCCACATGTTGGAGGTTGATAGTAAGAGAGTATGCCTTATGGAATGTTCCAAGAGATAAGTATATAGACTAAGTTACAAAGATGTTTTGTGCACCTGCCAAAGGCTGAAAGCATAGCATTAAGTGCATCAAAATAGAGAGTGCTAGTGCAGTACTTGCGAGTAGCCAAATGGCTCCGAGATTAAGATGTCTCCCTAAGTCTGAATGAGTTTCAGAGGTATATACTTCTGCATGGTCACCTTTAACAATCTGCAACTCTCTGGCGTGATATTAATGAGTGTTTATCCTGTTTCTGAGTTTTAATGAATAGTTTTATCCACTTGTTGTCAATCTACCATTAACCTCACCGTTTTCTCAATGTTTTAAAGGGGCCAGAGCCTTGACAATCTCATCAAAGTGACCCCAGAAGTAAATAGAAGAAACCAAGGGTGAGGATTATACCTTGTCTCTCTTCCTTCCCCCTCCCCATCAATTTGTGGCTCTCATGAGAGAAAATGTGTTGAAAAACCTCTGGATTGGAATCAGAAAGTCTGAACTCCATTACTTACCAGCTGTGTGTCTTTGAGCAAGTCCCTTGAACACTGAGTGGAAACTTCTTTAGTTATAAAATGAGGATCAAAATGTTTATTCTTTCTTTGTCACTTGATAGTTGTGAGGATTGTGTGAAATAATGGATATAAAAATCTGTTTAAAACAAAAAGGTATCACAAATGGAAATTATTAACAAAACATAGTTTAGCTATAGCTATAGCATTAGATGTAATGCTTAGGTGGACCAGGTGAGAGTTCTTGGCAAATCATTACATTGTTTGTGAATAGATTATTTTTTAAAAACACAATCTTGTTGTAATTTTGAGGGTAAATGGGGAACAAAGCCAGTATACCAATTATTTGTATGAAGGTCAAAAATCTTACTCAACCCTAATCCTAACTCTAACCCTAACTTAGTAAAATTCATCTTGAGCACATTTATCCTTTTAATCAAAACAGCCAATTGACTTGTCTATTTTTATTCATCATGTTTTTGGTTTTTTGTTTGAAGTGCAAAAGACCTTAATAACCTCATCAAAGTGAATCCAACAACAGAAAAAAGTATGCAAGGGTAAGATTTAATAAGCTCCTCTTTTTTATATCATAGTAACAAATGCTTAAAAGTATAATTGAATCATAATTTCAGCTGACTGATGCTGAACCCAGTGATCCTTCAAGAAAAACTATGTAACCTGATTACCTTATGTCTGAAATGTTAAAATTTTTGGCCAATTGATTTTTGATACAATGAAGGTACCCTTTGATCAATTAGGTCCACAGCTGTTTTCACAGGACACATCTGTCTATCTGTCTGTCCATGTGTCTATCTATCCTAAGCAGATAGGGTTGGCACAGTAAAGGGGAAAGAGAACTAGAACTAGACTGGACCCCACAGATGTGGGTCCAGTTCTGGCTCTGCCTCTCTTACCTGTGGGCTTTGGTTTTTCTCATCTTCAAAGTGAAGAAAAATTGGACTGGGTGCTCTCTAGACACTTCCAGTGCTAATTCAGTTACTAAGTTCCAATAAGATGGTTGGTGTAAAGGACAAGCATTCTGGAGTTAGATTACCTATCTTTTGTTTAATTTCAGAATATTACAGGGGTACAAACATTTTGATTACATGATTTGCTTTTGTGCAGTTTGGGTCAAAATTATAAATGTGCCCATCACCAAGGTAGCATGCATTGTACCTATTAGGTGTGAATTTACCCATCCCCTCCTCCCCTTCCCACCTACTTGGCTCCCATTGAGTTTTACTACCATATGTACGCATGGGTGTTGATTGATTAGTTTCAATTTAATGGTGAGTACAAGTGGTGTTTCTTTTTCCATTCTTGCGATACTTATCTTAGAAGAATGGTCTCTAGTTCCATCCAGGTTGTTACAAAAGGTATTAGTTCACCATTTTTATTATGGCTGAGTAATACTCCATGGTATACATATACCACAGTTTATTAATCCACTCATGTATTGATGGGCACTTGGGTTGTTTCCACACCTTTATGATTGTGAATTGTGCTGTTATAAACATTCAAGTGCAAGTGTCTTTTTTATAAAATGTCTTTTTTTCCTTTGGGTAAATACCCAGTAGTAGGATTGCTGAATCAAATAGATTACCTATCTTTAAATGCAAGCCCTGGTACCACTAGCCAGGTGGGAAAATGACTTAATCTTTCTGTGTCTCAGTTTTTTCCCCTATGCATTTGGGTTGATAATATTTCCTATATCATAGGATTGCTGTGAGGATTCAATTAGATAAATCATGTAAATCACTTAGAACAGTGACTGGCACATCAAAAATTTTCTAAAAATGTTAGTTATTATTTCTATGCAGTTATAGTTAGGTCCTTATATAAATATATATTCACAGTCAACACTGAAAAACCCTAGCTTTCTGAGATGATCTCTGTTTTAATAAACATTTTATAATAAAAAGTATTTCTCAGTTTAAACAAATATTCGCAACATTTTGTGTAAATTTACCACTTATCTGGTAATTTTTCCCATGATTTTAAGGGACCAAAGTCTTGACAGCCTCATCAAGGTGGCTCCTGAAACAAACAGAACTAACCAAGGGTAAGGTTTATGGAACTCTGCTCTCTTTCCTTTTTTTTCAATTCAACTTAAAAAATATGATAAAATGCATTGTCCCACCGTGGACACAACCAGTGATGGGACCCAAAATCAACAGTTTCTGTGTCAGAAACCTGGTGTTCAAGCCTTTGCTCAGGGCTCCCTGGCCGTGGGCTTTTGTGAGAAAGAGAATTCCTTGAAATATAGGAATGATCCTTCACCAGTATGGAATTTGTATTTCATGCTTCATATTTCCTTGAAATGAATCAGGATTGCCCATGGGACAAAACATCACCCCAAAACAATTTCCTAGAGCTAAGCAGCCTAAAGAAAGTCTTCATGTGATAAAAAGCTTTCCTTCCTCTTCCTCCATCATTTATTTCCTCTCTTCTTATTGTCTACCACCCAAACAATTTCTAAAGTTGAGGGGTTGTTTTTAAAAATTATACTCAGTTGATTGAGATAATAAAAAATACAAAGAATGACATTTATCTTTTATAGAGAGTGCATTTTCTCTGACACACATCACATTAAGTAAATAAAGAGATATAACAAAACCATCAATCTATAAACATATATTGTTACAGTACTTTAAACATGAGTGTCTTTTATAGATACCAAGATATACAGCTTCTTTCTGACAGATTTTCTGACTTGCTTTGTATATAGGAATGCTTTCTATTTTTACAGTATGTGGCTATTAAACAGAGCTCTGACTAGATCAGAGGTCAGCAACTTTTTCTTAAAGGATTACATAGTAAATAGTTCAGGTTTGTAGTGGCTAAAACTAGTCTTTGTTTTAACTAGTCAACTCTACCAGTAGTGTGAAAGCAACCATAAACAATACCTCGTAAAGGAAGGGATGTGGCTGTGTTCCAATAAAACTTTATTTACAAAACCAGGCTGCAGACTGGATTTAGCTTGAGGGCCATAGTTTGCTGACCCCTAGATAGTGTTTCATTTGGGTGGGAAAAGAGGATCGGCTCTGAATGTAGTTGAGGTGGCTTCTGAAATATAGCCTGCTGCCCCTCCACTTTTGCACATATTGGTTCATTCACTTTATGATTAAACCAAAGATTTCATCACTCTTTTATCTGAATATTTAGTGTTACATTGTCCTCAGATTTTGTTCACCAGATAAGAATGCAACTTTATTGTCATCGTCTGAGGGTCAGACACTGAATTCAAAGACCATATAATACTTTACATTATAGACTAAGAGTCAGTGAAAGACAGTTGTCTTTTGTCCCTCTCCCAAGGTGACTCAATTTCTAAAGGTGAAGATGGCCATAATTATATGACCTTTCTCATGCAGTGTTTGAGCCTCTATTTTAGCAGCCACATGCTGCCGTGTGTTGCATTTGGTTGTGTGTTCATTTCTTCTACTTGGTAGGGAGATTTTTGAATTCATAAAACATTTACCAGCTATGTAGTCCCAGACAAATTGCTCAACCTCCTTTAAGCCTCAGCCTTTTTGTCTATAAAGTCAGTATTGTGAGAGTTAATTTCTTCATGAGTTGCTAGGAAAATTAAATGTGATCATGCTCATGAAGTACTTAGTGCTCAAGTATTTATTACACATTATTAATATTATTATTACTCTTTCTATTTTTTCTTCATCATCGAATCCCCACAGCACCACTCAATACTTAATTTGAAACAGATACTAAAGAAATTATCCTATTAGTTTGAACCTGATGAAATTTCTGACATTCAACTATTTTTGGCTCACAAAATGACAATTTCACACAGTTCGATGTGATAGAAAACAACAATTTACATGGAAAGATGTATACATGATAAAATAAGTTTATAAATTAGTCCCAAAGATTAGTTAAGTGATATAAGCCTTTCCAGTTTTCTTTCTTTCTCTTCATATTGTCCAATAATAAAGTATATCAAACTAGGCTCTTGTTCAGGCCTTTTGGTATTAGGGTTGGTATCATTAGTGTGATAATAGCAATATCTCATTAGAGCTATTAATGCCTATTTGAGTGTTTAAAATAAAAACATATATAATCTGAAATCTTGCTTTGATGTAGCTTTGCATGAAATGGGATTCTGAAGTGATTTAATTAATATTTTGGAGTAGCATCAATATTACATATTTACATTATATATAACACCTGTGTAACTTAGAATCAGGAAATAACTCTTTTATAAAAGTCCCAGTTTTTGTTTGTTTTGGAAGGAAGGAAGCAAGAAACACATGGAAATGATGAATAATTTTATATTTTTCTCATGCTCATTATAATCTCCAAAGAATATTCTAAATGCTCTAATTCTACTACACAAATATAATATGGAAAATAAGAAGTTTAGGAGTAATTCTGCTTTGAGGTTGATTTAAAAGAAACAAGAATGAAACGAAATTAGGTTTTCATATATGCAAAGTTGTACAAGAAATGAATGGATAGTAGCCACCTGTTTTAACATAGCACTGAAAAGAGAATTCATGTAATGATGGAATTTTAAATTAGCAACAGTCATTTGATTTAACATTAAGGTTAAAAAATGTACAAATTATTGACTTTAGTTGACTTTTTCAGCTATTGAAACTTATAACACTTTTTTTAGGAACCAAGACCTGGACAATCTTATCAAAGTGATCCCCTCAGCAAACAAAAGGTGAGCTTATTAAGATTATTGAGGACTCCTGAGCAAGTCACAATTTGTGCCCAAAAATAAGGTTAATTATTTGGTTAAGACATTTTGAAAGGGGACATGAAAAAAGTGGGAACAAATTGATTTGTTGATGTGTAATAATGCTGGTTAGATTTTTCTTTTATTATGGCTTCCATTTATTTATTATAATACTGTTTCAGATGATAATATTGAAGCTAATCCTGTATAATTACTACTTGAGAAATTCCTTTTGACAGCAATAATAACATAACTAGATTATAACTAAATTTGTAGTTAATAAATTATAAGTTCATAAAATTGAATAAACAGAGAATATTGGCTTTCTACTCTCTCACAAACCCAAGGATTAATATTTAAATGACTTGTGAGAAAACTGGTGACATAACATTCTTATACTTGATTAGACTATTTTTGCATGGTATTGAATTTATTTCTGTTCTTGAGAAATTAAGACCCATCATGCACGCAGCAAAAGTTCATAAAAGCATGGCAGAGAAACTCTAAGCTACTTCTTACAGAATTGTTGCGAAGATAATGTTGGTGAAAAGCATGTGTAGATGTAAGGGATATTATGAACATAAGAGAGAGGAAGATGTTAGGGGGAGGGAGTGTAGAGTTTGGGGTCCAGTTGCTGTGGTTTCAATTTTGGTTCACCCTCAGCCACTTCTTAGGTATCTGGCCCCAGGGAGTGTCTTAATCCCTTTGAAACTCCATTTCTTATTAATAGTTTTAAAGGGAAGATGGTAATATTGACCTCACTGATTTGTTTTGAGGATTAAAAAGTGGTAACTAATGTATATAAAGTAGAAACTCAGTAAACTTATTACTTTTTACACTAGGATCCTATCGAATGATATACAAGTGTGGAAAAAAAGAAAAAAGAAATGCCAGAATGAAATTTGCTGATTTCCAATTGAATCTGACCTTTTATTTTATGTTTTATTTTGTTTTAGCAGTGAACAAGGTCTTAATGAACATATTAAAGTAAGCCCCAAAGCTGTCCAAAACTCCTCTGGGTAAGAGAAGGATGTTATTTACTTGCTTTGTTTTGTTTCTCCTTAACTAAACACAAAATGAATATAAATGACATAATTGTTCTATGGGCAAACTGAATATAGATCTTGAAATATCATCTCAATTGGAAACCTAGATATCTAACTATTTGTTCATGGCAAGAAAGAGTAGCAGCTGAAAACAATGTACAGTGGTGCCTTCAATTCTCTCAGCCTCAAGTAAAGCTGAAGGAAGCAATTGGAGAAATAGGTGGGTAGGAACATAGCTAGTCTATGAGCTGTTTATGTTTTGTTTTGTTTGCGTGGTACTGATATTAATACTTTTGTCTCTGGAATTGATTAAAATTTATTAATGATAATTAAATTTTTTAAAAGACCTAGACACTTCATTAGACTCATTCTCACCAATATCATTTACCTCATTTTAGAAGAGTGTTTTCTGGTAGTCAGTGGGAATCTTATGAGGGTCATTGTTCTTTAGAGGGTCTGCTGCTCCCAGCAAGGTTATGTACCTAAAATTTGATAATTCTTTAAGTAGTGTCAGTAAGATAATAAAATTCACCTTTTGTCTCTGGTTACCTGAAGATATAATATCATTACACATTATTGTTTTTATATATATACATCTTAAGATTGTTTTCATGACTTCTCTTTTTAAATTTGATTGGTACATATACAAATTGTAAAATTTTAGGGTTAGAAGGAAGGAGCCTTAGAGAATCTGAGCCCAGTTAGTTTGAACAATTTTGAAAACCATTGTTCCAGTTGAATCTACTCATTTTGCAGAAGAGGAAATTAAGACTCAGAAAGGTTAAGTGATTTGACCAGGGTCACAGAGAAAATTAGTGGAAGACTGATAGTTCTGTGATCTCTAGGCAGTGATTAATTACTGAGCACCTACTGGGTTCACAGCTTACAACTTAGGTATCATTACTTACACATTAGGTATAATTATAGACTGTGGACGCCAAAAAGAGAATTCAGTAGACATAATCAATCTTATTAGCAGCAGGCAATTAACATAGATTAAAGCTAATTATGTACCAGGGGCACAAAGATGTTACTCCAAGACAATAATAGGTTGTCAATTTAATATATTACATTTTGGAGCACTCACGTACCGCTTGCTGAATATAGAATGTATTGTCAGTGGGTTGTATTTAAAAAGAAAAAGAGACACTGAAGAGCTAATAAACACATAGGTGGTAAAATTCATATTCATAGCCTCCTAAGAGTAGATGTTAAGAGGTGGACAGAGCCTTAGAGATTATCCAATCCAATCTCCTCATTTACAGATGAGAATACTGAGGCCAGGGCAAAAATCTAATAGTCTTCTGTAAAGTCTTCTAACCCCCAGCCCAACTCCTAGTCTTTACACCCTGGCACATAGACTTTGATCTTAAAATATACGAAAATTAAGTAAACACCTTGGCAAATAGTAGAAGCTATAAAGATAGGATTGTTGCTCTTGTTGCAGGATAGCCAGATGTTTTTTTACTGTTCTCACAGGGTCACTTGAAGGAATACTTCATAGATTACAATGGCACAAATGTGCAAATTACTGCAAAACACTTTACAGCTTTTAAACTACATGGAAATAATGATATCTAAATCATCTAGTGTATCCTTTACTACATCCTTAAAGCCAAATAAATGAAAGCAGTCACTTGACTGATAAAATTTAGATATGATTGCTTTATTTGCAGGATCTAGAGCCTGAAAAAAATGTCTACACATTTGTTGTCTTCACAAATTGCATGATGCTATCAGTTAAGGCAATTCAGGATTGTTAGTGAGATCTTTGGGCTCTAGGAAACAGTGGTTTGAATATCATTGTTCTAGGTTGTTGGAGAAGCCAAATTTTCTACGCTCAGTAGAACAGTAAAAATGGAAGTTCCCATGTTTGTTTTTGCATTTTCTATGTCACTTACTCTTAATTATGCTGGCACATGAATATTATACGTAGTTACTAAACAATACTGTGATTAGTTTTACATATTAAAAAAATGTTGTGGCCTTTGAACATACCATCCCCTCTACAAAGTTTTATTCTTTGTATTTTTTTGAAATATGTGGAATTTACCTGATTTTAAGGACTGTTGTCTTTCTGGCACTATTTAGTTTTATAACAGATTTTGGCCAGGCACGGTGGCTCTTGCCTGTAATCCCAGTACTTTGGGAGGATCGCTTGAGGCCAGAGGTTTGAGACCAGCCTGGGCAATAGCAAAAGCTCATCTCTACAAAAAAGAAAAAGAAAAAATTAGCCAGGTATGGTGGCGCATACCTGTAGTCCTAGCTAGTCTGGAGGCTGAGGCAGGAAGGAGGATCTTGTGAGCTCAGGAGTATGAGGTTGCAGTGAGCTATGATAATGCCACTGCACTCTAGCCTGGACAACAGAGCAAGACCCTGTTTCAAAAAATTAATTAATTAATTAAAACAATAGATTTTGCAATCAATTTATACAAGGAAATGTTGTGGATAGTTCTCACATGCCAATCATTCTTTTAATAGTATTTATAGACACCAATTGATTATCTTTAATTGAGCATATTATTATTGAAGATAATTTAAAACTGTAAAAATTCAGTTAGGGACTTTCCATCAACCATGGCAATGTGAGGACTATGATGAAGAGATCAAACTAAATGAAGCCATGAGTTGGAAGCACATTCTATGGAAAGGTTGAGAGCTGGAGGAGGGAAATGTAGACCTTTTCTCAAACCTTTTGATGACATCTCTAACGGGCTCCCCTTTAGTTCCTGACCTTGCATCAATATTTTTGATGGATAAATGTATTTTATTCTTATATAAGGAAAAAGGACTGCTGGGGGAGAGAGTACAGGTGGGTTACTGTCCCAGATGGTACTGGAATCAGGTATTATCAGTCCTGCAATTTCTTGCTGTGGTGCCTGCCTTGTATTTCTCTGATTAAATATTAAAATATGTTTAGAGGGACACTTCAAAAAATCACTACTTTCCAGCCCTTAAAACAAGGTGTTGTACTGAGACAGTGAATAACAGCAAACTATGTGGGAGGAAACACTGTTCTTTGGCTCAGAAGAGAAATAGGTAGAGCTTCAGATGGGGCGTGGACAGTTTTCAGAATATGTAACTAATCTGACTAAGAACAACTGAGTTAACACAGTTTTTCCGTCATCATAGAGGTAAGAATAGTCACAGTTTTGATGGATTGCTGGAACTCCCTTTGCCAACCCATATGTTAAGAATAATCCCAGCTTTAGAGCTTATTTTTTAAAAATGATATCCTTAGCTGGTAAACATGATTTAAAAATGATAAGGACATTAGAATCAGTTTGTATCTTCATAATGTTAAAACATTCGAGCGTGAAAAATTGTCACTTACCAGATGTTTGCTATGAAGCACTTAACCAGCATGCCCTTGGCTGTGAAATGTGTGAAGTCAGAGTAAGTTTTCTTCTGATACAGCATAATTCTTTCTCCCCTAAACTGGTTAGAAAACATATTTCATGGCTATTCAATACCAAAACAATATGTCTCATACTATAATCCTTTCTTTCCATTTCCAATGACCTTAAACCTGCATTATCTCTAACCTAAACTGCTTTAATCTTTTTTCCACTTAAAGAAACCAAGATCTTGATAAGCTCATCAAAGTGAATCCTGAAATTCTCACAAACAACCAAAGGTAATAGAACTTTGTTATTTTGAATGTGCTTTGGTCAGGAAGAATATTTTATTGTATTATTATTTCAAGCAGATTTATAATCTTAATGATCTTACCAAAAGAACTTCATAATTAACCTGCTCTCTTTTTATTTTCCTATTTAAAGAAACCAAGGTCTTGATAACCTCATCAAAGTGAATCCTGCAGTAATCAGAAATAATCAGAGGTAATCAAATAAAAGCAGTCAATTCATGTTTTCATCTGTCTGTTGCCCCTGAATTAAATGGATTTTTAATGTTGCTTCATTGACCTAGCACAACCCCCAAACCTATTACTAATCTGAACTTTTTTTCTTTCTCTTTTAAATAGCCAAGACTTGGACAATCTTATTAAAGTGAAACCTTCAGCTCTCAGAAACACTAATCGGTAAATGACCTTGCCTGACTATCTTGACATGTTCCCAAGATTATAGGGTAGGAACTTTCTTTCTTTCCTGCTTTTCTTTCTTTCTCTTTCTTTCTTTCTAGAAGGCTTTTTGTTTTCTTTAGTGTTTTAAATGAGGACACATTTATAACCCATGTGTCTCCTGTCAACAAGGAAACATATTGCACTCTTCTGGAATCAATTGCACTATTTTGGAATCAGTTCTGAGCTTCTTATTTGCACTAAGACAACTTAGTATTTATTGTCTACAGAAAATAGAGTTTCAGGACCAAAATGGAAAAATGAGTAAAATCAAATATTAAGAAAAAATAATTTTGAAAAGGTTGAACCGGATTAGTGGTTTACATGGGTTTATAGAGCCAATGCTCTATAGGAGGATTTGGGGTCTTCAAAATCCCAGATCAATACCTAGTGTGGGCTCACAAAATATTACAGCGGATTTTAAACTTGAACTTCCATTTTGAGTTCTGAAAATATCTTATAATTTATTTTTATATGATATCTTTCACGTAAAGTGCTTTATTAATAGATAGTAAAGTTAGAAAATGCACAAGAGTGCACTGTGCCAGAAGTCCATATTGTTCTGCTCACCTGAAGTTTTATCATAATAAATACATAGCTGGGAATAATAGTCCAATACTCTGAAATGAAGAGAATAAATTCACACATGAAGAAGTACTTTGAACCCACTAGGAAAAAAAAGAAAGTCCCTTATTTTGTTCTGTTTGTGTGTTTTTGTCACTGGGTGTTGGGGTCTTTGAAGGAGGAAGGAATGAATGCAGTTGAGCAATTGCAACTTAGAGAGTAGTATTTATTGAGCACCTAGGATGTGACTGGCAAATTGTATACATTTAATCCTCACAACAAACCATGAGAAATATATCCATGCACCTTTTTTTACAGAAGAAACTATAGCTCAAGGATATTTAAATAAACTTCTCAAGAAAGAAAACACATCTTGGATCTAAACTTAAGTACTTCTGATGTTACAACCTAGGGGAAGAACAAAAGACGTTGGTTAAATCAGCTCAGACTCCCTTCTTTCCATCCTTCATATTCCCTATGCCCCTCTCCTCCCCATGCCCAGTTAAAGGACTATAATCAGATATATTTATTCTAGAGAATTGTTAAAATGACAGGCAGGAGAGAAAGCACTTGCTGCATGGAGATTTTCTGATAGCTGAAATAATAGCAGACTTTTTGTGTGAACCCCGCCACTGATAATTGTATGGAAATATCTTTATTAAGCAGAACCCTTTCTTTATAGAGGTATTTCTTGGACAGATTTTTCTTTTTATCAGTAACAGTTTTAGGAAGTTCCCAATCATGTTTAAGATGGTTATGTTTAATAACCACATTGTATAATAACTAACAGTGGAAAATGTAGTTTCTCTCTCTCTCTCTCTCTCTCTCCCCCACCCCACTACACCCACACCTCTTACTTCTCTCCTGCCTTCTGACAAATGTTCTGTGTTGACAATGATATCTTTCTCATAAGAGTTTTGTCTTTTGTTTTATTAGAAGAGGCTAATTTTATAAAAGGGTAGTATGTGTTTCAGCAACTCCTAATCAAATTATCAATAGAAAGAAGACATTTTCCTTATAAAGATATGGTTACTATAAAAAAGAAATTTAAAAATATTGGCCATCATGTTGTTTTAAGATAGCAGTTTGAGCCACAAATCTTACCTGAGCTATGTCTGATTATTCTTTAGTAGTGTGCCAGATTGGATGATAGTTAGTGAGGCTGTTCAAGAATTATCACAGAGTAGACAAAACAGGAAAGACTAATAGTCTATTTGAAAAAAGTTACTTCATTCAGTTGGTTCGGCCACCTGTATCTATAATGTATCCTATCTATAATGCTGCCTTCTTGATTTTAATGTAGGTAAAGAGAAGGGACTTTTAAAGTGCCTCCCAGTAGGAAGAACAGCCACAAGGCACTTTTACATCAATTCAGTGTGACACAAGCACTGGTTGTTTAATAATATAACAGCAGTGAATCAGAGTTCTTTTATGTGACTTTGCTGACATTTCCAGCAGCTGTATATTTAATTCACAGTTAGGGGCTGAATAAAATTCAGTCATCAATCAGAATGTAAGCAGGCATTCCTGAGCTCCTTATAAGAACACAATAATCAGAACAAATGCAGATGGGCACAGCATTTTCATTTATTCGGCAAGAAATTGCATGACTTTTAGCAATAACAGTTTCACATTTTCATGAACCAACATTAAGGAGAGATATTCAGTTATCTGTAGCGTATAAAATGTTGTTAGACTAATTATTAAAACTCTGAAGTTCTGCTCCCAAGTGAATATTGAAAAGAATCTAGTGACAGACCTTTGCATTTAGGGAAGGCATCCTTCATCTAAAGTAGAAAAAAAATATTCTGAACTATTTGTGGTATTATACTTCCATCTTTTTAAGGGCTTCCTATTTGTCAAGACACCACAAAGTTTTTCGTATTTCAGTGAGAGAAGAGTTCCTTTCTATCAACCTATTGTGTGTTTCTCATATTTCTGCTCAAGACATAAACTTGGGGGTAAACTTGACTCTTTCTATTGCTTCATTCCCCATAATCAATCAGTCAATAACTTCGGGTGCTTCTCTAGTAATCTAAGATACGTCACCATGCCTGCTACTACTGTAGTCTAGATTACTCTTCAGCTGCCTAACTGGTACCTCTGCTGCCAGTCTTGCCCTTCAATCCATTCACCACACTGTAGAGTGATCTTCCTAAGACACAAATCTGATCATGTCATTCATCTGATTAAACTCCTTCATTGGCTTCCCATTGGATAATGGCCACTTTAACCCGGTCTCCCACCATGATATGGCCACCAGCATCCCCTGTTACTCTCCACCCACAAGCAAACCCCACCCACACACCCTCTAACTTGCACGTTCTTCACTCCTTGTTCATCACTGTTGCATGGGTGTCCTTCAGGTATCAGCTTAGGTGTCCTTCACTCAGGCTCTGGGAAGCCCCCCAAGCCACCATGTCTGCATCAGGTGCTTCTTCTAGATGTTCTCAGGCCTTCTGTCTTTTCTGTCCCATAGCTTTGGTTTCTTAGGAGTTATTGTTTAATCATCCGTCTTTGACTATAAGATCTTTAAGGGTAAGGACTGAGTCTGTCTTGTTTATTTCTTTATCTATAGTGCATAGCACAATGCCTGGCGTATATTAGGTGTTTAACCAATATTCTGTGAGTTATAGGCTAAATGTCAAACTAATCAATGCCTTGTGGTAGTTTGCCTAGATAAAGTCTATTGCCGTACAGTTTTAACATTCTGAGCCCTCATGAGTGAAACCAGATGGAAGGAATATGACTTCTTATGACTGGTCTCCTTGCTTGAGCCAATGGCTTTCTTTTGCTCATGACATAATCTCAATGAACCATAGTGAATTAGAGCCACTGAAATTCTTGGTCACATATTTAAAATACCTAAACTGCCCAACTTTTCTATGGACTTGTTAATTTCTTTAATATAAAATATTTGACTCCCTAATTGAAAATATTATAAAAATGTATGAAAATATATAAAGTTGGGCCCATTTTGCTATGTCAGTAAGTTGAAGAATTATACCAGTTATCTCACTGTATTCTATATTCCTTTCAGAAAGACAGATATTCCTTTTAACTAAAGCCTAATGCCTAAGATTTAGTTCCTGCCATAAAAGAAATGCCATAGTAAAATTTTTATATGAGCCTCTTAATTTCGTAAATGTGTTTGATATTTTACAAAAACAATTTAAGTTAGCTGTATATAGAGGAACATATTGCTGCTTATTAATAAATATCCTCCACACCCACATAAAAGAGGAAGAACAGTTAGGAGAGAGCTAATAACTTTCTCTCATGCAGAGCTTATCCTAGGCAAAGTTGTATAATGAGAGATATAATTCCCAGGTCCCCAGAATCTATATTTTTTTCCTTTATTTGTTTCATTAAAGAACTGTTATATTCCTTAAACTGACAGTGGGAAATAAACTACACTATTATAACATGGATAAATTCTTATACTCAAAAATTATCTCACGGCTTTACCCCACACATAATGCATATTTCCCCCCAAATAATTTGAAATATATATTTTAAAACATTATTAGTAGCAATGGTTAGTAACAATTTGTTTTTTAGTAATTTTCTCTATCTATAGAGAATTGGTGATTTTCTTGGAATTAATTCCAACTGCTCATAAATGTACAAAATTATAAAGTCTTCCTTCCACTGCAACTGCCATGGAAAGGGTTTGAAATCAAGCCTTTGCCCAACCCTGCAGCATTTGGCTGGACTTCTATAAAAATCTATTTTTCGCACTTTGACTCACAGTTCTTCATTTTCAACCACAGTGTAAAAGACATCATGCAATAGATTTGGTCTTGATTAAAGAACAAAAATTTATTTTTATATCCTTTAACTTGGAAAGTTTATGAACAGTCAGAGCTTCTTTTATTGGGTCTTCAAAAATAGCTGATGAATCAATCAGGGAGAATAACCAAAGTGAATACACATTTTGTATTTTTAATAAACTGGAACTTTATATTTTGCTTTAAATATTAGTATAGATTATTCATATTTAAGTCTTACAACCCACAGTACCAAACTTGATATGTGATGCTGTGTAATAAAATAAGAAGAATTTTATAATATGGTTTATTTGATGATTCACAATTGTACCATTTTGGGAGTAAGCTTCTTGGAAGGCACGCATAGGTTCCAATTTTGAGTTATCCATTGTAGTTATTGGACTTGGAAGGTTCTGGCTTCCTCTCTTTTCTTGGGTCCAAACCCATTCTTGCTCCTCCTCACAACTGCTAAGGTCCAAAAAGGCTTGGGGGAGAGGTGTAGGCAAAGCAGAGATATGATATCTGCAGCAGCCAGTAGTGGAAAGTACCAGAGGAATTGAGGATGTCCACCATCATGTTAAGAAATTAAATGTGATCACTTTGTGAGGGTAGAAAGAGATCTGTATTCATTTGCTAGGGCTACATAACAAAGTGCCACAGATTGGGTGGCTTAAAGACAAAAATTCATTTTCTCACATTTCTGGAGGCTAGAAATCTGACATCAAGCTGTCAGCAGGGTTGGTTCCTTCTGAGGCCAAGAGGGAAGGATCTGTTCCAGGCCTCTCTTCTTGTCTTGTAGATGGCTGTCTTCACCTTGTGTCTTCATATTGTCTTCCCTCTGTGTGTCTGAGTCCAAATTGCCTCTTATAAAGTCATGTAACTTGATTACCTCTGTAAAGACCCTGTCTCTAAATAAGGTCATATTCTGAGGTATCAGAGGTTAGAACTTCAACATGTAAATTTTGGAGAGTATCCGATTCAACCCATAACAAGTTCCAAAAATAATTAAACAAAGCCAGGACTGGGAGCTGTGCGAAAAATAAAAGAAATATGTGACTTCAGGGGTGAAGTAAGGCAGGTCCTGTGCGAGGGACACAGATGGAGGTGAAGCTGGCTTTCCTGATCTTTTTCTACATGGTCATGGTGCACACTCTGTGCTTGGATGTGGATGGAGCAGACTGTCTTAAAGGTTCAGAGTCTAGGCTAATATGCTCTCCTTCGTGCTCCTTTAATATCTTTCCCTAGAGCTAGGTAAGGTAGTAATAGATCTCCCCAAAAAAGAAAAGAGAATGTAAATTAATTTAATTCCACAAATATTTATGGAGCAGCTACTATGTGCAAGTCCATGTTAGGCCATAATAATATGACCCTACTCTCCAGTTGTAATGAAAGCCACCAGCTTCCCTGTAAAATAACGCTCAGTCCCTCCAACAATAGCAGTGGAGGGAGAATCACTTAAAGGGACAAACTTCTAATTGCCCAAGATTCCCATTTCCTGGTGGTCTTTCACTAGTTACCACTGCCAATCATCCCAGTTTGACATTGCTAGGAAACTGGAATATGGAATATCATGATACTCCCTTTAATTTTATTCCATTATCCCCAAGTATGTTTTTTAAGAGACAGGGTCTCACTATATTGCCCAGGCTGGCCTGAAACTCCTGGCCTCAAGGGGTCCTCCTGCCTCAGCCTCCTGAGTAGTTGCAGGCCTGTGCCACCATGCCCAGCCATTATACCCAAGTATTCAGCAAAGTATTCTTTAAAACATTTTTCAGAGGATCACTTAATGGTTAATGGTTAAGGTCGTTAAGATTGTGGGTGCCCCCCTCACCCTCCATGCCAAGAAGATGACTCTAGTAATTAGTGAAGAGCATCAGGGGTTAGGCAAATCCAAAGCCCTCTATATACCATTTCTAAATTTGCAAGATGCAAGCTGGGAGGTTATCTTACATGGTTCTAGCATAACTGCTAGAACATAACTGTTGGGGAATTCAGTTTTGAATTTTACATCATTCAAACTGCAGAATCAAATGATCTGAAACTCTGAGCTACTTCTGAAATCTAGTACTTTCTATGTACATTAATTGGCATAGTTCTACTGTAACTCACATTAAAAAGTAATTTACCCTAATTTCTATATTTTCAAAAGTATGCAGCTAGTATTTTAAATGTGAGGTTTAAGTGTGGCTATGGAATACTGCCTAATTTGCATATCTTATCAATTATTGATGGCTTGAATGTAATATAAGAGAGTATTAAATCTCACTCCACATAAAGATGAGAACATTTATAGTATTTTGCATCCTTATCAATATTAATTTTGTGAGTGGGAGTTCATTTACTGATCCCATGTATGATAACCTAATTTAAATCCACTATTCACGACCATGAGAAGTGAGATTCTTAAGAACTGGAATTAATTCCAAAAACGTGAAAATTTAGGACAGAAATAAAAATGAAAAAGTAGCCCCTCAAAATTGTGGAATCAATAGCACCTACTGCTGCATCACTACATTTCTATTAACTGATATTTATTTATGCTTATTCAATTCACCTACAACTATGGTCATTGTGCCGTGAGTGTTATTTACATTAATTCATTCATTTTCACCACAACCTGATAAAATTGGATCTTGGTATCCTTCTTTACAAAATGAAGCTTAGAAAGGTTGACTAACTTACCCAGAGAAGTAAGGGAAAAGATGGGCCTCGTTGTTCTGATGCCTAAGCAATGCTCCTACCAAACTGACAAAGCCTTTTCTGAACTCCTCAAAAAAGAAAAAAGGAATGAGAACTATTAGTGTTATACTTAATATATTAATAACTAGTATATAAATAACATACCAGAGGACCTTGTATCTCATGAAAAAGTGTCAAATCATTAATGCAGCCCAAGATTTAAGAATCTGATCACTCCATTTATCCTGCACATTATAAATTGTTTATTCAAATTTTGATTCAATTTCCCATGTTTCTGTAATCCCAAAAGCCTGAATGAAGTCTCCAAGTACAGCCTCAAATCTTGACTCTTTCATAAATTGGTTAATTGGCCTTGGAAAACTCACTTAGCCTTTCTAAGCTCCAGATGTTGTCCTGCAGGATTTTATGAGTCCTGAATGAGATAACCCATGTGAAAACCCACAGTTAGTACATGGAGGCACAAAGTTAGTACTCATTAAATGTTAGCTGAATGTGAATACAGATCAGTGGTTTCTTTTCAGACCAGATTTCCTAAACCTTCCAAAAAGTTAGTTGTTTATTTCTCTCTCGTAACCTAATCCACACTTTCATCTTTGATTCATGAGTTGTATGGATCAAATAGCTCAACATCAGGTTTCCAATCTCCTATATCCTTATAGGCTGCAAATGACTGTGTCTAAGATTGTGTACTGACTTTTAAGTTTTTTATACTAATATTTGCTTATTTCCTAAAATTATGTTGTAACTAAATCATATATATATGTGTGTGTGTGTATATATGTGTGTGTGTGTGTATATATATATATATATATATTTTTTTTTTTTTTTTTTTAGAGACAAGGGCCTGGACAATTCAACTGAAGTAAATGCTCCTGTGTATGAAAATAAGAATGGAAGGTAAAGCTTATTATAATTTACTTTATTTCTTATGAGTTCCATATGTACCTGCATAAATTATGTGACTTTAGAAGATTTTCTGAGGAGTTGAATTGTATTATGGTATTTAAATATAAATACTATCTGAATACAAAAAATTATGGTACAGGATGCTTAATATAAACTAATATGGAAAAATTAACAAAATTCTAATTCTGTTAGAATTTCTGACTCAAGGCCTGCTGTTCTATTGCTTAGTGTAAAAGGCATCATGGAAATTCAAAGCTCTTTACTTGGGCTGTGAAGATTTATTTTTACTTACTGTTGCTTGGTAGGTTTTCTGCAGTACATAAAGCACTCTGAGAATCTCTTCCTTGGATACCTAGTGCTAAAAGAATGCATAAATTCATCACAGCCACAAAACAGGACCTAATTTTGAAACTTCTTTACACCACAGTGTATAATGGTTTTAAAACTGTGGTACTGTGTTTGCCATTACAAGGAAGGTTAGGACAGAAGCTATACTTTATTATTATTGCAGACTGTTTAAATTAGGAAAGAATAACTTTTCCATGTTGAGCAATTCTTATCCCACATATGGGGGAACCCTAAAAATAATAAGTTCCTATTTTTTCCTTCCTAAGGTACACCTGCCTTTTCTGTTAGTTTTTTTTTAATGTAAATAATTGATATCATTGATATTGTCTTCAGAGAACAGAAAAGCTAGGAAAAGTGCTGGCTCACTTTTTTCCCCCCATAATGTCTAAAAAAGGCTCTTGAATCTAACAGATAGATAGTCTCTTCCTGTTTCCTTAATTTCCCAAATCTTCTGCTTTCTTTTTTGTGATCCCAAGAATGTCTTTGCTAAAAAGAGGGAGGATAAATTTTCAGTAGGATCTTCTTATCCTGGAAACATGTACTATTTTGGGACTAGGACTGGGTTTACAATTAACCAACCTCATTCAAATATTATTTGGAAGTGTTTGAGGTAAAAAAAAAAAAAATTACAAGTAATGATTATAATTAAGGAACTTCCCATTTAATATGATTTGAGAGGTGCTTCAGTTTCAGATGGGCTTGTTCATGAAATGGGATTTTATTGGAGGGATTAATGAAGAAATGGAATTTCATGGAAATTTAAGAGCAAAAATGGTGGCATGGCCAGGCCTCCAGGAGGTCTGAATTGTTCATTCTTGACCAGAAGTTTTGTCAGGAATCCTTGGAAATTAACTTACTTCTTTGTCATTAATGTAACTCAGCTACTCCCTGAGTGCTGGCTTCTGCCTGTCTTTCTCTCTTTGCTTTAATTATTGGCTTCCTTATTCTCTACTCTGAATCTGTTTGATAACCAATAATTTTTACTGCCTCCCTGTTTCTGCATCTCATAACTTCAGCTTACTTTAGGTTTTCATGGTCTCTAAAGAATCAAATTAGAAATACAAGAGTCTTGGGCCAATCTGTTAAATTGAAACTTGATTCACCTTATGAATATATTCACTTTATATTATGATTAGATGCTCAAGCAAATAAATATTTTCTAATTTGATTTATTAGGAATAACATTAAATGTTTTTATTTGAATTCTAAATGATGTAGTCTTTCCCTAAACTAAATGGTTAGTGATTATGAGTGAAATAAATTTCATAGAGCCATTTCACAGATTTCAAGGACATGTAGTAAAGTAGACAGGGAATTTTGTTTATCTGTTCATTAGTTGATGGGTATTTGGATTGTCTCCACTACTGGGTTGTAATTCACTATTATGAACAATGCTACTATGAACATTCATACACATGTTTTTGCATGAAAATATGTTTCCATTTCTCTTGGATAGATGCCTAGGAGTGAAATTACTGGATTATAGTAATTCTATGTTTAACCATTTGAGGAACAGCCAGACTATTTTTCAAAGCCACTGCACCATTTTATATTCTCACAAGCAATGTATGAGGGTTTCAGATAGGTAAATTTTCAAGGTGAATTCCCACGGCAGGAAATATTTTCTCAAGTGTAATTCCATTTAGAATTCTATAAGATTCAATACAATGTTTGTATTTGTATTTGTAGAGTTATTGTTTAATTAAGAAACAAAACTGTGACCATTGATTGAAAGTTACATTTCAGCAATTTGTTTCAATGGAGGATAACTTCCTAACAATAAAGCTGTCAAGTGACAAACATTGTGAGCCATGAGTTCTTTACAAGGATTATTCAAGGCATTTGAGGGAAATACTTTGGCAGAAGTTCCTCTATTGCACTGGTTCCCAAACTTTTATATACACCAGAATCACCAGCTGTTCCAGGGACTACACTTTGAGAATTAGTTCTCTTTAGTGTAAAATGTTGGGATTACCAACCTCTAAGGTTCTCAACCTTGACTGCATGTGAGACTCACTGGAGAGGTTTAAAGCTTCCCAGCGCCCAAACTGTATCCCAAACCAATTAAATCAGTATATCTGGATGTGGAACCCAATGGCATTGTAAAAAGCACTGCAGATTGTTTTGCAGATTGCCAAAGTATTGTCTCTTCAACTCTATTTCTATGGTTCTAAATAACAAAAAAATTAGTGTTACCACTTATTGTCATTAAGACAGAATTTTCTTTGTATTAAATAAACTCTATCACCATTTCATGAAAAACAAAGAAAGACTTGGCAACTATCATAGACCCTAGTAGACTAAAGAGATATAATGATTATGTGGAAGAAAATACAACAATGGAAACACCAGTGACATATGAATAAAGTCTGTAGTCTAGTTCATAGTATGGTGCAAATATTAATTCCTTAGTTTTGACAAATGTATTATGATTATGGAAGATATTAGCCTTAAGGGAATCTGCGTGAAGTTTATATAGGGACTCTCTGTACTATCTCTGCAATTTTTCTGAACATTTAAAATTACTCCAAAATAAAGGTTTATATTTTTTTAACTTATCATCTTCAAAACCTACATGAGGAGCAAAATCCATCAAAAAGTTTGTTGTCCCACATTCCAAACCTAGCATTTGGTTTTTGTTCACAATTATAAAAATTAAATCTTTCGCGAAGGCATTGTCATTAATCTCATTATAAATACAACTAGGAAATGGTACTTTTATTAGTCTGCTCAGGCTTCCATAACAAAATACTACAGGCTGAGTAGCTTAAATGACAGAAATTTATTTTCTCACAGTTTTGGAGGGTGAAAGTCCAATATCAATGCTGTCAGGATTGGTTTCTGGTGAGACCTCTTTCTGGCTTGCAAATGGCTGCCTTCTTGCTGTGTCCTCACATGGCCTTTCTTCTGTGCATGAAAGGAGAGAGATCTCTGGTATCTATTCTTCTTGTTGTGAGGATACCAGTTCTATCAGATTAAGGCCCTACCCTCATATCTTCACTCAACTTTTATTACCTCTTTATAGATCCTGTCTCCAAATATAATCACATTGAGGGTTTAGAGCTTCAACATATGAATTTTGAAGGACGCAATCCATAACAGTACTATTCGCGAGTTATTTCCCTCTCCTGTTTGCAGATTTTGCAAAGTGGTGATTTTAATTTACATTGCTGAGGACAATGCAAATGCATTTCAAACTCATTGATAACCTTTGTCCTTTGAAGCTATCTATTTGTTAAAGTTGCATTTTGTATTGTATATTATATGATTTGAATATTTTCAAACAATTTTTAGCTAAGTTTATTATTTCTGGGATTAAATATTCTAATAATCATGTTAGAAAACTTTCTAATAATATTAATTTCACCTTCTCATTACTTAACATAATTTTAACTCAGCTGTATGTATTGTGAAACATCCGCCTTAAAACCAGAAGATGATTTTCTGTATGTCAGCGATAATATGTTTTCCTTTTCTTTAAAAGCTATCTGGAAATGGATGCAACAGCCTGTTTGAGAATGATAAAGCTTGGTTAAGATCTAAAATCTTTAGATTTTCATGTCTCTCCTATGCCAGAGTTAACTAACATGGAGGAGGAAAAGGAGCTGAAATTTTCACTGTTCTTGCATTAATAATTTCTTCTGTTCCATTGGAAAAAGCAAATATGGCTATTTCTTTGTAAAGAATAGTGATATTTTTAGATTATCAGAAATCTAGGTCAGAGTTCTTTTGCAATTTTCAAAGTATTGCCTTCCATTAAAAACAAAATGGAAACTGGAATTTCTCAAAGTAACCTCTGGATCATTTTCATTAAATTGATAAACTCTCAGATATATTGTACATGAGAAGCTTTCTAAAATGGCATTGCTGACATGAAAAATGTTATAGGAACCATTTTCAGATGGTTCTGTCCTTGATAAAAAGGGCAGTGTTAGATAATATGGCACATGTAGATTAGTTTTAAACATAAGACAGAGGTTTCTGTGGAAGGAGTAAAATAGTACATGTGTTCTATTTGTGTTATCTCTGAAGAAACCAGGCAAACATAAAGAGGTTCACTGTATGTAAAATAATGTTAATTGAGGAGAATTTTAATGAAACAAAAAAACTTCTAAGTGGCCTTGATTTTAAGTGTCAAATACTTGTGTTTGCTTTCTTAGGCTGGATGGCCAAGTCAATGGATTCACCAATGCCCTCCACAATCAGTCCACAAGAACCACTGCCTATTCTTACGAAGCCAGGAACAATCTCAGGTACTGTAGTCAATCACAAAACAAATGGCAGGACTATTCTCCCTGTTTTTAAAAATTATCCCCCATCCAACCTGACCCTTCCTTTGAAATGTGGAAATTTCTAATTTTACCTGGGGTTGTGTAAACAGACTTATACAAAAGTGTTGAGTTAGGAACTCAGTCGTTATTGTGACTATAGAGGAAAGTGTAAAATGTGATTTTTCCTTAAAAAGTCTACAATTTAAAAAAGCATGATTGTGACATTGGTGCGACATTCTTTAGGTAGATCTAAAGGTTTCATTAAATCAGATGTTGTCATGATAGCTAATTAAGGCTCACTTTTTGTTTGAAGTTTATGGGGGAAGTTATGGTTTGAAAATATGAATGAGACATCAAGGAAACAAACATTATAACATATTACACAAATATTCAAAATAATCTTCATGCTGTACAACAGATTCACTGAGTGACTAATTTTCATAATAATACTTGGGAAGTAGGCCAAGAAAATGGGAGTTAAGAACAAAAATGGGAGACAGAAAGAAATTACAGAAGTGGATTAATAACACTTTAACATTTGTACTTCAACAATTATAGTTTAGAAGGAATATGCAAGCATTAATTTTTGCATTGAATGGGAAAATAGCCTTGTCATTTTTATTATCATTGTAAATAAACTTTAAACATGAAATAAAATGGTTTGTATTGCAGCTCCAATGCTGGAACCAAGCATGCAGGACCAAAGGATACTGTTGTGTACACAAGGACATATGTGGAAAATAGGTATTGGAAATTTATTACAAATACTTTGCTTTATTTTATAATTTTGAAATGATCTGTATTTAACAAGATATGCTATTTATGTACTTTAGGGTCTTCTTTCAAATAGAAGACCATTTAAGAGTATATTGAGTTCTAGGTATATAATTTTTTATAATTGGATGTTATCCAATTATACTCATTGGATAACTTGTTAGGGTGGAAATTCAGTAGGTGCTCACAGCACGAGTGGAGAAAGATTTCTCACACAAAGATTAGCATATAAAGACATAAAAAGTTTATTTTGCTTTCTTAGAAAGAAAGAGAGAGAGAGAAAAGAGAAGGGAAACAGGGGGGGAGAGAGAGAGAGGAGAGGTGGTGTGGCACACCAAAGACAGAAAAGGGAGGTGTCCGCTTTGAGGCCGAGTGGCTTGCTGTTTTTATGGGGACAAAGAGAAAGGAGAAAAAACGTAGTGATTGTTGTCAGTTGATAACAGAAGCGGCTGTGAGATGTCAGAGAGTTGGCTTCTCCCCTCCTCCTTTCCCTTGGAGACAGGCTTATCGCTGGGGATGTGATCTTGTCAGTGATCTTGCCCTTGAGATATGGTTTTGGGCAGGAACTGAGGCCTGAAGCTCGCACCCCCGCTCTCCACTCAGGAACTCTTCAAGGCTATAAAGCAAGCCCTCAGAAATGGTTTAATCTATAGGTCTGGCAAATGTGAAAGAGAAGGATTTACATTTTCTTCCTGTCTGCTCAGCTCTTTTCAGATGTTGGGTGCCTGTTAGCAAGAGAGCTCATGTGATTGATCTTGGCATTACTGAGAGACTGTGGGTTAGATAGTTTTTCTGTTATTTTGTTAGCAAGGCCATCCTTTCATAACTAGTAATAATAAACTTTGTAAAATTACACAACTATTCCTGTACTAATTTGGAGTCCTACTTTAATTAACTGGTTCTATCCACTGTTGTTTGCCTCTAATCTGAAATGAGGCGTATAACTTTGAGTGGATGCATCCTGGCCCAAATAACAGGGAGTTGATGTCCCATGAAATATGCTGCCTAGAGTGATGGATGTTGAGGAATATGTCAACCAAGGTCAGGAATTCAAAATACGTTTGGTTTTCAAGGAGTATAAAAACAAAAATTTGCCTAATTGTGGGGTAATATAACAGTGGGGCACATAAATGTGGATATACGTGACCTATTGTTAATCAGAGCCCATTTCAAAGCGGCCTAAGAGCAGCGTATCCAGAGAGGCTTCTATGTGGAAGGTGACTCTGAGGGTCCTCCAGGAAATTCAGTACATGTCAGGAGGTGAGCAATCTTCCAAGAAAAGGTTTCTTAAACCCATGCATAATATACCTTGTAAAATGCAACCTCAAGATTGATTTTTCTCCTTAATCCAATTTTCACTTTATGGTGTGTTCAAGTGAGTGATTGCTGCTGTCTTTTAATTAAACTAAAAGATAAAACATTTCAAAATAAATTTTAAAATGGCAAGTAGTTACTAAATCTGGAAGAAATTGGTAAGTAGATAAGTAGTATCAAAATAATATAGTGAAGGCAAGACACCAAATATTGGTGAATATAATTTAAAAAATTGACATTTATTCTATATTTACATAATAATCTCTCCCACACCTCTATGGGATATCACATCAATACACTTTGCTTTTTAAACAAATGTCTCATGGAAACTAGTGCTAAGCTACAATATTGGTTTTTAAAGAAATGATTTTTTTAGTATTAGGAATATTCTATTAGACATCAAACTCTAGAATTTTTGATTTATTGAATAGATGAATAAAAGTATATTAACTTGTTTCATGGAAATGCCAAGACTAAAACATACTTAAATTATTTCACTATAATGACTATAGTTTATTTTTAAAAGCCATGTGCTATGTATACATGTATATGTGTATCATGTGTACATAGAGGACAGTAAGTCTCAAAGTTTGGTCTTGGGGCCAGCAGCAGCAGCACCTGGGACCTTGTTAGAAATGGACATTCTTTTCCCTCTCCCAGTGGGGCCCAGTAATCTGTGTTTTAACAAACTCTTCCTGGTATACTTTCAAGTTTCAGAACCATCACTATAAAAGGTAATATTAATACTGTGGCCAATATCAGGCCAATAGTTTGTAAGCCAGAAAACTCTGGAAAGATTGGTTGCCTTCCATACCTTAACCTAATAAGGCTGGTGATGCACCTCAAACATCCCTAACTTCCCTAAAATCTACACTGACAGGCAGTGCGGTATAGTAAATAGTCTCTAGAATCAGATTTGGGGTTGAATCCTTGTTTGTCATATCTTAACCCTGTTGTCTTGGTGAAGTTACTCTTCAGGTCTCAGTTTCCTCATTAATAAAATGAGAGTAATGCTGTATGCATCATGCATCAATCTGTGCAAACTCTTATTTAGCATTGTGGGGTTATGTGTTCCATGAAGTAGATTTTAGTTCTGACAGCAGTCTGCCTATAGGCAATTTGGAGGGAGAGAGAAGTTTCTCATTTAAAAAATCCCAAGTGAGGGCTATGGAGTTATCATTCCCTGTATGAAATAAAAGAAACACATTGCTTCCATTCCTGTAGACCCCCAGGTAGCATAAGTACTTGGGAAGCGATTATGAACAGCCAGCTGGTTAGTGCATTACAGATTTCATTTGTCTCCAGGAAAGAGTGACTTTTTACAACTGACACCATCTACAGAAAGGAAAAGAGAGGACTTTTTAAAAATTACACTTCATTTGCTTTCATTCTAAACTATTCTTTCTTGAATGTTTTCAAGTAAAGATAAAAATTTCTAGAGCTTTCTCTAGAAGTTCAAGAGTCTCTGCTTCTCCCTGTGAGTGGTGCTGTGTAGGTGCTTGCCTTGCTCGTGCTGTGTGCATGTCCTTTATCCATGCTACCTTCGTATCACTTTCTTTTAGTAAATAACTGCAGTGCAAGTATAAATTTTATGAAAAACAATGACTTCTTTTCCTCCTCACACTTGTTCCTGTACTCCTTACCCCACTGTCTATTGCCTTTGGTAGATATGTCTACTTGGAGGTGTCTTGTGTATCAACACTTCTACAGATTAAAGAATAGAAGGTGTTAGTACATCATCCTAGTTTGTAACATACACAAAGAATAATAATAATAATAAGGCTGCGGGAGGCCGTGTGAGTGTGTTTCCTAACCTGCATATGGGAAAATAGCCTGGTTCTCATGTGTCCATATTTGTTTGTTTCTAGTAAATCACCAAAGGATGGATATCAGGAGAATATATCTGGAAAATACATACAAACTGTTTATTCAACTTCAGATAGGTGAGTATGTCTTTATTTCCATACATAAATATATATACATATGTACACACACACACATATACTTATGTATACACATATTTCTTGCTGTTCTTTGTCCATTGTACTTGGTGATGGCTCTCCTGGTGCCACTTGTTCTGTATGTGCATGGACGGAACAAAGTACATCTCACTAACAACAACCTCTGAATCTACGAATTATTTTCTTGGCTTCCTGGCTGTTGCTGCTCTCCTATTTTGATGCACATTATTCCAAAAGATCTTTCCGTGCCTCCCAAGCCAGCCTCTCTGCTGGTGGGAGTTCCCAGGAGTCTCCACTACTGCCACATTATTAGCATTTAGGCTTCATTGCATCACTGGTCTGTGCCCTCAGCCCTCCTTCCTTGCGGTTGTCTGAAGCCTGCTCACCTTACAAACAGCTGCGTGGATATGCTGCTACCACCCACTCTGGGCCCAAGCTCTCCTCCCAGGAGTGGAGTTATGATGAGTATTGATTGAGAGTTGGTGAACTGGCCCCATTCCAGGCTTTTGCTGTTAGTGATCCTCTTTTACCATTGAATATTCAGTGGGGCACTTCGGTGACACTCATAAGAATGTAGGTTGCAGATTTCTAGTGGAGCAAATGAAAATAAATAACTAGCATTGGAACCCAACCACTGGAAACAAGCCATAATGCAAATGTCTGATATTCTGCTGATGCTGTTCCTCTACAGCAGGGGCTGGAAATATGACTCATTGAGGGTAAAGACATTTTATTTTTGTGTGTAGCCTCAGCTTCTAACACAACGCTTGGCACCTAACATGTACTCAATAAATGTTTTTTGAAAAACTGAACCTATGTCCCACTTGCTAAGGGAAACATGGATGGACCGGGCATCAAAATTATATCACCTTCCTGTCACTTTTCCAAGATTCTGCCCATTAGCAATGCTCTGCAGAGTCTCTTGCCTTTAAGTCATACCTCGTTGAGGAGTCAAGTCATCTACAGAAGCATCAGAACTACAAATACTGACTACTGGATAACAACAACAACAAAAAAATAGAGCTAGGTTTTTCATAATGCTTTGAAAAGATCTTTGAGTAACCATGTGATATCAATAAGGACAACAACAACACAGAGCATTCCCTGGGCTCATATTTTTATTGTTAACTGAAGGAAGGAAAATATTCTTGACAGAAGTATTGCCGTTAATATGAAGAATTTCAATCCTGTTCCTAAAGTGATCCTTGAAATTTTTCTTAGTCATCAGTGCAAAAGTCAGTTCTCTATAAGACCAATCAAGCAACTGTTGCCGTTGATTAGTATATGAAGGAGGTGGTATCCCTGCAGTTCTGATCTAAGTATGTCAATCCCATTTAAAGTGGTTTCCTACTTTATGGGATAAAGTCCAACTTCCATTGCACATTCTCTGTGGCCCTTCAGAACCTGCTCTTCCCTTTCATCTTCCCTCCTCTCTGCTTCTACTCCTGGACTTGATGATGGATTAGGGGCTCCTGGGTATGACTAACTCACTTTGACACAGGTCAGTAGACCTCACAGGCAGCCCAAGGACTCTGGGACCACACTGGCTCCATTCAAATCCTGGCTCTTCCACTCACTCGTTTCATGACTCTGGCAAATTACTTATCTTGTGTGCGTCAGTTTCCTTTTCTATAAAATGATGATAAAAATAATAATACCAGCTTCTTGGGGATGTGGTGAAGAATAAATGAGTTTATATAAGTAAAGTAAGTGCATGGGAAAATGCACTGCACATATTAAGCACTCTGTAAGTATTTGCTATTTTTATTTCACCACCCCATTATGTCTCCTACTCAGGAAATTTCAGGCCATCATGCTAATGCTCCAAAACTAGTCAACTTTGCAAGATGTTATTTAAGACAGTACTAAGACCCTCCAAAATGAAAATAATCCTTTTTTAAGGCTCTGGTGTGACCCTGCCTTTTGGACTCTGCTGATCACAGTCAGAGATCATTTACTGTTGAACATTATTTCTCTCAAATGAATAACAAAACTCTTTTTTCCTCATCAAATTTGTAGTGGGGTTATATCTTTCTGGAGAGAATAAATTTTGTCATGATAGGTACTCCTGTATCCTGAGTCACGGTGACACCAAGGGGAGTGTCTAGGTGACACTAGACCCTACAGTCCCAGGCACTACAGATCCATTATTTGTGAGTTTTTCAACACACTCTTGAATGGATTTCTATTTTTGGTCTATTGAAGTTTTTGAGAGTTAAAAATTTATATTAATCTACAGAATAATTTTTCCATGTAATCTGTAAAATAATATATGTAAATTAATAATTAAAGTCCTCTCAAGTACCATAAGTACCCTCAAGGGGTACTTATGACCTAGTTCAGCTAGGAATCTGAAAATCTTTGTCCTGTCCAGATGCACTCTTGATTCCTGATGAATTAGTAATTTGAGACTTTCCTTCATGTTAATTCTTTGTCGTCATTTTGAGGTAACTGGAAAAATCAATTCTATTACTAGAGTAAGTAAATCCCGAAGTTCCCTTGATTTTTGTGCAATTTCCCAATGCATCATCAAAATTAATATATCATTTCCCTGTGACTTTATAGGGAATACATTGGTCTTTTGTATGATGGCAAATTTATTTTTAATTGCTTATGTCTCTATAGGTCTGTCATTGAAAGAGATATGTGCACTTACTGCCGAAAACCCTTGGGTGTAGAAACTAAAATGATTTTAGAAGAATTGCAAATTTGCTGCCATTCTACTTGCTTTAAGGTAAGGATGTGTTTATTTCACTTAACTAAATATAAAATTGCAGAATGACTGAAATAAAAATAATTATTTAATGAAATACACGAGATGAAGTTAAAGCTTTCAGAAACACTATCATGCACATTAATAATTCACTACTTAAATATTTCCCAGAGTTCTGCAGCCTAAACCTCAAAGGTTTGTAATTACTATCTTGGCTTTAGGCTTAGAGTTGATTACTGACACATTTATTCACTCTTACCCTACAGATTTAAATTTGTGAAAAAAGGAACACTTGTTCTTTTATAAAAGTTTTTTGCAACATTTTAATAAATCATGTATTACATAAAATATGTAATGAAATAAAAAAAGAAAATAAATCCTTGAGAATAAAGCTGGCAGTTCTTACATCATGAAATTAGGGTGGATGGGTTTAACAATAGTTGAAACACATCCTGCTTTTGAGAGCATGATTAATTGTAATTAATTGTAGCTTAATAAATAATAATAAAGCCTCCATTAGTAGACTGCTTCACAGCTATTTGTTTTCATTCTCACAATAACACTGGGTGGGTCAACATCATAGTTTTTGGTATAACTGCATAAGCACTGAACTGGGAATCTGAAGACCTGAGTTCTAATTTTGGCTCTGCCAGAAACTGTGACTGTGTGACTTTGGACAATCACCTAAATTACCTTGGGCCCAGTTTCCTTATCTGTAAAATGAGGTAGTTGACTAGACCAGTGGTTCTCAACCCTGGCTGCACATCATAATCATCTGGGGAGATTAGGAAAAAAATGGAATCCTTGGGACTTGCCCCAGTTAAATCATGAATCTCAGAGATGATTACTGGGCATTGGTATTTTTAAAAGCCTAGGTTATTAAGTATGAAATGTCCAATTTCCTTAAGTACTAAGTTTGATAGTTGATATCTCTGACATTTCACTTTGACACGTCTTGTTTTAAGGTTATTGTGAAGGTACATCCTCAGTCTTTCAAACACACATTTTGGCTCGTGATTATCTTTCAATTTTTTTTTTCTAAGCAATGTTTGTGACACCATGGATAAGTCAAAAATTCGTGTTGTTTTCAAATATGAGTTCCGTTGTAGAACCAATGCAGCGCAGACAACAGCTCAAAATATCAACGAAGTATTTGGGAAGGATGTGGCTAATGAACGCACAGTACATTGATGGTTTGATAAGTTCCATTCTGGTGATTTTAATCTTGAAAATGAGCTACGTGGGCGACCTGAGACCAAGGTGGATAGTGATGAGCTGAAAGCCACAGTGGAAGCAAATCCATCTCAACCTATGTGTGAATTAGCATTACTATTCCAACAATATGGGACCATTTGAAACAAATGGGCAAGGTAAAGAAGCTGGATAGATGGGTTCTCATGAATTAAATGAGCATCAGAAGAGAAATCATCTTGAAGCTTGCCTTTCTTTGCTGTCACAACCTAAAGGTGAACCATTTCTACACTGTATTGTTATGTGTGATGAAAAATGGATTCTTTTTGACAGTTGCAAGCATTCAGCACAATGGTTGGATAAAGATGAAGTGCCAAAACAGTCCAAAACCGAATATTCATCAACAAAAGCAAATGGTGTCTGTTTGGTGGCCCAGCGCTGGTATTACCCATTATGGCTTCATGAAACCTGGTCAATACATTACAGCGGATGTCTCCTGCAACTGATTGGATGAAATGATGAAGATGCTTGCGATTAAGCAGCCAAGACTGGCCAATAGAGACAGGCCAATCCTCTTGCAAGACTACTTGTGGCACAAACACTGCTCAAACTACAGAGGTTGGACTTGGAAACTCTCTTTCATCCACCATATTCACCAGACCTTGCACCAGCTGACTACCATTTCTTCCAGGCTTTGCACTACTTCCTGTAAGGGAAAATATTCAATTCTCAACAAGCTGTGGAAAACACCTTTCATGATTTTATCGCCACTTGCTCTCCAGGCTTCTTTGCTGCTGGCATAAACAAGCTACCATTAAGATGGCAAAACTGTGTCGATAGTTTGGGCACATACTTTGATTAATTGTACTGTTTCTTGTTTGAAATATAATAAATTACACTTTTGATTTGAAATCGGACATTTCATGTTTAATGACCTAATAGCTCTAACATGCAGCCAGTTTGAGAACCATTTGCCCAAATCTATGGGTCCTTTTAGTGCTGACATTCTCCAGTTGATGCAAATTATCTAAATCAGTCAAATAGATGTAATACTTTGTCAACTGATTGCTTCTCTTCCAATTACCTTCAAACAGTGACACATAGCAATCAGAAGTGTGGTAGCTCATTTCGAGCTGAAAAAAATGAAAATCCAACTTTAGGGCATAATTTATAGAATTCTATATAGAAATATAATCTGAAGATTGTATAATTATTTTGTTACAAGAACATGAAGTTACTTTCTTTTTGTTATGAAATATATTCAATTAAACGAAAGTCTATAGCTCTTTATTTAAAATTATACAGAAAATTTTGTAAAAAAAGAAAATTCTGCCAATGATTACTTTTGGTAAATAGAAGTAATTTTTATTTATTATATTTTAGATAATTTATTTCCATTTTCAATATAATTTTAATAAAATATGACTGGGAATAAAAACATCCCCACACTTTCAGAAAAAGACTGATTATTCTGTAGCCATGGTAAATAGAGAACCACCTGAACCAGTTGAAATATGTCCAACTGATCAATGGCAATTTGCTTCGCTGAACTTGCTTCTGAAAGTCAACCAATCAGGGACAACCAGTCAGCCTCGTGCTTGCAAGTCAGGCAATCAGCAGCGGACAGGTCTAAAGCAGAGGCCAACCCTTCCTGCTCTGTAACCAACATAACTCAAAACAAACTTTCCCCCCAAACCCTGTAAGATCAGCGGTTTATTTCACTCAGTGAGGTTGTGCCTGGACAGCATAGCTCTCCCTTACGTAAGCAAACAAGAAATGCAGCTTTGTGGTTTTTTGTTTTTTGTGTTTATTTTTGTTTTTGTGGTTCTTTTTTTTAATATTGAGTGGTGATCTTTTTTTTGGCATCACCAATTTTTGGAAATTTATATTTACTCCAATGTGAGTTTAATAGAAAACTTCAGTGATATATATGCCCTGAAATGTACCTCCGTGGTAGAGAGATGATGTGAAAATTTATTTGAAAAGTTTGGCACATGGATTATAAACAAGTACATTCTCAATTTCCTTGTGATTTCTCTAGAGGCTCTGAGTGTTGCTATGGAGGATGGCCCTGAATGAATTGAAAAGGCTACCCTTGTTCCTCTAAGAATCTAGATTTCATCTATAATGTAAACTTTATACATGTACTTTTTTCATTAGTGTGAAATATGTAAGCAGCCTTTGGAAAATCTACAAGCAGGTGACAGTATTTGGATTTATAGGCAGACAATACACTGTGAACCTTGCTACTCTAAAGTTATGGGTAAGTGTTATGCTCTATAAGGAACTTTCACTTTTGTTAACATTAATGAGCATTTAGTATTGTTGAAAATTATATATTTCATTGAAGTAAAAAATTTCATTAATTATATTTAGTTAAGAATTCAGCTGCAGATATTTGTACTATGGTAGTATTTTGTTTAATGGTATAAGGTCAGTCAATTTTTATATTGTCTTCTGGTATCAGACCAGTCATAGGTACAACTAAGCAAAGAAATCACTTATTTTAAAAAATTTTTCACTTTTTTTAAACAAAAATAAGTCTTCTCTGCTCAAATAATTGTTTAAATTGAAGTCCATATCTGTAAATGATCTTTTATACTTGCACTTGAATACTGTATAATTTTTTACCTAATTTGGTTATTACACTAAATGCCTTTTAATGTTACTCTTAAATGGAAATTTTAGAGTTAATTTTGTGTAATTCTATATTAAATATAACATCTAAGTTTTTTTTAATCAGTTTAAGACCAATGTTACTATAACTTGGAATCTTAATTAGCATAAATAATGTGAGGAAAAAAAACATTGAGGACCTATATTTTTAACTAACATTTGCTATAAACTAATCATTAAAGCTTTAAAAGCTGATTTAAAAGAGGTGCACAGTACAGTGTAAATTAGCAAAATAAAGTCCTACAAAATTTGATTGATTCTTAAAAGCCAGTATCCACATTATTTGTAGATTCAATAGTCAGTAGATGGAATAACGAAAATGATATTGAAAAGATGGTCAACAGCACTATGTGAAAGGCATTTTTTTCCTGATGTCTTGGTGTAGTGAATGAAAAAGGAACATTTGGGATTCCTACATGGGATACAATGTATGGAATTTAATGATAAATAATGTGATATTCATGAGCTACTGGGAGACTACATCTGGAAAATGCTCTGAAAAATACTCAGAAACCCACGTTCCATCAGGCTGCAGAATCAATTACCAGAATAAACCTAATTATATTCATACTTTGTCTTCTATTTTCTGCTTTCTCCAGAGAGTTCTCATATTCATTTTTCTTTCTAATTTAGCAGTCTTATCATGATCCAATATTATATCATGGGTCTCGATGTGCATGGTGGTAGCTCTAAAACTTTCAGTCTCCTAGAGGTCCATGATATGGCTCAGGGGGTGCTGTTACCAAAAAACTCAGAAGTCTTTGTGTCTTCCTCCTTGCCGATGTGTGCTCCATAGGCGTTGCATTTTTTTATAGTACGTGTAAGTTGTCAAGACATGACTCTTTGGCATCTCATAAATGTGCATACCAGGCATCTAGTACTTCATATATAGTATGACCAACAGCCACAGTGATGAATTCTGGAGTAGAAGAATAAGTGGAATCCTTAATCCACCACTACCCCCTTGAAGAATAATTGTTTTGTAAATTTTAGTGATTGGCTTGTCTTTATACTGAATTTGCATATCTAACTGTTATTTTCTTTAAATTTTTCAGCAAAGTGGATTCAATAACTCTGGCACATGGAAATCAAGATGAAAAGCAGTCATTGAAAAATTAAAAGTTAAAAGTTTTATTTTAAGAATATGTAATCTAGAAAAGCTTTTACATTGAAGATTGGCTTGTATAAAATTAATTCTGCTACTGTATAAATAATCTAATTGCCTTCTATAAGGTGATACACATAAAAAGAACCACCTGGTGTCTGGCTAGATTTAGCGATAAAAAGTTCAAATGGTTCTAGTTACTAGTGTCAAAGAAATGATGCTTCTGATAGGCAGTGAGCATTGTCACCCAAGCCAGGTCCGTACCTGCTCTGTATGTTGGCCATGTATCGTGGTTTCCATTATAACCAAGTTTCTCATTTTCTCACCTTTATTTCCCTGAGGATCTGGATTCACAGACATTATTGACATCCTGACAAACTGTTAAGGAAGCAAGATATACTTCCTTTATCTGAAAAAGAAATGCTAATAGAAATTTTCTTATAAAGTTTGGCAGAAAGATGTTAACATAAAAAGTTGTATGGACCTCAGGAAATCATTTAAACTTTCCAGATCTCTGTGCCATTGTTTGTAACATGAAGGGCATTGAACAAAATGATTTCTAAGGTCCCTTTTTGATCCTCAAATTCTCTGGTTCTAAAGCAAGTTTTAGTTTGCTTTTTAGAAGCATGTCTGTATATGTGTTTGTTAAGCATGATGAACTAGATAGGACATATAAACAATTTAACCTTAATGTCATCCTTCAGTTTAATCACAGACATAGGGTTTAGAAGCTGTGTTTTAAAAACAGAAATGGATTTATGGGTAACAGGTAAAATCATATTACGTGTATAATTTACATGTTATAATTTGTTAAATTTTCTTTGCGTGCATTTCAAAATCTGGATATACAAGTAATCTATGAGAAGTGATGGTTATGGACTACAAAGACATGTTCTTTAGCATGTTGCATATATTCATATTACATAGCACTTTATAACTACAGAAGGCTTATAAAAATAAAATGAACTATCGGTTACACAGAATCTTTTTGTGGAGTGTCTATAAATAGTCACTAACATTGATTTTGTCAAGGACAGTGGTCACGATTTATTATATTCTCTGCTATGCCAGTTAACTTATTTTTTTAATTGCTTAAGCTATAGCTTTTATTTTATTTTATTTTATATTTTATTTATTTATTTATTTAATTTATTTTTTTAATTTCAGAATATCATGGGGGTACAACATTTTGGCCATACACATTGCCCCTTTTCTGCCCATGTCAGAGCCACAATCGTGGTCATCTCCCAAACTGTGCTCCCCACATCCATTCAGTGAGAGTTTTTCCCATCCCTTCCACCCCCTTCCCGGCCGCCTGCCCTCAGATGAATGTTATTGCCCTGTGTGATGTAAGTGTTCATCAGTTATATAGCTTTTATTTTTAAAGAGCTTTTCCTGAAGGAATGGAAAATTCAATAATCATGTAAGGAATTAGTATTATTAACATTGAGAAACTGAACTTATAAATTATTTTATGCACATATTTTGTAAGCAATTTTTTATATAAAAGGGCTTATGGAACATTTAGGTGGGGGTATAATTCAAGAGGAGTGTTAAGGCAGTTGTGAAAAACTAATATGAACTAGGGAGATTAAAATATGATCATGGATTTTCTGAATGTTGATAAATTCAAAGAATTATTCTCCTTTATAATAATTTCATACATCTGTTCCTCTTAGAGATTGGTTCACAAAATGTTAAACACAAAATGCTTATCAAAATACAGCAATGTATAATTGTTGTCCTTTGGAGAGAGAGCCAGAAAAAACAATTAATAATAATTTGATATTCATTAATTCATGCTTGATGAGAAGCAATGGTAATTGAGCCATATGTTTTATTGTTCTTTTATTACATGCTATCAGAGTGGATCAAAAGAAATAATTTTCTTAGAGTTGAAATTCACTGCAGAAAAGGATGGATGAAATGGTATCCCTCCCTTTTATAAAGTATATTAACATCTCAATGCTTTTGTAGTAATTAAAATCATCTGAATATTATTTTAAGAGTATAAAACCTAAAAGGAACACATTTCTCACTTTTCTATAGCTGTTTAATGGGCCCTCTCTTCCACAATAATGTATTAAATCAAACCAAAAACTGTTGTAAAGATGGAATGGCTATGGAGTGGAGAGAGAGAAGGGCTTCTGATTCATCAAGATCACTTCATTATGTCGGGGTTTATTCTCACTAGAGGAATGACAAATTCTGAAAACAATTTAGAAGATATCATTTTTTTTTGCAGCCTATTATGTTGTGATTGGCATACTTTTCCTGGACACAATTACCTAAATCTAGGTATACTAGGTCCTGATTCTATTACTAATAAAAAGATGTCTCTAAAAGAGAACTAATTGCTCCATCATGAAAATATACTTCTAAAAAAGCAAAAAAAAAGACACATTCTCAGAAACTGAATTTATTAAAATTGTATTCCCTCTTTTAATAAGGCCAAGAAATAAGAATTTATTCAAGAAGTAATCTGTATATCCTTAATTGTTTGATTACAATCACTTAATTAATTAGATATGAGTGATGAGATGGTCCAGCTATCACTCTTGGTGTACTCTCTGACTTGATATGATAGAAAAATTTACTATGATAGAAAATTGTGAGTGTTTGGAACAAGCTAGAATTCAGCTTGATTCAGAAATATAGCAAAACAAGTGACTGTTTAGTCTACATCACGGAAAACTAACAAGGATGTTGATTTTTTTTGGACTATTGAATTTACTGGTTACTTTGGTACAAAGTAAATAAATTGCTTTTAGAGTTCTACCCATTCCATAGTACTCAACAGTTCCCAGAGGCACCTGTAAATATCTGTAAAACTTGGGCAAGCCACTTTCCCTCTTGGGCTCATTCCCTCCTGTTTAAAGTGTGGGGCTTAGAATATTGGCTCTCTGCTGTTCCCACCAGCGCAAACATCGCTTGGACCTATCAATCTATTCCTGTTACTTACCCTATTCTTAGATGAAATCTTTTATTAGATACCTAAGGGTTATTGAATGTTTCGTATGTACATGTTGACTTTATCACAGCACGAAAGTTGAGCACCATTCTGACTCTTATTCCTGCCACTTGAGAAGTATGGCTTCTGAGAGATATGACTGAAATATTCAAATGCATGAGTTAGGTAATGATTTCAGTTTTTTCACTGAAAAGAGAGGAAAGTGAACATCATCATTGCCTTACAAATGCCATCTGGGAAGAATCTTTTAACTTTGTTTCCTCTGCATTCTCTTTGATATATTCTTTTCTTTAATACTTTTAAATGCCCAATTATTCTAGACTCTGTAGAAAAAATGCATGATTTATAATCTAACATCATTCACACATTCATTCATTTGTTCTTTTATTCAATAATTTAAAACTTTTCTTTAAGAACATGCTATGTTCCAGGTCCCAGGGATGACAAAAACAGCCAAGGTTCCTCCTGCCCTCATGAAACTTACATTCCAAAGAGGGAGGGTGGAGGAACAGTTTGAAAGTCAGAAAACAAACACAATAATTTCTGAAATTGTTAAGACCTATGAAAGAAATGAAACACAGTGACTAGGTGAAGGGGTAGTTTTAGAAATAAGGTAATCGGGTGGGGAGGTAATATTTCAAATAAGATCTGAATGAAGAGAAGGAATCACCCTGGGGAAAAGCCTTCCAAGAGAAGATGTCTTAGAATTGGCCAAAATCAGATCATTTTCTGGGCTAAAACTAAACTTTCTTCTTTTAAGCATAATAAGATGGAAGTTCAAAGATGCCAGGAGACAGAGAACAGTCAAAAGATTTGTAAGGTTCCTCTATTCCCCATGTAGGACAATATTCAGATATTTTTCAGATTGCCTTCAACTCTCTGTCATGGGGTGGATTACACTAAACGGCTGCTTAGTCTTGGACTTCAGGCTGAAGTCAATCACTTGGCAAAGGAGTCCACAGGCACGCCCAGGTGACTATATCAAAGGTAGGGCAGGTGAGGTCTGAACCAGCCCACACCTGAAGTGGAAACAATGGATTGATTGTGTGTGACTTTTCCTCACCTCATTTGAGGCATTGAGGATCAAGCCCCTTTCTGTTTTCCAAATAGAAACATTAAACAGTAAGGCAGCATCATTTCTGATTTAGAAGGGACTTCTCACAGGAATTTTATAAACTTTACATGTTCTCTTCCTTTGTTGCAATATGAATAATGTATCTGGAGGAAAGGATCATTCAGATCTTGGTATAACTTTCTTAACAATTAAATTTATTGATTTTCTCTCCTTTCCTAAGAGAAAAGAAATGATTGTGAGTTGTAGGGGTCCTTCAGGCCCCTAAAGGCAAATTAAATTGAAAGCCTCCCACAAGAAAGTGTGTAGATCCTAAGGCCAGCATGACTTTGGTATGATATAGGAGTAGAAAGACTGCCAGGAGGCTGGCAGTGGACATGAAGAGATGAGGTTGAAGAAGTGGGCAAGAGACAGGTTATAGTAATTTCATATTGGATCATTAAAAATTTACATCATTAAGTGAACGTTGAAATTTAGTAGAATTCATTTACACCTTTTAGCTTTGTGTCATTAAAATATTATTGTTATTGGTTTTGTGAACAGGTTAAAATTATGTTAAGACAAATATAGTCAAACTGATTTTGACAAAGACACAAAGACAATTCAGTGGAGAAAGAATAGAATTTTCAACCAATTGTGTTGGTGCTGGTAAAATTGGATGCCCTATTGCAAAAACAAACAAAAATCTACACACAGACATGTACCTTTCACAAAGATTGACTCAAAATGGATCATAAGCTTAAATATAAAATGCAAAACTATAAAACTTCTATAAGAACACAGGAGAAAAGCAACATGCCCTTGAGCTTGGTGAAGAGGGTTTAGATATAACACCAAAAGTGTGATCTATTAAAAAAAAATTTGCTAAGTTGAACTTTATAAAACTTCTGCTCTGTGAAAGACACTGTTAAGAGAATGAAAAGATAAGCCATCAACTGGGAGAAAATATTTGCAAAATACATGTCTGATAACTTGTCCCAAATATATACAAATAATTTTTAAAACTCAGTAAGAAAGCAAAAAACCTTAATTATAAAAACAAGCAAAAGATCTGAGCAGACACCTCGACAGAGAAGTTACACAGATGGCAAATAAGCATGAAAGGTGCTCAACAACATTTGTCATTAGAGAAATGCAAATTAAAACAACAATGCGATACTGCTGCATGCCTATTAGAATGACTAAAATCTAAAAACTGACAATATCAATTGTTGGCAAGGTCTCAGAGCAACAGCAACTCTCAGATTCATTGCTGAGAGGAATGCAAAATGGTACAGCCACCGCTATAGTTTGGATGTTTGTCCCTTCCAAATCTCATGTTGAAATTTGATCCCCAATATTGGAGGTGGGGCCTGATGGGAGGTGTTTGGGTCATAGGGGGGCGGACCCCTCATGAATGGCTTGGTGTCATCCTCACTGTAATGAGTGAGTTCTCGAATTCTCACTCTGTGATTCCCATGAGAGCAATCCTGAGCAAAAAGAACACAGCTGGAGGTATTGTACTACTTGACTTCATAAAATACCACAAAGCTATAGTAACCAAATCAGCATGGTTCTAGCATAAAAGACAATGATATCTCTTGCTCTTTCTCATAAAGTTGCAGTTGGCTTTTCTAGATTGGGCCCCACCTCCTAATACCATCACATCGGTGATTAGGTTTCCAACATATGAAGTTTGGAAGGACACAAACCTTCAGACCATAGCGTGCAATAAGGAACAGCCAACATATGCTAATATTCTGGGTTTTCCTAATCTCTTCTCCTACCTGGGGCTCCATAAATAGCGAAGGTAAGTTAGAACTTTGCCAAATGTTTTGACATGGCATAACAAGAGTCAATGGATTTCCAGCCTGTAATGTTTATTTCCTCATTGCTATTACATAAGTCATTAACCAATAACATGTGTTTTAGGCTTATGTTTGATAGCACCTGATTTCTAACACCAGTCTCTATACAAGTTAGGACACAACTAAGTGGCTGTAACAAAGGACATCTAAAATAGGGGGACTCAAACAGGATAGACTTTGCACACGAAACTGTCCAGAGCATATTGTTGCGCTGCCATCCTCTGGTGTCTCATGATCAAAGCTGGCTCACCAGCTCTATTACGGCGCTCCTGACTAAGGTAAGTGGAAAAACAAAAAAAGAATATGATGAAGAAGCTGCCCCATTCCTTTCACTCATATCCAATTTGCCATTCATATCCCTTGGCTACTCCTAACTCCAAGCAAGGTTGTGAAATGTTGTTTCCAGTCACATACCTACTGACATGTGTTGAGGGTTTTATTACCAAAGGAAGATGGGGGATGGATCATGGGAGCTGGTAGTAGTCTCAGCCATAGAGCCCTGGGGGCCAGGGCCCCCGACCTGTCCCTCGTGATAGCTCATCAGTGGGTGGTATACCCATAGCCTCCTATGAAACACATCTCTTTGTGTACAAAGACACTGATTAGATCCCCACAATGATTTTTAAGAGTGTCATCCTCTGTCAAACAAAGGATTTAGATCTATGTGGTCATTTGAGTATGATTCTGGCCTGATGCCCTCAATTTACAGGATCTGGAGAGGCATTGAGTTGTGGACCTGAGACTCTGACCAGTTCCATGATATAACCAGTGTGTCAGTGGAAAAGCTAAGGTCAGAACCCAGCATGCTGAAGTCTCTCTCGCTATATGTGGGGTTTTTAAATGAATACAATAATCTAAAAACGATCTCACTAGAATAGAATACAGTGACAGACTAAGCCTCACGTGCCATTCTTGTATTTGGATAATGCAGTACTTTATTAACTTTTAGAATTACAGTGACAAACTGCTAACTCCTACTTAACTTGTGGTTTTTATTTGTCTAGATCAATTTTATGCCATACATTTGCAAAATAAGCTCTGTCCTAGCTTGCATTTGTATAGATTTCTTTTTTAACAAGTAACTTTTTGTACTCTGCATGTGTCACTAGTGAATTAGTTAAATTTACAGTTCTTTTGGAGCCTATTTAACACGAGATGCTTTAAAGCATCAAATCCTGGGACCAAATAAAAATTTTCCTAAAGCTAATATGCATTATATCCATTATATGCCTCCAATTTACTGTATTTATCACTATTGTAAAAAGTCTATTAAATTAAGATTTACTCCTTTAAAATCCATATTATTTTCAATATTTTGCTATTTTGATTATGCATTCTTATATTTTATCTGGAAGTGTAGCTTATTGGTCTACAATTCTAAACTTGTTCCCTTCTAAATGTGGTTCCCTTTTTCACTTTTAGGCTTTCCTATAGCTACTTTTGCCTTATATTTGTGTGTGGAAATATATTCACAATGCACTTCTGCAAAGTTTGTGGGCCCACAAGCCCACCTTCACTTCTGACATCAACTCCTAAGCTGTTCAAGGGTCCCCAAGACCAATGTCACTTCTGACACAATTACACATTTGAGAGGTTTCCAAGACCACTGTCAGTTTTGATAATTCACTAAAAGAACTCACAGAACTCAGAAAACCTGTTGTATTCACAATTATAGTTTATTACAGTGAAAGGATACACATTAACATCAGCCAAAGGAAGAGGAGCACAGGGCAGTGTTCAGAAGATACCAAGTGCTGAACTTCAGTTGTCCTGTCTCAGTGGAGTTCTGTGGACAGCACCTATTTCACCCAGCAATGATGTGCAACAATTTGCACTGAATTGGGGCAATTGGGGAGGTCATTTGAGCCTTGGTGTCCACAGTTTTTATTGGGGTTTGGTCTTGTAGATATGGTTGACCACCTGCATGGGTGACCTTAGTCTCCAACCCCTCCAGAGGTGGAGCTGATACCTGGTGGCCCAAAGTCCCTACCACAAATCACATTGTTAGTGTACAATATCTGGCATGGCCAAGGCCCCCACGTAAACAAAGACATACTTAGCAGGTAGGACATTCCAAGGGCTTAGGCATTATTTTCTAGGATCTTTTAGGAGCTTAGGGAAAAGCCAAACCTCTTCTTGGGCAAGGTGAATCCTTTTCTACACAACTGTCTTGTCAATAATGTAAACCTTGTAAATCCAGAGATGCTCAGGGTTCAGTCCCATAACAATGCTACATTCAAGAGGGGTACTTTGATTCCTTTTTTATTCTTTTTTAACACAGACCCATCTGTGCAAGGGGTACTTTGATTCTTAAAATGTAATTTAAAAGAATTCTATCTTTTACTAGTGCCTCTCCAAGGGCAGTCAAGAGGATACACATACTCTACAACTGCTTTTATTAAAACCCCCTTTCATCTTCTTCTTCTCTCATCCCCAGGCCCAACCCCCCACCCCCCAAACCCCTTCTCTGCCTTTTCTCATCACATTGTTCAGTAGATTGGTTTAAGCTTAAATTTGGCATAAAATTATCCTTACCATTTAGGAGGTGAGAAGTGGTGGGAAATTGGGCTCATCAGTGCAGATTTTCTTTGATGGGCAGGGACATTGGGAAAATCAAAGCATATGCCTATATTAATTATTTTTTGACATAATCTTAACTTCTACTCACTGGGAATCAACTATGTTTCGGGCATTTTACATACGTGTGTTTCTGGATCTAATATCTCACCTTTTCAGAGAGGTCGCAACCTGCGAAAATTTTCAACAATTGTTAAGTAAAGGCAGAATCATTCAAGAAATACTATAGGAATATGTTAAAGTACTTAATTTCATGATATTTTGATATGGTAAAAGAACTATAAACCACAGGAAGAAAAATTAAAATGTGTAAGCATCAAGATATTCAGCCTCAAAGATTTCTTTTTTTTCTTTCTTATTTTTTATCCTTATTGTATTCTAGCTCAATACTAGATAGAATTATCAGGCTCATCTAGTAAATTTCCTCCCTTAGACCTCCAATCAGCCCCCTCCTTTTTTCCCCAAGATCACTCTTTCTTTTGGAGGAAAATGGTATTTAGAGACCACAATCTAGCCACTAGGGTTACTCATTGCTATTGGGTTGGTCAATATCTCTAGGCCATTTCAGTGGATAGTGCAAAAAATAAATATATATTATTTTTTACTAAAAAGATAAATGAATTAATACTGACATTCCCATTCGATTTATTTCAGGACTCTAAGGTTAAACTCATTGATCTTAGTGGATATCTGTTTTTTTCCCATGCTATTAATACCTGTTGTCAGTGACACAAACATAACACTCATTTGCTTTATCCCACAGTGTATACATCACAGCATCAAAATAACCATATGAACACCACTATCAACAATATATTTCTGGTAATTTCTTCAACTCAAAAGTGTATCAGAAAAAGGATGGAATCTGAAAACTGGCAATGTGAATCATTCTTTCTTAAACAAAGACTAACTGCATGGCTTAAACATATTTACTTGGTGTTACTCAAGATCTGCATTAAAATGTTGAAATACTGTAGTTCGTGTGGAAGTCCAGTTCAGGAGGATGGTAGAATTTTCGTCTCAGAATTAGCACTTTGTAATTCAAATGACTTACAAAAATGTCTGTAGCTAATTCTTATCTCTGCTGTGCATTAACCAGAAGGCTAACATATTTACAGAGAAACTCCCTCCCAATGTGACAGGACTCAATGAGTTGGTCTCCCTCCATGAGAAAAGCACAGTGGGGGTCAAGCCATGCCCGATTATACCACGGTTCTGTCTGGTATCCCTGAACAGTTACCATAGACACTTTGAAGTATTGAAGTAACAGATGGTAAATTTAAAAGAACAGCTTTTTAAAATTTAAAACAAGTGCAAATGTAAACCTCCCTCATCTCTTCTATTCTATTATTTGCCAAAAAAAGGGAGAAAAACATCACAAGTATGATTCTGAGCTATTTATTTTAAAAGTATCATTTATCCTAGATTTCAAAATCTATTACAACTCATATTAAACAGTGGGGTTTTTTTGGTAAGCCAAAGCCTCATTTTTATCAGCTTTTCCTAGCTGTTGGCCAGCATGTGGAAACAAGAGTCATGAGGCCTCAACTTCTAGGAGGCAGTAGCAGAGAGGCAAGCTGCAACAACTGCCCAGCTCACTCTTCCAAACTGATACAGGACATCAAATCACTATATCTGAATGAATGTGAACATTTTTAATCTTTCTTTTATGAGAAAAATGTTTTATGTAATTTACCTTTTTGTTTTTATATAAGAGGGATAGGTTTAAAACCCTGCTCATTTTCTGAGCAGGGATGGGCATGCTGAGTAAGTAGTCTACAGTGTATGGTGCGCTAGAGGCCAATGTCAAACTGGAGCTGTAGCATGTGGAGAGAGCACACATCAGACATCTACTGTGAGTGGGGTTGGGCTGCACTGCTTAGTTTTTTCTTTTAAAAGCAGATAATGAAAGAGTATAGACTTCTTATCAAAATGATATTCAAAGTTCATACTTTGAGCCACCCACAGACCTCATGTCCAAACATAACCATGGGAGAAATAAATAAAATAAATAGATAATACTCTTCATGGGCAAGGAACTGAAAAGGAAGATAGGACTGAAGCCCCAGAACTGCCATTCTCAATACCAGAAGCAGCCAAAGCAGTGAGGATACCAGTTCTCAGGGCCAGGGAGAAGTAGGGTGGAGTGGTGGGTCACTCTCTTCCCTCCTTTCTTTTACCCCCACCCCCACTCCAGGAAAAGAGGCAGGGAAAAATTTTAAAAAGGTGCTGCCAATTGCTGCCCAGAGCTACAGCTTATAAGAGTCTGAATGCCAAGGAAGACAGCAGGACAGACGCTTCAGGATCAAGCCTAGCCAACAAGTCATCTGACTCTAAACTGTCATCCCAATATCATGGTGGAATAAGAGCCCTGAGCCATCAGAAGAGCTGGTTTTGGACTATGAGTCTTATGGGCAGGGCTGAGGCAACCACAAAACCTCTAAATAGAGAGGAGGAAGGGAGAGAAAAAGAAAAATAGCACCCAGTCAATGAGGATCTAAAAACCCAAATTCTAAAACACACAAAGAAAATTAACACCAAGAAAGGCAGCAAGTAAAATCAAATAGTGGGAAATAAAATCACTTTAGACAAAATAAAAGTAAAAGTGCCATTTTAAAAACACTTTAGAATAAATATATTTAGCGTTATCAAAGGGATACATAAAGCAGTAGCATCATTCCAAAGAAACAGGGGAAATCATGCAAGAAATAATTTTTAAAACTCAGTAGACTGAACAAACTCCAAACTGGAATAATCGAAGTAATATGAATAGATTGAGGGGTAATACTAAGGAATTCACTGTGGATATAACAGAGAGATACAGAGAAAAAATTTTGAAAGATCATTTAAGAGATATGAAGGTAGATTAATATGGAGATAGACATAAATGAATGAAGGAACACACACACACACACACACACACACACACACACAATCCCAGAAAAAAGAGGAACAGGCAGAAGCCATAAGCAGAAAGATACAAATTGAGAATCTTTAGGGTTGATGAAAGACATCAGCTATCAGATTAAAAATATACTTCAGATAATAGTAAATGCACAACTAGACACATTATAATGAAAGAGCAAAACACAAACATATTCTTAAAATGTACCAGGGAGAAAATACAGATTTACAATTAGACTGATTATTGCCAGTAGATACAAGAAGAAATAAAATTACATCTTTAAAATTGTTAGGGAAAAATCCATCTATCCAGAATTTTATATGTAGCTAAAGCACATTCAAGGATGAGGGCAAAATAAATACATTGTTCCACAGATCTTTACTGAACAAACAAACAGGTAAAAAAAATTTTTTTAAAGGAAGAAATAGACCCAGAGGTAACAGAGAGATAAAAAAATGAGAGTATAAATTAATTTTTTGAAAAGTTACTAATTTAACTGTTAAAATAACTATTTGTTTATGTATGAGTGTGTGCTCAAAAAAAGGTGAAACTAAAACTGTAAGCAACAATAATAAGTATACTGAGGAAGAAGTGTCAATATATCCTAAAGTCCTTGTCCTGTGCATACAAGGAAATAAATTGAAAATTTAAAAACTTTATACTTAAACATGAATCTTAAAAACTGAAGGATAATTGCAAATAACAGAAATAAAATTCATAGCCTTTAGACCAGTAGAGGGGGAAAAAATGAAATATATAAATTTATGAATCCAAGAAATGATAAAAAAGTGGATAAAAAGGAAAAATAAGTGTGGTGAACAGAAAACATAAAACGTTATGATAGACATAAGTCCACAAATATCAATGATTACAATAAATGTAAACAGACTAAATTTACTATAAATAACAGAGACCATCAAATTGGATCATAAAATCAAATCCAGCTATATACACCTTATGCAAATCATTCCTAAAACAAAGCAACATAGGAAGATCAGATTAAAAATACTACCTTAAAGAAAGCTGAAGTAGCAATATTAATATTATTAATGTTAGGTGGAATATATTTTTAAGGCAGAAAGTCATTACAAGAGATGAAGGGAACATTATACAGTATTAAAGGGAACACTCTACAAAGAATATATAAATCATGAACATGTAAATATAAAACAACAAATATATATTTTTAAATATACATTACCATAATGGACATTTAAACACTTTTCTCTCAGTAATTAATAGGTAAGTTAGTAGGACTATGGAAGATTTGAATTACATAAGTAAGTAATTTGATTTCAAACAAATATAGATGTTATATAATCTATATAAATATTATAAGTTTAGATAAATGTTATATATTTGTATTTATATAAATTACATATGTGTATATGTATCCTTCACCCAACAAATAGAATATGTACATACTATTCAAGTACACATGGAATATTTCCCTATATTTGTAGTGTACTAAGCCACAAAAGAAGTCCCATCAAATTTCAATGAATCAGATTTATGTAGACTGTGATCTCTAATTACAATGCAATTAAGTTAGAAATCAATAGTAAAAGATGATATTTGTATATATATGATATATATAAACACATATATATATGCAAACAAGAATTGTATTTTTAAATTATACATGAGCCAAAGACACAATCACAATGAATTTATAGCCAACCACAAAAAAAAGGAGATTCCAAAATTTTTAAGAAGCAGGAAAAATATTTAAGGAAAATTTTAGCCTTAAATTTTTTCAGTAACAGGAAATACTTATATAAAAAACTATTGTAGTAGGCAGTGCTACACACTAAATATTTCCAGTTCTTCTTCCAGTTATATATTATCGCATCCTTCTGTTCCCTTGAAGTTATCTGTAGCCATAGGACTTGTTTTGGTCAATGAAACAAGAGTGGAAGAAGTTTTTGTCACTTTTAGCCAGGAGCTTTATAAGCTAGAATATAGTTAACCAGATCTTTTTTTTTTCTTATCTTGGCAATTATAGAAATATGGATATGGAGCTTCCTTTAGCCTAGGCACCTGAGCAAGAATGACACTCTTCAGAGCCTGGAGTCCCTGCTGTCCTCTAACTCTCTTCCCGTCTGTCCACATATGCAGTGCAGCAGTAGCAAAGCAACTGATTACCACCATCTCATTTTCAAGTTTGGCTTCCACAGTTATTGTCTGGATTTCTGTCTTCTACAAGCTGAATTATTTAAAATTTTCTTCTTTGGAGCTGCATTTGCCATTTGTTGGCCTAATCCCCTAATAAGCCTGACCCTTTAAAGTTACATTTTATTGTTTGTTGTCTTCTTTGTCTCCGGTTTTCTAGTAGCATCTGAAAGGTTTCAGACACTGTTTTGCATGTACTAAGAAAAACTGCTTACAAATACCATCAAATAACACCCGGAGAGTGAAAACAGAGGATTTAAGCTGGTTATAAAGCTGGAAAATGTCCTCTGTCTTAATTCCCCCCATCCTACCAATTTGACCAGACCATTCATCTTGGAATGGTCTGCATTCTAATTTGGTGAAGACAACCACAGCTTTCATAACGTATTCTATGGTAATTGACACATATTTTCCTTTCTGAAAACAAACAAAAATTCCTGAAGATAAAAAGAACATATCTGTAATCATGATGACACAATCCTTCTGTGACACTATTATAATCATTATCTCTGTGAAGGATCCAGGATGAGGTATTGTAGTTGAAAAACAGAGCACCCCTTTATGATATAATTGTTATTCTTTTCTGAAAATTAATTATGGACAGAGACCCTGAATAGGCACTCATTGAAGGTTTGTTTTGAATAAACTTGCGGCAACTTCTTTGAGACTGACTTATAACTTCTAGAATGTGATGACTTGGCAATGAGAATGGTGCACTATTTTGGGGGTGCTGCTTTTCATTGCAATTTATTTAAATTCCAAGAGCCATGTGCTTGCACCTGTGTCAGTTCCTTGAAGGAGAACCAAAGGATCCACTATCATAGTATGGTTTGTTGCCCTTCCATGTCACATGGACTTTCAAATGTTATCTGGCTTTGGTTTGTAACACTTCGGTGTGATTGTCATTTTTTTGCAAGGGAATTTTGTAAAAGCTCTGTAAATTATCAAAGAAAACGAACTCTTTTCAATTAAAGAAAGAAAACTCTACCACATAGACTTATATGATGAGAGAAACATTTGAGAAAAACAAGAAAATAGATTGTTCTGGATCCAAATATTTTCAAAAGTTCTAGAGTAGACATCCAGCGTGAGGGTGGTATAAATTACTGTTTTTTTTCCCAGCAAGACTCAAATCATACCGAATTTGTTTTTCTCTTATAAAGTTAAACTTTGAAAAAAATTAAAGATGCCTTTAAATATGATGTTATTATTCAAGGTTTAAGTAATCTTAGGCACTTATTTTCAAGAAAAGCAAATCTTGTTCAAAAATCTCTATTTGTTTTGGGTAAAAAAGTTTCAGAGTTTGAAAAGATTTTCTGAATTTTTTTTTTTACATTTTTGAATCTTAGAACACTTCTATAACCAGTATTGGATCTGTTCAGGTCTGATACAGGGTGTGACGTTGTTTCTTTTCAGTATTCTTAAGAGTGGTATTGACATTTCAAGAATCCAAACGGCTAGAAATGTAAAACACAGCAGTGATAATTCATGCTGTTTTTGTCATCTGCTCAGAAATAAGCCTTGAATGAATAGCCATTGTACTGTAAAAACGTTGTACCAGCACTGGCAACTTTGTTGATCTTGGAAGCTTACTATTTTCTAATCTGTGCTTGGTGACCTTTAAAGTTCCAGTAATATTTGCTTGCTAATGAATCAGACTTTGTTCAAGGCTTTCCAGCTACTGATTTTGCATTAGTTAATAGTTTCTATTTATAAGCCACAAAGACCAGAGCAAGGTACTCTGCTAGGTGCTGCTTAAAACCTAAAAAGAGATACTGCTGTTTAGGAGGTTGGACTCTTAAGTTAGACTTCCTAGCTTCAAATCCTGGCTCTGCCACTTACTGGCTGGGTAACTTTGGGCAGTTTGTTTGACTTCTCTGTGCCTCAGTTTTCTCACTTATATAGTAGGAATAATAATTACTTTAAAGGGTTGTTTGATGATTAAATAAGTTAATAAATATAAAGGACTTAGAGCAATTCCTTGCAATTAGTAAGCCCCAATAGCTTCTAAGATAAATTGTATTCTTTCTAATGCCAGTGGTAGATAATGTGAGCTATTCATAAAAACAAAACAAAATGACAACAGAGGAAATGATATTGATTAAGAATTAGACTTGGGTGCTGTATCCCATTTCTCATCCTGTGAGAACTGATAAATGATTATCACAGTACTTGTCCTAATGCCTTACAGCCTGATGAGAACCAAAAGAAATAATGTACACTCTTTTCTTTTTCTTTTTCTTTTAGAGATAGGGTCTTGCTATGTTGGGCAGGCTGGCCTCAAACTTCTGGGCTGAAGTGATCCTCCCACCCTAGCTTCAGGGTGAGAAGTTACCATACCCAGCTGAAATAATGTACACTTTCTACATAAAGCCCTCCTAAAATTTTTAGCCAAAATAGCTCCTTCTTGATTGCTCCCTAGGCTGTTGATTTGTATTTTCATCATGATACTTATCACACTAAGTCTTATGCTGTAGTTAGTTGTTTATGTGCTTCTTTCTCCAACTAGAGAAGGTCTTGATGATGGAGACACTGTCTTACTCACTTTTTAAAAGTCATCTAGCACTGTGATTTGAACATAATAGATATATAATAAGTGTTTATTAAAAAGGGCTCTTACAAGTACAGCTTGCCAGATCAACAAAATTATTATTATTACTACTACTGTTGTTATAACTACTACTATATGTGATTTTATAGGGTATAATTACATAGGTTTTTGGCATAAATATGAGTAGTAGAGTTGGGTGAGTTTAGCATGGAGCAACCCACACAAAGATGGTTTGTATACATTCTGACTTCATGTATTTTTGTTGTCTCTTTGCATTATCTACTTACATGATTAAGATATAACACATTAAATGCAGCAAGTATTTTTCTAGCTTTTAATTGGGTCAGATGTGAAATAATCAATTATTATGGGATCTGCAAAAAGCCTTCTAATCTTCCCATGTTGTTACCATATAATAAATGAGGCTTATGGACATAACTAATTAGGTTTTTGTTTAAATTACAGCGAGAACTTGAGGATTAAATTATTTATTCATCTAGTCTTTAAAAAAAGGTCAGTGTTTCTTTGCTATGTGCTAGACACCATACTAGGCACTGCCCATGGGCAGTGGGACTTAGGGTATTTCAGTCTTTCCTGTATGTATAAACAGGACTCTCCATTAAGAGGCATAAGAATCACTCAAACATTGTAGTTCAAATCAACTTGAAAACACAGTTGGGGATCCTTGATCTTAGTTTAACACATTAGGTGATTTTCTTTTCTTGCAGTAATTGGATCTATGAACTTGAATTAATGTAGTGCTCATATTAGGGTATGTCAGCTGCATATGATTGAAAATCTACATTTAAAACATACGAGGCTTACTCTAGGAGCAATTTTACTCTAAGGCAAAGGGATAAGGAGTGGCTGGGTCACTAGAAACTGCTGTGAACCATCATTTTCATGACTGAACTTGGGTAAGTAACCTAACCTTGTTAGCTCACCCATAAAACTGGGGTAACAACACACTGTTTCTAGGTTTCTGTGGAGAATTATCTTCACATATTTGAGAAGAAACTATGTTGCCTTTGCAATTCTGTTGTTGAATAAATTTGATGTGCATAGACACAATTAGAGATATATGTAAAAAATACAAATTAAAATAAGTTTATTTTCTCTCTTAAAATTCACTAGAGTGACTATAGTTCTAGAGTGTAATGTGTAGGTCCTACTGGAGAGAGATGCATTTCTTTATCCGGTTTCGAATGTGGGATATATGGATGTTTCTTATTACTTGGTGGTGTTTCAAATGCATCCTTAAAGCATAAAGTTTTTAATGAGACATGCACTTTCATTTTTCACATCTTCTTCGTAAGCCTCTGAAATCATCTATGTATTTCATTTAAAATAAAACGTATTTTAAAATTGAGCAACTATGCATGCAATTTCTTTCAAGACACAAAGCTTACAAATTTGCATCAAAATAAAAAATCAAGATTGCTTAATTAAAACCTTGACACCATCAACCTCTTTAATTATGTGTTAAAGAGACTGGCATCCTGGAGATACCAACTTAAAATCAGTGTGCATTTTGAGTGTCTCTGGTGTGTGTCCATGTGCAATTCACAGAAGGGAAAAAAGAGAGGCTTTAATAGGAAGCAAAAATATGATTTAAAATTTCTGTGGACGTGAATAATTTCACACTTTTAAAACAGATTGGAAGAGGGCAAATTTGTCTTTTCAGAAGAATAATGCGGAATAGAAATGCACGGTTCACCTCTTTTCTATGTCTAAATTGCAACTAGTGCTTTCTTTGTAAAGAAAAAAGATTTTTATAATAATTGTTACTCAGAAGGCACAGTTCTAAAGCTTGAATACTGGTTGTTGGATGTATTCTATAAACCATATTGGGTAAATGGGGGAGGAGAGGACTGTTTATATCTCCCCTTCTTTAGTGTACATAGATTTTGCAGTAAAATGACTGCTTTTCTTTACATCTTAATTCTTGTTGTCTTCACTATTACGTGCCTATTTCCAATTTCTTTTTCTAGTGTAGAACCTAGCAGGTCTTTGTTCTCATTGTGTCTGTCGTCTCCTTTTCTTTGTGTTGCAGGGATACTGCTACCCGCATCTGCCACTGAGCATGCGGAAAAATCTTTCAATAGATTCTTTACTGAGGACTTTCAGTAGTAGTATTCCACTTCTCCAGGTTTTAGTAATAACCAAAATATTGTAAAGATATACTGAAACTTGGAAAGGTGATGGGTGATACAGGTGGTTATGTAGTGGACTAGCAAGCTAGGACACAGTTAGGGAAGATTAGGGGCAGGTATCACACAAATTAATTTACAGAAGCTCTCACCAAGCATGTTAAATGCAGAACTTCCATTCTGCACACAGAGCTAGAGGTGTAGATTGACAACTGAGAAGACACAATTGTTTCTGAGCAGGAAGGCACAGAACCGTATCTAAAACCAACAGATACAATGTGCTAGCAGTTCCTGAGGGATGTGGTACATTGTCACAAAGATTGATAAAAAGTCCCTGAACAAGGACCATCACCAGATAATATTAATAAATTATCTGAGTATGAGAGGCAGTGGTCTGGGCTTTTCTCACAATAAAACCTCAGGCTTTTCTGTGATTGTGTTAAACACTCAAAATGCTAAGTCAATATTAATGGAATGAAACTTGATTCAATTCTTTCTAAAAACCTTTTAAAAAAAGTAAAAAGCAGATTGCCCGGGGTTCCCTAAAGGTAAGAAATAGGTTTGTAGGTGAGATTAGAGGGTATTGGGGAAAGTTCTGAGGTTTTGTATTTTTTTTCTCCAGCAAATCTGATTTTAATAGCTCGTAAATTATTTAACAGATGGAGCACTATACAATTTTACTCATATTTCTCCCCTGAATGATTTTTGCCTGTTGTGTTCGCTGCTTGGATGGCCACCTCTTAGAACGGCGTCTGGCACAGAGTAGGTGCTCAAAGATCTTTTGTTTGATGAATGTATGAACACGCATAGCACGGGAAAAAGCAATTCTTGTTTTATTGTGGCAAACAATGGTGGTAATAGAATAGTTCAAATTTGACTATTTTAGAAAAAAACTTAAGTAACACTTAGCTCTTTAGCAGTTGGTCACTCTCCTTCTCTTAGTGAAAGGGATTTCTTCCTCTTTCTCACTGGCCGCCTCTCTCCCACCATTTTGTTTCTGTATTATCAATTAGTATAATACATTAATAGCATCGTCCCAGAGCCTTTCTGTTTCACTTGTCTACTTTTCGGTTTTTAGAATAACGAGCCCTTCCCCAGCCTTTTCGTTTTCTGTAGGTTTCATTAGCTAGTTGCTAATAAATACTGTCGTTAAGCCTAACAGTGAGTGTTCTGGGGAGGGGGCAAAACAGCGGGCCCGGGGTCACTCCTCTGCAGAAGGCAGGCACCTGCGGCGGCTGCTTTGGAACCCTGCACCTGGCTCAGAGACCCGCACAGTTTGCTCTCCGAGCTGCCGCGGGAGGAAGCGCCTGTGGCGGGAAAGTTTAGGCGAGGTCCAATCAGGCACCTGGGATTAGGCGGCGGGGGTGGGTGCGGTGTACCAGGCCCCAGGCCCCAGCCCCCAGCCCGCGCTGCCGGCCCCGCCCCCTCGGGAGCGCCTCCCCCCTCGCCCTCCCCCTCCCCGGCCGGCCCTCCGCCCCCGCCCCGCCCCGCCCCGGGGCCGCGCTAAAACCCGGAGCCGCCGCGGCGCCCAGGGGACTGGAGGGACGCATTGAGCATGTGCAGAGCGGCTCGGCGGCTGCTCCCTCGGCCCGAGGCTAGGGCCTGGTGCTGATGCAAACAGCCGGCTCGGCCTCAGCCCCAGCGTGGTCGGCCCCCAGGCCGGGGTGGCAGTGAAGCAGCCGTAGCCTCCCCGTGGTCCGAGGAGCCGGTGCGCGCTCACCGCCGGCCGCGGCGCCCTCGGGGCCCACGATGATGGCGGAGCAGGTGAAATGCGCCTCGGCGGGGGGCAGCTCCGGAGCGGGCTCCGGGCCGGTGGTGAACGCGGAGCTGGAGGTGAAGAAGCTGCAGGAGCTGGTGCGCAAGCTGGAGAAGCAGAACGAGCAGCTGCGGAGCCGGGCGGCCAGCGCGGCCGCCGCCCCGCACCTGCTGCTGCTGCCACCGCCGCCGCCCTCCGCGCCGCCCCCCGCTGGGGCCTGCAGCCCGTTGGCTCCGCGGAGCCCTCCGGCCGCCGCCACTGCCTCGGGGGGCTTGGGGCTCGGGCTGGCGCTGGGCTCCGGGGGCGGTGGCGGCAGCAGCGGCGGCTCTAGCCCCGCGTTCCCGGGAACCTTCTGCCTGCCCAGCCCTGCGCCCTCTCTGCTCTGCAGCCTGGCGCAGCCCCCCGAGGCGCCCTTCGTCTACTTCAAGCCCGCCGCGGGTTTCTTCGGCGCGGGCGGCGGCGGGCCGGAGCCGGGGGGCGCGGGGACGCCGCCTGGGGGAGCCGCCACGCCGCCCTCGCCGTCCCCCACGCTGCTGGACGAGGTGGAGCCGCTGGACCTGGAGAGCGTAGCCGCCTGGCGGGACGAGGACGACTACACCTGGTACTGCCCAGCTCCGCTCCCTGCCCCAAGACCCTGGTCTCAGGGCCCCGGGAAGAGGGGGCAGGGGGCGTGGGGCGGAAGGGGGTCACCCTGCGGCCCTGGGGCGGGGTGGCCTAGCAAGTGTCGAGTCAGGTGATGATCCGAGGCTTTTCCCGAAGGCAGAAACCTGTTTTCTAATCGCTCTAAGTGGGGATGAATTGGTTCTCTCCATCTGCCTGGTGTCCTGCTATTTGATGACTGTTAGGTCCCAAGTTCCTCGTTAGCCTTAACTGCAAAATCCATGTCGTCATGTCTTGTTGCTGAATCCTGCTTTTTCCCAGTCTTTTTGGGGGAGTGACGGGGGATGGGTAGGGGTTTAGCCTCTGTTTGCCACTGTTAACTGTTCTTTGCTTCCAAACGAACGCTGGACAGGATTTGCCTGCTGTCCCTGCTGGGGTAGCATCCTAAGCCGCCTGGTGATGAATATCTCCTTAGAGATTCGTTCTTGCAGTTTGAGTTCTACAGTCGTATGCCCTCTTTCGCTGCATTTTCATTGATATTTTCTTTTCAGAGACTGACTTGCTTTTTAAAATGTGGTGACATCACTGGCACAAGTAATGGTGTCAACAATGAGGGCTTTTTAAGGAGTGGAGTGAACAGGTTGACGGCACCTTTTTTTTCTTTTTAACCTAGTAACCAAGGAACTTTTCTTAGTTTTTTAAAATTAAACTGCAGATTGAAGAAAAGTGAGATTAGAGAAACCTTATTTTCTTAGAACCTTTTTAGGTTGGTTATTAGAAACCTTGAGACTGACAACGTTTATTCAGCTGCAATCTGGTTAGCTCTGTCTACTTTCTATGAATGAGTAACTTTGAGGGTAGCCATCTAATTCTTTATTATGTAATTTCCCTACTGCATGCTTATGGGGTAATAGTCGTTTAATGACCGACTTCTTCTGATCAGTTTCTGTGCTTTCCTGGTCACTAGACATAGTGGGATATGGCTAGATAAGTAGAAGCTTTCAGAGAACGTGGAAGGTGGGGTTCATGCAAGGAAAGTGAACAGCATTTACCTCTACAGAGCAGTGGCATGAAGAATAGTTGTAGGTCTCCTTTTATCTTAGGTCCTTTGTTTAGGACCCTTCCTATTTTGCCAAGCTGTGTTTTCTTCACTTTCTTTTTGTTCCTGTAGCAGAATTGCACAGAAGGGCATGGGAGATGGAGAACATTACTGGTTTCCTATTAGGAACTACTGTGTTCCTTTATCCTTACACTTTTATGTGAGAACTCTAACTGTAAAGCACATTGACTAATTGGTTTGATTCAAGAGTCAAAATAATAATAAGCCTTTCAGAGGCATAGTCATCCTCCTCCTTCGTACCTTTTGGCAGCTGTGCAGGTAACTCAAGTTGTAAAAATCAAACAGCTCACCACTTTAAGCTATTTTTTAGAAGCTGTACCTTTATCTCTATAAAACCCAGGCTGTATTGTAATCTGAGTTTCAGCCCGAATATGGGAAAATGCTCTCCTGGTGGTTCTTAGGTTTTGGCTAATAACTATAAGCCCTTATGCTGCTTTCAAATTATTTTAGATTGATTTAGTCCCTATTTGGCCTTTTCTGATTGGTATGTATGTAATCAGTGGAAGGAAACTTGTTTGTATTTTTGATGGGGTGATATATGGGATCAATCCTGTGCTTAAAAAATTTGCATTTTTTGTTTTATTATTTTGTAAGTGTGTTAGATTAATAATCTAACTAATATAACTTTTCTTGTTTTGAATGGACTTCTGCCATATTTAGTTACCATTCAACTATTGCTAGTATATTGATATCAAGGCTTTCCTTTTAAAGTTTATATTTAGTCCAAATAGCATTGAAATAATTAACTTCAACAAAAATCACCTACTTAGTGGGATTAGCATATTAGCCCTTCAGATGATTTGAAGCAAATAAAAATTGAAGCATGTTCTATTAATTTCAATCATCAAGTATGTAGGTGAATATATCAAATCAACGCCTTGATGCTTTACAAATGTTTCTATTGACAAGTGGCACACTATTTAGAGTACCTTCCTCAAAACAAACCTACGGTTGGAATCCCAGGTGGAAAAACAAGGAGGAATCATTAAGTATACTGGGATGGACTTAAAAATTTTAAGGTCCCCTGATTTACAGAAAATTTATCATTACATTTTATACATTAAGATATTTTTGAATTGCAACACTTTGGCATATTGGTGAAAAATAATTAAACAGGGTTTAGTTTTTAAAGTTTAACCCACATGCTAATGCTTGCAAAGCACTCTGAAGTTCCTTTATTGTTGCAAGCTATAGTGTGTCCCTGTCATATGGTCTTACAAATAAGAGTGCTTTTCATTTGGATTCCCTGATGTTTGCAGGATGACAACTTATTTTTATTTCCTATATTTATTAAGAAACAACTGGAGTGGGTATATAGTACCTGATCATTTAAAAAATATTTAAAACTAGAAGTTTTGTATTTTCATTAAAAAAAAAAGTTGGTATAAAGTCACAAAAGTCCTCTCTCTTGTCCCCAATCCATTATCGTGACTCAGAATTAACCCTATTAACACTTTGTAGATCCTTCAAGATAAAAACATAATTATACGGATTAGTATACAAACATATACACATTACTTTTTTTAATACTTACCTTTCATTGAACATATCTTGGACATCTTTGTCTATGCACGTAGCTCCACCTTTCCCTGTAACAATTGCAACACTGTTAAAGTAACAATATTAGGGACCAAGCTACTGTTAATTGTATCACCTACAATTTTTTATGTGTTTTTATGATTTCATCCTAAGGGGTTAGACAGAATTGATATTTGATTATTTAGAATAGTACTTTCTGCTAAAATGTCATATCTTCAAGCAAGAAAGGTTACAAATGTGGATTAATCATTGAATATTTTAGAAGTTCTTTCATGTAAGATTATCTTTTATAATAAGACGTTAGACTGTAATTAATCACCTTTTATTAACAGCTTGGACAAAATTTGGATCAAGAATCGTATATCCAAGGAAAATCGTGAATAATAGAAGCAGTGTTTGCTTGATGATAGTTCATTAGTTAGTGAGTGATCAATCAGGTCTCTTAGGTCTTTTTGTCTTTCTGAACAATTATTTAACCTGTAAGTAGTATCTTCCTTTTTTTAAAGAAAACAAACCCTTTAAGAATGTGTTCTGCTTTTCATTTTGATGAAAAGCTGTGAAACAAAACAATTTTCTTATTTCTTCAAATATTATCTTTATTGAATTTATCTCAATTGAACTTAAAATGTTTAATTTGCCTTAATACAACCTGATTATCTTGGCACAGTGCTGCTAGAATTAAATGTCTCAAAAAATTAAAGTTGATGGCAGTTCAAGAACCTTAATTCTTAAGTCCAGTTGTTATGGCCCCATAGTAAAACTTCACGTCCTGCTATATTGGTTCCTCAGTTATCTTACTAATTTGATAGCCTTACGTCTCCGGAAGACCATAGGCTGGAAAGTAAAAGGGGAAAGTGTGAGTATCAGAAGCAAATAAAAAGCTCAGTAGGACTAAAGTCTTGGTGCATACATGGGACATGGTAAGACTGGATGATTCCAGTTGTTGTGGAAGAAGATTCATATTTCTGTCCCAGTGTCCACAGGCTGAGAAGCTCCAGAGTAGGAGCAGAGGAAGTCAGATTGGTGTGAAGTGGCAATGCGAGACATAACTGCACACAAGACATTCTTATGACCTGTTGCAGCTTCCTTATTTGAATGTTGAGGGACAGAAGCTCTGAGGTGAAATGACTTATGCAAGCTGTTCCAGTTAGTTACTGAAAGAGTTCACACTAAAATTTAGGTTATTCATACAGATTCAGAAATGTTTACACCATTGATGTATTTTTTTTTCCCCCAAAGCTAGAGTGTGACCCATTAATAGATTACAAAGCCAATTTAGTGGATTGACCTGCATTTTTTTTTAATGAGGTGCAGGAGAATAGAAAATCAGTTTATCACAGCTTACAATACAATGCTTGTCTTAGTTAAACTTGTTTCACTTTTACACATGTAAAATATGAAATGTATTTGTGCATTATCATCAAAGTTAGAAAAATTCCAGTTTATACTGTTTGAGAGCAAAATGGACTTGGAGAAAACAGATGGAAAAGCACAGCTATCTGAAGATAGCGTAGTACTCTGGGGAAGTCAAGTCTTGTACACTTCAACCAGGAAGACAGTTCTGTGTAAGAAAATGCCGAGACAAAAACATGCCAGCCAATATAAAACACAGTCATACAAGGAGGGTTTATTTCAATAGAATGACAATTAGCAGAATATTGAGACTACGTAAAGAGGATGTGGCAAGGATTTTCAATTTGTTCAACTGGGAAAGACAATAGAAAAGTTGTTAATTATACAAGGGAAAATGGTGATTGTACAAATTAAGGAAAATTTAATGGAAGAGATATTCATCTTCCATGTGTAATACCAGGACCCTAGACATCTGGCTAAAATCATTGCCAATTTTTCATCAAAGCTGTTGAACACCTTGTACTATACATATGGCACAGCTAAATTAGACCACCTAAACTGTTTTTTGCATAATTGATTTTCAGTGAAAAGACCAGAGGGTGCTTCACTTTCTGATAATGCTAATTGAAAATGCACAATGTTTTCTAAGAGCAAATGGAGTTGACTAAAGTATATGAAGATGTATGTTTTAAATGAGTAACTTTGAAACACTGAAGTGAAATGCCAAAGTAGAAGTATAGCTCTAAGTGGGTTGGGTGGGGCGGTGGGGGGGGGTGGAGGAGGGAAACTTTGCTATAGGACAGTTCGATAACTAAAATTTGGACCCTACATATTCTTTTAATAGCTTGGTGATGCTAAGTTTTTCAGTGGCTGCCCAGTTTGAGCCTAGCAGGTGCTAGTGAATCAAACACTGTTTAAGTGAACAGAAGATTGGTTGGTTGTGCTTATCAGTCCTGGTGTTTTAGCTTTCCTTAAAATAAAACTTGTGGTGATTAAAGGCTCTTAAAATTATTTGTCTGAAAATTACCACATATTATGTATATATTGTATATACTTTGCTATATTGTTTATTTTTGTATTATCTGCAAAAGAACCAAATGTTTTCTTGAGAATAACTGAGATTATTTTTTTTCATGACAGTTGTAATACTTTCTTGGAAACATTCAGGGTTATTATGGTGGGCTTTGTATTTTTGACCTCCCAGTGTTAATCATATGTATTAAGTCAGGGGATCCAGAATGTGACCTGTTTGGAAGAGAAGGGATTCTTCGAGAAGGATGATAATTTCTAGGTGTGTGCATTTGTAAGCTATTTAAGAAACGTTAAAATTAGTGATGTTTCAAATGGTAGTTTTTCTAATATTTGAATTCTGAGTTTTAGATTAAGGCCTTTCAGATATTCTTGCCAGATGCCGATACACTCATTAATAAAACTGTTGAAAGAGTAGTTTGTAAGTCACTGGGAAGTATGTTGCACTAATGGTGGCAAACTGGGATATGGTAATTGTTATTTACATTGTAATGACAATGAATAGGATGATTTCTATGGCTTTTTAGAAGCTTAGAACTATTCAGGAGAAATACAGATTTTTTTTTTTTAACCTTAATAATTTTGGAGATACATTGTACTCAAGGAGTTTGTAGCTACATGATCTCTCTAACTATCTGCCCTTTTTCTTTATTTAATTCTTGCTCTAGGCCAAGCCATAGAAACACTAGGCTCAAAGCTATGCTGGACACACTGTTTGGAGACTGACTCTGAAAATGATCACTTCTGTTTTAATGTGATACATTTGCATAGTTTTATCAAAATAATACAATAAACAATATGTAAGTAGTTCAAAAACTTCTCTCTAGCAAGGCTATGACAGAAAGCAGTCCTCTACTCATTCCTACTACTGGGCCTTTACATAGGCATCACTTTATACTCTTACTAGCTGTTTGTTTGGATCTTTCTTTCTAAAGTCTTTATACTTTTATGATCTGAGACATCTGTGGACTTGTTATGGAAGATGAAGACTTAGCTCTCTTCCCCACAACCCCGACTACCATGTCTCTCTTCCCTTCTCATATGATTTTTATAGTTTTTCTTTCATATTTAATTTTTACATTATGATTATAACTTATTAGCTGAGCCTTGTTAATTGTATGTTACATTTATTTTTTCTAATCCCTTTGTTCCTCCAAGAGTTAATAATGGCCTCTCTTCTCTCCCTCTTCACTTTCTTTAATTCCTTATCACAAATTATTTCCCCAGGCACTCTAATGGAGCCAAAAAATTCCTGAATAAAGTCACACACATTTAGTAATCTCTTAAGTCTGTTTTAAAAAATTTATTTAGTAGTGCCATCCCTTCTGAAACTCTTAATTCCATTGCTCTGGGCTTTACTCTTTGCTCCTTAGGCTAGATTCACAGTGCTATTGCCATGGGAATTCCTTTAGTTTCTTGACTTTGTTGGATCCCTTATTTCTTAAATCCTTTGTCTTCGTATTTCATTTATTCTCTTAGGTGGGCACAGCCTCCAATAGCTTTCTGAGAAAGGGGATGTACATGAGAGGTATTCTTTGAGATTCTGCATATTTGAAAATGTCTTTGTTCTTCCCGCACATGAAATGCATAGTTGGGCTGGGTATAAAAGTCTAAGTAACCTTTCCCTCATGTTTGAAGGCATCTTTTCGTTTTGTTCTAGCTTCTATTATGTTGTAGCTATTGAGTGCACTATGATTTGGATATCTAATCCTTTGTGACTTTTTCTTTAGCTTTCTTTATCTCTAGTATTCTAAAATGCATGTTGTGTCTTAATATAGTTCTTTTTATGTATTTGGTGTACTGAATGCTTATGGGCACTTTCACTCAAGAAAGAATCTCATGGCCTGCCTTCGACTCTGGGAAATTTTCTTTTTAAAAAAATCTTTGTCTCCACTTTTTTTTTTTTTTTTAACAACTTGTGACAGATGTAGATCAGTCCACCTAGCGCAATCATTTAATTTTCTTATCTGTCTTCTCACTTTGCTAATCTGTTTTTGTTTTGCTTCTGGGAGACTTCTTCAACTTGATGTTATAAACTCATTTATTGACTCTTATTTTTGCTATAATTGTTTAATTTTCCAAGAATGAAGAAACTTTCTTTTTTAACGTCCTTTTTTTTTTTTTTGGTGAATGCAGCATTTTCTCTTAGATGATAGCAGTTACAGTTGCCTTGGATTTTTCATCTGTTCCCTGCATTGCTTTTCTCCTTGGTTTTTCTTTTTTCCCTTCTACTTTTAGTCTCAGTGTTTTATGTAAAAGGAATATTCCAAATATTTGGTGTCATTGGATGTCTGTTCTTCCCCAGAGGAAGTACTGAAGCTGATCTAAAGCTTTTCATGGGTGGAGCTATTTGACTGGTACAACTTAATACCAGCCCAGGTTTAAGTATCTCATTTCTAAGTCTTCTTTTGGGTACATTTGTTTCTCTAGACATAAGTCTTCTGTACGCTGGGAGATACAAGTAAGGCATTCACTTCTAGGAATGTAAAGAGAAAAATGAGACCAGAGTTCCAGCCAGTCAGCATGCGGACCTTCGCTTAGTTCAGTAAGGTACTCATTCCTTCTTCAGTTAAGTTTGGAGTGCCCGAAGTCAGGGCTTCTCTATTCAAATACTGAGTCTCTTGGTCTCAGGTTGTGGTCAAGAAGGGGTGGTAGGACTGGCTGTATGGGTTAGAGGAGAGGATCAGAGATTCTACTTGTCCCTTATGCAGACCTTCAACTGAATTCCCTGCTTTTCATTGCCATGGTCATGCCTGCATTCTATGAAATTTAGGGTGGGGGTGAGATATAGCCCCAGATAGTGGACATGAATGATGGGGTGTGAAAGAAAGCCCTGTGAGTGAACATGGTATACTGGGCCACTTAGGGACTAATGTGCCTGTGGAAACGAGGACTGCTTTTGGGTATGCCGTGAGGCTGTGTGGTCAAGTGAAAGAACTGTATCACATAGGCCCTAAGAGATTAAGGACATCGTCCTGTGGGGTTCCCCTAAAAACAGAAAATAAAGACTCTATCAAAAAAAGTTGGTGGGAGTATGTGAAATCCAGAGGCAAGCTGATTGGTGGCAGCTTCCTCGCAGCAGAAGAGATCATTAGTTGTCCCATAGGATGCCAGAGGTAGTGGGCAACACAGTGCTTCAGAGAGTAGCTGAGAGGGATTTGGGAAGAAGCAAAGGCTCAACAGAGACAAAGAGGAAAATTAGTTAACTAAAAGAAGTCTAGAGATGAGGATATTCTGCAGTTGACTAATTCGTGGCCCGTTCGTGTCAGGGCTGTGGCACCAGCTTTTCTTCACATACATGGTAGATGACAGCTCTGCGTCCTCATCTTAACACTGAGGGACATGAAGCAGTCGGTCCCTGTCTTGTGACATTTCTTAAGAGCTGTATTGAAGTGTGATTGATATATAAACTGCACATTCTTAAAATGTACAATCCGATAGACCTTGACATATGTATATACCCGTGAACTTGTGACCACGATCATGACAGTGAACAGGTTTCGGCACTTCAGGTTTCCTTGTGGCTGTCTGTGTTCCTTCCCTCATCCTGCCTACCTCCAACCCAGCAACCACTGATCTGCTTCCTGTTGCTATAGATTAGTTTGCATTTTCTATAGTGTTGTATCAGCGGAATCACATAGTATGTACTCTTTTTCATTTGTTTGTTTTTGTTTGGCTTCTTTCAAGCCAGATAATTATTTTGAAATTCATCTGTATTGTTAACATGAATCAATAGTTCATTCACTTTTATTGTGAGAACTGTTAGATTGTATGAATACAACCATGGTTTATCCACTCATTTTTGATGGACGTTTGGATTTTTTTCAATTTTTTTTAGTTATTACAAATAAACCTGCTATGGATATTTATGTATAAGTCTTTGTATGGATGCATGCTTTTTTCTCCTGGGTGAATACTTAATGACTTGAGTGGCTGGAACAGAGAGTAGGTGTATGTTCTTAAGAAACTGCCAAACTCTTTCTTTTCTGAAGTGGTTATACCATCCTACATTTCCGTCAGCAGTGTATGAAACTTGCAGTTGTACCACATCCTCACCAACACTTGTTATGGCTAGCCTTTTAAATTTTAGCCATTTTAATAGATATGTAGTAGTATATCATTGTGGTTTTAGTTAGCTTTTCCCTAATGACTAATGGGCATCTTTTCATATACCTGTTTGCCATCAATAGATCTTCTTTGGTGAAATTTTTATTCAAATCTTTTGCCGATTTTAAAATTGGATTGATAATTGAGTTTGCGGAGTTTCTTGCATACAGTCTGCATAAAAGTTCTTTGTCACATACGTGATTTCCAAACAGTTTCCTCCCAATCCTTGTTTTGCCACTCATTCTCTTAGCAGTGCCTTTGAAAGAGCAAAGTTTTTACTTTCGATCAAGTCCAAGTGATAATTTGTTTTCCTTATGAATCATGCTTTCAGTCTTAGAAATTGTGTCTAAGAAATATTTGCCAACCCAAGGGCAAAGACTTACCTATGGTTTCTTACAAAAATTTTACTGTTTCAAGTTTTACATTTTTGTCCATGTTTTATTTTGAGTTAATTTTGGGTATTGTGTGAAGTGTGGATCAAAGTTCACTTTTATGCATATGGATATCCATTTTGTTCCAGCACCATTTGTTCAAAAGACTATCCTTTCTTCATTAAATTGTCTTTGTACTTTGTTAAAAATCAGTGTTCCATATGTGTGTGGTTCTATTTCTGGACTATCTATTTTTTTCCATTGATCTATTTGTTTCTATGCCATACTAAGCCATCTTCGTTAGTGTAGCTTTGTCATAAGTCTCAATCAGTTGTAGCTGTCCAACTTTTAAATAGTCATTTGGCTATTCTAGGATCTTTGCACTTCCATATAAATTTTAGAATCAGCTTTTACATTTCTACAGAAATGCCTGCTGGAATTTTGATTGTGATTTTGCTAATTATGTACATCAAGTAAAGGACAATTTACATCTTAACAATATTTAGTTTTCTGATCCCTAAACATGGTATCTCTCTCCATTTATTTGTTTTCTTTAATTTCTCTGTGTCTTGTAGTATTCAGTGTTCAGGTCCTGCACATTTTTTGTCAAATTTATCCATAGGCATCTTACGGTTTTTTAATGCTATTATAAATGGAAAGTGAAATTTAAAAAATACCAATTGTCTGTTGCTAATATATACAAATATACAATTGACGTTCCTGTATCAATCTGGTATCCTACAGTCTTGCTACTAAACTCACTTATTCTAGTATCTTTTTTGTACATTTCTTAGATTTTTTTTTTACATAGATGATCATGTCATCTGTGAATAAAGACAGATTTACTTCTTTCTTTCCCATGTAGATGTTTTTATTTATTGCCTGATTGCATTAGCTAAAACCTTCAGTAGTGTTGAATAGAAGTGATGAGAGCTTATACCCATGTCTTGTTCCTGATATTAGGGGAAAAGTGTTCAGTCTTTCACACTTAAGTGTGCTATTTTTATAGATGCCTCCAAACAGATTGAGAATGTTTCCTTCTGTTCCTAATTTGCTGGGAATTTTTATCAGGAGTGGATGTCAAATACTTTTTTGTCTACTAAGATTATCATATGGTTTTTCTATTTTAGTTAATGTAGTAAGTTATATTGATGTTTGAATTTTAAACCAACCTTTTATTTGTGGGATAAATCCCACTTGGTAATGATGAAGTTTTTTTTATATATTGTTAGACTCAATTTGCTGAAATATTTAGGCGTTTTGCATCTGTGTTCATGAGTGATATTGGTCTTTAGTTTCTTTCCTTATAATGTCTGTGTCTGGTTTTGTTATTATGGTAACACTGGCCTAATAGAATGTGTTAGGATGTATTCCCTCCTCTTGTATTTTTATTGAAAGAGTTTGTGAAGAATTGTTTCTTTTTTGTTTTTTTTTTTGGTTTGGTAGAATTCAGTGGTGAAGTCTTCTGGGTCCGGACTTTGTGGGTGGTTTTTTTGTTTTTAATTACTTTTCAGGCCTTTTAATCCGTTTCTCTGTCTGTATTTAAAGTGCATTTCCTGTGGGCAGCATATAATTGAGTCTTTTGTGACCTCTTTAAACACGAGGAAAACCTTGCCCACAAGCCCATCATGTAATTTCCCTTCATTTTTTGTTGGCTAGGATTGTTTATGGGTCTTGGGCCTAAACCAGTCAGTAGGCAAAGGGGAACAGTGGAATTAGCTTAGCCCAGTGCATCTCTAGGTGTGATCTCCAGACCAGTAATATCAGCATCACCTGGAAACTTGTTAGAAACTCAGATCCTTTAACCCTGCCCCAAACCTACTGAATCAGAAACTTAGCGGGTATGGTCTAGTAATTTGTGTTTTAACAAGCCCTTTGAGTGATTTTGGCACACCAAAGATTGAGAATAACTAGCCTAGACTAACCTTGGAGGAGTAGGGAGCTGTATCCAGTACTGACCAATTTAGGGGTCATTTAGCAAGGAAGAGTGGCAGGGATTATTACCTACACAGGATAGGTAATAATCTTGCCATAGTAGGACTGAGATGGGACCTAGGAATATGCGTTTTTAAATAATTAATATACTCTTGATGGAGACAGGATTGTGCACTACACTCTAAGGAAAGAATGATACATGGAAATTACTATTAAATCAATTAAAAGAGATATATTTTAGAATCTTCATCTGTAACAGGAGTCTGCAAACCGTCCCAAGGGGAAATCAGGTCTGTGGCATGCTTTGTATGGCTGGTGAGATAGATTTTTACATTTTTAAGTGATGGGAAAAAAATCAAAACAATTTGAAAATTATGGGAAATTCAACTTTCAGTGTCTATAAATAAAGTTTATGGGAACACAGCCATGCTTACTCATTTACATATCATCTATGATGCTTTTGGACTAGAACGGCAGAGTTGAGTAGTTGCGACAGAGATCCTGTGGCTCACAAAGCCTGAAATATTTGCTTGCTGGCCCTTTACAGAAAAAGTTTGCCAGCCCTTCATCTATAAGAATAATTTACTGAAGAATAGTATATTCCCCAACCATCTTAGATAACTGATAAATTAATCTAATAGGTGGAAGTCCTATCTAGAACACTAAAAGCATGAAAAATGAAGTATGTTATTTTGAGAATATGTGCATTAGAATTGTGGTAACTTTGAAAGGAGTATTACTTTAGATTTATAATTAAAATAAATTTAGTATAGCGAGGTCAATGACTAGAGCCAGCAGTTGCAGGGAGGTCATTCCCCCTCCCTCTCCCTTTTTTTTTTTTTAAAGTTAACAGTTAAGTATTCCACAAGATAAACCTTTTGTACAAGCCTATCACTGAAAGTATTCTAAAATTTACCTTAGCATAGTATATCAATGAGAGAAAACCTTTATTATAACTTGCAGTGCCTCCAGGTGGTTATTTTGAATGCTGCCCATTAACTGTGTGATGGTTAGATGCTGAAAGTGAACTCTTCCTAAAACACATCTTTTAAAGCTGTTTGGATTTAATAGAAAAGCACGTACCAAGGTTAGTACAGATTTGAGACAGGAGAAATATCTGATTATTTAAGGGTTCAGAGAATCAACAAACAACTGACTTTCACTTGTTTAGATTTATTTTTTAAAGTTACACGTAAGATCTGCTATGTTTACATCCATTAGCCCAAGTTCACATGAGAGATTCTGTTGCCAAAGAGAAAGATGAAAATGTTTGACGTGTAAAGTGAAATAATAAGGTCATCAGTAACAAAAGACCCTGATCCCTGACTCTGAAACACACAGTTAAGGGGAAAATAGTTAGACCTTCTGTGGAAGTTGTTCTCACCAGGCTACAGAAAGTGTCATATTCTACTTGGGGATATTTGCCTGTTAAAAATGATTTTTGGTACTTTGAAGTAATCAAATATGAGTTCTGTATCTGTAGAAGTTGCCAAATACATGTTGTTTTCCCCCAAAGAGAGGTACTCTCTTTATACCTATATCATACCTATAATGTAGATTTCTTTTTTTAAGGTTGTACGTTGGCTCTTCAAAGACGTTCACCTCATCAGAGAAATCCCTGACTCCTTTGCAGTGGTGTAGACATGTCCTAGATAACCCAACTCCTGAGATGGAAGCTGCAAGACGTTCCCTGTGCTTTAGACTGGAGCAAGGTAATTGTGAACATGTCCATTTGCGCTCTCCAACTCTTGCCACCCTCAGCTCTGCTGCTGTTGCTGGTTTTGGAACAGATGTTTCAACTGAAGAACCTTACCCCGAGGTGCGGCTGTTGCATGCAATTCACTTCACATATATTATTTATCAGGGCTTCTCCATATAGGGTGTATTTAGTTTTGTGCTTGTTTTAAGCCAGATTTTTAGTTTGCTTTAGTTTGTCTTGTAACATAGGAATGCATTTTTTTTCTATTTTTTTCCCTGTTTGCAAAATACCAATAAATGGGTCAGTTTTCAATTCTCTGGGGTTGTAACAAGGTTATGTGTCTGAATTCTCAGGCAGAAAACGGGCTATGTTGGGGTCTGAGTGCTGACCTTATTGAGCTTGTTCACTGTTGAGTTGGATGTATAACTGGAAGTCCTGACCTTTATAAACTGAGAAGTAGTCTTCCTATTGTGTGTAATGTTAGTTAACTTAAGGAGCCCAACAGAAGTTTAAATTAAAAAAAAAGGACAGTTGGAAAAACAGTGAAAGGAATGAGTAGTCCCCAGTTCCTTGCTATTTTGATACAGTAGACTACTTAAAGCTGTGGTTATTTAGGCTTTTGGCTTGTCTCTTAACCTCTAGGTATCTGTTTCATTATCTAGGAACACTGTTTCTATTCCATGGACCACCTGCATCCAAATCGTACTTGAGCTTGAAAGTACAGATTCCTGCCCCCTCCAGATTAAAGAATCAGAGTATCTGAGGGTAGGGCCAGGGGAATCTGCTCTGATAAGTTCACTAGTGTGATTCTTATGCACACTGAAGTTTGAGAATGCTGCCTATGAAGCTCTTCCAGGATAATGGTTATAAAATATTTGGACATGATAAGACAAAGTATAATAGGTAACGTTTCTCAAGCTCTTAATTCTGTGACAGTACCTTAAGTTCTTGACATCCTTCATCTTTCAGTCTCACTGTAATCTTCTGAGGTAGGTACTATGCTCACCTTCAGAGGTGAGAAAAGGCAAGTTTAGAGAAGTTCAGAGAATCATAAGGCCAGAGTGATACTTGGGGACAGAGTCACAGCCGGGGTTTCCCTGACACCAGAGACCCTGTCCTTAACCAGTATTGTGTACTGCTGTATGGGCATGGTTGTGTGGAAAAACCAACAGAAATCTGTTTTAAATATTTGGGGAAGGTAGAACTAAAGAGCATGTTTTATTAACACTTTAACTAAAATGAAATAAATGAGTTAATAGAAAGTCGAAGAGTAGTACAGGAACAAAGGCTTACTAGGGTTAAAACTTTGGCGACAGATGCCTGTCTAATAGAGTCATCTGAGTCAGGGACTCTAATCTTGGTTTTGTTCCCATTTACCTGAGTGATCTAAGCAGACCATTAAATCCTTTTGGACTTAGCTCTTTGAAGGGTTGTATCGGCCACCCCTAAGTTTCCTTACTTAAATAACCCTTGATTTAAGGATATATGTATATATATATTTTTTTGAGATATATATATATATATATATTTTTTTTAATATATATATGGATTTGGCTCAATAATCTGAAATAAAATTAAAATGAAATTCAGAATTATAGTCCTTTAGCTCAGGGGTCAAGAAACTTTTTCAGAAAGGGGCCAGATAGTAAGTATCTTAGGTTTTGCAGGCTGTGCAACCTCTGTTGTGACTATTCAACTCAGCCATGACCGGAAAGCAGCCATAGAGGCAAAAATTAATGAACAACAGTGTTGTTCCAATAAAAGTTTATTTATGGACACTGAGATTTGAATTTCATGTGATTTTTCACATGTCACAAAATATATTTTTTTCTCCAACCATTCAAAAAAAAATGTAAAAATCATTCTTAGCTGGTGGGTTATAAAAGAGGAGCAGGCTGGATTTAGGGCATATCAGGCCACAGTTTGCCAACCCCTGGTTTAGGTCATTTGCACACAAGGTAGATTTACATATAAGGCTGATTTTGATAAACTTAATGGAAATCATCCTAATTGGTAGTTGCTTTTGAGATTTTAGACTTTAGTGTCCAATTATCTAATTTTCCTTTCATTGACAGGGGCTCAGGCAGAATTGTGAGATTGTGAGGACATAAATTGGCATACTGTTTTGTTCATGATGTAATCTATTTAAATTTCAGATAAAAGTTGAAGTAAAGAACTAGTTTTTCAAAACCAAAATTAGTCGTTCACTAATTTTGTATATATACAAAAGAGGTTTGTATATATATCTAAAACCTCTTTTGCTGTGAGACTAAATGCTTTTGTTCCAGAGTTCATTCATAATCCATAATCCCGTTGAGATAAGTAACCAATTAGAATAGGTTGCTTATTAGATAAAAATTCTTTTTTAAAAAAATTCAACTTATGTTTCATAAAATAATGTCTGTAGTTTAAAAAATAGTAGCCTTATGAGTCTCATAAGAAAAGTTTCAGATTCCTGCCCTATTCTCCCTGTCCATATTATTTCCCAGGTGCACTTACTTAACAAAAGCTATGTTTTGGTTTTGCTGTTTACCTCTTTTTAAATTCTACGTTTATATGGCTGTTGCTTGAGTTTTAAATTTTAAACATCCATTTGCTTTCAACTTGTGATGGTGAAGATTTAATTCTTTTACACCCCCCTACTAATACTTTTTCTTTGCATATCATCTCCATGTAGCTTTTTACCAATCCAAGCCATGCAGTATTTTATCATTATATTTCTTTTTACATCTAACTTATTTTTTTTTTTAAAGTTAATTGTAAAAAGACATTTATTTGCTTTTTTTGGCCCTTGTCATTAATTTATCCACAAACTCTCTGGGTGAACCATCCTCAGGATGGAGATACAGAAATCCAAGGGTTTGGTTTTGTTACTCTTCCTTCAGGCAGTGCCCTCTGTTCTTATTCCATCCAGAACTGGTTCTCTGTAGCTTCTGAATATCTGTCATGGTGGGACTTCCTTTTGCTTTATCCTGGGAGCTCTTCTGGCTCCTCTTAAGGGCTGTATCACCTGTTTCATAGATGCAAAGACTTCCTCATATTCCCTTCTTTTAATGGAATACGTTCTCCAGTTGCTTTTTTGGAGAACAGAGGGAAAGAGGATGTGTGGGAGGTAAGCTGTGAGACCCTTATGTGTCTGAAATGTCCTTATTGTACCTTCACCCTTACACCAGATAGCTCTTTGGGCTAGGTGTAGAATTCTAGGTTAAAAACCATTTCCTGTGGAATTTAGAAGGTATTATTTCATTATATGTTAGCTTCAGGATTGCCATTGAAGTCCAGTACCTTTCTCATTTCTGATTCTCTTATTTGTGACCTCTTTACCTAAAATACCCCAAATAGTGTAGAATCTTATCTTTTATTCTTGATATTTTGAAATTTCCATTTTTTTTGTGCTAGAAACTTTATCTGTGCAAAATTTCTTGCATTGTTTCTTTGTATTTACCCCCCCAACCCTTGCCGTTTTCTCTGTTCCGTCTTTTTATCTACTTCTGTTGGTCAGAATCTCCTAGATTGATGTTCACATTTTATATTTTTCTCTCTTGCTTTCTTTCCCTGGTGTTTTTATTCTACTTTCTTGGAGATTTAAAAAAACTCACCTTAACTCTGTTGCTGCGTATTTAGCAGCTTCTACATGCCAGACACCATTCTAGGTAGTGGGGACACAACAGTGGACAGAACAGATGTTTAAGTCTCTGCCCCTTTGAGCTTTTACCTTCTAGTATGCAGATTTTCACTTAATCCTCCTGTTTTTTGTAAGATACTCTTGTTTGTGTTTGTATCCTTAAATCTAGTGGCTTTCTGTTTCAGTTTATTCAGGTAATAAAACCTGTCTTTGATAAAAGCGGGAGAGGAGCAGCTGCCTGGGCAGGCAGGGTGGGAGCGCCAGGGCTCGGGTGCTTTCCTATCAACTGTCAGTCATCCTCTCTTTTGATAAACGGCAGAACTTCCTACCCACTGTGGTACTTTGGATCTGCAGTTCCAGGACCTTGCAAGGTTCTTACTTGCTTCCTTTGCCCTGGGCCCATAGAGCAGAGAATGCCAAAACCCAAGTCTATTACCAGCGTTTCTCTCTTTTTCATTTCTAAGACGTGACGCTCCTCAGCCTGATACCGTCTCCTCTCCTAGCTGGTCTTCCTTGGGAGCTTCTAAGAGTTTAACTATCACTCTAGTGTGGTTTTATAAGAGATAGGGAGAAATTCCTATTTAATCCCCCATACTGAAAAATTCTTATTTGTTTCCAATTAAGGCGATCTTTTTTAACTGATGGTTAATTGACAAATAACAGAAATTATGGTTTTAACCTAAACTTTATTCATGGTTTAGTATAAATATTTAATTGGAATAGTGTGAGCATTCCATATTTTAGAAGTTTCAGTAAGTCTCTAGATTTTGTTTAGACTTAATTTTTCTCTAGACAGCATTTTCAAGTGATAGGTATTACTGAGCCTTTTCTTTGAGCCTAGGGTTGTTTTCCTTCCTTTGAATGTAAATTGCCCAAGGGCAGGGACTTTGTTTTGTTGATCACCAGTTCCCAGACTCCTAGAAGGGAACCTGACACTTGATGGAGGCTGTTGCTAAAGTAAGTGAATGTTTAATTCTTTTTGAACCCAGTGTCACAATTACTACTGTTTTAATTTCAGTTTTGGTGTTCAATAATTTAAGATTGGTTGGGTCCTTGCAACATTTTCCTTACTGGCCACCTCTTACATTCAGGAAACGGACCACCATCAGTTGAAGTGTCAGTTTGCTGTATTGCTTCCCATTCACAAGCATGTTTACTTTAAAAGAGTCAGTTTTTACCTATCTTACACATTTTGTTGCAGAATGTTTAATTAAAGTCCTTAGTGGTTTTACACCTCCCTCCACATACGCAGAATTTAAAGACTGTTCACTAAGAAATCCACAGCCATGGCTGGGAGTAGGAGCGATTAGAGTTGAAGAAAGGGTAAAGTTATCCTATTTTACGTTCCTCCTCTCGCCTCTATCCCTCTAGTTCTCTAATGTTAGCCTGGGGCTTCAGAAGACATGCTGCTTATGAGAACAAATGTTTTAGATATTTGGTTCCTATTTCTTGACCCTGATTTTTTTAAAAAGAAAATTCCTCAAAAATTAAAGATTAATTCCCTCGTGTTAGGGGAGCCAGAGTGTATCTGGTGGGCTGAGCTGGTTTAATATCCCCTTCTTCCTTATGTGCTCTTTACCCTAGGTCCTTAGCCTCTGCTGCTTTCTTGGCTGCAAGTTAGCCATCTTTCCTTGTTTAAGGAGGAAGCATCCCTAGGAATGCATCTAAGTAAGGTTTTGTCAAGGCCGGTTTCTGCAGGTACATTTGGCTGCATTTCTCCCAAAATCGTCTCTAACTGGACAGTTGCTAATGAGCTCATTTGGATTGTAACGTCTTGCAGGGCCTCTGTTCCTCTTCTTCCTGCCTACCGTCATGAATTAGTAGGGTCCTCAAAAAGCTTTCATGCTGTGACAACTTTGTGGCCCTGAATCTAGATAACAGAACTTGGTAAATTATGTGAAAATGTATGGGATGTAGTCAAGCCTTGCCTTGAGGTTGTGAGGACAAGCTTATTAAAATCCTGCCCTTCCGAAGAAAGTTTGTTTTTCTGAAGAAAATGAGGGAAGGACAGGGATGTGTGTTGTAACATGTAATTTTATAGGGAGATGACACCTGCATTATGACTGTTTTAAGATATTGCTAAAAGAAATACTTTGTATTCACAATTACAGACATTTTTGCAAATTGGTTAAATGTTTTTTGGTTTTTGTTAAAGATATAATAGGATAATTATTTTTGGTGTAAGGTATATGCAGCATATTCTTACACATGACTTAATATGTATCTAATACCCATAATTCTTATGGGAAATATTAATTGATTTGGATCTAAAACTTTTTGTTAAATATCCTAAAACTTATTTTCTTTACCAAACTGATATTTTAATATTCAAATTTTACAATTTATAAGGTCTTATCTATCCTACAGTCAGCACAGGCAAGTTACTTAAGTTTTCTCAGCCTCTTTTACATTTGTATTTATTTTGTAGAGTTGTTATAACGTATTAAATAAAGGCGTTTGTAAAGCAGATATAGTAAAGACTTAAATATTAGGTCTCTTCCCTAATATATTTAATTAGTGTAAATGGCTTTTTTGGATAATCTACAGAAAGTAATATTTAAAATGAAATAACTAATCACTGGAAATTAAATCTTCTGGCATCTCTAAATCTACAGTCTGTTGGTATAAAATTAAGTAATAAAAGATAGAAGAATCTTTTCTTTTCCAAAACACTGGGCACTTATTTGAGTGTGCAGTCTTTCACAAAGCTCAGTATCTTGGTTGGTTTTCCTCTTTTGAAGATGATCCTAACCTTAAAAATTAAGTCAACCCTGTCTTATGAACTTCTTATTTAATTTTTAATGTATATGCTCTTTTCCAGGTAGATTAAGCATCTGAGGATAGAGGCCTATACCTCAATTTTTTTGAATTACCAATGCTTAGTACTTTTTTTTTTTAAAACTGGTTTTAAGCACTGAATGGTTTTTGTAGTTTCTTAGGTTGGGCAAAAAACCTAATTTTCATTGAAAATTTGGTGTTATAAATGGCATCCTACTAGCCAAGCCAAAAAATAAAACATATGGTGAGGCTCATTAAAATGTTAGTTCTGAGTGTGGAGGTTTGAGTCTGTTTTGTTCACTGATGTAACCCTCTCAGTGCCTAGAATAGCTCCTAACCCACTGTAGGTGTTGAATGCTAATTGTTGAATGAGTGAATATGGTGGGAGGAGATTTGATCTGACGTTTAGACTCTGTGATTGAGAGCACACCCCCGTTTCCAATGTTAGGCCTAGTAAGTGGGGACATTTAACAAATTTCACAGGGCTATTAGAAAGATTTCAGGAAATTTTGAATGTGAACTTCAAAAAATGTGAAGTGCTGTGTAAATATACAGAGACGTTCCAAATATGCAATTCTTTTTTCATTCAGAAATCGAACCTAAAAACACAGAGAATCCTCCTTGTCTGCTTATACTTCGTAGAAAACTAGTGGCATTTTCTTTTTTGGGGGAGATCTGTTTTTCTATAAATATACTTGTTAGAGTTAGGGATCTTAAATTGAAAGTTTTATAAGTGTAGTTGATTCAACAATAGTAGAGAATTCAAAACAACCTCTTTAGTTGGTTCATTTTCTATTTCTTCTTAGATCTATAGGTATTCCATTTCTGACATGCCCGTCTTTATTCTTCCTTCTCCCCTCCACCTCTTTAGAATAAAAATAACAAAACCCCATGGGACTTTCCTGGGTAGGATTAACTCACATGATATCCTAAATTGAAATAAGGCTAATCTAGAGTCTTTGGTAAATCCATGTCATGAGGCTGGGATGTTAAATAACCAAATAATGATCAAAAGCTTATCTAAGTAATTTGAAACACCTAATATGTGGCTCAGTTAATTTGGGGCCAGTTAATAAAAGCTTATCTTGACTTAAGATACTTGAATGTCCATAACTATTGTATCAGAACAGGTCACATTTGAGGAGTGTGGGTGTAGTTTTCACAAAGAGCGTAGCCCTGCACAGTTACTATCTTGGGTCATGTTTCTCTATGACCATCTCTCATTTCCTTTGGGATTATGTGCTAAGGAAACATGAATAGATATCACCCCTTCATTGAGTTTTTCCTTTACCTTCATATGATACCAGTTCCCATTCTTGTTTTCATTGTTATGACGGAGAGTTAATCTCTAAATTTAGCCAGTGAAGAAAGTTGTGGACTAACCCAAAATTCTGAAGGTGGCCCTTTCATTTGTTAAAATCCACACAGATTGAACTGAAACATTAAGCTTATCAAGTGTCTGTCTCCTGGAACCTGTCCAGTTTCTCCTTGCGTGGCCCAAGATGCTATCTCTACCAGCTCACGTTTCCAGTCTTGAGGTGCTCTGTCAAATTTGGAACACAAAATTAAAACTTAGTCTGTGGGGTTCATTTTGGGTAAGCTTTGCAAAAGATTCTTTTTGTCATTGGAAAAGCACTTGGAATCATAGTGAATTTTTTGTGCCAAGACAGGGTCTCCTGACCTTTGCTATTATTCCTGTGTGTGAGATATGGAAGACACATTGTCATAGATCTGAGATTCTATCATATATTTATGTTGTTTTGCTATTTTGTTCAGAATAGCCCCAATACATTTGCTTCAGTATCGTGATTGATTTAGTACAGTAAGTAACAAAAAATTAGGGATTCTGCTTCTATGAAATTTGTAGGATCAGTCCATTACACCCAGCAACTTGGATGTGTGTTTGCCAGATGTCCTTAAACAATCCTTCTTTCCTTTCTTTTGCCCATTGTGCATGTGTTTCTAAGTGGTGTTTTGTTTCGTTTTGTTTTGCATTTCCACCATGATTAGAAAGGTGTTTATTAAAATATGCAATAATATTAATAGTTCCAATGAATTTATTATCAAGATGCTATTTTATTACCTACTCCCACCAAGGAAGAAAACAAAGCAATAGAGATTCTTCCAAAGTAGTTGTCTACTGCTTTCATACTACTGTGACAAATGATTAAATTTGACTTTATGCCAGTGAAATTAGTTTTATCTTGGTAGGTGTTCATACCTATTTCTTGGGACCTCTACAAAATAGTCAGGCCTAAGACACTAGGGTTTGATCAGTGACGATTAGAATGCATGGACTTTGTTGAGTACATGCACAGTGCTAAGTACTAAGGGCACCGCGACAAGCAAGACAAGCTCAGTGCCTCGCCTTTGGAGCATGCAGTCTAGTGCGGGAAACAGATGACATGGACAGCAGCTCTTGTTCTTTTACTTCCCCTCCCATAAAAGAAGCAGGATGGTGCTAACGGGAGACCTAACCAAGGGGTACGGTCAGAAAATACTTTCCCGAAGATATGACGCATCACCTAAGACCTGAGAGTCAGCAGAAGTTAAGCCGGTACTGCAGAGTGTGTGTGTGTGGGGAGGGCAGTGGGGTGCCAAGGAAGAGTATCCCAGGAGGCAGCGACAGCGTGTGGAGAGGCCCTGCGATGGGAGGTGACGTGAGAGGAACCGGCAGGCTGTTGTGGAGGTGGGTAATAGTGGAGGGAAGTGAAGAAGGGGAGCTCCCGAGCTGAGGGATAAACTAGAGATGTATGCAGGGCTTTCAGGGCAGTTAAGGATTCTAGACTTTATCTTAAGATGTCTGAAAAACCTTTGAATAATTTTAAGCAAAGGAGAGACATGACTCTGAACAGGTAAGCTATATGGTATTGCCTGAACTGCTTTCTTTTGAAATCTGGCAAGATATGGAGCATGAAGTAGTGATTTTAGAAATTCTTTGAAATGGGGTAAGGTTAGGCTTTAGCATTTTTTTAAGGGTGGGAATCTTTAACTTAGATAATCTTGGGAATGTTTTCTTTTGCTTTTCTCATTAATATCCTGAATTTCTTATGTGACCACATGTGAGAAGCAGTAGTTGAAAATGTGGCCAAACTCTCATTGCACTTAATTTACTTTGGAAACATAAGGCTTTGATTTGTTGATATTTGAAATTATTTATAGTATGTGGGAGCTTTAAACTCTCATATAGTTTCATGTATTTGAGTTTTGGAGCTCTTGTCAATTTGTGTTTGTGAGTTTAATTTTTTTCCATCGTCCCGGCTGTAAGATTGTATTTCAAGGAACAGTGTGTGTATTAGCCTTTTGAAATTCAGATTTGCAGTCACCGTGTGTATGTATTTGTGTGTGTATGTAAGTATAAGCAAATGCATGCTCAGTCTTACCTTCCACATTACAGCATTTTCAAATAAATAAAGTTGGATCAGTAAAGGGTATTGCAGCAGTGGGAGCTGCTAGAATGTGAATAGTGCTGCAGATAATGGCTGCAGGTGGTGAGGATGCATAGTCTTCAGGGTAGAACCAGATACCTATTTTTAAAGAAGGCAGAGAGATCCAAGTATGGGATCCCTACCTCTGATGGAGAAGCAGAACTCGAGGTTAACTTCAGATGTTCACATCATATAGAGCAGGGTGTAGGAGGTGTGTTAGATAATATTCTAAAGCATTCTGCCTCCTTTTGCAACCACCCTGCTGCTGCATGTCCAGGCACCTCATGGGAAGCCTGCCTGTGGAATAATCTACCATTTACATATATTGCCTGTGCCAATTTTCTCTGAAAGTTAGTCAGAGGAATCTTTCAAAAAGAGAGATGGAAAATATGAGAGAAGTTAAGGGACAGAATAAGATAGATCCAGAACCTCTCATGTTCAATAGGAGTTCTAGAAGTAGGAACGGACAGACCATTTACAGAAGGAAATAATCAATAAATAGAAGAAAATTTCTTTGTGCTAAAGGAGGACAAGTCCTTGAGATGAACTAAGACAAAAAAAGACCTGCACCTGAACCTCCTGGTTGTTGAATTCAGATTTTCCAGGGTTAAGGAAAAAATTCTAAATGTTCAAAGGAAAAAATAGTTTATCTGCAATGTAACAGACCTCAGACATTTCATAAGTAATATTGGATGCTAGATGAAAAATGAATATTGTCCAAGTTTTGAGGGAAAGTAATTTTTCAAACTATAATTCTATACTGAAGCAAATAAATTATAGGAACAAAAGGAAGAGATTTCTGATTATGCAGAGATTTAGAAATCTTTACTATTTTATGCACCCTATTTTAACGTTGTGAAGAATACAAGGAAAAAGATCACATAAGATCTAGAAAACAGTGGCTGTAGAGATGACCTGGGAGAAGCCGAGAAAGGTGGAATAAGACAATGTGTTGACCCTCAGGTGTGTGATGGTTTTTCACCTGGTGGTTATGGTCTAGTGCCAAACAATTACTTTCTTTCCCTTGGTCCTGTGACATCTAAAAATCACCATATAGCTGTCCTAATCACAGATATAAAACAGAATGAAAATCCAATAAACCTTGACAATGTGAAAATAGAACTATCAGATCTGGAGATGGAAATCGAGAGATGGTGTATGTGTATTAAATGTCTCACCTTTCATGGCAGGAAATCAGATGCCAACAAGGCAATGCTTGGTTTGTCTACTTAAAGTTATATAAAACTACCTTCAAATTCTGAAAAACAAAACTCCTGGAAGGTGAGTCTGGGTGGGGAAGGGAAAGAAACTCCCATTTTGGGCCTTTGTGTATATTTTAATGCTTTGTGTGCAGGTATTTTAATAAAAAATCATGAATGGGTTAGGTTTAGGGCCAAAAAATGTTTTTCCCTTGCTCAAAACTCTAAATTTATATACTTAATTTCTACTACCTCAAGATTAGTGGGTCAGAGGCCTTTTCTGCCACTGGAATATAAGGCACACATATTGTGTCCTTAACTGGAAGAAGAGTGTTTTAGCCCAGCAGACATGGGAGAGGAAGTTTTATTCAAATTCTGTTCTCATCTCCTCTATTCAGAGACTCACAATGCTTTCTAACAGTGTGCGGGGCTTGGATTTCCACCACGCTGTACACAGGCATGGGCGTGGAAACTCTTATTGGTCATGGAGTCTCTCCTTATTTTCAGGGGAAGGACCCCACTATTCTCAGACATGAGATTCTGTAGCCCGTTTCTTCATAGAATTAGATTCTGTAACATCTTTCTTACCTCATGATTCACTCTAAACTTGGAAGTTATTCCAGCTGGTTGTCAGCTTGCATTGTGGCTGTAGTCTAAATTGAAAGCAGCTGTCTGTAATCTGCTTGACAACATCACATTGTTGACAAATTATTAGGCCACTCTTTTCCCTTGTTCATTTCAGATTAAATTATTACTTTCTCACATTCTGTGGCCATTTTTACTGTCCTTAAATTTGATTTAAACTATAGCAGACAGACCTAAGGGGGAAATGGCTTCTAGAAGAGGGAATTTTTAAATGTGCCTTTGAGGTCTAATTACTGCTAACGTTTTTTTAATCTCCTTTATTAATTGCAGATGGGAAGTCTGACTTGTGAAGTTGTAGAGATCACTCTGATCCTGGATAACACTGGATTTGATCTGTGTGTGCTTAAAGCTAGCATCTTACCTTCAGTTTTGACCAGCGATTAAGTGGAAACAATTTGATAGTGGAGACAACTTCCCCTTTCCAACCTCATTTTTCAGCTCTATGTTTAGACTATTGTCCTGGTTAGAGAACTCCCACAGAAGGGTCCAATAATGGCAGCGAGGGAAGAGTATTAAGTATGTGGTTGTGCAGCTGGTTGGCGTCTGAGAAGTAGAAAAGGTCTAGTCCTTTAATTATGATGATTAGATACTTTAACCATTAAGATTATGTTAACTCTTAAAACTTAGGAAACATTTGACCTGTTAAATTCAGTATCAAGAATAATTATAATATTCTGATCCCTGTGGAATAAATGTTATTAAATAATACTCCTTACTAAACATGGTGAAATTTTGTAACTCTCATTCAACAAATATTTATTATTCACCTGCCAGTCATCAGGGGTATATAGCTCCTTAGTTACTTCCAAACCAAACATATTTTAAAGCTTAATCCTAATGTTGAAAAAGTGACTTTCTTGATTAGCTCTGGATATTATTTATATAGATTAACTCTTTTACAAGATATTTCTTAAAGGTGGTATGTAAATCATGTTTTTGTAAGTTATTACATTTTGAACACAACTGGAAGTCTAAATATTGAGTGCCTCTTATGTTCTGGGATCATAGGTACTCATGCATATATATCATGGTTACTGATTTTAAATCATTACATATGTCATCATAGGTTGAATGAACAGCAACTGTAGGAAAAGATTCAAATTAACCTTCTAGTAAGTTTTTCTAGCTACATTTGAGGATTGTGAGATGGGAATGATGCCTAGCTTACCCTGATTAAATAGTCCTTAAGACTACCATCTGGGGACATTTACTAGTTCTTCAACCCTTCTGCTTATATGAATACATTGACAAATATATTACAGTTGAATTCTCTGTATTTTGTGCATGTTTGGGAAAGAGAGCACTGAACACCTGTTTCAAAGTAGCAGTAGGACTTCCTAGACCCCATATGCTTATTTATCAGGTCATGAAGTGCTGTGGAAAAATTAAAACTGCTCAAGTTTACCCAGTGAAAAATAGTGGATCAGATAAGCAGCAAACCATATGTTACTACTCCAGGGGGGGTTGCTCAGGTTGGAGCAGAGTCAGCACTACTTACTTGCTGTGAACTTACGGCCTCTCCAGAAAACTTTTATCTCAATCTGTACAGTTAGAGTTTATGAGTGAACCAGTGAAATATTATCTTCGCTGCAGTTTTTGAATTCTTTTGTTAAAATTTAGTCTAAGCATTTGAGTGCATCTATGTGCCAAGCATTTTTGTGGGCTCCAGGTATGCAAAGATATAATAAGATCACCTAGGTCAGGAATTTATACTTGAGAGGATGGTTTATGGAAATGAAGATCTTCCTGCCCTGCTGGTTTGTGGGTGTAGGTAAAAATGCTGTGGTCTGGATAAAACTTCTTGCCAATTTAGGGGAGAATAAAAAGTTTTAAAAGAGCTGATATCTCCTTTACCTTCACTGATCTTAGACCACTCTGTAACTGGTATTAGTAAAGGACCTTATAGCTGGATCCCTCTGTTTGGCTCAGAACTGAGGCAGGCCTGCCTGCCTGTTGTGTAAGGAGAGAGTAAAGCAGAAGGATTGAAAGTCTGTTAACCTTGCCTTGCTTCCTTTCCCCTTACTTTCCAAGACTCTGTGGTAATGAACATCATTATTTAAGACTCAGGATATGACCTTAGGAGCCTATGGTTTTGAAGAAACCATATCTCTTAAAAATGTGGCATTTGGGACATTTGGGTCCTCTGAGGTAGCCTTCGGATAAATAAGCGAGAACTATTGATCTATCCTGATCAAACTGTTGAACGTTCACGGTACTTTGTTTCTGGGGTAATATCTGAGGAAAGACTAGGTCTGTGAAATTGCCTAGATAAGATATAATGTAAAAAGTGTGACCATCATTTTGAGAAAACTAGGTTAATCTTACTAAGTATTAGAAAAAGTGAGAGTACTACAGATTGTCTTCTCCCACCTGGCTTCTAGAGCATTTTCCCTCGGAATGTAGAGCATGTTTTTGCTACAATTTGCTGTAACTTTTCACTTAAAAAATGCATTATAGTCTGTGAATGCTTGCTGTAGATTTTCATCTGGTGCTCACCAAAGCCCTGTTTATTACCCTCCCACAAACATGACTTTTTTTTTTTTTTTCAAATGAGAGCACTATAACATTAAGATGTTATGATTTGCTCCAAATCTCAAAACCAGCATGTAGCAGGGTAGAGACTGGAACTCAGGTCCTGGATTCTTACTGCAATATCCTTTTAGTCTTTTGTTGGTTTTTATGATGATATGTTACAAAAAATTGCAGTAAAGAAGTAGATCAGCCATCATTGCTGTGTCTCAACACCTGACATATCCTTGCAGTGTAGCCATAGCTCTGCCTGTTTTTCTGAGTGACTGTTATAAAACTGGTATGTATGTCAGCCCAGGGGTTGGCAGACTATGGTCGTCTCTGGTTTTCTGCCTCTGCGTGTATGGCCCATGAGCTAAGAATCATTTCCACATTTTTAAATGGTCAAAGAAAAATCAAAAGGATAATACTTAATGACTCATGAAAAATCCAACTTAGTATATATAAAGTTTTATTGAAGCACAACCCCATTTATTCATTTATGTATTCTCCATGGCAGCTTTCGTGATGTCAGAGTTGGGTAGATGTGACAGAAACCCTATGGCCAGCAAAGCCTAAAATATTTAGCTGGCCCTTTGCAGAAGATGTTTGCTGACCATTGTGTTAGCCTGTGAGTGTGGTCTCTGACTTTGAATACAGACCCTTCTAGACCCCATCTAACTCTTCTTCCTACGCTCTTACCCGTGATCTCTAAAGTTCCCAGTGGCAGATTATCTTCAGTCACTAGGCTGTGCTTTTTCCTCTTAATTATGACAAATTTATTTTGACATCTCCATGAACGGTGTGACCGTTACACATCAGCTGTCTGAACCTGAACCCATACGACATAAATACCCACTACACAATCATGAAGCAGGCACTTGCTAACTGATGTTCTTCAAACATCTTTTTGAGGCTCACGTATTGAGATTAGTGTTGTTCCAGAGAGATGCTACTCAGACTCACCGAGGCAGTGCTTTTTAGTTCTCCATGGTTAGCTGTTTTCCTTGTTTCCAGTGGCGGCCTTTCCAGACATTACTACATGAGGTTTTTCATTCCAGGCTCTGCCTTCTCAGTGTATTTATTGCCTTCTAATTTACAGATAAAGAGCCTTAAACCTACCTGTGTCTTCTGCATTCTCTGCCTTCTCACAGTCTGTACTTCTGTGACTCAGGGGAAGAGCAAACCCTCCCTTTCTAAGGCTGCTTCCTCTAGCTCATCTCTGTCCCGTTCCTCTTGCCTTCGGGATCTTTCTTCAGTGCCCTGGCCCTTCCTTTTCTATATTGTCTCTTCTCTACTGGTTCCATTTTTCCAGGGGCTCCTTGAGCATTATGCTCCTCAAGCTACAACCCTTTTTCTCCCTCCTTTTATAGCCAAATCTCTTCAAAGATTTCTTCTTCCTCGTCTTATATCTGCTTGACCTATTAACATTGGCTTTTCCTTACGTCCTCTGTTGCATCTGCTCTCATCAGTGAACCGGTTGTCCTAGCCAGTAGCTTTTTTTGTTCCCATCCCGCAGGACCTCTCTGCAGTAGTTGCCACTATTAATTACAGCTCCCGTGTGGAAACTCTTCTGCGTTAGTCTTTTATCTTTTGGGGTTCTGCCGATCCTTGGGCCTCCTGAAGTCTTCTCTCCGAGTGACCTTTCTCACTCTTCTCTACTGATTCTACCTCTGTCTACTCTGGCTTGTTTCTTCCTTGAACCCTTTCTCTTTTCCTTTTGTACATTGTCCTGTGGTGATCTCATTCATGGCTGTGGCTTCACAGAATGCCTATTTTTTATGTGTCCTGAATCTTTCCCTCTAGCCCTCTTTCCTGAACTCCAGCTCCATGCTGGACACCCACAGGTAGTCATGTCCAGCAACCATCTGGAGTTCAGTTTACTTTTTTCTTTTGTCTAAGCATGCTTATCTCATGTTCTCTGAGTGGATGACATCAGTATCTTAGGACCCATGGCATTATCTTTGGTTTTCTCCTTTTCTCCACTCCCTGTATTTATTGAGTCACCAGATAGCTCCACTTTAGCTCAGATGTGGCTTATTGAACCTGTACTTACCAAGTGTTCTGCTTGTGCTTTAGTTCTGGATCTTGTCATATCTTAACCAGGTCTGCTTTAAAAGCCTCCTAACTGGTCTCCTAGTCATCAGTCTCTGTGCTCATTTAGTTCATCATCTATATGGCTGCGTATGTCATCATAAAATCCATATCTGATGTCTTACACATTCTCAAAGTCAAGACACTATATATTAAAGTGTATACAGTATATAAGACAGTGCAGAAACCAAACCTACAATCCTCTCCAGCCCTAACTCTTCTTTCTTATACCCTATGCTTTAGACCAAGCATTTGCCATTCCCTGAACGTACACGGCTCTTTCATGCCTCCATGGTTTCATGTGCATTATTTCCATCTAGAATGGCTTTGTATCCCATGAGATAAGCTCCTCAACTTCAAGGGTCATATTAAACATAAGGTCTTCTGAAGTCTTTGGATTCCTTCAAAGTTAATCATTGTCTTTACCTTTGCTCTGAGTGTACTTCATGGCACTTTTACTGCACTTACCATATCTCATTATATCCCGTCTAACTTGCCTGTCTTCTGCAATAACTTTTCTGTCTTTGGAAATTGGAGTGGGGAAGGAGAGGAGAGCAATCACCATATCTTGTTCATCTCAGTACCGGTGGCGTCTGGCACGCTGTAGCCACAGTAGTTGAGGCCTGCTCGAATAGACAGGTGTCGGGGCCAGGCAGACTTTCCAGCGTGACTGTGGAGCAGTGAAATGCTGTGGGCCTCTGTGGAAGATATTTAGGTAATTATTGGAGACCTTTAATGTTTTTTGGTGTCTGTTGGTAAATGTTGAATGAAGGAATGACTCTGGGTGTCGTTTCCTAATGCTGGGCATCTGAATCATTCTGGAGCACTATTTTTTTTGGCTCAGTGGTACACAGGACTTTGCTTATGAAGAATTAAATGTTAACTGGGTAGCTCTGCAAGGCAGAACCTGGATTAGGGTATGATGAAAGAGAACGCAAATTTGGTTAGCTGAGGAGAGAACCATGAGCAAAGAGATACAAAACCATGACTTGTGTAGAAAATAGTCTGTGTGAATTTTAGTAAAACATCTAAAATTTGCTGTTAATGAGTTTTTATCAGAATTATTAAAAGCTAAAGAGAAAACATTTATAGGGCTGCTTTAGACTTTTTTTTGCCCCGTTCTGCCAGGATCATTACACCCTTGTGGAGTGATGGTTTTAGATCACCTGCTTAGAGAGAGAGACTGATAGAATGTGGCAAATTAGAGTGAGCCATAGTGTCTGCAAGCTGCAGTTTTGCTTGTTCTTAGATGACAAAGGAGAAAAAAGATTGTAAAAGTAGAGATGATGAGGGCTTCTGTCCTAGGATATCTTCCTCCTGATTAGGAATGTGGCCCTACTGTTAGAAGCCACTAGGAAGAGTAAGGGTACTGCCCTACAAGGCTTCCTCACCCAACTCAGCTGCTACATAATTGACAGAGTGTATAGAAATTCCACTAAACACCACTGCAGTTGTTTCGTAACTGTGTCTTTGATTTTAAACATGGTTGCATTTCAAGAAGCTTTGTTGCCTTCTTGCATGGTTTATTGTCAACTGGTGTCCTTGGCATAATCCTGCATTTTAACTGTGCCATCCATGCGGCATTGTAGGAGCTAGCTCACCTTAGACGGTGACTTCTGTTTAAATAATTTTGATGTGTTGGTTACCCCAGTCACAGGAACTAGCCAATATAATATGAAATCATTTAGCTGGAACCCAGAGGATTGATACACGTAAAGTTCAATTTAGTAGTTATTAGAAAATATTAATGAAATGCTCCTCCAGGTTTATTTCTTCACTGAACCTCTAGCTGGTTTGAAATGTCTAATTAGATTAACTCTTGTTTTCAAAGATATACTAAATTATAGTTATTTTAAGTTTAAAAAAATTGGACGAAGTAATTTAGATGTCAAGGTAGGAATGGTGTAGGATGGTTTGAAGTAAATAAGGAAATAGTAGCCAAAATATTGCTAAAATTTTTACCACATACAGCATTGATTGCATACTTTGTGCCAAATGTTTTATTAGGTACTGAACTGTCTCTGTAGTGAGAAGTAAGTGAAAATGATTGTTTCCAGAATGTGTTATAGTGTTGCTTTATTTTTGAACTCTTTTAGTTTAATATAGTACTAACCTTTTGGGAATTATCACTAAGATTTTAATTAGATAAGTTTTTTAATGTGTAAATTGTCTTATTACTTTCTTAAAATTCATTTTTGTGTGCAGACATATATTCAATACAAATTTGAATATTTACTGTATTTACTGTGAGTCTAGGCCAAGATGATCAAGGAATGTAGGAATGTCATTGTTTCTGGGAACTTTTTGTTGTTGACAGAATAATTTTCAGTGTGGAAAATTTAAGAAATTTGGGTTCTTTCTTAAACCTATCCTGTCACCTGTCTTTTTGTGATTTTCTTGATGTTATCACCACTGGAGCATTTAAAAAATCTAGCTTTTTTTGGTCATACTTTGCTTAATGGTGTACAAAAATAACTATAGAGATATGTTATAATTTATTTTTTAAGTCCAGCTACTTTGAAGATGTACAAAAAATAACTTAATAGACCATTAGGTACTCTCAACTGATTTTTTTTGGCAGAAAAATGATGTGTCAGTCTACAACTTAGTACTTTATCACATTCATTTTAGTTGAAGATGCTTATTAGATGAGGGAGGCAAAATAGAAAGTTTAACTAATGGGTATGTTAAGGTAGTTTCAGAAACGCTCTAGAGGTGGGCCTGGGGTAACTGGCAGTCTGTAAGGGCAATCATGAGATGATGTGAAGCACCTTTAAGATCTTGTATTTGGTGAAAAGCCACTGCGGTACTTTCATGGATGACAGTAACACTTAAAATAACATGCCTAACACTGCTTTGGTAGGGATGTTCAGAAGAGGCTTGCTGAGGGCAGTATTGGTGGCTGGAAGTTGATTGAAGAACAGTTTGCAGTAATCTGGTGAGAGGTAGCAAATGTCTTGTTAAGAAAGTTGCAGCAGAACTGCAGAGAGCATACACAAAAGAGGTGGTCTGGGAGGCAGGTTAGCTGAAGACATTTGGGAAAGAAAACCATGCCAAGTATGATGATTTAATCAATTCACTGTCATGTTTGGGGCCAAGTCGGTGCTATTCTAGGGGTTGGAATGAAATAAAAAAATACATAGTCCATGCCACCTCCAAGTTTGAGAAGCCCCTTTCTTATAGATAGAACTTTGGAGTGGGAGTATAGGGGAATTTAACTGTTGTTCAGAAGTTTATCACTCATTTTCTCCTTTGGCAAAATTGTCTCACTTCTTTCTTAGGGTCACTTTGGCCATCATTGAGTCTCTCAAATAATTTAACATCTTTATATGAAAAAAATCTGTTGAAATAATTGAAAAAGATAAAATTGCCCTTTTAAAAACTCTTCATTTATTTTATTTATAAAAATGCTTCCTCTTACAGTTCTTCAGCTGCGTAGTGAAGAATAGCTGGGATGCACTAGCTTCCGCTCCTGTTCTCTTCTCCTCCACTACCACCTTGGGCACTAATGGAGCATTACTGTTTTGTTAGCTTGCCACTACGATAATTCTCCTCCCTCTTCTTAAAAGCTTCAATGCCAAAGAACAATGTTGAGCATTCTTTCTTGCAATAGACGCTAATTGTGTTCTTAGCTGGGATCTTGCTGTCATAGCCACAATAACTGTGTCATTGTGCAGGGAGGCTGGGTCACAGCAGTTATTGTGCAGAGTAATGAATGCTGTTTACTTGTAATGTGTTGTCGCCTGCATCTGTGGGTGAGAACACGCAGTTACTGTAATTTGCCTGGCGAGTGATCAAACTGGTATAAAATAACATCATCTGTTAAGCAAGTTAGCAGTCACAAAGAACTATTGACCTTTTTTTTTAATATAGAATTTTTAATGAGAAACTTTGAATAATAGAGATTGAAGATGGGAGAACAGCTACCTAGTGCTAGTGTGTATTGCATTATTAACCCCTATTTTGTAGTGTATTTGGGGGTCAAGTTTACCTGTGTAGAAGTGAAGGAACTGGGGGGTGCCTATCTGTGCTCCGGCTCGGATTGGGAAGAGCTGCTTAACCACAGTAAATTACAGCTTGGATAAGTGACCTGTGTGTCTGGTGTCAACTGGGAACCAGGCTTCATGGCGGTGTCCCCTTCATGAAACGTGGATTCTGAAAGCATTATCACTGTGAATGTCCTTTCCTTGCCCCATTCTTCCACCTACATAAGGAAAAGATATTTTTCATGTTAATTGTGGGAATGTAATGGTACTTAAGAATTGTTGCTGAAGTAAAGGGAAACATTTTGCTCTCTTAAATAACTTTGATGATATTTTGCAAGGATCATAAGAATCCCAGTTTTGGAGCTGATTATTTTCTTGACTATCCACATCCCACAGTTTCTTTCTCTCCATCCCACTGCCCAATTTCAAACACTTTTTAGCTATTTGGCTGCTCATTATCATTGCTCATTGAAAGTTATCTGGGGAATGCTTTTGAAAGCAGTCCTTTTTATACTTGTTTTTTCAAGATTTGTCAAATTCCCTGCAAATACAAACCAAGTTACTGCTTAAGGTGAAATTTGACCTAATTTGTATTTTTTATATATTCCCTTCTGTTTTGTACATATCTAAGTGATGGCTTTTCAGAAAAGTGGATTTTGACTAACACAGTGATTTGTATCTTGTGAAAGAAGAGTAAATGAGGTTTGGTGCGATTTAAGTTTTTGCGATTTTGGGTCATTTTTGTCTTGGTCATCCCAAGAATGTAGAGATGACAAGGGGGTGGTAATTTTGGAAGGGAGAAGTACATTTAAGTTAAGACAGGTGAGGTAATGTAAGAATTAGATCATCTGCCCATGGCAGGTACAATTCCTTTTTGTTCCTTATTTTAATTTAATATCAAAATAGTATTAAAGTAATAATATGTATATTCCTGCCTTTAAAAGTTATGTAAATAATATGTATGTTCAATGCAGAAAATTTAGAAAACTTTTTTAAAAAAGAAAAAGTTCAAGTAATCACCAAAATAGTCACTACACCTGCCATCCAAAATAGTCATCATTAAGCTTTGGTGTAGAAACCCTTCTGTTACTTTGTAGACTACTGTTTCATAAACCTTGTTTTGGACTCAAGGCCATTTGGAAACACAATAGTCATTTTAAGTTTCTCCCGTAATCCAAGAATAAGTTTCCATAAAAGATTTCTTGATCAACATTTTTGAATATTAAATGCACTGAAAATTAACCTTAGAAAAAACAGAATTGTGAATAGTTAATATTAAGAACATTTCCCATCATTTCTAAAGATTACAAGTTTGAGTTTATCTTTTGACACTCATCTTTTTTTATAAGACACTAAATTCTTACTTAGAAATAGGAAATAGAAACCATTTCTAATGTAGAAATTCAACATAAATTTTCATTTTTACACAGGCTTTAATGTAAAATTGGTTTACTTTTTTAATGGCTGTATAAATAGGTCCCTAATTCGAAAATTGCTTATGTTTACATATTTTTTCTTTAAATGGAAGTCAGTTAAGATATTCTTATGAACAATTGCTTTGTCTTTTTTTTTTTTTTTTTTAATCTCTTCCCTTTCTCGTTCTGACAAATCAACATCTGCTTCTGTATAGCTAACTGCTGCTATTTTCTGCTTCTATGACAGCTAGCCGATGGCGGAGTCTCTTCTCTTCAACTGCCTCATTGGCTTTTCCTTATAGTCCTGTTGCAAGACTCAGCCCTTATAGCAATGGCATTAATACTCCCAGCTTCTCTAAAACCTCAAATAAAGCAATACTAACACCTGAAAAAACAGGTAATGTTTCAACTTCTTGACTAGCTGCTTGCTTTGTTATTCAGTCACTAAACACAACTTAAATATCCATCTTTCATTGACAAACTTAAGGGAAATTGTACAATGGAGAGTTTGTGCTGCACATTTACTTATGGTACAAAAATTTGTAATTTATACTAATTTTTACTCTAACACCGTTGATCAACTGTTCTCAATTGTGTATAGTGTTCCCTCTTTAGCAAAAGCATATGTATGTGGTTATGTATTTCCAAGTGTCTAATGTGCTTTTAAAATTAAATGTCCAACACAAATTAGGTAGTTTTTATTACAGTTCAAGGTTATAAGCCTTAATATTTTGTTTTGAAAATTTTTTATTTTTCTGGTAGCTTTTTTATTAAGCTAGGACTACGTAGAAAAAGTAGTCATAGTGGCTTTTTGTGAGATGAGGGTCTTACTGTTTCCTTATTTGTATTAGCACTGGTGTGATTCCATTCCTACAACTTTCTTCTATTCTTCAGTTCTTTTATCTCAAGCCATTGCTTTTTTACTTTCATGGGTGGCTATAATTCTCCTATGACTACTCACTGGTCTAAATTATGAAGGTTTTGTATATGTTTCTGTGCATGTATGTGTCCTTTTTATGTATGGTATTCTTATAGCACTATTGCTTGCACCCTTTAAAGAATGGACCAAATTAAATTTCAGTTTTAACATATATAATCAGTTACTTCCAGAGACAGTATGTCTTCTTATTAATTAAAAGTATACCTGAATATGCATTCCTATACTATGCCTTTATATGGACACTACTGGGCTGCAGATTTTAGCAGTAGTGAATTTTTTTATTGTGACTAAAAACACATAACGTGAAATCTACCTCCTTAACAAATTTTGTAGTATATAGTACAAGTGATTTTTTAAATTGTGAAAACTGAATTTGAAAAAACAGTGAACAGATGGTTTTATATATATGAATTATGAACACATGAAGATGTGCATAGTCTGACCATCAAATAGTGATGTGTTGGTCATATTTTGTGACATGAAAAGAGGAAAAAATTGCTGGCTTTACATATGAATTATAAAGCATTATATAGATGTCAGTTCTTTAGACTGATAACACACGCTTCCTTTGTGTTTTAGGTTACACTTCCAGGGGCTCCCCTCTCAGTCCCCAGTCATCTATCGACAGTGAGCTGAGTACTTCAGAATTGGAGGATGATTCTATCTCCATGGGATATAAGTTACAGGACCTCACTGACGTTCAGATCATGGCTCGTCTGCAAGAAGAAAGTATGTTCTTCGTCTTAAACTAGAGAAGTGAGGCTTCCACTTGGAATATAAGGGGAGGGGGGAGGTTCAGGCATTTCTCCCCAGGTAATGGGCAAACAATTAGATTCTTTCTCTCATACCGTCCTACTTTGTAGATGGAGCAGTTATATGCTTCTCACACTCTCACGAGGTGTTAGGGGGCATACTCTGATCAAAATACATTGATATATAGACATTGGTGGTATTGCCACTGTGGAAATGGGTTGGCAATTTCCTAAAAAACTAAACATGCAACTTCCATTTGGCCCAGCAAACTGCACCCTTGGGCATTTATCCCAGAATGGTGAAAATTTGTGTTCACACAAAAACCTGTACGTGAATGTTCTTAGCAGCTTTGTTTGTAACAGCCAAAAGCTGGAATTAGCTTAGATGTTCTTTAGTAGATGAATGATTAAACCAGCTACTCTGGTACATCCATACCACAGAGCACTACTCAGCAATAAAAAAGGAACAGACTGCCAGTACAGAAAATACCGTGCATGCCAAATCATGTTGAGTGAAAAAGGTGATTGCAAGAGAGTGCATGCTGTGTAATTCCATTTATGTAACACTTTAAGATGACAAAGTTTTAGAAATGGAGGGCAGATTAGTGGTGGTTGGGGGTTAAGAATAGGCATGGGGTCTCAGGAGGGCCGTGGATGTTTTTATAAAAGGGCGTTTTTGTGGTGTTGGAACTGTTCAGTGTTTTGACTGTGGTGGTGGATATGTGAACCTGCATAGAACTTAACTCACATACACACACGTAAAACTGGGAAATCTGAATAAGATGGGTGGATTACGTCACTGCTCATACCCTGGTTGTCATATTATTCTATAATTTTGCAAAATATTACTGTTGGGGGAAACTGGGCAAAGTGTACCATGTTATTTCTCAGCACTGCACGTGAGTCTAGAGTTATCATAAAAATTTAAGTAAAATTCACTGATAAGCTTCTGAGGGTGAATAATTGAAGAGTAGCTAAGTGGAAATGGGCCGTTTATCAGTGGTTCTGCAGTGAAGTCGCGACGAGTAACCCTGGAGTAACCTATTTCAGGTACATTAATGGTATCAAAAGGCACCATAAAATGCAGATCGCAGAACTGGGCTTGTTTTGGAGTTATCTTTTCAGGTCAATGTAAGTAGAAACAACCAGGTATCATTTAAGCATAACACTTTCCTGCTTTCAGAATTAGTCAAGGCTACCGTGAGAAACATGGTAATGCCTATGCAGGATTTAATAAGATACATTTTGAGGGGAAAAGTGATTATTTTGTATCATTTTTTAGTAACAGCAAATTTAAATACTCTTTCTAAAAATATATGGCTAAAAGATTGGATGTCAGTTTCAGAAGTTAAGTAGTCAGAAATAGACTACTTTAAAAAAAAATTGTGGTATTGGCGATGAGTTAAATAGCAAGAAACTTGCAGTTTGACTATTTTTAGGTGGTTGCCATTTAGGATGACCTAAAATGATTGAAGTGTCAGTGTGCTTTGAAGGAGATAATATTAGTAATGAAAAAGAACAAAAGAGAGGTGACCTTGTTAGAAAATATTTGTACTTTGGATTTTAAACTTTCCCTTTGACATTCAAAGTTATGAGTGGGAGTAGACTGTCTTCCTACCAGGGCAGACATTGGATGATTTTAATTGTTCTAACTCATAGCAAACTATTCTCTTCCTAAATACTTCATGATTTGAAAAGGGATCATTTAGAGAAATTGATAGGTATTGATTGATGAGCTATAGCAGGTATATTTAATCTTTACTGGAATCGGGGCAATCTTTCTGCAAAACATAATCATCTAATATTAGATATCTGGTAGGTAAATGTGTTTGTTTTCTTGAGATTTAATAAACTAAGAACAAGATAATGAGTCTCTATTTGAATAATTTGGCACAAATTTTTGTCTAATATTTGATTAATTATAATTTAATGTTTGCTACATTGAAATACCTCATAAGAATACTATTTGTTGTTATTTTACAGGTCTCAGGCAAGATTATGCTTCCACTTCAGCATCTGTGTCAAGACATAGTTCCAGTGTGTCCTTGAATTCAGGAAAAAAAGGGACATGTAGTGATCAAGAATATGACCGATACAGTCTGGAGGATGAAGAAGAATTTGATCATTTGCCACCACCTCAGCCTCGTCTTCCAAGATGTTCACCTTTCCAAAGAGGAATTCCCCACTCACAGACTTTCTCCAGCATTCGGGAGTGTAGGAGGAGCCCCAGTTCCCAGTATTTTCCTTCAAATAATTACCAGCAGCAACAGTATTATTCTCCTCAAGCCCAAACTCCAGATCAGCAACCAAATAGGACCAGTGGAGGTAGGTTGCATGCCTCTTTGGTATTTGATGTGCTTTGTTCTTTCATATGTGGTCAAGAAATGGTTTAAAGGTCAAAATAAATAATTGGTAAATGTTTTCCAGATCTGTTAAGTTCGTCTTCAGGACCTTATCAGTTTTGTCTAAGTTTACATCTGTAATTGACCAGCTTCTGATGACATGTCCTAGATTTATAGCTTCAAGAAAACCATCATGATGTAGCCGGCTCAGAAAGAGTTAAAAATGTGGAACATCTTTATGTTGTTGCTGGTACAGCTGTAGGACGGGCAGGGTTGTGCAAGTTGAGGAGTTCATGGTTGAGCCCCGTGGAGTCAAAGGCTCTGAGTTGCATCATTCTCACCTTTGTGCAGCCTGCAGTCCCTTACTGCCTGTTCCTAGCACAGTGGTGGTAAGCATGGATGAGGACGCTTGGGGAGGATGCTGCTCTTGCATGTCCAGATTTAGGGAAGTTTGAGATATGTCTTTCCCTCTGATTTCCTGACATCTAGAATTAAGATCTATGTAGCAATAGGAATATGGAGGCTGATATTTGTCATGGTAATAGGAAGTTGATGTGTCCTAATGTCAACATGGTGGGTTGGAGTATGTGTCATTGTCTTATTTTTTCCATTTTCCTCTTCATCATTTATCTTTCTCCCTCACTCCTAGGAGTTAGACTCCTTGACTTCTGAGAACTATGGGGAAAGCAATCATGTAATAGCCTGGTGTGTTTTTGTACTAAGGATTGGCCAGACCTTCACATGCAAATTCTGTATATTATGGAGAAACAAACCACTTAAAAATAATTCATAGTTATACAGTTATAGCTTTTAATTATTATATAGCACCCATTTCTCAAAGCTGGGCCTGGAAGTGATCAAATGGTATTTAAAAATATTGCTAGGCCAGATACACATTTTGTTAGTGATCAACCGATACCATGTTTTTAGTTTTTACCTTTGATTCCTCTGTACTTGCATTATTCATGCTAATTAAGAGATCATTTGAAAATATTTTAAATTTTATATTCATAATCTTTTACCATCTTGAGATTTCAAGTTTAAAAGAGTGACAGATTAAAAAATAAAGTCACAGTGACTAATACATTAAAGCTCATAATACCAGAAAGACAGTATATCCCGTATGCTTAACGGAAGTCATAGCATCATATTAAAATGAGGAGACAGGGCACCTAGAGTTGTTTCTTTAAAGGTTTTTTTACTCAAGTGTTCATAGTCAAGTTGTTAATCAGATGCTGGCTCTGCATCTTGATTAGTATTGTCAGTGGGATCATTTTCCTCCACTACACTGTTTTTTGCACCTTAGAAAAGTGATACTTACTTTCATCAAACACCATTTTGAAAAGGGTTAGATTTCCGTGAAACCTGTGCTTTGATATTCCTCATAGGAAAGTGGAGGTATACCACAGTTTAGGTTCCTTTGTGGTAGTTTTATTTTTCCTAGAAGGTCTGGTTTCTACAACACAAAGGAAAATGGAATACAAAGGCAATTTTCTGGATACCACTTCTGACTAATTAGTTTAATGGTTTAGAGCACAGGCTCTGAATGAAGACCAGTAGACCTTGAGTGCCAGTCCTGTCTGACCACTTCCTTGACAGGTTTCTCAAGTCCCTAAGCTTTGGTTTTCCTAACTATAAAATGTGGACAAGATAATATCTCTTAGGAAACTTAGGTATGATTTCACATCAAACCATCTGGCACATATTCTTTCAACCTAAACATGTTATAAGGAGTCAATGCAGTAATGAATGTTACATTGCCAGGAGCTTGGAGTGGATGTGCTGAATTAAGGTTGTCTCCCCTGCCCTTTTTCTAAACTTTTGTGAAATATGGCTCAGATGTTGGAGCCCGCATTTGTTATCATAGAATGTTATTTGGACAAAACTGTGAAATAAGAATGGTAACTTGAATCCAATCTATCAAATGTTTTTCTAAATTATCAAAATAATATAGATAGGATAAAATAATTATTAAATTATTGAGCCTATTTTAAAATAATTGAAAATAAACTAGAACTGTGTATTTATATTTACTGCTTCCGTGGCTTCTATACAGCCTAATTCAAAGAGATGGCTCATAAAAGTTCTTGGAATATTTTAGGGAGTCATAGAATTAAAAGCATATTTGTAATAACTTGTTAGGTATCAAAAATGACTAAATCTTGCAGAATCTTTACCAACTTTCCTGTAATTTTTAGGGTACAGGGGTTATCTGTGGCATGATGTAGTCACTGTTAGCCTGAGGACCTCCCCTGGACCCTGTATTGACTGGAAGGCTAGATCTAGCTGTTGGGTGGGTAACTGAGTATCTCCTTTATTTGTAAAGATTCCCAAATCTTTTGTTCCATGGAGTGGTGAGTCTTTCTGTCTCTATAATATGAACAAACTCATTTGAATTCTTTCCTTAGTCTATCCTCCAGTTTCCTGCTGCGTCTAAGTCCTTGAAGATTAAATTGCTGATTTCTTGTGAGGATAGTAATAGAACATTAGTTTTGGTTCCTTGAACTTTAAAGTTTATGTGGTTATTAAGACATTCCAAATTGTTTGACAGGGAAGTGTGCCTCATTTCCAGATGGTCTGACACAAGTTGGAGATCACAGCTTAGCTCCCAGAGAAATAGTGTCCTAAATATTTATACTTGGAAGACTTTATTTTAAGAACATATTTCAAGACTAAAGCTTTATGAAACTGATTTGGTGCTTAAATATGAGTAAAGATTGGTTTTAAAGATTGATGCATCTAGATTAACAGCAACTGGAGACATAACAACCAAGTGTAGTGCATAACCTTGATTGGATTGTGGTTTAGAGGGAAAGATATTCTTGAGATGTTTGGAAAATTTTGTGTATGGATTATGATGTTATTGTTAATTTGTTTATATATGATGACAATATTGTGACTCTGTAGAACTCTGTCATGCTTAGGAGGTCCATGTGCATTTAGGGTTAAAGTGTCACGATGTCTGCAGCTTTTATATTGTTTAGCAAAGTCAAACCAATGTATACATGGAGAGGAATCAAATATGGCAAAATAGAAACAACCAGTATATCTAGGGGGAAAACATACATGTGTTTATGATACTATTTTTTAACATTTCTATATATGAAAACTATTATAGTAAATAGTTGGAGAGAAATTTAAAGAAGAAATATAGAAGCTGAATTAATTTTCTAAATAATAGGATATAATTATTTCCCTCTATCTCCCTGCTGGTTAAAAAATATATAGTGAAAAGAATTTGGTCTCATACTGGAAGAGGCTCACGTTTTTGTACCAGTTTTTGCGATGTTCAGAAGATCTAGATGTGAGCTCTGAGACTTTTCCTTCTCTTTCTAATTTCTCACTTCTGCACACTCTGTGCTCACACATAATGTTTGCTGAATGTATTAAGTGCCTGTTGAGGGGGACTAGGAACTTTAATAGGAATTTGGGAGTACGAGACATACGATTGTTAAAAATAGGTCTGAAGGAGATAATGAGGAAAATAGTCGAGAAATCTAACAGTGGCAGCATTTGGGCGTTGTTACTCTAGAAATAAACATAGAAAGTAAGGAAGTGTGTGAGTGGTAGATACCTCAGGCAGGAGGTATATAGAAAAGCTTCTCTAAGGAAGTAATAATTGTTCTAATTCTTAAAATATTAGTAAGAGTTATCCAGGTGGGCAAAATACTCTTTTCCGGTTTTCTATCATAGTGTTCTCTGTGATTTCTTATGCTTTCTTATTATGTAAGTATACTTATTATATTTAATTTTCTTTTTCCTAGGCTACCCCAAGGGGCAAAAATTACTGGACAGGGCTACAATTAATGGGTATAAATTGTGTAGAAGGAGCAGAGTGTGAAGGGGGAGAAAGAAGAGATGAGTTTGATTTTGCCCTTGAATGCATTTTGGATTAGTATTCAAGTATATCATTTGTTTTCTGGTTTAGCTTGAAAGAAAATAACCACAAGCTTGAATATTCTAATGTGTGCGCTTTAGTGTGTTGGGGTGTATATTAGTATCAATAAAGATGAAAGTATCTTACAGACTTGGGGGGCAGTGAAAAAATCTTAGCTATTATAATGGATTGTGATCTTCCCAAGTTTACCCCTACCTTTCAAAATCTTATGCTTTAATATTTAATTTCTTTCATCTGGGAGAAATTAAATTTAATTTAGATTTTCTCCTTAGGCTCAATAATGGGGAAAATAAAAAGCTGAGAAACACCGGTTTAGACGCTAAACTCAGTGAGTGTGGGGACTGTGTGTGTCTGATAACTACACTGTGGTGTCCCCAGCATCTCAGAGTGCCTGGCATTTAGTGTATACACAATAAATATTTGTTCCCTTGTTCATTTGTTCCTTCCATGAAGTGGGGAAGGATGTCCAGGTGGAGGGACCAGCTTGCAGGTGGTAGAAGACTCCCCTGAGGTTGGAGAGGCCAGGGTGGTTATTTGAGGAGGTAAGGCTGGAGAAGCACGTACAGCCTGTGCCTTGATGTCCTTATCTGGGCCATGCTCAGGCGCTTGACTTTCAGATGACAAGAGGGAGAGGAATCGGAGCTGGAAGGGTTTCAGCAAGGGGGTGGCTGCATGTGTGCTTGTGCTCTGGGGGAAGTGGGGCTGGCTGTATGGGAGAATGGATTGGAGGAACAAGACAGGGTGCATGGAGATCGATTAAAAGAATTTCGTGAAAATGTAGGTGATAAAATAATGAGGGCTAAATGAGGTGGTAGTGGAAGATTCACTAAATATTCATGAAGCAGAATTAACAGGACTTGGTGTGGTGAATCTTAGGAGACCCCCAGACTTCGGGATTAGGTGACTTGCTGGACAGGGCTGCGGCTTATGGATCTAAGTAATGTAGGAGAACAGTGTGTGAAGGGGAGAAAGAAATGGGGATGGGAAAAACTCTCACTGAATGGATGCAGGGAGCACAGTTTGGGGGATGACCACAATTGTGGCTCTGACACGGGCAATGTGTATGGCCAAAGTGTTGTACCCCCATGATATTCTGAAATTAAAAAAATAAATAAATAAATAAATTAAAAAAAAAAAGAAACCGTCTCGTAGAGTTGTTGTCTTGCTGCTGATTTAAAAATCTCAGCAATGTTGAGGTCTGTGTATGACTCTCTGCTGCCTCTTGGTGGCAGAGATGTACTTAGCAAGGAAAAAGAAATGGAAGCATTTTCTTGGTCTTTTCCAAGTCTCCAAGTATTTGGTGGCATGCTCATGAGAGTGAAAACTTTCCAGAAGTTAATGTGGTCACGTTGATGTGATGAATAGATATCTTAAGACATCTCAAGTTGGAATTTTGTTAATTTGTTTCATTTTGATAGGTTAGCAAAAGATTCAGTAATTTGACTCTTCTAGTTTTTAAAAATAAACATATAACTTAATTTGTATTGTTTTTTGGTAAATTAAATGGCTTAAGATTATTTTGAACCCTTATTTAATATAGTTTTATCTACTTATTGAATAGGAGCAAAGAGATAATTGATTAGCTAATCCCTATCTATTTTTATAGAACACTTGTTTTCTTTTAACACAGTTTTGGTGGAACCTTCCGGTTGGAGAGTGTGTTTTCCCATACTGTAGGTTAATTCTCTGATAGCTTGATCATAAGCACGTGATAATTTTTATTTGCTATTGAGCACAAGATGATTTTTATTTATCATTTACTTTTGAAAGCTGGTGTTTTAATTGGCATAAAATTTGTGATTTTTAACTTAGTAAAATTCTTTTCTCTTCCAGATAAGCTCCGAAGAAGTATGCCTAATCTTGCCCGGATGCCAAGTACAACCACTGTTAGTAGCAACGTGAGTTCTCCAGTCACCGTGCGAAACAGTCAGAGTTTCGACTCAAGCTTGCATGGAGCTGGAAATGGAATTTCAAGAATACAATCTTGTAGTAAGTATAAAAAATTTTAATTCGTTGTAATTTTTAATTAGTCGTAACACCATTAAGAAAATATCTTACAGTTCCATTTCCTCTTTTCTTTACTTGCAGGCACACTAGAGGAGACTTTTCTCCTTGTCTTGTAACTTACTCTTTTGCATTTCACCATTACAGTTCAGTAGTATTTTCACTAGTGCCTGTGTTATCAATTAATAATAGTAAAGTATATGTAGTCCTTTATATTCAAAGATAGCAGTAGAAGTACTAAATGGTGATTAATTTATCCAGGCATCATTGAAAAATCTTTTTTCTTTGCAGATCTTCCTCTTTCTAGCGATCTGCCTGATACCTTTACTCTGAAGAAGCATGCTTAATTCTGTCTAGCTGTTACTTGGTCTTGTTTTTCACCAGGCCGTGGTGTTTTTTCCCCCAAATGAAGTTATGTTTTAGTGTGTCTAATGTAGTTTTTGTCTACTCCATTTCGGCTTACCCCATAATCTGTCGCTCACATTCTATACATTTCATCTAGCAGTGAGCAATGTAGTGAGTGTTAGACCCAGTGCTGTGTGTCTTCACTTGTGCAGGGATGTGGTAATTCCAGATTTCCCCCCCCATTCCTACTCATGCTGTCCATATGCGTTGTTGGGGTAAAGTCTTACACTGAACCCCTGGGATGAAGGCACAAGGTCACAGTGGCAGTATACATATGTATGCCCAAACTTGGGAGATCCAAAGTGTTTTTGGACTATACTGGCCAAGAGTCAACAACCAGGTGTCTACATCTGCATCCAAAATGGTTTGTAGCCCTTCTCCCTCAAAACCCAGGTTTGGGTTTCAAGTGGTATTTCCCCAACATGTGATGGGGAAAAACCACTAACAACAAAATGACATTCTTGACTCTGTACAAGGGACTGTGCTGATTAGTTTATATTCATTATCTTATTTAGCCCTACTAACTACTCTATGAGGTAGTTTCTGTTTTCATTCCCATTATGTGAATGAGGAAACAGGTTTTAGATAGGTTGAGTAACGGTTTGCCCAATGCCGGTGGAAGAGCAGAGATGCAAACCTAGCTCTGGCTTTCTTTTAACCACTGTGATATTCTGACTCCGCGTGCTGCTCTTCTCTGCCTGGCATTTTTCTTTCCCCTTCTTCATCCCAGTTTATTCCTACTGACCTTTATGATACAGTACAAATACCACGTCCTTTGAAAAGTCTTCATTGCTTCAGTGATGACCCTTACACAGCCATACCCAACCTTTTTGGCATCAGGGACTACTTTCATGCCACAAAATTTTTCTGCAGACCAGAGGGTGGGAGATGGTTTCGGGATGATTCAAGCACATTACATTTATTGTGTGCTTTATTTCTATTATTATTACATTGTAATATAAAATGAAATAATTATACAATTCACCATGGGTTAGGGACACCTGCCCTAACACACTCTCCAAACACCCCCGAAGCAAGGCTAGAACGGATTAGATTTTTGGTGCTTACCTCTGTTATTTAATGTATCATGTTTTACTGTTAATATAATTTGTCTTCCTTCCTAGGTCACCATAGGCTTGGACCATAGTTTGTTTGATTTTCTGTTCCCAGCACCTGGCATGTTGCCCGAACATAGTGAACTTTCAGTGAATGCTTGAGTGAATGCTTGAGTGAATGAATGCCGTATGGTTCTTTCCTAAGGCTTGACCTGTGAAATATGTGAATTAATGACACAGTGCCAGAGGCAACCTGTGAAATTTGCTAATGGCGTGACACTGAGAGGACTACTGTCTAATTTTATATCAGGAAATTAGAACAATGGACCAAAGACATCATGAGGAAATTTAACTGAGAGAAATATACAGTTCTGTATTTGAGTTACAAAAGCCAATAGTGTAAGTGTAGGATGGGAAAAATAAAGTTTTGACAATAGCAGATGTGGTAATGGTTAGGAATTTTTGTCAACTCCACCTCAGTGTTTGTTAATAGTCAAAATAGACTGTATACTACAAAGAATGTTCAGCTTTGATTGAAGTGCCCAGTGGCCAAATCTGGGACAATTTGAGCTACCGAATAAATAATTATAGTGATGGATTATAAATGATAGAATAAAATAAATATCCATGGATCCATACTTAATTGAATACATAAATAAATGGAGAGGAGGGGAAATTCTTTGCAGGAGAATTCCGATTAATAAATGTAAAAGAAGTGAAGAAAATAAAATCGTTTGTAAGTCAAGCGTAATATTGAGAAGAGTGTTAATATGTTATAGAAGAAGGTCAGTCATGATGTTTCGTTTTAAAGTCTTAGGATTCTGCTTTCATTTACTTTCATTTCTGAGCATTCTAAGCTGCTGTTCTTTAGACATTCTGGGTTTATATCATGAAGGTTCCTAGTTCTGGACCATTTTGCTTTCTGGAAAGAACAAAAGTAGGACAGAGAAAGTTGGAAAGGCAGCAAGGTGTAGAAGGAGGAACATGGTTGTCTCTATATTCCAATAGTACATTTTACTCTGTTATGACATTTATTACCATCCAGATATTAATAATCTATCCATCTATGAGTGCTACTCTCAATTCTACTAGATTTTCAGCTCTTTGAGGGTACATTTTAGGTTGATCGTGTATATCTGGTATTTTCAGGTCCAAATTATGAAATGCCAATAATTTTAATAGTCATCTTTACTATATCCTACTTATTTTAATATTTATCACAGACCCTAGAATAATGCCTAATTTTAAAAAAACATGTTTAATGCAGAACTATTAAAAAAAAAAAGACCTAGGTTTGGGTCTTTTCTTAATCATAAACTCTTGGGCAAGTGTTATGTATTCTTTCTGATTCTTGTTTTCTCATTTGTAAAATTAGAATTGTGCCTATTGATTTTAACTAGTTTCTTTTATCTGTTTTTTAAAACATCAAGGGTGGTTATTTATCCTGTATGTAGGAAAGATAATAGGACTGATGGGACTCTGTTTCTGAATAACTATTCTGTAATTTTATGTCAAATGAAATTGGAATTTTATTGAATGAATCTGTACATCAATTTTGGGAGAATCTTAATAATATGAAGTTTTCTAATCCATTAATGTGGAATAGTTCTTCATTGATTAGGTCCTTAATATTCCTCAGTGATGTTTTATAGGTTTCTGTATAGAGGTTTTATATCTCTATAGTTAAATTTATTCCTAGGTATTTGATTTTCTATGTTTTTATAAATAGTGTGTTTTCAAATTTTAGTTTCTGCTAGTTTGCTGGTGTTTAGAATACAATTGGTTTTTTAAAATTTTGATATTGTATCCAATGACTTCACTAAATTTATTTATCCAAATATAGAAGTTGATATATATTCAACGTAATGAGTGCATATGATCACCAAAACATATTCAAGAATGTTCATAAAACCTCAAACTGGAAATAACCTAGCCTTTCATCATCAGGGGAATAGATTGTCACATTCATGTAATGGAATATTTACTATACAGTAATACAGCAACATAGATGAATCTCACCATAATGTTGCGTGAAAGAAGCCAGATACAAAAGGGACATACTATATAATTCCATTTCTGTGAAGCTCGAGATAGGAATAACCAGTCTGTAGTGGTAAAAGTGGGGGTAACAGTGACCTTTGGGTGAGTTTTGACTGGAATGGGGCATGACAGAGTCTTGTAAGATGCTGGTGGTGCTTTATATCTTCGTATCAGGAGTAGTTACATGAGTATGTTCACTTTGAAAATTCATTGAGCTGTAGACTCAAGATATGTGCACTTTATATATATTATGCTTCAAAAGAAATTGAGCCAAATGCGTATATTGAGGGTTTTTAAAATTAACATTTTTTTTAAGCAGTTTTAGGTTTACAGAATAATTGAACGGGAAGTACAGAGAATTCCCATATAACTGCTCACCCTCCATACCTCTCTAATTTTCCCTATTATTAACTTGCATTAGTGCAATAGACTTGTTATAGTCAATGAACTAATATTAAAATTTGCATGGTTAAAAACTAGTAAATTAAGGAATTGTAGAATTGGTTGGAAAGAATCTTAGATGATTTGTCAACCAAGAGAAATTTACCGTGTCACAAATCTAAATGGGAACACACCTATGGCAAAATCTTACATAGACTTTATTTTTCATAAACTTTTTTGACTACTGTACACTTACTACCATAGTACTATCAGCATGTCTATGTATAGATTTTATTTTGTGTACTTGAACAAAACTAATTTAAGGAAATATTTCAAGAGATGTTAAACTAATAAAACCATAGATACATTTTTTTTGTCTTTTTTCCCTCTTTTATTTAAAAAATATATTTGTATATTTCGTGATTAAGTAAATTCAACTGTTTTAGAAAACAGGATGTGTTCATGTTTAACTGAATTGCAAGTAGTAGGCTGCAAAGGCTATAGTAGTTAGTAAACAGGCAGACTTGTGTGTATTAGTTTCTGTTAAATTTGATTTTTCCCTTGGAGAAATGGATTATAAAATTTAAAGATTTCTGCCTAGTTTATTGGATTTGTTTTTGTTTAAAAAAATTTTTTTTTCTAGAGATGGAGGTCTCACTGTGTTGCCCAGGTTGGTCTCAAAGTCCTGGCCTCAAGTGAACCTCCTGCCTTGGCCTCCCAAAGTGCTGAGATTACAGGCATGAGCCACTGTGTCCGGCTAGTGTATTGTTTTTTTAATGTGAAATGATAAACAGTGTTGGGCCAGTATATTGATGAAGTTTTTAAAGGTTCTTACCCAGAGAGTTCCCTTCATTTTACTGCTATTATATAGGCAATAATAGCTAGTACTTGCTGAGAGGTTACTAAGTGCCAGGTACCATTCTAAGGCTTTATGTAGATTAACTTATTTAATCTTCCTAGCAACCCAATGAAATAGGTAAATGTCATAATGAATGTTATTTAAGGAATATAGCTGTAATAAACTGTACCTACAAATATCACTTTTGTCTTCCTTTCTATAATTACAACTATTAAAGTGTCCTCTTGTTTTATTTTCAAAAAACCATCACCAGAGCAACCATCAAGAAATCCTAATGTCTTCCAAGCAAGCAAGGAAGAATTTGTAGTGTAAGAACACAGAGAGTATCACATTTGCTAAAGGAAGGGAGGCTGTGCTTAGAACTGGCTTCTGCATGTAGTTAGGCACTCCAAAATGTTGCTGATGGACAGACTAGGAGACTCTTGTCAACGATTAGAATTTTCTACTATGAAATGCTGTCTAGAACCTGTATTTCTCTTATCACTTCCTGTGTATATTGTACTCTTAGACAATATAGGTTCTTCTGAATGTAACGTGCATTCCCTAAGTTGGATTGCAGTAGAAGTTTCCTCACATGAATGTCATATTCTCTTCTAGTTCCATCACCAGGACAGCTGCAACACAGAGTCCACAGTGTGGGACATTTCCCAGTGTCTGTCCGACAGCCTCTCAAAGCCACAGCCTATGTGAGTCCAACCGTTCAAGGCAGCAGTAATATGCCTTTATCCAACGGCTTACAGTTATATTCCAACACAGGAATTCCCACACCGAACAAAGCTGCAGCTTCTGGGATAATGGGTCGCAGTGCTCTTCCACGACCTTCACTGGCAATAAATGGGAGTAACTTGCCTCGAAGCAAAATTGCACAACCTGTTAGAAGGTAAGAGTCTTTGTTTGCATAACTTCATTTGCAGTTTGAAACTAGAAACTGCTCCCAGAACCATCCTGACTTTTCCTTTGGCTCAGTTTAACCTTAAATAGGTCACTACTCTTTATGGCCTGGCTTGTGTCCTCCTCCCTCTGTAAAGTGTTGGGTGTCCCTGTGTGGTCAGGTCCCCTTTTCCCTGATCTCATCTTCTTTCTTTTCTCCCTCATCACTTCGCTCCTGACTCACTCTTTGCTTTTGCCAGGTAAGCTCCATCTCCAGAGCTTTTGTAGTTTTCTGCTCCCAAATTATTTGCATGTTCCCTGCCCCCTTCAGGCCTTTGCTCAGATGACAGCTCTATCTAAAGTGTAAGCCCCATGAGGGTGGGGGATAGTTGATTCTTTGGTTCACTGCTATATATTTCCAGTGCCAAGAACTATGCCTATCACAGGGTAGGATCTCAAATATTTGTTGAATCAGTCACTTTTTATCAAAATGTAGAAAAATGTGTTAGGTACATGTGCACATGCACACCCTTCCCCCAAACTCATGGTTTGAAAAGGATCTTAGTGATACACAGCTTAGTGATACTCAGCTGGGGCTTTATCCACCTACGTTCGTAAGTTTGGTATGGCCCAGGTGGAATTTTTTCTTATCTTCAGAATTCCAGGTCACTTGCAGAGGACATTTTAGATCAGCTTATGATCATGGTGTACCCTTCTTGAACTGGATATCCTGGAGTGTTTTATAGTTTAAAAAAAAATCTATAATACTGGGTTGCAGAGAGATTGGAAGATGAGAAAAAGAGAATAAATAAAACTCTTTCGAAAGGGATGTGGGAACAAGTAAACTTTTTCTTTCTTTATGCATTTATGTATATGTAAATAGTTTTGCTTTTTGTTTTCTGATTAGAATAATAGGTGCTCAGATCAAAAGCAAATTTAAAAACTATTGAAAAGTGGAAAAGTAAATAAAAGCTGACCCATAGTTCTGCTACCCAGATAGAAATCATTTTGCTACGTGTTTGTTCAGTAAATTCTGGCTCATTCTGCTTAGTAAATGCAGAGCTATGTCGTCGTGTTCGTGCTGAATAGAATCACATTATTTGATGCATATAGGTATTGTAGACCATCCATTTATCCCTGGATATATGTCTCCAAACTAAACTCCTGGAAAGGTGGTCACTGCCGGAACATATGAGAGAGGGTCTGTTTCCCCAGACTAAAGCAAACACTGGGTATTACCATTCTTTTTAAATGCTTTGCCAATATGACAGGCAAATTTTCATTTATTAGTAAGGTTGAAAATTTCTTCATGTTTATTTGCTATTTGTATTCAATGACCATTTTTGTTTTAGGCCATTTTCCTATTTAAGGAGTTTCTTTTTCTTTCTGATTTTAAAATATTTTTAATACACTAAGGATATTGATCATTTTTATTTGTGTTGCAAATTTGTGCACATACAACATGCATGGCACTGTGCTGTGAACTGGGGCCTCAGCAGGTGAGCATGTGCCGGAGGCCCACGGGTGTGAAACCTGAGCTACGCTTTGGATGGTGCTGATAGCTTATTGCTGGAATGGAGGAGCATCGATGGGAGAGTAGATCAAAGTAAGTGATGCAACTCCTGGGATTATTAACAGTCTTTCTTTTTTTCTTCCCTTTATAGTTTCCTCCAGCCTCCAAAGCCTCTGTCTTCACTCAGCACTCTGAGGGATGGAAACTGGAGAGATGGTTGCTACTGATGCAGTTTTATGTACCCTTGAAGAACGGGAAAGAAGTGAAAAATGAGGGTTGTGTTACCTAGCTGGCTAGGTAACAGTGGATGTTGGGATATTCTTTCCCTTTTGCATTTTAATATATTTACTGCATTGTTTTTCAATGGACCAGTGACCAGAGACTAATTATTGCACTTAAATATTTGCCTGAAATACTGCAACATTCTCAAATCCATGGTTGCAGTATTGTGACGCTTAGATCTAGGAAGTTTTTGTAGAACTGCTCTGTCCCTGAATACTTTTTGAGAGAATTGAGATGTATCTATAATGCTTTGCCATATGAGTTTTTTAAAGTAACTTGTTCAATTTACTTACATGTTCTAAACATCTTTCCATTACATGTTCTGTATTTTAATACATTGCATATTTACAACTAGGTTCTATAATGTATGCTTTGAAATTTACTTTTTTATAGTTTACAGGAATTTTATTTTTTGTGCCTATTTCTTTTTACACCTATGTGAACCACTATGGAACAACTTAAATTTTGTGCCATAAAAATATTTTTGTGGTAAGGTACTATTTTTTTAGCTCTAGGGATATATCAGCAAAAATACATCATACAATTTGAGAGACATAACTTTGTGTTGAATGAGCACAACATAATCTGAAGCATTGCAAGGAGATAGCCAGACAGCAGAGTTAAATGGTCTTGTCTTTTTCATTGTTAATTTATTGTCATACATGGGTTTCATATTTATAATGGCATCACAAGCTCATTGCACTTAATACCTGCAATGTTTGCTACTGTACCACAATTGATTTTCAATACTTTATTACAAAGGATGAAACTGTAATGTTTTATTAACAATGCTTCTGGAAATGAAGGCATTTTAAAGCAAATAAATCTTTTTGATAGACCTTTTACAAAATCCATTTGCACTAATGAATGCTTTCTTATGGCATATGACTTAATATTTGTTACTGTGTACACTGCTGTTTTGGAATGTTCAGAAATAAAGACTCTATTTCAGCAATATCAGGTCATGCATGAATGTGCAGCATAAACAGTATGAATATATATATATATATATTTCACTACAATCATGAAAATGGTTATTGTTGCTATATTCTTGTGAGGGCATTTATATCTCAAGCAGGTAGACTTAGAATAGTCGTATTTGTAATAATTATTTTTCTTTTCTCAAATATTTCTCATAAGAAAATGTGAGGTTTTAGTTTTACAGTGAGGTTTAGGTCTCATTTAGAAAGACCACTAGAACTTAAGCAGCCTGTTGCTCAGAAACACATTTATGGATGAATACTGTCAGTGGAGATTTTAATATTTTATGGGGGTTGAATTTGAAATACTTTCTCAGTATCAGCAAAATAGCAAAATACTATCATTATTCTACATTATATTTGATATATGTTGGAAAACTTTACCTGAAGGTACTATGGAAAATTTAGGCAAAGGTTTTTATGTTAGGTTTTAAAGTAGAATTCTATCTATGGTCATTAGAGGTTTTTATTCTTTTTTAAAAGTGTGCCTTTGTATATATTCTATCTAGAACTAAAAGGACTGGTTTTTAGATAACTTGCCCTTCAAATGCAATGTAAGCTGGAGGAGAAGGGGAAGTAATATTTACTGAGCACTGCAGTGACAACTATGCAAGATATTTTGTATACATTTGTCTAATTTAGTTCTAACAATCACCTACTGTTATCACCACTTTAAAGATGAAGACAGTGAGTGCTAGAGTGGTGACATTAGCCTTGGGTGAACATTTAGCTAATAGATAGTGAAGCTGACTTTACACTCCAGGTTTATCTGACTCAGAAAGTCTGTTTTTCCTCACTACTATACTGTCTTCCTATGAACTCATGCAGTTAGTATATTTTTAAAAAATCAGTTTATATTGTACAGAGGAAATTAAAGGATTCAATTCATTATCAATCCAAATATTTGATTTATATTCAAAAAAGTCTGCTTAGCCCATGGAATAAAAGATAAAGATCCCTTCATCTTGGATTTTACATTCTTGTTAGGGAGAGAGTGTAAACCATAAGTAAGTAAATCACAGCAGGTTAGGTCATAAATACTATGGGAAAAAAGACAGGAGACCAAGGTAAGGTGAATTGAGAGAAAATAGGGATGGGGAATGATCACACTATTACAAGGGTCATCTAGGTTAGGTATCGTTAAGGAGCTGATGTTTGAACAAAGACTTGAAGATGGAGAGTTAGTCCTGAAGATATTTCACAACCTTTTCCACCTGGAATTCTACAGAACACAAAATAGTGTTAATGACTATTGTCACTTTTCCCTGGGATAGTATAGAACTATGATTCTATATGCACAGGAGAGAATTTAATACATGATGACATTCCTCCTCACCCCAGACCTGAATCAGCCCTCTAGGTGATTTGTGGAACCTCCTTTGAGAGAGGCTGGTGGAGAGGAGGGAACAGCCTGTGTATTTGAGGAACAGCAAGGTGGCTGCAAACAGGGAACAGGAGGAGAAAGCCACAGAGATGAGGTCAGGTGGTGGGCCACAATTAGGACTTTGATTTTACTCTGACATGGGAAGGAGCTATTGCACGGTTTTCAGCAGCAGAGTACATCATTTGACTTACTTTTTAAAGCATTAGCCTGGCATTTGGTGAGAATGGACTATAAAAGGCAAATGTAGATGCCAGCAAGACAAATTCAACTATTTCAGTAATCCAGACAGATAAAGAATCGAACCAGCGTGACAGCAGTGGAGGTGATAAAATAGTCAGATTCTGGATATATTCTAGAACCATTAGGATTTCTTTATTGGATTGGATGTGCTGTATTTGCAATCAAGAGAAAAACTCGAAGGGTTTTGGGCTGAGCAGCTAGAAGGATGAAGTTCTTCCAGCAGAGATGGGGGGAGGCTTTGGGCGGAGTAGGTTTGAAAGCTGTGGTTCTGGCTGAGATCACCAGAATGAGTTTAGATAGATAGAGAGGACTAAGGACTGAGACCTGGGGCACTTATGCCTTCTATCTCATGAGAACAGCTCCCATGAGGTCACGTGGGTAACAAACTGGAACTCAGAAAGGGGATCTTGAGAAGCATGTTTCTCAAACATGGAAGGGAGTTGTGTTGCTGGGTTAACACAATCTAGCTTAGTTTACATTTGTATTAGTCAGCTACTGCTGTGTAACAAGTTGCCATGAAACTTAGTGGCTTAAAACAATATTATCTCACAGTTTCTAGGGGTGTGGGATCTGGCTACACCTTAGCTGGGTCCTCTGGCTCGGTCTCTTACAAGGCTGCGGTCAGTGTGTCAGCCAGGACTCCAGTCATCTTCTCAAGCCCACTCTTGTGGTTGTTGGCAGAATTAATTTCCCTTTGTGCTGTCAGCCAGAAGCTGTCCTCAGTTTCTCGTCATGTGGGCCTCTCCTTGGGCAGCTCACAATATAATGTCTTGCTTCATCAGAGTGAGCAAGCAAGAAGAGCCAGAGAGAGCACCAGCAAGGTGGAAATGAAGACCTTTTAAACCTAATCTTGGAAGTGACATCTTATCACTTTTGCCATAATCTATTCTTTAGAAGCCAGTCACTAGGCCCATCCCTTATTCAAAGGGAGGGAATTACACAGGAATGTGAACACCAGGAGATGAGGATCACTGGGGCCATCTTAAAAGCTGCCTGTAAAACATTGCCTTTAATTTTACTAGATAATGCCAATCTAATTACACAAATGGTTGTATCCCTTCACATTTGTGCCAGCAATGTATGAGAATTCCAGTTGCTGCACATCCTTGATACTGTTAGTCTTAACTTTTTAATCTGTAGGTGTGTAGTAGTGCCTCATTATGGTTTTAATTTGCATTTTCTTGGTTGCCAGTGAGATTGAACATCTTTTCCTTTTCTCTCATTTATTGAACATTTGCATATCCTCTTTTATGGATTCCTGTTCAGATTTTTTGCCTATTTTTCTATTGGAGTTTTCTTTTTTACTATTTGTAGTAGTTCTTTATATATCCTGCTATAAGCCTTTTGTCAGTTGTATGTGTTATAAAAATATCTCCACACTATGTAGCTTGCCCTTTAATTCTCTTAATAGGGTGTCTTGTCAAATAGAATTACTAATTTTAATGTATTAATAGTACAATTTGCCATTTTAAGGTTAGTCCTTTTGTGTATTGTTTAAAGAGTATTTACTTACCCTGGGATCATGAATATATCCTCCTTTATTTTAGAAGTTTTATTATTTTGCTTTTCACCTATAGGTTTAAAATCCATCTTGATTTGATTTTTGTGTATTGTGTGAGGTAGGGTTACAATTGTATTTTATATTTTCTATGTGGATTTGTAGTTATCCCACTAACAGTTATTGAAAACTCCATCCTTACCCCATTGCTCTTTGTCATTAAGAAAATGTCTTTATGTGTGTGTGTATGTGTCTGTTTTGGAGCTGTCTATTCTTGCATCAGAACCATACTATTTTAATCACTATAGCTTTATAGTATTATGTTTTTCTAAATAGCAGAGCAATCCTGCTACCTTGTTTTCCCTCAAGAGTAACGTGACTATTCTTGTCCCTTTGCATTTCCATATACTCTTATGAACAAGCTGGTCAAGTTCTAGAAAAACATCCTATTGGAATTTTTATTGGGATTACATTCAATTTGGAATAAATTGAATCTTTATAATTTTGAATCTTATAATCCATGAATATCGTCTACCTCTTATTCATTCAAGTATTCTTTAGTCTCATTAAAACTGTGCAAGTTCTCTATGGATAAATTATGCCAGATTAATTTCTAGGTATTTGATTTTTTTATGTTATTATAAATGATATTTTAAATAGTCTCATTTCCAGTAGTTTGTTTTGCATGTTTTATTCAATCTTGAATTTGTTAGTTATATTAATTTATCTTTAGAATATGTAGAGACTGTATCTTTACATACATATATATGAATGTTAGATTTATTTCTTCCTTTCCTATCCTTCTATTTCTTTTTCTTGCCTATAGTCTTCAATGTAGCACTAAATATAAATGATAATAGGCATCTTTCTCTATTTGCTAATTTTTTACCATTGAGTTTTAAGTTTGCTAATAGTATTGTTTTATTGTAAAACAATGTGAATTTTAAGCTTTTCCTGCATCTATTATTAGATTGATCTATCAATACCTTAATCTGTTAAAATGATTATCTCATTTAATCTGTTAATACTGCTGACTTTAAGATGGATTTTTCTAATGCTGAATCAGCCTTCAATTAATTACTGAGATAAACCCAACTGGGTCATGATTGTGTTATTCTTTTTAAAGATAGATTTGATTTACAATATTTAGGATTTTTGTCCAATTTTATGAATAAAATTGGTTTCTAATTTTTTTTTCTTAAACTGTCCCTATTAAGCTTTGGAATGAGATAGTGTTAGTTTCATAAAGTGAGTTGAAGATACTTTCTTTTTTTAATCTGGAAGAGTTTGTGTAATATTGGAGTTATTTATTTTTCCCTTAAATACGTGATAAATCTCAGTGGTGAAGCCATCAGGAATTGAATTCCAGATCAAGTCATGTTTTTAAAATCTGATATTGTATGTACTTACTCTATTTCTAAGAGCAAGCATTGTGAGAAAACCTCCCTCTATAATGGTGGATGTATCTATTTCTCCTCATAGTTCTGTCAAATTTTGCTTCATGTCTTTTTAGGCAATATGATTTTGATATAGACATAGTTAATGTTTTTTCTTCCTAGAAAAGTGAACCTATTACCAATGGTACTGTTTTTCTTTATCTTTTTTTAATGTCTTGAAATCTTTTTCTGATATTAAGTAGAATGTCAAGGCTACAGTAAGGACTTTGAATTTTAAGTACATATTTCTTTTTAGTGTTTGTATAGTGTGTATTTTTAAAACCTTTACTTTCAAACTTTTAGCATTCTTATGTTACATAACACACAAAGACATTTTCTTGATGACAGAGCAGTGGGGTAGGGGAGAGTTTTCAGTAAGTGTTCAGTGTTTTTTTTAAAATCTAGTATGAAAACCATTGCCCTCAAATTGAGCATTTAAGCCATTAGTATTTAAAATATTAATAATTACTGATATATTTAGATTTAAATCTGTCACCTTTTTTGAGCTATTTATTGCATCTGTTCCTTTTATCTCCATTTTTGTCTTCCTTTAGGTTGTTCTACCATTCTGTTTTTCTTTCCTACCAGTTTGAAAATTATACCCTAATTCTGTTTTGGTATTCTTTTAGTGGTTATCCAAGAAATTACAATTTGCATCCTTAACCTATCAAAGAATGATATTAATCTTTACCTTTACCATCCTCCTGGGCAATATAAGGACCCTTAGTCTCCTTAAATCTAATCTGTGTATGTGCAATTCAAGTTTCAGCCAGGGACTGGGGAGGAGAGATCATACATAGCTTTCTGGGTTCTCTGAAATTCAAAGAAAACAGTCACATAAACAATGCAACATTGTACAATAAAAGATACATAGAGAAAGGTACACCAAGTAGTGATGGGACCAAGGGAATGATCAACTTTAATGGGACCAGCAGGCGTTCCAGGTAACCCAAACATTATTTTGTTTTAAATGAGGCCCTGAATTCATTCATTCAACAAATATTTATTGAGAGCCTACCATTTGTCAGCTTTTTTGCTAGATGCTGAGGATATAACAGCCACCTGGTCAGACATGATTCCTACCCTCGTGGAAGTTACATTCCTCATTCTAGTGAGTGAGAAAGGTTCAAATCAAGTAAACAAAATACTATTTCCTTCCTATGAAGGAACAAGCAAGGGGCTGAAATACAGAATGGTACGGAGAGAGGGAAGGGGGGAAGGATGATTTACCTAAATAGGGCCCTCTAGGAAGGGACCTGGAGGGACCCTATTTAGGTGGATCGTCTTTGGGACCTTCTAAGAAGAGGACATTTAAGCCGAGGATAAGAGTTAATCAAGTGAAGAGAAGGAGAAAGATTTTTCCGGGCAGAAATGGGGAAGAATTTGGGGTGTTTGAAGGACCAACAGAAGGCTGGCATGGCTGGATCTTAGTGTGCTAGTGGCAGTACTGTCTATAAAGTGAAATGCAGGGCCCCTTGTTGAAAACATTTAAGAATTTCAAGATGGCAATATTAGAGTATTAAACCAAGCACGGGGCCCTTCTGCGCATGGGACCCTGTGCACTGTATAGGTCACACACCCATGAAGCCAGCCCTGGCTAAAGGGAGAGACAAGGGCAAGATCCTGTAGAACTTCAAGGTTATGTTAAGGACTTTAATTTTTATTCCAAGTTCAATGGGAAGCTATTAGTATACTCATAATGTTCTTCCGGAACATTATGTGCTGGATACTCTGCTTGGTTCTTTAGAAATTTTTGGTTATGTAAAAAAATCTCTTTTTTCCTTATGTAATCCTTACACAGCCTTATAGAGTTAAGTACTATTATTATCCACATTTTAGAGATGAGGAAACTCGGGTACAGAAAGGTTAAACAAGGTCACAGAGATGTTAAGTGGCATAACCTGGATTCAAACCCAGGCATTTAACCAAAAAGGAGTAACTTGAGCAAATTAAAAACTCGCTCTACCGTTATGAGTAGATTAAAGAGAGCTGAGGGTGGAAGCGGACACAAGGCAGGTGGGCACCATGTAGAGGGAGCAGTACGTGCAGAGAATGGAAGTTAAGTGGCTGGGTGAATCAGGAATTGTTGAGTTTAGCTGCATCATAGGATACAAGGAAGTGCTATAAGGGATGAAGTTAAAGGAATGGGCAGGAGCTAATCTTGGGAAGGCCTTGTAAATCCATGCAAAGTAGGAATGGGGTGGTAGGTCTCTCCGAGGGAAGATGTGAAGACAAGAATAGCATCTAATAAACACTGTCAACCAGGGCTCAGTGCAGGTAGTGCAAATTACTCTATTAAACAGTTCAGTAGAGGAATTTAGTGCCTACAAGATCATTGGAAGGATCGGTGGACCACATTAGTCTGGGCCTCAGAACAGCTCCCTGCGTAGCATCACAGACCTGGTCTGCCAGGGATCTGCTACCATAGCCAGAGACAGGGAGGTGGGGAATCTGCAGCTGCCACACTGTCCTAGCTGTGGTCCAAGGGATCAGGAAGCAGCATCGTGGCTGTGTCACCATGTCCCACCAGTCCCACCCATGAAGGTCCTGACCAGATGTGGGGACCTCTGTCGATGCTGCCACAGAATAAAGGCAATGCCTCCATGGCCGTGCTTGCCAACAGAAATGTCAGATGCTGAACTGTCACCTTTCACTGCAAGAATGATTGGTGTGCCCTAAGTCATACCTGGAATCCTCGCAACAAGGAAGTCTGATGGATGTGGTCTTTAGCTTTCTATCCTCTGCAGTGCAGGGAGACACACCCATAGGAGCACCATATCCTCCACATGATCGTATTCGTCCAGTGGGTAGACTGGGAGGAAAAGATGGGAGGGGCACGAGGAAGGGAATATAGATAGGGCTTGATGCAAGTCTAGCTTCAACAGAGCTAAGCCAAGTTGGTGGTTTGTGCCTGGCAAATAGATTCCTTTTAGTGCACATCACATGCAAGCATTAGAGGGAGTGAAGGCTGTGGTCTGCTTTCCCACATCCTCACAGCCTGGCACATTATCATAAGGAACAGATTTATCAGATGTCTTTACCACAGCACAACATGAGTCACCATTTTTCTACCTCTGATACCATTTTCCAAAGCCCGTGGCATACCTTCTACATTTTAGCCACGGAAGCACTCCATTTCCTGCACTAACAGTTGCATTCCTGAGGATGGATAGATTAGTTTGGTTCGCCAAAGCAGATCCTGAGATAAGGGTAAGTGCTTTGATGGGGAGGTACAGGAGACACCGTAGGTGGGTGGGGAATTGAGAGGCACTGGGAAAGCAGGCAATAAGCTTGCCAACCCCTGGTGTAAGTGATCTTGCAAAAGCTCCAAATTTCAGGTTAAAAACAACTATTGCTCACTTGTAGTCTGTGTCCGAAGGAGGGCAGTAAAGAGTTTGCTCCGTGTGGTCACTCTTGACTTTATAAGCCTGCCCGGTAATACTGTCAGTTCCGGCCTCTTGGCAGACTGTTGTCCTGGTTTTTTGGCTCCTTGCTTGGAAGAATCACAAGCAGGCAGGTGCGATGGAGTGATTGCAGACAGGAAGCAATTCTGCACAAACAGCTTTTATTGCAGAGAAGAAGGAAGCTAAACAAAGTGAAAATATGTTCCAGAGAGAGGAATGGGTCAGTCTCCATGAGTGGAGAAAGACATTAAGGACTCCCAGGTAGTTTCCTTTCATTGGCCTGGCCTGGGGGAGGGCTTATGGGAGGTGTGGGATGTTACCAGATTATTGATATATACATGGTTGTCAGGTGTTCTGCATTTTCTTGAAGTCCATTCCCCTGATAGGGGCAGAGAAGCCAGGACTAAAGAATCACCCTCCTGGCCTGTATCTGCCTCCTGAAGATTTGGTCACTGCCTAACATTCCCCCTGAGAGACATGGAGCCTGAAAATCTTTGGGGTTTGGGGCCGAAGGTCCATCTTCTATAGGTGCTTTGAGCTGAACAGGGACAATGTTCTCCAGGCTCCATGACCTCTTTTAAGAGCTGGAGAGGAACGGGTCAGTTTCCACAAGTGGAGAAAGACATTAAGGACTCCCAGGTGGTTTCCTTTTATTGGCCTGGTCCAGGGGCGGGCTTACGGGAGGTGTGGGATGTTACCAGATGATTCATATACATGACTGTCAGGTGTTCTACTGTTTCCTGCAGTCCCTTCCCCTGATTGGTCCCCAGCTTCTCCGCCCCTAAGAATCACTCTCCTGGCCTGTATCTGCCACCTGTAGATTTGGTCCCTGCCTAACAATACCAGGGTTCCTAACAGCAGGGAGAGAGAATGTGTAACATTGAGCACTAACTTGGTTGTGCTTCAGACTGAAAGGGACACGTGCCATCTCCTATCACTGTCTATTCTCACTGCCAGTCACAGGACTGCAAAGGAAGCAGGGAAACATAATACTCTGTGTCCAGGAAGGGGAAGAGACTTGGAAATACTGGTAAGCAATACTCATGTCTGCCATAGTGCTCTCATATCCTCCCATCATTTTCCCCTATAATTAAATGAGTTTTTGATCAAAACAATGTTTATTGACTTTATATATTTTCCTGGAGTTTATAACTACTTCATGAAAAAAAAAGTCTTAGATTTCTTCAAACCTGTAGCTTCTACATAGTCAAACTTATCAGATAATCTATCAGTTCCATTTTAATATGAGGCTTTGTAATAGTTGTAGAATGGCTAAGAAATAGTACCAATAGCTTCATTATTTTTCTTTTTTTACAATATTCAAGGGACCTTATTAATAAAAATGTTGTGTTTCCAGTTGTCTTATTAATTTTATAGCATGTAAGCTTTCAGTCTGAAGAACAGTTTAAAAATTATACACCCGGGTCTGTCATTTTTATTGCACAATTAATAAAATATATTAGATAATTTTATAAAATCTTGCACTTTTTTTAGAATGAGGCTCGATGAGTAGAGTTAACATTTTTCCTACAATACACTATTTACACTTTTAGATCCTGCTTGATCTTGAACTTGATCATGCCTTTGTATTCTGCATGTCATTGTTTTTACCTTCTCGTAACAAAGTTATCACTTCGAAGCGTAATTGAACTCTTATAATGAAAGAGCAACAATTGTCAAGAACTTATGACATGTTGTTATAAGCACCCTGAAGTAATACTGAAAGTTCAAAATCCAAACTAGTGGGAAGTCTCAACATTTTTGCAGAGAATGAAGTTACACTGCATTTTGCTTCACAATTAATTCTAAAATACAAAATTAAATTGTGGAACATTAACTGTATTAGTTTTCTATTGCTGCGTTACAAACTTCCACAAATTTAGGGGCTTAGAACAACACATTTATGACCTCAAGGTTCCTATGGGTCAAAAGTCCAGGGTTTTTTACTCGATCACAAGGCTGAAATTGAGGTGGCCGATGGGCTGCCTTCCTTTTTTGAAGCTCGAGGTGTTCTTCCAAGTTCATTCATGTTGTTGGCAGAATTCAGTTCCTTGACCTGCAGGACTGAGGCCCTTGTTCTCTGGTGGTCAGCCTGGGGTGCAGCTTAGCTCTTAACGGTCACCCACAGTAGCTTGTCTTGTGGCCATCTCCTAACGCCTTCTTATGCTTATGCTTCAAAACGGTCTTTCTGGAGAGACCCAGGCTCTTTGAAGATCTATGTTGCCTAGATATGGCCTGCCTAGATAATATCCCCTTTGATTAATCAAAAAGTCAACAGATTAATAGTCTAATCATGGCAGTGATAATGTTCTATCATATGCACATGTTGGTTCAGCCTGCAATTAAGAGGAGGCATTTACAAAGTGTGTACACTAGGGGGCAATAATTGTGGAGCCCCCTTAGAATTCTGCCTACCGCACTGTCCCATTATGTTGATGGTTGAATTGACTATTACATGCCAGCAAATCGAATGAGATACTAGTGGAGAAAACATCACATGACATTTCCTAGCTAAGACCTGCATATTCATTCACATTATCCCATCAGTAGAGTCTTAACACCATTTATACTTCACAATGGCCATTTCTTGGTGCACACAGGTCTTGCTAAGGATCTGTGTGATCCTTTCTAATATTTTCTACTTATTCTTTTCTGTTCAATTTTATATCATTTTTTAAAAAAAGCTAATCCTGACTCAAGAAATGGATTTCACAAAATGGATTTTATGACCCAAGATTTGAAAAATAATTGTAATGGACAAATTTTGTCTTAATTAGTAATCTGGAAACATTTTTCTTTATAGGAAAAAATAATGAAATATATTTATGTGAAAATGATTGTTTCTGAATAAATTAATATGGACTAAATCATAGGTGCACATGAGTAAAGAACTGTGTAACCTTTTTTTAAAATTTTTTTATTTGAGAATATTATGGGGGTACAACACTTTGGTTATATATATTGCCCATGCACTGCCCGTGTCAGAGCTACAATCGTGGTCATCTCCCAAACTGTGCTCCCCACATCCATTCAGTGAGAGTTTTTCCCAGCCCCTCCACCCCCCTCCCTCCTGCCCGCCCCCTGATGAATATTATTGCTCTGTGTGATGTAGGTGTTGATCAGTTAGTACAAATTTGATGGTGAGTACCAGTGGTGCTTGTTTTTCCATTCCTGTGACACTTCACTTCGAAGAATGGGTTCTAGCTCCAACCAGGATAATACCAGATGTGTTAATTCACTGTTGTTCCTTATTGCTGAGTAATACTCCATGGTATACATATACCACATTTTATTAATCCACTCGTGTATTGACGGGCACCTGGGTTGTTTCCATAACTTTGCGATTGTGAATTGTGCTGCTATTTTAAAGTTTATTTAAAATTATTACAAGACAATTGGCAATACCACTACAGCCCTCTGGAGGGCAGCATCTGTTCTAGGTATATTTGATGCTTAAATTTGTTCAAGTTTTCTAGTGAATGGGAATCCTGGTAAGTGAATTACTGACAGTGTATTAGTGTAAGCAAAAACTGGTTTATGCTTGGCAATTAAGAATCGGTCCTGTCAAAACTATAGGAGTCATGATTTGTTGTTTCTGTCTGATCCAAGAGGATTAGTTGAATTATTCTTTTATTCCTCACTTCTTTCCTCTTACATTTTTCCTTTCTGTCCTCGCTGTCCATCTCTAGCCCGTACTCTCACCTAGGTGATCCAGGTGAGGCCCAATGACCATGGGCCCTGAGGACATGGCAATCGTAAACATTTATGCTGACTGAGATTCATTGTAAAGTCTCTCTCTTAATTTCCACACTGAAGTTGACTGCCGCCTCGCCTCTTGCCACATGCACTGACTGGTGTCTCTTGCAGCACCTCTTTTGCGAACAGACACGACTCTCTTAACCAGTGTGTAAGAGGAAGTCCTGCCCCACAGCTGAGTCAGCATGTTCTCTTATCTTCAAACTTTGAGGTGCTTGGGAGAGGCTTTTCCTACCCCACAAACACAACAAAATCAAGCTGTCTAATCAAATGTTCCTAGACTGTTAGACCTATTTAAATAAGGCTTAAATCTATTTATGACTATAGAAGGAAATATACTATTTTGATTCTGTTCTTCTCACCTCTGTTCTGGACCCACCACAGTTTCACCTTAAAATCATGGTCTGAGTTGACCCCACTCTGACTCAGTCAACAGGAAATAGGTAGGAGGGTACAAACAGTCTAGTTAGATGTGGAGCAAATTTCCTGCCCTTTGTTTAACTTAGGTCCCTATTGTCACAGGGTATAGCACATTTGTTTCAAATAATTCTATCTGGGGAGGTATTGGGTTGACTGGATCATGTTTCTACATCTTTAAAGGGCCTGAAGTATGTTGAATAGAGCTACCTATGTGAATTTCTTATTTTATCTTTTTCTAATGTGCCACTTAGAGAATTTTGACACTTACCCTGCTTTGTCTTGCCTTTGGTCCTCTGCATTTGTTGTTTACTTTGCTCAAAATGCTGTTCCCACAACCCTTTCCTTGTCTCTATTCCCTGCTTCAGGAGTCACCTGAGACCTCTTCTGTGGCTGATGTGTCTTACAGCACCTCAACATTGCCTATTTCCCTCAACAGACCACCCCTTTAAGATCAGAACTATGTCCTCTTCCTAGAACCTGTCACGGTTCCTGGCACCTAGTAGATCCACAATAAAACTTTTTGTATGAATAAAATCACAAATAACTGCTGATGCTCTTGTTGACCTTGACTTGATAGACAAGGTACTTGATAGGTCGTTGGTAGACAAAGTCTTATAGGTAACAAGAGGCCAGCATGGTGGTGCTGGTCGTGGTGGGGCTTAGATGTGTTTGGAGAGGAGAAGTGTCCAACATAGGGTGAGACGAGGCCAAGAAGCTGGGGAATGGGAAATTTAAGCTGATGATGGACACATCTAGAGTCTGAAGAGGTCTGGAAGGGTAAGGGTTGCAAATGCAGCTGAATGGTTCGGTTCTGGGAGGGACAGGTGACAGGCCTGCGGCTTGGCATGTTTTTTTCTGGTTACCAGGACCAGCAGGAAGGGATAGCAGGCCTGCTGGCTGCTTGAGTGTGGGAAGAAGTGTGGACTCAGAAAAGTGGTGCTGGAAAAGCAGAGTGAACTGACACTTTGTACCAAGGGCTTGACCTGGACCCTGGGTAGAGTTTGACAAGGAGCCTCATATTCTGGAGGACAGTGGGGGTAACACAGTGCCTGGTGGATAAAACCAGCTATGCGTTCCTGGTTCAGGTTTTATTCCAAAATACATGCTCCTTTTCTTTCCTTTTCCTTCTTCTCTCCTCTTCCTTCTTTTTCTTCTTTCTTCTTCCTTTTAAATCTCACTATAAAAACTCCAAAGCCCTCATAAACAAAGTTGCTGTAACGATTCAGCATCACATCCCTCCCTTCTCACACAAACTCCCAGGTCCCTTAACCTTAAAAGGCAACCCCAAGCACCGATATCCCTCAGCGGCTAAGGGACTGGCTCCCAGGAACAGCCCAGCTGGACCTGAGCTCATTGTCACTCTTTCCCAGAAGTGACCCGTGCCACTAGGGTTGCTGTGGCTCAAGTGTCTGAGCAACCCCAGTGGCAAGACTATTAATTCAGTGCTTGACAAGGAAATAGGCCTCTGTTTGGAGGGAAGCAGTTCAAAATCTCCCAGCCTAGAAACACAGAATGGCTTGTTTCCATGCTTTAAAATCCCAGAATCAACCATTTTAAACCACAGTTTGCAGATGACTTCAAAACCTCTCTTATTGCTAAATACCAGAAATGAGCCGCATTTTGAAACTTGGATAGTTTCTCTCCTGTGAATGCAGATACTCTCCCTTTGGTTATGGAATAGCAAACCCTTAGGGAATACAGTGCTCAGAAAGTTAGTAGATGAAAGCTGAGTTGCTTTGCTGCTATCATAGAGGATACTGAAGTTGACGAAAACATGCTAAGCTTTTCTTAATTCAGAAGGAGTGTTTGAGAAGGCACAGAAGGTTGTGCATTATAAGTACATGTGTGATCATGAGTGTGAAGGGTGAGGCGAACATTTCTCCTTTAAATTTCTTTTTTATTTCATTTTTCATTAAGACACCTAAAAGGAAGAGAGTGTTAAAAATAAATATCTAAAAATCAAAGCATATGTATGATGTATGAAAAGATCTAAGTGGAATAACACTCACTGAGGTATTTTTTATAATAGTGAGGAATAGGAACTAATCTAAATGAACATCAGTAGGAATATGGGTGAAGAAACCCTGGTACATAGTGGAAGACTGCATGGTAGTTAAACTGAATGAGCTAAATCACATGGAACAACATGGAAAAATCTTGAAAACATAATTTTAAATGAAGAAAGCAAGTGGCAAAGGATATGTTGAAAGTGATAGCATTTATGTAAATGTTAGTACTGAAACAAAATTATGAGTTATATAAATTGTATGCAATTATAACAAAACTTAGAAATACAGGAAGGATAAATCTCAAATTCAGGATATTGATTTTCCAGGGGGTGGGAAGGGAAGGAGGTGGGGAGTGGAGATTGTAGCTGCAACTATAATGCCATATTTTTAAAAATAAAATTTTGAAGTCAATGTGGCAAAATGTTAAAATTTTTTAAATTTTTGCAATACATTCACAGATGTCTGTTTTTTTATATTTTGTGTTTTTAGTGGTTTTAGAATATAAAAATAAAATTAGGGAGACCTATGAGTGTAAACATCTAAAAATGATGCCTCTGGTAAGAGTGATTGTCTCAAGATTCAGCTTGTCCATTCTTAGCCTGTTCAAGCAGAAACCCGATTTTATCAAATTGTGTCTAAACAATGCGGTGCCTCTGTGATATTGTGGGAGAAGAGAAGAGGCTGCAAGAGGGAGACGAAATGCAAACAAATACAAGTCTTTGGCTACCAGGAGGTTTTTATTTCCTCTCGAATGTGAGCTCTTTGAAGGAAAGGGTAGTCTTTGATCTTTCTGTACCAATCTAGTGCATCCAGCCAAGTACTAGGAACACAAAGACAGCTAAAAATATCAATAACAAAACTTTGAGTTGTTCTTCTGAACAGCTCAAAGCAGGTTCACATGGATTCCCTCGTGTCACCTCACCGGGGTCCTGGGAATCCAGTTCAGATCACGTTGCCAGCGCCGCTCTGCCTAATCGGAGCAGTCTTGTCCGTTTCAATATGGAACCAGAAGGGCTTTGTTGTAAGAAAGATGACCTGGGAAATCCTGCCGAGATATGTGAGTCTGGATTGCATTTGGCTCATAGCTGGATTGATAAAGTTGAGAACAATGACAGTGTGTTTCTCTGTTGGATTGTATTGAAAGGAACTTGCATTCAATACTTCTGACGGTGACAGATCCTGAGCACATTTTCTCTCAGTGCCTGCCGTAACATTTCTGAGGGTTCTCATGGTTTCTATCTATAAAACTAGCATTTGGAGGGTTCTCTGTGTGAAAGACGTAGTGAGATTTGTGTCAAGGAGATTCAGGAAAATGAGAAGTTTTTCCTTCATTCTTCTATTAAATATATCTGTGTATATATGTACATCTATTATGTATCAGTAAAAAATTCAGACAACAGAAAATGAAACTTGTTATTAGAAAAAATACAAAATGGCATTGTAAGTGAAAAAGAAAGAATGCAGAGAAATTAGAGACATCGATCAATCTCTTGTTGATTGTAGATAGCAAATTACGATGTAAGAAATCATCAGCAAATGGCAGCCTGTGGACCAAAACTGGCCCATCACTTGGTTTTGTAAATAAAGTTTTAATACAACATAGCCAAGCTCATCTGTTTACATATTGTCGACAACTGAGTCGAGTAGCTGGACAGAGACCATACGGCCCACAAAGCCTAAAATATTTCCCATGTGGCCTTTTGTAGGAAAAAGTTTGCCAACTCCTGATTTAGACCATACAATAGAAATAGACAAGATAAGTTCTGAAACAAAAGCTTTGACCATAAACACAAATTGATATTTAATTACTGTTCTGCAGAGAAGCTAAGTAGAGCCTAATAGAAATGGGCAGAACCCAATGTCTCTTCTCAATGATCATAAATCAACTTTTTAGTTAGTACTTTATATCTCATTACCTAAAACCCCACATCTTATCAGCTTATTCTGTGTCAAATAGGTCATAATGAGCAGGCCAAAGAGTTAGCACAGAAAAACTAAAAGGAAATATGCAATAATGAATAAAATAAAGGTACTTTCTCTAAAAGCCAGTATTAATCTACTTGTCTGAGATGTGATTCTTGGGCATACCTCCCAGCTCGGGTGTACCTTACTCAGCTTCAGAGACTGCAGAATTTCAGCTTTCAGCTCATCATTGCTTGGCTCCTTAGGCAATCCTGACTAAGTTGGCCTCATCCCCATCAATAGGTGGTTTCTGGAGTGATTCTAGAATTTGGTCTGCCTGGGGTCCAGATTGTTTTCTACTGCCCCTGTGGGGATAAAGCCCCAACCACAATCTACAAGGCTAGGATCATGACCTCTTTTTAAGCCCCCACCCACTCTTGTACCTGCTACTATGCTGTTCCAACTGTACCGTTTTCTTCTCTTCCTCAGTCAAAACTCTCCAGGACCATGATTCTGCTACGGGAGGATTTGAAACAGCTCAGACCTCTTAGCAGTTAAAGCAGCCTGAATCACAGCCACATTTCTACTTGCCTCAGACAAACCCACCAGCTCAGACTTCTGAGCAGTAAAAGTGGCCCGGATCATAAATGAATTTCTAATTTCTATCAGACATTGTGCTTTGGGCTGCAGCAGGGTCAGCCTCTCTGGCTCATTCTTTACAAATCCATGCTCACCTTCCTTCATCCGACAGCCCATTTTTGAAGCCCCAGTAAGTCTTGGAATTAAAAACATAAGGATTTTGTCCATGGTCTTCCTAAGCTGTAAAATATGAGCTTCAAATATTTGAAATAAACAGGGTAAAAGAACAAGTCTGTTATGAGATAAATCAGTCACAGCTAAGATATTTATCTAATGATTAAGCATCTTGCCTGTGAGCCCAGTTCTTCATGTGAGTTCTTGACAGTTTTTTCAACCCCCTTCAGGAGAGTGGAATTGGTAAGAGGTCTGAACCCTCCTGTCATCGAGTGGCCAGAGATTAATAATTCCCTCCAGCAGTGACTCCTGTACTCACTGGAGCCTGTGGCCTTGCAATACCACTCTAGACCTCACAGGTTCTCACCAAGGTCTCCTGTCCCTGTATAGGGGAATACCCACTTACACTGCCCAATTAGTTCATCAAAACACAGCACTGATGCCCTATTATTACCCAGCCTTGCAAGAGGGTGGGGCTGACCCAGCAGCCACTGCTTAGTCAGATGCCTGCAGATTGTTATTTTGCTTTTTGTTTGGGCAACCCCAAGAGAAAACTAACCATTCCCCAAACTCCTCTGGGATCTAGTCCTTTATAATTCTTGTAAAGATTCGCCACATTGTGGGGGATGCCTTCAATATGCCTAATTTTGCACCTGGTCTTAGTCCTTCCGCTCTTGTCCCTCTAGCCAGACTGAGCCCTCAACACAAAAGTCAGATTGTATTTCTTCCCTGATTAAACACTCTCATAACCACAGCCATGATTAGGGCTCGTGAGGCCCTGCACAATCTGGCCCATGCCTGCCTCTCCATGCTCTTCAACCTTCCCTGCTCTCGCCACATTGGAGTGCCAAGGTGGACTGATTTCCACCTTGGGGCCTTTGCAGTTGCTGGTCCTTCTGTCTGGAATGCTCTTCCCCAAGATCTTTGTGTGGTGAGCTCAATCTCATCAGCCGTGTCTTAGCACAAATGTCACCCCCTCAGAGAAGTCTGCCTGACCTAGGGTAGCTAAATAGATGCCCCGAGGCCCACTCACTCTCTACCCCATTCTCCTCTTTTATTGTCTTCATAGCACTTATGACTCTATGGATTTATGTTTTATATTATATTATTTATTTTATTTGTTCATTCATCCATTCGTTCTTTTGTTCATGTGCACATCCCAACAAGAATAAGTTCCATGGAGGCAGAATTTCGTTTGTCTTGTTTATGACTTTATATTTGGAGAATAGCGGCATGCACTTAATAAATATTTTTGGATGAAAGATTAAATGAATAAATGAAGCAATGCCTAGTTTTCTCCAACATTGCCTCCACCGTCATTGCAGGACGTATTTCGTCTTCATTAGATCCTTAGCCACCAGGACTCACATTTCATATATAACTTCCACACAACCCCTAAATTGACTTTGAAGTCAAAGGTCTGTGATGTCTTGGTAGACAAATAGGAAACTCAATTTAATAGCCCCACTATTATAAGGTACTAACAAAATTATTCCTCTAACTTTCATACCATTAAGGTTGCCCACAATTATGAATGAGAAGCTCCCCAAAACTTCCTTCGTTGAATGCTTATATATTCCTACGAGTTTATCCAAATTAAATAATGGAGATGAACAGGCTGTGAAAATCTTAAAATATTGTGCAAATTAAGATTGCATGTAAATTTTAGAGACATCTCTTACTGAGTTTCAGAAATGTACTATCTTCAAAGAAATTATTTAGAGACAAAATTGTAGCCAATAATTTTCAAAAGTGTCTAAGCCATACATTTTTAATTGATTTCAGTACAACTGGTCATGCAGGTGTATCAGCAAGGTTTGAACAGAGAAGCAGAACCACATTGAATGATAAAGGGAATTTATTATAGGTATTTGACTTTCTGCAATTTTGGGAGCTGATTAGGCCAGTATCTGTGTTGCCCCCAGTGCTGGGTCTAAGTCAGCTGGGCGAGAAGTTGTAAAGGGAAGAAGGGCATGAGGTGTGGGAAGTCAATGACAAACTGCACCCATGAGGATGAACTAGAACCTGTATCTTTTTCTCACTGGAACTCCTGGTGATCTCTGACTGCTTCCAAGCTTCCTCCTTTGATGACGTGAGTGACTGAAAAAGAGCTGGTGCACGCTGCCACCGAGAAGCTGAAGAAGGAGACCTCGGAGGAGCTGGAAGAACTGATGTGTGCATACTGCCCCATGGCAACAAGGTGACCCAGCAGATCTGTGACAATGTGCGTGATGTGAGCTGCAACTGTGCCTGACTCTCAACTGATCTGCCCAGTGTAAACATGGCTGCTGCTTTCCTTCTACATTCTAAATTGCACACGAATTCCTCTTGTGGCCAGTCACAACCCAAACCATTCAGGAAAGGGTATTCTGGGAAGCATAGTTCCAGTTTAGCTGATTTTACACAATACAAAGTCACATTAGTAAGTAGCGTATCCTACTTAGGTCTACAATCCATACAGCTATAAATATATATTTCTTTGAAACTCATTGATTCCAGGAGTCAATAGACCTGGGTACTAGTCTAGACTTCACCTCCAACTAGCACTTCACTTTTTGAGAATCACTTCAGCACCCTGACCTTAAGATATTACGTTGGTTAACCAAGGGCATTTAGATGATATCTTTAAATGGCTTTCCAATGCCAACATGTCCTGACTGTAAGATTTATTTCTCTTTTTTTTGAAAAAAGAAATGAGTTTAGAAAACTCAACCGATAAATATGATCTTTGATAAATGCATGTAGCTATATGTTGGTTCTAAATCTATGAAGTTTTAAAATACTTCATATTTTTTTAGAGATATGCACTGAACTCTGAATGAAGTGACGTGACATGATGTGTGGGGTTTGCTCCAAAACAAAAAGGGAAAGAAGGAAGTGCCAGGGAAAGAGGGGATAAGCACGAAACATAATAAGCCATAAATTAATAATCATTGAAGTTAATAATTTTTGAATGTGGGAAATGGGTTCATTATGCCATTCTCTCTACCTTTGTATGTTTGAAATTCTCCATAATAAAGTGGTTTTAAAAATTGAATGCTGGAAATTTTAAGTTGTTACATTTTGTTTTTTTCTTGTTTTATTTTATTCTGGACTAAGAAAAATGGGTGTACAGAATTCTAAATTGGAGTTTTCTTATTTCAACACAAACTCCAATTTCTTCTTGCTTACATGGTTTCTGAAGGGAAGTCCAATGTAATTCTTATCCTTGTTTTTCTATAGGTAGGATATTACAACTGCTTTGAATTCTTTTAAGATTTACTCTTTGGCTTGCCGTGATTTTAATATGATATGCTAGATTGTTTTGTATGTATCCTGTGTTGTGTCTCTGAGCTTCATGAATCTGTAGTTTGATATCTGCCATTAACTTTGGAGAACTCTTGGTCATTATCACTTCAAGCATAGTTTTGCTTCTTTCTGTCTTGTCTTTCTTTTATTTCCATTATGTGTACACCATACCTTTTGAAATTGTCCCACAATTCTCGTATATTCTTCTACTTTTTTCATTATGTTTTTTCTTTAACATTTCGGTTTGGGTAGTTTCTACTGACATATCTTCAAGTTCACCAGTGTTTTCCACAATGATATCTACTGTATGAGCCCATGAAAGACATTTTTCATTCATATTACAGTGTTTTTAATTTCTAGCATTTCCTTTTAATTCTTTCTTAGAATTTTCAATCTCTTCTTACATTAACTATTTGTTCTTACAGGTTGTCTACTTTTTCTGTTAGAGTTTTTTTTTTATTTCAAAGTATTATGGGGGTACAAATATTTTTGGTTACACAGGATGGCTTCTATAATGCTTGTGTCATGGTCATAAGTGTGTCTGTCACCCAGTTAGTGTTCACTGTACCCATTAGGTAGGTTTTCACCCATCCTCTCCTCCCCGCTCCCTCCTGCTTGATTTCCGTTGAGTTTTACTTCCCTCTATGCACACGTGTGCTCATTGGTTAGTTCCAATTTAATAGTGAGTACATGTGGTGCTTGTTTTTCCATTCTTTAGATACTTCACTTAGGATAATGGTCTCTAGTTCCATCCATATTGTTGCCAAGGGCATTAAGTCATCCTCCCTCATGGCTGAGTAGTATTCCATGGTATACATATACCACATTTTGTTACTCCACTCATGAATTGATGGACATTTGGGTTGATCCCACATATTTGCAATTGTGAATTGTGCTGTAATAAACATTTGAGTTCAGGTGTCTTTGTGATAAAATGTCTTCTTTTCCTTTGGGTGAATACCCAGTAGTGGAATTGCTGGATCAAATGGTAGGTCTACTATTAATTCTTTGAGGAATCTCCATACTGTTTTCCATAAAGGTTGTACTAATTTGCAGTCCCAACAACAGTGTATAAGTGTTCCTTTCTCTCTGCATCCATGCCAGAATCTACTGTTTTTGGACTTTTTAATAAAAGCCATTCTGACTGGGGTAAGGTGATATCTCATTGTGGTTTTAATTTGCATTTCCCTGATGATTAGTGACTTTAAGCATTTTTTCATGTTTATTGGCCATTTGTCTATCTTCTCTTGAAAAGCTTCTGTTCGTGTTTTTTTGATAGGGTTCTTTGGTATTTTCTTGCTGATTTGCTTGAGTTCTTTGTAGATTCTGGTTACTAGCCTTTTATAGGATGTATAGCTTGCAAATATTTTCTCCCATTCTATGGGTTGTCTATTTGCTCTGTTGACTATTTCCTTGGCTGTGCAGAAGCTTTTAAATTTAATCAAATCCCGTTTATTTATTTTTGTTGTTGCTATGAGTGCCTTTGGAGTCTTCTTCATAAATTCTTTGCCTAGGCTGATATCTAGAAGAGTTTTTCCAACATTTTCTTCCAGAATTCTTATGGTTTCATGACTTATATTTAAGTCTTTTATTAATCTTGAATCAATTTTGTGAATGGTGAGAGACATTGATCCTGTTTCATTCTTCTGCATGTAGCTATCCAATTTTCCCAGCGCTATTTATTAAATAGAGATTCTTTTCTCCAGTGTATATTGTTGTCTTCTTTGTCAAAGATCAGTTGGCTGTATGTGGATGGTTTTATATCTGAGCTTTCTGTTCTGTTCCATTGGTCTATGTCTCCATTTTTGTGCCAATATCATGCTGTTTTGGTTACTATAGCCTTGTTGTATAGTTTGAAGTCTGGTAATGTGATGCCTCCAGATTTGTTCCTTTTGCTTAAGATTGGTTTGGCTATTCAGGCTCTTTTCTGGTGTCAAATGTGTAGAATTATTTTTTCTAGAGCTGTGAAATATGACATTGTTATTTTGAGGGATTGTGTTCAATCTGTAAATCACTTTGGGTAGTATGGACATTTCAACAATGTTGATTCTACCAATCCATGAGCATGATATGTTTTTCCATTTGTTTATATCATCTGTGATTTCTTTCCTCAGTGTTTTGTAGGCTTCTTTGTAGAGATCTTTTAGAATTCTGTACTCAGAAAGATTGTTCTTAAAAAGTAAAGGAGAAATAAGGATTCTCCCAAACAAAAACCAAGGGAATTTGCCAACAGAAGGTCTGCTTTGCAATAAATGTGAAAAAAACTTCTTCAGAGAGAAGAAAAATAATATTGTTTGGAAACTTGAAATCACATAAAGAAAGGATGAGCATTAGAGAAAGAATAAATGAAGGTAAAATAATATATTTTATTTTTATTATTGTCAATTTATCTAGCAGATTATTTAATATAATAATAGCAACAACATATTGAGTATAATTACAGCTATGGATAAGTGAAATTAATGATAGCAATATTATAAAGGTTAGGAGGAAAAAAATGGAAATACTTGTTATAAGGTACCTGCACTACCTATGAAGTGGTATAGTGTTTGGAAAGTGGACTTAAATTTAGTATAAATGTATATTGCAAACTTGAGAATAACCACTAACATAATTTATAAAGAAGTATAGTTGGTGTGATAAGATAGGAGAGAAATGGAATCATACAAAATACTCAATTAAAAGGCAGAAAAAGGGGAAATAAAAAAGTAAAGAACAAGTGGAATGAATAGAAAAGAATTACAAATATGGTAGATGTTAATCCAACCATATTACTTTAAACACCAGTAATCTAAATACATCAAGTGGAAGATAGAGACTGACAGAATGGATAAAAGAAACAAGACACAATTATATATTGTCTACAAAAAACCCACTTTAAATATGAAGACACAGACTAAAATTAAAGGAATGAAAAACATAAAACAAATAAAAATTAGAGCAGAAATTAGTGTAATTTAATAGAGGGAAACAATAAAGAAAAGTAATAAAACCAAAAGAGCAACATAACTGGTAAACCTCTAGGCAGACTAACCACAACAAAAGAGAGAAGGCACACATTACAAAAATCAGAAATGAAAGGGAGGCCATGACTACTGATCCTATGAACATTAAAAGAACTCTGTGTTCACAAATTTCATAACTAATATAAAATGGACAAATTCCTTGAAACACAGAAACTACCAAAACTCACACAAGGAGAAATAAATAATTCAAATAAGCCTATATCTATAGGATAAATTGAATTAATGATTAATAACTTTCTAACAAATGAAGCACCAAGCCCAGATGATTTCACTGGTGAATTCTTCCCAACATTTGAGAAAAAATGATACTAATCCTTTAAAATCTCTTTATCTTAGTCTATGGTGTGTTGCTATAATGGAATACTCGAGGCTGGTAATTTATAAAGAAAAGAGGTTTCTTTGGCTCATTGTTCTTCAGACTGTACAAGAAGCATCGCACCGGCATCTGCATTGAGTGAGGGCCTCAGGCTGCTTCCATTCATGGCTGAAGTCGAAGGGGAGCGGGTGTGTGCAGATATCACATTGTGACAGATGAAGCAAGAGAAGGGAGCTGCCAGGCTCTTTTTAACAACCAGCTCTCTCCTGGTGGGAACTGGAAAAAAAGACATTTTATGAAAAAGACACTTGCACTCCAATGTTTCCAGCAGCATAATTCACAATTGCAAAGAAGTGGAAACAAGCCAAGTGCCCATCAATACATGAGTGGATTAATAAAATGTGGTATATATACACCAGGGAGCACTACTCAGCCATAAAAAAAAAATGGTGATCTAGTATCTTTTGTAACAACCTGGATGGAGCTGGAGACCATTCTTCTTAGTGAAGTATTGCAAGAATGGAAAAACAAACACCACATGTACTCAATACTAAATTGGAACTAATCAATCAACACTTATGTGCACGTAAGGAAGTGAAACTCAAGGGAAATCAAGTGGGGGGGATGGGCAAATTCACACCTAATGGGTACGATGCATACTATCTGGTGATGGGCACACTTATAACTTTGATTTGAACTGTACAAAAGCAAATTATGTAACCAAAACGTGTGTACCCCCCAAAAATTCTGAAAAAATAAATAGTGAGAACTCACTCAGCCTGGAGGGCAGGCATTAGTTCATTGGGCCCTACCTCCAACACTGGGGGTCAAATTGCAACATGAGATTTGAAGGGAACAAACATCCAAACCATAGCGCTGTTCCAGGGAATAGAAGCAGAAATCCTGTAGACATTTATTTCTTAAGAACAAAGCTATTTTTTATCCATAGACATATTATAACAGATCATTATTCTTTTATTTCTCTAATGTGATACTACTTGACCAATAAATTTTTTTATTTTTTATATACCAAAAGAAAAGAAAAAGAAAGAGAAAAATGGAGTTTAATTGCTCTATTGCAAGATCTCCAGGAAAATGGAGACCTCTGCCCACATGATAATTTATACCTGCTGGTCCCTACGAGTTATTCTCCTTCCCTCCCTCCCTGGCGCAGAATGCAAACCCAGACTTGGGAACTTGTGTTCACTCACACAGCAGAACATTACAACATTCAATATGTAAAATGTAATTCAACAACCCTGTTTTCAGAGAGGTGTTTCACCCTTGCTCCCAGCAGAGCCTTCCTGGTCCACCTTCACCAAAGAATAAACCTCCTGTCTCATGTCTGTGTTGGAAGGGCCAGCTGAAAGTGTTGAGAAGTGGCTTTGGAAGTCTGTTTCTTATTAAGACTTGAATGAGTCCTGTTTTATCTGCCCCATCCTGTGTCCCAGACTGGCTGGGGAACTGAGGTGGGAATTGACTTCGGGCAGGTAGGACTCTGTGATTTGGGCTCCAGTAAGTCAGTTGAAACTAATCCTTGTAATTTCCATCTTCTAAACTATTACTGACATATATTGTTTCTTTTGTTTTCCAGTTTATTTATTTATTTATTTTCTTTTATTTCAGAATATTATGGGGGTACAACACTTTGGTTATATATATTGCCCATGCACTGCCCATGTCAGAGCTACAATCGTGGACATCCCCCAAACTGTGCACCCCACACCCATTCAGTGAGAGTTTTCCCATCCCCTCCACACCCCTCCCACCTGCCCGCCCCCTGATGAATATTATTTCCATGTGTGACATAAGTATTGATCAGTTAGTACCAATTTGATGGTGAGTACCAGTGGTGCTTGTTTTTCCATTCTTGTGATACTTCGCTTCAAAGAATGGGTTCTAGCTCCATCCAGGATAATACCAGATGAGTTAATTCATTGTTGTTTTTTATTGCCGAGTAATACTCCATGGTATACATATACCACATTTTATTAATCCACTCATGTATTGATGGGCATCTGGGTTGTTTCCACACCTTTGCAATTGTGAATTGTGCTGCTATAAACATTCACGTGCAGATGTCTTTATTATAGAATGTCTTTTTTTCCTTTGGGTAAATACCCAGTAGTGGGACTGCTGGATCAAATGGTTATTCTACTTTTAGTTCTTTGAGGTATCTCCATATCACCTTCCATTGAGGTTGTACTAATTTGCAGTCCCACCTGCAGTGTATGAGTGTTTCGATCTCTCAGTATCCATGCCAACATTTGTTGTTTTGGGACTTTTTGATATAAGCCAATCTCACTGGAGTTAAGTGATATCTTGTTGTGGTTTTGATTTGCATATCTCTGATGATTAGAGAAGTTGAGCAATTTTTTATATGTTTGCTGGCCATTATTCTGTCTTCTTTTGAAAAGTTTCTGTTCATGTCCTTTGTCCGCTTTTTAATGGGGTTGTTTGATTTTTTCTTGTTGATTTTCCTAAGTTCTATATAGATTCTGGTTATCAGCCCTTTATCACAGGTGTAGCATGCAAATATTTTCTCCCATTATGTAGGTTGTCTGTTCACTCTAGTGATAGTTTCCTTGGCTGTGCAGAAGCTTTTAATTTGATCAGGTACCATTTATTTATTTTTGTTGCTGCTGTGATTGCTTTGGGGAGTCTTCTTCATAAATTGTTTGCCTAGGCCAATGTCTATAAGAGTTTTTCCAACGTTTTCTTCTAGAATTCTTATGGTTTCATGTCTTAGGTTTAAGTCTGTTATCCATTGTGAGTTGATTTTTGTGAGAGGTGAGAGGTGTGGATCTAGTTTCAGTCTCTACATGTTGTTTCTTATAGTCTCATCTACAATTCTTTTTGTTCTTATTAATTGTTGTCATTTTTATCCTTCATTCCAAATGTTAGGGCTTGAGGGGTGCTGGAGATAAATGCATTTGTTTAATCTAGTCCCTTTAGCTGGAAATCCCTGCTTGAGTGTGTCAACCCAGTCTATTTACCCCCTTGTTTTCATAAAATACATTTCAGGTATCTTACATGGATCTACAGCTCTTCCTTTCTTCCTCATATATTAACTGGCCATCTATCTTGAACCATGCCTGCCTGGACTTGTTGGATCTGTCAAGCCCTCTGCTGAACCAGATTCTGACTTTTAGCATCTTTTGATCAGCCCTGTCTTTTCTGGCATGAATAATGCTTCATTGAAGAGAACTATTATTCTAGCTTAACCAGATCACTCAGAGTGATTATCACCATCAAAAACATTCAGACACACTGTGCAAGAGTGCACTTATCTGTGTTTAAGCAGAACCCAAACTAATTCTACCTTCTTGAAGGTTACAATGCCAAATCCTCTTTAAACATGAGCAGCTATAGTGATTCTGGTGGTGTTCATTTGCAGGTCCAGTGAAAGGGGATTTTCTTTTTCTTGCACGGGTCAAAAGTTCTTTCTGATCATTTTCTAAGTAGTGTGTCAAGCATATTTGGAGGAGTGAAAGGCTTCCAGAGGTGATAGACACAGCTCCTTCTGTGCACTTTGCAGAGCTTTGGTGGACAGGAAAGGTCTGGAAAAGAAGGAGTTGGGGCGTCGGTAGGGAATTTGGGAAGTTTTGCATGGCCCAGCAGAACAGAGCTCCCACCGCCTACCTTTCCTTACTACAAGCTCTGACCACAATCTAAATTCTGTTGAGCAGGAATTGTGACTCTGGGCCAATTTGCAAAGCTGTACTTGATATGTGTACTCTAAAATCTCTGCTCTGATTTAGACAACTTTCTGTATTACAAAGAGAGTGGTTTTGATGTAGGAATTAAGGTGAAATACTTAAATGAAGAAAACACTCAAATTCCATGGGTCCCGTCTTTGCTTGTTTACTTCATGTTGCAAGATCAGAAATAAGGCCTCTGATAATAATACTCACTGCTTTCCTTCCCTTTCTTTTTGTTTTTGCCTCCTTCTCTGTTCTCTTCTTCAATTATTATTATCTAACATTCATTGAGTTCCTGCTATTAGAGATTTTTTCAAAAAGTGGTAAAGACACTGTTCCTGTCTTCAAGGCACTTACAGTCAATGCAGTAACTTTTATTGTGATTGTTGTTCAGTTAAGAAGAGGAGAAAATATTTCAAAAAGAGCCTGATTTTTATTTTCCATTTTCCCCTTCATTTAAAATTGCATTCTCCATTCTCTGGTCTGCTCCACTTTGTCTTTGAGCAAAAGCATTGTCATCATCTAAATTCATCATTTTTTATGACTCAAATGCCACCCACACTGCTCAATTCCCCTCTTTTGTTTTCTCACAGAGGCAGTTTCCATCTTTGGTTTGAGTTCGTTAGCCCTTAGTTAGGAAGTCTGCCTCAAACCTACCCATCCTTTCCCTTGAAATACCATTGGCTGCAAATTAACTCATCTGTTTCGTATTTCTACATGCACAACTCATGGGGCTAGAGTTCTTTTCTTCAATTATCTTGATTGAACCCATCTTCTTCTACATGTAAATGTTTTTAAAGGCAATGTGAATTGTGCAAGCACAGGCGAAGACCTTCAATTTGAAACCTCCTTTTATTTTTAATTGGATGGGCAAAAATGGAGGAAGATATCTTTGAAAGGTATTAATGAAATGGGAGGAAAAATTATGAGATTTGGTGAAACAGCAGTCAAGGCAGCAAGCATAACAAGTGCAAAGGCCCCGAGGTAGAAATGAGTTTGTGAGTTTGAGTGAAAACAGGAAGAGACTGTTACTGGAAAGGAATGTGGGAAGGACGAATGGGGAGCTTGTCCTCAGGTTATAGAGATAGGCAGGGCATGATCATACAGGAACTTACAGGCCATGGCAAGGAGTTGGATTTTATTCTGAGTGTGTTGGCAATAGACTCTAAAAGTGTAAGAGAGGAAGCTGGGGGTGAGCATGGGGGTTGTTGCCATTTTATACATGAGAGATAATGGTATCTGAGATTAAGAAAATGGCAGTAGAGTCTGGAGAAGTATTTGGATGCTAGAAATATTTTTTAAGCTTGAGCCGAAAGTATTACAATTGGATTCCAATGACGTGTAAGAAAAAAAAAAAAAGAACTTAAGAATGACTCCTGAATTTTTAGCTGGAGCAACTGAATAAATGTGGTCCCATTTACTAAAATTAGAAAGATCGAGGTAGGATCATAACTGAGGAGAGAGCAAGGGTTCTGTTTTGGATATGCGGAGTTCGAGCTGCCTGTTGGATGTCCTTTGGAAGATGTCTCGGAAGTTCAAAATGTAAATCTGGAGCTTATGCGAGAGCTGGTGACTGGAGCAAGTGGATGGTACTGGATGCTGGGGAGCAGATAAGATCAATTAAGGAATTGATGTGGATAAAGAAGAGGGCAGTGGACTGAGCCCTGGGGGGCTGCAATGTTTAGAGGTTAGGAAGAGGAGAAATTGCCCACACAGGAGAATGGGAAGGATCCTTTGCTAAAGCAGAAGGAAAACCAGGCCATGCAGTATACTGGAAACCAAGTGAATAAAAACTTTCCAAATGGTGGAAACATCAGGAGTGTCAAATATTATCAGCCACCTTAGGTGAGATGAGGCTGCCTTGAAACTGGACTTGGCAAGATGGAGCCACTGGTCACATGAACAGGAGTGAATGGAGAGTAATTGTGGGGTTGAATCGAGCAAATTGATATTATTTAGCAACTTAGCAACTAGCTAAGAAATACAATGAGTGCAAAGGAAAAACAAAAAGAAAAAAAGAAAAAAGACCCCAAAACCCCAATATTCTTCTTAAGCTTAACAATATACTAATGTTAAAATTAAAATAGCTGAGGTTGCTAGACTTCAAGGTCTTATTCAGGTTTCATGAAACTTGAGTTCATAAAATAAATGAATGCTGGAGATGGGTTCTTGAGATAAAGTGCTCAGGACCATAGGCACGGCGGGATAAAGAGATCATGCAGTTTCCAGGGCTACATGGTCTGAGTTCAAATTCTTGCTCTTCCAGCTGTGCTATCTTCACTAAATCAACCTGTTGAATTTTGGTTTCTTTGTGTATAAAGTAGGAATATTAATGGCCATGTCAAGAAGTTGCTTCTAGAATTTACAGAAATAGCATATGCAAAGGGACTGGTCTTTTGGCTTACTTCTCTAAGATGTTATCCAAAAGTCATGGAAACACTCCATCTATGTCCTTGAACACTGAAGCTCATGCCATGGGGATGGACTTCTCCTTGGAATTCTTTCATCCTGGAGAAATAAAAAATAGTTCAATTTTTAAATGTCTGCTTCTGCTTCATCCAAGTGTGGGCAAAATTAATAGTCATTGTGCTCAGAACTCTTTTCCTGGATGGAGCTATTCAGTTGTTGTCTTTTTCAAGGGAAGCAATCTCTCTCTGTGTCTCTGTTTCTCTCTCTCTTCCTCTCTCCATCTTTCTCTTGATCTTTCTGTGTATCTTTCTTTTCTTCTTTCTTCTTCCTGATTTTTACTTCCTTTTATTTCCTGATTTTACAAATAACACTTGTTTATTTTAGGGGGAAAAGAAGACATTTTTAATTCTCAAAGAGAATTTCCTACCCGGTAACATCTTGATTCACTTCTGGCTGTTCAGCTTCTGCCCGGTTGAGGGCCAGGAGAACCCATTCCTGTTCTCATTTAGCAGACAGTGGGTAAACATAATGAAAGACCTCTGCAGTAACGTCTGTGGATCTAACTTTGTGATCTCTTTCAAACTCTTCCCTTTTCCCTGCCACTCTTTTCTTTCTGCATAGTATCTTTCTAGCTGGGCAATTTGGGTTCTCAACGAACCTTGGAGTGGCTGAGCTCCTCCTCTTCTTGCATGATTGACCACGGTGTGCTTTAGCCCTGATAGTCCTCCATGCCTGGCTCTGAGACACTTTCCAGCAACTGGCCATCCATAGACACTGCTCAGGAAGTAGACGACTTCTGTGCCTGGTGACAAATGATGAAATTTCACGAAGCTGATTCCTGGAGCTCTTGTGGAAACAATTGCTTTCCTAAGAGAGCTGTGGGTTGCACTGCCACTTTTGCTTATTGTTTCATGGAGGTACATAGATCTTAAAGACAAGATGTGCTTCAAGGCATCGCTCCAACAAGGTAACAACCCCTATTTTTGCCTAAATTATGTTTGCCCCTCTCGGCTGCCACTCTGTGAAGAGGAAGGAGGCAGCTTTTCTTAGAACTGATTGAGTGGTGCAGAAGGAAACAGGACCCACGCACTGACTGGAGCTGGGCTTTTTTTCTGCTCCTGGAATTAGGCAGGTTTTCTGTACATATGTTCTTGGGGAGCCTTCCAGTGCTTACATGAGCTCAACAGCCACCTGTGATTTATATTTTGAATCTTGCCCAAGTTTGTGGAGCAAACTTTTGGTTTAGTCTGTGGGGTAGATTTTGAGCTTACTATGAGAAGACTGCTTAAAAGCCAAATGATGTAAGTTCATATGCAATTGCTCTGAGTTGTTTTTAAATGAGGGAAATATGAAGTTCTAGACGCACGTCGGAGCCGGTACTGATGTTCTTGGCTCAGGAGCAGAGCGCGATGGGAGGAACTTGTGAACTCTGAAAAAGCTTGTTTACCCGCCTTCGGTTTTTTTTATCTGTGCTTTGAAAAGAAGTATTTGTCATGTAAACTATGGAAGCCCATCAGTGTTACTAAATCCTAGAGCTCACATCAGGTTGAGCTGCAGGGGGAAATCCTAATGGAAAATGCTGGATTTTGATTTCAATCAAGTCCTGTTAGAAGGATTCATCTTTGCAAAGGATATTGTATGTTTGGAAGAGATAACTCTTTTTTTTTTTATTCCTACAACAAATTATAACTAAAGGAAATATTTTGAATTTTTAAGAATTTGTAGCCTTCTACAAATATTAATCTGCTGATGTTAGCTTCTCAACATTTTATTAAAAAGCTAAACAAATGTATTTGTTGTTCTAGGTGAATCACTGGATCACATGAAGTTTTTAAAGTCTAGTTTTGGTCTTCTTTCTAAGGTAGTATCAATAGCTTTAAGTAACCAAAGAAAATTCATCCAACTCTCTACAGAATGCTAATCAACAAAGAATTTCATTTTTTTCAGAACCCCACGATAAGTCAGTTTTATGTCGTATGTGAAAGTTCTAAGGTTTTAGAGGTGAATGTTAAAAGCAAGATCTCAAGGATGACTCTGACTGTTATTTTTCTACATAAAATGAACAACAATAACAACAAAAAAGCAAGACCAAAATCCCAAACCTAACTGTCCAACGAATGCCAGATGGTTCTTATCTCATAGAAACTCACATAGATATCAAGAAGTCACATTGGCAGAGAGGCCCGTAGGTTTTTGTTTTTTGTACTGTCTCTACTACTTGTTATCTTATCTATAAATTTTCCCTAGAGTGGAAAATAAATAAGATCCTTCCTTCCACATTTGTGTCTACTCTAGAATAGAGAGCAATTCTGCCATCTTTTTCCATGACATTGTGAACTATGATGGCTGGTGAAAAGAATTCAGTTGCAGAACAGCAGATTCTACTAAACATAGGCAACAAATGCTTTTGTGGCTCCTAAAACACGGTCGAGGGAACAGTGTTGGGAATGTACTCTACTATGAAGTTCCTAGGATTCTCAGGGAGATACAACTTCTGTAGCCTGAATTATAACCATACGTGAGCAGTGACACTTTAATTGTTGTTTTGTTTTTCTGGGTTGAGATCAGACGTCTTCTAACACAGAGCGTATTTGCCCTTGGGAAAGTCCATCCTGTAGATGGCAGAAAGAAATAATCTGACCTAATTCTAGGTGCTTCTGGCAGTTCAGCTACATAGATTTGGCCACTGGACTTTTCTCAGTCAACAAACAAAGGCCACTTGAGAATTTGAGGCTATTTAGGATGGTGGCTGTGGTTTAAATGGTTAAAAATGATCAAAAGACTACATATTCTCTAAAAGGTCCCTTATGATTATGTTAATTAATGTAATAAATAGCTATTGCCTTTATAAAGGATTACTATACACAGAGTTAGTGAGAGGGGTAGTACAGCATGGCATATGTAGCATACTATTAGTCACTTTGCAGAGAGTGGTGATCATTCCCATAGCACTGTAGTAATTTTTCATTATTTCTTGTGCATACGTCTTTTCTCCTTAGTAACTATGAAATACCTGAAAAGGGGAGACTATGTCATAGTTCTCTTTTATTACCTTTTCCAGAAGGGGAAATGGAGCTCAGTTGACTCCATATTGATGAATTAATTCCTGCCGAACGAGAGTGACTGAGGATGAGTCCACTTTAGCTCTCAGTCCTAGTTTTATACTCTGATTGAGTCTGGCTCTTTGAATGTCAGGATTTTGTAGTGGACTCTGGAGGTGTACTGATGACAACTTTAGTTACTTTTACCAGGGCTTCTGCTTTACCTGTATGCTCGGAGAACAAACCCTGCCTACCTCTGTAGGGAATTAATATTGCTGCACTTTTGTGCTTTCTGCTTCGTAGCTTGGCTCATGGCAGAACTAAGTGGAGTTTTAATTTTTTTCCCCCAAGAGTGGCAAACATAACTTAAGCAATCTCTGTTTTCCAGTCTCTGCTTAAGAATAGTGCATCAAGTAATTGACATCTACCATACATGAAGACTGACTGTATGCTAAGCACAGAGCAAGTGCCACATATATCTCCTCTCCGTCTCTAGACTTCTGCCCTCACTCACCACACTCAGCCCCAGTGGCCTTCTTTCTGCTCTTTGATGGCAACAAGTGCACTCCCATCTCGCAGCCTTTCAATTTGCTGATGCCTTTGCCTGAACCACTTTGAAATGCTCTTTCTTCTGCTTCATATAAATGATGCCACCCACCGCTTATGTCTCAGCTCGATGTTAACCTCCCCACGAGACTCACGCAACCACTTCTCCATCACAGCATTCATAGCATTTACTGCCATTTGAAATTATCTCATTTGTTTATTGGCTTACTTGTTTATTTTCTGTCTCTCTCCATGACAATTACACTGTTTTTTTCATTCTTTCTTTTTTATGGAGACAGGGTCTCACTCTGTTGCCCAGGCTGGAGTGCAGTGGCCTCATCATAGCTCACTTCAGCCGCGAACTCCTGTGCTCAAACAGTCCTCCTGCCTCAGCCTCCAGAGTAGCTGGGACTACAGGTGCGCACCACCATGCCCAGCCAAGAATCTACACTTCTGAAGAGTTGGGATCTTTCCTATTTTGTTTTTTGCTCTATTTCCAACATGCAGAGCAGTTTACTATAATATACACAGTATATTAATGGTAGAATAAATGAATCAGTTGTTCCACCTACTCTACTGGTGGAATAAATCGATCAATTGTTTCATCTAATATTTATAAAAATGTATGAGACATTTTTCTCATTTAAAAAAATATGGAAATGAAGACTCAGAGAAGTTAAGTAATCTCCGTGGTGTTGCAGAGCCAGCAAATGGAGGAATTTTGTATGTCACTGACTTTATCAGATCTTCATAATCATCAAAATCTATATTTTTATTCTTATTCTTGCCCTGGTCTACCATCACAAGAATCACCTTGGAGCGTGAGTGACAGATAAGCTTAACCTTAGCACATACAATCATTCACATGTTTGTACCCTGATATGCTCTAGAGAAATTTCATGCAGCTCAAAAATGCTCACCCTGAAGCCTGATACTATTCGTGGTCAAATAAGTGGAAGAGGAAAAGCATCCCAAGAGTAGATGAGATTAAAAATGTAAAATGGAGACAGGAATGACATTAGCACATAAAGTGCTCATCAGAATCTGTGCTGCATTTTCTGGGGGTGAGAGGCAATTTTGGCTTTACATTGTCTAAAAGAGAAAGAACAATTACATCCTTCACAGTGTTCACAAGACAAAAACTACCCAGTGATTCAAAAGCAGAACAATGTTTACACCCCAGAGAAGTATCCTCGGCTTTTCTAAGAAAGAGGACACTGTGTGATATGAGGAACAATATTCTCTACAGCATCTATATGGTAAATATAGTCAAAATTTTCATGCTTTCCTCCTATAATATGACAGCACACCAAAGCCCAAGTGAGTGAAAACCAAATCTATGGGGACCTTGAAGATAATTCTGTGAAAATCCCCAGAACAATTCTATAGGGACCCCAAAATTACACTGTTTAGTCGTCCAGCTTGGTATTGGGGTGCCTTAACCCAAAGGATACATTTTAAATCATTTTAGAAGGATCACATTTGTATCAGGTCATAAATATTCAGTACTGATCACCATTTGATATAAAAACGATGGTACACACACACACACACGCACATACATACACACAACTTGTGGTAACTCCCTGGAGTGCAAAGTGTCTGATACTGGTTAGATGTATAACCATAAGCTTTGACAGTTAGTGAAGCTCGGAATAAGCTAGTATATATACCTGGCATAGATCTTAGGATCTGGGGAAGGAAATCTTAGGGATTATACTTGAATTTCAAGAGTTATTAATCTATTAACTTGTGCAATGGGGAGTATCTTAGATAGGACAAATTCTTCCTTATCATATTCTTTTCTACCACCTTGTGGCAGGTCTGAGGCACTGGGGCCACCAATAAATAGGGCTTTCCATTTATGAACAGTGGCTTATTCCCGCCATGGTTTACAGAAAATGTAACATTTACTTGTGAGCCTGGACTGACACTTCATTCAGTCTCATGTAAGCAGTGATTTAATTTTGTCTAAATTTATTGAATCACCTGGATGGCTCAAAGTATTAAATGGCTCTAATAATATTTCCACACACGCAAGTCATTTGCAACAGTGGATTGATTATACAAGATGGGAAACCTTTGGCATGTCAAGCATATGTACAGCTGCTGGGAAATAAGTCACCAAAACACTAATCAGTTCATTTAGGAACTAATAACATCAGCCCCAAGGCTATAAGAGCCATTCAGACGGGGCTTTCTCTGTGAGGGGCACATGGTCTCTCCGAACCGGGTAGTAGAGTGGATTTCATCAGATAAGCTGTCAAATGCTTCATAGAACATGCCTTGGAGAATTAAGCTTCCACTGTTCATACAATTTTATCAGACACTAGCAAAGTAGATTTTCCAGTAAAACAGGAAATTGCCCTAAGGCTACGCTTTTGAACATTTATTCAAGATGTACTTTAAATGCTGTTTCAGCTGTCACTTCTTGCTATCGGCAGAGATGTTTTTGCTTTTGTTGCAGATGAACAGTTCTCTTTAATCACCAAAATCAACTAAAGTGCAGGGAAAACAAGAGCTGTAAAATTAGAGCCTTTGCAGGAAGGGGTGAGAGTAGGTAGGTTTTGACACAAAAGCAATTTGAGCTGATTGGGAACCACGATTGAGATCCTGAATTGGCAACAGAGAAACTTATGTTTCTTTTAATTGTGTTAATAAGATACACTGTGCTATAATAAATAAAGAGGCAGTGTAGTATAGTGGTTAAAAGCATAGACTCTGGAGCCAGACAGCTTATTTTAGATGCTAGTTTCAACAATTCTAACTTTGTGGCTTTGGACAAATTAGTTAGCTGCTTTTTTTGTTCCTTAGTTCCTCATCTGTAAAACAGTAATAATTTCATAATCCACAGGGCTATTGAGAAGAATAGGTGTAATACTTAGCATTATATAATGGTTTGCTATTATTACTATAACTTGGTATAAAATCAGTAACAGATCATATGAAAAATAGAATATAAACATATTATTGACTATCGTAGTTTAAAGGATCAGAATTAATAACTTCTGAAAGGTGTATCAATATAAAATTGTAAGAACTAATATAAAATTTCCGACTTTGTTTAGGAAGTGCAGAATATATATCTCAGAAGAATAGAATGAATGAATATACAGCAAACCAAACACTCAATTTTCAGTGATTGGAATGCAGGGCAATTACAACCTTCACACCTTTCAGTCAGAAATAAGCTCCTAGTAGATGGGAAATACATATAAAACATTTTATTATACAATTATCCTTATCATAGCCAATATATGAAAAAATACAGTTATTTCCCATTTTATTATTTATGAATCTAAACCAGAGTCTCAGGAAATGGCTGGTTGAGCTCATGTGGTGTTCATGTGGTCCTCTATTTTTTTCTCATCTGAGAATAGAAGAGTCATTAATGTCTTTTGCCTCAAGTCATTTCCTCAATATAGTAAAAGAAACTGAAGTTACCTCCTCAACACTTGTCTTAATAAGTTTTTTATTGCTGAAGAAGCAAACTGCTTCATGGCACTTCCTTAGCCAGCATGGATAACACAAGTGACACTGACCTCTGATCAGCTACTGGCATGAAATAATTGGTGCTATAAAGTTATATTAAGAAGAAAAGTATAACAAAGACTCCTTCTAAAGAGATATATTGTTTAAGGTATGAGTAACTCAGAAGATGCTTTCTGTTTTGTTATTTACACATAATTTGAAGGTAGCAATTGATACAATTAATTGAAGGTGATTATTAATGCAACATAATTATAATTATAATTTTACTTTACTGAGGTGTTACAGTTATTTTAGTACTTATTACCAAGCACTATAAAATTATATCAGGAATAAGGAGGGAAACAATAAATAACTGATTTTTATTAAGCTTGAGTTTTGGGTCATTTTAGTCTAAGTGGCCCCATGGACTTCACACAATGTTCCTTATAAAATGAGGAATTAGAGCTGATTCTGATAATTCTACCATGTATGGGGACAATTAGACAGTCTAAAAATATGTACAACAGATGGCTAGATGTTTCCCAATCCCGTTCCTTCTTCCTGGGCCCTCAGGACAACTATGTTTCCCAGCCCCTGTGGTAGTTAGGCTGGACCATGTGACGTTGTTATGGTCACTTGGTAACCACATGTGACAGGTGTTCCCTCTGGGCCTTTTCATAAACCTCCCTGCACAATCCCCCGTGTTCTCATTTCCTCTTCTTGTGGTGACTATGGAGACCATGTGTTAAAAATGTAAGTGTCCTGGAGTCATGGCTGGGAGGAGAGCTGCCCAGCAAAGCTGGCTGACCTGCAATGGGCTGTATATTAACTCACTAAGATTTCACAGTCTGTTTGTTACTTCTGTATATGCAGGCATGCTTATCCTGAGCAACATACCAGGATAGCTTGATAGATATTCAAAGCAAATGTTTTCACAGATACAGCATATAGGACCAGGATCTTCCAATGCACCCATGAGGAAATTCCAAAGGTAGCAGAAAAAATGGCTCTGGAGCTTGCCAAGACTTATTTTTTAAAAAAAATTTTTCATTTAATTAAAAAAATTTTTTTAGAGATGGGCTTCTCGCTATGTTGCCCAGGCTGGTCTCAAACCCCTGAGCTCAAGCGATCCTCCCACCTCAGCCTCCAGAGTCACTGAGATAACAGGCATGAGCCACCACACCAAGTGAGAATTTTATTTTTAAGAAAATACTTTACAAACCACTGGATTGTAACCCATCAAGTAGTTTAAAATGCAATATTTATTTTAGAATTATAGAATATTTTATTGGCAGGACCTCAGAAGTTATCTGGTCAGTGCACACTTTGACCCAGTACGTGAATCTCGCCCACATTCACCTACTAGTAACTCCTTCCATAATGTGGATTATTAAGATAAATTTCTACTCAGGGAAATATGGGCAGTTTTGTAATTTCTTCTTTTTCTTTTTCTATTTGCTTGAATAGAAATATGTATTAAATTTCTTCAAAAAGCTAAAAAAAATGAAAAGCTGATCAGTGTGATAAGAGCCAAGATAGACACGTGCACCATGTAGCTCTGCCTAGGATGTAGAAATGGGCGTATGTGTGTGGGTATATATTAGGGAGAGTTCTTCTGGAGCAGATAAGCCCCACATTGGGCCTTGACAGATGAGAAGGAGTTTGAGTGGTCTGGGTAGAAGATCAAACCAGCCACAACATTTCCTTAAGCCAAAGTCTAATCCATGGCAAGGTTCAAACTTTCTTCAACTCTAGGAAGGCTGAGAGAATTGAGGAAGCTGCAGAAGAAAAGTTTGAAACTAGCAGTGGTTGGTTCATGAGGTTCAAGGAAAGAAGCCACCTCCATAACACAGAAGTGCCAGGTGAAGCAGCAAATGCTGACGGAGAAGCACCAGCAAGTTATCCAGAAGATCTAGCTGAAATCATTGGTAAAGGTGGCTACACTAACCAATAGATTCTCAGTATAGACAAAGTAGCCTTCTATTGGAAGAAGATGCCATCTAAGACTTTCATAGCCAGAGAAGATAAGTCAATGCCTGGTTTCAAAGCTTCAAAAGAGAGGGTGACTCTCTTGTTAGGGGCTAATGCAGCTGGTGACTTTAAGTTAAAGCCAATCAATACTCATTTACCACTTCAAAAATCCTGGACCCTTAAGAATTATGCTAAATCTACTCTGCCTATGCTTTATAAATGGAACAACAAAGCCAGGATGACAGCACACCTGTTTACAGCATGGTTTACTGAATATTTTAAGCCCACTGTTGAGACCTACTGCTCAGAAACAAAGATTTCTTTCAAAATAGTACCATGCATTGACAATGGATCTGGTCACCCAAGAGCTGTGATGAAGATTTACAAAGAGATGAATGTTTTTTTCTTGCCTGTTAACAGTATATATTCTGCAGCCCATGGATCATGGAGTCTTTTTGACTTTCAAGTCTTATTGTAATATTTAAGAAATACATTTCATAAGGCTATAGCTGCCATAGATAGTGATTCCACTGACAGACCTGGGCAAAGCAAATTGAAAACCTTCTGGAAAGTATTCATCATTCTAGATGTCATTAAGAACATTCATGATTCATGAGAAGAGGTCAAAATATTAACATTAACAGAAGTTTGGAAGAAGTTTATTCCAACCCTCATGGATGACTTTGAGGGGTTCAAGACATCAGTGGAAGAAGTAACTGCAGATGTGGTGGAAGTAGCAAGAGAATTAGAATTAGAAATGGATCCTGAAGATGTGACTAAATTGCTGTACTCTCATAATCCAACTCGATGGATGAGGAATTGCCTCTTATGGATGAGGAAAGAAAGTGGTTTCTTGAGATGGAATCTACTCCTGGTGAAGATGCTATGAACATTGTTGAAATGACAGCAAAGGACCTAAAATATTACATAAACTTCGTTGATAAAGTAGTGGCAGGGTTTGAGAACATTGATTCAATTTTGAAAGAAGTTCTACTGTGGGTAAAATACCACCAAACAGCCTCACATGCTACAGAGAAATCTTTCGTGCAAAGAAAAGTCAATTGATATGGCAAACTTCATTGTTGTCTTATTTTAAGAAATTGCCACAGCCACCCCAACCTTCAGCAACCATCACCCTGATCAGTTAGCAGCCATCAACACTGAGGCAAGCTCCTCCGCCAGCAAAAAGATTACAACTTGCTGAAGATTCAGATGATCATTAGCATTTTTAACAATAACGTATTTTTAAATTATAGTATGTACATTGTTTTTTAGACATAATGCTATTGCACACTTAGTAAACTATAGTACAGTGTAAACATAACTTTTATATGGACTGGGAGACCAAAAAATTTGTGTGACTCACTTTATTGCAATATTTGCTTTATTGCAATGGTCTGGAACCAAACCTGCAATATCTCTGGGGTATGCCTTTATGCATATATGCCTACATAGGTCACTAGATTCTGAAAAATGCAAGTAAAACAGATTTTGGGCTTCTGGCCTCCAGACCAGAGAGAAAAAGAGAAAAAGTTTTGTTGTTTTAAACCACCAAGTTAGTTTGCAGTAATTTGTTATAGAAGCCATGGGAAACTAATAAAGAGTTTAATCTTGCAGAAGTGGTATAATTCTGGGTTTAGGAAATTCTGTTTGAGTTTGGACTTGAGTGTGGAAATTCAGTTGAGTGTCATTGAAATCAAGGAGGTTAGGGCTCTGAGGCGACGGTACTGATGGATTGTCCACTTGCTTGTTCAGGTTCCCTGGGACAATGCAAAAGCTGGAGTACAGGGGAATATCTTGGGCTCCGGCACCAAAGTCTTGAATTCAATGTGGATTTTTTGTCAGGAGGGTCTGTAGAAGACAGGGATGAGGAGGAAAAGAGGCTGGTGCTACCAAGTTTCATTAGTCTCAAAGGAACAGGGATATTCACATGACATAGAAAGAATACCACTCCAGGTCCTGCAGTATGGTCACCATGAGAAAAATTAGTCTCCTGGCCAGGGGCTGTTGGAGAAATGAAGGTGCAGGGGTGAACCAGGTTTTAGTTCAGAGAAGCAGGAGAAGAGTGGGGGTCTTACCTGATGAGCATTTTGGTTCGTTTGCTTATTGCACTCCCAGATATGGATGTTTTCAATACTAGATTTTATATCTCTCCTCAAATCACCTTTTTATATCCCCACTTTAAAATACCTTTATTATGTGAGTTTTTCTGTCAAGCATGATAATTTTTATATTCATTAAAAAATGGTGTTCAAAGCAGTAGAAACTCAAAACACAAGAAGCTGTTACATAAACATATTGCCAGCAACATGTAATGCCACTTTCCCTCTTGTTAGTTTTATTAGTACCATAGGAACAAGTTGGGGCTTATTTTTCATGAACATCTGGCTATAGCTGGACATGAACAAATTAAACAGAAGTGATTTGTCTCTAAACAACGCACCACTGGACCTGCACACTTTATATAAAAATGTTGACTTTCACTCCACTACTAATCTTTTTATAGACATTATAAACATATCAGTTGACAAAGCTCAGTCTTTGATATGCAAAGGATATAACTGCATGAAGTTTATAAAAGCTCATTCCTCAGAGTTTATCAGAAGCACTTTCATCTTCAGTGGTCTGTGTAATATTATCCAGTCTTCACACTGCGCTTGTCTAGTAAGAAGACAACATATTATCTCCATTTTAGAGAATGTAAAAGAAGACTGGAATGAGCCTAAGTGATTTGCCTGCATTAATTACATCCTAAAAAGAGATCATAGCCCTTATTTTTGGCTTGTAACCTCATGCTATCATTTTCCTTTAGCTTCCTTTGGAATCATTAAAGAATGTGTTTTGATGTAAAGTTTTCTGCCTATTTTCAAATCTAAATCAATAATATTTCACACTGCATGTATAATATGGTAAGTCAGTTCTGCTGTAACACTTACTTTGAAAATGTGAATTTGCTCCAACATAACTGACATATGGAACGACTTAAACATGATGTGACATTCACATTTGTGTATGTGCAATTTCATCCTCAGAAACACTAGGTAGACACATAAAACTACACCTACCTGGCCTTAGCAGTATAGGAGTACACAAAACTCAAGCCACACACTTCAGACGTCTGCCAGCTCTCTGAGGTCATTGGGTGTGTTATGATTCACTCCCGTCTTCATCTACTGCTGCAGCCATCTCTCCTTCACCACTTCACAATGACTCACAAGCTGCAACCCTCCCAGACACCAACTTCTGCAAGCAAACTTCAGGTCTTTTTCAAGTAAAGTGTCATATTTATTGTAGTATTTCTTAATCACTTAACGTGTGTAAAACTGTGCTGCTCTTTTTACCAGGTTCTTATCTTGGTTTTATGTGTCACTGATGAATGTTGTGCATCTAACCCCATATTCTCAGAAGCCCTGTGGTTTATATTACAAGATAGTGCATAGCACAGTGATTTTTAGGAATGTGTATATCACATTATAGAGAACTGTATGGGGATATAGATAGATCATCATACTCTTAAACTCCACAAACAGTTATCTAGGACTTGTTAAGTGTCAGGCACTCTTTTGTACATGGTGGAGGATACCAAGATGAATAATTCCGGTCCCTGTCTTCTAGGATCATGTTCTTTCATAGACAGTCACATACTTAAATATCTCTAATGATAAGTTATACTGTGCTCATAAATGAAGAGTTACAATGGTAAGGTGGAGAGAGAGAATAATTTCACCCCAGAGGGTCTAGGAGGATTTCTTGAAGACATGGACTTTGACCCGGGCACTGAGGGATGAGAGGTGGCTTTAGCAGGCAGGTGGGAAAATATAAAAAAGGATTTTCTGGTACTTTTGAAATGACACATTAAAAATGCTTCCATTAATGGCCAATTCTGAGTCCATGATGGTAGAACCTTTGAGAAATAAACTGACTACCAGGGAAAAATCTCTATATATCACAAATAGTTTTGGTTCCTTTGAAAAGATTGACAGTTAAGTTAGGAATCTGAATCAGGCAACCCTGATTTTTGCTATTTGTCCCTTGTCCCTATGAACAAAACTTTTCTCATTCTTGCTGTCACTCTTCCTCTAACTTCTAAAGGATTTTCCTTTCTACTGGTTGGTTTTTGCCTGAGTATTATTTGATAATGTAGCTGTCTCCTAAAAAGAATGTGGCCTCTTCCAGAGAGACATAAAACCCCAGGGGCATTTTTAGAGGGGAGTCTGGAAGGACATAGAAATGCAGGAAAAAACATTTGTTGAGCACCTATCATATGCCTATGTAAGTCAATATGTGATCTTATTTGATTGTCACAATAATCATGTGCATTCTTGTAATTCATCATGCCCACTGCAGAAGGAGTGGAGGTGCTTACTGAGCCTACAGCAGCAGTTCTTAGCCTTGCCTGCATATTAGAATCACCTGGGGTGGGGGGAGTTTTTAAGAAAATCCCTTTGCTTAGACAACACTCAGCACAATGGAACCAGAACCTGTGGTGCTGGGACCCAGGCATTGGTATATTTTTCTATACTTCTCAGATGGCGTCAGTGTTCAGCTCAGGTTGAGAACTGTTCACCTGGAGGAAGGTCTCGTATCTTTGCTATACCTGCCTTACAGAGGGATGTTTGAGAGCAAATCTAAGGGCAAACTCATTTGATTTACATGGTAACTGTGTCGATTCTATCATTCACATGATAATATGAGAGAAAAGGAAATCATAAAATTTTCTTTTCAAATTATTTTATATTAGAAATTTGCTTATGTAAGAATCTATGGAATTTGGGAGCTGGTTGGTTGTGGGAGGCGATTGTTCAGTTCTGCTTATCTGGGCCTGGTGCAAACTTGGTGGAACAGGTCAGTTTCTGGGTCAGCCTAGGGTTCAGGAAGAGTTAGGCAGAGTATTTATTACCAAGGTGATGCTGAACACAAAGAGTAGTCCAGATGGCAGGTGTAAATGATGTCCTCACTTGAGTCAAGGTGTCAGAGAAGCAGAGTCTTGTATTAATGGATACAGCATGAGCCATGGGATCCAGATAAGGTGGCAAAAGAAATTTTAAAATGAGAAGAAACAAAATTCTTCAGGATAATGGGGTTCGCAAAGCGCAGTGATTGGTGGTTACTCCTGGGTGCTCACGTCGGGGTAGGTTGGCTCTTACTGCGGTAAGGCTCCAGATGTCTGTAGAATCTGGAGGAATCAAAGATAATAAGGTGACAATAAATCCCTTGGGTGACAGTATTATAATGTCCATTGTCAGAAATAAGGAAGACAGAAAGAAGAACAGATTTTTGATTGGTAGTGTGTGTGTAAGTTTGGGGGCAAGGCTCAGGTGGGGTGGCATGGGAGAGTCTGGGCAGAGGGAGAAATGGTAAGTTTGCTTTTGGCACATGTTTAGTTTGAAATGCTGACAGTTCATCCCATGGAGGTATTCAGAACCCAGGGAAAGGTATAAAAGTGTTGTTCTGGGTTTCAGTAGGTCACTAAAGTATGCTGGCAGATACATCTTCATCCAGGTCCTTAGTTGGTCAGTGTTCTTAAAGCCTCTGAGCTCCATGTTCAGCCGCCAGTGGACTAGATTTGTCATCTGTTTCTGTTTCTGTGGATCCTGATTAAAATTGTCAAATACTCTCTGTCCACAGTTCGTGGCTGTTTTCTCCCGGCATGTACAGGCCAGAATCATGACTTCATAAATTTTCTACAGAAAATTGAAGGAATATATAGTTCTTTCAGAAATTTACTCAGAAATTTTTAGGAATTTGGAGAAGACAGCTGGAAGACTTGAATCAAAAGTGTAGTTTATTAGATCTCAAATAAGAGGCGTACAATTAATCAAAGTATGCGCCTAAACTATTGACACAGTTTTGCTACCTTAATGGTACCTTGTTTATGCCAGCAGCGAAGAAGCCTGGAAAGTGAGTGGCGATGAAATTGCGAAAGGCGTTTTCCACAGTTCTAGTTGAGAATTGAATATTTTTCCCTTGCAAGGAGTGGTCCAAAGCCTGGAAGAAGTGGTAGTCAGTTGGTGCAAGGTCTGGTGAATATGGTGGATGACAGAGAGTTTCCAAGTCCAGCCTCTGTAGTTTGAGCAGCGTTGTTTGTGCGACGTGTGGTCGACCGTTGTCCTGTAAGAGGACTGGCCTGTCTCTGTTGACCAATCTCAGCTGCTTAATCACAAGCATCCTCATCATTTCATTTAATTGGTTGCAGTAGACATCTGCTGTAATCGACTGACCAGGTTTCATGAAGCTGTAATGGATAATACCAGTGCTGGACCACCAAACAGACACCATTAGTTTTTTTGATGAATATTTGGTTTTGGACTGTGTTTCAGCATTTCATCTTTACCCAACCATTGTGCCAAATGCTTGCAATTGTCAAAAAGAATCAATTTTTCATCACACATAACAATATGGTGTAGAAATGGTTCGCCTTTATGTCATGACAGCAAAGAAAGGCAAGCTTCCAGATGATTTCTCTTCTGATGCTCGTTTAATTCATGCAGAACCCATCTATCCAGCTTCTTTACCTTGACCATTTATTTCAAATGGTCCAATATTGTTGGAATAATAACATCAAACCTTGCTGCTAATTCACATGTAGGTCAAGATGGATTTGCTTCCACTACAGCTTTCAGCTCATCATTATCCGTCTTTTTCTCAGGTCGCCCACATGGCTCATTTTCAAGATTAAAATCACCAGGTTGAAACTTCTCAAACCATCAACGTACTGTGTGTTCATTAGCCACATCCTTCCCAAACACTTCATTGCTATTTTAAGCTGTCTGCACTGCATTGGTTCCATGATGGAACTCATATTTGACATGAGTTTTTGACTTATCCATGGTTTCACAAAAATTGCTCTAATAAAAACTTTGAAAGATAATCACAAGCCAAACCATGCGTTTGCAAGACTGAGGATGTACCTTCATAATAAAAATAAAACAAGAAGTGTCAAAGTGAAATGTCAGAGATATCAACTGTCAAACTTAGTTCTTAAGGGAATCGGACATTTCATACTTAAAAACCTAATAATTTTTGCCTCCTCTTGGGTTTTGCTGGTCCTTGGTAGTTGTGCTGGTTCTTCTCTGTTTGCCTTCCCCCAATCTATTCTATCTTCTGCCCTCCTTTGTGCCCAGGAGATGGATCCCTGATTCTAGATTTTGACTGGGTTCAGCCAGTGAGAAATGCTGGCAGGAGATCAAAGGACAGAAGGAGAGATAATCAGGTATTTCATCTCCACCGCCTCCCTGCTTTGGTACCACATCTTTGGCAGTAGCTGAAATATGGCCCTTGCCCAACAGACCCTCCTTTGTGGCTCCAGTTTTCATTGTGTTTCGATAACACAATTTCCTCTCTTTTTTTCTGTAACCAAAGATTTAACAAAAGACTTCCTTTTGCTGCTAACCAGTGCCTCAACATCCCTTGTTGGTTCCTTTAACCCTGCTCTCAGCTCTGTAATTATTCCCTTTATTAAAGTCTCTTCACTTGAACAATCTGGGAGGAGGAGTGGTGACGTCTACTTCTTCTTGGGACCCTGACTTGGACAGCTGTCCTGAAGACAGATACTGGTCCCAGTACTCCCTTAACTCCACTTGAAATCTCATAGCCAGGATTTGAACAGAAGACCACTCCCTGCCACCAGGGGATTCAAAATTTGAGAATTTAGGTCAATTAGCATAGCTAGATCTTATATTTCCTACTTGTAGGCTAAGAGGATCCTGGAGTATTCTTCATGTTCTAAGATAAATGTTAATTACATTACTTATGGTTATAGTAGGAATAGGTTTAATGGATAATAAAGCCTCTCTGCAGACATCAGATAGGATAGTTAAGGATCTGAAAGATCTTTTCAGTGACATATTTTATAGTGATTTCAACATGGAAAACTTATTAATATATTTACTTTTAATGACGTGCTAACACTTTGTTTGAACTGAAGTTTTAGGTTTCCAACCAAGTGTAGGCTTACCCGATATTTTTTTGTAAGAGTTATTGGAAACAAGGTATTCATCTTATTTAATCCAATAAAATGATAAGTCTCCCAACCCCCACAGAATTCCAGGCAGGAGCCTAATTGATGAATGTGCTATTTCCTTCATTTATAGGTAGGCATTTATTCTCGGGCTTTACCAAAACATAATATAACTCAATGAGTCAACCAATCAAGAATTATAATTATGGTACACAAGAGCTGGGAATTAATTTTTCTGCTATAAAAAAATGTGTTGTCCCACATTTAGTGTGGCGAGGAAGACTTTTAAAAGTTTAAAAGAAATATATAAAAATGACTAAAATTGGAAGTAGGTGAACTTCGTGGGGCCCTTAAAAGAATTAGGGTAGTGTTAAATGAAAATAGAAGATTGTAATGTCAATGAATAAATACCGTATGGCGTGACAGGTACTGTTTACTCTTCTCTACCGGTGAAATAACATGAGGTAAAAACCTCTGCTGTCTCAGCTCCTCTCTTATCCCTTGCCTGGAATTTCTCATATCCAAGGAACCGTTTTTTTCTCTGTCTCAACAATTCTTCAGTGCAGGTGTGGCTGCAGGGTGGGGCAGGACTCATCCTGAAGCACAAGCGTGCCGGGTTATCCAACTGGGACATCAGTCAATAGAGGCTGGACAAAGAAGCCGAATCTAGCAACCTGGCCATGGATAGGCACTGGGATACCTCATTAGAGCAAGAGAGTTCAGCACTGAGGGTGGCAAGTTCTTTTTACAACTGGTCATGCCTATCTTCCTGTGTTTACTCTGCCTCTATCATTCTATAGTAAATTTCTTGAGGTCAGGAATTATGTCTTCATTTTAATTCCCCATGGCATCTCATAGAGAGATTGGTGCTTTTTATATTATTCATAATTGATTTATAATCAAGTCAAGGTTAAACTATGGACACTAATGCTGGCAGAAGTACATGGAGTCTTTTTTTTTTAAGCATAAATCATCTTCTATTTTATGGGATTGAGGAGGATAGTACTTGCTTGAGTACTTGAGGAGGATGAGGTTTAAATTAGATTATTCCATAAGATCCCTTCTGGATCTAGGTTTCCAGAATTAAGTGGCCGTTAGTGAAGCCCCACAATGCTGATTGCCAAAAGAATTGATGACTTTGACTTAAGGTCTATATATGATGGAGTAGACTATATGTTGGATACTGAAGCCAGGTCTGCACAGGTATTCTTTTCCCAGATGTCTCTTGAATAGTTTAGTTTACACATGGATTGGGTGAGATTGGGCTTTCTAATGGGCACAAGAGGCAAAAAGTAAAGTCTTCTTTCCCAGTATTCACGTAAATGTTACCGATCTTCATGGCTCGCAGCAATAAGCAGGCTGCCAAGCTGATGGGGGCTGCTGCAAAGCCCTATTAGAGGTGAATGGGGTCCCTCCCCCTCACACTCATTTGCACCAGTGGCAGAGTTAATGTTTTGAGTCTGAAGGACACTATGACTGTTATCAGTTTTATTGGACAAGTGAATATAAAGGTAATTAAAGAGACCATGCCTAATAACCCAACTCTTAGAATTTAAAAGTAAGAAAGAGGCCTGATAGGGTACCAGGGATATACCTATCATCCTAATTAAGTGCTAACAAGACAGTTGTCCTCACTTTGGTAACTTCAGCATATTCCCTGTGTTAACTATCTCCATCCAGTGGACTCATCTACAATTTTTAATTCTTCTCTGCAGTTACCCTTCATTCTCCACACGAGCAATGCTTCCGTGGGTTTCAGTGTTTAGCAGGTGGTGTCCCCAAAGCACTCACCCCAAATTGCCCATCCAGTTTATTCATTCATCCACCTTTTCACACCTTCCCCTTGCAGTTCAGATTTGGCCAAATTGCCCCACAGTTTGCACTTGTCATCTCCCTTAGCATTTCTACTTTATTAAGCAAGCACATCTCATAAATGGAAACAAGAGGAGATACATGGCAAGCCCATTCTCTTTTTACTTAAATTGAAAATATCACCTAGCTAACTTGCATTGCTTCAGGGAAGTGGGTAGAGATAAATCAACTATTTAAACGAATCAGGTGAGGACAGACAAATGAATGTGCATAATCAAGTGGCAATTTTCTAAATCAGAGAGGCCTCTGGCTCTAGCTATATTCAAAGACCTCAATATTTTGATTAAATGTGCCAAAAGGCAGAAAATTCTGTTTTTTATAAATGTAGAACAATGGTTTCTGATGTACAAATCAAAGAAAAACTCTTGTGTAATTACCTGAAACCTCCCAATTTTATTTGAGAATTTGTTTAACATCTCCTTTGCCTTTTTAATTATAAGTTTGAATTCTGGGAATGGTTGTGCATTGACATTTTCTGTGAGGTAGTTTAAGAAGGCAAAACAATGAGAGCCTGATTGATCTATCAATATTTGCTGAATGTTAACTCTGAAAAAATGGGCTAGCCATTTCTGTACATCCACAGGCCCGAGTATAGTTACATGGACATGATATTAACCTAAATAGAGGAGTGAATGGTGAAATTATGACACTTTAGTCCTAATAGTAACTTAAAAGGATATATCCTCTAGGCATAATAAACTAGTATTGTGCACAAAAATGTAAATGGAGATTATGTTTTGAACTCAGAATGATTATTCTCTATCCAGACACATCTCACTGAAGCTACAGTGTCTTTTATTTTCATTGTCCATGCATATTTTCTCTTGGCTTCTATATTTCTTCTTTATAAGATCTTCTTCCAAAGTAATTCCTTTCTGTAATTTTCTAACTTTCAGTATGTATATGTAGAAATCTGTTTTTAAACCCTTTCTAATAATTTGCTTAGATTTTAAAAAGATAATTTCTGATCAAGTCCAATATATTTCTTCAAAACTCAGTCTTTATCAAAGAAGAGAGGGCCGGTGTGGTGGCTCACACATGTGATCCTAGCACTCTGGGAGGACTGCTTGAGGCCGGGAGTTTGAGACCAGCCTGAGCAAAAGCGAGACCCCATCTCTACTAAAAGTGGAAAAAATTAGCCGGGGCATGGTGGCACACACCTGCAACTCCAGCGACTTGGGAGGCTGAGGCAGGAGGATGGCTTGAGCCCAGGAGTTCGAGGCTGCAGTGAGCTACGATGATGCCACCGCACTCCAGCCTGGCGACAGAGTGAGACCCTCTCCCTAAAAAAAAAAAAAAAAAAAAAAAAATTTTAAAAATCATGTGAATTTAAAAATAAATAAATGACAGTATAGAATTAGTATTTTTATATAGTATATTAGGTAATATAGAGGGAGGGTTTTTTTTTTAAGACTCAGTACTAATAAGCATGCAGAAAAGGCAAACCAACAACATTTTTCTAATAAAGTTGAAATATACAATTCAGGATTCCCACTGGAGATATCAGTGACTGAAAATAAGCTGCCAAATTTGACAAAATCCATTTTTGTGTTGAAAACACTTAGTAAAATATTAATAGGAATGGATGGCTATTTCCTTAAAATGGTAAAACATATGCTGTGGACCTAGATCCAGCCTGTTACTTAGTAGGGAAACTAAGAGGCTTTCCCATTAAAGTTGGGAATAGAACAAGTTTACCCAGTACGTCTGCTATCATTTAACATTGTGTTGGTGGTACTAGCCAAGAAAATTAGAAAAATGAAAGCAATTAGAAGGGAAAGGAAGAGGCAAAACCACCTCTATTTGTTGGTGACATGACATGAAGGAAAAACTACTGCAGAAAGTAATAGCCATCATAGATAAAAACAAAATCCATGTTAAAAGTACTCAAGAGCCAACTTAAATAGACTCTCATTGGCCAAAAATGGTACAATTTGAATATCAGTATGAATGATGAATACAATTGCCTGAAACAAATCAAATATGTTTAAATCCATGAATTCATATTAATACTAAAATTTAAGTTTTCAGCTGGTCACCATTAAAAGATACTAGGAAACTGATTCATCACTGGCAAACTGGAAAATAACGGGAAATAATCAAGCATTTATTCTGCCTTTCTGGTATGAGTTGTAACCAAATAGTATATAAGAGGAAGTTTCTCTTTATAGAAGTATTCCAAACAATATACAAAGAAGGAATGATAAAATTAGAAGGTCAGCATTTTGTAACCACTAAGGAACTGATGGATCTAGGCATTGGTCATTAATAGCTGATAACACACAAAAAGAAGACAATCAGAAATATGAGCCTCCTGATGGAAGAATATAACACGACTCAGGAAGCAGTTTTGCTATTAAAAATTAATTAAGATTAATTGATAAATCTTGAAAGCATCTACCTATTTGTAGAGATTGGAGAAGATAGAGGAACATATTAAACTATACCGTAGGGATGCAATCAGCAAAATACAGACTTTGAGAAACTCTACATGACAAACAGTTTTTTCAACTTAAATTACAAGAAAATAAAAAGAGACAGAGGATGGCCCTATGGATTACATGAGATTTATAATACATATCAACCAACTGCAATGGATGGACTACATTTGTATCCTATTTTAAAAAGAAAATAAAAACAATAACCTCACAAAAATCATGATAAATTTAAACCCTAGCAGGGTATTTGATTGTATTAAGACAGACACTATTATTACTTTTGGGGGGTGTGCTAGCAGTATTGTGCTTTTACCAAAAAGTGAATCCTCATCTATTAGAGACATATACAAAAATATGTATATATGATAAATGATATGATCATGTGGGAGAATGGATGGACATATGGATAGGGCTTGGTCATGAATTGATTTTGGAGATTGACAGAGGCATGTGAGAACATCACAATCTGTATATTTTTCTGTATGTTAAAATTTATTATAATAAAATATTAAAAGAGGCTACCAATAAAGGCTGTATGAGTCAAAGTCATTAACTGCAAGGAACAGATTCATCTAATTTAAGTGGATCAGAAATTTATAAAGGGATATTGGGAAGTTCACAGACTTTCCAGAAGGATAAGATCTTAGAGGCTATGTAGGAAAGGACAGCATCCAAACTACCGTTGGGGTGATCCCTGCAAAATGCCACAGTGCCTGCTACTGGGTAAAGCTCATGGTGGTATTGTCCTGGTCCTAGGTGCCACACCTCACCTTCCTCACTACCACCTGTCTAGAAACAGTCTCTCTATGCACTGTAGTGTCTGTACCCCCACACTGTTCTTTCCTGAATTGCCATCTTGAGAGAGTTGGCAAAGCCCAAGTCACATGTCTGGACCCCAGCTATAGGAAGGCAAGAAAAGTGAGTATCTGGCTACTCCATTGCTGAGAAAGTCCTCACAATGTGGGAAATTCTTCAACATAGTAAGGTATTCAAAACATTGTACAACCACAAAGTGTGACAAATGTCTATTATATAAGTCTTCATTTTAAGAGAAGCTAATTAGTAATGTGTGATCACTAGAAACATCATGGCGTTTAGCCCGATGTTACTTTGATGAAAGCTGGATTTCTGTCAGTCACCCAGAACTCTGGTTAAATTCAGCCATAATTGAAACGGATCAAGGATCAGTGAATGAAATACAAGTTCTACCTTATGTGCGTTTCCTTAAATGTTGATCTATATTGAAATATTTTAAAAGATAATAAATAGATATTATGATTTTTTTACTTAAATATTTCAATAAAGTGAGTTTAAATCTTTTTAAGTTTAAATAAAATTAATTTTATTTTTGTCAAAATAAAGCATGCTAATTATTAGTACTAATAGTCCACACAAAACAGCTGTCTGCTCCCCACCTACTGCTCTGCTCAACTTTTAGCAGTTTATTCTAGTGTTTGTATCCATTTTCAAAAAAATGTGCATATACTGATCTCATTCTTTAATTTCAGACTTGATCACTTGATTGATTTGATGATGATGAATTAGGATTTTAGTCTCTTAGTCTCTTTCCCCCGATCCTCATCTAATTCTCACAATACGGTTATAATACAGTCTTTGGTTGACTTTTTATTTAGTGGTTTTTAAAAATGTGATCATGTTCATTTCTAAGCCATATAAAAAATACAAGAATTATATTTCTTTCATTTTATGTCTTTTCAGTGTTCCAGGAGGTAAGGTTTGCTTTTTAAAAATGTTTTCTTAGCTTTTTGAATGTAAGCCTAAGTCTTCTAGACTCCAACAGCTCTGGAAAAATGTCTCTCAATTCAATTTTGCCCATGGTCAAAACTGTCAAAGAGTCTGTTTGCTTCTATTCTGAATAAATTCCTCCTGGAGCTTCTGAAACAATCTGAACTGGTGGCTTTCCCGGCCTGCCGCACAGCACTCACCCTGGTACTAGCTCATAATTGTTAATAATAAACATATCAAAAAGTTGATAAGAGAATTTCATATGCCAAGCTTCATAGAAAGTACTTGACATATATTACTTCACTGAGTTCTTACAAGTTTCATTCATTCAATAAGTAGTTACCAGCATTTACTAAGTGCCGCATGCTGAGTTAGAGGATGGGCATATGCTATTGAGTAAAACAGATACAGTCCAGGCCACGTGGAACTCACAGTCTAGGAAGGAAGGCAGATGTGAATCGTACCCTGAGATAAGTGCAGAGGGTGATGAGCACATGTCAAATATGTAAAAATCTCTGAGAAACTGACACTTAAATTGGTGTCTGAAGGATCCACTGAAATCGATTAGGCAAAGTGTCTGATGAGGGGAAGGGAAGTGGGAGAGAATATTCCAGAGAGAGAATGACAGCACACACACAGGCCCTCTGGCCAGGGAGAGTTCCACATTTGAAGCCCTGGAGGTGTGAAGGACAAAGAGGCCTAAGACATGGCTGGAGTGTTGGGGAGAATAGTCAGGGCCTTGGCCGTGTGTTGAAGACTTCCTTTGACATCTACTTCCGGCTCCTGCAATTTGACAACTCTTTAGACTTATTGGACACAGGTTTCCTCCTTGCTTTTGGCTTTTTGACTTTGCTTTCCCCTATTTTTTGTGCATCTGAAGTTCTCGGGAGAGTAACTCCTTGCTCAAATCTTGATCCTCAGGAACCAACCAGCTGACCACCAGGCTAAGTGTCCAGGTGTTGTGGTGAGGGTGGCACTTAAAGCTGAATATCTGAGATCTAGAAACAATTTGGTGCCAGTGCTGTCTACCCATGAGGTTAGTGTGGTGCTGCCGGTATTGCAACAGCATCCTCCTGGGATACATTTCACAGTGTATGCTCTTTATTTAGGATTAACAGCTCTTTGGCAGGGACTGGGGAAAAGCAGCAGAAGCAGAAGAGCTATGGTGTCAAGCTGAGAATCATGGTGTATTTTCCCCGGGGAATGAATTCAGTGAGAACAAATGGGCCAGTGACATCTTCATATTCAGAATACTTGGTTAACAAATTGTCAAGAAAAAAAAAAACAACAAAAAACAACCAAGAAGACCTAACCTGCTGACACTACAGAAAGAAGGGATTAGAAGAACTTGAATCGTTCAAGTTCAAAACAAACATAAAATACCTGAATACCAAAAATTCTTGTTGGTCAAGCAGTACCTGAATCATAACGCCATTCAGAAGGCTTAGATCCTACTAGAATCCTTCCACCCTTTTTTGCAAAGCCTTCTATTACTGTTCCACTTATGAAGAGAAAGCATTTGAAGAAAAATGTTACCCTGATAAATGTTTTCACTACTAGAATATTGGATTCATGCCAAAAAGTCATTTTCATTTTGGAATTAAGCTCTCCTTTGTGTAAGTAATTTTGATTCCTATGGTTGATAGCTGTTTGCAGGAGTAGTCCAGCCTGAATGATGTCTTTTCCTTCAGAACATTCTTCCCAATGATGGGCAGTCTGCACCTGCCTCTTGCCAGCCGGATAGCAAACGAAATATGCTCTTTGTAGCTTCAATCAAAAGGTATGTTGTTTTAACCTGGATGATGTCTGGTGGAGTTCTTTAGCTTAAGGAGAAAATATTTTGTGCTCTGTCGCACTTAATAATAACTCCCATATGCTCGAGTCATGTTGATCATATTCAGGGATTTTCAGAAGAGTTTGTTTTTCTGTGACCATAGTAAGTAATGAGATGCGGGAAGACAATGAGACTCTTCATCTGTATTCTGTCTTTGGCAGGCAAAATAAGACTCTTATGGGGGAGGAGGAATATTCTACCTGAATTTACATCATGTTGTAGCCTGGCTCCTTGCATCTTGGTTTTATTCTACTGTCTCCCTCCCTCTTTTGGATACGCCTGTATTGCCCATCTCAGAGGATAACTGCTAGAAGGCAGGGACCTTGTTGATGTCATTCAAGCTAAGAACATGAAGCACTTGTTAAAGCTTTTGGATGTGATGCCCAGAATTTTCAATCTTAAGCTGTTATTTGAGATACTTTTGGATGCTTGAGCAGAGAATGTATGGGCAGTTTATTGATTGGAATATTGGAGCTTAAGGCTAAGCCTTAGATCCCAAACCAAAATTTACCTAATTTCAGAGGTGATTTTTGATGGACTAATCCTAACTAATTTCACATGACACTCACATAAAAATCAGAATATCAACTAATAATGGAAAAATAGGCTGGGCACAGTGGCTCAGGCCAGTAATCCCAGCACTTTGGGAGGCTGAGGCAGGAGGATTGCTTGAGTCTAGGAGTTTGAGGTTTCAGTGAGCTATGATGACACCACTGTACTCTAGCCCAGGTGACAGAGTGAGACCCTATCTCAAAAAAAAAAAAAAAAAAAAAGGAAAAATACACATTTATACCTCCTTTCCTCCTAAACCATTTAGTAAATTTCTCCTCTTTGCTTGAAACTTTATATAGTTTCTCTTATTTATGAATGTCCCCATTTTATTGATGAAGAAATTGAAGTTCAAAAATATTGAATAAACCAGCCATGTTCACATAGCTCAGAGATAGCAGAGCCCTGATATGGACTGAGGTCTGTGTAGTTTCAAAGCTACTGCTGTTTTGTTTATTTATTTTTACCACATTGGAATACACAGTCTTTTGAACTACTAATTGCCTTCTTTCACTTTAGGACATTCTTCATGGAAAGCTGTATTATTTAAAATCAGAGTGAAAGATGAGCTGAATGATCCAGTACAGGGCTACTGTAATTGAGCAGTCTAGCTGGATTATTTTGTTTCTTCTAAAGGGATATATCACCAAGGAATTCAGCATTTAATTTCACCTGTACAGTATTCGAGATATGTGAAAAAAATTCTTCCTCTTTGGGCTTTCCCATTTTGTAAACCTGTTGTCCTTTAGACAGGACACGTTATTACTAATGAGATGAGAGGAGACATTGCTGACAACCTGAAAATGTCAGAGCAAAGGATCCAAGGACCCAGTTTAGAGGCCTTATTGAGCCACTGACCCCATCTTGGTACTATCTCCAAACCACTTAATTTAAAAAAATCAAACAATTATATTTATGGTTTACAACACTGTTGGTTGGGTTTTCTGTGACTAGCAACTGAAAGCATTCCTAACTGTTATGTTGAACTTTATGGAATGCAGAAGACTCTGCCTAAATGTGTTAAATACAAATACTGAAAAATCACATTTGTGATGGTTTTATGTTGTTTATCTTTTTGCTTGGCCCATAAAATGAGGTTTTAGACTAAAGGAGAAAAGTTCCAAGTACTAGAGCTTTTTCCAGTGTCTGAAAACACTTTCAGATTTGAGGAGTTCACCACTCTAGAAGAATACGCTGTTTCATGAGGAAGTGATCTTCCTGTCTTTGGAAATACTCAAGTGGAGATTGAATGACCATCTGTCATGAACACTGTTGAAAGGATGCCTGTGCTGGCTGGAGGTTGGATAAGACGGCTTCTTTGAAGTCTTAATGCCTGTGGTTTCTTAAGCCTTAATGCCTTTGAATGGAAGTGGCCTCTTCATCACACAAAGTCTTCTTCGGGAAGAGCTTGGACAAAGGACCCAAGTCCAGGCTTTCATTCTGCCTCTACCTAGCTTTGTGATTTTGGGAAAGTAGCTTCTCAAAGTCTCTGTTTTCTCCTCTACAAAATTAGGGAATTTTTAACTTTCTAAAAAAATTGGTTGAACACACTCTTCACCATCTCCTTCTTTTCCATTTTCTTCTTTTTAATGGCTTATTACATGGGGCCCTGTCATTAGATCCATAAAAGGAGAGAGGGTCTGGTCCAGAAGCCGGGCTAAGAGTTTGCTCCTCTGCCTTTCCTCTCACTTTACTCCTCCCCTCCCTGTGGAGCTGAGAAGTCTGTAGAACATAGTTTGAAAACCTCCCTTTCAAATGCCATCAAGCTCTTTTTAATTGGAAACTTCTATGATTCTACTACAGGTTGAACACAGAATCATAACAGGAAGATCACAGAATTCACATCTACTATGAGGAGGCAAACTGACCTGTTGCTTTTCTTTTTCTCTATCGTTCATACTGATTGCAGCCATTGTACCCATTGGCCCATGAAAGTCGAGAAGTTTTATCAAAGAGCCGTGAAACACATGGAGTCATTTTACTTACTTCCCAGCCTTCTCCAAATTTGAATATGTGGCTGCTTTGAATGCAAGTTTTCAGACCATTCCACTAAACTGCCAATCTCTTTTTACAAAAGTTCTAACACAAAAGTGTTTGCCCACTTTTCACATAATGATGCTTTTTAGGCCTCATAGAAATGATACTATTTTTACACTGGGGCAAAATAACCTGCTCACGTCTCTTCTTTGTGTCTTCTTGTGTCTTTGTGTCACACATTCAGGAAGAAGGCATTTGCCTTCTTCCTGAATGTGTGCCTTGAAATAAATATGTAAAGTAAAAATAGGAACTCCATTCTTAAAGAGATTTCTTTATTCTTGTTTGATATCAGTTCAAGTCATAAAATGCATAGATGAGGCCTTTATTAAGCTTGGAAGATCTGGCATGCTTCTGTGTGAATATCATTTCATCTGCAGCATTTGAACTGGGAAACTCCTTTGTGTGATTTCAACAACCTTTTGTCCAGAGAGTTAAATGCACTGACAGAGCTTTTTGACAGAGCCATGGAAAATTCTCTGCTGAATACTTAATCAGCTCCTAAACTGGCTTGCTTCTATCTTTCCTTTCTTTAAGACTATGTTGCTAGACTACTAGACTTTGTTATTTGTGACTGAGAGTTTAAGACTAAGTAACTTTAGGTATATTCTATATCATATTATTTTCATCACACACATTCAATATCTTGTACACATACACATATATTGGGGTATGTGTTGAAATTTTATCTTTGCACTTTTGCACTTGATGTTTTTGTTAATGCATTCCTTTACATTCAATAGCTTAATTTTTGATGACTTTACATAATAAGATTTTTATGATATCTTTAAATTTTAACACAGAAATCTGAATCAGGTGGAATCCCATTTCTAGGCATCAGATGGAAGAAGACTATTGAGCAATGAAGAATTTATTGAAAATTGCTGTTACACTGAGTAAAGAACGATGGAGGGAAGCCAGCGACATTCAACATTTTCTCTTTTTCTAGTGCTCCACAGCAGGAACTATTTCTGGCAGATTTTGTGAGCCAAGAAAGGCACTACTCTTCTGGGGTGAGTCCTCGTTCATTGGCTGTCTGGAATAGAGGTTGACTAGTTGACAGATTCCTGTGCCTCCATTTACCAAGGAATCAGTTCAACCACATGTCTTGTCGTTGTGGGCTACATACAAATAGACTTTCCTTGGCTAGTGTGGGTCTTTTGAAGAAGGGTCAAATCTTGCTAAAGTTCCTTTCTTACAGACACGGGAAATGCTGGTGGCTGTAATACTACAAACTATTTTTTGGAGATCTTAATTTTAATATGGAGAGAGAAGGTCATTTTTGTTTGAACAGGGATTGAATTTTACAGAAACATTGCTTTGAGAGACACAACATGCATTACAAAATCATGATGTATTCAGCCAGATGTCTGCAAGACAGAAAATCACATGACTTAGCAAGCATGTGAACGTTCTTAAAGGGGGAAAAAACAGAAAAGAAAAACCAAACATGTGTCAGATCTTTCCTTTTTGCATCATATTATTCCAAATCATATGTATACCTTATGTTTGGAATTTGCCAATTATGAACTTCCCCCCACCCCATGTATATTAAACTTAAGGATCACTATAATTTTGGCCTTGTGTCACAATCTTATTCTATTTGTGTATATCTATTTAATTACATGATTACAAGAGAATGCAGCATCCAGGGCTCTTCAGTTATCTGTTAGGGTTAAGGTTAGGATATAGTAAGAAATTGTTTTTTGCCACTCACAGCAAGTGTATATGGATGTGCCTTTAATCTCTTAGGATCCTGGCCCATATGTTTGAAAAGTACATGTACTTGAGCAACACGGAAATCTTTTGAATTAATTCATCTTTTTTTTTCAGAGTTGGTAATCCCATACTCAGTATGTCAAGCAGTACTCACCGAGTGACCACAGTGTAGTGTGGTAGATCACTTGTGTAGATAATTGTTTCTCAGCTGTACAGGAATGGTTGTGTTCCTCCAGGAATATCCTTACTCAAAGGTAAGGGATCAGAACATCAGAACATTTTTCCGGAAAGGGAAGAACAATTCCAGGTGGGAAAAATAGTCATGGATTTACTGTCACTTTGCTCTATTTTTACCACCCCAGTCACTTCTCTGGTGGCTACTTCCCAGCACAGCTTCTGGCATGTGGTAGGTACCCAGTGCATAATTGCTGAATGAAAGAATGAATTCAATCTCCAGGGCATCCATTTCATTTCTCTGCAGCTACATTATTGGTATAGCAACAGCCAAGTCAGCACATTATTTTTATAATTATTTTCTATAGGGTAGTGGTCTATACATTTTTTAGTCATGCACCCTTATAAATGAAGAAATTTGTGCATGCACACCCAAAATAGGTATTTTATAAATAGAACATGTTGCTTTATAAAACATATTTAATGAATAGAAGAATAAGATTAAGTTAACAGAAGTTCTAATATCTTATTCCTGCATTCTAGAAGATTGTCTTGCTTACCTCCCCTGCATACTCTATAATGGAGACTCTTGGCTATAAAGTGTGAAAGAAGAGGAACGCAGCCCCTGTCTTGGAGAGTTTACATCTTATCTGGTAGACCAGATGAGCACAATGAAGGACTGTGATAGAGAAGGTGTTTTATGCTGTGGTGTACTAGAAGAGAGTCCCTGTATAGAATTTTGTTAAAAACGCAGAATGCAAAACATATTTCACAGTCCATAACCTGTGATTTGTAGTGAGACATTTCTTATGTTGAATTGAGCTCAAGCACTCTCCAAATTCTTCAGTAGATATGTTCTATTTCTTGGAATCACACAGATTTAATATGAAGAACAATTTTTGTTCATATTAATGTTTCTCTTTTTATTCTATCCTGAAAAACTTGTCCACTTAAAACTGGCCTTTTTATCCCCTTGCACAATAAATTTTACTTTTCGAGGGGCATTTGTTACTTAAATTCTGACTCTGAGGAAAGGATAACATATAAGGCAGGTGTTTCATAAGTACCTTTGAGAGGCTCATGTGCTTCAGGCGCGCAGAATGGATGATGTAGCAAAATGTTTATGGATCACAAACATAAACACAGTGATTCTGCAAATAATCCAATAACCTCAATTTTCTTGGCCAGCAATCTACATACTGATGTCATGGGAAATACCCCTTTAGTTTGGTGTGTGTGTTCTCGTTGGGGCTCTTCCTCTTTACTCCCTGACTGTTCTGTACTTTTTCTTCGTTTCCGCTTCTTTTCTTCTACGACCTTAGGTCGCATGCATCTATTTTCAGCACAGTCAAGGTGGCCCCCAAACTGATAGAAAAGGTCAATCCTTTGGAGTAAAACTAGTAAATATGCACATGAAGCAGATGCATGTAGTCATTTGTGGAGTAATTCACCTTACGAAATGGTTTGAAAGCCTCCACTAAGTGAGTCAGGTGTATTTACAGGGAGATAATGGTGTAACATTTATCTAGTCATTTGTGCCGTAAGCTGACTATTTAAAATAATTATGTTAACAAAAGGATCGTGGGCTGCATAGAATCTAGGGGAAAAAAGGAGAGCCCTAAAAGCTAAGACTGGTGAATATTTCTCTAGGAGTGGTTGTCCTGGGTACTCTAGGCAGCATGATGAGTATAGATGCCTTAGTAAATTAATATTATATATTGGCTTTCAGCTTTATAAATTAATTTCCTGTGAGTTTGGTTAATGTGAGTCATGTCACTTGAGCAAAGTCAACTTTGAACCCGTAATACAGAGGGCCAAAACCTGTATCATGATGAGTCTACTAAGACACCACATAATAAGAAACTCTGTCTGAGGCCCCAGCTGGCTGCTTGGACATTGTTCTTTAGCTTCCATATATTAGTTATGGTAATGCTAGCTGCTGTAAAATACAAATCCCCAAACTGTAGTCATTTCACAGGATAAACTATTTCTTCTTTTTCATGTGACACTCCAATGCAGATGTTCTGGCTGTGGTTGGGGGTAGGATGCTTTGTCCCATGCAATGTAGGGTCCAGGTTGCTTGGGGGGGTGGTCAACATATGGCATGTCAGATTGCCCTGGGTGTTGACATCTAACAGGGAAAGGGAGTGGGTATGGGTAGGAAAGGCACACCCACTTTTTAACTACCTTGAATGGGAACGGACATAAATTGTTGCTGCTCCCATTCCACTGGGACAAGTCAGTTATATGCCCATGTGTAGGTGAAAAAAGGAGGGGATTAGGAAATGCAGTCTCTGGTGGGGCAGCCACTTGCCAGCAATAACTCCACAGTAGGAAGGAGAACGTGGAGTTTTGAAGAATGGCTAAGCCCTGTCTGCCACAATCCATAGCATTGTGAAATGTTCCTAAGGACAAGAGAAATGTTAATGTAATCATTAAAAATCCTTCACTTTGCAAAGTAAACCTTTGATGCAATGTTTTATCTTTAAGAATAAGGCATGCAGCTTACATTAACAGTGAAAGTTTAAGTTTTGAAGCACAGTGTTTAGATTGCTTACAATACACAAAGTGATGGTGAGATCTGACAATTACCTAATAAATTTTATCAGTATAGACAACTGACTCATAGACCTAACATAGATTTTTAACCTGAATTATCTAACTTGGTTTACTATAATCTTAAATAGGTAAGTAAAACAAACTTTTCCCTTATTTTATATTCATAAATATAATATGAATGTGCTTTTTCTTCTTTCCAAAATTGTTTCTAATTGATGGGAAGAAAAAAGTTTGAATTTTTGCGTATGTGAAATAGAGCAGGAAAAAAACCCCACCTCAAACATTTATTTCACAGTTTGAGGGTCTGTTTGTAGAAATATTCAATGATGTGGAAAGAGATTCTATGTGATATATCAAGTTACAGAAAATATCACCCAAAGATAAATACATATGCCTCAGCTCATGGTACTTTAGAAATACAGAAATATTTAATGGGCAAAAGATGAACTGAAGTAAATATTGAAGCTACTTTTCCATAAAAGGACCTGAATTCTGTTTTAATATGTAATCCAAAGTATGTCTAGTCTTCCTGTTAATGCAGTTTTTCCTGGAAGATGCTTTGACTTTATTAATTCTATATTCAGTGAAACAAAAAACAAACATAAAGCCAAACAAAATATTTAAAAACCAACTTTCGATTGCAATTATCTTTTTCTATCTTTTTTTTTTGGTTACAATTTTTGTTCTTCTAACAAACTGAATTGCTGTCAGTCCTATAAATAGATCTGATGGCTAAACCACTAAGCTGTGATGTGGCCAGTTTGGTCGGGGAGAAGGGTGAAGTCCTATGTCATATCTAATCAAACAAGTAGGGTGAAGGTTGGGAGTGGTAGGGTTTGAGGGGTTGAGATAATCTCCTATAAGATTTAGCTGGATGTTTTATTATATATGATTACAAAGGGGGCATAGGTCTAGCCTCGGACAGTGAGCCTGGGTATGTTACGGTGATCAGGGAAGATTCTGGGGCTGCTACCTTCCTCTTCAAAATTACACGCACTGAACAATTAGAATTCCTTAGGTAATACTGCGGTGTTAGTTAGGATGGTGACACAATGATAGTAACAATATCAATTATTAAGTACCTACTCTGTGCTAGGCACTGCACTAGAGGCTTACAGTCACTAAATTTCAGAATAACTCTGCAAGAAAGGTTTTATTATCCCTGTTTTGCATATGCAGACCCTGAAATTCAAGGAGGTTGAGTGATTTGCTCAAGGCCACATAATTATTTGCAGGAGAGGCAGGATTCATTCCACCTGTGTCTGATCCCAAAGCCCTTGTCCTTTTCCCTAGGTGAATCCCCTCTCAGTAAGGTGTCCACAACAAACTTTTTGGATCCTCAGATAAGTTTATCACCACACCTTTGCAGACTTCAGTCTTCCCCTTACTCTGACATTAGTGACTGCCCCAGGCACCAGCATTTCACTGTACACCATAGCAATTATTTATGAGTTGGAGACTTGCAGCCTGGGGCTGGTTTACCGGAACTGTTTTGAACAAAAACAAAAAGTAACTCTTTTTCTAGGTTGCTCCAGGATTCTTTGATTCTTTGATCCAAAGGAACTCTGTCTTCTGTAGATGTGGAGGAGGAGCACACACAGAAGAAAGGCCTTTTCCAGGCCAGTGGCTTTGCTTGTTTTGTATGAGTTTAACTTTCATACTAAATCTCATCAACTTCAGCAATTTCTTTGTGGTTACTTAAAACTTTCTGTGAGTGTTGTGGTGGGATAGGGCTAGGGTAGATATACCTTGAAGGGTGAATAGGATGGTCTCCAGGCATTGGCAGGTGAAATGTGTACCATCTTCCAAGTGAAATTCTATTATGAATCTTTGTTGCTGGAATGTCGAGAGATACTGGTCACCCGCAAATCCCCTCCCACCTGCCCCCAGCCTCTTCATTTGAGACTCAGCTAATGCCACTACTTCTCCAGGAGACTTTCCTGATCTTTTCATGCCCAGGACTAGGTAGCCAAACTCTATGTGCCATGGCACCCTGTTGCATTTGTTACATTAATACTACAATAGATGTTTGTGTCTGATAATTTAAAATTTAAGAACTGTATCTTGTACATTTTTGTACTGCCAGTGCCAGTTTCTAACACCCCAAAAATTCTCAATAAATCTTTGAGAAGAACTGAATTGTGTTTCATTTATTTATTTAATAAATATTTAGTGAACACCTACTATGTGGAGATACAGGAAGAGGAAAATCAGACACTCGGCCTTTTCTTTTGTTCCTAAGACATATCAGTTTATACATAGTTGATTAAAAATTTGCGTTGGGATTTGACATATGAAACCATTCAGACTGGTCCATAGAACTTGTTTCTTTTCCTCAGTTAAGCACAAACTTTTTATAACCATCTCAAATATGGACATCTGAGAAAGAAGATACTCAATAAAATAACATTCTGAATAAATACTCAAAGGGCAGTAATTAACTGATCAGTTGTCACTGACATCTATACAAGTTTAACTATAGAAGCACAGTAGTATACAAATAAACTTAGATACCAAGTAGAAGCAGGTGCCCTTGTGTGAAGTTCAGTTATTATTAATTGCTTCTTTCTTATCACCAAGTCTAAGGAGAAAACATACCATGAACTTTTTCTTACAGTCAAAATTTTCAGGGCATATGTGCAACTTCAATGTAAACCTAATTGTGTGTATTAATCTTCTGTTTAATGCTTAAATCACTGTCAGAATAAATATAAAACTTTTTTTTTTGCATAGAATAAAATGCCTCACATCCCTTCCCATCCTATTTGGGCTCCTTTAGTCACATCCTCGATCATTGTCTTCCTTGCATGCTTTGATTGCACCACACCAAACTGTTTATTGTCCCCCAACCAGCCAGCAGTTCATTTGTTCACATTTTACGTACAATTTGGGTGCTTCTGTCCTTGGAGAACCCGACTTACCTCTCTCCTCCTTTTAGGAGCTTTCCCTGTCTGCATTCCACCCTGATGTGGAGTTCAGCACCCAAAACATGTATATGTGCTATCACTACCTTAAACATACCTCCTAATATTACACTCATCACATTACACTGTATTCTTTGCTTATCTGCTTGATTTTATATTGAAATCTAAGAATGCAGGGATCATGTCTTACTTATCTTTGAAATTTTACTAGCTGTTGACTGGTACTTAGTCAACTCTCAATAACTATTTGCTGAAGGAATAAATGCATTTTTGGCTTGGGTTGCTCTACTCCAATCTGTTTAGAAAGAATGCAATATTAATTTGCATTCTGACTGCTTTATTTTATTTTATTGTGGTAAGATTTTCAGTGTACAATACAGTATTCTTATTTATAGGCGTGATGTCATATAGCAGGTCTCTAGGCTTTATTGATCTTATATAACTGAAATTTTGTACCTGTTGATTAGCAATTTCCCATTTCCCCCTCCCCCCCAGCCCTTGTCAATCACCATTCTATTCTTTGCTTGTATGAGTTTGACTATTTTAGATACCTCATACAAATGGAATCATGTAGTATTTGTCCGTCTGTGCCTGGCTTATTTCAGTTAGTGTAATGTCCTCAAGGTTTATCCATGTTGTATCATGTTGCAGGATTTCCTTCTTTTAAAAGTTGAATGATATTTCATCGTGTAATATGCATATACCACATTTTAAAATCCATTCATCTATTGATGGACATTTAGGTTGTTTCCACATCTCAGCTATTGTGAATAGTGCTGCAATGAACATGGGAATGCAAATATCATTTTGAAATCTTAATTTCAAATCTTTTGGACATATACATGGAAGTGGGGTTGCTGGATCATTCTCACCACATGGGTTCCAGTTTCTCCACATCCTCTACAACACCTGTCATCTTCATTATTATTTTTTTTTTGATAATAGCCATCCTAACAGGTGTGAGGTGATATTTCATTGTGATTCTGATTTGTATTTCCCTGATAATTAGTGACATTGTACATCTTTTCATATGCCTATTGACCATATGTGTATCTTTTTTTGAGAACTGTCTGCTTAATTCCTTAGCCCATTTTTTAAATTGGGTTATTAGGGTTTATTTTGCTATTGAGTTGTAGGAGTTTCTTATATATTTTGGAAATTATCCCTTGTCAGACACATGGTTTGCAAATATGAGAGGTCACTTACTTCCTTGCATCTTCTTTTATCATAAAATACATTCTGCTATTTGAGATTCAGCTAAGTCAGAAAGAAAGAGAGAAGGTGACTGCTTCATGCCCACCTCCCTATTTGCAGCACCCCCCCATGTCCCCACCATTTAGGGAAAGGGTTCTTTGGGAACAGTACTTCAGAGTTCACTCTAATAAACGCGGAGCCAGATAGAGCCAATTCAGAATCTATTCTCTACCACTTACCCTTTGTTAGTTATTCAACCTCTCTAAGCCTCAATTTTCTTAACTGTAAAACGGAAATAATTTTACAGTGTAAAATGGAAACACTTTTTTAAGTGTCAGAGGAAGCTATGAATAGAAAACACCTGGAATAGAGCCAGGTTCCTGGGCACACTTAAAAAAATTCCTTTCTTTTCTCCAGATCTTTGAACATCCTCCTTGATTAATTTTTGTTGTATTTATATTATAGTATTTGAACCACAGACACTGGAATTAAGATTCCCAAATACTCATCTCTTCTGGAATATCAACTGGTAACTAAGAAATTTAGTAAACTATGACGCTGTTTATCTGTAAGTTAGAAATAATAATAGTATCACCCTATGGAGTTGCTGGGAAGACTAAATGAAATCATGTCTGTTTCTTTAAGGAGCAGTCATCTTGTTATGTCTTCCACCCCTGGACTTTTATTTTAATACAGAGTTTAAAAAGAACATAGTGATATGTTTCCCTTTTTACATATGTTGTTTTTGTCGTATTGAAGACTATCAGAATTGTTGATTTCTGAAATTTTCCTGTTTAGAGAGTTTTTAAATTGCTACAAATACCTATTGTCTGCCCAGTGCCCCTGTTCTTTTGCAGAACAGCGCTCTTGCTTGAAATTGTGTATTTCAAGTTGTGTTTGTCAATCACAGAAACCTGCCACAATGATTTGTCCAGGGGTTGAAACATATGACCCAAAGTAGATCAATGGGTGTTTTTCCTTCGAGTGTTATAACTGGAGTTAGTCCTTCTCTGAAGGCAAAGCTATGAATTCTTAGACCCCAGGACACCAGATGGCTATATTCCCTGCCATGCGGAAAGAGGCAATCTGAAGGTGACTTCAGAACCACAGAGATAGGGGACAGGGTGTCTGATGCCCTTTGGTCTCTGATCCCAGCCACCACTTTGACAGAGTTGTGCTCCACCCTTCATTTGGTTACTTGACACTTCCATGAAATTCTCCTGGTAGCATGTTTAATTTCAACTGGGCTACTGTCACTTGTGTCAACTAATGCAGAAACAACTTGGTATGTTTAATGATTGTTACACAAGACAAGGTAAAGCCTGCTCTTTTATTCTTCTTTTTATCATATCATAACATTATAAGCATTTTTATGTTTTTAAACACTCTTCATATATATTTCTTTTAATGGCTGTGTAATATCCCATCCTCTAGCTATATCAAACTTTGTTTAACCTTTCCCCTAGTGAGGGAAATTTAGATAATTTTCTTAAGATAGAATCTTAAAATCAAGGGATATAAAGCTCTTGATATATATTGCCAAATTATTTTTTTAACAAAGGTTATAGACCTTGAAATCCCATCTGCACTGTACAAAAATACTATTTCATTGTACCATTGCTAGCATTGAGTATTAAAACTTTAATATATTTTGATCATTTGTACTAGTAGAGTTCAAAATTTTCCCACATGTTTATATTTTGTCCATTTTTCTATTAAGTTCTACTTTGTTCCTGATACATTTCTTATTGATGTATATGCCTTTTAAAAAGTAAAATCATTAACTTTTTATGACTTGTGTTAATTTTTTCCCTACATTTTATATTAGCTTTTGGGTTTTTTTTTAATACAACAAAACTTTATATTTTAATGCTACTAAATATATAACTCTTTTCCTTTATTTTTTTTATTACTGGTAAGCTTAGAATATCCTCTTATGCTAGAGAGCAGATAAATATTCACCTATTTTTTTCTTTTTTAAAATAAATTTTTAAAAATTTTAATGTGTCATCAATGTGGAAATCATTTTCTCCAAAATAGCTACCTAGTTGTCTGAATACTATTGGTTAATCTAGTCTTTCACATATTGATTTATAATAAGATCTAAATCATATTATATATTGAATATTTTATGTATGTAAAAGTGGTTGTTCATAGATCTATACCAACCATCTATAAATTCATCCTTTCCAGTTCTGTAAGATTTTAATTGTTATACTTTATATGCTTTGGTAAGAAACAATACTAATACTAATACTAATAGCTAATATATATTGAATGCTTGCTTACTATGTACCAGACATTGCACTAAATAATTTCCATTTATTATAATTTTTAAGTCTGTCAAAACCTTATGAGTTTCTAGAAAGTTCTTCTTCATTACTCTTCTTTAAAAAATTATCCTTAACTATTCCTGCCCTTTGGATGAATTGCAGAATCACTTTGAGAAGTTCTACACTTTTTTCCTTAAATATAAAAACAATTACTTGTTATTTTTACACATATTGTCAAAATTTCCTTCTAGGTGAGTGCAGCAGGGTTGGCTCAGCCTGGGGTACTGGGAGCAGGGGCTGGACAGGGGTATAGGAGGAACCTCCGCAGAAGTGGAGAGAAAGGGAAGACAGAGCCTTACATTCCAGGAGACGGTTTAGAGCAGTGCTGTCTAATAGAAATATAACACAAAATATATCCTACACAATTATGTAGTAATTTTGAACAACTTTCCAGTAGCCATACTAAAAAGTAAAAAGAAACATATGAAATTAATTTTAATAACATAGTTTATTTAACCCAAACTATCCCAAATATTACCATCTCAACAAATTATCAATATAAAAACCAGGAATGGAACAGTTTACATTATTTTTTATACTAAGTATTTGAAAGCATGTGTGTGTTTTACACATATAGTACGTATCAATCTGGATCAGCCACATTGCAAGTGCTTACTAGCTGCAGGTGGTTAGTGGTCATGGTAGTGTACAACATGGGTCTAGAGGAAACCTCCAATCTTAGGAGGATGACAGGGAGGGGAAAGGTAGGCTAAGCAAGGGAAAAAATCTACAAGATAAAACTTCCACAGAGCAAATAGCAGGTTAACTCAAGAATTCCCCAAAGAGAGGCAACCTAAAACTAGACCGTCTTTCAAAGAGTCTACGTCTTGAGCTAGGGGTGAGTAGTGGTGCTAACAAAGGTGCTGATCCTGTTTGGACAATATTTAATTTTCCTATATATTGTATAATTTGGGGATGAACAAATAACAGATAATATATAACTAGAGAAAAAAAGCTGGCATATTTTTTAAGTGGATTTTTAAAAATTTTGTATATACTGAGGTGGTTTTGGAAGTGTCATGGGAATATGAAATGAAAAGTTTGAGAAGCTTTTTCCAAAAATGTGATGGTATTTGAGAGAAAAACTTATCTTCTTTTTTGTTTGTTTAGGGAAGGATTTTGAACTGTTTATTAATAATAGAACATAGGACAATACTTCTGTATGTATCTGTGGAGGAGCATAACAAAATAGTTTGTTTACTTACCATGGATTTAGAAGTTCACAAAAACAAACCCAGAACTAAGAGAATAAATATATAGCTCTATGCTTATAAAGTAATACCCAACATTTTTAAGAAACAATGGTGATCAGATAATATGTCATTGAAAGTCACCAAAAGTGAAGACTCTTAATGTTGTATAGTCGTCTCCCCTTATCTGCAGTTTTGCTTTCCATGTTTTCAGTTACTCATGGTCGACTGTGGTCCAAAAATATTAAATAGAAAATTCCAGACACAAACAATTCATAAGTTTTAAATTGTGTGCCATTCTGAGTATTGTTATAATTGTATTTTATTATTGTTGTTGATCTCTTACAGTGCCTAATTTATAAACTAAACTTTATCATAGGTATGTATATATAGGAAAAAACATAGTATATATGGGGTTTGGTGCTTTCTGAGGTTTTGGCCATCCACTGGGGTCTTGGAATGTATCCCCTGCATATAAGGGGGTACTACTGTAGTCTTTATGACCTTCTGATAAGCAATCACCCATCTGTTTCTGTTAGAAAGCATGAAAAGAGGCAAAGGAGATGCTTCAGAAATACTAATGAAGATATCTGAAAAGGGAAAATTGCCAAAACATGAAAAATAGAAGGTTATGTAGGCAGCAATAGTGGGCGTAATAGATTTGAATAGATTGAAACATTTGCAATCATTGTATAAAAGTCTGAAGGCTTTATGAATTGCTACTAATAGGAAGATAATGTATGAATCTGTTTATGGGAAAGTTTTGGGATCTAAAATAGCATGTACCTGACTATGGGCTCTTGTTTCAGAAACTTTTATTTAATAAAGTTATATCAGATTGAATTACATGAAATTACCATTTTTAAGATCATGAATTGTTCACTATCAGTAATTTCAAATAGACTTAGATATACTGGGTGTTGAAAACCCTACGTTAAATATAGGAAAATTTAGAAAATGCTCCAAATCTCATTAATCCAAACAATTCAGATGAAGTAATCAGGTTGACTATTTTATTGGCAGACAATATGTGCAGTGCTTTAGAAATGGGAATCTGAAGTCAGGCTGCCAGGGTCCTGGCTCCACTAGTTATTTACCACACGCTGCTGGGCAAATCATTTGACCCCTATCTGATTCAGTTTCTTTATCCATAAAATGGGGACATTAATAAATTGTCTTATTTAATTTTTCAAAATGGGATTTAAAAATCTTCCAAAAAATGAGGCTTTTAAATGGGATTACTTAATTCTATAGAATGGGATTATTTACTCTTTCATTAAGTGAAACTCTATCCATAAAATGGGGATATTAATAAATGATCTTATTTAATCTTCCCTAAAACATTATGAATGGTATTCATCATATGGTGTTCATTCATAATGTTTTGGGGGAATAAGTTTGGGAAAAATAACCCTAAAATCGTAGATAAGTCTTTATAGGAGTTGTGCAGAGAATAGCTCCAATCAATAAACCCAAATTCAAAAATTCAGAAGACCTTGTTTCCATATCAGTATGAACACCATTCTTAATGTTTTGGGAATGTTTGGGAAATTCTTAATGTCATTAATTCTTAATGTTTGAGAAACATTAAATAAGACAATTTATGCAAAGTGATTAACGAAGTGCTTTAGTAAATGCTCAGTAAATGTTAGTCAAAAAAAAAAAAAACCACCCAAATATGGTGCTTTGTAGATGCTGACCTGAAAAAAGAGTCTCAAGGTCTCTAACACCCTCCACCCTGGTCTCTCCCATAGCATAGGATTCTCTGAAGTTCCCTAATCCTTATCTGCTTAAAATCTGAACCTACCAAAGAAGAAAACAACTACCTCTGGTCCTTTTTCTGAGTTTTCATTACTTGATTCCATATGGCAGGCAGGAAGACTAAAATCTGTCAACAAACCTGGACAGACTTTTGTCACAAACCATTGTCCATCCACTCAGTGGGCCCAACAGACTTCGTGCCAGACCACTGTATGTTCTTCAAGCCCATCGAATCTTCCCTAGTAACTGTTTACTGCACCTCAGCAGAATTCATTCTGAAGGCTCCCACGATCACGTTAAATAAATTTGTATGCCTTTTCTCCAATTAACCTGATTTTTGCGAGTTGATTTTTCCGAGAACCTGACAAGGGCCAAAGTTCCCCTTGGTCCCCATAGCAGTCAATTCCCGCTCCTATTCCCAGCCCCAGGCAAGCTCTGATCTGTTTTCTGTCTTTACAGATTTGCATTTTTCTCAGAAGTACATATGACTTGAATCGTGCGGTATGTGGTCTTCTATGTCTGGCTCCTTTTATTTGGCTTAATATTTTTGAAGTTCCACTATGTTGTAGCATGTATCAGTAGGTTGTCCCTTTTAATTCCATTTTATGATATTGTAAAGGCCAAAGGGAAAACTTCCCCTTCACCCTTGGATGTTTTGCTGAAAAATCAATTCATGAAAGGCAGATTAATAAAAAAAAAAGGCATTCAAATTTATTATTAATATGCACATGGAGAGTGTCACAGAGTGATTACCCAACCCCCCAGTGGGGTGGAGAAACTTATACCATCTTGAGGTTCCAGAAAGAATGGGAGCTTGGATCCTGGCAAAACAGGTTATGGGAGGGAGAGAAGAGGAGGCTTAGCTGGCAGAGCTGGTCTTGTTGTAAAGATGAAACCTCATGGGTAGCAGCCCTTAGAGAAAATAGATGGTGAATGTTTCTTTCAGACCTTTAAAGGTGTCAGATTCTCAGCTGATTTTCCTAGATCAGAACAACAGAAGGCCTGGCTGCATCAATGCAGATTCTCTATAGATACAAATTTCCCCCACAAAAGACAGCTTTGCAGGACCACTTCTGTTTGCTGGCTCTCTGAAAGCCATCTCAAAATATGTCAAAGAAATATATTTTAGGGTAAAATATTTTGATTTCCTACAAAATACTGCATTTTAAAAATTGACTCACCAGTTGATACACATTTAGGTTATTTCCTGTTGGGGGATATTATGAATAAGGCTGCTATGAATGTTTGAGTCCAAATTTTATGTGTACTCAAACACATAAATCTTGGGAATTGCTAGATTGAATGGTAAGTTTGGGTTTAACTTTTTAAGAAATTGCCAAACTATTTTCCAAAGTGGCTGCACCATTTTATGTTCCCAACAGCAGTACATAAGGGTTTCAATTTCTCCACATCCTCACCATCGCCTATCTTGTCTTTTTGATTATAGCCATTCTGTGTGAAATGGTACCTCATTTTGGTTTTAACTTAAATTTCCCTAAAGACTAATGATGTTGAGTATTTTTTCACATGCTTATAAACCTTATATCTTTTTATTGTGAAATATCTATTCAAAAAGTTTGCTTACTTTTAAATTCAGTTGTCTCTTTATTAAGTTCCAAGTATTCTTTATATATTCCGGATACAAGTCCTTTATGAGATGTGTGGTTTGTAAATACTTTCTCCTGTTCTGTGGCTTGTCTTTTTATTTTCTTAATGATATGTTTTGAAGAGCAAAGTATTTTAATTTAGATGAAATAAAATTTATTAATTTTTAATGGATTGTGCTTTTGATGAAATATCTAAGAAATTTGTGTCTAACCCAAGGCTACAATAATTTGTTTTAGGAAGTTTCTTTTATAGTTTTAGTTCTTATATTTAGATCTATAGTCTATTTTGAGTTAAATTTTTTTTGTATGGTATAGGGCTGCGGTCCCCAACCCCTGGGCCATGGAACGGTACCGCAGCCTGTTAGGGACTAGGCTGCAGAGTTCACCACACCATGCACTAAGCCCCCCCAACCCCCCGGGAAAAATTGTCTCCCAGGAAAGTTAGGAAGGTAGGGGGCGTACAGCAGGAGGTGAGTGGTGGGCCAGTGAGAGAAGCTTCACCTGTATTTACAGCCACTCCCTATCGCTAGCATCACCACCTGAGCTCCAACCACCCCACCATCCCCCCACCCGGTCATGGAAAAATTGTCTTCCATGAAACCAGTCCCTGGTGCCAAAAAGGTTGGGAAGGTTGGGGACCAATGGTATAGGGTAAGGATCGAAATGCTTTTTCTCTTTTTCTTTTTCTAACATATGGATATCCTGTTGACTCAGCAGCATTTGTTGAAAACACTGTCTCTTCTCCCATTGAATTTTCTTAACATCTTTGTTGAAAGTAAATGGACCATAAATATAAGGGTTTATTTCTGGAATTTCAATTTTGTTCCTTTGATCTATATGTCTATCCTGTGCCAATACAACTCTGTCTTATTACAGTAACCTTGTAGCAAGTTTTGAAATTGGATGATATTAATTTTCTCAAACTTTGTTCTTTCTTTTCAAAATTGTTTTGGCTATTCAAAACAATTATTTTGGAAACAATTTCAAAACAAATGTTTAGCATTGCCATATATATTTTAGGATCAGTTTATCAACTTACACAAAAAATCCTGCTGGGATTTTGATCAGGATTACATTGAATTTGTAGATTAATTTGGGAAGAATTATCATTTTAACAATATTGAGTCATTTACCCAATGAACATAAAGTGTCTTTTTATTTAGATAATTTAAAATTTCTCTCAGTAATGTTTTGTGGTTTAGTGTACAACTCATACTTTTTAGATTTATTCCTAAATATTTTACTCTTTTTGATTCTCTTTCCAATGAAATTTTTTTTTAAATTTTGGTTTTGGAATGTTTGTTGCTAATATACACAAAAATATAATTGGTTTTTGTATGTTGACATTTTAATGTGACTTTCCTAAACTTGTATATAAGTTCTAGTAGTTTATTATTATTTTTTTTAAATACAGATTCCTTAGAATTTTCTACATAAAATAGAGGCAAATTGTTAATTTTTTTCTAATATATATACCTTTAATTTTTTTTTTTTTTTGGTCTCATTGCTATGGTTAGAAACACCAGCACAACATTGAACAGAAATGGTGAGAGTGGACATTTTGCTGTTTCCAATCCTCAGGGGAAAGAATTTATCTTCTACCAGTAAGTCTGATGATAGCTGTAAGTTTTTAGAAATGACCTTTATTAAGTTCCTTTCTGTTCTTTTTTTTGCTTGTTAAGAGTTTTTATTATGAGTAGTACTGGAATTTGTTAAATGCTGCTCGTGTCTGTTGAAAAGATCATGTGGTTTTGTCCTTTATCCTATTAATATGGTGCATTACTTTAACTGACTTTCAGATATTAAATCTTGCATACCTGGGATAATTCCACTTGGTCATGTGGTAGAGTCCTTTTTATAAATTGTTATTTATTCCCATTCTTTAGTGTTACAATTGTGAAAAATCCCCTTAAAGTAAGTAGAGTTTTTAATAGTTGATTCTTGCAGAGAATTACTTCTCTCTGGTATATTCTAAATCATTCTAGTGGGAAGATTTTTGGGTACCAGGAACCGCTGCTCACTGCTGTGCCTCCCTGTCCCTGCCTCAAACTCGAATGTCTTTGCTCTGTGGCTGTCCTTTCTTACCTGTTTCTCAGAGAGGAGTCTTCTGCATATGGTGGGGAGCAGAAGGGATTTTTAAACATTCTTTTCCAAAAACAAGGACTTTCTATTAGCAGTCTTAACTGAAAATAGTCATTTTTGGACAGTACCCTGATATCTTGTGTAATACATTAAAAATGTCCTAACTGCTTAACCGACTTCCACTTTCATGACTTTGTAGTTCAGCTGCCACTTTCTGTTACCTCTGTAAACATGCTGACCATTGCTCATGCCATGTTAAGCACTTGTAGCAAACAGGCTACTCTCTGGCATATCCACACACTTCTGTTCCCACCAGTTGAATTATATGCTAGCAAGAGTCAGTCGTGCAAGTTCCTTAAACTGTTTATTCCAGATGTACTTGTTATTGTAACTAGATAACTTAATTAAATATTTAAACTGATAAAATGTGAAAAGAAAGAGATTTTCTGTGGAATATAAGTTCGGTATATTGGAAAGACACCAGAAAATAAAGTGATTTAAAAATTATATTGAATTAGAGGTCAGTGAGATCGTTGTAAGATACTGGGGAAAAATTTTTCAATTTAAAATTTAGGATTCTGCATCAAATTTGTTTTTCAAGCACTTGTAAATTCTACTTTCACTTAAAAAATTTAAAAAATAACCACGGAAGCATAGAGAAGTCTTTACGGAAGTTATGCGGAGAACAGGTCCCATCAGCAAACCCAGATTCAAAAAGTCAAAAGACCTTAGTTCTGTGTCAGAAGACTGGAGAATGACTGTTCAACAATATGAAGTTAAAATACAATGTGTTTGTGTGTATATACACATATATATCCTACATTAAATGATTTTTTTCCAATTAACAACCATGTATAAATTACAATTGTGTCATTATGTCAGATAAGAGGTCTTATATTAAACTCCATATATCCCCATAGTTTGGAGGTTGGGACCATTATTTATTTCATGTCTAGTATCAGGTTAGGTACATAATATGCCTTTGGATTAGAACAAGGGGCAATAACAGAACATGTAATTCAGAGAATAAACTGTGCTATTTTACTCTGCTTTTGTATTTGAATATGAGGAAAAATACTTTAGGATGAGTAATCAACTTCCAGCTTTGATGAAATTGTGTCCTTCTCAAGGGCGAAAAGTTTTCAAGGACCATGACGAGCTACTGAAGTTTCTTTGTGCAGTCAGTGTTTCTGGAAATTGTGATGGAGAATGAAATTTAAAAATGAAAAGATAAGAGAGCGTAAACAAATTATTAGAGATAAAATTAATTTTTAATTAAAAACAAGAGTCCATGAAAATAAATCAGAAACCAAGTAAAAGAGTCAAGCTATCCCATGGTAATAAATTATTCGAAGAAAAGGAAAGTTGCTGTAAGAATCCATTCTGTAGCATTTTCCTATTATGGGAAAAAATATTCATCTGGAGCCAAATTCCCATTTTCTGTAGCTTTGAGTATTTTTTTTTTTTTTGTTCCTGGCAGTAATTCGGCCAAAGGCTTTTTGGTATGTGTATACACTTGAGAAAAGGACCATTTTGTTGGGTAACTTCTTTCCATTTAATTAGAAATCAAGTCATTAGTCTCCTTGTGATCTAATTAGACTACTGTTTTAACTTGATAAAGATAGGAAATAATTGTTATTTAGGAAAAAAAAAAAAAAGAAAGCCAAATTCCTGGGGACAAAGAACTACCCCCTTTCCCTCAGTTAAACCCCCATTAGCAACGTGTGAGGAAGCAATGACAAAGCACTCAGTGTTCCCTTTAGAGGGTCTTTAAGAGCCTGCTCTGTCTGTAAGCAGCTTTCTTTTGCTAATGTGGGCTGAATCCCTGACAAAGGCCAGTGTTAATGGTCGGCTTCAAGAATCTAATCCCTGGAAGGGAAGCATTTCCTTGGATAGCTTTGTAATATGCTTGTCAAACATTTTAAACCATTTAACAGAAAGAAGCATTGTGATGACAAGACACAACCTTGCCAGTTCTTTGGACACATCTGCCACTGGAGTAATGGGATGACCCTTTCGGGCTCCAGTGGCTCATGCACAAATGCAAACTCGTGTGGAGTACATCTTGAGACTCGATTTTGATAACTGGTTTTGACTGGGTTTATTGGCTTATTTTGCATCTGTTTTCTTGCAGAATACATTATTCATGTTTTATTCTCAATAATATCCTTCCTGTTTAATCTTGAACTTCTTTTGGAAGGCTAATAAAGTCATAATGACGAACACATCTTTTTACAATCTCAAAACGACACTGGAACAGTGAAAAAAAAAGCCTGATGGAAGGACATGGGTACTTTAAGACGAAGTCTGCCAACCTCCTCATTTGCCGGCAAATTAATAAACTTCTCTTTCCTTCACAAACCACTTGTCCTTGTTCTTCTGATGTGGCCTCAGGGACAAGGGCCGAGCTGTTGGTAACATGTTGTTTAACTTTCTGCATGTTTGTGATAAATATATTTATGTCTTGAACTCCATATCCATGTGGGGATATATTTCTTTGTATCTGCTATGTTAGCATCCAGTGCAACGCCTTCAAATATGAATCTTTTGAGAAATAAACATGATTTAACTGGTCAAATAAAAAAAAAGCCCGATGGAATCTTCCTTTCTCTTGCAGTTGTTGATTCATTTTCATTCACTTCTTTCCAAGCCAAATACAGTTACTGTATTTGTATCTTGTTAGTTCCTGTCCATTGTAGGGGCAGAGAGGGGGTGATTTCTTTCCTCCCCGTCATAAGAATCAAGGCCGACACTCCTTTAAGAACGACAGGTTAACTAGAGAAAAGAATAACAAAGGTATATGATCACAGTTTTACATGACGTGAGAGCCTTCAGAATGAAGACCCAAAAGTACAGGGAAAATTATTCATTTTTATGCTTAGGTTCAATGAAGTATGGACAGCTATAGGAAAAATACGATTGGGCAAAATAGTATGATTCAATGCTAACAGACTGAATGGGGAAACTCAGCAAGGTCTGTCCAGATTTTTCTTGGCCTCTCTGTGCAGCATTCCTTCCTCTTGGGTATGGGACAGGAGCCCTCTGGAATGAGAGTCTTAATTCCTTTGTGGCCAGCTGTTATACAGAAAGGTAGGAAGAAGGTTAGAATAATATTTTTAGGCTTTATGGCTGGCATTAGGGAAAAGAGGTTGTAGTTCCTATTGACTTTTCTCAAGGGAGAATGAAAGGCAAGAGACAGGAGGGCAAGAGAAGATCAGAGAGAAACTTCACTTTTTTTTTGAGACAGAGCCTTCCTCTGTCACCCTGGGTAGAGTGCAGTGGTGTCATCGTAGCTCACTGCAAACTCCTGGGCTCAAGCAATCCTCTTGCCTCAGCCTCCCCTCACCAGTAGGTGGGACTACAGGTGTGAGACACCACACCCGGCTAATTTTTCTATTTTTAGTAGACACAGGGTCTGGCTCTTGCTCAGGCTGGTCTCTGAACTCCTGAGCTCAAGCGATCCTCCCACCTCGGCCTCCCAGAGTGCTAGGATTACAGGCGTGAGCCACTGCGAGACTTTGCTTTTGAGACTGCTTCTGAGGCCTTATTTTTGGGGTATCATTTTTCTGAGCCCCAAAACCATTTAGAATACTGAATCTAATACTAATTTATTCAGGGGATTAATGCACCTACTGTTCTGTCTTAACAATGCATTTGCTTTATGACTGCCAATCACTGCTCTACAAAACCACACTAGCCACTTTGTCCATGATGATTGCTGGGCTCAAAGACGGGAATTGCCATATCAAATAGCACTCACTCCCCAAAGCCAAAGATGATAAATACTTTTATCCTTCTTCTAAATAAATGGAAAGAGAAGGGTGAGGGAAAGTAGGGTTTAGATTGAACTCAGACCAGGGATTCGGTGCATTTAGATATCTATTACCTTGTTTATCCTCACACCATCTGCAAGAATTTGGACGGGGAGGGGTAGAATTGGTTACTTCTTGCCTTTGGTTACAAAATGCACTATTAGCAGTGGAGGGAGGAGGTGGGGCAGGGTGAAGAGTGGTCAACTTCAGAGCCACGGAGTTCCTAGAAATGCTTTAATATCTGTGTCTCTTCCTTTTCTGTATCTTTTCTTTCTCTCCTACTCTTTTCTTCTTCTTCCTCTCTTCCTTCCTTTTTCTATTTCTTTTCTTGTTTTCCTCTCTGGCTTTTCTCACTCCCTTTCCTTTCTTCCCAGTGAAGCCCCCCACGCTGCCTGTGAGTGGTGAGTACGCTTAGCTCTCAGGAGCACTTAAGGCTCAAATGGCTCCCGGCCGTGGTGGCTGGACAGGTCCTTGCACTTCTCTCTCTCACTCTCCTAAACTGTCGCCCTTACCTTCTGACCTAACAGTTAATGGGATACCAGTCACGCGCTTTCTCTTTTTTTCCTGAATGGGGAGAAAGAACTAGAGCTTCAACACAATTCAGTTGATTTTATCTATGCTGGTGTTCGGTAGACAGTAAGGGACTCCGGCCCTCCTGAGGACAAAGGCAGGCACCCCCAGCAATTGCCACATCTGGGAAGGAGGAGGGAACGCCCTACCAATCTGCCAACAATCTGCCAATCAGACCTTAGCTCGACAACTACACAAGAATGCAGAGGATTCCCTAGCCCGTGGACCAAGCAGCACAGGTACAATAGGGTCTGGAAGGTGACCTAGGACAGCCTAAGGCTAATTATCACGTCATTAGCTTGAATCTACATTGCAGTTCACACCCCCCAAATGGGCTTTCAGAGAGGCTCATGGGAGATCTGCATGCACAGTAAGACTCAGGTCATATAACTCCCAACTGTCCATCAAAGTGTTTCCATGGTGATTGTCTGAACCACGAGGAGGGCCCAATCCAGACACTATAAAACAAGACCTCAGACCATAACCAATTCCTTTTGTTACAGCACAGGGGTCCTTTCGTTGTCTGTGGCGAACGTTTCTCGCTCTGTGAACATATATCTTGCTCTTGCTCTGTAAACCTATCTTGTGCTTTCTCAATAAACTTCATTTCATGCATTTCATGCATGCCTGCCTTGCTTTTGGTGTGTCTGGTCATTCTTTGGCCAAGAGCACACCAAGAACCAAGAACAGACTATGACCTGACATGTGTAATGTTTAGAGAGCAAGTTACTAATCCATTGATTTGTGAATATCATATTTAAAAAAGAAGTCTGCAGACCTATTACCTTTCTCCAATTTTTTCAGGAGCATCCTCAAAATCACAGAAGAGTGTCAATTGGGTGTTCTTAGAATAGGTTTACCTCACATAGTAGGTAGTCAAGACACATTAATTGATGAAAGAATGAAATATCAGAGGTCATCATTCATGTGTTTGGGTGAGAAACAAACACGGAAAACTGCTACTCTCTCCTGTACGCTTTATGATCATATTTAACTCATATTCATATTAATATCAATTTATAATAGTATTCCCAAACCAGACTAAAATTCCAAAATAATTTTCAGAAGTGCGATTGATAGCTTGGTGTACGTGTTCCTTGAGAATAATGCCGCCTGTCCCCATCACCTCAGAGTGTGTGTGTATGTGGGGGGTGTCTTTTACACAGCCACAGGATGTGCACTTACCTCTCTATCTTGAATATTTTGACTGTTCCTTTGTCAGTTCTCTTTTGTTAGACTTGACAGCACCTTGGGAGGCTGGAAGATGTCTCTTCATCTTGTATTCCCAAAGCCTACAGCCCTGATTAAACAGACCGTAGTGGTTCATAGGCATTTTACTTTTGGAGTCACCTTTTCATGTCATTGCAAATGCATTTCAATGCACCCATATGAAAATATTTTTGTTGTAAAAATTTTTGAAGAGCTTGAAATTACTTGGCTATAAATAACACATTTAATTTACAATTGGCCAATATTTCTTGACCAATTATTGTGAATTGTCAGAAAATTATGACATAGTGAAGTACTAAAACCTAATCTGCAAGTTTTTCTAAATATAATGCCAACTTACTTGAATGATTAATTAACTAGAACAGGTTGTGTAGGCACTTAAATGTTTGTTACTTCAATTTTTGTTTTCCTTATTATATTTTGGAGTTCATAAAAATTTTTCAGGTTGCAAATATTTTTGTAGGCCTTGACAAGCTCATTGGCACTGGGCACTGGGCCCAAGGTGCCTAATGTATAGAACAGACCTGTAGCACAGGGCTCAAAAAAATAGCTGACACCCAGGTAGCCAAATAGCTGCCCACCCAGGCTGGGCACTCATGTGTAGTTACTGCTTTTGAGCAGAGCATTTGGTATAGGGGCTTCTCTCTGCAGTGCCTTTGAAGCTGGAACTTTTCAAAGGGAGCAATTAGGAATAAGAATGGAAATAATAGATTTCACTGTCAGAAGCACAGCACTTGCAGAGTTTGGATAGCATGAATAGGAAGAAGGCCCATGGGTTTTCAGTTCCCACCAGGAAGCAAATCATATAATCACATTTGGATGATTAAAGGAAAATTGTCAGGCTATACAGAGAAAAGCGTATTACTGTCATCCTTGTTTATCTTAGCACCATCTGCTAGGTTCAAGATTAGGAGAACTGGGTGGGAAGTTTACACTGATGCTTTGGTGTACTTAGACTGTATTTTACATAAGCTTGGTGACAAATTTTAATTGACTAGTTATAAAAAATACAATTCCTGACCCAGTGTGGTGGCTCATGCCTGCAATCCCAGCACTTTGGGAGGCAGAGGTGGGAGGATCCTGTGAGGCCAGGAATTTGAGACCAGCCTGGGCAACATAGCAAGACCCCTTCTCTACAAGAAAATAAAAAAATTAGCTGTGCCTGTTGGTGCACCTGCAGTCCCAGCTACTTGGGAGGCTGAGGCAGGAGGATCACTTGAGCCCAGGAGTTTGAGGTTGCAGTGAGCTATGATCAAGCCACTGCACTCTAACCAGGGTGACAGAGAGAGACTCTGTCTCCAAAAAAACAAACAAACAAAAATACAATTCCATAGTTTGGATATCTTTACATCGTATTTGTGATGTCTTTTTTTTTTCATTCCTCTTGCTCAGAAATATACATCTTTATCTATGCAGTGTAATACTGGTATTGTAATAACTATTCAATATTTACTATGAGCCAGGCATCATGACATGCGCTTTACATTTACCTATTTAATCCTCACAACAAATCTATGAGGTAAGAATTATTATGATTTCCATTTTACTGGTAAGTAAACTGAGACTCAGAGAGATTAAGTACCTTTAATAAGGTCACATTACCAGGATGTAGAAGCAGGCAGTGACTTGCAGTTCCTCTTCCTTTGGTTTGCCTGTAATTCCTATATACCCTTTGTTGAAGTAACTCCCATCTGAGTGATGTTAGTTATATGAACTCCTTCAAAGTAATTTTCCTTTTCATTTTGTGTCTAATTATTATCCTGGTCCTGTCTTCATGAAACTTTCTTTTCTAAGATTCAAATATTTGAAGCTAAATTTTAGAAAAGAAACAAATATTTGGAATTGCTTCTAGAATAATTTAAACATATGTTAAAACAAAGGTTTTAATGTGATTTCAGTATTTTTTTAATGTTCTCATCAACTTTCAGTAGAATTTTTAATATATTAAGATATCATAAATCCTTTTTAATTTGGAGGATCCTACTAATTCTGATTGCATGAAAATTTCATCCAGGTTATATTAGAGTTTACCATTGCATAATTTCTAAAAAAATTGAATAAATAAATAATGCAATGAAAAATGCTGTTGAATCTTTTTAAGAGAATAAACTATTTTAGGTGTGTTCAATATAATTTATTTGTGTATTACTAAATGACCTATTAATAAAATTGTTCCTGGCAGAGTTCTAAAAACTCCAAATTTGTTGGCATTTAGTTCAATTACTGTGTTTAAATGAACAAAACAGAAGTACATTTCTTTGAAATATAATTTGCAATACAGATTGATTTTCTATACACAGTGCTCTGAATTAGTCATATGTAAATCAATTTCATGATGGAATTTTAAATGAGAAGGTATATCTTTTATTCAGGTTATCAGTCAGAAATTATTCTGAAAAAATTATTTGCTGACCTGTTTCCTGAGAAATATCAGCCTCTGGGTATCCTTCAGTCTTCCTCATCAACACCCTCCCTACCCTCACCCCACCCCAAACAAGTGAAAGTCTCAAAAACTGTGCTTTAAGTCATTGGGTGTGTACAATACTCCAAGAATCCACTAATTGTTTTTGCTCAGGTTTATTCTTCTTTACTTGCTCCTCACTTTCACTTCTCTCCTATCACTGTCATCTCCCCTTAGTCCAATCATGGATGTAGTGTACCTGTGTCCCCTTTAGCCATGGGGTAGGCAATAACCCAAACTAGGTCTATCTCTAATACTGTATCCCGAACTGATTTATCCCACCTGGAAGAAGGCGTCCATTAGTTTCTGCCCTCGTTGCTGTTCTTTTCAAACCTTGCATTCTAAGCTCTCTTTACTCACTAATCTGGTAACTACCCATATGCTTCCAGTAAATTCCTTTTTTTGCTTAAGCTGGCTGGAGTCTGTTACTGCTGCTTACAGTCAATGACCCCAGCTGATCAACTGCTCATCGACTTCCTTCCTGCTTTACTTCCCCTTTTCCCCCCTCCATCAGCCTTTCTGCCTCCCTTCATAGTTCTCATGTTTTTCTTTCTCTTGTTTGGAGGCTTTCGATGATGAAGAATGAGAAAAGCTAACACAAAAATAGAAAAATAATATTTTGAAGGTGTTTATCACAACTGCCTTATTTTTCTTTTCAGTTCAAAATTGAGGGTTCCTTGTATATTATACCATATATTGTGTACAGTTCCAAATCTTATCTGAGTACATACAAATACTGTTATTAATAGCAAAAATAATAAACAAAACAACTTAATCACCACCCCCCCCCAAATTATATAGTGCCTCCAACAATTTTATAGTTTTGGCCCATTAAAACACATTTACAGTGTGTCTAAACTAATGAGATGATTTGATCCATGAAGTATTTACTTTCAAAGCATTTGCTGCCAGATCTATGTCTTACTAAAACAATTAACGAAGTTATTTTTGGAAGTAAGCATTTAATGTCTTCTCTGCAGCAGGCTGAAATAATTTAAGTTTTGATGTCTAGACTTAGGCTATAACTAAAGGTAAATTTAAATATTTAACACAGTAGTAGAGGAGCCACAGCTATAAAGTTTACTTGAAAATGAAGTGAGTCATTTCATTGAGTCATTTATCTCTTAAGCTTGCATGCAGGACCAACAGAAGTTTGTGTTTTGTCCTCAGTTTGCTTCTCAAGACATCCAACAGATGTTGCTTCCCTCAAATTGTAAACTCCATCTTCCTGTTTTACCTGAACTTACTCAAACTGCCTTAGACATAATGACAATTCAAAATCTGGAAGTTTTCATAAATCATAGCAGTTACCATTGTGAGTAATAACTGCTGAGTAATATTAGGAATCAAAGCTGGGGTCTACTAACATCAACATAGTTAATTCAGGTAGTGTTTCCAAACACAAAACATTTAGAAAGAGAAAAATGAGCCTAGCCTAAAATCACATTTTTCAGGGAGGAATCTGATGATTTTCTTTCTCTGCTGAGAGCAATGTAGCAGACTAAGATAATTGACATATACCCGAATTCACAAAATTTCCTTTTTATATTAGCAGACCTAGTTTTTGTCCATTATATTCACCACAAGAGTTAACAAGTGCAAATAAACCTGACTTTATTTCAGGTTTTTAAAAATTATTAGCATGTATTATTCCCTTTGTAGTTCTTTCAATATCTTAAACACTTATTTGTCATAGTCTAAATATTTTTGGCTAGGATTTTAAGTCATCACAAAATAGTAATTTTTGCAGATTTAGAAGTGGGATATATAATTTAGATCCAATCTTGCACACAAGATGGGTCTTATACATCCTTGTATATAAACCTCTTCTTTTCTGACAGAAGTATCCATTGCCTTAAGATTATTACAAGTGTTGTACCAGAGATAACAATAAAAAGTGATAGGGCTCATAAATTCAGTTTTAAAATAGTGATTTGAATGAAAGGCAAAGACAGTAATCTTGAATGCTAAGACTTCTGATTTGTAATAACTGGGCTTTTTGATAGACGCAAGGTTTTTGAGCAGCAAAAGTTTGGTTTTGCCTGTCAAAAGCAAAGCCCTGGAGGAACCAGGAAATAAAGTTAATAGGTTTAGGAATAGGTTTAGGAATATTTTTGGAAGAGTCGAGATGAGGAGCCAGATAATCTTTTCCAGGATTGCTTGTGGGAAGAAAAGACACAGGAAGGAATCCCACATTTAGCCCTTCTGTCCCCTTCCCCCAGGCCAGATAAACACACCTCAGCTGATACTGGTAGGGATTGATACAACCTGAATCCAGAGGAAATACGGAAACCATGGTGATTTATAAAAAATTATGAAAGTTCTTTTTTTCCACATCTCATATTTTTATTGAAAAATAGTATATGCTAATGTGTTAACGTAGATTAAGAGCTAACAGTTTACTAGTTTTTCTCATTGATAAGATATGTCAAGGAATATTGTAGAAGACTTTGAAATGGACAAAATAATTCTGCATATCCTGTCTACTGAACCCTTCTGGATCATCTATGCATTTCGTTGTCTTTAAGTGAATTTACAACTCTTAAGTTGTAGAAAAGTGATATTAATGTAAATAACTTTTGTCTATAGAAATACAAGTGACTTTTACCAATTTTTATTGTCCCATGGATATTTGCCAATTTTGAATCTATTTGTCCATTCATTTCAATATTGTTGATAGCCTCCATATGTCTATGTGTTTTGAAATCTTTTTTGTGCCATTGTAACATCTTACTGGTTCTCCCATTAATTGAATTAAATAAATTCTTTGACATAAGTTAATTTTATATTTATCTAAGAGTCATTATTTTACCCTTAAAAATTATCTTTTAGCATCTTTTATTTTCTAGTGAACAGGAAATTTTTGGAGCTATAGTAATTTATTTTAAATCTACATATGGTGATGGATAGTTTAGGCATCTACTCCAAACAGCAGGGGAAATGGTTTGTAAGACTGTAAGTGTGGTTACCTATTGTTACACCTCAAATCATACTATATAGGTATTATATGTTTGGGGACACTCTCCTTTTCCTTGGCTTTATATTCACACAGGGAGGTTTTCCACTGGTAACCTGTCTTCTCTGCTCCCTTACTCAGGACTCACTAAGATTGGTGAAGTGACTGATCTGATTGGGGATATTGGAAGAAAAAATTGGGCAAAATTCAGAAGAAGGAGGGCTCAATCCCTTTTTGATGGTGCTCTTTAGGATGAGCTGCTTTTATCTTAGAAACTTCATAGGGGCATACCCTAAAAATGAGAGGTCTACCGTTTATCTCCATTGCCAGCGAAGTCCCCTGGACTAATAGACCTAAAGCCCTGTTGTCCAAGAGTTTATCGGTAATACAGCTGATATTTTTGTGTTCCATTACTTGCATCTACTTCTCAAGTGGTTCAGAACTTGGACAAGAAAAAGGAAAGTTCTTTATTAGTTCCTTAAACTCTAGACCCAGGAAAAGAAACTGCTCCATCAATCTTTCATACATGAAAACTTAAATTGTTCTTTGCATGCCTTAACACTAATTAATGAGACATGTTCCAGAAATGTCTTAACAGAAATTGAGGTGATTTTAGAATAGAGTTACATGACAGAGCAAACTTGTGGAATAGAAATATCTAGTTAAGCCTTTTAGCATTCAATTTTAGAAGTATAAATACTTTTTCTATTTATATTACATCAGAAAAATGTCTAAGAGTTTTTACTAGTCTGTGAATTACACCATGGAGTGAATCCAATGCCCTGTGTACCTTCTGTAAGCAAAAGGACTTTTGCTCATGATGATGAGTTAATAAAGTTATGAAAGTTGCATATGTTTAAATATAGTTATTAACAGAAGAAGATTACTGGATAAAACAAGCCAAGACTGAAACCGCAAAAACCTCAAATGGTTTTATGGTATACTTTATAGCTTGTAAAATGTAATTAGATAATTTTTTTCATGTAGTGTTTTTTAAGGTTTTATGTTAGATTCGCCTACTTAGTCCAATAAAACATTTACTAAGGAGTTGTTATAATTATAAAACTAGTGCATAAATGAGAATAAGGGACATACTCGATGGCATTCATTTTGTAATATAAAGCATGATTATTTGAAAGTCTGTAGTGTCAATTACCGATTCCATGAATCCCTGAAAAGACTACCAAAATAACCTGTTGATAAAGCACAGCTGAGTTATTTATTACCTCGGGAAGGGAGACTGTCCTCAAGAGTTTTGTAGCTTCTCAGAATAAAGTGGGATATTTATGAGATTTGGAGTTCTGGTTTAAGGTACATCTTTCCATATGGAGTAGAGAGCTGATTAGGACGGAGGAAAATTTATAACAAAATAGTTTAGAACTGGTGGACACAATGAGGTGGGGATTTCAAAGTGGCCTTGAAGAGTAAAGTAGGCTGATGAGACTAGTCCAGCAATCTAGTGTCCTGAGACAGGTATTTCCTCTGAAGAGTGATAGTTTGATAAACTATTATTTGAACAAATAGATTTTTGGAAAGTTTCTTTAAAAAACAATTAAGTTATTTGCACTTTTTCTTCTTGGGCAAGAGTTTACTGGAATAGTAAAGGTGTTAGTTCAGGCAGTTGAATTATAGAGCAATTTTAATGTAAACAACATGTTATGTGGTAGCAGATAATTTACGTTTTCCACAGCAAATTTTTGCAATGTAATTTTCAGTAACTTTTTTTTTGTCATTTGTTGGTTGTTTCAGTATATAAATAACCAACATTTATAGGGAGGGTAAATTTAGAAAACATTTTTTAGATTTTAGAGCTGAAAGAAATGGAAAAAATAAAAAAATTTTTGGACTGATTAAATATGTCAGAATAATCCTAAAAAGATGGAATGGAGACTCTTTTAGATAGAATTATTTTGCTAGCTCTTTTATTTGGAAGTAATTTGTAGTCTGTCTGTAAATTGTGATGTTCCAAAATAGGTAAATCACTTTTATTGTACCTTCTTCAACAGCAATAATCTTTATAGATGGTGAACTTCTTTCTGCATTTTAAATTCATGTTTTTCTTTAGTTTTCTTTTGAGAAGTGAACATTAATTGCTGACATTATTAGGGCTTCTGTAAATTTAGAATTGGCATTTTGGCAAGTCATCTGTTTTTGGACATGCCTCAGCTAGTTCTGTAATACCCATTGATGAATTTGACCTAAATAATTACAATAATTGACTATTTCAATATCATGTGGATAGCATTGGTATAAGAATAGAAATTGAAACATTAAATATTTTAGATAAATGAAACAGGATTCGTGGCCCTTTGGGAAAGATTTGCCACTGGACTCACTTCAGCCTCCCTTTGAGCATCACACCAGGAATTCCACAGCAGGTGTCTCTGTCTCTCATTTCTCTTCTCACAATTTAACTTGAAAGTTTTCATTCCTTTCCTGTCACTTCATTAAGTGGGTAGCATAAAAACCTAGATCTTCACTTTCTTTCGTTCTTTTTTAAGTGGGAAAAATTGACATATTTAGAGGTGATTGAATTTAATAATAAAAATATGTGCTATGTGTTTGGCTGCTTGTTTAATAATTTAATATGCATTGCTTTCTTTCATGGTTTCCAGTTCCTCACTTTCAGATGCTAAGAAATATAATCACATAAAAATAACCCTAGGGATGATATATATTGCTGATATATATATCAGGAATTTTCTGGAGATTTGGGCTGAATCGCTGGGTTGAGAAAGTAGTGGAATAATTCCTAAACAAAGGTCCATATTACATTGTCAGAGGACGAAGTGCAGTGATTGTGAGACACAGGCTCAGCGAGGATAACCTCGTGTGTGTCAGTCCCCCTCAGGATGAGGCTATCTGTTCCCAAAGCAATCAGCAATCAGGTGGAATAAAAACTGAACTAAACAAATGGCTCTGCAGGTGAACTGCATGCAGAACTCAGATGCAGCAAATCTAGTAATAATCTTGGCCCTGGAACTTGAGGTCAATACAAAGTCTGGGTCCTGAGATGTGGATCAAGAAGGGAACTCACAGTGAAAAGAAATTGATTTGACCATCAGATGGTTTAAAAGTAGTTGAGTTTTTTAAGTGCACAGTCAAATACATAAGGGCCACACTGTCACCAAGGCAAATGGATGAGTTTTCCTTTTTGTTTCCAGGCTTCTGTAATGGAACATTGCTTTCCTTTTCAAGACTAACCTTGATGTTAACTTGGTAACAAGATAGTTTGATTTCACTTGGAGGGACGCAGAGGGATGGAGGGATGGAGAAAGGATGGAGGAGGAAAACAGAGGCACATGACGGGTCAGATTCCTGACAAGTATTCTAGATTGCATTCGTTCCTAGGATGGCCTAGTCGTCAAGTCACTTTCAAATTAGATGTTCACTAAGAGGATTGTCAATTTCCCCCAAAGTATCAAGTGTATCAGTGTCCTGACACCAATTCTTACTATCAACATCTGTTCATTCAGCTAGTATTTATTGGGCACACATCATGTATCACATTCTGTGACAGGCGTTAGGGACAAAATGATTCCTACCCCCATGGCACTTACATTCTGGGTGGGAAGACTGATATTAAACTGATGTCGTAGGGCTGATACAACCGCATGACTGATAATGTGGATCCTGAAAAAAAAATTACACAATAAAAACTGCAGTTTAGTTATTGCCTGCAAGTTTATGTCTAGTGGTGGAAATCTCAAGTTACTTCTCAAGTTTCCTTGTTATGGACAGAATGCAAATTTTTGGTTATGTAAATACAATGAGAGTAGATACTGCTTTGTGGGGAAGGTAGAAAAATATGCTTACTTTTGGTTTGACAAAGGCCACTTCTTATATTCTTGGTATATAGTATCAAAGTTACCGGGGATTTGTATACAGGTCTAAGAAGCTTCAGGGAAGGAAAAAGATCAAGAACTTAAGTCTTTCTCTTCTGAGAATTACAATTCTACAACCTCTCTAATGATCAAGATAGCTCTAACTTGAATGGCTTCTGTAATGGCAGTGTTGAGGGAATCTCAGTCCGGCTCCCCTGGGATATAACCATAACTGGTAACAATTATTACAAAAAAAAAAAAGTTTCAAGTCTCTGGAAATGGTCTTAAAGGCATACAGAAAATGAAGATACATTTATTCAAGACAATCTACTACCTCAGGAAAAAAAAAAAAAACAGTGAGAGTCTGTGGCACTTGAGCTATGACCTGTTTCTCTTTCCTCCTCTTGACCAGCTCATCATGACAGAAGCTCCACTCTGGATGGGTATATATAGCCAAAAAGACAAGGCTCCCTCCTGACCCCTCTCCCCCAGCTCCAAGTTAAGGGCTATAGTATCTTTCCCAGGACGGGCAGGCCATCAGCATTTTTCACTCCCCCAGCTCTGTGTTGTAGAGATGGGAATTCCAGGTAGGAGTGGCTTAGAGCTTGGAGGCTAACCTTCCCCTATCCAGCTCATGGGGTGGAGGTTCTAAATCAGACACAGCAAGTTGAGGCTCCTATTGCCCTGGACTCAGCTTGCTCATAGGGTGGAGAATCTACACCAGGAGAGGCAAACTGAGAAGATCAGAGACTACAGTCCTTGCCTAGTGCCTTGATCACAAAGCAGGGGTATCATTTTGAGAGCAGCAGGCACTATCCCTACCTTCAGTTCTGGTGGTTCAGAAATTTTGCCTAGGTAGAGAAGCAGGCCCTAAGAAAAGGGAGCACTGCCAATATCCCCAAAGGAACTGATTTATTTATAATGGAATTCAGGGATGTTCAAGTCTACAGGTGCTTTTGAAAACAGTGAAAATTTTGGTGGTAAGCAATTAAGAAGAGGCTGATAACTCCATGAGAGCAACAAGATAAACCTGCAGGCTAGCTACTTTATCAGAAAGAACCAGAAAAAAAGATGAATAAGAAGAGCTTTCCTGAGGTGAGAGCAAACCTCAAAGACTGGCCTCAATAACTACCTTTACAAAGGGGCTTGAATTTAATTGGATCAGACTGTGGAGAAACTTATACCCTAATATGTAGTCTAAACAACAGAGCAATCAGTCAGCAAATAGTGGAGCCTAACTGATGAGTATGATACCAACAGAGGCAAACAGCTTAAAAAAGAGATCGGGGGAAAGACAGTCAAAAAGAGCCCAGCCAAAACCACTGTCATCCCAGGGTGACTGTGCCATGCCCAGGGCAATGCCCTCTGTGAATCAATATATGAGGCTTCATATTGTGGGGGAAATAAACTTCACTAAAATAGTATAGCCACACTAATAAAACAAATAAATTAGCAAACAACATCAATAATAAGTCTGGGGGAATCAGTACCCAGATTTGCTATACTATATTACCTAAAATGCCCATACACAGGAAAAAAAGGCAAGCAACAGAAACAGCCTGTGCGAAGGCTCAGATGATGGACTTAACAGACAAAAACTTCAAAGTAGCCATTATAAAAATGGTCAAAGAACCAAGGGAAACCATACTTAAACATGTAAAGGAAGATACGATGACAATGTCTCATCAAACAGAGAATATCAATAAAGAGAACTTTTAAAAAAAATGGAAATTTTGAAGTTGAAAAGTACAATAACTGAAATGAAAACTTCATTAGAGTGGTTTGGTGGTAGATTTTAACTGGCAGAAGAAAGAATCAGCTAACTTGAAGATCATAGAAATTATGTAATCTGAAGAACACAGATAAAAATAACGAAGAAATACTTAACAGAGTATCAGAGAAATGTGAGGAACTATTAAGCACACCAGCATGCATTTAGTAGAAATAATGACCAAAAGAGGGAGAAAGGAACAGAAAAAACATCGTAAAAGCAATAATGGCTGAACTATGGGATGTGGACACATGGGCTGTTGAGGGACCACTTACCATAAGGGAGTCATAGGCGTGGACTGACATTTTGGACTCAAAACGAAACCCTATGTTGTCTTGAGAAGGCTAGCTCTGAGCCCAGCGTGATTGATGCTGGCAATCCTTCTGACTTAGCAATGATAAGGGGAAATGGCTCACTTCCTGGAATAAAGATAAGAAAAGGAGAGCAAAATGGTTGATGAGAGGGGGGAGGAGTGTGCATTTGTGCCCCCATTTAGGACAGAGGGAATGTGTGTAATTTCTTTGAGACAAAATGGAGCATTGTTTCAGTGTGAAGAGTAATGGGGAAAAGGGGCTCAAGTGAGGCTGGGGGTAAGCTGGTGTTAATCCATGCAAGGGTTTGTAAGCCATGGGAAGGATTTTTTAAAAACTTTTCATCTTGAGATAATTGTAGATTCACATGCATTTGTGAGAAACAGTACAGAGAGAACCTATATACTCTTTACCCAGTTTCTAATGGTAACGTCTTGCAAAACTACGGTACAGTATTGCAACCAGATATCGACACTGATACCATCAAGATACAGGACATTGCCATCACCAGAAAGATCCCTCGTGTTGCCCTTGTATAGCCACACCAACTTTTCTCTTGCTCCGACCTCTTTCTTACCCCCAGCAAACACCAATTTGTGCTCCGTTTTTATAAATGCAATGGCAAATCATTGCATTGTGAAATGGTAGAGTTTGAAGAGCAATTAATTGTTCAAGGTAGATGTTTTGCAGCAGTTAGAAATTTCAAAGAAATCTTGTGCAATTGGGTCAATACTAGTCTTAGAATGTCAAACAACATTGATAATTTTTAATATAAGTTTGATATTCAGCTATGAGGAAATTAGAAATTTTGAGGGAAGAACTGATAAAAAAATTCAACAAATGAACTGAATAGTGAAATTAATCAGCCAATTAAAGCTTAGTCGGCTAGAAGAGATGTTCAAGAACCTGTCTTAGACTATATCAGGAAGGGCTACAAATACGGAAAAAAGGAAAGAAAATTATATTGTCATTTCTTAATTTATCAAAAAACAAGCAAGATTTTTCTGTATGTGAATGTCCTTGCACTTAGCTAGTCAGACCTTGAGAGGCTGGAAGAATGAGCAGTTTCTGTGGGTTTGGAACACATTCCATGAGAAGGGAGGTGAGGTAGGCAAGTGCCCTGGGGTAGACTTGAAGTATCAAGATACATAATGTAGATGCTAAGCAGCTGAGGGAGAAGAGGGCTTACAAAAACAAAACATAAACCTGACTTGTTTAATATTTTTTTCCATGAACGGTGCTTATTTTAAAACATTGATAAGAAGTGGGGAAAGAATATGGATCAGTAGTTTTCAGTCTTGGCTGCACAGTGAAATCACCTGATCAATGCCACAGTCTCATCATCCGAGATTGTGATTTAATAAATTTGGGGTATGGTCTAGGCATCAAGATTTTTAGCAGCTCCTCAAGTGGTACTGATGGACAGCCTAGGTAGAGAAAGACTGGTTAGATGTAGATCTGTTCAATATTATAAGATTGGTGGTTTATGCATTTATGTATTATGATTCTTTTCCTGTAAAAGAACTTGAGTTAGGGTAAATAAATTAGTGTACAAATAAGCCATCTGAAATTAAAACAAAACAAAACAAATTTACGGCATCCACAGAAAAGTTTCTTAACTCTCCCTCCACATTTGAATCACCTTGGAGAACATTTGAAATATTCCAGTACCTGGCCCTACCCTTAGATCTGGGTAGGGGTCCATCCTAGACATCAGGTATTTTTGAAACAGAAGATTCTAATGTGCAGTTAGGGTTGATAACTGCTGAAGCAATCTGCAGTACTCAAATAGATGCTAGCTAGCACCTGAAATAAATTTATGACCTCACTGGACATTAAATTGAGTACAAAGTTCCCGGCAACTAATGCAAAAAAGAAACATGTTACATAGCTTCCATTTTCTGAATGAAGAAGTATATAAAGTTCTTCTTTAGAGATGAAATATTTCTGGAATGAAATTTTAGATGAAAATTTTCTGGATTGATCCTCATGTAAAGTCTTGAGTAGTGACTTATGGCTTCAACTAAAAAGCCTTACAAAAGACACTGGCACACTGCTCAAATGAATACTTCTTGTGAAGACCTGTCATGAATGCAGCCTATATCCTTAAAATAAGTCAGTGAAGAGATTTTTGGCCAGGTAAAGAAACAAAGAGACCTGAGAGAAGAAGGTCTTTTGTTATTAACCCATTTTAGATATAACTCATTTACCACGTTAGAATTAGTTTTCATATCTGGCTTGGGAAACATAGAGTGGTCAGGAATATTCCTGAGACCTCATTTGAACATATACCCCGTGTCCCATGAAGAGGTGATTATAAAGATCTATTTCAACTTTGGCCAAGTTCCTTAGTTACTTGAAGTTCATCCACTGCCTGGAGGATGCTGGTGAAAGTGGAGTGAGCACCTTTCAGGGAAAAGGCTACCTCTGAGACACAAGAGAGGTAAGGACCTGAGTGCTGCGCTGCCCTGGGACGTACAGAAAGGGAGCTGAGAGGCCATCCAGAAGTGTGACACTTACGGGGGCACATCTGCCTCGTAGCATAAGGCTCTCGTTGTAACCAATATAAAATATTTGCTTTATAGGTACCAGAAAGAGAATTCATGCTTGAAATAACTTCCATCCAGCATGTGATAAAGGTCCAAAATATCTGAGAGTTGAAAAAGAATTTATCAGACAAGTTTATTTTGGCATTATTTAGTTTTTCAAATTCTGCCCTTAAGTAGCTTTCTTGGTAATGCTCTGGTTGCCTAGTTAACTGTTGTGTCTCTATTAACTGGTTTAATAGACCCCCTGAATGTCCCACTGGGATTCATGGTAGGAAACTGTTAGACCTTCTTAATGAAGAATAAGAAAAATAAATCAATAATTTTCACCACTGTGGGGGTTTGTATTGTGAATCCTCCACTTTCTAGTTGAAAGTTTGTAAGTGGCAAGTTTCTTAACTCCTTTCTGCCTCGTTTTGAGAATAATACTTGTACTAGCTGATAAGGTTGTTGTAACAATTAAATGAGATAATGCTTGTCAAGGGCTTTGCACAATTCCTGACACACAGTAATCACTCAATAAAAACTAGCTATTTTTGTGGTCATCATAGTTGTTGTCTTCATCATCACTGCCATCATCATCATCATCCCTGGAGTGAGATACAAAGGTTTCTCGGGTAGATAAGACAAAAGATAAATAGGATACACATTTCTACAGTAAAAGATTGAAGGGTTGGGATGGGGAGAGAAACATTTTTCATTAAGATGAACACCAATGTATTATGAAATAAATCTCAAAAATCACATGGATTTTTAAGTTGAAATATGAGACATCAAAGAAATTTGTGCTTGCAAAATTTTCCACATCGGTGCAACTTCATGTTAAGCCTCAAAACCTTGAAGGTCACGCATCCTCTCTCCTCTGCTACCAGTGGAATTTTTCTGGAAAATTTCGGGGAATTCCATGGCATAGCAAAACTCTAGGATTAATTGCATCTTAAATAGATCCTTTCTCTGGAAGAGATATGCACCACCGTAATTCCCACTGGAACAGATACATATTGTGAGTTTTCAGTAATGATGGTGTTGATGTGGTACTTGATGAGTCAACTTAGGAGAGAGCTGAAAAACCTGGGCACACACACAAAACCCTGTATGTTGACAATAACTGCTGCAAAGAGACAACTGCTGATGCTGTCTTCCTAAGAACAGCTGGGAGAAACCACCAAGCTCTGGTGCTAACCTCAAGGGCAGCAGCTGCTGACCTGCTGACCCGAGCTGCCTTGGGAAGCAACAGATGAGTTTAATTCTGAGAGATGGTCCTTCCAGGGTTTTCCATACCTCTCTATTACCTCAGTATGAGTCAATTGACGAAAAAGTGAGCGAGTGTGTGTGTGTGTGTGTGCATGTGTGCACGTTCAGCATAGAGCCTGGGGAAAATTTAAAATTAGATTAGGATTTGTGGGAAATAATGTTTTTCCTTCATCACCATTGAGGAGAGAGACTAATGGTACTTGTGGTACATCCCAGTGGGACGGGATGCCTGGGAATTTAGGGTGGACTCTTGAACCAAATTAAAAAGACCCAATAGTCAGTAGGCAACCAGAGTGTTGGTGTCCAGGCCAAGAGAGCTCAAAAGGAAGAACCTGGAGGAACGCAGTGATGCCAGAATTAGATTCTCTCTCAATTCTCAAATATGTGGAACATTTATCAGATGCTAGATATAACTGAATTATCTTTCTGATTTGGTAAAGAAAGTATTCTGCATTGATTTCAAGGACAGCTATATTGAGTGGATGCAAAATTTAATCCTTTAGTTGTGGACCACAGGAGGATCTCTCATTTCTGCTGTGCTTGGGTAGAAGTGGAGCCTACAGGTGCAGCCAGGATTTTCATCAGAGGTTTGCACTTCTTAGGCACTTGTGCTCATGTACAATGTAGTCTTTTAAAACCTTGAAGTAGCAAGAGACTGCCCACAGGACTTGTGTCCCTCCTTTAAGCTGTGAAATTCTAACCAGTTTACATTTTAGTTGCTTAAGGCCATGATCATATGAATTATATGAATATCTGTTATATGAACATATACAAGTATTCAAGTTGCATTTTTCCACTTATATTTGCAATAAAGAGTCTAGTAATGAAGAGGCTAAAAACATTTTTTTTGAGGCAGAGTCTCACTCTGTCACCCCCGGTAGAGTGCAGTGGCCTCATCATAGCTCACTGTAGCCTCAAACTCCTGGGCTCAAGTGATCCTCCTGCCTCAGCCTCCTGAGTAGCTGGGACTGCAGGAGCGCACCACAATGTCCAGCTAATTTTTCTATTTTTAGTAGAGACGGAGTCTTGCTCTTGCTCAGGCTGGTCTCTGAACTCCTGACCTCAAGCGATCCTCCTGCCTCAGCCTCCCAGAGTGCTAAGATTACATCATGTGCCTGGCCCATTTTTAAAAAAAAATAAAAATAGTTACATGAACAGGATTAAAGTTTATGATTTTTCTAAAACTGAATTGAAAGGAAATTAAAGTCCACAAAATACTATGGAAAAAAATTCTGATTTTCATTGAACTTTTATGTTTTAGCTCAAAAGAATTTGAATAATATCCTGTTATGACAGAGGATTGCAATGAACATCTAAAATGAAATAGGGAAATTATCTGGGCTCAAGCATACTTACGGCTACTAGACAAAATAGGAGCTTCTATAGCCTGAAGCTTAAAATGTGGCTCTCCTAATATGAAATACCTAAATCTAGCAGTTTCATCCAAAATCAGAATACACTTAAACTCCATAGGAAAAGAACAAAAATCATCTTATAGTGAAACGGATGTTGCAAGGAAACTTCTGTTTACCTCATTTTCAGCAGCATTGCCTACTGAGTCACTGCCAGGAGCAGCCTACACACTGCTTCCCCTGATATCATTCTTCTTTTTATATTTTATATTTAATGCAGACCAAACAGATTTCTGTTTTCCTTCTTTGAATGAAGGCTGCTCTGACAGCTTAATCGTGCCAAGTAATAGAATATGAATTCTTAAACCAATGACATTGATATTTATCATTGCATATGGCAACTTGACAAATTTGCGTTAATTACTAGGTGGAGTGTGAACTTAAAGTCATTACATTGTAAAAGATGGCTCATATAAAATTTGCAGTTAGTAAAAAAATACTTTAAAATATTTTTCATTTTCAAAGTAAAATTTAAAAAAATTTCTGTGTGAGTTTACACACATCTTTTTGGAGGGACTGGGGAAGGGTACATGTGGACACTTACCCTATTTATCTCTTCATTCAGAATGTTGGTAGTTGTTTATGGGAATTGTTCTTTTACAAGTATTGGAGAAGCATAATTTCAAGGATCCGTATATGACACCACCATATGAGCTCTCATTCTACAGTTGCTCTTAGATTGTATAGGATTTGTCCCCTATATTAGCCAATGTCTCCTAAATATATTCCATATGAAAAATTTCCCATAATACAGGACCCATGAAGACTTTTTTCCTTTGATGAAGTCTTAAGATTTTTTGCTTTCCGATATTGAAAAATAACATACCAGCATGTTAGGCAGCTCATAACCAATTATGCTCATTCATAGAAAAGATACAGATCTGGTTTTATTTTTTACTTTTTTAAAAAGGTTTTTTTAATATATTCTTATTTCTAATATATCAACTTCTTTAGCTTACCTTTTTTTTGTTGTTGTTGTGAACTGCCTCAAATGATAAGTAGAATATTCATGACTTTTTTAGGGTCCGTCCCAAACATGGCTGGTTTATAACAAATTTTTGACTATATCTGGCCTAGTCATAGTTAAGATCTAGTGTTTGTGCAAATAAATGAATATATACAGGAAAAAGACCTTTTAGTGTTTGCTGTCCTCAAAGAAGTTTTTAGAATAACCAGGCTGGGCTGGGCCACTTTCTTTCAGGACTTGCTCTCTGTCACCAGAAAATCTGATAAACTCATTTATGCTAAGATATTATATTCTTCCTGTGTAATAATAGTGCCCTTTAGCAAGGACATTCTGAAACAATAACTATACTCAAAATTATAACCTCAGCATAAAAATTTCTAGCACTTTGCAGACTAGTGAAAGGGATATTGTTTTAAGGGGACTTTGTTTTAAATCTCAAGTTATCTCCATAGGCAGTTTTCTCTGTTACCTTATTTGATGACTTAATTAAATGGGTCTTCGGAGGTCCATAGCAATGCAAGTGATTCCTGTTTATGGCAATGCAGATGAACTTTGTTTGGTGGAGAAAATAAATCTTCGTAAAAGTTTAATTCCCATTTGAATGGGTTTTAACATCTTTAACTTCTACTGAGTCCTCTTTGTTATTTGAGAGGCCTTGCATTCAGTCTCAAGCCGTATCTCCTGGAGTTACTGTGAATGTTTGGAAAGCTAGTCTGAAAGTAGTTGAGTACAATTCCAAATCCACTAGTAGAAATTGGAAGGAGTGGGGCGTGGAGAATAAGACTTCTTGCTGCCTATGTGCTTTGTCTGTTTAATCTCCTGCAACAGAGAGCAGTCTGAAGAGCCAGCCTTCAGAGAGAGGAGAGTGATGGTATCTCCCAGGCAAACTTGAAAAGAGAATAAACAACACATTCCTATTCATTAAAAAGTACGTCACACTGCTGATTTTTTGCATTTAAGAGTTTACCAAAGAAAATCTGGAACCACTAAAAGCTACTTGCTCAACCAGTACCCTGTAACCATAACATTCAGCTTTTCAGGAGAAAGACGGAAGCAGGGTGAGGAATACTTTAAATTATCCAAAGTCCCTCTAAATAGCAGGAACACCAGTCACTCATGAAGGAAATCAATGATTTTTGTTGGTTTGTAAGTCCCAAACTCAGTTTTAAATTTTATAGGCATGAAAATGCTGTTTCGGGATGTATTAGAGATGAGGTTAGCTGGACTGCCACACTATCAGTGATTTCTAACTTCGTCAAAAGTCTCCTGGGGTATAACAAAAATCTGGGACAGTAGTAACTGATGGTTTAAAAGAAAAGATAAAAGAAAAGAACACATTGTTAGGCTCTTTGTCAAAATCAGTTCTGTGATTACTTGTCATTTTGTCTGAGAATAAACAAACAATCAAAAAATACTTTAGGGAGAACTATTAGCTACATTGACCTTGGAAGGAGAATCAAGGGCAGATATTTCCAGACCAGTTAGACTGATTTCATGAAGTGCTTAGTACATGAGAAGTTGTGAGAAAAGTGTATTCTAAAGTCCTGGTGATAAAAGGATCCATGCAGGTATCCCCTTTCCTTAGTTAGCCATTAAGCATCTGCTCTGTTGTTTCATATGATTTAAAGATGCTTTTCACGGTGGGACATAACATATTGACACCTGGATAAATGACAAGCAGAACTCTTTTTACATACAACTCTGAAGGGTGGGGTTATCTAGGTTTCTGGGCTCCCTGTGGATTGGCTAATTTGAATAATTTCAGCCTCCAGGGCAGAGGGACTGTTCCTAATTACTTGGTACCTGGCCCTGGGGCAATTAGGGCACTTGTGTGAGAGCTGGGTAAGGGAAGTGGAAAAGGGAAGTCCAATGAGGACTTAATTGGCCTCTACTCCAGGCCTGAAAACTGAGTGTAGACAGCATTAAACAAACAAACAAACAAACAAACAAACAAACAAAAAATGATTTTACATCTCTACCCAGCATTGTGCTTGGGCTTAGCAGGTTTACAGTACATAGATGTGTGAGAAGACACGCAACTATTCAAGAAGCTCCAGAATAGGTCTGATTTCTGGCAGGACCAAATTCCCATTTATACAGAACTGTTCTGCAAGGCACACAATAAAGAGAAAATAGGGTATCTTTGGTAAATGATTCCATAGTGATAAATACCTCAAAATTCATCATGTTTGCCCTAACTGTCCTTGGTTAATTGGCAGCACATAGCCAAAGAACTATGGAGAAACAGATGATAGACCTGCTCCAGATTGTCCGTATTTCAAAATGGATTTTTTTATGGGAAAGGGGGTTGGTGAAATGAAATGAATTTGGGATTGGAAGAAAGTGCTCAGATTATTGTCCATGTTCAGTCACTAGTTACAGGACCTCACACAGGTTCTAGGACTTAATTATCTTATCCATAGAATTAAAATGGGAATGGTAAAATAATCAGAGAATTTCATACTTTTTTTTAGTAGAAGAACTCTTTTATCTAGAACCCCAATATAATAATCAGGAACAAGAGGATTTGCTCTGTTTGAAGTGGGATAAGAAGCCAAGCTCCTAAAGTTTTGCTTTCTCTTGGTGGTGATTTCCCTCTCCTGTGGGTAGGATAATTACAGATTTTTAGGAATCTGTATTAAGGAAATCACTGACTATGTCATCTCTAAAATCCCCATTTAGCAACTGGGAATCTATCAGTAAATAGTTTTTCAATTCTAGAGAAGGTTTTCTTCTTTTTGATTGCATGGATTTTACTACTATTAGTAAACAGCTGGAATTAGAAAAGCTCAAAACAAATTAATAATATCTTAAATAAAATTCATAAGGAACCTAAATGCTATTAATAATCCAAAGTATTTTGTAGGGCAGAAATCATTCCATAAAGGGTTTAGAGTTTTTTTAACCCAACTTATGATAGAGATACTTACACTTTTTGTAGTAAAATCTTTCTCAAAGAGCCATTTTTAACACATTGTCATAATGAGTTGACTTCTTTCATACATTCACCAAACTTTTTGACAGCTGGTACATACCTATTGCTGAAACAGGTACTGTGGAGCCTATCATATAGATATGAAATTTCTTTTATGTAGAGAGAATTGTTTCAGTAGATACTCTAGTGGGATTTGTTAGAAGAGAACCAGCCTTTGTAAACCTTAAGGTCAGATTTTCGGAACTCTAATGATTCTTCTTCATTTTTGTGATTAAATGAGCTCTATCTGTTGAAAATCCGCTACCATGGGACATCCTATGGTGAGCCCAGAGCATCTGATAAAAGCACAGGTAAAATAAGAATAAGTGATCCATGCTCCACCATGGGGAAATTGGTACAAATAAACAAAAAGCTGTTGAGATTAGGGAAAAAAGGTGAGCAAACAGAAAACGTGATTAAACACAGGATTTTATAAGTGTTGAGAAATTGGTCCAGAAATTATTTTAAGTAAATTTTGTAGTATCAAAAGTTAAAATTTAACCCTCTTCCCCATTAGTGCAGTTTGATTATGGAACACCAGTTAAATTCCAAAGAATAACATGAAATTTTTACTTTAAACATACATTTCTATTTTCTTTTAAAGAGGAATGGAGACTTAGGTAAGTTCTAGAGAAGGGATCTAATTTTTTTTTTTTACTGTCTCCTATATTTCTACTCTCATTTACTATTCCTAGGACTCCAGCAGGTACTAGAAGAAGCAGAGAATTCAAATTGCATTCAAAATGTACATTTTGTCCAGTAATGTAGATACAAAAACTTGTGTATGTCTGTTTCTATCTTTATAAATTCAAAATAATAAATTTTTCTTACCTCACATACCTTATAAAGATGTCATTAGTTCTTTGAATTACTCATAGAAAAGATTGATGTAAGTAGAGCTTATCAGTATTGTTTCTAAATTATATTTTTCATTACTGAAATAACTCACTTCTTGGATCTGAAGTTATCCAGTGGCTTAAAATGGCAATAAAAGGATATAGAGTTGACCCTTGAACAATGTGGGGTTGGGGGTATCAACCCCTTGCACAGTCAAAAATCCACATATAACTTTTAACTCCCCCAAAACTTAACTACTAATAGCCTACTGTTGACTGGAAACCTTACTGATAACATAACCATTGATTAACACATATTTTGTATGTTATATGTATGTTACTGTATTCCTATAATAAAGTAAGCTAGAGAAAAGAAAACATTATTAAGAAAACCATAAGGTTGTTTGATTTTTTCTTGTTGATTTTCCTAAGTTCTGTATAGATTCTGGTTATCAGCCCTTTATCAGATGTGTAGCATGCACCATCAAATTAGTACTAACTGATCAACACTTACATCACACAGGGCAATAATATTCATCAGGGGGCGGGCAGGCGGGAGGCGAGTGGAGGGATGGGAAAAATTCTCACTGAATGGATGCAGGGAGCACAGTTTGGGGGATGACCACGATTGTAGCTCTGACACGGATAGTGCATGGGCAATATATATAGCCAAAGTGTTGTACCCCCATAATAGTCTGAAATAAAAAAAAAAAGAAAACCATAAGGAAGAGAAAATATGTTTAATATTCATTAAGAGGAAGCAGATCATCATAAAGGCCTTCATCCTTGTCATCTTCACGTAGGATACGCTGAGGAAGAGGAGGAAGAGGAGGGGTTGGTCTTGCTGTCTCAGGGGTGGCAAAGGCAGAAGAAAATATGCATGTAAGTGAACTCATGCAGTTTAAACCCATTTTGCTCAAGGGTCAACTGTCTATTTTTTCAGTGGGCAGTTTTGAAGTTGATATTGTGCAATGTTCAGGAGGCAGATATACTCATGTTTACTTGTTCAACTGAAAAACATTGCCAAGAAAAAAAAATAACTTGTTCCTGTTTCTGAGTCTTTGCTATCTCATACCTTTCAAAGGGACTAGGTCAATTATCTATAATCCCATGTCTAAAATGCAAAGAAACAGGAAGATTCACTTTCATCATTTTAAATTTCTTTGATGTACTTGAAAATGTACAATTTTATTCCTATATAGTCTGTTGTCTTTTTGTTTTTTGATTTAAAGAATCTAGAAGAATGTGACATACCATGTGGATGTCACTTTATATCTTTTCAGGTAAATAGGTTTTGGAAAATCGGTTTATTCAGCTAAGCAATTACCAAAAACAGTGGTCCCAAGCAGGAGACAGTATGAACTGCTGGAAAGAACATAGGAGAGGTAGCAGAGACACCCAAGTGCTCGTTCTGGGTCTGTGGCCAACCAGTCATGTCGTACTGGGCAACAAAATTTAACAACAATTGGCCTGGAACCAAAAAGTGCATAATAAATACTTGGTGAATGAATGGATTAACTCAATCAATATTTATTGTGTATCTACCATGTTCCTTCAGGAACGGTTCTAGGTTCTTGTGTTAGAGCAGTGAACCAAAGGCTGATATTTCCTGCCCTTGTGAAGCTGAGATTCTAGCTAAAATACAAAATAAGCAAATCTAGAGTATGACAGATCTGGTAGATATTGTTACAGAGAAAAATAAAACAAGGAAAGGGGGATAGGAAACACTAGGCAGGAAGTGGTTGTTATTTCATATAGGGTGGTCTGGGAAAGTTGATATTTGAACAGATGCCTCAAAGAAGTGAGTTCTCACACTCAGTCAAAGAAAGCAGGCACAAGGGCCCTGCCCTGGCCAGGAGTGTTATGGACATGCTCAAAAACAGCAAGGAAGTGAATGTGGCTACCAAGGAATGAGTGGGAGGAGAGAAGCAAGAGTTGAGAACGTGGAGGTAGCAAGATGCCAGATCTCGTAGTGCTTTGTGGGATGCAAAACTGACCATTGGATTCCACCATATGATGGTCATGGATGACCTTAATAAAAACGGTTTTAGTGAAGTATGGGGGATAAAAATTGTAGTTTGGCTTTTACTCTGAATAGATAGAAAGCTTTTGGGGCTGGGTGCAAAGGTCTAAGCAGAAAAGAGAAGTGATCTCATTTACACTGACCCAAGAGGTTCTAGGAGAACAAGCGCAGAAGCAGAGAGGCTATTGCATAATGCAGGGGAGAGATGGTAGTGATTTGGACCATGGTAGTAGCAGTGAATTTGGAAAGAAGTGGTCAGATTCTAGGTGTATTTTTTTTTCTGGATGTATTTTGAAGATAAATTAAATAGGATTTGCTGATGGGTTGCATGTTGGGTGAGAGAAAGAGAGAGAGAAACCAAAGATGGCTTCAAGATTTTTGTCTTGAGCAACTAAAAGAATAGATTTTCATCAACTGAGATAGGGAAACTATAAGAAGGGTAAGTTTTGGAGGAGAGCTGGCAATATCTGGAGTTCAGTTTTGGTCATGCTAAAACTAAGACACCCACTAAACATCTAAGGGGATATATCAAACAAGCACTTGGCTATATGAATCTGAAGTCCTTACAAGAAGTTCAAGCAAGTAATATAACTTTGAGGTTCACCAGCATCTACATGGAATGTAAAGCTGGGAGACTAGGCAAGATTACTTAAGGAGTGAGTATAGAGAAAGAAGATAAGAAGTCTGAGGATTGAGCCTGGAGTACTCCAATGTTTAGAGGTTAGGAAGACGAAGACTATCCAGCAAAGGAAACTGAGAAGGAGGAGAGAGAGTAGTATCTCAAAAACCAAGGGAAGATAGTGTTTCAAGAAGGAGGGAGTTATCATCTGTGTCAAGCACTGCTGATAGGTTAAGAAGGAATTAGAAGACTGACCATTGGATTTAACAATAGGGTGGTCATGGGTGATCTTGATAAGAGAGAATTCAGTGAAATGCAGGGGATGGGAAAATTCCAATTGACTGCTAGACACTGTACCAATGACATTCTCTACAGAGCTGTAGTTCTTTCCATTCCTTCAGTGAAACAACAATGAATGCAACATGGTAATTGTACTTCAGGAGCTTGAACTTGCTATTTGATTGGGAGCCATAAACATAGGCAATTATGTGGTAAATGCTATAATGGAAATATTTACAAAGTGCAATATAACCATTGATGTTTTTGTTTGTTTGTTCATTGTATTATTTTGAATTCTTGATTTTTAACATGTTTGGTATTTTGATTCATTGCAGTCATTATTTCCTTTATTGCTTAAATGGCACTTTGGCCAGTGGAAGTGCCTTCAAGTTGGCTCCTGTGTCTTTTGATGTAACCCTAGTGGTCTTTGATATTTTCCTTGCTTTCTGGTATTACAAGAGGTTTCAGACTCATCTTGTGCATTCCCTACCCCAGAGCTGGAATCATCCATTTGTCCAAGAAGCCCTGTTTCTTTCCAGTGGCAAATGTTATTTAGAAACCAAAGTCTGGAGGAGTTGAAGTGCATCTTAATACTACGTTGGTCATTTGTTCTAGGCATTTTTAGTGGACAGAACTAGAAAATACATATTTTTTATAATTTCAGAATATTATGGGGGTACAACACTTTGGCTATATATATTGCCCATGCACTGCCCATGTCAGAGCTACAATCGTGGATATCCCCCAAACTCTGCTCCCCGCATCCATTCAGTGAGAGTTTTCCCATCGAAAATACATATTTTTAAGAGAAAATACATTGTGGATTCATAGTGATATTTTTGATTCACTTATAGGATTACAGAGTTTCTATTTAACTTATTTGGTTTTATATCTGTACCTATTCTTTCACTGAAAACTCTTGGTTTCTAATGACATTAACATTAGGGAACTAAGTACCCAAGTTGCAAAGTGAAGCTAAAAGGGCCTTCCTTCTACAGACCACTGTGGAATTTAGGCAATTTGAGGACCCCAGAGCACACAGCATTGGTTAGCATGCCAAATGAGACAACTCTCTGAGTGTGGCCAACAAGAAACCAAATTTTAAATGGTACAAGTTCAAGTTAGTATCAGATTATTTATGTGATTTGGATGCAAATAAATATGTTCTTATGCAAGTATAATTCTAAAATTTCATGGGTTGTCTCAAAAGGAAGAGCTTCAAGTTAACTGAATGGAAAGGAGGGAAAATTTGCTACTTGTATATTAGGGGCTTCACTGGATTTTCAAGAGATATTTTTATTTCAGAAAACCAGACAAAATCATGCTGCAACCTGTTAGATAAAGGAGGCTTCTACTGAGAGAAAGAAAGGACTTAATTTTCTAATCCAGTGCTGGATTTAAAAAACGCTTTATGAAGTTGGAGGTGGGAAGTTTGTTTATAGGTGCGTACATGTGTATGTGTGTGTGTATGTATATGTGTGTGTGTGTATGTGTGCGTTATTGGGGTAGAAGTGGGATTTGATAGGTGGTTATAAAAATTTCTGTCATTGCTCAACTTATAAGTACCACAATTTAATGGTAGTTAATAGCTGCATGAGGTCATCTTATTAATATTTGCCCATGGGATAGAAGGGAAAGATTTCTTCATATTACTTTTTCTCAGCTACATTTGCACATCACATATTTATTAACAATCTCTGAATAGGAAGAAAAACATGCAATACCCTGATTTTGCTTTCCCCTTTTGATTTTATGCTACATGTGGTCTTATTGCTTTCCTCTGCTTTTGTCACAGTCAGTTTCTTAGGAAACACAGTATTTGGGAAGAGACATACTAGAAATTCTTTTGACTGATTTGTAATTCTCCTAAGTAATAGAGTTAAAGGTTTTATCTAGATAATTTTGTGGGAGTATTTTTCAAGAGATGCTACATTTTGGGGTGGAAATTAGAGATAAGAAAAGTAGGCTATTCCCCTTGTTGATGACCCCTAAGTGGTCATCTGCATTAGAGGGACTGTATCATGACACACAGTGGTGGGTTCTTTGGAATGACACTGTCCTGATTCATCTGTTTCCAATGGCTGTTGTGAGCTGAATAGCCTATAATTTGTTCTGGATGTATTGGGGTTTATCTGAATTTATTCTATTTGTTTGCCTTGACCTATTGACATTGGTTTACATCAGATTGAAATCTCAAAGTTGACATTCAAAACATAATTTCTCAAGCCATAGTCCTGGAAACAAACTACCTAATTCTTTTCTCTAAGGTGCTTTTCTGGTTCATAATTTTCTTGGTAATGACAAACTTAAAATGTTTTGTTAGACAGAATGCTTATTTGTTACATGAGGTATCTGGGTGGATAAGTAGGTGAACAATTGTTTTACAGATGAAAATTGAAAAGTAAATCTAATTTTACTATAATATCAATCTTTCCTTCATTTCTATAAAAGAAAGGTCATTTGCAGTAAACAAGTGATCTGAGTTAGTGTCACTGTATTTATGGCAAGTAAGATGTGGTATTTTTCCTAGAATACTGGGCAGAGTAGGCTCTAGGCTTGAGGAAAGATGAAAAAGTACACTACTGGAATATCTCTTCTCACTGGCTGGAGTAAACGAGTAAAAGGAAAGAATTAAAGCAATTCAGGGAAGAATTACAAAGCTAAGCAATTTAGTGGAAAAAAATTATTTTTGCAAGTTTTCAGGTAAATTGCACAGAACAAAAGAAAGTTTAAGGCTGAATAAGCAATTGTTCTAAAATTATTTCAGAGATGAATTTTTATAGGGGATGTTTCTTTCATTTAATAAATATTTCTTGAGCACTTGTACCAAGCATGTAATGGTGAGTGAGGTAGCCATGCTCCCTGCCCTTAAGGAGTTTTGCCTGAGAGAACCTGCCCTCCTTTCCCCAAATCAAGTAAGAAAACAAGGAATAAAGAAATCACAAATTGTGATAAGGCCTATGAAGGCAGCACGCAAAGGGCTCAGAAAATAACAACAACATGTCTGCGCTAATAAGAGGGAGCTAAATGATGGGTACACAAGATCATAAAGTGGTGTAATATACATTGGAAACTAAGAAGGGGGAGGGTTAAAAATCTACCTATCGGGTACAATGTACACTATTCAGGTGACGGGCACACTAAAATCCCTGCCTTCAGCATTATACAATTCATCCATGTAACAAAAACACTTGTATCCTCTTAGTCTACTGAAATAAAAAAAGAAAAGAAAAGAACAAAAACAAAAAAGTCTACTTTAGATAGGAAGGTCTTTTCTTTTGAGTTTCAGCTTAAATGTCCCCTTTAGAGGAGGTGTCACCTTTAGGGGGAAAGGCATTTAAGCTGAGACATTAAAAAAAAAAAAAAAAGAAAGAGAGAAAGAAGCTAGCCATGCAAGCAGTGGGAGAGGAGAAGAGAGTTGTAACGTTGTATATGCACAAAAGCCCTGAGGCAGGAAAGTGGTTGGCTGTGAGGACCCACAAGAAGACCACTGTGCCTACATGATGAAGAAAAAAGGAGAATGAGTCAAGATGTGGTTGAAGAGAGAGGAAAAGGCCACATCATGCAGACTTTATAGGTCATGTTAAGGATTTTGGATTTTATTCCAATTACAAGGAGATTTTCTTATTGAGGGGTTTAACTGAGGGTAGTGACGTGATCCAATACACATTTAAAAATATGACAATTTTATAAATGTGGAAATGGGGAGATCAGTAGACAGTTACAATATCAAGATGATGGCAGCATTACCCACCTAGGCAGAGACAGAGAAGGAGGGAAGTGCATGGATTTGAGAGACATGTTGGAGCAGAACCGAGAGGCAGAACTTCCTATTGCACTGGATGTGAGAAGCAAGGAAAAAGGAAGGAATCAAGAATGATCCCTTGGGTTTCCATTTTGAATCACTGGGTGGCTGGTGGTACCCTTTGCTGAATAGGGATATACTCAGGGGGGTGGTGTGGAAAACAGGTTTAGTGAGAAAATCAAGAGTTTTATTTTAGATATGTCAGGTTTCACGTGTCTGTGAGCCACCCGAGTGGAGATGCCAAAGAGGCTGTTGTGAAGAGAAACCTGGACCTTCAGGAGAGGGCTGGGCTCAGGAAATCAATATGTAGGAGGTCACAGCCGTTAATCTGATGCTGTGGGAATGGATGTGATCAGCTATGGGGGGAAGGTAGGGGAGAAATGAACATACCCCAGAGCAAGCCTCCATGAGGATGACAGGCTGGGTAAGGAGACAGAGGGTCTAAGGAGGGGAGGTTAGTGCAGCAGGAGGAAAATCAGACATCGATCACGGGCATCATGAGAAGAGTATTTTAAGAAGAGAGTAGTAAGTTGTGTTGATTGCTTTCTAGAGGTCTCCAGGACAGAGCAATGCCTAGTGAGTTTGACGATGTCACTAGGAGTTTTAAGTGATCTTGACATAGGTGTTTTGGTTGGTTGGTAAGCCTGGAAGACCAATTGTATATTAGGTTGAAGAATTAAATGTGAAGGAAGAACATGAAAGAGAACCTTCTGTCCTACACTCTAAAGGCCAGACCGTATATCCAATCTGATATTGGCAATCAAAAAATAATTATATGACAGCACAAATAAATTTCCTCTTTAAAGGAAATGTTTACACTCCCTCTTCTAAAGCATTTTAAAGCCTCATTTTAAAGCTACGCAGCTCCTGATATATCTGGAATGATTAATGGATTGTCCAACTACCAATATCTGACCTAGAGTTTAAAATTTGCCATCAGTCACTAAGTTTTGCGTTTGCCTGCTTACTTAAGCCATAATGAAAAAAAAAAAATCTGCATTCAAAACCATAAGCTGGTGGTTAGCATCAGCTGTGCAAAATATCATGCAAGGTACCACAGCAATTTACAAAAGAGGTAGAGGCATAATCACAAACTTCCAAGGAATTTACAATTTAAACTCAAGATGCTGCCCAGCTGTGTTTATAAAAAGCAATTAAGTAACTTTCTCTCATAATAATCTCAAAATAGTCCTTGTTGTCCCTAACATGATTTATTATGGATAAGGAAGGCATTCTGTACAATTAACAACTTAAATATAATTAATTTCAGTACTTCAAAATGTATTTTGTAAATGTAAGATCCTTTTTAAAAGCAGCAGACTAAGAAACACAGTCTCAAACCAAGATTAATCAACACAATTGTTTGTATGATGATAGAATTTCCTTTCTCTCTCTCTCTCTCTCTCCCCCTGCCCCCCATCTAAATGCAATTTCTCCTCTTATGACTCTAAATCCCACCTCTTCACACTTTCTCAGGGCTTTCTTCTCTGAAACATCTCCCAAACGTCTCCTGTCTTCTGCATCTTCAACCTCTGTATCTCTAGTAGTTTAACTCTATCATTATGTAAACTCGTTCAAGACTCTCATGTAGTAAAAAAAAAGACAAATGTTTTACATCTCCCTCAAGTTTAAGATGTGCCTAGTCAAATGCATGTTCTCCCCTCACTCCTGACAACACACATACACCCTTCACAATAATTACAGGTTGTCTTTTCCTTGTGATTTAGTGCATTTAGACATGATGACCTTTCTAAATGTACATCCCTAGATTAAAAGGCTATAGTGTCTCCCCATCACAACCCAGGTCAAATCTGAACCTCTTACCTCAGTGTACAAGATCCTTTTTGAGTTGGCTTTTGTTGTCTGGGCTGTCACTCTCTTTGTCCCTGATGACTGTCTCTCTCTCTCTCACACACACACACACACCATTTTCAGAGGTCATGTCCTCGCTCATCTCTGGGCTATGTACATGCTGTCCTCTCTCCTGGAAACATTTCTCTGTTATTGCCCTACCCCTGGCTAACTTACTCACATTAGACTTCAGCTTAAATGTCCTAGGTAGGGTAAGCCTAAGGAGCCTTCCCTAAGAGCCGTGGATTGTAGGCACCTCTGAGCTTTTCCTATCAGTGTTCTTACCAAACTCCCTGTTGTGTGATTGATTTGGGGCCTGCTGACAGGAATAAGTGAACAGTGTCCCCTGATCTCAGATTGATAACTTGGCTTTCTCCACAATCTTTTAATAGGTACTGATACAATTAGTTTCCAAACTTGGCTGAAATGTCAGGTTAAGCGACTCAAATAAAACTTTCCTGGCCTGAAAGTGCACTAGAAGGGTGCTTATTAATTATTGTTGATTAGGTGTATGTTTCCACCCTCTTGAGAAAATAATTTGTCCAGTACCACCTGCAATGTGATGAAATGAAATTCACTGTCAACTACCCATCACTGTCTTCTTTTTTCCCCACTTCTTTTGATTTTGCCAAAATGTTTAAACTTTCAAGAATTAACTTACTAAGTCATTTTATTATATTGAATGTATTATAGTTTTAAAATCCTCTTTGGGATTTGTTTACACAATAGATCTTTAGTCAACATTACAAGGGCTTCTATATTGCTTATTTAGTAAAATAACATATTTATACTTTTGCCAACCCAAAAGGATCCAGACACTCAGCATATAACAAACACCACTGTGATTAATAAGCAGCATAAACAATCTAGTCTGAATGGCTACAGAGCTCATGATCCAGGAAATATGTCTACATGCCCCACTCTACCATTATTCCATTTTTAAAATTAATGTTTTTATTTATTAAACTAATATCTGTACCTAGTTTACTGCAACAAGGCTCATATAGAGTAAGAGCAGCTCCCTGCCCCTCCCCCTTTGCTCTTGTGAATTTTGCACTCCTAAAACAATAACTTTCTTTTACTTCTTTTTTTTTCTCCTAGCTTTTTCGGCATTTCCTTTTATATTTCTAAATATTATGACATGCTTATACTGCTATTTCCTGCTTTTTCAATTAGATATAGTTAGCGATATGCTTCTTATTTTTTCTTAATTTTTTAAATCATGAAATATAACACATATAAGAAAGGCATAAGATATGTATACCTAAAAATAACCATAAAATTTTAATTATTGTAGTAAATATGTACTATGATATATTGCACATAACTATGTTATATATTAACATGTATATTTATATGCAGAATAACTATATAAATTAATAATAAAATAACTAATAATTATAAACACTACTCCAAGGTCAAAAGATCCCCTTCCATCTCTTCCAAATCACAACTGTCCCCTCTCTCTTGAAAATAGCAACTTTTCTTATTTGTAGGATAATTTCCTTGCTTTCCTTTATTTTTTTTAATCAACTATGTATTCGTCCCTGTAAAATATAGCTTGGTCTTGCCAGATTTTGAACTTTATATTAATGTACCCATACTGTAGTGTAATAGTTCTCACTGGGGACGATTTTCTCTCTAGAAGACATTTGACAATGTCTAGAAACATTTTGTGGTTGTCACAACTTGGGGGGATACCATTAGTGTCTACTGGGAAGGGGCTGGGGGTGCTACTAAACATCCTACAATGTACAGGATAGCCCCCCATGACAAAGAATAATCTGGCCCAAAATGTCAATAGCGCTGAAGTTGAGAAACCTGTTGAAGGTTATCCATTGTATGGATATACCAAAAAATTTAGTTATTTAAACTATTGCTGATAGAGTTTGAGTTGTTTCCATTTTTGGCTGAAATAATGCTTCTATGAATATTTTGGTATCTGTATCCTGGTCACATGAGCAGTTTTTCTACAAGTGGAAGTTTTTTGGTCATAGGATAAGTATATCATCAACTTTCCTAGATACTTCTCAATTGTTTTCCAAAGTGGGTATTAGATTTTTACTACAGAAAATTAAGATTTAAGTTTCTTACTCCATAACCATCAAGTACATGTTCCTTCTACTTTTTCATCCAATTTATTTATGTTACAGTTTTGGTTAACACAATCTTTAGTGTTTGTTTTGACAAGGTAAATTTGCTTATATCCAAGCCATGTAGCTACGATTATATATACATATATAATTTTTACACAAGTAAGAATTTGGGGGCAATCAACAATTGTCTAATCACTTTTTGTTTGCTTGCTTTTCTTCTTTTTTTGGGAGGGAGCTTGCTTTTCTATGTAGCTATCATTCAAATACAAACTCCTGTATGTTCTATTTTTTTGTTGGAGATATCCTTTCTCTGCTCTTCTGCTCTTAACCAGACTGATCGCTTCATAGACAGGCTAAAGAGTTTTTTTTCTTCCCCCTCTATTATCTTGGGAATAGTTTTTGAGTCTTTCCTGTGTTGGATTCACCTGTTTCCTGGATTCCTTAATTTCCTTCCTCAGTTTTGCTGAGGCACATTTTGCGGAGTAAGTAACAACTTCACGTTCTACTTTTCCTCAATCTTGGCTTCTGAAACTCTTACGGTGTTTTATTTCTCCTACCGTATTTTCAGTTTCCAAGAGCACCTTCTTGATCTCTGAATGTTCATATAATCATATTGGTTTTGCATCTTTTTTCTTATTGCTCTGGGAAAATTAATTATAATTTTGTTGATTTTCTTTGTGTTCTCTATATTTTCCTATTTCTTCAATCTCCCCACTATTTTTTTTTTTCTGTTTGTTTCAGGTTTTTTCACTTCTGTGCTTCCTAAAATGTCTACTGCCTTTGCCTCTTCATTCATGTTTGAAAATGTGGCACTAAGGGGCAACTTGGGAATTTTATGTATGTGGGCAGAGTGGAACAGGCACATGGCCCATTTCAGTAAGAACTCTCCTTGACCCCAGTGTTGATATTTGTAGGTACTTTTTTTTTTTCCTTGGGCTGGTTATTTCCTGAAAACAGAATCTTCCTTCTCTTGCCTGGGATATTTAAGGCTGCTAGACACTACTAAAAGAGATGAGGGCTGAAGATCTCACTATTTATAAGGCAGGTCTTTGCTTAATCTTTTTGATTCAGTAAGGGGCCACATGTCCACCTTCAGCTGTCCTTGCTGTGACCAAGTCCAGAGTCCAAAGATAATCTGGCACAACCTCTCCAGAAAATGTCACCTGTTTTTAGCTGGCTAGGCAACAGTCACCAGTTATACAGGGCCATTATGGATGCTAAGGTCTGATCTGCTAGACTTTCAATCACTTGTTTTGTTTTTGGCCACACTTCATGAAGTCCCCTGTCTTTAAAGGTACCTGCTGCCTCCAATTCCTGAGTATATTCTGGGTTGTGAAACATGTCAGTCTGCCTCCCCGATAGACACTTAGCAGAGAAAGCAAAAATCTGAATAAGTCCCTTGTCTATCTGGTTTTCATCTTTCACAATTTTGTTAACATTTCTAGGTGACTAGTGTCTTCTCTTTCATCTCTGTCCTTGTGGGTTTATACCTTTTTATTTTCATTTTTTCTGTCATTTCAGTGGCGTTTTGGAAGGAGGATGAGGAAAAAAACATGTATGTTTAATCCACTATCTTTAACCAGAAGCTTAATCCTCCTCTATGGCTAAGATGACGTGTTTTATATATACATATATATATTTCATATTATATATTATATATATGTGTGTGTATATGTACCTATATATGTGTGCATATAAATGAACGAATAGAAGATGAGAAAATAGAGACATATTGCCATCCTGTTTCTCTCTCACACGCCCCCCATCCACGTGCATACGTACAAACTGCTCTAGATGCAGTCGCCAATGTTTTTCAGATTGCCAATTTCGGAGACCGCTTTTCGTTCTCACTTTACTGAGATTCTCAGCCTCCTGCTTTGTGCTTGCATTCCCTTCCCCGGCCTTTCACGACACCAGCCTTCCTTGTTCCTTGCAGTCTCCTCTGAATTTCTCTTCCCCACCCATTCCACTTGCATTTGTGACCCTCAACGCTTGATCTCTTCTTTCCTTTTTTTCTACTCTTTCTAACTTCTCCTCAAACATTTCCACTCAGCCTTTTCTTAATTAGCATCGTTAAACCATGATAAACAAATTTTTGTCTTTAACCAAGAGATGTCTCCTAGTTTTCTTTGTATATGCCCTATGGTATCTTAAATCATTATAACCTAAACTGAATTCATTACATCTCCAGAACTCTTTTTTCTCTTCCAACACAATTCCTGCCTCTCTTTTCCTTTAATATTGCTTATCTAAGTTAGGAGTCAGAAAATGTTTCTATAAAGGCCAGATAGTAAATATTTTAGGCCATTTGTGGGCTTTTGTCACAACTATCAATTGTGCTGTTGTAGTGAAAGGCAAGCATAGTCAATATGTAAACAAATGGGTGTGACTGTGTTCCAATAAAACTTTATTTACCAAAACAGACCAGTAGGCTGGATTGGGACTTCTGGCTATAGTCTTTTGACTTCTGATGTAGGTTAATGGCCATTCCGGCCAAAAACCTCTTAACTGAGCTTCACCTCTCACATCTATCAGGTCCGTATCCTGTGATGACTGTATCTTTCCAGATTTGCCCAGTTTCCACATCCCTACACACTCTTCTCTCAGAGATTCATCTTTTCACCTGTCAATTGTGATAGCTGCTTACCCAGCCTCTCTGCTTTATGTCTTGCAGTCCTCTAATCCAGAACTTATCCTGCAACTGCTTGTTTAAAATACTCAGAACTTTGCAAATATCTATATGGCAGTGTTTCTTCAATTTTAGGTTCATAAGCTACTTGAAATGTTTGTTAAATTAAGTATTTCTGGGCCCCATCTCGGAGGTTCTGATGATACACTTCAGAGTTGGGTGCCAAGAACCTGCATTTTATACAAACACCCAAAATGAGTCTGTAGTACGTGACCCTCAGATATTTGAGAAACACTAGCCCATGGTAAAGGGCAAACACCATTGCATGGGACACCTCCCTGACCTGCCTGTCTCTCCAGCCCCACCTATCACACCCCCTCCCCAGCTTGCTGAGGGTCAGCCCTTCACCTGAGCTGGCCATGCAGTTTCACCCTTTTTAGTTTTCCCACATGATAGTCATTTTTCCAGCAATGCCATTAACCCCCTTGTCTGCTTGGCAAACTTCTTTTAAGGCTCGACTCAAGTACCAACTTCTCTGATGAGTTTTCTTAAACTCCGTGATTCTTATCCTGTACATATAGTACCTATAACATATTAACTGCTTTTATTTGTTTATTAATCTATTAGATTGTGAGTTTCTAGAGAGTAGAGGCTATGTCTTTTGCATTTTTGTATACCTATACGTTAGTGGGTAAACTAAAATTATATAGTCCATATACTAAAAAACTGTTGATTGGATATAAGAATTAGTGGAGATATTAATATCTATATTTTATAGATGATTAAACTGAGGCTCTGCGATATTAACTGACTTGTTTGAGGTCAACCAGATTGCAGAAACAATCAAAGATATCACTTTTTTTTTTTTTTTTTTTTACTTTGGGTGTTTTTTCCATCATACACGCTGCCTTCCTAACATGATGGGGTTATTCCCTGTGGTCAAATGAGCCTTGAATCCTGGAAGTGTTCAGTGGGACTTCCCAATTTGGGTATGCTTTTTCAATCTGTTGATTCTTTAATGTGTGTCACATCTGAGGCTAATGACTGAAAGTCAGTCACTTCAGAGTGATTTCTCTCTATAAGCTTGGCCTCTACAATTTTTTGGATTTCTGGACTTTTACATCTTAGGGCTGCCACATCTCTTGGTTTTCTTCCAAGAATCTATATTGTATTTATTCTGCCTACTTTTACTGTAATGAATTGTGTGGGCATTATTATTATTATTATTATTAATACTTTACAACTAACTGTTCAAGAGAAGGTAGGCTCTTTTAGGTGACTGCTTAAAGAGTACTTCCTATGTTATCCTTTTCTGTACTCCTCACACAGCCCCTGGGATTCAGAACACCTGTATCTCAAAGTACCCAGCTGAAATTAGGCAGCTGAAATCCAGCAAAGGTCAGGGATAAATGATAAAAACCTCTGGAACACAGGCTGGGTTTAACATTATATGAGAAAAGAGTAAATGTTAATTCTGGATTATTTTTGGCCAGTAAAGAAAGGGATTATGTGCTGGGAGACACAGACAGGTGAACTTTTACAGCAATCAGTATGCAGTTATTTAGTGCTCATTTCTTTTTGTCTTATATTAAAGTTTGTTACCATCTCTGTCTCCTATCAAATAGGGACCCTGCATTTTATTAATTTCATCCCACCTTGAATATAGTAAACACTCAAAAGAAGCTTGTGAAATGAAATTAGTAATCTCCAAATTTCATTTCAACCCTTCGCCTTTGCTAAGGTACAACAATGATTAAACAGTGAAATGCTCCAAAGGCAGGTACAAGAAAAAAAGGCCTTAGGGGCTGTTGGAAACTATCAACCAGATAATCAATCTTGGGAAGTTGAATGTCTGTCTGTATACCTGGTTCCTCACAACCATGAAACATAACAACATAGTCTAGAGACCAGAAATGTGGCATTTTAATTTAACAACTTTCATACTTCCTTGGTAATTGTTTATCATAAATAATGCCCACTTGTAATGTGTATTTCCTTTAAACACTTAATCAATTAGTATTTAATAATAAATTAGTGCCAACATAGTAAAAACTAAGCTGGTCTTTTTTTAACAATTTAATTTTTATTGGTTTTGTTTATAATAAGGAATCAACAACTATAGCCACTTTCAGTGACCACAGAAAAACAAATATATAATTATTTTACATAGTTATATTACAATTTTCTAAAGTAGCTACAGCATACTATGTTTTGCTATCAACTGTATTCCTTTGGCCCATATGTAAGCTGTCAATACTAAAAGATGTTTGAACATACACTCATATTAGCTGTCGTTAATAAAGGAGAAAGTAGGTTAAAATCACTTATATATCTTTTGACCTGTAATTTCCATGTTAACAGTGTTTTTCTCTGTTGCTTTATTAAACAGTTTTTAATACCAGGAAATATGCCTTAAACAGTAGCACCTTTTCCTATCTAGATTTTAGTTAATAATTACTATTGTTTCTTATCAACCTTTATCAGTATGTTAAAATTTTGAATCAAATATTTTTTTAAAAAAGCTACAGAATAAAATTGCATTATAAATAGTGCATGTATACTCTTTGTGCACAGTTCCAAAATTTGGCAAGATGATTACAGACCATGATACTGACATGGAGAAGGAATGGGTATTAGGATGTAAAAACTCAGTACATGGTAATAAAAATGATCTAAAATTTAAATAGAAATAAAAAATATATTAACAAACTGTGAAAATATTAGTGACCCAAAGTTAATTTAAAATTGAAAGTCTGAGATGTCTTCTATGATGACAGTCATCTGAAAAAGTGATCAGGAAGAAATTAATAAACAAGTTTGTGGGTGATTTGTAAATAGAATCCCCCAGGCATGTGAATTAATTATTATCCTTTCTTTTTGGCCACATTGTTAAGTTTTGGTTTACTGTACATTAGATGCTGGCAGAAAACAACATTGCTAGCTTATTTCCAACATGTGACTTGGCTTACAAAAAGAAAAAAATAGTAGAAGTTCTGTTATATTTTAAGACAGAGTTAAAGCTCTTGGGCACAATTTATTTCTAAAGTCACTCTGAGGACATTGCACTGTGTTTTGCTGGGACAGAATCAGGACCTTTTTCATCGATGTGACGAGGCAATGACGAACGTCAGGCTAAGAATGGGAATCTGGCCCCATGGGTTTCCTCCCGCCCCACCTCGTTTCCTCTGTCTTCCATTTTCTCTTGTACATTCTTTCACACACATCTCATGCCAAATTAACCTAAGGTACTTTGCTAAGGAGATTAAAAAATTTGGCAAGAATGCACAAAGTTAAGAAGTTCTTACAGTCTCAAAAAGCAGTTTTGTCTCTAAATGATAGAAAAGCACCATGTCAAGAATACTTTTCTATTGGTTATTTACAAAAATAATATAAAAATTAGTAATAAGCCTTACAAGTAGCTGTTATGTAGACTAATTTGTGTGATTTTTTAAAAAATAGAATTTTAACTATAATATTATACATATGGTAGAGACTACTTTAACTACAGCATGAGTGAGAGAGGATGCTGCCTGCTCCTTTGCCGTGTGGACACTGCACCAGGCAATTCACATTCTGTCCATTAAGAGGTCACTGGCAACTCTCCATCGTAAAGCTGTGAACACTGGGGCCTGCCCTTTGTTTAATCATCTACATGTAGTGTATGTAGCAAAGTATTTACAGAAGACGAAACTAAACAAGAGCTTAAACTACAATAGTAAAAGAAGAAGAATATTTTAATAATCCTGAAAAAATCGCAGGTAGTATTTTCTTTGCAGAATATATGAATGGGAGATTTCAAAGAAGTCTTTTGGGATAGCATTTCAAACTCTATATTTCTCTTTGTGACATTTGATCTTAGCTGAATGTATAGAATGTAATGATTTCCAATACCTTACCCTTGATCTTTCTTTTTGATACTTCCTCCTGATCACTTAAGTGTTTCTAATGTCCAAAAATATACACCAGCTAAACTGTTTTCACATTTTGCATCCAATTACAGTCCAATCAATGGTGTGACCTTATTAATTAAAAAGTTGCTTTACAGAATTCTTAAAATTTCAAATTGAGTAATATAAACTTCATTTAAAAATTCTGTTTTAAATGAACACAGACACATTCTGTGACACATTCTTCCTTTGTATCGGATTTACATTGATTTCAAAATATACCTCTTTATTGGAATTCTTAGTGAGCTCAATTTTAAACCTAAGTGGTATACAAATATACTAGAAGTTATTAAGAGCTACTTTGAAGTGCTAACTGTAAAAAATTAAGTGCTTTCACGATGAGGCTTTCTGAATTACCACTGCTTTTCTTCTCATGCTGTAAACAGCTCATAAAATGTGTGTAACTGAGTTTTAAAATAATTACTTTTACATTTTTACATTGTTGTGTGCAAAATTACAGGTTTTTTTTGTTTTGTTTTGTTTTAGCAAATGTTTCATTTTGTTTTAATGACTGCTGTCCAAAACAAAGAAAATGAAATTGAGTGTATATTCCTTCTTTCAAGATGAGCTGTATTTATTACTGGAACGGAAGTTGTCATATCCGTGATCATTAGCTTTGAACTTTAAGCACGACTGCTTTTCCTCCAAGGACTGTTTTTCTTCAAATGACTGGCACCAGCAGCATAAGCATGACTGTACAAAACAAAGTAACTCATTATATGTTTACATCAGTCACATTTCACAACTCTTCCTACTCTCTAGGGTTCTGACTTTCTTTGCATGATTAGGAGTTCTTGGGCCCTGTATTTCCATGCCTTTTCATTTTTCTCCTTAAAAAGATACAATTACATTAGTAGCTTAATTTTTTTAACTAAAAAATACAGAGAAGAAAAATATTATATAATTAAAATTCCCCACTATGAGAAAGCCACTCTTAAACCTTGGTATTTACTCTTGATTACTTAATACTCTTAATATTTGATAAATATATAATTCAAGACTTTTCCCCAGGCAAATAGAAATTTTATCCCATGTGCATGTGTTTGTGAGTATGGGTATAATTTATTTTAATGAGATTGTACTCTCTCTCTCTCTCCATATATATGTATACTCCATAATCTGCTTTTTCTCACGTGATAGTGTCATAAACATCTTTCCATATCAACGAGTTTAACGTTACTTTGCTATTTTTTTCAGCCACATGTTATTCTCATGTGTCTTTGCAATATTGTTACACAATAAGGTTATAAAGTATATAAACAGCTTTATTCATCCAATGTTTTCTTGGATTTAAAAAAAAATCTTTTGTTCATTCTGTTTGTTTTCTAAGAAACTATATGTATAAGAAAATGGGATGTCCACTATTTTCTGCTCTATAAAATGAGGGTGTTGATCTTGATGAAAGTTTTCTTCCAGCTCTAAAATTTGAGTTATGAGTTATTTTATAAACTGTCTTAGTGTTTACAAGGAAGGTACTAAGTTCTTGGCTTTCGAACAGTGAAATACTATGGACAAATGGATCATTTTAATATAAGGGGAGGGGATATTTTATTTCATGTTAGATTGTTGAAGAAGTGAATGAACAGAAGATGATAAAATGCAAACAGCCAAATGAAGAATAATTATACATATTCCACATTAAGCATTACATCTCTGCTATACAAAGTAGGTAGAAAGATGTAAAACTGAAATTAAATTTCTTTGTTTGACTTGATATTCTCATAGTCCATGTGAAAAAGGGAATAATTTAGTTATAATTAAAATGTGGCCGAGTAGTCCAAAATCTACCAAAAACACGGGAACAGTGCATTTAATTCATGTTTAGCTCTTATTTTATTATGTGACATCTGCCAGACATCAATGCATGTCATTTTCATTAATTTTCAGAGCAATTCCTTGAGTATAACTGATTGGCTGAGTCAGTAGGGAGTGGCTGACTAGGATTTATAGGCAAAAATCGACTATAGTGATTTATAAGCAAAAGCAGTATCCTTAAAAAATTATTCATGTTGTAATGCAAGGAAAAACTATAAAACAATTTACTAGATCTCTCTGGATAGATGTAGTAATAGTTTTGAAGGGTTATATTTGATGCCATATTACAAACAGTTTTTAAAATTTTGGAATACTCTCTTACCTTAAAGCAGTTTTTGAATCTTTTGCTCACCAAATACAGAGCAATTGGATTAATGCAGGAATTCAGGGAGGCCATGTTGATGCCAATGTAATCCAATACCAGCAAAAAGCTGCAAAAAAAAAAAACAAACCCAACATGTGTCTGTGAAAAATATGCTGATCTGTGATCTGAGCATGCATTCGTTGCAGACCTTTGTGTTTTTGTGAAGAAAAAGATGACCCATGTATAATGGTTTTAAATGTATCCCTGGTCTTTGCTAATAAGGATCTTGTCTCCATCTGTCTCTGCCTCTCTCATTCTCTGCCTCTGTCATCTCCACTGCCTTCCCCCTCTGCTCCCCTCCCAGGTCCATCTCTCTTTTTTAAAATAAAATCTCATTAGAAGCTCTGAGGCTGGATGAAAAGGAGGAATTTACAAAATGCAAAGGAGAATCAGACCTGGTGTTTTTAGTCTTGCCACTCGCTCGTCATTTCGACAACTTGGGCTCTCTGTTCCCAGTGTTCTCTCCCCGCCCCCCCCCCCCCGCACTCCTCCCACTAAAATAGGACTGAAGGGAAAAACTGAGAGTCCTAACGGCTCCCTCAGGGTTAGAAAAATGGTACTCTCTCTTTCTGCCTGTGAAAGAGATCCATGGAAACACTTCTGAATGGATCTGTTTGCAAACAAGTTCTATTTTGCCTTTCTTACCTCAAAAGTTCACATCTATTGGGATCATTCTGATCATAAAGTGTGTGCTTCAAAATCCTGCTGAGGTGAAGGGGAAGCCAACAGAGGGCAAAGACAAGAACTAGGCAAAACACGGTTTTGGCCACTTCCCGTCTCTGAAATAAAACCATAGTCAGACCCTTAAAAGATGGCTCATTCTATTCATAGCATTCTCTCTTCCAAAATAGTATTTCATGTTTACAAAAAGTCAGTGGCATTCGTAAAAACTCAGGACACTGGGCTTTAAATTGACTAGTTAAGGTGAATTAGAACTAAAATGACTAGAGATTCATCTTTAAAAAGTAATGGTTCTCTCTAGATCCTTTTTGATTACATATAACATCTCTAAATAGATAATATAAAAATATTCTTTATATATTCAAAAATATCAGAGGCAAGAAAAAGAAAACAGCCTCTGGTATATAGTAATTTTAGTTTTTTTCATCATAATAATTTTCGCATTCATAATTGTAATTATAACCATGAGTCATCAAATATTTGTATGTTCTTACCTGCTTTAAGTGATCATTTAAAGCAATTTGCATGCCACTCTTCTTTCTCAACATCTCACAGGTCATCAGGGTATAAAACAGTGCAGTGATGGCCAATGGCAAGCAGAAGTAGAAACTAAATAGCCACCAATCTTTAGCTATCTTGTAAAACTATGGGGAAGAGAGAATTTTTATGATTAATACTCCTCTGTAAGAAAATCTTATATATCAAATGTTAAACTTAAAAGAATATTGATCAAGGAACAATTATCTTCTAAAGTACATCCGTTTTATAAATACCATATAGAATCTTTCACGTTACATCTACTGAACAAAAAATCAAATACTTGTATTAAATAAAAGAAACTTTTCCCCAAACGTATTTCAATTCTCTAAGGCAGTATGTTATAATTATGCATAAAAATTTAAGCAGTTGGGCAAAATTTGAAATATTTGGTAATTCAGTGTTTTGTCTTCACATAAGCAAGTTATTATAGGGTATTCTTTGTGTGAAATACGACATCTGAATCTGTAAAAATATCCTAGTGTTTAAGAGAAGTTTTCAGTTTTTAGCAAGTTTGTTTAATGGGGAAAACAGACATGAAAAGGTCTAGGTTAACCATTTAGCTCAGTAATGTATTATATGTATAAAATTAGAAATAATCCTTGGTAATAGAGCAGACCCTTTTGCATTAACATCTCTTAACCCATTATGTTGGGGAGAACTTTTTACACTTAGGATCTATCTTCTGGAGACCACCATTGCCATTCTTTTCCTAGTTCCTGATCAAATGTTCTTTCATAAATGGCCCAGGATGAAGACTTCTTTGCAATGACAGGTTTCTCTTTATCATCCAAGACACAGAGAGGGCAGGCCTGACGTTCAGAATCCACCCATATCAGGGTGACTATGATTTGAACATTCGCTGGACCATCCACTCCTGACTATTGCTGTGTGGTCTTACACAGAATATGTAGTAGTTGCCAATCCTTATGGGGCTTTGGGTAGAAAATCTATAAATCCACATCAATTCTTTCATGTGTGTCCCTGAGATCCAAGGGGTTCTTGGAGAATTAGTGACCTAGTTTCTTACAGCTTGGGTCATTGGTCACTGTTAACCCCACAGTCCTGGGCTCTATACTTTTAGTTTATGCCAAAGACAGTCATAAATCAATAGCTTCCCAAGAAGTGGGGAACATGGGGAAAATAGCTAAATATTTATTAAGCAAAAGTAGAAATAAAAAAAAAGTAAAATTTACCTGCATGAAGGCTGTCTTCTGAGTGGGATGAAGCAAACAGATTCGCAGATAACTTCCTTTGTAGTCAGTCGTAATCAGATCAAAACCTATGGCTTCAGGGACAGCCAGAACCACAGAGACCACCCAAATCAAAACAATTTCTACTGCTGTCCATTTTGGAACCCCAATTCCTTTAATTCGACTCCAAGAAGCAACGGCTCGATATCTGAAGATGAAAATAGATTGATTTTCAAGCTGGCATAGCTTGGTTTTATTGAATTACATAGTGTATTTTCTAAGTAACATGGCAGTCAGTAGTATAGTGTTCAGAATATACCTGGCTTAAATATAAGCTCCTACCTGTCAATACTCAGAGCACATAGACTCAGCACAGTGATTCCCACGGAGGCCTTCTGTATGAAAGGCACCAGCTTACACATCTCAGCTCCAAATGGCCAGTCCTCCGCGAGCAGCTGCATTGGGGAGATGCGAAGCTCTGTTAGTGGGGGTTTCACAAGATGCCCTCTGAACTGCATTACTTGGTGGAGAGTAACTGACATGCAGAAACAGATCAATTCCAGTTCTTATTCTTTTTCTCGTGGACTATTTCTTTGAAAAGAAAGCATCAGTGTTCGATACACGAAACAGGAATAACAAAAATGCAGCCAGCTTATAAGAATTCATCATTCACATATAGTAGCTTAGAGTTAACATCTCTGCGGGGCCAACTGGGGCTAGTTGCTTAAGTTCCTCTTAGAAAATTGAACCTGCATATTGTCATAGAGTCTCAAATGCTCAGGTCATGGCCAAATACATAGGTCAATTAAAATTGGATAATAAATATTCCTTAGCTGAGGAGACCAGATTACCCCTATGGAACAGTACTCTTGAAAAGCAGTGTATGTATGCCTTTATATACCTGTTCTTTACTGTAGTCACTGTACTTAAGTACACCTTTTTTTGCTGTCTGGCTCCATAAAGTATAAGACAGAATATGAGCTCCACAACTGCCTAGAACAGTGCCTGACACATAGTAGATGTTTAATAGTAACAGTACCTGACCCACAGCCTCTAAAATATAACAGGTACTGGCTGTACAATGAGCAAAACGACATAGTTCTTGCTATTTTATATATATGTATTTCTCTTTATCTGACTACAGACTGGATAACCATCTGTTATTAAATATGGTTATTTTCTTTTTTAGAACAATTGGGTGCGTCCTGCACTGGTAAATGAATCACTTTAGTTAAACATCTGGATCAAATGTTCATGAGGTTTTGAAAATAAAGAAAAGTATTTCAGACCTATGGGTTTTAAAAAATGTCTAAAAAAGTAACCTTCCAAAAGTGAAAACTATTTTGAAACACAATTGAATCTTTCTGTCCTTTCAGTAGAAGTGAAGACTCTACTGAGTTTGTCAAGCTGTGTTGATTGTTCTATAACTAGAATGACACCATAAGGCTAAGATGTGTCTCTCATTATGAACATGACTTGGAGATTCAACACAGGACCAATTTCATTTCTAAATTAGATATCAAAAATTACACAAATTGGGACAAATGTTGGCAGACTTGCCATATATATGCTTAAGGTAGGGTCCTACCCTGAAAGCCGACAGGGCCAGGTAGGTAACACAGAGGAATGAAGGGAGCCAGGTATAAGAAAGTCATTTGTGTCAGGAAGATAATATGGAGTAGGGGGGTCTGGGGTAAACCCTGTCTGAAAGGAACAGCTGCTGATAAAAATCAATTTTTGCTAAGGGACCCCCAAATACAAAACTCTTTTGATATTTCAAAAGAAGTCAGAAATTGGAATTTTTGTACAAAACCTCACAGTTTATAAAAGTTGTCAACTAATTGATATTAAAAAAAACACTCTCAGATAACAGTGCATTAACAAAATATATCTGTGAGCCAGCCTAGCCTCCATCTGTGACTTCTGGATTAATCAATTGACTCTTAACTCCACTTGTTCATTCATTCATTCAACAAATATTTATTGAATATTCACTATGTGTCAGACACCATCCTGAGTGTAGGGTACATATTAGCGAACAAAGCAAACTCCCTGGTCTCATGGAGTTCAAAGTCTAGTGAGGGAGGCAGATAAAAAAATACACAAGCACTTAATATGGTGTCGCACACAGGCTGTCATATTAACAGAGTGAGAGTGGGATTTGAGGTACTTTCTTGCTAAGCTTCTCAGCAAGGTCTCTCTGAAGAGACAACATTTGAGTAGGGATTTGACTGAAATAAGAGACGAAACCATGCAAAGAGTGTTCTAGGCAGAGGCAAGAGAAGATGCAAGTGCCCTGAGGTCAAAATAAGCCTGGTGATGTGACAAGAAGACTATTAACGCTGGAGAGGAGTGACCCAGGCCAAGAGCGTAGGAGATGGAGTTGCACAGAGAAGAGTTTGGATGCTTTCGTGAGGGAATTCATTGTAAGGTTTTGAGCAGGGAAATGGCATGGTCTTATGTTTTTAAAAAGGTTACTCTTGCTACTCTGTGCAGAATAGAATGTGGGGTAGAAAGGAAGCACTGATGAAAACCATTGGTGGGCTGGACCCTGTGTTGCCCTGGGGCTGAGAGAATGGGTTATATAGACCATATATATTTTGAAGGTAGAGCTAGCTAGCAGGACTTGCTGATGGGCAGGATATAAGATGTGAAGAATCAGGAACATCACAGAGGTTTATCATGTGAATGGTGAAGCCATGTACTGAGGAGACTCAGGGCACCACAGGTCTGAACTAGCTTTGAACTCAAGTTGCTTTAAAAGAAATACCAATTGCCCTTGGAAACATAAGAATAAAAAGTTTCCAAGTGGTAACAAGGATTCTGCTAGACTGAGCTTGTTATTAATCATTCAGACAATATTCTGATATTGATTTCTCCTCCCTTCAAAAGGTGAAGCCTAATTTCCCTCCCCTTGAATGTGGGTTTGTTAGGTAGATAGTGAGGGATTCTGGGTCTCCTAGAGATGAAAGTGGGCACCTTGCTTTGGTGCTGCTTCGGGCAATTGCCCCACCTTGGAAGAAGGAACAAGGGTGGGCCCCAGGCCCCTGTCTTGGTGCTGCCCTACCATAATCCTGTCCTGGGGAGGAGGGAAAGCCTTACCAATCTACCAATGAGAACTTAGCATGCCAACTGCAAAAGAATGCAGAAGACTCTCTAACCCATGGGCTAAGCAGCATAGGTACAATAGAGTCTAGAAGGTGACTTAGGACAACCTAAGGCTAATTATCATGTCATTAGCTTAAATCTACCTTGCAGTTCACCCCCCAGATGGGCTTTCAGAGAGGCTCATGGGAGATCCCCGTGCGCAGTACGACTCAGGTCATATAACTCCCAACTGTCCATCAAAGTGGTTCCATGATGATGTCTGAACCACGGGGAGGTGCCTATCCGGACACTATAAAACAAGACCCAGATGATAACCAAGCTCTCTTTTGCTACGACAAGGGGTCCGGTTGTCGTCTGTAGCCTTTGTCTCTTGCTCTGTAAACATATATCTTGCTCCTGCTCCATAATCCTATCTTGCTCCCCCTCAATAAATTTCACCTTGGGCTTGCCTTACTTTGGTGTGTCTGGTCATTCGTTGGCCAAGAGCACACAAAGAACCGAGAACACAGAACGAGATTGCCAAACCCAACACTAATTTGCCAGGTTTGTGAATGAGGGGATCCTCCAGCCCTACTCTAACCTTAAGATGACTGTGGCCCCAGCCAATATCTTGAGTGCACCCTCATGAGAGACCCTGAGCCAGAACCACCTGCCTAAGACACCCCTAAATTCCTGACCCACAGACACAATGTGAGATAATAAATGTTTACTGTTTTAAGCCACTAAATTGTACGGTAATTTGTTATTCTGCATTAGATAATTAATATACTTGTCCTTGGTCACTCACTTAAGTAAGTAAGTGATCCACACTTGAACCTAGATGGTCTTACTCCAGTCTATGCTGTAACTACTATGACACCTGCCAGAGAATATTTCCAAAAAGCTGATCTTACAAAAAAGAATGTTTAGGATTAAATCAAGTATTAATGTTTAAACCTATAGCTATGTGTCAAATAATGGTAAAATATCTAGATGCAGAGTAAATTTTCTTCTACTCACCTAGTGTGATGGTTCACTGTATGTGTTAGCCTGACTGGCCACAGGGTGCCCAATGAAACATTATTTATTTCTGAGTGTGTCTGTGAGGATGTTTCTGGATGAGATTAACATTTGAATCTGTGGACTCAGTAAGGTAGATTGCCTTCCTCAAGTGGGTGGGCACCATTCCACCTACTGAGCGCCTGAATAGAACAAAAGGTAGAGGCAGGAGGAATTTGCCCCTTTTGCTTCCTGCCTGTCTGCTTGACCAGGGACATCTCTTCTCATCTTCCATGGCCCTGGGACTGGAATTGACACCTGGCTACTCTGTTTCCAGGCCTTTGGATTTGGACTGAATTACACCACTGGCTTTCCTGGGTTTCCAACTTGCAGATGGCAGATCTCAACCTCCATAATCTCATGACCCAGTTCCTCATAATAAATCTATCAATCTATCTATCCATCCATTCTACTGGTTCTCTTTCTCTGGAGAACCCTGACAAATCCACCTAGTTATTTTATTCATATAATGTCCAAACATTTGGACATTTTTGAATATTTTATTTTTTCTCAAGTTATTTCCAAATATGTTAATATTAGTATCATGTAGGTACAGCCATCAGAAGAATCAAGGTGAATGAGTGTCCACACCACTGAAGGGAGAGAAGTCTGGCTGATGAAAATGAGCTCTGCACTGAATCCAGGCCCTGTTTTGAGGTTACTATTTTTTTTGGCTCAGCCTAGAAATTGGATTATTGCTCTTCATACCACTGGGAGGCCTGCAGCCCAACCTCTGACCCAAGCTATCACAGAAGACAGGGAAACACAACCCAAAAATTGTAAAAATCCTCTTCAAGTTCAACAGAGAGATAGTCTGAAACCTAATCATAACTGAGAGATATAATTTTCTAATCTACCCTTCCAAAGGGAAAGGAACTACAGAGAAAAAGAGAGCATTAACTTTCATCAGCTTTCAGTATTTCATGTTTTCAATTCAGAACTGGATGCTACTGGTTCTCAGAGGCCACTGAAGATGGGGGAGGAGTATGCACTGTTCTTCCCATTATTCTGTAGTGAAAAGGGTGACTTTGGCAGGACTGTAAATGCTCGTACTCTGAAAAGTTCAACCTCTGCCTCTGATCAGAAGGCTTTGTGCAGACACAGCAAAGCCTGATACACTGTGACAGAAAGCATGTCCACTGATGCTCATCTCTGTTGTCTTAATGCTCTAGCAAGAAAGTCTTTGGGCAAGTTAGTGCTTTCAGCTTATTTAAAATGGAAAGGCAACAACTTCTTGTTTAATGCAAAAAAAGTCCTGGGTGGGGAAAAGCTGTGAAGTTTTGCAAAATAATCACTCTCAACCAAGATGCTATCTTTAAAATTTGGTGAGAGAATATTCTTACAAATTTTTATGATTCCTAGAAATTCACCTCTTCACCATTCTTTGGCAAAAATAACAACATCCAACATCTATAATTTGAAGTCCAGCAATATAGCTTTCCCCTCTGCAGATGAAACTGATTCACTTTATTGTAAGAGGAAGCAACTCTAACTTTAAGCTCAGCAATAACACATTCCTTATTCCCTATTTTTAGTTTTTTTCTTTGGACTTTACCCCAATAAATTAGATAACTTAAGGGCAAGGTCTGAATACTGAAAATAAATCAAACATGTAATCAAAGTTGTTTCTCTGATCACAAAAAAAGGATGTTAGAGTTTAATATTGACTCTATGTCCCTTTCACATAAATTAAAATTTTAGGTTCTGTTCAAAATTAACTTTGAATATATATTACCTAACATTTATCAAATATGAGCCAATTGGCAAATACTCCTATAACTGACACTGGTTTTCCCATCATGATGTCTTAACTAACTGAATAACTTTTGTTAGTGTTAGGTCCTGCTGGCAATGTGGTGTTCATTTGACAAAATGATAGCCCATGTTTGTGCTGACCCATTTTCCCCTAAGGCTTGTACTGCTTCCCTAGCACATTTCTTTTGGATGATAAACACAAATAAATAAGTAAACACTAAATTGAAAAAAGACGTGACCATACTAGTTATAAGGCTTCTACTCAAGGATGGCCATGATTTCATAACTTTAAGTTGGAACAGCTGTTTGAGAAAGAAAAAAGACAAGAGAATCCAAATAAATTATTTTTATATTACATTATAAAATTATTTTATATTATATAGTTTTCAAAAAATTTCTAAAAGGATAAATAGCATAAATAGGAAATAAATATCCTTTTGTTAAGTGTACAAAATCTCTCCAACGGGGGGCTTACATTTTTCATTTCTCTTTTTAATTAAAAATCACATACTTGAGAAATTAAGTGGAAAGTAAAACCTGTTAATACACACCCTTGTTAATGCCAAAAGGAATCAAGCCCCATAAAATCAGGAAATGCCAAAGTTAACCATCTTGCACGAGCAAATGTTCACTCGCCTCATTAATCATGCACACCATTTTCTTTTTCTATTTTTTAAATTACTAGTATGCTCTGAGCTTTAACTGCTTATTTGTTTCAGAATATTCTACAACATTTATAATGCCTCGCACAGTGTCTAGAATACAGTGGTCACTCATTAAATGCTTGTTAAATAACAATGAATGAATGAATGAGTGAATGAATTTCATCATAAGGCAGAAATTGTCTATGATAAAACATTTATCATGAGCTTTCCAGTTCTCATATCTAAATACATTCTTTAGAGAAGTGAAGTGGCTGCATAAGTATTTTCTACTCCAGATGGTCAGGTCTTCTTGACACATAGAGCCAGGGACTCTAGAATTGAGACTTGAGAGTTGGCTGTAGACTTTTCTCGGAGTTCTGCCCTTCCAAGCAGGCTAGAAGAGGTGAAAAGCAAAAATTCCTCTCCCATCCTCCCTCTCCTATCAAACTTGTCAAGGAAATGACTGATATAAAACAGAACCTACTGTTTCTCATATGTAAGGGGATCCTATGAGGAGCTTTAGTTGCTGGGAGGATTGTACATTTGGTGGAGGTGGATGCGGTTAACAAAGGGACATTGTAAGAGATGATCATTTGAGAGGGTGGGTGGGCAACATATTAAAGAGGACAACCGGGGTTACTTTGCCAGACTGCAGTCTACTCCATCTTGTGATGAACTGTGGGCATTTCTTTCAAATGACTGACGTTACAGAAATGTTTTCACTGTAAGAGGCAAAAGAAAGACAAGGTGGAATGGCTGCATTTCACAACTTGGGGAAAGGGTGTATTCTCGTGTTTTTATCTCTGTTTCCTGTAGCAGATAAGAGTTTTCTGTGTTTGAACTAGCATTTTAATAAGATAGGGTACCTTCATTCACGGATTTCCATGTCAGAACACTCTTTCTTTTTGTATGCATAAATAGAGAAAGAATTCAAAGTAAGCTTTGAATTTGAAGTCAATATGTGGATCAAGTTGTCAAGAAATTTTTTTCTTGACATACATTTTACCTATGCCCTCATGGACAAGTACAAATTACGAGCTCCACCCTGCTTCCATCAAAATGCAGTTAATCACTTAAAGATTAGGCTATGTGGGATAGAAATATGTGCGTCAGAAACAAAGTCAGCTTATCCCTTGGGGTGCCATTTAGATAGATCACAATGTGCACAGTGCAGTGCCCCCTGGAGTTGTGGAAGGCAGAGGCCCTGTCCCTGGGAAACCATTTCAGACACACCCACAAAACAGTGGGGGTTTCACTGGTCTGGAAAGACTCCTATGATTTGCTGAAATAGAAACAATGGCTCCATGATGATGAATTAAAGTTCTTGAAACCAAATCTCTAAGAGAAACAAAGAGAAGACAATTTTTAAAATTATTTCTTTGGAGAAATTGAAGTTTACCCCAAATATATTTTTCTACCAATAACACAACAAAATTTATTTCTGAGTCTGTAACAGGCCAGTAAAGAAATGGATTGATGCTTTTCTATCATCTGAACTATCCATAATTTGTGCTTTAAAACTTTCATTGACAGGCCAGGTATGGTGGCTCATGCCTGTAATCCTAGCTCTCTGGGAGGCTGAGGAGGGAGGATTACTTGATGTCAGGAGTTTAAGACCAGCCTGAGCAAGAGTGAGACCTATGTCTCTATTAAAAATAGAAAAATAGAAAATTAGCTGGGTGTGGTGGTGTGTGCCTATTGTGCCAGCTACTGGGGAGCTGAGGCAGGAGGATCCCTTGAGCCCAGCAGTTTGAGGCTGTAGTGAGTTATGATGATGCCACTGAAATCTACCCAGGGGGACAGAGTGAGGCTCTGTCTCAAAACAAACAAACAAACAAAAGACCCAAAAAACTTTCATTGACACATTACACATTTTGAAAAGATCCAACTGAGAGAAATAACAAATGCCATTCACAAACCTAGGCTATTTTAGATTCACTTATTTGAACTGGATCTTCTAAGGTCACCATGGCACGTGAAGAAACTGAAGAATGAGAACCTGGTGGCCTCCTGGCTCAGAACAGGACTCTCAAACTGAATGAATTCAACAAACCTTATGAAATAATTTCATGTCATTCTCAAACCTAATCCCATCTGTGGAATATTTTATTGGACACTGAGAAGCTACTATCAGAAAATGTCTGGTTACTATGGAATTTGAAAGCCCTTTAAAATAGTTTGAAAACACTGAGTGATGGGGAAGAAGACAGTATAAACATCCTGAGGATAGGTTTCCTCCTTTCTGAAAACTACAAAGAAACTGAAGAAGGGAGAATGGAGAGAAGACACAGGTCAGGAGGCATGAGTATGGTTTTGAGCCTCAAGGAGGGATAATTACTTGAGAAATGCTTCAGTCGATTTTGCTAATAAATTTCTGACTCAAGAATGAGCCTCTCTCTCTCTCCCCTCCTTCTATAAGTACATTTTGGCCATCTTCTTGTTCCTTTTTATCTTCAACAAAGGATCTAAAGGGAAAGAGAAATAACTCTCTAAAATAAAAGCATTGGAAATTTTAAAAAGTCTAAAATTAGAGAAGTTGTTGGCTAAGGTATACTGATGCACCATACTCAGCTATCTCCCAAACATAACCAACCTCTTCTTAACTTTGCACAATCTTGAAAGAGAATGTTTCACATCATAAATTACATCTTAAATCTTATTTCAGCTCAGGCTTTATCTGTCAACGCTCTTTAAAGCACTTAATCATTTATTAGCATTTGGCATGTTTCTCCAAAAATAATCAACTATAGCATATTAGCCACACAGAGATAACCTTATATGGTTTTCTTTGTGAAATGAAGAACATAGCTCCCTGGCCTTGAGACAACAGGGTCTTCGCTATGTTACCCTCTTGTACAACTATGGAAACATCTCCCGTCTTGAATGACTCATTTTAAGTGAGCAAAGAAAAAATGCAAAGCCTTTGATAGATAAACCTTACCATATTGAAAGAGAACATTACCTTGATGTTTTTAGAGGCTTGGATTTATGAAGTGACCAAGCAGTAGATGAAAGGCAAACACGAGAAGAACCACAGAGTCGACCTAGGAGAACTTTCACTGCCCAAGGCCAAGCATTTGCCTACCATTTTGTCACAGGAACCTATGGCCAACATGTGAAGCAGTGAATTGAGAATATGAAGTCTTGAGCTTCTGGGTTATTTGAATTCTGTTATTTGATTATGACCAATACCCGCGTACAGAAGGGATCAAGCTTTCCCCTTCTTTTTCATTTGGACATTTGAAAAAAACATGAGCACAAAAAGTCCACTGCCCTTATGTATTATGCATAACATCATTTATCCATAAGCATTTGTCTGGCATTGACAGTTGCAGGCACTATGCTAGATGGATGTCAGGTATTTGTTTTATTCGTTAATTGATTCCAGGCCATTCAGAGCTAATACCCTCACACTTTATTAACACTTTTTTAAAAGCTAATAGTTTAAATGTGCTTACTTGGTGCTCCTTAAAAAAATTTTTTTTTTTGCTTTAAATAAATAAATCTCAAAGGCACATAGGTTTCATATTTGGTCCAAAATGCTTCTGTTAGTAAAATATCTTTAAATATTACTAAAGTATCTCAGTTGCACTTGACTGGAAATGAGAATAGTGTTATTAAATTGGGAGAAATCAGACTTCTGTCCCAATGGTACCTTTACTTCTTGTATTGCTGTACACATATATACTTCAGTTTACTCCCCGGAAAATTGTAACTTTAAGAGTTAAACTTGATGGTGGCCCATCAACTTTTAACTATGAAACTAGTTAATTATACACAAACTTGTTAATTTCTAAGCAGTAGTCTATGATAGGATAGTGAGAAAGGTGAATATGTTCAGAAGATAATTTTGATTGTGTCACAAGGAGAAAATGCTTGATTACCTGGCAAGGTCACTTCATTCAAAACTCATTTGTGGGTTCAGTGAAGCAATTCCACATTTTGACATGCCAGCATTTTAATGTTATATGTACCCTGCCTTAACTAGTTAAACGTTAAAGATCAGCAGTTTTGCCTTTCAGAACTATAAAGGCAGCGTCTTGGCTCCTAATCATAACCTACAAGATCTTAAGAGCAAAACCATCTAAAGCACTCCAATGGGTCACCAGCCTAATCTCTAGCTCTCTGCCACCATTGGATAATTGATTACATTTGAATCCTTATCAAACTAGTTAATGTCTCGTTAATGTGGACAACTGTCTTGTCAGTTCACAAGCAGATTTGTTTTTAAATTCAATTTCCATACACATAAAGGAAGCTATATTTGAGAGTTGACTATATTAACTCAGTTATCAATGTAAATGTAGCACAAAGAGATTTAAATTGTTAAGTAAAATCCAGAAATAATTTAAAAACTCATTATTTGCTCAAGAATTTTTAACTTCTCCCCAACCTGCAACCAAATCTTGTTAAATATCACTGCTAAACCCAAACAAGCCAAATCAACTAACCAACCAACCAACCAACAACTTAAAAGCCTTCGTAGCATCTACCAGTATAGGTCTTTTGCTTTCTACCCAGCTTTGACATCTGTGTATCTACAACTTAGTAGTCAGATACCAGTAGTCAGCTCTCATATCAACAAATGTCTGGATTATACCATTTATTTTAATTTATACAGGAAGGACACAATAAGCAGTTTATGAATAAGGAGATAGACTGATTTACCCTAACAGCAGATATTTAAACACTCACTTTTGGTTCAGGTGTATATATAGATCATGTAAATATTGGGCATGGTGACCCTATATACATGTTAGAGTTAGACATTAATATATAAGTATATCTATATGGAGATGTTATATAAAATAATGATTAAAAGTAAGGGTACAACAATAACTTTGAAGTACAATATTGGCAATATCTATCCAAATTACAACTGCACACACCCTTTGATTTAGTAATTTTAGTTCTAGAAATTTGCCCTTTAGATGTAGTCACATAGGTGTGAGAGCCATATGTACAAACATGTTATTTTTAGTCATGTTTGTAATAACAAAAGCTGAAAAACAAAGACTACTCAAAACATAAATTTCCGTTCTAATCCGCACACACACACACACACTCTAATAACATTTGTTGTTTGCTTACTATGTGCCAGGGCCTGTGCCAAATGATACTTACCTATGTATTTATGCATCTATACATTCTTATAACATTTAATATTTTTATTTATGTATTTATACATATACACGTATCTTTAAATAGCTCCTTTGGATGATTGAATTTGCCATTTTTCACCTGGATGGTGCTGTGCAATGTAGGCATAGCGGTAGTGTGCACTAATGAGAGAGTAAACGTGGCTTATTATTTTCAGCAGGTTTGAATGAGAATTTGAGGTTCTTCAGCAGCCTCACTTTGCTAAGTGTTTTTAGACATCTCCCTGGCCTTCAACACAAAATTCCCCCTGACACAGGACACCTGGAGAGTGGTCTAACTCCACCTGAAAGTTTCTAGGGTCCCAGTTCCTTAAGGGGGTCCAGGCAGCACTTTCGTGTGAAATCCCACCCATTCTACAGCCCGGGTTGCAGCTCCCAGCAAGAGCCATGCCATTTTGTGATTTATCAACTTTACTGAACTCTATATTTATTGAACTCTAGATTAACATAATAGATTCACATTGACATTTCTGGGCCTCTGGGCCCTTAGTGTGCCAACAGAAGGATTAGAGGATTCTATGAACCCCTAGAAATTGTGTATATTGAATTCTCAAAGAGAATTGTAACACCTTACCCCTCCCATCCCCCCCAAAAACCCAAAAAACTTAGAAATCATTAGTTTAGAGATTCAAGTCTCTCACTTTAGGATATATTTTTAAAAGTCTTCATATTTCACTTAAATTCCTTTTTTTGTGAATTATAATACCTGACTACTCTGAAATTCTAAATGCATTTTTAAAAAACTTACTATGGTGCCACCATTATTTAGGAGAATAAATGGCTTTTAACTAGTTCTGAATTAGGCATTTTGATAAATAAAGCCTTTAGAATAACATGCACTGATATTATCGGTATCATACAATACAGACTATCTGAAGGGGATTTCAAGGGATAGAAATCCTCAGACGATGCAATTTGATTCCTGAAAATGTTTACCAAGCATCCTACTGTGTGGTAATGTGTCACATAATTCCACCAATGCCCTCAAATGAGGTCCTAACAATACTGAAGGCTAGAGAAGGACAAACTGTGCCTGAGTCTGCTCTGTGCAGAAGGTTAGGGAGGACTGCAGGGTCTAGGGCCAGATGGCCTGGGTTCAAGCCCTAGTTTTATCACTTTCTAGTGGTGTGATGTTGGGCAAGTTACTTCTTCTTCACTTCCCGGACATGTAGTTTCCCTAGATCTAAAAGAGGGGTGATAACAATACTTCCTCCACAGGCTGCTGCAGTGATTTCATGCAATAAACCAAGTACCTAGTGCATCATAAACGGTAGCCATTGTTATTATATTGTGCCCCAAGTTAAACCAAAGGCCACAAGGTAGGATTCAGTGGTGGCAAATGTAGCAGTGAGATTTCATTCTATGGGAGAGATTTGTTTACGGCTAATATAGAGCACCAGATGGTCAGATTTGTAATGACTCATTAGTTTATCTCAGAAGCAAAAACACAGTGTTATGACTAGATGGCTTCAGAGAAAGGGCTATACCTTCCTAGGGAGATACTAAAGGAGTGTGAACTGCAAGGAAACCTGTATGCCCCAGGGCAGTGAGAGAGTCTCTGGCTTACTGAAAATACTCATTTAACCAGTCAGAGAAAGTAAGGTGGTTCTGGAAGTGCCGATTTACATCTGGCCTGAAGGCAACACACCGGGGAAAAAACCCAACCAACCAAACAAACAAAAAAACCTTTCTTCAACCCCACCTTCCATGCAGCCTTTCAGCTGCTGGCTGAGGTAGGAAGGTTTCTAACTGGGCTAGGGGCATGAGATTTCCCGGGACTTCCCTAAACAGAACTTTCCCAAAATTCTATGCAAACCTAGCAAAACCAGATTGTATTCTCCCTTTTGGGAGAGATCTTGTTTCACTTATCTTTAAATTTCTCACACCACCTTGTGTTCAAACATTTCTCAATTCAGCTTTGATGAATTGAACTGAAATTCCTCTGCCAGATTAGATGGTAGGAGTTAGTCTGTGGGGCTCCTGCAGAAGGAAAAGGTCCACTTCCAGCCTCAATGGAGTTGTGACTGCACTCAAGAGACCCATTTGCCTCCCATGCTTCTCCAAGTAAACCCTCAGAGTTCATCAGAACCAAGGGCCATCGGGATTTTGGGATTTCTTCAATTTATCCCCCATTTCTGGGAGTGTTTCCCACTAGGGAAAACTGGATCCTAATCCAAATCTCATTTTTAAATCTCAGAAATGTCTGGAATTTTCTTAAAATATGGCTATTGGGCTAGGATTTCCAGAGATTCATGAAGGGAAATTTATAGGCATGCATTGCGGTAAGGGCTCCTGCCAAAAGGTCAAAGCATCGCCTCAACCTTTCCCAACTCTACATCCCATTATTCCCCTGTACTGAGGCTGGGGCTGGCTGCAGGCACATCCACAAAGTGCGTTTCCTTACACTTTAGTTGTGTTTTTATGTGTGACTTTCTGTTGCTGTTGATGGTGACAAAGTAGAGTTTTAAATATTTGCACAGCCCTTTAAAATTTTCCAACTGTTTCACTTAGGCTGCTTTTCTTAATACCACAAAACCCCAGTAGGTCTGCACCAGAAGCCTTATTGTGGAGTTGAGGAAACTGAGGACCAGAGATGTTTGGATATGCCCAGAGTTCCAAAGCAACCTGTAATCAAATAGGTCCTGGCTCTTTGTGCTTGTTTCCTCTGATGCCCATGGTAATTACACAGTAATGTTAACTACTGAAACCATTACACACTTTGAATGCTCTTTGGTCTTGTCCACAAAATAATGGGTGGGGTGCCATCATATAGCTTGCACTTTGGAACCTGACAGATTTGGGCCTGACCCCCAGCTCCACCTCTCTTACTCATTGGCCTTGAGCATCCTATTAGTCATCTGTACAATGAGGTTAGTATCCACTTGGGGGTAGTATCCACTTGTGGGTTGCTGGAAGGAATACAGGAAGTAACACATCTAACCCAGTGCTTGGCCCACTCTAGGCATTCAACAAAGAGCAGCTACAGTCATTCACAGCAGGTGAACTGTGCTTTCCTTACTCCCTAGACAGGATCTCTTTCTTCCAGGCCATTTGTTTCCTAAAAACCTACTCCACCCTCCCTATTTCAGGGTCCTCCAAGACAATGCTTCCCAAAGTTAGTGTGCATGTGAATCACCTGGGCATCTTAAGATGCAGATTCTGATTTAGGAAGTCTGGGGTAGAACTGCATTCCTACCAAACTCTCAGGTAATGTCAGTCCTGCCAGTCCATGGCCCACACACTTTTGAGTGGAGGGTGTATCCAGTTAGCTGGACTTAGAGACTAGATCCTTCAGGACTAGCAGTTCTCAAACTTTACAGTTCATATAATCACCTAGAGGGCTTATTAAAATACAAACTATTTTGATCCACTCCAGAATTTCTGATTCAGTAGGTCTGGGGTGAGGCCAGAAAAATCTTCATTTCCAACTAGTTCCCAAGAGATACTAACGCTGCTGGTCTGGGGACTACACTTGTCCTAGGATTAGCAAAGGGCTACTGCAGACCAGAATGGAAATCGGTTGCAATGATTTACTGACTTTCAGGAGGGGATGTATCTTCTTGAGGAAGCTCCCTCTGAAGGCTCTCTAATTTCCCCCCTCCAGCCAGACCCCCTTCTGTAAGCCTGCCATGACATTAGCAGTGCCCTTTACCTTGTAGACATTGATGGGGATGTCAATGACAATGTGCAGCAGGTCTCCCAGAGCCAGGCTGGCGATCAAGATATTGGGGCCGTTTCGCATGCACTTGTTCTTGTAGATGATTCTCAGGAGTGTGGAGTTCCCGATGATGCCCAGCACGAACACGAGGCAGGACACAACCGTGTTGATGTATTTGAAAGTCTCCTTGATCTCGATGGATCTTTGGCACGGGGGAGGGGAGAGGGTGCGCGGCGGAGCTCCCGCCGTCCTCCCTCCATTAGGAACCTCCGCAGGTGCCAACGACCGGGGCAGGCTGGAGTTGGAACTCCTGGGCCAGGAGGTCTTAGTGGGTGGCGTCATTATCTCTGCGGATTCATGAAGACGCGGAGTGGCTCTTGCAGGCGGGAATCCTCTTTCCTCTCCCCAGACCCCGGCCACGCCGCAGGCAAGAACCAGCGCCACCAGGGCGCGTCCGCACAAGCCCGGCGGCGGCTGCATGCTGCTGCCTGCTGCAGTGGGCGTCCGGTGGCCGCTCTGCAGTTTTCAGAGCCTGGAGACCAGCAGGGGAATGAAGACAGGAGACTTGGGTCAGGTTCCCCAGCCACGCCTCTGCAAACGCTAGAGCAGAGCGCAACCGCGTCGCTATTATCCGAGCGCAAAAGTAACCCAAGTTTGCGCGCCAGTGGGGAATTTCTGCGCGCGTCACCCTCCTGCGCCCGTGGAGTCTCCTTCCCGATCTCCTCTCCTGTGTTTTTCTTCCCCTGCGTCCCGTGGAGGGGTAAATCACTCGCAGTAGGGCGGGGCATTCGGGAAGGGGTGTGCCAGGGAGGGAATGATGGGTGGCCAAGGCAAAGCTCTGAACTCTTCGGTGAACCGGGAGGAGGAAGACATATACGTTTTAGCTAAGGGCGCGTGGGGACTGAGGAATCAAGGCACCTAACGGCCACTGGCAAGTGTCAATCTCTGCATTTTACTCTGCAGGGGGATCCTGATACCCCGCATCTGAACTCCAAGACTCCTCCTGGCGGGTGAAAGCCGCTAGTCCCGGCTGGCTGCATTGCAGTTCCCCCAGCGCGCCCAGGAGTGCGCGGGAGGACTCGGAAACTCTCAGAGAGTTCTCAAGTCAATCCGATTGGGGGAATATCCGCATTAATTTGGAAGCTTCTGTTCCCTCCAAGTGGCTTCAAACACTCACGCGCTCTCCTTTACCCCACCCTCATTTTAATTTGCTGTATCTATGCGTTTTATTTTTAATTAAAAAAGAAAATCCAAACTAGTAAGCCAAGCTGAAGCCCCAGGACAAGGTTCAATCAATGACTTTAATTCAACAACCAGTCAGAATGTTTACCTCTTGGATCTGACGCACCAGGTGCAGAGCGACGAGCGGGGACCTTCTTCCCGGGACGCAGAGCTGGGCCGAGGCGCGCTGGGCTCACAGCTCGGTGGGAACCTACTCTGGGAGCAGAGCACGCCTCCCTTCAGCTGCAGGCAGGTCTGGCTCTGACGAAACCCTCTGAGAATGCCAGACAGTGTAGCTTCCACAGCTTGCTCGGGGTCTCTGCTGTCCCCGGACAAATACTTTTATTCATTCGTCCCTTCCCCATCAATCACCGCCAGACTCCTCCCGCGCCCTCCGACCGCGCTGCAACCTTTCCCCTTGGGCAATGCCTGGACAGCGTCACCAGGAGCTGCCCGCTGGAGAGGGCAGTCCTCGGCCAGAGACACGTCCCGAGAGGCTGTTCATTTGTTGTAGTTCTAAGTTCTTCAAAGGACTAGCCTGAATCAAGGGCAAGTTATCACGCACCAGGTGACACTCTAGGGCTCCAGACTTGAACAAGGCTCTGCACTAAACGTGTTAACCTGAACTTTTAATGCCGACTGTGACTTTTCATTCAGATAAATGTCCCTCCATGATGTTTAAGACCTGGTTGGTTTGGGGGCGCTGCTCTTTGCTCTATTTTTATTTTGTCCCGGAGTTTCATTGCAAGCCCAGGTCGGCACCAACACAGAAGAGCTCGATCTTTTCTTCTCAGACCCTCTCACTGCCTGGAGAGAGGACTAAAAAGGCCTCTTCATTTTCCCTAGCACAGCTCTTCTCTCTTCCTGCTATATCCTGGAGTGGCATTGGCAGGCAATCTCAGGGATTTTGATTCTGTACCTATGAGGGATGTGATGCTTTTATAGGGACGTGAAAATAATCAGGAAGCCTCCATGCAAATTCAACATATTTATTTACCAGGCAGAGCAATAATATAAATTCTTTCTACCCATTCTGGAGCATCGTTTTTATGGCATAGAGGGAAATAACAGTGACTGTCAGTTTTGCCCAAATGTTGTATAAAAGAAAAGTCAGGAATTCAGGCTGTGAGATGCACTGGATAGTAACCTGCTGTTCTCCAGTCAGTGAAATCCCTGCTGGATCTGTGAAATTGCAGACCCAGAAGGAACAATTCCGTGGAGCAGTTTTGCTTAGAAACTAGGTGGCTCATTCTTGGCTTCACTGCTAATTAATGGCATAGATGGGACAAGAATCTTGGATTTTTTGGCTCCTATGCAATGCTTTCTGGGACAGTGGAAGTAGAAAATCAATTTCTATTTAAAAAGGTGAACTTTAAGTGTGAAATATGGTTAAGAACATGGTTAAGGAATAAGGCTAAAGGAATGAGAAATATGGTCTAGGGTTGTGGGTGCTAATTGCGTATCTGGATATTTTGAGCACGGTCCTTATCCTCCCTGTCTCAGTAAAATGAGGCCAACATTCAATTGTTCATAGCTGAGCCAAGTAACAATATACAGCACTATGTGTAAGGAATTATATGAGTGCATTTGGAGTATGTGTATTTTGCTCAGTTGTCTCAGCCCAGCTTTGAACCTGCCCTTCTTACACAAACCTTCTTCCCTCCATAGGGCTCCTGAGGGGTGACTTCTCTCCTGCCCCACTCACCCTTTCGTCTTCATGAACGTCTCCGCTCATATTTCCTCCACTGTCCTGGGTGTCTGCTCTAGTCCTCACTGAGATCTATCCCTTCCCTTTGCTCATAGCACTTTTTGACTGTTAACCACAACTGAGCACTTGATCACACAGAGACTTTTATGGGTCACTGTTGATTTCATGTGAATTAATTTCCTTCTCAGGACAGGGACTGAATTCTGTGTTCTTTCTGTACCATCACAATGCCTGCCACAAGTTGAGGTCAAGAACTGTTTTTTATAGATTGATAATTACATTTTAAATTGTTTAATTATATTTTAGTAACTCTGGTCATAGGGCTCAAGAACAAAGCCAAATAATTTTAAGGTAAACACATGCATCCTTCATTTGGAATTTAAAACACAGCATGGGCTACTCCTTATGGGGCTTACCACCTTATTCACAGGACCTCATTTACTCCCTCACTGCAGTCTTCCAGCTTGGTATTAATTTTTATGATTTTATAGGCAGTGAAACTGAGTCTCAGCAATTCACTCAAGGCCACTCATGGCTAGTTAGTTGTGGGAACAGAATTTGGAGCTAGGATTAGAATCCATGTCTATCTAGTTTTGATTAATTTAATTACAGAGTCTGAACAGATCTTTTTTCTTGTTTTGGGAAAACAGCATTTTAGATATCAGAAATATTTCATGAAAGTTTAATCTTAAATGTTTCACCTTAAAATGTTAAGGCAACCATGTAAAATGTAAAGAGTTATTCTTTGGTCCTTATGAATGACCATTAAAGTCATACGAAATTGGGTCTCAGTTTCCTTTTTTGTAAAAATGGAAGGAAAGGATAAAAGTTACTTCTTGCTCTAATATATCAGTCTCACTGACAAACTGACCCTGTAAGAGTGGCCTGAAGTACAGAAAAGTGGGAACAAATCTTAGGCCATTTTTTGGTTTCTTTTTACTTTCTTTACTCATGCCTTAGGCAGTACTGCTATGGAAATAGGGTTTTTTTCACCTTCAGACTTAAAATCTCTTGTTGATAAACTTTGTTTATAAATTCACCACTAATTAATTACTGTGTAAATTTCATTTTTTTATATATGAGCAAAATGTTGTATCAAATTTTAAGAATTCGTTACTGAAAACTTGAGTGTGAACTAATTTTGCATTGTGAAGGATTTTTAAAAAATTTTTGACAAGGTAAATGTGGAATCTTTTACAGAGTTGCTTTTATAAAGACATGTTTATGAAGTGTTCTGGGAAATCTATCAAAATTCCAGATTGGCTAAGATCACCACTCAAAGTCAGAATGGTGGTGACTGGCAATGTCCTAATATTCCCTTTAAATGCTTTAACTAGAAGTTCCTAAAGACAGGTTGAATGTAATTCAGAATTCATTCCGTAACAGGTTTGCTAGAGGGAGCTCACCCAAAACAAACCTTTTCCCCTGCTAAGGGGACAAAGTAAAGCTTTTTTGCCACAAAAATGTTAATGCTTTCATGTAGTCCTCTTGATATGAATGGTTTTGAAACCTTCCTTGAACTCTATAAATCATGAATGCTGAGGGACAAGGTGTATAAAAAACACAGAAAGAGTTGATTCAATTTCTTCCCTACACATTCCCCTAGGACCAGATTCAATGGTCAAATAGAGGTTTAAGTAAGAGCATAAAAAAGTTTTAAAGTGACTGCACAAATCAACAGCAAGCAGCATGAGCATTTCTATTTCTTGGATTTTTCACTTATGTTAAGTGACTGTAGCTATCTGGGCTTTATGATTAAGGATTTTTTAAAAAAAATAAGGTATGATTTACATATAGCTAAATGGACAGGACTTAAGTGTGCAGTTGGAAGAGTTTTGACAAGTGTGTACACCTCTGTGACCCACACCTAAGAGGCCTTTTGAAAATGCATTTATTCTTCTACAGTAGCAAAATTTGAATATTTTGGATTTGGGCATCATTTTTGTTAAAACTTTCATTAAGACTTCATTTCTGCTTTATCAACTTATTTTATATATTTATCAGCTTCTGTAGCTGAAACATGGCTCATTAATTAGAGTTGTCTTTAAATGAGAGAATCTAAGACTTAAAATTTTATCAATGATTACTAGTGTAGTCCACGCCCCTAATGTAATAAAATTTTGATAGGCTTAATAGTAACTAGAAATAAGACATAATTAATTCTTTTCTGCTTATATAAAATATGAGAAAAAAAACTGTTTCTGTCTATGAAAAGTAACATGGTTCAGCTATTTCAGGCTATGCTCTATTTTAATTAAAAGGTACCAATTTGCTCTCCTGCTTATGACTTAATTTTTATATTCTTTTCTTTAATGCAATTTTTTAAAAACACCAGTTTCAGTAAAAGAAAAAATGAGTGTAACCTGGTCTACAAACTCCTTAAAACTGTTCTCAGAATTCTTGGGCACAACCTTAAAAATATATTAGAAATTCCAATCTAAGCAGACAGTCTGACCTGTGCTTTCTTGGTTTGTCAATGCACACGATATTTATGTGAATTAATTTCAGGCCATTTAGTCATGGAGAGAACACTATCATCACTTTATGGTTAGAACAATCCTGTCATGTGTAGGACACTTTTGGGGGCTGTTATTTCATATGAGATATAATTTATGATGAGTTTATGCATTTTCTCTAACTCCAATTGTTGTCTTTAATTTTCACCTTTTCTTGTTTCCATCCTTTTGATATCCAAATGCAGTGTCCAAAGAGATGTGACATAGTAAAAGGAAGTTAGAAAGAGAGAAGAAAGAAACTTGGGGATTTATCCACTGGTGAATAACAGAGAGTTGCTATTTTTTGGAAAGAAAGGAAAAGTTCTTGGTAGTACAGAATAGAGTATGCTAGGAGACACCAAAAAGGACAATTTCCACGGCAGGATTTTTTTCCTTTTAATGATTATATTTAATCAAAAATATTTTTATTTCATTTCTGCTAATCATTAAGCTCTGGTAATGGAAAACTTACAATCAAAATCTGCTGACATCCCTAAAAAGTTTCCAATCATGCTTTGTGATTTAATTGTAGGGAAATAGAACTATTTGAACCAAAATTCATAGGGAAAAAATATTTTCCTGAAAGTTTATTTACTGCACATTAGATGAACAATTTGATCTCTAGCTCAATCGAAAATGAATAGCCCAGAGTTATAGCATACCTTTGTCAAAGTGAGGATCGTCCGGGGCTTTCAAAGCCATGCCCAATTTCATAAGGCTGTTTATCTCCCTTAGTGATGCATGTACATGAGATTCCTCTTCTCTTTTGAACCCTGCTAGGAAGAACAGTTATTGCTACTTGTGGGGAAAGCAATTCTGAAAAGGCTTATCAGCTATGAATTATCTAAATAAAATTACTCACACAGTCTCACAGAAGGTGTACAGGAGACTGACTTCCTATGAGGGCAGCAGACGATGGGAGGCTGACATTTGAGGGGAACACGGCTGAAGCAGCACGTAATAAGACGCTTGCAGACAGGTAGGCAGGATATAGCAATAGGGAATCCAAAGAGTGGTTAATCCTTTGACTATGTACACAGTTTACATATTTTTATTGTGGTAAAAAACCACATAATATAAAATTTACCATATTTGCCATTTTAAATAGACAGTTCAATTGTGTCAAGTATATCCATATTGTTGTGCAACAGATCTCCATAACTTTGTCATCTTGCATATATGAAACTGTCTACCTAATAAAGGTCCAACTCCCCATTTCTCCCTCCACTCAGCTCCTAGAAACCACCATTTTACTTTCTGTTTCTATGAATTTGACTACTTTAGATACCTCATACAAATGGAATCATACAGTACCTATCTTTTTGTGACTGGCTTATCTCACATAGCTTACTGTGCTCCAGGTTCATCAATGTTGTAGCACGACAAAATTTCCCTTCTTTTTAAGGCCAAATAATATTCCATTGTTTTTATATATCATATTTTGTTTATCCATTCATTCATCAATGGATGTTAGGGGTGTTTCCACCTTTTGGCTGTTGTGAATACTGCTGCTATAGGTGTGAGTGTGCAAATAGCTTTTCAAGATCTTGCTTTCAATTCATTTCAGTATATACCCAGAAGTGGGATTGCTGAATCATATGGTAGTACTATTTTCAATATTTTAAGGAACAACCATACTGTTTTCCACAGTAGTTGTATTATTTTACATTTACGTTATTTATATTTTAAAGTCTGCAAGGCTAGGAAAAAACCTGACTCTCCCCAGAACTAGATTGGTAAATGCCAAGAGGCAGCAAAAGTGGACACTAAATGATAGGCTCATTTTTCTGAACTTCCTAATTCTCTGGACACTTGGCCCAGTAATTCTTTGTTACTTATTAACTCTCTGATGGTGTCAAGCATATTAAAATACAAATATATATGTATTTATATATATGTATATAAGATAAATATCTATCTATATCTGTCTATCTACCTACCTATCTATCTTCAATGGAAAAATTGTTCTTAATTACCTAATTCTCCATTCCTGGTAGTAGAAGTCTGAGATTAAACCATCGCTGTGGGAACATTGAGCGCTCAGGTCCTAGATCTGGGAGCTTGAATAAGTTCAGAGATTCCCAAGTTGAGGCAGGTTGAGGGCTGGACTATTGAACTATATCCTGCCTTGTTCTAGGTTAATATAGTCACTGGGCATGCCTGAAATTGCACAAGAAGAGTACCAGCAGACCCATCTTGGGGTGTGAGGATTTGGAAAGTCTGTTTCTAGAACAAGGCACATGCTTATGACAAATTTAAGATAAATTATCTCTTTATGACAATTTGGTAAGAAAGTAGACCCAATATTTAGGTGAATTTGACAATCAGGAACTTGATACCAATGTTTTCATGATATTTTTCCTATTCCAAGTTAGTTGAAAAAGTGGGTGAATGATTATTATTACTAGGATATTTGCATGAAATTTATCCAAAACAAGAGCTGTAACGTATTTGGACTTCTTCTAATATCTTTATCCATCTGTCAATCTAGACTTTCACAATGAATCATCCATATCTTATGACAGAGTCAAATATTTGTAGGAAAACGTTATTGTTACTCAGGGATATTTAATCATTTATATACACACAAATAAACAAGCAATTAATCTTTTATATAAATTTGGGGGATAAGTAAGACATCACTTTTATTAGGTATTTATGCGTATTTTTAATATTATATTTTACTATACTTTCATCATCATATTTTCAAATGTAATGTCTTGTGTCAACAAGCAAGTAACCTGATATTTGGTGGTTTTGATTTACCACCAAGAAATATACTGAGGAAATATTTCATCCCTTTTGTTTACCACAGGGTGGTTTCAGTATTGTTACCAAATATTTTATATGTATTTTTTCATGATAGCGTTCTTTTTTTTTTTTTTTTTTGTGGTGTAAAATTAGCTAGAGCATATGATATTTTAAGGAGCTTTGTTTTTGGGAATGTTTTCCTGAAACTGTTTACCACTGGAGACATCAGCAATGTTTTTGTTTTAAAATTAGCTCTAAAAACAACATATTTAAGTTATTTAATCTGAAATATATAAATGCAAATGGGTTTGCCTAAAAAACACAACTGGCCTTTTTCCTTTGGAATTCCAGACATAACACAGCTTCTCTGAAGTCAAGAGATCAAGTCTGAGAACAATGCCGTTCTTACCTTTACTCTAGGGAAAAGCTGAATTTGCTCTAGGGATAAGAAGCAAAGGCAAAATGTCATTGTCCTAATAACATTTTCTCCAAATCATTTAGAAGAACTACCTAAGTATTTCCTAAGACATTTCTAATGCTTAATTTAACAATAACAAAAACCATTTTTTAACTTCCAAATTTTAAATTTATTTTTAGAGTTACCAAATTTACTTAAGGCCTAGACCATTAACAAAAGATGAGTTAGGATCCAAAGCAATAAATGGTGATTCAGTAGTAGGCATTTTCAGTTGAAAAACTCAGTCACATTTAAACATACATCAGCTCTAAATTGTAGACGCAGACATTGATGAAGGTTAAAAGGTTAGTGATTCATTTCCTGTACTTGTCACTATTCTGCTTGTTACAACAGATTTCTGGAAGTGACTGACAACGGAAATAATCATGCAAAGGTCTTGTTCGTGTGGCATGAGCAAATGTATTTCAGGCCCCAAACCGTGAATTATTTTGATTATTAGAAATTCTCAAGCCATACGAATAAGAGGACCAAAATATCCAGGATTCTATCTTCCCAGTCACAGTCACAGATGGGACGTAGGGGGAAGAAGGCAAGGTAAATATATAAAGTCTGGTCAGGTAGGTGTGTCTTTTCATCCATACGTATGTGAGAATAGTCTTTGATATTTAGCGATGTTATATTGGCTTCTACTTGATCTTATAATGTAATTTTTGTCTTCGTTAGGTGGCCTTTATTCCCCTAAAAGTACATTATGATGGATTTCCCCTTCTGTGGCTAATCGTTGCTATTAATTTTTTGGACTAAGATCCATCTGTTTTAGAGCAATGAAATATCAACTCTCTTAGTTCTTATGAGGGCTACGTATTGGTCTAGACCCTGAAGACCCGTTTGTACATGGCAGGCAATTATTCCAACACCTCCCTGCTAACAGTCATCCATTTAAACCTCCACACTAGAAAAGGAGAAAATCATGCTTTTTTGCAAGGAAAGGAGTCTGGGAAAGAGTGAAGAGCATGGTCTTCAGCAACTCTGAATCCTGACCATTTACTTAGTTGAGAAGCCTTAAGAGAATCACTTTACTTCAATATATCTTCGGGGTAAAGGGGAGAATAAAAATAGTGTCTCCATTGTGAGATTTAAATTCTGTAATGTTTGTAAATCATTCAGTATAGTGTCTGTCTAGGAAATATCAGAGATTATTTTTATTAATACATTTCCTGGTCTTGGAAGGTAAATATTAAGATGGGGACACTGTTAGGTTGCATGACGGAGTCTCCTAGCAAGGGCATACTCCTAATAGGCTAATGGATAGATTAAAAGCTGAGTTTGTGCAATTGTCAGCATTGGTGGTTGTGTTTGATTGCCTTCTTTTGATGATCAACTACCTGATGACTAGGAAATGGGCAGGACTGACAGCCTCAGTGATTGGTTCACTAGTCTGCAAAGACATGGTCAAGGTCTTTATGACAATTCCACAATAACCACTTGAAAACAAACCGAAAGAACTAAAAACAGTTAAAAAATAGTTTAGTAGATAGCAGGTATTTGCATCAGGTACAGAGCTACAAAGACTTTAGTTTTTGTTTATTTCAGCAAGTTCTTAAAATATCCTTATATGCGTGAAATATGCTCTTGATAAGCTACTTTCAGAAAGGGGTACGTAAATAACTGGTCCATGATGGTATCAGTTTCAATTTTTACTTCTGAACACCTATTGTTAATTTTATATTTAATATTATTAAACATCTATAATATGGAACCACAAATTAGCACGACTGATTCCTTTACATTCTTTGATGTTTGTTGTCAAGAAGACAATAGTGTTGTGGTGGAGAAATGGTTTCAGGTAGGAGCTTCCATAATGGTGGACATAGACCATCCACATTAGTGCAGATTGGAGACCAAAATCATGTCAGAAATTTTGATAATATGTAACTTATTAACCTTTCAAAAATACAAACAAAAAGCTATTTTTAAAAATTCAGCATTTATTGATACATCTGTCATATGCCAAAATAGAACTCTTAGCAACTCTGAGATGTTCTCAGAAATAGTGAGACTTAGCTAAATGCATGTAGTGCCTCAAGTTTGGTCTTTGAAGAGTTTAGCATGCACAGCTGGGTCTTGTTATTGGTGCCAGTGCAATTTGTAGCACTATCTATTTTATGACAGTTCCACACCTACTTTTACCTTATAAGGTAAAGACCCAAAGTCTAAATGTGTATTACACATAGGCCTATATTTAGCAGCAAAATAATGATTTTTGCAAGTCAAAGAGAAACAGGAATTCAGTCTCCAGATGCTGTTTTTGAAAAGCAGCATCTAAATAATTGCTGCCCAATGTCATGTTAATGTTGTTGACTAAGATAATTTCAGCCTGTTTTCCTAATGCCAACATGTAAAGCCAGATTTCGGTGTAAGCCAGATTTCTGCTTTTTAATATGACAGCTAAAATACTTGAATGCATAGTCAAAACTAAAATAAAATGAAACTTCAAATATTACAAGGACATTGATGGAGTGGTTCAGTTTTATTAGAGTTTATACTTACAGTCATGCCCTCAAATCTGTCTTTCCTTGCATTGTTGAAGAAATTTCTGAAGTTTTATATAACAAGTATATATATATGTGTGTGTGTGTGTGTGTGTGTGTGTATTTTAAAGTTTGCATCAACCTACTTATAATTAACACTCTTGGAAAACCTTCTTTACTCTTGGGTATTTTTTCTTCTCTGGGAGTCATCTTGACCACACAGGGTCAGACCCTCCCTCCCTGCCCCCACCCAGGCCATTTTTGTACCATATGATCCAGCCTTACCGGCTCCAGCTGATTGGTGGTGGGGAGGGGAGGGGGGGTTACCTGACCCAAGCTGCCCAATCAAAGCCTTTCTCTGAGGTTGTTTTATTGTTGTTGTTTGTTTGTTTTTAAATAGATCAGGGAAGCACTTTTTCATAGGACATATTGGTGGCCTATAACAAATGGCAGGGTAGGTGCACAATTAGGATAATGTAGACAACCAGCCATGAGGGGTGGAGAAGAGCTCTGTTGACTTTGATTCCCTTATTTTAGCTTTTTTGAGGCCCACCTATAGCCCTACTTTTTCTTAGGGTTGAAATACTGGAGTATCTAAAAAATTCCTCTTTTTAGCAAATTTCAGTAGGGCATCTTTCAATAGGCATAACAGTCAAAATAGTTAAGATTGGCACAAAAACCGTGCTTCAGAACTGCACTAATTAGCTACCTATCTAAAATAAAGCCCATTCCCTCGCTCCCTGCCATCTACTCTGACAAATTATACACTTTTCTATTTCAGTGTATCTATCTCATTATACTAAAACAGACGCCTACATAAGGAATATGACAGCAGGCATGGTATATGACTCCCAAGATTAGGCTACAAGTAACCCTGTGCCTCCTCCCTCCTCTCTCCTCTGTCTCCCTCTTGTCACTTGATATGAGGAAGCCAGCTACCATGTCATGAGCATCTCTGTGGAGGAACTGAGGCCTCTGGCCAATAGCCAACGAGGAACTGGGGCCTATTAATGGTCATGAGCATGAACTTGGTGGATCCGTCAGATTCAGTCAAGCTTCATATGACTAAGTCCCTGGTCAGCAGCGTTGCTACAACCTAATGAGAACTCTTGAGCCAGAACCACCCAGCTACGTCACTCCTGGTTTTGACCTCACAGACTATGCAACACAATAAATGTGTGATGTTTTGAGGTGCTAAGTGTTGGGAGTAATTTGATATGCAGAAATAAAGAGCTTTTACAGTTACTTTGTAAATATTTATTGAAGGAAGACCTGAATTAAATTTGATTTAAAAAAATATACAAATGCTTACAAAGAATGAGAAAGCAGTTTAAAAAATTATTGAATTCATGGCAGCTAATGTCATTACGTGTGGTCTCAATCCATGGACATGAGAAGCAAAACTACTGGGTTGGAAACATTGTCATAGATCATTATTTATAAAACTGAAGTGATTATTACCTACATTCAAAGAAAAGCAGCTCCTTTTTGTAAACTGGTTTATTTTTTATGTAGCCACCATATATAAATATTTATAACGTATATACTCACATAAAGGTGTGTGTATATATGTAGTATATATGTGTATACACATGTAGATACACATATTTGACATGCTAGTAGAATTACATTGTTTAAAACTAAATGAAACTGAAGTCTGTTTACAGTAAACAATGAAAAACATTACATTTTAACGTTTTTTTTTTCTCATTGGAATCTATGTGGTTACATTCAGAAAAATCTACCTATCTACAGGTGAGTGCTTATTAGATACATTGAAAACCAAAGCACTATGGACAAACTTCTTCAAATGTGTTGCATGACTAAGTTAACTAGCCAATGATCCGGATGTGGGTAAGGGATTAGACATTTGGTAGACATTAGCAGTATATCAATTACTAGAAAAGAATTTGCTTTGCCATAATTTAGAGAAAGTTCCATCAGGCCTTTGCTGTTTAGGAATGAATGCTCAAATTACTTTGTTATTTTGAAGACTATTTTCTTGATATCTTTATTTTTTGCTCAGATGCCCCAACTGGGAGGGGGAAGCTGGTGGGCAGTGCAGCAGGGATGATATATGAAGGATAGCTTGTTTACTACTAGTTTTTAAACACATCTCATATCTGAGAAGGAATGGTTTGCTACAGTTTTTATTTGTAATGTTTCCTCCATATAATAATTATTTTCCTTGATGCTTATATTCCTAATAAAATTCTTGTTGAATCACATATGATTCATGCATTCATTTTACTCCTTCATTCGTCATGAAACTTTTGAGTATCCAGCCCATATTTATGCAGCTGTTTCTAATTAGATAATACTTCTTTACCTTTCACATCTTTCTCTCTGTCTGCTCTAGGCTACAGTACATGCAGTATTTGCAGTGGTCATTTTTTATCTGGGAAAACTCAGCTTGCAAGTAGACTCTACCTGGTTTTAAGTGCTTTGCACAATTATATCATGAGGGAAACCTTAAAATAAAACTAAATGCCAGATAATTCTACATTGTGGAATAGGTAACTAAAGGGTTAAAACAGACACAAAACTAGTTATGAAGATCTTACATTATTACAGCTATAACTAAACTTGCACAGATAATGAGTTTTTTACTCCTCTTTCAGGACCTGTGCAATAGTTCACTAGCCGTTGGCTGGACGCGGTCATCTCAGACCCTTTCGCTCATGTCCTTGTTTTAATTACGTATCCAATAAACATATATCAACCATCCACAAGCACAACAGGAAAAAAATGGTGGAGGAGGCATGGTCCAGGGTCCTCAGCAGTACATAGTACAGTTCTATTAATCTGTTCTAGGTTATGTCCTTGTAACTCTGTTGCCATTTTGTGCTGGATTGCTTCCCTATTGGTTAGAGGCTTGCAGACTTTCACAGCACTTAGCTTTTGTTCATTTCATAGGTTTCACAGGGATTTTTCTGTCTCTTACTGTTGACTATAGGATTTTGGTTCATGTTGGGTTAGATGATGTTTTCTTCCAAGCTTGAATTCTGTGTTTCCTTTGATCGCTCACTATAATATGCTGGTGAAAAAAGTCACTTCATCTTCAAGAGAACCAATTTATATGACGCCAATTATCCTCATATTGGGGAACATCTTGTTATATCCTATATTTTAAAATTTTCCTTGGCATTTTTTAGATTTAAAATGTTTTATCTGTATTTTTCTTCTTTACCTGTGATGAAAAAACGTGTCCAATCACAATTTGGTGCTTTTGATCAGAGTCCACCTAGAGAAGTGGGTGTCTATGTTTAGGGTATACTGAGGGGACAGAGATCTGACCTGTTGCAACATTTTAGGATAGAAATGACATTTAGAGGATTCAGGCCTACAAGGGTAATGTTGAGAATTTCACTGTCAGAGAATTCTTGTGAAAATTTCTAGAAACCTTGTATTATGTAATTTTTAGATGGAAATTTTCTTTATCATATTAGAATTTGATTTTGAATTCTTAACACATACCACATAGGTTCTAAGACCCACAATACAAGGAATGTGACCTTTTTAAGATACAAAAAATGCAACTATAAATTTTCCTCTGCTTACAAAAGTTGAAAAATAAAACTAAACATCCGAACAGAGAAAACATAAAATAGCATAGAATATCATTCTTATAAAACAATATTTAAGAAATAAATATTTAAGCAATATGTGGAAGCTGGTCACTAATTCCCAGCTTTAATGACTATCAACCAGCTTCTTTGTTTATTAATTCATCCTGAAATGTACCTTTGAGCCAAATATTTGCCATGATTAGGATTTAGCTCCCAAGTCTCTGGAGTGAAGTGGACATCAAAGATGGTTTTACTTCTTTACCAGTCTTTCCAGTGTCTCATCCTAGATCAAATTTATCAGAACATATCTACACAGGGACATGTGGAAAAGATATGAGAAACACCCATCTCTATGGCTTATTTAACTGGGTTAATTATTTTAAACAATAATGGTAGAAATAGTTTTCATCTATTGAGTAAAATCTCGATGTGTCAGTCACTCAATTTCTTTATGTGTCTATTAAGGTCTTACAAAATGCCTGTGAAGTAGGTATTATTTTCACAGTGTTAAAGATGATCATACTGAGGCTTAGAGAAAGTATATGCCTATGGTTACCGCACAGGTAAGTGACAAACAGATCTGGGACCTGAGACCATATCCATCTGATTCCAATCCCATGCTCATAACCAAATACTTTGGTCATGCTCACATTGACACTGCATGTCTAGGTCAACTCATAGCTTCTTTGCCTGCCTTTCATTGATATACTTATTGCAAAGGATTATAAATATAATCAAAACCAAAAATTCTAAGTGAATCTTTTCAACAACTGGTGTTTGCCAAAGCAGTTTTTCTTTCAATCCCTTTTTAGAAGAGCTCAACTTTAATGTTTTAATTATAGAAATTGTAAGCTCAATTAAAATCTTTCAAAGATTAAAACAAATGAATAAATCAGGAAGCATAATGACTTTTGGAGAATATCCAATCATAATAAATCTGTCATGACCAACTAAAGGATACATCGCATTAAGGAAGCAAACTTTGATGTTTTGCCAAGTATTAAAACATATAAATTTCCCTTGTGCTGCATTATGTATGTTTAAGAAATGTGGGTGACATGGGCTATTTTGAAGGCTCTGCAAATATCCTTTTTTGGAAATATTTATTTCTGTAGCAATCCTAAAATTCTAGCAGCTCATAGACCCATTTCAAAACACCTGTGGATATCACATACAGCTTGCACTTCAAAATTTAACTTGTGGAACGTTTATTCTGGTAAGCATGGAACTAGGTTGAAATCTTGAATTTGGCACTTTGAACTTATTTGATCTTCAACAAGTTCTGCAATTTCTGTGATCTTTAGTGTTATCATTTGTATATTTCTCAAAATATAATAATACCTTCTGCATAAATTTGTTGGGAGGATTAAATGAAGTCATGAAAGAAAACTACTTTGCACACTGTAGGTGTTCCCTGATGCCTATCTTAGAGAATTACTTGCAGATTAAATGACATAATGATGTTAAAGGATTTGCACATTGTGAGCACTCAACAGAGATATTGGCTTTCTTTCCTAGATTTTTTTTTTTGTATTATGTTAGCACGCTGGACTTAAAATTCTCTTGTATAGACCCATGTTCTTATGAAATTCATGCCATGTTGATATTCACCATTACTACAGCTATTGATTCATTAACTTGTTCATACATTCATGTAAGCGAATAATTATTAATTAACCACTGGACTCCAGTCACTAGCTAGGCACTGAGGTTTAGGTGTACAGAGGGGAACCAGATGTAATCTTCAACATAATAGAGACTCGTTGTAGGTGTGTGATAAAGATATGGAAGGTCAGAGAGAGGGCACAAAAGAGGAAATGTGAAATTTAATTTTAGAGAAGAGTTTAAAATTTTTTCATAGGTAAGGTCCTAATGGAGCCGAACTGTAAAAGATGAGTAGATGTTTTCTAGGCAAAAATGTGAGGTAGGGAATTTCAGAAAAATGGAGCCACTTGATAAAATTCTCAGAGATATAAAACCCTCTCCAGTACCCAGAGAACTTTAATCTCAGTATGGCTTAGAGGGCCGTTTAGTGTAATAAGTCTGGGAGCGTAGACATGTAGGATCATGGAGGTTCCAATACACCAACCTAAGGTGATTGTGGTGTACATCTTAGGTACAGGGAGCACGTGAACTCACGCTGTGTGTCATGAGCAGAAAATCTCATTCAAAGCCAAGTAGAGGATGGCTTGGGGGTGTGTGTGGGAGGGGTCAGTGGGGATGCATAGAGAGAAGTTGGGTTAAAACTGCCACGGGCCATGATCAAGATGAAGAGACTTTTGGCTTAGAATATTTGGAGAGGAGAAGGAAGGAGGTTGTGTAGGTTACTTAGGATTCAGAATTCACAAGATGTGTTCTCTGTGTGTGAGTTGAAGGGAATGAGAAGAGGATTCTAGATGCCATTCTGGCATGGATACATGTTTGATAGTATTCATTAAGAGAGGAAGCCCAGAAATCGGGGGGCAGGGGCATGTGATGAGTTCAGTTTTGGACTAGCTTAATTTATGATGGCTGGGAGAAGATATCTAGGTGTGATGTCCAGTTTGAAAATTGGAAATGTGAGTTTGGAGCTCAGGACAAAGTTCTTAGATGCAGATACATGTTTGGGAGTTACTGAAAATTAATTTGTATGAGGAGTGAGTGCAGAAACCAGCTCACAAAAAGACTGAGAGAAAACAGTCAGAGAGGGAAGCGGAGAGTCAGAGAAGCCAAGGGAGGGAAGAGATTCAAGAAACAGCCCAGAGGTTCAATATGATGAGAATTGAGTTCATTGGATAAATTTTTGTTTGCTTGTTTTTAACTACCAAATAGGCACTCATAATTATCTCTAGAAGAAAGACTTCCTAGAAGGGAAAAGGTGGTATGGTTAGTTTGTCTAGTCTCTGTTCTGAGGAAAATAAATATCTGGAAGTGGCCAGAGTGTACAAGGAGCCAGATATGTTTGAATGGCACTGTCCTTTTAATTGGTTGCTCTTCAACTGACATAATACCAAAATTCTTTTAGAGTTGTGTCAAATAACTAACATGTGCATAATGTTCACAAGATTCTTCTTCATTTAATCTCTAATTTTCCTCACAACAAATTCATATGTATTTTATAGATGAGGAAGTTTCTCTTAAACAGGCTGAATGAGGGAGCACAGGTCATCAATGTTGGGGTAGGAAGGCTAGAACACAACCATGGCTTAAAATTTGAAAAAAAAAAGGTAAGGGATGTTGGTGATTGGAAGCCTTCTAAGTATGGACAGTAGGACAGGGACAGTTGTTTTACATTCTGGAATCCATTTGGCACACAATAAATGCTCAATCAATATTTGTTGAACTAATGCACAGATAAAGCAAAAACCTTGCTGAGAATACCAGCATAGTTATATACAATACCATTTCCAGTAAAGAGTTATAGGGAAAGTTTAGTATTATGTTGCACTTCATAAATATCAGTGAGGAGAGATGGAAAAATAGAAGACTTTGCCGATATTATGATGCAATCTGATACTGTCAACATCATTACATAACGTGCTTCATTGTTGTGTGGTAATATGAACAGAAAAAGCCTGAAAAATATTATCTTACATTTAGAAAGTGTTTACAATAAACCAAGACCTGTTTCTGGTGCTCTGTATTATCTTATTTAATCTTCATAACAACTTTGAAAGATGGCTAATTCCAGATGAGGAATTTCAGGGAGAGATAGTTTAAATAATTTGCCCAAGGCTGTACAGGGATAAATTTGGTTTCAAAAACTGAGAAACTTGAGTTTAGAGCCCACACATCAGCCATTAGATTATACATACTTCTCAGATATGTCAAACAGACTTTTCATAATATTTCCCCCTGTCTTTGATTGGATCATACTGTACAGATTAATGAGGGAGACAATTTGAATCATTTATTCTAATATTTACAGCAAATAAAGGCCAATTATTATTATCATATGAAGAATAATAACTTATCCAGCCTTAGAAATGACTATATTTATCCATATCTTACATCTAAATAAAAACTGAAATATCTATAAGTTTTTTTTCTGTTAATTGAAGATGTCTAGATGATTAGCAGCATGCTGATTCAAATAAATGGAAAAAAGAAATCAAGCATGGAAGCATTTTCAGGAACATTGTTATTAAGCAATTATTATTTGTTTTCTAAATTATACAAATTTTTCTTAACAGGTTGAATTATTAGTAAATTACTTTACACTACTTATAGTAATGGATAATGTTAGTTCAGGCAGTATTATGTATTTGCAAAGATCTGCCTAATATATTATAAATTGTTATTGATAGTATAAAAATTCTTTCTTTGAAAGAAAAGGGTAGCCTACCATTTAAGGCAACATCAGTTTAAAATAGAAATCAATTCCTGACTTAAGCAATTGCTCCATATTATAGTCATTACATTCTAGTCAGACAATATTACCTCCTCCTACAAAAGCTGTTCTTTGATTTAACTTGCTTGAAAATGTCTAAAGCCCCATCCTGTAGAGCAATGCTGTGTGAATATGGCAATTGAGAACGGTGATTTACCTAAATTATCTGTGTTACACAGACAGACTTGAGTCTATTAGAGTTTATGCATCTCATCAGATTAAATGTCCATGTAGGGTGTCAACTCTTGCTAAAACCCATGGCATTAAAGAAATCCAAATGTTTGGGATAATCTTTGCAACAACAGAAGTTTCATACATACTCATGGATTTCATCTCTCTCTTTATAATCCATAGAATTTATCTACTGCTTTACTGAAACTCTGCTTTAGCCTATTTAATTTGTCATAGAGCCTTACCTATTGAGGTCATTTTACCAGTTTAAGCATTTCCTAAGTAGTACTGCTTCTGATTTCAATCAAACTTCAAAGGATATTCCCTAGTTTTATTGTTTTAAAATTTAGTCACTTAGCTACGTATGCTCTATTCAATAACTTAATGGTTTTATATATTTTAGTCTCATCCTCCTCCTAGCCTTTATCATTCCTGATATATGAAATCTAATTGTTCTTGGCCTTTCCTTGTGGAAGCTCCAACTTTCTTTTCATTAGTTTAGTTTCTCTTCCATTGACTTTTTCAGGTTCATTATTTATTTCCTGACTTCAGCAATAAGAAATGTACCCACAATTCTGAGTTCAGATGCCATATTCTTTGTTTTTTTTTTTTAATAAGTAAATAGTCCTAACCTACAAAGAGAGGTATCAGCACTTTGCTAAAGTTCTATGATATAGTCCTTTTCTTTTACATTGAAATAAATTTGGGAGAGACACAAAAAATTTCAGAAAACCTGAGAAAGTGGGAAACCTCAACACTGGATTTTACTATTGGAGGTAGTTAAATTCAAACTAAATGATCACTTAACACAATCTAAACAGTGACATTCATGGGGTGATCTGTTTTATTTCATACTTAAACAGCCTGGAGGACAGATTGCAAAGTGAAAGCTTTAAAATTTCAAACTCCAGCATCTTTCAGATGCTAAATGCTAATCTCATGGAAGATTTATCAGCTTGTATGACTCAACAGAAGGATGGCCTAGACAATAAGCCTCAGCATGTACAGTAATGCTCTATGGTGAATACTGCTCAAAGAGTGTTAGAAGATTCTTGGCCCTGAATATTGAACCAATCTAATGTAGGGACCTGGTTATAAGTAAAATTTATTCCCTGAATACATCTATCTAATATGTTGCCTTGAATATGTACAATGCCTGTCAACTCTTGAGATTATATAATTCAACGAACATTAGTAACTCACAGTTCCCAGCACAAACTTAATCTCCTTCCTTCAACCATTAGATTGATGACTTTTTACCATATATAAACTACACCTTAAATGAAATTAGAACTCACTTAGCAGAGGAGATAAATAAGTGCAACTAAATTTCAGTGAGAAGCAGAATATGGTAAGTGCATTATAGAGGGATACATAAAGGGCTGTGTATTTCAAAGACAAAAATTCACATAGAGTTGAATAGATTTATGAAGTTACCATTAATTAAGTGATGAATAGGATTTCTAAAGGCAGAATAAAGGGAGTAGTATTTTCAGGCAGGGGAAGCAGCGTGAATAAACGTGCCAAGGCATATTTTGGTGAACAAGAAGTCATCCATTTTACATGGGTGTTAGAGGATTAGTGCTTGTAGGTTGGGTAGGAGCCAATCCCAGAGGCTGGAATGAATTTCTAGATGAATTTCTGACTACTAGGCCATGGGACTCTATTTAAAAATCAAGTAGTAAAACACCTTTGTTATAGGTGCCTGGAGTAAAGAGGTGGAAGAGTTGGTAGGCAGTTGTGTTTTGGAAGGAAAATTTCCAAGTGTGAAATCTTGGGATGGGGTAGCTGTTGAATGACTGCATAAATACCTTGAGAATACTGTGAACCCAATTTCCCCTATCTTAGAAAGGTGTTGGGTTACAACTGGGGGCTATGGTACTGCTGTCCTGTGTTGATACCTTCAATCTCAGGGACAGATGGCTTTATCAATTTGTGTGTGTATGCATTTTATGTTTTTGTATAGCTGATTTTTAGTTTTAGCTTTGAAAATGTATAGATTCTTGTTGCTATTGCTAAGAAAACACCAAGAAACAAGAAAAACAAAAACAGAAACAAAACTAAAATTCTAGGAAGATTTTGGGGCAATCAGTTGGGTTCTTTTTGATTAAACAAACAAACAAATGAATCCATTTGCTTATTCCCAAGAGAGTAATATGGACTTCTAATTTTGGCTCCACTATTTTGTAAACAGCTTGGAAGTCATCTTTCCCAGTCTTATAACAAGAAAAAGCTGGACAAACTGAATATTAACAACTTTTCTTGGACCCATAAGAGAACTGAGATCACAGAGCAAACTGTCATAACAAAATCTGGACAGAAAGGCAAATCCAGAGAGTTATAGCAGTTGTCTGCTTACCTGGAGCAGAAGCTGCGTCAACTGGACTCCACTGTAACAGTGGCTTACAGCTGAGAGAGCTGCAAGACTCAGAATCTCTCTGAGAAATAGTACTTAGGGAAGCCCCAAGTCAACAGAAGAGACAAAAAAACAAGACACTAGAAAAATGTGAAGCCTCTGGCACCTACAGCTACAGCAAATATTAACCACAGCCCAATTCCTGAACAGATTAATATTAAATCTCACATTAAAGCCTATTTCCCTAAGTTTCTGTTATCTGATACATTATGTCCAGCTTTCAGCAAAATACTCTGAATCATGCTGACAGCCAAGAAAAAATACAATCCAAAAAGACAAAGCAGAATCAGACTCAAATATGACATAGACGTTGGAATTATCAAACTAAGACAGTGATGCCTTGCCACTATTTGGCATCGTTCATCATTCCTTGAGAGATTCACTGTGCCACAAATCTTGACTCATGTCTGAAGCACTAATAATTACAAAACAAGACTCCCTTAAAAGCCGTAAGTATTTGAACTAATATATACATGTAGAAACATCACAGAAACCAAATTCAGAAGTACTGCAGAGAAATTGCACACCTGTTTCTCTATAGTGCGGTTGTTATCTAAAGAAAAAGGCAAAGATCTCTCAGGATTAAGCCAGACCTAAATTCTAGAGTGTAATCTTGTAGAGTTTGCTGTCCTCAGCTTTTTTCCTGAAAGTTAGGGGGTGGGGGATGGGAAAAAAGGGTGTAGAGGAGAGAGGGAAGGAAATGATGCATTTGGCATTTTGTATAGCTAGATATGTCATCACTTTCAATGGTTTAGAAACTTGAAACAAAAACAGTTATCATAGGAAAGGGTTTATATTTAATATCGTTTCCTTTGGAAATCTCTAGTTTTCCAGCTGAGATTTGTTGGTTCACTCTGATTTATTGCTGAACTCATGAATCACCTGTCTCTCTCTTTTCCATTGATTTCAACTCTATGTCAGAGGCTGTGTGTGACATACCAGATGATAACCCTAGCCATAGGCCATAAGCCCAAGACTAGAGAGACGAATGTACATAGTACAATCGCAGGAATTCAAGTGAACGTGCAACAGCGTTTTTATTTCCCCACAGATAGTTGTGTGGAAGACAAGGGAAATACACTGACGTTATTAGTGATATATTTATAACAGTTGGCGCTCCCACCCTCACTTCCATTGTTGACCTGCCTGTTATTTCCAGAAAAATCACGCTAGGCAGTTTCACATTTGTACAAGTGATTTATTTCCACACGTGCAAGGGTGAGAAATGGTTCTTTAAAATGAGCATTTACTTGAGAAAAATTTCAAACAAGTCCTTTGGGGATACAGGATAAAGAATGCAATCTAAGGCTATTCTTAAAAAGCCTTAAAATAATTAAATGAGCTTTTCTACACAGCAAGATTGATGTTGTATTAAAGTTGAAATTGCTCACGACTTCAATACACATTGAAGAATGTGTATTTCAACTGGGGGTTTATTTGAGCCCTTTATTATAACGACCACATGTAAAGTAATAATAACACTGATGATCATTTTGTTGATTTTATCTGTCTTTGCAATAATCTAAAGATAAAGAGATTGGTTTTTACTGGATTTTCCTATTGGATGACCACCTCAACATTTTTAAAGATAATCTCATTCATTTTTAGCTCTATGAAACTTTCTAAACATATCTTGATCAAATATACCTGGTGAACTTCTTTCTTAATAGTAATTAGAAAATAGTGGATAATGATCATGAGAGAATATCTACCTGCTTTTATTAAAAAAAATCTAAGCCTTAACTGGACTACTTAATGGTGTCTTGCAAGTCACATCCAAACAATTTTGCCTTCAGGGGTCAACCCGTCCAATTCTCCCAAAAAGTCTCTGATGTGCTACACAAAACCCTTATAGAAATGTGAAAGAGAGATTTGGTTTTGATTTAACTAGATTTCTTTTGGGTTCAAATAGGAATTTTAAAGCTAGAGTCAATGGTGGTGTGAAGATAACATGCTTGGGTTTGGCAGTCAAAGAAATGTGGCTTTAAATCTCTGCTCTAAAAGTAGATCTGGCTTTGGAGAACCACATAACCTCCCTGAGGTCCACGTTATTAATTTGAGCTTGGGAAGAATTACACAGCACAGTGCTTGGCACATGGTAAGGCCTGCAATGTCTGATACTTCCGTAATTCTCCATGTCTTCATATAATAGTGGTTTTTAAGGGGCTTTTCAAATGGATGGTAGATAATAAGAGGACCTGAAGGAGTTCATACCTGATAGATGGCTTATATTTTCTCAATGAAATGGGAGCTTATCAAAGAATTGTCCAATGGGTTGGAGAATGAGGTGAACGTTTAGAATAGCCATTGTGCCCCTGCGTACATGAGTGTGATATCTTTATTATAAGAATGTTGATATTCTGGTTCTTTTGTTCAAACTCGGGACTTGTAGCAGTTACTTTTTTACCTTTTACTGCTAAAAAAGCCACAGTCAAATAATTGGTGAGATGAAATTAATAGAAGAGGAAGTCAGAGTGGCAAATATGCTTGCTTTATGGTTTATGATATTCTCACAAAGCTAAAGAAAACACTTTGGGGAGTAAGACATAAGAGATTACTACACTGCTTTTTACTGTATTATTTATTCACTCATTTATTTAGCAAACACTGAGCATCTATCCAGGGATATGAAGATGAATAAGATGATATTTATACATGTCAAAAATTAACAAATACTTTTATCACTAGATTTTTAAAATTTTATTTATTTTTTAAGGCACTTAATGCAGGAGGAAGACAAATAAACAATTCATGACAACTGCATAATGTTGATATTACAGGATACACAGCCACACTGGCATGTCACTTAGATTTCTCTTCAAGACAAAACCCATGACAAGGAGGGAATTTAGCTGACAGTTTGCAGTTGCAGCAACTTCAGAATCTGTTGTAGCATTTGAGCTCTTGCCACACTCTTTCTGGACATCCCCCATCAGTGACTGAACACAGCAGGGGGAGTAGGGCCTGGTCACTGCCCAGTGCTAAGCTCTTCTATGGCAATCTGCAATGGAGTTCCCTGCTAGACTGGTTGAGACTTTGCGCTGCAATTTGAATCTCTTCCTGACCAGTCTTCCTTCACTCTCTTCTCTTACAGGTTTTAGATCTGCATCACAGCCTGCAGCCTCTCCCCGCTTTCTCCTGCTCCCTCTGCTCTTTATATTCCAGAGACTTTTCCCTAAGTAAATCTCTTCTTCTTCACCTTGGTCTTGGACCTGAACTGACACACTAGGTTCTATAGGAACATGGAAACCAAAGCATCTAGCTCTGCTTGGAGAAGTCAGAAAAAAGCTACTGAAATAATGCTTGAAGTCTTGAAGGCCAAGTAAGAACCCATCTGGCAGACCAGGGTGAGACGGCCTTCCAGGCAGTTGGATGAACGTGCTAAAGGGCCAGATGGAGAGCACAGGATCTATGGGTAACTGCAGGTTACTTAGGGTACCAGGAAACAAGAGTCCCTTTGGCCTAGTAGCAGCAGATGAGGCCAAAGAAAGCAGGAGCTGGAGAAAAAGATCTTTGTTAGCCATACTGGGAAGTTAGAACCTAATCCAGCATGGGCTGGAAGACTTTCAAAAAGCTTGGTTCTTCACTATTCTGAGGCATTGATTGTTTCTGATTTCTCACCGGTTTTAAACCCTGCTGTAAAGAGCAATTTTATGCATACTTTACATTATATTTTTAGAAGTAAAATATAATTTAATGGGAATATAATTTGTGGGAAATTTGTACAATACAGAAAATAAAAAAATAAATAAAAATCACCCCTACCTCAGACACATAGCAGTAACCACTATTAAATTTTTGGTCTCTCTCTCTTCATTTTAAAAGTAAATATATTTATATTTATCCATGCCCTCTAATTTTTTTCCCTCCAGGGGTCGTAGTGCTTTCCTTTTTAATTTGTAAGAGCTATTTATATACTGTGGATAGTATGAAGTGGTCTGTATTATATATACCTCTAGTTTGTCATTTGCCTTTTAATTTTGTTTTTTTTTTGAACTACCCAAATCTAAACTATACTCAATTAAATCTTTCAATATTTTCTTTAAAAAATTTAAACATCAATTTTATACTTAATTAAAACCTTCAAAAACATAACTGTTCACTAACAAACGACTAAATTTCTAATTTTCTCCTGTTTTTAATTGTTTATACATATTTCTAATTGCACCTGGGGTTGATTTTAATGACTTTAAAACAAGTGAAGTGACTACAGAGAGGGCCGGAGTAAAAGAAAGAAATAGAAGGTGAGTGGGCTTCAGACCATGAAGTGGGCTGATCTCAGAAATTTGAATATTACACGGAAAACTACAGGGAACTATTTTCAGCATGTACATAGATTTGGATCCAATTTCATTTCATATTATTCACCCTACAAGCAATGATAAATTAAAGGAGATTGATACTAAATCAGAGCAAGTCATATGAAGCTATTACAATAAGCTGGGGGCTTTTATATCCCCGGGAATATTGGGAAAAGAGGAAATAACACAGGAAAGGAGCCTATAATAGACAGGATGGAGGAGTTGCCAGAGATGGGATATCAGGACTAAATGGCATCACGTAAACCTGGAGGAGCAACTTTGAAGATGGGGGAGGGACTGTCAGCAATGATAAATGATAAGTGAGAGTTACTTTATGCTAAGGGAAGAAGAATTTTCCATTTCATCTGATAATATAGAGGTAATGTTCTTACCAAAAATGTTTCAATTGAGTGGTGAGAAATAAGGGCACATTTCAGTGCAGGTTCCTGTAATGGATATCTCTGATGGTGTCTGCTTCTATTTCCTTCATCCTTCTCTTTGGAATTGCCACCATTCCTGTGGCTACCTTAGTATATGGACTTCTTCCCTGATCTCAGCTGATTGACTCAAGGGCAAATCCCTGAACAACTAGACCCATTTCCCCTTGACACAGTGATTTATCCATGTTGAGTACTGGAGTCAACCTAAGCCAATGATGTCTTTTCCAGAGATTTTAATGTGAAACTCAGAGAATAGAGGCTTTCCTTCCCTGATGATAGAAGCTGCTATGGACTGGATATTTGTGTCCCACCCCTCCAAATTCATATGCTGAAATCTAACCCCCAATACGATGGTAAAAGGAGGTGAAAGGCCTATGGGAAGTGAGGAAGATTTTTTTACTGCCTCCATATATTTGCCTTTTTCAGGATGTCAAATAATTGGAATCATACAGTATTCAGCCTTTTCAGATTGGCTTCTTACAGTTAGCAATGTGCATTTAAAGTTCCTTCATATCTTTTTGTGGCTTGATAGTGCATTTCTTTTTATCACAACAGTGTATTTATTGTACCACAATTTGTTTATCCATTCACCTATTGAAGATCTTGGTTGCTTCCATGTTTTGCTAATTATGAATACAGCTGCTATAAACATCCATGTATAGGTTTTTGTGTGGATGTAAGTTTTTAACTCATTTGGATAAATACCAAGGAGCAGGATTGCTGTGTCATATGGTAAGACTGTGTTCAGTTTTGTAAGAAACTCCCAAACTGTCTTCCAAAGTGGTTGTCCATTTTGCATTCCCACCAGCAATGAATGAGAGTTCCTGTTGCTCCACATCCTTTCCAGCAAGAGTTGGTATTTTGAGAAAGAAGTTGGAGTTGAGAGAGTATCTCAGTGGTGCCCAGGCCTATCACTGCAGGGAATGAAATCAGGAGATAGCTGATTGGGCAAAAATGAGGTGTTTGGTAGCTGGATAAGGTGGAAAAGTAACTGAAAGTGAACAGAGTGAGAGTTTGTCAGGCTCACATCAAGGATGATATTCTGGAAAAATCAACATGAGTGGGTGGACTGAGAAAAAAAGTTGAAGTCAAAGAGGTAGGAGAACAAAAAGAGTAGTGTGAAGGTTGACAAAGAAGAGTCTACCAAAAAAAGGGAGCTGAGGAGTATTTGTTAAATTGCTTGTAGAAGGCACTCTAAGACTACGCAGAGGTTTTCAAAGTAGCTTATTCACACATAGATATTTAGGTTGTTTACAATATTTGCTAGATCTTTGTCTGTTTGAGTAGCCAAGTCCTCAAGAAAAGCAAACAGGTTTGTAAAACTCACACACAAAAAGTTAACTTAACCCAGTAGAAATTAAAGAACTAAAATGTTTAATGTTTTTAGAGTGAAAATATTCTGAGTAAAGAAAAATTTTAATGGGGACAGAAACCTTCTATTAGATAATGTGTGTTTTTAAGTAGAAATCCAATTTTATCCTTAATCTCATGATGCCCTGGACTTAAGATGTTGTTTATCCTATCAAGGGGCTCTTGTCTTTGCTCTGTAGATTGATATTGTACACCCTGCTGCATTGCTGGTTTTCATGGATATGCTGTGGAGGCCTTGGCCCCAGGCAAACTGCATTCCTTTGAGGTTAACACCAGCAGAGCCTTATGGAAAAGCATTGTACAGGAACAGTGGCTACAGAGTACTGCTGAGGGCATCAGCCAGCTCACGGCTTTCTAGGCAGCCTCAGTCCTCAGCAGGCAAAAGCATCTCAAAAGACACTGGATTGCAAACTGAGAGAAAAGAAAGGAGGACATTCATCTTATATTTTTCAACATCTTTATCATTTAGTTGTTTATCCTTTGAAATACTTTGAACCAACCAAAAATTAAGCAAAACCTCAAAATGGTAGAATTTATCAAGTTGGGTTTAGAGTTAATGTCGAAAACTAGTATTGAGGCAGCAAAGAACTCTATTAGGTCCTTTCATTTTGAATATTCAAATTACCAATTCCCAAGAAATTGATACCATTAGGTTGGACAAATTAAGTAAATACCATCGACCTATTAAGATGAAGATATGCATATTATACATGTATTTTTAAAGATTGAAATATATAAATATATATTTTATAATCCATTTACTTTAACATTCAAAAATAAAACAATTATTCAGGGAAATGAAGCAATCTTAAAAGACTAATAGAATTGGAATGAATGGAGAGGAGGATTGTGCATCTACAATAAGAATGAACATGGCATCCTTAGAAAAATAAAGAGATTGGTCTTTCTGGTATATGTTGGGTTAGAGAGGAGTGAAAGGAATAGTTTGGGCCAAAGGGTGGAACGTAGGGCAGAGAAATTTACATACAGAATGCCCTTGGATAGTATATGCCAATATTTATATGGCATACAGATTCTAGTGGGAGTGGTAAAAGGGGTAGATTTGTGGAAATGTTGAAGTAAGGAGATGTTGAAGTAAGGTAGGAGTAACTGCAGGAATCTAGGGACCAAGTAATGAATATCTGAACTAGGGTGGCTGTGACAGTGAAAGTGAAAGGGAGAGGTCAGATATAAGAATCAGTTCATGGGAAAAAGAATTAGCTGTTTCCAACTTTCCTTTAAATTGGCATCAAGTAAAAAATATATGGTTACCCTTCTTAACCAGCAGCATTTTTAAAATTTCATTTTATGAAGAATTTCTCATGCATGCAAAAGCAGATAGAATATTATAATGAACCCTAATGCAACCACCACTCAACTCCAACCTGCAGGCAATGCTGCTGCTATCTATAACCCCTTCTCCTTCCCCCTTATTTTTACATATCATTTGCCATTCCAATATTGTGTCCCTTTGTTTAATAATACATAACATGAGATCTACCCTCTTAACAAAATTTTAAGTAGACCTTATTGTTAACTATAGGCACTAGGTTGTACAACAGATCTCTGGAACTTACTAATCTTATATAACTATAAATTTATACCCATTGAACAACAATACTCCATATCCCCTTTTCCCCATCCCCTGCTAACACTACTCTGTTGTTTACTTCTATACCTTTGGCTATTTTACACGTCTCATGTAAGAGGAATCATGCAGTATTTGTCCTTCTGTGACTGTCTTATTCCACTTAGCATAATGTCTTCCAGATCCATCCACATTGTCACAAATGGTCAAATTTTCTTCTTTTTTGAGATTGGATAATGTTCCATTGTATGTGTATACCACAATTTTCTTTATCCATTCATCTGTAATGGACATTTGGGTTGTTTCCATATCCTAGCTATTGTGAATAGTGCTGTGATGAACGTAAGAGTGCAGATCCTGATTTCAATTCTTTTGGATATATACCCAGAAGTGGGGTTGCTGGATCATTTGGTAGTTCTATGTTTAATCTTTTTAGTCTTTTAACTCTTTTCCATATCAGCTGCACAATTTTACATTCCTACCAGCAGTGTGCAAGGATTTCAATTTTTCCACATTCTTGCCAACACTTGTTTTTTTTTTTTTTGATAATAGCCATTCTAACAGGTCTGACATAATATCTCATTGTGGTTTCGATTTGCATTTTCCTGATAATTTGTGAGGCTGAGCATTTTTTCATATATGTGTTGGTCATTAGTATGTCTTCTTTGTAGAAATGTCTATTCAGTTTCTTTGACCATTTTTTAAATTGGATTATTTGTTTTCCTGATATTAAGTTTTAGGAGTTCTTTATATAATTTGTATATAACCCCTTATCAGATATATGAATTGCAAATATCTTCTTCCATTTTTTAGGGTCCTTTTTTATTTTGGTAATTGTTTATTTTGCTGTGCAGAAGTTTTTAGTTTGATGTAATTCCACTTGTCTATTTTGCTTTTGTTGTCTATGCTTTTGGTGTCACATCTAAGAAATCACTGCCAAATCAATTGCTCATTGTTGAGAAGACTTTTCCCTATGTTTTATTCTAAGAATTTTATTGTTTCTGTTTTTACATGTAAGGCTTTAATCCAATTTGAATTATTTTTTTGTGTGTGGTATAAGATAATAGTCCAATTTCATTCTTTTGCATGTGGATAATCAGTTTTCCCAGCACCAATTATTGAAGAGACTATCCTTTCCCCATTTTATATTCTTGGTACCCTTGTCAAAGATCAGTTGACTTGATATGCATGGGTTTATTTTATTCTGTTCTGTTGGTCTATATTCTATTTTTAGACTAGTACCATACTGTTTTGATTACAGTAGCCCTTATAATATATTCTAAAACCAGGCATTTAATAACTCCTGCTTTGTTATTCTTACTCAAGATTGCTTTGTCTATTTGTAGTCTTTTGTGGTTCCAAATAAATTTTAGGATTTTTTTCCTGTTTATGTACAAAATGTCATTGGGATTTTGTTAGAGATTGCATTAGATCTATAGATTGCTTTGGGTTTTATGGACATTTTAACAATATTAATTCTTCCAGTCCATGAACATAGGATGTCTCTCCATTTATTTGTGTCTCCTTTAACTTCTTCCATTGGTGTTTTATAGTTTTCAGTGTACAAGTCTTTCACCTCCTTGGTTACATTTATTCTTAAGCATTTTTTTCTTCTTGATGCTATGGTAAATGGGATTGTTTTCTTAGTATCCTTTTCAGATGAATTTCAAGGAATTTCCATTCCTTTCCTTGTGGCCCTTTCCTCCATCATCAAAATCAGCAAAGGTAGGTTGAATCCTTTTCAAGCTACATCTTTCTGACATTCTCTTGTGCCTGTTTTTCTTCTACTCTTCAGGACTCATGCAGTTAGATTGGGCCCATCTAGATAATTCAGGATAATCTGGCACCTCAAGGTTCTTAACTTTAATTATATCTACAAAGTCCCTTTAGCCATGTAAGGGAACATATTCACAGGTGCTAGGGATTAGGACATGGACATCTTTAGGGAGGCCATTATTCTGTCTATCACCGTGTCTTTATGATTTGAATAAATAATCTTTTTCTGGTCTGTATAGATTCAGATGTAATGATATAATACTGATAAATCATTGAATAATAAATTCTGTCACTGCAGAGTACATGCTGTGTATGTTTCCTTTAAACATGAATCTACTATTCATGTTTTGTAGAAATTTTGAGTCCCTGTTTCCTTAGAACTTTTCATCTTAAGTGATCTTCACCAGCCCCACTGAGAGAACCAAGGAAATAATGTACATTGAGAGGAAAAGGTCTTACCATGGGCTTTGAAGTTTGGAAGGCAATGCATTTATGTGATACAAGACATCGAGTCAATAGACTTTTATTTTAACATATTCACTAGAATTCAAGCAGGAAAATCTTGGAATTTATAAGTGTAAGAGTCATAATTTTGATTATTTTTGTTTTATGGTAAAGGTCAATGCCAGGTAGTAATTTAAAATTTCACTTAGGCGTCAAAATCCTATAAAGGTGATAAGCAAAAGCGTCACTTAAACTTCCTAACCTTTATATTCTCAGTCTGTAATTTGAAAATAATGATAGCATCTATCCCAGAAAGCAGTTGCAAGAATTAAATTTTGTAGTACATATAAAATCTTCAGAAAACCTTGAATAGATAGTAATTGTTCAATAATTAGTTGTGACTTTTATTTGCTAGTGAGTAATCCTGGATGAACTCCCCATAGGTACACTTTCTTATGGCTCTGTTTTTGTCCACTCATATTCTATTAGATATTTTATAGAAGGAACCATATATTTTAGCAGTATTCATGAATTTGGGTAATTTTGAAAACCTTAGACGAGGGCATATTGATCAGGAGTATCTCCGTATAACCAGTGGACTGTTAGCCCCTCAAAAGGAATCACACAGGAGAGTTATAAATTGATTCACACCAAGGCTACCTTTTTGTTTTTGCTATACTGTTAGAATCCGTGAGAAATTCTTTAAAAGATTTTGACAGATAGATTCAATTATTTAAAAAGCTAAGAGCCATGTGGAGGTCATTCCATTGACTAAAGCTGGGATTAGAATTTTGGGCCAATAATGAAGTGTGAATGTGGAATAATGAGTGTCAACAGCTTACGGTATATTAGAATCACCCAAAAAGTTTTGGAAACTATAATTGCACACAGTGTTCATATACCAGTATACCAGAGATTCATTGTCAGTTGTCTGGAGATAGAGAACAGGCATGTATATCTTTAAAAATACTGACAGGTGAATATGATCGATAGCCCAGAGGTCCTTACTCCATTGCTTCAGTACAATTAAATTAGAATGTTCAGGTTGAAATATTGACATCAGTAATTTCCAAATCTTCCCTGGTTATTTCAATGTGCACCCAACATTGAGAACCATTGCTTTATATTAATGACACTAAACCAGATCTGAAGATGGGTCTCTAAAATTTTGAGCAATGAGTCAGACTCAGGTGACTACTTTGAAGAAATAATGTCATGTAAATGTAACGGTGTATGTTCAAGTGTGTTTGCCAAGATACCACCCTATTCTTACTTCATCATGTTTGCTCTGAGCACCTTGAGTGGGATGTGGTGTAGAATATGTATTTACAAGGTGGCCATCAGTTTCCTGCAGTTGAAGAACAATGTGGCAATGGCGTACCTTTGTTTGGGGGGAGGAGGGGAGTGTACAGGTGAAGAGGACGGAGTGCATGATCCTCCACGAGCATGCTTGAATTCTTGAGGGATTATGGGAGATTGAAATATAGCATGGACCATACTGCTCCTCCTATGCTCAAGTATCTTTTCTGGCATCCTTCATCATTACTTGAAAGTCACACAGATTTGGTAGTACCCTTGTGCCTGGTGATTTCCTAACTTTTTGGCTCCTGGAGTTGGTCTGATGAATAGTAGGAGACAAGGGACTAAAATCAAAGAGAAAAAGCAAGTAAGTATTGAAACAGAAAAGAGAACTTGATGAGAGATGAATCCACATTGTTACTGTACACATGATTTAGTATCCTTGATTACGTGAGCATCATTTCTTCCGGTCAAATGATTTTTAACCCCCGCATCCCCTGTCCCCTCACTCCCTCGTCTTAGGCCTCTCTGAAAATCTGATGAGAGCTAAGGACCTCCACTCAGAAAAATGTGCATGTCCACACACACACAGGTTAAGGTTTTTGTTTGTTTGTTTGTTTTACAATCCTCTTAAAGTCATCACTAGACTTGACTACTCAGGATTACACGCACCCAAATCACTGCTTACTTCTCGGTCTCACTTCAGCTGTGGAAAGTATCAATAGTCAAGAATATTTTGATCTTAGCTCTTGTAAAAGATAAGCATTAGGAATAAGTGTGAACAGTAGGTTAAAAAGACTTTCCATGCTTTATTTAAATCAATTATTTCTTGAGAAAGATAAAAACGCCCAAGAATTCTGCTCTTTTGGTGCAGGCAGAGTGGTCAAAGCTTAGAAAAGTGGAGGAAACAGTAAAGTGTGGGGTGAAGAAAGAAGAAAGATATGGAAATAATTGAAGAACTGGATGGAGGCTTAGTAAATGTAATTCTGTTATTGTTCGAAACTCTGAGAGACCCTCTGATCATTTTAATTTGATCAAAAGTTTCCAGTAACCTAAGTAACAATCAGAAGAGCAAAGACAAATTGAAATTTTTCTTCCCAAAAATCTTCTGTTCCTTCAGACCCTTTCATGAAAAGTAGGAACTATTAATATAAGGAACAGTCAAGATTATTGATTATCATGTGTCGAAAATAGTGTGCCTGGAATCATGACACAAGTAAGGAAAACATGAGCAGGGGAAATATGAAGAACTAAATATTGAAAATGGATTCTTAAAATTAAACAAGAAAGCCTATAGTAAAGAAAATGATAGCGTTTCTTGATTATAATGATTTTTTCTAGGGCTCAGTAATACTCCATCCTTTAGGATGCAGGGGTCATCCACTTTGTCCCCCAAATCCCTTGGCTTGCTTAGTTGGGTGGTGTTGAAGGGGTGCTCCTCCTCTCTGCCCCCCAAAAGCATTCTATCCTTTTTACATGTTACACAAACTATACTGTCCCAACATAAAATGGTATCCTTCTCCCCTACAACAGCATGGGCTTCCTTGCACTTCCCTCTACCCTGTGTCTAGAGTAGTGCTTAACACATAGTAAATGCTCAATAAATGTGCCTAACAAGTCTTTCTCAAAATTATGTTATTCAGAATGCACAAAAATAACAAAACTCTTAAGCAATGAAATGCCAATTTTAAATAAAAACGTAGGAGAAATGTCCCATGGATGTCCTTTTGGATGCTTTTTCTCATAGTCTCCTAAAAATAAAATTTGGAACTTCTCTTCCGCAATTGGTCTTTCAACATAGATAAGCATAGATCCAGCTGGGGTTGCTGCAGCAGTAAAATTATTTTTCTATCTTTCATATTTATGTTTTCTTCTGAGAATATCTAGCTGAAATGGTAACATTTGGGCAGTAAGCTACATATGTATTGGAATAGTATTATGTCACCCTAAATAGTTTGAATTCCCAAAGGGACAGCAAAGATTTTTTTGGATGACATGCCTTATTAGATAAGACTCTTAGGAAATCCTCTAAGTAATCCATCCATTAACAACTGTGGCTTAAAAAGCATTGGTTGAAGCATTTCTCTTAAGAATCGGAACAACACAAGAATGCCCACTGTCACCACTTCTGTTCAACATAGTACTGGGAGTCCTAGCCACAGCAATCAGGCAAGAGAAAGAAATTAAGGGTATCCAAATCAGGAAAGAGGAGGTCTAACTATGGCTTTTTGCAGATGATATAATCTTATATCTAGAAAACCCCAAAGATTCCACCAAGAGACTCCTGGAATTGATAAATAAATTCAGCAAAGTCTCAGATTACAAAATCAATGTACACAAATCAGTACCAGTCCTATACACCAATAACAGTCAAGCTGAGAATCAAATCAGAGACTCACTACCATTAACAATTGCTACAAATATACCTAGGAATATTACTTAACCAAGGAGGTGAAAGATCTCTACAAAGAGAACTACAAAACACTGAGGAATGAAATCACAGATGATACAAATAAGTGGAAAAACATATCATGCTCATGGATCAGTAGAATCAACATTGTTAAAACATCCGTACTACACACAGTGATTTACAGAGCCAATACAATCCCCATCAAAACACCAATGTCACACTTCACAGATCTAGAAAAAATAATTTTACACTTCTGGTGGAACCAGAAAAGAGCCCGAACAGCCAAAGCAATCTTAAACAAAAGGAACAAATCAGGAGGCATCACATTATCAGACTTCAAACTATACTACAAGGCTATAGTAACCAAAACAGCATGGTATTGGCACAAAAATAGAGACATAGGCCAATGGAACAGAGCAGAAAACCCAGATATAAAACCATCCACATACAGCCAACTGATCTTCAACAAAGCAGACAGCAATATACACTGAACAGAGAATTTTGAATAGGAAAAGAATCCCTATTCAATAAATGGTGCAGGGATAATTGGATAGCCACGTGCAGAAGAATGAAACAGGATCCATATTTCTCACTACTCACAAAAATTAATTCAAGATGGATAAAGGACTTAAATGTAAGGCATGAAACCATAAGAATTCTAGAAGAAAATGTTGGAAAAACTCTTCTAGCTATGAGCCAAGGCAAAGAATTTATGAAGAAGACCCCAATGGCAATTACAGCAACAACAAAAATAAATGAATGGGACTTGATTAAATTAAAAGGCTTCTGCACGGCCAAGGAAATAATTTACAGAGCAAACAGACAACCCACAGAATGGGATAATATAATCACAAATTTTATTAAGTGATACGAAATAAGTAAAGAGAATGTGTGCTGGGGATGAAGGGTAGCAGAGACTGTTCTTAAGTATGGCAATTAGTCCACGACTTTGGTCACACAGTCAGCTGGTCATTGGTGAGTCAGATCATACTTGTGTCTTTTGCCTCTTGAGATGGTGCTGTGTCTGCTACTTTATACTGATATATGGGCAAAATTGTGTCCAATCCCTTAAAAAGAAGTTAGGCAATTTGGGAAATGACTTTAATTTTTTCAGGACCCAGATTGTTCTTGAAGCTGGAAAAACAGGCAGGAGTACCAGGAGGCTGGCTGACTTCCATCACCCTTCCACAATCTGGGAGATTTTTAGAGTTACTTTAGTCCTTGGTATGGTGAAGAGACATCTTATTAGTCTCTAAAGTAGGAGAGTTTGAAAACTGTTTCACAAGAAGCACTGAATTTTGTTTCAGCCCTGTGGTACCAGAGTCCTTATTAGTTACATAGCTGCAACATAATTGGATCTTCTGTGTCATTGCCTCTCTTTTTTAAATATTAAATTTCATTAAGCATTTTTCATGTAACCATAATATTTTCAGGTGAGAATAAAAGATAAAGTATTTATTTCAAAAATTAATTCTGCAGCCTGGTCTATGGTTGAACTGAAAGGTTGAAGCTAAATTTGCACACTCAAGATTGCTGTTTGCAAAGACCATTTGTTCTTTCCCAACAGAGTAGGGAAAGCAGCTGAGCAAAATGGAATTTCAGTTTTTCTAAAGGGTAGTTATACTGGCAAGAGTTTGGTACAATTATGTCTATTTACTCATCCCAACACTTGGTTACCTCCCTTGTGACCCTGTGGAGCCTGAGGTAATGCATTCTGCATGGTAGCTTGGGTCTGAGAAGGTTCTAAGAACTTGCTAACAATTATGCATTGTGTTTCATTATTTAACACACTGGGGTAACGTGAATCTCTCTGATGTCCACTGCAGGCTATTCTGAGGCCCCTGTTCACAAGGAAAGTCATGAGGAACTCTTGTCCTACTTTCAAAGCCTTCCCTGCCTCCACCATTCCCATTTTATTCAGCAGGGATAATGTTCTTATGACTGGCAATGATTGTCTTGTATTCTAGAGCTTGACTCTGCTTTAGACTAGTGCTTTTGCTGTACATAACCTTGTGTTATCAGAAATTTGGGATACTTGCTCTGGAAAACTTTAACAACTTCAAAGTGTAACTGAACAGCCAGAAATCTTTCTATGAGGTCAGCTGCATTCCACCAACACCAGAAGCCTGCGCATATCTGGCGTTGTAAATAAATAAGGGACATGATGTTTGAAAAAACGTGGTTTTCCTTGACCTGTGCAAAATTGAATGGAATGTTCCTGTAACATTCCTATTTGCCTTTTCAAGCTGTGGATTAAGGCAAAATTCCAACACTTTTCAGGAACTGATGTCTCCATTTTCTGGTGGATTTGTGCAACTCATTAAGATAGTTTGATGAGGAAGCTTAGGAAAGAACATTTGTTTTATTTTAAACTTTTCTAAGATCGATACTGGAATGAAATTATATTTATAGGCATACTTATTGAGCTTGGGTGTTTTCAGCTATAGAAAGCTTAAATTCCAGACCCAGTAAAATACAAGCAATGTTAAATGTAAAAAATAAACAAAGATTCTATAATATTCCAGCACAGTGGTGGTATTTTCTAGGGGAGCTATAGAGTGTACTCCAATAAGTGTAAGTCAGCTGTGGGTGTGTGGATTGTTCCTCAGTCACAAGAATCAGCTGAGGAGTCCCCTGTTGATGTAGCAGAAGGATGGCAGAGTCTTAGGTTTGAGTCAGGCAAGACAGGTGAGGAAGGAGGTGGGGAGAGAGTGAACTGCTGAGATGGAGAGTTCAAGGCATACCTGAGAAATGTCCAAGGCTGTATGTATAGGTAGGAGAGACAGGGATGACCTAAGGGGTCCCCCTGCACTCTTGCTACCCCTACAGCCAATTCCTCACACCCCAGCCAGCAAGACCAAATGATCTAAGTCAGTTCAAGTTGTTACCCTGCTCAAGACTTTCCAATGTCTTACAGTAACTGAAACAGTCCAAATGCATTTCCAAATATAATTTGGAAGGTAAATGCCATAAAATGCCTAACTCCTTGCCAACTGCCTAAAAGGCCCTAGATGATCTCTCCTGGCAAGTTGTCCAACCTCCTTTCTTATTCACCCCCCCTCCAGTCCACTCCAGCCACTCCAGCCCTCTTGCAGATCCTTAAACAGGATGTGCTTACCCCTTCCATGGGGACTTCCTCTTGCTGAACCTCTTCCCCTGTTCCCCCCTCACCCAGACTGAAACGCTTTACCCCAGATGTTTGCCTATGTTGGTCCGTCACTTCGTTAAGATCCTGCTTCTCGAGGCTTCTCCTTAGAGAGGACTTCCCTACTACACTCTCTAAAATAGTCTCTCCACCCCTTAACTCTCTATTCCTTCATGCCAATTTATTTACTTACAGTTATATCACTTTTCCCCCCAGGTTTGTTGAGGTATACTTGTTATACAAAAAGCTGCATATAACTAATGTATACTATTTGGTGAGTTTGGACAAAGGTATACACTCACATTACCACCATCATAAGCCAAGTAATAAACATATCCATCACCTCCAGAAGTTTCCTCGTATCCCTATGTTTTGTTTTGTTTTGTTTATGTGATAACGACACAACATGAGATCGACCCTCTCAATAAATTTTTAAGTGCACAATATCTTATTATTAGGTGTATGCACTAGGTTGTACAGCAGATCTCTGGAATTTACTCAGCTCGTATAACTATAAATTTGTGTCCATTGAATAACAACTCCCCAAATCCCCCTCCTCCCATACCTTGATAACACCATTTTATTGTCTACTTCTATACCTTTGGCTATTTTAGATGCCGTTTATGTACAAGAGGAATCATGCAGTACTTGTCTTTCTGTGACTGGCTTATCTCACTTAGCATAATGCCTTCTACATCCATCTGTGTTGTCATAAATGATAAGATTTTCTTCTTTTTTAAGGCTGAATAATATTCCATTGTATGTTTATACCACATTTTCTTTATCCACTCATCTGTAATGGACATTTGGGTTGTTTCCATATCTTGGCTATTGTCAATAATGCTGCAATGAACATGGGAGTGCAGATATCTCTTCAAGATCCTGATTTCAATTCTTTTGGATGTATGCCTAGAACAGTATTGCTGGATCATGTGGTAATTCTATTTTTAATTTTTTGAGGAAACTCCATACTGTATTCCATAGTGGCTGCACCATTTTACACCAGCAGTGTACAAGAATTCTAATTTCTTTACCACCTTGCCAACACGTGCCTTTTACAAGTGTTGCCTTCGACACTTGAATTTTAGAGTTTTTGTTTTCTTGATAACAGCCATCCTAATCGGTGTGAGGGGTTATCTCCTTGTGGTTTCAATTTGTATTTCCCTGATGATAAGTGATGTTGATCATCTTTTCATCTTACCTTTTGGCCATTTGTATATCTTTTTGGGAGAAATGTCTGTTCCAGTATTTTGGCCAATTTTTAACCTAATTATTATTATTATTATTTTGCTATTGAGTTGTTGGAATTCTTTATGTAGTTTGGATATTAACCCTTGATCAGACATAAGGTTTGAAAATATCTTTTCCCATTCCATAGTTTGCCTTTTTACTCTGTTGATTGTTTCCTTTGCTGTGCAGGCATTGTTTTAATTTATTGTAGTCTCGCTATCTAGTTTTGCTTTTGTTGCCTGTGTTTTCAGTGTCCTATCCAAGAAACCATTGTCAAAACCAATGTCAGGAAGATTTTTCCTTAAGTTTTCTTCTAGAAGTTTCAGAGTTTCAAATTTTACATTAAAATCTTTAATCCATTTTGAGTTCATTTTTGTGTATGATGAAAGATAAGGGTCCAATTTCATACTTCTGTATGTGGATATCCAGTTTTCCCAACCGTGTTTATTGAAAAGACTATCCTTTCTCCATTGTATTAATATATTCTTGGCACTCTGTAGGAAATCAGTTGATTTTATATACCTGGGTTTATTTTTGGGCTTTCTATTTTGTTTCATGGTCTATATGTCTGTTTTTGTGCCAGTACCTTCTCGTATATATTGAAAGAAGTGTGATGCCTCCAGCTTTGTTCTTTTTGCTCAAGATTCCTGTGGCTATTTGGGGCCTCTTGAGGCTCCATATGAATTTTAGAGTTTTTTTTCTAATTTCTGTAACAAATGTCTTTGAGATTTTGACAGGGATTGCATTGAATCTGTGGATTATTTTGGGTTGTATAGACATTTTAAGAATATTAATTCTTCCAATCCATGAACATGGAATGTCTATTTATTGATATCTGCTTTACAGTTCTCCATCAGTGTTTCACAGTTTTCAGTGTACATCTTCCATCTCTTTGATTAGATTTATTCATAAGTATTTTATTCTTTTTGATGCTATTGTAAATGACATTATCTTCTTAATTTCCTTTTTGGATAGTTCATATCACTTTCTGGCATTGTGTTATTTATTTATTAGCATGACTTCTTCCTAACTGTCTTGTTTAAATCTGTAGCTCTAGCACCTAAAACAGTGCCTGGTACATGGTAGGTCTTGATAAATATTTGATGATTCATTAAGAGAATTAATACCTGTTGATATAAGTTACAAGGGGAAGCAATATGGTAATTTCATCCACGATATTTATAGCAAAGAAAGTCATGGGAAATGAGATAAGGAATGAGGTGCAGAACAGGAAAAGTGATTCAAGAAGCTGAATTGGACCTGTGAGATGGAATGCACTTTGATGGTCTCGAAGGAAGAGACCCATAGATTACAGCCCCTGATGGTCCAGAGTAAGGGGATCACATCCAAGGCTTGATTAATGTCTGGTCCAGCTTCATTTTTATTTTTTCTTGAAACATTACAATGCATTTACTTTTCCCACATAAAAATCCATTCCTCCTATGCATCCCGAGGCAAAAATAAAAAGATGTATCTTTGTATAATCTTGGGGAAATTTGGAAAATATCATATGTTTGGGTCTTTATAATTTCTTGTGCAATTGTTTTTCCAAAAATGGGAGGGAGAGGAAGAGGGAAGGAGGAAGGGAGGGAGAGAATGAGAATAGGGGGAGGGAGAGACAGAGAGAGACGGAAAAAAATAAAGATGGATTTTGCTTTCCTTCTTAGATCAGCACAAACAAGCTGCTGACTTCCAGCAGCAGCTTTTGGAGAAAGGAACAGGGAGCTGGATGTGCAGAAGCTAAGAGGGGATATGTGGAAATGAATATCTTTTCTGAGAATGCGGCAGAGAGGCGTGGATGACCATTGACCACAAAAGACAAATCAGAAGGTGGCAAGGAAGCAGACATACTGACTCAGTAAATTCTGGGGTTTAGATTTTTTTTTTCAAACAGAGGACTGGTAAAGTGGGATGATATAATAGTAGATACATGACAAATGACAAATATAAATTGTTTTACTTAACAAGAGTTTTGGTTATATTTCTTTCTTTATATTTCCTTCAAGGTAAAATAAAATTATTTTTATCATAAGGTAATGCACATTTAGAAATTGGTGAAAATGACAATTAAAACTATTGATAATCAATGAAAATATATTAAAGACTTTGAACACATCTGAGGTTTAATTAATTTAATTTAATTATGTTTTAATTTTATTTTTTAAAAAGTCATCACAATCAGTTAATTAAGTGCGCAGAATAGCAATCAGTCATGTCAATAAAAATAAAACAATTATTTTTATATCAAGCGAGCTTTATTTCCTCCACAGATAGGTTTAATTAATTTTAAATAAATAAATAGAAAATCCATGGGCATAGGGGCTCTTCCTTTGGCTTGTGCCACACTTGAGAAACATGCTTCAGATGACTTCATTATGGAAAAAAATTGGTTAGATCAAAAGGAAAATTGTTAGGTGAAAGGGTAACTATTTGGGAGATTTAAATGGAAAGTTACGGGCTAAAAGAAAGAAGAGAAAATCCATGCGCTACTTCTTGCCATACGTTAGAATTAGGATGCATTTGATGAAGTGGAGGTTAAATAGTTTCTGAGAACTTTTAAAGCCAGGAGCTTTGCAACATTCCCAGGATGAGTCAGCATGGGAAACTTCAAGTCCGTGTAAGCATGCAGGGTGTTTTGTGAGCAGCAAAACCCTGCCAGCTTCTGAGCTTTATGGGAGAAAACAATGAGTATGGAAGACGCTTGCTCGCTGAATTGGGGAGAACAAAAAGGTTCTGAAAAGAAAAGGAAGGGGAAGTTCAGTAAAGAGAACATTATTACAGGGAGCTATTTAGTCATAGCAAAAGTTCTAGATCTTTAATGACATGATTGTTGGTATAGATTATGAGAGAAGAATGCACACAGATTATCTAAGGCTACCTGATATGATTGGAGTATAAAACCATTTAACAGTGTAATGAGAAATCAAGAGATTTGGAGCCTGGAAGCCTGGGTTTGAATCCCAGATCTATCACTTGCTTGTTGTTATTGAAGTATAATATACATACAAAAAACTGCATGAATAGTACAGTTCAATGACTTTTCACAAAGGAGACATATGCATGTAACCAGCACTCACTGAAATCGAGAATCAGGATAATAGCAGCATTTCAGGAAGCCCCCTTGCACTCCCTTGCTGTTACTGGCCCCCAAGGGTAACCAGTCTCCTGACTTTCTAACACAAGATTCGTTTTTGCTGATTCATCTTTACTTTATATAAATAGAATCATTCAATACGTGCTCTTTTGCACTTAGTTTCTTTTGCTCAACACTGTGTTTGTTATTTATTCATGTTGTTGTGTCTAGCTGTAATCTATTAGTTTTCACTGCCAAATTATATTCTATTGTATAAATAAATATAATTTATATAATAAACACTAGATGGAAATCTGGACTGTTTCCAGATTTTGGTTATTCTCAATAGTGTTGCTAGGAACATTCTTGTACAAATCTTTTTGTGAACATCTGAATGCATGTGTGTTAATTAGCTAGGGCTGTCATAACAAAATCGCAAAGACTGCATTGTTTAAACAACAGAAATTTATTTTCTTGCAGTTCTGGAGACTGGATGTACAAAGTTAAGGGGTCAGCAGGTTTGGTTTCTCCAGAAGCCTCTCTCCTTAGCTTGCAGATGGCCACCCTTTCACTGTGTCCTCTATGCCCATGCTCCTGGTGTCTCTTTCTCCTCTTATAATGACACCATCTCTATTGAATTAGGGCCCCACCCTTATTACTCATTTAATATTAATTACCTCCTTGAAGGCCCTGTCTCCAAGTAAATACAATCACACTGGGGGTGAGGACTTCAACATATGGATTTGGGGAGGTCACAATTCAGCCTATAACAGCATTTTTTGTGGGTTATACACTTAGTAATTGCTGGGTCATTGAATTTGAGTACATTCAGGGTTAATAGATACTGGTAGTTTTCCAAACTGGTTGAACTGATTTGCATTCCCAACAGCAGTATATAAGGGTTCCAGTTACTTCATGATCTCAGTAAATATGGTATTGCCTTTTTCATTTTAGCTATTCTGGTGTGTATGTACATGGTATATCACTGTGGTTTAATTGGTATTTCCCTGATGATTATTGAAATTGAATACCTTTCAAATGTTTATTAGTCATATGAATATACTCATTTGTAATGTCTGTTCAAAACTTTCAGCCATGTTTTTTATTCCATTGTTGCCATTTTCTTATTGATTTGTAGGAATTCTTATGTATCCTGGAAATCAAATATTCTTTGTTGAATATATGTCTAGCAAATATCTTCTGCCAGTTTATGTATTTCCTTTTCAGTCCTTAATCATGTTCTCATTAATATAAATTTTTAATTTTAACAGGGAAGTTTAATTTGTAACTTTTTCTTTTGTGGCTAGTGAAGTTCTTACCTTATTTAAGTAATCTTTTCTTGGCTTAAGTTTATGAAGATTTTTTGATTTTTTAAAAACAGTTTATTATTTTACTTTTACATTTAGATCTCCTATACATCTAAAATAGAATATAATACTGGTTTTTGTGTATTGTGTGAGGTTGGGGAAGGGGTCATGATTCACCGTTTTCTGTGTAGATGTTCAACGGACCCCAAATCAGTTATGTAAAAAGTCCATCTTTCCATGCTGCACTGTAGTGTCACCTTTGTCATAAATCAGTTGACAGTTCTAATTATGGGTCAGTTTCTACATGTGCTTTTCTTTTTCATGGTATCTATGTTTATCCTTGAGCCAATATCACAATTTTTAAAATATAATAGCTTTATAATAAGGCTTGACTTCTTGTAGTAATCTTTGTCCAGGGCTATTCTTGGCCCTTTGCATTTCAAATACATTTTAGAATTAACTCTTCAATTTCCACAAAATACATGCTGGGATTTTGGTTGAGATTACACTGAATTTGTAAATGAATTTAGGAAAAACTGATATTTTCAAAATACTGAGCCTTCCAATGCATGAACATAGTAATCCCATTATTTATTCAAATCTTCCTTGATTTCTATCAGTCAGTCTTATAGTTTTCTATATAGCAGTCTTGTATAGCTTTCATTAGATTTATTCCTAGGTATTTTATGATTTTTCTGTTATTGTAAATTAATCAAGTATTTTAATTTAGGATATTTCCATCTATACATCTACATATGGGTATTTTTAGAATTTTGAATATTAATCTAAGGACAATATGATCAAATTGTAATGATTAAGCAGTGTCTTCACTCATTCCTTCATGCATTTCTCTACTGAATAATCATTTATTGCATACTTCTTGTATGCTGGGCAGACACAGTGCAGATGCTAGGCACATAAAAATAAGACAATCTTTGCTCTACAAGAGTTAACAGTTCATGGTTAAACAAATAATAGCAATACAAGCTACAAGCTGAAGAGTTATGACTACTAAGAAACCAAGAATGATGCTGAGGAATTATCAGAATAATCACAGAAGTCATATTGAGAAGTAGTATCAGAAATAGCATAATCACTTCATAAGGAGACAATAAAAACAAACTGGAACACTTGAGAAAAATGAAGGATGGTGTGAAAGAAAATAATTTGTTATTTTATGTTTAAATCTTTAGTTGAAGCAAATAAAAACTATAAAAATTCACAGAATCACATCACACCAAGTTGGTGCTAAATTAAACTCAAACAAGAAGGTAGGGGCCTGGGAGTTCTGTGTGATCTGTGTTGCCTTGATTTATGGGGTCTATGAAGAGTAGAAGCCGTAAACATAAACACAAGTGATTTCCTCCAGACTGGGGCTGTAGAAAAAGGGGCCTGTTTAGGTCACCAGGAGGAATTTATCTGCAAGCGCTGGAATGGGAACTGGGACAAAACTGGCTCCATTATTTATTTACAAGGCTGCCGTAGGAAGTATGGATCCTTTTGTTTTCCAGAAGGACTACAAACAAAATTCTCCTCTGTTTGTTTGTATAAAGGATACCATTGAATTTTTTTTTAAGTAGACTGTTAGGAATAAAAGATAGTTTGATTTAGAATATGTGTCCATGTTATACATTATCTAAGGAGAGTTACGGTGCCCACTGACATTGGCAAAGTGAAGACATTTAAGCCAATGTAAGAGTAACGAAAGTAAGAAAATGAAGGTGCAGGGATTGAGTAGTGAGGATTCTGAGTTTCCACTAGTTCTGAAAAGTACGCCTACTCTAAACCAGAGATAAATGGAAAGAGAAGAGGGAGTTTTGAACTAGGCGTCAGAACTAGTCTTAGTTTTTACACATACCAGCAGCATTATCTTTTAAGCTACTTAACCCCTCTGGCTCTCAGTTTCTTATATAGAATACATTGTTTTCCTTCCATAGCAACTCATATAACAATTGTGCTCAATAAATACAAGATACATGAATGAATGTATAGGAAACAATGAGTTATAGGTGGTCTTTCTTGGGCCTTCTTAGATTTCTTGCTCTATATATTTTCTTTAAACAATCTTACACTCTCCTGTGGCTTAAATTTTATTTCTGCTATTGACTCCCAAATTATAAATCCATCCCAGATTATCCTTTGAACTCTAGGTATACATATCCACTTTTTTTAAACTGAACATGTCCAATTGGATACTCTTGGATACTACACACCTAAAAACCGACATGCCTAATCTGAACTCATTGATTTTATGTCCCTCCGACTTGCTTCTCCTCCTGTGCCCCTACTTTAGTTAGTGGCATTCAATGACCGACCCAGTTGCCCAATATAGAGTCGCCCAATTTCCTAGAAGTGCTATCTCTTAAATATCTCTGGGAAGCAACCATTACTCTCTCTATTTATACTCCCACAATCCTTGTTTAGGCCACAAAAAATGGCCTGAACAACACCAGCAGCCCTTCAAGCAGGTCTCTCTGACGTTAGAATATTCCCTTTGACTTGATGGCACTATTTCAGGCAAAGTGATCTTTCTGAAATATAACTCAAATCCTATCACTCTGTGCCTGAGCTCCACCAGTGATTCTACATTGCCTCAGGGATAAAGTGTAAACTCCCTAAATGGCTTAACATCTTCGTGGTAGACCCCTGCTTTCCATTCCAGCCTCATTTCTCCCAGAAAGTCTAGATCAAATTCTATCTCCCACCAGACAGAGCTTCTTTCCTTCTCTGTGCTTTAAGCTCTACTTTCCTGACCCTGAACATGATGTTCCCCTTGCTTAAAATGCCTCCTCCCACCCAGCACTCACCTCCAGCTTCTTCACCTGACAATATCCTCGCCGTCTATAAGGTTTCACCTTAGAAATCATCTCTTCAAAGAAGACTTTTCTGATTGCTTCCTCTCCTAGGTCCTCCCCATGGCTGCCTCCACTCCTTGTCCTTGTTCTATTATAGCACATTTCTCATTGTGCTGTGTTGTCTATTAATTGTCTGATTTCCCCCACTAGATCAAGAAACTCTGTGAGTACATGAACGTTTACCTGTGTAGTTCACATTCATTGTATGTGTTTAATTGTCTGGCTTGGAGTACATTATTAATACAAATTTATTAAAAAATTAGTTTGACAGTTGATATCTCTGACATTTCACTTTGACACTTCTTGTTTTATTTTTATTGTGAAGGTACATCCTCAGTCTTTCAAATGCACAGTTTGGCTTGTGATTATCTTTCACATTTTTGTGAAACCATGGATAAGTAAAAAATTCATGTTATTTTAGAATATGAGTTCTGTCGTGGGACCAATGCAGTGCAGACAGCTCGAAATATCAACAAAGTGTTTGTGAAAGATGTGGCTAATGAATGCACAGTACCTCAATGTTTTGAGAAGTTCCATTCTGGTGATTTCAATCTTGAAAATGAGCCATGTGGGTGACTTGAGACCAAGGTGGATAATGATGAGCTGAAAGCTGTAGTGGAAGTAAATCCATCTCAACCTACGCGTGAATTAGCAGCAAGGTTTGATGTTACTATTCCAAGAATATTGGACCATTTGAAACAAATCGGCAAGGTAAAGAGGCTGGATATAGGGGTACCACATGAATTAAGCAAGCATCAGAAGAGAAATTGTCTGGAAGCTTGCCTTTCTTTGCTGGCACGACACAAAGGCAAACCATTCCTACACTGTATTGTTATGTGTGATGAAAAATGGATTCTTTTTGAAAATCATAAGCATTTGGCACAATGGTTGGATAAAGATGAAGGGCAGAAACACAGTCCAAAACTGAATATTCATCAAAAAAAGCTAATGGTATCTGTTTGGTGGTCCAGTGCTGGCATTATCCACTACAGCTTCATGAAACCTGGTCAATTGATTACAACAGATGTCTACTGCAATCAATTGGATGAAATGATGAGGATGCTTGCCATTAAGCAGCAGAGATTGGTCAATAGAGACAGGCCAATCCTCTTGCAAGACAAGGCTCAACCACATGTCACACAAACAACGCTGCTCAAACTACAGAGGCTGGACTTGGAAACTCTCTGTCATCCACTGTATTCAGCAGACCTTGCACAAACTGACTACCACTTCTTCCAGGCTTTGGACCACTTCTTGCAAGGAAAAATATTGAATTTTCAACTAGAATTGTGGAAAACGCCTTTTGCAATTCATCGCCACTCACTCTCCAGGCTTCTTTGCTGCTAGCATAAACAGGCTACCGTTAAGATGACAAAACTGTGCTGATAGTTCAGGCATATACTTTGATTAATTGTACTGCTTCTTGTTTGAGATATAATAAGCTACACTTTTGATTAGAAATCAAACATTTCATATTTAATGACCTAATAAGATTAATTTGTTACAATTTTAAAATACTATAATAAAATTTTAAATAAAAAGCCATAGAAGCTGAGACAATAGGTTAAATTTGACTGACAGGGGTGGGGGAATGGAGAAAATGAGAGCCTGGGAACACTTCAGAGAAGTGCATTTTTATATGACGTCAGAACGAAAAAGTTGTGCTTTTTGTGTGGGATTTTGGGAATGAACCAGAGCACAATCCTTTCACTGCTGCTAGTATGACATATAATCTAGGGGTAATGATGACAGCTGAGACCTGGAAAAATGGACTTTTGGGAAAAGGTCTTAAAATTTGTGGTGTTACACAATAGGATATGAGGCGTTTTGCCTAGTGAATAAGGCTGTACAGAAAACTTCTAAAAAGAGGCTACTCTACTTTAGCTGTTTAGAAGAAACTTTCCAATACTGGCATGCATATTCCATGAGCACTGTTTTCTCCAAATACATTTTGAAAACAAAGTTTTCTAATTCACTCTGTTTATGCAGGTATCCGAGACTGAGTTGCTAAGTGGGAGAAAGTTTAGGGAAGTAGGGAAAGCACTAGGGACCAAGTAGAAACAAGTAAAAGATTTGCCTATGAGTTTCTTTTATTTCTAGTTTAGGGATAGGGTGGCAAAGGATCTTCATGACTAATAAGAAAGTTGCTTTTCTCTCCTGAAGCATATTCTGTTAGGGAAATTGACATATAAAAGTATGGTGCTGGTTGCAAAAGCAATATTCACTCTGTTCTCCAGGAGAGAAAGTTGTGTTCTTACCTGTTTAGGCAGCTACCTTTTTTTCTTCATTTTTGCTTCTTAGGATGGAAATATTTCTAAAATGTATTAATCAATTCTTTGCCTTCTAGATGATATAATGAAAACCAATGTATCTTAGAGAGGGTGTTATTTTTAAAAATGATTATGTATTGCTCTACTGTATGGTAATACAGGTCTGGATTTTTCTGTTTTTCTGCTTTGTATATTGCTTCATATGACTTCTCTGTCTTGCCTCTAACAACCCACCTTCATCTGTCTCCCAACACTATTCTTCCAATTCCCTAGCTAATCTGCATTGGGTGAATAAAGCAGATAAGCAAACACATTAAGAATTATGAGTATAAATAAGTATCAGCAAATTATATGGTTCAAAGTACCTATGATGACCACAAGATTTATCAGATATGGGCAAATTACTCGACTGCTCTGTGCCTCAGTTTTCTTACCTGTGAAATGGGTATAATAGGAAAATGTACCTCATCATGTTGTGAGAATTAAATAAACCAAAGTAAACAAATTATTAGAATGGGTCTGGCACGTAGTAAATGCTAGATATGCATTTACTTTTATTATTGTTATTGTTAATTTAACACTGAGAGGTGAGAGGTGTTATTGTGGTGGATATGGAGAAGTAATTTGTGCTCTCAGAGGCCTTCCAGAGTTGCATCTGGGACTGCACCTAAGAGTGGGGGTTGAGTTCCTGCAGTCTAGCCTCAAGATGAGTGGCTCAGCTCGCGGGACATCTGGGGCTTCCTGTCAATCACGAATCCTTTATATGGGACCGAGCAATTTAAATGTGGAATGCTAAGTGTGGAACAATTGTTGTCACATCAGGTCGGAATGGAAACTCCGTGCTTTGGAAAACGGACAGAGACCTCTCTTCTTCCGGCGGCAGCGTGAGGTGAGGAAGGAGGGCAGAGAGGGGTGGGAGATCCGGCGGCCTTCTGATTTCAAGATTCTTTTTTAAGCACCAAAGGAGGCAAGAAAAGCTTCATCTTTCTCTGCTGCTCCCCTTTTAATAAAAGGATTTGTTCTGCAAAATTTGGATTCAGTCAAAAGGCCACACTTAAGGAAATAAAAAGCCACATTTTGCCTTAAGGCCACAGATTCCCCACCCCTGCCTGGGCTCTCTGGGACGCTGCAGGGCACAAACCCTAGCCTTCAGGTGTGCATGAGGCAGGTTTGGATCCGATCCAGGTGAATACTAGTCAGGTAGTAAGGAATGTCCTGACTTCTGCTGCTTGGAGGATATCTGCTCAACTCACTTTCAGAAAGGCTTTCGCAGCCCTTTTGGGGAGCTCCCAGGGCACTTGGGAGGTGGAGGCTTGCTGAGGACCGAGTGATGCCCCATCTGGATCTGAGCATCCCAGAGCAGCGCCTCAGGCTGGGCGAGCAGGAAATGAGTGTGCCTGGCTTGCACGTTGAGCAGCATCCCTCTCCTTCCCTTCCCACTCCTGCAGATGGTGTGAAAATGAGTAGAGTTTTTCTCAGACACTGACCAACTTCCGAAACTGGGATTGTAATACTTTCTGAAAGTGTGCAGCATTTTAACCCTGAGTGGGTAAGCTAAGTATTGAAACATGTTATTAATACATTTTCAATAACCCCTTAAAAGTAATTTCATTTTATGGAACATCAGAAACCCCTCACCACGTCTGCTTGGTTATCACAAGTGTCCTGCAACACCTGCCAAGGCAGGGCATGGGGGAGATGAGCGCCAACTGGATGCCTGCCCATCCCCCAGACATGAGTGGGAATGCTCTCCCACTAGGAATGGAGCAGGTCTGTTCAAGGCCACCGTGGACAGTGGCCTCTTTCGTCATAGCAGCTACAGGGTCCAAACTCCCCAGCACTGTAAGGACACTCAGAAGAACATGAACGGAACATCACAGCAATGGGAGCACACAACTCTGACGAAACAGGCACATTTAAGGTTCTCTCTATTTATTCTTCCTAAAAAGCTAGTTCATGAGGCTTGAGAACAAAACCGGCGTCTATAGTTTGAGACAGGCAAGGATGAGAGAGAGAATGGTGGAATGGGATGTTTTTCAGATTTATCCAGTGGGGTGAATGGAGGAACATTTGTTTTGCTGTTGCTAAATAAAATAACCGTAGAAAATTAGCTTCAGAGAAAAATGAAACAAAACAAAACAAAAACCTCTACTAGGAACACCTATTATTCCTGAAAGGCCATTGTCTATTTAGATATTTGCTAAGGCTATTGTCTGCTGAATTTAAACAGTAAAAACACCAGAAAAACTAGGTAATAGTCTATCTATTGAAAATTGGAGATATTTGCAATAGTTCTTACATTCACATTACAGCACAAACATATTCCTCTGTGTTTCTCTCTCTCTTTTTCTCTCTCTCTCTTGAATTTGTAGCAGAGAGAAACAATATCATGCATAATTTTTTATTGGATTATACTCTTACTTAGATGACTGAGTTATGCATAATATGATGATTAGAATACCCAAAATGCTACTAAAGTTAAGTCTCTACATTTAAAAGAAATAATCCATTTCTATCCCACATCCATCTTCCATGGTGGTCCAACTAGATACTTGCCCATTGTGATTGTTGACGGAAAGTCCTTCCATTTTTGGAAAAACCACAGTTACATACTAGTTTTAGCTGTAGGAGCTCTTTTTCTCCTCCCCACAGCAAGCTTAGGCAAGGTTCCACAAACAGTACTTTTTCCTGTTTGTCTCCACCCAGAAGTCCTTAATCACTTCAGGGAATAGGAAAAATGCAGGGGTTCCCTTTGTGAATCACTTGGAATCAATCAAAAATCCTCGTAAAACACAGATCAGCACAGGATCAAGTGCTTTATAGAGAGAAGGAAGCAAACCTATGGTAACTGGAAATGACGAGGACTTGGTTTCTTCTGATTCTTCAGCATGAAATTCTGAGTTTATAACCTTCGAAATCCTATTACAAAATAAGATAATTGCATTACAAAAAATTGAAAATAAAGCACAAAGAGCCATAAAATAAAAGAAGAGGAACACAGGATGTGTATGCACTCCACTGGAACATTTGAAAAAGAAAATTAACAACCATTGCTTTACAGCAAAATATATTATCTCATCAGAAAAGTAGAAAAATGAGAAATTTTCTTTTCAAAGGTTGTAGGCAGACCAGCACACAGAATTAGAGCAAAGATGTTTGAGTCAAACTCTGGCTTGGAAGCCTGACTTTTCCACAGAACTCTTTGTTGTAATCTTGGGCAGGTTGCCTTATTTTTCTTATCTGTTAAATGGTGATACTCATGGTACCTACTTTACTCTGTTCTCATGACTCTTTGATGAGTTAATAATGGGAAATACTTAGAAAAGATCCAAGAATATAATGGTATTCAATAAATTTAGGTTATTATTACCATTTTTCAATTTCTAATAGTTTAAAATAAATACTGACCCGCACTGAAGAATAATTGCATTTCTAGTCTCTGAAAGTTTCATTAAATAATAATGAATAATAAATTCCTTTTTCAGTTGTGAAACTAAATTTAGTTGGTGTCTTAAAATATTACTATAAACTGTGTTTGAGAATTAAAACCCATACTAAATGAGTAAGGATATACTTTTCTGTTTTTTATGCTATTGTTTCAAAGGACACTGTTGCATCAGGAGTTGAAAACTTTGCACTCAGAAAGTCCATTATGCTGATTGCAAATATTACCAGTGGGAGGATAATCTGAATGTAACTATTAATAATTTCATCACTGAGAAATTTATGAGTGAAAAGAAATCTGCTTTGAGGCTAGGTCTAAAAAATAGTCTTCTTCTATGCAAAATGGTTTTGCTTAATTGTGTGGTCTGTAGCTTGAGGGTCATTTCTTATAACTTAGAATTGATAAAACAGCCAATTTCCTGCACTAGAGATTTCTATCTTATTTTATCAGATAAAATTCAGGTTTCCTTTCAATTTAAATAATGATAATAATCTTCTCTGTGCAAGAAAAAAGAAGTATTCTTATTCCTTCATGTGTGGTAAAATTTGTGATTGTTTTTTACACAAAATATTCAAGTTTTGAAATTATTTCCTCTTTCTTCCAGGAGGGTATAAATAAACTTTTTCCTGTGTGACTATTTGCTTTTCTTCAAAATATATTAGCCCCTATTTATCACAGCCATATTCTCTATTTCAAGGAGAGAAGCTGCCATGTATATCTTTATTTAGCAGCACTTTTTGTTCAGATTTTCAGATAAGGCACAATACAGGTTTTAAATATAAAGAGGATAGGCTGTTTCCCACAGAGCACACCGGTGTTCGAAGGATGAGAAACTGGCCTCCTGTGGTGTTTGATAAAAAAGGAGTTCCTAGCACAGAGATATTTTTAGCACATCAGATGAAACATCAGTTATAGCCACATTTCCTTAACATGTTGTGCAATATTCTCCTTCCAACATTCCAAAATCGGTTTATTACCCAAAATGACAGGGAGAAGTCACTTAAGATTTTTCTTTCATCACAAGGAGAAAATGAAAAGCTGTTATCATCATTATATTAATATATGTTTCTCTTTCTTTATTAAATACACAATAGCATTTGGGCCTGTACTAAAAGTTATGAAACTCACTGGAAGATGAACCAAGCCCTCTTGAAATTTTTTATTTATTTTGAGACTGTAACATCAGTATATTTAAATCAAATGTTTATTTCTATCTTTGCTTCAAATATAGCTCCTAAGGACTGAAAATTAGAAGTTTATGTTTGCTTTACAGCATGTATTTCTTTTCTTAAACAATTAACTAATGATTAGCTGTTGACGTTTTAATTCACTGAGATCTTGGTTAAAAGACTATGTGTGTGTGTGTAAAACATAAAAATAAGGAAAGATATTTTTTAAGTCTCTTAAGTGAAATCTTGGTCAAAATAAGAGGTGGTTGCCTATATATAGAAAGGTTTCTTGTATTATGATTATTCTTGAATATGATTTGTAACATCTCTCCCTCTTCCATGCATGCAGTTTTTATTTAATACCAGCTTGATAATCACCTGGCCAAAATTAGATTTGTTGTTCATATAAAGGCAGATATCAAAGTTACAGGTCAGTAATGCAAATGGGAAGAAATTATTTTGGGTAATTTCCCTTGACTAGAACTATTTCTATCACTGATCAATAAATCTCTTATCCAATTTTATTTCTAAGACATTATTAAAGAAATTTCTCAGAAAGAAAATATGTTTATACATATGTATTTATATATATGCACACTAAATAAAATAGAAGTTAGAGATGTGCGTGAATGTGTGTATATGTATGTGTGTGCACATTTAATGATACATAGGACCACATTATAGAATATTTTTCTAAAGTTAGGAATTTGAAGGGTAAACATCATATAAGGCCATATCTTCTGAGTTGTAAAAAAAATCACTTACTTTTATAGGTTTGAGGTTTTCAGCTTAAAATTTTCAGTTGCATTTTTTAAAATTCCAAAAAGTTGACCCCCTGGTTTTAAAAAGAAAAGTTTCATAATATTGCAAAAGTGAAATGACTCATAAAGCAAAATCTAGACAAAATAGGAGTAAATAAAAAATATACAACTCAAGTGTATTTTAAAAGCACTTATGTTTTGCATTAAGAGGAATGTGTAGCCCTACCAAATATCTTTTCCTGTCAAATATTCAGAGTACATTGTTAGGACATTGTACCAACTCAAATGCCAGTGGTTCATCATTTTAAAAGATTATCCCTTGTAAATGCATGACTACTACTTAAGTATAGATTCTATTCTGTTTTTAAAGCCTCAGACAAAAGTCTGTTTCATGGTTTATAAAATCATAGAAGTGAGACATATAGTAACTTCTTTCATTGCTAGGAAGAATTTAAATGTTCTTTTTGGAATTCTGGGAGGCATAGGAATTAAACTTTTTTTTTTTCTGCTTGAGAAATGTTACCTGATAGCAAAACACTTTTTGAACACTTTTTGTACTGTTGTGACTCCTTAAAATATATTTTTTTCTCTTTTGTTTTGTTTATAATTTCCTTCCCACCTCCTTAGGTCATCTGAGCATGGCTGAGTACTTCACTTCTCTTTTCTGATTCATGCACAGAGAATTCCATCTTCATACTAAAATGAAGAACATATTTAGTTCTCAACAAGAACAAGCCTATCCTGGGAATATATTGACACCTTATCAGGTGTGTTAAACCAGAAAGAGGACATAAAGAGGGACATGTCTCTCTTTATGAACAACTCTCTCATGGTTGAGTCCTTGCTGAGGGTTAGGAAAACATCCTGGCGTGTACATTTGTAGCTTATTGGTTTCCTGAGCTAAGATTAGGGATTAGGATGAGAGGCGTGGCTGGAATCTCTTCCTGAAGATTGTGATTCTGGGACTCAGAGGAATCAAGACCCAGGGTTCCCACAGCAGAGCCAGAAAAATAAATAAAAAATAATTAGGCCTGCACCTCTGACATTTAGCCACTCCCTTGGGTATTGTATCTTGGGCCTGATATATTTTGTTTTCCTAGTTGAGGCTGTAACTGTGTTGAACACTGAGCAAATATTTTGCTCTTACTAAATACATACATATTTTCTGGACTCTACAGACAGTAAATAATAATAACCACAGCCTCATAGTCCACCAAAGATGGTGGATTATATTTTTCCTCTGTCTTAGATAATCTATAGAGCAATATTTTCTTGTAAAATTGCTTCAATAGTGATTAATATTGAATCACTAAGTTTGTGGATTTTATCAGAACGAAGGTTTGTGCTAAAGCTTTATTTAACCCAACCATTTTAGGGAATCTATTATTATCACAGAAGAGTCAGGAACGGCTTAAAATCAATGCAAGTTTACCTATTCAATTTAACGAAATAGGCACCTATGATGTGCGAGGCTGGATAGTAGCTACTGGAAGGTTTAGCAATTTATTCTAATCTCTCATTTCTCTCTATAAATTAGATTTTTACTTATTTCAAAAATAAAAATGACCACACCCTTGAGGAAAATATGACAGGGACTTTGGAATCGGAGAGATATGTCCTAGCTCCTCCACCACCAGTCTCGGAACCTGAGACCATCATCCGATCAGAGCCCGGGCTTCTGTGAGTGAGTGTGGTCACCGCTCACATACAGCAAGGTTGTGATGGGTTGTGCCACACACCAAGACCCAGAAAGGGACACACGGTAAGCATCTGGCAAGTGGAAATGGCTCTTAGTTTCAAGCATCACGCAAGGCCCGACCAATGTCTATCCTCCAAAATGGAATGGTTACAAATTCTCTGTACATTTTAAATAGCTAAAGAAGTCACTCCTTCTTGAAAATATAGTTGACATTCTAAGCAGAGCCGAATGTTGACTAAGATAAACTAGGCTAGTCATTACTATGGAAATTCTATTATAATAAGATTACTTGGTATTAATTATACTGAAGAGCAGGACTAGTCCTAGACAGAACTGAGAAGTTATTTTAGTCTGTTTTTCCACCTCTCCACCTCTCACCACTCATGGCCTGACTTGTCAGAGGCTTCGTTCTCTGCCCTGACATTGTTCTGTGGCCGATTTCAGCAGGAAGCAAAGACTCTCTGAGGTGTTGGCTGGTGCTGTTAAGCCCCTGTTAGCTCGCCAGACGCTCTGCATTTTAGTAGGGGTCTCTTGAACACACAGAAGTTTTCAAACCCAGGAGAATGGTGTCGTCTTGGGAGGCAGACCGTCTTCTCTATAGCTACTCTGTCTCTCAGGAAGCTCATCCATCCTTATGACACTAACTTTCATTTCTCTTCTTGTGATTCTTTAAAATATGTGTCAAACCTGACTCCCCGCTCCCAAACTCTGGTTCTGTAACTTCTTAATGGACATTTCAATCAATTCAACAGATATTTGTGAAGCATTTGTCAGGCTAGAATCAATACCCGAAATGTATTTAACATAGAACACTATCTTTGTGTACTGGCCAAGAAAGCTCTTTATTCTATTCTCCATAATCATTTTGTACTGTGATTTGGCACCAACTCCTGTCAAGTCTTCAAGCCATTTCTGCGTAGTGCAGTAATAGATAACTGCAAAGACCAAAAGCACTATTTTATTTACATAGATCTTTTTTTTCCTCTTTCCAAATTCATTGATAATTATCTTCCCCCACTTTGCCTTAGTTTTCCTTTTCTTTATCTTTTGTGACCTCTTGCATTGAAGACTTAACTTATTACTTTTCATTTTTAATCATGAAAACATTTAAAATTATACATTTACTTTTGCAGTTAGTTTTTAGTTTATTTTTCATTGTGGTGAGAAAATATGTTCTTCATATTTTCTTGTTTGGGGGGTTAAAGAAACAGTTTTTGATGTTTTCATTTTGACCTTATATAAAATTAATGTTTGACAATATTCAAATAATACTTGAAAAAGAGGTGGGTTCTAAATATTTGTAAGATACAATTTTCCACATAGGCATGTGTATTAGTCAGGTTCTCAAGAAAAACAGAACCAATAAGAGATATATATATATATATATGTATATGTGTATATATATATATATGTATGTGGAGGGGGATATATATATATGTGTGTGTGTGTATATATGTGTATAAAGAGAGAGAGAGAGAGAGAGATGGAAGAGGAGATTTATTATAAGAATTGGCTAATGCAGTTATGGAGGCTGAGAAGTCCCATGATCTGCCATCTAGAAACTGGAGAACCAGGAAAGCCAGTGGTGTGATTCTGTCAGAGTCTGAAGGCCTGAGAATGGGGTGTGGGAGGAGGGCAGGCTATAGTGGTATCAGTGTCTAAGGGTAGAAGATAGATGTTTGAGCTTGAGCAGAAAGAGAGTGAATTTGCCTTTTCTTCACTTTTTGTTCTATTCAGGCCCTTAATGGATTTGGTAACCCACCCACATGGTGGGGTGGTCATCTGCTTTACTCAGTTCACTAATTCATATGTTGATTTCTTCTGGAAACACCCTCCCAGACATATCTGGAAATAATGTTTTACCAACTATCTGGGCATCTCTTAGCCCAGTCTAGCTGACATATAAAATTAACCATTGCTGTATGTTTCTATTTATTAATAGAATTAAATATTAAATTAAAATCTAAAATTTACATTAACATAACTAAATTCTTATTATTATTCAGATACTTTATTGATTTTATGTATTTTAATAAACTTTAACTGAAGCTCAAAATAAATAGGGAAAAGCACATAAATAGTACACCTTTCAAGAATTATCATAAATAGAACACAACAATGTGACCCCTACCCAGGTCAAGAAATTGCTCCCTATGTATTGTCTATCTACTCACCCTGTCAGACACTGAGCAATGTATGAAATTATTTTTCCCCAACCATTGTTCAAAATGGAGATCCCCAGGTCCCTCCCAGGAGCTGCCAATCAGAATCTTGGTGGTGGGCCCCCAAATCTGGGAAATTCTGAGGCATCTTATCAAGTGATAGAATTTGGGAGCAGATGTTTTTCTTCTTGAATTTTAACTGCTTTGAGTTATCTTAATTATGCATAGTTTACTGAAGCTACATTTCTTCAAATGATTTATGGTGCTACTACTGCTGTCCTAGTTTGAGGCTCATTGTGTTTTGCCCATAATAGAATGCAAACTCGTCACACTGTTTTCAAACTTATCTTCCAAAAGGAAAGTTAAATCCAATTAATTCCCTCCTTGAATATTTAACACCAACCAGTGCCTATAGAGTAAAGTTTAAATTCCTCAAGATGGCACCCAAACCATGTCATTATTTGGGTCCATTCTGCTTCCCCTCCTTCCTCCTCTCTTCCTTTCTTTACTTACTTGTCATTCCTCAAATGCACCTTCCTCCAGTCCTTGAAACGTCATCAGAGCCTTATCAATGTTGGGACCTATCCTGCTTCCACTTACCCTTTGCTCAACCGCATAATAAAACTTGTCATTCTTTTTTTTTTTTTTTTTAAATTTATTTTTTTAATTTCAGAATATCATGGGGGTACAACACTTTGGCCATACACATTGCCCCTGTTCTGCCCGTGTCAGAGCCACAATCGTGGTCGTCTCCCAAACTGTGCTCCCCGCATCCATTCAGTGAGAGTTTTTCCCATCCCTTCCACCCCCCTCCCGCTCGCCCGCCCTCAGATGAATGTTATTGCTCTGTGTGATGTAAGTGTTCATCAGTTAGTACCAGTTTGATGGTGAGTACCAGTGGTGCTTGTTTTTCCAATCCTGTGACACTTCGCTTCGAAGAATGGGTTCTAGCTCCAACCAGGATAATACCAGATGTGTTAATTCACTGTTGTTCCTTATTGCTGAGTAATACTCCATGGTATACATATACCACATTTTATTGATCCACTCGTGTATTGATGGGCACCGGGGTTGTTTCCACAACTTTGCTATTGTGAATTGTGCTGCTATGAACATTCGAGAGCAGATGTCTTTATTATAAAATGTCTTTTTTTCCTCTGGGTAAATACCCAGTAGTGGGATTGCTGGGTCAAATGGTAATTCTACTTTTAATTCTTTGAGGTACCTCCATATTACTTTCCATAGAGGTTGTACTAATTTGCAGTCCCACCAGCAGTGTATGAGTGTTCCTATCTGTCCACATCCCCGCCAACATTTGTTATTTGGGGATTTTTTGATATGAGCCAATCTCACTGGAGTTAAGTGATATCTCATTGTGGAAAACTTGTCATTCTTCAGCAACAACTCGTTAACTCACGGCTTGTTTAGTCATTGCACCTGGAATGCCCTTTCCTTCTCTTCTTTGTTTGTCTCAATTCCACCCATCCTTAAAACTTCCCGTCCAACACTGTCTTTTCCCTTCCCTGGTGAGAATTACAATGACAGTTCCATCTGGGTTTCTGCCATCAGACGTCACCCAATTTCCAACTTTACGTCTGCCTCGTCCCATAGCTGGGGCTACCTGACTGTCACTTGCAGCTTCAATTCCATTCAAGTTTCTAAGATGCATCTTAACCTTGTTGAGGAAGAATTTCAGAGAGTCTGATCTATGATTGTGGAAGTCAGGCACTGTTATTGTAATCCAATATCACTCTTTTGACCCAATACTGAAAACTAGGTTTTAGCCTTATTTCTGGGAAACTTAGTTTCTGTTTATGGAAATTAGGTTCTAGTCTTGTCACTAATACACAGGGTCTTTTTACCTGTCTCTACCTATAGGATCACTCCTTGCTATTGCCAGGCTGACCTTCCCTAAAAAGGTCCTGGAGGCTCATCCCTAAATCCTACCTGACAGGCTGGGTCTCTCATTTGAAAATATCTCTCTATCACCGGTGCCCTCCTGGCTCTTCGGGTATTGGCTTTCTGAGGATTGGATCCAGCAACCGTAGCCAACTGTAGCTAGTCCTGCAGCTACACCCTGGGTTGCTCCTCTGGTTTAAAGTAATGTCCTTCCAGAGACCTAGTGAGCATTGCGATGTATTCTACAGCACCACACATTGTTTTTTTTTATCTTAGGGAAATGCAGTTAATGTAACACTAAATGGAAATTGTGCAAAAGCTTTATTTTGCTTGGAAGAGTCAAAGTGCTGAGCTATCCAAAGACATGCATTTCATGCCACAGTTCATAATGTGAACCGTTTTTTTAAAAATTTCTGCCCTTATTTCACACTTCTATTTTTAACAGGAATAGCTGAATGCATAAAGAGTTTACAAGAACAAAGTATTTAAAATGTAATGGCTTCAAAATAAGTTTATTTTTCCTGAAACACCATTAGTCACATACACACTTTCAGCTTTAAATTCTTTTTAAAAAAACTGTATTTAACATATATTAGGTAGGATAATAGAGAGGTTTAAAAATATATCAGAATTTTGTATTCTTCCTTTAGCAGAATCTTTGACAGAGTATGTGTTGGGTTATAGATTTTGTTTTAAAAAATCTAGCTGTGCTAAATAAAATAGAAAAGCAAACTAAAGATGAAACTTTAATATGTTGTACATTAAAAATGACATGACCATTATTAAGGTTCTGCAACTGCAAAGAGAGAAAAGATATGAGTTTCTCTTTCCTTATTTTAATGCCTCATAGTAAAGTTATTCACAATAAAATAAACTTAAAGACATGCTAAATAATAACCAGACCCCCACACTCCAGCCCATGCCCAATTATTATGTGATAAAGCACATCCGCTTTTCATGCCTCACACTAGAGGAAAAAGAAATATTTTGCAGGTAGTAAGCAAAAAGTGAATTTCTCTTCCTCTCCCTTTTTTCCTCTCTTTTTGCCTTGTAGTCTTGGTAACCCAGGTGTTGCAGGCAGCTCAATCTTCACCAGGACAAATGACCAAAGAGGCCATCAGCAGTGATCTGAGTGACACCCCTTCCCTAAAATAGCTTTCTCATTGCCTGCCATGCACCAGGTTTTGACCATCAGAGGTGAATTCCTTTGAATAAAGCATTATATTTCCAGGAATGACTGATGATAAGTATATTTTCAAAATTTTATTTATTGAGGTCTTAAAATGTGGAACAGAGAGACTTTAAATGGGCAGAGAAGCAGAGCTGAAGCATAAAAGAAATGATCTAGAAAATACTCCATTGAGAATGGCTACCAAGAGCCAGAAAGAACATGCAGGCAGCAGAAACTCAGAGGACAAAAGTGTCTCTTTCCTTCCTTCTTTTCTTGCCCCATTCAGTTGGCTGAGTGGGGGTTTCCAAAACCATCCAATCACCCCAGTATATTCACACTTTTCTTTGCAGTATGATAGCAGGGGAACTTCTACCCTGATAACTCTTTTGCTTTATTCTCCATCTTTTAAGCAAAAGTCTAGAGAATACAAAGAAACTCAATCTTATTAATTATGTTTTATGGCTTGACATTTTAAAGTAAACTAATAGAAAAGAATTTGGAATCCATAGCTATGTGGAAAAAAGCAGTGGAGAGGGGGCAAAGATCTTTACCAAGCACACACCAAGCACATGTCTTCATATCATTATAATAGCTGACCCTTTTCACAATACGCTCTCTAAACTTTCATTGGTTTTTAAGAACTTTTAAGGAAATATCTTTTCAGAGCCCACATTGAACAATTATACTTTATAACAACTAGCATACTTTTCTATCTCAGGGAAACATGATTAATGTAACACAAAATGGCAATTAAACACTAAATAAAAATTATAAGAAAGGCTTATTTTGTCCTGAAATGTCAAAGCTGTGAGCTATTTGAAAGCAAGTATGCATTTAATGCCATAGTTAATGCCACGTATGATTTTGAGTGCTTTACAATTTATAATCACCACGATGAGCAATAAGGCAGATACTGTTATTAATATTACCTCCATTTTACATATAGGGAAACAGAAGGGTTGAGTTATTCACCGAGAGTCATGGAGCTGGGGTTTGAACACAGGGAGTCCAGAATCACAATTAAGAGCAGTATTTTATGCAACCACTTTGTGACAATCTTGTGACCCAGGAGACATGACTATTTGAGGATCATTCTTATTTCATAATAAGCTTTCTCTAAAGTGAATAGAAATGTGCTCTTTTTATCCAACTCTATAGGGAAAGGAGAAAGGCAAGAAATATGGACTGGAGTCTATATATATGTTGGTTAAATCAGGGGTGGGCCAAAAGGCAGAATCAAGGATATTACATGGAGACCTACATAACCATTTAAAATGTAGCTATTTAAAAATGTAAAAGCCATTGTTGGCTTTTTGGCCATACATAAACTGGCAATGGACCAGATGTGGCCTGTAGTCTGTAGTTTGCTGACCTTCTTTGTATTATATGAATGAATTAGCTCCATGCCTGGCATATAATGAGTGGTATCTTATATGACTACAATTATTACTTCAGGATTTTGCCTTCAGGTAGAGCAAATCTTAAAAGCTAATTCAGAGGCTGGTTAAATTATGTATGTAAAATTGATAAAGAGAAATTTTTTATTTTCTTAGCAGTAGAACCTCCTCCTATTCTCCTAGTCCCTCACTGCTATGAAAGGATTTTTTTTGTTTTTTGAATGAAGGACTTCGATGAGGTCTGAGCTAGAAAATCCCAAGAGGCAGTCTTAAGAAACAATAGATGACATGTCTTTTAAGGTGGAAAGGAAGAGCTAACTTCTGATTTCCTTTCTTTTCCTTTTTTTTTTTTTAAACCTGTTGGTGTTTGCAAGCTAAGAGTCAAAGCTAAATTGCTCAGGGCAACAGAGGAAATTATAGAGGCTTTTTATGTGTTGGGAAGATGGGTGTAGAGTTAAGGAGGAGAGAAACTTGCATTGGAAAGGGGCCTTGAAGAAAGAACAAATATAGTTTAAAGAAAATTTTGAAAATACAGTGAAAAATGTTCCCTGTTTTGCCACATATTTATTTTATTTGCTAATGTTTTGTTAAGCTGGGTCTGTTAGGATGAGGTTTTAGGGAATGTGAGAAGAATGTCATTTTGGACACAAGGCAAAGCCACAGACAATCATGGAGGATGTTCACCTGTCTGGGTTTCATGCAGCTTAGTTCATCAATTGAAAGCACAGCTTACGAGTCAGACAGAACTGGTTCTAATCTAAAATTCCATTTATTTTTTTAGCAGTACAAGTTGGAAAAAATACTTGACTTCTATAAGCATTAATAGCTTTGTCTAATAAATAAAACTCATTGTTTTGCTCTAGGAATAAGTGAAATAAAATCTATAAAACACTTAGAACAGAATCTGCTAAGGAATACATGCCTTTGAACGTCTACTTGTTATTATAGTTCTTAACAAAGCCCACTTAAGATATATTACCTGGTGGGAACTTCAGGTACCAAGGCAAGCAACTCCTGTGGAGGCAAAGGCTAAGGAATCAGAGGCAAGAAAACCCAAACTGCATCAGCTATCAGTGGTGAATGCCTCTCAAACTCTTCCATTAATGTACACTCAAGAACAAATGAGGGGAACTAGGGTCTGGGGACGTAGGCCCAAACAACCAAACAACCCCACAGATGGGATATCAGCTAAGAAGAAGTCCTGTGTTTAGACTTGTCTGATTACTCCTGAAGTACCTGAAAAGGCTGACAGTACTTGTCTGTTGACATTTTGGAATAGATAAGTCTTTGTGGTAGTGGTTGTCTCGCACATTAAAGAATATTTGGCAGCATCTCTGGCTTCTACCCAATAGATACCCATAGCACTTCCCTTCCCCTAGTTGTGACAGCCAAAAATGTTTTATCATCAACATAATCAAATGTCCCATGGGAAGCAAAAGCATCTCTGGATGAGAACTATTGATCTATGAGAACAGTTTTAATTCCCTTTGATGACATCCAGAAATAACTGCACAAGGTCGAGGGATTGGACTTAGTGAAAAACGAGAGGCCCTTTAGTGGCCAGTGGGGAGATGTGCTGGTGAAACATGAATTACTTACACAAGGATACAGACACTGAAGGGCATGCACCCACTGGTAAGATGTTTAGGTTCCTTAAAGATGTGTGATTTCTGTTCTCAGTCTTAAAATATAACTAAATATTTTAAAGTATACACTGGTAGGTGTTATCTTCTGAATTCCAGAAGTCTAGAGTCCTCCCAATGCCATCTTTGGACCTTAGGACCTTTACAGTTGATGTCCCTTTGCTCGAAAACTTCCTCCCTGAGGACCAGTTTTCCCACAGCCACCCTCTTTTGCTCCCTTAGCTCATCCCCCCGCTTTTCTTAACCCATTTCCTTGCATCTTTCCTATCTCAGCCCAAACACTATCTCTGAGTATGCTTCCCTGAGGCTCTAGACTGGCTGGATACCACTTCTTTGAGCTCTAACCTGCTCTATGGTCTATTGCTTCCTCTGGAATAAAGTTTTCTGAGGGCAGAAACAATATCTTGTTCAGTCGTGTGTTCCTACGACCTAGCATGGTGTCTGGTGCATAGTCAGCAATCACAATGTTTTTGTTGAATAAATGAGTAATTGCTTAGCAGGAAATAACCATGACTTAGCTGGGCATGGTGGCTCATGCCTGTAATTCTAGCACTTTGGGAGGCCGAGGCAGAAGGATCACTTGAGGCCAAGAGTTTGAGACCAGCCTGGGCAACATAGAGAAACCCCATCTCTACAAAAAAATAGAAAAACTAGCAGAGTGTGGTGGTGTGCACATGTAGTACCAGCTACTTGGGAGGTTGACACACCAGGATTGCTTAAGCCCAGGAGTTCAGGGTGGCAGTAAGCTATGATAAGGCCACTGTACTCCAGCCTGGGTGACAGAATGAGATCCCATCTCTAAAAACAACAACAACAATAACAAACAAAACAAAACAAAAAAACCCCACCATGCCTTGAAGTCATCATATTTTTATATTTTGTTTAAAAGTATATTCAGCTACTACTTAGGAACAATTACTATTTTATGAATAAAGTAGCATTGAAATCATTACTGTTTCTTGAAACCAAAGAAAGTGGTATCAGATTTAGAAGTAACCTGGTTAGTGGTAAAGAATCAAGTAATGAAGCTAATACCTACCATATGATGTGAAAGTTGAAGAGGACTTCCTCACATCTCTTTGGGTGGAATATTGTTCTGTTTTGTAATTTTCTAAGGTAGTGCTTGGAAACTGTTTTTCTCATTTTATTCCCTGTTATTTATTGTTATGCTCTGCAGATTTTTTCATTAGAGGTCTATTTGCATCTGGTTTGTCCTGAGGGAAAGGATGATACAGAACTCTCATCTGTCTCTGTTACTATGTATTATTACTTGGGAAACATCAAGGCAAATGCCATATAAATAAATAAAAAACTCCAGAAGCTTTGGATCTCACTGTTAGGCAGCAGGGAGAAAGAGCAAATGTTTAAGTTTTAAGAGGTAAACTTAAAAAGCTGCCATTTTCCATAGTGTGGGAAGAAAGGATATTTTTCTCAACTGGCTTTGTTATCTGTTTGTAACAATGGTTATTTGGTTTTATCACAGCCTGGAAGTCTCACTTCTGTGGGGCTTAGTGTACATATTCAGCTATCACGTAACAAAATTAATCTATTGAAAGGAGTATAATCTTTTATTAGGTGAGTGTGGGCGAAACAGATTCATTTTTCATTGCTCTGGGGATGAATTTCTGGTTAATCTTTTTTTGGTTCCTTAATCATGTGAAGTATCAGTAAAATCCAGGCAGATTTACCTTCTTCTCAACTACATGCAAGGAAACTCAGTTACTCTCAGATACTGGTGTATCTCCTTCCTGATACTCTCCTAGGGGTAGGGTGAGGGGAGGTTCAATCCATTTATATCTTCTAAATGCAGCTGATGGCTGACATGTAAATGTACAGACTGCCAGCACAAAGAGGATAGTGCAATTATGTTAATAAAATTAGAGTGAATTTTCTCTAATTTTTTTCCAGAAGTGAAAGCATGCTTTCACTTTTTTCCTAGAGGGGTTAAGAAATTGAGTGCTCTAGTAAAATGAGCATCCTTGATAATAGAGACTGACTACACCATCCTTAATGTGACACCTACACTACCACAGTACTTGTCATCATATACGGATTGTAAATTTTCAAATAATTAAAATCCTAGGGCTCTGAAGACATTCTAGGCAGATACTACGTAGTAGCTATTCACTAAAAATGGCTTCTAATTAAACATGCCTCCCAATATCCATGCTTTTGTGTTGTCCCCCTCATAGTGAAGCTGGGCTGATCCTATGACCTGTTTTTCCCATAGAATATAGTAGAAGTGATGATGTGTTTGCACTTCTGAGAGCCTGAGCTGCCATGTAAGAAGTCCCACTGTTCTGAAGGAGAAATCACATGGAGAGACTATATGGAGATACTATAATATATAGAGAGGTCATCTGAAGAAGAGACACCCTGAGACTAAAGGTAGAAAGAGAGAGAGAAACCCAGCCGTCCCAGTATCCCAGCTAAGCCCAGCTATCGCTGCTAAGGTGCCATGCACATGAGTGAAGGCATCTTGGACATTTCATCTTGAACACTGAATACAGAGCCTCCATCTAACTGCAGTTGCATAAGAAGCTACAAGAAGACCAGCAGAAGAATGTATAGCTGAGCCCCAGTAAACCCATAAAATCATGAGAAATGACAGAATGATCGTTCTTTTAGGCCACAAGGTTTTGAGAGTAATTTGTTATGCAGTCATAAATAACCAGGATAGGTACCCAAATATGATTTAGTTTAGTCTTGTTATATTATAGGTGAGGAAACTGAGAACTGAAGACCAAAGCACTGAACTCATTTGACCACTGTTACAAAGTAATTTAATAGAAAAAATGCTGGGATTAGAGCTCACATCTCTGGAGTTCCAATTAAAGTGTCTATTCACTTACTATACTGAGTTATTTTAAATATATGAACTCTTCAAATATATCCGTGACTCAGTAATTCCACTTTTAAGAATGTCATTAGGAAATAATAAATAGAAAATATCATGTCTAAAGATATTCATCACTGTATGACTTACAATAATAAACAATTGCAAACAAACTGTAAGTCAAAATATAGGGGAATAGTTAAGGAATCTGCTGTCTTTATACTTAAAAAATAACATATAGCCATTAAAAATAATGCTGATGAATATGAAAAACACATGCTAAATGAAAAAAGTAGAGCACATGAAAGCAGGACACAAAATGCTTTATGTAAGATCCTCCAAATTAGTTTTTTTTTTTATTTCTAAAGAGTAGGTAGAAAAAGCAGATTGAAAAGATAACACCAAAAAATTAACCATAATTATTAAGAAGTAGTGGGATTATAGGACATTTATTTTTTCTATTTTTCCACATTATTACCGTATTTTCATAATAGACACATATTTTTATCTTGGCAAAATAAATGTATACAGGAGAATAAAACTATACTGACTTTCATTTAATGCCTTTTGATTATTTGAAAGATGCTTTTGGATTTTCAGTACCCTTTGAGCAATACTTGTCATTTTACAATGCTGTGTGCTGACAGAGTCAGAGAAGGAATGGTCTCTATGCACTTTGTTACCATTTCTACAGATTCTTTTCTTAATATGATCCTGATGTTGGCTTAATTTAATTTGTGTTGTTCTTATAAAAAGAGTGAGAACAAAATAAAATTCCATTCTGGTTATTTATATTCTTTGCTTTTTTCAATTTTATATAATCAGATTTATAAATAGTATTTAAAATATAAAATGTATGTCACTTACTATATGAAAAAATTAAAATATTGCATGATGACTTTAACTTGGTATTCTTCTTCCTATTTTCCATTCCAGTTTCTAAATTTGGAATGGATTAATTCAAAAAATAAATCTGCCTGTCTCCTTAGAGAAGAAGTTGCTATGGTTGAAAGCTGTTACGAGCTTCTTATACATTCAACTAATTTACAGGTAAGTCTCTCACTTAAATACCTATGCAGCAAACCCATTTCTCAAGTGGTTTATTTATCTCTGAAATTTTATGATACATTGGAGAATAAAAAATCAAAATAAAGATTTTTTATTTGTTAGCAATTGTTTTAAAATGTGAAATATGAGTAAAATTTTTAAAAATCTAATTTACATTTTTGAGATCAACTTTTAAAGATGAATTCTCAGGTCTCCCTCTTTTATCTGCTGTTTTGCTATACTTTTTAACTTCCCCAGTGCCTGGCAGTGACCCAAGATAGGTTCAAATACAGTTTAATTGTCTGAAAAGGCTGATAAGTGGAAACATAATACTAAGGTGTAATTAACTTTATGTACCTTATTAATTTTATGTGTCATCAGTACCTGGCAAGTGTGTTTTTCTCCCTGACTTCCAGGATCATAGCAATCACAGATGTTTGAGGCTCCTGAATACTTTCTACCCTAGATAAAATAAGGAATACCATGTAATTTGAAAAAAGTAGACAAACCTTTAAAGACCAGCATAATTACTTTTTCTGTGGTTAACTTATTTTAATGGTTACAAAAAAGTTTGATCATATGTTCATCAATTTTCAAAATCCTGGGGGGTGAATCAGTCTTTTGGGCATTCAACAAGTAATGGAAATTTACTTTAGATTAAAACTATTAGAGATGTGAATATATACAATCCTAAATTATGGTTCTTGTTTATTCAGCCAGTCATTCAACAAATAATTATTGCATCCTTACAGTGTGCCAGCGTGTTCTAGGCACTGTTCTCCAGATGGTTACAGACTAGTGAGAGAAAGATATGTAAATACATTGCACAAAAATAAATCATTATACTATATCATAATATATTATGATAATCTGAGATAAACACTTTATTCAGATATGTTCAAAGTAGTGGTTACAGGGATTAAAAAATACTTCAGCATATGTCATCAAACATTCAAGAATAAAAAAACTGTTTCAGAACATACAAACACAATTGCAAACTCACCTTCATTAGTTGTTAATCTTATTTTTAAACATAATCTAATCCTAGAATAAAGACGTTACCACTAATAGCTTAAAAAGTATGAGATTTCATCTTTGGGTGACTTCAAGTTTGAGTAGCAGCCTAAAATTTTATATGATGAGGAGATTAAATATACTTTGTTTTAAACATTTTATAGTTTAGATTTCTTCTCTTTTCTTTGTAGCCTACGAACTTTGCATATAATTTTCCATATATGTAAGAGTTATTTATTAAAAAAGATATTTACCAGAAGTTATGGAGATTATACACTATACTTAACTTCTGGTGCCTGCTTTGTTTTTATTTCTTCCAAAAGAACTTCTGTCCACCCAGAGTCCCTGACTTTACATTTGTAATATGTAACTCCACCCCTCACTGCAGAAGACTGGATTATAGGGAAACATATGCTCAGCTGGGCCTATTATATTTTCTTGCCCTGATTTAGGAATTGGAACACACCAATTTGAGTCTATTGTAGGTGCTAGACATAGGAGGACATGCACATTTAGTAAGCTGAGGCAGAGGCTGCCATTTTGGCACACACTTTGGGAAAACATGCAGTGAGAGAAACAGATAAAGCTGGTCTTCAGCAAGAAACAGTGTAACAAAGAGGAAAACGTTCTATTTTCAATTCTAGAGAACAGACTTTGTTCCTAAAAACTTCCTAGTTCTTTTTACATGCCCTGGCTGTGTTCGTGCCCCTGAGATCTCAGAGATTACATTGAATCTTTACAGTATTTTTCATTCTTCCTAATTTATTATGACGGAGACTCCGATTCTTGCCAACTAAGGCAATAGTCTTTTTCTAATTTGTAGCAAAGTGGGTAAATGTGTAAATGCCAATTTTACCAGTGGTATTCCACAGGAGACATTAAGCTTTTTGGTTAGATTGTAAGCTTATAAGGTCAGGGCTTTTATTTTACCATTTATTCATATTTCATAGTACAGTGCGTAATATAGAGTAGATGCTCCATAAGTATGTGCTTAATCAAATGAATCTGGAGGAGTAAATGAAAATTTGGTATATCTGCAACATTCATTTTGTGGTTTGCCCAATTATTTATGATATCAATGGATCCCTTTCACCTGCTTTTACTTGTTTCTTTATGATTTTAGATGTACAATACTTAATTTCAGAATGGAGAAAAAACACCAAGCATTTTGGCAAATGAACTGTAGGTAAGAATACATATCTGACAATTATTAAGTACTGGCTTGATCTTTGTCTGGGGCATCAACAAAACAGCAGCTGACTAACCTTTAATGCTTTAAGAACATCTGGTTATTAATTGTTCTTTCTGTGTTTCATTCTTGCTTTCCATTTCTGCTTTTTTTTTTTTCAGATGATTGGATAGGAGTAACTTCCAGAATGACTGTACAACAGACTCATGCCTAACTCTAAAATGTTGATGTCATGTAAGTCACACATGAAAGAAAGCTTGTGTTCTCATTTACCTTCCAATTCAAAGACATTGATAAGGGTTCTGAAAAACAATGCTGTGGCATGCAAGTATTTTCTCCCATTCGGTAGGTTGTCTATTCACTCTAATGATTGTTTCCTTGGCTTTGCAGAAGCTTTTTAATTTGATCAGATCTCATTTATTTATTTTTGTTGTTGCTGTGATTGCTTTTGGGGTCTTCATAAATTCTTTGCCTAGGCTGATGTCCATAAGAGTTTTTCCAAGATTTTATTCTAGAATTCTTATGGTTTCGTGCCTTAGGTTTAAGTCTGTTATCCATTGTGAGTTGATTTTTGTGAGAGGTAAGGGGTGTGGATCCTGTTTCAGTCTTCTACATGTGGCTATCCAATTTTCCCAGCACCATTTATTGAATAGGGATTCTTTTCCCCAGTGTATGTTTTTTTCTACTTTGTCAAAGATCAGATGACAGTATGAAGATGGTTTTATATCTGGGTTCTCAGTCCTGTTCCATTGGTCTGTGTCTCTGTTCTTGTGTCAGTACCATGCTGTTTTGGTTACTAAAGCCTTGTAATATAGCTTGAAGTCTGGTAAACTGATGCCTCGCAATTTGTTCTTTTTGCTTCAGGTTGCTTTGGCTATATGGGATCTTCTCTGGTTCCACATGAAGCATAGAATTATTTTTTCTAGATCTGCAGGAAATGATGTTGGTATTTTAATACAGATTGCATTGAATCTGTAGATAACTTTGGGTAGTAAAGACATTTTAACAATGTTGATTCTGCTGATCCATGAGTATGGCATGGTTTTCCATCTGTTTATGTCCTCTGCTGTTTCCTTCCTTGTTTTTTTGTAGTTCTTCCTGTGGAACTATACCTACTTAGTTAAATATATTCCTAGATATTTTTGTTGTTGTTGTTGCTATTGTGAAAGATATTGAGTCTTTGATTTGGTTCTCAGCTTGACTGTTGTTGGTGTATATGAATGCTACTGATTTGTGTACACTGATTTTGTAACCTGAGACTTTGCTGAATTTATTAATCAGTTCCAGTAGTCTCTTGGCAGATTCTTTTGGGTTTTCTAGATGTGAGATCATATAGTCAGTAAATAGCGATAGCTTGACCTCTTCTGCCCTCATTTGGATACCCTTGATTTCCTTTTCTTCTCTGATTGCTCTGGCAAGGACTTACAGCACTATGTTGAGTAAAAGTGGTGATAGAGGGCAACCTTGTCTGGTTCCAGTTCTAAGTGGGAATGCTTTCAATTTTTCTCTGTTTACTATGATGTTGGCTGTGGGTTTGTCATATATGGTTTTTATCATTTTGAGGTAAGTCCCATCTATGCCTATTTTGTTAAGCGTTCTTATCATAAAATGGTGCTAAATTTTGTCAAATGCTTTTTCTGCATCTATTGGAGGATCATATGGTCTTTGTTTTTGCTTCTGTTTATGTGGTGAATCACATTTATAGATTCACTTATGTTGACCCATCTCTGCATCTCTGGGATGAATCCCACTTGGTCATGATGGATTTTTTTTTTGGATGAGCAGCTGAATTTGGTTCACTAGGATTTTACTGAGAATTTTTGCATCTATATTATAAGGGATATTGGTTTGTAGTTTTCTTTTTTTGTTGAGTCTTTTCCTGGCTTTGGTATCAAGGTGATGTTGGATTCTTAAAACGTGTTGAGGAGGATTCCTTCCTTCTCGATGTTACAGAATAATTTCTGCAGGATAGGTACCAGTTTGTACTGGTAGGTCTGATAAAATTTGGGTGTGAAACCATCTGGTCCGGCCTTTTTTTTTTTGAAGATTTTTGATTGTTGCTTCAATTTTGATACTTGATATTGGTCTGTTCAGGAATTCTATTTCTTCCTGATTGAGCCTAGGGAGGCTGTGCCTTTCTAAGAATTTGTCCGTTTCCTCCACATTTTCAAGTTTATGTGCATAGAGATTTTTGTAGTGTTCAGAGATGATATTTTGTATTTCCATGGTATTAGTTGTAATTTCTCCTTTTTCATTCCTGATTGAGCTTATTAGAGTCACTTTTTTCTGCTTCTGGTTAATCTAATGAGGGGTGTGTCAATTTTGTTTATCTTTATAAAGAACCAACTTTTTGTTTCATTAATCTCCTGGATAGTTCTTTTGTTAGCAATTTTACTTAGTTCTGCTCTGATCTGACAAAGGGCTGATAACTAGAATCTATAAAGAACTCAGGCAAATCACCAAGAAAAAATCAAACAACCCCATTAAAAAGTGGGCAAAGAACATGAACAGAAACTTTTCAAAAGAAGATAGAATAATGGCCAAAAAACATATGAAAAAATGCTCAACATATCTAATCATCAGGGAAATGCAAGTCAAAACCACAGTGAGATATCACTTAACTCCAGCGAGAAAGGCTTTTATCAAAAAGTCCCAAAACAGCAAATGTTGGCATGGATGCAGAGAGATAGGAACACTCATATACTGCTGGTGGGACTGCAAACTAGTACAACCTCTATGGAAAAGAATATGGAGATACCTCAAAGAACTAAAAGTAGAACTACCATTTGATCCAGCAATCCCACTACTGGGTATCTACCCAAAGGAAAAAAAAGACATTCTATAAAAAAGACATCTGCACTCGAATGTTTATAGCAGTGCAATTCACAATTGCAAAGATGTGGAAACAACCCAAGTGCCCATCTATCCATGAGTGGATTAATAAAATGTGGTATATGCATACCATGGAGTGAGTACTACTTGGCCATAAAAAAAATGGTGAACTAATACCTCTTGTATTATCCTGGATTGAGGTGGAGCCCATTCTTCTAAGTGAAGCATCACAAGAATGGAAAAACAAATACCACGTGTACTCACCATTAAATTGGTACTAATCAATCAACATTTATGTGCACATATGGAAGTAACATTCATCAGGGATCAGCAAGGTGGGAGGGTGGAGGAGGGGATGGATAAATTCACACCTAATGGGTGCAGTGTTCACCGTCTGGGGGATGGGCAAGCTTGTAGCTTTGACTTGGCCAGTGCAAAGGCAATTTATGTGACCAAAGCATTTGTACCCCCATAATATTCTGAAATAAAATTTTAAAAAAGTAACACTGTAGGCTACTGTAGTGTTTGTGGCCTTTCCCTGCATTGCAGTTTTTCATAGATGCCTCAGTTGAAGTTTGTTGTAGATCAAACAAACTAGATGAATTAGCTGTTCTTTCTCCCAGAGTGAGAGGTCATTATTTTCCATAGAGAATTCAGTTAGTAACATCCAGAATGGAAAGTTCTGCAACATTACTGTTCCCATCCCCTTTTTTTGTGGCTGAATAAATCATGATCATGACAATTTGTCTGGTTTCACTTTGATCCAGGTCTTTTTTGAATCATGCTGTACTGTTTTCCACAAATACTGACTTTTCTGCAGCTAGGGGTGGAAATAGTTGCTGCAGGGAAGGGATGGGAGGTAGACAAGGTCAGGGTGAGGGGATATTATTGGCTATTAAATGCAAAAAATCACTAGAGAAGAGCAATGAAGATTAACAGCGGAATACTTTGCAATTAAGAAATCATTTTTTCCCTTTTCTTCTGCTGTCAAACAGTTATTGTTATCATCTATCTTTATACATTTGTATGTTTTTATAAGTAGGTAGGAAAGGATGCACTCACATTGATATAGCAATCTTGCACAAGGTGAAAGATGTCTGTTAACTTGTGCTCAATGAGTTCTGTGTCATTTTGTCCATGAAAGTGACAAAATCAAAGACAAAATTTGGACCTGGAAGAAACAGTAGTAATTACATAATAATTATTAATTGTCATTAATATTTATTTCAATTCCATTTTATCCAAAATCTCATTTCATTTAGTGTATGAGAAATATGAGTCTTCAAAGTGAAATAATATTGACGTCAATTGAAAGTTAATGGCTAAACCAGGGGTGAGGAAACTTTTCATGCTGGAAGGCAGCATCAATTTAGCTGTAATCAAATAAGGCTGCTTTCAAGAAACTTCAATTAGATATACTTAAAAATGTACATTATCTTGTAGAAATCTAATTATTAATACTATGTACTTAACAATTTCAAAATATGAAAACTGTTAATTTTAAAGTTAACTAACTTTTTAATAACTTTGTTGTGTCTGCTTTTTGTTGGAAAGCATTTGAATATTTGGTTGCAGCATGGAGGTCTGTAGTTTCAATTGATCCTCTAGATGGATATCAGTTATTTGTGACCTTAAGGGCATCCTGATTTGGGTTAGGTAGGAAAATGTAGATTTGCAGCAATAAGTGGTTGAAAATCAAGAAAGCATTTTTCAGGTATGTTGCTGTAGGCATGGGTATTCTACTGCATTTTTCCATATTTCAATCTGATCTTTCTTAGCATTAAACAATGACTTTAAAATGTCATCTACTGAGAGCTTAATCATTTCCATCTGGAGTTCTTTAGGTGCCTTGGTGATATCAACTAGGTGAGGCTGAAATGTTAATTTGAGTGTGATGTCATGATTCTCAAAGTTAGTGAACCTTTCATTGTATTTGTGATTCTCAGTCAGTGAACCTTTCACTGTATTCTCCAATTAATAGGTCTATAACAGCTGCATATTCTTCAAATGATTCACATGTATCATCTTGCTCATTAATGACTTTTGCTAACTGGGGAAAATGTTCATCCAAAATTTCTTTTTGAAGAAGTGTTTTGAAAAAAGATAGCTTTTTTCAAAATGCTTGGATTTTTTTTTGCCACATATCATATATACACTAAGTTTTATCTTGCAAAGAAATATTCAAATTGTTTTGATTTGAGATGATATCACATAGAAATACTGCATTCCTATAGAAATCTTTCAATAATTCACATTGCTGGTTCTGTTCTTCATAAGATTTAACTATCTGTTCTCACAGAGATAAAATTTTGGCTAACACCTGTCCCTGTTATAGCCAAAGCACTCAAGAATGATATGGCAAATCCGCACAGAATACCTCATGGTTCAACATTAGCATGTTACAAAACTAACTATGCTGTGTTGCATTTGCATGAATATAGTTAACAGTACTTATAACTTGTTGCAAAGTGTCACTTAAAATAGCAGCTTTAGCACAGAGATTTTGCTGATGCAAGATACAATGAAAAGAAATGAGAGCATCTGGATCTGTTAATACTTTATCTGTGTCATAAACTCTTCATGTTTTCCTGTCATGGAATGTGCACTGTCTGTACATACACTCACTAACTTTACCAAATTCAGTCCAACTTCATGACATTTTTCTTGAAATTTGTTGAAGATATCTATTCCCCGTGTTCTGTTCACAACAGTGCCCAACACAAGTAACTCTTCATAGCAAAGAAAATGTTCTGTTATGACCCGAATGAAGTATAAAACCTGTGCCTACTCAGTAGTATCTGTTGATTCATGCAAAGCAATTGAATAATATACATTTCCCTTTCAAAGTATTGCATGAAGTTTTTCTGTTAAGTTGAAGGCTAATTCATGCTTCCGATCAGTTATGGTTCTCTTTGAAAGAGGAAGTTGTTTGTACTTTGAAACGTTATCATGGTCTAAGCATCCTACAACTTTGACAATGCATTTTTTCACAATTTTTACATCACTGATTGGCTTCCCTTTTCTCCCAAAGTATATAAGCTACTTTATAAATTGCTTCAGTGGCATTATTTCCAGGTCTTATTACTGCTTGAAAGAATTGTCTTTGCTTTTACTTTTCATTTCTGCAATTCAACCTTTCATGCCTCTCCCTCTAATTTAAAATATTTGTGGTCCTTATGAATGTTATAATGCTGATGAACATTGAATTTCTTTAATGTTGATATTGCAGTATCACAAAGGAAGCAAATCATCTTATTTTTAGCAGAAACGAGATAATATTGCAATTCCCAATCCTCATTTAAAAATCTATTTTCTTCCTTCAGCATTCTCTTGGTCTTCTTAGACATGATGGACTGTTAAGCAGACAAAATTAAAAAATACTGTTGAACTGTGCAACTATTCACAAATTCCACTTCAGACAGAAACACAGTGTACCTGTCAAAAGCTGTTAACAGACTGGCGTACTCAAGGAAGTTTGAACTAAACCATATGCGCAGCAGCCGTCAATTTAGTCTTTATGGCTTACTAATGTTCTAATTGTGCAGATCAATCTGGGAGGAATATTTCATTGAAACTTATTTTATTCTTTGGTATTTTAAATATGTTCATTTTAAAAATAAAATAAAAATATAAAAGATTAACAAAAATGTATTAATAAAAATAAAAGGATTTGTTCTGTAAAATTTGGATTGAGTTAAGGACCTGCACTTAAGGACCTAGAAGGCCACATGTCGCCTTAAGGCTGCAGGTTCCCCACCCCTGGGCTAAATTCACATCTGAGTACGTGCCCTTTTCAGTATATAAGACTAATATTTTCTCAGATTTTTTTTGAGGTTTGTTAGCAGATGATAAGTATACACAATATATTTATGTATTTGCCTGAATTTGTAACACTAATTATCCTTGAGTCTTGGAATTTGCTCCATTAGGAATTAATTCATTGCACTGAAATCAGTCCGTGAATTAATTCTTCTAGTCAGTATATTTGTCCCTGTTGGACACTTACTCTGGCTTTTAGAAGAAGAAATGTGGTTGAAAACAATTTTGTGGGAGGTTGTGAAAATAATTTTGTGGGAAATTGAATAATAGATGATTAGAAAATTCTGAATGTACTCTTCTTTTACTGTTTCATGTCCTTATAAATAAGTTTTAAGGTTTTTGGTTAAAGAATTATACATGGGAATAAATATTTAAAAAATAGTTTGAACTAACTCAAAATTTTTGTAAGGATGTTTATTTCAAACAAATGAAATTGACATTCATCCCTGGCAAACTCTATAGTGGATATTTTAAAAACTATGAATATTTAAGGAATAATTACTGGGATATCACATGGATGCCCTAAGACATTTGGAAGAAGTAATATCAGACTAAATTCATATCCATTCTTCATGGGCTTACCTGATTGAATGATCAGGAATATGTATGTAGCAGATACGTGACAAATGCGTAGAGGCATTAGCAAGGCATTTAACAGGTTTTCCTATGAGATTTTAATAAAAGAGATTGGATAATATGGACTAGATCTAAAACAAATATATTTGAAAAGAGTTGAATGATTTTATTCAAAGAATATTCATATAATAATAATCTGGTAGGTTAGCTATCATTTATTGAGCACTTGCTGCATGCCAGCATTGTACTAAACATATATATTATTTCATTTGATACTTAATATAATCTATGAGAGATATATTGTCATTTTACAGATAAGGAAAATGTGGATTAAAGACTAAGTAAACTTTGTCAATGTCATTCAACAAGCAAATAATGATACCGGTATACCAACAAAAGTTGTTTGACTCCAAGGCCATACTTCCTGCCTCTGTATTAATAACATGTTAGCAGAAGATGTTTAGTGTTGACCTTGGCTCTGCTTAGTTCAGTCAAACTACTTTCTTGAATAAAATATAGAGGCCATGCCCCAATGATTTATTGCATAATCATATAATTTTTATTTAACCTACTGGTATGAAATTATGGATCATTTGTATTACTGATAAATTGGCTTAATTTATTCTATTAATAACATTTTATCAGACACTCATACTTTGAATGACAGAATCAGGATCTAGAATTATATTAAAAATTGCTATTATTAGGTTGAAATGAACAAGTTGAAATTTAATGAAGATAAATGTCACAACTGGCCCTTGGGTCCAAGAAAGCAATGTGAAAACATGTGAGAGGAAGACATACATATGGTTTAGCATAAGGGAAAAACACTTTGAGGCCTTGGCTTATAGTAATCTCCAGGAGAGGCAGCACTTTGGTGTGGGAGCTCAGAGAACCTCTGTGATCACATGCTTAATAACAGAAGGATAGAACAATGAAGGGAACCATGCCAGACTGTTTACATTGATCAGCACTCTTCTGGAATATCATTTTAAGTTCTAGGTGCCTTAAAGCACCTAGGTATCCATATGAGATTGCTAAGAGTTAAATCATGTCATAGAGAAAACAAACAAAGAATGTTGGGGGGCCAGGGGAATAGCATTTTAGCTACCTTTAAATATTAAAAGATTTTCCAAGTGGCATGTGACCAAGGATTGGTATACAAAGTAGAGGTTCAGGGTGAATGGATGATTACTGAAGCAAAGCATTTCATTTTAAAATAAGGAAGATTTTTTTTTTTTGAGACAGGGTCCTGCTCTGTCACCCAGGGTGGAGTGCAGTGGTATGATCATAGCTCACTGTAGCCTTGAACTCCTGGGCTCAAGCGATCCTCCTGCCTCAGCCTCCTGAGTAGCTGAGACAACAGGCGTGTGCCCCCATGCCCGGCTAATTTTTTAAAATTTATTTCGTAGAGACAGGGTATCTGTATGTTGCCCAGGCTGTTCTTGAACTCCTAGCCTCAAACAATCCTCCAGTCTCAGCCTCTTAAAGTGCTGGGATTACAGGCATGAGCCACCGTGCCCGGCCAGAGGAAGATATTTTTAATAGACAGAATTATTTCAAGATGGCAAGGGCTGCCTCATTAGGAAGTGAGTGTTTAGCCTTAGAGGCACTCAAGAAGATGCAGAACAAGCAAATGTCAGAAATTTGGTAAGAAAATACAAGTTATCTCATCTCGGAGAAAACTCTAAATTATATGGTAAATCTACAACTTTGGATAGGGAGGGGGAAAGGTGCCAGCAATTTTTCAGACAATTTCAAAGGCAGCAAGGGCAGACTTAACTTCCATGGGCATTTCTAAGCTGTTCAGCCCACTTAATTTGCTGGTATAAAATGTTTGCATATTTAAAAATGGGGCTTTAAAAATATTTTTTTGAAATAACTATGGCCTGCTCTAATGAATAATTTCCCAGATTTTATATAAATTAAATGGCAAAAACAAAGCAGTTGATTTGGTAAAGCATACTGAAAAATATGACTGTATGTCATCAATCTCCCAGCTCCTATATTGTCCCCTTCTTCTTCTTTCTTTATATTTTGTTTAATTAAAATGAATCAGTAATAGTAAACAACATCTGCAGAGGAACTCGTGGGAACCGTAGTTGTCTTTCCTTTTATTTATTAGTCACATAGCCTTTGGTATATCAAGTCCACTAAAGTCATGTCTTTATGATATTTTGAATACGTGTGGTTGCTCTCCAGTGTGGTTTGATTCTTTCTCCTCTTTGGGGAGTACACAGTACAGCCATGCTTTGGAGAAAAGTATCAAAAAGCGGTTTGTCTTTTGACTTTTTGACTTCTTATCCCCTTCTAGTCACAATTGTCTCCCTCCTTCCAGACTCTAGGACTTGAATGTGTAATTACAGCCTGTTGTCTGCAGTGCAATTATAGCCTAATTTGACTTGTTGCACAGCAAGATGACAAAAGTGCTGGCTGTCAGGCGAGGTCAGAGATCAGCCATTGCCCCATGGACTGCAGGCAGCGGCCCGGTCAGGATTCTGTGGAAGGCTCTTCTCAGCTGTGGGACGGGTCTGCAGCTGTCTGGTGTCTCTTTAGATGACTCTTTGGATGAAATATGGACTGTTTCAAGAGACAATATCCCAGCCTGCAGTTTGGCTTCTTGCCTTCTTATCATAGATGGGTGAATCACTCTGAAGTAAATAGAGCTGTTTCTTGTGCTTTCTGTATAAATTTCAAGCATAATTTGTACATAAGCCAGCATTAAAATATTATGTAAATTTTCCTTTATATGCTTAAGATTATCAAATAGTATTTCAAAAGAACGTTAAAACAGAATGTTGCATTAGGATGGAAACTGCTGTGTGTTAAATAGGAAAATAACTTGGATGTAAACAAATTAATTGTATTCACAGATGGAAAATCCCATAGATGCTGTAAGTAAAGGACCATAAAATTAGAAAGTAAAAATGAAAAAGCACACTGTGTATCAGTTAACCTAATCCTATAAGTAATAAACAAATATTCCTTAAATAATTTTTCTTGTTTTGTCTAGTCATGTAAGTCTCTGATGGGATGCAAATCCAGATATGTTTCTGGAGAGAGAACATTGTACTGTTATTGAAAGATTCTTCAATTCCATTATCAAATATTTGAAATATTCAACATAATTGATCTTCTCCAAACTTTACGCAGACCTACTGATCTAACTCATGGTAATTTTAATGGATGAAACAAATATAAGGTGTAATTGAGAGAAAATACTAACCTATGTGGTAGTGCCAATATGCCAGAAATCAGGAATAAAATGCAGGATGGCCTTGAGAAAATTGATTCATCTAAAAAAAGATGACATATAGTAAAGGCCAATATAAGGTGGATGGGGGCAAAAAAGTTTAAACACAAATCTCTTTGGGGAAAATAACCTAATAAATTTTGTTGTCAATGCACTTAACAGGAGGTATGAATAAAATGCTATTATGAAATATGCCAGTGTGATATTGTGATCTACCAAATATGTTTGCTACAAAAAGGGTTCCTTACTGCTCTATTCTACAGAAGGAGAATGTTGTGTTTCATTTCTACTATTCTATTTCATTATTTATTCATGTTGGGAAGCTGTAGTACACTTAACTTAGAATTCAGGGTAGGATTTTAAACCCTAGAAAGCCAGGTGGCAATCAGAGAAAAGTCATTTTTAGATTACCAGATGAGGTAAAATCATAGAAACTAGGACGTAATTTAATACTGAGTAAGCAAACAGGAAGTGAGAGCCATAAGAAACACAGGCAGGCTGAGTTAGGTTGTCATGGCAGGATCAGAGACAGAGGAAATGAGAATCAGGCTGTCAAATCAGAAATGTTGGCACCCTGGGTCACGGTGGGTGTGGGGGAAGCCTACAGTCCAGTTCTCTGCCTACAACGGAGAGATTTGAGACAGATGACAATTTCAGAGATCTGGTTGTTTGGCCTCCTTCACCTGATCCTTTAGGTTAATGCTACAGGAATTACCACTGTTTCCATCATAACAAAAGTACCCTTTACTGACAGCTTGCCATGTGCCAGGGCACAGTATAGGGATTCATTCATTCATTTATTCATTCATTCCTTTATTCCATAAATAAGCATTGAGCTTACAATGTGCCAGTTACTGTGATAATTACTAGGATACAATGTTGAGTAAAAAGAAACATGGTCCTTGCTCTCATAGCAAGGGTGAGACAAATATTAATCATATAGTGTACATAACTTAAATATATGTATAATTAAAAATGTGTAAGTATTACTAACAACAGGAAAGGGAACATAGATAGATAAGGGATAAAATTTCATTTAATGCTAATAAACTTGCGGAATCCCCATTTTACATAGGAATAGACAGAGGCTTGCAGAGGTTAATTCACAAAATCACATACCTGTAAGATAAGAGATTAACCCTTTTGTGTTATCTTCCTAGTCACAAACTCATTGAAATAAGACTCATACAAATGTAGAACTGAAATGGAAACTTAGAGCCTATATAAATTAATTAATTTATTTATCCAAATAATATGTGTTGAGTGGCAGTTCTAGGAACAGGAGATATAATAGAAAAAGGCCCTTTTCTAATAAGGCTTACATTTTAGTGGATGAAAACAGCAATAGATGAACAAACTAGCTATCTAATTATCAGTGATAAAATGATAGCAGAGAAACAAACAAGTCATGTGATAGGCCAAGATGAAATGGCTCTTTTGTCAGGCGGTACCAAGAAAGGCCTCCCTGAATCCAAAATAAGAAGAAGCTGCCTCCTCAGAAGACGAAGGGAAGAGTCTTTCAGGCAAAGGGGATTTCTGGGACAAAGGCCCTGGGATGGGAACAGCATGACATATTTGAGGGACAGAAAAAGCTCAGGGTGGCTGCAGTGTTAGGAGAATGGTACAAGATGTGTTTGAAGAGCTCATCTGGGTCCAGATTACAAAGAACCTTGTAGGTCAGGGCTTTGGGGAGGAAGTTTTGGGAAGGTTATTTAAAGAGACAAGGTGGAGAAGGTAGGACGTGATTTCAGTTTTAAATGATCACTCTTACTGCTATGAAGAAGGTGGACTGAAGGAGGCACAGTGGATAAAGGGAGTGTCACCACGAGGCTCTCTCATACGCCTCCCAGGTGAGAGGTGACAGTATCACTGACTCGGTGGCAATAGTGGAATTGGAAAGAAGTGAATGTTTTAAAGATCTCTTTATTAAGGAAAATGTCAAATATATACAAATTTGGAAAAAATGGTAAAATAAAATCAGATCTACCCATCACCCACATTTAACCATTATCGACTCATTGCCAGTTTTGGTTCTCCTATACCTCACCAACTTCTTCAGATTATTTTGTAGCAAATATAAGATATTCTGACATTTTTTCCATAGGTTTATAATCTGAATCTCTAATGGAGAAGGATTTATATTTTGAACACAATATAAATTTATACCTAAAAGTGAACAATAATCCCTGAAGCTATCAAATATCTCTGTCAACGTTCACGTTTCTTTATCTCAGGAGGTTTCTTAATGATTTCTTTGAGTTAAGGTCCTTATGTTCACGTATTGCATTTGATTGATGTGTTGTTTATGTCTTTCTTGTTCTTTTCTTTTCCTTTCGACTTATTCATTGAAGAATTTGGGTGGCTTCACTAAGAGTGTTCATCAATTTGGATTTTCCTAATTATATCATATTGGTGTCATTTTATGTGTTCTTCTAACCCCTGTAAATTGGCAGTTAAAGCCAGAAGTTTAATTGGATTCATGTTTGGTTTTTTTCTTCCCTTTGGCATGTACCCTTCCATGAAAAAGCATATAATTTCTGATTGTCTCTTTTTGTGATGTTAGCAATTGTTGATTATCATCACTCAGATCTCTTAATTAGCAGTTGCAAAATAGTGATAATGTAATTCTATTATTCAGAAGTAGATGGCTTTGAAATATATTTTAGAGATAATGTGGATAAGACTTGCTGATGGAAATTTGACGAGAAAGAGAGAAAGTGGGAAATTAGGAATGACTCCTATGTTTTTAGCTTGAGAAGTTAGGTTGACAGAATTGCCAATTAATAACTTGGGGAAGGCTGAGAGCAGCTTTCGGGTGTATGGAAAATGAAAAGAGAAAGATTATATACCATACAAATATTCAAGTGGATGTTTCAGAAAGGCAGTCTAGAATTCGAAAAAGGGATCAGAGCTGTATAATGTCGTCAGAGTGTATACTGGTATTTGAAACTGGGGGTCTGATGGAGATTACCTAGGCAGGGGTGTGTAGAAGAAAAGAAATTTTGAAGCCTTCCAAGGAATTTTAAGCAATTGATTCCCAAGTAGAACCATGTAGAGAATTGAACAGAAAGTCCTCTCCATGTTCAAAAATATAAATTGGAGAGAAGGGTGTCCCCTCTACACCACAGAGGAGAAACATTATGCTTGCTCAGGGACAAGCCATGCTAATCCACAGAATGCATACACCTGTGGCTTGGACATCAGGGAGATTTTCTTGTTTGTCAGCAAGGTAATAACAATTAGAAAGCACTACTGGGAAAGGAGTTAAAACCCCATCTCCACTGTGTTAGGCAGAACTCTAACATGGCTCCCATAACCTTTGTCACCTGGTGTGACTCCTGCGATTAAGTTGTGTTATCTTCCAAAAGGCATTTTGCAGATGTAAGTTACTGATCTGTTGATCTTAAAATAGGGAGATTACTCGGTGTGTCTAAACTGAGCACATGAGCCTTTTAAAAGCAAAGAGTTTTCTCCTGGTGGCAGAAGAGGAGGTCAGGGAGATTCTAAGTATGAGAAGGATTTGATGTGGTGTTGCTGGCTTGAAGATGGAGGGGCCACATGGCAAAGTATACGGGCAGGCAAGGAAATGGGGACACCGGTCCTATAAGCACAAGGGACTGAATGCTGCCAACACTCTGAATGAGCTTCGCAGTGTGTCCTTCTCCAGAGCCTCCAGGTAAGGGGGCTGCCTGTTAACGACCTGCCTGATACCTTGATTTTGGGCTTGTGAGTCTCTATGCTGAGAACTCAGTTGAGCCTGCCTGGACTTCTGATCTGCAAAACTGTGAGATGACGAGTGGATGGTGAGCTGATAAGTTTGTGGTAATTTGTTACTCAGTATTAGGAAACTAATACTCCATGACGTGTCAGGCACTGTGATAGGCTGCTAGGAGGTATACAAAGGTGAATATGCCTGAACCCCGCTGTCAGTCATCCATCTATGCAAAGAGAAGAGGTGGAACCGGGCCCTGTCTTGAGAGTTTAGCCAGATCTTTTCTTCTTGTGAAAACAAGCGGCACATCCCCAGTACCTTCTGTGTCTCGTCCCCTGTAATGAAATAACACACACCTGGAAACTACACAACTAGTGGACATATAGCACTTAAATTTATTGTCTGTATCAAGATAGAATCATCAATTACTTAACCTGGAACGTAGTATGATGAAAAATATCTAACATTTGCTCAAATTCATTATTATAAAAAAGTATCCAAAATCTACAATTAGCACAAATGAAGTACAATATCATGCAGATACGATATCTCAGTGTTCTCTTCTTAATTTATTATATAAATACACGTATGAACTGAGAAGATATACCTGCTTGGGACTTGCTTATTATTTAATTGAGGGTGTTGCACCTCCATTATGGTAATGTTCTTGTGAGCACTAATTTAAGTCGGTGAATATGTGGCTTTAAATTATTTTTAAAAGAGCCAATGCAGACCTAGGAACTTTCTTACCAATGACATTATTTTGATAAGAAATATATGCGTATAGTAATTGGAGAAACTTTTATTGAGTGACTGCTCCAAAGCAAGCAAACTCGGCAGTGTGTGTTCACCCACTGGTTGTTTCTAATGTGTTAGAATTCGGTATATAACACATTTGAGTGGGGAGTCTACATTAAGTACTTTCAAAATCTCTTTCTGGAGGCAGCACTATTACACCATCAAGAAGTGACACATCTTGCTACTGGTAGAATAGAGTCACATTTTTAAACTACACATTAAAGGAAATATGTATGTTAATGGTCTTTATCTCTCTCGGCAGCAGAGATGGCAACCGTTCTCTGCTTCCTCTTTCATAATTGTCACTTAGAGGTAGCTACTCAGCCAAGGACTACATTTCTCAGCCCCCTTACATCCACATGTGGCCATGTGGCTTGTTCTCACCTGTGGACATTGTAGCTCTTCTGGTTTCTTTTCTTCATCTGCCAGCCATGGGAAGAGGATTCTTGGGCCCCAGGGTGGATGATCAGGCCACAAGATAGAAAGAGCCTCAGTCCCCATACCACCACATGGAAGATGGTAGGCTGACCAGGAACATATACGCTGAACTGTTAGAAAGTGTCATGTAAATTTCATTTAAGAAGTGTGTGTATGTCTGCAAAGCATAAAATGGTAATCATTCTAACATTTGTGTATAATCTTTATAATCTGAAACTTTTATACAACTGATCAAAATCCTCTTATAGGGTATCAAGATGTCACTAGTAATAAGCAGAAAGTTGAGTAAAAATTATATTCAATTTGCCTTTCATTTTGGAAAAAAAATGCAAATATTTACTTGTAATGTGTTATTTTTAGATCACTGCTTGCACTCCTTTGTCATTGAAACAAAAATTAACCAGATAATTTTTTTACCTCTAAGTGAAGAATTTCTGCTATCATAAAAAAGCAGGTTTTTTTTTCCTTTGGGTAAATACCCAGTAGTGGGATTGCTGGATCAAATGGTAGTTCTACTTTTAGCTCATTGAGGAATCACCATACTATTTTCCATAGAGGTTGCACTAGTTTGCAGTCCCACCAACAATGTATAAGTTTTCCTTTCTCTCTGCATCCACACCAGCATCTGCTGTTTTTGGACTTTTGATAAAAGTCATTCTCACTATAGTTAGGTGATATCTCATTGTGGTTTTGATTTGCATTTCTCTCATGATTAGTGACGTTGAATATTTTTTCATGTGTTTATTGGCCATTAGTTTGTCTTCTTCTGAAAAGCTTCTGTTCATGTCTTTTGCCCACTTTTTAGTGGGATTGTTTGATTTTTCTTGCTGATTTGCTTGAGTTCTTTATAGATTCTGGTTATTAGCCCTTTATTGAATATACAGCATGCATATATTTTCGCCTGTAAGTTGTCTATTTGCTCTGTTGATTGCTTCCTTGGCTGTGCAGAAGCTTTTTAATTTAATCAAGTCACATTTATTTATTTTTGTTGTTGCTGTGATTGCCCATGGGGTCATCTTCATAAATTCTTTGCCTATGTTGATATCTAGAAGAGATTTTTCCAACATTTTTTTCTAGAATTCTTATGGTTTCACGTCTTAGATTTAAGTCTGTTACCCATCTTGAATTAATTTTTGTGAGTGGTGAGAGACATGAATCCTGTTTCAATCTTCTACATGTGGCTATCCAATTTTCCCAGCATGATTTATTGAAAAGGGATTCTTTCCCCAGTGTATATTGCTGTCTACTTTGTCAATGATCAGGTGGAAATATGTGGATGGTTTTATATGTGGGTTTTCTGTTCTGTTCCATTGGTCTATGTCTCTATTTTTGTGCCAATATCATGCTGTTTTGGTTACTATAGCCTTGTAGTATAGCTCAAAGTCTGGTAAAGTGATGCCTCCAGATTTGTTCCTTTTGCTTAAGGTTGCTTTGGCTATTTGGGCTCTTTCCTGGTTCCAAATGAGGCGTAGATTTATTTTTTCTAGATCTGTGAAAAATGACATTGGTATTTTGATGGGGATAGCATTGAATCTGTGAGTCACCTTGGGTAGTATGGACATTTTAACAATGTTGATTCTACTGATCCATGAGCATGTTGTGTTTTTCCATTTGTTTACATCATCTGCAATTTCCTTCCTCAGTGATTCATTGTTCTCTTTATAGAGATCTTTCACCTCCTTGGTTAAATATATTCCTAGGTATTTTATTTTCTTCATAGCAATTGTTAATAGTATTGAGTCTCTGATTTGATTCTCAGCTTCACTGTTGGTGGTGTATAGGAATGCTACTGATTTGTGTACATTGATTTTGTAGCCTGAGACTTTGCTGGAGTCTCTTGGTGGAATCTTTGGGGTTTTCTAAATGTAAGATTATATCATCAGCAAAGAGCGATATTTTGACCTCTTCTTCCCCATTTGAATGCTCTTGATTTCCTTCTTTTGTCTGATTGCTCTGGCTAGGACTTCCAGCACCATGTTGAATAGAAGTGGTGACAGTGGTCATCCTTGTCTTGTTCCAGTTCTGAGTGGGAATGCTTTCAACTTTTCCCTATTCAGTATGATATTGGTGGTGGGTTTGTCATATATGGCTTTCATAATTTTGAGGTATGTTTCATCTACGCCTATTTTGTTAAGCATTTTTATCATAAAAGGGTGCTGAATTTTGTTGAATGCTTTTTCTGCATCTATTGAGATGATCATATGATCTTTGCTTTTCCTTCTGTTTATGTGGTGAATCACATTTATGGATTTATACATGTTGAACAATCCTTGCATCCCTGGGATGAAGCCCACTTGGTTATGGCGGATTATTTTTTTGATGTGTTGCTGAATTCAGCTTGCTAGAATGTTATTGAGGATTTTTGCATCATATATTCATAGTTTTGTTTTTTTGTTGTGTCCATTCCTGGCCTTGGTATCAAGGTGACAATGGCTTTGTAGAATGAGTTGGGGAGGATTCCTTCCTTCTCAATGTTATGAAATAATTTCTGCAGTATGGGTATAAATTCTTCTTGTAGGTCTGATAAAATTCGGCTGTGAAACCATCTGGTCCAGGACTTTTTTTTGTTGGAATATTTTTTATTGCTGCTTTAATTTTGTTACTTGATATTGGTCTGTTCAGGAGTTCTGTTTCTTCCTGATTGAGCCTTGGGAGGTTGTGTGTTTCCAGGAATTTGTCCATTTCCTCAAAGATTTTGAATTAATGTGCATAGAGATTTTTACAGTATTCACAGATAATATTTTTTATTTCTGTGGTATCAGTTGTAATATCTCCTTTTTCATTTCTGATTAAGCTTATTTGGGTCCTTTCTTTTCTATTTCTGGTTAAACTAGTGAGAGGTCTATCAATTTTGTTTATCTTTCCAAGGAACCAACTCTTTGTTTCATTACTCTTCTGTATTTTTTTTTTTGTTTCCTATTTCATTTAGTTCTGCTCTGACCTTAGTTATTTCTTTTCTTCTGTTGTCTTTGGGATTGGTTTGTTCTTCCTTTTCTAGTTCCTTGAGATGATTCATTAGACTGTTGATTTGTGATCTTTCTGTCTTTTGGATGTAGGCATTTAAGGCTATGAATTTTCCCCTTAGGACTACTTTTGCTGAATCCCACAGATTTTGATACCTGTGTCCCCTTTGTCATTTAGTTCTAGGAGTCCTTTGACTTCCACCTTAATTTCCTCCTTGATGCAATAATTTTTCAGCATTAGGTTGTTTAATTTCCATGACTTTGTAAAGAATTGAGTGTTTCTTTTGGAGTTGATTTTTAATTTCTTCTCCACTATGGCCTGAGAAGATACATGGTATAATTTCTATTTTTTTGAATTTGTTGAGACATGTTTTGTGGCCTAAGATGTGATCAATCTTAGTGAATGTTCCATGTGCTGATGAGAATGTATATTCAGTAGTTTTGGGGTAGAATGTTCTGTAAATGTCTGTTAGGCCCATTTGCTCTAGAGTCCTGTTTAAGTCCAGTGTTTCTTTATTTATTTTCTGCTTGGAAGATCTGTTCAGTTCTGTCAGTGGGGTGTTGAAGTCCCCAGCAATCATGATTTTGCTGTTTATCACTTTGTTTAGATCTAGTAGGGTTTGCTTTATGAATCTGGGTGCACCTGTGTTGGGTGCATAAATATTTAGGATTGTTATATTTTCTTGATCAATTGCTGCCTTTACCATTATATAATGACCATCTTTGTCTTTCTTTACTATCCTTGATTTGAAGTCTATGTTATGTGATATGAGAATGGCTATACCTGCTTTCTTTTGATTTCCATTTGCATGGAATATTGTTTTCCATCCCTTCACCTTGAGTCTGAATGAGTCCTTGTGGGTTAGATGTGTTTCTTGGAGACAGCAGATACTTGGCTTGTTTTTTTTTTTTTTAATCCATTCAGCCAGCCTATGTCTCTTGAGTGGGGAATTTAAGCCATTCATGTTTATTGAAAAAATTGATAAGTGGGATGCATTTCTCTTCATCCTGTTGGGTAGAACATTATTCCTTTGTTTCACCTCTTGAGTCATTATTTTTATGGGCTCTGAACTTTAGCTTTTGGGTGATTTTATACTGGTGGGTTTCTACTGTGCTGATTGATGTATAGTGCAGATCTGAGTACTTCCTATAGGGCAGGTCTGGTCTTGTCAAATTCCCTCAATGTTTCTCGTGTGAGAAAGTCATTTTGTCAAAAAGACACTTGCACTAGAGTGTTTATTGCAGTACAATTCATAATTGCAAAGATGTGGAATCAACCCAAGTGCCCATCAATTAATGACAGGATCAATAAAATGTGGTATATGTATACCATGGATTACTACTCAGCCATAAAAAAATGAATTAATACCTTTGCAATGATCTGGGTGGACCTGGAGACCATCCTTCTAAGTGAAGTATTGCAAGAATGGAAAAACAAACACTACATGTACTCACTTTTAAACTGGAACTAACTGAACAGCACTTATGTGCACAGATAGTAGTAAAACTCAATGGAAATCATGCAGATAGGAGGTGGGAGCAGGGGATGGGTGAAATCATACCTAATGCGTACAATGTACAGTATCTGGGTGATGGGCACACTTATAACTTTGACTCAAGTAGTACAAAAACAATCCATGTAACCAAAACATTTGTCCTCCCATAATATTCTGAAATTAAAATAAAATATAAAAAATTTTTTTAAAAAGCAGTTTAATCTGTTGTTGATGCCATTGCACATAGTCAAATTTCAATCTACTTTATTAAGTATTTAGTCCCCCAAACCAAACATAATATAACAAGTAATTACACAAATTTTATAGCCAGCAAGTAATGCTTTCTCCTTACATAACTAATTTAAAATAAATCAATAAGCATGCATCACTTAAATGGAATAAATCTAGAATTTTCTTTAACTATATTGAATGTTACAGAAAGTTATAAAATAAGCTCTATAATAAATCTTTAATAATAAACTAACCAAAAAGGAAATATTTTGTTTTGTTTACTAAAGGCCACTTCTTTGTCATATATCAGTATAAATATGAAATGATTTTAAAAACTTTTAAGAGATTTCACAAGATTATATATTATTGTGAAAGGGGTTTAAGAATCAGCAAAAGTAAAGTGTGATAGTTTGCTAAATTTAAATATATTTTATTTGATAAGAATGTCAATGGATACAAATTAAAAAGAATGTTTTACTGTTACTTAATATTCCTTTGGGTTTTAAAAAATTTATTATTTTATTTTTTAGACACAGGGTCTCACTCTATTGCCCAGGCTGGGGTGCAGTGGTACAATCACAGCTCACTGTAACCTATAACTCCTGGCCTCAAGTGATCCTGCTACCTTGGCCTCCCAAAGTGCTGGGATTACAGGTGTGAGGTACCACACCTGGCTCCTTTGGGTTTTATTTCCTGATTCATCTGAGCCTTCTCTGAAAGGGGAGGTATTTATTTAACATCATTTATAATATAAAATAAATTCTTTGTGTTCTATGGGTAAAAACAGATGAGTAACCACTGAAGTAGCAATTTTAATGCAGCACAATGTATGCCATTATACAGAGCAAGAAGAATGATAAGGAAACACAGACTGGCAGAAACATCTAGCCCAGATTGAAGAGATCAGAAAATCTCCCTGGCAAAATGGCTATACTAAAGCCCAGAGGATGATGAAGAGTTGGCCAAATGTAGAGTTCAGGAAGGAGTTTTCCAGGCAGGAGTACAGCAGGGGTTGCAGGGCTGTATAGAGCATCAAAGCTGGAGGTGTAAGCAGGAGCCAGTTTATACAGCCTTATAAGGCCTGTTAAGAACTTTAAACTTTGTCCTAGGAGCACTGGGAAGCTAATAAACAGTTTTAAGCAGGACAGAGACGAGGTGGTGGAAGAAATCCAGGGAGAATATAAGGGTGGCCAAACTAGGGTAGTGGCTGTGGATATGGAAGAAATAGACAGAGTCAAGAGACACATAAAGGTGTCAACTGGATTTAGTGACTTTAGGAAAAGAGGCAGGAGCTGAGGTCTTCTTGTACTTTCTAACCACATATTTTAAGACTGAGTAAATTTCTCTTTAACTCTTGAGGCTGGGTTTTCTTCTCGTGCTAGCCCCTCAACTGATCCCAAACTGAAGATTTTAGTCCTATCTCTGACTCGTGCGTAAAGAGAAAAGTCCTCAGAGCCTCTTGATGTTGTCATACAACTAATCTCCCCTGCTTTAGTCCAGGCACCAGAAGAACAGCCCAAGTTTGCATTTCAGATAGTTCTATTTGTTACAGTCTGTGATTGTTCCTTATTGTTCTGTACCAGGACCTTAAAAGTTACTCATCATCTGAGATGGTGGGTCTTGATGTATCCTGACAGATGAAGGTTTTGTACAAAATTTTTCCTGCTCCTTTCAGATTTACTCTGTGCTCTTCAAGACTCCATGTAACAGCAACTACATTTTAATGCAGTTACAGCTATGAAAAACATAAAACTATCAGTTATTGTCAAATACTCTATAAATGGAGACAGAGGAGGGGTTCAGTTCTCTGTGTAACAAGGACAGAGGAGAAAGGTCAGTGATATATCATGTGGTATAAGATTTCCCCTTAAGCAATCTTCTGCTAAGACTCGCTCACAGTGTGGAGGCTTTTGTCTGGCCAGAGACTCTTAATTCTAAAGCCTCAACTTAAGGCTACAAATATTCACGTCTCTGCTCTGTATACTATTAGAGAAAGGGAAGAATGCATTGCAAGTAGATTTGGGGGAAAAATTAATTTTTGCCATATATGAAGGTCAGGAACTAATATTAATTGTTTAACTTATGAAAAATTAATTAGATGACTTATAAATTATGTATGTGGGAAAAGGAAAATCTGTGAATGGGTGGTTTGAGTATTCAGAAGAGCACTTAAGTTGATAACAAAAGGTATTTTGTGCAGCTGGTCACGTTGGGGTAGGCTTTTGCTCTTCCTTTGTGGCTGAAGATGATGAATACAGAATTGTTCTTATGTAATTCCCTGGTAGTGAGGGAACTAGTCATTTCCATAAAGCATTTATCATTATGTGTTTGTCTGCTGTTTGAAAGCATAGAAGGCAATAGACAAAAATGTAATGGGAAATTCAGAGAACTGAAAAGTTGTTAGAAGAACTAGAATATCTGAATGCTGAGCCCATGTGCCTAGGAACACAACACAATCTCATAATGAGCCCTTCTCCCCGATATGTTGAGAAAAGAGTAAACACAGCAACCCTAGAAGTCAAACCCACACATGTAATATAAAAAGTAAACAACAGATCTAATCCCAAAACAAGTTTGGATTTGCATGTATCTTAAGAAATGTTGTAGAGTATTAAAACATTTTCTTTCTTACTCTGACTTTTAAAAAAAATTTAATTTATAATACTTTTTTCTGGTTAATTTTATTTTTTCAATACCAAGTAATACAGAAGATTGCAACATCTATGAGTAATTTCAAATTGGAGCACAATGTGTTAGAAATGTTCAATATTACTTAGAAAGGCATTTTATCAATTAATATGACTTTAAAAATTACATAAATCTATTTTTCGAACAATGTTTATTTGAATAATTAAAATGAATGTAGTTAAAATTTAAAATAATTTATTCTGGTTTAAACTCTATAATGAAAAGAAAAATAACAAACTATAATTCGGGAAATAGCTATTCCAAGTTAATGGTATATTTACCTTTGGTTACAATCTTGGTACGTATGGTTGGGATATTTAGTATAAATTAAATAAGATTCTTCAATTAGCATACCATAGATGATTAAGCATTTTATTAAAAAAATCAAATTTCTGGTATTCTCTGATTTTCTACAGCTGTTTCCTTTTTACTCTTTTCCTAATCTCCCTTGAGAAAAGATATATTGTTTTCTGTATTTAAAGAAGATAGCTTAATTAACACTAAGCATCAGTGTCTAAAATAAAATAGAAAGAAATTGATGAGTTTGTACAGTAATTATAGAGACTTTTAAAAGGAAAGTATAAATATACCTAAAGGATAGTCTGAAATCCAGAGAATACTTTCCTCCACATATTTTAGTAGTCAGGTAGCCATTTATAACCCCAGTTGGGTGTGATGTCTTTCATTTTAGGGAAGACTGATCAAGGACTTCACTGTATTATAAAAGGGATGGTAGTATGCCACAGGTTTTCATGGTAATAGTACTCTTGAGATTTTATTTATGCTTACAGTTTCACAGAAGAAAAAATATGCATACAAATATTAATTGCAGCTTTATTGTCATTTCCAAGGTCCTCTTTTAATTCACAGGTGCCTAAATATTAACTGAAAACAGTGACTGAAACGTGTCCCATTGTATTCTAGGCATTTGCAGTGTCAAATCTACAGAGACAAGTGCACCTGGAGACAAATGACCAGACTACCATAAAACAGAAGCTTAATTGTGTTCACTTACAGTTTCAAATTATTCCCAACAAATTACCTTGGGTAGGTGACACATCCATCAAGGCAAGACTCTAATTTCATATTCACAGTAATGTGCTCCTGGTTTTAATTCTATAAACTGCTGTAATAAGGTTTTAACTAAGTTTTCCTCTTGACCTCACTGAGCTGAAATATTGCAGGCTGTGTGTTTTTTGCAATGTCTCCAATTAATTTCTGACCTTGGTGCTGCTTGGGCACAATGAGGCAACTGAAGGGTGGAGATCAGATTTAATTTTGAATTTCCTGACTGCTGCTGGTTTGTATCTCAACGTGAACATTGCTTAAACATGTTATTTTTGGTCAATGACTTTTTATGTAGCATGCTGGGCAAATGTAATTAAGCAGGCTAAATTTTGTTCGCTGCTGTCCTCCAAGTTCTTGTATGGGAACTTGAAGTCTCAACAGGAAACACCTGTATGGTAGTTGTATCCCAAGCCTTCCCAGAGAATTAGTATATAACATTGTTTCTGAGCTTAACAAGCTTTTCCCCAAATAGAAGTGCCCAGCTGTATTTGAAGACTGTATTTTTAATTACTTGTGAAAATCCAACCTCTTGGCTTAGAAGTGAACCTTGTTATGGTGGTCTATCAGGCTTAACTATATCAAGGATCAGTCACATCATTCATTTATTTCATCATTCAATATTACACCTTTTTTTTTTTTTTTTTTTGGAGACAAGGTCTCACTCTGTTGCCTGGGCTACAGTGCAGTGGCATCATCACAGCTTGCTGCAACCTCAAGTTCCCTGGCTCAAGTGATCCTCCCACCTCAGCTTCCCAAGTAGCTGGGACTACAGGACAGGCGTGCACCAGCATTACTGGCTAATTTTTCTATTTTTTTTAGAGACCGGGTCTCATTATATTTCTCAGGCTGGTCTTAAACTCCTGGACTCAAGCAATCCTCCCCCCTCAGCCTCCCAAAGTTCTAGGATTATGGGCAAGAGCCCCACCCCAGGCGTACACTTTTTTTTTTTAATTCAACCAACCTTTATTGAATGCCCACTCTGTGTAAGGATTGTGGAGGTATACAAAGAGAAATCAGACTTAGATGCTACCCTTATGAGATATTAATGAGATACACATTATTGTCTTGGATAAAACACAATTAATTCCTATTTAGGGACAAGCAGAAGACATTTGGATAGGCTGTTGGCTATGTGAAAAAATAAGTTGAAATCATGCTGTTAAAATCTTATATAATGGATTAGACATAATTTTTAAAACTCAACAAAAAAATCTAGAAATGAAGAATAAACATAACAAAACTACACTTTGAATTTTATAGCTGAGCTCCTGGTAAAGTTGGAGAAATCCTTAGAGACAAAAAACTAGGTGGGTACTGAAAGCAAAAGTGATAAGTCAAACTGAACATGAGGGTTTTTTTTTCTCTTCAAATGTCACTTCCTTTGCATTTATAATTTTTTATATTTCAGAATATTATGGGGGTACAAACACTTTGGTTACATATATTGCCTATGCACTGCCCAAGTCAGAGCTAGAATCTTGAACATCCTCCAAACAGTGCACTCTGCACCCATTAGGTGTGAGTTTTCCCATCCCCACCACCCGCTTCCCACCTGCCTGACCCCTGATGAATATTATTTCCATGTGTGACATAAGTATTGATCAGTTAGTACCAATTTGATGGTGAGTACCAGTGGTGCTTGTTTTTCCATTCTTTTTATACTTTGCTTCGAAGAATGGGCTCTAGCTCCATCCAGGATAATATCAGATGTGTTAATTCACTTTTGTTTTTTATTGTTGAGTAATACTTAATGGTACACATATACCACATTTTATTAATCCACTCATGGATTGCTGGGCATTTGGGTTGTTTTGCACATCTTTGCAATTGTGAATTGTGCTCCTATAAACATTAAAGTGCAGATGTCTTCATTATAGAATGTCTTTCTTTCCTTTGGGTAAATACCCAGTGGTGGAACTGCTGGATCAAATGGTAGTTCTACTTTTAGTTCTTTGAGGTATCTCCATATTACTTTCCATAGAAGTTGTGCTAATTTGCAGTCCTACCAGCAGTGTATGAGTGTTCCTATCTCTCCACATCCCCGCCAACATTTGTTTATTGGAACTTTTTGATATAAACCATCTCACTGGAGTTAAGTGAACATGAGGCTGCAGTTGTCCTGGTAAAATCTGCAGATTTACCTCACTCAGAGATTTGAGTTTTAATAGCTTAGTGGCCTCAGGAAACAATGCCTTGAGCCCAGGCAAGATGAAAGTTGGAACTGAGATCACAGCATAAGCCTGGCAATCTTAAAGAGTTGTATCCTTAGTGAAAGAGTGGACCAGAAAAGTTCATTTGCTGTAATAGGGAAATGGTAAGTGTGAGGGTTAATTTTAAGTGTAAACTTGACTAGATTAAAGGATATCCAGATAGCTGGTAAAACATTATTTCTGGGTATGTCTGTGAGGGAGTTTCTGGCATTTGAATCAGTGGATTGAATAACAAAGATCCACCCTCACCCAATGTGGGATGGGCACCATACAAGTGAGTGATGTCCCCAGTAGAACAAAAAGGCAAAGGAAAGGTAAATTCTCTCTCTCTCCTCTCTCTCTCTCTCTCTCTCTCTCGGAGCTAGGATACCCTTCTTCTTCTACCCTTGAACATCAGAACTCCAGATTCTATGGCCTTTGGACTCTGAGATTTTCACCAATGGCCCTCCAGATTCTCAGGCCTTCGGCCTCTAACTGGGTTACATCATCAGGTTCTTGAGGTTCTGAGGCCTTTGGACTTGGACTGAGGCATGCAAAGAAGCAGGAAAATTTAATCTAAATGAGAAGATAAATCAATCAATTGAAACCAACCAAGAATTGACATAGATGTTAGAATTAGCAGATAGGACTTTAACACAATTATTATGACTGTATTCCATATATTCCAAAAGTTAAATAGAGATGTAAAAAAAGACCCAAATCAAACTTTTAGAGATGAAAACTTTAATGTATTAAATGAAAAAAATACATTCAATGGTATTAACAGGAGATTAGACATTGTAAAAGAAAATATGAGTAAACTTAAACACATAGCAAGAAAAACTATTCAAAATGAAACTCAGAGAGAAGAGAGAATTAAAAAAAAATGAATCGTTTTCCCATCCCATCCCCTCCTCTCACTGTCACTGAATGGGTGTGGGGTGCACAGTTTTGGGGATGTCCACAATTGTAGCTCTGACATGGGCAGTGCATGGGCAATATATAGCCAAAGTGTTGTACCCCCATAATAGTCTGAAATAAAAGGAATAAAAAATGAATAGAGCCTTAGGAGCTGTGGAACAATGTCAAGTGACCTGGCACTCATATAATTGAAGTCCCTAAAGGAGAGAATAGAGTGGGGGATAGAACAAATAGTAGAATAAATAATGGCTAAAAACTTTCCAACTTGATGATAATTATAAGTTCACAGATCCAAGCTGCTCAATGAACCCCCAAGCATACGAAACATAAAGAAAATTACACCAATGCACATTATAGTAAACGTGCTCAAAGTCAGTCACAAAGAAAAATGTTAAAAACAGGCAGAGAAGAAAACCCACATTACATATAGAAGAACAAAGCATGAGAACAGATTATAGTCAGAAATAATGCAAATGAGAAGACAGTGGGACAGTATGTTAAAAGTACTAAAAGAAAAACCAAGAATAAATAGGCAGCTTAGAATCCTACACCAAATGAAAATGTCTTTCAAAAATAAAGATGAAATAAATACTTTTTTAGATATAAAAAACTGAGACAACTCATTGCCAACAGAATCTAGCTGTAAGAAATATTAAAGGGAGTTTTTAAGACAAAGGAAGATGATACCAAAAAGATCTGTATGTCTACAAAAAAGAATGAAGACCACTGGAAATGGTAACTGCATAGGTAAATATATAAGCCATTTTTCTTATTATTTAGATATCTTTAAAAGATATTTAGAAGATTAAACAAAAACTAACAACACTGTTGTATGGTCTTTGCATCATATATAAAAAGCGCAAAAGTTTGTAGGGGAAAAACTGACTACACTGTTGTATGTTTTTTATACTATATGTTCAGTGGCATATTACTTACCGATAAGTTGTGATAATTAAAGATGTATACTATAAACCTTAAAGAAGCCACTAAAATAACAAACAACTAACAGATAAGATGAAACAAAATAATAAAATATTTTCAATTAATCAAAAAGAAGGTAGAAAAAGAGAGAAAAGGGAACTAAGAACAGATGGGACAAATAGAAGACATAGCAGGATGATAGATTTGCACCTAAGCCTATCAATAATCACGCTGTATGTAAATGGTATAAATGTTCCAATCAAAAGGCAGAGATCATCAGATTGGATAGAAAGGTAAGCCCCCAAAGATTCTGCCTATAAGAAATAGACTTTATATATAAAGACACAAATACACTAAGAGTAAAAAAAGAGAAAATTATATATCATGCTCACACTAATCAAAAGAAACCTGGAGTGATTTTATTAGTACACACTACATAGATTTCAGGGCAAAGAATATTACCAACCAAAAGAAAAGAATAAAAGGCATCTATGGTAGAAAAAAATAAGTAAAACTGTCTTTATTCACAAAAGACACAGTATCATCTACAAATAAAATCTGATAGAATCTATGAAAGTGCTACTAGAATGAAAGTTTGCAGAATATATGATCAATATATAAAAATCAATTGTGTTTCTATGTATTAGCCATAAATATTCATCAATTAAAAAATTTAACACATACTACTTACAGTAGTATCAAAATTATGAAGTATTGTAGGAACAAATTTGACAAAGGATGTGAAAACTTGTACACTGAAAACAACGAAACCCCACAATACTCCAAACAATTGCAAAATTGCTAGGAGAAATTAAAGAAGATTTAAACAAATTTAGAGATATACCATTTTCATCAAACAGAAACTGAATATTGTTAAGATGTTAATTCTCCCTAATCTGATCTTTGGATTGAATACAATCTAAATAAAATTCCTAAGAGGATCTCTGTAAGAAATTGATGAATTAATTTTAAAATTAATATGGAAATGCAAAGGATTTTGATCTTTTTCAAAGTCATTTAGGCTGTCCTAATGCATTTAAATTATTATGCATTTAAATTAGCCTCAATGACTTTGAAAAAGAAGATCAAAATTGGAGGACTAAGGTTATTTGATTTCAAGACTTAATATAAAGCTACACAAATCAGTACACTGTTGCATCAAGATAAAAAATTTATCAGTGTCACATAACATAGAATCCAAAAATAGAACCACACATACATGAACAATTGATTTTGACAAAAGTACAAAGGCAATTAAGTAGAGAAAGGATTGTCTTTTCAAAAAGTGGTGCTGCATGAATATTTTGGATATCCATATGCAAAACACAAATAAACAAACTTTGAATCATACCTCATACAATACACAAAGTTCAAAGTGGGTCACAAACTAAGTGTAAAACATAAAACTATAAAACTATTAGAAGAAAATACAAGGAAAAAAAACTTTTATGTCCTTGGGTTAAGCAAAAAAAATCTTAGTTACAACACCTAAAACACGATCTATAAAAAAAAAAGTTGATACATTGGATGTAATCAATATTAAAAACTTCTAATCTTTGAAAGATACTATGAAGAGAATGAAAAGACAAGCCACAAATTAGAAGAAAATATTTGCAAATCACATATCTTATAATGAACTTGTATCCAAAATATATAAAGAACTCTTGAAAATTCAATTAAAAAAAACCTACTTATTTAAAAAATGGACAAGATATTTGAAGAGACACTTCACCAAAGAAGATATACAGATGACTGATAAGCACAAGTAAAGATGCTCAACATTAGTCATTAGGTAAATGCAACTTAAAACCACAAAGACTTACCAATACACACCTACTATAATAGAATGGTTAAAATTTGAAAAGACGAACTGTACTAAGTATTTTCAAGGATGTAGAGGGACTGGAATACAACCGTGTTGGAAAACGTTTTGGCAATCTCTTAAAATGATAAACGTATACATACCATATTATCCAAACTTTTTACTTCCAGGTATTTACCCAAGAGAAATGAAAGCATATGTCCATACAAAGATTCATAGATAAATGTGCATAGCAGTTTTACTTGCAATAGTTAAAAATAGGACACAATCCAGTATCCCTTCACCAGTGAATGGAAGAACAAACTATGTTTCAATGAAATACTCCTTAGCAATGAAAAGAATAAACTATTGATACATGCTACAACACGGGTGAATCTGAAAATAACAATGTCAACTAGGGTAAGCCAGACACAAAAGAGTATATACTATATGATTCTATGAATATAAAAGTTTGGTTAACATGAGGGTCAATGTAAGCCATTATATGTTTCATAAAACAACACGAAGAATGATAATTATAAAGTATTTAAATTGGGGAGTAAGAAATAAGACAGAATTAAAATACTAGAAATAAATAACATACAAGAAATGAATATAAATTAAGACCAGCATGGTGAGTATTTTTCTCCAGTCATGTTCAGGGCATAGTTACATATGGAGTATACAGAGAACTGGATGGAACTAAGTTTGGAGTTTTGTCAGGGGAGTATGTCTAAGAGTGAAGCAGCAAGTGAGTGAGGGTGTATAATAGGAAGTTATAATCAGAGATCAAGGAATGTAAGCTGAAAGCAGGAAAGTGAAGATTTGAGGGGAATTAGGGTCAATGACAAGGTGGAAAATCTCAATGTAGTCAAAGAATTATTGGAAATTAGGTACTAGAGATAGTGAACTGGAAAGATAGGAAGTATTACTGGTCAAAGAGTAGGATGATTGCACTGGAGATGATGGAAGGGGTGCAATTATTGGGAATATCAAGATTTAGGATATTAGCATGAGTGTGGGTAGCGAATGTGTAGGGGGGAAGGGCAAGATCATTAGAACAGAGAAGTTAAAGAACTGAGAGGCCAGGATGTTGGAAGGACAGTTCACATAGATGCTGAAACCACTAAGTACAATGACAATCATATAGGACAGAGTGACAGTGATCCTCTAAAAGAAACTTTTAACAAATGACAGCAAGAGCCCAGGGATTTGTAGATAGTGTAATAAAAGCACAATGACAAGGAAGGGTAAGTGTTTGGAAAAGGCAATGATCAGTAAGAAGTATTCCTTATTACCAGACCCCAAAACAAGACGGTTGCAGGTGGGAAAAATGCTCCACTTAAGAGGACTGCCAGGAAAGAGAATTTTAGGGGAGAGCCAGGTTTCCCTTAGAGCAGGAAAGTGAAGGAAAGGTTCAGAAGAGAGGTTGAGCACGTAGAGAATTTTGATGGTGACAAATGTGAGTTCCAAGAAATGTTGACAAAATTGTTTAGGAAGAAATCTTGTTTATCTGAGGACTATGAATAGATTTTGTTCTGTAAACTGTGTACTAATTTATGTGTAGACAGTGGTTTTGTTTGGCTTTCCACTCAGTAAAGACATTTTCTTTATGGTCAATATCATTATTTACGAACATCAAAGATCTCTTTTTTTTCCCTCCAAGTATAATGGCTATACATACATTTGCACATAATATCTTTGACCTGGCTATAGTTGACTCAATTTAAGACCTATATATAACTCACAGCATAGAGAACAGAAGTGTCAACATAGGCACAACATAACTGGTGTATCTCAGTTAGGGAATAGGCATTAAAAGAACTGGTTGTAAGAGCACTACTTACACAGTTCCCTGCTTGCCTGGTTAAATGACAAGCATCTCCATACAGTTCTGGTATATCTCAATACATGGAATAAGAAAATTGTTCATTATATGATTGACTGGAAGGTACAATTCCTGTTTGAGTGAAACCCAGCTCCCTATTGCCTCATTTTACACAATGCAATATGCATTACAGTGCAGAGGAAGTTTGAGGGGTAGGGTTGGGATTGAGGTCCACTCTGCCAGGACATTCCTCCCTCCACTTTTCCTGAGATTTAAGGAAGGCAAAGAGAGCTGCTAGCGCCAGGAGCTAGCAATTCACATCAGTAGCCTACCACTCAAACAGGTGCCTGAGGAAGGAAAAGTTAATTGCTCTCTGACTGCAGCCTTGGCTGGGTAAACTCACTTTCAGGAGGCCGTGGAGGCAGACAGCTTCTGTATTGTGTTTTCATGCAACTTCATTCAGAGTGGGATGATTTTCTATACACTATCTTGTCCTATGTGTGGTCAAAAAATTCTTAAACTTTCTGCATTATATAACTTAAATAGAGCTTATTCCACTATTGAATTCTATATTATTCAGCCTTTGTACAGGAAAAGGATCTAAAAATTCCAGTCATCACATGCCCAAAATTTTAATGTGACTAGGTCAAGCCAGCAAATTGAAAAATTTAAAGAATTGTTATTTCAAATATGCATCCTTTTATGCAACTTTAAAATTTACCAGCAAAACAGTTAAAATTGAATCCATTTTCAAGTTCAGAGTACACTTTTTCTTGAAGATGGTCTTGAATTTTACTATTCTACAGAAAGAAAAAAATCAAACTCTGATATTAAAGATTTGCTCTGATTTTTACACTTTCATAATATCTTTGAAGACTACAGGTTGATGCTTTCTACAGAACAGTATATCAAGCTTGTTTTTTTTTAAAGTCTAAATATCTAAAACTAATAGTAAAAAAGGTATGGTTATATCATTTCATTGTGTATATTATTCTATCATTCAACTGATTTATGCTTTATTTTTATGGTTCTCATCAAAACTGTAGCAATGTTTAAGAACTTTTTACCAACTTTTGCTTGAGCAATAGTCAATGTTTTAAACATGCCTGTTGTCATGTGAATTATTTCTCAAGGTTCTTAGAATAAATATGTGTGTTGTTATTGTTTTATCATTTCTATCACCAAAGATAGAACAGTGGTTATTGAAACTCAAGACATATTTAAAATTGTTCTGAAGTCTAATAGCAGTTCGTAAGAGAACCTTTTCATTAGGAAAAAACCCCAAAAAACCTCACTCATATTCAATGCCTAAATTCACTCAACAAATAATAATCAGGGGTGTAGTATATGTCTGGCACTCTACTGGGCAATGAGAAGAACGTGGAGATGAGAAACAGAGTCCTTCAGGGAGAGAAGGAGAGATTCCAATAATTTAGGGGAAGCTCTTCAATGAGAAGGGATGTTGGAGCTAAATTTTTAATGCTAGTTTGCCACATAGAAAACAGCAGGGTAGGGAGAGGGTATTCCAAATGAAATGAATGGTATGCTGAAAGGTAGTGTGGAGTGATGGGGTGCAAGTATTGTAGTTCAGTATGCCTAAAATGTGTGGTTAATAGGGAGAACAATGGAGATGAGGCTCAAAAAGAAGATACCAATCAATCAAGAGGGGCCCTGCAAGCTATGGGATTTGTTCTTTTTAAAAAAAAACCATTTTCAATATTTTATTAATTATGTAAGCAGTTTAAACATAGCCCAAGTTCTATTTCAATAAGAGGAACACAAGATTTGACTGCCATCAGCTACTCATGGGTTTTATAGCACACATAGTATCATATCACTATTGGGATTTGTTCTTCATCTCTTGGTGATAGGGAGCCATTGAAGGATCTTTTTTAAGCAAGCAAGAGGCATGACCAAATTCACATTTTAGAAAATTGTTTTGGCAATAGCCATCATCATTGTCATCAAGGTATCAATTGAGTGTTTTCTTTTTATACATTACCATAATTAACCCTCAAAATCACACTGTGAATGAAATACTATTATCCATATTTTACAAATAAGGCAGTTAAGGAACACGTCCAATATCACTCATCTATTAAGTGGCAAAGCAGGGGGATTCAAACCAGGGTAGTTTGAACTAAGCTCCCTCTCTTCACTGTCTCTGAGTAAATTCTAGTGCAATATGGGGGGTCAGGGGATGGGCAAAGAGACCATTGAAATAAAATAGGTAAGAAAGTGGTTGATGAGGAACAAATAAATTCAAGAATTATTTAAGAGTAGAGTGTCCAAACACCTAGTTTTGAATTGGATCCAACAGCATTTGAACTGTCTGGGAAATATATTGAGAAGTATTTTATATTTTTAATTAAAAAGTATTATTATTATGTCATTATATAATTTGCATGCAAGTCTTCTTGCTCATTCTCTGGGGCTACATTGTGAGTAATTCAGCTTATTTGTTGTCTGGTTAGCTTAAGCCTTATTGTACAATCAATGCAGATCACTACAGCCAGCTACATTATTCAAATTTATGTAAGCTTGTCTAACATGAAGTAATATGCAGACACACTAGATTGCTAAAATTTTTCTTTTTGTAAATATAATGTTCATGTATTTTTTGTCAGCTTTCATTTTTCTCATATCTCTATGCGCTCCTTTTGGGGAAGAAATGTGTGGTGGATTTAACAGGCTGATTACCCTAAATCTAAAATTTTGTTCAACACTGGCTTGTGATCATTAGAAAAAAAGTACTAGCTTGTTGTTAAGAAAGTTATATTTGCATTGTAGAAGGACTTTTTCTAGTTTTTATAGTCAATAAATATAATTGTAAATTTACATCTGAAACATTGAATGTGTACCCAAGAATGTTCAAATATCTAATGATCTGGTTTCCTTCTGATAATTCACTATAGCATGCCCTAAATAATTGTGTCTGACTCTTCGGTAGATTCCCATCTAAATGAATGAAACAGGTGATGTTCCTACAATGGTCTGTCAGGTCCTCCACAACTGACCCAGCCATTCTGACCCACCTGCTACCCATTGTCTACCCAAGCTCATCTCTACTCTGCCCCATGACTCACACTTCCTGGCCACATTGACTACTTTGCTTCTCCTCAAACATGCCAAACACTCAGGGCCTTTGCAATTGCCATCCTCATGATCTGGGACGCTCTTCCTTCAGACATATCCACATGGCTGGCTCCCTCACCTCCTTCAAGCCCTTGCTTAAGATATCCCCTGATGAGAAAGGCCTCCTAAACCACTCTCTATGTATTACTTCTCTCAAAACTCTTTTCTTCTTACCCTGTTTCATTTTCCTTATTGCACTATCTCCATCGTATATACTGTACATGTATTTGTATATTTGTCTGTCTCATAGCACCAAGATGTAATTTCCAATAAGTCAATACCTAGAATATGCTATTCACTGACTTTGAATGGAAAAACATCTATTAATAAATGGACAGCAAGAAATCGTTTCCTCCCTAAATGCACTGCTCCTCCAAATTTGTTTAAAGTGGTTTAATATTCTTTGTCAATTGCTGTATCTTGGTAACATGGAAGGAATATCTAACATGATGAATAATCTATAAAGGGATGATTACAAATATTCAAGTTCTAGTCAGTAAGGCAGGGACTTAGTTTTCTTTAGTTTTTAATAGACCTTCACCTCTTTGAAAGCAAAATGATGTCTTTTCAAAAAAGAAAAACCACATTAAATCTATAATATCTAAATAAAACATAAAGATATTACAGGCTGTCATAAAAAACTTCTCATATTGTTAGGACATATTTTGTGCAATATAGTTTATTAAGTATTGAGTGTTTTTTTGTGAAAGGTAGTGAAAGAATCCAAAGAACCAAATTACCAAATTGGTGGAGTAGGAGTGAGAGAAGGAGTTAATTAAAGATTCATCTATTGGTCCATGGGCAGCTGGCCATTTCATCAACCAAGACTAAAACACAGATTGAAAATTCAAGGAGTGATTGCTGGAAAGGAGAGTAGAGATGGAAAAATATGTTGGTTTTGACATACTGCTGCACATCCAATTATAGTTGTCCAATAAGGGGCAATCGGAATTATAGATCTGAATCTGAGAAGTTTATTCTGGAAATAAACATTTTAGAACTATCAGAATATATACAGCCATTGAAATTATGTGCATAAAAGAGATTACTTAGGAAGGGTGTGTTTGTCAAGACAAGAAGGTGGAAAATGTTTCATAAATGTTTAGTGTACTAACTGAACTCTTTTTACCCCCCTAGTGCAATAATTATTTTTTCTTTACTGTATCTGCATTTATATTCCTCTGTTCTTTGCTATACATTTTTAATTAATTCCTTTTTCTCAATTAGTGATGCCAGATGTGTTTATTTTATTAATTTATTCAAACAACCAACTTTTAGTTTTTGTTAACATTTTAATTATTTGTTTTCTTTCTATTTCTTTGATTTCTACTCTTACTTTATACTTTCATTTCTTCCACTTCCTTTGGGTTTACTCTGTTGTTCTGTTTTTAGCTTCTTGAGTTAAATGCTATAGAAAGAGAAAATTTTAAGCCCCATTTTCTTTAATGTAGATATTATAAACTCTATGTACTTTGATTCAGTTCTTGATTTTATTAAATTCTATTTGGCTTTCAATGAATGGTTAAGGCCAAAGACTAAGCTTCTAATTAGCAGTTGTCAGTGAAAAGCCTTGAAAGAATAAAAGATTGTTGAGTATAGTTCAGTGTGCGTCAGTTAGCTATTGCCACCACATTGCTGCATAACCAACTACTCCCAAATCTCAGGGATTTAAAACAACCATCATTTATTCTCATATATTTGTGGGTTCACTGATGTCTGGGCTCAGCCGTATGGCTCCGTTGATCTCAGTTTGGCTTGGTCTTGTGTCTAGGGTTCAGCTGGAGTTTAGGTCATGTAGGTTGTTTTGGTTGAGATGGGTGAGCTCAGAAAACCCAGCATATTTTTTTCATGGCAATGGCAAAGGTGAATGAGAGCCAGCTCAAGAATGCAAGCACTTTTCAAGTCTTTGGTCATGTGACACCCAGTAACACTTCATTGCAAGTCACATGATTGAACTCAAAGTCTGAGGGTAGGAAAACATAATCCTCCTTAGTTAGACTGCAAAATCTTTTGTCACAGGGCATGAGTAACAGGGAGAGATGGAGAACCAGAGCTTTTACTGCAATCAATTAAAAACACAACGCAATCATATATAGTTTGACTGAGAAAAATAAAATCTTGCTGATACCAGGAAAATAAATCTAAATTATGCTCAAATTAAGGACATTCTGTATCAAATTTTAAAATACTTTGACTGTTGTAACCACATTTTAAAATATTCCTGTAATCATAAGTGTCCTTACTCTTTTCCTTTTTTAGAAGTCCTCTTGAAACACAAAACAAAGGTTTAATCTTACCTCTTGTGAAACTGACTGTTCATCTCAGCCATACATATGAATTGTTGGTGAAGAAAACACCATTAAATCAGTATCTATAATTGGATGTATTCCACTGTTAGAAGGAAAGATCTTAGATTCTGTCTCTGATATTAATATTGATAAATCAACTTTTGTTTCTTAGTATTTGTGAGGTATATTGTTTTCCTTCTATTTTTTCCAACTTTTTGATTCATTTCATTTTAGAAGTATATTCATTTTTTTATAGTCCCATCTGATAATCTGCCTTTTAATCAGAAACTTTAATTTACCAATTTTTATTGTGCTTACTCATTTAGTTGGAATTCTATCTACTATTTTTCTATTTTCTTCCCCTTCTTTGCTTTTGTTTTGTTTTGTTTTGTCTGTTTAGTTTATTGATTTTTCCTCTCCTCTTTCTTGCTTTCTATTGGATTGGTAATATTGTTCTCCTTTATTCCTGCTACTAGTTTGGAATCCATACAATGTATTTCTATTTTATTTTCACATATATACTTGACTATAACTTTCTCCAACTCAAAAATTATTCTATACTTCCTGCTGCTTCTTGAACAAGACAAGGTACTACATTGAACCTTCCTCCTGTTCCCCATCCTCATCTCCATTTGAATGGTGTGCCTTTGGATATAATCTGTCTGTATTACTTTATATTTTTCTCTTTATCTTTGATAAGCTGAATTTTCACCATGGTGTATTTAAACATGACTTTATTATTTTTTTCCAGATCTATGCTTATTTTAATTAATAACTTACGTGACACATTCCACATTCTTACGAACTTTTTTATTTCAGAGTATTAGAGTGGTACAAACACTTCGGTTACATAAATTGCCTTTGCACCGCCCAAGTCAGAGCTACAAGCGTGCCCATCCCCCAGACAGCACGTACTGCATCCATTAAGTGTGAATTTGCTCATCCCCTCATCCCCCCTCCCACCTGCCCGACACCCTGTGAATGTTTCTTCCCATATGTGCACATTAGTATTGATCTATTAGTACGAATTTAGTGGTGAGTACATGTGGTGTCTGTTTTTCCATTCTTGCGGTGCTTCACTTAGAAGAATAGGCTCCACCTCCATCCAGGATAATACAAGAGGTAGTTCACCATTTTTTTTTATGGCTGAGTAATGGTATACATATGGTATACATATACCACATTTTATTAATCCACTCATGTATTGATGGGCACTTGGGTTGTTTCCACGTCTTTGCAATTGTGAATTGTGCTGCTATAAACATTCGAGTGCAGATGTCTTTTTTACAGAATGTCTTTTTTTTCCTTTGGGTAGATACCCAGTAATGGGATTGCTGGATCAAATGGTAGTTCTACTTTTAGTTCTTTGAGGTATCTCCCTACTACTTTCCATAGATTGTACTAGTTTGCAGTCCCACCAGCAGTATATGAGTGTTCCTAACTCTCCGCATCCATGCCAACATTTGTTGTTTTGGGACTTTTTGATAAAAGCCGTTCTCACTGGAGTTAAATGATATCTCATTGTGGTTTTGATTTGCATTTGACTGATGATTAGAGATGTTGAGCATTTTTTCATATGTTTTTTGGCCATTATTCTATCTTCTTTTGAAAAGTTTCTGTTTATGTCCTTTGCCCACTTTTTAATGGGGTTGTTTGATATTTTCTTGCTGATTTTCCTGAGTTCTATATAGATCCTAGTTATCAGCCCTTTGTTGGATGTATAGCATGAAAATATTTTCTCCCATTCTGTAGATTGTCTATTCGCTCCAATGATAGTTTTCTTGGCTGTGCAGAAGTTTTTTAATTTGATCAGGTCCCATTTATTTAGTTTTGTTGTTGCTGTGACTGCTTTTTAAGTGTGTTTGGACCTATAAGAACCTGGTGGCAAAGGAAGACAGGGAAAGGGAGTGAGCTATTGCTCTGCCCATAATCTCCGGTTGCCTCTGACCCCATAATCTTTGATATGGACAATTGATGTTTTTCCATACATGAAAAGTGTGATACAAAAATAGCTCAGAGCCCTCTTTCTTCAGAAATTGTGGAACAGCCATCATGTTTAAAAGATTTGAAATCCCAGGCCCCCTTCCTCTGGTTCTTTTATCCCTTGGTCTGACAATTCTTCCCCTAACATTACATGTCCAGAACTATGGGCATTTTGAAACTTCCCTCATTTTCTTCTTTTTATGAGCATTTAAAGATTGGACTCATTGAATTAGATGAAAATCTCCTAGTTTAAGTTAGTCTCAGTTGTGGTAAATTTGATCTCTCATTTTATCCCCATGAATTACTTTTTCTCATGGTTTTGTTCTTAAAAATTTAGTGCAGTAATGACAGCTGTTTAACAGCTTAATTCTTGTTTAAAGAATAGTTGGTTCACATCCTATGTAAAATGTTAATTGTCAACTTTAGAAAAACAGAAGATGTTTTAAAATAGTATATATGAAGTTGCTCTGGGTGGAAGATACTTGTTTCTGTTTAGTGCAATAAGAATTTATCAAACATTTTACCTTCAAGCCCCTTCAAAGAGCTATCCAATTCATGATCCTTTGATTTATTTCCATCACAAGCATGTCCTCAAGCATGTTATTCTCATATTATGAGCATATTATAAAGTCTCAAGTTTTACTTACTATAGTTGCTTTCCTCCCAGCAAAAAGCATGGTAAACCTTACGATATGTAAAATCTCAATAATTCTTAGACTAAGAATCATTTTCTGACAATAGTGAACATTTTTTTCTTCCTAAGGAAAGAACACTCTGTACATTATCCAGGGGTGGGGCATGGGAAATGCGTCCCAAGGATAAGTTATCTCTGGTTCACGGACATCTATAATTCCTTTTCTGACAAGTCCATTTGTAACATACAATACACATTGATAAGCTATCAGTCACGTGAACATTTGAAGGAAGAAAAAAAGTACTCATTGAATGAAAGGTCATTAATCTTTTATAACAAAGTTTCAAAGTATATTCAAAGCATATTTTGGTCCTGTTCCCTGAATATTATATTGAGAACATCTGATCTTGGAAGACAATGATGTATCACACCCAGGTTTCTAGCAAATAAAATTAAATAAAATGTCATTAAACTCAGTTAGCAAATATTAGGATAGAACAGGGTGTTTATAACAAACAAATATTTCAAAAAGTAACTCAGCTGTCCTCTTTTTATTATATGAAGGAATTTCACCAAACTCTATTTTGTTCCCTAGCCAAGGGCCATTGAAACACTTGCCTAATAAGAGAAACGTGGGAATAACAACTAGCAACTGTGATATCCAAAATACAGATTAGTTTAATGAACTATATCTGCCATTTCCACTTTATTAAAAATGAGCGGTGTCCAGTTCATGTGCTATAAATTCACAACCATCTCCTGTAGGAATTTTAATTACAAGAAAATAGAAGAAATCAGGAAGCTAAAACCACTGTCAAAGACAAGATATGCATATTTTTGATCAGAAATAGAAAAGAAACACAAAGAAGTAGATGGAGCTTGCTGGTTCCAGAAGTGGAAGCAAGTAGAAACTGCTGGCAGTTTGGGCTCCAGTGGGTAATAAAAACCAAAACTGCCCCATTGAAGATTGGACTAAGTTGGAACTCAGAGCTTAAAATGAGACGCTACAGTGGACTCTCCCTGCCGTGAGTGGAAGTTCAGAACAGTGGCACTCACCATTTATGTGAATCGATGGTTAGCACTTTTGTAAAACTGCATCATTGGAGGGACAATAGGAAGTAGATAAGGCCTAGAAATAAGGGCAGAGACTACACCATCCAATAGCTTGGTATCTAGATTTGCATTATTTACAAAATCAGTGTAGGATAGAGGCCCCTAGCCACACTACAGAACAAGACAGACTTCCAGTCAAGATGAATCTGGAAACAATATTCCAAAATTCGTGAGGCCAACCAGTTTAGGAAGAGCAACTGTGAGATGAATTCAGTCTAGATAAAATGAAAACATAACTGAGCAATATGAAAATCAATTTGAAATATACAAGTTAAAGATCCTGAAAGAGATCTATGAAACACAAGCCCCCTGGAAAAAAGAAGAAAATATAAAATAACCAAAAGAACAGAAAAAAAGAAAAATATTGAAGTAAAAATATGACAAATAATACAGTAATTGAAATAAAAAACAAAAACAGAACAGAAAATCTCTTGACAGTTTCTAGAAATAGAGACAATTAGTGAACATGAGAAAATACTGAGGTAGTCTGCCACAACACTATAGAGAGATAAAGAGATTAAAAATGTAAAAGAGTAGTTAATAAAGATGGAAAATAGCTTGAGAAGATTCAATCTGTGCTAAATGACATTCCACAAAGAGTAAATAGAGTGAATGACAGAAAAATAGTAAAGACTGGATAGCTAAGAATTTTTAGATTTGAAGAAAGATATGAACTCAGACCATGTACACCAAGTGCTAAGCAGGTTAAATGAAAAATAAAGCCATGTTTTGGTACTGGCACAAGAACAGAGACATAGACCAATGGAATAGGACTGAGAACCGAGATATAAGACCATATTCATATAGCCATCTAATCTTTGACAAAACAGACAAAAACATACACTGGGGAAAAGAATCCCTGTTCAATATATGGTGCTGGGAAAATTGGATAGCCCTATGTAGAAGACTGAAACAGGATCCGTACCTCTTACCTCTCACACAAATCAACTCATGATGGATAACAGACTTAAGCCTAAGGCATGAAACCATAAGAATTCTAGAAGAAAATGTTGGAAAAACTCTTATAGATATCAGCCTAGGCAAAGAATTTATGAAGAAGACCCCAAAAGCACAAATGTTTTTCCATTTTCTAATTCATATAGATTTTTTAAAAAATTTCAGAGTATTATGGGGGTACAAATGCTTTGGTTACATAAATTGCCTTTGCACTGCCCAAGTCAGAGTTACAAGTGTGCCCATCCCCCAGACAGCATGTACTGCCTCACCTCTGTTAAGTGTGCACATTAGTGTTGATCGATTAGTACCAATTTAATGGTGAGTACATGCGGTGTTTGTTTTTCCATTCTTGTGGAAAATACTTTGTGTCCTATAAGCTGCCCTTCAATTTCACATACTGAGTGATATGAAAATGTAAAACCCTGCATTCACAAGTTCAATGCTTCAGAACCATCCTATAAAACAAGACAAAAGAGAAGTTCCCAACTTGAGGCATCAGAAATATGTTCTTCAGAAGGCTAAAGACTAGTCAAGCCACAGGTTCTGAGGCTCACCACCAGTGACAACTGAGCAGAGTTGGGGGTGTCCTAGTCTTAAGTGGCTACAATCAATTGGTATTGGCCCGGAAAGCAAGAGGTCCACTTTACAAATATTCATATGCACCAACCACAACCAAAAATATAGAAGAAAAAATAGCTGATAGACCTTTTAGGGGAGGGTTGGGGGGATTATATTGTTTAAATTGAAATGAGGTGAAAATCAAAGTGTTCTCCTACCTAAACAGGAAAGGCTTGAAAATACATTTGGGAAAAAAAAAGATTTTTGTATTGGACATGAACTAACTCTTAGATAACAAATGAAATAATTTTCTAATTCATATAGATTTTTTTAAAATAACATCAGTATTCATGACAACTTGCATGAAATTTTTGTTTGTCCTATATGAATGACTACTTGAAAGGCACTTACAAAAAGCATCCATGAAAAGATCATAGGTGTCTGTCATTCATAAGGAATTTTGACAATAAATATGAAATCACTATTATAATTTATTCTCTGTTTATTAGAAAGTTGGTGGACTTATTTTATTTAATAGCCAAGGATGCTGTGTGTGTCAAAGTACAGTACTAAAAACTTCTAAATGATTATTTTGTACAATATATAATTTACCATGTTTAATTAAGTACCTCTCTCTCCTTTTTAAGGGCCTGCTATGGTCAAGGCACTGTACACAGGGAGTACAGCATCATGGTCAAAAGCACAGGCTCTGTAGCTAGTCCACCACAGGTGTGACCTTCAGCAAGGTATTTAACAGCTCTGTGCCTCAGTTTCCTCATCTGTAAAATGAGGATAATGTTACCTAATTCAAAGAGTTATAAATATTCGAAGTTTTAATATACTTAAAATAGACTTAAAGATAGACTTAAGGTAACTGACACCTATACCCTTATGTAAATAAGAGTTACAAAGATACAGTAATTGCATTTTACTTTCACATATGGGTTTTCTTTTAGCTTTTATGAACATTTTCATGTATATTATTAATTACAATATTCCTGTGAAATATCCATTGTTGATGTTAATTTTCAAATATGGGAACTTAGCAAAAGAGGTTGCTCAAGACCACATAGCCAATAAGAGCCAAATTTGGAAAGAAAGCCCAGTTCCCATGGCTGCTGCTCCAAGATGCAACCCATTGTGTTGCACTATCCCTTGAAAATTGAATTTTAATCAAGACTGTGGGTAAGTCTTTCACACACACACACATGCACACGTAGTGAGACAGAACTTTGGATACGACGCAAGGAAAATGATCTCACTAAGAATGTACTTCAGTGAAGGGATCCCATTGTTTCAATATAGCCAAAGGTGAGCAGAGCACAAGGGGGAGGCAATTAATCAGGAGTCCACCAGCTTGTTTCATTTTATGTCTCATCATATGGAGCACAGTGTCAGTAGGTTGGTAAGAAAGAGACACCACCCCTGAGCCTGTGCTGAGGGGATCCTGGAAGTCTTCCCCAGGGTAGCCAGGCCATCACTGTGGAGCCAGACCCTGACACCCACCGAGGGAAGCAAGGGAGTGACTGTCAATAATTAAACCATCTGTAACCCTTTATCTTGTTTTGATTCTCAGAAATAAATCAAGGACACCACACACAGAATGTAAATTGGCCTTTGCAGTCTTGCCCTCTGGGATAATTAACAGATGCACAATCATAATGCAGGCCAGTGCAGGGGAAATCTGTTTGCATAATGAAACATGCTATTTCCATATACTCTGGAAACTTGGCTTCTTCGAGTTCCTGTGTTCCTCTTGTTGGGGTGACTTGGAAAGAGAGTGCTTTACCATTGCCAATCCCCACCATAAAAGCCCTATACCTGGGAGCCCCCAAAATATAATAGAGCTAAAGGAGAATTTTTAAAATATCAACAAATGAAACAAATATAATAAGTGTTGTATGTGGTCCTAAACGATAGCTAAGAATCCCAAATGATACAATCATGAAACACAGATCACATGAATGAAAAAATGTAACTTTGTTATTTAATAAATATAGCATCTCTTGAAAGAACAAATGTTTCAAAATTTTAGGTTTATAGGAGAAAGAGAGAGAGAGAGAAAGAGGAAGAGAATATTAGAAATCTTTTCCTAGTGGATAGACAAAGGGCGTTCACAGAGGTAATTTTTAGATGGAAGAGATAAAGAGATGAAGGCTCAGGGAACCAAAAAGGAGGAAACAGTAGAATAAACTCTGCTGGCATTGTCATAAAGACTTACCAAGGTCTAGATAGCAAGGTTTTCAGTGTAACTTGGAATTAGAAGAGAAATTTTAAATTCAGCCTGGCTACCCAAGTCTTCTCTTGCTTCATATGCCAAAGTTCACTTCATTGAAAAATATGAGAGATATCTCTAGCAGGTATTCTATAGGATTTCCTTGCATAGAAACATATAGAAGTAATATGCAGGTAAATCTATAAGCTGGCAACCTGCCAATTAGGGGAAAGTTTATAAGCAAATTAAGCTATATAGAAAATAGTAAAAATTAAAGTGTAATATACTGAAGCTAAGAATATAAAGCCAGTAACTTAAAAATAGTATATACAAAAAGATTATCACAGCCCAAGTGGTACCACTGAAATATTGAAAGTAAATTTGTGTCCATGTTCAATGTGGTTTACAGTATGATTTTTAAAAATACCTAAAAAAAAAAAAAAACCCTGCAGGTAGATTAATTTTAAAACCTAGATAAAAGATAATTTTATTAAAAAATACTCCTTATTCAAATTGACCCCAGTAGAGAAAGCAGTGGCCATGGGGGAAAAGGGAAAGTAACTAAAATGCCCCACCACACAGACACACACAAAATCAGACCCTGATGGCTTCAAAGACTTGCTTCATCCTCAAAAATGCACTTAAAAATCATATAATCTCAGTGTTCCTTAAGTATTTCCAGGGAAAAAGGTAAAACTATTGAGTTTATTTTATAAAATAAGTAAAAGATTTTTTTCTACAATTTGACAGATTCAACCAAAAAAAATTTGCAAACTAATACCACCTATTAATATCTGTGTAAAAATCTTAGATAAATTAGCAAACAGAATTCAACAGCATGTTAATAAATAATTATATACCATGACCAAGTAAGAATTATTCTAGGAATTGAAGAGTAGTTAAATATTAGAAAATTCATTAATAGGGGCAGAGGGCAAGAGGGCTGACTAGTGACATTGGTTGTGAGATCATCCCAAAAAGAAGAAAAAGTTTCAGGTGAAAAAGCATAGCCCAGGTGTTACTGGAAGTTTAGCAGTTGTCCCCAAGGCCACATCAGAAGAACAAGGACAAGTGGTTTGAGGAGAAGGAAAGAGAAGTTTATTAATTTGCCAGAAAATGAGGAGGTTGGCAGACTCCTGTCTCAAAGTACCAACACCCTGTTTTTGAGCAGAAATACAAGCTTTTAAAGGTTCTGATTAATCCCATAATCCAATCTTCTGCTAAGACAATCTCGTGACCTCTACCCAGACAATTCCCTTGAGCCATCTACTGTGGCATAAAGAACAAAGGACACTCTCTTGCCCCTCCTGACCACTGGCCTGGGGCAGGGATGTAGGTTTTAGTTCTCAAAAAGGGTGAGGGGGTTTTGAAGAGCCAGAAAACATTTTTTTTTACCCTTTTTCAGGCCATTTTCTCTATTACACAGGTAGAATACTTAGGGAAAGGTACCTGAATTTACCCTTATCAGAGATCCCATGGGAAGAAGTTGTGAAGCAGAACAAGAGGAGCAAGATACTGGCCGAGACTGACCCCCAAGGGATTGAGAGTAAAGTGGCAAGGGTAGGTAGGAGTGCTTATGTTTCCTCCCCTCACGCCTGTGTCAGTCTGCCAGTTCCAGTCTCCCAGAGAGCCCTTCTACCCTCATGAATCTAGTTGCTGCTGCCATCAGCTAACTGAGAGCTCCTTGAGAACAGAGCACTGGGCTGCAGGCCCACGCAGGGTCACTCCCCCCCACCATAGACCTGAGCTGAGATGGCTGGTGCCATATTGCTTGCACATGCTGGCTGCTTCTATCCTGCCTGGGAAGTCACAGCCCTGCAGTCTCCCTGTCACTGGATCTGACATGAATATTCACCAGCACTCACTTGGACTGTGACAACCACAAAGGAACAGGGAGACACAGGAGAGCAACAGTGTTCCTGGAGTTCTGACCTGTAGGGCAGGCTGCCCCCAGGGGACTGGGAAGTGCTGAGAACACTTTTTAGGACACAGGAAGGTGGGATGTGCACTCTTCTTCAAATGGAAAGCCCCTGGCTCATAATCCAAAGTTGTCCACAACCCTTCCAGTGGAGACATGGGTGCAGAGTGAAGTCTGTAGGGTAGGGGAGTGTCCTGAACCCAGAGCACAACCAGCAATGGAGCCCAGGAAGGGACATGGAGATGAGGATCTCCCCATTTCCAACCACCCAATGCTGTGGACATAGCTGCCTCTGCTCCCAAGCATGAGCTTTTGGCATGAATGTGCTGCAGGATGGCCAGTTCTAGGCTTACAGGGGGCTATACACCCAATGGTACTCTGCTCACCACACCCAGGTTTTGCATAGAGGGTGTGGCTCATTTCCCTCCCTTCATGGACAAGCAGCATTTTGGCAGCTGTTCTGACTTGGAAGTCTCAGCCCCTGGGTCTCTACATTGCTGGATCCACAGCCAATGTTCCCCAGCACCCACTCAGATTGCAGCAGCCTTGGGGAACGATTGATCTCCCAAAGCTTGGGCTTAGGGTGGGCTGCTTCCAGCTGGGAGGAGAATGCAGCATGCCAGGGGGACCCTTAGGACAAAGAGGACCAAGACACCAGCTCTCCCTATTTGGGGTCTTCCTCTCCCCCACCCACTGCTGCTGAGGCAGCCATGGCTGTTTCTGCTTGAGACTCCCAGATTCCACAGGAGACGATTGTGCCAGGACACTTGGGAGTGGCTGCCCCACCTCTGACAGAGTGCATATCACACCCAAGTTTCCACAGATATTAGGGCTCACTTCTTTCCTTTTAGAAAGCCACAGAAAGTGATTTTGTGTGCCCCAAGGACAAAAGATACTACTTCTTTTGAGGGATGGCAGGGCTAATAGTCCTCTCCCTGAGCTGCCTGTTTCCTCTGGGAGGAGTCTCCCCTCCCTGGATGCAAGTCCCAAGCACAACCACACCTCCCCTGCTGGAGCATTTCAGACACAGCCAGCAGCCAGCCTGGTAGCCCTGCACACAGTGGGTTGAGCTGCCTCCACCACCTCTACTGCAGCTGGCCTGGGGTAGGAGCCAAGAATCTTGGAGCTTTGATGGCCTCAAAAGACAGAGAATGCTGTTACTGCTGAGAGAGGGAAGTGTGAGTGGCTTATGCACCCCACAGCTTCCTGCCTTGCTAATCTCAAGAGGGGACAGCCCCTTCTGTTGTAGGCTCCCAGTGCATCTGGCCATCTTCTGCCTGAGCATTCTTCTGGAGCAAGAGATCACCCTGCCTCTCCCAGTCACAGCCAGTCCCTGAACTCAGGGAGGTTTGAGGGCAAGTTTACCAGCCCAGTCTTGCTGTGGTCTCCCAGAACTCAAACATACCATCTAGGGGCCATGGGACTAGGGATTACCTAACCTAGTTCACCACTGCTGACACCTGAACACACTCCCAGGGATCTGAGGTCCAACTGACCCAAATTGCCAGCAACACCCCAATGGTTACTTACTTGCATGAGCCAAAAGGCAGTGTACCTCTCCCTCTCTACACTGAGCAGCAGAGTTCATGGCAGAGGAGAACAGGTGAACTGCAACACTATCTGTTTTGAGCTGAGGAAAGAGGTTGCACTTGAGAAGGAACCAGCACAAGAACTCTGGCAATATGAAAAAGCAGGCTGTTTTGACACCCCTAAAGGATTACACTAGCTGTCCACCAATGGACTCCAACCAAAAGGAAATTTTTGAAATGTCAGACATGGAATTAAAAAGTTGAATAACAAGTAAGCTCAATGGGATCCATGACAAAGTTGAAAACCAACACAAAGAAACAAACAACAAAAAAATTCAGAACATGAACAAAAAATTCACTAAAGAGATAGATTTTTTTAAAATAACAGAAGTTCTGGAAGTGAAAGAGGCATTTATGGAATCTCAAAATACAGTGGAAAGTTTTAACAACAGACTAGACCAAGCAGAAGAAAGAATTTTAGAGCTTAAAGACAGAGTTTTTGAATTAGCTCACTTAGCCAAAAATAAAGAAAAAAGAATTTAAAAAATAAATAAAGTCTACAAGAAATATGAGATTATGTAAAACACCCAAACATAAGAAGTATATGTATCCCTGAAGAAGAGGAAAAAAAGCAAAAAGTGTGGAAAACCTATTTGAGGGAATAATGGAGAAAAACTTCCCTGGGCTTGCTAGAGATTTAGACATCAAGATACAAAAAGCTCAATGAACTCCTGGAAGATTCATTGAAAAAGGACATCCCCAAAGCACATAGTCATCAGACTGGCCAAACTCAACATGAAGCAGAAAATTCTATGAGCTATGAGATGAAAGCATCAACTAACTTATAAAGGAAAATCCATCAGACTAACAGCAGACTTCTCAACAGAAACCTTATAAGCCAGAAGGAATTGGGGTCTTATCTTTAATCTTCAAAATAACTGTCAGCCAAGAATTTTATATACTGCAAAAGTAAGTTTCATAAATGAAGGAGAAATAAAGTCTTTCCCAGATAAACAAATGCAGAGGGAATTTGTCACCACCAGACCAGCCCTTCAAGAAATACTCAAACGAGTTTTAAACATTGAAACAAAAGGTTGGTATTCATCAGTACAAAAACACTCAAAAGTAAAAAACAAAACAAAACAAAACCATTCACAGCTTTTATAAAACAGTAACACAGGGAGAATACAAAGCAACTATGTAATGATCTACAAAATGTCTGGGACAGTATCTCACATATCAATATTAACATTAAACAAATCAACAATAAGTTAAGGTATACTTTAAAAAAAACTATAACAGTGGAATTAGAATGTTCCCAACACAAAGAAATGTTAAATACCTGAGGTGATGGGTACCCCAATTACCTTGATTTGATTAATTCATTTTGTATGCCTGTATCAAAACATCACATGTACCCTATAAAGATATACAACTATTATGAACCCATAATAATTAAATCTTTTAAAATTAATATTAAACATGAATGGTCTAAATGCCCCACTTAATAGATATAGATTGGCAGAATCAGGACAAAAAAAAAAAAAACCCGGTCCAAATATCTGCTGTCTCCAAGAGACCCACTTAACTCTCAAAGATTCTCATAGACTCAAGGTAGAGGGATGGAAAAAAATATTCCACATGAATGGAAACCAAAAGTGAGCAAGAGTAGCTGTTCTTCTATAAGATAAAACAGACTTTAAATCAACAACAGTACAAAAAGACAAAGAAGGTCATTATGTAATGATAAATTGATTGACTCAACAAGAAGATACAAGAATCCTAAGTATATATGCACCTAACATCAGAGCCCCCAAATTCATAAAACAAATACTAATACATAAAAAAACATAAAAACTAGAACTAATAAAAGAAATAAACAGCAACACCTCAATTATGGGAGATTACAACACTTCACTGATGGGACTGGACAGATCACCAAGGCAAGAAGGCAAAAAAGAAACACTGGACCTAAACAGGACTCTAGAACAAATGGACCTAACAGACATTTACAGCACATTCTACTCATGAACTGTAGAATATACATTGTTCTCATCAGCACATGGAACATTTCCCATGATAGACCACATATTAGGCTACAAAACAAGTCTCAATAAATAAAAAAAAAAAACATACCAAGTATCTTCTCAGACCACAGTGGAATAAAAGTAGAAATCAATTCCAAGAGGGGCTCTTAAAACTATACAAATGCAAATACATAAAAATTAAATACCTGCTGCTGAATGATCTTTCAATCAATGATGAAAATAAAATGGAAATTTAAAAAATTCAAAATGATAATAATGACACAAGCTCTCAAAATCTCTGGGATATGCAAAAGCAGTGCTAAGGGAGAATTTTATAGCACTAACTGCCTACATCAAAAAGACAGAAAGATCAAAAATTAAAAATCCATCATCACACCTCAAGGAACTAGAAAAACAAGAATAAATGAAGCCCAAAGTTAGCAGAAGACAATAAATTTCAAATATCAGAGCAGAATTAAATGAAGTTGAAACAAAAAAACAAAGGATCAATGAAATGAAGACTTGGTTCTTTGAGAAGATAAACAAAATTGATAGACCACTAGCTAAATTAACCAAGAAAAGGAGAGAGGATTCCAAGAAGCTCAATCAGAAATGAAAAAGGAGATACTACAACTGATACCACGGAAATGAAAAAGATCATTCAAGACTATGATGAACAACTCTACACACACAAATTAGAAAATCTAGAGGAAATGAATAAACTGGAAACATACAACCTCCTAAGCTCAAATAAGGAAGAAATAGAAATCCTGAACAGACCAATAAGGAGTAACAAGGTTGAATCTGTGAAAAAAATTTACCAACTAAAAAAACCCTAAGAACAGATGGATTCACAGCTGAATTCTAGTAGATCTATAAAGAAGAACTGGTCCCAATCCTACTGAAACTGTTCCAAAAAATCAAGTAGGAGAAAAAACTCCCTAACAGATTCTAAGAAGCCAATATCACCCTGATACCAAAGGCAGGAAAGAATACAACAACAAAAAAAGAAAACTACAGACTAATATCCTTAATAAACATAAATGCAAAAATCCTCAACAAAATACTGTTGTCAAAACTGCAAGGGGCTTCAGTCTAGGTCCAGCTACTCATTGCACAAAGATCCAATTATTGAGACAATGAGGATTGCCAAGGAAGAAAGGAATTCTTAATATAACAGATGTCTTGTTGGGAGAATGGGAGAAACTGCCTCAAATCCATCTTGCTGACTAAGGGAGATCATGGATTTTTAAAGGAGGGGCCATATGCCTTGGGAAGGTCATGGTGTATCTCACAAAGGGCTACGTGCATTAGGAGCAGGTTGTGGGGGATGGTAAATCAGGAAGTCTGCCCAGGGGCCTTCAGAATTTCAGCTATTTTGCCTTGCAGAAAACCCACTATTTCTGGGAAACAACTTAAAAGGTCAAGTAGTTAGTTGAGGGATAGGATTATATAGGAGTCATTGAAATTTGTTCAATGGGGGACCAGATACAATACTAACAAAGTGAATCCAAAAGCACATCAAAAAGATTATTCACCATGATCAAGTGGGTTACATCCCATGGATGCAAAGATGGTTCAACATTTGCAAATCAATAAATGTGATTCACTGTATAAACAGAATTAAAAACAAAAACCATATGATAATCTTAACAGATGCAGAAAAACATTTGACAAAATCCAACATCCCTTCATGAAAAAAGACCCCCAATAAACTAGGCATAGAAGGAACATACCTAAAAATAACCAAATCCAAATGTAACAAACCCACAGCCAACATCACACTGGATGGGGAAAAGAAGAAAGCATTCCCCCTAAGAATTGGAACAAGACAAGGATGCTCATTTTCACCACATTTATTCAATATATTACTAGAAATCCTAGTCAGAGCAATCAGGTAACAGAAAGATACAAAGGTCATCCAAATAGGAAAAGAGGAAGTCAAACTATCTCTGTTTGTCAATGATACCATCTTATACCAAGAAAACCCTAAAGACTCCATCAGTAGACTCCTAGGATTGATAAATAAATTCAGGAAACTATCAGGTTACAAAATCAACATACAAAAATCAGTAGCATTTATATATAGTAACAGCAACTAAGCTGAGAATAAAATAAAAAACTCAATCCCATTTACAACCTTGAAAACAAAACCAAACAAAACAAAAACCTTGGAATATACTTAACCAAGGAGGTGAAGGATCTCTACACAGAGAACTACAAATCACTGATGAAAGAAATCATAGATGACAAAAACAAATGGAAAAGCATCCCATGCTCATGGATTGGAAGAATCAATATTGTTAAAATGCCCATACTGCCCAAAGTTATCTACAGATTCAATGCAATTCCTGCCAAAATGCCAATGTTGTTTTTCACAGAATAAGAAAAAACAATCCCAAAATTCATATGGACCCATAAAAGACCACAAATAGCCAAAGCAATCCTAAACAAAAACAAATCTGGAGGCATCACATTACCCAACTTCAAATTATACTACAAGGTAATAGTAACCAAAACAGCATGGTACTGTTATAAAAGTAGATATATAGACCAATGGAATAGAATAGAGAACCCAGAAATAAAGTAAAATACCTACAACCAACTGATGTTCAAAAAAGCAGACAAAAACATACACTGGGGAAAGGACACCCTATTCAATAGATGGTGTTGGGAAAATTGGATAACCTCATGTAGAAGTATGACGCTGGATCCCTATCTCTCACCATACACAAGAATTAACTTAAGATAAAGACTTAAATGTAAGACCTGATACCATAAAGTTATTGGAAGAAAACCTAGAAAAAACCATCCTCGACACTGGCCAAGGTAAAGAATTTATGATTAAGAACTCAAAAGCAAATACAACAAAAACAAACATAAATAAATGGGACTTAGTTAAACTAAATGGCATTTGCACAGCAAAAGAAATAATCAACAGAGTAAATAGACAACCTACAGAATGAAAGAATGTATTCACAAGCTATACATCTGACAAAGGACTAATATCCAGAATCTATAAGTAACTCAAACAAATCAGCAAGAAAATATAATAAAACAAATAACCCAGGTAATAATCAAGATGGCTGACAGACATTGCTTGTCAGATTGTCCCAGCTGGAAGGTAGAATATTGGACTGAGGAAAGCAGAAAGCAGTTGCAGCTCAGGTGTACATCACAGGGAGAGACAACAGACATCTGGAGACCCAACCAAGAAAAACCACAAAGCTGTGAAAGAAGAAGATATAAAGGAGAAGACAGAAGTATGGTCCAAACCCAGAGAGGCTCAGAGCCCAGGGAAAGGGTAAGGGAGGCTTGCCTTCCCCCACATAGGTACCTTCAGTGAACATCAGGATATAAAACATACTGGAGGTGTTTCCACCCTCCACAAGCCCAGGCACAGCAGCTAAATAGGAATAGTGGGGTGAACTAGAAATTGATAGGAGTTTAGGTGTTCAAAAGGGACACTCCATGGGAGAGTACCATGAAAGACTAGAGTGCCAGCTTTCTTACACCTAGACACTTCCTCCCCTGCACCTCCTCCAATCACAGAATCAGAGAGAGCAATTTTAGCTCTTGGGCCAGATGGTAGCAGTGGCTCCTCACCTCCCATGCAACCATGAGAGTACTCGGAACCGAGAAGCACAAGAATAGCTGCTTCTCCACAGCATATGTTCATTCTTGGCCTAGCCAGCCAGTGAGAGTGGGGCTGCTGCAATTTGTGAACTTCCTGCCCACAGGTGTTTCACTGGATTACATGCTGGTGGCTTAGCCAGGCCCCCCAGACATGACAGCAGTGCAAGTAGATGCAGGGGTGAGGTCTTGGTCCCAGACACAGGTGGCTAGGAAGCTTTCATGGACACATCCAATGGGATACTCTGGAGGCGCGCTGAGGAACAGGGATCTGTGAGTGAGCCCATCCCCCACCCCTACTAGAGAACCACTATTGGATAAGGGTGGGCACTAGGAGTAAATTAGCTTAGCTGCTGGTTCCCATGGCAACCGAATGCCTCAGGCACGCCAGCTGAACGGGAGCAGTGGCTCCTCGCCCTACTCATTGCAATAGGGAGTACAGCCTGAGCCAAGAAACTTGTGAGTAGCTGCTTCTCCAAGACAGGAGCATGCCCCTGGCAGAGGCCCCTGTGGACAGATAGGCCCACCTCTCTCCCCTTGGGGTCTTGTGGAGGAACAGGTGTGCACAACTGGGGATCCTCCCACATGCCAGTGTCTGATGGAGACACATGCTAGTGAGTCAAACATATGGATTGAGGAGTAGTTCACGAGCCAGTCTCGGGTAGTGAGGGAACTCATGGGGATTGATGTGATGGGAGAGTGCTGTGGAGTTCCAGGGAGGAAATAGGTAGGGCACTCATCCCATCCCACAGAGAAACTGTGCTAGTGGACAAGAACAGAAAGAACCTGGCCCAGGGCTTTAGCTCTCAAGCGATTAGGCCCCTCCCTCAGGAATAGCCTATCCAGCTTGGAGAGATTGCCCTGAACTTCATATCAGTGGCTCCCTCTAGTGGCCAGATAAGCAACCTCTGAGCACCACCAAGGCCTTGCAAAGCCTCTCTGGCTCTCACAATCCAGCCATGATTTTTCTTGCTCCTCCTTCCACCTCAGGGGGAGTAGAGATCAAGCAAACCCCTAGGAGGTACAGGGCCCCCCCAAAAGCTTGAGGCATTCATATGCCCCATCTGGGGGACCAGAGCATACCATGGGCACAAAAGACCATCTTGGCAGCTGGCTCTTCCATACAAACATCAATCAATGACAGGGGAAGCAACCCCATAGCTAAGCATAGCATCTTCTTACTCAAGCCAACAGGGAGCAGCTGATATGTACTCACAAGCAGCACTCATCATAACAAGATTAAGCTGGGGGACCTAACTCACTACACACTGTTGGGAAGAGGTGAAGACAACAGGTCAGAGGTAACCTGAGAGCTTCACCAAGCCTGCTAGAATACCCCATAGGCAACTCAGAACCAGTGCACCTCTCCCTGGCATAATCAGGGACTGATCTTCAGGGACCCGGAGACAGGCCCGTAATCCAGGCCTAGCACCCCCAGGTCTCAATCGAGAGCCCATATAGGAAGGAATCAGTGAAAGAACTCCAGAAACATGAAAAATCAGAGCAAAAGGACACACACAAAAGAAAACACTAACTCCTTACCAATGGATAGCAACCAAGACAAAAAGATTGAAATGACAGATGAAGAATTTTGAATATGGATTTTAAGGAAGCTCAGTGAAATACAAGAGAAAATAGAAACCCAACAAAAGGAAACCACAAAATCAATACAGGAAATGAATGAAAAATTTACTAAAGAAATTGGATTATTTTTAAAAAATCAAACAGAACTCGAGGAAATAAAAAATTCATTCAAGGAAATACAAAACACAGTTGAAAGCCTTAAGAATAGGCTAGATCAGGCAGAAAAAAGAATCTCAGAGCTTGAAGACAACACCTTTGAGTTAAACAAGTCATTCAAAGAGAAAGAACTGAGAAATAAGAGGGATGAATAAAGCCTACAAGAAACATGGGATTATGTAAAGAGGCCTAACATAAGAATCATAGGCATCCCTGAGTGCAAAGAAGAAAATACACAAGGGTTGGAAGATCTACTTGGGGGAATAATTGAGGAAAATTTCCCTGGCCTTGCTAAAAATCTAGATGTCCAGGTACAAGAAACTCAAAGAACCCCTAGGAGATTCATTGTGAAGTGGCAATCACCATGACATATAGTTATCAGATTGGCCAGAGTAAACACTAAAGAGGCATTCCTATGAGCCGTAAGGTGAAAGCATCAGGTAACTTACAAAGGAAAACCCATCAGACTAACTGCAGACTTCTCAACTGAGACCTTAGAAGCCAGAAGGGACTGGGGCCCCATTCTCAGTCTTATCAAACAGAATGGTGGCCCTCCTAGAATTTTTTATCCTGCAAAACTAAGTTTCTTATATGAGGGAGAAATAAAGACTTTCTCAGACAAGCAAACACTGAGGGAATTTGTCAAGACCAGACATGCCCTGCAGGAAGTACTCAGAACTGCATTATATGCATGGATCAGCACAGTAGACACCCACCAGTGTACAATCACCCAAAAGCTAAAAGTCAGAACCCAGATACCACAATGGCTCAAGAGGTAAAACAAAGCAATAAAGTTCTACTCAACAGGATGAACATAAATCCACCCCACTTATCAATTCTTTCAATAAATGTGAATAGCTTGAACTCTGCACTCAAGAGACATAGGCTGGTTGGATGGACAAAAAAATACAAGCCAAGTATCTGCTATCTCTAGGAAAAACACCTAACCCAAAAGGACTCATTCAGACTCAAGATGAAGGGATGGAAAACAATATTCCATGCAAATGGAAAAAAAAGGAAGCTGATGTAGCCATTCTCATATCAGATAACATACAGATCAAATCAGCAAAAGTAAAGAAAGACAAAGAAAGTCATTACACAATGGTGAAAGGAACAATTCAACAAGAAGACATAACAATCTTAAATCTTTATGCACCCAACACAGGTGTGACCAGATTAACAAACTAAATCCTACTTGATCTAAGCAAAATGATAAATAGCAGCATCATAATATATGGGGACTTCAACACCCCACTGAAAGAACCAGACAGATCCTCCAAGCAGAAAATAAGCAAAGAAATGATGGACTTAAACAGAACTCTAGAACAAATGGGCCTAACAGTCATTTATAGAAAATTCTACCCAGAAACCATGGAATATACATTCTTCTCATCAGCTCATGGAACATTCTCTAAGATTGTTCACATCCTAGGTCACAAAACATGTCTCAACAGATTTTAAAAAAATAGAAATTATACCATGTGTCTTCTCAGACCACAGTGGAATAAAATTAGAAATAAATTCCAACAGAAACACTCAACTCTACACAAAGTTATGGAAATTAAACAACCTAATGCTGAATGATTATTGGGTCAAGGAGGAAATTAAGATGGAAATCAAAAGATTCTTCAAACTAAATGACAAAGGGGACACAAATTATCAAAATCTGTGGGATTCAGAAAAGGCAGTCATAAGAGGAAAATTCATAGCCTTAAATGCCTATATCCAAAAGACAGAAAGCTCACAAATCAACAATCTAATGAATCATCTCAAGGAACTAGAAAAGGAAGAGCAAACCATTCCCAAAGACAGCAGAAGAAAAGAGATAACTAAGGTCAGAGCAGAACTAAATGAAATAGATAACAAAAGAATTATATAGAAGATCAATGAAACAAAAAGTTAGTTATTTGAAAAGATAAACAAAACCAACACGCCTCTCTCTAGATAAACCAGAAACAGAGAGGAAAGGACCCTAATAAGCTTAATCAGAAATGAAAAAGGAGATGTTACAACTGATACCACAGAAATACAAAATATCATCTGTGAATACTATAAAAACCTCTATGCACATAAACTTGAAAATGTTCAGGCAATGGACAAATTCTTGGAAACACACAACTTCCCTACCTAGCTCAATCAGGAAGAAATAGAATTCCTGAACAGACCAATATCAAATAATGAAATTGAAGCAGCAATAAAAAATCTTCCAACAAGAAAAAGTCCCGGACCAGATGGTTTCACAGCTGAATTTTACCAGACCTAAAAAGAACTAGTATCTATACTGCAGAAATTATTTCATGACATAGAGAAGGAAGGAATCCTTCCCAGCTCATTCTACAAAGCCAATATCACCTTGATACCAAAGCCAGGAAAGGACAAAACAAAAAAGAAAACTACAGACCAATATCCTTTATGAATATTGATACAAAAATTCTCAATAAAATCCTAGCAAACCGAATTCAGCTGCACATCAAGAAAATAACCCACCATGATCAAGTGGGCTTCATCCTAGAGATGCAAGGATGGTTTAACATGCAAATCTCTAAACATGATTCACCACATAAATAGGAGCAAAAACAAAGACCGTATGATCCTCTAAGGAGATGCAGAAAAAGCATTTTACAAAGTTCAGCACCATTTTATGATAAGAACTATTAACAAAACAGGCATAGATGGAATATGACTCCAAATTGTAAAAGCCATATACTAGCAGTCCCCAACCTTTTTGGTACCATGGACTGGTTTCATGTAAGACAATTTTTCCATGGGATGGCAGGGCAGGGGAGGGAGGCAGAGTTCAGGTGGTGATGTGAGTGATGGGGAATGGCTGTAAATACAGATGAAGCTTCGCTAGCTCACCTGTTCCTCACCTCCTGCTGTATGGCTTCCCCTGGTTCCTAAGTTTCATGGAAGAAAATTTTTCCATGGAGTGAGGGAGGAGGGTACAGCAGAACTCTGTGGCCCAGTCCCTAACAGTACCAGTCTGCAGACCAGGGGTTGGGGACTGCAGCCATATACAACAAACCCACAGCCAACATCAGACTGAATAGGGAAAAATTGAAAGCATTCTCACTTAGAACTAGAACCAGACAAAGTTGCCCACTGTCACAATGTAGTCCTAGAAGTCCCAGCCAGAGCAATCAGGCAAGGGAAGGAAATTAAGGGGATCCAAATGGGGAATAAGAGGTCAAACTATCGCTGTTTGCTGATGATATGATCTTATATCTAGAAAACCCCAAAGATTCTGCTAAGAGACTCCCAGAATTGATAAATAAATTCAGCAAAGTCTCAGGTTACAAAATCAATGTACACAAATCAGTAGCATTCATATATACTAACAATCAAGCTGAGAATCAAATCAAAGACTCAATATCTTTCACGAGAGCAACAGAAAAATAAAATACCTAGGAATATATTTAATCAAGGATGTGAAAGACCTCTACAGGGAGAACTATGAAACACTGAGGAAGGAAATTGCAGAGGATGTAAACAAATGGAAAAACATATCATGCTCATGAATTGTCAGAATCAACATTATTAAATGTTGTCTATACTACCCAAAGTGATTCACCACTAAAATACCAGTGTCATTTTTCACAGATCTAGAAAAAATAATTCTACACTTCGTATGGAACCAGATAAGACCCCGAATGGCCAAAGCAACCATAAGCAAAAAGAACAAATCAGGAAGCATCTCTTTATCAGCATATCCTTAAAGTCTTTTAAATTAAAATGCAGCAAGATCCAACGGTCCCTGACTAGGCAGGTTCTGGAGAGTAAGACAGACCCCAAGAGGACATGAAGTGATGAAGTGGCATCCTTCAAGCCTGGAGACCTTCCCAGAGCTAGTCCTAAAGGGTGAGTCGATAATGAGTGAAAGGGATTAGGGGTATTCTCTGCTACTTTAAATGCCAACAAGATTCTCTGTTAGTCTTTTTTTTCTCTCCAGTTTTTGATAGTTCAGATGTCTCTAGAATGATATCAATCATTTTTGATTTATTATTTTTCACAAGAATCAGCTTAAGAAATGCAATGTAATGAAAAGTCCATATACTGATAATCTTATTAACAGTAACAATAGTTACTGTTATTATTAACCCTGTCAATAAGATCCAGGTTTGACTCCTTCATTCTACTAAAAAAAAATATTTTCCTCATTCTTCTGCTGTGATTTACATATTAGTATGAAGCCCTTGTCTTCTTCTAATTCTTTTAAAAATTACAAACTTTTAATCATAACTTATAAATTTTACAATTTTTGTTTGCACCCAGGAACTGTAATGGTATTTTGAGAATTTGAAACTGGTATACAAAAAAAATGTTTTGTAACTATATTTCAATTTTACAAGTAATTTAGGATAAAAGACAGCAAGGATGTTAGTAATGTTGCATCAGAGTGGATTCCATTTGTCATGATTGTGTAAACACCCATAATCCTTTACTTAATTTCTGTAGCCTTTTTGGACAGACATTCAGAGAAGATGAGGATGAACGTGCCCCTGAATACAAAGACTTGGGACTTTCTTCCCCTTTACCTGAGAGAAAGAAAAGCAAACTGAATAGGCATAGAAACAATAATTTGCATCACACACATTTGTCAGGTTGGCAGTTTGAGTTGACCGCGAGGCGATACCGTTGACTGGTACATTTTTTGAATGTAGGTGGCATATCTTAGGCACTGTGACGGTTCTGTTGGGGGTCAGAACAAGATACCCCATGGTTAGACATTTTGACATGCTGAGTACCTTGAATTGAAGGAAATCGGAAGGGCCCCAGAAGCAAGAAGTTCTCTCTGCCCTCCTACCCTCCTTTCTTCTTCCCCCACTTCTCTCCCAAAAGCATGTCATAGGAATTAGAACTCCTCTTCCCAAAAGCAAGCCATAAATCCCAGAAATGTCATTCTCTGGTTTTTGCTTTCCCCCTGAAGATCCTCATGTGACAGATGTCGTGCCCTATACCTGGGAGAAGGAATGCTACACAGAGAGGCTGAGAAGACCCTGAACAAACAGCTCCCCCTCAGTTTATTGCCATGAGATCATAGCCTTTCTGTCCAAGCACATTTCTACATGGCAGGCCATTTTTCATCTAACCCAAGCATAAAAATACAGTCACACCTCAGTCATTTGGCCTTCATTTCTGAAGGCTCCTGTGTCATGTAAAACTTTGTTAAAGTTTTTAAATAAATAAATTTTAAATACATTTGTTTTTAATCACATCCTTGATTAAATTTGTTTTCTCTTGCTAACTCTCTTTTGTTATAGGTATGTCCGCCATGACCCTCGTAATGGGTGAGGAAAAGGTATTAGCTTTTCACCTTTACAACTCCAAGGCCTAGCAACATGCCTGGCATATGTTGAATTAGAGATGTTGAATGATTGAATGTTATCTCTATGATTGCCACTGATTTGACTATTTAAGTAAGACAACTTTTTCCTCCTAAATATCCCCCACACGCCATGCTGAAAGTCACAGAATATCATTTTTGCAGAGGAATAGCTTTCAGTCCAAGCTAAACAAGTAACAGGAACTGACTGTACACACCTCCCATTCAAGTTAGAATGAACTTAACCAGGGCTATTTTGTCACAGCCACATAAAAGTTAGGAGCCAGAGAAGACCCTGAAGAGGTTCCCATTTAGAAGAAGAAAATCAGTGAGGAGTTGGAAAAAAACATTCCATTGACACTCAAAAATTGTAATCCAAAACTGGTCATCACCTGAAAAATTGTCAACTTTTTAAACAAACAGAAGAACATGGAGGTAAAGTGATGTTTCTAATTAGATTTACTTATCTAAAATCTTTCACTTTCCTTACTAGTCTGATGCTCACAGGCATAAGGTCACTATGAGACTTGTGATAAGATACATAGGGCTACGGAGTTCATAACACCACAGACTTAGGAAGATTTCCACGTCCAGTGCCTGGCCCAGAGACAGCAGTGTTTATTTCAGCAAGTAACACACATGATGAATGATGTGCCACCCTGACGTCATAACTACTGTCACTGGAAATGTTTGCTGATCATCAGCCCAGAATCCAATTCCCACAGGTTCCCTGCCAAACTATTTGAATAAACCCAGGCAACTTTACAATTTTTGCTTTGGCTGATAAATCTCTCTCTTTCACTTGGTGGTCTAAATATACTTCCGAGCACTAAAGGGTGAATTGTCAATTCTAATGCCTAAAAAGTACTTTTGAGTCTTTTTAAAACAACTTCCTTGAAATATAATTCACATACTATGCAATTTGCCCATGGCTTTAAGTATATTTACAGAGTTGTGAAACCATCACCACAATCCATTTTAGAACATTTGCATGACTCCAATAAGAAACCTTGTACCCCTTAGCCATCACCCCCAACCCCTGCAAATTATCCCACCTCCCCTAACCCTAAGCAAGCACTAATGATTCTTATTCCCTGCTCTGAGGGGCCTGCTTTTGTTATTTGCTTGTTTATTTGTTAGTAACATAGCTAGACTACTTTAGTGAGGTCTGTTTCCCCTGCAATGTGAAAACTTTGGTGTCTCTCCTAAGAGGGCATGACCTTGGGCATGCACAGTTACCTGGGATAACAGTGGTTTTAGCAGGTCTCTCTTTGATCATCTCCTTTTCTGATCTCCCTGGTAAGCTGTCTTCCTCATTTGGTACCACACTCATCTGTTAGACCCACTAATTACCAGCTGGTTGCTCTGTTATTTGTGACAATGCCCTGGGGCATAAATTGCTCTGTGGTCTGACCTGATCAAATTCAGGCAGGGGTAGTGTTTGAGGACCAGCTGAAGTTTATTGTGACCCCAGCACTTATTGTGCACTTCTTATGTATCTCTTTCTCTGTTTCTGTCTGGTGAACTCGCTGGTCTGTGGTTAAGCTTTTTGATCTTAAGAGGAGCCACCGTTAGGCTTGAACTTCACCATACTCTGTTTCAAATAAAATCAATTCCTTTGGGGAGCACTTCAGAGGTCTCTTTTCCTGTGGTCTCCCTTTCCACTTGAGCAAAGTTTCTCAACCTTATACCGGGCACCAGCTGGAGAAGTCACCCTCAGATCTTCTGGTCTTTTTGGCTTGACTCTCCTGGTGTGGAACTTCTGTGCTATCATTGAGCTGATGTCAGTGCAATCAAAACCCCAGTATTCTCGCCTGCCATGCAGAGTAGACCCTCCATCCTGAGTGCAAGGGGGGTAGAAGAAGATGGCCTCCAACCTTTTGGTAACATGCACGTGGAATTTAGTCTCTTCAATTTGGAGTTAGAGGGAATAAAAAATGCCGGCAACTTCCTCCTCCCAATAAAATATGGTAACCTTTGATTGGGAACAGAGGGGAGAGGGAGCCCATCTTCTTGGCTGCTTAGATTGGAGCTTCTGTCAGGGTGAGCTAGGGATGGAAAGGCAGAGGGTAGGAGGTGGCTCAAATGTTACAGAATTTCACCCTTCTGACTGAGTTTTAATAAATATTCTTGAATAGATGTTTCTTTGTTTGCTGTATGCCATTAAAATGATTTCCAGAGTCTCAGTTTAAAAAAAAAACCCATAAAAACCAAAAACTACTGTTCATCGGTTTTGCTTATTTTGCTGGATAGTGGGTCGACAGAGCTTCTCATAATGTCATCTCAGAAGTGGGACTCTGATCCCTTTCAATTCTTTATCTTGGGGGTTCTCCTTTATTATTTGAACTCTATGGATAACTGATGCTGAAACCAAAGACAAGGAAATTTAGTGTCTCTTTGAAGTCATTCAAGTATTGCAATTTATTCTCTCTATTATTACTACTTTATAGATGGAGAAAAACCAAAGGATTTTTCATAGATACATAAATAAGGAAATTTTAAAAAATTGGCCTAAAAATGTTTAGTGTATTAGCTCTAAAACCATTTATAACATTTAAACTATTGATTCCGAGCCATTTCACTCCCTGTGTGAAAAAATAACTCCCTTTTGTTTCTATACCTTTAGTCTCAAATTTGGAAGAAAAATATCATAGCTGTCTACTGTCCCCTTCTCCTACGTAGTCCAAAGCATAAAATACTGGAAGGAGGTAGCATATGGTTAGTATCTTGAAAAACCATTAAAATATAACTTGCATTAGCTTTGCCTATAAAATAATGATATCAGTTAATTTTTCCTCTCAGGGTGGTGTTGTGAAGATTAAGTTAAATAAATTTCATAAATTAAATTTCAACAAATCTGGAACCTTGCCTATAGTAGACATTCAATAAATGTTAACTCTCTCTTTTCAATACTTTCTTTCAAGACTCTCAGAAACGTGACTGAGATTCATATTTCTCTGTCACTCTGAGATTACTGTCAAGCCATGTAGCTGAGGTCATAACTGAAAACAATCTCTTTTGCCATTTTATAATGAAATTGAACTGAAGTTCATGTTGTGCTGATGGAGAGAAAAGGATTTATAAGTATGTCCCTGTGCACGCCTAGCACTTCATTTTCTCTTGAGTTTGAATGAAAAGGTTCAAGGCAATTTTTTTTTCAATTTCAAGGTGCCTGATGATCCCACCCATGACTCACATACAGATATAAATGTACAGTAGCAGTTTCATTATATAAATATTCTTAAAAGCCCTTCTTGTTAGGAAGACTATATTCAATGGACTCTATCCATTCAGTCATTTATTCAACAAGTAAAATAATATGTTAGGTGATGAATCTATTATGAATGGACACAGAACCCACCCTTTGAGGCTCACAGTCTATTGGGGGAGCTAGGCATTAAGGCATGTGCTATGGAACAGCTATTTATTAGGCAATATGGAAGTAAGAGAGGCTTGAGTCACATAGCAGACCAAGAAATAAAGAAATAATCCTCCTTTCCAATCCCTGATTGACTGTATACATATGCACTTTACACTCCCTTTTACTGGGGGTGGAATTGGGAGAAATGTGTGGTTATGATATACTTTGGGGGCATCTGGACAGATCATATGTTTGGGGACATCTGGACTGACCATATGTTTAAGCCTACAGAAGCCAGGGTGTTATTAATCCGAGTCAGTGACTTTGAATTTGGAGACTCAGGCTCTCACGTGTAAAAGTGAGCTGTACCTGAAATTTAGGTAGAAAAAATCAGTGACAGGTAAAGGAACTTGAAAAGACTCAATTGAGAAATCCCTTTTCTTAGAGGGTGGAAAAAGAACATCATCTATCTCAGACAAAAGTTACTGCTACATATTTATACTCATTCATAACCCATTTCATTTCTCACTTATTTTTGGACAAGAAGTGGAGGAAAAAGGTGTACAATGAGGAGCTACTGAGGTGGGGAAAGAATAATATGGTCTTTATCACCTGGATTTCAGGGAACCAATGTCTGGGCTGCAGAAAAAAGCAAAAGAGATAGATTCAGCCAAGAAATCTTGTTCCCCACCAGCAGCCTGCTTGCGAACATACATAAATCAGACAGGATGGCCTTGATGGAGACCACTAAACACTAGGATGACTATACAGCCGACAGAACCGAGTCAAGATACTTTTGGTTAGATTTTTGCCTAGAATGTTATTGACTTTGAAATCAATCTTTTCTATTCCTTGCCTGTTACAGATGAGGAAACTAAGGCCCAGCTGACGTGCCTTGTCCAAGGTCACACCATTATATTAGAGAAGAATAAGAGCTACAACTCACCTTTAAAGTTACCAAAGGAGCACGGGAATTTCACCCCAAAATATGGCTCCCTCTTATAATAAGTATTTTGAATTAAAAACCCTTAGAGATCAACAGGCTTTGGAAGAGACTTTTCTCCTAACTACATAAAGACAGGATGGACCCACCAAGGAGAACAATTGTCCTTGTTCCCCTACCTGTTATATCACCATCCATTATGAGAAGGAAGACCAAGAATGCAACCACATCTGTGCAGACCCCTTATAAGATAATGACTGTCTCCAAAAATCATTTAAATTCCAAGAAAAGGCTGGGTGTGGTGGCTTGTGCCTGTAATCCTAGCACTCTGGGTAGAGGTGGTAGGATCGCTTGATCTCAGGAGCTTGAGACCAGCCTGAGCAAGAGCGAGACCCCATCTCTACTAAAAAGTAGAAAAATTAGCCGGGTGTCATGGTGTGCGCCTGTAGTCCCAGCTACTTGGGAGGCTGAGGCAAGAGAATCACTTGAGCCCAGGAGTTTGAGGTTGCAGTGAGCTATGATGAAGACATTGCACTCTATCCAGGATGACAGAATGAGACCCCGTCTCAAAAAACAAAATTTCAAGAAAACTATTTATAAGTTAAATTTTGTTCCCAATCTAATCATTCTTCCTGGTGATCATTTATTGCCCCTCAATAGAATTCTTCTCCTCATCCCATAACCTGTTTTACTAGGGTCCAAGCCCCCATTCTTTCTGTAACTTCAAGAGGGTATATAAGCTTCTGGACTCCATTGGGATATTGAGCAATCATTCTGTGATTCTCCCCGTATGCACGGTAAGTGAGTTTGTAATCTCTTTCTGTTATTAATCTGCCTTATTGTGAGTTGATTTTTCAGTGAAACTTCAGAGGGCCAAGGGCCTTGGTCCCTACATCATACTTCTTACCCTAATACCAGGCTGCCTCATAATTGGGAAATGCAGAGTCTTTGCTTCTGTAAAATGTTCTGTTAATAATTCTACCATATTTTCTATTGCAGAGGTCCATCACCCCTTAATTTTACCTAGTAAGTTTAAAATATAACTAGTACCCTGTTTTCCAGTGCTCCATTTTGAAAGTTTCCTGCCCATTTCTTGTTATGCTATTAATGAGGAAATACTGACCTTTGCCCTCCTTCTTTCCACCAGGCACTGCCTTGCACAAGTTTCCCCTATCTAATTATGTGCTTGTTTAGAAGTTTCAGAAACTGAGTCTCGAAACAATCCAGACCCCCATCAGAAGATTACCTCAAGGCTGTGGTTAATCTGTAGACAGACAGCTTTTGAGATATCGCCAGCCCATTCACTAGGTGGAGCAATAATTCAGGATATTCATCTGGACAATCACACTGACCAGCGCCTACTTGCCTTTCCTGCATGCCTTTCATACCAAATTTCCTTTTTAAACCACTACCTCAACCCAAGACTTTGAAATGGTTTCTTTGAGGCAGAAGCCTTGGCCATCTCCCCATGGCTAGGTCTGGAATAAAGTCACTTTCCTTTCACCACACCTCACCCTTGTTGTTGGCTGTTGCAAGCAGCGAGCAGCTGAGCATGCGGTGGATTACAACGCCACAAGACTCCATACTCACAGTATTGCGAACCAGGAAAACTAAAACAACTGTCTGCCCTTGAACTGGTGAGAGCCAAAAGTGGCCTGTCTTGTAAGCCTTGGATAGTCATGATGTTGGGGTAACTTTACTGGACAAACAGGGTTACCAATTCAACACACATTGACAGAATGTGAATTGGGTACAAGTCTATGCACTATAGATATTGAAGAAAAGGAAAAATACATTATGGACATTACAGCATGCTGTCACCTTTTCTGATCTTCGTTCCCCATCCTATTCAGTGAAATGGAACGCTCTAGAGACAAATGGAAGGTAGACCTTTTCAAAAAGAGACTTTCTTAGGTATGTGAAGTGTAACCCCAATCTTTCTGCATGAAGTTGGGATAAAGTAGATATAACTCACCCGTATCTTCTTGCATCTTGTTTACTCGTATTTTCCCATTTCCTAGCACAGTGGCTAGCATAAAACAGGTCTTAATATTTGATGAATAAATGAATGAATAATGCAAAATCTTTGTATCACACTTTATATCATATTGTATTGATACCCTATGATATGTTTCCAAAAGCTTCATTCACTTCATTCTAGCAACCTTCAGGTTAACTTCCAGAACACAGACTTTACAAGTTTGCTTAACTTGCTGAATTCTTTTGATCATTCAGTCAACATACTCCATACTCTCTGCCAGGTGCTGGGAGCACAAAGGTGGTGTGGACATAGGCCACAATATGGAGGCAATTAAGACATAACAGTTAACATTTATAAAGTAATATATAATAAAAATGAGTACCAAAATCAGTAACACAGAGATTGAACCTAATGAATTCTGATTGGGAGGAGAACCTGATTGGGAGGAGAGGGGTGGTGCTCTGGCATACAAAAATTTTGCATCTTCACTGAGGAGGTGATACTGTAGTAATAAAGTAGAATTTGCGGGACAGGAGCAATGGGCAAGGTACACTAATTCTACACCCAGGGAGAAAATTGTATTATTTACTCATTAACATTTAGAGAAAGAAAATTATCCAATTACCAATGGACACACAGCAAATTCATGGTAAAAAAATATATGTATATGTATGTGTAGATTCCCATTGATCAATTGTAGGTTTAAGAACATTGACAACTTCAGGTTTTCAGGTTTTTAAGCCTTACATGATCATCAAACCATGTAAGTCATTAAACATGGTAGTATTTTTTTTTTTTTTTTGGAGACAGGGTCTTACTCTGTTGCCCAGGTTGGAGTTCAGTGGTATCATCATAGCTCATCATAACTTCAAACTCCTGGGCTCAAGCGATCCTCCTGCCTCAGCCTTCTGAGTAGCTGGGACTACAGGTATATGCCACCACACCCAGCTAACTTTTCTTTTTTTTTTGTAGAGACGGAGTCTCACTACATTGCTCAGGCTGGTTTATTTCATTTTGAGTAAAGTATTTTCAATAAGAAAAGTTTCCTGAGAGCTAGGATTGTATCTGAGTGTTCACCATTGTATTCTTATCCCTTAGTATGGTGCCAGGCACATATTTAAAGCCTTACAGATATCTATTGAATGAGTAAATGACAACTTGATGATCTACTACATGCCTAAATTGATGGCATCAGCCAATGCGTAGCACTGATCTATGTGATATTAACATATATATATATGTTGATCTGTGCTGATTTGATGCTATTTCTGGGGCCATTCCAAAAAGCCTTTGAAGAAAAAATAGGCAGAATCGACAGGGGTCAGGACCTAAAAGGTTGGTTCCATGAATGGACATTCTTCAAAGAGCTTCTCCTTGTAGTCACCCATCAATTAAGGAAAATATCTTGTTCTTGGGCCCAAATTCCTTTCTCCTACCTGGCAGAGATGCTTGGTATTTAGAAGAGCCCCACAGGCTCTAGGCTTTTGTGTAAGGCCAAGCAGAAGCATTTGGAAAGAGCTTGGCTAGACACAACAAATAATTAAAGTAATCAAATATAACAGTATCTAAAACTTTGTAATGCTTTCTCCACTATTAATGGTGTGATCTTCCTGTTTATAAGCACTCCTTTAAAGATAATGTCATTCTTCTCTGCACTTAGTATTTAATGCTATATCATACATTAATTTCCTGTCTTCATCCTGCATCAACATCTTGATGTCTGAGAAGTGTGTTTCTCAAACTTCCTTGATGATAACAGTCATTTGGGAGTAATTAATTGAAGCTATGATGACAATTTGTTTCTCTGGTTAGGAGTTTTCAGTTGTTAATGACTGTTCTAGGAATACATTGTTTTCATCACTAGAAGTATTGTGATACTAATCTATTAGCTTATTGTGGATAATAGTCTCAGAGTTGTAAGAGTTTTTAAATGTCTTTTAGTTTACTCTTCAGAGAGGTTGTGATTTACTCGAAGCTGAAAAATTGTAGAATTTCAGACCTGGAGGAGTTGGTGTGAGAATTAGGACAAGAATTCAGTTTTATTGCCCCCTACTTCAGTGTTGTTTCTGTTATGCTGTTACTACACACTGTTCTTTCTGTTGCACAATCAGAAAACCGTGCCAGCAAACTTGAAGGGCAGTCAAATTTAGAGATACCAGACATGGGAATCCAGTTGTTGGACTAAATTTCTGGTACTTCTATTTTTTTAACTTCATTTTACTGGGTCTATTACTACTGTTTAATTGCCACACTCCTGGTTTATCTGGACCAAATATTTAGCTATACAAAATAAATGGAGGTAAATGAATGAGCCACCTTGTAAACAGAATCCCAACGTTTAAATAGTGAATTGCAAGTTTCTGAGGCTTAAATTTCACAAATAAATTGCACAGAGGTTCCTCACAGCATGAATAAGAGATCACAGAGTGGATCTACACCCATCATGCTGATAAGATGATCACACTTATGGAGCATTCACCTCCTTGGTTTAATTAGCACTGTATACCAACGACTTCGTCTTTCCACGTGTGTTCTTTCCACGCTCCACTTCGGGAACACTGCACTATTATTCCTTCTCACAACTATCTTTTCAATCCCTTCGACTCTACTGCTTCCATCCCGTAAAGCAATTAAACCTGCTCCAGCCTTACTAATTTAAAACATGAAAACAAACAGAAAGCCCCCAAACTGTCTTTAAATCTACTTTTCCATCCAGTTACCATCCTTATCTTCTTTTTCATAGCCAAACCTCTTGAAAGCATTGTCTACGCTTATCGTCTCCAGTTTCTTGAATCCTACTTGCTTCTGAACCTACTCTAGGCTGGGTTTCATCACTAGTGCAGAACATCAAGCATTCCTTTAGAGGTCACTAACCCCAGTGCCATGTTCCCATCTTCCTCGTACTTGATCTCTCAGGGGTACTGAGGCAGTCTGCCATTCCCTCGTTACTGAAACACTCTTTTCCTTGCCTTTCATGACCATAATTACACCCTTCTGGTATTCCTCTTCCTTCACACTTTGGCCTGTTCATTCTTTTCACCTGGCCTTATATATTATAGTTTTCTCAAAGCTTTATCCCAGGATTTTTCTCTAGTCCTTTCTTCCTAGTAAATTTCAAGCTATCAACATGTCACCATGGCTTCAATCACTATCTATAAGTCTGTGTTTGTTATGTCTGCTCTGATATTCTCTGAGCTCCAGATGCATAGAACCAATTGCCTCCTTGCTATCACTAGTTGTTGATCTCATGGGCATCCTATGCTTCACATCTCCAAAACCAAGCTCATTGTTTTCTCTCCACACCTGGCTCGTTCCCAGTATCCCTTACCTCAGGGAATGGCACAAGCCAGAAAGTTGGGAACTATCTTTGACATCTTCCCTTCCTTGAGATCAATATTCACCCAATCCGTAAGTCTTCCAATCTGTCTTCTGATTGTTTTTCTTAAACTGACCTATTTCTTTTTATCTCTGTGGCCATTGCACTAGTTTCAGCAACTGTTACCTCTCAGTTAGGCTACTTTAATAGCCTCCATGCTGTTTTCTTACATCTGATCTTGCATTCCTTTAACATACTTACCTCATTGTGAACAAAATCATCTTTTAAAAATAACATCTTGTTCATGTAATTCCTCTGCTTAAAACCCTTTAATGGCTTCCCTTTTATATCAAGATAAAAATCCCATATTTTGAGTATGAAACATAAAATCCTGTATGATATGATGTCCGTCTATCTCATCAGTTATATCTAGAGCCACTCAATCCTGCATTTCCTCTACTTCTGCCACAACAGCTTCCTTTCAGTTCTTTGAATATACTTCTCCCTGCCTTAGTGCCTTTGCCTAGACTATTCCCTCTGCCAAGAATGTCCTCTTCCCCAGTGACTAGCTAATTACCACTAATTCCCATATTGCTAATTGTTTATGTATCACTTCTGCATTTCCTGATCCTCCAAAGTAGTTGAGCTCCCCCGTAAGATGTTCCCTTAGCTCCATCATAGCACTTATTGCAGCTGCAATTAGTTAGTTGTTTATTATTTGAATTCCCCACTCGAAAAATATTTGTTGAATGAATGACTCCAAAATCTGTATCTCTGGTTCTGTCTTTCCCCTGGGACTTCAGAGTTTTTTGGTTTTTATTCCTGAATATGCCCTCTAAAGTTTTCCCCCCTCCCGTAGCCCCAATTTCAGCCAACAGTCTCACCATCTACATCGTCACCCAAATCAGAGACAAGGGAGTCATCCCAGAGTCCTCTTTTCTCCTCATCTCCATGGCCAGTTAATCTCCAAGTCCTGTTGGGTTAGCTCACAAGGCGTTTATCGCATCTATGTTGTTCACAGTCCTCACAACCACCTTTAAATCTCTGCTTGTCTCATACTCTCACTCATAAGTTCATGTGTTTATTTGTTTGTTTTTCAATAAACATTTGGTTGAAATATTGACCTATCAAACCACTTATCCTTTTATAATTCTATTTTGAAATTGGATCAACAAAAACAGATACTATTTAGACAGCTTTTGTTTCCAGCTCATAATCCAAGAATTTTTCTCAATGGAAAATTTTGATACTATTTTAATGAAAACCTGTTTCAAGATAATGACTCTTCTGGGGCAGAAAACCAAGACTTTCCTTTGATATATAAATTGTTCTAGAGTTAATATTCAGAGACAAGTTAATAGTTTCTACTCTTAAATTTTCAGTGATTTCCTGGATATTATTTCATTATAGAATGATTAAAAAATGAACAACAAAAACCCTGTGAGAGACTGAATATGCAGACAGACAGTAGCCAGACCATATATGAAGTAGAACCCTGGCCCACAACCTCAACAGCAACCAGCCCAGAAAGCCAAAGCACAATCTCTGCAGCAATTAACCACCAACAGTCAGGACTTGCTCAACAACTGGCAGCTTCCTTAATTTTTGCCCCTGCTTCCAAATTAAGATCAACTACAGAAAACAAAATGTATTTTGAAATGTATTCAAGCCAATCACATAGGATGCTCCAAGGTGCTCTGCTGCTAGTTAGCTCACCTCCAGCTTCCTCATCCCCAAAACTGACCATCAGATCATGCCTGAAGCCTTTCCTTTATTCACTATAAAATTTTCTCGCTGTCCTTCCTGTCCTTGAGTCTCTGCCAAGTGCAAGTGATTGTGGCTGACTCTCTTGCTATAGCAAGCTCCCAATAAATAGCCTCTGCTTTTTCTTATTTGGGTAGTTTTCATTTATTTTCACACCTGAGTGATGCAATATTCTTAAATCTACGTGATCGACCTATATGTATCTTATTTCAGTTATAAAAAATTTGCAGTTTCAACAAAAGGAGGGAGGGTTTTTCCTGAAACAATGCATTATATTTAGAGTCTGGCTGGACTGGCTGAGGTCAGAGGGGCTGGTACCCTGAAAGTCTGCCCAATTCCTAGGAGATTTGTGAGGCCCAGAGTCCCTTGTGTAAATTTCCTTTGCCCTAGCCTTCTCTAATGAACTGAAGGGAACACCCATCCTCAGATAAGGCAAGCAAATAGTCCATTGTTTGCTCTAAATTTAAGAGTATCTTAAGAGCTTTTATAGGTAACTCTTATCTCCTTAATATTTCTGAGATGGCTCCTAGGCTTCAAGGGTGGGAAATATAAACACAGGGCATTGTGCTTCCAAAAGGGCTAAAGCAGGAGTTAGGAGGAAGGCAAACTTTATTGGGAGGTAAGATGTTTCGAGGATTAAGTGTAGGCCAAAATGATTTAATGACAGTGGGAATTTTTCCAGACTTCTAGCTACAATACTGCTTTTGGTATAAGTGAATTGAAAGAGTGCATTTAATTTCTGAACAGAAGCTATTGTATAATTCCTAAAGGAATCCAAGATATAAAGGTTCTAACAGATGGCAAATCTCAGTGTAATTGCAACACAGATATTGATTATATAAGGAACATTTGAAATCATTGCAAGGCCTCCCACTTTCTGATAGGGCCAGATAGCATTAGGACAGTTCAGACTGGCACTGTTTCCTCAGGAAACCAGGGCGGAATAAGTGGTAAAAAGCCAGCCTCAGGCTGGGGGGAACTGATGGGTCCTTGTTAAAATATTTCGTTTTCCCTTTACTCACAAAATGGGTGTAAAGTTTGTAATACTTTTTCGAACTTGCAGGAAGTTGTTCTTATTGATCCCTGTAAACACTGTGGATTTTTGTCGTTATATTGGGCTCCTTTGTCTTCTAGCTTGACCTTAATACTAGATTCTGTTTGTCACTACAGATATTTTTTAATGTTTGTTTAATCATTTGAGTTGGACAAATATCATCTTTCTTAGACTATTAGCTATCAAGCATGTCTTTTTACATACTGAAAGCAGATGATGAAACATTTCTAATATATTTATGAAGAAATAATATTTTAACACTGGACCAAAGTATTTTCAAGTGTTAATATAACCTTCGAGCTTTAGTTCTTAATAATTGTCAATTAAATGCAAGACCAGGCCATTTAGAGCCTATTGTGGGCAACATACTCTGTTAGCTGAGGGGCTGTAGTGATTGCCACCTAATAGCAAACAATTACAAAACTGTGCAGAGTGATTGAGGATGTCAGAGATGTATGGACCAGCTGCTATGGCAGCTCCAAAGATGAAGATATTGCTAGTGGTGAGACAACCTCAGGGAGGGAGGGTTTCAAAAAGAAGTGAAACTTAAATTGGGCCTTAAGATATTGGTAGATTTTGAAAGGCAGTGGTGGTGAGTAAGGACGTCCATGATGGGAAGTACGACAGTGGCGGAGAAAGGCGCTGCAAATCAGAAGGAAGAGTTTGAGCCAAAACAGAGGGTTGGAAAGGGTCTGGGAAAGTTTGGAAGAAAAACAGTTGTCCAGTTCTCTAGGACACATGGACTGTGGGAAGGGGGTTATAAGGCCCGGGCGGTAAATTGGGTTCAGATTATAGCTGGAAATACCGTGTTAGGATTGAATGTGACTGTATAGGCATGAAGGAAAGTTACTGAAGATTTTCATGCAGAGAAGAAATACAATCAGATTTGTATCATAGAAACACCTGACAACCCAAAATAAGTGGCTGAGGCAAAGGTCTCAATCAACGGAAGTTTATTAAGCTAAAGTTTGAGGATGCACCTGGGAATAATGCAAACCACAAACAAATCTGTAACTGTTTTTCTGAAGGGGAATTTGGGGACATTGGTATTTCAAGGGAAGGCTTACAGAAACAAAAGGATGGAGGCGAGGTAAATGGTTACATTGTTGTGTGGCCCAGGAAATCTACATTTTATTAGGTTATTAAGTATGAAATGTCCGATTTCCCTAAGTACTAAGTTTGACGGTTGATATCTCTGACATCTCACTTGACACTTCTTGTTTTATTTTTGTTGTGAAGGTATGTCCTCAGTCTTGCAAATGCATGTTTTGGCTTGCGATTATCTTTCAAAAATTTTTTAGAACAATTTTTGTGAAACCATGGGTAAGTAAAAAATTACTGTTATTTTCAAATATGAGTTCCATCGTGGAACCAATGCAGCACAGACAGCTCTAATTATCAACGAAGTGTTTGGGAAGGAAATGATTAATGAACACACAGCATGTTGACAGTTTGAGAAGTTCCATTCTGGTGATTTTAATCTTGAAAATGAGCCATGTGGGTGACCTGAGACCAACGTGGATAATGATGAGCTGAAAGCTGTAGTGGAAGTTAATCTATCTCAACCTACGTGTGAATTAACAACAAGGTTTGATGTTACTATTCCAAGAATATTGGACCATTTGAAACAAATCGGCAAGATAAAGAAGCTGGATGGATGGGTTCCTCATGAATTAAATGAGCGTCAGAAGAGAAATCATCTTGAAGCTTGCCTTTCTTTGCTGTTATGACATAAAGGTGAAGCATTTCTGTACCATATTGTTATATGTGATGAAAAATGGATTCTTTTTGACAATATCAAGAAGTCAGCACAATGGCTGGATAAAGATGAAGTGCCGAAACACAGACCAAAACCGAGTATTCATCAAAAAAAAGCTAATGGTGTCTGTTTGGTGGTCCAGAGCTGGTATATCCGCTACAGTTCCATGAAACCTGGTTAATCAATTACAATGGATGTCTACTGCAACCAATTAGATGAAATGATCAGGATGCTTGCAATTAATCAGCTGAAATCGGTCAATAGGGACAGGCCAATCCTCTTGCAAGACATTGCTCAACCACATGTCACACGAACAATGCTGCTTAAACTATAGAAGCTGTACTTGAAAACTGTCTGTCATCCACCATATTTGCCAGGCCTTGCACCAACTGACTACCACTTCTTCCAGGCTTTGGACCACTTCTTGCAAGGAAAAATATTCAATTCTCAACAAGCTGTGGAAAATGCCTTTTGCAATTCAATACCACACATCTCCAGGCTTCTTTGCTGCTGGCATAAACAAGCCACTATTAAGATGGCAAAACTGTGTTGATAGTTTAGGCACATACTTTGGTTAATTATACTGCTTCTTGTTTGAGATATAATAAGCTACATTTTTTATTCAAAATTGGATATTTCATACTTAATGACCTAATACATAAGATAATGTGAATGTTACAAGAGACAAAGGGAGTGAAGGAAGCATCAGTTATGTAGATGTCCCTGGGTAGCTGGAAGAATGTTTGATCCTCTCTTGCTTCTGTTCTGCACCTGGGCAGATAAACTTGTAAACAACATGTATTCGTGTGGAACGGAACAGACTTTAGTTTTAGGAGCTCGACTTAGCCTGAAGACCCAAAGTTACAATTTGCATGTCCTTGCTTATGGGAGGCCAGCAAGGAATTTCCTTATTGAATGATCTGTGGGGGCAATTCTTCACAGGTGCCTGAGGGCTTTCCCTTCCTGTGGTTATCTGGCTGATGCATACTATTAGTAACAGCTATTCATTTGGAAGGGAGTGTTGCATGACTCAGCCCCCAGGCTTGACCTTCCCTTTTGCATAAGGAGTTGGGGGGGTGGTCCTGAGATTTTTATTTTCTTTTACATACCTTTTTGTGTTTTGGAAAGATTCTGTTATATTCAGACTAGATTTGTGGTAGATACAAATGATAGATTTTGATAGATATGTAGTAATTTATGAGTAGTAATAAGGATGCAGTCATGAGAAAATGTGGCAAATCTGGATAAATGCAAAGAACTTTCAGGCCTTGGAGGTACACTAATTTTATTCATTTTTTAGCACATATCACAGGATTACCTATCATAACTGTGTTTTTTAAAAGGAGAGAGATTTGAAATTAATCTTCTCTGGATTATTACAGAAGTGTCTTTAAGAAAGAAAAATATACTCTAGCCGGGGCAACAGAGTGAGATCCTGTCGGAAAAAAAAAAAGAAAAATAAAGTGCAACATCTCACTTCTACCAGTTTATTTTCTAAAGCATTTATGAATCTAGAACATGTGAAATAGGCTTTCAGTGCTCAGATTTCCCATTTTTAATCACCAAAATATTGAGTTTCTCTGATTCACCAGGAAAGGTTGTGACAACCCCATGAACAGTTCATCTGCGATTCCTCTCCGGTCAAACTTGATTCTGTTGAAGTGAAAAGGGAGCCTGGGATTGGATAGATCTTCTTTCAGGTTCAACATCCTTAGGGGGTTATAATTAAAGGACTCAGGCCTTTCAAAGATGTACTTCATTCAGGCTGCTGGGATGTCTTCTCTTAGCAAGGTGGTCGGAGTGTTAAAATTTCAGAATGACTTATAAAACATTTATTAAAATGTCCCTGGCTAGAATGATCTGGAGATGTTATGATACTGATGTTGGGTTATCACAGCCCCTGAAGACTTTCCTTTGCTTCTCTTTGTTGAGCCGGGCTACCCTTCCTTTCATCTTTCTCTACCTTCCAGTATAATGAGCCGCATGTGCAAGACGTAGCCAAGCTACTTGGTGTATTCAAACTGCTAAACAGGGTTAACTTTCCCCAGCTGTGCACATGGATGAGGAAGCCTCTAGCAGATGCTGCTGTCAATTATATCTACCTTTACTCTTTTCTTGCCCTGAAATAAATTTACTAAATGTAATTTATTAAATTAGAAAAACAACCTTGCTTTTACATTTTGACAGTCCCAGTCTCAGCATAAAAAATTCATACTGGGAAATCTCTATACATTCTGCTCAATTCTGCTGTGAACCTAAAACTGCTCCAAAAAATAAAGTCTATTAAAAATTATTGACAAACATCTATGATAAGTAGTTTTCCTTTTATGACTCTGATGGAAATTATCCAGTAAACTATTATTCATGGCTGTATATTTAACCATATCACCATCTGTCAGGGGCTGTTCTGGGAACCAGATTTTATGATGAGCATTTGTCTCAGGCAGTACTTAAAAGACACATGGGCCCTATTCAAAGATCTGCCATACCATTTACCAAGAATGAAATTTAGGGTTTTTTCTCCCTGTTTATATATAGAACAACAGGCCAAGAAAGTAAATGTAAGTTTTTTTCAAAATAAGAATTGATAATTTCTTAAACTGCCTGGAAAATATTAACAAAATTCAACTGGTGGCAAGAAAGTTCCACCCAAATCAGTCAAATTCTGTTATGTTTGTAATGATATTATTATAATTAACAATTATAAATATTTTTGAAGATATAAAGCAGTAGGTATAACTATACCCTGATAGTGGAAAAACAGCACATTTTTTATGTATTATATCTAGTGGAACAAGTGGGACTGATGTATTAAAGCAAAAGACACCCAATGATTTACTGATTATAGAACTGGTTTTAAATTGGGTGAAAGGTTGTGATAAAAATAAATACAACTTAGAAAAGGAGGAGCATATGCTCTTGTTCTGTGTCTTTATTGCCTATACAAGAAAAAAGTTAATTATAAAATGTATAGATCTCATCAATTTGCTTCCACCTTGTGATCAGAAGAATACAGAAGATGTTGAAATGTTCATCTGCTTTCTAACTTCAGTGTGTAGTTTAATCAGAAGCTACATTGTGGCTCAAAAGCAAAAAGGATGAAGAATTAGATGATATATTCATTTCTTCACATAAAGGACTATTATGCTATAAAGAGATTCCATACTGTAAGATATCATAGAAGTTAGAGACTGAAAAGACACATTAGGTCATCTGCTTGGTCTCTGTACTGAGAACAGCATTGTTTGGTACAATATACTCTTCAGTGTTTTGTAATGTCAAAATATTCTAAAAGACTAAGTCTAAGTAAAAATATCTTGTAACCCGGGAGTTGTGAAGTAAATCAAAGTGATGAGAGATTAGATTACTTCTCAAAGCACCATCTATGCCCTAGAAGTCTACTAATGCATGAAGAAGTCACCGAGAAAAGCAATTTCTAAAAGAATAAGGAATATAAACCACTGCCACAGTGGAGAATTGAACTGGAGTCAAGAGAAACTCGTATACTCAAGACATAGAAGACACCTCTTAGGGATAAACATTGTAGTTCCTTAAAGGTCATTAAAATGAAAGAGTGACACTGAAATGTGACATGACTCCTATAGCTATTGTTGGGGCTGGGGGGGGAAGAACAAGAAGAGCAAAGACATCAAAAGGTCAAAGAGGAGCAACCAGGCCAAGCGATGTCCTTCCTGTCTTGTAAATAGCTTATGGCAAGCCACATCCTCAATGAAGCTCTGCTGTGTGGACTAGAAAACTATCAGCCTCTCAGTCAACCCAGTCTAGACATGGATATGCAACGCTACTCTTGCCCACACCATGTGTAATCCCTTCTTTCCCTCATTTTCCATTTCTAGTGAGAAGAGAAGAGAACAAACACTCATCAGGGATTTACCCTACATCTTATAATCAGTTCTTCACAATAACCTTATGAAGCAGATTAATCCCATTTAAGACATTGTAAAATTATAGCAAGATACTGAGCAACTTGACCAAGGCATACGGTCACTGGTCTGAATCCAAAATTATGCTGAATCACCAAATACATCTAGGTGCCTTCTAACATGCTTTTATTATGAACTTGAAAGGAATATACATCAATGTCCACATGAATTAGCTAAATATCATTTGCCCCTCTTGTCTGGAAGGTCCATGGATGTCCACCCATGTCTTAGATTGCCTGTTCTACATAAGGAGCTACTCCCAGACTCTGGCATCACACTCCCCTGCTTGACTTTCTGTTTCACTGGGGTCATGCTCTTGCACAGCTTGCTCCCCTTTCTCTAACATCTCAACATTGGAATTCCTAAAAGCTAAGTCCTAGGCTCTCTTCTGATTTCTCTCTAAATTCTCTTCCTGCAAGATTTTATTTATTTCCATAGCTTTACATTTCACCTATAAAATAGAAAGTCAGGATGAATCCCATATTTATATCTCTAGCCCAGATCTTTTCCCTAAACTTTGAACTCATATATCCAACCACCCATTCCATATATCCATTTAGATTTCTCATAAGCATCTCATATTAACCATCTGAAATAAACTCCTGATCTTGCACTACCCCCAACCCCAACACTTTCTTCCTGGAGTTTTTCCCATATCATTAAATGGCAGCATCATTCCATCCAATTGCTCAAGAAAAGAATCCTGGATTTGGGATGGATACCTTGTTCCTTTTGTGGCCTTCATTCAAATTTTCCCACCCTCCTGATCATGGAGTTTGGCTTAGAAATGGGCATGTTATCCAGGCAAAAGCTGATTCAATCAAAGTAAATTTCAAAGAATTTTTCTGGAAATTCTGGACACAGAATTTTCATTCTCACCTTCCTGCGCCATGGCAATGGGGCTGCCAAGAATGGACTCAGGGCTAATGAAGCAACATTTTGCAATGGAGAGAGAAGCTGTTTTGCAGCTAAGAAATGTTGTTCTAGTCACATCACATGAGGTTCTAGACCAGGTCTGGCCTGAATCTGGTCCTACTTCTTGACTTTTCAGTAGCTAGTCAATAATTCCTCTAATTGTTCATCTATTTCAGTTGAGTTTTCCACTACTTGCAACCCAAAGTATACTACCACAGTTGTATATGTGAAGTCTAAAGTTAAAAAAATAAAGGGATAACTAGAAAGTAATTATATCAATGGACAGAATAAAGTCTGAAAATGGATCCATGTATGTAGAGAAATCTAGTATGTAATCAAGGTGAAATTTTTTAATCTGGGCAGAAAGCATGGACAATTCAATAAATGGTTTTGAGACAGTATGTTTTCCATTTGGAAAACTATTTTTAGATCCTCACTTCCCTCACTATTAATAAAAACACATAAAAATGGCTTAAATATCTAAATGCAAACAGATAAATGAATAAATGGATATGTAGACAAATCTAACAAGCAAACATAAAAACACGTCCATATTAATTGGGGTAGGAATAGCTTTTTAAAATAAGAAACAAAAAGCAAAGTTATAAGAACCACAAAGGAAAAAGATATGACAGTATCAAAATTTAAACCTTTCATAGGACAAAAGACAAACTAAAGCTGTTAAAAGAAACACAAACTATGAGAAAATATGAGCAGAATATATAATAGATAAAGAATTAATATTTAAAACATATATATAAAACTTTGTAAATAACAATAGAAAAATGGTTAAGTAATTAAACAGGTAATTGACACATATGGAACTATTAGTCAATAAAAATATGGAAAGCTAGTCAAGTTTTACAAAAATAAGAGCACCTATTTAGACCTAAACTAAGAGCCATTTTCACCTAATACAAATGAGCTTTTTTTCACCCTTTTTATCTACTAATGGAGATATGTTCTTTTCACCTACTGGAATGGCAAAACAATAATAATAATAATATCAAACCTTGGCCAATGCATGAGTAGATAATCTGCTGCTAATACTATGAACTGGTTCTATCTGGTGATCAATTTTACCCCATCTAAATAAATTTAAATGGTGTTTAAAATAAAAATAGCATATGACCTAGCAATTATATTTTGGGGTTTCTATTCTAGAGTGATACACACAATGTTCTCAAGTGAACAAGGAAGTATATACAAGGATGTTTATTGTAGCTTTAGTTTTAATAGAAAAACAAAAGGGAAACTTTAATTGTTATTAAAATGGGAGTGACTGAAAAATTTACCTCAGATTCAAATCGTAGAGTGCATTGCAGCAGTTAAAAAGAGTAAACTAATAGAGTAGACAGCCAAAATAAAATTGCTAGGTTATATGCTATTTATATTTTAAATTTGATTAGATGGTGTCAAATTAACCACCAAGTAGAACCAACTTATGGTCTTATAAATACAGTATTTACCTATTCCCTATGCTATTTATTCCTAGAAATTTCTACTAGATGTGTTGTTAGAAGCACAGTGTAATTTGTAGCATGACACAGTGATACTTTTATGTAATATGCAAAAAAAAAAATTTACAAAAGTATAACATATAGGTAAAAGAAAATTAAGCAAAAAATTATACCATATGGCATGATATATGGACAGAAAAGTTCTCAAAGGATATATACCAAATTCTTGTTTATCATTAGCCCAGAAGAGAGACTAAGACTAGAGACTAAGACTTAGTCTGCTCTGTTATATTTTTAATTTAGTTTAATTTTTTTAATAAGAAAAAAGCTAATTCTATATTTCCTATAAAATTAAAATTAATAGTTTCTAAAAGAATCTCTCTTGGGATTTTTAACATACTTGGACAATATTTACCCAAACTAGAATAAGGATTAAAAAATCCGTTGCCAGCATAGGCAAAATATTATGCAGCACCCTTTACAACGTTTTGTCTTAACAAAGTTAATTCTTTCTAGTTCTGCCATATGCTGCACTTGAGTGTCTAATTCTTTCTGGTTCTGCCATATGCTGCACTTGAGTGTTGGGGAAGCAAATTTTGCTGGAAGACAAAGCTTACCAAGGAGTAGAGTGCAGAATTTTCAGGACTGATACTCATGAAAACCATTTATAGTCATCTTCTGCAGGGACAGAGCAGATCACAGACAGGAGTATAAGACCAGCTTGCAGGAGGTGCTTAACATCTTCTTTAGATAAGCCACTGAGACCCAAGAGCAGAAAAGTCCCGGGACAGCATCATAAGAGAATACAGACAAGTGTTTGATGACAGCCAAGTTCATTGACAAAGAAACTTGCTTCAACTATTACTCTCCTTCAGCCCTAACAAACTTGACAGGAAGTGTGCAGGGCATTTTTATGTATTTTGTTTCATAAATCCACAAGCCCCTATTTCCACTGTGGACCTCAACAGTGCATTCTCCACACAGTATCCATCCAAAGTGATCCTTTAAGAAAGGATCCACGGGTCCCACTTGATCTGACACTAGATCTATTCTCCAACTCACACCTCCCCCCACCCACTCACTCTACCTCATCACACTTGACTCCTCACATTGTTATATTTTTATCTTATATTATTTTTAAAGTGGGTTTTTTTTCAAATAAAAATTGTATATTATAATGCACATGATGTTTTAAAATATGTACAGTAGACATTTTGAACTATCCCTCCTATCTAATGTACTTTTGAATTCAGTTTGCTGGTATTGTGTTTAGGATTTTGGCATCTATATTTATCAGGGATATTGGCCTGTAGTTTTCTTTTCTTGTAGTGTCCTTGTCTGGCTTTGGTATCAGGATAATACTGGCCTCATAAAATAAGTTTTTCGAAGTATTATTAATACCTCTTCTTCAGTTTTTTTGGAACAGTTTGAAAAGAACTGATATTAGTTCTTATTTAACTATTTGGTAGAATTCATCAGTGAAGCCATCAGGTCCTGGGTTTTTCTTTAATAGGAGACTTTTATTACTGATTCAACCTTTTTACTCATTATTTGGTCTGCTTAGATTTTCTATTTCTTCATGATTCAGTCTTGGTAGACTGTGTGTCTAGGAATTTATCCATTTCTTCTAGGTTATCCAATTTGTTGGCATATAATTGTTCTTAATAGTCTCCGATGATCTTTTGTATTTCTGTCGTATCAATTGTAATGTCTTCTCTCTCATCTCTGATTTCATTTATTTGAGTTTTTTCTCTCTCTCTTTTTTTAGTTAGTCTAGCTAAAGGTTTGTTAGTTCTGTGTGTCTTCAAAAACTCGAGTCTTAGTGATCTTTTCTATTGTTTTCTAGTCTCTGTTTTTATTTCTGCACTGATCTTTATTTTTTTTTTTATCTGCTAACTCTGGGCTTAGTTTATTCTTGTTATTTTTGTATCTTGAGATGTAACGTTAGGTTGTTTATTTGAGATTTTTTTCTCTTTTGATGTAGGCTTTTATGGCTATAAATTTCCCTCTTAGAAATGTTTTTGCTGTGTCCTGTAAGCTTTGCTATGCTTTGTTTCCATTTTCATTTGTCTCAAGATATTTTTTACTTTCTCTTTTAATTTTTTCATTGACCCATTGGTTGCTCGGCAGCATGTTGTTTATTTTTCATGTGTTTGTGAATTTTCTGAAATTCCTCCTGTGATTTTCAGTTTCATGCCATTGTGATTGAAAAAGATACTTGATATGATTTCAGTCTTCTTAAATATGTTAAGACTTGTCTTGTGACCTAACATATGATCTCTCCTGGAGAACGTTTTGTGTGCATTTGAGAAGAATGTGTCTTCTGCTGCTGTTGGATGGAATGTTCTGTATATGTCTGTCAGGTCCATCGGGTCTAAAAGGCAGTTTAAGTCCAGTGTTTCATGCTGTGTTTTTATTCATGGAACTTACCACAACCTGACATTATATGTCTTGAATGTCTTCCTTGTTTTTGTGATTCTAAGCTCTAAAGGAACAAGATATTTGTTTCTTTACTTCTCTCCTGTATAGCTTAGAACAGTGATTGGAACATATTAGGCATTTAGTGAATGAATGAATAAACAGAGAACTGAAAGTAAAAGACTAACCCAAGGTCACAAATCCTGGGAGAGTTATAAGCAGAATTTGATCTCCAATTTTCTTAATTCAAACCGAGTGTTCATTCTACTACCCAAGATGCCACAGTATTTATTTGTACAAATTCTGAAAAACTTTTTTTGGGGAAAGAAAGCAAGTGCTTGGTTAGGGAATAAGAGAAACCCGTAATCAGTGATAGTATTGAGATTTAAAATGCAAAGCTGCTACGCTTTCAGGTTACCATCCTATTTGCAGGGCTTTTACCCTAAATGTCTACTGAACAGTGGGGTCAAAGAGGTCTATGGGATATTATTTGCATCTAAATAATTCTAGTACGTATTTTGGAACTGAAGCTATGGGAACAATATCTTCTGATGTTGAAGTAACCTAAAACTGTTGTAAGAAAATAGCACTACCAGAAAGGTACTGTTTTTCAGACTTAGTGCATAGGAAGGGATTTTACCTTGAAACTCCAATCCTAAATATAATAGACTTTTCCTGGCATTGGAATAAGTTGTCAAACTCTGAATTTATAATTTATCTGCAAAATAATTCAAACAATTCCCTAATGTCTTGCTTTTTACATTGAAAACACACCGTTGGTCTTGACACAGTTGGTGCTTTGACCACATGAAAAACAAAAGCAAGAGAATCAATAACCAACAACACTTAGCAAAACAACCTGGCTCCTGAAGACAGTTGCTTAACACTGTTACGTGCAGAGTCCCGGGACTTACTGTACATTTTCTATCACAATGCACTAAAATACATCATCTACTAATGCACTATATATAAACCCAACTGTGCTCATTCCAAGGGTAATCTTTCTCCCTCCTGGCCATTTTACTTTGGTAGATTTATTCCCTTTTTGGGAGAATGCATTTCCCCTCTCTCCAAATATTTAGGTCAGTGAACTCATTTCTGGAATTCAAAAGTCTGGAGACTTTAAGATTTGGCAGATAAGAGATGATCCCTTTTGAGACTGTAGGTTAAATACAATGAGTTTTGCACATTCTAACAGAATCAAAACATAAGCTTACACATGCAGACTTATTTCAACATTCTGTATTACCATTTAAAGAGAGCAGTTTGTGTCTGATCTAAGAAGCAAGGATCTTATATTACACTGATTTATGACTAAATCAAATCCATATCTGCCCTCTAAATAATATATTTTATACCATTACTTGAGAGGATATAAAGACAGAAAAATGTGTATCAAGTGAGTTCACTGGCATATTATAATAAAGTACACTGGCAGTTAAACAATTTGTAAGAGAAAATTTCTGGAACTCATACTGAGAAACTCAATTGCTCTTCTTTGGATAGTACAGAGAAAATGGAGGAATCAAAAGCCGAAATATAAATTGCAAAAGCTCTTGAGCCTCTGTAACGATTCTGCTGCAATCGATAGTTCTCTATACACAAGAAGAAAGACAAGGCATTTGGTTTTATGTATCTATACTTATACATATATATATTTTATATTGCATTTGATTATATATACACTTTAATTATCACAAAGCAGTTACATTTTATTTAGAACCTATTGGATGCCAGATACGCAAGGAATTGAGACTTAGAGGTTTAATTTACTTAGTAAGTGGTTCCACCATACACTAATCTGATTCCAAAGTGCAGAAAATTAATGTTTATCAAGTATTAGCTAACTATGCAGTACTGGACCAAGTTCTTAATCCTCAAAACAACTCCATGAAGTAGGTACCATTAATACTATCATCCTTGCTTTAGAGATGAGTAGATCAAGGCTTAAAATGGGTAACTAACAGCGCTAAAGTTTGCACAGCCAGGCTGTGATGAGTCCAGACAGAATCCTTGGGCTTTCAGAACCCTTTGTGCAGAGAACACTCTGTTTTCTTCCAGAGACCAGGCCAGCTGCAAAGGCCTGGAGGTGGGGCTGGGAGTGGCAATAGCGGGTGGTAGGCCAAGTCAGCCCTCCACACAGGCCTTACTGTCCTGTCAGCTCCCCTACCACCTGCACCTCCTTCCTGGAGTTAGCTCTGATGCTGTCCAGGGAAGCGGCGTAGTTGGAAGCCTTCAATGTTAATTCCTGCTAATTATCATTTTCTTTCCCAGACATCTTGGTCGAACAGGCAAGAGTGAGAAAACAATTAGTTACAGCAAATAGAATGCATGCACTTACCCTTTTCATGTTTAACTCCACCTGAAAACCTGACTCACTCTCACTATACTTTCTTTCCTGTAACTGCTTCAAAATGGCACTCCAAGACTTATTGTCACCCAATTCACTTAGTCAATAGTTGTGAGAATGCCAAGTATCATATTCCATGAGGAAATTCTTGTCTCTGATGCCATCTTTAGGGGTGATATAATTTCTTTATACAAAGGTTGGTGTCAGGTTCTGTGACTTCTCTGTTCTCCATGCTTATAGGATAGAACATTCTCATCTTTGCATGAGGGTGTGTTAGCATGTTCTCACATAAGGAAGAAAGAATTGGATCTAGTGTTTTCTTTCCTTAATCTTTTACTTTATTTTTGGATAATGTGTTCTCATCGAAGTCATGATAGAGAGTGCTAATTACCGATCCAATATCCCTTCTCTTCCTCCTTGCTAACAGAATGCCAATTTTTAGGTGACCATAGGGCCACTTGGAATAAAGATGACAATTTCCATGCAGCTTGGGGCTGTCGTATGCATTCACTTTAGAGGTGTGAGGGTAGGTGTGTTGTGAGAGACTTCCAGGAAGACCCTTTAAAGGGAACTGTGAAGCAAAATCATTTTACCTTCTCCTATTTTTCTTTCTGTTCTCTGGAATGTGGGTGAGATGGTTGGAACTCCAGCATCCATCCTAGATCACGTGGTTACACTGACTATGGAACCAACACACTAAAAATTGCAGACCAGAAAGGTAGAAGAGGCTGGGGGGCTTGTGACTTCATGGAGCTGCCCCACCAAACCTGGACTTTCTAATGCTGGTCTTCTTTTACATAAGAACACAACCACTTGAGTGTTTGAGCCACTGTTATTTTGAGGCTCTTTTTATTCCTAGATGATATAAGACTTTTTAAAATAAAAATAATTATAAATTTTGGGGGGAGAAGCCAAATGGAGTACACTAAAATGGGTTTGTTATAAATACTTAAGTGTATAAGTCCCATAATAGCCTCACGTAGTAGCTAATATAATCTCCACTTCACAAATTACAGACAGGAAGCCTCAGAAAGGCATATTTGAGAATTGACTCAGTCCACACAGCTAGAAAAAAACAGAAACATAACTGAAACTAAAATCCATATAATTAGATTCTGTACACAATTTTTTTAAAATTATACTTGCTACCTGTGGCAATTTGTTCATATCTTTACAAACACTGTCTTGGTTCAAATCCTGCCCCAGACTTTTCTGACCTTGGGTCATTTAACTCTAAGCCTCAGTGTCCCCATTTGTAAGATAGGACTATTAAGAGTGCTTATTTCATAGGACTGGTGGGAGATCAAATATATCAATTTATGAGCAACACTTATCAAAGAAGCTTATACATAAGAAATTTTCAATAAATGATTTTATTGTGTAACTTTATTATATTACATTGTATTAAAGTTGGTAATTGGCATGCCTGTTTTACTTAATAGATTTTAAGGGTCTCAGTCGCAAGAAATATACTTTGTCATGTCTATGTCTGCTGTAGATTTTGAACAATGCTTTGCACTTGGTAAATGCTCTATAAATGTTAGTTGAATTTAACTTGCTTGGAAAGCAGACTTGTTGGACATACTTTGCTTGATGGTTTATTTAAACTTTATTTTTATACTTATTTAGGTGTATTTTATGGCCATTTTCATGATCCAGATGAATAGTTAAGTCTGAAGAGTGCAGAATGAAATAGAGGTCAGTTATCAGTCATTTCTTTAATATGAAGACATTAGTTAATGGGATTTAGCCAGAACAGAATTAATTTACAAAACATTCTAAGATGCAAAAACTGTTTTCATGGCCAATATTAACCATTTTGAAATATTTAGACCAAATTCTATTTTAATTTTTATCTTGACTTATAAGAAATAAAGAAACACTCTGTGTTATTTATATTTAACCATAAAATATGAGAAAATCTTTGTTTTGCCCATTTGAAACAGTTTTAAAACTGACAAATTCCTTCATTATACTCAAAGCTCAATTGTTGATGCCAAAGTACATCAAACTAGTTCTTTCTTCAAAAGCCTGTGCCATAAGTATATCTATCATAAAACATAAATAATTCAAATTTTGCATAAATATTTATTTTTCTCTTAGACATATTTCAATAGGACAATCTCAGGTCGAATGTGAAATGCTTTTTTAAAAACTTAAAAGTAAAATGTAGTTCAATGTCCCTTGGGATCTCACATTTTAAGTAAGAATCCTCCAGAGTTATCTTCTGCTGTTTGTTAAAGTAACATGTGAACTTTTGGAGGAGGTGGCATCTTTTAGCAAAGGAAATTTCAATGCCGAGAGCATGAACTTGAATTCAAGCCAATTAAAACAAAATTAAATTTATTTGGCAAGAAAAAAAGTATTTCGGGTAAGTAAACAAACAAAATGTTATTTTATCTCATTTTTTACAACTAACAGAGGCTTGTGATTGTAGCTATTTTATAATCAACAACAGGATTTTTCCTGATGATGCATTTTGTACACAGCCAGGAGCAAAATAAGGGATTCTCTACAGCACTCCATAGGATGTGGTAGACAACTCCGTGATCAGTTTACAAAATATTGTTCTGGCATATCCCTAAATTAAAGAGTTGGTTATGGAGACTCCTTGTAATCAAATTATTCCATGACTAGGACAATATTTTGACAACAATAATATTATGCTTTGCATTCTCTTCTCCCACAAATCATCTTCCTTGGAAGCCATAATGTGTCATATGCTCAAGGAAGCAGCGAGTAGAGCCAGAGAACCTCTGAGCAGCACGGGTCACCACTGTGAATCCACAAAGATCCCTCACCTTTCCTCTGCCCAGATGAGGTTTTCAGGGGCTTCTGAGACAATTTCTTTGGGGGGAGAGGAAGTGTAGTAGGAGAAAAGGTATAGAACAAAAAAAAAAAAAAGAAAATCTGCCCTTCCCATGTACTTTGGCTCAATTATTTTAAGGACATGTCCCTTTATATCAACAAAACCTCCATACTTAAGACCAAGAAATTCCTAAAATAATTTCCATATGTTTTCTCCTTAGACATATTTTTCCTCTCTGGAAATCCAGTTTGGGTCTTTTTATATCTTCAATGTTTCTTTTTAACATGACGTATGAATATATATAAGTACTACATATACATATAGGTCCTAAATGTATGTTTATAGAAATATTGTATCACTAATATGTAAGTAGATATATAAAATACTATAAGTACTATACTTACTGTAAGTACTACTTAAATATAGTTTCCTTACCCCATTTTTGACAGTCATTGATTAACCCATTGAAGATTACCCTATAGGTCACTTTTTTCATTACCTTCAACATAATGATGTCATTCTAGTTTTGTAAAACCATGTGACAACATTGCGTTCTTTTTATGTCCTAAAGATCCTTTAGACAATCCCTTGATAATGCACTTTTGAAAATCAGTGATTTGAGAGAAGTTATATTCTTCAAAGTTTTATGCACTGAAACTCGGCCACGGATGCATTTTAAGAAATGATTTATTAATGTCCTTAACTTACATTATCCTGATTGGTGATCTATAATGTGTAGTTTCTGCTACATTTCTTTTCCCTTTTTGACCAACCGGAGGGTGATATTAATATAAAGATTTATAATTTCCTGTTTATCTTCCATATTCCATCTTCTTGCATATTTTAGCTCATATGTGAACATTTCTTTAAACACACAAATTTGTAGGGCTTGTAGCATTGACTTTACTCCTTACTTAAAGTACTGAAATTTGAAAAACCTACATTGCAAAGAAATGGACTTTGGTAACTATGGAAAATGTCCAGCAATGCAGTCTAGAACTTTTTGAATAAATCAGAAGCAAAATGAGTAAAACAGATCATATAAAGGAGGATCACACATATCTAAATTATTCTACTTAATTTATCATAACAAAGTTTCTGATAAAACTCTACAGCAGGTTTGATAATGCACATGGTGATAATTGGTTCATCAAACCATCCTCTTATAGCACTTATAGGTATAATTTGTATTTGTGCACCCTAGCCCCTTAAGACTGGGTGGAAGAAATAGGGAAGAATATGAAAGTCTTTCAGATTCAGGTCTACAGATTAAAAATCATCATAGGCCATATTTTCTGATGGTTTCAATTCTAATGGACTAATTATAACTGGGGAAAATAACTTTGAGGTGCCCTACCAAACTTTTCCACCAAAATGTAAATATCTACAATAGATAGAAGCTGCCTATTGCACAACTGAAGAATTTTTTGTCTTATTTCTTTAATCTTAAATTTACATGAAATTTGCTTTTCTGTCTAATATAATCTATGAGTTTTAAAGTAAATATAACACTAAAATTAGTTATTGATACAATTATATAACTTTTCCTTTCAAATTTTTAAAGTAAAATTGGTCTGTCAAGAAAATATACCATATGTACCTTAAGTTTACACATTTTGTGGCACACATCTAAAAGGGTGTATGCTACAATGTTAAGGCACTTTATGCCACCTTTGGTTACATTGTTCTTAGGAGGACTTCACCTTATTTATAAATGTCTGGTTACACTGACACAGCAAAATAGAATAAAGACACTGCAATTGTCTATTTCATTCAAGCAAATAATTGAACAATAGACAAATGTAGCAGTATTAAGTTTCATTTCTAAAAATTGAAATTGCCCTTCTAGATTATGTTATATATGTTTTTCTTTGCATCTTGTAACATGAATTCTTCAGGGATAAGAGTCATTAGTTATTTGATGTTTTAACATTTGGCATAGTGCCTGGCATATAAAAGGAGATCAGTAAATAAATGTTAAATAAATAAATGAAGATGGATAAGTCAATTACCTGTGTAGGTTGTACTCTAACTGTAATGATTTCTGACCTGAATGTTCATTGGCCACTACTGTATGAACTATTTTTGAATACTATCAAAAGTAAGACTAATGATTGAAATTTCAAATGTATTTTATAGATTCTTGGAACATACTGACACAGCTGCATATTGTCTGTTGGACACTAGGGGGAAATGGTATTTAGATGGGGGAGAATATTCAGCTAAGCTTCTAAATTGATTTTAATTTTAAATAAGAAAAGGTTGAAATATAGGATTTCAGAATAAATAGGACTATGGTTTCTAAGTAAATAAAATTCATTCCCAAATATATGCTTCTTATTTTTTTCATGAATAGTACTAAATGCAGATGTTACTTTGGAGGTTGTCTTTTATGACTTTATTCTTAATTACTGTTTATATTTTTCTTTTATCCTTCATTGTGCATTATTTTTAAAAGTTGGTGCATTTCTTAAGTGGTGGTAAATTTTCAACGACTGGACTCTAAGCATTTTAATTGTCTCCTTAATGTGCTTGTCTGAAAAAAGGTACCTCTTAACTTTAAATATAGTTTTAAATTAAGGCAGAGGAAGCAAAGTTTGAAGTAAATATCTTTTATTAAGTTAATTTTAGTTTGACAGCCTGAAGCTATTATCTAATTACAGAGGGTGGCCTAAAAGAGAAACTCATTAGTATGTGACATAATAGGGTGCATTCTTCACGTTCAGTGTTCTTGTGAAAGGAATCTTGCAAGTAGTATATCCACCGTGTCTTGAATTCACTGAACTAGCACATTTTTACTACAGAAGAGAGTTTCCTTCAAAGTAAATTAATTATCCCACCAAAGGGTCATTTGAATACAAATTTTAAAGTTGAAACAAATGGAGCACCAATAGGTTGGTTATGTAGTTGAGGTTTTGTGGGACTTTGGAAACACATGGCATATCATGATGTTACAAAGCCACACACTTATACCTTTATTATACCTTGATAGGGCACAAATTAGTGAAGTAGATGAAAATGATAATATATTAAGCCTCTACTGATTTTATAGAAGATACTAATCCATGTTTAAAATTATGGCAAGATCCTTCTAGGAAATCAGAGTAGACATGTTTTTCCTATTCCTTCCAGGAAGGACAACTAAAAACCCTGGACGTTATATATAAAACAAACATAAGAAGACTTTAAAAGGTATGGGCACCAGCTAGGGATCTCACAATCCGAGGAATGACATAGTGGTGAATTTCCAGGGTTTTCTTTTTGCCTCATGTATTCCAGACTTAGAAATGAAGAAGCTAATCCCAAAAGGTTATATACTGTATGAATCTATTTAAAATATTATTGAAGTGACACAAGCATAGAAATGGAGAGCAGATGGATGGTTGCTGGGGGCTAAGGAGTGCATGGCAAGGGGCACAGGGAAGTGGGTGTGGCTATAAAAGGACAACAGGAGAATGATGGTTAATTTTTTGTGTCAACTTGCCCGGGTTAAGTGATGTCTGGATAGCTGGTAAAACATTATTTTTGGGTGTATCTGTGAGGGTGTTTCCAGAAGATATTAGCATTTGAAACAGTAGGCTAAGTAAAGAAGATCCACCTTCACCAATGTGGTGGGCACCATCCAATTTGTTTAGGGCCCCGATAGAACAAAAAGGTGGAAGAAGGGTGAATTCTCTTTCTCCCCTGGAGCTGGGGACATTCGTCTTCTCTGGCTTTTAGACACCAGAGGTACTGGTTCTCTGGCCTTCAGACTCTGGGACTTACTATCAGCTCCCTTGGTTCTCAGGCCTTTGTCATCAAACCAAATTGCACAATAACTATCCTAGTTCTCCAGCTTGGAGATGGCATACTGTGGGACTTCCCAACCTCCATAACACTATGAGCCAGTTGTCATAATAAATCTTCTCTTATCCATCTCCCTATTTATCATCTATCTATCTATCAATAACATATTGGTTATATTTTTCTGAAGAATGCTGAATAATACAATGAAGGGTCTTTGTAATGATGGAAATGTTCTGTATTTGACTATATCAATGTTAATATCTTGGCTGTGATATTATACTATAGTTTTGGAATTTGTTATTATTGAGAGAAACTGGGTAAAGGGTACAGGAGATCTTTTGGTGATATTTCTTACAGTTGTATGTGAATCTAGATGTATATTAAAATTAAAAAGTGCAATTAAAAAACTGTCAGACAAAAAGTAGACATCTGTCATGAATAGGAACAGACAGGAAAATTACTAGCACAAAGAGAAAAATTTTCCACTTTCATTGATTCATTTACATGTTTCTCTCCTGAGTTGTTTAAACCCCTAATACCTCCTTTGGCTGTCCCTATACTTGGAATGCTTGGCGGGGGGACAGGAAGAGATATGGGGGTCTTAAAATTAGGGAGACCATACTGCCAAGATCTCTCATTCAACTTTCTATAAGATTTATGAGATATCATTTGGCCAAATTCTTAAGTACCTTCCAATCTCAAGTCTCAGTTATTCATTCCCGACTATCTTAACCAGCTTCCTCTGGAAATAGTTTGAGGCAGTTTATAAAGAGCACACACAGGGTCAGCCCATTAAAATAAGGATAAAAACCAAGAGTTGTATAATGCTGGCAGAGGGAAATGGGAGAGAAGGTATTGCGTTAAAATAATCTAAGTCTTTTTTGGGGGGAGAGGTAGATGAAACTGAAAAGGAATTTTAATCCCAGCTTTCTCATATATTTAGCAAAAAGGGCACTGCTATGGATTACGTTAACTTCTACTATGAAATAAAAGTGAGTATATTAGATCATCAGGACAGGGAAAGAGAAACTTTATGCTAGGATTAAATCCTAAGAGCAACTTATTTTGCAATTCTTAATTAATGATTTTTAACAATAAAATTAATTTTTTACTAACGTGTTTTACAAAAACTGCATATTGTAAACCACGTACGTGGTTAAAAAAACAAGAAACAGAAACCAAACAAAAACAAAAACAAAATGCTGAAAATTTTCTAAGAGAACAGATGTTAGGTATTCTTCCCCTAAAGGTAACTATGTGAGGTAGTGAAGAGGTTGATCTGCTTTACTATAGTAATCATTTCACTATATATATATATGTGTATCCAAACATTATCTTGTATCTCTTAAATATATATAATAACAAAATTAAAAAACAAAAATCAAGCAAAACCTCCCCCAAACCAAAAATCCTTAAGCAAGTGCTAAGGCCATAACACTGACTTCTGGCCCAGGGAATTTTTCCCATTGTTGATAGAGTAGGGAGAGTCTAGACCAAGTCACAGGCTCAGGGTATCTGGCTATTGGTTATAAAGTTGACCTCACATCTATCCATCCCAAGCTGGCCTCTGCAATTAGGCCTGTGTCCTCTCTTCCCCTTCTCTGGGGTGGCCAATGCTACCTCCACACAGCACAGAGTTTCCTCTGAATATGGGGTCCTCATCACAGTTCTCCTGTTCTCCTACATCGTCCCATCCCTACTTTTCAACACTGGGTCCTTCTGGAATCATCATTGTCTATACAGATCCCCAGATCCCTGGGTTACATTCACTTTCCTAACTTCTGCTAATATGATTTCCACAGCGCAGTGCATAAGACCTGACTGTATATATAGCACATTATTTTTCCATGCATGCTGATTTTATATTCCCAATCAGATTGTAAATTTTCTGAGAGAACAATATATCCACCTATTTACTGATCTACTTCTGCCTATAGGTGTAGGCTACAGAGTGAGTCTAACTGGATTCCTGACCCTGCCACTTGCTAGCTATGCCATCTGGAAAAAAATTGCTTAATTTTTCTGGGTCTTTGTTGCTTCACTGCACAGATGTAGAAATAATTACATTACATATATCAGGGGTCAGTGAGGATTGAATTAGTTTATACATGTATAGCACACAGAACAGTAACTAGTACATTGTGAACACTCAATAAGTGTTATTATCATCTCTTCTCCATATTAGTTAGCATTGTGTGGGAGAATCTTTATCAAACATTATATAATTAAAGAATACCCTAGAGATGGAGCATACTCACCAAAACATGTGTCCTTTTCTTTCTGGACCCTCAGCTGAACCCTATTTCCTAATTCCTTCTGGGACTGAGTATTGGCCAATAAAATTCAAGAGGGAGTGACGTGTGCCATTCCAGGCCTTACTCATTAAAAATCACCCACGTGTCCTCCTTCATGCTCCCAGCCAGCTTAAATGAAGGTGATACAGAACATGGAAGCCAGATGTTGAAGACGGCAGAGCCTCTGTCAGCCTGGCCACCACACCAAACTGTTCACCTACGTGGTTAGTTGTGTCAGGTTGCAAGAAAGAAACTGCTATTGCATAACCACATTGCATGTCTTGGGTCTGTTTGTTACAGCAGTTCATACAACCCAGCTGTTACTCACAATGGGGAGCTCTAAGAATTGTGCAGATGAGAAGAAACTCGATGCAAGTCAATACATCTGTCTTGGACTGTCTGTCCATTTGTCCATGTGTGTGCACGTGTGCCTTTGTGTGTTTATGACTTTCCTAAGCTACCTGGAACAGGGCTGGCTGAACTCAATAAAATGTGAATTCACAGATTAATTGAACAAAGTCTACCCTATCTTCTCACATCTGCCAGAGCTGAAGTAAGGTGTTATCCTGGATAACAGAGGAAGATCATAGGTTGGAAAAGGCGGGAATTCCTGAGTAAGTACTACTCTCCCTTCTTGGAAGCAAACTTATCTGCTTATTCATGTCTCTTGATTCTCTGCTTTGTTCATTCAACAAGCTTGGTTTTATCTGAGGTGATGGGAGTATACAGATGCATCAGTGCACATGACATTCTCAGGAGAGTCACTGATGCATCTGCCCATCTTGTGATTTCGCTGAAGAAGTTCTTCAAAAGCCACTTTATGGAGCATTCCTGTATGGGATTGGGACCTTGGAATATGAGAAAAATGTAGGATAAGACCTCAGAATCAAATTCAGTGAACAAAATTGAGTTCCAATGTGGAGGGGAAAAAACAACCAACCTTTATTCAGGGTCATAAGTGGATCTTTTTTTAAGAGACGGAATTTTGGGATCCTGTCCAGCTCCATTGTGGTTTGGGAACGGAACTCCCTGTCCCTAGGAAGTGGAGGACATGAGCTGTTTCTTTCTGTTAGGCACCTGGACTGCACGGAAGTGGCCCTAGGACTGCTGCTAGTAGTGACTCAGTCCAGCCTGGAATGGGGTGAATCGTGCATGCCATTTCAGATTCCTGGGGTGGAGTCAACACGACAGTATCTTGGTCAACAGAGGCTTGTTCCATTGCTGTGCTTTATGGAGGATGAACCAGCACCAGCAGCCAAAGAAAGTAAAGATTGAGCAACAGCCACCTCCGTTGTCTCCCCCAATTTCCCTTCAGAGCAGCCCCACCCAAGTCCCACCAGATGTTAGTGTATGTGGGATGACCCTGCAGATGGCTGCATCAGGGAAAATTTGTGGGTTCATGAGTTTCTTTCTTTCCCTTCCCTTACCCTGTCTAGTAGCTGACAGTGCTGGGGAGAAAGAGAAATGTTTTGATGGTATGAGCAAAACAAGAAATAAGTCATGAGTTTGCTATTTTTTGATGGGTTACTGCCACAGCACACATTGTCCTTCATTAGGTTAGTACTCTCAGTATGACACAGCAGGTTTTGGTCACTTAAATGCAGTCTTAGAATTTTTAAGTTTCTAAATTTAAATTGCTAATCATAAGACTAAAGCTTGATGTCTCCTGATCCAGCAAAACATGTTAGTCAAGCTGTGTAGTAATTCTTTCAAAAAATCAGGATCTTGGTAATGAGGGCTTAGGATACAAAGCAATTGAGAGATATATACCCATTTGGAAATTTATTAAATACTGTAACTATACACATGCTGCCATATCCTAATACAGACTTTTTAAGCTCAAAAAATTTGTAGTTATAGAACTCATAGATATTAGTAATAATAGTAGTTAGTCTAGAAGTGGCTAAATCATGTAGGTCAACTATAATGGGAGAAAGATAATATTGTTTGCAGCCTCAGTATGAATGTGGATTCCTTCTCAAATAATCCTTTGATCTTACTTCTTGAATTTTGTCTGAAGGAAATAAAACCAATACCACAAAATATGATGTATGAACATGTCCATCTCAACATTGTTTATAATAGGATAAATTGGAAAAATATCTAAGTACCCTACAATGTAATACTGGTTAAAAGAATTATATTAGAGTCATAAAATGGGATGCTTGAATCAGTTTAAAATGATACTTATTGACATGAAATTTTATTTTAAAAGCATTTTAAAGGAAGAAAATAGTAGCAAACCAAAACTATATATTAATTTGGAAAAATAATATAACAAATACAGAAATTTTATTTAAATATAATTATTTAATATGTGTATTAAAAGTTCTCTCTATATTGTCATACAAAATACTATCTCAATGTTAACAATGATTACCACTTCATGGTAGATTTATGGATTTTTTTTCTCTTTCTTACGTGTAGAATATGTGTGTGTATGTTTATTTATGAACAGGTATTGCTCATGCCATAATGATAAAGTTATATTAAAATATAGATTTCAGGGAAAAAGGGCAGAATAAAGCTGTAGCACAGAAGTTCTCCCACTCAGTAGATAAGAAAGTGAATCAAATATCCTACAAATAAATAAAAGTAATTTAAAGTTTATACAACAACCAAACAAGAAAAGAAGAGCAACCACACATCATCAAGTTCACAATGTGATGGTTGAGGCAAAAATCATAGTTCTGGCTTGGAGCTGAGTGCAATGCTCCTATTTTACTCTCACATTCCAGTAGCAGAATTGGAGAGAACAGGTGAATCAACAACATTCTCAGTGTTCTCATTAAGGTTTGTACCCACCACCACCAGGTGAGAAAGCAGAAAGCAAGCTGAAGCTGACAGGATCAGAAAGTTAACCCAGGAAGCGCCAAGGACAAGTCCTGTAGAGAAAAGGCCATATCAACAAAGCCAATAGAAATGGACAAAAAGTCCTCTGGAGAGGGCTGACATTTTCCAGGACTTCCTGATGAATTCTGGAAAAAATTCAAAGCCCCAGTGGATTCCATTTTAAGACCAGAATCCTTTCCCAAATAGGTGAAATGATACAGAACACTTAAGAAAGTCCCAACGGAGAGAGCAGAGGTGGTGAGCTCCAACAAGGGATTCATGTAGACCCCACTGAGCTCATCCCCACTTCCACTTTCCTCCTACAGCACTTACCAGGGCTTTCGGGGTACAGAAAAGTGGATGGAACAGCTACACTCAGGCTTCAAGGTGGCCAGGTTGGCTGAAAATAAAAATAGATCTCGGTACAGTTATTCATCTCAATCAGGAAGAACATGCAAAGAATTGGCATGGCAATTGTGAAAATTACTACAGAAAAAAAAATCCCATAGGACTGTTCTCTAAGAAAACATACTCCAAAGACCAAATGAAATTTTCTCTCAAATTTGGCCCGCAATAAAAGAAGTTAGTAATAATATAAGTTTAATAATACAAGAAGTTATTGGTGAATTCAGGAGGCAAGTAATGTTATTACAGAAATGATATGTGAAAAATAACACCAAGGGAGAGAATAGATGGTTGAAAAGCAACTTACTTTTTCGGAAAGGCTTGATATAATCAGAGGGATTGCTAAAGAAAAAGAGAATTAAAAATGAGGGAGAGAATGATGCATTTTGAAGTCAAAGATAATTCAAAATAAAGAAAATCAGTGTCTATGAAATAGATAATTCAATAAATAAAATACAAAAAGTATTCAACTGAATAATTGAATAATACTATTTTTCTGAAATAAAGAGAAAATTAAATGTCTAGTTTTGAATGAAGGTAGTGTGTTTTAGGAAACACACACATCATCATCATCAAGCAATCAACACTGAAAAATATCTCATTTAATTTGTTGAACTTCAAGGATAGAGAAATAAATTTTCAGGCAATAGACAAGCAAACCAAGTCACCTCTAAGGGTAAAAATAAAATAGGCAGGGGTTTGGTTTGTTAATGCTAACAATCATTGCCAGAAAACAATGGAAAATTTTACCCTTGGTCTCTGGCCACGAATTCCTAACAGCAAAATGATGATATCTGTCAGAGCATTTACAGTTGGTGCAGCATTTATAGAACATATATAGCAACAGTACCAACACAAATATGGCTACCAAATTGGAGAAGCCAGGTAGGAATAGATTTAAAGAAACAACTAATTTGTCCCATAAAACCATTAGATGCATTTTCATATGCTTGTATTAGTTTGATTCTTCTTTTTTCCCCTTGATCTACTGCTATTTGTGCCTTATGGTAAACTTGTGCAGAAATATTTAACACAGAAATCTGCTGAGGGTTAGCTAGATCCAGTTCTTCCTCAGGCCAGTTATTTCCCATACAACGAGAATGGTAATACATAGGTTTTTTTGTCCTAAAGAAGCTTTAACTCAATCTCCCAATACATTTGATATCAATATTAGTATTGCCATAGGACTTATTTACATGATATACTTGAATCTTACCAACAATGTCAGTATTACATCATATTGCAGCATGATCATGATACAATTCAGTTTCATTACAGAACAAATCAGTAAGAATTATAGATGTATTTACTTTGCCTTCCCAACAGAAGCCACAATTGAGGACAAAGACAATAACCCCATCTTATCTCACAGGCTTATACTGAGACTGGTTTCCATTTTGTGTTATTATACAACAGGGCTCGCCTCTCTCCTATGGGGAAGTCACAAGTGGTATTTAGCAAACTATTCTGGGCCCTAGAGCAGTCATAGTATATCAGTGTAAATCACAAGTGTCCCCAGAGAAATTCCACAAGTTTGGAGGGCTGTAAGACTCCCATAGGCGTGTCCTTTGAGCCTCAACAGCTAGAATAGAGGGCCACTGCCCCATGCCCACTTCAGCTACCATTTGTATTAAATAGTCACGAGCCCTTGTTGGGTCAGGGTGCAGGCACTTTCCCAATGCTAGGTTTTAGCGGTGTCCAGCATTATTTGTTGAGTCTGCCTGACCCACTTTGCTAAAGCCTCATTATCTTTCCAGGCTGACTTCCATTCTTTGCCATCTTCCTGGAAGAGAACTCCTTATAATCTGCCTATTCTAGTTAATAAATCTTTTTCCTCTGAATGATGTTCCTCATTTAAAGCAAACTCAGCTTCTCCCAGGATACCTAGACCAGCACTTATATTCCCTTAAGGTACTTTCCTGTAGTGTTGTTTAATCCACAATGCATGTTGTTGCCATTGTGTCTGAGTGCAGTTAGGATGCCTGTTTCACACCCAGAAACGCTGGGTCCCCCACACTAGAGTTAGAAGAATGGCAGTCACACTTAGAAGTAGTCTAGTTTGTGGCATGAGGCCTCCCACAGCCTTTCTTGTCTCAGAGAGGGACTGTTCCCAAGGGGTTCCACCAAGCAATGCTCACTGCTTTAATCCCATCAGGGATCCATTATATTTATCCACTTCACTTAATAACTTTCCATCCACAAAGACAGGGGTGATATGCATTTGTACATAACACACTGTGGTACATTGGAAATGCTGCCGTTATATTTTACCCGTTTTAACCAGGGACCTTTCTAAGCATTTGATCATCAAAGTTTATAGTTATGCAGGGATCAGTCTGTTGGGAGCCATATACCACGTGATTTGAAGTCCCAGTAGGAAGTAGTTCTCAGAAATTCCTTCCCAAATGATATCTATCCTTTGGAGTAGATGTAGCCTGAAAAATAGGAGTCAAAAGACACTGGCATGTTACTAGAGTTTAATTTAGTCATTAACAGCTGGTCCAGTTCATCATCATATCATAGGACCAGAATGTCTCTCAGAGTGATGCTACTCAGGTCTGCAGACTGCTGTTCAACCTTGCCAGGTTCCAAAAGCGGGGTCTTGGCAAACATAAAGTTTTACCCTTTTGGACATCTGGTATAATTGTGCTAAGATATAACACAGTATTCTGTGGCTCTGAGCCTCATAATGTTAAATTTCCCTTGTTATGTAACCCACTTATTCAACCTTTTACCCTCGGGTATTATTTCTCCTTCTCTTCTTTGGTTATTTATTTTTACCCAAACTTTTTCACCTTGGGAAAGGACACTAGGTTTGGCTGCTATGCTGGTCCAGATTGCTAGCAGCAATACTAGTCTAGAAAGTTCACTCCCATTCATGTAGGGTAGAGTTACACAGGTATAGAACTCATGAGATGCCTGACCATTTGGCAACACAGTAGCATTCACTGTTAACCCCAACTTTGCCAGAAGGGGTGAAGGCACAATCCACCCTATCAAGCCCTTAGGAATTCTGACACAAAGGTTTAAATGTACAGTTGCAGTTCCCTGCTTAGGAATCATCCCTCCTTCTGGCACCCACAGTTGCATCCCTGATCCTGAACCCACTGCATCACGTAGGAAAAAAGAGCTGAGATGACGTTAGGAAGAACTATATAGTTGCACTAACCTCCTCCCCCACTCTTTCTTCCCAGATCCCCCAGATGCCCCAGAAAAGCAAAGAAATCCATGCAATGGGGACCTCCCTTAGCACCCTTCATGTTGAATGTGAGCACACACTCATGAAGGCATGTAAATCAGCTCTTCATGCCTTTATCTCTTCCCATTTTAGACAGAAAATGTTTCAACTGCCCATTCAAATTCTCTACTGAAACATTATTCTGAGGATGATTTGTAGCATGGCATGCCCATTTGATGTGGTATCTCTTTGACCATTGTTGGACACTATGGACTGTAAAGTGCATCCCTTGGTCTGAAGAAATGTAACTTGGTAGCCCAAATTGGTACAGTAGCTTCTGTTCCAGTCCTTTAATAGTACTTGGAGAATTTGCATCTACCACTAGGTATGCAAAGCCCAGTCCAGAGTATCTATTCCCGCTAAGACTCATTCATAGCCTACTGGGGCTATTGTTATTGGTTCAGTGTAATCCACTTGCCAGCTATGTGCAGGACCTTCCTCCAAGGAATCGGCAGTCTCTGCCTCTTTTGTTGACACACAGAACAGTTCTTTTTGGCATTTTGTGCCTCAGAGAGTGCAAGAGGAATATGTGTAGATTCAGCCCATCTTTTCATGGTTGTAATTCCCCCATGTCCACTCATTTCATGGATCCAGGTGGCCACTTTAAGGGATAGTACCAAATGGTCCACTCGATTGTTCCAATCACCTTCTGAACCCGGAAGGGGGCTTTTCTGATGGGCATTGACATGTCCTACTTTAATGTACACCTTAAATTCCCAGAGTGATTTCCATAAGGCCATGCCTAATATGAATATGCCCTTAATCGTCCATTTTCCATTGTCCATCTACCTAACCATATGGCTAGGTTGTCAGCTTCTGCATGAGTCTGTAAAAGCCCAAACATAGGGGCCTTTACCAGTGTTCAATTCTCCCATCACTGTTAGAAAAACAGCATGCAATTCAGCCCATCGAGCTGATTTATTCTTACTTTCTTCAGTCAAAGTCTTTCCATCTCCTGGCCTTAATGTGGTAGTTTCCCAAAGAGGAAATCATCCATTCATTTTGGAATTGCCATCTGTAAACCAAGCAGCTCTTTGTTGGTCAATCAAGAGCTAGTCATAGGGCACCATCCATACGGCAAAAGGTTGTAACAGCTTCTCAGGTGGTTCCAAAGTCAGTCGTAGCGGGGAGGAGGCTACCTGCTCATGGATATGGTGGGTGCCTCCTTGCATCCCCCCAATAGCATGCTCCTGTATAAATCATTTTAATCTTATTTTGAAACTTTTCTAGGCACTGCCTTCCTTATTAGAGTGTTTCTCTGATACCACCCAAGACAGTATGGGTATCTCAGGCTTTAGAATTATTTTATGTTCCTCAGTCATTGAGGCAGCCTCAATTAATGCCCAATAACAAGCTAGTAATTGTTGCTCAAATAGTGTGAACAGGGCAAGCAGCATCTGGAAATGTTCTGATCCAAAATCCCAATAGTCACCACTGGGAGGTGCTCACAGGATTTTGCAATAAACTCCAGTCTGTACGAGATGAGTGGCAGACACTTCCAAAATCATATCTGAGTGGGGATTATAAGATCCCAAAGGCATTGGAGGAGCTCTCACTTTTTGTGATTTAGACATGGCCTGCTTTTTTCAGGTCCTCTCTCAAATATGGCTTTTGAGTAGTTGTGTGTATAGGATCTACCAATAAATTCCCAAATGTAGAATATGTGTTCTCCAAAATTCAAACACACCAACCAAATGTCAGGCTTCTTGTGTGGTCCTAGGGCTGGGCAGCAAGAGCATTTTGTTTTTAGTTGTTCCCCCAGGTTATTCCTAAAAATTTTAACATTTGGGTGGGTCTCTGGACATGTGCTGGATTTATTAAGCAGCTTCAGTTGGTCACGTGGGTCACCATTGCATTCAAATCAGTCTTTGCTTGCTCTTCAGTTTCCCATATTACCATAATGTCACCAATATAGTGTATTACTGCACTTGAGACCTGTATCAAGTCCAAATCCCTTCTAACAGATTGTGACTATAAACTGGTGAGTTTAGATAACTCAGTAGCAGTAGAGTAAATGTAAATTGGGATCCTTCCCATGTTCAAGTGAACTGCAGTTGGTTATTTTCCAAAACTGAGATAGAGAAGAAAGCATTTGCAAGATCAAGCACTGAGTACCAATCTCCTTTAGCTGGCTATATTTTTTGCATGGTGGAAACCATGTCCAGGACTGCTGAGGCTATGGGAGGTACAGCATTATTTAAACCTTTATAGTCTACTGTTAGTCTCCATGAACCATTTGCCTTTTTCACAGGCCATATGGGACTATTGTACAGAGAATTTGTTGGACCAGGACTCCAGCTTCTAGTATGTCATTAATTAAAGTGCCAATCTCTTTTTGCCTACAAGATATCCTATATTGTTTTAAATTAATCACCTGTGTGGGTTCAGGCAGTTCTAGTGGTTCCTATTTATCTTGTCCAATTAAGACTAGCCTGAGGGTAGATTTACGTGCCTTATGTTTTACATTATTAGGTAGGGGAAGAAATTCACAGTCAAACACAATATCCATTCCAACCATACATTCAGGTAAAGGAGACCACCTCACGTAAAGTTTGTTCAAAAATTCCAATTTCCATCCAAACTTTCAACTTAATGCCATCAACTGCTGCATACCCCATAACTGTATCCTCCCAATATAACCTTAGCCCCCATTAAGATTATACCAACAAGTTGTGGAATCACAGTGCATTAAGTTCCTGTTGAGGAATCCCAGAAAAGTCTCTTGTCCTCTTTCTAGCCATTTAATCCCCACATGTGCATATGGTTTCAGGTCCCTAGCAGGGGGTTGGGAAGTCTCTGGCATCTCCCTCTGTCTTTATTTTGATTAATTTGCCTAACCATTGCTCCAGGTAATTCAAGGTGGGTTTCTCATTATAATCTTTGGATTTCAGCTTTTTAAATTTCTCCAAACTGGGATAAATGGAGTGGACTTTTCTGGGGCCTTTTAATGTTGGGGGACCAGAAGGGCATCTCACTGGTCCACCAACCTTTGATAGGCTGCACCCACACCAACAATGTCCACCATAGTCATCCTATTTTTCAATAACCATCTAAAGATTTTCACCCTGCTGGGTTCCTTAACTCTCCCTTCTATCTCTCCCCATTTTCATTTTAATTACCTTAATGTCCTTGGTAACAGTAAGACCCATAGAGGGACATTGAGGCAGTACATCTGATAAGGCTTCTTGGACCATGTCTTAGTCTTTTCAGACTGCTATAACAAAATACCATAAACTGGGTGCTTATAAACAACAGAAATTTATTTCTTACAGTTCTGGAGGCTGGGAAGTCCAAGATCAAGGCTGACTTGGTATCTGGTGAGGGCCCACTTTTTGTTTATAGGTGGCACCTTTTTACTGTGCCCTCACATGGTGGAAGGGACAAACGAGCTCTCTATCAGGCTCTTTTATGAAGGCACTAATCCCATCCATGAAGGCTCTGTCTTTATCATCTAATCACTTCCCAAAGGCCCCGCCTCCTAATGCCATCACCTTGGTGGTTAGAATTTCAACATAACTTTGGGGGGGACATAACATTCAGATCATAGCAGACTGTTGTTTTATTTTGAAGGAGTAAGGTTATATGGGGTGCCTGTGCAAAAGGGGCTCCTTAATCACAGCATTTACCATAACCTTGGTAATGGGTATATGCAGTGGGTGAATATCCCAGTCAATCATAATTCCAATGCCACATGGCTTACATACAAAGTATATCAGCTGCTTCATCTGGCATTTATAGGGGAGTTGGGCAGTCCACCTTCTCAGAATAAACACACTTTACAGTGGCTTTTATCTAGTCCACAGGCTGGCTGTTCCCTCAGGGATAGCCTCCTGTGTGTCTGGATCATGTATAGCCACCTGTGATTGTTCAATAGTGAGCAGTGGGTCCTGTATTAAACCAAAAATGCTTTTCCGCTCTGCAGCATCCAGAGCCACATACACAGCCCTGAGTTAATCACTCTCACAATCCATTTTAGTAAAAGTTCTTTGGGAAGCTGATGATACCGATACCAATTCACACAATGAAACAACTCCTTAACACTATGCCGCCTGGTTTTTACAGTTTCTTGGTTTTTCCTTCCCCCTATATTGACTACCTTCTTGGTGACCAGAGGTCTTGAAGGTATTTTCTGTTGTTCCTCCATAATTTTTCCCTTGGGGGACAGCTTTGAGACTAATGGACAAAGCTCAGACTCAGTGAAATATGAGCTTGGTCTAGCATTAAGATCTGACCCAGCATTCTCTTTTAACTTCATTTTAGTTATAGATAACAGTAACCAAGGGTTGAATAGTTTACATTTTTCTTATTAGTTTGCGTTTTCTTATGCATCCTGTGAGACAACTTTCCAGGAGTTGGATCCATCTCTAAATTCCACTGGTAACTTTCACCTTTAGTAACTGAGCACAGCACGGCTGCTGCTCCACACCATGGGCGACCACATGGCCACCCAGGAATCAAAGGTGCTTCATCCCCTACCCTTCTATCATTTTTCTTCTCAAACCACACATTTCTGGGAGTTAGGGCTGTTCTAGCAAATCCTAGTCCTGACACCAACTAAAAGAGGAAAAAACAAACAGTTTTTCTCTACTCTGACAACACTTCTGACACCAGACATATGGGATTTTTCCCCGCACCAACCAATTCTCCAATTCTCCAGACACCAATGAGGTATCTTACAATTCAGTTTAATTCTGACACTATCTACCTGGAATTAGTGCAGATCCCACAGGCAAAGGGCTCAGTCCCACAAGACTTCCCCCCTTCAGATGCCAACTGCAAGTAGGGCGTCCCCAAGTTACCCACTTTTGTCCAACTTGCTACAAATTGATAATTCCCAAGACCTCCTCTGCATGGTTGATAATTTGCTATGATGGTTCACAGAGCTCAGGGAAGCATTTACTTCTATTTGCCAGTTTATGACAAAGGATGTGATAAAGAATACAATTGAACAGCCAGAAGAAGAGGTGCATGGGATGAAGTCCAGAGGGTCCCAAGTGCAGGAGCTTCTTTCTTGTGGAGTTGGGGTGTATCACCCTCTCAGCATGTTGATGTGTTCACCAACCTGGATGCTCTCCAAACTCCATACTTTAGGGATTTTTATGGAAGCTTTATCATGTTGGCATGATTTATTAAGCCAATCCCCAGCTCCTTTCCCCTTCCTGGAGGTTGGGGATAGGAAGTTGAAAGTCCCAAGCTTCTAATCATGGCTTGGTCTTTCTGGTGACCAGCTCCAATCCAGGGGCCTACCAAGGGTCGCCTCATTAGAACAAAAGATGTTTCTATCACCCAGGAAATTCCAAGGAATTTAGGAGTTCTGTATCAGGAACTGGGGCCAAAGACCAAATATTAGAACAAAAAATGATTCTAGCACTGCTATCACTTAGAAGGTCATAAGGGTTTAGGAGCTCTGTGTCAGGAACCGAGGGCAGTGTGTGTGTGTATGTGTGTATATACATATATTGTGAACCATGCTGAGGCCTTTACACTGTCTGTCCCATCAGCCTGGAATGATCTTCTTCTAGATGTCTGAAGGCATGGTGATCACACTTCATTCAGCTCTCTGCTCAGGTAACACTTACTCAGAAAGGCCTTTCTAGACCACTCAAAATACAAAAACACCCACTTTTCATTCTCTATCTTTACCCTGCCTTATTTTTTTTCATAAAATATACCACTACTTGTTTTAATTTGCATATATTATATATAATATGTTTATGTTTATATATGCTTCTAGACATAATTATGTAAATGATATATTTGATATACATCAATAATATTTAAATGACATATATTTGATAACTTATCATCTGCTGTGCACACACACACAAGAATGCAAACTGAGAACAGGGACTTTATTTTTTCAGTGTTATAATTCCCACCATGTGCCAGGCTCAGCACAGTGCCTGGCACATGGTGGGTGTCCTTGTTAAATATTTATTCAAAGAATACTCAATGAATTAAGGAAAACCAAAGCTATTCATCGAATCTTTGAATATCTAATAAGGGGCTGGGTGCGGTGGCTCACGCCTATAATCCTAGCACTCTAGGAGGCTGAGGGGGGAGGATTGCTTGAGCTCGGGAGTTCGAGACCAGCCTAAGCAAAAGTGAGACCCCATCTCTACTAAAAACAGAAAAATTAGCCCAGAAAAATTAGCTGGTGCGTGCCTGTAGTCCCAGCTACTAGGGAGGCTGAGGCAGGAGGATTATTTGAGCCCAGGAACTTGAGGTTGCAATGAACAATGATGACACCACTACATTCTAGCCAGGGTGACAGAGCGAGACTCTGTCTCAAGAAAAAAATGCATCAAGATACCAGCAACTATTTTAGATCAAAGGAACCACAACAAATATCCAGTTCATCCTCAGCTTTGTGGATGTAAAAAAATATCTCTAGGTCCAGAGATTTTGAATAATTTATCAAAGGAAGCAAAGAGGTATATGGGAGAGACTTTGGAATCAGACAGAACTAGAGCCAACTGCTTCTTAGCTGTGTGACCTTAGGGAAGTTATTTATCATCATTGACCCTTTACTTTTTCATGTGGATTATTTAGATTTTAAACCTTGAAGAACTGTCAATATAAATAAAAGCAATAATGGATGTGTAAGAGGGTGTCAAGTGGGATTTTTCTGTTGTCATAGAATTGAGACAGGAATCTGCAAATGGAAACAAAGAGGTGTTAAGTTCCTCATTGTGAAGAGAGAAAGCAATGGGTTTCTTCCTCCCAGCCCCAGCCAGTACTTAGGAGGTGACAGCAAAACCAATACAGCCACCACCAGACTGAATCATCCTTTACTTCCCAGAATGGCAGAAAGGAACAAGAAAAGAGAAGGCCTTTAGGACATGGGCCTTAAGGGAAGTTTAGCGTCACTAATGAAAAATTTTACCTCACCACCCTGTGAAGGAGAAGAGGCTCTCTTATCCAAGTGATAAAAGGACCCCTACCGAATCATAGACATTGGGCTTGTCTACAAAGAAGGGATCCAGCTATCTACTCCCTGGCTGGATGCTTGCTGAGCCATGCAATCTTCAGGCCCATCCTATTGCCATGTTTGAGTGAAATAGATTATGGTGAAGGGGGTCTGCCTCATCTGGAGTCCTAAATGTTTGCATGCAAAGCACTGGCATCTGCTGCTCTTCCAGAGACTTTAGGAGACTCGAAGCTTGTTGGTGCAGATCATACTGGCATGGGGAGTGGATCAGGAAACAGGATGCCCAGCCCTATTCCCGACAGCACTTGGAAGACCTTAGTGGTTCCTGTGGCTCCATATGAAGGAGAACTGAGTTCAAGGAGATTCAAAGTTAACCAAGTGGCCATCACATAACAAAAACGGTGCTCACCAGGAGGGAAGGGCAAAAGGGAGGGTGCAGCTCTCTGAGACAGGCAGGAAGCAGTGAGCAGTGTGCCATGTCAGAAAAACCGCAGACACAATCTCTATTGAGACAGCACTTCAGCAGAGGCCACCAGCATCGATGGAGCCAGACCAAATCAGAGAATACCAGAGATGCCTCGACACCACTGACACAGGCGGTTACAGATGACAATCCCTGCCTCCTCTTCTCTTCCTACTCCCCCTTCTATGTTCTGCCTCCTCCTCTCTCCCGCCTCTTTCTCTCCTCTCTTTCCTCCATTTCCACCACTACTACTACTGTTCTCCTCCTCTTCCTCCATCTTCTCTTTAATATGGATATATTAGAAAGAGAGAATGCCGAAGAATGGTGTATGAAAAGTTGAATACAGATTTGTGCGCGAATGTGTCTTGGGGCTGGGGGCCTGGGGAACAAGAGTCGACATGGAGGAGGGCAGGTGGTCAGAAGGTAGAACAGATACTCCTGACACCATAGCAATAGTCTTATAGTGAAGACTGACAAGCCAGGCCCAGATACTTTAGACTCCGGCTGTATGAACAGGTGTTCCCATATTGGTGAAGCTGTTTATGTCTGACAGAGGACAATGTAAACTTTAAAGAGACTCTAGTTTAAGGTTCCTATCTTTTAAAAGTTAATATGCATATTATAAGAGTTCATTCCCAGTAGCAAGTATTTAAAGCAACCTTTTTTAAAGAAATAGGAGCTGGATGTGGTGGCGCGCCTGTAGTCGCAGCTGCCTGGGAGGCTGAGGGAGGGAGGATCACTTAAGCCCGGGAGTTCAAGTCCAACAACTCGAACTGGCAAGACCTCATCTCTAAAATTAAAGAAAGAAAGAAAGAAGGTAGAAAGTTGTGGAAAATTCCAATTAAAAATGATAATCTCTGAGTAACATGTTAGTAACTAAAATTATTTTGATAATATTTTCACCAAAATTATACATGATAGAGTTATTTAGTCAGCTTAACTTTTTAAAAAGTAAGTTTTTAAATTTTTGCATAAAGAAGCATTACATTTTGCAACTTTAGCATAAAGACATTTCCCTGTGTATTAATGAAACATATTAGGTAATCCCACAATCTACTGAAGGCAAAAGATGCGCTATATGTCATGTTCTAGATAGGGTACATAGCCATTGCTATATAGGCAAAGACAGACAGACGGCTTTAGAAAGTATTTGGATCAAAATGCCCAAGTGTTAACTAAGTGCTATATCATACAAGAATCAAAGAAAAAGATGATTTTCTAATCTGAATTATTTGGATTGATTGTACAAAATGACAAGCAGAAAAAAAGGAAAAATTAAAACAAAACACCCTAAAATTATTCTTAGTTTAGATGCAGATTTTATTAGCATCTTTTTACTCTAGTACCTTTTCTTCATATCATATACATTTCCAAATTTAACTACCAATAAAAAGTAAAATTTACATATAATTCAGATACCTTTTCTTATGAGCTAGAGAGGCCAAACAAACAAACAAAACAAAAAAACCAAACAATCCCATCCATTAATCTCCTGAGTTAAGAGACAGGAAGTTGACTATATGGGACAATGTGTTTACCTCTTAACCACAGAGAATGGGCATTGATGAATAATCAGCAGGACAGCAGTTGATCAACCACTTGTAGGACATCAGGAGTTATTGCCCAGAAAGCCTAAGGAAGTTTAAAGACCAGAAGAGAGGGAAGGGCTTGAGCTCCCTAGTGGAGTCAGGGAATTTACGGGCTCAGATAAAGGTGATGTGTTTCCGTACTTCTATCTCAGAAATAAACAGGATCTCATCCCCTCAAAAGTGAGTCAGTCTATAGTCACAAATTTTATTTAGGAAAAACAAAACAAAACTAGATAAAATCTCATGGGCATCTTTACACAACAAAGATTTTTTAAAAGTGCCTTTGTTACTCTAATGGATGTTATATTCAAAAGCATTCCAAGATAAACAGAGTCCCTTTGCAGGAAACCCTGCTGATTTTAGGGAAGTGATTAATTTAAATCGGTAGCTTTCCCCACGCCCTTTTAGATTCTCTTTTTCAGCAGCTTAGTGGGGAGGCTTAGGAATTCTTACAGCTCCCCCTGCTGGCAAGAAATAAGAAGTGCAAGAAGTGCCGCTTTAACATGTAAAACTTCCTGGTGTTCATCCTGAACACGATGGCCAAATATTAACATAAGATGAACTTTTTATTCGAAAAACAAGATTACTTCCCTCTGTAATCTCTGAAGAAGTTTGGAACATAAATTCACAACATGGAAAGTCATAATAAAATTTCTTGGAGATACTACTTTTCAGAAGTCAGACCAATAATGAATCTTACGTGAAAACATTGAATTTAACAGCATAGCTTCGAAAATTTATAGTTCTGAAATTTGATTCCAGAAGTGACTTTGTGATCTTTTGAACTTCTAGACGGTATCTCTGCCTGCTGCCATGCTCTCTAGAGATCCCATCATTATCCGTGGCAGAGACAGGAGATTCGCCAATCACTTAATCTTCTCTCCCACTCTTTCCAGCCGTCTGTACTGTCCTTGCCTTTGGGCAGCAGCGATGTGTCACATACGGGTCCACGCACAGAGGAGCCGGCCCACGACCCCCACCCCTCTCCTCTGCTACTGTGGGCACTGCAGATGTTTCAGACAGTGGAGCGTCCATCAGCCTAGATACTTGGATGCCTGCATTGAGCAAGGTCCCCTGTGTGCCCCTCCCCCAGCTGACCTACAGCAGATTATGTGTGAGTGAGAAATACCTGTTAGGAGTTAAGCAGTTGAGATGTTGAAGATCATTTGTCCCAAAAATAACAAAGTAGCTGATGTCTTCAGAACACTTGCACCATAATTAGCTCAATCCTGAGCGCTTTGCATGTCTCACTTGATCCTTACAACTGCCCGAGGAAGTATTTTATGTGCATTTTATTAGCCACATTTTATAAATGACAAAACTGTGGCACAGGTAGATTAAGTAACTTGTCCCAGGTCACGTGGCTAGGAAGTGATAAACCAGGAATGAACTCAGACTCCAAATTTCCTCAATTTTTATTTCTACTCTATACTTTCATAAACCAAATGTCACAATTATTTAAGGTTAATTACATCAAATTGGACATCATCATTTTATTTAAAAAGTTAAAGGGGGAAGTATGCAATTATCCATTTAACCAAAAAGAATTTTTTAATCCAGTATTTTATTTTTTATTTATTTATTTTTTTACTGGTGTGGTTTTTTTTCTTTTTATTTCAAAATAGCAAGGGGGTACACATGTTTTTGTTACACGGACACACTATATAATACCAAAGTCAGGGCTTTCAGTGTGCCCGTCATCAGGACAGTGTTCCTTGTACCCAACAGGTAAGTGTTTATCTCTCACTCCCCTTCCATCCTCTCCCCTTCTTAGTTTCCAGTGTCATTTGTGCCTCTTTGTGCCCATTGTTTAGCTACCACTTATTAGTGGGAACATGTGGTGTTTGTTTTTCCATTCCTGAGACACTTCATTTAGGATAATGGTCTCCAGTTCCATCCAAGTTGCTATAAATGACATTATTTCCTTCCTTTTTATGGCTAATACTCCATGGTATATATATACACCACATTTTCTTTATTTACTCCTGAATTGATGGGCAATGAGGTTAATTCCATAGCTTTGCAATTGTGAATTGTGCTATGATAAACATTTGAGTACAGGTCTTTTTGATAAATGATTTCTTTTTCTTTGGATATATACCCAGTAGTGGAATTCCTGGTTTGAATGGTAGGTCTACTTTTAGCTCTTTGAGGAATCTCCATACGGTTTTCCATAGAGGTTGTGTTAGTTTGTAGTCCCACCAACAGTGTATAAGCATTCCTTTTTCTCTGCATCCATGCCAGCATCTGTTGTTTTTTGACTTTTTAACAATGGCCATTCTGGGTAAGATGCTATCCCATTGGTTTTAATTTGCATTTCCCTGACGTTTAGTGATATGGAACATTTTTTCATATTTTTTTGGCCATTTGTCTATCTTTTGAAAAAATTCTGTTCATGTCTCTTACCTGCTTTTTGATGGGGTTGTTTGTTTTTTTCTTGCTAATGTGTTTGAGTTCTTTGTAGATTCTGGATATTAGTCTTTTTCTTTTTTTTGATGTATACTTTGTGAATATTTTCTCCCATTCTGAAGTTTATCTGTTTACTCTGTTGATTATTTCCTTTGTTGTGAAGAAGCTTTTTAATTTAGTTAAGTCCCATTTACTTATTTCTGTTGTTGCTGTGTTTGCCTTTAGGGTCTTAGTCATAAATTCTTTGCCTAGAGCTATGTCTAGAAGTTTTTCCTATGTCTTCTTCCAGAATTTTTATGGTTTCATGCCTTACATTTAAGTCGTTAATCCATCTTGAATTTATTTTTGTATATGGCAAAAAAAATATGTTGAAAGCACTATTCTAAGCATTGTGAGATATATGAGAAAGTGGAATGTGATGCTTATCTCCGTAGAAATTTCATTCATGCTAGGCAGACTAATCAGAGAGATGTGGAAAACTGAATAGCAACATAGGAGACTTTACAAATATTCTCTGACTAGTTGTCAAATTAGCCTTTCACACATTAGGTGATCAGTAAATGTTGGGGATCAGGAAGGAAGGGTGGAGAAGAACCGGTGAAGAAGGTGAATGACAGGATTACAGTGCAGATTCCCATCCTACTGGATGGAGTAGTCAAGCAAGGATCCCTGGAATAGGTGTGGCTTCATCATAAACTTGGTGGATGGGCAGGGTTTGTATTGACTAGGACAGGGTATTTCAGATGAATAGAGTAGCACAGATACGTGGATATGTATACAACATCTCTAAAGAGTGTGAGTAGTTTAGTTTGGTTGGAACATAGAATTTATATGTTATTGAACATTGTGAGATGAAATGGGTATGGATAATTGCCACCAAATTATGAAAGTAAGTCCCTGTGATGGATAATTTTATGCGTCAACTTCACTGGGCCACGGAATGCCCAGATTAAGTGTTATTTTTGGATGTATCTGTAAGTGTGTTTCTGGATGAGATTAGCAATTGACTATGTAAACTCAGTAAAGTAGATTTCCACCCCCAATGTGTGTGGGCCTCATCCAATCCCTTAAGGGCCTGACTAGAACAAAAGGTGAAGAAAGGAAGAATTCATCCCTTTTTGTGCTGCCTCACTGCTTGAGCTGGGACATCTCATCTCATCTTCTCCTGACCTTGGGTTGGAATTAACACCATTGACTCTTCTGGTTTTCAGGTCTTCAAGCTCAAACTGAATTATTCGATTGGCTTTCCTGGGACTTTAGTTTGCAGACTACAGATTGTGCAACTTCTCAGCCTCCATAATCACGTGAGCCAATGCCTCATAATAAATCACCTTGTATGTACACACATAGATAAGTGGATAGATAGATATACATATACACATATAAATATAAATATAGATATATAATCTCCTGTTGGTACTGTTTCTCTGGAGAATTATGACTAATACAGTCCCTATTAAGAAATTTGTATTTATAGGTAGAATGACATCCTTAATGTTTGTAGAATATTGAGCTGAATAAAGGAGATACAGGCAGAGAGACCAGGCAGAGTGATCATTAATACAGGTACACAAGTACATATTATTTTATCTATGGCAATCTGTCTATGATGTCTGCAGACATGATGTCTCAAATTTTGTCTGAAACAACTATTCACCTCTTCAAAAAGTGATATCTGTTAAAAGTGTTTATTTTATTCTAGTCTGTTATTTGATTTCTATTCTTTAAGTTAAAACAAATGAATTATCATAATAAAGTATGTGGAACATTATTTTTATTGGAGCAATACAAGCTTATGGGTTTCTCTTAGTCTGTTTAGGCTGCTATAACAAAATACCTTAGACTAGGTAATTTATAAACAACAGAAATTTATTTCTTATAGTTCTGGAGGCTGGAAAGTCCAAGATCAAGGTGCCGGTCGATTCCATGTGTGGTTAGAGCCCCATTCCTATAGATGGTGCCTCTGTCTGCATCCTCACTTGGCAGAATGGAAAAATGGCCTCCTCAAGTCTCTTTTATAAGAGCACTAATCCCATTCATGAGGGTGAAACCCTTATGACCTAGTCACCTCCTAAAAGCCCACCTCTTAATATCATCACTGTGGGGGTTAAATTTCAACATATGAATTTGGGGGGACACAGACATTCAAACTATAGCAGGCTTACATCAAATACAGCAAAATAACTTATCTCTACCCCTGTTCTACTCCTCAAAGGTAAGGTCCTTTAACGGTCTTTTTTAGTTTGAGGTGATAATGACCTTCATAATTCTAAAGTAAAAGTGTAGCTGTGAATTAGACTTTTAGGAGGAAGAGAACCTGTGGAGAGAAGGACCGGAACGCTCACTTCCTCATCTCACAAAGGGGGAGCATAGAAGTCTTGTCAGAAGTTGATTAAAAAAATAAGAAGAGGTTAAGAGTATTACTAAAAGTTACAAAAGTAATTAAAAAACCCCTAAAGTAATGATATTAAAAACATCAAACTGAAGGAAATTGCAGTAGTATAAGATAAATCCTCATATTTAGAATTATAAAGTCAAGAAACATGTTAGAAATTTTATTTGCCAAGAAATAGAGGTACAAGCATATACCTTTTATATCATTGCTTGTACCGGTTTGATGTATTTATATCATTACTTTAGGGGTTTTTTAATTACTTTTGTAACTTTTAGTAATATTCTTAACCTCTTCTTATTTTTTTAATCAACTTCTGACAAGACTTCTATGCTCCCCCTTTGTGAGATGAGGAAGTGAGCGTTCCGGTCCTTCTCTCCACAGGTTCTCTTCCTCCTAAAAGTCTAATTCACAGCTACACTTTTACTTTGATCTTGTCAAGATTATTAAAATTTACAAACTCTCCAGAAACCCCAACCAAGTCTTTCATATTTTGACAACACATTGATGATAAAATCTGAAAATCAATAACTAATATTTATGCTGGTTTGACCATACCCATATTATTCAATGCTGAGCCAAGTTCAAGTTCGTTCAAACCAGTTTCCTCTCTAGAGGCCCATTGCCTTCACCTCTTGGTCATCCTGAAAAAAATGGTTTTTAGAGTTAAAGTCAACTCACTCCTTTTAAAGGCTTCATCAATTATTAAGTTCATGTCATATTTAATTTGCTTTTTATCTCGACAATGAATTTCATGACCAGGGCTTTTTGCTTATTTTCTTTGAGGGTTTTAATAGCCTTTCTTTTTAACTTGCATTGGTCATATTCATTATAATCTGTTTTTTTTTCCTCGTTCTTTTCTTATGCACTTAATATGTCCTGATTGCTCTAAAAATATTAGAGTCCTTCTGAATATCTTTATTTTATTCGGGCTCTGTGTCCTTGTTGTTATCCTCTTTCCTGCTTCTGGTTTTCCTCATTTGTCCAGGTATGCATTTGGTTATGCATTTGGGGCTCTCACGGAAGAATGGAGTACCTGGCGTGAATTTCCCTTACTATTGGGCTTTCAACTGAAGTCTTACCTTTCTGGGGAATTACAGGTGGCACCTCTGCGTGGGGGATGATTGAGATCCCTGCTCAACTCTGCAAATCAATACAGTTCTACCCTTCCTTGCTCTGGGTGGCACCACAATTTTTTTCTTTTTCTCCACCTGAACAAGCCAGCTCTGGTAGCCCTAGGGCTAAGTTTTACTTTAGGGGAAATGGGCAGAGAATCCATTGTCTGCCTCCAGCTCTCCAAATTCCAAGATGAGGAGGACTTTCAGTGGTTGGGGAAGTAACACAAATGCTTTGCCTGGAGGGAATGCCAACTGGCTGGGTCGGTGCTGGGTTAGGGCGGTGGGATGGCCACGTAGGCTGGTGCAATGGTCCATAAAAGATCTTTTATTGATTCACTTGTTTCAACTTCACTTCTCTTTCCTATGCTTGGTCATCTGCTAATTCTGAACCCAGAACTCTTGGGTGTCCTACTGGACAGATATACCTCACTCCCTGGTAGCTTACTGGGGGCTGAATTTATTCATCATTTCATTTAAAGATTCACTTCCATCCTCTCTGGCTTTTAGATTTTTTTTTTAGTATTTATACATTGATAACTTTTCCCAGCCATTACTTTGCTCTTGCAGATATTTTGGGGTATATTCTTTTTGTACTACCTCATCTTACACCCACTACCATTAGTGTTTCAGAGAAGATGGGAGGCAAACAGGGATGTCAATCATTGTCTTCTGTTTTCTCAGAGACATCGCATAGTTTAGAAGGCCTAATGGAAGAATCTCTTTGTTCCAAGAGGACGTTCACTATGAAAGATAAGAAGTAAAGGTGGCTACTTGAGAAGTCAAGTCGTACAAGGAAACGAACACGTAGTGGCAATGGGCTACTGATCATACTTCTCAGCCTCACGAAAAGAAGTGGGCCAAGCTGATTTTTGATCAAGAAACATACTTGCATTTTTAGAATCCTTTATTCCTGTCCTTTAGACTGCATCTGTTTTGGCATTTGCTCTTTTTCGAGCTTGCTTCTGCACATTAGATTTCTTGACTCAGTGTCTCGAAGAAGAATGTTTTCTTTCTCTCTATATGATGCCTCCACAAAAGAATTTAATCAGAATTTTTGTTTTATCACCATCATCATCATTGTTATTATTACTTAAAGGATTGGATTTCAGTGATTCTTATTTTTAACCTCTTAAAATCCCTTTGGATTCTTAATCTGCAGTTCCTAGTGTTTGCCAGTTTAGTACCATCTGCAAATTAGTTAATGTGCAGTTTAGCCTTTCTTTGAAATCAGTAATTAAGATGTAAAGTAAGACTGAGCCCAAGACTAATTCCCTGGGCTTCCCACTGGGACCTCTCCTGAGCTCCATAACTCTTTTATCACCACCTCTGGTTTATCCTCTTCCAGCCAAATCTCAAGCTATTTTGCTAGGTATATAATTAAGTTGATTTATGAGGGTCACTAGATTAATTTTATTGTATAAAATGTTGTCTGATACAGATATTTATTTTACTTAGCTTTGCATTTACATATGTTGAAACATTATAGCCCCAGAAGAGAAGAATATTTTCCGTCAGGCTAACCCTGACATTTTCTGTTGGATGATCACTTAGTCTAGAGACATACACAGACTGTCTCTTAATATTAATTCTGTCATTTAACTTCCACCAAAGTTCATCATCTAGAATACAATTACAATTCAATGATCTCTTTTCTTGTTTGTTGTTTTAAAAATATTTTTCCAGTTTGCTAGTATCTTTCCTCTTCTTTAGGATAAAAACAAAAATTTATCTCTACTTTAGTAAATCTATTCACTTATTCCCTGATCAGCCACCAAAGAATCTTTTGTTTTCGGGTCTTAGGCATTTTCTATTAGCTGCCAATTTTCTGTGTCTCCGACTGACATTCAAATAATTAAATATTCAGGTGCACTGATCTTGCCACCAAGGGTTTTATGAGCATTTGAGAAATTTGTTTAAGTTTAATTGGGAAATTAAGCCATGGGGCAATGTTACTGCAAAGCTATACTGCTGTGTTCTGAGTAACTAGACTAATCTAGGTCAGAAAAGCACAATAGGACATACAAACACCCAAAGAACGCAAAATTGTGCTTTTAATGACTGCCAAATTCTGAGATACTTTAATCTTCCCATTCTGGGACTCTTTCTTCCTCTGGTGTGCAGATGAGCTTCTGGTTTATGACCTAAATCTTCTTAATGATTTCTGCCCCCTGCCTCTTCTCTCTGGCTCTCCTTTCCCCCTTCAGAACTTACTGAAGTATTTTATTACGTGCATGTTTGCAAAACATATTGCTCTTTTCTCTGTTGTATCAGATAATATTCCTAGCACTCTCAGTTAGACACTGGTTTCCCCTTTTCTGGGAAATGCATCCAGATGAGCAGTAAATATATTTATTTCACTATAAATACATGAGAGTTTATGATTATACAGAACTGTAGAATGATTGATTATTTCTTCCTAGCTGATCATTAGCTACCTGCTGGCAGAGAAGACTAAATGAATGGGCCTTTCTCATTTTATATTTTCCTTAAGAACTTTTCTTTATTTTTTCCCTTAATGTAACTAAACATTATCAAAAGCAAAAGCGAAAAGAAGAAAAGAAAAAGAAAAATAGGAAAGGAGAGAGGAAGGGAGAAAGGGAGGAAGAGAGAAAAAACATGAGAGCATGTGAACTTGTTCCTAATTTTGGACTGAAACTTTCCCAGCTATTTTCTATTATCATCACAGTCACTAGGCTTTTTTTTGTTTTTTAACCCAAACCTCCTGGATTCTCTTTGGGTGAAAAATTTTGAAGCTACTGTTCAGTCACATTTCTCCATTTCTCCTTTTTGCCTTCTTAGTAAGTAGAGGGATTACTTGAAGACATGTAAATTGCCTTAAGGGACAATTTTATGTGTTTAAGACTACTAAAATCATGACCCTTATAAGATGAACACAGAAGTATTAAGTTCATTTCTTAATAGAAGTCTTTTAATTAGTAGTTTGAGTAAAACTAAAGAGAATACTGTCACTGTTGTTCCAAGTTTAGCGATTTATTGTAAATTGAGTAGTTATCCCTTTCCATCAGATTTAATTAGTGTCTGTGTGATTTTGGCTTGTTATTATTGTGTTCTTGTCTTTGATTTGATTTGTCTTGATTGTATACTATTTTCTCCTTCTCCCTGCTATTTTACATCAGTAGTGACTTACAGCAAAGCTCTGCTATACCTAAAATATAATATGTAAAAATAGGATTTTTTTGTTTCTCCATGCATGTGATATGAACACAGCATACCCATACATACATCAAATACATAATCTTAGATATTATTTGAATCATATTAAGCTCATTTTTATTCTGTGTACATTCTGTTCTTGGTTAAAAAAGCATTTATAATTGCTTATTTTTTCAGATAATATGATAGACTAGATTAGCAACATAGGGACAATAGCATTCTTAATACCTATGTAGAATTCATTTACCTGATAAATAGTCACTACTTTCCACCTCTAGCTGTATCAAGTGGTTTTGGGAACAGAGCTCTGACTGTAAAAACCTTTGGCCCATGACATGGAATTAAACTATGAACCTACAAGCATCTTCATTGGATATGCCGTTAAAATGACGTACCTGTGAAACTACAAGGAAACTTAGAAATCAGCTACTCTATCCTTTCAATCAAGAATAAGATAACTGAAGTTCAGAGAAGTAAATATCTCAGCCAAGGTAGTACAGAATACTTGTAGCAGCTACAGGACTAGAATAGAGCCATTCCATTTTCCATCCATAAGATTGTGGCTTCATATAATATGACAGAAAAACTGAAGGAAATACATATTTGTTCTTTAAGAGGAAATATCTAAGGGTTGTAGCCAGTCCCAATGTAAACCTCAGGAAATACACACAAATGAAAAAACAAATTTGTATGCTACATGTGAATTATAAAAGTAATGGATAGGTTGACAATTATTGAAAACCTTTGGTTCTGGCTCAGAGATAAATTATCAGACTACAAGCCACAAAAGTAAATGGCCTGGGTTAATTGGATTGATATTAAAATCAGCTATAAAAGAATCCACTATTTAAATATGCCAAGAACTTAAAACACTAAGACTGTTTCCAAATGTGTTTATCTTTTGCATTATATAAAATTTTTTCTAAAATTATTAAAATCTGAGAATTATGTCTTAATTCATATCTTGTTCTTCCATTAAACAGGATATTTAATTTTAAGTATGGAAGAGGTCAAGTATCGTGGACACCATTAGATGGCAGCATTACACAAAACTATTGATTGCATCTTGTAAAAAATCATGTTTTAAATTGCCAAAAAAGTTAGTTTACAATATAGTTTACATATACTACAGATTGTATTGATAATAATTTTTTAAATTTAAAATAATGAAATGAAAATTGGAGATTCTGATACAAGAGAATGAGACAGAACTTACAGAAAATGAGAATAGAAAGGTTGGGAAAGAGTCATAAGAACATGAAAGCCAATGACAGGTTAAAAGATGTATCTCAGGAAGACAAACAGGACTTCTGTCTATCAGGCTGGCTCCATTACTGAGTGATGGCATACGTGGCACTACAAAGTTAGGTAAATTTTTTTATCAAAGTTATTTTATTAAAAAAATACTAAAAGAAGAGTCATCACTCTGTGATATTCACTCTAAATTCACAATAAAAAGTAACACATATTCTACCTATCATTCAATGAGTAGAGATTGGTAATTTTGAGTTTCTAAGAGTTGGGTATTTACTTAAGTATAATTTTGTATGATAACGATTTAGCATGAAAATAATGCTTTTTAAAGAAAAGATTTAAGTTTAATAAATCTGTTTTAATAATAATAATCCAATTCCCTTTTGGAGACTGGTGTTATCCTACATAAAATGTGAATATAGTATATGGAATGTAATTTGCTCTAGCAGTTTGACTTGCCTGGTAGACCTCCTGTATGATGAGTGTTAAAAGAAAGAAAGAGATAGGGAGAGTAACTCCACACTTTTCACATCCCCAAATTATGTATAAGGTACAATAAGGTACAATAGATCCGGTGCCTTGGTGGTATTCTTTGCTGATGAAGAAATACTGTATTTCTAGGTAGGAATGAGGAAGGTTGCAAGACTGAGTGGCTCTACTTCTTTTATTTTTTAATTGGCCAATGGCGGGCGTCAGTTTTGAAGGGCAAGACATGATTACTACATTTTAACAGTTTTCATTCCTTCATTCCCTCCTTTGTATGACCAGCTTCTGACATAATGAAGGAAAAGAAGCCAATTGGGACCAGCTCAATTCCGTGACATATTTTAACGAGGCGAGATCCTCCTTAAGGCCAGGGACTTTGTGGAGCCCCAGTCATATCCTCTTACAAACATAGTTTGTCCAGTATCCAGATCTGCAATAGTATAGGCTTTATGAACAGATTATTCTTTCAATAATTTGTTCCCAACAGTAGTGCTCTAGTCTAGTTCATTGAGTACTTTAGTCCTTACCCATACCCTTTGTTATATTGAGAGTGTTTGCTCTTGTTTGTGTATGTGGAGATTTCTGAAGCTAAAATTGTTTCCCCTCCTTCCAGAAGAAACACACTAAGGAGTTGCCTTATATTCAGGGTGCCTGATTCTTTCATGCTCCAGGGCATATTGTTATCACCAGCTGCGGTCAGGGGAAAGAAAAAATCTTCATCCCTGTGATGTAATATGGTACAATTAGGCACGTAATGTGTATTTTATGCTTTTCTCTGAAACATCTGGCATGTACTACTTTCTAAAACCAAAGCTCGAAGAGCCAGACCTCCTGTAGCATTTTAATATCAATGTGCCTTTTCACATATTAGTTATCTAATGTTTGTGCCAGTTTTTGAAAACACCACATCCTAAATATCACCTCTTGAATGAGTGTAAATTTAAATGCCTGCCAGGGGGTTATGTGTTTGTGGGAGGAAATAATATCTGCCCTAATCTAAATACCAAATGAATTTTAGGTTGTCATTCTAATCCAGCATTAGCATTGGCCCTTGGGAAAATCATTGTTATGTATTCTTTCCAGATACTAAGAATTAAGAGTCAATCTATTTAAAGCTTGTTGCTAACATTACATCTGTATTTCTGACATATTAGGTAAATGTGTACAGAGTTATTACATCTGTTCATAGAGAAAAAGTTAGCAATAAAAAGTTTTAAACAAATTATCTTCAAGTTCCCAGGATAAAAAGGACCATGTCACTTGGGGGAAAAGATTAAATGTTATCCTGAGATCCTTATGAACAAAAACCTCTCTCACTGAGATTCATGATCTCCTTGAGGCAGGGCAATAGGGGTTAAAGTAACATTTCTGGCAAAATGTACTGCTTTTACTTGTCAAGCCATCCTCACAAGATTCCGTTTTCCCATAAAATCCACATCAGAACAAGCAAAAGATTAAAAAAAGAAACACAAGTGACACAAAAGTACAACTAAAAATAAAGTGAGAGAGGAAAAAATGTATATGATTCATATATTCGCATATGAAGAGCTTTTAATAACATAGTAAGATGTTGATAAAACGCACATGTAGATGCAAAATGGCTTGTATTAGTTTATAAAGACTGTTAGTCATGATTTCCTTAATTATGTTGAAATTTTAAAAAGTAAATTATGGAATTGTTTGAACTACAACATGGGTGGGCCCTTACATGCTACAAAATTCAAACAAAAATTGTTATAAGTTACATGGACAATCGTCCATACCTCCAGATAACTGTCTTACAACTTATTGATAGGTTTAGTGAGGAGATTACCTGGAAACTTATTTCCCATTGGAATATTGATTCTGAACAGTACGTTCAGTGCCCTTGTGCCATTTTGGTAGAGGTATTTCAGAGACCTTAGGACGTTATTCTTGAACTCTTAGAGCCTAGTTTCCCCATTTATAAGGTTGGTTACGATAAGATGGTTTCTAAGGTAGCTTCCAGATCTAAAATATCGAGTCCATGGATATTAATACAATATCCTACAACTGTGTGGTGAATGCCTTGCTGTATAAGAATGTTAGTAAGTCTGCTATTTGTATGTTTTGGTACTTTCACACCATAATGGTTGTTAATGTTAATATTAAAAAGCAATGGCCACAACACCATAATATCAAACATGTTAGAAACAGATGGCAGTGCTGGATATCTCTAAGTAAAAGGACAGATGGAACAGGACTTTGAGTCTAACCCTCGAAGCTTTGAAGGGTTTGAATGACAGGACTTATTGTTTTCTCTAATTTAAGAAGTAATTTGTTGTGAAAACGAGGAGTACTATTTCAACTGTGTGTCTATAAGACAGGAGAATGCTTGAGTTCCAGCAATATGGGAGACTGACCTAATGTGAGCCACTTTCCCACTAAAACTTGTGAAATGTTGTGTAGAATATAACAATAATGTTTTAGTAAGAATACAAAGATGAGTTAGAGGGAAAATTCCTAGTTGCAGAGTCAAGAAGGTTAACTATAGGCAGAGTGAAAGCATGTGAATTAGGGCTCTGGTCCTTGGCATATTGACAATCAAATATGGGTCCAAGAGGGAAAAACAGAATGAGCTCCAGGCTTCCATGAGACGCAGAGTATTAAGTCAGGAGTCCGGAAGGGTTGCCATTTTCTTTAAGACAGTCCTGGGAAAAGTTAAGAAAACTTGTCTCTAGATGGAGATAAATAACCCTCCCAGGAGAAATAAACACCTCAAGTGTGGAATTCATATTTTTACATCCATGTTGTATATGATTCCTGAGCAGAGAAAGTAATGGAAAATCTGGTCCTAAACCAGCAAAGTCTCTCGGGCATTCTGTGAAGGAAAATATAGGGACTCTTCCATAATGTAGAGTACACAAGACTCCCTCATGGGGAAATAACCTTCTAAAATAATAACAATAATGAATACCAACTTAAGATGAGCTCACAATAAAAATTATAAACTACATAAGGAAATAATAACTATAACGGAAAGTCAGCAGAAACACAAACAAGAACTATCTCAATAATAGGTCAATCAAAAGGTTAGTAGAAAATATATATGTGTCAACAATATTTAAATCAAGATGGTGGGAATTATGATGATTATTTTCTAGATTATTATTTCTAATTTATACTTTTTTCTAGTTTATAAAATGTTTCACCAATACCTGGTATTTATTTTGTAACAAGAAAAATGTTGTGAAGGTTTTGCAGCATTCAATATCCTGATCTTGGGGGGAAGTCTCAAATTGCTTTCAGGTTAGTAGTAACACAAATATATAAATTTCCCGTTGAATTCTAGGTTTATTTAAAATGTTGTGGGCAACCCTAATATATTAGTTTATAACAAAATTCTATTTTTATCTTTAAATAAACCTTTCACTGCTGTGTTTTTAACCAGTATTCTGGAAATGCTTCAATAATCATGGAAATAATTATTTTCCTAACTCAATATTACATCCCAAAGACTTCTATACCCTACTCTCTGACAAAAATATAAAGTGTGTGGTAGTCTCAGTTATAAGGTGATATTTTTATTAGTACATTGTCTTAATTTGGTGATTAAAATATATGGTATTTCATTAATACCAGAGTTTGTAAATAAGGTAAGTACATTACATTTGGAAGCAAAGAATTGTGAGCTAGAAGCATTCGTATACCTTCCCCGTATGACTGCAGGAGTACAAATAACCTTTCTTTTTTTTTTCCTTCTTTTTTTAACCTTTCTTTTTGGAGCCCAGAGGAGAAGGCACACTCAGCCCTCCGTGGAAAGAGGGGGCAAGGCTAACGAGCTGCCTTCAAAGATGGTTGAAACTCAGGGGGATTTTCATCACAGATTTTTGGCATTGGAAGGTCTTTGAAGATTTTTGGATTTTTGCTTAACAGGTGGTCTCTGAGCCTGCTGCTCTCACTCCTGATCTGAAGCCACACAGCCCAGCACGACACCTACCTGCTTGGTTTTCTGGAGGTAAGGCCCCAGGAATCCTTTTTCTTTTTTTTTTTTTTTTCATCCAATGATTACTTTTCTTATGGGAGGGTTACAATTTCCCTCCCCCTCGTCCTTACCCACTACCACCTGGCACCCCAGGCTTTGAGCATAATTACTCGCTCCTCAATTATATCGCACAGGGAAAACCTGAAAGGAAAAGTAGCAGGATAGAAAGTATCCACTAGATGGCAGAATTGATTAAGGAGAATAGTGGGTTAGGGCTGTGAACTCCAGGGACAAAAAAAGGATAGGAAGAGACTGCTTTAAAGGCTAGAGCCTGCACAGATTCCCCCAATACCGTGCCTCACCTGCCCACAGGTGCTCTGAACTAGTCCTGGCACACAGTTTTTACATTCCACAAGGAAGTGGCACTTTAGGGAGTGACCTCATAGCGTCTGCCAGTTAGCTCGTAAAATACTATGTGATGCTGTCACCAGAGGTAAGAGATGCCTCTTAAGGTTCTAGTTCGGAAGTGGTGGCCTCCCAAACAGAGTATTTCCACCCACCCAGAAAGCCAAACACCTGTTGTTTAATGTCCAAAGCAGAATACTGGCATTATCCTTTATTTTGAGGAACTATCTTACCTACAAACTCTAAATTCTCTGTTATGGCAAAATGGCCCAATCCAAGCAACAGAGAATGGGCAGATTATCTATCCAGTTTTTGGCTTCAGTTTACACTGGCAAGTTATTTATTGCATTGTCAGCAATCATTAGCTTTACAAAGTACTTCAAGAATGAAATAAATATTACGAAGAAAATATAAAGAACTCAGTATTCAAGATACATCCAAAATTTTGTTCAGCTCTAATTTGGGCTCATCCAACATCAACCCACTTGTATTGACTTGTTTTATGCAGCCAATTTTATCTGTCAGGAGTTTTGCACTATTTAGAAGGCACACAGAGTACGTTAGAGCCTGAAGTATAGACCAATGCCCATTTATATACTCTCTGTGTTTGCAGATAGGATAGCCTTTGTGAGAACTATCCTGGGATTCCAAGTGACACTGAAAGCCTTACAAAAAGTGACTGAATGCTTACCATGTCAGAAATGCACCTACATTACCTCATTTCGTCTTTCACCAAACCTAGGACCCAGATGCTCTCAGAAACCCCGTTTTTCAGTAAAGGAAACATAGAGCAGTTAAGAAACCTGCAAAGATCCCACAGCAAGTAATGATAAAGTAGAACTGGATGATGGAATAATTCAGAATAATTTCAATCTTCCCTTGGCAATTTTTTTATTGAACAAAAAATTTCATTTTTTTGTTGAATTCCAACATCATAAATATTACACCTCTATTTAAAATTTGCATATAAAGTCAATTTTATATTTTCCACAATTTATAAATAGGCACTGAATCTATGCATGTTCTGAATAAGGGCTAGTATACACCATGGACTCTTACTTAATTTAATTAGTTATGATCTAGAACACAGGGCTTATCTTTTCCAGAGAAATGTGGAATGATAGATTTGACTGTTACATATACAGAACTTAAGGAGGAAAATGAAACTCTGGTGTGAATGATTATGTGAATCCAGCCTAATGTTAGTCAATTGTCTTTAACTTTTACAGTTATATAAATTATTGGTATTATAATTTCTGTCTGTGCTGATGGGATATGTTATTGAGAGATAACTTCATCTTAGATCTTACATTTCTCCTATAACAACAACCCAATAGCTGAAGAGGAATCGAGAATTACTGTTCTCATGCTCTCTCTTTTTGAAACCTTTGTATTTTGGAATAATTTCAGATTTAGAAAATAGTTGCAAAGATAGTAGGAGAGTTCCTATCAACCCCTACATCCAGCTTCTTCTCATTTCAATGTGTTACTTACCGTGGTACATTTGTCAGAACTAAGAAATTAACTTTGGTAAACTACTATTAACTAAACCACAGACTTTATTCGGATTTCACCAGGCTTTCTACTAATATCCTTTCTCTGTTCTAAGAGCCAAACCAGGATGCATGGTGCATATCTTGCCCTTCTCTTTTTATCTGATTAGTGCTCCATCTTTTGCTGCCTGTGTTCTTTGATGTAAACCACCTTAAAGCCCAGAGGTCTAATGCAAATCTCGCGGGTGTTGAGCCTGGTGAGAACCCTGCTTGTGCAGACCTAGGCTAGGGGCACTTGGGATTATGTTAGTGCCTTAAACTTTTCCCAACTTTTCTGCTTCCCCACCTCACTGAGCTAGTCCAAAAAGAGACTTTTCATCCCGTCTGTTAAAAAATGAAACAAAACAAAACTCCAAGCAGTACTTTGCCATTGAGGAGATAAAAATGGATTTTTAAAGCATCCTTTTTAACACTGTTCCTGTTCATTATTTCTTAGTTTATTCAATAACTGAGTCACTGCTTCTTTGGGAAGACTACTAAAGAAATCTTTACACCGTCAAATGTTTTTGATAAATAAAATCCAGGTATCCTTGCTTTGGCCTTCTTATTTTGTTTCCTCACTAGTTTTTCAGCATCACGAGTTATTCAGTATCAACACAACAAAAGTTATTGCAATTCTCTATTGGTCAAATAAAATAATTGTTAGCTCTCCTGGAAAAAGAATTTTAGTGTAAATTTATAAAAGGGATCTCAAGACAAAATCACTTTTAATTCCATATGTAACAGGAGACATCTTTACAGGCTGACAACCACTTATAAACAATGCACTCAATTTACAGTCACTTGGGTGATATGAAGAGGTTACGTTTATTATTATTATAATTTTTGGTATAAATAATGAGGCTGCCTATACATGATTGAAAAATAACTTTCCCGTATCTCATCTTCCAGCTCTGTGCTTGGGTTATGCCCGTGACAGTCACACAAATAGGAAACCTATATTAAAACCAAGAATCAAAGGCAGCAGGAGTGGGAATCAGCCTACATTAATGAACCGTTGAAGCCTCTCTCCAGCATGGATGAACACTAAATCACTGGTTAGATCTCTGGTGATTTCCCACTTGAGAGATGTGAAGAAAATGGCACATTCAGAGTAACAGCAAAGCTGTAGCAACTTGTCAAAATACTTTCTAACATACAGGCTTAAAATTATTTTAAAAATGATCTTGATAGAGCTACTGGAAATATTACCACCAAGTATTTGATTTGGCAGTGACCCTTGAAGGAGTAAGTCCCCGCATATAGAAGCTCTGGGATTCATCTGATGGGCCTTCTTGGGCATTATCAACCACTTTGGTCACAATTACCAAGGGTTCTTTTATGGCTCAAGATAGAGATGAGAGCTAAGTGACATAAAATTATTGATCTATTCTCAAATTGACTAGATAATTACATTGACTATTCTTTCTTTTACTTGTGAATACCTGCACTGTAAACTATCTTTATATCATTATTAAATAAATTAGACAGTGCTGAGTGTTGGACTAATTTCTGGCACAAACTAAGAGACTAGTAGGAGATCCTGATGCTGATTATTCCTTCTTATAATTAGGGTTTACATTAAAGAAGTAAAATTTGTTTTTTCATCTTTTGTAAAGGAGCTGTACCTTATTTTAAATTAAGTTGAAAATGCATATTCAGTATCTGTTCTCTATTTGTCTAGCTAGGTGCATTGTTGTTTGCAATTTAATTAGTATGTTTTATTGGGTATATTCTATGTGTAGGTAATATGGGAGTTTGAGATTAGTGAAACTCATAGTCCTTAGATTTTTTTAGTTTATATTGAGGAGAGAAGGAAGTAGATAAGAGGGAGAAAAAAATCAAGAAAACAAAGAAGAATGAAGAAAAATATAATATCAGTTTTTACTTTGCTGAAATATAATCTACATTATGTAGTTTGTGTTTCCATATTCAGTAGCTGTGTTTCTGAATCATAGAAGGCTCATGTTTAGAAAAGTACCACATTCTACTAATATTTGGATTAGATAATAACTAACTCCCCTACCAGCTGTATAATTCCAATGTAGGATCTTAATAAAGGCTCAGTGTTTTCCTCCTTTTGCATTTGATGATTATAAAATAAAGAAAACAAATATTTCCAGATATATCAGAAAGGAGAAGGGTTTTGTGAACCCAAGTATTTTCTGTTATTAGCAAGGAGAGATTTTCAATTAAGCAGTAAATAATCAGTGAGCCAGGATGTTAGTTTAGGTTCTGTTCTCATTAATTTCAGTTCAGAATCTGGACAGGATAAAAAATTCAACAAACTTTTTTTTCTTTTCCCAGCACAGAACCTAGTGGGTAAAGATAGCTCAGCAAAGACGTGCAGCAGCCAAATCTATAAGGAGCCAAAGATAGGATTCCAGAAAGTCTAGCTTAAGACCCTGGATATAGAGAGAAAAAGCATGCCTCCAGAAGTATGCATAGTCAACAGGAAAAATTATGCAGGTCAGTTTAATGAACAAGAAATGAACCATTTGAATTAGTTAAGACTTCAAGGAAGACATGGAATCTGTATAAGACTGAAGAACAGGCCAGGCATGGTGACTCATGCCTGTAATCCCAGGATTTTGGGAGGCTGAGGTGGGAGGATCACTTGAGGCTGGGAGTTCAAGACCAGACTGGGCACAAAAGCAAGATCCCATCTCTTAAAAAAAAAAGAAAAGAGCCAGGCTTGGTAGCATGCACCTGTAATCTCAGCTACTGGGAAGGCAGAGGCATGTGGATCACTTTGCTTGAGCCCAGGAGTTCAAGGCTGCAGTGAGTTATGATTGCACCACTGCACTCTAGCCTGGGTGACAGAAAGAGATCCTGTCTCTAAAAAAATAAAATAAAATAAAAAAGACTTTGAAGAAATGGTTGGTTTTAGAAAATGTGGGAGAAGAAGCAAAGTAATTCTAAGAGGAAATATGGTAACAATGAAATTCCAGAGTTACACCATTGTAAGATGTGTCTTGGAAATAACAGTAGGCTTACTTTACATGGACGCATGGGGAGATAAAATTATAAAAGCAAGGACAGACCTTTAGTGCCATGCTAAAGAGTTTAGGCTTAGTCTTGGAAGCAATGAGAAGATACTCACAGGCCTTAAGCATATGGATGGCATGATTAAAGTTCAATTTTAGAAGATTAATTTATAAATAAACATAATGTGGTTGATATGGGGAGTAATTACAGGCAGGATGACAAATGGAGAAGTTTTTACAACAGTCCAGCTGTATAACTGAAGGGCCTGAAATAAAGTAGGCAAAGTGGAAATATAAGGGAAGAGAAGGATGTGAAAAACAATTCAAAGCTGAAATTGGCAGGACAAGACTTTGCATCTAATTGGATTTGGGTAATCAGGTAAGGAGGAGAGTTGAAAATAGCATGAATGCTGTGAGTCTCTAAGACTGAGAGACAATAGTGATAAAATTAGTTCAAACTGAGAACAGAAATACCTGCATTTACAAAGTTGTGAGAATTAAACAAAAATATATGGAAGTTGTTTTAAAACTGCATAGTCACATCAAGATTTGGCCTGATTAGAGAAGTCTGTATCACACAGGGTGAGAAGGAGATGAATTCTGTATGAGGAATCTTGAGTTAATGGTTATCCACGTGGAGAGAGAGTCAAGTGTCCTTCTCAATGACTTCCATGAGCATAAATACAAACTTATGCTATTAGCAATAAAAGGGAAAGAGACCAGCATAGAAGATAGCTGTGAGCATTGTCAGAAACATGACTGAATGGCCAAGTCCATTTGATAGTGGTTGGGTAAATAAGGTAGGCAGCAAAGCATCACACAAGGAGAAATAAAGGATATTTATTGGATGTACATGCAATGTACCAAGTGCTTTTACTCACATATTTCATTTAACACAATCATTATGCTGGGTGGTAGAATCCTCATGTTAGAGATGAGAAACATGGCAATCACAGATTTTTAAGTGAATTAAGACCTCTATTTAATAAACAGTAAAGCTGGTTTTCTGATTCCAAGGCCAGTATCTTTTGACCAGACCCTCTGTACCACAGTCTTAGTGTGACCACATACTTGGACAACTCAATTGGGGTGAGGAAACCCCTCTGAATTTTGGTTCCTGCTACTATAAGGTGGGGATGATAATATTTAACTTATATGGTTGCTATAGGGATAAAATAATATGAAAGGGTTGTATAAATTGATGTGTGCTGGACAACATTAATTATTATTAGTGTATAATGATCAGTGCACTAATTTAAACATGCAGTAGTACAACTCTACCCGAAAGAGGCCACTATGAAATAATTAAAGTATGGCTTACTTTCTCTAGCCATCTGACTTAAAATTTCCAAAATTATTTTTTATTGGACAAATACCTCTCAAATATTTCTTCCCCTTGATTTATTTATGCAAAACAAAACAATAGCATTGTCTGTTCTGGTTAGATGAAAAGTTTTAAGAATCATTTAAAATTTACTCTGAAATTCTTTTATGTCTAATCTTAATTCTCTTTAAACATATTAGGCTAACATAGCTCTTTCATTAGGACCACACCTCATACTGCCATAAGGATGGCAGTCCTTATTTTAAAGCCTTTATAATGCTTAAAAACATGTGCAGACCTTCAAAATTATGGTTACCATTTTGTTCCTATTGTGTTTGTCTTCTGTGAAAACCTGCCATATTCAATAGCCATATGTATGTTAACGAAGGAATAATAATGATGACTAATAGAACACAAGAGTCATGTCAGTGTCCAACTATCAGAACAAAATCAGAACAAAACAACATAAAGACAATATGAATCCAGATCTGAAGCTTCCTGGTTCTTAACTAGTTTTATGTTAATGAAACAATTATTAGAACACACAAAACCCTTCCTTTTTAATTTGATAAATTGAGTGGTGATGTGAGTTAATTGAACCACTGGTGGTATAATAAGATGCAATTGATATGATTTATCAGAGTATGACATGGTTACAGGCATTGCTTCCACAGAAAATAATGGCTATTATTACCACTTCCTGAGGTGAGTAGGTAAGCCATAAACCTAGGTTATTGCTACACAGGTCAGAAGATGAAGGGTCCATTTTGCCTTTTATCTAAGTGAGTCTGTTAAGGCTGTCACTTTAGAGGCATGCTTACTAACTTGGAACTTATTTTTCCATATTCTACAAACAATATCAATACTGAGTTTGCTAAGGCTATTCCATAATCTTAACCTATTTAGCTAAGTACTGAAGTCAAAAGCCTCTAGATCTCCAAGAGCTTTGAGTTCCAATGTTGGTAATTTAAAGGGTCATCTTGGGTCTTCCTTTTCAAGTTGCATTATCTTGTGGAGATATTTTCACAAGCTGTTGTTCTACCAGAGTAATCCTCTAGGGTTCTGCCACTTGACAAGTAAGGCCTGTGCTTTTTTCATATGTGATTCAGAGAGAATATTACACGCCACACACCGTATGGTGGAGGAGAAGGAATAAATGATCACAATGACCCTTGGTTTGAAAAAAATAATACGGTATTCACATTGTTATATTTCTTTCTATCTCAAATAACCTCAAAGTAAATAAAAAATAAATCAATGTCATTGGATACCTGAGATATATTTATCTGAACATGAGATTTATTTCTGCCACATAGAGATATTAGAAAAAACACTTACTGTACATTCATACTATAAAAAATAAATCCAGGATCCTGGAATGAGCTTGGGCCTATGCTGAGAAAATTATATGTTAAAATACCAATGAAATATCCATTCTTCATTAATCTTATATTCATTTATTGGATTTACTATTTTTAAATACAATTTATATATACAATTTATTTTTGACATGTTTTTTATATGTATATGCATATGTTTATTTAAGTTTTACAACCATTCTGAAGTTGGCATGATCAATCCCAGTTTTAAATATGAAGTGAGATGTGGTATCATTACTTAATTTATTACACAAAATGAGAAACTTCTGAGAGAGAAAAGGGAAGCTCTTATCAATTAATCCAAGATAACAAGTGTAAGCCAGGACTCCAAGATCACAAAATACAGTCACCCTAAGTAAGAAGTTCACCAAAATTAAGAAATTTTATGAAAGAAATACAATGAGAAAGTAGCAGAGCCAGAATTTGGTTCCATGCTTTTAGGACCTAAACTTTTTTAGTACTCCTTCCCAATAGATTTGGGGATTTTCTCATTTACTAATTTGACATGATTAGAGGGGGAAAAGTCAGGGATCCTGCCTGCAAAATATCAGTGCTAAAGTATTAATAGATACTATGTCTTGTTTATCTTTGTGTATTTAACTTGAAACACATCATGTCTTCAATAAGCACTTGTGGATCTGAACCAAATCATACCACTTGACACTTCACCATTTTCAGCGGTCCCCAACCTTTTTGGCACCAGGGACCGGTTTCACGGAAGACAATTTTTCCATGGACGGGGGCAGGGGGCAAGCGGAACTCAGGCGGTGATGCCAGCGTTGTGGAGCAGCTGTAAATACAGGAGAAGCTTCGTGGGCCGCTCACCTCCTGCTGTGCAGCACCCCCACCCCAAGTCTCCTGGAAGACAGTATTTCCAAGGGGGCGGAGCTCTTGATTAATTTCTAGGCTCAGAAGCAAAAAGAACCACATTGTCCTGGAAGGTAGCAAAAGAGTAGCTTTGGTCTGTTTAACTATTTCTTCAAATAGTTAATCATTATGCCATTTTTTACCTTGTCCACTTTCATACTTTTACTGACTGCACAGACGATGCTAATGGGAAATATTTTCTTTTTTGTAGGATCTTCCAGTTTAGATGAAAATTTTAATTTAGCTAACTTCATTAATTGTGAAATTCATCATATGCAAATTAGGAGCTGCTAAGAGGAGTGGTCCAATGAGAGGATTTGGAAAATGTTAAGAAAAATAAATCAGACATTGTAATCATTATACACTGAATAAAACTCTGGGTCTATCCTTAAATACCTATGTGCCCTTAGTCAAGTAACTTTACTCTCTGAGCCTTAGATTCCCCACCTGTAAAGTAGGTCAATTACATTAGATAATAGAGCATTAAAAATAGTTTTAATATTCTCTTGTTTTGTAAATCAGCTAGACTTGGTGATACAGTATAATTCTCACTGATAAGACATGAGGAAATTTCCACGGCCTCCATCCGTTCATTCTTTTATCTTTAGTACAAGTCACCTGAACACTGAATGCTGTTCCCTTTCTACAATAAAGAAAAAAGGAGAAAGTTTCAAACATGAATTTTCCATATCTATCATATTAATAAGAGCTATAAATAAAGATTAAATTTAAGAAGAATTATAGAATGGAAAAATCTCCACTTCCCTACATTTTTAAATATTAGGAAGTATTTCTGGAGATTTTGCTACATCATTGGGTTATCAAGATGACAAATTTCCACTTAATATTTAATTCTATTATTTCTCAATTGTTCCCTTGCCCCCTTTCCCATTACCTAATGCTTTACTTTTAATTCTAATTTCCCTCACTACCTAGCTGTGGGACATGAGGTATATTTCTTACCCTTTCTGAGCTTGTTTATGCATTTGGGGACAATGACATCTCCACATGATCTCAAAAGGAAGGGATAAGATTCCATTTTAACACTGGATGTGTATCAAGCATTTTGACCATCTTTTCAAAAATTAGGTAGCCACTACTTTATAGCTCATTATTTATGAATCAAATGAATCAAATCTTAGCTACTTATTTCCAAGTTAGCTCTCCCTAGAGTGTTCCCAAGAGTGTTGCTCTTGGACACTTCCGGGAACAACAGGCATCATAAGGAATTTGAGAAGTGCAGTCCTGAAATGTTGAAGGATTTTCTACCCTTGCTTTACAGAAGGAATACTTTACAGATTACAACAATTATCCCTTGTTACTCATGTTATCTTTTGTTCACAACAGGACAGGGCTGCAGAAACACAAGTTAAGACTTCAATGTCCTTATATCATATTTAGCTTGAGCCATATTTGTTGTCCTAAAAACAGTGACTTATCTATAAATAGCTTCTTAAATTTTGATTAAATACATATAAAAGTTATTTTTGAGAACCAATCTAACATTGTTTCTGGCACTATTAGTGGTCAACACTTAAGAGAAGTACGTCTTTTTCAATTGTGACAATACACAATTTCCTATGTGGTGGTAGAGTCATAGCTTCATCATGTAGCATGAGGAGTAAGGAGCAAGAAAAACATTATAATGAAAGCATTAGATTGTAAGCTTCTAAAGGAGAAAGAGGATTACCTCTTACTCATTTTCTGCCTCACACAAATACATGAGCCACTGTCTTATAGCTATTCAATGCTCACTTACAGAATTCGATGTTTCAAATAAAACAGAGATCATGAGACTGATTTTTAGTTTTGTGGCAAATTATAATACTGTGACATTAGAATTTATACTTAACATAGATAAACTCTTCTAATTCTTAAAAGATTTGAAGTCAGAAAACTTTTAAGACACCCAATTTTTTAGATTGAAGAGGATTCAGTAAGCGCTCAACATAAAAAACTAGAAGGCAACATGTTTACCATAAAGTTGATAATCTATAATTCTTGCTGGCAAATAAAAGAAGTTTAAACAAAAATGAAGAAATGCAGACATCGATAATTTTAAGGTTTCTACACAGTGCAGAACCATGTTGTCAGTATTCAGTCAATATTCATGAGTAAAGGTGGGCCTGGCACATAACAGGAGATAAATAAATGGTGGTTACCATTATTATTATCAGGCATCTTCTCTAAGGTCTATTCTAAGAAAGTAACCATGTTGTCATTAATAGAACAAATAGTGAAAAAACATATTCTTTTTTATTCAAACACCTATACTTCTCCACTTTCTGCAAATATTATCTGCAAGTTCTTTGTATCAAATAATTTCTATTAAAATCACACTCACATTGTGATACTAAGTACCAGTGTGTTCAAAGTGATACAATTTGAGCAGTATGTCAGTCAGATGAACAGTGCAGGGAACAGCCTGCAAGCACATATATTAAATCATTAAACTGACTAAAACATTTTTCTGTCAACATGAGCCCACATTCAGGCAGTTGGTAGGCTATCTTTCACCTAGAGTTTTATATTCATTAACCCGCCTGGGCTTGCTGGGAATGTGAGAGGTACACCTAGTTGTGTTATGTTGTGTTGATAGTATTTTGTGTGACTTGTTCCATATCATCAGTGGTCTAAGGAGAGATTATGTTTCCAGCCTTTTAGTACACATAAGAGGACATGAAATATATTGTTGATTCTTTTGCACTGTCAGCATGGGGTTATAGATCCACAGTCTGACTTCTGAAGGTTGAGGTTATACACTAGCCTGCTCTAGAGAAACCCGATAGCTGCCTACAGATCCCTGAAGGTGATATAGAGCTCAAAGCTCCAAAGAATGTTTCTATATTGCAATGCAATCTATAATGATATGTATGCCAGACTATAAACTAGAAAATAATATAAACTTTAGGAAGAGCTGGAGACAAGTGACAAAAATTGTCACACCTGTTAATTTGAAATGCAAGTCACATTTTCCACATCAGTAAGCGTTTCTTTTAATTAAGAGTAACATGAGATTAAAATGCAATTAGGATGCATAATAGACAGACCAATGAAGAAACAGAATAGAAATTATATAAACAGACCCAAATATATGTGGGAATTTAGGTTATGATAAAGGTGGCAACTCAGATCAGTGGAATAAAGATGGACTATTGTAATACATGTCATTGGAGCAAATGGTAACTATTTGGAAAAAAGATAAAATTGGGTCCTTAACTAAGCAGGATGCTGTACATCAAGATAAACAAGTAAAAGATTTATGTGTAAAGGGGAAAACATAGAAGTACTAGAAGAAAATATGGGTTTATTCTTTTATAACCTTGGACTAGGAAAGAAGCTTTTTAACTATGTTCCAAACTATAGAAACCATAAAAGAAAAGATTGGTTGCTTTTGCTATGTAAAATTAAAAAATATATATTCCCAAGATAAAAACAAAATAAAACAACTAAAGCTCCATTTGCAAAGTTAAAAGACAAATTTCAAATTAGGGATACATATATGTAACTTATAACAGATAAAAAGATTAATCTTTATAATATATAAAGAGCCACTAGGAATTGAGATGAAATAGACCAATAACAAAATAGAAAAAAATGGGCAAGAGACATATACAGACAGCTCATAGAAAAAGAAATACAACTGGTATTAAAAATATAAAAAGAAACCTGATTCATAATAAAGGATATGTAAAATGAAAATAGATACTTTTTCTCACCTATCAGATTGGCAAAATTTTTTTTAAAATTTAACCTGCTCTGTTAATCTGCTCTGTTGAGATCATGAGGAAACAGACACTGTTAGACATTTCCAGGAAGAGTGTAGGATGGTACAACCCTTATGGAGGGAAGTAGGCAATAGCTATTCAAATTACAGATACATTTAATCTTTAACCCAGATATCCTGCTTCTGGGAAGCTAGTCTACAGATACAGTGCACAACTCAAATGATGCAATTACAAGGTTAATCATTGTGATATTGCTTATAATAACAAAAGGTTGGAAACAAGCCAGAAAACTGCTTGTATAGGCTATGTAACATTCACAAATTGGAATATTATGCAGCTGTAAAGAAGAAGTAGGGGTATCTGTATACAGAATGGGAGAGATACAAGGATACATTTTTAAATGAAAAAGCAAAATCAGACAGGTAGCATGCTAGCTTTGGTATGTGAAAACAAGGAGAGATAAGAATATATCATATTAGCACTTGCATAAAAACATTCTGGAACTAATACAAATCAGTTCATACAGAGGTGAGAGAACTGGGAGGAAGCAAGGTTGGAGCATGAGATGTAGTACCTGTTAAAAATAAAACAATGTGAAAAAAATTTAAAAATTGAAAAACCACAGGGTTTAAGAATTTTAGAGATGCACATTAACATGGCTTCACTTAAGGTAAAAGTATCTTGAAGATAATCAACTAAAATGTGTTAATGCTTTGAATATTGGGAATTGCAAAAAAGTAATTATTAGATCATTCAGTAGATTGTTGAATTAGCACTGCAGAGGCAGAAAAGCTAGAAAAGGATCTTCCAGGGTGAGGAAGAAAATGTGTACATGGAGAAAAAGTTGCATGTTTGAGGCCCAGGAATAGCCTAGACAGGAAGAAACATGAAATATAGAAAATAAGGGTAGGAGATTAGCATGGAAGTAAGTTGCAACCAGATCATGAAGGGCTGTATGTATTGCTAAGGGGTTTGGAAACAATTTCAAGATGAAAATTGAACTTTATTATTGAACTTTATTCAGGAGGGGACTAATCAGCTCTAGATCTCTGGCACTAGTGTGAAGGTAAAATGGTTGATCAGCATAGAGACCATTGAAGACCAAAACTTTGAATAAAAACTGTGGAAATGGAAAGGAAAAATAAAATATTCAATGAAATAATAACTCTTCCTTCAAATTTAGTCTCAATATAGAACTTCCACTTTTTAAGAAAAATTTCTGATTTTATGGATTAAATTTTAAGTTCTGTGATGGCAAAAATGATTATTTCACATTTATAATCTTGGTGCATAGTAGATGCTTAAAAAATGTTCTGCATTTATTTATTATGGGTAACTTTAAGAAAATACTAAATTTTATAAGATCAAGCGTTTTAATGAGCGTAGCATTTAGCCCTAGACCAGAAGTCAGCAACCTCCTTCAAAGGGGCAGATAATAAATATCTGAGGTTTGGTGGGCCATATGATCTCAGCCACAAATACTCATTTCTGTCACTGCAGAGTGAAAGCAGCTTTAAATTAAGTTTGAATATATTCCAATAAAATTTTACTTACAAAACTATGTGGTGGGCCAGATTTGGCTCACGGGCCATAGTTTACCACCCCCTGCCCTAGACCAAACAGAAGTTAACCATCTCATCTATAATTAAAGAGTTAAAATTTTAATATATTTAGTTTTTGAAAGAACATGCTTCTTTATAAGTTATTATGTTAATTCTATGTTACTGCAATTCAGGTTTATTGAAGTATAATTTGATAAAATTTATTTTTTTTGTTTAAAATTCTATGAATTTTGACAAATGCACATAATTGTGTAAATACGACCACAATTAAGATATAGAACACTTCTGTATTCCCAAAACTTCCCTCACATCCCTTAGTAGTTAGCTTCTCAACTCAACTCCCAACTCCTGCTAAGTACTAATCTGTTTTTTGTCCCCTTTGTTTTACCTTTTCAAGAATATCATATAAATGAACTCATGTGCTATGTAGCCTTTTGAGCCTGGCCTCTTTCATTTACCATAATGCATCTGAGATATATCCAAGATATTTTCTGTATCAGTAGTTTTTACCTCTTTATTACTTTCTTCTATTACATGGATTATTTTCAAGTCTGTTTATTCATTTACCAATTAAAGGCTATTTAGATTGTCACCATTGGGGAGCAATTATCAACAAAGCCATTACAAACACTTATGTACAGGTTCCTGTTTAAATACAAGACTGCATTTCTCTTGGGTAAATACACAGGAGTAGGATTGCTGCATTGTGTGGTGTGTGTTTAACTTTATAAGGAACTACCAAACTATTTTCCAAGGAGCTGTACAATTGAAATTCTACCAGCTAAGTATGAGAGTTTCAATTGCTTCACATGCTCACCAGCACTTGGTTTTGTTAGTTTTTTTTAATTTTACCCTTTCCAGGAAGTGGATAGTAGTACCTCATTGGGGTTTTAATTTGAATTTTCCTAATGACTAATGATGTTGAATGTATTTTCATATACTTATTTGCTATCCATATATCTTTCTTGGTGAAGTATCTGTTCAGATTTTTTGCCTATTTTTAAATTGGGTTGTTTGGGGTTTTATTATTGTTGAGTTTTCAGAATTGTTTGTATACTTTGGATACAAGTTCTTTATCAGATATGTGTTTTGCAAATATTTCCTCCAAGTCTATGTCTTGTCATTTCATTTTTGAACAATATCTCTAACTATTATATTTTAAAATGTTAACAGCACAAGTATTATTATGAGTTTCCTATCTTCTGTATTTCTTAAAAGGAAAAACAACTAATGAGAACAATAGAAGCTTTTCTTTGATAGACAATTTAAAAATGACATCCATGAATATTATAAAACAAAATAGTAAATTTTTTATCATGCCACAGCTATATCTTCAATCTGAATCTTAGTCATGACAATAAAATCTAGACTCACAGATATTCTCTATCATATATTTAATTTTGAAAAACTTTAAATCTTTGAGAAGTGACAAAGGAAACCGACACATCTATGAAATAGAACATCAATCTGCCTGCCTTGGCTTTCGAAGCACAGTAAAAGGGAACATTTTCAAATAGTGAGCTGTCTCTTTTATTTATTGATCTTCAGCTACAAATAAGGCTAGTAAAATGCTTTCTCCATATCTTTCTCACTGTATGAAAACAGGGTTACAGATCAATTGATTTACCATCACAATTGATTAGGTACCTTCCCTACTATCTCTATTGTGACACAAGACATGCAGTCATATAGATCTTTCATTAGGAAAGTCATTGGAAAGCTAAGGTTCATTGCATGCTTAAATGGTTTGTAGCCCACTCATTAAGCCATTAACCAACCATTAATATTGCTTAACCTCAAACCTTACAGATAAAATAAGTTATTGTCATTTTATCTTCCAAGTGCACCTTTGCAAAGTGAATAGGTACATGATTTTGTTACAATCTGACAAATATTCAGACATGCAAAGGAATTCAGGTGTCTAAGCTATTAACACTAATTAGATTTATATGCGTATTCCTTTAGATGCACACCCCAAAGCATAAAGAATGTCAGACAGATGTATCACTTAAAATTGCTTTTTCTACCACCCATTTGATGTTTTTAATATTTTCTATGTTATTACTATTATCAATAACATATATTTTAATAAGAAATATTCTTTGTGATGTGCTTAACCAATAACATTAAAAACAAAGAAATAAAAGATCTGCAAAAAGAAGTTAACCATTTTAAGACTGTTCAATATCTTTGTAGGCAAACTTTAAGTTCAAGTGGGTAAATGATCATATAACATCTACCAATTCTCTGTTTCTCTTGAAATAAAGCCAGAGAAATTAGAATGAGTCTTAGTTACTATCAATAATATAGACAATATCTTGTATACTTTATATGGAGTATAACATAATCAAATATATTCACCCAAATCTTTGGATTGCCGCATTGCTAATATCCCATCAAGTCAACTATAATGAACATACAGGTTCTTGCACGTAACTTTTTACAAGATATTTTATTCAGGCAGATTTCTCTACAGGAAAACCCACTGTAATGCAAACTCAACCATTTCTTTTTAGTCTAGGAGAAAAAAAAGTGAACAAGAACCCTGTAAATTTAATGGCAAATGTGCAAAAATAAACAGAAAGAAAGAAAGAATATGAACAGAGTAAAATGTGCAATTAAGGAATGCTACAAATACAGCTTACAGTTCATATAAAAGAGTATCACAAAACCACAGGGGACACTGCATAGATGTGTAAGTAATTGTACATGACCTTTACCAATGCATCTAGAAAGGGCAAGAAATTGATACATATCTAGCAACTGTACTGAAATATTGCCATCCAATGTCAGTTTGGTCAAATCAGGGCTGAATTTCATTTTATTTTTCCATTTCTCACTACTTAAACCTTTAGCATCTTTTGGGTCATACAAATTAAGTACTTGGTCATGTGACATCTCACTGATGAATGAAGGTTGTCTACATGTAATATCATTACTTCCAGGAAATTCATGTATGTAGTTTACAAAATAACATATAAATGGATAATCAACCTAAAGGGCCAAACTTACAAGACCTGAAACATTTTATTATAGTTTGCATTTATTAAAATCATTTATAACAGCTCAGCCTTTCTCCATGGCAAGTCAGAGGAGCCTGTGCTGGTCTCTTACAGGCAGGTGAATATGATAAGCAGGGAGTTAGTGCCGTGGGCCATACCTTTCTGAGGCATTTAAATTATTTTCTATGTGCAGTGAGGACAATGACACATGTCCAAAGAATCATGTAAATATCCCTTTGCTGAAAATATGTCCTATACCCTGAGGCATAAGAAAGGTCAAAAGTGAACTTTGGAAGAGTTAAAAGTTCATGCATCACATAGGACAAGGATGCAGGAATCCAAGGCTTTTTAAGTGTAACTAGTCTGCATATTCTTTCTCCATATACCTACTAAAATCTTCTGTCCCTTATTCAGGAGTGTGTATGAGGAAAGGCAAGATGATGGTAGTCTTATTTGTTCGATAAAGCTAACATAGAGGACTAGATTACCTAGAAAGCAAGAAGATGCATCTGAAGGCAAGTTGGCCTTGTCTTTGTCTTTTCTCAAGATTGATCCAAAAGAATTATGGCCCACAGTAGATACAGGGAGTTCTTTTCTAGGCCAGTGTCAGAGAAAAAGCAACACTTTGAAGGGACATTAGTCATAGTGTTTGTTGGCTTCTGGAAACCTGTAGAGCATTTACATTGCTCGGAAAATGTCACAGTCTACTAAGTTCTGCTCCTGGGTTCTCCTGAGACATCCTACCCTAGGGGCAGAAACTCCATGGCATTTTCCTGAAGTGATGCTAGAGACCACAGCAGTCCGGGGGGGCATGAGGGACTCAGCGATGTGGTAAGTGTCCTGCAGGGGAAATTCCCCAGCATGGTGTCACTCTTCACAGAACTGTCTCTAGAAGATGAGATACTGGGTCAAAGTGGAACTCAAGCACAGTGTTCCATACAGAGGCCACAGGCAGTGGGGTGCCAGCCTCGACTTTTTCTTCCTCAAATTTGGTATGGCTATATTCTATACCCAGTTAAGGGACTCTGGGCTGCCCAGGGTTTTGGGGCTAACTTGGTCATCTGGTAGTGCTAGGGTGTATCCTGTTAAGGCATGCCCTTAGAAAACTGATTTGACCTTGCAACTAAAAGACACATGAATAAGTATTTTCAGAATTAGTCTGGCATGGCTGTGCAGGGGGTCCTTGATCAAAGCAAATTTATAGCTCCCCCAAGGCTGTCTCTGGATGATAATGGGGTATTGACACAGAGCAAACTAAGTCTCTTTGTTGCTCTGCATTTGAATGTCTCTCATCATCTTGCAGCCCAATGCCATTGGATATAGGCCTGGCATTTTGGGGTGAACGATTGACACACACTTTATTATGGAACTTCCTGTAATGAAATAAGTCCTCTAGCCCACTAGATTCCATTACAGACTGGTAATACGTTATAATCAAAATAAGAAAATCAATCTACCTGTCTATCTATGCATCTGTCTATGCTTTCTCACATCTCACTGCCTTCTCCCCCTCATATAACATAAGGTCCTTTTAGAGGTATCTGAAGGTAGCAATTTTGTTTATGTATTTATTTATTTATTTGCAGTTTAAGTAGTTCTCATAAACACAAATAACCTAGAAAATATTAGCAGAATTCCCTCCCCTTTTATATTTATTGAAGTAAAGAAAGAGTTTTAAATTGAATTCTCAAATATCTGTTATTTTAGATCTCTAAACTAAGAGTAAGGGCAGTTAAAAAATGAAGGATATCTTTTCTGTTCTAGAAAATTATTGTCACCTAATTTATAATTTTATTCATTATAATATTTTCTAAATAGTGTCTGCAATTAGGAAGACTGCATAATTTACTATGCATTGAAATATTTTTAGTTTTCTGAAAAGATTATTTTCATGAGACTGCAGTTGTTATAAAATCGTGTGGTATAAAACAGAATTCCTTCATGCTAAAATTGTATTAATAATTAATTGGAGGAAAAGTATTTCACCATGACAAATGAGAGACTGTATGGAAGGAATGATGCCATTTAGTGGCAGAAATAATATAGTAACATGCTGTTAAATACAAGACATCAAATTAAATTTTACAGTTAAAGTACAAAGACATCAAAATATATTAAAATTCAAATTGATTTTGCTTGCTAAAATTCTGGTGCTGGAGATAATAATTATAGTTTTGCCAATATAATTATTAAAATGAGAGGAAACAAGAAAATGTTTAGTGGAAATGTAAAAACAATTTTCTAGAGAAAAATCTGGTTACCACTAAAGTAAAGCAGTATGAAACGAGAGGGAAATAAGGGACGTGCTGTTGGCTTACTATGATAAGGATATGATTTTAATCAAAGTCAAGTTCATGGTCAAACAAGGACACAGTTTTAATAGCAAGGTAACTCTGATGCTAACTTGATGCATTAAATTAAAATATGATGGCTAAATTAACAGTTGTTATTAACCTTCAGAACAGAGATGCCTGTGAGAGTATAAAATACTCACTGAAGACAGTCCAAAAGGGCCCAATTCCATAGATTGACAAATGTAGACACTTCATTTGTGTGATCTTTTAATAAAGGTGGTTTTTAAGATCCATAACTTTTTAATTAAATACTGCTTTTATAAGTTAAATATTGAGTAGTTGTAAAATAACACTTACAAAGTATATGTAAAATATAAAGATTAAAGAATAATGGTGTAATATATTACCCACATACCTGGCACCCTGTTTAAGAAAAATAACACTACTTTTCCCTACCTATGAGAGATGCTTTGCTTTCCTCCTCATCCCATTCTGTTCTACACCTGTGTTTATATTCATGATTTTTCCATATATATTTGTATCCCTGAATCAAATTTTGTTTTTAATATTGATCACTGTATAAAATGGCTGTTATCTGTCAATTTAAAAAAATAAAAAATAAAAAAATAAAATTTACTTTTATTCACCTTAAATAATAAAAATAAAATTTTAAAAATAGAATCATGCTTTTGCTTGGGTTTTATGTTTATGTATGTCTTCTGAGAGTCAATGTTGAAAATAGCTGTGATTTATTATTTTTCACTTCTGTATAATGTTCATTTGTAAGGCTATACTATAATTTATTTATCCATATAAAGTTGATGGACACTTAGGTATTGTCTATTCTATAAAAAAGACACATGCACTCGAATGTTTATAGCAGCACAATTCACAATTGCAAAGCTATGGAAACAACCCAAGTGCCCATCAATACATGAATGGATTAATAAAATGTGGTATATGTATTACTATTCAGCCATAAAAAATGGTGAACTAATACCTCTTGTATTAACCTGGATGGAGCTGGAGACCATTCTTCTAAATGAAGTATCACAAGAATGGAAAAACAAATACCACATGTACTCACCATTAAATTGGAACTAATCGATCAACACCTATGTGCACATATGGAAACAACATTCATGGGAAATCAAGCAAGTACGAGGGGGGAGAAAGGGATGGGTAAAATCACACCTAGTGAGTACAATTCACACTATCTGGAGGATGGGCATGGAACAAAAGCAATTTATGTAACAAAATCATTTGTACCCCCATAATATTCTGAAATAAATAAAAATAAATAAATAATATACACTACAATTTTATAAATATGTAACTTTCTCATCCGTGTCTGCTGGTGCACATAAATGCAAGAGGGGGTGATAGGCTATATACATATCCAGCTTTAGTAGATCATGCCAAATCATTTTGTAAAAATAGTTCTAATGATTTACACAATGTGATGGAGATTAACTACCTGTTTCCTCCTCTTCTGGTGCATACAGATAAACTGCATTTGGTAGCCTCCCTTTTCGTGAAAGGAGGCTGCCTGTTTTGCAATGGAATTTAGTGAGTACAGATTGTGCCTCCTAAGCCTGGCCTACACAATCCTTCTATGTAAAATCTCCCTGAACTTTTTCCCTCTTCTTGCTGGCTAACAGGAGACCAGCATTTCTGGAATGAATCTAATTTTGTTGTGTGTTCTATCTTATTTATACATTGCATGATTCAATTTGATAATAATAGAGTTTGGATTTTTAAATCTTTTTTATTGATGAATTGGGTAGAAATCCCTTATTTTCTGTATGCAGGAGTAGTTTATGTAAGACTGGAATTATTTGTTGTTGGAATGGTTGGTAGAATTCACCATTGTAACCATCTGGATGTGGTGTGTTCTTTGTGTGAACGGAATTACCTAAAAATTTAATTTATTTAATCATTAAATAATTACTCAGGCCTTTTTTTGTTTCTTGAGTCAGTTTTGGCAAATTTTATAGGTGTTTGTCAATTTCTTTTCAGACATAATTACATTGTTTCTATAATACTATTTTTTGCAGTATGTGTACTTAAGCTACTTTTTTTGTTACTAGTATTTTCCGGGCTTCCTTTATTTTCTCTAGGTCAGTCTTGCTATAGATGTGCAAATTTTATTATTCCTTTCAAACAGCTAACATTTGGCCTTATTGGTCCTCTTCTTTATTATATGTTTATTTTCTATCTCATTAACTTCTGTTTTCTTATTATTATATCTTCTCTCTACCCTCTTTGGGTTTATTCTAAACCTAAATATAATCAATACTTTTACCCTGCTCTTGATTGAACAACATGAGAATCTGAATACTTCAACTCAGTCACCCCCAGCTGGCTATATGATATTTTTGTTATGTATATTAGCTCTATTTTGCACCCCTCACCACAAGACATTATGTTTTTTAAAACATATACTTTCTCATATATTTACATGTCCTCTTCACATCTGCTGGCTTCTAAGAGCCTCCATCTGTGATCACTTTCTTTTAGCCAAAGTATATCCTTTAGAATTCTTTTGGTGAGGATCTGCTGGTCAAATACTTGGACCATTTTGTTCTTTTGTCTAAAAATATATTTATTTTGTCCTCATTCTGGAAAGATATTTTGCTGGGTGTACAATTTTAGATTGATAGTAAATTTCTCTCAGCCCACTGAAAATATCACTCTACTATTATATCTTCTTCCCCCTTGCACTGTTGCTATATAAAAATCAACTTTCAGCATTACTGTTGGGTTTTTGAAGGTAATATGCCTCTTATCTCTGGCTAGTTAGGCCTTTTTGACTTAGATATTCAACAATTTCACTATGACGTGCCAAGGTGCAATTTTTTTTAAAATTTGCTTTTTTAAGGTTTATCAGACTTCTGTGGATTGTGACTTCTTTTATTTGTCCGAATCTATTAAATATGTTTCTTGTATATTTTGTAGATAGCATTTCCAATATTTGTGGTCCAACCGAGTCTATTTCTGTTGTTTCTTTTAGCTCTAGCTCACAGTTGTCTGTTTTATGATTTTTTAGTGAGAACTCACTCATATTTCTTGGACATTTGTGAGAAATTCATAGCCTGACTTGAAGGCGGCTTCCTCCAAAGAGGATTTTCATTTGCTTTAGCCAAGTGTCTGGGAACACTGTGAGCTCTGGATCACTCTAACTAAATTAAAGGATTTAATTAAAAGGTTTTGTTTTGTTTTGCTTCTAACCAACAAGGTAAGATAAATTTGGATTGGAAGCCCTCTGAAAAGTGGCTTGGGTTGTGGATTCTCATAGGAAAATTTACCCCCCTTTTCTCATTGACAATGTATTTTTTTTAATGTTTCTTGCAAGGAGAGGAAGAGAAGCACTTTTCATTTATTCATACCTTGAGGTTATAACCCACTGAAGTCCCAGATTTATGTGGGGCAGATTGCCAGGAATTTCTCACCTTTGGCAGAGGTCCCTAGGCTGTGTCTCCTACTGCCCAACTCTTGAGACAATAAAAATCAAATCTCAAAATTTCTTGGTTCTGCAAAAGGCCATCAAACAAAATTCTCCTAAAGATTTAGTGCTTTAGTGAAGACTATTTTGAATCTGAAGTCCCATTTTATCCTCTGCTTCTCCTGAACATCTCATTTCAAAACTAAATTAAAACAAATTACTAAATACATTCCTCATCTTTGGAATAACCATTTTCCCACTCTACCTGTCCCATCTCAAATATAAACTACTAAAGCAATGGGATAAATTGAAAGACAGAACAGTAAGGACTAAATTACCTAGTGATTCCTAACCTTGGTTGCTCTAGATTGAGAGACAGTAAAGGTGTTAAGTCAGCACCAAGAATAATTATTATCAATTACACAATTATTTTATTCTAGCATATCCCCTGAACTGCCACCATAACATAGGTACTAATTTATTTAGATAATTAAAATGCCCTTTCCAGCATGTTCTGGGAAATGCTTGCTGACTAGAAAGTTTTATGAGTGGTACCTTGGAATACCATTTAGACACAATGTGGCAGACGATTTTCCACTGGTCTTTTGCTTTCTGCATGTATTGTGAGTGAGGTGCCAATAGCCCTTTGTTCTGGACTGTCTTTTTAAGAATGTGTGTACAGTGAAATAGCCTTTGAAGATGGAGATATTGTCTCTTTCCAGAGCAAAAGGCAGACACTCTCACTGCCAATTATAATAGATTTGTGTTTCCTAAACTCAGGGATCCTCTCCTGTAAAGCAACCCACTGTGTGTGCAAGTGTTCTCTGACTCACTGTATATTGTCTTATGGGAAGTGGTGGACAGAAAACCAGTGCAAAAATGCTGAACTCTAGTTACACTTATCTCTGTAATAAACTATCCTTCAACTCTGACCCAGAGTATTATGTCTCGTACCAGCATCCAAGACATTGTGACAGTCTAAATTGCTAGTTGTCAAGTAGGGTAAAATCTCATACCTTTCATAGGTTTTGGTACATAAATACTGAGTAAATTGGTCAAATATATAAAGCAATCACTTTAATTCACTACTCGTAAGTTATGAGAGTACACTAAAGAATAAAAGAATTAACATGATATAAGTGAGAAAAGAAACAAATGCCCAGATGAAACCATAACTATTGAGTACTCCATTGTGAGGGAGGTGTCAAATAATTTATGCATTTTTTAAATGCAAAGGAATCATTTATATATTTTTATATTTTATATATTACTTAAGTGCAAGCATTACTTTACATCCTCTGGACCTCAAATGTGATTTGATGCTATCCAGACATCAAGTGAAAGACTCATTAACTTAAAGCAGAGAATAACATATATTAATTTTACTTTCCTTGATGGTAATTTACAGAAGGTAGTGGAATTAAGAAAAGGAACTTTTACTTGGAATAGATTTTGACAACCAAAGAAATATTTGCAATTGGAAATATGAGGGTAAAAATGCAAAAATATCATCTTAAGGTCACTGATACCTGAGTAAAAAAAATTAGGGATCAGCATACTCTCACTTGTTTTGAAAAGATTTAGAGAAAATATAAATATCATTTTATGGCATAAAGTCTTAATGGGAAGGTCTTTAAGAGGGAAGGGAGGCTCTCCAAAGAAAAATTCAATCAATAAACTCGAGGCTTATATATTAAAGAACATGTATAATATATGAAAAAAATGGACTTTTACTAAAGGATGGCTACAAAAGTGTTTCTTAAAACCATATAAATAGCTTAAGAATGTCTCATATTGTCTGTGTATTTCTTTCAGAAAGATCCAAAAGAGCTCATTTTAATTTGTTAAAAACAAGAAGGTTAAGAAAGCAATAGGTCCATTTTCTGTAATAAATACCTGGAATAGATACTAAGATAAATGATCTACTTAATTCATATTTTGTTGACATATATTATCCAAGAAAATTATCTTTTCCCTGAAAAGGTAAGAACAAAACTACCCATAAGGTCATGAAAACTTAGCATAGGTTGTAACAAGTATTTGTTGTTCAAAACTCACCACATTTGAGAGGGAAAGAGGATGAAACACAGGTTAAACTGGACAGAATCGTGAACTACAGACATACATTGGAACTGTTTCAGGAATACCAGGGTATATGTTCACTCTGTAAAAGGCATTTGGTGTTCTGAATGAGTCTTCTGAAAATATCAGTCCCTGGCTACACAAATTAGTGACAGAGGACATCCTTTAATCAAGTAAGCTTTGTTCTGACATGAACTTCAGAAAGAAAGACAAATCAAGGAAATAAAAACAGGCAGACAAGAGCAACAAAAAACTCATCCATTTCATTATCTAAAAGGAACAAAACAAAAAAGGGAAAGGGAAAAAAAGGAACAAGAAAGAACGATGCCCACTGTCGTAGATTAAACATGACCACAAATTATTTACAATTCCCGTCAAGAGGAGGAGTTCATTTTCCCACCCCTTGAATCTGGGCTGGCCTTGTGACTTGCTTTAACCACCAGAGTGCAGCATGAATGACACCGCTACTCCTGAACCCGGGCCTCGAGAGGCTTTGCAATGTCTATGCTTGCCCTCTTGGAATGTTGCCATCATGCAAAGAAGCCAAGCCAGCCTGCAGGAGAGGCCATAGCAACCTAGCTGACAGCTTCAACCCGGCGCTAGACATGTAAGTGAGTCTGTCCAGGTCCAATCTCCCCTACCCAACCTGCCAACTGATCACAAACACATGAATGAGCCTGGTCAATGCCATGTGGAATAGAGGCAAGCTGTGCCAGATGAGCCCTACCCAAATAGCCAAGCCACTTAAATCATAAGCAAGTGAAATTGTTTTAAGCCATAAAAAGAGATAGATAGATATAGACAGACAGACAGATGAGTCTTTTGGCCTGTTGCAACACATTTTCAGTGTCTTAAAGCAGCATGGAGAGTAAGAGAGAAGTCAGAAACCTGGCTGTTGACAATTTCCAAATTATCAATACAACAGAAGAAAATATGATCTTATATTATCCACCAGTAGATATCGAATAGAAATATTTCAGAATGAGAATTATTAAAGAAGTTATGTTCTGATCACTTAGACATCATCACTAGGAGGCAGCATATTTTTAGTAAGAACATCCAAATTTGTAGTTATATCCATGACTATATGAGGTATTTTCAGCAGTTTCTTCCTATGTCCATGTGACAGGAAAACAACAATTTAGGCTGAATGATAGTATGATAAATTTCCAACTAGCTGAAGATAGTGGAAAGGAGCCATTCTTTCATTAGTTCTCAAAACAAATATTTACTGGGGATATACTCAGTGTCAGTCTGATAAATACTGATGAAACATGGAAGGAGTTCTCTAGGGATATAAATCAGGGTATGTAACATTCTATAATCTATATTTTACTCCTGTCCTTTTAACATTTTTACTTCTTCATTTGCCCAATATTAGTAGGCATAAAATGACTAATGTCTTCCTTTGCTACAATCTAGGGATGGAGAGACTAATGTTTAAGTCCACGATCATCAAACCACTATAGCCAGAACTCTCCACTATTAGAGTGGTCCAAAGATGTAGTTGCCTCGTTGGTTAGTGACTTGCCCAATGCTGGAGGTAGCCAACCATAAGTCATGATCAGGTTTCAAGGATTTTCAGTGATTTCATCCTTTTGAGCAGAACTACTTGTTTAAAGGATAATTTTGTGCGCTAGAACCCTAATAAATAAACAGATCAAAGAAAGAGTGGGATGTGCAGGATGGAGCTCACCTGCTGGTGCTCCTCCTCCTCACCCTTCGTTGACCACTGAGACAATGTTGAATTCTCAAGCTTCCGTGAAACTCCCTTTGAGGATCTGTAGAGTAGGTGTTCTACATTCACTTTAGATTTTTCTGATCTTAATCATGTGCATCCATAACAAAGGGAGAATTTCAGTGACAGCTAAAACAAAGCACAAGGAAAGTCATAGGAAGTTAGAATCAATAAAAAAAAAACTTGAATTAGTTAATTCAAAGCGCTTAAAATAGAATGTGGCAGATACTAATGTTATATAAGCACAAATAAATGAGCAAGAATTGTACATTTGCAGTTCTATTTTTGTGTCTAGGCTGATGAGAACCTCAAGGCTAGTTTTTTTTGAAAATCAGGTTTACTTTTTTGAAACAAGGAAAACAGGATATGCTCACTCTAAGAAAATACAAAATACCAAAAGTTGTATGAATAAAAAGATGACTCATTATTCCACCAAGAGATTGCAATTTCCCTTCCAGAAAAAAACTTGCCATTCAGTTTCAAGGAGTTCAGCTGGCTGACAGCCTCCAGCTGTAGCACCTTCAAGATCTGCTGCAACGATTAAGCCAAGGCCCTGTTTTTCCTGAGCTGTTCCAAGCCACTGAGTGAGCACCACAGGGCTCTGGCGTCATCATAGCTCACTGCAACCTCAAACGCCTGGGCTCAAGCGATCCTCCTGCCTTAGCCTCCTGAGTACAGGAGCATGCCACAAGGCCTGGCTAATTTTTCTATTTTTAGTAGAAGACAGGGTCTCGCTCTTGCTCGGGCTGGTCTTGAACTCTTGAGCTCAAGCAATCCTCCCTCTTGAGTCGCCAGAGTACTAGGATTACAGCTGTGAGCTACCACGCCCGGCCAAGAGCAGCAAGGTTTGAAAATCATTGGCACATAGATGGTAACTAAAAGCATGGATGTGGATTAGATCTCCCTGGAAGTGTGAGGAGAGTAATTGTGGTATAGGACCAGGACAGAAATGGAACTTATCAATCCTACAATTTAAGGTGTTGGGGTGAGGAGAAGAATCTATATGGAGGATGTTTTATGTTTTATGTCTTTCCACTTATAATGGCTAAAAACCAATTTTTTCTTAACAAACAATAATGTCAGTAGTTACATCTTAGGAACAATATTTTCATTTGTATTGTCCTACTTTTTTAAAATAGGTAACTTAAATTCTTAATTTTCACTTTAATGCTTTTATCACTTTAAATTCCTTACAATGTGGATGCTGTGCTAGAAATAGCAAGCATGTATCTATTTCTTTCTTGTTACACGTAAGGCTTTGCTTTATTGGTAAAACATATGGAAGCTAATTTTAGTTATTAGTAAAGTATAAAATTACATAATTTTCAAGATGCAGCACCGTTGGGACAATTAGTGACTCGGATTGTTCTCATTTTATAAGATTTTCTTTTCTATAAATTATTAGCCATCTTTTAGGTTTGGGGAACAGATAATGGTTGTAGTCCAGAAGCCAAGAAGTCTATAAAGGAAATTATTTATTTCAATGACTAAAATCAGCTTTTGGTCATTTGCCTAAAATATTACTTTTCAGAAAATGTGCTTTTGGCAATTATTTATCAATTAAAAAAATTTTTAAATGGCTATATTACAATGGCACCATTTACATACATTTGTCCATGATAACAAGTTAGGATGAATTCTCAAATTTAATTTTCAAGTGAATGTAATGAACTGTTTCTTTTTCTAGAGTGTGACTGTAATAGCATGTTTATCTAAATGTTTAATAAATTTTACGGGATGCAGATGACAAACATATATTAAATACAATTTTAAATAATTATAGTAGGAGAACCAACTATCCATTATAAGGAACATAAATTAATAGTGGGTGACAAGGTATATATGTATTTTAAAGTTTTGGATTATATTATGATATCTAACTTTACAGTCAATGAAGTGATATCTATCTTTCGAGTCTAGTTTTCCTGGGAAATCTGCTCTTGGCTTTTGCTGTTTATAGAGTTAGTTCACTGGATATATCCTGGCTATGCACGTTGGATGCATAAACGGGTATAAAGTGAAGTGCCTGAAGATACCTCTGGAAAATAAAAATATGGCATTTGTTAAAGTTAATTCAAAGACGTGAGCTCTCATGCTTTTGTAACTGTGGTATTTTTAGAGAAAAAAGAACTTCAGGAAGATCTCAATACTTCAAGTAAAAACAAACTAATATCTTATTCAGAATTCAAGGCTGTAGCTAACTGCCTGACTTCAAGCTAAATCTTAAAACATGATATGCCAAATTATAGTACACACTGTACTTGTGGTTTGCCATAAACACGAGGACTCAGCAGCAGCCACAGTTGCTTAATGTCAGTCTAAGCAATCAAATCATATTCAGCTCTTTTCTTCTCCACTGTACCATTTTGAAATGTCATATTTTGCCGCATCACTTTGATAGCAGCTTCATCTGCTTCCTTTATCTTTATTAGCTGCCTTTTGTTCCTCCTTTGCAATTCCTACCCATTGTTTTTATAACCTAATTCCATACCTTATTTGTTACTGTAAATAGTATCCAATTCTTCTAGAGCTGCCATCATGAAGCCTTCCAATGCCTTTCTTTTCAACCACCTTAGAAGGTAACTCAATTCCCCTTATGGAAATTTCTTTATTGAATACATTTATTTTTGTAGCTTCCTTTGTCACTATCACCATCTATGACTTACTAATATTTTGACAAAACAAATCACAAAGCAAGCCTCAAATCCTCAAAACAAACTTTGGTAGAGATTTCAAGGAATCAGCCAATTCTTTTTCTACCTTTTCCTGAGCACCTGGAAAGTTCTCCTTTACAGCTCCTAGCAGTCAGGTGGCACCTTGTGACTAGTTCTATCCAATAGTTGTGAGCAAACAGGCCAAAGAATTAAATTACCAGTGAGGGGATCTCCAAAACCCTTCTCCCTTGCCAAAGGCTTCTCATGGGACCTTCCCATGAAGAGGCTATGTGTTCCAGCTGAGGAACATGAAGATGACGGAGTTTCCAAAAACCAGAGTCCCTGAGTAAATATTTGGAGCAGATCCTTGATGAATAAACAGTAGGAGTAAGAAATAAATCTTAATTTTGATACGCCATTGAGGTTTCAGGGTTACTTTGTTACTAAAGCATAGCCTTGTCTAATTCTGACTAATAAACAAAAACAAATTTTAAAAAAGCAAATATCATTTAATGGATCCAATATGTCTATGATGCTGGCACACTTAGAAGTAGTGTGCACAACAAGATGCAAATATCTAAGATGCTCTAAGGTAATAAGGTTTTAACTATGCCATGGACTCTTGGTCCACAACTTTTGATGTTACCTGTTTGTATAATTGACAAGGTTATATCAAGGAGAATGTGATACTCTACATATTTTTTAATAAGGCAACTTAAGTAACCCAGAAAGTTTATGTTAAAAAAAATTCAGACCTCCTTTATAAACCTTCTAAATGTAGCCTATAGTTATTTGTCTCCATTCAATTCATTTGTTTCTAAAATAGGGTCTGAAGCAGAAAGAATGGGAACTTGCATTTGATTCAAATTCAATTGAATTTGATTTATTAATAGTTGAATTCATTTCAATTCAGACACTTTCAACAAAAAATGTAACACTTGAAATTTCAAACATCAGTGAATAAACACACACCTTTTCTTGAATGCCTTCCAATAACAGGTGTAATCACTCTTTTCAAATTTCTACAAACATGTGGGTATAAGCTAATTTTTTCTGTTGGGTTTTATTACTTTTTTGTTGGTTATTTACTTTATGACCAGCAAAAATCCCTTTGAGTCAATTAGAATAGCCCTAATTCATGTTTAATGTCTTTGTAATAATCCTTGAAATATGGACCATAAATTTTCACACAATTTTCCTGTTGATGGACATTCACTTTATTTCCAGTTTGTTTTATTATGAGTACTAATAATCTTGTCTTTCACCTGAATTACAAATATTTTGTTCAGATTTTTAAAAAGTTAGTTCTTTCAATTACCTGGAATTTAGTTTTGAATATGGCATAGGATAATGATATAATTTTGTATAGTTTCAAATTAGTAGCCATTTGTGTCATCACAGTTTTCTCAATAAATGTATATGTTTCTCATATATTAAAATTTCTTACATATGTAGGTTTATTTCTAGAATTGCTAGACTCTTCTACAGATGTTTGTCTATTTTTATACCAATACCATATATATTTACCCAAAGTAGATTTATAATAAGTTTTGGTATGATGGCTTGCAATAAAATCCTCTGTAGTCTGAAGGTGTTATTTCATTGTCTTCTACCCTCGGGTGTCGCTGATGAAAGCCCTGTACCTGTCAGCTTCTTTTTCCATTGCTAGTAACTTGTTCCACTTGGAAGTTTTAAGATTATCTCTTTCTCCTTAGAGTTTGGAAATACTGTCTAAAATTTCTATCCTACATGTATATCTTTTCTTCTCAATCTACCCTGAGACTAGAGGAGTTTGTTCTTTGATTTATAAAAAATTTTATCTGTCGTTTCTTTATTTATTCCTCTTTTCTATCAATTCTTACATTTCCTTGTAAAACATTTATTACTTGCGTGTTTGGTGTCATGAACCTCTCAAAGTATTATCTTTTTCCTCATTTTCATTTCCTTATGTTCTTGCCTTATGTATTGGACATAGTTGTTACCCTTGATCTTCCAGGCTACTCCTGTGTATCTCCTTTCTTTTTTGGCATTTTATTTTATTTTTTTATTTATTTCAAAATATTAAGTGGGTTCATACGTTGTTGGTTACATGGATCACTTTTGTAATGCTTGAGTCACAGCTATAGTTGTGCCCATCACCTAAATAGAGTTCATTGTACCCATTAGGTAGTTTTGGCCACTCCCCTCCTCATGCTTCCCCCATGCTTGATTTCCACTGAGTTTTACTTCCCTCTGTGCACACATGTGCTCATCAGTTAGTTCTAATTTAATAATGAGTACGTGTGGTATATGTTTTTCCATTCTTGAGATACTTCACTTAGAATATCTCCAGTTCCATCAAAATTGTTGCAAAAGGCATTAATTCATCCATTTTTATGGCTGAGTAGTACTCTATGGTATACATATACCACATGTTATTAATCCACTTATGAATTGATGGGCACTTGGATTGATTCCACATCTTTGCAATTGTGAATTGTGCTACAGTAAAAATTTGAGTGCAGGTATCTTTTTGATAGAAAGACTTCTTTTCCATTGGGTAGATACCCAGTAGTGGGATTGCTGGATCGAATGGTACGTCTATTTTCAGTTCTTTGAGAAATCTCCATACTGTTTTCCATAGAGGTTGTACTAATTTGCAGTTCCACCAACAGTGTATAAGCATTCCTTTCTCTCTGCATTCACACCAGCATCCATTGTTTATGGACATTTTAATAAAAGCCATTCTAATGGGGTGAGGTGATATCTCATTGTAGTTTTAATTTGCATTTCCCTGATGATTAGTGATGTTGAGCATTTTTTTAATGTTTTTTGGCCATTTGTCTATCTTCTTTTGAAAAGCCTCTGCTCATGTCTTTTGCTCACTTCTTAATTTTTTTTTTTTTTTTTTTTGCTGATTTCCATGAGCTCTTTGTAGATTCTGGTTATTAGCCCTTTATCAAATGTATAGCTTGCAAATATTTTATCCCACTCTGTAGGTTGTCTGTTTGCTCTGTTGATTGTTTCCTTAGCTGTGCAGAAGCTTTTTAGTTTAATCAAAACCCACTTATTTATTTTTGTTGTTGCTGTGATTGCCATTATGGTCTTGTTTATAAATTCTTTGCCTAGATCGATATCTAGAAGTGTTTTTCCTACATTTTCCTCTAGAATTCTTATGGTTTCATGACTTACATTCAAGTCTTTTATCCATCTTGAATTAATTTCTGTGAGTGGTGAGAGGTAGGGGTCCTGTTTCATTCTTCTGCATAGATATGCACTCTGCTGCATACCCAATTTTCCCAGCATCATTTATTGAATAGGGCTTCTTTTCCCTAGTGTATATTGTTTTCTGCTTTGTCAAGATCAGTTGGCTCTATGTGGATGGTTTTATATCTGGGTTCTCTATTTTGTTCAATTGGTCTATGTCTCTATTTTAGTTGCAATACCATGCCGTTTTGGTTACTATAGCCTTGTAGTATAGTTTGAAGTCTGGTAATGTGTTGCCTTCTAGATTGTTTTGGCTATTTGGGCTCTTTTCTGGTTTCAAACAAATCATAGAGTTATTTTTTCTAGATCTGTGAAGTATGATGTTGGTATTTTGATGGGGATTGCATTGAATCTGTAAATCACTTTGGGTAGTATGGACATTTTAACAATGTTGATTCTGCCAATCCATGAGCATGATATGTTTTTTCCATTTGTTTGAGTCATCTGCAATTTCTTTCCTTGGGGTTTCGTAGTTCTCCTCTTTGTAGAGATCTTTCACCTCCTTGGTTAAGTATATTCTAGGTATTTTATTTTCTTTGTAACTATTGTGAATTGTACTAAGTTTTTGATTTGACTCTCAGCTTGACTGTTATTGGTATATAGAAATTGTTACTGATTTATGTACATTGATTTTGTAACCTGAGACTTTGCTGAATTTATTTATCAATTCCAGGAGTCTCTTGGTGGAGTCTTTGGGGTTTTCTAGGTACAAGATCATGATGTCAGTGGAGAGCGATAGTTTGACCTCCTCTATCCTGATTTGGATATCCTTTACTTCTTTCTTTTGCCTGATTGCTCTGGCTAGGACTTCCAGCACTATGTTGAATAGAAGGGGTGATAGTGGGAACACTTGTGTTGTTCCAGTTCCTAGTGGGGATATTTTTGACTTTTCCCAATTCAACATGATGTTTGCTATGAATTTCTTGTATATGGCTTTTATGATTTTGAGATATGTTCCTTCTATGCCTAGTTTGTTGAGGGTTTTTATCATAAAAGGGTGCTAAATTTTGTTGAATGCTTTTTCTGCATTTTGCATCTATTGAGACGATCATATGGTCTTTGTTTTTGCTTCTGTGTATTTGGTGAATCACATTTATTGATTTATGTATGTTGAACCATCCTTGCATCCCTGGGATGAAGCCCACTTGCTCCTGGTGGATTATTTTTTTGATGTGCTTCTGAATTTTGTTTGCTAGTATTTTATTGAGGATTTTTGCATCTATACTCTTAAGGGATATTGGTCTGTAGTTTTCTTTTTTTGTTGTGTCCTTTCCTGGCTTTGGTATCAAGGTGATACTGGCTTTATAGTATGAGTTTGGGGAGAATTCCCTCTTTCTCAATATTATGGAATAATTTCTGTAGTGTGGGTACCAACTCTTCTTTGTAGGTCTCGTAGAATTCAGCTGTGAATCCATCTGGTCTGGGGCTTTCTTTGTTGTTGGAAGATTTTTTAAATTACTTCTTCAGTTTCACTGCTCGTTATTGGTCTGTTCAGGAGTTCTATTTCTTCCTGATTGAGTCTTGGGTGGTTGTGTCTTTCCAGGAATTTGTCCATTTCCTCTACATTTCCTAGTTTATGTGTGCAGAGATTTTTCATAGTGTTCATGGATGATGTTTTGTATTTCTGTGGTATCAGTTGTAATGTCTCCTTTTTCATTTCTGACTGAGCTTATCTGGGTACTGTCTCTTCTATTCCCAGTTAATCTAGCAATTAGTCTGTCGATTTTGCTTATCTTTTCAAAGAACCAACTTTTTGTTTCATTGATCTTCTGTATTATTTTTTTGTTTTCCATTTCATTTAGTTCTGCTCTGACCTTTGTTATTTCTTTTCTTCTGCTGGCTTTGGTTTTGGTTTGCTTTTCCTTTTCTAGTTCCTTGAGAGGTGACATTAGGTTGTTAATTTGTGATCTTTCTGTCTTTTTGATGTAGGCATTTAATGCTATGAATTTTCCCCTGAGGAATGCTTTTGCTGAATCCCACAGATTTTGATAGCTTGTGTCCCCTTTGTCATTAAATTCAAAGAATCTTGATTTCCATCTCAATTTCATTCTTGATGCAATAATCATTCAACAGCAGGTTGTTTAATTTCCATGACTTTGTGTAGGTTTGAGTATTTCCCTTGTGATTGATTTCTAGTTTTATTCCACTGTGATGTGAGAAGATACATAGTATTATTTTTATGTTTTTGAATTTGTTGAGGCCTGTTTTGTGGCCTAAGATATGACCAGTCTTGGAGAATGTCCCATATGCTGCTGAGAAGAATGTATATTCAACAGTTTTTGGGTAGAATGTTCTGTAAATGTCTGGTAGGTCCATTTGATGTAGAGCTTGGTTTAGGTCCAGACTTTCTTTATTTATTTTCTGCTTTGATGATTTTTCCAGCTCTGGCCATGGGTTGTTGATGTCCCCAGCAATTATAATGCTGCTATTTATTTCTTAGCTTAGCTCTAGTAAAATTCCTTTATGTATCTGGGAGCTGTTGTGTTAGGCACACATATATTTAGAATTTTTATACCTACTTGATGAATTGCTCCCTTTACCATTATATAATGATCCTCTTTGTCTTTCTTTACCTTTATTGATTTAAGTCAATTTTTTCTGATATGAGAGTGGCTATGCCTGCTCTCTTTTGGTTTCCATTTGCATGGAATTTTTAAAAAAATCCTTTCATTTTGAGTCTGTGTGCGTCCTTGTGGTTTGGATGTGTTTCCTGAAGACAGCAGAATATTGGGTTGTTTTTCTTCACCCATTAAACCGGGCTTTGTCTTTTGAGTGACATATTTAGACCATTAACATTAAGAGATAGAACTGATATGTGGGATGCTCTTCTGTTCATCATGTTGGGTAGTACCTTATTGCTTTGTTTTCCCTCCTGTGCTGTTGTTTTATGAGAGTTGTGAGCTTTGGCTTTTGTGGATGATTTACACTGGTGGGTATCTATTGTGCTAATTCATGTATAATGCAGTTCTGAGTATTTCTTCCAGGGCAGGTCTGCTCATGAGAAATTCTCTCAGTGTTTGCTTGTCTGAAAAACACTTGATTTCTCCATCAAATATGAAACTTAGTTTTTCAGGATATAAGATTCTAGTCTGGCAGTTGTTCTGTTTAAGAAGATTGAAGATGGGACCTCACTCCCTTCTGGCGTATAAGGATTCTGCTGAGAAGTCTGCTGTTAGCCTGATGGATTTTCCTTTGTAAGTCAGTTGTTGCTTGTGTCTAGCTGCTTGTAGAATTTTCTCCTTCATTTTGACTTTTGCTAGGTTAATGACTATGTGTCTTGGAGATGTCCTGTTTGCTATGAATCTTCCTGGAGTTCAATGACCATCTTGTATCTAGATGGCTTGATCTCTGGTGATAGCAGGGAAATTTTTCTCAATAATTCTCTCAAATAGATTCTCCATGCTTTTAGCTCTTCCTTCTTCTCCCTCAGGGATGCCTGTAATTTGTATGTTAATTTGCTTTGCATAGTCCCATATCTCTCTAAGTGATTATTGTGCCTTTTTTGTTCTCTTCTCTGCCTTTTTAAATGACTGGGTTAGTTCAAGACCCTTGTCTTCAAGCTGTGAGATTCTTTCTTCTTCTTAGTTAGTCTGTTGCTGATGCTTTCTGCTGTGTTTTGAAGTTCTGTAAATGATTCTTTCATTTCTTTAAGTTCTAGTATATCCTTTCCTATGTTGCATAGCTCTTTAGTGACTTTTTCATTAATTTCCTGAAATTTTTTTTGGCTTCTTTTTGTTGGTTTTCAACTTTCTCTTCAACTCCATTCATCTTATTTGCCATCCATGCTCTGAATTCCATTTCTGTCATTTCAGCAATTTCCTCGTGGATGGAGCACAGTACTGGAACTCCATTGTGATCCCTTGGGGGTGTTGAGCTATTTTGCTTTTTCATGTTGCCTGGGTTCTTTTGCTGGTTCCTCCTCATCTGGTTCCTCTTATATCAGCTCTGGTTTAATAGGATTGCAGGGCACTGTTCTCCTTTGCCAGGTACTCTCCCCTTCACTGTGCTCCGAGCCTCTCTGGGTCAGATCCTTGCTGATATCTTTTCTTCTTTTTCCTTTTCCTGTTCTGCTTCCCAATTTCCCTTCGTGAGGTCCCCAGCAGGCTCTGGCACTTCTTCCTCTGAACTACAGCCAAGCTGTGCCCAATCTCCTTTCTCCTTTATCTGAAACCCTTCCTTCCCTCCAGGATGCTCCAGCAAGCAATGTCTCTAGTCAGCCACTTTGCCTTCTCCCCCCATATCTCCTTTGATACATGCATTAAACTGCTGATCTCCACAAAGTCTCCTAAGTGCTGTACTTGAATTTCCTGAAGTGTTCTTATTAATTCTTTAGTCAAATTGTCAAGTCTTTGTTCAAACTGCTCTATTGGCTGGGCATGAGTTCGGTTTGTCCCAGCTGATTTTCCTTGGGTGGATTATTATTTTTCTTTCTCTGCTTGCTAGAGCTCAGGTCTGTGTGCTGGCGTTCCTAAGAGAGGGCAATCACTAAAATGGGGAAGTCATCACAGACCCACAGAGCTTCCCCTCTCCTCAGACTAGGAGTGTAGAAGCAGGCAGGCTGTCTGTCTCCCTGTCAAAGCACCCCAAGCAAGTGTCTCTGACCCCTCTGGTTTTTCCTCTTCTAGCCTCAGAGTCATCCAGGTAGCTCCTCTGGGCCTCCCAAGTGCAGGAACAATAAACACACCCATGAGAACATCTGATAGTTCTCTCTTTGGTGGCTGTTTGTATTTGCAGCTGTCCTTGACTCTGTTCATCTGCAGATATTGCTCTATTGCATGTTACGGAGCAGGGAAAGTTGATGGGATGTGATACTTTGATGAGATCAAAACTAGTACTTCCTGACTCCATTATCCCCTGCTGCCCAGTTCTTTAAACTTCCCTGCCTATTGATTGTGTAAACCTTAGAGCAATCTCTGTGGATTCTGAATATGTTTCAATGCTTCTGTGTTAATTGAGACTTATTTGAAAGAAAGGTCTTTAAAGGCAAGAGCTATATATTCTATTTTGATTGAACTCAAAGAACATATGCAGTGCTCTGTACTAGTGGATACTTAATCAATGTTGCTGACTGACTGAAATTGTTTTAATATGGCTAGGTTAAAGGTGGGAGGTTCTTTCATTTACTTTTAAAGTGCTAAAATTTTGGATTTAGTTTATGAACATATTTTCCAATTATTTGTGTTTTCTCAATAACATTCATTATGAGAATGTGCATTTTTTAAAAATTTGATAACCAATTTCAATATAAGAACAGTTATATTAAATATTTTCTTTCTGATTTATATTTAATAAAAGGGGCTTTAATATAAGGTGCTAATGATATAGTAGATATCACATTTTTTCTTAAGGAGGTAAGATTATCATGAATCACAAATGAATTTTGACATTTTGGAGGCCAATTATTCTTCTTAAGGTTTTCTTTTATAAAATAAATTCTATGTACAGTAAGCTAAATGGTAAGAGGCCTTTAAACCACTAAAGCGTATTTGTGCTTTTTTTCCTTATCCACTGATTCCTGCATGATAATAAAAAGCTTCTCATGGATAATCAAAATCTTCTCATATACAGAAGCAAACAGGTTGTTTAGAAGATCCATGTCTAGGTATGGCCAGGATTAGGTCATGTGGCTCCTCATGTATTGAGTTATCTGTGTAAGGGACAAACGTACAGAGGATTACACTGTATCACTAACTAGGGTGTTAGCCCTGAATCTCCATCCCTGTACGTAATGAGCTATATTACAGCATCAGTGAGCCCTAATGCCTTTTTTTGCTTTTCTGCCTTACAGCCTAGAATTGAACAAGTGCAGCCAGATGCCTTGTTAAGTTCCTGTTCTTTCTGTATTTTCAGGCAGGAGAGGATCCAAGCTGGTGTTTCCATATGGGCTCTTTTCTAAAAGGGTGAAGTCATCCCAAGAGGAAAAAAGGTAATCCACAGAGAAAATCGGCCTTTTAATCAAATCCTCTGCCTTTTCAACATCTGAGCCGCTCCTCACCTGGAGAGAAGGAGCAGGCAGTGAGTTGGCAACACAAGGATTCCTCTCATGAGTAAATCACTGAGTGTGGTCCACAGCCCATCACTGTCTGGCCAGGTGGTCTGCAGAGTGGTTCTGTGTTCCTCTGCAGTCTCAGAGGAACAGGAGATGAAGCAATTGTTTTCAATTATATTAATTAAAATTTTCACAGAAATCCCCTGTTATAAATAATTCTTTTAAAATTCTTAATTGTAAAATACATACAACAAAATTTACTATCTTTCCATTTTTATGTATACAGTTCAGTTGTATAAAGTACATGCACATAGATGTGCATCCATCACCACCATCCATTTCCAGAACTTTTTTCATCTGGCAAAACTGAAACTCTGTACCTTAAAACACTGAGTCCCCATTCTCTTCTTGCTCCAGCCCCTGGTAACGACTATTCTACTTTTTGTGTCTGAATTTAACTACTCTGGTTACCTTACATAAATGGACTCTTTCAGGATTTGTCTTTTTGTGACTGACTCATTTCACTTAGCATAATGACCTTAAAGTTCATGCATGTTGTATTAATAATTCTTATGCTCTTAAACTTTGCACTTGTGCTACAAGAACTGTATTGGTCATTTTGTGTCAACTTCCATGTATTTAATAGTGTAAGTTCATTTCCACTAACAGTTTTTCATTCCATTTTTATATTATTGCTACCATTTGTTAATTTTGCATGTTTTTATTGTCACAATTGTTTCTCTAGTTCACAAATGGTGCATAGATTGAAAATAGTTTTTCAAATACAATAGTGATAAAAATTATACTGTCAAAGCTTCAACTCAGAGGAACATTGTAGCATAAACAATGAAGAAAACTTCAGTAACAATATAGAATATAAACCTACTTATACTGGGATTGATGCATTTGGAGTGCACAAAAGAAAAGTTCATATGAGTGGATAAAAGTTTATTTGATCTGACCATCAGTTCATTCCAAGATGAGTGTGTTGTCTTTTATAACACTTTATTAAAAAGTGGCACAAAGCTGTTATAGCTTTAAAAATCAATTTTAAAGTAACCGTTCTGATAAACAAGAGTTTCTAATGCTTTACAATTTGATAGATTTTAACATCAAATTTGAATTTAAAAAATTGTCATTGCATACAAATGCAATGGTCATTCTGGAAACTTTATTACTGTGTGATGTTTTCTAAGTTGCCGCTCATTTACAATTTTCCTTTGGCTTCTAAATGCCACTTCTGTGCAGTATCTTTCATTGTACCAGCCACATAGCAGCAGCTTTCTATTTGTAAATTATATAGCTCTCTATGTCTTTTCTTTAAACACATTGTAACCAGTATTTTCAAACACCACGCCAATAGATTGCATGGCTTCCTTCCTTTGGTTCTTTCCTCTCTGGTTTTGGCACTCATATCTGGTTAGTATTTCCTATAAGACCATATGGACCAAATCTCAAAAAATTTTCTTCATTATTTATATCTCTATATCAAAACTATTGCTATGGACTTCATATTTATCTTCCATTTGTAAAATGTCACATGGGTACTATCAACTTCCTGCCATGGGTAAAATCATATTTTATTATTTTTTTAAAAATGCTTTAAACATAGTAAGACCAGTTAAAATACTTTCTATCATAAATTTCTCATCAGATGAAATGAAACATTTGGACAAAATGGTAACATCTTGAAAAATTGTCTTATTATCCAGAGAACAGTATTCTAAAATGTTCCTGATTTATTTTAATTGGACAAAATAGTACTATTATTATAATAGGAAGCCTATATGTACAAAGACATTGAAAGGATGCTTCTTACTTGTGGATAACAGATCATTTTTCTTATCCAGCATTATTATCCTCCACTTGAGGAGTATAAAAGGAAATACCACAAGGTTAAGAGACTTCCTTATGGCAAACAATTAATCTATTGCAGAGGTCACAGGGAAACTTCCCAAGCAACAGTCTGGTCTTACTAATCAGTAGACATGATTCCTTCGTGTAGGGCAGGTTGGTCTGAAAACACTACAGGGGGGAAATAAATAAATAAAACGTGAGCTATGTGTGGCCAAGTGGTTTCTTTGTTTGCTGGTAGACAACACAAGACAAAAGAGGCTCTATGTTCAGCAGGAAGTAAGGAGGCAAATTTGCTCGTCTGTCTTCAGAACACACATGCTTATTGCTACCTGCATTCAGTTGACATATACTTCTTCCATCCAATGTACTCCAGGCTCAGACTACTATCACATATATTTCTCCAACTATATGAACTGTTCAATTTTAGATGTGTGAACTTCCAGAATCACGAAGTAAACAACCCATTCAAATATTAAACAGAATTCAAAGAAATCTAAAGACTTAATAATTTTGTCCTCACTCCTGGGAGAAAAGGAGTAAAATAGGCAAGAATCCAGATGGGTAGAGATTTCTCCCTCCTGCCTGCTACACAGGATAGCATAGGAGAATCCATAGATAGGAGTTTAAGCAAACAGAATTAACAATAAGAGAGGAAGAGGATGTTTTCTGAAGGAGGAAAAGAAGTTTAGAAATTTTAGAATCTTAAGTGGTGAACCTGAAAAGAAATGTTGTTTCACTTATAAAATATAAAGGGAAGAGGCTACCTCCTTCAGACCACAGAACTATTAATAGAAAGAACTATTTTAAAAATGTTAGAAAAAATTACCAAGGATATGGAAAGCAAAGCTGAATAGGGATTAGAAATAACCCCATTATACCCAGAGATCTTTTACTGAGCTAGAAAAGAGCAGGATAGAGAACAAATTTGATCAGAGACAAAGACCACTGAAAATGATACTAAATGGGCCCACTTTTCCCAGAAATCTGGCAGTTCTTTGCAATAGAGTACACTGGGATCACCTACATACCCAGTATACATTGTGTATTATTGATCCTACTTGCTATAGAGAGCTTTTATCACCACTCATAATGTTTCTGTCTTGCTGTACCTTAGGGAGCAAGTGTCATAGTGAGGTCTCCTCTGCACATGCAGACTGGGCAGCCTTGTTCCCTGTCCCCCAGGGCACCCTGGGCATACCTCTTTCATAGCACTTATGTTATCCAACCATTATCAGTGGGACTGGGTTATGTCTCACATTAGTAGACTATAAGCTCCCTGACAGCAAAGACCCTGTGTGATTCCTCTTTTGTACCCTAAGTGCCTTGCACAGCACATAGCAAAAATAAAGCATTCATAAAAACGTTATTGTGAACTAAAAGGAAGAACTCATTAATATTACACCAAATAGGTTAAGGTGAAAGTAAGTTAATTCGATTAACTCTTCGAATCACTTAAATGCCTTGACTCATAATCAGCAACATCATTTGATTTTAAACTCAATGATTGCTTTATTGATAAGTCTTCTGAGTTGGGGTCAAGTCTGCACCAATTTCACTTGCAGCTGCTCCTTTCTCAGTCCAAAGTAACGACACTTTCTTGGAATCTACCCCTCTCAATGGTCTTGCCTTCTCCGAAGTTGGAGGTTGGCCAGTCTGCATTCTTGCTATTCAGCATAGTCTAAATTCAGGGTCCAACACTACGACAGCTTTTTTCATGGTACATTCTCCTGCATAAGTTCCACAATGGCCGTAGGTTTATCTAGAGCCTAGTATGACCTGCATTGGGCATGAGAGACAGTATGAAGATCTACATGTCGGCTACACTGGTGGGATTTCTAGTGCATCAGTGGTCTAGGACGTATCAGACAATCCCCTGTAAGGCAAATGATAGACTGTCACACCTCATATCTCTTACCTTAAGAAAAAAAACACAGAAGGCAATGACCCCTGAGTCAATTACTACAAGATAATTAAATGGGAATGAAAATATGGCATTCCCGACCAAGTAAAGAGCATAAGTCAAGGCCTAAAGGTGTGAAACAGCATGTTTTCTGCAGGGAAGCAAAGGCAATTTGATATCATTAGAGCATAAACTACAAAGCAAAGAGTGTTGGGAGAGGTGATTGGAAAAGTAGTCAAAGCTGAAACAACCACTGTTGTTTCACTGGGCTTCACTGGGATTAACCACTGGAGGGTCTTAAGCAGGGGAGTTGCCTTCCCCCAGAAAGCAGAAACTGAGGCAAAGTTTATGTGCTGCGAATTTATTAGAAAATGTTATCACAGGAAAGCATGTGTGGGGAAAAGGGGAGTGATATAGGACAGAAGCAAGACTGAACCGAGGATGTCCCTAAGCTACCTAGTACAAGTGACCACTCAATCTCACAGGATTGTCTTCTGAGAAACCACGTGAACAACTGTATCTAAATACAACCTTTTTAGAAGACAAGGGAAGAAGAATTTTATCTGCCAGTCTTTAATTCCCATTTGTTACAAGTTCACCTCATTGTATGTCAAGTTCTTATATTTCCTTGGTGTCTCAGGATCAAGTATTTGGTAGCATACCAGCAGCTATTTTTCCAACAATGAGAATTTCTCTGACTCAGAAGATATGGTCTTATTCCAGAAACCTAGGTATTTGCATTGTAACTCTCCTAGTGAGGCTTATCAGAGACACCATATAGTATCCTTACCATCAGAAGGTTTTTGTTGTATGACCCTGCACTATCAAGTCTGCAGGCTCATACAGCGTGAGTGCTGTGGAAGCTCACATAATAGTCTGACTTACTGCAGAAACCTCAGTCTGACTTACTGCCGGCTATCTTCTTAATAAACAGATTGGATAAGCATTAACAAATATGTTATATGCTACCTCAAAACTCCAAAGAGTTCAACAAATGTTGTGCTTTTATTTAGCAGAAGGAAATTTATTTTAGAGATTAGTAGGGATAGGAAAAAACCATAGTGTTTCTCCTACTCACACAAATCACTCAACACAATACTTTTGACCCACCTTCTTGAGGGTTATCTCCCCATACACCAAGAAATTCTTCAGCTGGGTGTCCTCTAATTCAATTCTGACACTGTCTACCTGGAGATAGTGTTATATCCCACAGACTGAGGACTAAATCCCACAAGACTGCCCCTCTCCCACTTTAAATGCCAATTGCAAGCCCCAGGTTTTGACCTGTGCTCCTGACCAACTGGCTATAAAATTGGAGCTTCCATGACCCCCTCCTCAGATTTCATTAATTTGCTAGAGCAGCTCACAGAACTCAGGGACACACTTTACTTACATTTACCCAATTATTATAAAGAATATTGCAAAGGATACACATGGAAGAGGTGCATAAGGTGTGGCATGTGAACAGGGATATGAAGCTTCCATGCCCTCCCCACTACACCACCCTCCAGGCACCTCCACATGCTCAACTATCTGGAAGCTCTCCTGAATTCTATCCTTTTGGATTTTTATGGGGGCTTCAATACATAGGCATGATTGATTACAGCATTGGCCATTGGTGATCAGCTCAACTTTCAGACCCTCTCCCCTCCCCAGAGGTTCAGGGGCTGGGGCTGAAAGCCCCAACCCTCTAATTATGCCTTGGTCCTTCTGGTGGCCAGCCCCCATCCTAAAGTTATGTAGGAGCCCCCAACCGCCAGTCATCTCATTAATATACAAATACATTCGTTACTCTGGGAATTCTAATGGTTTGAGGAACTGTGTGCCAAGAAACAAGGACGAAGACCAGATATATATTTCAGAGTATCACAGAGAGGATACCTTGATTTGTCTAAGGCCACTGGAACACTAAAAATTCTACCAGTATGACAAGACCTTGAATTTTGTCAAGTTTATTTTCAACTTCTGGCATACATGTGTCATACTGGGACCTTAAGATACTTATTGCTTTCTGCTCACCAGGTTCACATAGTGTTATGCCATAAGTATAGTGGATCTATATGATGTTCTGAGGAAGTCAAGATATTTTATGTTCCTGAGGGCTATACTTTGACAGAAAGCTGGAGAGTTAACATAGGTTTGGATCAAGAGAGTCAATGTGTACTACTGTCCTTGCCACGCAAAAGTGACCTGCTTTTGAGTCTCCCTATTGATGGGATTCAAGAAAAATGTATTTGCTAGATCAACAGCTGCAAACCAAGTGCCACTGGCTGTGCCGATTTAGCACAGCAGCTGCTGTACTTTTAAATTTGTGATAGTCCATCTTCCTCTACCATAATCAGTCTATTTTTTGCAGTGGCTAGATAATGAATTGACGACAATATGATAAGGAACCACTACTCTGGAATCTTTGAAGTTTTTTAAAGAAGGTGCTTTTCTTTGTTTCCTCCCAGGATTCAGTATTTCTTCTGGTTACCTATTTTGATTAGCGAGTGAGAACTGTCATGTTTTTCACTAGCCCTTTTCTATCATAGTGGCCCTGATTCCACTGGTCAGGATGATTCTGTCTAGCTTTTAAGTCTATATATCAAAATCATATACTTAGGGGTTAAGGAATTAATCAAAGGGTGAGTTTGAGGGCCCATTGTACCCATTGTTAACTTAAATTAAAACTTCATTTATCCGTTGTCCTCCATAAGCCTCTACTCTGACCAAAAGATCATGATGGCATTTCAGGTCCCCTGGTATCACCTCAGACCCCATAACTGTCGATGAAAAATTTAGATATTCTCCTTTCTTAGTATACAGTTACTATGATAAATCATCCTAGGTCACTTTGGGGAAGGATTAGAAGAAAATTCAGTATATATACCTACAGTGACATTGCAAGTTATTTGCACAAGGGAACTGGGTTTTCCTTTCAATCAGTGCACCATATCTTGAAACTTACTTATATTTGGAAAATGAACAAAGGGACCATAGTATTTCATGCCAGTGGTTGATATCAGCATTCTTTTAGCCAGCTTTCAATTTTTAAAAATTATATAGTTTGAGTAAACCTCCGGTCAGCTGTTCATTGTTTTGCTCCTCAATTCTGTATAATCCTTTAGCGATGCCACAGATTCCTGTGAGTAAAAGCACTCTGAAGGTCATTTTGGCCTTCATGCTCAATACAGAAATACATCTACCTTGCCTCTGACTTTTACATGCTACCACATGGCTTCTGCAAGTCTAGAATCCCATTATTTCCATTCATGTTAGGCTTCAACTCCCACAGTCATCCTGAATCTAACAGGGAACAATATTATGGTGTTTCTCAAAGAAGCTGGTATGTACACACTCTCTCAGTACATTTCTTATGGTCTTAGTGTCTGTATGAAAGGAAGAAGGGTGTGTCTTCTAGTGCTCAGTAAACTTAGCAGGAAGTAGATTTTCAGTTCTTATATAGCCAATTTACATTAACATTTCCACCTCTTTGAGCCTGCTACCCTTGGAGCTTTCTATACCTTATTATATACTTTCTAAATCTTCACCTCATTTACAGTAAGCCATAATAATGCCCAAACTTCAATGAGTCATTCTAATAGACTACTAGAACAGGTTAGAGGTGTTCTGTATAGGACATTGAACCCTGAGTCACAGGTCAATGCCTATGCCAATAAATTCTTTCCTATCCATCCTTATAGACCTCTATTCCAATCTAAAATTCTCTATATATACTCCTAAATGTGTTTCTTGGTTCCTGCCAGGACATATCAGCCAGGTGAGTATAAGAATTGGTTGGCTTACTACCTGAAGACAGTTTCCAGACCATAGAAAATAGCTTAGTAATTTTATTTAAATAAAGAGACAGGTAGATTTTTGAGGAGGTCAATGTAGCTGGAATTTGCAGAGCAGAACATAAGAGAGAGAGAAAATGAGAGAGGCAAAGAATGAGAGAGAGAGAGAGAGTCAGAAATCTTCAGAGGAGTCCCCTTTGTCTTTGTCTAAATTTGACGGAAACTATGAAGTCAGAGTTCCAAGAAGCTCCACAAACCCCAAGCAGAAGGAACACAATCACATGAAGGCATATTATGATCAAATTGCTGAAAACTGATGATAAAGAGGAAATATGAGAAGCAACGAGAAGAAAAACAAAGACGTGTTACATACATACATATTGTATATTAGCCAAGCAGTACACTCACTGCAGTGCCACTATTTCCTGCTCTGCAACTTAAATGATGTTGATCAGATTTTCTGTTTAGGTCTTCTACACATCACTACATAAAACAACCCAGACTTGTGTGAAATGATTCATCTGTTCTCAGCAATTAATGAAGCAAAAATATGTCATGTGGATAAGAAAATGTGTTTGACCATAGGTCAGCCTTTTTTTATGAATGCCCAGGTAGACAACCCAGTTAGCTGGATCTCAAGTTGATCATTAGTATAATTTTCACCCCATAACATCTATGTTACAAGCTATTAAAAGATCAATGCCAGAATTCACAGTCTTCCAAATGCTGGCCCTAGCATAAAAAGGCAGTACGGTGAAACAGTTTAAAAGCTAGAACTCTGGGCTTTGACTGACTGGATGGAAATCATGACCACTATGGATTAATTTTGAGCCTTGGGCAAGTTACTTACCTCTTGTTCACCCACATGTAGAGGATATATGATAAAAGAAAATTACCTCTAAAGATTTTTAAGAGGATTAATTGAGGAGAGATATCATTTCTCTTAACCTTATGTCTGTATATACTAAACTCTCACTAAAAGTTATGTATACAGAGGATCATGAATATTGTGACCATCCCTCACTTGAGTAAACCAGAACTCTAATTGCCTAATGAAGATCTTAACTTTCACAAAACTTTTGTGTTTATGAATATATTTCCTAAGTTAAGAAACCAATATACATGCCCTATAGTAGCATTTTACTAGACAAAGGAATAGGCAGCATTTTACCAGACAAATAAACCTAGGCGAGTTCCCATTGCTTGCCTAACGTTGAGTGAGGTAACCATCTCAGGAAGAGTCTTGGTCTGTAACTAGGAGGTAGAAATACACACGTGGGGCTCACCCTAGCAGTTAATCTTTAGCATTAAATTATTCTTGTCTTTCACGAACTCAGCACCCTGCTGGGGCACCATTTGTGTTAAATTAAACAAGGTTTCCTGGTTTAATCCTATTTCTGTAGTGTGTATAATGGAAAGTAGTTAATAAAAGAAGCATGCCCAATTAAAATCAGATTTTGGGGTCTTTTTGCAATGGTGATAAAGGGTGGATATGTCTCTAGCCTATGTACATAAATATATTTATAATTAGAAGAAAGGGAGAGAGAAAATAAGGAGAGAACTGCATTGCCTTTTGAATGTAGTGATACTGTGGTTACTGCAACTTAGTGAATGTCAATTTCTTGGCAAACTTGCCAGACAGGAATGCCACTCTTCCTTAATTCTCCTCCTGTGGGTGAGTATGGGTGAGAAAAGCTGGCTGTTCACTACTACACTGCCGGAGTCGTGGGGAAAAGACCCCCATCTATGGGAGGAACGTGTGGTGTGAAGAAGAATTGCTCCTCAACTTCATCCCTACAGTAACCTTGGTCATATTGTTAAATGACTTAAATCAGCATGTATATAAATAATAAACAGTTATAATTTCAGTTTTCTATATAAAAGTATATAATTTTCGCATGGTAGAGTAATCTTTAATTTCCTATTTTTCTGTATTTTCCAAGTTTTCTGCATTTCGCATGTAATACTTTAATAATTAGAAAATACACATTTCATACTGCTAAAAAAGAGATTTCCATAATCTCGCTATATTCTGTATCATACAAATGGAAAGTTTTTAACTTTTAAATACATGAATATGAGGTTTGTTGACTATATCTAATATCTAACCCTAAGTAATCATATTGTTGAGAAAAGAGATTCTTCCAATTTCTTGACTATATTTTAGACTAAATCAATTAAAGTTTGGAAATGTTTAAATATATGAGGAACATTGTATATAACCTCTAAAATTTATTTTTGAAGTAAATATGTAAATTGTGTAATACTCAGAATAATTAATTTATAAGTTTCTCTTTTAAATTTCTCTCAATCAGTCTTTCCAAATACACTGCAGTATTTCAGCCATTAACTATGTTTCTCTAATGGCTAAGTTGCAGTCTTAACAAATAGTAGAAGAAATTAAGTAGATGATGTTTTAGGTTTCTTTTCCCTATATTGTGTTTACTGTACTGGGGTTATTTTTTGTAAACAGTGTTCTCTTGGGGGGGGAATTTTTCTTTGAGGTAATTCTGCAAACAAATATTAGTAAACTATAAACAGAGTCAGAAATTGATACAAGCTGATATGTTAAAAAAAAAGCTCTATTGCTACCTTTTTTTTTTTTTTTTTTGCTACTACTGGTACCATTTTATGAGTATCTCCATGTCCAAGGCTTGTGCAATTTGCTTTAATACCTTATTTTATTTAATCTTCACAACAAATTGAGGGGAGTATATATCAGTATTTCCATTTTAAAAGTGAATAATCTGAATTTGGAAGAGTTTAAGAAACATCAGAATTACTCTTTGCATTATAAAGAAGATGCCTTTCTGAATTCCTCTCTTTTTTGTCTTATTCACAATGTCATATTGCTATCTGAGTGATTATAACTAACTGATACCTTTAAGAGCAACACTCTCCACCAAATGAAAGATGTCACTTGTTCCAAAGACCCATTAAATATGCTGAAATGACCAAGAAGAGGGTCTGATTTACTAAAGCCACTGGAATACTTCACTCCTGTTCATACCTCTAAACCTGATTGCTGCTTCAGATTCCTGTGTTTAGACTTAGAAAAATATTTTTAAAATAACTATTATTTAATGAAGAATTGCTACAACCAGGCACTGTACTAAGAACCTTAAATTAGATATTTTATCTAATTTTCACAACTTAGAGATGGGCACAATGAACACATTTTACAGATGAAAAAACTGAATCTCAGAGACACTAAATGACTTGATCAGGGTCACAAAGCTAGTAAATGAAAAGCCAGAATTTGAACCCAGGCTGTGGAATTCAAATCCTAGGCTCTTGACGACAGAGCATAAAATATTTCTTACTTCCACATTTGACATTTCCTGGTGCTTGTGCAACTGTATCCCTGACCTCTCCCCTACATTTAGTGTGGCCTTATTATTCTACTTCCCCAAAATGTCTTTGTTTACATCAGTTGTTCTGGTCTTCTGTCTGGTTGTTCTTTCTTTCATTCTTAAAAGGGACTAAAAGTAGATAATGAATTATATGGTCACCTTAGCAAAAGTCAATGAAGATATATAGTGGAATTCACCTGACATCTGATTTAGAGCCAGCCCCACATCTGAGGTCCACCTCTGTTCAGGGCATTTGTGATTTCTCTGACACACAGGAAGATAGGTGATTCTATTCATATAGATACATATGACTAAAAAATTCAGCATCTCCAAGCTAGAGTTTTAGTAACAGTTAAGATAGAGAATATTATTCATATTACCTACCTCCTCCAAAAAACACCTAGGAAGTGTTCTCAAGGGTACCCTTGGCAATCAGGTCTTTATTAAAAATTAGTTTAAAGATTAGTTTAAAGATTATTAACTGAAAAACGTAGGTGTTAGAATTGTTTAAAATTGAAATACACAGATGCATCAGAGATTAAGAGAAGGCATTTCTGAAACTGTGCCATGAACAACATATAAACAGCTAAGTTTGGTTATAACAATGGATTAACAGAAAATATTCTGATGTCCTGATTACATTCTTCTATTACTGTGATGTAACAGTTTCTCTAAAAATATGTTTTCAATTCTGCTTTCTTCAAGGGTACTTTATTAATAGTTTTGAATCTCAATGATCTGGTAAGACTGTTATTTATCAGTGGCCCATAGTCATATCAGCAATGCCCAGGAGCAGCAGACAGGAGCTGTTTGTTCCACTCCAAAATTACAGCTGATACTGGAAATAAAGTAAGCCAGGTGAATGCTTAATTTACGCAAGATTACAGATGCTTAAATTCACTGCAAACTTTACTGAGTAGTTAAAAAATGTAATGGTCAAGCAAATATAAGTACTACGTTTAGAATTGATACGTTACAAAGAGTCCTTTAAGAATGTCTGACTTCCTGAGGAATCTTTTAATTTAACAAATTTCATGGTATGTAGAGTTGAAAAAGCCAGATGTTGAGAAATATGCTGAAATTGAGTATTATAACTTTGACTAAGTGCCACAAAATTGAATCAAACTTCCAAAACCTTCTCTCTGCCTGCTCTGCTGTGTTTTTTTCCTGGGTGTAAAAGTAAAAAGGTCTTGATATATATTTTTTAATTGCTATACTTCCATAGTCTTAGGAATTTGGGGATCAGTTTGGGACTAAGAATCATGCCAGGAAGATAAATTACATTCATATGTCAGATATTGCCTCACAATGCTATCTAGCTCAGCAGGCTATAATGAGCCCCCACTCACCAGGCCAAGCTCCAGCCAAAAAAATAAATAAATATATAAATAAAAGAACACCTACTGTTTCTCCATCAAGGGCAACTTTCTCAGAGGGCAAACAAAAGCAACAGAGGGAGGCCAACCATATCCATGCAGTACTATGGGTTGCTATGCAACCCTCCCTGCAAGTTGGGCAGCAACAGATGGACACTTTGAATAGAATTAATGCCCCTCTGACCCATGTTTTAAATAGTACCCAAACCTGCTGCCTGATGAATTCTATTAACTATAGGCATACTTACACATATAAAATATGGCATCATAACTGACATTGTTATTACCCTCTTTACTAAAATAAAGTCATAAATCTATTGCAAAATTTGAGACCGATAATATTCAAGGAGATATTTCTATTTTTTTCTCTTTTTCTTGATAAATGAATCACTGATGCCTCATAACCTTGGGCTACATATTTCCTCATAGTGTTGCTCTGATTTTGTATGCAAACCTGCAGTGCCTGCTCTGAGTTTCAGCTTCATTTTTACACAGAGTCCAGCTTCTTCCTTAGCCATTGTTACCTGTGGGCTCCAGGTATTATGTAAGAGACCTCTTTTTATTGTAACTTTGAGAAAGAACATAACATAGAATAAATATTTTATATACCTTTGTGGGGACAATGTTGTAACCATGTTCCTGTCTGAACAATCAATCTAAAGGCTATACCCAAAGCCCCAAAAGTTCTTTGTCCATCTGCCTTCTGCCTGGGCTAAGTTTAAGCCACTTTTAATCACTCGTGGTGAGTAGATTTCAAAAGAATCAGTATGCCCTCAAGAATTATCAGGATACGACCCCCTCTTTGGTCTCTTAAATTTTATATACTATGTGACTTAGGTTGTTAGAACCACAAGGGAGGGTCATTAGTTCTTCTAAAACAAAAATCTAGCAGTACAGCATATCATTTTGGTGGCCCAAGCAGTTTTTAAATTTTAATGACTCATATGTATGATGAGATATCTTAAAGTGGTACAGAAAACAGAGCACTGGCCTAGAGGAAGGAACCTTGAGAAAGGGGTCTGGTCCTAGCTCTGCACATAGATATTGAAAAGAAAAAGTTTCTTTACCATTCTTGATGTCAGTATCCTCACTTGTAAACTGAAGAGGTTTGGCTGGATAGTCCCGTTAAAGTTTCTTTTAACTTTCCCATTCTCTGAAAAAAAACAAAACAACAACAACAACAACAAAAACCCAAAGATGTAGTTAAAAACAAGTGGCAGTTACATTTCTAGCTGAGGATGGAGATGATACCTTTCAAAGCCCAATATTTACATATAATTATAAAATTCTTCCATTCTGATGATGGGAAATATAGAAGAAATTGAAAAGCCCTCAGATTGTAGGGCCTAAAATATTCTGCGGGTTCATTTCTTTGGTTTTGTGCTTCCATTCTTTGCAGGTGCTCATAACCAGTGGAAAAGAGGTGTGTGCCCATTGATTATGTGACTTTTGCAAAGGTTTATATTCTGCACCGCAATCTCTTGCCAGAACCATCCTTCTGCGGGGAGACTGGGGAGGACAACAACGTGTGTGCCTCCAGTTTCCAAAGTGGTGCTGCTTCTCTTTCAGGCCCCCTGCTGTTGCCCAGTGTGTCTTTGTTTTGAAAATATGAGCTTGGTTTTCCACAACTGTGTGCACAGGCTTGTGATCTTAGCCTAGCTGGGAGTCATCACTTACATATGAGTGCATGTACATATATGCTTCCATATGTACATGTAGAGAAATGTTTGTTTTTGTTTGCTTGTCCTCCCACCTTCCTTGAAGGCCCTAGGGGTGGGAAATGTGGCATCTTGAATTATTTTGTCATCTCTGGCAAGACAGTGTTAATGACTTTGTGGTGTCTTACCACTTTACTACCAACTGAAGTAATCACATGGAAGCAATTTAGTTCAGTAGCAAACTGGTCCCTATCTTTGTAGTCCCACGTGCTTTCTGATGAAACAAGAGATTTGATTTACTCCTACATTTATTTTGGTATTTATTGTACTGTGTTTCATTGGAGTTTCAAGTTGTGTATCTTTTAAAATCTGCAATTCCCTATTAATTGTTTGACTATATAAATGATGTTTTTGCTTCTGTTATATTCTATATAATATATATATTTTAAAAATGATCCTACTTTATTTTAGAGACTATGATATGTTCAGTACGTTGTAGATAATGAAAAAGTAGGACTATTAGGAATAAATGAATATTAATAGATGAAACGTATTTGTATGCTATACCCCATATGTGTTTTGTCTAAATCCACAGTGAGAAGAACCCCACAACTCAGCTTTTTGTGGTATAAAAGTTGAAATTCCAGGAATGATGCTCAGGAATCATTAAAGAGGGGCAAGTGTTATGTGCTGTTCAGGTAACAATCTCGACTCTGTGTTTTTAAAGACCATAGATAGCCTCCAAATCTTGAAATAACCTACCTTTTTTAAAGTGGAAGTTTCTCCTCAGCTGAAATTTGTTTTGATGAAAAAAATGGAATAATTACTACTGTGTAATTTCTCAGAGATGTAAGGGCCTTTAAGATTCTTCTAGACCAAGTACTTCTTTTTATAAGCAAGAAAATGGGATCTGTAGTAGGTAGATTAAGGTTTACGGCCAATGTGTAGTAGGTATTTTTGTCCAGGGTTTTTTTGGTTTTTGACTTTAATATTGTCCTATAGTTTCTCAAAGGTAACTAGCTAATTTCCTTTTTTTCCCCTCTGGGAAAATATCATTAAAAAACATATGCAAAAAATTACCTATGCTCTAAAATAATTAATAATTATGTTTAAATTTCTGTTAAATTTCTGTAAATTTCCCTTATGTATAGTTTCAAAATGTATACATTTATAGATAAAATACCACTTCAGGAAAAAGGATTCACAAGTAAAAATCATCAGCGAAGAATTAAATTTCCCATTGAACTAATTTGTTTCAATCTTATTGAATCTTTAATGTTTAAAATCTAGTTTGAAATGTTTATCAAATCCACTGAACTGCTGAATTTTCACATCTCCTGTAATTTGCATATTCATTTGATTTATAGATGGTTCTACTTGCTAGAGCTTCTGGGTAAACAATGAATTTTCAGGATTGTTCTAATATTTAGAGATTTACCATCAGAACATCATATACAGTATGAATCAACATATATAAACCTTCATGGCTTTTAATGGAAACTTGTTGGTAATTTGGTAGAATCATGACATCTGTAAAACCAGTCATTTCACTTTTGATGAAACAAGAAAAAGTAGGAAGTTCTACTAGTGGGGCCCTCAGGATTCCCTCTGTAACTTTCTGTACTCTCTAGGTCTCTACACTCTCTACAGCTCTAAGCTCTCTAAGCATGTCTTAAACACTCAGTTACCCCCAGGACAAGATTCACAATACCATTTTTTTTTTGATCAACCTAATTGTTATATGATGTGATGTAGTTTCTCCTTCTAGAGACTTGGAATTTCTTAGGAACTTCCTTTTGCTTACACTTTATCCATGAAAAGTATTCCTTAGCCATGAAAAGCCCTCCTTAGAATCTATGTTTCAGTGAATTTTCTATATAACTCTTGTAGAACACTAGTTCTAGTATGTGCTCTGCAGTAAAAGAGGAGGTTTCCAGATAAGTTTGGGAAACATACATTGAATGTTTCATACATACATTGAATGAAACAGAGGAAAATTTTATGTGGTAAGTTTCATTATTGTTCTTTAAACCAATATAAAATAAGGGGACATAACTTCCAAGCGAATTATTCATATCTAAGGTACAAGAATGTTTATTGAAAATAATGTAAAACAAATTTAAATATCAGGATCTTAAGAATGTATTAATGTAAAACAATTCTTTCTCCTAAAGACTTTTAAAATCAGGCATCCATTTTATCTGTTTTCATTTCTAATCTGGTCCAGAGAGGTAAACTGGACTTAGTGGAAATTTTAGTTTTTTTTCTACAACCTGTTAGTTTCATCTGGCTTAAACTCAGCTCCTACTTATTGTTGAGGAAAGTTGAGCTATAAAGGATTGGCAATGCCTGCTCCTACATGGGTCATTGCTGTGCCTCCATTATTTCTGTGCTACATACCAGATTATGAGTGTCACTAACAACCAAGGTCCCAATTCAATTCAAAGACTTCCTGTTCTTTAACCAGCAGAGAAGTACAACTAAAGCTGGAAATGACTGGAAATTGTCTATGTTGTGTTGTTTAAAAGAAGGAAGGAGTTATAAAAAATTAGTAAAGTGTTTTGCTTTATATTTTAAATTTTTTACATGGCGATGCCTGTATTTCATGACATTCAGTTTCTTAGTTTTATGTGTATGTATGTATTAATAATCATCTAACTTAGCACTTGTCAGTTAACACATTGATTAGCTACAGTTAGTAAGAGTATCAGTTTCCACATTCTATTTCAAAATCCCTTCCTCACTGGTCCCTAAAAAAACATTTTCCTTCCTTAAAATCTGTGTTTCAGTGAATTTTCTATTAACTTTTGTAGAACACCAGTTCTAGGATGTGCTCTGCAGTTAAAGAGGATGTTTACAGATAAGTCTGGGAAACATTGCAAACTACATTCCACCTCTTGAAGGGGAGGGGACAGGAGGAACACTCAAATCTGTTTTCCTGAGCTGGGGGCTGGGGCAGGTTTTATGAGCATAGGGTGATAAGGTGTGATCTGACTGGATCCTGCCATGGGTGATACCAGGGCTAGATCTGATTGGATGTTGGATCCTGCCATGTGGTGTCCACTTCTTAATTCAGTCCCCATTCCTAGAACCAAGCATTTAGGTTCCACCCATGGTTGCAAGCTTAGTTCATCTTGGCATGCTCAGGTAACATGACCTGCAACCTGGGGGGGGGGTCCATGGCAACTGAAAAACAACTCACAATTTTGTTACATAAAAGTTGAACCAGATTGATCTTGGTGCGGTTACACCTTGATTGTTAAGTGTTACCACCACAACTAAAATTAAATTAGGCAAAACATGGAGTATATTGGCTCTTATGATTAAACTGCCAGAAAAACAGGCACAAAACAGCAAGCCTTAATTAGAGACTGGAATGCTACCAGTCCCCTCCTTACCTCTCATTTCTCCTTTAACCTGCATAACAGCTTCCAGTTCTCCCATGGTCGGTCAGCTTTCTTCATGCCTGGGCAGGAAGGGTGTGATATGCATGCTCCAGCTGGGTCAGGTGCTTACCCTAGACCAACCACTGTGCTGGGGTCACAGGGGTTAGAATCCAGGCATGGAGAGGGCTGTTCTGGAAGAGAAGAGGGAGGAACACAGATGTGACCACTAAGGAAATAACAGTTTGCATTTTCTAAAATTATTTTTTCGCTTTAGGAGATCATCCCTACTAGGAAGACTCATTTCTCTTAGGCTGTTAGAAAAATGAACCACTAAAACTTGGACTAAAATTTTGTTTTATGGGTTTTGTCTTCACCTTAAGAAGAAAAGTAATGCTGAAGGAGTAGGGTGGGCTTAATAGCGCCAGTGCCTGTTTCTGAGTCAATTGCCTCTAGAGTTTCTATGTTTTACTCTTGAAGGAAAGCTACAGTTAAATATCCACATTTGCCAGCATAATTTTATTTTTTTAATTTAAAAAACATTTGGAAATGCCATATTGTTTGTTAGGCTGAAAAAAATGTTCATCCTCTGCAAATATTCATAATGAATGACACAGATATCATATATGCATAACTGCATACATTCAACTCCAACAGCTACCCTGGTTAAAAATAAAAAGTGAAAAATTAACTTTTAACTTAACCTCATTTTGACAACTTGCACTCTACAATACCATTTTGCATGAATTAACCCTTTAAAGCAGATGTCTTCTAGACAACCTTAGGAAAGTATTTTGGATAGATTGACAGGTAACACTTAAAACATCTAGCATTTCTAAATCCCAAACGCTCTGTAAAATTTTCTATAATGATATAAAATCAGGATAGACTAGGTTATGTTAAGGAAACAGCTCAGAAATTTCAATGGCTTGAAACGACAAAGATGTAGTCTTTGTGCACCCTACCCTGTATATCCCCAGTAGCTGTGCAGGAACCCTGTTTGCTGTTTCTCTGAGAGACACAGGGAGAGCATAATTTTAAAAGGAGTTTTAGTACTTATCAGAAAGCTACAGAAAGAGTTTTATTCATTTTTTTAATTAATGAAGCATTTATTAAGCCAATAATTGCAGTCAGAAACATATAGTCTTTCTCACAATGAATCCTCATTTTAACATGTTCTAGGCATTAAAAAAGTTATTTTTAGGCAAATACATTAAGAAGATTGAGAATGCCCTCAAGAAATCACTAATCTGGCTTTAGATAAAATTCTATTATCTTGTAGGCTTTTCTCTTCCTGACAGCTGTGGGATTTGGGGAGAAGGAGATAGAGACTAGGCACTAACCTTGCAACTTCATATGTCCACTTAGTGATTCACACCTACCCCTCCTCCCCCATCCCAGATAGGAAAATAAAAGATAATGATGTCTTTACATTACTTACTTGATATTACTGAATGTTGACAGTCATAACAATTTTCAACAGAATTTTTTATAAACACCTTTCAACATATCCCTTCTCCATAGAGCCACAATTAATTGAGCATATGTGCTCCAGATATGTTACATGCATTGTTGGCGATTCTCCCAAAAAGTATCATAGCTCCTGTCTTTAATATAGGAAAACTGCAGCTCTGAAAGAGTCTCTAACGTATGTATTAGACTATAAACTCCATGTAGACTTATGTTCATTGTGTATGTAGTAGACATACATAATAATACATTAGACATTTAATGTACATAGTAGTCTGTCAACTCCATAAGTGCAGGAGCTGTGATTGTTATTCGTTGAATTCCCAGCGCCAAGCAAAGTGCCTGGCACAAAATAGGTTCTCAAAAATATAGACTGAATGAATGGGCTAAATAATGAATGGATAGATGTGAAGGAATTGGAATTAGACCAAACTCTGTATAACTCCGAAACCTAAACTTTATACAACTTGTTGCTACCTTTAATGGCTTCTTGTCATCTGGTAAAAGGATGTCTTAAAAATGTGGCAATGAAAGCCTTCCATGACCTCGTACCAGTCTCCTACTACATTACATCTTGTGATGTACCATTTAACCTAAGCTAGGATATTCAAGTCTGCTAAACTTCCAATGCTCATTCCTGTCCTTTAACTTAAACTTCAGTCACATCTAAAATGTGCTACTACCAGTATTTCTCAACTGGGTATAGTGCTGCCACCTAGGAAGTTATTTAGAAGTATGTGGGGCATTTTTGGTTCTTACCCATGACTGGGGATCTCTATTCCAGTAGAGAATAGAGACTGGACATATAATGAGAAGTCCGGGGATGCCAAATATCTTGCAATGCTGGGACCATCTTGCATAATAAAGAATTGTGTTCTTATACCCAAATGGCAATAACTTAAATGCCAAGGAGAAACAATATGTGTCTAACTCAGTCTAGAGTCAGTACTATGTAGTTGTGATTAGCACTAGAGTCACCCAATTTTTAATCCCAGCTATGTCACTTACTAGTCATATTATTTTGAGTCATTTAGACTCTTGTAACTTCAGTTTTCTCATCTGTAAAATGTGTTTAATAATGCATTTCAGCAGTGAGGTGAGGAGTAGAGATAAGAAATAAAAAACTCTAGCACATAGTTGGTTTTTTAAACAGGTGGAAGCTATTCTTAACACATCCCTGGAAGCCAACATCAGGCCTCACCCTCCCTGAAACCCTGCTATTCCACCTGAGAATGTCCTTTCTTTTTTCTCAACCACTTTGTTTTAGTCAAGGGTTTTTTAGCTGCAAGATAAAGGGACTTGTTTAGGTTATCTCAAGGAGGAAAAAAAGGAAGTTTATTGACAAGATACTGCATCAGTTAGGAGTCTTTGTGTTGTAAGAGACAAAGTGAAACTGACTTAATAAAGAGGTATATTAGTTCACATAATTTATAGAATATTATAAAATCCTTAAAGACAATGTATATAGCAGACTATAAGCTCTGTGAGGGCAGAGGTTCTGTTTGTCTTAATTATAGTTGGTTTTATTCTTATGCTGCATATGGTAGCCCACTGGCAACTTCAGACCCTCATCCTCGTAGTAACAAGGGCTGCTACAGTACCAGATTTCATATCCTTACACCAACTAGTCCTGGGGAAGAGAATGAGTGCTTCTATTGATAGTAGATCCCAAGGAATAAATAACTTCTCTCTCTCAGAAACTGCTTGTATCTCATAGGCTTTGGGAGAAAGTATAGCTCCATTTCTGAACCAACCACAGGGGCTGGGGCAGGAGTTGGAATTATTTGAAAAAAAAATTTGCTTAAGCTAATTAGAACCCAGCTATGAATTTGAAAGGTAAATCAACCCTGCCCCTCCCCCCAACAACTAAGAATGGGGGAGGGGTGGCTTCTCAAAAATTAGGAGAATTGTCAGCAAGAGTGGGAGGGAGGTTGGATAATGTGGTACAAAACATGACCACTATAATATAATAGGGGTTATGGCTTAGATTTTCCAAGAACAGAAAAGAAGTAGGAAGGCAACTGCAAAAAATTGATTGGATAATGCCCTAACATGTGCCAAGCTCTGCTTTCAGCTCTGAGGCTATTAACTATGAACAAAATGGCCACCATCCCCACCACATGGGGGAGCTAGTCTTCAGGTAGAGAAGACAGTCAAGCATAAAGACAATTAAGACTTAGAAGTCCCCTCCCTATAAACAATTTACTCTTTTACAAGTCTATTTACTTGGAATTTCAAAGAGAATACAACCAACCACTATCAACATGTGTCAACGATGGGTAGAGTTGCTATGCTTTTGTTCTGATATGTAACTTTTTTTTGCAATTATGATAGTTGCAGAGTTTTTTTAAATTATGTTTTTTGTCTGTTTTGCATGTGAGGAAAGTGTTACTCTAGGAGAAGTACATGAAGCCTTAGCAGTGCTGAAAAATAATGGTGGTAAAGAGTTGTGTGGATACCAAATCTACATCTTGGTCAAAGTTTCTGGATGCTTGGGAAACTCACAGCCTCCCCTGGATAGAAGGGAAGATGAAGTGGTAGTGGTGTCCTTAGAGATGAGCAAGTCTGTGAAAACAAGGAGAGTGAAGGTACTGGGGAGTTTGCTTGCCATGCTTGAAGTCTCATATTAACCATTATTTTCAATAACTCTTTCACCACTTAGCAAAACAAAGGAACTCATATTAAACATTTTGGATGTTTATGTTTCATTTCTTTAAGTAGATTATATAATTCATCTCATTTCTTTTCACCTTATCTTGTACACTCAGCACACTGGTGGTACTTAGTGTACTTAGCAGTTATTTTTCATTGGGTTAAATGAACCCAAATAAAAGTGTAAAGGTAGAGTAACTTTTTGAAATGGATAAAATATTTGTTATCAATTCCAAAACTCTATTTTGTTCCTCTGGACTCCTGGAAAAGAAATTAAATCATAATATTGCTGCAGATTCTAACCCTATTGGGGGAACTTAGCAGTAAATCATTAATCAAGTAATGAGAAACAGTAATGGAAATCCATTCTCAAATAAACTATGCTGATAAACAGTAGAATTTTTGCAATTATTAAAGAACCTGTTTGCAGGAAGCTGAAAAAAACCCACACTGTGGTCAGGGATACCACCAACTTTTCCACATTACCCAAATGATATCATGAAGAAGCCTATGGTGACAAGTAAAATATAGATCAGACTATGGACAATATTTGGCTTCCCAAGCAGAGATGAGTATCCAATCTATTTGCAGGGCTTCTTAAATAGGGACCCATGGATGTCTTCACAAATTCTGTGAAACATCTCTACTGACATTTCTGGGAATGGAATGCAAGTTTCTATATGTGTGACAAAAGTTATCTTTCTGGGGAAAGTGTCTGCAACTTCCCCCCAATTTTTAAAGATATCTGAAACCTAGAAAAAAATTTAGACCTACTGTTCTATAGTTATTATTAGGGAAAATATGTGACCAATAAAAACAAAGTCCTTGGAATGCCATGGTAAGGTTGGTCCTATAGTGCTTTGCTGTTACCTGTTAGACAGTGTGTATCTAGTGAAGATTTTTGATGACAGGTGTCTTGCCATGCAAATCTGAAATACTGTATTCACCATTATAGCCAATGGGAACTATGTCTTTCTAGTCAATCAAGTATGACTCTACACTTGCATTATGCTTGAATCCACTCTTTTGTTTATATCTCACATCCAGTTCATCAGAAAATTCTGTTGAGTTTAACTTCATTATATAGCCACAATTCAACCACTGCTCTTCATTTCCACTGCTACCACTATGGTCCAAGGCACTGTCATATTTTGCCTGGATTATTGGAATAGTCTTTTAATTGGTCTCCCTGCTTCTGCATCTTGCACCTTCCACTCTACTCCCTACATAGCAGTTGTAAATCTGCTGTCAAACTAAAGTCAGATTACATATTTCCTGTGTTCAATACATTCCAAAGCCTTCCGATTTTATTTAGTGTAAAAGCCACAGTATATTCTCTGACTTATTAGACCGTACATGACATGGCTACTCATGATCTCTTGGAACTCATCTTCTACTATTCTCTCTCACTTGCTTGCTTCTAGCATCATTTGTTTCTTATTGTCCCATGAATGTGTCAAGTTTACTCCCACCTCAGGGACCTTGCTTTGGTCTTCCCTCTTCCTGGAATGTGCTTCGACCAGCTGTCCTCACAACTCCCTTTAGGTTTTTGTTTAAAAGTCCCCTTTCCTGGCCCGGCTACCCTAAGGAAAATCTCAACCTCGACTGTCTTACCTGTTTCATTTTTCTCATCTGAAACATAACATATATATTTACTTTGTTTATTATCTTTCCCACTAGAATATAAGTTCCACACAAGCCAAGATTTTTGTTGTTCATAGGCACTGTTACATCCCCAGTGCCTCAGACGGCACCTCGTACACCGTAGGCATTTAATAAACACTTGTAGGACATGTGGAAACTGCATAGCTTGGATTACCCTGTATGTGTTACCCAGCTTTCAAGTGTTATGACTCGCAAGAAAGAGGGGCATCCCATTCTCCTTATTATTAGTAGTTCTAATCCCAATCACACTATGTTTATGTTTCATTTGAAATAAAATATTTGTATTTTAATTGAGACAGATCAGTAATTTTATGAATATATATATATACACACACATATATGTATATATATAATTGTATATATAGCTTTGACATCAGACAGACCTATATTCAACCTCTGGCTTTGCTATTTACACATTTGTAAAATATTGATGATGATACCTTGCATGATTCTTGTGAGGATGCAAACAGTTGGTATTTATCAAGTGTTTAATAAATGGTCTTTCTCATTGCAGTGATAAAGGACAGATAAGATTCAAGGAAGAGATTGACAGTTGGGACATCAACATTTTTTTTATGACTAACTAAAAATGTCCCTGTCATAGAGCCAAACATGGGTAATACTTCATATTTTTTCATTCCAAGTTTAGTGAAATCAGTAGTTTTATACTAATTTTATTAAATGCTATTTTTGTCTTGCCACATACTCCTTTTTAAAATAATCAGAACTAGTTTTTACAGCAGGCTTTATTTGTCACTTTATAATTCAGGCAGCATGACCTTTGACTCAGGTAATTTTGTCTATGATGACAAATAATGAGCTACATTAATAGGATTCTATTGTGGTCAAATTATTCCATTCTCATTAAATTATATAAATATATATTTCCCTAAGAGCTATAATCAGGTGTACTATTCTTATTTGCATTGATTTGATCAGCATATTGACATCTTTTGCCTGAAAAGTCTCCTTTGGGAACATTTGATGAGTATTTATTGGAACTATCTTCAATAGGTGGTGAAAGTGCAAGATTCAGCAAATTTCATTCCTCTATTTTAGGTCAACAAAGACAAAGAACGTCACTATTTGGGGTTTTAATTGCAATAATTAAAAGATAGCAGTTTGTATTAAGTAACTTTGTTAGGTAAGTGAATAAATAACACTCATCAAATGTGTATTAATCTTATTTTCATTTTCAACAGACCCTCAGTGGCCCAGGGCAGGGATATTCCAACCCTGGGAAAGCTATGAACTAGACCGAGAGCACTTTGTGCTCCTAATGATGAGATTATCCTCTTCTAGGATCACCTAGGGCCAAACATCTGGAAATTAAGTAAGCTACTCAAGGCAAACCCTCATCCCCTCTATTAAATTTATTTTTTCTCTCATTAGCGTACTTTTTTCTTCCCTGTGTCCCAAGTCCCAAAGCCTCCTTGCTGGAGAATATGGTTCTAATAAAAGAAAGGAGGTATCAAAATATTGGAAATCTGCTGTGTTATCTTTCCTCAAGGTCTTTTTATTTAAAAATAGGTCTATGAGAAGAGAATGATGGTCAAATAAAGTAATCAATTAGCCACTGTATACCTTTAGAATGTGCAGGGCCAGTGATTTGTATCTCAAACCACTCCAGGTAGACACATACTTACCTAAAAAACTAGTTATACATATTCTGTCATCCTCCTCACTTTATAGAACACCTGGTGGTTTAGTTAGGGGTGTCTGTTTAATATATTCTTAAACACATTTTTGTTGTTTATTGGTCTCTTTATTATACATAAGCTCCTTATATCTACGTATCTTCTCATAGGATCAGTTATAGAATTCTGTATAGAGTGGACATATGCTCAATATCTGCTCAATAAATGTTTGGAAAGTTAAATTGAATAAGCATTGACTGCCCTCAACTGCCCTTACTCCCTAGGCAGCCTATTTGGACCAATTAGCTATGGTTCTTCAATGCAATTGTGTAATGGATACAACTAATATTTGGGGTGCTCAGTTGGTCACACAATTATTTATTCATTTACACATCCATTCATTTAATTAATATTTACTGTGTTCCTACCACATGTAAGGTGCTGGAAATATAGGAACAAATTAGATTGATTCCCTGGTCACAAAGAGCATACAGTAGTAGTGACTCCACATAAAGTAGTGACTGATAGGTTTGGTCAAATATTAACTTTCAAGTCATTAGAGAATAGTCTATTATCTAAATATGTAGAAACTTAGTGTGTTGAGCCTCACTTGTACTAAGGAAATTATGCCATTATTGGTGCAGAATGGGAAATATGAAATTCCCCATACAACATCTTTCTTCCTTAAAATTCATCTATGTTAAAGTACTTTATTTCATTCATTCATTCAACAAGAGAGCAATTATCAAGCCACTTATTATATTATGTTTTGGGCATTATTCTAAGTGTTGAGTATACAAAGATATGTAGAAAAAAACAGGAACAAAGGAAAAATTAAAAGGCATTTGAAATGATTAAGTATATGGGAAAAATAGAGTACCCACATGCAATCAAACATGAAACTCACAAAAATAAGAAATTCATAAAAATAAGAGCTTTTGCCATTTTTTATGATATTGATATTTTGCTTTATTTTTCTTTCATTAAGGTAAATACAAAAATTAAATGTTAGCTAGGATTAAACTTTAGGGTTTTTTTTTTTCATCCTACACATATGAAGGGCATCCTTTGCTATTCATAAGTAAATTGTTAGATAATGATTTCAGAATACTTCAATGATAACATTAAGGGTAGAATATAATTTTTATTAAAAGTATATTGTCTGTGTCTATTCAAACAGGAATTTCAACTTTTTTGACCAAGTAGAAAAGTAAATTTAATAAATTAAATACAATTATCAAATAAATTGCTTGGCTGGATTTATTAGTTTATTTGAATGGTCAACCCAGCATAAATATTTCCATTATTTATATTTATACATACTGAAACTGCTTAGGCTCCTATGTTTCATTTACTCACAGAAGTAAATTAAACATGTCATTAGGTCAGAAGTATATTATATGCAAAGTTAATATTTCTCTAAATGTTACTTTTATTTTTCATATTATTTTTTTCCCATACAAAAAGACATAGAAATTGTCAGTTTAAGATATCTATTTTCTGAGTTTTGGAGTCCTGGTGATTTTTGTTCTGTTAAACCTACATTTCATTTATATTGTTATTTCCTTTTCATGACATTTACAAAATAAAGGAAATTATTAATAATTCTCTTATTAGTATATCTAACAGTTTCTTTGTAATGATGTAATTTTTATCTCATCTATATTGTTGCAACATAGCATATAATAACCAAGATTGAATTTTTTTCATTGTAGGGTTGAACCCTCCTAATTTGTCAAATCTGTTATTTGAACAAGTTGAATTGCCAGCTTTTATCTCAATTTCTTGACTGCTGCTTAAGAGGATTAGGGGCCTTGGTCAGCTACACCAGGGTGGCTAAGAGTAACGGGTGCCATTGCAGCTCAGATCCAAAAATCAATGAAATGCGGCTCATTGAATCTGATTGACTGAGCCTCAATTGCCCTCTGGAAAACGCCTAATGCTGGTCTTTTCTAGTTACGCAAACCGAGTCAGACAGAAACCAGCAGCTATCTTCTTCCTTTTAAATACAAATATTAGGGAAAGAATAGAAAGGGAGAGAGGTAACCGCAGCAATGAAACTATGAAGAAAAGAGAATGTGAAAAGCTGTCCTTTGTGCCTAGAGACATACTGTGATTCATCATTTTACTAAGTGTTCAAGTTCTCTGATGACATAGTCTTTTAATTTTAAAAATCACTAAAAATTACTAATTATCATCATCTCATCTCATTTTTTTCTTCTAGTTTTAGTAAGTAAATTTAAAAATACAAATTATCAAAAGTAATCTTTCCATTTGAATTTTTTTTCATTCTAGAGAAGTTCTAAAGGAAAAATAAGTATATGGCCTTTCTTATTTTTCACTCTATAACAAATACTGTGGAATAGTTTCCATTTATTCTGATGCAACAAGATAGTCTTTCCTCTGTTTACACTGTGACCGAATGAAGTATACTAATGGTCATTGTTCTCATATATTTAGGAAGTAAGGGAAAAGAATAATCTTGCTCCATTTTGAAGGTGTCCATACAAGGAAAGAGACAGTCATCTATTCCATTTAAAAGTGAAGTGTTTTTTCTTTCCTGAGGAAGCTCATTATTTTAAAAAAATGGGTCTAAGTAACTGGATCTGCTATTAAAATAGTTCTGTCAGAAGTTACCCAATTTAAGGTTACCATAATCACTCAAGAAACTGATGAACCCGTTAGCAAAAGGGATTCCTTTAACTCTAAACATTGGGCAACATTTTCTGGGAAGAAGAAAGTCCCTAGAGAACAACAGAATTTTTGTATCATAGAACCAGAGTGTTCTAGAGATTTTCAAACTACATTTTACAACTTTCTGATTACAAAGATCAGAAAACAAAACCCTGAAAGTTAAGGGACTTGACCCAAGTCACAAACCAACTGAAATTAATAAAATGAAGAGTGAGGAGCTTGGCATGAAGAATTTTAAGAGGCTTTAAAAGAGTAGAAAATTTAAATCACAACCATTTCTGTATGATTTAGAATATTATTAGGATCATCTTGTCAACAATTCTAATTTAGAGGTTGTAATTCATTTGAATACACGATGCTTTAAAATATAAGCATTTTGGGGGGGGGAGTTGGGGATGAAACACCCTAGATAAAGTTTTAAGCAAATGGCAACCAAGGCAGGAAAATGGATTTAATATACAGGACATAATTTCTAGTGATGGTAGCTCGTTTTATCTTTCTATCTAGAACCTACCTTTTAATGTGTGGGATCGTTTCATGTGGTGTGTAAGTAGATGATGCCCTCAAGCTGTTCTCTCACCAAAAGGCAAGGCTGAAACTGAACCTGTTTTGAATTGGATGGTCCTTATGTTAAAACAGGAAATAACATTATTCCAGATAACTTTTTACAGAAATAAAATTTTCTGAAACTTCACTTATTTGCCTTTTGTCACTATGAAGGTATTTTGCAATAGAATAACTTAGTAACAAGTGAAACTTGGAATAAGTCAATGTTCTCATCCAAACAAAGTCATCTGATATTACTGAGAACCATAAAACAGCTATTGAAACCTGAAGCTTCAGAGAAGGAAATCTTTATTGTATTAAAGGAATCAGCAATATTGTTTACAAGCATCATTTCCATGGCAAAAGATTAGTTCATGCAATAAGAATCTTGTGACATGGTGCCGGCACGGGTGCAATAAACTTTATGGAATGGCTCATAAAATTAGACTAATTAAAGATAATCTAATTTGGACAATTTTATCTTCTGGAAAAGAAATGTGATGTCATACTCTGGGAAGAAACAATGTTTAGTCTCTAGGGATGTGCTAAAAAATTAAAAAAAAAACTCACAAGATATGTGCAATAATAAGAATTAGGGTTGATCCAAAGACAGTCTTAGATCTACCCATTGCCTCTCAAAAGATCCACCACATAGACTGTTAAGCCCCATAATTATCTCCCCTATTTGTGACAAGCGTGAGCTAATCAGTCTCTGAGGGAGTTTTCCAGCAGATACTAAGGAGAGTGTGTGAGCTTCATAGTGCTCATCAAGCTATTTTGTACTCAGAATCGCAAAGACCTGACCAAAGTTCATTATCCTCATCTAAACCAGAATTAATTCAAATTAAGAAAAATAGACTTTTTAAAATGCCAAGTGCTTATGATTTAGAACAAAGAGTCTTCACTATTTTTATAACAGCAACATAGGTTCTAGCTGCCTATAATCCCATATTAAAAGATTAGAAAAAACATCTGAAGAAATCAGAGAGTGTCTAATTGAGGTTCTTGCCTTTAATCCTGCGAGCAGACTCCCTCTTGGATATCAAGATCTGTCAGTGCCGAGTCAGGGGAATTCTGTAAGAAAAAGCAACTATGAGGAATATAACATATTCTTTCCTACTTAAGAAATAAAAAGAGAAAAACACAGTTGGTGATATCAAAACACAAGCCAACAAAAAATTAGGGGAAACCCCAAAATGGATTTGTAAATATAAGCTAACAAAAGTGAAGAAATAAGTTTAATCTTGCTCTTCTATAATTTTTAAACCATTGTGCAATATAGGATACAGAAATAAACAAAAAAATTATTTGAAAGAGTAAATAATAAAGAATAACAATAAAAATAGAATCTAGACTAGCAAGGAATTAATAAACTATTTAATAAACATATCTTACTTGTATATTGATTTTTAAAGTATTCATTATCTGATTGTCTTTATATAATTCAATTTAGTCATCTTGCCAGAGAATTATATGTTAATGAGTACTTTCATATCAAAACCAAGAAGTGTTACTGTGAAACAAAGTTTTTCTGTATAGCTATTATTTAATTGTGCACAATACAATTTAGAGGCTTCACTTGTTGAAAATTAGTATTTCATGGTTATTTACTAAAGAATAGAAAAACTAGGTTATAGTTCATGAGCAGTAAGTTAAATCAGCATAAGAAAGAATGAAGGAGTTTATTTTGTTTTAAGAAGTACAAAATCTTTTATAACATAATATAAAAACAATAATCAAGAAGAAAATAGGGAAAGAAAATAGTGTACTAAAATCAGGATGTACTTTAAAATAATACCATTTTGCAATCACAAAGCAAGATATCTGCTTTCCTAATTGCTTAGAAATTGATATAAAATGTAAATTTTGTAAAGATATCTAATAAAAAATATATATAAGTATACGTGCATGGTAAACATATTTCTTTTCAGCCTATTATGCATTAATACTTTAAAAGGGTTAATTTGCTATGTATTAGGAAAGTTTTGTTTTAGTTCCATCATAAACTAACAGAAAAATCATTTAAAATATTTTAATAGGCAATTTAATATTTTATTAACAATCTTTTAGTAAAAGATGCCTTTTTATAGTAAACTGTTTTTTGAGGGACAGCAAAAGTCATCAGGAACCATTTTATAATACAGAAAAACTTGGAACTGAGCATAAATAGGGAAATCAAATCAATCTAACAATTTTTTCTTTTTAATTGCAAATGAAAAACCACTTATAGAACACTATCTTTTGATCTGTACATACTATCTCACAAGAGATCACACACCTCTTCAGAAAATATCACACCATTATGTGCATATATTATTGATATTTTAGCAGTATCTACACAGATTTGTGTGAACGGTCCAGATAATAACATTCAAAACATAAAATTTTTGGTAAAACATAATTAATAATTATTTTAATGAATGAATTAACTTTATCTTGATAAAGATATTCATTTTTAAAATCCCAATTTGTTCTGATTTTTAAAAATATGTTATATTTTATAAAGTATTGAAGATTATAAAATTAATAGAAATTGATGACAACATAGCACTATATGACTAATATGTAGTCACTGTGAGGGGGAGAATTAAGAAACTCACAGACAGTGACAAAATTCAATATGAGTAGTTTATCTTAAAAAGGGCAAACAGGTGTTGGGGGGGAGGTTTAGAGACCAAACATAAATTCTCTAATTCCTCTATAAAATTTGAAGTTGTCATCCTATGACTTTATGGAATTGGCCACTGCATGAAGGAGCCAGTATATCTGAACTCTTTAATAACCAAATATCATATAGGAGGTGAAACTCACTCAATTATTTGATTTATAGCTAAAATAACATGCTCTTTCAGGGATGTAATTTTAGCCTGACTTCTTAGATTTGATCTAACAAAGGAAAAATTATGAGTCATTTATATTTTTACAAGATGTCAAATTATTGCTTATGCCTTTGTGTTGAAAAATGGGAGCTAAATACTTAGCTTTAGTATTGTAGTTTAATCATTAAGCCAGTGTAATGATTATTTTAATTTAAGATTTGTACTATGAATCATAAGGAAAAATATGGACAATCAGAAATTACTTGAAATTCACGAGCAATGTTAAAAAAAAAAAAAAGGAGCACATATTATCTTAGGACATCATAGGCATTGTCCAAGGGTGATGACAGAGGAAGTGGCTGAGGCTTGCTTGAGGTCTGACGCATTTCGGGTGGAATTACCAACTGTGTGTTAGAAGTCCAAAACCTCCACCTGACTAGCACAGAGGAAGGAAGGTCTATCCCATATACACCTAGCCTTGTCTGTGTAATAAAGTCACACAGGAAAGTTTTAAAAATCTTGATGCCTAAGCAGAAACCCAAACCAAAAATAAATTAAAAAAACAAATTTTAAAAAACACCCAGGCATCAATGATCATGTTAAAGCTTTCCAGATGATTCCAATATAGAGCCAAGATTGCGATCTATTGATCTATGCCAACCCTTCTCTCTTGCTGGCAACCTAGGAGAGAATCCTAAATGGTTACTTGGAATTAGAGCTTCCTAATTAACTAGAAGCCATTAGGGTAGTTCAATGGATCTCATACTTTTTGCTCTCAGGTCCCCTTTTCAGTCTCAGAGATTATTGAGGACCCTGAAGAGCTTTTGTTGATGTGGGTTATTTCTACTGACATTAACTCTACTAGAAATTAAAACTGAGAAATTTAAAAGTACTAATTAATACCTTTAAAAATAAAAGCAATGACTCCATTACATATTAACATACATAACATAACTTTTATTAAAAATAATTGTATTTTACAAAACAAGAATATTGGTGAGAGAAGTGGCAATGTTTTAAATTTTTACAAATCTCCTTAATAGTTGGCTCAATAGAAGGAAGCTTGGTTTTCATACTTGTTTCTGCACTCAATCTGATGCAACAATACAAGTCTGGAAAACTTCACTATGCACTTATGAGAGAATGAAAATGAAAAATGCAAATAACATTTTACTATGAAAATGCAAATAACCAATTACTATGAAAATAGTTTTGACTTCAGGCACCCTTCTTGGTGAGCCCCATGAGCTCCTCGAACTACACCTTGAGAACTGCTGACATGATCAAGGTAATCTCCACAGTGCAGATAAACACACATATAGCAAATCTGTTGTCCCCAAAAGGCTAAGACTAAGGAACTACTTGGATATACAAAATAGATGCTTTCTGTTACCATTTGCTCGGTGACTAGTCCAGTTATGCTAGTACAGGTGTTATTTCAAAGAATGACTTAATTTAAATAGAAAAATCACTATTTCAAACTTCAATAAACTAATAAGTACCTCAAAAATATGATTTCTGCATTGAATGGTTTTTGCATGCCTAAAAGATTCAATCCTTGCACCCCAAAATCGTGCAATATATTAATAGTTGGTGAGACAAGACATACATAAATAAAAGCTTACAGAGGAGTGTACTGTGAGGTCAACATTTACATATATGCTCTCACTTTGCTATCTTTTTCACTTAAGTTGTTAACATCTTAGGGAGATAATTTATCTTTTAAAATAAGATGAAAGGAAAGGACACCTTTGTGTAGCTATTTCGACTTCTCAATGTGACTACAGACAGATTCTCATATAAATAGTTTACATTTGTTCGTAAGAACCTTCAGTTGTTGTTTGCTGTGGTTTGAATGTGTCCCTCAAGTTCATGTGTTGGAAACTTGATCCCCAGTGCGGGAATGTTGGAAGGTAGGGCCTAATGGAAGGTGTTTGGGCCATGCGGGCACTGCTTTCATAAATGCATTAATGCCATTATTGCAGGAGTGAGTTCCTTATAAAAAGAACAAGGTCAGATCCTTCTTACTTTCTCCTGTTCTCTCTTTGCTCCTCTTCCATGTTAGGACTCAGCAAGAAGACCCTTGCCAGGTGCTGGCTCCTCAGTCTTGGACTTGCCAGCCTCTAGGTCTGTGAGCCAATACATTTCTGTTCATTATAATTTACCCAGTCTGTGATATTTTGTTATAGCAGCACAAAACAGAAATTGTTTAGACATTGTTTTTGCTGCTGCTGTAGTTGTTATTCCTCTTAGCTTTTTTTACAAAAAGCAGATAACCTTAAAATTAAAATATTACTCTATTGGATTTATTTCCTCTGACCTTAAAAAGGGTGTTTCCTTGTCACTTCGTACCTTTGTCCTTGTTATCTTACCCGTACGTTGCGTACGCCATAGTGCGTGTGCACCAGGAATGCACACGCGATCACTCCCATTGTTTCCATTTTTGTCCACTGTTCACACTTATTACGGTCATATTTAATTCTAATTCTCTTCTCCAAGATAGCAGCTATTTCTTCCACCTGATGTCATCAGCAGACTTAACAAGCATCTTTGATATTCCATCATCCCGGTCATTGGGAAAATGTTAAATAGCACTGGACTGGGAACTGACCCCTGCAGAACACTCCTTGTTATATTTTCCCTTTAATTCATTCCCCAAATGATACTTATTATCTGCATCTTTAGATGTGTACCAGGTAAGATTGGCCAGTAGTCTTTTGATACATAATATATTTCTAATAATTAAGAAATGCTCTAATTGGAAATCCATATAGAACTCTTATAGAACTGAATGCCACTCACAAAGGAGAGAATTATGTATATGCGTAAATGGGCTAAAATTGGCCCTTATAAGTGTAATATGAAGTCATGAAGCAAGGAAAAACCCATACTGTATTGAAATGTCCATTACTTGCTTCAACCTTAACTAAAATGCCCATACAACCCATGGGAAATTAGAAAGAAAAATAGCATTTTATAAATCATTAAACTAAAGTTTTCACTGTAGGTATCCTATTGGTAAATTATGTCTAAATAACTATCTTTACTTCTCTTTCTAATTGGAACATCCTCTCTAGTGGAGCCTAGCTTGTTTCTTTCCCTCCATCCTACCTCTAACATCATCTCATGCAAATGGGCAAGGTACACACTCACACAGACACACATCTTTTTACTAAAAAATAATAATGGGGTATTGCTGATTATATTGATTTATATGCTTATACATCTGAAAAAAATATATATTTTTAAATTATTTCCTTGATTAATCAAACATGACTAGGATTCCATAATATTCACATATTAATTCTACCTCCCATATAGAACAAAGTAAGAGGATAGTAAAGCAAAATGGAAGTTTTTAAAACTTCACAGGGAGGGTAAAATTTAATGTAATTTGATACTATTACTGAATAAGACAATCAACTAATAAAGATTTATTAAATGTCTAATATGTACTCAGGACAAAACTAGATGATTCTAAATATCACAAAATAAGATAACTAACCTCAAATAACTCTTCAAGGGCCAATAGTTATGAAGATAAGGCTAAAATGGTTGATGCTGACAAAACAACATAAGGCATTTTTACTGCTGAAATGTACTGTGCATAATATATCTTATAGGATTTTAGAGATGATTAAGTGGTATTTGTTTGATAGTAAAAAGTTCACATGAATGAGGATTTGAAGGATGAGTAACATGTGGATAGATGAGGAGCAAGGTTAAGAACATTCTATGTGGTGGAAAAGAATGTGTAATAGCAGAGAGGCAGTTATGTAACATATAAATATATAAACCATAAATACGTAAAACAACAAACCCTAACACATATTCTATGGGTGCACATCATTTACAAATGTTGGTGAACCTGTGTTATATTCCAGAATTCTTAAGGTGGTAGTTTTTACAGACAAGTTCTGAAAACACAAACCAGAACTAAGAAGGTGTATCAATTTTCTAGTCTGTCTAACAAATTACCCCCAAATTTAGCAGCTTAAAACAACGGTTACTATCTCACAGTTTCAGTGGTATCCAAAAGCAGCTTAGCTGTATGGTTTTGACTCAAGGTTCTCATGAGGCTATAGTCCAGTTATTGGATGAGGCTGTAGTCATTTTAAAGCTCAGCTGAACAAGAATCTGCAATTGGCTGGCCTTAGATGATCCTCTTCCAAGCTCGCTCATATGGATCTCTCCACAAGACTGCCCAGGGCAAGGCAGATGCTTTCCCCTAGAGTGAGTGAATCAAGACAGAGTGAGGGCAGAACCAGATCTTTTTAGAACTTAATCTAAAAAGTGACATCACATCACTTCTCCCATATCTGATCATCAGAAGTGACTCAAGAAGTCCATCCCATACTCAAGGAGAAGAGATCATCAAAATCCAGGAGGCAGAGATAGGTGAAGGCCATCTAAGAGGCTGCCTACCTCAGAAGACAAGGTGGATATTGGGTGGGGCTGAGAAGAAGAAATCTACCCTCTCTTTCTGGGCCTCATGCTCGTGGGGCTAGAAGTCACAGTCCTGAGGTCTTTGAGAAGTCTTTCTTACTTTCAGATATGACCTGCAGAGCAGTCAGGAATTTGGGAATTAGGAAGAAATAAAATTTAGGATAAGATGGCTTACAAAATGTTGTTCATCTTTCCTTCATGTTATTTTATTTCCTCTTCATTATTATTTAATCCAAAGATATAAAATAGATCATCATCCATCATCATTGTTGCTGAGGCAATGACAAGCATTGCTTGTCAATCATGGTACTCTTGCATGGAGCCCGTAAGTGGCCTCAGAACTTAATCTTTCCTATTACAGTGTCCCAGATGTTTACAATCAACCGATCAGAGATGAGAGGTGATTTTCCATCTCAGTGATTGTCTTTAGAAGAGAAATGCTTCAGCTTTCATGAGTATGTGGACATGATTTATGAAAAATTTTGTCTTTTTAATAAATGGTTCTGGGTCAATTGGATATTCATATAGAGGAAAATAAAACTTGGTCTCTACCTCATGTCATACACAAAAATCAATTCTAGGTAGACGATAGATCTAAACATGAAAGGCATACTCATAAAGGAAAATATTTATAAAACAGACTATATTAAATTTGTAAACTTTTATTTATCATGAGAAGGCAAGTCATGTGAGTAAATATGTATGCAACACATATAAACAATAAAGAGTTTATATCCAAAATACATAAAGAACATTCATAGATCAATAGGAAAAAGAGAGACAACCAAAAAGAAGTAAGGACAAGAAACCTGAATAGGAATATCACTAAAGAGGATATCTCAGTGGACAGGAAATCTACTAAAGGTGTAGATTCTATAATTACACACCTGCTGGAATAGCTGAAATGACTGAAATTTCTAGTGTTGGTAAAGATGTGGATGGTATCAATTCTCCATGTAATATGCATATTGGTACAAGCATATGGGGAAATTGATATATGTAATTAAATAGACACATGCCTTATGACCCAGGAATTTCATTCCTACACACATACGGTAGATTAGATAAATAGTGACATGTTTATGAAATACTACACAGCAATGAAAATGGACAGGACAAAAACTAAAGTTACATACAGCAATTTGGCTTAATTTTACAAATATTAAGCTAAGCCAAAGAAGCCAGACATAAGTGGATATGATACAATGTGGCCCTCCAGATCCTTAAGTGCTGCCCTTCAACTGAATCCAAACTTCACCGAACAAACTCCTTTATTAAAAGGATTTGTTCTGTAAAATTTGGATTCAGTCAAAAGGCCACACTCAAAGATCCAGAAGGCCACATGTGGCCCCAAGGCTGCAGGTTCCCCACCCCTGGTACAGTACATATATGTGTGTGTGTGTGTGTATACACACACACACACACACACACACATACTGCATGATTCCATTTATTAATATATAAAGCTGATGTATGCAAAAAGTAATCTATGTGTTAAAGGTCATTAATATAGTCATTAATATTGGAGAAAAGAGAGAAATAGATGTTGGTACAAAGAGTATGAGGGGCTCAAGGAAGAATTTCGGGGTGCTAGTGATCTGTTTCTTGACCTAGTTGATAGTCATCTGAATGTTTTCATTTTGTAATAATTTATTCACTAGGATGTTTGTACTTCTTTGTACATAAGTTACACTTCACTAAAAAGGTTTAAAAAGGATTCAGTTTTATTTCAGTTGAATCAGAGGATATTAAGAAAATTATTCTATGATAGTTTAGAAAATAATTTACTGTCCATCAGCCACAAAGTCAGTATGACCATCGGTTGCAGAGTAACAAGGAAGCTAAGAGAATAAAGTTTAAAGATCTTAGGGAATAAAAGTTTCTTGAAACAAACACATAGGATGTGTTCAGAGCCACAGCCACCTTCTGGTACCTTATTTGATTCAGGTGAGAAATGTGCTTGTAATGTCTCCCAATTGGAATTTTGACAAAACTTTCAAGTCAGTTAGATTCAAGTTATATTTTACACACGTTAAAATTTGTTCTTCCTGATTTCTTGATGGGCAAGTTCAGCCATTGCACAAAGTTTGGTCCAAATTTGAGATGACAGAAGAATGACAAATTCAGATAGGATTAAGGTAATATTTCTTGTTATTTATTATCAAATTAGCCACAAGAAGTGCCACACGTGTATTCGTGATCAAGGATGAATGGATGTGTTAGGTAACTCAGCTCTTGGGATTATCCTTTGCTTCTTGTGGATATGGACTGAAGTCAGTGGTCACAACAGCCATACAGAAGAAGTTACCATATCAGAGAAGCCCAGAATTATGTATGGGTTCACTGTCTTTCCATATCATCTTAAACTGGGAAGGGAAGGGAGAGGGTAATGTCAGCTCTCGGGGGACCACACTTTTACCATAAACAAAGTATCTTGCTACAACCATGGTTATATAATCTAGTTCCCTGGGGGGTTGTGCCCCTTACTGTGCCATTAAGCCTGCTCAGAATTCAATGCAGTGTCTCTGGCTGTTGATTCCATTTCTTCATTCATTTGTTCTTTTATTCCTGAAACATATTTGTAAATCTCAGGTACACATCAGGTACTATAATAACCACAACAATTCCAAGTTGAGTGACTCTTAATCCCTGCCTTCTAGAAATCCTTAAAACATATGGTCATATTTCAAAATACTGACCAAAAAATCCTGAATTTAAAGTGAGTCTTCATCTTTTAGCTAATTCCATATTGTTTTGAATTTTTTTCCTTCAAATTTACAAGAAAAGTAACTTAAAAAAATAGAGATCTTATAAACATGTTAAATTGCTCTCAGCAAATACCTGAGAAATTTAATGTGGCTTCTACTGGATAAGTAATTTTCTAACTTCTCTTTCTTGAATTTGAAGACTAATGCCCCAATAACTTTAAGAGCATCTGATTTTAAGATAGTTTCCTCTTTTATTCCCTGACAGACCTAACATGAAAAACTTTTATAGTTACTCTTTCCATCTCGATTAATTTTAAGTCTAGTAGGTGGACTTAATTATACGCATGAAGAAAGCAGCATTTAAACCCTAAAATTATGAATCTGAAAACAGATAGGATACTAAGAGATAATCTTTCCTTATGACCCCAGAGACATTTGACCCCAAATGAACAGCTGGGCTCAAACAACAAAGTCTCACAGCCTTGACATTTATATCCATGCTAAAACAGCACACATCTCTATGAAATCAATTTTAAATTTCAATTTTCATTGTAATTATCAAGTTTTTTTCCCCAATGAATTTAATGATTTTTTTTCATAAATAAATGTACATTTTTACATCTCTTGAAGCAAGGTCCCTAGGTATCAATTGTAGTTGAAACAAATAATGGGGTGGGCATCTCCTTTGTTGCTTCATTGGAACAGTGATTTGGCCTCTCTGTGAGAATGAGGCTTTTGGATCTTAGAGCTGCATGTAGAAATAGACATTTTCTTATCCATTTTGTCATCTGTCTAGTCCTGAATTTTAGTTAACCAACATTTATTGAATACTTACTATGAACCAGGCACTGTGCTAGATGCTGGCAATTAAAAGGAGAGTGAGTTTCTAACTTCCTAGAGAAGCCAGTCAGGAAATTAATGTGACAGTTTGAGTGAGAAATGACGAATCTAAACCAAGGCAGTTAATCTGTGGTAATGAGGGAGAGGAGTTTTAACAGCTATATCTGAAAGTAAAGTGACAGAATTTGATAAAATTATGTATTTAAAAAACTATAAACACTATAAACATATATAGTCTTTATTTGCTGATTAAAACAAATAAATTAAAATATAGGGAAAAATAAGAGGATAGGTTTAAAACTGATATCTTGGGAAAATCTTGAAAGCCTTGTTTCTTCAATAAATGTATTTCTTCAGTTCCTCCCAAATTTACTCTGGAACAAACATTGTTTTGGCTCAAAAAATATTTCTGTAGTGAGGAAAAAATAGCATATTATTCTTTTATTATTTAAGGAGTAGTGAAGTAGTTGATAAAAATCCTTTAAAGGTGAAAATAGTTTATGTGGTAATGATAAAGAGGTAGATACAACTAAAGACAGGAAGTCAGAAAACCTCAACTTTAGCTAGACATTTTAAGCAGGTGGGCTGTGAGCTATGTTTGAATGTATTGAGGCAGAGTTGCATTCCTCTCTGTGGCTACCATATTCCTATGTTCTTTACATGCAGCTCACTCAGGCACTTATCTGCCTGGCTATTGAGTCATTTAAATTTTATTTCCCTCCACAGGGCTCCAAATTCTGCCATCAACTACCTGCGTGTCCTCTGGCAAGCAAAAGGTTATTGCCTTTCAATTGCTTCATGTGAGAAGGGAGGGATCTGTGGCTTTTCTTGTGCCCCCATTTCTAGCATAGGGATTGATGGTCTGTGCATTGTTGTAATTTTGAACTTCAAATTTCATAAAAATCAGATTTCAAGATCAGCTAAGAATGTAGGTATAATTTTATTATTGAAGTCACAATGTCTTTGAACTTGAAAGCTAAAAACCTGGATTGTTTTCTCTGCACCAATTGTTTAACTTCCTCATAGTTTGCCATTTAACCATGCTATACCACAGTATCTTAATTTACAAAACAGAGGAAAAGTCTATGTCTACCAAAATTTTGAGAGAAATAGGAGGAAATATTAACAAATTATATCCACTAAACAGACCTAAATAATGTGTAATCATTCAAGAGAAGTTAACGGAATAAGATAAAAAGAGGAAATATTTGTTTTAATCAGCAAATTTATTTTCTTGTTTTCCTCAGTGCCCATCTAGACCATTGACATTCCCTTCACTGTGTTCTTGTTATGTACCTCATACCAATTATGACAATTGAGTCAGCATGATAAAAATGTTTTCCATCTGTCTTGCCACTCTGAGAAAGGTGCCAATTTGTACTGAGAATCAGAAGAGCTTATAAGAGACAGCCTCTTCTGTGCACAGGACAAATTTGATAGAGAAATATAATCCTTGGCAGATTTGAAATATGATAGTCTTCTAATATCTCTTGTACCAACAAAGAATATGATTTATCCAGGGGGAAGCTAGCATCATTTTACAAAGATGGCAGTGATGAGTCATTTGCTATGTTACTATAGTATACCTTAGCAATGTTAGTGTGAATTACAGCTCAGTTAACATTGTTTACCACCTAATTATTAAGAAGCACCTTCATCCATCACTGACAACTCAGTAAATGACTCAAGACACTATAGTATTTGCAAGTAGAACAACAAGGTCATTGCAAGTTTAATTAGCCACTATGCATTACAAAATAGCAAATAGCCTATGATGAGAAGTAAAATTTCAATTTCTGAATATTCCTCATAAAATGATGGAGAACTGCTCACATATTAGTGATTCTAATAACAAATATATGATATCATTTAAGAAAGTTTTTTATTATAATCTATGATGAGTGCTGAAAGGAATTAATCACAGATTACTCATAAGTCAATGTGAATTGATTCTTAATTTTGAAGTGAGCAGTCATCTTCTAGCATTTGGTATAGAGATATCTTCAGTATGACATGTAAAATGAGTTTAAAATTCATTTTTGGAATTTGTATGTGGGTAGATAAAGCAAACTATGGGGTAAAGCAAACTATTCTTTGTTATTGGTGGTTTGACCCAGACTTGTAAATATTCTGGAAACTATTCAACATTGAGACAAAAGTACAATTTCTCAAGTCCCTAGGAATTGTTCCAGTGAGTACAGTCCTATTCCTACACATTTTTTGGTAAGGATGTTAATGTTTGCATCCCACCTAATATATCTGGACAGAAGACTCTGAAAATATGGGTGAAGAAGTAGTGATGTACATGAAGGATGAAGTATAAGAACTCTGTCAAGGTCAAGACCATTTTGATTAACTTGAATCAATCAAAATCATCATTTTCAAAGGCCATTTGTTTAGGACCTTAAATAATAGCTTTCCAAATGGATAAGTTATTTCTCACTATTTTTTCTTTGTATTCTTTTAATCTGCAACATTTTTCTTCTAATTCTGTAACCTTAGTGGGTGGAATAAGTATTATTTTTATAAAGCATATTAATATTTAATATTTTCTTTTATTTCAAATGTTATTTTAAACACTTTATTACTCGATTATATTTTATCATATAGACTTGACCTAGCTATCAGTTATAAAATCTTAAAGTTCTAAAAAATGAGCATCAAAATGACTATCTAAAAATGTGTCACATAATGAGATATAAAGCATAATGATAGTAAAGTTCCTGATCAACCAAGAAATATAACTTGAGTTTTTTTTAATGTACTGTGAAATATGTATTTCAAATACATTACAGAAAGCCCAATATGTTATCAATTTCTTCATTAGGTCATTACCAATACAGAAGACCTGGAAAGAAAAAATCAGATGCAACTTTTGTCTCATCCCTGATACTGGGACAGAAGTAGCAATACATAATATAGGTTTAAAAAGAAAGCAGTTGTTCACTGTCATAGCACACATTTATCCAAATGTTATTAAACTATGGACTTCTCTTTGCTTATATAGAGGCTCTTTGCCATTTTCACTAAGTTGGCTCTTTAGCACCAGACAGTGCAAAGCAGTAAGTGTTTATATAAATAGTTCTGATGACGATCACTTGCGTGTTTTGCTCTTTTGTGGAGGACTCTCTGAGAGGCTGCGTGGATCATCCACCATGCTCCTCACTGTTATCCAAGAGCACTCCTAAATGGTGCAATTTGTCTGCATTTTCTCTGTGTCAAAGAGAAATAAAAAATTATCAATGATGAATATTGCTTTATTTGGAACATGATTATATTTCATATATTTAGACACTTCACATTTTTGTACCAATAGAATATATGCACTGATATAATTTACAATCATTTCCCATTTATGGTATAAAAATAAACATTGAATAATTAATACACACCAAGCTAAATATTTTTACAACTCTTCTGAGTGGTATCTAAAGTAGGGATGGAGGAGCAGGCGTATGATTAGGAAGCAAACTCACTTATTTTATGTCTGGGCATACAGAATTTCCTACTTCACTGATTCTCAAACTCGAGTGTGTGTTAGAATCACTTTTGGCACATGTTAAAATGCAGATTTCTGGTCCCCTTCCCTAAGTATTTAATTCCTTACATTTGGGCTCGGGTCCAGAGACAGGCTTTATAAATAAGTACCTGACATCAAGATTAAAGAATCCTGTGTATAAGTAAGCCTAAAGTAAAACTATCTAGAGGTAGCAAGGTACAAACTTCAGTATCTATGATAGTCTTCTTAGAAAAATAAAACATCAAACGTTCTTTGAAATTTATAATTTTCAGGATGAAATGATAATAATGCTGTTTATCTTGTCTATTGCCATAATTGGGTTGTGTTATGAAAGTTAGAGTTTTCTGATCTTGACAGATGTCAGAAGACTACCACTGTTATATATTTTAAAACCTTGCAAAATATTTAAGACTAGACAGAATCCAAGAGATTTTTAATAAGTATATAATTTGAGTATAGATATTTGTATGAAATATAATGTTTTCCCTTATAATATAGCTTTGGTTCTAATAAAAAGCCTGGTACATCAATGTTATACTCCTTTGTGGCACCAGAATATTTTACAGGTTCTCATTTCTTTCTTTATTTCAGACTATAAATATATGATCTTAAGTTTTCCTAGGGTGAAAGAAGAATTGATGTCATGTAGCCATGCAGATATACTCTTTGCTCTTCCTTCTCCATGGGCATTAGGAAGAGAAATAAAGTAGTATTTTAAAGGAGAAAAATATTATTTTGCTTCATGCTTCTTTTCCACCAATTGAAACATCATTTTCTTACAGGTGCACCACTGTAAACTCCTGTCACTCTTTCCATCATATAAAAAAAAGTAAATGTCATAATGTGTCTACTAAAAGTCATTATATGCTCATTGAAGTCATTGTCCTTTGGTTAATATGCCAATATTCTTAAAATCTTGAACAATTCCATCCTCAGAATAGAATCAGTTGTTTTTACACCCCTATTTGCACAAATCCAAATTGAATTATTTAACCTGAATGTGTCATGCCCAACTACATGCCCAATTCAATTAATCAACTCAATAATTGCAGTAGTAATATGTATTTTTCCTCTAGGCTATATTGCTAACATAATTGTTAATGGTTCCATCATTCTCCAGTGCTCCATTGCCCTGGCCTCCAAAACATCCTCATTGATTCATTTATTCTTCAATTCATTCATTCATTCAATAATTATGTATTGGCACTTAACATGCACCAGGCACTATTGTATAATCTGGACACTGTTCAAGGCACTGTGCTTCCCTGATATGTTTCCCAAAACCATTTCTAACTTTATATGTCCAGTGTCACTTACAGATTTCAGGTTTTTATTTGTTACCTTTATCACAACAATTTCCAAAGCTCTTCTTGCTTCTTTTCTCATATCCACCATCCCAACTACCTCCCATCCTTTTTACCTTTCCTATACCCTCCCTCTTTCGCCATAGAATAGTGTTTATGATAACAGGTTTTGGATTCAGTGCTTGGGTCAACTTTAAAGTTTACTACTAATTCTGACCTTGGGCAGATGAAATAATGCACAAAAGGGTTTGGCACAGAGCCATGCACAATTATGTACCTAAAGAATATGTATTTTATATATATATGTAATATATATACACACACATATTGCATTATAGCTATAAGTCCACATTTTCTTTCTAAAACCCTAATGCATGCCTTTTATAACATAATTTACCTAACAAAAAAATTTTGAAAGGCTCCTGGTTCTTACCCAAAAGTTTAAGTCTTTTCACATTTGGGATGCTAGTTTGGTTTAAAGCCTCCTCTCCCATTTTTCCTCTACATGTAAAACTTCAATTCTACACAGAGTTTTACTTCCTGTTCCCCAAACTCCAAGTACTTCTCTGCACCTGAGCTTTTGCTCTCCCAGTTTCCCTGTGCAATACTCTCCTCTCCACCTGTCTAAATTCTGTCTGTCCTTTAAATCAAAAGAAAATGCCTACCCTTTTCTCTGTCCATTATTATTTGGAATGACATCTCCATTCTCTGCACTGCAATAGTACAAAATCGTCTGTAACTTTTAGATGACAAATAGTATCTGGTGTCAATTATTCTCTATAGTCTTGAACTTTTCCTTAAAGGTCTATTTTGTTCATATTATGGCTTACAGTTTGTTTTGTTATATCTTGTCTACCCAAATAGTTTATAAATCCATTTAAGGTATGGCCTTTCCATCTCCACATCCATCTAGAACAGTAGCTTGCTCACAGAAACTGCTCAATTTATGATTATTAATGCAGTAAAACGATGAAAATTGAGATAAAATTCAAATATATATTCATCCCTAAATAAGTAAGCACATATACTTCTATCAATTAATAGATAAAATACTGGTAAAAGTCCATTTCTTAATTGTTTTTAGATAAAAATACATAAAGAAAAGTAATTATTTTGTTTTCTTCTTATGCCCCAATGGACTACATGGATCCTCTCACGGTCTGTCGTCTGTCTTTCTGAGTGCTCTTTTTCTGTCCTCTTTCTGGAGTGTACACTTTGTTTCTCTTCCTTAAATGTTAGTGTTCCAGTGGTTCAATTCTTGTCCTGCTTCTCTTTTCACTGTACCCTTCTCCCTCACCCACTGTTAGGGAATTTTTTACCATCTGTATGTCTCCTAGATGTGTGGCTCTAGTTCTTACCTCTGTTATGAGCTCCAGATTAGTTAGATAGCAAATATTTATGGTGTATGTTTGTGCTAACCTTAAACGCATGTTTTTTCCTGAGCTCACAATCTCTTTGCCACAAAATTCTTCTCCTTTAGCTTTCTGTTTCTTACCTAATAATACATCTGTCATCTCCTCAAATCAAACAGAAACTTAGGAATTATCCTAGTCTCTCTGCTCTCCTTAGTTTTCCCCACATGTAATCGTAAAGTACTGATAATTTTACTTATAAATATTTCTGAAATCACCTCCATTTTGTATTTTTTTCCATTATCTAGTTTGTGGCTCTTATAATTATCCAAATTATTTCAGTCACTTTCTGCTTTTTTTCCCCCTACTTCCAGATTGCATCTTCTGTTCCTTTAAACCTAAATCCATTGTGGAAAATGCAGATTGGACCAGGTTTGCTCCCCTGTTAAAACCCTTCCATTTCTGCCCATAAACTACAGTATAAATTCTATGTTCCTGGGAAAAATATACAAGACTTTCCATGACCTAACCATTCTTATGTCCCACTTCTTCACATCTTACACCAGACACTTTAATAGTGATAATAATAATTATTATTATCATCATAATAAGAAGAAGAAAGAGGAGGAGGAAGAGGAAGAAGAGAAAAACCATGAACACAGCATGTTCTTGGTGCTCATTGCTGTGCCAAGCACTTTACGTTTATCATCTCATGCAAGCCTCACAATCCTTGAAATAGATGTTATTTTTTTTCCTGTTTTATTGATGCAGATACTGAGTCCTGAAAGAGAAATCTTTTGTCCAGGTGCACAGAGCCAATGTATGAGTAAGCTGCCATTCAAACCCAGATTTCTCTCCACCAAAGGTCACGTCGTTACGTAAAATCACAGTACTGTCCCAGGCCTTGTTTTTTCTTTTTTTGTTCTTATGTTGTCATTATGGTCTGAAATAAATGCTCTTCCCATCTTTCTTCAACTCTCTTTTCAAGGATCAGCTTAGGTTTGGTTAAGATGCTTCTTCAAAGCACTCAGTGTACAGTAAAAACTATGATTTTAGAACTTACACTGTTTTAAAATAATTCATTCTTTTCAATCTCTCCTATTCGAATACACTCTCTTTTAGTGCTGGAACCATGATTCACTTAGCCTTATGTTTCCAGTACTTACCTCAGTTAGTGAAAGTAAGTAAAGATTCAACACATTTGTAAAGCAAATTTTAGGCAAAGTGGGAAAATATAATCATAATGGCGAAGTAATCATTGTAAGGAATTTATAATGAGCAGTGAATTTACCAGTTTTCTAGGAAAATTAGACTATTAGTTTCCATTTTAAATAAGAATCTAGAACTACCAAGATTTAGCACAGGGAGGAAATGCTACCTTCAGGGTGGGCCAGGGTGGCTGACCTAAGGTCTACTCTACACTTGAGGTTCTCATTCCCCTTGGTGTCTTCTTACTTCCTTGACCACTGCCTTACACTTATCCCTTAGGGTCATCACACTATCATTTCTGTCTGTTGCGGTTGTGGGCAAGATCTGGAAAATAAGAAAGTAGGCTATCTTGAGAAAATAAACTCCATGAAATCAGAACTTTTAAAAAATTCACTAGTCTATTCCTCTGCTTATAGGAGTGCTGATACTTTATAAGTTCTTCATGAATATTTGTGGAATGAATGTTAAATTAAATCATGTTTTCCTTATTTCCCCTTCCCACAGACAAGTTGAGATGGCACTTCCAGAGGATTTCATTAACTATTAAGAACAAAGAACAAGAAAAAAAGAGATAAAGTTGCAGGTTTATGAAATATATATTACTGCTTTAATACCCTTTAACTTAATTCTCCACTCATAGCTAGCTTGAACCCAAAACTCTATCAGCTTGTTACAACAGGCAACAAGTTGGTCTAAACTTTCAGAAGCCTTGCCTGACTCCACATCTGATTTCATGCAGAGGACGTCATCTTTCACACAATCACCTTGCAATTTCTTCCTGCACTTCTTGTCAGCTCCGTGGGCAAGAACAAAAGCAGCATGTTCCCACAGCGCAACTTGAATCACCACTTTCCTTCTCAGTTCAGATTCTAGATGAGAAAATCCAATTTCTTCTCTCGTGAACTACACCAGGAATGTCCTCAAATTTAAAGTAATTCTAGAGAATTCTAGTCCCAGGTAAGATGAAGTAAATATACTCCATCTTGTCACTTGCACTGAATATGGGTTTAAAAACTTAGACAGAATGCATGTAATATCTATTTGAGGATTCTGAAACTAAACAGTAGCAGGTGGCTTGGAAAAGAATAACAGTTAAAATATTACTGAACCAGCATGAGTTTACCACTTTTTATTCTTCCAGTATTTCTCAACCAATTTGTGGACGTGGGTGATGGAGTACACACAGAAGGAGTATCATAAGAAGCCCATAGTTCTGGCTCAAAGAACAAGAAAGGACGCTCATAACACACAGAGACAATGTGAGAATATTACATTTATTTTTCTATTTATTTTCTCCATTCTTCCATCCCCTAGCCCCCAAGCAATCCTGGTGTGCGAGTGGCAGAGACTGGAAACAGAAGCCTGCAAAGGCACAACTCCGAGGAAAGAGACTTTCTCTACGTTCAGCAGGCCTATGGGTACAAGAGGGATGAGTCACTCTCTTTTTTTCTTTGACTTCCTGTCACTTGGTGCCAGATGCAGACACAGTTGAAGAAGTGCACAGCAGAGCAGGGTGAGTAAAGCCCCACCTTTCTAGATGGAAGACCAAAATGGTGAGTCCCAGGAACTGAGAAGTATTGAGGAGATCATGGAGAGAGAGGAATTTAGGAAAGTGATTCCATAAAGTGGTTTATGAATGTGTAGACTCAACTTGGAACTCACATGTGTGGAACTGATTCTACTGAGATCTGAACTAACACATAAACCACTCCCCACATCTCAGTCGGGATGACACATATACAGGCCAGATCCAAGTAGCACTACAAAGGCCTTGAATACTGAACTGGCAGCCCACAGAAGGTGACTTGGAACTTACAGCCTGAACCTAACCAGATCTGTCTACCCTTATGTGTCTATTTGCATATCATTTGCATTTTTGGCACCATACCTGTCTGCTAGAACTAAACATTCAACACTCTCTATAATATTAAACAGGATCTCATAAAATAATATAACACAAAACTTTATATAATATATAGTACATTTAGGAGCCTCATAAAATAATATTCAAAGCATCCAGTGTACAATCCCAAATTATGCAGCATATGAAGAACCAGAAAAATCTCAAATCACAGGAAAAGACGATCAACATACAGCAGTACTGAAATGAGACAGATGTTAACATTATTTGACAAGGACTTTAAAGCAGCTATCGTAAAAATGTTGTGGCAAGCAATCATGAACACTCTTGAAGTCAACAGAAAAATAGAAAGTCTTAGCAAAGGAATACAAGATGTAAAGAACCAAATAGAAATTTTAGAACCAAAAAATACAATAATCAAAATTAAGTGATTTTGATATTTTGGTATTTTTGATATTTTGATATTTTGATTAAGTGATATCCAATATACAGAGATATACGTTCATCCTAGACCCATCTTTATAATCATATCTTAAGTTTGTTCCATCAGCGTTACACACAAACACACGCACACACACACCAAATACACAGATACAATGAGAGAAGTGAGAAGATTTTAAGTAAAGATAATTACGGATAAATAAATCTATATGTGGTTGTTCCCATGATTCATATCTAGTTATCTATTTATGGTGCTTTCAAAATAGTAGAATTAAACCTGAGCATTTCATAGTTTGTGGAAATTGTTCCACATTTATAAAGGTATAAGCCCATTGTTAAAAAGTACCATATGTACATAAGCAGCAATTCTATTTACAAAGCCTGCCTTAATGTGTATATTTGCATATCATTTGCATATTTGTCACCATATCTGTCAATCAGCTCCAGCAATGAACAAATCAGGTAGCACACAGGGAAACCTGGGCCAAAGGAAAAAAAAATGCAAGGTGATCTAAGGTGGATGAAACCCTCATGTATTTGTTTTTTAAGCCAGTATTTTTGAAAAAAAAATTGTGTTGTCTGAAAATAAGAAATTGGGATGTCTTAAAAAATATAGCTTTTCATCTTTGAATAATTTTATTTTTCATAAATTTGGGGAATCTTTGTTTAATTTTAGTCTTCTTTTATATTTTCTTCAAATTATCTGGCTAGGCTAAGTACCTCCAACTACTAAATAATAACTCTGTGGTAAATTTACTCTAAGAGAGTCTTGGCATGTATTATTTCTGGAAATATTCCTATTACATGTGTGAAAGCAGCAAAAATAAAAAAGTTTGGAAATATTTTAAAATTCAGGATTGCTAAAAGATGCTTGGAAGTATCAAGGTTATAGTTATGAATTTCAACATCAGATCCATAGATTTGGTCACAAGTAAAAGGAAAACTGATATTTCTAGGAGAAAACCTCCAAGATGTTGAGTGACGCTGTCCCTTTGGGGTAGAATTTCTGTGGTTTTCTCCTGATGCTCAGATTTCAGCTTGGAAGATAAACCCTCTGTGAATGATGACACAAGGAAAATCCTGCTTGCTTAATAATGCAGCTTCCAGAACTGATGTTTCTTTGGGGGGTAATATTCAGTTATTGTGTCTGCAGAATCTTGGGACGGGGAAGATGCTTAGTAATCGTTATCATGATGATCACTCGGTATGGTTGCTGAAAGAGAGGGGCCTAGATTAGACCTCCTAGGCAGCACAGCAGCACTGGCTGGCAAATAGTATTTTCCAATGGGTAAAATATTTGATTTAGTTTATGCATGGTGTTATGAAACTAGCTTTTGCACATGGGTACACTGTGAAATTAATATTTTGACCCTGACCATGAAAAAATGGAAAGCTGGCACCATATTTACTTTCTAAGTTAATTGTGAAGTTGGGACTTGGGATCCTTCTTGGAAACCATGGTCTCTGCCAGGCACTTTCCTTTGCATTAAATCTGTGACTGCACTAACATTCATTAAAGGGAGGGAAATAACCCAATCAACAAGTTTGCTTGAACAGACGACCTTTCTTTGTTAAAACTTGTACACAAAAGAGATGTTGTATGGAAGTAAGGACTAAGCAAAAAAACATTGTAGCAATTTGCTGAACATGGAGACTTATTGAGGATGCAGTCCTGAATAATACACACTAGCTTTGCTCTTCCTCTTTAGTCTGTGTAGAGAAGCTATGAATCATTCATGGTCTCCCAGCTGAGAAGGGCTTCAAAGGGGATGGTTCTGATTGGATGTCCTGTGTGAATTGCCATGCTGCAGAATCCGCTACACCCCTAGCACTGGAGGGTGGAGGAAGCACTTTCATCTGGGCCTCCAAAGTGTTTAGGGTCACAGTTCACCAGGAGATAACGATGTAGATGTACATTCAGAATTAGCTGCAGAGATACCTGTGTAGTGCGGTGTGGAAAAGTGAGCCAGTTAGATCCCCAGTGGATGCTGTGAATCAATTACTGTATTCTGAATACAAGGTTGGCTGCAGGGGATAAACAGATGTCAGAGAATTTTTCCCTAATAAGACCCTGGTAATAGAAGAGCACTGTCAGCTTCATTTTGCATTAAAAATCTCATTTCCTCTTTATATGACCAATTTTATTAGGTCCCTAAACAAAGATATTTTGTGTAACTGTTAGCAGCATAATGTGAATGGTGTCACTAAATTTCATATTTTCATATTTTGTCACAAAAATCAAGAGGCAAAATATGAGTCTATCTAAAGTCTCAACTTGAGTTCTAATCAAAAAGGCCCTATGTGAATCTGTTCACATGCTGCTTGGTAATGCTTCACTTTTATTTTAAATCAGAAATATCAAAATTCTTAAAGAATATAATCTTCAGAGTGTAAATTAAAGCTAAATTTTGAATTTCTCTGTGCTCTTTTATTTGCTGTCATGGGTGACACTAATATAAATGCCCCAACTAGAGCTTAAACACCATTTAACTTTTCTGGGTGATTTCATTTTTTAAGCCTTGTACGTTGGGAGATACCTCTGACATGCTGTATTTCCTAACCCAAACATCAATCTTTCAAAAAAGGAAATTGACACTTGGATGCTTCCCTCTATACCCTTTGGAGGTCCAAACTGAAGTAGAAACATCATTTTGAGGTATCTGCTAATCTCTAATTAACCTCTCCCTTCATCTGCAACTCTTCTAAAAGGGAGAGAATCTCCTTCAGGCTGTCAAGTAGTATATTTTCTGCATATAGCTCCAACTGGAAAAAGGAGAATCAGAGCAGGTGATGAGAGTTCACTTTACAATGTCTCCTATTGATTTGCTGAGAAAATATCATTTTAAGATTTACTAGACTCCAATCCTCCAAATGTCAAAACCTTTGTTCCAAACATCTAAAAATGAAGACAGCACAAGCAACAGCTTCTTCTTCATGGCAGGAAGAAGACAAAAATAATGAAAATCACATGATGAAATTATTCAAATGACATAGAGAAATAAATTCATGCAAGTTTGAAATTTAGGATGACAAAGCTAGAGCTCCAGGGAGGAAAAAGCATTAATATTATATATGAATGACTATATAATGTTAATGCCTATATTTAGTTGAATTGTAAACTTAAATATGTTGACTGATCTAATGTTATTGATTTTGCTATTGGCTATTTACATGTGACTATTATGCATTCTCTGGAGCTAGACTAATTGTGTTCACAGGACTCGACAGATGATGGAGCTAAAATCGAAAGGAAAGTTACTTTTGCAACGCACAGCCCATTCCCAAAGAGAAGTTTCACACAGCAGAACAGACTTTGACAAATCTGCAGCAGGTGGCGCTCTTCCCCTGGCATGGGCACTAATTGGAGCAATTCCCTCAGGGTGGGTTCCCCTGCTGGATGTTCTAAGTTAGGGTGAAATGTCCAAAAAACTGAGATTGTAATTGTTAAAGAGTGGTGTCCTGTCAATATTCTAATTAGAATAATTGCATTCTTCCTTTAAATATTCTTTTTCAATTTCATTTTAATTTGGCATCCTTCATTTATTGGTCTAAATTTTGGGTAACAAGTTGCTGGTACTGTTGATACCTCCTATGTTTCTATTCAAAAGTGGATAGGTTTCCATCATTAGTTCAATCCCTTTTGCACACATAATGTACCAGAGGGTTTCTTTCAAACAAAATGAATGGCATTATTCATTGACCATAGCCTTATATTAATTAATAATAGATTAAGAAAGGTGAAAAGTAAATCTGCAAGACTATTGACAGGTTGAGTTTTGAGGAAAGTGTTCATGGAAGATGAGAAATGAAGAGGCATTAGTCCATAGGTAATAACATCTTTATGGGGCTTTACAGTTTATTATTCACATTTATTTGTCACAATCAAAAAAGCTACTTGAAAGAGTAAAACCAAAATTAAACTAATGTCCTCTTACTGAAAAGCCCATTATTTTGTTACTACAACACACTCCATTTTATTGTTAGGAGATGAATAAATGTGTTTGTCATGTCTGAGACGTAAGATTTTTATGGATAATTAATATGGTTGCTACATAATAATTGATGATAAAGAATTTAATAATAAATTAAGTAGCTACTTTGATTTTGTTTGGAGATTCCTCAGTTATTTTTGTATAAAGCATAGGTTGCCTTGCCATTTTGAAGAATATAGAAAATAATTATTTTGTTCAGTTCCCAAAGCAGAAAATAGGAGTATCATTCACTGAAGAGGCAGAATGAACTTACACAAATATTGGAATAGGAGTTTACAAAGGCAAAGCAGCAATTTTTCAGTGCCGAGACTGAGTACGTATGAAGAGTGTGCCTATATACCAGGGCTCTGATTTTATCTTGTTTGCTTTCCAAATATCTGAGAAATAATTCTAATATAAATGGAAATTCTTGATTTTCCATGAATGGCATTAACAAACTTAATGTCTGATTTAATATGATTTATGAGTCATTAATTCCTCAATTGTACATTAGAAAAGAAAAGTTCAAATTTTATTTGTTGTCCTAGATAAGAACCTATTAATTTTCCTTACCATTTCTTCAAAACAAATAGGCATTTCCTATGGAAACATTCTCTGAGTAGGAAATTTGAAGGTATTTGCATGGATAGTTAAATTCAAGGTGTTAAAAATGTGGCAGGTTCTCATAAGTGGTTTGGAAAATAGAAGGTTATGTAAAGTGAACATGTAGAATATTAAGATATACAGCATAACCAAAGTTTTAAAAAATCTTTCCAATCATTTATCTTGATCTGTTCACTGGGGGGATGGATGATGATTTGTGTAGTACTTAGAAAGGACCTTGAAGTTTACTGTAATTGTTCCAGGGCAAGGATCATGCCTCATTAATTTGGTGTAGCAACTTGTCTGGCACATGGTAGGTGCTTAACAAGTATTTGTTGCATAAAGTGAATGAGGAGGAAATTGAGTCAAAACCACTTATATAAGGAATGGAATTGATTTTTTAGTTCTAATTAGATAGTACATGGTGAGCATTCAACTAGTTTTCAGGGGAATGTTTTAAAGATTCATTTATTCATACCCTCACCTTTCATTCATCTACTCAGCAAATGTGTTTTGAAGTCCATCTACTTTTAGGCAAGATAAGATAGTTGGCTTTTAAAAATGCAAAGGTGTGTGAGTATATGTAGGAAGAAAGATAATTAAACAAATAATTAAATGTAGTGTTGTAAGTGCAATGATAGGAGTAAGCTTAGGATGCTTAGGACCACCTAATCTGGACCTTAATGTCAAGGATGGTCTCTCAGGGGTGATGACATCTAAACTGAGTCTAGATCTGAGGAATATGTAGAAGTCAAGATGAGGGTTCATGGTGGGGGACAGTGATGAGTGATCAGGCTGAAGAAAGAATATGTATAAGGAATCATGTATTTCAATAACCTGAAAGTCATTAAATAAGGCCACTGTACAAAATTTTAAAAATCATAAATCTAAAGGTAATTATGACATCACAGATGGGGAGAGAAAGAGCTCATGAATTAAAACTATGACTGGATAAATAGAAATGGTATAGAAACAGTCCATTATTTTACAGGAATTTAAAATTTTGTATCTACGTTGAGTTGTCTAGACATGATAATAGCCAAAAAGCAGGAAAAAATTGCCTGAATCAAAATATGATATTTAAAAGGTCACAACAAATGACAATTTTATAGTGTTAAAAATCAACAAACAATAATTATTCTCTTCTAAACTGTGGAAGATAAAAATGTGGAAGACAAAAACATTAAAATCATTAAAGATAAAATTATAGGTTTATAGCGTTATGGTGGCATCCAATTTTCTTTTTGGTTTTAACTTGGTCATGAATACCCAAGGAAATTTAAGGCATCTGTTATGAAAAGGGAGGAAAACACCCTTTTGCTTCTTTGTTTTTCTTGTGTTCAAAGACAGTAAGATGTCAAACTCATATAATATGTACAATTCTTCTTTTATTCTACTTGTCAATTTGGTTACAGAAAATAAACATAGAGATAATCCATACATTTTAAGGTCATTTGGCTGACAATGAGGTCTGTCTTGATCTCTAGGAGGGGGCTGATACAGTCACACATCTGTCATCTCAACATTGCCCCTCGGTTGCCTCCTAAAGTTGGCTTCAGTGGCTCCTTGGAATATTTTTTCATGGGAAAGCCACGACTGAGGCTCCTCAAATAAGAGGTCTGCCAAAAGATTCTAGTAAAACCATTAAAAGAGTAATATGACACAATTTTATGTTGTTTGTGTCTATTCTATTTTATTCTTGGTTTTAAAGAAATGGATGTCAATTTACCGTTTCTTGGAAGAGCCAGCTACATAATTTAGGGGCTTGGGGCAAAACGCAAATGCAGGGCTGCTTATTCAAACATTACTAAGACTCAATTTGATGGTGAGTACCAGTGCTGCTTGTTTTTCCATTCTTGTGACATTTCGCTTCAAAGAATGGATAATATTCTGAAATTTAAAAAAAAAAGTGTTAATCAGAAGAGAAAGAAAAAAAAAACCGAACATTACTAAGACTCAAGACTGTAAGTAACAGCAGAGCATTAACCCAAGATTGGGGTGCAGTGTGGCTGCCCTGATTAGGGGCACATGTCCATGAAGCCCGCCCTGATTTCTAGCATAAATATTCACTCTGGGAAGACAGCCCCTGAGAAATCTGCCCTTGAAAGAACAATGTGTTTCTGTTGGAATGTCCCCATTAGACAAAGAGGTAATCGGTTTCTTTGTGTCTACAAGTAAGGAGATAGAGGCAAAGGTGAGTAAAGAGCACAAGATTAGGCATCACTTATTGAAGGAGAATTTGTTTCTTTACATTAAAAGATAACTGGTGTCCTATATTAATACCAAGCAAAGAAAAATTTTACCTTTATTAAAATATGCTGATTTAGAATGAGTGTAAGCATACATAATTTTTGATTTTCCAAACATCCTCATGCACACGATTCCATGTGTCAGAGAGAGAATTATCAGCCATGAACATAAAACATATAATAAAAGCAATTGCCATTTGTCTGATTGCAAGCAAAGGATTTATTTGAAAAGAATTATCACTTCACCTTTATAAGCAATTTGGTTTCTGCATGTGCTTATTGATGGGTGCTATTTTCACAATTCAGCACTAATTATTAATTTGTATTTTCAGGAGGTTATGCATATAGTTCTCATTATTCCCAAGGGATTTTTGTAAATAACACTTTAGAACAGATACTGCAAATGTGTTTAGCTCTCACTTCTGGTTGCATATTAGCTCACATTATAACCCTGTTGAGAAGTCATAAGTGTTAGCTGGTATTCTACCTCCACACTCAAGGTACCCATATTTCAGTGAGAATACGGGAGTTTTCTGTTAGGGGAGCACACAATGAGAAGTTGGTCCCCGGATACTTTTTCATTTTAGTAGCATGTCATTAGCATCTTGAATATTTCAAAGTGTGCACAAGAAAGTTCATAAGGGGATAAAATAACAGTAATAATGTCAGATTTATATAGAGTCTTATACTGAAAACTCTTAAATTGCTTCCAAAGCAGGATCAGACCAGATACTTACCTGAGGTCCTTTTCCTTTTCTTTTTTTTTTTAATTTTTGAAGAAAGAGAAATACAAAACACTGATAACTTACAGTTATATATTTTTTCACTGGAAGGATTAATTTTATTATTTAAATATAATGATTTTTCTAAAGAGGGGTGAAAATGAAGGTTTTTTTTTTCTTTCTATTTGACCACTGGCACCTAGAAAAAAGTTTTGAGTTTTTCTTGCGATTTAAGTTAATGCTAGAATTTTAAAATGCTGAATGTAGAATGTAAATGCTCCTAATAATATTTTAAAACCAACAAAATGAATATTTTCTATTTTATTAAATTCATAAACAATTATTGGAACTCATTGTGACTAAAGTATATATACCAGGTTAAGGAATACTAAAGTGAGCAAGGCATGGAGATTTGCCCTCAAGACATTCATGATCCACCAGGACAGGGAGTTTCTCTGCAGATAGCTCATCCATAAGCCAGCTGTGGTAAGTGCTCTTAGAGAAGTTCAAGCTCAATGTGATGAAAGGACAAAGCAGGAAGACTACGTTTCTTAGAAAAGGTGACATGTCAACCTCAAAGAATGAGTAAGAATTCAAAAGTTCAGCATTGCAGATAAACAGATGAGTCTAAGAAAGTTCGAAGGAGAAACATTACCAATGAATTGGAAAATAATGAGCAAGTTTATTGGCTTTGAGGGTATGTTAGGAGAATAGAGGGACAAATATGTCAATCTCCATAATAAGCTTCTGTAATTTATTCTGTATATAATGGTGAATGTTTATGAACTGGGGAGAGATACTATATGAGCTGCACTTGAGGGAGGTAACAATGTCAGAATTGTGCCAGATGAACCAGAAGGGAGAAACCACATTCAGATTGTGAAAGAATTCTCTCCAGGTTTTATGACTGCTGGGCTTAAACATTCTGAAATCTTTTAGCCTTTATAGAGAGCAGGTAATGGTGGTGGTTATGATTGCAGCACTGAGAAACTTATTACTAAAATCATGTTCAAAAAGTGTGAGCAGGTTTTGTCAAACAGACATACCTTCATGTAAATATAAGAATGATATAATTCACTCGTTTGCTAATAGCAATTTTAAAGTGCTTTTGACAAAACTACTTTCTTCAGTAAAATAAGAATTTCTTTGTTTGCATTACTACTTTTAGGCCAAGACAAATTGAAGTCTAAATGTTGCAGTGTAAAAAAAAATCAATAATTCTAAATTAGTGGATCCTAAAATCTGAATTTTTAAAAATTTTACAAAATATTTTGATATGTTTGTGAGTGACTGAGTGCTGTCTTGACCTGTAGTGATCACATTATTCCAGAAATAAAACACAAATTTTTCTCAAGTATAAGAACAAATGACATCCCTCATGACTCACAAATCAGTTTATCTATAAAAATATTCTATCTACATCATTGAAACAAGTAATTGTTAAAGAAATCCTTTTCCATGGACTATGGAATTTTTCAATGTGACTGAATTGTGCAAGTTCCATGATTACTAATTTCAAGTTTGAATTTCTGCTTCTGACCTGTTGTTTTATTTTATTCTTCAAATCTTATTCCTTGAGGCTTACCCCACCCTCTGTGGTTTTATATCTTTTCTCCTGAGTATATACATAACCTATTTGTTTGGTTACTCAGACTCAGGCTTCAAACCAAGGAATTGGAAGTTGCTGCCTCTTGACAGCTTGTGCTTTATTCTTCTATCATAAAAAGGATCCTAAGTAAAGAACACCAGCAGTGACTTGTGTAGCTTCTGGGCATTTTTTTGTTCTTGTGATCTAAAGTCCACTTATTGTGTTTTCTGTTATTTGGAGGTCATCAAACTTTGATCACTAGGGGGGAGTGTGGGGTTTTACCTTGATCTTTGAGATCACACTACAGGCTGATTTTTAAAAACACATATGAAAGGTTTATTTTAAAATAAAGCCATAATTCATTTGTATCAATGTAAGTGTTTAAGAGTGGTATGATTCAAAACAGTGCTAATTAGAATTAATTTAAAAATGGAGCTAGCAACATGGCCAGTGATACCCGAAGGCCTCAAATTCTTTGGATAGATTATAAAATCTGATGTTACCCTCCTTTTCTGTGTCTATTTGACCCGATGTGTACAAACCTACTGCTGAGTTACCACATATGGATATGGCATGGAGGTGGTAAGAAGGGGAACCCACAATACCATGTGCCCATTTTATGTTCTATTTACTGCATGCTACAGTCATATTGGAAAGATTAAATTTCCTCTTTTCTTTTAATGATAGCATAATCATTTTTGAAAATGTAAATGAGTGTACCCTCCAATAAATAGAAGCAACAAGTCCTTTTATTTATTAAGTCATAAATATATCACCAGAAAAGATTTTAGAGAACATGAAGGAACCGGGGCCTCAGTGACCTTCATGCTTATCCAAGGTCACCGAGCTAGGTAAAAGGAAAGAGATATTTCCACAACATTCAGCTCCTGACACCAGTTCAATGCTTCCTTCTATACCAGTTTGTATTATTATATGCTTTTACAAATTCACAATTCAAGTAATCTTTTAGCAGAGATGGATTTTGTTTTATTATTTAAATTGTTACTTTCAATTATAGAGATAGAATTAACAAATGCTTCCCAAGTCTATCTTGATTTCATTGTACTGATAGACTTTCTACTTCGGGGGAGCACTTCATGAGAATAAAGAAGAATCAAGACCATTGAAGCCCACTGTGAATTATAGGATATATGAAAGTACAGATTTTTTTTTATTTTGAAATTTGTGGTTTTAGGTTTACCTCTTCCTTATCATCCCCCAAACTCCTCTTTCCTTATCTTCTATTTTCTATATTCTAACAACTAGAAAACAAATATTTTAAATAAAGTGTTGAAGAATAATCTGATGCCTTCTGAGTAGAAAGCAAATCTAAATAATTCAAACTGAGAAACATGTTTGGGACCCTCAGATTTGCTTGTCATCTCTAGAGAATGGGTTTCCTTCTTCCAAGCTGTGAGGACTACCTATGAAACTTATTCACTCAAATGTTTATTTAATCACTCATGAACAAATTAAATAGTGGCTATATTCATAAGATGTTGCATCAAATTCAGAGTTTGAAAAAAATATAAAACATATAGTCCCTGGCCTCAAAGAATTAACTGTCTTATTAGGAAAACATAAACAAGTTTAAAAATAATTTTTAAAAAGGTATGATTAAAATTAAAGATGTCATAAATGCCATAATCACTAGAGAAAGTCAGAAAGTGGGTGGGCCTTGAAAGATGGTTGTAATTTGGTAAGTGGAGAAAAGAGAAGACTTTTAGGTGTAGACACTTAAAAAGACTTGGAGTCGGCAATACATGAGCCAGATCTGAGGGAACATGAGTTGGCCAATTTGGTTCTAGTGGAGAATCTGTAAGGACGTAGGTGAAGTTAATTTTGAGGCAAAAGTAAAAGACCTTGAATACCATAAGAAACAATATAGATTGGATTCCTGAAGACCATCATCTCTTAAAATGTTCCTCTGTACAACAATCCCTGTTAGTAATAATGATCTGTGGTTAGATAATTGGAAGAAACCTGCCAACCCTAGCCCTCTCCTGGATATTTACATGAACACCAGAACATGTTAAAGACTCTGAGATCTGCTCTTAAAAATGCCATCAGATCATGTTTAATCTATCATTTTTACACCATTTTTAATCTCAAAACCTCTGGCTTTGCCTATCATTCGTGGTGTCATGTGTTCCAGTGCAGAATATTTCTCAGAATAAAATTTGGGTGTTTCTGTGACAATAGCAATAAAGTCTCTAAATAGGAAAGTGGTACAATGGAATTTCTCTTTGGAGAGGTAAATATGAAAGTTGTATAAATTTTCAAATAACTTCTGTCCAATTAAGCAGGAACTAGGATATATTCTGTCCAATTTGTGCTCAATGGGTTGTTCTCCATGGTTTTTACCATTTCAACAACTGTATTACTAGATTTTATTGTTTTCAGGCACTATCAAATATGATAAATCATCGTAATGTTCAACAAGTTTGACAAGATTGTCCCACTAGAATTTGTAAAGTGATGAGTCGCTTCAAATATTAACATGCTTAATAAATATTGAATGACCTCCTATAGCAAAAACAAAACTTATTTACAAAGCAAAGGAAAATGAGCAAGACACAAATGTAATAATTATAGTTTCTGCTTGATGACAGTGAAAATGGAGCAAATTAAAGTCTTTAGGCTCTATGTAATGATAATTAAAATCAGTTAACCCATTTTGTGATATGTTTATTACTGTCATTGTTTTAAATAAGATGTTTACTCATATCTGGTAATTATTCTTAAGCTGGATTTTAAGAGAATCTTCAAGTCTTAAGCCAGTGCTGTAGACGAATGCGAACTTTTTCCTAGGAAAAGTATTACATTTTCTGAGCCTGGCTCACTTTGATATTTAGCTCTGCTTGGGATTTTGCAGTCAGATTGAAATACATTAAGAATTCCTCTCCTGAAAGTTTCTAAAACCACAAATATCATTTAAATAGTCATTTGGCAATGTCAACATAATGCTAGAGTAATAACTTTGCCATAAAAAAACAGTTTTGTGAAACCTACTACAGAAATAGCAAGCATGAGAGGACATTAAAAATAAAAAGTTCTTCATAGCAACAACTCAAGGCATGGTAAGAATTAAGACAGTAACGTAACAGGAGCTTATTTCTAAACAGTTATGACTTCTGAAAATACTTAGGTGTCTTCATTCTTTAGTAAAAGCTATTTATTTATTTATTTTAATTGACAAATAAAAATCATACATATTTATGGTATACCACTTGATTTTGTGATATATGTATACGTTGTGGAATGGCTAAACCAAGCTAAATTTTTGCAGATAGAAACTATCAAAGCTATCATTACTATCTTCTATTCAACAAGGAAGAGGAAGAGAAATATGTATTTATACATACATGGACACACACACACCTGCAAAGGGTTTTTGATAAAGTCTTTTAAGTGTTCTGTTAACAACAACATTAATTAAGGGGCTTCCTCCATGGGATGGAGGGAAGGGTGCAAGAGGCAAGGCTTTCATCTGAGAGTGGGAAATTCCTTGAGGAATTAGTGGATTCATATCAAGGTGAATAAAATTCTGGTATAACAAAGTTTTGCAAAATCAATAGAAAATACTTATATCCTTGAGGGTTCCACCAAAGAAATAGAATGAGTGGGATATACCTGTAAAGAGATTTATTGCAAGGAATTGGTTCACGTGATTGTGGGGCTGGCTAGGCAAGTCTGAAATCTGTAGGGCAGGCCATCTGGGTAGGCAGACTGGAAACTCTCAGGCTGAAACCTCAGTTCTCTTCCTAAGGCCTTATTGAATCAAGCCCACCCAGATTTTCCAGAATATTGTCCTTTAGATAAAGTTAACTTTAATTTTAGATGCTAATCACATCTACAAAATACCTTCAGAGCAACACCTAGATTAGGGCTTGATTGAATAACTGGGTACTATAGACTAGCCAAATTGACAAATCAAACTCATTGTTATAGCATCCTTCTCTCAAGTACCAAATGCTAAATTAATTAAATTGTTGTCCATTTTGCCTGATCTATGTATGTATTTGGTTATAGAATTCTAAAAGTTAGTAATATATGTATTGTAACATATGTTAAGGATATAAGAACTCCCATGTGATCTGTTGAAATTAGTTATTACTGAATGTTTACATTATTCCAGGCACTTTGGTAGATACTAGGGTTTTCCTAGTGAGCAAAGCAGACGTGGTAGCTGGAATGACAGTGGAACATAGAGGTAGTTTATGTAAATGTCTTCAATTAATGTTTTCCTAGTTACTAATTATAAGCCATCAAGGAAGAAAATAATTCTGCTTCCTACGAGCAAGCTATATTGAGTATTAAGCATTCATTCATTCAAAGAACCCATATGGAATGTTAGTTATTATTTTTTTCAAAAAACATGCTTTAAAAAATAAATTTTACTACATATATTTGAGGTATACAACACAATGTTATGTGATACATATAGATAGTAAAAATGTTACTATAGTGAAGCAAATTAACATATTCATCATCTCACATAGTTATCCATTTTTTTTTTTTTTGGCAAGAGCAGCTAAAATCTACTCATTTAGCAGGAATCCCAAATACACTCAAATTGTATTACTTATGGCTCTCATGTCCTATATTTAGATCTCTAGACTTATTCATCCCACATATCTGCTACTTTGTTTCCTCTCACCCACATCTCCCTAATTCCTCCCCACCCCCACCCTGTCCTTGATAACCACGCTTTATTGTGTGTCCATGTATGTATAAATATTATTTCTGTACAGTAGTTCCCCCTTAACCTTGGTTTTGCTTTCCACTGTTTCAGTTACCCAAGGTCAACTGTAGTCTGAAAATAGGTAAGTACAGTATAATAAAATATTTTGAGTGATAGCAAGACCACACTCACATATCTTTTATTCCAGTGTATTATTATAATTGTTATATTTTATTATTGTTGTTAATCTCCTACTGTGCCTAATTTATAAACTAAACTTTATCATAGGTATATATGTCTAGGAAAAATCATAGCATATATAGGGTTCAGTACTATCTGTGGTTTCAGGCATCCACTGCAGGTCTTGGAATGTATCCCCCAAGGATAATGAAGGGGGGCTACTGTATATTTGAATTGTTTTTGAGATCACCACTTTGTACTAAGCCTTTACATGTTTTGGAGATATCAAAATAAGTAATAAACTATTCACGGGGGATAGCTAGATGTTTGAATGGTGTTTTGGGAAACTCCTGTAACTGTATAGAAAAACTGCCCCCAAACTGAGAGGGAGCCAAGAGACCAAAGAATGCCTCAGATGAGTCCACTTTGGTGAGTTAGATGAGTATTTAGAGGTTACTTGCAAGGCTTGCTCCTGGCAGCACAGGTTTCTTGCACAGGAGCTTTCTTGCATGCAAGATCTACATCTGCCCACCCAGTGGTGTCCTTTCAAATCCCTTCCTAATGAGTGATGCAGAGCTTTTACATTGTGTCATTGTTTGTTCACAGTGAAGCAAATCATGCACCGTCATACAACCCATGTTATGTTAATGATATTACAATTTTCCACTAGGTGGGGATTTTAATATTACAAGTAGCTAAAGGGCACTATAGGACAGCCAAAGCTGCTCTGAAGCAGTCAGGGCCAGTCTGAGCCAGCCGTTTCAGGGTAAGGAGGTGCTGAGACACCCGAGAAAGTGCTGGGCACTTTTCCTGGGCCCTTTTGTTGTCTTGGGACTTGCTTAATCCACTTTGTGACAATTTTGCTCAGAACTCCAGGCTAGTGCAGTGTTTCTGGTCTGTGGTGGGGAACCTGCATTTTTCCCTTAGAAGGGTCCTTCAGAAATGGACTCAGTGAGCAGCAAACAGCAGAGTCTATTGGGGGAGGCCTAGGAAGAACTGACCTGGAAAGTAAGGATTGAGCTATAATTTCGGAGGAAACTTTGCCAAATGGGGAATGGTGGACCAGGCTTAAAAGAGAAGATTCTATGCCTCACAACAGTGAGCCCTGGAAAAGGTATATCTTGAAAAGGAGACCAGTAAATTTGTTGTTAACCAACCCCCATTTCTTGTTTTATCGCCTCTATCAAAGAGAATGATAAATGTATGGAAAAATATTGATATAAGGGGAATAAAACCTACAATTGTTGAAGAGATTACACTTGTTTCAAAGTGTTCTAGATCTGCAAGATGGTAAGAGAGCATAGTTTTCCATTATCGGGTTCTCCTGTTGGATCATTCTGCAGGCAAATCCAAGAGCTGACAAGGTCAAGCAGAGAGGGAAACAGAAGAAAGGAGAAAACATCTAGGAAGGCATATCCTCCCACCGGGCTCAGGAGAACATGAGCGCCAAGAGAGTGCTTTGCTTTTGCGGGGATAGCGCTGTCAGCCTGCTTCAGCTATTTCATTTCCATTATGCTGTGTGCGACTCACATATTACTGATAAAAAGACTGAGAGTCAGTGAGTTTGAGTGATTTGCCCAAGGTCACATGTCAGAGAGCTTGTGATTGTAGGTAAGTTGGTTCACAGCTGGGGCTTCAGTGTTGTTTTCATTGCCTCTCAGTCAATTATCCGCGCAAGGTGTGAAATGAAGTTACATGTTAGTAGTTTTTCTGACAATAGATAATAGCTGACTGTGTCTCATAATCAAAGCCAATAAGTGTCCTGCACTAAAAGACTGACCTAGACTTAATAATTAATTGAAAAGAGGTGTGGTCCCTGTAAAGTATTTTGCTAAAGAATAAAAAGTCTTTATTTTCAGTTCCCCATTTTAATGAGATTTCTAGATTTTCAAAATGAAAAAAATTAGTCTTTCCCTCACTTTGCAAAATGCTGTATAAATGTATTGATAATCTATGATAAATTTTATTCAAAACAAACTTATTTTTCTACTTTATACTTTTTTTGATTTTATAATTGTATTTGTAGCCAAATTAATAATTCCTCATATCTGTAATTCAGCTTATTTGTGTGGCTTTGTGTGGCTTTTCATTATTTTGTTGGCAAGTGTTATTAATATGAGTACACTTTTTTTATGTAGACATAATATTCCATCAGTGTACTTATAATAAATGGGTGTATATAATTCTATTTGTGCATTCTCTCATATCCATTTCTTAGTTAAAATTTATGGTGGAAAATTAGAATTAAAGTAGTTTTCTTCTTTCTTTTAAATAAAAAGATGTCAATATTAAAAGTAAAATATCACAATTGTGCCAAAGAGAGACCAGGTTCCTTATGTTTTTTATGCTGCTTTTATGTGGTTTTATATCCTCCTCACTTATCCCCTTGCCTTTTGTTCAGAGTAATGTATTCTGTGTTAGAAGCCTTTTCAGGCTTCTCCAATGCACAGACTGTCAAAATTACAAGATTATGTACAGTGGTTTTGTGTTGTGGATGTCTGTCCACCAGGGACTTAAGCTGAAATTGTCAACTTGGACTTCAACCAATGGCCTAAAGCTATCAGGTAAGTGAAATTTCAGCTGTGCTACAGAACACTTGCAAGTGTGTCTTCATTAAATCAATGATGTTCTCCAAAACAGAGTTATTTCCAGTCAAAAATACAATTTGGCTCCATTATCAGATGATACAAAAAATTTTCGATAAACAAAAAGAGTCTCTGCCAAATGCTAAGAGGCAGATTGTACCTTGGTGCCCCTTCCTCTCAGAGATGATCTTCATGAGAAGTGGCACATCATGTGACGTCATGTCAGCGTCGTCTCTGAGGGGTTATACTTTAGTCCCTAAGTGATAATTAGTTGGATGGAAGCTTCAAAAGTACAGCAGCTAGTGGGTTACCATCACCCCTTTTATTCTCAAGAACTCTTTTGATCTGTTTGGACCTAGAAAGAAAAAATATGCTTCTTTCTCGAGTGTACCTAGTGTTTGAAGCGCTACAAAGACATGTGAGAACTTTATTGTTCACTTACTTTTTGTGATGTGGTTGGACATTCTGCTTAACAACTATATCTATTAGCTTTCCAGGAAGTAGAAAATACGTAGCATGTTAGGTGAACAATCACACTTTCACAGTCATTCTATAATTTACTCTTTGAACACAGAGGCACAAACTAAATGTAGTCTGGGCGCAATTTCAGAACAAAACAGTCTCCTTTTAGACCAACATACTCCTATGAAGTTTACTAGGATTCTAAGTGTATTCACTTTATTTAAATGGATTTTTAAACAATAGGAAACACAAGTGTTGGTTTTGAATATTTGGGGTCATTTCAAAATCATGGCACACACATTTAGACATGAATGAAACTGAAGTCTGGAAATAAAATATGGGTGAGTTGACCCAATATCCTAGAGGTATCTTCTAAGGCTAAGGTTTTCAGGTTAAGCATAAAACTACTGAATAAAAAGCAATCTATGAATTTATTATTTTCTCTATTATATATTATTTTGGGTATCCAGTTTTGCAGCTAACGTGAGCATTGGGGCTTTACTTGGCATTTGCTCATTCAACTGACTGACTACCTGACTGATTGATTGATTGATTGATTTGAAGGAAAAGAAGGAGGGCTGTTATGTGCCAGTATGTGGGCTAATTATTATTTGAAATCCAGCCTTCCAGGAGCTTACTCACAAATAAAAAGAAATGAATTAGTGATAGAATTAATGATAAAATAAAAACAACATGGATGACTCTCAAAAACATGCTAAATAAAATAAGCCTACATAAGAGTATGCACCATATGGTTCCATTCATATGAAATTCTAGAACAGACAAAACCAAAGCATGAAAGAAACGTCAGAACAATATTGTCTGTGAGTTCAGGGTAGAGGATTAACTAGCATATAGCATAAGGAACTGTCTGGAGTGTTAATGATGTCCTGTATCTTTTTTAAAATTTTTTTATTTCAAAATATTATGGGGGGACACTTTGGTTACATATATTGCCTATGCACTGCCCTAGTAGAGATACAATTGTGAACATCCCCCAGACAGTGTGCTCCGCACCCATTAGGCATGAGTTTTCCCATCCGCTCCACTCCCCTCCCACCAGCCCAACCCCTGATGAATATTATTTCCATGTATGCACATAAGTATTGATCAGTTAGTACCAATTTGATGGTGAGTACCAGTGGTGCTTGTTTTTCCATTCTTGTGATGCTTCACTTAGAAGAATGGGCTCTAGCTCCATCCAGGATAATACCAGATGTGTTAATTCACCATTGTTTTTTATTGCTGAGTAATACTCCATGGTATACATATACAACGTTTTATTAATCCACTCATGTATTTATGGGCACTTGGGTTGTTTACACAGCTTTGCAATTGTGAATTGTGCTGCTATGAACATCTGAGTGCAGATGTCTTTATTATAGAATGTCTTTTTTTCCTTTGGGTAAATACGCAGTAGTGGGATTACTGGATCAAATGGTAGTTCTACTTTTAGTTCTTTGAGGTATCTCCATATTATTTTCCATAGAGGTTGTACTAATTTGCAGTCCCACCAGCAGTGTATGAGTGTTCCCATCTCTCTGCATCCCCACCAACATTTGTTGTTTTGGGACTTTTTGATATAAGCCAATCTCACTGGAGTTAAGTGATATCTCATTGTGGTTTTGATTTGCATTTCCCTGATGATTAGAGAAGTTGAGCAATTTTTTGTATGTATGTTTGCTGGCCTTTATTCTGTCTTCTTTTGAAAAGTTTCTGTTCATATCCTTCACCCACTTTTTAGTGGGGTTATTTGATGTTTTCTTGTTGATTTTCCTAAGTTCTGTATAGATTCTGGTTATCAGTCCTTTATCACATGTGTAGCATGCAAATATTTTCTCCCATTCTGTAGGTTGCCTGTTCACTCTAGTGATAGTTTCCTTGGCTGTGCAAAAGCTTTTTAATTTGATCAGGTCCCATTTATTTATTTTTGTTGCTGCTGTGATTGCTTTGGGGGTTTTCTTCATAAATTCTTTGTCTATGCCAGTGTCTACAAGAGTTTTTCCAATGTTTTCTTCTAGAATACTTATGGTTTCATGTCTTAGGTTTAAGTCTGTTATCCATTGTGAGTTGATGTTTACGAGAGGTGAGAAGGTGGATCTAGATTCAGTCTTCCACATGTGGCAATCCAATTTTCCCAGCACCACTTACTGAATCAGGATTCTTTTCCCCAGTGTATGTTTTTGTATACTTTGTCAAAGATCAGATGACAGTATGAGGATGGTTTTATATCTGGGTTCTCAGTCCTGTTCCATTGGTCTGTGTCTCTGTTCTTGTGTCGGTATCATGCTGTTTTGGTTACTATAGCCCTGTAGTATAGTTTGAGGTCTGGTAAATTGATGCCTCCTAATTTGTTCTTTTTGCTTAAGATTGCTTTGGCTAGACGGGGTCTTCTCCAGTTCCACACAAAGTGTAGAATTATTTTTTCTAAATCTGCAAAAAATGATGTTGGCAATCTGTGAGCAGGCAGCTGTTGGCACTCTTCACCTCCTTCCCTGGGAGTGGTGACCACACTGCCATTTTTTCCAGATCTGATAAATTATTTTATGTCAATTTTATTTTTATTCCTCTATTGGTAACTTTTTATCTCTCTGGGAGATTTAGGAAGTATCTTCATCCTCTTAATTCTGACATTTGATATGTCTGGTTGTAGTCTTTCTTCAACCCCTCCTGTTGGCAGTCAGAAGACCTAAGAATATGACTTCTCAGGTCTTTCTTTAGGTCAGGAAAATTTTCTTCTGTGTTTTTTTTTGAATGAGTGATCACCGTTCTACTTTTCATCTCCACCATTTGGTCCATAACTAAGACATTTAGTAAATGTTTGTATGAGTGTGAGATCATAAGACTGGGCATAAATATTTGGCTGTCAAGAGCATAAGGAAATTGAGAAAGTGTATACCTTAAAAAGAGAAGAAGCCAGAGGAAGAAACCAAGAAGAACACTTCCATTTAAGGCTGAGCAAAGAAAAAGGAAGGGCAGTTTATTTTGTGGCATGGCAACATTAAGCACAGAAGTACTCCTGGTGGAATTCTATACCTTAAAAATTCCCAAATCTCCCCTGAGTTATAGAACTCTACTTAATTTTCAAGAATTATGGAAGTTTTATTGGTCTGCTAAAAAGAGGTCTTCTAATGCTATATAATTTGAAAACACACTATAAACTATAAACTACTGTTAAAATTTAGATTGTTAATATGATTACTATTATCTCAGAATGCTTTCATTCTTCCAAAAAATACTTACCAACAGTTCTTATGTGATTGAAATCAAGCCTGAATGATTCCAAGTCTTTTTTTCTCCCTACTTTCTCTTGCTTTAATATGTCTTTTAGATTATACATTAAATATTTATGGTGTACTAAACCAATAAGATATATACTGAGGTTCCAGAAAGGGAATATTTAAAAGTGAGATTCCAGCTCCAAAAAGAAAGAAAAACATTTGGAATTGTTGTTTCCCCTTTAGAAACATTGAAGGAGAAAAGATTACAATGAAGAATATCCTTCTTTTAGATGCCATCTGAGCATGGATAATCACAGAAGCTCCATGTGGCTGAGACATAAATGAGCTTTTCAGTACTACCCTCCCTACAGAACAATGCTAGGTAGTTTCCACCACTTCAACATGTGAATATTTTTGCAACAGTGGCCCCAAATAAATACTTTTATCCAGAGTCAGTCTTCTTGTCCTGGTGATTACAATAGCAAGGTAGAGAAAAATAAATAGGGCCTTCTGTACAAACTAACACTGTAATGAAGATCTAAATTTGCTCGTTATCTCTTGAAACAGCAGTTAGGAGGTACAGAGGGGACGGGATATTGCTGTTCTTTTGCGTACTCTGCAAGGAGAAGGAAGCAATTTGAATAAAATATCTGACAAATAAACTGTTGGGAATTTGTCAGAAGTGTGTTTCGGGTCTCTGCAGGAAGTCTGTGAGGAGAGTTGAAGGTCCATAATGATGAGGAAGTCTTTGCCCCTGTCTTGGATACATGGAACACATAGGGAATCTCTTCTGCAACTGTGTCTTTCCGTGTCTGTGCCTGCCCCATGAGGCACACTGCTACCCTCCACGGGCTAGTCAGCTGGCTTAAATCCAAAAAATTTCTCTGAATAGGTTATTTAATGTGTGGTGAATTTTTCTATCTGATTTATATTTACTTTGCACCCAGATTTGGGGATCTGTGTAATTTGTGCCTGAACCAATTATTTATTTTTAAATATAATGATGGTCTCCACCCACCACAAAGAACTGAGAAATAGGAGCCATCTTTTAAAAAGCTGCCTTTGAAAAGAACCATAAAAATAGTTTACTATTTGCAAAACCACATTTTAAATAAGAAAACACCCATTTCGCAAATAAGTCATTCCATAATTTAAAATCGAATGGAACATACATATGGTAAGAGCTTATCTTATTGCAATATTTTAAATGAAAATTTTAAAGATTTCATTAAAAATAACTTTGAGGAATCATTTAAGTTGATTTAAAATTACTTTATGGTCTTAAGGTCATAAGCTGAAATGCCTACATAGTTAAATAGTCTATAAGAAATTGCATCTGATAAAAATGGGGTGATGGGGTGGTTATAATATACCATAAAATAGAATAAATGTAGCTTCTATCAATCTGAAATGGGAAGTGAATTATGAGTTTGGAATTTCTGCATGAAGAATAGTCATTCTATGTCCCTGAGGCTTAAAAAAAAAGTAAAGATTTTTTGGCAGTACACACTTATAGTTTCTTAATATAACCATGTTATAGATTGATTTCCATATTGATAAAGATAGTTGGAAATTGCCTTGGCAATAGAAGAGTATATAAGGGAGTTTTTTTTCAGTAATAGACTCCCTACCTTTGTGATTTTTAAAATATATATTTTTTTGCTATCTATTTGGAAATCCTTTTTGGTTACAGATCAGCCACCAGGAAGAACTCAAGGCTTCTGTTCTCACTTCTGTTTAAGAAGGGTCTAATCTGAAGAATTTTAGGGATGTCAGTCCTAGGAGCATAGCATTCTTTCATATTCTTTGAGTTTCCATTGCTCTCTCTAGAGAGAAAAGACTATCTTTCTAGAGAACAAATCTTGAAGTCTAATTTGTGGATTTACATTTCCTACTATCCCAAATTCAGACTTCTCTCTGCATCTCTCCAACTCTAATAGAATGGCTTGCTATATTTTGTGTTTTTGTGTTGTTGCTTTCTGAGCTTGGACACTCAGGGATCTGTTGAAAATATATGGACTCTTTTACATATCTTCTCCTAATCTTAGCCTTTCCAGAGCTTTTTAATTTTCCAGGGCTTGAGAACATTTGCAATTACAACAGCAAAAGAAGTTCTTTTTTTCCATCATCTGTTTTCCTGCAGCAATAGAACTGAAATATATGTGTTACCCCTAATTTTCCTCTATTGCCTTCAAGCAGGCCCAGATGAGTTTGTAAAACTTCAGATAGTATTAGGTCGTCCCACACTTCTACCTCCTCCAAGGTGGTTTGGTGGATCAGGTCCTTGCCCTTTCTTTTCTTTCCTTTCCTTTTCTTTTTTATTATTTCAATTTTTATTACAAGATCAAATCTGTTTTGTAAGCTAATGACTCTTTGTCCTAAAGAGTCTCCTTTGGTTTCTTGTCAAAACAAAAAAGTATGCTATATTTGACTGGGTATATTCACTAACTCTGGTGAAAGCAGTCTAAATTAACAAGTAAAATATAAAACTACATCCTCTGTAATACGTTGAGGAACTGGAAAATTAAACACAATAATAAGCAGAAGTGAAGAAATAATGGGAACAATAGCAGAAATCAATGAATTTGAAAGCAAAAATAATAAAGTTAACAAATTTTTAGAGAGTGACCAAGAAAAATAGAAAGGAGATGCAAATTACAAATACAAGGAATGAAACAATGGGCATCACATAGACCCTACTGATATTAAAAGGTTAATTAGGAAATATTACAAACAACTGAATGCCCATAATATGAAAACTTAGATAATATGGACCAATTTCTCAAAAGACATAAACTACCAAAACTCACTAAAGAATCATCTGAAGAGTTCCATGTCTATGGAAGAATTTGACTCATAGTTAAAATTCTTCCAACAAATGAAACTTTAAGCCCAAATGAATAAACTTACTAATGAGTTTGACTCAACATTTAAATAAAAAAATACCAGTTCCTTACAATCTCATGTAAAGAACAGAAGACGAAACACTTCTTATGCATTTTCTGAGGCCAACGCTACCTGGATATGAAAACCAGATAAAAATATTACAAGAAAAGAAAACCATATACCTCAGGAACTTAGACACAAAAAAATCCTCAACAGAATATAAGCAAATCAAACTCAGTAATACATAAAAAATAAAAATACATCATGACCAAGTGGGTTTTATCCTGGGGATACAAGGCTGGTCTAACATTTAAAAATCAATCATTGTCCTTATCATATCAACAGACTATAGAAGAAAAATCATATAGTCACCTCAATAGATACAGAAAATCACTTGATATAATTAGACATTTATTCATGATAAAATCTCTCAACAAGAAGGTATGAAAGGGGACTTCTTAACTTGATAAAGAGCATCTACAAAACCCACTGACAGCATTATACTTCATGTTGAAGACTAAATACATTTCTCCTAAAATTAGGAAAAAACAAGAATATCTGCTCTCATAATTTCAATTCATCATCATACTGGGAGTCCCAGCTGGTGCAATAAGATAAGAAAAAATAATGAAAATGTAACATATCAAAACTGTAGAATGCTTAAAAAGTGGTTTTTGAGTTACATTGTGCTACAATATGAATGTTTATGTCCCCCGAAATTCATATGCTGAAATCTTCACCCCTAAGGTGATGGTATTGGGGACTTTGGGCAGTGATTAGGTCATGGGTTAGAGCCCTCATGAATGGGATTAGTGCCCTTGTAAGAGAGGCCCAAGACAGACCCCTTGCTCCTTTTGCTATGTGAGGTTAGAATGAGAAGACCACAGTCTGTGAAGAAGCAGGCCTTCATCAGACATCAAATTTATCAGCACCTTAATCTTGGACTTCCTAGACTCCAGAACTATAAAAAATAAATTTCTCTTATTTATAAGCCACCCAGTCAATGGTACTTTATTATAGTACCAAATGGACTAAACATCTATAGTCTTAAATGTTTGTGCTGGAAAATAAAAGAGTACAGATTAATGAGTTAAGTATCCAATTTAAAAAGTTAGAGAAAAAACCTACTACATAAACTAAATAAAGAATGAGAAAGGAAATAAAGAAGGGAAGGGAAAAAATTATTGAAACATAAAGTAGATATATAAAAGAGAAGCTCTATGAAGCCAAATATAGTTTATGAATATAATTAATAATATTAACAACCCATTGGCAGAACTGAAAAGAAAAAAAAAACCAAAAGGTAAAAATAAACAACAGTAGAAATTAAAAATGGGGGCAACTGCATATGCTACAGAAAATTTTTTTAAAAAATAGGGGGACAGAAAAAATAATTTTTTCCTAAAACATTTTAAAACTTTGAAGAAATGGTGCATTTCTAGAAAAATTTCACTTACTAATGCTCCCTTGAGAAGCAACAGCATAGTTAAATAATTCTATACTCACCGAAGTAACTGAATTCATAGTTAACAGTTCTCACAGTAACAAAATGTAAAAAAAAAAAAGAATATTATCAGACTGTCAAAGAACAAATAATTTTAGCTTCATATGGATTATTCCAAATAATAGAAAAAAAGAGAATACTCCATAACTTATATAAAAGGCTAGCAATATTTTCATGCTAAAACCTGACAAGAACAGTTTAAAGGGGGAAAAATTCACAGAGTAATCACATTCAGTAATATATCTGCAAAAATCCTGAACAAAATATAAGCAACTCAAATCTAGGGATATATATAAATCTTATAAAACATGAACAAGTGGTGTGAGAGGTAAAGGTGAACTTTTCCAAGACTGATCTCCACAGGCAGTACTTCCAAAGAGGAAAAAATTGCCTCATGCAAAACTGTCCACTTGCACAGTACCATGGAGAGCTGCGTGGGCCCAGTGCTTCTAATAGAACATCCTGGTTAGCCCCAAGACCTGCACCCCAGCCACCCCATCCCCATCTTGCCAGGGATAGGTTGCTTCTTTAACCTTGAAAGCTGATGTGGTGACTCCTGCTTTCGGCTTGGCATATGATAAAGCTACCACAGAAGGCTTGGACCTCAGTCTCAGACCACAACAGGGGAAGAGCTGGTGTTCTCTTCAAGCCACAAATGCTGAGCTCAGCTGCTGAGCTACGGCTGGAGCAAAGCCTCTGTCACAGTGTATCAGAGTCGCATACTGAGCCATAATCACACCACAGAGGGGCCAATGATTGCCTAGTAATGCAGCTGAGAAACTCATAGCCCAATGTTTGGGGTCTCTTTCCCAGAGTCTTTTCTGGTCCTATAGGATTAGTATTCATGGATGTGCAGTGTGATAGGCAACACCTGCCCCTGTTCCTGTCTCCCGGAAGCCATCTGTCATCAAGAACCATGGTCTAGTAAAGTCCTTAGACTTGATCTGCCCTCGGGTAGTATTATAACAACAATGTTATGGAATGAATGTTTGTATCCTCACAAAATTCCATGAAGCTCTAACCCCCAATGAGATGATATTTGGAGGTGGGCCCTTTGGAAAATAGTTAGGTTTACATGAGATAATGAGGGTGGAGCCCCCTCATTCTGAGGCTTAGTGTCCTTATAAGAGGAGGAAGAGACTGGGGCTCAATTTCCCTCTACCATGTGAGGACACAGTTCAGACGTGGCCATCTGAAAGTCAGGAGGAGGGCTCTCCCCAGAACCTGAACACGCAGGCAACCTGATTTCCAACTTCTAGCCTCCAGAACTGTGGGAAAACAAATTTCTGTTGCTTAAGTCACCCAGTCTATGGTATTTTGTACGGCAGCCTGAGCTCACTAAGACAGTGAGGAAACAAAAAGAAAGGGGAGTTTGGCTCACCCTCCAGTGATTGGAATGAGACCTTGCGTTTCTTATCAGCTTTCTTCCGGGGTAGTTAGACAGAGTAGTTCTGTCAACAGGTGCTGACTGAACCCCTGATTGAACTTCTGTTGAATTCCCGTTGATCCAGATTTGAGGGTGTGCACTGCCATTGGAAGTAGGAAATTCAATAAACGTACTAATTTAGCCTAGAATTAAATCAAGAGAATAGCAGATATCCTGGTTTTCTTTCACTCTATTGAACATCTTAACAGTATTGGAAGGTGGGGGATGGATATCTTTGACAGTTTACTCCAATTCAAAATAACCTGAGTATATTTTTTCCACATTTTCACAGTATTTTTTCTCTTTTCTGAAGAGCTTCTTGTTCATTACTATGATAGTCTTGAAGCTCATTAGAGTTCAGAGGGTTAGAGTTAGATCTTTCCCTGTTTATATCTTTAAATTACATCAGCAGTTAATCTCTGTGGGGCTCCTTGTTTTCACAGTGGACTTGGGTTATTATTTTAATCCCACATGCTCTAAGACTAACAAACGTAGGGAAATACAATACTGTGATAGCTGTCTATCTAAGTTCAGCAGCAAATCATGTAAAAGCAGTGGTTTTGTCTTTTAATCCCCATTATATGTTAGTAATATACAGTCATACATTGTATAATGATGTTTCGGTCAGTAACAGACTGGTAGTCCCATAAGATTATAATACTCTATTTTTATTTTACCTTTTCTATGTTCAGACATGGTGATGTATACAAATACCACTGTGTTACAATTGCCTACAATATTCAGTACTGTAGTATGCTGAACAGGTTTGTAGCCTAGGAGCAATAAGCTATACCATATAGCTTAGGTATAGAGTAGGCTATACCATCTAGGTTTGTGTAAGTATACTCTATAATGTTTGCACAATGACAAAATCACCTAAGGATGCATTTCTCAAAACACATCCTTATCATTCAGTGAGGCATGATTGTAAATAATTATAACACAAATACCATATTTAAACAACAAATATAGCAACACAAAAGGTGTAGAATGCATAGTTTTTGAATTTGATATGCCATCTCCTTTGGCTAGACCTAGCTCTAGTCTCCCTTTAAGAATCAAGTCCTAGAGTTTACATATTGTGGTATTCTAGGAGCCCAATATCTTTAATCCACTTCCTATGCTCCTCACATAGTCTTAAATTGCAATATAGTGCACAGCAACTCAAGAAGTGGGTGTCCAGTCTACTTACACCATCTAAACAATTAACCTCGTTGCACAGTAAAACCTGAAACAAAATAATTTGCACCAAATTAACTACTATTCAGCTGCCTGCAGAAGTGTGCAAAACCTGCAAAGTAAAACATGTTTTATTTCCCTCGTATGCTGAAACCATCTTGCAGGTGCTGTATTAAAGTAGAAAAAAATATATTTCTTATTTTAAATATATTATATACAGTAAGTACTCACTTAATGTCGAGCATAAGATCTTAAAAACGGCAACTTTAAGTGAAACAATGTATAACGAAACCAATTTTTTCCGCTTATCAGTGTTATAAGGAGATAATGTTGAACGAAATGACATTATTCAAGGACTTTGCCACACTATACATAGACTGGAATAAAATAACACAAATCACTTAGTCTTATCTTCTTGCTGCTTGAATTATGAAATAATATATCCTTAAGCCTAATTTTTTAAAGTGTTCAATTAAAACATATCTGGGGTCCCTGCTTACAGGCCCACATTTGCTGCATTACAGGCACTGACCATTGCTCCGGGCAAGCATTTTCGGAGCAGCACAAAGCAAATCCCTTCCTCTTCTTTTATGGCAGGGGCTTATGATGCCACTGTGACACATATGTTTCCAATTAATCTCCTGCTAGGCTATCTGATTGAATTACATAATCACTGGAATGTTTTAAGACTTAACTAATTTGAAGCATAGCCATAGGTTAAACACTGTTGAACCATCACACTCGAAATATATGTTTAACATAAACAAATCATTTCACAGATACAAGAATGGCTAATGAGGTACCATAATAAAGGGAGGCAAATGCCTTTGTCTTATTTTGTCCTTTTACCCAAAACATTATAGTGCCTTATTTTTAATAAGGTACAAGGAAATTTTTCCATTTATTACAGTATAGACAAACAATCTGAATAATTCAAGCTCTGTTTACAGAGCACAAAGTGAGGTTCAGATTTCATAAATATTCATGATTAGTGTGGGTAAGCACTTCAGATAATTCAGAAACCACCCTATCCCTGCACAGTTCAATTTGCTAGTCTGGAGAGAACCAATTTACCAATAATCATGACATCTCTACTTCACTAAGTATAGATCCAAAGAAGAGAAAATACTTCCTTATTTTTTAGATTAATTCAGATTGTTTTTTCAACTTGATTATGTAGGATTATGTGGATTCAGTCACAGAAGGAGATTGTGCACAGTCTCCCCAAATTCCTGGCCTATATTTTAGATATGGTATTTCTCTTTTCCTCCATTTTCTTATTCTCACTTTCTGCCCGTGGTATGGACAATGAACATGAAAGACAGCACTTAGGTCTTAGCTTCCAGTGATTTCTTCCAATTAGGTGACACTAGCACCTTGTGAAACTGTTGCTCAGAAGGCAGTGATCCTCCCTACTTTGGAAAATGAATGGTTTCCTTTACAAGGGCATTCCAGAAACATAGGTCGCCTTGTAAATAAAAACCTGGCTGAGAAGAAAACAACAAAATGACATCTAAGGTTTAGGCAAAAATTTAAAATCCCTGTCCTTCTAGTTACCTCTACTGCTTCTTTTTAAAATAAATGTCTTCAGTAGCTAGAAAACAGTTATACAAGAGAAAGAACTAATGAGAAATCATTGATGGAAAACAGTCCATCAATGAAAAAAAGAAATTTTTAAAATGGTAATTAAAAAATAAGAGCTATGAATGTAGTTCTCAAATGCAAACCTTGTGTTATATTTTAAGCTTATCTATGAAGAGTGATCTCAGATCACCTTGACTTTCCAGAAGTCCTCAAGCATGCAGTGCTTTTCTTCCAAAGCCTTGCAAGTTTCACAAATATCCTCTTTGTTTTATTCGGTATCTATTGAAAGGCTGTTGCCACAACAGAACAAAGCTGGACAGTCTGATACTTGAGGATGTGTCAGGGCTTTCAAAAAGCTTCCCATCTAATGAGGCAGCAAAGCTGACAGACATGCAGGGACAGCATCCGGCTTTCCCCTGTCTATTTCCACAATGGAGTGACCAGAACTCTGCTATTTTCTTCCAGGAGCAAGTCTGCCTGAGCCTTTAGTAGCCATTTCCTTGCCATAAATTTTTCTTGTTTGGGCTTCACATGCTAAAAAATGGCTAGAGCAGAGCTTCTAGAATATTTGTAAGAAGGGTGTCTATTTTATCTGAAGTTGGTAATGATAGAGGAGTGAGTATGGGACAGGGAAGAGCAGGAAGGAAAAGGTGAAGACAAGCAGGAAAGTAAACTAGAGCAGTATACCCTAGCACCTCTATGACTTTGACAACTATTTGTCTACAGGTCTGTTTCTACTAATGGAGTGTTCCCTGAGGAGAGGGACTATGTCTTATTTGTATCTGGAATCATTGCATCTACTATAGGGAGGTGAAAATCTCCCACTCTTCTGCTCACCTTTCCTTTCATCATCTTTCTCTCTCTCCTCCCCAAGGGCAGAGGAGTTGCTCATGTATTTAGTCTGAGTTTACAGTATTGACTGGGCAATATTGATCAGCAAATAAGGCCACTGATCATACTCATCTGTGGGATAGGAAGTTAAATTAACCAAGAACAGTGAGCTCTAATAGAAAGACTAGGAGGGACTAGGAGTCAATGGCCTGGAGCCTGGTAGATAAATATTTCAAACAAAAGCAAGCAGCACATGTATGTTTGCTGGACATGGACCTCTGGCCAGGTAGGTGGAATCACTGACTGAACTATATCCCAACTATATAGATTCTCTATTATCACATGGAAGGGTCAACTACTGAAATAAATTTTTCTAATTCTTGGATTTGTTACTAGTATACACATAGATGTCAGAAACAAATGTTTCACTAAGATTTTAATTCATTAATTAAAATGTTTATCAGAAGCCTATTTCATTCATTCATTGACTGCCTCTGTGCTAGGCAAACTGAATGATCTGCATACTCTGTAAAGACATCAAGCTAGAATATGTTACTACTGTCAGACAGAGCCGGCTTCATGGGTGTGCAACCTGTGCAGTCACACAGTGCCCCACACTCAAAAGGGATCCACACTTGATTTAATGCTCTGCTGTCATGGTCTGGAGATTCTTACAATTTTTTAACAGTGGGCCCCACAAATTTTGTAGCTGGTCCTGCCCTCAGAGTCAGGATAAAAAGATATCAGATAGGATTGTGTGAATGTCAAGTTGAACATTCTTTAAAAAGCCAAGGGATAGTAAGGATATATACACAAGTAGCCCATAGGGTTATCTCAAATCTCAGTATTCAGAAGCTGGTATATTCTGGGATTTAGCTTGATGTCAAGCAAGCAGACTATGAGATGTGAAAACCAGAAAGTCAGAAGAAGAGAGACTGACACAAGGAAAATCCAAAATTCTGAATATGTGATCTTAGAGTCTAAAAATTGAGGTTATTCATTTGTTAATTAGCTAGATTTAACTATTATGCAATATATATATATACTTCAAAACATCATGTTATACATGATAAATACATAATTTTATCTGTCAATTTAAAAAACAAAAATTAAAAACAACAAACTTTCTTCCTTAAAAATAAATTAAAATGCAAAAAGTACACGGATTCATGTACTTTTGAGAAGGCATGGTCTCTGAAGCAGTTCCCTGCTCCCATTTTTATTTGTTTTGTTTTGTTTTTTATTTTAAATTTCATTATGTAAATTTTTTAGACATTGCAAATATATAGAAAGAATAGTATAATTCACCTTTCTATATTTATTATCCAGCTTCAAGAATGATCAGTATTTTGTCAATCTTGTTTCATTTATTCCTCCATTTTTTATTGAAGTATTTTAATTCAAATCCCTACATTTCACTCATAAATACTTCAGTGTGTAAGTCTAAAAGATAATGATTCTTTTTTTAAAGACAACCTTAATACCATTGTCACATCTAACAAAATCAATAATATTTAAAAAAATTACTTAATGTTCAGCTTATGTTCCAATTTCTCAAAAATGCCTTTTTACAGTTACTTTGTTAAACTAGGATTCAAACAACGTTTGCGTTTGTTTGGTATTGTCACTTAAGTTTCTTTTAAGTTACTGTATTTTCTCTTCCTTCCATTTTTTTCATGCTATTTATTTGTAGAAGTATCTGGGTCATTTTCCTTGCATAATTACCCACATTAAGAATTTGGTTGATTGCATCTGCACAGGGTTGTTCCTCTACCCCCAGAATTTTTGTGATAACTGGTTTTAGATTTAGGGGACAGATTAGATTTAATTCGGGGGTAAGAAAACTGCATAAGTGGTGCTGTATATTTTCATTTTTTCCTCCAGCTTTATTGAGGTGTAACTAACACATAAAAACAGTGCATACGTGAGGTGTACAACATGATATTTTGATAAGTGTATATATTGGGAAATGATTACCATAATCGACCGAATTAACATGTCTATCCACCTCACATAGTTACCATTTTTTTGTGTGTGGTGTGAACATTTAAGACCTACTCTCCCAGCAAATTTCAAGTATACAATACTGTATTATTAACTATAGTCACTAAGCCATACATTAGATCTCCAGTTCTTATTTATCCTGCATAATTGAAACTTCATACCCTTTGACCATCATGTCCCCATTTCTCCCACCTCCCAGACCCTGGCAACCACCATTCTACTTTGCTTATGTGAGTTGAAACTTTTTAGATTCCACAGAGAAGTGAGACCATGCAGTATTTGTCTTTCTGTACCTGGCTTGTTTCACTTAGCTTAATGTCCTGCAGGTTCATCCATGTTGTCACAAATGACAGAATTTCCTTTTTTCTTAGGGCTGAAAAGTATTTCATTGTATATCATATTTTCTTTATTCATTCATCTGTTGATGGACACTTGGGTTGATTCCATGTTTTGAATATCATGAATAATACTGAAATGACCGTGGGAGTGCAGACATCTCTTCCAGGCACTGATTCCATTTCCTTTGAATGTATTTTCAGAAGTGGTATTGCTGGATCTTCTGGTAGTTTTGTATTTAATTTTTGAGACCCTCTATACTGTTTCCTATAATGCCTGTATTAATTTACATTCCCAACAACCATGCACAAGGATTCCCTCTTCTTTACATCCTTGCCAGCTCTTATTACCTTTTGCTTTTGATAATAACTATTCTAAGGAGTGTGGACTGATACCTCATATTTTGATTTACATTTCCCTCATGATTAGTGATGTTCAGCATTTTTTCATACACCTATTGGTCTTTTGTATGTCTTTGTTTGAGAAATGTCTATTCATATCATTTACCCATTTTTTAATCAAGCGATTTATCTTCTTGCTATTGAGTTGTTTGAATTCCCTATGTATTTTGAATATTGACCCTTTATCAGATGTATTGCAGATATTTTCTTCTAATCCATAGGTTGTCTCCTTACTCTGTTGATTGTTTCCTTTGATGGGCAGAAGCTCTTTGTTTGATGTAATTCCATTTGTCTAATTTTGCTTTTGTTGCTTGTGTTTTTGGGGTCATATCCAAAAAATCATTGCCAGATCAATGTTGTGGAGCTTTACCCCTATATTTTCTTCTAGTTGTTTTATAGTTTCATGTCTTACATATAAGTCTTTAATACATTTTGAGTTAATTTTTGTGTATTTTCTGAGATAAAGATCTAATATCATTCTTCTGCATGTGGATATACAGTTTTCCTAATATTATTTATTGAAGAGATTGTCCTTCCCCCATTGTGTGTTCTTGGCACCTTTGTCGAAAAGCAACTGGCCTAAAATGTGTGGGTTTATTTCTGGGATGTCTATCCTGTTCCATTGGTCAATGTAAATGTTTTTATGCCAGCACCATGCTGTTTTTATCACTATGGCTTTGTAATATATTGTGCAATCAGATAGTGTGATGCCTCCAGCTCTGTTCTTTTCCTGAAGATAGCTTTGGCTATTCATGGCCTTTTGTGGTTCCATAGACATTTTAGGATTGTTTTTCTATTTCTGTGAAAAATGGCATTGGAATTTTTATAGAGATTGCACCAAATCTGTAGATCACTTTGGATATTATAGACATTTTAACAATATTAATTCTTTCAATCCATAAACACAGGATATCTTTCCATTTATTTGTGTCTTCAATTTCTTTCATCAATATTTTATGGTTTTCAGGATGCAGATCTTTCACCTCATTGTTTAAATTCTCTCCTGAGGATTTTATAATTTTATTTTTTGATACTATTATAAATTGGATTGTTTTCTTTATTTCTTTTTCTTGCCTATTTACTCTGGCTAGAACTTTCAGTACTAGTTTGAATAGAAATAGCAAGAGTGGGCATCCTTGTCTTGTTCTGGATCTTAGAGGAAAAACTTTCAACTTTTCAAGTTGAATATGATATTAACTATGGGCTTGTCCAATAACCTTTATTGAGTTGATGTACATTTCTTCTTTATCTAATTTTTGAGAGCTTTTATCATAAAAGGATATTGGATTTTATTATATACTTTTTCTCCATCTATTGAGATGGTCATGTGGTTTTTGTCCTTCATTTTGTTAATATGGCACATTGCATTTATTGATTTGCATATGTTGAACCATTCTTGTATCCCAGGGATAAATCTCACTTGATTATGGTGAAAGATCCTTTTAAGGTGCTTGCTGAATTCAGTTTGCTAGTATTTCATTGAAGATTTTTGTATCTATGTTCATTGGGAATATTGGCCAATAGTTTTCTTGTAGAGTTTTGTCTGGCTTTGGTATCAGGGTGATACTGGCCTGATAAAACAAGCTTTTATTACTGCTTCAATCTCACTACTAGTTATTTATCTGTTCAGAATTTCTATTTCTTCCTGACTGAGTCTTGGGAGGTTGTGTGTTTCCAAGAATTTATCTATTTCCTCTAGGTTTTCTAGTTTGTGTGCATAGAGATTTTTTTAGTACTCATGGATGATGTTTTGTATTTCTGTGGTATCAGTTGTAATGTCTCTTTTTTCATTTCTGATTGAGGTTATTTGTGTCATTTCTCTTCTATTTCTGGTTAATCTGGGTAGTGGTCTTTCAATTTTGTTTATCTTTTCAAAGAACCAACTTTTTATTTCATTGATCCTTTGTCTTTGTTTGTTTGTTTGTTTCCATTATATTTACTTCTGCTCTGAGGTTTGTTATTGCTTTTCTTCTGCTGGCTTTGTGTTTGGTTTGTTCTTCCTTTTCTGGTTCCTTGATATGTGACATCAGGTTGATAATTTGTGATCTTCCTATCTTTTTGATGTAAGCATTTAAGGCTATGAATTTTCCCCTTAGCACTTCCTTTGCTGAATCCTATAGTTTTGAAATCATGTGTCCCCTTTGTCATTCAGTTTGAAGGAGGTTTTGATTTCTGTTTTAATTTCATCATTGACCCAAGGATCATTCAGAAGCAGCTTGTTTAATTTCCATGACGTTGTGTGGATTTGAGGGTTTCTCTTGGAATTGATTTCTAATTTTATTCCACTGTGTGGTCTGAGAAGATATATAGTATTATTTCAATGTTTCTGAATTTTCTGAGACTCGCATTGTGACCTAGGATATGATCAATCCTGGAAAATGTCTCATGTGCCAATGACAAGAATATATATTATGTAGTTTTTGAGTTAGGTGTTCTACAAATATCTGTTAGATCCTTTTGTTCTAGAGTTCCACTTAATTCCAGTATTTCTTTGTTGATTTTCTGCTTGGATGATCTGTCCAATATTGTCAATAGGGTGTTGAAGTGACTGGCAATTATGATGCTAATGTTTATTCCCTTGATTAGTTCTAGTAGAATGTGCTTTATGGATCTGGAAGCTCCTGTTTTAGGTACCCATATATTTAGGGTTGTTATGTCTTCTTGCTGAATTGCCTCCTTTATCATTACATAATGACCATCTTTGTCTTCTTTTACCACTGTTGATTTAAAGTCAATTTTATCTGATATGAGAATGGCTATACCAATTTGCTTTTGGTCTCCATTTTCTTGGAATATTTTTTCCATGACTTTACCTCGAGTCTGTGCATGTCCTTATGAGTTAGATGGCTTTCTTGGATACCATATACTTGGGCAATGATTTTTCATCCATTCAGCCAGTCTATGTTTTTTAATTGGAGCATTAAGACCATTCATGTTCAGTGTTAGTATTGCTTTGTGGGTTCTGTACTGTTCGTCATGTTATATGATATGCTGTTGTTTTGTTTTTCCTGTCATGTTATTATTTTATAAGAGCTGTGAGCTTTAATTTTTGGGTCTTCTTACACTGGTGGATACCTGTTGTGCTGTTCCATGTATAGTGCACCATTGAATATTTCCTGTAGGGTAGGTCTAGTACTGACAAATTCCCTTGGTATTTGCTTATCTGGAAAAGTCTTTACTTCTCCATCATTTATGAAACTTAGTTTTGCAGGATATAAAATTCTTGGCCGGCTGTTGTTTTGTTTAAGAAGGTTAAAAATATAGCCCTAATCCCTTCTGGCTTGTGAGGTCTCCACTGAGAAGTCTTCTGTTAGCCTGATGGGTTTTCCTTTGTAGGTTAGTTTCTGCTTTTGTCTTACAGTTTGTGGATTTTTCTCCTTCATTTTGATTTTGTTCAGGTTGATGACTATGTGTCTTGGAGATGTCCTATTTGCTAAAAATCTTCCCAGTGTTCAATGACAATCTTGTATCTGGATATCTGAATCTCTGGCGATACGAGGGAAGCTTTCCTTAATAATTCCCTTGAACAGGTTTTTCATGCTTTTTGCTTTTTCTTCTTCTCCCTCAGGGATACCTATAATTTGTATATTGGTTCATTTTACATAGTCCCATATTTCTCTGAGTGATTATTCATTCTTCTTTATTCTTTTTTTTTTTTCTTTCCATCTTTGACTGACTGGGTTAGTTTGAAAGCCTTGTCTTCAAGCTCTGAAATTCTTTCTTCTGCTTGGTCTAGTCTGTTGTTGAAGCTTTCTGCTATAGTTTAAAGTTCCCTAAGTGACTCATTTCTTTAAGTTCTGTTATATCCTTTCCTATATTTTCTGTCTCTTTAGTGACTTTTGCCTTTTTTTTATCTATTTCCTTAAATTTTCTCTAACTTCTTTGTGTTGGCTTTCAACTTTCCCTTCAATTCCATTCATCTTATTTGCCAACCATATTCTGAATTCCATTTCTGACATTTTGACAATTTCCTTTTGGTGGAGTCCATTGCTGTAAGTCTATTGTGATCCTTTGGGGGTGTCAAACTAGCTTGTTTTTTCATGTTGCTAGAGTTCTTTTGCATCTTCTCATCTGAAACCTCTTCTCTCAGTTCAGGTTATATAGGTTTGCAGTGCTCCTATTCTCCTTTGCTGGGAACTCTCCTGTTTAGTGAGAAGAAGAAGAGGTCCCTAGGTGGTACTTTTGTGTCCTATTCTGGAAGATTGATCCTGTAGGAGAGGGGTGGATGCACTGTGATCTTGTAATGCAGCTGTTCTACATTGTCCCTTTCCTCTGTGGTTGTCACAGTCCAAGCTGGTGCTGGGGGATCTTTTGATGGAGTAGTTGGTCCCTAGGCTGCTGTTGGAGGCTTGGGCAGGGGGCTGGGTGAGTCCCTCTCCATGAAGGCAGGTGTTGTGGGATATTTCTCTGCCTGGATCTCCCCAAAGTCCATGGTGGAGACCTTGACTGCAGGCATGGTATTGTATGGTACAGTGGGGGTATGGCCTGCCAATCGGCAGGTGGGTCCATTGGGGGTGTGGAACTCAGTATGGTACACTGAACCGCAGATCCACTGGGTCATGGCCCACCAGCTGGTGTGCAGGTCTGTAGGGACATGGACCTTGGTGGGGCTGCATGCAGGGTCACAGGGCCTGTTCCACTGGCAAGTGGGGCTGCGTGGGCTGGGCTGCTGGATGGCTGAGGCTCTCTTCTAACACAAGTCCCAGTGGGGCTGCTACTGTTTGACCTCTTGAGTGGTGTCAGTGCCCACTCCATTCTAATTTCCCTGTGGAGGGGGCACTTGGCTCCCAGTCATGGGTGTGCAAGAGCCTTTCCTTTCCCTGCTCCCTCCCTGGCCCAGCAAGGGGTGATGTGGGGGTAGTTGCAGTGAAGCCAATCCTTGTGTAGATTGGGTGCTCCAGACCCAAGAACTCAGAGTGGTGTCAGCTTCAACAACCCTGGAACAGAGGCCAGCAGGTCCCTGCTGAGCCTGCTCTCCAATGCCACCCTACCATATAGTCTACAAGCAGTTCCCTGATCAGAACAGAGGCCTGCAGTGGTGGCTGCACACAGCTCGAGTTGCTGTGTCCACATGGCAAGTGAGGGGCCTGGGGTTCTTTCCTTTATCCCTTCCCCATGTGTAAGCATCTCCCTCAGGTACCTTCTGATCTTGGCAAGTAGGTCTCCCTGTCCCCATCTCTTTCACTCCAAGTGTCTCCCATCACCTCTCTGATGATTCACAATGCTCTGTCCAAGACAGTCCATCCATAGGTGGGCATCTACTTGCAACTTTATATCTTCTCCTTGAGAGTGGCATGTGCGGGCTGCTTCTAGTCTGCCACCTTGGCCCCTCCTCTTATTATTGATTTCTAGTTTTATTCCATTATAGTCAGAGAAAATACTTGATATGATTTCAGGTTTTTTAAATTTACATCAGAATATTATGGGGGTACACATATTTTGGTTAAAATGTGGGCAAAAGACATGGTTTCAGTTTTTAAAATATTTTTAGGACTTATTTTGTGGCCTAACATATAGTTTATCCTTAAGAATGATCCATGTGTTAAGGAAAATTATGTGTATTCTGCAGCTTTTGGATGAAACATTTTGTAAATATCTATTAGGTCCATTTGGTCTATATTGTAGATTAAGTTCAATGTTTCTTTGTTGATTTTCTGTCTGGATGACTTGTCCAATGCTGAAAATGGGGTGTTGAGGTCTCTAATTATTATATTGGGGTGTATCTCTCTCTTTAGCTCTGATAATGTTTGCTTTATATATCCAGGTGCCTCAGTGTTGGGTCCATATATATTTAGAATTGTTATATGCTCCTGTTTTGCATTGACTCTTTATCATTATTTAATGACTTTCCTTGTCGCCCTTTATAGTTTTTTTTTTTCTTGAAATCCATTTTGTCTGATAGAGGTATAGATACTCCCACTCTTTTGTGGTTTTCATTTCATGGAATATCTTTTTCCATTCATTTATTTTCAGTCCTTGTGTACCTTTATATGTGAAGTAGTTTTCTTGTAGACAACATATAGTTGGATCTTGGTTTGTTTTTTTTTTTTAATCCATTCAGCCACTGTATGTCTTTTGATTGGAGAGTTTTGTCCATTTGCATTCAATGTTATTGTTAATTGATCTCAATCTTCTTAAATTTGTTAATACTTGTGTTTTGGCCTAACATATGATCTATTCTGGAGAATGTTCCAGGTGCATTTCAGAAGAATGTGTATTCTGCTGCTATTGGGTGAAATGCTCTGTATATGTCTGTTATATTCATTTTGTCTAAAGTGTAGTTTAATTCCAATGTTTCCTTATTGATTTTCTGTCTGGATGATCTGTCCATTGTTAAAAGTGGGGTATTAAAGCCCCCTACTATTATTGTATTACAATGTATCTTTCCCTTCAAATCTATTATTATAATGTTGGCTATATATATTTAGGTGCTCCAATATTGGCTTCATATATATTTACAATTGTTACATCTTATTGATGAATTGACCTTTTTATTAATATAAAATGACCTTCTTTGTCTTTTTTTACACTTTTCACTTAAAGTCTATTTTATCTGATTTAAGTATAGCTATTCATGCTCTCTTTTTGTTTTCATTTGTATGAAATATCTTTTTCCATCCCCTCATTTCCAATCTATATGTCTTTAACAGTGAAGTGAGTGTCTTGTAGGCATCATATAGTTGTGTCTTGCTATTTTTTCCATTCAGTCAGTGTATGTTTTTTTGACTGGATAATTTGAACTATTTACATTTAAGTTAATTGTTGATAGGTAAGGATTTACTATTGCCACTATGTTAATTGTTTTTGAGTTGTTTTTAAGATACTTTGTTTCTTTCTTCCTCTGTTGTTGTCTTCCTTTTTGATTAAATGATCCTCTCTAGTGTTATGTTTTGATTCCTTACTTTTTATCTTTTGTGTATCTACTAAAGAGTTTTGCTTTATGGTTACTGTGAGGCTTACAAATACATCTTATAGTTATTACAGGCTATTTTAGGCAAATAACAACTTTACTTTGATCAAATATAATAAAAATTTATTATGCCTATAATCATTTTTGTCTTTTGACTTTCATAGTAGAGTTAAAGATCATTTATGAACCACCATTACAGGATTAGAGTATTCTGAATTTGACTATATTCTTACCTTTACAGTGAGTTTTATATTTTCATGTTTTCATGTTTTTAGTTAACATCCTTTCATTTCAACTTGAAGAGTCCACTTTAGCATTTCTTGTAGGGAAAGTCAACTGGTGATGAACTCCCTCAAATTTGTTTATTTGAGAAGAGAATGCTCTCTTTTATTTCTGAAGGACAAATTTGCTGGGTGTAGTATTTTTGGTTGGCAGGGGTTTTTTTGTTGCTGTTGCTGTTTTTTTTTTTTTCTTTTATCACTTTGAATATATCATCCCACTCTCTCCTAGCCTGCAAGATTTCTGCTGAGAAATCCACTAATAATCCTAGGGGTTTGTATGAAGCCTGGCTCTGGCCTGGGATCTGGAACCTTGGGGAACAACCTGGAGTTTTGGGCTTTGGGGGCTGGCCTGACATAGGGGTGGCCTCAAAACCTCAGTCTGTGGGGGCTATTCTGCAGCCTGGGTTCACTAGGGCTGGTCTGGAACCTGAGTCTGCAGTTGTTGTCCTGGTGCTGGGGTCCATGCAATGGCAGGTGCTTATTTTGCTCTCCTTTCCCTATGCAGAGGGTATCTCTCTTCCAACTGCACTGTATTGGCTTAGGGAAGGGGTGACACAGGTAATGTGAAATTGTCCTATGCTCTTCAATGCATATTTTCTTATTTCTATGCCTTACTCAGGTGCTATAATCTCTCATCTGGATCCTTAGCTCTTGTGAAAGTATTTTCATGCATGGATGATTGTTCAAATTGATGTTTCAGTGAGGGAATAAGTGCTATAAATGCTTATTCTGCTATCTTGCTGCCATCATGTAGAAAATGTGTTTTTCTTTACATTATATCAGAAGACATATGACTAATTTGACTATGGAGTTTGAACGATTTGAATGGGAACACAGAACTACATTTGCATAACTTCACCTCCCATCAGGATGTTGGCTTCACAAAAGATGTTTCATCCAAATTAATTTTTTTTAGAATTCTTTAAACTATTTTTAGTTTGTCTAAAACTTTACCTCTTGATTTAAGGCTTCACATTTTTATTAGTCCTCTGAATCTACCTCCACAAAAAATTACTGAGTTCCTAGGATTATAGAAGTATTCTTTTTCTAAATTATTCTTCATTAGCATTAGGATATGTCCTTACAAATTTATCTTTCAATCATATATCTGATTTCATTCCACAGCACTTTAGACTTCATTTTTCTTTGCTGTATTTAAAGTCTCTATTCTTGTTTAATAAAATAACCGTAGGGATCTTATTCATTTTAAAAACAATTCTATAGGGCTATATTACTGCATTTAAGCAAATGAGATTTACACTTTTACATTCTTTCAAAGGAAAATAAGTAAATGCCTTTAAATTATTAAATCTTTTGTCAAAATGCTTTAAAATTCTCTGTGTTTTATTTATCAGATATTCTTAATTAAAGCTGTTTCTTAGAAAATGAATTCCTTATGAAGAAAACATTGAATTCTCCTTTTATCTATACATTAAACAGCTTACGAATTTTTTATTCCTTTAATTTTAGATGCCAATATTTTACCTCTTGGGTACATTCTGTGTAGATGATTCATAACAAGAACAATGCACTTTCTGCAATTCTTCATATAAAGGTAACTATTTAAAAATGATTATAAGTGAACTATAAAAGTCTAATATGAATTGTTGTGCTACAAAGTGTATAATGACATATTTTGGCATGCCATGCATGGGCAAGTCTCTTTGCAATCTAGATGATGAAATGAAAACACGAAGTGTGTGGTTGTGGCATAGAACTGGTACATATAATAAAGCTAGACACTTGAATATAAACAAGCCCATTGTCTAATCTAATGGAGAGAACTCCGCTCTTGGATCCACATGGTTGACCATCTAACTTCTGGAAAGAATCAAGAGGTATGTCTTCTCTTTGATTCCTATCATTCTCTTACATAGTTCTTATATTGCTGATTTGATAAAAAATCAAATTAAAAGCACCTTAAGCCAAGTTGGAGTCTTGTTTTTGCCAATATTTGAATCCAGATAAGAATTTATGATGTAGCCTAACTCATATATGTAGCAAAGTGTCATAGTAAACAACATTTAATAATTCCTTTGTTCTCAAAATTGTAGGGGATTGGGACAAGATGACCACCATATGGTGTAAATTGGCTTGTTGGTGTGTACTCACGTGGGTATGACTGGGATACCAGAGCCTATGACAGTTGTTTTATCAATGTTACCTTTATGCCTACTGCATATTGATTGGCAGATAGTAATTTTAAATTTCTTTTTGCAGTTGAAGATATTATCTTGCAAATTAAAACCCTTAAATCACCTTTCCTTTCCTTAAATCATCTGCTCCTTCTCCACAGAAGCCAGGGATCCATATCTCCTAATTCCTACGTGACAGGAATTCTCTTCCATTGGAAATAAATACCAAGTACTTGTGAACAGTAAAGACTAACATTTGTTTAAGCACCTATGTTAATTAAGCAATGATTTATAAGAAGAAGGAATGAAGAATCTTTGGCTGTGTGCTTACAATGTACCAGTTATTAATCTATATATGTTTATATAAATAATCTCCATTTTAATTGTCAAAATACCCTTGAAAGTAGATATTATAATAACCAATGTGTAGGTGAGTAAAATGGAGGCTTAGATAATCATGACATTAACCAATATTTATTGAGTACTTACTATGCAATGGGCACTGTGTTAAAGCGCTTTACATTTACATAGATGCTAAGTGCACATTGAATCCTTACAACTCTAGGAGGAAGGTGTTATTATTATAATACCCATTTTAAAGATGAGGAAACTGTGACTTAAATGGGCTAAGTAACTTACCCAAGTTAAGATGTGGTGTGTGTAATATATTGCTGCAATAGATTCATTTTGGAGTAAATATTCCAAGAGGTCCAGAGCCTTCCAGGGGAAGAAGGGGGAAAATCTATTTTCTAGTTAGAAGTTTTCCATTATTAATAAAGTAACAAGACTGAGAGGAATCTGGAGTATTTTCCTGCTTCCACTGAAGACATTGGGGGAGATAAAGTATAGGAAAGCCTCCTCTCACCGGGCATTAGGATCAGTGCTTTGCACGTGGTTTTATTCACTCTTCCCCGTATGAGACAGATAGTGTGATCTAATTTTACAAGGGAGGAAGCTAGATATCAGAAGGGTTAAGAAAGTGGCTCAAGGTTTCGGAGTTAACAAATGGCAACCTGGGACTCAGAGGCAGAGCACATCTGCAATTGTGGTGGGATGACATGAATTGGGATGAGTACAAATCTTGAGGGTTGAAGAAGTTGCACCGGCTTGAGGACCTCCTGAGTCTCAAACACTGTGCTAGGCCCTACCATACTGTCAGACTTCCTTAATGAAGCATTTTCACATTCCTGTCTTTAGAACTCCAGCTAGGAACTATTTAACTGGGGCAGCCCTGCTAATAACAAAGTCCTACATCCACTCAAAGCAGCCAGCATGGTGCATGTGGCCCAGTTCTGCTCTCCACTTTCAGAATCACTGAATCTGCTATTTATTCACCTTACCTTTAATTTTGGAAACTCACTAGAGCCAACTTCAGCTCCCTTTAAATGTGATTTTGTCTTGGAGCATACCCTAGTTGGTACTCCTGACCTCCTGGATAAGGATGTTACACTCCTACCCAGCTCCCTCTGACCCTCGGAAAATCCATACACTTGTGTATGTATGTATGTAACCTCTCTGAATCTTCTTTTTCTGACAAGAGGTAAAAATTAAAATGTCTACATCACAGTGTAGAGATAAATTCTGTAACTATGTGAAAGTACTTTGAAAAATGTTCAAGTGCTAGACACACCTTACTTGTTATCACTAATAAACCACGTGGCATGGCCATAATGCTAGAAACAAGAGCAGCCACAGGCATGGAATGTACCAATTAGGTGTAGGGGAAAGGGAACTAATATATTGAGTGGCTCCAGTACTGGGGGCTTTCCATGCTCCAGGGATATAAAAATAGTATCAATCTTTAATAAAAAGTAAGTTAATACATAATTACAATTCAGAAAATAAGCTCTAACAGATACAAACAATGGGACCAGCAATAGTTCACATATGTACTCCCCTATTCCATATAGTACCATGGCTTAGCTTACAATTAGCCACATTCATATAGTACAACCTCCCCCCTCCCCCCATTGGTTGGTCCAAAGGTAGGGACCTGTTCTAAGCTGAACCAATTAAAATTGCTTCAAATTGAACTTGGTTTCTGTGTTTTTGCAGGTCTACTCATTGCAAAGGCATATTCACAACACTTACTAGCTTGTCATCCTCCTTGTCACAGGACCTAAATTTCTGCCCCAAGACCCCTCCACATTGTATGTAGTAGACTCTAGGGAAGGCTTGCAGTATGGTCAGGGAAAAGTGTGCTCCTATAACTCTGCACAGGCCTTCTTGTTGCAGTTGCAACAAGAAGGTCAGGAAGACTCTTTTCTAATGCCTCCGGAGTATGCTACTTCCTATAAGGGTATGGTGCTCTAGGGCCCCCAAGGCTTTAGATCCTCACATTACACACATACTATGTACCCTCAAGGTAGAGCAAACTTAAATTCTGTGTAGATGGGGGGGAAAAGCCCTTTTCCATAGAGGTTGGATAAAATTTCTAGGTATGGGCAGTTGTTTTAAGTGCCAATTGATATGTAATAAGGCACCCATAAATTTAGTGCTTAAAATAACAACTATTTATCATTTCTTAAGATTCTGTGTGTCGGGAATTAAGACAGGGCAAATATCTTAATGGGTGGTTCTTTTGCTCCATACGATGTTGGCTGGGATCACTTATGTGAATTCATTTAGCTGGGTGTTCAGCAGGAATTGGAGTATTCAAGGTGTTCTCTCATTCTCCTGGGCCTCTCTCCATGTGGCCTCTACTTATTTACTATTCTAGATTGGGCTTCCTCACAAGAGGGTGACTGATCTCCAAGATGGAGTTTTCCAAAAGGGAGACTGCGGAAGCTGACATACCTCTTACAGACTGGGCTCGGAGGTCCCAGAATGTCACTTCCACCATGTTCTATTGGTCAACGCAGGTCATAAGGCCAGCCCAGTTCCAAATGATGGGGAAAGAGACTCCGCCTCTTAATATGAGGAGTGTCATCTGCATCTAGGATGGGAAGAATGGTTGGTGGCCATATTTGGATACTACTACTGTAATAAATGGACATCATGTTGATGTATTCACCACACTTTTCTTCCTCTCACTGCCCATGGAGGCACTAAACAAACTTTTCTCTCTGCAAGTGTTCTTTCCCATGCATGTTGATACATGCAAGGGATATCAGTGCATGTGTATGTGATGTAGAAATCATCGATGTAGTGATGTTACAAACTCCCATATTAAACACACATAGCTAGAAATTCAATCTAAGTTTTGGCTCACCAGATACTCGAGATACCTCAGATTAAGTAATTTGTAAACCTAATAAGGGACATCTTATTCTTCCTATTTATTACAAGAGAACACAGACTCAGCAAGGTGAAGTAATGTTCCCAAAGTCACACAGCTGATAAATAAGACAGCTACAACCTGACCCCTAGTCTTTCTCAGCCAAAATCTATGTAAACCTATGGCTTTACTTAATAGAAATATTATTAAAGAATAATCCAAAACTTTGATGTTAGTCCAATTGATCACCTCTAGTCATTTCTATACCATAGAATATTGAATCAATAGTATATTGATTTTTAAGAACATGTCACTATATAGATAGACTTTAAGCAGTGTAAGCAAAATTTATTGAGGACCTGAAATGTCCTTAGCATTCTGATAGGTGTCAAGGGAATATGAAATACATGCAGGTTTTTGCTTTCTAGGAGGTTTTAATCTAATTTAAGAAAACAAAACATTCTCATGAAACAGTTAAATAACAAGTTATGATCATAAAAAATTGAGCTAGAGATAACAGAAAACACCCTGAGCTTACGGAAAGTTTAGATCTGCGAGAGCTGGGGTGGCCAAGACAGGAGAGGACTTGTGGGCTGAGATTTTGGAATAGGAAGGCTCTAGATGTGCAAATAAAATGGAGAAGAGAAGATGAAACCCAAAACATAGCCAGAAAATCATAGAGGAATTTGAATAAATACTTTTATTGAAAAAAGCAATACGGCAGGAGGCAGGAGGAGGATGTTGCCTCAAATTAGCCTGTGTGGTTGGATAGTTGTCAGAACGTCAGGGCCTGCTCCTAACACAGCTGAGTCTTCACATTGCAGAAGCAAATAGATGTTAAAAATAACCCCTGATTTAAATGCTGGGACAATCTATGGGCATTGTGTATTTAGGAGGGTCTCTGAACCCTCCAAATGATGACAAAAGCTTGTCATCATCTCTTCCTCTAGATTAAAGAGTGACAAGCACATTTGCACATTTAGGGAGGCAACATGGGGATGTGGTAAGGGGTTGGGGGGAAGAATTTTCTAATTTTACACTATTAACATCACTCCTTACCTTAATCTATTTCTGGCTCTCAGTTGGGAGTACCTCCTGGCAATGAACTTGACACCATCTTGAGTAGTTCATACGTGGAACTCTTAGAATCTGAATTTCTGAATTGGGTGGTAGTAGTAATAAAAATTCAATAACACATACTTTTCATATTACTTTAGTAAATAATATGATATTATTTTTGCAAGCAATGGCATGAAGATAATGTTGCAATTTAGTAGGAACTTGTAAGAAATTAAAACCATACAAATTAGTTTCCTCATCTATAAAATGAAGTGGTTGGAAAGAGTGATTGCCAGGGTCCCTTCTTGCTTTACTAAGATGCTGTGATTCTAAGATTCTATTCTGTATATAAACAAGATCATTAATTAGAACTCACAGTGTTTATTTTAAAACATGTATGTTAACATTTGCATATTTTGGATTTTTTTCAGGTTCCTGTAGTTTGTATTATGCTATTTCACTCAGTGCTATTATTGATATAGCTGAACACTAGAATACTTTTGGCTTACCAGATGCTCTGGACTATCTCATGATTAAATATGGTATATAAACATATGATGGATTGTTATTACCTGTGATTACTGTGAATGAATGAACAATTCAGCACTCATATTCTTAATCAGAATATAGACTTCACAAAATGGTTTTGACCTCTTACTTCACCCTAATACTGTAGACATTCTGAATTAATAACTGTGATAAACATGGTCAACCCATTATATGGGTCAGTTACCAATGTAATGAATATATCGTAAAACATATTTTAATGTTAAGACCTCTGTTCTCAGCTGATTGGTATTCTCTTTCTCCTATTTCCTGAAGTGAAATATCTAATACATATAATCAGCAAATGTAGAAATAAATTTAAATATGTTGCCCAGCATCTAATTTTATGAATCTCCGTAGTAGTTTCATTTCTTTCATTCTGTTATTCCATAACAATAAATAAAACACATTCAGAAACTAATAAATATGATAAAATAGTTTCTGATACTTATATTGAAGAAAACGAAAATTTATTGGCCAGTTAATGCCTTTCACAATCTACCCCCAAGATGTGGTTTAAGCTTCAATTTATACATCTTCTACATATTCCTCACTGTGTTTTAACCACAATGGATGCCACTTATGTACCATTTAGAATTACACACTTTTATGATGCTTCCTTCCTGTCTCTCTAAATTAATTTTGTCTTCTTTGTTTCCACTGTACTTTACTTATATTTCTATGATTGCATTTACTACTGTTTGACACATTAGAGTTAATTGTGTAACCTGTGCATGGGAACCACCACAATCAGTCTTATTCAGACTTTGCCCCAGACAGTGGGTGTGGTATCTCCAGCATCCCTCATCCCTCAAAACCTCCAGCTATTTTGGGGAGCTTCTAAGAAATGTCTCACATGTGATTATGGACACAGTGTTTTCAGTTTTTGCACTACTTTTTGATTTTTATCACATCCTATAAATTGCTGCCAAAGTGATTCTATTTAGAATGAAAAAAATATTTAATGACTTCTATGTTTAATATTCAAATTTTTGAACATCCATAGCACACAGCCACATTCCTTAATATGACATTCCATTACCTGGCCTCTATTTAATTTTCTAATTTTATATCTGACCATTCCACACCTTGAAATTTATACTCTAGAAATATCTATCTACTTTTATTTTCTCTCACATGGCATATTTTTTCATGCTTTGTGTCATTAGTTATGTTGTTTCCAGTGCCTGAAATGTCCTTCCTACACTTTTTTAACTTGTTCATCTCTTCCTCATTCTTTGAAATTCAGCATACAGACAACCTCCCCCAAGAAGTCTTGTCTTAAACCTTCAAATGCTCTCCATTCCTTGCCCAAGTACTAAAAATTTTAAAAAATAATCATAGTAGCAGTGACTAGCACTTATTGAACACTTAGTTCTAGGTGTTGTTCTAAATTCTATACCTGTATTATTTCATCTAATCCTGTTAACAGCCATATCAGGTAGCTACTCCCATTATTCCCATTTTATAAATAAGAAGACAGAGAGAGCTCATATAACTTTTCTAAGTCTCATAGCTAATCAGTATAAGGACCCCCTGCAGCCTGTTTTCATCTTTAAGTGGCACTATTCACATTTTATGAAGTGATGGGTGTATGTGTTTGTCCTCTGTACCACATTCTTCTTGCTCAGTTGAATAGCATGCTTATTAGAAATACAACAACAGAATTCAGAAGAAAGCTCCTGACGGTGGACATAACTTTAAAAGTCGTGTATATTGTAGTTGGTGATTAAAGCCAAGTATTTGTTGAGATCACTAAATAGAGTTTTTAGAGTGGAAAGACAAGAGAATTGAGGATGGCATCTTGGACAGCAACAAATAAATGTAAGGAGTCGTCAGAAAAGCAGAAACCAGGAAGCCAATCACAGAAAAGAAGAAAGAGAAAACACAGGGTTAGGGAGTGAGGAGAAATGTCACAGGTTCCAGAAAGGACAATTAAAATAAAACAAGAATGATTAGCACAGTAAAAGGCCGCAGAAATATCAGTAATATGAGAACTATACGAAATGACTGAGTGAAAGGAATAGACCACAGCGAACGATAGATGAACGGAACCAAGGAGCGGAGACTGCCTCTTGCTACCTCCGTGCACTCACGGCCGTGAGTTTCGGTAGTGAAGGAAATTCCAGAAGTGAGGAGGAGGAGAATTAGGGCTGGCGGAAGGGGTAGTTACTTTAGTATGTTTGTCCGTGGACAGGGAGGAGAAGGTGAAAGAGTGAAGATTGCAAAGGTAAGAGAGGGAGGGGACACTAGTGGATCAAAGATCTAAGAAGAGCACAGTTGAAGAACCATCCCTCCTGACAAAAAGAATGGAGGAAACCTTGAGTTCATTTATTTCATTTAACAAACCTCCTGTGTGCCTGGCACTGTTCTAGGTACTGGGGATATGGCAGTGGTCAAAAGAAACAAAACCCCTGTCTTCATAAATCTTACATTCTGGTGTAGATTCTAGTAAGAGGAAAACACACAATAAAACACCGAGTAAAATCATATATTAAATGATTATTTCTCATGTTATAGAGAAAAGTAAAGCAGTCAAAGGAGAGAGAAAATATCGGGGCAGAACTATAATATAATTTTTAAAAAGCTGGTCAGGGTAGCCTCAATAAAGAAGGTGACATTAAAGAAAAGTCTTAAAGGAGAAAAGGAGACGGAGATGGTTGCGTGGCTGCTTAGAGCAAGAGTGCTCCGGACAGTGCAAAGAGCAAGCGCAAAGGCCCTCTGATTGAAATGTGCCTTAGGGACTTCCCTGCCTTTTTCTGGGTCTTGTGGACCTGAGAAGAGGTTTCTAAGCCTATGCATTACATCAGGTTGTCAGCTGACCCGAAGCTGGCCTTATTGTATGCAAATGACTCTTAAGCTTTCCTAGTCTGTGCTTTGCCAGGTCTCCAGAACCTGACCTTTGCCTCCCAGAGGGCAAGATCCAAGCAAGCCTGAAGCCCTGCTTAGCTCAGGACCTTGGCCGAACGGCATGTGCTGGACAGCGACAGGACCCAAAGGGAGGCGGGTAGTGGATGACATGTTTTCTGAAGTCCAGCAGTCCAGCAAGAGCAGAACCTACCCTTGTTCCTGATTCCCAGCTCATTCAAAGCCAAATGGAATAAAAAATTAAGGAAATTGTGAAGTGTATTCTGGGTAGGGTGTGAGGTTCAAGAATATTTTTTAAAAGAGACAGAGGACACTTTGTTACTTTCCTAAATATAAGGTGATTGTACAGAAGGCTAAAGCCTGGAGTCTGCAGATCACTATGCAAGGGTTGCACAAATGCAGTAGAATTTTCCTGGCACTGTCTCTAATTCTGTTTTTGGAATCTTCGGTATAAGGTTATCCTATGTGCACAGCCAGGTACCAATGGTTTGCTACAGTTCAGACAGTTATTCTACAAACTGCATTGAAGAAAAGGGGCCGTTGTTTGTCCTGTCTCAAGGCAAATCCAAAATGATCCTTCATCTGAGAACTAACCCTTTTTCAAAGAAGTTCCAGAACCTGTATGATGCCTTTTCTCTTTTGCACAACTATTCTAGATCAAGCTCTAGAGATGACCGCAGAAGCAGCTTCCTAACTGAATCAAACCAGAATGAAAATAATGCTTCTTCTTACACCTTAAGGCCTATCAAAGCAAATCTACCCTCAGAAAACCAGGACATGGGGAAAAATGGATCAAGTGAGATCCATTTTATACAACAAAGGCTTTGCCATGTTGGCACCTGACTATATATTCAGTATCTTTTGTGTACTGTAGCTAAAGGTTTAATCTTAAGATAAAGGATTTGATATGAATTTTCATCTGAAAAAGCTTAAATTTATACAACATTAATTTTTTCCTCACAATTTTTAAAAAGTATAAGCTGATGCTTTAATGCTGTTACCTATACTTTTCACTTTTCTGGAAAATATCTACATTGCATCTCTGACATATTCAATCAAGTTCATTATGAAACTTCTAATGTCTCATGTCTACAATATTGCTTTACAGAATAAATTACACCTTTTTAAAAAATAATTTAAGAAGCAAATTGACAGGCAAGATATTATCCTTCTAAACATAGTCAGGTAGCTGATGCTGGTTTTGAATTACAGATAAGCCCTTTTTCCTGAGGAAAAAAAAAATCAAGATACAATGCACAATGGATCTAAAGAGTGAGTATATGACACATTTCTGGTGTGAAGTGATTTACTATAATATTACCATTCCATGTATTGGAAGAGCTGGTGGACAATTTTTATCTAGAAATATATTACAATTACAGTTGGAACTCTAAGACCCAGATGAAGGTGGCATAGCTGTGCTTTCAATAGCTCACACAGCTTTATTTTTTTTGGAATATCTGTGAATATTCAGAAGTTGTTCGATTAAAGCAGAAAAGCAATTTAGCAAGAAAGCCATTAGACCTGAGTGAGAAAGGCAACTAGACAAAGACTGGGGCCAACGTAAGGAAAGTGACTGAGTAAGGCAACTTCCTGCCGGGGCTCCAGAGCTGGACACTGCAAGAGGCAGCCAGGCAGGCAGGGCGGCGGCTCACAGGGGGCAAAGCCTTCAAGGGGTGGATGACTAAGTGAAACTACAGCTCTCCTTGGATTAGGAGATGGGTTACGATCATGGGTAATGAGAAAATGTGTACCTATATTGAGGATGATGGGAGCCGGGTTTCTCATTCTCACAGAAGGGAGTTACAAATATGAAAAGGAGAAGACCAGAATGATCGTATGGTGTTGGATTGGAATTGGAGGCACTGGTATGAGCTGATGGTTTTCAATACACGGAAACAGACCTAGCAATAGATATTGATGTAAGAGTGTGTGTGTACATAAAAATGTTTCCTAGCTCTGTCTACCGAATGGACCTGAGAACAGCAAAACCCCAGTGGCAATAAGCACACCTGGTGCCTGGATCTTGGTTTTTAAATACCATTCTTCAATAAAGGGACCTAGGGATTCTTGTAGAAATTCCTGATTCCAAGGCTAGGCAAGAAATGTACAAAATTAACTATAACATCTTTTTGTGGCGGAAAGTAAAGAAGTAATAAAAGAATCATGGTGATATGCCAAAAGCATGTAGTGGCTTCCACTGAACAAATATGGGAAAATTTGAGTGTCAAAATTAATAATGGTAGAAATAAATTGTGTCTCATTCAGTAAAATAATCCACAATTCTACACTCATAAATAGACAAATGAAAGGAAAAATAAAGTAGAAGGGAAAACTCTTTCTTATAGTAGAATACCACTAAAAGATGTGGAAGGAATGATGGAGTAAGTTTCCATCGGGCTAAAACCGTGGGTGAGAGTTGGATGGAGAATAGGATATTCGCATAGTCTCGTCACTTCCTCACAAAATACTTATCACCAGGGGAAAAATAGTAACCTTTTCAGTGGAGAAACTATGAAAACCTTCTCCACTCAAGGAATCAAATTCAGCATCACCAATGATGGGACAAATTGTCATTGTGTATCACCTGATGGAAAGCAGTGAGAAGGGCACTAAGTGACTTCTGTTCTATCGCCCTCAAAATGCACATTTTAATCTAATCATGAGGAAATTGCAGATGAACCAAATTAAGGAACACTCTTGTTTTGCTATTCACTTTGATATGTTTAAATGTACATTTAAAAAATATATTTATCCCGCTTGGGAATCAGAATTTTTGAACCTAGGGATTGGTGTCTTTCCTTAATTTTGAAAAGTATCAGTCACTATTATTTGTAATTATTGCCTCTGCTCCAATTTTTATTTTTTTTTTCACTTTTCTTTTTACATATTCACTGAGAGATAATTTATATACTGTAAAGCCCACCCAACTTAAAGTAGACTTTATGGTATATAAATTCAATGGTTTTTAACATATTTGCAGAGTTTTGCAATCATAACCATACTCTTATTTCAAAATTTTTTTAGCTCACAAAAAGAAACTTTGTACCTATTGGCAGTCACTCCCCATTATCTTCCCCCTTTACACCCAACCCTCCCCTTCAGCCCTAGGCAAGGGCTAATCTACTTGCTTTTTCTGTAGATTTGCCTGTTCTGGAAATTTCATATAAATGGTATCATACAATATATGGACTTTTGTGATTGGCTTCTTTCAGTTACCATAATGTTTACAAGGCCCATCCACATTGTAGAATGTGTCAGTATTTCTTTGCCAAATAAAATTTTATTATATGCATATATCAGATTTTGCTTATCCATTGACCAGTTAATGGACATTTGGGTTGTCCTATTTGGCTATTATGAATGATGCCTCTATGAACATTTGTGTAGCATACGTTTTCATTTCTCTTAGATACATGCCTAAAAATAGAATTGCTGGGTGATATAATAAATCTATTTTTAACATTTTGAGGAACTTAAAAACTGTTTTCCAAAGTTCTGCCCCATTATTTATCTTTCCTGTCCTGAAACTATTTAAAGAGATGCAAGACATCACTCTGTCCTCCATGTCTCTTAACTCTTTTTCTTATTTTCTGTATCTTTAGCTCTCTTTGATGACTTTAGGGTAATTCCTTCAAATCTATCACCCAGTCCTTTTATTCTTTCTTTAGTAGTGTCTAATTTGATGTCATCCATTGAACTTCCAAGTAGAATTACTATATTTTGCAATGTCATTGTTCCATTCATATGTTGTTATTTTTATTCCACTTCTTAATTTTGAAACATATTAAATTTGCTTATTTTATATAATGAATCTGTTTTTTCTAGCACTGGCATTTTTTTCAGATCTGATTCAGCAGTTTCTTGCTTACTTGAGTTATTCACAGTGATTTACTTCCTAGAGAGTTCTGTAATTTTTATTGTGAAATCATATTCCTTGAAGCTTTATTTGTGGAAATTCTTTAAGCCTTATATTTAAAGTTTAGTTCTCCAAAGAGGATTTCTGTTTATTTCTGCCCAGTGCCTACTGTTTTAAACTTGATTTTCTTCTAGGGCATACTCATGCCACACAAGTATTTCTAGGAAATTCTTGGCCAATATTGACTTAAATATTTCCCTTCCCTTCTCTCAATTCTGTTCTCTGGCATTGTAAGATTTGGATCTTTTAATTATCTCTTAAATGTATTTAAAGTTTCCTTTCATATTTCACCTATCATTCCATTTTGTCATGTGGTTTCATTTCACTTAATTTTAACCTTATAGTTCAAGTATTTTATTAAGTTTATTTATTGAATATTATTTCAATAAGTATGTATATTATATACACATAGATATACATGTATGTACCTATTTTTCATGATTAATCATTCTTGTTTTATGGATGTGATTTACTTCTTTATCTCTCTGGCTATATGAAACATACTTCTTTAAGGTTCCTTCTAATTGTTCCATTAATACCATGCCCTATGTGCAAGTTCCTTTATTTGTTGGGATTTTAATCACTCTCTCACAGTGTTGGCCCTCCTGAACGATTTACTGATTCCTCATTGCACACTCACCTTCTGTGGCAAATATGTCCTTTAAGCATCAGATTTTGGCATATACTTGTTTGGGGAAGGCCTTTGCCTATGGTTGCACTCTTAGCTTATTGCTAGCTCTTGATATCTGCTCCCTTTTTTTAGGTGTATGTTAATCTCTTGATTCTTCAGCAGGAGTTTTCCTTATTGTTTTCAAGTATAGTTGTATATTTATTAGTTCAGTTTGAAAGACAAAATTTATGACTTGTTGGAGAATAGACTGAATTTACCGTATACGCAACATGCATCCAAAACCAAAAGTTTCAACAAGTGTTGAAGTTTAATAGATGATGACTTTTCATTAGGAATTGTTAGAATTTACTTGTGGTGAGTCTCAAATACTATTTCTAAGGAGAGTCTCATTTCTCCACTCCTGTTTTCCATGAGGATGGATTTTCCTTAAACCCTGTTGGCTTCCCTGCACTTCTTCAGGCACTCTGCATCCGGGGAGACAGAGTAACTTACTGACGGGTAAATTTTGCATTTGCATTTCCCTTGTACTTGGGAGTGAGCCCATGTCCAGAAAGAATGACTTCTTTCCTGCTCCTTCAGATTCTAAGTCTAATTTATTTTGTGGAGGGAGATCTGCCCAAGACTTGCTTAAAGGAGGCGTGCTATTTACAGGACCCTTTCAGAAACTGCAAAAATATCAACAGGAGACAGCATTTCTCTTTTGAATATTGTTGAGAGCAGAAATATAGCAAATACTTTGGTGTTTTAGACCTAAATATATTAAGGACATTATCACTTGAGATAAAATCCATCTCTAGATTTGGTGGCATTCTCAGGAATTACAATTAGCTTTCAGATTGACCTAATGCACAACTCAGTGTCTAACTTTACTATAAGATCATAAATGCTTTTTGCATGGATGGATGGATAAGTAAAAACAGTGACATAAAATCACTAAACATCTGAGTTCCAACCTTGACTGATTTTTCCCTTAAGAATATCATACAAACTGAGATTTGGTTTCTCTATCTCAAAAATTAGGATAAAAATTATCCGCATTCGTATTCCAGAGTTGTTGGTATCTAACAAGTGAAATAAGCCCTGGAAACTTTAAAACATATACAAATGGATATAATGATGTTGGAAGTTTCATTCAAATTGTGTTTTGATTTTGAAAAAAAAATCATAACCAAAGGAAACCAGACAAACTGGTTATTCATTATTCCTTTTATTTTACTGAATAGCATTTCAGAAGAAACAATAGAATTCGGAAAAACTGTTTGTGTGTTTAGACACCATCTTATTGTCCTTGTTTATTGGTAATTCTCCTCATGGGAACTGTTCCCCACACTGCTGCTGAACTAAATGCCAGATAAGCCATCTCTTTCTTCCAAACAGTTTTTTTTTAAATAGAAGAACAATGTGGAGAGTTGCCTTTTAAGAATAACAGTAAAAAGAAGCTTTTTTTTTTTTACTGATATTAATACAGAATTCATAGCATCTATGTGACATGAATGCGCAAAGCACCACCCTGGATACACATTTATCATACCCATTTATTTAGTTCTGGCAACAAAGCCTATACATTATTTCTCAGCTTAGACCAGAGGAACTGAGGTTCAGAGAAGGTAAGGAACTTTCCCAAGGGCACGCAGAGATGCCACTTTATAACATAGGCCTTTGTCTGACAATCACATTTTAATTTAGACAAATACCCATAAGGTAGCTGAAGAAGAGAGTGGAAGAAATGACCTTTCCTTTCCTTCCTGGGCACCTCACTCCCAGGGCAAGTCACACTGTGCAATATCATTTTAAATCTCTGATAACCAAATGTTCCTTGTTTCCACTATCAGGTCTTGCTGGCACAGGTGGTCATCAAAAAAGAAATAAGAGCGTCTTCCTTGGGTCCAGTTTCCCAGAAGCAGTCAGTGCTATTATGATCTTTCTACCATGAAACAATTTTTTTTATCTGAACTCTAAATAAGGCCCTCATCGCGCTGACTTGGAGAGCTTCCAGAATGTTTTCTTTTTTAAAATACACACAAATGTTTGGACAGATACCCTCAAGACCTCCAGAAGAACATACTCTACTAGAGTTTAGAAGTCAGTCAGATCCCAAGTTTCTTTTCAGATGGTGCAAATAATGAATCTCTGTCTAATTTCAATTAGTCCCCATGGCATACATCCATGTGAATGACTGGACAGGAGAAAATACTGACTGTGTTCTGATGCCAGGAGCTGCCTGCTACTCAAATAATATTTCTTTCTTACACTCTCTGCACTAAAAATGTACAAGGAAGCTATAATGTTAGTTAACTCCTTCAAAGGTGTTTAAATCATTCAACTATTTCATGAGAAATAAAAAAAATTCTGAAATCAAAATGGTCAACTTTTTTGAGAGTCATTGGTGATAAGGAAAATCTGGGGAATCATGATCCAGAAAAATACATTTAGGCTCAAGGGAAAGAAAATGTTGGACCCTCCCTCCATAATACCTTCCCACCCCCCTCTACTGTCCTCCTACCCCCCAAGAAAGAAAGCGGGGTAACTGCAGTATGCAGACCTCCTCATTTCCTCTGTAGGAGCAAGCACTGCAGCAAGCTGGAAACCTCATATTCACAAGGCAAACAAAGCATCATTTTTTAATGACTCTTCTGAATACATTTTTGCAGCAGCTTCCCTAGACCTGCTTGTCATAATGGTTTCTTCAAACGTTTTTTAAAGCCTGTGATGTTCAAGGCCCTAGCCTTCCCCCTCTCTTGCTTGTTTTTTATGTGTCACAGTTGTCAACTAAAATAGAGCACCTAGCCTTTGTTTCAAGATGGTACCTGATCAATATCATCAATCCGTCTCCCTCCCTCTCCCTTTCTCTCTCTCTCCCTCTCTCTCACGCACTCTCTCTCTCTCTCTCTACAGCTGTATCCATTTCCTCCTGGCAAAAAGGGACTTTATGAATAAATGATACTGAAATGCTGAGGGTTCAGATACTAAATAATGAATTTCACCACCAAAAACACAACAACTTCTCCAATCATAAAATACCGCTCCTTCCATATTGATTGTGCTTTGGCAACTAGATGCAGTGCTAGGCTTCACTCTGCAAGGTGTTTAAAAAGAAAAACAGGTTTACCCAGGATTTATCATGTATGGAAAAATGTAATCTCTAAGTAGGCTGTCTGCTAATGTCTGGCATAATGTTTCTTCATAATGGTTAACCCTTTTTCAGGGAGTGGAATAATGCAAACAGTGCCTCTCTCTAGATGGGAACTTTGCTTCATGGGACATTACAGTAAGTGTGTCATCTGTTCTGTGCTGTTGTGCGGGTACTAGCTTATAATGATAATGCAAATCTCCTTTTATTATTTTTTTAAAGACCTGCTGTGTGCAGGGAATAGAGCATCCTGCAGCAGGACAGGGACTAGGTCAGAGTACCTGCAGTGCCTGTTCATTCGCACGTTGCTGGGTGCTGGGTGTGCGGCTCACTTACTGTTGCATGTAGTGGGTCAAGGTTTGGGAGCATTTGTTATCTGCTCAAATGTGACTTGCTTTCCTATTTCCCTCATGAATGGTCTCTGCTGGTGTATTTCTGATGTGCAAAGAATGCCAGTATCTGCTATCTGAGAGATGAGTGGGGTCAGGGAGGGTAGATTCTTGGCATGTGATTGGCAAAACCTGCCTTCTCTCAAGTTGTAGGCTAACTTTTGTGACTGAAATGTTTTGTGTCTGCCTATAAATTTGCTTTACTGCCTATTAATGTCAGAGAAGCTTCATTTTTAATTAGGTAGAATCGAGTAGACTTTGTTTTATGGGGAACGCTCTGCATTCCAACTACATATTTTGATGTATATGTTGTGTAGTACAGGTTATCAGATGATGTCAGTCATATGAAAGAGGCAAAGTAAGTTTTGAGCATTGTCTATGATGTGTTTATTTCATGGAATTTTAGTTAGGCTGGATTGCTATGATAATTTTAATGTCAAAAAGCACAAATGTTTTATCTTTTCTTTTGGACATTCATCTGCTTGTAAAAAAAATCTTTATTTCTCTTTTTTATTTATCAGAGGACGATTAACAAATGTTTACTCATTTCCCTGTAAGCCAAATATATGCTAAAATAAAACGTATATTTTCATTTTTTTAAAACTTAATTTAAAGAAAAAATACGGGCATTCATTTAGAGCTACTGATGCAATGAAATGGAGGAATATATTTGAGCTATTAGCCGTTTCAATCTCCTGCCCACAAATAATTGATGAGTTTCTATTAAAGATTGACAAGCTAGCAGAGTGCAACGCATTTTTACTAGAAAATGCAGCATGGGCAGTGAATATGCATTACTCCTATTATTCTATTGCTCAACATTAATAGTTCTGGAATTAAGCTTTATGTTTCTATAGACCTATTGATTAGCATTTAGCCAGAGATATACATATGCCTACTCATGGTTCCCTCTCTCTCTATAAGAATAATTTGGAGTCCTTCGGGTATTCACGGCCTGTTTTCATGTTAGTATTTCAAATACATGAGGTTTTCATTTGCCTTTTAGGACTGGTAAGGATTTAATGCTATGTTGAAAAATCTTAACTTGCCTTCCTGACAATTAGGGCACCAGGTAATGTCACCCAGGGACTCATCAGGACTTATGACTGGAATAGTTCCTCCTTGGGGTCCCAGCTCTGAAAGTGGATTTCAGTTGTCAGCGTCGATGAAGGGGGTAGCTTGCTTTATAGACTGTGTTCTATGTATCTTGAACATAGAACTGCCTTAAAAGAACACACATATCAGCTGTGTATCCTTTACATACTTTGTTTTTAATTTGTGAAACAAATCATTTATTGTAAGAAAAAAATATTGTAGAATTTAAACTCCCTTTCAGGGTGTGTTTGGCAGTCTTTATAAGTTTACTGTCATCAGGCTGTGTACCGTGACTTGCTGAACAATTTCATTTGGTAAGATTTGGCTTTTTTAGGGTTGTTGTTATGGTTTTAAACTGCCTTTCACCTTCCTTTTGATCCTGCCCCCCCTCCTGTTTTGAGAGCAATGCCAGCAGCACCATCCCAATGAGAACCAATAAAAAAAAAATCTTTCCTAATAGGACAGAAAGTGCTTGAAATATTTTTAAATAATAGCTTTTCTTTACTGAACATGCATAAAATCTATTCTTTCAACCTTCCTTATCATTGGTGCCTACTGAATCTGCCTATAAAATGATATAGGCATTCTACACTTATAAAATCACCAGAAAGAAATTGGATATACATTCAATTTGCACCTCATTTCATTTGGGCTGCTCTGTTACAGCCAAGTGGTGAAATTTGGGGCAATTGGCATTATTTTCTACAAAGTGTTGCTTTTTAATAAAATTATGGTAAGACACCTTATTTTACCTAGGGCAGTTCTCTGCTGTGTTTGCCCTCTTAGGAAATCATATACAACTGCATCAAGTGTACTGGCTGACATGTCATCTGTGAGGACAGGTTCAATCATGCATATTTCTTTGTAAACTAACTGACTACATAAATATAACAAGTGCTCAACTCAAATCAAAAGTTTCTACACCTGAAAACTTAACCATTAAATTCTGAATCTGGGTACAGCTTTTTAAGGAACTGAAAGCTGTATTTTGTGATCTATGACCTTCTTCTTTGGACCCTATTTTGTCTTTTGATTTCTGTGGTCGTTTTGGAGAACCAAAATAAATCTGACACTCATCTTAAATAAAAATTAGTGATATACCAAAACTTCAAAAAATTCCAGCAATCCAAAAAGCATTTTTTGGTTTTATTTTTATTATATAGTTACATATAGTATGTGGCAAGGAGTATTAAGATCATGTATAATTTTTTCAGTGCACATTTGATTTTCTTTGGTACTTATGAATATTTTTTTCTGTAGAAGAATAAATAGGTGAAAATAGCTCACCACCACATGATTTGTTTTATCCTTAGGCATTGCCTGAGGTTACTGGAACATCCCTGGTTTTCAGTATCGAAAAGTGAAATGCACAACAATGAAAATTTTATTAAAATGTATGTTAACCCATTACTGCATGTTCATTTTCAATTCTTTATAAGAAATCATGATGTATTATTTTGTGTGTGTCATTCTTTAAAAAAAAAGAGATGAGTCAAGTAAAGGAGCAAATTTAATGGGGGGATTTTATGGGAAACATTATACAAATGGCAGTGTGTGTGATTCCCATTATTAAAATAATTTGTCACTGTATGAAAAAAAGGTATAAATTTCAAGAAAGAGTCTTCTTTAGTTATCTGCCCTTTTTTAATGACAGTGGCTTTTGTGTGGTAAAGACAGACACGTTCTCAGGCAAAGCCCATTTCAGGCCAGAATTTCTGAAAGCCCTATTAATGTTTCATGCTAATCAAGAAGAGTGGGAAATAGAGCTGACAGGTGCTTTCTACTCTGCTTATTCCTGTCTTCCTACATTAGACATTACTAGCTAAAAAAGGACCAATGGGGTTCTTTTCCAATGCATATAGTAAGAAGGGCAAAAATAAAATGATTCTTGGCTTGTTTCCTGTTGTTTTCCTTCTTGGATCAGCTGACAACATTCTTGGTCATATGAATGCATTGATTATTAATAAATTTGTTTTACTCTAAACTGTAACCTCAAAAGGGATCTGCCATTTGGACCTAGCATTCTAGTACAGTGAACCATACTATTTGTGAGTCTATAAAAGTTCCATCTGGGCTTCCCATGTTAAAATACTGTGCCTACAAGTAATTTGAGCTTTTTGCCTATATCTAGCATCTTAGATGGAAATTTCATAGGTGGGTATCATAAATTCAGTCTTCACCGTGTTATCTAAAGACATAACTCAGATTAGAATAAATACACTTTTTCTTTTCTTCATTAGAACACGTACACATAACCACACTTGTCAAAGTTCAATGCCAGAATAAATGCATTCCATCCTATCTGGTCCAAAAAAGATAATTTATTGATTTTATGTGTGGGGGGGGAGGGTGGTTGTTTATTGGTTTTTTTATGTGTACAGTTTTAAGTTGATTGAATATTAATTTGTGTATAAGATCTGTGATTAAATAAAATCAAAGTATTTTACTCTTACAGAAAAATTTTCATTTATTCCCATGATTATGTGCTTAAAAATGGTATCTTAACATGACTGACTTTTCCACATCTTTTATTCATAGAAAAACTTTTTTTCTTAATGTGCATTTAGACATGCCAAGGACTATTACCTTCAACTTTAGTTACTGAGAGCCTGCCATTTTCTGACACCTGATGTCTATCTTAGGAAGGTGGAAGGTGAACATGTGGTGGCTTTGGGATAGAATAAAGTATTACTGTGCAAAGTTTTCAAGTAGCAAGGATGAGGTCACAAAAATACCCTGAAAAGATAACAAACTACAGTTATTCATAATTGAGAGATATAGATATATTATTTTATCATTGCTTGAAGATAGAAACTCTGTCACGGTCAGTTGCCCAAGAAAAATTACAACTGCTCGATGATTTAGAAAGTGATATAAAGGTCTATGACAAGTACATATATAAAACCAAAGAAATTATTTTAGATTGTGAAGCCTATCAGCATGACAAAAATGAATTTTCTTAAACTTTCTTTTCTTGTCCCTCAGTAGGAAATGTCTTCTAGACGTGTCCTCATATACCAGCTAAAGTGGAATGTAGAAATGAACTTGTGCAATGCAAGATAATGAAAGTCAGCTTTCTATTCTCCTCAATTTCGTCAGATAATCAGTTTTTAGTTTGATTTTGCATAGTCTTGACTTGAAGAAAGTCTTGTATAAAAAGCTTGAAATTCCAGAATTAAGAGAAATACATGTTGATGGAATAGTATTGTCATGCAAATGATTTTAAGGCTGTTTTCTTAATTTTGGGGAGATAGACCCTTGCAAAATCTGATAAAAATTATAGATCATTTCTTGAAAAATAATTTGCACTAAAAAATATTGCATACATATAAAAGGGTCCACAGATTGCTCACAACCTATCCATATGGGTTCAGGGACAAGAAGTTTAAAAACTTCTCCATTCCCACCTACCTGATTAGTATTGAGAACATAATTTGGCCACAAACTAACCTTCTAACCTTGTGTATCTATAAGTACTCCTTTTGATCAGAATAAAGGCAAATAGGAGCCTAAGCAACATGTTGCTTCACTCCTTTCTCTTAAATCATACCTGGTCACTTGGTCATGGTTTACCCTTGGTGGCAGTCAAGGGTGCTGTTCCTTCCCAAAGGAGAGGACCCTCACAGAAAGCACACAATAGTTCTGTGAAAAGCAATATGAAAAAGGGCTGGATATTTGAAAATAGAGGTGGAACTTCTTTGTTTCTAACATGGAGATCTGCATCCTCTAGAACTCTAGTTCATTTTTGTCCTTGAATCATACAGAACTTCTACTCCTGAGATTACTTTAAGAGAGTTTATTCTTGACTAGCACCTAGATAGTGGAAAGTGTAACCACACAAATTTTGCTTTGGATGACGGGCCTGCCAATATTTAAAATAATTTTTTATCAGATTCATTGTAGATCATTACTGAAATAAAAGAATAAGAATATAAAGAGATATTTGGCTACTGATATTTTGCTACAAAACTGATATTAACTGATATTTTGTTTTGCTACTGAGTCATGTCAACTCTGTCTAGAATGCCACAATATTGCCAATTACTCATGAGACTGTAGGTTTTATTTACAAATTGGCTTACCAATTTGGCACTTGCTCAGTCCAGTGCCTGTCACATAGCAGATACCCAAAAAAGGTCAGTGAATGAGTGAGTGAATGAACGGGAACTGATTCAAGTTCTCATCTAAATTGACCTTCAAAAGTTATCATAGAGTAATACTCATTTGCTTTAAGCTTGTATAAAATTTGCAAAACATTTAAACAGTCCTTGATTTTAATTAGATTCTCCTTCTCGCCCTCAATATATTTCTTTAAGTTTCCAAATATTCAATTCCTGCCTCATAGGAGGTTGGCAATTAGCAAGATGCAAATAAATAAATTAAAAAATCTTACCTCTGGCAAAACTTTGCTGGCAATGGGTGGTATCAAAATGATTTTCAAATCTTAACCCCAAACATTACTTGAATTGTAAAAGTAAATATGACTCTTTCTTAATAGTCTCTAGAAATGTACAGCAAAAGTATTTTTTTGTTTTATCATATAATTCTTATTAATCAATATACTGAATCTATATTACAACATTTTATAATTCTGAGATTATTGTACCTTGACCCAAATATGTAACTGGGATTAGTCTTTATAAATTGGGATTGTGATTAGTAAAAATCATTAATCAGCAATATTTTCATTTTCTATTCTGGACCATCTTCAATTCTGTCTGTATCACTTTTTTCTGTATGGAGGACAGAAACAATCCCACAACACACTGGCTTCTCCCTTCAAGTTTGGCATCTAAGTTTTGACTTTTTTCCTATTTCTGGAGACCTAAAAGTGTCACATTACCTTAAACTTATATTAAATTAACTTTTTAAAAAAAGACAGATATAATATAAAGGGTTCTAAATGATATGGATTTTTATTTAGGATTAAATATTTAGCAGATAATTGCAAAATGGTTCAGAGTACAGGAATATAGCCAAGTTTCCATCAGATAAGGTTTATCAGTATTTCCAAAATTATTGCGGTAAGAATTAGATTTCTCTGTCTTTCATTAGCAGATGTAAAACAAGTGCATTCCCTCTGACAGTCTATATTTTAAAGCTCTATTTTTAAAAAGGTGGTGAGAAAATAGAGTTAATTTTAGTAGGTTCACACCTACCACGTGCTTGTCATTTTTTAGAAATGAAAAGCCATTTCCAGAGTATTACTGTCATTTCTAAACCAACTAAACACAGTCTCCTAGCAGCCACAGATTCCCCTGATAAGGACAAATAGATACATAAAGACAAGCATTAAGATTGCAATGTCACACCCCAGAAGCTATTTCTGCGTAGTTTCCCAAAATGGGAGAAAAACACCTCAATCTGGTTGTCAGGTACATATCAGAAGATATAATTGCATTCTGAGAGACTCTAGGCAAATCCAGAAGCAATGACAAGCACATTTGTGATAAAGAATCAGTTCCCAGCAAGTGCAAGCTCCATCACTGTTATATTTCACAGTACGGGCCATCTCCAAATGAACTGCACTATGAAGGGTGAGAGATCCCTCTCTTACCACCAGAATGACTGGCAATACACAGATTAGCTTGACCTGGTCTCAGGCCACACAAGAGAAGGGCTCTGCGGTCCCTTAACTGGCTACCACAAGAGAAAGTCGCCCCGCCTAAACAAACCTACAGAGTATGTTCATCTCAGGCAGAACTGGGATCAATCTGATGGCAGTTTAGGTGCTAGAACAAGGAGCAGATTTAAAGATGGTTTGCCAGTTGGTTTAGTTGGGTTAATGTTCCTTCTCCTACTCATAGTTTCAGAATACGTATTCATGGGGAGGAGAGCAGAGCTGAACTGACACAGAAAGATCTATGCTTCTTTTCACACTCAACTCTGGTAGTTAAATTCATGTAAGCCAGTGAGTTAGCTTTTACTGACCAGGTAATCAAGATATTTGCTATTCATAGTTAAAAGGAGATCAGAGTAATACAATGGAAAGCACAGTATCCAATACAATAGAAAGAAGTTAAACCTGGAAAGTAATCTTAAGATGTCTATTTAAGACACTCAAATCTGGGAAACTGTTTAAGTAACTGTAGTAAATCATTAATGAGTGAGCAGTAAAGCACTGTTTAATCATTAATTAACCATGTATTAACAGTAGAAAATATTAGTAATTCATCCTTAATGCACCTAGCAATAACTACAATATTAAGTGCTTATGGATTCATGTAATTAATTAACTATTTAACTTATTTTCTAATTAAGTTGTAATATAGCTATAATTAAGTTATTAGAATTTTACTCGTATTAACCACTGCATGTTATGGTGGTTTATATGATAATTTTCAACCTAACTTTGCTGTCTTCATGTTTTGGTTATTGTTAAAGTACTATTTTATACAAGTATAAGTTTATTTAAATGGTAGAATATTCCCAAGATGCAATATGATGTGGTTTTCATATAACCCATTTGTTTTTATAAATACATAAAACCCTTTTATTTTTTCTTTTTCAAATTGACCAAAATGATCTTTAACCTAAAATTGGCTTTGATTTTATTGAAGGTAACTGTAAAATTTCTTATTGATCAGTTTTCCGAAAATAATTATCATATAAATGTTATTCCCACTAGGATAAAAAAGATACTTGAAAGGGCTCTTGCATGCTTTAACTAAAGCTTTCAATTAATTCTGTGCTTTATCTGTCTATTAAAAGTGGTTAGCTCAACCATTTTTATTATATAGAACAATATATAAAAATGAAGATAAGATGTTTTAGTTTTTATATATTTAGACTTTTTGCTAAAAATATCTCATCCTGAGCAATGAAATCCCATTCTGTTTACCATTGTGATAAAAATTCCTTCAAAGAAGATTATTTGACTTCATTAGAAAACGACCTAGAGTAAATAATATATTATTGCATAAACTAAGGAAGGAGGAGTAAAGTGTGGGCTTAATATTATTTTCTTCTTCTAGTTACTCTTATGACAATGATTCTTAATAATTATATTTGTGGAAAACAAAACATATTAAGTTGGTTATATGTCAGAAATGTGAGACAATTGGCCATCTACGGGGGAGCCATAGTCTCAAGTATACATTTTAAGAAAATATGAACATTCTTAATCAAAAGTTTAAAGAAAATAAATATTTTAATTGACCATCTGGACAATAAAAATGTTTGCAGTCAGTACTCCTGTCTTTTGGGGCTCTAAATCAGTCATAAAGGGGACATAAATAAGAATAGGAGCAAATCTGAGATACTTCAGGTTAACCATTGGGTGTTTAAACGTATTGATGGTGGAAAACTGTATTTACAGAGCCATCAATTCTCATCACAAAGAGACGACCCTGTGGCCTTTGTCACACCTGTCAGTCAATCCCCACCATTATCTAATCAGGTGGTAAGCTGGGGCGCCTAGGCCAGAGGGTAACACACTGAGCAAATGGATTCGTCTGTCCTAATAAGGCTGCATTCAACTAGTGATTGCCAAGGCACTAACTCCACCTGTTTTCCCACAGGCAAAACATTTTGGAACTGTCATAAAGGAAATGCCATTGCTGAATGTCAAAAATTCCTTTTACCCCTCTTTGAAATTGAATTTCATATATGTACAAACATAAATTAACTGGCTTTAATAAAAACTATTCTGAAGAAAATGTGATAATAAAGAACTGCTTATAATAATTGGAATATTTTGTTGTGGGGACAAGAAAAGCATCCAGCCATGGCAGAAATAAAGCTGTTTGTTGGTAAGCTAAATTACTGCTCATGGTTCCAAAAAATAATTGATGTGGTCTAGCAATGCCATGATATAATATGAGTGAGGTGCTCTTGCTTTCATGGAGCAAGAGCTTCCCATATAACTTATCTTTGCCAAGGATGGTGTACTTCACTACTTGCTATTTCAGCCAGATCAATAGTGGTGGAAGTACAAGGCTAATGAGGCCAAAGTCATAGCTATTCCTGACAACTTAATATCCCCCCATCTCTGAGTGGCCTTATCATTGACCCTAAGCAAAGTGGGGGTGTTGAACGCCAATTGCCAGAGCAACCGTAACTGGGAAACCAGCTCAGGGTGCCTGTCCTGGCAGTTTGGAAGCAGGCTCAGACTCTTTATGAGTTTCAGATCCTGGATAATGACTGAAGTCTTCTTAAGTAAAAGGCTAGCATCCAAGTTATCCAAACCCAGTGCTATGATAATCTGACAAAAACAGGGAGTTTCACAGAACATTTCAAGTGTTAAATGACTTCAGCATATTACGAATACTGACTCAATGGAGAGAGCAATTAAAAAAAATTAATTTTGAATGTCAAAGCACTGAGAAATAAAATAGTTAGAATCATTACTCCAGATTTTTCATGTTGGCACTAAACTAAGCTCCTTAAAAGCCAGGTCACTGTTGTTTTCATCTTAGAATCTGCTGAGCTTACCAAAGTGTTTATTACCCTGTAGGTTAGCACTGTCCAATAGAAAATAATATGAATCACATATGTAACTTTAAATTTTCTAGTAGTCACATACAAAAAATAAGTGGAATTAATTTTAATAAGTATTTTATTTAAGACAATAGATAAAACATTATCATTTCAACATATAATCCATTTAAAATTTTATATTAAAGAGAAATCTGGTGTTTATTTTTCAGTTATAGCACATCTCAATTCAGACTACTCACAATCAAGTGCTCAAGAGACATATATGGCTATAGGTCAGCACAGCTATAAATGATCAGTTCATGCATGCTGTAAGAATATATGAAAGAATGAATCAATGAGTGAGTGACTGAATAAATATAAAGTAGATATAAAAAGTAATCACTTTGAGTTTATTGCAAAGATGGAGATTATAAGCTACCAAAGTTTAAAAAAAATTTTTTAAAAAGTATATGTTTGTTAGGTGGATATACTGGGACCAGCATATGTCAAATTCTGAATCACCTGAATTTTACAATATCTTTTATTTGGATTATCAGCTAATAAAAATTTTCCCACCAGCTATTTGCACCTAAATTCAAAATAGTCATTAATTATGAATTTGAAAATCTGTTGTTATAAGTAAAATGCTTTGAAGGCCTTTAGGAAAAATTAAGCTGGCCTAGGCTCATTATTTACTATAATCTCAACATAATTCTAAGTAGAGTTTTCATTGCAACTTGAAAGTACATTCCAGAGCTATTTATTCTAGAACAATTATGTAACTTGCTGCTTTGGTCCAAATATAACTTTAAGTCTGATAATAAAGTCCTATGTTCCCCATCCAATAGTGAAGGCCTTGTAGATAGAAGTGGTTAATACTAAACGCCTGTGGCCAAGCAACATCCTCTATGCCAGGTTTTCCATCCCCTGGTATCAACTGAAAAGTTTATAAAGGAGGTAAAGGATATTAAGGAAAAATTTAAAGACATCTTTCATAACATGTTATCTTATAAAATATGTTCTATGTAATACCAAATTGCATATCAGATTGAATTCTATGAGCCATTTTAGAAGGCATTGCATAAAAATATTTCAAGGATAAAGGAGGAGAAAAGATTTTTCTATTGAAAGAATATTTTATTATGATTCTGAAAATACAAACTTTTTTTAATGAATTCTTAAAATGTTCCTTTCTGTAAAGAAGTTGATTTTAATCATTTTACAGAAGGACGAGTAGGAAAGAGTTTTTTGTATTATATCAGTATAAAGGTACTTAGTCAGCATAGCTCAATCATTCCATTTGTAATCCAAATGTGTATGAACGACTTAAATAGCCCTGTTGTCCTTCCACCTTCTATTTTAGTCACCAAGCATCATCATAAATATTGAAGTGTGAAACCAAGAATCTCGAAAATCAGTAGCTACACTTAAGGCATTATTTCCACATCATTTTATTCATCTACTACACTCCTCAGTAACTGCCAGAGCTTTAAAAGGATGCATTTTAAAATTAAATTTTCACAGATTAAATAACTTAATATATTATGTTCTAACAAACAGATTTAAGGCATTTCTGCCTACCTCTAACAGTTTTATGGTCAGCTACAGTTTGCTGAATTAGATACACGGTTACTGGTCTGGTTCTCAAGTTGATAACCAACCTTCCTCAGAAGCAGCCATTTAACTTATATTAATTTATATTTAGTCGCATTAGCTTGGGAAAGAGTGCAGGCTTACTGTATTTCCCCAAAGTAAACACAGAAGTTCTCTTATTCTCAGAGTCGGAGGAATTTTTGTGATTTTTTTTTCATTTCCAAATACGCAAGTCACCTTGTGCAGTAAAGCATGCTTGTCAGTGCACATGTCAGCCAACTTTAAAAAGAATAGTCTGAGAAAAAATAAAAAGTAAATTATTTAAGTGGCATTGTAGAGGAAGCTTGAAAGAATTCTGTTTGGAAGGTTTCTTTGCTCCTCTCTGCCAATGGAGAGAAGACTCTGGATCTCTCGCTAGTGAGCTTCTGTCATAACTAGGGCTGACAGTTCACATTGAAAATTCTGTTTTCTCCCTTCCCGGGAAAGCAAGTCAAAGTTAAGCCAACAAACTGTTGTTGGTAAGTGCCTTACTTTTGTTTCCTCTTCTATAAATTAGCCATTTGGGTTTTGTACAGTATTTGTGAATAAGTTTCTAGGATTTGGGACCACAGATTTGAGTGGGTACTAAACACTTTTTTTTAAAAAGTGGAGGGCCTCTGTGATGAAAAATGTAGTCACGTGAATGTAGCATTTGGGATGAAGAGAGAAAACTCAAGTAGCATTATGTGGAGGAAACACACAGGGAACTGCCTAACTAAAACCACTGTTAAAATATCATTATCATTTTTTTGAAGCTACAAGTGAAGTTGGTGGTGGACTGTTTCAGGGTGGCATATTCCATCTGAATTGTCAAATTTATTACAGCTAACCAAATTCCTCAGACTCTGGCACATTGATAATTACAGGGAATGCAAGAAAGAGTAAAAATTCTATTGTACAGCATTTTGATCTTGTGCAGAAACTTGTTAACAAAAGTGCTTGTGTCTTTATTTTATTTTACTTTTCAAAGCTATCTCATCAATGTGCAGTTTGGAATCACTGTAATGAACTTTTCCAAAGTATTTACAGAGGGTAAATTTTATGCTTCATTCCACGGAGTACGGCTGCCATGAATTATTTTATGACAACAGTACTTACAAATCTCCAAACCTAACAAAATAGATGAACAAGTGTGGAGGAGAGGTGATATTCTTCACAATAACGGAAAAAATAATTATTTTACAAAAAAATTCACTTTATATATAGAAAAATCCTCTGTACATATTAAATGCAAAAATTGTATTTTCTAACAGTTGGGGAACGTTTTATTTACACTCCTACTATGTTACAGGCAATTTTATAAAGTACTAAATCACTATCAATTACATTATAATGGGGGAAGTGACTAGTTGTATCTATATTGTATCTGAGGTACAAACAGGCATGACAGATGGATAAACATATAAAGCACCCACATACAAATTTTGTGTTTGTTTAATACCCATAAATATATATGTTTACCACATGTACATGTAACAATGTTGTTCACTAACTGACTTATCCGTAGATAATACAGTATTTGCAAGACCAGTTCATTAAGGTTAATTTGTTCAAAAATATTAGAATCATTAATTTCTGGCTTATAGCTAATGGCTGTTCTCAGCCAGTGTCTTGCTTCATCATTAGTGTCACTGAGATTATAACTCACACCCAACTGTTTTTACACTATCTAATAGAATCAATTGATGCAATGGTTGACAAGATGCTGTTTTGCATTTTGTCATCACACTAATGTACATGGCTTAAAGGCATTGGCATCCATAATGTGGGGCAGTTTTGTAGGAGGCTGGAATAGGCTGAAGCTGCAAGGGCCATTTTCATAAAATATTAATGAAATTGAAAAATACACTAGGGTTGAAGGCTTGTCTGCTAAATGTAAGGTAAAATCTATTCTGTTCTGCTTTCTGATGACTGTAATTAGCAGCCCTAATTAAAAATTCAAACCTTGTGTATATTTGAAAGCATGAATCTTAGCTCGCATCGTGTTTATTTCCTTTACAAAGTATTTTATTTTACAACACTAATTGAACAGGATCCTTCCTAGTCCGACAGCCGCAGCTGGCTGGAGCCAGTTTATGTATCCAGTCTCTCAAGACTACTTCCTTTTGTAAGCAATAAAACATCTTTAAAAAACATGTATATGCTCTCTATGAGCCATTAACTCTGTGCCATCCAGCACCAGGCTGGCCCTCTCCCCACACATTGTTTTTTTTCTTCACTTAAATGTGACCTCATTGAAGAGGCTGCTTTTTTCTGATCTTCAATATTTAATGTGGATTTACTTACATTAAATGACCACCTTACTAAAGGAGTGAAGGCCCACTTCTGACATTATTTATGAACAGCCTATGCTGTGCAAAAATACAAAAGGAATTGCCCAGGAGTACCTACTAGTTGTAGTAGAAAAATCTACTTTTTAACATTGTTTTCTAAACTTATTTTCAAATTTGTGGTCAGAATGTTGACGCCTCACTGGGGAATGCACGACAGGAACTGAAGTCCAAATTGATTAGAATCATGTTACTTAGAGAGAAGAGAGACCAAGCAGAGGGCAGGACCAGAGATGGAAGTGAGTCAAAGCCAGGATCCGACTAGGTCAGAGAGGTAAAAAAATTCTTTTCTTCGATAATGACAAAAATAAGTTTTGTTTCCAATGGTGCCTATTATTGACAGAGAAGGAGGAGGAGGAAGAGGTGGAAGGGGGGAGGAGGAGGAGGAAGAGGAGAAGAAGAGAAGACGACGACGAAGAAGGCATCTGATTATGCTTAAAATAACTGAGGAAAGTTTACATCTGTCTTTTGTTTGATCTGCATATTGTTTCATCTCTGGATTTCAATATCCTCAACTGTAAATGGGAATGTTAATACCCTTTCTTTACTTAGATGTTCTGTCTACCTGAGAGAGTTCTTCTGAGGACCCAAAAGATTAGTATTATGAAAGCACTTTGACAATTCTAAAATGCCATGAAAATACCAGGGATTCGCTTGAAGTGTACTCATTCTCTACAAGTCACTCAAACCATGAGCAGAAAATGAAAGCAACCTGGTGATCAATACTATTAGAATTACGAGAATTACCCCTGAAGTTTGTGCACCCTGATTCACATAACTCATTCATTAAATTTGGTCTGGGATTCAGGGAAAATGTGTGGAGAACAAAGAAATAAGTCCTTTTATACCTTAATGAAGTTTTGATCTGATTTTTCGGAGACTCTATTTCCAATATGTTATTGGAATTCACATGAGTGAAAAAGTTGAATATTACATTGTACTGAAATATTGTAATTGCTTATCCACCAATACATTTCTTCAAAAGATTAAATGAATAAATAAGCAATGGTGTTTGATGGTAAAAAGTTAACACCACTATTAAAAACCAATATTTTTCAATACTGGGAATTAAGCAGTTTATTTTGTACAACTACAAACTATTTGGATTATAGAATCATATAGTCTTTGCCTCAGGCATGGGATCTGTATTCCTTACACACGGAAATTTCTCACCAAAGGAAATGAAAGTTTTTCTGGAGTAAGGAGTATTGAACATGAGGCTATTAAGAGGATATGAGGCCTGCTAATATTTGGATTATTGATTTCTCCAACTGACAAATGTTACATCCCTCCCCACCCCAAATACACATTTACTTAATCTATTGAATGGTGAACTGCCTTCTTTTCTATCTGAAAGGGGAAGGCAGAATTAATAATATTGTACCATGGGAGAGAATCAAATCCAATGATTTTATGGATGGTGGGGGTATGTGGACTGGAGTAAGCTATAGAAGAGTAGGAGGTGATGGAAGAAGAAACAGCTAGAGTTCCAGACCTGGACAAAGCCCCTTGCAAAGCACACTCCACCCCAAAGGCATAGGCTGTGCGAATGCTGCTGTCATAAAAGATGGACAGCAGATCGCAAGGCATATTGTCACCTGTCCCTCTGCCACCTCTCCTTAGGAGGCTCAGGAGGGGGAGTAGTCTCTTCCTCACTGCTGAATAGAGTGGGCCAGAGAGAGTCAACCTTCTGTAGGCAACAGGACCTGGGGAGATGCTTCTCTCCTCCTGGTGCCCAGGGGACATGCAGTGTCACCTTCCCAGGCACACAAGGAACCAAGGTGCATGCCTTCTCATTCCCATCTCTGTCCTCAAATCTTTCCAGAGGCCTGGCCATAGAAATCTATCCTCAGCTCTGTCCTCCAACAGAGCTGCACTCTGCTGCATCCACAGGGTTTGGTCCCAGCTGGCTCTCCTCTAAGGAGCATCCCTACCAATTCCCAGGGGCATTACAAATCCTCCTGCAGAACTGCTCTTTGCTACTGCCACTCAGTTCACCTGGAGCCTACCCCTGAGCAGGCTGCCTGGTTACCAGGCAGCTAGAAAATGGTGACAGCTGGGCTGCTTCTCTGAGCACAGAAGGCTCAAATACCAGGAGCTCAGAAGGTGGGTCACTCCTCCCTCCACCCCCGGCAGCTAGCCTCCACTCTTTTTCTGCAGAGCAGGATGCTAGAGGGATGGTGGTAAGATGTGTGGCAAGAGTTAAATAAAAGTTTAGGAAAAATCCATTACAGAAGTGGAGCAGCACTTATTTATATGGGGGTTTTAGTGAAGCCCTCACATCTGGTCTATAGGTTTTGGGAAAGGTCAGCACTGATGTGATCCTAGATATAATTTCAAATCCCACCAACATGGCCATTGGAGACTTCACACTTCCCTCTCCAGCACTTAGCAGTACGCCTTCTCCCCTGCCTGGCAAAGGTCTACTTACTTAGTGTTACCTTTGGATCAGACTCTAATTATTTATTATAAATAGGTGAGGATCTAATTATTTAGGTTATTAAGTATGAAATGTCTGATTTCCTTAAGTACTAAGTGTGACACTTGATATCTCTGACATTTCACTTTGACACTTGTTTTATTTTTATTGTGAAGGTACATCCTCAGTCTTGCAAATGCACGTTTTGGCTTGTGATTATCTTTCAAAATTCTTTTAGAGCAATTTTTGTGAAACCATGGATAAGTCAAAAAGTCGTGTTATTTTCAAATATGATTGTTGTGGAACCAATGTGGCGTAGACAGCTTGAAATATCAACGGAGCATTTCAGAAGGATGTGGCTAATGGACGCACAGTACACGATGGTTTGAAAAGTGCCATTCTGGTGGTTTTAAATCTTCAAAATGAGCCATGTGGGTGACCTGAGACCAAGGTGGATAATGATGAGCTGAAAGGTGTAGTGGAAGCGAATCCATCTCAACCTACACGTGAATTAGCAGCAAGGTTTGACATTACTATTCCAAGAATATTGGACCATTTGAAACAAATCAGCAAGGTAAAGAAGCTGCATAGATGGGCTCCACATGAATTAAAAGAGCATCAGAAGAGAAATCGTCTTGAAGCTTGCCTTTCTTTGCTGTCATGACATAAAGGCAAACCATTTCTATACTGTATTGCTACATGTGATGAAAAATGGATTCTTTTAGACAATCTCAAGTGTTCGGCACAATGTTTGGATAAAGATAAAGCGCTGAAGCACAGTCCAAAACCGAATACTCATCAGAAAAAGTTAGTGGTGTCTGTTTGGTGGGCCAGCGCTGGTATTATCCATTACAGCTTCATGAAACCTGGTCAATCAATTACGGTGGATGTCTACTGCAACCAATTGGATGAAATGATGAGGATGCTTATGATGAAGCAGCCAAGATTGGCCAATAGAGACAGGCTAATCCTCTTGCAAGACAATGCTCAACCACGTCACACAAACAATGCTGCTCAAACTACAGAAGCTGGACTTGGAAACTGTCTGTCATCCACCATATTCACCAGACCTTGCACCAACTGACTACCACTTCTTTCAGCCTTTGGACTACTTCTTGGAAGAAAAAATATTCAATTCTCAACTAGCTGTGGAAAACGCCTTTTGCAATTTCATCACCAGGCTTCTTCACTGCTGGCATAAGCAAGCTACCTTTAAGATGGCAGGACTGTGTTAATAGTTTTGGCACATACTTTGATTAACTGTAGTGTTTCTTGTTTGAGATATAATAAGCTACACTTTTGATTCAAAATTGGACATTTCATATTTAATGACCTAAAGAGACTCAAGAAAGCTAGGCTTTCTATTCACTTTCTCAAATTGCCTCTGTTCCAAAAATTACCTTCCCTCTTCTCTCCCTCTTTCTTCTAACAAAAGTCCTACTGTCCAGTGGGGATGAGCTCATATAGAGTTAAGGAAGCAAGTTAACTGATGGAACTAACTCCTCCAAAAATGTGAATGACCTTCCCTGACTGTTTGCAGCTTTATAAAGGCACCTCCACAAGGATGATGCTCAGTTACTCTGGGTTTGCCCCAGTTTCACTGCCATATGAATTGATCTAACTGATCACAGGCTTTGCCTCTGAAAAATCTGGATAGAATCAGAAAAAAAAGCACCATTAGTGGTATAGAGGCTTCAAGAGCCCCTAATTGAACTTAGTTCAGGTCTTCATGGGTGATTTATCCATTTTGTGTGATTATATGCTCAGGTAGCCGAATTCTTTGCTCATAGATGAAGACAGATTGAAGGGAGCAATGTTCACAATTGTGTGATAAGAATGAGGACATTTAGTTTCTCTCACTTTTGTATTGGTCTATGCAGACTGCAAGTGTATTTTTTGTTTATGAATCTGTATTTGGTGATTACATATTGTTTATTTTAAATTCACTGGGGTAAAAAAGAGGTTACATTTCCTCTTTTAACAGACATTTAGCAGGTCACTAGTGCACATTCAAAAGTAAACTAGGGATGGGGGACAGAGCCCATAGATAAGAAAGGGAACCCACAATACCCTACACAGCCCCTATGAAGTTCTAGAAAGGTCTTCTTAAATAATAAAAAGGTTAAGAATCCACTGTCTAGATTATCTTGCTGCTCTGTTTATCTTCCCCTCTTCAGGTCAACTCTTAGGAGCCCTTCTCCTGCCATTTTTGGACTGACTTTGTGAGCCAGGAATAACATGTGTGTTTTACTTCAGTCATTCACCCTGCCCACCCTCAGGTGAAGAGCTGATAGCGTCCAGCCAGGACTTGAAATAAGAGATGCACACAAACTACAATTCACCACCTTGTTATTATTCTATTATTTATTCTCTATATAAGACATTTCTTCTGAGATGCCCAAAGTACTTTTCTACACACTAAATAAATGATTAACCCTCAGAACCCTGCTATGAGGCAAGCAGATTTGCAGAGATGATGGGACATGAAGAATAAAACTAAATCCCACATGTGGAAAATAACAATTCATCACACTGGTGAAGATCACAGTTTCTGGCTGTAAAGGTATAGCGAGCAGGAAATGTCAACTGGGGAATTGACTACCTTGAATTATGCCCTCTTCCTTCCTCCCCATCCTCTCCCCCACACACCCATCTTATCCAAAGTACTTTCAGTCTCAGTTAGGTTCCCTGCCATTGCACAGGGAGGAGCGTATATGCTAATATAAAAATAACTGCATTTCCTAAACCTTACCATTGGCCTAATGTTGTTGAATTCACCAGACTGTACAGGATTTTGCTTAATTTAATAGGCTGCCATAAGGCTAAAATGATGCTGATACAGAAGTCCAGATTATCCCAGAGTTTAAGCTCTTGCTTGTAGTTCAGACTGAATTCATCTCATTTCTGAAGGAAAGTGACACCCATCTAGTGTATTTGGCCAAAGAAATCCATGCTTTCTCTGAGCAAGGTACAGTGAAAACATGCATTAAAAGACCACCTATGGTACAAACATGAAATAAGAGGCTGCCAAAGTCACTACTAGTCCAACCAATCATCTGTAATTTAGGATCTTGGGGTCATAGGTCCAGCCACCATCATCTCACCCCTGGATTTCTAAAACCATATCCTTTCAAATCAAATTTAGATTAAACAACTACTATGATCAACACTACCTGAAAAATGCCCTGGAACTAATACTTCATAAGGAGTTTGCATTTAAGCAGATCTTACTTCTTTGAAATTTTTCTGGACTAACCTTCCTCACCCTCCAACCCATACTTCCCACCCTGCACCATCCCTGCAGTTAGAAGTGACTACTGATTTAGCTGTGATTATTCCCTCTTAAAAGTCAGCATGGTTTTCCTTCTTCCTCGGAGAGATTTAAACTGAGCATTACATTGGTGGTATTCTTCATTTTTTCTTCAATCTTGAATCAATTTAATCAATTTAATTTGCTGCATTCTTTTTTTGTGTGACTTTAGTTTATCAGTGATATACCCAAACAAAAGAATAAACCTTTGATCATATTGCTCCCTTGCCTCAAAGTTTTTTAAGGGACCCTATTGAATCAAGAATAAAATTCTAATCTCTGGGTCCTGCTTAGCTCTCCAACTTCAACTTGAGCTATACTTCCCTGGCTCAGTGTGTTCCAGTCATTCCTGCAGGGCCTCTGCCTGGAATACATTCCTCCATTTTTGCCAAAACAAATCCTTTATGTATCAACTTAAGTCTCATTTTCTAAAAAAAAAAAAAAACCAAAAAAATTAATTTCCTCAATGGCTCAAATCAAAGGAACATTTCTTGAGCACTCATCAAATTGCCCTCCCAAGTATTTATTCTCATACTTCCCTGTAATTTTCCTTCACAAACTTTTAACAATTTGTATTACTATATTTATTATGTTTATTTGTTTCATTTGTTATGATTTCCCCAATAGACTGTAAGTTCCATATGAGCAGAGATCCAATCTTTTTTCCCAAGCATCTAACACAATGTCTGGCACATATTGTCACTCAATAAATATTTGTTTAATAAACAAAGAAATGAATGAATGGAAACATAGATCTGGGATTAAGATAGATCTAAATTTGATTCCTGATTTACTTCTTAATCATGTTACCTTGAGAAAGTAATTTAATTTCTGAGTCTGTTTCTTCGTCTATAGGATAAAGCTAATAGCATCTATCTCATAGGATATTTAGGAGATAATGAATTAGGTAATATATGACAGATTTTAAGCACTCAAGAAATGTTAGTATACTTCAGTTTAGGATTTGATTTCCAGAATTCTTAGATTTTTTTTAAAAAGGTTATTTTATCCATCAAAACTTCTCAAATAATTATGTAGACATCACAACTATTTCAAATGCAATTTTAATATAGACATGGAGTATTATCTCATTGATTTCTGTGTTCCACACAATGCTAGGAATGAAGACTTGCACTAAAAATTGGATGTAATAAATGTGTATTGAGTGAAGTAACTAATTTTGTAGATAAAGAAACTGAGCCCAGAGTGAACCAGAGACTTGCCTTACACCATATAAGTAGTTAAAGAAGGACCAGAACTGGGTTTTTATATTCTGATTCCCTACCTAATGATATTAGTACTAAAGCCCATTGCCTGCATTTAATCACAGATCAAACATCACATTTAATAACATGAAGGGTAATTTATTTGAGCATATGAGTCAACTATCACTTATGACCCCAAGATTTTATTCTTTGGACATTTCCAGTAAAGAGCTCAGGCTTTAGAGAAAAAAATGACCTAGTTTCAAATCTCAACTGTGCTATTTCTAAGCTGCTATTGGAAAAAATTCTTAATTTCTCTGAGCCTCAATTGTCCTCTCATATAAATTATGGATAATATACTTTGCTTATATAATTGTTCTAATAGTTACATTAGATCATGTCTGTGAAGCATACAACAGTTACTAGCACATGGTGGTATTCAATGGTAGAGCTGATTGGGGTGTGGGGTAGTGTTAGTAGTGTTTACTTTTATTTGGCTTGTATTTGTCTAGTGCTTTCTTCCTTCACCAACCAACAATAATACTTTAAAACAAATCTGTCACTTTCATTTTGTCTCTTTCTCTTATCTTACAAGATTAAAGTTTCTTGGGTTTTTGTCATCTACTTGACCATTTCTGTTTTGCTTACAAAATTACTATGAGGCCTCCAAATCTATGGGTTCTGTAATACCATTCAAACAACCACAGATCAAAAATATTTTTAAAAAACCAATAAAACAATAAAAATAACACAAATTTAAAAACAATACAGTTTAACAACTATTTACATAGCATTTACATTGTATTAGGTATTATAAGTAATCTAAAGATGATTTTTAAAGTATATAGCAGGATGTGCTTGGGTTATCTGCAAATTCCAGGCCACTTTATATAAGGAACTTGAGCATCCTTGGATTTGGGGATCCACCAGGGATCCTGAAACCAATCCCCTGTAGATACTGAGGGACAACTGTGTAGCAATTTTGATACTTCTACAAGTCTGACTTTTTCTTAAAGTATATGTCAATATAAATTGATAGCACCCAATAGTGTGCAGAATGAAAGTTATATCACTAGAGTTGCCCTCACTATTAGTGTGATATATTTTTCCTACTGTCCCCATTTACTCCATTTGTTCTGATGTAATTGTTGATAGAATCCCTTTCCCCCTCAAAATGTGACATTTTGAACCAATGATAGACCCTCCCAAACATTTTACTTCTTAGTATGATGTTGGGGTTTTCTAAGTTTCAGAAGACATAACTATAGTTTTAGTGACAATATTTTTTGTAACCATAGTTTGTTCCATTATCTTACATTTGTTCCATAATTTTACACTTGTCGATTACTTGGTGCAAAGGAAGGCATTTGCATAATAACAAATATCTGTTTTTCTGGAAAATCACAGTGAATCTATGAATATTTAAGGTTGAAAACTATGTAAATTAAAGGACCACACAAAGATTCTTCCAAATTCAAGTGAATTCACTGCTGAGGACAGTGTTAGTTTATAAAATATTAACTGTACACAACTTCTTAGACTCAAATCCACTAAATAAATTAGGATGCACATCAGTCCGTCCTGGAAAAGAGTCTGCCCCCTGGATCTGGGTGTGAATGCTTGCTTTGCCCCTTATTAGTTGCTGTGTTGGGGGTAAGTTTTCTAAATTATCTGAGCTTCAATGACTATTTTTTATTTAATAATAAATTTATCTACAGAAGTAAACTAAAGGAGAAAGTAAAGAAGTCAACTAATTACTTTAATGAATACAAAATTGCCAATCTACATGTTTTTAACCCTCCAAAGTTCTATTCTTTTATCTCTAATATGCCATTTCTGCTCAACTCCACAATTGACTTAATCTACATAGATACAAATTAATTTAAAAATGTATATACATATATTATATTTAAATATATACATGTATGTTTAAATATATACGTGTATGTATATATAAATGTGTACATATATACTACCAGACTTATTAAAAGTTCCTATCAAGAATTATCAAATATCCCTAGTTAGCTATCTAGATAGCTCTTATTTTCCCAACCATGTCCAAATTGTATTTAGACAACTGATAATACTATTAGATAAGATAATATCTAATAAGAAAAGAGGAATTGTATAAAGAAAGAATGTGGGGACAAGACTGAACCAGGCGCTTAGAGGATGATGCTTCCGATATTTCAAATGTCCTTTGGCCTTTCACTTTCCAACTCAGAAAATTTATGTGCTCCTGTCTCAACACAGATTAGTTAAATATTTGATGTCTAGGTTGTACTAATTGATGTTTTGCATTACAATCTGATTCCACAATTTATTTAATTAATGAAAGGTTTGGAAATTTCTTTACAGACTACTTCATTATAATAGAAATATTCTAATTAACTCAACTTTTACTTGGGTTTAAAATGATTTTTTTCTCTACATCTGTGTTACACAACTCATAAAGATAGCCACAGTATTAGAAAAAATACCCTTTTTCCATTTGAAAATATAAATATCCTTAACCAGATATTGTGGAATTATGTATTTGGATGCTTGGATTCAAGCTATTCTCTTTTTCACTAGTAGCCACTGAAATGTTTTACCATTTACTTCATCACATATAAGTAGAATTGTTTTATTTCAGGAAAAAATTTAATTTTTGAATCCAAATAAGTTTCTGATTTTATTTCAGAGGAGAATAAATGCTATTATCCATTGAGATTTTAACAAACAATTAAAATAACTTATAATAACATCTCTAAAATAAGTGATGTATTAATAGAACAGGCATTTTAGATCCAGAGGTTTTTAGGTCAGTCATTTTAAAAGAGTAGAGATTATACTCTATTAGACAATGCAATACAAAGAATATAAGTGAATTTGAAGGGATGTTATATGTGTTAATAACACAATATTTATATTATTCTGGTTGGTCTGAGTTTACATGTTTCATTTTGATTCACTCAGTTTCTCATTTTCTGTCTTGGCTCTCCCAAGGATGGATTTTGTAGCAATGCTCCCAGCACGATGCATCATGGTATCCATTAATCCAGCACTTTACTAGAGTGCATTCCCTAACAGTGAACACAAAGTGTCACTGTGACTACATGCTAATAGTCTAAAACTCAAAAAAACTTTGCCCAAATTTGGAATTCATTTACTTGTGAGTGGGTGTTGTAGTTGAAATTTCTATGATTAATTTTCATTAATTTAATTTGGACAAGATTTGAATTTTGATTATTTTTATGTTTATCTCCTGGTCTTTCATATACTCTGTGGTACTTTTATATTCTTTTAATGACACGAGAAAAACAAATACCAAAAGAACAAATATCCTGTACATTTCAGTTTTTATGTTTGGTTACATGTAAATTAATGTGCATTGAAGACAGAAATTGGTCTTGGAAGTTGATAATGACCTCACTGCACACATTTCTGGCTACAATGCACCACATACTTTATCATTGTGCTAGAAAAAGATGTTCTGCTCAGAACAGAAAATTAAACAATGCAAATTCCTAAATACATGTAAAAGACAAGTGCCTATATCAAATTATAACTGAATCCTTGAAAACTATCATCTTTTTCCTTAAAATCCTGGTCTATATATAGTAAAATATCTGCCAGCAAGCCACAGCTGCTTCTGAATGAATTTTCCAGCGGTAAACAGAAAAATTTGTCTTTGTTTTATCTTCTCTCTGTCTTAATATTATTAATTTTCTCCATGGTTTTGGATGTGTAAATCTCTGAAATGAATATATGTAAATGGTGGTATCTTTTCAGACCCACAAGCAAGTATTTTCTTTCAAAATCTACTACAGATGTCCAGATTATTGAACACAACAATTATTTTGACCATGGATCAGTATTTATTCCTTTAAAAACTTAAAAGCTACTTTTAAGTTCTGTATTTATCTAGCAAAACTATAAAGAGGACATTGTGGGCTTATATTTTAAGCTCCTTTGTGTGGTATAACACAAGCCATGCTTGAAGCAATATTTCTACCTCTGCTGTCTTACATTATTTCTTCATTTATTTATCTGTGGTAGTTTTCCTTCAAACCAGTCCCTTTAGATAGTTTGCTCCAGCCTTATCACTACCATTTTCTAAATTTATGATTTCCCATGATAGTTTTAATATGGTGTTTTATGGATTCTTATTGAGGTATTAGGTAACAGAGATATGATAATGTGTTGGATTCATCTTCATCTGCTTAGCCAGCATGTGCTTTTGTAGAAAAGATACTAATTCATAAACATCTAATGAAACCTTCCCCATCTCTACTTTTGTACCCCTGGGCAAACTATTTAGGCTTGGTTTATTTATTTTTTTAAAAAATGTTCACCTGTAAGGAACAGTGTAAAAATTAGTTGAAAACAATGAATTTGTCTGAAAAATAACTTAGTCACTACCACCAAACTTTAAAATATCATTTGTAATGAAATTGAAAGAAAGCAGATAATTATTTCAGCATAGCATGTCAGAGAAGCTCTTTTGAGTTCCTATGCACAGTTTAAGAATCTATACCTAGAGCTTAGTTTGACTTTTCAGAAGCCATGTGTGATTTTTTTTTAATGTGCTTAAATTATCAGAAGATTTATAGAGACTCAGTGGCTACTGTTTTAGCTGTGAATTTCTGATTTCTGGGTATGTGATGTATAGAATGTCATAAGATTTTAGACCTTATTTGGGGTATTGGAATTTTGATTTTTGGGAAGGGTGAAATATAACCTCATTCTTTTATTCTGTAAACATTTATTAACTATTTTTATGTGCAAGATGCTGTGCTTAGGCCTACAAGTACAATAAGTCAACATACTTGCTCTCATAAGCTTATAGACCTGCAAGAAGAAACAAATACCTAAGAAAACACTTCAAGCATGGCTTGTGTTACACAGGTACTGCGGTAGACTCTGCAGTGGGAGGGTGGGGATTTGAGGGTGTGGTTGTATCCAACATACCTTAAATGCTTCCTCAGATTTTCTCAACTTCATTTTCTTCTAGACCTTAGACAGCTGCCCATCTCAGCTGACATCGAGGCCACAGACTGACTCCCTGTGGGTTCACAGATTCTAGTGCCTGAGGTAGTTTCTACAAGCCTGGTCTGGAGGCTTTGGCTCCTCCAACCAATTTTAAACTAGATGAAGCCCCACACTCAGTGACTTCCAAAGGGGGCCAAGCGATGCAGTCCAAAAACACAGGGACATTGACAACTCATGAGGCAAATAGGTGGATGGGAGACAGGAGTGTAATCATACGGTAGGTAATTGCTTCTAATGGACTCTTCTGGGTCGTGGCTTATCCACACAGCCAGTCTGGAAACGTCTTGAAGCATTGTCCAGCCAGTGCCACAATATGTCCCCTGGCATTGCTTCTCATCCTTCTGTGACTCATTCTCTTTTCCCTCACTCTTACAGGCTTGGGATTTCACTTCCCTATAAAGCATTGGCAATTGAGCCTTACTCCACTCTCTGCTATTTAGGGAAACTAGGCTAAGACAGTTGTCAACTTGATTTGCATGTGTGGGAGTCGGGGGAGGGTAGGAGGGGTGGAAGGCATTGATCAACAAAGATTGCAAAAGGAGGTGAGGGCTACTTAAAATATATAGTAAACTTTTTTGTATGTATGTAAGCTGTCAGAAGTCTTTTACCCATTATAAATTATAACTTTGATTAGGAGAGACAGAAAATCTAAAAGTGAGAAATACTGTAAGTCCATTAGTTTATCATTCCGGAGATACCACTGCTGCACAGTGAGCTTAATTACATCTCAAATTCTCACCTGGAAGCATAGTCAATGATCTCCAATCCCTTTGTACATATTATTTATTACCTTTTGAGAATACTATCAATGTCCATCTTTCATCAAATTCTGCAGCTTAATTTTTAATCCAGGTTTTGCTCTAATGTTGCAGTCAGAGACTGTTAATACAGTTTAACTAATTGTGGAAATACGATATACAAATTTGTAAAGGTGTCCATATTTCTGACCTTCCTGGACCTTCAACTTCAACCTGTGTCTCCTGCAATACACCCTCGGCACCGCTCGCCAGTGAGCTTCTCAGTCCTCTTTTGACTTCTCTCTTTTGCTTCAAATTTTTCCCTGAACTTCTTGTTTGTCATATTAAATCGAAATCATCCACACGGGTTTCAAGTTTCTTTCTCCCCCTTCCTTTTATATTTCAAGTATGATGCTTTCATTGCCTCAGTGCCCGATTCGTCCTGGAGCCAGCTCTCTATTCTCTGCCATCAAGGCACTTCCTTCACCTCGGTCAACAACGCATTCCTCCTTAAGAAATAAGACACAACAACAAGAAAACACTTCAACGCCTTTAGTTAGCCTCCTGACATCAAAACCAGCACAAATACAATCTCCAGCTCCCCAAAGAGAACATGGAAATCACCTCAACTCCAACATTCTTTTGAGAATATTCCCATTCCATGTGAGAGAAGTGTGTCTGACTCCAAACCAGAATTCAAGAATCTGTACCAGTGAGGTACAAAGATGCCCCATTTCTGGAAAAAATAAATCCAATGATCAAAGTATCAATTTAGTCTTTATCCTTCCAAATACAATTTTTGTTTTAATTTAGGGTAGCCATGTAATTTATTATGTGAGCCAGTACACGTCTGAGAATGAGAAAGGCTGGAAATAGCAAATATAAACCAGAACTGTTTCAAACAGAGGTGGATAATGTTGCGAGACTTCCCTTTTAAATGATAAGAGCTCAGGGAATCACTCCTTGAAATCTTTGTAGTTTTTAGATGCTCAGTCAAGCGCTACTAGCTTTGAGGATTTCAGGTGAAAAAAATAAATGAGGACTTGTAGATGAAACTATGCTGTGCTTAAGAGTAAAGACGCTGTTTTTGTCGTATCCTGGCTCTGCTTGCTGTATGAGCTTGGGCAAGTTACTCAACCTCTCTGTGTCTCAGTCTTCTTATCTGTAAAACGGGAATAAGTGCACTATCTACCTCATAGTGTTATGAGGGTTAAATGAGCTAAAGCCCTTAAAACAGTTCCTTACATATAGCACTACACGAGTGCTAGCTACTAGTAGTAGTGGGGGCAGCAGCAGCAGCAGTACTACCTGGCCTGAGAAGGGGCATAGAGAAGGGGACTTTCCAAAGTTCTGGATACTAAGGTTTCTGCGAGAGTGGCTGATGGGCCAAATGCAAATCTCCTGTGACTTGCCACTTTTGCATATGACATAAAAAACATTAAAGATTAACATATGAACTCCTTATAACATTTAAGGCAAAAAAAAAAAAGGAATGTGAAGAAGTTCATGGGCTGGAGGGAGACTTGCCTTCTTCCTTTCTTTTAACTTTTGTTAGGGTGGGAGTGGAAGATGTCCAAGCATTTTCTTGCATCGTTGTTTATGAAAGAATTCCAGAAAGTAGTTTGAACAAAGAAAGAGAAACTATTGACTTGAGAGAGGAAACATTGAAGCCTGGGGGAGAAAATGAGATACAAAGATTCACTATGATGTGAAAAATCCACCTGCTAAAGCCACTCTCCTCATGTTAAAATCAACCAGGCATTTCTTTGCTGGTATGAATGCTCTGATTCCGCCCTTGCTGAGCAGTTATGTGGGCCCGGACGTGGGGAATTTCTTCTGTTCTTGGCCCTTTTATGGCTGCAATGAACTGTCAGCACTGCCAAAGAAACCATTCTCTTCACATTTCACAAGGCTGACCTTACAAGGTTATCACCGTCTGTCCAGGGGGCAAGCTTATCCCAGAGCCCCAGGGAGGGACTTGGCTGGCCAGCAGTGGCAAAACAACTACAAAAAACCCTACACATCTCTCAAGCCAGCAAGAATCCCAAAGCCTCTTGCCTATGGGAGTGCAAGCTTAGTTTTATCATCACATCTGACATCAATCCAGGAGAAACTGAAGACAGTTCTATGGAAAGCAAAAACAATTTATAGCCATGAATACTTCCAATGATGTGTAACTACGCTAGATGACTCCAGCAATCTAGAGCAGAACATGAGCTTCTAACTTCACTCCATTGTTCATAAGCCACTTGCCATCAAGCTGGGTTTATTAACTTTAACAACCAAAATTACCACTGAATTTTTTTTCATCCATATCCTGTGGGTCCAGGGGAAAGGGAATTGAAGATTCTTTTGCTCACTAAAAAATTGTCATTTTCCAAAAGGGGGTTATAAAATTTCCTAGTCTAGGCAATGGGGAAACTATGGACTCCAGCATTCTAGGCCAAGTGTAGGCTTCCATTTGTTGGGGTGGAGTGATGTCTCATAATTGATTAGACATCAATATATATTTGTTGAATGCTGTTGAAGAAATTAAGGTAAAATTGCAGCAAAATTATATGGGATGGTTATATATTTAAAAACATATCAGAATTGGGCCAGGCATGGTGGCTCACACCTGTAATCCCAGCACTTTGGGAGGCTGAGATGGGAGGATCACTTGAGTCCAGGAGTTCGAGACCAGCCTGGGCCACATAGTGATACCCCCATCTCTACAAAAGAAATTTTAAAAATTAGCAGGGCTTGGTGGTGCATGCTTGTAGTCCCAGCTACTTGGGAGGCTGAGCTACTTGGGAGGATCACTTGAGCCCAGAAGTTCAAGGCTGCAGTGAGCTTTGATCATGCCACTGCACTCCAGCCTGGATGACAGACCAAGATCCCATCTCTACAAAAAAAAAAAAAAAACAGATTTGAACTTTAAAATATTCAAAAAAAGTATTTCAACTTAGTGTCAATTAATGAGCATGCTGTTTTTATGACATCATAAAGCATGGATCATAGGTGCTGGAAAGGACCTCCAGGTCTTTGGTCTACCTAAGAGGAAACAGAGGACCAGAGAACTCAGGTCTTATCCAGTCTCAGACCCAAAAGAACAAGACGAGACAAAGGTCTCCTTACTTCCAGACCAGTGCTCTTTATAAGACACCAAGATGTTGCCTTAATAATAAAGGATAGTCTTATATCCTTTATTTAAAATGATGTGTGAAAAACCAAAGCACATTTGCTCCCTTACTTACTGTAATAAAATCACCAAATTAGCTTGTTAGAGAATACACATCCAAGGAGAGGAGTGGGGTGGAAAGCAGGGGAAATATGACTGGATGACAGATTCTATGAGCACTCTGTGCTGCCCTCCACCTCTTACTGCGCCCAGTCCTGTAATAGCTCCAATCACAGACCCCATTCTGACCTGCACTGCCTGAGATGTGACACGTGCTCCAGAATTAGTTGTCCTTCTCCCCTTTCCCATTAGCCAAGCCACCGTCCCCTCAGGGCTCTACTCCAATCTGGAGAAATGCATTCCTGATGGCTTAAAAAAAAAATTCCCCCTAAAATGAAAGTTCAGATGTTAAAAAAATAACTAAATGAATTATCTCTTAAAATATTTCTATATTTGGAAAAATTGATTGTTGATATTTTTGTTTTTAACAGCTGATCTTTTGAGCATTTAAAATATGTACCTGAGAATTTAAAATATTTCCCAAATATGTCCGAGGTCCTCCATATCTATTGAGTTTCACGTGCACTTGAGGAAGGTCCCTGCCAGAGCAGAGTGTATTGTACTCACTCTGTAACTTCTTTTGTAACGTAGAGCTGCTGATCATAGTAAGTAAAAGACTTTGAAATAAAAGACCTGAGATATAAGCAAGCAGTTAGGCCTTGATTCCAGATCTCTTTTTCCCTCTATGTTGTTATGTAAACTGAAACTTGGAATGAAGAATACAAATGTGTAGCATTTCGCACTACTTCGAAGGTTCTAACTTCTAAAACTGTTAGGATTAAACCTTGGATACTTCCTGTGACATAGTAAGTGTTCAGTGCCCTAAATGTAAAGAATTCTGTAGATGTAGATGAGGGTAGAGCTGGGGAAGAGAGAGGATAAAGGAAAGGATGGTAGAGGGAAGCCAGGAAGGAAAGGATGCAACAGGATCTCAAGACATCAAGGGCAGAATTCATCATGGAGACTTCCCAATGGCATGCATCTACCTCCTAGCTGATGTCTTATCAAAAAGGTGAGAAAAGTCCTAGACCAGATCCAAGAGGTATGGAAAGCTTGCTACAGCAATAACTCAACATTAGTCACCAATGAAACACACTAACTTTGAAACACCTTTCAAAAACACAGTTTATTATTTTGAAAGGTTTGGAGGTTCCTAATATCTGTTAGTCTGCTAATGCCCACTGCATTCATATTATACAATAAGTAAGAAAAATCATCTCTTAATACTATAATAAAATGTTGACAACTTGAAGAGTAAATACATTCCAAAATAAACTGCTCTAGTCTTGCTTGGAAGCTGTGCTTTTGATAATAGATACCACAATGAAAAACTCCCTATTAAACTTATTGTGGCTTTTAATAAACTGGTCCTCAAATATAAAAAGTCTGTGTTGATATACTGAAATTATGTGACTGGGAAAATAAAAGGAGTGAATATTTAATTCCGAAAGATAATAAGATAGATTAGGCCGTTTTTTATTTTAAAATGTGCCTGTTCCAACATTTATAAGAATAAGCAGATAAACCTGCCAACATCTGTTCCGCTTATGTAAAGAACTAGCTATAATAAAATTTGGGTAATATTATTACAAGACTTTAGCACAAAAATGGAGAGATCTAAGGCAGAATGATGAAAAACTCACCATTAAATCTTCTTCACTAATACTGATATGCCTGAAATCTTAAAGAACATTTAATGTGCCTATAATCCTGAGCATTTGACAGCTTTTACATAATATTCTAAGCAAAGGTGACCTGATCCTCCTTCACTGTTGACAGTACAGCTGAAATGGCCCTCCAATAAATGAGGCAGGATTATCTAGCCAAGATGGCAAACAATAGCTTATAATATGCACCAGGAAATTTCCATAGCACATTGGATCTTTGCCGTCAAAGACACATGGATCATGTCTGAATACAAAACACATGTTTCCCTAGACGCTCGATAAGTTTTAAAGGATAAGAATATGCAAAGTGGACTTCAGATTTAAAGACCAGTTAGTTGTTCCACACTTAAGTATAGAAAGTTCCATTGAAGGGAGCTTCAAGAATCCTTTAGTGTTGTGTTAGTGTGTGTCATCTCCCTTAATTATATTCTAATGACTTGAATGAGTCTCCAGTTTAAAAATCATAGAATAATACAAGTAACACATTGAGTTGTAAGAAAATAATGAAAATAAATAAGCACAAAAAAGTTGTATGTGAGATGACAAAAATTGTATAGGACTTCTGCAATATGTTCAAGATATCTGCATTGATGTACCACATAAAGAATGCTACTTTTGCCTCTCAATTTATGGGAAAATAATTGAAGAAAAGCTTGAGTGCTTATTGTCAATTCATAGCCTACAAGTCACCTGTTGTAAATTCAGTTTATAATAGTGTAATTAGCTGCCACATGGCCAGATTTTCTAAATGCTCTTCCTCCTGTTGGAAGCTTGACAATGTGAACGCCGCAGAATATCAATACCAATCTTTTATAACCCTTTGCCAGAGCAGCCTCAGGATATGTTGAGCTGGAGAGGTAACTGCATTAGAGAATTGAGTTTGTTCTTTTTCAGAAGACAAATATACTATCTTTAAAACTACTTACAAGGAAAAAAACAGACATTAAATACTAGTGTACAACACTAAACTAAACTTGTTATAGGAGTAACTTGGAATTATAAAAGATATGAGAACTTTAAACTCTGAAAGAAAATGGTACCTAAGAGAGGCAAACCCCAGCATACATTACAGACAACATGCTTAGAGAAATAAAATCTGGGGGTAAAATTGCAGGTTATAACAGTTGAATCTAATGCAGAATGTTGCCATATATAATAACAATAAACTTAATGCAGATGTGTTTGTAGCTTCTTAAATGAGTAAGAATATGAATGGAGTTTTTGAAAATATTGTAGAATGCAGTAGAATGCAGCTGAGCCCAGAAATAAAAATTGCAAGAGTAGTTGCCAGAAAAAGAGGAAAAACATTAATTGCCTTGTTTGAAGAACCCTCAAAAACTCATGGTAAGCTTTCATTGAGGATTATTTTAGTTAATATGGGAAAGCTACTTTGTTTGGTTATTTTTAGTGAAACACTCCAACTTTTGATAAATATGTAGATAAACTACAAGATTTTTCAACCTGGCCATAATTACACAGTGGAAATATCAAATTAAGAAACACTTTATAAATTATGAATGATCTTTTAAAAAATCAGTGAAAACCACTTTTGTTAAAAAAGTACACAAGCACAAAATTTCCACATGAATCCTAATTTATGTCAAATTGAATAGATTTATCTTTATGAAAATCACACATAAATCTTAAGCTGCTATAGTTGTGAGTGCAATTTTAAGAACAGTAGGTGTGCTTTGTGGCTATTTGAAAACTGTGCATCTCTAGTTCCCTTTCTAACTTTTACTTTCTTCTTATGATTTTCTCCCGTACTCATAAGATGCAGATCCAAGGCTACATATAGGGCGTGATTCACCAGGGACATACTCCAGATGGCATTGGGATGCTCCTGCAGCAATTGTATCCACATTTTGGCTGCCATATCCATCCACTGTGTGATGACTACGGCTTGGCTCTTACCTCTGACAATACTTAGGCTATCGCAGATGTGACAAAAAAAAAAAGTAGGCTTTTGGAAACATCTATGTCCTCACAGTGTGGAGGACTTTGCTTTTATTTTGCTAATTTTTGAAGAAGAGTATTGCCTGGATTGTTGTAAATGCTGTTACATAAGAGCTATACGGACATTTGAAAAATGAATCCTCAGATATCTAATGTGTAGTTCCATAGGGAGTCATTCTCTTTGTTGGAATATTTTGTGTTGTCCTATAAAGAAATATAGAGGATGAGAATAATAATAAGAAGAAGAATCACAATTTTTTAGGTGGCCACTATGTCTCAAGCACTGAACTGGGACTAGGACATGGTTTTCATTTATTTTTCTAACATTAGAAATTATGGTTCAATGAAGTAAAGTAACTTGTCCATAGTCTCAGATATTATTATATAAACAGGTGGGAAAAGGTCCTGATATAATTTCTAAATATCTCCTGTCAAAAAAATGTACAAAAATATTTTTGAATATAAAAATGTAGCAAATCGATAAATCAAGATATGTATGCAACTAGGAAACTTATGTGACCATGTGATTTCAAATATATTTTTCTCCTTTTAATCATGTACACTCTGGGATGTATGAAAAGATTGGAGAAAAGAAAATGCATTATATTTTAGTCACAAAAGTGAAATATTGATGTGAAGTTCTCACTACTGAGTAATTGTCATTGCTCTATTTAAAATTTTCTTTGCTTATTCATGCAGTAATTATGGAAAACAGACCCACAGTGTTAGTCTTCTAAAAGATAATACCCAGATTGGCTCAAATTTCCCTGATTTGCAGCGTTGGTTCTAAAAATTAGTTGACAGAATTCCAGGTATTTCTTCTACCAAATGTACTTCTGTTACTAGTTGAGTGTACCTATTTCTATTGATAGTATACCTATAGATATAAATATGCCCATTTATTTTTTCTAGGATAAATTACTTTTATCAAAGTGATAAATTGAATGCACATTTTTATTAATATTATATTTAATATATACATAAACAGATATACACATTTATATGCTCATTTATTCTTTCCTAGGCTAAATTATTTTTATCAAAGTAAATTTATTTAAAATAATATTATTTAAAAATTCAAATATTTCTTCAAATTTTATAATAAATAAAATAGCTTCCTTCATACATCCCCTCCTCACCTCAGTGATTCATTAACAGAAGCAGCAATTTTCAACTCTATTAGCTGTTACTTCTGATATTTACCTCCATATTTCTAAATGTTTATGGAGCCATTGCTTGATTTTTAAATTTTAGGCATTATCTATCTTATTCTTGCTATGAAGGATGAGAATTTAGCAATTTACCCTGACTCACTCCTTCCAATCAAACTCTATCACAGGTTTTAACTCAATCAGTATTTAGTGTTTATATTATTATAAAAATGTGAATATTACTCAAAGCTGAGTATATTTCTAGTCTTCTACATTTTTTTTCCTGGAATTAATGATAGCCTTGTCTTTTCTTCTGTTTAGTTTTCTGTGTAGCACTAACTGAACTAATTATCCCCCAAATTCCCTTATACAACTATAAAATTCTTCTTAATAAAGTCAGACACATCTATCACCATCTATCAATTCCATTGTTTCTTGAAGTTTTCCATTCCCTGCACCACTCTGAAGTTTGGTATTTACTCTGTAAGAATACCACTCAGCTATAATCCCAGGCCTTCTTTAGCATCATCCTAAGAATCCCCTCTGCCCTTCTGTGTGGAGCTCTTTATTCCTGCATCTCATGTCTTTCTGTTTTACAGTGTACGTTCTCATTTAGTGCCATACACCATTCTGTGCCTTCTAAAGAAAAGGTTCATGAGCATATTTTTTAAGACATTGAGGGTCCTAAAATACCTTAACTCTACCTGCAGATTTGATTTTTAATGTGGTTGGGTATAAAATTCTAAATTGGAAACAATTGCTTTCACAATCTTGAAGGTATTGAATCACTTTCTTCTAATTTTCAATGTTGCTTTTAATCAACCTTATGCTTATTTCAGTTACTGACCGTTTATGTATGGTGTATATTTCCCTATATGAAATCTTTCAGGATTTGTTCACTCATTTAAGAATATTTATTGAGGGCCTTTTATGTGTAAGGCACTTATATGGGCACCGGTGTTTCTGTAGTGAAAATAATAGAAAAAAAATCCCTATCCTCATGGAGCTTGCATTACAGTAGGGGGGATAAATAATGATCAAGATAAATAAGTAAAATACGTATTATGTTAGGAATGATAAGTACTAAGGGCAGAAGGAAAAGCAAGGAAAAGGATATAAAATGTAATTTCAAATAAGGAAATAATGAAAAACCTCACAGAGAAAGTGACTACTTAGTTTAGACCTAAAGGAAGTGAAGAAGAGATCTATGTGAATATTCGGGGGGAAGTACCGTTAAGCAGAGAGAATAGCATGTGCAAACGCCTGAGGTGAGAGCATGCCTGGCATAGTTTTTCTTGATAATTTTACTTTTTCTTTGTTTATTTGTTTTTAAAATCTTTTTAAGTTGACACATAATGTTGTATGTTTTTATCATGTACAACATAATGTTTTGAAGTATACATACATTGTGGAATGGTTAAATCCAGCTAATGAACAAATGCTTTTTCTCACGTGTTTGTTGCAGCACTATTCACAGTAGCCAACACATAGAGTCAACCTAAGTGTCCATAAGTGGATGAATGGATAAAAAAATGTGGTACATATATACAATGGGACACTATCCAGCCAGCAAAAAGAATGAAATCTGTCATTTGCGACCACGTGAACCTGGAGGACATAATGTTAAGTGAAATAAGACCGGCCTGTTTAATGAACAGGAAGATGAGCCGATGTGGCTGTAGCAGAGAGACTAAGGCTGCTATAGAGGAATAGAAAAGGAATTCAGAGAACTGAACAAACTATGATTTTTTCTTTGAGTAAATGGAAAGCCAGAATAGGGTTTTGAGCAAAGACATAGTATGACTTAGATTTTAACAGGATCACTCTGGTGATTGTATTAGAATGGAAAAGAGGAGGGGGTAAGAGCAGAGGCCAGAAAACCAGTTAGGAGACCATTGCAATAGTCCAGGTGAGGAGTGGCGGTGGCTTGGAAGCAGGCAGTGGCAGTGGTAGGTGGTGAGAAGTGGTCAGATTTTAGATAATGTTTTAAAAGTAGATTCAACAGCAATGGATGACAGATGGGTTGTGAGGTATAAAGGAAAGAGAAAAGTTGAATGTTTACACCAGTATGTTTGGCCTGAGCAATGGAAACATGGTGACAGCATTAACTAAGATGGGAAAGACTGGGAATTTTATAGCAAGTGTAATTGGAAGCCTTTGAAAAACTTAATTCAGAGGAATGACGTGAACTGGTGTACGGTTTTAAAACTCTCTCTGCTTCTGTATGGTGAATGGATCTCAGCCAGGAGGGCCAGCATTGAAGCTGGAAACCAGTCGAAAGCGTGTTAATGTAGACTGAGCCAGAAATGCTGGTGCTCAGGCCCAGGCTGATGGCAGGAGAGATGGAGTGACGAGGAGAAATTCTAGATGTGAACTTCTAGGTTGAACCAGCAGATCTTGTGAATGGGTTGAACGTGGAGAGTCTGGGGATCGGGGCGGGGGCGGGGAGGAGGGAAAAGACAAGAATGATCCTTTCATTTTTACTTTAAGCAAATCATGCCGTTTACTGGTGATGATGGGGAAGTTTGGGAGAGAAAAAAAGGAGACGGAAAGAACATACTTATTTTTAAAACATTCAGTTTGAAATTCCTTTTAGATATTCAAGTGGCCAAGTGAAGTAGGTAGTGGGACATAAAAGTCTATAATTCAGGGGAAAGGTTACATTTGGGGAAGTGGACTTTTTCTGTTGTGCATCATTTTCCCCTTCCTAGCATTACTCTGATTTTATTTTGGACGTTATTCCTCCTCCTTTTGTTGTGGGACAGTGAATACATGCGGTCTGTGATCCAAAAGTGCCCAGTGTTCTGTCTCACCAACCTGTGCACTCAACAGGTATACCTAGTGATGATGTGCTGGTAAGTATTTAACAACTGGCTCTCTGGGGGAGAGAGTAGTAAAAAAACCCCTATTTTGCCAACTTCTGTGGTATAAATGCTTCCACCATGGCCAATTTCAGGCTATGAACATGACATCACTAAACACAGAGTTGGGAAGAGACATGCAGTAGCAAACCACTATATACAATACTTGCACCAAGAGATGCAATAAGCGTAACCTCAAGAGCACAAAAAAAGAGTACATTGTAGTAAAACAATTAAAAGCAGTATGATTTAAATATCACTTTCATTTTTAAAATAATTTACTTATATTAAATAGGTTTATGTAATTTGATTTTTGATAATGACTATGTTTAAAAACCAGCTCACAAATTTCCTGAAAATTTAACAGTCAGCTCCTGAGAGCTGGTCTGAGCTACATCCAGCACAACACTGAGTACAGCTGACCTGTGCTTGGTTAAGCTCAGTACCATGATCTTGAGTCTTGAGCTACTGACTCAACTCCAGCCATTCCTCATCCCAAGACTGGAGTCCTGAGCACTCTACTACAACTCAGACTATTCCCATTTTCACTGCTTTTTTGCCCCTGAAGATGTTTGGTTTCTGCCCTTTTCCCAGACTGGTTTTCAAGTTTTCCATCCATTCTGTGACCTCCCTGAATATTCCACTAAACATCATTTAACCATAAATTAGCCAAGTTGATTTCTTTTATATTAATTAATTTATTTATTTTCAGAATAATATGGGGTACAAACACTTTGGTTACATATATTGCCTATGCACTGCCCAAGTCAGAGCTAATTGTGAACATCCCCCAGACAGTGTGCCCCACACCCATTAGGTGTGAGTTTTCCCATCTTCTCCACCCCCCTCCCACCTGTCTGACCCCTGATGAATATTATTTCCATGTGTGCACATATGTATTGATCAGTTAGTACCAATTTGATGGTGAGTACCAGTGGTGCTTGTTTTTCCATTGTTGTGATGCTTTGCTTCAAAGAATGGGCTCTAGCTCCATCTAGGGTAATATCAGAGGTATTAACTCACCATTGTTTTTTGTGGCTGAGTAGTACTCCATGGTGTACAAATTGATTTCTTTGTCTTAAAATTAAGAACACTAATTGTGTACCTGGGGACATAAATTTGGAGACCATCAGCATATGGGTCATATTTAAAGCCAAGATGTAGGTCAAAGGATAAAAATATGTAGGATGAACAAGTCAAATGATCTAATGTACAACCTGAGGACAATAGTTAATAATAATGTCTTGTATTCAGAATTTTTGCTAAATGAGTAGATTATAGTGGCTCTTGCCACAGGGAGGAAAAATGGATAACTATGTGAGGTGATAGATATGTTCATTTGCTCTACTACAATAACCATTTTACTATGTATGTCTTATAACATCCTGGAGTATCCCTTAACTATACACAATAAAATTTATTTAACATTTTTATTTCATTAAAAAACAAACAAAATGAAGCCAAGAAAGGGAGTGAGATTTTGTAGGGAAAGAATATAAGTACCCAAGAGAAGGATCAAGCCCTGGAGCACTGCAGGTACAGGAGGAGAAGTCAGAAATTAAGACCAGACAGAGCCACCAGTACGATAAGAGGAAAACTGGGAGAATGTCGTATCAACAAAGCCAGGAGAGAAAAAGTGTCCCTATAAGGCAGTTTGAGCAAGATGAAGAGAGAAGTGTCGTGGTCTTGATAAGAACAGTTTCAGTGGAGTTGTGGGGACTAAAGACCAGCTGGAAAGTACTAAGAGAGACTAGGAGATGCAGAAATTAGGATAAAAACTGTAGATAATGCTTTCAAGAAGTTTAGTGGAGAAAGAAAGCGGAGAAATTCGAGCTATGCGCATTCCTTGGGGGAGATGTGAGATGAAAGATGATGTTCGCCTTTTCGTCATTTTCTGGGATAGAAGATAATAGGATACATTTTATATTTATGGGACTGATCTAAGAAAAAGAGAAATAAAATCGGTGAGTTACGAGAAGAAATGTAAATAAGATAGCGATCCTAACTCCCCTTAGTGTACACAGCCCAACGCCCTCAAAATACAATTGCCTCAGGGCTGCAGTCCCCAAGTCCCAGGCGGCGGACTGGGTACAAGACCATGGCCTGTTAGGGGCCAGGCCTCAGAGCTCCTCCGCCCTCCCCAAACCTCTCCATGGAAAAATTGTCTTTCATGAAACTTAGGAAGGGGGGAAAGGGGCTCACAGCAGGAGGTGAGCTGCAGTGTGGGGTGATCTTCATCTGTATTTACAGCTGCTCCCCAACACTCTCATTGCTGCCTGAGCTCCACCTCCACCCCTACTCCCCAACCCCCCACCATCTGTGGAACAATTGTCTTCCATGAAACCGGTCCCTGGTGCCAAAAAGGTTGAGGACAGCTGCCTTAGGGGCTTTCTTCAGTGACCTCTGTATTAGGGTAATTTTAGTTACCTCTCCACCCTAAACCAGTAGCTTAACACAGTAAAAGTTTATTCCTAACTCATCTAGCAGTGCACGTGTTGTTGATCAAGAGGTGGCTTTCCTCTATGTACAATTTTCAGACCGTGGGCTCCTCATTCTTTTTTGGGGGGCTCCATCATCCTCCTAGGATCTTGGGGTCTATTACATATAAAGGGAAAAGGAGAAGTCAGGCTCGCTGTTTAATAGCCTTGCCCAGAACTGACACATATCATTTCCATTGAATAGTTGAGAACTAGCCACATGGCCCCATCTAGAGGCAAAAGAGGCCAGGAAATGTAGTCTCTAGCTGGGCAGCCACTTCCCAGCAGCAATTCAATACTGCAGAAGAAGCACAAATTTTTGGTGAATTTTTAGGCATCTCTGGCACATATCCAAAATATAAACTTACACAACTGTTGTCTAATATATAAAATTAAATATCAAATAGTAAATATCATATTTTTCAATTCATGTTTAATACTCAAAGTATGATAGGATCAGCACAAAATCTATGCCTGATAGAAATTCAGTCTTTGAGGAGCTTACCTTCTAAGGAAGATGACTTAACACAGATGTAATTTACCAAAGCAGTGCAGAGCACTGGAAGGAGAAGATAGAATACTACTGGTTGTTTTGCTAGCTTATTTTGAGATCATGTTTGAAAAATTGCATTCTTTTTAGGTTTTTGATGTACCACATCAAATAATCTCTCCAGTGTCTTTCAACCCCAAAACTGTTTGCTCCTTCAACTATGAATTAGTCTGCAAATAATATACAACAGTACACATAGCCTTTACTCAATAATCCCCATATTTAACAAATTAATAGTAATTCTTTTTGCTTTTTAAACTGTGCTTGATCAAAGCAAGTGGGCTAGTTTCTCTCACCTTTGCGGTGACCAAAAAGCTATAAAATAGTTCTCAGAAGCTAAATGGTTTCTCATGGGTAATTCACATGTGAAATCTTTGAAAACAGGGAATATGGGCTTATCCAACTCTTCATCTCCAGCTCCTGTTATATAGAAGGCCCTCATAAATGTTTGTTGAAGTGAACTGAGTAAATTAAATTTTTGTGGAAATCTTTGTTGAATTGGGGAGATGTCATGAGGTTACCATAAGGGACGTGTGTGAGGTTCTTTCTAATTCAATATTTTTATTAATGTGCTGAGGGAAGATGCAGATCTCAAAACATACTTATAAAATTTTAAGATGATCCTACCTTGGGAGGAGTACCAAACACCAGGGAAACCAGAAATATAATCCAAAGAAGTTGGAACTGTCTACATAAAAAGAAACTTGGCCTTCAAAAATGTAAATCACTACATGTGGAAAAAAATGGTATGAATTCTTTCTAGGCAGGGGAATAAAAGAAATCTGGAGTCTAAGGGTGATGATAATTTGCAAATTAGATCTGTGTTTAATATGAAATAGCTGTAAACAGCCAGAGCTATTTTGGCCTGAATTTAGGGAGCTTTGTGCAACAAATGGGCCAGGAAATTAGTTGTCCTTCTCTGTGTAATGTTGAAGATTTTCTAAATTTAAACTGTTTTAATTTCAACTAATATATTAGAAATAAGAGCTAAAATATGAATTTGGAAAGAAATCAAAATATGAGTATGAATAAGACTGATCACTAATAATAGTTTTTATAGAATGGGTACCTCTTATTAGCTCCTTGGGTACTTCACTAGCACAAATACCCTAAGTACAGTTTACTATACTACTTATATTATTTTATTTAATTCTCAGAGCCATCTTTCAGGTGAATATTTTCCCCATTTTACCAATTCAAAGAGTTCAAATAATTTGTTTGTTAATCTATTTTACCAATCCCAAAGTCACTACTTCCAAATTTCATACTTAGCTGAATATAAAGAAAATAAGAACATATCATTTAGCTAAGAATGTCAGAAAATATTTTCTTTAAATATTTTCTTTATGTGAGCTATGCACTTCATAAGAGGAAATATATCATAAAACTGTATTATGTGTTATCCCAAGATATTCACTTGCCCTAGACAGAGGCACCCTCTCACCCTGAACCCTAATGTTAAGGTGAGATTTAAGAGCATTCACTCCCATTCAGCCTAGTTTCCTATCTCCAAGGGAAAAGGCCTCTCTATTGACTTGCCACTGCTGGGAGGCAAGAGACAACAGCGTAGCACATTGGCTCCAGCATCAAACCAGTATCAGATTCATCCACGTTCCTCCACCTCTTGGCTGTATGATCATGCACAGATTGTGCGTTTCTGTGGATAAATTTTCTTCAATAAAATCGGGTTGATATCACCTCTCTCTCAAAGTGGCTAATGCGAGTGAAATGAGGGCCATAGTGAGTGCTCAGCAAGTGGGAGTTATTGACCGAGTGATGAACATTGTACATATTCCCACGGAATAATACCAGCGGTTCTGTTTGGAAAAACAGACTGAGAGTTTCATATGCAGTGAGGCAATGATGCCAGGTATCCCTCCACTGCACCGTCCTCACTACATGGCTCATCTTGGTTTCTTTCCCTTTGTCCCTTTTCTCTTCTTCATTCTGTCCTTGCCTCTACCCTCTCACACTTTTGAATTATTTATATATGAATCTTCCCACCCACTCTCACCTTTTGCCTAATAGGACAAGGAAAAACGTCTTGTTCGACTTTTTATCCCCTGACATCAACAGAGCACTTTACCAGCAGTAAGAATTAAACGGCTATCTGATAAATAAATAAAATTAGGACGCTCCTTTAAACAATAACAACAACAACAACAATTAACAAAACACCCTCAATTTTACAAAAGAAAAACTAACAAATACAAGGCACAAATTTTATTCATTAGTTTCATATTTATGTTTTAGGTTTAAGAATCAAGGCAGTAATTGATATACTGAATACCCTGATTACTTGTAATCCAGAATGAAATCTTCAATAATTTAATAAAAATTGCATACAAGGCAGAAAGTAAAGTTTAACAGCTATTGAATTTTATTAGGCCTTAGGCAAAAATCACATTCAGATCAAAGGAGTTTTCTGTGAAGGAAGGAAAAGGTAAAAAGAAGTATCTTTGAGAAGCACTGGTAAAGTCAGAAGCTATCCAAAACAGTCGACTTTCTTTTAAGACATTATCAAAATGTATAACATAGCATACATGAAATCAGCACATAACTAAAACGGAGCACACTTAGAATCTTTATTTGCTTCCCAAACATTTTTTGTTGCACTTCTCTTTTGATGATCCTTGAAATACAGTGAGTGAAATGTCTTTATCCAATACTGGGGTCCAAGAATGGAAGAGGAGAGAAATGCACTTATGGTAGGACATGAGGTGAATGTACAGGCATGTGAGCGTGGACACACATAATTACCCCCACACAGGTTTAAGTACTTAGTTTAGGTCAAATGGTTCTCTCTCTATTTTGATAAGGTTGATTGAACTGGCCTTTCCATTTTGACAATGAAAGACACTGCATGACACACTAATATTCCAATGTAAAAAAATATATATTAATCACGATATGTGAATATGGTAATCATCAAAATGTTCTTTGCAAAGATCAGAAAGTGAGAGGGTTCCAAGTACAAGTCACTGATATTAGTATATGCTGATGAACACAGATGGTGAGGAATTTGAAGGATTTGGGATCAAGAAGAACTTTGTGAGGAAAATGTGTTAAATACATGTACACAAGATAAGAAAACTGGAATATATTTGAGACCGGCTTTATTGTTTTTACTTTTTCATAGTTGTTTCTCTGAATTGCTTCAAATATAAATCTTCATTGATTAATTATAAAAAGGGTTTATCCTACAAGTCAAAACAGTGTGAAAACATTTAGAAAGCATTAAGAAGTCTGTAAAAGGAGAGACCGTCCACCTAAAAGTAGTAATAAAGCTGGTGAATGAAGAGGGATTTTTAAAAATTTGGATGGATTGCATAAAAATTTGGATGGATTGCAGAATTAATTTTTATTAGGCTATTGTTAATGCTATATAAATTTAATTTAAAATAAGAAAGAGAGAGAGAGAGGAAGAAGGAAAAGGAGGAGGAGCAGAAGGAGGAGGGAGAAGAGAGATATTAAACCAAACTCTCACCTCAACTCTTCTTATAAGACTGTCCTTAATTTACATTATTTTGTTAATTTTTTAATTTTTAATTATTGTGGGTACATATAATAGCTGTATATCTTTATAGGTACATGTGATGTTTTGATACAGGCATACAATGTGAATTAATCAAATCAGCATAATTGGGGTATCCATCACCTCAGGCATTTATCATTTCTTTGTGTTAGGATTTTTAACAATCCTACTCTCAGGCAGTACATTCTAGGAACTAACTTGAAGCCTTCGTCTTTAATTTTTCTATACTTAGAATGATTGATAACTAAGTTGTAAAGTGTGAGACACACAGATTCTCAGAAAAAGAAAACATTTGGAACAATGGAAGTACTTTTTAGTGATAACATAAGGATATTTTGGTAAAATGTGAACAAAGAAGCCCATTATTATGTTGAGATATACAAAGATGGAGCAATTTATTTCTAAAATCAATTTTCAGTAATTAAAATGGAGTATAAAATTGTCAGTATGGCAGAGATAGTAGCCCTACCACCATTATATAAATGTAATACATCCAGCAGTTCTATATTCATTCTTGCTTATTGATGTGTAGCAAATTTGTCAGTGATTCTCAAATATCCAACTTGATTAAGCATTAATTATAGTTAGCTCTCTGTAAAAGAGAGAATATAGCTTCTTTTCACTCATACATTCATTTGTGCATTTATCAATGCATTCATATATTTATGCATTCACAACAGACATTTCTGGATGTCTCTTATTTGCATAGCACTCCTCGATGATGGGGAGATTTTAAGATAATTAAGTCAAAATTTTCAAGAGCTTATCTCTCTTATGAACTCCTGACAGGAAGATATGCACAGGCAGGTTATGAGGTGGGTCCAAGACTCAAGACTCAATGAGTTTCTCAGATAAACATCAGGAAATATTATAACATGGAAAATGCCTCTGGCAGTAATGGTGTTCTTTCTCTTTAGGCTGTATGAGCACCTGCTTCAAGGCCACAAACCAAAGTCACATTGAGGTTGGCCAATGTGGTTCTCTGAACTTCTTGCCCCCACCCATCAAGAACTCTGCATTACCACAGATTCCCTTGCCTTCCAGCCCTGTGGCTCAACTTCCCTTTGCACACTCTCTTAGACCTAACACTTGGCACCATCTCCTAAGCCATTATTATTGCTTCTTTCCTTGACTTCAGTTCATATTTCACTCCAGCTACTCTTTTCTCCCTTACTTGATCCCTGGAATCCCCAATCTCATCACATCTTTATGTCAGCAGTGCCCCAACTAACTGCATGCCTCTACAAGAGAGACTCAAACAATTGTGATCTTAGTGAAAATATAAAGGAAAAAAGAGACTGGATACTAATTAATAAATAGCCCTTATTATATCATAATTGAAATAAACTCCATAAGAAAACATCAGAACTTGTTCTTGTATCTTTTTCTTGCTAATTGATTCTTCAAGGTTTAAAGTCCCAGAACTGTTTTCTGGATTTGATTGAGAAACTCATTTGCTCTCCAAATTCTCTTAATAAAGTATTGAGCAATAAAGTATTGTTCAGTAACATAAATGAGAATTTCTATTTATAAATTGCTATTACTTGCATAGAGTCTTGGAGATGGTTCATCTTGGAAGACTGCATTTTTATCAAAGACCAGAAAAAAATCACTGGAAATTTTCAGGTTGTCCAAAGCAAGTTAAATTATTATCATCATCCATATGCACTGAATCTAAATGTCACTTTACTAATACTTTCTATGTATTAAAATATAAAATATAGCCCTCTTCGTGTACTCTGCTCAACATAGATTTTTATATCTTCTCTCCCCTTAAGAATCTCAGAATTTTACAGGAAAAGAGGCAATCAGATAAATAAAACAGAGAAATATTTCCAGTGACTTTATTCTAAGCTCTGGTGAAAGCCCAATTAATTGATAGTTGTGACCACCAGAGAGTTTAAAAATCAGTTGGAATTAGGTTTACTTGCATGTGACACAAAACATAAAATAATAATGGCTTATTATGCAAAATAGAAGATTATTTTCTTTCTCACAAAATAAAGTCCAGAGTTACACAGCGCAGGACTGGCATGGTGGCTGCAAGGTGTCAACTTTGTAGGCCTCTTCCCTCTTGCTCTTTCATCCTCTTAGCAAAGGGCCTCAACTCTCAAAGTGATCTAAATGTATAAAACATCTGCTCTAGCTCTCGCGATGTCATCTGCACTGCAGGTGGCAGGAAGGAAAAAGGACCAAAAGGGCTTGCCCATTCCCATGCCCTCACTTGCTTCTCATTGGCTAAAACTGAGTCACATGACCTTGCCCTGCTGCACACGGGCCTGAGAAATGGAGTTCTTCAGCAGAATGATTTGCTGCCCTGATTAAATGTACTTTACCCCGTCTTTACTAACTGAGGAGAAGAGTCATGAATGTGGGAGCAACCAGAAATCTGTGCCCCAGTGGATGACTGTTATTGCTCTTTCATGGTGGTTCCCTTCTATTGTTTAACACTGCGGTCCCCACCCCCGGCCGTGAACCTGTACCTGTCCGCTGCCTGTTAGGAACCAGGCCTCAGAGCTCCTCCGTTGCTGCCCCCGCAACCTCCTGGGAAAATTGTCTTCCATGAAACCAGTCCCTGGTGCCAAAAAGGTTGGGGACCGCTGGATATGGCAAGTGCTATAACTTCACAGAAATCAGAGCGAATATAAGCCACTTAGCCAAAATCCCTTAGCTTCTTATTGATTGGAAAATGCCAACTATGGTCATCAGACCAAGGAACAAGTTTGACTTTATTAAGAAAAAAATAACCAGGTGTCACTAACAAGCCGCTTTTGGGAAAATTAATAAAAGTCTTCCTGCTTCTGAGTAGATACAGTCCTATGCCAGGACACTGGTTTAGTGAGCCAAGGGGGACTTGGATTTCAGATCCCATTTGGTCCTACTGGCAGGACACGTGAACTGCACAACTGTACAAGGCAGCCCTGGCAGGAGTCTCACTCTTCAGCAACTGGGTGAAAATAAATCAGTCAGCTGCACTTCTTTGTGTTTATCTAATGTCAAATGCTGTCTGCTTCTGGGTTACTGTAAAAGTTGGCACACTGAGGCCACAGTTATCAGTGTGGGCTCTGTGGGTGAGAAACATCTGGCTTTGTTCTATTTTTCCCCTCATCAGTGTTGCTTTACTCCTCTTTCTTCCTCATCCAGCTTCAGATTCTGGGAGTCATAACGTTTTATGTATTCTCTTTCCTTTGCATCTCTCAAATGTGTCCATTTCTTCCTAATCCCACTCTACCTGCCTTGAATAAAACCAGCAATTCTCAGCTGGAAGTTATTTTACCCCCAGGGAATATTTGGAAATATCTGGAGACATTTGTGACTGTCATGATGGAGGGAAAGGAATATACTGGCATCTAGTGGGTGAAGGCCAGGGATGCTGTTAAACATTCTACAATGCACAAGGTAGCCACCCACAACAAAGAACCATCCATAAGAGTTTTTCCAACATTTTCTTCGAGAATTCTTATGGTTTCATGTCTTAGGTTTAGATCTGTTATCCATTGTGAATTGATTTTTGTGAGAGGTGAGAGGTGTGGGTCCACTTTCAGTCTTCTACATATGGCCATCCAATTTTCCCAGCACCATTTGTTGAATAGGGAATCTTTTCCCCAGTGTACGTTTTTCTGGAATTTGTCAAAGATCAGGTGACTGTATGAGGTTGGTTTTATATTTGGGTTCTCAGTCCTGTTCCATTGGTCTACATGTCTGTTCTTGTGCCAATACCATGCAGTTTTGGTTACTATAGCCTTGTAGTATAGTTTGAAGTCTGGCAGACAGATGCCTCCCAATTTGTTCTTTTTGCTTAAGATTGCTTTGGCTAGACGGGGTCTTCTCTGGTTCCACACGAAGCGTAGAATTATTTTTTCTAGATCGGCAAAAAATGATGTTGGTATTTTGATAGGGATTGCATTGATTCTGTAAATTAATTTAGGTAGCAAAGCCATTTTTACTATGTTGACTCTGCCTATCCAAGAGCATGGTAAGGTTTTCCATCTATTTACATCCTCTGCAATTTCCTTTCTCAGTGTTTCATAATTCTCTCTATATAGGTCTTTAATCTCCTTAGTTAGACATATTCCTAAATATTTAATTTTCTTTGTTGCTATTGCAAAAGGTATAGCATCTTTAATTTGTTTCTCGGCTTGATTGTTATTAGCATATATGAAGGCTATGGATTTGTGTGTATTAATTTTGTATCCTGAGACTTTGCTGAATTCATTTATCAATTCCAGTAATCTCTTGGTTGAATCTTTGGGGTTTTCTATGTATAATATCATATCGTCTGCGAATAGTGAAAGTTTGACCTCTTCTGCCCCCATCTGGACGCCCCTGATTCCTCTGTCTTGTCTAATTGCTGTGGCCAGGACTTCCAGAATTTATGAAGAAGACCCCCAAAGCAATCACAGCAGCAACAAAAATAAATACATGGGACCTGATCAAATTGAAAAGCTTCTGCACAGCCAAGGAAACTATCACTAGAGTGAACAGACAACCTACAGAATGGGAGAAAATATTTGCATGCTACACTTCTGATAAAGGGCTTATAACCAGAATCTATACAGAACTTAGGAAAATCAACAAGAAAAAATCAAACAACCCTATTAAAAAATGGGCAAAGGACATGAACAAAAACTTTTCCAAAGAAGACAGAATGATGGCCAGCAAACATATAAAAAAGTGCTCAACTTCTCTAATCATCAGGGAAATGCAAATCAAAACCACAATGAGATATCACTTAACTCCAGTGAGATTGGCTCATATCAAAAAATCCCAAATAACAAATGTTGGCGGGGATGTGGACAGGTAGGAACACTCATACACTGCTGGTGGGACTGCAAATTAGTACAACCTCTATGGAAAAGAATATGGAGATATCTCAAAGAATTAAAAGTAGAATTACCATTTGACCCAGCAATCCCACTACTGGGTATTTATCCAAAAGAAAAAAAGACATTTTATAATAAAGACATCTGCTCTCGAATGTTCATAGCAGCACAATTCACAATTGCAAAGTTGTGGAAACAACCCAGGTGCCCATCAATACACGAGTGGATCAATAAAATGTGGTATATGTATACCATGGAGTATTACTCAGCAATAAGGAACAACAGTGAATTAACACATCTGGTATTATCCTGGTTGGAGCTAGAACCCATTCTTCGAAGCGAAGTGTCACAGGATTGGAAAAACAAGCACCACTGGTACTCACCATCAAACTGGTACTAACTGATGAACACTTACATCACACAGGGCAATAACATTCATCTGAGGGCGGGCGGGTGGGAGGGGGGTGGAAGGGATGGGAAAAACTCTCACTGAATGGATGTGGGGAGCACAGTTTGGGAGACGACCACGATTGTGGCTCTGACACGGGCAGAACAGGGGCAATGTGTATGGCCAAAATGTTGTACCCCCATGATATTCTGAAATTAAAAAAATAAAAAAATAAAAAAAAAAAAAAGAACCATCCAGCCCAAATGTCAACAGTACTGAGGCTGAGAGACTCTGATTAAAACCTCACCTGGACTGTTGCAACAAATTTCTACCTGGTTTTTCATGTCTCCGGGTCCCCTTTTGTCAAATCCACACTTTGATATTGTCAAAGTGACCTTTCTAAACACAAATCCCCCCCCAAAAAAAACCCCAAAAAACAAAAAACACAAATCCCATCTCATAATGACATTCAATCTGCTTAAAATCCTAGAATAATTCCTCATTGCCTTAGGATCGACATCAAACTCTTTAATGTGCAATGCACGGCACTTAATGATATCCTTCTCCAGATTAGACTGTCATCGTAACCAAATTTACTGTTTATTCTCACCTAGATATCTTCAAAGTGATGTGTTCTCTCATCTCCAGGTTCAGAAGACCCCCCCCTTTCTTCTCCCCATTTGCTCAGACTCACCTCTAATTGCTAATACCTTCTTCTGTCCCAATCCTTCTCCCCAGCCTGAGCTAGGTTTCCTTCTCTGGAGTCACCTAGCACCTCGTCCAGTCTTTTATTACCACATTTATTACAGAATTCATCTTTTATACTATTATCTATTCAATGTCTGCCTTCCTGACTAACCTATAAGATCCTTGAGAGTAGGACTGGATTTTATTTGCCTTTGCTGTTGTCTATGTTGTTTACCGCAGCTTTGGACACAATCAATAGTCAACAAATATTGGTTGGCTAAATGAATAATCAAACCATCTCATGAGTACCTACCACTGATCATAGGAGATTAAGATAGTGTGACGAATGATAATGCCCTCTCTAACCAAAATTTGGTCTTGTTCCACTGTTCTCTATCACAATGAAGCCACTCAGCTGTATAAACCAGAAACCCAACAGTTGTCCTTGATATTGCCTCTCCTTCACTCAGAATCAGTCCATCACCTAACTGGTAGATTTTTACTTCACATATATCTCTCAAACCTATCCACTTTTTTTCCATCTGTGCTACTATCATCACCTAATCCAATTATAATTACGATTGTTTCTTCTCTTGATCTACCACATTAGTCCCTTAACTGGTCTGCCATGATATTCCCACTTTACTTCCTCCCCTACTTCCCCTCTTTTTCTCCTTCTAAGATGTTTTACCCACTGCTCTCAATGGCATGTGTCGCTCTTTGTGGCCTGGGCTCCCACTAACATCTCCAGCTTCACCCTGCCATACTACCCTTGCTCTTTAGTCTCTGGCTTTCCTTCAGCTGTTTGTATTCACTGTGGTTTCTCCCATCACAGGACCTTTGCATGTGCTGTTCTCTATGCCATGCCTGGAATACTCTTCCTTCCCCATGTCATCTGATTATTGTCATTCATTCTTTATATCTTAGCTCAAGCTACACTTTCACAGAACAGGCTTCTTTGACTCCCACAACTAGGTTAAATCTTAATATATGTTCTTGTAATTCCATGGTACTCCTGTACAGCACTTATCACAGTGGCAATTTTACATTTGTTTGTGTGATTGTTTGATTTATATCTGTTACATTCAAGGGAACATAAGCCCTGTAAGAGTGGAGATTATGCTTGTTTATTCTCCTCATTGTGAGCCTGTCCCAATAGGTGCTCAAGAAATACATAGTAAGTGAAAGAAGGAAAGGATGGAGAGAAGGAGGGAAGGAGGGAGGGAGGAAGGAAGAAAAGAAGGAAGGAAGGAAATATTTTATTTATCTTTGTTTTCTCTACAGTGCCTGTCACAATACCTTGGATATAGAAAGCCCACAATGAATTTTGAATGCAAGGACCATAGTATTATAATAAACTGTCAGATTGAATTTGGAAAACCAAATTTATTCCACTATTCCAGACGTATTGCTAAACCTGCTGAGCTGTCCATTTTGGAATAATTCTGATTTAGTGAACCAGTTTGATATTAGTGGAATGGCATCCTAGTGCCAAAACTTCAGTTCTTGCTTTCTTGCCTTGCCCCTGACATACTGCTCATTATATAAGTTAACATTGAAAATTTATGTCAACCTTTCAGAAAGTGGATTCATTGTCCCAAAATTTGTGGCTGGGAAGATGTGGAGGTAGTTAAATATCTTATTAAGATTTAGAACCAATGTTATTGAATAAAGAAAAAAAACATATTGAAAAGAAAGGAGTCTGCAGACCATACAGGAAAATGAAAAGAGTTGAAGAAAGTGTTTTGTAGGCTTCAAGGAAGTGGGAGAAAATTCTCGTGGTTCTATTGTTGATGCAGTGTGCCTATAGGTCTCTGAATGGTCTCTGATCACTATCCAGATCTGAAGCTTTCAGATCTGTAGGCTGTATGCAGATCTTGGCTTCTGACCCAGATAGTCTTGAATCTTGAGGCTAATTCATCAGACAGCCTTTAAAATGATCTGCTTTTCCACAGGCTAAACTGTGCATCCTGCCACCCTGCCATAGAAACCAGCTAGCCATTGTCTAAGTGGTGTGTTAGGACCTCTGGGAAGTTATGCTCTTTCTTAATCAATGTCATCCTACTCTTGAGACTTATAAGGAATTTGGCAAAACACAGGCTTCAGGGCATTAAATCCCCCATGAGGATCCAGATGATGGAACTTACACAGGTGTTCTAGGGGACTCACTTTCCTAAACAAAGAAATTATATTCTACCTTTTTTTTCAGTAGCCCCTTTCAGAACATTGACTAAGCATCATTTTTTTAAAAAAACCAAAGACTATATAGAGAGCATTATTTCCCCAGAAGAATTGAAAACTGTCCAGAGCCTGAGAAGAAATGAAAACACAAAGAGAATAAGTTGGTTAGTTCTAATAGCCCCAGTGAGTGAGCTTACAGACATTGACATCAGGGTGTGGAGAATTTACACTATGTTCTCTTTTGTGTTGCTTGCTGGCTGAGATGTTCTGGCTGGGACCAAGGCCCTAAACATAAACAGGTAGAAGTCAAAGCCCTGCCTTGAAATATCTCCTTGCATTCACTCACATAGGGAATGTAAACTCACCACTGTTCCTCCCTTGCCATGGTATACTCTGACTCTATTTAAGCACCAGCTTATAAAGACTACGATTAGCAGGAACACTCTCCATCCTCAGACAGCCAAGAACCTGCTGGCCTAGATACCACACATGATCAGAATGACAGCGAAATAGTAAAACTGGAATATTTAGTGAAGACTTATAAAGAATTTCCTACAGTAGTGGAGGAAATGTAGTTGACTATATCTGAATTACAATAAATAGCTATTGATTGAATTAAAATATGTTTCTCCTAAGCTTAAAGTAGTGAAAGAAGAGAATCTTTCAAATACTATGTTATAAACAGAGGCTACTCCATGGGGAAAGAATCCCAAGAACAAGTGTCTTAAGCTAACAAAAAAGACAATAGTGTTGTGGGCTGGAATAGAAAAATGCCACCAGGATGATAATCCTAGAAACAGTATGGAAACAAACAAGAGATTGGGTTGATGTAGAACTAAAGAGTTGGGAGAATTGTGTTTGCTCTGAAGATAATTCCAGGATAAACCTTGTATTCTGGACCACGAAGGTTGGCTGTAGCATCAGGTTCTTGGAATTTTTCTAAATCAGAAACAGAGTTGTAAAAAAGCTTACCATCTCTCAATATATTTGGTTGCCACCAGAAAATTTTACTTTGACTAATCACATCACAGGATGCTCTGTGGATCTCCATGCTCTTCCAGCTAGCAACTTTTAGCAATCCAATGAGTGATCCAATATTCTCACTGTGAGTCAGTGATTTCCTTTCTGTCTCTGATACATCCATGGGGATGAGTAGAGCCACCCAGAGATTTTCAAAACAGAGCAGAGCAAATACACCCTTTATAAAATCAGAGATATTCTAGAATGTCTCTTGTTGACTTACTTGATTCTTACTACCTTTGTTGATTTCACAGAGACCCCACTTATTTCAATGATAACTAAAGGTACAAAATGTTGCTTTGATTTTTATTTCTTAATCAAATGCTAAAAGATTCTACACTTACTTATTGAAAACAACTTGGTTATCATTGTTATGGTTTCAATTTAGAAAAAGAAAAATTATGATTATAAAGATTTTAGTTTTTACACATTACATTTGTGTTTGTTTTGCAAAACTATCAGTTTATGGATGGACGGAAGGAAGAATGGATGGATGAATGGGTGGTTGAATGGATTGATGGATAGAAGATATATGGATTTGTTTGTAAAGTAACAACTGTCATTAAAGCACCTATTTTTGTTGTAAAAGGTCACATGTAAAAAGTATACCAGTAGACCTGGTATACTTTTTGTAGTGTACTGTTATGCTTTTTATATGTAACCTTTTGCTTGGAGATAGGAGGGAGGAAAAGAGTTATCTCTCTATTTGAAACCTAGTATATTCCATGAGTGAGGTTCTGAGTAAGCTAAATCTGTGGTCCCCAACCCCAGGCCTGGACCGGTACTGGTCCGTGGTCTATTAGGGACTGGGCCACAGAGCTCTGCTGCCTCCCCCTACCACCCCCCACCTCTGGTTTGTGGAAAAATTGTCTTCCATGAAACTTAGGAACTGGGGGTGGGGGTGCGCACAGCAGAAGGTGAGCAGTGCGTGAGGGAGCAGAGTTAGCAAAACTGCTGCTTTGGCATTTACAGCCGCTCCCCATTGCTTGCATCACTGCCTGAGCTCAGCCCACCCCCACACACACCCCCATCCGTGGAAGAACTAATGTCTTCCATGAAACCATTTTGGCACCCTGGTGCCAAAAATGTTGGAGACCACTGAATTTGTTCCATAGTAAGTGCCATAATATTTTTTCTAGGAAGGCTTCTTCTTTTCAGAAATTAGAAGAAGCAGGAAAATTACAGTATCAGGTTTCCAAATTTAGGATTGTAGTATTCAAATTCATTTTCTATATTAGTCTAATTATTCAAGGTCAGAAACAAGAGTGTATAGTGAGAGCAAAGAAAAAGAAAAAGGAGGAGGGAAAGAAGACAAAATATGGCAAAAAGACAAAGAGAAGAGGAAGAAGAGGGGGATAAGAAAGAGGAAGGAAGAAAAAACAGAGAGAAAGAGGGAGAATGAGGCATTCAAAAGTTGAATAAAAATATTACTAAAGATAACCTTTAGCATTATGATTCGGGTCTCTGAAAATAGGAAATATTGAAATTTTCCTTTAAAAGACATTTAGCTTTTGTCCACTAACTTCAACTCTCATTTTAAAAGTACTCAAAAAATGCTTTCACAAATGCAAAAGGGTCATTTCGGAAAAACAAATTGCTATACTAGCAATGAATTGAATTTACCATATTTTACAAATGGAAAGAACTTAAAACAATTTAAATTGCAGGAAAGGAGAAAAATGCATTTGAAATTAGTTATAATATACAATTTCCAGGACAATCCAGTAGTTTAGTGTTACAAAGTTGGTATCTCTACAATGCTGCATTTTAAGTTAAAGCCCAAAAGGACCAACTCTGTATGTGCATTCATTTTGGGATAATTTATCATTGTGAGATATTAGCTCATGTCATTTCAAGCGGTCAGTGCTAAGTCTATGTGCCTTCACGTTTGCAAAGAGCTTTATCACATCAGGGCTGAGCACCACTACAAACTCACTTAGCACAAAGTCTTAGAGACTGAAGGGACTTTAGTGCTCTCATAGTCTGGCCCCACACTCAGCATCTTTGACAGAGGTCATCTAGCATTTGCACTAATAATACCAAAATAATGAACTCATCAGAGAACTTCCATTATTAGGAAGCCCTTTCTTATGTTGAAATGAAATATGCCTTCCTATGTCTACAGTCGATGGGTTCCACTTGTAACCTTTGAAGCAGCACAAAATAAATTTGATCCTTTTCCAAATAAATTTTCTAACTTGAGTACTTGAAACAATTATTATGCACTCATTATATCTCTTCTTCAGATTAAATATTAATGCTTCTTAACATGGTTTGGCCACTCTTTCTCAGCATGCATTACAATTGTTCTACATTCCTTTGAAGGTGAAGCACAGAAAAATAGAAATGATGGCAAAATAGTCTCCAGGACGGGTACAGGAGAAAATCTGATTCTTCCCTTTTCCAATCTGAGTTTGACAATTCTATCAGTAGAGTCCATGATTATGTTCACTTTTCAATGGCTGCATCACATTGTTAGTTCATATCTAAATTTCTTCCCTATCTTTTTCACGTAAACAATTTTACATCAAGTCTCCCCCTGACCTCTTCATGTATGATTTCTTTTTTAGACATAAATAAAGAAGTTTATTCTTGCTGTATGCTATTGGTTTAGGGCCAGAGTTCAGACTTCTCAGATCTTATATGCTAGTAGCTAATTCTTTTAGATCTTTGTTTTTGTCATCTGAAATTTTTACAAACATGTTTTTTATATTTTCATTCAAGTTGTTCTTATTTGGTTATTTATAACTTTCCTTGTTGAAAAAAGAATTTGAGTATGATTATATATAATGCAAAAGGATATTTAAAATGGAATCAGGTTGAAGGTAGAAAAATAAAGTTAAAGATAAAATTAGTACACAAAAATGCATAGCACAGAGTACGTCACAAAAACTAGAATTGAGATACAAATTTGGCTCTAATCTTCAACCTTGCTGCCTCAGCAAGAAGTCAAAAGTAAAATGCATGTCTCAGAATTCATTATCAATAGTACCTTAAACTAAAAATACAGCTCTGCCAGGTTCTGAGACATGATAGTAATGTTTCCCACGTAACTCACAAATCCAAAGGCATGCCATTGGCAATCTCCATTCAGTTGTACATCAATCTATTAATTACCATAATTGTTCTGATCCTATTAATATACATCCTCCTTTAAAGACAGAATTTTTGTGATATCATTCATTCATTTATAAGCACATATTGAACAGCTATGTTTTTTCCCAAAAACTATATCAAGTGCTAAATATGTACTTATTTTTATGCATACATGTATTTGATGTTTATTGCCGCATAATAATACAGTATTTCAAACTTTAGTGGCGTAAAACTACAAGTGTTTATTATCTAATAGTTTCCATGAGTCAAGAATTCAGAAGTGGCTTATCTGGATGGTTCTGGCTCAGGGTTTCTTATAAGGGTGCATCTAAGATATCAACCGGGACTGTTATCTGAAGGCTTAGCTGGCATTGGAGGATCTGCTTCTCAGATGGCTCACTTGATACCTGACAAGTTCATGCTGGCTTTTGACAGGAAGCCTCAGTTGCTTGCCATGTAGGTGTCTCCACAGACCCTCATTACACAGCAGTTTTCTTCCTCTGTGGCAAATGATGCAACAGAGAGAGCCAGCAGGAAGTCCAAGTGCCTTGTATGACCTCATCTCCAAAGCCAAACACTCACTCCTGCTTCTTTTTTTCTATCCTTTAAAAGGAAGTCACCAAACCCAGCCCATACTGCTTTCTGAAAGGAGTAGAAAGAATTTATAGAGGCCAAGGGTGGTGGTTCACGTCTGTAAACCTAGCACTCTGGGAGGCGGAGGCAGGAGGATTGCTTGAGGCCAGGAGTTCAGACCAGCCTCAGCAACATAGGGAGACCCTGTCTTTACAAAAAATAAGAAAAATTAGTTGGGCATGATGGCACATGCTTGTAGTCCCAGCTACTCAGGAGGCTGAGGCAGAAGGATCACTTGAGTCCAAGAGTTCAAGGCTGCAGTGAGCTATTGATCCCATCACTGTGCTCCAACCTGGGTGACAGAGCAAGACCCTGACTCAAAAAAAAAAAAAAGAAATTTGTAGACACATTATAAATCCCTAGAACATATTTTGGTTTTGTTTGCGGGAACATTTCAGAAATATTTTTGAGTGTGCTTGTCATGGTGGCAGTCTGCCCTCAGTTCTTGGTGTGTGTTCTTGGCCAAAGAATGACCAGACACACCAAAGTGTCAGGTCCAGACTATTATCTTGGACAAATCACCAGCAAAGCCAATATGATGGAATAACCCCAGGCAGGAAGCAGTTTCACATGAGCAGGTCTTTATTGTAGGACAAAATAGGTCTGTCTCCGTTAGTGGAGAGAGACAGACCGACTCATTGACTGACTCACTCACTCACTCACTCTCTCACTGAATTCTCAGATTGTTTCCTTTTATTAGCTCAGTCTGGGGGAGCACTCTCAGGAGGTGTAGGATGTTATCAAATGATCAACAGGTGTCCTCAAAATTTCATCTGCATATGAGCTCCCTCTAAGGAAGCCTACCTGGGGGAGAGGGTGACCCACAATGTAGATTCAAGCTAATGGCATAATAATTACCCTTAGGTTGTTCTAGGTCACTTTCCAAATCCTAGCATGCCTGGGCTGGGGAATTTCAAGATTGATAAAGCATTTCCTTCTTCCCCAGGTGTAGCAGTTGCTCTGGATAGGATTAAGGGTGAGGCAATGCCAAAATGGAGTGCCCGCCCTTATCCTTCTTCCCAGGTGGAGCAATTGCTCAAGACAGCACCAAAGCAGTGCACCCTTGTCCCTAGAAAAGCCGGAGATCCTAACTATCTACCTAACATGCTAACTCACCTGAAAATTAACAAACAAAAAAATAGAGCTCAAAAATTAATTTTATAGTTTTTTTAAATTTCAAGTTATTTGATTTTAACAATTATGTTCATTTAAAAAGCATCTTTTTCTAGTTTACAAAACTAAAATTTAAGTGTGAATAAATTTATCAAAGGCCTTAAGATTTAAAGAGAGAATTAATATGGAACTACTTTTTAATCTAATTAGATGTTTTTTTTAAGTTAATGCAATCTTATTTGAAGGCTTAGGTGAAAGTATTTGATATACTTCAAGAAGTTGCATTCACACATTTTAATTGAATTTGTCAAAAATAAGATGAGGTAATGATTTAGGCAGGCAGTTGCAAAAGAGTAGTTCAAAATCAGACTCAATTGGAATGCAAGTTAGCCTTGATGGTGGCAAAAGTCATTTGTAATACAGATTAGGTAGACTGGCATCAGAGGTAATTACAGTTAAACAGTGTGTATGTAAGACAGGGGTACCTCAGGGTCAGGAAAGTCGTGAAACTCATATTTAAAGCAAACAAAGGCAGTAGGTTAGGCACGGAGGCAAGGGCTGAGAATCTTTAGGCTCAAGTGTTGGCCCTGCTCTGGTTGACGCCTTATGTCATGTTCCCCATTCAGTCAAGCTCTGACTCTTCCCTTCATCCACTTAGTCAGCAATTTTTTACTGAGTACTTAGTTTGTACCAGGCATTATGTTAGACCATGTGGATACAGTGGTAAGCCAAATAGGCTCAGGCCCTCAAGTAGAGTATAGTTTTCTAGAAGGAGTAGAAAAAAAATTATTGTATATTTGGTGCTATGATTCCTGATCTCCCCTATCTAAATTTCAACCCAGTCCTGATTGACACTTCACCATTCCTCCCCACTCTGCTTCCTTTTACCCCATAAAACTAACATACATAAAGTTTTGTATATATATATAAAGTGTGTATATATATATATATACACACACACACACGTTATATATATACACACATAGTTTATATATATATATACACACATTATACACACACACACATATATCTTCATATTCATATCTAAATCTTCTCTCTCTTACTAGGATATGAGTTTCATGAGAGTGTAGATGTTTGTCTTTTTGGCTATATCCCTCAGGGAGAGAACAGTGCCTGGCACATGATGAGTGTACAATTAATATTTATTGATGAGTGACCTTCCTTTCTTTCCTGGTCTTGTTCCAGACAATATCCTTCTCTCCAAGGCTAGTCCTCTGTGACCTAACCCACTCCCTGATAGTCTTGCTCATAACCTTGCTCTCCCAAGAAGCTCTCTTTTCCTCTACATTATCTCCTGTTCAAGAATCCTGTGACCCCAATTCTGCTCAAGTTTTCCTCATCCTAATGTAAACAAGCAAGTAATTAAAAATCTCTTTCTCATGATTGCCCTTTTAAGCAGTTGTTTTCTCTCCTCTCCTTTAAGTCACTGCCAAACCATCCAATAGATTTTTTTAGGGAAGAAAGAAATCTATATTCCATGCCCCTACTTCCTCCTCAATTACTATTCTGTCCTAGTCTGCCTCCTGTCATCAGCATGCTACTAAAATTACTCTCTAAGGGGCACCATGACACGCCAAATCCAATCACCTTTTCAGAGTTCTTACTATTTCTCTCTGGAGAATTGAATGGTACTTTCAATGATCTTGAGTGTTCTGAACGTCTAACAAACAAATTTCAAAAAATAATTAATTACGATTCACTTTCAGCTTGTAAACAAAAGCATATCACAGAAATCCTTTAAGAGATCCTCTTCCTTGGCTTCTATGAAGGATCTTTGTTCTCCTCCTAGCCCTCTGACCTTCCCTTCTTTGTATCTTCAGGGTCCCTTTCTTTTCTTTCTCCTAAATGCAGATGTTGCCCAAGCAGGTGTTCTTGGCCTTTGCAATTTCTTTGTACAGTCTTCCTTGATAATCATACACACAAGGACTTTACTTTCAGATCTGACCTCTTTCCCAAATCTCTGGCACACATTTCTAACTGCCTCTATGTTTCCCTCTGAACATTCCACTGGCACCTCAAACTTACCTTTCGTCCAGTCAACTAAAAAAGAAATCTCAGTATTAGTGCTGATTCTTTCTAGCTTGTTCATCTGGGGCCAACCTTGTCTACTCCACCTGAACCATGTGGCTCCCCACTATCAGCTCTTCTCCATCCTCTCCGCCACTACTCTGGCTCTGATCTCTAGCATGCCTCTCTAGCAAGACTGTAAAATCTTTCTGATCAGCCTTCTCAAGTCTCTCCTTTCCCCAATTCATTTTACACACTGTTATCAGATTAATATTCTGAAAACAAAGCTCTAGTCATGACAATACCTGGCTTAAAACCCATTATTGACAATGTATTGCTGACAGATTCAAGCCTAACTTCTGGCAGTCAGGATCTTAATAATTAGGACCAGGGTAGTTATTAGGAAAGAAGTTGCTTTCTTTGTGTTTGAGAACAGATCCAGGACTTGTGTTCTCAAAAGAGCCGGCTACTCATTGCTCTCCTGTCACTCTATAATTCTCTGGATGGTATAGAAACCTCACTTCTTGTAGATTGGGGCATTATCTTTATCTTCCTCAGAAGTTTCAGCCTCAGTCAGATGCCAGATTCTAGTTCTCCGGTCTGTTTCAGGGTTTCATGAGGCAGCATTAATATCCCCTGGGACCTGGAAGATCCTCAATTTCATTTTTATCACAAATTTATCCTTTGTCCACTTTTATCTAGATAAGGGTCAGGGAAAGTAGTTCTGTTTCACATGTACTTCCCATCATCACCTTGTGAATTTGGTTTGAAAGATAAGCTCTCATGGGGTCTGAAAATCAGATACAGGCAGAGATTTCTCAATCACACCATATAACAATTTATTGGATAGGGCCTGCAATGATCTTTAATGGTTAATATCTATAACTTTGACTCACAAGCAGTGGGTAATCAGCTGGACCATTTCACCATGGTCTCTTAAAGCTGTCAAAAACCTAAAAGCAGTAACCTTAACACAAGCTTCCACTGATGTTTCTGCTATTTCAAAGTATGTGGGTTTGACATGAAAAAAAAAAAGCACAAGTCGCATTAGTTTCCACCCACGTGTGTGCTTTTCAGAAAGAATGGAAGAGTGAGATTGGAAAATAAAGAGAGTATGTAGGTAGAAAAGTGGGGAAAAGAGAACAAAATCTGCTGTTTTAGGATTCCTAAAGTATGGGGAGACTTTCTATATCACATATTGGAACACAAGGGCTTAGCCTCTTAGAAACATTCATGAAAGGTTGTGTTAATAGTTATTTTATTTAAAAAACAAAAGGCAAATATAAGGTACAAATAGAGATTTAAATCCCTTTATAACTTTGCCGTAAGTAGAGCAAACTGAGAGGCAAGCAATGGAATTAGTGTGTGCTAACATGGGCAAAGGAGCTACAGGAGGCCTTTAAAGAAAACAGATGATGCATGTTAGGGTTATAAAAGTAGTGTTTTTAGATTTCATTCACTTTGACAACCAATGTAAAAAGGCTGACTTGGAAGCAATTGACAAATCCCACAACTTTCTTGCAATGGTGTCCAATATTCTGAAACACATGTTTTGAGTTATCAGGCCCCTCTAAGTTTCCTGCCTCACCAGGTGAAAATATGGATAATACTGACAGATTTACATAGCTCCTGTCAGCAAATATCTGTGGGTTGTTCCCACTTCTTTTGTACAGCATCCCACAGTGCTTTCAATTATTTCAAGTGGTATGATGTTCCAAAAAATAAATCTCTAACTGAAATTTATTATAGTTCACTTTAATTTTGGAAGCAAAAAATGTGCCACACAAGTCTATTAAGAGACAGTCACTGGATTACATGAATGCTTGAAGTTTGGGGATCAGTGATGTGAATAGTAAGAATATAAAATCTGAGCTAAGTTGAACACATTTATCAAAACTTCTGAGTGGTTCAATGCCCTTGCTCAATTAAAAAGAATATTTTAATATTCTGGGTAGGGTTTGCTGGATTTGACATCTTGGGGTGACAGAGCAAGAAAGAAAGGCTGGGAAGTGGCATCAGGACTGAATTTTATCCACAAGACTTGCATGATGGACTTTATTGCAGGAGGAAAATGAATGTTCTCAATATAGGAGGCTCTGGAGCTTCTTTTGCTTCTGACGCTAGGAAAGCTGCTGCCTCCACATTTTCTACTCTTTTTCTTCAGCATAATGTGAGGTAGAGGGTCAGGGGACACACTTGTGGCCTCTAATGGCCAGATAATGGACCACAATAAAAGTTATGTGTCCCCAGCTGAAGGTGAAGACATATAATGGTTTACAAGATTCATTATCTAACTATTAGAACCTAGAGTAAAAGGAGACAATTATTAAATCAAGGAAAAAAGTACATTTTCACTTATTCAAGAAAAAAAACCTTTTACCTTATGTGCCATGCATTTTTATACAAGTACCACATTTATCTTCAAATAATAATCACCAATAATAACAGCAGCCAGTGTTTACTGAGCACCTACAATATACTAATTGCCTTCTTACAGAGCATGATCTGCAGAATTCCCAGTTTCAAACCCTGGCTTGGCTTCAGCACTTGGAAGAAGTCAACCCCTTCACATCTCAGTTTTCTGATACATAAAATGATGATTAAATTAATACATGCATCATATGATCACCAAGTACGGCATATATTTAGTACCCAATAAATGCTAGTTATTACTACTGGTGTTGTTGCTGTAACATCACCATTGTTGAAATTAATATATAGTAGATATATTATTTAATCTACAATTAGCCCCATTTGATAAACTAAGAAATATAGAGGATGAAGTGGAGATATTTAATCTGGATATTTGTTAATAGATTTTTTTTAAAAGATTTACAGCCCATTGAAAGAAACTGAAAAAATATTTTGTTTTGGTGGATGAGAGGACCCAGGGTTTTTACCAGAGCCTCTAAAGAGTCCTTGACCCTCAAAATTCTAAGAACCCTTGATAAGCTAAATTGCTTATATGATTTTACCTATCAGGTAATGCAGGGTGATTATTGAACAAACATTTTAAAAGCATTTCTTTTCCTTTGAATTATTTTTTAAATATTAGGAAAAATCAAATATTAAAAAGCAAAGACAGAAACCTATTCTGTATGCTGAGTACCAAAAGAGGCCCATGCACGCCACAATACAATTGTCCATTTTTCATCTCTTCTTAAGATAGACTTCTTTTCGGGGCACATTTGAAAGAGACAAGACCAATTCAGTTACAAAGGCGGGAAGCTATGGTTTTAGTGTCTTGGTAATAGTTCCTTAGCAATCAATAGATACATCTTTAGCCATTTCATTTTGTCTTTGGGGACCCCCAGAATTTGAGTTGAGATTCCTGTGAACATAATGGTATCATGATATCAATATCCCCTTTTTTCATAATGCACTTGACAAAGGATCTATACCAAGCTCTCTTATCCCTTTGGATATAACTGTGCAGGGTCAGTCCCTATTCACCTAATGTGGCACTGTTGGAGCTCCTGAAGCATCAAAAGTGGATTTGTGGGCCTTCAAAATTCTAAAATTGTTGTCATTATAATCTAAATAATCTAAAATATGAATATCACTTATTTCCATGAAGAAGAATTATAACACAACAGTTAGGAGCACATACTCTAGAGGTGGATTTAAGGGTTTAAATCCCGGCTCTGTCATTACTAGCCATGCAACCATGGGCAAATTAATTCACCCGTTTTCTTATCTGTAAAGTGAGAGTATATATAGTACTCACCTACTAGGATTGTTGTGTAAGGACTAAGTGTCTTAACATATATATAAATCACTGTACCAGTGCCTAGAGTATAAGAGTTATAAATATTAGCTATTAATATGGATCATTATGATATAATCCATTTCTCGGGGGTTAAGAAGAAAATATCTGGGTGCTAATCCTATTTTACCTGCTGAATGATCTTTATTTTACAATTAGACAAATTGCTAACTCTCTGAGCTTGCTTTTTCTTACCTGTATGAGCAGATAGTCCCCAAGACCAAGTTGGTATGTGAAGTCAAGAGTGTCCCGGTGCTTTGTAAACTGCTGGCCCCTGGACAATTATAATTAATTCTAAGTAACTACGGAAGCAAAATGCTTACTATACAGCCTAGAGGGTTTTTTAAACCTTATCCTTGCATGTATTATATGGTATGAGGAGAAATTATGGCAAATAGATATTTCTGTGAGATTTTCTAGTTAATCCTAATTAAGACTTTACTCAGCTTTAAGTTGTCTTAGTTTGGGGAGGGGGCAAGGGAGGTTCTGAATGAACCAGAATTCTAGTTCAAGGGAAGATCTGACCCTATTTCTGACTCCTTCACATTTGGAGAAGCTGAGTGGAGGTTATTGAATATTAATGGGTTTGGGTTTCACAGCATTTCTTTTTCAAAATGCTAGGCTCTTTTTGCTAGCTTTTAAACATTTTTAACCAAATTTTCACTGTTTTAATTTTTGAAGTATAACATTGAGATAATTCTCATGTTGGTTTGATTAGTCCTATATTTTATCCTTGTTTGCCAGGAATTGAAGATTTACAAAATCAATGTGTTTGAACATGTAATTGCTCAAAGCCTTTTCTATTTCTGTGGCTCATTATGGTGAGCTGGAGATGCTTTCATAGTATCACTGAATAACTTTACTCTACTCCATATTTCTAAGGCCACTACAAAGACCTTCTGGTTGTTTATACCTCTACTTTGTCAAGGAAAGGAATCCAGAAGCTGCCATTTGTTTTCATGCCTCTATCAGTTATTTCTCTGCATAATAAACCACTCTAACACTTAGCTGCTTAAAGCAATTATGCTTTATACTTTCTCACTCTTCTATGGGTTGACTGGGTTGTTCCTCTGCTGGTCTCACCTGAGCTTATTCATGCGGTTGCCAACAGCTGATGGGTCGGCTGGGGCATGAGCTCAGCTGGGCTTGCTGGGTGGCTGGGTCCCTCTCTCCATTTGGCCTTTCATCCCAGGATTCTATACATGGCAGTCCTAGGGCAGCTTTCCAAGAGCACAAAAAATTGAAGCTATGGAGGCCTGGGCTTCTGAACTCACACAATGTCATTTTCATCTTATTCTATTGGTCAAAGCATGTCACAAATAAAGCATGTCACAAATATGGACAAAGCATGTCCATATGTAAGGGTTGGGAAAATAGATTCTACCTCTTTATGGGAGAAATGGCAAGAAATTTGTGGCCATATTTAATCCACTGAAATGTCTGTGTGTTTATTCTTTAGCCAAGGGTTTCTGTGTTAGAGCGTTGACAGAAACTGTGAACTTTTGTCAGTGGCACTGGAGAAAGCTAAAAAATTTCCAACTGAGAGACAATACACCATTCATTCCTATGTAGGGTAGTCCCGTGTTGTTTAACTACTCAACATATATTAATTAGGCAGCTATTCTACTATATACTAGTACTACACTAAGTTCTTTGTGTTATACCAGAAACTTCATAAGATTGTTGATCCTTATCTTGAATTTGGTTGTGCCCTTAGGGAAAATGAGCATGTCACATTTTCAGGAACTTATAGAAAAACAAAATCAGTGTCAACATCATCAGTGATAAACAGTATTAAGCACCTACTGTGTGCAAAAATAATGCTGTGTCTGGGAATTTCCAAGTGGTATAAGGCAGGATCTCTGCTTGCAAGCTTAAATTTTAGCTCAAAATAGTCATAATCTACCAATGAACAATGAACTTTTAAATTATTTAACACACATTTATTGGATGTCTCCTATACACCTAGGTTCTATATTAGGCACTGTGAATGCAAAAATGAATCCAGCTAGGTCTCTGGTCACATGATTTAGAGTGTAGGAAGGGGAAGCAGAATATAAACAAGTAAAAAAATTAATATAAACAAGTAAACACATAATAAAAACAAGGAAAAATATCATTCTGATAGTATTATAAATGCTCTGACAGAAGATACAGCAAGTGTGTATCTTGCTGGACACTGAGGATCATGCTTCAAAGAAGAGGTGAGGCTTGAGTTAAGTCTTGACAAATGGGCAATTAATCTTCAAGCTGACAGGTAAGGGCTGTGAGGTTCAGGAAGATGAAGCAGCATTAACAAAGGGATGTGCAACATGGAAACCATGGGGAACACTGGGAGCTGCAATTCATTCAGTGTGTCTGAAACCCAAGATTCTGGGTCAGATGGAGGAAGGGAGCAAGGAAGAAAGACAAGAAAAGAAGAAGTGATAAGCAATGGATAGAAGTGGCCAGACACTTAAACATGGAGGACCTTAAATGTTTTCCTAGCTATGATAAGGACTAAGGCAGTGGCAGAAAGGACAGAGAGGAAGGGGTGATTTATACTTTCAACAGACATGTATTGAGTGCCTACTAGGTGCCAGGTGGTATGCCAAACACTGGGAATATTGTGGCATAGAACTTAATTTGTAACTGTACAAAGGGATCAGTCAGGCAGATGTAAAAATTTTTCATGAAGTTCATATAAAAGAACCTGTTTCCTAAGTGAATGTAGGAGTGAAGGAGAGGGAGGATCCCAGAAATTCCAAGATGAATGAATGGCGGCACCTTGACAAAAAACTATTGAGCAATTCAAACAGTAGATACTAGCAGAGCAAGAAAGAAGCACATTCTTTTATAGGTAAGCAGAAAATAAAATTGAAAACATGAATATCCAAAGGAGGCCTTCAGAAGCATCAATTTTAGTTATATTTATGTATTGTTCTCAATTTTCAAAGATGAAACTATAAACAAGAGTGTAGGGTTATGTGTTCATGGGTGGCACGAGGTCTGGCAGAATTATTCTACTGTTTTTCATCTTGTCCGTCCTTGACAAAGTCAGCCATATCTTCCTATGTATGGTTTAATTGAACTTGACCCTAAGATTTGATGACTCCAATTCCCTGTGGCTCAATAATTGGGTCCCATGTGTGGTCTGGGAAGGTTGCACTGGGCATCCCACAGCTGCTGCTTATGTGGATGGATTAAATTAGAACTTCCAAGTATACCGCCTGCTCCTAATTTGATCATGACCATAAAGATATATTTTCAGTTAAATTTCTACATATAAAGCCAACAATAGGAAAGCAATCAATAATAGTAGCTCTCTCCCTCTCTGTTTACATGTTCATCATCAGCTAAACACTATTACACTGTGACTAGGATTCATTATTATTATATTCTGGGTATCTATTTCATCTATTTTCAGAATAAATATTAAATTCGTGGCACAACAATAAACCCATTATATATGACTAATACTCAATGTTTGACATTAATCTTGCTTCTAAACTTTTCATTAGGTCAATCAGGATACCTTTACAGAGTTCATATTCTGTGCTCAGCAGTATAAGACTTAAGGGAAACAGTTTTGAGGAGGATGAGAAATCATCCCTCACCATCAAAAGCAGAGTTGTAGATAAGTAAACAAATACCTGCCACAGATTATTCATTCATTCATTGAGGATCTGCTCTGTTTTTGGCTATAGGAATACAAAAATAATACTCTGCTCAAAATGGTTATAGTTGGGTGGATACCTAAGTGATTATGAGTACCATGTTTGGCACTTTACATAAGTTACCTTATTTAAGTCTCCCAAGAACTCTATGGTGTAGGTGTTATTACCCCTACTATAGAGGAGGAGCTAGAGGCTTAAGCAACTTGCACAAGGTACACAGGGAGCCAGGACCAAGTTAGCATCAGTTATGTATAAGTCCTAACTCTATGATCTTTCTTCAAAACACAACACCTTAGCATAATGTGCTAAGTTATAATAAAAATACACCACCAGTAATAATAATTAAAACATAAGGATTTTCTCTTAATGTTACACCCTCTTTTCTCTACTACCTCCCCCCACCTTGTAGCTAAACTCCTTGAAAATACAGCTCATGTCGTCAAATTTCCTCACATTTGCATTTCAACCACATTGGTGTCCAGATGTTTAAAGCGCCCAATGCACAGATACATGTTAACATGCTGGCCCCCAGGGACAATTAAAAAAATCATCTTTCTTACTTAAAAAGTGATCTCATAGTTGTCAGTGAAATATACTGTTTTTAGTTCTTACTTGACTTAACAGTAAGCAGGCAGTTTCGCATGTTAAAAAGATCATGTGTTTCAGTATTGGACTTCTGTGAGTTTAAATCCCAACAGAGCATGGATTAGTACCTGTCTCTGTGACCTGTGCCAGTTACTTAGGCTCCCTAGGCTTAGTTTCTTCACATATAAGGCATGGATGATAGTATCTACCATTCATGCACGTTGTAAGAATTAATAATTTGCTTTTAAAATGAAAGAAAAATATCTTACACTTTTAAGGCACTCAATAAATATAATTGTTATTATTTATCCTCCTCCTCATCCTCATCATCAAAATCTCCACTGCATTTGATAAAGTTGATAACCTCTTCTTCTTTAAATTCTTTTCTCCCTCAGGTTTATCCAGGAGATTTCTTTCTGCACAATTTTTCCCTTTGTTGTTCCTTTTCTTTTACAGCTCATACTTTAAATTGTAAAGCCCCTCAATGTTCTGTTCTTGGCTCACTTCTTTTCTTATTCTAACTATTCATCATGGGACATGTCCATTCTTCCTGTGATTTCCACTCCCTCTATTTCCTAAAGTTGTGTGTGAATCCTAGTCTTTTCTTCTCAGCCTAAGACCCATATCCCCAAATATCCACTAGGCATCTCTAAGACAATATGCTATAAGCAACTCAAGCTCAGCATAGACAAAGTTGGATTAGAAATAATTCCTCCTCTTCCTCCCCAAAGTCATTTCTCTCCTGTATTCCTTATCATCAGTCAAACGTCCCATCACCTATCCAGTTCCTGAGACCAGAAATCTGAGTAGCATCCTAGATTACTCTATTTATTTACCAGCTCCCAATCCAATTGGTAATCAAGTACTATTGATTACATCTCCTCAGCACTTCTTGTCATCTGTTGTTCTCTGCCCACGTTGGTATCGCCCTGGCTCAGACCCATAATCATCACTCCCATCCCCTAACTTTCCGACTGGTTTTCCTGCTTCCAGGGAAACAACTCCTCCTACAATTCATCCTTCTCACTAATGACAGAAAACCTTTCCAAAATGTCCATGGTACACTTTTGTTTATTTATATATACAATATGATACTACAACAAAGTGAGGAACACATAAGGGCAAAATGGGGACATAGAAAATAAGCCACATAAATTCATACAGGACTGGGCAACATAATGCCCAGCTGTGATAGACCCCCCAAGACGGTTTCCTGCCTCTCACCCCATCCCACTGTGTTCATACCCTTCCTAATCTGTGGGGCTGTGAATTTTATGGATTTTACTCCTATGATCAGGTTATATTATATGGAGGAGTTGACTTTAAGAAAGAGAGATTATTCAGGTGGGCCCAACCTAGACACAGGAGCCCTTGAAAAGCAGACAGTTTTCTCTGGTTGTAGAAGAGGAAATCAGAGATTTTAAGCACAAGCAGGATTTTATGTATCTACTGGCTTGAAGATGAGGGGGCCACATCCAGGAGTAGGTGCAGTCTCTAGGGCCTAAATGTGGCTGCAAACTGACAACAAGGAAAAATGCTAGGACTTCAGTCCTACAATTGCAACTGGAATGAGCTTGGAAGTGGATTTTTTCCCCAGAGCTCCCAGAAAGTGATGTAGTCTGGCCAACACCTTAATTTTGGCCTTGTGAAACTGAGTGAAGAACCGATTTAGGCCGTGCCAGACTTCTGAGCTACAGGAATGTGAGCTAAACAATGGATGTTTTTAGGCTTATAAGTTTGTGGTATTTGTTATGTAGCAATAGAAAATTAATATACCAACTCACAGCTGACACTAATTCATGTCATTTATCGAGTAACTGGAAGAATGGAGGGATGGATGGGGGACGGAGAGGGATGGAGACAGATGTGTGGGTGAGTGAGGGTGTGACTATGTCGTCAGGCTCAACACCATGTTCTGAGACCCTCATCTAGTGCCAGGCATACAGCTGGCACTTGATAAATATTGGTTGATTGAATGGTGAAGTGAAAAGTAGGGTAGGGATAGAGAAGAGTATGATACTCTGTGCACTGAGTGCTAATGAATGATCCATTCCATAAACTGAGTGGGGATGAGGGGTGTAGACAGACAGACAGTGACAGGAGATAGAAAAATAGGCAGGGGACCCAAACACCACAAGTCTTCTATCTGATTGTAAGGAGTATTGGCCCTTTATTTATAAAAGTGCAAGAATTCTTTATCTTAATTTTTTTAATACTTAATTTAAATATTTCACCCTAGGATGTTTTACTTCTTTTTTTGGTTTTATTATTATCAGCTTTCATTATTGTTAACTTAGTAGGTTTTAAAAAAATGTTATATACAAGACTTTCTTGTTGTATACTTTTATAATTTAACATTTCTCTTTTCACTACAAAGCAACAGATCAGACAATTACCTCTAGGTTTCTATAGTCTTTGGGTGTATATCAGTGTCTTATCTGACCCAATTAGGACTAGTGGTTGGTTTATGAATTAGAAAAGTTGGTTAAAACAGGAGATCATAAAAATGATACATAAAGTATCATATATACTTTAATTCATCCACCTTGGGCATAGGGCCAGTTCGTGTCTTTGAGAATGGGTCCACTGATGAGTGCTTCTCCAGTCTTGCCCAAACCACCCCAGTAAGACATATGTACCATTCCCTGATAGGGTTCTTTAAAGTAGCTGGGGAATTGAAAGACAATCTGAGTATAGACTCTTTCTAGAGTTTTATAATGTCTTCCCAGTCTTTACATTTGTCTCACATGCCCCTAATTTGAATATTTGTTAACAAATAATTCTTAGTATTCATGGAAACAATTTTCTACCTTTTCTCACATTATATTAATTTATGTAGTATTTAAGTAATAGTTCATTTATGTGCTAACATCAACAAGTACAATCACATGACCAGATGTGGGAACAAACCATCTGACTCTTGGAAAGCTTGTCCCGCAACTGGTAGGTGCAGCAGGGCACAAGCAAAGAAGGAATCATTTGCCAGATTGAGCATTCAGCATGCTGTGGCTATCAGGGCATTTTACAGACAGAATGGAAAGTGTGGATTAATCCACTGAGACAGCTAAGGGTAAACCAGTACAGAGGGCTTTTACATTATCTCTGTGACTTCAGTCAGGTAACTTAATTCTTATGCCTCAGTTTCCTCATTTATAAAATGCAAATTATATTAGCACCTACTTTTTTTTAGGCTAGTTAAGTGAAGCAGTGGGAGTTCAGAAGGAACAAAGAAATCTGTAATTGGCTGTGATCAATTAAATATCCCTGTACTTGGACCAGCCAGCACCTACTTTAATGGATGTTTGTGGTGATTAAATGAGCAGTACATGAGAAATGCTTGAAAATATGTACAGCACATAATAAACATTCAAAAATCAACATCAAATAAAAGGAATAAAAGTGAAAATTAAGTTAAATTAAATTAAAAATAAAGGGCATCATCTATAAAAGTTTGACATTACCTTATGTTACAACGTAGAATTAATATTATTGTTTCCACTGTTGTTGTTACTACATGAGCATAGCTAACATTATTGAACACTTACCATATGCCAGGCACCATGAGAAGTGCTTTATGTGCATTAAAGTGGTTCCTCAGTGTCCGTGGGGGATTGGTTTTAGGACACGCCCTCCATACCAAAATTCTTGCATACTTGTATCCCACAGTTGGCCCTGTAAGAATCCAAGTAGACAAAAAGTCAGTTCTCTGTATCTGTGGGTTTTACACATGGCAAATAATGTATTTTCAATCTGCATTAGGTTGTACATATGGAATTTGTAGATACAGAGGGCTGACTGTATTTATTGAAAAAAAATCCTTATATAAGTGGGCCTGAGTTACTCAAGGGTCAGCTGTATTTCATTTGGTAACTTGCCCAAGGTCACCCAGCTGTTAAGAAATGGAGCCAAGAGAAAAATCCAATCATTTTGATTCCAGAATTTCTGCTCTTTATTAGTTTGCTTATGCTATTCCTTTTCTAAAAAGAATTTTAAATTTGACTCATAAGAATACATTGAATACAGTAAGATAACATAAATTAGAAACAATCTTAGGCTACCAATAAAAACTTAACTGTGCTTAATACCTTTAAACATATATGTATATGAAATTTCCTGCTTAATGGAAATTCCCAAATCTAGTCACCTCTAAAGTAAGTTTCTATTTTATAACAAGAAGGCATAGTATTTTGCATTACACAAAAATGTTTGAAATCGGTAAGTGTTATATTTTTTATCAAATTCACTATTCACACCCATATACCATCAACTGTAATAAAGGCAAAAGATTCCACAAACACAAGTAGCCATAAGAATTCGGTATAAACCAAAATAAAAAATCTAGTTCATCGATATGTTTATTTCTCCTTCCATAGAGAATAATCAGAGGAAGTTCTTTAGTTATGACTCTTGTCTTATCTGATCATTTATCCAGTGATGACTATGTTTTATGCCTTTTTGTAGATACTACCAGCCTGGGCACTAAATCAATATGGAAATTAAACTGGCAATCCAGAACACATTGATTTATGAGGTTGCATTTCTCCTTTACATTTCATAATATTTTTGAGCATTCATAAATTAAACATAAAATCAATTTAAATTAAAAGTTAAGGGGCAGTAGCCCCTCAGGTCAATGCTTAATGGTTTATTAGTTTTATGAAATATATAAGAAATTCCAAACTTTATACTGGTGTTATTATTATTTAATATTTTCTACACACTAACAAGGTACCATCAATTCACGTTTACTCAAGACTCAATTACCCAGTTTTTGAATTATGTAGCCTGCCCCTGCCCAATTCTACAATTAAATTTTTTGCCATTTATTTCATTCTAAATGTTGGCTCTTCAAGAGAAAAAAAATGTTAGGAGAAGAAAATCACAATGTTGTATTTTAGAAACTCTATTAAAATTTAGAAATAATCCCCTCATTGAGAAATTATTCATTTTCAATTATTCAGGCTTTAAAAGTCACACATTTGGAGAACATTGATGAAAGAATGTTTACAAGACAATGTTATGAGAATAACTATGTATAACATGTCCATAATTATTTATTTGCATTAGACATTTATTCATTTATTCAACACATATTCATTGTATTTCTAACACACACATTGTATTAAGAGTAAAGCAGAGAAGAGGAAAAAAAACAAGACCTCATGGAGCCTGCATTCTAGACAGAGAAAAACAGACATAAACAATGAATTATTTAACTAAAATTAAACAGGAATACTTTGTAGTGTTTATTGTGTAGTAGCTACTATTCCAAGTGTTCTCTGTATTAATATACAACTCATGTCATCCTCCTACCAACCATATAAGGGAAATACAGCTATTATTTCCATTTTATGGATGTGGAAAATGAGACTTGGAGATGTTAAATAACTTCGTCATCATTGAACAGCTAGGATGTGAGGATGGCAGGACTTGGACCCAGGCAGTCTGGCATCCAGGCGTAGGAGCCGGACACCTTAGTTATCCCGCCTCTCTAGTGGGGTGAGTTGTTTTGAAGGAGATGAATTTGCTGCTATGACAGGGCACCGGCAGTATCCAGGAGATCAAGTACGACTTCTCTCTAGGAAATTACAGTTGGAATGAGGTCTAAAGGCTGAGCAAGAATGAACTAGGCATTGATGTGGGCAGGAGAGAGATGCTGATTTGGGTAGAAGGACCAGAACGTACAAAGGAGTTGAAGTGAGGAGAGTGAGGAGAGTTAGAAGAGCCAAAAGTCCAGAGTAGCTGAAATGCAGGCAGTCAAGGGCAGGGGTTGGTAGAGCTGGAGGAAATCCCAGGAAAATCCCTCTGTGTCTGGCTGCCTCTGATTTAATCCTCCATATATTTAGACTCTCTTTCCACCAGTGGACCTCAACCTTGGCTGTAATTAGAATCACCTGGGGAGCTTTTACAAGCCCTCACCCCAGAGCAATTATATCAGAATCTCTGGAGGAGGGACCCAGGCATCAATAGCTTCTAAAGTCCCCCAGGTATTTCCAATGTGCAGCCAAGGTTGGGAACCACTGCATTAGATGATCATCAGACTATGCCAAAAGTAGTGGAAACCTCTAGAACCAAAAATGTGAACAATATTACCATGATGATCAAGTGCACTTTTAAATTTTGCATATGTGTTATTTGATGAGGTAAAGTGGAGGAGTATCTGAAGGTGACCAATGTAAATTGCATGAAACTTCAAACAAAGGAAGCATTTCCAGCTAAACTTTTGGATAACTGGATACAGAGTAAACATTCTCTGGTTGTGCTGACCTCAGGTCAGAAATGTCACTCCCTGGACAAGAGGTGAGAAGACAAGCCAGTGTCTTAGGATGAAGCACACCCTTGGTCTAGGAACCTCCCTTCCCAGCAGTGCCCCACCCACCCCTTCAGGGCTGAGAGGTAGAGGTATGGGGGTGGGGTGGGGGTGGAACAAAGCAAACTTCCTGGTTTAACCTGAAAGTTTATGTTCTTGGACACCACCAAAAAGAAAAGAACTAGGAGAGAGGGTGACCCATAAGCAACCTGCTTTGACGGAAAGTCCAGTCATAATGGCTAAGTCAGGACCTCACAGACCTATTGTAGATGTGAGTCTCCATCCTCAAATCTTTAAGAAGGCTTTGAGGCAGTGCCGGATTAAGACATTCAATGTCCATCAGAACTAAAAAGCCCCCTAAAAATAAATAAAATGTTCATTTTTCAACATAACACAAAATTTAAGAGCATGCTGAAAGTATCTAACTCCAAGAATCTGGGTATGTATTAAAGCTGAACTCTCTCTTTCTCCTCCTCCTCCTCCTCCTGATGTAAAATTTAATTTAAAAAAGCAAATGAATTCGTATGTGATTGTCAAGATTGAAAGCTGGATTTTGTGGTAGTTAGAAGTCAGACTTGTTCCTTAGAAAACCAAATGCATTAAATGTGACTGCTTTACTTAGAATTAAGCAAGTGTAGAGAAGGACTGCTCTTCACAGAATTTTCTAGTGGATGGATTTTTGTTTGGAAATTTAATAATAATTTTTTTTAATTTCACAATATTACTGGGGTACAAATGTTTTTGGTTACTTGGATCGCTTTTATAATGCTTGAGTCAGGAATATAAGTGTGCTCATCACCCAGATAGTGTTCACTGTATCTGTTAGGTAGGTTTTCACCCAACCCCTCCTCCCTTCTCCCCCCTGCTTGATTTGCACCGAGTTGTACTTCCCTCTGTGTACATGTGTGTTCATTGGTTAGTTCCAATTTAATAGCGAGTACATGTGATGTTTCTTTTTCCATTCTTTAGATACTTAGGGTAGTGGTCTCCAGTTCCATCCAAATTGTTGCAAAAGGCATTAATTCTTCCTTTTTTATGTCTGAGTAGTATTCCATGGTATACATATACCACATTTTGTTAATCCACTCGTGAATTGATGGGCACATGGGTTGATTCCACATCTTTGCAATTGTGAATTGTGCTTCAATAAACATTCAAGTGCAGGTGTCTTTTTGATAAAATGACTTCTTTTCCTTTGGGTAAATACCCAGTAGTAGGATTGCTGGTTTAATGGTAGGTCTACTTTCAGTTCTTTGAGGAATCCCCATACTGTTTTCCATAGAGGTTGTACTAATTTGCAGTCCCACCAACAGTGTACCAGCATTCCTTTCTCTCTGCATCTACACCAGCATCTATTGTTTTTGGGATTTTTAATAAAAGCCATTCTAACTGGGGTAAGGTGATATTTCATTGTGGTTTTAATTTGCATTTCCCTGATGATTAGTGACATTGAGCATTTTTCATATGTTTATTGGCCATTTGTCTATCTTCTTTTGAAAAGCTTCTGTTCATGTCTTTTCCCCACTTTTTATAGGGTTGTTTGATTTTTTTCTTGCTAATTTGCTTGAGTTCTTTGTAGATTCTGGTTATTATCCCCTAATTGGATCTATAGCTTGCAAATAAATTTTCTCTCATTCTGTAGGTTGTCTATTTTCTCTGTTGAGTGTTTCCTTAGCTGTGCAGAAGCTTTTTAGTTTAATCTTGAAACATGTCAGAAAACTCTGGAAAAAGAACTTCATCAAAAATCCATGGGCATTGCCTTGTTAGATCTTCATACTACTGACAGAACAAGGTGAAAAGTAAAATGTTCAAGCAACATTTCTTTGCCACTAGCCAATATTGAAATTTTGTCTCTGGAAATGCACATAATTCATTTTATAATTGTTCTTTGTATATAGGTTTTTATTTGGTCTCTATGGCTATTTTTTGTTTGTTTATTAAAACCAGAGACCACGTATCATTCTTTTTTTTTTTTTTTCATCCATTTCCTTTTATTTTACCTAGACAGCCTAGTGTCTTAGTCCACTTGGACTGCTACAAAGAAAACACCATCAACTGGGTGGCTTATAAACAACAGAAATTTCTTTCTCACAGTTTTATAGGCTGGGAAGTTCAAGATCAAGTTGCCAATAGATTTTGTGTCTAAAAGCCCTCTTTCTGGTTCATAGACAGTAGCTTCTCCCTGTGTCCTCACATGATGGAAGGAATGAGGGGGCCTTTTGTGGTCCTCTTTTATTAAGGCACTAATCCCATTCATTAAGGGCTTCACCTCCATAACCTAATCACTTCCCAAAGGCCCTGCTTCTTAATACTATCACCTTGGAGGTGAGAATGTCAACATATGAATTTTGGGTGGACATAAACATTCAGAACGTACACCTAATAACACGAGTTGTTCTGTCACCATTTAATATACACAAAAACCAAGTGACCAAACAAATAAAACAGCCCAGTTGAGTTAGTTAATGGGTGGTCTGTGTCTGTAAGTCATGTGTTTGTAATTATTTGGCCTTGGAAACTTGGAGATATGTGAAAAGGAGCTAGAGATTATCAAGCCCAACCTCCTCACTTTGCAAATTAGCAAAGTGAAAACAAAGAAAGCTAAATAACTTGCTATGGTAGACAGAATTCCAAGATTTGTTTACCTCCCTGTATAATCCCCAGGACTGTGAATATGACTGATTTTACTCTCATGATAAGGTTATGTTATATGGCACAGTTGACCTCAAAACAGAGAGATTATTTGGGTGGGTATGACCTCATCACATAAACTCTTTAAAAGCAGAGTTTTCTTGGCTGGTTGCAGAAAGAAAGTCAGGGATTTGAAGGGCTAGATGGATTCAATGAGCCATTCCTGGCTAGAAGAGGGAGGGAGCCCTGTGTCAAGGGATGTGAGAGGCTCTGGAAGCTGAAAGCAGCCCCTGACTGACAGTAAGCAAAGGAATCAGAAACCTCAATCTTACAGCTAAAAGGAGATGTATTCTGCTAATAACTACTGAGCTTGGGAGAAAACCCCTAACCCCAGAGGTGACCTGTTGCCCTGGCTAACACCTCAATTTCAGCCCAGTAAGACCTTGAGCAGAGACTCCAGTTACACCATGCCCAGACTTCTGACCTACAAAACTGTGAGCTAGTAAAAGGGTGGTGTTTTAAGCCTGTCTTTATAATATTTTGTTCCTCAGCAATAGAAAACTAATACATTTGTCTAAGATCCTATTGTTAATAAGTGACAGTCCAAGGCCTCCTGAAACTCAGGACAAAGTCTTTTACCTCCTGCTAGAGACAGAGATAATAAACAGTAACTTAATGATGAATTTGATCAAGCAGCACCAAGGTATATAATCAAGGTATAGCCGCCCATGGGGTGAGAAATAGCCAAATTACTATTACTTAATCAATAAGAGAATGTGAAAATTGAGATTTATAATAAATCAAACATTAAGTCTGAATAAAAGAAAACTACTTCACAGTAAATGGACTATCTCTTCCATCAAATAGCATGGCTAGAAGCAAAAAAAGAAGCTACTCCAACATTTCAGACCTTTCAGACCTAGTGGTAGTAGTCAGAAACTAATAGAGGACATTTAGTAATCAGAATATGAACTCTGAACATAATTCTGTAAGCACCTCATCACCCTATTAAGACTTAGGTAAGATTTTTGCCATGTGCAAAATTTCCATTCCATTGTGTGAAATTCCTCTGAAGAAAAAAGTTATGTCACCCAAATTCAAAATAAACCCAACGTCACTAGTCATTAGTCCAGTTAGAGAAGTCCTCTCACTTTCCCTTCTTTCTAAGTCCAAATTAGAAATTACTTACTCCAAGGGAAAAAGGACTCACCAAGTACTTGTATCTCTTTCAATTATATATGAAGCCTGGAGTCACGTATGCGCCAATTTCCAGTATCAATTAGTACCAATTTCCACACATCAGACAGTGTGAAAAATCATGTAATTTCTATTACATGCACTTTAACCATCGTGAGTGAAAAATCATGTCATTTCTACCACACGCACCCAACCATTGTGACTTTGCTGATGAGGGGAAATGGTGGCTTCGTCTTTCCCGTGGCGTGCTATCTCTATTAGACTTTGTAAACTGCAGCAGTCGAAATCTTTAACCAGCCATTACTAATAAGCATATGTTAATTGTTGCAGAGATCATAAGCAGGTCAATTAGGAGGCAAAGACTGGAACTGAAGGAAACATTCGGCTAGAGGGAACATCCAGGGCAGGTGTCGGCCAGCGTGGTCTGCCCTGGCGGGAGCTCTGAGCATCTTGGGTAGAAGCTCATTTAACGTTTTGATTTGCTGAATTTGCATTTCAAATTTTCATTCCTAATAGACAATATAGTCAGTCTTTGTTAATGAGGACTCTGATTACATGTGCCATTATAATTGGGAATTAGCAGACCAGCCTTGTTTTGGAGATTAAACCCAAAGCAAATTGGATTAAATACGGTGTGACGGAAACCTCCTCTCTCTCTTTTTGTTTTTTTATCTTGAGTCAAAGGTGGAAAAAAAATCCATTGGTTCCAGGCATATGGCTCATAACTTTATTATCATTTTTAGAGCTTTGATTATGTTTTAAGAAATAGTCTTCTTGGACAGAGTTCATCTATAGTTTTAAAAACTTGTTTATTAAATTTCCCTCCATAAACTGAGTAGATTTGAGAGCAGATCATTAAATACTCAGAATTAGTTATAGAATACACACATATATGGTGGTAGATTTGTTATATTTTAATACAACATGTTATATCTAAAAAAGCAATGAGGAGGTAATGCTTCAAAATAAGCTTTAGGTAAAATTGTACAACCTATCTTCACATCAATATTATTTGACATCATTGTGTTGTAATCTAAGAAGTCTGTGAAATTTGCTCTGTTAGATTTTGCTATATTATCTTAAATGCAGAGATGAAATAAGAAATTTTACATTAATGTTATCAATTCACAAGGACTAGTTTTATTGTTTTATCATGACAATAACAGTGTGATTTTTACATTTTAGACTGTAGTATCATAACCCTTAAGTGATATATAGCTTAGGGTTATGCAGCCTTTCTTTATTCTCTTGGGTCATTTAATATTATAATCCAGTTACACTCCAACATTTTCATTATTAAGCTTAAGACCAATTCCTCAAAAATGACCACTAATCCCAAGTCATTGGAAAATCATGCTTATTAATTCCCATGAGATTCAGTTAGATGTTTGTTTGGCTATAGGCCACCTTAATTACACAACAAAAAAATCATCACAAGATGAAGAGAAATTCAAATATTTTCTGAGTGAATATTGGTCTTTGAAGACACACAAACAAGGTTAGACATGGATACTAACAATCATGTACACTTTTTTTCAGCCATAAGAGGTTAATGTGTGGAGAAACGAAGGAAGGGAAACCTTTTACACAGGAATATGGTTTTTATTCCATTGCACTGTGTTTACAGAGGAAAGTAATCTTGGTAGAAAGTAGCCATGCAAATAAAGGTTAAGGTACTATTGGCATATCCTTACCCACCTAGAAATCTCTTACAGTGGGAACAAGGGAAAGTGATAAAGTCTTCTAGAAATGTTAATTTGATTACAGGAGGATCAGGAATCATTTCTTCATAGAGGCTTGTTAATTCTTTAATCACTAAATTTCATGGATCTCATCTAGACCAGTGTCTGATTTGATGAAATGGGGAAAGTAATGACAACTGCTGAGAAGCAAGTTAGCCTTGAGAATAGATGGGCTCCTTTGCTCATACTTAAGCTCTGTTCTTTCTGATGGAAAAATGATTTGTTTCATTTAAACTAATAGAGAATTGCAATTTAAGCCATATTAGTTTCAATTTTTTATAGACAGAATGTATTAATAACATAATTAACACTGAATTTTTCCAAACATGATATTATTAATTTGAAATTTTATTCCTTGAGGTCTGTAAAAGTGAACTGCATTCTTATTTAACACCAATGCCTGACACATGAATGAGCTAAGAATCTTACAGTGTTTGGGAGTTAGCAAATAATAATAAATTATCATTATCAACATTTAATTGTTCCTGACTAATAAGAATTTTCCTTTGTCAGATAAGAAACAGAAAAGGATGTTTGGATTATATATTTATTTTTAATTTACTAGTTTAAATATTTACTTAAAGGATACTCCAAATTATTTTATTTTGTTTTTAATTATAGTTAACACTACGGTAAGAATAATAATTTGTTAGCATCTAAGAGAACAGATGTTAAAATCTTTTAATGGTGACAGGAAGGGACAATTTGCTTCTCACTTACCCTCAATAAATTCTCTGAAGTGATGATGTGAGATATTTGGAAAATGATACTCATTTTAAATCTTGGATTAAATGGATTAATCAATCATTTCTGCTTGATTAATCCAGTAAATGTAGGTTTGGCATATATGAAGACTATTAACTATCTTTTTTATCTTTGATATTTTAAGATATTATTTTATTTTTAGAAATTGCTTATTAGTTTTTGTAAACAAAAAAAATGCTCATGCCAAAAAGTGAATTCAACAAACAAAAGCTCAGTAAAGACTGTTATGTTCAAAATCCCACTTCCCTTAATTACTTACAAAGTAACTAAAGGTTACTTTGACTTCATCAATTAACATATTGATGAACAACTTTCATTATTTCTATTTTTTTATATAAATACACATACATATAATATATATTAATATTTTACATAGAATGAATTATAATAGGGTATATATGTTATTCTCCAACTTGCTTTTTTACCCATTGTAGTTTATGAAATCTTTCTATGTCAAAATGAATGTCTGCAACTTAGAAGTAGGGTGGACAATATTTTTCAAACTGAAGGTTGTGACCTATTAGTAATTTATAAAATTAGTCTGGTGAAATTCTTCTAAAATGTTATAAAGGATATAGAATAGACAGGAAAGGAATGGGATGGGAAATATCAGAGTAGATTGCGTGTAATAAAGAGTTTTTTGTGAAATAAGCTTCAATTTTGTGGGCCAGGGAACTTTTACAAACCAAATAATTACCCATCCAATGATGTTGAAATGATTTCTTCAGGAACATGGACCTACCTCCACACCATCTTCCTCCTCTTCCCACGCTATACGCTGCTCCCTCCACAATAGTCATTGCCAATTTCTGCCACAGTCAGTCATTTTCATTAATGAGGTGTACTGTTTGTGGTGTATTTTGTCAGACCAAAAAAGAAATGAAGACTGTGCAATAAATGGTTAAGTCAGGCTTAGGGGTTGCTTATTTTAAAGGTCTTCTATACAGGCCCTTGACAGGCTCCTGGCATAGAACCTCTGAGCCTTTGGAATTTCCTGACTGGTAAGAGTGTCTTTGTCTAGCTGAGATCTTGGGCCATGCCCGATAGTTTATGCTAACAATGTGATTTATGGTGCATACCTGTTTTTGTATGCCTGAGGCCTTGGACTATGTGTACCAGTTTGACCTTTGGGGGTCTGGAGACTGAGTAGCTGAGGTTGGTCATGTGAGTGCTCCACCAATTGACCACCAATAAAAATCCTGGACAGAAAAGCCCTACGGAGCTTTCCTGGTGGGCAACACTCAAATGTGTTGTCACATACATTGTTGGGAGAATTAAGTACTGTCTTTGTGACTCCACTGGGAAAGGACAACTAGAATCTTGGGCCTGATTTCTCCTGGACTTCACTGAATGCATCTTTTTCCTTTGTGGATTTTAACCTGCATCCTTTTGCTGTAACAAACTATAACTGTGAGTGGAAGAGCTTCTTTGAGTTCTGTGAGTCCTTCTAAGTGGTCAAAACTAAGAGCAGTCTTGGAGACCCCACACAACCAAAGAGTGATTAGCCTTATCATTTTTAATAGCCACAAATTATCCCATTGTATGGATATACTATAATTTACTTTACCAATCCATTATTGGTGAATATTTACTTTCCAGGTTTTTTTGGGTTTTGATAACATTCGTAATCCTGTATGTACAACTTTTTCAACTTATTGATTATTCTTACCATATCTTTGCAAATGTGAAAGGCAAAAACGTGTCTCATTTTTACTTGCATTTCCTGATTGTAGTGGGTCTGAATATCTAATCATGTTTATTGGATCTTTACAGTTTTTCTTTTAAGAATTGCCTATTCTATGTGTGTCGTCCATTTTTCCATTAGAGAACACAGCTTTTTTTCATATTGATTTGTACTTTATTTTGGATGACTTGAGGTTAGTAAATAAGCTTGCATTATAAAATATTTTAAAACAAATGTAGTTATATTGTTCCCAGTGCTTAACAAAACTTGGCCTAAATGCTACAAAAGTGTTGCAAGTAGGAGTCTTGCCAAGACAATATTAGAGAATAAAAGATTCATATACTTACTTGTATATATCGATTGTTTTAGAAGTGGCTAAAACTGTGCTTAGTCATTTTGTTTCAACTATTCATTTTGCTTAGCAAAACTTTTCTTTTTTTCTAAGGTATTTTCAAATAAAATTCAGTTCCACTTTGGTCAAAGAAGCTTTCTAGATAATGGAGTTTAATAATAAAAGGGCAAAGAAAAAAATTTATACAATTGTTGCATATGATTTTTTTTTAAATAAAATGACAAGGTGCATGTATGAGTGCCTTATACTTCACAATTGAGCACCAGTTGTTTTTCATACCTAATTAAAAATCAGCCTCATCTTAGGCAAGTGTATTACTATCAGGTTCACTGAGAGAAACTTATTTAATGTTAGGCATGCTCACCATGCATGTGTAACATGTTGTACACTCGATTTAATTGTATAATATATACAACTGTATAATATATATCCACAGCAATTGGCTAGCCTTGAGAGAGAGAAAGAGAGAGAGAGAGAGAAACAAGTCTGTAAGTAGTGAGCTGGATACTTAGAGAGGCATAAAAATTTTTTAAGGACCCTAGGTCACCATTAATGCTAGAGAAACAGAGAATAATAAATGCAGTGTCTTTCAGCATTTTTTGAGAATTTTTTTTCTCCTTTAAATGAATGTTATATTACTCTCTGGGGACTCAGCTATGCCTTATATTACTTCTGAAACTGGGACGTTATTTTATAGGGTGGAATATATTACTATTAATTTTAAATATAATTATTATTGCTATTACTATTATGAATGTAAGTAGTACATTATTTTTGTCTTAAAAGTATTTTCACATATATTTTCACATTGATAAATGGTCATGACTTAAGCTCTTATGTGTCTTTTAGAAACATGGAAAGGCACTTGGGAGAAGAAACTTAATCAGTAAATATATTGGCATATTTTAGTAGTAATTTACAGTTTACAAAAAGCCTTCACTTCTGTGATTTTGCTTCTTTCTTATGAGGGCCTTTCTGGTAGGCTCTGTAACCTGAGTCTTTAGGGAGAAGTAAATGGTGACCTAGAGAGGTGACTTGCCCTGCCCAGACTTGCGACTGGTACAATAAGTGACAGAGTTGTCATTGATTCATTTATTCATTCAGCCCTATGATGTGTCAATCATTCTGACAAATGGTGAAAACTATATTTAAAAACATATGGCCTGTTGTCTTTAATGAATACATAGTTTAGCAGAGGCACTTAGCCTGAAATCACGTAACTAAAATATCTTGTCTTCCTTGGTAACAGAGACATGAAAATGCTGCAGGAGCTCAGAGGAAGGAATGATTATGTGCCTGGGGTGGGCGGGAGAGGACCAGCACTGTCAAGGATTACGGTGCCCAGTACTCCTCATGCCCCGCAATGGGACCACAGGGTACCTCAGAACAAGGCGGGGAAGAAAGCCTGCAGCTGCTTTGAGGCAGCAGCTGAAACTAGCTGGTAACATTCCATGTCTCCATCACCCTCTTAGAATATATGAAAAAAGATACCATTGCTCTGAGAAAAAGTCATCGCCTAAACACTAAGCCTAAAATATATTTTCACACTGTGTGGGATAAATACATTTAAAATTTTTTAATTGATATTTTATGTAGATTTTTTTTCTGATCACATGACAATTAAGACTCAATGAACAAAGTTTAGAACATACAGATAAAAATTTTTAAAGAAAATTAAAAAGCACACAATCTTGCCATAGGTATATATGCTATTTCTTTCTTCCTTTGTGTATTATTTCCTAAATAAGACTCTCTATATAATTTAATTTATATCCTTCTTTTTATATTAACATTGTAAATTAGAGGTTTTAATGATATTGTGTTAATAGTTTAACTATTGCCACGTTTTTGAACACTTCTCTTCTTTATAGATTTTCCTGGTTATAAACGATGTTGTTTCTAAGATCTTTTTTTGTATTGCTTTTTCTCATTATTTGGTTTTACTTACCAAGATTATTATTTTCCTAAAATAGACTGCCAGAAACAGAATTGCTGGGTCAAAGGTGTACCACTATTTAAGCATTTGATACATGTTATCAAATTTGTTCTTCAGAAAGCTTGTACCAGTTCATATTCCCACCAGCATTGACTTGTTGGAGCTTTAGCAGTTTTTAATCATCTCGTATATCATTTCATATTAGGAATAGTAGCTCTTTACAGTATTTGCTTCAGATATTTTTCTCAGTTTACTTTCTTTGATTATAGTACATAATATTTTTAAAGGAGAGGCTTTTAATAGGTTCAAATTTATACATTTTTTAAATTGTGGTTTCTTCCATTAGTGTGTTTTTAAAATTTCAACTTAGAAAGTTAAGAAGGATTTTTAAGCAACAGACATAAATATCTTTAAATGTCCCCAGTGTCAATAATATGGGCTATAGTGGGGACTGCTGTAGCAATGTATTGCTTCTGTAAATGATAACCCACTGGTCTGCAGTTGAAATTACATGCTGTGGATTGTAGCACATATGTCTCCTAAGAGGACAGGTATTTTAAGTGATTTTAAAGAAATTAACTTACTTGACTTTCCCCATTTTTTGTAAGATACAGGAAATTGGCTGGTTTTTTTTAATCTGCCCAAACTAAGGTCAGAGTCTTCACAAACTATTTATAATAGATGCTACTTTTAGATTGATTAGAGTTACCATATGAGTTAAAATCACTGAACAGTATCCACAGTGGTGGACTTGACTGTCTCTTCTTTTCTTTGGTTTAATACTATGGAATATATTCATTCAAACAGAGTTAAAAGACCCATCTTAATAAAAGCTTATCTTTCCCGGCTAGGAACAACATGAGTTGCCTGTATTATAATTATCCACTCACTCACTTCATCTCACCCCATTTGTTTGTGAATAGAAGTTAGTACAGAGAATAACTTGCTGGCTTCTCAGTGTCTCTGCATTCTCTGGGTGCCATTTTTTCTAAGTCAGCCAGAGCAGAAAGGAATTCAGATTTCAATAGACTTCAACTGACTTCTGTGATACTAGATGCTATGACAGACCCTTTCCTCAGCCAAATAACAAATGTAGGACACTAATTCATAGAACTGTGGTAAGACAGCTGTTTATGCCTGTAATCCTAGCACTCTGGGAGGCCAAGGTGGGAGGATTGCTTGAGCTCAGGAGTTTGAGACCAGACTGAGTGAGAGCGAGATCCCGTCTCTACTAAAAATAGAAAAATATGTTCTGCTTAATAATTGATATCGATCTAGGAGTTAGATTTTGATCAACATTTTCATCTGTAACTCTGATAAAGGTATAGAACGTTTGCTCAACCAATTTATAGATGCTACAATGGCTCATGTATTTGATGACAGCTTCAGAATCTAAAAGATCTCAACAGGCTACAGCAATGGTGTAATAATCCAGCAAGATAAAATGTAATGGGAATGAATATAAGATTCTACACTGAGGATCCATAACACCTCAACTAGAGATGCAGAATACAGGAACAGTGAGGCAGCTGAAGGTACAACACTAGCTAGGCAGTCACCCTCTCTGTCCTGTTTAAGTACAACGCCTCAATGTGAGATAACAACATTGCATAACTCCCTTGGAATTTTACGAAATTAATTCCTATTAATAGGCGCCAAGCATCAGAAACAAAGGAGATAACAACTTCACCTTAGACTTTTAAGATAACACTTGGACTAAGGCTTTTGGTCCTAGAGGCCTCCTTTAAGAGAGGTTTGACAAACTGGAGTTCATTAGAACAGAGTAAATAGGAAGTGAGTGGGCTTAAAGTCCAGCCATAGAGAAATTGCTGAGGATGTTCCTACTTTGCCTTCTCCGATCTGGGGAACTTCCTCACTTATTTTTCATTTTCAAAACCCTGACACTTTTGAAGACTACTGGCCAGATATTTTGTAGAATAACCCTCAATTTGACCTTGTTTGAAGTTTCGGCATGATTAAATATAGGCTTATGTACTTTTAGCAAGAATTTACAGCAGTGACATAGTGACCTTCTCAGAGCATCATATCAGGAGGCACATGTTATCAATAGGCCATATTATTGATGCGATTAATGTCAATCATCTGTTAGTGGTGGAGTCTGCAGATATTTTCTCTGTAAAATTACTACTTTTTCCTTTGCAATTAATAATTATCTTGTGTGAAGATACTTTAAGAATATGTGAATGTCTGGTTTCTCATCATCATTTCACCCACTAATTTTAGCATCTATCGGTGCTTCCTACTCATAACAATTATTATTAAGTATCTGTCAAATGGTGATTTTCTATTTGCATCACCCCTTTCACAGTTATTAATTGAAATCCTACTGTAGGGAAGAGCTTCTCCTTCCCCATACATAATTATTGGTTCAACCATTTTTATATGAGTCTAGATATAAAAAATCAGTATAGTTATATTTACTTTATTTTATAAGTTATAATCCATTTTTCTCTGTATTTGGTCATGGGAATTACTTCAGTTTGGCTCCTATGTCCTGTCATTTCAACATTCTTTGATGTATACTCATCATTTTTTAAGCACTTACTTAATTTCTGGTACCATAAGATGTTCCAGGCTAATCTGGTATTTTTTTTCCCCTTGTCCTAGTCCTGGAAAGTCATGAAGGATTTAATGGAATCAGCCATTTCTCCAAGAAATCCTGGTTCCTTTTACTCACGAATGGCATTTACAAATCAAGATCTCAGTGTTGGGTGTGTTTGTTGCTACTGAGGCATCATTTTTTTTCTAGGCCCTCTCAGCAGAAAGAACTAGGAAATACAGTATGTAAAATCACACACAAACACACACACACAGACACACATCAGTTTCTATATCTGTCTATCTGTAAATACTTTAGAAACTGTGCATTCATACTAATACTTCTGATTCCAGTCCAACACTACAGGGCTGATTCTAACCTTGTCTCTTCCCTTATTTGTAATTCCTTCTCTGGCAGCGAGAAACCTAGATCTCACTCACCCCAATATATTTACACATTTATTTAATCCCTGATTGCATATAAAGTAGTCTCAGAATCACTAACTCATACTGTGAAAAACAAATTTAATAACTAGTGTACAATATTCATGTACAGTTCTTTTTGTCTTTTGCCTTACTGTATATTGTCAAAAAATTGTTCTCTAAACTGACTTAGGTCAGTTCTTTTATCCCCATGCCCTTTAGTATGGTTGTGTATAATGCGGTTAGGTTAATTTGTTACTGTTTAGATTACATGTTGGGTTCCTCCCTCTTCTAGTTAATTTTAATTATATATATTTTTTATGCATGTGAAACATTACCATGGTTCTAAAACTCAGAATTATACCAAAAGCTGTATGTACTCAGGGAAGTGTCATTCTCCTCTTATCCTTTCTATTCTGTCAGAATCACGGGAGCTTCTGGTTTACACTAGAGATTCCCAGACGTGGAAATGTTCTCATTCCCCCGTTCCTTCCTCTACCTCCATAGCAACTGTAAGTAACCAGTCTCATTAGTTTCTGCTTTATCCTTACTGTAATTTTTTTTTTTTTGCACACATAAGTAGATACATGTATGTTTTCTTATTTTCCCTTCATGCTTACAAAAAAAATGTAGTCTACTACAGATGGTCTTTTGTCCTTTTCATTTTTCACTTATTGATGTATCCTGGAAAGCATTCTGCATCAATCATAGAGCTCTTCTTCATCTTTTCTGCAGCTGCCTAGTATTCTGTTGTGTTGCTGTACCGTAGTTTATTCAACCACTCTTCTATGTATGGGCATTTGGATTGTTTCACACATTTTATAATTACAAACAATGATGCCATTAATAACCTTGTGCAGGGAATCTTTGTTTTATTGTAGGTATAATTACAGGGTAAATTCTAAATGCTATTGCTGTGTCTAAAAGTAACTGCATATGCAGATTTGTTAAATATTACCAAATTTTCTTCCCGACAGGTTGTTGCATCAGTTTGCTTTCCCACCAGCAATACACGAGAGTACCTATTTTCCCACAGCCTTATCAACAAAATGTGTTGTCATACTTTTTAATTTTTTGCCAATCTGATTGGTAAGAAATAACACCTTAGTGTTGTTTTAATTTGCATTTATCTAATTATGTGTGATTTTGAACATCTTTCTATATTTCAAAGGCCACTTTATAGCTTTTTTGTGAATTGTCTATTTATGTCTGCTTTCCATTTTTCTATTGGGTTTTTGGTCCTCAGTCTCTCAATTTTAAGAGCTCTTAATATATTAACATTATCAGACCTTTGTGATATATGTTGCAAACACTATTTTCTAGTGTGTTAGTTGTATTCTGACTTTCCTTATGGTGTTTTTGCCATGAGGGGAAAAAAAAAAAAACTTTATGCAGCCAAACTTATCAATCTTCTTTTTTGCTTCTGGATTTTGAGCCATAGTTCAAAAATTGTTTCCTGTACCTAGGCTAAAGAGGAATATATCATGAATTTGTCTTGTATTTGTATGTCTTCATATTTCAAATTTTGATAGATCTGGAGTTTACTCATATATAATATGAGGAATGGATCTAATTTTATTTATTTCTAAATGACTACCCAGTACTATTATTAAAAAGTTTACCTTTGCTCAAGTGATTTCAGCTACAAACTTTACCACACACTAAATTTACTTATGTACTAGAATCTATTTCTGGGTTTTTTCCTAATACACTAGTGTGTGTATCTTCTCATGTGTCAATATAATAATATTTTAATTACAGAGGCTTATAGTATGTTTTAATGTCTGGCAGTTTTTCTTTCTCAGTGTTTTCCTGAGCATTCTTCCATCTTTGTGATTCCATATGGACTTTGGTATCAACCTGCCTAACCTCCTTTTATAAAGCTTCAACATAGAGTTTTAACCTAAGTATGAAATCTAACGGGAGACAAAGTTTAGTTCAAATTTTTTAACACATGTCTGTGTGTCCAAAGTCAGAATGTCTGGAATTTCTATCTGTGGAGATGTTCAAGAATTACTAGATTGAACTAGTACTTCTCAGACTCTAGTGTACACATTAACCACCTGAGGATCTTGTTTAACCCAATCACCTGAGGACATTATTTGATTTAATCACAGAGAGCTTTATTTGATTTAATCAGTATGGTGAAGATGGAAGGATTCACCAATCACTGGAACCCTTGGGCATGGTCCACCCAAAGCCCCGTAATTAATATTGGGAGGAAAGTTGATATAGCAAGAATCCAGAAAAATATAAATACAATATTTTAAGCCTTGTTTTGTGCATTTTTTATTCAACTAGATAATAAGGTTGCATGAATTTTCTTATGAATAACCTTCCTCTTTATTTGAAACCTATCAGATCTTAACTCTCATAGGAAAAGCAAAGAATACCATTTGACCTAAAATACGATGACAAAGCAAATAAGCCTTAGAATCAGAGAACTGGTATTAAATCCAGGTTTTGCCATTTCTTGGGCAACTTTGGACAATTTTCTTACTCTACCCAAACTCTAGTGTTTTCATCTATAAAATAAAGATAATCATAACATCTACCTTCTAAGGCTATTGTGAGGATTAAATGACATAACCTCTGGAAAGCACTTAGCAGAGTACTCCATAAGTGGTTGCTATAATTACTGAAAGTTCATGCTCATTTGGGGATAGACCAGTTGCATAGACCCTTCCTCTGCAGGTTGCTCCTTCTGCCCATTTGACAAGGTCCTGTTATCTATGGAAGATTAAGCTTCATCGCCCTCCTAGGAAGTCTTGAGTGACCAGCCATAAGCTTTGTCAGAATCATAGGAGCTTGTGGTTTTCACTAGAGATCCCCAGATACAGATAGCTGATAAAGCAGACCTTTGAAAGGCAAAAGCTTTGTGTTTTGTGCCTTTAGATCTTTATCGCTCTTAGTTTAACATATGGCATGTGGAGTATATCATTTCTTCTAGACTTTCATTAAACAGATTATTAAGCAAGAAGAAAATCTTTTCTTCTTAGAATGTGTTTTTCACCCACTGGTTATGCCAAAATATCCATGAGTTCATTAAGAACACAAACTAGTTGTCCTCAATTTTTTAAGGGTTTTCCATATTATAGCTCTATATTATCTCATTAAATTGTGCTGATTTTCATTCTCTGTTTTATGAAGTCTGATACATGATACATACCAACCTCAAATAAAGCACTCAAAATGTGCCTCCCCAACAAAATACTTAGTTTCTTCTGGAAGACACACAGGGAGTAACATGCAAGCATACACAAAGAAAAAGAGAAAATAGAGTTCTTTATGATATAACCACTTAAGTTTATATCCATAGCAGCAAGTAACAGGATTATTGTAAAGGTTCAATGAATGTTTATTAAAAGAATGAATAGAAGAGTTAGTTAATTACTTAATTAGGTAGATATATGAGTAAGAGTATTATAAACTTGCACATATTTGAGTGAGTATACAGCCATATGTTACATATTTTCTACTAAGATCTCTTTAATTATAAGAGCTACATATTATTTTGAGATAATTCAATATAACTCCCCTCCTTTTTTTTTTTTTTACATAAATACCATTGCTGTTTTAAGCAGATAAGGGCTAATAAATGATTTTACCAGATATTTCTTTCTACAAGGGTAGCAGATGTACACAGGGAATCAGTTACTTAATTCCCCTAATCACCCATTTCTTTCCCCCCCTCTTCATTCTGTGCTTGGAAACTTCAACATTCCCCAGTGTGCTAATAGCTGACCCTGGAAACTGGCCCCAAACCTTCCTTGAAACCAGCTCATTGCTTGCTTGGAATGTGAACTCCCAGTCTCCTGCAAAGCGATTACAGAGCAGAAGGCAAACGTTCCCTTAAAGTGGCTCATATGGAGTAAGAATGAGTGCCTGTGCAAAGGCAGTTAAAGTACTTTTACAGCCCAGATCTACAACTCCTTTAGAAGTTTGTAAAGGAGGCCTATGCCAAGATAAAAATTACATGTAAGCATTAAGATATTTAAATCTTGCCCTCAAAACTGATAGATTTTGTACAATGGAATCATATGCGCACATTGAAAAAGGGCAACCAAGATAACTTTGGCACTGAAATCCAAACATCTATTGTGAGGGAACAGAGCATACAAAGATATAGCAATGGTGACAGCTGGTTATTATTAATAACTAGTCCAAATTAAAAGCAGCCCAGCTAGATCTCTCCCCCTGGATCCTGAAACCTGTCACCAGTCTCCCCGTTGAGTCATGGTCATTGCATTGGATCATCCTGTGCCAGACTCAGATTACTGCTGCGCCAAGCCTCGATCTTACAGCTATCCACTGGATCTAATTACTTCTCAATCTATTCATTTCATCATTCTGTTAACATTCACTCATGACTCTTAGTACCTTATCAAACCACCCAAACACACTCTGCTGCCGTTGGCTTCTCGGTTTCCCGTTTATTAATAATGTATAACATTCTAGTCTTTTTGCGCTTTGGATATTTTCCCAAGCCAAGTGAATGAAACTGTGGGAAACTGCAGTTTAATGTCTGTAGTACCTATTAGGGAAGACCGAAACACAGCAATCGTCTAAAATGCATTGCTTCCTTGGGATTCATCTCTAAAAAAGTCTTTCATTATAAGTGAAAAGCCATCCTTGACTTCAATTTTCTGATTATTACAAATAGCCCTGGAATTACTGCCGTTGAATAGGAATGCCAGAAGCCTTTTACCTTCAAATGTTTAACTTTACCTTTGGGAAAATAATGCTCTTTCCTTATTTTTTTCTTTTTAATTCTCTCCTCGCCCTTTCTCTTCCTCCCAATTCCCTTTTCTCTCTCCCCTTTTGTAGAAAAACCTAGTAGAGAGACTTATTGTCATAGTTGATTAGCAAATACTGCTACTATTTGGTAATGAACTCTACACAGTGTTCTAGACACAATACAGATACAGTATCTTCCACAAAAGAGATCCATCAGCAAGTCCTGATTGTTGGTAAACTTACTTCTACTCATCCTTCAAGACCCAGTTGAACATCACCTTCTCAGAGCAGCTCTCCCAGGGAGAATTACTCAATCTCTTATTCATTAGCTCATAACAGCTTGACATCTCTATTCGTGTACTTAACATAATACTTGAGAACAATTTTTGTGCATATCTGCCTTTATCTACCTGATAAATCCCTCAAGGAAAAAGACTATGACTTTTTCATATTTTGTGCCTGGCATCCCAGATGATGGGAAATAGATGTAGACAATTTTCTAGTTCACTTAAGAGAATTGAAAAGCTGCAGTTCCAAGTTACTTTACATTTATTGTGAACAATGTCAGTATCATCCCCTGTGTTCTGCTCTAATAATAACAGTCAAAGCTTACATGTGCCAAATACAATCCTAAGTACTTCAATATATATCAGCTCATTTAATCTTCACAACAACCCTACGAGGTAGATAATATCACATTTTACATTTTAGAGCTAAGGACTTGAGATGCAGAGAGACCGAGTGCCTTGCCCAAGGTTACACAGCTGGTAAGTGGTGGAGCTCAGCGGTCTGGCTCGAGTCCCTTCTCTTCACTTACGCTTTACAGCTTCCTCAGTAGCTAAATTATTCTGCTGTTATCCTCCTGGCTCTCACATCATCTGATCAGTTACACTTTCTTGAGCAATTCCAGAAGGTACATAGGGATAGAAGGCCAATTTCCCAAGCCGTCCACATGGGTTTATAGGATGTATATGTGGCCCTGATCATTCACATGGTGTTTTGCCAAGTAAATTCAGCACTGCCTTTTGATACTACAATAGAAGAGGCCATTTCCCATGTCTGTCGAGGGAATTCAAGCTTTCTTCCACATTCTTAGTGCACATTCGAGGAAATTCCTGATATAACTATCAATTATTATTAACATAAAAAAATCCTTCTAGGAAGCCATAGATGTTAGAAGTTTCTGTGGATATATTCCTGGAATCCACCAGAACATAAAATTAATTTCTTATAAAGCATTAGATAATCACAAAACAACTACTTGTGGCCATTATTAACCTGGTTTGGAGTTAGTGCTAATGACCCAGAGATGAAAAACTCTGTGTCATATTATAGATCCCCTCAGATAACAATTCCCTGAGTCCCCAAGGGTCAAAGCTATAGGGAAATCAACTGTTTGTCTTTCTTTATTGTCTCTCCATATAATGTATAGCTTATAGCTACATGTATCAAAATAAAATATAATGCATTTAACAGGGTAGGTCTCCATTTTAGCATATCTCAACAGAGTATATAGCTCTGTGAACTATAACCTGGCCTATTCCAAAAATTATAAAACCTAGGAGGACCAGGTTTTGGCATGGCAGCAGAACAGAATGAAAGCTTGCCATCATGATACATCAGAGGGGCACAGATCCATGGTGAATGCTACTGTACTGTCCTAGACTTAGTACACACTTGTAAAGCATGAAGGAGCTTAACTTGTTTTTGCAAGAGAAATATTTGCAAGAATTAACCTAGTGACAAAAGGGAGGCTGTAAAGCCCAATGATTAATAGTTGGGATCTGGCCTCAGATAAACCTGGTTTCAAAACTCTGGTCTACCTCTTAATAAGTGAGTGAATGACCTTTGGCAAGTCACCTCCCTAAATCCCAGTTTTTTCATCTATTTGATGGACATTATAGCAGTCCCAGTCCGAAAGGGCTAATGGAAAGAAAACGCATGTAAAGAGATTAGCATAGTGGTACCTGTTGTAGATGAACATTATTTAATGTCGTTATTATCACTGCAGGTGCAAAGCGTACTGTTCTACTATTTATCCCCATGTCAAAAAGAAAATGGAAATGAGAGTCAAAGAATTCAAAGTTAATACTATAATTTGGCCCATTTCTTTATATTTAAAACTAAGAATAAATTTTGAGATTCTTTGAATATTTTACTGGGATCTTTGAAAGTATCTTTAATCAAAAGTCTCTACTGTTTTGAAATGTTGGCTCATATCTCTGTGAGACATCCACATTATAGAATTTAATTCAACTAGTTACGTGTTAACTAATTTCCAGAGTGAAGGATGTTAAATTATGAGTTGCATATATTTTTCTGAAGCAACAATCAGTATGAGGACAGGGAATTTCCTCATATGAAACTTCTAGAAAGCAACACAATGTGGCCAAGTAATTGGGTGTAGACAGGGTGCCAAAGATTGATTCGTAAGGAGGGCAGTGTAGGTAGCGTCTGCTCAGAAAAGGGAGGGACTGCCATGAGACACGTCATGTGCCAGTGGAGAGGGAGCTGAACATAGACGAAGGGGCAAGATGTAGGTAAAGAGCTGAGTAGTGGGAAGTCATTGCAATCCCAGAGAACAACAACTTCTGACCTCTGCAGCTCTCTATCAGTGTAGTTGGCTTACTCAAAGCAGAGAGTGCCAGGACACATGTGTCTGTCCATTCTTGCCTATTAATTCTTGCCAATTCTTCATGTACAAATTCAAGGTGGATTTGCCTAGAGGAGTGGGAAAAAGGAAAACACAGAGGATCTACTGAAGTCAGGACTACTCAACACTTAGTTATCCTGTGGCCCAGATAATACAATTTGGTTGCTCAAGCCTCTGGCCATAGGCCAGAGAAAGACCTCCTTTTGAAAGCTCAGATGAAACCTGAAGCCTTTAAGACTGCACAGACTGTGGGGAAAACGCCTCTCAAACAGCCTTCGATTTATGAACATTTTAAGAAGTGACAGAATAATACAGTACTCCCATTCTTGCCAAATAAACTTTTATTTGGAGGTACAGAATAATTTAGAGTCTAGGTTCTCATACACTTTTGACATCTGCAAACATATTTGTATAAATTGGCATGATTCCTTCCACACGGCCCCATTCCAGACCTTAGTACACTGTGGTTTGCCATGAACATGCTAGTTACATGAAGACAGAAATTAACAAGATGGTTAATCAGTTAAAAGAATGAAAAATTAAGGAACTCTCTTTGATATGGTTTTTTTAAAGTAGTTGGCTGGACTCCTGACATGTCTGCCTGCTGAAGAAACATGTTTTTGTTAGCTAGGCTTGTGGGGGTGGTGGGTGTCATTGAAAGGAAGGTGTGGGAGTAGCATGGTCCTTTAATGTGGCATGAACAAGAGTCAGTATTTTTGGCTCCTGGCTATGTTTTAAGCTCATAAGAAGGCTTCTTCTTCATCTTGTGACTTAGCTTTAAGACTGACTGTGTAGATGTGTCCCTTCTCTCAACTCCTCCTCTGAGGCTAGTTTCTCTTTTTCTATCTCTGTGGCTGCCTCCTCACACGTGTAACTAGTTTCTGACAGACAGCCTCAGATCACCAGCCTGTTTGTCCAGGATTGGGGACCCAACAATGGGAAATGGCACTTCTGGTGGAATCTTTCTTAAGGTAGTGCTGGAAGGTGGGCTAAGACCCTAGGTTCCCCTCCAGCCACAAGCCTCCCTCACCTTCCAATTGGAATAGGAGCAGTGGAGGATGTACATCCACCTCAGATAGAAACATGACTCAGATAGACTTGGACAAAAAGGCAAAGAAGTTGAGAAATCCAGGTCTTGTCAGAAAAAACATCCAAAGTGACCAAGCTATGATGACAAAGAAAATTGTACTATCAGGAATGGAGAAGAAGCAGCACATGCATAAAAGAGTTTAAGAAAAGGAAGAAACAGTGGTACAGTGAGTAGACAGGGAAGTTGAACTGGCCAGATGGGAAAATATGGACACAAATGATCTTTGGCCATCTTCAACATTTCTCCTCTACAGCCTCAGGGAGCATCTCAGACCTCCCTCCATGCTCTTGGTTTCCTGCCTACCTCACCATTTTTTTGCTGCCTGGACTATGCCTTGACTCTGACCCTCTCTCCATAACCTACCTTTCCTCATATCACTCCCCATTAGAGCCACCTTTTGGGCATCAACTGACAACGAACCTACTACTTTTTCCCATTTTGTGAACTAGAGATACTTGGAGATTTCTGGGGCAGAGCTTGTAGGTGAGAAGGCTTGGGAAGGTCTCCTCAAAGAAAAATTCTGCCTCAGCAGTGTGAGTTGAAGCTGAATAGACAGCAGTCTTCCTTGGAGAGACACAGTCTTCTTCCACAATTTTATTTTTCATTTATTCTCATTCCTAGGACCAAAGGGCCACCATCTTTGTATCTCTCTCTCACTCTTTGCTATGTCTCCAAAACAGTCACTGTTACTGCTTTTATAGTACCCATAAGAGAAAGAAATGCAGAGGAGAGGGGTTGTGGCCCAATAAGAAAGATCTTGAGCCTAGGCTTACATGGGTGGGGCAAAAAATGTGATAAAGAATCAAGAGAGAAATGTGAGACTTGTTTAAGGGGACACTATTTAAAATAGGAAAGCAAGGTATGAACTAAGGAAAATGAAAATTGAGGTGAGAAGTTGGGGGGGTACAGAATGTGAGTGAAGGAAGGGAAGATTCTAGTTAACTAAAATTTACTTAGACCCTTTAATGCTGAAAGTATTATGGATAATGCAAAGTTCAGTAAAATACTGCTTCTGTCTACCAGGATTCTCATTCTATAGGGTAGAAATACATGTGCATACCAGAAATCTAGGACAGAATAAAGAAGTACCGTGAAAGCAATCTCCACATGGCAGAGTCAGAGAACAGGGGAGAGAGAGAAATTCTAACATCTAGGAACGTCTCGCAGGGGGCTGTAATTTGACCAGGGCCATGAATAGATAGGGCTATAACAGATGAAAATGAAATTGGAAATGATAGGGGAGCACACTGCAGGTGGAGAGTGCAGCGTGAGCAACATAAAGGAGACGTTGGGGAAGGGCGTGGTTGAGAGACTGCCAGAATCTCTCATCCATCCATTCATTCAACAAACACGCATTGGCACCTACTCCGCATCACAGCCTGTGCTGAGCACAGGGGGAGTAAAGTGAGTCCCCCCTGGTCTCTGTGCAAAGTCTTCCCAACATTACTAAAATTAGAGCATGTGGAGGAGGTTAGAGCTAGAATCCAAAGGCCCATGAATGCCATGAAAGAACCCTGAGCTTTGTTTTATGCTTTCTGTAACTGTGTCCCATTCCCTCAAGTGTGGAATAGAATTATCAGACATGTGTTTTGAGAAAGTAAGAAAGCCAAAAAAAAAAAAAGTGAAAGGGATCTTGAAGAACTTTGGTGAGTGTGATTTCAGGGGCAGGAGAAACCCTAGCTTTATCAAACTTATAGAATCCAAATAGCCAGTAGCTAGTGTGGACAAATTAACCATTATTGAATGCAAGGATTTTTCAGCTTAAGTCTTCATCTTCTCAGGCATACAGGCAAATGGACTGTCCTTTCCCACCTCACATAATTATACTGTGTGAGCTTTATGGCCAATGGTAAGCACCTGTAGAGACAAGAAGCAATTTCTGGGTTAGAATACCATCAAATCCATGATAAGACTGCACTTCAAGATGGCTAAAGCATGACCAGTGAAGTAGAGAAACCAAGCGGAGGCTGTAACTCACCAGTGAGTCAGCCAGGTTGGGGCCACAGAAGGAGAGAGAGAGTAAGGGGCTTTCAGGGGATCTCAGGGTGATGAGGCCATCAACCCCATGTCAGGCCCCAAACTGGCCTTCTAAGCATCCCTGGGATAGATTATCCTCCTCTCTATATCTCTGGCCAGAATTGCTGATTTAAATATTTGTAACCTAGCATCAGATCTACCCTGTTAGAAAATTTTGAAGTAAACTATACAGTGTTGTTAACTATAGGCACTGTGCTTTACATCATATCTCTAGGACTTATTCATCTTGTACAACCAAGAACTTTGTACCCTTTAATAATACCTTCCTGTTTCCCCTCCCCCGAGCCCCTGGCAACCACCATATGAAGGTAGATCTTATGTAAAGTGTTCTTATCATAAAAAAATAATAATAATGATCATAGAGTGGGAGGAAGCCTTTGCAGGTGATGGATAGGTTTATGGCATAGATTGTGGTGATGGTTTCATGGATGTAAATGTATCTCCAAACTCGAGTTGTATACATTAAATATGTGCAGCTTTTTGTATGTCAATCATACCTCAATAAAGTGGTTTAAAAGAAAGTTAAAGTGTAAATATTAATAATCTTAGATTCTAGCTGTTTCATTCTAATTCTGTGCCCAGCAAAGATGGATATATCTTCATTTTTCTTTATAATCTATTAATATCATACTGTTACAATAATCATATATTGTCCTTTAATATCATCATTCAGTATCCATTCCAGTCTTCACTTCTGAGACTATGATCCCAGAATGTATTGCTGTTCTTCATCTGCACTATTTAAAAATCTTAGCTCCAGCTTTTTAATTTTCCTCCAAAAATCCTTACTTTTGCAGCCTATTCCTCCTCTCTTTGAAACATATATGTTACCCTTAGGTGACCTACTTGATTAGAGCAGGAAATTACAGCTTTATTCTTGGTTGGGCCACAAATTGGTGGAGGGAGATGGCAAGTTACTTAAACACATTGTATTGTAGTTTTTTTGGTAATAAAATAAGGAATAGCAAAACTCCTCCTGCCTCACAAGGGGGCTGTGAAGACTATGTATAATGTATTTAAAAGTATTTCCAAAAGTAGAATATGCTTAGAAAATGCAGTTCATTTAAAGAAATAATAATAGTAGTAGTAATACTAATAATGATAATAGTGTACTAATGCACTAATGGTGCAGGAAATGAATTTCAGGCATTATTTTGCTCTTCCTTCCAGGAGTGATCACCTTGAATTTCTGTCCACCAGCCAGATTCTGCCAAGAATAATAGGGAAGTTATTCATCTTTTTATGCCTTCAAAAAAGTATTTGATTAGCAACTACTGTGTACCAACCATTGTTCTAAACACTGGATATACTACAGCTCTGAAGGCTATTGGGATGATGTTGGATAATGATAGGTTATACATTATAATCAAGATTGTCATTTTTGTTATAAAATGAGCTATTTTTATGTGTTAAAAAGTAAAAAGGTTTTAACTTTGAGCTGCTTTAAATGTATTCTCTTTATTTGAAAACTACTGCAAAGGAAATATCTATTTTGCCCACACCAATTTACCAATTTTAGGAGAAATAATTTTTATTTTATCTGTAAACTATAACTCATACAAGTTGTTGAATGCTCATCTTTGCTATACTCTGTTCACCATATGTTGGTTGAAAGGAAAAGGACAGAGGAGGGAAGGAAGAAAAGAAAGTGAACATTTATTGAATGCCAAAATTGTTCTAGGTGATTTTACACCCAGAATCTTACACATGCCTCTCCCATTTTTCTTATAACATGCCAGATCCCATAATGATTTTCTCTGCCATGAAAGTTTATGGTGGATCAATGACAGTGTGTGGTTCTTTCTTGTACTGTAACTTAAAAAAACACCTTAACATGAGTTTCCCATTGAATCCAGTGGAGGGAGGACTTCATAATGTAAAGCTGACACCAGATACGCATTCCTCAGTGGGCTCAGGGACTGTGGTTTCCCAGAGAGGCCAGGTCACAAGTAAAGCACAAGAACTGACATTTTACCTCTTTCACTGCTGAGATGTTTTCATGGGCTCCGTCCCCTGTTCCCTCTAACTTCTTTCACTCCTGTGTTCAGCAGGTGTTCCATTCCATTCTACCAGAGCTTCATTCTGTTGCTGTTAATTCTAAAACAGAATTGATTCCAAATTTTGACTATCATGAACCATACCCAGGAGGATTTCATTTCTGAAGTACTCAAGGGACCTAATTAAAAGCTATTTTCACCTCTAATGCAGACTCAAGTCATGGGATCTAGGAGTGTCACTATGGGAGGTCCCTGAATAAAAAATTTGTTCAGTATGATTTTCATTTATAAAACAGTGTATAGATCATTGTTTTAATATTTAGTGACTACTAACTTAGAAGAAATTCAGGAAATGGATTTCAGACATTCTTTAGTCCTTTGTTCTAGAAGTGATACCTGCCACTACATTCTTTCCGCTGGCCAGAGTCTGCCAAGAATCATAAGGAAGTTTTTCATTATTTCATGCCTTCAAAAATTATTTAATTAGCACTTGCTATGTGCCAGTCACATAGTAATTAGGACTTACTATGTGCCTGTTCTAGGCACTGGGGATAATGCCATTAATAAGCTAGACAGTCTAACAGTTCCCTGCTTTCACAGAACATACCTACTAGTCAAGGAAGTCATAAAACAAATAAATAAGCAAGACTATTTCAGATACTTATGTGTAATTATATATGTGAATATACATACAGGGAAGCAAAAGAAAGTAACTAAAGAGGCTTAATTTAGTAACGCTTATCTGTGGAGGTGATATTTAAGAAGGAACCAAGAGGGCAAAGAACCTGGGAAAGAAATTTCTAGGCAAAAAGAGCTATAAATGCTAAGGCCCTGAGACAAGAACAAGCTTGCTCAAGGAACAAAGAGAAAAATGAACAACATACAAATAACATCTTAGAGGTAGATAGAAAAGAGATCAAAAGGATTTTGTAGACCTTGATAAGATTTATGAATTTTATTCTAAGTATGACAGTAAACAACTGGAGAGTTTTTAAGCAAAAACATCTAATAATATAATTTCCAGTTGAAAAAGTCACTACAGCTGCTGTGTGGAAAATGGTCTGCAGGGGGACAAGAATGGGTGCAAACAGAAAAGTTAGTGGTGGTCCAGGCCAAACACAGTGGCAGCCTGGCCTACCGTGGTGGCAGTAGAGATGGAATGTAACAGGCTAAGTTGGGATATATTTAGGGGGCAGAACTGATTGGACTTGCCAATAGTTTAGATTCTGGAAGTGAGTAAAAGGAAGGAATTGAGGATTGCCGATAAGCAACTTCCTGTCATATCCTTAATGGGGCTGTAGGATAATGTCTTATTTGTCTTTGTATAATAACTGAGTAAAAGAATCAATGAGTAAATGAATGAATGAGTAAATTTATTCCTTTTTTCCAGATAAGTGTATCTTTCCTCTCTTCAGTCAATTACCCAGACAAATAACACAAAAGCCAAATTCTTTCCCCTCCTGTGGGACTCAGGGTATTGCACACATCTTGCTCACCTGGAAGGTCTCAAATATGGATTGTTCCTACGTGTGCATAGGAAGAGACTGGGCCACTGAAAATTGTGTTCTTTCTTATTATCCACTTCCTCACAACTCTCAGGCAAGAACTCTCTCTGCTCAGTTTGTGTTTTCAGTAGCTTTTGTGCTTTTGTTTGGAAATGAAGGCTATACAGAGTCAACAGCAGTTATTATTATACTGAAACAGTGTATGTAAAGCACGTAGCACAGGCCTGGCTCACAGTAGGTGTGTAATAAATAGGAGCTATTATTATTCAAAAAATAACTGTCACTGTCTCCAATGGATGCTAAATACTGCTTTCTTATTTTAATATTTTAAAGGTGTTGGTTCTTTTTTCTAGAACAAACTATTGAAAGACAGCTTTTGTTCTATGATTTTGATACGATTAAAAAGGTGGACAAGCTAGTGTGGCCAGTGGATTCAGCATCAGAGAGTTGGTCACAGACTCAGAAATGATCCACTGTGTCACCTATCACTGAGCACTTCCCACCCATGTGTCAGACATTCTGCTTTGTGCCAAAGGTAGGCGATGAGCACAACACACTTCTTGCCCTCAAGAGTCTCCCAATCTAGAAGGAAAAATAGAAATGTAATTACATAAGTGCAATATAAAATGACACTAATTACGTGTACCAGAATTTGATCCAGAAAAGAGTGTGGCCAATTGTGTCCTTTGGTGGGGGAAGAAGAGTGAGAGGAAAAAGCATGAGGAAAAGCTGCACGAAGGAGGTGAAACTTGAGAAAGATTTTGAAATACGACCAGGAGGAGAGGTATGGGCAGGGCAGTCTGGCCAGAGGGAACAACATATGTCATCAATTTATCTGAGTGCCACTTAAGCCAATATTCTCATGGACTAATAATAATGTCAGTATTTTATTACCAGAATAGAATTTGATTTCCATTTGGCAATGCAGATTGGGGTACCGATGCTAATAGATGAGCATTTGTTGAGCATATTTTCAACAGAATACTCATTGTACTGGATTTTAAGAGACATTACAGGAAAAATAAATTATCTAGTCAAAAACATTTGGTAAATACTATATTAAACAAAATTAAACAGCCTTCTGAACTACGATATCACTTAGAATCTTTAATACGCTAATAGGTTGTGTGAATCACTTGGAGGAAAAGACAGTATGTGGTGTTTCCAAATATATTGGATCATAGAATTCTTTCTTCTATGGATCTTTTAGGAATAGTGTTCTGAAGAACAGACTTTTAAAAGACAATAGAACTAAACATTTATGATTAAAATTAATCTTGGTTCTAGCCTCTTTGAGTCTCAATGTGATTATCTGAAAAAAGATCTAGTAGTACTCTTTTTCAACTTTTCTCACATGGTTGTCACAGCCTTCATTTGTTCTGTGGACAGAGATGTTGAAAAAAGAGGCCAGATAGCACTTCCTCCTAGACGGGCAGCCTAGACCTGCTAGGACTGCCATAACAAAGGACTACACATGGAGTGGCTTAAACAACAGAATTTATTTCCTTATAGTCTGGAAGTTAGAAGTCCAAGATCAAGTTGTCACCAGGGTTGGTTTCTTCTGACTCTCACTGGCTTGTAGATGACTGTCTTCTCCATGTGTCTTCATATGGCCTTCCTACTGTGCCAGTCTGTGTCCTACTCTCCTCTTCTCATAAAGACACCAGTCATGATGGATTAGGAATAACTCCAATGACCTCATTTTAACTCAATTACCTCCTTACCAGCCTTATCTCCAAATACAGTCACATTATGAGGTACTGGGAGATAGGACTTCAATATATGGATTGGGGTGGGGGGAAACAAAATGCAGCCCATAATATTCTGGTCCTCAAGTTTGCAGAACTTCAAACTCAAGACTATCAATTACTCAAAGCTGGTCAATGTTCATCAATGGTATAAGGGAAGGATCACAAAGTAAAAACAAAGCTATATCCATTTTATTAAACCAATATTGAGCTCCATTTTCGTACCACATGCTAGAAACAGAGACACCAAGGTGAACAAGATAGACACAGCCCCTAGCCCTCACAAAGTGACAGTCTAGTGTGACGGCTGTCAAATGCCCTTAAGAACTGGTCATGGCAAATCAAATAACTAAGTGAACTGAGAGCCCAGGTGGTGGTTGACAGATGCTGAAGGACTGTTACATCATCTCCACTAGGAACATCAGCTAGGTGGACTATGCACCCTCCCCATTGAGGACCCCAGAGACACAATGGCATGTGGGCATCCATCTTTCTGGGTTTCGTGCCTATACCTGACTGTTAATTAATCTATTATTTCTTTAGCAAGCCTACATTTCACACCTGAATATATTTTTTAATCACTTCATGTTGTAGACTGAATGTTTGTGTCCCCTTCAAATTCATATGTTCAAAGCCTAAATCCCCAATGTGATGGTATTTGGAGGTGAGGCCTTAGGGGGTAATTAAGTCATGGATGGGATTAATGCCCTTTGAAGGGGATGGACAGACTAGAGCTCTCTCTCGCTCTCTCTCTCTCTCTCTCTCTCTACCATTTAAAGATACAAGGAGAAGTAGGCAGTCTGCAACCTGGAACCATGAACCTAACCATGCTGGTACCCTAATTTTGGACTTCTAGCCTTCAGAACTATGAGAAATATATTTCTGTTCTTTATTAGCCACTCAGTTCATGATGTTTTGTTATAGCAGCCCAAACTGACTAAGGCACTTCAATAAGGTGTGGGTATTATCCAAATCTCACATGTTAATATGTATCTTTTAGGGAAGAAAGCACCTATAGATATCCATTCAACACTTTTTTGTTGTTTTTTTACTACTTTAATTCTTAGAAGGTGGTCATTTTCTAAATAAGTTTGTTTCCAAATTATAGATGTGTTTTATTGTAGCCACATACATACTATTCTATTTATTTGCCAAAAAAGGTAACTCATATACTGGATAGTGTCAATAACTAAGTGATAAAGGTCAAACTTGGCTAGTGCTACTGAACTAACCTAGAACCAGTCAGGTTTTTGATTTTCTTTTTCTCTTGTTGGGACCAATGGCATATTAAGAGATCGCCTGGCATTTAGCTCTTATGACAGTAGGAAAAAAATTGAATGAAAATTATTATTTTAGCAATAGCAAATATACTTTGGTCATGTCCTGTCCTTTATACTCTCAAAGCCCACTTCTGTTTGGAATCATCCACACACTTTACACCTCCACTGCGTGTGTCCAGCATCAACCCCATAAAGTAGGGTGGCCAAAAATTCTGGTGTGCAGGTGATTGAGGGGTTCCACGGGATGTGGGGCTTTCATGCCTGAAACCAAGAGAGTCCTGGGAAAATATGGAGTTGGTCACCCTACAAAGGCACAAATAAATACACAGAATACAAATCCCGAAGATTTTGCCCCCAGTTTATACCCTTCTTTTCTTTTCTCTTTCTCTTCCTCTTTTCAGCCTTCATGACACAGCTCATATGTAGCTTTCTCCATAAATCTTTTCCTACCCACCCCAATCACGGAGTTAATCACCCCTTTAAGGTCCCACAGCACTTCTTCATGCCTCCTGTGACATTCTATTATCTATTTCCTTGGTTCTCCTTCACTAGGCAAGAACCCAAATAGAGTTGACCACACCTTGTTCATATTACCAGCCTCACTACAGCCCAGTTTTCAAACTTATTAGCAACTGTTGGCCTGAATAAATAGATGAATAAGAAGAGAATTTTCCCAAATCTATATGTTTATTAAAATCATAAAAACTGGAGATTAAAAAGAATACTATAGATAATATGGTCCAGCTACTCATTGTGACTGTGGTCAATAAACTTGGAGTCCTAAGACTTTCCCTTTTTATCTGTACCTCCTGAGCAAGTAAGTTAGCTATTCTGAGTCCATTTGTTCATATGTGAAACACAGATCATAATAATTTCTTCTCAAGGTGCTGGGTAGATGAAATGAGATGATATTTGTAAGAAGATTATAAACTCAAGGGCACTAAACAAATGTCAGGTATCATTATTACTATTCCTATTGCTATTAATATTATTATTATTCAGCAAAGAAGAAAAAATACTACTGTAAAGCCTTTACAAAATCTCCTCCAAGTAACTATCCATCTTCTTCTAGAACTTAATCTCTCTGAATGAGGAATTTTTTCCATTCCCTCAACTATTTCTCGTTTAAAATAATTTCATATTTTATTACTATCCCTTTTACTCTTCTCTGAATATTAGCTAATTTGGGGTGGTCTCAGGCCAAGAATTGAGCAAGATCATCATATAATCTAAGAAGTAATATCTTCTCCTAGATTCTAGACTCCATACAGCTGTTAACTGAACCAAGGCACCTCCGATGCTTTTAGTTGCGTTATACTATTTTGAGCCTTAATAAAAAAAAAATCATTCTTTCTATATTTTTTTTCCTTATTTTTTTTTTTTTTTGGTTACTTTGACACTCTCTCATATTCCAAAGAAGGTCTCCCTTGAGCTACGTTTTCCCTCCTTGAGCAATTATGGAGCTGATAAGTGGGAAAATGTGCAAAACACGTCCCCCAAAACAAAACCAAGCCAGGGTCTTGCCTCCCGGCCGAGAATAGAACTGAGTAACCCTGCCTGCATTTCACGGATGACAGGCGACACTGAGACTCACCTCCTCATATGCCTGTTTCGAACATCCAAGTTTATCCGGCTTTAGGTTCTGAACACTCACTAATGCTTTGATGCACTAACACGCAGTTCTCACTGGAAGGGCTTTCATTAAGTGGACAGCTAGGGTGTCACAGGCAAGATATTTGCACAGTACCTTAATTTAGAGAGGAAAAGGTTTCTGTGTAACTTAACCAGGCCGAACAGCTATTTCCACTTTACCTGAATAAAGTATTTTCGTGTTTTATCACACTAGTTTGCAACTGCAAAAGCTTCACCCAGTTTTTAAGAGTAGCTATGAACTGTCAGGATACATTATTGGAAATGAAGCCTGACAGCTCCAGGCTTGAAAGTAAAATACCTTTTATTGTTTAAAAGCATTTCTCCACCACCTCACTTTCATCCCCTCCTTTCAAACCCCACCCATCCCACCACCCCTCATAAGCATCCCTCTCCCGGCCTGGCGTGAGATTCGCTACAAACATTCTAAAACGTTTTAATCCTTATTAAATAACACTGCATGAAGGAAAATCCTAAAGGTGAGGTTTTCTTTTCTTATTCTGAAAATAAATCATGAGAACTAGTACAGAGTAGTTTTGCACGTGTGAGAGGAACAGATAGCTCGAGAGATGTTGTGCATGCTAGAGTGTTGAAAAAAATTCTGTCCAGTTAACATCTTGAGAAGATTATTAAACCCCAAACTGCTTGCACCCTGCATTGTATGTATTACCACCTTGGTGTCCAGAATTGCCTTAAAGCCTCTAGTCTGATGGCCCATGAGAAGGAAAGCAGCACAGTGAAATGATGCTCTTTACAACACTTATTCATGGGGCCCTCAAGTCTTTGAAGCAATCTATGTCCTGTCCCAGATTTTGGTGTTTCTGGCCTTTGATAGAATGTTGTTTGCCGGAATAGAGTGTTTCTAGAATCTCAAAAATTGCCTTGGAGTTTATACACACCCATCAGTAATCCTTTATACAGGGTGTCCCAAAAGTCTCCATACAAAGGAAAAATTTGGTAAAATTTTGTAATGAATATTTTGTAATTAAAGGTACATTTAGCTACAATTTCCCATTTTCCCTATGTATGGTGACTTTTGGGACACCCTGTATATTCCAAAGACTGATATTCTAGGGAACACCAAAGAAGGGGGGTCTTTTATTTTGGCCAATAAGCACTCTTCTCCCTCAAAAATTCACTGCTACCTTCTTCTTACTACAGTGTCACTGTCATTGAAGATAGGCATACACTACAGAAAGGAAAGGACTGGGAAAAAATTAAATTACAAGTAAAAATCTTTTGTTGATAATGATATTCTATAATAGAAGCCTAATCTCCTACATATATTATCATCTGGCAAACTAGTTACACATTTAATAAGGTTTTGTTGTATAAATTATAAATGAAATAAACAATTCTGTCACCATCGTGTGCAATAAATACACCACATGTTATATGTAAATATATTAGTCATTTGCCTTTTGTTTATGTGTCACTGAAATCCATTTTCTTTATGGTGTATTTTCTATTCCCTATGGGTTTCAACCAGTTATTTCAACCATACACATATCGGCCTTTAAAGTGAAATTATGTTGTTATTGCCCTTTTCCTGCCCAGTTTTAATAACACCTGCTTTTGTGCCAGTTTCATTCACTGCTGCAAATTGTAATTCAATAGAGAACAACAACAACAAAAACAACAAAAAACCAACCACCCTAACAGCAAATGTGACTCCAGAAAGGAGCTGTGTGATATATTGACACAATACAGAAAACATATTGAAATAATTTTTATTCTCATTATTTTTCTCCAAAATTAAATGTGCCCCATAAAACAAGTTTACATATTCTGCGTGTCTGCCTCCATTCCCAACTAAACCCAAATCCTTGGCTTTTAATGAGATAATTTTTTAAAAAACAGAATCAATGGTTCAGCCTTTCAAGTGGTGGCATTTTTATTTTAAGCAGAGAAGCATAAATGTACGAAGGATGCAAATCTGGGCTCTTTCAATGGCTCACCACAGTGTGACAGCTGTGGTCGGGATCAAGACAAAAGCGGTGACTGCTCCAAGAAAATGATGGCTTAGGCATCTCCAGCCCAATCAATAATCTGGCATGTTGAGGTCAATCACTGCATGGCCATATTCAGTTTGAGCCAGTCAAAGATTATTAGTTTGACACCCAGAGGCTATTTCTTTCTGCTATGGATGGCGGAAAGGGAGCTTGTGTGTCTCTCTTCAGAACCAAATGGAGAAAGCCTATTTATAACAATGGAAGCACTGATAGAATTTTCAGAGAGATTCCATATTTGTTGGGAGGGATCCCCTACAATATTCTCCAGGTTAAGTAATTTTTCTGAAATTGTCACTAAGCTAATTTTGTGTTTCATCCATTCAAAAAATAAAAATATTTTTAAGTCCTAGTATGTTCCAGGCTCTGTCCTAGGACCTGGGGATAAAAAGAGGAATAAGATGCACCTGTTATCATCAGAGAGCAGTGAATCTGGAAGATTCTCCAAAGGTGTTAATGCTCTAAATTTCCCCCAACCTTTGCATTCCTATTTTTCTTATTCTCTCCTCCTCCCCAGCTTCCCACACCTGCCAAATTTTCCACATACAACCTGGACAGATTTTTACTGGGACAAATAGAGGAGAGGTAGCAAGATAATCCTTATTTTAGGTTATTTGGGGTTAATACTATTCTGATCTGGCCAAAGAGATGGTTACAAGTGGGTTCCAGAAAGCAATTAAAAGCTTTATAAATTACTAAATTACTAAAGCATCTAAAGGCAATAAAATTCACCAGGGGAAGCTATTTCTAACTGACACACTAGTCTATGTCTGCAGTCCACAGCCTGTCTAAGGCATTCGGTTGCTGGCCATGGCATTCACATATGCTCACTAATGGGAAGCAGTTTGTGGTGAGGAGAGATCCATAGGAGTATATGGAATAGGGCTCTTGCTGTCGGATATTTCACCGGTCATGTTTTACTGTTTCTCCTGGATGGCATGCCATAGAGTGTAATAAATCTCAGTTTGTTTATATTCTGTGTCTGTATTTGCACTTTGGTGATTATATTTGAATTCATGCAAGATCCTTTTTTTTTTAAGAACTCGGGCATAATCTTCTCATTAATCCTGTCCTGTTTGTCTGTTATTAACAGGCCACTGTACAATGTATTCTGCTGCAAAACTCCACCAGGCATGACTAATTCAGATAATTAATTTGCTAGAACATTAACACCATCAAATGAGCCTGCTAAACCGGTAAATTTAAAGTAAATTAAACTTAATTTGCAGGTTATTGCAATTAAGTCTGCCTTGTCTTTCTGAGGGATTTCAACATCCTCAGTATTTAAGAGGCAATCAACAAGCATGCTTTTTAGGTATTTACAAGTCGAATGTTCATTGGGTTAAAGTGGTGGCAGGTTTGCGATAGAAAGCTCATGCGGTTTTGGATTATAGACATGCAGTCATGAGGGTCCCTTTAGTATAGAGGACTCCCATAGGTCTCGAAGTTAGGCCCCTGGGTGCATAGTTTTTGAAGTGCAATCAATGTCTGCGGCAGTCCATGTTGATTACAATTGTGTTAAAGTCCCTATAATGATTACAATGTGAATAGTTCTAAAAAATGAGAGCAGCGTAGAGTTATCAGCTGAACAAGAGAAGCAGCTTGCAGTTGCCGCTAACACTGTTATTAAGAGCAAGATTGTGCTACACTGAAGACACGGGAAAAGTGTGGCTTCCCACGCTGAAACGTACTACAGGGATAACGAGGCTTCAGATGGCTCTAAATGAGAGAATCAAGCTCAATACATAAGCTGAGCAAGAGAAATCCAATAAGCCACTTAATAAGGCCCCGGGTAAACAAAGTGCTCTGAGGCTCAGTTTGAAACTGAGTTGTTGCAGCATGCTTGTGTAGAAGCCCTCTTCCAGTGCCTTTTGGTCTAGTTCACAAGAAGCCATGTGAAGTAATTGTACTTTTTGGTTTTAGACATTATTTGGTTATATAATGAGGAAAAGAGAATTTACAAATAGGTAGCTGTTTCCCTGAGGAAAACCATACATGACATGCCCAAAAGTTATCTGGGTACATACATCTGGCACATACATTGAGATGACCAACGTCAGACTCTTAAAATGTTTAGGTGAGCAAATGAAAAGTGAGACATTAAAAGCCTGTGCAAAAACAAAAGTCCTCGCCACCACGGTGCTACGTTTTAAGAATATCAAATTACATATGATGACTATAAAGAGCATTACAAAGATGGTCCTTCTTTTGGCCTTCATGAAACATGCACAAAGTTAGTTACAGCTGGTAAGTTCACAGACGTGAACGAGGCAGTCAAATAAATTATTCCAGTCACTTGCAGAAAGATTAATCTAATTATCCAAATTAGTTGTAAAATCTCCTAAACTGGTAGTGTTACATAGACATAGCCAAAAAAAGTCATGACGTATTACAACAGATGTTGTTGAATAAATTCATTCATTCATTTATTCATTTGGTTACTCTCTGAACACATATCATATGCCAAACACTGTATCCTGAGGCTCAGGCAATGAACAAAATAGGAAACCATATATATTCATGAAGCTTGCAAATAAATAGGAAACTATCAGTTATTGGTAAAATAGGGAAAGCTTTTGCAAGGAGGTGACATTTAAGCTGAGGCTAAAATGATACTGAAGAGTTTTGAGAGATGTCCTAATCTTTAGTTTCAAAAGATCACTTTGGCTGCTGTCTGGAAAACAGAAGTGGAAGGGTGTGGTACCATGAGAATGAAAACAACAAGACCATTTAGAAGTCTACTAATGTCCTCAGAAGCTACCACCCAGTCTAAGCTTCTGGGTTCAAAATATGATTTAGCAGTAGATTTGACAAATCTTGTTATTTATATAGGACATCGAAATTTTGAATAAATTATTAGGCATTTACACAGCAATGTCAAGTTGGACGTTGGGTATATGTGTCTGGACGTTAAGGGAGACGCCAGAGCTAAAGATAGAAAATAGGGAGTCATCCACATGCAGTTGGTTTTCAAAAACATGGGCTGGCTGATTACGCTGGTAGAGAATATACTCAGAGCAGAGGAGTCCCAGGATCAAGTTACACAGAGCCACAGAGCAGAGCGGGAGAAGCCAGCAAAGGAGACAGAAGCTGAATGGCCACTGAGGTGGGGGGAGAAACCATGAATATGAAGGAGGGTGACACTGGAAACAAAAGGAAATGTTTTGAGAGAAAGAGAGCAGCCAGCTGTGTTGAATGCTAATGAGAGGTTGAATAAGATGAAAAGAGACAAATGTCCACTGGATTTAGCATCATGGAGGTCAGTCACGACCTTGACGAGAGCCATTTCAATGACGTGTGGGGCCAGAGGGAAGCCTGGCTGGGGAGAGCATGGGAGGTGAGCAAGAGGAGACAGTGTCTACAGACAGTTACCAGGAAGTCTGGCTGCAATAGAGGAAAAGAAACGAGATGGCGGCTGGAGGGGGAATAGGAAATCCAAGAAGACATTTTCAAATATGGAAGAGAGTTTGTGTGCGTGTTGATAGGAAAGAGAAAAACATTAAACACAGAAGAGAAGGAAAAAGGGTGTGGACTCCACAGCACACAGGGAAGACTTGCCTTTGGTTGGGGCCAGAGCCGAAGCCCTTGGAAACTGCAGGAGGGTCTGAACGTGGGGAGACGCTCAGGCAGGGGCTGGGGGGAGAGAGGACTTGTGTGAAATAGTCACCTGAGGGCTACAAGCAACCGATAATAGATCAGGTCCCATTCATTATTTAATTATGAGGCAATATACACTCATTAAATAAAAAAAGGAAAATACAGAAAGGTAAAAGAAAACAACTCTTCACAACCCACAAAATAATAGCATGAACCAGGCGTAGTGGCTCATTCCTATAATCCCAGCATTTTGGGAGGTTGAGGCAGGAGAATTGCTTGAGGCCAGGAGTTTGAGACCAACCTGGGCAACATAGCAAGACCCTATCTTAAAAAAAAATTTTTTTTTTAATTAGCCGGGCTTGGTGGTGTGCTCTTGTAGCCCCAGCTACTCGGGAGGCTGTGGCAGGAGGGTTGCTCGAGCCCAGGAGTTGGAGGTTGCAGGGAGCTATGATGATGCCTCTGCACTCTAGCCTGGGTGACAGAGCATGACCCTGTCTCAAAAAATAATAACAATAATAATAATAACAACAGAGTAGTCTAACAGTGAGGAGAATAGGTGGGTTTATTTCTCTATGAAAGTCCCATGATAACACTTTAAAAGAAGGAATCTTTCTGGCCTCTAAGGACCTATATCCAGGATGCATTCAGAGAAAGTTCATTTATCCTGGGTCTTTGATCAAAAGTTACCTGTGGATGTGTGATTTGTGCTAACCTCTGCCTTAGTGGTCTATCACAGAATGTGTCATGCTCTTAATTTCCTTAAACTTCAAATGTTCTTACAATTGTACTAAATATTATATAAATCATATAGAGGCTTTAATCCTTTTATAAAAAGAGACATTGTTATGTATATAATGGGATGTCTAGGGACTTTTTTCCTGCTAATTTTTTGGAACAGCTACAATGGGGCAACTCCCAGGACCAATGTGAGGCAAAGGCAGAGCCTGGGGCACACACTGAAGTGGGCACTCTCTCTCAGGCTGTGAAAGTGAGAGTGAGTGCTTCCTAAAACGTTGTGCCCTGGGCACTGACCTTGCTTCACCCAAGTCCTGCCCCTGGCTAACAGTCATGCTCTTCCATAAGTTATCTCTTGGAGCTGTTATCTCTTGGAGCTACTCTTGAGATATGATGGATTAGATATACCAGGGATGAGTCCTGGCATGTTCTTTTTTCAGTATCATTTTAAAGATTTAGTAACTGCAGATATGTAGATTTATGGGGAAAATAAACAAAACAAAACATGCACAGTCACAATCAGGTCTTCTTTACATTCTTAAATTAAAGGTCTATTTTGTTCTCATATAAAAGTAAGTGACAGAGAGTTGATAGCAGTCATTGTTACACTGAAATTAAAGGATGCAAGGCATGGAGGCACAGGCCTGGCTCATAGTAGGTGCTCGACAAATGGGAGCTAATATTTTCAAAAGTGCTCATCACTAGCTCTGTGCATAGTAAAGCTTTGTCCTGATTTTAATATTTTAAAAAACACATCTTAATTTTTAAAATATCTAGTTTGATTTTATGTAGATACTTACATTGATAGCTACTCTTTTGTCTTTTCTTCTGCTCTTATACTAATGACTACATCTATATAGCATATTGAAATTTACAAACTACTTTCACCCATAGTAGTTCATTGGCTCTTCACAACCACATAAATTACATAGTATTGCTTACCCAGTTGATCGAGTAATAGACGGAATTCAGACAAGAGAGACTTGTCCTAGGACACAGCTATAGAAAAGCAGATTCAAGGATGTAACTCAGGACTTCTAACTTCAGATTCCAGATCTTTCTACTCTGTGCCATCAACAATTAAATGAAAATTCTTTTAAACTTCTAAGCCTGGACGAGTAAGAAGCCAGCCAACTTTTAGGCTGCTGTTTTTATAAATCTGACAGGGTCCTCCTCCACAACAATGGGGAAGAGAGGGAAAGAAATTAGAACAGAATGTAAAATCAAGAACCTGAATTGCTTTCTAGCTCAATCAACTGCATATAGGGAGTTCCCCTCAGATATCTATGAGTCAGAGTGGCCTAGAATCAAGATTATACTGTAGCAACTAACAACCCAAAGTCTCAGCAGCTCTAAACAACCAAGTTTAATTCTCACTCATGTGACAGGGCCTATGAGCAAAGTTATCATTCAGAGCCCAATTCTATCTCAACACAGGGATCCATAACCACAGAAGCAGGAAAAAGAGGACCTGGTGAGCCACGACCTCTCTGCATCTCCAAGTTTTCATCTGCCCCAGGCCTCCAGACTGTCTCTACTTAATTGATTTCGCCATCACATCTCCAGACACCAGAGCTCCAAATCTGGGGCTCCTTTTTAATTCTCTCTCTCCCTAGTCCTCTCTAGCACCTTACTAGCCAGTTACAAAATCCTACCGATTTTTTTCTTTCTCATACCTCTGATTTCAATGTCTTCATTTGAGGAAGAACGACTTAAGGTCAATGTGTAATTTTATGTGAGGGCTTCTACCACAAATGTCATTTGAGAAAACAGCTCTTGACTTCATACAAGACATGTTTTGTTTCAGAAAGAAACCAGAAAGGGCACAGACCTTGGAGTCAGAGGCCCTAGGTTTCTGTTCCATGGTGTTCCCTATAATATTTTGCAGGTCACAATTGCTATAAACACGAATCTCTGTATCTGTAAAATGGGGATAATAGAATCCTTATCCCACAGGATTGTAGTAAGGATTAAAAGTCATAGGTGTTCAAGTACCTTGTAAGTTATAAAATCTTGTACACATGATAGGAATTATCATTATTAATATTAATGTGAGCCAGGCAGTAATAACCTTGAAGCAATTAGCAGCCTTTAATATACTAAACTGGATTTACTTGTCCTAATGAAGTATAGAATGGCCTTATTTAAAGGGCAAAAGCAATCATTAATTTATTCAAGTATCCATTAAGCACGTATTATATGGTGGTTGCTATGCCAGGTGCAATAGACTCTGCAAGGCAAAAAGGATGGTTTCAAGCCTCATGTACATGAACAGTTAATAGCCTAAGACAAAAGTGTGTTGTATGGAAAAATCAGAAAGACTCAAAATACTGTGAGATATTTAAACAGGAAAAAATTACTTTCAACAGGAGGCATCAAGAAAGATTTAATTGAGATGGTGGAATTTCAGCTGGACAATTAAGAAAGGGTAAGGTTTCAACAAGTGAAAGGGTGTAATTGTACTGGAGAAACATGACCGATACCTGAGAACAGAGAACTACTCATCCCTTAATAGCTTTGTGACACTGCACAGTGACTCAACCTCCCTGAACTCATAGGGCTGTGGTGAGGAATCAGAAAGAAAATGTGAAAGCATTATAGTTCTGAAACTGTAATGTGCATGGCAACATGGAGAGCTTTTCACAATACAGATTTTGATGCTGCAGGTCTGGGTGGGGGACAGAGATCCTGCCTTTCTAACAAGCTCCCAAGGAGACGCTGATGCAGTCGATCCATGGACCACATTTGAGAAGCTGGATGTAAATCACTTTGTATAGTGCCTAGAATTAAAAGTACCTGCTCAATAAATGTTCCAATTTGTAGAATTATTCCTAGATCACTGAATGATACAGGGCAAAATCCAAAATATAAGGAAAAAATAAAAATAAAATAAAATAAAATAAAAAGACTGCCTGTTTCCCACACAAAAAAAAAATGAAATTGTTCACCAAATTTTTCCTGGAATTCCTACAGATTTACTATATCTGAATATATTTCCTAAACATAAACAAATCATAATTCTTAATAACTGACAAAGATAAAGGAAAGCAATCTTTAATATGAAGTGTAGATATTTTTCACAGAACAATTAACACTATCAGTACTCAAACAAACGATTGCCTTTTTAATACCCATAATAATCATTTGAAGCTCTGGTTCATCATCAGAGATTTTAAACAATTTGAGAACAAAAGTGTCAACAACAGCAAAATGTATTACTTTGTCAGGCTCTAAATCATAAAAATATTTTTATTCTCATATAACATTTTTCATTATAACAATTCTCATGCAACACTTAAATATACTTCAAACATTAAGACCATCTGTCTTTTCTCTGTGCTCTTTCTGAACTTTGTACATGTGCTCATTGTTGCAGTTGTATAATGTTGTATTGATATGCCTTCCCACTAAACTCTCAGCACTTTAGGTAGCTGGTACATAGAAAGGGTCCCCTAACTGGTAAGAGATTTTCACTTTCCTAGCTAGGTGGCATCCCACATAGACTTGGACATTTGACTGACCTTATCTGCATAAGCTGCATAAGCAAGCTGACATTTAATCACTTGCTTAAAAATAGTGAAGCATATTCACTTAGATTTATGTTTTAAGAAAGAGAATGCAATTTAGAAAAATAGAAGATGTGTAAAAGATAAAATTCTATGCCTGAGGCTTGAGCAGCAAAATGACTCCAAGAATCCTTGAGACAATAGTGTCTAATCAGATGAGTCAGCACAATGACTGTGTACAACATGTAGTAGTGCCATCCACCAAAGTTCAGAAATAACAGCATGGCCGTCTCAGTGTCTGCACACAGACCTTGCTAATAAATTTGGTCCAACATGACTGCTGGAAAAGGTCTCAGAGCCATCCTGATCCTTCCTGTGCAGGCACAGCCAAGAGCACACACAATTCACAGGGCTAAACAGCTAGTTATCTTTCTCAAGTTCTATTTTCCAAGCATGCACAGCACCTTTCTTGTGGAAGGCCCTAAATAAACTTTTTTTAATCTGATAATTAATTACAGAAAACCTATTTTGTGCAAACGATGATGATGATGTTGATGCTGCCGATGATAACCATAATAATAATGTGCTATGTAGCTGAAGAATAGAAAGCTATATAAGGTATGGTTTCCCCTTCAGGAGTTTATAAACTAGATGACCAAGGAAGTAAACACATAAATATACATGGGTCAGGGGGATGAATGATTATGACATTTCTGATGGCAATAATAACAGACAATCTGTTTGGGGTTTGATAATATTTATATACAGTGTTTATATCTTCTTTTGTTTTTATGAAATAAAGTTTTTTTAAAAACTGAAGGAGAAATAAGAGCAATTAAAAAAATAAATCTGCAATCTTTGGTGCATGCTTTAGTAGTTTTCTTTATTTTCTTTTTGAAAAGCACAGCACAAGGATTCTTCTGGAATACAAATCACCATAAATTCCAGCCTACAAGTGCATGACTAATCTAATTGCAGGCAGAAGAGGATCGTTTGCTAATGCTCTCACTAGAACTCTGTACTAAATGATTTGCTCAGAGAGCAATTGATGCCCCTAGAAAACTTTGAAAAATGTTCTAGTTAGAAACAACTTTGTCCATGTCATGTATTTTCTGTTTTTATCTCCATCATTTTTATTCTTTAGGACATTCAGATGAAAATTTCATCTCTTTTGCTTGAAGGTTCATGTGCTCCTGCTTATTCCTCACCTGAAATCACGAGCTCATTGTGACAGTGTAAGATGCCAAAATGGGTGTCACGAAAATCACTGTGCAAAACCCCAACCCCCAGCCAGTACTTATACCAAAAAAAGAAGAAAGGAAGGCCAGTAATTTGCCTACAGAACATGAATGCCATTACTTATAAATGATTGCTAATTACATATTGAGATAAATATAGAATCATCATTTCTACAAGTCGTGGAAATAGACAAGTTCTTAAAAATTTATTGGTGTCCTTAAGATTTGGATGATATAAAACAATAAATCCCCATGAATGTGCGCAGCCTTTTGAAGTCCTCAAAGAAAATTACTGTAGAATTACAAATACTGGACTTCTGGCTATGAGACTAGCAGCAACACCATTCAACCAACCCTTATCTATTCCAACGGCAAGGGGGAACCATTACTCCAAATAGTACAGAAAGCTGTTGACCTGCCACAATGAGCTCCTCCATTGCTGCCTTCCACGCTGCATCACCCACCACTCTCCAGGCTCCTCAGCTGCCCAGAAACCCCAAAGTTAAGCCTCAAATACTGTTAGGTCTCAGAACATTTGTACCCAACTCCAGTCTAGCAGAGACAAAAATAACAAGTGGAGTTGATGTAGGGGAGAAATTTGTCTATAGGGTTAAACTAAGGGGAATCTGTGGGTCAGAAAGGCAATAATATTTGAAGTGATTTCATGAGTACATTTTAAATCCATTAACATATATGCCATAAAGATTATCATTGACCAATACATAAGCATCATAAAATACTTCAAAAAGGACTAAATAATAAAAACACAACACATTTTTCCCCTTTGTTACAGTTTTATTTCATATCGGCTGAATTTTCTTGGGATCTCAGTTTGCCAGGGGATTTAGAGCTACTTCAATTGTCAGGTAACATCACTTTCTAGACATTTTATTTTAAATAGAGAATGTTAGAGTACAAGTAGCCTGGGTACATATAATTGAGGCTACCAGGAGTTTTGAAGGACAAAGAGAATCTTTGTTACAGTTCCGTTTATTTATTTATTTATTTATTTATTTATTGCTTATGTGTAAATCTTTTTATTGTATTTTTAAGTTAATTTTTTAATTTATAATTGACATTTTTAAAAGACTGCCATTGGTCAAGCATTCTACAAGTATATATCAAAGGCTCTCCATATGGAGGGTAATACACACACATGAATGCTCAAAGCATAGGACACAGTCCTGCCCACACAGTATGACAATCTACTTGGATAAATAATAGCAATGCACTTTATTTATTTATTTTATTTTTATTTTTATTTTTTCAGAAACAGGGTCTTATTCTGTCTGGAGTGCAGTGGTGTGATCATAGCTCATTGTAACCTCAAACTCCTGGGCTGAAGCGATCTTCCCACCTCGGCCTCCTGAGTAGCTAGGACTACAGGTGCACACCACCACACCAGCCAATTTTTAATTTTTTTTTTTGGTAGAGATGGGGCCTTGCTATGTTGTCCAAGCTGGTCGCAAACTCCTGGCTTCAAGTGATCTTCTCACCTCGGCCTTCCAAAGTGTTGGGATTACAGGCATGAGCTGCCACTCCCAGCCAGCAATGCACTTTAAACAGTTAAGAAATAATGCAAATGTGAAATACTATAAAAATTGTACTAAGAGGGTGATGGATAGATGAGAATTGTTGTTATCAGTAAGTACCTGGTATGTATAAAGTGTATTAGGAAATCAGGCACTTTGGAAACAGACAGAACTAGGCTGGAATATCAACTCAATTAATTTCTAGCTGTGTGATGTTAAGTAATATACCTAACCTCTCTGAGCCTTGGTTTCCTCATCTCTAACATGGAGTTAATAACATACAACTCATAAAGTTGTTGTGAGAATTAAAACAGACAATGTATATGAAGAATCTAGTATAGTGCCTGGCACACAGCAGGAATTCAGTAAATATTAGTTTCCCTTCCCCTTTACTGTAGGAGATTCTGGGACATCAAAGATGCAGGCCCTAAAGTCTACAAACTTACAATCTAATTAGGAAGATGAGACAATGCCTCTAGAGATGAAAAACACATATGGCATATGAATGTATTAAATTATCACAAGTACCCGGAAAATATGTAGGTCTATTATGTATCAATAAAAGCATAAAACTAAAAAAAGAAAAATATATAAGGCAACAGTGAAAGGTGACAACTAAGCACACAATAGGGTCTATAGGGCTAAGAAAGAGAAAGGATTTTTAACAGATATGGTCAGGGGAGATTTTTCCAGGAAAAGATGGAATTTGGGTGATGTGTACATATAGGAAGAAAACAATGTTTTTCCTTCTCTCTTACACGATCATACTTACCATACTTCTGACACCACATTTTCCCACACACCAAGCAATTCTCCAGCAGCAGATTCTCTCATAGGCACCAACTGGGTGTAATGTAATTGAAAGCAATTCTGCCACTATTTACCTGGAGATAGCTTCAGATCTCACATGTTGAGGGCTCAGTCCCACAAGCCTCCCCCTATTTCAGATGCCAGTGGCAAGCACAGAAAGTGAGAGACCTGTGCTTCTGAGTGACCGACCAGCTACAGATAGGAGCTCCCATGACCTCCTCATTGGCTTTGATTAATTTGCTAGAGCAGCTCACAGAACTTAGGGAAACACTTAAGTTTACCAGTTTACTACAAAGGATACAGATGAGTAGCCAGGTGGAAGAGAGGCATAGGGTAAGGCATGGGGAAGAAGTGTGGAGCTTCCACATCCTCCTGGGTGCTGCTACCCTCCAGGTACCTCCGTGTGTTCAGCTCTCTGAAAGCTCTCTGAACTTTGTCCATCTGGGTTTTGTGGAGGCTTCATTACATAGGCATGATTGATTACAGCATTGGCCATTGGTGATCAGCAAAACCTTCAGCCCCTTTTGCCTCCCTGGAGGTTGAGGGGTGGGACTGAAAGTCCCAACACTCTGATTAAATGGTTGGTTCCCCTACCTTCTCAGAGCAATAAACTTTACTTTTCTGAATACTCTTAAAATGCATGATGGTTTGCTCAAAGATTGACTCTGCACCCAGCTGTCTTCAAAGATATCTATCAGATGAATTTCACAAAGATCTAGGGAAAGCAAAACTTTATCTTAAAATAATTTTGAATGGAATTTTCCAAGTTCCATATTTATCCTATGTATATTGATAAGGAATAAAGCTTTAGTAGTCAATAAAGACTTTAGGAAATTCTCAAATTGTTTGTCACCTTGGGGGCAAAATCAATTGTGCCTTCCTCAGTAGCTCCTGTAGGAGGTTACCTTTCTCATAGCTGTTCTTTGTTCACAACTGCCTATCAACTTAAGTTAATACATTACTTTAAAATGGAAATAACAATGGTATCAACTACATAGAGTCACTGCAAGGATTAAACAAGATGAAGCACATAAAAATTTAGCACAGTGCCAAGCACATAAGCATTCATTAAACGTCAGTAATCATTATTATTCTCAAGACAGATTGGTCTTTATTATTGTAGCTATTGCAAGGTAGGAAAGAGTTACACATTCCTGTTAAGATAGTACCATAGCAGAAAATAAGGCCCCAGTTTTCTCTGATAGTGAATCAAGTGATAGTTAAAAATTTATTCTACAAACCTTCTTTGAGTACTTTCTTCGTTGCCATTCACCAAAGTAGGCACAGAGTACCCAAAGATAAAAAGATCTATTTCTTACCAAATCTCATAGCCAATTGGGAGACACATACAGTGATATAATTGAAATCCAAAGGAATAAACACTATGAGAGAGTTATATTCAAAGTGCCATAAGAGTACAGAGGAGAGAGCAATTAAATCAGTATGGGACGTTAGAAGAGAGAAAAATGGTGATTATTTAATTGGACCTTATTACGAGAATGAAACTGTGTCAAATAAAAAATGAGGAAAAGGGGGCATTTTAGACCGGGTAAATATCATATGCAAAGAATTTGAAGTGTGAAAAATGTGCTCTATTGGGGAAAAGTTTATCTCTTTTTTTTATTTTTGCTTTTGTTTTTGTTTCTTAGAGCCTGAGTTATGTCACTGGAAATGTAGATGACAGATAGTTAGTGTACGGATGGATTATAAAGGGGTTTAAGTAGATGACACGTTAAAGAAATTTTTTTAAAAACTGTGGTAATAACATTTAACATGAGATCTACTCTCTTAAAATTTTAAGTGTACAATGTACTATTGTTAATTACAGGCACAATGTTGTACAGTAGATCTCTAGAATTTATTTGTCCTGCATAAATGAAATTTTACACCCACTGATCAGCAACTCCCCATTTCTCCCTTCCCCCAGCCCCTAGTACCACCATTCTACTCTCTATTTCTATGAGTTTGACTATTTTAGATACCTTATGTAAGTGGAAGCATGCAGTACGTATTTGTCCTTCTGTGACTGGCGAAGTTCACTTAGACAGTTTTGGCCAATTGCTGTAACACACAACCTGAAAAGTTCAATAGCTTAACAAAAAAATAGAATCGTGTCTTGCTTAAGCCCAACTAGTAAGGATGGAATGTCTGCTCCACATGGTCATTGAGGGACCCAGGCTGCTTTTACCTATGGTCCAGCCAGGCCCTAGGGCCACATGATTCTCTGTCATACCCTCAATATCCAGCAGGCAGACAAGGGAGTAGAGAGTGGAAGGTAAAAGTAGGTTTTAAGAGCCAGGACAAGAAATGATGCACATAACTTTTATCAACACTCAATTACCCAAACTCCATCACCTGGCTATACCTACTTGCAAGGAAGGTTGGGAAATGTGGTCTGGAGACATAACCAGGAGAAAGAGGGAAATAAAATGATTTGGTGAAAAACTAACTAGTCTCTGACACAGGACATCTAAGTGAAGACATCCAGAAAGTAGGTAGGCCTCTGGAATTCAAGAGAAGTCCTGATGGGAGATAAAGATTCAGAAATCATAACTATGCAAATGGAACAAATAGTGTGGCCAGGGGATAGTTTGTGCTATAAGAAAAGAAGGTACTACCACAAAGGTATCTACTGCACAGGGAATGGATATGAAAATTACCTAATTTTATGATATAGCAATTCTCTATCCTTTTTCTCTGGGTCATGGTCTTTTAAACAGCAGAGTAGTGTGGCCAGATAAGGAAATAAATGTGTGAGTGTATATGTCCCTGATCTTTCTATCAATGAATTGATTGATCAGTCAGTCAATCAATCTCTACACTTATATATTGAATGCCTGGTAAGGGCATGACACTATACTAGCCACTTGGGATCTGGCTGTGAACATAAATCCTTATGGAGCTTACATTTTTGCAAGAGAGACAGCACTAAAAACAAATTACTCCATCATTTATATAATTTTAATTGTGATAGAACAAATTAAAGCACAGGATGAGATAAGAATATAGAGGAACAACTGACTGGTCTTCATGGACAAAGGAGCCTTACAGCAGAGTTTCATGAGGACCACAAAGATGAGTAAGTTATGAACTCTTGTCCTTACGTAAACAGCTGATGAGGGGGAAATGTCAGATCCTCATATAAACAATGACATTACAAAAAAAAAGCTAAAAATACTTCTAAGGAAGATACACTTAGAGTGTCTTTGAGTGTCTAAGAGGAAGAGATGACTTTTAGTGGGCAAAAAGATGTCTAACTGGAAAACACTGGTCTTTACATTGTGCCTCCAGTGACATCTGTGAGTTGGAAATGCAGTGGGGCTGACATTTTCAGGGGGAGAAAGAGGTAAGGCTAAGTACAGAGGTGGGAGGTGGGACAGAGTGGAAAATGTTTGGGGAGTAATTTCATTTGAACCTATGGAGGGTGGAAGAGGTAGGCAACCAGTTGGAAAGCTCATTTGGGAACAGATACTAGAGGGCTGGATTGGAGAGAAGAGATCAGCTAAAGAAAACCAATTGGGAGGCTATTGTAATCACCCCTACAATAAGTAATGTGAGAATTGGGTTATTGGAATAATCATGAAGGAAAGGAATGGGAAAGATTTGAGTCTGAGGAACTAGAAGCAACAGAACTTGTCACTTTTTCAACAAATACTTATTGAGCACCCAATATGAACCAGATACTATTAGACACTGGGGCCAAAGCTCTCTTTCTTTTCTCATTAATGCTTCAGTACACAAACAGATGTCCAAGTTATACAGACTTAACACAGCTCTTTCTTCCCTGCATGGCGTTCTGGAGAGTCCTTACTGTTTCTGCTCAATTCTTTCTACTCCACATGTCTTACAGTCATTTTCCTTTCACCAATCTGTCTGAAAATAGTATGCTGCGTTAGTGAGAAGTAAAATAATGTCAAGCACTAAATATACTGACGTCTACACTTACATAGCCTAGTACAACCATGTCACACTATATACGTGTTATCTTGGCCTAACAGACTTTATATTTGCAAAAACTGTGAACTAGCAGTTGGTATTTATATACAGCCTGTCCCCCAGGGATGACCCATGGGCATGCAAGTCTTCCAGACCTGGCAGCCCTCTATGAATGCTGATAGTGTAATGTATTTTTATAGAAACATATCCTAATGTGTGTTTCAAACTTGGAACTATCTGTCTATGTACTCCTTCATTTAAAATAAAACACAAAGATGTTTAGCTGTGCAAATAGAAAAGGTGCTTCCAAATAGGTTTCAATTTGGGCCATTCTCCATAAATCTCCTCTGATTTCTTTGCTTTCTGTTTTCAAAAGAAAAAAAGCTATTGGAGTGCTATCATATTAGAGTTTTTGTTGGTTATTCACAGTGTGAAATGAGCATCACTAAATAAAGCAACTGCCAAGTAAATGCATTCTGGTTACAAAGAGAACCCACTGTAAGACTAAAATCTTAAATCTAATTAAGGAATTTCCAAATGCCATATCTTTGAAACCTTCCAACAACAAGAAAAAATACATTTCAGCTGGGACTTGTGAATTGTGAGCTTTGTACATAAAAGAAACAGCTTGTTCTAAAGCTGAACTTCAGTGAATTACAGAGGCAGTGTCTCGTTCATAACACCATTATGAGGGAACGTTTCTCTGTTAAAACCTTTGGGTAGCAATGTGTGCAAGCACTTATCACTGCCTGTGGGTTCTTCTGTAAGGGGTTAAATAAATATCACGCACATTCTGAAGTTATTGTGTTACTTTCAGTAATCAAAACCTGAAATTAAAGTGGTTACTGAAAGTGACTTGTACGTGAATAACTAGAAAATGTATTATAGGTTCAAAAGGTGTATTTTAGCCATAGATACTTTTCCATACCAGTATAACTGGCTGCTTCCTGGGTATATACATTTTCTAAATCTAAGGTGAGTATCAGGCTGAAACTAGAATAACAAAGAAAGCTTCTCTGTGCTGTTCTAGAAAAGAAGTATCTTAATATGTTTCTGCATAAGCAAAGATTTTTTCTTGTTTTTCTTATATCTAGTTAAAAAGATATAAAGAGAAAAAGTTTTGAAACATTTTCTAATAGTATAAAATGGTTGTGGCTTGAAAAAAATGCAGAAATCTATTTCTTGTTACACTCCTTAGGCTATGGATCTTTATACACTCAGAAAATTCTTAAACACTGAAATATCTGTATGAGAAAAAATATTCATCCAATTATGCAATATTTGGTGTTGAAATGATGTGAATATTTGGCATTCATAAAGCAAAATATACAAATGTCACTATTTTTTTTCAACTCCACATTTTACCATGTAGCCATAACTAAAGAACATACAATAATCTAGGACCCATTGCCCTTAAATTCACTCTTGCAACAATACTTTCCATTGTGTGGGGTTTTGGGGGGTTTGGGGATGGGTTTAGGCCTCTATGATACAGATGATAATTCAGTTCTGCATTTTACTTTGTGTAGATACGCATAAAATAAAGCCTTAATGCTGGTCAAGATCACGAAGGATTGGGCTCCAGAGGCTTAAAATATTTTAGAATAATCTTTCTTTTCATATACACAAACTTTAAATTGATTTAAAGAAACATCACTTGAAATTATTTTTTACTATGTATTGTTATATTTTGCATTTTCAAACTGCTATACATATACCACTCTTGACAATTGAAGAATTAGAAAGTCTTTATTAATTGCATTTAATGAACAGTTGCCATGAACATATGTTCAAGTGAGTATATTATATACACATGTTCATATGTGTATGTACACATATACACACATATGTATATCACTTAAGTGCACATATATTCACCTGCAAACACAAGTAGGTTTACCGATAAAAACAGACTCATGTGAGTGCTTTGTTGAGTTCATGTGATTATCTCTCACTATGCTAGCTTGGCCTTTTTTCTCTTATTAAACAAAGAGGTAGATTTGCCTCTGGCCACATTGTGCACTCTGTAGAACATACGCCCAACTTCAAAAGGGCCATGTAAGCGATGAGCTTTTAAAGCTAGGCAGAAGGCATATGACTACATGCCTTAAGGCACAAGGAGGTCAACCAATGCCCTTGTGGTCACACAGAAGTTGTGTCTCTGTGATCAAATTAGCAATGAAGACTTCCAAACTATCCAGTCCAATGTTACTTCTATTCACACAGATGAATGCTAGTTGCTATAAAAAGCACCATGATGGCCCTACAGGACATTACCTCCTTCAACAGCAGCTCATGAGTTAAGCAGATCATTCGTGCAGTTCCAATAATAGTTAATACTAGTTACCCTTTATTGGGTGCTTACCATAGGCCAGACCCTGTCACATTTTGTTTCTATTTAATCCTTACAGTCCCATTATGTGATATGTATTATCATAATTCCAATTTATTGATGATTTTATATCAATTTAATCCTTATTATACTTCACTGAGACACATACTAATATTATCTCCATATTATAGATTAAGAAACTAATGCTTCCAGAAGTAATTTTCCAGGGTCACACAAGCAGTAGGCAACAAAACAGGGATCAAAGCCAAGGTTTTTGCATCTCTACAACTTATTTCTACCTCTTTAAAAATTTAAATGGTTATTTATTGAACACTTACAGTGTGCCAAGCATTGTGCTAAGCACTTTTATGTATTCTCTCTCTGATACTCATCATGCTATGAGGTAAAGATTTTCACTGTCCTCATTTTACAGATGAAGAAACCGATCCATGGAACACTCTTCAACCTACGTATTGTACCTCTCCCATAGAATTTATATATATTGCCCTCATCTGAGTTGGAGACAAAAGCAGAAAGCACATTACAAGGCACAATTAGAACCAAATCTATAAATTTCTGTTGAATCACTGTTATTCCAGTTCACTTTATTTTGCATAAGAGCCATTGACAATTTACGTCGAAATAACTTTAAGCAAGAGCCAAGCCCCTCAGTAAAAATTGATGGTGAAATCTAAGCTGCAGAGCATCGTTCTTTCACAATCAATGCATGAGTGTATTCTACAATGTAAATCTGTATAGGTCACAATATTGCTCACATTCAAGCCAATTCTTCATGCTGCATGTGAAAATTATGCATAGACATATCTGTGGAGGTAACAGAAACCACACATATTGGTGTGCTCTCTCTCTCTCGCAACCTTGCCCTTCAAGGCCCCTCTGCTCTAGTGTGTACAAGTACCTAACACAGTGCCTGGCACTTAAAAGCACTCAACAACCCTTTGCATCTTTCATTGTCTTCAAACCAGAGCTTCCACCCTGAATATAACTAAGCACCCTCTCAGGAGAATATGTCAAGTGCTGTGCTGCTAATGAAGGACGCAGCTCCCATGTCTGTGTGATGATTCTGTCATCTCTCCAAATCCCGTTCACCAGAGGCCCCCCCATGCCAAAGCTGCTCAGCCCATCCTCCACACACAGCCTGTGGAGCCCAAGGCATTCTCAGCAATGTCTACTCAGTGATGTTCCAGTCATCTGCCACCTTTTCACCAGACAGTGGAGCCGCACAGTCAGGTTATTGGCTGGGTGCATACTCTGGCCATGGCCAAGGCCTGGGGCTTTCCCAGAGCTGCATCCTATAGCCAAGCACAACAGGCACATCTCCCTGGGGCTCTGTAGTTACAGCTGGAGTGTAGCACCACATATTGCTCTACTTCCAGGGAGAAGACAGCCTTACTTTTAGAAAGAGAGGTGTCTAAGCTAGTAAAGCTTGGCTTCACCCACCCATCCATGAAATAAGAATTTATCAATTGGCCATGTGATGTATCAAAGGTGGACTCCAGAAAAATTCCCACATTCAGTGACAACCAGAGGAAGCTGCCTGCTGTGATTCTTAGATTCTCCATTGTCTTGTTGACTATCTTCCAAGACTTAATCAGTTATTACTAAAGACCTGATGGTAAGTACATAACTGGTCTTCTCTTGCTTTCACACACACAATGCTTCCACTACACAGAATAAAAGGAACTATGCTTGGCTTTTCTTTTGATACAGTGATGATATGTTGACTATCTCTGAGACCATTTGTCCACTGTAGGGAAATATAATGGATTCCTTATTCAAGAAAGTGAGAAAGAGCTTATACTGTGCATGCACACACGTGTGTGTGTTTCACTTTCCCTGTGTAACCATATACATATAGCCTCAGTGTTGAGGGACATACTAGAGCAGACTCCTGCATCTTCCAGCCCAGTCTTACCCCTCTGAGATTGCCATGATACAAAAAGATGAGCTTGTCTCCCATTGTACCCACTTCTAAAACCTAGAAGATGAAGTACCCGCCAGCCAATTTGTTCCCTAATAAGTATTTATACTTTAAAAACAAAACAAAGCAAACCTTAAAGCCCTATTCTGTGACACACAATATATTGTCACTTTAAGAGCCGTACTACTTGTGAAAACTAATATGCCTTTCTTCTCATTCTGTGATTCAACAGAGAGCAACAACACCCCAAAGAACATGTTATGAGTATTAATTGCTCTTTCTGAAAAAAAAACCCCAAAAAAACCGAACAAGAAAACAAACAAAAGAAAATGCCACCATAGAATAAGCATAAAAAGTGTGGTACCTTGTGTGCTCTTTCACTCTTCCGGGTAATTAAATATATTCATTGAATAAACATTTATTAGGTGCCCTTTCTGCTCCTGACTTTCTAGATTCATGGGGGAAAAAAAGAGGGCACATATATTTTTCCTGTATTTAAGGATCTCAAAGTCTAAGAAGAAGATAAGCATGGAAAAAATAATAGTTCCTATTTGCTGAGCTCTTACAGTGTAACACATAATTGAACCTAACATAGTCCTAGTCTCACGTAAAGATGAGGAAACTGGGGCTCAGAGAGTTGTATAACTGTTGTTCATGGTTACTCAGCTAGAAAGTAGCAGCACCTAGTTTCATCCCCAGATGTGTCCAGCTCCAGCTCACATCTGTCTTGCTGTACCGGAAGGGCAGTGACAGAGGTGAATGCATATGTCTACGGGAATACAACTTGACAGTTAGGATGGTCTCTTCTTATAATTGCTATGTCCACTTTCCCTCCATAACTCCAAGCACACTGAGTTGACTAAGCTTTCCCTCCAGCACTTCCTAGGGGTAAATTCAAGCCAAAGTCTTTTGACGAATAGACTCAAGAAAATAATCAACAGCCCTGCCAGCCTCTATCACATACACTGAGAAGAGTAGGTGAAGCCAGCTGGTCACAAAGCAGTTAAGGGAGCCCCCGCCCACCACGCCTCACGCTCTTCCTTTCCAACTTAGGCCTGGCAGAATGGCTCCCTAAAGGAAGGGTGGCGAAAAGAAGGGTCATTTTGCCATCAACAAGGTGGTGACCTGAGAATTTACCATCGACATTCACAAGCGCATCCATGGAGTGGGCTTCAAAAAGTACATCCCTCAGGCACTCAAAGAGATCTGGAAATTTGCCATGAAAGAGATGAGGGCTCCAGATGTGTACATTGATACCAGTCTCAACAAAGCTGCCTGGGCCAAAGGAATAAAGGATGTTCCATGCCATATTCATGTGCAGTTGTCCAGAAAACACTGGTTACCTATGTGTTTGTCACCACTTTCAAAAATCTACAATCAGTATGAATGAGAACTAACCTTTGATTGTCAAAGTAATAAAATGGCAAAAAAAAAGTTAAGGGAACATCCATTTGGCATTGTCCACCTGTCCCATAAGAGGTAAACAACAAACAGTTGTTGGTACTGAAAACCAACATGGTCAGGTGGCACTGGGCATGGTGAGGGCATATAAAAAACTAGAACTACCCTTTTGTTTCTGCGATAGGTAGGGCACTGTCTGGGCTACCTGGTGCACCAAATACTTCTAACCCCCAGAGCAACACCAGCAGTTGAATTTCAAAAATAAAATCAGAGAAATAATGAAAAAGGTGCAGAAACAGGTAACCCGTCTGGGTCCTGACTCATGCATACACACAAAGCCAACCTGGCTATTTCAGAGAAAGTTTCCTCTCATCAGGGCCCTGACAACAGTCAGGAAATTGTGGTTCCTTTTCTGTTTTGCATATTCACAGAAAAATAACTGGATTCTAGCCTGCCCAGCTAAGGTTACTTCCTGTGTATATCCTTTGTATCCCTATCATCTGCAAATTAGTTAATGCAGCACAGAAGTTAACGGAAAGAAAGGAAGGGAAGAAGGGAGGGAGGGAGGAAGGAAGGAAGAGAAAGGAAAGTAGGGAGAGAGAGAGAGAAAGGAAAAGAGACAAAGAAAGAAAGAAAGTTTGCCACCATAATTCTCGACAGGCATCCAGCACATTTCCTATGTATAGGGCAAAACCATGTATATTCACTTATAAACTAGCACCCAAGGATTAAAATTTTAGTGCCCCCCTTCTTTAACACCTGAATCATTAGGCAATTCTGGATTTCATTCAACTTGGTCTCAGTTTTTCTACCTGTGAAATGCAGAAAAGTGATTTTAGAAAAAACTAATATGGGTGTGTTAAAAAAATAATCTACATAGCTGCTTAAAAAGCAAAGGGGAGCAGTTAGATGGAGTTTGGGGTCCTACAACTGTCCTAGATTTAAATCAAATAAAGAACAAGAAATGGGTTTTAGGTTCCATTTGTGTGGCCTGGAAAAAAAACAGACCATGGCCAATGAGCACCATTCTGTCTCACTTTTCAGATCATTTGAAATAATCGTAGATCATAAAGTAAGTTATTGTTATTTTAAAGAGGGAGTTTTTTTCTGGTTCAGATAAGTGTTAAAGAACTTAATGTAATTTCTGTTTGAGATGCCATCTTTTCAGGAATAATCATCCGGGAGGCAGAGTGACTCCAATGAAAAAGCTTTTGTATCCTCAGAATCTAATTAAATAACTAATTACCAATAGATGACAGTAAAGCACATTGCTGACACGAAGAGCTATATAAAATCTTAATAAAATGAAACTCCGGTGCCCTGCAAAATGTATTCCTGAAAACTGGCATTTTCTTCCCTCTGATAAAAATGAAATCAGTAGAAAAAGCAGGCAACAAAAGGGAATGCTCTATACGGTCTTGCCCAAGTCTGAATTTCTTTGTCTTTCTTAAAATGTAAAATAGAAACACTAGCTCTCACTAGTGTCCAGTATTGGGAAAACCAAGCTAAGTCATTTCTAAATTTCTTAGTCACAGATGATATTTAATGAACAGCAGTGAAAGACCATGATTTTGTGTGCAGATGATCTAAAAGCTTTGACAATTTTGAATTGAGGTTCCTTTGGCAAAGGATGTTATCTAAGGGTTATACCTAGTGAGGTTAATATAAAATATAAAACTGTGGAAACCAGAAGTCATAACTTCTGAAGGGACAAATTTCTATTTTTACCAGTTAAGTCATACCTACATTACTTTGGTACCTACTGCTTAAAAGAAGAGGCAGCTAAAAGCTTCATATAGAAAGATAGATCGATAGATACATAGATAGATGACAGATGGATTGATTGATAGACAACAGATAGAAGATAATAGATAAATAGATTTTGGGGAGGGGTATCTTTGTGTGTGTGTGTGTGTGTGTGTGTGTGTGTGTTTTGGCAAGCCAGGGCTAAAAATCAAATATGAAAGCAATTCAGTTAAGTCTGTTGAGCTTTACTCTGGTGAGTACTAAATACAATACATGTGGTTTTTGCCATGAATTCAAGTGATTTATACTGATTTTTTTCAACAGCTCCAACGAGTAATGAACTCTTCCTGGTGTCATGTACGTCTCTGTTTCTGTTTACTTTACATAGGTATTCACATGTTCTGCTGTATCTGGCAATATGTGTTGATGGGTTGATTTATTCATCTTGTTTTCCAGTTTGTAATGACAGCTTTTAAATTAAGATGCAGTTTTAAAAGGTGGTAAATAAGTGGGTAAGGAAACCCCAGTAGACAGAAATCATGTTATTCAAGATCCCAGCATGAAAAACCCTCCCTGAGCAGTTCTGCAAAACCAATATGAATAAGCTTTAAAATATCCTCACATCCTGTTTCACCTGGGCTAAAATGTAATTTAATGGAATGATTCCACAAATGGAATTATTGGAATATTCCCAACTGGCATCCATAAAAAGTAAAAATCTCCATAGAGTTTCAACTAAAATGCCATCAGATAATGAAAGTGAATAGTCATTGGCTGAAAATGTACTCACAATTTGCTGGAGGAAAGTTGTTTTTACTGAATTTTGTTTTCATTAGACATAAAGAGTTTTGCTTTCTTTTCTTTTGTGTTTCTTAGAGTGGCTTTAACCATGGCGCAGGCTTCTGGGAATGAAGTTTAAAAAGGAAGATGGCTTGGTAAATGCAAGGCATCAAACACAGCAAAGGAAAAGTCACTTAGAGTGCTCTGTTGAAGAGCATATATTTTATTTCATAGTGGAATCCTGAGAAATTATTTTTAAGAGAGTGCAAAAAAATTAACTAATTGACAAAGCAAAAAGTATTTCTATACTACTCAAGAGGTCACCTCTGGTTACCTTTTTATGTCATTTTGGTGGTGATCTAGTTTAAAATTCAAAGGAGATGAAAGCACTGTGGCGCTTCCGTTTTTCCTTGCCAACTACTTCTTTGCAGCTGCTATTACCTCTAGCTCTCTAAAGCCTCTTTCACGGCTGACTCGTGTGTTTTTTACCATTTTGTCTCAGCAGTCCTGTCCCTTTCCCCTTCTCCTACATACACCTTCTTTGTATTACAAACCCGTGCTGTTGTTCATGTTTGCGTTACGGGTTCTCCCATTTTAACAATATCCACGGTTTTCCCTGGTTTTTTTTTTTTTTTTTTTTGGTCATTTATATTTTGAAGAGCTTTTGTTCTTACCCCAGAGGATAATCTACCACTTATATTACTTCTGACAGATGAGGATTTTAAATCTTTCCTTATTTGTTTGTCTTAGTTTTACTTGTAGTTGGTCCCCACAGCCCTAGAAGCAATCTCTTGTGTTTTCAGTTATGCAGATGTCTGTAATGAAAGGGAACACTTGGGAACACCACAGAGAAAACACAGCTATTCTACCATAACCAGAGCCACAATGTTAAATGATCTCGAGCAAAAAACATAAAACGCTAGAAAGCAAATTGAAAGAAGTGAAAGCCTTGTGTTGTAATTCAAAAGAATTAAACAGATGAGGCATTTACAAGGCCATATATACCCAAGCATAAATACTGAAGTAGTCCCTGTAACAATCATACTCTGTAGCAACTTGTACATTTCCTCTTTGTGAATATGCTCCAGCATGTTATCTCCATATAATAGGAATAAGAGTTCTAACCACCTTTTTATCGTCACATGTTGGTGAGTGTTACATTAAACAAGAAGAATGTCACGTTTTAGCTGAATGGGCAAGAATGATACTATGAGGAAGAGTTACACAAAATATTTTCAGCATCCCAAAGCCCAACAAAAAGGGATTGATTCATGGAACTGTCATCCTAAATGCTTTAGAAATTCATCAGCTTTTCTTGTTTTGTAGGTTAGACGAAATTGGCAGTGATCTACTGAGACACTTTCAAAACCAAGATCCAATGCTTTCACTTTGCAATGTCACAATTTTAAACTGGCCACCATCGTCCTGTATCTAAAATTTTCTCATCTGACAAATTATTCCCTTTTTATAGATATTATCTTCAAATATTAAAACATATATAGTTCCATTATTTCAGAGGCCAAACATTTGGACAATTTAGGTAAAGTTACTCTTCAACATGTATCCTTCTAAAATTATTCTTTATGGTAGCCTATGATCACAGGAGTTAGTTTGCTTGAAGTTTTTGAGTTATAAACACATTCAAAGTTTCTCTTTGGACTCTGGACTCTCTTTGGTCATTGTGGTAGTAGCAATGTAAATTACTGAAGAATAAAATAAAGGTTAGGTAGAATCATGAACGTGTGCGGATAAAACCAGCTACTTCTACTCATTAGATGTCCTGGTATATCAAGAAACAATCACCACATCACATCTGCTAAAAGTAACAATAATACCTAGACCATTAATAAGGAATGAACTATTTTCAGATATTTTGAAATCCACAAATAACCATCTAAGAGGAAATCTGGAAAACAACTGGAATTTAAAAAGCATGCTTAAAAATCTAAAATTAAAATGAAAAACAGCATTTTAAAATATACACACTATCATGGCAATTGCAATTATTTTAATTCAATATCAGTCATTTTGTGCTCAGAAATATTTGAGGGGTAACATTCTAAATGGTGCCTTTTGCTATTAATATACTAACATTATTGCTATGTATTAAACATGTTTATCAAAATAAAATTTCTAATCCAAAAAATCAACACTAATGTTGTCTTTGAGGGACATGAATATACTTCTAGCCGTACTTATATAATGTGGCCATAGGAAATACTTTTCTATTCAACTAAAAACCAACTATGGCCCTAAACCATGGAGCAAGTGTATAAATCCTGCCTACAAAAACAAAAGTGTTTGCATCTAACTGGCAGATAAATCAGTGAGCGCTTTGATCTACGTGGATGTGACCATTAACAAGTGATGCAATGAGAAAAAGGACTTTCTCAGCTAGTAGTTGGTTTATTTTGTGATGAGGTAAAAATAGCTTTTGATTAAAAGGAGACCTAATGTGAAATGTGTAGAATTAATCTAATCCCATAGGCCAAGCTTGAGTTTAAGAGACTTTGTGAGTGAACATGTATGTATCCATTTGTCAGTGGTGATTCTTAAAAATTTTGTGAATAAGTCCATTTTCCTCACCAATAGATTTGAAATAAGTGAAACATAGAGGAAATATATTTGTCTCCACTAAAAAGACAACTTTCTAACTAGCTTTGTATTTTTTTAATGAGTAGAATTTCACTTTGATGAAGAGGTTTATTTTTAGAAAGAACTGCCAATTCTGTAAGAAATATATAAGGTACTTTCCATGTGTCTGGTACATAGTAGATGTTTAATTAATACTGTTGAATTTGATAAAGGAATTAAAAATTCCATGTGGTTACGTTAGAGTTTGGTTAGTGTTAATAAATGAAAATTAAAAAATAGATAATGAAGCTAACTTTCTAGATTAAAGAAATGTATTATGTAATTGCATTTAACCTGAAACAATGAACAGGCATTCATAAAATATGAATAAAGAATTGCAGTGGTGGAATTCATCTTTAAGAAATTACAAAGTGTGAATATTTAGATATACAAAACCAATTACTTGTATTATGAAACAAATCTGTACTTTAAGCACAATATATTAAAAATATGTCATAAAAGTTCTTCCAGGATTTCATTAGCATGTTTTTTCATGAAGCATCAATTACACTGAAGAGGAGGTAAAAATGGACAGAAAGATAATAAAGAAATTCTAACACATTGCAAATAATAAATCAGATTAAAATAAATTAGATTAAGATAAATTAGATTAAAATCTTTTAAATGGTAATATGTGAATAGGAAAATGTGATGTGATTTGCAAAATTTCCGGTTACACATATTTTTCCAGAGAGGTGGCATGATGTATTGGAAAGCACACGATCCTACTACCTGGGGTTTGGTGATGTTTCTTACACCCACAAGAATGGAGTAATTGAGACAGCAGCTCTGCTGACCTCTCAGGCTTATATCTGAAGTCCAAACAACTTGTAAGATAGAACCATTGTTTGTCAATGGCTGGCTCTTGGACCCCAGACAAGTCAATTAACAAAGTTCCCTAGTCTTTGTAGGTGCAGTGGTAGAGCCGTGACCTATATTAGCTCTATTTTTGTAATTCTGAAAATAGGAATTATTATCATCATTTCACAAATAAAAAACCTGAGCTTTAGAGAGGTGCAGGAACTTGCCCAAAGCCCCATCAATACAGCTGTGATTTGAACCCAGGCCTGATTCCCAACACCATGTACTTTCCCTTTCTGACTTTCAAAATTTCCTCACGTCTCATTTTGTTGCCTCGTTTGTACAATGGGTGACATAACGTCCAATTTATGATATATAAGGTGCATAGCTCAATCCCTGGCATATATAAAATTCTTTTAAAAAAACTTGGTACCCTAAGATCAAATGGCAACTAGGGAAACACTACAGAATAATAGGCAGGGGGCTGCTTTAGTCTGAGACTCACTGGGCTGGGGCCATGTCCCAGCCCTGCCTTGCTGTTTATGACCATGAGCAAGACATTGAGCCTCTGTATGGCTTGGTTTCCACACTTGTAAATGGGGGTTATAACTTGATCTTCCTCATTAAGTTCTTTGAGGATTAAATGAAATAACACATGAAAATCTTACTACCTAGCATATAGGAAGCATTCATGGTGATATATGTGAAAGTATTTTGGAAAGCACTTAAATATTCTACAGTATTTTTCTTCTTCTAAATTTATAGTCACAGACATGAAGCTAAAATAATACTTTTCTAAAACAATCATTTTGTAATGACTTATAATTCAATATAATAATGGCCCCTAATCAAAAGGAATAGCACTACAGCTCGAAATAAGGAAGACATAGAAGTGAAATGACACTGTTTTATAGTGGGTACACACAGGGCTCATATTTTTTTAATTCAAAAAAATTTTTGCATTTTTTTTCAGATTAAAAAAATGTTCTAAAAACCACGTAGGAAAAGTCAATTGTTAAATGTTTTCTAGTAATTACTCAGGCAATCTAAAATTGTTACGATGATTGAAATAATTGATTGCAGCCTGCCAACTTTACCTTTCTTAATTATAAAATACAATTTCAGTTTTGTGCTTTCCAAACCAAGGTTTACAAAAGCTAAGGGAACTGCTCTGCTCAGCCTCTGATTATATTAGCAGCGCCACTTTTTCAGGTCCTATCAGATTGGGTTTGGATGATAATTACTCGGGAAGTGTTTGATCTCAATGATGAATACATGATTAGTTTTTCATGAAATCAGTCAACCACACCGCACAGCACTACTCATGTGAGACCTTGTTGATTTAGCTGTTAAAAATCACACATCTCCCTCGGTTCAGATATGGGACATCAGTCTTTGGGGAAAAGAGAGTGGAAAAAGGGCAAGTTTATAGGTAATGACATTGCAGAGTCAGATATTTAAGATTTACTAATTTTCTTCTCAATTATACTCATCTCTTACCTTGTTGTCATGCCTACCACATGACCACAGATTCCATCTCAGTTGTGGAATATATTTTTTGTTTTTTCCAAAAAAAAGATTTCACGACACCATTGTTATCTCTCAACCCCTTAGAGGGTTTTGCCCTGCTGAATAATATTTTATATGTGAAATGTTTATGTGATTTTTCATGAAGTGATAACCACGCTACCGTTTAACTTTGATGCATTGCGATCACTGGTTTTCTTCACTGAAGTGCTTTTACACCCCCCTCCCATAAATTGACTTAAGAGTTAGAAATGGAACATTCTACACAACTTGGATGCTCAATGGAAAATTGTCTAGGAACATATTTTATGTTTGGTTTACAAACTAATACATATATACACACACGCACACACACAAACACTTTTTCTAGAAGGCCTGGGTGAAGATATCGTGTTTCTTTGTTGATTTGTGTCTACGTATATGTGTGTGTTTTTCCATGATTATAGGATGTTTTTCTGAGTCAATGTAATTTGCATTTTCTTAAATTTCAAGTGATAATACTCAGAGACCAGATAAAAGGATTCAATTGTCAGTCTTTAAGAAGCATGCATTTGTTTAAAGAGATAGAAGCACTGAACTTTGAAAGAAAATAGAAATAAATTATGTTTATTTTCTGTATTTGTCTAATGTTATTGACTTAAGAAAAGTCCTAAAATAAAGAATTCTTTAGATTATTTTAAATGAAAAGATATGTTATAAATATAAGATTTCAAATCGTCAGCTTTGTTCTCATAATTAAAAAGTCATTTTAAAGGAAGAGCATATATACCATATATTTCTACTTAATTTGGATTATCCATTTTCAAAAAAAAATTCTCATCACAATGTCAATAATAGTTTGTCCTAGACACCTTAAAATTATGTCCAGTTCTTTGTGGGTAAAGGAGGTGGTAATTTAGGAAGTTTATCTGAATATTTTGAAATCTAAACTGTGGCTTTAATTAAATAACTGAGACATTGGTATATTTTAGATCACGTTCTCAACTTGGAAACTATTAACACTTTGAACCAGATATGATAATTCTTTGTTGTGAGAGGCTGTCTCTGGCCTCTACCCACTAGATGACAGTAGCACCCCCTTCCCCAGTCTTGACAATCATAAATGTCTGCAGACATTGACAATGTCCTCTGGGATCAAAATTGCCGCCAACTGAGAACTACTATTTTAGACCAAAAAAAAAAAAAAACAAAACTGGAAAGAGATGGGCTTGAGTGATCCAAATAATTGTCTTCACTTTCTCTTTACAGATAAAAACATTTTTCTTAAGATTGGGGTGGGGAGTGGTGAAGAATGCTACAGACTTGTCTGATTTCTCTAACAGAAATCAGTCATTAGTGCATGTTAATGAGCCATATTTGTCCAGTTGAGTAAGAACAGACTTTGAACAATATGCAAATGCCACTGGCTAGTTACTATCTCCAGCCTCTCTTCATTTATAATAAGGCAGTTCTACAGCTGAAACAGCAATTTGAATAAAAAATAGAAGAAAAAAATAAGTTCAAAAAGTATAAGAATTAAAAGAGCAGATAGTTATGGTGATGATAGTCTTGAACAAAATTGATAAATTCTAACATTACAATGAGGAGTATTTATTAATACAAATTCCTTAAACATATCCTTTCTGCACTAGGAAAAGATATGCTATCTTTACAACATTGTGAATATAACCAAATTGACAAAATGAGCAAAAACACTGATATAGTTGAGGAAAGATCATCCCAATGCTGTAAGATCTTCATTGACTCTGACTTAGCTGTTATCTGCTTATTCTTTTCCAAAAGAAAAACACAAGCGGACAATACAAACAGACAAACCTATAGTATAGTACAATTTCTGTCATTTGGAGCTAAGGAATGCCTTTCAGTACCAAGTAGCAACCACCCTACTAACAACACAAATGCTACTGATTTGGAGTAATAAATTTTAGGACATGGCAAACTTCTATCAGTGTAATAAGCTGAAACATTCATTTCACATTTAGAAAACATATAGCTAACGTTAGACCATCAGAGATACCTGGGTTTGTTTTCTCTTTCCGCAAAGTCACATGGCTTTAGAAGGGAATCTACAGCACTTATTGTATTTAAGTCTAAAATGAAACTGAAATGTAACCATGACAGGTAGGGTATTGTTACCATTGCCAGAGGTACGACTTGATTACCAATGCAATTACTTATTACTATTAAAAATGATGTTGATATTGTTGGTTTAAAAAAGTATTTCCAAAAATTAAAAAATTTTAAAAAATAAAAATAAAAAAGTTTTCTCAGTGTTCTACTCAAATAATTCTTCAAGATCTCCAAATCAGTCTGTTGGCTAGCTTAAAGAATAGCTAAAATAGCTAACATAGAATGAGCTTTTACAATTTTCCAGGCAATGCTATAAACCCTTTATATGTACCATCTAATTTAATCTTTAAAACAACTCTATGAGATAGGTACCTCATTTTACCCTTATTTGCAGATGAAGAACCTGCAGTGAAAAGCAATTAAGCAATGTTTCTCTTGCTCAACTAGCTAGAAACACAACTGGTATTTGAACAAAACAGGCTATCCCCAGAATTTGCTCTCTTAACCATTAGCCTACATAACTCTTAATGTGTGTTTAATAGTGCACATGTATTTTTTTTTTCTTTACAAGTCTGTAAAAAGGGTGGTGCATCTTAAATCATGTCTTTAGTGAACTGAGGCCCAGAAAGATTGAGTAATCTGCTTAGATCAAATAACCAAAACAAAGCCAGTCAATTTTGAACACAACTTATGATCCTTAATTCATAACTAAAATGCCACTGACCTACCATTTAGACAAGCACATATGTCTATATCATTTTTCCAAATAACTGTAATGGTTTTGCTCTGATCCACACCCAGCCACGCTTTCTTCCTGGGTCCTACCTTTGACTGAGAGCACGCATCTGTGAGTTGGTTCCCATTGCGGAGCTAGCCTATGGCTAGAAACACAGCAAAGCTGATCAGCCTACACAGAAAAAACCTGCCTTGGCCTTAGCCATACCAGCTGAACTAACTGGCACAGAGAAGTTAAAGCATTCTTAAACAGGGAACTAAAAAGAAAATAGGGTAGAAAAACAGCACACCTTCTTCTTTTGCTGGGTGATGTTTCTTTCTTGGTTACTAATCAAGAATTGTAATGAAATTCTCATTTCTAACTAGATTCTTAGGGAGCAACTCCAGGTCTTAATGAATCGGCCCCATTCCACTGATATCAAGTAAAAGAGAGAAAAGCCCACAAAGTCTTATAATATCAGTAGTGTCCCAGGAATGAATACTAGCAACACTAGTGGTATGACAACCCACTTCCATGTCACAAGGAGTCACGGCCAAGTGACTGGAGATAAAGCTATTAATAGAAACAAGAAGGAAGGCAACAATAAGGAGGTCAGGAAACAGAAAAAAATTATGTTGGCAATAATTTGGGGCCTCCAATCAAGCCTGGGTAAAGGGAGACTTGCCTTTAAATAAGAGTGATAATCAGGCTTTCCGTATTTATGAGGCCATTCAGAGTAAAGTCACCTTTCTACAGGAATTTAAAATGTTTATAGCCCTAGGGAATGAACACAGACCTCTAAATCAAGGACAGGTATGAGATATAAGAATTGCCTAGGTATCCCAAAAAATACATGGAATTTATATTAAGCATCCTTCTGAGCAAGGGATGATCCAGCTAAAATGCTGCTTCTGACTGTTAAGAAAATAGAGCCTAAAATTACAGCTCATAAAATAATTTTCACAGAATGAAAGGATGGGGATGTCTCTGTTCAAGCTGTGTGAAGATAACAGAGAGAGAATCAGTAGATCAAAGGGAAATTAGAGCCAGAGAGAGAATCAGCTTTTCCGAAACTATGAAAGACAACATGGTGACTAAGGATAATGTCAGTCATTTACAGTAAAATCTTCTTAATTTGAAACCCAGGGAACCAAAGCAATAGATTTTTGAATTAACCAAGTTGCAGATTATCTTTTTTTTTTTACAGATTAAAGAACAACATAAAAGTTTCCTTGAAGTCTGAGGTTGCAGTGAGCCATGATGACGCCACTGCACTACAGTCAGGGCGAAAGAGTGAGACCCTCCCTCCAAAAAAAAAAGTCTCCTTGAATTACATCTTGTTTTAAATAAACCAATATTGAAGTAATGGGGTCTTAATACATTATTTTACAAAGTAATCAAAGTTTCTGCCAAAATAATTTATCCAGCTTCATTTATTCATTCATTTGTGAGCCATTGACTATGTGTCATTCCACAGGGTTAGCGGTCTTCATGTGCTGCCTCACTTTTCTGAGGGAAAGCCTCCCTTAAGTTGGCAGGATGCTGACTCAGTATAAAATTTGATGAAGCTGAGGAATATTTCCTTTCTTTTCCTGACCTGACCAGCCATTGACCACAGCCATTTAAAAATAAGTTTATTCACAGAAATTAGGAAGAAATCCCTGCCAAAAGTTCTGTACTTCAGAAAGAAACAATGTCCATGTTGTGGAATTCTTATTTCTACTTCCTCTTCAAAGACCGTGTGACCCAGTGACTGACAGAAGAGTCTCATCCAAGGTCTGGCTCTTGGGTAGAGACACGAACAGTAGTGTTGGCAGATGAACTACTCTGAGGTGACTGTTGGACCCCCTAAGAGAACCACAACTAACAATTGCTAATGCTAGTCCACACTAGTGACATTGGAGGAAAGGGTACCATAATGTTGCCTACAGAATGTCATTTGCAACTTAAGCATGCCCTATTCTATTGAGGTGATCTTTTAACTTAGAAATGTGTAAGATGTGTTGAGAAAAACAGAATGTTCTGTTTGGAATTAAATATATTCAATTTATTAAACATACTTTAAAAACAACTAAAAACAGCACATAGGTATAATCAGAGTGGTATGTCAGTGTTTTCTGCAAACTCCCCTTCATGAGTTTTTAGGAGGGATTACAGTGGGTGGAAAGGCTGGAGTCCAATTATGTCTCTTGCACATTCTAGGCATTTTCCTTAAGTTATTTCACTCAAAACAACCCTTAAAGGTGAAAAAACTAAGGCTCATAAGGGGTAAGGGAGTTGTTTGGCTCTCAGGGCTTAGCTGGTGAGTAGCAGAGTGAAAACTGAACTCAAGTCTGATTCCTCTCCGTGTGCCATACTGCCATTAGTCCTCCTTTTGATCTATGCCCAACTTTTTAGTAGCTTGTCTAGATGTGTCTTTGGCTGTTCTGTTTTCATAGGATGTTCTAGTCCATGGCCTAGACTGATAGGGTCATTCTCCATTATCAGTTACAGCCCAGGGGAGAGAGGATACAGCTAGAGCTTTCCTGCAGGTGGGTTGTGATACAAGAATCAGACTCCTTTTGCCTATGGCTGCAGTATTTAGAGGTGGGAGAAAATAATGAATCTAGTGTCTTGATGGAATACAAAGATCAGAGACAAGGTAAACAGTCCACAAAGAAGTTCAAATTCCAGGGACTAGATTAAAAATGAGAGCTAAGATTTAATGTCAAAGTAGTCAGAAGAAACCTAAGGAGCCAATACTATCTAGAAGCAGGGCCTTGAGGAATTCCATAGGCAGCAAGCAGGAACTGGAGATTACCTTACATGAGGTTACCCCAGGCTGACTTGAGTGGACATTTAGGGACATCTAAAAGAGCCAAAATGAAGTGGACCCTGGTTTTCATACTGGTCCACACTATCTACAGGGGGCTGGTCAGTTTCTGTAGCAGAAGTAAAACACCAGTGAGAAAGAATTTTCCATCTATGAATGCAACTATGAAGTTCCTTTTTGATTATTCAGCCTTCGTTATTTCATATGGTTCTTTAACTTTGTCTATTTCAGTTCCCATTAGCAACTTCACAGGTTTCGGGAAGTGCTAGAAAGTCTATCATGCCCTTGTTGCTGCTCAGTACCAGTGACAACACTCCATGGCTACTCTTTGCGGACTTGGTGGGAGTGTTAAAGATGCAGCTCCACCTCTAGCCCCTAAGCTTTTGGAAACATATTTCACAGTCTAAGCTTTACTCCCAGAAAGACTCAATCCCATTATCTGCTGGTTCCTTACTATACAGCTGCTTCCTATGTTACTCTGTCTAATGTCTCTTCCATCTACAGGAACTATGATTGGAACCATCATTGCTCTCAATTATAAGGTTGTATTATTTGTTTATTGCCTTCTTATATATAGGCTTTGGGATTATGTTTAAGGCCCTGAGCTAGACTGGGAGGAAAAACAAGAAAATATAATACATGGTCTCTGGCTCAAGGCCTTTGATCATCTAATTGAATAAACAGGTAAACTTTAAAAGAGCTGGAGTTCTGGGAATGTTCTTGCGCTAGCCCTGGGTACATGGCCTTGATGGCCTTCCCTAAGTCTTGGTCCCTCATTAAAAGTTAGAAGTTTCCACTAGACAAATGACTGTCAAAATTTTGTATAACAATGAAATTCTTTTGTTGGTGAATTCTTACTTGTAATCTTAGTATTTAATTTTATAAGATGGGTTTTAGTACAATAATGGTAATAATAGATGGGATGGGGCACATTCAGGGTGGTATGGCCATCAATAAGAATAACAAAGAAATAGTTGAATGGTTGCTGTTTTAAGTAGAAATTGGGGATGAGACTCAGAGCCTGATCTACTTAATATCCCCTAAAAACCATGGCACCCACCCTACCCCACCATCATGCCCCCAAGGAAAGCTCCAAGGGACACAGTCTAGGGTCCATGAGTCTGATCATCTGTTTAGTTCCTTCCGGCTCCCCACCACAACTCCTTAAATAGCCAACCCTGACCATAAAATAACTACATGGAAAGATTAACTATGAAAGAAGACTATCAGAGATGTTATAAGACAATACCTTTTAAAAATAATGGTATAAAATGGAGAACCGTGAGTTCAGAGAACAAGCAATCAAACACCACATGTACTCACTATTAAATTGGAACTAACCAATCAGCACTCATGTGCACAGATGGAAGCAAAACTCAATGGAAATCATGAAGGTAGGAGGGGGAGGGAGGGGATGGGTGAAAGCATAGCTAACGGGTACAATGTACACTATCTGGGTGATGGGCACACTTATAGCTTTGACTCAAGCAGTAAAAAAGCAATCCATGTAACCAAAAACATTTGTACCCCCTTAATATTCTGAAATTTAAAAAATGAAAAATAAAATCAAAATAAAAAAATAAAATGACAAGTACAGTTTAAAAAAAAACAATCATTTTGTGCTGGAGCAGACTGTCAGGGCTTCACAGGAAGAGGGGCTTTGAAGGATGGGTAGAAAGGAAAACAGTGACTTTTCAGTGACGTTTCAATGAAGGGCACAAAGACGCAGGGAATAGAATTAAAAGCACGTGCTTAAGGGATGATAATAATAACTTATAATTATTAGAAACGTCTAATTGCCAGGGACCATGTGGAGTTCTAACAACTGCAATCCTCACAGCCGTTCAGTGAGATAGGCGTGATTAACTGAAGATGGCAGAATGAGGCTCAGAGAGCTGAATGAAAACCTCCCAAAAGTCACACAACTAGGAATTAGTAGCTTCTCAATCGGCTTTGCCTGACTTCAGCATCCACACTGTAAGTCACTCTGCTGTCACACGGGGTGTGTCTATGGGAGTAGCCAAAAATGAGCTTATGAAGATCGGGTGGGTCATAATGTGGAAGAACATGATTTCCAGGCTAAGGAGTTTGCCACTTATACTCTAGGCAATGAGGAGATCTCAGAACTGTGTGGACAGTGAAATAGCATGCTCAAAGTGTGTTTCAGGAGGATTTTGTTTCAGTTTTATTGGATTTGTTTTGATAGAACGCATACGCTAGGACCAGGAGTGCTGTTATAGTGTTCTTTTATTAAAATTTAATTCACAATGATGTTGATCTGTCATAGATTACCAAACACATGCATTGCAATGGAAGAACAAAAATCAAAGAATTTCCACATTGTTCATTCTTATTCTAGTAGAGGAAGCTCTGAATGAATGAAAGCTTTGAAGTTAAAATACTGTTGGAAGATATTGGGCTAGAGTTGTTCACTTGTCCTACATTTTCTGTCAATCAATGGTAGTGTTTGCTACTTGTTTCCTGTGTCAAAAAGATCATTGAAATGAGCCAATTCTAGTCTTTAAAACTTTAACATATTCTAGTTAGGTAAAAAACTTTATATACATTTGTGCTTACTATTTTTATGTGCTATAATTATTGAAAAATAGCTAGAAATATATACCATATTTAAACAACAATAGGAAGGTAAGTAAAATAGAAAGTCCTAAGATTTCATGGCAGACTTTTCACTATAGAATTCCCAAAAAAATGTCAAACAAATGAAACCAGATAACCACTGAAATGTGCACATGCAAGTTTTCCAGACTTCAATGATATATATAGTGCTTTTAGACAGGCTTGGTTGTGTGATTGTTTGAAACCATTGATTGCCATTTATAACAAATATCAGATTCAAAAATGATCAGTTTCATTGTAAGAGCCAATATTGACTGAGCCTATACTATGATCCAGATATTGTTCATTCATTCATTCATTTGACAAATACATGTTGAAAATGTAATAGATGATAGAACACTGGTAGCAGTATTCTAAGAGTTGGGTATGTAGTACTGAATAAGACAAACAAATATCTTGGCATCTTGGGGCTTTCTCCTAGTAAGGGAGGCAAGTATCTATCTTGTCCAGGGCTTTTTAAATATATGAGGTAGTATTACATGTTTTATTTGGATGGGAATAATAGAGAGAAGAAATAAGGAGGGTATTTGTAGGTACAGATGTCTTGATTAGGTGAGAAGGGAGGGAATTAGAGCATACATACATTTATCTGGCCCTAAAACTTACAGCCCTTACACTCCATCATACCAACATTCTTTAAAAAGACTTAAGCATTTGAGACTATAGGAATATATATACACACACAAATATACATATATATTAACACATACATACATATATATGTAAACCACCAAGGAGGATATATACATATATATACATGTATATATGTAAAGTGCCAAGGAGGATGAATACAGAATGGTTTAGCAACTAGTTGAAGAGTGTTGCAGGCAGTACACATAAAAAAGAGAAAAAGCATATGTTAAAATTTGGGATTTACCATGATGAGGCCCAGGTGGAACTGTGGGGATAGAGATGCACAGTTAGAAGAAAGCAGAGAAGATACTGAAATGAACGAAGAGAGAAGCAGATGGCAAAACCCCCTAAAATGGAGAAGTCACTTACCAAAGTGAGTCATTTGCCAAAGGTCCGTTTACAAAGAACCACGATGATGTGTCTTCAACTCAAAAAAAAAAAAAAAAATTGTCCTTTCAAAACATTTTGAGCTCTTATCCCCTCAAAAGGCACATGTTAGTAAATTAAGCAAAAATGTTTTAGATGCAAGTAAAGTCATCCTAAACACAAAGTTGTAAAATGTATGACTATATGATTTATGCCTTTGACATTTATATATAACACATACATGTATTAATATATAGCATGTTTGACTTGATACATAATCAAATGAATATATTTGCTTTTGAAAAATCATCAAAATTCTATTAATATGTTTATGATACCTAGAGGTGAAGATTCAAGAAAATTCTTCATTTTCCAGGTAATAAAGGCAGTACTGATCTGGATCCCTTGATACCAGGAAAGCTTTCTGCAAGATTAAATGGGATTACCATCAATAGGCCCACAGGGTGTTTGGATTTGAATTAAAATATAGAAATCTTATTAACAAAATTTACATTTCTCCCTTAACCTTAATCTAATTTTCCTGGTATCTTGGCCTCTAATATACAGCAATGCTGCAGAACGGCACACGGCTTATAACGTATTTTTGTCATCCTAATCAGAAGTCACTGATCATGCCAAAGGAAAATAGATGCATGAATTTTAAACTGGTCATCACATTCACGTTTTTTTAAATGTATTACAAACCAATATTTTATTCATGAAAACATTAAATATTATATTACTAGAAAAACATTTTCTGGTACCTTGAAATTTATTCTAAAATGGAGAGTTTTCTTTTGCTCCTTGCCTAAGTGCTGTTGTTCAGCTTGGGGAATGCCCCATATTCCCCAAGACCAATGACAGCGACTTCACTCTCTAACAGGAGCAATTTACCTGGACCCTCTGCAGACAAGGCCTTAACCCCAAGGAATTGCATTAATGATGATGATTTTATGCACTGACATTGGCAATGGGCTTTGTGGGGAAAATGAAGGGGCCTTGGATTTTCACCTTCTCCAACAGGGAATTGCTTTCACTGTCATTTGTAGGAGCCAGGACAGAAAGGGTGGGGCCCCAAGGTAAAATATGGAAATAAATTACTTTGAGACATTCTCAATGATCCATGCTTAAACAGTCCCTGAAATAGTTACTCATAAATAGTTACTTATATAAGTGGCTGAGCAAATGAAATAATTGAAACTGGGGAGGAAGGCCAGATTATGGAGTCCAGCATGCTCATCTTCATGAGTTTAAGTACTATAGAACAACACATGGACAGTTATGGCCTCAAAGTTAATGCAAATATATTCAATTTGCAATCAAGTAAAGTTGCTGTAGATTCCAATTCAGAATTCCAATTCAGAAAACACTCATACAGAATATTTTTAAGTTTCAAAAATTCAACCATCTGCAATTTTCTACAGGAGCATCCTATCCAACCTTTTGTAAAGCTAAGAAAAATAATATAGAAGACTAAGTATCCTCAGCTTGTTTATTCTCTAGGAAAGAGGATAATTTTATGTACTCTACTGTTAATTTATGGTAGAGACAGACAACTCACCAGGTTTGTGTTTATTAAGTATATGAAACTAAAGATGTATATGTGCACTAAGAGAAAAGCAATCTTCCTAGAGTATGAGTACTGTGTGACCAAATCCTTTGGAGGTGACATATAATGCCTGATTCTCAACAGAGAATTTGGAAGAACAGTTTTTGTGATTATATTAATGGTTATAATTATTAAGATGAAAAAGTCTGAGGATTGCAAGGGTGGAGGTGGGGGATCCTGCTAATTTCCATTTTGTTACAAATAAGCTTTTGCCTACAGCTAACTTAAAGATAGGGTAAGAGGTTACAGGAAAATTTGTTCTAAAAAGTTGCTAAAGCAACTCCAGCCTATTGTGATGTTACAGAATAGTGCTGTCCAAGAGAAATATAATGCAAGGCAAATGAGAGTCACACATACAATTTTGGATGTTCTAGTAACCACTTTTAATAAAGTAAAAAAGAGATAAAATTAATTTTAATAAAATCTTTAATATAACCCAATATATTCAAAACAGTATTTTAACCTATAATCAATATGAAAATTATTCATGAGATAGTTACATTATTTTTTTCATACTAAGTTTTCAAAATACGTTGTGTATTTACAGTTACACCACATCTTAATTTGGGCTAACCACCTTTCAAGGGCTCAATAGCCACATGTGGCTAGTGGCTACCAATGTGGATAGCACAGTTTTATAGTACCAACACACACAAAGACTTTCTTTTTATTTTGTGTTCTCTCTCTCTCTCTCCCCCACCCCGCCCCCATCCCCCTGCTTCTGTGTTTGTGAGTACTATGTGCTGGGGATACAAGAGTGAGAACTACAGGCCTGGACTCTAAGTACTGAAAACAAAGCCTTTTTTGCAAAAAAGATTGAGGGTTCCATTTAAAGAAACACAAAATCATACACACTAGTTAAAATCCAGCTATAAATATGTAAATATAGCTACAAGCTTTAGCAGCCAAGAGAAAATGAAAAGCATGATCAATTTCACAACTCACAGTACGCAGGGTCCAGAGTTGCCAAGATAACTCAAACCAGTTGCTCCAGAGAAGAACTATCTCTCTCTGATTTTATAAATCTGAACTCTTATGGTAAACTAAAATATGAATACAAAATGATAGCCTACTCTATAAAGGGTGCGTGTGGTGCTTTTTCAGATTTACTTGAAGAATTAAGACTTTGCTCTAAAATGTACTAGAAACCAGAGTCTATCATTCAGTACTCCCTGATTCCATAACATGATATCCACGATAAAAACTGATATTTATAAATAGAGTTGGATCCTGAAAAAAATCAAGAAAAAATAAACTAGTAGTATTGATTTACTGTTCCAAACATTTTGTCCCATTCAAATTATTTAACAGTTGGCCAGCCTTCTTTATTATATGTCCAAAACAGTGAATGAGCCTCTTGCCCTCTAACTATGAAAGATAACAGTGATAGAGTGGAGCTAGAACTAAACTTTGTAAACACAAAATGATAAAAATCCATTAAAAATTTAATGCAAAAGAAAAACTTTTTATTTATAGATTTAAAAATTACTTATAAAATAATTTTATAACTTCATTCAAAAAAAGAAACACACTGTGTTTTTAATCATCAATAAATAAATATATTAGAACAAATTTTATTTAAACACCACTAACTCCACAAAATATGAAGAACTCAACAATAAATTAATTGTAAGTGTCTTGGATATCTTTGAACCAACATTCAAGTTCTCTAAGAAATGAAGCTCATTTTTTATGTGATACAAAGAAGAAGATTCATATAGGCTTGACTATAAAAAGTACTAAAAATATTTTTGCCACATCATTCATTTATGCTACATAAACATCATCTTTAAATAGGATATTTAAATTTCCAAACAAACTGCATTAAACATTTACTTCTTTAACCAGCTAATTGAGGCTAATATATATAACTGCCTCAAATTGTGGAGCTACCTTAACATCAGGACTGTACTTTCCTTTAATACAGAAGGGTCTCAAGTAGATAATTTTCTTAATCATTCGAGAGACAATTTTACAATTTTAATAGGTCCTAAGGTTCACAAAGCATAGCTTGTCCTGTCAATCTCCCCTGTGGCCCTGGTCCCACCCCAAACACACACAATAGATAATGGATTACTCTACTTTGATTCTAGTTTCATCCAAAACTGAGAGGGACAAGAGAAAAGAATTACATGCATTAAATTTTTCAAGAAAGGATATTGATATCATGTTACCATTATGTTCACTAGAAGACACAACTAAAATATCAAGAATCTCTGAAAGCTAAATGAAATGGCTAAGATGTATTTATTGATTTCTAAAGAAATATTACTAAAACACTGGAATAATAACTCGCCACCCTTGTAATTGAAAGGGTCTTGGCTCTTTCTAAAACTGGAGACAGATACTTGGAATATATGATGATGGTCAAACTATTGTATGTTGTGTCGTGGGACATACTCAAATGGGGGGAGAGGGGAGAATCATTCAGACATTTAGCCTGAACCGAATCTATTGTTCATCTTTTCTCTTATTGTTGTTCTCTTATTTCTTTTAAAACACTGAAAATTGTAATGAATTACTTTGAAATACAGTGTGGAGCCACAATCACAATCCATCAACTTGGGTTGACACTGTGCATTTATGCATTGAAAACTTTCTAAAAATACATGCAGGATGGGTATAGAGAAACTCATATATGTAGGAAAATTGCCACCCACTCTTTGGGGAATTAGAAATTTTTTTCTCAAATAAAAGAAATACTCATAATGATATTTTTTTTTCCTTTTTGGTTGACAATTGTCTCCCTTTTCCGTGGATCCTAATGGTCAAATAATGGATCTTGGCAACCATTATGGGCTTCACCCCAGCTGGGGACCCATAACTTTTATTGTGGTCCATTATCTGGCCATTAGAGGCCACAAGTATCCTCAGCACAATTGTGTAACATTTTGCTGAGGAAAAGGTGTGGAAACTGTGGAGGCAGCAGGTTTTCTAGTATCTGAAGCCATGGAAACTCCAAAACCTTCTATATTGAGACCATTCATTTTCCTTATGCTGAAAATTTTATAGTGTACACATCTTGGATAAAGTTTCCTTATGCATCCCTGTCAGGAAACTCAGTACTGGCATGAAAACATTCCTATTTTCTTTTTCTAGGAGCAGTTCTGATGTTAAGAAGGTTTACTATATTTATTTAGTTTATGAGCTCTAATTAGCTCAGAAACAATACTTTTTTGTTTGTTTATTTCCTGTTTTTTAAGCTTTATTGAGGTATAACTGGTATACCAAAAATTGCACACAGTTAATGTATACAACTTGATGAGTTTAAACACATGCATCCACCCATGATACCACCACTAACAATGAAGGTACTAAGCAAATCCATCACCTCAAAAATTCCCTTGTGTTCTTTCATGGATTTGTTTGTTTGTTTGTTTACATAAAAACATATAACACGAGATCTATCCTCAGCATATTTTAAAGTGCCCAATGCTATATTGTTAACTGTAAGTACTATGTTGTACATCAGATCTCTAAAACTTATTAGAGAACAGAAATTATTCTCATTGAGGAACAAGTCCCAATTTCCCCTCCCCCCAGCCCCTGGCAACGACCATTCTACTCTCTTCTAGTGAGTTTGACTGTTTTAGGTACCTCATATCAGTGGAATCATGCAGTACTTGTCCTTTGTAACTGTCTTTTTTCTCCTAGCATAATTTCCTCTAGGTTCAATCATGTTATTGCAAATGTCAAGACTTCCTTCCTTTTTAATACTGAATAATATTCTATTGTGTGTATATATCACAGTTTTTTATCCATTTGTCTATTGATGCACATTTGGGTTGTTTCCGTATCTTGGCTATCGTGAACAATTCTGCAATGACCAAGGAGATACAAATATCTCTTTGAGATCCTGATTTCAACTCTTTTGGATATATACCCAGAAGTGAGATTGCTGGATCATATGGTATTTTTAATTTTTGGAGGAACCTCCCAACTCTTTTCCACAGTGTCTACACCATTCTGCATCCTCACCAACAGTGTGTAAAGGTTTCGATTTCTCCACATCCTCACTGACGCTTACCTTTCATTTGGTTTGTTGGTTTGTTTGTTTTTGATAATAGCCATCCTAACAGATGTGGTTTTGATTTGCATTCCCTTGAAGATTAGTGATGTTGAACCCCTTTCAAATACTTGCCAGCCATTTGTATACCTTCTTTGGAGAAATAGACGATGTGTTCTGATCTTAGAGAATATTTATTCCACTGACCTAACCATGGGTGAAGGAGTTAGAAAGAGGTTGACTTAGGGTTCTTAAGACCAGCACTAAATACACATGGCCTGTCCTAAGATTTTATGACTGCTGGAAAAAAAAAGGGGGGGGGGAACTCAAATAACATTAAGTGAAGCCTCTTGTCTGTGTGAGTTTCCTTATTGAAAGAAAACAAGTACAAACAAGTACACCATTTTAGCTAATGTTCCCTTTGTCAGCTACTGCAAGCACTTTGCTACACCTGACAATCACCAATGTCACAATTACTTTCTATTCGTATTGTCCTTTTGATCATTACCACACACTTTGATTAACTTTAAAAGGAGTATAGTTCAAGATGCTACATGTTTTTGATGCCAATTGTTGCCCATCTTTCATCTAGAGGGTGGGGAGGACAGATGCTGTATTTCTTGAGCATAACGTAGAGTATACAGAGCTCAGAATAGCTCAAGTACTTCATAAGTAATAAAATAAATGTTTCTCACTTCTCTTGCCATCTACCTCCCAATTCTCTAACAATTTTGAAAAGCCTATGGCTGGCAAATATCGGTGGTTATCCACAGCTTAATTCTTATATCAAACCCTGCATCTTCCATCAGCAGGAACTTAGGTGGAAAATCTTTAGGTTAAGCCCATCTCTTTGGCACCCTGACCCGAGGGCAAAGAGACCATTACTGTGACTGCTGCAATGGTTTTCTCATACTGTCTGTGAGGCTAAAAGTCTGGAATCTTAATTAGGGAAGAGCCAACAGATCACTTCATGGTATTCCCCAAAGAGGTTAATTTGGTTTTTTACTGTCAAATACCATCAGTACCCCAATGGCTATTCAATAATATTTAATCAAAATTTATTAAGCACCTACTATGTGCCAGAACCTGTTGTATACGTCAGGATACTGTGTTAAACAAGACACATAAAAATTCTTACTCTCCTAGTATTTTCTTCTAGTGAAGAAAAGCAGGAAAAAAAAAAGACATAATCAGACCAAAAAAAAATCAGAAAGTTGCTATGAGCAGAATAGAAATATTTTATTGAGGGATGTCTACATTATATTAGGTGGGTAGGAAAGACCTACGTCTGAGATGGTGATATTTATTCTAAGAAGTAAACAGCCATGAAAGATGTCAGGATAAACATTCCATGCAGAAGGAAGCTGGGGAGAAGGCTCCAGGACTTCATGAGTTTAACATCCTTGAGGAATAGATGGTGTGACAGGAGCACAGAGACAAGACATGGAGGCTGATGAGGAGTAATCAGTGAAGTGGAAAGAAAACTTGGTAAGATGGTGCCAGGAGGGCAGGAGCCAAAAATGGTCTAGATTTTATTACAACTAAGTGTAACTGAAAGCCTTACAAGTTTTCCAGCAGGGTTGTGATTTTTTACGATTATTTCCTTTTCTAAAAAGGATATTCTGCCCACCTTGTGGAGGATTAATTATGCAGGGGGGGTGTGGTTAAGAGTGGGCATGAAGGCTGGGTGTGCTGGCTCATACCTGTAATCCCAGCACTTTGGGAGGCCAAGGTGGGAGGACCACTTGAGGCCAGGAGTTAGAGACCAGCTTGGGCAACATAGCGAGACCCCATCTCTACAAAAAATTTAAAAACAAAAACAGTGGGCATGAGGAGCCAGTTAGGAGACCACTGCAATAATCCAGGCACTAGTAAACTCATCCTGTCTTAAACTAGGGTAGAAGTGATTATAATGGAAAGAAGGGTAGGGATTCAAGATGTAGAGTTGAAAGGACTTACTGGAGTTTTAGAAGTGGATGTGATAAAAGAAGCAAGAAATCAATTGTGATTTGTCTTTAGCAATTTGAGAGTATATTGAGATGAGAAGAAGAATAACATGGAGGTATGAGCCTGTGCTCACATAGTTCATTTCATGTATACACACACTCACCCCCCCCACACACGTCATTATGGCAGATATACCATATACAATATGGTATGGATATATGTGTGTGTATATATCAAAATATAGATATAGTTCTACACTTTCACAGAACCCAAGACTTCAAGGCATTTATTTTCTTTAAATTTTTTATTTTTAATTATTATGGAAACATGATAGTTGTACATATTTTGGGGGAATATGTAAAAATTTGATACAAGTATACAATGTGTTATAATCAAATCAGGGTAATTAGGGTATCCATCGCCTCAAGCATTTCTCATTTCTTTGTTTTAGGAACATTCCAATTCTAATCTTTTAGTGATTTTGAAATATACAATGAATTATTGTTAATTATAGAAACCCCATTGAGCTACCAAACACTAGATCTTACTCATTCCGTCTAACTCCATTTTTGTACCCATTTGACATCTCCTCTTTATCCTCCCTCCCCACGACCCTTCCCAGTTTTTGGTAACCATCATTCTAATCCCGATCTCCATGAGGTCAATTTATTTTTAGTTTTCACATATGAATGAGAACATGCAATATTTTCAAAATTTAATGGCTATATTGGTGTTAGTATTTTATTAAACAGCCTTTATACATATATATATAATTCTATGTTGTGGCAATTAAAATTATTATCCAATGAGAATGAGAAGATATTAAATGAAAATTTTCTGACAATTGCCTTCAAAGCCTGTGGCATAACACTAAATATATGCTTCCTAATCACTTTTATGTAGTATGAATATGTCTGAATAAATTATACATACAGATATACCTGCTTATATATAAAAATACTCACATAAATATATATACTCATATGTATATGCATATGTATTTTATATATATGTATTATGTATGTTTATATGTACATGTATATAAAGTGTCCTTTATTAAAGTACATTTATACACTATACTATTAGACAGAAAAAAATTTACATATACACTTTCTGAGCCCTTTCTATGGTTCTGTGCATTCCTGTCTGTGTTCCTTATGTATAATTATTACAGTTAGTGTAAAAGATGTTTTCTGGAGAATATTCCTGCTTTTCTTCAAGAGGGTACACTGGACCACCAGGCTTTCTCATATTTTACCATCAAAACTAGTAAACTGAATTATTCACAGCCACCAGAGTAACTTTTCTAGAACACATATCAAATCATGTTCTCACCATTAAAGCTCTTCACTGTTTTCTTACTGCCCGTGGGACCAAGTCCCAACCCTACTCTATGTTATATAAAGCTTTTCCTGACTCAATCTTTGGTGACTTTTACAGTCCCTTCTGTCATCAGACAATCTAACATCCTACGTTCTAGTTGTAAGCATTCTATGTTGCCATTTGTGCCTCTTTTGTTTTCTTTTTTTATTATTCCAAAATATTACAGGGGTACAGATGTTTTTGATTACTGGATCGCTTTTGTTATGCTTGACTCAGGGTTATAAGTGTGTCCATCACCCAGAAAGTGTTCATTGTACCCGTTAGGTAGGTTTTCATCCACCCCCTTCTTCCCCCCTCCCTCCTGCTTGATTTCCACTGAGTTTTACTTCCCTCTGCGCACATGTGTGCTTTGCAAATTAGTACAAGCTGTATGGAAAACAGTATGGAGATTCCTCAAAGAACTAAAAGCAGACTTACCATTTGATCCAGCAATCCCACTACTGGGTATTTACCCAAAGGAAAAGCAGTGATTTGTGCCTCTTTAAAGATGCAGATGCATCATTCTGTTTTATACCATCATGCCTTTGCTCAATACTACTCCTTCTGCTTGGAACACCTTTCCCTATCCCTTAATGTCCCCCACCCTCAGACCATCCTCAATTTTATACTTTTTACTTTGTAATCTACTACTCATAGCTTGTTTAGCTCTGTCTTCTCAGAACCTTGGACAGTTCCTGAACCATAATATGCATTTCAGTCAATACTCCATACATGTGTGTTCTGCATCCATACAGTCAACCAACTACAGATTGAAAATATTTGAGAAAAAAAATTCCACAAAGTTCCAAAAAGCAAAACTTGGATTTGCCATGTGCTGACTACTACATCAAATCCACACAAATGAAGTGACATGTAGGCATTGTATTTGGTATTATAAGTAATCTAGAGGAATGACTGTTTACAACATTGAAATGAACTGAAACTCAGTGTCATGTTCTCCATGAAGCTTTTGCTAAGCCAATTGGAACTTGAAAAGAAAAAAGTGTCATCAATACCACTGGCGTGGTTCTAAGCTAGGGATTGAGCATATATCACTTGTGTATAAACATACACCCAAACTCCATGCATGGATATTTTAGGTCAGTAAGACTACGTAGAGTCAATAACATATTTCTTGAAAAACTTCCCATGGTCATTCTGAGCCCAGTCACTGGCAGAGTGTGTGAAAGGCAAATACAGGCTACCATGTTGGAGATGGGGTTAGTGACCAGTACGGACAGGTGTCAGCTCTTTTTTTTAAAATGAAAAATATCTTTATTTATGGTGTTCAACAAAATGTTTTGAAATATGTATTCATTATGGAATAGCTAAATCAAGCTAAATCATATTACCTCATATACTTTTTTTTGGTGAGAAAACTTAAAATCTACTCTCAGCAATTTTTAAGTATACAATACATTGTTATTAATTAGAGTTACCATGTTGTACAATAGATTTCCTGAACTTACTCCTCCTATCTAATTGAAATTTTACATCCTTTGACTAACATTTCCTCAATCCCCTCCCCCATCCCTGGCAACCACCATTTTACTTTCTGCTTCTATGAGTTTAACGTTTTTAGACTACGTATAAGTACGATCATACGATATTTATTTTTCTGTGCCTTGCTTATTTCACTTAACATAATGTCCTCCAGATTCATCCATGTTGTCACAAATGACAGAATTTTCTTCTTTTTTAAGGCCGAATAGTATTCCATTGTGTATATGGACCACATTTTTCTTTTTTTTTTTTTATTTCAGAATATTATGGGGGTACAACACTTTGTCTATATGTATTGCCCATGCACTGCCCGTGTCAGAGCTACAATCGTGGACATCCCCCAAACTGTGCTCCCCGCATCTATTCAGTGAGAGTATTCCCAGCCCCTCCACCCTCCTCCTGCCTGCCTGCCCCCTGATGAATATTATTGCCATGTGTGACATAAGTATTGATCAGTTAGTACCAATTTGATGGTGAGTACCAGTGGTGCTTGTTTTTCCATTCTTGTGACACTTCACTTCAAAGAATGGGCTCTAGCTCCAACCAGGACAATACCAGATGTGCTAATTCACTGTTGTTTTTTATTGTTGAGTAATACTCCATGGTATACATATACCACCTTTTATTAATCCACTCGTGTATTGATGGGCATCTGGGTTGTTTCCACATCTTTGCAATTGTGAATTGTGCTGCTATAAACATTCAAGTGCAGATGTCTTTATTATAGAATGTATTTTTTTCCTTTGGGTAAATACCCAATAGTGGGATTGCTGGATCAAATGGTAGTTCTACTTTTAATTCTTTGAGGTATCTCCATATTACTTTCCATAGAGTTTGTACTAATTTGCAGTCCCACCAGCAGTGTATGAGTGTTCCTATCTGTCCACATCCCTGCCAACATTTGTTGTCTTGGGATTTTTTTATGTGAGCCAATCTCACTGGAGTTAAGTGATATCTCATTGTGGCTTTGATTTGCATATCTCTGATGATTAGAGAAGTTGAGCAATTTTTTATATGTTTGCTGGCCATTATTCTGTCTTCTTTTGAAAAGTTTCTGTTCATGTCCTTTGCCCATTTTTAATAGGGTTGTTTGATTTTTTCTTGTTGATTTTCCTAAGTTCTGTATAGATTCTGGTTATCAGCCCTTTATCAGATGTGTAGCATGCAAATATTTTCTCCCATTCTGTAGGTTGTCTGTTCACTCTAGTGATAGTTTCCTTGGCTGTGCAGAAGCTTTTTAATTTGATCAAGGACCACATTTTTCTTTATCCATGCATGACAGGCATCAGCTCTTAACCTAAGGATTGGGGATTTTAAATTGGGAACCATCATTCCTCCAGAAACCTAAAATATAGTTAGAGAAATTAGACACTTCAAGACAAGCACTTCAGATTATGTGTCAAATGAGAGATAGGCTATGAACGCTATGGAAATTTAGAGGACAGCTGATTTAGGCAGGGAAGACTTCATGAAAATGTACTGAGCCCTGAAACATTAAATCTGGGATGGCAAATGTTTGGCCATAATTGAGCCACAACTCCTTCCAACCCATACTAGACGTAGGTAGGCCGGGCAGAGTCTTTTCTATTGAACCCAGACTGAGATTCAGAATCCTTTTCAACACACCAATAACCCACTGCAACTGGTTAGAGTTGGCCTGCAAGGCAAAATTCTTTGCCATCCCTGATATAAATAAGCAGAAAGGAAAGTTAAATACATTTCAAGCAAGAATAAGAAATGTAAGCCAGAGTGGAGGCAATCAAGTTTATAGCATGTTTTTAGGTTGGACAGTAGAAATCTCAAAGAGAAAAACAGAAGAAAAATTTAGAATGGTAGATACAAGTCAGATTGTTAAGAGCTATAGCATTGTCTCAAACATTTTCATACTGATTTCTGATTATGCAGTGCTATTATCCAATTGCATATTTGTATAATGTTCTTATATGCATACTCACCTTTATTCTTTATTTCATGGACTATAATTGAAGCTGTGTGTAAAGAAAGAAAAAAATGTACTATCCTCTTTATCCTTTAGCCTCTTATTTCTGTATTCTATCTTTTCATAAATGACCAATATGATTGAAAATATTAGTATTCCCTCTTTCAAGGACACTGGCCCTTTTAATAGAGAGCCAGAGGCCTTAAGCCAGGCAGTTGCTCAACCATGGTACTACTACATTTTGAACCAGGTAAGTCTTTGTTGTAGGCAGCTGTCCTATACATTGTAGGATGTTTAGCAGCATCCCTGGCCGTCTTACCCATTACATACCAGTAGCACTCCCCAGTTCCAACAATCAAAAATGTCTCCCAACATTGCCAGATATCCCCGGGCAACAAAATCACTCCCAGCTGAGAACCACTGAGCTAATGTAATAGATTTCATAACATAAAATTTATTATATTTGGGTACTCCCGAAACCTCTTTACTAGGCAACTAACAAAGCCAACCCAGACTATATGGACCAACAAGTCTTACTGATTGTCAAACTAGCAACAGCCAAGGAAGCTTTAAAAACTCAAAGATTTCCTTTTGAAAGGGTTTCTTGGTATCAATTCAAATAGAAACAAATGTAAATTGACATTTGTACTGACATTCCATGCATTATCATTGGGTTAACATCTGGGAAGACAAGGTTTGCAAAACATTGTGGTAAAAGATGCTTTGTATAAATAAAGACAAATAGAAGGTTTCACGCAAAACATGAAGACTTTGTCAGTATCTCCCATGAGCCATAAATGGTCTGACATTATAGTATGATAAAAGAGAGGCTAATATCAAATATATTTCAACATGTGTTTGGGAAGTATTTCCTATGCTTTTAAACATCAGGAAATATATTTGCTACCTTTTAGGAAGCACAAATATATATACTAAAAAACTCTTTTTTAATTTCCTACCATTCTTTTTTATATTTTTAAGAGCTTGACACACATTTCCAATGGTTAATTACTAGAATGAGACATATGTCATAAGGAAATAACAATTTCACTTGAAACACTAGAATTTCATGCTGGAGAATACCAAAGTTATGTCAGAAATCTCTAAGAAGTAATAACCCAGATATGTTTAAAATAGTTTTAGCCTCTTAACCATACTTAACATATCTTAATTCTACCGTCTATATTTTAGCTGTTATAATAGAAATTTTCAACTGCACTAAATGAACACATGCAAGTCATTTTTATAAGTTAGTTTGTGTTATGTATATATCATAACATCTCTGGACCAGTACTTTAATTCCTAAACTAAGGATTTGGGATTTAAAACTTATAGCCAACTTTCCTCTAAAGATTAAAATCTAGTAAGAGAGATTGTACATTACAAGAAAAACATTACCACACTTTGGGGTAAATACCAAATGAAAGACATGGACTATGCATGCTGAGGAAATTCTAAGTATTATGGACTAAGTGTTATGGATTAACGAAAAACTAAACTACTACTCAAACTTCATCAAGAGACAATATTAGTATTCCAAAGTGTTTCAAACCATTGACTTTAGGGTCAGAGAGCCTGGGTTCCTTTCTTAGTTCCACCATTACTGGTTGTGTGGTTTAAGGCATGTTGCTTAAACTCTCTGGGCCTCCACTATCTTATTAGCACAATGAATAAAATAATAGAAGTTTCATTAGAAGGTTGATATGAGGATTAAATTAATTGACCCATGCAATGTGTTTAGAAAAATAGCTAACATATGTACTACACAGTACATGTAGTGTTCTATATACTGTGTATATATATGTAGAACATAGTACTAAATAAGTGTTTGCTACTATTTCTTGTCAAAAAGAAAGCAGTGCAATGTGTCCCAGAGGCAGACAAATAGAGTAGTTAAGAATACTCACCCTGGAATCTGACTTGGGTCAGAACACTGGCCCCACCACTTGTCAACTTTGGACAAGTCATGTGACCTTTCTGAGCTTCAGTTTACTCGTCTCTACAATGGAGATAGTAACTGTACCTACTTCTTGGGGTTATTTGAGAAATAAAAATAATAACACACATTAAGTAGATAATCACATTCCTGTTGCAGTACTCCATAAATGTTACTTTTTAATTTTGTCATGTATATTAGAACCAGAAGGGGGAAAGAGTAGAAAGAATTTGTCTTTTGCAGTCATTTCATCAAGTACTTATTTTGTGCCTCCTTTGTGCCAGGCAGTTGGGGATACAAATGTGAACAAGAACATGACACTGTCATAGGGAGCCTAGGCTCTGATGAGAGTTCCTGGAGTTCTAATAAAGTTCTCTAAAATTTGACAAAGGCAGCAGTTGTGGCAGAATTAATTTATAGAGAGCTCTAGCAATAGTATCCAATCTGCTTATGGTACTCCTTTTGGTTTCTAGTGCTTCTACTCACTCATGTGTTTGTTTATTTCTGTGACTTATTAAACAACTACTTGAGGTCAGACAGGGTGCTAGATAGGGCACACAATGGTGACTAAAACAAACATTGCCCTGAAACACAGGACAATTAAAATCCAGAAGAACATGTGATTGAGTGAATACATATAGGCATATTAATGGACGACTAGAAGAAAAGGAGAACCTTCCCAGTAGACATATGAGATTGTTTAGTCCCCAGTAGCAATGTGAAAGTGAAGAAAGGATGTAGAAGGCACTGTTTCTATCCTTGATAACTTTAGAGATAAAACAGTAATTGCTGAATAGGTTATTATAAAGTATAGCAATTCTAGAATGAAGTCAACTAGACAGCATTCAGTCATGACTCTGGAAATGGATCATTTGGGAGTCAGGATGGTTTCATTCTGGTTCTAGAATAAGAAAGCCAGGCTAGGACACAGGATGCTTAAGTTCTAACCCTGACACTAACATTGTCTTTATGACCTTGGGCAATATTACAGTCCCCATGTATATCTTTGTTTCTGTATTCTTCACATAAGGATAATGACACTCGGACCTTCTACTTTACATGACTGTTGTAAAGGCCCAAGGTAGATGATGCATAGAACTGCCTTAAACACAGTACAAATGGAAGATATCAAGACATTTTTAATGAAAAGGATCATAATAAAGGAGAGAATGCAAAGGTATTATTTGAAGGAGAAATATTTTTTTAATTCAACTAAAAGCCATATTTTGGTTGTTCATGACCTAAATAATATTTTAATTAGTGAGTGTTCTATATACTGTGTTGTAGTGAGGCCAGCATTGTAGGAAAAGACCTTTCACACCAGGTAGGGTTTGTGTTTTCTTTAATGTAGAGGAAGGCAGCTGAAGCTTCCTAGCACAAGTGCAAGGCTGACTTTTGTGGCACCAGCAATATTAGCAATCTTCTTTTCTTCTCTTCTCTGAATGTTGAGTGATCTGGGATGAAAAAATAACAAGTGCCTGTCAAATCTGAAGCCTCGGCTTTTTTGACAGAGGGTCCACTGGACTTTCTTATCAAGAGGGCCTTTATAAGGAAACTGGAACACTCTCTCTCTCTCAGAAAGGAAATAGAGCTCATCAAAATCTCTGGACCCTTGACTTAGAGGGCATGCTGTCTCCGATGAAGGTCTTTCTTATTCAGATTTGACTTCACATTATGGGTAATCAATACCTTGCACCTGTCCATGCCCCAGTCAGACGCGTGTCTCTCCTTCAGGCAGGGAGGCCTCCTAATTGAGAAAAAGTCAGAGACCCAGGTACCAAGCCCTCAGGCCATAGGCCGGCACCCACTCTCTCTTTTCATAGCATTCTAGAGATGGTGGAAATAAAATTTAGAGACATGACAGGCACAGCCAAGGAGGATCAATTCCTGTCACTTACCACCAGTGTTTACTGCTTCCCCAGGTCTTCAGAGGGTGTTTTTCTTTCATAGCTTGGGGGAACTTAACCTTTTAAAAATGGGAAGATGGTTTCTTCATGAATTTTAAATTATTTTATCTCCTGTGTCTAGGATGGTTGATTAAATTAAAATGATTATTTGTTTACACCCCGTACCAGATTTTGTTCAGTCATAGCTGGGGGAAAATGTAAATGGTAGTACTAGTATCTATGGCTACAGATAGAAGAAGACACATTAGTAACTACTTGTGTAATAGTGCACCTAAAGAATGTGGCACATTCTCATAACCCCAGTGTTGAACAGAAATGAGAGACAAATTTCTATTCTCACATTTTTCACTGATATTAACCAAGCTATTAACTTATCTACAGATGATTAAATGAGGTCAATTATCTTGGTGAAAATGTAAAATATATTGCCATTATTTCTAGTTCTTTCTTAATATCCAAATGCTGTATAATAAAATATTTGCAGAAGTAAAGTTTTTTTTTTTGACTTTTCATCTAATGGTTTATCTTTCAAGCATGGCTAATTTCTTTGTAATTAAACCAGAAGAGAGAATACAATTTTGAAAGCATTGTGACACATTCACATAAAAATTCCTGGATCATCAGTAAGTTAATGATTTTATTGCACTTTTTCATGACCAGTAAAGGAAAATTTTTCAAAATACTAACATTCTTTTTGGTTTATGACAGCCCTACAAGTACATAAAGATCTTATCTCTCCAACTGCACAACTACTACCACCAAAGAGTGAAAACTTTAGTCATTTAGCCAATCAATATGTGATATAGTTTCAATTAAAGTGATTTAGCTGTGTCCTATTTTCTCTGTCATATATTTACATACATAGGAAGTTGACTAAATTGTTGGGTATTGGGTAAGTACAGATGCCAACATTTTCCAGGTGACAAAAATGTTTTACAAAGCACCTTTCCAGTAGATAATATGCAAAAACAAAATTAGATGAGGTCTCCATTCTTTACTATTACCCTAAAAAGAAATTCATACTCACACTAAGCAACTTGCATGTAAAAGATAAAATTTGGGGTTTAATGAAATTAACCAAATGTTTAAGGAATTAAATATCTAGATTTCTGGGTTAAGCGATTAACCAGAGTTATTTTCCCCCCAATATTTCTAGCTATAAAATCTTTCTAAACCATACTACACATTCCTGCTTTTAGTTAGATGAGTGTGCTGAATGGAATCTATTTTTCTTTGATGAATCATGAAAGAATTCAAAGTCCTTTGGGCCTGGGGAATCATTATTTTTAACATCAGTTCTCCCTGAACAGAAATGTGGGTATAAAGATCTAAAATATTTAGTAGCATGGATACCAATCCTCAGGACATATCTTATAAGCTGTTTTGGTGTGTTTTTTCTTCTTATTAAACCCTGTTGTCTGCTTAATTTCTTTCCATGTGCCTCTTTTTCCTAGTTTGAGTACAAAAAAGCAAGCCAGTTGAGTGAAGTTACTGGTTAACTAGGTACTCATCAATCTGGACTTTTCCTGTGCTATGTGTCTACATTTTAACCAGCATTTGTGTGAGGTGAGCAATTTTTACAAGTTGAAAAAATATATAGAACCAAACTAACTTCAAAGAAACCTGGCTGTACGTTGAACAAAACGCCTTCTGGGGAATGGAGTGCTCACTGGCATAAGATAGCTGACCTCGTGTGCCCTGTTCCAGTGATTCATAGAAGATACCCATTCTTAATAGAAGCTTTTCTTCTTGAAGTCCTGGAATAGGTCATCTACCTCCTCTGGGTTTAGAAAGGATCTGTGTATTCTAACTCAAGTGCCTATCATTACTCTCTTACAGAAACTTCTACCTGTTCTTTAAATTTTGGAATTGTTGCACTGCTGAAAAAAGCAGTACAAACAGGCCTGTGGTAATGAAGGTAACCCTCCCTCCCTCAGTGTGGTTTTGATACTTGGTCTCCTACTTAGCTCTAGAATTTGGAAGATTGCATTATATTGGGAGGCTCTTATTATACCTGTCTGTCCTTTCAATAAGATTCCATTAATTATATTCCACTCTTTCCACTTTGATATCTCATTAAAATCTTATAAATGATCATGCAGTGACCTTGAAGGCTATGCATAATACATGAAAGTAAACCTGCAGTAAAATGTATTATTTCACTCCTGACTGGCTACATCCCACGCTTCTTTTCCTCTCCCAAGTGACTCCAATTGGGAGAGCTTTGCTAACTGAGCCAAGGTATGCAGGGATGCGCACATTTCCACTTCCAGTATCTTTCTTAGTCATGACAGCTGCAATATGTTAATGGCTTCTGTTTGGATGTGATGGCCTGGTTACTACTTAGGGCACCACACTAATTAACATAGGATGGCGACAACAGGTGCAAATGTCATTTTACATCAGCATCATGCACATGCAAAGATAGCTAGCAGCCCAGAAGCAAGCCAAGAAAATATTAACTTGAGTCAGCAGCCTTGCAATCTCTGAACAGACCATCTTTAATGCTCATGATTAAAGGATTCATGGGCTGCTGTTGGTTTATTTTTTTTTTACGTGAAAGAATAGTATTTCTGAATATATGGGATGTCTTCATAAGCTTTTTAAAGTTGTGTTTCAACAAAGTGCACTTCTATGGCAAATCAAGTAAAATGCACAAGGTCTGTATTTATGAAGGTTTCCTTATTGAATAAAAGTTCTGCTGAGCCACATTTATTGCACTGAGTATCATCTGAAATGGACATGGTTTTGCCAGAGTGAAATCATATCAGTTGGCACGGGGTGATTTTCTCAGCAGATTTATTGTATTTTATTTTATCTATTCGTATGTTTATTTGGAGGTTGGTTCTTTTTGAGTCATGTTCTTTTTACATTTTAATGAAATTGAATAAAAGTAGAAACATAGAAATTCCTCTTAAGGCATTACTGCATATATTCAATTTAACAATGAAATGGGATCCTTCTTTATCCCCGTACTAACATCTTAAATAAGTAACAAATAATCTTTCATTCTCTAAAACATAATTTATCATAATTTATATCAAATGATTTAACTTACTTTTAATAAAGATCGTTAATTTACTTTACAAACTGTCCCCAAAGAGACTTGTTAATTTTATTTAACAATTCAAATTCTGAGATTTATATTTATTGTACAATCCAAAAACACTGGAGATTAACAAACAAAGTTGACGAAATCCTGATGATAACACAAACACACCCTGGGGATTGAACTGGCTACCCTGGTCCACCACTCACTAGCGGTGGAACCTTGGCCACATCACTTCCACTTGAGCCTCAGTCCCCTTATCTGTACAGTGGGGATGTTGGAGATATCTCAGGTGTTATATACAGGATTGCAATTGGGATTTTGAATTTGATTCAAATCAGAAGAATGTGTGGGGTTTTGTGGTATGTCTGCCATAGCAATACTAAGAATCCCATAATTATGTTTACACGTCAATCACATGTAAACTTTGGAGCTACTCCAAGGCTGGGCCTATGCCAAATTTGCCTTTTTATTTCTACCTAGCACAATGCTTGAGCATAATAGATATTCAAAAATACACTGTACATGGATTTGGGAATAACTACATCAGTGGCTCCCAAGTCTTTCCATTGTGGAATCAAAAGGCCTTTTGTTTATATTGATATTTATAGTACTAGAAAGTCAAACTGAGAAATTTTGAAAATATTAATTTATTAAGTCATTTAACATAATACACTCATTATATGGTAACATAATAACATATATTTACAAAAAAAGGTGCATTTTCTAAACTGAAAATTTTGTAAGAAAAGTAGCAGTTTTTAAATTTTGCAAATCTCTTTGGCATCTATCTTAATGATAGATGAGATTTTCATGTCTGCTTCTGCTGACATCTTGTTTTGAGACTTCACAGACTTCCTAAAATTGTCACAGGGACCTCCAGGGATCCCCAGACCACACTTTGAGAACCACTGAGCTACGGATCTCTGACAAGGCAGAATCCAGAAAACTTGCCAGTGTGCTGGCCACTTGTACAAATGCATCTCAGACAGGAAAGTAAAGGAGAAGACCAGAGGGGATAAAACACACTTTGGTACTGCCTGGTTCCTCAAGAAGAGACCCTGTCCTAGGGCCACACATCCCCGCTCCCTCCGTTGCCCCACTGACATCCTTCTCACATCCCAGAAAGGTCAAGAAAAGCCTCGCCTCTCTGAGCTTCCATTTCCTCATCTGTGTAGAGAAAGAGTACGACATAGTTTATTGGGCTGCTGTTGTGAGGGCTGTGATAGATAACACAGCGCCTGGAACGTGGTAACCACTTAACAAATGTCCTTTGCTGTCCTTACAAAAACTATTACTATTATTGTTGTTACTATTTTTATTCACGTTCATTTGTGTGTAATCAGCTTCCCCCCATGACCATACTAAGAAGAGAAATCAGAGAGACCGTGGGAGGGTAAATCAGAAGGTGCTGGGAAGGGATAGTAGCAGGTTAGAGGACACCTTTCATTTATTCATTCAACTGAATATTCACTGAACATCAATTAGTGCAGGTCCCTGACTAGGGTGCAAACTTAGTGACCACAAAGAACCAGCTGGATCTTGACAAAACCCATCTGCCCCTGACAGGACAAGAACATTCCTGCAGACACCAGGTAGCAGGTGCTGCTTTCTCCCTTCCTGCAGCAGCGTTTACCACTCTTCTGACCAACACTGAGTACTAACAGAGACTGTTGGGAAGGTTCATCCTTCCCTTCCCTGCACCCTGAGACTCACTCACCCCACCCTCCCAGCACCCCCTGCCACCAGCAAAGCCAGGCAGAAGGAGAAGGCAGGGTCTGTCCTGTGAAAGTTTTGTTGCTGGGGAGGTATATTTAGAGACAATCGTGAGTCAGGCTAGGCAAGGTAGGATATGGAAGAAAGAAATAAGGTAAATGTTAAGCCTTTTTGTAAAACTTGGAGTTTCCTTTATAAGCAAGGAGAATTTAACGTGGAAATCATCCCAAATTAGTTCCAAAAGTTTCACTATTTTGAAGCACATATTTGAAAATACGAAATTGGATCAGGACCTTATACTTCATTACTGATTCCTGGCTTGTACAATCCTTAAGTCTGTGTGCTCTAGTAGTTGCAGTAACTCTTACTACCATTCCAATTTTCACGGGCTCACATGATTTCACCTACTCCCTTTCTCACTTGACTATCATATGAATAATGTACCCAGGATTGCAGAGCCCTCCACGTCTAACTATGGACATATGGGAATTACTGGGAATGCAGGAGCTGTTGCTGAGAATTGTTTTCTCGCTGGAGTCTATTTCTTTATTGTATGCGTCGGCTTTCCACTCCAAACTATTTATTCCTCTTAGAATTCTTCATCTTTCCATTAAATATGTGTACAGTATACTGGAAAGCTATTATTACTTTTTTCTGTTGGACTTCTCTGGCCATGGATCTGTCTTTCATTATCAGCATTGGGCACTGTCATTTCTAAAATATTTGGTAAAGAGAATTTATTAGTTATTTCTCACCTTATGAGGTAAAACGGAAAGTTCATGTTTATTTCACATGGAAGTAACTTCTCCCATGATCAGATACAGGTGTGATGAGGGGCTTACCATAAATCACTTTCACTTCCCACTTTATCACACACAGCTGGACACCACGTAAGTACACCAGCCACCTTGTAAGGGGCCAGTGACAAGGAGGAGGAAGAGGAAGGTGGAGGAGAAAGGAAAAGAAGAGTGAAAACCAAATAGGAGCAGCTTAACCCTTATCCACGTGTACTGGCAAAATGCCTGTCGGCCAAGCTCAAACTATCTGTGTTCCAAGGACACTCTGTGCAATGAATCCCCAGTCTGACAATTTACTAACATGATCTTTTAAAAATAGACTTTTGTATATATTTTATTTAGATGTAACTTGTTTTTAAATAGAGAATATTGACCTTAAGATAATTAACCAGTAACTTTCTCCCTGGACAAGTATTAAATATCACTACATTTTAGAAATAAGTAGCCCAACATCTTATCCCAATGGACCCTGTAATATGAGATGATACCTCCTGACTGTTTAGATTTGACCATTTTGTCTTAAGTAACTTGTAGAGAGTTCTGGTTACTATTGCTGCATAACAAATTACAGTCGTCCCTCAGTATCCATGGGGGATTGGTTCCAGGAACACCTGCAGATATGAAAATCTGTGGATGGCCAAGTCCCTTGTATAAAACGGTATGTAGTATTTGCATATAACCTACACACATCCTCCTGTATACTTTAAATCAGCAGTCCCCAAATTTTTTGGCACCAGGGACCAGTTTCACGGAAGACAATTTTTCCACAGATGGAGGTGAGGCTACAGAGCTCTGCAGCCTGGTCCCTAATATGCCTCGGTCCATGGCCCGAGGGTTGAGGACCACAGCTTTAAATCATCTCCAGATTACTTATAATACTTAATAAAATGTAAATGCTATGTAAATAGTTGTTATTCTGTATTTTTTAAAATTTGTAATACTTTTCATTGGTTTTTTCCCCCAAATATTTTCAGCATGAGGTTGTTGAATCTGGAGATGTGGAACCCAAGAAAACAGAGGGCTGACTGTAACCCAAAACTTAGCAACAAACACATAAACACATGCATTTTATCGTGCTAATGGATATGGATTCTGTGGGTCAGTAATTCAGACAAGGCTCCACGGGAATGGCTTGTCTCTGCTCTGTGATATCTGGGTTCCCAGCTAGAAGACTCAAAGGCTGGGGTGTGAATCAACAACTGGGGGCTGAAGTCATGTGGTAGCATCTTCACTCGCGAGCCTGGTGGTCGATGCTGGCTCATACCTGGGACCTCACCTGGGGCTGTTGGCAGGAACACCTATGTGTAGCCTCTCCTTGTGCCCTGGGCTTCCTCATAGCACAGAAGCCTCGGAACGGTCAGACTTTTACATCTTGGGTCAGGGTTCCAAAAGAGAGTGTCCCAGCTAACACAGTAGAGCTGCACTGTCTTTTATGACCAAGCCTCAGAAATCACACAGAGTCACTTGCACCCCATTCTACCACCTATAAGCAACGCACAAGCTGCCCCGATTCAAGGAAAAGGGAACTTGATTTCACTTGAGAGGGTAGTGGTGAGGTTCTAGAAGAACATGTAGGACAGGAAGTTGAGTTGCAGCCCTCTTTGCAATCTGCAAAAGGAAAATGCAATCTGCTGCCTCAATGCAAAAAACCACTGACAATAAATAGTAGGGAAAAATCATTTGACTCATTCCTCATCATGGTATATAATAATTCCAGTTGATTGATTTAATTTTTCACTTTCAACCAGTTGTTTGCCATTTGGAAGGTCCAGTAAAATCTCCCTTTTCCCCCCTTTGTAAAATATTCTTTTTCCTTTAAAAAAAAATGTGATGAGGTACAATGTATTAAGGAAGTAGAAATTCCTAAATGATGCTTCAGAATAGCTTAACTAAGGAAATCATTTTGTGGAAATACAAACTGAAAAATATATTTTAGGATATTGTGTTAGCATCATGAAAGGTGAGATTCACGTTTAAAAGTCTGTGAGCAGGGTGGCTTTAAAAGATTTTAGAATAGGTGACAGCAAGACCCCATCTCTAAAAAAGAAGAAGAAGAAGGAGAAACAAAGAGAAGACAATGACAATGACTCGGCCATTGGCTCACGCCTGTAATCCCAGCACTTTGGGAGGCCAAGGCAGGAGGATGGCTTGAGGCCAGGAGTTCAAGACTAGCCTAGTCAACATAGCGAGATCCTGTCTCTAAAAAAAATTAAAACAAAAAAAATTAGCCATGTGTGGTCATGCACGCCTGTAGTCCTAGCTACTCAGGTGGCTAAGGCGGGAGGATGGCTTGAGCGCAGGAGTTTAAGGCTGCAGCGAGTATGACCATGTCACTGCACACCAGCCTGGGCAACAGAGTAAGACCCTGTCTCAAAAAAAAAATTTAGAATAGTGAGGGGCATCCAAAGTCACTTCTTAAGCCATGGCTGTAAGATTTCTGCCTAGAAGAAACCACTAGATTCCTCAAGGTATGGATGTGTGTATAGGTATAGATATAAGACACAGGCATTAGAATACTGCACTAGGAAAATGGTCAAATATTAAAAATAGTAAAATATTATGTGTCCTCTGAGAAAAATCTTGGCTCTGTGTACTTATTATACTAATCTTCACTAACTTTTATGATCTTTTGCTTTTTGAATATTATTTGGCAATATAACTCTGAATGTCTAAGCTCTCATTTTTTTCATAATTATGTAACATTTAAAGTGATAGTTTAAGGGAAAATTGAAAGATGTACTCTACACTTCAAACCCATAATGTGTTAGTAAATACTTGAGAGCCAAAAGTTAACTTGTACCATATCCTAGTAAAATGTTACCCTTTAAAGTATTCAGCAATTCCAAATCCTAAAAAAGAAAACCTATTTTCTTCACAAAAGGATATTTAGCTAATAGCATTATAAATCCTTGCCTTGGCTTGTGAATTGTGCTTGCTAAATGAAGCCTTCTCAGAAATCCGTGCAGCATTTACAGACTTTTAACTCCAAAAAAGCCAAACCCTGGCTGAGCCCACTAATACTAAGCACATATTATTTTCATGCAGTTCCATTTGCATGTGCAAATACCCGTATTTGCTCATGGAAATTGCACAGGCAAGCAGATGATAATTTAGAAAAAGGACAACCCTATTCAGCATGAACCAATGCATGAAGAAACACATGCTTTCAGCGAGTGAAGATTATTCTATCTGTGAATAGTTCAAGAAGAAAAAAATTAATGTTCTTGTATGTTTGGTGGGTGAATTGACAAATAATGAGTCTACACTTAAAGGAGCCTGCTAAAAGTTAGCATTATTTCACAGTAATTTTATTCTAGCTTTTCTTATGTAATTCACTATCATTTTTCAGCTTGGGGGGGAAAAAAAAACAAACCAGGCTGAGGACAAGAAATAACTACTCGATTTCCTCCTCTTTAATTTCCAGTGTCAGTTTTCATGGTTATTTTTGCTGTTTCTGCCTCCTGCGAATACATGTACTTGAATAACTCTCTTTTTTGCTCCGTTGAAGTATATTTGGTAATATGAAAACCAACTTCTCTTGCTTCTGCTACCTTAGTTACCTTTGTTAACTCTGCTGGCTTTTTCTCCCTCACACTTCACAATCCATCCTCTTTCCTATCAAAATGGCGACTTATTTTCTCACGTAGAACTCGTTATTCTGTCTCCTCAAAGAGTAGACCGAACAGAAATGGGATTGGGAACTAAATACTGATGCATAGCAGCTGCCTTTTTGTGGCTGAGTTTCGTCAGAAATCACACTTGCAGCCAGTAGAGACAATTTGTAGTAATGGCACAAATATCACTGGGTTTTTTTCCCCTCTGATAGTTCAGACTTCTGCAGAGCCCCTCACCTCCACAGAGTTCAGATGGCTTTTGGTTCGTGATGTAGGTAAGAACCTCTCTCTCTCCTCGTGTATTACGTTGCTAGATGGTTACAACCAAATCAGTACGTTCGTGCCCCCAGTCTTAACTGTGCCACGCAGGTCTTTCCATTCTAACTTACAAATCTTGCTCAAGAGTCATTATAAGGCTCAGGCATGAGTCCGGTTGGTGGAGGGGAGAAGAATTTGCTGGGCTAAGAGACACTGCCACCGGAGAGGTGCCCAGAATCGCCCTTTCCTTCAGGGGTCCTAAGTGTCGCTATTGGATCCAGCTTCTCCTGTATGGCAACCTCTTCACATAGAATGAGTTATCTGTTAGTAAGATCCCCAGTCCCTCCCACAAAGAGACTTTTGGTGGGCCACCCCCACCACTCCTGCTGACAGGCTCACACATCTTTGAACCCTAGCACTAAGGCCCCTGCCACTCTTTCATTTCTATTGGTTCTTCTGTCTAAAGTGATCATTTAGCTCATTGGTTCTCAGAGGAATGGGGATAATATTAGCAGCAAAGTTCCCCAGGGAATTTTGTCATTTTATAAGTCCTTAAGAATCACTTTTTTAGCTAAATGGGAAAAAAAAGAAAAGGAAAGGAAGAAGAAAAGAAAAAGAAAGAGAGGGAGAGAGAGAAAAACTAGGGACAGAACAATTGACTACACGACGACTGACTGGCAGGGCCAGTATTAGGAGCAGCAGCCTCCCAGTCACCTCGCTGTCGGAGACTCACGGTCCCAGCTCCGCAAGTCACTTCAGAGAAAGGGGCAAAAAGACAACCCATCTAAATGCCAGACTTTTAGTTTACCCTGTTGTTAAATGGGTCATTTTACGTGCTGAATAATTGTTTATCTGATTAGATAAAACTAAGAGAGCATCCATTTATTTAAAAGAAAATGGACTTGGGAGAGGAAAACATTCAAAAACATAGAAAAAGGGAGAAGGAGAGGGAAGAAGGAGGGGGGAACATGATGGTGGGAGAGAGATATTAATACTTCTTTAATAAGCTATTTACCCAAACAAGTTTGTGTAGATACATCAAGAATACTAGTAAAAATAAGTCACAGTTTTGATCAAAATATAAAAAACATACCATAAATAGGGCAACCATTAAACTGGCTGAATTAGATTATAAGGGAGAATGGAAAGAAAAGATAAAGAAATAATGACTTATTTCTAAAACCAATCTAAGCTGGCATCATGCAAATTTTAACTTCTTCATGGAGGTAGCCCAGTTGTATGGAAAAAAGATCAATCATTTTTATCATAAGAACAACTATAAATCATAAATTACTAATGTGTTAATAAACCATTTCTAATTGGTAATAAGTAAAATTCTCTTTATCCACCTTTTCGAATTTAATATTTATTCAAAACAAGGAGAAAATTTAAAATTATCTCTTTAAATCATGTTTTATTTGTTATTCTTAATTTGAAGAATAATTTCATTTAATAATGTCTATTTAAAAACTATTATATGGATATATATCTGGATATCAAGAATTTCCAATTTCTACTAATGGAAATCATGGCTATTTTGGTTGAGCATAATTTGTTCTAATTTTGATGAAGTAAGAGTGAGTGTGTAAGCGTATGTAATAATTCCATATCATAACTTTAACATCAGTACTTGGACTAAAATAAACATATGATTAATAAATGTCTGTGGACAACTAGAAAACTTATTTTATACATAAGAATGTTTTCTAACTAGACATTCTTCTAAAAGTTGCTAATAGAGAGACTCTATTATTCCCCAATTGTTGACCATTAAATCAATTACATGATGATATAGCATTTTAAATATTTATTGTAAATTTCCTATCTGAACATATAGAATAACTTGGGGCAATAATATAAATGTGGGTGTTTCACTTCTAATAAGAAAATAGAGAAAGTGCAATGTGTTTAACTGCTGGATCATTTTCATCCATTGAAAAGAATAAACAGTGAATTATTATACTATTCCCAAATTGCTCACTATTTGAAACTCAGTGTAGCTCTTCATTTTTCAGATTTATCTTGCTCATTCCTTGTTAATTAAGAAATGTTAAAAAAATCAATCTCTGCTCAAACCCATTTTGTATTTAACAGGCCACCATATAATGGCTTAATGTCTAATTACCCCATGTATACATTACCCAGCCTATGTCTTATTAGTAAACATTTAAAATTTTAACAAGGTAATTTGTTCGCATTATAATATAATCTTTACTCCTTTTCACCTGCATCATGTTCAGCATGGGTCGGAAGCTAATGAAAGTCTAGATGGACATCAATAGTAAGGTCAACTTCAGCTAAACTGTGGAATTTGAGGGCCAGGACCACGTGTCCTTTTGTAGCTTATATTTCCCACCTGTGTAGTGGAGTTGAACAAAATCATAATTCTAATTAATTATAAAATTGATTATGGTACAGACCTGTCCCATTTTTATTTTCCCCCTGAAAACCTATGACATTCTAAATTTTCTGTACTTTAACCAGTCAAATTCCCTTGCATTCACCAGAGTTGCCAATAGACTGTCTTCCTTAATACCTGCCACTAAGATATAGTAAATGTGAAATTAATGTTGAATAAATAAATGAATAGAAATGTCCCGTTTCAAGGCCAAACAATTCCTTCCTAAAATCTAATCCAAATTCATTTAGTCAAATCTTTCTTTCTTCTGAGTGATTTTTGGTACCTGAGTCATATATTAATATTGATTCTGAAAAATAAAATGTTATTACTATCTTTATTATTTTTCTGACAGCTTTCTCAAGCCTTTGCTCAAACATTTTCTTTACATCATTATAATTTTTCCAACAGCCCTCTTTCTTGGGACTTGAGCTTTCCATCCTCTCAGTACCATCCTTAACCATAAGACCAATCACTGTCCTACTTCCTCTTATATGTTAGAAAAAAATCCCTGCTCAAAGAAAGCACACTTTACGTTTCCATTTATCCCCAGAGTTTCACACGTGCAACAATTTTATGTTCAATGTATCAGTTAATATAGATTGTCTTTGAAGAGGGAAGTATAAAAAATGTGATTAATTCATTTTACTAATCCACTTTGTACTCTCTGATTCTTCTATTTGAAAATCAGAAATATCACAGGCAATAGTTTTAAATTAGAAAATATCATATTGCATCCTGTTTATTCGTCTATAAGTGACACAAATCAAAATATAGTTTATTTTTAATATTTTATAATGGAGGTTTGAATGTCTCTCTTTCAAAGTGAGTGTGAAAATCCCACACTTTTTTTTTTTCAAGAAAACTCCAGCAATCATTGTAAATTCAAAAGATTATGGTTCTGACTAGGAAGGGTTTCTTTGCTGCCCATAACATTGTTTGCCTTACATTATCCAAATCTCCATTTAATCAGCTTAATATTATTTTAGCATCAAGGGGTCACACTTAGTTTGCCAGTCACATGAAAAGAATCATTCCCAACACATCTGTTTTAGCATCATTTATGCTAAATTATTGTTGGGAGTAAATAAAAATGATGAAACCATTTAGTCATTTAGTTTCCACAAGCACTAGGAACCTTCTCCTCCAAATCCCCCAAATGTACATTCATACATGAACCCCAGACCTGGCCTGCAAGAGATTTCACACACCCTCTGAAGTTCATCCTTCAACCACAGATTTAACAATCCTTGCTTTAATCAGAGGATAACAAAACACTAGACAATGGTGCAAAACTTGTGACAGGGGAACTATATGAAGGGGTATGGGGATTTTTAGAAACTTCTGTTGTTTGACTGAATGGCCTCATTCTTTCAACAAAACTTTTTGAGTCACTACTGTGGACTAGATTCAGGGATATAGCAGTGAACAAAATAATCGACTGCTCTCATGGAGTTTACGTCCCAGATAAAAGAGATGATTAAGATATATGAAAGATGCTAAAAGAATAAGAAAAACATGGTAAGAAGCACAGGTGCTATGGTAAGCAAAGAAACAGACTAAGAGATTTGATCAGGCAGACTCATGGTGCCTTTCCATGGAGAAGGAGCTAAGGTTAAAATGCCTCCACAACAGACACAAACAGCAGCACTAAAATGTGCATGTGGGCTAAGGAGTCAGCTTTTTAAAAGAATGCCATCTTTAACCAAGTTTCTTTTCCAGGGGCTGAATAATGCTAACTTTATAGCCAGTCCTTAGGACTTATATATTGCCTGTAAAAGCTTTGTGTTAAGTGGGGGGAGGGATTTTTCCCAGGCCAATGGAAATTTATTTCTTAGTAAAGGACAGTTTGGCAATATGTATCAAAAAACCATAAGATTCTAAGAATTTGCCAACACTCATATATGTGCTAAAAGCCATATGTGTAAGAGTCTTTGTTGTTGCTGTGTTTATCTCAACAAAGGAGAGAAAAGAGCTTAACTCCATCAAAAGCCTACTTATTATGTCAAATTTCATACATTCAAATCATGATTACCATATAGCCATGAAAAAAAACATGATTTAGATCTACGTGTTCTAAACTGGAAGAAGCACCAAGATACATTTTTTTTTAATTTTACAAACTAAAAGTACAGAATAGAAATATCCATTTGTATAAAAAGAAAAGGATATACTACATGTATATGCATGCATAGAATATTTCCAGAGAGTAACAAAAGAGATGCTTAACTGTGGTTGCCTACAGGGAGAACTGGGAGTCTCAGATGGAACAGGAATTTATTTTTCATTATATATTATTTGAGATTTTACAATGAACACACATTTCTTTTTTAAAAAATAAAAATAAGCTAGTTCAAAAAGTAAGTAGGGTTTTTTATGCATATCTTTGACTTGGAGATTCTAGGTATAAGAAGTTTTCAAAGAAAACTGTGGCAAGAAACAGATATGTACTATAAGGATTCCCTATTAATTTAATTTTGAAAAATGGGCAGCATTATAATTATATATTTTTAAGTGAAATAGGCCTCAAATATATGTATATGTGTATATACAAGTGTGTGTGTATGTGTGTGCACACGTGAGTAGCTTAATGGTGGTTATTGGGTGGAGAGATTATGAACACTTTTTATTCTCTAATGGATGATTATCTGTGTTTTCTCAGTGTTGTATGACAAGGCATTTTCATGTACATTTGATTAATGAAATTTAAAAGGGGCAATGTAGTATAATAACATCTCCCATCAGCAAAATTGCATCAATAAACACATCTGCAGAGCTTGTTTCTTGAATCAACAAATAATCTTTGGATGACAAAGTTCAGGATCCCAAGAAAGGGACTAAGGATAGAAAAGGAATGACTGAGCATTACTAAGGACATGGGGCACAGCCCAAGGTGGGGGCCTATAGTTAGGGGCTTTGGACTACAGGGGCAGTGTGGGGCCACTAGTAGCCCTGGTGGGAGAGAGAATTAGGTAGAGGGGTCGCCAAGAGAAAGGAGACACCTAGAAGGGTTTTGAAAGTGCTCAATGAGTTTTGCCTTGACTGCCCTCAAATATCACCAAGTATGAGAAGCATGAAAAGAATCCAGGCTTAGTTTTCTACAAACTTACATGGAGGTTCAGCTGACCTGTGACTGGCTTTATCTGTGATGATCTCTCACTGAGGTTGTTCTGCATAAATGCATATTTTCCCTGATATTTTCTAAGATCAAAAGCTAAGCTAGAAACTCAATTTTTGACCTGAAAAAATAGGCAAAGAACTATTTCCTTTAAAAGTTATCTTGCTTGGAAGACACGTATATCTAAGCTCCAGCAAATCTACTTAAACCTGCTATTTGGAGATTCATAAAACTTGAATAAGCCAAATTTGTTCCATGGATGTTTTATCCCTCAATCAGCCTTCAAGATTATTTTATTTCTTCTCCTCTTTTAATCTGTTTAAGGGGTGGGGAAGAATAAGATCCCTTAAGTGTACTATTTAGACCTTTTCCCTGTCTTTTCTAAGAAGCTCATAAATCAAAATAGAAAAAAAATTCTGAATTTTCCCACACTCATCCCCTCTCAGCAGTATTTGTGAAGGACTCAGACTGTACACACAGCTCAGTCTCCCAGATTCTATAAAGAGAAATAGTAGAATTATTCCCTTTCACAAAGCACATAAAGGGAGAAACAAAAACACATGTTTCACAGGTTACATGCAAAGGAAGCCTCTAACATATAAAACTAATTGCACCCTGTGTGTGGGTTTATGAATTTCCAACTTCAGACCATAGAGATTCCCTACAGAACAAATAAGAGCCTAAGACAAAATCAAGGTCTTAAATGGCACTTAAAATCTAGTTTCTGAAAGATTCCATACAGGAAACGAACAGAGAATAAAAAGCAGAACAAAACAAAATAAAAACAGGATACAAGGTCTGTCCAGAAATTATCTAGCCGTTGCTAATATAACGAGAATGGTTTGTGCGACATTGATGTAACCTGGCAGCCGAGGAGAATGGACTGGAATGTGCGCGCGTGAACAATGACGACTTCACTGCACTGGGCAGTGGGGCACTCATGCAACTGGGTGAGCGTGTGCACTGTGTGGCCGTCGCATTCTAAGTGACTGAGCGAGTAGAGCAACGAATCTGCATCAAATTTTGCGTTAAGCTTGATCATTCCTCCGCGGAAATTATTCAGATGATTCAGAAGGCTTTCGGGGATGATGCAACGAGCACAGCGCAAATAAAAGTGTGACACAAATACTTAAAAGATGGTCGAGAATTGGTTGAAAGTGATCCACACTCTGGAAGGCCTGCAACAAGCAGAACACCTGAGAATGTTGAACGTGTACAGGTTAGGTTAAGTGACGCTGGGAGAACTGTGTGAGGTCCCAAGGTGCCTACTTGAAGGGGACTGAGGCGCCATTGTCCTATATACAATGTTTCTTGTATCTTGCATCTTCTTCAATAAATGTCTCTGTTTTTCATATTACCGGATACTTTCTGGACAGACATTGTACATCTGGTGCCAAGTGCTAAGTCGTACTCTATGAAAACTAGATGATACAGGACTGCCATGAGTGAGATCGGTTTGGGATAGGAGTCTTTTCTTCGCCCCTTGTTTCTCTGAGGTCTAGTATGCATGTAGTGAAATGCAGGAAGTGCACTAATATACATGTACACCTATGTAAGCAACACCCACATCAAGATCTAAAACATGTCAGGACCACAGAACGGTCTCTCTTGTTTCTTCCCAGTCAATGCACACCCCACACCCTGAGTTCATCACTGTCCTGCCTTCTGTCAGACAAGGGAGATAGGTGAAGAAAAAACCCTCTAGTGTGCCCAAAAATAAGGATGAGAATGTAATTCCAGGGAAGCCTGAAGATGAGAACAGGACATGGTAATGAGATGGCAGCACCAGGGCAGTGTTGGGGGAGGGGTTTGAACACTCTGCTCTCCCAGCCCGTGCACCACTCCCCCCGCCAACAACGCTCAGCTCCCACTGCCTCCGGAGCCAGCTGAGACGTCCTTCGTAGCAAGCCTTTTCTATCCCTCCCAGTGCAGGGAACTGCATCTCCTATATGCATCCAAAGTTCCCTGCATTTAGTTCTATCAAAGCCATGATCCTATAATTTGTTTGTGATCATTTGTCTGTTTTGCTAGAATCCTATTTTATTTATTTTTGTATCCCCCAACTCCCAGCAGTAACATGTAAACTAATATATATGTTCCATATATTATGTTTCATAGCTAAATTAGTTGAAGGAAGACCCAGAAAACTAGTGATTAAAAGACTTGGTCCTTCCTGGTTCTTATTCTCCTACCACTACTGGAAGACTTTAGAAAGTACACATAGTTTTTCTGTTTCTGCCTTTTACTCTCATTTACTAACAAATTAAATTTGACAATTTTTTTAACCAATGTATTTCCAGTGCCTAGACTACCTTCTGGCACTTTATAAGCCCTTAATAGATATTTTCTAAATAACTGAACGAGTGAGTGAGTGAATGAAAACCTCCCCTTGTGCAGGTATTGTAAGATCACGCCTCCTTGGTCTCTCAACTATAGTTTATTTAAATTATAAGGGAATACAAATATCCAGCTGCTACGTGATGTATTAAACATGAAATCAAACATGCTGGAAGAGAGTTCCATGTGGGTTTTGTTCTGAAAAGAAGAACATCTTGCATCACTGTCATCACTGCCATCATTGTCTTCCTCCATTCATTAGACCTCCACATTTGCGGGTGAGCAACACTAGGGATAACTTTCAGGGGGCAAGCCGTGCATCCGTAACTCCTTTCAGCTTCAGGAAAAGTGTGGACTAACACATTCACCTTTTTTTTTTTGACTCTCCGATTTAGTGTGTTCCCTCTCTCTCTCTCTCTCTCTCTCTTCTCTCTCTCTCTCTCTGTGTCTTGCTCTCGAACTTGCTCTCACACTTACTCTCCTCATCTCTTCGCTTTCTTCTAAGGATTTGCCACCATTTCCCAACTCATTTCTGTAAGTCTTTGACATGCACAATGCTAGTCCTCGCCTCATGACAACTGCCAGCTCGGTGTGTGTCTTAGTCTGGCCCTGTGTCCCCCTCCCATCCTGTGCCCATCTCACCACATCACACCTACCTTCTGACCCAGGCCTCTCGAAATCTCTATCCCATTGGGGAAAATGTCCTTAATCCTTTCCAGTAAGTTCCATCAACATCTGTGGTTTAATGAATACCTGTCCCTCCTGATTCTCATGCAGCTTTTTTAAACACATCCCTAGTCCCCAAAATTCTGAGTCAGGAAGCAGATTCAGAAGTCTCTAGCTTAGCCTGCTGATTGAGAAGGTTGCTCTTCCCTTCTCCAGTTCCGTGGTGCCAGCCTAGGCCCCAAGATTATACAATTGTTTTGTCTTCAGTTTTGTTCACCTCCAATTTGCCCTCCACCTTGCTGCTACAGTGACTCCAAATCTGACTTCTGGTTCACACACTGATATATTAATCCCATTCCAAATACAGAGTAACAACATAGGTAAAATATACTGCATATACGACAGCATAAAGGAGAAGAGCTAGCCCTGGAGTAGGGCCTGTGGCCAAGGACAGGGAGCCAGCTGCAGTGTCTGACAAGAAACTGTTGAAGTTCCTAGGGCAATGAAACAGAATTTCATAAGAACATAATAGATGGAAAGAAATAATCCTATGGAGGTTGTGAAAGCCATGATACCATATTTATCAAGTTGAAATCTTCTGAAACTCCTAAATTTATTGTAAAAAGAGAATATGCCCTAACATGAGGAAAATAACAGCCATGTTGAGTGACCCCGTTCAGTTGTGGAAAATGAAGCCATCTAAGTCAATTTTAGAACGATCCCTTCACATGTGCTATTAAATGTACCTATTTCATCTACAAGGTTTGCTATGCTAACAGCTCCACTGAGAGTGACAAATTACCAATTGCCCCTGAAATTACATTGGAATTGCTGATGGCTGTGAACTTCTTTGAATGTTAAATAAAATAAAATCTAATAAAATACTAAATTTTTTAAGCATTTAATTCCCAATGTTAGAAATTCTTTCATATTTCCTGTTACCTGTATGTAGTTGAGAACTATGAAGTTCATTGAAAAGCAGATTACTGTCAGTTGAAATGTGTTCCCTGTATAAATGAGTTTAAAACATTTGAAAAACTAAAAAATTAACAAATATGCCAATTTTTAGGTAGTTAGGCCTTATCCTTTGGGTAAGACTTTTTAAATTATAGCATTAATCATAAAGTAAATGCTGAGAATTAAGTTTAAATGTGTAGGTACTTACTACATGTTAACCCTGAAACTACCTATTAGCATGTTTTTAGTGCTTTTCTAAAAAATTTGCTCTGAATTTGTTATAGTTATGGCTAGCACTACTCAAGTTATACAAATATTTCAGTATAAGCATGTTTTAACTTAGTTAAGACATAGATTTCTATGACTTAATAGAAATCTTAATAGATCAAATACATAAGAGTTGATCTTTCATAAGTTTCATTTGACGAAAATAAAAAGGGATGGTCAGGTTCACAGACATGGTAAGAATGTTGTTATCATCTCCTTTCAACATTGTTCTGAATATCCTAAATTAGTATGGAAAGTAAATGAATAAATAACTTCAGAAAATAAGAAATAAGACTGTCATTATTGGCAAGTAGTATGCCTGTGTATATAGAAAATTCAAAAGAATATATAAAAAATTATTAGAATTAAATATGAGTTTAGAGGCCGGGTATGGTGGCTCAGCTTGAGGCTAGAAGGTCGAGACCAGCATGGGCAACCTAGAGAGACCCCCATCTCTACCAAAAATTAGCCAGGCATGGTGGCATGAACCTGTAGTCCCAGCTACTCTGGAAGCTGAGACAGGAGGATCGCTAGAGCCCAGGAGTTGGAAGTTACAGTGAGCTGTGATCATGCCACTGCACTCCAGTCTGGGTGACAGAGCAAGACCTTGTCTCTAAAAACAAACAACAACAAAAAAATGAGTTTAGAAGATTCAAAAACTTAAAGCTGCAAAGCTGCATAGGGCACATGGAAATTTATTACACAATTCTATTTTTTGTATGTTTGAAAATCTCCATAATAAAATTTGGTGGAAAAAATGAACCTAGCAAGTTCATGGATAAAGGCTAATCTACAATAGTCAATTAAGTTTATAGACACCAAAATAAAATTTTAAAAGACAGCATTTACAGTAACAGTAAAATATATCAAATACCTAAAAATAAATATAAGTGAATACAAAATCTCTAAGCATAATAAATTAATATTGAGAGAAATAAAAAAACTAAATGCTTATAGGATAATCGATGCTCATAGATTAGAGAGTCAATATTATGAAGATGCCAGTTCTTCCATAAGTATCCATAGATCCAATGTCATTCCAATTTCCCAACAGCTTTTTTTTGTGTGTAACTTGACAGGCTGATTCTAAAAGTAATATTAAATTTATATTAAGATTTGAATATGCAAAAGGTCAAGGATAACCAAGATAACTGTAAAGAGGAAAAAGGTAAGACAACTTGCTCTACAGGATGTCAGTGATTAGTATAACTCTCTCACAATTAGGATGGTACACAACATACAAATAGACCAATGGAAAAAAAGAGAGAACACAGAAACAGATCCTTGTATATACACATTGATTTATAATGAAGGTGCCACTGCAAAGCAGTGGAAAAAGAGGAGTCTTTTCAATGAATGGTGTCAGATTAATTGAATATTCACAAAGATAAAAATGACCTCTACATTACACCATAGACAAAATCTATTCCAAGTGGTTTGTAGATACTTATGTGAAAGACAAATAACAATATTAAAAACAATAACAATGGTAATAGTGAAAAATATGTAGGATAGTATTTTTATGACCTTGGAAAAGGAAAATATCACCTAAACAGGTCAATAAAGAAAAAGATGATGAATTGTACTATATTAAATTAAGAACTTCTGTTGATTAAAAAAAAAGGCACCATCAAGAGTATGAAAAGGTAAGATACACAATGGAAGAAGATATTTTCAGCAATTTAACCGATGAAGAGCTCACATCCACAATATATAAAGAACTCATAAAAATCAATTTAAAAACATAGACAATCCAATGAAAAAGGGGTAGGACATTTGAACAGGCATTGATAAAAGACAATATCCAAAGAATCAATAAATATATGTAAAGATGCCAACCTCACAATGAGGTATCACAGCTACCAGAATGGTTAAAACTAAAAACAACTAATAATATCAGGTGTTAACAAGCATATGAAGCAATAATAATTCTCATATACTGCTAGTAGGAATGTAAATTGGTAAATTAACTTTGGTAAACAATTTTGTGTTATCTACTTCAGCTGAGCACATGCATATTATTTGAGCTAGCACTTCCACATATTTACCTAACAGAAATGTGTGCCATGTGCACCAAGAGACATGTACAAGAATGATTATAGTAGCATTATTCAAAATAAATCTTGACTAGGAAAAATAAAAATGTCTGTTAACATTAGAATGGATAATCATATTGCAGTATATTGAATACTCAGTAACAATGAAAATTAGTCAACTATACCTCTCAGCAACAAGATAGAAGAATCTCACAAAAATAATGTTGAATAAAAGAAATGAGATACAAAAAAATATACATTCTATTATGTCAATTATAGAAACTTCAAAAGCAGGTAAAGCTACATGATGGTGCCAGTATTCATAATAATGGTAATTTTTGTGTAAAAGCCAGGTAGTGATTAGGAAGATGCCTGAAAGAAGAATATGGGATGCTGACAATGTTTTATTTTTTAACCTGCATAAGAGTTATAGAGGTGTTTGCCTTGGGATAACTGAGTTGTATGTTTGTGCCTTATAAACTTTAAAAAATTTTAGAAATGGAAAAGAAAATATAAAATAAAATCAGGCAGAAATTTAAAAATAACAAATTGGTATAAAATAAATTGCTACATATCTTAGAATTTTAAAAAATTTTTATTGAAATTTGTTTTAAATACAAAAGATGAGGTAAGATCTAGGTACTGAAAGATAATTTTGTGAAAATTACTTTTAATTCATCAGAGATAGACAAAAAGAAAAAACTTTAAAAAGTCACATGTCTAATAGGCATTCCAGAAGAATAAAATGATAGAAAAACAGTCTTTAAAGAAATATAGTCAAGAATTTTCCAAAATTGAAGAAATATATAAGTCCTAGGATAAATCAAAATATCCCATGTGGAAGCATATGGTAGGGAAATTGTAAGATATCAAGGATAAGGATGAAAGCTTAAAAGCTGCCAGAGAGAAAAGAATAGCAACAAAAGAATAACAATTAGAGAGTGGATTTCCTTTCAGCAACAATACATTCCAGAATCCTATGGCATTTCTCAAATTTTTCAGAGGAAATAAGTCAACCTGAAGTTTTATACCCAGCTAAACTAGCATAACCAGCACAGTAAAGACTTCTTCAGACATCAAAGACTAATGTACTTTTCTTTCACCGCCACAACCACTCTCCCTTAGACTTCACTTCTTGCTTCCTTTCCCATTATTTTTGAAACACACTGCCTATCAAGTAAAGAATTCTACCTGCAAATCCCTTATTATGTTTGCCTTCTTGTCATATTCCTGAATCCCCCTAGACAATCACCAGTACAGTCCTATATGAATACATGCCATTTGTATTTCTGCTACTGTGCCCAGACTGCTGAACACTACTGAAAAAAGAAAGGAAGGGAGGAAGAGAGGGATGGAGAGAGGGAAAGAGGGAGAGAGGGAGAGAGAGAAAGAGAGAGAAAGAGAGAGAGAAAGAAATAGGAAGGAAGGAAGGAAGAGAGGGAGGGAGGCAGGAAGGAAGGCGAAAAAGAAATTAGCTAATTAAGCTATATAAATTATACATAATCAGGGGCTTCAGACTGCTTAACATTGCTTTTACTTCCATTCAGTCATCTCCACCTTATATTCCTCATGTTATTTATTCCATATTTCTTGTTCTATCCTCAAGCCCTTCATTTTTACTCTTTTTATTGTCAGCAAAAATACCTCTTACTTCTCAGGAAAAAAACGAAAGATCTCAATTTACCTGTTTCTGTGAGGTCAAAATAAAAATGAATGCAACTGACAGTGTGTGTCTCTGTTATTGAAGTAATTGAAACTATGCAATTCCTTAGTAGATAAGTGCTTATAATTTCATGTTTGCTCTATACTATTATGATCATCACATAAAAATAACTGTAGCAATAATACTACACTTTTATCTAAAAATAAAGAGCTTCCACAGATATTCTCACTGTTGATTGGACGGTTTTATTATCTCCAATCAACAGACAGAGAATGATTTGCTGACAAGCACAGTTATTTATGTGCAGAACTGAGACTAGAACCTACGTCCTTCATTTCCAAATCCAGTTCTTAGTCCACTGTTCTATACTGCCACTGTACTTTGAGATACTAGTGTTTCGTCCAACTCTTTCAGAACAGAATAATCTTTCATGTAGTGTGTATAACATGTCCTATTTAAAAAACATTAGAAAAAATATTATTTCACTATGTAAATCATTTCTCTTAATAAAAATATCAGTCAGAAGAAAAGATACAGACAGGTAAAGAGCTATTTATCACCTGTAATGCATATTTGGTTCCCCTTTTCACCTCAGTGAAATCCTTCCTCCTATTGGATATTGCTTGTTATCTTTGATGCCTACAGCTGTGCTTGCCCATTTACAAAAGGCACCTTCAGGTCTGCTAGTGAAATGACGAAACTCTTTGCTCTCAACTTTGGTCATAATACCGTACTTGACCCAACTAGCAACAATACTTAATGTTGATGCACTCTAAGCAAACATACCATTTTTATTATCTCCCAGTGAAAATAAACAGAAAATTAAAACTCTTCAGGCTAGATTCTATCCCTGGATTCTTGAATCCCACTGAAATCAATGGGAGCTATATGTGCATTTATAAAAAGAAATTTAGCTTTTTTAATTTAGAGGAAATAACAAGAATTTTAAAAAGGACTTTTTGAGCAAAATTGAAAGCAATAATTTATTCAATTGGTTATACTTTTTTTAGTAAAAAATTACATATGGCTATAAAATTGTTGATCTCCTGTTATTATGATTAAACAACCAGGAAACTAGAGTTAGGAATAAAAAAAAACAAAACACTAAGTTATGAAAGACAGGATTGCACTGGGAGAAAAAGATGTGGTTTTTAGGTCATAAAGACCTGGTTACAATCCCAAGTATAAAATTACTAGCTATGTATCTTTAGTCTAAAGCATAATGAGTGTGTAGCCATTTAATGAGTATGTTTTATGTGGCAAGCATGGGTTAAACATTTTACCAAAACTCAATAAATTAGTACTACCATTAGTCTCATTTTTTAAATTTCAATTACTTGGGGGTACAAGTGGGTTTTTGTTACATGGATGAATTGTATATTGGTGAAGTCAGGGCTTTTAGTGTACCTGTCACCCAAATAGTGTACATTGTACCTGACAGGTAATTTTTGATCCCTTACCCCTTCTGAGTCTCCAAAGCCCATTATACCACTCTATATGACCATGTATACCCATTACTTATCTCCCACTTACAAGTCAGTACATGCAGTATTTTTTTTTCTGTTCCTGAGATACTTCAGTTAGGATAATGGCTTCCACTTTCACCTAAGTTGCTGCAAAGACATTATTTCATTCCATTTTATGGCTGAGTAGGACTCCATGGTGTATATATACCACATTTTCTTTGTCCACTCATCAGTTGATGGGCACTTAGGTTGATTCCATATCTTTGCAATTGTGAATCGTGTCTCATTGTTTAGTTGATGAAACTGAAGCTTAGAGTAGTTAAGTTGCTCAAAGTAACACAGACTGCGGTAGAGTTAGGATTCAAACCCAGCTAGTTAGACCCAACACCTGTGGTCTTAACCCAGAGTTTGAAGACTGGTGGCCCAGGTGCCAAACCTAACCTACAGTATGTTTCATTATTTCTGAACAGTGTTTTTAAAATTAAAAAAATTTAAAAATTTTACTTAAAGTCTGAATTCTGGTTTCTGATAAATTGGGAACTCAAGCAATAGTGAGCTGATACCTGACTGTAACAACAGTCAGCCGGCTGAGTAGCAGCTGCCCCTTTAGACAAAGCATGCTTTCATTGGTCCCCACGACTCCACTTACCTGCTTCATTCACTGACATCACTTACTCCCGCAGGCATCACTGGCTGTAACTCTGTACACTCCCTCCAAGCAAAGTATGTCATCCCTCTGAGTCTCATTGTCACAATCTCATGAAATGGGAATATCAAGAACTACCATACACTGCTACAAGGAATAAATTCAACAATGTACATAAAGCACCAGGAAAATACTAGGCATTTGTTAAATAGTAGCAATTGTTATTTTATTAATAAAATGAAAACTAAGTAAATTTTTTAACCAAGGAGTAAACTTTAGGTACCTTGCAGAGACTATAATTAAGCTGTCAATTAATTTATGTTGAAAATTTGCTGATCTCCAAAATAAACATTTTCTAAAACTAACTCACTACCAAAACAAGAAACTAAAAAGGCAAAAACCAAACAAAATAAATAAGCAAACAAAAAATCCTGCACATTTATTATGTTCTATGTGGAAAGCACCTCATGATATAGTCAGTACCCCCAAAAAAATAAATAGATAAGCAACAAAAACGCTCAATTTTTAGATCTAGGGTGGAAAGCACCTCAATGATTTATAGTCAGTACCCCCAAAAGTTTTTAAAGCCCCAGGAAAAATGGTAGAAAGTAGAATATAACAGTAATTAGGAGAACAAACTAAGGAAGTGGAAGAGAGGTACATTCTTACAATTGATTTTACCTACCGTTTTCTACCAAAAGTAAGGTATGAACAAATGCCCTAGACTAAGATTAATGTTAGGAATCACACAGGTGAAAGAAGACTGTTTTTAAGGACTAGGAAAATATCTACATAAACAAGAATTGGTGCATAGGTTGGCAGTACCACTATCTTTACAGAGAGTTGCCAGTTTGACTAGGTTTCTGATAGCCAGAAAAGTATAAGCTTTGGGGACACACAAGTTCCTATGAATCTCAATTGCCATGAGATTACATAACCAGCAGGTCAGAAGTGAACAAATGCTTGCTGTCTAGTCGAGAGAAATTATTTGAAAACAACAGGGATGGTAACAACGGATATGTGAGTTTGCTGATGGTTTTGGCGAACTCTGGATTGTTGTTGTCAAAGATTTGGGCAAGATTTTTCTGTGAAGGCAAAAAGTATTTATAGTTTTGTGGGACACACACGTTTCTGCTTGAAACTCCTAAATCATCCTTATAACATGAAAAGTCATGCATAATGTGTAAACAATATGCTTGGCTGTGTACCATAAACTTTATTAGAAAAAGCAGCAGATGGATTCCCTGAGCTTAGTTACGGCCCATGGTCTATGTTGTCAATTAAAAGTTGGTAGAGCCATGCAGATCTGGTGCCCTTTCATGCGAATGTCAAACACAGCTAATTGGAGTCTCCAGAGCTGCACACAGAGTGATAAGTGGCAGAATAACTGAATAGAGCTACTTTCAAAGAAACCTATGAGACAGATTATTAGCATATGCCCTAGAGTGGCAGAGGCTTGTTGGAAGTGGGGCTTATAGTTTTCCAGAACACCTTCCAAAAAGTTTTGAGAAAAATCAGAGACTTTAAACAATAAGGATTCTTCTTGTTGTTTTGTTTTGCTTTTACCATGAGCAGTGACTGAACATGTCCCTCATGTCTATGGTCATACCCTCTTCTTAAGAGTCAATAGTTCAGTAATTTCAGAATGTAGGAATAATCCATCTCAATCCAAACGAATCTCCTTCTCTAGTCTTTTTGCCAAATAAAAATGCAACAAATGCTATCTATGCTATGTGTGAAAGTGATCATTCCAATGCCAGACACTTAGTCACTAGGAAAAAAATTACTGAATTTTAATCTGTTTCTTCATAGAAAAGCAAAATTCATTTCAGCTCAACAAAATTACCAAAATGTGCAAAGAATGAAGTAATTGATAGAGTTTGGAGAGGTCAAAGAATGTTCCACTGAGGAAGTTACTTCTGAACTCAGGCTTAATGGAATTAGACATGCATCAAATAGGCAATCTAGGAGTTAGTGAGGGGCAAGAGGACACTACTGGCAGAAGAAACAGCACGGCCAAAAGCATATGGCACAAGAAAGCATGGAAAGTTCTAGAATGGAAAGCACTTTGTTTTGACATATGTATGATGTAAAGAAGGCATAGGAGATAAAGCTGGAAGGGTAAGTAAGACACTATCAAGTTAAAAGGAATGTTAAGCAAACTAAGACCAACAGTGGGAGCCTTTGTTGGTGAGCTAGTGCAGAGAGTGTGTATTACTGTGGTATACTCATCCCAGGGAGATAAATCAGACAATGATCAAGGTGCCTGCCCTTATGTGGGCTCCGAACCACAGAAACAGAGAAATGGAGAGAACGGATCAGCAGTAGGGGTCTACACATGACCTTGTAGCACCCACAACACCAGTGGCACGGCTCTGAGAAGGATAGTTTCCTAAAGCACATGAAAAGATGCCCTGCAAAGTATAGAGGGAAACATGGCAATGTTCTTCTGGCACTAAAGATGTTAGACACAGCATCTTTCAAGAAGCTACTCTGATGGAGGCCCTCAGGCTCGCTGTCCTCTTGAACTCTCACCAGGTTTTGTAGTGAATTGCGGTAAATTGCACTTATTTTTGCCCAGAATGAAAAAGGGGAGATTGAGTAAAAATAAAATCTCCCTTTGTTTTGTTCACTTCCCTACTGGGTTCTCCACTCATTAGGAATTGGTTCCAGTTGCTGGAGCTTCCCGGAAGCCAGCTGCCGTGTCTTTTGCTGCTGGTCCACTCTGTAACACGAGTGGCCTGCAGCCCCGCTCTGTACGCTCTGTACTCGACTTGTATTCATGCTAGGAAGGTCTCCTCGCCTTGGGAAAATTCACACTGCTGAGTGATCCAAATGAGTAGAACTGCCTTTTAAATAACGCTAAGACTTTCAGACAATAATCACTCTAGTGCTTGAAAACATAATGCTCATGTTTCATTGTGATCTCTTCATTGGTTTCTAGACCTCAAACTCCCCAGGGAATGTCACAAATTCACATGCTATATCTGAAAAATAGATACAGCACTTGCAGCTCTGATTTACCTAAAAAGGGGTGTTGGGAAAAAAAAAGGAAAACAACATATTCATGCAGCCAGACAGCTCCTTGTCACAGACACAGATGAGAAAGCTTAAACTGTAAGTTATTCTAGGAAAAGGGTGAACATTTTATATTAACAACTCAACTCCTTCCAGATATTTTTCTTCAGGAAGTTTTAGAATAATTTTTACCTGTTCCCTTTTTTACTATGGAATTTGTCAACAGGCAGTAGCCATAAAGTAGTGGTAAGTTCAAAAAGTCTTCCTAGGCAGTGTGGCACGAGGGGAAGCCTCAGCAGGCAGAGCTGGGTTTGAAGCCTGCCCCTAGCTCACTGGGTGACCTGAATGAGTACTTTTAACTCTTTCAGGCTCAAATTCTTATAATCATAAATGGCTTATAAGATTTGGAAGGTTAAATTAGATAAAGTATTGATTTAGCTCCTCTAAGAAACGGGCATCAAGAGAGTTCATTCAGGGAAATACCTGTGAGGTAAAATGGCAAGGAAGCAGAGGGAGGGTGGGAGGGCGGTCAGACCGCAATACAAGCCCGCCCCTGTGAAGGAAGGAGGGAAGGAAGGAAGGTTGGGTGAAAGCGTCTTGCTTGGAATTCTAAGAAAGTTCAGCATCACCAGTGGGGAGTATTCAAGCTTAAGTCACTAGAGAATTCTCTATTTCCCAGAAACAGACCTGTCTTAGCATCCCTGCTATGCTCAATCACTGGCTGGGAGCAGCCGTGGGAAGCTTGGCCTCCGTAGGAAGCTGGTGATGGATTTCAGAGCACAACAGCTCCCCGCTGAAGGAGATCTGAGGGATGCAGTCTCATAACCGGTAACGTATGAGAAGCACTTGGCACTGGTGATTAGCACACAGAAGTCATTCGATACATGTACTTTCCCTCTTAGATGTCAGACATATTGTTGGCAGTCTGCGTGGCTTAAATCAACCTTGAGATGGAAGCTGATCTTCAATTTATGAAATGCAGTAAATGAATTGGTGACATCTCATTCTCATTTTAATTTGGGGAAAAGATGTTTTCATCATAAATTTTGAGGAAAGAATAAGATAAAAGGTTAGCACTCTTCCAGTAAACACAAGTCGTCCGTCTCCACTCACCGTCAAGAACAGAGCAACCAGGAGAGCAGTGTCATCCCAGATGTACAGGTCTGGGGGCAAAATGAGTCCAGCCAGTTTCTACAAGTTTACATCATGACCTACATGTGTTCAAACAATAAACTCTTCCTCTTGTAGATGCCACCTGTTGCTAAAACATTTCACTCCTTGACATCCAGGAAAATCATCTGCTGCTTCAGGTTTCCATCCTCTAAGCTAGCTTCCAACTCAAAAGTCCTCAAACTTCAGCCTTCCTTTCTTATTGATAAAGTTTTCCTTTGAAAACAGGAGTCTACACTTTCACATCTATATAGCTTTGTAATCCTCATACAAACATCTTCATGTAAGAATGTGTAGGTAATGAATACTTACACCCAGACTTGGTTCCAGGTATCCAAGATTACAGCCCCGGGCTCTCACTAGCTTTTTGACCTTGGAAACATTACTTAAACTCCGTGAATCTTAGTTTCTTCATATGCAAAATTTGAATAATGGTATCTTACCTTGAAAAGTTGTCATGAAGTTCAAAAACAATATATGCAGAACACATAGTATAGTGCCTAATACATAACAGGTACTTAATGAATCATAACTAATAATATTTTTACTAGCCTCTTAACCATAGGAAAATATATAGGAAATGTGTTCTGATAGGCACTATATAATGCCATGCAAATTATCAGAAAAAAAACTGCAACAGCAAACATCTATAATGATCAATGCCATTATAGTTGCTTAGTAAGTATATGATTATGGGCTGGTATTTAGCTGAAAATAATAAACATAAAATTAAAAATAATAAATAAATAAACTTCATAAAGCTAGGAGTAAGGTCATTCTCTGTCATAGATTCAGCCCTAGGAGGGACACTTATTGAATTGTATATGTAAAATTAGAAAGTAAATCCTACCAAATATTTGCTACCAGTTGCTTCATAGCGTCTTCCAGATCAAAGCACTGCTAATCTTTACAAAGTAGGAGCAGAGAGTCAGCACTAGATATTTTTCCTACATCTTTTTAAATATTTTCTTAGTTTATTTTATACTTTGATTTTTGCATGCCTGAGTCCAAGTATACACTCCTTTTCAACCAAATTGACTTATTCTTTCCCCTAGGAAATAGGGCCTTCTCTGAAATGTATGGATCCTCTCCTGCCAAGAGGAGAAAAGTCTTCCTATCTTAATCGGGTCAAGGCCTCTCCTTGCTAGGCCCAGAGGTTGCTCAGCAGTGGCCTATACAGAGAATGATTCCCGCTCTGCAACTGTCTGTTACCATGGAGACATGCTAATTAGGGGATGATGAGAAAGCAGAGGAGTTCAGGGTCTATAAAACCACGAGAAAGAAAGGGAAATGAATGGAAAATATGGACAAAGAGAAACGAGAGGATCTCACCAGGCAAATTGTAGGTAAAGAAGTCCTGGAATGATAGGCTGATAATGAAGAAGTGGAAGAGGGTTATGAGGCGAGAATATCAATGACAAACACTCATAGATTACGAGTTTGATGAAATGAGGGGTGAAGACTGTAGCTTAAGAGAAGAAATGGGGAACTCCACTCGTGCCAGGTACAAACTCAGAGGATCACAGAATGTTAAAGATTCAAATTTTAAAGGTGTGGAAGGGCAGGACTATTTTTTTCTAAAGGGAAGAAAATGTGACATTCAGAGCCATCAACATAGATTGTAAATCTCTGCAGACATTTCTCTGCTACAACTTGAATTCACATTTGCCAACCCATCAAAATTTGCTGGGTGAAGTGTCAATGTGCCAGTGCATGAGACTCCTGTCCAATTCTCTGAGCCAAATGTGCCCTTGGATTCCTATATCCAGACCTCCAAGGAATAACAGCATAGAAAAGAAATGTAGCTGACAATTTCAGGAGCTATGTTTTAAAAAGTTAATATAGACATAAAAGTGCTATACTTACAGGCATATGAGTACTTAACATACCTAAAGTATTTTGAAAACTTGACTAGGTGATGACATCTATCTTCTAAAGAGATAATTTCACATTATGTTAATATATTAATAAGTGTTTTCTATTTTATTACACAGTACATATTTATTATACATTATTACTATATTACACTTGAGCTGTCATTAACACATTTTATAAGAGACATTTTATGGAAATATGAAGATACTATTGCTATACTAATAAGCAGAATAAGCAAGCTACTGGTGAAGGCCAAGATATTTTGACCAGAATCAGCCCAGGTATGAAGGAAGAGAACTTGCCCATTAAGTTAGAGGAGAGTTATGAAGTTACAGAGGTGAGTCTCATGTGCAAAGTTCATCTCATCTGTCCATGCAGATGAATAAATTCACTGCATTCCAGACCTTGGAAATTCCCCACAACCTTGGATTTCCCTCCTTTCATCTATCCAGACTGTCTTCTACCCTACAGATTCCTCCTCATCCTTCAAATCTAAAACAAAAACTATCTCCTCCGTAGAGGCCTCCTTAGACCTTCACAGGTAGTTAGCACAGCACCTTTCTTAGTGCATTTGAAGCCCTTTGTATCTGCCTCTCTCATACAGCTAATTCCTGATGTTTGGGCTATTTGTTTAGATAACTGTCTAAATTGTAAACTCCTGAAGGATAGAAATCTTTTTTCTTGTACCTTAATATTCACCAGTATCCCCAGCACAAAACACAATGCTCAGAATACAGAGATATTTGTTAAATATTTATTAAATAAGTATTTATAGTAATTCATAACCAATAACTGATTTGTACAGTGATTTAAATTTTACAAAGGGTTTTGGTGCCACTAGCACATAAGCTCCTTAAACGCCCATGCCCCTTTTGCTTACTTCTATTTTCAGTACCTTAACTCAACCAGTGCTTCATTAAAATTTGTTAAATGAGTATCCAGATCCAGAATTATTCAGGAACACTGCCTTCCTTTCTGAATTAATAGTTCCTCAGCAAAGTGATAATGCCTGAAAATGTCTCTTCTCTGTGAGTAGAGATCAAACTCTGCAAATATGTGTGTATTAAAAGGTAAGTTTTCCTAGCAGTGAATTCTCCCCTGGAGCTGACGAACGCTAGAAGTGAATGTCCTAGACTTTACAAGGGGTGCCCAGAACAGCCTAGGCTGCAGTCAGTCACATGGGCACACAGTTCATCCAGGACCAATTCCAGGTTCTAACACCAGGATTAACCAGCTTCAGGAGGGGGCCAGGTGGGCTGGACCCACTTGACTGGTTGGTTAGGAAGCAAGAACGTTGGCTCTCCTCAGCCTGTGGACTTCATTCTCTGTCGCTCTGCTTTCTCTAAGGTTGTCTTTTTATCACGGTTTTAAAAATCACATGTCAGTGAATATTACATTGAAAATGCTTTTGTAAAGCACCAATTTGAGGGAAGGATTGTTACATGCTGCAGGGAAATGAAGAGCTCTTGTTGCTTTACTCCCAGTCATACTTCTCTGTTAGCCAAATGTGTTAAGGAAGTATTTGGATTTATAAACACTCTAACCCAACATATCTTTCCCATCAACCCTGCAAGAGTATCTGAAACTCTCACCATACCATTCATTGTATGTGAAGAATTTGAAGGCTCACATTTTTTAAAAAAATCATATTAGCATCCATCATGTAAGAATACTGAGTATGGAACACAGGGCAGATCCATTTGGATGGAGCAGAAAGAGAGAGCCAGGGTCTAAGATCCTGGGAGGGAGGGAAAGCCCAAGTGATGATGTTTTCATCGAAGATTTTAAGCAACCAGCACACAGCTGAGAATACTAAGTAAGTGAGGACCGTAAGGTCTGGACAGAAGAAAGGAAGGGAGCCAAGAAAGGAAGGTGGAAAGAGCTAAATATGAATTCACTTATCACACAGTTTTGACTCAAGACAACTATGGTGAAAGTCAAAACTAGGTCATGTTGCTCCAGGCCATTACACACAAAAACACGGCATGGCCCTTTGAATATGTGTTGCGGTGCCTTACATTAGAACACTTCCTGTTACCAATATATAAGGCAATAAAATAATTGTAAATGTGGGGGGCTGTATTTTTTAATGTATCCATTCAAGTGATAAACCTAGGGGTCTTCACAAAGTAAATGCAAATCAGAAATGATCAGAAGTTCACAGTGAATAATAAACTAGCAATAAGTTAATAACATGATACTATAATTTTTATAAAAGAATTTGAATATTAGGGTGCACAAAAGTAATCATTTTCCCCATATTAATCAGTCTAGTCAGACTTTTATCAAGATGCACTGCCCTGTACTAGGGTCTTACAGAAAAGAAAAAAGAATTCAGAGCAGATTTAGAACATGTCACCAAGATGATGAAAATGCGGGGGAAAGTTGGTGGGAGGGTTAATTATTGTCTTTAGTTATGTGAGGGGCTCCCACACAGAATACAGTGGCCATTGAAGGATGAAATTGAAGCAATGTTTTAGCATAAAACATTGGATTCAGAACTAAGGAAACATTTTCTGGCTTTGAGTATTATTGAATAATTGATTCAAACAATGAATTGGATTAGGACTCACTTTCAAAGGCCTTTCAAAATTACAAGTTTTTCATCTCTATAAGAAAGGAGATGGTTTCTCTAATTTTTCTAGTCCAGTCAATTCCTGATTATCTGTGATTCTATATGGATTTATTAATTATTCAAACAATTTAGAGCAAAGCTATTTTTTTCCTATAAAGCTGATATTTAAACATAAGAGATCCAATACCATATCTTAGACTTGCTTTAAGGGCTCTTCAATCAAAAGGCATCCCAATATTGGCATTACATTATCAACAATTCTAAAATAAATTTTTAATTTTGATAGACCCAGGAAAAACTTAAAGTTTGTCCTGAGCTAGGAAAATAAATACTTGTTTAAAGAAAACCAGTCAAAACCAAAGTGTTCTCGTTCCAATGACATGTTTCACTCTCCCATCCCCTGCAGAGTCACTTTAAATGAGCGAAGTGGAGTAATTTCATAATGGCACAAACAGGACACACTGACAAAAATGTGAAATAACTATATGTCATGATGACGCCTTCCTTTAGAATTTTTAAAAAATTTTTTCCATTGTCAAGATGAACTCCTGTTCCCTTGTTATTCCCTCCCCAACATCTAACACTTACACTGTGAGATTTTTTTTCCTCAAATGGGGTAAAAACAGAATTTATGTAGAGTTGATCAGGATATCTCTGAAAGAGACTATTTCTTTTCTTTTCAGTGTGAAAACAAATTAATTTTTGATGTTCCCCAATTTTTTAATGCTTACTTTTTTAACAAGATTATGATGTGAAAATAGTTTTAAAAAAAAGAGGACAAAATCTGACTCTACAAATATAAACTTTTGTTCCTGGAAGGTGGGGGCCAGATTACTTTTAGAACCGCTGTGAAAAAATATTCAAGGAAAGACCAAATACACACAAAAGAACTTAGAAATATACAAAAAGAAAGAAAAAGATAATTTTTAACATTGTTGCAAAGAGTGAGCTTTATAATCTTTCACTTTGCTTAACTAATCAGGAATAAAGAAGTATACTTAATATTTTACATGAAAATATGAGAACTTTGAGTCAATCTTGAAAGTTTTGTAGTAATTCCTTAGTAAATATTACTCTTGAAAAATAGTTTTAAAAATCTGGTTGTTGACCATTCTCTAGAGTTAACTGTCTTACATTCCTCTGATACATTAGACTTATTCAACCAATGTCAAATAAAAGGTTACTTTTCCCAGAGCTAACATATTAAATATGCCAAGTAACTGGTAATGTTTTCTGCTTATAAACCTCAACGTATGAAGGTTACAAATGGTAGAATTCAAATAAATTTATAATATTTTATCAAAGGGAAACCACTTTCATGGTTATATTGTGCCACAGATATTTTTGCTAGGTAAAAATATTTATCTATAGCTGTGTCTATAAAGGCAAAATAACATAGTACAGAATGGCATTTAACTAAATTATGCAAGCTACTGAAATACTATTGCTACTATTTTTTTCTTAAGTGAGTTCTTATATGCTTTTATAGGTTTAGCCTAGAACCTTATGTGTTGTAAATTCTTAATAAATATCAGTGATTTATTTGGGAAGAGGGAGATGTCTTAATCTGCACAATCTCCGTTTTGCTCTGCTTGCTAAATTCATGTTCAGAAAATTTAAAACTTTTGCTGCTTGAAAGACTTTGCTTACAAAATGATGATATAAGGGCCAAGCAGACTCCTCGGAAACTTCCCTTGACTTGCTGTCACCACAGTCGTCTTCTTCCCCTCACGTTTCCTTTTTCCTGCAGAAGGTCTCCTTTCGCTCTCACTGGGACTGTTCGTCCCAGCTGGCCTCCGAGGCTCCCTCTCTATGTGCTGTAAAGCCTTGTGGTTCTCCGTTTCTGGGCCCCAGATCCCCTCTCAGCCCTTCCCACCACCACCTCCCGCTGCTTTCTTGCGCCCACAGAGAGGGCGCCCCCGCCTGGTAGCCGCCTCGGTTCTGCCCGTTGCCCTTTGCGCCCGTGCTCTGAGGACCACCACTCACGTTGGATGTAGGGCTGATCTAAAACTGCCTCTCCTCCAAGAGCTTCAAATGGAAAGAGGAAGAAACTTATCTTCCAAGGCTCCGAGTCTAAACCTACTCTGGTCTCACCTTCCTATACAAAAAATACTGCCCTATCAGCAGTTAAAAGTAAATAAATAAATAAGATGAAAACAAACAAACAAAAAAAGTGATTAATAAGTCCCAGGCCAGGAACAAGCATTTGCAAAACATATCAGACAAAGACTTGAATCTAAAACAAATATAAAATTCTCACAACTCAGTAATAAGACAAACTACCCAATTTTTTAAAATGGAAAAAGGTTTGAAGAAAAATTTTCCAAAGATTTATGGATACTAAATAAACACATGAAAAATATGTTCACCATTGTTAGTCAATAGAGAAATACAAATTTAAACCACAGTCAGATACCACTACACACCAACCAGAATAGCAAACATTTTTAAACTGACATACCAAGTGTTATTGAGGATGCAGAGCAACTGGAACTCTCATCTTCTGCTGCTGGAATGTAAGATGTTTCATCCACTTTGGAAAATAGTTTGGCAGTCTTATGAAGTTAAGCATACATTAACCATTTGAACTATCAATCCCAGTTCCAAGTGTTCACCCAAGAGAAATGAAAAGATATATCCACATAAAGACCTATAGGCCAATTTTCATAGCAGCCTTATTCACAATTGTTAAAAACTGGAAATAACCCAAATGTTCATGAACTGGTGAATTGAATGGATAGACAGATTGTGATGCAACCATACAATGGAATATTATTCAGCATTGAAAAAGAACGAACTATTGATACATGCAACAACGTGGATGAACCTTAAAAGCAATATGCTAAGTGAAAGAAGTCAGACACACAAAAAAGCTACATGTGATTTAATCTATATGACATTCTGAAAAAGACAAAATTATAGGAACAGGAAAAGATAAGCAATTATTAAGGGCTGGGAGTAAGTGGAGGATTAATTACACAGAAGAATGAAAGAGCCTTTATGAGTGATGGAAATGTTCTATATCCAAATTGTGATGGAGGTTATATGACTACATACCTTTTTCAAAACTTCAAAAATTATAAATCATAAATGAGTAATTTTAACTTTATGTAAATTATACCTCAGTAGACCTGACTTTTACAAAACAGATACATGTGTGTATGTGTACATTCTTATGCATACGTGCCTGAACACACACACACACACACAGTGATGGAGTCAAGCAGCTTGCCTTGCAACGGTGATGAGAACTGGTAGGAAAGATTTGGTCATGTGCCTCAATTACATCCCATTTCACTAGCTGACTCTGAGCCATTAGGGCATTTTAGAAGGAAGGACCATCACCCACAACCACCATGACTCAGCACTGCCTCACCACCACTCCCAATGAGATAATGAAGCTTTTCGTGTTTTATTTGGTTTGACTTTTTGCTTTTTTTTCCCTTTAAGTGTTAAATTGTCAAGTTGGTGGCCCAACCACCCCCACCTGTCCTAACATTGTTTCAAATGCCCTTTACAGGATCTTAAACTTAACCGGCGTCATTTTCTAAAGGGCAATAATGGAAGTGTTATGGGCAGATTGCAACGCACAGTGCAAGGTAAAGCTTTTACTTAAATGGATCCTGCCCGCAAAAGTAGGAACCCTGACATCACTACAGCAGGCCCACAGCAGTGATGGCTGTGGGGGAAAAAACCACCATCAAGAGGATTCATTTCCACCTTATTTTAGACCTTTTGCTGTAATTCCTTATATAAAAATCTCTTTTTTTCTTGACCATTAATACTGATAATTATATCTGTATTTCTTAAGAATATTATGAGTTGCCATTTCTGCATAGTAGCAGATTGAATTTATTCACCTTACGGATATATTATTATCACAGATAATAACTGCAGCATGATAATTATCATTAATTATTCATTTGGATTAAGAGGCAAATAGGCTTGTATTCAAGGGTCTTCCAGAGCACCGTTCATTGTTCCTGAGCCCTGTGTGCCAGTGTGACTAATTCATACTCTTTTCTGAGCCACTGTTGACATCTGACGGGTCCCATATGTATTTATTTGAAAATATAATAAAAGGAATGAGTACACCATCTCAGGATGGAGTCACTAAAACAGACATATGGTTTCTTCTTTGCCCTTTAAGTGAGGGTATGCAATTGTCTGCTGGAGCCAGGCCGCCGTGAGCATTGCTTCGGTAGATGTGTTTGTATTCCCTTTCTGTGGATCTTTGACTCAGACTATTTAAGCTCATAAGCATGTATATTTACATGATAGCTTTTTGCAAAAATAATAATGTGGTAAGTGACATACTTTATCCTTCTTTGAATAAAGTGTTTTAGCAGGGTTGTTTGTGCTCCTATTTGAAGCTGATTTGAGTATAATATGCAAAAGAGCCTCTGCAAAGTTTGGAAAATCTGTAGAAAAATCAAGAAGAGAAGGGAAATGGAAAAAGAAAGGAGGATGATATAGCTTATAAACATGGACTTTTTTGGTGATTTTTTTTTAGCTAACATACACCAAAATAGAGAGAGAGAGAGATAAATTCACAGAATCTCTTTTGTTTCTTCTCTTGGCCTTAGTCCTCACTTTCTGGTAATCTATCATCCATATTTATACTTTTAAAGTAGATATAAAATGGCAGTTTGAAAACGACGCCATTAGAGCTAATATTGAAGGTAGGATGCGGTGCTGTAGTGTCTTCAACGTAGTTAGGACTGCATTTCGAAATGACTGCAGGGTTTTTCTCTTTCTTTGTCTCCACTGGTGATGCAAGAAAGGGACTAACACATTGTGTTGCTTTTTAAAGAGCTTTTTGCTTATATTTGTCAATATATTTTTGTGCTATCACTCTTTTTCTCTTCATAACTTTCTGCTGAGGTGCTACAGGGCAGCTGGCATTATTCCCATTGAAAGATAGGAAGTTGAGTTAACAGAAGAGTAAGTAGTATTTAATTAGGAGCACACAGTGGTGAGACTAAATCAGGAGCCCACGTCTCCCCACTCTCGGCGCCTCTTTCTATGCCTCTCTGGGCACAGCTGTGAACTGTCTGACGTGAATGATGCAGAAACATAGGGAAGAACTTTGAAAATTCTGCCAGATAGAATTGTACCAAATTTCAGAGCGAGAAGGAACCTCGGGAGTAGTGGTTATGAGGCTCTGCTAGATTACTCAATGTAGCTTTTTTAAAAAGAAGAAAACGTACTGTGGTAGGAACACTTGACATGAAGTCTACCCTCTTAGCAGATTTTTAAGTGCACAATACAGTATTATAACCTATAGTCACAATATACAACAGGGCTCTAGAACTTATTTATCTTGCATAACTGAAATTTTATACCCAATGATTAGCAACAGGCTCCCTTCCCCCCATTCCTGTTTTTCATACTGCTAACGACTTGAGTATGGTCATTCAAGCCTGACAGAGGGGTGATGGTCAGAAATATCTTTGTGAGCAAACATACACATGCTGCTATAATGCAGGCTGTATTCTGGAGTAGAAATCTAATTTGTAATCTATCATACTTATAATAATAGGATAATAATTAGTATTAATAAACACTGTATGCCAATAACTGAACTGAGCAAATTATGCACATTATCTGCCAGAAAAATGGGTGCCCAAGCAGCTTTCCTTTACTAAAGAGTTGTTTAGGAAGAAGTCTCAATCTATGAAAAATCAGTTTCTTTGACAATTAACAAAGTGGGAAAATGCCTTTAAAACATTTTTTCTTGGACATTTAGACTTTAAATTTACTATCAATTAACTCATCTGAAAGTATTCATGAAGTACCCACTATCGTATAAGGCTCTATGCTAGGCACCAGAGACATAACTCTCAATAGCACAAAGCCCTTGCCCTTGGGCAGTGTTCATTTTTAGTGAGGAAGAGAGATGATACACAGACATTTCATAGTTGTGAAAAGTGCTGTGCAGAAGCATAACGGACAGGTGTAATTGAGGGCAACTCCTTAGGATGAGTGTTCAAGGAAGGCACTGTGAGCTGATGCAAAACAAGCAAAGATGTGAATTAAGAGAAAGAGCAGTATGGGTAGACGCTGGGGAGCATCCCAGGCAGAAGGCCAGCAAATGCAAAGATATTCATATGAGCTCGTGTTTTCAAAAATGAATCAGAAACCACAAAGCATCTTGCATCAGATAAAAATGTTCTTGCCGACTATATTTAATTTGTTGTCAGCCTCTTTAATTTTCCTCTGAACATTTTTTCTCTCTTGCTCTGAATATGATTCTCTTCTGGCTGAGTCTCTTTGATCTGATTGTTTATGTATTTCTTTTTGGCCATGTTATGTTGACATTTCTGTCAACCCCCTAAAATCAGATTCTAAAAATGGAATATTCTAATAGTCATGATCACTTGAATATAAAATAACCTGGCACCGTGAAAAAACAGAGTAGTGAATTACAGTTGCTTTATAATTGAATTACAATAAGTTTTGATGGATTGAAGGAAGAGGCCACATTACATGAATTGTGTCTCCTGATGATTTCCCTTTTTCAGAAAGGAAAACTGACTTTAAATCAATCATACTTATTTTTAAAAAATAGCTAAGAACTAGCATTTCTTGAGAACCTATACTGTGCAACGGGCTCCATTAAGTACTTCATATGTTATTTCCAATTGTCACAGTAACCCTATGCAGTAGGTATCATTACCCCTATTTTCAGGGAAGGAAGCTGAGACTCAGGTAGGACAACTGTCTGAGGTTATCCAGCCAAGTTTCCCTTGCACCAAGCTGGTGCTCTCAATCGTCATCTCCTATTTATAGTGAGAGATGGCAAAGATTTTGATATCTGGGGGATGATATAGTCAGACTTCTGTTCCAAATAGAGAATTCTGGTAGCAGAGTAAGAGGTAGGATGAAAAGAGATGAGCCTGGAGTGAAGAGAAGTTGGAGGTGGTTTCAGTTCAGGAGAGAGACAGTTAGGACCTTAAACTAACAGCGTTGTCAATAACGGATACAGTACCAATCGGCTACCCTCTGGAGGATGCCTGCAGAATCTCCTATCCAAAATCAGGTGAATATGGGTAGAAATGTCTATTCAAATAAGCCACAGAATCATAACTTTACCATGTTTTATGTAATCTCCCTATAGCAGGAGAACACTGCCCTCTGTTGCTTTTTGTCTCGTGGCTCTCAATGGTCCAAACGATACCAGAATAGGAGGTTCTATCAGTCAACGGGCCCAGCTGTTGAGAGTTTAAAATGTGCCACTGGATGACCAATAAAGGAGTCCCGACTGAACTGTCAGTTTACCACTAGCGCTCAGAAATCTCAACCAGTTCTCCTAAAGCAAACACAGCTTTCAGCTCTCTACCCTGACAGAAGTGATAGAGAGGCTATGACATGTCTGTACAATGGCACAATTTTCAAACTTTATTGAAAACGTTAGTAACTGTAACTCAGTTCCCTAATCTAAATCGCCATATAGAATGCATAGAATATACTTTTTTTTGCCTTGCTCTTAAAAAGATGGAATAGTTATGAATATAAATGGCTTCTGCTTCCTTCATGTAAAAAAAGGCATTATATACATATAAGTCAAATAGAGTAAAAGGGAGAAATAGATACAGTGTAATAATGATAAGAAACTATAATATCTGCATGGAGGTAGACACAAAATTGCCACTCATTACTCCAATGGGAAGAAAGTTAGTAGGCAATTAGAAACAGAAATGCCAAGTGGAAGGACAATTTGTGAGACAACAATAAACACAGTCTGTACCCAATGAGACAGAAAGAAAGAGCAAGCAGCAGTGCCAATAACAAGCAGAGCAGACCCGGGAATGACTGCATTTACACAATGAGAAAATAAAATGAACCTTCCCTATTCCTCATCATAACTTCCAGTATTTTCGGGTTTCAGCTTGTTCTAGACTACCAGTGGCAACAGCTAAGTTTAGAATATTACAGTAATAATAAGCCACATGATATGATAAAGCTTGCTTTCAGCTAACTAAACATCACCATTACCTATTCACAAGGCAAGGAAACCCCTTCTGAAAAGAGGAGTTATAAAATGGAAAGCAATGATTCAGCCCTTGAAAATCAAAGAACAAATAATTTTGCAACATGAAGAAGGACATAAAGGATTAATCAGTCTGCTGGGCTATACACCTCTACACAGGAAGTAATTACAGTGAAGATTTTTTAAAATAAAATTTTAAAATAAATAATGATTGAAAGAACATCTAACATGTCAACTAATTTCAAGTATTTATATGGCCCAAAGCATTCAAGACCAATTAAAATATGTCTTGGTTTCAATGATCTTTGGAGAGACTTTATCTTTTCCCTCAACAATCTATTCATTATGCAGGAAAGCTTTTTACACATGTGTAGATATAACTATTTATGTGTGTCATATATACAATGGATGAGGACCGCAAATAATAAAACATACAAACATTTCTTCAGTAATTTAAGAAATTCTTAAATGTGTACACAATTCATATACATTATCTCATTTAATCCTCACAGCCCTATAAGGTAGGTGCTATATTAAATATCTGATATATCATAATAGAAACTGAGCCTTAAAACTTTTTCCTGCTAAAAGTAAAACTGGAATTTAAAACCTGATCTGTCAGATTGCTAAACCTGAGCTCATAACAATAGAGAAGAACAATATAAATTATAGTTTAGAAGAGCATTCTGGAAAATAACAGGGACCAAGGTCAGACTGACTAAGTTAGAATCATACCTCTATTCGTGCCACTCTCCTATTTAAAATCACTCAACAGCTTAATTCATTTAATCCTCACAATAGCCCTATGAGGGGAGAATGATGATGACGATGATGACGACGATGATGATGAGACGATTGGTGGTGGTGGTGATGATAATGAAAATGTCCATTTTACAGATTAGGAAAAATGATGGGTCAAGTATCCTGCTCAGAATCACCTGGCTAAACTAGAAGCTGATTTAATCTGCCTACAAAGCCTGTGATTTTGGCCACTCTACTAAGATCTTAGAACATTCCTTCCCCATCTAAGTACTATCCTCACATCTTAGCTATATTAGCTTTCTATTGCTGTATAACAAATGGCCACAAAATTGGCTGTCTAAAGCATACATTTATTCTTTCTCAGTTTCTATGAGTCAAGAGTCTGAGTGCAACCTAGCTGGATCCTTTGATTAGGGTCTCAAAAGGCTGCAATCTAGGTGTTATCTGGTCTTCATTCCCTCCTGGAGCTCAAGGTCCTCTTCTAAGCTGTCATGGTTGGCAGAATTTAATTCCCTACAGTTGTAGGACTGAGGTTTCTGCTTTCTTGCTGGCTGTTAGCCAGGGGCCTATCTCAAATTCTAGAGGCCCTGACGGTTTCTTGCCATGGAACCTACTCACAGACTCTCTCAAAACATGGCAGCTTACTTCATCAAAGCCAGAAGGCAAATCTCTCTGACTTCTAGTCACCTGATTAGGTCAGGCCCACCCAAGATAGTCTCTTTTTTGGTTAATTTAAAGTAAACTGATGAGAGCCTTAATTACATATGCAAAATCCCTACACTAATGTAATAAAATCACAGAAGTTATACCACATAACCTTTGCTATATTCTATGAATAGAAGCGAGCTACAGGTCTTGTCCACACCAAAGGGGAAGGCACTATAGAAAGCCATTACTCATTGGACATCATCTTAGAGGTATGCCTACCGCATCAAATTTAACATTACATCCTTTAGGAGTTCTTTGCCGATCCATTAAACTGAATTACTCCCAAGTTCTATGTACTTTCCTGCACTTACACATCATAGCATTCATACCACAGTATTGTGATGGCTTATTTCCCAGACGCTAAGCCTTCCAGCCAGAGACTTTATCTTGTTCACCACAGTATCCTCACCATCCTTCTCAGTCCCTGGCACTTTTGCATCATGTGATCAATGGAAGCAATTATTATTCAAACAGCATTTCTTCAGAAATATTAGTGCTTCTCAATAAGTAAGGTTTAAATGTCATATTATTTTCCTAGATTTTTACCAGTTCTCACATTTAGCCAATATTTGTACAGACATATATAACAACGCAAAAGTCTACATTACACTAACAAGTAATATTCCTCACATCACCACTAATAGTGTGTTTCTGATTCATTTATTTTCTGTTTTCTGATAGAGATACTATAGCACTTGCAAAGCCAATTATATCTTCTAGTTTAACAACACATTATTAAGGAAGCAGAACTTCAAGCTAAGTCCTTCAGCATAATATAAATGGATAAAGAAAAATAGTTACCTAATTAAAGACTGAAAAAATAGTCCTAAAATTCAGGGTTAAAATGAAAAAAAGTGCAAACCATGGAAAGATTATATTAGCACAATATTTTAAAATACCTACCGGCAAGAAATCTATGAGGAAAACAAAATAGAATATTTTTTAACAAAGTAGAGGGCAAAGTTGCAATAGAAAATAGATCTATAGGGGGAAAAATGCTTTAAAGTATCAAACCATAATTCTACAATGGTTTACTCTAGCTAAATAAGCAATTCAACACTGCAGTGGAAACTGTAAAATGACACTTATCATTCACTAAAAAATCTACAATGCTGTCTCTCTGCATTCATGGATAATTTAATTTCCATAATATTACTCTTGATAAATATATCTGAAATTTATCTTAACTTTTTCACAAGTGGAAGCACAGGGAGTAAGACGAAACTCCCTACAGTTTGAACTATTTTATTCTAGCCTCTACGCATGTAAAGAAACACTGTGTGGACAATATTTTAAGACTCCTTTGCTCTGTTTCCGGGTAAGTCTATCACTAGGATAATTACAAAAACATGTCAGCTTTATAATTACTAAAGACTGTAAAAGACATGCTTGCTTGGAATTTGGATGACATTCAAACTATGGCCTACAGCAGTCTTTTTAAAAAGTTCTAAGGAGACTCCATAACCAGTTTATTGCTCCATTAAACAAAGGTGTATCTTTCTCTGACATGACTTCAGGATTCTCTCTTAGTAAAGGACCTAGCTCCAAAATTCCCAAAGAGAATGCTTGTAAATCATGCACGAAAGTAAATGTAAGTCCAAATGCTCTGGGCTGCTTGGAGTGGAGAGAAGAAAAAGGGACAAAGAGGAAAAGCTTGGTCCTTTAGTAAGTCAGACAACAAATAAATATTAAAAACTAGGCCTACAATAACAGAGTTTATTTTTGCCTTATCTGTGTTTGAAGACAGACCCAGAATATGCTCTGTAGCTAGCCAGTTGTGTTCTGTTGTCCTGTTAAGAAGACCACGAAAAAGGAGGACATGCAACAAAGCTTTTGCAGGCTGAAAAGAAATAAGCAGTATAATAATATCTCAAATCTATATTTGTCAGGCTCTTACAGTAAACTCTGCTTTCTACTGTCTATTAATAGTTGGCAGTTCTGCAAATCTGTAACTCAAAGATAGCCAGTGTTCATAATGATGACCAAGGGACCGCAAGAGCTTCCTGCCCCATCAAGACACATCACGTGCCCTTTGCTCCCTGAGCTCCAACCATTCGTGACAGGCTTGAGCTATTCAGCAACACATTCTGGGAGGAAGCCCTTTGCCTTTTTTAGAATCTCTTCTAGCAGGTCAGAATTCCTTCCTGTGCAAGCACTCCACCCAGAGTAGGGGGTTCCATAAATACTTGCTGAATTAATGATTGGAAATCAATGTTACAGGAATTTTTCCCCCTTAAGCTTGTCTTAACTCCTCAGGCTACAGTGGAAAGCACCTTTTTTCTTGTGTATATTGATGATTTTCCTCTGAGTGCTCATGAACTTCACCCTTTCCCACATACCCTGTACTAATAAGTCTCTATACTCTGTCCAAAGGCCTCTCATAATTTCCTTAACACCATACCCTCCCTTATACTCTCAGTGCCTACAACAGTGTCTGGCATATAAGAGGTGCTCAATACATTGCCCCTACCACTATGTCTTTCCTGGGTTGCTGTGAGAAGTCCTTCCTTGAACTCACTACTTATATCTGTATACTTTATTCTGATTGCTTTAGTCATTGTGCCTCAGATATGCCTAGATTCTTCCCTGTTGTGCCCCCTTCCTGAATGTCCTCCTTGCTTGAGTCCATCAGTGGACATCCTTTTTATTCTCAAAGGCCTAGTTCAAGTCTCCCTTCTTCCAGGAAGCCTTCCCAGATGCTCCTGGCTATCTGTGGTATCCCCTGCTCCAAACTCCAATACTGCTCAGGCTGATTCTCTAGTCATTTAATTCTCCTCACAAAGAAGCCTTAAAATTAAATGTAATAAATAAACATTTTAGGAATTCTAGTGTTTTGTCTTCAAGATGACAATGACCTTAGATTTAATCATAAAAATTTGGGATATTGGAATAAGTGGGCTTATTCTTTAATAAAAGCAGAAGAATGAAAAGGTGAATATATTAACTTTACCCAAAGGTCTGATATGTACTCTCAACGTTATATAATGACTAAAAATAACTATAATTTGGCAAAAAGGAAGGAAGGAAGGAAAGAAGAGAGGGAAGGAAGAAAGGAAGGACAGTAGCAACTGTAAAAATTTTGAGGCAATCGTTAATTGACGGAATTTTAATTTTTAAAATAGCTTTCCCAGTGCTAAATACAAAAAGGCCTAAGCTTTGGATTTCTGAACGGATAGCATAGTACTCCATATTTTTAAAATTGCCCAATCGATTCAATTAGTGGATGTTTCTTACAAGGTTTGTAAACGGCATGTGCAACAAGGGCTGTTTTTTCCCCCAAGATAACCCAGTTAGGCTTGACAGCTTGTTTACAATAGTACCCTGAAGACACATTCTACTATGCTCAATTATATAAATATACATTTGAGATACACACTCTGGATCATAACATTTGTTAAACATCAGAAATGTGAAGTCAATCCAGTTAGAGTGTGTTCTCTGTACCTCCTTAAATAGTATGAAGGAAATGAGTCTCTATACTTTAAAAGTACATCTATAAAATCCTACTTCAATTGGAATGTACCACTGTGGAAGTCAGAAAATAATTCAGAGATCCTAATAAAGAGAAAGAGATGGAGGATCCAAAGAGACATTATGAAAATAAATGGCAAGCAGAAATGGAACACCAGTTATGAGAAATATGAGAGGCATAGGAAAATAGTCCTCTACTAAGGCATACCCTTTCAGGGTCTAAATTTCTACCATTAATAATTCATCCCTTTGGATCAAAGCATCCCACAGAAATTCCCTGTTAAAAATATAAACATTACCTGGAATATTAATACAGATCAGCTATCAGCATCATAGGCTTACAACAAGGGTCAAGAATCTCTGGAATAATAGATATGACTGAAGACTTGTAACCACAGTGACAAAACAGAATATTTATGGCTCTTCTCCCACCAATTCCTTAAGAGCTCCCACTCTTTTTAAATTTATTTGAAATAGCTCTGGGAATTCCCAAAGGGGGCTTTCATCTGCATTCCAGGAACTCATCTTCATGGTTGCCAAGGTGTGCCTATCATTTTGGTCATCTTGTAGCTTGTAGCTTCAAATCACCACAGGGGCAATTGTGCTATGAGAGCAGGGGCTCTGCAATGGAGAACTCTGCCATCCAAAAGCCCCTTACTGCTGCCTGTGCTATGGTTGCTAATACCAGATGCTAATTCATATCTCTCCTACGAAGCCATCTTCCCTCTCAGTCAAAGCTCTATTCAACCAATATTTCTTATGTCTTGAGCCTTAATGTATCAGCATTTTACAAGTTTGGTCACTATTTTATTACAATCCCTGTGTCCCAGGACTCTGGCTTGAATCATTTAGGTGTGTCATGAGGACAAGCTTAGTGACAGCCAAGTGAGAACTCTTAGCATTCTCCTCTTCTGACACTGGTCTTTTTCATCTGGGAAACATCTTGTTCTCTCATATAAAGGGACAAATAAGGAGAGTTTCAGGTAAAAATAGTGGATTAAATATATACCTTTAATTTTATTCTCTCCTAAAATCCCACCAAAACTACAGAAATTCAAATTGTTTAAAACCACATTGTCTTTGGCTTCCAATGTTGCTGCTGAGAAGTTTAAACGAGTTTTATTCTTTATCCTTAGTATGTGACCAATTGTTTTCGTGGGTTTTTTTCCCCTCTCTGAAAGAAAAATTCTGAAGAAAATTGTTTCCCATCCTGTGAAGACTGGATGGAGACAAGCTATCAATAAAGTATGAAATAGAAGAAAGGCATTTTAAAACATAGAATGTCTCAAAAAATTAATCTCTCTCAGATGTTTTCTCAGGAAACTATCAGAAGATTTGCTACACCAAAACAAGGCAATAATACAAGAAAGGTAAAAGTGAGAACCAGGAACAGGATATCTAATCAGAGAAGTATAGGGAACCCTCAGAATGAAGAATTGTTTGCAAAAGTCTGGAGCAGCCGGTTGAGGCTGATGTGGGGCCACAGGTTCTAGGAAAGACTTCTTCCAGTAGATGCAACTGTTGACTAGCCGAGGTGAATGACAGTACTGAGAAGAGATTCAGACAACCGGGAGTGAATCTGTGAGAAGAACAAAGGAAACTGAGGAAATAAACAGGTTATTCTGATTGCCAGAAATAATTTTTTTTAAATGTGTAGGAAAGAGAAAACAACCATTTATTCCATGGCTTAGCCCTGAATGATATACAGAGTCAAAATGATGTCCCTGCCAAATACCGATCTAATCAAAATTTTAAATAACTATATTGGGAGCATAGGGAATAAGATGTGGGCCTTTGTGTATGTTGAAGACAAGGCAGGAGAGAATGCTAAGTGTTGATCTTCCACGCGGGAAGTCAAAAGAAAATGCCTAAAACTGGAAAAATTAAGAAGCAGAAACATAACCATGTTATTTAGAAATATGGAGGTAAATGCCAATAGAATCAGCTTAAAATGTTAAAAAGTGGTTATCTCTGAAGAAAGGGAAGTTGGGGATGGTGGAGGGGAAAGGCCAATAGTAGCTGATGGTTAACAAAACTCGTAAACCTGGGTGACTTATTAAAGTGTGTGCATACATAAGTTTAATAAAAATAAATGCTTAAAAGTTTTAAGAGAGCCAACCATCAGGACAGTGAGCCCGTCAAGCATCACAGTGGCACCCAGAAGTGGTACAAGGCTAGAACAAGGGATGCTGTCATTAGGAACGCTCCCACAGGTTTTATAGCGCATCTGCTCCTGGCAACAGTCCTCTAAGGATTGACATTTGCGTCATCACTTTACAGATGAGAAAACTGAGGCTTGGGGAGGCTGAATGACTTTCCGGCAGTCACAATTCATTGCATGACACATTTCACTTATTCAACAGACATTTATGGATCGTCTCTTCTGTACCAGCCAGACTGGAATTTGGCCACAGACTTTTTAGACTCTAGAGTCTATGTTCGTTCCCCTATTCCATTCTATCTCCCGTGAAAACAGAATCCCAACACTAAAGAGATCCTACGGACAGACTCTTTAAAAGAATATGCTTTTAAAGAGAAAGAAAGCCTTTAAAAAATATATAATTCTGACTATGCAAGTGAGACTAATTTAAGTGAGAAGGAAATGAGGTTGAAGGTCAAAGTACCCAAAATAGCCACAAAATTATCTCCCTCATGAGCTCAGATTTTTTAATATACCAAATGAGCCAGAAAGAGCTCATAACCGAGAAAAAGTACAGAAAATAGGCAGAAACCTGTAAGATTTGAGCTAGAAAGTTTGTGAACCAAAACAAGATAAAGTTTTATAAATGCTCATGATCATCAAAAAAAGGCTAGAAAGAATGCAGAAAGGGAGCTGCTCAAAGAATTACGATGTCAACAAATATTGGAGAAACAATTGAGCTATTCTCCTTTCAACTTGTTTCTATTTTCTCCATGGAGGAAAACGAATTCTAAATAGGAAAGAGTAGACTAAATATTGCTGAGAGGTGGTAAAAGACCAAAGCACGAGAAGAGATACTGAGTTAATGCTTGAAGAACTTGTATGGACTTAAATAAGTTTAATTCCGCAAAGTCAATAGAGTTGCATGCGAGGTTGTTGTACTTTCTTGTATATTTATTCATGGAGTTGTCTATGAAAAATGGGAGCCTTCTAGAGAAACAAATATTGTCAAAATGGGAGAAAAGGTGGATTTAAGAAACTAAAGACTGATAAGATTGAATAGGTTCTAGATCAAATTGTTTAAGGTGTTTAGTTAACCTTTAGAAAGGAAGAGTGAATCAAAGGGAAGGGGAGCCTAGACTTTGTGGAGTAAAGTTGTGTGAGTACCCGCTAACCACGGCGACCACGCTTCACAAGCCCTGGCCCTTCCTCCAGTTGCTAAAGCCACCCTACTTCCTCCTTTTCCTTCACCTCCACATCTACTTCTTAAATAGGATACATCCAAAATATGTCTTAAATCAGTCCTCCCATCTCCACTGCCACCAGCTGGTGCAAGCCCTTTCTTGTCTCACTTGAGATTTTGTCATGGAGTTCTACAATTGGTCTTTCTTCTTACACTCTCTCCTGTTTCCATTGTTTTTAATTTTTGTTTTTTATGGAGACAGCATCTCATTCTGTTGCCTGGGCTAGAGTGCAGTGGCATCATCATAGCTCACTGAAACCTCAGACTCCTGGGCTCAAGCCATCCTCCTGCCTCAGCCTCCCAAGTAGCTGGGACTACAGGCGTGCACCACCACACCCGGCTAATTTTTCTATTTTTAGTAGAGAAGGGGTCTCGCTGTTGCTCAGACTGGTCTTGAACTCCTGACCTCAGGCGATCCTCCCACCTCGGCCTCCCAAAGTGCTAGGATTACAGGGCCAATTAATTCTTCATACAGCAAAGAGTTCTTCAAAAAATGCAAACTAGACCATGTTGCTCCATTATGTGAGATGTTTCAATAGCTTCCCATTGTATTTTACATAAAAACCATAATCCTAACCTGTGCCCACATAAGGCCCTGCACAATTGGGCTCTGTCTCATTCTTCAAGCTCCCATTATGACTTTCCTCCCCTTCGGTGCACTCTGCTGCAGTCCCACTGGCCTTTTGTCAGTCTGGAAACCACATTGATCCTATTCTGGCTGTGGGGCTTTAGCTGTTCCTTCTGCTTGGAATACTTTTCCCAAATTCTCTCCATCGCTGCTTCTTCTCATCTTCCAAATTCATCTTTCAGTCATTTCTCAAAGACGCCTTCCCTGGCTGCTCTATATAAAGCAGGTCCCACCTGGAACTCTCTCTCTCATCACCTTGCTTATCTCCTTCATAGGACTGTCTCAATTGTAATTATTTTTTGTTTTATTTTGTAATTATTTTATTTGCTTTATCTATTCCTCGCAGTATAAACTCCATGAGAACAGGTGCCTTGTCCATTTTAACCTTCTTTGTATTCCCAGCACCTAACATAATGCGTGATATTTGAAAGAGGCTCAATTGATGCCTTTTGAAAGAAGGAATGACTAAATGTTGAATGCATTTATTTTAGAACGACAAATAACAAACTGCATATGGTTTCCATGTAGATATGATGGCTGTGGTGGTATAATTAATCAGATTCAGAACTGGGGTGAAGAGGAAGGTAGGCCAATAGATTGATAAGGATGATGTAAGGATCTATACTATTCAATACCTTTGACAGTAACTTAGGTGAAGAGCAGATAACATTTTTTCAAGTCTGCATGTGTCATAGGACCAGGAGGGGTGGAGTTCTGGAAGATAAAGAGGACTTGGGTAATTTCAGGTGACTAGGGTAACATCAGAATTGAAGCTGGAAACATTCTGTTTAAACTGATGAGGACATATAGAAATCTAGTCCAGTTCAGGGAATCATCCAACTGCCAAGAGGAAGAGGAAGTGTTGAATTACCAATGGTTTGTGGCATGTGATCATCATGATCAGGGAGCACTCATACAAGTCATTTACTGCCCTGCCTACTGTGACTGTAGCCAGTTCCTGCCTATAAGGAATTCACAGTCTTACTTTTAGCTACAATAGTTGGGGTGCAGGTTCCAGACACAAGTTGGTAACGGTCCCTTGGTAGCCTGTCAACCCACAGACCTCACACAAATCAGAGTGTCCACTTCTAGGAGTCATATTTTGGGAAATGTGTTGTCAGTCTGGAGGATTTTCAGGAATGAGACAACTTAGATGTTCATAATTCTAAAAGTTAGAACATAGGATAAAGAATGGCTAAAAGAAGTGGAGCTGTTTGATCCAGGGAGATAAATTGAAAGAGGCAAGAGGCTGTCTTGAAATATTTTGAAAGTACTAAGTAATAATGTTATAATCACTTCAGAACTGTTCTGAGTGACAGGGCTGGGAGACACAAATGGAAGCCCAGGGAGGGAGATTCTACCTCGAGGTGAGATATGTTCTAATAAAGATCTCATCTTCTCTGTGGTCTGATGAGAGGATGGGCCCCCCAGCAAAGGGGCAAACCACTGTGACTGGGGTGTGCAAGCATGTCTGGTATGACTTTTTGAAGTACAGAGAAAGCACACATGTGCAATGGGAGGTTGGTGGCTCTAAGGTCCCTTCCAACTCTAAGTGCAATGATGCTAAGCCAGGGGAGAGCCCACAGAGGCCCAACCAGTATAAGCCTATATTTAACATCAGTTAGAGAGTGCATAAGTTAAGCCACTTTCATGTTTGTACTAAGATTTACTTTTGTGCACTTCTTCTCTGTGGAAACTGTGGAGTTAGTGAGTGCAACATTCCTCATAAAGCTTTCCTGTTATCATTGATCAGACTACCTGGCTAGTGATCGTAAATGAATAAAAAAAGATACAAATGCCCAAATAAGCAGACACTCAGTTCTGTATTTATCTATACTAAATGCAATTTTCTTCTGTTACATCCTGTAATTCCAGAGAAGGTTTTAGATGATTAAATAATACAAATGATTGGATTGGGAATCTTTTTTCCTAATAAAAGGAAATTATGATTATGTACTTTTCCCTACACACATACACACACACACCCCCCGTGTGGGTTCTCTTGTAGGAGTCAATTGAATACATATCTGAAGTACATTAACTGATATCTTCATCCCAGCACTCACACTAAACTTGCCCTGGTAAAAATGTTTTTATTAATAACCTAAAATTTTAATGAAGGCCTTATCTTTTTAAAAAATCCACTACTCCTTTTACACTAAATTTATAATGAGCCTTTGGGAAATTTCTGAAGTTTTTACACACATATTAATTCCCATTAATTCACTTAAAGGCTAAAATGCAAATAAAAGTAGTTTGGGGCTTTAGAAAGGGCAGGGCTCAGAGTAGGAAAAGAATCCCTGAGTCAGGATATTTTCCATACTTGAGTAAGCTGCTGCCTGATTCTTGATTTTAGCTCCCTGCTAAGACCAATATTGGGCTACAGCTAGACTTACCAGATGTTTCCCAAGAGCTGCAGCTCCCTCTTCACGGGAGCACGTCAGGAGACGCATGAGGTGGTAGAAAGATCATACACAGGCTAAGTTCAAATCCCAGCTATAATTTACATGACCTTATACAATTTATTTATTTCAACATGAAAGTGAAGAGGTTCACCACAAAAGCAACATAAGTCAGCAGTTAATGGCAGTTGCAAAGGCATTTTCCCGATTCCTCTTTCAGCTGTCGTTAGAAATACGTGAGAGATCCCCCCAGCTCCATTCAGGAATTGGCAAGAATGACATTTCCCCCCTTTTGAATTGAAGAAAATACGGGATAAAAGTCAAAGGATTTCTCCCAAACATGAAGTTCTGGGATGCCTGAAATATCATTTCAGAAAAAAAAAAAAACCCACAAAAACAAAATCAGCTGTTATGTTCATGATGCAAGGATGATATAAACATTTCCCCAGGCTTTGAGATCATTTGAGACAGAGCCACAGCAGTGCTCTCGCTCTGCAGCACGCCCTTCCCAGAGGCACAGTCACACAAGCATTACTCAAACATTACATGAGGACAAATGGCCAAGTCAAAATTTGAGCCTGGCATTCTAAAGCTGACGCTCTAGCCGTTAAACCTTTCCTCTAGGATAATAGCCTCACAGAAGGAAGATGCTGGCAGGCGTTCTTCATCAACTGGCCTCTGAACACTGCTGCTCTCTGATTGTCCTACAGGAAGCTCTGCCACACGAGGGGAAGTAATTATGTGCCCAAGGAAGGCAGAGAACGCACTCAGTATACTTACAGAATGTGAGGGGATTACAAGGAATATCGCTGTGTTAGAACAAGTCTCTGGCAATCTACTCTGTCATGATGCAGCAAGGAAGCAAAGGGCTTTCACTGCTTTACTTTGGACCCAGAGAAAAATCAGGCAGGAGACAGAAGAAAGAGGAAGAAGAGGAAACTGAAGACTGGGGCTTTTTTTTTTTTTTTTGATGGAAAGTAGTTACAAGTTAAAAGAGTGTTTCACGAACACAAGGGAAAAAGAAGACATACTAGCTTAATTAATAGGATTCAGATGAAAGAAGGGTGAAGCAATTAAATATTCATTATAGATCCCATAAAACTATGATAGAAAACAAACTCTCAATCAAAAGATGCATTGGAGAAACAAAAACTTTAAAAATGAAGAATTTGGAGGAAACAAGAAAAAAATGAGCAAGTTGTTCAAATTGAAATGTTAACGTATGTATGTGACAAAATGCTTCACAGGCTTTACATTTATTTGAATGATTTGCAAGTGGCAGAGTAGAAATTTGTGAAAGTAGACAGTGTCAGTCATGCCAGATATTGCAAGATAAAAACTGGACAAGAGGATACATCTGTATTCAATTCAATTTACTCCTTGATAAACCAAAAGAAGAAAATTTCAGAACAGAGGAGAAAATAAAACAGGATAAAAATAATGATGATAATAACAATTATAAATATAGCCAACATTTTGTAAAAATATTCTCAGCTGCCTGACATGCTGTCAGGCATTTTAAATTTATTTTGTATTTATCCCTTGTAACAACACTAAGACATAGGTTCTATTATCATCCCATTTTACATGTAAGGAAAAGGAGATTCAAAGAGATAAACTTGTTCAAGGACACAAAATTATTACATGCCAGAGACAATACTTAAATCCAATATCTGCTTGACTTTAGCGTTTGAGCTAATAAAATTTATATAAAATTTCAATTATCATATAATTGTGTGTCTTAAGCTTCTCTTCAAAAGCTCTCATGGTACATTTATTTCAAAAATAATAGTTTCTTCTTTTTCCCAAAAGCCATCCTCCTAAAATAATAGGTAAGCATAAAACTGAAAACTTATCACACTTATAGGGGAAGAGGGCGTGGAGGCACCTAAAAGATGGGCCGGAAAACTGAGTTATGAATTTATATTTTAAAAGATTGAGAAAGTTTTTCTTTGATTTGCATTTTTATCTGAGCTAATTGATGCTTTGGAAAACTCAGAGTATTTCAAAGAGCCAGCTTTTTAAAGTCCAGGCAAATCCTCTCATGTTTCTTCCCAGATCACGCAACCACATCTCTCCAGCTCTCTCAAGACATTAATATGTAATCTCCACTGAGCAAAGGATCCAGGCAGATAGTGAGTCACAGCAGCAGCAACACAACTATTTATTGGATGGAAGGATTGATCATACGCCTCTGACCTTCCCCATAGTTGCACTTGGGGACTTGCTATTTCTACAAATCAAAGAAAAGTATTTGTGAATCATGTGGCGTTCTCTGTGTGCATTCAATTCTGAGAAAAAAACATTCTCCCCTCCCATGATAATTATCGATAATCTCAAACTACAGAGAGCAGGATCCATAGGAGACAGACATCCACAAGGAAAATAAGAATGCTCCATCCCCAGCAATCCAGACCATTCTAGCAAAGAAGCTTCCTAGGAAGCTCGAATTACCAATTCAGTGTGGCCCCAGATACACTCCACATGTCTCTCTCCATCTCTCTTCCTCTTGTAGAGGGCAAGGGTAGGGGTAAGGGCAGAGTCACATCATCTTGTCTAGGAAAGAAAGACAACACCAAATCAGCTAGGTGACTCCAGGTAGATCAGCCCTGGAAGCCTTAATATTGTCATCCAACCATGGGGTGCTCACAAGATTAAAAATAAGGCAGGAGTGTGAAATCCAGCTTGTAGATTCAAAAATTTAAATACCATAGTAGTCATCATGTTATAACCTCCAAGCTAAGCATTTTCCCCACACTCCTCTCCCAACTTCTCTAACCGAGGTCCTAAACTGCCATCAGCCCTTCATTGATCTAACACCTCCATCTCAAGTTTGGCCTCTTCTCCAAAAAAAAAAAAAAATCCTGCTTATTAAGCAAAATTCTCCAAGTACAAGCGTATTAACTACTCTCAGGAATTAGCGCATTGATGGACTGAAAGAATTAAACTTATTATTGAGTGATAACAGTGTGTTCATAAACTTCAATGGGCCAAGGAAATCCAGTCTTTTAACCTGTGCATTTGCCACCCACTAAGTACTTGCCATGCTTTTGCAAGGAATCCATTCCTTCCAACTTCCCTCGTGAGGCTCCTGGTCACTGGAAAGCCACACTCGCAACTGCTGCCCAGTCCTTAGGAAGATGTGTTTTCCCATAATAAGCCACGGAGAAAACAACCATACAATTTAACAACTAGTTGCTCTGTCAAAGATTCTACTTTTACCTATCTGCAGTGTCCCCAGGAGCCAGAAATAAAAGAGTACATTAACCTAGTTTATTAAATTAAGCAATGAAATATATTCAAGCCTTCCTCTTTCTGGTTCAGCCTATGTTTTTCCTTAAGTATTTGCTTATTATTTACTTCAGTGTCTTCAGGAGCACACATATAATGACAACCCAAAAATTCCTACAAAAATAAATAGCTATAATAGGGGGAAATCTTTTTCCTGAGATTTCAGAAATTCTAAGTTTAACCTCTTTGATGTTCCACCCACAATGTTAAGTAGTTCATCATAGCCTGTTTTTTTCCTTATTATATATAGCTTTAATACCCTGAGAAATAAAAGTGCTGAACTCTATCTGATATTTTACTGAACTCCTGAACTATTCTAAGTTAAGTATGACAGATGCCCTAATGCTTGAGCTAGGAAGCTGTTCTTTTAATTCAGGCATGGAACATTTCCATTAAAAACCAGAGACCTCAGTTCTAACCTTGGCAATGCCTTCTCCACATGATTAATTATTCTTATGTGCACTGTAGTCCATTAGGGAAGTGTCAGTGTGCTTTAGGATGCAGACGCCTTCACATGGATTATTTCACCCACGTTGTCCTCCTATCTGTCTTCATCCAGCAAAATAAAGAATCACATCTTCTGTGCTTTTATTTTATTTTTTAAAGTCTTTAAGAGTTTTACATTTCAAATTGTGAATCTATTCAGTTCTAGCCTCTTGAAGAATTCTATGTTAGTATCACTGAACTTATTTAAATATAAAAAGCCAAAACAAAAATGTAATCAGTAAAATCTAGGACAATCATTTAGAAATAATTTCAAAAGGAAATAAGTAACACATAGTTTTTTTGTCATTTAAGGATCATTATTACTTTTCTATTTATATACTTCTATTTTTATATATTTCTATCTATACATTTCCATTTCTAGAGATAGCATAATCTGCTCTACATATACCCACAGGTCATTAAACTATATTTTTTAGAACGTTTGTCTATTTGCTTCCAATGTTTTTAATTACACTTCAGAAATGTATTGTTGAGTTGAATCTCAAGGGAAGAGGACAATTGGTGACCTCTTCACATATTATTATGTGAAAGTAAAATTTTTACTGTACATTTGGTAGGATATTTACAAAGAGATAAGCATTTTAAGTAGGGTAATATTAACAGTTTTATAATTAACTTACAAACTCACTGCATTTTCTAATCTATTTCTCATTTTGGAAGGCAAAAACTGAATCTCTAGCCAGCAAGCAAATACACAAAAATACCTTCCATTTTAAAAACTTGTATCTTGCCCCTTGAAATTCTATTACAGTGGTGACTCTCAATAATTTGATTTTCCAGCCACAACTGTGTACAAAGTATAAAGACTACAGGCCGGACACGGTGGCTCACACCTGTAATCCTAGCACTCTGGGAGGCTGAGGCGCGAGGATCGCTTGAGTTCAGGAGTTCAAAACCAGCCTGAGCAAGAGTGAGACCCCCCCCATCTATAATAAAAATAGAAAAATTAACTGGCTGCAGTGGCACACGCCTGTAGTACCAGCTACACGGGAAGCTGAGGCGGGAGGATGGCTTAAGCCCAGGGATTTGATGTTGCAGTGAGCTATGATAATGCCACTGCACTCCAGCTGGGGCAACAGAGCAAGACTCTGTCTCAAAAAAAAAAAAAAAAGACTACAGACATTTATACCATGCTTTCTTTATTTTGGTCAGTATCTCTAATTTATTTTAAAAGTATTTTTTTAAATTAAGTTTTTGAAGTTGTGAGATTAATTGTGGCTCCTACTAGCTCTTGATTCTCTTGATGAAGAAAGAGGAAGAGGAGGAGCAGGAGCAAGGCACCCTCGTTTATTGAGAAGCGAGTATGCGCTAGGCACTGCTCTAGGTGCTTTCCTTAAATGATCTCTTGTGCTCGCGTCAACTCCGTCACTTGTCTCATTTTGCATTTAAGGAAATAGTGACTCAGGGAAATTAACCAATATGTCAGAAGCCACAGAGCTGCTAAGCGGCAGAGTTGAAATGACCTCTCTTCACGTTCTGGTTCAATCCCATCCGGAGGATATTAGCAGCTCCTGCTACGGCAGCTGCCAGAAGGTCACGCAGAGCTTCACAGTAACCTCCCAATCCTACGCTCAAAAAAAGGCACAGCTATCCACTCTCTAAGAAGTTAATATTAGAACTTAATTACTCTGGCTGAAAGCTTTGATGGAAATCATAATTCAAATGTCCTGAGAATAGGGCAAAGTGTGGGGACTTTGAAGGCCTATTATACACCAGGTGCAGGACATATATTCTCATTTCTTTCTCACAGCCCTCTAACCAGGCGCAAGTTGAGCCTTCCACCGCCATGATATGCTGGTGGTGTGAACGAACCTTCTGAGACAGGCTTTGGTGAAAGAAGGGCAGACATTATTCAGAATAGTAATGAAAATTAATATTTACAGAATTCTTCCTAATAATTTTCATGGATTATTTGGAGGAAATAGTAAAAGGTTTAAAAATAAACTACTATAGGTCAAACACTACCCAAGTTAATGGGCTCTTTAAACTCTTCCTTTTCTGCATTTCCTCTCAAATTCTGCCTATAAACATATGTACAAACATACATTTATTGAATATGGTAAAAGTACAATAAAAATACAAATGCCATACTCCTAACACAGCAAACCCTACTCCCAACCCCAAGAATGGATATTTTTAAAAGTTCAATTCAGTTCAAACAGGGTTTTCCATATGTCCCAACAGGTTAAGCTCTGTGTTAAAAGTTGTGTAGAATATGTAAAGATGTGTGAGACACATTGGAAATGGAGTAAGAATGCAAATAATATTTGGATTATGTTCACCAAAAAGGTGACAATAAAGAATAAATATGACAGTAAAACTTAGACCAAGATTAAAAGAAGTTCAAAATAAGGAAGTTCTAGTTTCTAATTGTTTGACCACCATGTTTACAAACCTTTCTTCAATGTAACTCAGAAAGTCTCATGATTTGATCTATTTTATCCATGTCACATCTATTAAAATCCAGACTGCAGCTTCTAATAAATAAGATGAATTTTTTCTGGAATTTAGAAAAAATGAGAAAAATCAAAAAAGATACTTCAAGCCCCCAATATAATTGAGTTCATTTACAAGGCAATTTATACCTCAATTTGGCCCACAAAACCATACCCTTGATACTCACTGCTATCTACATTACACGAATGAGAAAACTAACATTAGGAAAGGAGCAACTTGCCCAGTCACAGATAAAGGATGGGGTGAGAGAAGACATATAATTTAGACTTTCTGTCTCAAAATCTCATATGTGTAATGTCAGGCCTTTAAAAAGTGTTGCTTTTTTATTTTAAGGGCATCAGGCATAAAGGGAATTAATTGGATAGTATTTTATATCTAAAATTGCTGGCTAACCTTATTACCTTTATACTACTTATGCCATATTCTGAAAATTATAAACAAATTTAAGTGATCAGAAACTATGAAGGACTTCTATTTTATATTTAGCTTTTTATTTCAAAAGACCCAAATCTTAAACTATCACAGATCGGTATAACCCTTACAAAAATAAAGTGTCTCTAGATCTGAGTCTGACAGTTTAGAGAAGTTATTGGAGGATTTAAGCATGAATATTTATGATTCCTGAAAGGCCATATAATGTTAAGAACAAGAATAACAGTTCAAAATGACTGGAGTTTTATAGGCCAAAAAAAAAACAAAAATAAAAAATGGGACTATATCAAACTAAAAAGTTTCTGCACAGGATAGGAAACAATCAACAAAATGAAAAGGCAACCCATGGAATGGGAGAAAATATTTGAAAACTATATATCTGATAGGGGCTAGTATCCAAAACATATAAGAAACTCATACAACTTAATAGCAAAAAAAAAAAAAAAACAATTTAAAAATGGGCAAATTATCTGAATAGACATTTTTCCAAAGAAGACATGCAAATGGTCAACAGGTATAGGAAAAGGTGCTCAACATAAGTAATTCTCTGGGAAATGCAAACCACAATGCAATAGCACTTCATACCTGTTAGGATAGCTATTATCAAAAAGATAAAAGATAACAAATATTGACAAGGATGTGGTGAAAAGGAAATCCTTGCATGCTGTTGGTGGGAATACAAATTGGTGCAACCATTTTGGAAAACAGTATGGAGGTTCTTCAAAAAATTAAAAATAGAACTACCATATGATCCAGCAATCCCACTTTTGGGTATATATCTAAAGAAATTAAAATCAGTATCTCGAAGAGATATCTGCACTCTCAAGTTCATTGCAGCATTATTCACAATAACCAAGATATAAGAATAATCTAAGTGTTTTTGATTTATCTATCAATTGTCTGTTGATGGATAAATGGATAAATAAAATGTATTCTATATGTACTGGTGGAATATTATTCAGTCCTTAAAAAGAAGGAAATTCATTTGTGACAACATGGATGGACCTAGAGGACATTATGCTAAATGGAATGAGCCAGGCACAGAAAAGCAAATACTGCATGATCTCACTTAGACCTGGAATCTAGAGGGTAGAAAAGTGGTTGCCAGGGGCTGGGGTAGGGGTGGAAAATGGGAGGATTTTGGTCAAAGTGTACAAAATTTCAGTTATAAGATGAATAAGTTCTAGAGTTTTAATGTGCAACATTGTAACTATAGTTAATAATAATAATGTATACTTGAAATTGCTAAGAGAGTGATCTTAAATGTTCTTACCACACACACACACACACACACACATACACAAACTATATCAGGTGATGGATGTGTTAATTGCAGTAATCACTTCACAATGTATGTGTATATCAAAGCATTATGTTGTACACCTTAAATATAAACAATTTCTATGTGTCAAAAAATAAGCAAAATAAAAATAAGAAAAATAACAACAAGAAAACACCAAAATGACTGGAGTTTAGGGTGTTAATTCAGGATAGCTAATAATGAAGCTGGAAGAATAAGTCATACTGATATTGTGAAAGGCCTTATTTGCAGTCCTAAGAGTTCAAACTTCATCCTGGAGGTCATAGGTAGCCAAAAATTAAAATTAGAAAGTTTTTAAATAGGGAAGTGTCATGGTTACATTGAATCTTTGAAGGGAAAACTCTGGGGATAGGAGAGGACAGATTGGTGAGGACAGTCATTGGCAGCAGAAAGACCCCTTGGGAGGCTGAGGCAATTGTCCAAGCTATAGAGGGGAAAATCTAGGCCACTGCAGGGTGGAAAGGAGAGAAAAGTTTAGAGAGATATTGAGGAGAAGAATTTTTTTAAAAAAATGGTTGGGAGCTGAGAAGGTAAAAGGAGTAGAGAATAATTGTGGTGTTATAGAGACAGGGGACTCAGGAGGAGGGCCAGGTTTGAGAAGAAAGACAATGAATTCAGTATCTGGTGTTTGATTTGGCTGGAGAATGTATAGATATACAAGAAGTTGTCCAGTAGGCAGTTGGAAGTAAAAATCTGGATCTCAAAACATATGTGTGTTGAATAACCAACTTAGCCCATCTTGCTCTGAAAAAACCCCAGCTGTTCACAGACCTTTGAGAAAAAGGAGCTGATTCTTTGTCTTTTCCATCACCCTGCATTCATATCCCGCTTTCTCCCAAATAGTTGCCCACCCCCCATATTAGAGGAGAATTGGTATAATTAGAACCTTTTCATGAATACTATACAGCAGTAGACTGAGGGTTATAAACATCTTTGCAATTTACATACTCTGTGAGAAGAATGACTATATTTCATTCAATACTCCATGTGTAAAGAACTCTATTTATTTAAAAGAGATGTTTCTGGGTGTCTATTATGTGCCAGGCACTGTGTTATGCACAAGGAATATAATAATAGACAAAAATAAATGTAAATTCAGCTCAAAGAACTTTCTAGTCAGTGGAAGGAGGCAGACATTACTCAAGATAATATTCAGTACCCTAAGAAGGAGAACACAGTTCACGGTTCTGTGAGCACACAGAAGAAAAAGAAAATTGTCGTAGAGAAGGTTTCCTCAGGAAAATGATGTTTGGGACTAATTCTGGAAGATGAATAGGGGATGGTTGAAAAAAACACAAAAAGGCCCTATGGTGGGAGAGAATTTGATGTATTTGAGGAACTGAAATAAGCCTCATGTGGCCGTGCACAGGGAAGTGGGGGGTGGGTGGATGCCGTAAGATAATGCTAGAGATGTGGGCAGAGGTTATAGGCCTTGACAAAGCTTATTCATTAAACCAAGAGCAATGGGAAGCCACTGGAAGGTTTGAGCAGTGAGATGACACGGTCTGATTTTCAGTTTAGGAAATCCTCTTTGTCTACAATGTAAAGGACAGATTGGCTCACTGCTTGCCCTGGTTAGAATGTTACCCTATGCTGCTCTTTACCCAAATTTATTTTCTCTTGTCTTTATCTTTGCAGAATGCTTAGAAACAAGGTTGGACCAAGCTAGGGAAGACTTGAAAATGACTCTTGTATGTCCATATGAGAGTCAGTGTGCCACCCCCCTGGTATTGGGGACAGCTTTATGAGAGTTGTTCAAGTAACAATAGTGGAAGCATTGACCACTTAGATATCCATGCCTAGTGGAGAATGTGCAATGAGAAAAGCAAGGTCATTTGGGTTCTAGGTCCCGTGCTTCCACTTGCTAGGTATAAAACCATGAGGAAATCATTTAAACCCTTCCCACTGCAGGTGCCTCATTCTTAGAATGAAGGCAGAAAAATGGACAGGCTCCCTTCTGCCCTTCCAATTTTATTTAACAAATAATGCAGAAAGGGCGATTCTTCAACTACTGTATGTTTCCATAGGCAAAGAAAAATATGTTGATACAATGGAATTCCCATGTCTCTAGGATCTACATTACAGCACACAGACATATACTATAAATTTAATCCACTTGCCTTTTATTCTTAACCTACCGTTTAAAATCGGACTCTATATGTAGAACTAAACACACATCCATATTTACTTCTTGTATTTATTAGCTAGCATAAATACTTTGAAATCGGTCTTTGGGCTCTTAAAAATCTTGAGAAAGGCACTTTGTTTCCTTTCCATGTAAACCAGGTATGCAAATGATTAATAGAATTGTTGGTAGTTTTTATTTTTCATGGTCTCAAATCCATAAGGAATATGTAGCTAATTTAAACTTCATTGTATTAAATTGTAGAATACACCATAAAATACTGATACTACAACTTTCATCAAACAAGTAAACATTTGTTATGGGGACAGTAAAATTTACTTTTCACAAAAGGAGCCTACAGTAATAACGCATTCAATTCTATTTCCCAGAATGCTTCTTAAGTATGTTAATAAAGTCTTTATTGTGTCTGCTTATAAAAGTCGCCACCATTTCCCATTAGAAAGTCTCTGTTTATTCATCAAACATTTACTGACAGTGACTGCTGGGAGCAGCTTCAGATTTCCACTCCATTACACGTTTGTGGCATAAAGCACATTAATTATAGATATATTACAATATTCAACTCATTGAGGAAAAATTAGATGATCAAGGCTCATTTTCCTTGACAATAAGCAAGTTAATGAAAATACTAATTACCTGATGATGAAGTGGAGCCTTCAGGATTGAATGCTTAGCATCTGTAAAAGAGTTCTGTGAATCTAGCACAGAATATTAAAGCCAGAAGCATTGGAAGTCTATGAGGTGGCCCTTGAAATTGTCCAGTGCCCTTTAATCAGAGGAAAAACTGTAGTCAGAGGTGAGGCAGAGTTCTATATTTGGGGGGAAGTCATTGAAAAGTCATACTGTTTAACTAAAATTTTTAAATTAATATTATCTGGGATACAAATAAACTTCATTATAGATAATTATACAAAGAATAGGTTCATTGTCAGTAAGGACATTGCCATCTCCTAGTTACCCATTTTGTAATAATGTCAGAACTATCTTCAGCCATTTTAAAATTGTAAGGGAGAAATGTCCATTAAAAAATTCCCTTCTCTCAATTTCTAAAAGTTTAGCCTAAATAGTGATAAACTGTCAGCAGAGGAAAGCCAGTTTACATCAAGTAAAACATTTTTAGATTCTTAAAAATAAACTCTTTCCAAATGAGCATATGAAATAATTCTCAACATCATTTGTTATTAGAGAAATGTGAATTAAAACAGTAATGAGATACAACTACACACCTTTTAGAATCGCTAAAATAAAAGAAAAAAACCCACTGACAATACCAATTCCTGGCTAGGATATGATACAACAGGAACTCTCATTCATTGTCAATGGGGATCAAAATGGTACAGCTACCTTGGAAGACAGTCTGGCAGTTTCTTACAAAATTAAACATAGTCTTAACATCTGATCCAGCAATCATGCTCTTAAGTGTTAACCCAACTGTTTGAAAACTTATGTCTACATAAAAACCTGCACATAAATGTCTATATCAGCTTTTTTATAATCACTCCAAACTGGAAGCAACCACAATGTCTTTCAATAGATGAGTAGGTAAACAAATTGTGGTATGTCCACATAGTGGAATATTATTAAGCAATAATAAAGTAATGAGCTACCAAACCACATAAAGACATGGATAAATGTTAAATGCATATTACTAACAGAAACAAGCCAGTCTGAAAGGCTACATACATTCCAATTTTATGACGTTCTGAAAAAGGCAAAACTATAGAGATGGTAAAGAGATCAGTGGTTGCCAGAGATTGGGGGACAGTGAGGATTGAATAAATGAAACCATTCAGCTATTGAAACAGTAAATTATTCTGTACAATATGGTAATGATGAATTCATGACACTATGCATTTGCCAAAATCCATAGAACTTTATAGCACTAAGATTCAACCTTAATTATGCAACTTTTAAAAAATCATTTGGGTGGCTAGAGGATACCAGGATGAAATGCAGAATGTAACAAAAGAATCTAAATGTATTACCAATGTATAAAACAACCTAACTGAAAGGGATGGTGGGGAAAAGCTGCTAACTTAAGTAACTTTGGACATAAGTAGAGTCTGTAAAACCAAAAGCAAAAAACATAAACACTGGACTCTAGTTTATAAAGTTGTTTACCACAAAAGTATGAGTAAACAATTCTGAAACCATGATGCATGTATACCAGAATTAAACGAGTAGGTAAATTTTTGATCACAAGAGCCAAGTTTTCACTGTTGAAGTGGAAAGTTATAGATAAGCAAGGAGAGAAAGCTAAGAATGATCCGTGTGGTAATGGATTAGAGTAGACACATCAGTATAAATACATATTTAGCTTAAATATTGGTACAGATAGTGTCATAGATAAATATACATAATACATAAAATTGTAGATATACACATGTGTATTGTATATTGGTAAAACCAAAACCACAATGATGGGAATATGTCGAAAGGACACAGGAGCCAACTGAAAGAGCTCCAAATGACCAAAGCTGGAACAACTTGAGCAAAAAATAAAGTAGCATTGGATTATAACCTGGAGTATAAAATAATGATCTATAGGTCCTAAATAAATAAATGGAGAAAAGACAAAACTCCCATGCAGAAGAATCCCAAATAACGTATGTAGCTACTCAACCCTCAAGGCTGTGGGGTGTAATTGCACGTGAAGATTTCCTTCCAAAGAGTATAGTATGGAAAGAGGAGAAAAGAGTAACTTCACAGTAAAGAAATCTGACAAATATTCTCTCAGCCAGGTGATCAAGGTTAACATCAATAGCACTAATTCATATTGATAATATGTACCCTTGATATATGATGAGGGAAGTTTACCTCCAGTCTTTCTCCCTGGCACTTTGCCTCTGTGGTCTCTATTCCAAAAACACGTTACTTCTGTCTAATCATGAAAAATCCCCGATAAGGGGACATTCTACAAAATATCTATCCAGTGGTCCTCTAAACTGTCATGGTCACCAAAAACAAAGAAAACCTGAGAAATTGTCACAACCAAGAGGAGTCTAAGGAGATATGACAACTAAATGTAATGTGACATCCTGGATGAGATCCTAGATCAGAAAAGTGACATTAGGTAAAAACCAAGGAAATCCAAATAAAATGTGGACTTTAGTTAATAATAATGTACAATATTGACTCATTGATTGTGACAAATGTACCATAACAATGTAGGATCTCAATAATGGGGGAGATCAGTGTGGGGTATAAGGGAACTCTATGCAGTATCTTTGCAATTTTTCTGTAGATCTAAAAGTATTCTGAAATAAAAAGTTTATTTTTAAAAATAGGCCTTTTCCACACATGCCTGAATTATTTCTCCCATTTCTCAAACTGGCAGTCTAAATTAGAATAAGCAAACTGCTGAGTATGTCTTCTGATTTCATTCCAGCATCAATTTCCATGCTCTTTTGGCAACTATAGCTCTGCACAGCCTCTCCCTTTTCCTGTGCATTATCCATTGAATGAGTTCCAAATCACTCTGCTGTGAAGTAGCCAAAGATCCATTTGATGGATGGTCATTTTACATACCTGTTTTGGGGTCTTTGATTGATGTGTTGGCATGCATCTAATTTAACTTCTCTTAATAGGGAAATGAGGAAAACATACATTTGTGCAAGCTGCAGTCCAGTGTGATGCTCATCCAAAAGGTTTAATTTAGAAATAGTTACTTAATAATTCAACATGGACAATTCCTTGATTCCCGTTGACTTTCAATTCAATCAGGAAAGCTGCATCTTGGATTTTCCATTATTATGAAGACTGATGTATTTTATAAGAGCAAACAGCTGCTCTGGCAGATTAATGTTCCTTCTTGTCACCCTGCAGTGAAAGCTTACTTGGAATTCTTCTCTTGTAAAATGTGGTTTGGATCCAAAGAATTTAATCAGCTGACCACCAACGAGTTTAACACTCTCCTCTGCCCTGGGTCAGTTCTTATAACCCTTGCCCACCAAAGTTCAGCAAGATCTTCAGATAGATGGCCTCTCCTGAATTAAATGCCACATGTAGTGAAATGCCCAAGCACTCTCAAGAACTAGGCTTTCTCATTGCAGACTTCTCATTTGTTGTGGACAAATTACTTAACCTTGGAAGGCTTTATTCTACCTCCATTAAATGGGAACAATAATACTTACCTGAACTGTCTCATAGATATACAGGAAGATCATACATTTATTCAACAAACATTTCTTGAGTACCTACTATGGCAATATGGAAGACACCAAGGATGTAATAGTCCAAGCAAAAAAAAAAAAACACCAAAAATTGCTGTTCTTGTGAAACTTGCGTTCCGGTAAAAAGAAAAAGAAAATAAAAAATAGTATATACAGTACTTTAGTGGTTAGAAATACAATTAAAAAATAGGTAGAAGAAGGATAGGGACTCTTGGGGAGGAGGAGGAGTCATTTTAAATATGCTGATCAAAACAGGCCTCACTGAGAAGTGACATTTGAGTGAAGACCTGAAGGAAGTGAGGGAGCCAGCCAGGAGGGTATCTGAGGAAAGAGCATTTCAAGAAAAGGAAACAGCAAGTATAAAGGCCCTGAGGGAGGAGTAGGCTGAAATGTTCAAAGAACAGCAAGAAGACTAATGTAGCTGGAACAAAGGAAGCTGTGTGAAGAGTAGTAAGATACGAGGTTAGATAGGTAATGGAGAAGACAGGTCATGTAGAGTCTTGCATGCCATTGTCAGGACTTTGGTTTTTGCTCTGGTGAGAGGGGAATCCATTGAAGATGGGATGCCATTTTCAACAGGGCAGTAACATGATCTGTTCTTTGCTTTAACAGGATCACTCTAAACAGAGACTAGATGAGAGGCAAGGTTAAGAGCAAGAAGACAAGTGAGTTAGCAATTGAGGTAATCTAAGGAAAGATCATGGTGACTTGGGCCAGGACCCTAGCAGAAAAGGTATTGAAAGTGACTAGATTCTACATATATTTTGAAGGCATAGTCAATAGAATTTTCTGAGACATTGGATGTTAGATATGAGAGAAAGAGAGGCATCTCTTTCCAAAATTTTTGATGAACAATTAAAAGGACAAAGTTGCCACTAGCTGACACAGGTAATATAGCATAAGAAATAATTTTGGGGGGACAGGGAAGGTCAGAAGATCAGTTTTAGAAATATTATGTTTAATATGCCTGTTATATATTCAAATGAAGATTAAAATTAGACAACTGAACATATGAGTCTAGAGCTTGGAGGAAGAGCCCAAACTGGAGATAGAAAATGTGTAAGTCATCAGTGGATAGACGGTATTTAAAGCAATGAGAGTTCACTGGTCACCAAGTGAGTCAGAACCATAGGAAAAGAGAAGAGGTGTTCTAAGGACTCAGCTCTGAGGGATGCCAATGTTAAGAGGTCAAAAGATAAAGAAGAACAGCAAAGAACACCAAAAAGAGGCAAGGGTTGAAAATGAAGCCAAAGAAGAGATTGGTGGTAGAGACCTGAATCCACAGGAAGAAATGTGGCAAGGAGGAGAGAATTTTCAATCACATGAAATGCTGCTTGTAGGTCAAATAAGATAAGGTCTGTGAACTGACTTTTGGGTTTAGTGTAATGGAGATCATTATGACCTCGTTTGGAGGCAAGAAAGAGCATAATTGCAGGGGGTTCAAGAGTAAATGGAAGTTCCTGGTTTTGATGATCGTACTATGGTTACATAAAATGTTAACATTAAGAAAAGCAAAGTGAAGGGAATATGGAAATTCTCTGTTACTATTTTTGCAACTTTTCTGTAAATCTACAATTGTTTCAGAATAAAAAGTTGGGAAAAGTACATGGGAAGTAAGTAATTGGAGACAGTAGTATAAGCAACTTTTTCATAGAGTTTTCTTGAAAAGGTAGGAAAAAGATAGATGGTTGCTTGAGGAAATGGGGTCAAGAAAGGTTTTTGTTTGTTTGGCTTGGTTTTTTGTTTGTCTTAAGCTAGAAGAAAGAACATCATGTTTGTGTGCCAATGGGAATCATCTGGTAGAAAGATAAGATACAGGAAAGAGATGACTATTGCTGAAGCAATGTCCTTGAAGAGGAAAAATGCAACCTGGTGTCCCTGTGGAAGGACTGGCCATAGCCACGAAGGGCAGGGGGAAGAGTACAGATGCCATTTGCAGGTAGATGTGCAAATCCTGTCTGAGTGCATCATATTTCTCACCAAACAGGGAAGCGAGTTCACAGAGTGAGTGAGGATGGTGGCAGAAGTGCAGGGTGCTGGAGTTTTAAAGAGAGAGAAAAAGTGAAATGGTCTCCTCTAGGGACTGGGAGGGAGAATCAATGATGGCATTTGAGATGCTAGAAAATGATTAGCATGAGTATAAGAAAGACAGACCAGGGCCTGGGCGTGCAGGGGCAAACTCTTCTCTCTTCTGATCATTACCAATAGCAGAAATTTGAATTGAGAGACAGGCCATGCCAAGGGAAGTTCCTGAAGCAATGTTTAAGCCCACCTTGAAAGTCTTACTGTCACTTTAAAACATCGTAAAAATCTTCACACACCCAATATCAAATAACTTTCCTCTCAACTGTTACGAGACAGAAATAAGATAACATTGCACATTCTTCTGCCTGAACTGGCCAAATTACACCTCACAGATATATGCATTTAATTATATACTCCTATAAATATATAATTTTTTAAAGCAGTGACTTTATTCATGAATAGAAAATTTAAGAGGAGATCCCAAAAAGAAATTGAAAAAGTTCTGTCATCGGCAGACCAAGTGCTGCCCTGTGATATTAAAGTGTCCCTGCTAATCTCAGAGGAAAACTATGTTTCCCCAGGTACCAGGCCTCATCTCAGAAGTAGGGATGGAAAAGAGAAGCATCCCGGGAGAATTGTCCCTCTCTGCTCAGCAGTCCAGGGGAAGACGCCTAATTGAGTGACATTTTAACCAGGAATCAAGGGAGATTGTTACCGCCTACCTAATAAAGCTCCTTGTTCTTCAAGCTGGTTCCTTATTCTTGGTGTGTGGGGGGTGGGGGTGAGGGGGGAATGTTTTTCTCACATTCCCTGGGCTAGTGGCTAAATTTGTCTCCTGCAGAAGAGAACAGGTGAATAACCAAGACTAAAACCTCACAGACAGGATGAGATAAAGAAGCTAAACAATTATTCTTGATAATTTGGACTAAACATACCAGTTAATAAAGAAAAAGGGGGGGTTGAAGTTCCACGAAGCTCTCTAAGGGAATAAAATTTCCAGATAATTGCAAGTTATTCACTTCAATGCCATTGAAGTAACTCAGAATATATCCCTTTCTCTTCAGAAATCCAGATGACATTGGGTAAAGTATCTACCCCAGAGATTCCCTACATGTCTCCCACCCACACCGGCACATAATAGTCTCCAGGAGCATAAGTTCTTCTGTCAACAGTGCAACATAGGTGTGTTTCTCACAAGTGTACTCATGAGAAGGGAACTTTTTTTCTCAGTTGTTTAATTTCTAATTCTGTCAAGGCTAGTGGCTAGCTCAAGATATTTGTTAGCGTCCTAGTTTTGACCTGATTTTATAATTTTATCCCTTCAGTATGGCATGTTGCAATTAACTTAAAAAGACCATGGGACTATTAGAAAGAAATTACAGAGCCGGAATCTCAAGTATGATTCCAACACTTATAAGAAGCTGGCTGGCCAGGAAGCCCTAATGCTTCCATTAATAAAGCTATTAATTTTGAAAAGCTTTGACAGCTATAACAGCTTTTTTAAGAAAGCAGAAACACTTTGCCTTTATCTCCAAAATGCCTTCTTCTTTGTATGTAGCAACTGCCTCAAGCCCCCTTCTAATGCCTGTTTTAATTTGTCTTTAATATCAGATGTGCCATATCGATTTCTTCTGTGTATATTTTCATTCTGAATAATTCAGAGGCAAGACTCTTTTTTTCCCATTACAGTCAATAGCAGGAGCAAATTTTGAGGATAATCAATTGAACTCTGACTGACGATTTCTGTTGTTGATAACCCCAGAGTTGAGGGAGGGGTAACAGCAGGGGATAATACTGCCCGACAGTCAATCACAGCTATCAGCAAAGGAACCAACACAGGTTTATGTGAGGAATGGAGATCCATACCACAGGCCCAAAAGGCCTGCTAATAGTTTGCTCTTTTTACTCTTCAACATACAGCACTCCACCTGTGGTAGGGAGAGTTGTAGTCCATTCTCATATACTTTTTCCTTTCCATTAATGTTGTTTAAAAATTATGTTTTAAAGGTGTCATCTTTTATGTGAATATGTACATCACCTATGCATCAATTCTTAATGATCTGTTCATATTTGAGCCAAGCTTTTTCCAAAATAGGGTAGAACATTGGATAGCATCCAGAAAATCAGTCCAGGGAATAAATAATTGTCACTTTTTAATTCGGATAAATTCGAAATTAATTATCGTAGAGCTGACAGAAACAATACAAGTTTGTCTAGTGTCCTCTCACCTGCAGTATGAACACATTTTCTGTACCTGTTTTGACACTGGCCCTCATCCAATTCTTTGACACACTCAATTTACTGCAAAATTGGCAACCCTCTATCTCATAAAGGAATCCAAGTGTAACAATAAATATTGGTCCCTGTGTACAATATGACTAATATAAGTCAGAGTAGACCTAATAAGTACCAGATTGTTGGGCTTCAATAATTATAGTACTGTATATTTTCCATCTTTTTCTTAAGACATTTTGATAAAATCATGATTTAACAGGATGTGCTAGAGGCAGACGAGCTTCAGCATTCTCTTAGGGATGTAGAGATCAGAACCAAGCAGGGAAAAGAGAGGCTCAGGTTAAAATGAGCAGTTCAATTCCAATTATGTGGAGTAAATGGTCTTTTTCAGGTCTGATGATTTTTGAAAACTATTTGAAGGTCTGGTGTGATTTACATGCAGTTTGCCTTGATCTGCTAAAATAAGGGCTTGCACACTACTCAGTTCAAGTATTTGAATGTAATTATGACACGTCTGTTTGTCACAAACAGGTATTCCTAAGGTAATATTTAACAACCAACCACGAAATCCCTAAAGAATTTTTGGTTATAAAATAAAGACTATAGAATTAATATCTTCTACAGTATCTGGTTTTGTTTATCTCCAGAGAAGATCCATAAAATTGCAAAATCATCTGTATTTAATTGCTAAATAGCTTATAGTTAAATAATAGCTCAATGTATGTAAAGTAAAAGAGGAAATTAGAAGTCCTGGTTTAGTTTACCATAGATAACTTATTTATAAATCTCTGTAATTTATTATTAATATCCTTATACAATAATCGCTCATGCATATAAACACAGTTAACCTTAAAATTTTATTCTGATTCCTGTTCCTTTACAAAAGAGGTATTTTGGCTTTAGAACTCATTAGTGTTAAAGGTTTTTAAAGACATTTAAAAAGTATGTTACTATTATAGTTTCCGGGGAGAAAATAGTGATTCTTTGTTCATGATCTTATTTGATGCATCAATAAATTTCATGGAGAAAAAAATTACTGTCATTAAAAACTATGGTTTCCTTGGAATTAATTTTAGGGTTAAGGCTGATATCTCAAAAAAGAGTAAAGAATGCATTATTTGTAAAGTTAGGCTTTATTTTATAAATATCAAAAGGGCTTTCATTCTACAAATTACATCATCAGTACTCATATGCTACAACTGCTTTCTTTGGAACAGGTCATTATCTGACTGGTTCTTAAAGGGTAAAATATAATTTTGAGGTGACAACTCCTTAGAGAATTAGGTGGTAGATCAAGCTGACATGTTGCATGAAAATGGAGAAGAGAATGAAAAAAAAAAAAACCTGATTCTGTTTTTGGCAAATTGTTGGTAACATATATATCAACTGGCATTTGCTAGAGTTGATAGAATTCTGATGTAAAACTAAAACATGTAATTGAAGGTAAACTGGGAAACGCAGCCTATTCTAAAGCAACAACTAGAGATATTTCACAAAGCCAAAATTAGTAATATAATATATATTATGCCTGTTTTTCCTAGCCAGCTATGAACTTTTTATAGGCTGATATTAAAAGTTGATATCAATGTTGATATCAAAAGTATAAATCTGTCTTGGGTTAAAATAAAGAGGAAAAGAATCTAAGTAAGAAGATCTGGGTTCTAGTGCCAGTGCTAGGAGTGCCACAAGCCAGCTACATAATCTCCGTTGGACTAATAAATAATAATAACAGGAATAGTGGGAACCTGATTATTGGAAGTTTTCTTTGAACCAGAGACTATCTCATTTAATCCTCACGAGAACCCTGCGAGGTGGGTACCATTCTTATTTTCGTGTTGCAGAGGAAGAACTTAGTGAAAAGGAGGTTGATAATTTGCCTAAAGTCACACTTTTAGTAAATGGTAGAGTCAAGGGGACCAAAACTCAGACCTGGCTGATTCGTAACCACCATGAATATGTATCATCTGTGCAAATATTGCGGGTGAAGCAAATGGTCACCCTCTGGTTCTAAAATCTGTCATTCCTCAATTTTATATGCACTGCCAAGCAGAGGATTTTCTGAATTTTTTCTTTTTCTTTTCTTTTCTTCTTCTTTTTTTTTAATGGAGGAGCTACTTTTTTTGTTTGTTTTCCAAATGCTTCCAGTAACTATGGGGTGGGAAGAAGTGAAGAACCTTCACAAGAAAGTCACTGAAAGAAATGAGGAAGGGGCACCATGGCCAGCTCACTTCCCCTCCTCAAGAATCTTGGAAAATCAAGAAAGGGGGCCACGGCAGCAACTGATAACAATGGCCCTGCAACAGCTAGAACATCCTACCCACTTTGAATGACCTTGCTAAGGAGATAGAGGACTATGACAGGGATAACAGTATAATGGTAATTAACTAGCGGTAGGATATGCTTCCTTTCTGGCATTGTCCATGGGTCAAACTTTCTAACTAATAGCCCAAGAAGTCTTCTGGCATTGTGAGAATAAATAAATGATAATGTCCTGTATAAGGTGCATCTCTGTTCAAAGCAGCTCCACTTCTTCCGAGTGTTAATGGGGAGAGCTCAAGACACCTGGTAACTTGATCTCAGGTAGAATTGTAGGGTCAGGGGATATATATAGTAGGACAGGCATAAGTTTAGGTCCAACCCTTTCAACCATGTCATATGTAGCCTTGGGTAATTAATATAACTTCTTTGAGTTATATTTTCCTCATATAGGAAAAAAAGTATAACAAAACCTAGCTCATAGGTACATCATAAACATGTATGTGAACATAGGGTGATTATGAGAAATCAGAAAAATAATGGGCACCCAGTGCCTGCCACAAAACAGGAGCTCAGTAATTATCAGTTCTCGTTGCTTTGCATCCTCATGACAGAGAGATGCTTCTCTCACCATATTGTCAAAGGAAGGTGCTACCTTGAAAATTCATTCCAAACTTGAACATCCCTTATAGAGGGGAATGCTAGTACCAAAGATCCTGGATTGAGAAATGCCAGAAAAAGGGGAAAACAAGATCAAGGTCCCCATCAGGTGCTTTAATTTCCTGTCGGTTTGTCCAAGCCAGTCCTGGAAGCTCAAGCTCATTCTAAACTGCACCAAGGAGCACCTGGGTCCAGATGAAGTGCCTTCTTAAGGGCCTCATGGATTTATCTCTGCATGCCCAGTAGGATACATCCGTGCCTAGATATTTCAGTTTATAGTCTTTTAGTAGCCTAAAATATATTGAAGCATTGTGGATAAAATTTCAACAAAATAAATGACAGATTTTTATATGTGCATTCAAGAAAGAAAAACGTGTCTCTTATGCAGGCCATAATTGTGAAACTTATGCTAATGGAAATCATTGTAACACTTTATTCATAAGGGTCATTTATAAATGATGTATGAATGTCCATAAATGTCTCTCTTATTTGCTATTAATAGTTAGGAATGCTATTATTTTTACATAAGCCAAGTGTGATTCCTTTCAAATGGAAGCAACAATAGGTATAATGTGTTGGAACGAGTCTACAAATAAAATAAGCATATTTTTGCCTGGTTATTAACTACAATAAAGTATTTCCACATGGGTTATTTAAGGTTTTATTTAGATTTCATCTTTAATTTGGAAAAACCTCAGGGTGCTATTTTCAATGAAATGTATCAATCATAACACTTGGAACCCAATTATTACACTTCAGCTAAATTACTTACTCTGATCTTACCATTTAAAGCACACTTCAAAACCACAAGTGAGTTGTCATAAAAAGATTTCCTTTTCTCAGACTCTTTTTTATTTTTACTAATAATATTTTTTAATCAAATTTGTTTAAGGGGAAGGCACCATCGCACATCAACATTACTCTGCACAGTGAAGAGAATATAAAACCCACAGTTATTGGTCTTTTGGTTTGCCCTTCCCATCAGAAGCAAAGAGTCAAATACTATCTTGCTTCTCTTCCCAACACATAGGAAGGATGGGTTGAGAGTAGGAGTGGAAGTTCTGGAATGATCTACTGTGATTTGGCATATCTTGTTAAATGTTCATTTGATTGAATTTCACCAAACGGTTTGTTTCAGATGTAGAAGAAAAGGAAATGCTCTTCAGGGTGATTTATCTAAAGACTGTTCCATTGGCATTTTGCAAGGTGAGCCATACAAGGTAGCATGAGCAGCACTAATTCTGCTCTTCTAATTCAGTGTACCCAAAGGGGTGGAAGTGCAGGCTTGGGAAGGTCTAGGGTTGCAGCCACCCGTCTTTGGAAATGGGTGGATAAGTCTCAAAGGGTGGGAACAGCTACCTAAATCCTAGCTTAGGATTAACCTGTGTCGTGCCAGACAGATGAGAGAGGGGAGGGAAAGGAAAGGAGAAACTGCATGACTTCCTCCTTTTCCTACTTGTCCCGGCTTCTTTGATGATTTATCCTTCCACCTTGTATCACAAGGCTGGACTCCATGAAGGTCTGGAGCAGAGGCTACCCTGCCCTGCAGCCCATTTCCATGATGAAATTTCCTTTAAATGAAAATTGATGCCAATATTTAAATACACAGTGCCACAAAAACCTGCACATGGATGTTTATAGCAGCTTTATTCATAATTGTCAAACATGTATGCAAACAAGATGTCCTTCAGTAGCTGAATGAATAAACTATGGTATATCTAGACAATGGAATACTATTCAGCACTAAAAAGGAATGAGCTATCAAGCCATGAAAAGACAGAGAGGAACTTTCAAATGTGTATTATTAAGTGAAAGAAGCCAATCTGAAAAGGCTATACACTGTATGATTCCAACCATATGACATTCTAGAAAAGGGAAAACTATAAAGACAGTTGAAGGATCAGTGGTTGCCATGGGTTAAGGAGGGAGTGATAAACAGGTGGAGTACAGAAAATTTTTAGGGCAGTGAACCTACCCCATATGCTACTATATTGGTAGATACCTGTCATTATACATTTATCCAAACCTACAGAATGTACAACACCAAGAGTGAACTCTAATATAAGCTATGGACTCTGGGTAATTATGATGTGTCAATGTAGGGCCATGAATTGCATCAAAGGTACCACTCTGGGGGGGGATGTTGATAGTGGGAGAGTCTGTGCATGTGTTGGGGGAGGAGTATACTGGAAATCTCTGTACCTTCCTCTCAATTTTGCTGTGAACACAAAATTACTCTAAAAAAGTAAGTCTAAAATAACTAGAAAAGAAGATTTGAATGTTCCCAACACAAAGAAATGATAAATGCTTGAGGTGATGGATATCTCAATTACCCAGATTTGATCATTACACATTGTATGCTTGCATTAAAATATCACATGTACCCAATAAATATATACAACTATTATGTATCCATACTGTTTATATAATAAATAAATAATAAAACCTATTTGAAAAAGTGCACAGTGCCTAAGAGGGAAAGCATTTTTAGTGTCTTCTGGGCAACACAAAGGATGATGGGCAGCACTTTGTGAGACCTGGGGGGAGAGTGGACACTGCTGTCAGAAGAAGCATCTCAGGCCCAGTGGCTGGCAGGTAGAAACCAATCTCAGTCAAATTCATATTTTTGCCCTGGGCCAGATGGGTCTAAAAGCTTCACGCTTTTGCACAGCTCCTCCCCCGGGGTCCCAACTGACCGAGGGGTCACGTGCTTATTTCCCCAGTCTCTCCCCCTGGGTAAATGTCAGAAGATCTGCTGATATACCGTTCAATTTCACATCCATCCTTTGCCTCATGTGAATGATGGTTTGGGGGGAAAGGGAGGATTTTTAATAACACATGAAACTTTCAATTCCTGTGAGCAAAACTAGGATGGCTTGTCAACTCTGCCCAGGGCTGTCAGAGACATGGGGCAGAGCAAATGGGCAGAGATTCTGGTCAGAACTCTTCTTTATTCCAGGGTCAGAAGTTTCATTTCTCAGGCTAGACCTTTGGAGTTTAATCACAGAAATACAAGGCCAGGTGAAGAGAAACTGTGCTGACTACCTGTCATTCTCTACTTTAGGGATTTATACACAGTGCCTGGCACATCATAGGTTCACATAAATATTGGTTGAATAAGTACAGGATGGTTGGATGGATGGAGGGATGCATGGACAGGTGGATGGATGAACTCAGTATACCTGGGCATTGCATTGTTTTACTTAACTCTCACCATCCTACGAGGCAAGTGCTGTTGTATCCATGCTTCCTCCCTCCCCACAAACCATCATCCATATGAGTTGAAGGATGGAAGAAAGAAGGTGAGGAAATGGAAACTAACACATAGGAGTTGATATGCACACCCCAGCCTTTTTTATTTCAAAATCCGTTGTTGTGGATGTTATGCTTACTCTACTGTCATTTCTCCCACACATCAGAATCTATCACCTCAGAAAATTGGGATATGTAAAGCTCTAATGGGCCAGACCATGATCCTGGTAGTATTACAGGTTGTGAGGATAGGAGGTCAGAAAAAGGTTTTACCTCTCTGATCACCAAGGAGCCACACAGTACTCCCAGCAGCAGGGAGGGCTGAGCATGTTGGCCAGTTCTCCTCTCTGTGTTCCAGCTTTGATGTATGTGGTGTAACCAAGAACAGGTAAAGAAAATATGGTAACTGAGTTGTGGGTTATATGTTCAACATCTTTGATTTTTTTTTTTCCTTGCTCATGATGAAGTCTGTTATAGACTTAATGTCATTTAAAGCACCGTGCTTGTGGACTGCACAAGGTCCTCCTTTACCATAAACGTTACCCTTTAGCTGGAGAGGAAACTTGTAGGAGGGAAAGGCAGCACAAGTGGGGAATTAGAAATGGGATTGCTGAGAAATTGGATAATTTAATCTGGAGGGAAAAAAATGGAGAATGCAAAAAATAATCAGTGGATCCTATAGAAGTAATTATAAGAAAGATATTATCAAACATTTTCTCCATTTTTTTCTATCAATCAGAATAAAAGCATGAGATTAAACTATAATGGGAGGAATGTACATGACTTCATATCTTTACCTCCTTTGACACGTGGAAAACTTCTACTTATGTGTCAAGTTCCTGAGCTGCTACAATGACTTCAATCAAGCAGGTGTCTCCACTTGGCTTCCGTTTTCTAGAGGAAGTGTGAGATGCAGTGGAGGTGCTCAGAAGTTCACCTGGGTCTGATCCAGGCAAGGGGAGCTGTAGGCAGCTGGCAGCCTTTAGCAGGTTCCAAGTCAATGTTCGACTAAGAAGGAAACAGAATAGGGACAAATTAAACCCACCACATTCTCCTGTAATCATGGAGCAGGATGGTAATAATGGATGACATTTTATTAACAGAACCCAGCTAAGTCCTCTAATTCCATTACCTCCAGTTTAGTCTTTACAAGAACCCTATTGGTAGGTACCATTTTTGTCCCCATTTTAATAGTAGGTTAAAAAAAAAAGCTCAATCATATTGTAGTCCTTAAATATGCACAATAAAAAGTAAATTTAAAAAAAAAAGAAGCCTAAGAGAGGTTAAGTAACTTGCCCAAGCTTACACAGCAGATTGCAAAGCTGTAATTCAAATCCAGGCCAGTACGATTCCAATCTCTAATCTCAGGTACTAACATCTAAATGCAAATAACTGACTACTCAATCAACCTAATTTTTTTTTCTGATTTCCACGTATACTGGAAAGAGCAAACCAAAAAGTAAGATAACAGAGATTTAACTTTAAAAACAAATTAAACATCTAAACTGTGATCGCAGAGCAGTCCAAAGTCAGCTGTATTATTACCTCAGTTTTTCATTCAGTCAGTTTCTTCATCAGAATTTATTAAGAATTTGTGTTTAGACCGTTTGAACAAAGCTCTGAATAGACAAGTCTGTTATATTTGTTATATTAGATGCAATGTGTGTACTATATATATCTGCTATAAATTTATTATAAATGGGAAAGTTATACAAAATATTTTAAACACAATGCTAAATAATCAGAGATGGTTTTAAGGAGAATTTCTGCTTTTCACAGGTTAAATCAACTAACCACTCCCTGACCATTACAGCTTCTTGAGGTTTTACTGTAGTGTCTTATGTACACTTAGATGATTTTCTAGTAACAACTAAGAAAATGTCCAGCTAGTCAGGGAAACTCAACTATTTCTAAGCCTCTAACTACTAAAATCTAGTAATACACAAATCAGTATCAAGACAGAGAGGAGAGAAGAAAAGAAAGATCCAAAGCATTCCTTGAAGACAGATTCTCTTAGAATGATGGACAACTAGTTTCTACTTACTTTGTAGCTAATTGGAGAAATGCTTTTGAGGGTCAGAGGATATTTGAGGAGCTACAACTGGCCACTAGCCAACTACAATACTGCTTCCCAAAAGGGTGCACTGATCAGACTAGAATAACGGAGCTCCTTCTGCAGAACCCAGGGAGGAGTTACTGGAAATGGCAAAGCATATTACACTTAACATTACCCAACAACATAAAATGATGTATTAACATTCTCCCTGAATTCAAGATGTTTATTGATTTTTTAAATCTTAGATAATTTAACTAGATTACATTTGCATTATGTAGTATCAAATAAGCATTTTAAGTTATTTCTGCTCGCATCTCAGACTATTTTGTCCAAAATATTTCTTTCTTGCCTGAATTTATAGAATGCACTGAGGTGATACAAATCAACCAAAGTTAATAATCAAATATTTACATGTGTTAAATACTACATTTATTCATAGAGTCCAAAATAATTTTTTAAAATGAGAGCATGTCTGATAGTAATATCAAATTAAGAGAAATTTGTGAATGATTGTGTCTGTGTGACATCTAATAACTAAGATGAGGTCCAGTGTTATGTAAATGAAACAAGAAAAATGTTCTGCCCAAAGTAAAAAAATTAAGTGAGATTGACAATGTAAATAAGTATTTAGTAATATCCTATGGCATAACACTTGCTCAGAGGTTATATGTCCTGTGAGCCCAGCTATCCTGAAAGCAACAACCAGGAAAGGAAAGACCTCTGAACCATCAAATAAATATCACAGAATGTCAAGTTAGACTGACCTGGGCTCAAATCCAGACACTGCCACATGTGAACTGTATTTCACATAAGTCACTTTACCACCTTGAGCATGGCTTCAACTGTACCCTAATTTACAGGGTTGTGGTTAGAATTAGCCTTAACGAAAGTGCCTTGAAAGTGCTGACACATAATAGGCCCACCACAGAAAGTAATTAGTACAGTATTATGGGCTAAACTGTGTTCTCCCACAATTCATATGTTGGACCCTAACCCCTCGTACCCAAGAATGTAACTGTATTTGGAGATAGGGCCTTTAAAGAGGTAATTAAGATAGATAATACAAGTCATATGCGTGGGATCTAATCTAATCTGACTGGTGTCATTTTAAGAAGAGGAAATGTGGACACACAGAGAGATGCAAGGGGCTCACATACACAGTTGAACAACCCCATAAAGAAGCAACAAGAGGGCAGCCATCTGCAAGCCAAGGAGAGAGGCCTCAGTAGAAACCAAATCTGTGATACCTTGATCTTGGACTTCTAGCCTCCAAAACTGTGAGAAAATAAATTTCTGTTGTGTAAGCCACCCAGACTGGTGGTGTTTTGTTATGGCAGCCCTAGCAAACTAATACTTATAGTCATTGCCATCTTCTTCAAAGTAGCTTTGTTTGAAGAGGAAGCATTTGAGTGACCATTTGATTGATGTAATTTCCTAGACTTTAAGCTTTTATTCCCATTCCCATGTATTCAGCATTTATCCCCACATCCAGTACAGCGTCCAGGCACATAATACATTCTCAATATGTATTTGTTGAAGCTATTAATGAGTGAATACATGAATGAATTAATGAATTAATAAATAGTAATCAGAGGATAAGCCTCTGGTGCTGAGTATGCTACAACAGACAGCTGACAGATTCACAGGAACAATGGTCAAACGTTAATATATGCCAGGCATCATGCAGTAAACACCATAAAAAGCAAATGCAAAAATATAGAACCTTAGGAGTCTGAGAGTTTTTTCAGTAAGAAAAAAAGGTCCGTGTTACCCCTTCATTATCTTTGGAAATACACTGTGTAATCACTGTTCCAGAGAGGCAGTTGTTTATGAGAAGGAACACTAGGCTCAAAGCCAGATGACTTTTGTTTGTTTTCTTGTTCTGCCACTTACCAGAGGGAAAGTCATTTAGCCACACTGAGTCTCAGTTTCCCCTATTGTAAAACAGAAATATTGATACCTGTCCCACCTATTGTATAAAGCTGTGGTGAAGACCAAATGAGAAGGTGTGTGTGTGAAAATGATCTATACAGTGTTATGTGGATTACAGGCATCCAGTTCATAATGGTAACCTTGAATCATTAAGTACATATTAGCTTATATTCTGCACATTAAGTTTTAATATGAAAGAAGGTACATAATAGATTTTTAAAGCATTTCATTTAAATATGTAATCCCCTTGAAAAGTTCAGGCCACTTAAAAGCTTTTCTAGAAAATTGACTTATGTGGAAGTGCTCATTCCTGATGATTCTGGATAAACGTTGTAACTTCATTTTTTTACGGTGGCATTTCTGATGATAATTATTTGAAAGCTTTTTGCTTTGGGCAAGTCTGACTTTTAGATTCACTATTTTTTAAAAGTATTGTAGTAGTACCAATGAACATGTTCCAGTGAAAAATAAAATTTATTCTATTGAGTGATAGTGATTCAGGAGAAAAAGACATCTGTGCAAAGAGCAACACATTTTGACTTGTCTTAGTTATTTATGTTTCTATGTTTATATTTCACCTATCAATTCTAAAAATTTAATACAAAAAACATAAACCTTTATTCCATAGACATATCCACAACACATTTTGTCCTGAATTATACACAACCAACAGCAAGAAAAGCAAGAAACAAGAGGGAGGAGGAAAGAAAGAGCAGAATATAGAGAAATAAACTTAATATTTATCAAAACCCTGAGGTGTAAAAATCTAATTCAATTTTTAAAACATTGGCAACCCTTTAACTTTTTAATAAATAGTAGCAAAAATTGTAATAAATGTTTGGAGTTCTACTTAAATATTTGCAACACAAATTTTCTCAATATCTCCTTTTCTTTATTTACAGTGGAAAAATACCTGGCTTCATGCTGTAAATGTGTGGTCTATTGCATTTGTTCTTACAGAGGCAATACCTCAACATTATTGAATGGAGTAACATCATAATCACATGGACTATTACAAAACCACAACTAATAACTTCAAAATCCAAGCTGCCTTTTCACAATTATAGGCATAAACAATTTCAAAATATCTTAGTAATAATATAGAGCATTGGGTTACTTTTCCCAGGGTATTTTTGTAAAGTAAATCTGAAACAAAATGTTCTCCCATTCTCTTTAATTGAGCTGAAAGTAATAATTAGTTTTAGTTCTACATTTGTAACCCATGTGTCATCATAGACTAAGCTTCTTCATTAATAAATGGAGGCAGAAATTCTTGACTTTTTTGCCTCTCAGAATTAATGTATGAATACAGTCAAATGATTGGATATATTTCATGGGGATACCTAGGTAACTGTGGGTGCATTCAGATTAAGAAAATACAGAATGCTTTACAAATGCAATGTACTATTAATACAGTGGGCCTGAGTTTGCCCCAAAGCATCATTATGTAGACTTGTCTTCAGGCCAGGAGGATGACGGAACATTTTGTAAATCTAATAAAACTTTTACTCAAGAAGAAAAGAAAAACATCTTATATATTTTTCTAGGTGTTAGTCTTTGAATTGTTTTATTCTATGTGAATCTTATTTCCTTTTAGGATAAGCTTTGTTCCCGTCCTTCTCAACATCAACATATTAGTCAACAATTTCCTATGCTGTTATAGATACATTATAGATACTATTGATACATCAACAATAACTTATATTTTTTCATAAGTTTATGATTTGAGTATGTTGCATATATTTCCTTTTTAAATTTTTTCTAACTCATAAAAACTTCCAAACACAATAACTTGGAAAAAAATAATATAATGAACATTCATATACCTTTATTTTAGATTCAACAATTGTTAATATTTTTCCAATTTGCTTTTTCTGCATGTACATATATACATAAAGACATTCTCAAATATACCACAATATCATTATTATACCTACAAAATTTAAAAATTATTTTATCATTTCTATGGAAAAAATTATTCCATAAATATCACCTAATGTCCAGTTGATATTCACATTTTCCTAACAGTCCTTGACAAAAAAAAAAATCTTATAGTTCATATGCCATTGACATAATTGTTGCTGTTTCATATATTTCATGGAGTTTTTATAGCTCCTTATTTTTTTAATCCAGAACAGTCCCTCTCCCTGCCTTTTTTTTTTTTTTTTTCATGATATTGGACTTCTTAAAGAATTCAAGTCCGATTGTCCTATATAGAATGTTCCACATTCTGGTTGTTTTCTTATGGTCCACTTTAACTTACACCCCCATAACCTAGATTTCCTTAAAATGAAGTTAGGTTAAAGGCTTGATTAGATTTAGATTAAATTTTTGGCCAGAATAGTTCATAGGTGATACTGGGTACTTCAAATGTTATTATATAGTAGCAAATAATGACAGGATGTCCATCTAGGAGTTATGCTAAAATTGACCATTTAGTAAAAATGGTTACCACCTGACCTCTCCATTGTAAACTTAGATTTTTCCCATTTCAGTTAGACTGTGAATATCCTATTCCTCAACACCCTTTCACCCAATGGCTTGATCATACTCACCTGAATCAATTATTACATTAAGAACTATAAAATGGTGATTTTCTGATACTATCATTTCTTCTACATTGATTAGTTGACATTTTTCTCTAAAGAATAACTTTGCTTTGTTTATCCCCTTTCCCTGTAATTCAACAATTATTTTTTATATTTTATTTTAATACTCATAATTTCTCTAATATAAATATTAAAATAATATCATTCCTATTTTATAAATGAAGAAACTGAGGCACAAAGAAGTTCAGCAACATGTTCAGCATAGCAAGTAAGTGGCAGATACAGACACAGAACTCAGATCTCTGACTCATATTCCTATATAGTGGCAAATATATCACAGTTACCTCAGTTGATATGAGGCATATGCTCAACCCCTCAATAGCGAAAATCTTCTCCTGAAGTACCTCAGCTGTGGAACTGTGACTAAGCATCCCCTTAGAAAATTTCAAGAACAGATATCTAAATGTCCCCAGTGAAGGCTGTAGGGTTTGAGTTATCACAAATGAAAAATAGAAAATAGTCTCCAGAGGTACCAGCCAAGAATTGGGATGACATTCCCCACACCATACTTCAGTAACTAAAAGTCACTCTGAAGATCTGGGAAGTTCATCGTGAGTCACGGTTGGGGGTAGAGGGGTAGAGAATGGGATATTATTAATATTCATCCACTTTCTGGACCAAACCCTCGAAGGCAGCAGTTACACAATTGCCAGGTAATTCCCTTATTGTTCTTCTCAGTGTTTGGCTGGGAAGAGTTGCTTTTTTTTCAACATGAAGCTAATTTTGTTGTATTATAATTAAACCTACAAATGTTGGACATATTTCCACGTGGGTAACCAGTACAGTCTCCATCTACCTATTTTATCACCCTTCCTTTTCTTTGCTTCTTCTTATTTCTTTACCTACAAAGGAGTTATTTATAAGAGCATAGGGGGTTATGTAAGATAGTAATATATCAATAATAGTTTCCAAATAGCAGGCTGGCTCTACTCCTCTTTACTTCAATTCCTTTTTTTCCTTTTTCCTCTTCTTTCTCCCTCTACTACTACTACTCCTTCCTGGAAAGAAGGAAACTCTTTGAACGCTTGTTTAAAAAAAACTTATTTTTTTATTAACAAGCATTTAATACTGAGTGCCTGTGATTAGACAGATATGGTACAAGATCTTAGAGACACAAAGTAGTGAAAATTTTCTTAGAAAGTGGCAGAGAAATTATCTGTTATAATGTTGTAAATGCAAAAATAAAGGTATGCACAGTGACTTGGGGGGGGAGGGTGCTGAGGAAGAAAGACCCTCACCAACATGATTCAAAGGGCTTTTAAAGGTCTGTGTCTCCCATAAGCACTGATCAGAGATAAACAGTTGCTTCATTTCCTTGCAACAAGAAAAAAAAAAGTTTATGGGAGTCTGTTTATTTTAATTAAATAAGAATCTAAAGGGGAGATTAGTATGAACATTGGTTGATCTCAAAAAGTAGGCCTGTAGGAAAAAAAGGTTTCCTGGGGGGTTTAATGGAGAGTGAGAGCCTGGGATCCTGAAAATTATCTTCAGGATAAGCAGAATTGGCAAAATCACAGGCCCAAGCACAGGCCATAGTAGTACATTCCCAGAATTATTCTTTCAGCTGTCAGGACCTAACATCCTTCAAGAGCAGGGGTGTTTGAGTTTATTCCATTAGAAGATCCCAGGTCCATGTCAAGCCCCAGGATGAGTGAACTCCCTTTAGGGAAGACCCCCCAAGACCCTGAGCCCAGCTTTAGAAAGCCATATTCTAAAGTTCAATTGAAGCCACCTTCTCAATGAACTTGCTGTGCGACTTTGACTGAGTCATTTAACATCCCTGTGTCTCAGTTTCCTCATTTGTACAATGGGGACCACGATGCTGACCTTCCTTTCAGGCCTACTTTGAGGAATAGCTCATTAGCAATTATAAAGTAGTTTGAAAATGTAAATGCTGAATTATAATTTTAATCAACAAATCAACCTTGGTGCTTCCCACTCAATCACTCCCTCCTGGGTAAACAATCAAAACCACTGGCTGACTCAGGAACTCTGAGCCCAGAATTCACCCCTTGAACAAAACATGGCTCCTCCAGAGACACTCCTCCTTCCCCCGTGGGATCCCTTTCCTGTCACTTGCTCCTTTCACCACACTGTAGCTGCTTTTCAACCACTGAGCAGAAAACAGGAACCCTGTATGTAAAGGGTATCCAAGCTCGCACTGAACAGACACCTCAAGCAACCCAAGGACATTCTGATAAAGAAAATAACAGGTACACCCCCCAGTGATCTAAGAACCACATTTTCTCTGGGTTTTAAGTTATAAAAGTATGTATTTATTAATTAATTTTCTAACAAATATTTGCTGAGCAGGTAAAATGTGCACATGAGAATGAAAATCTTTACAGCTTAGCCAGTAGGAACCCTGTAGAAATAAGACAAGTGTCCTGTGGGCCATTGATCCTTGCTAGAGGATTAAACCACAGTCTCAAAGCCAGGCAGTCATGTTACAGACATATCCAATGCCTAACAAGGACCAGATGGTAGTGAGGAGGGGGCCACACAAACACACAAGCACGTAAGTCTTCACTGGGTGCCTGACTTTGCCTGGCACTCAGATCCCTCAAGGCTGTTAGTGTCAAACATATCTTTGTAAAAATGACTCTTTAACACAGATAAAGCAATCCATCAAGCCCTGGATTAGATTTTAACTAGAAGCTCCCTAGTTTAGGATAATAAGTGTGCCAATTCCTATAATGCTAATTACATTTTGAGCTGAAACCAGAGATGCTTCCCTTTTCATTTGTTGAGTAAGTTGGGTCATAAACTTAAGTAGAAATAAGGGCCAAGAAAATATCCCATTGGTAGGACTTGCATATTTTTACTAAGCTTAATTAATAGTTTCAGGTAGGGAAAAATATAGACTCTTAAGGTGGTTGTATTTTCTTTCACACTTCATCTGAGCCATTCAAGAGTTAATACACTTATCTGAACCATGCAACATTTCAACACTTATTATTAGTCATAAATTTGGTATGATTTTGGTACCTGTCAGGAATTTGCAAAATAAAAGCAACATAAGAAATGAGCGCTGGACTGGGAGTTAGTAGATAGATTCAAAACCCAAACCTACCACTTTCTAACTCTGTGATTTTGGGAGTCACTTAAATTCTCTTAGCTTGAATTTCCTCCTGTATAAAGTGAGAATAATAATAAGTGCCTTTCTACATCCAGGGTCATCATGAGGTATGGGATGATGTATGTGAAAACACTTTGTGTACAATAAAGCACTCTCCAAGTTTAAGGGATGATGATAATTACTTCTATTAAATGTTCACAGAATAGGTGAATTTGGAAACCCCTCACTGAATGAATATAAAAGGTATACAGATATTAGTATAGTCCCTGTGGGTAGTAATAAATATGCATTGATTACCATGAGAAGAAAGATATGAAAAAGTATTTTCTTTGGATTCTGTTTTTGATTAAAAAGATATAACTGGCTTCAGTATGCATTTCACAGCTATCACATTTATGATCTTTGCAATTAACTTCTAAAATATTCATATTTAAATGGCATGCTATAAAAATAATGGATTCAGAAAATTACCACATGTGGCAAGAATAAAGAAAAAAACAAAACATTTCTCTCCATCCCAAGAATTTTCAGAAGTTATAGTCATAGTTAATAAAATTCAATATGCTCTCAGACAGTATATACTCACAAATAGAATATTATTTTGAAGATAATTTAACTCCCTGGTATTATCAAAGCCTCCAGAATGCTGCTATTTACTATGATTAGATGCATGACAAAATATAATAAACGCATGTACAGGCGAGTGAAATGCAATGTGGATTTCCAAGAGTCATAAAACAAGTTTACATTTGTGAGCAAATATTTGCAATTATTAACATAAACAAATTGATATTAAAATGGAATTATATACAATAAACTTTATAACAATGTAAATTTAGTCTGCATTTTACTTTTTCTCCTCAAAATTTTTTTTCACATTTTTCTACATACTTTTGAAAATATTCATGCGCCATCTATTATTTGTTAAGAATACTACAATTTTTGTTTTACAAAACTATATTCTCTTATTCTGTGCACAGAGAAGATGTAGATTAATTTTTTATGTTATTCTATATAACTAGTCTTCATATATTTGAAGACAAGTTTGGAAACAAATATGCACTCAAGTCAGCTTTCCAAGACTGCTATCTTAGAAGAGAGGGAAGATACAAAGTTAGAGTCTCTGATGGAGTAGAAGGAAAGACAGAATCAATATCCTCCCTTCTTCCCTCCTCTCCTTCCCCCACCCCTGCTCCTTTCTCTCTGTCTATCCTTAGGACCCTCAGCAACAACAATAAACAATGTTAGTAAAAAAGCAACCCTATTTTTTAAACATTTTACCTGAGTGTTTTTCTTTTTATTTAACAGTGTATTAGTTATCTGTTACTGTATAACAAATCACCCCAAAACTTAGCTTTTTTTTTTGTGAGACAGGGTCTTGCTCTGTAGCTGGGGCTAGAGGGCAGTGGCATCATCATAGCTCACTGCAACCTCAAACTCCTGGGCTCAAGCGATCCTCCTGCCTCAGCCTCCCAAGTAGCTGGGACTACAGGTGCACACCACCATGCTCGGCTAATTTTTCTACTTTTTGTGGATATGGGGTCTCACTCTTGCTCAGGCTGGTCTCAAACTCCTGGCCTCAAGCAGTCCTCCCACCCAGCCTCCCAAAGTGCTAGGATTACAGGTGTGAGCCACCGCACTCAGCCAAAATTTAGCTATTTAATACAACAAACGTTTATTATCTCATAGCTTCTGTGGTTTAAGAATCTAGGTGGGGTTTATCAGGGTCCCTCTGAATCAAGGTCTCTTATGAGGTTGCACTCAAGCTGTCAGCTGAGCTTATGGTCATCTCAAGACAACTAGAGCTTGAAGAGTCTGTTTTCGAGTTCACTCGAGTTGTTGTTGCCAGGCTGAAGATCTTCCTGGGCTCTCGGACGAAGGACCTCAGTTCCTCACCATGCCACATGGATCTTTCCATAGGACTACTCACAACATGGTAGCTTGCCTCCCATAGGACAAGTGATCCAAGAGAGTGTGCAAGAGACCACCACTAAGGAAGTCACAGTCTTTTTATAACCTAATCTCAGAAATGACATGCCATTTCTCTTGCCATATTTTGTTCATTAGAAGCAACTCACTAGGTCCAGCCCACACTCACGGGGAGAAGATTACACAGGGCATGAATACTTGGAAGCAGATATCATTAGGGACCCTCTTAGAGCCTGTCCTACCATATATAGCATTGCATATCAGACTTAGATCACCCAAGAAATGCAAAACAATGACAGGTAAATTTATTTTTGATGAGAATGAAACAAAATTAACATGATCAGCATGACTAACTCCACTCCTACAAGGCTTTTGATGAATCCATTTTTTTCCAAGATAATCTAAGTTAATCATTTTCAAAATTGTTTTTCATCAAAATTCTAAACACCAGAAAGTGCCTCAGATGTGCCAAGCACTGAGCTTGATGCTGACAGAACAGAAAAAGAGACAACCTCTGTCTTTGAGGGGCTTTTAGTTTTGAATTTTGCAAATTTTTAAAAATTTTTTAGTTATTTGGGCTTTGTTTTGTCTTGCTGAAACAAGGAACAATTACTCTACTAAATTAATGTGGACTTAAATGTTACCTTCCAAAGAGCTCCAAAGCATTCAACTATCAATACATCACTAAAACTTAGACTTTCTAAATAAATACATGGAGAATGAGTTTACAGTTATACAGACTACTACGTAAAAGAATTAAATTGCTTGTCCTAAGCCACAAGGCAAGAATAGATAATGGACTAAAAGAATCCATCTTACCTGAGTGTCTATCCAGTTTCCTATTCATGAGGTATTATTGCATTGCTTTGAGCATAATAAGCCAGCCCTTGTAGAATCGTCATTAATTTCACAAACCTACTTATATGTAATTCATTATATCTCTTTAACCTCTTTATCCCTTGATTTACTGTAATTGCAAAAGTGCTTGCACTCTGCAACTCTGTTAGCAATAACCCATTCAGCTTTTCCCTGCCCTTGTCCTTGCCTTAAAGCATTTAACTATGGCACCACATAGTTGTTCCACACATCCTCTCTTCTATTCCAAACACACCATGCTTTACCATAAATCGTTGAGCCCACCATCAAAAAGCCAGGTCAGATGTGTTTTTGCTCTTGGGAATTCTTGTTCTTTAGGGGACTTGTAATCAGTTCAGCTTTGATTAAGTCTCTCTTAGTCAACAACAGCCTAAAAGACAATGTTTCCATTCTAAAGGACTTTGGTCTTCTTCATCTCCATGTACCAAACCAAATTGCATCTATTCCAGTGGTTCACATTAGAATTTCCAGTATCTCCAGAGTTTGTCTCCCTTTCTGAAATCAGATAAAGGGATAGTCTACAGATGAAATAATAGTCAGTAAGGTAAGATACCCAAGTCCTAATTTAGGGTTGGCTCTTTATCTAAAGTAATTTAAGGAGAATTACTGTATAATGATGGGATGTGCTGATAGTACATAAAAGTACTTACATAAAAGTGAATTCAGTTATGTTTCTCATATTTAGTATGACGAGGTGAAGGTTATAACAAATAGTTAAAGCGTGCTAATCTATTCATGTTGCTATTGATTCAACATTTTCCATGGCAATATAAAATGCCACAGGATACATTTATGGCATTTGATACCACATCTGCTTAAACCTGTGATATTGCATATGAATTCATATGAATAAACAGGCAAAATGAGCAATATGACTTTCAGGGATCTGGAACTCTGAAAAACTTTAAAGAGAAAAACATTTCTGAAGAAAAGTTTATAAAACAAAGATAATTACTCACACAATTGAATTACATAAGCATCACTGGATCTGTGGGTTTATACCATAAAATCTAAATGTATGTAGCAGTGAGTGGTCATAAGAGCATAAATTGCTGTCACTGACAATTAGGCAGTCTGGGACCTGTAGGGAAACTAAATGTGTTCATAGCTTCTACTGTGGTTAGTAATATACAATAAAGAGCAAAACTAGGCCTCCAGAGGGATTCTGCAAAAGGTTGTAGACAGATGTTCTGAATCTTAGAGTCCAACAGGAGTGTATTTAGGTCAAGGAAAAAGGTTGAACAAGGAAAGAAAGAGCAGAAACAGAATTTGTTGTGTGACCCCTAGAAGCAGTTTCAATAGAAAATTGTCTTGTTGCATACTTTCTAAAAAAGAAATGGAATTAGCTCTGAACTACAGTTAAACTAACATCATAAATCTGGATCTAACTGGAGTTACATAAAAAATATTGCAGTATGTGAGGGTTATATACGTGGTCCATTGAAAATGGATTGTTTTTAAAAACAGGATTCAGTGCACCAAAGAGCAGTGTGATTTTCTTAAACAAGGCTTGTTTTACATAAATCATTCAGTTAAATTAAACATTGTTTAAAAAGTCATTTTAATTCTTTTATATAGTCTTCCTCTTACTAACAACCACATAATGATATAGAAATTGAAGTATTCAATAAAAACACAAGTCACATTGGATTTCTGGGATTTTCTTACATATACATTCAAAATTATGTTTGATTCTTCAGTCAGAATAAGAAATACAGAAGAAGAATCCTATAACTCAGCCTGTATCCTAGATGTAGTCTATCCTAAACTCAGCCTGTATCCTAGATGTAATCTTGTTACTCCTATACAGAAGAAAACCATCCAGTATTACAGATGTCTTCATATAGAATCATTTAAGCAAATATGTTAGTTAGCAAATACGTTACCATCTCCTTTTCCTATACCCAATTTATCACTCCCTTGCCCCCACTACTTGCTCTCCCAGCCCCTGCCTTACACACATACAAACCACTCAATCCAGACCAGATCACTATCCTAGACTGTGCTTGGCTTCTACAAATCCTTCAAGGACTACAAGATGATAATATTTCTAAAGTCTACATGACCCCTACCCCTAACTCTCTCCACTCCTGTGATGAAGAGAATGAGAAAATGACGTCAGTTGCCCCCACATAGGAAAAGATCCATGCAGCTCCTTAGTAATAGACAAGGAGGACCAACTCCTACTTGCACTTAATCCCTCCTCCATTTAGAGTAGTGGACGTAGCAAAGAGTGGTTTGCTATTCGTTAGGTATTAATTCCACAGGATTAGGCCTCCTATAAAAGGAAACCCACATACTAGTCTCAGCCTGGATTATTTATTCCTGTTTCTGAAAGGCACACCAAACAGTAGCATCAGAATATCAAAAGGCTACCACCATAATCAAAGTGGTCTATTATAAGAATAAAAAAGATATGCCTACACATGCAAACTACATTTCTACTCTCATGTTTGGAGCCATATAATTTAGAAAAACAAGGAATCATTTAATATAACTTTAAAATATAGAAATGATAATATAAAAATAATAATCAAGAAGGGCTGTTTACACCTCTTTGTTATAATGGGGATAACAACTTAGTTTTCATTTGAAATGTTTTTGAAAAAAAGTGGCAACCAGGAATATGTCATATAATATCAAACAGGTTTAAAGTATGAAATTTTTGCAATTGAGACATAAAGCTAAGGACTAGAAAACCCTTGAACATTTAAGGAAAAATGAAAGGAAAAAAAAGAAATGACTCCTACCAAACACCAAAGCTACTTTTTTTACTTTTGTTTTAATCCCCTTTTATGGTCCTAGATTATACATTCTATTGACCTTGTTTACAAATTACTTGATTTTCTTTGACAGTAAGAAGAAAGCCCGAAGACAAAATCACAGATTACTGGGTATTGCATTGCCCACCTGGTGGCAGTATTTGTGGGCCATGGACAAAAGCTCTAAGTCTCTGAAATAAAGAGTTGTGCAGCTGCTCATTTTCCTGTTGACTTCTGCTTAAGGCTTAGAAATATTCACAAAATTGGGACCTACCTAAAAGGACTCACACTCTTCTTGGTCTAAATAACTCTTAGACTGACATTCATGGTGAATTTCTCTTGCTACTTAGCATATTAGAAGAGACATTTTACTATAATTGATATGATCAATCCATAAGCAAGTGGTTAAATGCCTCTTTGTGCTTAGCTTTCTTGGCACTATTGAGGACAAGTCATGGCCCCTGCTTTCCATTGTTTAACATATAAACTGAACAAAAATACAAAAGCACACAGTATGACAAACACGTAATGCTTCTTCTAGACAAGCATTACAGCTTGGCACTGCACTGAATGTTTTGACATTAATCCCTTAAATTCTCCCACCTCCCAGTGAGGTAGAATATATATTATTTCAACTTTACTAATGGGGAAAGTAAAGCACCAAGAATTTATACAATTTGCTCAAGGTTACACAGCTAATAAATGTGGAACTGGGATTCAAACCCAGGCATTCTGATTCCCCAGAATATGCTCTTACCCAACGTGTTATACTGATGCTCAAAATAGTTGAGTGTTATATTAATTCACTGAAAAAGAAGACAAGTTAGGGCTGGAGAGGTTGCAATAGGCTCCATGAAGAAGGTCAAATGGACTTAGAATTTGGCAAATGAAGAGACCATGGCTAGGCAAAGGGCAAGGAGTTCTGGCAAGATGAACAATGAGCATGGAGTGTCCACAGGGGACTGAAGGAGTCAATCTCACTAGAGTGGACAGAAACAAGGAAAAATTAAATGAGATAATTAGAATGGAGAAGACTGTGAAAATCCAGAAAATTCATAGTGAAAATTAAATTCCTAAGAGGGTGAAGTTAAAACTGGGTTAAAAGACAATATCTCAAAAATGTATTAGGTTACATTCCAACAGAAACAAAGCTTCTTGGGACATGTAGAGATCGCTAAATGATTGTTTTACTTTTGGCAAAATTGAACAAGTGGAAATACTGACTTTGGGGTCAAGACAAATGTGTATTCTCCCAGGTAACCTGGGAGAATGGCATCCCAAAGAGCCAGAGTTTCATTGCCAACCAACAGATCATTTTTATTTGTACTCAGTCTCTGTAACTTCTGTCCACTAGAGATATATCAAACTTGTATTTAAACTGAAATGTGGTCAGAGCCATGAGGCCTGTCTGGAGGAAAAGCAGGTTAAGGGAAATTTTCTCAATGCCACCTTCTCTTTGCAAAATCATTCTTGAAGGAAAACCAGCTGAGAGACAAAGGGAAATTGTGTCCTACCAGCCAAAAGCAGAAAGGGAAGTGCGGGAGGGGAAATGGAAAGATATCTAAGTCATCTCTGGGAAAAAGGTGATACTAAATACGACCTGGCCAAAAACATAGTGCAGCTGAAGATGGTGGGGTGTCTAAATGCATCAACAGAAAAGTTAAGAAAGCGGGCAAAGTAGGCTAGCTCAGAAACATCGACAGAATATTGGAAAAAGAACAGGGAGCAATTCCATAACCTCTCAATCATTTCCAACTTCTTACAGTGTTCCAGAAAAGAAAAAGCGTCCTTGATAAGAATGATTTATTGAGCAATTATCTCTTTCCGCACTCAGCTCTCTGGAACTGGACAACAGACAAGTCTGGTGAATTATAATTGTGGAGTTCTCCAGAAGAGCTTCCTCTCAAGGATGCACAATTTTCCAGTTAGTCAGAAGGCAGCATCACAAGCAGAACAGGGCTCCCTCTTTATTTACTAAAGCCTCCATTCTACACAGAGTTTCTGCAATTTCAACTTTACCTTCTCTGTTTCTTTCTCTGCCCTGTCATATGCCCCACTCATTTAGGATTGTTTACCCCACACCCACACACTATATAATCATTGTGTTTACACCTGCCCCCAAACTCCTTGCTCCCTCTTCACATCTCCCATCCCTCCCACATACTGGTCCTACACTGGATTGTTTGCTCCACAAGCAAATCAGATCCCTACATGTCTGGTTCCATCTTCACTCCCTCCTCCTTCAGCCATGCTCTCTTGGTTTCCCCGTCTGCCTCTTGGCAAAAGCCCTGTAAAAGGGAGATTTTCTGGCTTCTCCTCCCTAGTAGGTCTCTTTCCACCCCAGTATCCTGAGTTTTCTCTTATTCTTGTTTTTCCCTGCTTCTTGTGATTGCTGTGGTTACTACTGACAAGCAAGGGAAGAAGGATCTGAGAGAAAGTTGTGCTTTTGGTTCAGTAAATACTTAGATTTGATTTGGGTAGTCAGAAAATGCTCAAAAGTCTGTTTCAACTGAACGTCCTACAGTCCCAAGTAGGGTAAGCCTCATTCTTCATCTGCTGTCATGGTTAACTGGCAACTTCCAGGCACAGGGTGACTGTCTGGCATCGCAGGCACATACATGAAGACAAGTCCATGAAGAATGACTACAGATTACAGAACATTCAGCTGTGTTTTAGCTGAGTCCTTCTAGCAGGAAATATGTACCAGCATCTTAGGTCAATTCTGGCACTGTTTATTTTAGAAGTTTTGTTCCTTAGCTGCTTGGCACCTGATCATTCCAGCATTTTCGGCATTACAAAGTCAAAGGAAAAACAGGTTGGGGGCTGAATATTTTCAATTACCAGTGACTCAGTGACAGGTATCAAACTCATTTCACTTAAGATTGTAGATTGAACTCAAATTGGAGTCCCTGAAGAGAAAGACCAGTCCTTTATCCAGTACGTTAAAGAAAGCATTTCTTATTTCTATTAAACAACCAGGAAAGGAAAGATTGTGCATCAGCTGGAAGAGCACTGCAAATATCAGGGTTAGCAAGAGTCACCCAGAAACCTTTAAGATAATTTAAAGTGGTGATAGAACAAGTAACACACTGCACTTCTACTGATGCCATAATCCTTAACCCTTGACCTTAACTTGTACTTGCACTAAGAAGTCAGAAAAACTGTTTCTAGTTGATCTACCAAGGCAATTTCCCATAGTTTGATTGGGAATAGTACTGATGATTTTCTCATTTAAATTATCCACAAAGCACTACGAAATGTGACTCTTTGCTGAAATTATCCTTCTGATAAAAAAATGGAAAACTTTTTAAAAGAAATTATTTACAAGTAATAAATGGGTCAAGATTACATTGCACTACAAGATCTAAATACATCAAAGATATACGAAGATACCAGAGCTATGATTTCCTCAATTCTCTGCAAGGTAACCAAGACAATTCCAAGATATCTTATGTTATTAGAAATCAAATTTCTTTAGTATTATTTGTCCAAGATCATAGTGAGCATATAGCCACTTTGGAAGCAGGGTTAAGAAAGGTTTGAAAGTGAGTAAAGAAGCAGCAAGATGCTTTGAATCATTAACAGCACTACACATGCACACGGAGATACAAAAACAGCTAAAAAGGCAAGGACAAAATTAAACAGTAATGATGATTTATAGTAAGATACTCTGAGACATGACAGAAGTCTCAGTACACCAAAAGGAAAATCTTGTTTGCTCAAATTATTTGTTTCTTCTGTCTAATGAATGTAATTCTAATATACAAGTGATAACACTGGCATTTCTTTGAAATGTTGATTCAGTTTAATTATGAAAATCACCAAGGTATTTTCTAGCTGCTGCATCACTCCCTGTACTAAGATTAATCACATCAACATCATTCATTTAATCTTCAAAGAGGAAGCAGTTGTCCACAAAAGCCTTCAAATAGCTTCATTAGTGCAATTTTTCAGTCTCAAACACTTAGCTGGCAGCATATGATTGAGAGCAAGGTTGGTCATTATATTCATCTATTTCCTAATCTAATTTTTTTAATGTTTCTACATTTAATGTAGAAGTGTGTTTAAGTGTGGAGTTTTTTACCTTCTCTTTGTTTGGCATGCATCTCAAAACATAAAGAAAATACAGATTTTGATTAACAAAATATTTGGTCACTATGGCTTCAACTCATGAAATTTAATGTACATAACCAGTTCATTTCCCCTTTTGGGGTTTGTTTAATGTGAAAAGGATTGGACCTAGAAACATTGTGTTTTCTTGTCTCTTGTAGACAAAGAAAAACTTGGAACATGAGAGACATTCCCTCAATTCAGAAACTAGAATTAACACATTCTCATTGCAAATAAAATTTCTTTTGTGTTTTAAAATGCAAGATGGATTGTATATTTAAAAACAGAAATGATCAACCTTACTTATGTTTCTCTACTAAGACCCACTTTTAGCACCCTTTCCTTTGTGAAGAGTATTAATAATCCCTTTCCTTATTGGAAACCAGTAGGTATCTAAATCCCATAAAATAACACTGTATTTTTGATGCACTGATCAAATCATAGTGTCAATCATTAAAAATTACTCAGTTGCAATCAAAAACATTCTCAGAAAGACTTAGAGCAGAGCCTCACACCAGCGGGGTGTGGTGGTAGAGTTACTTGTAATTACTGTACCTACTTTGAAGGGTTATAAAATGTGTCAGAAAGTAAAATTTGCTGAGTCCCATTACCAAGAAGCAAAACTTGCTAACTGGAGCTTTAAACTTTGAATCTTATAAAGGAATGATTTATTTGACTTTTGACTGGTCCACTTGCAGAAATCATTACATTGCAATATTCAGTGACTGTGAAAAGGGGAAAGAAAGGATAAATCATGCAGAGACATTCTCAAGTTAATATCTGGCAACCACATAATGCCAAATTTGTAAGGCAAGATCTGCCCATGACGGTGTAAATAATGGGGTGTATTTGCAGTTTAGGCAAACGGTTTGGGGCTTTTAGTCATGAAAAAAGTTCATAACCAACTGCAATGATATGATGCAACTGCACAAATTTTGTGTCCACAAATTATATAAAGAAAATTATAATATTTATAATATTAACCTCTTTTAAATTGCTTTAAAACAAAACTATAATGGGTTTTTGTGAAACCAAATTCTAATTGACCCAACATAATGTGAAGATAAAATATAAATGTAAGACTCAGTACTCATTTTAGTTGGCATTTTTGAAAGTGAGGCTAAAATATCCTTTTAATGGTTAATGCCAGACAATGAATCCACATAATCCAAAGTGAGATAAAAAACCAAATTCTAATTGACCCAACATAATGTTAAGACAAAATATAAAGGTGAGAATAACCCCAGCTTCAAAAGATCAGAGTAGCCATTTGTCCATCTACGTGCAAAATCACCAGAATAAAATGGAATTATATGAAAGAGGAGAAGGAAACTGCACTATTTACATATGTTCAATATGATAATCAGGGAAAAATTTTGTATGCTCCTTAATTCATGTGTTTATGAAATTTTATTATCTACTTTATGTAATACTATGTTAGATATTCTGGGAAAAATAAAAATAGAAAAGATACACTATCTTCTCTTGAGAAGCCTTTGCTATGGTAGAAAAGGCAGGAGCACCAGCATGTCATTAGAATAGAAGGCTATGTGAATAAGTGACACAAGAGAGGAAGAACGTGTCTAAGAGTTCACAAGTAGATTCTTCCTGGCCGGAACACTACAGAAGACTTCATTGCATGACAGCATCTGAGCTTTAAAGGATGGGCAATATGTTGAAAGGTCAAGATTGGGAGAAATGAGATTAAATTTTATAGTTTAAAATATCTTATCTGCCCTTCTCAATATTTATGCATTTGTGTTTTCTGCAGGGAATAATAAAAGCCCTTTTGTTTTCAGAAGGGTCAAGAGAATTTTTTATTAGAATAAACAAATAAATTCAAGAAGACTCAGTACTCATTTCACTTGGCATTTTTGAAAGTGAGCCTGAAGTATCCATTTTAATGGTTCATGCCAGACACTGAATCCACATAATCCAAAGTGAGATAAAAATAATACTAATAAACTTGAGCAAGTGTACTTAATCATATTCTGAAAAAAGACATGTCTCCTTTTCAAATAACAAAACAAATTTGTTTCTATTTATGTAAAATCTAGCTGGAAAGAAAAATGATCATAGTTTAGAGAAAATGTTTAACACTCTGAATAATACAGTTTTGTGGACTTTTTATTGTTTCTTTTTCTCTCTCTCTCTCTCTCCTATACATATATATTTTTTTTTCAATATCTTCCTGGGGCTGGAGGTGGAAATTTTGCAATGCATAAAGATTAATTTCATCAAAACACCAGTACTAATATAGGAAGTTAAATATTATTTAATAAAAGGTAGAAAATAAGACAAATAATAGAGCTTACTGAATTAATCTAATTCATAAGCACTTATGATATGCTTCTGGTAATTTCAATTATCATCTTAAAAGAACCTCTCTTGCAGTACAAGATAATATTGGGAAATCAACAAACTAAAATAGTCCCAAGGAATAATGAATGTGTATCCTTGTTTGCAAGCATATAAAGGATAAATACAGGCACCTTGACAAAATATGAAGAGTTCAGGAAAAAAAATGATTTTATGCAAACTAATACCTAATCCGGGTCCCATTTTGAGCCTCTCAAATGTGTCTTGCTAATGTAAGAATATTCAGTGGCTCTTTTAACTCTGTGAGTAACTGAAAAGCCTCCTTTGCAGAACTCTAAGGAGCTTAGAATCACCTTTCTGACCATCTTTCCTGTCTTCTATATATCCTCATAAAATATTTACTGTTCTTCTGAATGACCACTCTGATTATCCTTAGACTCCTTTCAGATTCCCTGATGATGTCATGGAAATGTTAAACCCATTATGCTAAGTTTGGACCTCCATCTGCAGTGACCTCTTGGCACAAGCTTCGAGGACAGCATGATATTTTTACATAAAAGTTAGTCTTCATTCAAATCCTCGCGGTCTGATCCTGAAAAAACACTGACAGCTCAATCAACCCTAATAAATACTTAACTAGGTCCCTGAAAAATAATAATAATACAATTCCCCAAAAATATCCATTACACATTTACAATTGAGTCATAAAAATGCCTATTAAATGTACAATTATTTTACCACATTTTTATTGTAAAATAAGCATTTATCCTAATTTACAGGTTTAACCCAAAGGTGGTACATGACATTCCTTTTCATTAAGCTATTAGGGGAGTGACGAGTGACGGGTCCCAGCTCTAATTATCTTTAATGTAGTGCTTCAGATTGATCATGCATAATGCAATTACAAATCATAATTAAATTAATTTATATTGATTTAAGATTTTATAAGTTGTTAATAAGTACAGTGCAGTACATCTATTTCCACAAGCTAACATTAATATTTTCAAACTGCGAAAGCACTTCCTTCTTGTTACTCTAACTTTGTTCTCATTAAAAAGTTCACAAACTTGTGACTACTTTATGTAAGTGAAAGCTAACTTTAAAATCCTGTAGGTAAGAATTTTGAGAATTTATGTAAGGTTTCTGCAAGAAACGATGGCTATTACATTAGTACATTTAGGATCATCTGAGTTTAAAAGTATATCTATCTCAGAGACACTTTGCTCTGCTCCATCTGTGCCTTCATGGCTGGCTAGTACTGTCCTTGTACATAACATCAGTTTCTCAACACGAAGTCTGATTGACTGACTCGAAGAAACCAAAGGAAACCAACGTCAATACAGAAGTCCTTTTCTCAACATTACTGAGGGGTGGAGAAAAATTAGGAAGCCAAGGGGAGGCCCAAGCAAACATTGCCCAGGTAACAAAGCCCGAGAATTGGGCCTGCCCAGATTCTTTCTTTCTCTCTTCACCCTAACCACATTCAGGCAAGAAAATTTCTTCAGAACTCTTAACATCAGAAGGCAAAGCGGACAACCAACGAGTGGACTGACAATCCACAAAATCCAAGAACACCTCCTCCCCCTGTTTCTCTCTAGAACTGAAGGGGAAGTTGAGAGAAGGAGGGACGTTAGACGAGAGAGCAGGATGGATTAACGACTCTGAAAGCTCCATGAATGTGTTTTTGTAACAGAAACACACATTGGACAAATTTGTCAATTCAGTCTGACCAGTTCTGTCATGTACTAAAGAAGAATTCCTTCTCCTCCTCATACTTGAACTACTCATCCAGACTCATGGCATGACCCACAGAAACATAATCTGGTCCTTCCACTCTCCACGAGCCTTGGAACTGGGAGGAGCGCCGTGTGGATTGTTGCTCTCACGCGGAAGGGTGGGCCTACAGTTGAGGATTCCTTTTTTATTCTTCAGTGCCTTTCTCTGAATGTATTAAATGCCTTAAGGTCCTACGAGGGGAAAATAAAAATGAAGTAGTCAGATTTAGGAGGACGGGCTTGGAAATGAAAGTGACATGTTTAGGAGGAAGGTTCAGGAATGCATATTATAGGCACAGTTTCCCGGCACCCAGCAGCCTCCCCCCTGGACTGGTCAGTAACAAACCCCTACTAAGCTACTGGAGTGCGCGCTGAAAGCAAGTTGAGGCAGGAAGCCTGTGGAACGCCTCTGGCAGCCTCTGCAGCTCCACGTTTGCTGCTCACTAGCGACCCCTCTAGGTCTTAGCGGGAAGCGAGCAGATGCAGGAAAGCACCCGGGACTGTAGCCCGGGGCGAGGAGCCCACCAGGTGGACTGCTGCATCAGAGAGCCTGGCGGCTGGCGGGTGCAAACGCTTCCCTGCTACCAGCCAGCCCTGCCCGCGTAAATGCGGCAACAGAGCCCAGAGCAGGGATCAAGCTCTGGTGGTCCAGGCGAGGATTGGCAGAGATGTGCAGGGACAGCACCCCCTCATCACACGACGGAAAAACAGGGATCCGAAGCGGGAACTGAGAAGGAGAGAAAAGTCGGAGGAAAACCATACGAACACCCAAACTCGGCTGGAGCAGGCACCGGACTTTGAGGAGCGCGGAAACCCCGCACAGAGCTAGGGCGGAGGCGGCCCGGGTCAGGGACGCTCCCCCTTTATTGGCAACCTTTGGCCAATAAAGCACGCAAGCTTTCATATATGGGGTGGAATCATAGTGTTTCTGATACAAACAAGCTAGAGCAACACTTCCTGTACACATCCCCCAGTTACTGAATAGTACACACGCACGCACGCGCGCGCGCCCCGAGCAAAAAAGCAACGGGGCGTCCAAAACTTAAGTGAGTTGCCAGGCCTTGCTTAGCCAAACTATGCTCAGTCTACACTCACCCCATCCCACCTTACCCCACCCTACCCGAGCCACGCGAGCGGGACTGAATCCACAGGACACGCCTGGGGGTACTGCAGCATGCCTTCAGTTGTTCAGGTTTCCCAGACCCAAGTTCTCCCAGTGGCATCACCAACTGGCAAAATCAGTTTTCCAGTCTGACTTCTGAAGATGACTCTTTTTATTCAGACACTTTTGCCACAATATGCAAGTGGTGTCTCATTTTCCCCAACACTGCAAGAGAAACCCTGGAATGGACTGTTTTTACTCTAGCCAATGATTTCGGAAAGATGCTTGAGTTGGGAAGAGGTCTTTGCCCCAAAAGGTTTTTGAACAAGGGGAGGAGAGGGACAATTGAATATATTCAAGCAATTTCTAAGCACGTTGCTAGACTGAAGAATACAATTAATTCAATCAAATATAACACATTATTTTCCATAACTAATACTACTCAGAGATGGTGATATGGATTTCCTTGGATCTGAGTTGCAGTTTGCCAGTAGACTCAACACTGCATGGATTCTGTGTGCCCTGTCTCTGGGATTGGTGTAATGAAGCTCTACCATCCAGGAATTAGAACATTTTCAGAAGAAGGGAGAATCCATCAATTAAAGAACTATTTTAGGATTTAAAAAAATACTGGCTTTAATAAAGTCTTCCAATTGAGGCTAAATTTTGGTATTTGGGGAAAGTGGGTTTGGCTTTTTGTGTGTGTGGGGGGGTTTTGTTTTGTTTTGTTTTGTTTTTTTGGCATCGGTATGTGTGGCTAGCAGTCCAGGTTGTTAAGTTTCCAAGGAGGAATCAGCTTAAAATGCATGGATTCTATTATATGTACAATTTAATCACAAGGTATTTAAAATAGACATTTCCATCTAAAATCCAATCAGAAATCAACACAGTTCCTCCAGGCATTAGATGATCATCTCGATTTTGCATTTGTAAACTGGGAGGAATAAATGTGACTTGTGGATACCAAGAGGTCAAGTACGGCTGCTCAAATATTTTTCTTACAAAATGACGGATTTATTAGACAAATAAGTAGCCCGGCTGATGCAAAACCCCCAGTGATTGAATTTTGACGTTAAGTCAACAACAACTCGAACTACATCAGTGCTTCAAGATTTAGTTATGATGGTAGAGATTACTGAACAAATAAGAGCCAGAAATGAATACAGATTTCTGAGGATCTGCCCCTGGCACCTTCTTCTTGACATTCTCCTCCATATGCTCCCCCTATTCATACTGTATTATAATTAAAGAACTTGCCTATGCCTGGCGATCCGAAAAGAACTTTAAAATAATTAAGCATATTTTCCTGTTTAAAAAAAAAAAAGGAACAGGCTCAGGGAGAAAGCTAATTGAGTTTCACAATAAATTCCTTCTTGGCCTGAAAGTCACCCACCATTAGAAGGGAGGGAGCGCGCACGTGGGTGCCTTTCTCTTTCTTCTCTCTTTCTTTCCTTCTTTCTTCTTCTTCTTCTCCTTCTTCTCCTTCTTCTCTCTCTCTCTTTCTCTCTCCCTTTAGGACTTATTTTCATTAAGAGTTTTGATAACCTACTCTTTCCCTGCCCCCCCCCCGCGACGTCCTCACCCCCCCCCAGTTGCCTAGAAAACATGGCTTTCTAAAAGATTTCAGTACTTGGGCCTTAGTATCCCACTGAAGATCCAAATCCACTGCCAAATAATTAAATATCCCGTAGAATTTTAGTAGTATTTAGTAGTATTTAGATTTCACCCCTCCTGGCCCGCCCCCTCTTGTCCCCGCCCTCCCTGGAGCTGGCCACAGTGCTGAAAATCTTGCGTGAATTTTGTGGGGAGGGAGGGCATGGTTCATGGAGGCTTTGGAGGAATTATTTATCTCCGCTCTTCATGAAAAGAGGCTTAAATAATTGAGACCACATTTAAACACAAAGCGGTTCATTTCTCATCTTTTCATGGAGAAAGGGACTAATCTGCTCCTAGTGTGAAAATCTGCCTTTTATTTATTCTATGTGCGACTTTCTTATTGTAGAGGAATGGTGACTCCATTCCCATTTGAGTCTTGATAAGCCAGCCAAGAATCCATTCTTTACACTTTCTTCTTCTCTTATTCTGCAATTTTCAGCTACGGTTTGGTTCCCTCTAGTTTGTGGAACTGCTTATTTTTCAGGGACAAATCTATATTTGATTTTAAGGATTTGTCCGATCAAGGTCTTGAGACAATTTCTCTTCGTAGCTAGAAATTTGCTTTCTGGGTATCCAGGCACAAACCGCTAGAGGCAATAAACTGGTACCAGATCTTTATCCCAGGTTTTATTTAAATACACTAGTAATTCCACTCTGTAAAATAAGTTGCCCATCTGGGCTTCTCAACCAGTTTGTCACATACCCCTCCAATGTATGCATGTACCCATAATTTATACAAATGTTTTCATCATGCTGAGTTTTCAACCCTCTATTGTATTAGTTGTTTTCCTGGTAAATAAACCTGGAAATCCAAAATTGCTGACCCTACAATGGCAATAGAATTCACTAAATAGAAAGGAATGTTTCATAATTATTTTCCACTCCCCAGGATTAAATAAGTTGTGCAAATGAAGCTCTTCTACTAGGGAGGGAGGTGTGGTTCTCTTTTCATCTTCCTTTTAAAATACTGGATAGTACCTCCAGTCCAAGAATACATCTGTTTACAGTTTGCCTGAACTTGTTTCTGGATTTATATATTTCAATATGCTCTTTAGGATGCAAAATTCCTGTCAAATTAAAGAGTGCTCATGTCTTGCCCGCTTCCAGCAAATCACTTGCAGCACCTAATAAATCCAGCTGGGGTTCCTTCCATGGCCTGATGCTGCCGAAATCATTATTGTCCTGCCTTGTTTCATGTCAGAGGCCTCTTCGCCTCATCTGTCATGAAACCAATTTCACTTTATTTACATCCATTTGCTAGTTTAATTACTGTGCTGATGAATAGCCTGAAGGAATTAAGTTACGAGTCTTTGGAAACCCAAAGCGACAGATATATGGGCTACCTTTTAACTACAGGGAAAGAAATGAAGGCTAGTGGCATGCACCAAAATTTAAAGATAATAAGTGTTTCTCCCTACATAGCTACTCTTGAAATTCAGGATGATTCTTTCTTTATGTATTCATCATCTTCTGGATGAAATATAGTATTTTAGAATCCCTCATATTTACAGATTGACTGCAGTTCTTTACAATGCAATACAATTTTCTATTTTAAAAATGCCCTATTTTACTAAAAGAGTCGCAGATGATTTTCCAGCCAAACCAAATAATCTAAAGTAGTAGCGTTTTTAATTAAAGACACCTATAAATATTAACCTTTCCATGTAACTGAGCACTTACTTCTCTATAAAGACAGATATGTGCCTTTGTGAAAATAAAGAATATTCAATATCTCCAATCTAATATACAGCACCAAGTACTACACTTTTGCACTATAAATATTGTAACAGATCTCATTATATAAGTTTTTGTTTCTTACTATTGAGTACAATTTCATAATTATCTTCTTTAATGTATTTTTAAATCATAAATAAGAACATTCTGCTGCCTCTCTCCTTTACATGTCCAATATAATAGAGCACTTTGAGTGTATGTTAATGACAGAAGGCTTGTGGTGTGGATGAATAGTCTATGTTCTCAAATATATATAAATAGTCAATCATTTGCATGTACATATTTTTAAAACCTAAGATCAAAAAGCGTTTCAGTCATTCCATTATCTTATAAATTAACTACTGTAGCATAAGTCTACTAATCATGAATTTAAAATTTAAAAAATATTTTCAAGAAAATTCTTTCCTAAATTCTATCACTAATTATAGATTTTCAAACTTAAAATTGATAATCCAGAAATTAAGTCTTCATGTGGTCCATCAACACTGACTGCCAATTAAAACAATAAGTAAATATGCCTGAATTGACTTTTGATTTTATATTTTCTCTATCCCCAGGTTGCATTGCACATAAAAGAATGTAACTTTTAAATCCAAGTACCTACATGCTTTCCTTTCATTGCTGTTTCTGACATTTTAAAATCTGTTTGATTTCCCTAAAAATGACGAGTTTAAGGCCCATGACAAATATATTTATCATTTGAAGAAAGAATTTAAATATTTTTCTAATAGACCTAATACACTTATTTATACCATCTCTGTGCTGAGTACATAATTACTTCTAAGGTTGAGCAAACTTTCTAAACTAGTTATTTAACTGAAAATTATTTTAAACATTCAAAGGCAAGGGATACTTCTAAACAACAAAGAAATGAAAAAGGTAGAAATGAGAAATGCTTTCCTCCTAAAAGAATTAAACACTAATTTGCCATCCTGTATATCCTGAAGTTTCATTTATCACAAAACCAGCATAAAGGAAGGGAAAATATGTAAACACATTAAATTTACCCTCAGAACAACTAAAGGTGGTGAAAACTCTACTGTCTGTGTAGATATATATTAATAAATTATATATTCATTACAAATCCCCCAGGCGCCTCCCTCTATGCCCTCCTTACATCCCCTAAACACACAATTTTCCTATTCTCCCCCTATTACTTTTAATAAAGCTCATCCACAAATAAATAAATAAATAAATAAGAAAAACAACTTTTTTGTACCAAAAGAGTCTTGCCTATAAAAGTTTTGCAATAAAGGAAACCTAAACAGGACCTTCCAGGTAAAATTTGCTTCTATTCAATAGTAATAGACACTATGCTAATTCTTTGGTAGACATTTATGAACAGTCTTTAACTTGAAAGGAAATCTGTACTGGTTGTCTTTTTTAGATATTTTTATTCTTTTTTTAATAAAAGAAATGAGAATATGGGGATATTAAATGCTTTTCCTTTCCTGCTCCCCCTCCCCCATCTTTCTCATTCTCCCCCTTTCGAAGACCCTCTCCTCCCTCTCCAGCTCTTTTTGATTAATAGATCCATGTGGCTAACGGCCTGACATATGGTGTGCGAAGCAGCTTGAGATAGTACCTAAGGCATCCCCTACGGCCATTAACATATTAGGGGCTTATGTGCAGTCAGACAGTCAGACCTCATCGAGAGCCAGCGTTTTCAGAAAGGCTGCACCCCAGAGCTGTTTGATAGAGAGTTTCAATAATGCACCACTCTTCAATTTTAAGGGAGTTGCTTCTGGTGTTGAAACACTGGGACAAAACCGAATAAAGTTTAGAAATAAGACTCAGTTACATTCAACAGCAACAGCAAAAAATGTGCTTACATCTGTTTGTACATGGATATGCACATGGAGGCACAGCTTCAAGCTCACAAATACACACCAGCTCCTGAGTATTATCAGTAAACAGGCAAAGTCAGCTGCCTGGATTTATTTTGTTTAAAGATTTATTTTGCTTAAAGTCTTCTTTATACCCAGAATACTAATAGTACAGTAATAGTACAGTTACTGATAGAGATGACTCAAAAGCAAAAAACAAAACACAGCAGAATATTTAAGAAAGACACTGTTCTGAATCATGTAGTTTGATTTTTTCCCTAGTAGAAGAAACTAAATGCATTTTTACATCTGTTGCCTTAAAACAAGAAAAACAGGAAGAAAATAATGAAATTTTAACTTTAAAGAATGTAGATATATTAAATACACTTGCAGATCAAATTCCTGGAGAAGTAACCAATCTTACTGTACAAAATCTGAAAGTTTACAAGCAGAAAGTCTTGACAACAACTCTGAAAGGTGGGGAAAGCCTCTATGATGTATGCATATTTTTAGATATCAAAAAATTATATATATAAATTTTGGGCGAGGGACATGATATCCAAAATCAAAGCATATATTCCACTCGAAGCTTGTTTAGTTCACTTTAGCCTCATAACTGAAGCTTGAAATTCGCTTTGCCCACGTTCTTCTCCTTCCAGCCTCCTGCTGATAAGCCACTGTACCCCTTTTGAACTGTACTCTAGCTGTTTGCTTGGCAAATAGATGCTGTTCCGCCCTATTAAACCTTTTAGGTAGTTTCATCTTCGGATTTCTCAAATACAGAGCTAATAAGGAGGTGCTTTGATGCTGTTTTACTTTCAAACTACAGCCCTGAGGCGTTAAAACGCGCAAAAGGTAACTGAAAAAGTAAATTGCCACGAGCAAGGCGCGCCCTCCCTTTCAAAACCGCTCCTACCCTCTGCAGTGCACTGCGTGGCACCCGAAAATCGCCGTGTTACTGTGCAGAACTACGTCCCGTTGGCAGCCCCTGGGGTTCTGAACAGGTGCCACATTACCAGGAGGGTCAAGAGAGAGGAGGCACTTTTCAGTTTAAAAGCCCTAGAATCCCTTGGGGGAGGGGAAAGACGGGAGGTAGAGACCGAAACGCTTTACAAAAGTGGATTCTAGGCAAACAAATATCAGGTGGGAGTTGAAGATTAGAAAACGGCCATGTGCTTAAGCAGCCAGTAACAAAACTTTTGCATAAAGCGTGGTGGTGTTGCGCAACAGCTTGTTCAGAGGCGCTAAGGCTGATTTCAAGCCTCGGGTTCAGATTACACTTTGGAGAGAAGACCCCGGGCGTGCGCTCGTGCCTCGAATACACTTGATCCCTCCCCTGCCCAAACATACATATACACACAAACACACTTCCTTAGTTTAATATAAGCAAATGAAACAATTGACACATATCTGTTTTATTTAAAATTGGTATGAAAGCATCAGCCTCTCAAAGGCGTCACAGTCCGTCATATTTAGGTACATTTCCAGAAGAAATGCAAGCCCCCAGGAAATAGCTCTGCCCAGAGTCAAATGATCCTACCTGCTTTTTAAAATGCCTGCATTTCCATTGCTAACTCACACAACCCAGATTGAGCAGAGCGCAGGACAGTTGAGTCCCAATGTCAGCCTCAGAGCTCCTTGTCACATTCACCTTCTTTTTCTTTCTCTTTCTTTCATCACAACGCTTTGGTAAAGTCGCATAAGTGATCAAAATTAACATAAATCATTATTAGTTATTAGGATTTGCTCTAAATTACACTGTGAATATCGCACCAGCCCCATCTGCCGCCCCTGCTCTCGCAGCAATAGATTGCAGATAAAATAAATGTCCTTACCCCATTAGAAGGTTCCTGTCTCTGTAGCCAAAAGCCAAACAAAAGCAATAAATACCGGGCTTTTTCTCTCCACTATTCAGCTGTGACTCTTTTCATCAGCTCTTCCTCTAGAAAAGCTCAATAGCTGCCTGAAAATATTGCATTTTATATCACCAAAGGGCGATTAATATTGCATTAACTGTATTTAACATTTTTTTTAAGCGCGAGTAATCTACAATGAATTTCTGTTAGTAAGTACAGGGGGTATCCGAACTACTGCAGACCACTTAAGATATCCGTACGAACGTATTATTTGTCTCACACGCAGTATTTCTATATATATGTGTGTGTGTATGTGTGTTTATATATATATATATATATTAGAGTGTACCGCGCGATGTTTGAAGTGGAAGAAGCCCTGCTAATGGTCTGCTTAAAGTATTCTGACACTGTCTGGAGACAGCCAGGTCTCTGCCTTCATTAAATGTTTATTGTCAACACTTGGCGGGGGCAGGGAGGGGCATTGAGACTGTTGTAAGTGAATTTCCACGGCTGGAAAGTGTCAACACTTTATTTTACGCTAATCTGTGTCTACAAAAGTTTGTATATATTATGTTGCACTGAGACCAAGCGCCAGAGTTATCAAACAAACTTTGGTTTGTAATTCGTTTTACCTAATCATGGCAAGGAGTCTCTCTTCTCCCTCCATTCCCTCTGTCAACTTTCCATCCAGGCTCTCTTAGCCCCTTGCGTTTCCCTTCACCTGTTCCCGGACTCTTCCCTTTCTACATCTTAAAGGAGCGACCTCCCGCGGATGCGGGGTTGGGCACAGGCTGGGACACCGCACTTTTTCGCCCCACCCCCGGTTTGCGGGAGCAGGACGCTCGTCTCAACGCGGTTACTTTGCCGGCTTCTTTCAGACCGAGATTTTCAATCTCAGCTTTGGGATTCAAGATTTCACCTAATACCCTGGGACGAAAGCCTAGCAGCCAGCCTTCCTTTCGCTCCGGGTATAATACAAATCCTTGCCTGATAAATTCAAATCTGTAGCAGGCTTTGGTAATGTGCACTTTAGCAGCAAAACAAAAGCCAAGATGGTATTTCTCCCAATTATTTTCAAAACATGTAAACCAATTATGAAACTTTTGTGGTGTTTAAGGAGACTGTTGACTTAGGCAAACTGTGGGGAGGGGCTATTTTTAACCTCTTTGAGATGTTGGTCCGTTCCCTTTTCCCTCAGAACGTCCTCACGGGCACTTATGAATCGGAGGGGAACTCAGGCAGCACCTAATCTTGAGCGGCAGAACTCCACGCAGCTCACCTCTCGGAGGGGACTCCGGGCGCGCAACACGCATGTGCGGGCTCGGCGCGCTCCCCACGCGCTCGGTGCGCGCCCTGTCCGCCCCGGTTCCCCGTGGTCCGCACCCGCCGGCCGTCCCTGCGCACGCGCGTCGAATGCCCGGGCCTCGGGCCCTTAACCTGCTCGGGTACTCCAGGGTCTGGCCGCATCCCGGCAAGGGCCCCCAGGCCGGTGGCTGTCCTGGCGTCCGAGCGGAGTTGCGACCTCGGGCAGCTGGAAACCTCCGGGCCTCCAGTCTCCAGGCAGGCGGCGGAGGGGTGCAGACTGGGTGCGCCGCGGTCTCTTCGAGGCAGATAGCAGAGCTGGGGCTCGCGCACTTGAAGGCGCCGGGCCGCCAGGGTGGGTGGGTGTTGCGGTGGGAGAGCGAAGACCCCAAGTAGGTGGGGGGAGGGCGGGTCCCCTCCTGGCTGCAAATTCGACCCAATCAGCTCTGCCCGCGGTTTGAAACGGTACACGCCAGCCCACCCGCCCTGAAGTCCGAAAGTTACGCGGAGGGGGTGGGGAGGAGGGATGGGGTAGACCAGCGGGCTGCAGAAGGCAGCTGGAGAGGAGGGAGCAGCCCCACGAGGCCGCCTCCGAAATAACTCCCGGAGTCCAAGGAGCGCTGGGCCACTTAGGTTTTGTGGTCCTTCTGGACCTGCGCCCGACCCTACAGATCCACCTGATTTGGGGAGGAAGTCAGGCGGGGCTGCCCGACTACCATCCAGGTGACTTGACAACAATTATTAAAGTTTTTAATTAGCTTCTTGTTATCATTTATTTTATTAATTTCCAGAACTCTCAGGCCATGAATTATTCAAAGAGCAAGCCAATCCTAATGGGGCGGCCGCTTGCCTTCGCCGCACCGCAAGTGCCCTGCCCGGCCCTGGCCGCGCCGCTTGCCCGCTGCCCTGAGAGCCAGCCCGGCGCAGGAAGCCGCCGGGGCGCGGAGGTTTGATCAAACATTAAATAACGTAATTATTGCGACAAGGCTTATCTCGCAAGTGGAAAAGAGACCCCCGTGAGAATTAGAATTCGGCTGCTATTTTTAAAAAATCAATTAAGCTTGCGGTCTTCTTTGAAACAGCCCGAGAGGACTGTGAGGCTGTCATCGTGGGGCTAAGACTGCAGCGGCAATAACACCGATGGCAGAAAACTACCAATAATAATTGTGGTCATCGCCTTTATCATCCCGCTGGCCACCAAGGCCGTTGAAACCGGGCAGGGAATGCTAGCTTTAGCCGGGATCAGAAGCCTCACTTCCAACTTCACGGACGAAACTGTGAAAGCCTATCAACGTGAAAGATGAGTAGGGGTGCTTCACGCAGGTGCGATCGGGAGAGGCCGGGGCGATGGGGCAGGGGCGACGGCGCAGGGACCGGCCAAGTGCGTCCTCCGCACTTAAGGCGCCCAGTCCTCTCACTGCGCGGCTACGTGTAAAAACCGGACAAAGTAGTCTCAACATCACAAGAAAGTAAAAATCAATACAATCACGGCAGTGGGTGCCTGCAGTTTACTTATGAGAGTGTAGTCGAAGTTAAGAGCAATTTCAGAACACGAATTTTTAAAAAAATCTATTCAGAAGCTAGTTGGTGGGTCTTGAGGACATCATCTGATCTACAGAAGGAGCAGGACCCCGAGCTAGGACGGGGAAGAGAGAAAATTTAAATGAATGACATAAATGTGGCAGATGCATTTAATGCTTATTTTTCTTTTGCCTTTCCTACTTCACCACTGCCTGGATTTCCTGAGAAGCTGAAATGCAAACGGAGTCCAATTCTCCCACTCTCTCAAACTTATTTTGAGATGATTCTTTGAAAGAATCCAAGCCACACATTTTATCATCTCCACCCACTGACTGGTGCGGGAATCAGCTTAGAGTGAGGTTCGGCTCTTTAGAACCAGAAAACTTTGAAAGGCCAAACTACTGCTGAGTGGCAAGCCTTTACACTCTCTTCAGGAGGACACTTTGTTTTGTTGTTTATTCTTTCATGGGTTGACAGTTCAACGTGTCTCAGAATAGTCTTACTATTCCTTTCAGCCATATACAGATTCATTCAAAAGAAAGCGAAGCATTTTTTTGTTTTGCACAGTTTCCTACTACATAAAATAGGAAAATCTGCAAAGCATGTATTTTCATGATCTGTTTTATTAGCATAATAGTTATCTTTTTATTTGGTAAAGATTTTACTTAATATAAAACAAATGCTTAAGTTCTTAATACATACATTGATCATCATTATATAATACAAATGTATTTGCCTGCAACATTTCCTTTTGGGACAGAGTTTAGAAATAAAACCAAAAAACCTTTGTACATCTTTTCATTTGTTCATTCCTGGTTCTCCAACAATGAAATCTGATCATACTTTTTCTATAAAATAATGTGATTTTTTTTACAAATGCATTTTATTTAAAACTTTGATGATATTGCAAGTCAATAACAACAGAAACAAATCAATTTTAATGGAAGAGATCTATTTTTAAAAATACCTCTAGTGTTTTTAAAACATTAACAACTGTTTAAAATCACAGCTTTTAAAACGTACTATTCTTTTTTGAACATCAAGGGTTTTGTTTCACAGATTTGCCGGTGAAATTAAAAAGATTTGGCTAAAATAAGATGACTTCAGAAGATATAATTACAGCTATTAAGAAACTTTGTACATTTGGCATCTGATCTAGTCCCAAGTCACCAAGAAATAGAGAATCTCTGGTCACTCTGGAGCAGTAGGTGGCACACTAAATGTTCCAAATGAACAGAAGCATTTGACAAGGTATCTGGATAGATCAGTGGATGTTTTTTAAAAATTTATTAACCTCCAAAGAAAAGTCACTTAGTTACAATATTTTAGAAGTGTTTTTAGGCTAGAACATCACATACAAACCTCCAAATGCCTCTGTCCCTGAACCTCAGTTTAAATGTTTTTCGGATGCATGGTTATGTATTACTTTTCACCACTCTGAATCAAGTGCTGCAGTTTAAGAGTTTCTGCAGTTAAAAAAAAACTTTTATAAACACAGGCAACTAATGTAGAATTCCTTTTATTCAGAGCACCACTTTTCACATGAGTTATCTGAAAGCAAATTCTGATTCAGCAAAAAAAAAAAAAAAATCATTCTCATCTTTTTCCCTCTTTTCATCCCCCTTTCAAATCCTCCCCTTCCCCATTTTTTGTTTGTTTGAGTTTTGTTGTTGTTGTTGTTAAATTAAGTCTCATCTGTTGAACAACTCTACCAGGACTTGGCCCAGCATAAACACAAAAATGCACCCAAATCATAAAACTGCTCTTCTTTCAGTACGTTTTATTTGTAAGTGTACTGGACACATCCCCCTGTTGTATTTTGGCGCACAGAAATGGTTCTGATAGAAGTGGGGGAGGGGGAAGGTTAAAGAGAAAAGACATAACCAAGGAGAAAGCTCAGCAGACATACATGGACAGGTAGATCAATCCATGAGACATTTCAGGATCAACACTGGCAGTTTGTAACCACCGTGTGTGTATGTGCATTAAATAAAATATTTACAATAATCTTCCTTTTTTCATTTTCCTCTAAATACAAGAATATGACAAAAATGTTGTGTTTTCAGTGGAAACAGGCAGTAGACTGTGAAATCACACTATTCACAAAACGGTCTACCAGAAAGCTAGTCCAGAGTTTAGTAGTGCTCAGTTTCAAATGCATAGAATGTTTGCCCTGCAAACAATGATATACAACGTAATCAAATAAATAATGCCTAACCAGAGTGAGACCTAATTGTGTTTCTTTCCACACTTTCAGATCATGCATGATTTCAGTCTTATTAAACGATAGATTTTTTTCCTCATTTGTTCTGTTTTCAATGTTTAGTTATGATTAAAGGATGGTAACAAAACATCTCCACATGAGATCCAAAGGGTATCTTGTACACAAAGCAGGCATTTTACCTAACCACCTTCAACTGTCTTTCTCATTTCTTTTAATCCACCAGCAGCTTGTAAGTTACCTTGATTATTACTATGAGATACTATACATGATTTTCTATTTGGGAGACTGATAGTGCAAATTAAAGTTCTTGCTACCCAACATTTATCCCCAGTAATAAATGATTCTTGAATAATAATAACAACAATAAAAAGGAAATAGTTGTTCTGCTTTTTCCCCCAACATGCAGACCTCTGAAACAAATGGGGGGGGGTGCTTTAAATCTGTCTTCCTCTCTTCCGGGATTTAGGTGATTTTCTCACAGCTAAGTCCTGCCCCAACAGAAAACAGAAACTTCTCAACATTTCAATAATTTCATGTTCTCCAAGACAGAAGGAAAGGGGACCTAGAAAAGCAAGATGAGTCTTGTTCAGTGGAGAAAATGGGAGGGCGTATCTCTCCTATAACTTCCAACCCATCAGTTTATTTGAATCAAGGCGTGGGGGCGGGGCAGGGGCGGGGGGGGGGGGAGACAGGAGGAAATAGGTAGTTTAAAATAAACCACCCTAAAAAACAAATGAAAGGACAAGCTAAGGTAAAGTTCTATGAGTGAGGAAAAAGGCTCATTTTGAAATAGTCTGTTTTCTAGATCTTAGATATGAGCAAAAATTAAAAGAAGAAAACCTTAAGGTTGTTTTCCTACAATATTTATTTCGAAGCCCCTAAATTCTGCCTTTTAGTCAGCTCAAAGACTGTGCCTTCCTCTCTCCGAAAACCCTCGCCCCACGGGGACCAGGCCACAGGCGTGTAGGCCAGGCCACTGGAAAACTTGGATTCCACCTAAACAAGCAGCCAGGCTCTCACCGAGCCCCTTTACAGCTGCGCCCTCACGCACTTCCCGGCGATGGAGAGCAGCCATTGGCGTCTCACTGGAACGGAGGAAATAATCAAAGAAGATATGAATGGGGTGGCGGTGAGATTTAGAGGGAAAAATTAAATTAAATACACAGACAGAACAACTAGCTTCCCTATCTAGAATTTCACCTTCCGGTTCATTTGGTTTTCGTTTTTGACTCAGTTCGTGCGTGTAAGGTTGGGGCGGTCATAATAATGGTGGTGCTCTTTTTTCATTTCTTTGGGGGGAAATGAAGCTGCAGATTATGGCTCCCCAGAGTTAAATTTCTAAAGCATTTTTCTTTGCTTTTGTTCTGTTTTAGTTTGTCTTTATTTGTGTAGTTTTTGGTGGTTGGTAGGTTTGTTTTTCTACATAGTTCCTTGGTCCCCAGGAGATTTTGATAAGTGTCTCTGGTCAAAAAGTCCATTTCCCTACCCTTCCCGCTTCTCCCCCCACCCTACCCCCCAGAACCATCTGCTCCTTGAAACCCCTGCTCCAGTCTCCACTTTCCTTCCCGCCACTCCCCACTCACCCAAATACTCCCCCCTTCTCCTCCGCCGTCCTCTCCTTTCTTCATACCCAGCACCCCGGTCCTCTAGGCTGGGGGACGGTAAGGGCAGGGAGAGCAGAGAGGGGGCGAAGGAAAGAGCAGGAGGAGGGACTCCCCAAATGCAAGCAGGTAACGGACACTCCAGATCCTAGGGGAGGCAGGCAGAGCAAAGCCTCCCCCACCCAAATGCCTCCTCAGCTCCCCGCTCCACCCGCCCGGCACCTCCCACCCCGCCTCAGTAAGTGGCTGAGAATTTCATCCGCTTCTGCTTCTGTCTCTGGTTGCAAAACCACACCCGCACCACGTTCTTTTTGAGGTCCAGTTTCTCGGCGATGGCAGCGATCTTCTCGGAGGAGGGCCGTGGTTGTACGGCGAAGTAGGCCTCAAGGGAGCGCTTCTCGGGCGCGGCGATGGAAGTCCGCTTGCGCTTCTTCTCGCCGCCGTTGAAGAGCTCCGGCTTGTTCATTTTCTCGCGCTGCGCCCCCTCGGCCTCCTCGAGCCACGCCTGCAGGATGGGCTTGAGCGCGATCATGTTGTTGTGCGACAGCGTGAGCGACTCGAACCTGCAGATGGTGCTCTGGCTGAGCGAGCCCACGCCCGGGATCTTGAGGTTGGCCAGCGCCGAGCCCACGTCGGCCTGCGTCACGCCCAGCTTGATGCGCCGCTGCTTGAAGCGCTCGGCGAACGCCTCGAGCTCGCGCGGGTCCGTGTCCGAGTCGCAGATGGACGCCAGGCCCGCCGCGCCCACCACGGCCGCCGCCGCCGACGCCGCCGCCACCTGCCCGGCCGCCGCCGCCGCCGCCGCCGCCGCCGCGCCGTGGTGCGCCGCCGCCGCCACCAGCCCGGGGTGCGGCAGCCCGGACGGCATGTTCATGGCGGCCGCCGCCGCCGGGTGCGACAGGTGGCCCAGGCCGTGCATGTGCGGATGCGGGTGCGCCGAGCCGCCTAGCAGCCCGCTGCCTGGGCCGCCGCCGCCGCCCCCGGGCCACCGCCACCACCGCCGCCCGCGGGGCCGCCGCCGCCCGGGCCGCCGCCGCCCCCCGGGCCGCCACCGCCCCCGGGGCCGTCGTGGGCGCCGCCGCCGCCGCCCGCCGCGCCCGCGCCGCCCGCTCCGGCCATTAGCGCGAGCGACGGCGACGAGATGTGGTCCAGCAGATCGCCGGGCTCGAGCGCTTGGTGGTGATGGTGGTGGTGGTGGTGGTGCGCCAGCGGCACGGTGGACGTGGACGTGCAGGGCACGCTGTTCATCGTGTGGTAGGTGGCGTCCGGCTTGAAAGGATGGCTCTTGCCCTGGGACACGGCGATGTCCACGGCCGCCAGCGCCTCGGCCCGCGCCAGCAGCGTCTCGTCCAGGCTGGCGAAGAGGTTGCTCTGCAGCTGCAGGCGACACAAACCAAACAAAAAACCCACAAAACCAAAAGAGCAAAAACAACAACAACAACAAAAGCACACACGAGCCGGAAAGCACAACATGCAAAGGGCAAACACAAAGCAACCAAAATAACAACAGGGTTGGGGGCAGTGGAGAGCGGGAAAGACGGAATGGGGGGACACATTGGAAACAAGGCAGGGGGACAGACGAGAAGGGACGGGAGCGTGGAGAGGGGGGCAAAAGTAGGGGGAGAAGTGGACACAGGAACACATTCCGGGAACGGGAGTGGGAGACGAAAAACGAGGGGGCAAAGAAGAAGAAATGGAAATGTAACTCGCAGCTGGGGACCCCTGTCACACACCCGAGCACGCACAGAGACCGAGGCGTGAAATTAACAGAGAAAGTGGAGGGAAGTCGAGAGTCCTGGCCCCAGCGCTCCCCACTCTGATCGCAGGCGCCCGACACGGAGGCAGAGATAGACGGGAACACATTAAGCGCCGCTGTACAAAATGTGCCTCGCAGCGGGATTCCTCTAAAAACCCCTGCCCGCAAATCCCCGCACCGGGACCTGCACACACCAGCACCCGACATGCAGCGTCTCCGAGACAAGGAAGGGGGCGGGCGCGCGGGCCGGGGCCGCGGGCGTGGGGCGCTTACCGGCGGCGTGGGCAGGCAGGCCCGCCGGATGGCCTCGGAGCTGGAGTGCAGCGACGGGTACTTGTGCTCAGGGAGGGTGGGATGCATGGCAAAGTGAGGCTGCTTGCTGTTCATGGACATCATCTTGACGGCTTGGCATGTATATCCACAAACACTCCGAAAGTCCGCGGGAAAGTGCTACGCCGGCTCCCCCGGCCTGCCTTCGGAGGCTGCAGCCGCGGCGGTGGCGGCGGCTGGCGGCGATCGCGCTGCTGGCTGCTGCTGCTCCAGCTGCCGCCCCGCGCTCCCTTTGACCGCGCAGAGCGCCGCGCGCCGGCCTCGCAGTCCCGCTTCTCCGAGAGCTCTAGCCCTGCGCGCCGACGGGATGCACTCCTCTTACACCTGAGCCCCACTTCTCGCGGCCGGCCCGGGGAGCTCTCGCGAGAGCTCGCGGCCCCGCCGCGCTGACAGGCATCAGCTGTCTCCGTCTGTCTGGCGCGCGCTCTCTCTGTCGGCGGTGCCGTGCGTCTGCGCGCGCGCGCGCGCTCGTCCGGCCGCGACTGGCGCGTGGGAGCCGATCTTATAGTGACCACCAGCAAGGACAGCGCAGGTGATGCACCTGTAGCTGCCCGGGCATGCGCACTTGCACGTCTCACCTTTCCCACCGCGGTCTGGCAAGATCAGAAGGGCCAGCTATTGTCTAAGGGTAGGCACCTTTTAGAAGAAGAAAGACAAGATGCACGCACGCCCCTATGTGTTATTTTTCCCGCCTCGTCGCAAGCCCTGAATATATGCGCGTTATTTAGGCACACCTCCTATCTGGGATGCCTAACAAGCTGTTATATAATGTATACAGCTGGGCATTTGTATGTTAAATTATTCCCGCGCATTCCTCTGTATACAGTATAAATAACAACACAGAAATGCAGAAGGTGCTGTCTTTTGCTGCAAGAACCTGTTTCTTTTAAGGTTTATAAATAGGTTCCTGGAGAATAATCGCGGTGACAGACATTTGTTTGAAGCAGTCAGACGCTATTGATTTCCATATAATTTAATTTCTTCCGCATACTTTTTTGTTGTTGTGAATATAACTGTGTCAGGCACCGCCAGTGACAGCCACTTAGGAGCCACAAAGAGCGTGTGCTTTCTACTCGAGAAAGGCTGTTGAAATGAAATTGTGCATTTCTCTTATTGTCTCCTTTAACCGTGTACAAACCCACGTTTCAAACGAGCTCCGGGTGATCTGAGGCTTCTAGTAATCAAAAGGAAAAAATAGTTAACAGGGTGTAGTTGGGATCCTTTCCTCATCTCAGGGTACACACACACACACACACACACACACACTCTCTCTCTCTCTCTCTCTCTCTCTCTCTCTTTCTTGAGAGAGAAACTCCAGAAAAAGAAACCCGCTTTAAAGAAAAGAGAATAAGATGTTGAAAGGTGAACTTTCTTTTCCCTTTCATTGTTTTGGCTTTTTGCCTCTTATCTCTGCTTACTGATATATTTTTTCTTCATAGGAGACAGGATCAAGCTAATTTGTAGGAAAGCTTGATTCAAAATGTTAACTCAAACCAGTCTGAAAGAGTAGGCACAAGCTCAGGTCTGGCCTTTAAATTTTTTAAAAATTATTGTGAAATCAAGATGTAAGAAGAATAAATCAATTAGCCAACCTGTTATATGGCCCTTATGTGGCAGGCGGATCAAGGGCCTCCCTGGGGAGACACAGTTCAGGAGCCCGAGTCCCCAGGGATGAAGCGCTTGCCCAGGGTGATAATAACAGCCCAGATGTTGTCACATCTGTGGCAAGAGAGCTGGAGAGCAGCAAGGCACTGCTTATGGGAAGTAGAGATCAGATAAATAATCTTGCTGGTCTCTCCCACACCAAGGAGGTCTGTATTTCACCAAAGAGCAGATCTCATTTCTATAAAACTAAATTTGCATTCCCGTGGATTTTATCTTTCCTCTGCACAAACGCATGTGTATTTAGCATACACACTCACCTACTCAGATTCCAAGAAGAGCCCACAGGCGTCACCATGGTTTTTTCTTTTCTTTTCTGTCCCCCACCCCTTCCCTTCCTTCTAGCTCCAGAGGGAAGTGAGAAGGATGTTCACTTGCTTGTGAGAGAGAGAGCCGAGTTTCCATCCATTATGCGGTCTCCTGGGAGAGCTAAATGCAACTTTATCTCAACGGGGAATGGACGATGAGCAAGAAGGCGCTGGAGGGAAAGAGTGAGTCCTGTAGTAGTCGTCTCGCTGGGTGTCCAAGCTTAACCTAATCCTTCCTGACACCCATCGAAGTGGTTCCCTCCGCTACCCATTGAGTGGGTGGGTGGGTGGGGAAGGAAGAGCCCCAGCAGAGGGCTAGGGCCTGGAGCCTGTCCTCCCCTCCTGAGGAAACTGGCCTTTAGGGACTCTATGGGTGCTGGGCAGACAGAAAGTCAACATACAGGTTTGTGGCCAGGTGGACATGCAGAGAGTGAGGGGAGCCCCTGAGTACCCAAAGGGCACCTCAGTTTACCCTGTGACCCTGGAGAGCTTCCAGTAAACCCAGTGAGAAGGTCAGCCTAGCCTGAAGTCAGGAGTTTACCATCCCGAAAAGATTTCCTTCCCAGCTCACTTCTCTTTGGACATAGGAGTACCCCACCTCCAGGTGAGGGCAAACCTTTGCCCAGAATATCTGGCTTGTTGCTGGGGCTAGAAATATGAGGGCTGTGGGTACAATCTTTCCTCCACCCCTTGGATTGGAAGCCCATCTAAGGCACATCTGTCTTGCACAATAGCACCTAGCACAGTGCTTGTCACATAGTAAAAGTGCCCTCATCAAACAATATATGTGCGTAGAAAGGAAGAGAGGCCAACTGGGGAGCATCAGGCGAAAAAAAGGCAGAGTGGGTTCAACAAGCCAGGGCTGATTGGGGATTGCAGGAAGATCCCTGAAGGGGTCTCCTCTCTCCTTAAAAAGAGGTTGAGATCGGGCAGGGGAGCGTATGCTTTCCCCAAACAGAGCTGTAAATCTTGACTCCAGCCTGTTCTTTTACAGAAGCCAATTACTTCACCCCACCCTTATATATTTGCTACCTTATCTTCCTTCCTCAAATGCTTGCTGAGCACTATTCTGGGCCAGTGCTAGGCACTGGAGGTAAAACTGGTATAAAATATGAGTACCTGCCATCCAGGAGGTGACAATCCATGTGTATGGAGCAGCCACAGGTAAAAGGCATTTATGGAGCAGGTATAACAGGTGTGATGAGAGTTGTACAGAAATATTGGGTGGGGTGATGCTTGGAGAGTTATCCTGCCACATCCCTGTTGGGCCTCAGCCCCAAGATAAAGAGTGGGGCACAGAAGCAGATTCACAGGCAGTTCCTGGGACCATATTAAGCCTCTGTCTACTTACCTCTTGGGGTAAAAGGAAAGGGTGGTGGGCCTGGGCTCAGCTCACCCATATGTCACTGCTTTGTTTCCCTGGTTTGGCAACTGCTGTAACTAGTTGGCCCCTGCCTGTGCTAATGATGCCCACATGGGGTCTGAGCCTTGGCATAGATTCCTGGGCAATTTTTTTTCTCCTTATTTAATGACCAACACAGATTACACCCCCGCTCCCCCCCCCCAATCTCATAGCTTTGCATTTTATCAAGAGAGGGATAATGAATGCACAGCTATTGATTTCCAAGGAATTTCCGCCCCTAGGGACAGGGAGTCTATCATCTGTATCAGAGACACATTTCTTTCCCTCATTAATTAATTTTCTCCTCCTCCTTTGGCAGGCCTCACTTCGCATTTCCTCTGGCAGCGCCCCTTTTCCGAGCTAAGGGAACACACATTGGTTGACTGGAGTGAGGGACCAGCAGGAGAGGCTCTGCGCAGGGGCCCATGCTGTCGGGGGTGAACTTTCTTCGCCTTTGACCTGTCCTCCCACCCTCCCAGCCCCCAGCTCGGGAGAGGCGCCTGACAGCTGCTGCCCAAGGGGCACTGCCTCCCTTCTTCCAACCCGGTGCGGGGAAAGTTAGTGTTGAACTCAGCAGCCACTAGCTCGGGGTTGGACTCGGGTTGTTTGTCCCGGTTTAGGGACCGGGGATGGCCCTGGGGAATGCTGAAGTAAATGCGTGGAGGTGGTGTGTGTACAAGGGGCAGTGGAAGGGGTCGGGCCCCGCGCTCCTACCCGGGGTTCTAGCCCCACCTGCAGGCTCGGCCACCTCGGGTCCTGGCGGCCAAAGCCGGAGGTCTGCCCCTCGCAGACTCGGGGAGCCACGTTCCTCGCAGGCAGTTGCCCAGGTTGAAACTAGGCATGTTTCACCGCACAGCCAACGCCTAGCGTGCAGGAGAAGCCCCCAGGGCCCAGAGTCTGCGAGCTTTAGAAGCCACTTAGGTTGTTTTAAGCGCGGTGTGAAGGGGCAGGCAAGGGAGGAGCAGGCCCAGGGGAGGAGTTTCCGGTCTCAGAACCCAGGCAACACTAGGGATGTCCCCGCGCCCTCCGGGTCCAACACTGTCTGTCCGAAGGGTGGAATGGAAGAAGGAATGGAGAAGGGAAAGTGGCACTTTCGCTTTCCCTTTGGGCCACCTTCCCAGGGCCATGCCTGGGCTGCTTTGATCCCTAGTCTCTTTACTGCTACTCGTGGCATCTTGGTCCCGTACCTCCCTTGGTGATGGCTACTGGGCTCCTGGTCGGCCCCACTGGGGACCTTGGGAACTCCTCCCACAGCCCCGTGCGCCGCGGAACCGACTCCTCCCAGTCCTGGGCGGTGGTCCAGTCCTCTGCCGCCCGCGTGGCCCAGCCCAGCCCTGAGGCTAGATTCCCTGGCCGTGCCCTCTCTCGCTAAGGCTCGGAGATTTCCTGGAGCCCTCTGTCCCCTCTCTCTACTCCTCCCTGCCTAGCTCCCGCAGCCGCTTGCCTGACTCGGTGCCCAGGGTCCAGGTGGGTGAGATATTGGGGCCCGTCGTGGTCGATGATCTCCTCTTCTAAGGTTCTCAGTTCTGCATTCAGACTAGGTTCCAGCTGGGACCAGCAGACGAGGTTGTCAAGTAAACCGGTGAAATACAGTTTTGTCTCTTCTGGTGGTTTAATTTAAATGCACCTTCCCTTGGGGACATTTTCCTGGACGTTAACCGCCCCACCCTGAGGTATAGCTGATGACCTAGCGACCCAGATGGTGCGTCCCAACAAAGTTCACTGCTGGTTATTCCCACTCTTGGCGTTACATATATAAATATAGCGCTATGTGTATATCTCCACGCTCATCTCTCTGTGGACATAAAACCCACCTACCTTGTGAAAGTCCTACGGGTGATGCATGACCACGACGTCTCTGTGCTAACAGGGGCTCGGCCTCCCCCGCCCTGTTAGTTGCCAGAACCAGTTTCGAAGCCCAAGCGGACAAGGTCTTACGGCTTATCATGAGCACGGGCCCCTGAGATTTCGGTCCGAAGAGGAGCAGATGCGCCCCCACCCCGCCCAGGCCCGGCCCCTCCACAGCTGGAAGAGCGCTCCGGTCAGAAAAGGGGCTTCCAGGTCCCAGGTTGAAACAACAACAAAACCAACAACAAACAAACAAACGAAACTCTACAACAGACACGCCTGCCCAAGACCCCACGCTACATGATGGGAAGTTGGTCGCCTTCCCTCTCCGGTGACAGCCGGCTGCCGGCCGCTCAGACCAGGTCACATGCTCGCCCTGGTTGGAGGGAACGCTACTGGCGTAAATGGGCAGCAGAGGACCCCAGACCCCGTGCGTGAGGTTCCGAGGCCCGAGAGGCGGGCGCCCGCTGTCCTCCGCAGGCTCGGCTCTGCCTCCAGGAACAAGATCCCCAAAGGGTGTGGCAGCCGCGGAGGAAACCGCGAGGCCGCGAGTCCAAAGCCGAGAGTGCGGAGCCGGGTCCTGTCGCCAGGCTCCAACGCTCGCCCGCGCCGCCGCCAGCCGCCCCTCCTCCCCGCCGCCCGCACAAATCAAAGCCCCTTTCGAGGGACTGGGAAATAGTTGCCTTGTCATGTAACACATTGCCCTGATTTATTATAAAATTTTAACGAAATCATGCATATTTTAACAGCCTTTAATCACTGCATGAAAATTTAATTCATGGACTGTAGCGCGTTTAAATAAATGAAGTGTTAATTCATTAGGATTAATTAATTTGTTAAAGGATTGTGTGCAAGGTTAAGGTGGAAAGAAAACTCTTTGTTGGTTTCGCGTCTTAATCGCCAGGTTTCCCGAGTGGTAATAAAATGAAAGGAAACCGCAGAGCCTGCCGTTCGGGTGGGGCCTGGGCGGGACCCGCCGAGAGCGCCCAGAAGAGAGCAGAAAACTCTCGCTGGAAGGGCAAGGGCGGGTCCGTGCGCCCCAGACACCGGGGAGTCGGGGTGTGGTGTGGGTGGAAGGGGTTGGGGAGAGCTGGCACTGGCGGCGGGAATCCCGGAAGGCCGAGTTCGCTGGAATCCGAGGAAGGGAAGGTGGCTCAGAGCCGAGGCTGGCGGGCCAGACCCCACCTCCCCACCCCGAACATAAATATGACCCCGTGGGTGAGGCGAGGTCGCTCCTGCGGGTCCTCAGAGGGCCAAGCCACATCTTAATGGACAGATGATGGGCCAGGCCCCGCCACCTCCTAAGCCTTCCAGCGCCCAGGGAGTCACTGTCTCGCCATCAGGCCGCCGGCCGAGGCGGCTAGGGCAAGCCCAAGAGCCTCGGGGGACTCTCAGAGAGGCGGAGCAAAGCCAAACTCAGGCTGGAGCAATCCGGGAAGCCTTTTTTCAACCTGGAGCCTTGACGTTAGGGAATGGTTTCTTCAGCACCTCTTCTGAGACAGCAGCTAAATAGGCGTCCCCTCCAGCATAGCCCCGGCTACCAGAAAAGACGTCCTCTTCCACGCTGAACTCTTATTCATCCTTCAAGACCCAGTACGAGTAACACCTCGGTGAAGCCGCCAGCAGTCCTCCCTGCTCCACACTATCCCCAACACGGACACTTTCCCACTCACAAATGTAAGAATCAAAATGAACCAGAATTACCTCCTCCCTCATTACAGTTAAGTCTCAGTAAATGAGACCTACCCCTGGGAAAAGGATCTTTACATCCCCAAATTACAAACGTCAGGCAAAGCTCACGCTTCTATGCACTTGTTTACTGCAACTAACATTTATTAGGAAGGTCTGCTCCCTTTCAGACACTGCAGACCTAGGAATCTACCCCGTTTCTAGAAGTAGAGCTGTAACTGGAGGCATTCTAGACTGCCTCAGTCATATAAAACTGAAGATCGCTCTAGCTTGCGCTCCAGATGGGTTCTTAAAAGAAATCTGCATCTTAATAGATGCTTCCTCACTCAGAGTGGGGTTCCGAGAATTAGGCAATAAATGTTCACTATGCACTCTGAGATCATTGCTTAAAAGGCTTTCTCTCTGCCAAGTATTATTAAAGGAATCAGGTTACATCGTGATAGGCAGAGGCTGTGTTGTAGGACTCCCACAAATAGGGATGAAAGACCTTATGAGGCTTTGGAAAACGCTTCTAATCTAATAAAGCACATAACATAAACAGTTAATCTCAGTTTGATGCGCTCTACAAATATCCACAGGTACAAAAGCAAGGGGGAAATATCTAGGGTATGTAGTACACTTTGAATAATTGAAAACCATATAGTATATAGAAACAAGAAGTTCCTGAAACAACATGGTTCAAGACCAAGTTCTCTTGTTCAGTAGTTTCAAACTAACATAGACAACAAAAGATGATAGGAAAACAAAGCAGATTTGAAATTAAGAAACTGTAAATCTTAGTCTACCATCTTCAGTTTTTATGTCAGCTGACTCAAAAAAATAGGAAAAAGAAGTCATTTTTGGATGGAATGAAGATTTTAAAAATTAAAAGATAAGTACTAAAGGTCATGATAAAAAAAAAACTCTAGCATCCTGTCCAAACCATAGCATTTTAGAAAGATGAGCAGTCAAAATTTTTTTAAAAAATATGAAGTGTCTGCTTCCTTATCATAACTGAGTGCATCTTTTTCTAACATAGCCTTCGAGAAATTAACCAATAGGAGATTAAATTAATCTAAATGTCAGAGTTAATGTGAATCTTTAAGTGGCACACACACAACTCCCATCATTGATCTTCTGTTTAGAAGGTTCAGACCCAGGAACACAGGAAGGAATTAAATGCTACCTGGAAAGTAACATGCTAATACTTCTAAATATTACTTTAAAAAGAATCCTAGGAAAATTTCAAATCCATTCATCCTTAGGTCTATAAATGTGAATTCTCACACATGGGAGAGGAAGAGTACAAGCTCTGGAGTCACAGACCTAGCTCCAAGATATGGTTCCACCCAATTCCAGCTCTGTGACTACTAATGTTCAATTTGCTTTTTTGTAAATTAAGGAAAATAGTACTTGGTTCACAGGGGTTTAAAAGGGGATTAGATGAGATAGAGATTAGTAAAATACTTGCTCTCAATAAGAGATTGTTTTATTTTGTTTGGAGTGTGTGTATATAACGTATAATTTAAAATCTATGAGACCATGATATTTGTCTTGACACTAGATTATGGTAATGTGGTAAGAGCACAAATGAGAATGTGTGAATAAAATCAAATTCTGCACAGACTATTACCTTTAACTGAGGAATGGCACAGGTTCAATGAATGTATGAAATACTGTTTTAGGGAGGATGGAAGAACATTTCTGAAAATAAACAGCTGAGAAATACTTTGGTCCAATACTGATGCTCTCACCCATGTCTGTCATTAGTAAATCAGGTTACACACTCCAGATATCCATGTCACAATGTCAGGATATATTTGGATTAAAGACACATATTTGGTTACAGACAAAACTAGAATGAGGCTTACCCTTTGTCTTAGTCCGTTCGGACTGCTATAATAAAATACCTTAGACTGGGTAATTTTTAAACAATAGAAATTTATTTCTCACAGTTTTAGAGGCTGGAAGTGCAATATCAAGGTGCCAGCAGATTCAGTATCTAGTGAGGGCTTGCTCTGTACTTCAAAGATGGTGACTTCTAGCTGTATCCTCACATAGCAGAAGGGGCAAGGAAGCTCTATCAGGACTTTTATAAGGGCACTAATCCCAGTAAGGGGGCAGAGCCCTCATGACCTAATCACCTCCCAAAGATCCCAGCTCTTAATACCATCACCTTGGGGTTTAGGTTTCAACATATGAATTTGGAGGGATGCATACATTTAGACCATAGCACCCCTAAATTTACCTAGTGACAGAAAAATTTTATATTTCTGCATTCAATTGAGTTTCTAATGTATAACCATATTATCAAAAATATTTAAACTGCTAACAGCTCTGAAAGTATCCATTAGCTTTAACATATCAAAGATAAAATAACAATTATCGGAAAATATATATAAAACAAAGACTGTGCTTTAAATTAGCTTTTTCTGGTTATTACTTCTAAAAGTGGAGGGCATGATTCCCCAAGTCATAAAAGTGATTCATTATACTTTTATGGTTTCATTGAATCCTCAGAGTCTATTATAACAAGGGTCAGCAAATTTTTCTGTAAAAGGCCAGATAGTAAATATTTTAGGCTTTGTAGATTATACATAAACAAATGAGTGTAACTGTTCCAACAAGACTTTATTTAGAAACTCTGAAATCTGAATTTCATATAATTTTCCTGTGTCATGAAACATTCTTCTTTGGATTTTAAAAAACCATTTAAAATGTAAAAACTATTTTTTGCTCGCAGGCCTTTCAAAAACAAGTGCAGGCCAGATTTGGTCCATGGGCCATAGTTTCCTAACTTCTGTATTATTAAATCAATTAAAAAATGGTAAGTTTTTCTGGTCTTTATGTGAGACAAGGAATCATCATCAACATCAAGGAATACAGTGTTTATGACATCTTTTATTCAATTCACATAGAAAAGCATGCAGTATTAATGTAAAACAGTATGGTATTAATGTAAAATGTTCAGTGCACATTAGATAAACAAGTCATTAGCATACAAACCCATTTTTAAAGACCTATATAGGCATTAACAAACATGTTTAGAATAATATACTTTTCCAGAGCCTAAATTAAAAATTGTGCTTACCTCTTACCTATCCTCACCCCCTCAATATTTCTTCATGAAAAAAACAATTTTTTGCTCTACATAAAAGATATTCTATTAGCCAACTGAAACTTCTTTAAGTATGCAAAACACAGCAAGCAAAAATGCTACCATGCATACAGTTTCCACAAAGAACAGTAACATGCAATCAAGAACTTTATCATTCCAAAACAGAAAAAGAAAAAAACTCCCCTGGGATATAAGTGGACCAAGAACTTGGCAATGAGTATTCTGCACCTCTACATCTGGAACAATGAAGCTAGGATGTTCAGGCTCCTCTAAACCCAACTGTTCCATGCCTTCTTTCCAAAGTATGTTCAATTTCTGATTTTAAACACAAAGATCAGCAAATATAAGCTATCTGACATAAAATGAATATTTTCATACAGTAAATGTATTCTTTCATACTACCCAGAATGTTTTCACAAAAGCTGGACAAAGAACAATGTTAGAAAACAATGCAAACATATACATAAAACCTAAAAAAAAGTAAATCAACATTGGACTAAAGTTAGAGTGCTATTTCTCCATCATGGCCTTGAATAAAAGTTAAGCCATCACTAAACATAAACAAAAGGGGGCAGGCAAAATAATTTCCACCCTGGGGAAAACTTTATAGAAACTCAAGTGTTTTATGAGCAGTATGTAGACAACATTAAAAGTTTTATTTAAGAAATCCAAATTCTGAGGACAACTGAGGCTTAGTAACAGGCCACTGTATTTAGCAGTTAAATTAAGATTTAAAAAAACCAAAATATACCCAACCCAGATACATATAAAACTCATTACAAAAAAAAAAAACAACCCAAAAACCAAATGAACAACAATAAAAAAACCCTCTCGCTAACTTCTCTGGTTAAAAAGATACCCCCACCCCCCCAAAAAAAAGTCATTTATTTTTCCTCTCAATGTCTTTTCAAAATGTACCAAAGTATTCTGGGTACAGGTTAACCTACCATTCTGACTTGACACTTGACTAAAGATTGTCAATTCAAAATTGTATAGAACTTTTATGAGGAGAAAAACTTTTATATTTCTCTCAGGGCAAAAACACAAATGACATCTTTCTTGAGTCAACTTTTAGTTGCTTTTGATGGGCTGGCATTGGAAAGACTGCTCTGGATTTTTCTTTTCGTTGACTGATTCACATTTTTATTCCTCTTTTCAGGCACAAAGGAAGTAGACCAAGGAGACTGAAGGTGGTTATGAAGACTGTGCATCTCTGAGGACATCTTAAACAAAGATGACCCAAATCTTTGATCTTCAAACAGTCGATGTGAACTGCTTAACAAAACACCCTGGGAAAACTCTGTCTGAAACAAACAGCTTGGGGGTTTGGTTACATTAGCTCCTGGATTAGAACTGGGATGGAGTGAAAAATCTTCATTCATTTCTTGGTCAGATGGAGAGAGGAGAAAAAAAGAAGTGGGTTTCCATTCATCTCCATTTTCTAACTCATCCGTAGTAGTTAGAGAACCTTTGGGAAGATTTAGCTTAGTTCTTTCTTCCAACTTACCAGATTCCTCAAGAAATTCACTGCCTTGAGATGACTTTGACAACCCATCCAAATCCACTGACTTAAAACCGTTACTGCAAGGGCTTTTGCTGTTATCTGACTCTGACATCATTGAATCCAACTCAGAGATTTTGTCAAGGTAAGCAGCATCCATTGATGCTTCACTAGATGTTCTTGTCCGATTCATTTCAAAAGAGCGAATAGAATTCAACCTCTTCGATAAACATGAGCCTGGTTTCTCACCCAGTTTTGAAGATATTTCTCCAACAGAATTTGCTATTGTGTTCCCCTCTGAACTTTGGAAATCCACGCTTTGGGCATAGCTTGTAGAACAACAGTCCCAAAATCCTGTCTTTGGGGAAGAAAAACATTCTGATTTCTTTTCCTTTTCATTTCTACTTATATCATCTTCTGAAGAATCTTTATTAGAAACATTTGAAGAATCACAAAAATCATCAAACACCAATTTTCTGAGATGGTTTGAGTGCTTTCTGGAACCTCCAGCTTTGACCATAGAGCTCTCTCTATTTTCTGGAGTACTGAGCTGAAGGCAACTAAGGGACAAAGGAGTACAAGGAGCTGGAAGATCATAAAGTTCTTCATCTTTGTAGGGTACACAATCACTTGGCTTATTACCCCACTCTCCTTCCAAGTAAGTATCCATACTTGTATCCGTCACATCTAACATGATTTCTACCCGTTTCTGATATAGGTCTTTGTTCTTAGAACAGTTTAGCTCTGTATTGCTGGTGCTTTCCTGCCTGGCAGAACCGGTGTCAGAAAGTCTGCTGCTGGAAGGCTTTGCCAGGTGAGAAGAACTTGAGGTGGATGAGCCAGGCTGCTTACTGGCACTATCACCTTGATTCTTTGATACCACATCCTCCTCGTTGCCTTTGCACCCCTTGCCATCTGCAGAAAGTGATCTCTGGCAAATGGAATTCATAGCTTCCTTCTCTTCACTTGACTTTTTCAGCTGTGCAACTTGAGATTCTAGTTCCTCTATATACTTATCACTTCGTTCCAGGGCTTTCTTGAGGCGATTGGTTTCACGTTCATACTGTTCTACTTTGGACTGAAGAGCTGCAACTGTAAACCTTCCAAACCTACAAAGAATGAAAGGTAGTTAATCTTGCAGCTCAAGTTTTTTTCTTTTCAAAGTTTAAGAGTGCAAATTGTCCCAGCTCATTCTAATTTCACATAACAGTGACATTTCAGACCAGTAAGTCAATAGGGCAAATGCCAGATGTAATATCTTCAAAAAAGGGTTTCCTCACTTATGTAATAATAAGCATATGATAATAATAGCAAAAATCTAATAGGATATTTTTGTGGTCAAATCAGACTAGTGGTAGCAGAGAGGCAGAAACACGATGATTTCTCTTCAAAGAGCTAGCTCTACAATTCAGCTCATATATGCATGAGAGTTATCCCCTAAAACAATGGCAAAGATTTATGATAACATTTGAACAGTGGTCTACATCTTGAAATATTTACATTCAATCATTTTCCTATCGTACAGCAGTGTTTTACAATACATTTCTTATACAATGTCACCTTGTCAAACATAAAATGCCAATTTGAAATTCAGAAATCCTAGCAGTCCCAGGAAGGGTGGTTTTAAATACTTATTTGTACCCTTTTGATTACAGCCACCCTTGATCTGAAGCTTTTCCTTGGCCTTTCTCAGCACTGGGCTTTAATTCATTTCAGCTCTACTTATTTTTGCCACTTTACAGCTGTATGGGACATCAATCTTATTTCTTCCAACTTTGAAATACAAAGTCAGTTCTTGTGGTTCTAATATACTACACATAAAAACATTTTTATATTTTCTGAAAGGGAACATTTTGGAAAGTGACTTAGAACACATCAAAAATTCACTCCTTTTACCTGGGATTACCTTGTTTTCATTATTCTGTCAAGAATGGGTACTGGGTTCAGCTCAGAAAATTTTTGAGTACCTAATACAGGTTAGGTGGTATACTTGAGGCTGAAGACATAAAGATAAAAAAGACTGTCCCAGCTCCAAGAGACATAAAATACCTACCTTAAATTCTATCTTATCACTAATGAAAATTCTATCTTTCAAGAAACTTATGTGCCAATAAACATAAGCCTTACATTCTAGCCCCATGAAAAATAACTTCTCTCCCCCAAAGTTCTTTTCAAAAGCCTTTTCTCAATCATCTCTTTGATGACTTATATATTGACCCATCTCTAAGAATTCAGGGACTGTCTGTTTGCAGGAAGGTACTTGAGAAGGTAACTTCTAAAAACTGTTTTTATCTTTGGGTTTGTCTTTTTCTTCCTTTTTCCCCCCTAATTATAAAAATAATTACAATTAATAAAATTTATTAAGTGTTTAGAAAAATTACAAAGGAGCAGAAGGTGCCAATAGTAACAGCACCTTTTAGAATCAATCAAAACATGTTTCAGACTCCCACTTGAGGCCCATCACCTCCTAAACCCCTAGTTCAATTCACTTTCCAGTTCAGCCTCGACATGATCCCTGCTGTAATCCCTGAAGGAAAAAAGCAGAGGCAAAGGTAAATATAGAATCACAAAATCTCAGGATTAGAAAGGGCTTTAAAAGACATGATTGCTGAATATTGATCTACTCACTTCAATTAACTGAACCCCTTGAGAGAGCACACTCCCTTCAACTTCTAAAAAAACAAAGCAAAAACCATAGGTATTATAAAAACAAAAGCAACTACAATAAAGAAGTTTACTACTGTATTTGTTTAAATGAATTTTTCTTCTTTGTTAAACATGTTTTGGCTTGTAATGTAGTACTTGACAGAGCTATAGTTCTACAAGACAACTTTTTAAAAAAGTGGACAAAGACCTTTTTAAGTGCATTAAGCAAAAATGTTTGTGAGTTCTTGATTGCAACTATTATGGCATAATCAAATAACCCCCATGTTTTCAAATGGAAAATCTGTGTAGCATGTTTATTTAATGCAAATAGCAAAAGTGACAGCCTTACATTTCTTACCAAGATAAAATTTTTCTTTTTCTACAGTGCAAATTTTTATAATAAAGACATCCTCAGAAGAAAAACAAATGACTTAAAATCAAATAATGCCACTAGATAGTAAGTCAGCTGCTACCAAAGGACGTCCTTGGGAACTCAGAGGCCTACATAAGGAAAAATTAGTGACAAATAAGGAATGCTTGCCAAAATATTAGCAGCTTCCTGTTCCAGACTGTAGCTTGGAATTTCAAACATAATGTCATTTTAAGACACTGTATTTGCCCCTATTTTATTTATTTATTTTATAGGGTACACCATTCCTGGAGGTACTACAATACCAAGTCAATGCATGAAATGGACAGAACAAGCTCCTACTCCATGTCCTTGCTTCAGAAATCCATTTAATATATTGTCCTTGGATAGAGGATATATCAGATATTAAACTGTTAAGAACAGATACTACATTTGATCTTAGCCAAAAGGCTGAGAAGCAATGAATTGTTTTTAAAAGTATCAAATGGTTCCAAGTTGAAGTCAGTGATACCTCTGACCATATTTTTAATGTTAATTTAGAGAGAAAGCTGCATGAGAACTAAGAACAAAGGCCAGTTACAGAGCACATATGAGACAGACAAGTAAGTAGAAGTCATTGATAGAGTTAGGCTGTTTTCTAAAAGGTCACTGCCCCCAATTCCCCAAAGTTCTATTTCAATACTTTACAAGTCTATAATACTTTGAGCAATCAGACCTTTTTACCATTCTAATAAAGGACTGTCCTGGTGGGCAAACTGACAGAAATGTATACTGAAAGCCATGGAACTGATCCATTAACTAATCAATCTATACAATTTATTTGTTTTCTGTTTCTCTCTCCCATCAGAGTAGAAGCTCATGGAGAACAGGGAGTTTGACTGTCTTATAGTCACTGAGAGGTCCCCAGAACAATTCCTGGTATGTAACAGTCCCTTGTTAAATACTTCTTGAATAAATGTCATTCTCCTACTTTAAGATACATCACTGCCTTACATTAAGACAGAGTTGATACCATAGAATATGGTAAAGGTTCTTGGTTCTCTTTTACATGTAAAATATCATGACATTCACTACATTATTAAACATTTAAATATGTTTCATATATTTGTTTCCTTTTTCACTGACACCAAGGCAGACAACAGAGACTGACATATATATAGTATAGCTTTTTAACTACAGGCTTCACATTCTATACTGCTCCATCCAAAAAACTTCCATTTTCACTTTAGTAAAAGACTGCAAATAGATGAAACTTTTGACACAGGTGTTAGGAGATTTTTAGCTTATCAAAGATACCTATATTAAATTTGGCAAAAGGCAATATACTTTATCATATAGAAATAGCACTTAGGGATACTTATCTGATGCCATACTTCCATAGAAGCCAATGACGATAAGAACTTATTTATCTTTGGGTTTTAATACTCTTGTATTCACATTAATTCCAGATATTTCCACATAACATTAAATGAAGCAATGCCAAGGCAAGCCGGAGGGATTTCTAATATCATTTACCATACTTCCTTTTCCTGAGCAAATTTCAAAATGGAGTATTTTTATAAACATTCCATTAGAGACCAAAAAGGCTTTGATTTTCGAAGTAGCAGTGATGGCCAAAGGCTTCATTATGCCAGAGAAAACATTATAGAGTAGTTTGGGAGCTGCAGCTGATATTGGAAGTGTATTCTGCTAAAATCTATCAGAAGCTTAAGGGATTTTTCAGCTTGCAATGTTAACTGAGGTATACATTCTGGATGAGAGAAAAGGATGAGGGTTCTCTTTGTCTAAACAGCTAAAGAGATATAAAATCATTCCTGTCTCTACTAGAAGAGAGAAATAAAAGTGGTATTGGTTTCACCTTTGCAGTACTATAACTAGAGTAGGAACACCTCTAACAACAAAAAGTTCCTAAGACCACATTTTCTCATAGCCCTTCACATAGGAGGAACAGATGTATTTGAAAGGCGTCAGAAGAAAGCAAATGTGGTAAAAGAATAAATGCCGGAAGTGAGTATCAAAACACTAAGCTTTAGTGCTATGCTGCTGTTAACTAGTTGTGAAATCTTGAGCAATTCACTTTGCTTCTCTGGTTCTCAATGATAACTCCAACAAAAGGGATAAAGGCAGCAAGCCCAGTGGGTGGCCAATACTACCAAACTTCAGAAACACCTCCTTGAAGAACAAGGGGGACACTGGGAATTGAGCCATTTCTCATGAATCTTTGATTTTATATCTTTTCCTTACTTGCTAGCTAAGGTAATAAGGAAACAAAGTGAAAACAATCTTTAGACCTGGACCAGCTTTGTGGTTTAGCCCATCTGACAGGTTTTCAGTGTTGATGTAGATCTAAAAAAAAAACAGGAAAGTGAACTTTGACTACAACTTACCAATAAGTGTCACACGTAAATTTTAACAGGAGTCTAAGTAACTACTACTGTTGACTGATGACGACAATAAGAACAGCAGCAGCCATAATTTATAAGTGTTTACCTGGTATTAAGCACACTGTTATATGCTTGATACATATTATCCCATTTAATCATCATATCAACTTGATGAAGCAAGACCCATTTTTCTTAAAGATGAGAAATGAGAAGCTTAAACAGAATTAAGCAGCGGGAATAGGATTCGAATCCAAGTCTTTCTGACTCCAAATGCCATGTTTGAAACCATATCAAGTACCTGCACATGAGATCCCTTCTTACACTTCATTATCAAAATGCAAGCTAGGTTTACTGAGCACAAAGTCTGTGTATACAGTCAGTTGGCTAGCACTGTTGTACTAATTAATACACACATTTGCTAATAAAAACAGAGAGGAAAAAAGAAAATTGTAAGAAGACATACAGACATCCACAAAGTCAATAAATATTTATTAAACAACTACTATGTTCTAGGCACAAGTTCAAGAATATTTTGAAACTTTCAAAGATCATTTATTAAAATGGCCTTGCAAGAAAGTATAGCACAGATAGACTGCATTGATGAAAGCCACCCAAATATTTTAAATAGAGATATGAAGAATAAGTCTGAACCAGAACCACAAACTTAAAATACCATATTTAAATGTGCAGAATGTAGAAAGTATACATGATCAACTTGTCTACCTCATGCATAATCAGCAGGCACCTTCAACTACAAGTAGAAGATGTTTCTTATATGAAATGAGAAAAACTGCAAATACAAAATTTTAGGGCCTAAACATCACACAGGTTACTTGTCTCAGGGTCTAATTTTGAGGAATAAAAAAATACAAGGTGTGTCATGTTGCATCTTAGTTTTATCACAAAATAGAAAGTGCTTCAATATTTGCAGGAATAAAAACTGCCACAGTTTCCCCCTTAAAGACAAAGATGATATGAACAGGGGAGCTAGACAAAGAATTAGGCCCTTGCAGTAATTTCTCCTCCTTTCATCTTCTAAAAGTACTATTTATTTATTTATTTATTTATTTTTTATTTCAGAATATTATGGGGGTACAACACTTTGGCTATATATATTATGGAAAGTAATATGGAGATATCTCAAAGAATTAAAAGTACTATTTAAAAATCAAGGTAGAGTTTGCTTTACAAGCTTTCAAATGGAGAGCAGGGTTTACAATTAATAGCTCATATTATTAACACAATTTTAAGGGAATTTTTTTGTGTTTATTTTATTAAACCAACCATGCATTTGTAGTTAAAAATTGTGGTGTTGAAAATTCTGGCTGAGATACCTAGAAATTCTTAATAGAAATAACCTTAGTATTGGGCAGCATTTGTGAATTGAAGAGGAACAAATAGTCCCTTTTGTGGTGAGTCTCTAATAAGGGCTGACCCACATAGCATAGGGTTAGCAGGGTTCATAAGGAGAAATACACAACTAAATTGTGTTCCATGCTGACTACTCTCCCTCCTTGTTTCTCTGGTGGCTGGCACTTGGTCTCTGACCCTTTGTGTGAAAATTACAACTAGTAAGCCTCCATTTCCAAGGATTATTTCCTTCTCTCTGGGCAGTACATTGAGCAATGTTGCTCAAAACAGGATAACTAACTCTAAGTACTACTTTCTCTGCATTGCCTGTGAAGATAGACTACTCTTTTTACTGGGGAATAAATTCCATTCTGTTTGATAAATATATTTCATTTTGATTCCATGCAGAAATTCCCTAATTTTCTGCCTCCCCCAAAAAGATCAGTTTTGAAATTCGCATGACATCAATAGGAATCCTAATCTTTTATGGGAAGGAGAGAACATTAAGACATGCTATTTCATATCTTTTTACATTTCTAAAGGGGAATAAAGGACTTACATCTTTTCCCAAAATATAACAACCTTAACAACAACAAAATCTCAGTAGTGTTAAAGAATGCAATTGTTGAGTGATAAAAGCATACTTAAAAATCTCTGGACTAGTGTCTGTCTATACACTTTTCACTTTAGTTAAATTCTCTCCCTTTTTCTCTCTCAGCATTTGAAATAATTTGAAGCAAAATAAAACAAAACAAAAAATTGTGATCCAGATACCATGTAATTATTACTCAGATGACAGTTATTGGGGACTAATGTGTGCTCAGGGGCTATGAAGAAGGAAAACAAAGGAAGTAGACGTCATCATCTCTTTTCTCAAGCAGTTCATAATCTCTCTGACAATCTTATTGCTTAGTCATTAGCACGCATTGATGGCTCCCAAAATATCTTATCAATACAATAAAGACAAGTTGACAGAAAACTGTAGTAACTGTCTATCCCCAATTAGCTGAATATCCAGAGAAGGGTCCCTCAGGCGACTGAGGGGCCTGAGCACAACTGGCTGTCACAGTCTGGCCCCAGGGTATCATCAAGCTCCCCTGACAGTCTACAAGTTCCCCTTCTGGGGACACCAAAGGGCATAGCAGAATCAGTCATCAGATCATGCTAGGGTCAAATACCAGGAATCACAGCATTTGTCAGAGCAGAATCGTGAGAAACAAAAAAGGCCAGAATAGGTCAAGAAGGGACAAGAGCCAGAGCCAGCCAGACCAGTGGTACTGATAAGGAAGCAGGGCGTCAGAGTGGTACTGGCATGTCTTGAGACACAGTTTGGGAAGAGCGCAGACCTGTGAACTGGAACTGGACCACAACTTAGAGTCAGCATGGAGACAGGTAAGGGTGGGAAAATCTGGTTAAAGTAAAAAGACTCAGACAAGGAACCCAGTACTGGAGCTGGCCAAGCCCTAATATCACCTCCCCCGTTCCTCATTCTAACTCTTAACTTCTGGCATAATTTAAAGAGAAAATCTTCAGGAAATCCTTTGCTCTCCTCATTTGGAGAAAGTTCCACGAATCTCTGATTTCCTGCCCTCTTACAATCTTTATACTTTAAGCTTCAAGGAAACTCAAAATCTTAATGCCCTGGTCAGTCACCTCTGAGTGGCAGTATAGAATAGTATAGTATTAGAATACAAGGACTCCTTCCTTCCGTCAGCTCCCAGAGAAGGAAGATACACACACACACGTCTATATGTACTCCGTATAAATATATACACGTGTGCATTTAAAAGAAAAATGTCTTAGTGCCAAGGAGCTGTCCAATTAACTAGACACAATAGTCATGGATCTGGTCAACAAAGTGATCATTAAAACAATAGGGTATAAGAACAATTCAAAGAACAAGAGGAAACTGCTTCCTCTTGTTTGGAGAGCCTCACAGATAAAGCAAGAACTGGGCTAGATCTCAAAGGATAGGTAGGGATTAACCAGGAAGAACAAAACACATAGAGGTTAAGGGGGAGGACCAGGGAAGACACAACATGGTGAATGTGGGCTCAATGAGAAATTCAGCATAGTCGGAGCAGAGACTAGGAAGGGGGAGGCTAGAGAAAAGGCAAGAAGATTAAGCTGAAGGCATATGGTAAAGACCCTTTTTAATACTATTCTAAATACTATACTAAGTATTTGGGCTTTAATATGCAGACAACGAAGAATCAATCATCAAAGGTTACTAAGCAAGGGAGTGAAATGATCAAATTTGTATTCCAGAATCCAGGCAGCAATACAGCAGATGCTTGAGAGTTCCACACAGAAAAGAAGGGTAAGCAGTAGGAAGGTTGTTACAATAGGCTAAGCAAGAAATAACGTGGATCTAAACTAGTGGGAATGAGAAGATGGGTTACAGAGGCATTTTAAAAAGGTACTGCACAACCAGGTGTGAGGTGAGGAGAAGGAGTGGAGAAGCATAGGAAGAGTGAGGTTTTTATCTTATGCAATTAGATGAGTAGTAAAACCATTCAGAAGGACAGGAACAAAACAAGAGGAAAAATTATCTTTTGCATGAGATGAGAGGGAAGGATAATGGATACAATTATTTAGACCCCCACAGTACCCCATCCCACCTCCACCCCTTCTTTATGCTACATATCGTGTCAAGGACATAGATATTTCCTTTAGTCCTTACGATAACACATTATCCACATTTTACATAAAGAAAATGATGACTTTAAGAGGTTAAGTAATTTATCCAATGTTATTTATTTATTCATTTAATTACTCAACAAATATTTATCAGGTGCCTTTGGGCATGGGGTTTTGGATGTAAAAGGGACTGGCAGGAAAGTCCTTACTCTTATGGAGCTTGGAGTTTAGAACAGAGGAGACAGACAACAAACAGGTCAAGCAATTAAATGAACAAGATAATTTCAGACAGTGATAAGGGCTGTGAAGACAATGATACTACAACATTGGCTGAGTGTTAACTATGGACTCTGTTGTAAGAGTGTTTTAAGTTTTAATTCATTTAATCCTCACTACAACCTGTAAGGTAGGTAGTATTATTAGCCCCATTTTATAAAAGACAAACTGAAATACAGAAAGGTTAAATATTTTTGCCTAAATTACACAGCTAGTAAGTAGACAAAGCCAGTGTTCAGTCATAGGGAAGTCTGTCTCCAGGGTCTGTGCTCATAATCTCTAAACACGCTCTACTGTTTTACCACACCATGATTTTATTATTATGGTCTTGTAATAAGACAGAGTAAGGAAGTAGAAGGTGCTGAGTGGGAAGGCTGCTTTAGAATGAATGGTCAACAAAGGCCTCTCTGCACCTGACAACTGAAGGAGACAGCCACATAAAGATCTGCAAGCAGAATATTCTAAGTGGAGGAAACAAATCCAGCATGTTTTAGAAACAGAAGGCCAGTGGAGCTGGAGCAGGATAAACTGTAGGAGTGAGAATTAGATGAAGTGGAAGAGGCAGGTATAGAGTAGCCAGTGAAGAGTCTGGATTTTATTTTATGAAAACACTGGATAGTTTTAGGCAAGAGCTTTAAATAATCTGATTTATGTTTTATTAAAAACAATTTTGACTATGGTGAAAAATGAATTGGATAGGGAAAGGAGGGCCAGAGCAGAAGCAGGGAAATTTGAATCCAGAAGTCTGTCTCCAGAGCTAAGCTCTTAATCACTGTGCTTTGTGGTAAATTTAAGGTACGCAATCTCTGGTAAGGGTACAAAATAGACAGATGGAAACATGAACCTGCAGGTCAGGAGTGTAGGTGACACCAAAGATTAAGATTTTATTTTGTAATCTCTGACATATAGTTAAACAATTATTAAAGCCATGGGATAAATGATTTTTAATTTGATTTCTGATGACTCAAGAAAACACAAATACAGCAAAAAAGGAAGAAAGCCCAGGTCATAATCTATGAAGTCTATTCTTTCCTTTTCAGAGCCCTTCTTTTCATATTCTAGTAACAGGAAATACTGCTTACTGCTCAGAGTATGTAGAGCTTTTATCCACCCCCAAAAGGAGCCAAGGCATGGGTGAAGATTGGTCCATAATGACAAGCCTTGGGGTCGCTGTGCAGTTAAATGAGCTGCACGCAGGGAGACATTATCAAACCCATAGATCTCACTAAAGACACAATGACAGAACACATAACATCCCTGCATACATATTTATAGAAAGAAAAGCCATTAATCCAATTATAACCAAGCTTGATAAAACGACCAAGTTATAATCCAATTACAAACAAGTTTGACAAAAACGAGTTTTGTACATGGAGCTTTATATTCCATACTATTAAGGTGAGTTAGCAGTTGAAGGCAAGAACAGCTAATGCATAATAGCTGGCAACATGCACAATCTTTGCCTAGAAGTGGGTAGAGAGAAAAAATGGCACAACTGAACAAAGAGATGGGAGAGTAGGCAGGGAACTTTCAAATGCTTTACAAGTCAGTTCTTCTCACCTCCTCATGTTAAAAAATCACTAAGGAACTCCTAACTCCATTAAGGACAAATACATCCACATTTCCTGGCACAGTTTAGGATTAGTTATTGAAGTCAAGGGAATTTAGGAATATAAGAAATCCAACACTGAAGTGTTCCCTGCAGCTTCTTCCCTTTCTTGACGTTGCTTACTGCATGGAGGTGTGGCACACTTCACATTCCCCACTAAGTACTCAGACTGAAAATAGGCCTTTCTGCTTAGAGCAGAAGGTGGTAGATGTAGTGGAGTCATGCTAACCATCTTATACATAAGTGGGGTGATAATGGTCACAATAGAGAGATGTGAAAATTACACAGAGGACTTTTGCTCTGATGAATTTGAGAAGGAAGCTACTGTGTACTGAACAGTAACATGATGTGTGGCTACTACTGGAGAAAAGACACTGGAGGTGAAGGGACCACTCCTAACAGTGCACGCGGTTCTCCCCAACTCAGAATGCCATACTCTTCTCTGCAATCTCCATCCTTCAAAGCTGGACTCAAGTCCTGACTTTTTGACAAAGACTCCTTATCACTTCAACCCACTTGCCATTCTCTGAACCCATACTGCAGTCTCTGTTATTTGGCTCAGCATCTGTTTAGTATTTAATTGTTTCATGTATTTTCATCTCTTGCCTTCATTAACTATGAATTTCCTGGAGGCAGGGACCACACTTTGCTGCTTTTTTAATTCTAAAACTTTAAGCATTCACAGAAGTATAGAGAACAGCATAATAAACCCCATTTACTCATTACTCACATTCAATAATTATCAAGAGTTTTGCCTCAATTCCCTTGTATGTATATTCTTTTTATTCTTTTGCTAAAGTATTCTATAGTCTATATTTTAGTATGCATTTCTAAAAGAAAATATGGTCCATAGACTGAATGTTTGTGTACCCCCAAAATTCTTATGCTGAAACCTATTCCCTAATGTGATGGTATTAGGAGGTAGGGCCTTTGGAGGTGATGGTATTTAGAGGTAAGGACTTTGGGGGCCTTTAAGTCAAGAAGTTGAAACCCTCATGAATAGGATTAGTATCCTTAAAAAGAGGTACCAGAGAGCTCCTTTGCACTTTCTGCCATGCAAGGACAAAGCAAAAAGATGGTGGTCTATTAACCAGGAAGTGGGCCCTCATCAGACCTACCAGCACCTTGATCTTGAACTTCCCAGCCTCCAGAACTGTTAGAAATAAATTTCTGTTGCTTACAAGCTACACAGTTAATGGTGTTTTCTCATGGTAGCCCAAAAGGACTACGATAAATGAGTGTTTTCTTAAGTAACAATGATACCTAAACAAAATTACCAATAATTCCTTGGTATCATCTAATACCTACTTCATATTCAAATTTAGCCAATTGCCTCAAAAATGTCTTTTGACAGTTTGTTACTAATCAGTATCCTAAACAAGATCCACGTACCTCATTTGGTTATTATGTCTCTTAGTTCTCTTTTATTGTAAAGCAGCCCCCCACTCCATGCCAACGATTTCATGAAGAAACCCAGTCATTTTTCCTATTGAGTGTGTACTACAGTCTGGATTTGTCTGTATGCTTCCCTATAGTCTTAGGTGGTATGTTTTTCATTCATTTACTCAACAAATATGTATTAGAAACAGGATATGAGCCATAATTCTATAAACTGCAGTGGCTACAATAGTGAATACAACTACAGTTCTGGCTCAAACAGAAGAAAGTTATGACACCATTACACAAAATATTAATTATTAGCAGTTGTGACAAGTGCTAAGGGAAAGTACAGGTAATAAGATAAATTATAGCAAGGGAACATAACCTACTTTAGGGGTCAGAGGGAGTATTTATTTTATATAGTTCCAAGTACCTAGTACCGTGTTAAGTAAGAAAAAATGCAGTATTTCTGGGTTGGCAGGTAGAATAAGTTTTCTTCAGATAGTAGTCTTGCAAACTAAAGGACATATCTCCACCCCTTGGGCTCTGAAGATCAAATTAAATTCTCTTAGGAGTCCAAGTTAGGGGAAACGGAAGGGCAAAGAAACAGGTGGTTTCCTCCAGGTGAAATATAACATATTAATTTAGAAGAGAAAGAATTCAGGAAATGGCTACATGATAAGGCCAAAGAAAAAAGACTGCATTTCCTGGACCACCAGTTTAGACATTAGAATAATGAATTTTTGACAAGGAACAGAATGTATATTATTGAAACCTAGAAGAACATGCTTAGTAGGTTATCAGCCACACTGCTCAAGGGGGCTTTTAAATTAAAGCTGAGGAAGGAAAAATGTCCAGGTGCACTTTAAGACTGGATATAATGGAGGGTAAAAGATAGAATAGAAAAACTGTAGCAGGGGAGATCAATGATAACCCAGACCTTCATTTTAAAAGATTATTGCACTATTTTTAAAAGATTATAAAATATATTACTTTTTATACAATACTAGCTACTTTAGACCAATGTAAATGTTTGAGTCTCTCTTCTTTGTACCAGATTTTCGTCTAATTTTTGGGGAATAGCATGTTATTTGTTTGAGTATCTTGGAAAGAAATACATTCTGCTATGTACTGAACTGTGCTCCTTCCCCCAAAATTCATATTTTGAAGCCCTAACCCCCAATGTGACAGTATTAGGAGGTAAGGTCTTTAGGAGGTAATTAAGGTTAAATGAGGTTATCAAATGGGGCCCCAATCCAAAAGGATTAGTGTCCTTATAAGAAGAGGTAGAGAGATCAGAGCACACTCTCTCTCCCCACCATGTGAGGACATAATGAGGTGATGGACAGTGTACAAGCCAGGAAGAGAACCCACATCAGAACCTGACCCTACTGAACCTTGATCTTGGACTTCTATGCTCCATAACTGTGGGAAAATAAATCTGTTGTTTAAATCACTCAGTCTATGGTATTTTGTTATAGCTAATACACCTTCCTAATTTTTATTCCTCCCTAGTTCTGCTCAACTGGTATGATACATGAGAGACTAAGGCCAAGTGTATAAAAATGTATGCACTCTGACACCTAACCAAGTAGACAAGAGAAAAACAATTAGTCAAGGTATTTCCTCAACCGAGGGAATAAAATGGAATGGGTGATTTTTATTTGGTTGCATTTACTTGTAAACTCTTGAAATTTCTTATTCTTTTCCACACCAATAGGAGCTCTCCTCAGGTGAACCAGAGCTAGGCATTTCAGCTGTGGTCAGCTTCTCTCTGACTCCCACTAGGGTTTGGTGATGTAGAGTAAACAAGGCTATAAATCAAATACAATGCATTTAATACCTCAATGCAATGTAAATTGATCTAGAATAGGGGTCAGCTCAAATCACTTTTCAAGTGAAATTGTTCACTTTCCCTGAAGGGAAGCAATGAAAGCTAAAGATGGCACATCCTAAAGTTATATTGGATTCAGATGTGTGGCTGCTTGTTTGCGAGTAGACAGAGGCCAGGTTTCCTCAGGTGAGATTCTTCAGTTATTTATCCGGTTGGAGCCATGGATATTTAAAAACACACATCCTTGTGGCTGGCATTAAATTTGCAATCTGGTGGGCAACTTTTCAAGAAATAAAAGCTACAAACAAAACAGCTTTAGTTCCATTCAGCACACTGTGGGAAATGGCTAATGGACAAGCATTACTATGACTGGCAAGGCGAGCTGCCAATAAATGACGGGAGTAGAGATTCAAACCACCGCATGACAGCAACACTTCCTAAGCTTATTTCACTAATTTGTCAAAGTAGGACATTATCTGAAGTGAAAGAAAAACAGGTTTGGAGAGCACAGGGGAAGGAACTACTTAAAAGTAACAGCTATGCTTCTTTCCCTATTGGTTAGTTATCTCTGTCTGCAGTAATTATGGTTTACGTCTACCATTTCCTGATACCACACTTGGTTTTAGCTAGGGCAATATTTCCTCCTTTTCAAATGACAAGCAGAGAGTGATTTCTGGTAGGATAAAATTTCCATTGTTTTCCTATTCCTGCATTGTCTTTTTTCATTAGAAAGAAATGAAATCCAGTGGTTGGATATAAAGAAAGCTTGGAGTTCTGATGTGCTATCCCTCAGAAAGGCTACCTGACCTTGGGGGCCATAGTCTTCTTATTTGTCTCTTTTCCTAGGAAAAAACCCTCATGCTGTCTGCTATCTTTTCATCAACTCTTAAATCCCAACTCTTTCTTATCATTTTAAACAAATTAACTGTTAAGTGGATCAATACTTGCAAGCTCTTATCTTCTGGAATAGGATGGAAGTTATTCCATAATTGACCATATGAAGGTCAATTATGACTAATATTATTATCTCAGAAAATAGCTAAAGGCCATTACCTTAATCTCACTACTACTTGTTAGTACTATTAAACAGTTATATGTAAAACCAAGTGAATGCTCACCTATCTTTGGTCACATAAAACAGTCTTCTTGTTAATCAGATCAGGAAAAAGGATAAGAATGAAATCCTTTTTTCAAAATCAGCCTTAACCAAGCTAAGATTTTACCAATCACACAAAGTATACACTTGACTTTTAGAGGAAAGACATTCTACTTAAACCTACTTGCTTAAATGAAAAGAATCAAATGAAAAACATGCACTATCACAGCAGTCTAGTCTAACATATTGACATAATCTGAAACATTGCTCTGTGAGCAAAATACATACTTCTGGGGTGATCTGTTATCAACTTCAGCCTTCAGTCGTAAATTCTCCCTCACCAGGCCACCATTTTCCAATTTCAATTTTTTATTTGCCTTTAAAAAAAAGAGTTGAAAATAATTAAGCACAAGCCAAAACAAAAATGCCTTGTAAAAATTACGACATGAGTCATCTATATTTTTTAGAGTGATAATATCAGAAAACTGAATACTAGAACATGGCCTTCAGAAACTTAAAATCACCACCAGGAATGACTTCTGAAACTATGAACACAACTAAGCATTTTTAATCCATATTTCACGAAGCACTTTGCAAGTCTCCTATCCAGGGAAATAAACGAAGCTATGTTAAGTCAGAGTCATTAAGGAACCATACCAATGGCAAATATGTTTTTCTTTTTCATATAACTGAATACTCTAAGCAAGATAACATTATACCACATACAAGTATTTGAAAACTAATGCTGAAGAGTTAATTCTTGAGTTATGCGATTGATTTCTTGGTTGCTATTTAATTTTTTTTTTCCTAGTGATAACAAATCTAATATGATTAAGCCACTTGCCTTCTTTCTTCAAAAAGGCTCTCCCAACGCCCTAGCTTACAACCTCTGGAGTCCTCAAAATTGAGTCAGTATTTTCTAATAAATTTCATGGATTCTCCCTTGATTAAAAACCAATCTTCTAAGTATGATTTTCTTTCTTGAATTGCATGATACCTAAAAATTACCTAACAAGACACTAGTTGCTAGAAAATCTAGAGGCTCAATATTGATTTTGGACAGCCTAAAAAGTAGTATGCTTAAATTTTAGAGTTTTCTTAAAAGTTACCTTCTTTAGATTCCCTAGTCATTGCATTTATGTATTCCAAAGACAAATAAGACTATGTAGACTAGAAAGCAACCTAATTTACCTGGCAAGGGAAATTCTTTGAGTAGAACATTTACATTCAAAGTGAATTGGTCACAAGAACTACTGTCAACAAAATAGGTTTAAACCAAGAAGCTTTAAAAACATATTTTGAAAATTTGACCAATGCTTTTGACTAATTTCTAGAACTTATGACTGTATTACTTACCCACTCACATACAAAAGCACCATAATGATCACAAGAGAAGTACGGTAAAAGACAATCTTTTGGGCATAAAGCCTAACTCCCTTACTTAGACTCATTCAGGTTCCTTTTGGGCTCTGAGCATCTGCTAATCTTCATGGTTGCACACCAACAAGGATTGTGGAGGGTTAATTCTGTAAGTGACTGATAAACACCATTATGGCCTCTCTGACGATATAAGTAAAGCCATTTACTTACTTCCTTATACATACAGACAATGAATTAAGCTCTCAAGCATAGCACAATAAGGAAAGGCACTTAGTGAATGCTTTTTGATGATGATGACAAGCTTAAATTAGAAACTCACTTGCTTTCCCTGCTCTACCCCTGCCCCCCACTACTGTACTGCTCTGTTTCAAGGTCTCTCACCAGTTCTGTGGCTCTCTAATACTTCTCATTATGGGTTTGCTAGTTCTTCAACTATCAGAGGTATTTTCAAATTCAGGAAGGTTAGGTGAGTAAAGATTACAAAGGGCAGAGTTCTGCCTACTTGTTGCACCTAAGAGAGTAATGAAGACTTCAGCTAACTATTCCGCATTCTCAATACTGATTGGGTAATGATACTGGCCTCATAATGGTTCAAAACTCACCTAGTCCGGGAAACATCAATAAAAAAAAAGTCCATTTCATGCATGCTAAGGAGTCCTTTAAACTTTTGTACTCCTGTATTTGATTTATAGTATGTTATTATCTTGCACTTCATATTTGAGTTTTGTCTCTGCAATCCATGTGTTTTCATTCATTTATGCCCCGGTTTATAGCCTATTACCTAATACCATCACTAGACATCCAGAATTGGCTTATTAAATATCCTAAATAATTCTGAAGTCTCAGGGTAGCTTTGGGTATTGAATTTAACATGTAACCATTAAAAGAGCAAAGAAAAACTAATTGTGCTTTAAAATGTACTCTTCTTTACATACATTCCCCAAACCAACCTTATCAGCCCAGAGTAGTCTCTACACAGAGCCTCAGGCTCTATGCATTTAATGCCAAAATTTAAATGAAGTTTAATCACTATGAAGGACACCACATAGAGCTTACCGATGCTCAAGCAGAGGCAGGGAAGTTAAAAGGGACATGGCAAATTGATAGAAACCATAACTTCCCAGGTTGGCACTCCTTTTAGTGTCCTCTTGTCTTCTAACAAAGCAACAGACTAATGTTAGCCATCAATACCTAAAGAAACTACACACTTCCCCTGACCTTGTAACAAACTCAGTGCAATTATGTCTGTAGTTTCTTTTTTCTCTGAAGGCAGTAAGTTTCCTTTGTCCTCTCATCTTGGCTTTTTCTGAGCCCAAACAGCATTTATTTTATATGCAGATGATGGCTTACACCTAAGTTGCAGATACTTCTCTGTTACTTAACATCACTGAAGATCTGAGAACCAATTTGCAGGGGTACTTCTTGAAAACATCATATGGAGCTCATTAATGATTTCAGGAGGCAGGATTTAGTAATTCAGCACAGGAATGGTATTTTAAGGGAATGCAGATAGGTTGAATGGGTCGTTGTAGAACTGAGTACTACAAAACCATCTCCAACAGTACTCCACAGTGGATAAACTTGCTAAAGTCTTGTCACTTGGGTCAAGAGAGCACTATAGCACTTGACTGTAATGTCTAGTGCTGATGACATGGATCTTATCTCCCTTCCGAAACTGCAAAGTTCTAAAGGTTTGCCTTTTTCACCTATGCTCTATCTTGTTGGATAGATGGAAGAACAATTGAAAAAAAAAATGAACCAGCCTCGTAAGCCACAATATTCTTTTGCATGGAGTAGTCTAAAGCTCCTCATTGCTCTCTTGGAATTGGTTGTTAACCCTTTAATTATCTATTTACAAACTTAAAAATCAGAGAATGGTAGCGCTAGAAAAGATATGGTCAAAACTTTTCCTTTTATGGACATGAACAAAAACTTTTCCAAAGAAGACAGAATGATGGCCAGCAAACATATAAAAAAGTGCTCAACTTCTCTAATCATCAGGGAAATGCAAATCAAAACCACAATGAGATATCACTTAACTCCAGTGAGATTGGCTCATATCAAAAAATCCCCAAATAACAAATGTTGGCGGGGATGTGGACAGATAGGAACACTCATACACTGCTGGTGGGACTGCAAATTAGTACAACCTCTATGGAAAAGAATATGGAGATACCTCAAAGAATTAAAAGTAGAATTACCATTTGACCCAGCAATCCCACTACTGGGTATTTATCCAAAAGAAAAAAAGACATTTTATAATAAAGACATCTGCTCTCGAATGTTCATAGCAGCACAATTCACAATGCAAAGTTGTGGAAACAACCCAGGTGCCCATCAATACACGAGTGGATCAATAAAATGTGGTATATGTATACCATGGAGTATTACTCAGCAATAAGGAACAATAGTGAATTAACACATCTGGTATTATCCTGGTCGGAGCTAGAACCCATTCTTCGAAGCGAAGTGTCACAGGATTGGAAAAACAAGCACCACTGGTACTCACCATCAAACTGGTACTAACTGATGAACACTTACATCACACAGGGCAATAACATTCATCTGAGGGCGGGGGGGGGGCGGGAGGGGGTGGAAGGGATGGGAAAAACTCTCACTGAATGGATGTGGGGAGCACAGTTTGGGAGACGACCACAATTGTGGCTCTGACACGGGCAGAACAAGGGCAATGTGAATGGCCAAAGTGTTGTACCCCCATGATATTCTGAAATTAAAAAAATAAATTAAAAAAAAAAAAACAACTTTTCCTTTTTAATAAAAATTTTTTTTAAGGGCAGTTACTGACATAAGCTTTAAAAAACTAAGGCAAACCACAAAAAGGGGGAAATAGAAACACATCCTTTAAATTGATGTTACTCTTCTAGAAGATGCAGTCTCATATAGAAGCACTAGAGTCTCCAATTATAGTTACAAATGGAACCACCTGATATTTCTTGGCAGCTACTGATATTCAATGAGAAAAAGTTTTCTTATTGCATATAAATGCTCATCCAGAGTCTGTCCTTCCCTCACAAATCATCTGATGATGAGTCAAGATTATATGGCTATTTATATTTTTGAAGGTGCTTAAAATATTACAGAATTTTTAAAACAACCATAATAGATTTTTTAAAACCACAGCTTACCTCCTTTAACTTATCGACATCATCTTTCACTTTTTCATAGATTTCATTAGCTGTTCTGAGTTTTTTCTTCCACTCTGCTACAGTTTCTGGGTCAATTTTACTTGAATTATCTGTGACTGGATGTTTTTCTTCATTTTGGTTGCCCTGCATCAAGGTTAAGGGATCCAGAATAGTCTTGATCTGTGACTCCAAGCTGAGATTTTTACTCTTAAGCTCTTCTACCTCCTTCTGCAAACAATCTATTTCATCCTGAAAAAGCATTGCACAGTCATGAGGCAGAGAGAGACATGAAACACATACATATGCTAAACTGAAGCCAATGTGTTTTTGAATTTTATACTCAAAATTCTGTAGATACATAGATTCTTTATGCATTAGAACAATTTTGTAGGTAGAAACTCACATACATTTTAAATTCTCAAAATGTAGTCTGATAAAAATTAGCATTTATGCTGCTTTCATTTGAATAGTTGTGGTTTTAAAAAATGCCAAATCTTTGATTCTATTTAATATGTCATCCAGAAAACAAGAAAAGTCACATGAATTCCAATAGGGAAATAGATTCCATTTCAGAAGAAAAATGTGAGGTACATTTAACTTCTTTACTGAGGGAAACTAAAAAGTACAGCAGTCCCTCGATATCATGGGGATTTGGTTCCAGGACCCCAGTGGATACCAAAATCCAAGGATGCTCAAGTCCCTGATATAAAACGGTATAGTACTGTATTTGCATATAACCTATACACATCCTCCCACATAATTTAAATCATCTCCAGATTACTTTAATACCTAATACAATGTAAATTCTATATAGATAGTTGTTATACTGCTACAGTATTTTTATTTGTATTATTTTTTATTTTTATTTTTTTCAAAAATTTTCAATCCGAAGTTGGTTGAATCCAAGGATAAGGAACTTGCAGATATGGAGAGCTGACTGTATGTACAGAGCTGCCATTTATTCATCTATAATAGGTATGTTACCTTAAACTGAGGTTGTTAAAAATTCTGTTGTTAGAAAATAAACTCCAAGTAGCTCAATATGCCAGTGATCTTCCAAAGGATTAATTTGATTAGTATCTAAGTATGATAAATATTCATTAAGTATGTAAGAATACACACATTTTAGAATTAAATGTAACACAGTACTATTTACTACTTTAAGTTACAATATATTTCAAGTTAAACAGCATTATAAAATTTAAAAATCACTATATTTGAATTAATATAGTAATAAATAAACAAATATAAACACAGTGTTTATAGATTCATATATGTGGAAAACACATATAGGAATGAACATTTATTCAATCACTTATTTATGCCCCACTGCATTTTGAAAATTTTTTGAGGCAGCTAAAGTAGTTTCCATGTATATAGTTTAACTTAAAGATATTTTAAGTCAAAAGAGAAGGTCAATAATATCCCCCCTTTAGTCAACACAAAATGACAACTTGGCTTAATGTGTACTATTCAAAAGTATATGTATTCTATTAGCATAAATATATTTGGAAAAATTCCATCACCATGTCAAATCAGCCTGCTCATTCACCTTTAGACAATAATTAGGAAATAGTATATTTCATACTAAAATCTCTGTGCTGGTAGTTGACATAAGGTATAGGATTTACTTTGCCAGAATTGATCAGGCTTATAATCATCAGTGAATTTATAGGCAGAAACAAATGATGAATGCAGGGGTCAGAATGAATTTCACAGGAGGGTTTCATTTACCTCCCAACTTCTTGAGGGAGCATATACAAAATGACATGTCTTCAGAGGTACACATTTTAAACTGAAAAAAGAGAAAGGAAATGCTTCCATCTGTTCCTTTTCTCTAGAATCCTATTCCCCTCTTCCTTGGTACTTAAAGAAAAAATAAAAGCAAAAAACTCCTTTCCTGTATTTAAAATAGGAAAGGGAAAAAGAAAAATAATTTATCTAATAAGGTATTTTTTTAACAGGCACTTAAAATAAGGTTTCACTGGATGTTTATTCTAAGCAATCCTGTGACTACTTAAGTAGCTCAGTTTTACCTTAAATTCATTGCTGATATCATTTTAATTATTGTTTACCTCATATTCTTTGTGGAGTAACTCAAGTCTAGTTTTCCGAAGGTGCTTCCTGACTGTATGGCTTAGCATAGGTTCACTTTCACTTGTTCCTCCTACAGGAAAGAAAAAATCCTAATTTTTCATTCTGATTTGAGCAGAATGAAAATGAACCTTTTTCTTACTGTTTTATAAAGTTTCCCAGCTTAATATCTACCCTTTCCCTTATGTACACACTTGGGGCTGCCATCTAGGCCTTTTCTCTATCCTAATCCTGAGAAAAGATAAGTATCAATTAACACCATAAGAAATACCTTCAGTAAAATATCATATTTTATTTACTTACCTATATATCTTATTATAGCAAACTTAATGGAGGAAAAGGCTATATATTACTAATTATCACATTTGGACTACTGCAAATTCTGAAAACTAGACAATTGTTAAATAATGATAAAACCAATTATATTTATATTTAACCAACAGATTATAAAATATATATCTTATATATGTATGTATGTATAAGTAATTATAACTAAGGTATTTGAGCATGCCTGGTTACTGGTAACACAATTGAAAAGATTAATGTTTCTTTTTACTGATTCTAACAACCCAGTTATAATGGCTTATGAGTCACAGCATTAATTGTATGCCATGACTTATTACAAATACACTCAAAATGAATTCTTCCTGAGAGCTCTTCACTTAGGCTGTGGCTATCTTCTTTGTACTCCTCAGCATCATGATAGCAAAGGAATTTTACAGATGTTCTTTTTCAGGACGTTCTATACGAATGCAAAGATGGAAGAACTATTTTATTTGAGAGAAGTTATGAGACATCACTTAGATATGAGTGAAAGCAGGAAAAGCAATGTGAAGAAATGCTGGGGGAAAATACACAAATTATTTTATCATATTCTGCAAGAAGACCTGACTCCTTGGTGAAGTTCAAAAAACTAGAACTAGAGACAGAGAGGTTAACCCTGTACCATGCAGCACAGCACAGAATTAGTCCTCTACCAGACTTCACCCAGGTTCCCAAGAGATCTTGGGAGCCAACTCTGATTTCTCCTTTGATCTCTTATTTCTGAAGTCCCACTAGTTCTTTTGCTCTCTAGCATATATCTTCCTCTTCATTTCCTTTGTGAAAATCTTATTTAAGTCCATTTTCCCTAATTCTGGACCATTACAATTATTTCTTAAGTTTTCTGAAAGATGTTTTCATACTTGGCTAATTATAGACTCACTTTCAATTTTTCCTAAAGCAAAAACTAAAAATCATTTTAATTTTTATAATCTAAAAGAAATAACTTATATGAGCAGAATAAAAGCCAAACACTAAAAAGGCACTTTAAAGATTTTCTTTTTCAAAGATCCTCCCGTTCAAGTTTTATCCCCCCTTTCACCCACATTAGTGTGACAGTGAATGTTTTACTTACCCTTAATCCAGATTCACATGCTCCCTTACTTGGGCAAGAGCCTCCTACTTGATTTACTCACATCCTACCTACAGTCCCACCTATATATTACCACCCGAGTAATATTCCTAAAGCACATTTTGGATCATATCACTCCCTTGTGCAAAACCATCATGCCCACTTCACCCTTCTTCTCACCCACAGAGCAAATCCTGGATTTAGTTGTCATTTAAAGTTTTCTACACTAAAGTCTCAATTTACCTTTTTAGCCTGGTTATAGTAATCAGACCCAAACTACATTACTAATCATTTCTAAAATCATGCTCTGTGTTTTCCTATGTCTAAACCTTAGTTCGTGCTATTCTCCCTGAAGGAAATGCCCTCCCTGATCTTTACCAGTTGAAATTTTACCCATCCTCAAATGTCCATTTCAAAGGCCACCTACTTCAGGAAGCCTTTCTCAATTTTCCTAGCTGAACTCTCTTGTCTGAACTCTCAGGGCATGTTTTCGGTGCTTAGCATCTGCTGCTTTTATTTCTGGTCCACATGCACAGTCCCTACTAGAATCCATGAGGCTCTCAGGGTTATTTCTCTTAGCATCTCTCATAGTGCCTCATGCCCCTCACTTGTTCCACATATACATTATACAAATTACTCATCCAATTACTATGATGTTGGCCAAACAACATCACTGAAAATAGTCTATTTCAGTCTTTCCCAAAGTATACATTATTTGGAAATTGTTCCAAACCTATTCCTATGTGTACATAAAATAGGCCCTTACCAATAATCTCCTTGCAGGGATTTTCAGGAGTGATGGGGACTCTGCAAGCTGGACACTGACTATTATTCTTCAGCCACAAATCAATACAAATTGAACAAAATACATGGTTGTTGATGCATATGACAGGCTGGCGTACCTTTGAAAAAAGAAACATTACTTTTAGTGCAGGACAATAGTCGTAACTAGAATGCCAAATAGTTTACTTTAGAACAAACAAATTGCTTTTCTAGAGTACAGCACATCAGGTGTTTAACAGGACTTCTAAAAACATCACTTCTGTTGACCACGTTGTTTCTTATGTATGTATAACAGAGATACTAGCTGAGATAGTTGGTCGTGGAGACTGAAACTTCTGACATATGAAATGCTTCATTTTGTACCTAACCACTGTCATGCCAAAAAGAAAATTCTTTTTGTTCCACTGAGGCTGAGACAATTTTCCTCAAACTATTCTATTTTAGAATTATGGAATGGCAGGATTAGAAGGCTTTTTAAGATCATTTAGCACAACCATCCATCTGATGCTTGAATCTTTTCCTCAATTTATTCTACTCTATTACAGAATAATAGCAACCAACCATTAAGCATTGACATCTTAGTAGACATTCCCAAAAATCAAAGACATGAAAACTAAAACAAAACCCAAAAAGCATGAGCCCCACTCTGAAGTGGTTTATAATCTAAACAGCAAACAATGCTGACACAAATACTAACAATACAATATACACCAAATATACAAATCCTTGACTCCACTTAAACAAGTACAAATACCTTCTTACATTTACAATCATATTTTACACATGGCTTGCACATGAATCCTCCATCTCCCCCCACCCCTTTAAATACCACAACTCTGTGAGGTAAACAGGGTAAATATAATTTACAAATAAGGAAACTGAGGCATGAAGAAATTAGGTAGCTTGGGGTTAACTGGGTGTTTTGATTGTGTGTAGTTGTTTTATCAGGAGGGAAACAGAAAAGAAAGAAGTTGCTTTGGTTTTCTTCTTAGCATTTATACCACCTCATATTATGTTTGTTTGTTTACATTTTTTTTTTTTGTCTATCTATGTTATTAGAATGGAAGCTCCATGAGAGCAAGACCTTCTTTAGTCTCATTCATTCCTAAATCCCTATTGCCTAGAAGACGGCCTGGTACTTAGTAGGTACTTAGCAAAAGTTTGCTGAATGAATTAATTGCTATTAATGCAGTATTTAATATTTAATTAGGTGGAGAGTTGGTCAGAAGGGAATAATGACAATATTTTTCAAATAGTACAAATTTAACAATAGAAACAAAAATAGCACAGAAATGCTTAGGCTTTCATTTGATTTACATGGTATCTTCACTGTGGGACTCAAAACATTTTATAGCCATTTTCATTTCTTTTCAATATTTCCCTGTTCTAATAATAGTAACAATATCAGTGTACAGCCCTTCTGTACTAGGGACTAGAAGACTAGAAGATCAAGCAGTGTTAAGTAGAGGGACAATGAAGAGAGAGTACTACAAACCCCTTTCCTCAGAGAAAACGCTTGTGCTGCTGTCTGCCTCAGAAAGATACAATGAGTATTCATTAACTTGAAAGGGGTTCCTACCCTCAAAGAAATCATAGATGCATGGCTATTCATGACAGGTAATCATTTGCGTCTCACTGCAAAGAGCTCTCTGGTCTCAATCTGGCTTTCCAAACATTTTGGTGGTCCCTTGATTATGGACACTCACCTAAGAAAACTAAACAGAGAAGATAATTGAGGATGGATTTAAACTTCCTCTTGGAGAAACCTAATGCTAATTCATTCAGTTTGACTGCTTTGATAAGATTTTTTTTTTTAAAGGGGGCCACAAGCACAGTGTCTCAAACTCTTCTTCCACAGTAATCCTACCAGCAGCCAGGAGTGAATGCTTATCTGTAAGGTATTCCTGGTCACAGTCTCAAGTGGCAGACAAGCCTGAACTTTCTTTGCAGGTTCTGTTTTTTTCTTAAAAACTTATGTGATTTGGAAGTCCAGACCATAATATATTCATGTGTGCTTTAATTCATCTTCATGTCATGAAATATTTCAAGAGCACAAAATTAAGATACTGCCATGTCTATTCTGTAGCTTTCCTCAAACACACACACACCCCCCCCACAGCCCTGCAATATTCCTAGAAGTACCATATACCCCCAAATTAAGAAACTCAGTTAAAGAAGAGTTATCTCCTTAGATTGGTATCTACTTTTAGAGCAGTGACAATTTTTACAAGTCATGAACTCATCTAAAAATGGATAAAAGCCAATGCTCAAGACATAAAAACACACATATTGTAAAAGAAGATTCAAGATTCTCTCCTACCCACTCCCCCATAGACTTTCCCTATTATATACACATTTAAAAGTAATCAGTATTTTCTATGTATTTGCTCAACAACAAAGGTTAATCTAAAAAACAGTTATGAGCAACTCAGCGGTCGGTGCTATCATTTACTAAAGTGGCAAAGACAGGAGGAGTAAGTTTCACATGTGGCAGAAATCAAGAATTCTGTTTTCACTATGTTAAATTTGTGATGACAAGCCCACTTTAAGTAGACAAGTTTAGCAAAGCAGATTTTGAGAGTCACTGGCATAAAAGATAATGGCATTTAAAGCCATAGGACTGGAGGAGATCCTCTGCATGGACACAGCAGCTAGAGAAAAGAAGGCATTCCAGCAAGCAGAGGAAGAGGAGGAGCAATCAGCAAAGAAAACTGAGAAGGAGGCGGCCTGTGATGTAGGAAAGGAGAATATGGTATCACAGAAGCCGAGAATAAAGTTTTTCAAGAGGGAGACAGTGGCCAGGTACGTAAAATGTTGATGAGAGATTGAGTCTGATGTATACTGAGATGTGACTATGGGATTTAACTGCGTGGAAGTCACTGTGATCTGTTACTGACGAGCACTGTTTCAGCAAATGGTGGGGATGGAAACCTGACTGGAGTTTGAGAGACAATGAAAGATGAAGAAGTGAAGAAAGAGAATACAGGCAATTCTTTCACGATTTGCTCTAAAGGAGAGAGCACAAAAATGATACCATGGTTAGGAATGCCAATGGAATGATACAGTAAAGAGGAGATATGAGTGATGGAAGAAGAGGAGAAGGGGTATTATATGGCAAAGTCTCTAAGAAGTCAAGAGGGGAATGGGATCCAAAGCACAAGGGGAGATTTTGGCTTATACAGGAGTGAGGATGTGTCTTCCTTTGTAACAGAAGGGAAAGCAAGGGGTGTGAGGACAAATACAAAGGGGTAGAAAGATCTGCTGATGGAAAGATGAGAGAATTCATGTCCTATCTCAACTGCTTATATTTGGTCATTAAATATAAGGTGTGGTTATCAGCTGAAAATGAGAAGGGAGAAGGGAGGTAGGCTACAGATTTGAGAAAATAGGAAAATAAAGCAGTTATTTTGAAAAGTGAGAAAGCAAATTTACTAGGGACATGTAGCAATGCTACACATTGTTGAGTTCCTATTTGAGGTTTGTGGTTTTGAATGCAAAGTAAGACCAATTAACATAGGTGTGTATTTTTCTTATCAGTATTTAGCTGCTCAGGTTCAGGCAGGAAGTGGATGAGTAGTTTGGTTTACCCACAGTTGGGGTTTTGCCAAGATGGAAGGGAGAGACAAGGACTGACGATAAAAAACGACCATGAATAATAAGGGAATATAGTGCTTAAGTGTAAATGATGACAGTGAAAAAATGATGGAGTCAACAGATGGGTCTCAAGAAGGCTGTAGCAATGCTGGAGAGTAAGCACAATGGAAACAGGATCAGAGAGTGAGATGCTGACAGTCAAGATACTGGAGGTGGTACAACTGCTTTCTCTAACATTCTGTTGTAGGCCATCTTATCTGATATGTTCTATTTTTTCTCTTAATCTCATGTGTCACATGTCATTAATATCTATTCCATGCTGACAACTCCTAAGGCTCCCTCTGTAACTGGACCTCAGTTAGTGGCAGAGCTTAGGCTGCGACAGACAAACCTGGGGCCAATTCCAGTTCTGCCACTTATTGAGCAGTTTGACCTTGGGTAAGTCCTTATGTTACTGTAGGCATCAGTTTCTGCCTTTGAAAATTGTGGCTTAACCTAGTACCCTTTTGATTCAGGTGTTGTTTAAGATAAAATACTGGATGTTAGTGTAGACACTTTCATAGCAATCCCTCAAAAAAAAAAAGTTAACAATATTACTATATCCAAGTGCCCAGGAACCAACTCCATATAAGGATCCTGCAGCTGCCTCAACCATAACATGCCCCAAATCAAGCTTGGCCTCTTCTACACCCTCACTCCTCTCTTCCTGCACTCCCTCCTAAGTTAATGAGATCATCACCTTTTCACTTGGCCTAGAACAGTTAGAGCTGTCTCTGACTCATCCTTTTTACTTATCCTCACCATCCAAATTGTCACCAGATGATGGTGTTATATATCAAGTCTAAGAAGCCATACATTTTAAGATTCACCAATATTATATGTATCATTCAGAAAAAAGGATGAAAAATACTGTCAATTACAATTGTAAGATACAACCAGACTTCAGAGATGTTATAATTTGAAGAAAAACGTACATCTCAGAATAGCCAAAATATGACAAATCTATCTCCAAATGTTCTTTTACCTATTATCTATCCTTTCCTTGCCATCTTCGTCCCAATAGTGAGTTTAGGTTCTCATTCTTTTATTAATACCTTCGATCTACTCAATGACCTCCTTTCAAGCTTCCAAATGTTCACTTCAGTTCACCTTTCACACTGATGCCAGAGCTATCTTCCTAAAATATGGATCAGCAGCTTTTACTGCTCTCCTGTCAAACAGCAATGGTTTTTCCCTGCTCATAGTTTTAAAGATAGCATTCAAAGAGCAACATAATCTAGTTCTTAAACAGCCATTTCCCTTCATCTGCCATTTCAGTATTTGACACAACATACACTTCAACCACACATATCTATTTGGTGTTCATCAAAAAGAATATGGACACTAGCCGCTTCCTGTGTACAGAGCTCCCATTTCTTAGCTTGACATGTCCTGCTAGTCTCTCCACTCGCCTCACACAATCAAAATAAAATCCCTCCCACCTTCTAAAATGCAGATCAAATGCTACCTCCTCTGCAAGGCCTTCACTAATCTTTAAAAAAATTAACCAAGTCTTTGTTTGTTAGGGTACTACTTGTTCATTTATTTTAATGTTCACCTCTTTCTGCACTGTGCTGTACTGAAAAAACTATTTACATCCTATCTTCCTTATGAGATATCACACTTACTGGGGCAGGGTCAGTGTCTTGTTCATCTCTGCATCTACCTGCAGCACCTGGTACAATGCCTTGCACACTGTAAAATTAATAAAAGTGAATTCTGATGTACAAAATGAAAGGCTCAGATAATACACCCAGAAGTTTCTAAAGAAGCAAAAGGTCAATGGCCACTGCCAAACTGTGAAAAAGCAAAAGTTTAACCTCTCCATTTAATATGCCAAAATGATACAGAGGAACAACCACAGGCAGACTACTTGGCTCTGTCTGCTAAGTGCCATTAGCAATGTCACCCACAGGAGACTCTTTTTCACTGTTCGATAGCTGGTATTATCACTGCCGCTGTGTTGAATTTTTGAAAGAGTTGGCTAATTCATTTCTTTGAACAAGGTATTTATCAGATAATGATTTCTAGGCAATGGTATAAACCTATCTTAGGACAATAGAAATTTATAAAGAAGAAAGAACCTAAAACATGTTACTTGTTATATACTTGACTGTAACCTTGCATTAGCAAACATTGTAAAACCTGCATTACAAAGAACCTAGCCTTCCCCCAATTCCTGTCCACCCATCCTCTTCTACCCAGATCTTTCTATATACAATACCAAACACACACATAATTTTCTTTAATAAGATCTTCCCAAGACACAAAGATAATCATAATTTGCCACTGTTATTAGACTTTCTATCCAATTTACTCTCAAATGAGATCTGTGGCAATAAAACAGTACTCTTATGAAATAAAAATGCAAGACAACAATGGCAATGGTAAGTGACATGTACAATTCAAACTCATCTGGGGTAATGTTCCTTGGGCCTGGTAAGAAGGAGGAGAAGGAAGAAAAGAGAACACCAGGTGTAAAAAATGGGCTCTTCTCACTGGAATGGGCCTGAGCAGGCAGTCCTTGGTGCAGAAAGATTAACCCTATAATCTGTTACTCTACTATGTCATTTCATTTCTTTTATTTAAAGATGTTTCAGTCTTAAAAGATTCCACTTTACCACCAAAACCCCTTTCTTAAAAAAGCAAATATACTTGGGAGGAGTATATTTAATATTCATATCCAAGACTCACCTACTAAGAGTTATTTATACATTGGTTTAAAAGGACAGAGTTTCTCAACTTCGGCACTACTCACATTTTGGACTGAAGAATTTTTCGTTTTAGGGGGCTGCCCTGCATATTACAAGCTGTTTCATTAGCAGCATCCCTGGGCTCCACCCACTAGATGCCAGTAGCAACCCCCTGGAGACAGTGAGAAATACCTCCACACGTTGCCAAATGTCCCTGGAGGGCAAAATCCAACTCCACCTAGTTGAGAACCACTGGTCTAGGATATTCACAGTAATCTTCCTAACAAGCTAATGGGTTGATAGTGTCAAATCCATTTTCAGTTGTGGAAACTGAGATTCAAGGAAATAATAATACAGGTTATCAATGGCAGGGCCAGCATTTGTATTCAGTGTGATTCAACTGCAAAATCACATGGTTTTTTTTCAAACAAGAAACAGTTCTTTCTTCCTTGAAGCAGAGTTAGAAAACAATAATCTAGGTGTAGGAAATAGAAAACGCATGCTTGAAAGAAGTGAGACCCTGGACACTGATGGAGGTGATGGGAGGGAAGAGGCTACTGATGAGCTTTATTAACTGGTCTGACAATTACACTTGAAATCAACTCCCCTGCCCTTTTGGCACCCTCACCACTAGAGACAAAAAACCAACCCTGCTTCTTGAAAGAATATTATTATTTCTTGCACCTTGTCAAAACTTTATGGGTTTTTCTAATGAAGACCTAGAAAGACTATGAAAATTATGAATTAGTCTTCAGTGTAAAAATGATTGTAAGCAGGGGCCCTGCTACTTCAACCTTGGGAATTTAGAAACTTTTCAAAATAAAATTCCTGGGTTGCTCTTGCTATGTTTTAAGAAATCCCAGGCTCTGGGCCAGAATTTGAATACCAGAACTTTAAAACTGTGAACTAAATTACTTAATGTCTATTGAACTAGGTTCCCATTCTTGTCTAGGTAAAAAGAAAGATAATGCATCTCCCCTCTCCTTTCTTCACTCCTACCAGGAATGCTTTAGGATAAACTGTAATCTTATTTGGGAAGTAAATATGTCAGCTATTACATACCAACCCTGATAATTTGTAGAATATATGGACACTTTCTTGAATTAATTTTTTATTATACTGTATGTAAAAAAAAAGTATATTGCTATACTTTTCTATTCTTCAAGCTATTTTAATCTGGAAAAGAGAGAAAAATGTAGAACTTGTACTCCATATGGCTTTTTTCCAAAGCAAATTGCTTGTGACAATTATGTGCAAGGCTGGTTCTTAAATCCAGTCTTGGGAACTGAGAGGCAATCAGGACTCAAAGATGGGCTCAATGTGCTGAGGTGGTGACCTGCTGGCCCATCAACAGCACCCAACGAACACTGATTAATGAATTTCGTCAACCTACAGTGACAACTCCTTTACACCGCACAAGGCTTTGTCCCCATCTCTATCTTTTCAACATTTTTAGTCAATGATATGGGTGAAAAGCAAAGCAGACATCCCTGAAAGAAGAGATCCTTTTCATAGTATTCCTTATAAGAAACAGTCCTATTACTGGACACTTCCAGAGACCAGTACCCCTACATTGTAAGGAAGGTGATTTCATTTGTGGTTATTTCAGCCAGAAAGCTTGCCCTTAATATTAAGTAGAAATCTCAATACTATGGAGCTACACAAAGTTTGATTCTCTTCCAAATGAAAAATACCTTAATTATTTAAGAATTTCAGTATTAAGTCTGTTTATTCCAACACTATTCTAATCCATCTATATTCCAACCCCAATTTCAACTGCTTCCCAAACGCTTTCAAAATACTTTGGTTTATTTGCGTTTACCTTAAAGTGTGGTACCTAAAACTGTGCTCACACTCAAATGAGGAATAACTGAATATGATACATTAATGTTGAACAGCATTCACTGTTCAGCACTTCTCTTGAGAACCCCCTTCACCCTTCCATAAAATTGTGGGCCACATTTGGTTTTCACTCATGACAAAATTTGGTTTCCCAGCTTCAGTTCTAATTGAATAGATAAACCCCTGGAATTATCTAGAGATAAACAGGTAGAAGAGAGGCAGAAGTATCAAAATGTCACTTTACAGATATCCTGGGCTAGATCATTACTACATTTCTGCTTGATGGCACACCAGTCCAAAAAGAGACAAGAAAATGTTTTATACATAAATCATTCCATAGGACTGGTACCTAACTTCCTCAGGCCACACAGAGCTCGCTCTTACAATATTGGCAAAGTTGCTAAAAACATTATTGGGAAAAAAAAAAAATCTACCTTTTAAGAATGAAGTAGAGAAAGAGGTAATAAATGCAAAATGTCTAAACTTTCCAATTTTAAGCACATTTATAGTCAAAAGACAACGCATCAACAGGTGCATACCTCGGCTCTCCCCTCCTTTCATCTCCATCCTTCCCCCTCCCCCATCCCCATCAGCAGCTCATCTATCTCTTCAGATTTAAGTCCCCCCCAACCTCTTTCATGGTAGTACATCCTTTTTTTTTTCTTACAGTGACCTTCCAGAGATAATGGCCCCTAATTCTGTTGAATAATCAAATGCTGACTGTGAGATCTGGGAACAAATGGTGAGGGTGGCAAAAGAATGATTAAGAAAAAGGACTAAGCACAAAGGACCTTAAGGCCATTCTCAGAGGTGGCTGGAAATGTGTGTCTGGGAGGTGGTGGTGACAGTGGGGACATGATATTTTTAGTACCCCACAAATACAGTATGTGTGGGAGGGTGAGCAGCACAAGCAGATCAACTTTGGTTTAACTATACAAAAGGCAACAGTCATATGGAACCAGTTAAAAACCCTGGATGTACTGTGGCAATTTCTAGAACAAACAGGTCCCACTCACTGGGAATGCAAATCTTCAATTAGAAGTACAGCTGCCTCCCAAAGCAACTGGAAAGAACAGTTACTGGAAAAGGATGGTTTCCTCAGTTTGAGGGCCTGCCTCAGTGCTCACAGTAAAGGCTAACAGTCATTGAATATTATTATGTGACAGAGTTTATGGTAAGTATTGCATATGCTTCATTTAATCCTCCAAAAACTGCAAAAATGGGAGTTGAAACTATTACCATTTCCATTTTTACAGATAATGAAACTGAGGCTCAAAGAGGTTGAGTAACTTGTACAAGGTCATATGACTTGTAAGAGGTAGAACCTAGATTAGAACCCAGGTAGTCTGAATGTGGAACTCAGGCCCTCAGTCACTACACCTATCTGCTTCCATAGTAGACAGAAAAAAAAATGCCTGTTTACAAATTGTTAATCTTTTCATTTTTATCGTCTGACTTTTATTTTAGAATAAAGCTAACCAATACAGAAAAGTAAAAATAATAAAAACACCAAAAGTGTCTGCTGTCATGGATGAGCTCAGGTGAGTGCTTTATGACGTAATCTACTTAAGACACAAATGATAATGATCGAGGTTCAACCACGAGACTCTAAACCTTAGTATGCTTATTTTAAAAATGGGAAAACCAGCCCTATCTCGCAGCATTGGTGTGAAGAGTAAATAAAACAGTAAATGCATACAAGAGCATTCTGTAATATACAAATCACTATATTCTATTAGGTATCACTTTCCTTAAACACAAAAAGCACAGGTTTGATAAATGTAACAAAACACACTGTCCACACAATTGCAAAAGACAGCCTATTAACTAATGGAAACTGGACATAATATGTACAACTAAGACCAAGTGAAAATTACTTCCCAAGAATATTTTTATCAGCATTTAAGGTTAGTGTTGAAAGAAATTCACACAGAAATTAACACATACTTCTGGGAACTTCAGGTCAGGAGTCAAATGTAGAGGAGTGTAGCAATTAGAAATATCACTTCCTCTTCCCCTAGCCATGAATGTAGGCAGTGGTAGCACACGCTCAAATACCAACCTCCACCAGGCCATCCTTGATCTCCCCTGTCAGAATTGACCGCTATCAAGAGTTACCAGTCGCTTCCAATCCTGACTTCCTGCTACTTCTTCAACTCTAATTCACACAGAACCTCAAGCATCTAAGGCAGATGATCGTATTGGCTAGCACTCAGAAGTTTGCTCTATAAAGATTATATTTTTCAATTCTAAGCCTACTAGGGCTGTAGTTGCAATCTGCACTTGGGGGTAAACACACACCCAGACACACCACAGACGTAAAAACAATTCAGGATGGAAAAAAACCTGGTTGTGCACAGTATCATTCCCCTTCTTGATCTACGCGGTAAAGAAATGCTCTTTAAAAAATCGAATGGGAGGTACAAACAGAAATGAAACAGGAGACAAATGCATTGGAATATTCAAAACACCCTTTCTAATTCAGACCTACTTTCTCCACCTTGTTTCACAAACACATTAGGCACCTTTTGCATCACAAAGAGAGTATTCTATCTCGTGACTGCTCCATTCTTGGAGTTAAAGACCAGACCTCTTACTCTAAACTCCATCCAGGGAGCACGTACTATTTACTTTTCAAATTACGAACTCGGGGCAAATGCCATCTTCAAGGCCGGGATAAGAAAAGGAAAGGATTTTGGAACTGTAAAAGACTCAACTCATAGCATTGTAGCCCCCAGAACACGAACATTCTGAGATTACACAGGAGACTAAAGAACCTTAAGGCTCCTAAGAAACGTGTTTTAATGAGCTCCACTACACGGCCCACGGGGCTGCACGGGGGCGTAAAAGATTGCCGCGATGCGTTTCTGATGGGGCCTCCTTCCAGGCCGGCGTCGGCCCGTGTGAGGCCGCCGGCGGCGGCAGGACGGCCTCACCTCCCTCCTTTCAAACCCCGGGCCGCTGTCATCCTCCTCGGAAAGGCGCCCTGATGAACCCATTAATCACGGCGCGCTCCCTCCGTCCCACAGGACGCGGCCTCCCATCGCCTGAGGAGAACGCGGGTCAGCGTCTTCTCCCATTTCGGCTCCGCACGCCCCTTCCCAGCCCCGCACGGAGACCGCCCTCAGCTCCGGCGGGCGACTTCTTCCCCAACCCCGTTTCGTAGCTATGCCCGGAATCACCCATTACCTTCCCCAAGCAAATGTGGCACGTGATGGGCAACGTGAGCGACAATGTAACGTTCTGCACGGTCTGAGCCATGGCAGCGTTCAGAATCCCGCCAACACGGAAGTCCCGCCGACAGCGGCTCCTCGCCGCTACTGGGGACGCGCAAGGCCGGCTACGGCGGCCCGGCAGGGCCACAGTCCGCCCCAGAGCGGAAATGAAAACGCGCTTTCAAAACGCGCGGTCTCCCAGGACTTTTTCCTTTCATTAAAAAAAAGCCAAAAACCAAAAAAAACTTTCCCCGGTTCAGGAGCTGCAAGTTTCCTGAGAATGGGAAGAAATGTGGTTTACTACAGGCATCGAGGATCTTGAAAATTTAAAGTTAAGCGTTATAGTGGAGAGAGGAGAGGAAGATACGGAAAGGTGATTTTAAATAATATTTTTCCGGGGTTTGGATGGGGGAGAGAGTTTTTCGCCTAAAGATTAAACCCCACGCAGTCCATAAACACACGACGCAGTCAAAACATGAAGAAAAAAGATGCTGTCTACACATTTTAATTTTTCAAAACAACTTTCCACCCCTCTCAGCTGCTTTTCCATTCTTAAGTGATGTAATGTGCTTCCAGAGGGCACGATCATTGACTCGAGACACACAGTGATTGTCTCCTTGTCAGTGTCCCAGACAATCTGGATACATTTAATCGCAGCTTTCCTTGAAGACACGCTTTCACTGTTGACCTTTCTGTGGTTCGCGCCTAAAGGGGATTTACGTTAAGGATTAATATTCACTCGCAAGAGAGCTGCAAACAGTGGGAGTCACCCACTGGGCAAGGCATTTTAACGCCTTCATTTCAGGTGCATGATTGGATATGAAATGTAGCACTGTGTTGTTGAAGTTCAAGAGAGAATTTGTGAGGTTATAAATTAGCATTTCCTACCAATGAAAAAGAAAAAACGTAAAGTTCCTAAATGAGTGTTAAATGCATTATAACAGATTTGGAATCTAACTGCAACTTACTTTAAGTGAGAAAGAGCAGATGTGATAAACTGCACAAACAAATACAATCTGTGAGTTGGGAGATTTAGAAACAAGACCACTGGGACAACTTTTACTAATCTTTCTGGAAAAGAGGCAGCATGATCTCAAGAAGGAACCTCGTGGTTAGGAGCAAGGGGTTCTGGACCTGGGCTGCTGGAGCCAAATCCCTGCCTCCAGCAACTTCCTAGCTCTGTGGCTCCAGGTAACTTATTTAACCTCTCTGCATCTTAGCTTTTTCATTGGGAAATTTTGAGTGTGTATATGAGGATCAAATGAAGTCAATACATACTTACTATCATGTCTATAAAAGGATCAGGCAGCAACGTGATTGGAGCAGCTGGTAGTTCACTTGAAGAAGCCCAAGTTCAGTTCAAAATTGGTTCACAAGTGATGGTGAGAATTCTTCCAAACAGCTCAGTAACTTCATTTCCCAGGAATTGGAGGCCATCATGTGCTTGTAATTGGAGAACTGGGCAAAATAGCTATATTGGTTATCTGACTAATGGCTACTTTTTCAGAATGCTTGGCATAAAATCATCCGATTTGGCTATTTCCTAGTTATTTGAAGGCAAAGCTGTATTTATATAATGTCTAGAATTCATGTTTTGCTAATGCATCTTTCACATTCCTGGCTGTAGACCTCAGGCTTCAGAATAAGAAAGCTCTAGGTATCGCCCACTGTCATTCTAGTTTTGCCTTTCCCCATCCTACTGTTTTCTTCTTTGCTCATGTTTATACCTAACGTGGTATTTTAGGGCCTCCTTCTGTGCCCTCTGAGTGAAGTGTAGGACTGAAAATGTTCTGCCTCTCACATCCATCCCTGGAAACAGTGCATCAGGAAGACACATTGAAGACATTTCTTTTTTTTTAAGTTTAATTTTATTTTTAATTGACACATCATAATTGTAGATATTTATGAGGTATAATGTGATGTTTGGATACATACATTGTGTAATGACCAAATCAGGTTAATTAACAAATCCATCATCTCAAACATTTACTATTTCTTTGTGGTGATAACATTAAAAATTCTCTTCTAGCTATTTTGAAATATACAATACATTATTGGTAGCTATAGTAGTAACCCTATTGTGCAATAGAACACCAGGACTCATTCCTCCTATCTAACTGTAGCTTTGTATCCATTGACAAACCTTTCCCAATCTCCCTTCGTACCCTCCCCAGCCCCTAGTAACTGCTATTCTATTCTCTACTTCTATGAAGTGAACTTTTTTAGATTCTGTGTATGAGTGAGATTGGGTAGTATTTGTCTTTCTGTGTCTGGCTTATTTCACTTAACATAACGTCCTCCAGGTTCATCTATGTTGTAGCAAAGGACAGGATTTCATTCTTTTTTTATGTCCAAATAGTATTCTATTGTGAAGACTTTTTTTTTTTTTTTTTTTGAGAAGCAGGGTCTCACTGATACCCAGGCTAGAGTGCAGTGGTGTGATTATATCTCACTGTAGCCTTGAACTCCTGGCCTCAAGCAATCCTCCCACCTTGGCCTCTCGAAGTGCTGGGATTATAGGCATGAGCCACCACACCTAGCCAGACGCTTCTTTTTAAAAAGACTTTTCCATTGCTTACTGAATAAAGTTCATTCTTTGTAAATCATCCTGGTGATTTATATCAATACCTAGTCACAAAGATAAATCTTAAAAATCATAACCTGCATTTTAAGTAGAATATTAAAATCTAGACTAGTTCTGACATCACTTTCCACATTTAATACCATTGTCACAGCTTCTCAGTGCTGGTTTAGTGCTCTGCCCACACAGCTATTTCTGTGCTGATCACATTGTATTAGAGTTGGTTATGTGTTTGGCCCCACAGCAGACTATTTCTTGAGGTCAGGGATTGCATTTAATTTATCTAGTATCTGATACTAACTGACTATTTCACAAATATTAATAATAATATTTCCCTTAGCTATAGCCTACCTTTATTATAAACCCAGGCTGTTTTATGTTAAGCAATATTTTTACTGGTTTTTTCACCTCAAAATAGAAGACTCTATTGCTTTTTAAGAATTATAAAAATAACACAGGCTAATTTTAAGAAAATTAATCCATTTAAAAGCATATAAAATAATAAGCAAAAGTTTCTCTATAGTTTTGCCTCACCTCTCTATCCTGTGTGGTAATCACTATTAACATTTGAGAGTACATCCCTACAGACGTTTTAATTCATATATTACTGTATGCATAAACACGAACAAGATCATAGAATAGCATACCTGCTTTGTTTGCTTAATGTTTTGTGCATACACACACACAAACACACACACACAAATAAAGTTATTAGCAGTACAGGTTGATTAGGACTCTCCCTAGGTCCAGATTGATTCCAGGCCTTGGTTTTAATAATGCAAGTGGTTTAAGGTCAGAACTAGTTTTTCTCTCTTTTCTGTGAAGGACACTTCCCATTTTTTCACAAATCATGTTCTAAATAGTTGTTCGGCCCAAATATTTAAATGATGCTGCCATTGCTCTAATAGGAAAACAAAGAATACACAGCTCGTTGGCTTTCTGCTTAATTTCCATCTCAACTTCTTAGTAGCCTTATGGGAAACTCTGGGATCTGAAGAGTTCTATTACATATGACACCTGGAAAGCCTCCCAAATCCTTAGAATTATGAACTTTTAAAACTAGGAAGGCTCTTAGGGGTTGTTATGCAGGTCTTTCCTTTCACAGATGAGGAAACTGAGGACTATATAAGGTAAACCACCAGATAATAGTAGAATTGGAGCTAAATCCTAGATCATACTTGATGGACTCTTTGAGATTGTTGGCCCAGTGCCTCATGTAAGTGCAAGATGTATTATTATTAATAAAGTAGTTCAGTAATAAAAAGTCAGTCATAATTGAATTTCTTTGCTAAGAAAACCATCAAATAGCTATGGAACACCTTTTACCCCGTGTTTAAATCAGATTCATTTTGATGATAAATTATTTAAAAGCAAGTTTAAAAAAATATAAAATCTTAAGTGCTATTAAAAATTGATTAGGAATGCATTATTCTTTCATTGACCCAGTTCAGATTGTTTTTTAATTTTTTTGGTCAAAGCTAATAAATTTGAGTAGATGTTTCAGACAGACATTTTGTAATCATTTGGTCATCAGTCAATTAATCACAACTTCATAAATATTGATTCCAAATTACATTTATTTTCATTCCTGAAATACTATTTTTTTGTTTATTTTAAATTTATACACCCCCATCTGGATTGTGATTAACACTGATAAAACTCATAAAAATTTTATTAAAAGTAATCAGAGGTGCTGGCGCAGTGGCATGGACGTCAGGCATGGTACCATCCTCTCATGGGCTGGGAATTCTGAGCTAAAATGTCTCAAGATGGTGGCATGAATTAGAAGGATGCTTGTTACTGCAGAGGAATTTGGGTTTCTCATGCACAGTGGGTTTTGTTTTTGTCCTTTATTTATTCAAATAGATTGACATATCCACTTTCATTGCAAAACTGATGGAAGTTAGCATTCATTCATTTAATGTATTTTTATTAAAAAAATTAAGGAAGAACTAACTTAGACAAAGTTCTGTCTCATGGAGCTTACCTTCTAGTGGGAAAGTTATGCTGCACTAGCTTGGAACTAAACTTGGCCTCTTGAATAGCAGTGGATGTTGTAATACTGAACCCACACATCAAGTTTGTATGTAATCACAATTTAGTGATTGCAGAATAAATAAATAAATGTAATTAGTTATTTATTTGTTCAATCCACCAATGTTTAAATATTTTTATGTGCCAGCACTAGTCTAAGGGCTGGGTATACAGTTGTGAATCAGACAAACAAGATCCCTGCCTTCATTTATTCATTCAACAAATATTTTATTTACTACCAGTGATGTGCCAGCCACTGTGCTATTAATGAGCCACTTTATAAATGGAACAACTGAACCTAACACTTATTCCATTATAAAATGCCTATTTCTACAGTAATTTCTCTTCTGGATGCTCTTATTGTTGGTTAGCCCCTGGTCACTGTGACACAGCAAGTTATAATTTTAAATATTTTAAAATGTTGCAATTTGGGTGATTGTTTTAAATTAGGTCATATAAAAAAGAACATTTTAGTTCCACCTAAGGCTAAGTTGTGCTTCACAAATGTTTGTTGAATGTTAGAGAATAAATTAAGGAAGCATCACCTTTGGGAATGTTATAACAGAAATTACCAAGGCAGAGAGGTTGTGGGATTTGCCGAAGTAGTGGAATAGGGGACCCAGCTCTGAGACGCTGACTTGCTTTTGTTTTAAGTTGTCAATCAGAGCACATTCATTTTCTTCCTGCCCTTATTTTTAGGTGTGAGCAGAAGTTTGAAGGTGATGCTCCTCCATTGGAACCCAAGGCCAGGCCCCTTTTAATAAAGCTAATGTTTTAATGATCCTATTTTATTGAAGCTCTGCAAATAATTGCATTCTGTCTGAGGGCACCTCTTCCTTAAAGGCATACTGCACTTGGCCATGGGGTCCTCAGCAGCTGCCTGGAGCCTTGCCAAGTTGCTTTTCTGGAAATAGGGCTCAACACCTCTGTTACACACTCAATACTCCTAGACATTGTTTTAGCAGCTGACTCATTTGCTACAAGTGTTATTTAAGGTATGGCTTTATTTCCCCAGATTACCCTCCTCAACTCTTTGATCTATGGTTTTTCTTTCTTTTCCCTATCATACCACTCATTATGACCAAGTCTCAAGTTACATCTCCTTTATCATGTTTTTCCTGTCTGCTCTGGCCTCCTCATAAACGCCTTGCCTTTCAAATCCTTTATCACTTAAAATTTCTATCTATCAATTTTGTACCTCATGTATTTATTCTACAAACACTATTTACCATTTACAATGGGCAAAGCATTATGCTAAATGCTAAAGCTAAGAAGTTGAAAGACAGGTCCAGCCTTGTCCTGGTGAAGGTTACAGTCTAAATGCAGGAAGGCAAATACATTAGTAAACCACTATTTAGACAGTGAGTTAATTCCTGCAGGAGTAGAGAAAGAGTGTGCACTAATTTAGCCACAGACAGAAGCATATACACCTCTATTGGTATCTGTATTTTTGAAAAATCTCTCTCTAACTAAACTGAAGGTCCTTGAGCATAGGAATCCAGTATTATTCATGCATGGCACAGTGCAGAGCACACAGTGGGTCTCAGCAAACAATCACTATTTCGCAATTTTCCCCCTCTTTAGTGTGTTGTCTCTGTTGCTTTCCATATCTATTTCCATACCACCGTTTAAGGATGTATATTAATTTACTTAAGCCATTGTTCTTTTTGGCTGGAGCAATTCGTTGCCTATTTGAGATCGTTGAGAGCTCTCTTTCCCTCTGCCATGGTGACCGATAATATCCAAGATGGTTCCTGCTCCATCAGTGTGGGTTCCAGAGTAGAGCAACATGGAGCAGAGCCCCCAGCTGACTCTTGATAGGAAAATAGCCTGAATGAGAAATAAAACCTTTATTATGTTAAGTGACTAAGATGTATTACCATAGCATAACCTAATCTCTCCTGATATAACTTTTGGGGATATGATTTATTTTTATTTCCTGTATACTTTTTGGTATGGACTGAAATTGTGTTTCCCCACTCCCAAATTTGTATGTTGAAGCCCTAACCCCTGATGTGACTGTATCTGAAGATAGAGTCTTTAGGAGGTAATGGATAAATGAGATCAGATGGGGAGGGGGAAGGGGCCCTCATCTGATAGGACTGTGACCTTTTAAGAAAGAGAAAAAGAGACCAGACCTCTTTCTCTTGCTGCCTTTCATGTAAGGACATAACCAGAACACAGCTGTCTACAAGCCAAGAAGAGAGTCCTTACCAGAAACTCACCACACTGGCACTCTGACCTCAGACTTCCAGCTTCTAGAACTGTAGGAAAATAAATTCCAGTTGCTTAAGCCACCCAGTATATGGCATTTTGTTATGGCAGCCTGAGCTAAGATACTTTTTTTTCTTATTTATACTTATGTATATGTTTTTCTTATACTTACTTATACTTTCTTTCTATTTATGATTTTTCATTTCTGCCTTTCTGATTTTCTTAAACGTTAAAAAAATATTACTTTTATAACCATAAAAGTTCTAACACTAAAAAAAAAAAATCAACCTTAAAAGCATCATCCCTATATCATATATTTTAGTGGATGTGCTACCTTGGTTGGCTTTAGAGTGAACTAAATTCAAGGGAAGCCCACACAAAAACCTAAATTCAATTCAATTTCATGAAGATGTATTGAGGACCTACTGTGTCTGGCCAAAGCTCTAATAGGTGCTGTACTTAAGGGCCTCACACAAATCTCCTACCTCTTTTTCTGCAGTTATAACACACACCATTTCTGTACTTTATGAACTCAAATGGTGACTTGCTAAATTGTTTTTAGTCTCCCTAGAATGTTCCTTGAGATCAGTGTAGCTGCAGGAAATTGTATTACTAGTCCCCAAAATCTGCTTCTCCTCCCCTTTCTAGGAGACAATTATATTTACAGTCCCAGTGAAGTTGGGCTCAATCATGTGGCTTTCTTTGGCCAATGAAATACGAGTAGAAGTAACATACATCTCTTCCATGCTCATGCTTTACGAATATGTGCTTGCTTCCTTTTTACTTTGTCTCGAGTGCTAGAAGTGCTTCAGTAAAGGCTCCTCTGTAAGCCTGGGTCCTTCAATGAAGACAACATACAATAGAGCCTCAGGCCACATGCAACGTGCTTATGTTTCATAGACTTGAAATATAGACTTGAAACATAAGCTAGAAATAAGTCTTTATTGTTATAAGCCGCTGAGATTTTGGAGCGGTTTTTTTCAATAGCTGCAAATCCAAGCCCTCTAAGTGCTGCTGCTGTGTGTGTCTGTACCATATAGTACAGGCCAGCTTTTTTTTTGGAAATATATGGAATGGTCACAGAGATAAACCACTCAGATCTTTCTTTTGGAGGGATCTTGTCCCATTTGTTGGGAAAGCTATCAGCAGACATCCTTCAGCTCTCAGCCCCTTCAGGGTTTGCCTTAGCTACAAAGAACTGTCTCAATCAAGGTCATGTCCTTCCTGGGATGGCACATATTTGGTGACTAATGGAGGCAGGGATATAAAGGCCTGGTTATCTTGAGACAACTCTGATGGGTTGTTTAGGTCTAGAGGAGGTGTTGATGGGCCTGCATCCTAGCCTGACTTCTTCCTTTGCCCAATCTTACTTACTTCCCCTTCCTCTCCACTGGTGTTGGTCACAAGGACGCTTCCTCACAAACCTCCTGCACGTTCAACTCTTCTGAGAGAGCCCAACCTGCAACAATATATCTTGATCTTGGTGTGTGGTATGGGGGAGTGTATATATGTGTGCATGCATGTGTTCATGTGTGCATGAATGAACATGTATGTTTAATTGTCTGTGTATGTATTCCTGGCTTCACGGACATCCCTATTATTCTATGAAGAAACAACTAGGTTTAGAAACAACAGGAAGGAAGAAGGGGAGGGAAGAAGAGAGGGAGGGAGGAAGGAAGGTAAATATGAAGGAAGGGGAGAAAGAGAAAGAGAGAGAGTGATTCAGAGAGAACTGAGAGACATTTCGAGCCTGAAGTTCTTTTCTCTGCCCGTGTCCCAGATTCTGCATGGATGTATTTGACACCAGGGTTTCATTTCCCATTTCTCCTTATTTTCACTGAAACATCCTGCCCCTCTTTATACATTCTCCCTCTGACCCCCACATTAGGACAGCCTAAACACCTTTTACGTGAGGTTATTGCTTATGCATTTGATTCACAGTAATCTCAGTGTCAACTGCCCTGGGGATCGAGGAGGTGGAAGGTGACCCTAGCACTGCACCTCACCTGCCTGTGTGACATAGGGCAAGTCACTGCCCCTCTGGGCCTTGGTTCTCTCAGCTACATATCAGGGAGATTGGGCAAAATAACCTCTGAAGGGTCTTTCAGGTCTTAAGAAAAGTCTAAAATGTTGAATCTAATTGCTAAATCTAATTATAGCACAAAAACAAGTACCAAATACACAAAATCCTTATATGGTTCTAGGGAGGTCCTCAATACATCTTTATGAAAGGTAAGTAGCTGAGGAATTCCAAGGGACCAGTAGGACACCCAAGAGATCTGTGAAATGGATGGATATGCTGGGTGACACTGTAAGCAGTGCCATGATGCTTCACAGGTGGCGTTATTTTGGTGAACATAGCTTGCTTCAGGTTTTGCTCTCAGCCTTGAAAGTCCAGAAAATGCAATACTTATCAGATTCACTTTAGTGAAACCTGCCAGCACAGATACATAAAGAAGAATGCAAATTCATGAATTTATGAAGAGGGAAACCCCTTTCATGTGACTTGCATCTTTCACTTGGCAACCATTACTTTGGAGCAGAGGAAAGTGGGGAGTCTGGAGGGTACGCTGTTTCTGGGTTATGGAGAATCCTAAAGAGATATCACCAAGGAAACTTCTCTCAGATCGTTGTAATCAGTGGCTCTTTCCGCTGGAGCAGGTTGGACACACGTTTACTGCTGATAGGCTTCTGTGTCTCAGTGTCTTCCCACTTGCCTCCTTTGGAGACCTGTTTCTTGTTGAGATATGCCATTATTACTGATTATCTGCTGCCAACCTCTGCTCCTGTGAGCCTCGGAGACCATCTGTCTTCTTCCAGAAGATATGTTAGATGTGTAAGTTTAACTTTCAGAAACAGACCTTTCTTTGTTGAAAGCCATTGGGGGCAAAACTACACTACAGGTATAAATAGGACTTTTCAGAGGTCAAGCGGATGGGCCACTTTGGGGTTTTTTTAAATTTATTTTTTAAACTCCTTAGTATACTTTTTAAAAACTGAAAGACACCCTATTACAAATATTGTGGTGTATTTTGAAGATTTATATTTAATAGGTACATTTCTTCAATACAAAAATATAATGCAATAAAATTACTTTCGCATTGCCCAAAAGAATTATAGGATTCATTATAAAATATTAAGTCCTGGTGCACTACAAGCAGTGTTGTCTTGTAATAGTTTTTTTTTAATTTTGTTTATTTTCAATCCATGGGTCACGTCCCCCTCAGTGGGTCATGAAATCATTTAGTGGGTGAAGAGCAGAGCAACAAAGAGCAGGTGTAAAAAACTCCTTCACCCTTTCTCTCCACAGCCAGGGTGGATGGGCTGAAAATTTTCATGTTGATTTGTGTTTGCCCCCCGTCCAACCTGCAGAGCCTCAGTAATTTATACTGACTGTCTCCACTTTTCCCCTTCCCTCCCCTTCATCCCTGTCTGTCCTGATTGCAACCAACCCTTTAAGAAACTTTCCATAGATGAGAATAGAACACAAATAAATACACAGTGCATTGCATATGGTAATGGTACGTATTGCTTTGTACTGATTGTGATGTACAATAGATTTTGTACTGTGGTTTATACTGAAAAGTTTGAGAACTAGTATCTTAGTATGCAAGTTTAGGCTGAATGATGGATGTCTCTTTTTCATATCATCAGTGTGTCTCTGTGATGAAGTATTTATATTCTTTTTGAGATAATGTTAAAAGTCAAAACTTGGTTCATCTGATAAATACAAGACTTGGGCAGAATGAATCTTCTAGTATTCCCCCACCTATCCACCCTAAGCAAAAAGGCATTTTACTAACCCAGAGGTGCCTTGATGAATTTCTTTTTTTCCCCCATCCTCATTCCGTCCTCTCTTTACCCCTCCATCAAAGCATAAAGTTAAACATTATATATTTTCAAAAATTAGTCTCAACCTCACTGATCTGACATTGAAAAATCTGAGTGGAAGCAAAAGAGAAGTCTGACTTTTATTGTAATTTCTTTCTCAGATGCATAATTCTTGCAGTGCTGCAAAAAGTAACCCAATGAGAATAGTGGTGCAACCAGCAGACACTTCTGTGGTGTATACTATGTGTTCCTTACAACAACCCTGATAGGTAGCTTGTCATTCTCCTTGCTTTATAGTTCAGAGAATTGGGGTTCAGAGAGGTAGCAAAACTACATAGCTATTAAATGCCATTAATGGATTTTCTGACTCATATTCTAGTGGCTGGTCATTCAACAATCCTTTGTCAAAGATATACTATGTTCTAGAAACCATGTATTAGGAAACCTGGAAGATATTAAACTGAGTGAGATGTGGTGTCTGCCCTCAAGGAGTTCGAGTCACTCTGGGGCTGTAGATAACTTTTAAACTCGATTAAATATAGTAAGATAATATATATAACAGCCACCATTTAGGGAGCACTTACTTTGGGCCAGGCATGAGGTTTGCACAGTGCTGTGGGGACCCTAAGGAGAAAGTCTCTTTCAGGGTAGGGCTCAGATAAGCTTTTCCATCTCTGGGAAAGAATGGTTAGAATATCCAGCAGCAACCATGGACAGTAAGGCCCTCAGAACAGAAAAGACTACAAGTGCAGAGAAACTGGCTGGGTGAGAGAGTGCTTTCTGTCTCAGGGGTGCGTGTAAAGGGAAGGGGACTTGGGAATATTCCAGGATTTTTATCTTGGAGAACAAGGTTGGGGGGTGGGTGGAATATAGGCAATAAATGAATTTTTTACATTTACTCAAGATTCAGTATTGGGGTGCATGATCTCACTCACATGTGGAATCTAAAAAAATCAAACTCATAGAAGTGGAGAGTTGAATGGTGGTTACCAGGAGTTGAGGGTGAAGGGGAATGGGGAGATGTTGGTCAAAGGATGCAAAGTTTCACAGGAAAAATGAGTTTTTGACATCTATTGCACAGCATGGTGACTATAGTTAATAATAATGTAGTGTATATGTCGAAGTTGCTGAGACAGTAGATTTTAAATGTTTACTCCACAAATAAAAATATGTGAGATGATGGATATGTTAATTAGTTTGATTTAATCATTTCATAATGCATATGTGTATATCAAAGCATAACATTGTACCCCATGAATATGTACAATTATTTGTCAATTAAAAGATAAAAATATAATAAATAATAAAAAACACAATATTGTAGTCTTAACATGGATACCCATTGCCTGAAAGAATTAACACTTTCCAGACTGTGAAGTTGATATTTGTCATGAATTGTAGAAAAAGCTGATTGAATTAAAATCAGGTTTTTTGTTTTAAGAATTTACTTTGGAAAAGCAGAATACATCATGATGTGCTTCAATATATACAAATTTTTCAATGAAGAGAACTCTTGTCTTTTGATTTAAAACCTACACCGAAAAGATTAATGAAAATAGGAGAGCTCAGTTTTAGAGTGTTTGGTAGATATAGGAAACTGGTGTAATAGGAGGATAATGGATAGGCAATCACCAGAAGATACAGTCTAGTTGAATGACAACGTTATATAGTTAAAAATACATTTTGAATTCATTGATATTTGAATAGCTCTGGGTTTTTTTGTCATTTCAATCATTATTTGAAATGGATAAAAGGATAAAACATCATTGTGTTAAAATAAACTTTTAAAAGTGCAAAAGCACAAGTCCCTAGGATTCAAAGCATGTACCTAATGGAAAAGTTAAAAATTTTAAACTGCCTAGAGTCCTTTTTGAAAATCTTTTATTTAGACTATGTTGTGCTTTTTAGGAAAAAATGGAAGCAATGTTCTAGAAAAGGAAAGCAAGGCAGGAAAGAAATATATGCACTCTGTATTTATACTGTATTCATGCTGCATGTGTATATGTGCACCCACATTGCCTCCCACACCTGCCTTCATATACCTAATAACAAACACCTTTATCCAGAATTTAAATAACCAGAAAGTTCAGATAACCAGTATCAATACTACACAATTATAATGGAATTCTTAATAATTCCATGACTTCGAAGGATCTTGAGATGGCTCTGAGATTCTCAAGGGTATATTAAATTATGCCAGCCAGGTGTGGTAGCTTATGCCTATAATTACAGCACTTTGGGAGGCTGAGGCATCGGAGCTCTTGAGGCCAAGAGTTTGAGACCAGCCTGGGCAACATAGCAAGACCCCACGTCTACAAAAAATAAAAACATTAGTTAGGCATGGTGGTATGTGCCTATAGTCTCAGCTACTTGGGAGGCTGAGATGGGAAGATCATTTGAGCCCAGGAGTTGGAGGCTGCAGTGAGCTATGACTGCGCCACTGCACTCCAGCCTGAGTGACAGAGTGAGACCCCCATCTCTTAAAAAAATTATGTCAAGGTCAATATTACTGTTACTTATATTATTATTATATTATTTGAATATTGGTTATTGCTCTGGGTTATACATTGTTTCTCTCATTTGACCTAAATATTTAATTAACTATGTTTTAATTTGCTATGTGTGAATATTCGTGAAAAAAGGATTTAACATGCACATTTGATTTTGTAACTGCTCTTCAACTGTGGATATAAATGTAGTATTTAACAAAACATCCTTTCAATGTAGAATGACTATTATCTAGATGCCCTACTACTGCTTTGTTTGTATGTTTGCTTCTACATTAATTTTTGAGACAGTTGGCAGGAAAAAGATGTTTCTTTGGGTTAAGAAAAAAATTCTACATGTGGTGTTTGTGTATGGCATCAGTGAGCTCTTTCTGTTTAGTTGGTCCAAGTTCTGATCTTCAGTAATAATGCTTGATTTGGTAGAGGCATCTCTGGGTAACTAACATTTGCCAGAATGTGCTTTCTAATTCTCTCTAAAGTTGCAATCCATAGTAACCACAATTGGGTGTTCAGGTTAGAGAACCTATCCTTTTGGAGCTCTTTCTCTACCCAGTCCCAGTTTGAAGGAATGGTAAGAGATTTGTTTTCAGGATAGTAATAAGGGCCAGCTTACTGGATTCCACTTACCAGATTATAGTCATTGTAGAGAACTATAAGTGATTCTGTTCATTTAATTCATGGCACAACCCTATGCAATTGTCACTATTTTAGTTTGAGAAAACTGAGACTCATTCGTTCAACAAATATATAGTAAACATGTAGTATGTGCCAAGCACTGATCTAGCTTTGGGCACATAGCAATGAACAAAATAGACACAAGGTCTATTTTAGACATCTACTAATAGACACCTTCCTAGACCTTACATTCTGGTGGAGGCTCAGAGAGGTTTTGAGATGTTGCCCAGGATAGACTAGATATTGTGTGATGGGGCAGAGAGCCTGCACTCGTAGTCACTATGCTTCAGTAGTATTTTTTTTTCAGTCAGGTAAGTTCTAAAGGGAGCCTCAATATGTAGTGCCTTTTGAACTTTCAATCAAAATGTCGCAGAATCTATTTGGTTCAGCAAGTATTTGAGTGTTTGCTATAAATGGCTTAATGGAAATAGCCCAAGACTGAGAGTCAGGTATTGTGGCTCTGACACTAATGTTTAGAGGCAAGTTCTCAAGCTTCTCTGGAGGGATACTAGGCAAGATGTCACTGAGCTACTCTAACTTTATGATGGTTCTATGTACCTAATACTTATAGTTGCAATGTATCAAAATGTATGTATTCCAAAAGCATGTGCCAGATGCTGACTTTGGGGAATATAAGCCTTGTGTAAGACTTTGTAATTTTCAAAGCACTTTTAACCCATTATCTAATTAGCTCATCGTAATGACCCAACAAGTAGATTTGAAAGTTGCTCTTATTCTGGTTTTACATTTGAAGAAACTGAGCCAAAGGGGCTTGCTTTGGGATGTAGAACTAGCTTTGGGATGTAGAACTAACAAACATTGGGGCAAAAACTCAAATTCTTCCTCTTCCACAAATTCTGGCCCACCTGTCTCTGTTTGGAGAGATTGAGCTTGTTTAGAAAAGAACTGCTTGCTAAGCTCTTACTGTATTCAAGACACTGTGAACAAAGATAAATCAAATATGGACCCTACCTACTTTTATGGCACTTGTAGTGCGGCAGGAGGGGAGTACTTACACACAAGTGACTTCTAAAAGGTATGAGATGGCAAGAATGTTAAGAGATATTCAAATATGTGGCAATAGGAACTGGGAAGTGGGAAAGATTATTTTAAGTGTACATAAAAAAGTAGACTTCATAAAAAACACCATTTTAGCTGGCTATATATAGACATGGAAGTGTATCCTAGGTGGTGGTGATAGCGTAGGCTGAGTTATGGAAATATGCAGCATTAAGAAACAGTCCATGGTTCAGTTTAGTTGGAGCATGAACTGGGGAAAGGGCAGCAGCAGAGAGGCCAGTGAGATAAGCTGAGGCCAGTAGTAAATGTCCCCAGGATTTTGCTTTGTAAGCTCTTGGGAGCCAGTGGAAATTTCTGAGCAAGGGAGTGTATGCATCTAAAAAACTAACCTATCAACACTGTATAAAATGGATTGGATTGTGGAATAAAAAGGCAAATTATTCTATGTGATGCAGGTAATAAAGTTTATTGAAGGTACCAAGCAGTAAGTGATGATAAGCCATGAATAAGAGAGATGGATCTCTATTGAAAGGTTTCTTGCAGCAGGAATAACTTGGTCTAGGCGTAGAAGAATAGTTGGATTTGCTGAGGGGAGGTTTTGGTATATGAGGACAAGGACAAAGATGAGTGAGATTATACCACTTACTCCCATCAGGGCTCTAGTTGCTTTAGGAATTAAATGACATATACTCTTTGAACAGCAAAGTCAATAAACAGGAGTGCCCCCCTGTGTGAATCCAAGGGTTCAGAAATATCTGAATCAACCCAGGATACAGAGATAGGGGCCAGACATGTCTCCTGGGCTATATGACTAATCTGAGGGCAAGTTCAAGCCAAAGGGAATACCTGTCACCACTCTGGGGTTCACAAAAATGTGGCTCAACTCTAAGGACAATACCAGACTTTGTGGTACTCTCAATAGCACTGAAACTTAATCATCATTAGATTTACAGAAAATAGATGGAAGAAATCAGACCAGGTGGCTGGACAAAGTACAGAAGCTCAGCCTGAAGCAATGTAGTTGTGCTGTAAACAGTTGGGAAACAGCTGCAACTGACAGCCCCCGCTGGCATGCTGCTGTTAGCGACAGGCGTGCTCAATACCCAGAGAAGTGACATGGAATCTGCAAGGCTGAGCACTGGGACATGGGGCTTCGCAGACCAGGCCTAAGATAGACATAAGATGGCAAGCGTCTTCCTGCTAGTTGATTTGTTGTAATTCACTAGCCCAGCAAGGGGAAAATATCAAAAGGAGATTAGGAGGCTCCATTTTGAACTTCTTAGGTCTTATATGCTGTTGCTATGTACACAGCAACCCTCCTTACAACTGACAGACTTTAGTTTACTAGTGTGTTCGTGTTTTAAAAAACTGTCAAGGTGTCGTCCAACGTGGTTTATCATTTTACATTCCCACCAGTAGTGCAGTGTATGGGAATTGTAGTTGTTCCACATACTTACCAACAACTGGTACAGTCAGGCTTTTATAAGTTTAGCCATTTTAGTAGCCGTGTAGTGGTATCTATTACACTATTAATTTGCATTTCCCCATAGGATCTTTTTATGTACTTATTGGCCATCTATGTATCTTCTTTGATGAAGTAACAGCTCAAATGCTTTTGCCCATTTTTAAAAATTGGATGTTTGTCTTCTGTTTTAGTTGTAAGAGTTCTTTACATATTCTAGATACAAGTCCTTTGCCAGAGATGTGTTTTGCAAATATTATCTCCCAGTTTGTGGCTTGTCTTTTCATTTTCTTAACAGTCTATCTTGAAGAGCAAACTTGTTTAATTTTGGTGAAGTTGTTGCTTTTTACTTCCCTCATTTCTTTGATTCTTGCAAGTCTAGGAGTGAGGTAGATTCTTTTGCCCCACCTTGACTGATGGTTGAGCAGAGCCATGTCAAATTGTTCCTAGTTTAGTTAAGGTATCCTCCTTACTATATGTTTGTGATTCTCTGGTTTCCGTGGCAAAGCATTAAGGCATAGAGTGAAGGAGTATCAGTTAAGGTGGGGGCATCATGGGGAATATTATCAGGTCTTATGTTCACCCCAGACTGGCACTCAACCCACTTCAAAGGATTTTGACAGAGTTTCTTTCTCTTCTAGTAAATGGATGGAGATTCCTTGACAAGTGTCTTCTTGGAGTCCCTTGCATCTCCCCTTGAAAAATTTGAGTTATGGAGAAAGTTGGGGAAGATTTGAATCTGAGCTGAGTGACTTGTGGTAGCAGATTTCCTTGAAGGACTCCTTGAGTGATTTTAAAGTATTGAATACTCCTGATCTATTTGCATCATCACCCAAAAGCTTCAAAGGTAACAAATTTGCTTTTTGACTAATCATTTAATTTCATTTTATCTCATTTAATTTAATTAATTTATTTATTTGGAGAGAAAGTCAAGGTAAGCTTTAATTTCCAGAGAGATGTCTGAAATATCCTTTAAAAAAACAATACTTTGCATTCCTTTAAAAAGGACACATTTCCAAAAATATGGAATGTTTTTATGTTGCTATGTCAAAATCATCTAAGTATTCATAAAAACAGGTATTTGTTTCCAACCCCATACTTACAGAATCAGAATTTCTAGTCTGCAGTCTTTATGTGATTCTTACGCATACCCATATTTAAGAACCACATGCAGAATTATCTTTCCTTGCATGTATGTTCAGTTAGAGAATATGGATGATGGCCTCTGTGCTGGGGCTAAATGGTCATAGGAAGGCAAAGTTTATATTCAATCTAATGCCTTTTATAATCAAAATTATGTGCTTCTAAAGAAAGTGTAAGAAAAAGAAGAGATTCCCACACCTGCCTCTGGGAAAGAAGGAGTTAACTTGCAGGATGCTAACTAGCTGGGCTGGATTATTACCTGCTCTAGGCAGGAATGCACCTAAGTCTATTGGCTGCAGGCAACACAGTCCCTAAGGGGTGTGGGGAAGAGGCATCTGTGGTTGGGAGGCATTATTTATTGCCTGTTCTGTGGGCCTGGGAAAAGTGAATGTCATTTTATTGAAGTCAGGAGTGGAGGATAACGGCCAAAGTAATTTCTTAGAGGTTTGGCATTTGGTTGCTGAGATATAATGCATGTTCAAGAATGGCTTTTTAATTTTTTTTCAACAAAATAAAAACCTCCCTGTAATTGTTTATGATAACCATTATGTTAGCACAATGCTAAAAAAGAAATTGTCTTTATTATGAAATACAAAAATCTGCAGGCAAGTAAAACATGCCCTTCATCCACCATGTAAGACCATCCGAAGCCAATAAAACTTTCTAGCCATTTTGGATATACATAGTCCTTTCCCATCTCCTTATCATTTTCCATGTATTTTCCCCTAACTCTTACCAACATTCTATTCATCTTTCAAGGATAGACTTGAGTACCAAGCACTGTCTAACTGCACCCCCACCCACCATGCCCATCCTCCAGCTTGAAGGTTCTACACATCTTCCTACTGTCTACTTTCAACTCTTCCTTCCTGCTCCCTTCCTGCAAAAACTCATTGCTTTGCTCACATATGACTCCTTACTGTCCCCGAAATGGTAAGCACTGTCCAACATCTGTTTCATTGTAATTATCATTTTTTCCATTGTCTAAAATGTTTTCTTCCTTCCTACTATTTTAACATGATCAATATTTTAAGATCAGAACAAATCCCATGTCCTTCTCAAGTTCTTGTCTGACCATGAGAATCCACCATTATTTCTGTCTCTTCTGCTACTCTGAGTCTGTAACTCTTCTTTGGCATTTTTCATAATTTGTATGACTTATTATCTTTTTCATGAATTTTATCTTTCTGACTAAATTATAATTTTCTTGTAGGCTGCAGTCTTCAACTTATTCATATAAAAAAGCTATATAGGCTGGGTGCGGTGGCTCACACCTAGAATCACGCTGGAGTTTGAGACCAGCCTGAGCAAGAGCGAGACCCTGTCTCTACTAAAAATAGAAAAAAATTAGCTGAGCGTGGTGCTCACCTGTAGTCCCAGCTACTTGGGAGGCTGAGGGAGGAGGATCGCTTGAGCCCAGGAGTTTGAGGTTGCTGTGAGCAACACTACAGCACTCTAGTCTGGGCAACAGAGCAAGACTCTATATCAATCAATCAATCAATCAATAAAAGTAAATTAAAAAGCTATATAAAGCTGTCATAGAACTCTGGCAATTCTAATGTTTCCTGGTGATATTCAATATATGAAGAGAAGAGTCTAGAGGCTGGAGTAATATACAGAGTTATATTCTAATGTGCAACATATCAATACCTGTGTCATATCTGTACTTCTGATATGTCAACAGATGGTGAGCATCTAGATGGCAAGGAGTCTCACATACATCTTTGTATTCCTAGCTGATGGTAAATTAGTATTTGTTGAATTAATGATTAGGAAGAATTTTCTGATAACATCAAAAACCGTGATACACTCCAACCTCATAGCATTCTTTCCTTTATTTGTTTTTGATGTGCTTTCAAAAATTGTGGTATCAATGGCTACAACTGCTTAAAACTGGGTGTAATACCTTGTATATACTCTGCTGTAATGCCTTGTATATGCAATATATGCCTTGTATATATCGTTCACCTTCACATGCCTTTGCTCATGCAGTTCTCTCTGACTGGCATGCTCAATGCTCTTTTCATCTTTCTTTACTTGGCCAACTTGAGCTTATTCTTCAAGGCCCAGTTCAGAGGCATCTCCTGTAGGAAATCTTTTCAGAACCTTTAGGAGTCGTTGCCACTCTGTATTTCCAGCGCACCCTGTACACACCTCTACTTCAGCCTTTATCATATAGTGTTGAAATGTTCTGTTCATATATCTGTCTCCCTTGTTAAATTACACACCCCTCCAGGGCAGAACTGTGTCATGGTCTGAGTGTTATTTCTCAATCTTACCCTTGCCCATCCCCCATCTTGCACAGAGTCTGGTATAATATCACAAGCATTCAATAAATGTGATTCTTAACCGGCAGTGATTTTTTTTCCCCAGGGATCATCTGGCAGTGCCTGTGGATATTTTTGGTTCACAATATTCACAACTGGGAGGAGGAAGGAATTGCTACTGGTATCTGGAGGGTGGAGGTCAGGGATGCTGCTAAATAACTCACAATGCCCAGGACTGCCCCCACCCCTCTGGAACAAATAATTATACATCCAAAATATTAATAGTGCTGAAGCTGAGAAATTCTGGCTTAAACTTGATATGAAAAAGCGTTGTTTGCTAGAAGCAGTGCTTTGGAAATTTTAGAGGACATGTTCTCATCTCTATATTATTTGTATTACAGGAACACTTTTAGATATACATTAACAGTGAGGAATAAACGTGTAATAACAGCAACTTCTGATATGCTAGTAAAATGGCTTGGTTTCTAAGTGTGATCAATGTTGGAAATTAGAAGTTAAAAGCTTTTGTTCATGCAGGGTTCTGTAGATTTACTAAAAACCTTTCTTCACAAATCTATGAATTAGTTTCAGGTGAAGTTAAAAAGACCAAATCTTTGTATGTGAAAAATCAATCCCACAGGGATTCAGAATAGCTTCTCCTGGTCATTTATGAACTGAACCGGGGAACTCTGTGAATTTTATGCACTAAATGTAGCCATACTCCCACATAAAACTGCAGGGGGAACCGTACTTACGCAGGAGAGACTCTGGTATGTAACTGCACGCAAACACAGCTTTCAAATGACTTCTACTCACCTCCTTAGACCAAAGAGGCTGTCAGTTAATATAACAAACTATCCCTGTTCCCTGATCTTTGGGCCATAAAAATTGTTCATCTGCTCAGTCACAGGCCATTTAATTTTGGATGCATCCTTGCCAGTTGGTTACAGTAATTAGCATTCCCTATATTGTGGCAGCTTCCCTGAAGCTATGCTAAGTAGGGTTGCACTTTTGTGTGGAAACATAAGCTGGGTTGTGCAAATGAGCCTGGCCACCCATCTTAGAGGCAGAAGCCCTAACTACCATCTTCTTGGCTCGGGGTGCCTTCCAGGCCCACCTGCAGATCTTATTTACTGATTATTAATGACGAGAACTGTAGGCAGCTGTGAAAGGCACAGCATGGCAACTCAAAGCTGCAACTCAAAACTATTCTCAGTGGGACTGTAATTTTCTTGAATGACACCTGACTTCATTTTAATTTCTTTCTTTGCTCCAAATGCACTTGTGCTGGAGAAATGCAATAGAAATTAAATGAGCTCCATGTTTAATAGGCAGACTTGCAACATTTGTTGGTGCATCTGTTAGTTTCCTGGCAGAAGTGGGACATTTGGAGAGGAAATACAAGTTTGTGTTTGCTCCAGAGTTGGCACACAACCTGTAAGGCGATGATTCAGCAGGGCCCCTGGAGAGGTACCAAAGAACAAGGTTACCTGATGGTTCACTAGTTGCCAGTCTATGGAGATCATATATTATATGAATTTAAAAATCAAATTTGATTGAATACATGTTAATTTTCAAACAGCATCAGAGTTCATATTTAAGAGATCAGATTTTAATTTCAATTTAGAGGAACATGGTATTGTGTATAACAGTCTGATAATGAATTGGCCTCATTAGGAATGAAATCTGGATATAGTTCTTTGAAATGCCCACATCTGCATTTTAGTTTGTACATTTGCAGAGTTTTGGTTTCCTGGGAAACCACGCAAGAGTTTGTAAGAAGGGTTCACCACACGTTGCTTTATATCCAGGGTGATTTTATTTCTTTTTCTAATGCACTAGAAAGTAATATTTCACTAGTGGAATTCATTTTTGCATGGTTAATTTTCAGATTAATAGGATGAACACCTTGAATGTTAATTAAAAATAGGTTACGTTGTTTTCTTCTGTATGACTGATGCTAATGCAAATACGGAGCTTTCACTCACATTAGTTGCCTTCTTGTCTTTTACTGCAAGGCTGAATTGTTCAAACGAATAAAAGCATCTTAAGTTGAAAGTTTGGGGTAAGGAACTTATAAATTTTATGATGGATTAGCCATTTTGCTGTCCTATTTAATCATCATATTCTCTAAGTGTGGTGAACTTTGTTAATTAAAAAATGATCTACATAGTCTGGGTACAATTAATCTTTATTTGCATAAATTTTGAGGTAAAATAAAATAAACATTACAAATAGGGAAAAAAGCCACTTTCAGCACTTGGTGATTGTGCATGCAGTGCGTGATTATGACTGACAAGATGAAGACAAGGAATAAGCTCATTAGTGTTGCTGTTTTACTTTACATTTCTTAATAGGAGTCTACAAAGGATCATTTTCATAAATGTGAGCACAAGCATAAACACCTAATAACAATGAATGGGGGAAAAAAACTGGCCCCACACCTGGCAATTTCTCATTTCATTTGTTACAAAGAAAAAACAAACAAACAAACAAAAAAGGCCAGGAATGCCCAACAGAATAGCCACAGCAGGAGAAGCAAGGAGCAAAAGGATTTCAGGACTCTATTTAAGAAATTCCTTTAGACAACATCACAAGAGCTACAGTAGGAGAAAAAAGTGGGACAAGTTCTCATTGTCCATCATGTTTTTCTGTTAGAGAGGGTATCTTTTAAAACCATACCAGGATAGAAAAGCTAAGTTCTGCTTCCAATTGCCTGCTACTACTATTCATTTTTTTTAAGGTAACAAAAATAGTCTTGCTTTTGATAGGGGAGGAGGAAAGAATGTAAATACTTGTCTAAGAGTATTGTGGTGAATGGCCTTTGGAAAGCTTTATTGACAAGCCCAACCTCAATTATAAATGAAGGGAAAGGCAAAGTGTTTGTAAAGGCAGTCTTTTTATTGGGGTCTCCCAGCAGGTTATTCTGTTCAATGTCCAGAATGAATCAAGAAAGTGAGGAATTCAGAGCCACTACAATTCAGTGCTTCATTTTACCATCCTCAAGGACGGAAGGTGAGGGAATAAGACTCTCTGGAGAGTGAGCAGTTTGACTTAGGTGATTGCAAGGAACTTTTACTTTGGCCAAGAAGACTTTTTCTAGGGGAGTCAGTGGGATAGGAAGAAACAAAATTCTGAGTTTTTGAACTTCACAAGGTTATTTTTTGTACGGAACAAAAACACATATTTTGATCAGTTCTCATCTGTTATCAATAACAATTTATACCTCCTGATGGCATCAAGGCCAATTATATCAAAAGTGATAAGAAAATAAAATGATGGTAATAGTCATGAAATCATATAATGTACAAAATAAAATAAATTTTTAATGTCTTCAAAACACAGAAGGTATATTAATAAGAAATTAGTTTTTTTCCAGGAAACAAGCAAAGCATGATTTTTGCTCCATTGTGGCTTGTATTTAAAACAGTGGCCAAGTTGCTTCTTAATTCTCTGTATGTTGCTTGTTCTGCATTGCTATTGATTCTAAGAAAATAAAGGGATGGTTGTAAGATCATTAATGCCTGGTTTTCAAAAATTCTCTGAAATCGATACCTATAACTGCAATTCAGGGGTGGGAGGGCATCTAAATCCATGAGGATGATATTCAATCCTGGAAGTTACCCTTGGGAAGCAAAGTTAATTCTATCGTCATTATGGATATTCACATCTAGTACCAAGTGGATCTAGAGTGGAGGTGGGGAGGGGTTTTTCATTAATGATACGTCTGGACTCTGATAGGGATACCTTGGTTGGTGTAAATTTAAGGGGGATTCAGCCAAAAAATAATCTGAGACAGGTCTGAAGTACTGGTTGTATTAAAGTGCACCTGGAATTTGTTTTAATCAGGTACAGTGAGGCCAAGAAATCAAGAGATGACTGTCACGAAAGAAGTTTTTACCCTAGAAACAGGAGGCATAGCACACAGAGTCACACAGGCAAGCACCTGGGTCAGGCAGGAGGCAAAAGAATGAGGGGCAAGCATGATCACAAGGTTTTATTGTGGCTTTAGTGGGAAAGGCAAGGCAGGGAAGGATAAACATCTTGGGATTCTGAGTTTGAATAATTTTGGTGGGCTCTGGGCTATAGGGTAGTCTTTAGCTGTCCAGCAGCTGACCCTGGGGCAGGGAAAATACTGACTTGCCACCTTAGCTAAAGGAGGTGGTTGGTGGTTTCGGCTTAGATGGGTTGGTTTCCATATGAAAGGTGTGCTAGTAGACAGGTTGTTCGTTATCTCTAGGAATTAGCTAACCCTGGGAGGGGCAGTCTCTTCCCTGGTCCCCAAGGCCCCCAAGATGTCAAAGCACCATGAAATATAAAAAATGAAAAACATAACTAATACACTGGCTCCGCTTCAATCATGAAGCTCAGTCATGTACAGCTGAACTTCAATCAAAGGTAAGATCTTGAGGTTGACTGGATGTTGATCTTTCACTCAGAAGAGATAGTGGGACCTTGATAACAGATGGGAGGTAATTTTAAATGTTTGCCATATAACACTCAAGGGAATATAATAATCACCATGATTATTTGCTGATTCATTATTCTGTGCCAGGTATTATGTTATAAACTTTGCATATATTATTTGACAACCTCACAATTGTTATAGGTACTGTTATCTTCATTGTAATATGAATAAACAAAAACTTAGAGAGGTTTAGAGAGGTTTAGCAACTTGTCTATGGTTACTTCACCAATAAATAGCAGAGCAGGGATTTGAATCCAACCCTGACCACTGAGGCCAAGGTATGTGCTCTTAACCTCTATACCCAGGCTCTGAAATTTCACGGAGCAGTAAAAAAGAAATAACAACAGCAAAGATAAAGAGACTGAGAGTTGAAAGCATTTTAGTTTTACAAAGAAAGACCATTTTAAAAAGGGGGGTGATTTTAATATACTATGCCAACAAAACAAAGGACATTTTACAAACAGAAAAAATAAGAAAGATACAATCTCAGAATACAAGGCAACTTGTTTCCATGGAAATAAATATAGTTTTATGAAAACTCACTACAGTGCTCTTATTTTTCTCCTTTCACTGGGGATGGTCTCTGAAGGGCATGGGTCTTGGATTGGTGCAGTCCTGAGTGGTGATGGAAGGCCCAGATGCCTATTGACACTGGTTGGGATCTGGTATAAGGCTCTCCTGGAGGCTATCCCCCAGTGTTGTGAAGACAGACACAAGGTTAGAGTGGCAGATGGGAGCTATACAGCTCTTTCTAGAAACACCATTTTCAGAAACCCAGAACAAAGTCTCCACAAAGAATGAAAGGGATTTAAGGAAAATATGGAGAGAAAGGGATGGATTTGGGATCCTGTTTGAGTGAAAGACAACAAGAAAAATGCTTTGTTCATAAGATAAAATTTAAAAAGCCGATGAGAAAAAAGGTGAGGGATGATTGAATAAGGACATGAGAACATTTTGCAAAAATGACTGGTGACCAAATGTCCTACATCCTCATTAAGGACAAAAAGGGGACATCGGTTAAAATAGCAGCAGGGAGGTAATAAATCAGACATAAGGAGCACATGAAAATTATTAAATATAAGGTTTTTGAAATATTGGAAGTAAGAGTAAAAAGCCCTATTCTGACTCCTTAGCTGCACTCATTCTTTGCTGTTGACCATTATGAATGGTGGAATTCATTTTTCTCACCCTCTCATTGCTATTTAGAGCTGAAGCTGAGTTCTAGGACAGGTCTTTTCTACTTGCCACCTTGCATTGTTCACTCTGATAAAATATTTTTTACATTTCCTTTTCAAAACTGTCTACAAAATTGAAATAAGGAATTTCTTTTTTAAAATTTCCAAAGACAAATACTGCATATTGGAGAGGGAGTTGTCCTACCTAGGTCTCAAGTTGGCCTTTAGAAATGACAGCAATATTATGTCTATAGACACATAGGCTAATACTAATCTACCTATGACTGCAATATTATGTCAAGAAATATATCACTCAGCAATTCAGACAATTACTTGGGGGTGGAGGTCAATATGAGTTTTAGGATAAAGGCCCAGCAAAGTCAAACACTGTGTGTGATAGTCTGGCACTCGGGAGACCTGAGTTCTTGTTTTTGCTTTTTCTCTATCAATAGTTTTGGGAATGTTAGTTTTCTCTCTGTACAGTTACACCTTTGCACTTTCTTTGTTATCTACTAGCCAGCTATAGTTATCATGAAGAAGGTAGCAGATACAGTTACCCCTCAGTATCCATGGGGGATTGGTTTCAGGACCCCTGTGGGTGCTCAAGTCCTGGATATAAAATGCATGTATTTGCATGTAACCTACACACATCCTCCTGTATACTTTAAATCCTCTCTAGATTACTTATAATACCTAATACAACATAAATGCTATGTAAATAGTTATACTATACTGCTTTTTATTAGTAATTTTTATTGTTGTATTGTTATTTTAAAATTTTTTTCCCAAATATTTCCATCTGTGGTTGGTTGAATCCGCAGATGTGGACCCACAGGTATGGAGGGCCAACAGTATGTCTCAGGCTTCTTGGAAGAATACCCTTAATAACACTAGCAATTTTGGAGCATGATTTCACCAGGTACCTTATCTTTATCCTTATGGCAACCTAGCCAAGGAGATATTTTCTCCGTTTTATAGATGACGAATCTGAGACTCAAAATTATTAGGTGACTTGCCCAAAGCCACACAGTAGGAGATGAGGTTGAAACCCAGGGCTGTCTAGTTCTGAAGCTCGGTCTGGTCTTCTGCACAAGGACTTCTCTAACTAGAATGTGCATTTGGACCAGCTAGGGACCTTGTTAAACTGCAGGCTCTGGTTCACAAGGTCTAGGATATAGCCTGAAATTCTGCATGTCTTTATGGTCATGCTATTGGTCCATGGACCACACTTTGAGTAGCAAGGTCACTGTTAACAAATATGGTAGAAGTCTTAAGTTGCCTTTTTCCTGAACTTAGGGGGAAAGCATTCCATTTTTCACCATGAAGTATGATATTAGCTGTAGTGTTTTTGTAAATGCCTTTTATCAGGTTAAGGAAGTTCCCTTCTATTCTTCGTTTGCTGAGAGTTTTTATCATGACCAGATGTTGAATTTTGTGGCATACTTTTTCTGCATGAATTGATATAAGTATGTGGTTTTTTAAAAAGGACTTAATATGATAATTACATTGATTTTCAAATATTGATCTATCCTTGAGTAATACATTTTTTTAATATTCCTCAGCATCATTTTTTTTCAAAGTATTACGGGGGTACAAATGTTTTTGGTTACATGGATCGCTTTTGTAATGCTTGAGTCAGGTTTAAAAATGTGCCTGTCACCCGGATAGTGTTCATTGTACCTGTCAGGTACATTTTCACCCATCTTCCCTCCACCCCCCTGCTTGATTTCCATTGACATTTACTTCCCTATATGCACATGTGTGCTCATCAGTTAGTTCCAGTTTAATAGTGAGTACATATTTACTTTGTTTTTAAATTCTATATGTAATATGTGCTTACTGTAGAACATTCAGAAAATAGAAAAAATATGAAAAAAATAAAAATCACCCAAATTTCACCACCCAGTGATAATATTGTTAATATATTGATCAACTTCCATATAATTTTTAAGGTGCCTTTATGTATTTATATTTTTGTAGATTCAGATTAAAACCATATACATATACAATATATGTCTTTCTTTTGTTTAGTGATATTTTGTCTTGAGCATTTTAAATTGTTAAATATTCTAGATATGCTTTTGCTTCAGCAATTTTTTACTTCCTTTAATCTGAAATGCTCATTGATAATTAGGTTTTGCTTTGCTTTGTTTCTTGTTTGTTTTGTTTATCATTATAAAATAGTACTAAACATCTCCATATATAAATTTTTGCTGCATTCTTAGCAAATGACTTAGGATTCATTACTAGAAGCAAAATTATAGGCTCCAAGTATATCAATATCTTTAAAATTCATAAAGCCAAATTACTTTTGAATAAAAGTTTATAAGAGTGTTTTGTCATTTTTTAGTAATAAACTTTATTTTTTAGAGCAGGTTTAGTTTCACAGCAAAAGTGAGCAGGAAGTACAGAAGTTCCCATATGCCCCTGCCCTACATATACACAACCTCCTCCATTATTGACATCCCACAGTGGTATATTCCTTACAATCAATGAACCTACATGGATGCATTGTTATCACCCAAAGTCCATAGTGTACTTTAGGGTTCACTTCTGGTATTGTACATTTTAGAGATTTTGACAAATGTTATTATCTTTTAGAATATTTTTATCAAATTGACATTGCTGTCTCATATTTTAAAATTTACATTTTTATTTCTATTTAGGAGATTCTTATATACTCCTTTGTGGTATTTATGTTTTTTTACTTTGTCCATGCTATCAAAATGCTTTTATTTACATTATTGAGTCACAAAAACTTTTTATATATCAAAGTTTATAATGATTTTCTGTCCTTATTTATCATATTTTTACCCTAATTTGTAATTTAATTTTATAGTTTGCAGGATACACATATGTTAAATTTTTATTTAGCCAAATATTAATTTATTAAAATTTCTTAATATTTTCAATAGCCTTTCTACTAATTTCAAAAGATTTTTCTGATCATCTTGATGTCTTCTTCATATAAGGACAATTTTCTTCTCTTCCTGTTCCTTTCCTTTGCAATATATATGCACATCTTGTTTCTTGTTCTTGTTTTTTTGCATTGGCTAAGATTCCCAGAACCTTGTTAAAAATGGCAGTGGGCATAAATATTTCTATCTTTAATAATCCAGAGTCTAGTGTTTTACCATTTAGAATGATCTTTATCATTGTTTCCTAATTTTTCCCACAGTGAGAATGTTTCTTTCTATTTCTAGGTTACAATGTGTTTTTATTAAAAATGGCTGATTCTTGATTTCAATGGGAATACCACTAATTTTTTTTAATTTCAAAATATTAAGGGGGTACAAATATTTTTGTTACATGGATACCTTGTATAATGCTTAAGTTGGGGCTTTTAGTGTGCCAGTTACCAGAATAGTGTTCATTGTACCTGATAGTTAAGTTTTTATCCCTCATCCCCCTCCAACTATACCCTCTTCTTGCTTTCCAATGTCCTTTATATCTCTTTGTGCATGTACATGCCCATCGTTTAGCTACCAATTATTAGTGAGTACATGTGGTGTTTGTTTTTCCATTCCTGAGATACTTCACTTAGGACAATGGTCTCCAGTTCCATCCAAGTTGTTGCAAAAGACATTATTTCATTCCTTTTTATGGCTGAGTAGTACTTCATGGTGTGTGTGCGTGTGTATGTATATCTCTCACATATTTTTATCTATCCATGAATTGATGTACACTTAGGTTGATTCCATACCTTTGTAATTGTGAATTGTGCTGCAATAAACATTCAAGTGCAGGTGTCTTTGTGATAAAATGACTTCTTTTCCAGTAGTGAGATTGCTTGATCGAATAATAAGTCTACATTTATTTTTTTGAGGAACCTCCATACCATTTTCCATAGAGGTTGTACTAATTTTCAGTCCCACCAACAGTGTATAAGCTTTCCTTTCTTACTGTATCCATGCCAGCATATATTGTGTTTTGACTTTTTAATAATAGCCATTCTGACAGGGGTAAGGTGATATCTCATTGTGGTTTTAATTTGCATTTCCCTGATGATTAGTGATGTTGAGCATTTTTTCATGTTTCTTGGCCATTTGTCTATCTTCTTTTGAAAAACTTCTATTTATATCTTTTGCCCACTTTTCAATGGAGTTGTTTGTTTTTTTTCTGGCTGATTTGTTTGAGTTCTTTGTAGATTCTGGATATTAGCCCTTTATTGAATGTATAGTTTGCGAATATTTTCTCCCATTTTATAGGTTGTCTATTTACTCTGTCGATTATTTGCTTCCTTTGCTGTGCAGAAGCTTTTAAATTTAATTAAGTCCAATTTATTTATTTTTGTTATTGCTATATTTGCCTTTGATGTTTTAGTTGTAAATTCTTTGCCTAGGCCAGTGTCTAGAAGAGTTTTTCCTACATTTTCTTCTAGAATTTTTATGGTTTCATGCCTAACATTAATTTTTTTATCCATCTTGAATTAATTTTTATATATGGCAAGGGATAGGGGTCCTGTTTCATTCTTCTGCATGTGGCTATCCAGTTTCTCCAGCACCATTTATTGAATAGGGCTTCCTTTCCCCAGTGTATGCTGTCTGCTTTGTTAAAAATCAGTTGGTAGTAGGTAGATGGTTTTATTTCTGGGTTTTCTGTTCTGTTCCATTGGTCTATGTCTCTATTTTTGTACCAGTACCATGCTGTTTTGGTTACTATAGACTTGTAGTATAATTTGAAGTCAGGTAATGTGATGCCTCCAGATTTGTCCTTTTTGCTTAAGATTTGCTTTGGCTATTCAGGCTCTTTTTCAGTTCCAAATGAAGCTTAGAGTTATTTTTTCTAGACCTGTGAAATATGATGTTGGTATTTTGACAGAGATTGCATTGAATCTGTGAATCACTTTGGACACTATGGACATTTTAATTATGTTGATTCTATCAATCCATGAGCATGGGTTTTTCCATTTATTTGTGTTATCTATGATTTCTTTCATCAGTGTTTTGTAGTTCTCCTTGTTGAGATATTTTACCCCCTTCATTAAGTATATTCTTAGGTATTTTATTTTCTTTGTAGCTATTGTAAATGGTATCGAGTCCTTGATTTGACTCTCACTTTGACCGTGACTGTTATTATTATGTAGAAATGCTACTGATTTGTATACATTGATTTTTGTAAACAGAGACTTTGCTGATTTTATTTATCAACTCTAGGAGTCTTTTGGTCGAGTCTTTAGGGTTTTCTAGATACAAGATCATATCTTGAGCAAACAGGGATAGTTTGACCTCCTCTTTCCCAATTTGGATGTCCTTTATTTCTTTCTCTTGCCTGATTGCTCTGGCTAGGACTTACAGTACTATGTTGAATAGAAGTGGTGGCAGTGGGCACCCTTGTTGTGTTCCAGTTCTTAGGGGGAATGCTTTCAACTTTTCCCCATTCTGTATGATGTTGGCTGTGGGTCTGTCATATATGGCTTTTATAATTTTAAGCCATGTTCCTTCTATGCCTAGTTTGTTGAGGGTTTTTATGAAACCTTATGAAAGGGTGCTGGATTTTATTAAATGTTTTTTCTGCACCTATTGAGAAAATCATATGGTCTTTGTTTTTGCTTCTGTTTATGTGGTGAATCACATTTATTGATTTGCGTATGTTGAACCATCCTTGCATCCCTGGGATGAAACCCACTTGATCATGGTGAATTATCCTTTGGATGTGCTGTTGAATTCCATTTGCTAGTATTTTTTTGAGGATTTTTGCATCTATGTTCATAGGGGATATTGGTCTGTAGTTTTCTTTTTTTGTTGTGTCCTTTCTTGGCTTTGGTATCAAGATGATACTGGCTTCGTAGAATGAATTGGGGAGGATTCTCTCCTTTTGATGTTCTGGAATATCTGTAGCATAGGTACCAGTTCTTTGTAGGTCTGGTAGAATTTGGCTGTGAATGCATCTGGTCTGGGGCTTTTTGTTGTTTTTGTTGGTAGATTTGTTATTACTGCTTTAACCTCACTGATCATTATTTGTCTGTTCAGGATTGCTATTTCTTCCTGATTCAGGCTTGGGAGATTGTGTGTTTCCAGGAATTTATGCATTTCCTCTATGTTTTCTAGTTTGCGTGTGCATAGGTTTTTGTAGTATTCACAGAGGATATTTTGTATTTCTGTGAGGGCAATACCCCTAACTTTTGACTCTGATAACCCTCAGCATCTAGGCACCAGGATGGGACCTCAAACCATTTAGTTGAATTTTCTAAGCATGCTTAGGATTTTTTGTGGCAGCAGCCACTAACTTGGAGCCTCTCTCTGGTATTTTTATACTCTTCAGCAGTACATCCTGACCACAAAAATCAATCCAGACTTTAGCTGCTGAAAGCTCTGCATTCACCAGAAGCTCCAGAGAAAACTAAGTTTCCCAGTTATCAGAGGCTTCTACTATTGCCATCATGTGGCAGAACTCTTGAGAACAAGATATTCCTGTTTTTACTCTTTTCCCTTGGATTAGGAATCCCTCAGAACAACAATTCCAGTCTCTTGCTTTTCAGGGCCCAAATGCTACTCCTTTGCCCACCCCCAGTCTACCTGCTGATACCAATTATTTTAGAAATCCTGTGGCCAGCTAAATCCTGATTCCTATCCACTTGAAATTGAAGATTCCTAAAAGAAATAGAAAAACTGGAGGAAGGAAAGCAGGTAAACCATTCAATTATCTCAAAAAGCATCATTTGTGCCCAGAGAGAAGACTCCTCAGAATTCTGGGTATTGCAGAACCTGCTTTCCTGAGTAAGAGGTAGAGAGTGGAGGAGTGATCAGGGCATCTTCCAACCCTTTTTCAGAGAAAGAGGTTTGCTCTCTTTTTTGAAAGGCTTTATGATAAAGTGGGTAAAAGCAAAAATCTGGATCCTGAAAGTGTGAGTTTGAATCCTGGCTCCAACACTTTTTAACTCTTTGATCTTGTGTAAGTTACTTAATCTCTCTGTTTCTCAATTTTTTCAGATGTAAAGTGGGGATGATAAATGTATCTATCTAATAGGGTTCTTTAGAGGAATAAATAAATATATTTTATAATAATAAATAATATATATGAATATATAAACACTACAAATAATTGTTACATAATACACAATAATTTATATAATATATAGTGTTTAAAGTAAGTGCATCACATATAATAAGCTATTATTTTTGAGGTGAAGCATGGTATTTATTGTCTTTTTTTTTGGAGACAGGGTCTCACTCTATCACTGGGGCTAGAGTGCAGTGGCATCACCATAGCTCACTGTAGTCTCGAATTCCTGGGCTCAAGTGATCCTCCTGCCTCAGCTTCCTGAGTGGCTGGGACTACAGGTGCACACCACCATGCCTGGCTAATTTTTCTATTTTTTGTAGAGATGGGGTCTTGCTGTTCCAGGCTGCTCTTGAACTCCTGAACTCAAGCAATCCTCCTGCCTCGGCCTCCCAGAGTGCTAGGATTACAGGCGTGAGCCACTGTGCCTGGCCTATTTATTTTCTTAATCCAACTTCTCTGATCTTTTAGTGAGCAGAAAAATATCCCCAATTACCAGCATAGACTGTCACTGTTAGATCTTAGTTGTGGTGTGAATTTTTATGTTGTAAAAAATAATTTGTATATTTTGATACATATAAAATACTCCATATGTATTTTAATAGTAAGGTAGGAGAGGTTATCAGAGTCTGATAACCAGAAGACATTTAAAAACCTTCTTCCAATCTTGTAATTTGGGGATAAACTAATGGGAATAAAAAATAAAATGGGTTTGGTGATTCTATTGAACTTGTCATTTATATAAATACAATAATAATAATTCAAAAAGTACTATAATGGATATATTACCACCTAATTAATACCTTTGCATTTGTGACTACTGTCAGCATTATATGGGGGTTCAGTCTAAATTTTTGATGTAACAGACCTATGAGGCAAAACATTTACCTGACATAAAAATAAATATTTTTATATGTTAGGTTGGATGTAGAATAGAATCAATATTTAGGGTCAGATGATATCCCAGTGCCAGATTTGGTGGCTAGCAATTATAATCTAGTGTCTTTTTCTAACTTCATGCAAAAAGTAAACACATTATTTGCATACACCATTATACTTTACCAGAATGGGTTCTACTGTAAATAAAGGCAGGGATTCAGGTTATCGATAAAGGGAGGTTAATGCAGTTAATATCTCATTGCCTGTGTCGCCAGTTTGGTCTAAAGCCTTGCTACTTAAACTTTGGTCTGCAGATCAGCAGCATGGGCATTGCTTGGGAGCTTGTCAGAAATGTGGAATCTCAGACCCCTACTAAAACCTACCCAATCAAATCTGAATTTTAACAAGACCCCAGGGTGATTCACATGCACATTACATTTTGAGAGCCACTGGTCTAGTGCAGTGGCTCTTAACCTTTTCTGTGCAGTTGAATTGTCTAACTGTTTGCCCAGGCTGCACCCCATAACAAAGTAAACCAGAATCTCTGAAGGTGGAACCCAAGGCCTAAAACTTTTTGAAACTCCTCCAAATAACTCCAAATGTGCCACCAAGTTTGAGAAACAGTGATCTAGAGTCAGCTGAGAAATCTTCCAGGAGGAATCCCTTTTTTTCAAACCTGCAATTTCAAGTTGGACTTTGTGAGCAAGAGTGATTTCTCTGACTTAGCTGGAAGCCAGTGAGACTAGAGCAAGTTCTCTATGGAACTTAAGACCCAGGTTCCCCAGAGACTCAGCTATTTAACTCTGTATTTTCCATGACTTTAAAGTACTCGTAAGGTAGGGTAAGTTAGGGGTAGTATCTCTTCTAATGTGATTTGTATTTGCCACTTTCTAATGAATGTTACTCAAGGTAGAAGAGTGACATGAGGTAATTACCATATTGTAGTATACAGTGTATCAGGTGTCTCTCATTGTAGCCCTTGTTATTTTCATTTACAGTGATGGCAGCCTGGAATCAGCGGAAGGCACCATGTGAGTGGTCTACTGGGAGAGCCTCTACTTTCAGTATTCAGACTGGAGGCCTTGGCTCAGTACCTGGGTGATGGGGCTACATCCTAAATAGCATTAGTGGTGCTTCTTTGAGAAAGACCTATGGCCACAAAGTTCCCTAAGTTAATGTTTTTTTTAACTGCTGGGGAACTATCCTAATTTGCATTGACTCTCAATGACCTACCTTCAGGCAAACACTAGCCTGCAGTCAGAGATGTGGTTTAAAATAGAACTGTGTATTTAATGAATAACAATTTCTGCATATGAGTTTCAGTGGTATTTCAGGCAAGCAGCATTTACAAGCTTGTGATCCTGGATCAACCAGGCTGTAGGTAGGAGACTGGTATAGGAGGTAGAAGAGGTAATGCTAATGGTAACAGGGCTGCTCCTCAAAGCCTTGCGGACTTTCTGCCTAAAACCTCCCTTGTTCATTTCATTAATGTGATTATAGCCTTTTCATTTTTTCTTTTATATACTCACTTGTGACTTGGATCATTACCACATGCCCTTTGCAATAGGGGAGGCTGACTTGAGGTGAGAGAGAAACAGCAGGAGAATATGAACTCGTAAAGATTCAGCTTTCATGGTAGCCTTGCAGCTTGAAAACAGACATAGAAAAATAGAGACAATATCACAAATAAGCAAAGGTATTGTTGATTTGAGTTTTTGCAAATAATTGCCTGGATACAGGCAATTCTTAATGTAGAAAAATGTCCTTAGAGGTTTGGGGGCATAAAAGGGAGTCATCTGAGATATTTAAGTTTAGCAAAGACAACTGTTTAGCATGCATAGTGGCTACTTTTTCTGCTGTATTTTAATGTATGCAAATGTAGTTCATATTGCAACAATAATTTCATGGCAGGTCCAAATGAAGCCAATATAGGTGGCACTTCGACACTATTTTGATTTGAAATTATGGTCAGAATATTATGAGTTCATCATGTAGTTGTAGCATACAGATAGTATGGGGGGGATTATTGATTTTTTTTACACTCATTTTAAAATAGAGAAAAGTATTGTATTCCAAATGATGTGATTAGGCAAACTATTAACATCATAAAACTCCCTGTAAGATTTGCTTTTTATGTGTTTTGGTAAAACAAATCAATATTGAATTCTATTGTTAGTCTCCTGTATGCTTGTATGTTTGGGTATTATTTAACTTAGATATAAAGGAAGGAGGGAGAATTCTTGATCTCATATAACCAATTTAAAGTTTTTTCTACAGCCATTAAGATTTATTTCAATATAAGCCATAAATATCTGCTTCTTAACTTGATTATGAATCCTTTTTGTGGATCTATAGTTGTAATTATGTTGTAGAAATCTGGGTTATTTGGAGGTAGTTGTGATTAAAACCTGCATATTCACAGTCTTGCTGAGATATTTTGATGTGATCACTCAGAATTATTGAGTGTCCATTGTATATAGAATTCTTTAAGTTGTGGAGAAATCATAAAAGTTATAGAAATCTTGATCCTTAGCCTGAAGGGAGAAGAGAGGAAACCACCATTTATGGAATATTTACTTTCCTCCAAGCACTAGGTTATTTTTATGTTATCCCAAATAAGCCATACAACAAGCCCCTAAAGCAGGTATCATTATCCTTGTTTACAGGTGGGAAAACTGAACCTCAAAAAAATGTTCAAGATCACACAGTTTATTAGAAGTCAAATCAGGATTCATACTCAGGTCTCTCTCATGTCAAACCTTGTGTTTTTCGTTAGAAAGAAACAAAGCATATGTTTAGACATTTTGCCATGATTGCAGCTTTATAGACCAATATATAACTATAGATGAGATTTTATAAGAATCAACCTGAGTTAGAGTTAATTTAGGAAGACATTTTGGAGAGGACATTTTAAGTACCTTATGCGTTATGTATGTGTCACCATCACCCCTCTCTGCCAGGCAATGTTATTTTTCTACCACTACCCCCTTTTGCATTGTGTATTCTTCATGCTAATTTACTAACAAAGCTGAAGTGTGACCATTTTCCTGAAATTACAGATGTAAAAAAGCATTCTCTATTTCTGGCAATTCCTATGTAGCCACGTTTTTTGATTCATATTACAACTACAAGATGTGGACTTTTACAACAGAAAATCACTAATAAAAATAGATTATTCACTCTTAAGGCAAAATGGGATAGTGTTGAACTAACTCACATATATACTAGTGATATTCTGGTATTGTAGCTCCTTCCTTTCTTCATAAATTACCCACATCAACAACTTTGATGGGTTTATATACTGTACTGATATTATGTGGATTTCTCACAAATGCTAGTAAAACAACTTCTTGATGGTAAGTCTTAATAGTTGTGTTTACAGACAAGACAGAAAAATAAGAACCCCCAGGGAACCCCCAGGAAATTAACCTGGGTAGGACTTCCCATGCAGTGGCATCTTCCATGGTATCTCAGTTTCAAAATTATGGCACTGCTATTCCAGGCTGGCACTGTTTGCTGTGGACTAGAATTCTGTTTGGTAATATGAGCAGTAATACCCTCCATATGGAAAGCTGTGCTACTTTCTTGTATTTTTTTGTAATATTTGCTTTCTGTTAAATTAAATAATCCCATCTTTGTTTTATATGAAATATTGAGTTTATTAAGGCAAGCTTTCTGTCCCTATTTAGGGCATGGTCTCCCACTGGGCACAAATAAGTGGATTCTAAAGAAACCAACAGTTTGCCTTCTATAGAATGATTTGGGGGTCTCTGAGCTCTTTGGCTGATTATCTACAACAACTAATCCATAAATCAATACTGATATTGTGATCTAAGAATGGCTTTATTGTAGTTTACATATTAAAACATAAGCTTCTGATTTTTTCTTTGTAAAGGTAATATGCTGATTTATCCTTTGTGAATTCATAGCATGGATCCTTAGAGCACAAAGTTATTTTAAAAATTCAATATTAAATGATCTCCTTTGAGTCAAATGAGAAATAAGCAACAACGATTAAGCATATATTGTTTAGAATGGATGCTAGTTTGATGTGAGTACAGCGGGACATGCTATTTAAGCTGCCATTAGCTAAAGGTGGCCCATGAAATAAACTGAGGGAACTCTTAAATGCAGAGGTATATTTCTAAAAGACAAGGCATATTTCTTTGGTCTGCAGCCAGGCCACTAAACCAAAAGCTGGAAAATATAGATTCTATTTATGATTCAGTTACTGTCTAATCATCAAAGCTAGTCATTAAAACCCTGAGATATGTTCTATGGGAGTGCTTACCTCCCAAATATGTGAATAAGGCAAGTATTAAGAAACTACTGCTTATAATAATGTCCTGTCATGTTTCATTTTCTGAAACTTTAATTATATCTGATGAATGGATTTCACATGTACCCTTCAAAATTACTAATACTAAGCCTATCGTTTTCATTGGCAGTTTTTTTGTTGTTGTTAAATAATACCTTAGCTTTTAAAACTTAGACTTGTTCATGCTATGTGAATGTACCATTTTTTGCTACAGTTCCAGTTCATGACTTACTGTTTGCAATGATATTAATGGTTCCACCCATTTTTTAGCTTCTCATTTTAAGCTTTGACAGAAGGTCACCATTTCTCCATGTCTACACTTTCCCTGATTCATCTTATTTTTCAAAATTTGTATTTTATGTTTATTTTCATGTTGGGGTCCTCCCTATACTGTTTGATTCATTAAGAAAATATGTTCATATATCAGTGCTTCCTTCTAGAGGAGTAAGGCCCTGTAAATGGCATTTACAACTTAAATAAGATTTTATGATATTTAAAATACTTAAAATACAAGACAGGAAATGAGAGTCTGGGAACAAATTTGTTTCAGAAAGGGATAAGAATCAAAATAAAATAATAAAAGGTAAACAAACGGGGGAAAGAGGAGAAAAAGCAAAGAAGCTTTTAAAAACTCCATTCTGTCTTTACACATCAGGATCTGGCGTCTTTGACATTCTTCTTCTTTTTGGGACTCCTGTGCAGAATCTCTGTTGTATTTTTAAACAGTCTACAGGGCTAGTGGATGTGCTCAGCCATTGTATATGCTACAGAATGTGGCAAAACAAAAAGGAATCGAGGCCTATCAGGCCTCTATTTCTGCTCTTTTGACATCTGTAGTCTTCCTTTCCAGGCTTGGGAGGAGCATGTGGATCAGGACAGGCCTGACACTATTCCTGAACAAGTTCTCTGTCTGGGTTCCACCAATCTTGAAATACTGGGGGAGGGAAGAATGTATCTACAATAGTGCCTGGCACATTGTAGGGATTCAAGAAATGTTTAGTACTTAGTGAATGAAAAAATAACTCAAGGGATGTGAGATGAGTATGTAGTGATCCAAATCTAACTGGAGGCTTAGGGAGGCAGAAACCCTAAATCTGCTCAGACTCTTAGAGTGACCGTGGAAATGCTAGAGTGAAGAAGTCATATAGAGATTTCTCTCCATCTAACTTTATCATCACTTACATTTTAAAAATGGCTTTATAATTAAAATGCTATAAAAAGTAGAGATTTTAAGTGTTCAGTTCAATGAGTTTCAACAATTGTATAGACCTGTGTAAACACCACCCCTCAAAAGATATAGATAATTTCCATCATTCCAGAAAGTTCCCACATGCCCCTTTCCAGTTTGTTTTCACCCCTACACCCACTCTGGACTCTTCTGTAGATTAGTTTTGCCTCTATTTGAATTTCTTGTAAGTGGAATCTGGTTTCCATCTCACATAAATAGATGTGTGGCTTCTTTCACTTAACGATGCTTTTGAGGTCCATCTATGTTGTTGTGTGTATCCATATCCCTTTTTTATTGTGGAGTTGTAGTCTATTATATGGATATACCTCAATTTGTTCATTCACTCTCCTGTTACAGGCTGTTTTTAGGTTTTGACTACTGTGAATACAGTTGCCATAAACATTAAACAATATCCCCTACTCCTGATCCCTGGCAACCGTTAATCTCTTCTTCATTTCTGTCATTTTGTCATTTCAAGAATGTTACATGAGTTGAATCATACCTTTTGTAACTTTTTATAGCTCACGTGTAACCTTTTGGGATTGGCCTTTTGCATTCAGCATGATTTTCAGATTCATCTGAAGTGTTGTGCATATCAATCATCTGTTCCTTCCTAATGCTGAGTAGTATTCCATGGCATGGCCGTATCACAATGTATTTACCAGTTTAGCGGTTGCAGGACATCTGGATTGATTCCAGTTTTTGGCTATTGTAAATAAAGCTGCTGTGAACCATTGTGTACAGGTTTTTGTGTGAGCATAACTTTTTATTAAACTGGGAAAAATGCCCAAGACTTAAATTTCCAGGTTGTATGGTAGTTGCATTGCAAATTTAGTTATGTAAGAACTACCACACTGTTTTCTAGAGTGTGTGTACCATTTTACATTCTCATTAGCAATGTGTAAATAACCCAGTTTCTCTACGTCCTCATCAGCATATGATGTTGTTATTTTTCATTTTAGACATTCCAATAGGTGCATAGCAATATCTCATTGAGGTTTTAATTTGCAGTTCCTTAATGGACTAAACTAAAAGTCCAGTGATGTTGAACTTTTCTTTATGTGTTTATTTATCATCTATATATTTGCCTTGGTATAATGTTTGTTCTTATCTTTTGCTCGTTTTCTAATTAAATTGTTTGGTTTTTTACTGTTGAGTTTTGAGAGTTCTTTATATATTCTAGATACTAGTTCATTGTAGGATTTGTGTTTTGTAAATATTTTGTCCCAATATGCAGCTTGTCTTTCATTCTCTTAATGGGGTCTTTCACAGAGTAAAAGTTTTACATTTTGATGAGGTCTAATTTATCAGTTTTTCCTTTCAGGGATCATGGTTTGGTGTCAAGTTGCTTGGCCTTGTATCTGAAGATTTTATCCTATCTTTTTTTTAAAAAAGTTTTATAGTTTCACATTTTACAATTAAGTCTGTGATCCACTTTGATTTAATTTTGTGTAAGGTGTGAAGTATAGATTAGGTTGAGTTTTTGGTTTTCTTTTTTTTGGTCTATGGATGTCCAGTTGCTCTAACACCATTTGTTGAAAAGGCTATCTTTCCTCCACTGAATTGCTTTTGCATCTTTATTAAAAGTCAGACCCATATTTGTATGGGTCCATTTCTGAGTTCTCTATTCTGTTCCCTAATCTATGTGTCTATCCCTCTGCTAATACTACCCTGTCTTGATTATAGTGGCTGTGTTATAATCCATAATATTGAGCTGAGTGATTACTTCCATTTTATTCTTATTTTTCAAAAATGTATTGGTTGTTCTATCACCTGTGCCTTTTCATATAAATTTCATAATAAGCTTGTATGTATCTATAAAAACATAGACAAAATCCCCTTGCTGGGATTTTGATAGGAATTGCATTAAACCTGTAGATCAATTGAGAATTGGCATCTTTATTATGATGGCTTTCAATTCACGAACCCAGTCTGTCTCTTCATATATTTAAGTCTCCTTTTATTTCTGTCAGCATTTTGTAATTTTCAGCATACAGATTGTGTACATGTTTTGCTAAGTTTATATCTAACTATTTTATTTTCATTGCAGTGATCGTGTGAACGGGAATTTTTAATGCAGTTAACCTGTTCCTATTCCACCATTATATTTTATGTGTGTTGGGTGAAGGGGGCACATAACTTGTATTTTAGTTTGTAGGATGTCAGACCAAGAGGAACTATATCTTGATCTGATGGAGAGGACTGGGCATCTTCCAGAATTCCTGGACATTAAGATAAATTTAATAAGTACATTAAATTTTTGGACTGTTTGTCTTGGGAAATGGGTAAACATGTTCTATGTACACATGGATCTTTGGGTGACCAAAGAGGTGGACTGTGGCAGAAATTGTCTCCTAATATTCTGTTATTCTTTTTTACACAGTAATAGAATTTTTATTTAGTTACAAAATCACCCAGTTAATGACTTCATTTTCCAGCTTCACTTACACCTAAGTATGGTCATGTGATTAAGCTCTGGCCAGTGGGATACAAGTGAGTGTGACGTATGGAATTTTGGAGTTGAGCCTTCACAGGGAAGGTGTGCTCATCGTACTTCCTCTTCCTTCCTTCCTGCTGTCTGGAACTGGAGTGCAGGGCTGAGTCCCATTTGATGGGCATGAAGGCAACATTCTAGGATGTTGGAGCAACGAGATGGAAGGAGCCAGGGCCCCTGACAGTGTAGAGCCACTATATCAACTAAAACCTGTTTATGCTCATTTTTGGTCTTTTTTTACTGGAGTTGAACTTTTATACTAACCTTTATGCCTGCCAACCAAGAGATAAAAATTACTAATATTTTGAGGCAGTCACTTTTCTGTGTGAATATCTTTACATGGTTGAGAATATACTCTATTTTCATTTCTGAACACTTACTTTTACTAAACAATATATTGTGATTGTCTTTCTTTGTCAAAAGATGTACATCTATAATTACATTTTTAAATAATGACTAGTATTCCCCTATGTACCTACCATAATTTGGTTTCCTCATTATTGGATGGTTTTTGCTATGATAGATAGTACTGTAATGAAAATCTTTGTCTATAAATCTTTGACCACATTTCTGATCATTTCTTTAAGATGGATCACTAGAATTAGTCATTAATATTTGAGCAAGAGTATAAGGTTCTTAAAACTGACAAATCATTTCCAGAAAATTATACTAATTTATATGCCCAAACATCATAGGAAAATGTATGTTTTCCTGCCTCCTTACCAAGTAATTATCATTTAAAAATGCTTTTGCTATTAATATATTTGAAAATATTTCATTTTTCTTTCAATTTGCATTTTTTAAATGACTAATGAGGTTGCATTGGTTTTCTCATGTTTATGAGACACAGGAAAATTCCTCTTCTATGAATTGGCTGTTCTTATTCATTTCTTTTATTAATATTGATTCTTAATGTTTCTATTATTCAATTTCTATGTATTCTTTACATATTGAGAACACTCATTCTTTATAAAATTATGACATATGTTTTCCTAATTTGTTCTGTCTTTTAACTTTATGATATTTTTGATAAATAGAATTTCTAAACATAAACCTATTTAAAATATATTGACTTTTGTCTTAGTTCTTCCATTGTTTTCATGGTTAGAAAGCATTTCTTCCTTCAGAAATAAAATATCCTTTTAAATTTCCTTATATTTCGAAATTGTTTTGCTTTTGACAGTGTTTTCTGAAAGCAACTTAAAATGTATTTCAGTGTATCATATGAGGATTCTATAGAATTCTTTCTAAATACGTAGCTAGTTTTCTCTATTGTTTTATGATGCTTGCTTTATCATGTTTTATGTCAATTTGGGCTATTCTAACAAAGTGCCATAGATTGGGTGGCTTAAACAACAAACAATGATTTCTCACAGTTCTGGAGGCTTGAAGTCTGAGATCAGGGTGCCAGGATGGCTGGGTTCTGATGAGCGCCCTACAACCTTCTGGGTTGCAGACTGCCTAGTTCTCTTTGTATCCTCACAGGGTGTAAAGAGAGAGGAAGTAAACTCTGTCATGACTCTCATAAGGGCACTAATCCCATTCATCAGGCCACCACCCTCATGACCTCATCTAAATCTTAATGACCTCCCAATGGCCACACTTCCTAATTCATTACATAATAAATTTTAGGTGAACACAAATGCTTATTCCATAACATCACATATTAAATTTTTACATATATTAAAATACTAAGGTTTATATGGGCTATCTAAATTGATTCATCTATGTATTCTTTAAATGGTGGCTATTGTTCTTTATTGGCTCTTTTAAATTATTTTTGAAAAAAATTAAATATAAAAAAGCCAAAGAATAATATAGCAATCATCCATATTTCCACTACCCAGAATTAATGATTAACATTTTTTATATTTGTATTGGTACCAAATCATTTTAGTGATTTAAGCTTTATAGTATTTTCTTATAACTAGCAGGGCAACTTTCACATCAACTTTTTTTCCTAAACGTTTCTTATCTATTTTTACTTATCTATTCTTCAAATAAACTTTAAAATCATTTTATTAAATTCTCTCAAAAATTCATTGAGAATCTTTATAGAATTCTGTTGGCCCATAAAATAATTTGCAAAGAATTGATGTTCACAACCAGAAAAACTTATATTCTTTTACTTTCTTAGATCTTCTTTATATTTCTCAATATGATTAGATACTTTACCAAAATTATACAGTGAAGTAGAAAACTGAGATTTGTACCCATCCATGTATTTTTACTGAAGGTATAGTACTCTTTTTATATTACATTCTGACATTTGGCAAAGAGCCTAAAATATGCTGATAAGAACTAGAATACAAAGTGCTGTGCCAAATGCTGTAAATGGAAAAACAATATTGTGAGAACTGGTTTTTTGCATTCAAGGCACATTTTTTTTAAAAAACAAATACGAAGCCTATGATACATGCAATTAATTAAAAAAACAATGACAGAGATCAGCGCAATTCTTTTGCAGAAGTGGTTGCTCAGCAGACTTCCGAGAGTTGAATGACTGAAGGCAGGAGGAGCTTTTGCTAGATTTCCTTTTTTTGTGGTTGCCCATTCAGCCTCTTTTTTGGCTGCTGCACTTTTTACTGCTCATGCTTACTTTTGTTCTGGCTTCTAGATGCCTGTGGCTGTGTGTTCACCAGTGTTAAATAAACAGCCTACATCCTCCAGCTGGATGCCCTGCTTTTTGAGAAATGTCTGTGGTTTTATTGCAACAAGTACTAATGAAATTTGGTCCAATTACATAAACTTATTAAATATTATATGAATAACGTTGCCACCACCACCAATGTATGTTGCGATTCACTCCCGATTCGACTGACATAAACAGCCATTCCCCCAGACAGATAAGCTTTTGCAGATGTCTACCTCTGTTCCTCAGCTGGCTACTGCTCCCACAGAAAGCTGACTTGGCTCCACAGCCACAGAAACTACAGTATAACCAGGATGCTGATGAAGAACAAGCCTGAAGCAAGGCAGAAAGCAAATCAATTATCACAGGCTAAAATTCCTTCTCATTTGCAGGTGTAGGGAGGAGACACAGGATAACTTCAGGAGCAAAGTTCCTATGACAGATTTTTGTTGTTGTTTTTTAAAAAACAAATGCACCAGAACTTGTATAACTAAGAGTTGTGCTCTTGGAGATAGTCAGTCCTCTCGGTAGAATTTACATGCCTTTCTTTCTTTCTTTTTTTTTTGTTTTGAGAAATTTATTTCAGAACGTGCCTTCATTATATTATTTCACAAATCTTCAGTGGAGCCTTATCCGGTTCCTTTTAGGGCACCTTTGATTTCTGGAAATGGCCAAAATTCATTTGAAATTAAGCCTGCTGGGTAAAATTGGTAAACAAAAGAGATACCTGGATTTTTGATAATGATGGATGGAACTGTGATGCTGAAGTGAAAAAACTGATTTTTATTTGGATTTTGGATTGACCCTAATGACCCAGGAGTTAAGTATAATGGCAGCCTCATTGGTTTATGTAGATTTAAAGGTTTATAGTTCTTGAGGTTGCTTTTTGTAAGGTCAAAACTCATTTGTAGGAGTATATTCTAGGTTGCTTAGTTAAATGCCAATCATATTATCTGAATTCCTCTTTCATATCTTGTCAGGAAATTGTGGGATTAACCAGACCTCACTGTGTCCTTCTGCTGCCAAATTCAGATTGCCTCTTGTATAGTTTGTTCCCTGTCCAAGGGCCTGATAAAATCCATGTATAACATGGTTTCACCCAGTCCTTGGTGGAAGAGACAATCTCTGGGTATTAGAGTGGTTGATTAATTGCTGGGCCACCTGGCTGTTTTAGTGGTTTTCTTTTCTGGAAAATTTCAGACATTTTATTTCTTACTTTGTTATAGTTTGACGAAATCCAAATTAAAATTTAGTCTCAGGTGATATTCTCTTATTCTTATTTACAAAGAACTTAGACCTTTTAAAAGTGAATTTGATAAAATGTTTAAAAGGTTACTCAGCTCAACTTTTAGACTTTTTTTTTTAAAAACCGTCTAGATGCTTGGATTATGAAATCTAATTATTTGGTGATAATAATCAGACAAGCAAGGGTAGCCTTAAGAAGAGGAAGAAGAGGTGGACCAAAGAAGAACAGAGAAAAAGAATTCTGGAAGCACCAGGAGGAAAATAGTTCCCACACATACTGAATGTGTGGTGCATGCCATGTACTGTGTTTGGTACATCCCCTGTATTATCTCATTTGATTCTTGCAATTACTGTATTAAGTAGTTATTTTTCACCCCACTTTATAGATTAGGAAACTGAAGCATCATGCTTAAGATCACACAGTAATAAGTAGTAAAACTTGGCTTTAAACCTATGTCTTTCTAACAACAAAGTCCGTTTTCTTTCTCCTGTGCTTTACTTGGCTCATACATTGGCTATAGCTGTAAAAGGTAAATCAACCATTACAGCAGAGTAAAGAAAGGAAGTTCTCATTTTCTTCACTTCAACTCTCATAGAACATTTAGAACTTGGTTAAAGATGTAGAAGTGATATGAAACATAAAAATGTAATACTAGCTAGGTTTGGGCCCCTGGAAAAGTCAATTAATGAAAAAAGATGGCATTGGCCTGCCACATACTCACATGGATTGAGTTTCCTTATTAAAGAATAAAAGCATTTCATAGTCATCATTTTGCATAATCTAGAATGTGTGAGGGGAGGTTATCTCTACACAACATCACAACACTTTGATGTTCCCATTCACTATGCCATTTTGGCTTTCTGATACAACATTTACTGTGTAGTCTATCTTCCTCTGAGGGCTTTCTTCCAGATCAAAAAAAGGATGGAGTAGCATGGATTATTTTGGTTTGTGCAGTGCTCCTTCTCTGAGGCAGAAATGTTTGCTTTTCCATAGTAAGGTCACTGGGAGACTAGTTCCACACATAGAATTTCAAATATAGCCTTTGTACTCCATTTCTCTCGGCTCATTTACATATTGTTGCTATATCACCTGTTTGCTTTGCGGAGAGCATACATTCAAGTACAGCAGGAAGTTTGCTGTTGCCCAATGACGAGGGCTGAAATATTTACAGTAGAGGGAAAACTAGATCCAGGTAAGAAAGGTTTCTTACATGATTCTCTCTCTCTTTGACTTAAACAGATTTTGAAAACATCAAGAGGAATTCTTTGTTTTGCTTCGTTTGATTCTTTGTTTTGCATCATCTCTCATGGTAATATTGTTTGCTCTTTTTCTTTCCTTTCCACTTTTTTTTGGCTTATTTTGTAACGTCTCATCATATTTTATTGTTAAATTGCTTAATTGTTGATCTTCCCCAATAGACTGCAAACTCTCTCTGTCTTTTTCAAAACTGCACATCACATAGCCAAGCACTTGACACTCATAGGCTGTTTGTAGAATGAATGAGTGAGTGTTAATTGAGTGGTTGACTTTAGTGATTTCTTTACAGGATCACTAGCACTTTTCTCTCAATATTCAACAAGATCGTTTTGTTGTGAACACGTGATATCTCATTCTTGAAATATAATAATCTGAACACTTGAATATATTTTGCAAAGAATATACAAAAAGGCCAAGATATGCTGAGAAATTTGGGCAGGAAAGGAGCCTCCACATATGCAAACACAGCTACCAGCTCCTCCCAGCACCCTCCCCGCCCCCCCCCCACACCCCCAGTTACAGAGAGATTGAATCTTTTCCAGCTTAAATTTCTCTTTGCAGCTGCTTGCCCGTGGGGACTCTGCAAGCTTCCAAAACTGTGCAGCCACAAAATCTGTAGAGAGGTTGTTGCCCATAGAGAAACTGGGGGGTAGTACTGACTTTGGCTGCCAGTGCCACTAGAATTTATTTAGACTTTAGTAGTATTATCCAGAAGCTGCACACACCCTCAGAAAAATGCACGTTTAAGGGAAGGGGATCAACTTCGAGAAAAATCTACTTTTTAAAAATTTGAATTAAAAGAAGCTGGGTCATACTAAAGACAATGTACATTCCTAGATGTTCAACTTTATTAGCTTTTTAGTTTTTCTTTCATATATTTCCTCCTTTATTTCAAGTCTTTTTTTTCTTTTTCTTTTCTTTTTTTTTGGTAGAAAATGAAAGAATGAAGAAAACATAGAAAGATTATTTATTATAATTTTTTTCTTAACCAGAAGTAATATAAATTATCTATCTACTTATAGTAAAAGATTGATATAGATGAGTTAGCCTGATTTAGGTCAGGTTTATTACTCAATACATTATAATATGGGCTTTTCAATTCACATATTTATCAGCCACTATTTTTTATAGGTAATGAAATGTGAGTATGTGGTCCATATAAATACAATAAATATTAAATAAAATTGAAAATTAGATCAATTGTTTAAGTCATACACACAAAAAAAGGATACAACAAAATAATAGGTAGTATAATTTAAAGAAAATCAAACTGGAAACTGACCAATGTATGGAAATCTTCCCCTTTTTTTCTTCTCTTATTCAGTGCTTGTAATTGCTATCTTTCTTCCAAAGTCTCTGGCTGAGTCCATGAGATGCCAACCCTATTGGGCCTGAGATATTTGGAAAGTAACTAGGATGTTAAAATTTCAAATAGAGTTTGGACCATCCATTTCCTTAGGCGAATGATTGTTTTTGTGTTGCCAACTCCATTGGTGATCTTTTGTTTCTAGCAATATTTGAAAAAGAAGCCCTCAGAGTTCTTTTTTTAAAAATCAACTTAAATAAAACCAACTTTGTTTGGTATATTATAATAGTAGTTTCCTAAAGATTACTTAGGAGAATGAAGGGTTCAGAAAGAAAAGTGATAAGAAATATTTGCCTTTCTTCACTTAAAAGGTAGAAAAAAATGAAAAATAAACATTTTGTCTTCTGAGAAAATTGAGGGAAGCTACAAATAGTAAAACTTCAGCTTATTAATATCACTTGGCATTCATAATTTCCATGTATTTGACGGTATTTGAGAGATAAAATGATCCAAAGATATAAGAATTGGAAGGTAATAACTTTGTATAGATGCTATCTTGAAATTTTGGGGACACATGTTTAGGTACAAACTCAGTTAGTTGGTTTTACATTAAGACTGTCTCATTCTGCTTTTTTGTCTGCCATTGCTGGGTTCACCTGAGTTTATTTAACAGAAATATAGGTTCTTAGCCCTGTGAACATAGGGCTAACCCAGGTTACATAGAGTGACTAGGAACACAGTGGACAAAGGACTAATGTGGTCATCAAATGGTACCTTCCTGGCAGAAGTGAGAACAAGTTTGGCTGGAAGAGAATGACTGTAGCAATAAGATGAAAGAGCAAAGACAGCTTAATTATTAAGAAATTAAACAAGGTAGAGGGAGCTGCTACTTATATATTGTGATTTGAAGTCCACCGAGTTTTTGGTAGGAATCATTAACTGGAACCCATTTTAGCGTGTGGTACTGAAACCTTCTGAGTCAATGGAGCACAGGCCCGGTAAGTTTTGATGGTGTGACCGAGATCTGAATTAGAGGATGCTGTTAGAGAAAGCAGACCTGAGTGGTGTATCATGGAAGGCAGCTGGCAGAACATGAGCATAACGGCCTATCAGGTAGATTTCCAAAAGGTCATGAGGTGCTGCAAGAAATTTGGAAGGAGGAGATAATAGCCTTATTTAAAAAATTTTCACCCAGAAGAATCAATTTTAGTTCTGCATTTTAGACTCTGAAAATTCTTTAGAACCAATCTCACTTTCAACACATCTGTTATATGCTCCTTGGGCTGAACAAGTAGTGCTTTAGTTTGGCTTATATTTTCCTTTAAAAAATTGATATGGCTGCATATTTTATCATGGGTAAACCCAAATTATTCTTTTTAAATAGTGCCTTGAAAATATATCATGTAAAACTAAAAACAAAACCAGATAGTTTTAACAAATGCATATTGGCCTTTAGAGAATTTGTTTTGGCACCCAGATCAATTATCTTTTTAATCACATATTTTTGTTCTCCTTTAAGATCTGCTGGATTTCCTTAGCCCCATGAAGCACTCATTTGCCAGATTCATTCCTCACCATCATGTCTTGTGCAGGAGAATTCTGGAGCATGTAAATAAATGGTGAGGTACAAATAGTTCACTCTCTCTCTTTCTCTGTTTCTTTCACCTTAGTTCCTAACCGATAGATCCAGTGCTGGGTGTAAGTAGTTATACAGGAAAAATTTGTTTTCTTATCTTTTCTAACAGAGTATTTTTAATGTAGAAGTAGATGTTATATTTTTCTTCCACTAATCCAGTCTTATCCCTGGAAACTCATTCTTTTATTCTTATGCTAAACAAACATTGATTGAACATCTACAGTGCAATAAGCATTGTGCTTAGGATAGGTGTACAAACAAGAAAAATACTCCCTGTGCTCATGGAACTCATAGTCAAGCAGGGATAGAGACAGTAAGCTGAAAATCACAATTCAGTATGATAAGTGCTACGCCAGATGCATGCACAGGGTGCATTAGGAACACAGGGAAGAGCCCCATAACTTAGCTGAGGAAGGAAGATTAGAAAAGAAAAAGGTCGTGATTAAGCTGAAATCTTAAAGGATGAGGGATATTAGGTTAAGCTGGAGAAGCCCAGACAGGGTATTTTAGATCAATAGTAGAGTATCAGCAAAGGCATAGAGGCAATGACATGAGGGAAGGTCTTTACATGTGGCTGAAGCATTGGTGGAACACAGGGGTGGGAGGAGATGAAATAGAAAGGAATCATGTTGACCTTGCATGCAAAAGAACGAAGATTTTAACTTGAAGGCAAGGGGGATGAGTAGGTGGGCATTGAAGCATTTCAAGTAGGAGTGAGGAGATATTTGCATTTTAGAAAAGTTACTCAGGCAATATGTGTTGGTTGGGGTGAGAGGAAGCCCTTCTTTTGAGGAAATCAGTCAGGTGAAGTGTAGTAATCCAGCTGAGCCATGAAGCTTTCGAGCCAAGGTAGTCACAATGAGTTGCAGATAAAGAGACAGGTGTCAGACTTACTAAGGAGGAGGATTGTATAGGACTAGGTGGCTGATGATATTGTGGGGAGAAAACTTGAAAGATGGTGGAGTTAAGAATTATTTTCAGGTGTCTGGCTTGGACAACCAGTGGCACCATTTGCTAAGACAACAATATAGAAGAAAAGGATTTGTGGTGCAAAATCATGAGCATGTTGAATTTGAAGGACTATGGAGCATAACTTGAGATGTCCAGGAGGCAATTTATGTGGAGTACAGAAGAGACATGTGAACTGTCAAGAGATGGGGGTCCTCAGAAGAGAGGCACTATTTATATCCATGGGTGTGGTGGAAACTTTGGGAAGAGCAGAGGACAGTTGAGAGCAGTAACACTCAGATGGACACTAGGTTACCTATTATGTGACCATTCCCTAGGAATGAGCTTTGGTGGCATGTGTGAATATTTTAACCCCCTTAGAATAACAAACAAACAAACTTCTAGCTGATATTTGAATCAATTCTCTTATTGTTTATTACTCCTGTGTGCTCTTCCTCTGTTTTGTGTTATTTTCCAAAGTGATGGGACTAGTTGATCTGTACTTTCCTGGTAATAACAAAGCACATATTACTGAATTAGCTTTATGGTTCTCTTCACTGCTAACCAACGTCTACTTTTAAAATTCACTAATCTTTAATGATTATTATTGCCCCTTTTATTTCCATCATCTGATGTATATTTTTTCTACCCCTAGCAAAATGTGAACATTGTGCTTATGTTCATTGCAACATTATTCATAATATCCAAGATATTGGAAACATCCTAAATGTCCATCAATGGACAATGGATGGATGGAGAAAGAAATATATAAATACTATATACATATGTATGTAATATATTTATACCATGGAAAATTATTCTGCCTCAAAACAGAAGGGAATCCTGACATTTGCAACATGAATGAACCTGGAGGACATTATGCTAAGTAATGTAAGCCATACACAAAAAGACAAAACACTGCATGATCTCATTTATGTGTGGAATCTGAAACAGTAAAACTTACAGAAGCAGAGAGTAGAATGGTGGTTGCCAGGGGATAGAGGAGTGGGAAGTGGGTGATATTGGTCAAAGGTACAATGTTTCAGTTACGTAGGATGAATAAATTCTGGGGATCTAACATACAACAGTGTGGCTATAGTTAACAATACTGTATTGTATACTTGAAAACTGCCAAGAGATAGATTTTAAGTGTTCTCACCACAAAAAAAAAAATGTTAACTATATAAGGTGATGGATATAGTAATCAGCCTGATTATGGTGATCATTTCAAAATGTTTACATAATGTATATCTCAAGACATCAAATTGTACACCTTCAATACATACAATTTTTGTTTGTCAATATGCCTCAATAAAGTTGTTTAAAAATGTGAGCATTGTGATTTAATAAAGACCCAAGTCAACGCCCAATGTAATCGAGAGCATTATTCTCAGCAAAAATTTTTGTTGAGTGCCTACATTTTCCAGACACTTTCCAGGGTCTAGGGATTCAATGGTATAAACCTTCAGACTTCACACAGAGTCAGTGATGAGGAAGCCATGACCTTCAGTACTAGACAGCAGAAGAGGAGACAATGGGAGCATACACAGTGGGCTAGAAGTGAGGAAGAACATGTGCATTTAGCTAGAAGGGAAGGAGGAACATGATCTTACACCTTTCTTCTACTGTATTGTGTTAGTTAACAATTTTCTCTTGCTTTGCTATCCATACATTCTTCCATACCTTTGGGCAGTACTTATGTCAACCCCTTTTTATGCCACTGCCTTTTGCATCTGTCTCTTACTCTTACTTAATTGTTTTCCCCAGAGCCCCCATCCTGTCTCCAGTGACGCATTTTCCTAGATCTGTGGAGAGTGCAAAGTGCAATGTTCCTGGAGCTTATGCTGCTTGACATTGCAGCATTTGACCTCTCCTGGCAGCATTTGCCTAAGTACCTCATGTGATTTGCTACTCATGTGTGTCCAGCTCCACATATTGAAGATGTGGATAAAAAGGGGCATGAACTTCCTTCAAAACCACTTTCATAAGAATGACATATGTCTGCTTTCCTTCTTAGATGAAAATGATTTCAATGTGAGTCTCCATTAGTAAGACAAGGGCTTTGATTAATTTCCCTACTTGTAATGGTACATATGCACAGTTCTCTACATAAACTTGCCTTCTTTTCTCTTGGGACCAAAAGTGGTCATTTCTGTGCTGGGCAGCTGAGTGTAGCAGTTTGGGAACTTTGGAGAGTATCAAGCCAAATGCTGCCCAGTGATGTATGGCCAACTTCACTGCATTGCCCTTAGCCATACAGAGTCTGCTGGGTGGTTCTCTTCCACCGTTGGCTATTTTTACCACTTCCTGGGAGCAGAGAAGATCTTCCTACTCTTGTCCTTTTATTCTAATATAAATCCAAGTCAATTCAGCATAATAGGTAGAGCATCTGCCATGTATAAGATACTGTGCCAAGTGCCAGAGATAATATCCAAAAAGGGTTGCTGAGTGTTTTAGAGAGGCTTATCATTTCATGGGAGACACAGTTATTTACATAAATGATGAAAGCATGAGCATTTTGCATCTTTGCTTTGCCTTTTTATTGGATTCTTACTGGGAGCCTATTCAATTTTACCCAGTGGAGAGAGCTAAGTTCATTTCACACTTTCATTGCAGGGAGGCCTTCCAGCCAATCTTTCCAAAATTGTAGACTTCTGTCCACATACATTCTCTGATTCTCTGTTCTATTTCCCTGCTAAACTTTTCTTTTCAGTATTTATTATCTAACACAGTATATATTATACTTATTTTTCTTATTTATTATCGGTCTTCTCCTGTATCATGAAGACAAACTTTATTCATTGCTGTATCCCCAGTGCCTCAGTAAATATTCATTGAATGAATGAATGAATGAATAGTTACATGCATATACTCATTCTTTGAACAAATACCTAGTGTGTGCCATGGTCTTGGTATAAAATGGTGGATTAAATTTTCTAGAGGCGGGAGGATTGCTGGAGGTCAGGAGTTTGAGACTGGCCTGAGTGAGAGCGAGAGACCCCGTCTCTACTAAAAATAGAAAAAATTAGTCAGGCACAGTGGGCAGCCCTGTAGTCCCAGCTACTTGGGAGGCTGAGGCAGGAGGATCGCTTGAGCCCAGGAGTTTGAGGTTGCTGTGAGCTAGGCTGACGCCACAGCACTCTAGTCCAGTTGACAGAGCAAGACCCTGTCTCAAAAAAAAAAAAATTTCTAAATTAGTAAGTAAAATAAAATAAAATAAAATGATCCTACCCTCATGTAGTTTACATTTGGTGGGAGAGATTGACATTAATTAAATAGTCTCGTAAATATGTAATTACAAAACCTATTGGTATATCCTGTCCCTATAAGTAATCAACAACTATGACTTGCCTTTGCACTGTGAACTCTAAATTGTCTAAATCTGTCTCTTAATCTACAAAGCAGAAAGATTTATCATCACCATATTTGTAAAGACAGTAAAATTGAGCATTTCTTGGCAATGTTTAAGAATAATATAACACTATACTGCCCTCTTCCAGTCTGTCTAGTATGTGGAAAATTAATTTGACAAAGTTAATATCCTACATGATAATGGCATTTTATTACCTGTTCAGAATATTTATCCAGTGGGATGCTACCCAGATTAAAGTGCTTAGAATGTGTATGACTACAGAATGTGTGTGACTATGATATATTCTGAATTAATTTGTTTTTGGAGCAGTCTTTTATTTCAACAATGAAGTTTGGGGACTTTTAGTGCTGTGGCAAGAATGTCATATTTTTCAGCATTAATTTTGAATATTCTAACCCACTGAGTTTTATTACCTTTTTAAGTAAAATAAAACCCAATCTGAACTTTCAGTTTCAAAACACACATGTTTTCTTCAAGTAGTACCTGCAGTGTTTTACTCATTATTTTAAAGGTGACTATAACTTCTTTAATTTAAGATTGAGTTTTTAGGGGCAGATATAATATTAGTTTTGCAGGATTATTTAAAAAGTGTATTAAAAAGCAACTGCTCAAGTTCCTCTTACATTCATTTGACACGAAATATAAATAATATTTGAAATTTTCACCTGTGATTAACCTTAATACTGTAATGCTGCTGCTTCTTATTCAATCCCTATAATAAGCAATCTTCCAAGTAATAGTTAGTAAATAAAGTTGTCATATATATTGACAGTAATAACTAAAATATCACTACCCATAGGCCCCCCTCCCTTCTCCAAATTTTAGTATTGCAGAATTAACACAGCACGTTTTTTTTTTTTTGATCTAAGTACATACCAGCTGCAGTCTTTTAAAGTCTCATATCATTTTGTTAGCACAATGCCTGCCTACGTGAGCAAAAACATGGGAACTGCATCCTAATGCTGTTGACAAGATTTTTTATTTTCATGATTACTTCTCTGCCTTTTTTTATTTTGCCTGCAGGCAAAGGTTGGCATACATGTCAAGAGAATGTTCTCCAGCTGGGGCCTGCAGTACAGAGAATTGTATATACCAGAGGGCTCATGGGACTCTAGGCAGATTATTATGGTAATATTGGAGGCTGTTGTCCTCTCCCTCCCACAGCTGGGCCGCCTCTCTCATTGTAAGTATTGAAGCAATATGTTTTGCAAATTATACGTTGGGAACAACAGGGACCCAGTAAAGTGAGGAAAAAGAGAAACATTGCAAAATGTTGTCTTTAATATTATATTTTTCTTGTTCATCAAGCAAAATAAATTAAAGCTTTAATTTTTTTTAATTAAATGAGGATCATATATTGAAAAAGAGCTATAAGAGTAAAAACTTAATATTGATTTTATTGAGTGAGTTTTAAGAAAATATCGTTACAGAGAAATTAGACAGTAGCCTGATTCAAGAGAATCATGGTAAGATTACATAATAGCCTTTATTATGGATTTCAAAAATCCTTTTGAGTCCAATGAAGCTGGGTTAGCAAAAATTGCACAAAAAATATCATTTTAATTAGTGCTAATGTGATCTCGTCATGGTCCAGCTGTTTCATGCTGGATGAAAATGTGTTACTTTATTAGATATGCATCTTAGAAAAATGTCACTTCTGATTTCAAACATTTGTTATTAAAGTACATTTTAATGCAATAGAAGAGCAATGTGATTGATTTATCGAAATGAGGCATTAGTGAAATTCAGGCAAAAAGGCTTAAAAGCCTTCTTAATTGAGGAAGAAATGTTTTCCTTCTGTCTAGCCATCCTTTCTGGGAACATTAATAACAAAACAAGAGTCATATTTCTGTTGTGCATTTTGAAGACATATCATGTAAGAGGGAGTTAAAATGTCACTAATTCACAAATTAGCACTTTTCTCTTACAGTGCACAAAGTTTCCCTCCTGATGTAAAGTTGTAGGCTAATTTTAACAAATGCTATGCTGTTTCAGTTTTCAATAATGAATTTAAATTTATTCATCAGCAAACATTTCCATGTCTCTCTTGATAGAGAATCTACAACTCATTCTTTTTGATTCAGCTTTCATTATTTCAGCCAGTCTTAACTTTTCCATTCAGATATGAAATCCTGTACCCCTAGAAAAAGAGCTACATTCTGATCCAAAAACTTAGGAGTACGGCTCAAATCCTTCCCTGAAATTCTTATTTGATTTAGCAAGATTGAGCCTTGTCACACAAGACAATAATATTAAGTATAGTACATTTATTTATAATACATCTTCTATTCCTTAGCTGCAAACCTATAAAACAGCTCACCATGTGAAATCCTGTGCCAGACTGATATATTTATCTACTCTATTTATCTGATATCATGCCAGTATATTTTAGCTTGCTATTGATAGGGATGGTCACATATAATTTACTCCCCTCAGCTAGATATTCATTTAGGAGAAATTTAGTAAATAAAAGGCTGGTAGGAAGTGATGTTCAGCATGAATGCCAGCCTCTGTGATCTACTGAATTATAGCTATCATCTGGAAGTGGTAGTAGGGAGGGAAAAAAGCCAGCAATTCTCTATTGTTTTTCAGCATTGTTTCTCATTATTCCAATCACTGTCTCAGTGTTTAGTCAAAAAGAGCACAAGTATTCAACTTGATTGGTGCTATCAGGGAACTTACTTGTCTGTTCAAGATTCCACTGTGTGGTGCAGAACAGCTCTGTTTTACCATTCTTTGAACTCTTCTTGTCACATGGACTCAAGCAAGTTTACTCCTTTGAAAATCTGATACTGAACAAAAAGCAACTTTTGATTTTGTAGAATAGGCGCTTTTCTCAAAGATTCCTTCCTGTTTATTCTTAGTGTAAGAGAGCCTTTGTAGGTAAAACAATTTTCTAATAAGCCTGTTTAAGCTGTTAAGTAACCAATCCTTTTACAAAGGGTCAGGAAAAATACATTCTTTTTCTGTAGATAATGTCACAGTATAGTGAATGGTGGTAATTAATATGAAGTTCTCTTGTGATTTTACTGGTAAGAGAATGTAGGCGTGGTGAAAGGAGTAGAGGCTTGCTCCCCTATTTCTTTGGATATACTGATCCTTGTATTACACACCCAGCATGTGCTCCACTAATCATGAGTGGGTGAAATAATATTCCACATTAGATATACTCTTCTTACTTTTACTTTAAATTTTTATAATATTGAAGCATGATTTTTTAAGTGATATTTTTCATGTATTGAAAATGCAGGTATCATTCTGCTTGCCAGTAATATTAGCCCGGAAGCCAAAGAAAATAAAGACCAGTGATGGCTACAGGATATTTTTCTCTCTTTCCACCACTACTTAGAGATACGTATGGATTAAAATGGATCCAGACCCAAGTTAGGATTTCTGTCATACAAAAGACAGGAATCCCATAATGCCAAGATAACTATCCAGAGCTTAGAGGGCAATGGAGGGAGTCAATTCGTCTGGAAGAATGTACTTGGCTCCGTGCAGACAGATTCAGATAGTAGAGCTTGACATTTTCTCCATCATTTATTCGTGGCTCCCAGTACTTGCAAAAGGAGCTGGTGTCTCTGTGGGCTGCCAAGCAAATACTACCTGGTGGCTCTCAGGACTGGTATGGTGCTTTTGGGGATATTCATGAAATTCAGCATGTTCAACTCCCATCAGTAAATTTTAACTGAATGAATGCCTACTATGTACAAAGGTGTGGGTTAGGCATCATAGGGGTTCAGGTGAAACTGAAGATACAGTTTTTGCCCTCAGAGGAGGTTACAATTTTGTTGGGGAGACAAATAGTCATAAAAGAAATGAAGTGTAAGCTAAACATTGCCAAGTTTTGAGTGAATGGCACAGGCATCAAGGGCTACAGGACAAGAGAGTAGTTACTATGGGCAGGGATACCTGGCCGGGTTTCAGGTGTAGCTGGATAGGAACATCCACTTCTGGGGAAGAGTGAATGAAGCTGGTTGAGGGGCTGATGTGGGAATGTGGGGAAGTGTTTTAGTGGAGAATTTCTCAGCATCAAATGCAGATTCTCTGTCCACTTGGTAATTTAAAGGGCAATTTAGTGATATGTGTTAGTGGGCACATTCTCCCAGGACATCATTTCTACAAGAATATTGAAATGTACATATGGTCTGAAGGCTGATTTTCCAGACCTAGGGAATTAACAATTCACTTGTATTTCAAATTATTTAAAAGTTTTGGGACAGTTTTTTTCCATGGCCAAATTCATCTGGAAGAATGTACTTGGCTCCATGCAGACAGATTCAGATAGTAGAGATTGACATTTTCTCCATCATTTATTTGATATAATTTCTTTTTTTTTTTTTTTTATTTATTTTTTTAATTTCAGAATATCATGGGTGTACAACATTTTGGCCATACACATTGCCCCTGTTCTGCCCGTGTCAGAGCCACAATTGTGGTCATCTCCCAAACTGTGCTCCCCACATCCATTCAGTGAGAGTTTTTCCCATCCCTTCCACCCCCCTCCCGCCTCCCGCCCTCAGATGAATGTTCTTGCCCTGTGTGATGTAAGTGTTCATCAGTTAGTACCAGTTTGATGGTGAGTACCAGTGATGCTTGTTTTTCCAATCCTGTGACACTTCGCTTCGAAGAATGGGTTCTAGCTCCGACCAGGATAATACCAGATGTGTTAATTCACTATTGTTCCTTATTGCTGAGTAATACTCCATGGTATACATATACCACATTTTATTGATCCACTCGTGTATTGATGGGCACCTGGGTTGTTTCCACAACTTTGCAATTGTGAATTGTGCTGCTATGAACATTCGAGAGCAGATGTCTTTATTATAAAATGTCTTTTTTTCTTTTGGATAAATACCTGATCAAATTGAAAAGCTTCTGCACAGCCAAGGAAACTATCACTAGAGTGAACAGACAACCTACAGAATGGGAGAAAATATTTGCATGCTACACCTCTGATAAAGGGCTTATAACCAGAATCTATACAGAACTTAGGAAAATCAACAAGAAAAAATCAAACAACCCTATTAAAAAATGGGCAAAGGACATGAACAAAAACTTTTCCAAAGAAGACAGAATGATGGCCAGCAAACATATAAAAAAGTGCTCAACTTCTCTAATCATCAGGGAAATGCAAATCAAAACCACAATGAGATATCACTTAACTCCAGTGAGATTGGCTCATATCAAAAAATCCCCAAATAACAAATGTTGGCGGGGATGTGGACAGGTAGGAACACTCATACACTGCTGGTGGGACTGCAAATTAGTACAACCTCTATGGAAAAGAATATGGAGATATCTCAAAGAATTAAAAGTAGATATAATTTCTTTTGACCAAAGTCAAATATTTTCTTAATGAACACTGGTGACTTCTACATACATAGTTCCTTTCCACAGTCCAAGGAATATTGAAGAATGCTAACGCAGGCCAGAAAAACACCAAAGGAAATGCTTACAAAATTTTGCTAATACTTCTTGCAGATAAAGAATCTAACAGTTTTTAGAGACCTGCAAATATAGTTAAAGACTGAGAAATTCTTTCAGGTGATTGGTTTCTTAACCTTTCTTTTAAAATTTCACCAACTTTTTTGTTTAAGCTTCCTTTAGAGTTAACTTTTCTCTGGCATTCCTTTTTCCAAAGCATATTTAAGGAAAAAATATTATAATAATCTGAGTAGAGTAGCTTCTTTAAAACATTTTTAAAATTGTATATATTTAGGTGCACAACATGATGTTTTGATATACATGGTGAAATAGTTACTATAGTTAAAGAAATTAACATATCCATTGTGTCACATAGTTTTTATCACCATTTTTTTCATGTGTGGCAAGAGCCCCTAAAAATCTACTCTCTTAGCAAAAATCTAAAAAAAAAATGCAATATTATTAATTATAGTCCTCATGTTGCATATTAGATCTTTAGCGTTATTATCCTACATATCTGTAACTTTGAATTTTTTGACCTACATCTCCCAATTTCCTCCCCACCACCACCCCTGGAAACTACCATTTTATTCTCTATTTCTATGTAATTGGCTTTTATTTCTTTAGATTCCACATATAAGTGAGATCATGCAGTATTTTTCTTTCTGTGTCTGGCTTATTTCACTTAGCATAATGTCCTCCAGGTTCATCCATGTTGTAGTGAATGATAGGATCTCCTTTTTTAAGGCCAAATAACATTTCATTGTGTGTATATATATATAGTCATGCCTTGCTTAAGGACAAGGATAGCCTATTGCTCCTAGGCTACAAACTTGTATAGGATGTTACTGTACTGAATACTGTAGGCAATCATAACACAATGGTAAGTACTTATATATTTAAACATAGAAAAGATACAGTAAAAAGACAGTATCAGAGATAAAAAATGTTAGTATATCTGTATAGGACACTTACCATGAATGGAACTTGAAGGACTGGAAGTTGCTCTGGGTGATTCAGTGAGTGAGTGGTGAGTGAATGTAAAGGCTAGAACATTACTGTATACTACTTAACTGTGGATTTTATAAATACCATACATTTAGGCTACACTAAATTTATTAAAAACATTTTATTTCTTCAATAATAAATTAACCTTAGCTTACTGTAACTTTTTTACTTTATAAACTTTGAAATTTTTTAAACGTTTTGACATTTTTTATCATAACACTTAGTTTAAAACACAAACACATTGTAAAGCTATAGTAAAACATTTTCTTTCTTTATATCCTTATTCTATAAGCTTTTCTTCTATTTAAAAAATTTTTTTTTTTTACTTTTTAAACTTTTTTGTTAAAAACTAAGACACAAACACACACATTAGCTTACAGGGTCAGGGTCATCAATATCACTCTCTTCCACCCCTATGTCTTGTCCCATGGGTGATAGGATCTTTTTATACATATTGTTGCTTTTAGTTTCCACAATACTGTTATGGAGGTTGCTGTTTTATTTTCCCATTCTGCAGATGGGTAAATAAACTCAAAGAGGTTTATGACTGTCTGGAGATCACTCAGGAGTTGAGTGACAGAGTGGAGATTGAATCGTCTACATCCCAGCTACATCCATGGTGCCCCATGCTGGTTCTCTACGCTGCCCATTGAGATTCTCATGAAGCTTCCTCATTAATCAGCTGCTATGGCCTTAGGGAATCAAGTTATTGTATCAATAACATAAGAGATACCTAATGAAAAGAAAAGTCTACAGATGCTAACATTGTACAATACACTCAAACTCCTTTTGAATTGCCTCTGCCATTGTTAGCATAGCTATGTGAAGGTTGAGTGAGTGTGTGCCAATAGATACATGTAGAGAAAAGTTAACGCCACATTAAACACATTGAAAATGGATCTACGTCTAGTTTATGAAACTATAGAAAAGCCGAAGGGCAGCGTAAGGACCACAGTGAGGTGTCTGTATGAGGGATGATGTCAGTACTACCCATCCAACCCTGCCGAACCCCACCAATAAAGCATTAGTTTGCAATACAGCATAATGGATAAAGACATGGGCTCTAGAGTCAGGATATCTGGGTATAAATCTGCCTTTTGTCACTAAGAGATGCGTGACATCAGGCAAGTTGCTTGTATTTCCTGAGCCTTACTTTTGTCATCTGTAAAATGGGAATAATGGTCATCCTGAAAGGGTTGTTGTGAAGGTTAAATGAGGTGGTTCATAAAAAACATTTAGTACAGTGCCTGCCACATGTTAGCGTGTTTCATAAATGTTGGTCATGTTAGACAAAAACCAAGCTCAGTGTCTGGACATAGTAGCCCCTCAGAGACATTAATACATCATCCTTGTTTCCCTACCTTCAGAGGTACTGTGTCCTTTAATAGTTCCAGTTTTGTTCTCTCCATCTGTTTAAAGACTGACCTGACATTAGTCATGTTACTACGTAGAGATTCTTTTTTAGAGACTGGGTAGATCCCGTCTTATGCATACGAACTGTGGTTTGTTTGGAGTTGGGAGAATAGTTTGGGGAGGAGAAGAGAAGGAGGAGGAGGAGGATTCTTTGGGTCGTAGCTCTACTGCCTGAGCATGGACTGTGCCAGCGAAATGGTTCTCCTCACCTCCCCTTTCACCCTCACTCTTACCTTGGTGTTTGCTTTTTACTTTAAGACACCCCCATGCTGGGGAACACTGTCTTTTTTCTTCTATTTTCAGAGTTTCAGCTCACCCTACTTCAGTCCCTCTCTCACCGCCCCGGCATGCACACTGCTTTCTCCTCGGAAGTGTGTGTGAGTGGGGGGGGCCTTTTTAAACTTGGAACCTTTAAAAACCAAGGTCTAAATAAGTAAGTCAGCTGAAGTAATTAAATAAGTGTAACTTAGAGGCAAAATTTATGTAGGTGGAAATTAGGACCTTTTGAATAGTTGTTTTTTTTCCTTTGAAAAGTAGAAACTTGAGGAAAGCTGCTCAGTGTTTGGGAGTCATCAGAATCTATATAGGGAGCCTTTTCAAAGCATATAGGCTTTGACCTCCTGACCTCCAAACAATTCTGACGACCCCTCCCTTCCCTCCCCTTCCTTTGCATTACTAAAAGGATAAGAGGTAGAAATGATGCTATGTGTGTGTATGTGGGTGTACGTACATGTATATACCTGCGTGTATTTTTAAAATAAATATTTCTATTCTTTCCATAAATTATTGAAAAATGATCACGTGATTTTTTCCCCTTTAAAATCTCTGAATGGATTTAGCTTTGTGTAACCAGGTTTTGCTGTGTCAGAGACTTTTCTGCAGGAAGAATAAGTAGCAGGATTTCTGAATACCTTAAAATTATATTTGAAATTGGTACCTGCAATATTTAGTATATATGGATATTTTTTTTCTGTGACTACTATTGTAAGAGAAAAAAATTATTTGTTCTTTCACATTCATGACGATTCTGACTACAGTCAACATGGGATTAAATAAAAGAAGATTTCTCACTGCTCCAAAATTCCTGTTTGTATGTGCTCTGTGAAAAAGTTTCTTGAGGGACTTTTATTTGCTGATTCTTTATCAACTTTTCCCTATGTATTGTGTGGTGCATTACTGCTGTTATTATTGTTTATTGCTACACCACCACTGAAGACAGTATTGCATTTTCTTTTGCTAGATTTTTTTCTTTTGTCTAGCATGAACAGCATCAACATTTAAATATTTATGGTAGAGATCATTTTAAGATGTATTGTTCTTTTCCTCCTAACCACCTCTAATAGGAGAGTTTACAAGAAAACAATATGAGAAAGTTAAGATAATATTTGTCTTTATTGGTGTTTTCATGCTGTTTTCTAGTTGATTTATATCATTGTTTAATGCCAAAATGTGAGACCTGATAAAATAATAATGCAAAATGCTGTATTCTTGCTTGGTTTTTATTGTATCAATTTGTATTGAAAATACATAAAATATTTAAAAAATAATAATGCAAAAATTAATTAGGTCTGATGAACACTGGAGTATTTATCTTGACAGTCCTTGAATAACTATGTTTTGGTTCTGAGGAAAATGTACTGTTGATTTGGAAGAAATGAAGACTGAGTTTAAGAAAGACTAAAATATCAACCGTCATCCCTTACCCCCAAGTGTTTTAATTTTCTTCAAGAATCCTATAGAGGTTTTATGGGTTTGTCAAAGTGGTTGTTAGTAGGCAGAGATTAATCAACAAGTGTTTATTGCACACAATTTACCAAGTGCTTTCATCCACATTATCTGTTAAATATGAAATGTCCAATTTTGAATCAAAAGTGTAGTTTATTATATCTCAAACAAGAAGCAGTACAATTAATCAAAGTATGCATCTAAACTACCAACACAGTTTTGCCATCTTATGCCGGCAGTGAAGAAGCCTGGAGAGAGAGTGGCGATGAAATCACGCAAGGTGTTTTCCACAGCTTGTTGAGAATTGAATATTTTTCCTTGCAAGAAGTGGTCCAAAACCTGGAAGAAGTGGTAGTCAGTTGGTGCAAGGTGTGGTGAATACGGTGAGGACAGAGAGTTTCCGAGGACAGAGAGTTTCCAAGTCCAGCCTCTGTAGTTTGAGCAGCGCTGTTTGTGCGACATGTGATCAAGCGTTGTCTTGCAAGAAGATTGGCCTGTCTCTATTGACCAATCTTGGCTGCTTAATTGCAAGCATCGTCATCATTTCATCCAATTGGTTGCAGTAGACATTTGCTGCAATGGATTAACCAGGTTTCATGAAGCTGTAGTGGTTAATACCAGCACTGGACCACCAAACAGACACCATTAGATTTTTTTTAATGAATATTCGGTTTGGGACTGTGTTTTGACACTTCATCTTTATCCAGCCATTGTGCTGAATGCTTGCAATTGCCAAAAAGAATCCACTTTTCATCATGCATGACAATACAGTGTAGAAATGGTTTGCCTTTATGTCGTGATAGCAAAGAAAGGCAAACTTCGAGACGATTTCTCTTCTGACATTCGTTTAATTCAAGTGTTACCCATCTATCCAGCATCTTAACCTTGCAGATTTGTTTCAAATGGCCCAATGTTGTTGGAACAGTAATGTTAAACCTTGCTACTAATTCACATGTAGGTTGAGATGGATTTACTTCCACTACAGCTTTCAGCTCATCATTATCCACCTTGGTCTCAGGTTGCCCACGTGGCTCATTTTCAAGACTAAAATCACCAGAATGGAATTTTTCAAACCATGGATGATGTGTGTTCATTAGCCACATCCTTCCCAAACACTTTGTTGATATTTCGAGCTGCCTGCCCTGCAGTGGTTCCACGATGGAACTCAGATTCGAAAATAACTCGAATTTTTTACTTATCCATGGTTTCACAAAAATTGCTCTAAAAAAAGTGTGAAAGATAATCACAAGCCAAAATGTGCATTTGAAAGACTGAAGATGTACCTTCACAATAAAAATAAAACAAGAAGTGTCAAAGTGAAATGTCAGAGATATCAACTGTCAAACTTAGTACTTAAGGAAATTGGACATTTCATACTTAACCTAATAACACAGTCCTCACACCAACACTGAAGTTTGAGCTCAACTCACCTTGAAATGAGTACCCATGAACCCCATGCCTGGTTAATAGCAGAGCCACATTCCAGATTCTGACATCTTAGCACAGAACTAGGTAGTTCCTACTAGGTTCCTTCTAGGTAGCAGGGCCTGTGCTAAGTATTTTATGAATACTGTCTATGATTCTCACATCAGTTCTGTAAAGTGATGTTGCTATACTTATTGAGAGATGATCAGATCAAAAACTTAATGAGGTCAAGAATCTTCCCTGATACCACACAGTTTGTGGTATCAGGATTGAAACTGAGGCATGCCTTACTCTAAGACCTGCATTAAAACTTCATGCTGCCTCAGTGTCCTTTCCACTGGCTCTCAAAATAAAGCTTACATGTACCATCCATGTTTAATTCTTCCAATCAGCTATTATATACCAACATTTCTCAGATCAATGGTAAGAATTATTATAGGTATGCAAAATATCACTTATCCTTTCATGTAGGTTAAAAAGGCATCAGACTTGAGATCTTTTGAAAATTTATTTTTGCTTGTTAAAAAAATACCAAAGAATTTCTTTCAAGATCTACATAATAAAGCATATTAGTGAGCATTTTTTATGGTACATTTTCTCAGCTAAGGCAAAAGAAATAGACTTAAGCTGTGAAAGGAGAATGCAAATTAGTAATTACCACCATTTATCCTGCGTCTGCAGGATACAGGCTAGGGACCATGAAGGCTACATAAAGAATGCAAGATAAAATTCTTGTCATTAATGGTATTTATAATCCAATTGAGTAAACCAAATCTATATGTGTGTTCACTGAATGTATCATATGCCACAATAGAAATCCTGCTCTTATTTGTGCATTTTATAATTGCCATCTCCTTGGTGGAATCCTAGCTCCATAATTGTGTTAAATATCTGTAATTAGGGAATTTTAAATTACCAAAAAAAATTCTGCTTCCAGCCAATATAGAGTAACAGGGATCAGATTTACCCTATCACCTGATACCAAATAAACCAGACAAAATATTTGAAACAACAAAGCACAAAAATCCCTGAGAGACAGAAAACAAATAAGGTAAGCTCTACAATTTTTCCAGCTAACTGCATAGAGAGAGTTTCCAGGCCATGGCACAAAAAAGAGGAACTCAGGCTATAACTGGAAAACTCCCTGAATTGAAGAGATGGAGCTATAAGTTTGGGGAGATGAAGGCAGCTGGAGTTCACAGGATGGAGTACTTGAGAAAGAACTCTCTGGAGAGAGCACCTCTTGAGTATTCTGCTGAATGCTGATCATTATATGTATGCGAGGAAACTACCCACCGTTGAGGAAAGGTTCATCTGAAAGGATTAGAGAAAAGAATGCCTCAAACCCACACAAGAGTAACCTTAGTGCCTGTTACCAGCAGTCAGACTAGAAAACATTATAATTCATGGGGCATTGGTAAATTACTCAGAAGGGATTTATCTCAGTAGTGGGGAATAATTAGCCCTACAGTAAACGAAGCTCTGATCTCAACTAACAAATATTAAAAGCAAGGTCTGAAAAGATCAGACTCTTTTCAGGTGACTTAACTGCATCCCAGAACAAATCTCAAGAGTATTTAATATTTATAAGAGTACAAAACATCCAGCATTTAATCTGGTAAAATTTGTAATGTCTGACATCCAATCAAAGATCACCAGGCATGTAAAGAAGTGGGAAAATACAACCATTAATGAGAATAAAAATCAATAAATCAAAACAAACTCAGAACTCACATAAATGTTGGAATAACAGACAAGGACATAAAAATAATTTTTATAACTGTATTTCATATTTTCAAAGGTTAAGTGGGGACACAGAATATATAAAAAAGGACTCAAATTGAACTTTTGGAGATGAAAACTATAGTGTATGAGATAAAAACATGCTGGATTGGAGTAATGGCAGATTAGACATTGCAAAAGCAAAGACTGGTGAGGCAATAAAATTAAAAACTACACAAGAGGAAACCCAAAGAGAAAAATGAATTTTAAAAAATGAAATAAGTATCAGGGATCTAGAAACAATTCAAGTGACCTAATAGATATGTAACTGCAATTCCCAAAAGGGAGGAGTGGAGTAGAAGAAATATTTGAGGAAATAATGGCTGAATTTTTCAAATTTGATAAAAACTATACACTCACCAATCCAATAAGCTCAACAAATCCCAAGCATGAGAAACATGAAGAAAATTACACTAAGATACATTGCAACTAAATGGCTCAAAACACAGGATAGAGTGTTAAAGAAAAACTCTTAAAATCACCCAGAGAAAAACAGTTATGTTGCATACAGAGGAACAAAATAAAAATAACAGCAATATTCTTTTAATAAATAATGCAGAGATGAAGACAGTGGAGCCACATCTGTAAAGGGCCAGAAAAATAATCTGTCAACCTAGAATTCTATACCCAATGAAAATAATTTTCAGAAAAGAAAGTAAAATAAAGGCTTTTTCAGACATACAAACAGAAAGAAATCACCAAGAGACTTCTACTACAATAAGTATTAGAGAAGGTCCTTCATACAGAAGAAAATGGACACCAGATAAATTAACAATAGAAAGAAAGAGCCTTAGAAATGCTCTTGTGGAAAATCTCCATTATCCAGTGTAATTCTCACATCAATTTTGTGAAATAGGAACTGAACCTCACAATGAAATGACTAACCATTGACCACATAGCTAGTTAATAGAGCAATACTCAATGAATTAGAAAATAGAAAAAAGTAGTAGGAAAAAATCAAATAAACTAAAATCTGTATTTTAAAAAGATTGATAAGACTGATAAACCTGTAGCCAAACTGATTAGGAAAAAGGAGAAAAGAACTGGATAGTCAATAGCAGAAATGATATGGTGACATCACTACAGATGCTACAGATATTAAAAAAATAATAATAAGGGAATATTAAGAACAATTTTATTCTAATAATATTTTTCAAGCTAGATAAAATAGACTTCATTAAGGACACAAACTACCAAATTTCATTCATAAAGACATGGATAACCTGAATAGCCCTATATCTATTAAAGAAATTGAGTTTTATAGTTACAAACCTTCCCACAAAGTAAGCTTCAGGCTCAGATGGCTTTATTGATGAATTCTACGAAACATTTAATGTAGAAATAATACCAATTCTACAAAAACTTTTCCAGAAAATTTAATAGGGGATATACTTTCCAACTAACTCTATAAAGCCAATATAACCCTGATTCCAAAACCAGCCAAAGACATTACAAGAAAAGAAAATAACAAACCAATATTTTTGATAAATAGAGGTGCTAAGGTTATAAACCAAATATTAGCAAATTGAATCTCATATATAAAAAGGATAATACATCATGACAAAGTGGGTTTTAACTCAGGAGTGCAAAGCTGGTTTAACTTTTGAAAATCAAGCAGTGCAATTCTTCATATTAACAATTTTTAAAAAATAACATATAATCATCTCAGGAATGACAGAAAAACACTTGAAAAAAATCTAGCATCTATTATTGATTTTAAAAACTCTCAGCAAACTGAAAATAGAACGGAAATTCCTCAATCTGATAAGGGCATCTACAAAAAGATCTAAAACCAACATCACACTTGGTGGTGGAGACTCAATGCTTTCCCCATAAGATTCGGAACAAGGCAAGGATGTTTGCTCTTACCACTTCTACTGAACTGGAGCCTTCAGCCAGTACAGTAAGGTAGAAAAAGAAATCAGTTCCATATTGGAATAGAAAAAGTAAAACTATCTTTATTCACAAGTGACATAATTGTCTATGTATAAAATCCAATGGAATCTAAAATAAAGCTATTAGAATTAATATTAGCAAGGTTGCAGCATACATGATCAATTTATAAATATTTAATTGTATTTCTACATATTAGCCAAACAATAAAAATTGGAATAAAAATGTCATTTACAATAAACATCAAAAATATAAAATACCTTGGGGTAAATCTGATTAAAAGATATGCACAACTTGTACAATAAAAACCATAAAACGTTGCTGAGAGAAATTAAAGCCCTAAATAAATGGAGAGTCATGCATCATTCATGGGTTATAAGACTTAACAGGTTAACAAACTATGGCCCACAGGCCAAATTTGGCCAGGCTTATTTTTGTAAATAAAGTTTTATTGGGACACAGTCATACATGGACATTTGCATATTTTCTATGGGTGATTTTGCGCTACAACAGCAAAGTTAAGTAATTGAGACAGAGCCCTATGTCATGCAAGGCCTAAAATATTTGCTATCTTACTCTTTACAGTCTACTGATCCCTGCTCAATATTATTAGAATGTCAAGTCTCCTCAAATTGATCTATAGATTTAATGTAATTCCAATCAAAATCCTAGCATTTTTTTTGTAGAAATTTACAAGCTCATTCAAAGTTCATATAGACTTGCAAAAGACATAAAATATCCAAAAGAGCATATAAAAAGAAAAACAAATTTGTAGATTTAGAGGACTAACATTACCTGATTTTAAGACATAATATAAAGCTACAGTTATGAGTATCAAGATAACTAAACACATCAATGAAACAGAATAGAAAGTCCAGAAATAGACCCACATTGATTTTCACAAAGGTACAACAGCATGTACCTTTGTATGTTTTTATGTGGAGTTGAAAAGATGATACTAGAACAAATGATACTGGCAAAAAATTGTATATCCATATGTTAAAAAAAATGAATTTATGCTTTGAACCATATACAAAAATTAATTCAAAATAGATCACAGACCAAAATGTTAAATGTAAATTTATGAAACTTCTAGCAGAAAACCCAAGAGGAAATCCATGTGAACTTGAGTTAGGAAAAGGTTTCTTAGTTATAACACCAAAAATGTGATCCATAAGAGGAAAAATTTATAATCTGGACTTTTTTAAAATTAAAAACTTCAGCTCTTCAAAAGACACTGAAGAGAATGAAAAGAGAAACCACAGACTGGGAGAAAATATTTGCACAGCATACATTTCCTAAAGGACTTGTGCCCAAAATATAAAAAGAGCACTTAAATATTAAGAAAACAATCAATTCATTTAAAAAATTGGACCAAAAAATTGAACAGATCCTTCACCAAATAAGATAAAGAGTTAGCAAATAAACACATGAAAAAATGCTCACATCCTTAGTCATCAGGGAAAAGTAAATTAAAAGCATAATGAAAAAAAAGCATAATGAGATACCAATAACACCTATTGGAATGACTGAATTTAAAGAGATCGACCATATCAAGTGTTGGTGAGAATGTGGAGGAATAGAAACTTCTATACACTGATGATGAGAATGTAAAATGGTATAACTATTTTGGAAGAGTGGCAATTTCTTTAAAAGTTAAACACACACTTGCCATATGATCTAGTCATTCACCTTCTATATATTCACCCAAGAGAAAAGAAGGCATATGTTTATACAAAGACTTGTATACAAATGTTCGTAACACCTTTATTTGCGATAGCAAAAACCTGGAAAAAATCCGAATGTCCTTGAACAGATGAATGAATAAAGAAGTCAAGGGATATATATGTATACACACACACACACATATTTTACATATATATACACACACAATGAACTACGACTCAGCAAAGAATAGGAATAAATATGCAGCAAAATGGATGAATCTTGAAATAATTATGCTGAGTGAAAGAAGCCAAACAAAAAAAGAGTATATACTGTATGATTCCATTTTTTAAAAACTCTAGAAATTGCAAACTGATCTATAATAACAAAAATCAGATTAATCGTGGGGATTGCTGAATCATGGGGCAGAATTATAACAGGACATGAGGAAACTTCTTTTCTCCCAGTCTCTGGTTTCTCTTTTCATTCTCTTCATAGTGTCTTTTGAAGAGCTAAAGTTTTTAATTTTAACAAAGTCCAGATTATCAACTTTTCCTCTTATTGATTGTGGTTGTAGTTTCATGGGTGTATAGCTATATCAAAATGCTGAATTATAAATTTAAAGTATATGCACTCTATTATATGGCATTATACCTCAATAAGGCATTAAACCCCTCCCCCAAAGCAAAACAAAGCAAAGTATAAATATGGCTTAAAAATAACAAGAAAAAAATCATTTAGAACAATCATAGTATTTTTAGCTGTTTAGCACTTTGTAAGCTTATTCGTATTTACCCAGTTGAGCACCTTGTCCCCTTCTTAGCATTCCTTTTGGTGATGCTTTCCATTTACAAAATTCCTTGATGACCTCCAATGTGCCTAGCCCTATATGAGGCCCTCTAAATATGTGATATTTGCCTTTTCTTTAATTTTCTACTTTTTGAGGTTCTTGTTGATGGTGGTCATTCCCTATCTCATTTCTAGAAATTATTTAAGCCTGTTCTAGGCCATTTCTTTCTTTATTTTTGTTTTATTTTAGATTTGTATATTGTCAAAAAAAATCACCAGTGAAATATTTATATGTTTCTAGGTTTTGAGGCACTTTCTAGTATTTGGGTACATGTATTACATAGGATATATTCAATATATACTCATTATTAAAGTCATTGATCATATTAATTACCAGATGGAAGTCAAGAACTCTACATATATTCCCTTAGGGCAAGAAAAGACCAATGAGAAAGCATGTAGAAATATAGATTGGTTTGAGAAAGCCTTCTAGGTATGCAGAAAAATAAATATTACAGTTTTTTTATTAAACTGATAAGAATAATATAAAGCAATGATTTTTAAACTTGGCTACATATTAAAATAGCTCATGAAGAATTTTTAAAACATCTACCCATGGCTGAGCTTCAATTTATACTGCTGGACACAGAATTTTTGGTGGTGGGGCTGGTATTTTAAAAAATAACCCCAGAAGATTCTAATTGTGCAGCCAGAGTTTTAAGAACTGTGGCTATATGTAGTTGTAAGGATCTTGGATGTTGGAATAGAAAGACTGTCCTCTGCCATTTTCAACCTGAATGACCTTGGGTGATTTATTAAGAAAGTGGTGCCCAACTTTGCACACTGGAGTCACACATACAGCTTTAAAATTTACTGATGCCCAATGCCTGGGTCACACCCCCAAAGATTCTGATTTCAGTGGTCTGAGGGGCAGCTTGGGCATGGAGCCATTTGTAAGAATCTCTTCAGGTGGTTCTGATTGCAGCCACAATTGTGAGCCACTGTCCTAAGATGAGCTTCCTTATCTACAGCATGGGGACAATACCTCGTAGTTATTTTTTTGTTTGTTTTTTGATGATGCTTTAATGAAGTAATGTATGTTAAGCACTTAATATAGCTGTTTGGCTTATAGTAAGAGGCTGATAAGAGGTAGTCATTATTTTTGTGTTTTCCAAAACACTTCAATTCTGGAAAAGTGGGTTCTACACAATAGAACTACAAATACATGAAGGTTTTGCCAATCTCTAGAAAAGTAGGATCTAATCTATATTTTAAAAATGTCTAAACCCATGAAGGATTGTATACAGGGATGTTATTTTATATAGAATAGGGCTGAGGCATAATGAGGCTTTGCCAAAGTTTCAGAATAAATTTTATTTCTTTTGAAGAGAAATTTATCTTATGAGAAAAGTATAGGCTTGCAATGTGGTGAATACAAGGACTGAGGAAAACCAGTGGGCTTATACCATTCTCAGGTTCATTCAGGAGCTGGTTGAAATGTGTTAGTTGATGGAAAAAACACAACCCAAGTTTTTTTAAAAGTAAGTCTTTCTCTTGGTAAATGATCTTATTTTGCTTGTCAAATGTGATGGTTCCCTATTGTAAAAGAAAAGTCGCTAAAAGCTAAAAAGACAAACTGTGCCTCATAAGCGCCCAAACTCGAGCTCGTAAATAAAAGCCTGTGCCAAGTCTCCCCGGGAATGACTCCGGTTGGCTGCTCTAACACACTGTAATATAATAGCCATATGCTATTAGTCATGGACTATTATCACCATCATCATTTATGAACCCAGACCTTCACCACCACCAAATCAGTCCCTTTCCCTCTAGCCTCTATCCACTTCAGCCTCTCCTATGGACAAAGGATAGCCTTCTCAAGGTATTACTGTATTATGACTCTCCTGAGACCCTACCTTAACTTTCAGTTTGATCAAAATAAAATTTCCATCTTGGGGTGTAAAACCAGCCTCCAAACTCCTTAATCTAATTGCCCTGCTCCCCAGGACACTCAACTCCATCCTGGCATACCTGCTTGTTATCTGTGTGTCAGCTTGTTTCTCTCTCACCTATGAAGGCACCTAGTGTCTCTTGAGCTCTTACTCTGTTCAGTCTCGGTGTTAGGTATTGTCTTTGGGCTGCTATAAAAAATTCTGAAGACTTGGTGGCATAAACAGCAGAAACTTATTTCTCACAGTTCTGGAGGCTGGGAAGTCCAAGATCAAGGTGCCAGCAGATTCAGTTCCTGATGAGCGCTGTCTTCCCAGCTTGCAGATGGCCATCTTCTTGCTGTGTCCTCACATGGTGGATAGCAGAGAGAAAGGAAGCTTTCCTGTCTCTTCTTATAAGAACACTAATCCCATTATGAGGCCTCCACTCTCATGACCTACTTTTCTCCCCAAAGCCCTAACTCCAAATCCATCACATTGGGGATAAGAGTTTCAATATGTGAATTTGGTGGGGGACACAAACATTCAGTCCATAGCAGGCATAATGCCGTTATCCCCATGTTACTAATGAGAAACTTGAGGATCAGAGATATTAAATAATTTGGCCCAGGGCACACAGGTAGTAAGTGGTAGAATTACAGTTTATACCTGGCTTTGATTCCAGTCTTATGGTTTTTCCACTGTTAGTATATCACACGCTGTAAATTTCTCCTTACCAAGCAGCATGACTTAAATTCTTTCAAATTCTATTAAAAATTTATTTTATGCTGCTCTGACAAAATCTCCCTGATTATGGCCATAATAATCTATACAGGTGAGATAGCCTTCTTTATTCTAGCTCTCTAGTTCCCCAAATACATTGATTATAACTTGTTAAAATATCTTTTTTTCTTGGCTTGGGGGATGATTTCTGTGTTACTATCATTTGTTTAAGTTTTATGTATTAGACTCTGTCTCAAGGAGAGAGAGGGATTGCTCTGTTGTCCTTCATAGAGCTTAGTAAAGATTTTGTAGTAAAAATATATCAGCTACTTTAAAAGCAGTGTGTTGTCAGTAGATATCAGGCCACTTCCAGAATCCAATCAAATATGTCAGTATAATTGGAGATTCTACTATGTGTTCTATGAACATATAGTGTCTGAATGATGAATGGTCTCTGCCTTCAAGGGACTTATAATCTGGTGGGAACAAGAATATGTTGAAAATAAAGAGCAACAATAATTTCCTTTAAATTAATTCTCTATATAAAAATTAATTCTTTATTAATTGAATTATTTAAGCCATTTATGTACACAAGGGCAGCTGCTGTAATTTGAATTTCTCCAGTGGGAAACCTGAACCTCAAAGTGGACAGGTGACCTGCTTTGGTCTCCTGGTGGGAGCAGGTCAGGCTGACTGCTTCTAAGGCCTCCTGCTCTCTGGCAAGCTGTGCAGTGAAGCTGATACCTGCATGCCTGGCCATATCCCATTTGTGAGTGGGATCCAGGGGGAAATTATGAAATTTTTATTCCTAGGAGTGTTTATTGAGGATTGATGGACTTCTTGGGAATTTCCCCAAGTTTGACAATTAGAGAAAATGACCCAGTGAATTCAACAAAGTTTTAAATGAACTGTAACACCCTGCACTTACAATTAGGTGACCAGGTTAACCTTATATGATACCCCAGACTAACTATGCTATATGGACAAGTGTTTCAAGCTAGTCTCACAATAGGGCATTATTGAGCAGCTCAATAAGTATTTACTGAGAACCTATAATGTGTTAGATACAGTTGGAAAAAGACAGGCAAAATCTCTGATCTCATGGAGCTTCTATTCTAGTTGAGTTGAGGTGGGGAAGATGACAATAGCCAAGTAAACAATTACATAAGATGCACTATAAAGAAAATAAAATAGGACAATGTGATAAAGGACGAATAGGGGACTAATATAGACAGAGTGGTCAGGGAAGTTCTCATTTAGAGATGCTTTGTGAGCTGAAGCCTGGGCGGCGAAAAGAACCAGCCGTGTGAAGATCTCAAGGGACTCTTCTAGGTATTCAGAACAGCAAATGCAAAGGCCCTGTGGCAGAAATGAACTTAGTGTGTACAGAACAAAAGCCCAGTGTGGCTGGAGCAAAGCAAGGGGAGAGTTGTAGGAGAAAAGACAAGGGGCCCCATTAATGGAGGCACTACAAAGATTTTCATCTCTTTCTCTGAGTAAAATAAAGAATAGGGCTTAGTAGAGGAGTGTTTTGTTTTGAGAGTAGTTATGTTTTGAGAGGATCACTCTGTCTCTTGTGTTGAGACTAGATTATAGAGGGTCAAGGTAGCAAGGGTATAACATTTGTCATTTAGGAAACCACTGAAATAACCCAGGAGAGGGAAAGGTGGCTTGGGGTTGTGTGGTAAGTGTGTTAAAACATGGTCAGAGTCTGGACGTGTTAGAATAACATCCTGATGTTAGAGTGAAAGGGGAGTCAAATAAGATTCCAAGGTTTCTGGCTGGAACAATGGGAAGAATGGTATTGCCGTTAACCGAGAGTGGGCATCTGCAAGTAGAACAGTTTGGAGGGATGACCGGGAGTTCAGCTGGGGCATGTGAACGATGAGGTGTCCAAATGGAGAGATGGCAGGTAAGCCATTGGATATAGAAGTATGGGGTGTGGGAGCAATCTATCCTAGAGATATACATTTGGGCATTGTGGCTCTGACCTAACAGGTGGTATTTACAGCCATGAGGCTGGATGAGATCTCTAAGGGAGTACTAGATCCTGGAGAAGGGATGGAGAACAGACGAGGAGTGTGTCTCCATGGCGCTTGCTTTCTGGGATGTGTCTAGGAAGATTCCTGGAGTCTCTGGCTTGTGAGCCTCTCCTTTCTTCCAGGCCGATTTGGTTTGACTGCATCCATTTTTCTTGAACTAGTCTCTGGCTTAAGTGTCAGGTGACAGTATTTACTCATTCCTAAAACTGCATGAATAATTAACACCAGGATAAAGAAATGATCATACGTGATTGGGACCCATCTATGAATTTGGAGGAATCACCTAAACTGAATAAGACATATGTACAATGTCAAAGGACAAAATAAAATCAAATTGTTTAAAGATCTTAGTTGGCTTTATTGCAAGTCTAGAATCAGGCAACACTTCATTCCATAAAACAGAAGAAATGTTCCAATGAACTGAGTAGAAGAGCTTGGCTTTATAGACAGAGAAGGCCTGAAGAAAGCAGAAACAAAGAAGAAAAAGCAGATTGGTCATTTCAAAGTTTCATTCCTTGTAAGGCAGGGCAGAGAGACAGAACAACAGAAAAATAACTGATTGATTAACATCAGGTTACTTCAGGTTAAGGATTAAAATAGAGGGAACCTCATTATCATGCCCACGAAGTTTGCAGCTGACCTGTTTGGGAAATTGGCTGTTATCTCTCCTGATTTCTCTGAAGTTCAAATAATAACTGAGTTTAGGTTTGGTGACTTGGAACTTTAGCATGGGTGACTCCATTTTGATTTTTAGTCTCTTCTGTTGGGCCTACTGCAGGAATTTATTTCAAAACAATGGCCTCCTATACTTTTTTTAGTGGAGCCAGAATGTCTCTTCTACTATGTTCTTAATACAATATTTTTGAATTAGTAGAATCTAGGAGTAAAAACAATTCTGCCATAATATGCCTTCTTTGGCTTTGAAGTTGGTTTCCTGGCTCTTTCAATTATGGAGTCCCCAAGCCAAAGCTTTACTTAGGCTTGGAAGATGGTAGCCACATACACGGGGAATTTTTTAATTAAGGGTTTGAATATTTCTATGCATTAAAAATTATGCTTTCTGGGAGCCAGTGAAAACATGAATTATTTCTGTTTTAACTGTCAAATGATAGTGTAAGGACAAATACAAGTTAAAAGAAGAGGCTTAATTGTATCTCTTAAAAATAAAGGAAAAGATTTCTCTCCCCTTTGAGTATTTACTTTAGAAAACTTATAATTGTACCTACTTGACTCCTCTCTTTGAAATGTGTATAAATCGTTTTGAAGACTAGATTGGCATTTTGTCAGCTTTTTGACCTGGTAATGCTTTCTCAGGGACCTTGGAGGCATCCTTTGAAATGTAAATATCAGGTGAGATAGCACCCCTATCCCCAGTTTCTGCAGGAGGGTAGAAGCCTAACTCCAGTGGGGCGGGGCGGGGGCGGGGGTGGGGGAGGGCAGAGTGGGGGTGTGGTAGTGGAATCTTGCTCCAAGTTGCAAAACTACCTTCTGTGATAAAGATATGAGAAATTTGCTTTTCCTCTGGATAAAGTCAATTATCTAACACAGATGGTCATCCTAATTACCAGGTAAAGTTAGAATGAGCTATCAAGTCCTCTTTCTTGAGGACTAGTTATTGTTTACCTTGATAACATGCATGTAATGGGTTGTATCTGCTTGGTTATATAAAAGGTGACATTTCTTTCTGTCTTTGCAATCTCTTAGTGGATTGCTTGTGATGTGCATCATATTTTGGTTTAATACTTATTCAATAATAATTTTTTTTTCTCTCCTGCCTTTGTGGAGAGGATTTCTGGACTGGGAGATTTCGTTTTGAATTAGATTTTCCCAACATTAGTTTATGGTAGATATTCAAATTACTGAATGTTTTGGTCCCCTAAAATCCCCTTTTAAACATTCATGGGTGATTCATTTTTGTTGGATATTTTAAATGACTTTTTGCTCCCAAAAGTAGAATTAACGTTTGAAGACTGGATTCTTCCTCTCTTAGGGATAATTCTAATCACTGTATTCTTGGCATAATTAATTTTGGGTTCTTTTAAAATGTTATACCCACTTTCTGAAAATAATCACTAAGCGATTTAGGGCCCTATTAAAGTTGTTCTGATGGTGTATATGTTAGTTTGTTAGTGCCATAATAAACTACCACAGACTGGGTGGTTTAAATAACAGAAATTTATTTTCTCACAGTTTTGGAGGCTAGAAGTCCAAGATCAAGGTGTCACCAGGGTTGGTTTCTTCTGAGCACTTTCTCTCCTTGATTTGTAGATGGCTGCCTTCTCCCAGCATCTTCTCCTCTTCTTGTGGTCTTCCCTCTGAGCATGTTTGTGTCTTAATCTCCCCTTCTTACAAGAACACAAGTCATATTGGGTTAAGGCCCACCCTCGTGACCTCATTTTAACTCAATTACCTCTTTGACAACCCTATCTCCAAATACTGTCGAATTCTGAGCTACTGGGAGTTAGGACTTCAACCTATGAATTTTTGGCAAACACAATTTAGTGTGTACATATTCAAGTTTTTATTCAATTATGTGCAAAGGTAGTTTCATCAAAACGCCCTGGAGACCAGAATATGACTGTCACTTAAAATAGTTTTTATGGGACTGGCATTCAGTGTTCTATTTGTCTTAGTCACTATAACCAATATCTCCAAAATGATACCCTATATTTTGTTTTTTGTTTGTTTCTAAGAATATAGGACTGTTTTTGAATAATAATATGTGTTGCTGACTAGTTCCTTCAAAGGAATAATGAAGTGTTTTATGGAAAAATCCACCCCAAGGCTTCTTAAAATGCACCCAAGTAATTTGAAAACATACCCTGAGTCTTTTTTGTGGCCTCAAATTGACATAGTAAGTTAGCTCTTTTCTTTGTAGGGATTGGGGGGGTCGGGGGGGTGTCTTCTTATGATGCCCAGGCTGGTCTCAAACTCCTGGCCTCAAGCAATCCTCCTGCCTCAGCCTCCCAAAGTGCTGGGATTACAGATGCTACCTCTTAAACATGGCAGAATAAAATGTCTTTATTGTCAACTCAACCCTAAATCACATGCATGTGAAGTTAGCCCCCAAATGGTATTTATGGCCACTAATTAAAACTCAATTCTCTGGATGTTCTCTATTGTATATATGGGGGAAGAAATAACAGATGTACACATTTTCTGACCCTTGCATATACTTGCATTCATTAAGAAATTAATGCTTCTCCCAAGCACATTTTGGTGACTTACAGCATGACTTGCCACCAGGCCTGAGCCTTGGAGGAAGGAGAAGGATGAAGAAATGTTAAAATGTGGACATATTTTCTTCTCGGACATTATATTTGTCTCCCTCTATTAGATTTATTTTTGGCACACAGAAGAGCACATCCATATGGGGAGCATTTTAAAATTGCTTGTGAAGAACAGGCATATTTCCAAGAGGAAATGTAACCTTGCCTTCGTCTGGAGTATCAGATCAATGTGCTGTAAAAGATCATGTTCAGTTACCTCATTTTTTTTGAATTAGAATTAATGGCTCATTAGTCTTGATCATATCAATATTATAACACCACTTACATTTGATAGAAAAGGGAAGAAAGCTGATGGAGTGCACTTACTCCCTTTTACTCTCAGTGAATAGATGGTGCACCAGCCTCAGGGAAAACCAGCAAGATCACGGAGGTGGCCCTTTTCAAACAGGCCCATTTAGTGCAAACGTGGACTCTTGCACGAGGCTCTTGGAAGAAGAGTTAAAAGATTCTAAAGGTTTGGGTCACTTGGGACACATATCAGTGTTTCCTCCTACTTTAGGCAGCTGGCCAGAGTGGGGGAACCAGACACTCTCAGCATTTCTTTGGCCACATGTTGGACCATATGTTGGAAAATGGAAAAAAATACATTAAGAATCTCCTGAACGTCTCTTCCATGAGGAATTCCATCTACAAAGAGGCATATATTTATGCAGGGCTCAGAGAGAGATGCAGTTTGACTCTTTTGAAATAAAAATAGGAAATATTATCAGGTACAAGATGACATTATTTAAGACTTTCTCCCTCTCTCAGTTCAGAAATTATGACAAAAAGAAACAGTAACCAAATGGGCTCTAAAACTAAAGCAAAGCAAAGCAAGTCAAAAGCTAACTATGGAAGGAAACACTAGACCAGGAGTCAGGAACTCTAGCTGTGTTATTCACTGCCACTGTCTCACCCTGTGACTGTAGGTGGTGAGTGTTCCTTACTTTTTGTCTGCACAGCACTTTTTTTCTCTGGGAGCTGTCTCCTTCCCCCACCCATACACACCGGACTGGGCTGTAAACCCATAGCATATGAGTTAGTATCTAATCTCCCTGGGTTTAGGGATTGGCTGAAGGATGAATGACCTTCGTGCCAATTCAGGCCAGTTAGTGTCTTCCCTGGGATTTTGCTGGAACTATCAGAAAACAGGAACTCGCTTTTCATTGGGATTATGAATTGAAATGATAATCTAAATTGGTAGCTGCTGGTCTCCATCTTTGTCACATAAAGCCAATCTAGAGAAAGGCAGGACTAAGAAATGCCCAAAGAGAATGAGCTGGGTGACAAATATTTGAATTCTCGGATCCCACTAGGTCTGGAGTTGGTCACTCCTGGAGTTTTTTTTGATGCTAACCAGCACACTAATCTAGTTTCAGTTGGGACTTTGCCCCTTGGAACCTAACGATTACACTTTGTATATTCAGATTCATCTCTCTGAGCTGCTTCTTTCTCATTTGTGAAGAAACGATCATTTAGTGGATTCCTAAGTTTCTTTCTATCTCCACGCTTTTTAAGACTCTAAATCTAAGTATTTTGGCACATTTTACATAATAATTTATTGTGAGAATCTTTATCCTCAGACAGTAAGGCTCAGAAATCTCCAAAATTTCTCTCAAAAATTTCCTCTAATTATTGGAACTTATAATTATATGTGGAGTTAAATTTATCTTATATTAACAGTGAGAAAACTCCTAGTATAAACAGGATCTGGAAGTGGTATTTAAAACTCTTTTAAGAATACAAACAGCTTTTAGAAGAGAGGGAGATTTGATGAAAATCTATCATCTATTCATTAAAATATGTCTAAGGGTTAAATATAGCTATTACATCTACTTGAAAGCAATAAAACTAAATGTTTCCTAAAATATAATAATTAATTTTCTAACAATAACAATTAATTACTAATATCTATATATTAGATAAAATATTAATTATTAATTATATCATTAATAATAATTTCTAAAATATAATAATTAATAATTAAGACTTGGCAATCCACCCCATTATTATCTAACTGCTTCTTAGCCAGTTTCTTAACCTTAGGCAGGAAGAAGACTGAATTAAGGAGTAGTTATGGTATACTTTAAAATAACTAGAAGAGTAGAATTAGAATGTTTCCAACACAAAAAAATTATAAATGTTTGAGGTGATGGATATTCTAATTATTCTGAGTTGATTATTACATATTGTATGCCTGTATCAAAATATCACATGTACCCTTTAAATACATGCAACTATTATGTACCCATAATAATTAAAAATAAAAAATTTAAAAAAAGAAGTAATTAATATAAATATTCTTCCCTCTCCTATCCCTTGGAGAGGCTCACAAAATTTTACTAAGCTAATTTTTAAATGGAATTCAGTGTGGATGGAAGTCATTTTGACAGCTCTGAAAATATGATATCTCTCTGCAAAACAGGCTCAAAAGAACAGTGGCACTTAGCATTTGTAGCACCTGATAGCTATTTACTAGCACACTTTGCATCCCTTCATATGTGAGTGTGGATTGTAAAAGCAGGATACCAATAATCTGAGTGGGTGAAAGAAGGCTAGAGTAAGCAGTACTACTTTTAAAACTCACAGCTTTTGATGATGTTATTGTAGAGTTGTCTCGCGGTTTGCCTACTGGACTAACAACGCTCTGCTAGGAGAGGCCTCGTCCTTCAGGCCCTCCATCCTTCCCTGGAGTGCTTACTTTCATGTACAGTATGTTGGAGACTTACTATTGTATGGTGCCCTGCAAGTGCTTTGGCTGAGGTTTTGGAAGAATAGCCTTGCTTTAGTTGTGAGGTCTCTAATGTATCATCAGGAGCCAGAGGGAAAATGATAATCTATTTTCTAATGCAGAAGTGACTTAGGAAATCCCTGATGGGTAAGTTCATCTCTGACTATTTTTGAGAGTGTTTTCCAGCACTAATTTATGAGAGTAGATTCTGCGGTTTGAGTGCCTCTGCAAAAGATATCACAGATGAAGCGTCTGAAGAGAGAATGGATCCTTGTGCATTATCAACTTGGTGTGGCTCTGTGCAAGCAAGCAGATAAAAAAGAAATGTGACAATATTCAATTCCTAACAACATATCTGGCAGGCTTCCTCTTCATAAGCAGAGAATGAATTCATCCAACAAGCGTTTGTGAATTCCTTGTAGGGTATATAGCTCTGTCTAGGTTAGTAGTTCTCAAACTTTGGTGTACATGAAAATCACCTGGGGAGTTTATTAAATTACAAATTCCTGGGTCCCATCCCCAGAAATACTGATTCTGCATATGTGGGGCAGAGTTTAAGAATCTGATTTCCATGCAAGGGGTTTGCAAACACACTTGGTTCTCTAACACCACTGCTCTAAGTGCTGTGGGGACAGTATAAATTTCTCACTGAGAACCACTCAGTCACAATGCCCAGATGAAGACCAGTGGCCCACACAGGGGAACCACATAATGGCAAAACCCCACAGAACCACAGTGCTATTTCCCAGGAACACACAGCCTCGGAAATTTTAGAGTATCGTGGGCTAGGGTTAGACATGAAGGAGTTTTAGGAGGATTTAAAGGACTTTTAAGGAAGTCAAATCTGATCCAACCATTCCATTTTTTTTTCAGATGAGGAAAAGAGATGCAGAGAGGTTAAATGACTGGCCTATGGTCACTCAGCTAAGAGTTGAAGGGCAAGGACTGGAAGCAGAGTCTTCTAATTTCGTGTCCAAGACACTTGATCCTACAAGCAGTCCTTGGACAGTTTGCCCTGGATGCAATGGAAGAGGGTACACAGAACAGTGCCCTATTAAAATGACATGGGATAGCACAGCTAAATATTAATATTGTTTTTAGATTTGGGTTGAGAAAGTGGAAAAGATATGTTGATAATTTTTAGTGATACACAGATAGTGTTCCATATGGAAGGAAGTGCTCTGCCACGATTCTATTCTATACATTATATTTAATTACAACTTAACATTATGAATGCTATACTTATAGTATATATTCATTTAACCTTCTCAAAAAAAAAAAAAACCTACAAGGCAGGTAGTATTATCCCTAATTTATAAATGAGAAAACTGAGACCCAGAAGGACTAAGAAACTCATCCAAGTTTGCAAAGCCAGTAAGTGGTGAAGTGTGGATGCAAATAAAGGTTGTCTGCCTTCCTAGCCCTCTTAAACCACTGCTTGCTGCAGAAGTTATAAATCTGCATATGATGGCTCCATGCTTGGAGAAGTGGCCAAATGTTGGATGATAGTAAAAGGTCCTGGTAGATTGAAATTAATGATGTAACTTAACAGGTATAAATATAAAATTCTACATTTAACTTAAAAAAAATCAGCTGTACACATAAGTTAGTGTACAGTTAGTAAATCTTGACTTAAATACAATTCATATGTAAAAGACTTAGGGGTTTCAGCTGACTTTGCACTCATATGAACATATAATGCAAAGTGACTGCCAGAAGCTTATATAATTTTAGGCATAAGTCAGAACAAGGTAGATAAGAGTCCCACTGCATTCTAGATATGTTAGATACCACTTGGAGTTGGTTGGAAAATAAATAAATCAGTTTACTTTTTTAAGGAGACAGAGACAAACAAGTTGAGTTCAGAGCTGGAAGACTTTTGAGTGATAAACTAGAGATTTGTGAATTTTGGCAGCTCAGCATTTATTGTCTCATATTCTTTCTCTCTCTTTTTTCTTCTTCTCTGTAGTCCTGGTGGAACTGTAAATCATAGTGGCGTTGTGCCCCATCTTCCATTCCTGCCCCTTGGCCAAAGGGCAAGTTCACGGCCCAAACTAGGCCATACTCCATCTTTGGGGGATTTTTTTTCTTGAACAGAGTGATGCATGAGAAAGGATGGATGGAGCAGTATCATGGTGACACTAGCATCTGCAGGAGGGTGTCTGTGTGTTCCTCACCAAGATTTCTGTACACTGCCTGGGTTCTTGTGTTTTTTGAAGCTGACAGCTCAAAATTCTCAACCCAGGTACTTTTGCATGGATTGCTGTTTGTGAGCTACCAGCCCATTCATTCAAATGACATTAACACTTAGGGCGAAGTCCTACAAACATTGGTTTCTACTTTTTTTCTTTCTTCTCATCCTCATCATTCTCCTTCTTTTCATCCTTCTCCTTCTTTAGGGAAATACTAGGGTTCCAAACTTGTATGTAGGAATGAATGTAAATATGGAAAGTAATTTCTTCTTAGAAAATGTAATAAAATGGAACTGTGTTTTTGAACTGTTTCAGATATAGAAGGTCATGTGTCTGGCCCCAGATGGGTGATGAATTCAGTGAGAAAAGTCCAATTCACGCGCTAATTGAGGAATGAAAGAAAGAGTTGTCAAGGCAGACATAAGGTTTTGGATAGGAAAAAAACCCCACCCTAATTGAAAAGAAAGAACCAAGAAAAAAAGGTAAAACTACAATAAGAGAAAGAGTAAAAGAATGATGATGATAATTAAATGTGTATTTTCAGTTTACAAACTATTGTCATAGATTTTCTTTCTTGCTCCTTGTAAACTCTTTAAGGTAGGTATCATTACCCTGTTTTCTAGGCAAGCATTCAGGGGGCTGGACAATTTCACTTGCTCAAAGCCCCAGAGCTGGGGCCAGGCATGGTGGCTCACGACTGTAATCCCAGTGCTTTGGGAGACCAAGGCAGGAGGATCACTTGAGGCCAGGAGTTTGAGACCAGCCTGGGCAACATGGCGAACCCCAGCTCTACAAAAAATAGAAAAAATTAGTCGGGTATGGTGGCATGGACCGGTAGTCCCAGCTACTCAGGAGGGTGAGGCAGGAAGGTTGCCTGAGTCCAGGAGTTCGAGGCTGCAGTGAGCTATGATGGGGCCACTGCATTCCAGCCTGGGTGACCCTGTCTCAAAAAAAAAAAAAAAAAGGTCCCAGGGCTACATGATTAACATGGCTAAATCACCCAATCATGTCCTCCTATCTTCTACCCTCTCTTCCTCCCAAACCCTTTCTCGTCCCCACCTTTCAGTCTCTCTGACTGCGACTCTGTCTGTTAAAATTATTTTAGAAAACTCCCACCTTCCCCTTCCTTTCCTTCTTTGAGCATGCACCCTGCCTATCATCTTGTTTAGAATCAATTGCAAAACGCATCTTTCACTCATGAGACAAATGTCCTATACCAGATTGTACAGCGCACACTCTTTCTCTCACCTACTCTTGCTTTCCAATCAGTCTCCTGGGCCTGATTTGCTATTCTTGTAGGTTTACTGGGTGGAAAATCTGTAGTGCTCACAAACTGCATGACTTATCAGTCTCTAAGAGCCCTCTCAGCCAACCAAAATGCAGGTGCCTGTATTCTGGCCAGGTCTGTGGCTCTCCAATATGAAATCAAAACGTTGTGACACAGAGCCTCTGTGATTGAGCTTTCAGAGGCTGAAAGAAAGGAAACGTTTCTTAGCATTAGCTACACTTTTCTGAAAGCAAATGGCTGAAGAAAAGAAACTGTGTTCTGAATGGAGTTGGTATTAAGTACCTGATTCCTGCTGTGAACAGTGAAATGTGGTAGTTTTATAAATTAGTCACATTTGAAATCTAAATCACTATAGGTGTAGCAGAGCCTTTGATATAAGACTAACCTAATTTTTCAACAAACATAATAATTGCTCAACATTGGTAAGTTAGTGGTGGGGGGAAGGGAGAGTCTGTTTTTTGAAGAACTATACCTGCTACCCAGATAATATTCTAAATACCTGACAGTACAAAATAATGGTATTGATAAGATGAATAAATCTGATCCTGGCTATTTTATGTCAAATTGGTAGAAGATAAATTTTCATGCAAGTATGCAGAAAAGTAATAAACCTGCTTAAAGAACAAATTTAATGGTTTCTAAGACTATATATTTCTAATAATTGTTTATACTTTTAATATAATACTATTATTTCTAGCAGAAAGCTTGTTTCAAGTTGTGGAGAGATTGGAATAAAACTGAAGTATCAGAATTTTCCAAGAGGCAGTTTTCAAGGGAATTCAATATGATTAGATACAATTCTTATCATGTTTAGCTCCTCTTTGTCTCAAAGATTTTTTTATAATAAATCTTGGATAGGCTTCAGTAGCTAGCTCTCTCCCATTGTCCCTCAGGAGTGTGGGAGGTGAGAAGGGATGAGAAATATGTCTTAGAGGATTTTTCTATAAATTATTTTTTTGGTTTCTTACTAAAGGCATCTCCACAATTCTTATTCATACATTTTGGCTCTAATTGAAGTTAAAAACATCAAACCTTAACCTGATGGTATTTTTGAAAATCAAATGAGTATTTGGGAGCAGTCAGTAGAGTTGCTAGGAGAAGTTAAATGAGGCATTAAGCAATCAACATAATTATGTCTGGCTGTTCTTTGGTTCATGAGAAATTAATTTGGACTTGCCTAGCGGTACCATCACACCTTCCAATTCAAATCACCTCTCCTGGCCCTGAATCTAAAAGTCAAGAATTAAGCTTTACAAAGCAAGCTGGAAACCTGTTGGCAAGCTATTGTGGAAAGCTCTGACCACCATGCTTAGGTTCTGCCTCTTCCGGGGATATCTAAAACCCTCTGTCTCCAGGGTTGCCAAGTCAGCACTTTCCAGGAGCACTTAGAAATGAAGGCATCCCCACCTCTCCATCAACGACATCCAGCCAAAAGCCCTAACTACTAGTAATGGCATAAAGAGAAGCAGAGGGAACTTTAGAAAGGGTCTCAGGAAATACTTTCCCAGAGCAAGTCAATAAAAATGGGGGGTTGTCTTTCAGAGTGAGCGGTGAAGTCCCATCTTTGGGATTCTGCCTACTTGTGCTCTTAATACTGCTGCTGCTGCTCTCGCGGCTTTGCACGTTGTTCAAGCACCACTCCTGCATTAGGCTCCTGTGGAACAGACTTAGACAGAGTGTCTGCAAGATGGAGCACTCCAAAATGTTCTGCAGGAAACAACCCCACGCTGACAGAGAGAGAGGAATGGATGGCCTCCTTCTCAAGTCTCTGTTTCTATTATAAATTAGATGCCTACTTAAAAAATGAGCCAAGTATAAATAATTTAAAACAAATCAAAGGCCTTTATTACCACCATCATAACCAGGGTTTTGAAGCTAACTCGTCTACCCCTGCACATTTACATATGCTTGCTCTGCTTTGCTCCCCTCTATTTCTCTCCTAAGGACCTGTCTACTATGAAAAACAAAGATAAAACAAAACATAAAGAAAGAAAGAAAGAAAATCACTCAGTATGGTCTCCAGTCTAATCTCACTTGCATGTCCCAGGCTGCAAGGGAGCCAGAGTTCATTCTTGAAAGAGTTCACAACTGAGGTCTAATATGAGTCTGTCTCCCCTTTCCTCCCCAAAGGGAGGGGAGATCCCATGACAAGCCACCAGGGATGTCCTGGGAAGCATTTGGAAGTAATATTCATTGACCCAGCTCTTTCCACCCACCCTTGTTACTTCTTTCAGCTCTGGTAGAGCTGCAACTTCACCTACCTCATTTCCTTGTTTGTGGTGATGACCATAACCCTGGTTATCCTATTGTTGATGATACTTTGTTACTTAACTGTGTTTAAATTATGGTTGTTTTGTGACAAAATGATCTGACTCTTTTATAAACAACATGCAAAGACCGTCGTTCACTGGGAGACATGGAATCCAATGGAGAATTAGTAAAAACTGGGGCAAACCAACTGCCTCTAATATTTAAAAATATTTCAGAAGCTTAAATGAAACAGTAAGAATGGAAAACTGGAAGTAAGAGTGTGTCTGAGTCATGAAACATTTGTAAAGGCTGCTGCTTTGTAAAAAAAAAAAAAAAAGATGAATTAGGGTAGGTAAATTTGGGAGCTCTGCCAAGGCAAAATACTCTTAGTTTCCAAACTCAGCTACACATCCTATCACTTGGGATCCTTATAAAAATGTAGGTTTCCTAATTCAAACTCGGCCTCAAACGATTCTCCCCCCTCAGCCTCCCAAAGTACTTTTGATTGAAATGTATAAAGAAAATCTGGCTGCACACCAATACATAGTTGGAAAAGGGAAGATCTTGTGGGTTCTATGAATGTGTCTCAGGGACCTGGGCTCCATGGACTATACTTTGAGAACTGCTCTTGTAATGGTGAGCTAGGGTCATCAGCTGAAGACACATGGCCCTGAGGTCTGTGGTGGCTGGTTAAAATCACAAGAGTTTCAGATCTAAGGACAAAGCATGTCTACATAGTCCAGGTTGACCGAGAAGAAACAACCAAGAATAAGATGAAGGCTTCATCCAGAAGAGGAGTGTGAGGTAGTAGTTGCACAACATTTCTGCTGCTTTATAACCTGAGGTAGCTCAGGCCCACTGTTTTTGGCATTTAAAAAAACTCTGTTTAGTCTCTCAGATTCTTCAGTAAGCCTTGCTTAACATTTCTGAGGTGTCTTTCTGAGGTGACCTTCAGTTAAGAGCCTTTTATTCAGAAGGTAAAGGATTCCCTGTAAGCTTTATCCAGCTTTTTCTCTAAGGGATTTTCCCCCCTCTTTTACTTTTTTTAGAAAGTTCATAACCTTCCCTGTTTTTTGAGCAACTCTTTCCTTTGTTCTCTCATCTCCATAGATTAGCCAATTCAGCAGTCTGAGGAGTAGTTTGTAGGTTCAGATCTTTTGCAAGTTGTCTCATTTCCCTGGGAATCTGACTGTAGACTTGATCTACTGTCATCAGTTCTGTGGCACTTCTTCGCGTGCCTGCTTTGGCTCCTCCTGAATCCAGTAATTAAAATGGCCGACTGGTTCAGCAGCAAGGTGTATTAAGGAAGGACTCCCCTTCTCCTTGTGGAATGAGGCTCCCGAGCTTCCCTCAACTGGATTTAAAAGCCATCAGCCCTTTTCTAAATTTTAAGTTTACAGTTCAGAATAGTCACAAAGTCACTTTGTGGCATGTGGCCAAAGACATTTCCCAGGTGTCAGCTGGTTATTTGTAAAGCAACTTTGCACACAGGCCTCATTCTCTTATTTAACATGCCTTCACGTTGAGCCCTAACATCAGAATGTCAGCTCCATCACAGGGCCAAGGAAGCTTCCTTTTCCCTCCAGCCATCTTCCTTTCTCTCTCCTTCTCTACCCACCCTGAACCAGGCAAATGGGAGTCCAGGGTTGCCTTGGGCCAACTCCAACCTCAGTCTCTGCTTCTCAACTTTCACCTTCCCAGCTAGTCCCCTGTGGAGTTTCTAAAAACAGAGAAGCTTTGGCCAGAGGAAGAGAGGTTAACTCTCTGTGACAGCATGTTCCTCCTCCACCCTTTATCCTGTCCTCCTCTCATCCATGCTTACTGACCTTTTCAGCAAGAAAAGAAATTATTGTTTATTGAGTGCCTCCTGTGTTCCAGCCACTTCTATAAGCATTATGTATTTTATTTAATCTAAAATAACCTTACAAATCTTTACTTTTGTTGATGGATAAACTAACACTGCACAAGGTCACCCAAGGGTCTGTCAGACAACAACATTCATTCTCTTGCATCACTCTATGCTGTGCTGCCTTAACACAGGAATCCCCTGAATTGTCTTCCTTCCAGAGACAAAGTGGGCCACGTTTGAATCCTCTTTCTCATTTTCTCATTACACGAAATGAAACTAGTTTCTTAGTCCCGTCAAGTCGTCCTCCCCGTACCATGATTCTCCCTTAATCATATTACTTCAGGCCCTTCTGTCTCAGCTGCCCTCTGATGTGGCCTCCCCCCTGAGCTCTCTCTCTGCTCGCATCTTCTGGAGCAGCAGACTGTGGGATTAGTAGTCAAGGGTACTTGCAACCAGACTCCCCATTTCATACCAAATAAAGACCAATCTCTTGAGCTTGGCCTTCAGTGCCCTCAGTTGTCTTCCTCCAACCTATTTTCCAAACTTCTTTTCCATTAGATTGCTACACACACCTCTCGACGATCAGAACCGCTGGACGTCTCTGTCTCCTATTCTTGCTTCTATGCTTTTATTCCTCTGCACATTCAACTCTCTGCACATTAAAATCCCATTCATTCTTCAAGACTCAAAAACCAATGGCATCCTTTTCAAGAGGGCTTCCCTGATCTTCTCAGCAGGAAGTAATCAGCAGGAAGTTTATTTTGTGGACTCCCATAGCTCTTTATTAGACCTCTCTTTTAGAGACTAGACTTTATCATGTTTTATTATCCATTACAGTTATTTATGCATCCATCTACCCAACTGGAATATAAGCCCCCCCAAAAGCAGGGAATGTGTTGTATTAATATTTGTATTCCTCTAAGTGTCTATACTGTGTCTTACTCATAATGATAATTCAATAAAAATTGTGTTTGAATGACTGGTATAATGAGTTTTCTCTAATAATAATAGCTACCATTTATTGAGCTCTTCCTCAACACCAAGTCCTATGGGGAGAGCTTTATATGTATTGTCTCATTAAATCTTCAGAATTCTATGAGGTACTTATTATTCTTCCCATTTTTCAGATGAGAACACTGAGTCACAGCTAGGTTAAGTAATTTGCCCAATGTCACCCAGCTGGTAAATGACATAACCTGGACTTGACTCCAGTGCTATTGAACTCCAAGCTCAAACTGCATTACAGTGCCTCTTTTGTTGTCAAAGGAAGGCTGTGTTGACTATATCAATGCACATGCACATAGATACAGTCATATATCACTTGACAACAGGGATACATGCTGAGAAATGCAACGTTAGGTGATTTCATCATTGTGTGAACATCATAAAGCATACTTACACAAACCCAGATGGTATAGCCTACTACACACCTAGGCTATATGATATAGCTTATTGCTCCTAGGCTATAAACTTGTACAGCATGGTACTGTTCTGAATACTGTAGGCAGTTGTAACACAATGGTATTTATAGTAAACAAGAAGTATAATTACAGTATAAAGATTAAAATGGTCATTTAGTATTAATGAGAGTACAAAACTGAAGTTGGTGACAGTAATGAGTGGTGAGTGAATGTGAAAGGCCCATGGACATTATATAGGTTACTTAGCTTCATAAACACCAACAATGAGTGCTACATGAATGTATTAAAGATTGTCTTCTTCAATAGGTAAATTACATCTTAGCTTACTAAACTTAATTAGCTCTAATTTATTAAATATTTTTACTTTTGACATCATTGTAATAACTTAGCTTAAAACAAAATGTTCAACTTGTACAAACAATTTTTCTTTTTATGAATCCTTAGTTCTATGTGTTTTTTCTCTATTTTTTAAATTCTTTTTTTTTAACTTTTTCAACTTTTTTGTTAAAAACTAAGACACAAACACACGCATTAGCCTAGGCCTACATAGGGTCAGGGTCATTTAAATATCACAAGGAAGTAGAAAATTTTCAGCTCCATTATAATCTTAGGGTACCACCACAGCATATGTGGTCTCTCGTTGACCAAAATGTTGTTATATGGTGCATGACTGTACTTACTGGTGCCTAAATGGCCATTAGGCCTTCAGTCGTATTATGAGCACCCATAGCTCTATCTTACCTGAAATGCACTTCCTCCTTTCTGAGGTGGTTAAATTCTAAGATCAGCCACAGGGAGACCTCTCCTGCCAGCTCTACTCCCAGAGACAGGCATTGAGGTCCACTAGGTGGACTGACTGCAGAGAACTCTCCAAAGAATATGTGAGCATTTATGCAAGGCTGATTAAAATGCACCAAACAAATCATTCACTGCCTAATGTGCAATGCATTGTAGCTTATTTGATAGCATATTTATGCACACATCTTCAGAAATAATATTCTTGTAAATCTTGTATCAAACCCTTGGGGAGATATTGGTAGTAAGCAGGAAATCAGCAAACACATTGATCCTACATGCTCTGTGATGTTCACAGTAGTCATGAAATTGGATTTCATCTTAACATATTAAAATCAATATACAGTGTTCAGTTTAATTTAGAATGTAAATACCATCAAGGGTTTTCAAGACAGAGAAAATAATAGTTCCTATCTCAGATATGTATGTATCATTACACAGACAACTTTGCATTATTTAGAACAAGTATAACCCTGAAATAAAAAAATATCTTGCTCAGCCTGTCAGAGTAAATGGGAACTCAAGTTGTCAGTTGATCGGCATCAGTGATTAAGAAGGAGTTCTCACTGTAAACTAACATAGCGAGTTTAGCTTTTTTTCTTCCATAATTTTATTTTAAAATAAAATTTTGCCAAAATTACAGTTATCACTTCTAATTCTCTAAACTGTGTGTTAGAGAGCATTGCCTTGTGTAAAACTCCAGCGGAAGAGTGCTGAGAAGATTTTTGCAGCATGTTACAAAACAAAGCAAAACAAAACAAAATACTCTGCCATCATGAGGGATGTGGGCCCAAGTCCCTTATTTTGGAATATTGGTCTGTGAAGTTTAGAGTTTGAGGACTTCTATTTCTCTCACAATATTCTTCTGCTTTATTCTTCCTCGACTGTCTAATATCATGGAAAAAATTGAGAATAGTCATTATTGTGATTACTATTGCATGATTATTGTGTGTTCATTGAAGACATGATGATATGCCAGGGACGACACAAAGTTCTTTAACTATGTGGTTTTGGTTAATACTCTTTCTAGCCCCCTGATGTAGGCATCATTATTATTTTATTTTATTGATGAGAAACGAAGACTTAGAGGAGTAAAACGACTTGTCCATCACACAGCTTGTAAGTATCAATCGGGATTTGAACCTGGGTTTGTTCAACTCCAAAACTCAGCCTCTTTACCGTGACTGGGCTGGAGGAGGTAGGGCTGCTGTCTTTGAGAGAATTTTATTCATCTTCAAAGGAATAAAGCCTCACCTCTAGAGAGACTTGAAAAGAAATCAGGAGGTGAAATGATGGTCTTATGACCTCATCATGAAAGTGTGTATTTCCCAAAGCACAGGGGTAACGAAAAGAGACAACACAGGTGCTGTGAAGCAGCAGTGATTTTGTGGCTAACACATTCTTCCATTTTCATCACAGCTGCTGGCCCTCATGGCTGCAATATTTCTGTAGGATCTCTTTTAAATGCCTGAAAGGCTAAATAGGAAGTGTATAGTCTGTTGGCTAGCTTTCCAAGGTGCACGGCTGTACAAGTCAGGCTTGTAGAGCACATTCGTCTTTTTTCTCCCTCATACAGGCACATGTGATGTCCAAAGTGTACGTAATCATCCAGTCAAAAATGCTTATTGCCTGTATTACCTAAGCACTCTGAAAAAAAAAATAAAAAGCTCCTCAGTGGTATGTAAGTAGGCCCACTTTTATCCTTAAAAGAATATATATTACCCATTGGTTTCTAGATTTTTTGTGGTGATTGAGTAGAGCCATACTTTTAGAAGCCACTTCTCAGGTTAGAATCACAGGGATATTGTGAGGTAATGTCTGGAAAGCACTTTGCACTCCTTTGAGGAAGGTGCTACGTCAATACCACGTATTATTATTTATTATCAGCCTGAGAGAAAAGCAGGGGCAGGAGATGCCTTTTGTTTCCTTCCCTGGATACGACGGTGCTGTGGCTTAGATAGATTTCAGTTGGGGGAATGTTCCAGCACCCGCAGTCCTTGACTGAAAAGACGCAGGCTGACTCTGGAGCACTCTAGGGACAGAGGATCGGTTTAGTGCCGCAGATGAAGAGGGATGGAATGTGAGGTTGTGCAGGCCAATCACACTGTCTCTTAATGAGCAGAGGCTGTGCTGTCCTTGTGTTGGGAATTCAATTCTCAGTGCATGGGGATGGGGTGGAGGAGGAGATGGATATTGCATATCTGGCAATACTGAAGCACTCTTTAAAAAAAATCAAACTGCTCAATACAGTATCATGAGAGCTGGGGTCCTGTTGCTTCTTGCCCATTCTGTTTGCAAAATGTATGCACTCCTGAGCTGACCAGCTTGAATTCAAACGGTCCCCTCAGTGCCCTAAAATAAGCCTCATCCTTCTTGGCTGCTACAAAATTCAAGTCATCTTTTAAGTTTCAGCTCAGATGCCATGATTTACTCTTTAAACTTTTCTAGATAGCTATCATGGGCCGAACTGGGTCCTCTCAATTCACATGCTGAAGTCCTAACCCCTAGTACCTCAGATGGTGACTGTATTTGGAGAAAGGTATTTTTAAAGAGGTCATTAAAATTAAATGAGTTCCCTGGGTGTGGGCCCTAATTCAGTATGACTGGGGTCCTTATGAGAAGAGGAGATTAGGACACAGATGCACACCGAGGGAAGGTCATGTGAATACAGAGAAGACGACCATCTGCAAGCCAAGGAGAGAGATCTCAGAAGAAATTGACCCTGCTGAAACCTTGATCTCAAACTTCTAGCCTCCAGAATTGTGAGAAAATCAATTTCTGTTGTTTAAGCCAACCAGTCTGTGGTACTTTGTTATGGCAGTCCTAGCAAACTAATACAATAACCAAAAGGTAATTCATGAAAAATATTATGTGCTCTAAAATTTTGCCACTCAAAATGTAATTCTCAGGCCCACAGCATTGACACCACTTTGCACCTGGTAAGAATTGCAGGATCTCAGGCCCCATCCAGACCTTTGGAATCAAAATCTGCCTTTGAACAAGATTTCTATGTAATCTGTATGCACATAAAGGTTTGAGAGAGCTGTCATTGAATGATTCAGTTTCAGCAACATTTTTTTATTATTATTATTAGTTCTCATGACTCTGTGAGTTAGCTAGGTGATCACTCTGCTGGTTTACTAGGGTTCTCCTGTGTGGCTGCATTTGCACAGCCTTTGCTAAAAAATCGTATCTCATGAGACTCTTACAAGCTTTTTTGTTGTTGTTTTCATTGAATATGTTGGCATGGCTACCATATATTTATGACCAGTGGTACTGCTTTTCTACGTATGGTGGAATATAAGATGTCATTTTTAAGTAAATACAATTTTTTAGAAAAGGATGTCAATGCAAAGAAAATTATTAAGTAAATAATGTTATACCCTATATCAGGCTATAGCAAAAATCATGAAGTTAGTATGTGAATTATTAAAGTTTTTGAAACACTCTCTTAGTCCAAAATGTTCAAATTTTCTAAGGGGTCAAAGGCCCCACCTACTACTTTCAATATATGTAGGGGTCTTTGAGAAGATGGTAGGGAAATGGAAAGACATGGGGTCATTAAGATAATTCTTCTTCCTTAAACCCCATGAATCACATTCAACTCAGGGTGCAGGTGAGAAAGCACCTCCCTATGTCCCTTCTTACTGTGTTTCTTTTCACTCAGGATTATTATGGTAATATCAGCACCTGACATTTATGTGGGATTTTATGGTTTGAAAAGCTCTCACACATGCTTGATGTCATTTGATCTGTAAAGCATTTGATCTGTATGGCATTTTATCCTATATAGAAAGTGAGCAGAGTGATCGTTTGTCTTTGAAGGGGAGGAAGGTCTGGCTATTGTTAGAATGGTTCTCCCAGTAGGGGCAGAGTTTCCCCTATATGCATAGTTTTCTATAAAGCTGACCCGATTCCTTGGAGACCAACGGCGCCTTTGGTCTTCTGGGAAGCGCTGGGTAAAGCAGAGTCAACGTGAACTGCATGGTTTCTGGCGAAGGGCAGGGCCACTGGATTGAGCAGTGTGGTGCAATGGTTAGCTCCGAATCCCGGACCACTGCTTTGCCACATCTGTGTTCTTTGCAGCTTTATGTCATGGTCTTGGTAGAGGCATTTGATGAGTGATGATATCAGACAAAGTTGTATGCTATCTAAAGTCCTCCCTGACCTCCAAGCCCTAATTTAACCACCATTTCCTTCTCAGGTCCTTTGAGGTAGAATTTCTCTCTCCCTTTCCTTGAGTTTCATAGAAATTTTAAGGGTTTTCTATTAAAACATTTGTCTTAAGCAGCTTTGTTTGGAATTATGTTTGTGTCTACTTCCAGTGCTAAAGAGTGGATCCTTAAGAGCAGAAACAAGGTCTTACTAATGTTTGTATTGACCACAGCCAAGGTTCTGCACGTGGCAGGTGTTGAAGGAAGCTTTGTGGGCTTGAGATTAAAACATAAGACACAAAATATTACCAAAAAAGAGGAAAAATTCTAAGCATGTTGTCTTAGAGTCCTTTTGAGACTTTTATATTTTGTGAATTGTAGCCTAGTATAAATTTTCATGGTGCAGTTCACCTTTCTTTTATTTTCTATCATCCTTTCTAGATGTGAGAATTCGGCCCATCTAGGAACTATGGTGGAAAAACGTGCCACTATCCTATGGTCTTCAGAGCAGATTTTTATCTTTAATTTTAAAATCTTTGATCTCCACACCTCTGCTAAGTTTTGAAAATTACAGACACACGTTTTATGAAATATTCCTACTTTTCTTTAGTTGTGTGTACGTTAATTACAGTTATTCAAACATTTACGTGTTAAAAATATCTCAGATAATACCACCTGAATATGATTTTTAACAGGTAGAACTAATACCTTATAGCAATTCAATGATTTACATGAGAATTAAGATTGGTTTACTATTCAAAAAAAAAGCTATTTAAGCATGCAGAGAATTTAGCAGTTGCTTTTTAAGTTTTTGTGTAACCAATAATTAAAATTATTAATGCTAGATATCCTTCAGTAACGCTACAGAGTAAGAGCTGTCATTCTCATGAACATTTGGTTATCATCTCTAATATTGAGGTTTGCACTGGCTCATTTCATCCCAGGTCTTGAATTTTACTAAGGAAGAATGCCAGACATTATTTAAAAGCTAAACAGTGTTTCTGATCATGTGCTAAGCCCTGGGCATATTTTGTTTATTTGTGTAATTACTCCTCTTAGCTGTGAGAATTTGGAAGTGCAACTACAGGAACAAAATCCGCACACCATATTGCACTTGTTCCATATTCTCCATTTTAAAAACCCGGGCATGTTCTATGATAAGTTGGTGACAAGTCCCTAATATTACCTTTCCCAGCTTCCCAAGAAAATACCCACAGACAGCTCAATGTCTTTTAGAAAATACAGGCTGTTGGAAACTTCCAAATTGTCTCATGGGGGACTGAAATGTACAGAGGCAGGAAGAGCTACAGAAGAAAACAATTGTTGATTTATGCTTTAAAAAGCAAGGGAAAGTGGGCCAAAATGCATGTATTTTAAAATTAAAAGTAATTGATCAAAATTAAAATTATATTAAAGGGAATGAAGATGAAAAGGCTTGAATACTCCAGAAAATTAAAGCTAACACTTAACCATATGTCAGAGTCCAAGGTAGGAAGGGGCTTGCCATCTGTGGTTTGGAGACACTGGTTTGAAAAGCCCAATTGTAGCCCACAGATGCATTTGAACCTGAACAGTGTGGCTGGCTGGCAAATAGGATGGAGGGACACATTGACTTATCAGCCAGCTTCTTGGATGTAGCAGTAGGGGCAGATAACTGGATAGCTATCACCTGTGGTTTATGACATGTCTTCTGCATTGGCCAACAAAGAAGCAGCTTCTTTCTTTTTGTATATACTATCATTTCTAGTCTCTAATCATCCTGAGTTGAGTGGTGGGCTGATGCATCCTGAAATTTTGGAACATATTTTGTTACCAGGTAAAGATCAAGTCCAGACATAGACAAACACATACACGCACACACGCCCCATACATACATGGGTATGCACATGTACCCTTAGTAAAATTTTAGAGAATTTGGAAACTATAATTTGTAAGGTTATATAGGCAAAATTCTCTCACCATAATATAGTAAACAAAAAAAATTATTTAAAGAAGTTTAAGCAGAAATGAAGCTTGTACCTGTAATCTCAGCTCCAGAGGATCACTTGAGGTTGGGAATTTGAGACCAGCCTGAGCAACACAGCAAAACCCTGTCTCATAAACAAATAAATAAATAAATTTAAATAGAAATGTTCAGGCCCTTAAGAGCTAAAAAATGCTCTACTAAAACTTGGTTAACATAGAAATCAATAAAGCAGTGGTAGACTACTTCAGACATACGAATATGAAAATATTATATATCAAAATGTATGGCATATTTAACACATTGACTGCCACACTAGAAAAATTCTTCCTTAGGGCCATGGTATTTTATTACGAAAATAGAATGAAAACTTCGAAAACAAAATGATCCTTTCTAATTTAATGAAAATTTGTTATTTTTTATTGTTTTCTGTGTGTGAGTTATATGCAACTTGAAAAATAGTTCATGCAGTGGCCAAGGTAAAGAGACATGAGTTACATATGCTTCACGAGGCCCTGGGCTCAAAACTAGTGTGAGTTAAATAAAACTCACAGGGCAGTTAATGTGTTAAAGATAGACTAAGAAATATATTAGCTACTAAAAGGGAGAGAATGTAAATCATTTAATTATTAACTGAACAGTTGGGAGAAGACAAAGAAAACCCCACAAGGGAAGGCAAAAAGATGAAAATGATAAAACTAATTACAGGAATTAGTGAATTAGAAAGTAAAATGTGTGATTGGAATGTAAATCTGGTTTAATTTTATAAGAAATTTGACAAGATAGACAATTGTTTAGCAAATCTAATGAATAATTAGATAAAATACAAATACATGAAATTAGAAAGAAAAGTTATAATAACTGCTTATGTGAGCACACTATGTACAATTTTATATTAATAATTTGAGTCTAAACAAAATGGATGATTATTTGGGGGAAAAACTGACCATGCTCAAAACTGACTTAAACAATAACAATAGAAAATCTGCATAGATAATATTTAAAAGTTATTTAAAAAGAAGATAATATTTAAAAGTTATTTAAAAAGGAAAAACTTTATCAAGGAATTTTTACAGCCCATAATTTTAAAAATCTGCAAAATTTACTGAGGAAAGAAAGTTATAGTGCAGAAGTGACTTGCGTTTGGGCAGATAGCAGACTGGCTTCCTTGATCTGGGACCAAACATGAGATGGGTTCTCGGTCAGCTGGGATCCCGAGTGGCTATGATGAGCAGAGTCTCCTACTGACCCACACTGAGCATATAACGAGTAAGAAATAAACTTCTGTTTTGTTAAGCCACTGACATCCTGAGGTTGTTTATTACTACCTAGTCTATCTTGTCTGATACTAACACTGATATAAAAATGTGTTCAACAGCATAGAATAAATAACTAGAAAACAAACTCATTATCTCAAAGAATATTGTATGTAATAAAGAAGCATCACAGCTAAGTGGGGAAGGCACAAAGATAACTAGTCAAATGGAAAAATAGAAATTTTGATTCTCATGTTATACTATTGAAGAAAATAAATTTCATATGGATTAAAGAGTTAAATTTGAGTAAGAACTCAAGCCCTAAAAAAAAAATGACAGGGAATAATGTGACTCTAAAGAGGATTGTATGTTTTTGAGGGACTTAAAAAATGTTTGGAAACAGAAAAAATTCTAACTCCAAAGAAAGCTCCAGAAAATTTTAATTCATAAATGTTGAATTAAATAATAAGAAACCATAACCTAGTCAACTGCCATTCAACTCATCTCTTATGCACAGTACTTATATATGAGTTTAAATCACAAGGATAAAATTAAATAGTTTATTCTTTGCAAAACTCATGTTTTAGCTTATAAGATCTTATAGTCAACATTAAATCCATCTTCAAGAATTCTAAAGCATCATTGGCCAAGGTTAGGAGCTTGGATTCTCAACTTGGCTCTTCTGCTTATCAGTGATGTGAGCTCTGACAGGCACACAACTTCTCAGAGATGCATTTTTTTTTTCTGTAAATGATAGCATTGGACCAGATGATCTTTAGGGTCCTTTTCAATTGTCAAATACTGTGATGGTGTAGCTATCCATAGTAATTAAAATCTTTTAAAATACTGTTATAAGGAAATATTAAATAACACAAAACAGCCTTAAAAGAGAAAGCTTATGTTAATAAAAGAATAAATTAAGCAAGTTAGTCTGATTTTTCTCTTGGGATTTGAAAATATGATCCATGTGTATATTTAGATAAGGTACAAAGAAGACATGTGACCCTCTTACTGAAGCAAAACTTTATAAATTCAGCCACATGACCCAGTGAGCTGTTTTTGATGAGCAATTTTTTTGCAAATTATCCAGTAAGCAAGCCAACCCACAAAGTAAAAGGATAATATATCATGAAAAGTATTTAGGTCATTTATTTTGATATGTGAGGGTTGATGTTAATTATTTATACAATTTCATAGTGCAGTAATAAGTGTCCTGTGGTATTTTTCTAAAAAATAGTGAAGGTGTCTAAATATGAGTTCTCACTAGAGCTTTTTGCTGTGAAATTTTTACAGAAACAGTAATTTAGTGAAACATTGAGTTTAAGATTAAATTGCGTTCAAATCAGTGAGGTTCTGATAAACCAAATGCATTTAAAACTTACAAAATAAAAGAAAGTAGATATGTGCTCAAGAGTAGGAAATGAAATAACCAAGTTGTAATTCTGACCTTTGCTCATCCACCTGCCCCTTCTCAAGTCCACTAATGAGAATTTGGACTTGGGGATGAGATCCCAGGCTTTCCTGCCACACTCAATAGGTGTGTCAAAGGCAATGAAATAGCAGATGAGATCACAGTCTGTCACTGATGTGAAAATGCTTGTCAACAAACATTTATGAAGCAGATCCGCTGTGCTAAGCACTGTACCAGATTCCAGGAACATAAAGGCAAACACAACCCAGTTCTTATTTCTCAAGGAACCTGAAGTCTAGTGTGGAGATAAGCATGTGTATCAGTAAGGTATGTAATCATATTACATTATGATCTGTAATACAAAAACACCCAAAGTTCTTATGACGTAACACAATATAAGTTTACTTCTTAATGGTGAAGTAATAGTACTTAATGGGGAGTGGCCTTCTGTGTCACTTAGAGGTTTGGGCTTCTCCCAGTGTTGGCTTGCTTCCTCCTAGGGTTATGGGGTCCTCTGCTGGGTCCTTGTATCCAGTCAGCAGAGAGAGTGTGGAAGATTAAGAATAAGCACCAGAGGAGTTTATGGGCAGGAACAGGGAATGACATACATCACTTCTGCTCACATTTCATTGCCCAAAACTTGGTCACAAAGTCATACTTAACTGCCAGGGAAGCTGGGGAACGTGGACAAGTTTTGTCCCCAGGAGGTGGCAGAAGTGTGTTTTTAGGAACACGTTTGGAGTCTGCCACAGCATGTGAAGAAAAGAGACTGCAATTAGTGCCTCATCACAGTAAGAGAGATGGAATACAACGCACAGTGGAGGCCAAAGGAAGGAAGGCTTGACCCCAGCTGGGGTAAGCTCGCACAGGATAGGAATTCGTTAATGGCAAATATCAAGCTGCAGTGCAATTATGAGCTCAATAAATCCTTATTGAATAAAAAGAATTAAAAGTACTTCCTAAATTAGGTTAAATGAAACCTTAGCTACTTTATAATACAGAACTATAGTGTTCTTTATTTGAAATGTTTAATATGATTGTTGATTTACACACAGTTGTAAGAAATAACACACAGTGATCTCTTGTACACTTTAGCCAATTTCATCTAATGGTAATATTTTATAAAACAATGGCAGAATGCCACAACCAGAATATTGACATTGATAACAATCCAATATTGACACGATCCTCATCTAAATAAGTCAAGTTATGCAGATTTCCCCAATTTTACTTGTAAGTCATTTGTGTGTATATGTGTATTTATTTCTATCAATTTTATCACTTGTGTAGGTTCATGCATTCTCCACCACAAGATACGAAGCAGTTCCCTTACCACAAGGACCCCATTCCCCATTGCTAACCTCTGGTGACCCCTAATCTTTCCTCCATTTCTAAAATTTAGTCATGAATAGAACTATACAATATGTAACTTTTGAGGGTGGGTTTGTTTTTCTTTTTACTCAGCATAATTTTCTGCATGGTCATCTAAGTTCTTGTGTTTATCAATAGTTCACTCCATTTTATTGCATGGTATATTCACTCCATGGTTTGAATATACCACAGTTTGTTTAACTATTTGCCAGTTGGAGGACATTTGGACTGACTCTAGTTTTTGACTATTACAAGTAAAGCTGCTATGAACATTCATGTGCAGGTTTTTGCAGAAACGTAAGTTTCCATTTCTCTGGGATAAATGTCTAAAATAGAGTACAGTTTGCTGGGTTGTATCACATGGAAATCACATGTTTAATTTTATAAGAAACTACCAAACTGTTTTCCAAAGCTGCTGTACTATTGTGCATTCTCACCAGCAATGTATGAGAGATCCAGTTTCTCTGCGTCCTAGTCAGCATTTGGTGTTGTCATTATTATTTTTATTTTAGTCATTCTGATAGGTGTGCTTTTAATTTGCATTTCCCTGATGGCTAATCATGTTGAACATCTTTATCTGTGCTTATTTTCTATCTATATATCAGACCCATAGTGTTTTTTATTTTAAACGGAGTTTAGAAATTTTCTAGTTCTTACAAATAACTTCCTCTTCTTTTTATTTTAATTTTAAAAAATTCTGGAAAATTCCTATTGATCTTTTTACACCCCATCTAAACGACCCGTTTTCTTTGAAGCCTTCAACTCCCAAGCCTGAGTTAATTAAACCTTGTCTGGCCTCGAAAGGCAAAATGAATCTCTGCGTTTTCTAACTTCCAGTTTGTTTTTCCTTCTATTGTAGCAGTTATCAAAGTGGATTTTCATGAAGATGATTCCCTATCTGTTCTTCCCACTAAACTGTGTCCCGAGGGAAGGGACTGTCTTACATATTTGTGCCTCCTCAGCACCTTGTAGATGTCTGGTGCACGTAAATGCTTAATAAACATTCTCAATGAGTTTGGGTATTTCTTTAGGTTCTGCCTTTTTTCAAAGGATTTGAACATCTATGTTTTTGGCAGGCACTGTGCTGGACACTTTCACAAATGGTATCTCATTTAGTTCTCACAACCACCCTGAGGTATAGGGATTATCTCTGTTTTGCAGATAATGAAGCAGAAACTCAGAGATTTAAGTAATTAGAAAGTTACTACCATCTCAGTAAGCGGCGGACGACGCTTGGCTGTGGATCTTCTCGTTGCTATGCCATAGTTTCCCAGGGAGGGCGCAACTGAGTTGTGCTCGCTCCTTTGCACCTTGTTGCTGGCGCCCCGTCCCCATCTCACTCGCCGTCGGCGTGGAATTCGTTCGTGTCCTGCTCACAGTCTGCCTCTCCGGCTCACCGCTTCAGAATGGGCAATGACCATTGCTACACTTCCCTTCCCTGTCCTACCTCGACCTGAACACCTCCTTCCCCACCAGCCCCGAGGCTTAAACGTTAACCTCACCTAACAACTCTCCGGATGTCCTCATGGCTCTCCATTACCTGTAGTGTCCCCTGTGCCTTTCTGCCTTTCGGTTTTTCCTTTCCACTTTACTATTCCCCTCTCCCGACCCTCTCATCCTTCTACTCTTATGCTGCCCGTTTATCAAAGGAATTAGATTCCATTTAATCAGACGTCTTTGAGGGCCTAGTATGTAAAAAGTAATACAATAGGCTGTTTCCAGGTGTTTTGCACCAGCCTTTCTCAGTTTGGAAGCCCAAGACTTTGTAGCCACCTCCCCACCTCTGAGCCTCCCTGCTGCCAGCAAGCAAGAAGAAAGGAATGGATTTGAATTGGACGCCATCATCACTTCCCTTGCGTTAGCACAGCCAGCACATGTCTGCATTTGTCCCTTTACCTAAAATCTTTTCTCCTTGCACATCTGAGGAATACAGATGGAAGCAGCGTCTCTACCTCTTAGATCACCATCTATTACAGACAATAAGGAAAGTACAAAAAAGTCCCCCTCTTCTTACTATATATGGCATCCAAGGTACAGGCATTCTTCCTTTAGTTAACTACCCTCTCAAATGCCCCAACATTTATGAAAATGAAAAGCCAAAGTGAACAGTACTCTGGGAGTAGCCTGACACCTGTCCATCACCAAGAGAAGATTGTGTCCCACAGTGTTCCATTCGAGGATACTGACCTCACTTTTTTCCATAATATTAAGTTTGGATACTGAAAGCTTAATGATTTTTTTTCCATGTGCAGGAAGCACTGATGAAGAAAAGACTCCAGGTAGAAGAAACTAATCACATTTATTTATGAATTTAATCAAAAATATCTCAGCCAAAGTTTACAATATAGTATGAATAAAAGATAAACTCTAAAACGTTATACCTTGAAATACCCTAAATGAAGGCAATGAAGTATTCTACCTCACTGCCAGACACGTTTCATTGCTTTATTCTCTATGGCAATAACACCTCAGCAATTCTAAGATGCACTATTTTACCTTGGAAATTGGGATGTGTCCTAGAGTTAATGGCATTGCATGGTTTAATTAGCACCACTTCTTTCTCAGTGGAACAAAATGGTGCATTTTACAATTGATGGTGTCTTAGATTCAATGAAATACTCTATCTGTTTGGCAGATACTAAAGGAAATGAGAGTTATCCCCATCCTAGTTGATCTTATAGGTTTAGTAGGAGAGACAGATGTGTAAGGAGATAAAAGATTAGGTAAAGGGACAAATGCAGACATATACTGGCTGTGTAAATGCAAGGAAAGTGATGGTGGTGTCCAATTCAAATCCATTCCTTTCTTCTTGCTTGCTGGCTGCAGGGACTCTCAGAGGTAGGGAGGTGGGTACAAAAGTCTTGGGCTTCCAAACTGAGAGAGGCTGGTGCAAAACACCTGTAAAGATTTTTAGTCATTTGTTTTTGCTGGGTGCCCTGCCCCCATTAAAATTATTTATTTATTTACTTTTAACCACCGGTCAAATACATTCTCACAGCCATGGCTAGCAGATCCAAATTTCATTTGGGTGTTTCCCCTACCTCTTATGCTACCATCTGCTTAGGAAAGGAGCTTCTCTCCAGCCCCAGGGGCACAAATCCTGATTAGCTGAGGCAATCAAAGCCATTTAATTCCCTCCCCAATGACTGATTGAGGCCTGGACAGGTGACTCAGCTCTGGCCAAAGAGATATGGAGGGCAGTCTATGGGAGTGTTTCTGATAAAAGTTTTACACACTGATTAAAAGAGATGCTCAGGAAGAAACATTTTTTTTTAAACTTGCTTTGTGGTGTCTACATGTGGTACCTGAACCTGCACCAGCCCATGAAATTAACCCTGAGGGCAGAAGCCCAAGTGATGAGGATGGCAGAGGGAAAACTGGCAAGAGTCTTTGTCCTTCATCTCTGATGTGGTTACTGAGCTGCTGAGTTAACCTACCTGAAAGCCTGACTTCTTACTATGTGAGACTGTACATTTTCCTCATTGTTAAAGCCCTTTTGAGTGGATATTCTGTGTTCTGTTCCTTTTTTTTTTTTTTTTTTGAGACAGGGTCTCACTCTGTTGCCCAGGCTAGAGTGTAGTGTGATGATAGCTCACTGCGACCTCCAACTCCTGGGCTCAAGTGATCCTCCTGCCTCAGCCTCCCAAGCAGCTGGGACTACAGGCACGCACCCCCATGCCCAGCTATTTTTGTATAGATGGGGTCTTGCTATGTTGGCAAGGCGGGTCTTGAACCTCAAGCAAACCTCCCACCTCAGCCTCCCAAAATGTTGGGATTACAGGCATGAGCCATGGTGCTTGGCTGTATTCTGTTCCTTGAAGCCTAAAATATCTTAAGATTGTTGATTAACAGTGTTGGGGAAACACTGTTCAAAATGGTAAAATTTGAGTTGGGCCATGTTGAATAAGTAAAGAAGGGACATGAGGAGAGGAAAGAGTATTTGCAATGGCAAGGCATGAATGACTAGGCTGTGTTGGTGTAACAGTAAGAAATTTCATTTTGCCATAGGATAGAGATAAGGCTGAAAATGCCATAAAGAGCCCTTCTCTTTGCTTTTTTTTTTTTTTTTTTTGGTATCATGTTGTGGAGTTAAGATTTTGTCCTGTTGGCAACATGGAACCAGTGGAGCTTTAAAACAGATGAATGAATTAAAAGTTATGTATTAGTCATAAATTTTTGGTGGCGGAGTGACACCTGGAGTGAGTAGAAGCTGATGGCAAAAAGGTTAGAAGAGACCAAGACTCTTTTTGTGTTGTTTTTTCAAACAGCAAAAATTGCTTCACATAGACTTAAGCAAAAAAAAAAATTGGCTTATGTAATTGAAAATCTAAAGGTAGAACTTGCTATAGGAATGGCTGGATACAGGTGCTCATGCAGTGTTGTCAGGAATCTGCCTCTCTCTTGCTCCTTGCACCTTGTGGCTCTGCTTCTCTCTGGGTTGGTTTTATGCATAACCAGCTCCCTGGCTGCATTAATTTTCCATCATTATCAGAAAATCATCCCAGAGAAAAGAGAACACCTACTTCCCAACAGCTCCAGCAAAAACCCTGGGATGGATTTTGTTGGCTTGAATTGGGCTCCCCAAACCAATTACTGTGGCCAGAGAGATGGAGCATTCTAACTGATCAAGTCTAGTCATATACCCACACCTGGACTTGGGGGGAAGAATCATTGAATAACTTAGATTAAGAAGAGGAGTGATTCCCCCAAAGTGAAGAAATGTAGCGATGCAGGACAGACCTAACTAGTAGTTATGCCCAAGGAAGAGATTATGAATAGTCCATGCCAGCCCCCCAGAATTGATCTAGACAAAGGCAGGAACTAGGAATTGAGAAAATAGGCTGACCTTCAACTTGGGAGTGGTACTATTTGTTGTTAATTTTACAGGTGAAGAAGCTGAGGCTTAAATAATAAAAACAATTTGCCTGCAGTCCCACAGCTTGTAAATGGCTAATCTAGGACCCAAACAAGATTTGTGTGACTCCAAAGTCCATGGTCCTAACCCACAGGCTACAAGGCCTCTCAGTGAACACCTGAAGAAGGAGAATGGAAGTGAAAACCAATTCACACGTGTGCTCACTCCAGCTGCCTAAATGAGAAGGGAATGAAGAAGAAATCACGTGCTTATCTCTGTGGCCAACACTTCATCCTCAACAAGACTGAGGGAAGACAGAGAAGAAAGGTGTCCAGAGAGGCCTTATCCTAAACCAGGGTCCTTCAGCCTCAGCCCCATTGACGTATTAGGCCAGATTTTTTTTTTTTACTGGGGTTGGGGGAGGTCGTCTTATGCATCGTGGGATATTTAGCAACATCCCTGGCTTCTACCTACTAGAAGTTTGTAGCACCTTCTTCCCGTTGTAACAACCAAAAATGTTTCCAGAATTGTCATATGTCTCCTGGGAGCAAATTCTACACCCCTTAACCATATCTCCTCCCTTACCACTCCCCTCCCCCAAAACAAACCTCCATCTCAGTAGGAGGCTGAGGCCTGAGGCCTTCCTGGTTACCTTGGGGCTGTGCTCTCCTCTGCCCTGATGGAGCCCTAGCCCCACTGTGAGGCTCCAATATTTTAAACTTGCCACTCTCCCGCCAGAGGTGACTCAGACAACACCTCCCTTCTCTACACTCCAAGTAAGGTGGACTGCATCTCTTTGCCCTTGCCTTTTGGAATTTTGTGATTTCTAGGAAATTTTTTGGGAAAAAAATGCACTGCTACTGGGATCCTGAGATCTCTTGTTTCTAAAGGACAAAGACCACATGGAAAGGGAAGACCACATAGACAGGTCAAAGGTAAAGTTAGGTCACTCATAATTGGTTAAATCAGTTGAAATTTTGCCATTAGACAGCCTACATTATATTAGAGGCCATAGAGTGAGGAGGAAACATCCTACTTTCACCATTTACAAGAATTGTGACCCAGGGCAACTCAACTTCCCTCGGCCTCGGTTTATCTGCAATATGGAGCTGGTGAGATGTACACATCTCTGAGGCCATGATTTTATAGAGCAGTAGTGCTGAGCAATCACAGCTCTGGCTCCACCTCATCAAAAGGCCAAATATTTAGTATATACTGTTTCAGATTAAGAGGAGAGCTCAGAAAAGTGCTTCTAAAAGGAAACAACTTCTAAAAATATCCATCACAAAAAAAAGGGGGAGGAAGATTAAAGTAAAACATTTCAATATGCTTCTGAAAAAATTCACTTCTGAAGAATGTTTGTTAACCTATGTGGGTTCTATGAGATATTTTTCTACTTTGTTTCTGATTTTTTCAAATTCTAAAAGATGCCAAATTTGTGAGTTTTGATATTATCTCTTATATAAGGAAAATTAATATGGAAAGACAATCTCTTCCTTTTGCTATTTGTATTTGGAGAACTTTATTTCAGCTCTTATTTGGGCCTCTGAATCTCCACTAGAGAAAAGAGAGACCTTTCAAACTCGGATGTAGAACAGAAGAAGGTGACTTTCTGAAATAGAAAAGGGGGAGAAAGAGTAAAAATTTAAATACTATTCTCCTTATGTCTAATTGGTAATGTAAATATTTTCATGTTCTAAAGCATTCTCTAAGTGTTAATGCTGTCATAAAATACAATTTTAAATTTTAGATTATTTTAATATGAAGTAACAGACTAAGATGCTTGACTGACATTCTCTAACCTATTTTGTCAAATGGCAGACCAGCTCTTCCTGCATAGACCACGTGGTCCCAGCTCTGAACATCCCCTGGCTATTTTCTCACTTGGACTCTGATAACTTTACCCCTCTACTGACCTAGTACAGCTTTCTTAACCCCTTGTAGATCTCTATGCCTTTGCTGCCTCTTACTCCTCTCTTTATTCTGTATGACACTGTGTGTTTTGCAATTAGACTATGTTTATTTGGTATCACCAGGAAGTGAATTCTTATTGATAACAGAATTTCAAGAACACTATAACTTTAAAAAAAAACATACTATGGATGAGACCTTTGCAAACTATATCATGCATTCCCATGCCTTAGTTAACAATGAATTGACCAAATTTAAGTTTTTCTTACAAAGCAGTCAGATGGAAATGTAGAGTGATAGTCCATAGAAATTGACTTTTACAGGAGAAATTTACTTTTATTTATTATTAGTATTTCAATGAAGATTTATTGAGAAAACATTATGTTCTGTATACTTTTCAGTGTCTTTGTATTATATTCTTCCTGATTGCCATGATATTGAGATTGTACAAAATTTTTAATATATAAGGATTAAGGAATACATATTTTTCCCCTATTTTAAACATTTTTTTCAAAAAAATTTTCAGGAAGCAAGAGGAAACAAAACACACACAAAAAATGCAGTCAAAATGCACTAAAAGTCAACATATTTATATGACATGTATTCAATCCATTTTATTTAGTTTTCTTAGTTTCAGCAACTTTCACCTTTCTGTGCAAACACAGATGCAAAACAGAAGAAAGTGAAAAATGTATCCGAGTCTGATAAAAATAATTATAGAAAAGACCAAGAATATGGAGCAATACCTTGCTTTTATAAAAATAGACTATACTGGATTAAATTTAAACACAGATGAGACTTGACACTTATACTTCACACTCTTCAGTTCTGTGAGTAAACAAACAGCAGAGGCTACAGACAATGATTACAAGACAAGTGTGGTTAGTATGACTGCCAGGTAGGCTGAGCAGCACAAAAGCCCACTGATAGACTGCAGCAAGAATTAGCTGAAATTGAACTACCAGTTCTACTGAGAAAGACTCCATTTTAATGTGAACTTTGAGAAATTGCAAAGAGCAGATGAAAAATCTTCAAAACTATTATAAAACCCAATTAGAAAATAATTGGCCATTGATCACTGAATATGGCAAGGGTGCTGCATATACCAAAAGCTGAGTGAAAGAGCAGTATGGGGAACAGAAAGTGATTCCATATGATTAGGGGAACAGTACGGTTAAACCATGGGACGAAGAGAGATAAACAAGAGAAAGATCAAAAGGGCCTTGTAGCAATCTTACAGGAGGGTGATGAGAACCACTGAAGGCTTAAGTAGTGGAAAGATATGATCAGATTTACATTTTGAAAAGATGATGGACAGTAGTGTGAGAGCAGAAAGCAGAGGGTGAGCTTAGAGGCAGAGGACATTTAAGAAAAACCAACTCAGGCAGTAGGGACTGATGGCTTGAATGAGGGTGCTGCTGGCTTTGGGAATGGAGAGAAGAGGACAGGTTGTAGGGACATTTGGGAGGTAAATACATTACAACTTGATGGTTGATTGGATATGGGGGGAGATTTAAGAGATATGTCAAGAATAATGCCTTAATGTTTCCCTTGGGTAACCGGGTAAATGGTGGTACCATTCCTGGAGATGGGATAGCAAGTGAACAGATTTGGGGAAGGGAGAGATGATGGATAATTTGGGACACAATTAAATAGGGAACACCACATGGAGATGCCCAGGAACTGTACATAAGGGTTTGGAGCCCACTGGGGGAGAGATTTAGGCTGATGGTAAATATGTGAAAGCTATAAAATTTGAAACACTTTAGTGAAAACTACATTCCATCATATATATTTGTTTTTCTTTCTAATTTTACTGCTCTTATGAAACTGCACAGAAAGCACTTACAGTTCCTGCTTATCTCCCTGAAATTCAGTTGGATCTGTCTGCACTGACTTGGAATATTGATCAGCATATTCGAATATCTACTTCCTATCTATAACTTTAAAAATCGGACCTGAAATGTATAAAAATGTGTAGAACATATGGAAATTGATATCTGAGGCTTAAATTTAACTGTCATTTAATAGTCTTTTAATTAGCAATTAGTCTGTATGGTATTGATATTTAGCATGTTATGGAAAAGTTATTTTTAAGAACTTAAAACTTCTCAAAATTTTTTTCTTTAGTTGAGAAATAGGTTGCTGGTAGCTACAACCTGTATAATTGAGTTCATAAAGAAATAATTTGATGAAATTAATAAAGAAACTTAATGTTCTTTAGGCAATTGTATGCCACCAATGTGTTAAATCTTTTTCCGTTAACTCATTAAATTATTGTTTTATGAATCTTCTGCATGACTATATCCAAATTGAATGTTTTGCCAATACCAATCTCCTCCTGGTGGTTCTAACAAAGAATTCTCTTTCAGGGACGGTTTTTTTTTTTTCCTTGGGGAAGTAAATAGAGCCAGTGATTTACTGATAAATCCACCCAGTATATACATCATCTCTGTCCCATATATCAATGTCACGGGCAACAGCTTGCTTTACTAAGTGATTTTGCACTGTCTTCTCAAAGACTATTTTGTTTAGTAATCAGATCAAAGTGCCAACATGAATACTTTTTAGCATCATATGAATTGTTTTTTATCTTTAAGAGCACAATTAAATCTGAGACATATTTATGGAATGATTTCCACGGCTGAAATTTTATCCTACCATACTGGTCTACTTTAAAATTGTTAGTTTGTGTATCATTCGTGTGTACTTCAGCATGGATTATTTGCTACACACTGTATTTAAAACTGAAATGTTATTCTCGTTACCCATTAGGAGAACTCTCATATTTGCAGCTCTTCCTGACTGACCAATTTTTAATTTGGTGTTAATTATCAAAACAGTTTGGGAGACTAGATGGCCTCTCTGTTTCATGCTGTTAAATGGCATTAAACATTCTCTCCAAACCCTTGCAAATGGATTGTGAAACTAATGAGTGATAGGTTTGTGAAAATTTTCATGGGGGTGAACAGAAAACCATAAAGGCAAAGGGCCCCTTGGATGATGACTGACAGAGCTTTCCATCTTGGTTTAAAAAGGAGGTTTTGCTGAGTGGGTAGTTCACTTTAACATCTTTGTAAATTAATCCTGAAAAGGACTTTAGGAAGACAATCAGAAGGACACAGAATTAAAAAAAAACACTAAGATGAAAAAAAGTTTTTAAAAATGATATTTTAAAGACACGTTATTGATTTTCTTCTTGTATTTGCGATGCAGGCATTTTAGCATGTTCCATTTCAAACTGTCTCTGCAGAAGTGTGTTATGCTATGTACATAATCTTCGGTAAGGAATTCTACTTGCAGCATATTTTTCTTCAAAGGCTTTGCATTTCTGCATAAAAAGCTTATTAATTATTTGTAGCTGCTTGTCATCGTGTTCTGATAATAGAAAGCTGGTCAAGGATAATAATTACCACTTCACCTTTTTGGATCATATATATCCACTATTCCTAGTGCAATATTACCCAAAGCATCTCTTCTCTCTCTGTACACAGGACCAAAAGTGCAGGCACATCATTTATTGATAAGACAAAAAGAATGTAATGAAATTATCAATGTTCTTGAATTAATTATGAACATGATTAAGAAAGCTAAAATCTCAGGAGCCAGGATCTCATTACCCATTCAGTCTTAGGGATTGCTTTCATTCAGCTAGGCAAAAAGGCTTTGAGCAGCCCCACAATTGCCTCTCTCTCATTTATTTGTGCTAGAATTAAGGTTTATTTGTTTTCTGTTTTCTTCTTCTTCAGAATGTTTCTCTGTCTTTATCCGTTTAACAAACTGTTTCCTCCTCTATCTCAGAAGGATGCACCTGCTAGGGCCTACATCTCTGTCTGCAGTCTGCGTACCTTCCTCTTTTGAGTGCATTTCTCTCAACTCATTTTGCTGGAGCTCCTAAATATCTCTCAAGGTAAGTCTGAGAATGTAGCCAAAAAGTTCTTTCAGATTTATGTCTGCAGCTATACAACAGTTCTGTCTGAATCCCATTCAGCTAGGAGTCTTAATGACATCATTATTACGCTGTCTGTACTGGGCTAGATTTTACTTGGAGTCTTCACTGTATTATTACTTATCTTCCTTTCCGTTTGAATGTACGAATAATACTTTTTTAGGGTGGGGAAATGATTCAAATGTAAGAGGGAAATACATTTTTCTACTCAAATCAGATTTCCAAGTGTAGTAGAAACAATAAGCAAAAAGTAAATCCATTTTAAATTTACATGTGGTATACAGATATTCTGATAGCTCTGGAATTCCTACCCTTTCATCCTTGATATTAACTAAATTGAGAAGGTCAACTGCAATGTAATATCATATTTGGGCTTATTTTAAATATTTCCAAGTGTTCCTTTTTAAAAGGCATTCTAAATTTTAGTATTGTAATGTCCAGTGCAGAAGAATATTGAATTGGTATCTGTTAAAAATGTCTTGGAATTATTCTAATGGCACCTGACTGAACTGATTTTTTTTTTTTTGCAAAATTAAATACCAGTAGTTTAGCAGCAAACTTCTTTGAATTTGGTAATAGGTCATTTATAAACAAGATTATTGGCAAAGCAGGTAAAATGCTGTCAGCCTGCATTTTACAGTCACATACAGAGTGGTTACAAAGATCACATAGTTGGACGTTACTTTGGTTCAAATATATTAATATGGGTCTCATATTCTTCTATGAGTAAATTAAGTATTGCAAAGATAAGACAGGAGAGAAGAACTATACCTTTAGGCCATTGAATAAATACAGTATATGCGATACTAAATCCATTGATCCTGGTTTTCTTTAAAGTGGTGATTTGATAAGATTGCTAAAACATCCAGGAATCTGAATGCATAAAATCATTGAAACCCAAAGCAGTTGGAGCAATAAGTGACAAAGTGATTTGATTATAGCACACAGAACATGAAAATGTCCATCTCTCAAATCTTAGGAACAACCTTGACATTTGAAGATTTGCTAGAAAATGTGATTAAATAACACAAAGGGAGAAGGCTATTTGAATCTTTCTCTAAAACTCCAGCCTGTGGAAACAGTATTTAGATAATCATGTATGTTACATAAAAATATTTATTTGTGTCATACTAACTAAATATCCAAGACATTGAAATACATTGCTAGAATATTATATGGTTTATGAACACGGTATTTTTTAATTTGGGGACACATAGTTTGTCTTTGTGTATTTCCTGCTGCATTTTTTGAAATTCTATTGATTTAATAAGCAAATGGTTACTGGTGCTTACTAAAATTACAATTGCTAGGCATTGTTCTGCTTAGTTCTTATGTTCACTAAATTAATTGAAGTAGGCAATTTAATTTGAAAGCGTTAAAAATGCAAGACACCAAATCCTGTTCTTAGGCATCAAACAAGAAAAGCAGTAAAAAATAATTTTCTCACTTCTTGAACCCAGAATGTCAGGGGGGGAAAAAAAGCGTGTTTCTTAAATAGAAGCTCCTTATACTTCATCTCATTCTAGGAAAATGGAAATCTCTGAATTTCTTTTGATATTTCTTTCATATCTTATCAAAAAAGGAAAAATGAATCATAAAATATCCTGCGTGCCGTTTCTACATGAAAGGAATGAACAGAAGTCCCATGTGGCTCTCTCCAGGGGAAGCCCATTATTGTGCTTCTCTAGGTGGTCGCCCGCACTTCAGCGATTGGACATGATCAGGCAAAACCGTTTGGAAGCTGAAAGAGACACAAATAGCAGAGGCTGAGGTGAAGGAGAAGGAAGTGCATCTGCAGCAGAAAAGTTGGTAAAGAGCACTTTTCTTATCAGTTTGTTGGTGTCTAAGTATCAATACATTTCCAAACAACAAAATACAACAAAGAAAAGTCAATTATTATTGCCATAGTAGACTAGATGCAACTAATTAATAGAGCCATTAATAAATCTAAAAAAAAGAAGTTGCATTAGTGAAAAGTATTTAAATGCTGATATCAGAAAATCTAAAAGCATGCTTCCATTTTACAAAGTAACTGTCAGAAGCATTGTGGTTTGTTTGCTGTCATTAATGTCTATTGCAATAAAGTGAAATGACAATTCTGTGTGCCATCACTAACGTCACTGAGTTCAGAGAGTTTGAAAACTAACGATTTTATAACAGTGGAGAAGTTTGAATATTTATTCCATTTTTTGAAGGTAACATTATGTGGAAAAATTAGGGATGCTATTCAAAATCATGCATAGCTGGTACCAGATGTTTTTCTTTCTGAATGTATCTGACTTTGACACTTTATACTCCTGATGCTGAGTGAAAAGGTGAATGTATTCAAATCTAATTGATATGGAAATAAAACTTCAACCAAATGTCAATATAAGTAATCTTAAATATTTAATACATGAATTCTGTTTTTGTTCGTAGTTGGAATTAGTTCTGAAATCCAGGAAGTGCTAAAATCTCTTATGTATGTGGACTTATACATATTCACAAAGATCTCTGTTTTGAAGAAGCAAAGTATACTAGAAGAAGCATTAGCAGATGTTAGGAGATCTTAATTCTGTCAATATCTATCTGTGACCTTGAATAAGTTATTGAACCTCGCAAAGCCTATGTTTTCTCTCTATAAAATTAGTGGGATAAATGGATAATATTTAAGTCCTCGTCACACACTAAAATCTATTATTTTACGTCTACGTTCGTGTTGTGTATATGTATTCATTCGACTATAAGTAAGCCTAAATCTATCTTTAGCATTTGTTAATCCAAGGGTTAAGATATTAGAGAACACTTTCATTTAGAACATATGAAACTCAAATATTGTATGCCTGTATATTGCTGGTACTTTAACATCTGATGTCCCTGCTAACTTAATTCCTGAAATGCAGGGTTTAATTTGCTCTTAAACATTTCTCCACTCGCATTTATGCTGATCTGTGCCTATAAACAGTGGGACTTGCTTCCCAGCAAATATGTCTTTAACAAAATTCCTCAAGTGTAGAAAGAGGTAGTTGTTTCATCTTCATATTCCTCACAGCAAGTTGTTAGGTCTTTGCAAACTGCTAATAGGCTCATTAAGCTCCTGCTATGTACATCTACTGAGTGAACATGGAAATTGATAATTGTAACTAAAACTGAATTTAAATTGTTGGTCAGTAGCCTCGATTCTGCAACCTTTCAGAGCAGCAAGATTTTAAAAAGATGCTTACTATAGAGGATAAGAAGTGGTGTTTTGCAGTTAGTTTCCTGCCTGGAAGTTTCAGGACTGGCAGTAATGCAGAGAGAGTTTGAGGGTGCTCTGCAGCAGGACTTGGGTCTGCTCTGAATGGGTTAAGGAGAACTACCTGCTTGAGATTGATTTAAATCAGTAATGGATCATCTCATAAAGCTGCTGTTACTAGATATTAGCCTGTTATCTCCGTCCTCTGATAGCACAGATAAGAAGTGCTTACCGCAGAGAAGGTTCCTAGAGGACAGATATTGTTTCCTGTACCTCAGGGAGTAAAAAGCCATACTGCTGGATCAGTGACTTTTCCTAACAGCAAGTAAATTCAGGCCTTATCAAGTTACAGCACAAACTGCACTCATGTTTTATTATTCTCATTAGAGATTTAAGGACTAATTCCAGTTGTTAGCGCTTAGCAGTTTAATGTTTTCCATAGATAAGAATTAAGATTCTTCTGGGGGATTTTTTTATTTGCTAAAGCTTGCAAAATATAATGCGGTGATGCACTTACTGTGATGTAATGTGGTAGATTTTCTAAATGTCCTGAATGTTTTTAAGGCATACATTTTAAAAATTTAAATCTAATGCCTGAATTCTTCTCAATTGGACATGCACTCATTTCACTGAAACATGCCTTTCTTTGTCTGGGAACCCAAATCAGCTCTCCCTCTGGTAATAGAACTGAAAAGGCTGAACTTGCACAGCTTGTCTTTACTGCTGTGTATTTTCTTAAAGTAAATTCACTTAATTGAGACTAAATGTAGGGTCTGATGCAAAAGAAAATCTTGAACAAGACCTGTTTTGTAAGTAAACTTGGCTTTAAATTATTTTCTTGAAGTGAAACTGACTTTCCTTTCCCAGCTAGGTGGAGAAAAGCTGTGATTGTCATGGTCATTCTATTTCTCTTTTCAAAGAGATTACAGTTTGAACTTAGAAATAAAACTCCAGGCTTACTGTCAGCTTGGACATCAACATTGAATCAATGCTTTAGTGACTTTTCAGTAATGGGCATCTGCTGTTGCCCAAAGTTACTCTTCCTAACATTCTTGAAGGGGTATAAATCATTTATGAATAGAAAAGTTTAATCCAAGTTGCAATGTGATAACATTATTTCTAGAATTAAAGCTCAATGATTAATGACATTTTCTGGTTATGTTTATTGAAATTCTTCTTTTTGTACGAACTCTAGCTTGAAAAATCTTATTTCCTCCCCCCTTTGTTTTCTTGGGTTTATCTTCAGATCTTTCATTATATATGGTATGTGGCTGTATGGTATTTTCAGAGTTGGCTGAATTTTGATAATATAAGTCATGGATCCTATGATTTTGGGGTCGGGTCTTTTAGAAGAAAATGTGCTACATATAAATGAAAGTTGTCATTATGAGGCATTCATTGGCTGACACTTTTATATTCATTCTTGGGAAACTGTTTTCCTAAGGTAAAACAGTTCTAGCAGGAATGCTAGAAGAATAGGCTACTTCATGGCAGTTCAGGAGCCCTGAATATGCCTACTAGGTAGGATTCATCATATAATAATAAAAATAGAAGCTACCATTTATTATGTGCTAGGAACTGTGATAGGTGTTTTAGATGCTGATCTTATATCAGAGGTATTCAAGAAAATTCTCAAAGTGTTAAATTTACCTTTTTAATTTTTTAAGACAGGAAGACCTATTCTAGTTAATGTTTCTATTATTCCTGGCTTTGTAGGCTTTGTGCCTGTTTATGCCCCAGATTGTTTTTCCCTTTTAGCCAGTGATACGCTATCTGCCAGAAAAACTTAACATGCTTGTTCCAGTTATGTTACTGGGTGCAATCCTCTCTTATACAGGAAATAAATTTATTATGAAGAACTCCCAGCAGAAGCCTTGGAAAACTTACACAGAGCTGTGCTGTGTCCAAAATGCTGTTCAGTAGGTTTTCCAAAGCACCCAGGTAACAGCTGGTGCAGGCCATGTGCCAGTTCTGACAGCCCATATGCTCTCTTTAGTGCAGTAATTATCTCAACACAAAACTCTGATAGCCTAGTCTACTGGGTCCAGTTTCCCTAGGTTAAATTGACTCAGTGGCTTTGTTAGTAAGTTCCTTTGGCACAGTAAGAACTTCATCAAGAGTTTAAGTATTGGGATAGGCTTCAAATACCAATATGACTGCTACTTTCAAGACAGGTGGCTTATTAACCCTAAGAGATTCTAGGTGGTGGTTTGTTAGGCTATGACCCAGCAGCACGGATCTAGTTTAAGGTCTGTCATTGTTTCTACCAGATATCTGGCTTAAGAGTGGTGGCTAATGCATCTGTTTTGGTAATCGGCTAAGAGTAATTTTTGTATTTCAATTCTAAGGCAGATTCCAGCATTTCTTCTGTATTTCAGAGGTGGTGTTGAGGGTAGAAGGGTTGGAGTGAGAAATTTAGGATAGGAGAAGTGGTGAAGAAAAGATATAAGCTTTCTTATTTAGAGCATCACAGAGGAAACCTAAAAAAATACTTCCATGGTCCCTGAGATGTTAACAGTCCCTCTGTGTGTGTAAAATTCATGTGTTAGAGGCTTAGAGTTCATATTCCTCAGCTGCTTCCTTCCTTTCTTTCTCCCTTCTTCCCTCCCTCTCTCCTTTCCTTCCTTCCTGTCCTCTTTTCCTCTTTCCCTCTTTCCTTTGTTCCTGTTCCTTTACCCCACTTTTCTTCCTTCCCCTTTTCTTTTCTTATGAGAAACTCAAACATGCTAAGGACCAGTTGCAATAAAACTATACATGAAAACCTGCAGCTTTAGTATAGACAAAGCCAAGTTGAACTAAATTGAGTAGCCATAATCTTGAAAGATGTTGCCTGGTATGGAGTTATGTAATTCAGCCACAGAGGATTAAAACTAAACAAAGGTGATATGGTATTGTCATTTTAGCTTCTTTTCTGTCTCCTGTTCTTACAGAATGTAGCACAGACCTTGAATGATGACTGACATGATACAAAGGCATAAGTTTATACCTCACTTCTGATCTAGTCATGAAATGATACCAGGCTCATAATCTTAACAAGAGCATCAAGCTACTAGATCTTTTGGCCAAGATCAACCTTCATTGTACTAATATTGTCTACTAAGACTGTGGGAGCAACACAAATGGCCGCTTCTCCAATGAACCTTCTGTGGGGGATAGTTTCAGATATCCCTGATAGGAGAGATGGCATTCTGCCCCATTTTAATCACTAAGTGGCATAAAATGATTAGATTATCTTAATTATTCCTGAACATAAAGAAGGATTCAAGAAAGGGCTGTCTGCTTTGTCAGTATAGCTTTAATTTCTTGAGTTGAAATGGAATTCTGAGGTAGAGAAGAATGCACCAAAATAAATGGAATGTAAGTTCCAAAAGAGACTGGGTCATACTTTATAATTCTATGGTATCTGATTTCTTTCTTTCTTTTCTTTTTTTTTTTTTTTTTTTTACCCTATACAGCCTAATCTGATTCTGACCAGACCTTACCAGTCTTTTTCACTACTCTAACTTCCGAGGGTATAGTAGTGCCAGGCACATAGTTGGTGCCCAGTAAATAGTTGCTAAATGAATGAACAAACTAATAGACTTGGGCTCTTTTTTAATGGAAATGACTCCAGCTATAAGTGGAAATGTGCAGTCTGGGCTGGGTAGTTGAGATGGAGGGCAATGTAGTCCTGAGTGTTGTTCCTCATGCATGTAGGTGAGGAGATCTGACTCTCTTGTTGATAATTCCTGGCTTAAAAAATTTTAGGGGACCCCAACATCCAGGGTTAGGAACATGACCAGAACTTGTTTATTTCAAGTTGGACTCTAGGTTGAAATTGCTTCACTAGTACTATAAAGCCATTGCATTATTGAGCTTTTAATGTAATAAAAGCAAATTATAACTCCAAAGAGCTTCCATAGAAAGCTAGATCAGCTAGTTCATAAAAACCCAAACACGGACCCTTGTTATTTAGTTTTCAACTACAGGTAGTTATACTTCTAAAGTCATTATTTATATGTTGTCAGGAGTACTCACCAAATTTATTGACTTGTACATTATTCTTTGCAAATAAGTTCTGGCTGCTCTCTGCATATTATAATTAAAACGACAGGGACTTTAATCATTTATGAAATTTTAAACTACATACTGAATATAAATGTATCATTCAATGTGATAGAATGAATTAAATTCATCACTGTCAAATAACTGTATAAAAGATGAAATATCTCTCATCCCACATCATTAACTTATACAAAAAAGAGAGCCAGATTTGCAAGCATTATAATAGTACTGTTATGGTCTTTTAAGGACACTCTGAAAACTAAGACACCTGGCATATACAAGAAAAATGCTTTTGATGAAAAAGTTGACTTCTAATTTTATCTGTAAAAGTTCTAATCTGAATTTGGTGATGAAAAATAACTTTTGCCTAGATAGAATCAAATAATCAAGTTTAAAACTCTTCTGTATGAACATGAAGCATTTTTTATCATCATGATATAAATCTGTGTACACCGATAAAATAGATTTTTGGCAATCCAAATCATTAAGGCAAAAATTCTTGCTGTAGGTTGAATGGATAATTTGGGACAGGAGGGTAATTGAAATATATGTCTGGAGCAGGTAGCTAGCTGACATTTGATCATTTCTCAATCTTTTGTGCGTGTCTAGACACAATGTCAACACCTAGATTTCCAAGGAAAATAAAACACATTTGGGAAACAATGATTCTGATAATTATTTTTATTTTGTATTTTGCTATAATCAGATTACTATTTTCAGCTAATAACTATACCTGTTAAATACTCTATACTATTTTACTAGAGAATTTTGTATCAAAACTATTTTTAAAAAGTGAAAATCTCTACTTATTTTTTATTGATTATTTCAGGCAAATATGTACTCAAATAGGCTTTTTTTTACCCTCCCCCAAATCTTCGGAGTCTTTTCAAACTTTGATTATTTCATCTATGTATCTTGGTTTCCATCCCTTCTTGAGCAGAACATTCATTCATTCATTCACTAAATAAACTTTTATTAAGCCAGGCAACTGGTGGGGTGCGGGGACTTGGTTTGGAGATGAGACATGAATCTAGGTCTCTCCTCTCAAGGACTTTGATGGAGGCTACACAGTCTTGATAAAACCCGAAATAGGCAGTGCTTTCATAAACTTGTGAACTAATTCTAATTTTGGGAAAAAGAGTATAAATTAATTAAAGCACTTATAACTATCTTTCCTATCCCAATTTGTTTAATTCAGCTCATGGTGATACAACTTCATGCAATTTTTCCAGCCAAATGTAAGGAAACATGACATGAATGGAAAGAGTTTGTTGTGGTGTCTAGGATCTACAATGTATTTTCATATAAATTAAAATAGGAAGAAAATCTCAAGCCCAGACAAGATATATTACTGTGGAAACCCAATCTATGAGTTTTTACAATGATCAACATTATTATTAGTTATATTTTTCTATCTTGTCAAGAATTTTAGATTGCTTATTTTGGGAGTGTAGTTAATGGTATTAAATTCCTTCTATTCTCTGTCCTGTTGAGTTCTTGTCACATAACATCAAAAAACAAGAAAAACAATGCAGATATATATATATAATTTAGAATTTTATACATTGTCATATTAGCTATATGATATCTGATTGACCTGTAGTTACATGAAAAATTTTTTTTTAAAGTAAGAATTATTTTGGGGAGGGGGCAGAGTGAGGAAGTGTGTATAAGACTTGGGAATGTTGGTGCGCACTGCCTGGGGGATGGGCATGCTTGTAGCTCTGACTCTGGTGGTACAAAGGCAATATACGTAACCTAAATGTTTGTAACCCCATAATATTCTGAAATTAAAAAGAAAAGACTTGAGAATGTATAGCAAAAACATATATTGCCATTGATTGACATTCCCTGTCCTGACGCAACTTGTTAAAAGCCGACCAGCAACTAATACAGCTTAGTTTTTATTTTACGAGATTAACTATACCTCTATTTTAATCAGCAAGTTTGAATAACAACACTACCGAAATGACTGTAGTAATTAAAAAGAAAACACACGTACATACAAAGCCCCAAAATTGGAATAAAAAATTTAAAGAAATATTTTTAGGTTAAAAAATTTGTTATAAAAGGTACTTTTATTATAGTATGCACTAATTTTTCCCCAACACTTAGGTTCCTATCTGTGAAATGTATTCCACATACATTTTCCCTGCTTTTAAAAACAGCATTACTGCTTCCTTTGTACTCTTCTTGTTCATACTTTTTTATGTATGTTTGTTTTCACAAAGCAGTGCTTCTTCATTACCCTGCTTTAGTAACTCATAATAGACAAGTTTTAATACTTACTCCATCATTAAGAACTTGATATGAAAATTATCAGTCCGTTTGAAAGCAAGAAGCCCTGCTGAAATGCTTTCCTAAGATTTCTAACAGGGCACAGCTACATTATAGACCTGTAACTGTATATGGTAGTAGTTGGTATGAAATAACAAAGCATGACTCAAGATAAAAAGACGCTTGCGATTTAAGCAACCCTTTCTAATAGCTTTATGATAGAACTCTTTATATTGAGAGATTTTATTAGGTTTAAAATATAATTTTCACAAAGTTGCCACAGAGTCGGAGCAAAATGAGTTTGTTAAAACCTTTATATTTTTTCCCCCTGCTTCTTAGTATTGTTTCAGAATAGAAGGTGAAACTGTATTCCTTGGTGTGCAGTTTAAAGTCAAGAGCAGCAATATTTAGCACATGCTTGGGCAACCTTGTTTGAAATCTATGCCGCCCCTCTCTGGTGTTCTGATGTGCCTTTAGGGGATGCTTGCCTGTTTGTAGTTTGTTTTCTTTTGTTTAAGGTTTCAGCTACTGCATTGACTAATGATTATATAGCAGTAAACTCTCGTCCCTGCTAAATTCAGTAGTGATGCCTCAAAAGCATTTTTCCCTTGTGTGACATAAAACAATAAAAGAACTAGACAAACCCCTTTTGAGGAAGAATAATCCTTTGTTTAAAGAAAAGAAAAGAAAAGAAAAGAAAAGGCATCTCCTTGATGCCAGAGGGTGAAGAATTCAAATCACAGACTTAGCTAATTGATAAAAAATAAAACAAGTGTTAATCTGAAAATTTTTTGTAGTCAGTTATTATTTGTGGAAAATCATTAATATAACATTTTTATCTATGCATACTCTTTATAATATCAACTACACAATATTTATTTAACACATAATTACTTTATTGACACCTTCTGCTCTTGTATATAAACTCTAGATAATGAGTTTGTTTCTTCAGAATGCTGTTACCAGCATAATTTATCAACAGAATTTTGGTCAGATGGTTGTATTTTATTTCTTTGAAGATAATTAAGTATATAATTTTCCCCTGCATTTGTTCTTTAATAAAAATGAAAATAGTCTCTTTTGAAATATAACATATATTACAAATTTAACTAAAAAATTTAAAGCAATCAATAGTGCATATTCTTAGCCTTTAGATTTACCAATGCCAAGTCCAAAGAATTTGAACTTGCCATTTAATTGTTCTCCCTGCAATTTTCTATGTGAGATTTGTGGCCGTGATTCCAAGTGATAAATTCTTCTTGAGTTGCCTCTAGTTGTCACTGGCCAAACCTTAGGGAATGAAAGTTTAGTTATGGTTACAAAAGACTTATTATTTTAAACTGAGAATTTTTAATGTTCTTGACTCAATTAAGCAGGAAGTGAAGAAACTATCAATATTGTTGTCAGTTTATTAGAGAAAAAAATCTTCCAAATTTTAATTTCCCTATAGAGGATGTTCAGTTTCTGCCTTTAACTTTGAATAGAATAAAATTGTATTAAATTAGAGTTGACTCTGGTACCTAAATGTCGCATCCCTAACAGGAAAATTGTCTTGTGATTTAAACAAAGATTTCAGTAAATGAGCAGAGTTTGAGCCCTAATCCAATTTTTAATAGCATTTTATCACCCAACTCCTTGAATAATGTAGGCAAGCTGCACAACACTTTGTATATGCTTGGTCCTGCAGTGAGACTGATCTGTGTATTCATAACTCAATTTTTTTGTCCTCAAATTTTGAAACTCCAAGGAAAAAAAAAGTTTTCTTGTTAAGTTTAAGGAATTAATCTAAGAGACCATATTCAGGCCACAAAATAGTCCAAGTTGGCCCCAAACACAGGTGCTCCCAGTTTGAACATTGTGCCTGGCTTTTCTGCAGAGAAACTAAATGAAAGAGCAACTTCAAACACAGGTGCAAAATCCCGCATCTGTGAGGGACAGCCCGAAACCATGGCTTTCCCCTGACCGTTTTCGGCTTGTAAACTTCATCCTCCATGGAGCACCTGTGTCAGAACCAATCAGGGATGTGTATAAATGTTATCAACACCTACACATCATTACTTATTCATCAACATCAGCACCAAATATTGATGAAACATGCAAGAGTGTTTTTTTTTTTTTTTGTTTTTTCCTATGGAGTTGCTCTTTTCTGAAGTTTATGTCCGTTTGCTCGATGGCTGATAGGAAGAAGTAGAACACGCAGATAAGAAAATTTGGACTGTTTCAGATTCTAACCCTATGACCATATGGGTTCGTATCACTTTTTAATCTTTAAATCTAATTCCTTCGTGGGAATAATGGAAAGCACTCAAAAGGTTCAAACACGTTAACTGCCTAAAGGCCTAATTGCTACAATTTCATACTTTGTGGTACACTTTTGTGCAGCCACCTCCTCCCTGGTAGTCTGTTGCCTTCTCACTGTTTGATTAGCATTCAAAGAACCTACATTTGAAGCTATCTAAGATTTTGTTTTTCAATAGCAGTAGCAAGCGGCAGAAACAGCAGGATCTGGCTTTCTGGCAAACTCCACAGGCATTTGGGTTGGTGGCTTTGTATTTGCCTCTGGGCCTTTCCTGCACAGGGCTGAGGAGGGGCTTATCAGGCTGTTAGAAGCTTTGGAAACCATTTCTTCGTTGACAATTTAAATTTATGTGGTTTTTAATTGTCTGTAAACAAAGCCTTTTAAATCTAGCACTAAATCTCCATCCAAGGTCAGCTGGCATCCAAAGGGATGGTTGCTGATTTAGTTTGTCTGCTTTTCTTTTCCTAAAAATCCCTCTCAATCAGTTTATTGTCCTCCAATAGAGATACAAAAAACACACAAATCACTTGGCCCCTCCCCCCCACTTTGAATGAATAGATAAAAATCCATCTGTTTTTTATCTGCATGTTTCGAGGGCCAAATTTATGTCCTTTGTAAAAAATGGCCTCAGCAATACAGTTTCCTAGCAAGCAGCTAGGAGAATTGACCAATGCTTGGGTTTTAAGTCAGTGATGGCTATAGTTGAGAAACTTTCAGTATAGTTTTGGCTCTAAATGGTTGTTAGATCTATTTCATTTCTGCTGTGAATAATTAAAAGATGAAGTTGTAATATAATAAATACACATTGGTTATCGTGGTTCACAGTTACACTATTAAATACATGACTTTTTATAAAATAAAAAATATAGCATACAAAATTGGGAAAAAGGGTAGAGTAGTGTAAATGTTTGGTTTTCTATAGATTGTCATACAACTGACTATAGTCTTTCAAAAACATGATTTAACACACAGACAGATAATTGTCTGGCTGCAGGTCCCTGGCTCCCATGAGCTCCAGAAAACCTTGGCCACACTTCGTGTTTGCAGCACGTTGAGCCCTGGCTGTGGCTGCTCTCCTGCCTGACTCACGCCTGCACAGTCAGCGTCACAGTTTCCTCCATTTCTCTGACAGCCAGTTCTCTCTGTCTCTGCTGTAAGTGAGAAAAAAAAATGGACCATTACAAATGAGAAGAGACACAGAGCTCTTAGGAAAAAAAGGAATATGGAACCCACAGAGTTTAAATGAAAGCTGTCACTACTAAGTGAACTGAAGACTCAAACTCTGGCACAGAATTCCTTTCCTAAGCAGCCCTGACTCAGTGAGGGAGAAAAAGAGAAGAGCTTTGGAGTACTTATTTGTTTTCTATGCACCCTCTCTGCTCCTGCTTGCAAAAAGAATCATAAAGCCAAAAAGAAATACTTTTGGTTTCTTTTTGTAGATATATCTGTGTATGTGAGATGTTACTGCATAAGGAGGATTGATTTTTTCTTCCAAGTCTATTTCTAATTTTCAGTGATACTAGGTAAGAAGGAACGTGCCTGTGTTTTTAGAATAGAGTGGATTGGTTCCTGACTTTGCTAATTATATGGCCTTGATAAATTACTTAATTTTTTTGGCCACTTTTTTTCATCTGTAAAATGGGAGTAATCATACTTACCACATGAAGTTGAAGTACGGATTAAAATAAGATAATTTAAAACATACTTTTTTACATTATCTCAAACATATTTGCACCAAAAACATTGTTGGCCAAGGAACAATTTGACAACAAAACAATGAAAATAAAATAAAAGAAAAAAACTCAAGTAAATAAGAAGAATATCCAGAGAGGGAATCCCTAAAATATAAAAATATGGGAATTAAGTTAAAAGTTTAAAAGGTCAGGGATTAAAATAAAAACTTCATATCATGACATTGCTGGTTTAGATAAAGTGAATGGAATATGATGTTTTAAAAATAGTTCGTAGCTTACTGCAGCTTCAAATTCCTGAGTTTGAATGATTCTCCCACCTCAGCCTCATAGTAGCTGGGATTTCAGGCGTGTGCCACTGTTCCTGGTTAATTTTTTTCATTTTTTTTAGAGATGGGGTCTCACTATGTTGCCCAGGTTCATCTTAACTCCTGGCCTCAAGTGATCCTCTCTCCTCAAGATGGATTAAAGACTTAAATGTGAGACCTGAAACTATAAAAATCCTAGAAGAAAACCTAGGAAAAACTCTTCTGGACATTGGCCTAAGCAAAGAATTTATGACTAAGACCTCAAAAGCAAATGCAACCAAAATAGAAATAGACAAATGGGACTTAATTAAACTAAAAAGCTTCTGCACAGCAAAATAAATAATCAGCAGAATATACAGACAACCTACAGAATGGAAGAAAATATTTGCAAACTATGCATCCGGTGAAGAACTAATATCCAGAATACAAAGACTGCAGACAACTCAATAAGAAAAAAAAAAATGACCACATCAAAAAGCAGGTAAAGGACATGAACAGACATTTTTCAAAAGAAGAAATACAAGTGGCCAGCAAATATGAAAAAATGCTCAACATCACTAATCATCAGGGAAATGCAAATTAAAACCAAAATGAGTTGCCATCTTACACTAACCAGAATGGCTATTACTAAAAAGTCAAAAAACTACAAATGGTGGCTAGAATGCAGAGTAAAGGGAATGATTTTACACTGTTGGTAGGAATGTAAATTAGTAAAACCTCTATGGAAAACAGTATGGAGATTTCTCAAAGAGCTAAAAATAGAACTACCATTCAATCCAACTACTGGGTGTCTACCCAAAAGAAAATACATCATTGTATAAAAAAGTCACCTACACTTGTATGTTTATTGCTATTGTGCTAGATTCTGGGGATGAAATAGTCAACTACAGATGCATGTTCCCTGTCATGTATAGGATGTAATTATTTGAGGTGGTCTCACCCAACCCTGTCAGCATCCCTCCGCAGTAGCTTTTGGGGCCTTCCCAATTGATCAATATGCACCCAGCTGCCTTTGCACAAGGCTGCAACACACTAAAGTCACCCAGAGATTTTCATTAGGATGTTTGCTAAATTTAAATAAATCATATACTCATTGTCTAGATCCTGTGAGGAAGTAACTGGATCAGGTACAACAGGGTTAATCTGAGATCTAAAGTCAAACATAAAAACTGGGTATCCATATAATAAATATGAAATAAATTTGTGGAAGGATTGATGGACAAATGGAACATGAAACATACATTTTGGATTCTTGACCACTCTCTTCTCTGATTGTAAACCTTTCTGTCTTCACTTTATTCTAGTCTGTTGGGGAAAATAAACAATAACTAATATTTAATGGTGGTTGACTATGTGCCAGATACTGTGCTAAATTTATGTCATTTTATTCTCAACCTCAAAGAGATGGATATTATTACCATTTTGCAGATAAGAAAACTGAGACACAGTTAAGCAAACCTCTAAGAGTGTGTAATAGTAGACTAAATGGTGGGGCTACAATTCACAGGCAGGAGTTTGTCTCCAGAGCTGACATTTTTAACTCTATATTTTGTCTCCTTCAACCGACCTGCCTTTCTTTAGTTGACCAGATTTAGTTGGCATATTGACTTTCATCTTTTATGTTCTTGATCTGGGATTCTCTCTTTTAAATTTTTTCTTAAAGAAAATTCTAAGCAAACAAAATTCGAGAGAAAAACATAGCAAAACCCATATATGCATCAATATTGAATTCCCTTTGCTTTCACCCTATGTCCTGATCAATCACTTTGAAGTCTTGCAGGTAAACCCTAAATTTCTACCTTGCTGCTGATTTGATGATTTCATTATGGCATTTTGATACTTTACTGTACTTAGACAACCATGGTGGTTCAGAAGGAATGGTCTAAGGATTTTTCTGTGATACTTTAGTCTCCTCTAATACCTAAATTATCAATCATACGATTCTAGGGCTTTCTATCTGCTTAACTCTGTAGTGCCACATATGGACAGATCAGTGTGTCCATTGCAAAAGGCAGATTCTTAACACATGCTTTTTAATGAAGTAATTAACTTAAATAGGGTGAAACACTTTAAAAATTGTGACATAGGAAAAAAAAGATATGGGTGTGCTTTTAATTTTTGTGGTGGGGATAGAAGGGTTTGCACTTTTTCCTTTCTTGCGCCAGGGGACTTTCTAAAAATTTTTTCTTATTTTTGTGAGAGATAAAGTTGTCCATAACCTGTTCCTATAGAACTAAGACTCCCAGGAAGAGAATTTTTCATGGCAGCACTTTTAAAATGTTGATAAAGAAGGGTCAGAAAGGGCTCTTCCAGACTTAGACTAGGAGGGATAAAATGCTGGCAGGTCACAACCTGGGTAAAATATTACAGCAGGCATGAGCTTGAAAAAGCATTTTCTTTGAAGCAGCCATCTCTTCCACTTTGTGTTGGATGTTTTCTGAAGTTTGGTGTTTCCTGAGGCTCTTTTCTAGTTGCATTTCTCTTCAGATTTTTCACATTGACCTTGGAAGTCCCACCCACTCTTGTGGACTAAATTAACCAACACATGGAGTTGATTCTTAAATGTCTAATTCCAGCCCTACCTTTCTCTCATCTCCAGACAGATTAATCCAACTGCCTATTGGAAATTGTCACTTTGATGTCCTCACATTTTTCTCAAACCTAGGATGTCTGAAATAGAATTCATCATCTTCCCATTAACCACTGCTCCTCCCATTTTTCCTACAATACAAGATGACATGCCCCAATTGCCTAAGCCAAAAACCTGGACTGCACACTGTCTCTTCCTCTCCCCTTGCCATTAATCACCATGTCCTGTTGAACCAGCTTTCTAAATATATCTCCAATCTGTCACCTCTCTTCATTCCCACTGCTGCATACCAGGCCTCTGTCATCCCTAGACTAGAGTATTGTAAGAGTCTCCTAATTACATCCTTTTCTCGAGTCTTGCTTCTAATTCATCTTCCCCCTTCCCACCAAAGTGGTTCCTCTGAAATACAAATCTGCCTGTATATGGTCAGCTTAAAACTCTTCAAAGAGTCTACATTGCCTAAAGTTCCAACTTTTTAGCTTAGCAAACCTCTCTGCTACCTTCCTTCTGTATCTTCCCTTGCACTCTGGATTTCAGACATACTGATCTGTTGGTAGCTCCCAGGACACACTGATGGTTCCCTGGTTTTGTGCTTTTGCTCCTAATCTTCCTTCTGCTAGAAAGCCTTTACCCTTTCTCCTTTCCCATTCCCTCACCAATGACAGCCTACTTATCCTTCAAGACTTTCCAGACTCAGCTCAAAGGTTTCTTCCTCTGTAAAGCCTTTTCTAAACCACTCTATACTTTCTGCAAGGGTAGAATTGATCATACGCTCATTTGGGTTTCTACTATACTCATTAGAACCTAAAACACATCTGACTTTTTATTTCACTTGGATTTTAATGTATCTGTACCTCTTTATGAACAGTCTTTTGTTTCCTCCACACCTAGTACCAGTTTCTGGCATAGAGTATACTAAATATATTTTGGCTATATGCTGATTGAATAAATAAATGTATATCCTGAAGAATTTTTTTCTTATTACCATGAGTAGGTTCTTACATTTTGTTTTCCTTTTCACTATTATAAGTCTTTCCTGTCTTTCCTGCTAGATGTTGTTAATGGAGTTAACACTTTATAAAGAATAATTATCTTGTTTTATGTTCTTTCCTATCCTTTTTTAGGCCTTCCAGATTTATTTACTTCAACTTGTTACTTAGATAACACCTCAATAATGTTAGAATTTAAATCTATTTCTATTATTACTTTTAGAGGAATACTTATGGTTTTTTCTATCATCTTTAAAATATCTTCTTCTACTTTATTTAGGCACCATTACCTCTTGCTAATTACAATAAATATGTGGAGAGAGTCAACCTCTTATCACTTCTAATTTGGTAATTTCATTTGGTTCCTTTGGGCATTGTTATTAGAAACTGATATGGGTCATAGATTTGGCAGATTTGATTGCTTGTTTCAAGGTGAAATCTTCTTTATCCCTTACTTTGGAAATTTCATTCAGAATGTATGGATAGCTGATCCTTTTCCAAGCACATACTAGGTAGGAATATGAGATGAGTAAGCAGAGCTGCTTACCTGAAGGAGTTTATAATATCGAAGGAAGATAAAACAGTTGCACAGAGAGCTATAACATAAAGATGGGATAAATGCTAGGAGAAATATACAAAGTGCTGTAGGAAAAGAGAAAAGAGACTTATTTCCAGTAAGAAACTAAGGTACACTTCATGAAAGAAGGGAGTTTTTTAACTGGGCTTTGAAAATTGAGTAGGATTTCAACAGGTGAAGATTAGGGGAGGACGTTGCGTACTGAAAAACATGAGTGGTCAATTGAGGTGGAAAACATACATGGTGTATGGGAAACAGGGGTCCAAAGTGCCCAGGAGGCTGGGTGGCACTTCTACAGGATGTTGAAAACTGGAGTGATAGCCACATTAAGGAAGCCCTTGGATGTCTCACTATCCATTGAGAGCCAAAGGAGGCTTTTCAACAGGGCAATGAACCTTTTTTCCTTCTGCTGATAGCTACCTACAGCAGCATATCATGTTCTCCTTATCTTTTATGCTCTGCACTTGCAAAGAAATTGCCATGATAACACTTCTGTTTGGAGACCTTCTTCTCCAAGCACTTTAAAATCATACATCCCCCCCCTTACTCAATCTTTTGGCACAATGCTTTGCTATCTTTTGCTCCTTTGGGGGCACTGTTATTAGAAACTAGCTGATAAGGGGTATGGATTGTTATGCGTGTATACTCACTGTAATAAAGGACTCTTGTCAAAACCTTATAGCTCTCAACCTGTCATTTGATTTAAATATAGTCTCCACTTAATATCTGTTGTGTCACATTAATGCTGAACAACAAGAAATGTTCTCTTGAGACGGTCATATAACTTCTTTTACCTTACTTTTTTTAAATTCCAAGATTCAGATTTCACTCACTATTTTGGGGGTAGAGTACAAGTCCTGTTACACATACAGATAGTGACTCTTTTCTCCCAGTTTGTGTCTTGCTGATTTATCTTAATAAAAATATTTTTAATCAGCTTTATTTAGATATGATTTAATACCATAAATTCACCCACTTTAATTGTCCATTTTAATGAATTTTTAGTATATTTAAAGAGTTGCACAACCATCACCACAATATAATTTTAGAATATTTTCATTTCTCTACAAAGAGACCTTGTACCTAATTACAGTTATTTCTCATTCCTACTCCCAGCCTTAGGCAACCACTAATCTACTTAGTCTCTCTTATTACTTGCTTTTTGGGAGACATTTTATATAAGTGGAAATATACAATGTGTGTTCTTCTGTGTCTGTGTTTCACTTAACATAATGTTTTTGAGGTTCATCCATGTTGTAACATCTATCAGAATTTCTTTCCTTTTTTACTGTATTCCATTGCGTGGATGTCATACGTTGTGTTTATCTATATGCCAGTTGATGGACATTTGGGTTATTTCCAGTTTTGGGCTATTGTGAATAATATTGCTATGAACATTTGTATACAAATTTTTGTATGAACATGTTTTCATTTATTTTGGGTAGATTCCTAGGAGTGGAATTGGTGAGTGATATGATAAAGTTATTTTTAACCTTTTAAGAAAGTACCAAAATGTTCTCAGAAGTAGCTGCACTATCTTGCATTATTACCAGAAGTATATGAGGACTCCAGTTTCTCTGCATCCTTTTCAACACTTATTATCGTGTGTCTTTTTGACTATAGCCATTTTAGTGGATGTGATGGTATCTCCTTGTGGCTTTGATTTTCATTTTGCTAATGACTAAGGATGTTGAACATTTTTTCATGTGTTTATTGGCCATTTGTATATTCTCTGAAAAAATGCAAATCCAAATCCTTTAATCATTTTAATTGTTTTACTTGCCTTTTTATTATTGATTTGTAAGAGTTTTATATATATTCTGGCTTCAAGTCCCTTATCAGATATATAATTTGCAAATATTTTCTCCCATTCTGTGGGTTTTATTTTCATTCTCTTGGTGGTGTTTTTTGAATCTCAAAATTTCAAGATTTTGACAAAATCCAATTCGTCAATTTTTTTCTTTTCTTGCTGTGCTTTCGCGTTCACCCACTTTTTTTGAAGTGTGGGTCAGATTCACTTAAGAAAACTCTATTTGCTGTCATTTGTGATGATAAAACAAATGGAGGCCTCTATCACCTTCATTGCAAGGTGGTCGGGCCTGTTTGCTCTGAAACATCAGTTGATCTACTGTGGATTTCTTGAAATCTGAACAGTGAATTAGAAATTACTTTCAGTGTTGGGGGTTCACTGCCTCCACAAACTTCTTCTTGTTCTTCTTATTGCCCTGTCCTTACTCTTGAAGTAGTAAGCGATCTAGGTTCTGAGAGACTCAGAACGTGTTATCCTCCCAGCTCCTGGAGGGTTCTAGGGTATCACGCACAGTATATTCAAAGATAATCCATGAGCCTGGTGTTGGCAACAGACTATTTCAAACCTGCTCTCCTTGACTTTGTCCAGGTTTCCACAGCTCAAAGCCACAGAATTAAGTTATGAAAGAGCCTGGACTAGGAGTCAGAAGACCTGGGTTCTAACCTTGAATCTGTGTCTTCCTTACTTTCTTTTCTTTTCTTTTCCTTTTTCTTTTTCTTTCTTTCTTTTTTTTTTTTTTTGAGACAGGGTCTCGCTCCGTCACCCAGGCTGGAGTGCAGTGGTGTTATCATAGCTCATTACAACTTTGAAATCCTGGGCTCAAGCGATCTTCCTGCCACAGCCTCCTGTGTAGCTGGGACTAAAAGCGTGCCACGATGGCCGTCTAATTTTTCTATTTTTTGTAGAGACGAGGTCTTGCTCTTGCTCAAGTTGGTCTCGAACTCCTGGTCTCAAGCAGTCCTCTCGCCTCAGCCTCCCAGAGTGCTAGGAGTGTGAGCCACCACACTCGGCCTTGCGTCTTCCTTGCTTTCTGACTTTGAGCAAATTACTTAATCTTACTGTAATTTAACTTTCTCATTTAGAAAATGGGGTTTTGGATGTCTAATATTGCTCCTTTAAGGTAGTGGTTCTCAGTGGAGGGTGATTTCCTCCCTTCCCTTTTGTTCCTCCACCCTCCTACCCTTACTGCCCCGGGGAAACTGTAATATCTACACATACTTTAGGTCATTACAAGAAGGGGGTGCTATACGCAGAGTGGATAGAGACCAGGGATGCTGCTAAACATTCTATAATACATAGGACAGCTCTCAAAAACAAAGGATTGTCTGGCCCCAGGTGTCAATAGTGCTGAGCTTGAGAAACCTTACTTGAGAGCATAATTTTAATTAATATTTTGTTAGGAAATTCCCCTCTCTTGCTTTGTCCAAGTATTTCCTTTTTTCCAAAGCTCAGCTCTACAGTGGAACCTTCTTTGTACATTCTAATTCATAATCATTAATTTTTTTTATTTTCTGAATTCCTATGGCACTTATTATTATGTCATTAATATGTATAGTACAATAAAGCTAAAAATAGAACTGTAGGCACTTTAAAAAATAAGCATATATTTATAGGCTAATCAATTAAAATATTACAATTTATAACATTTTCATTTTTGTCATCATAGTAATTCTGGACATTATGAACATTCTGTATATCAGCTGGTGGTCTTGAGAATCCTGCAGTACCCATTACAGCTAAAATAATGTAGAGGCTAAAGATTTTGCCAATTTACGTGTCAGGATCTTTCCCAGGCCAACTCCATTCTGAGCTGTTTACTGGGGGACAAATCCAGCAAAAAAAGTCTCAGATGGTTCCACTCAGGGCAATAGAGACCCTATCCAGGCTCACTTAGGGACAAGTCTGTCAAAGACACAAAGGTGGGGCCTAAGTGGAGATTTTGTGGCAAGTCCACTCCATGGTGTATACAGGGAATTTATTTTCTAAATTAAATTTCTTTACACTCTGTCTCTGTATATCACCCTCTTTTAACATCTCCCTATTTCTATACCACATCATATAGATTATGAATTATTATTTTTGCCAAAATATGAGCTGGCTTAAGAAACACAATTTAGAGGCCATCATTGGAGTCATTTGTGAAAGCATTAAAAAGCACCAGGTGCAGGACGGACCCCTTGAGGACCACTGCTCAATATGCCCCCAAGGCTGACATTTAACCATTGATGACTTCTGAGTAGAGCCCTCTGACCAATATTACATCAATCGATAGTGTTCTTCCAAACCCACATCCCCAGAATCACTTCCTTCCTTGGAGCTGACCCCATTTATTATCATTAATTGTTTGACTCAGAATAGCTAAAATTTTTTAAAGGTAACTCCAAATGACTGATAAAAAGTATGAATATATACTTATATGTGACTTAGGTATATACTTACATGTGACTTTGACTGACATAAAGAGTTTAAACTCAATTGCATGGCAGGCATCAGTTGGTGAGCAAACAAAAATATGATGACTCTTCAGTTTTCATTTTACCGTAACGAGTTACTAAAAGAATCTCTGTCCTGCCTCTTTTGTGGAACCTGCTTTCCTAATTGTGTTCATTGAGCCTTAATTTGACCATATGGACTCTGTGTGTGTGTGTGTGTGTGTGTGTGTGTGTGTGTGTACAAAGAGGTTAATCTGTACAATTAGCATTGGATTTTACATGATATTCTCTCTGTGGAATATCCACTACTCAATTTTATAATTTTACCAAATAAATCCAACCAGTGGACTTTCCACTTTACTCATTTATTTAATTATAATTTGATAGAATATTTTTAGGAATCAATCAAAAGATGTTTTTATTAATAAACTTTATTTTTTAGAGCAGTTTCAGGTTTACAGTTCTATGTGTTCTCCATTTCTCCTCTCTCCTATTTAGTTAATAAAGAATATTAACATCTTGCATTGGTATGTCACATTTGTTACAACAGATAAACCAATATACATTATTACTGACTAATGTAGTTTACAGTAGAGTTCATTCTTTTTGTTGTACAGTTTTATGGGTTTTGCAAGTATATAAAGTTCTGTATCCAACATTACAGTGTTGGACAGAATACAGGCACATATGTTGGAGATACTGCGAGTTTGATTCCAGACCACCAAAATAAAGTGAATATCACACTAAAGGGAGTCACAAGAATTTTTTGAAAGTTATTTTTACACTATATTGTAGTCTACTAAGTGTGCAATAGCATTATGTCTCTAAAAGCAATGTACATTCCTTAGTTAAAAAATACTTCATTGCTAAAAAATGCTAATGATCATCTGAGCCTTCAACAAGTTGTAGTCTTTTTGCTGGTGGAGGGTCTTGGCTCAGTGTTGATGGCTACTGACTGATTAGTGTGGTGGTTGCCAAAGGTTAGTGTGCCTGTGGCAATTTCTTACAGTAAGACAACAATGAAGTTTGCTACATCTATTGACTCTTCCTTTCGTGAAATATTTCTCTATAGCATGAGATGCTGTTTGATACCATTTTACCCACAGTAAAACTTCTTTCAAAATTGGAGTCAATCCTCTCAAACCCTGCTGATGCTTTATCAACTAAATTTATGTAATATTCTAAATTCTTTTTTGTCATTTTAACAACGTTCACAGCATCTTCACCAGTAGAGTCCATTTCAAGAAACCACTTTATCTGCTCATTCGTAAGAAGCAACTCCTCACCCATTGAAGTTCGATCATGAGATTGCAGCTATTCGGTCCCATCTTCAGTCTCCACTTCTAATTCTAGTTCTCTTTGTAGTTCCATAATATCTTCAAGTTATTTCTTCCACTGAATTCTTGAATCTTTCAATGTCATCTATGAGGGTTGAGATCAACTTCTTCCAAACTTCTGTTAATGTTGATATTTTGACCTATTCCTATGAATCAAGAATATTCTTAATGGCATCTAGAATGGTGAATCCTTTTCAGAAAGTTTCAATTTACTTTGCCAAGATTCATCAGGGGAATCACTCTCTATGGTCAATATAGCCTTACAAATTGTATTTCTTAAATAATAAGATTTGAAAGTTAAAATTTCTCCTTGATCTGTGGGCTACAGAATGGATGTATTAGCAGGCATGAAAAAACTTTAATCTCTCTTTACATCTACATTAGAGCTCTTGGATGACCAGGTGCATTGTAAATGAGCAATGATATTTTGAAAAGAATCTTTTTTTCTGAGCAGTAGGTCTTAACAAAGGGCTTGATATATTTAGTAAGCCATGCTGTAAACACATGTGCTGTCATCAGACTTTGTCGTTCCATTTCTAGAGCATGGGCAGTGTATATTTGACATAATTCTTAAAGGGCTCCAGGATTTTCAGAATGATAAATGAGCGTTGGCTTCAGCTTAACATCACCGGCTGCATTAGTCCCTAACTAGAGAGTCAGCCTGTCTTTTGAAATTTGAAGCCAGGCATTGAATTCTCCTCTTTCACTATGAAAATCCTAGATGGCATCTTCTTCCAATAAAAGGCTGTTTCATCTTCACTGAAGGTCTGTTGTTTAGTGTAGCCACCTTCATCAATGATCTTAGGTAGATCTCCTGAATAACTTGCTAGAGCTTCTCTATCAGCACCTGCTGTGTCACCTTGTATTTTTATGTTATGGAAACAGCTTCTTTCCTTAAAACTCATGAACCAACAACCTGTCCTAGCTTCAAACTTTTCTTCAGCAGTTTTGTGCAGCTCTTGCCTCTCTCAGCCTTCTCAGCCTTCATGAAACTGAAAAGAGTTAGAGCCTTGCTCTGTCTTGGGCTTTGGCTTAAGGGAACGTTATGGCTGGTTTGATTGTCTATATAGACCACTCAAACTTTCTCCGGATCAGCAATGAGGCTGTTTCACTTTCTTATGATTCATGTATTCACTGGAGTAGCACTTTTAATTTCCTTCAAGAACTTTTTCTTTGCATTCATAAGTTGGCAGTTTGGCTCATGAAGCCTAGCTTCTGGCTGATCTCGGCTTTTCATATGACTTCCTCACAAAGATTTGTCATTTCTGGCTTTGTTACTATAGGTTTATAGTATATTTTGAAGTCATGTGGTGTGAATCTGCCAGCTTTGTTCTTTTTGCTCAGGATTGCTTTGGCCAACATGCTCCTCAACAACCAGTGGCTCAATAAAAAAAAATTAAGAAGGAAAATTTTTAAAAATTAGGAAACAAATGAAAATAAAGACACAGCATACCAAAACCTATGGAATACAGCAAAAAGGGTACTAAGAGGAATGTTTATAGCAGTAAATACCTACATCAGAAAAAAAGAAAGACTCCAAATAAACAACCAATTATGCACCTCAAGGAACTAGTAAAGCAAGAACAAACCACATCCAAAATTAGTAGAAGGAAAGAAATAATAAAGATCAGTGTAGAAATAAAAGTAATTTAGACTAAAAAAATACTAAAAATAAACAAAAATTTCAAAAACAAAATTTGTTTTGAAAAAATAAACAAAATTGACAAACCTTTATCTAGACTAAGAAAAAAAGAGAGAAGACTCAAAAAATGTAAAAGAAGACATTACAGCCAATACCACAGAGATACAAAGTATCATTAGAAACTATTATGAACAACGATATGCCAATAAATTGGAAAACCTAGAAGAAATGGATACATACAACCTACCAAGATTGAACCATGGGGAAATAGAAAGCCTGAACAGACCAATAATGAGTAACAACATTGAATCAGTAATAAAAATCATCCCATCAAAGAAAAGCCCAGGACCTGATAGGTTGACTGCTGAATTCTACCAAACACTTAAAAAAGAACTAATACCAATTTTACTCAAACTATTTCAAAAAATTTAGAAGCAGAAAATACTTTCAAACTCATTCTATAAGGACAACGTAGCTAGATACCAAAATCAGAAAAAGACACAACAAAAGAAAGAAAATTACGGGCCAATATCCCTGATGAACATAGGTAGAAAAATTCTCAATAAAATACTAGTAAACAGAATTCAACACACATTAAAAAAATCATTCACCATAAACAAGTGAGATTCATCCTAGGGATACTAGGATGGTTCAACATATGCAAATCAATAAACATGATGCAGCACATTAACAGAATTAAGGACAAAAACCATATGATCATTTCAATAAAGGCAGAAAAAGCATTCAATAAAATTCAGCATCACGTCATGATAAAAACTCTCAACCAATTGGGACATACCTCAACACAATTAAGGCATATATGACAATCTCACAGCTAATATCATATTCAATTGGGAAATATTAAAAGCTTTTCTTCTATGATGAAAAATAAGACAAGGATGCCCGCTCTTGTCACCTCTTTGTTTTATTTTAATAGATTTAGGGGGTACAAATGAATTCCATTACATGTACACATTGTATAGTGGTGCAGTCTTGGGTTTTGGTGTAGCCATCACACTTTTGTCACTTCTATTCAACATTATACTGGAAATCTTAGCCAGACCTATTGGGCAAGAGAAAGAAATGAAGGGGATCCAAATTGGAAAGGGAGAAGTAAAATTATATACTATAGACATTTTAATAATATTAATTCTTCTAATCCATAAACATGGAATATCTTCCATTTTTTTGTGTCCCCTTCAAGTTCTTTCATCAGTGTTTTATAGTTTCCTTATAGAGCTCTTTCACTTCTTTAATTGAATTTATTCTAGTTATTTCATTTTTGTAGTTATTATAAATGGGATTGCTTTCTTGATTTCTCTTTCAGATTGATCACTGTTAGCATATGGAAACACTACTGGCTTTTATATGTTGATTTTGTATCCTGCAACTTCGCTAAATTCGTTTATCAATTCTGAGAGTTTTTTGGTCTATACTACCCAAAGCAAACCACAGATTGAGTGCAATTCTTTTCAAAATACCAATGATATTCTTCACAGAAATAGAACAAAAATCCTAAAATTCATATGGAATCACAAAAGACCATGAATACCTAAAGCAATTCTGAGCAAAAAGAATGAAGCTGGAGGCATCACACTACCTGAATTCAAATTATATTACAAAGCTATAGTAACCTAAACAGCATGGTACTAGCACAAAAACAGACATGTGCACCAATGGAACAGGATAAAGAAGTCAGAAATAAATCCACGCACTTGCAGCCAACTCATTTTTGACAAATGTGCCAAAAATATAAATGTGTCATGGTGAAAGGATGATCTTTTTATAAATGGTTCTGGAAAAACTGGATATCCATATGCAGAAGAATAAAACTAGATCCCTATCTTTTACCATATACAAAAATCAGCTAAAAATGGATTGGAGACATAAATATAAGACCTAAAACTATGAAAGTACTAGAAAAAAACACTGGAGAAATGCTATAGGACATTGGTCTGGGCAAAGATTTTTTGGGTAAGATCTTGAAAACACAGGCAACAAAAGCAAAACTAGACACATAGGATTTCATCAAACTAAAAAGCTTCTGCACAACAAAGGAAATAATTGACAAAATGAAGAGACAACCTACATAATATCCATCAGACAAGGGATTAATAAACAATATCTAAGGACTTCAAACAACTCAATAGTAGAAAAACAAATAATCTGATTAAAATATGTGCAAAAGACCTGAATAGACATTTCTCAAAAGAAAACATATAAATGGCCAACAGGTATATGAAAAAATGCTCAACGTCACTAATAATTAGAGAAATACAAGTCAAAACCACAATTAGATATCATTTCACCCTAGTTAGAATGGCTATTATCAAAAAGACAAAAAAATAACAGATGCTGCCAAGGATATGGAGAAAGGGGAATGCTTGTACTTTGTTGGTGGGAATGTAAAGTAGTACAGCCATTATGCAAAATGGTATGGAGCTTCCTCAAAACATTAAAAATAGAACTGCCATATGATCCAGAAATCTCACTACTGAGTATATATGCAAAGGAAATAAAATCAGTATGTGGAAGAGAGATATGCACTTCAATGTTTATTGCAGCATTATTCATGATAGCCAAGATATGGAATAAATTTAAGTGTCCATAAAGGGAGGAATGGATAAAGAAAATGTGATCTGTATACACAATGGAATACTATTCAGTCTTTAAAAAGAAGGAAATTCTGTCGCAACAACATGGATGAAGTTGGAGGGTATTATGTTAAGTGAAATAAGGCAGGCCCAGAAAGACAAATACTGCATGATCACACTAATATGTGGAGTTTAACAATTTTGATCTCATACGAAACCACAGAAGACCCTGAATAGCCAAAGCAATCTTTTTCTGTATTTTTATTGATATATCATAGTTGTACATATTTCAGGGGTACATGAGATATTTTGGTGCATTTATACAATATGTAATGGTCAAATCAGGGTAATTGAGATATCCATCACCTCAAACATTTATCTTTCCTTTGTGTTGTGAATACTACAACTGTTTTCTTCTAGCTATTTTAAAATACACAATAAATTATTGTTAACTATAATTTCTATACTGTGCTATCGAATACTAGAATTTATCATATATGACCATATTTTTTGCTCATTAACCACCTTCTCTTCATTGTCCCATCTCCCTTTCCCATCCCAGCTTCAGGTAACCACTATTCCACTTTCTTTCCATGACATCAAAATTGTACTTCCTTTTACCTAATAGCTCTGGCTAGGACTTCTAGTACAATGTTGAATGGAAATGGCAAGAGTGGGCGTGCTTTTCGTGTTTCTATTCTTAGAGAAAAAACTTTCAATTTTTCCCCTATGAAAATGATGTTAGCTGTGGGATTTTCATATACATTCTTTATTGTGTTGAGGTACATTCCTTCTATACTTAATTTGTTAATTGTTTTTATCATGACAGGATGTTGAATTTTGTCAGATGCTTTCTCCACATCTTTTGAAATGATCATATGGTTTTTGTTCTTCATTCTGTTAATGCGATGTATCATGTTTATTAATTTGCATATGCTGAACCATTCTTACATCCCTGGGACAAATCCCATTTGATCATGGTGAATTATCTCACTAATGTGCTGTTGAATTTGGTTTACTAGTATTTTGTTGAGGATTTTTGCATCTATGTTCATCAGGAATATTGTTCTGTAGTTTTCTTTTTGTGTTGTGTCCTTGTCTGTCTTTGATATCAGGGTAGTGCTGGTCTCATAAAATGAGTTTAGAAGTATTCCCTCTTCTTGAATTTTTTAGAAGGGTTTGAGAAAAATTGGTGTTAGTTCTTCTTTAAATGTTCAGTAAAATTTAGCCATGAAGCCATCTATCTGTTCCTGTGCCTTTCTTTAATGGGAGACATTTTATTACTGATTCAAATTTCTTACTCTTTATTGATTTGTTCAGATTCTCTATTTCTTCATAATTTAATTTTGATAGATTGCATGTATCAAAGAATTTATCCATTTTTTCTAGGTTATCTAGTATATTGGTGTATAGTTTTCCTAATAGTTTCTAATTATACTTTGTATTTCTGTAGTATCAGTTGTAATGTCTTCTTTTTCATTTTTAGTTTCACTGGAGTCTTCTCTGTTTTTCTTCTTAGTTAGTCTAGCTAAAGTTTTGTCAATTTGGTTTATCTTTTCAAAAACAAACTATTTCGTTGATCTTTTGGAATTTTTTAGTCTCAATTACTTTTATTTCTGCCTGATCTTTAGTATTTCTTTCCTTCTACTAATTTTTGGATTAGTTTGCTGTTGTTTTTCTAGTTCCTTGAGGTGCAACATTAGGTTGTTTGAGATCTTTCCTCTTTTTTTGACATAAGCAATTTGTTGCTATAAACTTTCCTTTTATAACTGCTTTTGCTGCATCCCATAAGTTTTGGTATATTAGTTTCCATCTTCCTTTGTCTCAATATATTTTAAATTTTCTTTCAATTTCTTCATTGGCCCATTCATTGTTCAGGAGCATATTGCTTAATTTTTTTGTGTTTGTGAATTTTTAAGAGTTCATAGAAATTGATTTCTAGTTTTTTACCATTATAGTCAGAAAAGATACTTGATATGACTTCCATCTCAAATTTTTTAAAACTTGTTTTGTGACATAACATATCATCTACCCTAGAGAATATTTTATGTACATTTGAGAAGAATGTGTATTCTGTAGCTGTTGAATGGAATGTTCTGTAAATGTCTGTTTGGTCCATTTGTTCTATAGTGTAGTTCGTGTCTAATGTTTTTCTTATTGATTTTCTGTCTGGGTGATCTGTCTATTGTGAAAGCAGGGTGTTGAAGTCCCCTACTACAGTCTATTTCTCCCTTCAAGTCTATTAATATTTGCTTTACATATTTATGTGCTCTAATGTTAGGTGCATATACATTTATAATTTTTGTATCCTTTTGGTGGATTGACCCCTTCATCATTGTGTAATGACCTTTGTCTCTTTTTATGGTTTTTGACTTGAAGTCTGTTTTAGCTCCTGTAATTATAGCTATTCCTGCTGTCTTTTGGTTTCACTTTGCATGGAATATCTTTTTCTATCCCTTCATTCCCAGTCTATGTGTGTCCTTAGAGGTGAAGCTAGTCTCTTGTAGGCAGCATATAGTTAGGTCTTATTTTTTTAATCCATTCAACCATTCTATGTCTCTTTATTGGAGAATTTAATCCATTTACATTGAAGGTAATTATTGGTAGGTAAGGACTTAACTACTGCTCTTTTGTTAACTGTTTTCTATTTGTTTGGTAGATTTTTTGTTCCTTTCTTCCTATCTTGCTGTCTTCTTTCTTTGTGGTTAAATAATTTTCTCTAGTAGTATATTTTGAGTCCTTGATAATTATTTGTTGTGTATCTACTGTAGGTTTTTGCTTTGTGGTTTCCGTGAAGCTTACAAAAAACATCTTATTGTTGTAAAGGACTATTTTAAGCTGATAACAACTTGATTTTGATCACAAAATCCACTCTACAATTTACTCCACTCCCCCCATTTTGTATTTTTGATGTCACAATTTACATGTTTTATATGGCAGTTACTTTAACAAATTATTATAGTTATTTTTATTTTTAATAATTTTGTCTTTTAACATTGATACCTAAAATACAAATGATTTACACATCATCATTATAATATTAGAGTATTCTGAAATTGACTATTTACTTAACTTTTACCAGTGAGTTTTTTACTTCCATATGTTTTGATGTTATTCATTAATGTCATTTTCTTTTACCTTGAAGAGCTCCCTTAAGTATTTCCTATAAGATAGGTCTAGTGTGGATGACCTCCCTCAGTTTTTGTTTGTCTGGGAAAGTTTTTATCTCTCCTTCATTTTTGAAGGAGAGTTTTTCTGGGTACCATATTCTTGTTTGTTATCCCACTCTCTCTTGGCCTTTAAGGTTTCTGCAGAGAAGTCTGCTGCTAGGCATATTAGAACTCCCTTATATATTATTGGTTTGTTTTCTTTGCTGATTTCAGAATCCTCTATTTGTCTTTGATTTTGAGAGTTTGATTATAATATGTCATGGGATAGTCTTATTTGGATTAAATATGATTAGGTAATTTTAATCTTTCTGTACCTGGATATCTGTATTTTTCTCCAGGCTTGGAAAGTTTTCTGCCACTGTCTCTTTAAATAGCTTTCCTTTTTATAAATATCTCAGTTGTATTTTTATAAGTCCACTTCTGACATATATCCATATTAATTTGAGATTAGTTATCTCAAAGCATACAGAAATTACCTATATTTGCCTATAAATTTATTAAATGCTGACAAAAGAATACTTAATGTATCAATATTTAAGCATATCAACATAATAGAACTTTTTCCAACTTTTTAAAGTATTTTTCCTGCCTAGCCAATTTATATTTGACATTTTGGTTACATGTACATATAAGAACAAACATATTCCTCAACTGACCATAAGATAAACCAGCATAAATGTCTTTTTTTCTGGATATAATTAAAGTTTCAGAGGCAAAGTAGTTCAAATGAGAGCAAATAAGCTGACCTCCTTATGAAATAAACTAGACAAAAATCAAGAAGTATTAAAGGTGCTAAAGATTAATTCCATAAATCTTCCTCTCTTTCGTATCTTTTAAATATACAAGTATGCACTCTGGGTATGTGTGAATTAAAATACTTCTAATCTAGACTGTAAGCTCCTACGGACAGGGCTATTGTTACTCAATAAAAGGCCCTGGGGCAAAAAACAGAGGTAGCACAGGTGAGCAGAGGGCACCTGTCCTTCATCAAGCTATCCACATAAACTTACAGAAGAGGTAAACTAGATTATCTAAGTCTCAATGGGCTTGGATATTTACCTGGGCCTTCAAGTAATGTTTAACTTTATTAAGTTTTATTTTGTTGTTCTAGATGATGTTCGTCCCACTGTTTTTGTAATTGGGGTAAAGTGGGAGGCTTAACTAGTCTAAGAATGTTTAATACACTCCATAAACTGTTTAAATCAAAGATTTTTATTTATTCTTCTGCCAAACACATTGATTTCCATCTTCAATATTTTTTTTTAAGATAAGAAACAGTAAATCAACTGAAGAAACAGCTGGGCTCTTGGGCTATAAAACAGTATTACACTTTAGCACATTGATTGCAAAATGCAGAGCCTTAATGGTCTTTTTCCTGATACTTTCCTAAAATATATGCACTCTGAGACCATGCTCTAATATAGGACATTATTTAGCCATTTAAAACTTCAAAGCAAGTGAATGCAATCTCTTCTGGGTTTCTACCCATTCCTAGTTCCTCTCTTACAAAAGCCCCGTAGTACTTTTTTCTTCCATGGAGGCTTGGTGGCCACTAGTCCCCAGAGTCCCAAGACCTTAGCAAGATGAAAATGTATTGACTCTTTTTGATAATAATAATAATAAAAGCTTTAACCAACATAGTACTCTTAGGAGGAGAGAGGTTTTCTTTCTGCCCTGAGGAAATCAGTAAACATAAACACAATTGAATTTTTGTATTAAACATGTGAGTTGAACTTTTCATATCTTGCCTCTTGTCTGAGAAGCTTAAGGAGGTCACCGGTTCCTTATCTGCTCCTTTTTTCTGGATCAAGTAGAAATGCAAATCTTTACATTATCCTTCTGGATCATTTTTGCCTCATCACTGTTCAATAGAAGTCTCTGCAATGATTGAGAAGTTTCATATCTGTGGTTATCAAACACTTGATATGTGGCTAGGGTCACTGTAATACTAAATTTGTACTTCTTAAAGTCTAATAAATTTAGATTTACAATTAAATAGCCACATGTGGCTAGTGGCTATCATATTGGAAAACACAAGCTTAGGTGTTCTGGAAAGCAACTTAATAGCATATATCAAGAATCTAAAAATATTAATTATTTTTATTTTAAGAGCTATATTCCATGACAAAATAGTCAGTAAAAGATTCACATACAACAATTTTTGTCTTAATATTTGCATTCTAAATAAAATGGGAATAGTCAAATAAATTATGGTATATTCCATGGCTGTTAAAATATTGGCTTAGAATAAAATTTAAATCAAATGGGTTACTGCTTATGTTATGGTATTAAGTAAATATACATGAATTCAAACTTTCTATAGTGTTATCCCAAATTTAAATATATATAATTAAAGTAATTGAAGGAAATTAACCAAAATATTAATGGCTTTATTTTTTTATAATGAGCATACAAGTGATTTTAATTTCTTCTTTATATTTTTCTTGTAATTTAAAGATTTTACACAATGCATAGGGACTACTTTTTAAATGGAAATATCCCTAATAAACATTATTTTTAAAACAGTTGTAAATATAGAAGGCATGAAAATAAAAATGGAGAAAAGAGCATTGGACTCGAAAACTAGAAGGTCAGTGGTGGAATTTAATAGTGCAGATTAAGGTAGACAATGTCAGAAGCTGATCAAAAGGGATCAGAGAATGAGTGGGGAGTAGAGACCCAAAGACATCAGGTTCCAACTGTCCCTTCAGAAGATACGACTCTGAAAGGAAAGAGGAAAATATGTCATAATCATCATATTTTGAGTACCTACTAAATATTGTACTTGATTTTTTACATTTAACAGACAAAACAATTAAGTGTTGTAATGTCCACTATAAAAAAAAAACTGGGACTTAGAGAAACTGCATAATTTGTTTTAGAAAAAACAAAGTATCTGGCACTAAAACTTGGTGACTTTCCACCATGCTTCACTGTCTCCTACAGGTTGGTAAGTAAGGTCAGGTGAATGGTGTCTTTTTTTTTTCAGCTAGTGCAAACCCATCCAAGCAATAAGGAAAGAATCACACAGCACTGTACTCTTCTACATATTTCATTTCCTTATCAGTAGAGCAGAGCCGCTAATATATGAGTTGGGACTCAGGCTAGCCTGGACTCAAATCCTTCTGCCCCACCTTATATCCACTGCACGACTGTAGGTGCACTATGTACCCCTTCAGCCTCAGTTTCCTCATTTGTCTAGTGGAGATAATATGATAACATCTACCTCAGAGAGCTGTTATGACGATTAGGAGGATAATACATGTAAGCATAAAATTCCTGGCACAAAATGACCCTGATACACAGTTGATATAGTGTTGATACTGTTTTTGTTATAATATGACTGAGTTATCCTGGATTTCTTGGAAGTGGTAGAGGACAGGTCTTTATCATATTATATTTTTAGAAACATGCTATGTTTTAGTATGCAAAGACAAAATTTTACTCACTGGCTGAATTATTCCCTCAACAAACATCTATTAATGCCAACTATGTGCCCAATACAATGCTAGGAAATGGAGATGGGAGAATGAATTAGGCATTGGCTCTCTTCTAAGAAGCAAGTGGAGAGACATTTATGTAAAGGGATTATTATAAAGCAATGTAAGTAAGTGCTATGCGAGAGACAGGAGCTAATTGCTAGGGAAGCTTGGGGGAACCAACACTCTCCTGGGATAGTTATAAAAGGCATCAGAGAGAAGGTGACTTTTTATGCAATAATAACATATTCTGTGGTCCATGAACTGTACTAAAAGTTTGGCACATTTCATTGAATTTGCTCTTTGTTATGTTATGTTGCCTCCTACCTCATGACCCTCTATTGGAAGTTGCAATATAAGCAAATCCCCTCATATGCCATTCAGAAAAAGTGAAGGCACAGGCTTCTCCAAGTGTGTTCTATGGGAAGCTACCCCTCACAGATGCTACCTAAAAAGGATTCTACAGTCCAATATACTTGAGAGATAAGTAATGCTTTTGCTTTTTAGACTATTGCAATATATGGTGATATTTACAGGTTCTGAGAAGACTTGTTGAGATCTTTTAACTCAGACTTTTCCCAAATAGAAACTACAGCTAAAAAAAAAACTATAAATACCTTAAGGAAGTAAGGTTTATGGAACTCTGTGGAGGTGATGATTTAGGCTGTATCTCTTACCTTCTAAGCAAACATCTGTATCCTTTCTGGAGTACTCTTTTTAATAGGAAGAGGCATGGAGGGATGATGACATCTGCTATGTATCTTAGAATATTTCTAATGAAAATGATACAAGCTTGGCATGGTGGAAATGGTAGTAGGAGAAGCTGAGAAGTTGGTGAAGTGGCAAAAAGTGAAGAACCAGAAAACAGCAAAGTTGTTGAAGATTGTATTGTTTAGGTAAGAGGGTAACCTGCTAAAAGTTTAGGTTAAGCCCTTGTAAAATTTCAGCAAGATGGTATCATTACAAAGTTTTTAGAAAATATATACACAATTATCATCACATTAATATGAAATAATTCACCCAGTTTATATTATTTTGCTTGGTTTTACTCTATCTTAAACCTAATTAAAATTTCCTTTAGTAATTTTTTAATATTCTCCTAATATTCTAAAATTTGGTTTTATGGTATTACCTACCTATGAATAAGCCTTTTGAAATCACCAAAGATAATTTTAAGCAGTATGCAGTATTTAATTGCATGATTGGTTTTCAATGATACTGTGGTCATGATCTGAATTTTCTTATCAAATGTAATGAATCTTTTCTGATGTATGGTTAATTATTACAATTTGATGAATATCTGTTTAAGGTAACAAAATTGAAGTAATTAGAACACTTATGTTCTACTTTAATGTTGTGATGTAATATTCTAGAAGATGATTAAATGATAAAAAGGCATATTTTGGGGATGTCACTCCCTATCCTGATGCCACCTCTTTTGCCCTTGGGCTCTTTAAGTTTTCTAATTGTCATAAAATTGGATTTTTTAGGAGGTTGTAAATGCTCCATTGGATGATGATGCACACATCAAAACTTTAGTCAATAGCTCAAACATGCTGCCCCTCAAAGGAAAATATAAAAGGCCAGAATGGGGAGAGATGGAATTTGACAGCAGAGTTGCACAATGTATTCCAGGGCTGAGCACCAGGTGTGGTCTGGGATCCTTCAGTGTCAGTGTCAGGACAATCATAGTGGGATACAGAGGACACCCAGGCACTAATGAGTAATTTGCCTCTACTGGGAGGGGAGGGAGCTGGGGACAGCCAGGGTCAGAAGTGTTCAAGGGATCTTCTTTCTTTTCCTCTCTACCACCAACCCAGATTTTATAATGCACGCCTCCTATTTTCCTATACTATAGTAACAAAAAAAAATTAACTCAGGTTTACTTTTTAATTAAATGTAGTACCACTTAGGAAGATGTATGCTAATCTGAGGGCAAATCTGCCGCCCTCAGCTTTACAAGATGCTGGCCCCAGCAGAGCCTGTAAAGCTCTCGATAAGAGAGGTGAAGAGCAAGGTGCAGGTCCCTCAGCGATAACCTCCTGACTCTGACATTATGGGTCTTTCTGCTGGAATTGAGTTCTACATCTTACTCGATGGGTTATTGTCACAGATGAGTAATGAACGCTCCCTGCCCGAGTCCCAGGGTACAAATGGCAGTCGGTCAGGCCATGGGGAGGCCCAGCTGCAGGCCCAGGCTGGACAGATAAAGGGAAGGCAGTTAAAGGCACAGGGACACTGGTGACTGCTCAGGACTAGCTGCGGGGAGCAGCCACAGGATGGGCCTATGGGCTGGGGCACGGAGTGTGTGCATTAATCACAATGTTCCCTGGGCTAATGGGCAGTACAGAGAAAGCTGCCTGGACCAGCAGAACAAAGGCAGAACATGATGAAGAGGGCACCTCTGCCAAGTGGGAGTTTACAGGGTTGGTTTTTGGAAGGTGAAATAAAATAAATGACAGTTACCATGAACATAAACTGCAGGCAGAAGGCATGATTAGGTAGCATGTGCAGGGTAGTCTGTTTTTATTCCTTCCAGTGTTCCTTCACAAAATAAACCTGGATTTGTTTCACTCGGATGTCTGACTTCTTTGCAGCCTCCTAAGGAGCTCAGCTCGAGGGTGAAGGGCGTCCTTTCTGAGGAGCAACACTGCAGGCTTGATATGAGTTCTATTAAGTGTCTGGTTATAATTTCAAAAGTAATGTTTGAAGTGATTCTCACAATATAACAGATGACATAATTAACTATATATTTTTTAAAAATTACGATTGAATTATCATATAGATCTTCATTTAAAAAAAAGAACTTGACCAGACTGACTATAGTGAATTCTGATGCTCCACTTGACAGTTCCCTCCTGAATTTCCTGGAGGGAGGGAGGGAGGGAGGGAGGGGGGGAGAGAGGGAGAGAGAGAGAGAGAGAGAGAGAGACACGGGAGGAGGAGGAGGAGGAGGAGGAGGAGGAGGAGGAAACGTTCTTCTAGCCAAGCACAGCAAAACTTTAAGAGCAAAAATTGAAAATATATGACCTATTTCTCTGAGCTTAAGATACTGCACAGTTTTTAGGAATAATGATTTAGAGGAAGGTGAACCAATTGAAATTTTAAAAAATATTTTTATAGCAATTGTATTGCAACCGAACTATAAGATGAGGTGATTTATTTATAATCCTTTTTATTCAGAAAGATTTTTATAATCTCCTTCACATTTTGCCAAATAATAGCTCTAATGCTTGTTTAGAAAAAGTTTTAAGTCAGAAATTCCCAGAGAAAAAGGAGGGGGAAGGATGAACCAAGTAGTAAGTAGTAAGTAGAGCAATTAGTTCCAGCTGGGCAAACTAGGCGGGATAAAGTTTCTTTTCTGTCAAACCAAGAGCAACTCCTGAGACATCAGGTCTGAGTGACACAGTGTGATGCGCTTTCTGTCTGGCCAGTCACTCAGACCTGAGTAGGAACAGTCTTCTGTATTTCTTTTTCTTTGTAACAATGAAAGTATATGAGAGATATCTAGTGGCCTGAGAGAGCCATGTTTTCATTTTGTGATTCAGTTCCATTTTTTAAAATTACCTTGCTTCTATTTTCATTTTTAGTAACTATAGTACCATATCCCACCTCCCCACCCCCAAATTCTATGCTGATAAGACAGACAGCTAGAGACATCAAACTAGTTGTCAGCAGACCTAAGAATCTAGTTCTGCTTTGCTGATTACCAATGTTTGGCCTTTGGCAAGCGGTTTCAGTTGGGTGTAGCAAGGACCTCCTTTTTCTCATCTGTAAAATGTAGACTTGGCAATGGGGTTTCATTGATTCTTTGCTCATTCCCCTCAAATGCAATTAAACTACAAAATCTACATACATTTCTACTTGCCTTTGAACAAGGCATTCAGAAATGTAGATTAAAAATTTATCATGAATTAAAATATGCCACTTAGTCCAATAATAACAGTTATACTAAACTCATATGTATAGTATATGAGATGAAGTACCCTAGTGCCTTAAATATAGGAAAATCTTAGGTTTTTAGATAATAACAGAGCATTCCAGCAACTGCAAAATTAAAACATCAATTATCATAAATTATGGCCCCTAATTTGCAGGGCTGTCCTCCTGTGATTTCTTCTTGAAACCTGTCTGGATGATTCTTGCTCACTTCCTAACTGCAGGTAAACACTCACTCATCATTATAAGATAGTGACCTAAGTCCAAAGCAGATCTGCCTCCAACACAACTGTGGTCCATGAGTTAGGATGCATTCCATGTGAAGAACTACCTGGGCCTTTGTGGGGTTGCAGGACTCTCCCGACTTCTACCTTATCATCAGGATAAATATATTTGGCTTCCATGGTCCCAGAAGTAAAGGAGGTGAACCAGAGAGCTCATAGCTGCTCTCATTTCAGAACAATTGACTGTCCCATTATTTAAAGCAAATCAGGGTGTCCTATTTTGAGCCAGGAAAGAAGTGATTGAAGGAGTACATCATGATTTGGAAAATCAATTCTGTTAGTTAACCTTCAACCCTCAGAAGAACCCCAATATGCTTAGGTCAAATGGGTATTAATGAATGTTTTTCCTAATGTGTGATTCTAATGGGTAGGATCATCATAGTATTACCATCTTTATGCTAAAATTTTAGATTTTACAAATGGATGAATTGGCTTAAGAAATGAACAAAATTCATAATTTCCAAAAGAAAAAAAAACTTACAAGTAGAAGACTAAGCATAAGACTCTATGTAATCTTAAAAGTCTAATTTAGTCTAAAGATATTGATTGTGGATGAGAAACAAAAAATCTTAGTTGGCTACATAACACATCAAATAATATATGTGTGTGTGTGTGTGTGTGTGTTTTCCCATGCTAAAATTTGCTCAAATGGTGTTCATTTTCAATCCTGCAGAAGTAGCAAGAAGCAAACTTTTTAATGAATTAAAGACTGGTAGAACAGATGTAATAATGGAAGCAAACTTCACCATGCATTACAGACTGATAGGACAGTCATAATGATGGGAAGCATAAGTGATTGTTTATTCCTTACTATGTAAAGGTTATATTGGTGAAAAAAAGTCTTCTGGAATGAAAATAATTCTAATGCTCGCTCTTCTAAAATGGGATGCTCTTTTTTAAAGTTTGCTGTGGCCTATGCCATTACACATTTTAATGCATTTGAAGTGCTGCTAAAAAGAAACTAAGTTCTTAGAATTTAAAACACAAGGATCCATTTCTGCCTAACAGTCTTATAGTTGTGCATTCCCTGAAGTGTATCCCATCTGCTTTTGGGAGCTCTCATTGCAATATGCAGTGATTGCAGGATAAGCACACCATTTTCCTGTCAATACTTTCCTATTAGCCTCCTGGATCCATACATCATCATCTTGCTGGCCTGCAGTTTGCTTATCTTTGTCTCTGAGGCTGCCTTTGATTTATCTAACACCCAAGCTAATGAGGCATGGAGCCCAGGGTGGCTCCAAGGATAATGCACTTCTGTATAAAAATGCTTAAGGAAGGATCAAGTGATAATCCATTCTAGACTAAAAGGCCTAACCCTTCAACAAATGTTGTATTTCTTAATCGCTAAACTAAGAGTATAATAGCTCCCCCTTAAGCTACTACCATCAGTAAAACTATACACACTAACTACATGCAATTTACCAAAAGAACTGAAAATTGGATTTTAATTTGTGCTTCCAAAAAAAAAGCCAAAAAAACAGTTTCTATCTTAGCAACAGTTATCACCATTATTTGACAGTGTTCTTATGCAAGAATAAGTTAGCTTTAATATTTAATTTACAGTAATAGTTTTATATTCCCTCACTGGGACCTATGTTTTTCTAAAGACAAAAATAACAGAAGCTACAATGTTACTGTGATATGGATAAATCAAGCCAACCATTTCAATAATGGAGGTAATTACAAAGTGTACATATCTGAAACGTACTGAGTGGTTAGGGGTTGTTTAATTAACATAAAAATTTCAATATCATCATCAAGTGTGTTGGTATCACAAAAGCATTGTTAAAAATGTATTTTAAAATAGTAATGATTTTCACTATTTCAGTTATACACAGTTTAGCTATAGAAACACTTTTTACTGATATGCAGTGGATTCTACTTCACTGCAGCAATACAGCACAGGATAAAAAAGCAAGTGATTTAATTTGATCCTAGAAATATAAGCCCAAAATATTTCTCTTAGAAATAGCATTCAAATAAGATATCTATACTGATTTACAGGCATAGATAATTCCCAAGTATCTACTCCCCAATTTATTTTTTCAGTGTAAGCAACCTTAAATTCACTGCACAGAAATTTTCTTAAAATGCTTTACTTTTTCGACTAGTCATTTTCAATGAGAAGTAGGATGCAGAAGATTCTTCCCTTTGTGAATCTTTTGCCAATGCCAGGATCAAAACTATTCTATTTAAAAGCAAATATAGAAGGAAGGAAGAGAGGGAGAAAAGAAAAGAAGGGGGTGGGGAGAGAGAGAGGAGAGAAGAGAAAAAAGTGACAAAAGAGAAGGGAAGGGAGGGAGGGAAGGGAAAGGAAAACAGCCATTCTGCAACCAAATTGTAGCAAAAGTCCCAAGAGAAGAAGGCTTCACTCGGTATCATGGTGCAACAAGAAAATCCTTCACCCACTGGTTCACTCTATGCCCCTGAGGAACTGAGCAAGATAATAAGTCCCTTTATTGGTCACTCACCAACGTTATTGAGAACCAGGGTGGAATTTAATGATGTGACATTATTAGGAATTGTTATTGAGATGTAAATGATCTTCAGTTGGTTTATTTAAGTCACATAAAGAACCTAGTTTAGAATGCAAGTTACTTATTGATTATTAGAGCAATTAACCAAATAAATTTTAGTGCTGGTATTAACATTTTCTGAAAGTCCAAAACTGTTGCTGCTTAAACTCAGCAGAACACTTAAATTGGTCTGGGACCCAAAGATTGTCTTCTTTAGAAGATTTACCTTTAAAGGATTTTTTTTTTTAAAACAAGAAATCAATTGCCAAAAAACCATTCTAAAATGTTTGAAGTTCTTCAATTTTGACTTTTAGCAGGGGGAAAAACATGTATAAGGTGGAGTTGCATAAACTTAATTGTACAAGTAAATAAATGGAATATTCTTTTTTTTTTTTTTTTGCTGTATTAAAAAACTTTGAAGTCAATTAAGGTGGAATCTGTATTGTAGATTTCTTTCTCTTTTTCCCTTTTGCTAGTGTCTATCAGTCAGTCAGCATTGTTCATCATTTTGTGGGTTGACTTTCCTTAGTTGTAATTCTTTCTTTTGTTAGTCTTTATTTTAAAGATGGGATCAAAGCAGGATTTTAGAATAAGGCTTTTGTGAGAACTTATCATCTTCTCTATGACTCTTATGAAATGATAATAGTGTGTATATTTACATACACAAAGGTGTTGTGTGAAGTTAATTGCGTGCATAATTCAACACCCAAATCTGTGAAAATTGCTTGAATTATTTTGATTTCATGGGTAAAAGTTGCTTTTTTTAAACCCTATAGCCTCATCCCAGTGCAGCTACCATGGTGCTGTGCTAGATACTTTTCAAAGGGAATTTCTAATTTACTAATCTGCTAACTGACACCACTGTTATGTCATCTTAAAAGATATACTAATGCCTGAGTGAGAATTTGGGCTAAATTATTGCATTAGTTTCTTGGTGCTGCCATAACAAAGTGGCTTAAAACAACAGGAACATATTCTCTTATAGTTCTAGCTAGAATTCCAAAATCAAGGTGTCAGTAGAGCTATACTCACTCAGGAGGCTTTAGGGAAGAATTTTTCCTTGCCTCTTCCTAGCTTCTGGTGACTACCAGAAATCCTTGATATTCCTGAGCTTGTAGCTGCTTCAGTCCAATCTGTCTTCACATGGCCTTCTCTGTGTGTATCTCTGTCTATGTGTCCCCTTCTCTTCTTATAAATACCAGTCATTGGATTTAGGGCCCACCTTAATCCGATATAACCTCATTTTAACTTGGTTACATCTACAAAGACCCTATTTCCAAATAAAATCATGTTCATAGGTATTGGGGATTGGAACTTTTTCATATCTCCTTGGGGGACACAATTCAATACTGCAGTCATATAAATAATAATCCTCATCTTCTGCCTGCTTTATTAATAATAGCTACTATTTAGTGAGTACCTAGCAAGTGCCAGACCCTTTGAAAGCTTTTTTAAACCTAGGCAAAAAAGGTACTATAATTCCAATTGTGCACAAAGAAAGTGAACTTTAGGTACCATATTACCCAAGATCACAAAGCTTGTGTATGGTGGAGTCAGTATTTAAATTGGGGCCTTTTGTGTTCCAAATCCCATGCACTTTTCCCTATGGGGTCTTCACGAATTAAAGCGAACATAAAGTGTTCATGCTTGGTTTTTTAGTAGACTCACTCTTTTAATAAAGGTAAGTTAAATAGATATGTAAAACTTCATATTTAAGAGAAGAAATCAATGTTTAGTCAAACCTGTCAATGAACACCACACTCTGGGTACAGACCCCAAACTTGGAGGAACCCTGATAGATAATGAATATCACTGTGTGTTACATGAAGTTTCCATCCAATGTCCACTTTTGTGGTTCCAAAGTTACCATATATTTTAGGAGAGCTATCTGTTAAAGAACACTTATAAAGCAAACCAGTGAAATTTTTTAAGAGGTTGAAATAACTGAACAGATATCACTTTGGAGAGGTCTTATAGGGATAATTTTAGATGTGGGCACTCCTTTTATATTAACATATGTGTTGTATTTTCAAATTGCTTTAGTGTAAAATTTCTAATTCAAGGTTATTCATTGCTGAAGCTTCAAGTACTTTATAAAAAATAGCTATTTCTATCTCCAAGTGAAAAGAGGAGAATGAGTTTTAAACATTATTTTATTATTTCATTATTACAATTGGTAGAGACAATAAAATATTATTCTTATTAGACTTTGCATTTGTTTGGTTTGTTTGGTGAAAATAAGCATTTAAAGTTATATTTCTTGGCCATTTATAATGTTTTTTGTGTGTTATGTTCTTAGCTTTTTGTGTGATATGTGTGTGTTAAGGGATGAATGTTTTTTCTCCTCAGGGTTTCCAAGATCTCTTTCTATATTAAAGATATTAACCATTTGTTTACCACACCTGTTGCTTAATATTTTTTCCTGATAACCTATTTCTTTTTAACTTTGTTTATAGTGCTTTTATCTTAACTCTTCCTCCCATTTTAATTCTTATGTAATCAAAATTATTGCTTTATTTCTTTATGGTTCTCTTTTTAAGGTCACATTTAAAAAGTCATTCCATACCTCAAGATTATATAAGTATTTTCCTAGTATTCTTATGTTCTTTATCCTTCTCCTCATTGTCTTTGTAATTATTATTATTTTACATTTTAATATTTAATCCATATGATGATTTGTGGCCCAAGTCTTCATTCTCATTAAGTACCAGGAAGAAATACTATTCTCCTTAAATAAAGTGATGGCTATGATATGCCAGACTGGAGAAAGATGCTCCTTGCCAAGGGAGTTGCTGCAGAGTGTCACTGAATCTCGAGTCCTTCAGCCTGCATTTAGTAACATGAGCCAAAACCCATATCCTGTCAAATTGCTTCCCTCATCCCTGTCTCATTTTCTCCTTTATTGAACTGTGGAGTATTGCACTTGTCTCTAATTTTTCAGAAGTTCTTGCCTATCACATAATTGCTCTTTGATTGTGCCATTCATTAGTTAAAAGTACCAGGCCATGTTTAAAACAAAAGACGAGGAGAGGTTACAAGTGATCAGCGTAGCCTCTCTGAGCCTGTTTGCCGATGCATAAAGAGGACATAACAATGACACTTACTCTAGGCTTGATATGAGGAATAAATAAAATGATTCACGCAAAGCAAGATGGTGCTATTGGAATTACTGTTAGCGTTATTAATGTTACTAATATTTCTTCAAGTCTCATAAAAGATCTGGCTTTGGGGAGTTTTTAATAGCCACTAGGTTGGAGCTTATTTTTGAATTTCAGTTACCTGTGTTGATGCTGCTCCCATTGGAGGGTTAACATAGAGCATGTGGGACATTGTTACTTAAACCAAGGAAATGTAGATGCCTTTAGAATAATTAAATAAAGTATGGCATGATGAAAAAATTAAACTTTTTAAAAATATACTTTTTAGGGCTCAGCTTACTGAATATTACCATCTAAAAATTGCTGGAACAGGGAAGTGGAAAAATAATGGCCTAGAAATTTGAAAACATCAACTAGGGATACTTAGGGAAATATTGAATACATTTCATTTTGCAGTATTTAGTGTTTTACAACAATATTCTTTGCATTCCTGTGTTGCAAAAGATATAATGCAGATGGCCTTACAATATATACCTTATCCATTTTTATTTTTTAAGAACTGAATTGCAAGATTGAACTAGACTACTTAATCATCTTCTTAAAGATTAATAACAAAATAGACAAGCCAGGTGGAGAATATACACTATTTTGTTCACTGGAGCATATACAAATTCTTAATTTTAATGGAAATTTCATTTGAGTCAGCAAAAATATACATGGGCTTTGTTCTCTGAACCAATCTAAGCACATTAGGGTCAATAGCAAACAATTGAGCAACTGTCACTCTCCTGTAACTACATCCATTGGAAAAAAAAGCTGTAATTACAAACTTTGATAGCACATACTTAGTGGTCTAAAACTACAGTTATTACAAAAAGACATTGTCAGAGGTAGGTAGGGTTTACTTATTTACCTTATTTACCAACAGGCTTCATTGCCTTTCACAATACTTCAGAATAAAAATTGTCTTAGATCATGCTGAAATCTTTTCAAATTTATTCACTACACCAGGGAAACCTTAATTTCATGACCTGTGCCTGTGTGTTTGTATGTTTCCATGTGTTTTAACCACTGAAGATATGCTTGCTTCTTCTATTCCATAAAATCAAGTATGTTTTGAGATGTTTATATTTTTTCAGTCTACATAGTACCCTGTATTAGTTAAAAATTGTTCCATGTTAATCATAGGCATTATTAATTAAAAACCACATGCTTAGTAATTAGCCTGTAGGGTTTGTCCTCCTGCCAGAACAGGGAAGACTCCCTGGATAGAAGATGTCACACTGACTAAGCTGATGCTGTGCTTGCTCTTAGCCAAAAGGCCAAGAAGTGAGGCAGCCAATTGGCTGGAATTTAGCAGTCAGTCAAATGGCTTGGTCCCTGCTGGATGTAAAATAATGGACTGGGTGCCATGGGGCCTCTCTGATGAAGTAGAAGATGCAACAGGGGGTCCAAAATCTAATGAGGAGAAAGGACCATTGAAAATGGAAGTAAAGGATAATACAGCTAACAGAAATGACGAATAAAGGATTGTTTTTAGTGATTAAGTATCCCAAACTATGCAATTGGTAAGCATTATAAACACAACAAAATTTGTGTTATTTAAAATTCTTCTCTGGACAGTTTTTTGCTTTAGAACTAAAAGCTAGATTGCTTTGGGCCATCTTTAATGGATACTGCTAATTGCCTGCTCAGTGGCCGCTCCTCTCTTCCTCCCACCAAACAAGATTCCAGTTCTGTTCAGGTGTCTATTCCTCCCCTGGCAGCCCATGGCACTCAGGGGAAGGTGAATCCATCTTCAGCTTGAGGTGTGCCCTGAAAAGGCAGTGAGCACTTGGCATTTCACTGATAATTGTTATTGGTCCAGCTGTGGTGGACATGTGACCCAGTTAGACCAGTCAGATAAAGGGAGAGGTTTTAATTCAGCCTAGAGAAATATGTTCTCTCTCTTTCAACTGGACATGAATGAGGAAGTCTGTGTCCCAGCTGCTGCTGGTAGCTCTCCTGTAACCAAGAGGAAAGCCAGTCTGAAAACAAAGCTGATATATATGGAAGGCATAGGGCCAAGAGAAATGCCAAAAGGTGGAGTTATAGCCCTGTGTAATGCCCTGAGGTTGTCCTACCTAAGGCTCCCTGTTATGTGAGATGACACATTTCTAGTTTTAAAAGCCAGCTGGAGTTGAAATTTCTGAAAGGATCCTAACTTCTATATCATCTTTTACGGAAGGGATTATCATTGAAGGCAATTATGGACTGCATTTCACATAGTGTTTTAACTCATTGTGTGTATGATTCTTATATTATACCACCTCTTTGAAAGCTGCCTGAGGTAGCAAGCCTGTTGTGCATTGAAGACTGCAAAGCTTCCAGACTTTGTGACAGTTGAGCTTATTCTGCCACACAGATTAATTTTAAACTTATTTTAATTAGCTTGCTTTTTCATTTTTCTTAGCCATAAAATGGAGTTTATAATTCTTTCACAAAGATGCACAGGTAAGTAACAGGCAATCTTTTTAAAGTATTTAAGTTTTTCTTTTTTAAAAAGGAAATGTAAATGTGATATAATGTCATTTAATTATATGTTATTTTTACTTATTGGGGAGCCACATTCAACACATAATAAGAATATGTCTTTTATATCATATACTTGATTTAAATAGAGTACCTGGACTTCAGCTTATGACTGATATGATCCTCCAAATCTGAAAGGAAAATTCTGCAACCATTCTGATTAGTTCTTTCTTCTCAATTGAAGTCTAACATAGATCATGTTGAGTCAGGTAAAATGTGAGACCCTTAGCTATGCACCAGGCTAGAAAAATTGCTTCAGCCCAAATATGGAAAGGGCATCACATGGCTGATAGGCACACCAGAGCAGAAGCATGCCGGGTTGAGAACTCATTTGCTTGAATCTTTGTTTCCCAGGCAGCGATCCCAGCCACCAACAGAGTAAGTTCATTTCTCCGTGGGTTCTGTGAATTCCTCCAAAGGCTGACCTTTTCTTATCGCAAATCCTGTATCCATATTCCATAACTTGTGCAGCATAGTAAACTGGAGGTCATTCACTTGTGTGAGGTTATGGGGTAACCAGGCCCCTCCGGGCACTTTCTAGTATGCTTTCTCCTTGAGTTAAGAGTCATCAGATACACACTGCCCATGTCCAAAGCTGTGATTCAGTCACTTGCTTGTAAAAGGGATGTTTCTCTGAAATTAAGCAAAATATAAGAGAAATTAAATTTAGAACATCCTATTCAGAAAGGAAGTGGACTATTACTTTCTTTATCAATTGTGAGGGTACTTCCAGCAATATGTGTCAATTTCTTTGAGTAACTCAGGAAAAAGTGAATATGTTATTGGTCCACATCTTTAGAAATAAACCGTCAGATTATCTTCATTCATTAACTCCACCGTTAAAGATTTATTGAGGATGTACTTTATGTCCTGAATTGTGCCAGGGGCTGGAGATACATAAAGCCATGGTCATGATCCTTGCTCTCAGGGTGCTTACCATCTTGTGGGGCTAGCTGACAAAAATTAGATGAGCATGCAGGTGAAGGTAAGTGATGTAACAAAGTTATTTAGTGCTGGGAGAGCAGAGAGAGTTAGAGAGAATTGAGCTAAGTCAGAGAAAGCTTCTGAGGGAGTTAACAAAGGATAAAGGAAGGGGAAGAGTACTGGAAAATGAAACGTCCTGTGCAAAGGCCCAGTGGCAGGAAAGAGGAATCCTCTTTGAGGAACTGAAAGAAAGCAGGGTGTCTGGAGGGCAGTGGGTGAGAGGTACAATGTGCAAAGGAGGCTGCCACACAGATCACGCAGGTCTTCCTAGGCCAGGTTAAGAATGTCCTATCCTAGGAGCATTAGTCATTGAGACATTTTCAGATGGGAGTGGGGATGTGTGAAATTCAAGTTTATTTAGAAAAGATCACTCAAGATGCAGAATGAAATGAAGGGAACAAGAGTGGAATTCTAGACCTTTTTTAAATTTTAAAAATTATTTTATTTTGTTATTTAGAGATGGGGTCTCACTCTGTAGCCCAGGCTGGGGTGGAGTGGCATGATCACAGCTCACTATTACCTCAAACTCCTGGGCTCAAGAGATCCTCCTGTTCAGCCTCTTGAGTAGCTGTGACTACAGGTGAGCAACACCATGCCCAGCTAATTTTTTTATTTTTTCATGGCAATTTCCTTGTCTGTACTCTCTGAATTCAGGTCAAATCCTGCTTCTGGTCAGTTCAATATGGACTCATGACTCTCTTTCCCCAGAAAGAAATCCAGAAGAAAAGTATAATGACAGATAGAGGAAATCCTCCTTCAAGTGTAATTCCTGAGAATGTGCCTGAGAATCACTGGGGCAGGGTGTGGTAGTGGAGGTAGTAAAGGGGCAGGTGTTCCGTGGAGAGAGGCTTGTTAAAGATGCAGATTCAGGGTTCTGGCCCAGATCTCCCATGCTAGAATTTGGAGGATAGGGGAAGACCACAACAAAGAGAACCTGCAGTCTTAAGAAGCTTCCTTAGAAATTCTCACAGTAAAATCTGAAACCTAGTACATTCTCTGATTGAAAGATGAGAATTGACCTTCTCTTTCATGAGGCTGCCTAGTCTAGGGCACTGTCCATGGTGACAGAGATGGTTCTATAGCTCAAAGGCAGAAAAATCCAGAAACTTGTCACAGGGATCCTATCCCCACTGGGAGGTTTGTGCTTCAGAACTAAATTGCCCACACAGTCTAATCTTAATATCTAGCAAGTTAGAGGCAGGATTTCTGGATGAAACAAACTTTAAGGGACATAACCATGACTGCTCTGAGTTGATTTCTCTATAATTTTGTTCAGATGACTGCAGAACCTGGAAAAGCTGTTGCTGCTATTGATGCATAACATACTGCTATTATTGGTCTTTATACACACACACACACACACACACATACACATACACACATATATATAATCTGAATTTTTAGAAACTTTAGGTGAGTTGTCAACTTTGGAAAAAGTATCCCAGATTACCATGTTGAGTTGTCATTGTACAGAAATTAACAGCCATATTGGTTTAGAAACGTTAAACTTAATTTTTTTCCATTTGTATGGGGCAGCAGACTGTGCTAAATATGTGAGGTCTTATCTACATAGGTTTGATTACAAAAACTAATAAAGTATTCTCTAAATAATAAAAAAAAAGAATGTTTTATAACAGGTAAAGACTTAAGGACTAGAAAATGGGGCTTGACGGTTAATAGAGCCAGAACATTTGCAGTAGAAATAAAGAGAGGGGCCTGGCTGTGGCCTGATAGTAGGATTTACCTGGGAGATGATAAACCTGTGACAATAGCCACCCCTGTCTATCCATGGGAAGAACAGACCAAAGAAACTGATTGAAAACTACAGCAACATGAATTTGAGTTCAATATAATATGTATTTCCAAATCATGACATTTAAAAATGCTAAGTTTTAGAGTCTCTTTCAGCCAACATCTTTAAAATGGGATAGATATGAACTTGTCTGGGGTGTTTGAGAAGAGATATTAGTAAAGGTAGGGACATGGGCTCGATAATATTTCAGGTCCTCTCTGGTCCCTAACTTTATAATTTGAAATATTTCCATAGTAATATTTTACAGATAATATGATGACAAACAAGGTTTATACAGGCAAGTGAGTAGAAATTCAATGAATAAAGTAAAATACCAGTACGAGTCATTTGGGAAATTGCATTCTCTAAGTTGCTGGGAAAAAAATGAATTTTAGGTTTTATATGGCTCTGCTTCATTAACTTGATCATGGGCAAAATGAGATTCCTGATTTCCACCTACAAAGTGGCATGTGAGGTAGCAGTTAATTATTTATATCTCCTATTATTATCAGATTAACACAGCAGGTATATGCAATAAGCAAATGGATGACTTTTTTTTCCCCAAGTTTGCTTCTGACAGTCTGGAAGCAGATTCTCATTTTATGGATTTCCTCCTGTTTTCTGGGATTTTTATATGAGATAGCATTTAAAAAACAGTATCATACTAAAAATCTAAAGTGTTAGTGAATAGAGGACTTGATCTGCAAAAATGGAAGTGGACGTGTTGATTTAAAAATTTTTATCTTTTTAGAAAAATGTTCACAAACTTTTCATTTCAATAATAAATTTCTCCAAGTCATTATGAAGTTTGCATTTTTACTTTAATACAATTTAACATGGTTGGTTTTAAATTTGAGAAGCCATTTAAACATATACCTGTTATGTAATTTCAAAACCATTTATTTGTAGTACTTTGGTAGTGGTATAACCCTCAACCAAACGTTATCTTTTTTGGAAACAACCCACATGCCCCATTTGGAAAACCCTTCAGATGTATGTCCAGGTGAGATGTGTAGTCATCTGGCTTTGTAAATCGTGTTTCTAATTCCAAGTTGTGGCAGAAGCACACTCTCATTTACAAGGCCTGTGGCCGATCCTTGTGGACTGGTGAGACACATCTTTAAGGGGAAAATTCCCCTTTAACAGATCCAACCAAACTCTGAAAGCATGTGGTTTTTATGCAGCCACCAGCCTCTTTAGAACTTGGCTTCCAGCTGAGTTCCCGTGTAAGATAAAAATCCTAGTCCAGCTTCTCTCCTCTCAAATTTCTGGCAGGTATGTGCTAGATCCTGACTACTAAATACTTTGTAATTAGAATGCCTTGGGCAATCACTGTCATCCTACATCTGTAAGGGAGTGAGGGCAGTGTTAGCGTGACTGTGCTCATTTCTTTAACATCCCATGCCTATAGACCCGAACACAGCTGCCTGAAGGGCCTGTGTTTGATGCATGAACTATAGGAAGACCTCAGAAATGAGCCTAATTATATCAGTATCTGAATGCTTTGTGCAAGCAAGATGCATTATTCATAACCAAGACTGAACCTCTATATAGGGAAAAATAGTCCAACATAGGCACTGCCACTTTTTAAACAGCACTTTCAATTTTTGTGTTTATTCTGTTTATTGTCTGCTTTCCCAACACTGGAATGTCACTTGCCAGAAGCCAAAAGAATTTTTTTCTGTTTTGGTTAGTGATGTTGGCATAGCTGTTTGAACAATGTATGGCACAAAGTTAGGTATCAATGAATAAATGAATGAATATTATCTCTTAATAATAAATATTAACCATGAAATTAGGATAGTTATAGGCAAACAATGTGTGTTTAAACTATTTTATCTAATGTAATCGAGTGAGGGAATTATGTTCTTCCTAAACTATGTACTGAATATATTAGTATCAGATAATCAAATGTGATCAAGAAAGTGAAAGTGAGAAAGACAAAACACCATCTGTGGAAACTGTTGATCTAAAGAACCACAGACTCCTGAAAGGGAATTGAATTTTAAGGTGCCCAGCCTGGAGTACGTGTAGATTCTTAGTGATTGTTGTATTGGAGGAATAATTAATGATGAAATAAAATTATATCAATATGATGCCACTTCATAAGGACTTCATTGCTAACCTCAGTCTGTGATTATTTTTATAGTTAATATTGCCATGTCATACCTACAATGTTAGCCTAGAATTTTGGTTTATAACTTTGTTTTATGTCCATTTAGAGTTTTATTCCTGCAACTAAGAATAAGAACACAAAATGTCCTAAAATTTCTCAGAGAATGGCCTGTGCATTGTCTCTATTTTAACATAATATTGGGTTAAACCTATTGTTATCAGTGTTTCCAACTATTTGTCATGTACGCAAATAAGTCAATTTTCTGAATAAAATAGAATAAAAAGGAAATATCTCCCCTTTCTTACAAGTATAGGTAGTCCCATAACCATAAATGATATATATTTATTCATTGTTTGACTTTAGATTTTTCCTTTGTAGTCAAACAATGAACAAATATACATTGCTTGCCAGTTTGTCCTTCAGTTTTATTTTTCATTTCCTCTACAGACTACCTTATTCTTGTATACACTTAGAGGGTGATTTAAAAGCATACACAGTCTTAAAGGCTCAGAAGACACAGGAATTATTTGAAATACTGGAGAGACCTTAAAGTCCATTCAGGCTAGTTATTTTAATTTAAAGAAACTAGAGGCCAGAGAAATGATAGGCCAGAAGTTACTCAGTTACTTCATGATAAGGTGAGACCAAGGTTTCCCCATTCCTTGACAAAGGCTAATTTCCTTTGCTTTTCTTTTGGTGACCCACCTCCGTGGCATTCAGCTGAAGATAATGAGGAGAGCTTAGTCAATACCGGTTGGTTTACACCGAACTGAGTTAGAATAAATTCCTTTACGTTTTATATAGAATTAAAAATAGTCAACCTGTTTCTTATTAGCAGTCTGAAAAACATCTTTAGAGAACATGCATGGAAGTCGTATTAAGTATAGACATAGTATGACCAAGGAACAAATATTTATTGCTAGATAAATTGCTGAAGGGTAGATATCAATGCATTTTCCCAGTTAATTAGTGACAGTCAGAAACAATTACAGGAGATAGAGGATGAGGCTCAGAGGTGGGGCATGGGATAAATGGATTATAAGAATCACAAACAGCCACCATAGAACTGCCAAGCAAGCCAGCAGAGATTTAGAAGAGATTAGTCATTTGAATGAAGTTGAGTGGGGGACAGTTTTAGTATTTACTCTTAAGTTCTTATATAAGTGAGTTACATATTTGTTTTTAAAAATCTATTCCCTTAGATTTCCTTCCAGTCTGTTCCAGCAATGCACTAGCTTTGAAATTTTATTTCTTTGGACTTCCAAGCTAGAAGTGTACATTTTAAACTCTTTTGAAATTGAGTAATTATTTGCATTATATATTAACATATATTATTTGAGGACTTCTAAAGCAATGAGGGATTTGGAAGCTTGTCTGGTGACATTTATAATCCTTTTTAAAACAAAAAAAATATAGGTGACAAAATCTTTACTTCTTTTAGCTTCACCCACAGGCAAATGCAAATCAGGAATGCTTTGTAGAAAGAGGTTTTTCCTAACTTCGGTTGCATCTGTCTGGTAAGGATCTGACTGAGTGAGGGAAAGGGAATAGCTCCCCAGCTCATTTGAATCCCCAGTGACATCTCGGCTTGCATTTAGGAGGTCAAAACTCCTTGATGGTCTGATTGTGACTTGACTCAGGAGGCTAATGAAGAAAAGGCAAGGTGATTGGCAGAGGGTCTGGGAGATGGCTCAGAACATTCCTCCTAACTTATAGAAAGCAAGAAAGTGTCACTTTATTTGCTTTAAATCTGACTATATTCAACACTGTGCCAAGAAATGAAGGTGAAATTTGACAGACTTTTGATGCATAAACAACTGCTCAGAATTATTTTCTAGCAGCTTTATTTTCTAATTTGAATAAAAGTTCGAACAGGATATTTGATGGCAGTAGCTTTGAAATATAATTTGACTGTTTGGAAATTGGAGGATATGGTAGAATTTATTCATTTAACAAATTTTTTTGTGTCTATTTACTATGAAGAGTAATTAAAGAGAAATAGAAATGAATGAGATCACATTCTTACAAAGAGATTTCGCTGTAGTACTGTATGTAGTGTTTTAGAACATAGTTGGTATTGTAAAGGAATGGATCTGATAATATTGATGCTGAAATGTCTTTAGTGACAATGAGATAAATTTTCATGTAACAGTTTAAACTAAACCATGAAAGAGAACATAATATTTGGAATATTGTTCACATTTATTCCTTCCTTTCCTTTCTTCTTTACCTTGCCTTTCTTCCCTGCTTGCTTGTAGCTCTAGCTTTTAAGCCATCTTTAATTCCTTCTACTTTGTGCTCTTGGGAGGACCTGCACTTTGAAAATACTTGACATTCAGGAAAATACACTTTATATGTTAAAAATCAATGGTGACACAATATTTACAGCCCAAAGGCCAAACATTTGGAGTTTCTTTATAGAGAGTAAGTGCTCAGAGACCAGCTTTGTGCTACTAAGCTGTAGACATCAAAGAATAATAATACAGCAGTTTTCAACTTGATGGCCCGAATGGGCTTCAGCCCAGTGAAGTGAAGTATCGAGCTGTTTCACAGATCTGTAATAGAGAGCCAGTGTGGGAATCCTTATTTTATCTTAATTACTAAGGAGCCCTTCATGTCTCAAAAGTCCCCATGTTTTGTTTCAAAACTTCTATCTGGAGAATGAGTTTATAGACTTGTGTCTGCAAAAGAATGAAAATACTTTGAATTAGGTTTTAAGAAGATTCAAAGTGCAGCCAGGAGGGGAATTCTTTTGCTAGTCTCTGTTACATTGCAGGGTTTCAAAGAAAGCTGATGGTAGGTGTATGATTTAGTGGAAGGAAAAGAAAATGTAGTAGTCAGTGACTCTGGTGCCACCTAGCAAGTTTAATTTTCTTGGGTTAAGCACACATCTGGAAACACAAACACACACACACAAAGCATTTATTAGCTCATTAGAAACTGCATTACATGTCTGGGCAAGGAGTATCATTTGGTTTGTACATTTGACCCCTCACTGTTATTAGTTGCTCTTTTCTAAATCAGCAGAAAGAGAGAGGACGGCAATAACTATTACTAAGCTAATAATAATTATCAGGACCAAACATGGTTATTGATGGCTCCTCTGTCCTTTCACATATATGCTCCTGGTAATACTGATGTGCCTCTTCTGTTATTGGGCATGAACTTTCTGTGACCTATCATTTATCATCAGATGAAGTTCTGCCTAGCCGAATAGTTACATTATGTAACAGAGCTTTTTGTTGGTGAAAGGAATCCACTTAAACCACTGATGTGCTAGGGTTTCTTACGAGGTATAGAGTATTCATTCTCTTTACTTGTAAAAGAGACTTAGAAAGAGTTATCTGAGCATTTCACCTTGAAGAAAACTGTGGATGAAGCCAGACAGGGCTGATAAAGGATCACTTTGGGAATGGCTTCAAGCCTTCAAAACACAGAGGGATTTAAGAAAAATCAACTCCTCAAAGTGCCAGTAATATAATTATCAGACTTTGCCCTCATTTCCTGGGTGATGAGGTTGATAGGCTCAAAGTCACACATTTTATTTATGCCTTTTTTTCCACCAAACTACAATGCCTCTCAGGGACAAAGGACAGGAAGGATGTGACCTATGGTCAATGTCTCTGGAACATCCAAGATACAATTGTCACTAAGATCTCTGCCAAGCAAAGAAGCATGTTTTTAGGTCCTTTCCTGAAATTATAGTGAAGAGCATATAAGCAAGGAGGCAGCTGTCTCTGGGGTGAGGTGAGGGGGACTGCTTCCCAGGGATTCAGAGCATATAGCAATAGCATATGGGGATCTCGGATTGGCCCTGCCTAGAATCCATCAGCTGCTGTGTACCACTTTCTGTGGAGATAGGTGGTACACCTATTGCACTGATATGTTTGGGAAGAATGCAATGTCACCAGAAAACCTGTTGAAACTATCACAACTGTGCATATATGAAGATAGTTTTTTTGTTGGTCTTGGGAGACATTGTGGACAAGGCTTAGCATGGTTTGCCTGGATGCTGCTATTAGGCTATGCTTTTGAACCTGAGCAGGTTCTTTTATCCCAGCAGGCTTTGACCATACCATCATAGGTCCCTGAAGACAGTGGGCCAGAAGCATTTGCCAATGAGTAATTATGCCTACTTGATGTGCACAAGCAAAAAAGTAGCAAAGAATTCATAAGTCACTGTGCAGAAGGCAGAGCATCTGTAGCCGTGGGGTTCATTTTTAAAAACCTCCTGAAAGTACTCCTGAGGCATTTGGAAGGGAGAGAGAGGGGTGCTGAAGGATCTACTAACTAAGAGTCAGACTCCCTAGCCGTGAGACTGTATCAGTTTCCTAGGCCTGCTGTAACAAACTGGGTGGCTTAAACAGCAGAAATAAACTTATTTTTTTAATTGACAAGTAGTAATTGTATATATTTATGGCATCTAATGTGATGTTTTGATATATGCTTACATTGTGAAATGGTTAAGTCAAGCTAATTAACATATCCATCACCTCATACATTTTTTTGTGATGAGAATATTTAAAATCTACTCTTTTAGCAATTTTGAAATATACACTATATCATTATTAACTATAGGCACCATGCTGTACATCAGGTCTCTAAAACTTATTCTTCCTGTCTAACTGAAACCTTGCACCCTTTGAACAACATCTGCCCATCCTTCTCCCACCTCTGGTAACCACCATTTTACTCTCTACTTCTATGAGTTTGACCTTTTTAGATTCCACATGTGAGTGAGATCATGCAGTATTTGTCTTTCTGTGCCTGGCTTATTTCACTTAATATAATATCCTCCAGGTTCATCCATAAAACAACAGAAATGTATTGCCTCACGTTCGGCAGGCTAGAAATCTGAGATCAAGGTGTCAGGAGGGCTGGTTCCTTCTGTGGGCTGTGAGGGAAGGATGCATTCCAGGCCTCTCTCCTTGGCATGGAGAAAGCCATCTCCTCCCTGTGTCTCTTTACATCATCTTCCCTCTATGCACGTCTGTCTCCGTGTCCAAATTTATCCTTTTTCTAAGGAGAACAGTCATTTGAGATCAGAGCTCTCATGACCGCATTTTAATTTGATTACGTACCTCTTTGAAGACCTCATGTCCAAATAAGGTCACATTCTAAGGTACTGAGAGTTAGGATTTCAAAATATTTGGGGGTGGGGGATAACACAATTCAACCCGTAACAAGGACTTTGTCTCAGTCTCTCTGAGGTTCATTTCTATGGCTGATGGCCAGGAATTATGTTTGAATGCCAGAGAAAGTCTTGAATTTGTGTGTGTGTTTGTGCATGTGCATGTGCACTAGTTGACTTCTTCCTCAGGATGGGGCTCATGGTCGGTCTACATTCTTCCACAGTTTCCAACCATCTAAAAACTAAACAATTTCCTTTTTTGAAATGAAAAATGTCCCTTCTTTCTCTATGCTCCTCCTCCTTTTCCCTCTTAACATCTGTCTTAGTCCATTCGGGCTGCTATAACAAAATACTATAATCTGGGTAACTCATACACAGAAGAATTTTACTTCTCATGTTTCTGGAGGCTGGGAAATTCATGATCAGGGTGCCAGCAGATTCTGGGTCTGGCGAAGGCCCACTTCTTAGTTCCTAGATGGTGCCTTCTTACTGTGTCCTTACATGCTGGGAGGGGCTAGCTGGCTCTCTGGGGTCTCTTTTATAAGGTCACTAATCCCATTCATAACCTAATCACCTCCTCAAAGCCCCACCTCCTAATACCATCACCTTGGGGACTGTGATTGCCACATATGAACTCTGGGGACACAAATATTCACACCACAGTGCCACCTCTTTCCCCTTACTTCCCTCACTTACTTTTTAATATATTTAATATATTTACATTGTGCTGTTTGCTTATTGATTCTCTCACTGTTCCTCATGATCCTTCTTCCCTCATAATCATAATTAATTTTTAAATGTTTTGTTTCTTCATTTTTTAATGTTACATTCTTTTTGCCTTGTATAAATTCCTTCTGATTTCAGCCTCTTTTAAGTAATTTTTTTTCCCTTTATGGGTCTCAAAAAGGTTGAAGCAAAGACCTGAAAAATGTTTATTCATTTATGTCATTGGATTGTGAGATTTTTATTATTGTTTCTACTGGAGTGTTATTTGTCTTAGGTTTCAACCTAAGACAGAGAGTATCCTTGCACCATGTATAGATTATCCTTTAACAAATGCATTTGGTTGTCAGTGGTTTGAAGACTTATTTGGGGAATTTGGAAAGAAGCTTAAAAGAAGTTTAGAAAGAGGATGTTTTATCCTGAGATTTTACTTTTGAGTTCACCCACCACCAGAGTTGAAAACATAGATACCATAGGCTTTCTTGGCTTCCAGAGAAAGGCTACCATTATGTCATAATATTATTAGAAGTAAGCAGAACTAATTGTCGGATTTTTTTATCCATTATTTTCCCTCCTGTCTTCCCTTTTTAGCTCCTAAAGCTGGTGTTCTGTGATACATTGCTGGTAAATATTTAATTGCCATTCTCAGAAGTGTGTTTTGCATTTTCATATTACCCTCCTCCTCATAGTGATGAAAGACAAGATGGGTAATATATATATGTGTGTGTCAGTGAGTATGTACTCTGGGTATTGTCTTTATAATAAAAGATAATATATACATTAGATTTCCTGTAATGGAGAACTTCATCGCCTGCTTCTTAATGAGAGGTGCTGATGTGAAATGACCCTAGCTTTCCTAAACACACAGCAATCTAATTTGAACCTGTACGCCAATTACAGGCCTCTGTGGAGCACTTTATGGTGAAACAATCGCGTCACAATAGGATTAGAACACTATGCCCCAGGACCACAAGGGAAGCCAGCCCAGGCATAACTGCAGGTTTATTCCTCTAAATTGTCTGTAAACAGCATTGATAGCCACCTTGGTGCCACCTTGGTATTGTTTCTATAAATCCTCCATAGAAACAATCTAAAATGAATAGACAACGAGTCAGTAATGGCCTGTTAGTTCCCAACACAGGGTTGTGCCACTGATCTGCCTCATGAATACCACGCATAGGGACAGATCCTAGATAGACAGTCGTAAACAGCAGAACAGACAGGCTTTATGACAACAATCAGGTTAGATATTCTGAGAAATCATCATGAATTGCGTCTTCTCCTCATTGTGAATTAGCTTTGGAGCTGAACCATTTTAGTTCTCTTAGTAAATTTTTGCAGTCACGTACCTTCCACACTCTTCCATTTCAATAAGGATTTTTTTTGCAGTTACCTGACAATGCTAACTGTCTCTGACTAATGTAAAGAAAGCTGAAATTGTTATGTTTTGATCATTAGGGCAGGTTTGAAGAAGACGAGACAAGCATAAGTCAAGCCACTGAAAGGAAAATTAACCACTAGGTTGTGCCAGTAGGGTTGAAGTAATTGTGTGCTGTGCAGCCGCAGATCATAGTAACATGGCAATATTATAGTGTCAACCATATACTCTTATAAATTAAGACCAAATAGCATAAAATTGTGCCATTGAACTCCAGAGAAGTATTGGGTTTTTCCTCAATAGAGCATAAAATTATTGATATTACACCTCACTTCTTTGACATAGAAATAAAGGTAAAATATTTTCATTTTCTCTGTTGTATTGTTTAATATTTGTATTCATTTGGGCAATTTACCGGCAGTCAAATTTTTTTATCTCAACGGGCTAAAATAGTTCTGTAAAATAGAGCTACTATTCTATATTTGTTAATGAGCTACATAAAACCATTTCTGTATTGCTTATTTGGTGATGTTGTTTGACTACAAGTGTTTTTAATAAGAAAAGAATCTAAGGATGAATACAATATATTTGAAAAAAATCACATTATGTATTCCCTAGGTTGGTGTCATTTGGGTCTCTGAGGAAGACAAGAAGTGGTTAAGAACACCTCTGCTCAGGTTTAGATTTAGTGGTTTCCTACTACCTAGGCAGGGAAATACTCATTCATTCAGAAAAAAAAAAATTTTGAGTGCCTTCTGTGTGGCAGTCACCATGGTAGACAGAATGTAGGTTCTACTCCCAAAATCCTACAGGCTATTAACCAGTGGAGAGTGGAGAGGATTTAGTTTATTAAAAACAAAAGTAAAAATACACATGAAAAACACTTGCTACTTGAGAGAAAAAGTACAGTTTGGGTTGGAGTGATAATTCAGCTTGAGAGTTGTTGGTAAGTTTCTTACTGCCCTGTATAGAAATATGCATGTTTTAACTTGGGTTGCCATAACAAAATACCATAGATGGGGTAGCTTAAACAGCAGAAATTTATTTTCTCATAACTCTGGAGGCTGGAAGTCTGAGATTGGGGTGCCAACACAGTGGGGTTATGGTGAGGGATCTCTTTCTGGCTTTTAGACAGCCACCTTCTTGCTGTGTCCTCACATGGCCTTTCCTTGGTGTGTGTGCCTGGAGTAAGAAAGTAATCCCTCTCTCTCTTCCTCTTCTAATAACACCCCACAGGATTAGGATCCCACCCTTATGACCTCATTTAAACTTAAGTACCTCTTAAAGGCCCTATGTCCAAATACAGTCACATTGGGGGTTAGGGTTTCAACATATGAATTTGGGGGGGGACACAATTCAATCCATAGCAATGTATTACTCATTTCAAAGTGCAGGTGAAATTTATTTCAATAGAAGATTTCAAACTGGAGCCGATCATTCATGTATTGTATCTAGAAAATCACAAAGACTCCATGAAGAGACTCCTGGAATTGATAAATAAATTAAGCAAAGTCTCAGGTTACAAAGTCAATATACACAAAACAGTAGCATTTCTAAATACCAATAACAGTCAAGCTGAGAGTCAAATCAAAGACTCAATGCCATTCACAATAGCTACAAAGAAAATAAAATACCTAGGAATATACTTAACCAAGGTGGTAAAAGATCTCTACAGAGAGAACTATGAAACACTGAGGAAAGAAATCACAGATGACATAAACAAATGGAAAAACACATCATGCTCATGGATTGATAGAATCAACATTGTTAAAATGTCCATACTGCCCAAAGTGCTTTACAGATGCAACACAATCCCCATCAAAATATCACCATCATATTTCACAGATCTAGAAAAAACAATTCTACACTTTGTTTGGAATCAAAAAACAGCCTGAATAGCTAAAGCAATCTTAAGGAAAAAGAACAAATCTGGAGGCATCACATTCCCAAACGTCAAACTATACTACAAGATTATAGTGACCAAAACAGCATGGTACTGATAAAAAAAATAAAGACATAGACCAATGGAACAGAACAGAGAACCCAAATGTAAAACCATCCACATACAGTCAACATATATTTGACAAAGCAGACAACAACATACACGGGGGAAAAGAAACCCTATTCAATAAATGGTGCTGGGAAAATTGGATAGCCATGTGCAGAAGAATGAAACAGGGCCCCTACCTCTCACCACTCACAAAAATTAATTCAAGATGGATAAAATGTAAGGCATGAAACCATAAAAATTGAAGAAGAAAATGTAGGAAAAACTCTTCTAGATATCAGCCTAGGCAAAGAATTTATGACCCAGAATAAGGAGGCTATTGTGTACTGAAAATAGTACTCGGTCAGAAGTAGACAATCTGAATTTGAGGACTGGTAGACCATTTGCCAGCTGGGTAAAGTTGGGCATTCTACACACAGGACAGTCAAAATAGACACATGTATACTTCTTTCACTTAATAATGACATACTGTTTCTCAACCGCTGAGATGGAAAACCTTTACCATTCACCCTTTTCCTTCTGCGAGCCATAAATTCACTCAGTTGTCATGTCCTGTTGGTTCTACATGTGACAGATCTCCATCTACCACTTTTCCTCCCTGCCCTCACTTACTGCCTCTACTTTATCACAGACTAGTATTATCTCTGACCAGGTGATAGTGGCTTCCTCACATCCTGCCACCAAACCTTTCCCACAGCTCTGACGCTGTCCTGCCCTATTCAAAAATATCCATCAGTTCCCCATTTACATATAGGACAAAGTCCAAACCTGGCATTCCAGGCCTTCTGATAGCCATACCCAGCTCAGATTCCTCGTATGGTCTCTTACAACTGCTCTTTGTACTGCTCTTGCCCCAGCAAACTAAGCTCATTACCACTTAATACATTGCCTTCACCCCTCCTCAAAGCTTTCATGGTTTGCCATTGCTGTACTTATTCTCATGCTAGTCATTCAACGCTCAACAAATATGTGTTAGTGCAATGTTTTGGTCTCTGTCTTAGGTGCTGAGGGTATACCAAGGGGATAAGACCTGGTTCTGGCTTTCAGAGTTCATTGTCTAGAGAAATAGTCGAAGACATGTAAACCAATAGTTACAATTTAATACGGTAGATAAGTGCTCAAAGCTGTAATACTTGTCACACTCATCTCCACGTTCTGTATCTTACTCATCCAATCCTAGCTCACATGCAACTTAATCTCTTATTCTCTTCTCTTATTTCAATGGTGCTTTATCTGTGCTTCTTGTCTTTATCACCTTTGTCATATTTCAAATGCATGTGTTTTCATGTCTTGTTTTCTTCAGTTAGACTTTTAAGCTTCTTGCAAGCAATATCCAGTCCATATCAAACTTTGTGCTCCCTTAGTGCCTAATACAGCCTTTTACCAAGCACTCAGGAATGTGCTGACAAAAATATTTCCTACATTTGTGGAACCACATTAAGACAGTGGAGTCTTTAAATAAAACTATTTCCTTTGAATAATATTGAAAACCTTTGTGATTTTATCAGGTTTTAGTTTACTAATTTAGTTAAATAAGAGCTGATTACAGGCTTAGGAACATGCATTTCAAAATTAATTCCAAAGGTTGAACATTACATACAAAAAAGTGTACATGAAACACTAATTATTTCTAATATGTTCTAAGCATTAAAAATAGATTTGATTATGATACTCTTTGAAGTGCTTCTGGAGAGTATGTAAGAAAAATCAGAGACTTTGGAGGCAAAGTCATATTCATTAAATATATAAAAAAAGGAAATATAACTTTTAACAGATATTTCCAACATTAAAGAAATGTAAGCCCCTAGGAGTTTTTGTGGTTTTACTTGCAAATGTTGTTCACTTTGTATTTTAAATTAGAATTTTCCTTTATAAAATCCTTTGCAAAAAAAGAAAAGGTTAATATATACTCTGGGAAATAAATATAAACTTATTGTTTATTACTTGTTTTACTGATATTGTAATAACTGTGAATAAAATTCCAGTGAACTGGCACTAATTTTTTTTTTTGCACAAAGACAGCATATATATTCAAAACATTTCCATTTCATTCAGATAACTGACATGGCCTCTCATAACAACTCAACAAACAGTAGCCTATATAGTTGCCATAGTTTTCTTACATTTGGATTTAGTCTCTTTAGCAGCCAAAAGAAAAAGGGACATATATAGTCAATTTTGGAACTCACAAAGTTATGGCAAAGCTAAGACATGCTAAATTTAGAAAATTGGAAATATAAAAAAATTATAAACATGTGGAAAACATCACCAGTAATCCCACTGTACAGCAAGATTTTAAATGTGGGCACAATTCCTCTCTTTTTTTCCTATGCATTTTTAAAAATTACATAATGACTTTTGTCTTCTTCCTTCATCTTATCTGTTCTTCTTTAAATATTTATTGGTGGCTTAACTACTATATGGAACAGAAGAGACATAGATGTCTGGAACACAGTATAAAGAAACCATGCAATGAGCTTCACTGGTCTCTCTTTCCTACTACCTCATACTTGTCAATGTCCTCCAGGCTTCTGTGGTTGACAAACGTCCGTGAAGAGAAATGTATGTGTTGAACTCAGTGCCAATCTCTAGATATAGAACGACAAAACAATATCCCCGCATTCAAGAATCTTGAAGAACAGTCAAAAATCGAGTTCTATGGTGGACACTCTTTCTAAAGGTCAAAATATGTCAGAGCAGGGACACAGAGAAAGAAGCGATCAGTTATTTTGATTCCAGATCATCTTTTGGTCTTACATGATCTGAACCATTTCATCTCTTTGCCTAAGTTCAAAGGTTTTTTGTTACATTTACTTCCCATTTAAGCCAACATTAATGTCCCAAAAGTGGGAAAAAATGTTATAGACGACAATCTCAGTTAAAATACACTTGGGCCTATTCCTGAAGGTGACATGATCATAGGACATACCTGCCCTTAGTCTCCTAGCTCCCCCAGGTGCAAACCCATAGGTGTTTGATGAATTCAGGTCCCAAACTCAGATACTGGGGAGACATAAATACCTCTTATTGATGAAATATACTTATTAGGAATCACAAATGTTTCTTCTTTTGACAGAATGTTTATCATACACTATATCATTCCTTTTCCTTCTGCCATTCTTATGAGAAGTTGATCACAGTCTGAGGGTAGGTACCATGTCTTGTTTAGCATGTGCTCCTTAGCCTTTGCCCAATACGTGTTTGTTGACTTGAATGAAATTTGCCAATATTATACCTGAATGTTTAAAATGTGATCCATGCTGAATATTTGGTAATGTAAGTCTAAACATGGAACTGAAACCATTTCATTTTGAACCATTGCAGTATAACTTTTTGCAATCCTTTGAGGATAGAGGCTGTGTCCTACACAACTTTGCATTCTCAGTGACTAAAATATTACCGAGTGTACAATGAGTGCTTACTTAATGCTCATTGAACTGAATTAAATAGAATTGCATTTCCTTTGCTGGCCTGTAACAAATCGTTACTATCTGGGCAGGATTTTACCTCATGCAAACTATGTGCAACTCTAGATTGTCTACTCCCCCATTTTTAGAAGAAAGCAAACAAATTCTCTGTGAAGTGATTTCCTCTGTTTTCCCCATCTAACCTATTAGATGACTTCTTCTTAATATGCCTTATTCTCAGCATCAGCACAAGTCTTTTCTTATCTTGTTATCATTTGTGGAGTTTGAGTTTTAAATTATTTATTTTAAGAGAAGTGAAATATTTACCTTAATTGAAATATTTTTGGAAATGAAGGAGACTCTCATTCACAGAACAAGAAGTTAACCCCCCAGATGCAAACATAAACATTTCTCAGACAGAACTTAGCTGAAAGCCCTGTTGATGAGCTTTAAGGGAATTTGAAAATTGGCATAATAAAATCACACCCCTGAGTCTTGCAGGAATGACTGCTGCACTGTAATATGTATTGTACTTAGATACTTAGATTAAAGATCTATTTTTATTTTGTTATCAATTATGCATCCAGAAGAGAAATTCTATTACTAATGGAACCATTGAAATAGATACCTAGAGGAATGGATGTATCACTTTATTTCTTGTCAGGTTCTATTTTAGGCTTTCCAAAGCCCATTTGAGTATTTATCTACTACTGTTATTGTTGTGGAGTAGTGTACCTAGGGGAAATCTGTAAGTAGAATGAAAAGGCCTGATTTCTATATCTGATTCCACCTTTTCTTGCTATATATTTTTGGACAAGTAGCTTTATACCAGTACCTGGTCAGTTTCATAACAGTAAAAGACCTTACTTAGATTTTCATATCTAAATCATCATCTTTTAAAGTAAAAACTATCTGATTCTTTTAAGTAGGAGTATAATTTTGTCTTCATGTAAGTTACTGAGCTGGACATAATACCTTTTATAGGTGAGAAAATAGAGGTACCTTTTGTTCAAAATTTAAAAGCCATGGAGTGGTAGAACTGGCATTACTAATTGGCTTTGGAACATTTGTAGTCAAGGTATCTTCTCTTTCTTTGTAATTGAGCAAATTGAGATTTATGAGTGGATGAAACATCTAACTTCTGGAAGGGCTCAAGATCTGATTTGAAAAGAAATTATTTCAAAACATTTCAACTCTTGAAAAAGCAAATGAAGAACCAGGGCTGTGGTTCTCAAAGTGTGGTCTCCAGATCAACAGCATCAGCATTACCTGGCGACTGGTAAGAAATGCCGATTCTCTGTCCCCAGTCCAGACCTACTGAATCAGAAACTCCGAGGGTAAGACCAAGCAGACTGATTTAGTAAGCCTTCCAGCTCTCCAGGTAATTTTGATGCATACTCAAATTTGAGGAACACTGCTAGACTTAGGGAAACACCTTAAACCTTGTAAAAGGGTAAAAGTCCCTTAGAATTTATTTCCAGGCTTGTGATGACCAGAATGGAGGTCAGATATGGGGGAAAGTATCACCCCCAGGCCCAGACCCAGGTCAAAAGCAGGCTGGGGCTTCTGAGCACCAGCAGCCACCTGGGTGCTCTAGATCCAGCAAAACAGCAAGCTTTTCTGAGAAATTTGAGGACACTGGGGATGTTCAGGTTGTATACGTCAACTTCTCAGTCTGAATGTGGAGTGATGCTACAACCACAGAGAGTCTGGTTTGGGTTGGAAGCTGTCTGAGATTTTATCTTTCTTGTCTGTGTGTTCTGAGGCCTAGAAAGTGACCCACTTCACCTAGGGTTATCACTAAACATGGTGGTAAATGCACTCAACTCATTATAATGCAAGTTCAGCAGAGGTACCTTGGGCAATTTTGGTGTACATTTTTGAGCTGTCATTTTCCCTAATTGTAAAGTGGGTATAATGATGATATGTGTTTGCAGAATAGCTTCGAGTTTAAAATGAGAAAATGTCTGTGAACTCACTTTCTGAGTTGTAAAGAACTTTACAAATATAAGATTTGAATGAGTAGAGATGTGCCATGAGTTGCTACATTTCAAATAGGATTGGATGGCAACATTTTCATGGCTTTAAAAGCAGTGCCATTTGTTTATTAACACTCTTCTGTTTAATAAAGTAGTACTCTTAATTATGGGAATATTGAGAAATGATTCCATTTGATGTAATGAAGCTATTTTCACTTTGAATTAAGAAAAATGCAGCTTGCATATATTTCATTTTCTAAACTGGCCCTCATGAAAAAAGGCTCATTCAGCACTTTTTGGGACCATTTGAATTAGAAATGAAGGATTTTGTTAGATGCTGTGTGAGAGTATATAAAACATAGTGGTGACATTTTGTTCACTGCCCACCATAGGAAGATAACTGTTAGGTAAGAGGGGCAACTCTTCAGGAGCACTTGATTCCAGAGGAAAGTAGTGGCAAGGAAAAGATGTCCAAGAAAAAAGGACATAAAGACAACACCCGAAGGGAGAATTCTATGTTTGCATTCCTAACTAAGATAGGTAACCCTTGAGTCTGCTGTGAATTTAAGCTGGGTGCACTGCTAAAGAACAGGGTGAAAGGATTGACAGCCTTATTTCTATTCTAGCTTATTGAAAATTAAGAAGGTATCCCAGGTAGGAAAAATAAAAATAAATAAACCAGTAAATAAGCTGGAAAGTTCAAGAATCTAAAGGGCAGGTTAAAATCAATAATACTAGGTGGCAATTATGAGAGGAGAAAAGATTGATTGTTAATTGGAGTTTATTTAAAAAAAAATCTATAGTAAAATGTTTGGGGAGAGGGAACATCAGCAAGGTAGTAAAATAGGACTTTCTAGCACCTGTCCCTTTGCAGAAACGGCAATAGGAACAACCATCCACACATGAAAATACCTTCACAAGTGCTAAGGAGACCAAGTGACAAACAGTAGCATCTGGATGTAGCATAGAAATTAAGAAAAGACACATTGAACAGGATAGGAAGGACAGTTTTACATTATCTTTGTTATGCCTCCTCCTACCTCAGGCAATACAGCATGGACAGAGATACCCTCCATCTAGGGGAAGGAGAAGGAAGTGAGCACAGGACTTTGCCTCAGAACCCCAAACTTGGTCTTCCACAGTAAATCCCAGCACTGGTCAGGATCCCATACCCCTAGACTTCAGACCTGTACCCAAGGACTAAGCCTTCAGGCCTGCCCTAGAGCCAGGCTGGGTTCTCCATCCCCAGGCTACAGGCCTGTGGGGGAACTTGGTCTCCAGACTGTGCCACCCCCAGCCTGACTTCAGCAGCCCCCAGGCTCTAACGCATGAGGCCTCAACTAGCTGGTTTCCAGGTTGCTCTAGTCTAGGCTCTACAGTCCTAGACTACCAGACCTCAGACCAACTCATCAGCCCCTGCAGCCAGCTTCCGATCCAGTTCCTGGCCCATAAACCCAGGCCGAACGTTACCCTTAAGGACACAGCCCAGGAACAGCCCATGCAGGCCATCCCCATGTCCCAGGCTCAGGCACCCTTAAACCTAGGTTCTAGGGCAGCCTCAAACGCAGCCTCAGGTCTGACACAGACCAGGCTCCAGGCACCTCATGGTAACAGGCTCCAACAACATCGTGGCAATCCAAGCTCCACGCCAGCCCCATGGACCTAGGCTTCATGCCAGCCACAGCATTGGGCCATCCTGACATGCCAGGCTGGTTCCTGTCATCCCAGGCTCCAGAGGACCCAGAATCCAGTGCTGTACCAGCAGACCCAGGGTCCAGGCCTACCCCAGTAGATCCTGGTGCCAGGCTCAACCCCATGGACTGAGGCTCCAAGACCACCCTTGCAGACCCAAGTTCTAGGCCATGGCCCAGACCCAACTTCCCAAACCTGTTCGGCCACCCCAGCACTGGGACAGCTCTCATAGGCTCAGGCTCTAGGCCCATCACAGTGCAAGGTCAGCCCCTGTGGATCCAGGCTTCATGTCCAATCCTACAGGCCCAGGCACCAGGCCTGCCCACCTGCTGACCCAAGTACCAAACCAGCCCGTCTGAGGACTACAGCAGCAAGCTCATCCTCAGACAGCCTGCCCAGAAACTCTGGTGTTAAAGGGATTTTCCACACAAAGCCAGTCTGCAAAGACTGAAAAAAGTGCCTACATTTTCAAATGTGAAGATGTCAATGTAAGGCAACAACAAACATGGAAAACAAAGGAGATTTAACACAATTAAAGAACACACCAAAGAACAATCTCCTAGTAGCTCACTCCAAAGAAATAAAGACATATGAACTTTCTGACAAATCATTCAAAATAATGTTTTAAGGAAGATCAGCAAACTTTAAGAAAACACAGAGAAACAATTCAATGAAATCTGGAAAACTATAAATGACCAAAATTAAAAATTTAGCAGAGAAGTTGAAATTGTACTAAAAACACACACATGCACACACAGAAATTCTGGAGCTGAGAAATACAATGAATGAAATGAAAAAATGCAGTAGTGAATATCAACAGCAGAATTGATAAAACAGAAGCAAGAATGTGTAATTTTGAAGACAGACTATTTGAAAATATATAGTCAGAGAAGAAAAATAGAATGATAAGCAATGAAGAAAGATTATAAGATTTATGGGAGAACCTCAAAGGAACAAATGTTCAAGTTGTAGGAGTTTGTGAAGGAGACGAGAAAGAAAAAGGAGTAGAAAGCTTATTTAAAGAACTAATAGCAGAAAACTTTCCAAATTTGGGGCAAAATAAAATATCCAGGTACAGGAAGGTCAAAGATCTCCAGTCAGATTCAATTCAAACAAGAATACACAAATACACAGTAAAATAAAGCTATCAAAACTCAAGGACAGACAGAGGATCCTGAAAACATCAAGAGAAAAGAAGCAAATAACATATAAGCCAATACATGTAGCAGTGAATTTCTCAGCAGAGATGTTACAGGATAGGAAATATTTAAGGTTCTGAAAAAAAAGCCCTGCCAACTAAGAATACTGTAATTAAAAAAGTGTCCTTCAGAAATAAAGAAGAGATAAAGACTTTTCCAGACAAACAAAAGCTGAGGAAGTTCGTCCACATAGGACCTGTCTTATAAGAAATGATAAAAGGTCCCCAAATAACAAATGTTGGCGGGGATGTGGACAGGTAGGAACACTCATACACTGCTGGTGGGACTGCAAATTAGTACAACCTCTATGGAAAAGAATATGGAGATATCTCAAAGAATTAAAAGTAGAATTACCATTTGACCCAGCAATCCCACTACTGGGTATTTATCCAAAAGAAAAAAAGACATTTTATAATAAAGACATCTGCTCTCGAATGTTCATAGCAGCACAATTCACAATTGCAAAGTTGTGGAAACAACCCAGGTGCCCATCAATACACGAGTGGATCAATAAAATGTGGTATATGTATACCATGGAGTATTACTCAGCAATAAGGAACAATAGTGAATTAACACATCTGGTATTATCCTGGTCGGAGCTAGAACCCATTCTTCGAAGCGAAGTGTCACAGGATTGGAAAAACAAGCATCACTGGTACTCACCATCAAACTGGTACTAACTGATGAACACTTACATCACACAGGGCAATAACATTCATCAGAGGGCGGGCGGGCAGGAGGGGGGTGGAAGGGATGGGAAAAACTCTCACTGAATGGATGTGGGGAGCACAGTTTGGGAGACGACCACGATTGTGGCTCTGACACGGGCAGAACAGGGGCAATGTGTATGGCCAAAATGTTGTACCCCCATGATATTCTGAAATTAAAAAAATAAATAAAAAAAAAAAAAACTGAAAAAAAAAAAAAAGAAATGATAAAAGGACTTCTTCAAGATGAAAGAAAAGGATGCTAACGAGTAACACAAAAACATCGGAAAGTTTAAAAGTCACTAGTAAAAGTAAATACATGGTCAAATTCAAAATACTCTAATACTTCAATGATGTGCAAATCACTTATATCTTTGGTATAAAGGTTAAAAGACAAAATTATTAAAAAATAATAGTTAAGGTATATATAATGTAATATAAAATACGTAAATTATAGCCTCAAAATTTTAAAATGCATGAGGGAGGTGGAGTAAAAGTGTAGAGTTTTTTTACACAATCAAAGTTAAGTTTTTGTCAGTTTAAAATAGCCTGTGATAAAAATACAATTTTTTTCTAATACTCATGTTAACCACAAAGAAAAAACCTGTAGTAGACACACAAAATATAAAAAGTAAGAAATCAAAGCAAACCACTAGAGAAAATCACCTAATCACAAAGGAAGACAGCAAAAGAGGAAAAAATGAATAAAGGATCTACAAAATAAATATAAAACAAATAACAAATAGTAGTAGTAAGTCTTTATATGTCAATAATTACCTTGAATGTAAATGGATTAGATTCTCTAATCAAGACATAGAACAGCTGAAGGGATGAAAAAATAAGACTTACCTATATGCTGAGTATAAGAGATTCACTTCACATGTAAGAACACACAGACTGAAAGTGAAGGAATGGAGAAAGATATTCTGTGTGAATGGAAACTAACAGAGAGCAGGAATAGGTGTATACTTATGACAGATAAAATAGATTTTAGGTCAAAAACTGTAAAAAGAGACAAAAAAGGTCATTATTTAATGATCAAAGGGTCAATCCACCAAGAGGATACAAAAATTGTAAACATATATGCACCCAACACTAAAGCACCTAAATATTTAAAGCAATTATTAGTAGATTTGAAGAAAGAGATAGACTGCAATACAAGAATAGTATGGGACTTTAACATCTCACTTACAGCAAAAGAGAGATCATTCAGACAGAAAATCAAAAAGGAAACATTAAACTACACTTGATACCAAATGGCCCTAGCAGACATATATAGAACATTCCACCCAACAGCTACACAGTACACATTCTTCTTAAGTGCACATGGAACATTCTCTGGGATAGATCATGTTAGGCCACAAAACAAGTCTTAACAAATTTAAAAAGATTGAAATCATATCAAACATCTATTCTAACCACAATGGTATATAACTAGAAATCAATAATTTCTAGGAAATTCAGAAAATGCACAAGTACACAGAAATCAAATAATATGCTTCTAAACAACCAATGGGTCAATGAAGAAATTCTGCTGTTATGCAAAATAAGCCAAGCACAAAAAGACAAATACCACATGATCTCACTTATATGTGGAATGTGAAAAAGTTGAACTCATAGAAGCAGAGAATAGAATGGTTGTTACCAGGGGCTGGGCATGAGGTGGAGGTTGGAAAAATATAGGTCAAAGGATAAAAAATTACAGTTAGACAGAAGGAATAAGCTCAAGAGATCTATTGTACTATATTGACACAGTCACAATGTATTTTATTGTTGAAAATTTTTAAGAGAGTAGATATTAAGTGTTCTCACTACAAAAAAAATGATAAGCATGTGAGGTAATGCATATGTTAATTAGCTTGATTTAGCCATTCCACAATATATACATATTTCAAAGCAACATGTACACAACAAATATAGACAGTTTTGTCAATTAAAAAAAATAAGTTTGTGAAATACTGGTTGATTTCTAATAGTCTTTAAGATTCTAATACATTTTATAATTCTTTAAGACAGGGCTCTACTAAGTAGTTCTTTTTAAATGGAGAACTTTGAGAGTCTAGTGTCCCGCAGAACACACTGTATGAATGCTATGTAATGCCATTGGACAAGGCATAAAATCAGACGCTTTGTCCAGTGGAAGGTGATACTTCTTCTGAATTTGACCTCTAACTTCTTTTTTAATTCTAAAATTCAATGATTATTAATAGGCTCCCTCATCTCTCACAGCCTAGGAAATTGGCAAGTGATGAGTGAAGTACTCTGATTCCAGCACTTATGAAAAAATAGAAACCCATGGCATACTTTTTCTATTATTTTCTCAAGGTTTCAAAACATATTGCTAAATGAAGGGTATTAAAACTATAACATTTGCTTATAAGGACTTTCCTATTAAAAGGAGGATGTACATATAATAAACACATGCCATAAATACAAATTGCCTGTATGAAAAACACCACAATCCTTAGGATGTCTAAGGAAACTCAGGAGCTGTCCCCAACCTTCTTTTCCATTTTTATCTGCTCCCACTCCTGCTCCCACATAGCAGACGTCACCATTATGCTTTTGTATTTCAACACGGTGCCTCTGCTTATTACACACACCTTCACCTTCTCACGTCTGCTGAACTCAAGGTGCCCTTCAAAACCCAGCTTTCAAGTCATTTTCTCTGCACCTTGTCCCCATGTTGGAGTCAGCACAACTTTTCCTAATGCTGTCATGGCACTACACAGGTATTTCTTTTAGAGTCTATGCCACTTTTTATTGTGAGTATTTATTAATGTGTCTCTCTTTTAACCCTATCCTAGAGCGTTTTCTCATCTCTGTATTTTCAGTGTCTGGAAAATAGCAAGTATAAATGAGTAAGTAAAGTAAGATCACCCTTTATGGAAATTTTTGGAGAGGATATTTAAACCTCTAAATGCTTAACATCATAACAATAAAACCTATAGATTTTGGGTTGAATTTTAAGTCTGTGTGTGTGTGTATATATACACACACATATGTATGTATATATATAATCAATTGACTAGTTGACTTAGTTTCTTTGCCTATGAAATGGGATGATTGTGGGCATATGCCCTTTTCACAGAGATATTAAGATTAGTGTGCTAAGATCTATAAAATGGTTTGATATCCTCAAATAAAAGAACTTGAATCATTACCATACATATTATTATTAACAATAGTTAACATTATAAATGATGACATCTGTGATAAAAGGAAAAAGTGATTTATGGGGCTATAATAATTCTTGCAAGGCATCCTGAGGGGTCATAAAAACCACAATAGTAAAGCTTGAGTGGTTGTGATCACATATATCTAAAATAGAATTATTGCCTCATAATTCAAAATCCCTATGCCTTTTATTCTCTCTAGTTATAAACTGCCCAAGGGATCAAGTTGGCTCTTCAAGGCCTAACCAATCCAATTTAATTAGTAGACTCTAAGTCTGTATGACTGACTATATTCTTGCTTCAAATAATCATGGTCTTGGAATATTAGAGTTGAGAACAACCATAGAGATCCTCTAATCCAGTGTTTCTCAAGTCTGGCTGTACATAAGAATCACCTAGGCAGCTTTAAAAATTACCAATGTCTAAGGTGCCATTACACAGCCTAACAAAAACCCTTGAAAGTCTGAGCTTAGGCATCAGCATTTTTTAAAGGCTACGCTAAATTCCAATGTGAGAGTCTATGATCTTGTCCAACCATCTGTGTTACAGATGACTCACACAGATGTTGAGAGGTGATAAGAATGGACCAAATGGCTGGCTGTCAGAATAAGGTTAGGGTCTAATTCTTGTGACACCTGTGCTCTTCTCATTGCGTTAGAGATGACAAAGAGTGTTCAGCTCGTATGCTCACTCTGATTGATTGGCGGTAGCTTCCTGAAATGCTCTGATGAGAAGGTTTCTGTAGCTGAATGTGGCTTGGCAGGAAAGAATGTGTTGATTGGTAGCAATGTTCATCATGGAGTTAGGACCTAAGGTAGTGTCAAGTGTTTGTCATCTCTGTACACTCTGCTGCAAATTCTCAATAGCTCCATCCACTTCCCTATTGTAATCCTGTTCATTCTTAGAGCTTTTCTGTTTAATGCAAGTAGAGGATGCAAGTGGCTACCTTTAGCACATAATGCTTAAACATTGCATGAGAGAAAGGGACATCTAGAAAGGAGAGGTAGACATCCTAGCCTCGTAAATGATCATCCTATACCCTTGATAGATCCTTGTCAACCTATATGTATTTCTTTCAGTCTGTAGACTTTGGCTCATTGCCAAAATATTTGTAATATTGACAGAAATAGACCTTGTCATAAAAACATTGATTTAACCCCAGGATATTGGAGGCTGTTTCTTGGCCTCCTAAAGCATTCTCAAGCTCTCTGTGATGAAATATCACTTCTTAAAAAAATTTTCCAATCTTTTGGGGATTGGTGCTTTTGTAAAATACAATAAAAATTATCACTAGAAAAATGAAATTAAAAACCCAAAGATATACACAAGGCAAGCTTCAATTTTTAAAATGATTATATTCAACAGACATAATTAGCTTGTCAATTGCTATGCTAATTTCTAAATGTTTTCTCTTAGTTTTAGTAATCATCCTATCACAGAGTGGCTAGAAACAGTTCATAGACTAGCACTGGTCCATGGACCATACTTTGAGTAGTACTAGTCTAGAGCTTGTTTTACTTCTGCTGTAGCCATGACTAACCCTCCTCATGGCCTAAGTCCTAGGGGAATTCCTGACATCTAGAACATAGAATTGATATGTATTGATATAGTCTATCCAAATCCTAGACTTTTATGAACATTAATTAAAATATATCTTTGAAAATAAAATTCAATATATGCATGGTCATGTTAGGTGCATTTGTTCTTTCTGTTTTAAGTATTCTCTAACTGGATAACTTTACATAATTAGAGATGGTTGATAATTATTATTTTACACCTGTGCACAGGAATACACATGACATTTGGCACAGACTAGAGAAGATAGCTCATTTAAGAGTCAACCATCTGGAGTACTGAACAATTTTGTTCTACAGACTTCAGTTCTTTCCAGTGCCTTTGGGAGGGTTGACTGTCCTCTGGGAAGTACAACCATTTCTCTCAGGGGTCAGCAAACTTCCCTGTAAAAGGCCAGATAGTAAATATTTTAGGTTTTGCTGTCCAAATATAGTCTCTGTTACATATTGTTTTGTTTTGTTTTTTACAACCTTTTAAAAATGTGAAAACAATTTTTACATTGGAAACTGTACAAAAAAAGGATGTGGGGTGGATTTGACTCACAAGCCATAGCTTACCAAACCCTGATTTACCTCCTGCTAAAACTGGAAACCTGGCTCTTCTGATTCAATATTATTGATATTATTTAACTATTGATATGTAAAAAACTATGCCAAAACTTAGCAGCTTAAAACAATATTTATTATCTTACAGTTCTATGAGCCAGAAATCCAGGTTACCTGTGTGCCTCTAGTTCTAGGTTGCTCAAGAGGTTCAGTTGAGCTGATAGCTTGGGCTGCTGTCCCATCCGAAGTTTTGACTGGTGGGGAGGATCCACTTCCGAGATCACTCGTGCAGTTTTTGGTAGGCTTTGGTCTCTTGCCACATGGACTTTCCATGTGGCTGCCTCATGTTGTAGCCGCTGACTTTCCTCTGAGTGAGTGACCTGACAGAGTGATAGAAATTGAGCAAGACAGAAACCATAGTGTTTTAATCACCTAATCTCAGAAGCAAGATCCTATCACTTCTGTTGTAGAAACTAACCAATCAGTTCAGCCCATACCCAAAGGGAAGAGATTTTGCAAGGGCTTGAGTACCAGAAGGCAGTGGTCATCAGGGGTCATCTTGGAGTTTGCCTATTTCAGCTGCCAAGTTTCTTTTCATCAGTTCCAACAGAATCTGCATCTTTCAGGTACAATTTTATAATACCCTCTGTTTTCTACCATAGACTTATTGTACAGTTATTTCAATTAGCACCGTGATATCATATAAGATAAATTTGAAAAGCACATGAGAAGTTTTTATTTTTGGGTATCCAAGATTTATGCCAAAATACTTTCTAAATAAAAAAAGTGTGAGAAATTGTGTCTCTATGCAGTAGGTTTAAGAGATGTTCATGGAAGTGGCAGTCATACTGACTGAGAAATAAGACTTTGGAATAGTTTTAAGATCAACATTTGTTACTAGGTGCCTTGAATAGTTTTTTGCGTTTTCCTTATATAGTCTAATTTAATCCTCACAACCACTGTTTGAGATAGTTAAATTTAATCCCCACTTTATAGAAGGAGAAATTGAGGCAGACCGAATTTAGGTAACTTAGCCTAAAGTATACAGCTAATAGGTGATGTCGCCAGGACTCAGAAATAGGTATTCTAAACACAGAGCCCTCACTCTCTTTGAGACACAAACACAGTCACATGATCTAAATATAAATTGACATTTGGATATAGTCCTTATAAGAAGTCAGTACACTCACCAGTTAGAATATCACATTAGGGCCTTTTCTGAAAAATAATTTAAGGTAGACACTGACCTCAGTGACAGAGGAAATAAATCAAAATAGTCACCACTTTAATATTATTGGTTTTCTACTTAATATCATGGAGAGAAAAAAGCCAATGAAAATTTATTTCTTCTTCTTCAAAGGTGCTTTTCTAGGAAGGTGCCCAGTTTTTCTGATTCTGAATCTTTAACCCTTATATAGATCAGACTCTTATTGATTGTTGTGGTCCCAAGAGAATTCTCCCTGTATAAAGCAAGAAGGATTCCAGTAGCTAATGTGTCTGAAAATGCACAATCTTATTTTCAAAGTTGATAAACAGTTTGTGGAACTATGTCATTGCATGAGTTCTTAATCAATATTACTGGATAGTATTACTGATGATGAAACTGACATTAAAAAAAGAGGTATTCTAGGATAAGCACAGATTTTAAGCCATTAAAACAGACTTAGAAAATATATTCTTAATTTTTACTATAATTCCAAGGACCTGTTTGGCTATAAAATTCTTATTCTTTGATCGAACTGATTGTCATTTAAGAAAATAATACATGTAAACTTCTGTTTGCCTAAGTAACAATGCTCTTTTAGTTACATTGTTGTTGTGATAAGGATAGCTATGGTTATTGTTTATTTTTTTATTGAAATTTAGGTAAAATAATCAGAGATCACAGTCAGAAATAATCTTAAGACAAAAAGCATTATGACAGTGAGATCAAAAGCACTTAGGAGACGCTGTCGGTGCGGGAGTCAGTCCCAGTGGCAGCAGCATCTTTGTGTGTAAAAGATACAGAGGCATCACAAATGGGATAATGAAATGCATTATTTCATTTGGCATATATACTGGCATCTGGCATACAGTTGACATTTCATTAATATTTTTTAAATGAAAGACTAAATAAATAACAAAAGTGTAGGTGGGGAGTGACTACATGAATAGTATGTATTAGATCATGACTTTAAGAATAAATCCCAGGCTAAATACCAATCTTTTCTTTTGGGCTTTTTGACTCCATGGTATAAGAAAAGCTGATTCAGGACTCAGGAAGCCTAGATTTGACCCCTGTACCTAGGAAGAGTTATTTAAGTTCTTTAAATCCCAACTTCCTCATCTGTAACCTGAAGATAATATCCACAATCCAAGTTAATAAGAGAATTAAAAGAGAGAGTATATGGCACACAATAGTTACTCATTTAAGTTAGTTTCTTATTCTGAATTTTATTTTAGCAAAGAGCTTTAGATTTTTCTCTATAAATCATGGAGAACCTCTGTTATCTTGACCCAGCTTGGTACCTTTCATGGTACACCTAGAATCACTATGGGATTTTCTTCCACTTCTGACATATTGCTCAGAAATTCAGCCAAAAATGGCCTAAAATTCCTGAACTTCCAGGAACAAGTAAAGTAAGATCACACTGAGGACCTAAAGACTCACATCACCAGAGAGAATAGGCCTCCACCTCACAGCGAGGTGGGTAAACCTCATGGGTTAATGCTCAGATGTGGTAGAAATATAGATGCCACACAGGGGGAAAGAAAACAGGGGCTCAAGTTGCCACACAGGGCATTCAGTTTTTCTGGAACCTTTCCTGCCTGATAGGATCAGGTTGAAGTTCAGCCAGTCCAATTCAGTCTTTTTTATCCTGCCTACCCAGAATTAATGCTACAGAAAGGACATTAACCCCCACTCCAGCTCCCTGAGTCACAGCTAAAGCAGCTGAAGCCCACCTAGGAAAATGCTCAGAATCATAAACAGTTAAGATAAAAACTCAGGCTTTCCACTTCCCCCAAATTGCCTCTTTTCAAATTTGAATGTCTGATTTCCTGTCCTAATTAAATTAATTGCATGATAAATTCAGCAATTTGCTTTCAATGTTATATAATCACAGTTTCACAAGTATCTGTTTTTCAGGTGCCAAAAGAAGTGTGCAGTAACTCATGGAGGTACCTGTAAGAAAATGCAAATGCAATAGTGCTGTTTGGGCAGGACGATTGTGGGCACTCCTTAACTGCTGGCTGAAAACACTATACAGTCAGGCCCTCTCTGTGCATCAACTTCTTGCCACAGACCTTTCATTTCTTTCCTAATGGCTTTTGCGCAGTAAGAAATACACTCATCAATAATGCACATTTTTCAGGCATAGTGAAAATGTTTGTGAAAGTCTGTTAATGCAGAAGCAAAATGCCCACATTGCAAACACTAATCCTCCATTTATTTAACTATTTTTTTCTTTGAAAATACTTAAAACTAAGTCTGCATTTAAAAAAAAACCAATAGAAAAAGATCAGTGGAAAGACTAGCAAAAGTGCACCCATTTCAGAGCCTTAGAAGTTCAGGAATTTGTCCAATAGATAATATTGGTTTCTTTGATTTTAAAAATCACACAGCTAATTTCCTTTGGAATTGATATGAAGGATGATAAAAATACTCATGAGCTAAGATCCAGCACAAAAACTTTTCAGAAAAGAGTACATTTTTACTATGGTGTTGTAAAACCCCAGAAAAGTGGAGTGTCTAATAGGAAAAGTGACAGAACCTTAACACCATAGTGGGGATGATACCATTATAATGAGAGAAACTATTGCTTGGAACCAGAACAGCTATATTCTTCTCTCAGCTTCCACAGTCCCCACACCCCTGGAGTACCATTCAAGACAGTGATGAACTGTGGTCTCAATTCCCTTATTAGCTGTAAGACCTAAAAATTATATGTGCAATTAAAAGGCAAAATGCTGATATTACTCATAGGAAGCCCTTTGTACATTAGCAAGGTACAAAAGTCTGCTGACACTTTGCAACAGAGATAGTCAGCAGGGCAGAAGATTAATAGAGCCTCATAAATTTGCAGGGTGAATACAGTAGATGGGGCAGAATAAGCATGTTGTGTTAGAGATAAATAAAGGGCATGGTCAGCTTGACAAAACATTTCACAAGGAACACAACCAGTCCTTTTACGCAATTTGCTTGGCTGGCATTCGTCCATTTTATATAACTACACATAGTTACCCCGTAGCAGTTGCTGCTCATGTCGCAAAGGCCTCCAGCATGACCCAGAGAAGGAGCGCTGGGAAAGCCACCAGTGGGTTACGCACTGTGTCACGCTGCCCCGTCTGGTTAGTTATCTCAATCAAAGGCTTTGGTGACAAAGGTGGCATCTCATCGCAGGCCAGCGTTCTCCTGGGGTTAATGTGCTGTGGCCTCATTTCTTTGTGTTTGGATCACTTGAATGAAAGCAAGGGAGAGTACTGAAATTCCAAGGCAGAATGGTACAGGAAATATCTTGTTACGCTACTTATCATTATTATTTCTGGGATTTCTGTGATAGAAACTGGTTTCATTTTTTAAAAAATAAACACATCCAGTGAGTTAATTAAATGAGCTCTATCCACACTTTTTTGTGATTGCCAGCTTAGGAAATGCTATTTGTTTTCCTATGATATGTTGATTAGATTTGAGGGAATCTCAAAGGATTTCTAATTTACTTTCCCTTTGAAATGATTCCCAAAGGAAGAAGCTTATTTTAATGTCTATATGTGAAAACTGATATGAGAATTCCTCTTGGGAATAACCTGCCTTGCAACGAATTTACTGTTTCCTGGTTTCAGTAGAGCTTGTCTCCTAAATTGCAGATTGTGCATTCATTGAACAAAGGTCTAAACCCTGACTATATGCCATGTTCACAAAACCTCTGGAAAGGTCCATTGCTATGTTGAACATGAAGTAGCCACAAAGGAAAATTCAGCTTCTACGTAGCTAGTTGAGTCAGAGAACAATGCTTATGTGGAATTACAACTGCCAAAAGTAGTCCAAGATTTTCCTATATGGCAATATGGCACCTAAGACCAGGAGATTACCAGGGATCTGATCAGGGTCCAGTTAGAATAGTCTTTCTGACACAGAATACTATTTAAGTTTTAGAGAAGTTGGCCTCTTACTCAACTACTCACTCATTTGTGTTCTAGCCCCTATTTTGGAAGAGGAGTTCAGCTAAAGATTGACAAATATGGTAAAGCTTTCCAAAGTTTGGTAGTATTAGAACTAGTCAAGAAGCTTGCTAACTATACAGGCATTTGGAAAATTTAGGAGTATTCTAACTCCTTTTCTTTCCTCTGTTAGAACTGGTAGATCTAAATATATGGTGGTCTTCCCTGGGGTCAACTTGCTTGCCATTTGAATTTAATAAGCCCCGGCGTACCATAAACTCCTTGTATACTAAGTAACAGGTTCTTTTCCTTTTCTCTGAAGAACATTTATGGGCTTCCATCTTGGAAAGTAGAGCACTGTCCATTCAAAGAAAAACCTGCCATATGTGCCCTGGGGCAGTGATTTGTATGAACTGGTTGTCCTTTTAAATTTAGGAGCTGTTTTGAAGCCCTAGCAAGAGTTTGGTAACTTAAGAATAAAAATGAGGAGACTGAAAGACTAAGGAAGAAATGGAATATGACATGAAAACGTATCTACTTTTTAAAGCTTACTTTTGCTAAGATGATAGTTTTTATCATATTATCCCTCAGCAAGAAACTTTAAAGAAAAGAAGAATCCAGATGTGAAGATCCAATGGCACATTTATTTAGCCCCAAGTGCATCTTTTATAGTGTAGCAGATGAACCTTCCAGAACCTTCCTCCATAGTGACAAAGAATTATAGCCACACAAAACTTCCTGCTTATAGACTGCTCCTCATACATACTCATAGCTTCCCTACCACCTACCTAGGGGGCTGTTTTTCATGACATGATTTTCTCTACTGCAATGGTCTAATAAAGTAGCAATCGCCTACTTTGTTTGTACTTGATATTCTGTCTCCTCTTTTCTCCTGGGTGTGTGGGGAATAACCTGTTAGAATGATTGGTCTTTGGGCTCTGACTTTTGTATGAGCATATTTGAATCTAGGAAATGTTGCAAAATAGATGTCAGTGAAAACACTTTAAGAGACCTTGGGTTGGAAATATATTTTGGTGCCCTATTTAGCAAGAACTATAATAGAACTCTTACTTCCAACTTTCATGTTTTGTTATTAGTAAACAAGCCTGAATTCTTTGAAAGGCTTTTTTCCCCCTCTTCTAAGTTTATGAACTAAATAATGTACCCACACTAAGGGAATAGGCTTGCCACAGACTTATTGCAAGTAACATTAAGGAACCACAGTCATTCACAAGTTTAAATAAGGTTGCTAATCAGACTGTACATTGTTCACCATGTCCTGGATCCTCTTGGCAAAAGCCTTATCTAAAAATAACGTGACATTCCATTTATAGAAGTCTGGGCACTTGCTACTTCAAGATAAATGGCACTTCAAGATTCAAGTCCCTTGTTAACCCTCGTAATCTGCTGCAAATATAACCCCTTTGACCAAGTATTTGGAAAGAATAAAAATAAATCTCTCCTGACATTCACCCCATAGCGATTATGAGCATTCTCTCTCTCTTTCTGTCTCTCTCGCTCCCCCTCCCTCATGTGTGCAGACATGCACACACACACAAGCACATACACATCCAAACTGTAAACAGAACTAAAATTAATTATAAATCAATAAGTGGGATTAGAGGTAGAAGAAAAAAGTAAATAAAATTCAAAAAATATAAGAAAAATGTATATTATGTACTGTACTATATGAAGCCTAGGAGACATAGACTTTAAAACTGAAAAGTAAAATTATTATCAAACTTGTTTTTTATCATTGATATCTTAAAAGGTGAGTTTCACTGGTAACTATTAGAAATAAATAATGGAATTTTGTTCTTAAAATTGACCTTATATAAAGTTAGTTATCTTTCTATCCACTATGGGGAAATCTTTTAAAAAATTCCACAGAAGTAGGTTATCTAGCTTTTGGTTGGACATTTCCAGTGATAGGGAATTTACTATCTTACAAAGCAGACCTTCGCATTGTTAACAAGCTCTACCACAGATCCTTTCCTTAGACCACAGAGTTTTCTCACCAAATTACTACATTTAGACAGATTACTCTGTGAAATTGTAAAAGCTGCCTCTTTAGATTGGGAGCAAAGGCTCGTATGATTAGGCACATGAAGGACTGATTCTTCTAAAGGAAAGGGCTTGTGAACCATCATGTTTAAAGGATTTGGATATTGAATGGTATCTTGAATTCATCTTGTTCCAGTCTCATTAACAGGAAGATGAGACTCCATTCTCTTCAATTCTTCAGGCTCCCTCAATGTATATCTCCTCATTCTAGCCCCGTGCACTTTGTTAGGACTACTTCAGTAGCAGATATCTGACTTAGTATTATAATTATTTATAAAATATATGTTTCTTTCAGTATGACTCTTTACAGGCAAGAATTGCAATTTGTTCACTACAGTATCTAACATATTTATACCTTCATTTAACAGCAAATTATTAAGCACACCACCAGGCTCTGAGGGCATATGGCAAAATAGATCCTGCCCTCAACAAATTTATTTTCTAATAGTGGAAATAACCAAATAAATTGATTACTGCAGTACAATGTGCTAAGGACAATGATAATGTGATATATAGGATTCAGTGGGAATGCAGATAAATGCTAATCTAAACCTAAATCTAAATCAAATTCCAGGGAGCATTTTTTGAAGATGAGCGAGACTAGATCACATTGATCTCAGAATCCTTTTAATGTGGTTTATTAATATCTCACGGTGAGTTTTCCTCAGCATGCGGTCAGGAGATGAAGGGCTAGAAAAGTAGGCGGAGTCCTAGAAATCAAGTGTTTTGTATGCTTCAAATTTATCCCAAATATCTCAGATATTATTAAATGATTTTATGCAGGGAAATAATAAAGTAACTTTTGAACATAGAAAAATAATGTTCTGGCCTGGTGCTGTGGCTCATGCCTGTAATCCTAGCACTCTAAGAGGCCGAGGTGGAAGGATCGCTTGAGCCCCGGAGTTCGAGGTTGCTGTGAGCCAGGCTGACGCCATGGCACTCTAGCCCAGGCAACAGAGCAAGACTCTGTCTCAAAAAAAAAAAAAAAAAAGAAAAGAAAAGAAAAAAGAAAAATAATGTTTTAAGAGCTGTGCTGAGAGTTGGTATCATCCAGGAAAGAAGTGAGGAGTCCCGGAAGTAAGGTGTCAACGGTGGGAGCGGCTATGGGGGAAAGATTTGAGAAATACGTAGGAGGAAGCCATAGGCCTTGGTAACTGATTAAATGTGTCCGGGTAGCTGGTGAGAGGGAGGCACTGCCTGTGCTCTCATTTGAGGGGCTGGGAGGATCGCGAGATGGGGTGAGCTGGAGGAGAGGCATGTTTGTGGGAGGTGAGCTGGCAAGTTCAGGTTTGGGCCTGTTGAGTCTAAGGTGCCTGTGTGACACCTAGGTAGAGAGGCTAAACAAGCAGTTGGATAAACATGCTTAATAGAATGACGCAGGCTATGGGAATAGACGTGGAAGTCTGAAGTGGCAAGTGAAGCCATGGGTTTGGATGAAGTCACCAAGAGCAAAGTGTTCAGGGAAAAAAGAACACAGGACTGAGAACAAAGTCCCAGAGAACTAAGATTCAAGCAGCAAATAGAGAAAGAATGGCTTAGTGTTGAGCACCAAAGAAGAGGGAATAAAACTGGGAAAAAAAATAATATCATTGAAGTTTTAATGGAGGGGCAAGCTTAGGACTTTCCGCCTGTTTTTCCACAGAACTCTTTTCAAAGTGATTGTCTTTCATGGCTCACTGTGAAGGGAATCAGTCCCAGGAGTTTCATTATCCACATACACATGCATAGATGACTATGTTCTGGGTCATATGGTCTTTCATCCAAGGGCAGCTAATTTATAGGCTGGCCTAGGTTCTGAGAGGAAGTCCTGGTGTAAGAAGCTTGCTCAAATAAGTCAGCAATGACCATCAGTAGGGCTCTTTTTACCAGGAAACTGGAATTATACAGACAGAGGTAGCAGTAGGTGATGTTATAGGTTGAATTGCATCACACCTAAATTCATATGTTGAAATCCTAATACCCAGTGTCTCAGAATGTGCCCTTATTTGGAAATAGTGTCATTTCTTTTGCAATTTGTTAAGTTAGGAAGAGGTCCTACTGCGGTAGGGTCTTTAATCCAATGTGACTGGTGGCCTTATAAGAAAGGGAAATTTGAACACAGATACACACATAGAGGAACACCATATTAAGATTAAGGCAGACATCAGGGTAATGTTTCTACAAGCCAAGAAATGCCAAAGATTCCAGGAAACCAGAGAACTCCAGGAAGAGACATGGAACAGACTCTCCCTCATAGCTCTCAGGAAGAATCAATCCTGCTGACATTTTGATCTTGGACTTCTAGCCTCCAGAACTAGGCGGCAATAAATTTCTGTTTAAACAACATAGTGTCTGTGGCATTTTGTTATGGCAGCCCTAGCAAACTTATACAGGTGTAGATGCTGACAAACATATTAGGAGAAAGCAGGCAGCAGGGGTCATGAGGTAACAAAAACATGTGCAAGCAGAAGCCATGAGAAAGAAAAGGTGGTGAGGTGGTTCCTTGGCAACAAAAGGAGCTGTAAGAGCAGAACTGAGTTTCTACCATGGTGGAACATCAAGGTAGGAGTCAACGGATTTCAGCTGCTGAAGGGGGGAAGAGATGACCTAGTAAATTAGGGGTGAGTTAAATCCTGAATCACACTATGGTCCCTAAACTGTGTTTTGATCTTTGAGGCTCTATGATATACTGCTTTTCCTATTCTTGTTAAAAGAGTTTATGATTTACTTTTTAACTGTGAGGTCTGGTTACACAATCAAGAGTCCTATCTTCCTCCTGTCCAGGTATATCCTCTTTATGACACCTGTATTAGGTATTTATTGCCATACAACAAATTACCACAAAACATAATGACTTAAAACAACAAACACTTAGTATCTCATAGTTTCTGCAGATTAGGAATCTGGGTGCAGTTTAGCTGGGTGCATTTGCCTCAAGTTCTCATGAGGCTACAATCCAGGTATTGGTCAGGGCTGTGGTCTCATCTTAAGGCTCAAATGGGGAAAGACCTAATTCCAAGGTCATTCATATTATTGTTGGCAGATTTCAGTTCCTTCAAGGCTGTTGCACTGATATCCCCAGTTTCTCTACGGCTGTTGGCCAGAGGGCTCCATAAATTCTTTGCCAAATAGACCTTTCCATAGAACAGCTCCTATGACATCTGGCTTCATCAGAGCAAGCAAATGAGAGACCAACAGAGTACGGCAAGATGGAAGTCACTGTCTTTTTGTAACCTAATTTCAGAAGTAATATCCCGTCACTTTGGACATGTTCTCTTCATTCAAAACAAGTCACTAGGTACAGCTCACCCTCACAGGTATATCACATAAGGATGCAAATACCAGGAGGAGGAATCACTGGAAGCCAGGTCAGAAGTTGCCTATCATACCTCCCATTAGTAGGAGGAAATTGAGGGAGATAATCTCATTGCAAACCAAGGAGCCCAACTAATAGAAAACAAAGGTGAGAAGTTTCCTGCTAAATGCTTCAGAGACATCAAGTAGGAAAAGTCTGAAAAGCAATCACTGAATTTGGCAACATCAACATTATTGGTGACCAGTTCAGAGAAGAAAAGAGTAGGGAAACCAGATGATGGGGGGATGAAAATGACCAGGAGTGGTAAGGTAGATGCAGTGAGTATCATTTATGGTCAAGATGGTTGGTGTATTAGCTTTCTATTGCTGCTGTAACAAACCATCATAAACTTAAGGGCTTAAAACAACAGGAATTTAGCATCTTATAGTTTGAGAGATCAGAAATCTTAAAAGCAAGGTGTTGAAAGCTCTATGTTCCTTCTGGAAGCTCTGGGGAACAATCCCTTTCCTTGCCTTGTCCAGCTTCTAAAGGCTGCCATCCCTTAGCTAGTAGCTCCTTTCTCCATCTTCGAGTCCAGAAGCGCTGCATCTTCAATGTATTTCTCTTTGACCTGTGCTTCCAACATCACATCTCTTTCTCTGACTCTAATCTTCCTGCCTTTTAATAAGGACCATTGTGTTAGATTGGAGCCACCTGGATAATCCAGAATATCTCAAATTCCTTAAATTAATCACATAGCAAAGTTCCTTTTGACATGTAAAGTAACATATTCACAGTTTCTGTGACTAAGGACATAGATATCTTGGGGGGCTATTTTTCTGTCTACCACAGTTAATTAGAGTTGGAAGAAAGAGGATATTTTCTGAAAACTCAGAGTTCAGGAAAAGTATTTTTTAAGCTGCATATATGTGTCCATTTTATCATATAACAGGCTTTGTGGACACATAGATGCACAATTCAGTCACTCCTGTTGATTGGCTTAGTACTAGAAAGGGTCCTATAAATGTTCAATGGAATGGAATAATGCTCACCTTTTTAAAATACTCTAGTAGGTATAAAAATGTGTACTGATGTTTGATGGTTGATTGTAAGATCAGACTTCCCAAATGAATTTTTGTTCTCCTTTCTGTCCAGCTGAATAACTGACTTCCAATATTTTGCTTAAATAATTGGCATCTATGATTTAAATCAATGCATGAATAGTCAATTGCAAAATTCAGTGCACATGACTGCAGATAGCAGAGCATTGATAGAAAATGGATATTTTATTTATATAACATTAAATCTGGAGGTTGGTAGGCAGTAAAACTGTCTTTGGATATTATTACCTATTTATAAAATATGCCATTTTCATTTTAGGCTTACTGAGCCTATTCTTCTACTGTAGTAAAATGAATACATTCTACTCTAAAAATGAAACTCATGTTCATGGGATAAATTGAAATATTTAATAGAAACATGCAAACACAGTGGACTGCCATTACCATATAATGAATAATATCATGGATGAAAAATAGTCAAAGAAGTGCATTCTACAGGAGCTAAAACATTATCTTATTATAATCAAATGTGTTGATTAATAAGGAAATTTTTTTTAATTAAAAAAAATTTTTTTAACCCTATGGTTAATGACAAACCGTTTGCCTGTGCAGCAACTAAGTAATTTCAAAAAGGCTCATAAAATACCAAAGAAAACAGAGAGAGTATGTGTTGACCGTTCACAGGGTAAATACAAGTAAATGTCACCTCTGTTCTTATTAAGGAAATTATAAGTTAATTATGGAGGCTAGAAAGACCAACATAATAGGTACAGATATATTTGATAATTATAAAAGAATTCACCAAAGGGCTGAAGAATGGTTAAGGGAAGGAGGGAACACATTTCAACTGCATTAAGAAGTAGATTATAGGAAGATGTTCCTAACTGATATTCTAAGGAAGGAAATTAAATACTCCCCTCCTGTGCTTTTTTCAAATTTTTAAATGAAAATTTTCACTTCGAAGAATGGGCTCTAGGTACTAACTGATCAATACTTATGTGCACACATGGAAATAATATTCAACGGGGGTCGGGCAGGTGGGGGGGGGTGGAGGAGATGGGTAAACTCACACCTAAAGGGTGCGCGGTGCACTGTCTGGGGCGATGGGCACGATTGTAGCTCTGACTTGGGCAAAGCATAGGCAATATATGTAACCAAAGTGTTTGTACCCCCATAATATTCTAATATTTAAAAATAAAAAAGAAAAATAAATTTAAAAAAAGAAAAAAAAAGAAAAAATTCAAACATAATGTTGAAAGAATTATTATTTTACTGTACTTGCTTTATCTATCCATCTACCTTTCTACCAATACTCCAAAGCTTTAAGGAGAATGTGTCAATTACATTTTGGAGATGATTGAATTGGTAGTATAGAAAGATGCCTTAGATCATGGGAAGAGAGATCAGTGAGTGGTGTAGGAGTGGTATAGGAGGCATTTGCCTCCCCTCCCCTGAGTCATGACTGATATAGATGTTTGTGGGTTGGGGCAGCAAAATCATGAAAATAGCTGCTGGCCTGCATGATGTTTTAGTCTCTCTACTAATATTCTAATTCTGGGCCAATATTCAATTATTTTTTGCTTCTGGACTCCCTAACTCATATCCTCTTTACTAATCAGAACACCTACTTTTTCCAGTCAAGAAAAGGCCAACTTTATTTGTGCCTTTACTGTCTTTTTGCTTTCACCCGGAGAAACTATTTTCTTTTCCTGCTATATTAATTTGACCTACTTCTTTAACACTATATTCAGAAACTTCTCTTTGAGACCTTTCCTGACTATGTGTTCTTGTTCCTCTCCTGTTTCTGGGAATTTCCTTTGTGTGTGTGTGTGTGTGTGTGTGTGTGTATTTTAAGTCCAGAGTCTGTACAGTAAAATGGAGCACTTCATTTTGTAAAGTCTTACCCAGTTCAACATTTTATTTGTGAGATGGTACTTAAACACCCCACCTCCCGATCCCAGCACACTATGAACCTTTAGTCAGAACTTGTCGGATAGTTGGAATTATATTTACCTAAGTCCAGGAACTCATAATGGGCAAAGAGTTGTCACTGGGAGGTAGATCAACCCTGTTTCCCTTAACTTCATGTCACAATCTCTCACCATGAGATTAGATTTTCTATACTGGGAGGCAGTTTAGGGAAAGAAAACCACAAATCAGATTATTGCTATCCTACCCCTTTGTAAGGATTTATTCTGATAGAGAGTGTAACTGTGTCGGTTGTTTGCCAGTTTGTTCTCAGATTCATTTCTCTACCTTTGCTGTTCTGCTCTGCATTGTAGAAGACTGATCCAGAAAACCGCATTTCCCAGCATTCCACGCCCCTGGCTTCCTGCCAGGTTTGGCCAGTGGGAGGCACTGGTGGGAGATTGGAAGGTGGGAGAAAGGGAAAACGCCTCCCTGACCCTGCCCGACTCTTGTTTGAGTAGCATCTCTGACAGAGGCTGTGTCTCCTCCATGGCTTCATTTCCTGTCAAAACCATTTGCTTCTGTGGCTTCTGCTTCAGCTGAACAGCTTCCATCTTGTCTCAAAGTCCCACCCCAGTGGACGGCCCCTGAGATCTGGTCATCCCTTCTCACCCCCATATCCTTTCAGCCTCTGTGACTGCGGCAGTTTTTTGCTGTTTATAATCTCTGGGTTGCCTCACAGTCTTCTGTTTGGTCTTTTAGCTCTTCCAACACCTCTATATCTAATTCCACATATCAAATTTCCTCTGTTGAATTACCTAACACAGGGTCTGTTTTCCTGACCAAACTGTGACTGGAACAATATCAGGGTCTCATATCTCTTCTCCCCAAGAAGACAGGTAGCACTTTGGTGTATCTGTGAGAGATACACAGAGGTGCTTAAAAGGAAAAGGAACTTAAGATTTTGTGCAGGATGGAAGGGAATATTTACACATACTTAATGAATGTCCATATGCTGAAGTTAGAATGTGTCCAATAGTTTCACCTGAAAAAGTTTTTTTTGGTCACATTATTAATCTAAGGCTCTCCCAACTCTGGAACAGATATGGTTTTTTCACTTTTGTTTTGAAAGTATTTCTGCATCTTGTACAATGATGTGATGTTTATCTTAACATAGTCGACACAAAAACCAGGTGCCCACCACCACTAAAAAATAGTCTTTCTGTTCTTCCTTGGATCCAAAGAGGAGTTAACAGTAAACAATAAGTTCACTTAGGGAAACAGGAACTCTAAGTTAAAGAATTTATGAACAGGAAGGGAAAGAGAGTAATAGAAGGATTGAGTCCAGAGACTGAGCTAATATAAGACATGATGATCAGACAAACTCTCCCTAGTATCTCCTCCTTGGCTTCATTTGGAAATTCTATATTTTCTCAGTCACAGATACTGCATGTGGGCTTTCAGCAGTTGGCAGCTCTCCAATTTAGCACTTCATTTCACACAACAGCTCTAATTTTCAAATATTGACTTGAGAACTTAGTCTCCCTGGTGCCAGCTCAATTCCTAAACATTATTGCATTTAAAGCTTTGATTATTAGGATGTACTATTAGAGGGTTCCAGTTATCAGACTAAATTCATCTTTATGGAATTTCTTTTATTGCATTTCACCAAAGGTACCACACCTGTATGTAGCCTTACATGAAGGATGCCAAATCTGTTTTTAAATAGGTACTTATGCAAAAATTTGTATTTAAAATGTACTTGAACTATATATATTATTTATTGAGAATGATGAATGTCATATAACTGGACACATTGTAAATAAAAGTGTATGCTGCCAATTTTAAATGCAAAATAGGCTGCTTTTAGTATTTCAGAGGTAGAGCATTTTCATTAGCCTGACATCAGAAGGCATACTCTGCATTTGATCAGGGCTCTTGGGTGAGGTATAGTACATGGCAAAAGGAAAACAAGATTAATATTTATGAGTTGGTAATTGTTTTTCATAAGAAGGAATACTATATTACCACATTCCATAAATGTGAAAAAAACTGATAATTACCATGGAGAACAGTACATTTAATAAGTTGTTTAAAACCCAGTAATAGAAGTCAGTACTGGACTTTACACCCTAGAATCAAGAAAATCAAGGGGAACCTATTGTGAAATAGGTCATATAGAACAAAATCTAACTTAATGACTGTTACTTATTATTTATTTTCCATTTTGTTCTCAGGTAATTCTGAGAATAAATTGTTGAGGAGATAAAACAGAATTATTATTTAGTGGACTTAAATAAAGACCATGTATTTGATGATTAAAAAATAAAGTTGGGCAATGTGGACAAGTACTGGGGAAGGGCACTGAAAGCAGTTGAACCATTAGGCACAAACTCTTAAATATATGGGACAACATATCCCCTTCAGAGATCACAATAGATTACTACTGGAGGGGACATATCCAGGAAAGGACAGCAAGGGGTAAAGCAGGTGTGAGAGGCTGGGTCCAGGAGCCAAGGATTTCTGGTGCCTTGTTTAGAAGATAGCCTTTTTCCATGGGCAGAGAGGATCAATTAGCATGTTTTAACTGGGGGTCTCTGGGCCAAGTCTGCCATACTGGTGGTACTGGGAAGATGGACTGACAGGTAGAGGGCGTGGAGAAAACAACACCAATTCATAAGCTATTGCAATAATCCAGGGAAGAATGGATGAGGCCTGAATTATAAGAGAGACAGTGGAGATAGAAGGGGTAAATGGAGGTATGGAGGAAGAGACTCAATAAATATTTAAGAGTGAAAATTAATGAATATTGTTTATGTTCCTCTTAATACCCCTCCATATACAACTGGTTTTAATGCATATCAGTAAAAGCAAAACATGGATAAATGTGTGTAGGTAACAACTGAAAATCTTCCAATCATATATCTGAGTCCCGTTGGAAAACAGGTGTACTTAACACAACAAAAGGATCTTGTCATCAGAAAAGACATTAGCAATGTTTCGGTCTCATTTCTTCTATGTATTCATGAATTTGACAGGTGATCCTTTAGTCTTGATTTGCTTCTTCAAGTGACTATCACCTTTCTCTATAGGCAGCCCTTCCATTATTGTACAGCCCACATTATTAGTAATTTTCCCCTTACGTTAATCAGAAATTTATGCTGGTCAAATTTCCACCCATTAGTCCTTGTTCTTTACTCTGTGATACCAAGAAAATCTAAATTCCATTTTGTCTTGCTGTTCTTCAGACATTTAAAGATGCTTATAATTTCCCCATTAAATTTCCTTTGGCTAAGTCATCCACAGCCCTTTTGTTCACATATTCAAAGTCTTCTCGTTCAGGTTATCCTTCTCCGATGTCAATGCCCTTCTTAGAATGTGGTGCTCTGAATTCCACAGCATTTTAGATGTTGTCAGATCAGCGCAGGGATGAGGATCCCCGGACAATAAATCAGAATTCTTAAGTATATCTCAAAGCCTTACTTATTTGTTCTTCAAGTTAGGTACCAACATCTTGTCTTTCTTTTACCCCCTTCTTCATATGTTTATCACATGGTCCCCACCTCCTTCAAAATTTCATAGAATTATTATTAGGGATAGAAGAACTTGAATTATTATTAGAAATATTTCATTTTTGTTAGCATTTAAATGATCTCAAATCTTTGGAGAATAGAAAAGAAGCATTCTCACAAAATCTTGGGTAATGCTTTGACTCCTGTGAACCACAATAAATGACTCCTCATGGAGCAATTAAATTAACATTGGGGCAAGGGAATTCAACTGTAGAGAGGGGGAAAATTACTCAGTTAATCCCAAAATATACGGCTCCAGAGGTAGTAGCTGTCTGACTCAACAGCCTATCAACAACTAAGTAATTTGCTGTTTGATCCATACACCTTTCATTTATCATGGGTCGTTCCTTCTTCCACTCTTGTTTAGCTAGCACACAACTGATTCCCTCTGTCCTCTAACCATTCACTCATTTTTATTGTTTTATTTTGAACTCCTTCCAAGTTGTCTTTATATTTCTATCTAAATGCCCCAAACTGTTATAAAAATAATCAGAGGGGAGTATCTGATAATTTTTTGACGAACATATTGTTAATATTAAACACTCCCCAATCTTCATCATGTTTAACTCCGCACATGACCTTCAAAAAGTTTTAGTTCCCACATTCAGATAGTTTCCATTCCAGTAGGCTAAGTACACAAATGTGTGTGCTGACTTTAGATCACATCTCATGCCTTTCCTAAGCAATTCTGAAATAGTTTTTTAAGGCAACAATATTGACTTTTTCTGTCTTTGCATAGTTCCATTAGGAGGAGTGTAAGGAGGAAAGTAGCAAACTAACCACGGCAGATAATGCTGGTCCACATGAAACTGGCACAGAAAGATTTAACAGTGTTGCTTAGGGCTGTTGCTATCTAGGGGATGTTTGCTGACCATATTTAGCAAGGAAGGTGGTATTGTCCAAATGTGGGATGAGTTTTAAGTTCAGACACTATTCTGGGGAAAATATTCCCTTCAAGGACATTACAGCTACCACCACCCATTATAGTGCCAAATGAAACAGACTGTGCAAGTAGAAACCAGCCACCAGAAAGACTTCAGGCATAATACATTCAGGTTAGAGAAAGCACTGCAGCGTTTTGCAGAACACACTAGAAGAAAGGCAAGTTTGTCATAGGAATCAATGATAAAAGGCTTTATTTTTTAAAGCTTGTACTTTGAGCAGCTGCTTGAGAGAAACTAAGATTCAGTAATAAGCATCCAGATGCAAGAAATAGACTATATAGCACACACTGGAGTAGTCCTAAGAAAACATGGGGCATGCTGACTTAATTTGAATTCTCCTCTTTCTGGTTCATGACTAAAAATTTGTTAGTGCCCCATCCTTTCTATGGCACTAAAATTAGGTGTGGAGAACAGGGTTTTTCAACCTTGGCACTATTGACAATTTGGACAAATAATTCTTTATTGTAGGGATTGTCTTATGCATTACCAAATGTTTAGCAGCATCCTTGGCCTCTACCTACTAGATGCCAGTAGCATCACCCATACGGCCTTGGGTAAGTTACCTGATTTCTCCACAGCTCAGTTTTCTCATCTGTAAGATGGGGATAATAGTAGTGCTTAGTTCATAGGGCTGATGTGATCATTAAAGATGCTATATGAAATCAATTAGCAGAGCGCCTACCATACAGCAAGTCCAGAATATATCTAAGCTATTTTTCATTTCTATGTAGTTTCTATGTAGTTCACATTACAGAGCAGGGGTTCAGAACTTCTCAGCGTCTTCCTTGGTCACTTTCCCAAGTCAGAGACTCCTTTTAGATATTGTTAGAATTGAAACATGAATTGCATGGAATTGTATAATTATTCTACTTAATATTTTTTTACCTAAAAGAAGACAGTGAGGAAAAATGACTCAGGTAAGGCAGATTGCTGTTATTATGGGACTTATTCCTTTTCTGTATGCAATATTTTACTCAAGATTGAAATAAAAAGAAGGTATAGAGGTCTGGTTAAAGAAAGAGAAAGAGCAACATCTGTTCAAAAAGGATTGTTTATAAAGTATCCTAGATTATAAATTCTAAATAACAAAGTGTCTATATGCAATTCATATCTGCCTTGCACTAGCTTTTGATGCTAATGAGGAATATCAGAACATTGTGGTTTAAAGAAAACACCCTACAATTTTATTTGTTTTCTTTCAAATTCATTCCAGAAACTTTTGTTGAACCGATCTGTTAAGTTTGTTCTCAGGACAAATCATTTCAGTTAAGGAGTAACCCCATGTGGATTTGTATCTTTGGGTTTTTAATCTACCATCAGATTATATTTCTTCTTTCTCTTCATCACTTCCATTCCCGCATAAAAACACCCAGAGTCTCCAAGACTTCCAGTAATTCCTTCTCTCTTAAGGTTTATCAACATACAAAAGGGAAATACCTAATTAGAGTACATAATTTAATAGAGTATATTAGCTAGAAAATTAATTCATAATAGCTGGGAAATGAATGATGGCAATGGTTTGGAATGTGATTGGAGCCCTGCTTAGGGAAAAACAAAAGAAGGGTAGAGAGAAATCTGTGATAATGATAAATAGCAGTTTATGCATTTAGAAGAAGCCATCCAAAGATATGCCAGAAAGATCAGTATTAAGTCACATCTTAGGGTTTGCTATGATCTAAATGTTTGTGTCCCCCTAAATTCATATGTTGAAATCCTAACCCTCAAGGTGATGGTACTACACTGTGGGATCTTTGATAGGTTCCAGTTTGTGCCACTTTGGGAATAATGTTCTTACAAAAGAGACCCCAGAGACTTCCTTCACCCCTTTCATTATGTGAGGTTACAGTGAAAAGACCATCCAAGGAGGCCCTCACCAGACACTGAATCTACCAGAACCTTGATCTTAGACTTCCCAGCCTCCAGAACTGCAAGAAATAAATTTTTGTTGCTTATAAGCCACCAGTTTATGGTACTTCGTTCAGCCTGAATGGACTAAGACAGGATCTTAACTAGAGATATTGGAAGTATCACAAACAGATCAACAACTATTGATAAATCATAAATTGTATTAATTGAATAGGTACTATAAACAGCAGAGAAGATAAAGAAATGGGACAAAAGTGCTTGTGAAAAATAGCAATATCAAGAAATAAAAAATGTCAAAATGGGAAGATGAAGTCTAATATATTTGGAAGCAAGTTCATTTTAAAACCCCTATATTTAATTCCATTCCATTAATAATGCAGCACATCTGGGAAGAAGCATTTGGAAGAGAATAGTATTTAAAGAGATTTAAATACGATCATGATTAAACCCCAAAAGTAGATATGATTTTGTAATGTGAGCTCAGTTGCAGACTCTGCCATTCATTGTCATATAGAAGGTATAAACTATTTTTTTGAGTGTTCTAGAGTGACAGTTGCCCTTATGGGGATCTTGGTCAAAAATTGAAATGAATGGGAATAGTGTCTAATAAAACTACTTGATAGATACATTGAAGAACGAGGCAAATAAATATAAAACAAAACATGATTGCTAATGAATAAGATGACCCTTTAACTTATCAATTCAGTTTAAGGTGTTGTGCTAGACATTGCAGTCATAAAGATCAACAATAGTAAAGGCATGATAAATAAGTTGCAGTTCTTGCCCATATAGATATTAAAATTTTGTGAGTAAAACAGATATTTACACAAAGCAGTATAAGTGTGTGTATGTGGGGGGGATATCTCTCTTTGGAGATACAGAGTAGGAAGGTATTCAATAATTCTAGGGAAATATTAGCAAAAGCAACAGACAGGGGCATTTGAATAGGTCATTGACAGATAAAGAGCATTTGGAAAAGAAGGTAAGGGAGCTACAGACAGACTAAAGAAACAGAATGGGTGAAGGGCGGAGGGTAGATCATGCAAAAAGGGTGGGATGAAGGAAAGGTGGAGGTCTAGCTGGACTAAGGGAACAGGATGGCAATGGGCAGATACCCTCTCTGAGGGAAAATATCACAAAAGTGGGTTCTCACAGGAAATATCAGTTCTTTCAACAAGAGCATCACTATTGTCATGGACAAAAAAGTGATTTCAACTTGGAGATGAATGTGTTTAGAATGACCAATTAGGTAGAAATAATAGTGTTTTCTAAATTTTAAAATTTCAAATTTTATAACTCAGGTGATAGTAATTGAGAAAGCATGTTAACGTAAAGACACAGTAGGCTCAGTAGAGAAGGTGCACAGGTTTGGAGTAAGACGTGAGTGAGACCTGGCTCTGTAACTTTCTGCCTATTGACTATTGGGAAGTTAATTAGACTTTCTGAGCTTAAGTTTTGTTTCTTCTAAAAATAGAGAAAATAATTCCTACTTCTTAGGTGGTGTTGCACCTATGTTCTAGTGAAGTAACATCTGTGACTCTCTTGCCACGGTGCTACTAATACACTAAGTGCTCAATCAGTAGTACCCATGGTATTATTATTATTATTATTATTTTCAAACTACATAATAGTGGGGCTTAATAAATGTTAGCTATGAAAAGTTAAGAATCTTAACTATATTTTATAATAAAGCATTGATTTCCTTATCCTTTTAAATTTACTCCCTTGTCACAAACCAAAAAACTAAGAAAAAAAGCATTTATCCTTTGAAGCTACTATGACTGCAACCACATCATGAACATAGTCACAGCAGCTCCTAAGAAATCTGGAAACATTTCTTTCTTCCTCCATGTTCCTACTGAAGGCCAGCAGGTGACTTAGACCCTAGGAAGAACGCACATTATGTCATAAGTTTAACATCATATAGATTATTGTGAATTAGTTTCATCTTCCAAATACTAGGGTTTCATTCCTTTATAAAGGAAAGGGTTACTAATTGACATTCATTGGCCATGTTGGTGTGAATAGCATTGAATTAGATGCCGAGGTACGTTGAAAATACTTGAACCTATCAGAAATAGGTTCTGAATAATAATTGAAAAATTAAATTTTTTTCAGTAAATAACTTAACAGGGTGAAGCAACTTTTAATTTAATTTAATTTAATTTTAATTTCCATGTTTAATTTCTCTTTGCTACCAGCCATGGTGTGGGTGGAAATGGGGGAAGTTCTTTTCTGATATTTCCACTCCTTAACTCCCATTTAATAGGCCCCTTAAATCCATCCCCATCCTCTTTCAAGCCATGGTTTCACTCCTTATCACTGCACACTAGAGCGCTTCAAAAATATACTAACTCTCCCTCCTTATTTCATCTCTTTCTCCCTTGATCCATTTTGTGACATCACTATGGGGTAAAACCGATGCCGCCTCTCCACCTCAAACACATTTATTGAATTCCCATTGCCTCTAGGAAATAAACAGTTGACCTCCTCACCCTACATTAAAGACCACGTGTTATGCAACCTATCCAACTTTATCGCTCTCCCTCAACGCCAATCAGAGCTGTCTCTGCAGTGATCATCAAATTCATAAGCGTTTCTACTCCAAGTCTCATTTTACCATAATTCTCTTGCCAGTCAAGAGGTCTTCCCCTATCAACTAAATCACGCCTATCCCTTAAGTCCAGCTGTGTCGAATAACCAACAGGAGTTTAGTGTGTTATAGAAGAGAACCGGGAGTGCCCCAGACCTGAGTTTGAGGTCTGGCTCCATTTTCTACTTCAATATTAACCTCAGGGAATCCCTTGACTTCGGTTACTCTCAACTATAAAAGGACTAAAATAATGTTACCTTCCTCATGGCACTGCTTGGAGGGTTAAATAAGATAATGCAATTAGACCAGTTCCTGGCATAAAAGGTAAGTGAATGTTTGCCATTACATATTTTTTCTTTGACCATTTCAGTCCCTTTTGTAAATTTATATTTGATAAAAGTTGGCTATCCAATATCATCACAACTAGGTAAAAAAATACGCTATTTAAGAAAAAATTACAAAGATATGCCCTAAAACATTAACAGCTGACATATTTTTGGTGAAATTATGAGTAATTTTGCTTTTTATCTAATTCTATGTACCTTCAAAATTTGTGCAATTGAAATACTTTGTTATCATTTTTGAAGTAATTTTTCTTTAAAAAATATTTAAATTAAAATGACAGACAATAACAAGTGTTGGAATGGACGTAGAGAAATTAGAACACTCAGTCATTGCCGGGGAGAATGTGAAATAGTGCAGCCACTTGGAAAAGAGTTTGGCCGTGTCTCAAAATGTGAAACTAAGAGAGTTACTATATGACCCTTCAATTCCACTCCTAGGTGTCTACTAAAGGGAAGTGAAAACATATGTCTACACAGGAATTGTACACAAATGTTTGTAGCAGCATTATTCATTATAGCCAAAAAGTGAAAACAACCCAAATGTTCATCAACTGAAGAATAAATACATCAGATGTAATATGTTCATATGAGTACTATTCAGCATGAAAATAAATAAAGTGTTGACACATACTGCAACATGGATGAACTTCAGAAACATTATGCTGATAGAAAGGAGGCAGGCACAAATCATTCTATTTATATGAAAGTCCAGAATGGGCAAATCTGTAGAGACAGATGTAGGGGCTGCCTGGGGTTGGGGGTGGGTAGGGAGAAGGAAAGGTAGGGGAATTCAGAGTGACTGCAAATGTTTTTTGGGCAGTGGTAAAAATGTTTTAACATTATATAGTGGTGATAGCTGCAAATATAAAATGGTTCACCAACTCTAGAAAACAGCTTGGCAGTTTCTCACAATGTTAAACCTAGAGTTACCATATTACCCAGCAATCTCACCTCTAGGTATCTGGTGAACACATATATCCACATAAGGATCTGTACACAAATGTTCATATCAGGATTATGAATGACAGCTGAAAAGTAGAAACAACCCATGTGTCAATTGATGGATGAATAAATAAAATAAGAATCTATTAAAACCTACAGAATTGTATAATTAACAGTGGTGAATTTTATGATATGTAAATTATACTTCAATATTGCTGTTTTAAAAAAAGATTTAGATTTAATTTTATAAACAATGAGAAGCCACTTGTTTGTAAATGAGAAAAATTGTCAAAAACAATTTGCCAATAGTTATTAAGAATTATTCAAATTAAAATTTAGAAACTACATTTAAATAAATTCACATATCACTATGAAACTATGTAACTTATTTTTGGAATATAATAGCAATAACTACAGTTTTTAGTATTAACCGTGTGCCACGTTTGCACCAGCTACATTAGCCCTAATCACGCCAACAATACAGGAAGGTAGGTGGATATGTATCATTAGCACCCTTTTGCAGATGAGCGAAATAGAGAAAATAAATAACTTGGCCAAGGTCGCAGAGCTAGTAAGTGGCGAGTAAGGATGTAAGCCTGGTCTTTCTGATTTTAAAACCCACATTCTTTCCAAGCCTCTAAACCACCTTGCAGTGTTACCTCATTTCCTCTCTGTCTCCTCCTGCCTCCTTCTCAATTTGCCTACCTCATTACCAGGCCTCAGCTTGGATCCCTCCCCAGTCACATCCTAAATTGGATTAGAAGGTGGTCCCTTAGGCCCCTTACTTAATATTATCTCTGCTTATCGCAGAGTGTTTTATTTCCGTGTTTGCTTGCCTTTGTCCTCCAGAGCTCCAAAGCTACAGGCTTTTGTCACTGTAACTTCAGCACCTAACACTATATTCAGTGCACAGTAGATACTTGGCAAATTTTTGTTAAATGCATTAGTAAATGAATGCTGTTGATTAATTTATCATGGCAGGAAATAGAGGTGGTCAATGATTGTATAACTAAGACACTTTAGTTATAATTTACCAAATATATATTGAGCATTTATTATGTCTAAATCTTTACCAAGTGCTAGGGATACAAAGATGAATATGGCCCAGTTTCTTTTCTTAGAACTCACAATATAGTCCTTTAAGATAGGCATACATTTGAGCAACATAGTATAGTATTTTAAGTTTCATGTTATTCACATTAGCAATAACAACTAGGTGCTGAGCTACTACAGTGAAGAGAATGAATAATTATATGTATAAGATGTTTTATCTTTCTGAAGGAAACTCATAGAATGTTTAATTTTGATATGTTCCTGGACTGTCCCACATATTTTATTTTGGACCTTCTCAAAAGGTTTTATATGCTTGAGGTCCTTACAAACAATCAAGGACTTCCTGATGGCACCATTGTTTCTTAGGATGCTACCAGAAACATCCCTACTGAAATTTAAACTATTTGAAGAAACAGATTTCCTCGTTTCTGTAAGTATTTGAAGTATCATCAATATAACCTGAGGCAGACAAGTTCTAATATTCAAGTATAATCTTCATTTCTTTCATGTCACTCTGATTTTCCTCACTTGAGATAAATGTGGTCTGACATATTGATTATCCATTCTTGGCCATGGGGGGACTTTTACTCTCAATTGATCTAACTGTTTAGTTTAGGGGAGTTTGTTTATATAGATGTCATATGATGCTTCAGAAAGGTTGTGGTTCAAAAAGACACGTAACCCCGTTAAACTAAGCACTACTATACTGTGACAGCTTCATGTTCAGTGGGAATAGATCTAGTGCTCAGAGTCTACCCTGGAAGGGCACCACCCTCCCAATCTGTCTACTGTGGGCATTAAGAGTTTGAGAGCAAGTGCCAGGTGTCTTCAATTGAGGTGTCTCTCCTTCACAATGCTTGTTGGAATATTTAATTAACTTTATTAAATTTAATAGATGTATAATTTACACATTTTAAAATTCATTTAAGTTTACATACAATTCAGGGATTTTTTAGTAAATTTACTGAATTGTGTAACCATCACTATAATCCAGTTTTGAAACATTTTTATTACTCCAGTGGGATTCCCCATGCTCATTTATGGTTCATCCCCATTCCCGCCTCCAGTCCTGGGCATCCACTAATCTACTTTCTGTCTCCCTATATCTGTCTTTTGTGGATGTTTCATATATGTGGAAACATATAGTATGTAGTTTTTTACATCTGGATTCTTTCAGTCAACATAGTGATTTTGCATTTTATCCATGTTATCTATATATCAGTAGTCCATTCTATTTTATTGGTGAATAGTATTCATTGTATTATGTCCCACATTTTGTTTTGCTATACACCGTTTCATGGACATTTGGGTTGTTTTCACTTTTTGGCTGTTATTAATAATGCTGCTCTTAACATTGTGGGCACATATTTTCACTTCTCTTGAGTAGATACCTAGGAATGAAATTACTGGGTCGTATGGTAACTCTAGGGTTAATATTTTAAGAAACTGCCAAACTGTTTTCAAAGTGTCTGCATATTTTATATTCCCATCAGTAATGTTTGACAGTCCTCATTTTTTCACATCCTTGCAAACATTTATTATTGTCTTTTTGATTATAGCCTTTCTAAAGGGTGTAAAATGGTAAGTCATTGTGGTTTTAGTTTGCGTTTCCCTAGTGGCTAATGATGTTGAGCATCTTTTTATGCACCTACTAGCCATTTGTGTATCTTTTTTGGTTAAATGTCTACTCAAATCATTTGCCTATTTTAAAATTGAATTATTTTTCTTTTTATTGTTGAGTTGTAAAAGTTCTTTATATATTCTTTATACCTCAGATAAATAAGGTATATTTGCAAATATTGTAACCCATTCTGTGGTTAAATTTAACTTTTTTAAAGGTGTCTTTTGAAGTGTGTAAGTTGCTAATTTTGATGAAGTCTAATTTTTCTTTTATGGTGTCATGTCATGATTTTGGTGTCATATCTAAGAAATCTTTGCTGAACCAAGGTCTCAAACATTTTTCTTATGTTTTATGCTAAAATATGTATAATTTTAGCTCTTACATTTAGGTCTCTCATCCATTTTGAGTATATTTTTCCATATGATGTGAGATGGGTCTAAGTTCATCTTTTTACTTATGGCTATTCAATTGTTTCAATGACATTTGTTGAAAAGATTATGATTTCCCCACTGAATTGCCTCGACACCTATGTTGAATATCAATTGACCATAAATATAAGAGTGTATTTCTGGACTCTCAATTCTATTCCATTAACTTATGTGTCTATCTTTATGCCAGTACTACACTGCCTTAATACCTAAGTTTCCAAAGTTGATCGAAACTTTTAATCTAAGAGATTACGTGGGAATGACTGAATCTACCCAGCATTAAAAAAAAAGTCATCCCATCAATACACATTGCAAGAAACAACTAAATATAAGTGGAGGAGGAAAATATAAGGAAAATTATAGTAGAAAAAAATAAATCAAACAAGATTATTACACAAAATACATATCATATATGTCTTCTACATTGCTGCTTGTGACTATTATTGTGACTCTAAGTTTGCCAACAATCAAGAATGAAATGGGAACATATGCATGAAATGTGTTTAATAAAATAATACAATTCAATTTTTTAGTAAAAAACACAACTATTTTTAGTTCTTGGACTAGAGGGAATTTTATCCTGTGTATGTTCATAAAAAGGAGATTGTATAATGTAATAAACGGCATCCTCACCAGAATCCTTGCTTTGAGTAAAGCAAGAAGTTTCAGATTTTTCTTACTATGTTCTGCAATATAGACGAACTGCAATTAGTAAATTCAAGTCTTTGCAGAGGTCAGATAAAGAAGATTTGACCTGATTTGGTCAATCCTGGGACAGATGTTTTACTATTTATGCCATTCCTTTGTAAATATTGTTTCTTTCAACCAAACTTTTTGACATATAAGGTAGCAAAGAATTCAGAGATTTACTTCTGAGAAGAATTTAAAGTGCAGTGACATTGTGTTGTAAGTTAAGATCAAAACTCCAAATTTTAATAATAAACTTGAGCAAGGAGTTGGATTAATGTGTTTTGGTGAAAGGGGAGAAACCTGATGAGGATGTTTAATCAGAATAATTAACCCAATTCCTCCCTGCAGAGATTGGGTGAGAGAAAACCTGTTCCTCCAAGGCAGGGACAAATTAACCTCAAGCATAAATTCCCTAAATTTTGCATATATAGAGGTTGCAAACCTAGCCATACTTCTCTCTTTTTCCACCTAAAATCAAGAGATATAATATGGATGATTATTATTAATATTAATCTACATTATTTAGATATGGATGATGACATAATCTGAAATAATATTTAGATGTTTATCCTAAAAGTTAGGTCCCATTTAGTTAGCTAATATTAAAATTCTATCAGAAAATACAAACACATCAGGGATCTTAACTCTATAACACTGTTTCACTACATTCCCAAAGAGGACTGTTGGTTGCTGGGAGGTGTGACTCTCCCAGGTATAAGGAGGGTATAACCTTTATTGTACTCCTTAATACCAGATGAAGTCACTGTTCCTGCTGGTGCTACTTACCTTGTGTCTGAAAAATCAAGGTCATTAAGAGAAAAATAGTTCTAGAAATGGGCAGACTTTTTCTTGATTGGCTGGTGAATAAGCAAATGCAGATTGTTATCAAGCACTGTGTCTGGGGTGGGAGGGGGGAATTGTCAGATCATGCATTAGCCCAGCTTGAGAGCCATTCCACCTGTCAGGAAAGAGCTAGAAAAGATGCCTTTTTCTGAGCTTGGGTAGAATGTACTGTCACCATGTTTTGTAAAACTGGAACAGGAGTCATCCATCATGGAGTGACAACTAAACTTGACCAGGTTATACAAGAAGGCCTGAGAAAAGTGCATAAAAACATGCTTTTATAATTATGGCCTAGGCTTTGATGATTAATTAAATCACTCTTAAGAAATAATAATCTTCCAGTAATTCCACTCTGCTCACATTTGGGAAGCTGGACTCAGTCACTTTTAAGAGATCAAGAATTTTCCTGGAGTACATAAACCAAAGCCTGCCTTGTTATGCCTCCTCTTCTCTTTTGGTTTCAATTTACTGGGCAGTATTGTGTTGTCCAGTCTGGATTCTGTCAAAATAAGAAAGTTTTTCTGCTGAGAAGGAATAAGAAGGAACAGTCTAGAAATAAATTCATTTGAAGTAGGCTGATAGCCAACATTGCCAGAAGCCTGGCTCTCAATTGTGTTTCCTCTAATGAGTGGCTATCAGCAGTTTCATAATCACCTGTCTCTTTTCTAAGATTAGGCCAAGGCATAGAAGATCTTCCTTAGGAATAATCTTCTGTTTGCTGTTCTATCCTGACTAAGTGTGCTTTGAGCACAGTTTCCCTACATCCTTGGCTTATGTATGCTTGACACTATGGATTTTAAAATGTACTCCTTCAGGTGTAAGGCAATGGTTCTCAAAGAATGGTCCCTGGACTAGCAACATCAGCAGCCCCTATGAAACTTGAATACAAATGCAGAGTCTCAGGCTCCACCCAAGATCTAATAAACTGGATCTCTGAGAGTAACCCCTTGCATTTTAACAAGGCTTCAAATGATTCAGACGTACTAATGTTGAAGAAACACTTTTGTAAGGCATCAGGAGTGTCTCTGTTTTAGTAAACACATTAATCTTTGTGTACAAAAAGACTTAAAACCCTGGAACAGGATTATGCAGTGGATTTATGATGTCTTCCAGGTTTAGATTTTATATCATTGCAAAGGCTGGTAAAAATCAGTAAATATACGGTTGTACTAATAGCACCATCATTCAACTGAATCTAATTGATATTTATAGAACAATCCAACATCATAATATACATTTTTCTCAAACACACATGGAACATTCACCAAGATAGACCACATTTTGGGCCATAAAACACAACTTAATAAATTTAAAAGAATAGACATCATGCAAACTATGTTTTTACCATGATGGAATTAAACTAGAAATCAATAATAGAATGGTATCTGAATAAATATTTGGGGATTAAACAGTGCACTTCTAAAGAACACATGAATCAAAAAGAAATCTCAAGAGAATTTTTTAAATTTCAAACTAAATAAAATAAAAAATACAAGTTATGAAAATTTATAGGATGCAGTGAAAGCAGTACTTAGAGGGAAATTATAGTGTTGAATGTGTATATTAGAAAGAATAAAGATCTAAAATCAATAATTTAAGCTTCTACCTTAGAAAACTAGAAAAATAAGAGCAAATTAAATCCAAAGTAAGTGAAAGAAAAGAAATAATAAAATCAGAGCAGAAGTCAATAAAATTTAAAACAGGAAAACTATAGAGAAAATCAATGTAACCAAAGCTCATCCATTGAAAAGATCAATAAAATTGATAATCCTCTAGGCAGATTAACTAAGAAACAAAGAAAGAAGACACAAATTGCTAAAATCAGAAATTAAAGAACAGCCATTACTGCTGATTCCATAGACATTAAAAGGATAATAAAGGAATACTACAAACAATTCTATGCCCACAAATTTGATTACTTAGATGAAATGGACCAATTCCTTGAAGAAAACAGTTGACCAAAACTCACACAAGTAGAAATAGATGTCTGAAAAGACCTATATCTATTAAATAAATCAAACTAATAACTAATAAATTTCCAAAACAGAAAGCATCAAGACCAGATGGTTTCACTGGTGAATTCTACCAAACATTTAAGAAATAAATGATATCTACAGTATCTTCCAGAAAATAGACATAGAGAGACCACTTCCTAACTCACTCTAAAAGCCCAAACTTTGATACCAAAACCAGACAAACACATTCCAGGAATGGAAAACTACAGACCAATATTGCTCATGAACACAGATGCAAAAGTCCTGAAGAACAACAACAAAAATGGTGGGCTGTGGGAGATTTTAAAGCAGTTTAGTATACATGCAATTGGAGTTCTTGAAGTAGGAGGAGGACAGAAAAATATTTGATAAATTAATGACCAAAAATATTCCAAATTTGATGAAAACCATAAACTCACATATCCAAGAAGCTTGACAAACTTGAAGCACAAGAAACAAAGAAAATAACATTGCAGCATATCATAATTAAGTTGCTAAGCATAGGTGGTAAAAAGAAAATATTAAAGCAGCAGCATAAAAAGATACATTACAAACAATGAAAAAGATCAAGATGATAGCCTATTTCTTATTGGAAACAAGTCAAGTGAAAAGACAGTGGAGCAATGTCTTCAATGTACTGATAGAAGAAAAAATTGTCAACCTAGAATTCTATAACCAGAAAAAAATATCCTCCAAAAACAAAGGTGAAATAAATAAAAGATATTTTTAGATATAAAATGTTCAAAGAATTATCACCAAAAAAAAACCTCATTGTGGAAAATGTTAAAGTAAGTCTTTCAAGCAGAAGAAAATGATACCAGATAGAAATATAGATCTATACAATGCAATGATGAACACTGGAAATGATAAGGACATGAATAAATATGTACTACTTTTTTCTATTATTTAAATCAATTTAAAAGGCCATTGGCTATTTCAAAAAAAATAATAACAATATAGTATGGGGTTTATAACATAGGTATAAATAAAATGTATGACAATATTACTAAGGTTGGGAGAGGATAAGTGGAAGTTTACAGTCCTAAGATACTTATATCATAAGTGGAGGGTTATAATAACATCTGAAGGTGGACTGTGGTAAGTCAAAGATGTACACCTTAAACCATAATGTAACCACTAAAATAGTGAAACAATTATAGCTAGTAAGCCAACAAAGTAGATAAAAAAGAAATCATAAAGCAAACTCACTTCATCCAGAAGGGGCTAAAAAAGAGAAAAGGAAAGAACAGGTGGGACAAGAGGAAAACAATGGTAAGGTAATCATGTTAACATAACCATGGTAATAATTACATTAGATGTAAAGGTTGAAATAACTCAATTTGTAATTGACCGATTGTCAGACTGGATAAAAAAAGTGTCAGGCACAAATATATGCTACCTACGAGGAATATAATTTGAAAATAGACACAAATAGGTTGAAAGTAGAGTATTAATGGTTGTAGGAGGTTTAGGATTAGTATATGTATACATATAGTGCTTAGTAGTGTGTTCAATACTCAGTGGATTATTTTTTAAAAAGAGTCCTTAATCGGCTATGGCTTATGTGATAATTGAGTGTCTCTTATGATGTCCAACATCCTCAGTATGTTAGGCTCGCTTAAGGCATCAGTTCTTCCTTTGTAATGATTAGAGAGTAAAGTATTTTCGTTTAGCACCAAAATCAGGTGGGTTATTTGGATGGGAATTCATGCAACAGCATAGGTAGCTTAAAGGTGTGGATGGGAATACTTGTCTCTAAAGACTAACAGGTTTATCTGAGGATTGATCTGAAGGAGGACAACAAGGTGATCAGAACAGCTGGCTACAATTTGGTTTGAAAGCTGATGCATTAGCCTAGAATGCTCAGGATGGTTCTTTAGCATTTAGCAAGCCAAAGGCAGGCATTTCTTATACATTCCTTCACCCCCGTCAAAACTGTGTGGTCCCATCAGTCTCAGTTCACACAGGAGTAAGAAAAACAGAGGAGGAAGAAGATTCAAAACACATACTTAATGGTCATGATATCTGGCTTTTAAAAAGTCATTATAAAGTTAATGAATGGTGATTGAGTTTTCAAAGAAACTTGAATAGTATTATGGATTCCACAAATTTTGACATTCCCAATGTGTGTCTAGAAGTTAACATAGGATTTTGGATGGTAATTCTCATATTCTTTTTGGTGGACTCTAAAATCATTATACACCTAATATTTGAACTACTTTTACATCTTCAAATTTTCAATATTTCTGCCCATCACAAAAGATGCCAAAAAAGAAAATAACCATAAAAAATCTATACTCAAATCTATATTTGATGTCAGAGAGCTCTCTCTTTGCTGTATTTTATTGGACTTCTCACAGAGGTCTTGAGATAAAACCTAATTGTTTCATTGTAAGTTTTTTTGTGTGTATGCCTATATAGTTATGTTTGTCAACTACTGCATTACCATACCTTATTTCCATTCTGTCTTCCTTCTTATATAACTCTCCTTTGTTTTATCTGATATTTTGGTGGAATTTTTTTTTTACTTTGCAAACTGCTATGTTATTAAACCTAGATATGAGTGAGTGTACAGTCTTTGTGTCTATTTCTCAATAAGGAAAATGCTTTTAGTTTGCTTTTTTAATTGCACAAGATCACATCAATTCATTTATTCATTTTCTTTCCCAGGCCTGACTGAGGTGGTTGACAGGACTAAGAACTCAGATGATGGCTCTTCTACAGAATAAAACTGATACACAATGACTAAATATGTAACCTTCATCTTACTGGTCCCTATGTCTACAGTAATTGTTGTCATCAAATTCAGAGTTAGGAATTAAGTCATCATTGCTTTTAGTAGGCCTTGGGATGAAGAGGTAAAAGGCTCATATTACAGAAAGCTTCCTCGAACCAAAATTTGTAATCTCAGATCTTGTGTTTGCCCTAACATGAGTTCTACTCTCTCACCATATTCCAAACTTTCCCCTCACACTTTCCTAATCTCTGCTACATCTGGTGAATCAGAATATGCCCATACTTTATGTTAAGGAGAAGATTAACAGATGTTAAAGAGAGCTACCTAATTGACAATTGCTTTGTGAAGAATAAAAGAATATTTAAAAAGAGAATGCTTCATAGAGGAAAAAAGGGCAAATATTTAAAGAAAGTATATACTTCTCTTGCGGAAACCTGTACCGTTTCCCGTATGAATGCTGTATTTTCAAAATCTTTCCTTTATAATAAGTGCCTTAAACAGAGGTTCCTGTTCTTGGGTACGTGGATGTTCTTCAGGGGTAGAACTACCTAAAGTGTGTACAATTCATGCATGTGTGTGCATGCTTGCATTTTTCTAAACGGTGGCTCCATAGTTCTTACCATATTTTTAAAAGGTCAATGTATCAAACACCCATTGTGTGCCCCTCCAAATCTCCTCAGCCCTGCCTTTTACCCCACCACTGCACTAGTCATCAGCTCTACATGTGTTTTGACCAGTTTTTTGCTTGTGCAACCTAAAAGCACTTCACCACCTTAGGTCACACCTCTCTATGCCTTTCATTCTTCCCTGGGCCTTCCCTGACACCATCGGTACCCATTTGGCATTCAGACCCATGAGCCATTGCTGACCGGTAGGTGCCAGGGACCAATAGAACAACGCTTCCTTGTTTTATCTCCAAAGGAAAAATTCTGACTGCCATTTCATAATGCTCTTCAGAAGTTCCCTTCGGCCTCCTGCAGTGAGGAGAGGATCCAACTAGACTGTGCCCAGACTCCTGACCCACAGAAACTAGGAGATAATAAATGTGTGTTGTTTTAAGCCATTAAGTTTAAGGCAATTTGTTATACAGCAATAGAAAACTAATAAATAGCACTTGTCACATAATTTTGGTTTACATTAATGCTTCCCTGCTAGATAAAACATTCCTGAGGGCAGCGACTATGTTCTTTCCATCTTGGTTTCACCAATATCTGGCAAATGCTTTGTATTAAATATATAGTAAATATTTAATAAAACTTTGTTTAATAAATGACTGATGATCAACATTCTGAAAATGAAAATTATAAAAATATCCATTTAAACATATGTAGTGCTTTTCTATATTAGCTGTTTGAAATTTCAAATCTCAGCATGTCTTGGCAAAATTGATAATGTCCTTTTAGTTTCCGAATTTCTTTCGTGTGTACAACATTATTTGAGCTCCGCTCATATTACCCATGACAAACAAAGGTGCTATATCCTTGGGGGCCTTGACAATTTCGAGGAACATCCCCCAGCCATGCTTTACTTCTATAGTATCGCTCACCAGAATTAAGGGAAATCCTAGAGTCTGGTGTGACCTTGCCAAATTAGTGTCAGCTGCTTAGGATGGGAAACTAAAGGAAATTTAAATCTTGAGCATAAGTTTCTTAGTCTTAAAAAAGGGAGAAAACTGCATATATAAGTCCACCATACTAAATTTTCCAGATATTAATGTTTAATGCTTAACCTCTTTGTATAGCTCAGGAACCATTGAAAGAATTAATATTTCTAATATACCTAAAGTACTTTGATTAAAATGTTAGAAAACTACAAAAATCTGAACCTCTAATAAGATGATGACATAACTGTTCAAAAAATGGGAAGCATTAAATAAGTGAGAATATTCATCAAGTGAGAGTACAGAAATTTTTAAAAAATAGTATCAATATGACTTTTTGAGGGCAGACGTCTTATTTTTAAAGTCCTTTACCAAAATTTGTCGCTAGGAATTAGTTGAATTTTTTTGTATCTGCTACTTTTACTCTTGCCTGGAGAGGAGATAACTGAAGATCAGTCTAGCTGTACAGACGGTAGAATGAATAATAAGGCCTCCTTTTAATAAATACAATGAGTTCAGACTCAGAAAGCATACCCTTGGATATAGCTAGTTCCATATTTGATCTTTTCTTAATTTTAATAAATGTATTTGAAATTATTCCTCGATACATTAATGTGGCTATAATTTTAGAATTAACTACTTAGAAAATAACTATCTTACCTGTTTTGAAAGCTTGTCATTTTTGTTCTGCTGAAGCCTCAAACCCCTGGGCATAAATGCAATACTGAGATCAGAGGTAAAATTCTCAAAAGAAAAAAACAAAAGCTATTTTGTAAGTGAGAGATAAAAAGTTATTACAGGCTAACCCTTTCTCATGTCAATTTCTTAAATGTGAAAAATATCCAATGAACCCATTAAATACATTTTGACAGAGTAACAGCAGGAGGCTTGTTGACCTCTCACCTCATATTGATTTCCCCTTCAGTCATTTTCCTTGGTGATTTCCACTTTTCCTGCATATATTTTGCCTCCCAGTCCACTCTCCACATGCCACTTCTGTAATCACGTTCGATGGAAACCCACATGAAGCCTGGAGCTGCACTGACACTTTGGGAGAACCTTGAAAATAAAGCAGCCACATTACTCACGTCTATCAATAAGTTCCTCGATCAGCAAGTATCTTTATAAAACATAGACACTCTTGCCATCTCAATAATGCAGCTGAGCAGATAAACACTTGGGTGAGTCAAAATGGTCATGAATTTTTATTTATTCATATGCTCATCAATTGCACCAGCATTGATTAATGGGCCAATCTAGGCATGACACCGAAATGGAGACTCAAGGAATGGGAAAGGACATGCAGGGCAACCCTCCCTCAATATAGTTGTAGAAAAATTATTTACATATACATACATATATATATATGTGAGAGTCAGGGAGAAAAGATCTCATGGTGAGAAATAAACAATCAGGATGTCATTTACAGGTGGTGGGTAATTGAAATTAAGTGGGGAATCTGTGTGAACTAACTTAATCCCAAAAGAGTCAACAAGCAAACTAGCAGGGTCTAGAGTTGTTCTGATTTTGCTTTTTGAAAAGCATCATGATGTGTCATGTGCATTGTCAGTAAGGAATAGTCAGGGGATATCAGCAGTAGGTGTCACTAAGCAGAGTCAGACTCAGGAACACTGCAACCGAAACTATGGTGAAAGGCAGAGGTGGGGGGGAGAAGAGTGTCTATATGAGTTGTAAAAGTACTTTAAAATAATCTGTATCTGTTATCTGCAAGGTAGAGTAAATCTCCAAAAGGAGCATTAGTCAAAATTAAATATTTGGGGCCTTGTGGAAATCATGTTAAAGTTTTGCACCCCTGTTAGTTTTTGTGTGTTATCTTGTGTTTGTGGTTGTGGGCACTTGAATGCCTCCAATCTGTGGCTGTCTTCCTCTGGTTTCCTTCATGCACTGATTCTAAAACGAGGCTCACCAGCCTCCCCGCTCCAAAAAAAGCAAAATCACTCCACATAGCGTTAATAAGCACTACATGTTTGGCTGAAGATTTCTTATGGAGAAGGAAGTACATGTTTACATCAGAAAGTGACTGATACAAATCCTGAGGAATTTATGTTCTTCCTCATAGCCCTCTCAGACTGCCAGTTACAGGGCTGCTTCTCTCCCACCCTTTCATTTGGGCAGTGTCCATGGCTTCCTTACGTCTGCTTCCTGGCTCATGGGTCTTCTGCCTGCCTCTCTATCATCTCTGTACTCTTTCTATGTTGTCTACCTCAGCTCAGATTCAACTCTAGGCTGTCATGCCAACCTGCCTTACCTGCTGTCAAATAAAGAACTCTCAAGTTATTAGGATACACCTACTGTCTAAGTCAACGGGAGATTGTACCTTAAGCCTAATGATCTCACCCAAATATTTTCTTGTTATGTAAAGTTTGGAATCATGGAGAGACAGAAGTAATTTAGCCTTAATGCAGAAAAAAATCACATGGAACATATTCTTTTTTTGTATTCTGAATCAGTTTCCTTTCCCATTTGTTCAACAAATGCACCAACGTCTCCCTTTTCTCCACAGATCCCTGTTATGAACTGAATGTCTGTATCTCCCCCAAATTCATATGTTGAAGCCCTAATCCCCAATGTAACTGTATTTGGAGAAAGGACCTGTGAGGGGGTGATAAAGGTTAGTGAGGTCATGAGGTGAGGCCATAATCCAATAGGGCCGAAGTCCTTATAAGAAGAGAAAGAGACACCAGAGCTGTCTGTCTGTCTGTCTGCCAGTAAGAAAGTAGCCATCTGCAAGAGACCCCTCACCAGAAACCAAATTGGCTGGCACTTTGATCATGGGCTTCTAGCCTCCAGAACTGTGAGAAAATTAAATTTCTGTTGATGAAGCCACCCGGTTTAAGGTATTTTGTTATGGCAGCCTGAGCAGATTTAATATTAATACAATCCCATACTCCACAATCTCCCCATTCACTCTTAGCAGATAATCTTGTCTCTTAGCTTCACTGAGAAAATTGCCATCCTTAAGTATTAACTCCTTCAACTTCCTCTGGTACTATGTACAAATATCTTCACTTCCACCTATTCTTTCCTGCTGCCCCCAACTCAGTGGAAGAGTTAACAGTGTGCCTGTTCAAGACACATTCCCCCGCTTGCACTGAGATTCATTCCCTCTTACCTTAGAGCTGATAGCACGCCCCTGCTGAAAGCCCTCCCATGGCTGCCCATTGCTCCTTAAATAAAATTCAAATTTGTCATTGTGGACTACAAGGCACTATGACTTGACTCCCAGACCATCTCTCTGACCTCATCTCCTACCGCAATGTAGTTCCTGTATCACTGAGGCTTCTTTCTGTTTCCCAGTCACACAAAGCTCAAGCCCACCCTAGATGTGTACACTGGTTATTCATTCTACCCGGAATGCTCTTCCCCAGAGCATCCCTGGCTAGCTGCTTATTTTCATTCAAGTCTCAGCTCAAATTTTATCTCTCTAAAAAAGACTATCCAATGCAAAGCCCCTTACAACAAGAAAAAAGAGACCTTCCATGCTCATCATATCAACATCTGTAATTATAATACTTTATCATGTCTATTCTCCTTGTTTATTTGCTGTCTTCACCCAATAATGTGTAAACTCCATGAGAACAAGGATCTTGTCTATTATTTCACTTCTATGTCCTCATGTCTTAAGGCAATGCCTCGTGCCACTATCACTTCGAAAATCACTGTTGAACTTACCATCATCTTCCTCCCATATTCCCAGCTGATTATCCCTGTAGTTATTTTTTTTTCTCAGCATAAAAACATGCTGCATATTTCCCACTGTAAAAGCAAAAACTCCCATCTGACCACACATCTCCCATTAGTTGCCTGCCTGTCTATTTTCTTCACTTCAAATCCAGGTTTCCTTAAAGAGGAAACCTAAACCATCTATCCCCACCTTCCCAATACCCTTTCACACTTCATCCCGCTATAATCTGACTTTGCTACCAACCCACCACCCCAATATCTTTTACTAAGATCATAAGTGACCACCAGATGGCCACATCCAATAGACCATGTTCTCTCCTCCTCTTACCTGATCATCTGTGCCATTTGATATGGATGACCATCCCCTTGTTCCTGAGACTCTCTCCTTCTTCAACTTTAATGAAACCAAATTCTTCCAGTATTTCTTTTTAAAATTTCTCTTTACTGATTTTTTCTCTTTCCTACATGGGTTTACCTTCCTCCATCCTCTTTAGGGGATACAGTTCTAGTGCCCTAGAGGCCCAGCAGGAAATGTACAGATGTGAAGGGTCTGCAGGTAATGAACAGGGGGTGGCGGGGGTTGTGAGAGAGTGCAGAGTGCTCCCGATCCCTTCCAGAAGGGAAGGGATCAAATCCAAGTTTTTTAAAGTGCTGTGCTTGCCAGATGAACTGTAGCTATGAGCAAATAGAGACTATTAATTTGTAGTAGTCTGTGCATTAAATGTTGGTATTCCTTGGGACTTTTCCTTGGGCTCTTCTTTCTACTACTTACACTTTAATTTGGTAGCCTCACCCACAACTATAATTTCAACTACCACTGAAGCTTTGCTGATTCCAGAGTCCCTATTTTGCCAGTCCTGTATAGTACAGGGATTAGGACACAGGTGCAGGGTCAGAAAGATTTGAATTTGAGTCCCTTCTCAGCCATATACCAGCTCTGTGGCCTTGGGCAAATAACTTCCCTCTTTGAGCCTCAGTTTCCTTATGTGTAAAATGAAGATGACAATAGATATTTCTTTAAGTCTTTTGAAGATGAAGTTGATGCGTGTAAAGTGATTAGCACAGTGTCTAGCCATTAAGTGCTCAGTGAAAGTTAGCTCTTTGGTTGAACATCTCTATGGAGAAGGTCAACAACATTTCAAGTCTGAATTCATCATCTTGCTTATACTGTTGGATCCTTGTATTACATGCACCACCATTTATGCAGGTGTCCAGGCCGGAAGCCAGGAATCATTCTAAAACCTTTTCCACCTCTGTCCCTCCCTCACACACTATTACCCAATCGACCCAGACATTTGTCTCTAATTTGGTATGCATTACAGCTAATTGAGTCCATACCCTTTCCTTCAATTCTACCATAGATAGCCTTTTTGTTTTTTTCTAGCTTTATTGAGTTATAATTGACAAATAAAAATTGTATACATTTATAGTGTACAACATGTTTTGATATATGTATACATTGTGAAATGATTACCATAATCAAGCTAATTAACATAGCCATCACTTCATATAGTTATCCTTTTTGAGAGCTTTCAAGATCTACTCCCTTAGCAATTTTCAAGTATACATTATTATTTACTATAGTCACTTATGCTGTACAAGAGATCTCCAGTATTTATTCATCCTGTCTAACTGGAACTTTGTACCCTTTCAGCAACATCTCCCTATCCCTCCCTTCTAGGCCCCAGAAACCACTATTCATTCTACTCTCTGCTTCTGTGAGTTTGACTTTTTCAGATTGTACACATTAGTGATATCATACTATATTTATGTTTCTCTGCCTGGCTTATTTCCCTTAGCATAATGTCCTCCAAGTACATATTATACATGTTGTAGAAAATGACAAGATTTCCTTCTTTTTTAAGGCTGAATAATATTGCATTGTATATATGTATGTATACACCACATTTTCTTGATCCATTCATCTGTTAATGGACACTTAAGTTGATTCTGTATCTTGGCTATTGTGAATAATGCTGCAATGAACATGGGAATGCAGATATTATATCTCTTCAGCATACTGATTTCATTTCCATTGGTTATATACCCAGTATGATATTGTTGGATCACGTGGTAGTGCTATTTTTAATTTTTTGAGGAAACTCCATGATGTTTTCCATAATGGCTCTACTAACTTACATTCTCACCAACAGTATGCAAGAGTTTCCTTTTCTCCACATCCTCGATAGCACTTTTATCTTTCATCCTTTTGATTTAGCTATTCTAACAGATATGAGATGTTATCTTGTTGTGGTTTGAATTTGTATTTTCCTGATAACTGCTATTGAGCATTTTTTCATCTATAGTCACGTGCCACATAACAATGTTTCAGTCAACGATGGACTGCTTATGACAGTGGTCCCGTGAGATTATAATGAAGCTGAAAAATTCCTATTGCCTAGTGACTCATAGCTGTCATCATAGCGCAACTCATGACTCACATGTTTGTGGTGATGCTGGGGTAAACAAACCTACTGTGATGCCAGTAATTTATAAGTATATAGCACACACAATTATGTAAAGTACTTAATACTTAATAATGATAATAAACAACTATTACTGGTTTATGTATTTTTATATTATACTTTTATTGTTATTTTACAGTGTGCATCTTCTACTTATATTAAAAAAGTTAACTGTAAAACAGCCTCAGGCAGGTCCTTCAGGAGGCATTCCAGAAGAATGCCAGAAGAAGGCATTGTTAATCATAGGGGATGACAGCTCCATGCGTGTTATTACCCCTAAAGACCTTCCAGTGGGACAAGATGTGGAGGTAGAAGACAGTGATATTGATAATCCTGAACCTGTGTAGGCCTAGGATAATGTGTGTGTTTGTGTTTTTGTTTTTTTTAAAAAAGTTTAAAAAGAAAAAATATTGAAAGAGAATAAAGCTTATAAAATAAGGATATAAAAAAGAAAATATTTCTGTATAGCTGTACAAAATGTGTTTGTGTTTTAAGCTAAGTATTATTACAAGAGTCAAAAAGTTAAAAAAATTAACAGTTTATAAAGTAAAAAAGTTACAGTAAGCTAGGGTTAATTTATTATTGAAGAAAGACAATTTTTAAAAATTTAGTGTAGCCTGAGTGTTTAGTATTTATAAAGTCTACCATAGTGTACACTAATGTCCTAGGCCTTCACATTCACTCACCACTCACTCAGTGACTCACCCAAAGCAACTTCCAGTCCTGCAAGCTCTATTCATGGTAAGCGCCTCATACAAGTGTACCATTTTTAAATCTTTTATACCATATTTTTACTGTTCCTATTCTGTCTTTAGGTATGTTTATATATACAAATACCATTGTGTTATAATTGCCTACAGTATTCAGTACAGTAACATATGCTGTACAGGTTTGTAGCCTAAAAGCGATAGGTTACACCATATAGCATAAGTATGCAGTAGGCTGTACCATTGAAGTTTGTGTAAATATACTCTATAATGTTCACACACTGATGAAAGCACCTCAGGACACATTTCTCAGAACATATCTCTGTTGTTAAGGGACACAAGACTCTACTTGTACGAAAGATTTGTAAGATTTGTATGTCTTTCTCTTAGTTCATTTGTACTGCTATAACAAAATACCACAGACTGGGCAATTTATAAAGAACAGAAATTTATTCCTCACAGTAATGGAGCCTGGGAAGTTTGAGATCAAGGACCAGTAGGTGTCATGTCTGGTGAGGGCTCTGTCTCCACTTCCAAGATGGTACCTTGTTGCTGAATTCTCTAGAGGGGATAAACGCTGTGTCCTCACATGGCAGAAGGGGCAGAAGGGCAAGAGAGTGTTCCCTCCAAACTTGATGCCTTTTATTAATATAAGGGTGCTCGTCCCATTCACGCGGTCTCCACCTTCATGAACTTAATCACCTCCCAAAGGCCACCTCTTAATACTGTTGCATTGAGGATTAAGTTTCAACATGAATTTTGGAGGCAACAAAAAAGTTAAAACCATAGCAGTCTTAGTTTAAGAAATGTCTATTCGGGTCTTTTGCCTATTTTAAAATCAGGTTATTTGGTTTTTTTACTATTGAGTTGATTGAGTTTCTTATATATTTTGCATATTAACCCCTTATCAGATGTTTGGCCTGCAAATATATTCTCCCATTCTGTAGGTTGTCTCTTCACTCTGTTCATTGTTTCCTTGCCCGTGCAGAAGCTTTTTAATTTCATGCAATCCCATTTGACTATTTATGCTTTTCTTGCCTGTGCTTTTTGAGTAAAATCCAAAAATTCATGCACAGACTAATGTCATAAAGTGTTTTCCCTATGTTTTCATCTAGCAGTTTTATAGTTTAAGCTTTTACGTTTACATATTTAATACATTTTGAGTTGATTTTTGTATACGGTGTGAGACAGGATCCAATTTCATTCTTTTGCATGCAAATATCCATTTTTCCCAGAATCATTTATGGAAGAGACTTTCCTTTTCCCATTGTGTGTTCTTGGCACCTTTGCTGAAGATTGCTTGACTGTAAATGTATGAATTTATTTCTGGGCTCTCTATTCCATTCAACTGGTCTGAAATCTGTTTTTATGTGTCAGTACCATGCTGTTTTGATTACCATAGCTTTGTAGTAGACTTTGAAATCAGGTACTGTGATGCCTCCAGTTTTGTTCTATTTACTCAAGATTGCCTTGGTTGTTGATAGTCTTTTGTGGTTCCTTATAAACTTTAGAATTGTTTTTTCTATTTCCATGAAAAATGCCATTGGAATTTTGATAGGGATTGCATTGAATCTGTAGATTGCTTTGGGTAGTATGGACATTTTGACAATATTCTTCAATTTCTTTTATCAGTGTTTTATAGTTTTCAGTGTACAGATTTTCTAACTTCTTAGCTAGATTTATTTCTAAGGGTTTTTTTGATGCTATTGTAAATGAGATTGTTTTCTTGATTTCTTTTTGGGTAGTTTGTTGTTAGTGTATAGGAATACTACTGATTTTTGTATGCTGTTTTTATATTTTGCAACTTTACTTAACTCATTTATTAGTTCTAACATTTTTTGGTGGAGTCATTAGAGCTTCATATATGTGTGTGTGTGTGTGTGTGTGTTATAATATGTCATCTGCAAACAGAGACAATTTTACTTCTTCCTTTCCAATTTGGATTACTTTTATTTCTTTCTCTTGCCTTATTGCTCTGACTAGGCATTCCAGTAATATATTGCATAGAAGTGGTGATAGTGGGCATCCTTGTCTTATTCCTGAACTTAGAGGAAAAGCTTTTCATTGTTGAGTGTGATATTATTATAGCTATAGGCTTGTCATATATGGCCTTCATTATGTTGAGGTTCATTCCTTCTATACCTAATTTGTTGAGAGTTGGGTTTTTTAAATCTTGAAAGGATGTTAAACTTTGTCCAATGCTTTTTTTTTTTTTGCATCTGTTAAGATGACTATATGACTTTTATCCCTCAGCCTGTTAATGCAGAGTATCACATTTATAGATTTGCATATGTTGAATCATCCTTGCCTCCCAGGGATAAATCATACTTGACCATGGTGTATGATCTTTTTAACCTGCTGTTGAATTTTGTTTGCTAGTATTATGCTGAGGATTTTTACACCTATGTTCATCAGGGATATGGTCCTGTAATTTTCTTTTCTTGTAGTGTCCTTGTCTGGCTTTGGTATTGGGGTAATGCTGGATTAATAGTCTTAATCTATCCTTTATTTCTCTGGATTATTGCAATGGCCTCTTAAGTGAACTCTCAGCCCCCTTCAATCCATTGTCTATATTTTTGTCAAAGTAATCTTTCTAAAGTGAAAGTTTAATCATGTCCCTCCTGTGCTTGACAACATTCCAAGTCTTTCTCATTTCATATGTAATAAATAACAAATTTCTGATCAGGCCCTTGCTTTTACTTGGAGCATTACTTTACATTGTTCTTCAGCCTGAACTCTGGCTTTAAGTATTTTCAGTGACTTTCACTTGTCCTTGTTGCAAGTTTCACTCTTTTCGGAGTGCTTCTCTGTGCCTCTTCATCAGGCTAACTGCCACCTAACTCAATTCAAGCATTGCCACTTCCAGAGGCCCTTCCTGGCATACCAGCCCCATCTCCCCTGGAGCATGCCTAGTGAACTGGGCTGTTTCAATTATAACAAATGAAAACAGAGGAAAAAGCTAACATTACTGGGGTAAAAGGAAGGGCTAACAACTTGACATAAGAGACATGACATTCTTTTATGATGACAGAGAGTGAGAAAAATGAAATCACTGAGTAGTAAGTAAGTATGCAGATAAGAAGAAAGATCTAACTGGGTGATTTTGGTGAAATATACTTGTCATTTGGAAAAAATACACCAATAATAAAATTTTAAAGCTAATAATCATGTAGCATCTAAATCATATCTGAAAAAAATGATGTGCTAGGCTGATATACAGAGACTTAAAAATGACCCACCCATGTGCTTGACACCACAGACTTTGGGAACTGAGGAAAGCCTATCAGAGTAAGTCGCGGGGAAAACTTAGTTAATAAGAATTCATAAGAGTTAGAGAGGGTATTTAGGTTAGTTAAAATATCTTTATGTTAACAGACAAGCTAAACACTATGAAACAATAAAAATACATACTACCACTTTCACATTTAATATTATTTAATATGGGTTTAACTCAACTGTATGATTAAAAGATATGTTTAAACATAATTCAAGATTTCTCACAAGCTTAAGCAGGTTATTACCACATCTGTAAAATTTTACATAGACATTTTGATATGACATACATATTTGTGAATGTGTACAGATTTGGATACATCACACAAATACTCATTTATATTAATATATAAGTACAAACTACATTTTACCATTTTTCTGTTTTTTTATTTCAAAGTATTAAGTACAAATGTTTTTGGTTACATGGATTGCATCTATAATGCTTGAGTCACAGCTATAAGTGTGCCCATCACCTAAATAGTGTTCATTGTACCTGTTAGGTAGGTTTTTTGCCCCTCCCCTTCTCTCCCCTCCTCACTGCTTGATTTTCACTGGCTTTTACATTCCTCTGTGCACATGTGTGCTCATTGGTTAGTTTCAATTTAATAGTGAGTACATGTGGTGGTTGTTTTTCCATTCTTGGGATACTTCACTTAGGATTATGGTCTCCATTTCCATCCAAATTGTTGCAAAAGGCATTAATTCATCATTTTTTATGGCTGAGTAGTACTCCATGGTATACATATACCACATTTTGTCAATTCACTCATGTATTGATGGGCACTTGGGTTGATTCCACACCTTTGCAATTATGAATTGTGCTGTAATAAATAAGGAAATGCTGTGTCCACTAGTGCAGTGTTTCTCAAACTGTGGATCTCCATTTGTTAGTGGCTCAAAAAGTCAACTTAGTGGGTTTTGACCAAAACTTTTAAAAATAAATAAAAATACAATAGATAAGAAAGCATCAGAGGAAGACACAAGGGAAGTATTGTGTTTTCAAACATGAGTGGTATTCATCTAAGTTTGAAGAGAACTGCATTAGAGAGGCTTAGAGAAAATACATTCAGAGCACCCGGCCTCTGAGGTCTCTTAGTTCTGATCCAGTGTTGAAAGCTGCTTGGAAACACCATGCCTCTGTCAAGTCCATGTACAAAGACACCCTTAATGACATTGCAGCATTTTTCCACTTCTATCTGTGGGTACGGAGTGAAAGCAAACTTTGATCCTCCTGGCAAATTGGAATTCCTTTTACCCTTTGGCAGTTAGAACTCTATACTCTGTTTGCTTTCTTTTCTCTTCCAGTTACTAGCAGTAAGAATTAAATTATTAAATTTGGCACACTTTTGAATTTTCCACAGCTATGTGGCCTCCTCATTACTCCCTTGATTGCCCTCACTCCCTGTCTTTTCCCCAAACACATTACCTTATTTAATTCCTGTTTTGTCTCCACTTAGTTTTTAATCCTCTGATTTTATTACAAGTGCCTTAAAACCTTTCTTGAAGTTAGTGTTTCTAAATAACTTATGAGATGGATACTTCCATTCATTCTTCAATTTATCAGCTACCCTACAAAACCATGAAAATAACCATGTATGAAGAAATTAGGATATCATTTCTTATTTTTATGGATGACTTGCAGGAAAATATATAGGTGCAACTTTATAGTCATCAGAATACCTACTCCTTTAATTTACATAAATTTCAATTGGTGTAATTACAATTGTCAAAAAATGGGACAATTTTAGCTTTCTGCTTTAGCTGAAAGAACGGTCAAAAAGGAACAATCTGAATTTTATTCTTGTGCTATAGTAGAGTGCCTCTCTCATTTCACTCATTTGAGGTGGCAGTTAAATAAAAGCTGAATCAATTACTTTTATTTGCTTTTTATTAAAAAGAACTTATAATGCATTTCCTATGAAAGTTCTCAGATGTGATGGCAGTGAGAATTGCAAATTTCTTTGTGATCCTTAAGGATGTTAGATCTTAAATATATGCTAAGGGGCCTAGAGATCTTCTTTAGAGTTCTAACAGTAATTTTGAATACTAGTTTATTATACAAAACCGTAAATCATGGGTCATGTTTACCAGACTTTCACATTCTCCTCATCACCACCAGACCTTCATGGAAATGTTTACCAGGGCTGAATTTATTACTAGTCCTGAAAGCATCATGTCTTAATGGAGATAATGGAGGTGGATCTTTCCAGATTCATACAATTCTAATCAGAAGGCAGTAGAATCTGCGCTAGTCCTAAGGGGTTTATCAAGCCACTACTACACCTGATATCTTTGTCCAGTTTTTAATTAAGGCTGCTAATTATGCAGAATAGTGTCCTTTCCCTATGTTTTTAAATAATGTAAATGACAAGAAGCTTATCTGAGACCAACATCTCATGACCTGCCTGAGACAGTGGCATGAGAACACTAATCTATGTGGAAATAATTAGATTCCAGTTAGCTCTGCAGCAACGACATTGCTTTTTAAAAAATAATCAAAGAAATGTCAAAATGAGACAATGTAAACAATAATCACTACTGCAATTACTCATCCTGGGTAGAATTGGAATCTGGAGCTTCCAAGAGTTTCAGTTTAATTTCTTACAGAAAGGGAAGTTGTGTTTTGATTCTTCCAAAGCACCTTGGACATTTATTTCCAGGTATCTTCAAAGGAAATAGCAAGGTGGTGGAAGAATTCCAAACAATTTCAGGCATGTATGCAGTTTAATATATATCTATTATTGTGGGCACAGTTGGTCTGATGACTGGATATGTCACCTACCCTCTCACAGTGTCGGGGAGGATAGGGAGAAATATCAAGTTCCACAGAGGCCGAAAGGTACAGGGCTGTTTACTTCATGAAGTTAATTGAGTATGGTGAGATCACTGTGATTCAGGGTCATGGGGCAGCTCATCTCTTCAGGCAGGGCTGCCAGATTTAGCAAATAAAAATATAGGATGCCATTTAAATTCAAATTTCAGAAATCCAATGAATAATATTTTAGTATAAGCTGTACCAAATATTGCATATTATTACAATTATTTGCTGCTTATCTGAAATTCTAATTTAACTAGGTGTCCTGTATTTTATCTGGCAACCTTACTTCAGAAGGTGAATAGATTTTTCTACTGCAATTAACCGTTTTAGGCTTCTTTCAGTCTAATGCAAGTTTTTATGGAAAATATTTCAGGCTGCCAGAATCTCTATTTGCCAATAAAATATGAGCATACACATGGAGGCACAGACAGCTCCCACCTTCCTCTTGCTACCAGTAGAGGGGTTAGGTAGAAGAATGAGGTGTAGCTTTGACTTTCCTCTGTAATTCTCCATGTATTAAGAGTATTGATAGTCCTTGATAAATAGTCCAAAGAGATAGTATTTTAAAGGTCTCTAATTCTAAAAAAAAGTTGATGCTTTTTGTTTAAAGATAATTTTTGTGACAGAAATTGTAGTGTCAGCTCATGCTCCTTGTTCTACTTGTCTTAAAAACATATGTATAATCTCAAAATATTTATGTGTATGGCACTTAAACATGAATATATGAGCACATACAGTCATTTTGCCTAGGATTTTTGCTTCAGACTACTAATATTTTTAAGTTTTCAAACTGCTTGAGCTTAAAATAGCTAGCACAGGATTATATTCTTACACAATTATGGAAACTATAGGAATTTTGTTCTAAAAGTTAATTTTTTGTATCGTTCTTTCTCACCATGATAATACTTCACAATTTACAGTGTCCAGCCACTTTGCATACATCATCTTGGCTCATGCTCTCAGGACCTTGTGATTGAGATACTGTTACCTTCTTAGAGAAGAGGAAACTCAAGCTCAGGCTAAGCATCTTGCCTAAGGTCATTGGACAAGGAGGTGACAGAGGCAAGAAAACCCCTCAGGTCGTCTGACCCCAGTGCAGTGCTCTTTCGGTTAGGTCAAGCTATGGTCTCAGTAATGAATCTAAAATTTAAACCTTGGATATTCTCTGAGAATGTACCACTGAGAAAGATATGGGCATCCTTTCCAAGTGTCTGAAGACAATAATGCTTGATTAATTGACATCTCCTACAACTGGATCTCATTGGAGGTTTTATTTAAGATACAGGCTGCCCCAATTCCTGTGCAGATCAGAGACTGAAGGTGCATTGATTACCTTCCAGCTGCCCCTTCTTGGGCTGCCATGTACCCTTCCCTCCCCCTTCACCTTGCTCCCCATTCTGCTGTGCTTTGGTTCCAATTCTGTCCTCATAAGCCTTAGGAAAATGTAGTGGCAGGGAAGGAAGAAAGGGAAGAAGAGTCAGAAGGGGGAAGAAGAGAGAGTCTGTGCTTCCTTCCTCCTTTATTGTTCGAGGGATGCACAGGTGTAAGTCATCTCTGTGTCTTCAGCCCTCATTTGACTTTGTCAGAACCCCTCTTCCTTTCCGTACTGTTCTTCACTCCAGACCCCTCATCTTATCCCAATACCCCTGGGGAAATATCCAAGGTAGCTTGAGCCTTGGTGTTTTTCTGAAATGTAGATTAATAGCATTTCATTTCTCTATATCCCCCAAATTATTTATTAGCCTCTGGGTAGAGCTTTTTCTCTCTCAGTAAATTTTTTAAAACAAAAACAAAAACGATACTATATCATAGGTAAGTTTTTACTATACTATCCCTTTGTTAGAAGAGGCAAAAAACTACCTGACTTCAAAATATACTACAATGCTATAGTAATCAAAACATCATGGTACTGGCTAAAAACATACACATAGACCAATGGAACAAACTAGAGAGCCCAGAAATAAATGCAAGCATTTATTATGATCAATTGACTTTTGACAAAGATGCCATGAACACACAATGGGGAAAGAACAATATCTTTAATAAATGGTGTTGAGGAAACTGGATATTCACATTCAGAAGAATGAAATTAAACTCTCATCTCACACCATATACAAAAATCAACTCAAAATGGATTAAAGACTTATATGTAAAAACCTGAAACTGTAAAACGACTAGAAGAAAGCATAAGGGAAGCCTCCATAACATTGGTTTGGGTAATGATTTTTTTAGATATGACCCCAAAAGCACAGGCAATAAAAGTGAGAGCAGACAAATGGAAATGCATCAAACTAAAAAGCTTCTGCACACCAAAGGAAACAATCAACAAAGTGAAGAGACAACCTATGGAATGGGAGAAAATATTTGCAAATCATACACTCAATAAGTGGTTAATATCCAAAATATATAAGGAACTCAACTGAATAGCAAGAAAAAAAATAACCAGATTTTAAAATGGGCAAAGGAACTGAATAACCATTTCTCAAAAGAAGACATACAAATGACCAACAGGTATATGAAAAAATGTTTGGCGAAAAATGTTCATAAGGATGTGGAGAAAAAGGAATTCTTGTACACTGTTGGTGGGAATATAAATTAGTAAAGCTACCATGGAAAACAGTATGGAGTTCCTCAAAAAGTAAAACTAGATCTACAATAGGATCCAGTAATCCCATTACTAGGTATATATTTAAAGGAAGTGAAGTCAGTATGTTGAAGAGATAGCTATACTCCTATGTTCTTGGCAGCGTTGCTCACAATACCCAAGATATGGAATCAACCTAAATGTTCATCCACAGATGAATGGATCAAGAAAATATGGTCTATATACATAGTGAAATACTATTCAGCCTGAAAAAAAGAAGGAAATCCTGTCATTTTTTACAACATGGATGAACTGGAGGACATTATGTTATGTGAAATAAGCCAGGCACAGAAAGACAAATAATACCACATGGTCTCACTTACATGTGAGACCTAAAAAAGTTACACTCATAGAAGTAGAGAGTAGAATGGTGGTTATCAGAGGCTGGGGAATAGGGCATTGAGGAGATGTGGGTCAACGGATATAAAATTTGTTAGACAGGAGGAATAATTTCAATAACTCTATTGTATAGCAGAATGACTATAGTAAATAACAATGTATTATATACCTGAAAATCACTAAGAGAGTAGAGTTTACATGTTCTCACCACAAAAAAAAAAATATGAGATAATGATTATATTAATTAGCTAGATTAAACCATTCCACAATGTATACATATTTCAAAACATCATGTTGTGCACCATAAATATAAACAATTTTTATTTGTGGATTTAAAAAACTAAAAAGTAGCAAAAATTCTTTAATTATCCCCACTTTTCAAATGGTTGTGTTTTCCTATCAGAGGCAGGCGAGTTGAGGAAAAGCTGTTAGAGTGAGTGCAGATCCTATCATCAGTGAACGAGGAAGGCCCTTCTCGTGCAAAAACTGCTGCTATTAATGATAGATAAGAAGGCAGGCAAGTGGAAGAAAATAGAAGGGAAAAACCAGCAAACCATTTCAGTGATAAAGTCCTTGATGCATTTGTCAATCCTATACCTAGCCCTACTCTCAAATGCTCATCTTGTCTTTACAGGTCTCTCCAGCTTCCATCGACAGAGTCCCTTCCCCCACACGAATATTAACCTAATGCTTACTATGTGCCAATTGCTGGGTATAGGATTTAATTTTATCCTACTTAAAAGCTCATAATTTAGCCTGTTACTATTTCATGGATGCTGGCAGAAGACAGAAGACCTCTGGGTCAGAGAAAAAGATTTTATTACTCACAGCAGAGCATGTTTGTATCAGTTCCACCTCCTATCCCTACTCCCCCAAGACCCACAGGGATGATGCAGTATAAGTCCAGATGGCTGCCTGTACCTGCAATTGGTTGCATTACAGGAGAGGAGCACTGAGCTTGAGGAACCAACCACTTTATAGCAGGCAGTAACCAAGTCTGCTCTTTGTCTCAGAAGGAGACATTGCACCTCATTTCTCAAAGTTGCTGGCTGTAAACACAGCCCTAAAAATGTCTCGGATAAAGAGCAACCAGGGCCTTACATTCTTGGCATCTCCAGCAAGACTGTGCAGGGATGCTCAGAGAGAGTGGTGGATTGCCTCTCTCGTCATCAAGTACTGTTATAAGGACTTTACATTGATTAACTCATATATTCTTCAGAATGACCCTATGAGGTAAGTATTTTTATAATCCACATTTTACACATGAGAGAACTGAGGCACAGGGAGGTTTAAGTAACTTATCTAGGGTTCTACTGCTAGTCAGAAGCAATGTCAGGCCATCTGGCTCTAGAATCTGCCTTCGTTTCCAATGCACTACCATTTTTATTGCCAAGTCAGTAAAGATAAAGTACATGCTGACCAACTAGGAGATGTGCTCCTAGCCATTCAGGTAAGAGCTCTGCCCATGTAGTGCCATGCTACCTGTTCACAATTTCATGCTTTACTCATGTGTTTCATTACCTACAGTTCCTCCCACCTCCCCTGAGACTGTCCCCGTTTCCTGCTTGTCTACATTTTCAAAGTTCTACTGACCTACTGTGCATTTTCAATGAAGCATTTTCACTTTCTGTATCCTAAATTTATCAGTATGGCCTTGGCTTCTATTTTTCAAAGACAGGAATATTATAATTATATTTTTCTGGCTAAGTCCCAATATATGGCCCTTTACCTGCTTTACCTGTTTTCATACTAACATGGGTTAGATGAGGAAATTTTGGTCAAAGGATGCAAAGTTTTAGTTAGGCAGGAGTTCTAGAGATCTACTGTACAGGACGGTAACTGTAGTAATTAATAGTGCATGATATACTTGAAAATTGCTAACAGAGTAGATCTTAAATGTTCTCTCCACCAAAAAAAAGTATATGAGGTGATGGATATGTTAATTCACTTGCTTTAATTATTTCACAGTGTATACATATATCAAATCATACAATTTTTACTTGTTAATTATACCTTAATAAAGCTGAGAAAAAAGAAATATTTCTGGAAATGTAGATCTGCCATTGAGCAGAAATACAGGCAACATATTTTCTGAGTAACACTAATAAATATCCCACTTATTTGCAATATAATGGGAGTGTTCTTGTTTTACCATTTTATGCCCCTATTATGGGGCATTAAAATATATAAATATATATATTTATAGTTATATAGTTATATATATAGTTATACTTGTATTATATATATACATATATATATACATACAAGTAATATATACTTGTATTACTATATATATAACTATATATATAAATATATAATACAATTCAACATTATATATAATATATATATAAAATATATATTATTTATATATATATTTCATATATATTCTTTTCATAATATATATATTCTTCATTTGCATACCTTATATTATATTATGTTGAATGTATTATTTATTATATATTTATATATATTATATATTTTTATATATATTATATATATATAGTAGTTATATATTTATTAATGTGCCCGTGTCTGTAACTGGACTATGAACACTTTAAGAACATGAACCTATCATTAATTTTTTTTTGATGTCTCCAGCAACTAGCCCAATGCTGAGTTCATAGCATGCACTTAATACACGTTTATGGGATGACAACATGCACAAATTCATTATATAGCTCCAGGTCAGGTACTATAGTCCTATATTCTAATACTTCCTGGTTTAAATGGCGTTTAAGGGGGGGAAATGACCTAGAAACTTATCGACCCAGTATAGCTATGTAACTATGATAAAATGTTTTATAAACTTTCAACAAATGTCAACAATTGTCTTCAGGATACAACCCTTTTTTAAGGAATGGTTTACTTCTGGAGGTAAATATCAGTTGTATAAAAAATAAACCTAGTTGTTTGTTAAAAATGAAACACATTAATTACTAAGCCGCAGGTTGATTTTCTTCCATGTGTCCACCTAGAACGCATCACCAGCACATTGGGTATGTGACACTTGGAACACTGAATGCAACTGACTGATAAACAAAGCCCTTCTCACAGTGAGAACACCTGTGTAATTGAACTGCCATTATTTACCTACCATTTGTTTTTAAAGCATTTAAAACATAGTCTATATGCTACTCTTCAGAGCTGTTTTGTCTCAAATATTTTATAAATTTCCTGCAATTAATGCCACTGCTGATCTGATAGGAGGTGGAGCTCAGGCAGTGATGTGAGTGATGGGGAGCAGCTATAAATACAGATGAAGCTTTCTTGCTTGCCTGCTACTCACCTCCTGCTGTATGGCCTGGTTCCTAACAGGCTATGGACTGCTACTGGTCCACGGTTGACGACCGCAGGTTTAAAGGATTTAGACTATTCCGTAAATTTTACTTGATAATGTAGTGGCAGGTGTGAAAGGAAGAGTCAATCAGTGAGGTAAACTTTATTGTTGTCTTATTTTAAGAAATTGCCACAGATACCCCAACCTTCCCCAACCACTACCCTGATCAGTCAGCCACCATCAGCATTGAAACAAGCCCCTGCACTAGCAATAAGATTAGGACCCATCGAAGGCTCAGATGATCGTAAACATTTTTTAAGCAATATTAATTAAGGTATGTACATTGTTTCTTAAACATAATACCATTGCAAGCTTAATAGACTACAGTACAGTATAAACATAATTTTTATAAGCACTGGGAATCCAAAAATTTCATTTGACTCGCTTTATTGAGATATTCCCCTTATTGAGGTAGTCTGGAACAAAACCCTTAATATCTCTAAGGTATGCCTATATTGCTATCTATTGCTTTCTAACACTCTGTAAAACCATTTGGAAGATAAATCACTGCTGTCTAGTCCTGAAGAAAACTGATTCTAGAACCCACAGATTTTATTTTCTGCTCTTGCCACTTTGCAGTGGCCATTATGTTTCCACGTTTTGCTCTGGTGGTTGTGCTAGCATCTCTTGTATTCTGCTTATAAATTGTGAGCACACAGCTTAACCCACTTCCTGTTCTAAGCTCACAAATAAAAGCTGTGATCTCTTATGACAAAAATAGTTCTTCCATATTAAGCAATGGAAAGGCTGTAATAGCTTTTCATCTTAAAGGACAAAGAAGATACAGTGAAATGTATGGTTATCTGACCTTGGATATCTAAGGTCCATATCTCATTAATTGTTTGATGAGGAGGTAGAATAGCCTTCCTGAAACATTAACTGAGAGTTTGCTTTCCCTTGTGGCTTTAATTCTCAAAATGTAAAAGATGCTGTAACCTTTCTGGCCATCTATGTGGCACTGCAGAGAGGTCCACCTGCCTACATTGATCACTGAGAAAAAATGGAAATGGCCATGCCTGAAAAATTCTAGGGCAGAAGGGGAAATCCATGCTCCACATTGCAATAGGGCACCACGCTTATTTAAATGTAAACCGAGGGCTTGGCTGGGTAGCCAGCTCTTTCCCAGCCTCAGAAACATGGCATTAGTGAAATGTCAGCTTGCGTTAAGATCACCAGTGGCCTTTGCTGTGCACATTCTTCCATGTTTCTGCACAAAGATAGCAGAACACAGCCATGCCTCTGCTCCGGGATCGATCCGCCTTCATGTCTGATATTACCTTACATCGCCGGGGCCAGGCGGGTATGAGAGAGGGGGGCAGAGAGACGGTGTTTACTCACTGAACCTTGAGGTAGAGCTTTAGCAAGTGGCCAGGCGGCTTTGAGTCACTGAACTGACTGCAGTTGGCGCCCCCTTTTAGGGTTTGCAGTGATAAGAGCAGATCTCTGAGGAGTTGAATGTCTGCGTGATCTAAAACCAGGGCAGTCAAGCTGAAGAGGATGTGTGCACTAACCTGTTTGCACTGAATACTCTCCATAAATAATTTACAGATATGACTGCTGGCTATTATTACAAAAATACTGGATTGCATTTTGACACATGCATCCAGCTTGTAAGTCAATAGATACGGTTTCACCTAGTGTGTGCAGACTTGGCTTCAGTCACCCATCCAAGTGTGTTTTCCAACAATGTAATTTAGCACTCCCAAACCAGAGGGAGAAGAGCTTTCTGAGAAGCCTGTACCTTCAACAAAACAATAGATTGTTCTCCCAAGTTCTTATTTTATTATTCCTTAATAAGCTTCTGGTTTTCTCCTCTGCATAAAATTCTTGTGAATTTCAAGTCATGTGCACCTAATTTTTAAGTGAAATTGTTCGGATATGAGAAATATTTCTCTGCTTTACTAATTCAAAGGACATCTTCTATGGCACTTCTTGGTGTTTTCCCGGAGATGCACTTGAACCACCAGGAAGCATTTCACTACTGGTTAACCCTCTTCCCTACCCCTCCCAAATAGCAGAGTGACTTTCTTTAGACTGGCATTTTCCGCAAAGATGAGAGTCTTGTGCCACAAAGACAAAACTCATGACTTTGTAAATTCTCTTCAGGAAGTAGAAAAGCAGCTTCTCCTTTCTGTCATCTCAGAAATATGTAATAAAGCAGCCTAGTGAATATGTAATAAAGGGGCCACATTAGAGCTCCTTGTGATGGTTGGTAAAGTTACATGACTCTTTCAGTTTTTTTTGGTTTTTGTTTTTTAAAGAAAGCCTGAGAACACCATCCAGATATTACTGTTTTTATGACCAATCGATAGCAGAGTTGCAGGGTCTCCCTTATTCTTTGATGAAGTACATTTATATGCAACGGGAGATTGCATGTATATTTAATAAGAAACTCCATTATGTGTACACGTGGCGGGAGAAAGGAGAAAAGAAGATGTTTGTGCTGGTTGTGGTAATGCTATAATAAGAAATGCGTCTAAAAATTATTTGCTACAGATTTAAAAGGATAATCTTGGGTGGAGGAAAAGCCAGGTAGGAAATAGTGCTTCCAGGCGAAGACGGCTTTTAAATATTCACATGCCATAAGTAGAAAGCATCTGACAGTGAGCTGCTGATAACACACAATATTCTCTCATTAGAAACCAGCTATTCTACTAGGGTAAAATACTTAGAATTTGGGAAAAGGAAACTTGTGGCATGGGCAGAATTTGCTGTCAGGATGATTTTTTTCTTCATCTACTCACATGTAAGCATACACAAAAATATTAGCAGTCCTTTCATTAAAGGCTTGTTTTTCTTGATAGAAGATTATTCAGTAGCAGTTGCCCTGGGTTGGATGAGTTGTCTCCTGTGCAGATATATCTGCAGTTCAACTGAAAGAAGTAATTTTGGAATGCTTAACACTTTAAATTACTTGAAGTTGGCATGTCTGGGTAATTAATCTACCTATAAACGCTTTCAAAGCTGAAACTTTAAAAAAATCATTGTCAACACATACCATCCAATAGCATTTATTCAATTGTAAGAAATTTATATAAAGTGAATTACATATTTACTAAGGTTTGATTAGCCTAATATGCTAATTAGAGAAAATTAGGCATACAGATGATAGAAGAGAATATCTTTAAATTATTTTTAAAATAAGGTAATATTACCTCTGTGGATTTTTATACGTCTGTATCTACCTCGAGTTCTGCTGTCTCTTCCTTGTGTCTTGCATTCACCCTTACCTTCTATTTCCGTTTTCATCTACTTTCCACCCAGCAAAAGAAGATCTTACCAACTGAACAGGTTTCACCATGCTTGCCTTGACTCTGGGCACTCCGCTCTTCCACCAGTCTCCTGTGCAGATGTCACTCTCCACAAGCCGTCCCCAGGTGCTTAGTCTCTTCCTGCACAGGGACTCATAGGCTCTCCTGGTTGCCTGTCAGCCCTATCTCGTCTTCTCTTAAGCTGCCAGGGCTTCATAGTAGTAGCATCTTGTTGGCTTGTTTGCTCTTGCACATGGCTTCAGGGTAAATCAGTCTTCACAGGGGACCCTCAAAGTTCTCACTGCTTACCTCTGTGCCAGCCCGCAGGGGTCGCTGCCTCTGAATCCTGCCAGCATTTAATGCCCCTTCTCAGCTCAAGTCCAGTTCCCAAGAATTGCCAATGTCCACCCATTTCACCTTTCCCAGAAGGAATTTCCTGCTAACTTGAACTCACCCCATTACTACCTTATATGTACAATTTATATGTATATGTAGTCTTCGCCTTTCAACCGTGATTTCATCTGCCTGGAATAAACCCTCTCTTTGTTCTCCCCTATTGTTGCTTTTCATTTATCTCTTAAGATTCAGTTTGAACAGTTCTTCTGGGAAGGCTTCAATGACTCCCTAAGACAGGGGGTTCAAATACTAAGTACCTGGTGCCAGTGTGTGAGACGTTTTCAGAGTCTCTGATGAAATGAGAACAAAACTTAGTTTCACGAAGTTATATGTGATCAATTTAAAAGATTGTCCTTTATTCCAAAATTATACATTTCTTCTTTTGGGGTCCTAACATTTTATGAAATAAGGGTAATAGTAGAACTTTTTTTAGTGGACTGACTTGGGATAATAAAAATTTGACCATCTTATCAGTTGCCCAATATTTGTTTTGAAAATTTTTGGTAAATGAAATCATGAATTGGAAAACCATTCCCCTAAGGTAGTGACCTATGTATACAACTACAATAACACTTACCATGCTGTAGTATAATTATTGACTTCTTATTGGTGTCTCTGGACTGTGAGTACTTGTATGATATTCATCATAGTGTCCTCAGCATCCAGCACAGTAAATACTCAGGTGAAGGAAAGAGCAGGAAAATGTTTAGCATTTTATTGTACCAAGGATATTAGTTTATTTCTTTTACCAAGTGGTTCTTATTCTGGGTTCTGTGGACCCATAGGCAGGTCCATGGAAGAGCTTCAAAAAGGCCCAAGAACAGCCTAAAATTTTATGCCAAATTTTCATGTACATATATCCACTACGTTTTTGGTCTGGGGAGAGAATCTATAGCATTTTCAAAGAAGTCATAGCCCTCAAAGATTAATGATCACACTGCAGGAACTATGTCATTCACTATGGATTCATTTAATATTTCCAGAATAATTGGGATATGTAAGACCTTCTACTGACAATGAGCTTCAAAGATGCATAATGTGCACTTCATCCTTTCAAAGAAGTCATTCATAGTTAGGCTGGCCCAGTAAAGCAGGCAAATAGAAACTACTAGTGGCAAAGGCTGCAATAAATGTATACAGTTATATGGGACCACATAGGATACAAACTGGTGAGGGAAAAGGCTACCCAGAGTAAGTGATGTTTAAGTTGGGCCTTAAAGAATAAATAATTTATGAAGCAACAAATGAAAGAGATAGGGAAGATGTTCTAACTATGCCAATTAGAGTCAAAAGTAAGCAAAAGCAAGAACAAAAACTGCTAAGTGTGCACAGACACACATATCTGTGCAATGCAAATAAACACACTTGTCCACATTTTTTCTTTTTTCCATTCCCAATAGCATCTAACCTGGTGCTAGTCATACTACAGTTACTGTTTCAAACTTGGGATGCTACAGAATATGGATAAATCATGCTATGGCATAATAACAAATTCAGGTCATCAAAAATAGTTTCAAATGTAAGGAAAACATAAAAACTTCTTATACTCTTCCAAACTAGTTGAAATTAGCAGATGTCATGGATTTATTTGAGGCCTGTTCCTACTAATGATGACGAAGAGCTATGTGGTTAGGAAGGCAGGAGAGTATCAAGAAGGATGAAGGCTAAATTGCTCCCCTAAGCTTGGATTGTGTGTATTCTGCTGTGCACAGGGCTACTAGCAGCCCATCTGGTGCCTTTGGGCAGATTAGATTTGGGTGCCCCTTCCTGAGTGTATTCGGCCTTATGTCAGGGCATATAGCTTGGTGAGTATAATGTGGGCTGGAATCCAGCCCCCACTCACCTTCCAGCTGGGTGCTTTGAATTCTCAAGTCCTATAGATGCAACACAGACAGTACAAATGACATATTTTACCAAATTTCAGGATATGTTAAGCTGATCTGTGTTGAGCTGACCTCAGAGTGGTAAATAGCTAGAGGAGATCCCCAGAACCTTCTCTCTTGTCTTAGGTAAATTACGTGTACAAAGCAGTGAGCAGCAGCAGCTTAAGCTCCAGAAAGACGTCTGTCTACTGTGAGCCTTTAAATCTTGCAACATTCTGACAGGCACAATACATTGTGATAGGAATAAAGAGCTAAACCTGGCACATTTTAGGATATGAGGCTCCAGAGAATGATGATTCTAAAGGTAAAAAAAATCATTTGGTTTGTCCACTGGTTAGAAGGAAAATTTCAGGGTTAACAGTAGACTATGGATTTCCAATCAGAACAGAACATTATATTGAATGAAAAATGGTGCTAGCTGTACTCATAATGTAATGCTGTGGGGGTTTTTTTCATAGCATTTCAACTATCTCCTCCTCTAATGAGTCTCAGTAAGTATAGAGAACTCTAAAGCAGACATGACTTTGACTAGTTCAATATATAAAATACAAATACACTGACTATATAATATATATCATTTATATAAATAGATAAAATCAGATTTAAAAAGTTATCTTGTGATCCATCACCAAACAATTAAATAAGGACAGAATGAGCCTCTTAAAAATATCCCCCGACTGGTTTTATGTAGGTCCTTCCATTTTTCTGTGGTGCAAATTCTAAACCTCAAGGAAGACAGTACTCTAATACAAGCCCATGATATTGTCTCCAGAAGTCAGCTGTAAGCTAATCCTACTACCTTGAAGGACGTAGGAAGTCTTCAGGGTGTTCTCTATAATCCTAAAGTTAACATAGATCTGCGGATTATGTCTTCTATTTGTCTAAAAAGCTTTGTCTACAAAGTTCCCAGCTTAGAGAACGGGAAGAAGGCATAGATCAGTATATTTCAAAATGAAAATAAAATGAGGATATGTGAGTTTGGTGTCCCCAGACAGACTATAAACTCCTTGAATGCAGTGTCTTTTGCCTGTACCCAAACAGTAAGTGCTCTATTAGCATTTGCTGAATGACCATCTTGCAAGAAGAGAGGAAAAGCCCTGGAGAGCATGATGACTTGTGTAGGTTCTAAAAAATTTTTTTGGCCCTCCTAGAAGAAGATATTCATATTTTTCCTATGTTAAGGTTAATCTATATTTTTCGTGATGACTTCTTTTTCTATTATTGAATGGGTCTTAAGTGACTTGGGGTTAAACATCTGAACACTTGTTTTCAAGTAGTCCTTAGGGTTGTGTGTTGCATTTGCTGCATCTCTTGGCACTTCACCAGTGAATGGGGAACACTGTCTACCTAATAAATGCTGAATGAATGACTGTAGCAAATTCGTGCTTTAGAGAGCAAACCAGATCCTGCTGGATGGAATGTTTATTAAGCTGTCATTATATCTTGGTTCACAACATTGGAGGGTCATCAAGAAAACACATTTTTTCCATATCCGTGAGGCAACCCACCTCTTCTCCTCCCAGGTGTATGCCTACTTCAACACATCTGTTTCCTTTGACCCACAAAGGCATTATTGTTTGTGTAGTATCCTTGGCACACACAGCAAACCACTTACCATAAAATCAGCAAGCCCAGAGACACAAGATCAAGCACGCTAGATCCCACTGCCTTAGTTCCCAAATATCTTTATTCCATTTTCTCACCTCCTTTTTGTTTTTCAGTTCATTTTACTTCTACTTTTCACTCTCAGTAGTAGAGCTATTGGCAGCATTCTGAAATAAGTAGAAATCCTTTCAGATTTTCTGATACTCTGTGGGGGACACAAGAGAACTGTTTTGCTGGATGCAACCCACACTTAATTGCTGCCAAATTTGGAACCTCAGACATGGCCTTGATCATCCATAGACATAGGTGATGGATAGCTACTTCAGCACTCTGCTAAGCCATCCATCTCTGTAGGAAAACGACAGTGATAGCTGCAGAGAGTAGAGCTGACATCAGCAGAAATGACCACAAGAGTGAGATGAAAAGGCAGTGGAGGAGGGGAATTGGTCTTCAGTCTGCTCTCTGAGGCCCTTTGTGAATGAGGGCAATTCTAGTCACTTTGGTCCAGACATTTTGCAGATCTCTCAGTGCAAAGAAAATGGCATCTCTCTACGGGTAGGTAGTCACAAAAGTTTAGCAGAACCTGTAGGTCAAGAATATTTCTCGTCTAACTTTCCTTGCATTCTGAAAGATGGAAATTTAAACTGATGTAAACTGTATACACACCAATCCATCAGATGCTTGAGTCTGTGTTATGGATTGAAACATTATTATTGAATAAAGCTTCCACTATGTCTAAGTGGCAAAGCTGATGAAAGTGACACAGTGCTTATCTTCTGGAACATAAAACCTTGATATAATTTTGCTTTGAACATAAAGTTAAAGTAAAAATGTGGGTAACAGTCGCAGGTAACTTATGTGATTTATAAAAGGGTTGCTTTGTTGACAATAGATAATCATAAAAATGTAATTCTATGATGAGTGTAATTCTATATGAGGGTGATAGTTTTAAGCAAACAGGATCTTGTAGTGCGACTTATATCAGTTATTAATAGTAGAAATAGTATCAATATTACATATTTTTATATTATTGCAATGAGTTGAGTAGTGTCCCTCAAAATATGTGTCCACCTGGAATCTCAGAATGTGATTTTATTTGGAATAAGTGTCTTTGTAGATGTATTTAATGTAAGAATTTTGACATGAGATCATCCTGGCTTAGGACTGGCCATAAATCCAAAGGTGGGTGTCCTTGTAAGACACAAAAAAGGAGAAGACACACAGAGACACAGGGGAGAAGGCCATGTGATGACAGAGGCAGAGAACTGAATGATGCATCTGCAAGCCAAGGAATACCAAGGATTGCCGGCAGCCACAAGAAACTGGGAAAAGGCACAGTGTGTATTCTCCCTCAGAGCCTCCTGAAGCAATTAACACCTGTGCTACCTTGATGGCAGATTTCTGGCCTCTAGAACTGTGAGAGGAATAAGTATCTGTTGTTTTAAGCCATCCAGTTTGTGATGGAAGCCCTATGAAACTAATACAGTTATATACCATTATAATTTTATAGTATTCATTTCAGTCCATATTTGTATCCAACTTCTTCCCTAAGCCCCAGACTTATATATCCAACTGCCCACTGGTTGTTGTATTAGTCAGGGTTTTCCAGAGAAACAGAATCAACAGTTGTTTGATCAAAATATGAGAGATCTCATACACACATGCACACATATGAAAGATTTATTTAAAAGGAATTGGCTCATGTGATAGGAGAGATGGCAAGTTTGAAATCTATAGGGCAAGCTGGCAGGCTGGAGATACAGGTAAGAGTTGATGTTGCAGTCTGGTGGCTGAATTCCTCCTTCTTTGGGAAACCTCCGTCTTTGCTCTTAAGGCCTTCAACTGATTGAATGAAGCTCACCCTCATTAAAGAGGGTGATTTGCTTTACTTAAAGTCAACTCATTGTAAATGTTAATCATACCTAAAAAAAAGAAAATCTTTACAGCAACATCTAGACTAGTGTTTGACCAAACAACTGGTCACCGTAGTCTAGTCAAGTTGACACATAAAATTGACCATCACGGTTGTCTAATAGACACCTCAAACTTAAAAGAGCCCCTAACTAGTCCTCCAGAATGATAGCTTTCCCTCAGTATTTTCTATAATCTGTTATTCAGGCTGAAAAAAAATTCAAGTCATCTTAGATTGCCTTTTATCCCTCAACATGGTAAATACTCAAATTATCAGCAAGTCTAGCTTCAGGCAAGATATCACAGATCTGACCTGTGCTTACCACCTTCTTGGCTACCATCTTAGCCAAATCTTCTCCCACCTGGATTTCTACAGTAGCCTCCTAACTAATATTCTATGTCTACTTCTGTGCCCCTTATGATCCATTATATGTATATTTAAATTAAAAAAAATATATATATATATATATATAAATTCTGGCCTCTGTGATGTATATATCAGATCATATCCCCTCCAAACATAAGTGCTTACAGTGGTGTCCCATTGCCACCAGAATAATATCCCTCTTCCTCACCTTGGCATACCAGCCCCTACCTGATCTGATTCCTGCCTACTTTTCAAGCTCAGTTTATACAATTCTCCCTTGCATTCAGGTTGCCAGTGCTCTGGGTCTTCCATTCGTTAATTCCATTTCCTGAGGAGGTTCTTGCTCCAAGGTCTTTATACTTACTCTTTGCTTTTCCTGAAATGCTTTTCACTCAAATATTGGAACATCTCTTTTTGAGATTTTTGCTTACTCCTTTGATAGAGTGGTTATCAGACCAAACTTCCTACTGAGAACAACTACATAAAAGCCAAGTAAAATACAAAACCATGCCACAATAATTGAAGAATCAGAGAACAGCCAAGGCAGCCAGGATTTTAGGGACCAAGATCTCAAATAAGAAAGAAATGCCATGGAGGGGGTTGTCTTGGTCTGCTTGGACTGCCGTAACAAAATACCAGGAAGGCTGTGTGGCTTCAACAACAGAAATTTATTTCTCACAGTTCTGGAAACCGGGAAGTCTGAGGTCAAAGTGCCGGCCAATTCAATTCCTGATGAGGGTGTTTTCCTGGCTTGCAGGTGGCTACTTTCTTGCAGTGTCCTCTCAGGACAGGAATAAAGACAGAGAGAGATCTTATAAAGCCACCAGTCCATCAGATTGGGTCACCACCCCTCTGACCCCATGTAACCTTAATTATCTCTTAAAAACTGATCTCCGAATACAGTCCATTGTGGATTAGGGCACCAAAATATGCATAGGGGTAAGGGGGCACAATTCAGTCCCTGGCAGAGGGCAGTAATTTCTGCTGCCTTTTGCCTTGAAACATTTGCTGATTTGTTGCCTAAGTTCAAAAGGCTGAGTGAAAAGCAGTGACTTGGGGCATTTACCAGTATCATGGGACTGGAAAGATAAAAACTGTAGTTCGGGGGTACTAAGGCTGCCAGAAATAAGAGGCATGGGTCTTGAAAAAAAGGAAATTTCAGAGAAGTGAGCTACTTTTTTCCTCAACGTATTTGCCAGTTCTTAAATTGCGGTGGTTGAGAGGCTTAGAAAAGCCAACAGTAAAGTATAAATTAAGAGAGTAAAAATCTGAGAAGAACTTTTGACAGTTTCACTGTGCTGGGGAGATAAAAATCAGGTTTCAGGACCTGCCAAGGTGGAGGATTCGTGTCAAACACCCCAATCTTTTAGTTGAAACCCCTAAAAGGATATGACCTAGAAGTAAGGGCACGCTAGAAATAGACCAGCTCTGCAAAGACTGAAACACAGTCTTCAGTCATCGCACCCTCATTGGATCAAGCTGGTCTGCTCCTACCCTAGACCCCTCCCAGAAGAGAATTAAATCACCTCTGAAGGAAGATAGCGCAATACAGAACTCCTACATTTTTCATACATAATTTCTGGCATTCTAACAAAAAACACCAGATTGTTGGCATACGGGGCCAAATGCTGAAAATGAAGACAGAGAGAAGGAAAAAAGGTAATAACACACCATGGGGAGCCCAGATACTGACATTACCTGATGCAGATTTTTAAATAATTATAATTAATATGTTCAAGAAAACGAATGGCAAAATGGAGAATTTCATCAAAGAACTGGAATTACAAGAATCAAGTGATAATTTTAGGAATAAAATATAATAACTGAAAATAATAATTAATAGATGGATCTAGCAGCAGAGGAGAGACACAGAAGAGATTAGTGAACAGCCCAAAATATCAACTAATGCACAAAGAATAAATAGGGCAGAAGACATAGAAAAGAACATAGAAAACAGATAGGACATGGTGAGAAAGACTAACATTATAGAGTCACAAAAGACAGAAGAAAGAGGATGGAATGTAGCCAATATTTGAGAAGATGCTGACCAAGAATTTTCCAAAACTAACAAAAAATGACTGAGGATCAGATTCAAGAATCTCTACAAACTCCAAGTAGGATAAACACAAAGATACCCAGAACTAGACACACCATAACAAAACTGCTAACAATGAAAGATGAAGAGAAAAACCTTAATTTAGCCAACAATAATACTAACAATGGACATTTCAATAGCAGAGGCAGATGACAATGCAATAGCATCTTTAAAATTCTGAAAGAAATAACTAACCAACCTAAAAGTCTTCACCCGGTAAAAATGAATGTGACATAAAATATTTCAAAGGTGAACGTGAAATAAAGATGTGTTCAGATAAACAGAAGCTGAGAGCATCTGTTACCAGCAGCCCAAAGTGAAAGAGAAGCTAAAAGGAGTTCTTCAGTTGGAGGGAGAAGTGTTCTGGAAGGATGCATAAAAATACAGGAATAAATGAAGAGTAATGGAAAGGATAAATAGGTGAGTAAGTCTAAATGAATATTGATCGTATACTCGTACAATGAGAGTAACATCATGTAGAGTTTTAAATAAATGATATATGCTCCTAATAACATAGACTGAAAATTTATAATGGCTGTTTTCCTGCTCATCCTTCAGGTCTCTCCTCAAACATCACCTACTCAGAGGTCTTCCCTGGCTACCCTATGAAAATGCCCTTTCCTCTTTCCCTACAGTCAGTTTCTATACCAGCAGAGGATTCTGGTTGTCACCTTTGCTCCAGGAATCCTCACATTCCTTCAGAACTTCTTTCTCTAATTCTATAACTTCATTTGGTAACTCCTCATATGTGGTGCTGTATTAGGCACTGCATTTAGCAACCAGCACAAGCATGAATGCTTGACCACAAGAGTTTACAACATGGAATGGACAATGGTGTCTTACTGAGACTTGTTTAGAATGTGCAATAAATATGTTAGTTAAATACTTAATTTTTAAGCAAAAGGTAAAGTTAGTGGAAATATCAAGATTCCAAAAATCAGGAAGACCCTATAATACCATGATAGAGTGTACAGGACCAAGAGGATCAGAACATGCACTTTTGATTCCTGCACTGAATTCTCTTCATATCAGTTCTGCCTCAAATCTAAAGTTTAGGAGTCCTAAAGTAAGGAGTCAATTCTCATTCTGCTATTAGCCCATAAGTACAACAAAAACACATTGAGAGAGATTCTACGCTATTGTTATTACTGTTAATTTTCTACAAACCTTGAGGCTCTTTTTCTGCTTGAGGTTTTAGAAAATAATAATGCAATATATTAGTATTGCACTTTACTATTTATAATACTATTTCTCATTTTCTCATCTCATTGGATCAAAAAACTGCCCTTAGAGATGTACTTGGTGAGTTTTGTATGAAGAGAAAAGTGAGGTCAGAGAGGTTAAGGGACTTGTTCAAGGTTGAACAGCGTGTAAATATCAGATTTGGGACTTCTCATCACTCACTCTGCTTTTAGATCATAATATCTAATATTTACATATTACATTACAGTTTATGTAATATGTGTTTATAGATATATACGTGTACATATATTATAATTGATGTGCAGGTCCTTTGCCATATAGTAGCGAATAAACTGCCTGAATATGCTGGAATAAGCTGGAAGATTTGAAAGGTTTAAAATATGAAAAGGAGGTGGTGGAGAAAGAAGTCAACTGGACAGTTTTTCGCTCGCTGACTCCCTGAGAAAGCTGCTGGGCTTTCTACCACTTGAGCCGAAGCACCTGGCCTTGGGAGACTTGCCACCTGGGACACTGGGAATTGGGCTCTGGCCATGGAACCTAGCTAATTCTGCCCGAGTTGTGGGCAGGTTCATTCTCTCTCAGGTTCATTCTCCACTTTTTGGCTAAGATTGAGTAGTAGAATGCCCGAAATAACCTAAGGTTGACTTTTTAGATCAAGTGCCACTTTGGACAATAGTAGTTCTTACATTAGTCTGAAGCAGTGGTCTGCAACTGGGCACAATTTTTCCCCCCGCTGCCCAGGGGTTATTTGGCGATATTTTCAGACATTTTTGGTCATTATAACTGGAAGAGGGATGCTACTGGTAGCTAGTGGGTAGAGACCAGAGGTACTGTTAAACATCCTACAATGCACAGGACAGCTCCTCACAACAAAGAATTATCTAGCTCAAAATGTCAGTAGTGCTGAGGGTGAGAAACCCTAATCTAAAGTAGTTAAGGTCTCTTGAGGTGTAGAAGTACCTCAATTTCCTCCCCATACCACACATACCCCACCCTAACTCTATTTAACCAACTAGAAACTCCAATTTGCTGAAGCTCCAAATTAAGCCTGAACATAGTGAAATTAAATCTACACCACTGCAGTACAGTGGTAAAACCATAAAGAAAATCAAGAAGAAAATAGCCATAAAAGACTCCCAGGGTGGCTGGTAATGTTTTATGTCTTGACTTGGGTGGTGCTTACTCTGAGATTCACTTGGTAATAATTCATTAAACCGTTCTTTATAGTTTATACACTTAGCATGATGTGGATTATATTCACAATAATAAAAGGTTTTCAAAAAAACACACCTCAGTGATTTTCTTCTGTTCTGAAATAACTAAGCTGAAGAAATATTACTGAAATGAGTAACCCTACTGTGTTTATATTGAATAACACAGAAAATTGTAGAAACCCAGTCCTCAAACTAGAAATCCTGGTAGCACTTTAAGCTTTGTTTTCTTCTTAGTCCCCAAATCTTGTTCGTTACTGACCTTTATATATGCATGTAGGTACGTGTGCATACACACACACAAATTGAATACTGAACTATTAATGGGCATTGCAAAATAACTGTCAAAGAAGCCAAATCCCCAGTGCGTTACTCCCTATGGCCTACTAATTCCCAGCCAGAAGAGGTGGAAGCAGGCCCGGTTGGGAAGAATATAGCAAAATTACCTGTAAAGTATTAGTATTTCTCTATTTTGAAAATTTAATTTCTTATTAGTTACATTAAAATAATGTATGCATATAGCTTTCTTTTTTTTTGGAGACAGAGTCTCCCTCTGTTGCCCCGGCTAGAGTGCATTGGCATGATCATAGCTCACCGCAACCTTGAACTCCTGGGCTCAAGTGATCCTCCTGCCTCAGCCTCCCGAGCAGCTGGGACTACAGGCATGTGCTGCCATGCCCAGCTAATTTTTTCTATTTTTTTTTTTTTAGTAGAGTTGGGGTCTTGCTCTTGCTTAGGCTGGTCTGGAACTCCTGACCTCAAGTGATCCTCCCACCACAGCCTCCCAGAGTGCTAGGATTACAGGTATGAGCCACTGCACATGGCCTTGCATATAGCTTTTTAAAAAAAAAAATAGATTCCCAGAAGACTTATAATGAAAAATTTCCCCTGCCATACTTTTGCCATGCCCCAGCATATATCACTCCAGAGGCCACCACTGTTAACTCTTTTAGGGGGTTAATATTTACCCCCACATTTCTAAATAACATGCTCATATTGTTAATTCCTTATCGAACACTACCTACTTAAGTTCCTTTTATGGTAGATGAGGAGTTTTCTGACTTCTCTATCTTTTTCACAGATTTGTAACATTTTTGTTAAAAATCCTTAGGCAATGTTTGCATTAATGTGAAATGTGAATATTCTTCATTTCTGAGCCAAGTAGTATACTTTATAATGGTTTTTTTCTAGTTCAATTTTATTTTTCCTTGAGTAAAAATTGCATCATTTTTTATTTGCTTAGTTTTCTACAAATGCAGTGCTTATTTATTTTCATCAGGTGCTCCAATATATCTATCTGATGTCCATTAATACGGTTTCAAAGTAGTCAAATAGTATATTGGTTTCACTTTTTCTCCCTAGAACTCACTCTCATAGCCTCTTCTCTCTTCCATCTTCTGGCATTGCTGCACAGCTGTTGCTTGCAACTTCTCTTTTCTTCATTGTGGAAAAATTCTGATGTCCTTCTTGCATGTTCAGTCTTAATTTACTTCCTCACTTTGCTGGAGCACATTCTCCAGCATCTTACTGAGAAATTCTGGTCACTTCTAAAAGTGTCTTTAGTTTACTCTCTGACATGAATAGTTCGAAAATTCTGATTTTGAAATCATTTTCCATCAGAACTTTGGAAGCATTGTTCTGTCTTTTAGATTTTTGGTTGCTGTAGACAGTCTGATGCAGTGTTGAGTCTTAATTCTTTTTAGATTCTCTCTTTCTCTCTCTCTCTCTCAACACTTTTAATATTACTTCTTTATCCCTAGAGTTTTGAAAGTCCATGGGGATGGGTCGAAGTTAGGATTTTTTTTCCATTTTTGGTGTTGGAGAATTGGTGGGCCCCTACAATATAGAAACTCATGTTTAACAGATTTGGAAAAAAGTTCCTTTATTATTAATTTGACAATTTCCTCTGCTCTGTATTTTCTTATTTTTTCTTATTTTTGACCTTCTCTATGTAACGTGTTACTAATTTTCTAATTTTCTTAATTATTCCCTCATATTTTCTATATATTTGCCTATCTTCTAACCCTTCTAGTACATTTCTCATTTTGACTATTAAATTTTTAATTTCAAGTAACTCTTTCTTGTTATCTGGGAGTTTTATTTCATGAGAGCAATATTTTCTTACCTCACTGAGAACATTAACTTAAGTTTCTCCTTCTCCTTACCTTGATAGGTATCGTCCAGATTTCTTTGTTCTGTTTGTTTCACATTTTTTTTGTTTTGTTTTGTTTTTGTTTGTTTCTTTGTTTTTTCCTTTTCATTTTGAAGGAATTACTCAACAGCCACTTATTCATAATGAAGAGGCAGAACTACAATTCCAAAGTAGCTGATTGCAAGCTCTGTCTGCATGAGTGAGTTTTCTCAGCTTCTCTGTATGGAAACAAGGCAGCAACTTGGCTTTCTCATGTCGGTATCTGCAAGCTCTGTCTTTCTGATATTTCAGGCTCTCCAGAAAAAAACCTAGAAATTGGGTAGGGTGTAGGGTAAGAGGGAGGGAGCCCCTGACTACAGGGGTTCTGGAAATAGGACTGTAGAACAGGGCGAGGAGGTGGGGAATTCTACCACTGATTGTGTAGAATTCCACTTACTTCTCGTCTTTCCAGCTCTCAGTGTCACCCATTTCTGTATCCCAATTCTGAAGCTTTTCTGACTGGATTTGTTTAGTGACTAAACTTTCCATTTTTTTGTTTGGATGGTGAAAAGAAGTAGTGAGTTTGTTTTGTGGGGAGGGGCAGGGATGCAGGATAGCAACCCCACTACCTACAGGCTTTCAAACAACGTTGATTTTTTTCATCCAAGTCTCACCTCCACTTGCCTCAGGACTTGGTGTCCCCAGGCCCGTTCTGCTGGGCAAGTTGGGTTTTTTGTTGTTGTTGTTCTTGCAGTATATACAGACACAGTTCGGAAATATTGTGGGTTCAGTTCCAGACCACCACAATGAAGTTGCTATAGCAATAAAGTGAGTCATACAAATTTTTGGGTTTCTCAGTGCATATAAAAATTACGCTTACAGTATACTATAGTCTGTTAAGTGTGTAATAGAATAATGTCTAAAAATGTACATACCTTAATTTAAAAATACTTTATTGCTAAAAATTGCTAACAATCATCTGAGCCATCAGTGAGTTGTAATCTTTTTGCTGGTGGCGGGTCTTGCCTCGACGTTGATGGCTGCTGACTGATCAGGGTGGGTTATTGAAGGTTGGGGTGGCTGTGACAATTTCTTAAAATAAGACAACAGTGAAGTTTGCTGCATCAATTGACCTTTTTTCATGAAAGATTTCTCCGTAGCATGCAATACTATTTGATAGCATTTTACTTAGAGTAGAACTTCTTTCAGAATTGGAGTCAATCCTCTCAAACCCTGCCACTGCTTTATCCACTACATTTATGTAATATTTTAAATCTTTTGTGTCATTCAACCCAGCAATCCCACTACTGGGTACCTACACAATGACACAAAAGAAGTCATTTTATCAAAAAGACACCTGCACCTGAATGTTTATTGCAGCACAATTCACAATTGCAAAGATATGGAACCAACCTAAGTGCCCACCAACTGATGAGTGGGTAAAGAAAGTGTGGTAGATATATGCCATGGAGTACTACTCAGCCATAAAAATGAATGAAATAATGTCTTTTGCAGCAACTTGGATGGAGCTGGAGAACATTATCCTAAGTGAAGTATCTCAGGAATGGAAAAACAGATACCACATGTTCTCACTTATAAGTGGGAGCTAAATGAAGGGTACACATGGTCATAAACAGCTGTAATGGACATTGGAAACTAAGAAGGGTGGAAAGTGGGAGGGGAATGCGGGATAAAAATCTACCTATCGAGTACAATGAACACTATTCTGGTGACAGGTACACCAAAAGCCCTGACTTCAGCATGATAAAATTTATCCATGTAATGAAAAACACTTATACCCCCTAACACTTTTGAAATAAAAAAAGACCAAAGTAAAATTTTCTATTGTACAAAATTTTAAAATCTCAATAAAAAGCTAAAAAATATAAATCTTTTAGCATCATTTCAACACTGTTCACTAGGAGTAGATTCCATCTCAAGAAACCACTTTCTTTGCTCATTCATATGAAGCAACTCCTCACCTATTCAAGTTTTATCATGATATTGCAACAATTTAGTCTCATCTTTAGGCTCCACTTCTGATTCTGATTCTCTTATTTCCACCACATCTTCAGTTAGTTCCTTCATTTAAGTCTTGAACTCCTCTGAGTCATCCATGAGGATTAGAATAAACATCTTCCAAACTCCAGTTAATGTTGATATTTTGATTTCCTCTCATGAACATGAATGTTCTTAAGGGCATCTAGAATGGTGAGTCCTTGCCAAAAGGTTTTCAGTTTACCCAAATACATGATAAAAAATCACTATCTATGGCAGTGATAGCCTTATGAAATATAAAAAACATTAAACTCCTTGCATATACCCATCAAAGCTCTTAGATGACTAGGTGCATCGTGAGTGAGCAGTAATATTTTGAAAGAAATATTTTTTTTTTCCTGAGCAGTGTGTCTCAACAGTGGACTCAAAATATTCAGTAAATCATGTTATAAACAGATGTGCTGTCATCCAGACTTTGTTGTTTCATTTATAGAGCAAAGGCAGAGTAGATTTAGCATAATTCTTAAAGGCCCTAGGATTTTCAGAATGGGAAATGAGCATTGGCTTCAACTTAAAGTCACCAACTGCATTAGCTCTTAATAAGAGAGTCAGCCTATCCTTTGAAGCTTTGAAGCCAGTGATTGACTTCTCCTCTCTAGCTATGAAAGTCCTAGATGACATCTTCTTCCTGTTTCATTTCCACTGAAAATCTGTTGTTTATTGTTGCCATGCTCATCAATGATCTTAGGTAGGTCTTTTGCATAACTTGCTGCAGTTTCTGAATCACCACTTGCTGCCTCACCTTGCACTTTTATGTTATGGAGATGCCTTCCTTCCTTAAACTTCATGAACCAATATCTGCTAGCTTCCCGTTTTTCCTCTGCAGCTTCCTCACCTCTCTCAGCCTTCATAAAGTTGAAGAGAGTTAGGGCCCTGCTCTGGATTAGGCTTTGGCTTAAGGGCATGTTGTGGCTGGTTTAATCTTCTATCCAAACTACTCAAACTTTCTCCATATCAGCAATAAGGCCATTTCTCTTTCTTATTCATGTGTTCACTGGTGTAGCCATTTAAATTTCCTTCAGGAACTTTCCCTTTGCATTCACAACTTGACTAACTGTTTGGAACAGGAAGCCTCGCTCTCAGCCTGTCTCAGCCTTCAACATGCCTTCCTCACTAAGTTTAATCATTTCTAGCTTTTGATTTAAAGTGAGAGGTGTGTGACTTTCTTTCACTTGAACACTCAGAGGTCATTGTACGGTTATTAATAAGCCTAATTTTAATATTTTTGTGTCTCAGGAAATAGAGAGGCCTGAGGAGGACAGAGATGGGGAATGGTCTGTCTGTGCAGTAGTCAAAACACACACAACTTTTATCAATTACGTTTGTCATTGTATATTGGTGCAGTTTTGGTGCCTCAAAACAATTATAATAGTAGCATGAGAGGTCACTTATCACAGATCACTATATCAGATGACATAATAATAAAAAGTTTGAAATTATGCAAGAATACCCAAAGTGTGACACAGAGACATGAAGTAAACACATGCTGTTGGAAAAGTAGTGACACCAACAGACTTGCCCGATGTAGGGTCTCCACAAACCTTGGATTTATAAAAAGCACAATATCTGTGAAGCACAATAAAGTGATGCACAATAAAACGAGGTAGGCCTGTATAGATTTTATGTCTCTTAGTATATTAATCATGGATTTTTAAAAGGTTTTCTTTTGATCCCTGCATGCACTTTGGGTTTTTGCCTCTTTCTTTCTTTCAAAAAAATCTTAAAATCTCTTGTCCTCCACTGTCTCTCCTCCCATTCTCTTTGTCCTGTTAGCTATATGACTTTTTAAAATCCCATTATGGTCACATTAGATCTATTCTAATAATACACAAGAAATAGTAAGTGCATAGTCAATCCATCACTTTTCCCCATTCATCCTTTTAAGTAATATCCATGAAATGATGAGAAGCAACTCGTTTCAATGAGAAGATTCTGACTTTGCAGTTAAACCCGCCTGTTTTAAATTCTTAGTGAACTTAGTGAGTGTGTGGTTTTCTGCCTGTCACTCAACTGTCCTGCCAACTCCAGCAAAGCCGCCTAGTAAAACATTCACTGAAAAGCATCCACTGAATTGGGTAATTAGAAGGTCATTGGTGATCTTCACCAGAATAGGTTCCAAAGAGTGATAAGGGCAGAAGCCAGGCTGCAGTGGGATTTATTCATTAATTACGCTTCTGTCCCTGTCTGCTGTGCAAGTCTTTTCCAGCACAGTTTCTAGCAAAGCTGTGAGTTGCCTGTGCCTTTTGGTCCCTGCTTACTTTACCAGATGCTTTAGCGCTTCAAATGTGCTGCCACGTGTATGCATGCTTGTCCTCCAAGGCTCATATAAGCCAGCTGTTGCAACAAGCTTCAAAATACTCCCTGCAAACTGGCAGGAGTCTGAATGCCCTCAGAACTCCAAAGGGACCAGGTACAAGCAGTGTAGCAGGAAAATTGCTTTGGGAAGGCAATGTGAGAGAGGTCTGAGGAAGGAGCAGCTCAGTTCAGAAAAAAGAAAAAAGGCCTCTTGCCAAAATATTTGTGAGAGAAAAAATTGGAGAACTTGGATAAAAAATATGGCAGTGAGAGAATAGTAGAAAAAGACTATCCCAGTCTTCTTTGATATGCTAGGCTGCCAAACCTGACGTAATTAGCTTGGGTCTTCTAACATAACTCTAGCCCAAAGCAGAGAAGCTGATGGCTAAAGATGTGTATGGATGGAAGGCAGAAATGAATAAAGTGGATCATTTTGGATTACTTGTACCTTTCCTAGACAGAAGTGTGTTCTGACCTTCAAGGAAAAACATTTTGTAAATTTTCATTTCAGGAAGGCTTAGATTGCTAAGTTTTATAAACAGTCCCAAAGCTCCTTTTCAGGGCCCTAAGTTCTAGTCAGTGTTATGTTACCTCAATTGCAATGTTGTTTGTTTGTTTGGTGGTTTTACTACACAACCCATTTTCATAAACTGTTGCCCAGCTGCACACACTGGTGGAAACTAGCTATAACAAAAATGCTGTTATTTATTCTGTTCAGAAACAGATTTAAAATTCTGTAGACTGGGGAATAGTAAAATGAGAAGCTAAAAAAATACTTTTTAGTATAGAAGTTCAATGCCAATATTGGGATCTTTGTACCTGAGGAATAATTCTTATGAATCTTTTGTTTTAGTAGAGAGAGGACTCATATATAATGTGGTCTAATTGAAGTTTATTCTACTGACTTTTAAAAATAATTCTTAATATTGCTTATACAATTCTCCTAGAAAGTGCTCATTTTAATCATCAGTCAGCATTTTATTATATTATAATCCCTAATTGATTGACATTTAATCACAGTCTTTGTATTTTACTATCCCTCGTCTCATAAGAGGCAATTTTCTCTTTACTGTAGTTTAACAGCTGATGAAAAAGATTTAAGGAAACCTATAAACTTAAGATTGGTTAATGGTCCCTTATAAAAGAATATTACACTTCGAGGATCCATTGCACAGATGTGATACTCAATTGTAGAAATGTGCATGGGGTTTATTAAATTACAGCACAAATCTTCAGTCTTCTGAGTTATTGTCCATGTTGGTATTGTTAGGCAAATGGGGAGACGCATTATTGCTTCCAGTTGTTCACATTACTGTGGTGTAATGCAGTCAGAGACAGCTGGCACATCGCTGTAAGGCAAATGCAGAGCTGCAGCAGCTGCCGAGAATTGGGCCCCAAGTGAAGGTCCAGCTCCGCTGAGTCAGTGCTGGGCGATTCATCAGAGGTGTCCAGAACATGGAAAATAAATAAATGAACAAAGTTGGATGTCATAGAGGGAGGAAGGGGTTGGGGGTGGGAGAGAGAGAGAGAGATTACTATATATATGTGTACGTATATATGTGTGTGTGTGTGTGTGTGTGTGTATAAAACTACCCTCTTTCTGGGTTATATTACTTCTTGCATACCTGAGAACTTTTGCAGAACTGATGGTTTAAAAAAACAGCCTCTGAACATCTTTATTGGGCAGCCCTTGATTCTGTTCAATGCTGTGTTTTACCCAAGTTAAGAAGGTGCTGCATTTTTGTTTTGTTTTGTTTTGTTTCTGTTTGTTCTTTGTACTTGTGGTATTGCTTATTTAAATATAATGGAAGTTGGAAACTCTTGGACTTTGAGATCTGAAAGAATGAAAATCCCCTCCTAACTACCAATTATCTCTGTGATATTGGGCAACATGTGTAACTTCCCAGAGCCTCATTTTTCTCATCTGCATGTGAGGATAATGACATCCACCCTACAAGGATCAGAGGTAATAGGTATAAGCACCTAGCACAGTGTATGGGATTCAATAAGTGCACAGCAACCGATAGCTTTGTTATTATTATTGGAACTGTGATTTTTGGGTAAATAAAACTGAAGTTCATAACAGTTTGAATGGGGACTTGAGGGAAGCATTCCCCTGCCTACATCATTATAAGTTGTATCCCAAAGTTCTACCTAAAGGCAGAAGAACACAGTGGCAAAGGTCACATTCATGAGTCACACATGGGTTTAGATCTGTGTAACCTCTGGCAAGTTTAAATTTTCTCTAAGCCTTAGTTTCTTCATCTATAGAATGGAAATAATAATGTTACTTACTTAATAAGATTATTATGAAAATCAAACAAGTTTATGTACGTAAGGGTATCATTTAGCATAGTATCCATCAAACAATAGGCATTTAATAAATGTTAGTCAATCTTTTTACAGTAATAAATCTCAGTTTATGAACTCAATTCCTAAAAGTAAGAAATCTAAACTTTGCCCTCTTGTGTCTCTCATCTATAAATTTCTTACTGCATTTCCTAAGGCCTAGCTATCTTTGTTAAAAAATCTCCTTTCTATTAATATATGACCTCAACTTAGGCTATTCTTCAATTTGGTCTGAAAATTTTAGCTAATTTTAGGGGGAAAAAAGGACCAATATTGTTATCTGATACATACTCATTCGTGCAATATTTATTAACTGAATGACTGCTATATTCCAGAAACAATGTTGGGTTCTCAGCATACAAAAATGAATATGACAAAGCTCCTGCATTCCAGGAACACATGGTCCAGTAGGGGGGAGGTAACCATGTAAGTAAATTAATGCTGCAACATGTCGCTGCTGTGGAAGGTGCTTAAAGAAGATATAATGGGGTCCAAAAATGAAATTCAAATCTACATGAGCTGGAGTAGAGGACCAGGAAATTCATATATTCTGTCAACATTTATTAAATGCCTGCTATGAATTAGACAGTGGAGATACAAAAATGGTACAAAGATGAATGAAACAGGCTGCCTGTCTTTATTCTCTTCATTCTCCCTCCATAAGGGCATTTGTTCCCACCCTTCGAGTGAAATATTTTCATTAAGGTCCCCAGTGACTTCCTCCTAGCTCAGGTTCACACACAGGCTATAGATGATGAAATTGATAACTCCTTTCTTCTCAAAGCACTTTTTTGTCTAGAATGCTCTTAGCCAATGGGCAGTTCTCCTCAGTTTCCTCTGAAGCCTCTATGGCCTCTACTTCACCTCGAAATGATTGATTACTATATCACAGCACTTGATACTTGAAATCATCAGTTCTTTTATTTGTTTATTTGTTTCCTATTTCCTCCCTTTAACCTTGTATTTCTTGTACTTAGAATATTGCCTGGCACATAATTGCTCAATGAATATGAGTTGAATTTATGAGGGAATATAAGGGAGTCACTGTTGGGAAGTCAGTTACATATATACATAATTATAATACAATAATTACAATAAATTCCAGAGACTCAGGGAAAGGTTTTCTGAGCTGAGACTTGAACTAAATAGCTAAATAGAGGCTTCAATGTGGAGCAGTGTAAGGATTTCTTGACCAAGGGAGCCTGAGAGAAACATAAACCACGATGCCTCAGGAGGGAACCCACGAGAAGGTAAGGGTTGCAGCCAAGTGGGCCACATTATTTCTTATTTTAAATTTTTATTTTATCCTTAAATTTTTAAGTTATTCTCAGGTTTATTTCTAGTGGTCTCCCTTGACATTATAAAATGTAGATGCCATCACTATAATTTAATGGGCATATCTCATAAACCTCTTTGAGTTAAGTGTGTGTAAACCTCCAACACCAATATGTATTCAGATGCATGCAAATCCTATGTGACAGCTCTAATTTTTTCCTTCTCCTCTTCTAGTCAGTCACTGCATTCTCTGCAGAGGAGAAGGTGATGGCAAAGACCTTTGGACATTCACTGTACTCCTTTATGTCGCTCAGCAAACATTTCACCTCCAAACTGCTATCTGTCTTTGTGTTTTAGGGAGGAGGAAATGAAATAAAAGAGGAAGAAACAACTTGGCCAATTGAGTCATTTTATTTGAAAGATCAATCAGTTCCCTGCAAAAAATTTTCTGGGATGGGAACCAAAGTACCTGGGATCCAAAAGCAGCATCTCCACCACCGGCTCTGACGGTGAGGCTCCGTTAGCTGTCAGCAGTAATCATACTTACATCCTCTTGCCAGGCCTCCAGCTATGAGGGGATGCCATTACACTCTCCCAGTCTAGTTGCAAAGCACTCAACAACAAACGCACACACAGACCAAGCTGAGTGGTGCTGTGAGCGTGTCCCTGGCACCGGGGCCTCTCCAGCAGGTGTACACTAACTCACCCGTGCTGCGCTTGGCACAGGCCATCCGGACCCATAATTGGGCGCCCCCATGAGGAACGTGTCTCCATCCGGATCTGAACTGCAACCTCCACTTCAGGACAGCAAACCACTGTTGGAACTGGATAAATTGCTCAATTAGCTAATAGCAGGAGTATCTGCTACCTCTGCTTCCGTTTAGGTGATCAGTCAAGATTCTTAAGAATGGCTACCTCGCCTTAGCCTTTGTAAGGAATGTACTGGTTTGAAAAACACACATACATGCACACAAGGTTAGACTCTGGTGCTGTTTGCTTCCCTCCTTTAAATATTTCAGTGACCTAGCAACATATTCATTCATAATAAACCCCCTCAAGGAAGCATGGAAAAACTCAGAACACGTTGGGTTAACTATTTTTCCTCAGGCTTTTGATTTATGGAATTTATCTTCACTCCTCATTTTCAAATGAGAGTGGCTATGGCTTTGCAGTGAGCCTTGAGCATTAATTCCTTATTAAAAAAGACTTCTAGGTACCTCTGGGCTCTAGGAAGGCCTCAGGCCACAGTAATTAAACTGTAGCCTGGAACAATATGGCCATATGATATGTGGCCCCATGATGAGACATTACCAATTTATTTTAATTACAGAAAAAAAGGCACACATTTCCAAAATGATAAGTTGCCTTAGACGCCACATTTTATTGAATGGATGAATGTCAAAGGGGTTAATTTTCATCTGGAAAACTCCTATTCATTCTTCAATACCCTTTTCTGTTATTACCTAATTTGTGAAGTCTTTCCAGGTCAGAGTTTATCACTTTTTCATTTTTACTTCTATTACATTCTGTTTATAAGTTTCTTTGTAATTATTGTCAAGCATATAGAAATATTCTCCCAACCCCCCTTTCCAAAATATGCTCTTTCCCATTTGTTTTGAAAGAGGCAGCACTCTTGGTCCTTCTTGCATTTTCTTACCTTTGATTTCAACATGAAAATGGAGAGCAAGTCTTTTACTGTATGAAAAGAACTGTCCAAGTATAATGACCACCGAGGATATAAAAGGGAGTCATGGAAATTATGGAGAAATGGAGAAGACCTGATCCAACAAAAAGTAGCAGCTGCTACTAGCATCAGCAAATTGTTACTGTGTATAAATGTGAGTGAAATCATCCATGTCTTAAGAAAAGACAAAAATGAAGATGAAAAGCCAAAATGAAGATTTTTAAAGAAAAAAATGTCCAAACTACTAATTATTAAATGTTGGCTCAAGTTTATTTGTGTAATACTGTGCTGACCAAATACAGCCCATCTGCAAGCACAATTTGACCCGTAGGCTGCCTATTTGCAGGCCCTAATTTTCACTGTTCATCTCCACTCTCGCTCAGTCCCCTTTATCACCGGCATCATGTGTGGCACTATGCAGCAGAAAGGAGGTAGGATATCTAAGAAAAAAAGTGTGCACTGCTACCCCAAGCCCCACTGGACCATTGTAAGTTTTGGGATCGGTCTGGTCTTCCTCACCTCTCCCACATTTGCATGTCTTGTTTCCTATGCCCGGGAAGACCTTCCCAACTTCATCTAACTCCTAGTCATGAAACAACGTCCAAATGTCCAAGGAGATTAGCCCTTTCTCCTCTGTTACTCTTTTAGCACTTTGTTAAGATCTACATTTCAGCACTTGAACTGCTAAATTATTCACTTTTATCAATATTTTCAAATGTCCGTGTGCATCAGCATCACCTGGAGGACTTGTTAAAAGAGACTGCTGGGCTCCACCGCTAGAGTTTCTCATTCAGTGAGTGGTCTGAGGTGAGGTGCAAGAATTTGCATTTCTAATAAGTTGCCAGATGCTGGAGACCATGCTTGAGGAATGCCTGGCTTACACTACGGGCTATGTATAGCTTATCTTTGGATCTCCAGAGCTGGTATAGTTAATAATCCTTTTATTAATGAAATTAATGACAGTCACTTTGGCTTCCCTATCAAATCAATCTAATGAACATTTATCTAATGTCAATGAGAAAGTAGTGGCTGATCCATATACCCCTTGTAGGAAACTTCCATACATTTATAGAACCAAAGAGCTTGAAGAGTCCTTTATCGTCATGGTCATCTAGTTAAACCTGAATATTTTATAAATGAAGAAACTGAGGCTCTTTGTCTTAGCTCAGCTTCTTCATTTTCTGGTTACATCCCATTTTCCAGGATCTGCTTTCTAATACCAGCTAAATTCCTGTTTTTTCCTCTAAAAGACAGAAAAGGCACAATAAGTTTTGGAAACCTCCTGTTCGAATATATGGAGTTGGTTAAAATGCTGAACACTGCACAGAACAAAATATTTTTTGTAACGTTTATTGCATTAGCTATATATTTACATTTTTTTACCCTGTCACTAATTTCACATGCCTAGGAACCATGCCAGATCTGGACCAGAAAAAGTGAAAAATATACCTAATTATGTCTGCTCAAGCTACTTACATTTATCTTTTAATAGTACAACATTTTCCTTGCAAAATTGAGGATGACATAAATGATACTTGCAAACCCCATTAATGGGTTGCATTGACCTCCAGCTCTAAGATCAAATATACAGCATATTTTAATATAGATTCCTTACAAAAATTTTTAAATGCAGCAGCAATTCGTAGCATATTATATTTCAGTCTTTTGTCCCAAATAGTCAAATCATCCTTTGTTCAGTTCATCAGGTGACATCGGCATCTCACTCCTACCATATCCTAGAGGCTTGTAGCTGATTCAACAGATACAAGTATTTACCAAGTTTTTATTGCATGCTGAACACTGTTTTATGAGTTATGGATGTGACAGCCGAGCAAGATAGTTTTAAAGTCTTGCCTTTGAAGAGTTTCTGATCTAGTGTGGGCTACAGCAACACTGGGTGGGGAACCTGCGGCCTTAAGGCCACACGTGGCCTTCTAGGTCCGTAAGTGCAGGCTTCTGACTGAATCCAAATTTTACAGAACAGATCCTTTTATTAACAGGGGTGCAGCAGAGAAAGATGAAGCTTTTCTTGCCTCCTTTTGATTGTGCTTAAAAAAGAACAATCTTGAAATCAGAAGGCCGCAGGCTCCCCACCCCATGGGAGGAGGGTCTTTTCATGTGGAGGGTCAAATAGGTGACATTTGAGCTTGACCTGTGTGAGATGGAGGTGGTGTGTGGCGATCGGGGCAGAGAGAACAGCAAGTGTAACAGCCTTGATATAGGAATGAGCGTGCTGTTTTTAAGAAATGGCAAGAGGCCAGCGTGGATGAGGAGGAGGGAAAGAGGAGAAGATTAATATGGAAAAGGTAGAAGGGACAGGTGGGGTCAGATTATGAGGGCCTGTGTAGTAAAATAGAATGGACCAGAGCCCTACTGGAAATGGCAAGCTTTTGAAGGTTTAGAGCAGAAAAGTAATGCAAACTGATTTGTGTTTTATGAAGTTCACTTTGTTGTATGCAGAATTGACTCTAAAAGGTATGAGTAATGAGCAAGAGCGTAGGTAGAAGGCAAATCTGGAGGCTACATGGTGATCACGGAGAGAGGGGTGGTAGCATGAATTAGGTACTCGAGTGGAAGACATGAGCAAAGGCCCAATTGGCAATATAGTTTGAAGGCATTTCAGCTGTGCTCAATAGTTTGAGTAGGAAGGGAGAGGTCAGAAGATTGCATTGATCTGAGGGTGGAGGGAGGTTGATTTCAGGAGAGATACAAGGAAGGAAATGCAGTAAGAGACTGTGGATGCCAAGGGAGGGAGATTGAAATGAGAGACCAGTGTTCAGGGTTGGAACAAAACAAGAGCTGACAAAATGGGCTGAACAATTAGGAACAATTGGTGGGAACAAAATTGATAGGATTAAAAGAATTGATGGACATGAATAGCAAATACAAGAACAGTAAAGGTTAGATTATAGCCAGAGAGTATCGAGATTTCATTGTAGAAGGGCAGCAATTCTGAGTTGCTGGTTCCAGTGTGTTATTTGTAAGTATCCATCCTCACTCTGTGAGTTGTATAGTAATTTATGTAAAAGTAATGACCAACTGGATTCCCATTGATTTAGATTTTGTACCTCTTTACTTGTTCTGCTTCACTCCCCCCCCCCCGCTCGGTTTTATACTCCTGATCTGATTTATTACAATCATTTAAATCGTCATCAATTTATGTTTCCATCTGAGCACCGTCAGTTTGATGGCTGATTAATTTCCTTCTAAGGAACTACGTCTTCTTATTAACTACTGCTTTCTTCTTTTGTCTACGATGCTGTGATTCTCTGAATAACCTTGAAGGTAATATATCTCTGTCTTAATCTAACCTCTAGTACCTCTCATCCTTAGGTTGTCCCCAAGCAGCCTACTTCATCCTCTCTGACAGGACTCATACCTGGACAGTCACAAGGTACAGGAGGTGGACACAGTAGTGGACTATAGACATGAGTTGAAGGTGAAAGCCTACAGGACAGGAAAATGAGAAATTACTGAGCTAGTAGATTGTGTGAAATTGATTTTCAGGTTAGCAGTGTGTACTTTAAGTGGGCCCCCCACACTGCTCCTTGACCATACAATCTTTTACTGGAAAGTTAAATTTCCTTCTTACCAAGATGATCCTTGCGCATTCCTCCTCTTGAAATTTCAACTCCTCCCCTCCTGATTCTCAGCTGATAACTCATATAATGTCAGTGGAAGAAATAGAAAATCAAAGAGAATGATCTTATCTCACCACCAGCAAATCTACCAACTGAGTTTTGTCTTTGGGCACATACTCTATCTTTCCTCCTTTTATGATATTTCTCAATCTTTATCCTCCTTCATTATTGCCCTTTTTCTAACCTTCCTTCACAACCAAACTTGCTTGTCTACACCCATATCCACTCTTCCACTGCCCACGCACCTCTCACCCCACTGAGGTTCTGTTTCTGACCGCATGCTCCACTGAATATGTATAAACCTCAAATAATTTCCAAAGAGCCAGGTCAAATAAATAATTTCAGGCTTTCAATTTTACTTAAGGTTTCTCTTGGTATTTAATATGCTCCTTGTTGGTATTTCCAGTGCAGCCAAGATGGAGAAAGCCCACTAAAGTCTCTCTCTCCCGCTGAGCACTACTAAAGTCACTATTCAAAATACAAAAAGCTACTGCCTGAAAAATAAATGAAAGCAGGTAGATTGGGTGGGGAGTTAAGACATAGAAAAATGACATATATGAGAGTTAGTACCCCTTTTATTTTCTCTCGTTTCTCTCATGGACTTGAGCCAAGACAGGCTTCCAGTGGACCCGACACATCAGCACTATGGGCTTCTAAAACATTGAGATAAATTCTATTTTTCTGTCTAGAAAGTTGGTATATAAGCCTGTATGAGCCAGAGAATATGGGGGGAAATCACTATTTTTTTCTCTTATGGCTGGACAAGGGTAGGCTTCCAGTGGAGCCCATGTGGGGGGCAACACTATGAACACTGCCATAGAAACCACATCCTTCTGGCCTAATGAATTTGGTAAGGGGGCTCCCGCAGTCAGGAGACTATTTGGGGGACTCCCATCTTCTTCCTCTTTTCTCCCCAGTTTGCCTGAGGTGGCCACAATCATGGGAGTTATTCAGTATACAGTGGGAGCATGGCAAATATACTCCAGGATAAACTCCGTCTTTTTGTCCAGAGGACCAGAGAAAGGGGGGCCCTTTCAACTGGAGGGTTTGGGGAAATCCTGGAGATGAAAGATTTGAAGAAGGGAGTCCCTTAATTCTGTGAATAAACCAGTATAACCTGCGGGCTTACTCTTGAGCTATACTTGTGCAGGATAGACCCAAAAGAGCACAGCAAAAGTTTTGCAAATGGAACTTTAATTTTAAAACATCACCCAGGTCTCAGATTAACCTCTGAGTGGTACATGCTCACAGCAGACCCCAAACAGCATAGCAAAGGCTTTGTCCATTGAATTGAAATTGGGACTATTACCTCCAGAAAATGAGACAGAAATTGCAATCTGAACCTAACTTGGGTAAGTGCCAAACAACAACAACAGCAACAGTCAACACTTTCCTGAGGACTGTAACAGGACCCAGAACCTAAACAGCAGAATATTTAAAATGTCTAGGATACACTAAAAAATTATCAGAAAAATGTGACTAATTCCAAAGGGAAAGACCATCAATAAGTGCCAATCTTGAGATGATTCAAATGTTAGAATTATCAGACAAAGACTTTAAAGCAGCTATTATAAATATAATCCATAAGGTAAAGGCAAACACTCTCAAAATGAATGGAAAAGTAAAAGTTCTCAGCAATAGAAATTATGAATAAAAAACTTAGATCTGAAACATATTTTATAACTTATTTTTTAAAATCCCCACACTTTGTCTTCTTCTCTGCAACGCCTTTCACATTTTCAATCTGAATCTGATAAATCATTCTCTGTCTTCCTCACTGTCTTTTCTTCTTCTACCTCCCCCTCACTTTTGTCCTTGGCTTTCTTCTCTTTTTACTACATACTTTCATATGTCAGTTTATGCACAATTTATCTACTCTTGCTATCTCTTTCTCTTCACCTACCATTCGTTCTTTACACTATTGCCTTCAAGCTGTTGCTTTCAACAATCCACAGAACTCTCTACTATTTAGTGAGTCAGTGAACCTCTTATGGCTAAACATAATGGACAATTTTTAGTTCTCATTATTGATACTCTTCTCTGCGTATGTCTCTGTTGGCCACAGTTCTGGGAAGAATAGATGCTCAACATATTTGTTATTTAAATAAATGAATGACTAATACCTTAGCTTTCCTGTGAACAGAATTCCTCTTTCTAAAAAAATAACTTTGGCCATTTTTCTAGGTTTCTTATATGGAATCCTCTTCCTTTCCTCACTCATTAATTGCCAAATTATTTATCTGTAGCTCTAAATTTCTCCCAACCTCCATCTGAGTATCTCCACTTAGAAGTCTTACAAATACAGCACCAACACCCCCAAACTTGACTCTCCTCCTGCATTCTAAAATGCACAGTTGCTGGCACTATCATCCCCCTGGGACCCAAGGAAGGAACTTGAAAGAATTATCCCTTCCTCCTTCCCTCCCTAACCATATCTAATCACAAATATTTGCTGGGTTTACTTCCTAAGTATTTCTCAAGTCCACTGTCTGTGCTTTATCCCACTATTATTGCTTAATTCGGTCTTATTCCATTTCTGACCTACAAAATTGCAGTATATCCCTAATTCAGCTTCCTTTCTTTCTCCCCTACAATTCCAAATAGCTCCTGCAAAGAGTTCTTAACAACGGAAATGTGATCATCTTTTCTTTTCTTAAAACACATAAATAGCTGCTACTGTGTGAAATAATTCCCAGCACTGTGTTATTTCCTTTCTGGCAGTCTCTCCACGCTCCTTTACTGCCACTCCCTGCCTCACACTTTAAGCTCTAGCAGTAGTAAACTTCTTGTAGTTATCGAATAACCCTGATGTTATGATTTCATAAACATTTGTTTATGTTTTCATATCTGTTGTCTGGAATATACTTCCCCCATCCTTTGTCTACAAATGATAATTATAATAATAAATATAATAATAGTTGATGTTTGTTAAGGACTTATTACGTGTCTGGACAGTACCTTGATCTTGACATGTGCCAGTGCATTTAATCCTCAGAACTACCTTGAGATAGGTATTGTAGAACTACTATAATCATCATTTTAGAGATTAGAACACCAAGGAACAGACAGGTTTAGTTGACTTGCACAAGAAAATAATTAACTCAGCATCTAAATCCAGGAATTATAACTCCAGAAACTGAAAACTACGATGTTTCATTGTGTCCAAAGAGTTTCTATCCAACTTTCCACACTCAGTTTAGACATCACCTCCAAGAAAACATCCTTGAATAGTGAATGTCATCACCCTTCTAAGCTTGGTTAGCAGCCTTTCTGCTGGTCTCCCAGAGCACCTTGTACATCCTTCTATAATAGAGACCATCTTGCCAGACAACTATCTGTTGATGTGTGTTTTGCTCACTAAATGTAATTCCTCAGTGACAGTGGCACGGATTATGTTTTATTTAACTTTGTATCCAAAGCATCTTGCAAGTGCTTCATATAGTGGTCCCTCAATAAATAGTTGTTTAAATAAATGTAAATAGCTCTCTCCAGCCCAGACCTCTGTGTCTAATCTACTGGGCATCCCTGTTTAGATCTCCCATCAGTACTCAAGCACAACTTGGATAAAACTGTATTCACACTTTCTACCTTCTATTGCCCAAGATTGTTTCTAACCCTGTGAATCCTTTCTTGATTAATATATCAATGTCTGTCCAATTAACCAAATCAAAACCCTTGGAGGAAGCATCCAAGATTTGTCTCTCATGCCCAGTAACTAATTGGTCACCAAGTGCTCTCAGTTACACCTGCTACACATTTCTTAAATCCTTCCTCTTTCCCATGATCCTGTTGCTTCTGGTGCTTTCCTCCATTCCAGCAATTATTAATTTTATGCAACATTGTGATTGCTTATATGCATATCATTACTTCTTTACCCCTTTCCCTGCCACTCACCTGCAAGATCTTGAGAAAAAGGATAATCTTTTCATCTTCGTACTTCTCAATCATGCCTCCTCTTAAGTGATGACTTGGGGCATGGATCAAATGATTCATCTCATTGGCTGGTAGCTATTAGCTTATACTTTGCAGTAACCTAAAGAGGAAATTTCTCACCAGGGATTTTGCCTGTGATAGCCACTAGAGCTCTTCATAGGTATTCCAGTTCTTCTCTCCTTCTAGGGTATTGTAGGATTGCACTTTCTTGCCCATTGCAAGTTCAGTGGGCATGACTTGCTTCAGTCAATGAAATAGAAGTCATTGGATGATCTCTGGATAGAAGCTTTAAGAAACAGTACATGATTTGACACATCCCCTTCCCCTTGCTACACTGATTAGGAAAAGTATTCATGGATGAAAACTTTGTCACATAAGATGTGAGTAAAAAATAAACTTTTGTTATATTAACCCACTAAGGTTTTAGAACTATTTGTTACAGCAACATAACTTAGCCTATCCTGACCTGTATAATATCCTTGGGTACCAGCATTATTTCCCTTCTGGAGGACTGGCATTTGGGGCAAATCACGTGCATGTTCCTTTCTTGTCCCACAGATATTTTTATCTAGATGAATTTAAGTTAAAATTGGCATCAAGGGAAGCCTTGAAATGGAACTCAAGTCCCAATTTGGCAATATTCAACCTAAGAATTATGTGTGGAATGAAAAGGGTAATCATATTTGCTTTGAAGGATAATTATGAGCTAATTGTGTGCAAGAATAATGTAACCACTTCTCCTCATAAGTCTTCTTTTCTCTCTGCTGAGTATGTAGCACACAAGCTGATGCAGTCAGAACTAATGTGTCTTGTGGAACACTGGCAGAGTGACCAAAGGATAAATGCCACAAATATTTGATTAGGGCTACGTAAGTAGGAGATGAAGTAAATTTGTCCCCAAAATAGCTCAACATGGGAAACATGATAACATTATAACCACACTTATTAAGCATTTGGAGTTTGCAGTACACCACCAGTTATAAATAGTCTACATCTTAGAACAAAAGCTGCATAGGTATTAACATTTTGATCACCAATTCTTCTTTGCTAGAAGAAATAGGCAGTTGAGTCTGAGTCACCCTTCGTTAACTACAATGCCCATCCTTCCTCTGCAAGGAACTAAATGTCCAGATAGTTCAAGAGTTTTAAGGCATTGCTGAAAGTGATTATGAACTCGCTTCTCATTTTCTAAATTTCCTGTCTTATACATGTTCAGTTTCCTGGAGCTTCTCATCCTTTTACACTTTATTTTCATTTTTAAAAATGATTCTCCATTTTCTCAGCACTGTCTACTTCTCATTTTTTGTCCACTGTGTCTTGCTTTCTGCTTTCACTTACAGAGGATGGAACTATTTTCCTCCCCAAAGAAAACTTCCATGGATCAGATAAGGCTTAGCTTTGTGCTTCAGTTCAAATAATCTCTTTCCCTCAGGAAAAAAAAACAAATTTTCTATGGTTCTTTAGGTTTGGGAATCACAGAACACACCCAGCTTTAGTGCAGCCTCCTTCATTAAGCCTTCCTTGATTCTCTCAGACAAAGCTACCTCCTATGTTAGATGGCACTTTGTTCTTTTCTCTATAGTAATACTACACCACTGTACTAGGACCTACCTACCCTCTTAACGGTCTTCCTCCTACACCATATATGAAACTCCCTAAAGGAGAAAATGTTTTATTCATCTTTACACCTCTGGTTGTTCAGAGCCTGGCACTTTATTGGTAGAATAGAGCCCATTTAGTCACATCCAACACTATAGAACAGAAGTTTCAAATTGCAGTCTTTGGTCCAGATGGGACCAGCAGGCATATTCTGTTTGGCCGACAAAGAATTTCTCAGGACAGGGCTTAAATATTTTTAATTATTTGATAACTTTAAGAATTGAGAGATTTACCATTTTTAAAAATCCAGATTTCTCAATATTAAACAAACAGGAAAAAAACCAAAACAATTAGGCAACATAGAGCTCACATTCCAAAATGGAAGCAACTGCTGTAGCTGAGTGATGGCCACCATCTCTGAAGTGGACACCATGACTCCAGTTCTCCCCAGTTCACCACAGTTTGCCACAGATGGCATACACAGCCCGTAAGTCATCAGAATAGCACCTGCACATGACAGGCTCTCAGGAACAATTTTCAGGTGGGTGGTTTCAGGACCGAGCAGTCTCCTGATTGCCAGACCAAAGATGAGGAATTAATGTTGACACAGGTGGGGACCTCCAGCCCGAGAAGCTCTGGACTTGCTTCCTCTCACCTTCAGGGTGATATTACTTTGGTAACAGCTGCTTCAAACCAGAGCGTACTTTGCACACTACTCTGCTGCTTTGGAAGATCTACTCAGAGTTCAGCTTCCAGATTTAGGTTGTGAGAATTTAAATAACGACAGAGCATAGTGATAACCTAGTTACTTTTTAATCCAGATGACTCGTGAAGTCCAGGGCCTCAGTGAATTTGGTGGTATGACTCTGAAATGTTACTTATATAAAAGCATTCAGTGTCTCAGTCTGCCTCTGTGGCTTTTTCTATCCTTCCTTCTTTTCTTTTGGCACATTGAGGATTTTCTAACTAGCCTCAAATATTCCTTATTCATTTAGCATAGTGGTTCTATGTCCGTTACAGTCATGGCAAATATTTATCCCAATTTGTTAACGGCCTTTTTGTTTTTTATGATTTTTTTTACATATAAAAGTTCATTTATTTTTATTTAACATAAACTGTCAATTTTCCTTTCCCTTCCTTTTGTGCTTAAAAGCCCTTTACATACCTAAGATCAATTAAATAGTCACCTATACTTTCTTAGCGTTTGGTTTCAGGTTTTACATTTAAATCACCAATCCATTTTACACTTATGGCTCATAGTGCCTGTTGAGTATTAACTAAAATGATTTCATCTGTTGAAGGCTAATTGTGAGCAAACTCAGGTGGGACCTCTGACAGGCAAGAGAGCACCACACCAGTGATGCTCAATCTCTCACCTACAAGCTGAAAGATACGGCTGCCTGACAGTGCGGGAGAAATGAGACTTCAAACAATGTTTGGCATATAGTAAGTGACCATAAAAGAGCACCAAGATATTTCCGAGTAATTATTTTAAATGCTATTTGCTATGTGATACTTCCTTATTGTAAAAGAAGTTATACTAGGTCTGCTGAAAGACTCCATATTCAGTTTCCTAATTTTCCTGTAATTCTTCCTTTACTGCTGCTGTTTTATTAGTCTTGCTTTATAACAAGTAAAGAAGCCCTCTGAATCTTTTTTCCTTTTTAAAAATGTTCTTAATTATTTGTTTTATTCCTTTGAATTAATTTAATAAGTTTATTGATTTATCTCCCTCCACTTCAAATCCCACTAGGAGCTTTGTTGTAATTTTGCTAAATCTAAACATTAGTTTGTGGAGATATGGCATCTTTATAATACTAGTTTGCCCATAGGAAAAAACAATGGCTGCCCTCTGTGAGGGCTTGCCATATGCCATGTGCCAATCCAAGGTATTTTCACCTACCACCTCATATAATCTCCACAACTGTTTTCACAAGACGGTACACATTTACAAATGAGGAGACACTCATTTGCACGTTCACCCTCTCTGACACCTCCAAAAAGGGGAATCTATGACTTCTGATGTAGACACTGGAGATAAGTAGAAAACTAGAATCTATAAGGTGTGAGGAAGACAGAAGAGTGAATGGAAGGGAAAGTTTCAGGATTTACCCTGTTTAATGTCATGGAGCCTGAGAGTTTATTTGTTCAGTTTTAAGTTATTGAGCACCTACTATATACCAGGAAGAGAATCCTGAGACTTTATTCTTTCTCTATTAGAACCACTATGGAGTTAGGCAGTCGGGGACAAGGAAAACTTTCTGGGTCCTACAAGGCCAGGGAGGAGTGGGCAATTGTTTCCACTTTGCCCAAAAGAAGCAAACAGTCCTCACTGTACCCGTTCACCCTAGAGCAAAAGAGGCTATAGTTCAAGATTCACATGAGAGGATGGCACTTCAGCTCAATTAATGTGCATTCTTAAAACATTTCCAGTAACTATTAAAGTAACTATTTAATATATATAATATATAAAGTAACTATTCTCAGCCCTCTATGGACTGGACTTTCATCCCCAGAGGACTTCTTAGGATTCAGTTCTGGCCCTTGAGACCAACACCAGATCTAAGCCTAGCTAGGGGTACCCGAAGTCTCAGCACGCCCCAGTGTAACATGCAGGCTCTTGGCCATATGGTGTCCCCTGAGCCTGCTGTTCTCTGATCTATGCCAGAATGGGCATATGCTGGGATATTTCAGGACCCTGAGGGGAGAGTCAAAATGTCATAGAGCCAGTATGAGGTTAAGCTTCCATTTCTCTTGTTTGTGGCATAAGTAGAAATGGAATCAGGGGGAAGTAGGAAATGCCATTATTGGTTCTAAAGCATAGAAGGATGAGGTTAGGATATATAAGATAAAACTTTTAGGCTCTCTGAGGTATGACCTGTTTATACCTATAAAATAGGCTTTAAAAATGTCCAACAATAAAAAAAGCTTCTATATTTATAGATTCTATCCACTATGGCTTCACTTAAGCCTATTTTCTCTACTCTGAGAAGAGAAAGATCTAGAATCTAGTTTATTGGTGATGTCTTTTTTTTTTTGAGGTGGACTTAGTTGGAGGGGATGTCTGTAACAATGAGTCATTGCTTCAAGATTTATGCTGTTATTAAAAAATAAATATAGACGTTTCTCTGTGTTGCTATTTCAACTCCACATGACCAAGTAGCGGTTCAGTTCAATTAATGTTATATGCTGCCTATTATGCAAGGCTAAATAAGCTTCCCAGTTAGAGAGACCAGAGTCACCCCTGGTATTGGGGAGAAGGGGAGAGAAAATTGCATGGGGGACACAAGGCGGAGATGCCTTGAGGGCTAAGTGAAAGGAAGAGCTTGCAGAGAAAGCCCCGTTTGAGGAGATGGTGCAAGCATGGAAGCATGGAGCGGTGATAAGTGAAGGGAGCTGCACAGAAGACTATTGGAAGACAAGAGGTCTATTTTCAATCTAGACCTTCCACCTAAATGACTAAGAAGGAAATAAATACAAGAATGAACATCAAGGAAATTGTTTTTATTCACAATGAAAGGGTGATGAATTTGAGAGAGTTCACTCAATGGCCTTAAGTGTCAAAATGGTGCCCACTTACCAACACTCACAAGTTGCAATGAAATATTGCCGACTTGTTTAAATATTGTTCATCTTGACTGTTAAGGCCTCTGATGAATCTTGGTAAAGTCAGTTTCATAAAATATGAAGGCATGCTCTCTTTTCTCTTAATGAAAGAAAAACATGAGTGAATTCATGGCCTTTTCCCTTCTTTATAATTGAATCTGCAATATAAATCCAATGTTTAACACATCTGAAATGTAGAATGTCCTTTTAAATTATACACATGCACACCACTCCATATGAGTAATTCATTTTGCTAATTTTGACCAAAGAATTAATTACCGTTTGAACTAAACTCTCCTAATGAATGCATGTAAAATTAAGGTCGTCTTCCTATGATGGAAATTAGTTACAAATAAGATATAAGCAAGATTCAAACCATGAGGCTCCATTTATATTTCATTAACCAAGTTCTTCTAACAGGAAGATAAGTACAGAGCAATATTCAAGTCCTCTAAAGCATAAAGCAAAACAATATTAACTTTAAAAAGGGTGGGGGAGAATAAAAAGAAAATGGAAACAAGCAACGAATTCTTGGTTTCCAGGTGTAGGAAGGGACTTGTTTGTATGTAGTGGTGGACGGATGCAAGTGCATAAATGAATGTACACATGCACGAAGCAGTTATCTTCACAAATAAATCTGCTTGGATTCAGCAGTGGAACTGACAGCCCTTGGTCAATGTTAAGACCGTGCCACCTTCTGGTTGCCATGTGTATGACAGGTGCTTATGTTGTTTACAGACTGAAGCATTTCTGTTTTATGCAAAACTTATATGGAAGGGAAACAGCAGGTACATTCCTTGTGCTGTTCACTCTCTCCCCTAGGGACTGTATTGGAATGAGAACACGATCCATAAATGTACTCCTGTGACTTCTCTGCTTGAAAATCTGAGTTTGCTTTTTAAGCTTGATCAACTGCAATGGTATATGGTAGACCAGACACAAGCAAACACAATACTGCAATTTTGAGAGCAGGAGGATTGGTTGTCTGTCTTTTCCCTGGTTGCCACTTTCTGAACCTCTTAGAGTTGGAGAAATGGAGCTCCAGCAATCGAAACAAGGCCTCTGCCAGTCAGAGAAAGCACGTGGGGGGATGTATTATATCATCGTGCCTGCAAAGCTGCAAAATAACAAACATGTAAGCTAATTTCTGGAACTGTTAACATGCAATTGGGACCAAATGATGATTTGGGGAATTCTATTCTGCTTAAATTCCTCCATAGTGTCAGTCATATCAGTTGTGGTATCATGGTCTTTGGAGTCCTAGCAGGATAATAATATGCCTTTGCTACCAAACTGGGCATCTTAGCTGGAGGACTTCTGGAGGACCCATGATCACCCATTTTGTACATGTGTCTGCTGTAGTTAGCAAATGAAACACTAGCGTTTGCAAAGGTAGTCACAAAGGAAAGGTATTTGTTTTCCATGTGCATTGCTTACGGGGTTGTATGTCTTAATCAAAATTAGCACTAGAAACCTTGAAATCCTATAATATTTGTAAGTGTGTCTATAGAGGCAAATATATTTATAGAGACAACATAAGCTTAATTGAGTAATTGTTCTTTATACTTTGTCGATGTAGACTGCTAAGATTCTTGGGTAGGCAGCCCTATGCCACACTACATTTCCTCGTTCCATCTGCTGCCCACCTTTCTACACCTGCACATACGCTCTCAGTCCTGCAACAGAAAACAAATAATATTCTCACCCACAGAAGGAAGTGGGACTTTACTGTCATGATCCAGATGATTTCTTCAACTTTCTATTTCACCTTGCCCATGTTGATCAAAACTCAAATTTTTTGCAAATTGAACCACTTCAGAATCTACAAATAAAGTGACTGTGAAGGGAGTAATTAGAAAAAAGGAAAAATACAGGTTTACTTAAAAACACTAAATTCAGCTGCTGTTATTATCCTCAATCATTGCCCCAAATTGATATTGGGATTTACCCTATGTAAAATTTTATTATGAAGAATAAAATCTTCAAAGATAAGTTTTTAAAGAGTATCTCAATTTTTAATTACTTGCTGTGATGACATTCTTCACTACTGGGTACACAGAGCTGCTTTGTACTAAATATCTCCTGCAAAACTAAAAGAACAGCAGAATCAAAGTGTGAGACTGATAGGGACGTGAATACATAATGCAAACAGAACCATCTGAAAATGGATTAAAAATATGTGAGACTCAGGAACCAGCTTGAGGGACTCCCACCAGCCAAATTTGGGACCATTTGGAATAAAAATACATAATGAGAGTAAAAGATTGTAACCCACTAAGGTAAAACTCCATTATGCTAATATAAACACATAAACCAATGGGTGAAAAGGAAGACCTTTTTCTTACAATCGAAAGTCAACTAATAAATGGTAAAGAAATTATGAAATTAGAAAATCACCATTTGGCATCCATCATCATAATTAATTCAGGGAAGTATCATTAATTGGCACTACAACTTGTCAGTGAAAGTTTGAGGATTGTTTATATAGTCTCATAGTATCTCCCCACAAAATGAAGACCTGAAAGTGGAGAAATGTGGTAAATCTCCCCTTAACCAAGTGATCAAAGTTAACATCACCAGCAAAAGCACAAATCTAGTTTGTACTTCCTGAGATAAAGCACTGAGAATTAAGTATCATTTCTGTGATATTCCTGCCAAAAACCCAAAACCTAAATCTAAATTCATGACAAAACACTAGACCAACCCAAAATGAGAGATACAATAATATAAATAGCTTACATTCTTAAAAAATATTAGTGTCATGAAATACCAGGAAATAGTATAATACCATTCCAGATTTTAAAGAAACCAAATATCTAAGTGTAGCACGTGACCTTATATTTTCTTTCTTATAAAAGACATCAAGTCCATTGGCAAAACCTGAATAAAGGTCTTTTGTTTAGATAATTGTATTGTCTCAATGTTAGTCTACTGGTTGTGTTAATTGTATCACGGTTACATCAGAGAATTTCTTGTTTTCAGGAAATAAAAACTGAAGTGTTTAGAGGGAAAGGGGCTACATCTCTACAATTAACTCTTAAATTATTCAGTAAAAAATGTGGTAAATGTTAATAATAGGAGAATTGTGTATATGAGAATTCTTTTTATCATTCTTGCAACCTTCCTACAAGTCTAACATTTTTAAAAGGAAGAAATCAATAAAAAATTGACAAAACTGCCACATCTTTGGGTCATAACAAGTAACTGTTACTTTGCCAATAACAGGCAACTAATTTTTTTCATTCAAAAAGCAAGTTGTTTTAGTCTAATGTAGATCCAACTTAAGGCACTGAAGATAGAATTTGGAAACCATGTCTTTCCAGAGCACCTCTTTGCACACCCAGCTGCAAATCAATTCCTTTCCTATTGAGCCTCACACTTTCTCTTCTCTTCTTTCCAGCACTTTCTTCCTTCTGTGCATGCACTCAAAAAATGCTTATAGTGGCCTATTTGCAACCAAGCCATGTGAATTGCTGGGAATTCACAGATGAGTCAGACTCAGCTCCCAGTCTAAGATGCACATAGCTAATTCTAGTAGAGTATGTTTCCTAAGAGTAACAAAAGAAGAAAAACCAAGGGGAGAAAATGGTAACATGGGTGACCTTAAGGAGTCTTGACAAGAGAACATAAGTGTACCATGAAGGCAAAGGAGGGCGCTGTTGAAAACACTGAGGGGTAACAGGTGGGCAGTTGTGGAGGGATCTCCCAAGGACCTGTTAGTTATTGCTGGGGCACCTGGTCAATGGTGAGGGATGTAAGTGCACATGGCAAGGGCTGGGTCACAACCTGTTTTCCCACTGTGAAATTTGAATCCTATTATTTGGGGATGAGGAGCCACTGAAGGTTTTAACCAAGGCAATGATGTGCTTAGATTTGCATATTAGAAGGATCCTTGCTGCTCAGCATCCTTTTCGAATTCTTTTATTTATTTATTGACTGCTCACTGAATGACTGTTTTAGGTCAGATGCTGTACTAGTTTGAGGCACACGTGACAAAAAAGATGTGGTTTTTGTCCTTACAGAGCGTCTCCATTCCGAGGTCTTTGTGGCTTTTTTTTCCTATTGTTTCTAGCTCTTGAATTAGGGCCATGTTTAAAGACCACTGTAAGTTGTAGTTGGTCTGCCCTTTATTTATTTCTGCATTTTAACCTCTCCCTGGAACTCCTAAACCTGCTGTCTTTATTAAGCTAGAAGAAGGAGGAAGTCCTTGAAATAAACCACAGTGCAATGTAAGGCAAACTTTGGCTTTCTTTAGCCAACCTAGAGTAGCCAGTTTAAACTATACTCAAAGCTTTATGCTCAACTCTAGCAGGTAATATTGAAATTATAGGATTCCCTAGAACTCATCTTTTTAATTCATTTACTTAACAATATTCCTGTCACCTTAACATTTATAAGATAAAATAATTATATCATTTGTATAATTCTGAAATGTGGTTAGCCATTATTTTCAATTATTTTTTCACAATGTAGTACAATCATTTATATTTCCTGCTTAGTATACTAATTAGGTTAATAGCCTCTAGTTCTAAGTACTGTACTATTTTATTTCATGGTGTTTGAAAGCTATCTTGTATGGAACATAATTTTCACTGTATAAATTCACATATTATCATTATTTTTTAAAGTATATTTTTATTGTAAGGGTCAGCAAGGGGAAAATATACTCAGGTACAGTTATGTACCACATAATGGCACTTTAGCCAACCAAGGACCGTATAAATGACAGTGGTCTCATAAGATTATAACAGAGCTGAAAAATTTCTTTTGCCTAGTGACATTGTATCATCATAAAGCATCATAATGTCTTAGCACAATGTATTACATTTTCTATGTTTAGATGCACAAATACTTACCATTGTGTTGCAATTGCCTACAGTATTTAATACAGTAACATGCTGCATAGGCTTGTAGCATAGGAGCAATAGGCTATGCCATATAGCCTAAGCATGTAGTAGGCTGTGCCATCTAGGATTCTGTAAGTACACTCTATGATGTTCAGTCGCCTAAAGACATTTCTCAGAGCATATTTCTGTCATTAAGCAACACATGACTGTAGTTTAGATTTTTCTCAAGGAACATCATGTTTCGTTCACCCAAAGCACCTACTGTGGATCAAGTGTTTGGTTAAGTGCTCTCAGAGGATACTGAAGAAAGAGAAGTGGATGGGAGGAAGTGAGAATAGAGGTGGCTTCCCTAGAAAAATGTTATTTTTTAATTAGAGAAATAATACAGGTTTCCCTAATAGATACATCCATAAGCTTTGGACTTGAATTTGAATCCTCACGCTGCTGTAAGTTCAGGCAAGATACTTAACCACCGTAAGGCTCTGTTCTTTGTTTGTAAAATGCAGATCACAGTGTGATCGGCCTCTATCTTCTGTTCACTCCTGGGCTCAGAAAACAACAGAGGTCAAAAAGTTGCAGAAAAGGGAACACACTGTCCTAGCTGCAGCTCTGGCTTTTTGTGACTGTGGCAGTCCATGGACTTTTCCTTCCCTTTTAATCCAATCACCAGAAGCCTCTGGTTTTCTTGAAATTTCATTTAAAATTTTAGGTATTCCAGCAATCACTTTCGAACAGCTTCTGCTAACATATCATATTTCTGCCTCAACTGTCAGTGCATAAAATAGTGATAGTGGTTAAGTTATGACTAGTATTCCATGAAATTGTCAAATAAGCCATTGGTTTTAAAATCCAAGTTTTGGCCACAACACTTGCATCAGAAATGCTTTACTAGCAAATAGGGAAAATTTAAATTGAGCCCATTTGAATTTTCCTCCACTCCTGTTACATCTTCTGATGTTAATACTACAGAGTGGTAGAGTGACTAAAGATTTCTTATCAGGAGACAAAAGTTGGGGAAGGAGTGACAGTGCCTCGTATGCTGGCTTGATAGTGGCAGATGGTGGGGACAGGACTCACCGTCTTTCTTGTCGTGGTTGCAAGTCATTCCCAAGGCACTGAGGAAGGGGTCCTGTTGAGCCCTCCTCTGGATAACCCAAAGTGTCCTGGCATTTCGTGCATGTCATTTTTAGGTTTATGTGACCCTGATACTGTACTGTATTATAGATGAGATGGTGTGAGCCAACTTGGGACTGGTGCCACTCTTCTCATCCTAGTTAATTTGGCCAGGTCATTAACCACTTGTGTATTTGGGCCTCTAAATTAGAGAAGAAAATTCCAATCTTAATTCAGGGTTTACACAATCACAGAGAAGAAGTTGATTTCAGTGGTCCTGGCGTAGAGTCAGACAACCAGCATCTGATGTAGCATCAGGACTCTGGCCCCTCCGCTCCTCACCTTCCTTGCTGTGTGAACTTGAGAAAGTTAACCTGCCTCCCTGAGCTTTGGCTTCCACATTTGTCAGTTGGGGATGACACAATTTACTGTGGAATATTGTTGTGAGAGTTTTGGTAATAATCTTTTATTGAGGACCTGGCAAATGATAGCTCTTTAATAAATGCCAATTTATAATTTTAAGTAGCTTTAATGTTATATCAAGTAGAACTCTTTCTAGTCATGCATTTTAGCAATTTGCTTCTAACCCAAGTAAGAAATTAATGACATGACTTTTTCCTAATTTTAAATGTAAGTGGAACTGAGTCACATACATTTTAAAAAATTGATTTTCAAGGTAATTCCTTCACTGGGCTGATAACAATGAAGTGGAAATTGCTGTTTGTTTAGCTGTAAAAAATACTGCCAGAGGGAGTATTGTGAAATATCAAAATGATCATAAAGAAACAGTAAGTGGATTTTATTTTATTTTATTTTTTTTAGTAAGTGAATTTTAAAGTCTTTTTTCCCCCCCAATGATTTTCTTTTCTTCAAAAGAAAGATATATTTTACCTGTTTAGGGTTTTAATTTTTCCTGTACAGATTTTTTGGGGATCTGTTATATACCAGGCTCTGGGAATAACAAATGACTGAGCCTCAGCTCCTACTCTGGAAACATTTTTAGTCTGGTAGATGAAACACTTTTATATTATATTATATTTTATTATTATATTATATTATATCATATTAATATTATATTTTAATGTGATGAGTTCTAGCAGAGTGTAGCCATACCTGAGGGCAGAAGGATGAGTTTAATGATCCCTTGACTTCTGTTCCAATTGAATGGTTCTGTAATAAGGAATAACATATCAGGGTACCATGATTTTTGGAGGCTATTCCCTGCTACAGTAGGACTGAGAACTGTGTGCTGATGGGGAAGTGATGATTAGAATTGTTAAGCACTTCCATTTTTGCAAGTGGTTAGTGGTATGAATATTTCCACTTTTCAATGGATTGTTACTCCTCAAATGATAATGAAAAATTTCTCATTCTTTGTAGGCTGTTTTTTTCTACTATTGAAATTATGATCGTGAATTCCTATCCATTTACATAAGAGAAACACAATGCAGGTAACCTAGAAAAGCTCCTTTCTGATATTTGCATGTCCTCCCTGGTGGAAATAGGGGTTTGGGCTGTTATGTAGGCTGAATCTAAGGGACTTAAAGAAAAGAGGATTTGGGACGCCACCACTAAAGGCAGGCTCTGAAACAGAGAGGCAGGCCTTTCACGTTCTGCCCAAACTGGATCCATTCTCAAGCTGTTTAACTTGTGATTATTTTCTCTTGTTGCCTTTTCTTTGAAAATTAATTGTAAATGTGAAATGGCCATGTTTAAATAATTCATAAAAAAAATAAATCCAGAGGAAAGTGGCAAAGGTATAGAGAAACCCAGTGAAGTACAAAGCAGGGGTCAAGTCAGTTGTTGTTTTCTGAGAGCTTTTCTTACTCTGGAGTGCTTAATTAGGCCTATCTGCCTGTTTGGCCCTGGGTTGGTTTTGTTCTTGCAAAAGAGCTGTTGACCTAACACTACATTAAAACACACTAAGCAGTAGCTTCTCACGGTTCATGAAAACACTTGTAAATACTGTTATTTTGGCATTGGAAAAAAAAATCAGTGCCTTCTGACTGAGGGAAACTCATACATTTATAATTGTATTTCTTAATGTTATGGAATAGCCTTTTAGCTCTACCAATTATGCAAACCAGTTAGATGACATTGTTTAATGTAGGCAACTAAATGCCCAGAAGATCCTTAACTATAAAAAAAAAAAGAGCTTCTGCAAGTTTTGGAGATTCTTCCAGACAGTTAATTGAACTAACTGAGCAGTGCCTTTGTAAGGTTTATAGCTCCTGGAACTATTGGTATGCTTACAGAAGCATTTTAAATGTTACATCCTTAAAACTTCTAGATCAATTAGCTTGCGATAGAAGGCAATCTCTAGGTCTTTTTTTGTGCTGATATATCATTTTAAGTAATAAGCTATTTTTTTAAAAAAACTAATTAGTAACTCATACCCTAGAGAAGGTGCATGAGATTGGTTAGACTTTCCACCCTCATGCTTCAAGGGAACTTTTTCTATGCTTGTCATAGCCTCTTCTCAAATGTGAGTAGCTAGAAGGGTAGGAAAAAAGTGAATACACAGTGCTATAAGGAGGAGAATTAGGTTTCTATCATCTATCAATGTTACTGAACACTCCAAGATTTTAAAACCAAAGCTGTTCAAATATGCACTGCTTCAATTATTCAATATGCCCCTTTTAATTTCCCTTTAAAAAATACCATAGTGTTTCCCCTTTTACACAGTACAAAATATATTTCTGTCTAATGTTCTGTTATGGAAAAAGAGGTCTTCAAAGTTAATATCCAAAAATATCCATCTGGCTACTTAAATGCTATCATGTCTCTTTTTGTTTCCCTGGTCTCTGATGAGGAAATGTTTGTCGTTTAATTGCTGCCGAGGATCACAGATGATGGTTTATAGGTTTAGGCAAATTGTGGGCAGCACTTTGTTAACAAACGGAAGAACACGCTGGTACTTCATAATTATCCTAGAGAGCTCAATTGGCCCTTAACGGCACCTGCCCGAACAGCATCAGGGAGCCTTGTTTCAACACAAAAGATCCTTCTTGTTAATTAACCTGTGTGCACTTGTTACAAATAAAATCTATTTGTTTCCAGTTAATATATTTGCTGCTACTTTAAATATTCGTTTATTATTATGCTTGTTAAGTGAAGGGTGGAAAAGAATAGTTTGGATGACTTCCATCACGTACACTGAGCTTTAAGAGATCAACAAATAGACTTTATATGTCGATTGTGTTGCTATGTGCTCAGTGGACCCCCAAATCTGCTTAAGAAAAATGAGTATCTTTCAACCATGACAGCAGTACAGGGGGCAATTGAGAAGCAAGGCATCCATGACAGTAATCCGTGAATTTTCATTAGAGGAGAATTTTTCATGCAATTTGTGTGAAGCTTGATTTCATTTCAAAATCTTATGGCTATTTTGTGTGCAAGTGCGTAAAAGACTGGACACATGCAAGTAGATGTGTCTAGATTTTCCTTTCAGTTGGCCTCGACCCAGTGAAAAAGAAATCACTTGCTTGCTCTTTGTGACACTTTAAGCAAAATAACTTGAGCATTATAAAGAAATTGAAGTATAGATACATAATACATCAGGAGTATGGTGATTGAAAAAGCAGTAGAAACAATAAACATGCATTTATTTAGCATATTTTATGTAAAACCTAGAAGTAAGGTAGTGATTCTTGTAAAGGTTGACAAAATTATCACTCAAAATTTTACATTCTTAAAATTTGCGTTTTTACATTCTTCTTTTCCATTCTTAAAGTTTTGGCAGTCTAACATTGGTCTTACATATTATTATGTTTCAAAATTCATGTTGCAAATTTTTCTAAAATACATTTTTCTAAAGGTGAGAAATAGCCTACTTTACAAATTATTTAGAAGATAAAAAATTATTTTATACTAATGTAAGCAAGGATTTTTAATTTTTATTTGAATGAAATATTAGAGAGATATAGCTTTAAGGATTGCCCTTCAGAAAATTTTTTCTTATTTTGTTGCATCAAAAATCATGCTTATATGACTTCAATTAGGTTTGCTTAACTGCATACAGAGAATTCAAAATACACATAAATATTGATGAAAGAACCTTCCCACAGCCACCAATCAATTACTTTGATTCTTCTGTTTTAAAATTGGTCCAATAATGCATTTTAGAATAGGTCAATACTGCCTGCTACATAGAGTAATGTGTCTAATTTGTTTCTATTCATTGTAATCATGTAGTTAAGAACAATATGCTTAAAATCTCAACTTGTCACTGGGAAGAATGATAAGTAAAATTGACAAAGAATTTATAAAATTGCTATTGGGCATAAATATTTGTGAAAGATGTAACACATTCTTGCATCCTGCTTTTCCCATGGACATGTAATGCCTTGGATATAATATTTATTTGTATTAATTTGATTTATCAGCACACTTGTACGCCCACATTCTATATTTACCAACACAAAAGAGACTGTCTCTTATGCCCAGGCTGAAAAATTTCTCACTGCTCCCTGCAGCATCGTTCAGAAAAAGAAGTTATTAGAGAAGAAGAGAAGGTTTTTCACTCGTGCCTTACCAAATCACTTTTCTTCTGAATATGAATTCTTCATTAGCATCACCAGAAAATACTCATTGAGTATCTGCATGTGAAAAGTGTTGTGCAGATGCTAGTGGAAGAACTGTAATTCCATCCATTATCATCATACTATTTCAAGTTTGACTATCACCACTTAGGGACAATTAGCAGACAGGTGACCAAGAAGGGGAAACATACAGGTACATCTTCCTCCTGCCAACGTCCTCTGTGTACCTTACCCATTGGAAAACTTAAATTCATTCTGTAACATCCTGAAGAAGAAAACACTGATCTGGGAATCAGGAAACCTGCCTGTGTTTCCTTTGTGAAAATAACAAACATCCTTATGTCTCAGTTTATCCTGCTATTCCTTCTCACTTAGCAGAACTGGAAAGCCCAGGACAAAAACCAAACAGATTATTTTCATTTGTATCCTCATATATGTTGGACTCACATGGGATGCTTTAATTATTTTAGAACACCAGGACTGTATTTATAATCAGGATAAAATTATTCACTCTCATATTAAGTAGGTATTTGGAAAAAGTTCTTATATCCTTAGGAGTTGCTTTAATAGCAGGAAAGAACTTTAAAATCCATAGTATTCTATCACTTATCTGAACTCCTATATTACTTATTGTTTCTATCATTCTGATAAACAGCACATATGCTGCCCTAAATTGCTACACATAATTGTATTTACTTATATAATAAATGCTGTTAGTATATATTATTAATGCATATGTCTTATCACTCATTAATAGAAATACATGATATAAATCTAGCACTCACATATAAACCAAGCAATCACATAGCATTATTAATAAGAAAATTATAACACTTAAGCCCCTTTGCCTTTTATTAATATTCTTTTTACTGGTCTAAGCCTATTTGGGCATTCGCAATTATTAGGTTCTTCTGAGTAGATACATCTAATTTCTGATAGTTAGAGGTAGGTGCAGGCCAAAATTTTTCTCCCCCAAAACATTGCTACCTGATTATATGTCAAAATGAAAGCAAGTCTGAGAGTTAATCTTGCAACACATATCAATATGTATCTGTAAGCAAAGACAAAAATAGACACAAAATCTGCTCTGTAAGAGCAGATTCTTGTATCATTTATTATATAAATAAATATGTGCCTATCAGTTCAAGCATCATCTATTGTGTGCTTTTCCATGGGGCAGATAGAATATGCTACATGATTCAGGTGCATAAGAGTTCACCATGGGCGTGGGGGCGGAGGAAACAAACCCAAAAGAAGCTAAGCTTGAGCCAGACTCCAAAGGAAAGTCAGTTCTTGGGTGGGTGAAGTGGGGTAAAGGCATTCTAAATGGGGAGGAACCAACAAAAGTTCAGAGATGAAAACACCTTAGGCAGGCTCATGTGTTTGTGGGATTGCACTCTTCCTTATTCGAACCATCAAAGTTGGAACAACATTTTGAACATAAGGAACTTTATCATCAAATTATAGGTGTTTTAACAGCCCTACCTCCATAATTAATCTATTCTAATAGGTCACCCAGGCAAAAAGACTGTAGATTTTCTATTTTTCATAGGCAACTTTTCAGTTAGAATATTTTATAACCTATTCCCTAAAACAGGAAAGGCAGTGAAAACACCACCTCTAATCCCTTAGCAGTTCAGTATGTTACTGCTACTAATAATGCCAAGGAGGCAATAGTCTTTTCCCCATGTTCATTCATTCATTCACACATGCATTTAATCTGCAATCTGGATTAAGCACCTACTATGTGTCATGCATTGTGCTAAGCCATAAGCAAGTTCCAGTGAGTTGAGGGGAAGGCTGCTTGGTATTCCTTATCACCTAGTGACTATGATGATATTAATGGAGTAAGGCAATTGTCCAAGGCTATCACCAGAGAGTAGTGGATAATAGGGATAGTTATAAGGAGATAGCAGAAGGCACTACTGACCAAAGAATTAGCCCCTACTGAGCCCCTTAACCTGCAAAGATTGTTAAATGTTTTCCCATTGGTAATCTGGGAGGCTAAGACTGCTTTTAGGGGTGGCCAGAGTTCTGGCTCATTTTGACAGTTTCGAGAAGGTAGGCTTATCTAGGACTCTCAAACTGATTTTAAAGTAGAGTTCCGATGTATGAAATAGAAAGTCAATGAGGTGACTCTATCAGTATATATGATTTGCTTTCAAAGGGCATTAGGAGAACCAGCAAAGATTGCCTACTGTTCTCCTGTCTGCACCTTAAGAAAGCTGAGCTTCTCAATTTTGAGGTACTTCATTAGGGTGACTATACGTCTAGATTTGCCTTGGACAGTCCCAGTGTTTTTCAGTTGTCCAGGTGTATAATTATTAATAGCACCTAATTTTCTTCTTAAAAGTGTACCACTGGTACAATAAATTATATGGTCACATTAATACTAGCCGACTTCAGCATTGGATAATAGGCATCTAAGCCCAACAATCTGGGAAAGAAGGCTTCTGATAGGTTAAAATACTTCTAGCCAAAGAAAACTGCTAGAAAAATTTCTTGAACTAGTTATGTGGTACTAAAAACCTAGTCAGTTTGGCCAACAGAGCTAGACAATTAATAAGTCAGGGAAATGAATCATCACAGCCTGGTGGTCAAGAGAACAGATGCCAGGCCCAGGCTGTCAGGTTCACATCCCAGTTCTGCCACTTTCTGCTTATGTGACTTTATCCTCCCCAGCCTCAGTTTCCTCATCTGTAAAATGAGGATGGTAAGAGTACCTATCTCATACCCTCAATAGGGTTGCAACGAGGATTACATAAATTCATACATGTAAAATGCCTAGAACAATATCTGGCACACTCTCAGTCACACAATAAGGGCTTTCTCACTACAGCATCAATCAAAAAGGTAGGCGTGGAAGAGTTAACGGTCCCCGTATGGATGCAGCCTTAACTGAGCAATGTCAAATATGACTTCAATAGACAACAGAAAATTTAATAGTCTACAAAACAAATGGCAGGTTGCTATAAGCTGTAATTAAGATATTTAAGATATATATCATAATAAAAACAAAAGTTTTGTTTACAATAACACTTTGAGCTTATGTGAAGTGAAATTTCTTGTCTTTTTTTTATCTCACTGACTGCTACAGAAATGTTACTTGTTCCACTTTATTTCTCTCAAGATAGAAAGGATTCTAACAATATCTTGATGTTATAGCTTCTTAACATTTTTTATCTTCTGATATTATAATATTTTAAACCCTCATTGAACATAAACTCCATTTATGTCTCCCCAGCTCTATGTAAAAGGTATCATATATATTTTTGATTTGGATATGCCACTAAACCAGGTAAATTCCATTGCATACCTTAGAGAAAATATATGTGTAACTTGAAAAAGAATCACTGATAAATAATAGGATACATTAAATTGATAATACTTGACTGTTGGCTATTAAAGTGGGGATTAAGATATCAGACAGCTCCCAAAAGTAAATACCTTGATAGAATGATTACAATGGAATTTAGAAATTAAATACAAAAGACTATGTTAATGTGGTATAAATGGGAACATGAGAAAATATCAAAGTTGAAGTTTTTGTTGGAAAATGAATTTGAAATGATCTCTTATGCATATGCAACTTTTTAATACATACTCTCTGAGGTACATTTGCACTCACATTTAGAAGTCTAATTAGTAATAAAAAGGGAAGAGTTTGTAATGATAGCACCCTGCTCTTAGGGGTCCATATTATAGATTCTGAAAACAAATTCATTAATATCTTAATCTACATGATGTCATTTTCTGTACTTAAATATTTCAGCCCAGAAAATGTAAGCTTTATTTTACATTTAACCTGTAAGTTTGAGACCTGGGGACCTTGTTTCTTTCAAAATCAGGCTTTTGACATTTTTCTCCTACAAAACAAAAGATTTAAAAAAGAAGTAGCCAAAATGCTTTGAAGTATGTGCTTTTCTGTAATGTGTGCTGTTTCTTGAGAAGGCTAACAGGCATTTAGATAGTGAACCATCAAGAACATCACTTCTAAGGCTTATCTTTTAGGCTATTACTGGTAGAATGCCTCTTAACCCTTGAGGCAACTCAACAATTGAGTTAAGGAGATTTTCATGTATCGGTTTTGCCTGTCATATGGTTGACTTAACTTCAGGATATACTTTGCAGCTGAAGGTTCATTTCCCTCAATTTGTTAAGTGGCTAATTATAAAGGTTCACAAAAGAATTGACGCAAGGGAAAGAGAAGGCCCTGGCTTCTATCAGCTGCCCCAAGAGGCCTGTACAAGTGTCATTTGTAAAAACAGAGCACAAATTAAACAATGGCCTTAATAAGCTGCCAGTAAGAGGGGTATATTGAAAGGGGACTTCTTATGTCGATGCAAAGCAGGCACTAAATGGTTAGAAATTTTGTTTATTTTTTTTACATTGACAACTAGCTTCTAATGTAAGTAATTGTATTTAAGTATTTAAGCTTCTGCTGCAAAAATAAAATTTTAAACCTGAGTTGACCAAAACAAGGGAAAAAAAAAAGACAATTTATTTTGTACCTGCAGCTGAGACATACAGTTTTATTTTTCTTTCTAAGATATATTGAAAATACTTTTAAAGTCCAACAAAAAACTGGCCTTATTTTCTGAAGAAGCAGATATTTTAAAATAAAGTTATTAGAAATAATGACCAGAAATATGTGTGTGAGATGAAACATCTGTATAAAGAAACAAATATTTTCCATCAGATGACAACCAGGTTTCCTATTTACAACCACTACCATGAATTCTAAATATCAGCTTTTTTAACATTTGAAAAAGCATAAACAACAAAGAAAACTCCCTTTACTTGGAACTATGATAGCTAATGAAACAAAATGAAAAGTGCTACATTGTTTCTACCTTTCATCAAAATATCTCTCTGCATAGTATTTGCATCATTATGTAAGACATTTGCAAATATGTATAATGCTTTTGCCTATGGGAAAACTCTCCTGCTCTAATATATTCCTGAAAGATGAATGAACAATTCTTTAGGTATGATAAAAAGATGCAGAGGGTTGGATAGAGCAATGATATTAAAACCGCAAGCTCATCATTTAAATTTTTTTTTAATGTTAACACTGCAGGTCTGTGTTTTACTTAATTTATTTTCTCTGCAAGCTCACTACTTCTTTTCTAATTCCTTTTCTGATTCAAGATCCACAACGTCCTATTTGCTGGAGCTACCTGCTTTGATACTTCAGCAAGGATCTTGTAAAGTCAGAAATCAGATCTGGATTTTTGCCTAAACTCTGAATTTTCAGTTGCCTCTGAAACAATGGCTGAAATTTAGGCATCAGCATATATTCATCCCATGGCATTGTCTATCCATCAGATTTAGTAATCAGAGCAACACCTGATTTTTAGAGTATATGTTCCACTGAGATTGAAATTGTAAAAATGTGAAGAGAGTTTTTAACCTGATCTTGAAAGATGGAAAGCATATGGAGGGGTAGTAATGCATTTAGCCAAGGAATAGTGATGGATTTAGCAGAGTGGAAGAAAAATAGGACATAAATGCTGGCAGAGGTGGGGCAGCAACACAGGTGAGCTAGACTGTCCCATAAACCCCTGAGCTGTTCTGCACTTGGAAACATCAGGTATCTGATGGGGGCAAAGCTAAAAAGACATATTTGGACTAAAATTCTATGTACAGTCATTGAATCTCCCAAGAAGGCTAGAGTTGTATTTTCTGGGAGAAAATGAGCAGAGTTTCCAAGCTCAGGTACAACAGGAGCAAGAGTGGTCAGAGTTGAGGTGTGGAGCTGAAAACAGAGTGTTTCCATTAAGAGAAAGCAGACTCGTAGAATGCCCCCACCAACCCACAAGCATGGAACTGAAGGAATCTTCTCTGGAGAAACCAAACTGACTTTTAGATCTCTTCCCGTCGCCTTACTTCCCGATGGGCCCACAGTGAAGCCCTTCAGTGAACAAGTCCCATCCACACAGATGGAGCCTCCAATCTGTTTTTAGTGCCTCATTCATAAACACTAACAGGCAACAAGGGGTCATCAGGGATTTGGTGAAAGCCTCCACTATGAAAGAGATTATAAAAATAATTATACAAACAAACAGAGGAATTTAGAGCAGACAGACAATGCAGACAACAGAAGAAACTTTAAAAAACTAAAAAAACCCAATATCCTTGGAGAGTCAAGAAAAGATTTTGTGTTCATAAAACAAGAACAGGGTCCTGTGAAAAGGAACAATATCAGAGAACAAGTAAGTGCTATTATAGATTAGGAATAGGATCAGCAAAACAACAATTCAACAGAAAGATTGATGGATAAAGACAAGAAAATGTCTCCCAAAATATATCAAAAAGACAAAGAAATTGAAAGTGGACAAATAAAAAAAATTGAGAAGATACAATATTTTATATTAATGGAAGGTCTAAAGAGACTAGGGGGAATAGAGCAAATGAAATTATCTAAGAAATAACATAAGAAAAACATTCAGAACTGAAGGACATTTGTCTTCAGGTTAGAAGAATATTGTTAAGTACCCAGCCCGATAAATAAAAAAGAGAGACCAAACCAAGGCACAGCCAGGGCACATTATCATGAATCTTCAGAACATTGAGGATAAACACAAAATGTTAAATACTTCAAGAAAGAAAGAAGGAAAGGAAAGAAAAAAGAGATTAAGAAAAAAGCAAAAGACAAAAAACAGATCACATATCAAGAACACAGAATCAGAATGGCAACAGATTTCTCAAAAGCAACATTGAAAACTAGAAGAAGAGGAAAAATTGCTTTTAAAATTCTAAGGCAAAATGACTATAAACCCCAAATTTTATATTATTAGCATTCTCAACTGGGCCTGATAGTAGAATAAATATATATTTAAACATATTAGGACTCCAAAAATGTTACCTAGCATCACGTTTTTTAGGAACCCAGTGCAGGTTATATTTCAGAAAAAGTAAGGAATGAATCAAGGAGAGAGATACAGAATATAAACACTCTAATATTAGGGTGAAAAGATGTCCTTGTTAGTTTGGAACAGTCTTGATTTAGCTCTACTGTTTGGCATAATTGTGAGTAACACCCCTTTTATTCTCAAAAGTGTCCTACTTATTTTTAAAAGGTGGATATCTAATTTCATATTTTATGATATTCAAGATTCTTAACCAAATTTCCTAATTTTTGTTCAATGTCAAAAAACATGATGAAACTAGTGGATCAACTTACTAGTTCTGCAAAATGCATCAAAAAATATACACATGATTATCTTGAAACTATGAGATAATTATGCATAAGAAAACCTCTCATTTACAAATGCAACTTTCCTCCAAGTTAAATTAATAATTAAGTTTTAAAATAACACATAAAAATAAGTTTTCAATATTTCTAAACTTTATTCAGATGTTTTACTCATTTTTGCTACTCACATAGGTCAATAGAAAATGTTTATCCAAAGATTGCTTTCATAATAGAAGGCATTTATGAGGGTGATGACGAGATGCTAATATGGCAATCCCAATAATGTACTTTTCAAGTTCTTTGGACTTACTGTCAGTTGTCTTTGTAGCAGTTAAGACATTGGAGCCCCAAAATGAAAATGTCTAAAGTGTATATATATATATTTAAAATAGCCTAAACATAGGTATTAACTTGTTCAGAGATTTGATGCACACACCCACCCTGGGCAATATGCTAAGTGCTTTCCATGCACTGTGGGAGACAGTTACATTCATGGGCTCCTGAAGGTCTAGTTGACAGTGATTCAAATTATGGTTCTGCCTCTTATTTGCTGTGTGACCTTTGGGATCCTTGCAAAACCACTCTATAACTTTAGTTTCCCCATCTGTAAAATGAAAAACACCTCACAATTCTGTACGCTTTGGGTAAAAACATTTTTGCCAGTCTCTGTTTTGTTATATGAATGTTTCCCAAATTCATATAACAACTAAGCTTTTGTTGGAGTTGTGTGAATAGGTTAGTCTTCTTTCCCCCAAACACTGGACAATGCTATACCATGTACTTTAAAAAATGAGTGTATATTGTAAAATTATCACAACCAACAGTAGTGAATATGAAAGGACAGATACTATACCTATGCGACTGTCACCACACTCCCCTATCCCTGTCTACCTTAAAGCATGGACAAGCAGTAAACAACTTGTCAACAACTTTACTAGGCTGCTAAGAGAAACCATGGATTCCAGATCTTTTTCTGTAGAAAAAATTAAAAGTATAACAACCAGAAAGGCCAAGAAGCTAGAAAATGTGAGAAGGAGAAATAACTCGACTGGCACATTATGATTACAGTTGGTACCTGTTGGTTCTGAAACCATCACAAGAGGTTATGTGGTCAAGAGCAAGACAGAGTTATGTAACCACATAATAGGTTTATGTCAAGTTTCTTCATAAAGGTGAAATAATAACTAGCTTCCTAAATACTTAACATCTTTAAAATGTGTAGCTATATGATCATGTAAGCATAATTTTGTTGACATTATTTTTTACAGATTTTATGATAAAAATATATGGTCTGTTGTTTTCTGGGGAGTTTTTTTCTTTTTCTTTTCCTTTTTTTTTTTCATGAAGCAAGTGATGATTAAGAATTGAAGTTTTCTGGTGAATGAAACAGCCAGACCACTTTTCATGACAAAGTTGGTAATTAGAAGGCCAATTTAATGGTGAATCAGGCAGAAATATTCAAACCATGACAAATGACTTTAATAATGCAGCTTGCAATGCTTGAACAGAAATAAATTTCACTTCCTCAAACTCTCGCCTTTTCCTGCCTGCCTGGAAGATAGAACTGTCCAGGAGGTATTTTGTACCCTTTATTCAGTAAAGCTTTTACTAGATTTTAAGCGACCAAATAGCTTGCAAATGCAAAACATCATTCAACTTTTTATGATTTTTTTTTCCTGAAGGTAGACCGTGTTCAGAATTCTGAATAAGTCAAGATTTATTTTTCTTCTGTTCTGCTTAGCCCTGCAATAGTGTTTTATTGTTGCCACTCTGACTTGAGGTATTAAAGGGAGCTACATTGGCCTCAAAATTGAAAGCTAATTTTGGTGTTTGTCATAAGTTTGTTAAGACCACATGCATTCCACAGTTTGAAAAATTTCATTATTCTGTCCATGCTGGGGCTTCGTAATTGGATAGTAAGGATGTTCAAAGACTAATTTAGTGAATTGCACAATATTTTAAATGGAATTATGCAGGTTTATGGGTCCTTAGGGGATTCAGCTAGGAGCCTCTCGAGAAAATCTGTTTATCAGTAAATGATATTAGCAGCTTTCACCTAGCTTTTGTCTTCATTAAATTGCTGCTCTCCCAATTGAGGGTCACATCTGAGGCCTGCTTTGATAATTTGTCATTATTGTCTTGTTTATTGGAGCATAAAGTTGATACAGGCTGGGCTGTGCTGTTTATACACGATGCGCAAAGAAGTTTTTATTAACAATTCCACCAGTGCTAAATCAAAGTGGAATTTTTTAGGGTTCAAGAAAGGGAATCATTTGTAGAATTCTAATTTCCTCTAAAACTCCCTGAGTACATGCTATGCCCCCTTCTCTAATATGTATAACACATAATGACATTGCTAGAGCCAATTCTCCACAGGCTTTTTTAAAAAATCCATTTTTATCTTTAAAAATAAAGTTGAAATTTGAAATTCTTTTCCTAGTATTGACCTGTCAGATAAAACCAAATTCATGCAACAGACCTCCCTTAAAGTTTAACATTTACAAATAATCACCATTAACTATTTATCTTAAGAGGCTTGGGGTACAGTGGAGATATTAAAATTATAGAAACATACTATTTATCATAGCACAATCAAGCCTACTTTTCATCACGCTTACATGTTCTTAAGTGATAAAGGGGACTTCCTCTAAAGCTTGTTCATGGTGCATGTGAAAGTATCACATGCACACACACGCAATTTGTTTCTGACCGTGCTTTACATGTAGATTTCCATGATGTGTTCTTTCCCAATGATGATGTGGGATCTAGAACTGGGAAACAAGACAAGTAGGCTCTATTTTCAATCAAGCCTATAATTCAATTTGCACATCTGGGCAATGTGCACATCTCATGACTACCTCTGCTTCTCGGTAGAATCATTTGGTGGACACTCATCTTCCCCCTGCACATGAGCTGAGGTTCATTCTACTCACACATAGGTCTAGACCTACCTCCCTCTCCACTTGCATCTTCTATGCCTCCCCTCTGCATTCTCAGTGCCTTACCCCCTCCCCCACGAAACAATAATACTTATGTCTCTAAGAGGGACTGGGCCTAGTAGGAAGGAGAAGGAAGGAGAACAGAATTTCAGCAGTTGATACACACCATGTTTTTTGTGATACAAGTTAGGAGAAAAGAACAGTGATCCCCAGCAATATGGGGGTGGGGGGATTCCCCTTGGAGTCCACATAGGCTCACACTGTGCAGGGGGTTTATTATGCACAACCAGTATTCCCACTTCCTGGACAGCCCTTAGCCCTGATCTCCCCAGGAGGGAGGTCAAGAACAGCCAGTGCTCATTTGCAGACCTAACTATCTCCTACACAATGCCCACTGGGATGGCTGAGATGCCAGAAAGGAAGCAGCCAACCCTTCAAATATAAGGACAAGTAGAAATAGTAAGTTCCACCCTCTCGAGGGCTCACAATGATGGCTTACGCTTTCCTTTCAAAAGTTCTCTCCACTCAGGCCAGCAGCCTAGCCAACCTCATTTTGATATACTATTACCTTGCACATCCACAGCTATCAAAGATTTATGGTTATTATCACCATCTACTCACCCACATAATCACTGGCTTTTCACTTTAAAATGTTTAAAAATTGTTTCATAGATTGCAGATCATTAATGTAAATTAGACCATTTCTGTATTTGATTTCTTAATTTTTAAAAGGAAAAGAACAGCTCTCACACACACTCTCTCTCTGTCTTTTTTTTAGTTGAAAATTTTAAATGGCTCTCCAGACACCTCTTTCAATAACTCTTACCATCCAAAGCTGGGCTGCCTTTTAATTTCACTTTAAAATAGCTACATTGGGACCATAATATGATTAGAACTAATGAATATTGTGGAGAGAAGCAAAAAATTTTATTTAAAATCTTTAAAAAGTATAAATACTTCATGTGAGTAAGGACCTGTGGTTTATCTCAGCCCAGTCAAGGACTCAATTTTGATTCTGAGGATTAATCATTGAGCTCATCAACCCTCACCTTCCCCTTCTGCTCAGAAGGATCATGACTCCAGAGGCTTCTTCACAGAATGGTAGAAAGCAATTGTATTAAAATAAGTTGCCATCTCTAAATAATAATTATAATAATAATAATGACAATTTTCTAGGTGCTAAGGAAGTCAAAACTACTTGCATATTGGATCTAATAAAACCTTGCTCATTTTCTTTTTTAAGGAGCTCTGGACACAGAGAACATTAGCAGAATGGCATCACATATAAATTGTATAAAATTACCAACTTACTAATGATTATTCTAAATTTGCCTAGAAAGTTTTTTCTTTCAGAAGAATTCTTTATTCTTGACTAGTTTCTAATTTAATCCAGGCCATCTGGAATATGCTTCATAGCCTCTGAAATCTGAGATGGTTTTATCACAAAGAGTTGGATGTCAGAAATCTGTACTTCTTAAGGAAGTTCCCTTTGGAATTAACTGTCACTCCTGAAACATAGTTCCATTTCCCTAAGACCTTTGCAAGCTTTAACAAACCCTTCTGCTGTGGAAATCTTTCTTTTAAGGTGAGGGCATTTTTCCCAGCTCCTTTGTTATGAAACAAGAGGCAACTTCTCTATGTTTTCCTCTCACCACCTGCATCCTCGGCATTTTGAGGATTATTTCTCCATGAAACACTTTAAGATTGTTTGGTGGCGTATTTTGAATACAGACAGCAAGAATTTTTGTCTGAAAATCAGCATGATTAGTATCTTCTGTGGAGTTTTGAGTGGCATCGTCACGAAGAACCATGAGCATCACAGCTAGTCTAGATGTCAGGGACCTGCAGGCTGATTTTGATTTTGCAACCTTTGGTAAGTGTCCTGGCACCTTGGCCTCATTCCCTTCTGCCATGGATTGATAAGGCAAAGAAGAGGGTTTGGTTTACTTGCTCTTTGCCATGACGGCCTGTGAGCTATCTCAGATGTACAGTGAGAAGGACAGCTGACGGTTCCCCCGTCATTTAGACGAGGTAGCTGTGCTCAGCTCCAAAGCAGTTCAGTGATTGGGGCTAGAGACTCCAGTGCAACTACTGGAAGCATCCAGCTTTGTAGGAACACTCTGACCTAAAGAGAAGACCACTAATTGGCTTGTCAGCAGAAACAAGCTAAGTTATATTCATTTTTCTTCTCCTAGCTTCAGTATTCTTATTTACTGCTTAGTCTTGAGCTTATTTAATTCTGCTGTAGAATTTTAAAAGCTAGGCATTTCTGTGGCAGTTCTTATATTTGGTGAGAAATGATGAATACACATAATACTTCTGGCTTTAAAAACATTTGATGTTTTGAAGTGGCAGTATATATTGATAGATAGAATCTTGAATTTGGGGCAAAGAACATCTACAAACTCTACTTCTTGACCTGTAAAACAGGAAAAATAGTATTTACTTCATTCTCATAAGACTCATTGCAACTTAAGGATTTATTCCTCATTGTATTAAATGGCATAAAGAAGTTTTAGAGAAGACGTTTATATTCAACTAGATAAACAAAAAACCCACAATAATTTGACTTAGTTATAAAATTCAGAAATATAGACATTTATGCTTAAATGTTAGTAAACACAACTTTGAAGTATTACCTGCACTTTGATATAGTCATGTTTAAAATGGAATTTTACTTAATTTAGGTAAAAATGTATATTTTCTGACATTATTTTATCTATGATTTGTTTTTAGTTGCTAATGTGTATCAGCTTCATTTTCAGAAACCTAACCATTGAAAAGTTTCTCTCCAAATAAGAGCACCTGATTCTTATGATATAAGGTCTTTATTCCCTGGAGAAGTCGAAATGCCTCATTGAATCTTTCTCTTCCTCTTTGAGTCAGCTTGCACTTTAAAAGTATATACCTTTTTTCTTTTTGGTTGGGGATTTATCTGTGTTCTTGTTAGTGTGACACTTTTAGGTACTTTTGTTACCAATCCATCAATGCTGTGTGTCAGGGGCTGGAAGCAGGGGCAGGAAGATCAGGGAAGTCGAGGAACAGAAAATATGGAAAGAAAAAAGGCAATGACTAGAAGATAGCTGACATGGTAATTGTTAAGAGAGGCTTAAAAAATAAATAAAATTGTAACTATTTAAATAAATAATAAAATAGATTCTATTGCTCTTTTGAGCATTTTAATTATGTGGCTCTCCAAGTTATTCATGTTAACCTAAAAATGATAAGGAATTCCAATTTATGTGCATGTTTCCTATACTCAGATAAACCATACTAATGAGAATGCTGACTGGGCATGGATGTATCTGGTTCCAGAGGAAAAGGAAGTCTTGTTAAGCATGACCCAGACAGAAGAGGTCTTTCTGGGGGCTACAAATGATTTCCACAGGGTTAAGTACAATCTAAACAGGGTGACACACCTGTGGCTACATTTCTTCCCTGGTGAGCTTCCCCTTCACACCAATTCAAAATTCCCAGGAGCTGCTTTGTCACAGGAGAATGAAAATCCTAAGACAGTCATGCTCCTCCCAACTGTCACAGATGTGGAAGCATCTCTTAATCTCTTGTCACCCCTGACAGCTGGTCAGACAATCTGTGGGAGGTGAGGGCAGAAGGAGGCAGCTGCACCCTGTTTTCCCTGGAATTTCTGTACACTACTTTGAAATTTTTCCAACTATTCCAGGGTGGTAGTTCACACTGAATTTTTACTTTTTTATGTTGCTGCCATCCCAATTATATTTATATTTTTGTAGTAGGTTCATATGGTAGGCATTGCAGATCATTTTTAAGGACTGCATCCATTTAAAATTGAACAAATTAAATGGTTTGCCCGAGTAGCCTCCATAGAACATCACTCCCACAAAATATTCCTAGATTAAAAGTAGTATTTGGACAAATAATTTTGGTAAATGCCATATACTACCTATCCCTCCTGGTTAGCCTCCATGCACATTAGTAAATTAAAGCTCTGAGAAGTCCTGTAGAAAAGTGCCTATTTCACTGTCTTTAGCCCAGAATTTCCCAAACAACTTAATTTTATGTTTTAGAGTAGTACCTATTTGCACGCTGTGTAACCAGTTTTGTGAGGCATACCCTTTGGTAGAGCTTCTCTGAGTTACTCCAGAAATGAAAGGAACTAACATTGGAGATAGAATAGACTAGAGCAGCAAACAAGGGCTAAGATCAAATGGGGAGACGAGAGGTATGGCCACCCCATTTCTTAACCCCACTTACTGTCCCACATACCATCTGTCCAGAATTGGTCAGTAGAAAAATTGGTAATCCTAACAATACTGCCTAGAATCATTGGGACAAAATTAGCAACAAATGTTAGACTTAAATGTGTTTTGCAGCAAAATACCCCTAGAATTTTTCCAGGCTACGTAACTCTTAGATCAGGCAGTAGAATTTATTTATCATCATTTCCAATATTGTTGTAACTCAAATTATTATTCATATTTTTATTATTTCATTTTAAAATGAAAGATATTTCAGAGGTTGTCAAGTTGACTAGTCATATATTATAGTATGCTCCAAATTGACCTCAGTTTTAGGGTTCATACTCTGTGCTTTGGTTTCTTACAAGAACAAAATTATAAAACCCTTATATCAATGATATGACATATCAATTTTTTTTTTTAAATCAAGCCATTCTAGCCAGGGAGATTCACTGGTGACTGTGTCATAAACAGTCACACCCTTCATGCATCACATACCCAATAAGACTGGAGAGGTTGCCAGAAAACATAGATATTTTTAGACCTGCATTACAACTGAAGACCTGACCACACAATGACTTTATATTCTGTGAGACTGAATTTTCTTTCTTTTCCAAAGCTACCTTGCTTAGTGAAATTGGACAATTTATCACACAATGGCCTGCAGCAAATTTAGTATATGCAAGTGATTAGTTTGTCTCTTCCCCAAGCAGCTCTGATGCAGTTGGATAAGAGTGGCAGCAGAAAGGGAAGGTCACTTATAACACAAACTCTCTGGGGAACTGCTAATGGGCTATTGACCCTTGCCTACTTTAGGTCGATGTGTCATATTTGATTCTGGTTTCTTGAGATGTAATTTCCAAGTGGTGACGTTTCAAAGTCTACATAAGATGGGTTGTCCTATCAAGTTTTAAGCATGGTATTATTCACACTGTGAATGGCAGGTGCCAGATGATTGAACTGGAGATAATTTTACCATTTCCAGCTATCCCTGAGGCAAAAGGGAAATAAACTATTGACAACATTGGTTAAGTTAATAACCAAGCGTAAATTATATCTTCACCCTTGTACTTAGCACCCTCCTCCTTAGCCTATTTCCATGAGGCCTAGGAAACCAAGTCAACATTTTTGGTATGGTGGGTCACTTGGGTCTATTATTTAAAGAAAATTTAATAGCTCTCTTTTCTGCCAACGAATAATTTTTATTACATTGCCATCAAAAAGTCTGTGAAGGATGCAAAACTATTTCAGATAAAATGCTAGGTTCAATCAGTAATCCCTAAAGATGCAGATAATCCAAAATGTCATATGGGCCAATTATACTTATTGTTTAACTTACTATGTGATTTTTTTACCCCAGTAGATTTTTCTTTATAATTGTACATTTTAAGAACAACTATTAAACTTGATAAGCATTTGTGAAGCACACTCAAACCAAGGTATTATTCATGTAGATAATTTTTCTAACAATGGAGGAGAAACCAAAGAACCCTCTGGGAGGCTGGAGGAAGCCAGTGCGGCAATGAAATGCTTTTCTTGGCTCAATCGTACACTGATAATTAAGAAATTGTCAGGGGGGGTGGGGTATCTTTTTGATGCATAATGGTTAGAGGTGAGGGCAAAGTAAGAGGGAGAAATAGTAGATGAAGAGAGCCAAGTAGGTGAAAGGAAGAGCCTCAGTGGCCCAGCAAACGTGGGACTACACTTCCTTCCCCATGCTGCGCTGCATGCAGCAGAGGTCACAAAAGAAGTAGACTTTCCTGACTTTTCTCGTGTTCACAATGTGTACCATACAGCTGTGGCAGCATGACCTGCTGCAGACACAAGGGCATGGAAGTGGGAAAACAGCAATAAGAGTTCATAATCAAAGTTTCCTCAAATTTTCACAACCTCAGGCCATGATAGTAAATTCAGGAAGCGGGTGGATTACAAGCTCTCCATTTCTTGTAGTAGTAAACTTATTTTGAAATCATCAATTTAAAAAGAAAAAGAGGTTTTAGCTCTCCAAGATCCACCAAATTAATGAACCAGGCCAATTTATGATCTTCCATGGGTTGCTGCAAAGAAAATTCTCCCTGCAGGTAAACTGTCTATCTAGAGCCAGAGATAATAGAAGCAATTTTATGAGCAGGATCATTAATTATGACCTATGAAATTTTAATAGGTGCCTTCTTCCTTCTTCGGATCTCTTGTAGGAGCAGAGATCAAAGTGGCTCCAAATCATTGACACAAACTTGGTTATCAGGAAGTCTGATGAGCTTTCAAGGATTTGGAATCTCTATGTACTATTTTATTTCCTTTCATGATGTTTTGTTAAAGGCTATATATATATATACACACACACACACACACACACAATTAGATCACACAGAGTTTCATTTATTTAATCATGGTACCAGACCTTATTTGTTTTATATATTTGTGTTTCTAAGGGTCCTACTTATTTTTCTTAACTATAATTAAGAAAAAGCATGGTGTAGTTGAAAGATAAATGAACACGAAATGACCTACATTTATCCCAGGTCTGTCATATAACAAAAGTATGCCCTAGGGCAACTGACTTAAGTGGTCTGGACCTCAGTGTCTTATTCATTTGAGACACTGGTGTCTCATTCATTTTTATTTGTGTGGGACACTGGTGTGGCATAGGAGATAATTGGAAAACAGGGCAACATGTTTGTTAACATGTTTGTCTTTCAGATCTAAAATTCTGCTGATGCATGTTTTTCTCGATTCCAGGAAAATGGGAATAATACCTACCTCATAAGTTTGCTGTGAAGTCAGATAAGATAATCCTTACAAAACACTGCAAAGAGTACCTAGGACTCAGTACACGTTCCATAGGTGTTTATTCTTCTCTTATCATCATTGGTGCTGCTAAAAGGGAAAAACAAGGCACTCATAAAGAAAATCTTGTTCAAAATTCCCTAAAAATATGGAAGTAAAGTTAAAGATCAATTATCTGGTGTATCAGGTGCTTCTAAAGCCATATAGTGACTCTACTAGATGCTGCAGGTATTACACGTGTATAAGAGCTTGCTCCTATTTTTCCAGAATTTATGCTTTTTTTGTTCTGTATGTGTGGAGAGTGGAAGCTCTCCTAGTAAACAGAAATAAAAGAACAAAAAACAAACAAACAAACCAGTTGTTCCTGAATGCCCCTCTTAGGGCTGTATCAAAATTGACTGACAGGATGTAAGGACTTCACGGAGAAACTGAAATCACCAGACTGGCCTAGCCAGTTCTCTACGAGACCAGGCTGGTTAGATGAACAGTCAAATGAACTGTCTATATATGACAGAAGTAATTAGAAATTTTTTTGCTATTCATGTAATTCTTGAGTCTGCCTTTGAAAAAGGCAATTTTCCTGCTGTTTATCTAGGAAATTTTTCCTATGTTTAAACCTTGTTAAAATTACAAATTACTATAAAAATTCTTTAGCTGTCTGGTTAAAACTACTTGAGGCTTTTTTTGTGGGTTGGTTGGTTTGTTTGCTTGTTTTTAATGAATGGTCTATCAGTCAAAGCATTGTTTTCCAACTACCTCTTTCACATCTTAGTAGTGTGCCAAATGGATGACTAGTATATGCTGTCAGATTGGGTTTTTCCCAATCTGGCTCTTTGCACACTGCATGGGGGCCATGATGTTCAATCCCTGTCTTCTCTAGACACCACTGGCATCAGGAGGTCAGTGGCAGGGAAGGGATCCTGCTACCGTAGACTTCCTTTCCATTATTTTTTTCCCTGCTCCCCTCTCCTTTGGCATAGACCATGAACAAGATTACTGCCTTAATTTCCCTTGCAGGGACTAGTCTCTGAAACCAGCTCATTTCTCCAAGCCCCTTTCTTACTTTGTCCGGGTTCTTCCTCACTGCCAGGCAGGGCTACTGGTGCCTCTATAGCCTCATGAGTCAGATAACTAAGGATTCTCCACCTGTGAGCCTTTTGCTCCTTCTCCACACCCTCTAAGTCACCACTACCAGGCATTCGGATATCACTAACCGGAGCTCTGCTTCCTTTCTTCAGTACTAACAGAAATGTTCAAGAACTCACTCTTTTGTCCTTTTTACTCTCCATGCCCACTTCTGTTTATGGGGCATAGTCACACCTTGGTCACACCATATTCCTACCCTGATGATGCTTTTCTCACCCTGCTCTCCATGGAAATGCACTCCAGGGAAAATGGGGTGTAAAGTAGGGGACAAGTACATGGCATTTCACTGATTTCTTGGATGAACTGAATCAGTGAATATTCAGGGATGGTATCTCATAGCTGTCTATATTTTCACGTATAGAAAGGGTCTTTGACTCGCTTACTTGCATGACGTTGAGTGGACCAAATAAGATTAAGTACATAAAACCACTTGTCAACTCTCAAGTGCCACACAAATAGGTACTCAATATGGTTGAGTGATGTTCATTCATTACTGCTTTTAGTTTCTAATATGATACTGGATTTACTTATTCTGCTTATGCAGTGGATACAAATTTCTCAGAATTTAGGTATGCAAAAAAAAAAAAAAAAGGAAAGGAAATGTAACTTTTTTTCCCTGCAATTCAACCCAATGTCTGCTTTGAGCCCCATTCTATGTGGTAGCAGAGAACTTAATTTTTGTCAAATTGATGCTTTCTGACATTTCAGGATTTCTCCTTCTCCATTCTCCTCAGAGTTCAAGTTCTCGGAAACTTAGATCACAGCTTGGGTACTGGGAAAGAGGGCAGGAGACAGACTCCTGGTTCTTGGCTGACATAGCCCTTTGGTTTCGGCACCCACTGCGGATGCCTGTGTTTCCATCAGCCTCCAGCTGACAGTCAACGCTCCCTGCGTCCCCTGCTCCAAGCCCCCAGGCTCTCTCTCTGGCACTCCCTTCCTCTTTTGGAGTGATGGGAAGTTTTTGGATGCCCTCACACACCACTCCTGGGACTGCTAGAGATTTGAGAAACTAGCCGTGTGTACCGAAAAAACCACATCACCTTTTCTACCATCCTCCTGCTCCATAACACTGGAGCTAACTGGCTAACTCTTAGTTTTCTGACTCACCTTCATCTCTACAGCCCAAGAAAGTTTTGAGCAAGATTAAGAGAGGAAAAAATTCCCATAGAAAGCCCATTCAGCATTTTCCCCAAGCCTTTTGTTTGGCTAATTAGAGTTTTGGCTCTCAAACTTTTGAGCCTAAACTCCCTTCTGAAACCAATACCCTCTGTTAAGATTTACAGAACTCTATTTAAAGAGCTTATACTTGGTTGCTCCTTTTCTCAAAGCAGCTACAATGTCTGCTCCAGATGCTGCCTGGAATGAGTGAAAAGATTAGAAGTTAAAAGGAAATGTTCTGTGTCTAGATTGTGTGGGTGTTACACAAGGGCATATATTTTCTAAACTTATTGAACTTTATACTTAACTATGTGCATTTTCTTATATGTAAATTACACCTCAATTAAGTTGATTGAAAATATTCAGACAAACTCACACATGCACACACAAACATAGGATGCTACTGAAATATTATTCTCATTACACTTATCTATCTAATCAGCTTTTCCTTCTTTCCTAATCGGCATTAGGAAACTACATTATAGGCATTAGAATAAACGTTTTCCAACTTGAAGTTTTTTTTCCTTATGATATTCCTTTAATTCTTGTTTTTTGGTTGTTTTGTTTGTTTGTTTTTTACTTTAACACCACATCAAATTCACTCCCCCCAATTCCCATTTTTTCTTTCCACAATTTTTTATTCTATTAGTTTTACATTAACTACTTTCTTCCTGCTCAGGGTATGAAATACATGCTGCTGCACTTTATTCCACAGATATTTGTGCTGAGCAAGATGAATGACAGTGTACTCTGGAGACTATGGAAATATTCCAAATGTAATAATCAAGATCCTTGGACCAAAGAAGAAAGTGACTCAACAGCTCTGTCTCTCTCTGCCTAATGCCACACAGGCATCAGATGTCCAGTTTTCTATGGTAATAGCTGTTTTTCCATGTTGATGACATTTTTCCCAATCAAAATTTATTAATAACTCATATTCTTGCAAGAATTGTTCACAAAATACATTAAAAAATAATTTTATCCTCAAATGATTTAACCACTAAGAACATGAAATATAAAATGGGTCTATATTTCTGGTTTGTCAGAGATGAAGTATTGACTATCTATCTGTGTTCCCTATTGAAATGATGGATTCTTAGATCCTACTCTATTTTTAATTCCATGATTTTGAATTGAGAGAAACTAGACCAAAGCATCATCACAGAAAAGTATTTTTTTCACATATAATTTTGAGAGTTCTCAATGCATCTATATTAAATATACAATGGCATAGACATTTATTTAGAGCCAAATCTTTGAAATGTCATTTTATATCTTCTCTGTTGCTAGTTCCTTTACAATGACACTGGTTGCCAGTGAGTGTCAATCATTCTTCAGGGAATTTGAGAGTATTCAGGGTTCTGGGAGTAATTGATAACACCAGAAAGATATGAGGGGTCAAATTGCCAAAGCTGACTTTAAAAATGGTGACACTCATAACAAGTAAAAGTTATATCATTATCATCAAAATCATTTATTAAACAGCCAATTCAGCATGATGTTTGGCTTCTATCCACCAAGAGAAACCTTTGTCAATAAACAACTTGATCATCCTTGGTGATCAGAATTCCCCAGTGACTACAGAGGGATGTCTGAATTTCATGAAGTATATTGGACTCTTGGCATTATTTGTCATCAACACATACAGTATTAATGGTCTTCTTTTTTTTTTTGCCACTTTCAAGTCAAAATTATACTTAAGAGTCTGGAGCTGAAGAATCAAATGATTCCTATTGACCTTCACCTACCACCTGGAAAAACAGTTATTCTCAAAATACAAACATATTTGTTGTTTTATATAGTTATGGATAGTAATGCATATTACTGCTTTTAACATTATATTGAGATCCTAAGTCAACCAGAATTAACTAAATCAAAGACATCACATAATCAGTATTTACTTTCATCATTATAACATTTTTATGAAAATGAGTCTAAGAACAAGAACCCAACTGGTGTCGGGACCTAGGGGTGGTGAGCAACAGAGCTGCAGCCAAATTCTATTTCTCCACAGAGTAAGAATTTATCTCTATGATAACCACATCACAATTTTGGAAAATCCCAAATTATTTTCTATGTAGATTTGAGAGATTAGTCAAGGATGAAAGAGTAATAGGCTTAATTTGTAGGTTAGCTTTGTAACTAATCTAAATATTCCACATTCCAGAGACCAAATATTATGATTGATTTTCACTTTATATTTGTAAAAATGCAGATGAAATAAGGAGTCATCATATCACAGAACATAATTCTTCCTCTTTTATAATATATTAAAAGCCTTACTCCTCAGAAAAACTTAAATTAAGCCAATCTCTTAAAGAAAAAAAAAAGAAAAAGAAGATAGAACCTAGAGACTGTTTCCAGTCTTAAATTCTTAAGAATATTGAGGGAGAATTTTTAAAAATCAAAAAAAACCCTCCAACTCGTTCAATTAATTTCAAGTCATAGAATATGAACAAAAATCAATGCTTTGCTAGATTCAAATATATGCAGAATTATTAGATGTGGTTTCCATTATGGAATCCATTATTATAGCTGAATGTTAAAATGTATTTCCTCTACATAGGATTTCATCATAAGGCATACACATTCTGATTTCCTTCATTCTTTGGAGCTTTGTAATGCCCAAGGCTTTTTTCAAGTACATATTTTTGAAACAAAAAAAGAAAAAAGACTCCAAATATAACCTTGGCTTGAAATAAAACCTTAAGGTTTTAGTAACCAAACAAACTCTGAAAATGTAAATCCTGAAAGAAAGAATTGAAATTTGACCAGTTTAACCGTGAGATCACAACACTACATTTAAGGCTAGTTGAAACACTGGGTGATTCTGTAGTATTCCCAAAGAAACTAAAACATAAATTGATTAGGTTATACACGGCCAATGCACTCCAAAGTAGTTCATTACAAAGTAATGCATATTGGAAAAGATCGTTTAAAGTTCCCACACACTAATGGGTCTGATGGGCTCTGAATTAGCTGGCACCTCTCACGAAAAAGATCTAGGCGTCATTATGAACAACTCAATTAAGATGTCTGCTCGATGGGCTACATTGGGCCAAAAAGCAAATAGACTGCCTGGATGAATTAATAAAGGGAGAAATAATGTGGAAATATTATAACGGCCTTGCATAAACCTTGTTGAGTGGAGGTAGTTTCAATGCCTTCTGCCTAAATTTAGACAAATAAATCAGCTTCTCCCATCATGGATCATTTGACTCATTTCCAAAGCAACTCTCTGGGTACAGTTTTCCTGAAGCTGGGAGCAGTAGCCAGGTGCCTTATAACATCAGAACCATCACTCTTACCACATCTGTTTGGCTGCTGAAGTTTTTGGATGAGATCTTCTCACCTTTTTTATTCAGAGTCAGCTTAGGCAAACTTCCGGGCTGTTGGTAGAATAAATATTGGGAAGAGAAGACGTGATGGCACACAAAAGCCTAACACCCCAGGAGCAACATATTTATAAACATTTCATGGATTTATAATCCTGTCTTGAATAAGGGTTCAAGAAGTTTTCAGATGCATTAGAGTTTTCCCCAATTAAAAAACAACGTGTTTCTCACTATAAATTACAATAAACTCATTTCATCCAAGTGATACCTTTTCCCTCCAATAGCCTTTGCCTCAGAGTAAGGAGAAAAAATATATATATACCTGTCTAAGATAAGCATAACCAGGATCCCTCAAGCCACTTTCTCTGTGAGAAAATTTACCTTCCTTTGAAAAAACCTAAAAGAATTTAAAAGAAGACACATCAATCTCATGTCTTTCAGACCCCCTCAGGTTTCTTGCACTAGTTCTCACGAAGAGTCACACATATCTATGATGGCTGTACTACTCCTGTGTGTGTGTGTGTGTGTGTGTGTGTGTATTCTTGGTTTTATGTTACCCGTTATTAGTGTTTACTCCCAGCCGCTAAGTTAAGAAACAAATTTCCCCAGAAAACGTTGAAATCAGATGCACCGAAGTTGCTCCCGTTTACCAAATGAACTGGTAATGAATTCTCCTGCCAGGTTATGTGCAGTCCTCAAAACATTTTTAATCAAAGCTATTTAGCATCCAACATCTCATATGATCCTAAAACAACCCTGAGAAACTTAAAACCTAAAAAAAAACCCAGAGTCCTTGAAAAGTTACATGATCTAACTTGGTCATTTGGACTTTTAGCATCCAAACAGAGATTAATACCAACCTCTAAATTGTGAGACTAATGCTCAGTCCACTAGACCAGTACTACTCAAATTGTTTGTTACTGGTACAGAAATCGAGAGTAAGTGTTTAAAACCTTTTATAGTGTTTGGCGTTGACATGACAACCAAGAGCACAATTTTGTATTTTACCAAAATATTAGTCTGTAATAAATTGAGGATTAAAAACAAACAGATAAATAAAAAAACTGCCCTTCACCAGAGATACTTTGAATGTTGCAGTACAAGGCTATGTGAAATCATATCCTCTGGAAAAGTAATTTAGCATTTCAGTCAGGATCTCCTGCATTTTCAATTTTACCCTCTGAAGTTCCAGGTAAGAGAGGAAATAAGCAAATCGACATGAAATCAAAACATACCCACATGGGAATGCTGAGACTCACCTTTCCACGCTTTGACATATTAATATGTTTCAACTTTCTATTTCCCTCTGGTCGCTCTTGGTTCATAAAACTGAGGAGGACCTGAGAGATTAAACACCAGCAAAAGGCAAGACTGACAAAGTACCTTGCCTTCCTCTTAAGTTGGGAGATAAAAATCTTGAATTCTTTTTGGTATTCTTGTTTGATCTGAGGTTTGTTTCCCATTTATATTGTTTTACTTATAATATAATCTGCCTTATTTGGGTAATAACAGTAAAGAACTGTGATTTTAAAAAACTGTAATGTGGAGACATATATATATATATATTTGTATATTGATGACTTAAGATTTACGATCATAACCATCAGGTGCACAAAGAGAGGAAAGGGGGTATAATATCATACAGATCTAAAAAAGAAAATAAGGAAAAATTTTTGTTGATAGTTTATAATTCTTTCCCTTTGAAATAGGGATGCTCTGATTGCTACTTCTATCAGATGTCAAAGAGTTAACATCTACTTTTTGGAGAAGAGTTTATCAAAACATGAATGCAGAGTTGGGTCTAAGTGTGGTCCTCTAGAGCCTGTCAATAAATAAAATGCAAAACAGCATTGATCTCACAACTGCCAAAGTGCCCAGCCTTCCATCTATGACCGTATTGACTCCATTCCCAGAGCAAAATGTAACAAAATTTATACACGATAGCATCAAATGGCTTCAGTTATGCCATCTGTGATCATCAAAGAAAAGTTGATTTTCAGGTTGAGCCAATACTTTTGTTGAAAATACTATAATTCAAAACAATGCTGGGGGAGAATAGTACAGATACATTTGATAAACAACTTTTATTTCCTCTTGGTTAACAATGTCATACATATCCCTCCAACACAGGTATAGGAAGGAGATTTTAAGAGTTCCTGGGGGGTGGGGGAAGTGATGTGGAAACTAATTATTCTTAAATTAAGGCTATATATTTCATGTTTATATTTAGTGACACCAAAAGATGTTTATAACATGTTGTTAATAAGAGACAAGGTATGACATCGTAGCCATAATGTGCTTCTATTTTGCTCCTGTATAACCACTGGGGAAAAAATACCTGAAGGATATACATTCCAAAAATCTAATAGCAGTGTCTTCTGAGTGGTGGTATTATTATTGATTCTTTTTTCTTTTTGTTTTGTTTTCTAATATATCTATCATAACAATGGATTTCTCATTTCAAAAAAAATTAAGAAAAGGAAATACTTTCATCTGCTTCTGGGATGGTAGAATAATCTACATAATCTTCTCTCAACATTTTTGCAAGTAGGATCTTCTCCAAAATACTCAAAATTGTGCTGGAATGCTATGATGGAGGTCACTGAAAAAATGGGAGGCTTGCTTCCTTTCCTTTCCCAGGTCACAGAAACTTTGCAAGTGTCAACAGAATCAAGTATAAGATTCAGTAATCAAATTACTAAAGGAATATAAAATAAAGAAAAAGGGTATGTGAAATTGTACAGAATTGTCTCCAAAGTATATATAAATCTCTATTATTGAATAGTTTAAAAAAAAAAAGAAAGAAAGAAATAGAGTCAGGAGAGCTTGAAGGAATGTTGCTGGTTAGTTGGGTAGCAGAGCTACAAGTTTTAGGATGGGACGGACCTGGGTTTGATTTCCATCCCCACCACTTAGGAGCAGGTTGCTTAACATCTCTGAGCCCCAGTTTTCTCCTCTGTAAAAGGAGGATAATAATAACTACCTCACAGAGATTTTAAATAACTAAATCAGAATCTGCACTGAAAGAGTTTATCACACTGCCATACCCATGTTAAGTCCTCAGTAAATGGTCATCTTAAAAATAATTGCTCTTCTCAGAGACGAGCTTTCCTTTTGTCCCATCCAGACTCCTGCCTTTGCCAACACTGTGCCCATTCCTCTTCCCATTTCAGGCCCTGTGACAGGCTGTGTTCCGCACCATTGTATTTCTGCATAAAAAGGAAGCCATTTCTCTCCTTTTACCAACATTTCCTTTGGGGAAAACTGAAGGCAATATATTCCACATCCATTATAAACAAATGTCACTGAGTCTAGTATACTCAGAGGAAGGAAAGAGAGCACAATATTGAAATTTTCAAAAATTAAATATAATCGCAATGGTAATTAGGGATTGTAGACTGACCTACATAATCTGCTCTCAATATTTCTGAGCAAGTAGGAGCTCCTCCAAAAACCAGAGAACATAATCAAAAGGACACTGTATAGAGCAAGTCAGAGTGTTGTGAATTTTACTTAAGCCAATTTGGTCATGTACATTTCCTAGGTTCTTTTTGGTAGTCCCTGAAGAAATTTGAAGTGGGTAAGTGGATTCCATTGGTACTCGCACACAACATAGCTTTGCTAATGAAAACCACTCCAAAACCCAATTCTTTCACATATTCAGCATTCATTAGCAAATAAGACTCAACACACTTCGTACAATCTGTTCTGTGAACTTGGTATTCTTTTAAGCAATTCCAAGATATTTTAGAAGCATATTTCTATCATCCTTATAGTTGGTAAAAGGAAAACAGTAATCCTCTTAAACCAAAGACTGAGTTCAGAACCATTTGGGGCTTCATATCCTGTGCCTAAAGGTACTGGTTATAGACAATATTGGATTTTTAAATTTTATTTGTAATTATTGTGGATACATAATAGTTGTATATCTTTATAGGGTACATGTGATGTTTTGATACAGGCATACAATGTGAATTAATCAAATCAGGGTAATTGGGGTATCCATCACCTCAGGCATTTATCATTTCTTTGGATTAGGAACATTCCAATTCCACTCTTTTTAGTTATTTAAAAGTATACCCTAACTTATTGTTGATTATAGTCACTTTTTTGTGCTATCAAATATTGTTCATTCTATCTAACTATCTAACTACATTTTTATACACACTAACCATCCCCACTTTACCCCTACTCCCTGCTACCCTCCCCAGCCTCTGGTGACCATCATTCTACTCTCTGTCTCCATGAGATCAATTGTTTTTAATCTTTATCTCCCACATGTGAGTGAGAACATGCGAGATTTAGACAATATAGGATTCTTAATCCTTGGTCATGCAAGGGGAATGAAGCGGGTGGGATATTTTCAAAATATTTTGGCCAATTCATATGTTTTATATACTTTAACTTCACAGTGAGAGCCAATTTCTGACATTAAATATCCCAAATAACAATCCACTAATTTCACAAATAATAACCCACTTTTGACAGTCATTATGTTAACTAATGTTACCTCAAGTGTTGGTTGGAATACAAGTAGTTTACCACACACCTTGAGGTGGCCATCTCTGGAGTGTGACCTGATGAAATGTTAGCCCACCATCCTTACAGAATGTATACTTGATAAAAACAACTGATTTTTTTCTGGAACTAAACATTAAACTAATTGGTACATACAGAATACTCCACTCTCTCTGTACTGAAGTATTATATAGTATTGAAGGCATGGTTATAAAATGAAATCTAATGCATTTGAATTAAGTAGAAATGAGTAGCTCATTAGTACCTATGCGTATGAGCCCTGCTAGATACTGGGAGAAGATAAAAAGAATAAATAAGCACTGTGGTATCTAGTCATTCATTACACAATCTTCAGTGACCTTGATTCATTAATCTAGAGACAGATATCATTAGATTGCTCATCAATTGTTTTCAGCCTCTTGTTAAATGGTCTGGACCCTTTTTCTGGGATCTGATTTGTCATTTGGCCAAAAGTCTCACTTTCCTGAGATACCAACTGATAAAGCCTCTTCATAAACTTATCGTTTAATTAATACCACCTTACCTGTGTCCTGGGAGAAGAAATCAGCCATCTTTAATCTCAAGCCAAGAAGTTTATAGGAACTGTGGCCTGTCCTAAAAAACAAAAATACTATCTTTAAATTCTCCCCCAGCCAAGATCAATTTTCTGGTTGAAAATGGGCTGAACAATCCCAATAAAGTAGCAGAACTATGATGAACATTATATTATATCTTTCCCTTTATGTGAGAACTTAACAGTTTTGTATGTGTCTACTCTTCCCCTTGATTATATCCTTTCTGAACATTTTAAAACTATAAAAAAAAACCAGTTAATAGAATGTAGCCTCTTCATTTCACATGACATTAACAGACGAGGCTACAGCATAGTAGGAAGTGGTTAGGCTATCGGGCTCTCAGTCAGCCACAACTATATCTACTACTCATTATGAGCCAGATGTTTTGCTAAGTACTTTACAGGTATATCATTTAATCCCCACACCATTTGAGGGGGCTTTTATTATCCCTATTTTGCAGATGAGATATTGAGGTATAAGAAGATTAAGCCACTTGCCAAAGTTACACAGCTAGTGAATGATGGAAGTGGATTCTAACTCAGGTCTCTGTCTTACAACAGTCCTCTAACTGCTCTATCCTACCCAATATATAACCAGTCCTCTTCCCCACATGGCACCAGGCCATACACAGTCCTCTTGACCTCACTGTAACTGCTGCTTACAGTTTAAGTCAACCTCAAGGCCAGGGCCTTTTTTTAATGCTCAGCACCAGGTTGATGATTTGGCATATTAGTATATCTAGTAAAGTGACATTCCTGAAAACATTACTTTTTAAAAATTACCTTTTGTTGGTTTTATTTCCATGATCACCTTAACAATTTATCTGATAAAAATTCTAATTTCTTTGTATCATTAAATAAATAAAAATTAACATCTCAAAAATCCACCAGGTAATCCTGCCTGCAGAGTAGGCATCTTTATGGCCCATTCCACCGCAGTCTCTGGGGAGGCTGTGGATGCCCCTTGCAGAGAAGCCAAAGTTTAACCTCTGCTACTTGCCCTTAATTCCTGCAGTAGTGGAGGCAACTCCAATGGGGCAGAAAAGTTATATTTGTAGAAAAATAGAGAAATAGGGAAATTTTTTTTTTTTTAAGAATTCAAAATAAGTATATCATGACTTCTTGGATAAGATGCACTATACACATCTTGCAAGTCAAAGCTAACCCCAGGCAAAAACAGAAACTAGGCAAGCTGCATCATTGGACTCACAAGTCCTTTTTAATATCTCTATTTCTATTCTCTCCAGTTCTCCCCCTTTCAAAGTTCAAGTAGTCCCTCCCTGTTAAAGCTTATTCTTTAAAAAAAAAAAAAAGATATCAAATGGGCAATTTAAAAAAATTATGTGTCCAATGTTAGAAAAAATATAGAGACATAGATTTTCTCATAAAATGTTGGCAAATTTTTATATTAGTACATTCTCTGTGGTCAGCAACTTGTAACACTTATCAGCTGTCTGAAATATGTATAATACCTACAAATTAAAATATTCCACTTCTAGAACTTTATTCTAAGAGGTATTAGCTTATGTAAAATTCACAAGCTACAAGCTAAATGAACAAGGTTATAAAATTGGTGAAAACAAATTATGGCACAAACCTATTTTAGAATTAAAATTCTAAATAGCTATTACAATTATGTTAAAGAAACGTTTTATTTCTAAAAATATCTGATAAAAATCAGATGTAAAACTATATAGCAAAGCAACATATTATGAGTATACAATAAAGATTAAAGAATGTATGACACTCTAGGATTTAAACATTATTTTTAGGTAGTAGGAGTATGAGTAAAATTTTTGTTCTTGTTTATATATGCTTTGTAGTTTTTAAAGCGAACATGACTACTATTGTAGTAAGGAAAAAAGGGGCATTTATATTTTATTTTATTTAGGGAGAAAAATTGGATTTCCTAAATTGTGAATATAAGGGGTTCTATTACTTTGGTCTGTATTTGTGAAATAAAAGATTTTTTTTACCCATATAACAAAAAGCACTTGTACCTCCTAAATTTTTTAAGTTAAAAAAAATAAGAGATTTTTTTAATCTAGAAAAGGAAATTTTAGCATTAAGGATGGTGTACAAATGATTTTAACAGAAATCCTTTCAAGGACATAAAATAGCAGCTGCTCGGAGGCTCAGGCACCACAGAAGACTCAGAAGAGATTTCACAAGTGCCTCTTTGCATTTGGAAGCCCCGGTGAAGAGATTTATATCTTTATATCTGCAACTCCAAAACCCAGAGTGCTACAATCTTCCCAATTTGTACTCAGTAACAGGTGGCATGTGTTTTCCTTACCTGTAGATGACAGACTATTAGATGAGGAGATGAGATGATAGTGGAGCTTTAGAAGGAAAAAAAGCAAGTTGCCGTGGAGCATGTGGAAATTCCTGAGCTAGGTGCTCACAGTCATGCCAACCAGATTCCCCAAGTGAACTGTGCCTGATCATGCATCCCTGTCTTTGCTCAGCCTGGAAGGGCTTCCTCCCCTTCTCAGCCTAGGGTAATTCTACCCCATCTTCAAAACCTAATTAAAATCTTCTCTTTTCTAGACTCCACCACAGCCCTCTGCCATGCCCCCTGCTACTCCCAGAGGGCAGAATCAGAATCAATTTCTACTGTCTATGAGCATCCACAGCACTTTTTTCATATTGCTAATACAGAATGACTCATAATGCATTATGACAGGTGGCTTTCCAGTTTATGTTCCCTTGCCCCACTCTATAATCTATTCCTACCATTGGGAGCATTAAGCAGGGAAAGAGCAGAGAGAAGAGGGTCATGACACATATTTATTCAGTCCCTACTGTTTATCAGGCACCACCTGTAATAAGTGCTTTTACTTATACTACTTTATGTTATTATCACATAACCTCCAATGCATGCAGTATTATCTTCACTTTATAATGGAGGAAGTGGACTCTCAGAGAGGTTATAAAGTTTTATCAAAGTAGCACAGCTGCTGCAATGGACTGAATTGTGTCCTCCCAAAATTCATATGTTGAAGACCTAACCCCCAATGTGATGGTATCTTGAGATGGGGCCCTTGAGAGGTAATTAGGTTTAGATGAGGTCATGAGGGTGAGACCCTTACGATGGGATCCATGCCCTTATAAGAAGAAACACTGGAGTGCTTGGGCTCTGTCTTTCTCTCCACCCCCGCCAACCACCAAGTGAGGACATATCAAGAAGGTGGCCATCTGCAAGCCAGAAAGAGCGTCCTCACCAGAACCAGACTGGGCTGACATCCTGATCTCAGACTACCAGCCTCCAGAACTGTGAGAAAATAAAATTTCTGCTGTTTATAAGCCACTCAGTCTATGGTATTTTATTATGGCAGCCCAAGCAGACTAACAGAGCTCTTGAATACCAGAACCAGCACTTAAATCCTGACTTTTTTTTTATGTAATACTATAATCCCTCTCAATGTGAACTGTTCATCATTTGTCTCTATAATTCTAGTTTTTAGCAGAGTGACTGGAATATAGCAGACAGAAATCTAACAGATAGATGTTGGCTGTTGAATGAATGAATAATTGAATGATTGTAGATAGAAAGGTAAACATTTATAGCTAAACTTTCACAATTTTGACACATACCAGTCTATAGATTTTTAGTTTGGGGCAAACCATTTCTGATTGCCATGTAGCAAATCTGTGCAACTCCCTAAAAGTTGCAGAGAATTTGCCTGGGTGATATGAACAGTGTATAAAATACTATGAGCATTTGTGTAGCGATTTTGCTTAAGAAGATTAGTTTTTTCCTTAGGAATCAGTTGGGAATATTGGGAAACTATATTAACCTTTTGTGGGTACTGCTTTGAGACTATATACACAGGAGGGATGGATCATACAAAGAGAATTAGGCTGAATTAAGCAATCAATTTTAGAGCAATGACTGTTTTAAGATTATAACAATGACTGTTATAAGATTTACTCAAAGAATCTTACACAAAGCAAAACTTGAATCTTACTGAGGTGACTTCCAGAAAGTATAATGCTCATATATACTAAATTCGAGTATTTTGTATGAGAATAATGACAAATATGAGTTTCTTCTTTGTTTCATCATTTTACAATTTTTAATTTGTATATAGTAGTGAAAATTGGCCATATTGAAAAGTTTCTTATTCTTTTCATTAGTGATATAGTTACAAACCTAATGACCTATCATCTATCCCACCAACAGATCAGAGATACAGGAAAAAGTAGCACTTCCCACCATCTGTCAGTTGGTGAGTAGTACAGAACAGATCATTGAAGTTCTTTCCAGCATTTCTACCAGTGATTCTATGTCTGTAGCTGTAATAATCGAAGTGAGAAGAGAGGGTTCTCTCCCCCACCCTTCTCAGTCTCATGAAATTCTACCCCATCTTCAAAATGTAATCCAAGTAGTTCCTTTGTTCTTGATACCACCCCACATCCTCTCTGTCATGTCCCTTAACTCTATCTATGCTCATGGAGAGGAAGCAGAATTAATTTCCTTTTCCATGAGCATCCACAGCACTCTGTTCATATTCTTAATGTGGAATGAATCAGAGTGCGTTATGAGAAGTGACATTCTAGTGACATTTATTTCTCCATGCCCCGCCCTTCCACCAGCTCCCTCTGTGCTGGGAAGTACTAAGAAGTAACCAGGAGGCTACTCACCATCAGGTTTAATCAACCTGAAGCAGCAAAGGAGTGGTTCTAAGTCTGCCTTTCTTAAACTGGAAAAGCACAGGGTAGAGGTTATTTCATGTTTTTAAAAATTGAAATAGCTATAGCATTTTTAAAGAATATAAATTTGAATGTTAGCCCATTTTTGATCATCAAATGCATAACTTTTTCTTCCTTTTGTAGAGTGATTATTCATACTGCTGTTTATTTTGTACTCACATCAAATCTTGTTTTATTTTAAAAGTGATTTTGATTCTGTCACATTTCCTATAATTCCAGTTATATAAGCATTAATGGAACCAAATGTCAAAATCTTCCTGATGCCATTTTTTCTTTTTATTAGCTATAATATTTAAAATACCACCCTCAAATAGAAAGGTCCAGAATAGGAATTTTAGAGGATTACATGCCCTTTCCTATCAGCTTCATTAACCTGTAAGCTAAGTTCACACTTGGAGACCAACATCATCAATAAACCATTGAATGTCTGTGACAGAGGCAAGAAGAAAATCAGGTCTCATACATCCATTGTTCTCTCCACTAAAACTTCACTTCCTTTCCTGACTATTCATACAATTCTGTCTTGCAAAGAATAATATGTATGCTTTCCTCCAAAAAATATACAGGGCTTACATATCTTAATCTTTTTCTTAGTTCTAGAAATGTATCAGTGTGTATGTGTGTGTGTTTCCATGTACTTAAATCCTACTCTAATAGGCAATATTTTTAAAGGTATAAATGTGGGGAAAAAAGATGTAAAAAGTAGAGTAGATACGAATCTCCTAACAGAGCCATTAAGGGATATAGCTAAAAGAGTAAAGGTAAATATATATTATATTATGAGACATAGTAATAAGGTGGTCAGGCACTCCTGAAATTAAGTTGAAATGTAATATACAGAGATGAAAGGAAATTAAATATGAAACCCTGAGATACTTATTAAGCCGTCAGTGGGACTCTAGATGATGATGTCACAACTAGGAAAACGACTCGTGCAAAGTTGGACGAGATCCAGTTTGTGCTGTAGATTTATGCAGTTAATTTTGTCCCCTGACTGCATTCAGATGAGCATTTCTCCTCGACATACACCAAGAAAATTGCTGCATTATAGCTGTGTTAATGGTAATCAGCATGCTAATGAGCACCAGAAGGTCGTTACAGCAAAGAGAGGTTCAAAGATGTATAACCTAGAGGAAACAAGAACGTAATTCTTCAGGGAATGCAAGTGTCTTGTTTGTAAGTCATAGATTATTTGTTTTGGTCACTGCATTGCACAGGGAGTTTAATTTAAGCAGGAAAAAAGAATGAAGCTGTTTGAATTGTGAGAGCAGCCCAGCTTAATTAAGAAAAGTAACACCAGATAGCTTTGAATTTGTGGCCAAAAAAAAAAAACAAAAAAACAGAATTCTTCAGTAAACCTGGGATGGTAATAAATAGTGCTATCCAATGTGAAATTATATCTGTGATTATGCAAAATGTGAAGTTTTTATTTGTATTTTTTTTTTTTTTTTTTTTTTTGGTCAGAAGGTGCTTCGTGGCTCTCCGGCAAGGACAGGATCAAAATATTAGAGGTGAAAAAGGTAACGGTCAGAAATTAAGTCACAGTATGTGCAAACAATTTCAGAGTCTAAGCCTTCTTAGAGAATTAGGAGATATTTCATTGTTTACTTCAGATGCATATTTTGGCTTCAAAAGGTTAAGTATTTATTGATACTGACAAAGGAGAGTATTCAATCAAAAATACCACTGCTATTGCTTATTAAAAAGCTCAGGGGCATAAATGCTATGCAGATTTAGGTTAAGCTAGGTAGTTCTTGTATTCTCCTTAGGAACTTCCTCCCTACCAGATATTTAGGGAGCAACATTAGCTTATCAATTTCTATATTACTTCAATAGAAATAAAATCACAATATCACTTGTTTAAATCATTATAGAGGTTTTGTGTTTTTGTTTAATGAGTACTTTTAAATACACTGTTTTGCTAATATGCTCTTTGGGTAGGTTTTATAACCAAAGCACAATGCCTTAGAAATGAACAATGGTAATAATTTGCATTTCCCTTGTCTGCTAGCACATGGAGTTTATCATAGTATTTCAAATGAATGGTTTTTTCACCTCAAAAAAGACAAATAAAATGGCTTCTGACATATAGCTAGATAGATGATAGATAGATGAATATAGAGCTGTATATACATACACACACATAGAGTTGGCAGATAATATAATATAATAATGACATCTTACAATTGCCAACGTAACACCTCTCCAAATTAGAAGTCCATATTTTTTATATTTACCAGTTTCCTCAAATCAGTATCTTCCTTTGTGATGTTAGGAACTTCCTTTGTTCTGACTCCTCAAGGTTAAACACCAGAGGGCCCAGGCCTAAAACTTCCTCACTGCAAAGAAAAGCATATTTTGGATTAAACCAGTGTTTTAATTGTTTGGGTCCATGCTATCACCTTTTTTCAGAACATTTGTGACAGATATCCACACATAAAATCTGCTATTTCATCTCTACTGAATAACTTGGCTGGAAAGGAATAGGTTTAAATGCCAATTTAGAAAATAGAAAAAGTAAAACAAAAAGAAAAGATGAAAGACAACTGGAGAGGGAGGGAGGAAGGAAAGAAGGGATGAAGGGAGGGAGGAGAAATGGAAGGGAGGGACTATGGCAGTGCAGGAATATAGGATCAATAAATAAGATACTTAATAATTTATCAATATAACAGTATGGTGATAAGGAAATATAATTTAAAACAAAATCTTCTTCCACTCAGAAAACCTTTCCACAAAGGTAGTAGAGACAGAAAACAGTTTTATTATTGAATAAGTATTAAACCAGAATGTGATGTGCATCATAGGCAATCCACTAAGAGATTGCAAAAATAGTAAAGGACTTCCCTTTTTTGCATAGCTAAGCAGATACAACCCATTACACACGTGCTCTCAGATAAGCAATAACTAGCCCTCAAGCAAGAGGACGGCACCATTTGTCACATTGTTCATCCTAACTTTACTGGTAATTGCGGGTCACTCTCTATGTCAGCTAAGTGGCTTTATCCAGAGGAAAAACAAACTTCTCGTATCTTTATGACAGGAATTAGTTTTGCAACTTGGAACAAGGTGCTCACCTAGGTCGGCTTCTATCTTCCCACAGAAACTGGCAGATAGGGAGGAGGCTGCCTTCCGCGTGCATTTCAAAGAGATGCCTCCCAGGTCCTTCAGAAAAACATCCCTAGGTCCTAAAGCTCCCTAGGTCATAAAGCTGACAAAAGGCGCATCTAACTTTGGAAAGGTTTTATATACATTTCAAAGAGAAGAGGAAAGTATGTGAGAAAGTTTTCTAAGGTAAATGTTCTGAGAAAAAGGAGGGAAGGAGAATCTCACTCAGCATTTTTAATGAAGATAATTAAGCCTCTTTTTAAAAATTTGTGTTCATCCTCGCAAGGGCTACCACTGATTGTAACCCCAAATAACCCCGCTGCATTCACTCAGGTTTTGATTACTTGTCCTGATAGAAGGACAAGCAGGAAGCAGTTCTAGATCAGAGAACTGTAAAGCCTCCAAGGTCTGAGTTTTCTCGGTCCACTTGGGAGTTTGACAGTTATAGGAGTTTCCTAAATATTTAGCTCAGTGCTTTTCAAACTTTAATGTTTGCAGGAATCACCTAGGGATCTGTGAGCATGTAGATTTTGCCTTAGAATCTCAGGCATGGGGCCCGGAGTCTGCCTTTCTAACCTGATCTCAGGTGACGCTGCTGCTGCTGCTGGTCCGAGGACCACACACTCTGTCACAGGCGACTGCCCGCATCTGGCGCAGGTACCCTCGCCCACTGTGATATGTGCCCTTGAGTAAACCATTTATCCTTTGTAATTTCAGTGGGGGGACCCCTCAAATGAACAAATGCTTTAGTAAGTTAAGAAATTGTTTCTCAGAACAGTAGAGACCTAGAGCATTATGGGGGTCTGAAAGTGCATCTACTTTAGCCCCAAAGAGAGATCCATCCTGTCCTCGAATCATTGCAGCTTATGATTTTAAGGTAGTACATTCCACTGTTGGATAGCTCATAATTGTATACGTGGAGATGCAATCTGCTCACTCACACTTCTGACCCATTGGGTCTACTTATGTTGTCTGGAACTGGAGAATAAAATAAAATAGAAAGAGCTAACCTCTCCATAATGCTTTAGGCTTTATAAAACAATTTTATGTTGATTATCTGATTTTATCAACATAACCCTTTATATATTCACAATGAGCAGTTTTGTCCCCACTTATCTCAAGATTAACTTTGTCTTATTTTCTGTGGGTAAAACTCCCCCAGAGTTTCCAGACCTCTCCTTCCCTTGATTTCCTTCATTTATAATCACTACAGTTTTTAGTGCCTACTATTTAATTGAGTACAAATTAATGGCAATTAAAGAATTAAGATTTATCTCAGAAAATACTTTCTAGTAAATACTTCCTTTTGTTAAGTTAATACACTACATTGGTAATAAGTACTTCCTTCTTATAACTGGAAATAAACAAAATATTCTTATAGGACAGGGTAGGGATCATATAGGAGTGTTAAACATTTGTCTACTTTTCCTAAGCAGATATGTTGGAAATGTGTTTATATCTCACATGTCATGCTACACGAGAGGAACCAAGACTTCAATGAAGAAGAAAGCACGTTTATGAAATCCTATTCCCAAAGTCTACTCTACACCATATACAATGTGGAGAGGGTGTGTCTTAGTCTATTCAGGCTGCTATAACAAAATACCATAAGCCAGGTGGCTTATAAACAACAGAAATTTATTTTCCACAATTCTAGAGGTTAGAAGGTCCAAGATCAAGACACTGGCAGATTTAGTATCTGGTGAGAGTCAACTTCATGTTTCACAGATGGTTATCTTTTCACTGTAGTGGTGGAAGGGCTGAGGGGTATCCTTTTTTATAAGGGCACTAATCCCATTTGTGAGGGTTCCACCCCCCCATGTTCTAATCATCTCCCAAAGGCCCTACCTCCTAATACCATCAATTTGGAGGTCAGGATTTTAACATATGAGTTTGAGGGGAGACGCAAACATTCAAACTATAGCAGGTTGAAATGTTAACTCACACTTCATCTTGGTTAGTTCAGGCTCTCAGATAGCCTAATGTTTTTCTTGCTTCTATCCCAAATACAGCTTCCCCATATAAAGAGAAAGGGGTACGTGGCTTCTCAATACTGGTTGGGGGTGGAGACTGGAACTTGTTGACATGGTGCTCCTTGGTATGCCCTGGCTTGCACCTGCACATCTCTGGTGAGAAGTCCTGAGTCCACCTATCGGCTAGGAGTCCTGCAGGTGGCAAACTTGTGGTTATTTTTTTGGTTCATGGGAAAACTCTGGGTCTCCACCATGTCCACTATCTAATCCCTTGGCTCATGGTCCACTCACTCCTCTGCCATGAGTACCAGCTAGATCTTTGTTCTGTCCAACTACACTGCTACTCCCTCCCAGTAAGGGAGGCGTCCTTTTTTCTTCCTTGCCGCAAGAACCCTAACTTTGCATCACACAGCCATGTGCATCAGGGGAGGCTGAACTTCTCCCTAATGAATATTTTGTTGATATTGTCTGTCAATGACTCCTGGCACTGTGGCAGCCAACTTGAAACCATGAGGGGACCTGTCATAGGGGAGACAGGCGACACTGAGAATGGTGGAACAGATAGATGGGGAAAGATAATTCCTGGGTGTTGTCATTGAGCTACTGAAATTAAGCAAATTGGAAGGTGCCCTAACTCAGAACTTCATATGTGAAATAATAAATTTGCCTTACTGTTGAAGCCATTTCTACTTGGGTTTTTGCTGGTGGGAATTGAAAGTCTCCTGACTAATGTGCTGTCTTTCTGTAACATTCCTAATCTCTTTCAAGCCAGATGAATAACCTGGCTAATTTAGGCAAAATATTAAAGGTATCTATTGATATTAAGATTGACACATGGAATAACAAATGCAAAAGTCCAAAGTTGCCTCACTCACTTTGTTTCTCACCACCACTGCCCTGGTTTGGATTTCCCCATCCTCCCTCACAGCAAGTTGTAAGAACTAGTCGGCCTGCCTCTCATCTCAACCACCTCCTCTAACCCTTCATCTCCACCAATTTGGAGTCTTTCACTAAGACATAAATCTCATGCGACTCTCCTACTTAAACTCTTGTGGCTCCATTGTCTCCACAATGAAGTCCAACCTACTGTGCATGGTCTACAAAGCTCTTCATGATCTGGTCCCTGCTTACCTCTTCAGCTTCAGTTTCTGCCCATCACTGTCTGGCCTTCTCTGTCCCAATAACCCCAAATCTGAGAGTTCCTGAACTCACTGGGTCATTTCTTGCCTCTGTGCTTCTTAGGTGATAATCTGAGTAGTTGGGGTCAGCTTCCTCATGCACTTAAAAGACTGATAAACCCTCACTCATACTTCTTGACTCACTGAAGCCTCACTGCATCCTCGTTGGGAGTCTCAAGTAATAACGGTGCATTAACAGTACCTTGCCTGTGCCTCTCTGTCTCCCATATAGATAATGGATTTATTGGAAAGAAATCGTATTGATTTTTGTACCTTCATCACTTAGCACAGCTCCTAAGATACTCCCTCGTATCTGAGAGAGAGTGAGATGCAGTGTAGCAGTGCAGCGCAGCTCGAGCTCTGGCTCAGTTCAAATCTTGGCTCCACCACATCCTTTGCACTTCTATTTCCTTACCTATTAAGAGGAGGCCATGATAATAGCTGTAATTAATAATAGTAATAATAATGATAGCATTTTTACGAGGATTAAGTGAGTTTATACATGTACCAATATTTAGAACAATGTCCAAGTCATAGTAAGCATCCAATAAATATATTTATAATTAGTATTAGAATTATTAGCACTCAATAAATATTTGTGAACTGTACTGAAGAACTCCAGCTACCATTGAGTTTATTCTGTTCTCTAGGAAACTAAATGGTTTTTGATGTCAGAGGTTATAAGGGCAGTCATTTCTGTTCCCAAACATATTTATGCAACAGTCTATGACACCTCATGGCCCATACAGAGGGATTGTCAGGTGCCTAATGTTTGCAAGGACTGTGAAACCTGTGCACATTACTGCTTCTCACATATATCCCACAACAAACAATATATCTATACATTTAATCTGAGCCCATATTTCATCTCCTGCTTGATGCTTAGGGCTGAGATGATGGGAGAGCTCCATGAGAGCCCCGGAGGAGAAAAACCCTAGTTTACACAAAGTCAACTTTCTGTTACGTCATGTAGAAGTCAATAAGAGTCCTGGCCTCTGCATCAGAAAGCAATGCTATGAACTGTGTAACTTGGGAAGTCATGTAACCTGACTGAATCTGTTTCCATATGGAAAGTAGAAGTAATAAAGCCTGCTCCACCTACCTCATAGGACAGACATAAGAAAGACATGAATTAGAGCATCTGAATATTCATTTGTCACCTGATAATTTACAAAGCAAGAGTTAATTACACCATCAAAAAAACCTTCTCTGAGCTCTGCAGCATCAGTTCGACCCATGGAACCCTCCTGAAATACCCTCAAGGGAGACTTCCCAGTATGTGAGACCTCAAATAGGACCTGTGCGTACATGTATGTGTGTGTGTTTGTGTGTGTGTACTTGTAAATGCCTGATATGTCCGTCTATTCTCCATATTATACCTCACATTCAAGAAATCAAATTACTTCTTATATTCATATCAGGAATAAAATAAAAGAATTTATTCTAATGGTTGTCAGACAATAGAGTCAAATTAGCTTCAAATGACTGTGAAAGAGCATAATGTTGTAGTGTACCTGAAACCAAGGAAACCTAGTATATCCAGCAGCAATTTTTCTTCTTTCTTATTCTTTCTTTGTGGTAAAGCTGAGAAAAATGGCTTTAGGTTTTCCTCACTATCTATGTAGATAGGGAGCAGAAAGGAGCTGCAATGGTACAGACTCAGAGACAGTGCAACTAAAAAGACTAAGATAATTTGTCGATCTTTTCACACAGCGTTTCTTTACTATCCAAGTCACCTCATATCAATAATTTTAACATAATGTAATTCAACAAAAATATTATTTTAGGCATAAGAAAATTCTATAGAAGGAAACATATTAGATGAAGTATTGCTCGTGGTGTAATTTTAATTCTGAAAGATCTTGCTAAGAGGGCTTATTTAAATAGGTTCTCCCTGAGATGAATATTTAGGGGAAAAAATTCCTACAGGATGATTTATAGCAAAATTATATGAACAGAATGAAGGACAGAAGAATTTTATTAGAAAAGGGTCTCATTTCCACAAAATATAAATTATACCTTTTAGAAAATATATTGAATTTTATTAATATTCTGTAGACAGCCTGAAGTGTTAATCTCCACCCCTACCTATAAGACTTTCATTATGATGTACAAGGTGTATTTACCCTTTAACCAAATAATTTTTGAGCAACTCGGTGGAGCCTCCAATTTACATATCCTACAAAATATTGCCATGGCAGTTACAAAATTTATACTCTGTATTGTTGGCAACTTTTAATGATATATATGTGGGGGGTGTATATTTTATATATATGCATTCATGCTTTTTGTATTACCGTGCAAGAACACATATTAATGATGAACTCATTGTATTTGATATCAGAGAAAAATGTTTCTCCAACACCCACTGTTACTGTTACTATTGTTTTAACAATTTTTCTTAGTAGAGATATAATCAGCTTGAGTTTTTTCAGTGCTATGATTAAAATTCTGCCTTGCTTCATCTTGAAATTTATAGTCAGAGGAATTACTTAGGGTAAACCTTTGAGTACTGTATTTCTGCTTGGCATTTGAAAGTGACCTCATTGAGACCTTGGTAACTAATATTTTTTATGAGGAAATTGACTTATTTTGATACAAAGAACTTGGTTATAAATCCTTTTCCAATCTCTATTAATCTTGAAAATTGAACTTTTCTTAGGATGGTGACTTTGTTGTAACAAGTATAAGCAAACTGACCATTGGTGCAGTGTAGGTTTCAGCAAGGACAAGTTAGAATTTAGATTCCATATTATTGGAAAGGGAAAACTGAGAAAGAGAACAAAGACGAAGTCAGGAGACTAAAGAGAAAAGATTAGATCCATTTGGACTTTTAAGTAAATATTAATATTAAACATTTTCTCTTAAGTAAATATACATAGAATACAGCAATTGATATATTTCACTCCCCTAGGGCATTCAAAATGGTATACAGGCTCTCTGTTCCATTCAAAATATCTATAAAATATACCACTGCAAAAATTATTATTCTTTATTTATAAAACAGGAACAACCCAGTTTTAAAAGCTGGGCCTGAGTTAAAAACAGAGGCCAAACCTTTCATACACCTTTTCAAACACTGAGAAAAAAAATTTCATTGATTTTTTCACTGAATACCAGTCAAGGCAGTTTCTATTAACATCTCCATCAAGAGGAGAACATTGAAGACATACTCTTCAAAGTAACTGGGTATTTGAAACCCTAACACCTTGGCATCTTACCCAAACCTTTATATAAATTTGAAGACCAAGTTTTATACAAATGCACAGGGGGAAAATCTCTGGTATTTATTATTGGTCAAAATGGCAAACATCTCTAGGTGATAAAATGGAAGCCCAAAGATACATTTTAGCACCAATGTTTCTTGCCAACCCTCAGAATAAGTGTTAAAATTCAAGAATTCATTACTTCTTAATACAGATAAAAATAATTAAAACAAAACATTAGGCCTGCTAAGATCACTTAACATAAGATCTACTCTCTTAGCAAGTTTTTTGAGTATACATTATATTATATTAACTATAGGCACTATGCTGTATGTTAACTGTTCTTATCACATATACAAATATTAATAATAATAAAGAGGGTGGAAGGAAACTTTTGGAGGTGATGGATGTGTCTATAGCATAGATTGTGGTGATGATTTCACAGGTATATACTTATCTGCAAATTCAAGTTGTACACATTAAATATGTATAGCTTTTTGTATCAGTCATACCTCAATAATGTGGATTTTTAAAATAAAAAATAAAATAAATTAAATTAAACCTGAAGACCTATCAATATATGTCTCTAAAAGAATAAATAGGACAGTAAAAAAGAAAAAAAATATTTTTAGAATTGTCTCTATCAAACTATATGGAAATACCAGCATCATTTTCTGACCATGGGATTTTAGAACTGTAAAAATTCTGAAAAGATTCTCTTGTCCACAATGCACATATTCACTGTTGAGGTTACAAAGTCAGAGTTGTGACATGTCTAAGATCACATAGCCAACCAATGGCAAAGCCAAGACTTGAACCAGGGTCTACTTATATCTACATATATTTTAACCTTTACTGTTTTTTAGGGCACAGGGCTCAGGCGAAGTTCGACATTGTCCAGGACATCAAATGGTAGCCTTTGCTTTTAAAGGGAAACAAAACCAGTCAAATTTATTTCTGATCAACAAAATTTGATTCTCTCTTTACATCCTCCTTGGTGGCCCATTCTGGTTTTCATAGCTAATCCTCACCAATTAAAAAAACTGAAGTGTAGAGATATTATTATAGATCTGGTGAATACAGATAAATCTTCAATAAATTTCAAATCATATGTGTGTAGTGTGGCCTCTTATTTTTTATTGTAAATTTATTTTAGTTTTATTTATGTATTTATTTAACCCTCACCATATTCTAAAAAGAGCTTAAGATAGCATAGACATTACCTATGCATGGGTTCCATACTCTTTTTGTCAAGCCTCAACATGTGTCAATCAAAAATTAATATAATAATAAGGTAACTGGGAAGTTTTCCTTTTTGGTCATATCTGATAACTTCTGGTGACCCATCACTTCTGTGAATATTCCAAGATCTGCCCAAGGCAACATGGAATGAGGTAAAGTTACAATTACCCGCATAATGTATTATAATTATCCAATAAATGAAACACAAACTTTTTGCTTCATTCATGTCGCTTTTATCCCCACAGAAGCGGCCCAAACAAGAGAATATTATTCATTTCTAAGGTTTATTTCTAGGTGTTACATAACAATTTTAGCCCTTCCTTTAAGTAACATGGGTTTCCTAAAAGTCTCTGTAAGCAATTGCAAGCCCTAAAATAATCAGTTCCGTAGAAACTTCTTTGTCTGCTCATCATTCAATTACATGCTGTGGTCACTCAAGCTACTGTGAATGAAAATTTGGAAACCAAAGGGGGAAAAAAGAGGACATGAAATATCCTCTTTGGCAGCATTTGGTGATTTTAAAATAAAAAGTCAGCATTCCCTCTGCTGTATAAGCTCAAACCGTCACATTTGGTGGCATCTTTTCAAATGACCTGAATTGTATTCCTCACTTGCCTTGATTTATCCCTCCGTTGGCCCCTGCAGGAGAGCATCATTTTTTTTCTCCTGCCCTCTGTCTTCTGTATTTCATTTCAGGTGTCTATCGAGGCAACGAAAGATAAAGCTCTCTGCTTTCCCTTGTACTAAAGTTCTATATGGAATCAGTTCACCTGTCTGTCACTCCTCATTAAATTCTTACCCTCTTCATTCACATCCTGATCTTTGCAAATGAACATTTGCTTAATAAATGTTCCCAAGACTAACAGTGCAGAGTGAAAATCCCACACAGCAGTAAATTATTAACTCAGTCACAGAGGGAGTGCCATATATGACTTTTCAGAATGAGTTATTATGTGGATCATCATGTAATTATGAATTTTTCAAGCCATGATAGAGGAAAATTGAATATTTAATATTTTATGGACATATTCTACACTGAGGACATCTTTCAAAATTTTATGATAATTTTTAGAGTGAGCGAAGAGCAGAACAAAAGTTACAAAATAATTGCAAACTTGAATATTTAATCACTAGGGACATTGTTGGTTATTTCTCAAATTATATAATGTAACCAAGGATGTGAACTTTGAATCATAGTGAATTCAAGTGGGGGGAAAAAGTGCATTAAAATCAATCTATAAATATGTTTTGGTTGTTTAAGGAATAAGGGTACAGCGTTTAATGTTGTCAAATTGAGACCTTAGAGTGTAAATATCCATGGGAGAGACAATCTTGAGTGATTTGTTCTAAATGAGCAATTGTTGAATAAAAAAAAAATTTAAATAAGTCATTTTAAAGTATTCAAAATCAACACCGAAAAATGAACACTAACATATCTTAAAACTCTTGACTGAAAAGAAAATGGAAAAATGAAATTGGCATTTAAAAAAAAACTGTAGAAACTATTTTATAGCTTTGATGAAAAAATTAAAGGAAAAATAAAGGACAATTCTATGTCAAATAATAAACAACACAATTTTGTTATGAATTGCCCTATGCAATTTACACAGACTCAGGCATTCATATTATAGCATAATATTTAGCACTTCAATTACCACTCATGTTTTAACTTGGAAAGTTAGAATATTTAGTGATTTCAAATCATTTCCTAATGGGTCCTCCTTGTTGCTGGAGAGGATCATTTCTTAGCTGCTAATACTAATAAACTTAGAGGACATGTAAGCCCAGAGGTTCTTAGCCCTGGTTGCACACTAGCATTGCCTTGTCCTGCCCCCCCAAGAGAGTCTGAATTGATTGCTGAAATGATATTTGGCACTGATATTTTTTAAAAGCTCCAGATTATTTTCATTTTCAGCCAGAATTTAGAATCACTGAAACCTACAGAGCTGCCATCCAGTTTCCAAAGGTCAAAACTTCAGATTTCTAAAATCCCAAAGCATCAACCTTTTGGGAGCACTGAGTACATGAGCACTAAGATTACAGAGATGACCAGTAAACAGGCCTGGCCCTCAAATTGCTCATAATCTAATGAAACACATGCACAAATAACTGGAATTCAGTGCAATTGCTGCTATTATAAGTCTGCATGCCAGGTGATACAGCAATGGAGAAAAACCAACATTCAAGGTGCCAAGATGGATTTTTTCTTAGCCTAGAATTTAATGAAGAAAAAGAAAATGACTATACTGTTTTATTCATTCATTTGTACACTCATTCAGTTATTTATTCAACAAACATTTATTCAATGACTCCTACTTTCCAAGTATTGTCTTTTTATTCTTCTTACAGACTATGGAAGGTGATTGGAAGTAAGAAGATTGCATCAGTCAGCTATCAATGTATAAAAAACTACCACAAAATTCAAGTAACTTAAAACTGCAACTATTTATTTGCTCATGATTCTGCAGAGTGGCAATTTAGGATGGGCTCAACAGTTTCCTTAGAAAAGTATGTCTGAATCATAGCATAACCTCTTAAGATCTTTGAAGAAAGTGAGATTTGACAACAATGCCACTGCACTTGCCTGCAAAATTGAATCTGTTTAGTAGAGTGAATCCTTCCTCTTAAAAATAAAATCGCATCAATACATAGTAGACAGCTTTAGGGGAAAGGCACAAGAGCAGACTATCAAAGTTGGGACACCAATTTTCTGCTCACTCTTTCTTGTTTTAATTTCAGAATTTTACGGGGGTACAAACGCTTTGGCTACATGAATTACTTTTGTACAGTTTGAGTCAAAGTTATAAGTGTGTCCATCACCCATATAGTGTGCATTGTATCCGTTAGGTGTAAATTTACCCATCCCTACCTCCCCCTTCCCACCTGTTTGATTTCCATTGAATTTTACTACCATATGTGCACATGAGTGTTGACCTATAAGTTTCAATTCAGTAATGAGTACAAATGGGTTTTTTTCTTCCATTCTTATGATACTTCACTTAAAAGGATGGTCTCTAGTTCCATCCAGTTTGTTACAAAAGGTATTAGTTCCTCACTCTTTATCACTTATTGTTTCTCAGCCCTGTAAATAGGAGACTGGGATCAGTTATTCCTTATCCCATAAGATTGTCCCATTATAGACCCCTTCCTTACGTGCTAGGACAACAATCCAGAAGCAGGGTAAATAAATCTCATGAACTGATATTGATCTCCAACTGATATTAAAGAGAGTGGTGATGAAGGGACAGGAGCCCCACAAGGTGTGGATTCCCACAGCTTTCCCACACTCCTCTGGAGTCCTGGTACTTCTGCAAGGAGACTGGGGCTGGGAGCAGGAGAGTGGCACAAGGCTTTGCACCCCAGTAGCTGGGTTGGTGGAAACTCTGAACATTTGAGGCCATGGTATTTTTAATCAGAACTCAAAACTTTGAAAACAACATATTCTGGAATAATCTTCATCAAGAAAATTTTCAAACATTCTAAAAGAATAAGAAAGATTTGCAAAACTGGCAGGAGGAATCCTGTGTCTAACGGAAAGACCAGAAACTGTAAACATGACAGTTCTTCCTAGTTCTATCACAGATTTTATGCATTTCCAGTCCCAGTAAGAATTTCTGGAAAGGAAATTTGACAATTATTCTGAAACTCATCTGGGAAAGTATTTAAAAATACTGCTGAAAGGAGAAGAAAAATGGGAATCTGGATGATTTGTTTTTCTTTTCTCTATTTTACAAAAGCTTTCATAATTTCCAAAAAAAGTTTATGATAAAAATTTTAATTTGTGAATATTTGATAGGAAATGTCCAAAACATTATTAAAGCCTTCATATATAAAAATTTATTGTTGAACTAAAAATAATAATAATAATATGTTCCTATTCATGAATCTTTTAAAAAATGGATTCAGTCAGTGCTAACCTTGAAACAGGAACTATGCTAGTTTCTGAGGATTCAGTGATAAATAAGATAAAGCCCCTACTCTCAAGAAAGTTCACAATCCTGTGAAAAGGCAGGGAAGTAAATGTATAATTACAATATGGTATTTGTCCTCAGTGCTAGGATGCTAATATTCACAGGGTTCTATGGAAGCATATAGGACAAACCCCCAGGGAGAGGAAGTAGAACTGAGACTTAACAGATAAAAAGGTAGGCTGAAGGAAGGAAACATTCACCAATGAGGCCAGAAAAGCGGCCAAGCACCATATCATAAGGGGCTTTTTACATCATGCCAAGGACTGAACATTTTCTCCACTTAAGCATCAGGCACTGTTCCTGGAATTACTGCCTGCCTCAATACAGAAGTGCATTTTCATCAGTAAAGGTAGAGTTTGATCAAAAATAATACTTAGAACTCAGGGCATCAATGATATTTTTTAAAAAATCAGTATTCACCAGTGAAATCTTATTTTATAAAATAAAAGTGCTGACTTGTTACTATTTCTTTTAACCACCCAGTGATCAAATTGAAGACACCTGAAAACCACCAAGCAAACTGAAATGGGAAAGTGCCATAAGATGTTGCCACAATGCAAGTACCAGTTCAAGCATCACTTTCAGGCTGACATATGAAAAAAATTCCCTTTCTCACCTTGCCAAGGACAGGAAGCTTTCAACCAGACATGCAGAACTGCAGCCCAAGCTGGCCTGTATATAGCAGAAAAAACACAGCTATGGCACCTGAAATTTATGTGTTCTTTCTCAGCAGGGTGGCCAACTTTTGGCATGCAGAGCAGCTCTTTTTCAATGTCATGACTGAAGATCATCAGAATCTATGGGAGGAAAAGAATGGAAGACAGGGGTAAGTGTTACAGAAGTGCGGGTGCCAGTGATATCAGGAAAGGAACCCAAAGAGCAAAGGAGAGAATGCTACAGGCAGCTGAACTCCACTCCCCAGTGAGAATCCAGGCTAGGAGGCATGGCCCACATAAGACATGATGGTCAGGATTGGCTCAGAGATCAGCCAAGTAAAGCATCAAGACCCAAAGGGAGATCTCCCAATTCTGGTAAAATGGGTCTCTTTATCAGGTAAGCATCACACTGTCCTCCCAAACCATGCCCTCTAAGTACATTTTCTGGGAGATCAAAGGGTCCCTAAGGTCAATAAAGAGTTTTTCCCTTTCTACCTCTAGAAAAATTTATAACTAGTACTTTTCTGATTTTTTGGAGTAAAAGAAGGGTTACTAAAACTTGGCTAAAGTCACGAAGCCCTGGGGAAATTGTTGCCCCTGTTATGGCTGCTGCTGCCATTTGACATTCATTGCTAGCACCAGAAGCATATCCATCTTTCTCTTCACTGAATAGAGTCAGCCTGAATTCTTGATAGTGCTCACATGTAAGTTACTTCAGAAAATTATCATCTAGCCCTTCTCCTGGGCCCAGTAACTCTGCTGGGGATACACAGAATGGACAAGGCAGGGTCCCTACCCTAGTGGAGGATATAGACAAAGAAAAAGGCAAATATGATACATCTTATGAGTCTCATTTAATGGGAATATGAATAGGATGGCTAAGGGCACCAAGAAGAAAACCCTAACCCTGTTCTGTGAGATTGGTGGAGGCTTCCAAGAGGATCAGCTAGGTTTGGCAGGTGAAGAAAGGTGGAAGAGTCTTTAAGACAAAGCTAACAGCAAATGCAGTCATGGGAGCAGAGTGCATGGCCTGTCCAGAGGATTTCCGGCAGGATCGTAAGGCATGAGGTGGGGACAGTAAGAAAGGAAAATGGAGAGATAGAGATAAGACCATGAGCCATTTCAAGAAACCCGAATGAGATCCTTAAGTCAAAAAGAAACCAAGAAAGAGTTCTAAGGAAAGGAATGTTGTGACCCTCAAAGGTTGTTATTTCAGCAAGAAGTTGGATCTGAACATTATGAAAAAAACAAACCAGCAAAATCAATTATCTGACTGATTTTCAGAATTCACTGAGCCCAACTTGGCAAAGATATCCCAAATTCCCTGTCTTTAGTTCTAGCTCAGATTCTCTGAGTCTCATTACTTAACTCTTTCAGAGCAGTATGCTTATTTAAAAAAAAAAAAAGCAGCATATTAGTCAAGTCCTGGCTGGGGAAGTTGAGCAGCATTAATTCTGTATCGGCTGACCTCACAGTGCTGGGTCTTCAGCCTGGAGCTTATCACCATCCTTTTCAGTGTGGATTAAAAGAGAGCAATCCACACCTCATCCTATCTCGTTAATTAATTATAAAACTTCACTATCAGAAGGCTTTGGGCATTGTGGAACCTGTCTGATTGATTGTGATCAGTTTCGTGCCCACTTTAATCACAGCCAGTAAATTCACAGAGTGGGTCTTCACCTCCCCTTTTTAAATTCAAGAAACTGCAAAAGAAAAATTGCTTGTTGAAAATGGTAAGGAAGAATTTATTCAAGACTACTGCAAAAGGGGAGAGTGATTGAACTCAACTTCTTTGAAAAAAAAAAGGCAGGAGGAATTTTTAACCCGGTGGTGAGCTAATGAAAAAGTACTAGGAGACATTAGGGAGAGGTTGGTCAATGAGATTAGGTCATCTGTGTTTGCTAATTGGCCCTTACAGAGGTTAGACTCCCACCCTCCCACAGAGGCTGGGAGGTAGGGGTGCTATGGCCTTCCATGATTACATTTCAAAGAGATAGATCCCAGGTGCTTGAAAAAGACATTTCTGGGGTGGAGAAGATTTACATCTCAAAAGGGCAGAGAAAGAATTTACAATTACAACTTTTTAAAAATACAATATTCTAAGAAAAGAGAGGTCAGGGGTCCAGAGTCAGGACGAAGCTTGGCTAAAGTTTAGTCAAGCTGAGGGAACATTATGGCTGTCTTGGTCTAAATGCACCTCATATCTTATGAACAATGTTATTCTTGAAGCAGTATATTTAGAGGGAATTATTGCATTTCTTAGCAGAGTAAAATAAATTCAGCCTCTGGAGTTAGAACACTGTGTGAGCTATGTTGTACTTGCCAAGTCCTGTATTGCCCCAGGTGCTTTTTGCTTAAGAGGCATCTCCTATGCTAGTTTTACCTGAGATATCTCTGACAATGCAAAAAGCAAAGGAGATGTTTCATATGCATGTTGACAGACTACCACCCTATAAAAGAGAGTGGCCATTTACTTTTGCCTCAGCAAACACAAGCCATCTTGCCTATAGAGCTTATTAAACCAAGCTTGCCAGAATGTCTTCAAATCACCTAAAATCAGTTCACTCTACCTCCTTTTTCCAGGTTTATTCATTTGCCCATTTATTTAGCAAATATGTACATGCCAAGTCCTATGCTAGGCAGTAAATGAACCATGTACTCTCTCCCAAAACAGACATTGACTGTGCACTGTACCTACAAAAACCACAAACTTCCAGCCATCATAGCTGGCATGATATTAATATGATAATAATAAGTATTTACTAAATATTTCTAACAAGGCCTATGCCAAGTACTGCCCATCATTTATATTGTCCAGCATTCATAACAGCCCTATGAGTTCAGTACTTTCATTATAAGATTGTTACTTTACAGAGGAGAAACCTGAGTCTTAGAGTGCTTAAATGAATTATCCAAGGTTAAGTGGCTATTAACAGAACAGGAACTTAAAACCGGGTCACTGTGACTGTAAGCCCACGCTCCTAATTATTATATTATGATCCCTGCTGAACACTACACAGAGCATCTCACACCTCCTTCACTTGGTGTATATTCAACAAGTATGTATTACACACTGTGAGAATTTAGAATCTGTATTGTTAATGGAAATGCCCGTGTTCAGGAGATGATCCAGAGATGATCTCTAAGATGACAGCAAAACATTAAGCTGGGTGCTAAAACCCAATCACAGTGCCCCTGGAGTGCCAGCAGGGCATGTGGTTTGGTGAAACAAACATCTATCAAGCATCCACCCTGCCAGGCACCATGCTACACAGCAAGGAGAGAGAGTCACACAACAGTTAAGTTCTGTGTCCTGCAAAAGGCCACATTCTTTAGTGCCACATGTCACCAACTTCAGACTATATTCACAATTTTTGCTACATCCACATATCACCTGCACTGTTACCTATTTATTATTTAACTTCAGATAGACCCACTTTATAGCATCACAGTGAATGGAGTAAAAAAGGTAGAATTAATTATTAGCATTAATTAAAATAAACATAACCCTATCAAAATGTATCTATTCAACTACGCACTACCTAAGTTCATCTCAGGTGCCCCCGGGAAGGACTGCTGGCCCTCAATCTCCTTTTGGTTTCCTCTTTTCCATCCCACTCTGAGCATCATTCCACAGCTTCCAGGCCCAGCTCTCACTCTGGGAAAATGCTCTAGACCTCTGCTGCCCTCCTCTGCCTCCATTCTACCTGCCACCCACGGTACACACCAAGGAGGGTTCAAATTCCACTCACTCATGGTCTTCATGGGTGACTCACTGAATAGTCTGATAAAGTAAGTCTCCTTGGAGGGTGCTCACAGAATTATAGCTATCAATAATCAGGGGTTCGCAGTGGGCCGGGCACCGCACAAAGGCTTTTACCTAGGTTACTATCTTATTTAATCTTCACAACAGTCTGATGAGGAAGATACTATTATTACCCTCTTTTTATAGGTGAGGAGACTGAAGTTTACATTGTGACTATGTAAAAACAGGTTATATAATTCGCCTAAGACCCCACAGCTAGTAATTTGCAGCTCTGTTTACCTCTACAGTCTATATACTCTTATCCTAAATTGTTCAAGGTTTCTATACCACAATTGATGGAAGGCCTACATTTAAGCCCATGCTATATCTCACAAAAGGATTGCCTTCCCCATCCCACGCACCCACCCGCCACCACTACCCTCCTTTGAAGATCTGCTACACATCACCATAGTTGTCCTTTTAAACTACAACTCTATCCCCCTCCCTCCTTCCTTCTCAATCTCCCCCGTCTCTGTCTTTCTCTGTGTTTTTCTCCCTCCCTCCCTCCCTCCCTCCTTCTCTCTCTCTCTCTCTCTCTCTCTCTCTGTCTCCCCACACACATGCACACACACACTTAAAGACCTCTGACGTCTGGCTTCCCATTGCCTGCAGGATACAGGATAAAGTTCAAACTTCTTACCGCATCCTAGACTCTTCACAATCTGGGCACAACCTGACTTTCCTGCACCCCTTCCCTCTCACCTCATAGCCCCATTAGATCTTGCCCTTCCTGCAGCAGGTCATGTGTCCTCGCAGCTCTGGAAAAAGGCATCCATGAATGCTGCAGGGTGAAAGCACAGGCACGGGCTGGAGAGTAAATAGCCCTATGTTTGAATTCCAACACTGGGCAGGTTCTTTAACGTCTGGGGGCCTCCTCTGTTTTCTCACATAGAAGACACTGACAATCCTTACAATCCCTTGTAAGAATTGGACTAGATGAGACGTCTGAAGCACTCCTCCCGGTGCCTAGTGCTGTGCACAGCGGTTGGGATCTGGTGGGCATTCAAATACATCCTATCGTTATACCTGCACCCCTATTGCTCCCTTGAAAACTAGCTGGAATTGTTTTTTCTTCTCATCTTGATAAATGTTTATCCATCCTTAGTTCAAATAGCATCTCTTTTATAAAGCATTTCCTGATTTCTTCAGGCAATATTAATTCCTCCTTCCTCTGCATTTCCGTATCACTCAGTGCCATCCTCAACTATAATACTTAAAGTTGGATTTTAATTATCTGTCACTTGTTTCTTTCTACTATTATACCATGAGCTCTTCAAGAGCCTGTATGTCTACCAAGTGCAACACTCAGCACATGGTAAGCTGAAAAATGTTTGTTGAATGACTTAACCTGGTCTCCCTCTCCCAGACATTAATTGCATTTGAATAATGCTATAGAATTAGACTGAAACTTTAGGCACTGAAGCAGGAGCAACGGGGTGGATGGGTGAAAAGTGAGATCTTTCTCCAAAATCCCCAAACACTTATATGCCTAAAGCCATTTTAGTTCCAGAATCTTTGTCTGCACATTATATTGGTCTTTCCTCAGAAGCACGAGGGAATTTTTGTGACAGGAAAAGATAATGCTTACAAAACCTTTTCATTGTAAACATCGATTATTTATGAACTCTTACAGGAAAGGGACCCTCTGGAAGCTGACACATGGGAGAAGCCATCCCCCCCAATTTATAATAAATGAATGTTGGAGTAAATCTCTTCATTAATCAGATAGAGAAAGGAATTTATGCTCCAAAGTAATCACTAGTCTCTCAGCGCAAAAACCCCAAAGACTCCACTTTTTGAACATCCTCTGTAATGGGACAGACCTTTGCTGACCGCCTGAGCACAAGGGTGACTTCAGCAGGTAGATGCCATGAAGCTTGCAGCCCAAAGCAAACACACAGCAACACTGCCTGGAAACCAGTGGGTGGCCTTGGCTGGTGAAAGCCCGTCCTTCAAGCAACTGAGGCAGGAGCCCATTAAAGGTGTTAATTTTACATGATATGGCACGGCAAGTTTATAAATAAATAACAAATGAACATTCCCCACAGTTCCTCTCCTCTGAGTTTCTATGTACCTGCTGCAGGCCTGGCAACAGCAGGAGCTTCTCAGATGCCAGCACCGGAATTGCCCTTCAAAAAAGTGAGGAAGGAGGCATTTCTGTCACCAGGACTTGATCACTTTTGAAGCTTTCATCATTGGATCCAGCCACCTTTGAAAAAAATAGCTGCTAGTCCATCCTCTGTGGTTGGATGTGCTCAATTTAGGATTATCATCATGAGCTGCAAGAACAAAACACAGATGTTAGAGTTTCAGAAAAATGTACTGTTGGGGACCATTAGTAAAAAATACTGTTTAAAATATATAACATATGTAACTATTAAATACATAAAAATCCTATGTACCAAGAGGCAAAATATGATGAAAGTTGTTGAATATTTTAAGTACCTATATTGCTGCATAAAATGGTTCTGTGCAGTAGAATTTTCTATTGCAGGAGATTTATGAAATTTTGTCAAAGTGGTAGATCATGCTGAAGTCAGGGGAAATAGTAGCACACTTTAGGTTGCTTTCTATTTTTAATTAAGTTTGAAACTGCATCTTTGCACTTGTGAGTGTGCATATAAATATATGTAAGTGCAGATGTGATTAACAATAATGCTGATCTATGCAGACATTCAAATTTGCTCACAAAATGAGCCCCTCCAACTGCAAAGAAAATTACCTAATTGAGGCTGGGTCTGTGTAATCATAATGAACTGAATGTACAGTGGCAAAATTTGACCAGCATGGTTCACCCTTGCTAATTTTAACAGCAGAGGAGGAAAGAATTGAACAAGCCCTTTAGGGTCCTGACCTGGATTTCCAACCAGAAAATGAGCCATGACAGTGAAATTATGGCACTTGCCATGTTTACCTATGTCAATGAAGAGGGAAACTGATTGACCTTGAGTAGGTGACTGAAGTCCATCTAATGCTTATGCCAAGGGACTAAGACAGGGAAAGGGGCTCAAAAGTTCCCCTTGAGAATTAAGTGGGGTCCAAGTTACTCAGGGTCCAAAATATTAAGCAAATATTTACAAAGATGGACAAGGGGCAAATAATGTCAGATGCACAGCAGTGAAAGTCTAAGGTAAAGGAAGACAGAACAAAAAGAAACAAAAAGAATGCAAGCAGTGGATTCTCTGGGTACAACTTGAGGCCTTTCTCACCATAAACTGCTTCCTGGCCCACCTCCATTCTTCTGGATCAACCTCTCCTCCAAATTTCCATAGTGCCTGGAGGCCATATCATATAACTTAGCATGTAATTACATACTCTTCTGTCCTGTTCATGTTGTTTTATACGTGTTCATTTTCATCCTAACTAGATTTAAATTCTGTTTGGTGATCAGTAACTACTTCTCACATGTCTGTGTTTTCCTCTGGGTCTTGCACAGCTTTATGCACATTAAAGTTTCAGTAATTGCTCATTGGTTGAGTCAATATCAAGTCATTTTTGGCCTCTGGCAAGGATTGATAGCAAGTGCCATCCATTTTTCCTCCATCATGTCAAGTTTACACACCTGTTCCAAAGTTTGTACAAAGCATATAAACATATACTCTAAAATACATGAGAGTATGTTTCTATTTATTATACACTTTTTTCTGTAACTTTTTAATGCAATCATCCATGCAGATCCAACTCATTTTTTTCTAATAGCTGCATAAAATTTCATTGTGTGGTTCTACTGCAAGTTATTTATAGGCATACCTCATTTTATTGTGCTTTGCAGATAATGTGTTTTTTATAAAATGAAGGTTTGTGGCAATCCTGTGTTATGTGAGTCTATTGGTGTCATTTTCCAATAGCATGTGCTCACTTTGTGTCTCTGTGTCACATTTTGGTATTTCTCACAGTATCTTGAACTTTTTCATTATTATGTTATCTGTTATTATCTGTTATGCTGATCTGTGATCAGTGACTTAATCACTGATCACAGATCAGTGGAAAACTTAATCAGTAAATGTCGTGTGTTCTGACTGCTCCACCAACCACTTCTCTCCCTCTCCTTGGGCCTCCCTATTTCCTGAGACACAAAAAATATTGAAATCAGGCCAATTAATAATACTACAGTGGCCTGTAAGTATTCAAGTGCATAACACAGTCTCGCTTCTCTCGCTTTAAATTGAAAGCTACAACTGGTTTAGCTTAGTGAGGAAGGCAAGTGGAAAGCCAAGATAAGCCAAAAACTAGGTCTCTTGGGTCAAACAGTTAGCAAAGTTGTAAAGGCAAAGGAAATGCTCTAGAAAGAAATTAAAAGTGCTACTCCAATGAACACATGAAAGACAAGAAAATGAAACAGTCTTATTGCTCACATGGAGAAAGTTTGAGTGGTCTGAATGGAAAATCAAACCAGCCACAGCATTCTTTTAAGCCAAAGCCTCATCCAGAGCAAGGCCCTAACTCTCTTCAATTCTATGAAGACTGAGAGAGGTGAGGAAGCTGCAGAAGAAAAGTTGGAATCTAGCAGACATTGGTTCATGAAGTTTAAGGAAAGAAGCCATCGCCACAACATAAAAGTGCAAGGTGAAGCAGCCAGTGCTGATGTAGAAGCTGCAGCAAGTTATCCAAAAGACCTAGCTAAGATCATTGATGAAGGTGGCTACACTAAAAAATAAATTTTCAGTGTAGATGAAACAGCCTTCTGTTGGAAGATGTCGTCTAGGACTTTCATATCTAGAGAGGAGAAGTCAATGCCCAGCTTCAAAGCTTCAAAGGACAGGCTGACTCTCTTTGTTAGGAGCTAATGCAGCTGGAGACTTTAAGTTGAAGCCAATGCTCATTTACCATTTTGAAAATCGTAGGGCCCTTAAGGATTATGCTAAATCTATTCTGCCTGCCCTCTATCTATGGAACAACAAAGACTGGATGACAGCACATCTGTTTACAGCATGGTTTGCTGAATATTTTAACCCACGGTTGAGACCTGCTCAGGAATAAAAATTTTTTTTCAGAATATTACTGCTCATTGACAATGTACCTGGTCACCCAAAGAGCTTTGATGGAGATGTACAAGGAGATAAATGTTTTCTTGCCTGCTAACAAAACATCCATTCTGTAGCCCATGGATGGAGGAGTCACGTTGACTTTCAAGTCTTATTATTTGAGATATACATTTGATAAGGCTATAGCTATCACAGAGAGTGATTCCTCTGATGGATCTGAACAAAGTAAATTAAAAACCTTTTGGCAATAATCTATCATTCTAGGTGCCATTAAGAACATTTGTGAGTCATGGGATGATGTAAAAATATCAACATTAACAGGAGTTTGAAAGAACTTAATTCCAACCTTCATGAATGACTTGGAGGGGTTCAAGATTTCAGTGGAAGGAGTAACAGCAGATGTGCTGAAAATAGTAAGAGAACTAGAATTGGATGTGGAACCTTCTGGGCGCAGTGTCTTAGACCTGTAATCTCAGCACTTTGGGAGACCAAGGCGGGAGGATCTCTTCAGACCAGGAGTTTGAGACAAGCCTGGGCAACATATCAAGACCCCCATCTCTACAAAAAATTAAAAAAATATATAGCTGGGCGTGGTGATGCATGCCTGTATTCCTAGTTTCTTGGGAGGCTGAGGCAGACAGATCGCTTAAGCCCAGGAGTTTGAGGTTACAATGAGCGATGATAGCACTACTGTACTCCATCCTAGGTGACAGAGTGAGACCCTATCTCTAAAAAAATAAAAGAAAGATAAATAAATAAATAATTTGGAAAAAAGTGGAGCCTGAAGATGTGACTGAATTGCTGCAATCTTATGACAAAATTGGAATAAATAAGAAGTCTCTTTTATAGATGGGCAAAGAAAATGGTTTCTTGAGATGGAATCTACTCCTGGTAAAGATGATGTGAACATGGTTGAAATGATAAAAAAGGATTTAGAAGATTACATAAATTTAGTTGATAAAGCAGTCGCAGGGTTTGAGAGGGTTGACTCCAATTTTGAAAGTTCTACTGTGGGTTAAATGTTATCAAACAGCATCACATGCTACAAAGAAATCGTTCATGAAAGAAAGAGTCAATCAATGTGGCAAACTTCATTGTTGTCTTATTTTAAGGAATTGCCACAGCCACCCTGATCAATCAGCAGCTATCAATATCAAGGCAAGACCTCCCCCACCAGCAAAAAGGTTAACTATTTGCTGACAGCTCAGATGATTATTAGCCTTTTTTAGCAATAAAGTATTTAAAAATTAAGGTATGTACATTTTATACATAATGCTAGTGCACATTTAATAAACTACAGTATAGTGTAAATATAACTTTATTTGCACTAGGAAACCAAAAAAATTGTGTGACTCATTTTATTGAGATATGCATTTTATTATGGTCATCTGGAACTGAAGCTACACTATCTCTGATGCATGCCTGTAGTCATTTCTCCATTGATAGGCATTTGGCATGCTGCTATTTACTACAACATGATAATCAATATTATACTAAATAAATGTATCTATGTCTTTTTATACTTGTGGTTTTATTTCTTTGTAGATTCCCAGAGTAGAACTACAGAGTTAAAGGTTATTTTGCAAAATATAATTATTAAAGATGCCTCCAGTTTACTTTCCCAAAACATAAACTCATGAAGTAAGTCATCCTCCCACCATTAATAAATTTGAATGTCTGTTTCCCCACACTCTTGACAATACTGGACATTATCAATCTTTCTAATATTTACCAACACAAAGGTTTAGGATCAGGGTTAGGATTAAAGTAAAAAATGGTATCTCACTGTTTTGTTTTGCATTTCTCTGCCTGCTGGCGAAATTAAGCCTCTTCATTGTCTATTTGCATATAGTCTTTTAAGAATTGCCTTTCATTCTGCTCATTTTTCATATTTAATGTGTAGCAATTCTTTGTATATTAGGGATATTTTTCATTCACAAGTGATGCACATATTGTTCTCCCAGATAAATCTTATATTTTTATATCTTGTAAACTCCTTGAGGACAATTACTGTATCTTAGAGCCTGTCTCCCAATCCCTTTTTGCTAGCAACCCAGGCATATCATATAATAATATGTCCACTGAGGAGACTCAATAAATTTATTCAACAATTTCAACCGACATCAATCAACAGTAATTTGGTCATACAGTTTGACCATACAAATAATCACTGTACAGTGAAGCATCTAAATACCCTAAAATGTCTCCTGGGTCAAGTGAGGCATTTCCTTTTTTGTCCAAAATTAGCTCTCATGTTAATGCCCCCTGTGACCTTTAGGCTCACCACTGCTTAGTCGCAACAAAGAAAGGACATCCCAGAATGCATTTGAGCCCAATGATAATTTGTGAAATTATAGCTATAAAGAATATTTGAGAAAAAAATTGAGGAAAATGATTAAAAGGAAGTTTTTGGCATGTGCATGTGTGAACACACACACCCCACACATACCAATGCAGAGCAGTGTTTTAATTCTAGCACAAATCTGCCCACTATATGGTGTGTAGACCCTGCCTTTGTTGCTACAAGAATATTAAAAAGCATACAAATAAAAACATTAGAGAAATATATAAACCTTGCAAACATTTACACTGTGAATATCAAGAGAAAGTTGATTATGTGTGGTGGCAAAGAAAGTTTTAAGATTTTCATTCTAGCAAAATTCACAATGATTTCAGGCATTTGGAAACCATTTAGATTGAGGTAGGATTTGGAGAGTTTGTTTCAATGACGTAAGAAAGTGAACTGGGAAATTTAGGATGCAGGTGTAGGATTTATTCCATCGTGGGAGTTTGGAAAGGAAAACAATTGGTACATAGATAATACAGGGTGTTCTGAATAAAGATGTTGAGGTTTGAGATAGGGTAGATAAGGCTTATCCATCCCATCAGAGAGAATTAAGGTTTGCATCACCACTATGGGGGCTTAGTTATTTTCATCCCCATCCAATGGGGTCACTTGCGTCTCTGCCACCAATTTCTTCTCTGAGAGGGTCTGTAGGAACCATGTGAGTCCTGCTACAGAAAACCATTACTTCAGTGAAGTACCTTTGTTAATCAGATGCCGTTAACTAAGTAAGGTATTCCCAATGGAAGACTTCCTTTAGTTTATAAATGATATATATAGAAAAGGGTTGAATTATAAAATTCCATACAACAGAATCATTATAAATATTCCTTTAACTTCTAATACCTATGACTCTAAAGTGTATGTGCCAACACTAAGTAGAGCGATAAAAGAAAGGATAAAGCTTTTCTGATTTATCTCATTTCACAGAAGAGGCATTACTGTGACCCTCAAGAGCTGCAGGTGTAAATACCGATCTCTACTCTGACTCAAGCCTGTGAAAACTAGCTCCTGGATAAACTGGCCCAATTTGTCTCTAATTATAGAAATGAAGTACATCTTTCTTATACCGAGCCTTTGAAAAGTATAGAATTGAACTTTGATTTAGAGAAACAAGGCCACAAAACACACTATTGGTTCGCACATAGTATGTGCTCAATAAATATATACTAATTAGTTACTTGATAGCAGTGAATCTTTTGGCCTGACTAATCTTGATATTGCTTTAAATCTCTACTCTGTCCATGTAACTGTTAGAATGTAAGAGCTACTACAAATTAAATAGCAACACTTCAAAAAGGTAGAGTTGGCCTATATCTTGAAATCAAACTATACACGGAAAATGCAGGATAAAACTTGAAATCCAACTCTCTCAAGAAGACACATTTGCTTTTTAACTGACATAGTATACCTCCTCTTCAACCACATCTTTCCCTCACCACGATAGGTAACATTTTTAAATCCCTTTTTTTTTTTTTACTATAAATTGCTTATATGTGTCTGTTTAAGGCCACTTGACTTCATAGTCCATTCAAAATGCAGTTCAAAGACACTCACCTAATCCATTTCTTCTAAACAATGAGCCTAGTTTGACTGTAGAAAAAGAAATATTGAAGAATCTTCTAGGGAGGCTTTGAACATTGCCCAGGGAAAGGGCACCTTCACGGAATGGCTAAATACTTTGAAAACCCTAAGGAGCTTTGTAGCTAGGGATGACCTCCTAACCTTTCAACAGCTTTTTGCAAACAAAATCTTTCAGGCTTCATCTAAAAGACAGGTGAGCAACAATTTGAAGAATGAGGTTTTCCTTTGTGTCAGATTATAGAGATCAGCAATTCTAACCTTTTTGTTCTATTATATCTATTATCTTTCTGATCTAAATAAGGAATTATTTATTACCTGAAAACGGTGGTATTCAGATCACAAGCCTCCTCTGAGCATTGACTTTGATCCTCAACCGTATGTAGAGATTTAGAGAGGAGAAGGCAACTTATTTAGAAAGAATCCTAAGATACGTTCTGGGAAGTTGCCTCTCCAGGCAGAATGCACTCTGGTCATTGACACTGAACCTGTCTTACAATTTCTTGATCTCAATTTGTTTTGGATGCACATTCCTCCAGTAGCTTGATGTTTCACTTTTCCATGTAGATGGAATTTCTTCTCCATGCTAAGAAATAAATGGGTTTACTAAAATTTTAATTCAATGCAATTTTTTTACAAAATCACAAAGGGATTAGTTTATATTCTTCCACTAATATTTCCTGGTAATAGTCTAGGGAGTGTTCACCATACAACAGAAAAAAGTCTCCTGGGAAGGGACATGTTACACTAATACAATGGTTCACTCTTCTCCCACATGAAATCGGGGGTCATTGTTAAAACTAAGCCCCAAAGATATTTCAAATCTTAAATAAAGTAGCTGGAAAATTTTTGTTTAAAAGCAACACTTAATACTCTTTGAATACTGTTTTTGGGGGCAGATTGTTCCTTGTGTTCTGGGAAAATCAATCAAAGAGATCTTTCCGTTTTCAAACATAAAGTAAAGGCCCTTTTCTGAAATGGAGATTTTTGAGGCTAGTAGCTACAAAGAGCTAAACTGCTCTGGGTGGTAATAATATAAAGTTGCCTCTGGTGTAGACAGCATTGGATCTCTGCAAGTTATGCTTCCTTCAGAGAAAAAAATGTTCTCTTTCTTACAATGGATTGAGTCTTTTCTGTGCCTGTTCTGGGAGTCTGAGAGGGAAAGAGGTAGGATAGGAGGGAGGGAGAAACTGGGAGACAAAGGGAGGAAGGGAAAGAGACAGACAGACAAACAGAGAGACAGAGGGAAACAGAGAGAAAGACAGAGACAGAGACAGACAGACAGAGAGACAGAGACAGAGATAGAAGGGAAAATAGGAGGGAATCAGCGGCTGACAGGAAATCTCTATCTGTGGGCCCAAGGCTGAAGGAGGAACTGTTTTCAACAGAGATTACGAGGGATGGGGAAATGTTTTGAGTATCTGTATTGGGAAACAAAGGCTCAAAATCATTATAATTTCAGTATTAATGGAAATATGACCTTGTTTAAATATGCCCATACTTTTTAATCTCACAGGTTGATGAAACTTAGACATACACCATTACATACCAAAGGAATAAAAGATTCCCATTGTTACAGACTTTTTACCAAATTAATATTTAACCTGTGCTAGTGGAGGAGAAAACATGATTGTTTTGCATTTACATACTGTAGGTTACATTCAGTCTCACAATTTAGTTGATTCCATTAAGCAAAGTTTTAAGCTGTAAAACATCTAAAAAATTGCTCGAGTTAAGGTTCTCATTACTTAACAATTATCCTATAATTTGTGATTTTTTTTTAAAAGGATATACTCATCTATAGTTAAGTAGTTCAACAAATAATTATTGATTCCCTGCTGTGTGGCAGGAAATACGCTTGGTAAGTGCTGCGCTTTAGGAGCTCACAATTTCTTTGGCAGCAATGAGTACAGGTCATTGCAAGGCAGTGTGAACCCACTGTGATTGAGATAATTATAGCCGGTGTCACTGGGAGCCGTGAGGGTGGGGTGGCAGCTGCAAGAGGTCGGGGAAGACCTCCCTCAGGTGGGAATGGAGGCCTCGTGATACCTAGGCCAGGAAGGCGGAGTGAGGCATTCTAACATGCAAAATCATGATTGACGGAGAGGGCCATAAAACCACCAGGTGTGTGTACAAATTCTAAGTGACTCGGCTCTATTGAGCAGACCATTTGAGGTGGGAGCCAGTGGGAGAGGCGGTAGGGGACTAAGCCGAAGCCAACATGTCTGAGAACTTGGAAATAAGAATAAAAGTCTTCACATACCCAAATAGACACCACCAAACCCAAAGCTGAATGGATGATGGTCAATTTGCTTCTGATATAAGAAATGTCTACCACATTTTGTTACTCATTTTCTAAATCCATAGTAATGTAAAGCAACAAATAAGTTGTTATACTTAGGGACCCTGGTAAAAACAAAAGAGATAACATCTTGCTAACAACAGGAATAAAGAAAATGATAAAAAGCAGATATAAGAACCTAACACTTTCTAGCTGGGGTCATTTAGCGTAGCCTACTCCATGGATTGTCAAACGTTTTCTGTAAAGGTCCAGATAGTAAACGTTTTAGACTTCGCAGGTCATGTGGTGTCTGTCACAACTTCTCTACTCTGCCATTGTAGCACAGAAACATGCCCAGACAATACACAAGTGAATCTGTGTGCTCTATTCCAATGAGAACTTATTCAAGGAGCAGATAAAGGGCAACATTTAGTCCCCAGCTGTAGGGTGCCAACTCCTGGTCTAGTCAAATGGTCTACTTTAATGACCCCTGAAGGCAATGCTATGTTATTACAAAACCATAATTGATGTTGATAATACTATAATTGATGTTTATAATTATGGCCTTAGCTCAACAAGAAAAGTTTTAATTATGTTCAGTGTCCTCTAGTTAACAAGTCAGGAAAATTTGTAAAGTATGTTAGAAAAAGTCTATCTGGAATTAGAAAGAATTTTGGTAGTTAAGGGATAAATGCTAAGTTACATGGGAGGAAAAAAATGTGCAAATAATAGTGTTTTCCCTATATGTTTGCATGGCTGAAGTTTTTACTCCTATGGATTTTTGTGTGAGCATATATATAGTCTTTATGCATATGGTTTAAACCTGCACAATCCATATGAGCACTTGAAATGTGGCTAGTGCAGAGGAACTGCATTTTTAGCTTCATTTATTTTTAATTGAGTTAAATTTAAATTTGAAAGCAGATGCTACATTCAACGATTTAAAAACTTTAAAAGATGTTTACTATAACTTGGGTAAACTGTTCAACATAAATCTTTGGAAATCTAAATACAGATCAAGTATTTTTCGTGAAAATTTACATTTAACTTGAGATGTGCTATTAAGTGTAAAATACACACCAAATTTTTAAAACTTAGTAAAAAAAAAGAATGTAAAATATTGCATTAATAATTTTTACATTGATTAGAAGTTGAAGTGATTATATTTTGGATACATTGGTTTAAACAAAATATATTTTTAAACTAATTTCACCTTTCTTAATTTTTTAAATGTAGCTGTTGAAAATGTTAAATTATGTATGTGTATTGCATTATATTTTTCTTGGGCAAAGTATCCAATGTATTTCTATTGTCTAGAATATCCCATTGAGGGAAGTCAACATTTTTCCAGCTGTATTTGAAGATTTGAGAAAGATTAGACCACACATAGTTTGTTCCACACAGAGTTAATGGGAGAGGGGAAATTAAATCTGTAGTCCTGATATTCCAGCTCTTTGGCTCATTTTATCGAACTGTGATGCTTTAATAACTTTTAATGGAATCAAATCCCCCCTGAGATATCTTCAAATCTGCATTATTTGGCTAATGTAAATTCTAATGTTTATGAAGGGACCAATATCTGAAGCAATCAATTGTAATCCCCAGGTGATGGGACCCCTCGTCTTCCACAGACTTTGAGACTGAAGAGGTGCCCAACACCAGCAAATCAATCAAATATGCATATCCTGATGACCCTTTGAGAAAGAGCCAATAAAATCCAGATATGCTCTTGGTTTCTCTAAATATTCCCCCATATAAGCAAAATGTACGGCAGCAGAACTAAAACCAGAACCCAGGTATCCTGACTCCCAGTTAAGTTTTATTTTTTTCAGCTACTTCTCATTCAAATATAATTAATATAAAAAGTAAAAGGCACAGGCAAAGAAAAGCAAGAATCTATTTTTTTCTCCAATTTGAGATTACAGCAATAAAATTTTGGATAAATTTACAACAAAAGTTATAATCCCACCTACACTTCTTACCTGCCCTAAACCAAAAGAGTAATAATCAAAACATTAACAGATTGTACAACCTGGCAGAGCTGGGGGGGAAGTTTAAAGAAGAGAGAAGGGATTAAGAGGTGGCTTAAGAGGGGATTGTGTGGGATGGTGATATTCTGTTTCTTGCTTGGGTAGTGATTACATTAGGGAGTTCACTTTACGATAATTTATTAAATTATACACTTATGATTTGTGCCTTTTTCTGTTTGTGTGTTACACTCCAATAAAAAGTTGAGAAAGATGTTTTTTCATAAGTAGGAAATAAAATAAATTATACTGAGCATTCAGTGATCAGGGCTAATGTCTCTCAAACATGCAATAGGTAATGAGTACCATGATTTGTTTGAGGAACTCCATCAACATTTCCACGGGTGCTAGAAATTTCACCATTAGGAATTCAGCCCTTGTGGTTAAGCCAAGATCCTGTCACATGCAATAGTGACTGGAAGTGTGTCACAGATTATTGGGTGTTTGTTCATCTTTAGGAATTAAGTGCGAGAGCTTTGGCATCAGAATATCCAGCTCACATTCAGGTTCTACTACTTACTAGCTGTTTCACTTACTTTTGCCATATAACAAAATACCCCAAAACTTGATGACTTAAAACACCATTTTATTTTGCTTTCAGATTCTGTAAGTCAGGGATTTGTGGAACTGCTCATCTCATTGATATTTTGCTCCTTATAGCATTGACTAAAGCCACTCAGTGATTCTCAGCTGGTAGATGAGCTGGTCCGGAGGGTCCAAGACAGCTTTGTTTACAGTCACATGTTTGGCGCTGGAGATGAAATGACTTAAAGGCTAGGATTGCCAACCAGAGCATCTGCACCTGACCTCTCCATGTGGCTTGGCTTCTTCACAATATAGCAGCCTCAGGATAATCAGACTTCTCACATGGCAGTTCAGGGCTCTGAGCACAAATGTTCCAGTGATCAAGGCAGAAGCCACAGTGCCTGTATCTTCTAGATGCAGATGTCAGTATCATATGAGCCATATTCCGTTAGGTGGAGGAGTCATCATAAGCCCACCTCGATTCAAAAGGAAGGGACATAGACCCAACCCTTTAATGGGAGGAGAGGCGTGGTCACATTGTGGAAGAACATGCAGGATGAGAGATAGTGTGGCCATCTGCAGAAATTACCATCTGCCACACTAGTGTGAGCTTGGGCAAATCTTTTAAACTCACCAAGACTCAGTTATTTTGTTTGAAAAATGATAGTGATAATAATAGCCACCTCAGGGGATTGCTTTACGGATTAATGAGATAAATAACGCATATGAGGTGCTTAGTACAGTGCCAGGGTCACAGGAGACCAGAAAACATTTTTTATTTATCTCCCTATTAAGGTGGCAGGAGCTGAGAAAAGTGGAAGAGGATAGAGAGGTGGCTGTAAAATAAATAGAATAAAAGTCAGAGGGAGAAGCCTAGATAGAAGGACACAGAAGGAAGGAACAGGCAAGTCACACAATAAGGGATGCTTTCCAAGATGGCAAAGTGTCCTGAAAACAGTGTTGGGCAAGAACTAAAAAGAAACTTTCTCAGCTTCCTAATTTTTCCTAGGATTGGCCCTGGTATTTGGTCAAGCAAGCAGTGAGAGATGACTTGTTTATAAAAGTCACTTTCATTAGAAACATCAGATTGTCTTCATTCATAGGGTTGCCAAGAAAAATAAAAGAGGGACCCCACTTTTGACACATTCTGACTCTGACAGCAAAGAGTAATCTTTCTTAAGTGTCTAAACAAATGAACATCAACCTTTCTGGGCCATGATGGTGCCCTGGGATTTGCCATAGAAATGGAAGGATGTAACAAACTTTAAGTGAAATAAATAGATCTCTTCCAAACAACTCCCAGATGAGCCAGGTAAAGGGATCTGTATTACAGGATGTTTTATTAATACTTAATGGAAAAAGCCAAAACCCCTTTGCCACTTGGCAGTTGTGAAATAAACCTTTTTAGCAAATGACGAAAACAGGAAGTTATGTTAATTAACACTTTGTGTGGTACTAAAGCAAGATTTTCAATCATAAAACTGGTTTATCAAGCATCCATTGACAACTAGTTAAATGATGTTTGTGCCATTTTTAAAAATTTTAAAAATATGGAAACAGATGACAGACTAAGTGGATAATAAATGCTACGGTAGGTTCTCTACACAGATTTAACAACACCCTTTCAGCTTATCAGTCAAGAATACTTGTTGAACACCTACTGGATACTAAATTTGGGTCACGAGGAAGGCATAGCATCTCTACAGTCTCTTAATAAAGATATAAATTGGAGAATGTCAAAAGTCATAATAATTGTGATTCTATACTGGAGGAGCTGATTACGATCTTGGATTTTGAGCTTTCAATCCAATGAACAGAAAGAAAACCTACAAATATTTACTTATTTCCTACCATGGGCACAGGCCTTGCTATACACAATGGGGTATACAAAGTTGAGTAAGATCCAATTGCTATTGTCATGTGTGTCATAACCTTGTGAAGGAGACAGAGGAATATCTCATCAACTCTATTATGAAGCTTATAAAAATCAAATATCATAACAGAGATAAAACATCATTCTTTGGGGATGTTTGGAATAGAGTAATTCATTCTAACAGGGGTGTAGTGAACAGAGGTTTATTAAAGAGAGTGGAATTTGAATAGGAGCTTTAAAAAATAGGTAGTACTTTGAAGGAATATTTAAGGTCTAAGAATATTCAAATATACTGAGCAAATAGAGCAAAGGCTCTAGAAGCAGTTAAATACAAGGAATATTCCAAGAGGAGGGAGCTCACTACACTATGAGCTCCTTGAAGGCAGGGATTGTTTCTGCTTATTTCCAACACTTTGCTGGTACATGGTAAAAGCTCAATCAATGTTAAACAAATTAGTATTGGGTAATGTTCATTTGGCATTGGGCAATTGATGTAGAATTAAAACATTACATAGAGGCAAAAAAGAAAAGAAATATTTGAATGCCCAGGCCAAAAGTTCAGACCTTATTTCATACATAATAACGTGAAAGATTGATGCTATAGAACAAATTAACAACATGGTACAAAATGAATGAGAACTTGAGGGAATGTAGTGGCAGAGATGAACTTCTTTTCTGTTTATTTCCCTCCAACTAGGTCTATTCTTGTGGTGGGTATTCAGGAGGGGAGCTTACCCAATATATTAAAACAAAAGAATGAGGCAACAGACAGAGTAAGTTACCATAATTTTATTTCCAACTCTGTTGTTAGACTTTCTCTACTCTATTTTCAAATTTCTCAAGACTTGATCTAATCCATCTTCAAATTGAGCTAATTGTGATTATGTCTTAAGCCTTGAAGACAAAGGGGGAGAAATCACTAGAAGATCAATTCCCTTGACTACATAAGAAATGGGAAAACTTTGGTACAAGCAAAGAAAGGCTAAAATAAAAATGAAAGCAGCATATAGTAAAAAAATGTTTGCAGTAAATAAGAAAGATAAAAAGTATTATACATTTATTATATAAAGAGATCACTCAATTTGGTAAGAAAAATACTAAGGAATCAGTAGATAAATGGCCAAAAGTCTTAGGTAGCTAAAAGATTATTCACATGAAAAGAAACATAAATCAAAATGGGAGTGTTCAACCAGGATAGTAAGAAAAAAATGCGTGTTAAAACAGTGATATGTCATTTCTTACCTAAAGTATTAAGTTAACCATAATTATGCTTTAATGTTAATGGTCAATTCTGCCAAGGTTGCAATACAATTGCTATATTTATGCATTGTTATGGTAGTATTAGTTGGTGCAACTCTTAGAAATCTACTTGACAAAGTGTACCCAGAGCCATAAAAACAGTGAGTCCTGCTCATGGTACTTGACCTAAAAAAAAAAAAAATCCAAACAAAGGAAAAGGTATAGGTTTGAAGAAATTAATTTCAGTATAATTATAACAGTGAAAATCTTAGAAAAGCACAGTAAATTTAACAAGAAGTTATTGAGACTCTCTACATTGCCCTCTGTGATAATAGCAAAAAAACTAAGAAGATAGAGTTGCTGCCATCTATATGGCAGATATATGAGCTCACTCAAGACAGAACTTCTTATTCTTGTTCAAAACTGAGCCTCATGTAAGCCTCATGGCAACCACAGAGAAAAAAGCTATGGTAGATACACAAACAAGAAAGAGAAAGGAATCAAAGCTTAGCACTGCAGCAAAACACCAAACCCCAAAGGTAGACAACAAGAGATGAAGAAAGGAACAAAGATCTACAAAACAACCAGAAAACAATTGACAAAATGGCAGGAGTAATACCTTACCTATCAATAATAACCTTGAATGAAAATGGACTAAATTCTCCAATCAAAAGACATAGAGTGGCTAGATGGCTAGAAAGTAATCCAACTATATGCTTCCTACAAAAGACCCATCTTAACTTTAAGGATACACAGCCTGAAAGTGAAGGGATGTAATAAGATATTTCATGCAAATAGTAACCCAAACAGAGCAGGAGTGGCTATACCTACATCAGATAAAGTAGATTTTAAGTTAAAAACTGTCACAAGAAACAAAGACTTTATAGCAATAAAATGCCTTCTTTAAAAAAGAAGAAAAATCCAAAAAAATAGACTAACATTATGCCTCAAGGAGCTAGAAAAAGAACAAACTAACCTCAAAGTTAGCAGAAGGAAGGAAATATAAAGATCAGACAGAAATAAATCAAATAAAGAGGAAAAAAACAGAAAAAAATCAAGAAACCCAAGATTTAATTTTTTGAAAAAATAAACAAATTTGGCAAACCCCTAGCTAGACTAAGAAAAAATGAGAGAAGACTTAAATAAACAAAATCAGGAATGAAAGTGGATACATTACAACAGACACCTCAGAAATTAAAAGAATCATAAGGAACTATTGTGAACAATTATATGCAAACAAATTGGATAACCTAGAAGCAACAGATAAATTGCTGGAAAAATATAACCTACCAAGACTGAATCAGGAAGAAATAGAAAGCTGAATAGATAGATAAATAAATAAATAAAGGGATTGAAGTAGTAATTAACAACCTTCCAACAAAGAAAAGCCCAAGACTAGATGGCTTCAGAGCTGAATTCTGACAAATATTCAAAAAGAATTATTACCAATACTTTGTGAACTCTTCCAAAAACTAGAGATAGAAGAAATACTTTTAAACACATTTTATGAGTTCAACATCACCTTGATACCTAAGCCAGACTAAGACACTGCAAGAACTACAGGCAAATATCTCTGAAGAATATTGATGCAAAAATTCTCAATAAAATACCAGCAAACCAAATTCAGCAACACATCAAAAAGATTATACATCATGACCAAGTGGGATTTATCCCTTGGATATAAGTCTGGTTTAACATACACAGATCAATCAATGTGATACATTGCATTAACAAAATGACAAATAAAAACAATATAATCATCTCAATTGACACAGAAAAAGCATCTGACAAAGTTCAACATCCTTTCTTGATAAAAATTCTTAACAGTTTAGGCATAGAAGGAAAGTTCCTCAACATAATAAAGGCCATTTATGAAAAATCTACACCTAACATCCAAATTAATGAGGAACAATGGAAAGCTTTTCCACTAAGACCCAGTACAAGACAGGGATGCCCACTCTTTCCACTTCTATTCAACTTAGTACTGGGCATACTAGCCTGAGCAATTAGGCAAGAAAAAGAAATAAAAGGCATTTATGTAGGAAAGGAAGAAGTGGAATTGTCTCTGTTTGCCGATGACATGATCTTATAAATAAAAAATTCTAAAGACTCCACCAAGAAAAAGTTAAAAGTAATAAATAAATTCAGTAAAGTTGCAGGTTACAAAATCAACATACACAAATCAGTAGCATTTATATACATTAACAATGAAAACTATACAAAAATAAATTAAGAAATTCCATTTACAATAGCATCAAAAAATGAAATAAAATAAAATACTTTGGAATAAATTTAACCAAGGAGATGAAAGATCTATACATTGAAAACTATAAAACAATGATGAAAGAAATTGAAGAATACACAAAAAAATGGAAAGCTATCCCATGTTCATGGATTGAAAGAGTTAATATTGTATATTAAAATGTCTATATCAGGAGTGGGGAACCTGTGACCTTTGGCCACATGTGGCCTTCTAGATCCTTTTAATAAAAGGATTTGTTCTGTAAAATTTGGATTCACTCAAAAGGCCACACTTAAGGATCTAGAAGGCCACATGTGGCCTTAAGACCACAGGTTCCCCACCCCTGGACTCTATACTACTCAAAGCAATCCACAGATTCTATGCACTCTCTATAAAAATTACAATGGCATTTTTCACAGGAATAGAAAACAATCCTAACATTTTTACGGAACTAGAAAAGACCCCAAATAGCCAAAGAAATCTTGAGCAAAAAGAACAAGGTTGGAGGCATCACACTCCCTGAGTTTAAAATATATTATAAAGCTATTGTAATCAAAACAGTGTGGTAGTGGCATAAAAACAGACACATCAACCAATGGAATAGGATAGAAAGCCCAGAAATAAACCCAAGTATTTATAGTCAATTGATTTTTGGAAAAGGTACCAAGAATACACAGTGGGAAAAGAACAGTTTTTTCCATAAATAATGTTGGGAAAACTAGATATCTACATGCAGAAGAATAAAATTGGATCCTTTTCTCATACCATGAACAAAAACCAAGTCAAAATGTATAAAAGACTTCAATATAATACCTGAAACTGTAACGCTACTAAAAGAAAACATAAGGGAAAAGCTCCCCAACATTAGTCTGGGCAATGATTTCTTGAATAGGACTCTAGAAACACAGGCAACAAAAGCATAAAACCAAAAGTAGATAAATGGGCTTGCATTAAACTAAAAAGCTTCTGCACAGCAAGGAAAGCAATTAACAGAATGATGAGACAGCCCATGAAATAGGAGAAAATATTTGCAAACCATACAACTGATCTCATAGAAACAGAGTAGAAAGGTGGTTACCAGTGTTGGTAGAGAGAGGGCATGGGAGGGGAAAGGGGAGATGTTAATCAAAGGGTACAGAGTTTCAGTTAGACAGGAGGAATAAATTTTCTTTTTTTTTTCCCCATATCAGATGGATAAGGTGCTGACATCCTAACGAGGTTTGAGGGAGACATATCTCACACATAAGTGTGAAAACCCAATCATTATCCTTAAGGAAGAATAAGTTTTAGTGATCTATTGCGTTGCATAGTGACCACAGTTATTAATAATGTGTTGTATATTTCAAAATTTCTAAAAGAATAGATTTTTAACATCCTCACCACAAAAAAATAAGTTGGTGAGGTGATAGACATGTTAATTAGCTTGACTGAATCTTTTTACAATGTATACATAGATCAAAATATCACATTGTACCCCATAAATATACATTATTATTATTTGTTAATTAAAATATATTAATAAAAACATATTATAAACCATAATCCTTTACCATCAAAAATAAATTTCCATGGCATTCTTCACAGAAATAGAAAAAAACAATCCTAAAACATGTATGGAATCAAAAGATACGCACAATAGCCAAAGCAATACTAAAAAAGAAAAACAAACTTGGAGGCATCATAATTCCTGATTTTAAATTATACTACAAAGCTGTAGTAATCAAAACAGTATGGTGCTGGCATAAAAACAGAAACATAGACCAATGGAACAGAATAGAGAACCCAGAAATATGTCCAAACATATGTGGTCAATTAATTTTCCACAAGAGTACCAAGAAGACAAATGGGGAAAAGATAAGTCTCTTCAATAAATGGTACTGGGAAAACTGGATTTCCACATGCAAAAAAATAAAATTGGACCTGTATCTTACACCATACACAAAAATCAACTCAAAATGGATAAAAGACCTAAATGTAAGACCTGAACCCACAAAACGCCTAGAAAAGAACATAGGGGGAAACCTCCTTGACACTGCCTTGACAATGATTTTTTTGGCTAGCACATCAAAATCTCAGGCTATGAAAGCAAGAATAAAAGAATGGGCCACATCAAACTAAAAAGTTTCTGCATAGCAAAGGGAACAATCAGCAAAATGAAAAGGCAACCTACGGACTGGGAAAAAGTATTTGCAAACCACATATCTGATAGGTGGTTAACATCCAAAATGTATAAAGAACTCTTACAGCTCAACAGCAGAAAAACAAATAACCCAATTTAAAAATGGGCAAAAGACCTGAACAGACATTTCTACAAAGAAGACATAAAAATGTCCAACAGGGATATGAAAAGGTGCTCAGCATTAATCATCAGAGAAATACAAACTGAAACCACTATGGGATGTTATGTCACACTCATTAGTATGATTACTATCAAAAAGCCAAAAGATATAAGATGTTGGTGAGGATGTGGAGAAAAGGGAACCCTAGTGCTGTTGGTGGGAGTGTAGATTGTTGCTGCCACCGTGAAAAACAATATGGAGCTTCCTAAGAAATTAAAAATAGAATTACCATAAGACTCAATAATCCCTCGTCTGGATATATACCCAAAGGAGACAAAATCACCACCTCATAAAAATATCTACACTTCCATGTTCATTTCAGCACTATTCACAATAACCAAGACAAGTGTCTGTCAACAGATGAATGGATAAAGAAAATGTTTTTAACATTTGAGAGGTCTCAGATCGCAAAACATGAATAACGGTTTGGACACTCTTTCCAGAGGGGGGAAAAACTGTTAACTTGCCTATACAAATTGTTGCAAACTCTCTGAATGTCTTCACAAACACCTGGTTCTTGGAAGGCAATCTATGAATACACTTACGATCCAAAACCTAAGCTCAGAAACTTTGGTTTAGCCAGTGAAATGGTCCAAAAGTTGCTTAAAAACTAACATGTCCAAAACTACTACTCTTATTTGTCTGCTTTCATGCCTAAAATGATCTGCTATTAATATTAAAATGCTATATCTTGGAAATGAGAAAAAAAAAGAAAGTGTGGTGAATATATATACAATGGACTAATATTCAGCCTTAAAAGAAAATAAGATCCTGCCATTTGTCACAACATAAATGGACCTGTAGGGCATTATGCTAAGTGAAATAAGTCAGGCAGAGGAAAAAAAATTGCATAATCTCATTTATATGTGGATTCTGAAAAAAAAAAGGAAAGAAAGAAAGAAAAGAGTTCAAATATACAGAGATAGAGAGTAAAAGAGTGGTTACCAGGGGCAGGGTGGGGGATTGGGGGGGAGGAAGATGTAGGCCAAAGTATGCAAAACAGCAGATACATAGGATGAACAAGTCTAGAGATATAAGGTACAACATGAAGACTATAGTTAATAAAATTGTATTGGGTTAGAGATTTTTGTTAAATAAGTAGATTTTATCTGCTTTTGTTACAAAAGAAGTAGCTATGTGAGATAATAGGTATGTTAATTTACTTCACTATAGTAACCATTTTAATACCTATATGTATTCCATAATATCATGTTGTAAACCTTAAATATGCACAATAAAATTTATTTTAAAAAACTTTTTTAATGTTTTAAAAAACAGAAAAATTAGTGAGGCATTCAAAAACAGTAAAGGGAGGATATGAGCCTGCCGTGAGCCGCACACTCCTCTAACCTCAAGACCAAGGTTCTGAACAAAGGAAGTCCCTCAGAATAACTTGCACAGCTTTTAAAACATATGCATGTCTTACTCCTTCCCTCAGGAGGTTCTGACTGAGATTCTACCATTTTCAGTTGGCTTTATGGTTAACTACACTGAAAAAGTGTAAAGAAAATATACTTGGATACAGATGTGTTTGGACATGGCTAATCAGATCATTAAGCTTGTCAAATGCTCTATAAAGGAGTAGTAACACACATCAGGAAGGATTAAATTGCAAAAACTTCACCTCCATGCATAGGATGCTGGTGACTCCAAATTGATGCCTTATTTGCATCAATGTTGAAAACCTTTAGTTGCTGAGAAAGTGTTATCATAAATATAAGTGGCAAATTTTCAATGAATAACTAAAATCTAAATGGACTTTTATAGTTACATTGAGCTTCTACTACTTTTCAAAACTTAGTGTCTATTATTAAAGTTATTCATAAAAATAAATAATCTGAAATTCAATAGCGTCCCTTCCTTCTCTCTCTGTCTTTTTCCTTCCTTTTTGCCCATTATAATTGTCCCAAAAGGAAATTCACCTTTTGTACGTATTGTGTAGAGTACTTTCTGCACTATTCCATTTTCCATGCTGTAATTCTCAAGTTGTTTTCAATGTGTGCGGTATTAACAAATCCTAATTGGCTGTGTAATAGGAGCAGACAGCCTATACAGTATTAAGCCACTTCTCCACCACCTATTTTCTGTATGCAAATCAGACAGAAACAAATGTTTGGCCCCAGCTGGGCAAAATGTCCCATTTAGAATTCTTTTCCTCTTCTTTGTTCTTTGATGTTCTGCAAATGAGCTTTAGAACTCCACTCTTCACACAATTCAATTTTACAGACCCATTATCTGAGATATAATGTGGAGGTTAAATATATCAGGGCAGCCATTATGTGAAAATAATTAACAGTAATGAATAATGCACTAATTCCACTGATGAGAGATGGTTTTATGTGTAATGAAGTGTTGGGGCAGCCCTGACAAATGAAATTAAAATATTTAAACACTGTTTTATGATATTACTTTGCTCATATAATTTCCTTTACCTACAATGAGCCACTTGGATTATCGTCATTATCTTGACAGCTCTGAAGGATGAAATAGTGCAAGTTAATGTGACAGCGATTAGTCAGAGGAAAAATCCATCACCCAGGGCAGAACAGGCTGAGGCAGAAAAGACCTCTACCCTGTCCTGTTTCCAACACGAGAAGAATGATACTATCAACATCACTTCAATATTAAATGGATAGAATTATCTTGTCATTCAGTTACAGCCTCTGAAGAACTACCTATTTGTACCTGCAAAGGAAAGGTCAGCCTTTCTTAATCACCCATAAAAATATGTTGATGGATTCTTTATATCAATAATACTGACAGGAACAGAGACAGAAAAGAGACATGACAATTTAAAAGCAAGAATTTTTTTCCTCAAGTCCTTACAGCTTTTTTCGCACAATTTCTGCTTAAGTTAAAATTGAATCTGAGGGTCCATTCTATTGAGGAGGACACCATTGCCTGCTTACTCTATTTACTCTGAGATTATTATATCAGACTCCTAATTTGAAAGCAGATTCTATTTTTGCTGAACTTTATTCCATGAATATTCTTTGGAACAATTATTCCTAAGCCTGTATGTAACATGCAGCAAGTTTGAATTTTAAAAATCTGGTGATGTGATAATCTACCTGTTCTTCATTAAAGTTGATGTTAAAATATGCTCTAAAATATATGATGGGAGAGCAAGTCATTGGTAACACGAATGAGAACTATTGCATTTCCATATTGTCATAGTTTTAGTTTATAAACTGATAATAAGGCAATCATTGGCAGAAATATTTTAACTATATAAAAATGTTTTTAAAAACCTTAAAATTCTGGCTTCTTTTGCTTCAGAATAATTGTGAATAAATGGAGAAATCGCTGCAATTGGAACAGATTTCCAGAGACTTTTGGTACAGTATTCTCTTTGCCTTTGATTACAAGATGACTTTCCTTGATTCTGCTCTCAAGAGAGTAAAAAAAAAAAAAAAAAAAAAAAAAAAAAAGGATATGTTCACTTAAAGAAGAAGGTTTAAGTTCTGTCCACTTTCCTTTAACTAGTTCTAATATATTGGAAACCTTCCTATTCAACAATGCATTATTATATAGAGTGTGAATAACAACATGTTTCATTTGTTAGCGTTTAAACTTGAGTTCAGAAATCTATCTCCTTTATTTCAAGCCAAATCCATTTCCAGAATAGCAAGAGCGCTAGCTTTGCTGACAAAACTTTGCTGAGCCAGCCCTGCTAACATTGGGATACAACAGCACATCAAGGAAAGAGTCACGTGTTCACAATCAATTGTCAAAATGTAAAAACTATGGTTCAGTATTTCCTCTACTGCATAGATATGGAAGTAATATAGCCATCCCTAACGTCAATGGGATAAATAAACAAATACCAAGAAAGCCTCACTTAGGGACTGAAATGCTCATTATTATCTGGGCAGACAATCAAAGTTTTTGGAGAACCAAGAGCACAATATAATAAAACACTTGCTAGCACTGATTCTGGGGAATGAGATAATAGCTTGTAAAAGCTAAGAATAACTACATGACATCAGTATATTCATAATTGAACCTGAAGCTAAAGTCAAAATAGCAAGGCCCATTATGTTAGGGCTGGTGTTGTAGTTATTTGACAGATTTATGTATATATCTGATCTAATTTGCAATGTCATTTTCGAATGCTAATTCATTACTAACTCCTATTTCTACCTCAGCTATCCTTAAGGAAAAGCCAAAAAGGGAGGAAAAGTGCACCACTCAAAAAGCAATCTGTTTGCCAGTTTGAAAAGTGTATGACATCATGTCTAACATATGCCTCTCTACCCCAATAGTAAATATCCTTGAAAACAATATATCTTTTTCCCATACTTCATGCATTTGGTTTGAAAAAATTACAATTTACTTTAATTATCTCACAATGAAGTGCCTGGGCAATAAATCTAACATTAAAAAATCATTTCCAGCAAATTACTCCAATAAAATCAATGAAGGTCAGGCTCAGCTGTAGCAACAAATAAATGACATGCTATTGACAAGCTAGATGGACTTAATTGTCATTTATGAAGGTTAAGGGGATAAAACAATCTAATAGAAAATAGATATTTACTAAACAAAAAAATGGAGGCAAGTGAGATAAAACGAGAAAAAGGAATTCAGGTGTGAACAGCCTCAATATTCTCCTAGCCTGGTCCCAGAGCAAAAATACAAGTTATTCTAACTCTTGGCAGCATGTGTTTGATTAGGTCAATATTTATCTGCTTCAGGATTCTTTGTGATCTTTCTACCTTTTATATATTGAAGTCAGGAAACAGATTTTTCTCCTAATAGAAAATGAAGAATTGATAAAATTGAATAACAGTAGCCAGGTTAAAAGCAGTTTGACCCATTTCAAAATTCCAGTAGCTGCATCTTTGAAAATAGCAAACACTAAGAGGAGAAAGCTTGCCATTTCTCTGATATGAAAGTAACTCGATAATTATGACAGTGTTCTTTACCAGATATAAACCTAGATTCTAAACATTAATATTTAGTTTAAAATTCACTTTTCTACACAGACACTATGAAGACATACCCAAACCAATCTGGAAAGCTTTTCCTAGCTAATAGTTTTCCACTCCTTCTCATATAAATTTTAGTACTGTTTACAATGGCATGGGTCAAACTGCTTTGTCTATACAGATTTCTCAGAATAGACTCCAAAACTTCCTTTCCCTAGAAATGTCCAGGGTCTTTCCTCTGAATAGGCACTGAACTATTGCTTTAATCCTGGAAACCATGGCTTCATAGAATCTTTAAAAGTGAAAAGGAGCCTTGACCACTGAGTCCAATCCTTTCATTATACAGAGGAAGAAACAATACCAGAGCAAGTAAGAAAATCTTCACCTCAGGGTCTTCAGATGTGTCACCTGACTCCCAGAGCAAGGATCTTATCATACTGTCACTTGACCAAAAATGTTAAAAGGGAAGAGGAGGTATTGTCTGCTTCCTGCAGAAAAATGTTTTATCAAAAATATATGATCTACTGTCTGCAAGTGTGTCCTCAATTAGGCTCTGCATTGTTTAAAAGAGGAAGGACCAAGTTACTCAAATGAAAACCGCTCCCGCTCCCCTCCTCCCTCAGCACATGAGCAACTCCAAAAGCAGCTGGTCCTAATTCTCAGATGGATGATCCAGCCACTCCCAAGTCAAAGAAGAAAATAAAGAAAAAGAGAGAAAGAGGAAGGAAGGAAGGAAGATCAAATTTAGTCTTTAAATTTGATGTAGCTGCCTCAAATCCTATGTAGAAAATAAATAAGCAAATAAAAATCTTCCCACAAAATAAAATAAATGTGAATTTTATGTGTGTTTCGGTAATAACTAAAAATTATTTATTTTTGTCTTAGGAAAAGGTTTGATTAAGGTATTTCCTAGAGAAAAACTTAAAAGAAATTTTTTATTAATAACTCATCTGAAAAAGAAAAACAGAAGAAATGATGATACAGTGACATAGCTTAATTAAGACAATATGAATTCGATATTTCATTTTTTTCTTTTAATGACTCTCCCCAATGTTGATAAACTAAAACCACTACGCATTCTCTCAATTGTTAATAAAAAGAATATTTGTTCAAAATTCAAGCATTAGTTCCCAATCCATATTCTTTTGCTATTAGACCTCATTTTGAGTACTATTTCATTTATGAGCACAATGTTAAAATAAAACCACCAAAAATAGTTTTATGCACTAAAAGCACAATTTATAAGAGTCAGTGGGGACTAACTATTCAATATTAGAGTTGGGGACTGCTCAGGCAAATTTCTGGTGAAGCAACGGCTTGTTAAGAGAACTTCACCCCATGAATACGCCTAAGGAGCGTTTTCCTGGAGAAAACCAAAGTGGCAAAGGGAATTTGTTCTCAAAATGAGAGCTACATTATAAATTTTTAATACCCCAAAAGTAATACATCTTCCTCATATGTGGAAGACCTAAGTTCTGGAAGCTAAGGCTCGAGGGAGTTGAGAATAATTTCTGACTCTCAGTAGCCCTGTTAGTTCTAACTATAAAGTGGAAATAAAAATTACTTTTTCATCTTCTTATTCCAGTTGGGCTTTATAAAGACGGGTAAGTCCAGGTGTAGTATCCTCAGCATGTAAGCGCTAAAGAAATACAGAAAGGCCTAGATAAGGTCCAGATGTAATCACAAATGATTTAGCTGCTTTCACTTTATGCCTCCAACTCACAATCCACTCCCAGACACACACACCCACTGTGAGAATCTAGTGCAGGGATGAGGAACTTTTTCATGTTGGAAGCTGCATTAGTTTAGTTGTAATCAAATAAGGCTGCATCCAAGAAACTTCAATTAGATATACTTAAAAATATACATTATTTTGTAAAAATCTAACTACTATGTACTTAATAATTTCAAAAAATGAAAACTATTTGTTAATTTTAAAATTAACTAACCTTTTAATGACTGTCGTGTCTACTTTTTGTTGGAAAGCATTTGAATACTCGGTTGTAGCACGGAGGTCCGCAGTTTCAGCTGATCCTCTAGATGGCTATCAGTCATTTGTGACCTTAAGGGCATCTTGATTTAGGTTAGGTAGGAGAATATAGATTCGCAGCAATAAGTGGTTGAAAAGCAAGAAAGCATTTTTTGGGCATGTTGTCAAAGGTGTGGGTATTCTACTGCATTTTTCCATATTTCAATTGGATCTTTCTTAGCATCAAATAATGACTTTAAAATGTCATCTACTAAGAGCTCAATCAATTCCATCTGTAGTTCTTTAGGTGCCTTAGTGATATCAACTAGGTGAAGCTGAAATGCTAATTTGAGTGTGATGTCATGATTCTCAAAGTCAGTGAAACTTTCATTGTATTCTCCAATCAATAGGTCTATAACAGCTGTGTCTTCTTCAAATGATTCGCATATATCATCCTGCTCATTAACGACCTTTGCTAACTAGGGAACATATTCATCTGAAATTTCCTTTTGAAGAAAAAAAAGCTATCTTTTTTCAAAACGCTTGGATTTTTTGCCACATATCATGTATAGACTTAGTTTTACCTTGCAAAGCAATATTCAGGTCATTTTGATTTGACATGATATCACACAGAAATGCTGCATTCCTATAGAAATTATCTTTCAATAATTCACATTGCTGATTCTGTTCTTCATAAAATTTAACTATCTGTTCTCACAAAGATAAAATTTTGGCTAACACCTGTCCCTGCAATAGCCAACACACTTTAGAATGATACTGTAAATCCACACTGAATACCTCATGTTATGAAACTGATGATGCCCTGTTGCATTTGCACAAATATAGTTAACAATACTTATAACTTGTTGCAAAGTGTTACTTAAAATAGTAGCTTTAGCACAGAGATTTTGCTGACCCAAGATACAATGAAAAGAAATGAAAGCCTCTGGATCTGTTAATATTTTTTTATCTGGGCAATAAACCCTTCATGTTTTCCTGTCATGGAAGGTGCACCATCTGTACATACACTCACTAAATTTACCAAATTCAGTCCAACTTCACAACATTTATCTTGAAAGTTATTGAAGATATCTATTCCCTATGTTCTGTTCACAAGAGTGCCCATAGGGAGTAACTCTTCGTAGCAAAGAAAATCTTCTGTTGTGACCCGAAGGAAGTATAAAACCTGCTCCAAGTCAGTATTATCAGTTGATTCATCCAAAGCAATTGAATAATACATATTTTCCTTTTGAAGTATTGCATGAAGTTATTTTGTTAAGTTGAAGGCTAATTCATGCTGCCTATCAGTTATAGTTCTCCTTGAAAGAGGCAGTTGTTTGTATTTTGAAATGTTATCAGGGTCTAAGCATCCTACAACTTCGACAATGCATTCTTTCACAATTTCTACATCACTGAGTGGCTTTTCTTTTTTCCCGAGTATATAAGCTAGTTTATAAGTTGCTTCAGTGGCATTATTTCTAGGTCTTGTTGTTGCTTAAAAGAATTGTCTTTGTTTTTGATTTTCATCTTTTAATTTCTGTGATACAACCTTCTGCACTCTCCCTCTAATTTAAAATATTTGTGGTCCTTATGAGTGTTATAATGCTGATGAGCATTGAGTTTCTTTAATGTTGATTTGCAGTATCACAAAGCAAGCAAGTCGTCTTATCTTTAGCAGAAACAAGATAATATTGCAATTCCCAATCCTCATTAAAAAAGTCTGTTTTCTTCCTTCAGCATTATTTTGGTCTTCTTTGACATGATGGACTGTTTAGCAGACAGAATTTAAAAATGCTGTCAAGTTGTGCAAATATTCACAATTCCACTTCAAACAGAAACACAGTGCACCGCTGTCAAAAACTGATAAGAGACTGGCATACTCCACCCCCATAAAATTTCACCAACCAGCCTCCTGTGGTAGTGGCACCAGTCAGGTGGGGAAAGTTAGAACTAAATCATGAGTGTAGTAGCCATCAATTTAGCCCTTATGACTTGCTAATCTTATAATGTGCCGGTCAATCTGGAGGGATTATTTCATTGAAACTTATTTTATTCTTTGGTATTTTAAATCTATTCATCTTAAAAATAAAATAAAAATATAAAAGATGAACAAAAATGTATTAATAAAAATAAAAAGATTTGTTCTATAAAATTTAGATTCAGTCAAAAGGCCGTACTTAAGGACCTAGAAGGCCACATGTGGCCTTAAGGCTGCAGGTTCCGCACCCCTGATCTAATGTATGAATTGAGAGTATCTGTGCTTCAACCATGATGTCAATATAAAAGATTTTCAAAACTACCACCTGAGCACTGATTTCTCTCCGAAGATACACCATCACCTTTTCAATTTCTGCCATGATGGCTTCAAAATCGACCTATTGGAAATATTATAGAAATCATCACCTTCCATAGAACAAGCATCTCTGGAAAATTCTCTATTTCTCCTAATGGCACAACCATCCTCATTTGAACTTGTCCAGGCTTCTCTCTTTCCCCAAGTAATCGCACACCACCAGCTCCCATTAGATGTTCCATGAGCACTAGCACATTTTCCTCTGTTTTTATTTCTACCGCACCAATGTGGCTCAGCCCTCATTGCTTCACAAAGAAATAGTCTTCCAAGAGACCAGCCTCCAATCTTTCCTCTACCCACCCAGTTTATCCTGCACATACTTGCAAGATTTGATCTTGACTACAGAATACAAACACTTTACTCCAGACCTTAGCATCTGACTCCCATCTTTCCCAACTGACATAAAGTGCTTTCCTCCCAGTTTTCTCTACAGAACCCTGGTTCTTCAACACACACCCTTTCCCTGACCACTTCCCTGCTCAGTACTGGGCCCCACATGATGGAGAGCCCTGCATTGTGCACCTCTAGCAGTGCTGAAATTCCCCTTCTTCCTTTCTGCTCACCCAACTTTACCCATTCCTGAAGGTCAGCTGCATAGTTTCCCCTCATGCAGCTTTCCCTGCTCTCTCTGCCCAGAGATGATTAATTATTCTTACATTCACTCAATATTTACATAGTAAGTGTCTACTGTGTGAATGATACCACTTTAGGCACCAAGAGAAGATGAAAAGGAAAGACTTGGACAAGCCTCTAAAGGTTTCAGATCTGTGAGGTAGACAAGCCTGGTTCTTAAATGTCTTTCTACTGTAAGGTAGAAAGTGAGAAGCACCCATAGGGAAAGAGCTGTTAAGAGCCAGAGAGACTCAAGGGAGACAGAAAGCTCATTGGCTGGACAACGTGGTGGTGACATTTGCATTTGGAAATGAAATATAGGCTGCTTTTGGACAGGTGGACATGGAAGGAAAAGGCATTTTCTGAATAGCAAACTGGACACAAGAGCACTCTAGAGAATAGCAAGTATATATGAAGGGCAGTGGCTTTCCTATAAACTCTCTAACACTTATTCTCTCTTATTTGTGGAATTTACCATATTTATGGCCAAATTAGGAATTGCATATGTGTATATTATATCTTACAGAATTGTCCCTACTCTGCAAAAGAAGTATTATTATTCCCATTTTATAGATGAAAGGGCAAAATGACTTAGCCAAGATCACACATTTATTAAACTATAGAAGTGGCATTTGAACATGAGCCTGTTGGATTCAAAAAAGCTGTGCTCTTTTCTTCATACCATGGATCACATATTACCAATGATACAAAGATGAATAAACTACAATCCTTACTTCTTTAAGGAAGTTTTTGGTCCCATGGAGAACCAATGTTCAGTATTTATCTGGCAGCCTAATGTGCCAGACAATGGCAGCTTGGACAGCCTCATTTCCATTGTCTTACTTTAAGCCCTCATCCTATCTGGGTGATTATAAAGCTATCCTAACTTGTCTGATTGCTACAGCTCTAATTCTGCATGCCGCCATCAGAGACAGGTTTCTAAAACACAAATCGAAATGTCTCTTCCCAGCTCAAATGCTTTCAGGAACTCTCCATCTGCAAGACAAAGTCCAAATCTTGCAACTCATCTAAAAGTCAAACCTCAGGAGCTGTTCTAAGCCACCTTTTCAGCGTGCATCCTCCACAGGCAGCCAGCATCTCAGCCAGAATAAGCTACTTCCAACTCCTCATTTGTGTCTCCAATACTATCCCCCCTTCCTTGGTGCCCTTTCTCCTCCTTGTTCCCCTTAAAAACTAATCATCCCTCAGAATGAAGTTTAAATACCATTTCCTCTGAGAATCTTGCCTGCCCCTGCTCACATGTTAATCAGCTTATATGACCCTGTAGCATAATTATTTGTGAATTATCATCTCCCACACTGGATCATGGAGTTCTTTGCACATACAACATATAACCAAATATAAGACCCATAATAGGAGCTCAAAAAGTGTTTGTTGAATGAATTAACAGTAAAATAGATGGCACATTAATCAACAGATATTAAAATGAGGAGGGAGAAATTTAACTGCCATAAATACAAGATAGGGAATATGCTGTTGTATGGTGTTGCATAGTCACAGACACCTAGAAATGTAGCCTAGGCTAATAGAATAAGACTTCAAAGAAGTATTTCATTCCCCACTAAATCAGCATTCAGCTGATCAGAATCACCTGCAACCCAGGTAACTCTAAACCACAGCCCTTTCACTTAGTACTATGTGAAGATGATGAGATGACAGAATGTACACTACATAGTGACAATTACATTCATCTTACTGCAAAGTGAACCCACACTCTTTGATGATGATTACATCTCATTTACAACTTCTATACACAGAATATGAAGCACATATGGTGGGATCTGATGCCAGCTTCCCGTTCATCCTCACAAGGGATACTTGCTGAAACTTAGCTAGTGTTAGTTCCAAATAGATGCTCTTCTGTGCATACTAAACTACTTCTTGCCCCTCACACTGCTCTACACTAGGATATCTGCCTCTTGCCTCTTTATTACTGACTACAGAAATTTCTTGATCTTTGCTAATGTACTTGTTCAAAGTGATGTCATTAAGTACTTAGTCTATATCAATCGGATACCAAGAAAGGATTTCTTCTCTCCAATAAATTTTGATCTTCTCCAAGATGCTGCCGGCACCTGCTTTACTAGGTCTAGAAAACAGCCCTGTGGTGTCAGAGCTACCTGGCCATCCATCTAAACCCAAGTTCATTGACCAAGCATGCATTCTCCTGTCACTGGCAGCATTCCTTCATGCAGCAACAGGAAGGGATATAACACATTGTTTGATGAAAAGAATCATTTCCCACTTAGGATCTGAGCTGAAATCCTTGGCACTGGACCTCTGATGGGTCCTTGGTAAAAGTAGTGGCTGCTGGATAGATGTTCTATAAAGCCTTTTCATACCTGCTATTGGCAGGCTATCCAATCACAACTTAAAAAGAAATATCTAGTGATCAACTTTATGAATCCTCAGATATAAACACCCTTACACAACTGTACAATTTTCAAACCTGATTGTTGAATGGTACAGTGTGGAGCAACTTTGAGGTAAACATTGTGTTCAAATTTCAGGCTCCTTCTGTTATGCAAGATGCAGAAAATATGATGAGCTTTTTCCAGATAGATGCTGTAGCCTGTGGCTTAAGGAGTACTTTTTGATTGATAGGGAAATAGCTTTGGTAAGGTGAGTGTAATTATGACAACTTGCCTGGAGAAGGAAAGACTGAGTCCCTACTTGGTAACAGTCATATATAGCCAAGAGGATTTTCATGAAACATGTGGCATGGAGTGACACAAATAAGCCAAGACATAACTGTGAATCTCATTTAAGCCATGAATTTTTTAACAGTAACAATTATATAGGCACAGGGCACATGCTAGCACAGTGTGGTTATACAAAGGTCATTCCAGTTCCCTTTGTTTTCAGATCCAGTCTTCTTCAGTAAACCTGATCCGTTGATTGGCAAGTTGAGCCAATTGAAAGAGATGGTTGTCAGACAAACACAATTGTCTATCTCCATAATCAGTGTTCTTAGAGGGAGGGATTTGTCCTCCACATAGATTTAAATGAGCAGGCTTACTGCCTCAAAGGTAAACTGGTATAGACTGCATTTTCCTCACACCGCCACTTGATTGGATATTGTGGCTATGAAGTATTCTGGGTATACTTTAACAACTCTTTATACTTAAAATATTTAAAAATAGTAGAGAAAGAATTACATGAAGAATCAATAAACACATCCCCTAAAGTAAAAATAAATGAATAGTAGAGGGATTTAAAGAATAAATTCATCTTCAACTGAGATTTGAAAAAAATTCAATTTATTCTTATCCTAATTATTTCATTCAAGGCCCTCAATGCACTCTAGAAATTCTTAATATGATCATGCTATCTGATAAAAAGACTACAGTACAAAGATGGCACCTTTCACTCTACCCAGTGCCGGGTAAATGAGGAAGTGAGAACAGCTAATCAATATTTTTCCAAGGCCTGGACCAACTCACAAACAATAAAAAGGTGAGTTTAAATGAAAAGAATAATGATGCAAATGAAGCCAAAAGATTGCACATAAACTTCTTCAATGAAGAGATTAGGATTTCCCACATACTATGAGTTTAGGGATGCATATGGCTGCAGATATCAGAAAGCCTAACTGACAGAAGCTAGAATAAGGAAAGGCATTTGATTACCTCACATAACAAGAAGTGTAGGAGTGAGTACTTCCCAAATTGGCGCAAGAGCTCAATGAAGTCAGGAAGCCTGGCCAAAGTCTGTGTCATTATGGGCCTTGAACTTGCAGGAAAAAGAGGGCCACTTCAGCTCCAAGCATGTCACATTCAGATAACAGTGGTCTGAGCAGGACAAAAGCTTGGAATTATCAATACTGCTGCACAAATAGAATTGGAATTCTGTTAGCAAGAATGACGGGGCGATGGCTATTATACAGTAGGACTCACACGGGCTGGGGATACTCTGCCTTCTAAGTGTTCTCACAAAACTACATTTGAAATCAATACATTCCTCATGTCTAACACTACAACCCCCCCATTCACACAGCTCCTTGAAAAACCACAAGAGAATCTCTCCATCCATCAATCTAGTTCCCTCTGTCTAGAAGAAAAGGAAGAGATAAACTATCATTGTGAAGTTTTTCTACATCAAAAATAATAATGCTGGGAAGCAGTATCAAGTCCAAAGTAAGTGACAAAATAGCTTGATTTTGGGGGAGCCTGTAATTTGATAGATCACTGAAGGGACAACATTGCTTTTCTAAGATTATAGTTAGTTGAAGGCAAACCTGGTAGCAGAGCCAAAATAGCTAGAATTACCACTCTATATTCTCACTTCTATTCAATCATCAATTCACACATCTCTGTTCTCACTTCATCATCAATTGAAGCATCAACAATCAATTGTTAAGATTTCCACCATTTGGAAACTGTTAAATACATATATATACATATATTCCCACTGGTAATTCTTCATTTAGTTTTTCCTGGAGTTTTAAAACTGTCAGACAACATTTGTTTACTGCAGAAATTTCCAACAGGGAAAATATTGGGAACTTTTACTTTATGATATAATGTTCAGAAAATTACTTTCAAAAACTGTAAATGTATTTTTGACATCTGTAAACATATGAAGGCTTGAGACATACTGAATCGAAATATATTTGTATTTGAAAAATGCAAGCCAAGTTTCTAGGAAAAAATGTAATCACGAGTACAGATATTCAATAAGATGACAATATTGCTAAAAGGAAGTAAAGCAACAAATTGGTATTACTTTGAAAAAGCTACAGAAAGTAGTTGATTCTATTCTAACCAATAATAAATAAGAGACATTTCACTTTAAAAATCCCACTTTGATAGTTAAGAAAACACAGTCCTCTAAAAAATTAAATCTTCTCTTTACAGTGGTTTTATTATTTAGACTCAAAATTCATCCCTTTGAAGTAGCTTTAGGATTGTATTGGTGAAAATATGGCAGGGATAAAAAGCATGGATTTTGAATTCAGGGAGAACTAGATTTGAATGCCTATCTACCATTTACTAGTTGTTTGACCTAGAGCCAGTTACGTAAGTATTCTGAGCCACTTTTTTTAAATAAAAGAAGTAAAAAATAAAAATGAATAAAATAGTTATTTTGCTGGAATGTTATAAGAATTTAATTTGATAGCATTTATAAATCACTTGGCACATAGTAGGCACCTGGAAAAGTGTAGATATTAATAATAAGAGAAGACAGTACAGATTTTTTAAAGGAGAGTTTCACAAGTTCCTACAATTGTGAATAGAACCCTTAAACAGACAAAGTACTTTGGTGAACTAAGCTTCGGTATATTTTCAACTTTTCCCACAAGAGGTAGATTGGGTATTGTTCAGAAATAGTCTCTCTCTCCTCCTCACTTCCATAGGAGGAGTATACTCCTATGAATTAAAGTTGGGCCTGACCATGTAACTTGTTTCAGCCAAGGGGATGTTAGTTAACATGAGGCAAACAGAGGTGTTTTACAGTTCAGCAATTGACTTGCTTTCCTGCCTCTGCTGTTCACCTTAAAATAATACATATGGACCAGCCTACTAATCCCTGTAGCTCCAAGAGAGATACCTGCAGCCCAGCCAAGCTGCCTTCAATGAACTCAACCTAGATTTTCAGTCCCCAACACACAGACACATGAGTGAGCCCAGCTGAATATGACCTAGATTAGCCAAACACATTAATGTAAGAATAAATGATTATTGCTTTAAACCACTGAGTGGTAGGGACAGTTTCTTCAAGGAGCATTTCCCTAGCAATAACTAACTTATATACCACATTTTTGCTATTGTATTTGGAGAGTTGCACATTCATCCATTCACACAATGGTATTTATTTAAGACATATTTCATGAACACTACTGTGTGCTAGGACTGCACTACCCATGGAATTAGAGTGGTAAACAAATAGGCACAATCTTGAGTCTAGGCATGTGTTTAACATCACTGGCTTAAGTTGGAAAACAGAGTCTTCAAATGGTTCCTGTAAGCAAATATTGCTGAGGATTTCAAACACCAATTAAAAGACAAGAAAACAAATATAAAAAGCATAACATATTCCTTCCTTCTTCCTGCACAGAACATAATGTAACAGCAAATTGCTCTCAATTAGGCCCTCTGTACCCTGAAAGGCAGTAAATGTTTTTTGCCTCTCAAGTGAACTTTAGGAGGGTAATTGTTCTGAGTGAACAAAAGCAAACAATATTAGCAAATACCCAAAGCAAGGTGAGTTGTTGATTTTTTTAAAATGTGGAATTAGAAATAAATAAATTACCAGACTCTTCTTAATATATTTTAATAAATGTTTTTATATAACCTTTTTTTCATAACCTTTTTTTCTTCTTTAAAGAATAGATTAGTCCCAGTGCTGTCATGATGGCAGATTCCACTCTAGCTACAACTCACAGATGTGATGAAAGTCCAGATGCTAGATTAAAGATATTAAAAAATTATATCTAAATACATAGCCAAGCTGAAAAAGAAGGTAAGTCCTCCAGACACAGGAATGAAGGGGGAACTCAAAGCCAGATCAGCAGTGTCATTGAAAGCTCAGACACCTAGATGCATTTTAAAGCCAGGTATTATCCTAGGAGTTGGGGAACTGCAGTTTTAATGCCAATGCAAAAACAAGAAATGTGATCTTGGGAGAGGAGCTGAGATGAAGACCATTTTATAGAGCCAGCATCCTTAAATGTCCACCCAGCTAGTAAAAAGAGATAGAATAACTCTACTTACTGGCTTACAGACATAGTAAGGAAGATTACTGTATGTCCCTGTCTCTGGGAAGGAAAAAAAAATCATGCATAAAAATGAAAATTCCAACCTTTGTACCTTGCACAGGTGTCAAGGGCTAAATACCATCCCTGTGCTATGGGAATCCCAAGCTGAGAAATTAAAACTTCTAAGATCTTGACAAAAATTGTGCAATTGCAACATAGGAAAATATATTCAACCTAAGACATGCAGAACTTTCCAAGGAAACAAAGGAAAAAAGTCCCCTGTTAAATACAATAAAACACAAGGAAACAAACCACCATGAGGGAGGATCAGATGTAACAAATAAGAAATGGCATTATCAAAAAAAATAATAATTTGAAGGAAAAAATTAAAAGTATGCTTAAAATAATAAGCATATAACAAAGAGAAAACATGATGAAATATGACCAAAAATTGAACTAAAATTAGCCATGTTTAAGTAATAACAAATAGAACTTCTAGAAGAAAATTTTGCAAGCTAATGGTGGGTAAGAGATTACCCATAAGAAAGCCAAAAAAGAAATTATCCTAATAGAAGCCAAAAGTCATTGATATAATATCTTCAAATAGTTGGTGAAAATAGCTGTCAAACTAGAATTCTATAGCCAGCAAAACTATAATTTTAAAGGAACAAAAATAAAGATACTTTAAGACAAAGAAACTCCAAAAATTTTACCATTTACAGATAATCCGTCATAAAAACAAATAAACAAAAAATCAAAGGGCATACTTTGAATAAGAAGAAATCAAACTTGGAAGAAAAGATATGCAAAAAAATGGTATGCAAAAGAATTATAAAAAAGTAGGCAAATCTAAAAAAAGAATAACTCTTAAAATTTAGGAATACAATTTGTAATAATTATCAAGTATATTAAAGGCATTGTAAGCAAGGGAAAATTAAAATATTGAACAACAATAACATTAAATATGTCAGTGGTTGATTGGAATTAAAATATTTTAAGAACATTGTTCAATAGGAGGAGAGAAATATTTACTGTTTTAGATACTGTTAAATCAACTATGCATGGTAAAAGACAATTGCAGGACAATTAAGGGCAATTAATCTTAATGCTTAAGAATAAGTATTTAATGTATAACTTCCAAATTAAAAGGAGGATAAAAAGCAAAATAAAAACAAAAAACAACAAAAACTTCAATACAATTAAAAATAGAAAGAACAAGGGAATAAAGTATGATAATATAAAACACCAAATAAGATGTAATAAATTAATACTCCCAAAATCAATAATCACACCAAATATAAATGGATTAAACTTCCTTTTAGAAAGATGGAATACAGGCAGTGCCCAATTTATGCTGGTTCAACCTATAATTTTTGACTTTACAATGCTGTAAAAACCATATGCACTCAGTATACTCATCAACATATGATGGGTTCATCTGTATGTGACCCCATCATAAGTCAAGGAGCATCTATACTCAGAATAAAATTTAAAAAACAAAAATCACAATACAGATCTATTTACAATAGAAATGCCAAAATACGATGAAACAAAAATATTGAATATAAAGTAATTAACTGTGTGTGTGTATATATACACACACACACAGTTTTACCATTTATATATATATATAAAAATGGTAAAATTAATCAAAATAAAACTGGTCAAGCAATATTAATATAAAACAGAGTAAACATTAAGGTGAAACCTATTCGAATTTTCATGGCAGAGTTATTGTACAATAAATTGTCTAATAAGAGAAAAGTTTTAAAAATCAATAGATTCAACAAATGCCCAGGGAAAGGAGAATAAGCAAATGATTAAAGATGTATATTTCTTAAAAAAAAATTTACCTGACAGATATAACAATCTTAGATATTTATGCATCCAAAAATAGAGCCTCAAAACATTTAACATCAAAATTTTTCCTGATTATAAGGAGAATTGGACAAATCCACTATGAGGTCAGGGTTGTTTTTTTTTTAAAAAAAACACATTTCTTCCAAAAATATGTAGATTCAGGCATTCAAGAAACAAATAAATATGGAGAAGATTTGAACAACACTAGACATATATACAACACTATACTGAACAATCCGGGAACACGTCATATTTAGGCATACATACATTTTTAAAAATCAACTATATTCTAGGCCATAAAGGAAGTACAAATAAATAAAAAAGAATCAATTCCCCTGATGACATATAATGTGGAGCATCTTTTCATGTGCTTATTTCCCATCCATATATCTTCTTTTTATTTTCTTGGCAGTATCTTTTGCAGAGCAGAAATTTTTAATTTTAGTGAAGTCTGGCTTATCAATTTTCTTTCTTTCTAAAAAGCCATCACCAGAGCCAAAGACATCTAGATTTTCTCCTATGTTATTTCCTAGGAGTCTTATAGTTTTGCATTTTATATTTGGATATGTGATCCATTTTGAATTAATTTTTGTGAAAGGTATAAGCTCTGTGTCTAGATACATTCTTTTTGTATGTGGATGTCAAGAGTACATTTTCTTCATTTTATTACCTTGGGTCCTTTGTCAAAGATCAACTGACTCTATCTATGTAGGTCTGTTTCTGGGCTGTCTATTATGTTCCATTGATCTCTTTGTCTATTCTTCTAATACCATGTTGCCTTGGGTACTGCAGCTTCATAGTAAGTCTTGAAGTCAGGTAGAGTCAGTCTTCCAACTTTGTTCTTCTCTTTCAATATTGTGTTGGCTATTCTGGTGGTTTTGCCTCTTCATATAAACTTTAGAATCAGATAAATATGTCATCAGGGAAATGCATATTAAAAAAACAATGAGATGCCACTACCCACATATTAAAATGGCCAAAATCCAGCACACTGGCAACACCAAAGTGCTGGTGAGGATGTGGAGCAGCAGGGACTTTCATTTGTTGCTGGTGGGAATGCAAAATGATACAGCCACTTTGGAAGACAGTTTGGTACTTTCTTACGAAATTAAACCTACTCATACCATACAATCCAGCAATCATGCTCCTTGATATTTACCCAAAGGGGTTGAAAACTTAGGGTCCACACAAAAACCTGCACACAGATATTTATAGCAGCTGTGTTCATAATTGCCAAAACTTGGAAGCAACCAACATGTCCTTCAATAGGTGAATGAGTAAATAAACAGTAGTACATCCAGACAATGAAATATTATTCAGTGCTAAAAAGAAATGATCTATCAAGCCACAAAAAGATAACAAGGAACTTTAAATGCACCTTGCTAAGTGAAAGAAGCCCGTCTGAAAAGCCTACCATGTGATTCCAACTATATGACATTCTGGAAAAGGCAAAGCTATAAAGACAATAAAAACACCAGTGTTTTCCAAGGGTTAAGGGAGAAGGAGAGATGAATAGGCAGAGCACAGAGCATTTTTAGGGCAGTGAAATTATTCTGCATGATACTATCTGTAAAGGTGGATACATATTATTATACATTTGTCCAAACTCATAGAATGAACACCACCAAGAGAGAACCCTAATGTAAACCATAGTCTTTGGGTTATAATGATGTGTCAATGCAACAAATGTACCACTCTGGTGGGGCTGTTGATAATGGGGGAGTCTATGTATGTGTAGGGATGGGGAATATATGGGGTACCTCTGTCCTTTCCACTCAATTTTGCTGTGAACCTAAAACTGCTCTAAAAAAATTAAATCTATTAAAAAAAGAATCTATATCACATGGATAATATTCTCTACCAACAATATAAATAGTGATATCAATAGAAAAAGGTAGTTTAAATAAACAATCATTTATAGAGTAAAAATATTCTAAATAATTCATTGATTACAAAAACAATAGAAATTGGAAAGTACTTAGAACTGTATATTACAAATAGGAATACTTGGCTGCCACAGATGGTGGAGACTACCAAGAGGACACAGTAGAGGTGCTTCTAAATGGAAGAACCCTTTGCAAATTTATGTTTCAGGATCCAGAAATTAATTTTTATGACAGGGAATTATTGTACAATAAGTTGTCTAACCAGAGAAAATTTTTTTAAATCAGTAGATTCAGGGAGAGGAAAATGAGCAAATCCAAGATAAAAAGTTAGGCAAAAACCTCTCAGGTATTTGTAGCCAAATGCAATCTCAGCCTTTAAGTAAAGAATGCTTCAAAATAAATGTATGTTCTTATGGGAAATGTAGTTACCTATACTCACTACCACCATTTCAGTTAAACACATATATATTAAGGGCCTATGATGTGCAAAACAGCAAAATAGTAATTGGGGCATACAAATGAATCAGATACAGTGCCTGTCATCAAGGAGCTTTTAGACTACTGAGAGGGATAACTACAAAAAAAAGTATCCATTGAATAAAATGTGGTAAGTGCAAAGGTTTGCCCTGTGTGTTGTAGGATCACAGAAGATGGACACTTAGTCCATCTTATGGTTCAAGAATGGCTTTTGAAAGAAAAGACTATGCAGGTTTCCTAAGGCATCATGATAATTGTTTTTCTTACACATGACCCAACCCTCACAATTTAAGTAAAATGTAACAAAGAATGTACATGTCTCTGAATTTTTTTCGGAAATATCTAAAACAAGCTCACAGTTAATTCATCAACTTCTCAGTTGCACTGCTCAAGGCAGTTCAAAAAGGGAAAAGAAAAAAAACAGGAATTGCTTGTATCAAAGCCATTAGCAGAAGTAAGGACTGAACTGGGGCATCTCTTGCAAGGCCCTTACTAAAACTGAGTAGAGTTTTTGGAAACAGCCCTTTAGGATAAGCACCAGCATATGACAGCACAATATTACTTTTTTAAAATTCCAATCTAAAAATTAGCATTCCAAAAATCAGACTGGAAAGAAGACAGGGACGCAGGTTAGCATTACAATGTCTGTTTGCTGCTTTCCGGCTCAGTATAAGCACAATAGTAGGTACTTGGGGAGGACAGACAGAGATTGATCAGGAAGAACGTGGTCCAACCTCACAGGGTGGACTGTTACAAGGCAAAAAGAAAGTGCCAAAGGCATTTCAATTTTTTTATTTAACCATATGTAAGTTTAAAAGCAAAACTGATTAAAGTCACTCAAGTAAATTTTCCATGTCTTATGTCATTCACATCCGCCTGTAAATGAGACTTATCGAACTTCCCCTGGCTCAAACACCAGAATGGAAAATTATAAATAAGGAAAGCACCAGATAACTCTTTGTTTAATGGATCTCAGTCACTTTGCTGCCATGGGGCTCTCCTGGGACATTTTCAATTCTGAAAATGTGTGTGGCACATTGGAAAAAATATCACCCAACCCAACGATATTTTCAGAGGCCAAGCCTTGCTCAGTTGGGCCATACAGTGTGACTGGTGTTTTAACAGCTGCCACTCAATAAAGGGCTTCTCCATTACCCCTTCCTGCCAGAGTTGCTGGCTTTCTCTAGTTTATTTCCTCTCAGGCTTTTCTTCTTTGAAGATTTGTGTTTGTGCAACTGTGGTGCCCAATTAATTGTATTTATTTTAGGTATTTTCTACTTTGTATATGTTGGGCTGGCTTGAGAGAGGTCACGCTTCTTTGGGGGCCTAGTTACAAAATTTTCAAGACAGGTCATCAAACTGAAATATGTATAAATGTGTGTGTGCATGTGCATGTGTTTTGGAATTTAAGTGTTGCAAATAATAAGTCCCTTAGAGTGTGTTTTGTTTGTTTTCCAGAACACAAAGGCTTTTGAAGTTTGGTTAATTTCCATGCCACAAGTTCCGTGGAGTCAAGAGGCAGCAGTTCCACTGGGAAGCCAATGGAATTCTTTCCAAGGATGCTCAGTGAAAGACAAAATTTTAAAATGTACAGAGCACAGAAACTCACCAGCACCCTGCAAAACCAGACTCAGGAATTTGCCACTTTTTTCTTGGAATTTAGATTGTCCTGGGCTTTGGGGGCTTTCTGTTTCTTTGCCTAGATATTCTTCTGCAATTATTGAAAATTAGATCTTATTTTACTTTGCTTCCCTTGGTTTTCAGGCATAGTCTTCATTGTTATTTTAAACACAAGTCAACTCCCCCATTGGTTAGGAATAAGAAAGAAGAATCCATTTTTCTGGTGGTAATATATTTTAATTGTTATAGTTGGTGGTGTTAGGTTTGTCTGTGTGGATGTTCCCTGGTCCCCGGTTCCCATTGTCAAGAATGAGTACTGGTACTGAGGCGAGCCGATGACAGAGTGATCACAAACACAGAGTAATTTTATACAAACAGTTTATCACATAAAAGAAAGAATGAAAGGAAAGAAGAAAGCTACACCAAGTGAAAATATGTGCCAAAGTCTGAGCACATGCTGCCTTTTATGAGCTCACTAGTTTATCCTGCCTTTCTCCTGGCAGGATTGGTTGACGTTTGGCACCTTTTGGGGTGATTGACAGGTTGTGGTTATATAACAATTTATATGACAGGTTACATAACAGTTTCCTTACTACGCATGCATCTTCCCCAGAATCCTTCACAAAGTTCCACCCATGTTATGCTAATTAGGTGGTAATGAGCTCTAGGTCAGTTAAAGGTTACTAGGAACTTTTTATTATGTATGTTCCCACCAGGGAACAGTTCCTAGCCCCAATTTGGTTTGGTTCCCACTCTCCACCCTTAGCCACTTCCTTGCCACCTGTTTACCCTCCACAAGACCTAACATTGTGGAAGAATGGGAATATTGTAGGCAAAAGTCAAGTATCTCTGAAGTGTGAACTTGGAAGAAGTGTCTATACCATAGCAAACACATTTTGGTGAGGATTTTTATTCTATAACCTAAGTCAGCTCCAAGCTGTTATTTCTTCCTGAAGGAGAACTATCCAGTCCAATGCCACCTAAGTAGATGTCATGTAGTCAGAATGACACCATATATGTATACACACACACATATGGAAAGGAAATATGCTAAAATGCTATCTTCTTTTTAACAGAGCTAATAACTTCCCATCTAGCTTGTTTGAAAGCACAGCAGGGGGCTTCGTTAATTTGAACTCTGTAATTTCAGGCTCGAGAGTCACAAATAAATTACTTTAAAAAATTAAATTTTAGCAGTCAGGCCACTTAGCAAAGAACTATTACAATGGAATTTAACTGAAAATACTAAATAGCACAACAATGTAAGATTCTTCTGTTAAAGAATACGTCAAAATAGAGGGTTCATCATCACTCCACTTGGAGTAATTTAGAACTTCCATGCGTGGGAAGAGAAAAGCAGTGAGGGGAAGGGAAGGATTACAGGATTACCTAAATTACCTAAATCCTTACCCAAAGGAGGAAAGTAGGAAATTGTAAGAGAAAGAGCTGTGTTGTTTGTTTGGAGGCATTGTGGCATGGGGGAGTTGGTGGTGATGTTCATATAATTAGTTAGAGTCACATAACAAATGCATGCATTTGTAGAGGCCCAATACATAAGAGAATATATAATGGTCTCACTGAGCTTTTAAGTTAAAAGCCAAAAGTCTGAGCTTGGACTCAGTCATTTACCAGCTGCACAGCTGCACCAGTCACATAATTACCCAGAACCTACGTTTCTTCACGTGAAACACATTAGACATGCATTTCTTCCTTGAAGCTTTGTAATAAAGATTAAATAATATAACTGGCAAATGGGCTAGCACAGTGCCTGGCACATAGTAGGAAGTCATTGCATATGAATTTTTTCCTTTCTGCTTTCTCTGCCCTACTCCCTACCATCACCACCTGCACCAAATGCAAGAGTTTGAAGATTTTATCATCAGTAATAACAAACTCCATAAACCATGGGTATATTCTTACAGCAAGCTATACAGTGTCTAATAGAGTCACCCAGCCACCACCTTTCTCACCTATTTTAATAAAACTATTGTAAATCAATTCCTTCCTAAGAACTACGCAAGTGAGCAACAGTGCCTTTAAACGGTGTTACTGATTATACAAGGTTTCTGGAAAGTGGAAGAATTGTAAACACACAGAACTGAAGTCATTTCAGTTCAGTGGAAGAACAACTGTGACATCTAAAGGCAGACAGCAAGGCTGAAACAGCGTTAGCTCAGAAACATGCAAAAAGCTGTCGTGCAAATGGCAAATGCCCTTGCTATGTACTGAAATAGGGACTAAATATTCTTTTCTGCTATTTCTTTTATTGTACTTCCCAATTCAGTACAGATCCCTTTTGCAATAAAACCACCGAGTCTTTCTGAAAAGTAAATGTGTCCTTTCATTAATCACCACTTTCCATTTGTTTTTTCTCAATTTCACCATTGAGAAGTCTGCAATACCACAAACCTTTGACTAGTGCGCTACCTTGATTAAGGCACAAAACGTTAAAAGCAAATTACTATGAAAGTATGAAACAATTTGCACTTAATGTTTCAGTCATATCTGTAAAAAATATGACTTAAATATAGTTTTATTAATAATACATATTTTAATTAAGCGGCTGGAGGTGCATCTAGCAGGAAAAATTGAATCTTCTTTGGATTTCACATACTGGTATGATTCATGGGCAGTAAATATGCAAAGCTTTATGCCCATAAGGCAATCAAACTCCAAAGCTGATATGCATGTTTTTATCTAAAAGAATGAAATCTAGTAAGGGCTAGAAGTAGTAATAATAATAACAACAGACTGCCAGAGCAGTCTAATGAATTGGCTCTAGCCAATAGTATCCTTTTCCATATAATAAAACCATCCTTTCAGCTACAATTACCTCCACTCCAACATTTTATGGAAGTAATAATTTACTTCCATTATTCTCATTACACAAGAAAATCCTGAATAGGTACTTACACATATTGAAAAACTTCACAAATATTAATAACAAAATCCTAGGACAGAAGTGACCACCTTTGCAAAGCAGGAAATACTTTCCATTGCAAACTATTTAGGTATTGCTTAATGCCAGAAGGACCCTACTTTACTCCTGCTACTTCCATGACAATTGCTGAGTTTACTAGTTTGCTAGGGTTGCCATAACAAAGTACCAAAGATTGGGTGGCTTAAACAACAGAAATTTTATTTCCTTACAATTCTGGAGGCTAGAAGTCTGAGATCAGGGTGTCAGCAGGATTGGTTTCTTCTGAGGCCTCTCCCCTTGGGCTTGCAGATGGCCATCTTCTCTCTGCGTCTTCACATGGTCCTCCCTCTGTGTATGTCTGAGTCCCAATTTCCTCTGCATATAAACATACCAGTCATATTGGATTCCATCTACACCCTAATGACCTCATTTTATCTTAATTATCTATTTAAAGACTCTATCTCCAAATAGAGGCACATTCTGAGGAACTGGGGATTAGGACTTCAACAAGTGAATTTTGGCGGAACACAAATCAGCCTATAACACTTGAAGATTATTTTTCATTTGCATAAGGTTATATTATCTGCCTCTGTACCACTTGGCATGGTTTTTGCCAAAAAAAAAAAAGAGCCTGCTAAATTTTTAAGACTATGCAGAGTTGACTCAAAAGCTAAGGTGTTAATTTTTTAATTTATAATTTGAATTTCTCTTCATTGTATTTGTAGTCATCACTTTGAAACACCTGAAAAACTAAAAATGAAAAGTTGACGACTAGTTGGCGAATGGTGAGAGAACATCAGCTTTCCTAACTTTACACTAGACCCAGCTGTGACTCAGGGACCACATGTGTCACGTATCAGCAAGGCCATGCTGAGTGAGGATGCCTTGGAGGGACCAAGCAAGCCGAGCATTTCCTTTCCCAAGGTGACCAGGTGATCTGGAAAGTACCTTTAAAGCTCTATTGTTAGAAGCATACACATTTATAATTGTTTTGTCTTCCTAATGAATTGTCCTTTTTATCATTATAAAATATCTCTTTAATACCCTGAGTCCTGAAATCTATTTAATCTGAACTTTTAAAAGTCACTCCAGCCTTGATATGCTTATTATTTTCATGATATATATTGTTCCATCAATTTATGTTCAACCTATTTGTGTCTTCATATTTAACGTGCAGCTCTTGCAGGGAGTACGTCATAGAATATGCTTTTTTATCCATTTTGTCAATCTCTGCCTTTTAATTTTAGTGTTTCAGCCATTAACATTTAATATAACTAAGGATATGGTTGGATTTACCTGAACCATTTTGTTACTTGTTTTCTGTTGTCCCCTCTGTGTTTGTTTTTGTGTCCTCCTTTGATGCCTGCCTTTTGTTTGTTTGAATGTTTTTTTAGTATTCTATTTTAATTTCTCTGTTACATTTTCAGCTGTATCTCTTTGTATTACATTTAGGGGTTTCTCTAGGGATTATAATATATGTACCTAACCTTTCACAGTCTACATGGAGTTAATATTGTACCACTTCCTGTAAAATGGAAAAGACTTGAAATCAAATAGGCCCTTTACCAGTCCCTCCAACTGAAGTTTATATCATAGTTGCCATATGTGTTACATCTACATACATTGAAAATCTTACCCAACAATGTCGTAATTTTTGCTTTAATCAGTCATATGTATTTTAAAGCACTAAGAAGGAAAATAATAGTCTTTTATAACTATCCAGCTATGTACCATCCCTGTTGGTGTTCTCTCATTCCTAAAGACCAGTTTTCCCTCTAGCACCATTTCTTTTTATCCTGAAAAGCATTTCTTATAAAGCAGGTATGTTAGAGACAAATTTTCTTAGAATTTTGGATTAACAGTTCTTTTCTTTCGGCACTTTAAAAATGTTCCATTGTCTCTTGGCCTCCATAGATTCAAAGGAGAAATCCACAATAACTGAAATCATTGTTCACCCATACGCAAGGTGTTTTATCTAGCTGCCTTTGGGACATTTTATTTATCTTTGATTTTCAGCAGTTCAATTACAATGTAACTAAGTATAGTTTTCTTTTGGTCCATTCTGTTTACTCTTCACTGAAGTTGATTTTATAAATTTTTGCCTTTCACAAAATTGGTTTTGGCCACTATTTCTTCAAATACTTTTTGTCTCAATCTTCCTCCCCTCCTCTAGAACTCCATTTTCACATATTAGATTTTGTTATATTGTCCCACAGGTGCCTGAATTTCTGAGTATCTTTTGTTTGTTTGTTTGTTTCAATCTATTTTGTTCTCTGTTCTTCAGATTGAATAATTTATATTGATCAACCTTAAAGTTCACTGACTCTTTCTTTTGTCATCTCCATTCTGCTGTTGAACATAGTCAGTGAGATACTTATTTCAGATATTAAATTTTCAGTTCTAAAATTTCCATTGTGTTCTCTTTTACACTTACTATTTCTCTGCTGAAATGTATGTTTTCCTTTACCTGTTAGGTCATAGACATCATAGCTTCTCTAATATCTTTGTCTAATAGTTCAACATCTAAATCATCTTGGGTTAGGTACCTTTGACTGTCCTTTCCCTTTAGAATTGGTTATTACATTTTCCTGTTTTTGTTTTTGTTTGTTTGTTGTATTTCAGTAATTTTAGATTGTACGTTGGACCTTATGAATGTTATCTTCTGTAGACCCTGGGTCCTATTATAGTTCTCTGAAAAGTGTTGATGTTTTAGCAGGCAATCAACTCATTTAGGTTCAGATTATAAATTCTGCCTCATCTGCTATGAGCAGTAGTTTAAATTTCAGGTTATATCTCTGTGCTACCTGATTTGGATCTGAACCATATATGCATAGCTTAGGAGTTAGTCTGAAACTTATGTGGATTCACACACAGAAAAAGAGGGTCTCCTTCTCTAGGCTCTCCTCTCCAAAATTCCCTCTGGCACACAGGTGCCCCTTTCCCTGGTTCTCCTAGACAGAAAGACAGGGTATTTACCAGAGTTTCAGCCACCTCTGCCAAGTAGCTCCACAACTGAAGCCCACCCTCATGGCAAAGAGAAAAAGAAAGAAAACAAGGACTCACTGTTGTTGCTCCCTATGGATTGACCCTTCACAATCTGCCTACTTTTTTTTACTTTAATACGTGAGTCTTTGATAGGTTGTTCTTTTTTTTTTAATTTTGTCCAGAGTATTTGGTGTACTCATTGAATGGGATGGGCTATAGTGGGTTTACATCACCACAGTGAAACAAAAATTCCCTGGCCTACCCAGAAGTTCCCTTTGGGACATAGCAAGGGAGACAAGCTGTGGGGACTTTTCCTGTGTAGCTACCCTCACTCCACCTGGGTCACTCAAGAACCCCAGAAATTATCTATAATTATGTATGGATATGGAGTAAGGAGGTCCAGTAGTCAGGCATTCACCTAAACTGTGAGCCCATCCACCCAGTTTTTAGGTCAGAAACAAAAGTAGCTGATTCTAGTTGTTTATCTTAATGGCCCAGATATATGCATTCAAGTAACTTTTTGATATTATGGATTTAAATTTACCACTCTGATACCCAGACTAATTTCAAACAAATCCACCAAACAAAAATAAGAATAAAGAAAGAACATAGAAACCAAGCACCCTGAGTAATGATGCTATCTTACTTATCCCTAGAGAATAAGCCACATATGGCCCTAAAACCAGGTTCAAAAATGAGAGGTTCATTTCTACAAGCCCATTATTACTCTACGGAAGTAATTATAATTAATTTATGCAAGGTGACAGAATGAGTATGAGGGTTTGAAAATTCATTCATTCAGGGAACAAATATTTATTGAGCACCTAAATATGTCAGGCACTGTTCTAAACGTCAAAATTATCTTAAGAGAGAAAAGCAAATTGACAGACATTGAAATTTCTTACTAACTTTTGAATGAGCAACAGTTCTTTCCCTCTTTTTCACAGTTACGTTACTATTTCTGCAATTTGCCTTTTGATTTACTGCAATGTATTTTTTCTGATTTGATTAATGTACTTTATATAAGGCTGCAGTACAGTTATGAATATTCTCAAAAAGCATAGAAAATCATTGATTTGATGTAATGATGATGGCTTGGTGCACGTATGGCACTTCATTGAATGCTGCCAATGCGTGACAGCTCCTCATAATTAAAAATACAGTGAATATGTACAGAAGCCTTAAGGCAAGTGATAGAGCAAAGTTATCATTCCTCCTACCAAAACCAAACGAGAAACAGGATGCTCTCAACCCTTGCCCTTTAGCAGTGTTCTGCCCCCTTTCCTGCCCCTTGGAGTGCAGGAGAAAAGCTGGATATTCTGTGTCTCCAGGGCAGCAGCCCCACAAAGTGCCTGCCCCTTTGCAAAATCAGTAATCTGCCAAAGTCATCCTGACTCATCAACCTGCTCTTCCAACTCAGGGGACTGAGCTGGGTTATCGAGGTCTCCAAAAACTGTCATGCACATACACTATTGAGAAAGAAGAGTAGAGACTCATCAATTCACTGGAACATTAAACCAAAAATCGAGGTTTGACAATGTGCAGCTTGCTAGGAAGCTGAGGGCCAAATGGATGTTCAGTGATTTACAACCCCTCTATCCCCCCGCCCCCCACCATTTGGCAACTTTGTTCTTTCTGTATTCTTTCCAAGGTCCTTACTTTCTATTGATAACTCTATAGGAGTTCTTGGTTTCAAGCCATTCAAAAATAGTTTCATCATTTATTCAATAAACATGTTTTCCCAGACCAATTTGTGCAATGCTCTGTGCTAGGCATGGGAATAAATACCAGACAGAGAAGAGAGGATGACAGTATTCAAGATTTACTCCTGGGTCACCAACAGCCCTGTTGAGACCCTGGGTATTTTGTGCTCTGTCCTCTTCCCAAAGACATGCTACTCCCTCTCACCTTTATTCACCCCCCCCAGCACCCCTTCCCTGCCATCTTCACTCTACAGTGAGGCTGTTCTGGGGGACCACTGGCTGTCCGACTCACAATCTTCCTGTCCTCCCTGCCGGCCCTCCTCTGCCGCAGGGAGCAGACACTGCTAATGTTGAGTCCTGCTAAAGTTACTTTTTTGTCACCATGTTCATTAAAAAGCAATTAAGTCCAGGACTTAATTCCTGCTCCCTCAAAGCCTAAAGCATAACAAAGAGCTTATTCTACAGAAATTAAAATCACAGAAGTTTTAAAAGTACTAAGTTCAGGTTTTTCATGTTTCCTAGATCAATGAAAGTAAGATGCTCTCCCTGTGGAAATTAATTCAATTTTAATTCTATTTATATTAATAGTCTATTTTTCTCAGGAAAGAAAGATAACACTTCTGGAAGGGAAGTCTCTAAAAACTATCTCCCTTCTCCTTCCCTGACCCCAACAGAATGTCCTGGGTTAATCTCCATTGATGAAATGCTAAATTCCTTCAGTTTGCCCTGACTCTGCTAACTAGGGCACAAGCCCCTGTGCTGGATTCTTATAACACCACATCCTCTCCTGCTTACCACTTAGCACAGCTGATATTTAACTTTTATTTGCGTGGTTCTTTCACTACTGTCTGTTCCCTGTCCCAGACTATAAAACCCATGAGACCAGAGACTACATTTTATTCTTTTTCTTTCCTTCCTTTTCCCCCTTTCTTTTTGTTTTTCTTTTCTTCTCTTTTTATTTCTTCTTTTTTTTCTAACTATCACATCTCCATGGCCAAGCACAGTGGTGGTACATTAAAGGTGTTCATTAATTTACTCAACAACAATCTATATATGAATGAACTAATTAATGTTTGTGTCTCCACCTCGAAAACCTAATGGATACCTTAGAAGGGGAGTCGCTGTTGGATTGATTGATTGATCAGTCCTGAGCCATCAGGAGAAAAATCACAACCTGCAAGGGCCTTCTGTGATTATTTAATCCCAAAAAATAAAGGCCGGACTTGTGAGCCCCAACAGCTTTCTCTAAACGTGAATCAACTCTCAGTCTCTGAGATCCCTGGAGAGGTGCCAAGGGCCTGAGATCTGCAGGGACCCAGTTACAGGTCTGGTGTGTAGAATCCACAAGGTAGCACCCAGTGCTTCTCCATCACCCAAGAGAGTCTTTAATTCTTTTACTTCATTCCTCAGAGCTTCTTTAAATCTTTAGGACTGGCCTGGACTTGGGAATTAAGGCACAAAAACCCATACCAGTAAAGGAATTAGAGACCCAGGTTCTAGCTTTGCTTCAATCTTTTAGCAAAACCGTGATCCTGGACAGATTCCTCAACTTCCTTCACACTTTAATTTCTTTACTGGTAAAATGCAGTGACTAACACTTCCCTTGATCATCCATAGGATGGCTATGAGGTCAAAATAAGACAATAAATGTATAAAACACACTGAACAAGCAGAATGCTTGCAATGTAAACCAAAAAGCATCTTCCTCATCTTTTTAGTTTTCAATCTACCTCTTTAAAACTTCTAAATGGACTCAATATAGGCAGCTCCTCCCTGTCACTGGATGAAAATGCAGGCAAGGTGCACGACTTTGCAGGTCACTCCTAGATAGTATAAAGTCTTGCAGATACTTTAATTCACAAACCAAAAGTCAATTCAGTAACCAATATTGTCTAGTCTTATTTATTAATCAAAACTTTGAACTTGATTTAGAATTAAAAACCTTTTCCTCTCCCCAGCAAGATTCTGCTGCATGTAGGTCCTTGAAGTGGTAGAAGGAGTGTGGTCTTCCTGTTGTCTTTCTGCATCTGATGAATCTACTTGTTCCTAACTGGAGCTGATTGCACACAAGCTGCCCGGCCCACCTCCCCCCTTGAAGTGGGGTGTGTGGCTTCTCTCTCTCCCTTACTCACCTCTTCCTCCCCCTCTTCTTCTCCTTCTCTCTTGCTTACCTCTCTCTTTCTTTCTCTCTAATTTCCTCTCTCTCTCTCTTTCACCTCTTCTTCCACTTGCCAGACCTGTTTTTGAAAGATAGAGAAGGAAAATGATGGCTAGGTTTTTACTTGACTATACGTTTTGAGCTTCTCTGTTGTCTGGAAGTGTTATATTTCCTATACAGAATATTATACTTTCACACATTCTAGAGACATTCCCATGCATTAAGTTTGACAATGACCATGTATTCTACTCCTCCAGCTGCTGTGCTGCCTCAGTCCCTGGTTTGCCAAACGGATTTTCTCCGTTGGAATCCCATTGCCTTTTCATAGAAGTCTTCTGGAGCAGAATTTTCTAAACTTCCTGTTAGAGGCATTAGTGATCATTCCCAAAGAAGAGAAAATGATACAATGAACTCCCATGTACCAGTCATCCAGTTTCAACAATTATCAACATTTTTCTACCTACCTTTTTCCCCTGGGATATTTTAAAGCTAATCCCAGATTTTCTGTACTTCACTGGGTAGAATTTAAAATGGCTCCAGGCCAGCTCTTTCTCCCGCATGTCCCCCATCCGGCCCCAAAAGAACAATCACAGACCCTATGTCCTGACCAACTTTGGGGTACAGGCCAATCTCCCCACCCCAGAGCAGCCACTGTTCTTTACTCTGTTGTTAAATCAGTTCAATGGTCCATCTCTCTTGCCATCTAGATTTTGAGGCAGTATATCAGAGGGCAGAGCTAACTGCAGGAGCTGTGCTGTGAGTGTTATGGGTAGACTTCATGAAGCCCTTCTCCCCAGGCTTGGGCTTAGGAAATAGCACCTACCTACATTCCTCACCCTTGTAGAGCATAGAATACACAGAACAGCTCTTTTGCACACAAAAAAAAATCCTCACAAATTATTCTTGCCATCTCAATATACTCTCTCTCAATACTTTCATATCTTCTTCAGTGTGTGAAGTAGTTTGGGGCTTCTAACAAGTTTTCTGATACCTCCTTTGTGAATTCTGCATATGGTCTACCACATCTACCAGGATGTAGCAATTATTATAACTTGGTATCTTGCCCAAAACTTCAATTTGATATTCTGGTGTAACTCTCATCCAAATGGATTTCACACAGTACATACCCAACTATATTTGTTTCAATGACATTGATGCTACTAGAATTTTTTTAACCTCTGCTATTTTAATTATCCTAAATTACATGTATTTTGTAAATTTTTCCCTTTATAGGTACTATCAAGTTACTTTATCCTCACACTAATCTGTCAGGGATAAACTATTATTGGTCTCCCATTTAATTCTATTTGTATTCTTACTTTTGAAGTTAAAACATGATTATCTGCAGAAAGGGCCACACTTATTGACATTATATATTAGTTTCTGAAAAAGCGATTAGTTCCATTTATGTTCTATTGTCACAGTTCCACTGAGATTTTCAACTTATGAACTCATGATACAGCTAAAACTAACTGAATCATTGTGTGATAATGAATAAATTCACATTCCATTGGTTAATTTCCTTCATGTATAAAGAAGCATAATTTGCAGCTGTGGGAGGCATAGAAGACCACATTAGCCTTCTTCCTAAGTTTACCTTCATAAAATTTAGACTAAAGTGACTAGTCATTGAAGCCATATTCCCCACCAGCAGCACTGCCAAAATTCTGCCAGGAACTTAAGGACAAATTTGGGCAATTACTTTCTCCTTCCCAAAGGTATTCTGATCTACACTAGACAACAGGCTTTGGCAGAGCAGAAGCAGCACTTACCTTGTTCACTATCTATCCCCGTAGCCTAGCCTAGTACCCAACACTTAATGGGTCCTCAGCAAATATATGTTGAATGAGTGTGTATATTGAGCAATCAAGACTTGTGGGATTTAATTATAATGCAACTTAATTTTGTCTCCTACTAGCCTTTGAAAATATATGCTGCAGGAAGACTTCCCCCTCCTCTGGATAAAAACTTGGGCAGTCTTATGACTCTGCTGGTCACTCTTAGGTAATTCAAAGTCCCACGCTGACTTTAAATCACCAAACATACTGTCAGCTTCATTTCAAGTTCTACCTTTTACAGCTGGGGCCTGCTGCAGGATGAAACCTCTGAGTCAGGTAAGGGGTATGGTCAGTTTTTTCTGTCTTTCCCCGTTTCTCCTTTCCCAATTTGTTACCCAAGGTTTCTGACCTCTGTGGGGATAAATTTCAGGGAGGGAAGAGAGGGAATTGGTGCGAGAAAGTTCTTGTTCGACAAGCCAAAAACTGGAAGATAATCCATATATTATTTACAATGCATAGAATTGACAAAGAATTAGTATACAGACACATACTTTTTTTTAGTACCTGGGAAAAGGATAATAAGGAAAAGACTAACAATTATTAGAAAAATTGGAAACAGATAGAAATAGGCATTTTACCAGATGAGGAAACATAGATGGTCAACAATCATATAAAAAGATAATCAAGGCCATTGAAATAAAAGATGAGCAAAATAAAACATCAAAGACATACAATTTTACACGCACCAGTCACACAATTATGAACTCTGATGATACAATGTATCAGCTAGAACATGGGAATATCTATGGCTTAGATTGGTAGAAATGACAATTGGTACAACACTTTAGAAAATAACTAAGCACTGCCTACTAAATTAGAGAATTACATACAGTATGACCCATCAATTTTATTCCTAGACAAATACTCTGAAGAAACCCTTGTATATGTACATCAGAATATATGTACATGTACATATTTGTAGCAGCAAAAATGTGGGGAAAATCCAAATGCCTATTGATAACAGAATGGATTGACTATGGCATATTATTATTGCATTTAGTCTTAGTAAAATACAATGCAGTGAAAATGAAAAACTGCAATGATAAGTATTAAAATGGACGAATCTCAAAGTCTTATGTTGAATTCAAAAATAAAACAACCTAATAAATGTATAGGAACACCTTCACATATAATCTTGAAGAAAAGCAAGAGGGTATTAAGTATACAACTCAGAATGATGGGTATCTCTGAGAAGAAGGGACAGCAATATGTTCCAGGAAGAGCAAACAGTGGCTTTAAGATATTGGTGTCATCCTATTTGGTAAGATGGATTAGCAAGTATATGGCTGTTGCTGTACTTTACATTTTTTGCATATATATTACATCTAACAATTTTTTAAAGGTGAACATAACAGTAAAACAAGGAAAAGAAATAATTAAATGATTCAGCTTGATCAAGTTTACTGAACCAATAGTGATTTAATTCTCCACTTTAACCAGTATAGGCACAAATTGTCAAGCAATGTCGAGAGAGATGCCAAAGAAAAAGAACAAAGATTGTTACATTTTTTCCAAGACTTAGATATTTATGAAGTGTGTAATGACCCCCCAGGTTACAACACAGAGAAAAACTATGCACAAGTATCATCAGGGTTCTTTGTGAACACTCCCAGTGGTAAAAAAAAAAAAAAGCTACCATCTTACTTTGAGTTAAATGGAATCACTCTCTAGCTTGTTCGCACTCAGTGCTCCTTTATGATCAATGTCCTGTGGTCCACAGAAGAGCATAGCCTTTGCTTTTATTCCCAGTTCTACTACACTCTAACATGACCTTGGGAAAATTCCTCTATCACATATATGGCAAAAGTGCCAAAGTACTTGTAAGGTACAAAGAACTGATAGCTGTTACCATCATCACTGTTAGCATCAATATCATCACACGTCATTATGGGATTAGTAGAGAGGAAGAATAAAATGTATCCATTAAGTAATATTTATAAAATGGTTTAATATGAACTTGAAGGGCTGCAGAGCATCTTTGTAGTTCTATAAATTTAACTAAACCTCATATATATACATGCATATATATGCTCTGAATTACTAATTACTAATGTAGACTCTATAAAAATCCTGTTATATTTATATGTTCATACCCTGAGTACCTGAACTAATAAAATGGTATTAATGGATATTTACATAAATTCACAATTCTAAATTAGACTTTTAATTTCTGTAATAAAAAAGGAAGTGGCTTGTGCAATTTCCCATTTTTATTTTCCTACATGGAATATGGTAGCTCTAACATAATGTATGACTTTGTGAATATATCCAGGGCTCCTAATATTTTATCTAATATTATATCTAATGTTTTTTGATCTCTGACCCCCATTTATACTCCCAGAGCCCTCATGAGCAATGTTCACTATGATAACCCTTAGCAGAAGAAGCAGGACTGAAATTGAAGTTAAATCATCCACGGCAAGAATCTTTCAAGGAGGCCTCTCAGGGTCAGTAGTGATTTTTTCCATGTATATTTCTCCACTTAAAGAATGTTTCTTAAATATTTGATTCATCAGGACTGAATTATATGTCTTATTTTGAAATAGATCACTAGTAAACACTATAGAGTATGAATATGACCCTAAATTCTTCTTGTTTTTTTTTTATTTCCACATTGTTCATTATATCAATATATATTCTTACATCCTCTGGGGAACAACAAAATGGAACAACAAGAGCACAGAAGAAAATTATGAGACAATACAGAGTTTAAAAGATGACAAAGGTAATTTATTGACAGAAGAAGAAATAGAAAAACATTATTTTTAAAATTAAATTGAATCGTTGCCTTAATATTTACAAAAGGAGAAGAACATTTGAAGCCAAACATGGATATATTTTCCTCAAGGGAAAAAAAAATATCGGCAGGAATCAGGATCAGGTGAAGACCAGATTATGAAGAATTATAACACATTAGGAGCAAACACAGGAGGGTTATGATATAAATGGCAAATGGGCAGGAAAGGATGTAAACAGTCAATGGAAATGAATCAGGAAAACACGTTAGTCAAAACAGTCATTACAGCCTTAGCACAAAGACGGCCATAAAATTGCTAGAGTAAGCTTTAATTTAGAACAAAGAGCAATTTACAACAAAGTCAGTGATAACTTTCAAACGATATCAAATGTACCAACTTTCACATGACTACAACCCAAAGCTAAATCATACAGTAAAGCTAATAATGTAGCATCTTCCACTTACCTGCCAAGGGAAAAGTGGCTTCAGCTTCCAATTCACAGCAATAGCATCTGCACCCAAAGTCTCCATTCTTTACCCCCCATTGCCATTACTATACCTGATCCATTTCCTCTTCAATATCAGTAAATTGATTCTAAAACCCAAATTTGATCCTAGGAGTCAATTACTTGTGGCTTCTCCATTGCCTACAGGCAAAGCCCAGGTAAAGCCAAATTCCTCAGCTAAAGATTCTCCTTTGTTTTGCCTCAATTTGTTTTTTCACGCTCCTTTGCTTTCAGTTTTGCGAGGGTCCTGGGCCCTCAAGGTAGACTGAAACCGCTCATGGCCCCTAAACGCACAGGCCTGCATGCTGTCTGATTTTCTACCTGTTTTTCCCTCTACCTGGAATGTCCTTCCTCCCTTTGTCTACCTGGGAACATTCTCACCTTTCAGGACCCAGAATCCTCTGAATGGCAGAGCATTGTTTTTCTCTTCTTTGCATAGCAAGGTACCCAGCATGGAGAAGGGGTTCAGTAAATGTTCATCAGAGATATGACCACAAGTAATATAAAATTCAAAGATTTTACTAACAGTTTTCTCAGTTTCAGCTGCCATTTCCAGTCAGTGTAATTCTGTTTCTCTTTTCCTAAGGAACTAGGCATTAGGTATCCTACCATATTTCAAAACTAAGAAGGTGACAATGAACAATGGGGTGTTGTGGGGAATGGAAGCAGGCATAACAGTGGACCAGAAATGACTGCCTCTTACTACTTGTATGACTTGGCTCAAATTTCTTAAAATTTCTCAACGTCAATGTCCTTATCAGCAAAATGGTGATACTCTCACCAGGAATTGTTACAATTATAAAATGGGATTGTAAAACTGCTTATTTGCTTTTTTGTTTGTTTGTTTCTAAAGACATCACCTCTTCTCTACTACTGATTGATTCTGCTCAATGAGTTCCCTCATTTGTGGCCTATTTTTATCCCTTCAAATAGGTCAGGGTTATTATATTATCCTCCCCAGGATTTTGGTATTGCAGTAGCCCTTGAGATCAGAGTCATAGGTAACTGGTAGCATTAAAAGGTTAAGAATTTGTTCTTAATCAAATAGTAAGACAGTAATGGCACTACAAATAGAACCACATTTTTTATATTCTCATTTCCTTCCATGGAAATGAGCATACTTTTCATTTGCTAATGAACTACATGAAGGTCATAGCCATAGTCATATTGAAATAGACACTTATCAGGTAATGTACTACAGAAGTGTTTATAGGTGAAATAATTATTCAATCAATCAACATGCTATTAAGTGAGTACCTACTCTACACACAGCATTTTGCTAAATCATGTGGCAGACACAAAGAAGTAGAGGACACCTTCCCCGACAGTTTCAGATCCCAAAATAGATAAATATACACTTTGAAAAAAAATAAACAATTCTCTCTCATAATATGGTATCTAAAAGATAGCTAAAAAGATTTCCTATAAAATATAAATTGTTTTACCAGATGTGGTATATCAATATATTCAATGATTCAACCTTAAAGAAAGTTTTTTGGGGTAGTTTGAAATCATATAACATAGGTTTAAGCTCAAGCCTTCAGCCTGGATTTATTCACTCATTATTCATTCATTCACTCAACTAAAATGGGATAGTAAAATATTTATTACCAGAATTCCAAGAAGTCACAGAAAGACAGGACATAGGGTTAACCAAGATGGTGCACTACAGTGCAGAAATAGACAAAGAAGGGACTATGAGTAAATAAGGACTAGACTTACAAGGAACTGTAGGAAGGGTGCTAGATCTCCAACAAGCATGTATAGCCAAGGGATATTGAGGCTCCAATGACATTTGGGTTACTATCTTAGTCTGTTCAGGCTGCTATAACAAATACCATAGACTAAGTGACTTATAAACAACAGAAATTTATTTCTCACAGTTGTAGAGGCTGTGAGTCCAAGATCAAGGCACTGGCAGGTCCAGTTTGGTGAGATCCCAGTTTCTGGTTAATGGACAGCTATTTTTTTACTGTGTCCTCACATGGGGGAAGATCTGAGAAGTCTCTTCTGTTTTTCTTTTATAAGGGCACTAACCCCATTCATAAGGGCTCTGCCCTCATGATATAACCACCTTTCAAAGGCCACACCTCTTAATACCAGCACCTGGAGGGTCAGGATTACAACATATGATTTTGGGAGGGACACAACCATTCAGAACATAGTAATAATCATATATCAAATATTATTAAGCATCTACTGTATGCCAGAAACTGTGCTGGGTATTAGGAACATAAGGGCAAACAGTCCCTGATTTTATGGTGTTTAAAAACTAGTTGGAGACACAGAGAATGGAACAAGTGATTACACTATAGAGTGGTAAGTGTTGGAATAGAGACGGTGTGATGCATAGATAAACATAAGAAAGGACACTTGTGCCAGGAATGCTTTCTGTAGCAGATGATTTCTAAAGATAACAGGCTCAGGAGTGAGAAAGACCTGGGTTGAAATCCTAATTCCTCCACATACAGGACCCATGACCTCAGGATAATTACTTAAACTCTCTAAGCCTCAGATGTTTCATGTGTAAGAATGGGATAATAAGAGTTCCTATCACATAGGTTGTCAAAAAGATGAAATGTGTTGATGTAGTTGAAACATTCAGCAGAATGCCGGTACATGGTAAGTATACATTAACTGTTTGCTATTGTTATCATTATTTTCATTTATATTATTGCTGCTATTGCTTTTGTTAAGGAGAGACCTAAAGGATGAAAACAGTAAGGTAGTCAACAAACAAGAGGCAAGTGTTCCAGTTACTTGGAGTGTACGTGAAGGAATTGCAGTGTACAAAGACATAGAATCAGGAAAGAGCATGGTATGTTCAAGTAACCAAAAGAAATTCATTATGTCTGGAGAACAAAGTAGAAGGTTGAAACTAAAAATTCAGAAGTAGTAGGTTTGGGCCATCAGGTTAGCATTTTCAGAGCAGTGTCTCATTACTAAAAGGAAGGTCTTGTTAATGCTTTCCCAAACTAGAGATATGTCAGTGGAGATGGAGTGTAATAAACTGCCTTGAAGAATATTTTAGAACTTGAGAATTAGAGGCAAGGGTGGGGAGAGTGGAGGAGTCAAGGATAGCTCCAGATTTCTGGTATGAGCAAGGATTGCAGCATTATTCCTTCAGACAGGTAACACTGAAGAAAGAGAATCTTAGGAGAATATTTTAGGAGAAATGGTGGGTTCATTCTGATTGCATCAAGATGGAGGTGCCTGTAGGATCTCCAGGTGGGAACATCTAGTAGACAGGTGGATATGTGAATCTAAACGTCAGGAGAGAGACCTGTTTCAGAGTCATTAGAAAACAGATGGTAATTAAAGCCAGGATAGTGATTGAAACCACCCAAAGAATATGTGCAGAGCTGGGAAAAGGCCCAAATAAACAATAAAAAATAGGACCATTTATGAAACAGGTAGATTTTTAAAAATAAAGGACAAGAAGTATGTGAAGGAAGACACTTCCTAGAACATCACAATATTAGAAGAGAAATTTTCTTTCTTACACAAACCACATCTTAAAAATGAAGAGCATTCTTTCTGATAAATTTATCGGAAGTTTTCACCATCATGAAATTACTTACTCATATTTACAGAGTACTTATCATGTGTCAAACACTATGCTAAATAACTTACATAGTTTCTTTTTTTTTTTTTTCATTTAATCCTCAGCTTTGGAAAATGAAGAAACTGAGGCTTAGTGAAGTTAAGTAAATTGCCACAACTTGTAAGTCTTAGGGCTCATATCCAAACCCAGGAATCTGACTCTGAAGTCTATACTCCTAATGCCTACATAATTCAATAATTAGAAATGTTAGGGTTAGATCGGACCTTAGAAATCATCTAGTCCCAATCTCTAAGTCAGAGGAATAATTCTACTGCAATAAATTCTAGCAGAACTCATAAGAAGAAACAGTACATCAAAGGACATCTCATTTGTTGTTTAAAAAAATCTAGTTCCTTATTCACAGACAAAATTCCCCCTCCATATGACTTCTACTCTTCGTAACTAAAGGACTAAGAACCAGGGGTATGAGAAATGAGGAAAACAATAGTAAAAGTTGCTAACACTTGATATCCAAATTTCATACAACAGTACAAAATGGAAAATACAGATAAAAATTTGACATATGATACAGATAAAAATTCTAAATAAAATACTAATTAATTGAATCCACAAGAAATATGACAAGTAGTATTTAGTCCAGGAATGCATGAATGATTCAACAACATAATTGCATCAAAAAAATAAATGAGATAATCTATACTATTATACCGGCAGATGCTAAATAGGCACTTTTTTAAAAGTCAGCAATTATTACATGAAGAATTTTAAATATAAAAGAAATAGAAGGAAATTATGTAAGTGTGATACAACCTATGACAAAACCAGCTACAAAGATCACAATAAATAGTTATATACTTAAATCATTTTTACTAAAATTAACAATAAGACAGGGATGATACCAACTTCCATCATATTCAACATTGTTTAACAGGTTTTACTCAATAAAATAAAAAATATCAAATAATCGGTATTATATTTATATCCAAATAGATATTAGATAAAGAGCAATAAAAATTTCCTTATTTGATCCATGAAACTGTTACTATCAAGCTGTAACAAATGAACTTGGGAAGGTTCTTGATGCAGGATAAATACACAAAAGTCCATAGCTTTTGTCTATACTACTAGTTGACAATTATTATTTGAAATGAAAGAATATTCCATTCACAACAGCAATAAGAACTATAACCTTCCCAGGAATTAATTTAATAAGAAAGATATATGACTTATAAAGCCACATATCTACAGCCAACTGATCTTTGACAAGGTCGACAAGAGCACACACTGGGAAGGACCCCATTTTCAATAAATGGTGCTGAGAAAATTGGATTGTCATATGCAAAAGAATGAAACGGGACCCGTATCTCTCACTGTATTCAAAAATCAACTCAAGATGGATTAAATACTTAAATTTAAGACCTGAACTTATAAAAATACTAGAAGAAAGCCTACAGAAAACCCTTCTGGACATTGTTCTATGTAGACAATTCATGACTAAAACCTCAAAAGCATAGGCAACAAAATAACAATAGTCAAATAGGACTTAAGTAAACTAAAAAGCTTCTGCACAGCAAAAGAAATAATCAACAGAGCAAACAGATAACCTGCCAGGATAGGAGAAAGTTTTTACAGACTATGCATCGTATAGCAGACTAATAACCAGAATTTATAAGGATGTAGCACCCAGGCTGGCTCAGTCTAGAGAGCATAAGACTGTTAGTATCAAAATTTACAAGGAACTCAAACAACAACAAACAAATAATCCCATTAAAAAGTGGGTAAAGGACATGAATAGACATTTTTGAAAAGAAGATATACAAATGTCCAAAAAGCATGTAAAAAATGCTTCACATCACTAATCATCAGAGAAACATAAATTAAAAACACAATAAGATATCATCTTACCCCACTCAGAATGCCTATTATTAAAAAGACAAAAAATAACAGATGTTGGTGAGGATATGGAGAGAAGGGAAAGCTTACACACTTAATGGATACAATGTATGATACTTGGGCGATGGGTACCCTAAAAGCCCTACTTCACTCGCATGCAATATATCAATGTAACAAAATTACACCATAAACTTATACAAATAAAAATAATTAAATAACATTTTTTTAAAAAGAAAGCAAGCTACAAAATCTCATTAAAAGAAAATAACTGAACAGAGGGTATATTCATGGATGTGAAAAGTTGGTCTCATAATGTGGTCAATGCTTATTAAATTTAATGCAACTTTGGTCAGAATTCCAATTTGTTTTCTTAGAACTGGGTAAAATTATTTTCAATTTTATATTTAAAATGTGTGAGATAGTCATAAGAAGCAATAAAATCTCTATTATAAAACCACTATTAAAGCATATTATAACTATTAAAACTATAAAAGATATTAAAAACTCTTATAGTTTAAAATAGCATAGATTTGCACATCAATAAGATAGACAAGTAAAATAGATTTGAGAAATATATACAAGTTTATATGGGAACTTAATGTATTACAAAACTGGCATTTTCATTGAATAGGAGAAAAGATAAGTTTTTTTGGTACTGATGTTAATCTGAAAAAAAAAAACCCTTAGAGTCCAATTTATATCAAATAAAAAACTAAATTTCATATGAATTAAAGGTCCAAATATAAAAAGTAAAATAATATTAAAAGAAAATTTAGGAAATTATTTGTATAATCTTGGGATGGTAGAGAACCTCTTAAGCAAGACAGAAAATCCAGAAACCATAAAGGGAGAGAAACATATTTTTTTTGTAATTACATGACAAGAAATATCATGAACAAAACCAAAATGTAGACTGGGGGAAAATATTTGCAACTCATAAGACAGATAATAGATGCAGTAGACATCTGGTCATCTGTGGTATGCAAACTCTTTTGAATATTTGCCCTACATTTTCATAGCTCACCACATTCTGCACCCCACCTTCACATGGTGGAACTCAGAAAACTCACTTTCCCATCCCTGCTTGCAGATGGGGCACAGCCATGTTACCAGTGTTCAGCCAATTATATGCAGCTGCGTGATTCAGAACTAAACCACCTGAGGGAACAGCCCCTGTGAGGTGACTTGATTTTGCATGATTGTGCAGCAGCAGAGCCACAGCTGTGATGGTGAATGTTCTCCTTATGCCAGTTCTTCGATGCTGTTCTGTGCGCTGGTCCTGGAAACGTGGCCTCAAGCCTGTTTCTGAAGACCTTCCTTCCACTGATCCATCAGCCGCTCAACATCCTTCAACAAATTTCTGACAACCTCAACCGAAAGATTTGACTGATATAAAGGACAAATAACCCTGATACTGAAAGAGTTTCTACAAATAGAGTTTTAAGAAAGAAAAAAAAAAGACAAATCAAATAAAAATGTGCAAAGGATATAAATAGGCAAACTGTAAAAATAAGTAAATAATAAGTATATGAAAAAACATACCCTCACTAATAGCTGAGGAAATTTAAATTCAAACAATGAAGGAGAGACAACTCTCTTTTACTTGTCGTACTGGCAAGAATTATAAAAAGCAGTAACAACCTGTGTTGATGTTCTGGTTCCTGATGAAGGAACCAGAAAGGAACAGCATCATACATTGCAGGTCAATATTTCTGTAACCTTAAAGCAATATAGCAATTGCTAGAATGCTAAAAAGCACACCTATACTTGGACCCAGCAATCTTTATTTGGAGAATTTATTCTTCATAAACAAAAGCTGTAGTACATAGGGCATATGTAGCAGGATATTCGTTGAAAGATTTTTTGTAATGTCAAAAAGCAACCAATTTGTCCACCCATGGAGAAATAGTTGAATGAATTTGATTTTATTCGTTATGGAATATTGAATTGCTTATATGATCAAATTTTTATAAAATTTACAATAGAATCTATTAATGTCTTTGAACACTTAGGTTAGGATGCATATAAGTTGATTAGCATGAGCATAGAGAAAAGTGTGGTTCAGAATGAACCAAAATGTAGGCAAGGTGTTCAGAGTGAGGAAGCTGTTAATAGTTAACATCAGAAGGAAGGAGGAGAAGGAAGGAAGGAGGTGAGAAAAAAAATACAGTATAAAATGGAATTTGCAGGATATAATATTAACTGAGAATGTTAAAAAAATGGATGAAAACAAGAAAATGACAGGGACAAATTAAAACACTGGTCTGATTTCAGCATGGCATTTTAAGCAATTTTTATATTGGGTTTCTAATATGTTAATATGTACCTCATAAATAAAGTTTTGAGAGAAAAAACAAGTTGCAAAATAATCTGTATACTTTGATCCCATTTTTGGAAAAAATATACATATAATATTTCTTCTCTATAGTGACAGAATTATTTGGAATGCATAATGGGGAGCTTATTAACTTTTGCTTTCCATATCTCTGCATTGTCAGATGTACTACAAAAATCAAGTAGTATTTTTATAATTTTTAAAAATCTATTAAAGTGAAAGGAAAAGAAGGAGAAGAAAGAGAGGGAGGCAGGGAGAAAAAAGGGAGGGATTCTAAAGAGAAGCTAAAAGCCTCCACATCAGCATTATTTTGTCTGCATAGCCGCCTCTAACCAAGACAGAACAGGTAACTCTCCTGTTTGCATAACACTCTGTATTCACCGCTTTTATATCAAGTAGAACATCATACAAAAAGGGCTTGCTCTGTCCTCTGTATCCTCTTGAATTCATGGAGTATTATTTTATTATCCCTTATATCTTCTGTATTAAGCACAGTGCATATTACAAAATAAATGCTCAGTTAATATTTTTTGAAGAGTGGGTAAAATCTTTAAAGTACTGGGGGCACACGGTGGGCAGCCAATAAATGCTCACTATCCTTTTTACTTAGGAGGTTGCTATGATCTGAATGTGTGTGTCCCCTCAAAATTCATATGTTGAAACCTAATCCCCAACGCCATAGTATTAAGAGGTGGGGCCTTTAAGAGCTAAGAGTTACCAGCAGAGCCCTCATGAATGGAATTGGTGCCCTTATAAAAGAGGCAAGAGGGAGCTTGTTTGCCCCTTCCACCATGTGAGGACGCCTGAGAAGGTGTCATCTATGAAGCAGAGAGTGAGCCCTCACCAGACCCCAGATCTGCTGGCCTCTTGATCTTGAACTTTCCAGACTCTAGAACTGTAAGAAATAAATTTCTGTTGTTTATAAGTTAACCAGTCTAGGGTATTTTGTTATAATAGCACAAACAAACTAAGACAGAGGTCTTTTATATTTACAAAATCTATTTTGATAAAATACAAGGATTTTTATTGCTCAAAATTATGACTTTTATTTATCCTTTATTTCTACCTGATTGAAAATAATGCAATTGTTTATTTAAAACAAAATCCTATGAGGCTAATCAAAGCATCTGAGTAAAATTTTTATGAAAATGGATGACTCATTTATTATATTTTCTAATGAAAGGATGCAATGTGCACAGGAAATGGATAGAATGAAATGTGCCTCCTTGGAGGTGCTCAATGAGTGTTCAATATGAATCTAAAGTAGAGTAAATTGCATGTGTAATTTAGCTTGAACCACACATACAGTGGACAAACTTTGGGGATTTCTCGATTTGGGTTGGCAATGTTAATGTGATATAAATAACATCCAAACACTACAGGGATGTCAGAGAAGTTGAGGACTTATTAAAACTAAAAGACTTTCTGTGACTTTGGCATGTAATCTAAACAATAAAGTTTTCCAAATATGGATTTTAAAGTGCTGTGGAAACTAGGGTAAATTGCATCGAGGATTCAAATCTGATAGATCCCTTACCAAATGAATTTCATTCTTTGCACTGAAATGAGCTGCTGATGAACAAAAAAAAAAAAATTAAAACATATCAGACTTTGAAAGAACATTAGCTTAACTACTGTTAATAAAGTAAAATAATAACAATAATAGTAATAATAATATAATCTACAATTTAAAAGCTCCAAGATTTTAAGATGAAGATACCAAATGCTTTGCAAGCCTTCAGACCAGTTTTATTTGAGTATGAGCTGCCTTTGAAACTCATTCTGCATGAATGAAGAATGAACACAGGGATTTGGTTTAATGGGAGAGAGTAGGTAGGTGAGTGGATGGATGTTTATGGAATACTTCCTAACTTCTCTACCATCTGTAAAGAAACAGTAAAGAACAGTCTACTTCTGGGAGGAAGGAGGAAGGTAGATAAAAGGCAGCCCATTATTTAAAATTGGACAGCATGATCTTTATCACAACTACTTCTGCCTGAACAGGTTATTAACATTTCTCATAGCCAAGACATGCCACATTTCCTTGCCCACAATGTGTTAAAACCAGACATTTCTTTTGCCAGACTTCAATGTCACATTACTTTTAGTTAATCTAATAGACACTGAGTTTTGTCATGATTTGTTTGCTAACATAATCAAACACAAGGTTTAAATAACATAATAAAACGATTAAGATGAAGGTAGTGAATGAATGCTGTTAATTTTCTCTACCTCAAAATAGGACTCACAAATTTAATGCTTTCCGCCATCAAAGTGCACCATGCTTAAAGCCAAAGTGAGATGCTATCAGTACCCACATTACTTTCAAATGCTTTGATAAGGCTTTATCAATACCATTTATTTTTCTTGGATTAAAGCCATTACTCTAGTAATGAAAGAAGCCTCATTCCATTCCTGCATCACACACACAAATGGAAATAAAACTTAATTTCTCTTCTTCTGGATTTTAGTAACATAACATTGCTCAATCAGAGAAGGAGGCAGCTGTCCTCTTCCCTTCAGGAATCGCAACTCTTCCATGCTAAGGCAGGTTGTGTGACGTTTCCCACTTATTTATGTTTTCCCCTAATGAAAGGATGCCTCTTTGTGCTGCAATAGATAGTTTAGATTTTTTAATATTGTTAGTGTTGAGAGATAAACACTTTGGTACATATTGGAGAGTAATAAATTGTGTCGAACATTGATAAACTAACGCAATTACCAGCAAGGTCAGAGAGTCAGCTAATTTAGAAATATCAGTCCTAGGATTTTGAGTTGTCCCCTGGAGAACTGCAGCCACTTTATTACAGCAGGAGGGTGAGGAGAAAATGGTACATTAGGATTGATCTTTTGATCTAATTGTGGAACTCTGCCATTCCTTGTTTGACCAAAAATGCTTACCAAGCAAGAGGAAACATAGCACAACTAATTGAGGACCATCCCTTACAAACCAGACAAAGTAAAGGAATTCTGGGGAAAAAAGGATAAATTGCACTTGATTATTGGTACGAGGTTGCTGTCACTGAGATACATGTTTGTGTTTCTTTTCCAGAATGTCTTTTAAATAATAATTACAAATAAAATTTAATATATTCAACCAGTTTAAGGAAAAAATTCATTTTCACATTCATCACCTGTGCTGGTAAAATTCTAACAAAATTTGAATGAAATATTTAGCACCCCTCTTTTGAAATGGGGCTTGAATTAGCCTTAGGAGTACCTAGCTTTCAAAAGACTTTCGGCCCCAGGAAAAGTCTGATTGGCCTTATATATTTTTCAATATTTCTTTCCTTATCAATGATACAAAGAACATGAACTACCTAACATATCTAAAGCTACATTTACTCTAGACTACCTAAATTCATTCTAGAACTGCAAGTCTAATTTTCTGTTCACATTGTTATTGTAATTCTTAACGTGATTTAGTTTAGCTTTCACCCAATATCTATCAGGTCTTGGCCTCTAGGACTAGGCTAATTTGACTGATTGTGTTAAAGTCAAACTGGGTAACTTCCTGATTCCAAGGCCTAAACAGAGTTCAATTGAAACAAGATTCGTGTTTAGCTACCAGGCACATTATAGGCACCATCAAATTGTGTTATTTGGGAAAGCTGTTTCAAATGTAGTCCCTTTCAATATGTAATCCCATTTGACAAGGGAGTCTCAGAGGAAGCACTAAGACTGAAAAATGATTAAAGGGCCTATATGCAGTATCTTGAAAAGGCATAGAATTGACAGCCTTTCAGAAGTTCAGATTCTCACTTTGGGCAATAACAAAAATGCCTTAAAACTCTGCCCTAATACTTGCCTGCAAATATGTAAGTTGCTTACAACTAGTAAATTATGATAATATAGTAAAGTTGGATTACATCTGAAAAATCTTCCCTTTGGGTATCATATTTCTAAACCAGAGACCCTTTAATACACAAATTTTTGCTCAAATGGTTATAAGACAATCAGGAAATAGTGGCATTGTTTATTGGAATTCCAATTTCAAACGGAATTAAGCTTTTCAAATAGTAAGGTAATTAACAGGAAGAAAAAAGTTCTAAAGCTGAGTGGGGGAAAAGGCATCATCATTGAATAATTATGGATGACACTTTTAGTTCTTTGCCAAGATTCAACTCAGTGCTTGCAATTTTTGGACTCATAAACACATGTCTTGCAGAATCCAGAGCGCTTTCAGCTTCATTAAGTTTTTCTTCTATATCCTCAGTTGCTGTGAGTGTAACCATATTACTGAGTACTTAAAGCCCACTGAAGGATGTCAACATTTTAAAAACAGGGTCTTGAGAATACAGCGAGAATGTTTACAATGCTGTACTGTGTGGCAGCAGATTGTACTAATGTACGTAGCAAATAACTGATGTCAAATTGATGCAGGCTGCCCAGCTGTCTGCCCTTTGTCTGTAGGTTGAATTCCCAGAATGGGACTGGGGTAATCCCTTTGTGATACAATCAGCTCTAGGGGTTTAGTCACTTATATTACATTATTGAAAGGATGATGAGCTGATGATGGTCCGATAACAGGAAGATTGCATTAGGCAGAATATTAGCCCAAACACCTCTCAGATGCTTAGCTACCTCTCTTGCTGGAACAATACACACAGTGTTTTACTTTTGTTTTTGTTTTCAAAAATAAGTTGAAATCATCCTAGGATAAATCTGAAGTAGCTTGACTGACAGGGAAGTCCATGTTTAGCATAAAGAAGATAATTTATACAATAAATGAATAACAGAAAAAAATTGGAATAGAGAATGTATTTGTATATTACATATTATGTAAAATACATATATAATATATACATATATAGTATATATATTATGATAACAGTATAATATTATTTTGGTAAAATAGTCATACAAACCAATAGATTTGTCACAAATTATTTCATGATTTAAAATACTAACTGCCTTTAATTTCATGAATTTGAAACAAATTTCACTTTGAACATTATTTTGAGACTGGCATCATGATATGATGTCTTTCCTCTGTCTAACTTCTCATCAGCCAAGGCATTTATATTTCAGTTTTCCAAAGGGAGCTGCAGCATGTTCTTTGGCTTAGTTTAGCAGCCGGGTGCCCTTTGATCTTAGGATTCTTTGAGAATGAACACTTCAGAATTTGTGGAGGCAATCTCTTTCCAAACAGGATAATACTAATTTTCCTAGTCTGCAAAACAGACTTCCCTCAAATAAATTGTTGAATTGGTTTAAAAAATCGTTTAGGACATATTTTTCATTAAAAATTACTTTAAATTGGTTTTGGAAAAAAAACTGGGTTTATAATATGATAATTGTCAATGTGCTCATTCATTCAGAGAGGCCTCTAGGTGAATTGCTCTGAATGAAATTGGCCCAGAGAGCTTCAGACTGGGAGCATGTGAAGCCGTGTGCATTTGGGGAATTTATTCAAGGGAAAGTGAGGCAGGAAAGAAGTGAACTGGACCTTCCGGCCTCAGAACCTCTGCCTAATGGCCTGCTCAGCACTGCTAATGGGTAAAATTCCAAAGTGAGTTTATTTTGCTATCCCAAGGCTTTGCAATTTTTGTCTTTTTTTCCCCTTGAAGAGGAGCAGTCATCCCTCAGTCACCAGTCTGGGGCCTTCCCATTCAGTATCAGGCACAAAATAGATTTATAAATAAATAAACTAACATGCTTTCTTCTCAATTTCCTCAACCAAAATCTGATATCAGATTCTTCACTCAAGTTGAAAAAGAATATCTGGCTACTGTTAATAACTTATACAACCACTTCTAAGTTTAGGACTTTATGATCTTTACAAACAGATACTTTGGCAATTATTTATAAGTAAAGGCAAATATCAGCTTTTTGTTTTCGTTTTTGTTTTGAATATTGAGTATTTAGCACTTTGGGTTTTTTTTTTTCCTTTTAAATAGACTCTATTTTTTAGAACAGTTTTAAGTTCACTGCAAAATTGAGTGGAAAGTCCAGAGAGTTCCCATATACCACCTGCCCCCCCACACACACACACAGCCTCCCCCACTATCAACATCCCACACCTGATTGGCACATTTGTTATAATTGATAAACCTACATTGACACATTATCACCCAAAGCCAATAGTTTATGTTAGGGTCACTAGCAGTGTTGCACATTCTATGCATTTGGAAAAATATGTAATGACATGTATCCACTATTATATTAAATAGTATCACACAGAGTGGTTTCACTACCCTAAAAATCCTCTGTGATCTGCCTACTCATTCCTCTCTCTTCCCTAACACCTGGCAACAACCAATCTTTTTACTGTCTCCATAGTTTCCCTTTTCCAAAATGTCATATATTTGGAATCATATAGTATGCAACCTTTTCAGATTCACTTCTTTCACTTACTAATATGCATTTAAAATTCCTCCAGACCTTTTCATGGTTTGGTAGCTCATTTCTTTTTATTGTTGAACAATATTCCATTTTCTGGATGTACCACAGTTTATTTATCCACTCATCTACCCAATTGGTTGCTTCCAAGTTTTGGCAATTATGAACAAAACTGCAATGAAAATCAATGTGCAGCTTTTTGTATGGACATAAGTTTTCAATTCATTTGGGTAAATACCAAGGAGCATGATTGCTGGATTATACAATAAAAGTATGTTTCATTTTGTAAGAAACTACCAAACTGTTCCAAAGTGGCTGTACTATTTTTCATTCCTACAAGCAATGAATGAGAGTTCCTATTCCTCCACATCCTTGTCAGCATTTGGTGTTCTAGATTTTGGCCACTCCAATAGGTGTGTAGTGATATTACATTATTGTTTTCCTAATGACATAGGATGTTGAGCATGTTTTCATAGGCTTGTTTGCCATCTTTGTATCTTCTTTGGTGAGGTATCTGTTCAGGCCTTTTGCCTATTTTTTAATCAAGTTGTTCGTTGTCTTATTTTTTAGTTTGAAGAGTTGTTTGTGTATTTTGGATAACAGTTCTTTATCAGATATGCCTTTAGCATATATATCTCCACATCTGTGGTTTGTCTTCTCATTCTCTTAACATAATCTTTTACAGAGCAGAAGTTTTTAATTTTAAGGAAGTCCAGCTTATCAATTATTTCTTTCATGGATCATGCCTTTGTTGCTGTATCTATAAAGTTATCACCAAACCCAAGGTCATCTAGGCTTTCTTCCACATTATTTTCTAGCAGTTTTATAGTTTGGTGTTTTACATTTAGTACCGTGGTCCACTTTGAGCTAATTTTTATGAAGGCTGTAAGGTTTGCATCTGGATTCACTTTTTTGGTACATAGATGTACAGTTGTTCCAGCACCATTAAGTGAAAAGAGTGTCTTTTCTCCATTAGATTGCCTTTGTTCCTTTGTCAAAGATCAGTTGAGTAATTTATGTGGATCTATCTAGGCTTTCTATTCTGTTCCATTGAGCTATTTCTTTGTTCTTTCTCCAATACCATACTGTCTTGATTACTGTAGCTTATAGTAAGTCTTGACTTCTAGTAGTGTCAATGCATCAACTTTGTTCTCCTTCAATATTGTGTTGGCTATTCTGGGTCTTTTGCCTTTCCATATGAACTTTAGAATCAGTTTTTTGATATCCACAAAGTAATTTGCTGGGATGGGATTATGGTGGGATTTCACTGAATCTATAGATCATTAGTTAGTTTTGCTATATAATAAACCACTCCAAAACTTACTGGCTTAAAAAACTACAACTATTTTATTTAGCTCACAGTTTTGTGGGTTGGCTGGGCTAGTTCCACTGGTTTCTCTGCTGAGCTCTCTCACATCTGAACTAACTGGTGAACCAATTGGGAGTTGTATGATCTAGGATGGCCTCACGCTATGTCTTTCATTTGATTGTGCTACTGGAGTGATGGGGCTGGTTTAGTGGGCTACATGTCTCTGACCATCTAGCAGGCTAGCTTGAGCTTACTTATATGGCTGTGTTGCAAAGTTCCAAAAGCAGCAAAAATGGAAGCCCCCACGCACAAGCACTTTCCAAGTAGCTTCTTATGATATATCTATCAATGCTCCATTGGATAAAGCAATCTTATATGCTCAGATCAAGGAGTAGTGAAATAAACATTACCTCTTCATGGGAATAGATGCAAAGTCACCCTTGAAAGAGGTGTGCATACAGGGATGGGAAGAATTTGAAGCTACACATATGATATGCTTTTAGAACCATGAAAAGCTGAAGAAACATTGCAATTGCTGACTGCAGTGAACACGTTAGTATTTTTGTCTACACAGTATCCAAATCTCCTTCCTAGTTTTGGAGAATTCCTCATTGTGCCAGTCACATAGTCTTGGTAGGATATCCCTCTCCAACTTATGATACCAAAACTTACTCCTCCACACTCAGGACTGCCAAAGCCTTGGAACATGATGGGAGGTGGGACTTTGAATCTTGAGAAAGTGAGGCAAAACAAAGCAGCATTGAAATACATATTATTCTGTATAATGGTGAGTTCTCAGGTTTCATTGGTCATCTTAATATAATTAATTAATCCTCATCCTTATAACAAGTTCATCATTTACCTCCTAGAAAATCACTCTCTCTCTCAGTTTTCCATCTATTTTACTGGTCATATAGACATCTACGTACCTGAAATCTTCATTTGAATGTTGTCTTAGTCCATTGGTGTTGCTATAACAAAATACGTGAGACTGGGTAATTTATAAAGAACAGAAATTTATTTTCTCACAGTTCTGGAGGCTGGAAGTTCAAGATGAAGGCAAGAGCAGGTTCAGTGTCTGGTGAAGGGCAGTTCCTCATAGATGGCCCCATCTAGGTGTCCTCACATGGTGGAAAAATGGAACAGTAGAAGAAAACAAACCCACTCCATAAAGCTCTTTCATAAAAGCCCTAATCTCATTCATGAGGGCTCTGCCCTCATAATTCAATCACCTCCTAAAGATCCTACCTTCTAAATCTATCACATTGACAATTAAGTGTCAACATATGAATTATGAGAGACACATTTAGACCATAGCTAATGTGTAAAAGTTAATGTGCACAAATCCAAACTCCTGATTTCTACATCCAAACCTGCTCCTACAGCAGTCTTCCATCTCAATAAATACAATAAATAGCAGCTCCAACATTCCAGATGGTCAGACCAAAAAACTTGGAATCATGTTTGAATTCCTTGACTTCTTTCTCTTACATTTCGCAGCTAATCCATCAGCAACTTGTTTCAAAGCTACCTTCCAAATATATCCAGGAACTAACCACTTCCCACCACCTCCACAGCTTCTTTCCTAGCTCAGGCCCCATCATAACTCACATGGATTGCTCCACAGCCTCCATATGCTTTGGCCCATGCTTACCCTTCCCCCTCATATACACTCCAATCTCAACACTGTAGTCACAGTGATCCTATTAAAATATAAGTGATGTCATGTTACTCCTCTGCTCAAAACCTTCCAATAGCTTCCTATCTCATTCAAAATAAATGCCAAGGTCTTTATAATAGATTTCAAAATCCTACACAGCCTAACCCTCTCCCTACCTTTATTGGTCTCTTCATCTCCTCCTGCTCTTCCCCTCCCTAATTCTGTTTCAACCACATTGGCCTCCTTGCAGTTCCCTAAACACATTTGTGCCTCAGGGCCTTTGAATTTGCTATTTTGTGAGTCTGGAAGACAATTTCTCCACATATCCACATGAGTTTCTACTTCTTTTTTTTTTTGGACATCTGTTAAAAATGTCACCTAATCTGTGGGAACCACACTGAATATCCTATATCAAATTGGAGCCAAATGTCTCTAACCCCTGACACTTCATAATTGCTTTACATTGGAGATAGAATATATTTTTCCCATAGCTTTTATCATCATCTGACATATATTTACTTGTTTACTTGTTTTCTCTTTCCTCAGAATATAAATTTCAAGAAGGTAGTGGTAGCAGTATTTCTAGCACCTAGAACAGAATCTGGCATGTGATAGGTCCTCAGTAAATATTTCATATGTTTATATGAAAGAATGATTTAGGAAGTACATAGGCAATATATGTAACCAAAGTGTTTGTACCCCATAATATTCTGAAATTTTAAAATAAAAATATAAAAATAAATTTAAAAAAATAAAAGAAAGTATGAATGTCTGCATTCTCCACAGCAGCAGTAATAGGGGACTGTGGAAGCAGTCCCATCCTGGACAGATTGTCCGTGCTAGAAGATAGCATTGTGCTTCCCAAATCCTGCTTCTTGGCACCTCTGAAAGTGCCTTAATCTCTGCCCATCTTCTAAATGTAGCCTTAAAACCTCCCCTTGATTCTGTGATCCTCAATATCTTTCCAATCAATTGCCCCCTTTTTCTCCAAAAATAGTCAGAGTTGGTTTTGTTGCTTATAACCAAGAACCTTGATTAATACATTAATGTACTGTGCCATCTCTCACTATATGCTCCCAAATTTTGTGCACAACAGTCATCTCCCAGGACTCTCTCAACTGAGCAAATGCAATAAAATAATTACCTATGTGTGAACTTAAACCGCTTTTATCTTAAACTGAATATGTAATGAGAATAAAAAGGTTTTATTTTCCAAGTCCAAGAAAGGAAGCACATGACTAACTGTTCTTTGGGTCTATTCCAAGTCATAAGCAAGTAACCATAGAACAGTTTTCAGCCTACTCCATCAGACATAGGTTCTCTTCAGTACTCCTGAATGTCAGCAAATCCCTAAACTCCATACTTCCTCCAAACCTGCTATAAGAACTTTGTTCTTTGCTTGTTCAGAGATACTGTGTTCTACAAATACAATTCTCTTTTGCATAGCAACTAAAAATATATTATAATAAATTCAGCTTTCTTCCAGATGTATTTGAGGATTGTCTCTTCCTTTGACAGGAGGTATTGAAGAATAAAATACTGCCAGGAGAATTCAAACTGTTCATAAGCTATCTTTGCTAATCTTCTATACTGAACATATTTTACAGAAAAATCATATAGTTGTTCTAAAAGGTAGTCATCATGTTTTCTTGATCACACTACATGCAGAATATCTGAGATTTTGCTTAGAAAAAAATTGACTAGTTACTAGCTCTTAAGTTAGGTGACACATAATTGATAATGATGCTGAAGAAACACCTGTAAAGAGTGATTGTATGCCAGAATAACATACCAATTGAACCTTCTTCTCCATAATAAGTAACCAAAGGTTTTGATAAAATATCCATAGTGGATTCCAGGCCATCTTAAAGGGAAATATTTTAATTGTCATAAACTTATCAAAATAGCTCAAAAAAAATTTCCAGCTTTAACCTAAGAGATAAAAAGTGGGAAAGAGTTTTCCTCCCATCCTAAGAACAAGAAAAGCCATATAATCTAAAAAATCATAATTTTTCTTAATTCCATCAGAGAGTAGAAGTTGCAGGACAATCAACTAGTCTGAAATCTATGGAAAGATAGGTGTCTCCATGGAAACATGGGGCAATAGTTCTGGCTCACTTGTAGCAGACCATGGGAGAAAGTTGGAGCTGCCATACAAGTGGAAGAAAAAAGGAGAGAAAATGGAGCAAAAAAATATATTTGAAGAGATAATACTTAAGAACTTTCCAGAAATAATCAAACACATCAAACCACTGATTACAGAATTTCTCAGAGACAAGAATAATAATTACAAAAACAAACCCATATATGTTACAAAAACCCTTATATGTGTCATATCAACAGCTGAAAACCAAAGATAAGAAAATCAAATCTTGAAAGCAGTCAGAGGAAGAAGACACATTATATACTGAGCAAGAAAAAAGAATTATAGGACACTTCTCATCAGAAATTGTGCAAGCCAGAAGACAATGAAGTGATACCTTTGAAGTGCTGAAAGAATATGACTCAAAGAATTCCTTATTTCATCTGAAACCTCTGCCAAAACTTTTCAATAGTTATTTATAATATATGACTTTTCCCATAACATCATTTCTGGGAATGGTCTGGTATTTGCATTGGTCAAATTACAGAATTTATAGATTGGAATCTTCCAAGATTTAAAATAATTTATGTGAAGAATACATTATGATGCTTGGGCAAATTTAAGACAATGCAGACTACTTAGAGCATTGTTTGACACCTCAAGTCAGCAAGCAGAACTAGCTGGGTTTCTCATCACTCTAGGGATCATTCCACTCACAATTACAGGATTCAGTCCTACTATTAATAATTACAGTGATGTTGTAGACACACTGGTCTTAGTGATTAACAGTCCAGACTTTGAAGTCAGAAAGATCTGGGTTCAAACTCTGGCTCTACTACTTAATAACTCTATAAGTTTGGGCAGAACATTATTAACCTCTGACTCTCTCTAACAGAAGATTAGCAAAACCCACCAGAAGTGGTTGTTGTATGAATTTAAAAAGATACATTTAAAGTGTCTAACAACAATAAGATCTCACTAAATGGTAGTTTTTATGATTAATGTGCTGTTATTTTAAGATTTGTCCTAATAATTAATATTTAGACTCAACTCTAGATACCAAAAATGAATGAGAATACATGTAGATGCTGATTTTTCAGTAGCTACTCTTTGTTCATTTTCCCAAAAAAGTTAGACTTTGGAGAAAATTGTGGTGCAAGCTTAGAGTGATTTTTATTCCACTGTAATTGAGATAAGGAACCTGCATGAAGTTGCATAAGGTCTTACAATTGGAAGTGGCCTGACAGGCACTGCCATAGAAATCAATTACTAATGTGTCATTTGTCACTGATATCCAAAATGATATTCAATGTCTGCAAAGTGTTTTGAGTTCTTTCCATAAAAGATACATATGGATCCCAAGTGTAATGGTTTAATAAAACAATCCCAAAGGTAATGATAAATGTCATTAGAAAAGTCAATATTTGTAGTTTGTATTTGTAATTCTATTGTTAAGATGTTACTTTGTTGGCATGCACAGGCAATATTGATATAAATAACCTCTAATCTTATACTACGATACAAAGTTGTATTTTTTAATTTAATAAGTTATAGGGATCTACCGTATGTATAGAGAAAGTACAAATCATTTAAAGTCTCTTGTATTTTTCCATAAGCTGTAAAATATCATTATGATGCTGTACAGAAGTTTGTATTTTGTCCCTAATTGTACTTCATAGTATAATTTTCAGAAATCAAGTTTCTTCAGCATCCTATAAAATAGCATATAAATAAAACCATGTTATTTTCAATTTTTCTCCACTTTATAAATAGTCATTCAACAAACATTCAATAATATGGAGCATCCACTCTGTGTAAGACATCATACTCAGTGCCAAATGAAACTTCTGAGTAAGACATCATACTTAGTGCCAAATAAAACTATCAGAGCACTATTAGAGTGGTCTACATATAGACTACTTTTTGAACTATTCTGAGATAATTAAAACCAAGTGTTACATTAAATAAGAACTTCATTTAATAGAGAGTTTAAAAGAAAACTCATTTCAAAGCCAATGATGACTTTTTTTGCTTCTATTTACCTCTTTAATAAAGCAGATACTCTCCTTTATAAGCATAATGGTGATTTGCAGCAAATGATAGTTCATATGATTAAATAATAAAGGAGATGGGATATATTGTGCATTATCTTACACGTAAGTGCTTAAGATGATTTGCTAAAGGTTGTGTTTTGCACATTGCCAAACACAATGGCAATGTGTTTGCCATTGCCATGACTGAGCATATTATTATCAAGCTCAGTCATTTAATAATATGCTCAGTCATTTCATTGTGATACTTCCTTTCTGACTATTGGAATGAAGGGTTTCTATAGTACTAAAGAATATGAAATTTCTGTTAACTGAAATGACAAAGTCCCTTTCTGAAAAAAAATGCATGTGTACTTCATTAGATCACTATCTGCTTTTCTTATGGATGTTAGTCACAAATCATCAGATTTAGTTATCATCTGGTCCAAACCCCTTATTTTACAGATAAATTTGTTGAACTGTAGAGAGGCTGTGACTTAACCACAGTCTCACAGACATTTACTTAGGTGTGCACAATCAGAAGCTGCAGAGCTGGGGCCTCAGCACTTGTATTTTCTACAGGTCTACTGGTGATCCTGATGATGAAACAGAGATGAACACTGAGTCAGGCAGGAAATACGAGACCACTTAAGCTTTGCATTCAGCCAGACTTGAGTTCCACATTCCTCTGTCACTTACCACTATGTGACTTTGAGCAAGTTCTTTACTTCTCAAAATCTTCATATTTTCAATTTCTTCATATAGAAAATGAGGATAATGCCTGCAATATGTAGTTTATGTGAGGATTAGAATACATATGTACGTCAAGTGCATTGTGCAGGGCTTGGTATGTGTCAAATGTTGATAAAGGTAGCCTTTATGATTGCTTAACTTCTTGGCAATTTGTCTGGTGCTCTTAATTACTTCTCCCCCTCTTAATCTTGAGAGTGTCTTCTCTCGTGGTCTCTGGGGGCAAGTTCTTGGTTATCCTGCCAATTCCCTAACTTCTCGTTCTGCCCTGCTGGCTCCTCTTCCTCTACCCCCCATTTACTGTGGGCATTCTCTAGGACTCGGTCCTCCATGCCTCTCTCTGGCTTTTTTCTAGGAGGTTCTTTCCTTTCCTATGATGTCCTCTAACACTTCTTTGACAAAGACCCTTAAATTCACATCTTTAGCTCTACGATTTCTTGAGTTCCAGAATAGCATTTCAAGCTTTAATTATTTCCAGCTTTGGGAGTCCTGTACACACATCAAACTCATCCTACCTTGAACTGAACTTGCTAATACACACACACACACACCCTTCTCCTCAATTCTGTGCCTCATACTGTTTCTTATCTTTGATCATCATACCATCTTTATTTAAAATTTTGATATTTCGTTCGTCATGAGGTTTTGCATTGGTTTTAATTTTTTTTAATATTTTATTAAAACACTTAGAATGTTGGAATGTGATATTAAATATTTTATTAAAACATTTCTTGCCTTGATTACTGGACTTTTTGGAGTCCTCTTAAATTATGTGCACAAGGCAAGTGCTGCACACGCCTCATCCTAGTCCCAGCCCCGGGCATCACCATCTAAATGTCACTTGACAAAAATTATTGTTAGCTGTGGGTTCTGCCCCTGATCATTTCCAGGGCCTGATTTTGGCTGTGGTTCTGGCTGCACAGTATCTCTTCTCTGTGCAGTCTCTGAGCTTGGTTCTCCACCCCTCGTAGCAATCCTGCGAGATCCCAATAAACTTGCAATAAATGCCTGTTCCATTTAAGTCAGCCGGAGTCCCTTTCTGTAGTTTGCATCTAAGAAGAATGAGTAAATGAAAGAAGGGTGTAAGAGTGCTCAAAATTATATTACTGAGAAGTCATCTACGGCCTGAAAATCTTACCCTGACATCTAGGGACAAGACTTTTTTGTATAATATGTATCAGGAGACTTCTAAAGTTTGATCTTCTTCATAACATTCCCATATAAAAGTACTCAAATTTCAAACAAAGTAACAGTTCAAGTTCTCACTGCACAGGAAGTCCATGGTACAAACTTCAATCCTGGCCAGTGGGAATTGTTGACTGTGGCATTAGTAGTATCACAGCAAGCATAGCATGTACTATAACCACCTGCTCCTATGACAGAGAAAGCTGGGTTAGTTCCAATTTCTGAGTTTGAGCAGAACATTACCAGCTGTATTACCTGGAGCAAGTTAGTTATCTTACTTGATACTCCAGATATGAGATATTAATGTATAGTACAAAGCAGCAACTACATGCTCATAAGTTGAGTGTGTGTGAGACATTGTTCTTGACAACAGTAATCAAATGTACTAGTACAAGACAGTATATCTGGTTATAGAAAATGCTCAACTTCTGGGAGCACTCTATAGTCTTCTACAAGCCGCACTCAGGGAATCATCCAGAGAGTTCCATTTACATTACAGTCTATTGAAATGGTGATCCCTGGAGTTGTACAGTATACAGCCTGTGTATAGCAGCTGTGTTTCAGCTTTTGGTTTAAGCAGGTAATGCCAAGACCATGAGCTATGATTTCTTTACTCTAAAGTATCCCCTTTATCTTAAACGATAATTAATAAAATATCAGAATACCAGATATCAATTCAATGTTTTGTTGCCTGTGTATTCTCTTTAAAATAGGCATCAAAGCCAGGTGCAGTGGCTCATGCCTATAATCCTAGCACTTTGGGAGGCCGAGGTGGGAGGATTGTTTGAGGCCAGGAGTTTGAGACCAGCTTAGGCAACATAGCCAGACCCTGTCTCTACAAAAAATAGAAAAATTGGCCTGGCGTGGTGGCACATGCCTGTAGTCCCAGCTACTCGGGAGGCTGAGGTGGGAGGATCGCTTGGGCCCAGGAATTTGAGGTTGTAGTGAGCTGTGATCACGCCACAGCACTCCAGCCCAGGCAACAGAGAAAGACCCTGTCTCAAAAAAAATTTTTAAAAACGGGCATCAAATCAGTATTCTCATTTTCAGAATGTTGGTGGAATAAAGTGTTGAGGCCAGGTGCAGTGGCTCACGCCTACAATCCTAGCACTTTGGGAGGCTGAGGCAGGAGGATCACTTGAGGTCAGGAGTTCAAGACCAGCCTGGGCAAGAGTGAGACCCTCGTCTGTACAAAAACTAGAAAAATTAGCTGGGTGTGGTAGTGGGTACCTATAGTCCCAGCTATTCAGGAGGCTAAGGCAGGAGGAGGATTGCTGGAGCCCAGGAGTTTGAGGTTGCAGTGAGCTATGATAATGCCACTGCATACTAGCTAGGATGACAGAATGAGACCCTATCTCAATAAAGAAAGAGAGAAAGAAAGAAAGGAAGGAAGGAAGTGTTGATTTGTTTTTTCTTCTGATTGAATAGGATTTGCAATCTAAGTGGTATGCCTCTTTACCCAGAGTAGATATTAAACTTATGGGAAGTAGTTAAGCACCAAAAATTTTGTTAGTCTCACAATGTATATATCAGGCTTATAACTAACAGAGAAAAACCTCAATGAACATGCTATATTGAAAATACAAAATGGAAATGCATCTGAATTTTAAAACAAAACAGAAATGCACACTTGTTTTCCCTGAGAAACTTTAATTTGTTAAAAAGAAAATTGTGTTCAATTTTGGCAATATGTATTGGAAATAAATTTCTTCAGTTCTCAGAGGATTTCTTGCTAAATAATATGTCTTCATGTCAAATAAATGCATATAAAACTCTGTCACTAATTTGTGATGTGATAATCAAGATATGTAGTAGTTATTTAGCAGGATACATTTTACATTGGTAAGCAAAGGACTGAATATGCAGTATAATTACAGTGTAAACAATTTTTAACATAGCCTAGTCTGAGTAGCCCTTGCTATTTCATCATCATCGTTGTTATAGATCTCTATCAAAATTGAGGTTTGGTGCATCAAAGATGATAGTTGAGAAAATGAGTGCCCCAAGCAGTATTTGTTCCAGATTTGGGGCAGGGAAAAGGAATGAGGAAAACATCCACATACAAGACTCTTAAAAAGCATTATACTTGTTCATATAAACAAATATAGGAAAAGGAACACATAACTTGAGTCAACTTATCCCTAAGAATCAAAACCAGAATCCTCTGAAAAGAACTTAGTATCCTGCTGACATTTGTCTTTTGGCTTGTCTTTTCTACTTTGCAATGCTTTTATCACCACCTAGGGGCAAGCCAAATAAGTAAGGGGCTCCTTTTTCACCACTAAGTCATTCCTAAATTATGTGTTTTCTGAGTCAAAGAGACATTTATGATTTCAAATGATTGTTTGGCTTTTTTCCCCCCCAATAAAAGTCAATCTTTTATTATGTATTTCTTCTTCATCTCAAATATGATTTTAAAATATAAACTGATTTTTATATTACATGAATATCATCTTTTAGTTTTATCTTTCTGTCTGTTCTTATATGTCATCTTGTCAAAAACTTTTGCATTTACTTTAAGCAAATTTCAGCTTGAAAGAACAAGCCTACTTTTATGAGTGTTCAGCACTTAATCTTTTAAATTAATTACCATGCAAGGCATTTGCAAAGTAAACAATACAGTAACTTTGGGTTATATATAGTACAATATCAAATCATACTAAAGGAACTCTTTTGCTAAAATTATTTAAAAGTAATCTAATTTCAAATGATGCCAAAAAAAATATTGTTTTCAGAGAAAATATTAAAATTTATCAGCCTAAGGTGTTTTTACTTTTATAATGTCTTTACCTGATGGTACTTATAACAAACAAGCTCATAATCACAAATCAATATGAATTGAAAATAGAAGAGATTTGTGATTTATGACAATGTTAATGCAATTTCAAATCATTTGCCAACTAACCTATTATACGTATAATACCCAGGAAACAAACCTGTAACTTTCTATACATTTAGGAAAACTATAGCATCTTCGGTAGCTAATTAGGAAATTCCAATTTGGCAGGGTGCTAAAGCAGTTTCATAATGCACATGAATAAAGTCTGTTCTTCAGATGTCAATTTTCAAATAAACACAGTTTCAAAAACAAAACTAACCAACCCTTCCTCCTAGGTTTTATTGGCTAAAGTATAAATAACTTTTCACATAGTTAGAGAAATTGCCTTTTAAATATTTCTGGTGGTATTGTGCTCAATATTTATTAATATTAATATTTTTATCAACAGATTGCAAAGTAAACGAGAAGCTAAACAAACCATTGTGAATACAACTGTCATATTGAAACCAAGCCACTTGTTTATAATCCTTCCATCTTAATAAATACATTTTGAAATTGTACATAAAAGTCTAAACTGTCCCATCTTTGTCGGATTCCTAACAATCTCTTATTTTTCAACAGTGTTTTAATTAAAAGTTCAATAGAATTTTAAAACTGTTAATCAACAGAATTCCCTGTAAAAATGATTTTTTTCCTCTCTCCAGTGAATACGCAAACAAACCTGAACACTCAAAAAAAGAAGAAACAAGTCACAACCCAAAGTCAAAGACACAGTCAGACTTAAGATTTAGCAAGTCTAGCCATGTGCCATGCTTTCTTGTTAATATATGCTACTTCTTCATCATGGAAATACACAGTCAAGATTTTCCAGATGCTCATTCCCTGCAAGATTGCTACCTTTTGTAGAGCTCCAGTTTACAGAATTCCCTGGCTCAGCTCTTAAAGCTAGTGTTTTACATTTTAAGGGTATTTTGGAATAGTACTTCCCCAAGCCCCAATGTAGGTGCTGAAAAGTCCAGGCCTACTACCCTCAGAGTTGACCTCTGAGAGCGAGACTTCCCCTTTGAGAAAGAAATGTCAGCAGCTAAGGGTAGGGGGCTTGGTAGGAAATAAGCAGATACTCAAAGAAAGGGAAGGTCCTATTTTGTTTAGTTTTTTTAGAGGAAACTGGGAAAAGATAAGAATAAAACTAAGTGGTCTACCATTATTTTAAGTGAAATAAGCCAGACACAGAAAGACAAACACCACATGATCTCACTTATATGTGGATTCTGAGAGTCAAATTATAGAATGGTGGTTCACCAAGAGACTGGTCAAAGAACACAAAATTTCATTTACGAGGAATAAGTTCAAGAGATCTATTGTACAACATGGTGACTATAGTTAATAACAATGTATTATATATTTGAAAATTGCTGAGAGAGTAAATTTTAAGTGTTTTTACCACAAATAAATTATCTGAGGCAATGCATATGTTAATGACCTTAATTTAGCCATTCCACAATTTATACATATTTCAAAACATATTGTACACCATAAATATACACAAGATTTGTCAATTAAAAATAAATTTTTTTAAAACTTCAACAGGAAGAAACAGAAACTAAATGGTCTAGAAGGAGATTGTTGTTAGACTTAATTATCACAACCTAGCTCTGAGCTGAAGATTCTTTCTCACTGCTTCATACTAACATGCGGTCTGTTTGTTACCTGTCCATGGCAATTTAAGTACAGATTTTGAGACTAAGCATTTAAGAACTTTTACAGCAACTTGACACAGTAAGTTATCTGTTGGATCTAATGACAAAAAATCTAGGTTTATAGCATGTGTGTCTTTTTTTGGTTCCATTTTTCTATTCCGTCATTTTTATTGTATTTTACAAAAGTATTGGTCCATGATAGTTTAGAATTTTTTTAAAAATGGTTCTTTACCGCAATAGTGTGAAAAGCCATGGTTTATGTACATTCTCTCATTTAATCTTCACACAAAATCTACAATGTAGTTACCACTACCACCCGTATTTTCAGTGAGGAAACCAAGCTTAGAAAGATGAAGTAATTTAGTGGCTGTCAGAGTCTGCCTTTAGAGCCCATTCCACACCTGATACTGATTCTTCATTTTAGATAATATTGCTATACTGGACACCAGATCCCTTTGAGTTTCATCAAGGAAATTATGAGAGTTAAAGCCCAAACAGAATTTTCTTTATATGTAAATTATGAATTAATCACTTGTGAATTTGTCTACACTTTTCTTATACCAATTCATGTTTTCAGCCCTTTCCATCCCCTAAAGAGTTTTGCAAACTTACCACCCACAATATTAAGTAACACTTTCCTCTTTCTTATTTCCTAAATTTAAAGCATATTGTCCCTGATGATGCTATTCTGAAACCTCTTGTTCACTGTCAAGTTATTAAGGCTTGACTCTTTTTTTATAGCTTCTTACTTTGGAATAATTATAGATTCACAAAAAGTTACAAAGATAGTACAAAAAGGTCTCTTGTACCCGTCACCCAGCCATCCTCAATGGTAACATCTTATATAACTATAGTACATGCTCAAATCCAGAAAATTGACATTGGTACAATATAATCAACAGACCTTACTGGGATTTCACTAATTTTTGTACACACTCATTTTTTTGTCTGTTGAACTTTATACCTCTTTTGCAATGTTTAATCAGATTTTCCTCTAATTTTATAAGCAACATAAACAATGTGTTCTGCTAATCTCTGTTTTCTTTTGGGGCAGCTCTTGGAATCAACATCTCAAGGAATCATTGTGGAATTTATGCTTATGTTAGCAGTTCTTAGTCATATAAAGAATCCTACCCTGGCTGTATGACTACAAAAACATTGCTATCACTGGTCTAATTCTGGTCTCATTGACTCCTTCAGCTTCAACGAAAGGAAGCCACAGTGATTATAGTGGCCTCATGGTCTGGCAAACCCCAGCCTGGCTGTTATAGCTTTCTGTCTGCTTTGGCAATTCCACAAAGTTTTATTGTGATCCAGTTATTATGCTATTTTCTGAGATGTGGAAATGAATAATTCACCATCCCTGCTTTCAAGTAGCTCACACTCTAAAAGACAAGAAAGAAATGAGCTTTTGGTGTCTATTAAGATGGTGAACCAGCACTGGCTGCAGGCTTTTCTTCCCTGGAAAATACCCTGGAAAAATTATAGAGAGAAAAGAAAGCATGAATCTGGGAAATTCATATGGAAGTTGCAAGGAATCCCTGAAGGAAAGAAGGCTGTCAGGAACTGGTGTCAGGCTTACCTATAGTATGGAGGGGTAGGGGAGAAAGGACAATGACAGAAGGCTGAGTGGATGGGATGGGAAAAGTTTTCAGATCTGATTTTCCTTCCCCCACTTGTCTTGGGGAGATGATGGTTTGTCCTATTGCATGGTATTGGCACAAAAATAGAGACATAGACCAATAGAACAGAACAGAGAACCCGGATAAAAAAACATCCACATACCGCCAACTGATCTTTGACAAAGCAGACAACAATATATATACACTGGGGAAAAGAAGCCCTATTCAATAAATGGTGCTGGGAAAATTGGATAGCCACATGCAGAAGATTGAAACAGGATCCATATCTCTCACCACTCACAAAAATTAATTCAAGATGGATGAAAGACTTAAATATAAGGCACGAAACCATAAGAATTTTGGAAGAAAATGTAGGAAAAACTCTTCTACATATCAGCCTAGGCAAATAATTTATGAAGAAGACCCCAATGACAATAACAGCAACAACAAAAATAAATAAATGGGACTTGATTAAATTAAAAAGCTTCTGCACAACTAAGGAAATAATCTACAGAGCAAATAGACAACCTACAGAATGGGAGAAAATATTCACAAGCTATACATCCAATAAAGGGCTAATAACCAGAATCTACAAAGAACAGTGAGTTCTCCAATCTACAATGAGTGCAGGTCTTTTTTTGATATAATGATTTCTTTTCTTTTCCTTTGGGTAAATACCCACTAGTGGGATTGCTGAATCAAATGGTAGCTCTACTTTTAGTTCTTTGAGGTGTCTCCATATTACTTTCCATAGAGGTTGTACTAATTTGCAGTCCCACCAGCAGTGTAGGAGTGTTCCTACCTCTCCGCATCCACGCCAACATTTTTTGTTTTGGGACTTTTTGATAAAAGCCATTCTCACTGGAGTTAAGTGGTATCTCACTGTGGTTTTCATTTGCATTTCCCTGATGATTAGAGATGTTGAGCATTTTCTCATGTTTGTTGGCCATTAAGTCATACTAAAAATAATCTACCTCAGAGAGCCTACACATGCGTAGGAGCAGGAAGTATATGGGATTTCTCTGTACCTTCCTTTCAATTTTACTATGATCCAAAAACTGCTCTGAAAAAATTAAGTATTTAAAAATAAATTAAAAATCAAAAAATTAAAATAATTTTAAAAATACTGTGCCCAAGGAAGAATAAAGGGATAGTGAAAAATGACTTTATTAGAAATTTTAGTAAAAATTTAAATGTAGCATATTCAAATATTTATTCCTTAGTTTTCTGGGGTTTTTTTTCTTTAGCTACAGCTGCTAGAATGGGAAGTTTCCTGGTTTTGAAGGAGCACAGGCACCCAAAATAGGCAACATATTTTAAATGCAACTAAACTGCTCATCAACTGTCCCCAGTAAAGCTAAAACATAAGCTTTAAACACTAAATCCAGATTTAAAATACATCTCTAATAGTCTCCATTGCTTTTGCAGCTTGCATTTTTTTGCTCAACATTCTGCTTATGAGATTATCCATTTTGCTACATATAGTACATATAGCTCTCATTCATCCCCTTTAATTGCCATATGATAAAATACATTGTATGATATACCATAATCCATTCTTAATGGTTTGTTTTGGTTGTCTTCCATTTTTCTCTATTACAGTCAATACAACTATAAACATACTTGTACATGTGTTTATGTGCTCCATGCAAACATTCCATGCTGACTATCTAGCTAGACAAGGAATTGCTAGGTTAGATGGCGTGCAAATCTTCAACATTACTAGATCTTGTCAAACTGCTTTTCAAAGAGGTTGGGCCTATTGTACTCCCACCAAGACACTATGTGGGTTCCAGTTTTCTCATTTTCTTAAAACATTAGATTTTATCAGACTAAATGCCATTTGATATTTATGAAATGCTGCCTTGCTGGAGGTTTGTTTTTTTTTTTTTGAGGGGGGGTTGCATTTATTTGAGCGCAAATGAGCTGACCATAATTCCATATGATTTCCCACCATTAGGATTTTTCTCTCCTGTGGATTGCTTCTTTGTATCCTTTGACAATTTTTCTATTAGTTTGTCTTTTTCTTCTTGATTTGTATAAGTTCTCTGTATATTTTAAATACAAATCTAAGTATCTTCTCTCAATCATTGGCACTATGAATGGTGTTTTTTGGCATATATATAAAAAAATTTTACTTTAACATATTCAAATTCATCACCCTTTTCCTTTATGGTTAGAGTTTTTGTGTCTTATTGAAAAAAATATTACCCCACCCTGGTCTCATAAATATGCTATGTTTTTTCTAAAAGTTTAATCTTTTTCAATTTAGGGATTTAATCCATCTAGAATTGATTTTTTGTGTATTTTATGAGGTCTGGATCTAATTTTACTATTCGTATATGGAAAAACATTTATCCCAGTGCAGTATATTTATTGAATAACCCATCTTTTTGTTAGGGACAGAAAAACAAGTGAGAGGTAATAGAAATCAGAAAAACAAGAAGGAGAAAGCAGTTATAGAAAAACAATAAGGAGGAAATGTTTACAGGAAAATAACCAGGGGAAGCAGTTATTTCAGTCTTAAAGAGTGGGGTGATTAGGCCATGGGACACTGACCACCAGTCAGAGAAGGGAAGTGGAACTTTCCCAAAGTACATATAACATAATCTTTAAGTTGTGTCCAAACATAAAAAGAAATTCACAATATATATAACCAATGTATTGTACCCCCATAATATTCGGAAATAAAAGAAAAACAAAGAAACAAACAAAAAAAACTAAAAACAAAAAAAACTTTACTATCTCTAAGGGTGGTTAAAAAAAAGGTAATGAACTTCCAGCCAGTAACCAACCTCAAGTGAAAACTATTACTAGGGATCCAAGTCATTAACTTGAGGGGCAAGGATAGATATAGAGACCAGAGAAAACTGAATCTCTGGCAATATTGTATTAAAATCTGTAGAATAAGGCTATAAATGAATCAAGGATTATAGATCAATAATGGATTAATAAGGAAGAGTTGGGAAGACATTCATAGTCTACAAGGACTACATCATCAGTAGCAACTGTTACTCTCTCCCACAATCTTTTCCTTGCTCCACATGACAGCATCTCAGCTGGGATGAACAGACTTCCTGACTGAGCTCTGTGACGATCACAGCTCCAGACAGTAACAGGACAAATGGAATCAACTCGCATGCATGATTGGAGACAGAGTGATGGAACTCACATGTCCATCCATTCAGACAACAAGTATATACTAAGCCCCACAAGTGCTAGGTCCTTGCTAGGCTACTGTGGATAAAAGAGTGAGTAAAACACTGTTTGTACAGGGAAGGGAAAAAATGGCGGTGTGATAGGGTCCTCCCACCATACCGCTCCCAGGAAAGGAGGTGAAGAACGCCAGCGGCTGCCGGCGAACACGGACCACTCACTCCAAAAACAGCATTGCGAATGACAGAGAAACAACGCCGAACGCCCAGCCCAAGAAAACAGGTACAAAATTTTCACAAAGATCGGAGGGCGCACGGAGCACAATAGAGCCCAGAGCGCGGGAGGGACGCACTCGCCAGGTCGGCGCGGCGCGACCTGCCCCCCAAGCGGTTACGCGCCTCCCCATACACGCAGTCAGGGACAAGCCCAGAGTTGGGACAGAGCAGTTGCTCGGGCCGGCAAGCCCTGTGGAGAGGAGGAAGGTGCCAGAGCCAGACACAACTCGCAGCTGCAATATACAGAGACTGCCGAGGGCTGGAGAGGAACTGGGCGGGGACCGAGATTCAGCTTCCCGGGACAGTGCGCGGGAACCCGCAGGCCGGCACTGTGCCACTAGAAGTCAGCGGGACTGGGCCCAGGAGTTTATCGGAGAGCGGGACGCGCCCTTAGAGGTTGCTTACAACTACCGGCGGAGAAAAACTGCGCTCCCGGCGCGATCGGAGCCCGGCTGTGCGCCAGGCTGGCGGCAGCCGCCATCTTTACAGCCGCCCGCGCGGAGCCGTGAGCCGCGTCTCTAGCTCCGCCCCGCCCTGGCCCAGGGCTCATCCGCTGGGGCGAGACAGGCTTTGCCTGTGGTGGCCAGGGACAGCTGCATCCGTGGGTTCCAGGTGGGACGAGATCCCGGAACTGTAGAGGTGGGACCTTTGAGTATTGGAAACAGTTTGCAGCTCGTCCATCTGGTTCTGCTACCCAGGCTCTGGCCTCTGACAACTCCGCTCCGTGTCAGTCCTAGTGCCCGCCCCTCAGGTCCCAGCCCTCCTGTACCCCAGAGATCGCTCATTTTGAAGGTTGCTGGCCATAGTGACTCATTTGGTATAACTGCTGGTTCCCATGACAACCAAATACCTCAAGAGCCACAGGCTGAACCAGAGCAGCTCCCCATAATCCTGCCCACTTCAATAGGGAATTTCGCGCCACCCAAGAGTGCTTCCAGCTGCCACTACTCCCCCCCCCCCGTGGGAACATCCCCCCGGTGGAGACTGCTGGGGATAGAGACGGCCACCTGCCTCGCCTTGAGGTCTAGTGGTGGAAAAGGGGTACACAATTGGAGATCCCCCTATCAACCAGTTTCACGCGGAGACACACATCAGAAGGGCAGCCACACGTGGCTAGATGAGCAACCTCTGAGCTGTGTAAAATTTTCCCAACTCAGCTCTCACACTGCAGCCAAAGGAATTGTGTTTCTACCAGAACCTCAGGAAGAGCAGGGTCAAAGTAACCCCTAGGAGCTACAAGACCCCTCCCAAAGCACAGGGCTTTCGCATACCCCAACTGGGGAATCAGAGTCTGCTACGGACATAACAGAATACCTAGCTAATAGAGAGCGGAGGACTCATATTCTCAAGTACAATCCATTAGCTCAGAGCCCACGCTGGGAGGTCATTCTCACCACACTCCACTGGGAAGAGGAGAAGACCACAGGTCAGAGTTAACTCAAGATCCAACAAACTTGCTAAAATACACCTAAGGCAATACAGGCCACTACTTCTCTCCCTGGCTTTGCCAAGGAAAAATAATTGTGGGCCTGGTGACAGGGCCATAAACTAGCTCTAACACCCCCAGCTCTCGACCAAGAGACCAGATGAGAAAAAACCAGCGAAAGAACTCAGGGAACATGAAAAATCAGAGTGAAAAGTCACCCCCAAAAGAAATTATCAGTTCCTCAGCAATGGATACCAATCCAAATGAAATGGGTAGAATGACAGAAGAGGAATTTCGTTTATGGATTATAAGAAAGCTCAATGAAATTCAAGAGAAAATTGAATCCCAGCACAAAGAAACCACAAGAAAATGCAAGAAATGAATGAAAAATTCTCCAAAGAAATAGAAATATTACGGAAAAATCAAATGAAATCCTAGAAATGAAAGAAGCATTCAGGATCTACAAAACACAGTGGAAAGCCTTAAGAATAGGCTGGACCATGCAGAGGAAAGAATTTCAGAGCTAGAAGACAGCTTCTATGCACTAAATAAATCAGCTGAAGAGAAAGAACACAAAACAAGAGACAGGAAAAAAGCATACAAGAAATGTGGGATTATGTAAAGAGGCCAAACATAAGGATAATAGGTATCCCTGAGGAGAGGAAGAAAATTTGCATGGGCTGGAAAATTTATTTGAAGGAATAATAGAGGAAAATTTCCATGGCTTAGCCAGAAATCTCGACATCCAAGTACAAGAAGCACACAGGACTCCTGGGAGAGTCAACGTGAAAAGGCATTCACCACGCCACATAATTATTAGACTGACCAAAGTAAACACAAAAGAGGCACTCCTCAGAGCTGTAAGACAAAAAAAGGAGGTAACCTACAAAGGGAAACCCATCAGATTAACTGCAGATTTCTCAACTGAAACCTTACAAGCCAGAAGGGAATGGGGAGACATCATCAATCTCCTAAAACAAACAAAGGTCAACCCAGAATTCTGTATCCTGCCAAACTAAGCTTCTTATATGAGGGAGAAATTAAGACCTTTCCAGATAAGCAATCACTGATAGAATTGCGAAATCCAGACCGGCCTTGCAAGAAATGCTTAGACCTGCATTATACACTAACCAGCGCAACAGACACCCACCTATGTAAAATTATGCAAAGGCTAAAACCCCAGAAACCAGACTCCACAATGACGCAAGAGGTAAAACAAAAGATACCACCCAACAGAATAATCAGAAATTTACCCCAAATATCAATTCTCTCAATAAATGTAAATGGCTTGAACTGCCCATTGAAGAGACATAGGCTGGCTGAATGGATTAAAAAATACAAACCAAGTATCTGTTGTCTTCAGGAAACACACCTCACACACAAAGACGCATTCAGACTCAAGGTGAAAGGATGGAATACAATTTTTCAGGCTAATGGAAACCAAAAGAAATCTGGAGTAGCCATCCTCATTTCAGATGACATCAACTTTAAAGCAATAAAAGTAAAGAAGGACAAAAATGGACACTATATAGTGGTGAAGGGAAAAAATTTCACAAGAGGATTTAACAATCCTAAACATTTATGCACCCAACACAGGAGCACCCAGGTACATAAAACAAATGCTGCTAGATCTAGACAACATAATAAGCAGGAATGCCATAATTGCAGAGGACTTCAACACCCCACTGACGGAACTGGACAGATCCTCCAAACAAAAAGTAAATAGAGAAATAAAAGACCTAAACAGGACTCTAGAACATTTGGGCCTAACAGATATCTACAGAACACTCCACCCAAATAACACTGAATATACATTCTTCTCATCAGCTCATGGAACTTTCTCTAAAATTGACCACATCCTAGGCCACAAAACAGATCTAAACAAATTCAAAAAAATAGAAATCATACCATGTATCTTTTCAGACCACAGCGGAATAAAATTAGATATCAATTCCAACAGAAACTCACATCTTCCTCCAAAAACTTGGAAACTAAACAATCTATTGATGAAGGAGTATTGGGTCAAAGAGGAGATTCAAAATGAAATCAAAAGATTCTTCGATCTAAACGATAATGGGGACACAAGTTATCAAAATCTGTGGGATACAGCAAAAGCAGTCCTGAGAGGAAAATTTATCGCCCTAAATTCCCACATCCAAAAGACAGAAAAGTCACAAATCAGTAAACTAATGAATCATCTTAAGGAAATGGAAAAGGAAGAGCAAAGCAATCCTAAAACCAGCAGAAGAAAAGAAATAACCAAAATTAGAGCAGAATTAAATGAAATCGAGAACAAAAGAACAATACAGAAGATCAATGAAACGAAAAGCTGGTTCTTTGAAAAGATAACAATAGACGGCCACTTGCCAGGTTGACCAGAAGCAGAAAGGAAAGGACTCTAATAAGCTCAATTAGAAATGAAAAAGGAGAAGTCACAACTGATACCATGGAAATACAAAACATCATCTTTGAATACTACAAAAATCTCTATGCCCACAAACACGAAAATGTGGAAGAAATGGACAAATTCTTAGAAACACACTACCTCCCTAGGCTCAACCAGGAAGAAAAAGAATTTCTAAACAGACCAATATCAAGCACCGAAATTGAAGCAGTAATTAAAATCTACCCACAAAAAAAAGTCCTGGACCAGATGGGTTCACACCTGAATTCTACCAAGCCTACAAAGAAGAACTGGTGCCTATACTGCAGAAATTATTTGAAAATATCCAGAAGGATGGAATCCTCCCAAACTCATTCTACGAAGCCATATCACCTTGATACCAAAGCCAGGAAAGGACACAACAAAAAAAGAAAACTACAGACCAATATCCCTTATGAATATAGATGCAAAAATTCTCAATAAAATCCTTGCAAACCGAATTCAAAAGCACATCAAAAAAATAATCCATCATGATCAGGTGGGCTTTATTCCCGAGATGCAGGGATGGTTCAACGTACGCAAATCTATAAATGTAATTCACCATATAAATAAAAGCAAGAACAAAGATTATATGATCCTTTCAATAGATGCAGAAAAGGCTTTTGACAAAATCCAACACCCTTTTATGATAAGAACTCTTAACAATATAGGCATAGATGGCTCATTCCTAGAAACTATTAAAGCCATATACGATAAACCCACAGCCAATATCATACTGAATGGGGAAAAATTGAAGGCATTCCCCCTTAAAACTGGCACCAGACAAGGGTGTCCACTATCTCCACTTCTTTTCAACATAGTGCTGGAAGTCCTGGCCACAGCAATTAGACAAGACAGAGGAATCAGGGGCGTCCAGATGGGGCAGAAGAGGTCAAACTTTCACTATTCGCAGACGATATGATATTATACATAGAAAACCCAAAGATTCAACCAAGAGATTACTGGAATTGATAAATGAATTCAGCAAAGTCTCAGGATACAAAATTAATACACACAAATCCATAGCCTTCATATATGCTAATAACAATCAAGCTGAGAAACAAATTAAAGATGCTATACCTTTTGCAATAGCAACAAAGAAAATTAAATATTTAGGAATATATCTAACTAAGGAGATCAAAGACCTATATAGAGAGAATTATGAAACACTGAGAAAGGAAATTGCAGAGGATGTAAATAGATGGAAAACCTTACCATGCTCTTGGATAGGCAGAGTCAACATAGTAAAAATGGCTTTGCTACCTAAATTAATTTACAGAATCAATGCAATCCCTATCAAAATACCAACATCATTTTTTGCCGATCTAGAAAAAATAATTCTACGCTTCGTGTGGAACCAGAGAAGACCCCGTCTAGCCAAAGCAATCTTAAGCAAAAAGAACAAATTGGGAGGCATCTGTCTACCAGACTTCAAACTATACTACAAGGCTATAGTAACCAAAACTGCATGGTATTGGCACAAGAACAGACATGTAGACCAATGGAACAGGACTGAGAACCCAAATATAAAACCAACCTCATACAGTCACCTGATCTTTGACAAATTCCAGAAAAACGTACACTGGGGAAAAGATTCCCTATTCAACAAATGGTGCTGGGAAAATTGGATGGCCATATGTAGAAGACTGAAAGTGGACCCACACCTCTCACCTCTCACAAAAATCAATTCACAATGGATAACAGATCTAAACCTAAGACATGAAACCATAAGAATTCTCGAAGAAAATGTTGGAAAAACTCTTATGGACATTGTCCTAGGCAAAGAATTTATGAAGAAGACCCCCAAAGCAATCACAGCAGCAACAAAAATAAATACATGGGACCTGATCAAATTGAAAAGCTTCTGCACAGCCAAGGAAACTATCACTAGAGTGAACAGACAACCTACAGAATGGGAGAAAATATTTGCATGCTACACCTCTGATAAAGGGCTTATAACCAGAATCTATACAGAACTTAGGAAAATCAACAAGAAAAAATCAAACAACCCTATTAAAAATGGGCAAAGGACATGAACAAAAACTTTTCCAAAGAAGACAGAATGATGGCCAGCAAACATATAAAAAAGTGCTCAACTTCTCTAATCATCAGGGAAATGCAAATCAAAACCACAATGAGATATCACTTAACTCCAGTGAGATTGGCTCATATCAAAAAAATCCCCAAATAACAAATGTTGGCGGGGATGTGGACAGGTAGGAACACTCATACACTGCTGGTGGGACTGCAAATTAGTACAACCTCTATGGAAAAGAATATGGAGATATCTCAAAGAATTAAAAGTAGAATTACCATTTGACCCAGCAATCCCACTACTGGGTATTTATCCAAAGAAAAAAAGACATTTTTAATAAAGACATCTGCTCTCGAATGTTCATAGCAGCACAATTCACAATTGCAAAGTTGTGGAAACAACCCAGGTGCCCATCAATACACGAGTGGATCAATAAAATGTGGTATATGTATACCATGGAGTATTACTCAGCAATAAGGAACAATAGTGAATTAACACATCTGGTATTATCCTGGTCGGAGCTAGAACCCATTCTTCGAAGCGAAGTGTCACAGGATTGGAAAAACAAGCATCACTGGTACTCACCATCAAACTGGTACTAACTGATGAACACTTACATCACACAGGGCAATAACATTCATCAGGGGGGCGGGGCGGGAGGGAGGGGGTGGAAGGGATGGGAAAAACTCTCACTGAATGGATGTGGGGAGCACAGTTTGGGAGATGACCACGATTGTGGCTCTGACACGGGCAGAACAGGGGCAATGTGTATGGCCAAAATGTTGTACCCCCATGATATTCTGAAATTAAAAAAATAAAAAATAAATAAATAAATAAATAAATAAATAAATAAATAAAAAAAGAGTGAGTAAAACAGACCAAATCTCTGCTCTTGTGGAGCTTACCTTCTAGTGGGGAAGAACAACAGTAACTTCATAACCATACTAAGGAATGGGTCATTGCAAACTGCAATATGGGCTGTGAAGGAAAGTAGCTAGGTTGTATGAGAGGGGATAACAAGGTGATCTGATTGAGGTGGGTGGTTAGGGCAGACTTTTCTGAGAAAGTGGCCCTTGAGCTGAGAACAAAAGGTTTTCAGGGGAGGGGCTGCAGACAGAAGCAACCATGGCATGAGCAAAGGCTCTGCAGGAGGACAGTGCGTGATGCATGGTGGGGAGAGAGAGGATGCCAGGGAGATGGGAACATGGAGAGCATAGACAGAGTGACATGGAGGGTCTGGAGAGGCAGGAGGGGCCAGACTGGGTAGGGTTCTGTAGGCCACATGAAGAATTCTGGTCTTGATCCAGAGAGCAACAGGAAGCATTGAAGGGTCCTAAGCAGGAATAATGCCAGAGTTGTGCTTGAAAAGTGCCACTCTGGATACAGTAAGTAAAGTAAACTCATGGGAGGGTGCAGAGAGGCCAATCAGTAGAGTGGAGCAGAGCAAGAGAGAGATAATGGTAGTTGAACTAGTGTGATCTTGATTTATTTTTGTCATTTGGAATGTAACATTAATATGATAGTTATTTCCATAATAAAAGAAAAATCTTTCTGAAAAAAAAAAGAAAGGAATTCAATCCTAATTACAACTAACCTTTACCTAAACATAAAGCATATAAAAAGGAAAATATGGAACTAAATGGGGTCTTCTTCACTTGCAGAGACAGACCCATTTCCCCTTAGGGAACGTCTTTTCTTTCCTCTCCTATACTATCTTATAACTTCACTACTTCCAATAAATTCTTCACACATACTTGCTGAATGTCTGTCATCTCTCTCCATTGTGTGGGCCAAGGCTTGCGATTCTTCCAAGCCAGGAGCCCAAGAACTGGGGCAACACTTCAAATTCCAGCCATGGACTGAACTGTGACAATTTCACCACTAATTTCCAGTGCTACCTCAGACAGAAATCATGTTTTCATGTATGCATGTGATAAATGTCCCATCCAAGAAAAGGTGGGTTTAATAGTCTTTAATGAGGGTGACATCTTAAGGAGATAAAAACAGAGTTAGGAAAACAAACAGTGATGTGGAGGCCCTTGGTGACAGCAGGATGTCCTTTCCACCACCAGCACTGAAGAGAAAAGAGGAATTAGCGTTATTGGATCCCATGGAGAGAGGAGTATTGGAGGAGGCTGCCCAGTAGAAGCTGTAGCTGCAGAGAAACAGAGTGGTGCCTTAGAGGCAATCCTGAATCTCCTCCCACCCTCTGATCCCCTCCAGGTACCACCCATTATTCAAACCCAAACTGAAGCCAGAGGTCAGTGAAGCCAGGTAGGCAGTCTGCAGATTTCAGCTTTCCAAAGCTCCAGGCCAAGTAGAGGTGAGTAGAGAATAGAGAACAGAGGTGAAGTCACCAGCACAGCCTATTCCTTTTGCCACTCAGCATCTATTCTTGCTTTTTGCTAGATAAAAAAAAAAACCCTCATCCTCCACACAGGAGATCCACATAATCCCATCAGTTATGATATCATCAAGGGGTGAGGTTAACTCAATTATACACCCACCTGGAACCTAACTTAAAACATTAGCCTCCACCTGTTCTCTTCATAAAAGGCAGCAGGAAATGGGAGTAAAAGAGAATTCATCAATTAGTGTAAGATGTGCATGGCTGCTGTGGTCCCACCTCTGTATCTTATCAGCAGGCTAAAGTTGACAATCATAACTTCCTCCTTCCACCGCTCATTCCTTCTGTCATTACTTTGGCTACAGAATGACCAGAACCTTCACTTTCCTGGGACCTGGGCCCTTAGTGGCCCTGTGTTTAACACATCACCACAGTTTCCCATTGAGGGCAATCACTGGGCATTGTAATGATAAAAGGTGCTCTAGTGAATGCTCTGAGTTTTAGAGATATTATTTCACAGTAACAACTCTAATTCCATTGGTAGTAAGGATCAAAGACTCTGGTAAGAAGAGTAAGCCCTGCTTTCTCTGTCTGAGGATTTAATGCCATGAGGAACTAAAAGATTTCTAGGTGGTAACATCAGCTTTCATATGATTAGAGCCATCACTGTATTCACTGTTGAAAAAGTTTCTCCCTTGAGAACTAGGACCTCTAAATTGTTGAGCCCTAAGTTGCCAAGACAAGCAAAACTTCTCGAGTTATTAGGTCTGAAATGAAACCATCCCATTCCTGGTACCAACTACATTACTAGACAGGATCCCAATAGAAAAGAGAATTCATGCATATGATTTAAGGGGGGACATTTACAGAGGTCTGAGCAGGGTCAGGGCAAGAAACAAGGGATGTTGAGGCACCCAGGGATAACCTAAGCCAGGAATCTATTTTCAAAAGGAGGAAATACACTTACTGGAACCCAGTAGGAGCTGGAACCTGGTGAAGAACTGGAACCATGGAGGCGAAGCTTCCCATTGAAGCTGAAGCTGTGGTGAAATTCAGCTGCTGCCAGAGAAATAGAGCTAGCAGGAAAGAAGGGAGAAAAAAATACCCTGCCCTTTTCTCCTCCTGTCTTCTCACCTCTTGCTTACATATATACATACACACACAGTGCACACACACACACACATACATACACACACACAGAGCTCTCATTTCTTTTTCTTATGCTTGTCAGACATCAAGTGCAATTTGGATAATTAAGAGTCCTTTTCCAATTCCTTAAGTTCAAGGGAATGTTGCTAATGTTTCTCAACTAAGGATGATGTTTGCTCTATCCATGGCTATCTTTGTCCTAAGGATGTTTCTACTCTTGCTAAAGGCTTTTATCAGGAATGAATATTGAATTGTATCACATTTGGGTGGGGGTTGTGGGCATCTATCAAGATGATTATATGGATTTTAAACTTTCTTCTTATGCAAGTTCCATGAGATCATGTCTATCTTGTTCACACTTTTACCTCAATACCTAGAACACTGTCTTCCTCATTGTAGGCATTTAAAGAATATTTCTGGAATAAATACATAAATATTAATAAATAAATAAAAGTATTTATTGTGATTAATTACATTGATGGAGCTCTAATGGTGATTCATATTTGCATTCTTAGAATAAAGCCTAATTAGTTATGATGAATTATTCTTTTGATATATTGCTGAATTTAATTTGACACTATTTTAATACTTTTTTTACATTGATAGATAACATTGTATGTGTTTACCATGTACAACATGATGTTTTGAAGTATATATACATCGTGGAATGACAAAATCTAGCAAATTAATATATGCATTATGTCACATAGTTATCATTTTTGTGGTGAGAACATTAGCATTTGTCAAGAATATAATACAATGTATTATTAACTATAGTCATCATGTTGTATAAGAGATCTCTTGAACTTATGCCTCTTATCTAAGAGAAATTTTATACCTTTTGATCAATATCTTTCCCGCACCTCCCAACACCACCCACCCGCTGCTAACCCCCAATCTACTCTTACAATCACCCTTTTTAGATTCCACATACCAGTGAGATCATGCAGTATTTGTCTTTCTGTGCCTGGCTTATTTCACTTAACATAATGTCTCCCAGGTTCATCCACATTGTCATAAATGACAGAATTTCCTTCTTTTTATGGCTAAATAGGTATGACATTATGTATACATACCACATTTTCTATATCCATTTATCCATTGAAGGATACTTAGATTAATTCCATATCTTAGCGATTGTAAATAAAACTGAATGAACATGGGAGTGCAGATACCTCTCCGACATACTGATTTCCTTTCCTTTGGATATTTACCCAGTCGTGGGATTGCTGGATCATATGGTAACTCTATTTTTAATTTTTTGAGGAATCTGTATACTTTTTTCCATGACAGCTGTACTAATTTACATTCCCACCAACAGAATTTGGAACTTTTTTCAAATGAAGATTGTTATTTCTATGTTCGTAAGTTAAATTGTTGTACAGGTTTTTCTAGGAGCTATGCTTATCTAATTTGGGCACTAAGGTTATGCTACCCTTATAGAATAAGCTAAAAAACATTTCGTCTTCAGCTTTCTCTGGAAAGAAATGATCTTTTTCTTGAACATAGAAATTATGTTTTTCTTGAAGGACTGGGAGACATTAAACTGCTCTTTTCTGGTGCTTTTTTAATGAATAGATTTTTCATCACAGTCTCATTTTCTTCTCTCTTTATTGGCCTCTTTACAGTTTCTTATCTCTTCTTAAGTCATTCTTATTATATATAGTCTGTGAAAATAATTTATTTTGTAAGATTTTCATGTTTATTAATATAATGTTATACATTGAATTCTCTCAAAATTTTGAAATCCCCTCCATATCTGAGTTTATGTCATATTTTCTCATTTCTGATATTATTTGTATCATTTATTTCTTGATATAACTTGACACATGTTTTAAAATATTTTACTGATTATTTCAAAGAACAAATTTTAGGTTTTATTTATTATTCACCATTCCTATTATGTTTGGTTTAATTTTATATGGTAAATATGTGATTTTTTATTCTCCCCTCTTTAATTTACTTTCTTTTCATTTTTCCAGAGTTGAATGCTTTGCTTATTTATTGTCAAACTTTTATCTCCTAATCAATGCATTTATGTCTATAAAATGTCCTAAGTACAGTTTTGGCTGTATCCTACTGGTTTGATATGTAGTCCACTTGCTGTTTTTATTTCTAAATGGTTTATAACTATAGTTTTGGTTCTCGTTAGAAATGTTTAGGATTTTTAAAAAACTATCTTTTTGTTATTTATTCCTAATGTTATTTTCATGATGGGCAAATATTTTGACTGGTACCATTTCAGCTTTGTGGAATTTTTGTGTGTTTTTTCTTTTTTTGTCAACTATATGGTCAATTTTTGTAATGTTCTATGTATTTTGAAAAGAATATGTATGCCCTCATGATTTGAATATATAATAGATCATGTTGATTGTTATTCAAATATTCTAGTTTCTTATTTATTTTTTGTTTTCTTGATCTATTGATTTTTTTTTTAAATCTATTTTTTTCCTGTCCTAACTTTATTCCATAAAATATAGGGCAGGGACAAAATAACTTCTTCACCATTGAATCCCTAGCACCTAGAACTGGGCCTTTAGTACGCAAACTATGTGACTTACATTCAATGTTTTGCTATCTCAATAGAAAAGCTCTTTTCAACACTTTCAAGTTCTTTAACTCTTTCCTGTTCCAAGATGTTTGGATTATGCCTACACAAGCAAATGGACTGAACAAGACCTAGACAATGTCATCCTGTCATAAGAGGCTCATTAAAGTCAGAGGCTTTATCTTACTCATCAATATATTGTTCAGAACCTTGAGTATCTACTGGCACATAGTAAGGTGCTAAATGAGTGTTTGCGGAATGAATGAAGAACTATATAGCCCACCAGTATGTAGGTGGGTCATTTTCAAATGTTACAATGTAAAATATGGCTTCATTTTCAACTCATGTGCCCCCTGTATATTCAGAACCTATTAAACAGTTTTCAATACCCAGAGGAAGAAAGCCAGCCTTGTCAAAGTGGAAACAAGTGTCCTGTTGGGATCACTTCACCATGTAGATGGAACTACAGAAAGGTCACCTAACTTCCTCATTCTTTAGAATGTTAAAGCCTGAAATGCTCCCCAATCCAACTGAGGCTGACCCCCAAGTTCTATTTTCTAAGTCAGGTAGTAAAGCTTGTCAGAAAGACAGGTCAGAGACCATCCATTCACTCTAGACAATATTAACATTTAGTCCAGATCACCACTAAATTGACCTGGCTTTGGCTGTCAGTATATATTAAATGTGAAGATGGGCTAAGTGAGCAGATTGGTCTGGTCCTCTTGACTTCTTTCCCTATTCATCTCTCATCTCCTCATCAATACATAAAATTTGGAAGATGCTTTACTCTGAGAGCACACAAGAAAGAAGAGCATCAGTTTTCTTCACTTGTGTTCTCCAGCACTCAAAGCCTGTTATTTTGTGCATGTGTGTGTGTGTGTGTGTGTGTGCACATTCCTGAACTAGCTCTATTGGATCCAGAAGTAGCCTGTCCCAGGCCTCATGCATATACATTCTGAGTGCACTTCCAACTCTCACAGTGTTCCAAGCCAGTGGATTTGTGTGGCAATAAGGAATTTAGGACCTTGTATGAGGTGGCACCCTGCTCAAAACTGTAAATAGAATTGACTTTTAACCTATTATCAAGTTCCCATGCTATTGCAGACTGAGTTCCCTGAGAAGCAGGCTCTGAGATAGAGTTTGTTGTGCAGGATGTTTACCAAAGATAGCCCTTGGAATTAAAATATATGAAGAAAGGAGGGAAAGGAAATAGGAGTGTGCAAAGGGAGAATTCAAGCACTGAGCAGGCCAATTGACACTTCAGCTGACCCCACAGGGAGCTTTGGAGCTAGAATGGACCTTAAAACTTGCCCTGCATTGAACAAAGTTGGCCATGTATTTATACTCCTGTATCCATCAGTCATTAGATGTGGGCCACCCTGGGAAGGGAAGTGACCTTGGGTGAGGTAACTCTCTGCAGCTGAGTCAATCCCTGAAGGCAACACTGCCAGCAACTAGGGCAACATGTCCTTTTTTGAAGGAGAGATCTGGGCAGCACATCACAGTCTCTTCATACACGAGTGATCTCGGCTTGAGATTAGCATCTCTCCCCTTAGAAGATAAAGTAGCAGCATTCAAACTTTTTGGTCTTAATATCCCTCTCCACTCTTAGAAACTATTGAGGACCCCAAAGACTATTTATGTGGATTATATTTACCTTAAAAGAAATTAAAACTGAGAAAAATTTTAAATATTTATTTATTAACGTATTTTAAAATAACAATATAAACCTATCACCTACTAGAAAAAACCTATGTTTTCAAAAACAATAAAATTAGTGATAATAATGACATTGTTTTACATTTTTTGTTTATCTCTTTATGTCTGACTTAATGAAAGAGAGTTGGATATTTTACTTCTGAATTTAATCTATTTCAATAGTTTTTTTTTTAGTTGAAGTATATGAAGAAAATATGGCCTCACATAGACATGTAATTGAAAAAGGGAAAAGTATTTTAACAGCCTTTTAGTTAATTGAGAACACTCTTCTTTAATATACACTAAAACTCAAGTGGTAGTTTCTTAAAAGCTAGTTGTAACATGGAAACTGAACCATATCAATGAACTTTATAACTCTGATTACTGCTCTGTCACATTGAAATATATTAATCTGTCTTACATTTCAAATGGATCTTTTACTCCTGTTTGTGTAAGTCATGTGTTCATTACATGTAATACGCATGTAATGTATTAAAAAATTACATTTGTTAATGTCCCCACCAATCTTATCAGGAAAGTCTTTAAGTAGCAAGGAGCTGTCTCAAGCTTATGGTGGCGTATGCAAGTTTGCCAAAATTCTAGGTTTTGCTTGAATTTTATCATTGGAAACAAAAATCATCAGTTGTTTTCCTTAAAGGGATAGTAGGTTCATTTTGTTTATTTTCAAGAAACATCTTCCAAATACCCAAGTCTGATTAACCATGGTATATCTGTCGGTCATCCTTTTAAGTAAAAACGGCGTTTCACAGAAAAGGGGCTATTTCAGCTTGCAAGGCAGACCATTCACCAGTTCTTTTTCTTGAGATGTCCATTGTACTTTGATAAGAAGCAGAAGTGTATTTATGAGTACTTCCCACTTTGTCAATAAAATGTTAAAGAGGTATATTTAGAATTGAGATTTAATAACATTAGTATTTTTCATTGCTTTATCCAAGACATCCTGCAAGTGAGTGACAGTGAAGAAGACAATGACCGCTGCCACAGTTGGAGCGACTGCCTTTGTCTGTGCTGAGACACCAGCGCTTTGACCAACCATGGTTTTTGCACCATCAGTGCAAATGTCAACACAGTGCAAAAGACAAATAATGTCCTAGTATTGTTACATCAATAATTCTGACCATGTGGACTCCTGAGAGGATCTCAATGAACCCCCAGAAGTTCACAGACCATGTTTTGACACTTGAGAGACTTATCCAAAACCCTACACAAGAAGCCTGGGGAAAGTCACTAGGATCAACTAGACACCTAAATTAACAGTCTAGTGAACTTTTCATGCCCTTGATTCTGTATTTCTTTCCTATTCTATCTCTGAAAAATGTGTTAAAATTATGTGAATAATTATCCAGGGTAGTATGTTGTTTTTCCTCTTTCAAAAGGAAGATGACTTTGGGGGTTTCCCCTAGAGAGTTCTAAGGTGTTTGAGAGCCTCTTCTAGAAATCACAGGATAATGTTCAGTGCAGTGTGGTCTCAGAAGAAAATCATGGAAATGCTGTCATTTGTGCTAAGTTCAGTTAGTTATCAGACCTACAGAAATTCTTAGAACCTGAGAACGAACATAATTGAAATTTGGGGAGAGAGGAGGAGGAGGTAGGGAGTTTTACCAGCTATTTGGTCTTTAGCAAAACAGTGTTAGGCCTTTGCTCTCTAAATCTAAATATGGTAGTTTGGGGTCTAACTTACTTCAGAAAAAAATCTTTTCATTAATATATATAAAAGGAAATTTATAGCTGCTATAATGAAATAGAAAGCAGCCAGAAATAAATTCCTTTAATAAAGGAAATTGAGTATGCTGTATATATCCCTAGATATTCCAGTTAAAATATTTCACCAACTTAATCTAGTTACCTAGTAGTAAGGCAATTACACAATAAAGATTTAGGATTGATGTAAAGTTAGGGTTCAGTTGTGATCTTGGATGCTTATAAAAAAATACTTCTTGTGGGAAAGCAAGCCCCCTGGCAATCTTTGCATTGTTGTGTTCAATTAAGTCACAATTTATTCTGGTTTTGTTTTTAATGGGACTCGTCATTTACTGTCATTACAGGCCCACTAGAGAGAACACTTGAGAGTTCTCTTTATTTTTCTCTTCAGAACAGAATCTAAAACACCAGAGCTTGCTTTTCTAGCAATGAAAAAGCTTGTGACTTACAGAAAGCCAGCTCCATCTAGCTGTCCATCCTATGCCATCCCTCTATCCATGTTCCATCAACAGAAAACAATGTGCACAAGCTATCATCAAAATAAAATTTCTTCTACAATAGATCCTTACCAAATGGACAGATCAGTGACCTCGTGTATAAATACCTTGAGATATTGGTACAAATCCATTTATTTCTATCACATTTTCCCCTTTTTATCTTCTTTGAAAATAGATGGATTTGGTTATTCTGAGGAAAAACTCTTAGATCTGCATTATATTAAAACACTCATACACATACACACTTCATTTCCTTTATTAAGTTTGAAATCTATATCTAACATTTCATGAAGGTTAAAAGGTAACCAGATTAAGTGTTCAAATGATATTACATATGAGGTTGCTTATTATGTGCATATGGGTTTTTATCAAAAAAATGCCAAAACAGTTCTCCCGAGACTTCTGAAGAAGTATTCTCCAATCTCTCTTGCTGAAATCAATCTAAAAATATTTAGCATTGTGTAAATCTTGTAGTAGCCACATGCATCTTTATTAGGGCATGCCAATATTAAAGAGATTTACAAAAAAAAAAATTCAATCCCTGTAGCATATATTTCCTACATTGTTATTATTAAATTATTCTTAAATTTGGAAAATTAATAAACCATGTAGTTAATCTATGCTCTTGGGTGAGGTTAGAAATTTACATTGTCACTACAACTTTATCACTAAAGAGATGAGCTAACATCTTTATGAATTCACTTAAAACCATTATTTCACTTCAAAGAGCTCTACATACATATCAAAATATGTTGCTTTAACACATTTTCAGTGCATTTTCATCAATATTTTATTTCACTATCACCCAGCCTTACCTCTCATCACAAACAATAAAGCAGGGCAGTCAGGCAGTTTAACACAGCTTGAGTTCAGCAACCACCTTCCACCATGATCTTCATTCGAATATCAAAATGCACTCTAAGGGACAAAAGAATTTATCTGCAATCAGAAAACATGACTTTATAAACTGCCCAGAATTTAAAAAGCTCCAAACATACTCATTGCATATGAGTTCTTAGATTCCATGTTCTATTTGACTCAAAACCTGCATTTGTACTGATAATATTGCTATTTATGAAGAGTAAAAAGAAGGATGTCACAAGTGCAAATCCACTCAAACTGCCTTTCTGTTGGGGTTGAATGCTGCCCATTAATTCTTTCCTTCATCCACATAATACAATTTTGCAACACAGAGTTCTGCAGCATGCTCTATCCTTAGAATCTTAAAAGAAAATACACCCTAAGTTTTCCCACCCACAGACATTGGGCAGGCAATGTAAAGAAAGATGACAATCTTTACTTTTCTGTCATTAGTTTTCTTCAGGGTTAAGACATATGCCTTTGTTAAAACACATTGATAAGCCACTTAATGCCATAGCATGATTTTGGTTATCAGAAAAAACAGCAGAAAGAGATGCACTATGGAACGGGAGTCAGAACTCGTAGCTATCAGAAGCATGCTGGATAACCAAGCAAATCTAAGGTAATGGTGAATGTCATGGTGAATGGTATAGAACAGCAGAAAGAACAGGCGTTCAGAGTCTGGAGTCAACACCTGTCAACTCCCAGCATCACTGTCACTGGCTGTATGGCAAGGAGTAATGCATTCCGTTTCACTGTTTCTTCAAACTGGAACGAACAAAATATTCCTGAAAGAGCTGATGTGAGAATTAATATGTGGAAGTGCAAGGCACAGAGAAGATACTCAAAATTTTGTAGTGACTTTTCCCACCTTTCTTTGGGATGAACACAAGTGCAAAGCAGAGGGTTACCAGAGACACTACAGGTCATGGAAGTAGGGAGAGAAAAATGTGGGTGATCTAAATTCTATAAGCTTAAAGGGCCTAAAAACCAACTTTACCCTTGCCTAGTGCCTAGGACTAGGACACACCCTATCTTAGATCTGAAAGTCAAAGAGTTTTGGTCAAGCACACAAGAAAAGGACTTTATAGGCAATTCTGAGTAAGGGCTCTAAATATTTACAATATATACCCTAGGTATTTCCTAAATCGATTTGAGCTTCTGAAATGTGCTCTTACCAGGAATCAGATTTCTCCTTGGTAGGCAGGACACGCTCAGACTTACCTTTTGTGCTTTTTCCTTCTTCTGTCTTTTCTCTCATCACATCTTTTTAGTTTATCACCTTCTAAACACAACTTCAGATGATTTCTATGATAATAGAACCACCACTTTTTTGTTTATGGGGTTACTTCCCCCTCCTTAAATTTCAGGATCCTCAAAGAAGAGATTAAAAAGAACCAATTAGACATGCTATAACTGAAAATGTTTCAAAAAGAAATTCTAAGCTTTGTCTAAATCAACTAAATTTGAAACTTCCATGAGACACAATAGATTAGAAACCATCCCTTCTCTCCTCGTAATGGTCTGCATTTGCAAGACCACTAATATAGAACCTCACACGGAGGAGGTTCCAAGAGTAGAAATTACCTCTATGTCTCTATTTTACATTGTATAAATATGGGCAAATTAGCTAAACCTCAGGATTCTAAGGCTTTTGGTTCATCTGTTTTGTATAGTCCAAGAACCCAAAGTGGTGGGACCAATTTCCACAGATACATATATTATAGGGCGACAACACACAATGTTCTCTTTCATTCTTGAATTCGGCAAATCTCTTAAGCAATGTTATAACTGACTCTTCCTCAAATTAATAGTGTCATCTTTCATTTATAAATTAAATCACTTTGCCTTCAGTTAATTTAGCATAATCCTTTGTTAATCAATATATAAATTCTCATTAGTCTTCTCTGTAATTTCCTTACATTTACAATGATTCCTAAATTTGGGTAACTCTAAGAAGGCTATTTGTGGATAATGTTTAATTGATATTGTAGAAGAACCTTTAATATAGCAGTACCACAAAAGGCCCTGCTGCTAAAAGATGTGAAATACAGGGACGATTACCTGAACTATAAATGATCAATGATGCCAATTTATTTGTAAATTTTGGTGAATGTAGTTTCATTTACTCTAAAACTTTATTTATTTAACAAAATCCTCATGCAATGCTCACTATTGGCCAGGCACTGCTCTGTGTGTGTTACAAATACATACCATCTATGTAGAAATTACTTTTTAAAAACATGATGTTGAAACTACCAGTACCCTTTCATTTGAATGATGTGTGACAACAACAGCCAAAAAACCATATTTAGCCGCTATGTTGTGTCATGAGAAAAACAGAAAGCAAATTAGCATTGATGGCCCCGGCTTGCATTTAGATTAGAATACCGTCTCCTGGTACTCTTACATATTCATATCATTGTAACAATTGATGGTTCTTAAATTTCTCTAGAAATCAATCAATCTCTATGAAACTTGACTATCAGAACACCTAGCTGTCACCTATCCAACTTTACCCATGGCAACAAAGTGTTGTTTTCATTACATTTCAATCTTACGTTGATTTTGTTTCATGGTGAGAACCAAATTCCAAGCATTCACAAACTCCCAGTGGTGATTTCCCTGGAAAGCCATCTACTCCATTTTTCAGTTCCTGCAGTGCCTGCAAACCTCACAGAGGCAGTGCTATACAGAGGGAACCAAAAGACAGGGGAGGTGACTCCCTAAAACAAATATAAAGCCTAATTTAAATGTCTCATAATAATTCACCACACTTCAGTGCAGAAACCAGGTAAACAGCCCATTACTTTCACATTCACTGTGCTAACATGCAAGCACATCAGCATTACACCTGACAGAATCTATCTCCTCTGAATACCAAAGAGATCTAAAGGGTGCCAGAGCCAAAGACAGTAATAGCACCAAGGACTCTAATGCATCTAGCCCCTCCTCTATTCTGTATTGTGCTTCAAGAAATGGGGTCCATCATAAGAGGAAAAAACCCTGAGAGAACTAAGATGCAACTTTCACAATCAAAGAGGGATAGATTTAGGCTAGTCACATTTGCAGCCTCTACTAAGTAAGTTTCAATGCCAAAAACAAAAGATAAAGATAAAAAGAACTGAAAGGCAATGCCATCCACATTGATATTGAGCTCCATTTTAGAAAAAGAAGAAAGAGATTAAGTGAGTAACTTGGAAGGGAATGCTCTATTTCTTCCTTATTTCTTCTGTTTTCTTCCTAGGAAACAAACATACTAGCATCACTCCAACTTCTTCCTATCCCCCTTCCCCACTCCAGTCCAGGGGAGGAGAAGTGCCATATGAGCTTGGTAAGTTTGGAGAAGAGCTTGGTGACTTATCTTTGTGGAATGTCCTGTCCCAGTCTAGTGGTGTCAAGATGTGGGAGTGAAGAGCAAGTCTGCCCAGTTCTGGGTTCAAGTCAGCAAGCTCACTGGAGTGACAGAACTAAGGCTTCTTCATTCAACCTGAACCCTACCGGTGGCAAACAAGACATTTTTTTTATCCCATATTGACTCTTTTTTTATTTCTCAACTTGCGTGAAACCCAGGTGGGGAAGAGGGTAGCCACTTATTGAAGACCACAATGGAGATCCCTGGAACCTTCATTGTTCATATACGATATGACTCCAAGTGCATTTGTCCACAAATAGGGCTACTTCTAGAGAGAATCAGGTCTTTAGCTTGTTCAAGGTCTCTATTCTCCAACGTCACCACTCCTTTTCTGCCAGTGAATCTCCAGCCACCCCTTCCCAAAACTCCTCCTACCCTCTCACCGAGTTCCCTGCCCCTATCAAAACTTGTTTTAACTTGTTTTGTTCACACCTAGGTGTAAATGACTCATAACAGTTTATAGCAATCTAGCTCACCAGAATTCAGCTCTTCAGATCCCTCAGGATTCTTTAACATGCCAGACTCAGAAGACCTCAAAAATAAACTTAATGTCCTTGTAGAAAATTCAGTGACACTGAGGTAACCAGAAATAATAACAAATGTACCTAAGAAAAGTTACTGATTTTATCCAGCGTGTCTTTGTAGTGGAAAGGAATCTGAGGTCTATGCATTTCAAAGAGTATTTTTACCAAATAAGCAACTAATTGTAAATGAGATAGACTGTGTCAAAAATATAATTTTTCCAGCCAAGTTGTAGACATTCTTTAAGACTCATTTTAAATGTTCCCTCATTGGTAATATCTGATCTCATTTTCTCACATACAGCAAGTTATTCCTCATCTGTGCCATTCACAAAGCCCACATGGCTCTTCTCCCCCACTTTTCACATTTCCCTGGGATTCTCTGCAGACCTATCTGCCCGTTAGCTTACGATCTCCTCAAGGACGGAGTCCACATCTGGTTGTATTTGCATTCTCACCCTGACACCCAGAAGTGTTCCATAAATGTTTGAGGAGTAAAATAGAATTGTACCAAATGCCAGAGCCCAATGAGAAAAGAAAAAGGAAAAGGAGGGCTCTTATGTTTTGAAATGATTAATCTTTTCTTGGAAAAACAACAAGTATCAGAGAGGCTCTAGGAGGCAGAAGAAAATAGAAGGCTATAAAGAGAAGAAAAGTTGGAGAACACAATAGAAATAACTTCTGAGGCAGACGAGAACATGACAACCACATTTAGAAGCGTCAAAGATGTTGAAGTACTCAGAACTGTGTCAGCAGAGAGCAAAATTCCCCATAGAGACAGATGGAGAAAGGTCATGCAACAGCAGTGGTAACAGGGACAAAAACAAGCCAGATGATTAGGACCACTCTGACCTACAGCAAACAGCCAGTGCCAGGGATCTTAAAAGGTCCATCTTCCACTATTTAGAAAACTAGCTGCAAAAATCTTCTCACTCCCTCAGGCTAAGGTCAAAGACCGTTAGCCCGAAACTAATAAGTTAAAACTCCAAAAGAGGAATTTTAATACGTATGAAAGAATTTGAAGACACAATAGGATCTTCCATTTAAGGAATTGAATCTTTTGGTTAATAAGAACAAAGACAATACTGACTAAGCATCCAAAAAGTCAAATGTTAATAACTTTTATGTTATTCAGCCTTTAAAAGGAAGGAAATTCTGACACATGCTATGACATGAATGAAACTTGAAGACATTAGGGTAATTGAAATAAGCCAGTCACAAAAAGACAAATACTGCATGATTTCACTTATACGAGATTTCCATGAGTAGTCAAATTCAGAATAGGTATAGAGTTTCAATTTGGAAGATGAAAAGGTTCTGGAGATTGGTTGTGTCAGGGTGGCAGTCTACCCTCGGTTCTTGGTGTGCTCTTGGCCGAAGAATGACAAGACACACCAAAGTGTCAAGTCCAGACTATTATCTCGGTCCTCAGGCTCCTTTCTTAGAAAAATCACCAGCAGGGCCAATGCAACAGAGTAACCTCAAGCAGGAAGCAGTTTCACATGAGCAGCTCTTTATTGTAGAATAAAACGGGTCTGTCTCCGCTAGTGGAAAAAGACAGACCGACTCACTGACCCATTCTCTCACTGACTTCTCGGATTGTTTCCTTTCATTAGCCCTGCCTGGGGGAGGACTCTCAGGAGGTGTGGGATGTTATCAAATAATCAACAGGTGTCCTCAAAATTCCATCCGTATATACGAGCTCCCTCTAAGAAAGCCCACCTGGGGAGGGGAAGCACAGTGCAGATTCAAGCTAATGGCATAATAATTACCATTAGGTTCCTCTAGGTCACTTTCTAAATCTTATTATGCCTGGGCTGGGGAATTCCCAGATTGACAAAGCATGCCCTCCTTCCCCAGGTGTAGCAGTTGCTCCGGATAGGATTAAGGGTGGGGCAACACCAAAATGGAGTGCCCGCCCTTATCCTTCTTCCCAGGTGGAGCAATTGCTCAAAACAGCATGAAAGTGGGGAACCCTTGTCCCAAGAAGAGCCAGAGATCCTAACTATCTACCTAACATTTGTACAACAACATAAATATAGTTAACACTACAGCACTATACACCTAAAAATGGTTAAGTGGTAAATTTTGTTATGCATTTTGATCACAATAAAAAATAAAAATAAAAAATGTTTTAACTTTTTAATAAGTCAATAATATCACAAATGATTTTCATTCAAATAGCCTCAAGACACAAAGAAAGGGAAAGAAAGAAATATTTCAATCATAGCGCAAGTCATATAAATACATTGGAATCAATTGTTCATCTTAAATTTTCACAGAAGTAACAAGCATTTCTCTTTAAAAAAAGAAAATCAAAAATCAAAACAAACAACCAATATGCTTTCAGTTTATTTCATGTTACATCTTGAGTTTGGTTAAAAAAGACAAGGTAAAAATTCTCTGATACTGGAAGTATTCAATATTTGCCCACCTACCTCCAAACTAGATAGGTTTTACATTCTTATGCATTTCCCTCAGATTTTTGTGCTTAGATTACTTTTTTTCTTTTGACTTTGGAAAAGTGCCTGAAACCTATTTCCTCATACCTATGCAATAATGAGGGAAAATTTGTTTGATTGGAAATATTTAGGGGTGAGCAGAAAAATCTGCATTTCTGCTGACAATTTCTATAATAAGTTTGGCCCAGTGGGATTAGAAGTCTCTGAGATATTAAACCTTGGAAAGAAGAATTTGTAATGGAAAGGCTGAAAGAATTTAATTATAGCCAGTAGCACCACTCGAATACTTTAAGCATACTCAGATGTGTTGTGTTATCTTAACAGCTTTAAAAAAAATTTAAAATAAAATTTAAAAAAACCAGAAAAGATGGAGGTTATAGATCAGACATTATAGGCATCACCAAAGAAGAAGTTTCACTTCTGGGCCATTTGGGGTGGCCAATGTAACTACAGAGGAACATCTGCAGTGCTATTCAGGGAGCTAGAGAGTTGCCACTCTCATTTGTAACCCTTGGGATTATTAAGTCTGAAGATGACTTTAACTAACTTTTCATGAGTACCTCACTCAGGACACCTTTCCTGTGTGTATTTGGGATATAGATTAGGGAGAATCAATTAAGTTTCTCTTCTTTTAAAGTAAAATACACACCTTGGAAAGTCCCTGCATTTATTTGCAAGAAATACAATCCTAATATAATATATCCTAGAGTTGATCCTGGAATAGATCATTCTATATTATTTTCCTCAATTCTTGCTTTTCTTCCCTTTCAGGGAAGAAAAGGGTTTGTAAGGTCATCTTTTATTGGAGGATGATAGTTTGCCTTTAAACCAAACCACCACCAACTAAAACACTTTGTGACTAGAATATAGTAATTCTTACTTACACACTCCTGAGCAAAGCCTTTCCCAGTCCACCACTCTCAATGTCCTCTCTGAGCTGAGAAACTTAATGATCTGGCCACAAGAAACAGGTACAAGACTATTCCTGGACTTCTCACTCTCCTATGCATGCAGTTGAATGCAGAGCTCTGCAGCGACATCACCACTCTGTGTGTACCTGCAGTTTTGGTGCATCAGTTCTTACACTTGCAAGATGATATTAGTTTTTAAATCTAATAATCCTTATATCAGAAAAATTAGATAAGTCCTATTTTCTGAGAGGTGCTGCCATTCTCTTAACTTGTCTAATTCCCAGAATCCAGTCCATATCTGTCTTAATCGACTTTGCTGAAAGTTCTTTCTCACCTCCATTGACTTCATGACTATTGTAGTTTTAGCTTTCTTTTGTGTCTAAGACCACAGATTTCCACAAGTCAGCTTGATTTTTTTTTTCCAAATACATGCTGTGATTCTACTCATTGACTGTCATCAACCTATGACTACTGATACGCCTTACTATTTTCCAAATCCTAGCCCAAATTCCCAATAGCTATGTTTTCTAAAACCTGAACTGCTCCCCCACCCCCACCCCACCAGATCTGTCCTATTCCTGATTCCCTGCTTGACCCAGTCTTTTTCCTCTTCTGTCCATTCCATGAAGCAACACATACTTCCTTGGATTTACTAGAATTTGGGGGGCTAAGGTTACAGACAAACCTTCCACAATTCAGAACTCCAAAGTTGTAAAAGTAACATGATGAAGTCCAGAGTAAAGTATTGTCTTTATTATTCAGATGAATTTTAACAGTCAGCTAGCATGTAATGATTAAAGTTAAAACCAGGAGCAGACTCCAGGCTATGTCTTGCTTTGCCTGGGAAACTGTTTTAATGTGACAACTTCATATCTCTCTGTCCCTTGAGGCATCTCTCCTGCCCCTATTAGCACGTGAAGAACAGCACCAATAGAAATATCTACCTAGAAGACAAATGGAAAAAAGAGGAAATTTCATAGAAGACAGCCTCTATCATGGGGCTCAAATAATCAAAAGAGTCTACCTAATGTCAAGCCACTCCCTTCTTAATATATATTATTTGTTCAATTGTATTTATTCATTATTTTTACAGCAGAATAGTGAGAACCTACCGTGTACCTACCATCTTCTAGACACTTGGGATGCCAACTAGACGGGAGGTACACCCTTAAGGAGCCAACTCTCTCATGGCTGTTTGAGACTTTTTATTCTTTATTTTTTTTATTGATCATATCAGGAGCAGCTGTAAAACCAATTTGTGTTGTAGCTGCCCCATATTCACCTCTTCATTTCTTTACAGTCTCTCCTCATATCAGCACTTCTAGGTTAAAGGTTTTTTTACTCTTAATATGCTTTTCCAAAGTAAATCACTCATCTTAAGGTGCTTTTAGCACCATGAAAGCACCAGAAAGACTTTAGTGGCCCTCCTGAAAGTTGTCAATATGTACCCAGCTAGTCAAAGGTACCCTGTTGATACTGAACTATACTATCTGCAGCTTAATATAAAATAGTGGAGCAGGGTTTCAAATGGGTTTGTAAGGTCATCTTTTATTGGAGGATGATAGTTTGCCTTTAAACCAAACCACCACCAACTAAAACACTTTGTGACTAGAATATAGTAATTCTTACTTACACACTCCTGAGATTATCTGAACCCAATTTCTCATACCAAGCAACCTTCCCTTAGCCTTTGATCCTGCTTCACTTTCCCTGCTCTTACCTTCCCACAATCTCAGTCAGTATGAATTATATAACAGAAATACAAGCTTATTTTAGTAACTGTCTAGAGAGTCTAACAAAGGTAAGTATCAAATCAAATCTAAGAGATTTTTTAATTGTCCAAACTAAGAATCTAAGAATTTTCTGTGGTGTGGTTCTGTCTCTAATACAAAATATTTTACAAAAATAAAAATTTATAAAGAATAGCACTTTTAAAAAGGAAGAAGAGAGATTTCCTTCTTTTCTTTTCTTTCTGCATCCCATGATAATAGTACATTCAAGCTAATTAAGATGGGGACTAATGTTAATTAAAAGCCTTACCTTTTAGAGACCTGTATGAGTCCAATATGCTCTTAACCTTTCCTAAATCATTCCTCTGTTCTCCTTTTGCCTAACCAGAACAATTTTACATAATAAAGAGGCCCTTAAAAATGCATCAATTTTCTTTGCATACACCAATTACCATTTTACATAACATTCCTGTTGATGAGAATACATGAAAAGCACCAATGGTACTAGTCGATTTGTATTAAATAAATAAACAAACAAATAATCTGGTTTATTGCCCTAATTTTATTTGGGTGCAATATTCTCTTACTGCTTTGTATATAATGACCACAAACTCTAAATTTCAAGAGTTTGTTATTGAGCACTTACTTATAACAATCTAAAATACATGATGACCCCAAATTGTAATCCATTATGCTTTGGTAGAATTTTGTGTATCAATGTTATTTAAAATTAAAGTTGAAATAAATAGTTTAATACAGGAATATTATAGAAATAAATAAGCATACCTCCCTCCCATTGAATGGAAGAAGCATTTCTATACACCAACAACAGTCAAGCTGAGAATCAAATCAAAGACTCAATACCTTTCACAATAGCAACAAGGAAAACAAAACACATAGGAATATATTTAACTAAGGAGGTGAAAGGCCTCTCTACAAGGAGAACTACAAATAACTGAGGAATGAAACTGCAGAGGATGTAAACAAACAGAAAAGTATATCATGTTCATGGACTGGCAGAATCAACATTGTTAAAATGTCTATACTACCCAAAGTGATCTACAGATTCAATGCAATGTCTATTAAAATACCAACATCATTTTTCACAGATCTAGAAAAAATAATTCTATGCTTTGTATGGAACCAGAGAAGACTCCATAAACCCAAAGCAACCTTAAGCAAAAAGAACAAATTAGAAGGCATCAATTTACCAGATTTCAGGCTATACTACAAGGCTACAGTATCCAAAACAGCATGGTACTGGCACAAGAACAGAGACATGGACCAATGGAATAGGACTGAGAACCCAGATATAAAATGATCCTCATATTGCCATCTGATCTTTGACAAAGTAGACAAAAACATACACTGGGGAAAAGAATCCATATTCAATAAATGGTGCTGGGAAAATTGGATAGCCACATATAGAAGATTGAAACAGGATCCACATCTCTCACCTCTCACTGCTCAAAAAATCAACTCATGATGGATAACAGACTTAAACCTATGGCAGGAAACCATAAGAATTCTAGAAGAAAATGTTGGAAAAACTCTTATAGACATCAGCCTAGGCAAAGAATTTACAAAGCAATCACAGCAACAACAAAAATAAATAAATGGGACCTGATCAAATTAAAAAGCTTCTGCACAGCCAAGGAAACTATCATTAAGGCAAATAGCCAATCTACAGAATGGGAGAAAATATTTGCATGGAATACATCCAACAAAGGGCTGATAACTATAATGTATAAAGAACTCAGGCAAATCAGCAAGAAAAAAATCAAAGAATCCCACTAAAAGTGGGCAGAGGACATGAACAGAAACTTTTCAAAAGAAGATAAACTAATGGCCAACAAATGTATGAAAAAATGCTAAACATCTCTAATCATCAGGGAAATGCAAATCAAAACCACAATAAGATATCACTTATCTCCAGAGAGAATGGCTTTTATCAAAAAGTCCCAAAACAACAAATGCTGGCATGGATGCAGAGAGATAGGAACACTCATACACTGCTGTTGGGACTGCAAACTAGTACAACCTCTATGGAAAATAGTATGGAGATTCCTCAAAGAACTAAAAGTAGAACTACCATTTGATCCAGCAATCCCACAACTGGGTATTTACCCAAAGGAAAAAAAGCCATTTTATCAAAAAGACACTTGCACTCAAATGTTTACGGCAGCACAACTCACCGTCACAAAGATGTGGAATCAACCTGTGTGCATCAATTCATGAGTAGATTAATAAAATGTGGAATATGTATACCATGGAGTACTACTCAACCATAGAAAAATGAATTAATACCTTTTGTAACAACCTGGATGGAACTAGAAACCATTCTCCTAAGTGAAGTATCTTAAGAATGGAAAGACAAACACCACATGTACTCACTATTAAATTTGAACTAACCGATCAGCACTCATGTACACAGATGGAAGTAAAACTCAACAGAAATCAAGCAGGTGGGCGGGGAGGGCAGGAGGGATTGGGTAAAATCACACCTAACAGGTACAATGCACACTATCTGGGTGATGGGCATATTTATAACTTTGACTCAAACTGTACAAAAGCAATTCATGTAACCAAAACATTTGTACCCATGTAATATTCTGAAATAAAAAAAATACTAAACCCTTAAAAATAAAAAAGATTTAATCCTCTTACAATGTTAAGGAATTCAAATAATTCTTTCATAAAAATAAATTTTGTACCCCTTATAAAGAGAAAGCATATTTCAATTGTCACATACATATTTCTATAATGAGTTTTTTCTTTATTGTTTTATAGGCTTTTTACAGCAAACTTAGTTAAATTTAAAAATTACACAATAAAGGCTTATGAACATCTCCCCTTTTGTCTTTCCTTTGAAAAGTTGGGTGGGGCCAACCAGTGGAATTTAAAGTTGTCAGAATGAGGGCAGGTCAAAGCTAAGAGCAGAATAAAATTAGTTTTAATAAAATTATGCCTTAATTAGTAACATTTTCCTCTCCTCCTTCTCTTCATCTATATACGACACCACTCCTTCCTTCAAACACACACACACACAACGCATAGTGTTAACGTTCTTGTGTTATCCACATGGCTACTAAAAAGTCAAATTAACATAGGAGGAAATTCCTTTTATCAATTGTGTCAAAACTGGCTGAGTGAAAGTCGAACTTATGGAAGATTTAGAAATCAGTTTATTCTGAACTAACCTGAAAATCCTTATTCTAGACTGCTTTTCCAGCTGATTTTCAGTGACGAACTTTGCTGCTGCACTTTTTGGGTAGATTACAGACAGTAAAATACCAATATATAGTTCTCTTCTAGTCCATACAGATCAAAGCAAAGCCATTTACAAAAGACTTCCCCTGCTTCATAATTCCCATGAAGTTGGAATTCACCTCTCTCAGACTTAATATCATTCTTTTTCCCCACACTGAAGACCTGCTTCCTGTGAGATGACCCAGGCAGAGGTTCAAGGCCTTAGTACTTTGTGCCTCAGGCCTTTCACTAAGAAAATTGAGTGTGAGAACTTTATCTTCAATAGTGTCTGCCTATTGTGACATCTCTCATGGGTCTATTCACCCCTAAATTCTTCATTTCTTTTCAGAATTTAGCTGAAGAGCACTTTCCCCAGCCTGTTTATCTCAATGTCTGTCTCTCACTGCTAATATTTATTGCTTATCACTGTAAGTCTTTATTGAATGTAATCTGTTTGGGGATATAGTTGGCATGAAAGATGCTCCACCAAATGAAGTTGTAAAGTATTATACATAAATACTTAATTCCTGGATTTATTTATTATCATCATTACTTATTTACCACCATAGGCATCCAGGACACCTTTGAAAGAAATAAATCTGGTAGGTTGCTCTCCCAAATTTTATCAGAATATCTTGTAAGATGTAAATTAATACCATTATTTAATAATTATTAATAGTCTTCCTATGAATAGCACACATTGTAGTCTACAAAAACTGGTAGACATTTAATCTTCCCCACCTTCCAACGCTGAAAGAATTTTAGTCCCCATGTTACAGGTCAAGAAACTGAGACTCAGGAGGTTTAAGTGATATTCCAAAGGTCATTTGAACAATGAGTTTCAGAACTGGGTTCAAACCCAGGTCTCCATGTCCAGGTCCTAAGTATTTCTCCCTTCCACAGCTGCCTGCAGGATCAGCAGGATGAAAGGAAACCCAGCAAGGGCCAGGTAAGAAACTAACAGGAGACAAGCTGGAAAAGGCCACTGCAATTAGCCCTAATTCACACACTAATTAGTACAATTTGTGAGTTCTTTTCTGAATGTGCACAAAAAATGCTGGAGATACCTGGGCTAGAATTACGCCATTGAGTGGAAAGAGTCCTGTGACACAGATTCATGTGGAACAAAGAATTGGTAATGTTAGTTCATATGAGTGGGGTCAGTGACCTTTATTACTTTAGATTATTAGAATGCATTTAAATAACGGATATACATGTTTGGAAGCCTGATGGGCCTTGGAAATACAATGACATTCATTCCATCCAATACATCTTCACTCGACCAGTGATAGACACAAAGAAATAGAGACAAAAACTCTATGCAGTGAGAATTTTCATGGCTAAGTGGGCATATAAATTTTAGGTGATCTTTTGGAGCTAACTGTTTAAATGGTAAACTCATAGCTTCTTCATTTGTTTGTCTGTTTTATGTATACCTCTCCCTGTTCAGGAGAGTCTTTAACAGAGCAAATTACTTTTCTATCAATTTTTTGAAAGTATTCCTGATTTTACCGTCCTTCTCAGGAAAATTCCTACCTCTTATCCCGGGATTCCTACACCCAATCCAGTCTGGCCCTATCCCATTCCCTGAAGGGAACAGGACCGTGAGTCCCAAATTCCCGTGGGAAGTCAGCTGAACAAGCCAAAAGAGAGAATTTCAGAATAATGCTTGTTTTTGTCACTGGAAGCTATGTAAATAAGCTTTGCTTATATAATACTTTTCCATCTAATTGATGTTACAATGAAACTCCAGCTCTGCAAATCTATCTTATCTTAAAAACTTGTCCCTGGCTACCCCTCCCTAAAGGAGCATTTCAGTGCAAACCCCAAAGGCTGTGGACATGCAATTGCTCAAAAGGAATAAATTAACTATTGAATCTTACACAGGCAGTCGATGGAGCACATTAAGCCCTTAAATAAATACACTGCCTGGGAAATTTGATTCAGTTCATAATAAAATAGATTAAATTGTCACCTTGAACTGAAAAATAATTACTCTTGAACTAAGTATAATAGACCAAATGCATCTATTTTGGACCTTTTTTAAAAAGAAAAAAGGGTAAATAGAAAATGTAATTTCTCAGTTTACATAAAAACCATCATAAAAAAAGAAATAAAAAAAGTGGAAAATAAGGAATGTAATAAATCATGTATATGGGCAAACAATGTAAATTTTCCATGTTTTCTATTCCCATCATTGATTTTAGTTCTCTAATCAAAGAGAAGTTAGAAAACACATGAGTTCCAAAATTGGATACCAAAATAATTAACTCATTTTTAATGTCAAGAGGATAAAAATTAAGCTATTTTGGTGACAGAATGTGATATATCAATCCACAAATCATTAATGAAGTTAGTAGTAATTTAATTTTCCAAATTTATTTATATTCTAAAAGGAATAGATTATAATAATAATTGGGATTTGTGGTGGTTTACAACAAAAGTTACTTAGACAAGCTTAACAAAATGGAAAAGTAGGAATTCAAAATTATAGATAGCAGACAAGTTACACTAGCTGTGAAGACTATAACACTATTACAAACAATCAACAGATTTGGCTGTAAGCCTCCATTGAACCAGGACAGAAAGGAAACATGAGACATTTCATTTTAATTATCTCAAAGACATAATATCAATTTTCCATGAGATTACAATATATGTTGGAGCACTAAATCTTTAAACAATGTTATCAAGTAGAATCTTATCAAGAGTATTCTGAGGACAGGACAAAAGTCTTCAATAACAGTGTTATTCTTATTTTTGTTGTTTTTCAGATCATTTTTATTTGAGAATAAATTAAATTCTCAAAAATATGGCTATTACATAAGTGTAAAATTTATTACACATAAATAGGACAACCGAGCCCATGCATTAGCTTTCTGGTGGCTTACCTTGATCTAAGAGTAGGAAAAGTACGTTCCTGAAATTACCTGCTTTAAATAGGTCTCCTCAGTCGAGTTGAGGATAGGATCCAGAAAGATAATTATTGCCCATTTATAATACCCACAAAGGGTCTGGAGCACTAAGATTCCATGTTGGTTACTGAAAGCCAAAATAAGTAACTTGGGGAAATCTTATTAAAATTATACCTATTATGAACCAGGTGTCACTTGGTGCCTTCTTCCTGCCCATCAGAGAATTGCCAAGTTTCCCCCACCCCCAATTTCACTTCTATGTGAGTCCAGATTCCTCTAAGCACTTTCTGCACGTTCCTGACCTGTCTGCTTTTTCCATTCCTGTCAGGGTCTGCCATCTCAGTTCGACTCTGCATTTTTTCTGTGGGAAAGCCAATGACACTCATGAATACTGTGAGTTCAGTAAGTTGGCTCAGCTTGGGAATAACAGAAAGAGAGAACATTGTTCCCCACACAGCTTTTGCCAGCCCACAGTCCTGCCACCTGCTCTCCTACCTCTGAAAGAACCAGTGTCCTGGCAAATATCCATACCCACCCGGGTCTACAACCACTGCTTCTGGGGCGCAGAGCAGCCCTACAATTTCAGTCCAGAATTTGGGGCATAACATTTCTACTCTCTCACTACAACTTCTCCTAAGAATTTTCTTTCTGAGGAGTGGGTGAGAAGAGTCACTTACTTATTTATGGCCAAGGCTTCTCTCCTAGGCATAATTTCACAAATTGTCTTACTTCTTTCTGGGAAAGAGAATAATTTGTTTGCTGAGCTTCTCCTCTTGGACCCAGAAGAGCTCATCACTCCTGCTACTTATTTCCAGACATTGATTTCTTGGAGTCTCCTGAGGGACAACCTCCAAGATGGCTGCCTTAACCACAAATGAACCTTACAATTGAGTTTTTTCATCTCACGGAGTTCTAGGCAGTTTACATTTTTTCTTTGATCTATCCTACACATGCCGAAACCTTCTGAAGGGCATGCAGTAAATAAATGCCTGTGTACTTACACAGGTGAGAAATATCAGCTTCTCACAAGAGAATCACAAAAGTGGGAATAATCTCTGTTCAAAACTTTGGCTTGTTTTGAGCCATCTCTTCAGCAATGTTGGGGGGAACCTGCTCTTCCCCTCCTCCCTACTCCTTCTTATACAGTTAACTTGGTGGTGGGGGTAGGGAAGTGGAACTAAATCATTCCCGTATCGATTCCCGCTCTTAAGGTCTAAGCTGGCACCTTGCATTCCACTCTTGTTCAGTCTTGCTTCCTCAGATTAACCAATTTCACCTCCGTCGTTTTCCTCTTCCTAGATCAGTTCCATCAACTGTGAAAACTGGGGAGACTAAGGTGGCACTTAATGAGACCTTACCTCACTCAGTCCGTATTTCTCCAGTGAAGCTTATCTTTAAAGGGCTTCCCCTGTGACTTGCACCCACCATTGGTCTAATTCTCCAAGCCACACTCCATGGCATCTTATCTAATGGCCCACTATAGGAGGCTCCCAAGTAGTGACGTGTATGTGGAGACCCTTTCTTCTCTATTTTGTTGTATGATCAGGAGTTTAACATCAAGTCCCAGCAACTAACACATGACTGAGTACTGTCAGGCAGTGTGACCCAAATATCACGTGGGGCCTTCCTGCCCCTTGGATGTTAGTTCAGCTTTGCTCAGAAGGCCCAGCTTCATGGTACCTATGAATCAAGTTCCCTCCCCATAATTTTTGTGGATTCTATTTTGTTTTGTTTTTTCTGAAAAGGGGGTAACTCTGGAGATTTTTGTGGATTCTTGACCTTAATTCCTCAAGTTACTCTCAGTTCCTCTATGGGTATTTGACACACAAGTGCTGTCCTCTCACAAGTCAGGGTACAGACCAACAATATTTTACTGTTTTCCATAAGAAATGCAATCACAGTCATCGATTTTGTGAATTCAACAATTTTTCTGAAGATCTAACAGGCTGTGGAGAGGAAGAACATTATGCCTCACACAGCTTTCCCTCATTCCTCACTTAAGCTGACATATAACTCTTCCTGACATAGTCCACCCCTTGAAAAATGGGATCCAGTCCACCTTGATACTGTTGATATTGTTTTTCAAGGAGCCACATCCCCAGGAAAGTCCATTTTCCCCAAATCCCTTGAAATTTCAAAAATTAAAAATTTTCTTCAATCCCCTACATTATGTTGTTGGGAAAAAATGCTCCTACCAAAAGCCAACACATGGACAGTCAAAGAAAGAAGAATTAAATAAAGTTGTGCACCACATCACAACATTTTGCTCAATGATGGACTGCATATGCCATAGGGGTCCCATAAGATGATGATGGAGCTGAAAAATTCCTATCACTCAGTGACATCATAGCCATCATAATGTTGCAGTGCAGCATATTATCACGTTTGTAGTGATGCTGGTGTAAACAAACCTACTACACTGCCAGTAGTATAAAAGTATAGCACATACAATTATGTATGGCACATGATACTTGCTAATGATAACAAATGACTATGTTACTAGTTTATGTATTTACTATACATTACTATACTTTTTATCATTATTTATCATTATTTATCCTTCTACTTATTAAAGAAAAAAGTTAACTGTAGGACGGCCTTGGGCAGATCCTTCAGGAGATATTCCGGAAGAAGGCATCATTATCATAGGAGATGATAGCTCCATGAGTGTTATTGCCCCTGACGACCTTCCAGTGGGACAAGATTTGGAGGTGGAAGACAGTAATAACGATGATCCTGACGTTGTGTAGGCCTAGACTAATGTGTGTGTTTGTGTCATAGTTTTTAACAAAAAAGTTTAAACCAAAAAAGAAATTATAAATTTTAAAAATAGAAAAAAGCTTATAGAACAAGGATATAAAGAAAGAAAATATTTTGTACAGCTGTGCAATGTGTTTGTTTTAAGCTAAGTGTTATTATAAAAGAGTCAAAAAGTTTAAAAAATTAAAAATTTTATAGTTAAAAAGTTATAGTAAGTTAAGGTTAATTTTATTATTGAAGAAAGCATATTTTTTATAAATTTAGTATAGTTTATAAAGTCTACATCAGTGTACAGAAATGTCCTAGAATTTCACATTCAGTCACCACTCACACTCACTGACTCACCCACAGCAACTTCCAGTCCTGATGCTCCATTCATGGTAAGTGCCCTACATAGGTGTACCATTTTTTATCTCTCATACCATATTTTTACTGTATCTTTTCAATGTTTAAATATATAAATACTTACCGTTGTGTTACAATTGCCTGTAGTATTCAGTATAGTAACATGTTGTCCAGGTTTGTAGCCTAAGAGCAATAGGCTATCCCATATAGCCTAGGTGTATAGTAGGCTATACTATCTAGGTTTCTGTAAGTACACTCTATGATATTTGCACGACAATGAAGTCACCTAACACATTTCCCAGAACGTATTTCTGTTGTTAAGCAACATATGACTGTATATACAAAAAAGTAATTTTTAAAAAATAATGCATGTTCCCTAAAAGGGCCTTAGTAATAATATTGAGTAATATTAATGATAATAATACTCAGTAAAGATTAGTTGTTACTGTTAATATTATTATTATTCAACAACAGAGTATCTACTATGATCAGGCATAGTACTGTATATTAACAGTTCAATAGAAAACACAGTCCTTGCCCTCATGGGGTTAGCAAACTAGAAATAAAAACAAATATTACCAAAAAGTTTAATGACTATTATTAAAGGAATAAATAAATTTTCCATTATCAGAATTAAAGTTTTTATAATGGAGGGAAATATTGGTAGGGATTTAAAAAAAAAATCTCTGGATCCCATCTTAGAAATGACAAAGGTGACTTTTGACATTTGAGGTGTTCTGAACTATTTAATGTCTTAGGAAAAGAGATTATTTGGCATCCTGGCTGAAATTATATGCTGGGTAAGCTAGGCCTCAGAAATCGTTACTAACAACCTTAGATAATATGTCAGCAAAAGAATAATATCAGAAGAAGGTTAAATCTGTGGCAATTAAGAAAAAGTGAGAAAAGAAAATTCATTTTTAAATAAATTTAATTTTGATATTTGATTTGTCTTAGAAGATGCCAATCATATCATACATCAAAGAATTGTTTAAAATAGCTTCATGCACATATCAAAAACATAAACCATTGAGTGGATGCAGAGACATAATTAGTTGGACAAGGAATAAAATAGTGAACAAAAAAAGAGATAAATTGTGAATCAATGAATGCTTGTTTTCTAATACATACAAAATTGTTATGAAGGTTTTCATTTCCAGATATAACTGGTATATACTAGCCTGCCCATCGAAAACAACTATAAAAGTGTGTGAAGCAACTGTTTTCGCTAGTTAGAAAACAGTAGTGCAGACCTGTTATCCATTAGAAAAGGAAAACACCCACGTTGAGTCCCACAGTCGTCCTTGTTCTCTAACTGGATGTACTTTCTGGAACATAAGACATGGAGGCAGAGCCGAAGCAACAGATTCACTGAGCTGAGAAGGCAGAAATTAGAGTTTGAGCTCCTGAGGTAACTGGAATTTGCCAAAAGGAAACTACACAGAGAAGAAGCTCCAGAAATGCGCATGAGACCCTCTCGAGAATTTCATTCATTTCTAAATGCAGATGGTCAGGAAAGGACTTTTTAAAGCCTAGTAAAAAACAGCGACTGGGGAGATGTGAGATTCTGGAGATTTCATGGTGCTACACTTTTCCTAACAGCAAGAATGTAGCAGCTCTTTTTTTTTTTTAATTAATTAATTTTTTTAATTTCAGAATATCATGGGGGTACAACACTTTTTCAAACACTAAAAGAGTTGGAAGTAGTTGTCCTTGGGAAAAGGGGTCAGGTATGGAAGGAGTGGGTCGCTGGGGTTTTTATTAATAATTTTTTATACTATTAAACTTTTTAAGCTCTGTGCATCATTTGATAAAAATAATTTTAAAAATAAATTAAAAATAAAATGACTCAAAAAAAAAAAGAATGTAGCAGCTTCAATTAACACACTAGACATTCTGGAACTTCAGAAAAACCACATGCTAGAAATAAGGCTATTGCATCCATGAAGTAAGGACGAGTATAGCTATGTAGTAACAAAGCTTAAAACAAACATCAAGAGAATAAAGCTGATTTGCCAAAAAATTAACTGCCTTAGAAAATAAAAACTCAACAGTCTTTAAAGGAAGAAAACGAAATCTGAAGTCTCATTAATAGAGCATCTACGATGTGTAGCATACAATAAAAAATGACTAAATGTAGGAATTACTGACCTAAAACCAGGAGAAAAAAATCAGTGAGTAGAAACAGACCCAGAGATGACAGAAATACTGGGATTAGTAGGAAATTATTTTTAAAACAGTTTAATAAATATATGTACATATTTAAAGGAAAGATTGGCATAATGAGTGTCCATATGGAGAATGTCAGCAGAAAAATGGAAAGTATAAAACAGAACCAAATGAAAATTATATAATAAAAATTATAATATCTGAAATGAAAAATTCACTACATGAGCTTAACAGTATATTAGACACTACAATAGAAAAATCAATGAACCTGAAAACAGGACACTAGAGATTATACAAACTAAAATACAAAGAAGAAAAATCCTAAAAAAAATGAAAGAACTTCAGTAACATACAGAACAATATCAAGGGGTCAAATATATATATCATAAGTCACAGAAGGAGGAGAGAAATATTGGAATAGAAAAATTTTTTTGAAGAAATATGGCTGCCAATGGTCTAAATTTGATAAAAAATATCTGCCAACAGAATGCAGAAGCTCAATTAAACCCAAACAGGATAAACACACACACACACACACACACACACACAAAAACAACCCAAACCTAGGAACATAACAGTCACATTGCTGAAAACCAAAGGTAAATGAAAAAAACTGAAGAACAGAATTGAGTCCTACAAAAAAAAAATAAAAACCTAAGTAAAACATAAAAGATACTTTGGCTCTTTCAAAGCAAGAAGATCAAAGATAAAAAAAGTTCCTATGCTTTTGAAGTATGTGCTGACATCAGAGAAAGTAGAATTATCCAATTTCTGTCTTGCATATACATTATCAAGGGGAATTATATGCAGGCTGAAAGTAAAGCATAAAGCTCATTAGGGTTCCCAGGTGAGTAAAGAGATAGTTGTCCATCATGTTCCCGTATTATGGCATAACTCTCAGAAGGCAAGATTGTGTGTCTTTTTTTAAGTATCTTTAGGTAAATTCCTATCATCCTTCAATTTAGCCTATGGAAATAACCTAATTGTCTAACCAGATAGAGGTAGGTTGTGGTTGAACCACAGGACAGAAGGTTACGCATCATTGTAAAAGATGCTTCAAAGGTATCTGTTAATATAATAACATATGGAGAATTTTACTATAATTTACAGTAGAAAATAGCAAGCTGTATAACTGTACATATAACATGATTGAAACTACTTTGGGGGCTGATTAAAGCATGTAAAAATACTGAAATGAAAAATAACAAAATGCTAATAGAAGCAGTTTTTAATAGGAGATTTCAAGAAATGTTTTTACTTTCTATTTTTGAGTCTAAGTTTTTCCTATTATAAAAATATATTATTCTTATAATTGTAAAAAGATAATGTTCAAAAGAGATTAGGTAGATTGTCTTTAAGAAGTACTAAGTTTCCTAGCACATAATCAGTTGAAGCTATTTGACCATCAGCCTGTAACACAGAGGATTCCTTTACTGGAAAGAAAGACATCTGTAAGGATCTAAGTCCTCCCAATTCTGAGGTACCACAACTCTATGATTCTATATATTTTAAACTCCATAAGTAATTTGCTAAGTGAAAAAAAAACAAAGTTAGTAATTATTTCATTCTATTTCAAGATTACAGACCAATAACTTTTTAAAGAAAACATATTTTATAAAATACAATTTTCAAAAGCAAAAAGGAATCATTTGGCCATGCCATCTCTCTGCAGTTCCTGTTTCTGAGCTTTTTCATTATGAATAGCAGCTGAAATTTTCAAAGGTTGACTCCATACACGGAAAATGATTTGACCATTTTTCCCCTATTAACTGGCTAACATTTAACACTTAGTGTCTATGTTTGTTAAATTAGCTGATCTAATAATAGATCTGGTGTGGGTTAACTCAAACTAGACTGAAAATAACCATGAATTCAACCAATTTCAAGTAGCCTACATGCAATCAATACATTGATCTATAAATATGGTCAAACTTGGTCCTTTGTATTAAATCTGGCTTAAACTGTACACTGGAAGAAAAGGCAAATGGGTCTCTGTAGTAGAATAAATTTTGATGTTTCACTTAGACTTCCTTTATTAGAATAAATAATACACCTATCTCTGAAAGAAACCAGCTAACTACTTAATGGTAAATTGGTTGCATCAGACTTCTCCCATCCTGGAGCGAGGACCAATGCATTCTGACCAGAGTTGATACATCGTTATGGGTTTGTCTTTCTCACTGACAGGTTCTTAGCCAGCACCACTATCCAAGGGCTCACAGAGTGTCTGATCTATAGTCATGGTATTCTACATAATATCACCTCAGATCAGGGAACCCACTTTATGACTAAGAGGTATGGCAGTGGGCACATATATATGGAACACACAGTCCTACCACTTTCCACACCATCAAGAAGCTATTGCTTAAATGGAATGATGAAACAGTCTCTTAAAGATGTAGCTGGGACAGCAGCTTGAAGATGAGATCCTGTGAGGATAAGTGCTATTCTTCACAATTTGGTAAATTCCTTCAACCATGGTCCATCACATGGTGCTGTGTCCCCAGTAGATAGAATACCTTCGAGCACGTATCAAGAGTAGAAAGGTGGGAGGAGCCCCACTCACCATCACTTCCAGATGAGAAGAATTTGTGCTTCTCATTCCTATATGATTAAGGTCTGTGAGTCTAGTGGTCCTGATTGCAAGATGGGGAACATTCCCACCCAAAGGACACAGTAAAACTGCAACTAAACTCAAAGCAATGACTGCCACCTAGTCACATTGGATTTTTTATGCCAATAGGCCATCAGGTACAAAACCGGCTACCGTCATGGCCAGGAAAATTAACCCTGATCACCATGAGGAAGGAGAACTACCACTTAATAATGAGAATATAAATTAATATAACTAGCATATCTGCTGGTACATCTCTTCTTACATCCATGCCCATTTGTGACTATAAATGGGCAAGTACAGCAACCCCAGTTTCAAAAACACATGGCAAGGCTGGGCACAGTGGCTCATGCCTGTAATCCTAACACTTTGGGAGGCCAAGGTAGGAGAATTGCTTGAGGCCGGGAGTTCAAGACCAGCCTGAGCATGAGTGAGACCCACGTCTCTACAAAAAATAGAAAAATTAGCTGGGCATGGTGGCATATGCCTGTAGTCCCAGCTACTCAGGAGGCTGAGGCACAAGGATCACTTGAGCCCAGGAGTTTGAAGATGCAGTGAGCTATGATGATACCACTGCACTCCAGCCTGGGTGACAGAATAAGACCCTGTCCCCTCCCCCACCAAAAAATCGTGGTAACCGGGAATTCGGGCCCCTTGGGGGGGAAGGCTGCACCAACCCAAAGGGCAAGCCACCTGCAAGCTAGAAGTGCTAGCTGAGGGTGGGGAGAATCAGATGTGGGTAATACGGAAGGAAGATGATGAGCTCAATTAGGACGCTGGTATCAATCTCAGGAGTAGGGTCTGTAGTTTGTCCCTCAATCCTCCTATTCCGTTACCCCAGGAATTGCGGTCTTAGTATCTGTATGGTCAGAGTGAATTTAATGCGAGAAGCAAGTGGACCTGACCAGTGCAAGGTGTAGACTGCAGTAGATGCCATTTTGATGCCCCACCCAGATCCCAGAGCATCCCCCTCCCAGTTGCTGCGAGTGTTGGCTGAAAGGATGCTCAGCTGCCCACCCCCTTCTCTGAGGATCACCCTCTGCAAATAGAAACTGCCTCCCCAGGGAAGGTCTGCATCAGTTTCCCCTGCCTCCTACCCCCATACATCCCACAACATATGACTGAATGAACTCAGGGTACTAAATACTGCCACCTTTGCCTCACAGGGGGACAACTCCCCAGCCCACCCTCCACAGACCAGACCAAGGCTAGAACGTCACTTGAGACCACACCCTTGTTCAGCTCCTTCCTCTTCTCCGTCCTGCTTCACGCTCCACCTCACAGGTGTTTCTGAAAAGTATTTCCTCAATAAATCATGTGCCAACATTACAACTACCCTACAGAAGGCTCTGCTCCTAAGGAATAGGAACTAAGATAATCTCAAACTTTGTTTTATATAAGAATCAATACGAGGGTTAATTTAAAATGCAGATTCTTTGGCCCTACCTCCAGAGATGTAAGTTTAATAGGTATGTAATAAGCCTGGGGTTGGGCAGTGAATATGGATTCAATACAGAAGTCTACAGACCACTCTTTGAGATACACTGGACTAGACCATGCACACACCACCAACAAAGGAAAGTTCAGAGCATCACTGACACAGCAATACTCTCAGTCAATGAGTCTGAGAACAAGTTTCTCTATAGTTACTCTCAGGACTTTCATATTCCAACATGTAACAAACCTCTAACCTCAACTTTGTGATATGACTTTCACTCTACTCCTGTTTACAACTTCCAAATGTTAATAAAACATGATAAGTGCAAAAGTCAAAACAAAGTAGGAGAGGTGGCAAGTAAGTAATGGACTGTACATTCTTAATTTAAATCATATATATTTATTCACTCACTCAGTAACTGAATCCTAACCAAATGAATTTGTAATATATTCCAGTCTAGTTTTATTAGGATTTGTGCTGTATGTGTAATGTGAAAACAAAGAAAATATATTGCTACATCAACTTATATTATTCATGCATATAAAGTTCTGTGTATCTGCTCATGCAATTGAGAAGATGCATTAGGAAGTCGATTACAATAACAAGAAAAGGTTATTTGAGTCAAATCAAAACAATAAATGGGCTAGAGAAAAATTGTAAAATATTGGTTTTACACTTTCCTCCAGTGACACATAAAACATTATCTTCTTCTCTAAGCGATTATGAACATTTCTACCCTGTCATATGGCATAAAGTGGAGATTTGTTTAAAATCATTTATGTCTATAAAGTCACACAAGCCTCCCTGTACTTCAGAGAAAGTATATTTTTGATCACTTCAATTGTTAAAATCTCACAGTTCTTATTTGTGGTTATACTCAGATAGATGAAAATATAGAAGCAGTTTTAACCAACCTCTAATTAACTAATTTATCAGATTCACCACATGTTCCATTCCCTCTGTAAAATACACCAGCAGTTGCCAACAGTATGCAGAATACTCTCGAATGTTAGGTTGCTCTCTACTATGCCCATCTGTTTCTTCTCCTCCAGATGTGTCGTATAATCCATCAAGAGTTAGTTGTGTATATTCACAAACTTATCCATGATCTCAGTTTTTATTATATTATTTGATTTTGTTAAATATTATATAAGTCTATAGAGATAAGTTCTAAAACAGATGTTTCTTTGAAAACTAAGATGAATACTTTGAAGAAACTTGCTAATGTAAAGCTGCTTTAAAAATTCCTCTTAAATCACAGAGAAATATAAAAGGGAAAAATAGTAAAAAACAAAGAGAAAAATAGTAAAACTCCTAGAGAATTTCGTACTCTCTCAAATTGTTTTCCACAGGTCTTTACTTTTTGTTCCACTTTAAAGACTTCCCAAATATGGGAATCATGGAGGTTCCCATATCAGTGTGGTGTATGCAAGAAATACCGGGCTCTTCAACAAGACCCATCTATCTGGGAAAGTATATGTTTTGTAAGTCCCCCACCCACCCACCCACTCTGAGTGATTCTTAGCCTCAGGGGAGTTGGGGGAAACCATTCTGGACTGATAGTATATATCTAAAAGTGAAACTGCTGGGTCATAGTATGTGCTCATCTTCCACTTTACAAGATATTGCCATATTTTTCTCCAAAGTAGAAGTTACAATTTACATGCCCACAAACAGGACATGATTCTAATTTCCCCACATCATTTTCAACATTTGTAATTGTCAAAATTTACGTCTTCGCCTCTTTAGTGGAGGTGAAATGGTATTTCATTGTTGTTTTAACTTGCAATTTGCTTTCTGACTACCTATAAAATTGAGCAGCCTTTTACCCATAAATAATTGGCTACTTGAATGTTCTACTCTGTGAATTGTTTGCATCTTTTCTAGTAAGTTGTTTTTCTCTTATTGATTTGTAGGAATATATAGTCTGATACTAAAAAGTTGAATATTGCAAAGCTTAATGATATAAAAATTAGAAATCCTATGCCCATGCATCCCACTCCTGAATTTTTCTCCTGAAAATCAATCATTTTATATACTTTTAGCTATTTTCCATAATATTTATCTCCATATTTCTAAGCAATATGATGATATATGTTATTATTATTATTGATTTCCTATATGGAAGCTAAGGGTTTAGCATTCTTGCACCATTACCTCATCCTCCCAATAAAATTATAACTCAATTTCTTCTTAAACATATTGTAACTTAGAATGCTATGATTATATAAATATTGATCACTGCTTAGATTATTACTACTGTTATTGTATTTTTAATATAACTTTTGTTTCCTGAAGTTAATAATTGCCTCATTTCTTCAAACACTTTCCTTTCACTAATTCTTTCTAAACTTTCCAACCTCTCTCAGTGCTATTTTCCACACAGATACGTCAAATTATATTCCTTTTTCTTCTAAACTCCTTTGTCCGTCTGGACAAAGGAGTAATTTGGACTGATTATTCTCTTAACTGGGTACGTAGCTCTCTGTCTTGCACCTCCCCAGGAATTCCCTTTGCTTCTTCCCTGTGTGAGATCCCCCGGTTTTTGGATTTCACCTTCTTCTTTCTTAGTTTATTCCATTATTTTAGTGGAGCACATCCTCCAGTACCTTTATGAGGCATTTTTTTGACACCTTACAAGTCTAAAAATATGTTTATTCCATTATCAGAATTAGTATATATTAAATAGCAACCCATAACCTGGTATACAGTCCCAAGGTGGAAGTTACTTTCCCTTGTATTTTGACAGTTTTCTTCTTGGACTGGCTTCCAATGTTGTTGTTGAAGAGTTTAATGTAATTCTCTTTCACAGTCCTCCATATTTAAACTGGTTTTCTATTTCTGTCTAGGAGCCGTTAGATTATTTTCTTTGCCCACAGTGTTCTGAAATTTCATAGTAATGTTTGTGGCTTTTTTGGTCCTCTGTTCATGACACTGATCATTCAGGATGGTGAGATTGGGCCCTTTTAAACCTGGATATTTAAATTCTTTTATTCTAGAAAATTATTTGCATTATCTGTTTGATAATTTCCTTCTCTCTGTTTTCTCAGCACATGTACTCGTGAACACATTCTCTCTCTCTCTGTCTCTGGAATTTCTGTTCATTTATAATTTTATGTTGGAACTGTTAGGATGATCTAATTTTCTTATTCACTGCTATAACAGAATATCATAGAATGGGTACCTTAAACAACAGAAATATATTAATATTTCTAAGAGTTCTTCACAGTGGGAAGCCCAAGATCAAGGTGCTGGTAAGTCCAGTGTCTGCTGAGGGCCGCCTTCTCATTGTGTCCTTACATGGTGGAGAGAAAGAGGAAGCAAGAGAGGCGAGAAGTAAGCTCTCGCTTGTCTCCTCCTATCAGGGCCCAGGGGCGCTAATCCTATTTATGAGAGCTCCACCTCATGACCTAATTTCCTCCCAAATGCACCAACTCCTAATACCATCACATTGGGGGTTAGAATTTCAACATATGAATTTTCAGGACACATGAACATTTAGTTCATAGCATACATATCTGCATATGAATATATGTACATATATACATAAATCTCTGGCAGCTCTTTGTTTTGTTCCTTTTATAGTATCCTGTTCTTGTTTCCTGAATGCAATATTTTCTCGCCTTTCTGATGCTTTTTTAATGCATCCTGCATTGCCTCTGTTCCCTCCAAATTATTATGTCTTCATGTTTGTTTTTGTCTTTCTCTTTGATGTTAGAGGCTTCCCTTAAATGTGTAATGAAGCTTGTCTGTGCATTCATATTTAAGAGTGAATTACTATAAGGCTGCTTGGAAGCTTTGTGCAAGTGGACAAGACTCATTGACTATGAGGTTGCACTGTAGAGTAATTTTATTTAGGGGAACCACAAACATCAGTGTCTGTAAGCATTTTCTTTGTTACTGTTCAATTTGTCCAGAAGTATAAATGCCTGGCTTCCAAGATTCTGGTTGCCAACCAGGGGAGTTGGGATGGAGTGTCTCAATCTAGTCAGTATAATTTAATTTAACCCTCCTGGTTTTAACAAAGAGCCTCAGTATGAGCCTCTGTTGTGCCAAAGATTGAATCTACTCTGGAATAATATCTGTCAGAGAATAAACCTCATGTCTTCCGCCAGGATCTGAGAAGTGGTCATAAGGTGATGTGAGATGAGACTGGAAGTCAAGGGTAAAGGTGCTCCTTGCATAGACTTTAAACCAAGTCTCCTGATTGTACCTCCATTCTCTCATCCCTCCTAGCCTTAGATGCCTCTCTTTCCTGAGCCCTTCTAGTCTTTGGGCAGCCTTCTCTCCAAGTACTTCAATTTACTCTACTCTCCTACATCTGCTACCTCTCGTCCACTGGTTTTCCACGTCCAAAAATGTGAGGTTGTTTCTTGTCTTTGGCCAATTCCTCACTTTGTCTTTGTGGACCTTGTAGTGGGGGAGTATAGATAAATGTTAGGTTATATTTGTCACCTTTAAGTGGAAGTCCATGATAGATGGCTTTTCCCAGCCTATAATTAGTCTTTGGACTTGATCCTCTTCTCCTATAAAATGAGCATAATAACAATAGCAACAATAATACTCATTCATTTTCTTTAGGAGGTTCTTGTGAAGCTCTAAAAGAGATAATGTATGAGATAGCACTTTATAACCTGGAATGTGCCATGTGAACTCTAGTTGCTATTATTGATACAAATATTAATGTTAATCTAGTGGGGGAGAGGAAAAATATGAAAAGTCAATTATATTATGAAATGGTAAGTACAACGATGGATATGTGTGTGCACTGTGGGAGCAGATGAGTGTGGATGAGTACCTGGCTATGGAACCAATGAATGAATATGTGAACCCAACTTGGATGTTTGTGAATGGCTTCTTGGAAATAACAATAATGAGTTCATATTTAAATGCCATGAAGGGTATTACTTATCATGTCCTTTTTCAAAAGACTGAAAAATTCTAATTAGTTTTAAGTGAAAAGTGCCAAGAAGATCAGCAAGCTATTCCCTCATCTAAATGAAATTGTCTATCCACTCAGCCAGGTCACCAAGGTGCATTTTCTCAAGGAATTTAGGTTGGAGAATATATTTGTATAACATGAAAAATAAGGCAGTTATAAGAAATAAAAAGGCTTATTGTGTAGATAAACATTAAGTTGATCATATGGAATTTGATCTTCCCTAGGAGGTATTGAAATAATCTCCTTTTCTTCAGAAAAGTTTCTGCTACTTTCCAGGTATTTTCACAAAGAGAATCTGACTTAATCCTCACCATAATCTTTTAAAGTATCTAGATTCTATTCTATTTTGCAGATGAAGAACTGAGGGGTCAAAAGCTAAGTTATTTGTCAAATTTAGACTCAGAATTTGAACCCAGGTCTCCAAATGCCAAGGAAAATGTTTGATTGATCACTCTCCTCCAGGGACCAGTCACTGGCCATTTCTCACAACCGTCTCTCATGATGAAAATTCATCAAGGCAACACTCGGGTGAAGGATCAAAGTGGGCCCACTCACAGCCCAGGGGATTGTCGGCAGATGTCCCATGGCATATGCCAGCACATTCTGTCAGCCCCTTGGGGGCACCAGAGCATCAGGCGATCGAAATGACAGGTTGTACAAAGATCCATACTCATTACAAATGGCCCTTCTTTTCCTTTTGTTTCCTTCCTTCTGAGCAGCTGGCATCTCTCAGCAAACTGTCGGTATTATATTTAAGACATAGTACATCATTAAAATAAAGCTCGGGGCTAATAATTATGTCTTGTTCAGGTGTTTTATGACTAAAGATTCTGACTTTCCCCCAAGGTTTCCAACTCACTCTTTTCCAAATTGCTTCTCTCGGGGCATTTGTTACATTGTGAACATGTCCCCAACAATTAAATAGCAGCTTAATCCTCCCTCTCTAGATCTTTCTTTTGAGGTAGTGTCCTGGAGCCTAAGCTACTTCCACTTTCAAGATGGTATTTATGGAGTCCTCAATTGGCTATGTAAGTGTGACTGCACACAGAGCTTTATCAAGGCGGAAAGCCGGCTCTCAGCCTTCGTGTTGCTCACACTGCCATGGCTTCATCTACTTATCAGCAATACTGTTAACCCCTCCCCACTCTGCTTCCATCTCAACCATTATTCAGCAGTTATTAGGATTCCCAAAACATCAAACAAGTCCTGGATTAGGTAAGTATTTGATCTCTTAGCCTTAGTTATTTTATCTTTTGAGGTTGATAATAGTCCCCATCATTCAGAATTATCGTGAAGATCAAATCAGACCAAGCATGTAAAATTACTTTATAAATTGTAAAGAACTCATACTTTAGAGTTGGCAAAAGCAGTTTCAGATAGATTGCCTCATTTCATACTCTTCATGAGCTAGTGAATCCTGGTTCTTTGTGGTGAAGGAGAAAACTCTTTGCTGGTTTACATTTAAAGTGGAAACCCCTCTTTGAACATTTCCTTCCACAGGTTGGTCTTTATTATGGCTAAGCAGTGTAGAAAAGCAAATAGAACTTGGTGGGGCAGCATCTCCAGGCAAAGGCAGCATGAGCAGTAGATTTATTTTAAGGGTTCCACAAAAAGAGAAACTCCAAGTCAGTCTTTCTATACACATTTATTAGAAGTAGGGTCTATGTAATAATTCTTTCACAAATTATTAGTTTATTTGTTAAACTGCTTAGCTTTCCTACAGTATAAGATTCACAAAAAGTATTTTGAACCGAACATTGAAATCACTGCCCCTTACAGAAATTCTCTTAAGTTGTATCTTAGTCCGTTATCTGTTGCTGTAACAGAATAACTGAGATTGGGTAATTTATAAAGAAAACAGGTTTATTATGGCTCATGGTTCTAGAGACTGGGAAGTCCGAGATGAGGTGGCTGCATCTGGTCTGCTTCTGGTGAGGGCCTTGTGCTGCATCACGACATGGTGCAAAGGCCAAAGGGGAAGTGAGCATGTGCCAAAGGGGCAAAACAGAAGGGGTAGTCTCGCTTTATAACAACTCGCTCTTGCATTAACATATTCAGTCCCACAGGCGCAAGAACTCACTCATTCCCACAAGAATTAACCCAGTCCCAAAGAGGAGCAGCATTAATCCTTTTTAACAACCTAATCACTTTACTTAAAGGCCCTACCTCACAACACTGCCACAATGGGGTTGTGAACATTAGGAACTTTTCAAATTTCAAACACATGATTTCAGGGGGACACACTCAAACCATAGCAGGTTGTTTCCACTCAGCTAACCCTAGTTAGATATTTGGTCTCAAACAGTTGAACTTACTTTGATTTTATGATTTACAATCAGAAAGAATCACCTTGCTATGAATATCCAAATCTCAGAACCACGTACACATAACTTTTTCTTCCTCATGTGAAATATTTGATATATTTTTTGTATAATTTAGAGCTAGCAAGGAAGTTTGACCTTGGACTGTTCATTAATTCTTTTATCAAATATATTCAGCCTCTTTTCGGGGCAGGTGTTTCCTATGGGCCAAGGATTCAGATGTAAGTAAAACTGAGTCCTTTCCAGTCCTTATAGAAGTTGCAGTCTAGTAGAAATATTAGTCTCATCTGTCAAGAGATATTACTCTCCACTCGCCTGACTGCCTTGATGTTCAGGTTACACATAGGTCTGCCAAACTTAGGTAAGTTCAACTAGCTATGAACAAATTGTATGGAATATTCTAATGGAAACAAAGTAGACTGAAAATCCCATTTATTCATATAAGTTCCCTTTGGCCATTTGATATCATAAAAGTTCTAAACTTTCACAGGCAATTTGACATCAGTCATTCTCAGACTTGGTTAGCTTTGCAAAATAGCAACAATTGTTGCTACTTATTACTTATTACTTTATTTATTATTTATTTATTATTACTTATTGTAATTTATTATTACATTATTAACTTATTATTTATTTATTATTACTTATTGTAATTACTTACATAAATTATATTAGTTAACATTTATTAAGCATTAAAAATGTAGCATGTTCTTAACATGCATTATTTTTCCTAAAGTTCATAACACTACTAACATGGAAAGGGATTAAGATTATCTCCATTTTACAGATGACAAATGTAGTGGGACCTAAGCCAAGAATTTTTTACCAGGTGTAGCCCTTGGAAATAAGTGAAACCTTTCCATACTCTTATATATTTGTTTTAATTTAACATTCATTAAGCAACTACTACATGTAAGTTTCAGTGCTAAATTCTGGAGAAGGGAGTAAAAATGGAGAAGATACAATTCCTACCCTTAAGAGATTAAAATCTAATGGACCATAAAGACATGTACAGAAGTAATATAAGGCATTAAATTAAGAGGGCAGAGGCAGTGGTGAGGGGAGTCCTGGGTATGGATCAAGAATGGAAATAAGCCTCAAGGTTTCACATGGGAACATACTTATTGTGGTAATGTGGGCACTTGGGTGCTTTTAATTCCTTTCCTGGTAGCATGGTTAACAGTGTGCACAGCAGCACTCAGGGACTTGGACAGGAGAACATACCAGTTGAGAAGGACCCATCTTGAATCTCTCCCAGCAGGATGGCTAATGAAAGAGCAACCTTCCTCTACAGATCTCGTATCAGCCCTTAGTCCCCTCTGCCATCCCTCACCTGCCCTCAGGTCTTCCCAGTGTGGCCCCACCCAGTCAGGCCACTTATGCTGAGCTTCTCCTTCGACACTGTTTCCCCTAGGAACAAGCTATGGAACCTGAGAAAGCCTTGTACTTTACCACTCTAAGGCAACAGGTCTAGGAGGCATCCCTCTGCTTCTGGAGAACATCTAGGCATCCTGACTGACTACTCTCTGATTTGACAAATTTTGATTGCCTTCCAGACACAGTATGTTCCCCTTCTTCTTGAATAGTTGTTATAGGTTGAATAGTGTCCCCAAAAAAGATATGTGGTGGTCCAGAGTTGATGCAGATGTAATTAGTTAAGTTGAAATGAGGTCCTCCTAGAGTAGACCCTTAATCCAACCTGACTAGTGTACTTACAAGACCAGGAGAAGAGATGCAGACACAACGACACACGGGGAGAAGATGACAATGTGAAGACTGAGACAGAGATTTTCATTATGCAGCCACAAGCCAACCAAGGAAGGACCAGAAACTGGAAGAGTCAAGGAAGGACTCTTCCCTAGAGCCTTCAGAAGAGCATGACTCAACCCACACCTTGATTTTAGACATCTAGCCTCCAGAAGTGGGAGAGAGTGCATTTGTGTTGTTTTAAGCAACCAAGTTTGTGGTACAGTACTCTGTTACAGCAGCCCTAGGAAAGTAATACTATAGCTAAAGAACACAGTGGGCAGCGACTTCAGAAAAGATAGAAAGAGAAAGCACTACGATGAAATGTAGAAATGGGGATATTGTACTGCTTTAAATATTAAAGGTTATAAATGTTACCATTTTGCTGTCATTCTCTGAAATGCAGGTTCATTGAAGCATACCTCCAAACCCAATGAAAAAGATCCCAGCTGAGCTGTGGAACCTCAGGATCAGAGACAGGGCAACATTTGTCTCATCAGGGTCACTTACAGTCTCCCAAAATACCTGTCACCTCTTCCATAGAGTTCCCCAACTCAACTCAGCACACACCCATGGGCTGGAATAGTCCTGCTAAAAGAGAGCAAGAGTTCAGGTCTTTCCTTCTGCACAGAACCTCGTTATAACCCTGAACAACCTCCAGACATCTTACACCTCTACTCTAGGCTCCACACTGGGGGGGCCCAGCTCTGTACATGGAGCTAGAGACACAGAGATGAGCAGGTGACAGTCTCTCTCCTCAAGAGGCAAAGAGGCCCACAGACTATCTGCAGACACAGGTAGACACACGAACGGCTCCAGTACCTAGCCCGGCCTATTAAAGAGCTGCAATTCAGTGGTAGAATAGTAGAGAAATGGCCTACCTAACCTACTTGCAACGTCCTCCTGCATTTTAGTGTGATAGGGATGAACTCTACACACCTTCCAATGGCTTTAACAGCCTAGGGTGAAGTGGGCGAGGGGAGAGATGAAAGGGAAGGCAGGGGTACAGGAGGGAGGTGCAGCGGGCGAGGGGGGGTTGGAGATCGTGTTGCTCTTGCTCACAGAAGACCAGGGGTCATACTCTCGTTTTGAATAAATCACTTAACATTCTAAGACCCTCGGTTTCCTTACCTAAAATGTGGCTTTAAATGGTGGCAAATAAAATTTGTTATGCATATCAAGTGATAATGATATAAAACAATTTGGGTAAGGTGAATGCTACCTAGAGGATAGAATTTTTGTATTCAGACAAGGTTGTCCCCAAGGTTATCATTGTCAATGATGACTGCTCCACCCTCACCCCCAGCTTACAGAACAGGAGCATGGTATATGATAAGCACTTTTAGCACATAGTCATATCATAAGGCAAAAAAAGACTTTCATGACAAAGACATGTTTACATTTATAGGCATTCACTTATTGAATCAATCAAATCTAATGTGTCTAGGGACACTCAAGTCAACAAGTACATGTTAAACAGTTCTAATGGATACAAAAGAAGTTTAGGACATTCTCTCTTCTTTGAAGATATTTGTACCCTCCATCCAGGGGCCCAAAACAGCTAGATATCTCAAAAAATTATAATAAAATATGAAAAAGTTTACAGTATAGATCATGTATACTGTAGAAATTCAGAGAAGGAAAGGAACTTTACAAGCAGGACAAATTAAAGAGATCAGAAAGGGACAATATGAGGTTGAATTTTAAATTTCTGGAAGAAGAAATTATGACTGAAACATGTTTGTATCCCTAGTATATAACATTATACCTTAAACAGTAGCCACACAATATCTCTGGAAGGAAGGAAGAAAAGAATAGAGGAAGAGAGAGAATGAGGACAGGAGGGAGAGAGGAGAGAGACAGGAAGGGAGAGTTGACCTGGATTGATAGAGAAGAGGAAAAAGTGTTAATCCAACAAGAGAGAATGGAGTAAGAAAAGGGGAAGAGGCAGAAGAAAGTAGAAGGCAGTAAAAAAGACCAATCTGACCATAATTTCAGTTTGATTGAGGACTAGGAGGAGATAAATACGAAGACACGAGATGGAGCCAGACTCTTGGGGGAGAAAAGAGGTTTCAACTGCACAATTTCCCTCCTGGGTCTACTCATTGAGAATAGCAGGGATCCCACTTTCAGCTTCAGCTCTGTGAAAGCCAAACCTCCAGCCTCTCTCTTTATGTCTGCAGTGAGCCAGGCCTGGGAAGAGTCTGGGAAGCTTCCTGGGGCGAGAAACCAGGACACATTCCTAAGGGAGGAGAGCCAGGAAAGCATAAGAGGACACAGTTGTAGGGAGCTGCACATTCTCCTCCAACGCCTATACTCTGCAGGGAACAGGAATTGGCATGGGGCCCTCAGTGGCTAATGCCACTTCGTGAGCAGGGGGACAGCTATAAAAACGTGATCCCCAGTCTGAAAGCAATGTCTCACTCAGAGCAAAGCATTCACAGTATGGGCACCAACGTTCATGGTGACAAAAAGGGATCCACAGCTGAGACCTCCCCCTCAGTGGGCACCAGCTAACAGAAGGTGTCTCCCACCCAGGCCTTCCACAAAGGGCACCAGTCTCTGAGATGGCATTGCTGGTGAGTGATAGGGACAGAGTAGCCACGTATAGTTTCCCAGGAAACAGGAACATTATCACATCAAGGCTGATCAGGAGAGGAGGAAAATGCTGGGTATGTTTGTAAGTAAGACTACAGAACATAAGACACTCCTTGAGGATGCCTAGGATTGCCGGAAAGAAATTTGCCATGGGTTGTAAGTCCCTCCAAATGCACTGGGACAAAAAAAATTTTTTTTTAAATACTGTTTTGTAGTTATTATCCTGACTCCCAGGATACTGATCTGGGAAATGAGGGGTCCACAAGCAATACAAATAAAGTACTCTTGCTGGGGCAGATGTGACCTGGAATCTGAGCTCTCCAAGACCCTGACATCAGCAGGCCACAGAGAAAATATCTCCCCACTGCTTGCTGCAGCTGGCATCTGATAGCATAAAGAGACAGCCAGCCCCAAAGAGTAAAAAACAAAAGCTGCAATTAAACAGTCTGGGGAATATAGACACTTTCCTTGAGGCAAGTCACAAGATACTCTATAACAGAATACAGCTGCTTAAATAAACCCATCCTCATTTCAAAAATCTCCACTTGCAGAGTTCTACCATGTTAACCAATCAAGTTTTTAAAAAAAGAATTTTATGTGTGTGCCTTGTTTCTTAAAACAACAACAAAGAATAGGAAGGCAAATTGCACTAAATGCTAGGTGATTACCAAGAGTGCCCCTAGTTACACAAGATTTTGGTTTACTAGGGAAAACACACACAATTAGGAGACAATGAAAAAGCCCAGCATTCCTCAGGACATGGAATCATAAAACCAGGCATTGCCCTTACTTGGCCTTAAATGACTTTGCCAGAGATAAGACATAATTTGCTGAACTGTGTTTGCAAATGTTTACATTCTTGTGACCCAATTGCCATTTATTCCAAAATTATATGCATTCCATATTATTCCTTTTGGTAGATTTTTACTTTTAGTTCTATAAAACAATGGCTTTCTTCCTTTTTAAAAAATAATTTAGTTTAAGGTATCTCTCTAATATTTGCTTGAGAGGTTCAAGATAGCAATATTGCTTCTAAATTTTTTAAACACCTGACTTTCAGTTTGAAACATTAATAGAATGTACCATATAGAATATGATATGGAGCATATCTTGGCCAAAAGAAAAAATCCCCTTAGCTAGAGAAATTTTGTATGAACAAAGAATTATTCTGTTCTTTGAAGTCTTCAAGAGCGCCAGACTCCCCTTGGTATGACCTAACCTCACACAGTCTCTTCTGTCAAGGGCTGATGCCCTTTGGTTACAGAGAAGCACTGTTTTCTGGAGTCTTGGACTCCTTTTCTGGCCATCATCCCAGAAGTATTGATCACCTTCAGTCATTGCCCTATTCCACCTCAGAACGGCGCCAGAGTGATCTCCTAACACCCACGTTTCTCTTTCCTCTACCACTTACATCCCTGCGGTCTTTCCCTAGCTCAATGTCCTTAGGAAGGTTGAAAGGATGGTCCTAACCTGGGTTCTGCCCAGCTTCCACTTTCCCATGAGGAAACTGGAAGCCAGTCTAGTAAAAGAGCTTGTACAAGCTCATCACTAAATGATGACAGATCCACTTCCAGAAAGATTCCTGTCCCATGGAACTGGGCTGGGTTTTGTGATTTGAATGTTCTCTTCTAGAGCATCTACGTTCCCTTCAATGAAAGCTGAAAGTTATTATTTTCAGGTTCATTTAGAAAAATACTAATAGAACACTCTTTCTAGCATATTAATTATTTGAAAACTTTAGTGGGAGTCGAAGGCAGTTAGCTAATGACAGTGCTCAGAAAGCCATTCCAACTCATTTGAAAATAATTTAAACTGCTTTGTTTCACTTCCTTCATCTTATAAATTTTAATATTGTATTTGTTTTGCTTAATCCCAATATATCTAGTGGCTTTTCGGTTTTTTGTTTTTTTTTTTTTTGGGTCTATGAGGCAGTATTTCCCAGATCATGACTATCACTGATCCTGTCTCACTGAAGAGCTCTAGTTAGTGCTTTTGCACCTTCCCGTGATCATCAGACCCTCACCAGAAAAAGAATTCTATGACAGGCCTCCTTCTTTTGCCTCCTTCTTCCATTGTTCAAGGTGTTTTCTCTGTAGACTGTGGTTTCTGGATCTGATAATTCCTACAAAGATAGCAAAAGACACAGAGCCCAATCATCTTGAGACTTTGCTCTGGCATCCAGAGCTGGCCATGGAATAGTATGGGATTCACTGGCCCCGCTGCCTCTAGAGTAGTGGCCCTAGCACAGCTAGTGGCCCTGGCACAGCGAGTGGCTGCTGTTCCACAGGCAATTGAGGTATGTGACCTGGTGTCTCTTGATGTGGCCAAGATCCAGAAACCGTCTGAGGATGACTCAGCCCCGGCATGGAGCCCCTTGGAGGACTGGCCTTGGGGCCCGTTAGCTCTGCAGCCCTGGCCCTAGAGCAGCCTGCTCCTCACCCTCTCGGGAATGTGACTCCCATATCTCTCCTGGCTCAGCTCATGCATAGGGTGCCTATTTGTTCCCATTTTTACCTGTACATGGATATATATCATTTTTATTTTTAGTCAAAAGCATTTTATTTTGAAATAATTTTTGTAATTTTTTTAAAGATGGGGTCTCACTATGTTGTCCAGGCTGGTCTCAAACTCCTGGGCTCAAGGGATCCTCCTGCCTTAGCCTCTCAAAGTGCTGGGATTACAGGCATGAGCCATGGCACCCGGCCCTTGAAACAATTTTTGAATAGAACTATGTGATAACCCCATGAAAATTATAAAATTAATGTGTCAGTCAATAAAAATATGTTTCAAAATATTGTATAATTGTAATTATTTTAGCACCCCTTTCAGTCTCAAAAATGCCCCAGTGTGGGACATGAAATTACGTGGTTGCTTTACTTGATGCTGGATGATAAGAAGAGCAGAGACCCAAATCCACATGAAGAGTGGTGTCCATCTTTCCTCCTTTGTCACAGGTCACTGCATCACAAACCAACAGTTCTTATAGGCAGCCTACGCCAACCCAACACAGCCACAGCATGGAAACCACATGGTGTACAGGCAGACGGTGGTGAAATGGTGCTTTCTTTGGCCATTCTCAGGTCCTCCGGGCTATGAGGATGGGACCCAGGAAGTCCCACGGGCCTCCCCACCCCCACTCTGTGGGGAGGCTCCAAAGGCACAAGGAGCTATGAGTGTGGCCAGGAGCTGCCACAGGCCCAAGGGGAGACTGACTCACGTGGAGGGTCTCCAGGCCCTGGCCAGACAAGAGAGACCAGTTCACACAGCCTGGATCACCAGTGGGGCAGCAGCCACCCACAGGATAAGGGACAATGACACAGGACAGGCAAGGGACAGGCCCAGGACCCTGCGGGAGGCTCCATGCCTCCCAGGATAGACAGACACCCTCTTGGGGTAAGGAAGAAGGAAGGGAACAAGCAAAAAGGGTGATTTAAATTATACAGAACGAGGGTTTAAACTGGACTAGGACCTTTAGTTATTTTTTTCTCCTCTATCTTCCAGGTCAGATTACTTATTTTTCCAGGCACATCTGGGTGTAATGCACCTAAATTTGCAACCCTAGTAACACAAGTGGCCTCTCTAAACATATATATAATACGCGCATGCGTAACTTCTGAAGCTTTTTCTTCTGACTGAGATTAATCAGCTAGCTCCTCAGAGTGTTAACAGGTTTAGATCAGAGAATTTCTCCCAGCTGTCACTCAGGGACGTTAGAGGGTGTGAGAGTTCTGAGGGCCTGTGGGCAGTAGGATAGAGGGTGGGAGAGAGGGGGAAGTGACCCTCATGAGATTAAATATGGGAGAAAAACGTCAAAAGAAGAGGTTAGAGAAACTGTGCCCACATTTCCTACTGTCAGTCCTGTTGAATATTAACAAAGGCTTTCTTCTTAATTATCATATGTTGTAAATGTGAAACTGGGCATGGAGAGAATGATTTGAAATGTTTTCAAATGCTGAACAATAGGAGCTTTCAGGTTGGAGTCTGTGGGCTCAGATATCTTTAGGGATTACTTCATGTGCTATGTTGGTTTTGCGCTGGAACACAAAAGATGCCTCACACCCAAGAGTCTTCCAAGAGTTTAGAAATTTCAGATCCCACACGTCACTGTCTCAAGTGTAAAATTATCGCGCCCTACGCCCGATCTCTCCCGCGCTCTCTCACTCTGATGACAATGTGGGAAATATGAGAGACATGTGCTAATCTGTTCGGGGAATAAGGGAAAGGTGTTAGAAAAACAGAGAATGTATTCCCTGGGAAACTATTTGAGTTCCACTAAGCAGAAAAATGTACAAACTCACTCCTAATTCACTCTGAAGTGGTGCATTTCAATTCCCTTGTAAAATACAGAAACACAAAATTGGCATGTGTGTCCCAGCAAGAGCTCTCTTTTGAGTGCTTAGGCCAAAGGGAGTGAAATTTACCCAATAACTACACACTGTAAATCATAGTCCACAAGACACATCGTTCTTGCCTGCTGATTTTTTTTCCAAAACAAAAAGGATTGTCATGCTTTATCCACAAAACTAAAATACCAGGAGAATTTAAAAGAAAAAAAAAAAGCAGAAACAAATGTCTTTTCCCTACCTCAACTTTTAGTTCCACATCTCACTTCACCTGCATCCTCACCATCCTCACCATCATCTAAGCTAAAAAGATCTTCAGCATTGTCTTTGGCTCCTACCTCTCCTTGACCCTACTACCTGACTATTCTGCCTGGACAGTCTTTTCTTCTGTTCCTGTTGCCAATTCCTGAGCACAGATCTCATTTGGATCTCACCCAGCTGTCCCCCTCTTTAGCCACCCTCCTGTTGAATCGTAAACCTCTCCCCAGGATCCTCCCTCCCTCACTCTTTCTGCAAACTGTCCCCGGACACTTGGCTCAGAATCTTGACATCTTCCCAGGCTCACACAAAAAAACGCCACAGAGGCATTTGATGGCCTCCATGACCTGCCCCTAATTCTCTGTGTTACTTGTTTCTCACCCTATGCCTTTTCAAACATCTTCTGCTAGAGTGACATCAGATAATCAGCAGAGTTATTCAAACACTTTCCCACTTCCAAGTCTTTGCACTGCACTTTTCTTTCTGGAATGTTCCTTGCTCCACCTCACCAGCCCCAAACAGATGGAAACTTCTTGAACTTTTACCCATATGGCAAATTCAGTACCAAGAAACTTCCTTCATGATCCTTTTCTGCTTCCCCTGGCCAAAATGAATGTCCCCATTCCCCACGCCCTCATATTTTCTGTATCTCCCAGTCAACACTTCCCTCATTCTGCCCTGTACTACAAATACTTGAGTTCTGCAGCCTCTGTATTCACACAGAAATTCTATAAATCATACAGTAGTCACACCACCATATTGAAGGAAAGAGATTAAGAGTGGGCAATAGAGTAATTACCATTAAAAAACTCTTTGGTTTTCGGCAGCTTTAGTAGTGTAGAGCTATTACGGGTTAATGGGCTTCCAGATAACTGAAAGTTTAACCTTTTGGATGCCAAAGATTTCAAATACTTTTCAATAGTTTAGATGGTTTCCCAAGCTCCCTTCCTTGGTGAACAGAGTAGATGGGGCTTCTACCCAGAGTAGATTGGGTCTCCCAATCCACCGTGCTTTCCAAAGCCTCTCGCCTTGGCACATGCTGGCCACCCTCTCCCTCTGGAATGAAATGGTCCACATTCTCCAGTTGCCAAACCTCCATGCCTCCTGCTCACCTCAAGTGTTGTGTGAAGTCATCTCTGATATGCTCAGGAATAGTTATTCACTCCCTCTGGGTGGCAAGTAATTTTTTCCTATCACTATTTTAGCAGTTAACACTTATCTTGCAATGTTACCATTTTTTCTGTACACACCAATAAATTGCAGATTTCATGCAGGTGGGGTCTGAAGGTCATCTCTCTGTACATAATAGTATCAGACATTATCAGAGATGACCACATTATGGGTACATAGCAAATCTTTAGAAATATGTATTGCGTGAATACATGATGTGTTATCACTCCTGAAAATCAATTATTGTACTCTTCATGATGTCCTTGAGAATCGTGTCCTACTTGCTTCTTTACTGAGTTTACACAGAATGGTATGCCTTTCTATTCAGTGTGTTTTTTTCTTTTCCCTAGTGAATATCCTTTTGTTCTTTATAATTTAGGTTCTCTATCTGTGGGTATAATCATTGTCCTTTTCCACTTTTAATGTCCAGTTCCTATTCTCTGCTACTTCCTTCCTGCTTCTCATTCTGTTTAATATCTCTTACCTCTCTCTTTCTTGTCTTTATAAATTCTCAAAGATTTCTTGGCTTAATGTATTTCTTCACTTGGCATATTTCCTTATTTGATTTCCATATCTATCATGTGCCATCTTTCTACAGGCAGAATTCTGACAGATCAAATCATAATCAAAATATTCTAGAAGTCCCCCTGTCCTTTCTACTCTTACTGTATCCACATTTGCTCTGATTCTACCTACTCGCACCTGAGTTATTGCAACAGCCCTGCAACATCTCAGTCTGGCTCCAGTTACTCCCTGTTCTGATGAGAACTGTGTATCACTTCTAGGTTATTCTTCCTGAAATACTGGTTTCACATTATTAATCCTATGCACCAGAGCCTTTAATTTCCGTTTGCTTACATTCTGGCATTCAAGGTTCTCACAATCTGGCCATAACCTGTCTTTCTCATTTTATTCCCCATTTGTCCACTCAAAACATGTAGTGGGTTACTGTGGTAATTGGCTCCAAAGATGTTCCTCCCAATAACCACACTGGTATTCACACACTTGTGTCTGCACATTTGCCCTTAGGCTGTTCCTGTGACTTACTTTTGACCCACAGGCTGTGGGGGAAGTGAGGCTGCAGGACTTGGAGGCTGGGTCATAAGGAGCCTTGCACTAACTTAGGCTTCGATCTTCAGGAAGTCTGCTTCTCTTCTTAGGACCACGCTGATTCCATCCTGGCCCAGACCAAAGACTTCTCTCCTGGGTCCCATGAACACAAGAAAAAAGATCTTTTTTTAACACCAGAGCCCAGAAAAAAATGCAACTCAATAGCACAGGTTGAGCATCCAATTTGAATCCAAAATGTGAAATGCGTCAAATCTGAAAGTTTTTGAGCACCAATAGGACAATGAAGATGAAGTTGTTAACACTGCAAAAAAAAAAGTGCCTATGGACAACATGGTGAAAATGTGTGATGGGCTTATTGAAGGACTGGAGCAGTGTGCATTCATAACAGAACAAGAAATCACGTCAGTTTATAAAATCAAGGAGAGATGTCTAGGACAAAAACCATTGTTAATGAGGCAGGTAACTCTGGAGGAAACATTTTAAAAAGTCATCCAACAGAATGCATCCTCATCCCTAGAGGACCCCTTTCCTGGTCCCTCAATTGCTTCTGATGTTTCTTCTCACCTAAAAAAATAAAATACAGTGTGCAGTAACCTTTTAATCCAAACACAGGATTGTAGATGGAGACCAAAAGCCTGTCATTGCTTGTTGTTGCTGCTGTTTGACAGCTGACACAGGTATTCTGGTGGTGCTGCTGTGATGCTCAGTTACCCTGGACACATTAATACACCTTTATTAATGGTACATACTTTTTACTAAGTACTTATGTGTGAATAAGTTGAAGAAAATGATTGCTTATTGTTAGCATGTAAATTCAGAGTCAGGAATGATGGTGATGCCAAACAACCACAGATTGTCCACATGAATGGCTGAGTCAGTGATGCCTTTGCTTTCTGATGGTTCAATGTACACAAACTGTTTTGTGCAAAAAATTATTTAAAATATTGTATAAAATTACTCTCAGGCTATGTGCACAAGGTATATATGAAACATAAGTGAATATCATGTTTAGACTTCAGTCCAATCCTGAAGATATCTCATTGTGTATAAGCAAATATTCCAAAATTCAAAAAAATCCAAAACCCAAAACACTTCTGGTACCAAGCATTTGGGATAAGGGATACTCAACCTGTAATACAGCCATCTTTCATTATCTGAGGGAGATCGGTTCCAGGACCTCCCACGGATACCAAAATCCGTGGATGCTTAAATCCCTTATATAAGGGTAGTATTTGCATATTACCTACACACATTCTCCAGTATACTTTAAATCACTTCTATATTACTTATAATACCTAGTACAATGTAAATGCTGTGAAAAATAGTTGTTATACTATATTGGATTTTGTTTGTTTTATTCTTACTGGGTTTTTTTTCCAAATATTTTGAACCCATTGATGCAGAACCCACGGATATGTAGGGCTGACAGATCGCACCCAAAAAGTCACTTCACTTTTCCAAGCCCTAGTTTCCTCGCCTAGTTGGATTGAATCATTGCAAACTCTCAGATCCATAAAATTAGCTCTTCCAAATTGCCTCCTCCAGCTTCAGATCTTAACTAGTTCAGTTCTCATTCTCCTCTTCAGACTTCTGTTTCTAGTCAAGAGGAAGTAACAGAGATCAGATTTATGAACCTACCTGAAACAACCAAAAATGGACAAAATATATGAAACAAATGTTTTCTGGACACCCACTATCAGGCAACTATGGGTGATAATCCCTGAGAGACAAAAAACAAATGAAGTAGGCCCTGTGATCATCCCACCTTACTGCTTTGATGGTTTCCCAGTCACGGTGCAGGGAGAAGGAAGGAACCCAGGCTTAGCCCAGTGGACAACCTGAGCTAAGGAGACAGAGCTGAGAATTCAGGGAGACCAATGAGGCTAGAATTAGAAGGACAAAGTAAAAGAGAAGAAAGAGCAGCACACAGGATGAACCCCAGCAATTTGCAGAGAAGCCCCCTCAAGTATTCAGTGGATACCAATCAGCATATACCTGTGAGAAAACTAAAATAAAATCAGCTGTCTACCTTATACCATACACAAAAATAAATTCCAGATAAATTAAATAAAATAAATTCAAGCAGCAAAACATTAAAACTTTTAGAAGAAAACAGAGAATAACATCTTTATCATGTAAAGGTAGGGAATTTTTCTTTAACAAAACACACACAAAAAAAAACACTGGCCATAAAGGAAAAGATTAATAAATTTATGTACACTAAAATTAAAACTCTGGATCACAAAAGACAATATATAAAAAGTGACACAGACACAAGCCAGACACAGAGAGAAGATATTTACAATCTGTAAAATCAATGAGAAGTTTTTACTCAGTACACAATAAAATCCTACATATCCATTTCAAAAAATACAGCAACCTAATAACAAAAAATGGGTGAAAGACATAAGTAGTCGATTTTAGAAAAACAACAAATGTGTGAGATGTGTGTGTGTTCAAATTTCTCAGGAAAATAAAACCACAATGAAATATCCTTTCACACCCACGTCACAGATGTGTAGTCATCACTCGTTCATCACAGACTTATTGTGTCACTGCTAGGTACAGTGCTCTGTTAGGCACCTAGAAACATTAAAAAGGTAAATAAACAGCCATTATTTTATTTACCTTCCCTAAGAGAATGAGAACACCAAGAGGGCAGGCACTGCTTCTTACTCTTCACTGGATCTTCCACACATAGTATAATCCCTGGCATCAAGTAGAAAGTTGATACAAGCCCTGCTTTGAGGATCTCAGTGTGAGGAGGGGGAGGCAAGAAAGCAGCAAATCCCAATAACACACAGGCATATCTGGGAGTGTCCACGAGGAGCTAGATTTTGAGGGACGTGTAGAAGTTCACCAGCACTTTGGTCAGACTCTTTATATAAACAGTCACATTTGAAATGGGCCTCGAGAAACATTTTCCCTGCCACAGCTTCTTTCTTTTCAAATTAGCACAGAATATTTACCATATCACACAACACACACGCATACTCACACACAACTAGTCTCAAACAACTAATTCCCCGATAGTAAATGGCTTCAGCTCCAAAATGCCAGAAAAAGGAGAAGGAAGACAAGGAGGAGGAGGAGGAGAGAGGAGGAGGAGGAAGAAGGATTAAAGCCATCTACGGCCACACCACTTACCCCGTACTGTGCTCACATTGCTTCACCATTAGCTATCTCCTCTCTTCACCAACATCGCTTTACTGTTTCACTGCCTTCATTGACTCTACTACTTCCAAAAACTTTTGCCCAAGAAGATAAAAGTTGCAAGTAACTTTATTGTTAGTTCCAGATACTTCCTAAAAATCCCACTTAAGTGAACAGCAAACTGTTCTGCTCAATCAAACGAGTGTTTACTCCCTGGGATCCTTCAAAACTCTTGACTCCATCAATTGTAAACTATCATATGATAATCGTTACTCAAACCCAATCAACACCCCCACACACACTCCTATCCCCCAACTTCTCCAATCCCCACTACCCCTCGGCTTTGAGAGACCTTCTTAAACCAGACTTCCTGACTTTACCGTCCCCAGTCAATACTAGGACTCTGTGGAGGCAGTGCTCTCCTTTAACATAAGAATCAATTCATCTGTGTCTTATTAACAGTGATACTTTTGGAGTCCCAGCATTCCATCATCATCATTGCTAACATGCATTGCGCTCTGACTATATACCAGGCACTTGCTAAATGCTTTAGATACCTGATAATCATATCCCCTACACAAATAGAGTATTTTTAAACAAGTAAGCAATTGAATTATAGGTGGTATATTCAAACAAGATTTCAAAATACCTTCCAAAGAAGAAGTTTTTCCTTTCCACTGTCCTTCTTCCTAAAGATTATGGGAGCCAAATGGGCCCAAGTCTAAAAGATATTCTGGGGCAGATTTCCTTTGTGAGTACCACTGGAAGCCATCTGTGATTGCAGTGGCATTGGCCTTCGTGGCTCAGCTCCATTGAGTTCAATTAAAAGGTTCCAACAATGGAAATAAATGCACCTCTTCTTTCAATATTAAAGGGAGGTGACCTCACAGAAAATATTAGCTGATGAAATAAATAAAAAAGGTGTCAGAAACACGAACAAAATAAAGTTAGGGAGTCTGTAAGGAGGAGAAATGCCTGCATTTTGCCTTTCACCTCCAAATAAAGAATAATAGATATTTCCTTGGCAAACTGAGAGAGGGAAATGGGGTGACTGAGCTTCCCAACTAAAATAACATCAACTATATATTGTAATTTCACTTTTGCAACACCACACTTTTGACTTTGTGGCACTGCCAGTAAAAATTCATTTTCAAGCAGCACACCTGAGCAACCTGCGCCTTTGCCTTAATTCACTTTTCCTGCTAAGAGCCGAGAGGAGAGGTAGCCTTGTCTAAGAAGGATGGACAGCAGAGCGCTCCATCCGAGGAGGCCGCATGCTAAATTAATCATGTTCCAGCTAGAATTTGCAATTCTTTGAGAGATGCTCAAGATGGTATGAAAAATTTAGAGGTAACAGGAAAAGAAGGAAAGAGGTTGTGAAGCAGAAAGCTTCAGAGGGCACTTTAAATGTGAAAGATGCATTATAGTTGCTCACAGGTGAACACGATAGCTTGCCTTACCCAGAATGCGATAAATAAAGACTGCATTCTCATAGACGTGCCCTGTGAAGGGAGCTGTCCTCCTTGAACATAGAATTTCAGATTCAACAGTCATTTTCAGCGATTGGTATAAATATGAAATTCATCCATCTTAAATTAGTATTGATTGGTCAAAACCACATCCAAGGATTAGTGTCAGTACAGAATGACAAGTTCTGCTTAAGGGGATCTCAGCACTATTGCATAGATGAATTTTGGGAGTCTTTGATTGTCATTATTTTAATGTTATCTTTCCCTTCTTTTTCTGCTATTATCAAACTAGTTTTATTTCTGAGTTCCTAGGATCCCTTCTTTGTACTGTGGACTTCGCCATTGGTCTTCTGCATGACTGTAGCCAAATATGTTCTCTTTCATAGTTTCTTCTACTTAAAAATTAAACAATAATCCTGATCCATTATAAATTAAAGCCATGCGGGATTTTTTTTTAGAGCAAGCACTTTCTCTAGAGTTACCTCTGATATTTAAATTTTTAAAAAAGGGCCAGGCATGGTAGCTCACACCTGTTATCCCAGCACTTTGGAAGGCCAAGATGGGAGGATCACTTGAGGCCAAGAGTTCAAGACAGCCTGGGCAAAATAATGAGACCCTATCTCTACAAATAATTTAAAAATTAGCCAGGCATGTGGCTTGTGACTTTAGTCCTAGCTGCTGGGGAGGCTGAAGCAAGAGGATTGCTTGAGCCCAGTAGTTCAAGGCTGCAGCGAGGTATGATTGTGCAACTGCACTCCAGCCTGGGCAACACAGTGACACTCCATCTTCAAAAAAAAAAAAGAAAGGGAAAAGAAATGCCTTAACTAAAATAACAAGAGCCTCATGATGAATGCAATGCCATGTGGTGCAATATTCTGTGACAGTTATAAGGTAAAAAAAAAAAACAAAAACAAAAAAAAAAAACGGTTCTTCTTTCCCAAAGATACTTAGGTAATATCTTTCCAGAATTATTCTATCACACTTCCTTCTCTATCCCAGCCACACCCTTTCCTACTGATACTGCAATTTCCTTTCTCATGGTAGAAAATGGCTTTCCTGACGACATAGAAGAGGAGACAACAACAAACTTCATAGTTAGTAAATTACAAGACCTCCACCTTCAGGTGCAGATTGTCACCCTGAATGGTTTGGATAGTGACAAGATGAATGAGTGCCATAGGTAAAGCCCTCACTCTCTGTTATGCTCACAGAGCCTCTGGCTGCCCAGGTCTTCTAACACTTTCTCCTTCTCTTACTCAACAGTTTTGTCCCAGCTCTTCTTCATTCTCTAAATCCCACATAGGATTTCCTGTCCCAAATCCCATGTCCTTAATCCCCTGCCCTAAACTAGTAGCTAAAAACTCATTCCTAGTAAGCTGTTAATACTGACTGATGGGGAGCCTGCAATACAATTCATGCCACTCCCAGGAGCTCAGTGATCCCTTGCTTGTGGAGAGACATTTTCTCTTATCATATTATCAATTAATATTGTATGGGTTGCAGGTTCATTACATTATTAATACCTCCATCCCAAACAATTTACTTTTTGAACTGTTTTTTCCATGCCCCATTCTCTGCTGCAGAAGGGGAGGCAAGAAAGAGCTTCCCCACTCCTAGAGAGATGTGAACTGCAGATGGTGAGCTTCTCCTAACCAGCTCATCTTTTCCAGTCACCGAAGACAGCCACGAGCGGCCACTGAAGAACAGCCCTCAAAACTCACTATCTGAATGAGAAAAAGGTTTTGCATCCTTCCTGGCTTTGAGCTTTCTTTCAGTCCCTCCAATGCACCACTCAACTCAACCTGCATGCAAGCTCTTGTTCCATCTTCCTAGGATACTCTCCATTCCCTACCACCCCAAGGTCTACCTTGGTTTCATGCTTCTGGTCTCAACATGGACTTTATTGCTTCACGGGGACCTTTGCTAAGCCCTGCCTATGCACACTAAATTAGTCCCCCATGTTAAATGCTTGCATAGCATGCTGTACTTCTACTTTTATGACAGCCAGCACAACTTACACAGCTCTGTAACATTCACCATCACTTACTCAGGTTGTCTCCCACACCAGACTGAAAAGACACTGGGGCTGCTGGTTCCGTATTGTTCTGCCAGTGGATAGCAAATGTTTATCAAATGAATAAATAAAGGCAAAATAGTACTTGATTCTTTCTTATATCTGCCATAATATCTAACAGAATAACTAAAACATAATTACCATTCAATAAAATGCTTGTGGATTAAATGAAGGAATAGGAACCCTAAGGATGTCAGCTGAATTCAGCACTACCCCAAATCAACTGGGAAAATCCTTCCTACCATCGTTCTTTCCTGATGTCTCCGTGGGCTTCTTGCCTTGCTACTTGGCCCAGATAAAAGCTAGAAAGAACAGCACTACAGGAGGAAAAAAAAAGTACTATGCAATGGAGACTAAACTGCCACAATCAAAAATAATATTCTTCTATTTTTCCTTCAACTCCTACTGTTAAACACCACCCCCACCCCTAGAGGAAAGATCACTGGAAGCACACCCATTGAAAAAAGTCACCCTATATGTTTTTTACAAGAAGTATGCTATTTAAATTCCCACCCATGATTATGTAGTTAATACTGACTAATGAGAAGCATAAAAGGAAGAAAACTAAGGCCTTTTAAAGCATATGCATTGAAATTAAGGTCATATGTAAGAACTTTGTTTAAAAAAATTTTTCTGAGCCACGTCCAAAACTCCAGAGGGTATATTAAATAATGAAAATGTAAACTATTGGGATTTGGTGCCGGTTAGTATGTTGGCACAGTATATAGCTCCCTGTGTGATTTGAAAAATTGAGTAATTTTTCCTTCTTCCTTTATCTAGTAGCCTCCAAAATTAAAACAGTTTTCTTTTCTTTGTGTAGTAATACAAGCTAACCAAATTATACTCTAATATTTTCATTCAATGACTTGGAAAGTCATGAAAATGCTTGTTTGGGGAGTTGCCTATACAGAAACAGAAAAAAAAGATTTTTGAAAAAAAGGAGGATTAAAAAAAGAGGGAGAGAGATAAAACAAAGAATTCTAAGGATTGTCATAGTCTGATCTGCATAAATAAAAGATAATGGCTTCAGTGAGCTGGCCAACCTTTCTGTGGAGTGATCGGTCTGTGGAGAGTCATGTCTGAGAGGCTGCAGGTCATTATGGCGGGATAAAGCCTATTTCTCATTTGTATTAAAGGATCTTGCCTGTTAAGGGCTTGATTTGGATCTCAGACATAAATGCACACAGGGCTGCACACCTTGTTAAGTCAATTGCTACATATGCATTCTCTCCCTAATACACATACAGATTTTATCATCCACAAATCCACCATTATCCCTAATGTTCTCTTCTTGATTTAGAAAGGATAACATTTAGGTAGATCACAGGTGCTCAAATTGAGGGGATTGGATCATAAAATTTTCTCTTGACATAGAAATTATTTTCTAATTTTGTATAGAAAACACTAATTTCCTTCCCTTTAAACAGGGCTTGCTACATCAAAAGAAGAAGGTAAAACTGTTTCCATTTTTGTTTTATATGTTTCGTTCACTTTATTATCTGGTTTCAGGCAAACGGATTGTTCCAAGTCGGTATCTGGAGAGCTAAACAATGGAAACGTCCATATTTAAAAAAAAGAAAGTCAGACACTACAGTAAACAAAGCCTAACTACAAAAATGATTAAATGTGGAATAGGGAACTAAGGAAAGTTCAGGAGGCACCTTGGGTGTGAAGAGGTGCTATGGGTGTAGTTGAAAGGCTCCCTTGGCTGGTCCTCACAGGGTGGCCGTAGCTTTAGTGGGGTCTCCATTTTACAGATCTGCAGGTTGGGAAATCCAATGTGTCACTTCACCCTTGGCATAAGCAGGCCCTGCTGTATTGATTCACATCAACAAAAATCCAAAAAAATTATCTCGATACTGATTTCCCAATAAAAAGGCAAACAATTAATTTATAAGGCAATAATAATATGAAGTAGTAGGAAAGTTCTGGAGAGGAGATTGGGGCTGTGGTCCTGGCCTGCTCAATTTCCACCTATGCAACTCTGTGCGAGTCTCTCGACCTCTCTGGTTCTCTGCTTTCCTTATATTTCCTAACTGAGTGGTATTAAGAGTTAATATAATCAATGAGAAAATGGTTTAATAGATAAATGGGCAAGGACAGGAATAGAAAGCAGTATGGTACTGTAGTTTTTGAACAAAATTCCAGGCAACCTAGGAGTCCTCAGATATATCAATAATGGGGGAACTTGTACCAAGAATTTCCACAGCATAGATGTTTGGGTGATCTGAAAAAAAAAAAAAAAAGGCTCATTTTGCAGAGTGCTGCCAAATCTATGACCTGCAGACCTGAAAAAGATCATAAACATATTTTATGGGAAGGCACTGCCTAGAACAATGGTTCTCAGTGGGAATGCTACTGGCCTATAGAGGAAGTTTTGGAAATTGGGTTGGGGGTTAGTTGTCACAACGACTGGGGTTGTCACTAGTGGCATTTAGTTGGCAGGGGACAGGGGTGCTGTGTGCCTTGCACAAGATAGTCCTACATAAGGAAGAACTGTTCCACTTCTCACAAACCTTTTATACATTGTCACATTAATGAAGGTATGTTTATACTTCTTTAGTTTTGTTTAACATAAAACACATAGTATTAGTTGTGTCAATAACCAAAAAAACCCATATAGTATTATTGACTTTCCATGGTAACTGCAAAGCCAATCAAGGGACTATCATACTTTATGTTCAGATTTTTATCAAAAGTGTTCACAGTTTTGGAAAAACCAGACCAATCATGATATTTCAGTCAACAATGGGACATTTACATCAGTCTGCATTCATGGATATGGGATTCGTGGTGATTCTACATATGGGGCAAACATTTTTTTAGAATAAATTCCTTTCCTTTTATTTCTCTCTTTAATAAAGTTAGGGCATTGTTTTAAGAAGGTATTACAAAATGTTTGATATATAAAAGGGGAGTCTTAAGTATGACAATGTTGAGAACCCTAATCTAGGGCATAGACAATCTATATGGCATAGAAAGAACTTAGGGGGAGTTCTCAACAGACATCATGGGAAGAATTGCCCATCTCCTCCTCCTAAAGGAGGGAGGAGAAGATGAAAATTTGAAGGGAGAGAGTGGGAGGAGAGGCATGACTGGCTCCTGAAGACCTGATGAGTATGTAGCCGTCCCAGAGATGTGGGAGCTTCAGCAGAAGGCAGAGGCCTCTGGGTCTACTTCCCATTTGGAACCTTGGGAAGATGTCACTTTGTGTTATACCCCCACTCACAACATGGTAATCACAGTAGAATAGACATGGCAGTGGGGCAAATACAGGCAGCAGGTCAAAAAATGGTGGCCCTGAGCTTCCCCTGGTTCCATGTGGAGGGTGTGGGAGGAATGCAGACATTCACAGGTATTCTCAGTGGAGGAGTCAGATAGTCAGCCGCAGGTGGCCCTCTTGACAGTAAGGTGACCCTGAAGCAGAGGCTATGGTGTGCATGGTCAAACCAGGGAAGGGTGGAGTCTGTGGCTGAGGTCTGTATACTGTAGCCCCTGCAGGGCCAGGACAGGAACCCTTTATGGTGCCAAGAGAATAGATCACAGCAGCAGGTGAGCAGGAAACATCTCCAAATGGCCAGCACACAGATCCAAGACCCCACCCTGTTGTCACAAGTCACTGTTCCCCTATACCCAGAAATCATCCCACGTAGGGGAACAAGGAACAGAGACCACCCAAAAGCCTGAGCCATCACCCAGAAGCCGCAGAGTTAACCTATAAGAAACGGTGCTACACAGGAGAGGTGGGGACCCTTTGAATGACCAAATTTCAGTCTTCCTTTCTGCCCAAACGCTCAGCCCTCACTCAGCCTGACACTACCCAGCAAAGTGAAAAATAAAGAAACAACAATTTTTTGGACACATCTCAGTTTGCTAAGTATTGTGCTTTTATCCTTCACTTGAGTATGTTCTCCTGTCCATGTGCATCAGAAATTAGTCATCGTGAACTTGGACTGTGAGAACCAGTACTGACTGTGAGTCCAGTATACAGTATACAGCATTACATTTATCACGAAGCAAAAACTATTAAAATAAAAACAAGAATAAGAATGCCATCTACTGGCGTGGAAAGCAGCAAGGCCTCTAACAAATCCTCAGTCTAAATGGGAAAAAGAGAGAATGAAAATAGTTTTTTATTATTTTATTATGAAACAGTGATAACAGCTGGAAGGTGGAGAGTTAAATATAAGTAGTATTAAAGAAATTGATCACAAATAAACTCCTTTCTAACTAGTAAATATTTCACCTTCATATCTCAATTTGGTATTTGCTACTAAAAACTCCATCTGGACACAAAATACGTAAATATAGTGGCATAAAAAAGGTTTTGTTTGTTTTACTGATTTATCAAGCTGTTTTCAAAGCAACCTAATCTTGCTCTTTATTCAATCTTTCTTTTAAAAAATGTATTTATAGGTTTGCCTCTATAGATTGAATGACAGAGCATGTGACTCTATTTGGCTGTTTCCATTTTCTGTATGTTCTAATAGAATTGAATTTTTTTGCATATCTTTATAAAAGGAAAACCTGGGACAGGTGAATTGTGTTTTTCAATACTTACTACCATTTGTGTGATAATTAGTATGAATTTTCCTCAGTTGGCTGGTGATAATTCAAATTTTTTTTAACTTTTTCAATTGAAGCATTCATTTCTAATTATTTATTTATTGTTTGAAAGCCCTATTCAAACCAAAATATTTTATTAGGTTCTTGATAATGATTCATTAAAATGTCCACAGTGTCAAGGTTCATTTTACTGCATATAAATATCTAATTGTTCCAGCACAATTTGTTGAAAAGATTATCATTTCCCCATTAAATTGCCCTGGCACATTTGTCAAAAACCAATTGACCAAATGTCTGTGAGTTTATTTCTGGAATTTATATTCTGTTTCATTAATCTATTTGTCTATCTATACACCAATTCCACATTCTCTTGATAACTATAGCTTTATAGTAAGCCTTAATACCACATAGTGTAAGTTATTCAAATTTGTTCTTTTTCAAGTTGTTTTGGCTATTTTGGATACTTTCCATTACCATATAAATTTTAAAATCAACTTGTAAATTTCTACCAAAAAAGGCTGCTGGGATTTTAATTGGGATTGTGTTGAATTTATAAATCAATTTGAGGAGAACTGACACTTTAATAATACTGAGTCTTCTGATCCGTGAACATGGTATAACTGTCCATTTATTTAGGTCTTTTCAAAATTTTGCCAAGCAATGGTGGATCATAAATCTCAATGTAATGGCTAAAGCCACAAAAATTCTAAAAGAAAATGGGAAAAATCTTAGTGACCTTGGGTTTGGCAAAGATTTCTTAAATATGACATGAAAAAGGACAAACTATAAGATGAAATAATAAATTGGAATTCACCATAATTAAACTTTGTTCTTCAAAAGGCACTATTATGAAAATAAAGGACAAGCCTCAGACTGGGAAAAATATTTGCAAAGCATATACATGAAAAAAAGACTTCTATCCAGAATATACGAAAAACCCTCAGAATTCAATTAGAAGATAACCCACTTTTTTAAATGGGCAAAAGATTTGAATAGATATTTGATTAAAGAAAATACAGATATGATAAGCACATCAAAATTTGCCCAATATCATTAGACACTAGGATAATGCAAATTAAAACCACAATGAGCCTGGCCCAGTGGCTCACACCTATAATCCTAGCACTTTGGGAGGCTGAGGCAGGAGGATTGCTTGAGGTCAGGAGTTGGAGACCACCCCGGGCAACATAGCGAGAGAGACCTTGTCTCTACAAAATATAGAAATATTAGCCAAGTGTGGTTGTGGGTGCCTGTAGCCCCAGCTACTTGGGAGGCTGAGGCAGGAGGATCGCTTGAGCCCAGGAGTTTGAGGTTGCAGTGAACTATGATGACACCACTGCAATCTAGCCTGGGCAACAGAGTGAGACCCTGTCTAAAAAAAAAGGAAAAAAGTAAAACTACAATGAGGTCTCACTACATTTCCAACCATTACATTTTTTAGAATGGCTAAAACTAAAAAGACTCTCCATACCAAATGTTGGTGAGGATGTGGAGCTACTGGAACTTTCACATACTGATGAAGGGAATATAAAATTGTACAATCAATTTGGAAAACAGTTTGACAGTTTTAAACATTCCATACTGTTCAGCAATTCCATTCTTAGACATTCACCTAAGATAAATGAAAGTCTTGTACAGGCATGTTTATAGCAGCTTTATTTGTAATAGCCAAAACTGGAAACAAACCAAATGTCCATCAACAGATGAATGGATAAATAAATAGTGCTATATCCATACAACAGATTACTACTCAGCAATAAAAATAAATTAATTTACTCAGAAATAGAAAAGAAGAAGCTATTGCTACATGCAACAAAATAGATTAACTCAAAATAATTTGCCAACCGAAAGAAGCCAGACAAAAAAGAATATATATGATACTATTCCACTTATATGAAATTCTATAAAATGCAAACTAAACTACAGTGACTCAAAACAGATCAGTCACTGCCTGGGGGTAGAGAGGGAGGTTAGGGAGGGGGGTAAAGGGGAGATGACAAAGAGGCACAAGGAAACTTTTAAGAAGGTAGATGTGCTCATTTATCTTGATTGTGGTGATGGTTTCACGGATGTATACATATGTCAAAACTCATCCAAGTGTACATTTTAAATAGATGCAGTCCATGGCATGTCAATTTTACCTCAATAAAGCTATAAAAAATAATGTCACACAGTAGTGGCAAAAACTTGGTTAGACAAAATATTAATTTTTAAATTTTTAATTATTCTTTATTTTGATAAATTTAATTTTGCTTTGGTATTTCTGGTGTTTTAATTGTCAATGATATTATTAACATAGTATTAATATAACAGACCTTGTACTTGTGTACTTGTGCACAGGGTAGAGCTACAAAGTAATGTGATTGTGTCTTCAAGCTCGATCCACCCTTCCCCTCAAAAAAAAATCTGTCATTGCACTATAACTATATTTTTGATAAACAAATGAAGAGTTCACAGATTATCTCTACAATTGAGTTTGACCATTCAATTATTAGATCCATCTATGCTGGTGGATGTGAAAATGCAATGTTTGACAACTCCAGAAGTTCTTAAGGATCAAACTGGTTGTGCAGATTAAAATACAACCAACCACAAAAAAATGCAAGCCAACCTCAAAGGGTTGCTAGTTAAGTTAGTATAAAAATAAAGCCACTTCCCCCTACCTAGAGTTGGCTTTGTTAACAGGGTAAAAGGGAAAGCTTTCAAGTCTTCCTTAGATTTTCTTGCTTTGCAGTGGCTACTGGGCCTGCTTCCCTTTGCTGAGAATGAAGTCAATAACAGAATGACAGTAAATAGGCATTTTTCCTTTTGTCATGTAGACATGAGAAGTGACGGGAGAAGTTTCTTCTATTTGAACTTAAAAAGAGAGTTTAGGAAAGTGGCCATTATTAGAATAGCATTGCAGTGATAGTGTAACTTGTTAAATACTTTTTGAGGCATGAGAGCTCATTGGTCCATTTTCCTCTATCCCAACAAGAAAGTTTTAAACAGTCCCAAAAGATTGTAATAATTTACATACAATTATATATCTTCAGAAGAGATACTCTTAATCTCTTTTAGAAGCATCCTTTTCAGCCAGGGCTCATCTCAACTCTAAGGGAAACTCGAGGATCAAGGAACTCAATACTTTTAGTTTTCTCTTGTTTCAGAGTCCATGACCAGCTCTTGGTCCTGCCTATAAACATTTTCCCGGCTCTTCACAGCCTGGCTGCCATGAGTGACTCTTCATGTGAGGTCCCAGGGAACAGCTGGAGGAGCATGACTTTGAGGGGCTCCACAAGGACCACCTCGCGGCTCATGTAGGCTGAGCATTCAATGAATAGCTGATAAATGAATGTATGACTAAATACATCTCGGGTATAGACACACTAACCTGAAAAATCTTACCTTTAGACTCAAAAATATTTTAAGCCAAACAGGTGGGAATATTGTCTCCAGAATCAGAAAATATTTACTTTGTGGGGTCATTGTGAGAATTAAATGAGATTTCTTCAGGTAAGCACTTTACAGGCAATATTTGCAAAGGAGGAACCTTGGAGAATATCAAGAAGACAAAACTGAGTCACAGAAGGTTGAAGCAACTTGTGAAAGGCACTCAGCTCATGACAAAAAGAGGCAGGGTTAGAATGCACATATCCTAGTTCTTAGACCAGGGCTTCATACTTGAGAATGTCACCAGAGAGCTCCAGGAATTCCATAGGACTTTCCATCAAATCAAGGACTTTCACAGTAATAAGATACGAAATGGACAAATTTCAGCAGGGAATGAAATGTGAAGAAAATAGAGCAGGAAAGAGTGAATGCACAAGACTTTCAAGCTAAATGTTCTCTCACTTGTTTTCTCGATTCCCACAACACCCCTGATGTGTGCATTTTTAGCCTGATTTTATGAATGAGAAAACTGAAGTTCAGTAATGTACCTGAGGCAGAGGATCATGGTCTTCCAACTCCAAGTTCAGTGCCATTTCTACTCCATGGCAACACCAAGGTTTGGATGGAAGCATGCGATGAGCAATATAAGGGCATCAGGCTAGGAGGGGCCACACTGGATGCCAGGGGCTGGGGAAGACAAGGAAGGTCCTTGGGAAGGGAGGACACAAAGACAAATTCACCTGCTTAACAACAGGGGGAGGGCCCTTCTGAAGTTAGAGCTTGGAATACAGCAGCCTGGCAGTTGTCTAGGACAGGTGACTACAAACTTGATGTCAAACTTCACTCCTCTCTTCTCACGCCCTCTAGCAGGTCTCTAAATTCTCCAGCTCTCCTTCCAAACAATAGCAGACTCAAAACCCTGTGCCAACTCCAGTACCACCACTCTCACCAAGCCACCACCTTTTTCCTGGATTACCATAGTAGCCTCCAACAGGTCTGCCTGCTCTGCCTTTGACCCCTCTGTCTCTTCTCACATCATCAACCAGAATGAATGTTTTTTTCCCTCAACATCTTATTATGAAAATTTTCAAAGACACTATAAAGCTGAAAAAATTTTTACAACCTAGATTCTACCATTAATGTTTGATTATACTTGTTTTTTCACATTATCTATCCATCTTGACAGATTCTTTAAGAATGTAAGTCAGATGATTTTGCTTCTCCATAAGAACCTCCAAAAGCTTCCTGTCTCCCTCAGAGTAAAAGCCAAACTCTTGTAATGACCAAAAAGGGCCCAAGCGATCTGCACCATTCCACACTCTACATCCCTGCATCTCTCCTCTGTCTTCATCTCCTGCTGTTCCCGGCCTCCTCCCCTGCAATGCACACACACCTCCTTCCTCTCCAGCCAGCCATGCTTTGCACTGGCCATTCCCTCTGCCTGGCACTCTCTTCCTACAGATTTCTATGGGAGTCGCTCCCTCATTTCTTTCATGACTTTATTCAAACATCCCCTTTATAGTAAGGCCTTTTCTGACTGCCCTATTTAAAATTCACCCCCAAAGTTGCCTTCCTCCTTTGCCTGCTTTTTTTTCCTCTGTAGCCTTAATTACCATGCCATTCTGTACTGTAGTTATCAGTCTTATCTATGGTCGGTCTCTCCCCATTGTAATTGGTTATCACACTGCATCAAGCAATGTATATATATTGACCTTGATTTGATTTGCAAAATGGCTCTGAAATGACAATTCTTATTCTCTTTTAATAATAAGGAAACAGACTCAAGGAGTCTGAGTAACTTGCCCAAGACTACCAGTTTATGTGAGAACAAGAATTAAAATTCAGATCTGTCAATCTCCAAGTCTATTTTTTTTCCACCATATGACACAAGACCCTCTGTGGTGGGACAGGTGGAGCCCCAGGCAGGCACCCTAACCAAAATCACATTCATTCCTCATTTTGTATTTGAATGGTTGCTTCTTCAAGATGTCCCTATTGAAATTCTAACCCTGAAAGAGGAGAAATCTCAAGCCAGGAGTAATCAATAGTTCTTTGGGATGGATTAGATGATAAATAAAAAGAGAACTTGTGCCCTAGGCATGGCATTCAGGGTAGAGGCCTGAGTGTGCAGAGCAGAAAATCAACGATTACAGAAGTGTCCAGGGTACTGATGGGCTCAAAGACAAGTTTCACAAACTTTCCATTTTTCCCAGAGACAAACTAGAACTAATTCTAGGAAAACCGTACATACATCACTGTTTCGTTCCTCAATTACAGAATTTATCACACAACATAATAATATATCTGTTGATACACTGTTGTTGTTTCTGTTCACTAAACTGTCTGTGGAATGTAGCTTATTCATCTTCCAATACCCAATGCCCAGGACAGTTTTTGGCACATAACAAGAGTTTAATAAATGTTTGTTGGATTAGTTAATGAAGTGAAGGACTGAATGGATTATGACACAAGACCTAGGAAGAACTGAGAAAGGAACCTCTACTAAGCAGCAATGCAAACTTTTTTTTAAAGAGCCTTTTATCTTTTCTCCTGACTTCAAACACAGACAGAACTATCTTAAATAACACTACTGCAATGGGATTTTAAAGTGATTACTGCATATCACAATAACTAATGTTCCAATTTGGAGCTGTGGGTGATTGGTTCAATATGAAACAGCAGTGAATGCTGAGAAACGTGCCTGAAATCCAGTAGCTTATTGGTTAAATATTGGTTTAATTTAAATCTGAATCTTAATCCAGGCACACTTCCCCTCCCCATGCAACCTCTTTTTAGTTCTCTCTGTTGTATGACAGTATTTGTATCTGTGTCTGTGCACTATATTACACCATAAATTCTTGAAATCAGGGACCATGGCTTATTCTTACAATGAAAAGAGCAATGCTTTGAAGATAGTGAGCATTCACACAGTAGATGTAAAAACTAATAGTTAGATTTACTGTCTTCCCATTCACTCCCAGTTAAAGTGAACGAGAGCAGACTTTTACCATGACAAGCCCGTTGTGATTCCTAGTTCACGCACATATCAGGATGGGAAAAAAATAGAAGGATACCAGTCAAATAGCTTCATACACATTGCATCAGATATCCCACAATACACTCTAGTGGATCATGTTTTTAAAAATTGTGATTATTAATATAATAAAACAATGATAATGATCTTAACTAATATTTATAGACCACTTGCTATCTATCAGAATTGGTGGTGATGTATTTACATACATCATCTCACCTAGTCCCAACAACACAAAATGCATTATGTACAATGATTATCCCCCATTTTCTGAATGGGCAAATTAAGGTGAGGAGACATTGAGCAAATCTCCTGGGGTCATCCCTAAGGGTTTGAAGCAGTGTATGAGCAGGTTTATTTGGGCTCAGGGATTCTGCAGATCTATGACATTAGCATATTAGCAGTATTTTTATTGCTTTACTTTACTCAAAGTTTATCTTTTGTGTTTTTGTTTCCTTTTTTTCTTTTTTTGCTGTGTTTATTTTTTTATTTCATCAGGCTATTCTTTAGACTTTCAGAGATAGTCTACAAATGTAGGGTCTGTATCATTTTCATAGAGCCTGCAGCTCTTTGTAGGAGTTGAGAGAGTTTATTTTTTGAGTGTCCTGAACTGTTCTATCACTTACAGTAATAATTACAGAAGTAAAGGTGTAATAAAATGGGATGTTTTAACCCATATTTTATGAGTCACAAATGGGCTCTAAAAAGCTGCCATTTTATTATTTCCTTTAGAGATACTTAATAGGTAATGTCAGTAGTAAAGTTTAGTGCCCAGCCAGCGCTTAATAATCCCTACCTCTAGAATTATCAACCCTCCTTAAAGGAAGAATAGTCTAAGGAGGTTCAGGATATATACATGTGTCAATCCTTTAGGCTAAAAATGAAATGTAAAGGAGTAGGAATTAAAGGGCTACATCAACTATACAGATTGGGCAACAAGACAAAGCAGTAAAAAGAACCAAAATGAGGATATTACCCAGAAAATTAAAATTGTATGTGGCTGTACATACTGCATACACTACCTGGAAGAAATGGCCTTAAATTGTAGACACAGCATGAAACAGCCATTGCAGAGTTGGTTAGTTTCACATTAAGTCATATAATCTGACCTCCTCTGACATAGTTCAACACCTAAAAATTTTTCATTCCTCTCTAATAAACTAAACATCTCTTCACCTTGGTTCAGCTAGATTTCCAATAACTACCCTTACTAGAAGCTGGGTATCTAATGCTGCTGATTAACTGAATTCTTTTCAGCCCTTGCCTGCCGGCTCCAATTCTAATTCCTTCTTTGCATTTTCTGCAACAGAAGTATATATATTTATATCTAGGCATCATTGGAAGTAGTTTGTCAGCTCATAATTCAGCTTACAATAAAGTCCATTCATCCCTTTTCCCCACAACACTAACCTAAGTTTATAAATTCATTCAGACACTTCTAGAGTCTCTCCATGTGGGGTTAACATACACGGTGGTGGTTTTTCAGGGGTTTCCTAGGAGGCTCCAGAATTTTGGAAGATCTAGGAAATGTAGGTTACAGGTCAGTGTATACAGTATCAATTCTTTGAGATTTGTTGAGACTTGCTTTTCCATCTGGCTCATGATCTTCTTTTTGTAAATGTCCCATGTGTGCTTAAGAAAAATGTTATTCTTTCAGAGTTTGGTACAGATTTCTATTAGATCAAACTTGTTTATGTGTTGTTAAAATTTTTATACCTTTATTAATTTTTTCTCTTGGATATGACAATAATTGAGGCAAATAAAACAAATTTTTCACTATTTTTGGTGGTCTTATCCTCCTGTGTGTCTATTGTTTTTTTCTTTATATACTTCAGATATTTCGTTGGAGACATACAAGTTTGGAATTGCTGTATCTTCTTGGTGGTTTCAGTATTTTATTATTATTTATTGACCTTCTACATTCCTAATAATGCTTTTTGTCTTGAAGTCTATCTCGTCTGACAATAATTCATCTATATTATCTTTATTTTGGTTAACATTTGCTTGGTATATATTTTTCCATCCTTTAAACCATTCTAGGCTTTCATACTTTAGATGTGAGCTGGAATATTTTAAATCTAATCTAATCATTCCTGTCTTTAAATAATATGTTCAATCTATTTTTCCTTATTGTATTATTGATATAGTTGGACTTTTTTCTACCATCTTTTTTATTTTTATTTGTCCCATTTCTAATGCTTCTTCACTTTTTGGGATTTATTTAATCTGTGTGTTTTTATGTGTTTATTTATTATTTTATCTGTACTGAACCTACTTTGTATATTACTTCAGAGTCTCTTGCCCTGCCTGTCTCTTTTTGTGGCTGCTGCTGTGGTGATCATTTCCATGTGGGCTCCATCCAGCTTTGCATAGGCACAACCTGACAAGACATTGTCTCAGCCCCATGACATGGGCATCTCAATTCCTGCCCCGCAGTTTCTGTGCTAAGCCATGGCTGGGGATGCCACACATGCAGGAATAATAGGGGAATGGGGAAAAGTACCAATGGATAAATGCTTTTTTTTTTCTGAAGGACAGCCATGAAATTCATATCATATGGCCTCTCAGCTGTATTCCTAATGTGGAATTAAGCAACCAATTGCCTGTAGCAGTGGAGAAGAAGAGGAAGAAAAGGAGAGGAGGAGGGGTTTACATTAGAAGATCCTGACTTCTTACAGTTCCAAACATGCTGGCAGTAGAGAGATGTTGGCAAGTCATGAGCCCACATAGCTTTATAAAACAGGGACAATAAGGTTTATTTACCTCACAGGGTTCTCGTAAGAATTAAATGCATAATATAGATAAAGCTTCTCTACTTTTAAAGTGCTACTCTAATTTTAAAGTGTTATTTTATTATGAAGGAGTGTTATTAATTATTGGCAGTACATTGGGGGTATAAATGATTTCTAAAGATGACTCTAATACTGGGCAAAAGCAAAATATTTCTTATATGCTAACAACAGTGGACTTGCCTTGAAATTATTCCACTAATTTATCAATTTATTTCGCAACTACTTGTTGAGCCTAATGTTGCCACTAACGCCTCCATCTGGGAACAGTTAAATCCCGGCTACACCCTGTACTATGGGACATGGACAAATCACTTAACCTCTCTCAGCCTCAGTTTTCTCCTCTTTCAAATGAGAATAATAATGATAACAGCACAACAACAATACCCATCTCGTGTAGTTGTGGGGATGAAGACTAGCTGTTTTCACCACAACTACAAACAGTGAGCTGTATGAGAATAGACCCTACTGGGGCAAAGGATATTCTGAACACCCTGGAATACCTCAGTAAAGAAGGTTTTAGAGAACACTTGAATTCATAACCAGGGAGGACTTATGGTTTCGGTTGGCCTGTCCCCCTCACTACCTCTTTTGCCTTATTTTGACAAAAAGGCTGTGAAAAAGAATAAGGACACTGGAAGAAATTACTTAAATCCTCCTAAAGAGTCTCCCAGCAATGAGGTGCAGAGTGTGAAATCTCCATAGTTGGGCTGTGAGGGTCAGCACAGCATGAGTAATTGCCAAGACTTAAGTACTGGGCCACTCTGGGAGTGCATTATTTACAATTAGTGCCAGTAGGGCTAGACACCTATCTGTCTGCTCCAAAGGTGTGAAATGCACACAATTCACCTCTATCCCAGCATTTCATCAAGAAAGAGCAGCAGACACCTCTGTGCTTGAAAAGTGCAGCTCAACGGCTCTCTACTGACCCTTGTCCAAGTTTTGAGTTGATGCAAAAATTTCTATTTTTCTGGTTTTATCTTTTTTTTATGGCTAGGATATGTTATCTAGATCTTTGTACTGCTCATATTAATGTAGTCTCTAAGCACAAGTCAAAATTCATTCTCTGATCCCAAAAGAGACTATAACTACTTTAAAGAATTTCTTTCTACTGATTCTTTTTTCAAGGGAATCCAGCTGACAGGCCTGAGTTATTTCAGATGGTTTAGAAACAAAATTTTATGCACACATTTGTTTTTATATATACTCATAGGTTTTCACACATATCTTTCACCTCTTTCAAAATTTAGATGGAATAAAAATACAAGCCTTGAGTAAATCATACAAGATGTATTATCTGGCTGGCACTTTCTTTGTTCAGACATGTCTCCTTTCCACATTGTCTTCTTTCCCAAGCCTATTTTATTCCATTTGAAAAGGCCAGTGTAAGAAGTCTCTTCAGTTTGCACTCACTAAGGACCTTGTACTCTTGCTGTATAACCTGGGAAAATGATCTGAAAACCAGTTCTTTTTTGGGACTTCAGAAGCACCAAACCATAGTAAACTCCACAGAGGGAAGCAAGATAGAATGAAGAAGCCAGACAATAGTTCACTCCATTCCTATGAGGAAGGCATCGAGGGAAACTTGTTTACACGTAAGTCAATATATCCAGAACATTCTTAAGCTTTCTAGGTAGGATTCATACAGGGTTGCAAAACAAAAGTGCATTGTAGCCATCAAATTATTGACCAACGAAAACAACAATCACCCTGAAAGCGAACGTACAGTTCTAGTGGTGTTGCATAGTCTTGCTGGCAAATGCATTGTGCAGTATCAACCACATTCCTTTATAATTTTAATTTTTAAATGGAGTAATAAATTTAAGTGGTATAAAAATATCACCATGTTTAACATTTCCTATTTGTCCTGACATTTTTATTATCCCAAACATAAGGCCGTTTATATGTAAATTGCCATATGCTGTTAAGTTAAACCAATGGAATCCTGTCTGTGAAGGACTTGTCATTTTGTTGTAAATATGTGTAATAACCCATTGCACAAACAGTTCCAAGAAAAGAGAGAAAAGCATCACATGAAAGCAGCAAACAAACTTTGTGCCCAACTCAGCTGGGCCATGAATAGCATTTTGTGCTTGCCTTTGATTTGTTCTGACAATGACTATGTTCTCTGTTTTAAATGAAGGACATTAGGTAATGAAACATTATTTATTATTAGAAAATTTAGAGATTAAAGCTGCATGGGTCCTGATGGCTGAGACTGTATCTTTGACTGTGTAACTGTCCCAGCTTCTAAAGCACACTTATGCTTACACCCCTGCCCACACACACACACGTATACACAGTGCAAAGCACAAAACAGGTACCTAGATATTTACCATGGTTCATGTTCTAAGAAAATTTTCTGTAAGATGAAATAATTTAACTCAAATTTATTTCCTCCCTAAAACTGTCATGATAGCATTTTGTTCCTAAAAAAGACTGTTTTACAGAAAAGTCCATATTAGCCATATTTCAAGTTGTTTAATAACCCATTTATGATGTATTTCATTCCATTATCCAGAATTCTAAACCATATTTAAATAAATTGAATAGAGCAATAGAACAAATTGCATAATATTACATTTTTATATATTTAAGAGGTCTGTGGGAGAGTGGCTCTTTAGGATGATGTAGGAGGACAAAGTAAGCAGTGGTATCTGAAGAAACAATTACATGATCCCAGGAAGGGGCTACTTCTGACATTGATCATTCATTCTTTCATTCATTCAATAGTTACTAACGCCTTCTAAGTGCTAAGTCCTCCCCTAGACACTGGGGACGTGGAGGTGAATAAAACCAACAATGCCCCTGCTCTTATAAAGCTTACATTCTGGCAGTAAGGAAAGTATATTTACAAATTAAAAAATAGTTATAAGATGTCCAGTAGTGGTAAATGTTATGAAGAAAAGTGAGCTAAACAATGTGATGCTGTTAAGCAGGGCGCAGCATAATCTGATTTACTCTTAAAATATCATTCTGGCTGCTAATGTGGAGAATAAACTACAGCAAGGCAACTATGGAGGACAAGCTAGGATGCTATTGTCTTAGGCAAGACAAGAAATAAAGACAGCTTGAATTAGAGTGTTAATGATGAAAGCAGTAAGAAGGGATTATATGCAGAATCTATTTTGAAGGTAGGGGCAACAGAATTTGCTACTGGATTGGATGTGGAGTGTGAGAGAAAGAGAGGTGTCAAGGATGATTTCAAGGTTTGAAGACTGAGAAATATTGAAAGAAAGAGAAACCATTTACAGAAATGAGAGACATTGAGAAAGTAATGGGTGGGAAAGGGAAAAAATCGAGAGTTCTACTGGGCATGTTAAATTTCAGAGGCCTGTTAAACAACTGACTGAAGATGTGGAGGAGGTGGTGGAATGTGCAAGTCTACGGTTCAGAGGAAAATTGAAGCTGAAGACACAAATACTGGCATTATCAGCACATAGATGGTATTAAAGCATTGGGAATGAACGTATCATCTAGGAAATTGATGTTCAAAGACAGATGAAGAGGTCCAGGGACTGAGCTCTGGAACATTCCAATAGGTAGAGGCCAAGAAGAGGAAGTTGATCTGGGAAAGGAGTCGAGAATGAACAAACAGCCTACAAAAGAGGAAAAAATACAACAGGGTGCAGCCAAATACAGATAGTGTTTCCAGAAGAAGGGAAAGACCAACAGGGCCAAATTCTGCTGATAGACTGAGTAAAGGACCACTGAGGACTGTCCAGAGGACTTGGCATGGGGCAGTCCTTGGTGTTCTTGATGCAAGTAGTTTCAATCAAGTGCTAAGTGCAAAAGCCTGATTTGAGAAGATTCGAGAAATAATGTGGGAAGAAAAGTTAAAAAATCAAATATAGACAACTCAAGGAATTTTTCTGTAAAAGGGAGGAGAGAGATGGAAAGTTACTTATATGGGGGATCAGGATTCAAGGCAGGAATTTTTTTAAGAAAATAGAGACTATTATACCATGATGTATGTTTATGGAAATACCCCAACGTCATGGAGGAAAATGATGATGCAAGAGTCTTCAGGTATGTGGAGCTGGCATAAGTTAAGAGAAGAGGTAGTTCATCCAGTGCAACAAGAGGCAGCACAGGGTACTTGGTATGGATACTGGTTGGATGATTGGGTAGCACAAGGATGCAGACACTCATTTCTGGTAGCTTCCATTTTCTCAGGGACAGAAGATACAAGGTCTTTAGTTGAGTATAAGTAGGGAAAAAAGAGTGTTAAAGTTAGAGAAAAACAGAGTGAGTGTAAAATAATCACCTGGAAGGGTGGGGGCCAGGAACCAGAACACTATCTGGGAAGAGAAGTGATGGAGACTAGGAATGCAACATAGACTGTGATTCACCAAAGAGAGGCCCTGTAGAGAAGGTGAGAGAGGCACAGGGAAGCACCCTGAGCACCAGAACAAGAAGGGGGATGACCTAAGAGCTCAAGTCCATCAAGGGGCTGCCGTTCTAGGGATAGGGCTTTAGCTCTGCTTCCTGCAAACATCAGAACACTGTTGAGCCCTGTGAATGTGCTGAGATGAAGACTTAACATAATGTCATTCACAAGAAGAGGCACCACGGCACCACAGAAAATGATGGGGCTTGGGAGTCAGATGCACAAGAGTTCAAACTCCATCTCAGCAAGTTACCCATCATATGATGTTGAATTCATTACTTATTTTTGCTGGTTTCTCATTTACAAAGTAAAGATGCTAATATCCCCTTTTCAAGATTGTTATGATGATAAGAGAGATACCTATAAAGTATCTTATGGAGTATGATTATAACTACTAATAAGTTAAATGTTTGGACCTCTCTATGAATGTGTCAGTTCAAACATATGCATTTATCTACACTTCCTCCAAATATCACACTAAAACAACAATAAAGAATAAAAAGAAAATTATAAATACACAGGAACAAAGAGAATAGAAGAGGAGAAAAGAGTACACAAGATGGTAACAAATCTTGGAAAATGAAAAGTTTTGAAGATGTTGTATCTGACCATAGGAGCTAAAACATGCATATCTTCCTACAAGAAGCAAGCTGTCTTCAGTCACAGAGCCCCAGAAAGTTTCCATAATTGGAAGTATTGATGTATATATCGGTCAAACATGAGGCTGAAAAAAGGTGCAGTGGATGAAATGCCCAAATGACCCATCTGTACTATGTGAAGCCAAATGACCACCCCCCCAACTTCTCAAAGAAGTTTATTAGAGAGTTTACAATTTGGGGAAATCAAATCAGAACCTACAGACACCAGGGACAGGTAGGAATGAAACATCAGATGGAAAACAGAGAGACCCCCAGCCCTCCAGCAAATACTCAACTCCTCAGTTTACAAATCTTTGGTTACCGGGTTTCTACTCCAAACCCTTTACCCCAAGAGAGGAAATTCCAGAACTTTTTCCTGGGAAAACCAAATGCTCCAGAGAAAATATCCATAGACACTGATATTTAACGCTTCTAAAATTATAGGCTAGCCATGCCCTCACCCTAAAAAAAGCTCACTACTTGACAAGCCCCATTCACACTCAGAACTTTCAACTAACTTGTTAGTTAATTGAATTCCAAAATGAAAACATATAGCAGAAAAGCTCCACAATTTGAGGAAAACCTTCAAATGAAACCTAAAACACAAAACAAATATGGGGCTTGGGGGAGATGGAAAAGCAGAGATCTTATCAGTACAAAAGAATATTGAAATAAGGCAAGGAAAAAATGAAGGAAGGGAGAGTAGGAGCAAGGTAGGAACGAGAATATGCTCAGAGGAAAGAAAAGAGGAGGTTGCACGTGTAAAACAAGAACAAGATGCTACTTACTAGACAGGCAGGGAGGAGACACTCGGAGAACATGGAGCACCCTAGCAGAATAACATTGTAAGTGCCTAAACAAACCTCAGTAGAAGGACCGGAAGAGGAAATTGAAGTAGTAGTCAAAAAACTAAGACAAAAATCAAGGGATGGCTAATAGGACAGGAGAGATTATTTAAAATGGGGGGAATCAGTCTAGGAGGCCCCACAACAAAACAATGAAGTTCTAAAGAAAGACAATTAAAAGAAGGAAATCATCAAAGAAATAATAAAAGGACATTTGTCAGAACCAAAAAACGAGCCTTCATATGGAAAGGGCCAATAAGAATCTAACACGATAAGCAAAAAATACCCCATTCTAAGGAACAAATATTTTCCAACTCAAATTTTATACCCAGCCAAATTATCAATCAAGTGTGAGGGTAGAATAAAGATATTTTCAGCCATACAACTTCCCAAATTGTTTATTTCCCATGCACACTTTCTCATAAATTGTTGACATACTTTTACTAAACTAAGAAAAAGTAAATCAAGAAAGAGGAAGACATGGGATCCAGGAATTAGGGGATCCAACAAAAAATAAATAAAAATGAATTTCAGGGTGACAATAAAGGAAGGACCCCAAGATGACAGCGTTAATCAGCCTAGAGAGAGTCCTACACTGAAGTAGGTGAATGAAAGCCTGCAGGAGGGATGTTGGGGTGGGGCAAGGTGGAGAATGAACTTGCCAGATGATCAGACACATCTGATCACTTTAAAAATTGTATCGAGATGCTGTTAGCAGGATTAGGAAGAATTTATGAAAATAACAGAAAATTTAGCAAAGGAAAAACTGGCAATTATTAATACCAGGAAAATAACTTTTAATAGAAAAAAAATTAAATCATAGTACACTACTTTGCTCAGCAGTAAAAAATATTTACATTGCCAGAATAATGTAAACACTGAAGTTTCTTAATTTAAAAAAAAATGATATATAAAAGGCCTCTTGGGAATTCTACCTTGAGTTTTCCCAAAGCCAAGATTCATTGTACAGATCTTAGTGGTTCAATATGGAGATGAAGCATGTTCATTTGTGAAGAAGGATCCTAGAAATCTTGTACCTGGATGTCTCCTGAACCTTTTTCACTAGCCTGCACACTCTTTCTCTCAGTGTACTATATCCTTTGCCTTTAACTAAAAGCCTTATGTGACTTAAAAAAAATTATGACATAACTATATCGAAGGATTGTAATATAACTTCATTGATATGGAGGAAGGTGAGGCTGAAGAAAGCTATATCCTCATCTACCGTGACAGTAAGTCAATAGGTGTTTCTAAAATGGATAAATCAATTTAAAGTTGATGAAATCAATTTAAATAAATAGTAGTATGAGCATATTATCTAGAAACACAGGCGTGAAGACCACAAGAAACAACCAAAAGACTTGAAAGAATGATCTCTGGGGAGCAGGACTGAGGAACAGAGAAGAATAGGGTAGACAGAGGCTATAGCTTTTCATTGTTCACTTTCATGAAAAGCCTTGACATTTTAAACTGTGTGTTATAATATTTTGATAAAAATAGAAAATAACTTTTTGAAATTAATTGTCTTTTCCAACTATTCCACTCCTTCCTCCTTTCCTTCCCTTAGATGCTAAACACTCATAAACACATACCCTTAAAATGAACAACACAGGGCAGGAAGGCCATAATCACAGTGGTTATTTCTGTAGCATATACCCAATGTTTGTTGAGCTGGATTGGGGGTTACCTGCTCTTTTGGAATTTATGTCACATCTGAGTTTCTTAAATTCATATCTTTATTTTCAAAAGATGGAATTTGGTGGACATAAAAGTTTCTATATTCCAGGTAAGTTTTCCACATCATCAGGACCTGAAATATAATCACAACTTTAATCCTAAAATTAGGTCTGTATGACATTAAAGCAATCAATTACAGAAAAATTGGAACATTTTAAGAAAGACAATAATGTCATACAAGCACAAAACTCACCAAATACCTATTTACAGAATTCCATGGAAATTTATTTTTGTGAATCGATACAACCTAAAAGAGAGCCCTTGGTTCTCTCCATGCGTGGGAGCTAGCCAGTATCATGAAATAAGATCAGAAATGATGCAATAGGTCCGTTGTCCGGAATATCATTTCCTTAAATCTGAAAACATAAAATGCCTTTTGTGTCTTGGAATTAATGAAAGCGACCTACATTTACATGCTAGAAAACATTTGATAGTTCTTCTCATAAGGACAAAAATTCATCCTTATACTTCATTCTCCCTAGATCTTAGGAGCGGGGTTGTGGCAGTTGCTTTGGTTTTTTGTTCAGGATGCTAAACAGTACTGAAAATTGATAAGAAATCAAGTCAGCCTAATTTACAGTCTCAAAGTTAACTGACATTACATTAAACAGACGATCAACCGTCAAAATTACTACAGCAGTGTTTATTTTCCAGATCATATTTTGTAGTCTTTGAAATGTCAAATATGCACTCCCACTGAGAGGCAAATGTGGATATACATATGCAAGGATGTCATCAACGTGGAGAAGATTGAAAGCAAATTTACAAGGATTCATTGCAAACTTAATCCTTCCTAAAATTCTGATTAAACAAGGGACTGGCAGGTTGCTTGATTCTGGGGATGTGGGTGATTGTTACTGACGTAGGAACCGGAGCTCCTGAATGTTCGACCAAATGGAATTTCGGATTTGAAAGTTTGTGGCCTCCGCGTTCATTTATAGTGTACTTTGTTCAAATTAACGTTATGTACTCCCTTCCGACGGGTAACAGACTGAGAACTGTCACCTGAAGCACTGTGTTCCTTTTTATCACATTAAAGAGCAAAAAGCCACAAACGTGCTCGTTAATGAGTCTAAAAATCCCTTGAAAACATAGAAACCTTTTAGAATAATGATGGTAAATGTTATCCCTGACCCGATGCCAATCACTTATCCCAAGAACTCAAATGTGCCTTTGCTTTCTGGCCCAGCCAACTCCCTACCCAGCCCCAGGCTCCCTCAGCTGCACACATTGTATCTAATTAGCCAAGACACACAGGTGAGTGACTTGTCCTGGCAACCACCCTCCTCAATCCACCTGATCCTACTCCCAGGCACAAAACACTGAGATACTAATCGGGAACATGGCCTTCCTTCCTCAGACTCCTTGTGCCTTTGTCCTCACACTAACTATATGTGGGGACAACGGTACACATTTCTTTCTTTGAAGGGCTCATAGTTTATACGAGAAAACAACAGCCAGAAAGGTGACTGCCAGATATTGGGTGAGGAATAGAAGTCAGCGCAAGACAGGAGCCGAGAGGAGGGACGTGCCTACTCTGGCTCCAAACTGACGCAGCTTTAGGACGAAGCCTGTGTGGGGCAGGCACAGCGGTCAGCAGAGGCCAAGGGCAACCTTCCAGTCCAGAGAACAGTAAGGCATTGCCTGGAAGGACGGCAGTTTCGAGAACCTATAAATGGGTTTCGCGTCACTGAGGCTGGAATGCATTAATAGGGAATATCAGATACAAAGACAAATTTTAGGGATAGATTATAAAATGTCTTGTATGCTGAGCTGAGGAGCTTGGCTTTTATCTTGTAATAGGTAATAGGGAACCATTCAGAATTTTTATGTAAGAGAATACAGTCTTAGAAGTTTCAAAATTAATCTGTTTCTTTGTGTTTTACCACACATTCACCTAAAAAGACTGAAAAGGCTTTTATTTTCATTTCAGAGTTTATAGGAGGATCCAACAACCAACACAAATTTCTCTATTGGCCTTAGATCAAAGGCCCATAATAGGAGAGAACATAATTATTCTCTGTGTTTTTATATCCTCTCTAATTCCTCTTAGCCCTAAGCAAGGGGGCCTTAAGTGCATGCTAAATCTATTTCTAGAATTTCCTAAAGTAGCCTGCAGCTTTGAGTTTTCTACAAATAATACTCACCAAAGAAAATGTTCAGAAGCCTCTCATCTTTATTCTACATACTGCTTTATTTTTTAGGACAGATGTTTCCAAATCAAAAATTTCAATATATGTGGATTCTTTTGCCCTTTCACCCATTTGATGTGTGGTTATGCTGTGTGACAACGCTGCCGTTCCTCAGTGCTCCACTTGTGCCAGAAATACTTGCCTGGGGGGAAGTAACATCTTAAACACAGGTGAAGATCATTTTCTTGCCTTCCTATGAAAAGAGATCCTTTTAAGAAACATCAGTGCTCAATAAATGTTTGCTGACTGCCTGATTTTTGAGCACCTCCTGCTAATTTCTTAGCAGATTAGAGGAACAGCAAATCTTCAGACAAGGCCACCTTCCCAGGACTGATCTAACCCGAGCACATAAAACCAATTGGCACTGAAATTAGCCCCAGTTACACTGCTGGTTGGAGACAGTTCTTTGAAGACCCTTGTTGTACAGTGCCAGGTTGACAGATGTAGTTTATTCAGAAATCTTTCCAGAGATCCCCAGGCTAAAACTTGCTACTGGAGCTCAGGAGAGAGGCTGTCTAGGCCTGGAGGCCACAGGCCTGAGGCCAGGGCATGCCACAGTACAGCCTGGGCTCCTGATATTGTAGAGAAGCAGTGGGACCCAAGCAGCCCCTCTGGGACAGGCAACGCATATTAACAATGACCCGGGCATTATATAGATGGAGGTGCTATGACTAACAGCAACGCCTACTGACCGGGCCACACAATTCCTCCACATTGATTTTTTTTTCATTCTTCTTTGCAGTTTTTAATATTTTTATGTTATTTTTCAGTTTAATGAAGGATGGGTAGGGAATTGAACTACTTTCTAAAGCATTGTTATGTGTTTATCCCATTTCAACCTCACATAGCCCTTCTAATAAATACTATTATCCCCATTGTAGAGATGAGACTCTGAGAAGGCAAGTGACTTTCCCATCACACAGCTCTTAGGCTGTGAAACTGGAGCCACCTCCTAGGTTTTTCTGCTCCCTTACCCAGAGCTCTTTCCTCTGTGGCACACTACCTCTTGGAGTAGGCTGAGCCAAGGGAGGGGTGTCAGTGAGGAATTCAAGGATGGTTGGAGATTTCCTTCTGGAGACTGCTTTCAGGTGTATCAGTGTGTGACGATAGAAAGAGAGAGAGAGGAAGGGAGGAGAGAGGGAAAGAGAAGAGGGGGGAGGGGAATTTAACGTGCTGATTTCCACCCCTCCAAGTAGACCTATGTCATATTTGCACAAAATTGAGCACATGTTTCATAATTAGAAATATGTCTAGCTTCAGTCAAAGGAGCTAGATGAATTGGAGATTCATCTCATGATTTTAGAGTGACTTTTGCCAAACTAAGTGTTTGATTTCCCTCCCTCTCTGCCATTGAACATTGCTACAGCCATTTCTGACCTAAGGGCCATCAGTGACACAGAAGCAGGACATTCATGAGGCCTGGAGGTAGCTCCATGCCAGGGCACTGCTTAAGGCCTTGAGTGCCATGCCCTGGTGATGGTGATGGAGGAGTGGGGTTAAGGCAGGAAAAAAGAGGCATTAAATTTACCTTTTGCTATCAGTTTCCCACAGAAATCTCATTTTGTTTTCCTACATTCTTGGCTATGAAAAACCTCACTATTTTTACCTATTTCCTCAGAGCCCGTGTCATCTTCCCATGTTGTATCCAGAAATATTTTTTTAGGGACAATTTGACTGAGAAAATATTTTGTGAAGTACAACGAGAAAGACCATCCCCAACTGTACCTTACATGATAGAGCTTCCGGGGGCCAATCTTAGAAACATCAAATTATAAATTGTAGGCCTTTTGATTACTAAGGTATAATAATTAGATTATATAGAAATATCCTTAACTGTGGAGCTAAATGGAACAAAATAACTGGTAATTGGTCTCAACCAGAGTAAATAATGTCCTTCTTTTTATTTACATTTGTTTTCCTATAAACTGCCTACTGGGTTGTGTGGAACTCAGAGGCTAGCAAAAAACTGAATCGCCATCCATCAGTATTAATCTCACACTTTGCTGTGGCTCCATCCATTTATCTTTCCGACACAAATTAGAAATTCAAGAGTTTTAACAAATGAGCCTGCAAATGTAAACTTATTAGGCCATATATTTTTACTACACACTGTGCAGTGCCCTCCACAAAGCTGTCCCTTCAGAGAGCATTTTCCTATTTTGTGTTATTGATGGCAGCTAACTAATCACATTTTTAATGTTGTCTTTGGGGAGGGTTCTTTGAGTGAATGTGCAAGCTAAACTACCCAGAATAAATCTACCTTATTAAATGCTTGAAATTATGTGTCTTTTACGATAAAGAAACTCCCGAGCATTGTTACATTTGCTAACCTTCTTTTTGCAGGAATCAAAAGACTGGGATTAATTAAAATAATACATCAAAACTGGGGTGTTGTACAGAATATGTCTATGTGTGAGGAAAGGCCAAGAAAAATTGGTTAATTGGTCTCTTCATCCCTATTCACTCCCTTCCGTCTAAATAGCTTTAAGTGTTGCTTTCTGAAACAAAACTACACTAACAGGAGCTGGGAGGAAGACTCACTCTGCCTGTTTGCTAAACAATGGCTGGTCCCCACACCTACCCCCAGCCCCAGGAAATTCTTTCTGTTTTACACAGTGGCTTTCTGATTAACAAAGAACTCCAAAAAAATTTAGTCCCTAGATCTGGGTGATCAAAAACATACAGAAAGTATAAATATATTGTGACCCCAGCATTGTATTTCATCTAAACAAAGATGCACTTATTTAAATGCCTCTGAATAATGTCATTTTCCACAAGTATCAAAAAGGAAACATCTGGCAGGTGAATGCTTCCCTCAAAGCCCAGGTCTGCTTTTCCTTTAGCTATGGTGGGCAATCTAATGAGGAGCTTCTCTCAATACTATGTACAATCATTTCATTATTCTGAGGTGGTTTAATTACTGGCAGGTCCTTTATTAGTGAGATCCAGTGCTAATCTGAGCCCTGAGTGCATCTGCCTTCTACTTCTTTGTAAATTTTGTGCTCTCAGAAGCCAATGCAAACGTGGCCATAATTCTGAACTGTCACATAAATTTCAAGCACAAGGAATGATGTGTAAACTTGAGTAGAGGGAATGCGGATTATTTGGGAACCAGAGTTCTCAAGGGCACAAGTATTACAGAATTTGGAATCCCCATCAATACATACCCTTTAGTACATACACAGATGTAATAGAAATTTACCTAAAGGGAAAAAAATGCTTGAAAAGTAGGAGGATAAGCAAGAACTCAATTTTTTGCAAATTATTTTCCAACTACTTGACTGTCCCACTTGAGATATATGGCTTTTGTGAAACTGACATTTAAACACAATAAGCATATGCTTTTCATAGAAATTAAAGTCACAAGCATTTCAAGACCATGTAATAGATGGTTTTAGTGTTCCCCTGCAAACAGAGTTCTCTCTTACTTAGCTTGGAGGAGAAACATAAACTTGATTAGCACTTAACTACAGTGTAATGGCTGATAAATTGTCCTTAATGTTTCAAAACCAGACAACTATGCTAAGGTTGCCTAGAATTTATTTCTTGACTATCCAGACACACTCATTTTTCTCACTCAGTCACAGGAATCAACAATTTAGGAACACATTGGCTCTCTTGAAGCGTATTTCTCATTTATCTTGGATTATTTAGTCAGAGTAAAGATTTAACTGTTATGTCTAGCAAAGGTGCAATCCGAAGAGAAGGACTGATGAATTAAAAAGAAAGTTATGGATGGCAGAGGTAAAATTCACTAGGAAAACATTTTGCATTGGAATTTGGCTTGAAAAATGCAAGAAAGTGTTTATTTAGTCGCTCAGCAAATATTCATTGAGTACCTACTAGGAGCCAGGCCAAGGGTCAGGTGCTGTAAAAAGACAATAGCCTCTGCACTCTAGGAGTTACTGAAGAAGAGGGCTCTGTAAACAGGAAAGAAAACCTGCTAGGCACTATTATAGGAACATAAACCAAGGGTTTGGGAACTCAGATAATCACTAAAGAAACAATCCTGCCACTTAAGATTATACTTGTTACCATGCTTAGAATCTAAATTACACTTGCTTTCCTTGCATTCTCAGGGGGGGAAAATCCATTTGCTGTTAACGTTAATGGGTCAATATTCACATTTTAAATAGTTATATTGTTACCTTCATATTAATAAAACAGGTGAAACGCCACATCACAGAAGAGTTTTTAAAAAGTTGGATATAAACAGAATTAAATAAATATTCATTTTAAACAACCCCATGCTAAGGGATATTTACTCTTAAAGAGCACCCTGAAATTAATTTTTTATTTAAGCAAAGAACCCTTTTGCAATATGAACAATCTCCATATTTATTTGCAGCATAAGCCTGGATTTTCATATATTAGGTTTGAATAGCAAAAATCTTAGTTATAGGTCCCCAGGCAATATACTGTATTGTCTTCTTAGGCTATGACACAGCCTGTGCTAGCAATGGATAGAACAAAAGCCATTAAAAGCACTAATCCCTCTTGCCCCCAGGATAAGGTCCAAGCTCCTTAACCTTTCACGGATCTGGTCTCTGCTTAATCCTCCATCCTCTGGTTGAGTGACACAAGATAGTGGTGCCTCTGTCAGCCTTGCTCCTGAGTAACTACATGGAACAGAGATACTCCCACCCCCACCACTGCCCCCCTACTCAAGTTGGATGTATAATGTGAGCCATAAATCAATCATTTTTCTTAAGCCCCAGGATTCAGGGGCTGTTTGTTACAGTAGCATAGCCTAGCCCTCCCTCAACTCTTTGTCAGCCTTAGTACAGTATGGTTCAAAGGAACGTTTTTCACACTTGAGCACTCAAGTGCCATCTTCTTAATTTTTTACACACCGGAATACTCTTTTCATTTCAGTCAATTTAAATTTATCTACCTAAATACATTTATTTAAAATATAACTTCATATAACTATTGGAACTGGAAAACCAGTATCACTTCCAGTAAGTAGAAAATAACTGTAAAAACCATAACTCTTAAAATAAGGTGTTCATTTATGCACCACCTTCAAATCTCTGATGTACTACTAGTATAGATCTAATGTGCTTTTAGAAATGCTAGTATAGAAAAGAAAGACATGGTCCTTGATGTCCAATAAAATTCAGTTTGAGTCCCAGCTCTACCACCTACTCTGTGTTCTTAGGTAAGTTACCTGACCTCTCTGAGCCTCAGATATTTTATCTCTGTTTTATAAAGTAAAAAAAACCTATTATATAAGATTAATTTGAAAATTAAATGAAAAATGGATGTGAAATTCCTGGCACGTATTTTTAAGTGCACAATTCAATGGTTTTTAGAATACTGGTACATTTTTAATGTTCAGAAATATTAGATGTTATTGTTATCAATGTCACATAACCACTAGATTGTGAGCTCCCTAAGGTATTATGTTTATTCATCTCTGAATCCTCATAACACCTAGTGCTGTCCTTTACATATAAGAGGTGCCAAATAAATGCTCATTGAAATGGTCTACATAATCAGTGATTTCTTATCTGTGGAGATTGTTTTCCATCCCCATATGTATTCAGTCAACCAACCAGTTAATTGGTTCTCAAGGTTCAAAAGTAAATCCACTGTGACTAGGCTTTGCCTGCTTCTTACACATAGACTAATCAAAGGTTCTCATCTTTACAAACTGCTATCACTCCTCAAAAAAAAATCTGTATCTTGTCTTTCAGTGTGAAGATTTATTAATTAGTAGCAGAAAGGATCACAAGTTTGAAGGTTTGATGAATGTAATTATTAATACAACAGAACAAAAAGTGGGTTTTACTTTCCAAAACCACAGGAACCACGAAATTTAGAGCATCAATTACTACTCGCCTTTCAAGTGTTTAAGCACACAGAATGTAAAATCAGATGAACTTGGGTTTGAACCTTGAATTCACAATGGACAAGTTATTAAACCTCTGTGGCCCTCAGTTTCCTTATGTGTAACATGGTCTTATTAATAGCAGTCTCCTCTTAGGATTGACATAGGATTAAATGAGAGGATGAACAAGGTTTCATGGGTTTAGAATAGGTCCTGGCACACAGCAAGAGCTTAATAAATGTTAGCTATGATTACTGTCCTGTTTATGCCTGCTTATTGTAATTATATAAGTTTACATTCTAACTAAGCATAAGGACTCATACTTTGAATCACTATAAACATCTCAAACAACCAAAGAGAGAACACCGAGCATCCAAAACTGCCTTTTTAAAATATTTTATTTGTTCAATTCAGTTGTTTTATTGACCAGATTAAGCTAGCTTATGCTGTGATAAAAAAAAATATAGTCCAAAAAAAGTTTTTCTCTCTTGCTCTCCCAGGTCTGCTCTGGGCCAGATAACAAACAACAGTCCGGGGCAGTGACCACACGTGGGCTTCACTCTCACCAGCTTCAGTCTTAGGCCACCTCCCCAGCATCATGCATGTCCCTAATCAATGACCTCGGGAGGGAAGAGCAGGCCGAGGGGTGGAGTCACGACCGATACATATTACATTAGGGGCAGCAGGTGGGGAAAAGCCCACTCACCTGCCAAAAGGTGGAGGAGAACCAGAGATTGAAGAGGAGTGGGCGTGCCAGCCACAATTGTAAAGGATCATAATAATCACTCCTCCAGTGGCTGGGTCTTGGCAGCTGTGATTTCTCAAAGTTCCTAATAAAAAGCTATCTTTGCATTACAAATCCAGTAGAACACTTAACAAAATTCCATAGCAGGTGTTAAAAGTCACGAAAGAAGAACCCTACTAAAACATTGTTAATTCACACACAATGTCAGGAATTTGCAGTAGCTTCTTTCCCCACTCTAAACTCCAATCTTACCCCACCCATATCGGAAGAAAGGAAGTTCCTACGTCCCTGTCCCCAGAACAACAAAAAAGAGACCTAATTTTTGGATCTGATGCAATGTGGAATTTGGACTTTAATCAATATGATCACATGACTTGCTTTGGGCAGGGGAACAACCAACAGAAAATCACTTTCTTCACAGGAAAGAGATGTTCCTATTTCACTGGCTCCTCCCAACTTCCCTACCTTTTTTTGAAAAATAAAAGCTTTCTGCTTAATTCTCCTAGTTGCTCAAGCTACCCCCCTAGCTTGCTTTTCCTTTCACTGTCAAACTACTGAAACAAGTGATACCCCCTGTCCCTCGTTCATCATTTTCTGTTTCCTCCTTCCACATAACTTTCAAATTTGATCTCCAAATGTGCACCCCAGTCTCAATCACCCCAGCTACAGACACACGACGTCACTTGAACATCTTACTTCACAGATCTAGAATCACACTCGTCATTTCCACACCAAGCCAGTTCTCTCGGTTTCTTATTTCAGTTAATATGTTGCCCAAGTTTGAAACATCAATGGTCTTCAAAAACTTCATCTTTTTTAGCCCCAAATTGTATCTGTCCTCAAAGACTATTAATTCTTTTTATAAAATGTCTCTTTTGTGTGTTCTTACCTCTCAATTTTTCACCACCATTATGTGCAGCGTGGTGTTTAGTCCCTCACACCTGGACCATTGACATCCTCTTCTAACTGGTCTCCTTTTCTGCAGGCTTTTCTGCATCTTCCAATTTCAGCCACCTGCACAATCATCCTAAAACATTGCTTTTATTATGTTAATTTCCCAGTGAGGGTTAGGGGGGCCCTTTTATAGCCTGCCACTGTATACAGCATAAACACCAACTTCTTTTTATCGTTGGAGCCTTTGTCTTGGGCATGAATTTCCTCCTAAATAAAATCGAATCACTCACTGACCTTAAGAAGAATCACCTACTTTCTCATTCTCTGCCTTTCCCATCCCTCACCTTTACCTAGCACACGGCCTCCCATCTTCACCTGGACAAATCCCCTTGTCATCTACAGCCTAGTACCAGTGCCTGCATAAACTCTTTCTGAACCATGGTTAGCTCTGTAAACGAAACATAATTTGTGTATAAGTAGTCCCAAAGCAGCATCCCCACAGAATGCAATTTAGATGTATTTTGTATGGTCAACAGGGTGGCAGTGTTTTTGCTATTATTTAAACTAAATTTTAGTTTTTTTAGGGATCATGTACACTCTTCAGTTCTCTTAGCACTTGAGTTCAAAAACCCTAGTCTATGCCGTGTCATGCTTGTGGCATTGTTTATTTCATAATTTTTATCTGTGAAATTTTTGTAATGTTTGTTTATTTTTCCAAGTTTCCTAAGTTCAGGGAAATGTTTTATACAATTAAAAATTTAAATAGGGCAAGAGAAGTGGAAAGCACTTTGTAAACATAATTAGCCAAAGAGTCGTTGAGTGCTATGTCTCTTTTATCCCAAGTCCTGCCAACACTAAGACCAGGAGGATATTTTAGAGCCTCTCAAGTATGGAAATAGTTTTATTCACTGGAGAAGAGAAAATTATTCCATAAATGTTTTGTCCCCTCTTTTCCCCCGCTCTGTACCAAACTGACAACTTTCGTTTTCAATGAATTTATGGATTCCTTCAGATTTTTGCCCCAATTCAAGCTTAATACTCAAACAAAAAATTCTATATGTAAAAGCATTCATTTGAAAGATCTTCAAATCCCAAATAAAAACAGCAGTTATTAAAGCAGGTAGGTACACTATGGAAAATTGAGAAAAGATGATATAAAAAAAAATCAAATTCAGCAGAGAGGCAAAAAAAGAATCTCAGTTGTTTACAATGGTTTGGAGATGAGAAAGAAAAAATGCTTGCAGGAAATATTTTAAGAAAAGAGCAGGAGTAGGAATATAGTAGTGATTAAAAGAGTAAGTGAACTACTATTTATTGAGTGCCTAGTGCCAGCCAAGATTTCACATGCCTTATATCACAGTAACCATGCAAGGTTGGTACGGTTGTCCTTACCTTAAAGATGAACAATTGAAGTTCATAGAATCTACCTGAAATTACACAACTTGGTTAAGTAATAGCATCAGGGTTCAAACTTGGATCACTCTGACTTGAAAGCCTGTATTCTTGGAACTAGGCTGCACAGTCTAATAGAATAAAATAGAAATAGTAGGCTTAGTAGATGACAATTGGTATAATGGTTTATTTTAACTAATAAAAACTTATAACTTTATTCAAAAAGAAGTACATAATTTAGAAGAATAATTCTAACAATGTCATGAGACAAACAGTGGTGGAGAAGAATTATTCTAACGTGAAATGAATCAGAAAGGGGGTGTCAGGCATGGAACTAGGAGAAAAGACCATGGCCGTAGTCCCGAGTTCTCAGCCTGGGCTGTTGCTTTCAGCTGATGGAGACACAAAGGCAGGAAATGCCAGCAAGACCGAAGCTGGTGAAGTCAGGCGAATGTCTCAGTCTTTTTCGGTGATGATTTTGCAATGTAGTTCAAAATCCACAAAATGTTTATGCCATCAGAAACAGGAAGCTCACCTCTAGAAACTTAACTCAGAAGAATAATAAAAAAAGGTGGGGCGGGAGGTGGGGAGCACAAATGAACAAAGATATTGAAAGCTGCATTTATTTAGAAAAGGAAACAAAAACTAATAATCATATGAATAGTCGGAGAAATATTAGGTAAACTACAGAATATTATATAAGTCTATTAAAATGCTAAATATGATTGCTTAAAAACCTTACAAAAGTATTTAAAATTGGTCAAAGGCAAAAGTAAGCATTAATATTGAATGTAATATAATAATAGCTACTATTTTTGAACACTTAGTATTTGCCAAATTCTAATCTAAAGCATCACATGCATCAAGTCGTTAAAAGTTACTAATTACTCTGTGAGGAAGGTGTTATTATTACTTCCATTATGCAGAAGAGAAATCTGAGAGAGATGTATGTCCAAGTATGTCCAAGTTCACATGGCTACTGTGAGAAGATGCTGTGAACATTGTTGAAATGACAACAAAGGATTTAGAGATTGCATGAACTTAGTTGATAAAGCAGCAGCAGCATGGTTTGAGAGGATCGATTCCAATTTTGAAAGAAGTTTTACTGTGGGTAAAATGCTATCAAACAGCATCACATGTAACAGAGAAATCTTTCATGAAAGGAAGAGTCAATCAATGTGGCAAACTTCACTGTTGTCGTATTTTAAGAAATTGCCACAGCCATCCCGACCTTTAGCTCCCACCACCCTGATCATTCAGCAGCCATCAACATCAAGGCAAGACCTTCCACCAGCAAAAGGATTATAATTTGCTGAAGGCTCAGATGATCGTTAGCATCTCTTAACGATGAAGTATTTTTAAATTAAGGTATGTACATTTTTTTAGACACAGTGCTATTGCACAGTTAATAGAATATAGTATAGTGTAAACACAACTTTTATATGCACTAGGAAACAAAAATTTGTGTGACTCGCTTTTTTGTGATATTCATTTTATTGCTGTGGTCTGGAAGCAAATGTATAATATCTCCAAGGTATGCCTGTAGTAAAGTATAAACAGAATGTATTATAATAGGAGTGAAATTATTCTCCTACCTCTGTCAAAAAAAACCTTCAATTCTTAAATGTATCATTTATGTCTGAAAGTAGTAAGCATTTCATACCATAATCTAACTTCTTTGAGCTTAAAATGGGATGAAACATTGTAAAGAGATTTGTGTACACTCCAATTTTCAAGTTAGATTTAATTCCTCAGCATCTTAGGAGGGTGTGGCAAACAGAAAGACATATTGTTTTCTTTAGGATATGACTGTATAAAATGAAATAGTTGTGTGTGTGTATATATTAATATGTATATATATACTATTTTATATACATATGTATATACAGTCAAATATTTCTTCCATTAATGCATTTCATGTGACCTAGTAAAAATAAATCCCATAGGAATAGTGCAGTAAATGATGCTACATCCAACTTTTGCAAACCACAAACTGTCACGGTAATGTCACATTTCATTTCATCCCAATTTCAAGACTATAACCTCCAATTCTCAAAGGTGATTTAAGCTATATTCAACCTGAAAGGGTTTCAACTTTAGTTAATGCCATCTTCATTGTGGCTTGAACATTACCTACCTGAAATATTAGGAACAAATTAATGCAGTAAAGTAATCAGAGGTATTATTATAAATAAAATAGATATTTTCATGTGTGACTTCTGGAAAATGAGTTTTTGACTATAGACACACCGCATGTATTGTTTTAATGGGCATCCTGAAATTACTAACTTAATACCTGTAAGAAAGAAATAGTTAATACTTCTTTGTAACAAATACTGAACTGGATTGTGCACATTACACATACAGATTTTCAAAACACCCATATTACATACCATTTAAACACAGCTCCTGAGATTGAGTTTTGTAAGCACAGGAATTTTATCCATTGTTTCTAATACTATTTCAAATGCAATCATTTGAAACCTTGATTAAAAATGTATACTGGTGTGTCAGGTCAGGTATTAGGGAATAGGAATGTGCTTTTTAAGACCCATTGTACAATTTTTGTTATTCCAAGAACAGAAAGTAAGAAACAAAATAACACATAGCTTTTAAAAACATAAAGTTTGCAACAACACCCATCCTTAAATTTCTCCTACCCAAAGGTTATATAAAGAAATAAAATTATCAAATGGAAGAGCACATGGAGGCATAGACCAGCATTGTAAAAATCAATTTAAGAAGTGCAAGTTCAGTTGTCTTTCCTGGGTTTTTAATTATGTGTTTGTTTGCCATGGTGGCCTAATTTAGTCAAGAAGATGAGCCAACATTAAAAGCTGGTAGAAGAGGTAAGTAATCCCCAGGGTGGGCTGCTTGTGCTCAAGAGTTTAAAAGCTACGTAGACAGAGGCAGAAGCCAAGGCACATTTGAGAAGGGGGTCCGCATGACAAACAGCGAAAGGCGAGCAAATCAAATTTTTCACAATTAGTTGAACAACAACTGTGACAGGTTTAGCGCTTAGCATTTTCATTTGTGTGCTCAAATTTGGTTATCTGTCCTCTTTTATGCAAATGCGATGTGACAGGAGAAGCTGGGAGCACTGGAGCAGGCCAATCACTCACAACAGGGGCTAGGGCTGCGTGGCTGAAAGGCCAGGATTAAATGGACTGAATGCTGATGGATAAATGACATGAGCCGCGCTGAAAGCCTCATGAACTGATTTAAAACTTCTAAGGGAGGATGCCAAGAATATAATTATGCTTTATGCCCCAGCCTAAACTGTCAAAAATAAAAAGATAAAAGAAGAATATAAATTGTACCAAATGAATATTATCAGCATTCATAATTTAACTAAACCCAACATGTTTATCCTACGTCGGAAAATAGATAAGATTGGAAAGCTGTGTTCTACCACAGGCCTTAGGTCAGAAGCAAAGTTTAAAAATTTACAAGGGAAGCACAATGGAAAGGAATTCAAGGCACTGCAGCCTTCTTCTTAATGGGGTTCGATCTCTAGCGGGGGGGGGGAGCCCTCTGCAAAGTTGGCATAGATAGTTCATCTTTAAGTGTATCTCTACTTGCCTGTACTAAGGCAACTGCAAAGAAGTACAGATGCAGAATGGCATCTCCTTTGCAGGTCGGGCCTCGAAGCACCAGCACCAGCACCTAGGAGATGCTGAGGGACCATTTCCTTGAATCTGTAGGGTGTCTGTCCTCTGTCCCCCCCAACACTAGCATTCTATAACTATCAAATCAAAAAAGTTGAAAATCACTAGAGCTTGTTATCTTGTTTGCTTCACCTAGGGCTTATACTTTTATTGTCTCTTCAGTTTCTTTATAGAATGTTTTATGACACAATTTCTTAGAGAGGAGTCTCCTGTCTGAAAACAGGGATCTGAACTATCGTCCTTGGTTCTTTTCAACATGACTGTAATTTCTCTATTCTCACTACACATGCACACACAACTTTCTGAGAAGACATCAATAGTGTTAGACAAAAAGACAGAAAAGGTCCACATATATGTATTTTATATGTGGGAGAATGTAGTCTTAACTTCTTTTTAGAAAAACAGAGGATACCCAACAGTACAGTACAGTTTGAAGACAGGCAGAAACTAAACATGGGAGCAAAGGCAACCAGTGTTTGAATGAGTGGTGTAATACCCATATTCAATTAAAAAGATACATAAATGTTAAAATAAAATACAATTTTCACCAATAATTGATGCTATTAGCTAATAAAAATTTTTCCATTCTAGAAGAAAGTTTGACATGATTTGTTACCTTAGTCCATCTCTTAAAATTTATCATTGTTTACCACAAGATGAACCACTATAGAGAATGTCATAAAACTCAGAAAATATGAATTAGTACACATACATATTTAAAGAAAAATCAAAATCAAAATACCAATTTCTTGTGCAAGAGACTTGACCTTAATCATCAAACTCACCTTTATGACACTAGAATAATATTATAAATAAAATGTTTGTTACTAAACAAATCCCTTTTTAAGTTTTGTATAGAAGTAAATATATGTATGCAGAAAACTGCACAAATCATAAGTGTGTATAGTGGAGAAATTTTATAAAGTAAACACACCTGTGTAACCACCATCCGGATCAAGAAATAGAGTGTTAGCAGCACCACAGAAGCCCCTGACATGGCCCTGCTAGTCAATGGCCCCCCAAACGTAACCGCACTTCTAAGTCTCATCAGTGCAGCTTGGTTTTGCCTGTTTTTGAAATTCATACAAATTGAATCATACAAATCTGTTCTTTCTGGTCTATCTTCTTTTGTGTGTTTGTGTGTGGGGATGGTCTGACTTCTTCATTTAATATTACGTTTGTGGCATTTATCCACGTTGTTATATAAACAGTAGTTTATTCTTTTTTGTTGCCTGATATTCCATTGCATGTACAGAATATTTTATCATTGGTGAACACTTAGGTTATTTTCATTTTGGGGATATTATTATACAAATGCTGCTATGAACATTCTCATACATTGACTTTGGTCCACATATGGCTTCATTTCTATGGAGTATATACCTTGGAGTGGTGTTGCTGGGTCTTTGGATGTACACATATATTTTGATATGAACTTACAGCTTTAGTAGATTCTCCCTGACAGTTTTCAGTTTTCTAAAGTGGAACAATGTACTCTTTATATAGTAAAGAGTCTCACTATGCCCTGTGAAATTTTCTTTTAGGTTACCAAAAAAAAAAAAAAAAAAAAAAACTATCAAGAGAAAAAATTGACCAAAATTAAATACATACACCACAAAGCCAGAAAATACGCACAACTCAAAGCCAGAAAATAATGTGCCTAAATCAAAACCTAAATGTTGATTTCTCCTAGTCCTGCCCCAATTGTATATGCCTCACTGTGAAAAAAAAGGAGTGGTAGTCTTGGCTGTCAATGCTGCTGCAATCTGCTTAAGGAGTTCATTCATTGTACTGGAAAATGGTTTCCCAAAACGTGTGCTGTGAGACTAAAACTGGATGTATGTGCCCACAAATTCTAATCTTAAGTGGCAGACACATCCCCCTTTCTATATCATTCAGAATATGAGCCATGTTTTTATTCCTGTAACACATCTGGTCTTATCTTTCTAGAACAACAAAAGGTTTGTTGCAGTTTTAATCTATAAATGTGCTTTTCCAGTGGGATAAATGGACAGAGTCCTCACTCTTGAGCCTCATACCTATTCTCACCCAAGAGAGAGCCCAGGCTACTCTACAAGCCAATCATGGCCCTAATCAGGATCCTCTGCTGCCAAAATGGGAACATGCAGTTTAAGAAGCAAATCCAACTGCTAAATTTACCTACTGGGCATGCCACCACGTAGTCACAACTCAAAGCATCAGCGATGAAACCCTCCAAACAACATTGAAGTATATGTTACGGAAATTTGTAGTCAGGTCCGCCCTCACTTCTGCCCAGCAGATTTATTTTTTCCTTTCCTTCTTTCTTTCTTTTTTCCTTTTTTTTTTTTTTTGACAACTTAACAGTTTTATTATTCTGAATTTAGGAAAGGCAAAAATCAAATAGTTGTTAGAGGAGACAAATTCTGTCATAAGTATCTAAACACAAGAAATAGTTACAGTTAACACTGCAAAATCACAGCAATAAACAACAATGGTTATTAGAAACAATTTTTTTCAAAAGTGAGGACTCTTTTCAAAAATGATTTAAGAATATGTCAAAAAGCACTGAGAATTAACAGGTTATTTCGGTGACCAAAGGAAATCTCTACTAATCTGGGAGGAGACGAACTTAATTATTTTACAGAAAAAGACCCAAATTCTTATTTTATTTCTTTCAAACATTATTCATACTAATTTGTAGTAGAGGATTTATTAAAATGAATGTGTATGTATGTATTTAGTCATACACGGAAATAGAAATACAGATAGGCAATAACTAAAGTTTTTGGCTATAGTTTGAAAGCACGAATGAACTCCTTTTTATGATTAACTTAATACGATAAATAAAATAATGAAGTTTTCACTCGCTAGCGCACAATTAGCTTGTCCCTCCACGGGTTCCACACAAACAGACTCCTCTCCTTGGCTTGCCTCTCACTGGTTGCTCTCATAATACTCTCCTGTCATTCTCCAGCATGAGATTTGTTTCCATGTCCCTGGAGGAGCTAGGTCCTCTTCTGGGAGGCCCTTGGTTTCTGGCCACCCCTTCCCAAATCCTCACACCAATTCCCTGATCGGCACCTCCAGCGCCCCTCCTCCATTCTCTTGGAGCCTCCAGTTTTAGTCAGCACAGTTCTGTTCTCTCCCTTCCAAACTGTTCCCTGAGGTTACCATCCAGGGATGCATAAGCGTCCATCTGAAATGCCTCATCCCTTCTTTCCCAGGCAGTCAAATTGCATTTCCAGGGCCACATCATCTGACCACCATTTCTTAAACACATATCAGAACAATCATTAACAACAACACTTCAATTTCTATCCTTCGTCTTAACCAAAACAACCCCCCCAAATACAAATAATTTCTGGGAAGAAATTCTATTTTTCAATAGTGCAAAATAGTTAAACTATCCTCTCAAGGACAAATTTTTATTCATTCTTGAACACTCAGCTCAGATATCACCTCCTTTGTGAAACCTGCAGCAAACTCCTTGAGACAAAGTTAGTCATTTCATTTTCTGGGCTTCATAAGATCATTCTAGTATTTAACATGTTGTATTCTAATTACCTGCTAGGAAGACCCCCTTTCCCCCTGGGCCATGAACTCCACAAGAGCAGGGCTGTGTCTTATCCATCTTTCAGTCCTCCACTTCAATTCAATTCAGCAAATATTCAACACCTAGCACAGTTGCAATTTCAAAGTTAGTACTTAATAAATATTTTAGGAGAGAATGAAAGAGTGAAGGAAGATAAATTTACATTATCTTAAAACACTTTCAGGAAAGTTCTAGCAGAAACTTCCTTTTGCATTTCCACTTCCAAGGAAAAAGTATGTTTTTCCAAAATCTACACTTAGATCAGGGAACCTCAAGATTTGTTTTTCCAGTTTGTTGTATGTTTATAAATTTAAATTTAAGTGATAAATAATTTGAATTATATAGCATAGCACAAATGGCCTTGGAGGCAATCTAATCTAGGGAGACAGCTAATATATGGCACTCATGGCCTGCTCTCCACCTCCTGCACCCATAGCAGACAGCACTAATCGATCATGACGCTCTTTCTCATTAAGCCCAGACTCAGCCTTTGAATTCTCAACTCAGCACTTACCAGGCTGCTTTTTGGAGTTGGTGGTCCAGATGAATCCTGCTTGCCACCCTTGATCTAATTTATTCTGCCTTATTGCAGACAAGTTAAGTAAGGTCCAGAGAGGTTAAATGACTTTGCTTAGGTTGCAAAGCTAATTATTATTAGAGCCTGACTAGAACCCAGATCACTTAGGCTCTTTCCACCAGAATGCACTTTAATTTTATAATTAATAGGAATAAATACTTCATAGAAAATGTTAGTTTTGTTCATGACATCATATGTATATATATGTATCTATGTATATATGTATACATATATATCATGATGAATAAAACCAACATTTTTAAACCGATAATCTATATACATATATATGTATGTGTGTGTATATATATGAACAAAACTAGAATTTTCTATGAAATATTTATTCCTATTAATCAGCTATAGAATATATATGTGCCTGTGTTATATAATATATATAACTATGTGTGTTATATATTATGTTATATATTATATTTTTTTAAATCAAAAGTAAGATACCTCTAAAAGTGTGCCATAAAAAATTACAAACACAAAAGAATTCAATGAAAACAAGCATTGGTCAGTTTAACTGTTCAGCATTTTTCGTACAGCTTCTTAGCATATCCAAGACAGATTTTTTTAAAAGCTATGGAAATTAGAATATAAGTAAGGCTGATAATCTATATAATTTTGTAAATTAGTGAGTTGGTAATGTTTATTAATTTTCACTGTATAAATTCGAATCATGCTCCTCCACTGAGGTGGCACTGCCACCAGTACAAGAGGAAGTCAGGGAGGATCCCAGAACTGTCTTAATGGTATTTTTTAGACCACTCAAATGCTGTAGACGTCTATTTTTATCACATACAAATGGTTATGTGTAAAAGAATATATGTAAAAGAAAACAAGAACTACATTAAGAAGTAAGTACAAGCAACTGTTTTCTTTTTCAGAGCATGACCTTAAAATTCTCTGAAGGGCTATACTTGTTTCTTCCAGGTGGGCCAGCAGGGCTATAAGAAAGAAACAGAAAAAGTTGAAATATATAAAAATATCAGATTCCTTAGCCTCTTTTTCTTTAAGTAGAAAACTGAAAGATACTCTCAAAGAATCAACACCCAGGATACCTTGTTACCAGATATAGAGACGCAAATGAGAAACGGAGTGAAGAATCAGCAAACTCACAGCCTGAGAATAGACAAAAGAAGACAAGCAAAGGCCATGGACATGGAATCATACAAAGGTTGGCCACTGGAGGGTAAGAAATGAAATAAACTATTAGAAAATAGCAATGATAGCCTTTGGGAAAAAATGTCTGATTTTTGTGGACCAAGAAAAAGTAGTTGTAACTGACCTTTGGTTGATATTTGGGCTACATGTGTCCATTTGTATCTCTGCATGATTTACAAGTGTAGTAGACTTATGACCATGGCCCTGTGGATGTGCCTCTTCAGACACCGGGGGTATTAGAGCAAGGCATTATCCTGGCAAACATAATCCTGTTTTGCCAACAATCCCTAGGAGGAATGTGATGGCAGCTGTGGCAGTTATTTACTTAGTGTCTCTCAGACCCAATCCAACCCTTCTATATTTGGCTCTGTAATGCCAAATATAGGAGACAACTGGGTGTTGGAAAACTGTATTCCTCAACTTGACAGCTGTGTGTAGTCCCCCCAAAAGACCAGGTGCCACTTGTGAGTTGGTCCCTCTTCCATGACAGCTATCTGTTTCCTTCCATCCTTAGCTCTTGAGGCAGCGGAATCAATCCCCTTCCATCACTTGTAAGCTATTGTAACTAACACTTCATTATCCACTTTTGTAAAATGTTACAAGTTTGTCACTAGGAAACAAGAAAGCAACACAACTACATGCTTTGCTGTAGGTGAGTGAGTTGAATAAAAGATGTGCAGTGGCCAATCCCTGACAGACTTTGAAAGAAGCAACATGATTATTCACGGATCATGGTGCACGCCTCCTATTTACACAATGATTTGCAGACTAAAGAGCTGGCAGCAAAGTTTGTACTTTATATAATTAATCACTGTTGATATATTGTGGTAACTGATTTTGAATTGTGATATTGGGCGATGAGTATTATTTTAAGTACACTGCGGTAACTGAAATTCATGCAGAGGGGATAGGTCTAAAACCCATAATTATTTAAGACTCAACTATTTAGGCGTTCATCACTTCATTCCTTTTGAATTGTAACTCATCTGTTTCAACACATATACCTCCAAACAGACTTGACTGACCTTATTTTCTTTTTGAAACAAATGCATGGTAAAGTTTTATGAATAATAAGAGTAATCTGTTCCTTTCTATTCTCTATCCCCTCAGGCCATGTACACCCTTTCTGGAATTCACACTCTAGGTATGTGATCATGGCGAGTCTTGCCTATTGACCCATTCTTACTGTGGGCTATTTTGCTCAGCTGCCTTTTGTGTAAGTGCAGCCACATATTAGGTGAGAGTGGGCACGTGGTGCTCATGTAAGTTATAGCTGTCTAGCACAAATGTTGAATCATGGCTTGCAATTCTTTACAACTTTCTGTCTTAAAATTCTACATCCATGCCCTCTTCCAGGCCACACAGCTTAATTAGAGTAGGCAGAATATATTTACTGACACATTAGAGGCTCAGCTGATGGAATATGGGTGGATGTGACAATGTGCCACACTGAGGTCTCAAGATGTATGACATGTTTGTAGTCATCCTTTTGTTCTACAATGATCTGCCATGAGACGAGAATGCCCAGGAATCTGCTGCTCCTTCAGCCTGAGCCCCAGGATGAATACATGTGAAACTACACTAAAGCCAGCCCCACGCCCTTGGAGCAAAGCTTCCCAGGTGAACCGCTATCAACCTGCAGACATGCAGAATGAAGGCTTCTTGTAAGCCACCATGTTGTTGAATGTTTCATTACACATCATTTTTTGGCAGTAGCTCATGACTATAGGACAACAGTATGCATGTAGCCAATTAGAAAATCCTCCAAAAAATACATACTGAAGAACACAGAGATTTTCCAAACAGAGAGGAGAATGGAGTAGAAATAGACAAGGCTGAGATGCTATGGAAAAAGAGGCACAAAGTGGTTGCTTTTCACTTTGGATAATTTTGGGGTTCCCAGCCATATATGCCCTCTCAAGCCTTTTTTCCTTAAAGGAGCCTGAAGTCTTCGTAACACGAAGAGCTCAACTATCGCATTTCATAGCCTCCATGTCTCTTAAGGTTGGGTCTCCAGAGTAAATTATTAATAGAAGCCAATGGAGCAGAGAAAGGGAAATGCTGAACTTTGCACAGGAGTCTCTAACTCTAAACCAGACCGGGTCTGAGAGCCAATTCAATTCAGCCTCCTGATTGAGACACTGGGAGTGGATGGCGGAACTAGCTGCATCCATTTTCATCTGAACTGCATGGGCCTTGCCTTCTCCCAAGACATGAAGCTCATAGGAGGTGCTTTCCAGTCCCTGGGCCTTTTTTTGAAAATTACTAATCCATTGAGTTATTATTACATCCCAAGTAAATCTTTAATCTACATAATCTTGTCTGATTTTCTCAGCAGCTCAGTGAAAAAGGTGCTATTTTTTAGCTCCATTTTATGTACGAGGAGACTGAAATTTATTCGCTTGAGGTCACACAGTTACTAAACACAGGCTTGTAACCTCTCTAGTCTAGTCACATTATGCTACTTGTATTTAGGAAGCAGTGGCAGAAACCAACTCTTGCCCTGGGAAGATTTTCATTATTCCAGGCAACAAGATACAGTCCTTGAAGAAAACAAACAGTTCAGATCAAGGAAACAACTTTTCCTGTGGAGGAAACACATTTTTTTCCTTAAACCAGGTGTTTTTATTTGGGCACTAGGCTTTGTTATCTTATCTTTCTTCCCTGGGATTCTTTTTCTCTCCCCAGTACTTTAGTATTCATCATTTCCCTTTTCCCAATCCCCATACAAATCCAGGGCAGCCAAATCCATTTATTTTACAAATATTTTGGGTGGTTATTATGAGCAAGACACTTAAGTTTTGTAATGGACAATTACAACATTCCAGTTGTGTTAATATTTCTAGGGATTGGTTGCCAATGGCAATCAGCACACCCCAGTACCTGAAAACTGCCCCAATTCCAATCAAAAGAACTTTCTATCAAAACTGATTTACAACACAAAGTACAGTTAGTTCCATGCATTTATGTCAGCCATGTCGTACCTGGGCAGTCCTCAAACGATCAGGCCTTGGCCACCACATTCTAGCATAACTCTCATCCCTGTTTTCACAACTTTTCTCTGCCATTTCTTTCCACGGTGCAGCCTGAAATATCTATCAATTATAAACAAATTCCTTTACACTCTTAACCCCTTCTTTTCCATTGTCTCTTTTCCTTCAGTCTGTAAAATATGCTCATGAAATTGCTTCAGTCTATAAAATGGTGTCCACCAAAAAGAAACAAACTTTCCTTTACCTAGCAAAGTCTTTGAGCTACCATCATAATTTTGCCTTCCCTTCCTGGCCACTTCGAGTTTCCTGCGTTCAGTCGCCACTTAACATCCCAGTTACTCTTCATTGCTCAATAGTCTGTCTTCTCCTTCCGTAAAACTGTATAAGGACTTATGAATTGCCAGATCCACGGATCCTTTCCATCTCAATTTTATTTGACGTCTTACTTGATCAAGCCCCCATTTGTGAAGTTCTCGCCTTTCTTGGCTTTTGTGACACCCCCTCAGTTAGTTCTTCTCTTCTTCTAGCAATTCTTCCATCTACTTCATGCATACTTCCTCCTCCAGTCCTTGTAAATATTGGTGGTTCACCAGGATTCTATCTTTAGCCTTTCCTCTTTGCATACTGCATGTGTTCACTGGGGAATCTCTTTCATATACGTGGTTCCCATACCTATATCTACAGTCTAAATTTCTGTCCTGTGCTTCAGATAGCAGACATCTGTCTATAGGATATTTCCACTTTGACATCCCACGAGGTCATGTAGCTCAACATGTCAGAAATGAACTCAACTCATTCTTTTGTCCTACAAACCTGTTCCCAACCCAGGGTTGGGGAACCTGCGGCCTTAAGGCCACATGTGGTCATCTAGGTCCTTATGTGTGTCTTTTTGACTGAATCCAAATTTTATAGAACAAATCCTTTTACTTTTATTAATACATTTTTATTTGTCTTTTATATTTTTATTTTATTTTTAAAATAAACATATTTAAAATATCAAAGAATAAAATAAGTTTCAATGAAATAACCCTCCCAGATTGACTGGCACAATTAGAACATTAGTAAGCCATAAGGGCTAAATTGACGGCTGCTACGCTTATGATTTACTTCTAATTTCCCCTGCTTGACTGGCACCACTACCACATGAAGCTAAGTTGACAAGACTTTATGGGGGTCGAGTACGACAGGGTATGATCAGCTTCTGACACGGGTACATTGTGTTTCTGTTTGAATTGGAATTTGTGAATAGTTGCACAGCTTGACAGTATTTTTTAATTCTGTCTGCTTAATAGCCCATCATGTCAAAGAAGACCAAGAGAATGCTGAAGGAAAAAAACAGATTTTTTAAAATGAGGATTGGTTTTTGCTAAAGATAAGATGATTTGCTTGCTTTGTGATACTGCAATATCAATATTAAAGAAATTCAATGATTATCAGCATTATAACACTCCTAAGGACCACAAATATTTTAAATTGGAGGGAGAGATGTGAAAGGTTATATTGAAGAAATTAGAAGATGAAAAACAAAAGCAAAGACAGTTCTTTCAAGCAGCAATAAGACCTGGAAATAATGCCACTGAAGCAACTTATAAAATAGCTTATATACTCAGGAAAAAAGGGAAGCCATTCAGTGATGTAGAAATTGTGAAAGAATGCATTGTGGAAGTTGTGGGGTGCTTAGACCCCAATAATGTTTCAAAGTACAAACCACTACATCTTTCAAGGAGAACCAAAACTGATCCACAGCATGAATCGGCCTTCAACTTAACAGAACAACTTCATGCAATACTTCAAAATGAAATATATAGTATTCAATTGCTTTGGATGAATTAATTGATACTCCTGACTTGGCACAGGTTTTATACTTCATTTGGGTCATAACAGAAGATTTTCTTTGCTACGAAGAGTTACTTTGGTCACTCTTGTGAACAGAACACAGGCAATAGATATCTTCAACAACTTTCAAGATAAATGTCATGAAGTTGGACTGAATTTGGTAAATTTAGTGAGTGTAAGTACAGACGGTGCACCTTCCATGACAGAAAAACATGAAGAATTTATTGCACAGATAAACAAAGTATTAACAGAAGATACTCTCATTTCTTTTCATTGTATATTGCATCAGCAAAATCTCTGTTCTAAAGGCACTATTTTAAGTAACACTTTGCAACAAGTTGTGAGTATTGTTAACTATATTCATCCCAATGCATCAGCAGTTTTGTAACAGGCTAAAGTTGAACGATGAGGTATTCAATGTGGATTTGCTGTATCATTCTGAAGTGTGTTGGCTATCACAGGGACAGGTGTTAGCCAAAATTTTATCCCTGTGAGAACAGACAGTTAAATTTTATGAAGAACAGAATCAGCAATGTGAATTATTGGAAGAAGATTTCTATAGAAATGCAGCATTTCTGTGTGATCTATCAAATCAAAACGACTTGAATACTTCTTTGCAAGGTAAAACTAAGTCTATATATGATATGTGGCAAAAAATCCAAGCATTTTGAAAAAAGCTATCTTTTTTCAGAACACTTTTTCTTCAAAAGGAAATTCCAGATGACCATTTTCCCAGTTAGCAAAGGTCATTGATGAACAGGATGATATACGTGAATCATCTGATGAATATGTGGCTGTTATAGACCTATTAATTGGAGAATACAATGAAAGGTTCACTGACTTTGAGAATCATGAAATCACACTCAAATTAGCATTTCAGCCTCACCTAGTTGATATCACCGAAGCACCTAAAGAACTGCAGATGGAATTGATTGAGCTTTCAGTAGATGACATCCTAAAGTCATTGTTTGATGCTAAGAAAGATCCAATTGAAATATGGAAAAATGCAGTAGGATACCCACGCCTTCAACAACATGCCTGAAAAATGCTTTCTTGCTTTTTAACCACTTATTGCTGAAAATCTACATTCTCCTACCTAACCCAAATCAAGACGCCCTTAAGGTCACAAATGACTGATACCCATCTAGATGATCAACTGAAACTGTGGACCTCCATTCTGCAACCAAAAATTCACATGCTTTCCAACAAAAAGCAGACACAAGTCATTAAAAGGTTAACTTTAAAATTAACAAATAGTCTTCATTTTTTGAAATTATCAAGTACATAGTAGTTAGGTTTTTACAAAATAATGTATTTTTAAGTATATCTAAGTTTCTTGAATGTGGTCTTATTTGATTACAGCTAAATTAATGCGGCCTTCCAACATGAAAAGGTTCCCCACCCTTATCCCAACCCCATGTATCCTATCTCAGTTTATCACACGACTATCAACTTTGTTGCTCAGCCCAGAGACCTGAAGTCTCCCAGCTGAACTTGTGCTCAATGTGCTCCCTGTCCCTAATTTATCCTTCTAACCATTGCAAAAATGATCTTTAAAAACTGCAAATATAATAATTTCACACTTCCTCACCCTCATCCCTATCCTCCTTCCATCCCATCCTCTTCTTCCTTCCAAACTTTCAAACCTTTCAATGGCTCCCAAACACCTCATGATGAAGTTCAAAGTTCTAACCATGCCCTGAACCTTGTTTCTTTTTAGAATCTTGTTCTAGATTCTCCAATTTCTTCAAAACTAGTCAAAATGATCAGACTACTTTGATGTGAAGAAAAAGAGGTTACATATTTAACTGAGTTACATGCCGGAATCTGTCTTGATTTCTGTAGTTGAAGTCTGGAGTTTACTTTGAACTACTCTGTTTTTTGCTCCCATGGCCCTTTGTAACTATCTCTATGATCTTACTGGTCACATTTTTATAATTATTTGTTTATATTTATTATTCTTTTGCATAGCAGAGACTCTGGTCCAATATGTCTGTGAAGCCTAACCAACAACAATAAGCACAGTGCCAGGCACAGAGCAAATACTTACTAATATCTACTGATTAAAGGAATGATTCAGAGAATTTTAATATTGAAAATTAACTGCAAATATGCTAGGAAAGCATAGCTTAATTTTCTAAGAAGTTATTACATTGTTCTCTATTATTATGTAGCTGATCAAATAATTTTAGAAAATCTTAGTCTTCTTCATATCAGTTCACACAAGTTGTTAAATACCAGAATATGCAATTTCTTTGCTTAAAAATCTTGATCAAATTCTCATTACTTACTAATCAGGTATTCTTTTTAACTCTGATTATAAAGCTCAGTTCTTGAATAGCCATTTCTCAAAAGAAGACATACAAATGGCCAACAAGTGTATGAAAAAATGTTCAACATAACTAATTATCAGGGAAATGAAAATCAAAACCACAATGAGATTGTCGTCTCACCAGTTAGAATGGCTATTAGCAAAAAGACATAAAAAAGCAAATGCTGGTGAGGATGTGGAGAAAGGGGAACACTTGTACACTGTTGGTAGGAATTTAAAGTAGTAAAGCCATTTTGGTAAACAGTGTGGAGGTATCTCAAAAACTAAAAATAGAACTACCCTATGATCCAGCAATCCCACTACTAGATATATCTCCAAAAGAAAGGAGATCAGTATATTGAAGAGATATCTGCCCTCCTATGTTTATTGCAACACTATTCACAATAGCCAAGATATGGAATCAACCTAAGTTTCCATCAATGGACGAATGGATAAAGAAAATGGGGCACATATACATAATGAAATACTATTCGGCCATAAAAGAGAATGAAATTATGTCATTTGCAGCAACATGGATGGAATTGGAGGACATTATGTTAAGTGAGATAAGCCAGGCACAGAAAGACAAATACTGCATGTTCTCACTCATGTGTGGGAGCTATAAAAGCGGATCTCATGAGGTAGAGAGTAGAATGGTGATTGCCAGAGGCTGAGAAGGGAAGAGGGGAGTGGGAAGGAAGAGAAGTTGGTTAATGAGTATAAATATGCAGTTAGATAGAAGGAATAATATTTGATAGTGCAGTAGGGAAATCATAGTTAACAATAATTTAGTATATATTTCAGAGTAGCTAGAATTATTATAATGTTCCCAACACAAAGAAATGATAAGTATTTGAAGTTATGGATATAACAATTACCCTGATTTGATCATTACACATTGTACACATATATCAAAATATCACTTGTACTCCCAAAATATGTACAACTATGATATATCAATAAAAATTCAGAAAAAATAAAAACCTTTACATTCTAATCACCGTGTTCCTTGCCACTCCTCCGAGTAGTCATTTTCATGAATTGATATTCATAGGAACATTTTTTAAAATAAATATTAGGAAAGAGAGTGGATAGAGCAGTAAAGGAGGATTATGAAGGAAATGGCAAGATGTTTGTCTACCCACTAGCTCCAGAACTCCAGGCAGGAAACAGAAGGAACTGTCTTCAAAAGATAGGCCCTGAGCAGATGCTACACACTGGGTCCCAGGAGCAAAAATTAGCAGAATTAGGGATGGGTCATTGACTTCGTCAGACCACAGAGCGCCTTTGGTGACCTGAAGGTGTAATGTGGATAGAGAAGGGGGCATTCTGGGGCTGGGTGACCCCAGCAAAGCAGTGTTCTTACGGAGAACACTATGATTGGAGTCTTGATGACTCTAGTGTGGAAGAATTGAGGGGAGTAGCTGAGACTAGACGGTCTAAGGGATTACCAGGTAAAACTGAGAAAGATGGTAAAAGGTGGGGGGAGGGGACATTTGGGAGTTATGCAGGTAGGGGCTATGAAGCAAATTATATTCCTACTAGTTGCAAAGAAAACAGAAGCCATCTGATGGAAACTCCCGCAATTCCAATGCCAAATCTAAAAATAGAATGAAATTTTTTCCCCTCCTTGCCTGCATTTACAATGGAGGACTTGTCTCTACTCCTATCTAAGGGCAGTCCCTCTAATCATGCTTTGGATCTTTTCTCATCCTGTCTTTTTGGGCACCTTAAACTGTCATTATTGCCCACTCTGTCTTCTTATTGGAACTCCTTTCTGTAGAGATTTAAACATAATTCTTTGGCCTCCCTTTATCCTACTTGCCTTGCAAACTACTAGCCTATCTCTCTTCTACCTCTAAAAATCTTCTCAAGAAACTTGCCTATACTCTGTCTCCATATCCTTACCTTCCTTTGGCTCCCAAATTCATCATTTAAAAACAAACAGGCAAAACAAAATAACTACCATTCAGGGTCATCAATGACTTCCTTATCCTAAAATCCAATCAGAGTGTTACTTTGTAACAGTTGACACTGTTCATCATTCCCTCATTCCTAAAGCCCTTTTTTTTTTTTTTTACTTTGGCCTCTGTAACTCCCTTTCCTGCTTTTCATCCTATCACTTTGGCTGCCCCTTCTAATTCTCCTTTGCAGAATGAGCCTATACTACCTAGAGTAAATGGAGAGTACCTCACTCTATATTTGATCTCTAGAGAATCTCATCCTTACACATAGATTAAGATTTCCACATCAACAAGTTTCAAATTTGATGTCTCTGCACTACAGCCACCCTGGCCTTTCAGTTCTCCAAACGCCTCACACTTGGTCTCTTTATACTTTTGCAGAAACTATTCATTCTATCAAGAATATGCTCCCCACCCCAGTAAACTCTTGCTCAGGGTTCAGATTTCAACTGAACTTCTTATGAGAAGCATCTCCTCATGTCATCCTAGGTCGGGTCCGTTTGCTTTACACTCTTATGGAATTGTTCCTTTCCTTCAAAACGTTTAATTCACAATTATTCTTGCGTTCTATGTCTCCTGCCCGTTTGGATGATTTCAGCGCTCCTGACGTCTGGCAAGGGCAGGAGGAGCAAGGTAAGCACCAGTCCTTCTCATTGCCACGCATCCTTTCAGGTCGGCGACTGCGCCCTTTCCCAGTCTGGGTCTCGTAAGCAGCAATGCCAACGGAAGAGTGAAAGAGGCGACGTGGCTGTGGTGAGACCGGTGGGAGAAACAAAAATCTCCAGAAATTCTCAGGTGTGCAAACTCAATTTGTTCCTTTTATATACCTCAAATTCTTGCTCTCAAGACCTCATCCTTTACAGGGAGCGCACATGGCCTTATAAGGCGTTTCTCCAGATTCCACGTCTCCCAGATGTAGCCAGTTAGATGTCACTCTGTCTTTGATTACTTTTTGAGATTTTTTTTCCAAATTAAACTTTTTATTTTGAGATAATTTTAAATTCACAGGAAATTGTAATAAATAATAGAGAGAGCCCATGTGACCTTTCTCAAATTTCCCTCAATGGTATTATTTTGCAAAATTATAGTATAATGTCACGACCAGGATACTAAGAGGGATACAGTCAAGATGTAGAAAGAATATTTCCATCATCATAAAGATCCCTGATGTCACCCTTTTACAATCCCACCTACTTCCTTCCCGCCTTCATCACCTCCATAACCCCTAACAAATAATACTTTATTTCTCACTTCTATGATTTTGTCATTTCAAGAATCACAGGTATTTAGTAACCTTTTGAGATTGGCTTTTTTTTTTTTTTTTTTTTTTTTTTGCAGCATAACTTCTGGAGATTCATACAGGTGTGGAATGTATCAGTAGTTTCTTTCTTCTTATTGCTGAATAGTATTTCATGGACTGGATGTCCCAGTTTAACTATTCACCCATTGAAAGATGTATGGCTTATTTCCAGTTTTTTGCTATTATGGATAAAGCCTCTATGAACAGTTGTGTACAGGTATTTGTATAAAAATAAGTGCCCATGAGTGTAATTGCTGGTTTGTATGATACTTGCATGTTTAGCTATTTAACAACCTGCCAAACTCTTTTCCAGAGTGGCTGTACAATCTTACATTTTCACAAGCAATGTGTAAATGATCCAGTTTATCTGCATCCTTGCCAGCATTTGGTATTGTCACTATTTTTCCTTTAGCAATTCTGATAGGTGTGTAGTGATATCTCATTGTGGTTTTAGCTACCATTTCCCTAATACCTAATACCAATGATGTTGAATGTCTTTTCAGGTGTTTATTTGCCACATGCATATCATCTTTGGTGAAATATCTTTGTCTTTTGCCCATGTTCTACTTGGACTGTTTCATTGTTTTGAGAGTTATTTATATATTCTAGATAGTAGTGCTTTACCATACTAGATATGTGATTTGCAAATATTCTCCTACTCTGTACCTGGTTTTTTCATCCTTTTAACATCCCTTTTGCTAAAGCAAGAGTTTTTGTTTTTTTTATTTTGATGAAATCCAATTTATCATGATTTTATGGATCATGCTTTTGGTGTGAAGTCTAAGAACTCTTTGCCTAGCTCCAGATCACAAAGATTTTTTTTCCTGTTTTATTTTTCCTGAAAGTTTTATAGTTCTACATTTTATATTCAAGTCCATGATCCACTTTAATTGAATAAGTTGTGAGACTTGGGTCTGTTCTGTTTGTTTTTTGCCTATGATGCCCAATTGCTCCAGTGCCATTTTTTGAAAAGACTGTATTTCCTCCGTTCAATTGTTTTTGTATCTTGTCAAAAATCAGTTAGGTATTTGTGTGGGCCTATTTCTGGTTTCTATGTTGTTCCATTGGTCTATGTGTTTATGCTGCCATCAAGATCCCCCCACCAAGACCATACAGTCTTGATTACCATAAGTTTTCAAATGGGGTGGACTCCTCTCACTTTTGTCTTCTTTTTCAAAATTGTTTTAGCTATTCCAGTTCTTTTTCCTTTCCACCTAAGTTTTAGGATAATCTTGTATCTACAAAAAATTTTGCAGGGAATTTTGATAGGTATTGTGTTAGATATATACATCAATTTGTGGACAATGGATACATTTACTATGCTGCATCTTCCAAGCCATGAATACAGTATGTCTCTCCATTTATTTAGGCCTTCTTTTCTTTCTTTCATCAGCATTTTGTAGCTTTCAGCATACAGGTCTCGTACATGGCAAGATTTACACCTAAGTAGGTCATTTTTTTCTGATTGTAATTGGTATTGTATTTTTTATCTGCCTGTGTTCAATGCTAATACATAGAAATATGATGGATTTCTGTAAGTTTATCTTTTATCCTGGAACCTTACTGAGCACACCTATTTCATATATAGGATTTTGTATGTAAACAATGTTATCTGCAAATAGGGAGTTTTAGTTCTTCCTTTCCAATCTGTATTTTTTTCTCTTCTTGCATCATCACATTAGCTAGAATTTCTAGCACTGCGTTGAATTAACAATGGTGAAAGCAGACATCCTTGCTTTTTCATTCATTCACCATTAAATAGGACATTAGGCACAGCTTTTTTGGTAGGTATTTTATCAAGTTGAAGCAGTTATCCTCTAATTACTATTTTTGAAAAGTTTTATTATTTTATCATGAATAGTGATTTTTTTCAAGCACTTCTTTGATTTGTATAATTATGTGGTTTTTCTTCTTTAGCCTGTTAATACTCTCAATAAACTGCATTTGGACTTTTAAAAATATTGTTGAATTCTACTTGTTAGTATTTTGCTAAGAATTTTCACATCTATATTCATGAAGGCTATTAGTCTGTAGTTTTCTCTGTTGTATTGGCTCTGGTTTTGGTATCAGGATAATGCTAGCTTTATAAATGAACTACAAAGTATTCACTCCTCTTCTATTTTCTTGAAGAGATTGTGTAGAATTGGCATTAATTCTTCTTTAAATATTTGGTAGAATTCTACAGTGAAGAAATACGGGCATGGGGATTTCTTTTTAGGCGGAGTTTTAAATTACAAATTCAATTTCCTTAATGGTTGTAAGACTATATACATGCTTCACACTTTGAAAAAACAACCAAAAAACTGGAATAAGAATCTGATGAGGGGTATGTTAGAGACAGAATTCAATATAACAAAATTTGGGGATACAAACATAGTATAGAACATCAGTTTTCACTATTTTAAAAACCCTGGATCTCTTCAGTCAAATGAAACCTGATATAGAATCCTAATAGAAGACCAGATATGCTCTGGTTAAATCTCAGGTAGGAAACCTCCCCTTGTTACTGCCATAGAATTTGGAGGGATGCTGTGGTAGACCATAGCTACAATTGCACAACGAAGGCTCTAAGTGCATACACTTGGAAAATTCCCAGGTCCAACTGAGCAAGAGCAGTCACAGGTAAGTTATGTTAGTACAGCAAAATTCTTGGGATGTTGAACCTTGACATTAGGTCTGAGAGTATGGTTATGCCTTTATGTGATAACTGTGAAGTGCTCTTGTGACAGGGAAGAAAAAAGGGGGCCCTTAGAACCCACTCAGGTTGCTGATCATCACCTCTACCATGAGGTCCTCCCCACGAGGAACACAAGAGGGACTCTGAACAGATGTACTCTTGGATGCACCTTTTTCTATGAAGTTTTAATTTCTTTTGATGGTTAATACATTTTATCAGTTGGAGAAAAAACAAAACCGCACAACTTGCTTCCAGGCAGCTCCCAATCTAAAATAGAACTTTCACAAATTTAGGATTAAATCTGTAACCCATCCTCCTCTTCCCATCCTTGGCACCTTAGATGGGAAGGCACCTGCTCTATTCTTTTGAGAGCACTTCCAAATTGGGAATTCTCTCTTCTTCTTCACTGGAGATCTTGACAAAACAAAAAAGTCCTACTCCTTCAGGTTAACCAAAAAATGGTTGGTTAGGATTCTATAAGATTTTTAATATATGTAGTTTTCATTCATTTTAGTACTACAAATGACATACAAGGCTATCATGATTTATAATCAGGTAAGTAATCAAAGAATACTTTTGGTCAGAATTACCCTTTTGGTTTTTATTTAAAGTACCTTAGACATAACCATTGTTAAGTGCCAGAGACCCTCCTATCATTCCTTAATTTGTTAACTCTTAATATTAAGTTGATTAAAAAAGCATAAAATGTAAAATCAGCACATTACCTAATAGACTACTTTTGACAGCTATCCATTTCTAACTCCAAAATTGCAAAGACATCTATCATTTCTAAGAATTCTTTCCCAACACTTCTAATTAAAAAAAAAAAAATCACCAGGAAATTCAGTCTGAGGTCATAGGTATTACTCTTTGTTAAAACTGGTTTGGTAATGTCCTTGACATTATGAATATTCACCCGCATTTCCAGACAACCTGAAAAATTTGATTTAAATGAAATCTTTGGGATAAATAAAAACATTAAAATTGTTTCAAAAATGTAAAAGACTTCAAACGCTTACTTTTTTGTGACTTGTACTTTATCCTCTCTGAAATCAGAAGTACGAAATTGGTCATTTTATTAACCCATGTCAAAATAAAATACACTACATACTGTATATTAGATAATCAGAACCATGATTAATAGCACTGAATACAAAATGTGTTACTGTATACTTCAATATCACACATTTTAGATTTATAAAGTAAAACAAATGCTGAGAACTTAAGAAAATTCTGCATGACACTGCAAACTCTCAAATATTAAAATGTTATATAACATGGTGTATTGGGTGCCCCAAATGTTCCCATATCCACTTAAATAAAAACATGACCATTACATGGCTAAGGAGAATACTCATGGTTTGCAAGAAATTTTATTCTTTCCATTTCAAAAATGGCCTTTTCTATTTATGACAGAAAAAAATAGATGGAACCGCTATCTTCCTATTACCTAATTTTCTTCTTTCATAGTCCAATTGATGCTTTATGTGTATCACTATGAACTTCATGGGAAAAACACAAATTACATTTTTCTGGAGAAAAGCAGTTTGGGGCATTGAGATTAAAACATGGGAACTCTTTGGTTGTTATGAATTTTTATTTGGAGTTCTTTGTGTATTCTCATAGTGAATATGTTATTAGAAATCAAAATTCCAATCCTGATTCTGCCACTTTTTTCTTATTTAATAAAAAATAAAGATTATCTGCCATACCTTTTACTAGAGACTGGTTATGAGACTATAAAAATTTATAAAGTGCCTATAGTTCCAAGAAAAAAAATCTGCTATGGTATACAAAATCCTGGCAATTACTTATATGGTGTAAAATCTCAATAACTGCATCACCATTGCAGCAGAGCTTTATCACACATAATTTGATTGTTATAATATGAATATAGAATAAATTCACTAAGTTCTAACATATGTGCAAAAAAACCTGAACTTATTCTGTTCTCAAAGCTAAATTGTGAAAGTACTTAGGTATTTATACTTATTATCTGCTTTGTAAAAGATAAAATTCAAAATGTATCACAAGTTTTAAAAACTAGTATACCTTGACCAAGCAGTTCTGAGAATATATTAAGAAATAATTGAAGATACAAAGATGTTCACAGCACTGTTTATATTAAGGCAAAAAATGGAAAGATCCTAAGAGCCCAAAATAAGAATTGATTCATTAAATTATGATTCATCTACAAATAATGGTAGAGTTCTTTAAAATGGTACAAATAAAAATTTATCATAAGGGAAAAAAGGCTACAAAACTATAAATTATATAATCCCATATTTTAAAATGTCTAGGCACCATTTATAGAGGATAGGCTTTCTATTATACTATCCTTTAATATTCTCTACAGTGACATATATTACATGTGATTTTTTTAAAGGATTATAAAAGGACAAATCCACTCATACTTTGTGCAGGAATACTTTTCAGGTTAAGTGAAGGCTGACAACATGTTCAATCTGCAAATATTCCACAGGGACTAGCCATACATACATAATTTTAAAAATAATTTTACTAAGTGTATCATTATTAACCAAAGTCCTCTACTATTTCACAACCAGATCTAACTAGATTTTTATCGACTTATGCACTTCAGAGATGAGAATGTATTTTCTTGTAGCAGCAGCGTCACAAGTAGAAGACAGGTTACCGTCAAGCTTATTTAACCCACATTACAGATGATAGAAAATACATCTGATAGAAAATATATCTGCAATGAAAGTCAAAACAACAAATATTACAATATTCATTCAATAAAATTATAAAAGAAATGAACATACTGAATGCTGGAAAAGCAGGCCAAATTAGATCAAGAGGAAAAAAGGTTCAGATGAAATTATGAAAGTTATGGAGGGAAGTTTTGAAAACGTTTAGTGGCTTTGGGGGTTGACATTATAAGCACTTTATGCATAATTTCACTTAACAATCTACAGCATTCCTTCTTTGACATCACCATAGTAATTTTATACTTATCACTCATGATAAGAACTTTTTGGCTGCCAAATGGAATAAAGAAAAAATTTCCAGCAGTAAAGAGGCAGGAATTAGGGAGAAGCGTAAGGAGCATTTGTGTATGTTTCAGAGGAGTAGTCATTTAGGCCAGTAACACATTGGTACCAAAGGTGACTTAAAACAACTTACAGTGAGAATGTACAGTAAAAAGGGGAAGAGATGTGGAGCCATTTCTTTGTACAAATATTTTTAGAATTCTCAATTGTGTAATGCCTGATGGATGCAAATTTTTCTTTCCAGTCCATATTAACATTACTGATGCAAATGTAGGACAATTTTAAAACGTTAACAACTGTTTTTAGTAAGACTATTTTATTTTAAAATTTTTCAAAATATAAAAATAATAAACAATATGGATATTTAACAAACAAAACAACATAATTCAACTATAAATAATAAAAATGTTGACAACCCCACATAAACATGTAATACTATAAACATTCTAAGCATACAAGAGTTTTCTAGTTCAAGTTTTACCTTTATTCAGTTCAAGTTTTATTATCACTTTTAAAAATAAACGAAAAAGCTGCTACAGCTTAACCAATTGCTTTCGCTCCACTCAAAGAGCAGGGAAGTTTTTTCCCCATGCCAACACACATTCATGAAATGGGATACTTATGGGCACAGGTATTAAAAACTGGAACAATCCAGTCTCCGGATAAGAAGAGACTCCTTTGGTGTTTTCAATTCAACAGTCCACAGAAATTGAGTTAAAATAAACTTATTAAAGGAAATCTTATGCCAGCCAGTATGTTCTGATGTAATATCACACCCAAAACAGGTTCAGGCTTCTGATAATTAAAAGTAAAACATCTATGAATGCTTTGCTGATACTTAAAATTGTATCTTACGAACATTCACTAAGGTGCTGGAAGAAAATCTTGGGGACAAAACAAAAAAAATCCACATATCAACACAAAAACTTGTACAATGCAATAATACATCTCTTTACAACTCACCAAATGTTCTATAAATATTTAAGAATTATTCTGCCTCCTGTTGAGTGAAAGACAGATGGAAATTTAAAGCAGAGCAGGGATTACATAATATTTTAGGACTAGAAAAGTTTTCCACTTGAAATGTGGGAAAACAGCCAGGTTGAATGTATTTTTTGATTCTAGCCAAATTAACCACCTTCCTTTTATCAAAATAAATGATTTTCTTTTGGGGAAGTTGGGCACAAACAAGTACATGGTCATTCTGCATCATATCCTTAAAATTATGAGGTGTTTCCAATGGGCTGGACTCTTTATATGACTCAGCACAGACCACTTTTGTAATTATGCTGCTAGATGAGAATAAATCATAAGTGATCATAGATTAAAGCCTAGCAAAGCCTAGACAATAGGTTCAAAAATGATATTGAAAGGTTTTGTAGCACCAATGACTTTTTCCTAAGACACTTGAGGGGCCTGTATCACTTTAAAGTATTATTTATCTTGTAAACAAGACCAAAAATATTCAGTTGATCTGTATTTTGAGCATATTTATAAACTCTATTAAAAAAAACAAATATAGCATGACTAAAGCAGCTAATAGTGTAAAATCTAAGTATATTGAAAAATATAAAGATATATAAAAGGCTTCCATAATGCAATCATGCAGAGGTAAACTGCTTCATTCAATTACACAAAAGTGATTCTGTACAGTTATCTATACATAGCTCCATGAGAATCCTATTCAGGAAAATAATGAAAATCTTTAATCAACATACAGGGATTTAAATATGTTACTGATCAATTGGATCTCACAGCAATTTTCAATAAGCTCAGTGATCTTAATGAAAATCAAATCATCTTGACTTCTGATTTCCCAATAGCATCTTCAATTTTGATTTATTTTAATTTAAAAGCAAAGGAAAAAAAGGATAACAAATTTGGAGGGTACTGGTATGTGGTCCACATCCATTAACCAATCAACACTGTTAACAGCAAGTATGGTCTCTTTAGACAATGTTCTTCGGATTCTAACCTAGCAGCTAAACCACTATTGTGGGGGGCAGAGAATCCTTTGTTAAAAATAAAAAATGCTGAACTAATCTGGTAAACTATTTATGAACTCCCTGCAGCTAGTTAGCAAATATGAACCAAAACAAAACCTAATTGAGGCTACTAGGTCATTAATTATATTAGAGGACTTTCCAAAATATGTACTTCTCCTTTAACCAAGCTTAGTATTAACAATACCATGTCCAACCAATGTGGATCAACATAGATAATTTACATTATGACTGATTTATTCATTAACATTCTTTTTATTTTTCATTAAGACAAATGCAATGCATAACTCAAGGGGGGGAAAGAGAATATTTTCTCTTTTTTATTTGCAGAATATTCAGCTTTGCACAAAAAAAGTGGTATGTGTGTGGCTGGATGGACATAAAAAATAAGGGTGAATACAATCAGTGTAATTTGAGCTTTTCTCATAAAGAATTGTTACCAAGGATAACTTCTGACTTCTCAAATGCCTCCTGAGAATCTCTGAAGAAATACTCAGAAATTAAGTAAAAACTTTTTTCATGGTGCCCATTATAAAAAGGATATTGTGGGTAAATATTTAAGATGATATTTAATCATATTCTTTATAAGTAATTATAAGACATTGCTTTTGGACATATACTTTTAAAACAGGTAAAAACTAGTCTTTAGCAATGTTAGACACACAACACTATTTCCCCTTGTTTTTAAGATTGTCTTTGATGTTTTGATTACAAGTGAAAAAACATGGAAAAATTGTGTAAATTAGACATTTAATAGATATTTTTAATATTTATAATCCACAGATCATCACTTATTACTTGAAAAGAAAATTTTTCTCCTTGTTGGTTTTGAAGAGCTAAGAATTAAAAAAAAAATTATTTGGGTAAGCGGCCTTGGCAACAACATCAGTTAAGTATATTCAGAATTGGCAAGCTATTACAGTGTATAAAAAAGTATTTTATCAGCTGTTCAAAATTATTTTAAGTGGCTATCCTATTCCCAGAAATATATATATTAAAACCCAGAAAAATTAAAACCAAACTCATGTTTAACTTTTTAATTCATTTTCTTCATTCTCAATTGTTTATGCTAATGAACACAGTATCATGGCTTTGTAGATTTCCTAGACACAATTCTCAATTTGGCTGAGACTGAACGTATCTCATATTAAGAAACCAAGAGTGCTTGCTCTTTCTTAAGGTGTTTAAAAAATAAATGGCTATAAAGTAAGGGGAGAAAACATTTAAGAATAAGTTCAGACAGAGCACATATTCAAATACACTCTGGACTCAGATGTACTCTTTTCTGAGAACTGTAAAGATAAAATGCTAATTATAGTACATGTAAACATCTGTTCAAATTGATAAAGGGCAAACATAAAATGATAGGATGATATTATTATAACAGTCGTCTCCAGACAGGAACAGGTCTTGCTCTTGTAGTCACAAAACTAAATTCAGGCAATGATGATCTCTCTCTGCTGGAAAAAGAGAAAACTATTAAAAAAAAACTTTGAAAATAGCAAGTAAGTCTAAAACCTGAATCACACCATAAATTGACTTCCAAGTTTTCTAAACATTAAAAAGATCTATTTGAAAAAGGAATCAAATCAAAGTTGCAGACAAATTACACAAAGAGTCAGCTTTGGGCTAAAATGATTGTAACAAAACCTCTCTGCATCATGCTTCCTTCAAACATTAAGCTGCAAAAGATCACAGCATACAACATGGCTATGGTCTAAATCTTAGTTAGGAAATCTAATAATTGATTAGATAGTAAATTTTCATAGAGGTGTGGGTAGGCAAAGAAATTTCAAGAAATCATGAACAAATTCCAAGTCATTGTAAATAAAAATAACAGCAAAAACAATTTTCTTAAAGTTTTCCAAAGATTTCAAAGTAATTGCATGGTATATCTAATTTCCTTAAACTCCGCATAACAATCATTTCATTCTTTAATCGCACTATATGAAGTAAAATTCTATACTAAGCACAAAGGTCAACAACAAAAATAAAAAAGGAACACATCAAAATGAGACAATGCCTGATACACAAAGGAAGGCTAACTGTGGATGGTGGGAAGGTGAGTGGATGAATGAAATAAACAGGGAGGGAGGTATTTAGGAAGGGAACAAGTATAAAAAGTTGATACAAAAAAAGTTGAATAAAAAAATGCTTTTAATTACATTAAGTAATGAGCACATAATACTAATAAACTGCAAAAACTTTATTATCATATTAGGTATTTTTTTACTGAGCAACTATGATGTTTCCATTAGAAATTACTAAGAACAGCAGTCTTATTAACCAAGATTTCTTTGTTTCCTATGAGTTTTATTTAGGTAGCTATTTTGAAAGATATGTCTGCTGTCATCTGACAGGTATATAATGATCAGAGAAAAACAAAAACAAACTACTCTTCTCTAAAGGCCTGCATACATATGTACCTTAGAACAACTAGTCTGTTTAAGAAGTTAGTAAGAACAAGATAGTTCCTGAGATCTAGGAAAAGGAAATTTTCTTTCTGTCTCACAAATATTGTATACTAGTGATTTAATTCTACATTAAATTTCCATTTTTAACTTATAGGATTTTAGAAGAACAAGAAACTCCCTAAGAGAAAGACTAAAAAGTGAACTAACTTTCATGCAGAAAGTTAGAATTTCATGCAGGACATTTTTGTTTTAAAAGGCTAATAGATTTTTGTAAGGGGAGCTTACAAATATTCATATAAATTCTAGAAGGATTAACTTAAACTAGTCTTTTATAGTTAGTCTACATTTCATGTAGGGGAAAGAGAAAGAAAATATAGAGTGGTAAAGTTTGCATAATACTTTTAAAATAGCCATGGATATTTCAACATACCAAACAAGCAACTGTTTGCTTTCTTTTTGAACCCTTATAGCCAATGGTTCGTGTTCCAAATAAGATTGGAAATACAGTCCCCAAAAAACAGTTCTAGCAAGAAGATATTTCCTTCAATTAAGCTCAGCCACACTTTCTACAGGTAATCAGCTAAAACAGCAAAGTCCTGTCTTTATAGTAAACTACCGGTTGTCAAATTTAATATTACAATGAAACAAAAACTATGGAATACTCTTCCATTTTTATACCATGTTTTCATTAAACGCTTGGGTAGTGTTTAAATATAAAATTTAATGTTACAATTATCCAATAACATTTAAAACAATTTCTTTAGTAGAAACATAAAATATTGAGTGAAATATATAAAATCACAACTCAACCATCCCTTGAGGCAATCCTAATCAATCTTTTAATCAGTAATATATAATGTCCCTCAGTTTTTTCCTGTAAGAAGTAGCTACCTACAATGCCCTCAATCCTTTTCCCACTCCAACTCAGCCTGCACAGCCCAGATCTGTACTAAAGCAAAGAACTTGTTAGGAGAGCTGTAGAATTAAAAATGTGTTTCTAGTTTCAGGTAGCAAATTGTTTTAAAAAAAAAAAAGAGTAAACTGAGATGGAAAGGAGGATTTAAATCCATATTGGTGAGAAAGCTGACTGTATCTGCATTACAGGCAAATATTTGTACTTTTATGAGTTTTGAAGCAAAATGAACAGTTATAATTGGGAAGGGGAAGTGCTAGTGAATACAGAAGCTAGTCTCTACAGGTTAAATGAAATTTGTGCTGACAAATGCAAGCTTTTAGTAACACTATATACAAAACTATAGCAAAAGACATTATATAAATTATCATAACCAAATCCAAGTTGTTTCCATTGATATGACAGAAACAACAGCAGCAACAATAGATAGAAAGAAATGGTTTAGATATATCAGATTGTTTTAGACCAAAACTAACATAGCACCAGGGAAACTATAGATAAAAAGGGACCTTAGAGATCATCTAGTCCAACCCCTTTCATTTTACAGACAAGGAAACAACCCTGGATAAGGTAAGAGACTTGTCTAAGGCCACAGAGTTAGCTGCAGAGCTGGGACCAAAAGCTAAATCTCTTAACTCTTGTCCAGTACTCTACACTAGGTCACCTTTGGATGTAAAAAATTAGTGGGATGGACTAGATTGGTACTCGATTCATACATACTGATAGAAACCAAAGGCTATTTCACCCCTGCAACAGACTACTTTAATACTCCAAAATATTAATGCCTTACTGATTGTTGTGGAAATTCCACTAAGACTACATCAGTACTTATAACTCCATTGGTGAAGCTTAACTGTTATCAACTGTTAGCAAAATGGTCCCAGTGACTGAGGAGACCTTCAAGAGAGATTTTTGGAAAAATTGATAAGAATTAACAAGGGAGGTAATTGTCGCTCCATTATTGGAGATTTAAATATGCATTCATTCATTAGTTCATCCAACAAACATCTGAGTGCCCACTATTAGCCAGGCTTTATGATAAGCACTAGAGATAAAAAGATGAATAAGACATGGTCCCCTTCCTAGAGGAGCTTGTAATCTAGCGGGGAAGACAGACATATAAACCAGATAAATTATATTACAACGTAAGTACTGTAACAGAGATATGAACAAAGTGCTGTATTAAAAGGGAGGGTAAAAGTATGAACTGACTAATGACCAAATCTACTAATTTTGTGCAATATCTTTGAGGCAAGAACTACCATGTTTACTATAAACACAACCTCATGCTCGATCAATACGATCAATAATTAGGAAGGAGACAACAATGTTGAGTTAAAAAAAAAAGGTTGGAACTAAAGTCAGAATGTCTGCATTCAAATCCTTCACTTACTAGCTATGACTTTGGGCAAGTCACTCCATCTCTATTAGCCTAAGTTTCCTTATCTGTAAAATGCGAATAACTACTCCAAAGGGATACCTTAAGTTTTAAATGAGAACATATGAAAGTACATGTACAGTACCAGTATTATCTATAAACTCATAAATAAAAAATTCAATAGCAACTTAATACTGAGTAATATTTATAATTAAAATCATATTAGTGCTAATAATAAAGTAATTATAAACCTAATGAATGTTGGTAATATTTAACCCCCATACTTTGGGACCAAATTAAAACATATTTGTCTTCTGATTCATTCAAAGCAACATGGCTTAAAATATTTTAAATTGTAGGTTAATGGAGAATTTTAGGCTAGGAAAACTGATTCGCTATTTATGGACTGAAATAAACAGAATATGTAATTTCAGTTACATTATAAGGGAATTTTATAGTAATTTTTGAAATATCAGGCTAAAATTTACTAATCAAATTATAAAGCCAAAAATCAGCATGGAGATTTAACTGGCCTTTGAAAGATTTACTTTCTTTATAATACCTGTTTGGTGTAAAGAGAAGAAACGTGAGCCTCTGCCAATTTGGCATCTTTCACGACTACTAAAAAGAAAAGAAAACAAACTTACCTAATGAATCAGAACAGCACATAGTCAACATACAAGAGACTACATAAAAATATATCATAGATCTAAGTATAGTAAAGAAGTTTTTGAGTAAAGTCACTATTTTGAACACTAAAATCTGATTTTGAGATTTTAAATATAAACATGTACACCAACTGCAGGCCAAAACATTCCTATGAAATAGTATTACCATCAAGAACATCCGTATAACCCCAAGTGTGTTGGGGGCGGAGAGGATAGGAAGAAAAAGAACAGCATCCACAAGTTACTCCGTTGGCAGAAGACTACGGTGGTGGAGGAATTAAAGTTTTTGAATGTGAGGACCCCAATATGGAAGAAAGTGATTTTTTAAAAATGTGATTTTTAATATTATCACTATAATCTCAAGAGAAGCAAAAACACTTGCAACCAAAATGATGAGTTTTAAAAGATAAATATGTAATCTTCCACCCCCTCATTCTACAAAGAATATATTTATTTCCTGGAAACTGCTGTATCAGTTTTCAATGATCATGTTCACTTGCCAGAGAAATCCAATTAAAAAATCACAATATTGTTGCAAATGTCAAAGATTTTTATACAAGTATAGGAAATGCACACTTAAAATATCAGACTGGAACACTTACCAAACAGTGTTTTCCTAAAGTAGTATCTATAGTACATTTCTTTATTCATACATCTTCAAATGGTCAAGTTTTCTTTCATACATCCAAAATGTAATGTGATGTTTTCTTATTCACCAAATGTTATCTCTACTTGAAGTCTGGTTCCAAACTAATCAGCCTGCTTTTAAATTTTAAGACATCTGTTGAAAATTTATAGGATCAAACCAAACTCAAGTGGTATAAATTTTAAACATTGGATTGTACATTATTGTAAAGGTACCAGTAACCATTATTATTAAGAATTAGTGATTATAGCTCCTTTTGTGATAACTGGGGGGAAGGGTAGATCACCATCTGGAATGGTCTATTTAGTTTTTTTCTTTTCTTTTTTTCTTTTTTTAAAATCAAGGAACATTGTCTTGGCTTTTTTTTTGTCATTGCTTTTTTTTCTTTTCTTTTTTCTTTTCTTTTTTTTTTTTAAGAGACCATTCCACTTTATTTTTAACATCCGGATGCATAAGGACTCATGTAAAGCAGTCATACACCATTATCATTAAAACCCATATGGTAAAATACATACACAGTCCAACAAAAGGCTAATACATAGTAAAGCCTAAGCATACTACTATGTAATATTATGAATACATAACTTGGAGACTTTAGTTAGAGTACTATGTTATCTATTCATTTTTGAAAACATTCATTAAGATTTAAATGCAAATTCATTCCTTATTTGGAATAAAACAAAATCCTCTAAGTTATAACAAGTATTGGTCATAAGTTTTCAGACCTATTCATTAATTAAATTACAAAGAACCCAAAGAATTCTGTAATGTTCAGTAGAAGTATGTAATAAAAACATTGCATATGTTTCTAGTGTGATGTCTTTAGCAATTGTTTACTGAAATAAAATGCAAACATCAATCTTTCAAAATACAGGATCAGAAGGTAGTTTTCTTCTCTTTTGTCTATTTGTGAAATCCATCTTCATCACATTTTACCAAAAATTGTTTTTACAAATATGTAAAAGTACATTAGATAATACTAATGAAACACAGGTAGAGTTCTAGCATATGCAGATCAATGATCAGTCAAATCATCTTCTCCAAGAACGAGATTCATTGTCCTCTTCTTCTTCATCATCATCTTGAAGTAATGAGTCATCCACCAAAGACTCTTCCTGAAACTTTAGGTTAGAATGTATTTAGGAATTTACCCAAAAAAAAAAGAAAAGAAAAAAAGGTGACACTTTTAAATACTGATCTCTCTGTCAACAGAGTCGAATACAAAAGGTATTTCTATAGCTAGAACATTCAAGAAACAAAGAAAAACAACCTTTATCCATTCAGTGGTTTCTCTATAGTATCTATTCTATTGCTTGCATGAAACAGGCTCTAAAGAAATACCAAATTAAGCTTTGTGCATGCCATTTCTCCTGCCTCTTTACCAAATTCTGTCATCTTAGAAGATACCTATACCTTCTATATCTTCAAAATATTGCTCAATACTTTTTTAAAAAAGAAAGTATCACTTAGTTTTCTGATTTACCCTGTCTAACCCTGAATACTAAATCAACCAATAACACGTATGAAATTCTACCAAGATTTGTATTTCTTTTCTGCTGTATGTAACAAACATTTTCTCTTATAGCATTCCTTTCTTTTCCCCACTCCCTTCACAAAACCTTCTCAGACTGCTATTTCAAACTTTTCAAAATACCTAATACCAGGAGCTCTCCTGCTTTTCTCCCCATTCAATTCAAACTCATGGAAGGACAAAGGTATAATCTAAAATATAAAATGACAAATCATGTATATGAGTTTCAAAATATACATTTTATTCTTGCATTTGACTATGGATATGTATAACAGCCCTGAAATGTTCTTCAAACAAAATGAAGTGCCATTAGGAAGATCAAACAAGGGTAAAACATAGAATCATTTATTTTCTCCACCTTACCTTTATTTCTTAACTTCTTCAACTTTTCCCTACACAAAACAGAGTTGCTTACTTTCAAGTTTTTGGTTTCAAAGGGCTCTACCACTTCACTGTTCTGTATGACCACACCTCTCAGTCATCAGACTAACTCGCTGTTGTTATCCAAGAAAAATGCACTCTTCCACACCTATCCTGAAGCTCATCACCCTGCCTAAAATATTTCTCTCAACTATATTCCCAACCCCAGCTCTTGGTTTTGGAAAGCTATTTTTCACTTAGGGCCCAGCTCAACTGTCAATACCTCCTTTATGATTCTTCAGGATAGAAACAATCACTTCTTCCTCTGGGTTCCCACAGCATGTTGTTCAAATCTTTATTCAGCATATCAGTCTGCTTTTTATTAAAATTAGTTTCTTATGTGTCTGCCACCACCCTCCTTTCCAGATTATAAGCTCCTTGATGATAGGGACCGTGTCTTATTCATTTTTGCATCTATCACAATATCTATCACATAGCAGGCATTCATTCTAATGAACTAAAATGATATGAATTAAAATACAGGAAAGTTGAAATGTTAATAAAGCAATCGAGTAGGATACCCTAAAACTTAAAATATTACAAGGTTTCCTGTGGATAAAAATCTAATGAATAATTATTGTCTTCTAAGAGTAAATGAAAATTGATTATATATATGATTTTCATATATTCTCTTTGGATTAGCAATCCACAGTTCTCATTAATCCAGAAAATTTAAAGTTGTCTGCATTTATCTGATATCCCCTGCCTGGAATATAGCTCAGGAATAAAAGTTTTATGTTAAAGTCACAGCCATAAAAATAACATTTTATATAAAAATTATGAACAATTAAGGGCAAAAACAAGTGGGAAAAAAAACATACTTCCTCTTCATCAGGTTCAACTTCTTCTGTTTCAACAGCTGAAATATTAGTTACTGGTTTATTCCATGCCAGTTTTAGATCCTGCCCTTTGAAACGAGCTCCATGAACTGCAGCCTAAAACAATTAAAAATATTGGAATATAAAACATTAATTTCTGAAAAAAATAAACTTATAGTGCCTAATTATTTAAATTAAAATAGCTAAACACAACTGAAGATAGCTGTCTCTCCACCTGCTTTGTGGTTACTATTTATTATTTATTATCATAATTTACAATTTACTTTGTATGGTTATTCACTTTTACACTCAGACTAGTGATTGGAAGTTTCTTTAAAAAGAAAATAAAAACAATTTCTCATAAGTAAGTAGAGCTATTGCACTACTGGCCAGTATATGACTAGAAGAAATATGTCTACAAGTTTACAATACAATGATAACTGCTATTTAAGACAACAATCCCAAGGCACTTCAAGATCCTGGCTATATCTTCTGAATCAATGTCTAAATTAGGATTAATATGCTAAATGTATTTTATTGCATTTTAATTGTTAATTTACAAATGGTATATACAGTAACTACTAACTAGAAACCTTTAATAAATGTAAGAATAATTTTGCATGTGTGAAGTATCATATTATTTTCTAATTATATCAAAATTATCACAACTACCATAAAATGTTTGGTATAACTAATAAAAATATAAATATCTTAATAAAAGGAAAAAAAATCTTGAAGTTTTCCACTGAAAAATACAGTCTTTCTTACAAAGCTTTTATAACTGAACATGATAAAACCTGAACTTATGAAATAGTTAAGTCTAAGTACTTGCTATGTTAAGTGGCTGGTTTAGAAATAGTGCATTCAAATTAAAGTAACATGAACTAACATAAATCAACATTAGCAACATACTGAAATAACTCATAGTCACAAAAGATTTATAGAACAATCAGCAAGTACAGCATAATGTGAAATGTAGAAACAATTACAAGTTCAATGACATCTGAACAAGAGTTGTGTGATATTAAAGTCCCCAGATATAAATTTTAAATCTGTACATATAAATTTATGATAAATTTAAAAGATTTCATACCTATTAAAATGCAGCTCAGGAGTTTTTAGTCTATGGCTTCACCACAGTGTCATATAACTAGAATTTTTTAAAAGTACTTATTTATATTTAAGTTCAAGAATAACTTACAATTTTTTAAGCTATAACCATTACATAAACATATATAATATCACTATAAGGAATTCCAATGGTCTCATGCAAAATGCCTACTCACAAACTCATCTTTTCATTCAGCTAAAAAAATTCATCTAAAAAGCAAAAAATGTTACTGACATTTTCTATGATAAGTTCTCGACCAAAATTTCTGATGAGCTAACTTTACACATCTCTATATTCAGCACACACTCCCTCAAATTTGTAAGATGAGTCTACAACTTCCTAGAGTTTCAACATTAAAATTATTTACAAGATGATTTTCGAACTTTTTATTAACTTTGCTCCACCAGAAACTTTTGATTATTAGCCTGTGCAAATTTTTCAAATAACTTGAGTTTTTACTTTGTGAAGATGTAAATTTATTCAAGAGAACTAAAAATTTCTGATGTTATAAGAAACGTTACTTATATTCTGTAATTACTTTCACTTCAATAAAAACTATGTTTTTATAATTAAAAAACAGAAAAGTTCAAGAAACCAATATTTCAGATAATTTACAACATAAAATCTTTAAAGTTTAAACAATTCTTTCTGCAACCCATTTTGTTTTTTTAAAATATTCAAAATTTCAAGCCCCATAATGTAAAAAAGTATACTCCATGATTATTTTATTCCTATGAAATAATCGCTATTTTATGAAGAGTTTGGAGTAAAGTCCTACAGATACTTTTCTACACACATACTCTAAAACGGTTTGTATACACACACATGTATGACATGTATATGGTGACATACTTTACCGGTTTATAGCTTCCTACTTACATTATTAACCCAATTTTTTTCACAGATGCCTTTCAGCATCCATACCAATAGATCTGTCACTTTTCCTGAATGGCTACATATATATTTAGCCTCATTAAACCAATTTCTACAGACAGAACAACAATGTGTATGTATACACCTTGTGTTACTTTCTATAGGTATAAAATGTTTCCTGGCTTTTTTCAAGATCTGGTGTGCTTGTTATTTTTCTAATTTCAGTTTTGTTATCTTTATGGAAAAATGTTTTCCCCAAATGAATTTTGGTTTTGTTTATGAGATGCATATTTTTATTGGCAGGGAAAGGGTTGTAGTCTTTTGTTTTTGTTATGAACAAAGTTTAAATTTTCACGTACTGGAATTTATCAACATTTTCCTTTATGAATATTGTGCCATGCCTTAAAAAGCCACATTAAGATTATTTTCAGAAATCTCCTAGCTATTTACTGGTTTTATGTCTTAAAAAAGAAAAAACTTTTATCCAATTTGAATTATTGATATAAAAAAAAAAAAGATATAATGTCTTTTTTCCAAATAGTCAGTTGTCCCAATATGGTATTGCATTCATTTACTGAATAATCTGTTTTATTCCCCAATTTAAGACATCTCCTTTGTGATCCACTAAAATCCTCATAGAGTCATACGCCACACAGCAACATTTCAATCAAAGAAGGACTGCATATATGACAAAGGTCACATAAGATTATAATGAAGCTGAAAAATTCCCATTGCCTAATGACATCATAGACATTGTGACGCTGTAGCACAACACATTATTCATGTGTTTGTGGTGATGCTGGTGTAAACAAACCTACTGCACTGCTATAAAAGTATAGCACATACAATTATGTATAGTACATAATACTTAAAAATGATAATAAATGACTGTGTTACTGGTTTATGTATTTACTATATACTACACTTATCATTTTAGAGTATACTACTTCTATTTATAAAGAAAAAAGTTAACTGTAAAACAGCTTCAGACAGGTCCTTCAGGAGGTATTCCAAAAGAAGGCATTATTATCATAGGAGATGACAACTCCATGTGTGTTATTGCTCCTTAAGACCTTCCAGTGGGACAAGATATAGAGGTAGAATAAAGTGATACTGATGATCCTGACCCTGTGGCTAATGTGTGTTTGTGTCTTAGTTTTTAATAAAAAAGTTCAAAACGTAAAAAGATTTAAAAATAAATTTTAAAAATAGAAAAATTTACAGAATAAGGATATACAGAAAGAAGATATTTTTGTCTAGCTGTGCAACATGTTTGTATTTTAAGCTAAGTATTACAAAAGAGTCAAAAAGCTTAAAAAATTTTAAAGTTTGTAACGTAAAGTTACATTACAGTAAGCTAACCATAATTTATTGAAGAAAGAAACATTTTTATGAATTGAAGTAGCCTAAGTGTACAGTGTTTATAAGGTCTATGATAGTAGTACAGTAATGTCCTAGGCCTTCACATTCACTCACCACCCACCCACTCACTCACTCAATCACCTAGAGCAACTTCCAGTCCTGCAAGCTCCATTCACGGTAAATGTCCCATACATACCATTTTTTTTTAATCTTTTATACCATATTTTTACTGTACCATTTCTATTTTTAGATATACAAATACTTATCATTGTGTTACAACTGCCTACAGTATTCAGTACAGTAACATGCCATACTGGGTTGTAGCCTACCAGGGAGGGGAACCTGCAGCCTCAAGGCCACATGTGGCCCTCCACATACCCAAGTGTGCCCCCTCGACTGAATCCAAACTTCATAGAACAAATCCCTTTATTAAAAATTTGGATTTAGTCAAAAGGCCACACTCAGGGATCCAGAAGGCCACATGTGGCCCCAAGCCCACAGGTTCCCTACCACCACACAGTATACTATACAGCCTACGTGTATAGTAGGCTTGTGAACACTATGATGTTCACACCATGACGAATTTACCTAGCAAAGCATTTCTCAGAACATATCCCCATCATTGCATGACTGTATATACTTCGGCCTATTTCTGAACTCTACTTTCTGCTTCGTACTACTTTTTAACAGTACAAATAATATAATTTTTTAACAATGTACTGCGGCAGTGCTTCAAGAGTTATGCATGTACTTTAAAATTTCATTAAAATGTATTATACTTTAAAAAATGAACTTTATAACCATTTATAAAATGTTAAAGAACATCATGTTTACATGTGCTCTATAGCAGCGGTCCCCAACCTTTCTGGCACCAGGGGTTGGTTTCATGGAAGACAATTTTTCCACAGACTGGGGCTGGGGGTTGGGGTGTTGTTGGAGGGGGGTATGGTGTGGTGCGGAGCTCAGGCGGCGATGCGTGCCCGTTTCATAACAGGTCACGGACCGGTAATGGGTCGAGGCCCAGGGGTTGGGGACCACAGCTCTATAGGATCTTTATTGAGCAAAGTGGTAAAAGTCATAAAGGTGTAAGTGGAGCTAAATGTAAAAATCCACCAAATAAGAAAGTAAAGTAGGGAGATACAGCCTCAGATGAGATAAAATTAAATTTGCTCATCTCAATGCAAACACAGTTGATAATCTAGATAAAAAAGACAATTTTTGAAAAAAACTACCAAAGTACCAAACTAAAGCCAGAAAAGATAAAACATCTAAATAAATAATTTCTACAAAAGTTTTTTTACAAGATATATGTTTTAAAAATAATTAGATCCTAATAGTTTCACAGATGAATTCTACTAAACTTTTCAGAAACATATCTCCAATACTAAATTATCTCAGAGTACAAAGAAATTGATATCTGATGAACATACTGTCCCTCTATAAACCGAACTTACTTTTGAAAAACCAAAATCTATAAACCAAATTTACTTTGGAAAATCAACTTTAAAAGTTAAAAAAAAAGTGAAAAAAGAACAGATTTTAGTGATTTATCAAATAAAAATACAATAAAATAACACTTATACCAGTAGTGAATAGTTAGTTCAATATTAGGAAGCAATATAAATAAATGAAAGAAAAAAACCTCATCATTCTATAAATAACAAAAAGCATTATAAAAATCTATTTCTGATCAAAGATAACTACAGCTTTTAATAAAACAGGAATTATTTTTATTCTACCTTAACACAAAAAGCTAGCATCACACAAAATACTAACAATACTAGAAACATTTTCACCCATTTCATGAGTAAGACTCTATTACTACTGTTTTTAACATTTTTCTGAAGATAAACAATGAAATAACAGAAAGTAGTAAATGTAGAAATGTGAGAGATGGAGGTAAAATTATTCTTAATGATGATGTGATTGAATGAATACCCAAAAAACCCAAGAGAACAAAATTTAAACTATCATAAGATAATATGTAAGATGGCAGTTACATATTTAATAAAACAGATGAAAAGTCTTCCTACATACAATCAGGAGAAAATATAAGGGGAAAAAATCTCATTTAAAATAGCAATAAAAATATAAATTATTGTAGGGAAATTTATAAGCAACATACACTGTCTATATAAAGAAAACCTTAAAATTAACAAGCAACATATATTGTCTATGTAGAGAAAACCTTAAAATGCTCTTATGAGATAAAAAAACAGTGAAGACTCAAAAGACAATGTTCTAAAGGAAGATTTAATAATTAAAGTGTTCCTTCTCTCATAAATTATTCTTTTTGAAACCAAATAAGCTTATTCTAAAGTTTATATATATATAAAAATAAAATATCAGAAATGTTTCAGAAAAACATTCTGAAAATGTGTAATAATTGGGTATGAGAGGGAATTCAAACAACCACCCTGACAAACTATTAAAATATATCATAAAGCTAGTTTAATTAAAACCATGAGGAGGAAGCACATGAAGAGAAAACTGATCAATGGAAGACAAGAGTCCAGAACACACCCAAATAAACATACAGGAAATTTGTATATACTAAGATTATTTTGCATAAGCTTGGAAAAACTAGATTTACCCAATGAAACCAACAGCCTGGCTCCCTATTTCGCTCCTTACACCAAGTAAATTTTTTTCAAAGTGAATGTAAAATCTAAAAAACAAAAAAGGAAAAAAGAAAAACTATAAAAGTACTAGAAAAGACAAGGGAAAATGTCACCTCAAATTGGTGAAAGCCTTTCAAGCTATAGAAAAAGATTAACTGAACAATTACCTATTATTGCTATCATCATGCAAAAAATAGCACAAATGAAAATTCTTAAAAATGTAACTTAGGAGCTAATTTCTAAATATACAAAAGCTCCTGCAATTCATTAAGAAAAAAAAATCAGAATAGACAATTCAGCAAAATAATGGGCAAATGATATTAACAGTTGACAGAAATAGAAATAAATAGAATTTAAACGTGAAAATGGCTCGACTATAATCATAAGGGAAAAGTGAATTAAAACTGAAATGAGTTGCTATTTCAGTTTGTTAAAACTGAAGATAAAACTGTTTAATTCCTCACTGTGGCAAGAATGAGGACAAACTACATACTTACGGATTTTTTATAAGAAAATTGGTAAAGCCACTATGTGGAATATGCATTACAGCAACAGTGTGGAGAAAAGGTACTTTCACACATCTTTGGTGGGCAAATGAGTATAACTTGTGTGGAGGGCAATTTCAGAAATATTTAAAATTTAAATGCACATAGGCTTTCACCCAACATGTTGATGTCAGTGAGAAAAGTGAGTTTTCAGCATGGGCAAAAGAAGATAGAGACATTAAGACCCATGAGATTAAAAATCATACAGTCCAGAACTAACTTACAAGTATGTATTTTATCTTTATCTACCTACCTAACCTATGTGTGTGTACATATGTATACGTATTAATAACCTTATAGTCTAGAATGGTAAGTATCAGTATGAGCTCTCAATTTATCTTATCTTAATACATATGTGTATATATATGTATGCATAGGTGTACATGTGTGTATATGTGTTTATTTTTTCACTCCCAGTCCTGACCACTGAAAAGGACTGACGACAGTAACATACTTAGCAGTAATGAGCACCCCTAGTACTCAGATTGTGTTCTCTAAATACCTTTGCCTAATAAATTAACCAGAGCTCCTTAGTGAAATGGTCAATTCTGTATCTGGAAGAAACAGTGTGTAAGATGAACCCAGAACACCTTTTCATACTACAAGCAAGGAAACTATCACAGAGCACCAGGATCCTGTCAAAAGGACTCAGGAGCCAACATGTAGTTTCCTACTGGCCAAAGATGGGACAATTTCAACATCAATAACTGAGAACAATGGATCAGTACCCATAAAATGTTTAAATCTATGAGTTCATGACTGTATAATACCAATCAAGCTATGTCAAATGTGAACCTTAGGATCCTTATCCAAACAAAGAAAGTAAAAGATTTAGAAGAAAATAAGAGAAATATAAACCCTGACTGGATATTTGATATTTAGGAAATACCACTTTTAGGCGTGACAATAGTATTGTGTTTTTTTTTTAAGCCTCTATCGCTGAGACATACACACTGAAATGTTTACAGATGAAATAATACAACTAGGAATAGCTCCAAAATAAGGAGAGGGAGAGTTGTAGTAAGTGGGATATAGACAAAATAAGACTGACCACAACTGGATAATTGCTGAAACTCAATGATGTGCATATGGGAATTCATTTTACAATTCTAATTTATATACTATGAAATGTTTAAAAAAAAAAGTGTTTAAAAGCTGAATTTTATTCATAGGCTTGTCTCTAGCCCTTTGACTATTTATTCTTACACATATCCATTCCAAGCTTACAGCAAATTAGGAAGAAAAGCAGGCGTACAACACAACAGAAGGGGAAAAAAGGCTAAAGGAGAAAGAAAACACTATGTAATGTAGTTACGAGATGTATTCCACATCTTACATTGAAATGGTTCTGGAAACAATTAAGTTTGGAAAAAAAGTTGGTTAAGAAAAACTAAACAGGTTTGTTTACCTCCTAACTTACCAATTTATTTATTGTGATTCTAAATGAAATATGCAAAATGCAGCCTTTCACAAACTTATTTGACAATAGAATCCTGTTAGGAGAGCGTTTGCAGAACCAGTGTTTGGCAAAAACTGTGGGGAAAACTAACCTAAGTTCAGATAATTACAAAAGAGTTGAAGCTGCAATCCTAGTGTACCTTGCATTTTTAGAAACAATAGTAAAACTAACTTATAAAAGAAAGCTAAAAGCAAGTTTATTAATATTTGTAATAATCACCATATACATGTTTAGGCACCAGTTACTTTAATGACCATAAATATTAAAAACCATAAAGTCTAATCTTTAGAATTTACAGGAAAAGACTTTCATTCCTGTAACTCAATGAGTTCAAGGCACATGACCACTTTCTCACAAGCTTCAGACCTAAAGTTAACTAATTCTGGTAGCACAGTGCTCATCATACAGCAGAACTTAATAACTATTAAGTAAATCAGTAAAAACACACACCAAAAAACTCCGCTGTGCACATAATTTGAATTCTTTTGATTGAATCCACTTACACTTATTGTTCTTGCTATAAATGTACCATTTATTCAATCAGCACCATCAACTTCTAACTATTGATATTGCACTGTTCTCTATAAACCCAATTCTGCACTTCTAACTTCAGGTCTAAAGAAAGTTTAAGTTTTCAAATCATTTATTCCATTTTGTCTCTAATCCTTTTCACTGATTTACCAATCATTCCTCATTTTGAGAAAGAAAAGCACAAGATTATTAATAATAGCTAATATGAGAAGGTTTACTCTGTCTCAGGCATTATTCCAACTACCCTACAAGTTTTGAAACAGTAAATCCTCACAAATACTTGGAGTTGAGGAATGGTGTCAAAAAAATGTCAGTATAACAAGATTCTATTTCCTTTTGATATAAAGACTATACCTCTTTGAGTTTGGGAATAAGTTTCATTTTTGGGACTGATTCTTTTAAAACAGGAACTTAACCGTCCCTACTCTGAAACAGGATCCTAGTCTCCTACAAAGGTATAGGAACAATTCGGAGTAGGAAAAAAAACATTCTAATCAGGCATGCAAAGAGGCTACTTCTTTCTGTCCTATTTGGGTACTTATTCAACTTTAATACACTGGTGCAGTGATAAACAGAAAAACAGAAAATAAGGTAAGAGGAATCATCTAACTAGTAAGACAGAGTCAAACTATAACCATTTTAACCTAAAGCTAAAATTATTCTGCTTATATTTTTAGTTTCTAAAATGCTTTAATCTTTTTCCTGGGGAAAATTTCTCACCTTGCAGTTATATCTGAACATCTCAATTACCTTATTCCCATATTTCACCTTGAAATACTATGCATCTACTGATTATAAAAAACAAAAAGAAATTCATTCAATCATCTAGGACAATGGTCCAGAAAATAAGAACAATGTAAAATTTTAAAATAAATATTGGCAATGGTTGACAATTTTCTTTTCTTGGGAAGGCCTATCCTTTATCAGGAGTTTATGTCCTACATTTTCAGTGTTAAAATTTCCTTTATTTTATATAATGATGGTGACAGTACACAGCAATCTTTTTTTTGGTATTTTTTAAGCATTCTTCCTTGGCAAAACAAAAAAATTGGCACCCCCTATGCCAAACTAATTTTTAAATTCCTAAACAATACTTTTCCCTGAAATCCAGAAATTTGAAAACCATTGCTCTAGTCTATATCCTGCTTATATAAGATAAGCTTCAAGTTAATTTTCTATTCTTTTCAAAATAGAATGTTACAAAATTTTAAGAAACTTTTTGGCTTAAGGAAATGTTTATGGTTTAATAACTTTTATAACTTAATTTCAAATGTTTATCGTGGTAGTGGTAGTTACTCTATTCAGTCTATTAAGCAAATCTAACAAAAGAGTATTTACCTGGAATAGGTAATTCTCATTAGACCTAACTTGACTTTATTCTGTCACTTACTCAACATTCATATAATTCAGTGTTAAATTCTTTCTTATACATTAATCCCTGGTTTTTTTAATTGATTGCTATTCATTTCGGAAAATAGATACATTGTATAAAAATATACATCTAAGATACAAAAAGCAAGACCCAAGAAAACAGGTATATGTCAATAGGTCTTACCAAGAACAAAACTTCCAAAAATTATTTATGAAGCAAGAGGTTTGGTTTCTCCCCCCACCACCATGTAAGTAAATAGGGAAGTAGTACATATATTTTTAAAGTTCTTACTAAATCCACAAACTTGGTAATATTTTAACCATTTGTACAATAACTACCATTGTTTTATGTCACAAGTTCCTAGAAAATAAACAGAACATAAAAGAGATGCTACTCACTCAAACCACCTATCTAACATTGGACTGAGAACTGTCACTGAAGCCATCATTGAATGGAAGATTATTCTAAACTTGTATTCAACAATACCTTTGAGAGAAAACTTGATCAAGATCCACTTTTTTCAATACAACACTTACATAAAAAGTTGACAGGAAAGTTTTAAATTGTGGATAGTTTAAACCCAGGAATAGTTAAGATGGGTAGACATCAGAATTATGCTCTCCACTTCTACCTTATCCCTCACCACTCATTCTGCCAAAGCAGATCTTACTCCAGGCCTGGTGAAGAAAAGAGTAATGGGTAGTGGGGTGGCCCTATCTCCTGTGAAAAAGAAAGAAAGAATTCCTGGTGTTTCAAGACAATACAATTTGACACTCAAGTTGGTGACTAATTATATATATTCTAATTATATCATGTTATATATAGAATTGCCTAACTACATTAGGAAATTATTTGTGGGCATAAATATCACTTCAAATATTCTACCTATTGTTAAAGTATGTTTAATAAATTTTAAAATTTACTTAAATTAAAATCATTTAAATCTGAGTTTAAATGATTAATTTTAAATTTATTTAAAAAAAATTATTTTTAATACTTACTACTTCAGCTTCTGTTCTCGTCTTGAATGTAATTACTGCATGAAGTGAAGAGTCATCAATCTGATAGTCTTCTATTTCACCATATTGCTTTAAATTAAAAAAAAAAGTATTTCCTCCAAATAAATATTTTGAAATATCCAAAAATCCTAATAAGTACTAAAACCATTAAAATACTATTAAATATAATCTAGAAGACATAACAATTTAAACTGGTTAACAGAAAAGAATGGTGAATAATTCATTTTAGTACTTGATATTATGAGATAAAAAGGTAGTCTTATCTTCTAATCTTATTTACCATTCTACAATTTCTAGAATTAGTGAAACTTAGTTGAACTGTTTTTTAAATGAAAGAAACAATGGTCAAAGCCTGAGCTTCCTTATTGACCTTCCTTTTATACTTGTTAATCCAATCCCAGGATAAATTCTTTCTTAAGCAGCATACTGAATCCTCAGAATATTCTGTAAATTGTGGTATCATTCCCAATAAATGGGGAAAAAAGATTCAGAAGATTTAAGTAATTTTCTCAAAGTAATTAAGTTAATTACCTGGGTGAGAGTCTAATTCTTTTAATTTAAAAGTTTAACACTCTGACCATGCTTTCACTTACTATATGCTTCACTATATGATACACTCTTTTAGGACATTTAAAAGCTAAACACGTTACATTAAGCATGTTTTTGGTTTGTTGGATTTTCCCCCCATGTGTAGGAAGATTTTCCTACAAACAGCAACCTTTATCACATAAAATTCTAGTCCTTTATACATCATAAATACTTTCCTTTTCTTTACCCAGAAATTAAATTATAACCACAATTTCATTAAATACACTCACACATCCCATAGAGAAAAATTCTGTAGAGCACAGTAAAGAGAATGGACCCTACAGCCACTCAGCTCTACCAAGTTATTACCTGTGTGAACTTGAACTTGAACAAGTTACTTAATCTCTTCCTGCTTTATTTTCCTCATCTCTAAAATGGGCATAATAAGGGTACCCACCCGATAGGGTTATCCAAATAACTCATAATCTAATGAGTTATTATAAGGCACTCAGAAGGCATACCTGCCACAAAATAAGTGCCCTATAACTTTTTAACTAAAATTTTTATTACCATTACTATTGATCCTGGTGGATAAATTAAAGAAAGCTTTTTGTTAATCACAATTTGTAATAGTTAATGGTCTTTTAATATTGTAGGTTTTTGTCTTTTATGTCTGTCATGTGTTCAAATTACAGGTTGAGATAGAGAAGCTAAACTTAAACCTGTACTCCAATTTAATTTTTAAATGTGAATTACCACTGCTAACTTTTGAGTGGAATTTCAATCTCCAAATGCATGTTAAGAATTTCCACTTAGATGCTCTGAATATTTCTCAAACTAAAACCATCTCAGTCTCACCAAAATACAATCTGAACAAACTCATCTGGTTTGTTCAGATTATTTTAGCATATTCATTGTTAGTTTCCTGTTCAGCTGTATAACTATACACAGTACACTTAAAGTATCTGGATCTCCTTTCCCTTGTGGAACGTGCAGAAGTGGGGTGCATGGCAGGGAAGAGCTGGACAAGATTATCTCCAAGCTCCTTTCTTTAACTCTTTGAATCTATCAAGAACAGGACTTTCCAGACTCCTCATTCTTAAGTATTAACCATTTTAGTTATTTCTTAAACATAAGCCATTTCTTTCAATAATTTATGTCCTGATAAAGTATCTGTAACTTCTGCAAGCCTGGAATATGATTGTTAAACACTTAAATCTGAATTTTCAAAAGGTTAAATCATTTGTGTACCTATCTACAAGCCTACCTATCCTTCAGGATCTTTGCTCCGGTTTTACTACCCCATGAAAATTTCCTCTACTGTTCTTTTTTCCATCATATGCCAGTGTGAAAGATACTTCCCTAAGTTACTAAAGTATTTATAGTATTTAACAAATTGAATTTGATTATAAGTTATGTTTGTAGTTTACTTTAACTGGTTTGTGTTAAGCCAAAATACGCAAAAGCCCTGTGGTTAGAGAACTAGTTATTTCTTTCATATCCACACAGCAGTAACTATAATGCTGAGGGTAAAACTGATGCTTAGTAACTAACCTTTGGGATACCACTAAGAATCACATGTAAGCTTAAAGGGTCATTTGGCAGGTATAATCTTCTCTGTTCAGCACACAAGCCTAATGAATCCCAGGAAGTCCAAGTTTAATGGATTGGCAGGGACTAGAATTCCATTTTCCTTTCTCATAGGTCAATCTATTACCATTAGATAGACTACCTTTAATTACACCCTGGTACTGATTAAGGCGACTTCAAGGTCAATTCTGGGTTAGCTAGATCAAGAATACAATATTAACAAATAAAATCTCATTTTAATTAAAAAAAAAAAAAACTCTGGATGGCCCATGTAACATGTTAAATTTTTCCTTAAAAGTAAATATCAAATGAAACCACAGAATTTCCCTCTCTGAAACAAAGTTTAAATTATTCATTTCACAATATCTGAAGTATAAGAATAGTAACATTTCTTCCAGATAATTAAACAAAAAACTCCTATAGTTTGTTCTTAATTAAATTAACAAGAGATTATAGATTAGTCAAACCCTTTGCTTAGATTAACAGGTTGAAATTACTCATGTCATTTCCATAATTTCCTCTTTAATTATATTATCCCGAACAATGATTATCAGTATTTGTTTTGTTGGGCAGTAAGAGAGTACCGCAAAATGTGGAAGAAGATCTTCTCTATCACTCTCTGTAAATGCAGAAATCTCCAATGCCCTGGGACGGTGATCCACCACAGCATGACCAGGTACACCTCGCCCTCGACCTCGACCCCTGCCTCGGCCATGAGCTGCACCTCGACCTCTTGAATGAATTCCTCTACCCCGACCAGATGAAAGAATTCCTCGTTTGGCAGCCTAAAAGAGATTAGACACACAGGTTAAACAATGTTTTAACTACCAATACAAGCCAAGTATTATACTCTGGCAGATGAGTATAACTTTTATTCAATTTGACAACATATTCAAATGTCCTGTAAAAGGATCACATAATTTAAATTGGGATTTTAGTTTTTAAAGTGAAAGCAAATTTAGGTAGTTAATGAATTTAAGCAACAAAATAACATTAAGGTTTTGAAATTAATGAACGTGCCTTTTTCTAAGCTCTTGGTCTCTAAGACATCTGTATGTTAAGGATACATAACAAAAAAAGACCAGCAACTCTTAATTTCCAAATAATATAAAGTAGTGAATGTTACTTCAGAAGTCAGGTTAATATACAGATATATAATATCTACGTACACAATAAATACATTTTTCCAGTTATGACATTCAAATATAATGTTTTTATTTGTTGACTTCGGTAGGTAGTTATCTCAAATTCATCATTTTGATCACTTATAACTAACATTATTACAGAACCAATGAAGCATACTAATTCATATTCTACCACATTACTCTGTATCAACAGGACACCATTCCTTCATTCCACAACTATTTAATGAGCACTTCCTGTGTGCAAAGCCTTAGGTAACCCTCATGAAACTCAAATCCCAGAGGAGTAAAGAGACATTAAACAACTAAGTTATTCACTTATATTAATAAGAAGTAACTCAAAAAGTGAGGAAATGCTTTACTTAAAGATTTGAACAGAACTTTAAAGATTTGCGTGAATAATACAATAGAATGAATGTTCCTTGAAGTTGTTTTTGTTTTGTTTTGTTTTGTTTTGTTTTTTATTCTCTGCTTTATACCCAGCACCTACAACAGTAGCTGGCAGATTGTACTTAAAATTTTTTCAATGAATCAGAAAAACAAAGAATGAAAAAGGCAAAAGTGAGGTATGGATTACAGCATGGACAGAGGCACCGAGGCGGAAAGGAACGTGGTTTTCCAAAGAATTAATAAAATCCAATGCAGCTGAATGGACAGATGAGGCTGGACAGAGAGAGAGAGTTGGATCATGTATAACTTTAAGGATCATGTTAAGGATTTTGATTTTTATTCTAAGAGCCATGAAAATCAATTAAGAGATTTTAAGTAGTAAAATAGAGTGACGTAATCAAATTGGTGTCAAAAATGATATTCTGGCTAGAGTTTTAAGAACAGAGCAGAAGGAAGAAGGGAACAAGCTGGAAAACCAGTCAGTATGCCACTACAGTAGTCCTAGGACCTGAAGATGAAAGTTTGACTACGCTGGTGACAATGGAGATAGAGAGAAGTAAATATATTTAAGATACATTAAGGAGTAACACATATAAAACTTGGTAATTAACTGGATACGGACATTGAAGGAAAAAGAGGAATCAATTAAGACTCCTAGATTTGTAGTTTGGGTAACTGCATAGATGGGGTGTAGGAACAAGATAAGCTCCTATATGTTGAGTCTCAGAATGTGACATTAAAGTGGAAATATCAAGCAGACACAACTGCCAAATCTCTGCTAGTATAAGTATTTCCGTTTCTTCATCTCAAGACAGTTAATCTTAATATTAGCTAAAATAATCATCTAAAATCCAAACAATAATGTTACATGACATAAGCCAGGCAAAGAAAGACAAATACTGTATGATCACCTCACCTCACCTATACGCAGATCTAAAACAATCAAACTCATAGAAGCAGAGGGCAGAATGGTAGTTATTAAGGGCTGGGGGGTGGGGAACAGGAGAATGGGGAGATGTTGGTCAAAGGGTACTAAGTTTCAGTCAGATAAGGAGGAATAAGTTCTGGAGATCTATTATTATCCAGCCTGGTGACTACAGTTTATAATAACATATTGTGCACTTGAAAACTGCTAAGAGAGTAGATTTAAAATTTTTATTTTCATCAAAAAATGATAAATATGTGAGGTGATGGATATGTTAACTTGATATAATCATTTCACAATGTATACATATATCAAAACATCATGCTGTATATCATATATACGTAATTTTTCATTTGTGAATTAAAATGATAAAAAATTAAAAATCTAAATAATAAGCTTAAAAGGTCAAGGACTGATGTTAATATAGAGTAGTACATATAAAAGTATGCTTTGAGGAATATTAATGCCTCAAAATGCTCTGTGAAAAGGGGGGTCCATGGACAAATAAATTTGAGCAACACTGAATATTTAATATATATTTTTAGAGATTAACAAATTAAAAGCCTCCAAGAACCCCTACAGTCAAAAAGCATGTTTAATATAACCTTTTTAAGGCTATATTATTCGGCCTGAGAAACTTCTTTCACTAATTATCTATTAACAACTAACAGAATTACTGTGGTAGATGAACACATTCTGGGAAATACTGCATTACTGCATATACTAATATTAACTGCAAACTAAATTTAAGCCACCATAAAAGAAAAATAGAAAATGCCATTCTGTTTTTAGCTATACCATAATAAAAATGCAAAACATAAACTAATAAAGAATCTTGGTAACACTATGATTTATTACTATAATAAAATTATGGGCCAGAATTTTGAAAATATTTTGTTTCAGAAGTCCCACCAACACTGGTATGAAATCTCCAGAATGGGGAAAACACAATTTCTGTACTAACATAAAAGAAATCTATCTTTTTCAAAGCCTTTTTTCCCTCCCAAAACCTTGGGCAGGACACACATGCAACCAGATGACATTTTCAGAGAATGCAATGTATACAAGTTTAGGACAATATCATATGGCCTCCTATGATTCTCAGACAAGAGAGGGCCTTACAGCAAGTCTGGTAGCTGTTAAAAGTTAAGTCCCCAATACCTGAATGGCAGTATTCAACACAGATTTCTACTGTGTTGCAAAAAATAATGATTAAGGTGCCAACAAATTCTGAAGAAAGCATTCTCAGATTAAGTAAAATAACCTAAAATACAAAAAATTTAAATTATTGTATCAAACAATGATATAGACATGTACCAATTATATTAATGGCACTAATGTCTCTTTCTGTACTTCAAAGTGTAATTCCAAGTTTTAAACATCTTTTTGCTAAATATTAAAAATTCTCATGTCATGTAATAGGACCAATTTCACTAGGAGTTGTTTCTTATATAAATAACCATATAACTAAATTATAAGCAGGTAGTTTATTTTCTCCTTTATAAATATCCACAGCACCATCTATAGGCAAAACTCAAGTAAGCATGTTCTGCAATATTGTTCTCAATATAGTTCTACCACTAGAAGTCTGACTCTTACAGCAACTCAATTTATCTGCAAAGAATATCTCCATAAGAATACCTGAAAAGTCTTTAATAGTTACTGTCCCAGGAAGGCAGACCAAAAGCAGAAAGGGGAAAATTCACTAGACATGGAGGGACTTGGGTGTACAGGTAGAATTACTGCCACTCCTCATTAAATAAGATTTTCTCTAGTAGCTCTGAAAAATTTGTTAACCTCTTCTCTTTTCCCTATATCAACGTCCCAATATGTATGCCAGGGATTACCAACAATTGTTGACTAGAATGAAGGGAATATACTTTCAAATTAACCAATATAACTATATCTGCTCCTTTTAAGTATACTACATAGTTGTGATGAAACATACTTCCAGCTGTAATTCTGTATACTTTCTCCTAAGTTCAGTGACTTCTTCCCCAGCCTGCATCTTCTTATATAAATCCAGTTCTGTGTCAAGCAATTCTTTCTGCATCTAAAATATAGATATTAATTAATATTTTATGTGACAACGTATCCTGCATTTACACAAAACTTTTTTACAAAGAACTTTTACACATTCCCATTTAATCCATACATTTCTTTTCTATCTCCAGTACTACCACTCTATCCAAGCTATAATATTCCACACCTCCACAATACTGCAATAGCTTCCTGAAGAAAGCATTCTCAGATTAAGTAAAATAATCTAAAATACAAAAAATTTAAACTATCGTATCAATGATATAGACATGTACCAATTATATTAATGGCAATACTGCAATAGCTTCCTAACTTGTTGCTACTTTCACTGACTTCCCTATAATTCATTTTCCATACATTAGCCACAGGGAGATTTCTGTAGCTTGATATGGAGTAATTTTCAGGAAATAACTGAAAAGAAGAGCAAAAAAAAAAAAAAAAAAACCCAAGGTGCTAACGAGCAATATACAGTATGCTTTTATGCAGGAAAGAATACACACACAAAAATGTATGTGTGTGTGAATACACATATATATACACATACATATATCTATAAAAAGAAATATTAGACGGATAAAACAGAAACAATATTGATATTGATTACCTACAGAGGGTGGACAGGAATAGAGTGTCAGGGATCAAAGGGGAAGAGATCTTCTATGTATACCCTTTTTATATAGTTTGGCTTTTGAACCATGTTAATTGTTTTACTAATTCAAAAAATAAAATTAAATCAGCAAGAACTGGGGCTGGGGAGGGGATCCAAAACTGAGCACAAATAGAAGTAAACCTAACTTTATCAAGTTCATAACTACACAAAAGGAAAAAAAGTAATTCTAGACTACAGTTCTCACTTTACATACTTAGATGGAATATACTGAGGTTGTCAAGAATGCAAGTAAATTTTGAATTTTATATTTAGTTAGTTGTTGAAGTGGTATTGTATCAATTTTGAAACTATTCTGAATGTACTATAGGACTGTGTCAATGAATAATATATTGATATTAGTGGAACCAAGTTGTAATTATGAGAACAGGAGATAAAATATAGAATAAGAAAAGGAAGAACCATGTGGTGTTAGATTAGAATTAGAAATATCAATATACGTCATAATTTTATACATATACATACATATACACACTCCAAGTATAAATACTGTGTAACTCTGTGGTTTTTTCTTTAATCATTTATTACCATCTGAAATTATCTTGCTCACTTGTTTGTATCTAATAGGTTAATCTACCTGAATGTTCCCCTTTTCGATCAATCCATTCTGTACAGTGCTGTCAGAATGTTACTTCTCTGTCATTAACCTTTTATATCACCAATGACTTACAATATAAAGCTCAAACTCCTCAGTCAAGCATTCAAGTACCTACATTATTTTGTCCTCAAGCTACCTTTCAAGATTATCCATAACTATTTTCCTAATTACTGACTTTCCAATTATAACTCCACAGGATTCAAAAGATTAGTAGAGTTTACTTGTTTGTATTTATTTATTTATTAATGGCAAGGGGAGAACAGTACATACAATGGTCAGATTTTGAACAAAGGATAATACCTAAAAGAAAAGCTAAATCTTAAAAATGTAGTGTTTCATGTTTTTTTTAATAAGTAATAGGAATAACAACACAAATTAAAATACCTGAGTTTTAGTTTTTATACTTTTTGGAAGACAGCGTCCAGGAGAAGCAGCTTTGACCTCATCTTTCAATTTAGTAATATTTTTTGTCAAAATCTCTAAAGTTTTCATTATTTCTGCTTTATCTTCAGACTTCATTGTTTTGTTTTTCTCCAGTTTTGAAATTAACATCTGCCAAATTTTTAAAATGAGAAAAATATTAACATATTTACTCCTACTATCATTAACAAAGCAAACACAGCAAAGTAAAGTATAAAAATAAATAATACTACTTTTAGTTTATGCATTCATGACAAGGCTAACAACCACTAAGTAAAAATAGCAGAATAGCAGATCTGGTGTTGCTAACTATTTAACAATTCAAGTCTTACTTTTGGTTTACTTTGTGAAGAACTATATTATTATTTGGGTCTCCTAAAACATAAGTTCAAAGCACACAACCAGAAGAAATTCAATTCTATTACAGAAAAATTGTCAATTTGAAATAGTATCAACGATTTTACTTTCTAATCTATATGTTGATATTATTGCCTCTAAGTATTTCCACTCTATATGTAGTCTGCAGCCCAGAAAGAACCAGAGGAAGTTTTATGGTTCCTTTCATATAGTGAGATATTAGAAAAATTGAATGTTTAATTACTTTCTTTGTCATAGTGAACAAAAATTGGCTAGCCTAAGAATGATATCCCCAACATGAATATCAAACAAGATGATAAGTAAGGTAACATGAAATAGAAAAGCCACACAATATTACTCCGAATTATCTGGTTCTGAGTCAAGGACAGCTTCAGTTTTTGGCATAAAGCACTGTGATTTCTCTTAGTCAAGAACTGAGGCTAATTAAATGTCATAAATTAGAGCAGCGTTGTCCAAAAGAAATAATGTAAGCCACATAAGTAATTCCTAATTTTCTAGCAAGATAAAAAAGAAACAAAATTAACTTAAAAATATATTTAACCCTATATATCCAAAATGTTATATTTCAACAAAAATTACTGTGATGTTTTTTCTTTGTACCACATCTTTGAAATCTGATGTATATTTTATACTTATAGCACATCTCAGTTTAGACCAGACACATTGCAAATACTAAATAGTCAGATGTGGCTTCTGACTGCTGTACTAGACTAGAGGACTAGAGGATCTCAATTCAGTAAGGAAAGGTACGTTATCAACATTGAGAAAAAGCTTCCATTTCATTATCTGTTCAACAAACTACTGTGGAGGAACATAACTGAATGAATACTACCTTATTTTCATTTCATGTTGATAACCATAATTCCATTTAAACTATACCCACCATTTACTGTATGCTCTTTATCTCCAATACATTATCATTGGTAAATATGTCAGTTTACCATTACCGATAATAGTAAATCTGTTTCTCAAGACTATTTAGTGTAAGATTAAATTCACTCAAAATTATAACATTTATAAATATATTTTGCCAAATCTAACTTTAACATTTTACCTTCTGTGTTTCAATGTGCTTTTCTAAAATTTCTTGTTTCCTTTTCCTTACATCCTGCTGAAGTTTCAGTGCCTCCTAGAGTCAGGGATTAAAAATATTATTAGAATATTACTAAGAGCAAACAGTATTATTCAAGAGGACAAAAGTGGTTGTAATTGCAGAAGCTTAGCAATAAAAATTAGATGCAAAGTTTTCCTATGTAAAAATTAAAATATGTACAAGTTTCAAAGATCAATCACAGGACTCTTTCGTTCAAAGAAAAAATTAATATTTACTGATACACTGGGGTAAATAAAAGCTTGGTGATGGCAAACAAATACCTTTTAGTCTTTTAGTCTAATTTTGTGATACGGACTGAAAAAATACATACAAAAAGATTTCCTATATGTAAATTTCCATACTTACTAGCTGTACTTACCTGTTTTTTTTTCTGTGCTTCATTATTATCAACTGCAGAAGTGGAAACAAGTAAGGTTTTTTGTGCAGCCTTCAAAGCAGCTGGATTATACACTGTTTTTGTTAGGCCAGTGGATGTAGACAACACCTACCAATACAAATTCAATTTCTTAAAAAATGCATCAACGATTCATGATTTCCTAAGTTTTGTTTTCTATAAAACTTAACTTTAAAGCACTACTGTCAAACTTCAACTTCAAAGTACATTGAACTAACTTCATTATATAATAAAAATAACTGAATCATATTTGGTGGTTTGAAAGGTAGGATATAAATGAGGAATAAGCCCTAAAACGAAAAAAATTTAAATCAACACCAAATACCTATAGAAAAAGATATTATACAAAGACAAACATACAAAAATGTCAAATCAAGAAAAAACATTACCATTACTATATGACTGAGAAACTATTAGTTTGTTGAATACATTTACTATTATTCCTAATGATTAAAGCAAAAACCACACACAAGAGCACAGCACAGGAGAAAAATGGATGGTGTCCCTCAGACAATTTTACGTGATCATTTGCAATTCTGAAATACAGTCTATTGCATTCACTCTCCATTCCTTTGCTAGCAATGCTCCTTCTGCTTGAAGTGACCTTATTCCCTTAAACCGAGGTCTCAGGTTCAGCATAACACAATCAAGACCTCCACAAAGCCCTAATCATTTCTCCCTTCTATCCAGATCCTTATATTAAATTTTACTCTTTCAGTTATTAGGTAAAAATTCTATTAGCTATTTTTAGCTAGTATTAACTATCTAATAAAAATGACTTAATGATATATTAATTAACATGTCTTTCTCCCCATCTACACTGCAAGGGCCCTGTAACCAAAGACCACAACTTTCTCCTCTTTGTGCTTCTTCCAGTAGCTAAGTCTTGCTACCAACTAATTATGAAATCAACAGGTAAGATCAAGCACCTTTTTAGGCCTCAGTTTACTTATTTATAAAATAAGGAAGTTCAACTTGATGGAGGCTAAGGTCCTTATGAACCCAAAAATTCATTCCATGAGGGCAAGGATTTTTTTTTTTTTTCTTTTTGCTTGGTTTGTTGCTATAACTTCAGTGCCTAGAACAGTGCCAGGGCACACGGTAAATACTGAATAAGAATTTTTGTACTAAACTAAATGGAAATAATTACAGGTCAGAGTAGACCACCTTTTATACACAAGGGTCAATTCCAAAAACAAAAAAAAGGTATTTATAGGCTGCCTTTTTTATCCTTCAAAAGCAAAACAGTTATAAGTGCCATGGGGTAGTCGGTTACTGGTTCTTAGAAAGGAGCCTAGGGATCCCTGTAGGGAGATCTACAAATGCTATAAAAACTAAACATGAAACCATGTATGTGAACACTGTAATTTCCCAGAGGAAAAAACATTCCTTCTGAAGTCTTAAATGGAGTTTATGACCTAAAAAAGGTTAAAAGAACTAATCAAGTGAAAAAGTAAAAATGAGAAAAACGGCTCTACTTTTCAGCTACATTTAAAATGTTAACATCTGGGTAACAGAGAAGTAGCAACCTGAAGACCACTTTCTAATCTTTCATCATGAAATTAGATTAGTTTACATCACAAAGCTTAGACAACTCATCACTATTCTAAGTAGTCAAGAATGTCTTTGCCCCTAAATGAAATAAAAACCTAGAATACTGTAATTGTACAAGTTCCATATAGTACAACTGATGTTTAAAAATAAAAGTTCTCAACAATACTTGATGTGTGTCAAAATTTGATCAGCAATTTTCTTCAATGATGAAAACTAATACTCAGATATCACTAACAAATATGAAATGGTTGCACTCATTAAAATATGGAGTAAAACACAAATTTCGTTTATGGTCTAACTTCATTAACCATTCTTTGTAATTCTAGAGATAAATTTCTTCCATACTACCTTACCACATCATAAAATGCCCAACTGTATGACTATACAAAGGTGAGACAGTAACTCTTATAAGGGGAGAGACGGAAGATAATCTGCTGAAAACAGAGTCTGAGTGTTTCACAAACTGTTTTCCTCATGATGGTTCCGTAACAAGCTGAAAAGTTGTGACTAAAAAAAATTCCTATACTCAAGTAAGTTGGAAACAATAAATATCATAAATGTACTTTCCAATTTCAAATGTGTATTATAATAAAAGCAGAAGTAAAGAAACCCATATAATTTATTTAATCCAGCATTTCTCCAACTTCAGTGTGCAGAGAACAGTCCTTTTCAAAGCATCCTTAACATCTAACATCAGACGAGGCAGTGCTTGTTCAAAGTGCATAAAAGTATCTGACAAGAATAAGACTCCTTTATTCTTAGAAGAATTCCCATTTCCTTGTTTTATCCAGGAACTTCCTTCCATAAAAACAGAACATTCACTAATATATTGAGCCTAAGACTCAATGATTATAAGACATGCTATCATTTTATATGCCCCTAATAACGAAAAAAAGGCTTTCAATTATAACCATAAACACCAACGACTATAAGATAGACCCCAATTTCAGAGGTGTTAAAATGTAAAAAAAAAAAAAAAAAAAAAAAAAAAGTGTCTTAGAAATAATGAATATGTAATTACAAATATTGCTTACTATTTGAATCTACTTGGTTCCAGAGTTTAGATGGCAAGAGATACATGTATTTTCAAAAGATAAAAATCTATTAAAAATGAAACCAGTGGAGGGAAGTGACGAGCCCAAAAGAAAAGAAGATGCTATAATTCCTAAGAACATAGTCAAAGCACAGACAGTAGCCTTTCCAAACAACCATATCCTCTCTATTTTCCAAATGGGTTTCTGTATGTGCTATAATTTTTACATATGTATTTTACTTCTAGACACTTAAAAATTTCAACTGTTTATGAATTCTTTTGGACTTTCTACATATATAATCATGCCATTTGCGAGTAAACAGTTTTGTTTCTTCCTTTCCATCCCTTATATGGTTTATTTCACTTTCTTTCCTTAGTGTATGGGTTAGACCCTCCAGTACAATACTGAGAAAGAGTGATGAGAATAGACATCCTGGTCTTGCTCCTGATCTCAGGGCAAAAGCAGTCAATATCTCACCATTAAATATAATGTTAGCTGTAAGGATTTTTTGCAGATATCCTTTGTCAAACTGAGGAAGCTTCTCTCTATTCCTCCTTTGCAAAGTTTTTAATGTAACTAAGTAGCGAACTGCATCAAATGTTTTTTCTACCAAGACAATCATTTGGGGGTTTTTCCTCCCTTACTCTGTTAATATGGTCAATTACACTGATTTTCAAGTGTTAAATTAACCTTGAATTTCTGGAATAAATCCTACCTGGCCATGATGTATTATGTATTTAATAAATCACTGGGCATTTGCTAGTATTTTGTTTAGGATATTTGTGTTTATGTTCATGAGAGATACTGGTCTATAATTTTCCTTTCTTGTAGTATCTTGCCAGGTTTTGGTATCAAAGGAATGTTGAACTCAGAAAATGCGTTGAAAGGTATCATGTGCTATGATGTTAAAATGTATGTTACTAATACCTCTTACTTTCCCTAAAGAGACAGAGGTTATAATCCATTAAACACCACCTTATTTTATTTCCTATGTAAAATATTACCAGACATAACTACTAGTAAAGAAAGAGAAAAAACATTAGTACTTGTAAAGAAAGAGAAAAAACAGCTTTTTCTCATGGATAAGAATGGAAAGAAAAAAGTATTTTGTAACAATTACTACAAAAAATTATTACAAATTAAGTCACCCAAGTATCATTTTTTAATAAACAATGCCCAAGTTGGAATTAAATACATAAGAAACACTGTTATGATGCTTAACACATTGACTGCCACACTAGAAAAAAATTTTTTTTCCTTGGGGAGATGGTGTTTTACCACAAAAATAGAATAAAAACTTCAAAAACAAAATGATCCTTTCTAATTTAATGAAAAATGAAATTATTGACTTCTATTCATTTAATCCACATTTTTGGAATTTGTCAATATTAACTGTAACAATAAGAACACTAACAAGTAAAATTTTCACGAACCAACTGCAGGGTTTTGCCCAGGTTTTGTTTCACGAGGCCCCGAGCTCAAAACTAGCATGAGTTAAATACAACTCACATGGCAGTTAATGCTTTAAAAGCCATACTCAAAATAAGTAGCTCTAACAGGTTTTTAAAGCAGAAATACCTTGTTTCAATGCAATAGAAAGGGTAATTGAGAAGTTACGTGGATGCTTACTAATGCAATTACTGTGTGATCAATTTTTATAATTAAGTAATCATCTCTTCAGTAAATATGAATGTTCATTTATGATATTCACTTAAAGTAGCACATAGTTGTGCATCCTATGCCAAGCCTAACTAATTGAGAATTCTAGTGAGAAGGTTAGGATTTTAAAGTTAAATTTATAAAATATTTTCAGAAATTAACAGTTTTTTTTCTTCCAAGAATACTAAGTATTCACTTTTTAATCCATTGATCTATCCTATCTTTTCTTTTACTCTTTTTAAAATTTTTAAAATTTATTTTAATTGACAAATAAAAATTGTATATAGATGTTCCTCAATTTACGATGGGGCTATGTCCCAATAAACCCATCATAAATCAAAAATATTGTAAGTTGAAAATACATTTAATACCCCAGAGTAAACCCATCATCAAGTAGAAAAATTGGAAGTCAAACCACCATAAGTGGAGGATTATCTGTATATTTATCACATATATCACGTTGCTTTGAAATATATACGTAGTGGAATGGCTAAATTAAGCTAATTAAAACTTGCATTACCCCACATACTTTTTTGCGGTGAGAACACTTAAAATCTACTCTCTTAGCAATTCTCAAGAATACAATATATTGTTATTAACTATGATCACCATGTTGTACAATAGATCTCTCGAACTTATTCCTCCTATCTAACTGAAATTTTAAATCTTTGACCAACATCTCCCCAATCCCCTACCCTCAACCCCTGGTAAGCACCATTCTACCCTCCGCTTCTGAATTCAACTTTTAAAGACTCCATGTATCAGTGAAACAGACAAAGAGACTAAAGGAAACAAAAGAATAAACAATCTTAGAAATATTTTAACAAATATAAAAGTAAAAAATGTGTTCAGTCAGTAATCAATTTTTGCTATAATAGCTTAGTTCTCAGAAAGTTAAGCAAAGCAAATACTTTCAAATAAATCACATTTTCCTATAAGAAACATAATCCAGGTAATAATCCTGACAGAGGCCAATGCACTAAAACATAATTAAGAACAGTCAATAACCATTTATTGGAAAGTTAGGAAAGGAAATTATCGTAAACCCCTTAATCTTTATATTTATTTTTATTTATTTATTTATTTATTTTTGAGACAGGATCTCATTCTGCTGCCTGGGCTAGAGTGCAATGATGTCATCACAGCTCACTGCAACCTCAAACTCCTGGGCTCAAGCTATCTTCCTGCCTCTGTCTCCCAAGTAGCTGGGAACACAGGCACATGCCACCATACCCACCTAATTGTTCTCTTTTTTCCAGAGACAGAGTCTCACTATGTTGCTCAGGCTCCTAATCTTTATATTTATAAAAGTAGCAAAATTACACAACAAATCCAAATTTTAAAAATCAAAGGGTTAAGAACAGCTACCATGTCTGGTTCTCACTATTAAATTGGAACTAATCGATCAGCACCCATGTGTACATATGGTAGTAAAACTCAACGGAAATCAAGCAGGTGGGAGGGGGGAGGAAGGGATGGGTAAATTCACAACTAATGGGTGCAATGCACACTATCTGGGTGATGGGCACACATAACTTTGACTCAAACTGTACAAAAGCAATTCAAGTAACCAAAACATTTGTACCCCTGTAATATTCTGAAGAAAAAAAAATAAAGGAGAATGACTACCTTTTACTGCTAAGGAAACAGAAAGTAAGACAAGAGTAAAACTTGTTCAGCTTCATACACAATGGCAGCTGCTAAATCAAGAGCTGTAGTCTCTATATGACATGCAATGTTCTTTAAATTATACTACACAATTTCCCTTTTAAAAGTTCCATGGTATAGATGTTAACATATCATTATGTAAAGGGGCCAAGTAACAAAAAAACTATAGAAAAACAACATCCTGTATCATAAATTTGATATCTAAAACTGATACGATAAAGAACATTAAATATTCAATTGATTACACAGTTTACCTTCTTATAACTTAGAAGGGCTTTAGCAAGGGTTTACTGGGTGTTGCTTATAGGGAGAGTATAAAATGTTACATTTGTGTACTTATTTGGTTTAACAATGACAAAGGATACTGCAGATATTAACTTTGAGCTTTCCCCTGCCTTCAATTTAAAAAAGAATCTTTTAAATAATATTTGATGATGGGGAATATTCTTCTATTCTTCCTAAGACTTCTCTAAACCCCCTAAGGGTTGGGGAACAGAAACCGAAACAACCAAGGAGATGCTAAATTAAGATGTTACTCTATAAAGAGGTTCATTAAAGATAACTAAAAGTTACATACTTATAAATAATTTTTCTTAAAGAGATTCCTTACAGTATTTATTAATTTTTTTCTGTAAATAGCCTGCTACCACTGATAAATTTTCACAAATTCAGTTAGTGGTTATTACTATTAATATAGTAAATACTGGTATATACAGTGGTTACCTATTAGTAAAGTTATAGTATCAATTCCAAATTTGTACCCATTTTTTCTAAAGCTATACAAAATACTCGTAAAAAGTAGTAATAAAACAACAGCAAAATATACTACAAAAATTTTGTAAAAGCTGTGAATACAGACTTCAATCTCAAGAGTCCAAATCTTGACATAAACAGATCCTAAACATTACCAGGCATTTTAGATGTCTCCAGAATTGCTCGGTAGTACACTAAGGTACAGCAGAACCTAGTGTTTTTCTAAGTTTTATTGTTTTTAATTGACAAAATAATAATTATACATGTTTATGGGGTACAGTGTAATGTTTTGATATATATATTGTGTAATGACTAAATCAGGGTAATTAGCATATCCATCACCTCAAATACAGTTTTTTTTGGTTCCGGAATCACTTATTATCAAGGAGGATAAACCTAATCAAGGTAAATATTTGATACTGCTAAATTTAGTAGCACAGACTAAGCAACACAGCTCAGAGAAGGAAGGGGGGTCAAACGGAAAAATGTGGAGGTTTCATGGGAGACAGATTGTTCAATCTTTAAAGAATAACTAGAATTTAGTTAGGCACGGGTAAATGCACTCCAGAAAAATCACCACCAAAAAAAAAAAAAGGAAATAAAAGGCAGGAAAGGGCAAGGGACAATAAGCAGAAAAGAACTTCCTAGGGTAGAAAGGAAAGACTAGAGCAAAAGTAACAGAACCAGAATTGTTGTGGTATCGATGAGCTGTGAATCAAGCAACATAATTTAGCTGAGAAGCTGAAAGCTTCTGTAATGAATTAACATTAAAATATGTTTGAGAGTAGGATAGTCACAGTGTAAACTAAAGGAGGAAAATTCCAGGATGCCAGCTAAGACACAGTACCCAGAGGCCAGGGAACTGAAGGTGACAGAGAAAAAGAAGTAGACTACAAAAACAAGTAAATGACTATAAAGCTTTTAGATCATACTGCTTAGAAAATGTTACCACTTCCTGAGCTAGGAGATAGAAGTTAAATTACATGGAAAATAATGAATTCATTTTAGGCACGTTATGCCTGAAGTAATGCTGAGATATCCAAGACAAAAGTCTGATACACAGAATGAGATTCAGATTCAAATTTCTAGAATTGCCAAAGTATAACACAGTAAATAAGGAAAATAATATTCTGAAGAACAAGTGAAGACAGCAGGTCAGCTATCTCACTAGATGCTTTGTTTATCTATGAAATCAATTTCCTTTGTAATCTTCAGAATGGAAAGAGCCAGGGACTAGAAATATGAGACCCAGATTCTAGTTCTGGCTCAGTAACTCATAGTATATAGACCAAACCATAAAACTATTTGGGTCTTGGCTTTCTTATATAATGTGAAATATATAGAAATGAGAAAGATTATCTAATTCTAACATTCTATGATTTCACATACCTCAAAATAAGACTAAAGATCAGGACATTCACTCATACCTAAACAGAAAAAAATAACACATCTACACAGAACTATAAGACAGATCCATAAAAGTTCTTAATTTAATCAATATTTACCCCCTCATTTAAAAAAAGACATGACTAAAGGTATTGTCAGGCTACATCAATAGCTGTTTAGTAACAAACAAAAAACTTACATTTATATCATCCTTTCCAGTTTACAAAATTACTTCTAAATAAATGACTTTATTTAATCCTCACAAAACCCCATGAGCAAGACAAATATCACCATCACCATTTTACAGACGAGTAAAAAGATTCAGGAAAGTTAAGAACACTGCCCAATGTCATGCAGTTAGTAAGTGAAGAGCCAGGGCTCAAACTCAGGTAAAATTCCTAATTCCTGGCCTTTTCTATTAGGCTGCCAGAATTGTCAAATTAAAATGCACAGTATCTCTAAGGAAAATAAAGTAAATAAAAAGAAAAAAACAAAAAGAATGGAGCACATGGAAAAATAGTGAGAGGCAAGTATTAAAATGCTGATGCAAAAAATAAAAAAAGAAAGGCAAGTATTTTTTCTTTTTCAGCAAATGGAAAGCAAAAAGGTAGGAAACAGGAGATACAGATACTATTAAGAAGCAAGTTTGAAACTATGAAAAAAATTAAAAATTAAGATGCCACCTGAAAACATTTATGAAGCCAAGACAAACACATCATGCTATTCTTCTTACCTTTTCAGTTGCTGAAACAGATGGCTTTGATACAAAACCCAACCTGTCCTTCACAGATAACTTAGTTACATTCTAAAAAAATTAAAATGGACATATTCAGTGTTTCCCCAAACATATATTAAGTCTGTTGGGATTCTGAACATTCTGATTCTACTTATATACACCGAATCTATGCGTATACTGATGCTAATCACAAAAACTTGGGCATTTTTTTAAAGAAAGAGAAACAGAAAGAAAATGTGTGTGGAAAAAACAAAAATAAACAGTATGCAATATTACTCAATCATGAAAAAGTATGGCGTAAAATAAGAGGTCTGAGCCAGGTAGTTGCTAAAGTCCCTTCCACTCACATGAAATCATAAATTATTAGAATCCTATGCTAACAAGTAGAAAGTCTGAACATACTGAATATTAGATTTGAGTACTTAAAATATATGCCCACTTCATGAGTTTAACAATTAGTGCCATTCTTTCCTAAAGTATGTTTCTTTTATATCCAAATACACTGTATTTGGTGATGATTTGGAATATTAGGATTGGGGATTTTTAGTAACTAATAATTTACTAATTTACATTCTTTATGTTCTTATAGAATCACAATATCTTACTCTTCAGAAATTATCTAGAAGACTATTTTAATAAGGTGGCATCCATTAGCTAAGTAGTATACTACATTCTAACTTTACTTTACACATCAAATGCTGAAACATATGGAAACAAAGGAAAGCTAAGTTTCAGAGACTGAGAGTATAGAAAAAGAGACTGCCACTCAAGTGCGGAAGAAAGTGGGAAGGAAATGACATATGGAGAAGAGAATCCTAGAATCAGGAACAAGTGATACAGAGTTCTGAGAGAGCTCTAAAAGTACTTGAAACAGTATAATATCAAGTATGCTTAACCTGATAGTTTAAGTCTTCCCTTTCCAAAAGCTTTTAATCTAGTCTACTACACAATTATCTCTGGAACAGAATTCTAATTAAGTAAAAAGATGATAGAAAAAATAAGCTTTAGTGTACTGAACTTCACTCTTCAGGCAGTTTTGCTGAAATATACCACTTCCACAAAGTGAAAGAGAAATTGTTCTCATAAGTAAGTATGAACTGGAGAGAAGAATTTAAGATTCAAATACTACAGGAAAAGTAGAGTGTGGAAATGTTAAGGTAATGGTAAAAAAAAAAAAAAAAAAAAAAAAAAAAAACAACTTATAGGTGGGGTTCAAATATGTAAAGTCTATCATATTTCTGTGTAAAATATATATAATTAACTATAATCAAATCACCAGGAAAATTAATTCACTGAGAACCTATTATGTGACAGGCACAATGACAAGGCCTTCCCTTTACCTGAGGAAGGTCTGAAGTGGCACTCTGGGCTTCTGCAGGTTCAATAGTACTTGACGGTACTGGACCCAAACGCTCTTTGACTGACTGCTTCACAACAGGCAAAATGGGCTGCTGGACTAAAGGCTGCATTACCTCAGAACAAGAAAAAATTTTCAAACAAGCTGATTAGTTCAGGAGCATGGAAGGTAACCCTTGTTATTTTGTTACCAAATTGCCCACGCAGAGAAAGTTGTAGAAATGCGCTTATAATCAAAACCTAATTGCCTTCCAATTTCCTTTACACATGAATATAGATGTTTTCTCTGCATAAACTAACTTATTTATAAAGTACAGGAAAATTTAAAATCCACTCTTCACTATCTTCTGTTTTAACAATTGACAAATTGCTATAATACACCTCTATAAGCAATTAATCTAAAATTACATATTGATCGATTCACTGATGGGGTGGAGGAGAAAGAAAGGGAAGAAGTGAGGGAGAAAGTGAAGAAGTGAGAGACGGGAAGATAGAATTTCTAAAATGAACCCAGAGTCTGACTTTCTGAAATACATATAGCTACCATTTACTGAGTGCCTCCTATCCACCTGAGACTATTCTATATGCTTTATATGTATCTCCTATAATTCTCTAAACTAGGGATTAATTCATAATTAAATGAGAGAATAAGTTAGAAAGGTTAAGTTCCTCAAGTCTATATAGACAACAGTAGCTAACAGTAGAGCCAGGATCTGAACTCAAGTCTACCTGATTCCAATGCCTCTGCTCTTAAACACTATGCTAAGAGCTTTCTAAGAAAACCACTTAATTTCATACAAATTTCTCTCTTACCTTTGGGGAAGTAGTTTGTAACTGTTGGGTGTTTCCTTCTCTGTGCCAATAAACCTTAATAAAGCGATTGTTTAATACTGCTTCTGTACTTGATATTGCTTTCTTTGCTTCTTCATATGTTGCAAATTGGATAAGGGCACCTTCGGGATCACCATTATAGGCAACCTAAGATTTAAAATATTAAGAACAGTGAATTTACAGAGGAATCTGTTGCTTCAGACAATTCATCAAGAAGTGAAATACTGGTCCTTGTAAGTAAGATTCTATCTATACATTTTCTTGTATCTAGAATATTACTATGGTTTACTTTCAGTCCAGGAGAAATAGTAACCGAGAATTGTTCATACTATAAAAAGAGCCTCCTCTATATAATAGTAGAGAATGCTGACTACACAAATGTTATATACATACATTCAAAATGTTTCTCTTTTTACCCTCAATTTTAATACTGACTATGAGAAATAACCCTTACATGTCAGTGAGTGGCATGGCCAAGATCTACATAATCTGGAGAAGGCAGTAAACTACTTTTCAAGGGGTAATCGTTAACTAAAAATTACAGAAAAACTCATCCATACAGTATCTCAAATTTGTAATTCCCACAACATTTCCAAGAGCATGAGAAAATTTAAGAACAACAATAAAAAAGATCTATATAACAACAGCATCAATCACACAATCACATTTGACACATAAGGAAAATAAAATTTCAAGGATTCTATATACTCATACAACAAATAAGTAACAAATCCAAGGCTTTTCACTTCAAATTTTCTATTCTTTCAATAATAGCAGTGTTTTCCAAAGTGCCGTATATAAACCACAGGTGATGTGCAGCAACAGAGAACAGAGATTAAGGGCACAGTCTGAATCAAGCTGCCTGGCTCAAGCTTTGGCTGCTATTCTCCCATGAGCATGAACAAGTTATTTAACCTTTCTGTGCCTGTTCTATAAATGAGGATAACAATGTCCGCTCCATACTGTCACTTTAAGAATTAAATAACGATTCATGTAGAACAGAGAATATACAGTCATAAGTAGTCAGTAAGTATTAATTATAAGAATTATTTTAGGTGACATTTTAATAATTATACACTTGTTGGAATTTAAAAACATCATTTTCACCAATGTTTAATTAGGAAGAAGCTAAAGGGTTTAATTGCTTTTGAAAAACACATTATTTTATAAATAATAATGCAGGTAGTATGCAGATACAGCAAAAGCATCAATAAAGAGAAGATATCAACCTCACTAGTAATTGAGTAAAAGCAAATAGAAACAATAGTGAGATACCATGTTTTGCTCCCCAGCTTTGAAAGATGTTTTAAAAGTGTAGTAATTGTGTTAGGAGAATATCCTGAAAACTTTTTTGTGTCTAGATATAAACATGACAGATCAAATTAAATTGCCATAAAAAGATACTCAAGATGAAGTAAATAACTACAGGGTAATATGTATCTATGGGCTCATAAATATTTTAAAGCTTATATATGGACAGATACAGAAATTTATAACAAAATGTAGAATATCACATGGTAAATTGTTAACAATAATGTAATCATATACAGGTAGGGGAACATGAAGGACACATAGAGTTGAAAGGGAAACATTTCCCTAAAATTCTATATACATCTTGGCCAGGCATGATGGCTCATGCCTGTAATCACAGCACTTTGGGAGGCCAAGTTGGGAGGATTGCTTGAGGCCAGCAGTTCAAGACCAGCCTGGGCAATAGCAAGACCCTGTCTCTACCAAAAAAAAAAATTAGCCTGGCATGGTGGCATGTGCTTGTAGTCCCAGCTACTTGGGAGGCTGAGGCAGGAAGATCACTGAACCCAGGAGTTTGATGTTGCAGTGAGCTATGATGATGCCACTGCACTCTAACCTGGGCAACAGACTCTGACTCAAAAAAAACCCCCCAAAAAACTATATACATCTCTATTGCCCTACCCCAGGCAAACATGCATTTTTTCCCTCTATTACTTTTATAATAGAACTTTTAATGGCAATAAAACAAAATTTTCCAAAATATCAACTTAAGATGAGCTGTATCCTCTGAAATTTACTCTTATTTTTAATTGGATTATAAAACAGAATTATTTTAGTTGAAAAGAACACCATATAAAATGAGGGGGAAAAATATGTTGGTATTTCAACACTTTTCAACACTTTCAACATATCACATAATATAAACTCAATATTAAAAAACCACACAAGTTATATATACCCAAGTCACAGTTTAATTTTAGGTGAAGTCAAATACAAATTATAATGTCATTTATCTTGAAGGATGTTCAAAAGCAGTAAAGAGTATGTTTAAACTAATTACGAAAGTCTCTATTAAATGTATCCCATCAGAGAGGTAGCAAAAATAAATCTGACTGAAGTATTCTGGTGATAAGATTTTGAGAAATTGAGGAACTGAAAACCACTATATGATTAGATTTTACTAGTGTGATTATTCAACTTTGCTGTAATTTTATGACAACTTCTATTAGGTAAAAAGTTTATAATAATATGATCAATCAAAACTCCCGTCTTTTGAAAGTAAAAAACTTAAAATCACACATTTTTCTGAAAGATAAAGTTTCATTTCATGTTCCATTTTCCAAATTTAGATTATTAACAAATTTTTGATAACACTTCTTTATAAAAGTAGTTTTCTTGTTACATTAAGCTCCCTAAACAATTATGCAGAGACAACAGAATCATTTTATGGCTCTTACCTGTAAGTTAACCAAGGTTCCAAATCGACTAAAATGTTCATTAAGTTTGCTGATATTATTTAATTCTGGAGGAACTTTTCTAAGTTCGAGCTTGGTATTTTCATTTCCAAACTGAACCTTTTTCTGGAAGCCTGGGCTGTTTGTTCTATTAAAATTTGGTCTGCAAACAAAATTCAACTTAATCAATGCATTTATAATTCCTGACACCTACCAACCACAAAGAAATAAGGTTTTACATATGCAAAATGGATGTCCAATTGAGTTCAATTTTTTCCTCCAAAACTGAACGTACTGATTCATAAAGGAGTTTAAATTTTTTTCCAAACAACAGTTTCCCAATTAGTAATGTTAGTATCTTTCACGAAAACCAACTCTCTGAGAAGGGTTCTGCCGTATCATTTGTTACTTTCCACTTCTGATCTGCTCCTATTTAATATTCTTAGCATGAAAGGTTCTACTACCCTCTTTTAGTCAATTTGCATATTTTACCTTTATTCCATTTCTGTAAAAGCTAGCTTACTGAAATGTATCCTATTTTAAAACTGATTATACTTTATATTTGATTTTGAATTTTATTCTTTGATGACTGTCTCACCCTCTTTTCAGCTTTAAAAAAAAAAGAACTGTTGGAACTGTAGACCATACATTTGACACTTGAAAAAAGGACAAAACTGTGGCCCAGAGAGATTATACTGTTTGCCTTAAAATCACAGAATTAATTGCAAAGCAAGAACTAGAAACTATCCGTTATGAAACAGATGTTAAAGCTCTAAAAGTGCAATCCTAATCTCTCCTCACATATACAAATTTATAAATGAATCATCACACATCCCCCAACATTTTGATTCCTTACCCTTTCTCTTAAGACTTTTCCTGGGCAACTCAATGCCTATCCAGCCTCCCCAACCCCCCAACCAAAAAGCCTTTTCTAGCTCCTAATAGGAATTGCCCACATGCTAAAAGTCAGGAGACTTAATTCACACCTCCTTTCCCTAATGATGGAGGGCCCATGATTATCTTGTATATAGCTAGTACTCAACAATATGTCAAGTTAAGGGTTTTTTTTTTCTTTGGAGAAGGGGTAGGTGGAAAGGGGAAAAATTATATCCTCAACTACCATTTCTATAATAAAATGCCTTTCTGGTATCAGACAACTAACTTTCAAATTTTTAGAAAATAATTTACACTTTAGTTGGGGATTGCCTACAAAAGAGAATAATATAACAGTTTTGTGGAAAAAAAAATACTATATTGTCATAATTATACAGCAGTGATCCCAAAAATCAGGGCACAATTAAATTCCTCAATTTTTCATGTCAGCTTACTTATCAAACCAAGTCTTCTTTGTAGGAACTCCAGGCTCCCCTGAACCAATGGTTCTTTTCCTCGATTCTGAATCCACTACTATCCTCATACTGCTTTTATTAGGAGGCTTTTCTGTTTTAAAACAAAAGACGACGAAAGAAAGCATGGGTTAATAGTTCCTGTTTATCGTAGCTACTTCCATAAATTTATATTGAAAAGTTCTGGCTTTTTGTCCAAACAGATAAATTTTAGAAGACATAGAAATAAATGTACAGTACTCCCCTTATACATGGTTTTGCTTTTCACTGTTTCAGTTACCCACAGTCAATCACAGTCTAAAAATATTAATAGAAAAATTGCAAAAATAAACAGTAAGTTTTAAATTGCGTGCCATCCTGAGTAGCATGATGAAATTTCACGCCATTCTGCTCTGTCACTTCATTTCATCATATAGGTATTTTATCATCTCACATTATCACATGAAGAAGGGTGAGTACAGTAGAATAAGATATTCTGAGAGAGAAAGAGGGACTACATTCACATAAACTTTATTACATCATTATAACTATTCTATTTCATCATTAGATATTGTTGTTAATCTCTTACTGTGCCTAATTCATAAATTGAACTTTATCACAGGTATGTATGTATAGGAAGAAATATAGTATATATAAGGTATGGTACTATCTGCTTCAGGCGTCCACTAGGGGCCTTGGAATGCATCTCTCACAGATAAAAGAGGACTAACGTACATACAAATATAATAATCAAAGAGATTTTTTAACGTATTTCAGTACACTACTTCATTCCTCACACCTAAATGTGAAGAATCAATAATTCTCACGTGCCAAATTAAAATGTCATTATGCAGGCCACTTTTTGGGGAGTAAAACTCCACATCACTGTTCCCATCTGCCATCATCCTCACCACAAATAAATATACAAATAAATAACAAATCATCAATATCTGCTTTCAACATTTTATATTTACTTAGATGGCATTTTATGAACTTAATACATTTAACCTGTTATTCCCAAATGACTCCAAAGTTTAAAACATGCAAACCTTAATTTACCACATAGAAAAATATAATTTTAAAATTCCTTTTTTATAGGTGAACATATTGATCGTTTGAAATCCCATTCTTACATATTTCTAAACACGTAACTAACAAAAAGAACTTACGACCAGTTTCAGCACAATCTTGCTCACAGCTACAACTATGATCTCCATGCAGGAGGTCATATCAATCTTTAGTGCACACAAGGACTTTTCTCTGAGGACCAGTTCTAAATCTAACTCCTTGGTTTTCTCTGGCCATCTTCTTCTGGAAATCCTACAGGTATCTCAAAACTCAATATGTACAACATTCAATTATCTTCATAATAAATTTCCTTTTCATCTTTCTGAAACAATTCTATTAATGAAACTATCATTTTCCCAATCACCTCAGTCAGTCATATTTGATTTGTGACTCTCTGCATATGCCATACATAGAGACCCAAAATCAATGCTCCACAGCCCTGCTGCTTTCCTCCCTTTTCAACCTTTCTCACAACACTGGCGCTTCCATCAACATTTAAACATTACAGCTTGAATTACTCCATTTATAAAAAAGAAAACCTCATGGACCTCAGACTTCCATATCCTATCTCCCCCGGGACATTTCTACTCAAATGCCCCATGGGCACAACAAATTAAACACTTCCCAAACTACATTTATCTTCCTACCAAATCTGTTCTTCTTCTCAATGAATGATATTATTATCTGCCCAATTATCCAGGGCAGAAATCTTTGTCTAATTTCACCCTCCCCAATACCCCCGTTCTAAGCCCCACAATTCAGTAAGTTAAAGTTTTGTCAATTCTTTCCACTAAACTTAAATCTTTTCACATCTCACTGTTATTACCCTAGTCCAGCTTTTATCACCTCTATTTTAGAATTCTTCAAATGCCTTTAATTGGATTCTTACCTCCCTTCACAACCCTCAGCTTCCTCTGTTCCAGTTACAAAGTCCTTTCAGTTTCTCAAATGTATCACAGGGTGCATGTGCTTTATCTACCCTCTTTCTTTGGCTGACTCTAATTTATCCTACATCTCCAAAGTAGATAGGGTGGAAACATCCTGTATCTAGCATTGCTGATGTTCACAGATCAAGTTGCGGTTTCTTTGCCTAGTGGTAACTTCACAGGACCAGTTCTGCAATAGGATTTTTGGTCTTATTCCTGTCTCCCAAGCCTGGTTCACTGGCCCTTTTGAACAATCTGTGAGCTATCCAATGTTTGTTTTTTTTTTTTTTTTACTTTTATATGTTCTATGCCTGAAAGTTCACTAAGAGAGGCGGTAATGTGCTTTTTTCCCCTAGTAGTTGAAATGCGTTTGCTCCCACTCGTCTGTATTCTCTCATTCAGATTCCCTTTCAATGGTATTTATTTTTAAAAGGGGTATTAAAAACACAAAAGCAAGTTCTTCTTGGTATATAATCAGCAAACTTATCTAATAGTCAATATGTAATATGTTTTCCTCCAATATCCTTTTAATAAATTGTTTTTCTGCTTAAAATCATCAGCGCTGGTTTTCTTGAATGCAAACGGAAAACTACTTAATCCTTCCTCTGCCTATATCCAACCATATGAGCATCTATCAAGTTTTCCACCTCATTAAAAATCTGTAAAGAACCATTGTCTGGGCCTCTAGGTCACTTTTATATTAGTAATTCCAATGCATCAAAGGGCCTAAAATTTTTTCATTGTTTAATAATGATGAGTCCCCATCAAGATTTAAAGTATTAAGCATAAAAGTGTAAGTATCACATAATAATCTATGACAAATTTAAATTAAGGCCATCTACAGGCTATTAGAAATTTGTAATAATTAACAATATTATAAGCTTTTTATCTATCTGTCACAATCCAAGACTATAAATTTGAAACCCAAATAGGGAACAGATGAGAACATATGGGAGGAGGAGGGAGAGGACTGAAAAAAAGATAAGGAAATAGAAGTACTATAGGTAATCCTCAATTTAAATGGGTTGCTGGCCAGGCACAGTGGCTCAGGCCTGTAATCCTAGCACTCTGGGAGGCTGAGACTGGAGAATCACTTGAGATTAGGAGTTTGAGACCAGCCTGAGCAAGAGCGAGACCTCATCTCTACAAAAAAATAGAAAAATTAGCTGGGCGTGGTGGCACACGCCTGTAGTCCCAGCTACTCGAGAGGCTGAGGTAGGAGGATGACTTGAGCCAGGGAGTTTGAGGTTGCAGTAAGCTACAAAGATGCCACTGAACTCTAGCAGGGCCACAGAGTAGGACTCTGTCTCAAAAAAAAAAAAAAAAAAAAAATGTAAATGGGTTGCTAAATCAGCTGTTTGGTACATAAAAACACTTACTAATGGAAAATATATTCCTAAGCCAGCTTACAAAAATAGTACACGATGTATCTAAAAAACAGTACTAAAATAATCACTGTGTACAATAATGATTCTATGAGAAAAGGCATTCAAATTTTTAAGTAGGTATGCCAGGCATTTATCTCTCAATAGGGCCACTTTCTGTAATTTGTAATGATATATATGAAGAGCTAAAATCACCGTAACTCCAACTTCTATTTAAGATTTATATGTAAGTGATTTGATCCCTCTTTCTTCTCTCGATCAAAATCAGAAAGTGGCCTGGCATTGAGACGGGTCTAGTAAATATTGATTTGTAGTGGCAGCAAAGGTAAGAAAGAGATGTCTTGACACGAGAGTTCCCAGTAAGAGCAATGAATATTGATTGGTATGATGAAAAGAAAATAAGTGCCAAATAGTGACCCAAAGAAGGCAAGAAGTTTCTGTGAACTAGCTAGGTGGGAGAGAGCTTCAGGGGATGGGTAAACATCACAAACAGCTATAATCTTGAGGGACTACTTTTCAATTACAAGCAACCTGTAGTATATCCCTTACAAAGAAACTGTTAAAAAAAATCATTTTTCTGTTGTTGTTAGTGATAGCTATCTAAATTCCTCAGGGAGAATTTAAAAGGTGGTGGAGTGGGCACCTACATTAAATGTCCTATAATCTCACAGAGGATATAAATTTGAATTAAAATGTTCCTCACACCTCCATCACAAAAAGTTCTTCAAACATTCAAGGAAGAAGCTCAGAATCTGATAGCTTCCAAGGAACAAATTAAAAAAAACACAAAGTATAAGTAATATAAGTAATAACGAGTTTACTAAGTCACATGAGGCACTGTTACTTATTTAAATAAATTGGACTTTTATTCACAAGTGATGAGGCATGATTTTTTTTAATTAGGTAAAACAGCAAAGGAAGACCGGAAAGAAAATGGGGTTTAAAAGTTAACTGAGGTGGTTAGGAAAAACGAATTTTTTTTTTAGCCCAGGCAATATTTTCTATTATGTCTGACAATCCTTTGCTTCCCTATATCAAAAATTATCTGTAACAAATGCTACATACCTTTCAAATTAACGTGAACTCTCCCTCCTCTGAACCTTCTTATCAGTTTACGGCTCTATCATACCACTTTTGCTGTTTGGGCTTGTGACTGTATCAATCTAAACTCTTTATCTTTTAGCTATTTTATCCAAAAGTCTGTCTCCTCTAAGAAAATTTTAAAAGATGAGTCACTTCCTAACACATAATTTCCTTTGTTTAAAAATATCATAAACAGACCAATATTAAATTTCAACATGTCAAAAGTAAACAAAAATGAAATACATACCAAGCACTAGTTGTACAGATAATTTCATTACCCAAACTAGGATGAAATTTATCCTTAGGAATTAAAGCATTACTCTCAAGAGTTTAAATGAACCAATTGAGACTACAGATGATACAAAATACTCCCCCACACACAAAAGGTACCTGAGAAAATATGTACTTTTGTGAAACTCCTTTCCCTCATCAATACTAGAATGAAGTGTCATCTATACCACAACACCACAAATATGAAACCACACATTACCTTTTCTGTCATGGAAGATCAAAAAGGATTCAGAGAACAAACAAGATCACCATCCCTTACTTAACCAACCCAATAAATAAAAACAGGACCAACTGTTGTTTACAAATATTTTCTCACTCTTGATATTATGAAAATGATAGGAAGAAAAGATTAATCATAGTACCTCTGGGTGGCAAATCCATATCCCCTGATGTTAGTCCTATCAAGTTAGGCCTTTGTGCATGCACTCTGTGTCTATACATAGGTCTGGAAGTGTTTGTTATGCTTGGGGCTTCAGGATTGTAGCCATCTGTGTCATATGTATCTGGTAATACAAAAACTGTAATTAAAAAACAATTATAAAACTCTACTTGGTAATTTTTAATACTGATAACAGAAAAAGTAAACTATAACATTATCATTATATAATATATAACAAATATGTTTTATATGTATTAGGAAAACTTAGCTTTACAAAAAGTTATAGAAAATACAGTTTTTTTAAAAAGTCTTAACTGAAGGCTTATTTAATGTATAACACTGTATTCTATATAATTTTAGTAAGAAAAATAGTCCTGACAGAACCATTCATTCTCTAGACATTTTTAAATTCCTCATCTAAAAAACTGCTCTAAAACTGTATTACATTATGAACATAGAAAGGGCCAAAACTGCACCTGCAGTAAAAAGAGAGGGTGGAGCAGGAGGTGGCTGGTGATGAATGCCAGTTGTTACTACAGTAGGAACAGAACTGGTCGCAGAGTTTGGAGGAGCATCCATGCCAGATGGCTGCAAAGGAGGAAGTGGAGGTGGTGGTCCTGTCAAAACCAAAGAATAAGAAATATCATCTGAAAGCAAACAAATAAAATAAGTTATTGTACATCCAAACATAATACTCTCATTTATCAAACTATAATATCTACAAACACCAAGCTCTTACAACTACTTAGTTTTCTAGGGTAAAATATCCTTTTAATGCATTCCAAAACGGGTTTGCCTTAAGCTATAAAGGACTGCAGGCAGCTAGGGTTGATCTAATTTACAAGGCCACTCCGAACCACAGTAGCTGGTCTGCAAAGTGGAGGTATACCTAAATGGCAATATATTACTCTTAGTTTCTATCAGGCATCTATGGAATTTCTTCAGATAGTTTTAATGTAAGCATCAAACTATTAACTTTATAAAAAGACTATGAATGGCTAGGTAATAAATATAGGCAAACAAACATATTTACTTACCTGTGACAGGTGGGAGACTAGGTGGCAATGGACCTGGAGGTGGCACTGGGGGTCTAAGATTCACAGGTGGGGGTGTAAGAATTGGTGGAGGTGGAGGGAGTCCAGGAGGTGGTGGTCCTTCAACAACAGGAGGCTGTGCTGGGAAAGGCAGCATACCAGGAAGATTCACATCTTCCACAACTACTGGGTCACTTCCATGATCAAAGGGACACATGTCTCCTCTCATACAAAAACCCTTTTCTATGAGGAAAAAACAGGAAGAAATGTGAAAAGCACTGGAAATATAAATTTTCTCTAAGTTAACAAAAGATTCACCTGCTTATTTCCAGTAATATAAATACTTAAGTGATTAACTAACATACACATTTAAAAAAAAAAATCACCACATTAAAATAAGTATACCTAGCTAGCAGGATGATATAAAACTTATATATAATTTTTGTCATATTTTTGTCATTAGAAACATTACTCTTAATTTAAGTCTCTCACTTAAATTAAAAGAATATTGCAACTATGGCTTTACTACTACTTACAAGACTTTTACAGTAAATCCTTGAAAGTCTTCAATTCTTTTATAAAATTCTTACATAGGTGATACTTACATTTCTAGGTCCTACTTATACTTCAATAATCATTCATTCTAAAGAAATGAGTTTTTCAAGAATGTTTCACTAGCAGATTCCCTAATAACTCAGTAAATATTTACTCATTTGCTAAACTCCAACAATATATTAAGACTTACTAAATACTATCTTTAATACTAAGTATGATCTTTAAATTGATAATAATCAGTGGTGACTAATGAAGGTTTCAATAATATTGAAGAATTTATGAAGTGAATAAGACTAATTTCCCACTATTTCCAATATCAGAGGTAAGTCTTTGAATAACTGTGTATAACCTAAACTTACAGAATTTAGGCGCTAGATACTTCATGAAACAGTTGAAAAGACTTACCATCATAGTCTCTACACCGTTTCTTTGGCATTGGTGGTCTTACGTAAGAGTTATGGTCCACCTGGTCTTCATGAAATTCAGACCAACTTTCGGTAGTGTTATTACCATGATGAGTAGGAGCAATTACTGTAATAGTGCTGCTCAAAGTAGGTACAGGATAGTGGCCAGATGAAATATTAGGTACTGAAGAGACTGGAGTATAATTATTTTCCAATGGATCTGTTCTATCCAGGTCGTATTTAGGTTTTACCAGATCCCTTTCTGCAACAAAAGATAAATGACTTACAAAACTAAACTCTATAAAAAACACCAGGGATCAGATCTTAGAAATAGTGATGTTTTTGCTAAACACAGAGAAAAGGGTTAAATTTTACATAATACCCCTTTTAAAAACTACTCAATTAATACACAATGTTCCCAGATAAGCTATTTCTTTTCAATATAACCTAAACTATAAAACCACACATACAACTGTTGTATTTAATAAGTTTATCCTTGGAGTTTCGTTTATAGAAAAAAGAAAATTTTTATTTCCTTCATCACAATCTTAGTATGCATAACTGCAGCCCACAACACAAAACATGCAATAAAGTACGGTTATTTTTCCTGCGATGAACATTTTGTTGTCATCCATCTAAGGACCCTACTATGGCTTTTTACAGTAAACATTATTTATTAAGATAAGAATGGATGAGCAAAGAGGAGGAAAAAGGACTTCATAATAAACATGAACAAAGAAACTAACTAGGCTGTATATCGTCCCAAGGAAAGAAAAAAGATATTAAGGAGGTTAGTTAAGTGAAGCAATATGCAAAGGGGCCCAACACACCTAGATCACAGTAGGGGAAAACACTCTAAGAAAAGAGTAACAGAATATAGGGCTTATACAAAGGCCATAAATAGTATTAAAAGTAGCAAAAATCCAGGTTTGAGTAAAGGTGTTTCACGCAAAGGTGTTTTGGTTTTACTGCAATATCTTCCTTTCAATAATACATAATAGAAGAAAAATTATACATGTTGGAAATGACATGCTCTTGCAAATACATATATCTGAAATCAAAAATTTTTAAACATTTTTAATATTAATAGTTTTGACATATAACTGATATACAATAAACTGAACATATTTAAAGTGTACAATTTAATCAGTTTTGATTGATATATACACCTGCAAAACCAACACCACAATCAAAATGATGAACATACTCGTCACCCCCAAAAGTATCCTCAGGCACCTTTCTAATCTGAAATCCATCCCTCCTTTATTTCATTCTCAAGCAACCACTGATTTGCTTTCTGTCGTCATAGATTAGTTTGCATTTTCTAAAATTTTATATACATACGTACTTTTGTCCTGCTTCTCTCACTTAGCATAATTATTTTGAGATTCATATATTTTGTTGTATGTATCAATAGTTCTCTCCTTTTTATCCATCTTATGGTATGAATATACCACAATGTGTTTATCCATTCACCTGCTGATGGACATTTGAAGTGTTTCTAGTTTTGGGCTATTACATATAAAGCTGCTATGAACATTTGTGTACAAGTCCTTGTGTGGACATATGCTTTCATTTCTTTTAGGTAAATATCAAGAAGTGGAATGGCTGGGTCATTTGCTAGGCGTAGGTTTAACATTTTTACATACAACCAAAGCGTTTTCCAAAGAGTTCCAGTTTATCTACATTCTCACCAACACTAAATATAATCAGTGTGGCCTTCCTGTTGAATGTGCAGCAGCAATTGTGATTTTAATTTGCACGGAACAAAATCTTGAAAATAAAAAAGCATTCACTTGGACCACAGAATACATCACAATAGAAAAAATGAAGACAACATTCGCAAAATATTAAATAATTTTTAAAAACCCTTAAATATGGATTTTTTTTCACAATAAAAGAGTGATAATCAAAATAAACATATACATGTATTACTTACCCCTGCTTCGTGTTCTGCTTCTGCTTCTAGTCCTGCTTCTATCTCTATCCCTGTCACGAAGCCTCTCTTTACTCCAACTTCGACTTCGACTCCTGCTGTAACTGCGACTTCGCCCTCGTCTTCTATTGTATCGGTCTCTGTATGAATCCCTTCGAGGAGGGTTTCGATCATAATCTCTTTTGCGAGAACGATCATCTTTTTTCCTCTCATCACGACTTCTAAAGAAATGTATGATCACTTTTACATAAATAATTTTAAGTGGATACAGGAAAAAACTCTAATTAAATGCAAAAGTTGTATTTAATTCTTGTAACATAATTTTTATCCTATCATCAGAATACATACACATGGAACTCAAACAACTGAAAAACTCTAAGTTTACGTACCCTAAAACCTTTTCATGAGGAAAACAACTCTTAAAGTCTTAATCATTAGTCTGATACACATTGGCATCTACACAATTAGACATCTGTACATAAAGACATCTATACATATGTCTTACATACAGTCTTGTACATATAGTCTCATAGGTACGTACCACATGCACTGTACTCTAAATGCTTTTGAAGCCTTAATGGGAAAAATAATTTAACCACACTAAAGGGAATCTTCAAGTAAAAGAAGAGTCACACACTAAGATTACACTGGAATTTGAAGTTTGGAATAAAAATAATATTAATAACTAATATATGTCAAGTACTGTTCTAAATCTTACTCCCAAAACCTACAAATCTGACCTAGATTTTCTTTGTAGAAAACGAGCTAGTTGCACTTTCCTAGACCAATAAAAGAGTATATATCACTTGCCCCTATGTAAAAGACAATCAAAATCTAAGCATTTATATAAAAGATAACTAAAGTCTAAACATTGAGTATATAGTTTAATGAACCACTAACCTATTTTCCCTGTATCGGGAGCTTGACTGGGAAGGACTATGATTTAGCCTTCTAGAAAACTTCTTCTCTCGCTCTTCTTCTTTAGTGATCTGATATACAAAAAGAAAATGTGTACAAGTTTAGCAACACTTAATCCTTAACTGTTACACTGTCATCTTCTAAAAATATTCAAACAAAATAATTTTCTACTAAGTACAATCATTTAATTTAGCCATAAAAGACAGTCTACTGAAAGTTAAAGTGAATGGTAAAGAAACTCATAATGCTTATCTTAGATAACAATGGTGAGAAAGTATTTTAAGCAAGTGTCTCACTTTAAAATAAATAATGGAAAGCTAATTTTATTCCTTCTTTCCAAAGTCTAACATACATTCATGTTTTGGTTTCATGGATTTGGTCCAGCACCAAACACATCAAGGAATATAGGAGAATGCATTAAAACCAACCAAGTCATTAAAAAAAAAAATCTGGGAAACAATATATAAGGTGAAACAGTTCTCCAGTTTCCATATATTCCTGTTTCCTATAAGAGGCCTCCATCCACATTATATAACTACTAGAAAGCAACCCTGGAAAACATTTCCCTGATCAGCGCTACCATCTCCAGATTGTACTGCCAAGAACATTGGTCCCACAGGGCATTAATAGATGTGATTAGAAAAAAAGGATTGAAGGTGAAACAAATTTAGGAATATTAAACAAGTAGCTTCTGTAAATAGACATGGCTCAAGATTTTGCATTTTTAAAAGGAACCCTAAGATATTCTTATGCAGGTATTCTACAGATAAGGTACACATCTTCTAGTTTATGCCAGCCATTCCCGCATCCCTTTTGGTAACAGCCTCTCACTGTCAAAAGTGTGTCCCACTGGATGAAAAATTAAACAAAAACTCTATTAACAGACCAAATTAGGTGAATATTCATTAAAGCCTTCTTTTTTAACAGTTTGCCTTTTTTCTTCTTTTGTTCTCCTCTTACCTACTCCAGCTCTCTTCCCAACTGAGACAAAAAACTGGGTACTAATACAAACCGTCCTGATGCACTGTTTCCCTTCTATTCAGAACCTCAGTGCACTCTTGTGAGTAATTTATGTTTACATATCACCATATTCCATAATACATGCCTATCTGGGAACTTTTAGTACACCCACAGCATTTTAAACTCAGATTGCCATCTGGCATTTTGACAATTCTGAAAGATCAGGGATAAATATCCTCTACAATTGGGCAAGACAATTGTGAAAAAGTATTACTGCATCAATACATATGAGACTAAGCCTTCACCACTAACTCACTTTGGGGGAAGACTGCTTGTCAAACCAACCACCCATGATTTACTCCAGAGTTTTTGAGAATTAAAATATAATTAGTAGCAAAAATATGAAACCAATCCAAAGTTATACCAGTGGGCAAAGCTTAAATAAATTATTGTCTATCTCCACATGGCATAAGCGATTGCCAACACCATATCCACTATCCCTTTCTTCCTTACTAACAGAACTCCTATACTGTTAGGTATGAAATATGCCCGGTTATAAAATTACATTTCTGGTCATCCCTGCAGATAAAACTTACTGGGATGCTATATATATATATTATATTGTGTGTGTGTGTGTGTGTGTGTGTGTGTGTATTAAAATATACACATATACATGTGTGGAAATATATTCAGATACAGATGTAAATATATTAATACATTAATTATCACATATTATATGTGTATATATTACTACATAATAAACTGTATTACTTATATAATCTGAAGAAAGAGCATAAAAGGAGAAAAAAACCAAAGGTCACAACCACATCTCTCACCATACAACAGTCTCTCACAATGACACCAGCCACAATTTACTGAGAACCTACCATATGCCACACACTATGCCAAGTGCTTTATATACATTATTTCACTTATTCCTCATAACAACTCTATAATATTTCCATTTCGCAGCTGAGTAAACTGAGGCTCAGAAAAGTAATGTCTTCAAGGTCACAAAGCAGCGACTTGTAGAACCAAAATCTAAAGCAAGATTTGTTTGACTTAAAGCTAGGCTGAACCCAGAAATGTAACTGCTTAATTGCTAATAATTATTTTCACTCAAATTACAATCTTTTAACATCGAACTGAGAAAATCTGAATTATTATATGACTATCAGATAAGAGTGTCTAGAGAAGATTATAAAATATAGATAAAAATTTCAAAACCTCTTGAGGTATCAAATAATTTCCATTGCCCTGTGAAGATCCTTATGTTTGACTATCTTAAAAATAGTTCCCTACTAAATGCCCATAGGACAGAAGCAGTGATCTACTGTCAGTCTAATTACTTCCATAGAACACAGATAATATGATTCCATGTCTATAAGATACCATGCAGAAAAGAGTTAAATGCAGACCCAAAACTACTATCCTTAGAAAGGCCTGCCTGTAAGGCTGGCCCTTGGCTGGCTCCTGGGAACCTTGATTTCTGGAGGATTCCCACCATTCCCTGACATTCATTGTACCTGAACCATTTGTGAAAACAACACGGTTTATGCTGAACATCTGCTTTCCTCCCAGAAATATGGAATTTTGGTGTACAGTAGGTAGAGGGTGCCTATGTGACCAGTACCAAATAAAAACCCTGGATAGTCTCTAATGAGCTTCCCTGATTCACATGTATTGTCACAACTCATTGCTAGGGGAATTAAGTGAATCCTGTGTGACTCTGAGGACTTTGGAAGCTTGTCCCTGTTTTCCACTGGATTTTGCCTCATACACTTTTTCCACTTGCTGACTTTGCCTTGTATCCTTTTGCTGTAATAAGTCATAGCCATGAGTATAATTATATGCTGAGTCCTATGAAATCATAGGATCTGGGAATGGTGTTGAAGACTCCCAACACACAGATATATAAGATAAAACTCAATTTAATTATTCCTTTTATGTGTTTAAATAACCTGTAAGGTATAAAACAAATCCTCACCTCTTCTTTCTTTATATCTTTTTCTTGGTGCTGAAAAAATTCTACCTTCAGGCTTCCTGATGATGGCTGCTCTGGAGGAGGTAGGTAACTCTTTGTATTCACAGCATCAAAAAGTTTTTCCACAAATATCTGTGTCTCTAAAAATAAAACCAAAAACCATAGATTGAAAGACATTTGCTAAAGTATTAATTCACCACTTCTACACATCAGAACTCTAATATGATGAAATATACCTTGAATATTATAAATCTAGAAATTATACTAAGGCACAAATCCTGAGGTAATACTGACTCATTCAATTTTCAGGGTGGTAAGGACTGGAATGGCCAGTCACTTTCAGCCATGACTAGTCTTCTCCTTGTAGCCCACTCACTGTGCCAAACACAAATATTATCATTATCTAGACATGGGTAAAGTACAAAAAGTTGAAAAGCAATGTGTTAGACAAGATTCAAAGCAGTTTCCTAAGCAGAACTATCTTTAAATAAATAAGCATTCAGTTCTTTTCTTAATCTTTTAACCTATGTAATAAAAAAATCAGCATAAATATGCTTTAAGAATAAGCATGAGGATGTTAATGACAAGAGGCTTCCATTTTAAATAAGCTAGGGATATAACCAGTAATAACATTGTTTGTTCAACTTTGTTAAAATTGGAGGTTGTCTCTTACTGAGTTCCTGTAATACTCTGTGGATAAACTTATTTAAAATAACTTATTAAAATAAAGTAGTATTTTAAAACCAAAGCTTACCTTTCTGAAGAAATACATCCAGCTGATCAATACATAATGCCTTTAACTCTTTTTCACTTTTGTCCTTCTTTACCAAAGCCAGAACATATTTTGCTAGGGCTGATGGATCTGCATCACAGCTAAAGAAAAAAGCAATGGTGAAGAAAATTTAGCCATAAACAACTGTACATTCTACAAATTCCAATTATAAACTGACTTAGTAATTATGATAGTTAAGTGGGTTAATATATATAAAAAGCACCTGGCTCATGGAGAGTACTGAAGAAATAGAAGTTCTTTTCCTTATATTAGCATACCTTACATGCTTTGTGTAGCCATTATTATTTAAAAGTATACCATATAGTATATTAATTAAACAGCAAAAAAGACAGTCTAAAAAGTGACCCAACTATATTAAGGATTTAGATTTGATAAAGGTGTCATCCAAATCAACAAAGAAGAGACAAAATATGCAATAAATAGTATTGAAACAATTTGGCAGTTACCTTTTAAAAAACTAACTTGGATTCGTAATTTATTCCATATACCATAATCAATATAAAACTATAAAAACAAGAAACCATTATATTATTAGAGGAAAACATGTGTTATTTTATAACCCTGGAGGATTAATGAAGACATAAAATCCATATATGACAAAAGAGTAATCTGATTATATAAAAAAATCAAAAACTTCAGAATGAAAAGAGTCAACAGACAAATGAGAAAAAAACTCAAATAGTTTAACTCATCACAAAATGGCAAATTCCTCTAACCTGTGGAGTTTCTGTTGATTAAGACCAACACCATAAGAGGAAAAAAAGATAAAGGGTATGAATAGATACTAAAAAGAAAAAGAAGTAAAAGTGACTCTTAAATGAGTAAAAATTCAACCTCATCCATAAGAGAAATGCAAGTTACAATGAAATATCATTTTTCAGTTATCAGGTTGGCAAAATCCAAAGATACGAAAAATATATTCTGGTGACAAGACTAAGGAACCAAACAATTTTCGTACTTTGAGCTGGTGTGAGTAAACTGGTAGCCCACTGGAAGAATATTCTGGCAGTATCAAGGTCACAAATGCAATCTGATTCGGCAATTCTACTTCTATGAATCTATTCTACAGATATACTCACATGTTCAAAATGACATGTGTAAAAGTTATTCACTGTTATCCTGATTGTGAAATCAAAAATGTGTAAATGTCTAGTTACAGAGGACTGGAAAAATAAATTATATTAAATCCACACAAAGGAATGACACACATGCAGCAAAAGGACACAAAAGAAAAAGAGTAATGAAGTTTTCATTTCTTAGTGAAATGGTCGTATCAGATTTTTTTAATTTAAAAAGGTAGAGAATAAGTTTATATAGCATGTTACCCTTTGGATTGGGGTGAAAAGGAGAAATTTATATATTTGGATTGGCTTATGTTTGAAATACATATGAGGAAAGATAAAAAAAATAATAACTATTGTTATTATATGGGGGAGATGATAGTAAAAACTAAGTGAAGGAGGGACAGGGTCAGGAGGGAAAGTTCTTTTTTTTTTTTTAATTAACACGTAATTGTACATACTTATGAGGTACAGTGTGATATGTTGATACTGGTATACAGTGTAATGATCAAATCAGGATAATCAGCATTTTTATCACCTCAAACATTTATCACTTCTTTCTGTTAGGAATATTTAAAATCCTCTCTTCTAGCTATTTGAAAATATAGAATAAATTATTAACTATAGCCACCACCCCACAATGCTAAAGAACACTAGAACTTACTCCTCCTATCTAGCTGTAATTTTGTATTCGTTAGCCAACCTCTCCTGATCCCCAAACCCCCTACCCTTCCTGGCCTTTAGTAAACACTACTCTACTCTCTACTTTTATGAAATCAACTTATTTAGCTTCCAAATAAGAGTGAGAACGTGCAGTACATATCTTTCTGTGCCTGGCTTATTTCACTTAATGTATGTCACGAAGGAAAGTTGTTTTTTGTTTGTTTTGTACAGATGGGGTCTCGCTATGTTACCCAGGATGGTCTTGACCTCCTGGCTTCAGGTGATCCTACCACCTTGGGCTCTTAAAGTACTGGGATTACAGGCGAGCCACCATGCCCAGCCCAGGAAGTGGTTTTTCATGTCTGAACCATGTTCATCCAATTCAAAAAACCAGATTAACTGTTTGTAACTAAGCTAAAATTGTTATCTATTTAATTAAGGATCCTTTTACAAGTTAAAAGTAACAATAAAATAGTAGACAGTAAACCAACATAGTTAGTAAACTAACTGAACACCTAGTTTGTTCCATGAACTGCACTCCTAACTTTACATACTATACTGAGCTCTCTTTTACGGATGAAGAAAGTGGGACTCAGAAAAAAACTAAGTAGACTGCCAAAGACCACATAGCAATGAAATAAAAGAACCAAGGTTTAAAACTAAATCTCATATTCTAAAGACCAGACTCTTAACCACTACACTAGATGGCCTCTTACCATGAATGAGGTAACCAGAAACCAGACCTCCAATTTACTTATTGCCATAAACACCTAGAGTTACAGCCATCAACTCCCTATCTACCCTAATACTATCCCTTTTAAAAGTCCTCCACAATGCCTCCATCTCCCTATATCCTTAGTTGCTGCCCAAGAATACCTCCTCCTGTACTCTTCCCTTTCCAGCTTAATTTTCAAAGATTATTTCAAGCAACCTCTAAAACAATTCCCTCAACCACCTATGCCTCATTTTCCTTCCACTATCCTTCTATCTCACCAGCTTAGCAAAATTCCAACGCCCCCCAACTTAGATTTCATTTCATAGCTTGGTAGCATAAAAACAATGGCTTAATTTCACACCAATAACGTAAGTGAGGGTCTGTAAAAACGATTTTCCAAGCATATGGATAACATTAAAAGGTTTAATATTAATAACAATAACTTTAAAAAAAGATATTAAAAAAAGATATTAGAGAATCTCAGTAGGGACAGAGGACTACAAATGACCAGTGGAGAAAAGGATAACACAGCTCATTTGAGGAAAAACACATACATGATACATTTGACAAGACATCCTTCAATTCATTTTTATTTATTATAATAACTGTTAAAAATTTTAATAATAATAAACACAAAATAGAGATTCCACATGTTCTATGTAAACTTGAAATGCTAGGATATTAATAAAATTACCTATACACATTAAAGCAAAGGTAAGGCAAGTGTGGTGGCTCATGCCTGTAATCCTAACATTTTGGAAGGTCAAGGCAGGAGGATCACTTGAGGCCAGGAGTCCAAGACCAGCCTGGGCAACACAGCAAAACCCCATCTCTACAAAAAATAAAAAATTAGCATGCAGGTTGTGTGCGCCTGTAGTCCTAGCTACTCAGGAGGCTGAGGCAGGAGGATCCCTTGAGCCCAGGAGTTCGAAGATGCAATGAGCTACGATTGTGCCACTGCACTCTAGTCTGAGCGACAGAGTGAGACCCTGCCTCTAAAAATAAATAATTAACTAATTTTAAAAAAAGCTAGAAAATACCACAAAACACGTATTAATACATCTCAATTCCTATACATACACAGAATATAATATATAATGGTTCTATGAAAGTATAGTAGTAACATATGTTGCTGAACCAAAAAGTACATCTTAAAGACACTGAACAGCTTTGGTTGCACAGCAGAATCCCTATGGAAAAACTTGATTGCAAGTCAATCAACAGGCCTAACTCAACCATTTTTATTTTGCTTTGTTGTTTTACAAAGGCTGCACAGGTAAGTGATATACTGTCAGAGTTAAGAACTACTCTATTAAGGAACTAGTATAGCATTTATCATATATGCTATAAGACTCCCTTTGTCTATGTCATTGTGATTTTAAAGTACATCTTCAAATTCTTCACTCCTCCCTCCAAAAAGGTAGAGCCTAATTCCCCAACCCTTGAGAGTGGAATCTAGCAACTTGCTTCTAACAAATAGAATATGGCAGAAGTGATGGTGTATCTGACCTCTGAGACTAGGTCATAAAAGGCACGTGGCATCCTTCTTGCTCTTGTGTGTATGCAGGCGCAAATGTGCTCGCTGTCTCTCCTCTCTGTAATCACTTGTTCTAGAGAAAGCTGTTACTCCCCAAGGGCACTCAAGCAGCCTTATGAACACCATGTGGTAATGAAATGTGAGCTCCAGCCAATGATTAGTGAGGAACTGAGGTCTTTTGCCAATAGCCACATGAGTGAGCTTGGAAGCACACTCTATAGTCCCAGTGCAACCTAGAGAAGACTACAGCCCTGACCAACAGCCTTGACTGCAATCTCATGAGAAACACTAAGTCAAAAATACCCAGCTAACCTGCCCCCAAACACCTGACCCATAGAAACTGTGAGATCACAAATGTTTGCCGTGCCACTAAGTTCTAAGGTAATTTGTTACTCAGTAATCATACATTGATCTTTCTCTTAAATCTTTTTCCATTTATTTACAAAGACTTGAAGTGAGTTATAATCCAACAGCAAACAAGAAAAATAATCCATTCCAATGGCACATGATTTTTAAAGACTTTCACCTTTTCTTTCAAAAATTTACTTCAATATTCTCATAACCAACATTTTCCTTAAAATACAGACAAAATGATTTATGATAAAGTAAATTTTTCATGTTTTATCATAATGAGCATGAAAATACTCAGATTTGTGATGAAATAAGAATGAAGAAGTGGGACAACCACCTTATGATGTATCTAGAGATATACTTACATCTCGCACTCTGGTAATACTCCACGAGAGACCACAAAACAATACTTACCCATGTTAAATAACCTGAATAAGCACAACCAACTAGACATCAACCAAACTAGACATCAAGCTAAACATACTTCAGTTTATTGGAAATCATTATGATACATAATACTATTACTGTGTTTTACTGCAACTGATGTGAATAAATTCAGAGTCTACATTGAATCAAAATGCTATAATTCAATTTAATATTGGTTTGATTGTTGTGGTGAATTTTCAATAATGGCCTTTCTAATGAAAGACCAGTTATTTTTCATTTCTCTAAACATTTATTCCATCTCATATCATTATATTTTAAAAAGTATACTTTAAAAATGAATTAAAATGTTAGCAGCTAAAAAACTGGAGGAAGACTTTTGTGATTTTCATAATTATTTATTATGGTCTATAAACTACAGTTCTTATAAAACAGCAAGATAGAATTCTTGAACACCAATCTTTGTTCAACATCTTCTGTAGGAAGAAATTTGAACCGAATCAAGAACCAGTAGGCACAAGAACCACACAATAAACTACCATATACAGAAATCCTAAATGCTTGAAATAGTCTAAAAGGCAGACTACTTTTTAAAATTGGTTCAAATTATACAGTAGAAACAAGGCTTATAGTTTCACATTTAATAGCAAAACAACTGAATTTGCATTTAGGAGCCAATTTTTCTTAAGTCCTAGAAGTTGTTCCATTTTTAGTTCATATTTTTGAAAACAAAAGTATGTACTTGCAAATTACAGTTGAGTAAAAAATTGGAACCACAGAAGTTTATACCAAACTGTTACGTACTAGGAACAGAAAGGCAAAACATATGTTCCCTTTTCTATTTGTCTTAATTAAAAGTGCCAATGCTACATTATCTGAACATCCAGCAACGGTAACCTGATATGCAAAGTCAATTAAATAAAAAAATTTTACCTAATCAAAAGAAAATTATACGCAGGTAGTAAAGGGTTTAAAAAATTTTCTCCATGGCAAGCAAGAATGTTCATGAGTACTTTACTATACCAGTTGCCACTGCTGATGATAGGTTTGTGATTTGAATAATACACACCTTGTCTGATCTAGACTTTACCCTCTGCTACACTGCAAATGTGAAAGAAAAGTGGGACTGAAATCTCCTCACGGATCAGGGAGAAAGAAAAGAATCAAGTTTTAAAAATGCTTAAGGATTAAGAAATAATAACGAAAGAATGACAGACTTCCTACTTAGAAACCAGGCCAAATTCTCACTGATTCTATGTTCTATAAGCACTTCTTAGCCCCCAAACAACCAAAGTCTACCCATAAAGTCTAATTCTGACCACAGAGTGCTCCAACTCCAATTACTCTTCTGTGTGTGTGACAGGGCTGGCAGAGGCAGGGCAGGGGGGCAAGGAGAATACAAACAAAAACAAAGAAAGCCAAAAACTACACAAGGAAGGCATGAGACCTGACTTGCCAATAGCATTTGTGGAAAGCAGGGTAGAAGGGGAGCAACTTAAGAATTTTAGGAAACAGTAAGTTAAATGAGATGAAAGTGTAAAATGGTTGTAGGTAAACATAAATCATAAAGATGCAATAAAACAGAAAATTGAGAACTAGAAAGGAAACAGTGCTGCTCTTCTATGCAATAGAGAGTGCTACTGCTTTCAGTTCTAGGTTCCACCTTCATAAATATATAAACAAACTCAAACAGATTCTTTTTTTTTTTTATTTCAGAGTATTACGGGGGTACAAATGCTTTGGTTACATAAATTGCCTTTGCACCACCTGAGTCAGAGAGCTAAAAGCGTGCCCATCCCCCAGACAGTGCACACCGCACCTGCTAGGTGTCGAGTTTACCTATCCCCTCTCCCCCACCTGCCTGAAACTTGATGAATATTATTTCCATATGTACGCATAAGTTTTGATCGATTAGTACCAATTTGATGGTGAGTACATGTGGTGTTTGTTTTTCCATTCTTGTGATACTTCACTGAAAAGAATGGGCTCCAGCTCCATTCAGGATAATACAAGAGGTATTAGTTCACCATTTTTTTATGGTCCACATTTTATTAATCCACTTAGGGATTGATGGGCACTTGCGTTGTTTCCACATCTTTGCAACTGTGAATTGTACTGCTATAAACATTCAAGTGCAGATGTCTTTTTTATAGAATGTCTTTTTTTCCTTTGGGTAGATACCCAGTAGTAGGATTGCTGGATCAAACAGTAGGTCTACTTTTAGTTCTTAGAGGTATCTCCATACTACTTTCCATAGAGGTTGTACTAGTTTGCAGTCCCCCAGATTCTTAGCAAATGCCAAGATAGTAAATGGATGTCATTATCAGATAGCTTACTAGGGATTCTCAGCCTGGAGAATTGAAATATCAGAGAGAACTTGGACAGTCTTCAAATAATTGAAGAGCTATTACAAGGAAGAATTATTACATCTATTCGGTATATTCTCCATGGGATATAATTAGAACCAGTAAGTGGAAGCAATCAAACAGATTTTGGCTTAAAATAGAGATGGACTTTTTAATAATCAGAGGCCTCCTGAAGGCAAAATAAACTGCCTGAAAAAAAAGACATCTTCATCATTAGAATGGTTTCAAGCATAGGCTGAAAACTCCTCGGCAGATAAGCACTGGGTTGGATAGTAAACCCCTCACAATCCTGAAAGAGTCCTTTTGTTCATGAGATATTTTGCAAATATATGAAATATAAGACAATATTCCCTTCAATTACTGATCTACATATTAGTAATAAAAAAGTAATTATAAAAATAATACTACACTATAGATAAAATACACACCACAAAAGATAATTTTATTGAAAACATTCAAAAACAGAACTTCTTACTCATGTGTGTAGCCTCTGGGCCTAACGGTACCTGAGACAGAATATAAAGAGCCAGGGCGAGAGAATACATATAAATCTTTCTCACTAGATCACTAGCTCATTTCTGTCAGGGACCCTTTCTTTTTCATCTTCATAAAGTTTGATGAATAAAATAAGAAAATTTATGATGTTGGGTTTGGAGATTATGTTCCAAATATATTCCCTATCAAAATATTTAGTAAAGACTACTATTCAGAACTTCTAATCCAAGATAACTTTGCCAAAAAGAGTTCCTGTCCCCACAGAATTTACATTGGGGGTGGTGGGAGATAGACAATACGCATATATATACACACACATACATATATACAATATATTATCATGTAGATAGGTGCTCTAAAGAAAAATAATCCAGGGTAAAGGGATAAAGTGTAAAGAAAGAGGACAGAAGAGAGGGAAAGAGAAAGAAAACAGAAGAAATAAGGGAATAAATGAATATTATCTTAGATAAGATCATCAGGCAAGGACTGATGAAGTGACAGTTAAACAGGGATCTGAATTTAGACAGGAATGGGAATGGAATGCAAGCATGATTTGTGGCTATGTGGAAAAAGGACAGCCCAGGACAAGGGAACCCATCAGAAAAGGCGTGAGGTGGGAGCCTACTTGACACTTATGAAGAACACAGTCCAGTGAAATGGAGCAAAATGAGCATTCATGGAACATGTGGATTTCCAATCTTACCCCTCTTTGAGGATTTCAAATTAACCACTTCAGTGAGCTTTGGCAAATTAAATATCCAAATCACTATAAAGTTATTCAAATCAATGATTTTAAAGGTATTAAAAATAAACTGAATAGACTGTGTTAAGGATATAACTAATAAGAAAGCATTTTTATTTTTAAAATTAGTTCATTTGGAGAGTTCCAGCTGCATGTATACACTTCAGAAGCATAGCAGTGACCATATAAGAGGGTCATTCTCTCAACTATATCTGGGGGAAGGAAAGCACACACACTAAGTAAGAGAAGCCAAAATAATGCAGAAAATCTAATGTTATAAGAAAATCTCCCCCCAAAACTCTGAATTTTCTTAATAGTTTAAATAATATGACTCAAATCACCCCTAGAAATAAAGGTTGTAATTAATCCTAAGACACTCACCATATTAGTGTTTTAGCTTTTAGTTTTTAATTTAGGATTTTCAAAATAGTAATTGGACAGCAAAGTAAAGAAAGCCATAACACTCCAGTACAATATTTCAAAAAGAAGTTTGTTTTTCTCAAGTTTCTTGGAGACTTTAGAAATTCAGTGGAAGATAACTGATGGAATTTAACCCAAGTTTCCATTTTCAGTAATCTTGAAAAGGACCTGGAGGTGGTAGTGGGAATTAAAAATTAAATTTAAATATGCTAACTGAGTAACTTTAGAACACGGATATGCTCCCACGTCTGTTCCTTCCAAATTTTCATTTTATACTCAAGAAAAATATCTAATTTACATCAGTCATGATTCTATAATCTACACTTAGAATTACTCTTAAAAATCCAAATTTCATTGCAAAATAATACATAGATTGAAAATTTTAATTGCTGTTGTTTATTATACCTCTCCATTCAATTCAAATAAGAGAGAAAAAAATAGATTACATAGTAATTAGTTACAGCCAAGGTTACTAAGAATTATTATACACCCAGTTCATTCTACAAAATAAAATCACAATATAAGCATATGTAAACACAATCCATCCTTGAGCATCACTCAATCTACTTCTTAATCACTGGAAAAGTATAAAAAATATATGTAATTATAACACTAAAAACTATTCAGTCAGTTATTTGATTCTCCTATACCACCCCAAGAAATAGCAATAATTCTTTCTTTCTTTAGAACAGTGGTTCTCAAACATTTTGGTCTTAGGACCCCTCTATGCTGTAAAAATTAGAGACAACTCCAAAGAACTTTTTATTTTAAAGGGTTATATCAATAATTACCATATTAAGAGTTAAAACTGAGTAAATTTTAACTTAGTCTAGCTTGAAATAACAATAAATGCATTACAACTTAGCATAAATACTTCAGTTTTTTGTTTGTTTGTTTGTTTAGTAATCAAAAGGAAGAATTTATTGGTGCAAATAATTGGGAAGTCCAAATGTAGAGCTCACTTTAGGCATAGCTGGATCCAGGAGTTCAAATGATGTCACCAGGACCTTCTTCTTTTACTATAATTTCACTTCATTTTCAGGCAGGCCTATTATGTGTGGCAACAACAATGACCCCAGGTTTACATTATTCTCACAGCTAGTGAAGCCAGAAAAAGCAGCCTGCCCTTCTCTCCCCCAGCATCCATACTGGCCTCTGAAAATGACTCATCTTCCCCAGCTTAGGTCATATCCCCACTACAGGCCAAGAATGGGCCAAGCTCCATGACTGATGATTAACAACCTCACCTGACACTACATACCATATATTTTATAAAAAAATAACTATATTTTCCAAAATAAAGTAAAAATTTTGTGAGAGAGTGACAATGTTTTACATTTTTGGCAAATACCTTCATCTGGCTTAACAGAAGACAGACCGATTCTTGTATCTGCTTTTATGTTCAATCTGTTGTGATATGTTATTTTGGTTGAAGTATATGAAGAAAATCTGGCCCTACCCAGATATAATTGGAAAAATGGAGACCTCACAGATGCCATAAAGGGTCTCAGGAAATCCCAGGAATCCTCACACCACACTTGAGAACTACCACAGTAGAAGTTATTTAGGAAGCATCTTTTAAATATCTAGTTCAAAAACAAATCAATCTTCACACTTTCAAAGATAAGACCCAATAGTCAGATTCCAAAACCAAAGTAAAAGTTTGTACTGTTCAGTGCAGAGCTATAGCCCAAATGACAAATTAAGCACAGATAGTTGTCATTATAGTATCATGCTACAGAACTCTCTCTTAAAAGAAAAGTGGAACTGCAATATGGCAGCCCATGACAAAACTCCACCTTTAGATATGTGGGGTTTTTTTTTTTATTCCAATGTATAGTTGAGGAAGAACTGAGTTCTCCAAGAAAAGGATGGATCCGGAGGCCACCCTTTCAATTACTCACATTCTGCCTAGTTACAAAACAGATCTTAGGTATAATCCATCCCCTCAGTTACCAAAAGGTGAGAGCAGAGGCTAGTCAAAATTTTCTTTCACAACCAAGACAAACTTATCCAAAAGAAATATCACTAAGACTAGACATATGAAAAACCTAGTTCTACCATTCTGTTCTACAAACTTGGCTGAGTCAAACCCTTAAGACCTGTTTCTCATATTTTTTTTTAAAGGTCTGGCTAATGTTTGGTTACATATGATATAATATCATTTCTAAATCTGTCTCTAATATTGCCACCAAAATTTTCTAAGATTGCTACCAAAATCATGCTGAAATTTTTCATTAAAAAGGAGAAATTGTTACAGACACTTTTCAGCTCACAAATCTCAAGTCTAAGGAAATTAAGCTTCAGTTTCTTCACCTGAGATAACAGCTGCTCTGCCAAACAAGAAATAATTACAAATAAATATGAGATAACAAATAAGAAAGCATTTTATTAACCTGACAAACACCACAACAAATGTTGAGTGATTACTAAAGAATGAACTATGATAAAATTTTAAAGTTATAAAACGCCTCTATTCACCCCCAAGAATACACTTTAGTAAAAACCGGTTGCAACATTTTAAGTACTATATTCCCTTTCAAACCCACTTTGTTCTAAACCAAATTGTTAGCCTTTCCTTGAAGCAGCTTGGTTTGTACCAAGGGAAAAAAAAAATACTGAAATAAACTCCAAAAAACTGGGGTTTTCAGATTTCTAGCCTAGTGTTATTTCTACTTTATTCACTAGTTATATAATCCTGGGTTTGCAATTTATTTCTCTAGGCTTTAGTTTACTCATTTTTAAAATAAAGACATGGGGGGGAGGAAGGGATGGGTAAATTCACACCTAAGGGGTGCAGAGCACAGTCTCTGGGAGATAGGCATGCTTGAAGCTCTGACTCAGGCAGAGTAAAGGCAATACATGTAACCTAAATGTCTATACCCCCGTAATACTCTGAAATAAATACATAAAATTTTAAAAATAAAATAAAATAAAGACATGGAACCATATGATCTGAAAAATTGGGTCATTTGGGGGAATAAAATGCCAAGCTTTCACCATCATTTAACCCTTTTTCCCTTATTTCCAGTAACTTTTAGTTATCAGAACTTCAAAATAATCCAGTATATAATGTTAGAATCATGAAGAAATTTTTTTTCCTTTACAACTTTTTGAAGAGCCATAGAATCATATTTTATCAGCACTCATGAAAAAAATTTTGAACCTTTGGGAGGGATAAATAATAACTAAATTCTACTAAATAGCAACATTTTGTGTCCCTTTCCTAAATTGCCAGACTTAATGATTTGTACATTTCTACCACTGTTAAATTGTAACTACTGGTGTGTTTGTCTGCTTCCCCATAGATATTGTAGGTAACTATGTCTGACTTTTCCCCAGAACCAATCACAATGTATTGAGAAGTAGCTACTAATTACCAACATTATACAAGGGCTTACTAGATCAGGGTCACAGCAACCAATACTCAGAAAAAGTAACTCTCAGTTTATGTCAAATGCAATTAGGGCAAACATAAAAATGTATTAAAAAGTTCACAGATCTGTCACAGATACAAAAAACGTTAATAAAAACGTCTCCAGCACATTGACAAGTCCTTCCTAGTTGTCTTTTCTCCCATATCCTGACTGCTGAAGAATGTATATTAGACTGCCCTCATACACAATTAGTACATATGTCTCAAGGATATCTCCTCCTCTCTTGCTACCTCCTAGACTAAGTAAGGAGCACCACTTGCCAAAGTCCAAGTTCAGCCATTTCACAACTCATTCTTAAACAAAAATAAAAAAGAGCTAACTAGTTCTCCTTGTCTCCAAAATGCTACAATCTAATCAAACCTCTACATGCCATAACCAACATTCTTAAAAAGAGATCTGATCAAGTTATTTGCATTTTAAGTAAACTTCCCCAATATCTCATAATGTAGCCCTCAAAATGTCCAAACACTTCAGCATGGCAATAAAACTTCTCTTAATCTGAAACCAACAAAGCCTAGGTGGACTCAAATGCCTTTTCCTAATCACAATGAATATGCATGATTCCTCAAAACCTCATGTATTCTTACAGAACTTAACTGTTCTTCCAATTTGGGCTATTTAATATCATCAGAAGCATCCAAACTTTACCACAATTAGGGAAAGTACATAAAAAACTTTACAGATTAGTAACTGCAAGTTTATGAAGCAGTTTTCAAAACGGGAAACCTCTTTCACAGTCTATGTGCTATTATAAAGAATTAAAGTTTTTAAAAAGGTAAAATAAGTACTTGAAATATCATTAAAGAAAATATGAACATATAAGGATCACATTGACAATTTCTCAAAATAAGCCCAAAAAAGGTCATAAGTTATAGGTCTCAAAGTACCTGCTATTGCATTTTAAACTGTTACAAGGGGCAGCAAATAAATGATCTGAACTGCATGTTAATGCTTATGTTGGATTTGTAATCATTCAAATGTTTTTCATTTATAATTGACTTCATTTACGATTTTATAAATGTTTTCTCCTAACAACTTCTGAATTGCCAGTAAGCAATGTAAAATAACTGGAGAACGTGTGCAGCAGAGGTTATACAGAATACAAAAGCAGACCAGAATTTACACTGACACGCTATCTCCTTTAACTTCTTTTAAAATGGCTCTTTGAGGCAAGAAAACGAGGGGAATTACTCATCACAATGCAATACATGACAACATAGAACAAGTTTACCTGAAGTACTGGATTTAAACAACCAAGAAAGTACCTGGCCCAGCTCTCAAACATACACTTCTTAATTCTAAGAAAGCCTGCAACAGCAGCATTAGCTGACTTCTGGAAAATAATACCTACTAATGAGAAGAAAGCACACATACTTAAAAGGGAAGATATTCATTACAGAGTTATTTAGAAAGTCAAAACCAGGAAAAATAGTTATCTAGAAAATCAAAAAATAAAAAAACCTAAATGACAACTAAGAACAAAATGGTTACAGAAACTATAGTCTCCCATCCAACCACTAACTAGACCTGACCCTGCTTAGCTTCCGAGATCAGATGAGATCCGGTGTATTCAGGGTGGTATAACATAGATAGTTCAGTTCACACAATAACATTGTATTTCAGCCATTTTAAAAGTCTAAAGACTACATTATTAATACCAAACATGCAAGAGTGAGAAGTGTAAAGAGGACTTTACTTTTCACTTCAAAGCCTTCTGGTAAGTTTTCTTTCTTTTAGCTATGTGTAGGGATTACTTTAATAATTTAAGAAAACAGGCTACATTTTCTTCTAAAAAGTAGTGGTCACATAAATAAAGCACTACTAAAACAAATTGCAATATATTCTCATAATAGAATACTATGGAGCCACTGGAAAGAAGTTTTAGGGGAAGATGTGCAGCATTACCTGAAATATTAGTTGCAGTAGTAACATGAATAATATGATCCCATGTATATTAAAAAATTATATATCTACATAAATAGCTGATACATCTATGTTTATTTTAACATATATGTTTACACGTTTATATAGTGAATCAGGAAGGGGTCAGAAAACTCATTTTTGGTTTCCATTTCTAGACTGTTTGAATTTTTATTAAAACAACCATGCATTATTTTCAATTAAAAAGACATAACAAGAAATTGTGTTAAATTAACTAATCTAACCTAAAAATAGTATGGGCATTATTATTATAACTACTGTATATAGCATGATTCTGACAATGGAATACCACCAAGCAATAAACACCACTACCACCACCAAACTACAGATATATGCAACAATGTGGATAAATCTCAGGAACATTGTAAGGAGTTAAAAAGATGTCTTACTCAAAGAAACACAAATTCCATGATCCCATTTATATTAAGTTATAGAACAAGTAATACTAATATATAGTGAAAAAAAAATCAGAACAGTGCTTTCTTCTAGAGGTAGGTGGGAGCATAGGAAAGGGAATGAGAAAACTTCCCAGAGTAATAGTAATGTTCTTTATCTTGACAGGGGATTGAGTTAAAAAATGTATACATTTGTCAAAACTCATCAAATGGCACACTTAAGATTTGTGCACTTGATTGTATGTAAATCCTAAAATTTAAAAAATATAAAAACCTAAACAAATACTGAATTAAAGCATGATATGCATGCTTTATGCATTTATGTCTGTAATTCACTTTGAAATTAATCAAAGAAGAAAAGTGACAAGTACACTAAAATGTCAATGGTAGCATCTAAGTGATGGGTATGTCACTGTAAAATTCTTTCAACTTTTCTGTATATTCAAAATTTTTCATAATAAAAAGTTGTGGGAGGACAGTAAGCAAAACAGCCAGGAAAATTCTGAAAATGAACATTACTGACAGACTAGCCTTATCAGGAATTATACATCACCAAAAATTAAGTGCAGTGTAGTAGACATAGATCAATACAACATATAAAAAGTCTAGAATAAACCCAAATACATGTAAGAATTTAGTACATAATTAAAATTCCATCTCAAATCATTAGGAAAACATGCAATTGTAGAGGGATAACTTTGTATGCATCTGAATAAAAATAAATCAGTAAGGCTAAGTCCATATTTCATACCTTACGCTCTTTTAAGTGCTAAAAATAAGATCATAAAGCTCATGAATGATACTACTAGAGAACGCTGAAAGACACACAGTGATTGGTTTCAATTTCTGGCTCACTGATTTCCTGTGGTAAGTCACAGTATAATTTGTAGCATGCCTATTATTAAGTAGAGTTCATTAATTGACTGCAGTAAGTCAATTAATACACGGGCATAAAGTAAGCACTATTAATGATAGTCAATGCTACATTATCATTATTATCAATGGCTTCATCTCAGAATAGGGTTTGTCTGACTACAAGTACAACATAAAATTGACTCCATGAAATAAAGAATGAATTCAATTACATAAAACAAAACATTTCTACCATAAATTTTTAACGGAAATTTTAATTTAAACGGAAATTTAATTTTAAATTTAAATTTAACGGAAATTTAAATAACGGAATAAATAACGGAAATTTAAATTTAACGGAAATTTAAATAAAAATTTAACGGAAATTTTACCATAAGCAGAATCAAAACATAACTTGTCAGTATGGGAAAGAGAAAGTTTCAGCCCATATCACAATTTCTCTAATTTATGAAAAGCTCTACAAATCAATGTTTTAAGAAACCAATAATGTATCAGAAAAACTAGGAAGGATATGAACAATCAAAAGAAAAAATCAGGCTCTTAAACGTAAGAAAAATGTCTCAATCTAACTTATAAGACAAATACATGTTAAAACTACATTAGCAGTTCCACTTCTGGTTGAATAGGAAGAGTCACAAAAGGCCACTGCTCTCACCCAAACAACAAAAAGTAAGCCACTTAAGCTATAAAATTATAGTATTTTTTAAAGCCCAAAGAGCTGAGATGTAAAAACATAAGTGAACTAACTAAATTCTAGGAAATGACAAGCTCTTCAGAAAAGAAATCCATGGTTACTCTCATCCCTGGTGGAAAGTCAAGAAGAAAGATCCGCCATAGATGGAAGTAAAGAAAAACCAACCAAACTTTAAATCATCTTTTAACAGTGACACATAGGCTATCAAGACAGATTTGAATCCCAAGGACCGGTACAATGATGGCAATATTTTTCGTCAACAGCAGCTCACCTACAGTACTGGGTGTTGATGCTTTGGGTCTGAGTGAAGCAAAAAAAAAAAAAAAAAAAACCCACCAAAAAACAAAAAAACTGAGGGCCGTAAGCTACAAAGTGAGTCTACAACCACTCATCAACATTTACCAACCAAAAACTCTGTAGTAATTCTGGGAGCAGGAAAGAAGAACTAGAACAGATGACCAATGCTCTACTAGCTTTTAGCTAGCAAAGTCTAAGAGTGGAGCAAGAGGACTGAGCAAAACTCCTGAGTCATTTTAAGCCTTCTTAGAGAACTGGGTGGGTTACCTTTCAAAAGACAAGGGAAGGAGCAACTATGGTGAAAAACAGTTCCAAAAGTCATGAAAGCAGGAGGTGGGACTAAAGAACAAAGATCTCTTCAGCAACTCAAAAACCTGGCAGCAGGGCTGTCAAGCAAAAAGAGATTATCCACAGTTCCAAAAGCTGGGGACTTGGAGGTAAAGGCAGTATCCAGAATCTCACTTGTTCTCAGATTCCAGGTCCTCCCAAAGGGAAAATTCTGATCCTGCCCTCAAAACATTTGAAACCAATGGTGAACTAAATCAAGCTAATAAAGTTGTTACAAAGCCCATAGCCAGTTCAACTACAGAACAATTGACTCAGCCTCTATTCTACTGGCCTAACACAAGAAAGAGCAAGCCCCTCACTGAAAATAAACCTTACTTACGTTAATCTCCACAGTTCTTTTACACAAACGGTCCAGCTAAGACCAAATAACAAGGAACACAAAGTAGTAAGAAAATGTGATCCACATGAAAATAATCAGTCAATGGAGTGTACCCAGATATTGATCCGATAATAGAATTATTAGAGACTTTAAAATAACTGATTAAAATGCTAAATTATTCATTGGAAAATGTGGACAACATGCATGAAGAGATAGGGAACATCAGCTAATACACAGAAATTATTAAAAAAGAGCCAAATGGAAAAACCTAGAAATACAAAATATGACTTCAGAAATAAAGAATTGTGCTCTGTAGCCGACTGGAAACCACAGAGAAAAAAAAAGTGAACTTGAAGATAAGAAAACAAAATATACAAACCAAAAGCAAAGGGACAAAAGTAATCTTTTACATCGTATCTGAGATCTGTAGGACAATATCAATCTTACAAGTAACTGAAGGCTTAGAAAAAGAGGAAAGAAAAATGAGGCAGAAAAAAATATGAAGACATAATAACCAAGAACTTTCCAAAACTGATGAATGACATCAAAACACAGACCAACATTGGCAAACCCAAGAAGGATAAAACACACACGCAAAAGCATATCACAGCCAAACTGCTTACCAAACAAAAAGAACTGAATCTTAAAGGTAGACAAAGGAGAAAAATAGACACATTACATAAAAGAGAACAAATATTCAAATGACAGCAGATTTCTCACCAGAAACAACAGAGGACAGTGGCAAAGGAACAATATCATAAAATGGCTGAAATAAAAGGTGTAAAACAAATGATCTAGGTACCACCTTAAGAAAAAGGAAAAAAGGACAGTAAATTAAACCCAAAGTGCTAAAAATAATAAAAAAAATTGAAACAGAAAACAGGAAAAAAAAGCTAACATTGTTCTTTGAAAAGAATAAAATTGACCACTATTAGCAAAACTGATCAAGAAAATAAAAGAGCAAAATTACAAACAGGTATAATTAAAATGGGGGGAGGAAGCATCACAATAAATCCTACAGTCATTATATGAATAATAAGGCTACAATGCAAACAACTTTACGTCAATAAATATGGCAAATTAGAGAAAAATCCTTGAAAAGCATGAATTGTCAAAAGTGACACAAGAAACAGAATACCTACATAGCCCTATACTTATTAAAGATATTGATTTTCTAATCAAAAATCCTTCTGACAACAAAAACTTTAGTCCCAAATGGCTTCACTGGTGAAGAATCCCAAACATCTTAAGGAAAAAATTATACTAATCCTAAATAAAGTTTTTCAGAAAAAGAGGAGAGAATACTTACCCATTTGTTTTAATATTAGCAAATCAAAGCTAGCAATATGTTTTAAAAAACCACATCATGATCAAGCAGGGTTTATCTAAGGAATACAAGGTTGGCTTAACATTTGAAAATCAATCCATGTAATATACCACATTAACCAAAAAAGGGAGAAAAATCCATACGCTCATCTCAACAGATGCAGAAAAAGAATTTAACAAATCTAACACCCTTTCATGACAAAAATATTCAGCAAATTAAGAAAAAAGAATTTTCTCAATCTAGTAAAAGGCAGTTACTAAAAACTTAGAGCTTATGTTGGATAATACTGAAACATTAAATCTCTTTACCCTTAGTCTGAGAACAAGACAATGATGCCCACTCATACCACTCCAATTCAACATCATACTGTGACTTCTAGCCAGTGTTACAAGAAATAAAAGCATAAAAATCAGAGAAGTAAAACTGTCATTATTTACAGATGACAAAATTGGTGCAAGAAAATTCCACAGAATTTACAAAATAGCTACTAGAACTAAAAAGTATACTTAGTAGAGTTTCAGAATTCAAGGTCAATATAAAAATATCAATAATACCTCTACACACTAACTATAAAAATTGGGAAATTTTTAACTTATAAAACACCACATGCCAGGGGGAAAAAAATCTAACAAAAAAATTTGTAAAATCTCTATACAGAAAACTATAAAAGGATGCCTGCATATATTATACAAAGTATCTCAGAAGGCAAAATATCTCAGAAGAATCAATGAGTAACAAATCTTGAACTTACTCTGTTATTCCATACAAATAAAAGATACTAAATATAACCGTAAGTTAAAACGAAACTTTTACCTATTTCAAAGTTACTATTTGTAAACTGAAAAGGATTTATTCCACAGAAATAAGGTAGTGGGAGGGTAGTAAGTCTGGCAGGAATAGTTTACCATCCACTCATTTCTCTCATTCGTTCTCTTTTCTCGGAGAGGAAACAAAGGAAGCAGGAGAACGAGAAAAAAAATCTTACAAGCCATTTAGCTCAAGCCTGAGTTAGTCATATTCAATATATACATACTTAACATGGGAATATCTTATTTTCCATTTTGCTCATAATACTTTCTCTCTTATTGTAAGCATTTAAAATAATTTTGACAAGTACTGTAGGCCAAAGGAAGTGCCAAAATACATAGAAAATGCTTAAATTCATTTTAACTATCCAGCGCTCAGATGGAAAGGCCAAACAAGATTGCAACAGTAAAATGTAGTAATGAGAGGCAATTAATCAAAAGTTAAAGGGATGAAAAGAGTAATGAAAAGTACTTTAGCCAAAAATTACAGAATATTAATTCTTCTACCAGCTATAAAATTCATCAGATTAGAATTACTATATATAATTCTTTTCTGTGCAGCCCCATGAAGGCAGCAATCTTGCACATAGCAACTTTCAACAATATTTTAATGAGTAAATATTAATCCTCTGAAATGTCCTTACCTCTCCCCCCAAAATCACCTGGGGGGTTAAATTACCTGAACTTAAGCTTTACCTAATCTAAAGGGGCTATCAAGTAAAAAGAGAAAGAGAAATAGACCTGAAGATTACTTAATTTTCAAACTGCTCACATATCTGCTTCACTGAAATAAATTTCAAGGTAAAGTAAGGTGGATTTTATAGTTTTACCCAAATTATTGTCTCTTCTTTCTGCTTAGGTACACAAACTAGAAATTTCAACTAACGCATTTAATCCTCAAGTATATAACACACATGAGGCATTGTGTTAGGTGCTGTATAGAACAGGAAGATAGTTAAATCTTAAAGTTGGAGTCTGCTTTCAAGGGCCTGAGACTCAAATAATAAAGCCAAAACAAGTTAACAATTAACAACTAAATAGTGTGCAGGTGGTGAGTGTCATAAACAATGCAAACTAGTGCTGGGAGAGGAGTCATGGTGGGAGAAGTCACTGCTTTCAGCTGAATAGATCACAGACAGCTTTCTGGAAGAACTGGAATCACACTTGATCTTTGCTTTCAACATATACAAAGGATATGGAGAAAGACAGTACATTATAATGCACAAAAAGGTTCTACAATCAAAATGCTTGTTTTGGATCCCGTGTGCCTCACTCACTAGCTATGAATGGAGTATGCTATTTAATCTTCCTAAGACTCAATTTCAAATTGGAACAAAAGAACCTAGCTCATGTACAATGAATGCACAATGATTAACACATAGTAAGCACTTAATGAATTACTTACTACTTAAAGTTGGGAAAAAAGGGGACAGTGAAAACAATGTGATAGTGACTCACAATGAAAATTCAGCTTTGCTGAAATTAAGACTCATATAAAAAGTAAGAAGATATAAGTGGAAAGATAATTTGAAGCAGATTATTAGCATTTTGAAAGCCAAGCTATCAAGCATGCAGTTTATCCTGGAATGCTGAAGGTTTTGATCAAGGAATGGGATATAAACAAGGTTGGGCACCGATGTCAGAAGAACTGGAAGGGAGAAAGGACTGGAGATAGAGATTTGTTAGGAAACAAAACTGCAATAGTTTAAATAAGGAGTGTAAGCCCCCTACTAAGAAATTTCAGTAAGGATTATTAAAAGAGTTAGGACCTGATGATTAAGTGAATGGAGTACAAGGAGCAGAGGGAGGAAAAGCCAAAAAAATAAAATTTCAAACCTGGATAATTTGGAGAAATGAAATGAAGTTAGTAAATCCATAGACGTTGTCTGAAGTTCAGATGAGCGATCCAGACAGACATACAGCTAACAATTAGAGATAAGAGCTTAAGACTTTGAAGAGTGGTTAAGTCTAAACACATTTATGTGAAAAATAAATGCATAGAGTAGAGGTTCTAGCTTGGAGTCTATTAACAAGCTCAAATTGAAAAGCTCTGAAATTCAATGCAAATGTGTATGTATATGCGGCACCCTAGGGAAGGGAGTCTTTAACTAGATTTTCAAAGGATCTACCACACACACCCCCAAAAAAGTTTTTAAGAACCACTGGCATGGATTATAAAAGAAGCCATCCATGAGAATTGTCTCAGTCCATCTGTGCTGCTATAACAGAATACCACAGACTAAGTAATTTATAATGACAAGAAATTTATTGGCTCACAGTTCTGGAGGCTGGGAAGTCCAATATCAAGGCACCAGCAGATTTAGCAATTCTGATTCCAAGATGGCACCTTGAATACCACATCCTCTGGAGGGGAGCAGGGCAAAGAGGCAAAAGGAAACCAAACTTGCCCTTTTATAACAGCATTAATTTTACCAATAATAGCAGAGCCCTTATGGCCTAATCACCTCTTACTACTGTTATAATGGCAATTAAATTCCAACTTCACTTTTGGTGGGAACAAACATTCAAACCATAGTAGGAATGAATGAAATGTCAGAAGTAGAAATGGTTGAAGGAAAAAAAAGGCATGGTAACAACTTTGAAAAATACAATTAGAAGTCAAGAAAAGGAACAAAAAGGGACAATACTGATTTGAGAAGAAAGGGAACCAAAGCATTAGGGATTCAAGGAAAATAAGAAGTTAAAAAGGCAGTACCAATGTCTGATGTTACACACAGAGGTCAAAGAATATAAAATTATATAAAGCCTTTACATTTAATATACATAAATTCATTGATAACATCAAGGTAAGTAATTTTGGTTTGAATACACATAGGAGAAAATCATATTACAAGGCATTAAGAAGTAACTGGCTGGGGATAAATGAGTGAAAAATTAAAAGCTAACTACATTTCAAGAATTACCAGTGAAAGGCAAAGAAAGCTAGGACAAAAGTGACTAGAAGTATGATTTCATTTTTTGTTTTTGTTTTGTTTTGCTGCTATTGTTGCTGAGTTTTTCTTCCTAGAAAAAATGGGAAACTGACTCACCATGCCAAAAGGAGCCAGTAGAAAGGGAAAGATCAAAGGAGGCAAAGAGAATCAAAAGTTCAGGAGTAAAAAGATCATTTGGCAAACTCAAAAGAACAACTCTTCCTGTAAGACAGGAACAAAAATACATTTTAATGTGGTAAGAAAGGTGTAGTAATAAGTGTGCATAAAGGGGAAAATACTCCAAAAACTCCAAGGAGGTTTCTTTCTTAAACTGTGTAAAGCACAGACAGCCATGATGCTTTAAAACTTTGTTCCTTTACAATAGTAGTTACTACTATGACCATGTAATAGTAAAAAAGTGTATACAGTAATAGGAAAGAAAATACTAGGATGCTGCATTGTGTAGTACTAAATTAAGAAAATACATGGATCAACAGTCAAAAAGCTTGAGTTTAAATCACTGTGGGCAAGTATCTTAACTTTATGCTTCAGTGCCTCAGTGTCACTACCTGCAAAATGGAAATAATAATGCTTACCTCATAAAACTTGGAAGTACAGTAATACAAAATGCTTAACAACAATGCATACGAATGTTAGGTGGTAGTGGTCGTGGTGACAATAGTAACAGTAGCAATACTAGCAATGTCATCTATTTGTGTTTAATCAGCCAGTATTTAAGGAAGAAGGGTGCGGCTCTTAAATATGTATCTCACTTAACCCTTTGAGTTATATATGGAAACAGTATAATTCTCCCTATTATACCAATTATGAAAGGGGAGGTTCATCTGCCTAGATCACTCACTTAATAGACGGCAGAACTGAGATTTGAGTACTGATCTATGTGGACACAAAGCTTACTTTCGCTCCACTGCACAACACTACCTCCACAGCACCACACGGTAGCAGAAGTACAAAACCAGGCATTCTGTTCTTTACTACTAAACTCACAAAATCTGGGCAAGTCATTAGATCTAGCTGCCTCTTAATTTTATTTTCTGAAAAATTAAGGGGCTTGATTAGATCTTGAGGTGTCTCTTCAGATTAAAAAAGTCCATGACTTTATTAAATCACCACATTAAGTGATGTGTAAGCTCATTAAAAAAGTATTAAAATATAGTGGAAAACTTTTTCTGTTTAAAAAAGATTGAACTACAACAAAAGTGCTTAAGTTTTTTCCAGGACTTCACATCATCAAAAAGAAATGAATGTTAGAAGAAAGACCAACATCCAGCTTATTAATATTATTAGCAAGTATGACTCCACAAATGTTTGCAATAACAAAACATCAATCTTAAGTACTTCAAAATACCTGCATTTTCAATAATTTATGAAAAAGTAAACTCAGAACCCTGATACACCTATAGAACTTATAATCAAGTAAAATATAATACAGACTTTTATTTCATGCTGAAAATGCAACCAGGCTATTTAAAAAATAATAATCAATCTGAGAACCTTTCTGCCCTAAAACCCTCTGGCTTCCCACTATTCTTCCATAACATCCAAAGTCTTAAACATGAGTCAACAAAGTCCTATGTGATCTGTCTCTCCTCTCTCTGGAACTTTCCACTGCCATTCTTCCCCTTGCTCTTTTTTCAAAATTTCTTTCAATTCCTCCAAGACACTTTTTTTCATTCATGTTTAGGACCTTCATACAATCTGTTCTCCAAACCTAGAATGCTTTCGCAGGTCTCCACTCCCATCCTTTTGCCAACTGCTCTTCATCCTTCCAAGCTGAGATAAAAGTTACCACACCAGGGAAGCCTTTCCTGACCTCCCCAGACATATTTTGACAGCATTCTGTACTTCTTCACAACACTGTCTTATAATGACCTGTTCAACATCCGTCTTCCTTGCTAAATGGTAAACAGAATGAAGACAGTCATTTCATGTCATGTTTCCCACTATTTCCCTAATATCTAGCACATTGCTTAGCACAGAGATTAAGTACTCAATAAAAGTTTGTTGAATTAATATATTCAAAATGCAGGATAAGTCCAAAACCAGATGGTGTTTTACTAGCACAAGAAGCTAAAAAGTTCTATATAAGCTTCAAGTTAAATCTTACCCTTGGTCCTTCATATGTTCCTCTCTCAATTACAATGTTAAAGTAAAACGAAAAATCCCCTTAGATAACAGATCTTAGTTTCACAAAACCAACGTTAGAAATCACTGGTCTTAAGTAATTGGGATCAGCTTTTATAATCATCATCTAAAAGAATCCACCTGAAATGCAATTAAAGGGACAGGAACTTGGATAAGGGCTCAATTTTACCACAGCTATGTACATTAGAAAAGGACCAATCACAATTCCTACCGCTCTCTAGGCTCTACTAGCAGTGCCTTATTTATTACAACAGTAATGAGTGCAGTGCTACAGCCATGTGAGTAGGCTCTATGATACGTGGAATATGCTTTATTAAAACCAAAAAAATATATAAGCATATACTCTAAGTAGCTATAGTCTTCTCTTTAGGTTAGTGGGGAAAAAATGACAGTAAATCTGATATGAAACTGCTTAATTTTTTGAATTTATAAACTGAATGCTTAAAAAAAAGAAAAGCTATTTCAACCCAAAACATTTTTAAAAGTTTTCTGTTCACCTAATACTTACTGAATGCTAATTACACACCAGGCAGTGTTTAAAGATTTGCTTAATATATATTCATTATTTTACCATTGAGAAAATGGAAGCAGTGTAAGTAACTTATACAGCTGGTAAGTGGTACAGGCAGAAGTGAAAGCTACCCATTCTGCCCTGGAGTTCTCCCTCCCAACACCTACAATATAGTGTAACAGGGCTTCCATATGCACCATTCCACTCTAGTGAAACTATTTCGTAAGGTCATCAATGACTTCCACCTTGCCAAATCTAAGCGCTATTTATCAGCCTTTTTTCCATCCATCCTGCAGCATTCCATAAAGTTATCCAACTCCTCTCTTTTGATATACATTTCTTCCTCATTTTAATGACATATAGCCCAGCTTTCCTCCTACCTCAGTCCTAGGCCTTCTTTTCTTCCCTATCTACACATTCTTCCTACTATATCTCCTAACTCGAAACCTTTAAATACTATTTCCATGACTCCAAATTTCTTTCATCCAGGCCTGAGTTCTAGAGTCATATATCCAACTACCTATCTGTCATCTCAGATGCATAACAAACGCCATAGTTAATGATCAAAACCAATGACCTTTCCCTTCTCCCCTACACCTGTTCTCTTCCAGCCTTCTCTACCATCACTCATCCAGCTGCTTAGGCTAACTTCTTAGGCATCATCCTTGATTTCCCTTTCCTTTGAAGATCTCCCACATTCAAGCCATCAGCAAGTTCTATGACATCCACTTATGAAACATATTTGGTTCTTTCTGTCTTCACTATCACTCTACCGCAAACTACCTAAGTCTCTGCCTACAATACCCTTCAAAATAGTCTCCTTGCATCCATTCTTACCCTCTTAGTTTCCACAAAACAGGCAGAGTTACAACAAAATCAAATCTGTCCTTGTCTGCTTTAAATCATCTAATGTCCTCCCATATGTGATTTGGCTCCTACCTACTTGTCCAATTTCATGTTTTTCCATCCTCTCCCCCATCATGAGGCTCCTTGTAGCCACAATAGCCTTCTTTCTCTTCCTGGAACACACCATGATCACTTCTCCTACAAGGCCTTTACACTTGCTCTTCCTTCTGCAAAGAACATTCTTTTCCCTAATTTTAACATAGATGGTTCCTTCTCCTCCTTTGGTGTTGCTCAAATGTCACCTACTCTGAGAGGCCTTCCTTGACCATCTGATGTGAAGTAGCCCCCACTCTAATCGCTCTTTTACATGATTCTCTATTATTACAATGGTCATAGCGCTATTAATATTTGAAATGATCTTATTTACTTATTATGGCTTGTCGACTTCAAAATTTAAAAGTTCTAACCCCAAAGCCTCCCACAGTACAGAGTAGGTGCTTAACAAGTTATTAAATGAGTGAATTTTCCCCACTGCATTTTAAGTTGTTTAATGTAAATCAACCAATTCTGATAAAAAAACTTGGCCCATGATATATTTTGTATTACTAAATCCTTAAAACAATCCTTAAATTTTCAGCATTCTAACCACCCCCATCCATCTACAGCATTCCACTTTAAAACTGCTAAATATTCCACATGGATGAAGATTGAATTTTCCTCCTCCTTTCCAAGTGAACGAACGTGTAGGCGGGAAAAGGGAATTTTACTGGGCACCTCAGCACCTGTTACATCTTCAATCAGTTAAGACAGGTGCACATGAGCCAGACAGCACATGGGAGACGTGGCCTTTCTTTCAGGGATTGTATTTAGGTGAAACGTGAGTGATTTAAAGTAGAACTGCCCTGATCCCTAATAAATGCTGTTCACGTCATTTAAAAAAACAAGGTAAAAGAGTCTGTAGGCAGGATGGTCTTCTCGGATTCACTAAAAGAAAAGAAATCGATTTTGAGGCCCTCAGAAAATACAGGTGTGTGCGGGGAGATTGGTGTTGGTCTACATATAACGGGAAAACAAGAACAGGAGACACTGGTTCAAAGACCAGCTCAGTGACAAAATAAAGCTCGGCTCAGGCTCTCAGGGTTATCTTGAACCTGGAAGCGAGGGTGGACGAGGAGAAAACACAGAGCCCTGGGACCTCCGTTCACCGCTTCGGCCTCCACCACAGGCACTTGGGGAAACTGCACAGATCTGTGGGTCTACCTGTCTCCCACTGCCACCCCTGCAACGAGATATCCCCCGAATACTCACATGGGCTCGAGAGTCTTGCTGAGCCAGGACTTGAGTGCCTCGAAGTTTTCAATGATCATTTTAGAAATCATCCACAGCGGCCCGGAGGCCAGTCACACTCCGCCCGCCCAGGTCGCGGCCGCTACAGCCGCCGCTGCCCCCGCCCCCTCCTCCGCGCGCCGCCCGCGTGGGCTGCGGTGGGAGGCGCCGGTGGCAGGTTCCCTCGAGCCCCGATCGGCGAACAGCTCTGCGGGGACCGCCGCAGGCCGCGAGTCCACGGGGTGCCAGGAGCTCCCCCTCCCTGGCCCCAGGCCCGGGCTGAGGCAGCAACGGTTTGCCCGGGCCCTCCCCCTTCTCTCTTCCCTAGCAAATCTACCCGGACCGGAAGCGCGACACGCGCTTAGACCCGGGCTTTCCCTCAGCCTCGGGACTAGGTGCTTGTTGGCAACGCAGAAGAGGCAAAAGTAAAGAAAGCGAAGAAGAAGGGCCGCTCAATGGGAACGATTCAGGGGGTCTTCCCGGCTCCCAGCACCCCCAAGAAGATGGCTGCCGATAAATCTCGCGAGAATTGATGAAGTCTCGCGGTTACTCCCGGAGCCTGCTGGGAAGAGACGTAAGATCGGCGGAGAGCGCGCAGGTTGAGTGCGGCGGTTCGGTTTTTGCGTGTTTACGTGGCTTGAGGCTTTTGTTCCTTTTTCCGCTTTGGTTCTCTTGATGAGTAAAGATTTTCTTTTCAACGTGGAGGGAAAAGCTGCTAACTTCAGAAACAGCAGGAACCCCTCTTGTCCCGGGTAAGACGGCCGTGGCGTGTCAGCTGGAACGAACCTGCGGGACGGATAGCTCCTTGAGAGCGTTCACACCCTGGTGTGCCGGACTCTGGGTGGCCGGTGTCCTGCACTGTGCTGCCTCCTCAGTTTACCTCAGTGCCCCCCACCATACCATATTCTCTGTGTGCTGTGATGTGGTCTAATCTAACCCAGTGAGACCTCCAGAGGATTAGTGTCTTGTCCAGAATTCCTCTACTTGTTGGCAGAGCCCTAATGACTTAGAGATGCCCCAAGGGAAGGGTGAGATAAACTTGTCATCTCTCAAGTAGTTTACAATCATATGAAACTTTCGAACTTTTCCCCAGGTAAAGATAAGAAAAGTTTTGTTGTTTTTTAAATTCTTTTTATTTAGAGCAGATTCAGCCCTATTTCAGATAGGGAGGTTACGTAGTATCAAAGAAGAGAGCATCCCAGTAAATAAATTCCTTTCTCCTGGGTGATGAAATAAGTTTGATTCCTGCCTGAATTCTATTTAGATACCAAGTGGAATTTTGCAAAGGGTCTTAGGGTACCTAAACTATAGAGGAATGAAAATAATTCACAATCTAAAGATACTTACAGTAAGTAGACTAATAAAGGTCTTTATGGGAGGCACAGTGGGAGACTAAATTGTCCTTATGAGTTTATAATTTGCTAGAGTGAAGTGTCTGTCCTTAAGCATTAAGTGGAAAGATTATCAAGTACAGAGCTAGACATTTGTTTTAAAACATAACTTATACAGTAGGATGCAAATTAGAATCCAGTTACTGAATAACCAGCGTGTTGATTAAAGTGATTTAGCTAAGTGACATAAGCTAGACACAAAAGGACAAATATTATGATTTCACTTATATGAGGTATCTAGAATAACTGAATTCGTAAAGACAGAAAGTGGAATGGTGGTTGCCAGGAGCAGAGGTGGAGAGAAGGCTGGGGACAATGGGGAATGAGGAGTTATTTTTCAGTGAGTATAGAGTTTCAGTTTAGGAGGATGAAAGTTCTGGAGATAGGTGATGAGGGTTGTATAACAATGTGAATGTACTTAATGCCACTGAACCATATGTTTAAAAATGATTAAACTGGTAAATTTTGTTATATGTATCTTACAATAAAAATTATTTATAAATTTAATGTTGCTGGAAGTTAAAATTATAATTGTTTAGTCTATTTGTTGTAGCCTTGCCACAGGCTGATACTGCCAACTGTTCCTTAACTTTGGCTCTCTCTCCATTTCAGCCTTCCAGTGTTTCTATCAAATACCATATACCCCAGGTAAACTGAGTTGCTCACCCTCCCTTTCTCTAAACATTTGTTCACATTTCCCATAGAAAATGTCTCCACTTCTTTGTCTGACTGCTCAAACCTTGCCCATCCTTCTCTGATACCACTGCTACTGTCATGTTTAAAGTCTTCTCTTACTCTTCCCAACTAATAGCAGCAGCCTTTTAATCTCTTTGCCTTTTATACTGCCCCCGATATCAGTTCATCTTCAGTTGTGTTCATCGTCATTGCCTTGAATAGCAATAATTCTAAAACTTGGACCTAATCTTGTCACTTTCTAGTTTAAAATCGTTGACTTCCACATTATCTTGAGGATAAAAAATAGATTCTTTAACAACCTATAAAAGGCCTTTCATAAATCAGACACCTTCCTATTTGCCTAGAAACTCCTTTCAGTGCCTTTAAGTCTTTGCTGCAGCCATCCTGAGCTATTTTCAGTTCCTTGAAAGAAGTGTGTTCTCTCACTAAACAGCCATTGCAAAATGTGTTTCCCTCCCTTTCATTTGATGGATTCCTACTTATCCATCAAAATTTAGTGCATACAGCATCACCTTTGAAAATCCATTCCTGGCCTCCCTGCTCTAATGAGAGTCCCTCTGAGGTTTTCTCGCACCAGCCTGTGCTTCCTACTGTTATAGCACTCATTGTTTTGTTTTTGCAATTACCTGATTATCTGTTCCTTAGTAGACTATAGCTTTAAATCCCCTGCTTCAAGAACAGCTCCTGATACATACAGTCATTTGTGAACCAATAATAAATCATCTTGTTTTATGTGTGTTTCTGTTTAAAGGCACCTTATTTAATATATACTGTTGATTCATTAACATTGAACTCATAGCCAATGACACCATTACTCATGCCTGAATGAAATGTATCTAATGCATGTATTTTCTCTGTAAAATATAGAGAAAGAAAGGGGAGCCTTCTGGTACTTCGACACCTAGACAGCACTTCAGTACTACACTTGGGGGCCATTTTAGATAGTAACAAATAGCTCAAAAATGCAAGAAATGTGGTACTAAATAGACCATGTAAAGGATACTTGTTTTAGTGTGAGAGCTGAAACAAGAAAGCAGAGCATCCCCTTGTTCAACCTCAGCTGGGAACATGCCCATCAGGTGACTCAAATTTTTTGCCTCTCTGTTTATGTCTATAAATGATTGCAAAAGCACTGCAAGTGTTGATTTTAGGATTACAAATGAATTTTAGTGAGCAGGCAAACTCACAAATAATACAGAATCTGCAAATAATAAGGATCAACTATATTTTTGAATGACCAAATGAAGCCCTACCACTTACATGAAATCTTCGCTGGCCATTGTAGCCAATAGCAATCTCTTCCTCCACTAAATCCATGGTACAGTGCTTGTTATCACTCCAGAGTTAGTCACTGTTGCTTCCTAGCATGCTTCTCTTCCTTAACCATTAATATTTATTCCTCATCACTTCATTGTTTAATCTTGTTTGGCCCTGCCTTGAAAGGTGACAGCTAATGTGATCATCAATACTAGTAAGAAAAGACCAAAACAACTGCCATATACTACTTTCTCTATTCAGTAACATGGAATAGAGAAATGTCCGGTATTAGGTTATGTATTTAATATTTTCCAACACACCCTGTTCTTTCAAGGCCCTGTGACTTTGTTAGTGCTGTTCCTTTTTCCTGAATGGCTTTCCTCATTGCTCAAATGCCAGTTCTTCAAGGATACCCTAAGGTATAGGTCCCTACCTGTACAGTAAGATTAACAACATTTAGTTTTCTAATGTCTCTTCCTACCTGTAGAAAAGGAGTTAAAACATTTTATTTAGTTTTCTCATCTCTTAGATCTTGCACTCAGCCCTGATTATGAGCTCTTTAAGGACTGAAACTCAAGCTTATTCCTCTTTCTACTTCCTGTACTTAGCACAGTGCCTGAAACTCAAAAATGTTTATTGAAGGATATGTGCTTCATTTTAAATAGGAGAAAATATTTTGGATAGGCAATATAATAATATGTCTTCTAACAGACCTATATCTCTTTATGGTTTATTACCATTAGTTGCCTTCATCTTTTAGCTACCCTGATCCAAGGAGTATTCTCTATATTGTGCTTAACTCCTCCTTAGGTTCTTCCAGCGCCCTCTCCTAGTTGATGGATACAATATTATTACTCTCAATAGTGCTTTTGGGGTCTTGTTTAAAAACTCAGTCTACATTTCAAAATCACAAAAGTATTCTATATTTTCTTCTGTTTCTTTTACAGTTCACTACTCTCTCCATAAAATCACATTTAGGTCTTTATTCTCTCTGGAATACATCCCTGTGTATGGTGTAAGGTGAAGATCCAGCCTTTTTTTTTCTATAATTCTCCTCAGTCTGTCCCTTCCCATTGATTTTTGGTGCCACTTATCATATCTTTTGTGTTTCCATTTATACATTTTTCTGGTTCTGACTTCTTTTTCAATTGGTCAATTTGTCTATGACTACACCAGTACCATGTTGTTTTTATGTACCATTGTATTATAGAATATCTTAATGTACAATAGGGCAAATCCCTCCTCTTTGCTCTTCTTTTTCAAATTTAACTTGGCTAAATGTAAACCTTTGGTCTTCCAAATACTTTGATCAACGTTGTTTAACTTATCAAAAATATTCTTCATTGATGTTATAGTTTCATTTGGATTGAATTGACATCCTACAATGTACAGCAGTCACAGAGGTATACAGCTCAGACCTCCCTTTGAGAAAGGACTTACTGCCCAACTGTAAGACATATAGTCAGCTGACTGCCTTCAGTTGTCAACTCTTTCTAGGTTCACCTTAGCTTTCAAGCTGAGGTTATATTATTCTCAGGGTAACCCCTCTCTCCCATACACATCTTTAGCCAAAGACTGAGCAAGGCATGGTGTAAGGACCTGCTTGATGTTGGGATGGCAAAAGCATTGTGAGACCTGCGTGATAATCTAATGGCTCCCCCACCACAGCCTGCTTCCTCCCTTTCCCTTTCATAGGTGCTACTCTCCAGTAACCTTTTGTGCTTCTAACTCCATCTCAGTATCTGCTCCTTAGAGAACTCAACCTAAAATACAAATTTAATTTGTGTTTCTGTTTTTATAAATTTTTTAAAGATCATAGTTAATAATAAAATCTAACCATCCCTTTGTCCCAGCTACTTCTTTGAAACCATCCCTGGCTGCCTCGATTAAATATGACTTCTCCAAAGATATCTGTTCTAACAATCCTTTGACTTTCTATGGCCATCATTGATTTAGCACCTATCCTTTTACTTTTTAAATGTACATAAATTTTATCTTCCATCTAACGCTTTGAATTTAATCCCCTCTGGCCTACTTGGGTACCTTGTTATATCAGCTACTTCCTACTTTCAAATCTTGTACTCTGCTGAGTCTTTCTAATCCATTTGTTCAACAGTTGTTTACTGGAGGTCTGCTTGCTGTGTTTCAGATGTACTACTACTTGTTGAGAACACAGTGGTGAACAAAAAAGGCATGGTATCTGCCCTGTGGAGCTTATGGCCTAGTGAGGAAGGGGACATTTAATAAATAATCATATAGGGAAAAAATTATAAGTATTATGAAAGAAAATGAAATTATGATAGGTATTATAAAAGAAGGAAATAATTAACCATTATAGCAATTTCGACTGTAAAGGCTCAAGCATGGCTTTTCTAAAAATACAATATCTAAATGGTTAAGAAAAGTGAATAGTGAGCAGAAGTTAGTCATGTGAAGCAAAGTAGAAACAAGAACATTCCAGCACACATAGCAGGTTGTGGGATGTTCCCGAAGTAAAAAAAAGACAAGATCTTAAAGAAGGCCAGAGAGGTGAGGGCTATCAAGTTAGGGGTGGGAGGGAATGGCTGTAGGTCAAGTTAGAGGTACAAAAGTTCATGTTAAGATTTTTGGGATGGATTTTATTTAAAATATAATGGGAAGCCATTGAAAGGTTTTCAGTGTGTCAGGATGAATTAAAAATATGAACACACCCATGCATACTTCTTTTAAGAGAGAACTTAATTAAATTTTGCAATTTTAAAATAAAAACAGAAAGGAAACAAATTTTCCTTTAACATAATAATGCCAGGGTTTTCATTTCCCTAGAAGTAAGATTAAGACCATATTAATAAAGGGAGTATAGTTTTCTTATCTGAGACTAAACACTGATTACTTGCAAAGAAAAATAATACTTGCTATGATGAGGTATGTCCTTCAGTAATTCAAGGGGAAACACTTTAGCAATTATTGATGTTGTAAACTGGAATCAGAAGACATACTGTCATACCCCCTCAATAGGAACAGAGCACTTCTGGTATAAAAGGGTTTGAGGGACAATCACCACCTCTTCTGTGGGCACTCTGTTTATACCCATAGTTAATTATAATGACTCTATTTCCAGTTCAGAGGTGCTATGAAACTATTGTTTATGGATATGGTTATGATGGGTAATAAAAATAACACTAAAATGATATATATGTATATATACATATATTGCATATTCATATACACACACATGCCCACACTTACAAAGTCCCCTAAACAAACTGCCACAGATGATGACAGAAAAGTGTAAATCTCAGCATCCAGAGGAAAAAAATATATGTGATATTATTAAAAACCACCTGTCAGTGAAATGATGTGATGGCTATTCTGTCAAAATAATTTGAAATGGGGTAAGGGGAGATGGAGTAGAATATCAGTGAGACAAGATTGGTCATGAGTTGATTATGGTTGAAATTGGATGATAAGATTATACTTCTATCAGCTTTTGTATATGTTTGAAATTTTCCATAATAAAAAACATTTTCAAAAAAATCTATTAAGGCAGGGAGACCCAGAAAACAAAAAGATCTCTGGGAAGGCCTAACAGACTGGAAAAATGTAAGTTCCACAAGAGCAGAGACTTTGCCTGTCTTGTTTACAACTGTATCTCCAGTGCCTAGAGAAGTTCATAGCACACAGTAATTTCTCAGTATATATTTGTTGAATGAATGAACACTGGAGAATAAAACCCAAAACCTAGATGGGACGCTAACAGCTCAGACTGAGAGTCAAGAATCCTGGGGTTCACTCATTTGTCATATTATATACGGCATTCCATTAGCAGTTGTAAGGATAAATACTTCAAGCAAACCACCCCAAGAGAAAGAAGATTCACAAACTTCCACCTTGGGATTCCATGAGAAGTAGGTATATATATACATGCTTATATGCATATGTTCTCTAGAGACCCCTGTGGGGACTCTGTCATTTCATTTCATTTCATTCCCTTTTTTCCAACATTTTTATTGTAGAGGTATCTCTGTCCTGTAAGCCAAAAATCAGGGGAGGAAAAAAACAAAACTACATATACCCTATCCTCCTTTTCCCTCTCTTATTTTCTAATTGAAGCGTGGGAAGGGATCTTTTGAAGAAGATTCACCTCTGCGTGTTGTTCTTGGTTCCTTAATAGCCTAAGGACAAAACTGTCTGTTACAAAGGTAATGATGCAGAACCTTAATTAGGGCTTTTGAAATTCAAGACCCTTCTTATTGGGGGTCAGAACATGAGCCAGGAAAACAACCAATAACATTGGCATAACAGACATCAAGCACTATTAAATGCCCTCAAGAGACTCTCTAAAGTTTTAAAGCCACACTATCCCATCCTCCAGACAACAAAAAAAAAAAACTCTGCATCACCCAGAAACAAAAGTACATAAATCAGGAAAAGGCTGGGTTTGGCTGCAGTAATGGACAACAACAAGGGTTCATTTCTCTCACACACTGTATGTTCAGTACAGGTTAGCTGCATTTCTGCTCCACGTGTCTTCCTTCCAGGTCCCAGGCTGATGGAGCAGCCTCTGTCTATCTGGGACATTGTTAGTCATAATGGCAGAGACGAGAGAAGATCATGGCAAACCACGACTGGCTCCTACAGTTTTCTGCTGAGAAATGGAACACATCACTACTCTCCACATTTCATTGGCCAGAGGAAGTCATGTGACCAAGCTGGATTAAAAATAGGGAGGAGCAGCAAATATAAGTGAGTTATGTTGTAGTCTATCATGCAGTTTGAGCCAGAGTTTAGGGACGAGCTCAAAACCTGCATTCATGTAACCACCAACGCTCACACAGGATTTGATCTTTCCTTCCCAGAACCGTGCATCAGAGGGAGGAAAGAGTTGAGTCCATTACACGGCATCAGTTAGACCACTTTCTGTCTGTGGAAGCAGCATCCTTACCAAGGTCTTTTCATAATAAATGAATAATAAACAGTCCACTGAAATTAAAAAAACTGCACTGTCCAATATCATAGCTGCTCTCAATGTGTGGCTATTAAACACTTACAATGTGGCTAGTTGGAATTGTGGTGTGCAGTAAGTGTAAAATATGCATCAAATTTCAAAGACTTAGTAACAACAACAAAAAAGTAAAATATCTCAATACTTTTTATATTAATTGCACATTGGGCTAAAGTATATTAATAAAATAAATTTCATCTGTTTTTAGTTTTGTGGGTTTTTTTTTTTTAACTTTTCAAAGTGTGGCCACTAGAAAACTTAAAATTACATATGTGGCTGACATTATATTTTTATTGACAGTGCTTTTCTAAAATGTAAGGACTTTTTCCTCTCCTGATGTGACATAAAATAAAGAGCTCAGTGAATTAATAGCATAAATCCTAGTCCTCTTACTCTGTACTGTGTTGGTATGTTTTGGAACCCTTCTATAAAAGCGCTGCTGAAAAGACCGTTGGCATTTTATCAGTTTGGGAAGTTCAGTGGTAGGACTCATGGAGGGAAGAATACCTGCAGGAGTCCAGCCAATACTGAGAACAAAATGGGGGCCACCACTGTGCCTTTTGTGAATTATTAAGTAAGGATGAATATTCACCAGCAGGTGAATTACTGGATGGAGTTGAGCACTCACCAGCAGCATGAGGCCCCATAGCTTCTCTGATCTCTCTCACCAGGGGATATTGAGGTACACTCATTCTAGTTCAAGAAGGAAGAAGCTGCCACAACTGGTTTACATGAGTAAGGTAAGGCCATGATTAGATTTGTACGGTGAATGTATGAGGGGGGATGGCAGGGAGAAACACAATGGAAAGTGGTAGAAGAAGGAAAGACAATTAGGAGAGTATTGTAACGGTCCACATGAGATGTTGGAAGTTTGGACTGGAGTGTTGATGGTCTTGATCTTTTCAGAATGATAGATGTTATATGTCTGTCATTTAAAAAAAAAACAAAAAATAACTGTTCAACTCTCTATCAACTGCAGATCTGCTTTCAGCTACCACTCTTACTTTTCTCTTCTCTTTATAGGCAAGCAAGAGTTGTATTCACTGTCTCTGCTTCCTCTCCTCCCACCACTCCAATTCAATGGAAACTAGATTTTGCCTGCATCATTTTACCAGAACACTTCTTGCCAAGGTCATCAGTGACCTGCTTGTCACTGACATTGACTAAATCTAATGTCCACATTCAGTCCTGTGTTGTTGGACCATCTGTAACATTTGACAGCACTGATCACGTCTTTTTTTCTTGAAACATTTTTTTCCCCACAATTTTTATTGTGCCACATTCTCTCCAGTTTTGTTTCCCTCTCATTTCTCTGGAAACTCCAAAGTTTCATTCTTGAACTTTGACCATATTTCCTATCCATTAATATTGATGTGCCTTGGAATTTCATTTTTGGTCCCTTTCTCAGTCTAAACGTTATCACTGAGCCATCTTATCTATTCCTATAATTTCTTCTTTTTTTAAGCAACACATTCCACACCTTTATCCCTATAATTTCAACTACTATGTACGTGCTGATAATTCCCAAATGTACATACTTGGATATCTTCCAGGCATCTCAAGTCAATCTGTCCAAAATGGAGCTCATAATCTTCACTAACCAATTTTTCTCCTTTCCTGTGATACTTAATTCATAGAAAGCCACCACCATCCAGTTGCTCAAATCAGAATCTAGGGCCGGGCGCAGTGGCTCATGCCTGTAATCCTAGCACTCTGGGAGGCCGAGGCAGGAGGATTGCTTGAGCTCAAGAGTTTGAGACCAGCCTGAGCAAGAGTGAGACCCCATCTCTTTTTAAAAAAAAAAAGTAAAAAAATAAGAATCTAGATATCATCCTTCTCCTTTGACCACTATCCAATCAATCATTGATATCTATGGAATCTTCCTCCTAAGCACACCTGGAATCAACTCATTGTCATTCAACCCATATTATACACTGCTGCCAAAGAAATCCATTAAAGCCCACTTTAATCATGTCACTACCTACTTAAAACCCTTCATTGGCTCCCCATTTCCCAGACTGAAGTACAAATTTATTAATAATAATACCTAATTGAAATTAAGTGTATTTTATGGTATTAAGCACTGTGCTAATGCTTTATATTATGTCAATCCTCACAATTTAGCATTCCCATTTTACAGCTCAGCAAATTAAGGCTTTGAGTTGCCCAAGCATATACAGTGAGTAAATGACAAAGATTGAACTCATGTCAGTAATCAACAAACACCACATCCTTAACCAGATGCTTTCCTAGATCTTTCATTAATTGATACCCATCTAGCTCTTCAGCTTCATCTTGCACTCTCCACGTTTCACACTCTACAATGGTGCCAAACCAATGTATTTGCAGTTCCCCAAATAGTGCTGCATTATGCAATAGACAAACACTGGTGGTATGACCATCAAAACAGGAGCGTGAATATATTTTTTAGAGTATTTAGTATCTTTAAAAAATAATGAGAACATGATGAGAAAAACCAGACAGAAGGACTTTTCTACATGTATTGTATAGTTAAGCATTATTTTTATTTTGAATTTCAAAGGGAGAGCACTATAATATTTTGGCCCATAGGGCCTATAAATTTCTTAATCTATTTCTACAAACAAACCGTGCTGTCCTTCGTTGTATTCTTTGCACAAGGAGCCCCTTCTGTTTAGAACATTTAACGTACCGGACCCTGTCCTTCACCTAACTCCTAGTCACCCTTCAGGATTTATCTTAAAAATCACTGTCTCCAGGAAGTCTTCCCTGACTGGGCCGAATGTTCAGAGTGGTTTATCCCTGTTATATCACACTGTATTGTTAAAAGATTAGGTTCCTTGAAGGCAAAAGCTTTTTTCTATTCACTTTTATTCCCAAAATCTAACATATAATAGATAATACATATTTTTAAATAGTCATTTATCACTTTTTTCTTCTGCATTGAAATTATGCTCATAACATTAATTGCCACTTGTCTGTCACTCAAGGTGCCATGAAGTGAAACATTAGTCCATAAGAGAGACTGTTTTTTAAAAAAATAAACTTTTTTTGATATTTGTCCTTCTCCCAAAGAAAGAGGAAAAAATAAACTGAACTGGTTTAAAAAAAGAATTACAGGATTTTTCTTTGTTTTGTATTTTAAGGAACTAGAAAGGTAGAGGAGTCTAAAGGCAATCTCTACTCATATTTCCAAGTACTTGGTAAATTTCTACAGTGCTATGCTCCCAATTTGTTCACATTTACCATATTCAGGCCCTTGAGTAGTTTCCTCCCACACTGATTCTGGATTTGGCCAAGTGATTTGCTTTGGCTGATGAGATTAAAGTAAATATGATGAGGTAAAAATAAATGTGATGCAAGCAACAACTTGAAAAGTGCTTGAACGCTGAGGCTATCATGTGATGAAGTCCCAGATAGATCCAGCCTGCCAACCACCAGGTTTGTAAGTAAGACCATCCTAAACCACCGAACTTGCTCAGCTAATCCAAACCAAAAGAACTCCTCAGCAACTCACAGAATGGTGAGAAATTAATAAAGTTTTTAAGCCACCAAGTTTATGGTGGCTAGTTATATAGTGAACACTAACTCATACAAAGCCCAGCATACATAAACTGACGTTGGTGGTCTCTATCAACATATACTTTTATTATGACACAGCCTTAATTTTCACTCCATCATTCAGCCAATATTCATAGTTGATTTACTTATATAAAGAGAGATTCTTTTTTTTTTTAATGAAATTAAAGTAATTCATAGCATCAAAGGAAATGTTGAACAAGCTTCTAAGGCGACAGGAACCATCAAATCTCTAAGAATCATAGCAGCCAAAACTTATTCATTCATGGACCTTTTCTATAGAATGCTCCTACATTCAACTGACTCAATAACAATCACCCATTCTGGGTATCTCTGTTCAAGATACAAATTATTGGTACAGAGAATCTAATTGACTTTGCTTGAATATATGCCTATCTCTTTGACCAAGGAAGAGGAATTTATTACAAACATAAGTTGGGAGATCACTTGGCATGCTAAAAGTTGTGACTTTAACACAGATAATACTTTAACAAGTATCAGATTCTAATTCTTTTTCTTCAATAAATTAATAACTGTTTGTATGTAGTTTTCCAGAAGGTAGAATATTAATTTAAGTTAGTCTGGGAGCTGTATGTTCAAAAGACAAATTCAAATCACAAAAAACCCACACAAACACGTAAAAACACTCAAAGAAAACTACTACAAATTATCATTGTGTAAGACTTACTGGGAGCTGAAAAATCAATAATGATCTTATGAGATCTTGTCTGGGTTTTTCCCTCAAATTCAGATTCTTTAGACTCACACTATGTTCTATTTCCTCTGAGTTTCCCTAAACTCTATAGCCTCTATTCACCTTTCTCTCTTCTAAACTCTTTTAACACTACACTGTCTACTTCTTTATATGAATTTATTTTTGTCAAATAATTTTAATCTGTTTCAAAATAAGAACTGAATTTTGAATTTCTTTGTATCCTTACATATAATTGGCACTCTACTCAATAACTGTTTAAAATTATAGAAACTGAATAGGACTTTAGGGATAACCTTGTTCAATATCTTCATATTTACAGATGAAGCAATTGGGGTCTGGACATGTGAAATGACTTTTCCAAGGTCACCTTGAAAGTCAATTGAAAAACAAGTTGCCTGCTGTGGGATCCAGGGCCAGATTCAGTTCAGGATTTGTTAATTGATAGAATGCAATCACTATTTAATTAAATATAGGCTGAAATAAAATACTAAAATAAAAACTGGCAAAATAGAGATATTAAATCACATTATTATTTATGCATTAGTTGGTCTCTTCAATATTTGGGCTACAAAATATGAATATATATTAACAAAAAATATAAAAGGGAATACCTCTAATAATGGATACAAATAATGGATGCAAACGGCCTTGGACATTTTGGTAATTATGATTTGATTAGGTATGAGAGGCAGAAAGCACAAGGAATTTGGTCCTTCTTTTCTTGTTATATATTTTTCTATAAATTTAAAGTTAGAAAAAATGTTTTAAAAGGTTGATTGATAGTCCAAAGGTATTAATACCAGAAATGTTGACCATTATTTGTACTTTGTTCATGAAAAATACTTAAACTGAAAAGGAAAGAAATTATTACATGAGATTAGTTGTTCCATCATTTTCTCACATACTATATGCACTTCAAAAATTTTCAACTAAATTTTATTGACTTTATTTTTTGGCAATAATATAAGATTAATCTCTGTTTTAAATGTTACCATGCAGGAGATTCTTAAAACATGGCGACTTAGGTATAACTTCCTTTCCCTCTCTTCCAACTCCCAAGACATTTGTCTTCCTTGAGCCAAATCCTTGCCAAGGGCTATAGGAAGCTAGGAGAAAGTGAGACCTTGAGCTCTGTTGAGGTCGCTGGTACAGGGGGTTGGTCTGGGACTTGCTCCCCCATAAACTAAGTGAAAGTGAAGAACAGTGGTATTGGTGGTTTCTGAGCATCCTGAATCCTGAACAGAGTTTAGTTTTCAGAGATCTCTGGACAGACACCCTCCCTTCAACAAAGTTGGTTCTGGCACTATATGAGAGTCTTAGGTCTCACTGACTCCCAAAAGTTAAAGAAGTTTAATGAGGATAATGAGTCTTCCCTGCTTGTATTAGTTATCTATTACCATGTAATAAATTACTCCAAAACTTAGTGGCTTAAAGCAACAAACATGTATTATATCATGGTTGCTGTGCATCAGGAATTTAGGAGTTTCTTAGCTGAGAAGTTTGGCTCAAGGTCTCTTGTGAAGTTGCAGTCAGGATGTCTGCCGGGGCCACAGTGATTTGAAGACTTGTCTGGACCTGGAGAATCTACTTCCAAAATAACTGTTGGAAGGAGTCCTTAATTCCACACTATATAAGCCTCTTCATAGATGTTTGAATGTCCTCGTTACATGGTCACTGGCTTCCTCCAAAGCAAGCAATCCAAGAGAAAGCAAGTCAGAGGCCACAAAGTCTTTTATGTATTAGCCTTCGAAGTCTAACACAGTTACTTCTGCCACATTCTATTCATTAGAGTCATTAGATACAGCCCACATTCAGGGGGAGGAAAATTAGGCCCCGCCTTTAGATAGGAGGTATATCAAAGAATTTGTGGACATATTTTAAAACCACAGCACTACCTTTGAGGCTGGGCAAGTACTGTGTCAGTGACTCTTCCAGGAGCCTCACAGAGAATTGACTGCTCGCCTGTGTATACTTTAGGAGTAGAAACTCCAGTAGTGTGCTGGTTAATGTTTAACAACTGGCTTTCCAGAAAACAAAATGTAAGGATATATAAGTATGTACGTAAGTTTTACTGATGAAAAGAATGTGTAGCACACAATTTACAAATAATAATAAAATACACAATACTCTTTATTGTCAACTCCATATAGCCAATTGGTTTTCACAAAATATTTTAATTTATTTTTCCCAAATGCTTGTGTCTGTAACACTTTCTGCATTACTTTCTTATGTCTGGACAATCAACAAAACAATAAATCAAGCCCAGCTGTGTAGTGTTTGCCAGTCTCCATGGTGTAAATGTTCCCACCATAGCCAATTTCAAGTTGCCAATATGACATCACAGAATGCAGAGTTGGAAAGAGATTCACAGTAGCACACCATTATACTATATTTTCACCATACAGATACAATAGATGGAAATTACCTGAGGAGCATATTTTTTTTTAATTTATTTTTTTAATTTCAGAATATCATGGGGGTACAACACTTTGGCCATACACATTGCCCCTGTTCTGCCCGTGTCAGAGCCACAATCGTGGTCGTCTCCCAAACTGTGCTCCCCACATCCATTCAGTGAGAGTTTTTCCCATCCCTTCCACCCCCCTCCCGCCCGCCCGCCCTCAGATGAATGTTATTGCCCTGTGTGATGTAAGTGTTCATCAGTTAGTACCAGTTTGATGGTGAGTACCAGTGGTGCTTGTTTTTCCAATCCTGTGACACTTCGCTTCGAAGAATGGGTTCTAGCTCCAACCAGGATAATACCAGATGTGTTAATTCACTGTTGTTCCTTATTGCTGAGTAATACTCCATGGTATACATATACCACATTTTATTGATCCACTCGTGTATTGATGGGCACCTGGGTTGTTTCCACAACTTTGCAATTGTGAATTGTGCTGCTATGAACATTCGAGAGCAGATGTCTTTATTATAAAATGTCTTTTTTTCTTTTGGATAAATACCCAGTAGTGGGATTGCTGGGTCAAATGGTAATTCTACTTTTAATTCTTTGAGGTATCTCCATATTCTTTTCCATAAAGGTTGTACTAATTTGCAGTCCCACCAGCAGTGTATGAGTGTTCCTATCTGTCCACATCCCCGCCAACATTTGTTATTTGGGGATTTTTTGAAATGAGCCAATCTCACTGGAGTTAAGTGATATCTCATTGTGGTTTTGATTTGCATTTCCCTGATGATTAGAGAAGTTGAGCACTTTTTTATATGTTTGCTGGCCATCATTCTGTCTTCTTTGGAAAAGTTTTTGTTCATGTCCTTTGCCCATTTTTTAATAGGGTTGTTTGATTTTTTCTTGTTGATTTTCCTAAGTTCTGTATAGATTCTGGTTATCAGCCCTTTATCAGAGGTGTAGCATGCAAATATTTTCTCCCATTCTGTAGGTTGTCTGTTCACTCTAGTGATAGTTTCCTTGGCTGTGCAGAAGCTTTTCAATTTGATCAGGTCCCATGTATTTATTTTTGTTGCTGCTGTGATTGCTTTGGGGGTCTTCTTCATAAATTCTTTGCCTAGGCCAATGTCCATAAGAGTTTTTCCAACGTTTTCTTCGAGAATTCTTATGGTTTCATGTCTTAGGTTTAGATCTGTTATCCATTGTGAATTGATTTTTGTGAGAGGTGAGAGGTGTGGGTCCAGTTTCAGTCTTCTACATATGGCCATCCAATTTTCCCAGCACCATTTGTTGAATAGGGATTCTTTTCCCCAGTGTACATTTTTCTGGAATTTGTCAAAGATCAGGTGACTCTATGAGGTTGGTTTTATATTTGGGTTCTCAGTCCTGTTCCATTGGTCTACGTGTCTGTTCTTGTGCCAGTACCATGCAGTTTTGGTTACTATAGCCTTGTAGTATAGTTTGAAGTCTGATAGACAGATGCCTCCCAATTTGTTCTTTTTGCTTAAGATTGCTTTGGCTAGACGGGGTCTTCTCTGGTTCCACACGAAGCGTAGAATTATTTTTTCTAGATCGGCAAAAAATGATGTTGGTATTTTGATAGGGATTGCATTGATTCTGTAAATTAATTTAGGTAGCAAAGCCATTTTTACTATGTTGACTCTGCCTATCCAAGAGCATGGTAGGGCTTTCCATCTATTTACATCCTCTGCAATTTCCTTTCTCAGTGTTTCATAATTCTCTCTATATAGGTCTTTGACCTCCTTAGTTAGATATATTCCTAAATATTTAATTTTCTTTGTTGCTATTGCGAAAGGTATAGCATCTTTAATTTGTTTCTCGGCTTGATTGTTATTAGCATATATGAAGGCTATGGATTTGTGTGTATTAATTTTGTATCCTGAGACTTTGCTGAATTCATTTATCAATCCCAGTAATCTCTTGGTTGCATCTTTGGGGTTTTCTATGTATAATATCATATCGTCTGCGAATAGTGAAAGTTTGACCTCTTCTGCCCCTATCTGGACGCCCCTGATTCCTCTGTCTTGTCTAATTGCTGTGGCCAGGACTTCCAGCACTATGTTGAAAAGAAGTGGAGATAGTGGACACCCTTGTCTGGTGCCAGTTTTAAGGGGGAATGCCTTCAATTTTTCCCCATTCAGTATGATATTGGCTGTGGGTTTATTGTATATGGCTTTAATAGTTTCTAGGAATGAGCCATCTATGCCTGTATTGTTAAGAGTTCTTATCATAAAAGTGTGCTGGATTTTGTCAAAAGCCTTTTCTGCATCTATTGAAAGGATCATATAATCTTTGTTCTTGCTTTTATTTATATGGTGAATTACATTTATAGATTTGCGTACGTTGAACCATCCCTGCATCTCGGGAATGAAGCCCACCTGATCGTGATGGATTATTTTTTTGATGTACATTTGAATTCGGTTTGCAAGGATTTTATTGAGAATTTTTGCATCTATATTCATAAGGGATATTGGTCTGTAGTTTTCTTTTTTTGTTGTGTCCTTTCCTGGCTTTGGTATCAAGGTGATATTGGCTTCGTAGAATGAGTTTGGGAGGACTCCATCCTTCTGGATATTTTCAAATAATTTCTGCAGTATAGGCACCAGTTCTTCTTTGTAGGCTTGGTAGAATTCTGGTGTGAACCCATCTGGTCTGGGACTTTTTTTTGTGGGTAGATTTTTAATTACTGCTTCAATTTCGGTGCTTGATATTGGTCTGTTTAGAAATTCTGTTTCTTCCTGGTTGAGCCTAGGGAGGTAGTGTGTTTCTAAGAATTTGTCCATTTCCTCCACGTTTTCGTGTTTGTGGGCATAGAGATTTTTGTAGTATTCAAAGATGATATTTTGTATTTCCATGGTATCAGTTGTGACTTCTCCTTTTTCATTTCTAATTGAGCTTATTAGAGTCCTTTCCTTTCTGCTTCTGGTCAACCTGGCAAGTGGCCTGTCCATTTTGTTTATCTTTTCGAAGAACCAGCTTTTCGTTTCATTGATCTTCTGTATTGTTCTTTTGTTCTCGATTTCATTTAATTCTGCTCTAATTTTGGTTATTTCTTTTCTTCTGCTGGTTTTAGGATTGCTTTGCTCTTCCTTTTCCATTTCCTTAAGATGATTCATTAGTTTACTGATTTGTGACTTTTCTGTCTTTTGGATGTGGGAATTTAGGGCGATAAGTTTTCCTCTCAGGACTGCTTTTGCTGTATCCCACAGATTTTGATAACTTGTGTCCCCATTATCGTTTAGTTCGAAGAATCTTTTGATTTCATTTTGAATCTCCTCCTTGACCCAATAATCTTTCAGCAATAGATTGTTTAGTTTCCAAGTTTTTGGAGGAAGATGTGTTTCTGTTGGAATTGATATCTAATTTTATTCCGCTGTGGTATATCAGCGGAATACATACAATCATACATGGTATGATTTCTATTTTTTTGAATTTCTTTAGATCTGTTTTGTGGCCTAGGATGTGGTCAATTTTAGAGAAAGTTCCATGAGCTGATGAGAAGAATGTATATTCAGTGTTATTTGGGTGGAGTGTTCTGTAGATATCTGTTAGGCCCAAATGTTCTATAGTCCTGTTTAGGTCTTTTATTTCTCTATTTGTTTTTTGTTTGGAGGATCTGTCCAGTTCCGTCAGTGGGGTGTTGAAGTCCCCTGCAATTATGGCATTCCTGCTTATTATGTTGTCTAGATCTAGCAGCATTTGCTTTATGTACCTGGGTGCTCCTGTGTTGGGTGCATAAATGTTTAGGATTGTTAAATCCTCTTGTGAAATTTTTCCCTTCACCACTATATAGTGTCCATTTTTGTCCTTCTTTACTTTTATTGCTTTAAAGTTTATGTCATCTGAAATGAGGATGGCTACTCCGGATTTCTTTTGGTTTCCATTAGCCTGAAAAATTGTATTCCATCCTTTCACCTTGAGTCTGAATGCGTCTTTGTGTGTAAGGTGTGTTTCCTGAAGACAAAAGATACTTGGTTTGTATTTTTTAATCCATTCAGCCAGCCTATGTCTCTTCAATGGGCAGTTCAAGCCATTTACATTTATTGAGAGAATTGATATTTGGGGTAAATTTCTGATTATTCTGTTGGGTGGTGTCTTTTATTTTACCTCTTGCGTCATTGTGGAATCTGGTTTCTGGGGTTTTAGCTTTTGCATAGTTTTACATAGGTGGGTGTCTGTTGCTCTGTTTAGTGTATAATGCAGGTCTAAGCATTTCTTGCAAGGCCGGTCTGGATTTCGCAAATTCTATCAGTGATTGCTTATCTGGAAAGGTCTTTATTTCTCCCTCATATAAGAAGCTTAGTTTGGCAGGATACAGAATTCTGGGTTGACCTTTGTTTTGTTTTAGGAGATTGATGATGTCTCCCCATTCCCTTCTGGCTTGTAAGGTTTCAGCTGAGAAATCTGCAGTTAATCTGATTGGTTTCCCTTTGTAGGTTACCTCCTTTTTTCGTCTTACAGCTCTGAGGAGTGCCTCTTTTGTGTTTACTTTGGTCAGTCTAATAATTATGTGGCGTGGTGAATGCCTTTTCACGTTGACTCTCCCAGGAGGCCTGTGTGCTTCTTGTACTTGGATGTCGAGATTTCTGGCTAAGCCATGGAAATTTTCCTCTATTATTCCTTCAAATAAATTTTCCAGCCCATGTGAATTTTCTTCCTCTCCCTCAGGGATACCTATTATCCTTACGTTTGGCATCTTTACTAATCCCACATTTCTTGTATGCTTTTTTCCTGCTCTTTTGTTTGTGTTCTTCTCTCTTGGCTGATTTATTTAGCGCATAGGAGCTGTCTTCTAGCTCTGAAATTCTTTCCTGTGCATGGTGCAGCCTATTCTTAAGGCTTTCCACTGTGTTTTGTAGATCCTTGAATGCTTCTTTCATTTCTAGGATTTCTATTTGATTTTTCTATAATATTTCTATTTCTTTGGAGAATTTTTCATTCATTTCTTGCATTTTTCTTGTGGTTTCTTTGTGCTGGGATTCAATTTTCCTTGAATTTCATTGAGCTTTCTTATAATCCATAAACGAAATTCCTCTTCTGACATTCTACCATTTCATTTGGGTTGGTATCCATTGCTGAGAACTGATAATTTCTTTTGGGGGTGACTTTTCACTCTGATTTTTCTGTTCCTGAGTTCTTTCTCTGGTTTTTTCTCTCTGGCCTCTTGGTCAAGAGCTGGGGTGTTAGGCTTATTTGGCCCTGTCACCAGGCCCACAATTATTGTTCCTTGGGAAAGCCAGGGAGAGAAGTAGTGGCCTGTATTGCCTTAGGTGTATTTTAGCAAGTTTGTTGGATCTTGAGTTAACTCTGACCTGTGGTCTTCTCCTCTTCCCAGTGGAGTGTGGTGAGAATGACCTCCCAGCTTGGGCTCTGAGCTAATGGATTGTACTTGAGGATATGAGTCCTCCGCTCCCTATTAGCTAGGTATTCTGTTATGTCCGTGGCAGACTCTGATTCCCCAGTTGGGGTATGCGAAAGCCCTGTGCTTTGGGAGGGGCCTTGTAGCTCCTAGGGGTTACTTTGACCCTGCTTGAGGAGCATATTAATAATAATAAAATGAAGTAAAATAATTATGAAATGAGGAGTTTTGAGTATTTATTGCATTGTTTTTAATATAAGTAATGTAATTTTAAGTTTATATAAGTTAGTTTTTGATAAAGTCTGTGTTTAATAACAAGCTTGCAAAATTCTTGAAAAGTTAACAATCAGTTCACAGCCTGATATCAACTGGTCTCTGCACACCACTGACTAGAAGTACCTTTGCCTTCCACCACATGTGGAATTCCCAGTATTTTAACACTCAGAATTGAGTTCATGAACCAACCAAGAAAAATAACACCTTACATTAGAGACACTAGCAGTCCGACAGAGGCATATCAGTCAGAATAAACAAGGGGAAAGTAGAACTTAGAAAAGAGAGACATGAAGACTTGAATTGTTGTTTTTTTAAGACATCCATCCTCAAGGAGATTTAAGTACAACACAAAAAAGTTAAAGAATTTATTAAATATAAGGATGGAATGGTCACCACTGAGACACAAATCAATGATCTGGAAGATAAAAATAGATATCAAAATAAGAAAACAAAAGCTTGAAATTTTGCAAAGTACATCATAAATTAGTACATCATAGATTATGATGTCATGACAAAAAAAACCCAATATTTATAGATACTCAAAATTATATAAGATATTGCTTAGCTATGCAAATATTTTATATTCCTCCTAGCTTCAAAATAAGCATATGGTATTTTTAATCAATTAAATCTTAATATACTAACACAACATTCAGGTTTTATTATTATTGCAATTTGAAAATTATAATAAATTTAAAAACTGAAATCCTTCTGTACATATTGTGGTACATGTAGACTTTTTTCTTTATAACACACTTATGTGGTACTATATTTAGGGCTATACCAAATGGTTCAGGCACATGCTGAATAAAACTTTTAACATTTATAGTGAAATGCCAATCTTACTTGCTAAGATTAGTGGCATATTGGCACAATTTAACTGTTATAAAATTCTGGAAAAAACAATTTAAAACTATTCTCTTTAATATTGGCAAATTGAATTAATAGCATGAACCATGTACCAGTTTGTTTCCTAGTAAAAACAAAATACACCTTGATATGCTACCTCACAGCCAGCAGAGGGAGCTCAGACTTTTTTGTTTTTTAATTTACTAAAGAAAATTTTCTCTTTTGAAACTACTGTGTTCTGAAAAATAATGCTATAATTTAAATAATAAAATTGTTTTAGTAAGCAAAAAGGATATCATACTTGTGGTTAAAATGATAAATTCATTCCTATATAAAAAAGATATTGTTATTTTTTATTAAGAAATGCCAATTAAAATTACATCTCTTTAATTTATTTTTCTAATAGCCTTTACTTCAAAAAAAAATTTTTTACGGAGATTTCTAGTTCTGAAAAGGCAGACTAAACTAAAATGAAAAGCTTCCAGCTACAAGTATAAAACATGATAGATAAAATATGACAAATATGACACATTTTAAATTTAACTCTTGCATATGAAATTAAACATATAATTTAAACATGTTTCCATTCACTCAACTCTCAACCCCTCCAGATACACAGATAAGTGCCATTATTAGTTTCTTATGTATCCTTCCAGAATTTCTTTATGAATATACAGACATACGAATATAGAGTCTAATCTATCTTTTTCTTATGCATATCATACACACTATTCTCTATATTGCTTTTCTAACTAATATATCTTGGAAATTTTTGCATAAGTCTATAGTAGAGACCTAACTTATTATACTTACTCTTTTTTTTAACATTTGTATAGTGTATAGCAATCACATGGTAAGAATGTATCATAATTTATTTACCTGTCCCAACTTAATGAACTTTTTGGGTTGTTTTCAATATTTTTTCAATTACAAACAATTCTTTAATAATGTCCTTGTATACACATGTACCATTTTGCACATATGAAGATTATACGTCTGAAGGATAAAGTCCCAAAAGTGGGATTGGTAGGTAAAGGGACATATGTGTTTGTAATAATGATGAATATTGCCCGATTACCTTCTGTGGAGGTTATACCAATTTATAGTCCCGCAGAAGCAATATACCTATTTCCTCACAATATTGCCAACTGAGTATTATAAAACTTTTGGAGTTTTCCATTCTGATTGATGAAAAATATCTCATTGTAAATATAATGTACATTTCTCTTTATTATGAGTAAGTTGAACATCTTTTTGTGTCAGAGCCATTTGTATTTCCTTTCCATGAACTTTATGCTCATATCCTTTGCTCATTTTTTTTTTTTTTGGTCCTTTTCTTATTAATTTGTAGGAAGACTTTATTTATTAGGGAGATTAGCCCTTTGTGATATGTGTTGCCACTTTGGTAAGTCTTTTGTCTTCGGGTATTTATTTGACATGCAGGAGTTTTCATATTTATGTAGTCAAATTTATCAATCTTGTTTGATGCCTTTTAGATTTTGGGTCATAGAAAAGCCATACCCATCCCTAGGTTTTAAAGAATTCTCCCATGTTTTCTTCTAGTACTTTTATGGGTTTTTTTTTAATTGAAATCTTTAGATTTGGACTTTATTCTGAAGTACAATGCAAGTTAAGGATTCAACTCTATTTTTCCAAATGGTTACCAAAATAGTCCAATATCACCTATGTCAAATACTAAATTTTCTTATACTTCTGATTCTGTATCTATAATTTTTATTCTAATCTAATTATTGATGCTTATATAATATGTTTTATTACTCTGTAATTCTGGACCCTCATCATTGCTCTTCTTTTTCAGAATTTTCCTGGCTATTTTTGATTATTTATTTTTCCTGATAAGCTTTAGGATCAAATTGTATACTAAAAACAATTAAAGTTGGTATTTGTTATTTGTTTTGCATTAATATGTTAAACTTTGTAAAACTTTATATATTTACAATACTGATTCTTGCTTTTCTATTTTTTCTTTTATATCTTTCAGAAGCAGTTTACAATTGTCTACATATTATTGCATTTTTCTTTAGTTTTATCTTTATGTTGCTATTGTAAGTTGGATTTTTAAAATTATATTTTATATTGTTGTATGTATATAGGAAAGCTATTTATTTTGTTTAACAAATTTCTATCTCACTGCCCTATTGAATTTTTCTGTTCTTACCTTGGGTTTTCTAGGTGCTAATAATAATACCAATAATGATAGTTTTAAATTCTTTCAAATTTTACACCTCAAATTTATTTCTCTTTTATTATTTCTTTTATCAGTAGCTAGACTACAATAATAAATTATACAGTAAGAATTGGCAGACTGGTTTTAATAAGAATGCTTATAAAGTTTGATCATAAGTATGATGCTAACTTTTGGACAGAGATAGATGTAATTTCCATTGTAAGGAAATATCAATGCATTTCTATTTCATTGAATATTTTTTACCAAAAATAGTTGTTGAATTTTGTCAAATGCCTGTTCACCATGTGTAGAGGCCATTACATGATTCAGGATCATATGATTTTTCATTATATATGTATTACTATCATTATTTGTACTAATAGAGATCTGTGAAGATTGTCAGACTCAAAATGGAGTCACTTGTGTTAAAAATCCTAACAAATGGAGCCAGAGAAGGCCATGAAGGGAGGGTTGTCATGCATGAATGCCTGATAACGAGAACTATCACAAAAGACTCTGCAAAAACCGCAACCTTGCACAAAGGGCTTTGCAATCTTGCACAAAACAATACCTCTATGAGGACATCGCTTAGAAATTGCCTCTCTAACCTTGGGTTGGTGCCACCCTTGTTATTGATCTTCGTAACCAAGGATAATTATCTCAAAACAATTATTTAAGCCTCCTCATTTTTTCTCTAAAACCCTTTGTCTCTCTTTACCTCCCTAAATATACACATAGTTAACTATAGCATGCCTATTCCCATTGCAATACCCGTTGTCAAATAAATACCACTTTTTAAAGAGAGCCTCTCTCTCTGTTACTTAGGTTCACAACTGTAATGTTGAAGCTTTCTTGCATTACTGGAAAAAATCCCAAATAGTCATTTTTTGAATTGTGATGCTGGATTCTGTTTGATATCATTTGTTTAAGATTTTTGCACTGATATTCATAAGTGGATCAGTATATAGTTTTCTGTGCATTTTTTTTCAGGTAGTGGTTTCAGTATTTACTCACTTTATAATATGAACTTAGGAGTTTTTCTTTCTACTTCTTGCTCTAGAATATTTTAAAAAGCACTGGAAATATATGATCTTGAAAGGTTCAGTTAAATTCCTCTGGAGCTGTTTGGGTCTAGGGTTTTTGAAGACTTAGGTCTTTACTTTCTCCATTTCTTCTGTGGTAATTGATCTCTTTAAATCTTCTGTCTTCAGAGGTCAGCTTTCATAAATGATTTTCCTAGAAAATCATGCTTTTCATTCAGGTTTTCTAATTTTTTTTTTTGGCACAGTTTTGAGCAAACCATTCTCATGATTCTAAGTTCTTCTATTTCTTTGTTATTTTCCTCATATTTTTATTTTGTTTATTTTGCATTATTCTTTTTTCTTGATTATATTAGCTAGCTTATTTGACTGATTTTTCAAATTACTAGCTCTATAGTTGTATTTCTGAGCTGTACTTTTTTTTTAGCTTTTTAACTCACTAATATTTGCTTTTATCTGTGTTAATACCTTTCCTCTGCTTTCCTTTATTTATTTTATAATTTCTTGTCAATCTTTTGGAGATGCTTGATATATTTCTTTTCATTTTTATTGATATAACTATTATTCTAGGAATGTTTCTTCTCAGAATTGCTTGAGAAAATTGTCTTAAAATTATAGTTAAGCTTGCAATAAAGAAAGGACTACCTCACTACTAACAGAAGTGGAAAAGAAAATTCAAATCAGAGTCATAAGGGCATGAGCTGAGGCTTCTGGCAGCCATGGTAGGGAGGAGGGAGCATCTCATGAACAGAAACCTCAAGCCTTTATGTAGGTTTTTAGTCTTTATTTATACTATCTATGTATATGTATAAGTCCAGTCTGAAAAATTAAACTAAAATTAAACTAAGTTGGTGATATCTCTGGCCTGAATACTTCCAACACTTCAAAATTAGGACACAATGGAATTCCAACAGAAAGAACATGAGCCAACCGTGATCAACTCGTAGTTTAAAAAAATTACATTGCTAAAAATACAGTAGAGACTTAAAACAGCATAAAAAGAATTCTAAGAACAACCTCATGCCAAGACTTTTGAAAATTTAGGTGAAAAGGACAATTTTCTAGAAAAAATGATAAGCAAGGGAAAAAAAGGAATTCTGAATAGAATTAGAACCAGTCAAAAGATTGCATCAGTAATTAAAAATCTATCCCCTCATTCACTGTGACACAAATGTAATTTATCATATCCAATATCCATTTTACTGTGAATAAAATATCTTTCTTCCATGGTCATGAAATGTTTAGCTAGGCACAATACATTTAATAAGTGTGACAAAGGCCAGGTGCAGTAGCTTATGCCTGTAATCCCAACACTTTGGCAGGCTGAGGCAGGAGTATTACTTGAGGCCAAGAATTTGAGAATAGCCTGGGCAACATAGTGAGACCCTGTCGCTACACAAAACAAAAAATATTAGCTGGGCATGGTGGCACACACTAGTTCTAGCTACTCAGGAGGATGAGGGAGGAGGGTCCCTTGAGCCCAGGAGTTTGAGGCTGCAGTGAGCTATAATCATGCCACTGCACTCCAGCCTGGGCAACAGAGTGAGACCCTATCTCAAAAAAAAAAAAAAAAGTGTGACAAAAGAGTGAATAAGCCTATATGATACGCAGAGGTGTTATCGTGTTTTTGTTGTTGTTAACATGAGTTCAATATTTGTTTATAGTATGTCTTGATAAAATTTATATACAGTGTCATTTACAAACTTTGGTGTACTAGTCCATGAGTTTGGACAAGTAATTAACCTGTATAACCCAAATACCTAAGAAAATACAGAAAAATACCATCGCTACAGAAGTTGCCTCATGCCCCCTATACTGTCAATTCCCACCTGTCCCCCAGAGACAACCACTGTCCTAGAACTTTGCATAAATAGAATCATACAGTATATACTTTTTTGTATAAGCTTTCTTTCGCCCATCATTGTTTCAGAGATTCATCAATGTTGTTGTATATGTCAGTATTGCATTCATTTTTATTTCTAAATAGTATTCCATTGTATGAATATACCAACTTTATGCACGCTTCTGTTGATACTAGGCTGTTTTAAGGATTAAGAATAAAGCTGCTGTGAACATTCTTTTACGTATCTGTTTATAGACATACATTTTTATTTCTTTGGAGTAAATTTTAGTTCTTATTTATTTGCAAATATCTTTGTTTAATTCTCGTTTTTGAAGGATATTTTCACTGGATATAAATTTGTAGGTTGGCAATACTTTTCTTCTAGCCCTTTAAAAATGTTGTGCCACTGTCTTTTTGGTCTCCACTGTTTTTCAAGAAAAGTTAGAAGTCATTCGTCTGTATCATTGTTCTCTATGTGATGTGTCATTTTACTCCAGCTGCTTTCAAGATTTTCTCTTTATCTTTTGAGTTGCACCAATTTGATTATGATATGATTTTCCTTATATTTTTCTATTTGGGGTTGTCTGAGTTTCTTTATCCTGTAAATTTATGTTTTTTAACAAATTGTTAAGTCAAATATTTTTTCAGTCTCATTCCCACTTCAGAGAATCTTTCTAGAAATCTAATATGTACATATTAGGTCTTTCTCAATTGTCTCATGAGACCGTGAGGTTTTGTTCACTTTTATTTCAATCTTTTTTCTCTCAATTTCTCAGAGTAGATAATTTTGATTGCTTTACCTTCAGGTTCACTGAGTCTTTCATTACCTTTAAACTGCCATTAAGCTCACACAGTAATTTTTTAAAATTTCAGACATTATTTTTTAGTTCTAGAATTTCCATTTTTTATAGTTTCTGTTTCTCTGCTAACATTTCCTGTTTGTTCAATCATTATGAGCATATTTTCTTTCATGTCCTTAAGCACAGTATAACAGCTGCTTTAAAATCCTCTGATAATCCCAATGTCTGACTCATCACAAGGGTGGTCTTCATTGATTGTCTTTTCCTTTAAGTATGGGTCATATGTAGTAATTTTCCATGTATGTTAGATATTGTAAAAATCACATTGTAGAGACTTTGGATTCTATCCTATTTCTTAGAAGATTACAGATTTTTTAAAATTAATAAACTTTATTTATTTATTTTTTTGAGACAGGGTTTTACTCTGTCACCATGATTGGAGTGCAGTGGCATGATCACAGCTCACTGGAACCTCCAACTCCTGGGCTCAAGTGATCCTCCTGGCTCGGCCTTCTGAGTAGCTAGGACTACAGATGTGCACCACCATACCCGGCTATTTTTTTTTTTTTTTTAGAGATGGGGTCTTGCTGTATTGCTCAGGTTTGTCTCGAGCTCCTGGCCTTAAGCAATCCTCCCACCTCAGCCTCCCAAAGTGCTGGGATTACAGGCATGAGCCACCATGCCTGGCCATTCACAACAAAATTGAGCAGAACATATAGAGAATTCCGATATCCCCCCATCCCCACACATGCACAACCTCCCCTACTATCAACATCTCCCACCGGAGTGGTATAATTGTTACAATTAGTGAACCTACATTGACACATCATTATCACCCAAAGTCTATAGTTTACATTAGGGCTCACTCTTGGTGTTGTACATTCTATAGGTTTTGACTAATGTATTCTGACATTTATCCACTATTATAGTATCATATAGAATAGTTTCTCTGCCCGAAAAATCTTTGTGCTCTGCTTATTCATCCCTAACTCCCCCCAACTTTTGGCAACCACTAATCTTTTTACTGTCTCCGTAATGTTGTCTTCTTCAGAATGTCATATAGTTGGAATCATACAGTATGTAGCCTTTTCAGATTGGTTTCTCTCATTTAGTAATATGCATTTAAGGTGCCTCCATGTCTTTTCATAACTTTATAACTCATTTCTATCTAGTGCTGTTCCTTATCTGTTACCACTCCCTTCCTTCAAGTGTTGACTTCTCTCCAGCTTCTGCCTGATTTTGATTCATTAAGTAGTTGTTTTCTAAGCCATTTTTTTTATTATGAATGTATGCTGAATGGTTATTCTGATGCTAATGTAGAAACTTGGGTTTAGTGATCAAAGATTGGACACAGAAATCCCCAAGTAACAGACTGAATGATGGTGGCTTGAAATGCAACAATGATAGCAAAAATAAAGAGAAGACAAAAAATTGAGAATATCTACAAGCTCATATTGGCAAAGCTTTGTGACTCTAACCTGCCACATTTGTTTGACCCATCCAAAATTTTCATTGTTACTGGGGAGGATGAGAAAAGAAGTTGAGATGGTATAGGCCAGCATCATTCATTGCTTCTCACCTAAGATTCATAAATGAGGCAAAAATGAAGAGAACTACCTGTAGTTTTAAGCAAAAATAATCTTGTCCCATTTCTCCTCAGATTACATCCACACAAAATAAACCCAAGCATTTCATGAAGTATCATTGATGTTTGATTGCAGAGATGTATCATATCAACTAGGAATTTTGTCAGCTACTAGAAATAGGGATCTAACTACAATGGCTTAAACACATAAGAGTTTATTTCTTTTATATAAAAGATGTTCAGAAGTGGGTGATCCACACTGGTGTGGAGTTCCACAAAGACAATAGGAATCCAGGCCTTTGTATCTTTCTGCCATGCCTTTCTTAATAATTGGCTTTCATTTTCAAGGTCATAAGGTGGCCACTGGAATTGCAACCACCATGTGTCCGTTCCAGGCAGGAATAAGCAGAAGGGTGGCAAATGGACTCTTCCAAACTTTCTGTTAGTGAGAGCCTTCTAATAAATACTATCCTATATCTCTTTGGCCTGTGCTTAGTTACATGGTCATACTTATCTACGAAAGAGGCTGGAAAGTGCATTTTTAAAGCTAGGACAATTGATAACGTTGAATAAAATTGAGATTATGTTACTAAGGATAAAGGGGAAAATGGATATTGAATAAACAACCAGCTGTTTCTGCCACATGTACCAAATGTTTCAGTCAGAGCTCTTTCAACCAACTTAAGCAAAGAAGAAGAAGAAGAGGAGGAGGAGGAAGAGGAAGAGGAAGAAGAAGGAGGGGGGGAGAAGAGGAGGAGAAGGAAGAAGGGAAGAGGAAGAAGAGGAAAAAAAAGGAAAGGAAATATATTGACCTAAATTAGCAAACTTCAGGCATCTCTATAAGGCACACCCAGTCTAGGTGCTTAAATAATCACTAGGAAATTTCTTCCTTTTATCTCTCAACTCTGCTTTCTTCTGGGTTGGAAACAGGGTTAGACATACTCTCTCCTCATGGTAGTAAGATAGCTACTAGCAAGACCAGGCTTCCATTCCCCTAGTTTAGCAATCCCAGTAGAAAGAGATCACCTGTTTCTTAATAATTTTGGTATGAGTCATGAGAGGCACTCATGGTCCTTGGTATCACACACCATTCCTGAACCAGTTACTGTCCATAGGACAGATCTGCTCTAATTGGTCAGATCTGCTTCATGGACCCCATCCCTCTGGGTCAGTCCCAACTAAATCATAGGAACTATGTTGGGGGAGGCATGTTTCCCTAAAGGAAATTCAGCATGCTGATGCCAGAAAAAGGGTGAATAGATGCCAGGCAGACAAAAATAGTGCAGAGGGTAAAAACTTGGAAGAAAAATAATAATTTAGGAACTTGCAGTCTAGAAATAAAAAGGCAAAATAGGAAAAATATTGGAGATTTAGTAAACCCTTGCATGGTTTTCTATTGTCTTTAACAATATTCAATAATGCAACATCCACAGGGAGAAAGTACACCACAAGCCAGTACTGGTAATACTTTGAGCTTTATGAAGAACATTTACAGTTCTAAAACAACCACCAAAATATCAAGGAGAGGATTTGCATAAGCATACTATTTATAGGGATATTTCTTTGTGGCAACTTCTTTAATACCTAAATCATGGAGATTCAAAGAGATGCACAATCATAAATTAATCCTTTCAACACTCTGTAATATAAGCTCTGGGAGATTATGAGGAGAATAGGGCACAAAACAATGACATGGTTTTTTCCAAGGTCATGGATTGAATCAGCAGGCAACCAAAGCTGCTGACTCCCAAAATATATGACTCATTCTTTTCCACATTTCTATACCTTATTTTAGTTTATCACAATGGTTGGTCTTTTTTAGCATTTTTTTTGTAGGTTATTAGCAGAAAATGAAAATGGCCATATGTTTGCAATTCAGCATCATCTGCCCTAGGGAAATAATAAAAAAGGAGAGCATAAATGCTCAAGTGAAGAAACAAAGGGGTACAGCAAAAAGAAGAAAAATCTATGGAGAAAATTTACTAGTAGCTAAAAATAACTGACAGCAGAGTGTAAATTGAGGTATCACAACATTCAACATTCAGGATGACAGCGCGTGCACTTATGACTCAGTGCCTTTTGTTTTCCATTTAACATAATTTTTTACTTATAGAAAAGCTTCAAGAGCTATTCAAAGATTTCCAGAATAAACTCTACCAAGATTCCCCAAATGCTAACTTTTATTTCTCATTCTTCGTCATCTTCTTTCTCTCTCTCTCTCTCCACATACATACACACACACACACACACGCACACACATTTTCTGAACCATTTAAAAATAAGTTGTAGACAGACGTTTCTCCAAAGAAGACATAAAAATGACCAACAGGTATATGAAAAGATGCTCAACATCACTAATAATAAGGGAAATGCAACTTAAAACCACCATAAGTTATCACCTCACATCTATAAGGATGGCTATTAGCAAAAAGATAAGTGATAAAAAATGTTGGTAAGGGTGTGGAGAAAAGGGAACCCTAGTACACTGTTGGTTGGAATGTAGATTGGTATAGCCATTACAAAAAATAGTATGGATATTTCTGAATAAATTAAAAAATGGAACTACTATATGACCCAGCCATTCCTCTTCTTGGTATATACCCAAAGAAGATGAAATTACCACCTTGTAAAGATATCTGCACTCTCATGTTCATTGCAGCGTTATTCACAATAGCCAAGATATGAAAACAATCTAAGTGTCTGTCAACAGAATAATGGATAAAGAAAATGTGGCATATATATACAATGAAATATCATTCAGCTTAAAAAAAAAAAAAGGAGAACCTGCCATTTACCACAACATGGAAGAACTTAGAGGGCATTATGGTAAGTGAAATAAGCCAGACACAGAAAGACAAATATTGCATGACTTCACTTATATGTGGAATTAAAAAAAAGATCTCAAATACACAGAGATAGAGAATGAAGCTATGGTTATCATGGCTGAGAAGGGGGAGAAAATGGAAAGATGTAAGTCAAAACACACAAAATAGCAGATATGAACCATGAGCAAGTCTAGAGATCTAATGTACAACATGAGGACTAAAGCTAATAAAATTGTATTGTATTAGGAATTTTTGTTAAATAAGTAGATTTTAGCTTCTCATATCACAAAAAAGTAACTGTGTGCAATGATAGATATATTAATCAGCTTCACCATAGTAACCATTTTACTGTCTGTATGTATCCCATGACATCATGTCATTAATCTCAAATATACACAATAAAATTTTTTTTTAAAAAAAGAGTACATTGTAGATATCACACCTTTTCCCTGCTGTACACTTTAGTATTTCCTGAAACCAAGGACATTTTCTTATATAACAACAGAATAATTATCAAAATTAGGAAATTAACACTGATACAATACTATTACTTAGTACAAAGCTCTTATTCAGATTTCATTAATTGTCCCAATAATGGCAAATATAGCAAAAGTAATTTAAGATCATACATTATATTAGTTGTCATATCTATTTACTTTCCTATGTTATGGAAGTCCTGAGGCTTTCTTTCTCTGTATTTCATGAAGCTGACATTTTTTAAGAGTAGAGGACAATTATTTTGTAGAGTGTTCCTCAAATTGGGGTTTGTCTGATGTTTTCTCCTGAGGAGATTCAAGTTATGTGCTTTTGGCAGGAAGACCACAGAAGTGATGCTGAGTTCTTCTCAGTGCACTACCTTAGGAGGCATTTGCTGTTGATTTGGCCCATTATTGCTGATGCTAACCTTGATCATTTGGCTAAGTTGATTCTTGTCATGTTTCTCCACTGTAACATTATTATTTCACCCATTATAATTAATAAATTCCTTGTGGAAAGATATTTTGAGATTATGTAACTATCTTGTTACTCCTCAAACATTTATTTACACACTAGTTTAGTATACATTGATGTCTCTTGCTTGAATCAATTAGAATGAGTATTTTAAAAATTTTTTTAGATATATACATAATATTTATATATTTATGGGATACATGTGATATTTTAATACATGCATAGAATGTGTAATGATCAAATCAAGGTATTTAGGATGTTTATCATCTTAAACATTTTTCATTTCTTTGTGGTGGGAACATTTCAAATCATCTCTTCTAGCTATTTTGAAACATATAATATATTGTTGTTACTATAGTCACCCTACTGTGCTATTGAACATTAGAACTTATTCCTCTAATTGTATGTTTGCACCCATTAACCTAGAATGAGTATTTTTAAATTAAACTTATTTCTAAAATATCATGCCATGGTGTTAACACAGTTATAGGATTTTTGTTATGGATTAATTTTTATGGCATTAAAAATACTATAGTCAATTGGATGGGAGGTGGAATACAATTTCAATACACTTAATAATGAGCAAAAGACCAAAAAGGATCTCCCTTGAGAGACATGTTCTAAAAATAACTTAGAGTGATGGTTGTACCACTCAATAAAGTTGTTAAAATTATTGAATTATATGTGTGAAATGGGTAAATTTTATGATATATATGATATATCTTGTTAAAGGTGTTAAAAAATTTGAGTTAAGGAAATAATAGAATCATTTCAGTGAGAACACAAAAGTAAAGGGCAGTGATTTACATAAAATACATAAATAACAAGTAATTTACATCTAACCAGTGTTTCTTAGCTTTCTTTTATATCACAGGCCCCTTTGGCAGTCTGATAAAGCCTATGGACACCTATTAAGAATAATGTTTGGAAAATATAAAATATATAGAATTACAAAGAAAATCAATTATATTGAAAAGTTAGAAAATATTATTTTTGTAAGATAATATATGAGCTTTTAAAATGTTAAATAATAGATTTTAAATATTGGCAAGTCAAATTTAAATTTTATTTTTATAATATTTATCAGTGTGTGGGCTGTTGTTGCTTAGCTTGAATAAGAGCAATAAACTTTCTTTGACAAGGCAATGCACATGTCATGTAAGACATTTAATTGACTTCTAGTTTTTGGCTTTTTTGTTACAAGTTTAGATAATCTAGATTTTCAAAAATATATTACCATAAGTATAATTAAAGTTTCCATAGCTTGCTTAACAAGGTTTACTCATGAAATACTATCTAAGCCACTATAACAAATTACCATAGACTGAGTGACTTTAACAACAGAAAAGTATTTCTCACAGTTTTGGAGGCTGGAAGTCCAAGATCAGGGTGCCAGCATGGTCTGGTTCCGGTCAGGGTCCTCGTCCAGGTTGCAGACTGCTCACTTCTTCATGTACCCTCACATGGTGGAAAGCAGAGGGAAAGAAAGACAGCTCTCTCCTGTATTTTTATAAGGGCACTATCCTATTTGTGAGGGCTACATCTTCATGACCTAATCACCTCCCAAAGGCTCCTAATACCATCACAATGGGGGTGAGAATTTCAACATATGAGTTTTGGGGGAACACAAACATTCACTCCATTGCAAATTCTAAAATTCTCCAAATCTGTTTGAGTTAAATTTCTATGATGAGGTTATACAGCTTCACCATTTGGAGGCCCAGAGCCACACTCTAGTGGGCTAGCTCCAGTGCATGAGCGTCTGTAGACAGGGACGCTGAGATCTAGTACTACAGTCTTTTGGGGGGAGTGATGAGCATAAGTGATATTTTGAGATATCTGTGACAACTTCACTGTGATATGAAAATGTCTATAATTTCTATTGGTGGCAAGGTCATAGGGACTAATAAGATTCTTGCCAACATTCATACCTGAAGGACTTTCTAAATTCAGTTAAATGTTACTGAAAATAAAGATGTAATTTTTTTACTCATTCAAGTTCAAGGACCCTCTGAATTCTATCTTTATACCCTTTGCACATCCAAGGACTCCTGGTTAAGATCTCCTGATATAAACAGATAGATAAATTAAACAGAATTTATGACCCTCACATTTTGGCTATTTGGTATAATTACAGAATCCTTAAAGACAGCATAAATACACCTATAAAGTCAGGACATTTTAAGAGAAAAGGAAAATTCCTGGTTTTGTCTATGTCAATTCTAAAGACTTGGAAGTAGAATCCTGACTCTCAGTTTCTTTCAAGATGCTGCCTCATAAAATGTGGTCAAAATACTTAGTGATGTTAAAAAAAAAAAATTAGTGATGACACTTCCCTTTCAGCTCTCTCGTTTCTAGGCCTTCTTCCAGCACTGGGTTTTTTGTTTGTTTGGTTGGTTTTTTGCCTTGTCACTTCTGACAGGAATAAATTGATCTCTCGTTTCTTACTCTTAAGTCCAGTTTGGGATTTTTCTTTTCTTTCTTTTTTTTTTTTTGCATTCTCGTCTAAATTTTGATGTTGCATTCTTAAACTCATTGCAAGAAGAGGTCATCCCATGACCTCTTCTTGAGCAGTTAATTCTTTCCTATTACAACACTCATTCAGTCCCAAAATATGTTATAAAGTCCTTTATATCTCTTTATATCTCTGAAAAGAAAGACATTAGATGTAAGATTTCTGCTACCTATATACTAATCAAAAGAAAAAGTTTGTAGAAGTAAAGAGGAATTAGGATATAATAAAAGATACATCTGCTGGAAGTCAGATTTGTGCTTTAATCCGAGTTATGCCAAGTTGGGCGCTTCTAGGACTGTATTTCTGAGCCTCAGTTTTTGTTATGTGGTAAATGAATGGTAATTTTTTATATGATCTCTGTGGTACTTCCTATTTCTAACAGTTGAATGAGTTGTAATTGTATCTAACACAGTCATCTAGTGGATGCTGTTGGTGCCCCCTGCCCTTGACCTGGCTGGGTTACTTGTTATCTAGCTGTGATGAGCATTTGCTGTCAACAACTTACAACTGTCCCCATCTTGGCATACTTGTTCTCTTCCTCTCAGCAGAACAGGAGACTGGAGCAGCCACACACTTGAGGGCTATACCACCTTCCAATAATTGGCTGACATAAGCCACAAAGGTTGACCCCCTTCCCTTAGAGTGGTACCCGAGTTTCCCATGGGACTAGACTGGACATAGTGTCCTGATGAGATCACATCTTTCTAAGCTTTTTCCCTCTGCCCCATCCTTCCTCCTTCCCCCACTTCTGAGAGCATTCCCTCAACAAATCATTTAAACAAGAATCCCCATCTCAGGATCTGCTCCTAGAGAATTTGATGTAGATAATATCTTACAGTAGGCATTCAGCAAATCCTTGCAACTGACTGAATGACTGACTGAAGTTAACCTTGTTTAATGTCACTCATAAGAGGTAGACACAGCCTAAGAACATTCCACATAGTTTTCAGCAATAAAATGTATTGGGAATATTTCTTAGTAAGTACTATAAACACGTCTGTAATCTTCCTCTGTCCCTTTCTGATAAAATTAATAAGTTCATTTCCAGGAGCTTCCCCTAAATGCTTATTCAATATTAAACAGAGGATGGGTTAATCCTAACCACTGGCCCAAGTGATGAAAGTGATGAACTTAATATTTAGGAAGGAATGAAGGGCTGACAGCTCATATTCCAGAGTTGAGCACCTTTGATTAATTATTTATTTCTAATATAAGGGGGTACATTATCAACTTATTAGCAATACAGTATTAAGAATGTATGAGAAGACAATGCAGTAAGTGCCCAAATGTGAGGCTAACTTTCAATTATTCAGTAACAGAGATGAGTAATGTAGATGAGTGGGTCGGAACGGAACATACAGCTTGTACCAAGCCACAGAAAACAGACAAAACTCTCATTTATTAACATATCTTCTTTTAACTAATAATAGCCCATGTTTTTAAAAAAAAAGTGGAAAAAGCAGATGTGTAAGTTTTAAAAGTTCTCACTAAAGAGAAATTCTCTGTAATTACTCCTCAGAACAATCACAAATACCAGAGCCACTCCAGTTTTGTAAGAATGGTAAAATTTTGAACACCAGATTGGATGACTGCTCCATTGGTGCTTGGACCCTGTTCTCTTCTCAGCTCTAGTTATCAGTCCTCTGGCCCCAAATTATTATTTCTCAGTGCATGTTCAGTTGGTAACAAGCACCTGTTTGGAGATCATTAGGACATTCTTAGTTAAATGTAGCATAAGTTTCACTAATTTTACTTTGTATTTCTTGGATGGTGTAATTGAACTGAAAAAATATTGTTTTCCATTAATACTTTTTCCATGATTAAACTACATTTAGTGGTTCACACCTGTAATCCTAGCACTTTGAGAGGCTGAGGCAGGAGGACTGCTTGCGGCCAGGAATTTGAGACTAGCCTGAGCGATATAGCAAGACCCCGTCTCTACAAAAAATTTTTTAAAAAAATTAGCCGGGCGTGGTGGTGCACACCTGTAGTCTTAGCTACTTGGGAGGCTGAGGCAGGAGGATTGCTTGAGCCCAGGACTTTGAGGCTGCACTGTAGCCTGGGTGACAGAGTGAGAAACTGTCTTTTAAAAACAAACAAACAAACAAAAAACCCTACATTTACATGTTATTGAGAGGTTCAAACATCAAGATTTTAGCTATCGTGAAGAGAAAACTCAATTTTCTCTTCTGTTTATTAAAGTATATGAGTATATATATATATCTTTTTGCTTATTAGAGAATATAAGGTCTACAGAAGTGATCTTCAACCCAATTAAGTCTGAATATTCTAAATTTGAGTGAAACAATTATTTCTTAAAACATTTGTGTTCCTCACAGTGCCTAGCATACAATAGACATTTTTCAACACAGGTTGGAAAAATGTTGAGAATTCCTTGTATTAGTTTGCTATGGCTGCCATAACAAAGTAACATAGATGGACTGGGTGACTTAAACAACAGAAGTTTCTCTCACAATTCTGGAGGCTAGAAGTCCAAGATCAAGGTGTCTACAGTGTTGATTTGTTTCTTTTGCAGCCTCTCTCCTTGGCTTATTATCCTTTTATTATCTGTGTGGTCTGTACTGATATCCCCTCTTTCATTGCTAGTATGAGTACTTTGTGCACCTCTCTTTTTTTTGGTCAGTCTTGCTGGAAGTTTATCAATTACTTTTTTTTTTTCCAGAGAACCAGCTTTTTGTTTCGTTGACATTTTCTATTTTTTGTTTTCAATTTCATTTATTTCTGCTTTAATCTTTATTATTTCCTTCAGTCTTCTTGCTTTGGGTTTATTTTTCTCTTCTTTTGCTAGTTTCTAAATTGGAAACTTACATTATTGATTTGAGACTTTTCTTCCTTTCTAATATAAATATTTAATGCTATGAATAAATAAGCAGTAAGCACTGCTTTAGCTACTGTCCCTCAGTTTTAAGTGTTGTTGTATATTAAGTTTCTTGGCCCTTTGTCTCTTTTGTATGTCATCAGTATTTCTTCCAGTTTGTCTGTATACATTGACTTTGTTTATGGTGTTTTTTTGTCATGCAAAATTTTAATTTTTATGTAGTCAAATTTATCATTTTCTGATTGCCTCTGGATTTTGAGTCATGATTAGAAGTCTTTCATTATACCAAAGTTAAAGGAAAATTCATCCATGTTTTCTGCTAATATTTGTATGGTTTTTAAATTTACACTTATTCCTAATCCTTCTGGAGTTTATTTTTATGCATAATGTGAGGTATGAATCTAATTTTATCATTTTCCAAATGGCTACCCAGTTGTCCCAGCACCATTTATTAAAAAGTCCATCTTTAATCCAGCGTTTTGAGATGCCATCTTTATCATATACTAAATTTCTATAAATATTTGGATTTAGTTCTGGCAATTCTATTCTATTCCACAGTCTGTTTGTCTATTCATGTGCCAGTACTACACAGTTTTAATTGAGGACTTATACATATCATGTTTTAATATCTTGTAGGGCTAGTTTCTCTTGGAAAATTTTCCCCTTTCCAGTGTATTTCTGGCTATTTTTGCCTTTTTGTTTTTCTATATGTACTTTATCATCAACTTGTCTAACTCCGTAATAGCTCATTAATACTTGTATTGATACTCTGTTAAGTTTGATCTTATTAAATTAAGTCCTAAATTTACATTGCTAAATATATTAATATCCTGAGTCTTATTCAATGTGTTTCATGTCCCCTCCCATTTTGTGTAATCTACAGATATGAAGAGTATGCCCTCAGCATCGTATAATGAGCCATGTCATTTATCGGAATGTGATACATTAGTGGCCCAAGGACACTCTTCTGCATCAATACACTAGACATTTCCCTCCCAGGGAATTGACCTGTGAATCTTTTGGGAATGGATGTTCAATCATTTGCTAATCCAAGCCATCAATTCAACCCATATTTCCAAATGTCCTATAAGAGTGTCATGATTCATCTTGTCAAATGTTCCACTGTGGTTCAAACCACACTGGATATAACCCATTTTCATTTTCTGCTCCAAAAACAAACATATAAGTCCTCTCTTTTAGGAAAATATATGAAATCAAAGGCCTAGAAGAAGCTGGCCTAATTGAATACTAAATGACATGTGGAAAATTCAATTGTGGTACCAGTTTAAGGGGTGCCACCTTGAATATGGGGTTCTATCTTACATAATACAGTATACATTTTGAATAAGAAATTGTTATATGTACTCTCGCACCCCTGACATCTGGTAATGGGAACCCAGGGATAGATGTGGGAGAGGCTTCTTTTACTAGTATGCCTAATAACCCACCTACATAATTTTTACTTCTTATTTCCCAGAGGGAAATACTTCCAGCAGAAGACAAAACAATGGTTCTATTGAGTTGGAAGGTAAGATTGGCACCTGGTCATTTGAAGCTTTCATGTCACTAAATCAACAGGAAATAAAATTAAAAAAAAAACTATTTCACTGGCTGATATAACTAATCTCAATTACAAAGGGGAAATTGGGTTGCTGCTACACATAAAGGTAAGAAGTTCTAGGTCTGGAATCCTTTATGCTGCCTCTAAGTATAATACTTTCATACTCTACATTTAACGGAAAGTTCAGCAACCAAAAAAAAAAAAAAAAAAAGGAAAAGAAAAGAAAGACAAGATTATTGAGAATGCAGACCCTCCAGGAATTAAGTTTTGGGCCATTCTACCAGCCTAGCCAGATGATATTTTCCTGAGAGCAAGGGAAATATAGCAAGGAGAGTTGAAGAAAAAAGTAGATATTAATTATAGCCTCATGGTCAATTATAGAAATAAGAACTATAGCCGCTTGGCATATTTTCTATTTGCTTACTATGTGTATGCATTTATTTGTATATATTAGTGATTTTTTTCTCTTTCTTTCATTCATTATTTTATACACAGTTTTTGAAGATCAAATTTACAATCTGGCCTTTAGATATCAGAATATTTAGTAGGACTAAGATTAAATTACAATACAATAATTGCAATAACCCTTAGGACAGTGTGTCTCCTCACTTTGGGAAGAGGGTAAGAACTTCACAAGTACAAGGGACAGCTGCCTTTTTTTGGGTGGAAAACTCGAGTGCTTTTGTTGTTGAGTGGAAGTCTAAACGTGTGTAGAAAGGTGTATGTGGAAGCTGAGTAGCCAAAGGGTGGGCTGTACAGTCATTAATTTATTGTCTCTCAGCTCCAAATGCACCATTCTTCTGCCTGCTTTGTGATACTGCAGCTGGACTCTCTAAACAGTTCACTTGCCTGCTGTGGGAATGTTAGACCTTGCCAGTGGGGTGCACCCGTGTGGCTCTGCCAGGCAATAGCAGCAGGAAGACACTTCCCTTCCAGATTCCAGTCCTTAGATACTATTATTCAGAGCACAGCAGCAGCTATCTGTGCAGATGAGCCCTAGCCATGTGCAGAGGCCGTGCCCTCCCTACCAGAAGCCACTTCTGAGCAGCTCTAGCCTGCCCATACATTCTGCAATTGTGAGCCTCTTCTACAGACCAGGGTTAACCTATACTCTGGCAACCTCATTCACCATTACCAGCGGGCTGAGTGTCCCTGTGGTAGCCGATCCCTTTCTGAAGAGGTCTGAATCTCAGCCTGGGGTTGGGAATCAGCCTTCTCCTGATACTTGGTCCCTTTACTGTCTGTGTTTTCACAGCCTAGAGGTAGTAGCTGCTGTTTTACACCTGATACTTCTGGATTCCTTTTACCTGTGTTGGTAGATGACCACCCTCTACTATCTAACAATTCTTTATATTGAACTTTATTCTGTTAAGTAACTAGTGTGGTTCTGTCTGCTGCCTGGACCCTGACTCATAAACCCTGTGAAAAGGAAATCATGTACTTTTTTTTATCAAGTAAATTGCCTTTTGCCCATTGGGTTTATTAGGATGGAGATAAAGGTCCTAAATCAGGTTGCATTTTGTTTTATAGTGTACTTTCCTCTCTCTAAGCTCCTGTCCCCAAGAAGAAGAAGATGTGCTATGGAACCTGATTTTATCTATTATGAAATACACAACAGGAAACTTTATACTTGAATCAGTGTTGAGGTTTTATGAAATATTGTTGTAAATAATTGCCTAAAGTCATAATACAATAGCTGGAGTGAAAAATTGATGGTGGTTCATAAATTCTATTGGTTGGTACAAATGAATCATCAGCAAGTTCACTAAGATTTCTGTTTTTAGGTCTTTTATTTTCAGAACTATAAAAAGTACTGTAACTCTTGGTGGTTAGGAAAAAATGGCATTTTTTTCTGCAGCAGATATTTTTAACAAAAGGATTTGTGATTGATCTCTGAAATCTGAACACAATGCAAAGATTTTGGATGGCTTAAAAACAAATTTTAACATATAGCAAGACAGAACGGGCCCTTGGAGTTAGACTGAGCTCCCTACTTTCATTAGTGCAAGCTGCAAACTCTAGCTGATACTCTAGGGAAGCAGTTCTCAAACTTTAATGTGCACCAGAATCACCTGGTGGGCTCATGAAAGCACAGATTTCTGGATCCCACCCTAAGAGTTTCTAATTCAGTAGGCAGAGCCAGATAATATACACTCCAGATAATTTTCATGCGATGTTTGTCTAGGGATCACACTTTAAGAACCAATGTTTTAGGGCAAGGTTTCCTCTATCTTCTCCCATTTTTCTCCCTTTGCCCCTATTTGATCCCAAACTGTTTGCATGTACTATTATTTTCCTAGTATCCATATTTTTGGTACTGTATTCCACCTTCAATTCCTATAACTCTTTTTCTAATACTTTTGAAGCTTGGCACAATTTTTTCTCTTTCTTTCCTCAACCATCTGACCATAACATCTCCCATTGCTATAGCCTTCCCATTGCCTGCTTCAATCCCCAGTGTGATGTTACACTGACTTTTGTTCCAGCCCCTTAACCAATGCCCCTCTTCTCCTCTCTTCCCCACCACTCCCTCCACAAGTACATCGACACACTCTACTGCCGGTAGTGAATGGTAGGAATGGAATTTGGAGAGATGAGTTTAGGATGTGTTGATCTTTTCAAGTTAATCCATGCCGGGAACTAGAAGACCTTGAAGCGGTCTTTAATAACCCAATTTAGAATCCTTCTTGGGAAATTTGTGGGATGATCTTCTTATCTCTTTTGAATGTTAGATAATCATTTTATCCCTGCCCTGCAATCCATCTTTCACAGTCCCTCAAGCACACGGATACACACGAAAGTTCTTGTTCTCACCACTTTGCCTTCCTTACCCTACCTTATCCACCCTGAAATGTTCTGTTCATCTCTCAGATTTATCTTAAGCATTGCCTTTTCTGAGAATCCTTCCTAGATGCCCGTCTCCTGATTGGCATAGCTAATATGTAACTGTACATGCCACAACCACATGGAACTTACTCAAGTTAGCAGATTTAATTTAGAGTATTGACATTATCTTTGCAACCTTTTCTTTAATTGTGGGTTTCTACTCTTTACTAATCTTCATTTCATGATTGCCCATCAAAATATTGTTCTCCTTGAAGGAAGGCATGAGAATAGCACAGGAAATGAAGAGTCTTGTTTCTCTGTGTCATCAGCACACCACTGGCTCTCATTTTGGACTCATCCTGTCATGCTCATGTTTGTGCCATGTGACTAGCACCTGTTAAGAACAGGTTTGCAATATTTCTTCCTTGTTTAGACTTGACACTCTTTTCCTGAGCACGATGGTTCCCCATGTTTTTCCTCACTTCCTGTTTATGGCCTCGTCTGTGCCTCTTGACCCTAATAATTGATATTGTTCCTCTGGTACTAACCAGAGGATCATACCTGCCTGTATTTGTCCACTCTGAATAAGCCCTATTTCATAGTCTAGGGTGATGAATTAACCTCACAGAAATTGGCTTTGGAGAGTAGCAAAAGTGAGTACTCTGACATACATATTTTATACATTTTATTGGGTGATACATTTTCAGTAAAGAATAACAAGATATGAGACTAAAGCAGTCTTTCTCCAGTAATTCCATGAGAGAATTAGGTCCTGTTGCACCAAGGTATCCATTAAATGCAAATAATTAACTTCTCTCCTACGCATTTGGAGTGGTACTAGTTATGTAACCATCTTGGGGTAATTTGGAAAATAGTCACTCAAAAAATTTATCCATGTTCTGTGGCTCAGATGAGCAGAGAATGGGGCTTCTTGAGCCCCCCAGAGGACATGTGTTTGGGTCATGAGGCTATGGTCTAAATGTTTGTGTCACCCCAAATTGATATGTTGAACCCTAATCACCAAGATGATGGTATTAGAAGGTAGATGGTCTTTTATCAGGAAGGAATGATGCTCAGTTTTTGTGTTGAAACTGCAAAAAGGAGAGGCAGCTTCAGGTGGTTGGTTGAAATCAGCAGTGGAGCAAGTCCTCCAAAAGGGCTAGTGTCTGTTTAACCCTTAGGAAAGAAAGTCTAGTGGCAGTTAGCAAGGGCGGGGGTATAATGAGGCATGCCTGACCTCCTGCCCCATCATGGCCAGGGACTTAGTTTTTAAAGTTTCTCTGGGGTCTACTTGGCCAAGAGGGGGTCCATTCAGTTGGTTAGGGGGCTTAGGATTTTATTTTTATTTCTCTCCTTCCTTCCTTCCTTCCTTTCTTTTTTTCTTTTGTCAAATGTAAGAGAAAAGGAAAAAAGAAGGGAGGGAAGCTGGGAGGGAGGGAGGCAGGAAAGAAGGAAATGAAGAAACAACTTGTGTATAGTATTTTTTAAATAATCTCAGTTCATTCTTTAGGCATTTTGGTACCCTAGGACTCCTAGGATTGTAGCTCCTTAGTTATGTGCTTTGTATTTCCATGATATATACACATGTGTGTGTGGGTGTATGTGTGTGTAAGTGTAGGTAATAAAACTATGCAGTTTTTTACTAACACATCTTTTAAGTAAAATAATAATAATAAAATAAATAAATAAAACTGTACAGTTTTAAATGTGGGATTACCAAAAAATTTACTGTGAATCACGGTTTCTTTTGATATCTCCCATTTACTCACATACTCACACATACGCTAAACCAATAACACTCTAGTATAGAACATATACCCAGTACTATTGTGATTACTAATACCATTTAATTCAATAATTAGAAATGCTTTTTTGGAGTTTTAAACCTCTTAAATTATAGAGGATTCTTTTTTTCCTCTGAACTTTTTGAAATTTTCTAAATTTAAGGATATAAATTTCAAAATGAAATGACAAAGATGTAAGCTCTTTAACGCTGTCTCTCCTATATCATCTCCTGCCATTCCCACCTTCACATCTTACATTCCAACAAAATTAGACTGGTTATAATTCTCTAACCCAGTTGGCTTGAGAAGTAATAATAGGAGTTAAGTGCACACAAAAAGACTTGTCTTCCATAACTCATCCATATAGGTTCTTCATGTTATGGGAAGCTAAATTGCTAATAAGCATACCAAGAATTCTAACTTACAAAATATTTGTGAGGGGTTTTCAATTCTAAAAGGTGGAGGATATTTAATTATGATAACAGTTTTAAACTATAACAATAAAATGAAACAAAGAAACAAACATATTAGAATTCAGATTTAAAAAAAAAACAACAAAACACCACTGCAGAATAGGGCAAAGATTGGATACTTCAACTCTGCTTGCACTGGCAAACCTTCTTATTTCAGTAGTGGCATTGTACATAAAGCTACAAAGAAACAGGACCTAAATAAAACTCCTAGGATTGCAGCTCTTTACCTTATTTAGGACAATTCCCAATAACATTATTGGGAAATATAATCTTGACTGTCCCATGGGAAATAAGATCCTCCTGTACTGTTTTTTCCCCAATGGAAAGAAAATATTTTATCTAGAAAGCAGAATAAAAAGCCAATTTTATATAAATGGTATGCAAAACAAATTTATTGATTTTAGACAATTATAGCTTGTGTTCAAATAATTTAAAAGAGGCTGACAAATGACCCAAAAAAAAAGATAAATAATAAAAATAGGGTTTATCCCTGTCCCTCTAAAAGGTCACCGAAGAGAAAAGAGGATTAGTCACAAACCACCTCAGCAGAGCTGAAAATTGGGGCAATTCCCCAGAACTCTGCGTGTGGGGAGATGGGGGCGGAGAGTGTTACTACTCAGCAAACAAGCACCTAGCAACAACAGGGCAGTGACTCAGGGCAGTGACTCTTCAGCAAGAGAGGAAGTGGCTCAGCTACTGCAAAAGACAGGCCTGAGATCCGTGTCTGTACCAACAGCACACGAAGGCCTCCATTGACTTCAATGACTTCCTTATTCTTCTTAAACAACAGTCCAGTTACCCCTGATCTTCACATTAATGCAATTCCTCCTGTATTAAAAAGTCTGTCGACCAGCTGGAAGAAAGGGTGAGCCTGTGATGTTTGTCCCAGCCCACACCGTTCTCAGACTTCATCAGGGGAAGTTGATACAGTTAGATCACTTTGTGGGGGGAGGGTGGGAAAGAGAGAAAATAATCTGAGGCTAATTTGGCAGCTAGTTAAGGTACAAAGATTTTTGGCTACTTGGCTGTCCTTTTAGGAAAGATCTAGGAAAAAAAAAAACCTGAGAGAATTACAGAGTGTAAAGTTTACCCAATTCCAAGAAAAAGTCATAAATATGAAAGAAACTAAGGGAGATCTTTCGGCATGATAAAGTTTGTGAATCTCAATTACTACTGTGCATTTAGGTGTCTCTCAAAACTGAGAAAACTGAGCAAATACCTATCATTGGTATGAAGCTGTTGGGGCTCAGGACACATCATCCCAAAATGTGACTGTAGAAGACCAGAATGTGCCACGCCAGATTATGCTTCTTTGGTATATTTTGAGCTGGTTATTCTGAAAAACTGCGGACATAGGAGTAGCTCTGAAAATCTGCCCTTTTGTAAAAGAAATTTACATCTATAAAGGATATCTAAATTAGTACAAGTATCTGTATCAGGAAGAGGAATGCTGCAGACAAATTTTATTATCGGAGACCTTTTATCTGCATAAAAAGACGTTTATTCACCATGCATTTCCTTCCTTCATCCTCCCACAACTTGTCACCTCCCCACAGAAGCCAGGCTGCTACTTTTTTCTATAGCTCAGGATGCCATATAAGCTTCAATCATTTGGCCCTTCTTTGAGTCTCATGTTTTGTGGGATTCCCATGCGTATGTACGTGACCAAAATTGTTTTTCCCCAGTTGATCTGTCTTATGTCAATGTAATTTGTAGCCCAGCCAAAGAACCTAGAAGAGTGGATGGAAGCCATTTTTCCCTCCCCTACAAAGAAGTCCGTATTATTTCTGAACCTAAGGAATCCAGTAGCCAGAAAATTAGAAGACAAGATGAAAACTAAACTGGATCTTTTGGTATTGGTGAGAGCTCAATAAGAAGAAAATAGTCTTATTTTGTTAGAAACTATTCTCCAGTCCATTAGAGTGTCTATTGTCTATTGTAACCTAATCCACACATTTGATTTATGTCTGAATTCAAAACCTGTTTTTCCATAGATTTAAACAAGAACAGCCCTGAAGCCACTTTGAGAAGAAGTTGATCCTATGTTATTTCTGGCGATCTTCCTGGAAAGTCTTTTGGTGTATTAATTCCTCATACTTCCCCAAAGAAGGCTGCCAACCATCTTTTCCTGACCTGATCCCCAAATATTGATATCCTGTTGTATACCTAACCTTCCCCAAGATATTGCATCCATAAAAAACAAAATAAAAACAAGATGAAATGAAAAATGACAAAGAAGAGCTCTTAAAAATTAACAACATGATAGAAGAAAGTTTTTGGTTGAACAGATGAAAGATAAAGTTAAGAAAATACACCAGAAAAATAGGAGAAAAGGACAAAGAAAAAGACATTAGTAGAGAAAATATAATAGATCCTAAGGTTCAATCTGTGAGAACATCTGAAAAAAGGAGTTCCAGAAAAAGAGAACAAGAAAATTTCTTGTAACTGAGGCCATGAGACTTCAGATTGAGTGTTAGCAGAATAAATGAAAAAAATGAAAAAAATAAATGAATAAATGAAAATCAATGAAAAAAATGAAAAAGATCCACACCAAAGCACATCATCATGAAATTTCAGAACCTCAGGGATAAAAGAATCTTGAAAATGACTTTAAAATCAGTTCACATGTAAGGGAATAGGAATCCACATGGCATTAGACTTGTTAGCAGCAATTTATCATCCTAGAGGAAAATGAAGTCATACTTCAAAAGTTTGTGGGACAATGATTTTCTCCTAGACAAATTAATGGTCAAGTATGAGAGTAAATAAAGACATTTGAAGACACTTAAGAATTCAAAAATATAGCTTTTGTAGAAAACTACTGGAGAATATACTCCAACAGATGAGGGAATATCCATGTGAGAGGACGTCAGGGACCACGAGAAGGAAGGGATGCAATGCAGGCAGGAGGCAAAGGAAAGTCCCAGGGTAATAGCGAAAGAACATTCTAAATGACAGCTGTGTAACAAACCCAGTAATCAATCAAGATTAGAGCAGGAGCTCTCTTCCACTTCCTTTTCTCCCTCAATTATATTTTACATTCATCCATGTTGATGCATGAAGCCATTATTCATCCATTTTACTGCTGTGTAATATTCTGCCACAAGGATACACCACAGTTCCTTTGTCCAGCCACCTGTTGATGGGCATTTGAGCTGTTTCCATTTTTCGGCATTATAAGCAATATTATTATAAACGTTCTTTTCTATCTTTAACAAAAACAACAAAAAAGATTAGAGCAGGAAGATGGGGGAAAGCCTCCAGGAAAAAATATAATTGATAGATTATCTAATGTATTTTAGCACTTGACAAATATTAAGAGATGTGAGCATGTATAAAAATTTCTCATGAGAAATTGAGAAATGAGGCAGTTATTAATGTTAAGAAATGACAAAATGTGACGATTATTGATACTAGGAAAAGCAATGATTTACAGGAAAGAACTTGGCTCTGAAGGGTCAGTATCTACCAGCCATAAAAATGTCAACGCTGAATATTGACGTAGCCAAAAACTGTGGTGTAAGTATCTTGGGAGAGTGGTAGCTGTAAGGAAAGTGGGATTGGTGGGGTAAGAGTTGTATGTCCTTATTTAACATAACAGGATATTAATAAATAAATTTTCTATCTCTCTCTCTCTCTCTCACACACACACTCACACACACACATATACACACATATCTGAATTAAGGCTCAAATGTGTCTCAACAAGAGAGAAAACCAAGAATACAGACTAATTTCTATTTTTATCACATTAATAGTTTAGTTTATGGACTTCGTTGACTTGACAGATGGGAGGATTAATTACAATCATTGGAAAACTCTCAGGAACACAGCTTGTTGGGTTAAGGTGAGTATAGGACCGGAGTTAGGGTTAGGGCTGTTGGGATGCTTTCAATGGGAGATCACAAACTAGGGTGTCTGATGTAGGGAGCACACATAGCTAGTTTTGCCACTAGTCCAAAGAGTGTCCTTGTGCAAATTAGGAAAAAAACACCCTTTCTCAAGACACTTCACTGCCATCATCCAGAACATCATGGTGATAAACAACCAAAAATCAATGACTATGGATGTGAACAGAGCTCCCCAGAATCCTGCATGGCATAATCTTGCAAAACTGTATGCAACAGCCCCGCCTATAACGAGAGGTGAGGAAGGAACTGGTGAGGATTGTGAGAGTTCTAAAAGAAAACTTTCCCTGTCTCATAATTTCCTTAGGATTATTAAAGCAGGTTCATAGGAATATTTGGTAGATGTTACTGATATAAGAAATATTTCCCAACCGTTCTTCTTCCCTAAAGCAGGAGCTACAAAGATGGGATATGTATCTATATGTACTCGTTTCTACATAGTTAGCTTCTATGAATGAGCAAGGCTTATAGTAAATGCTCCATGACAATTTCACAAATGAATTACTGATCTATTAAACATTTTAAAATTCCCTTGGCTTTCTGTCACTAGAAAAGTTATTCCTTTCACCTCTGAGAAGTGAAGGGCCAGGGTTTTCACAGTAGCCTGTCTGGGTATGAGCCCCAGCACCACCACTTCCTAGTTATGTAACCTTGAGCTAGTTACTTAACATTCCTGAGCTCAGTTTCCTCATATGAAAGATGACTATATATAATACCTACTTCATAGACTTATTCTGAGGATTAAATTAGATAACGTTTGGAAAGTATTTCAGAGATTGACACACAGTAAACACTCGATAAGTTTTACTGTTATCACTAAACCAAGCAATGTTCGCCTTTATTTATATTCACAATTAACAGTTGTATCAGTTGGGATTCACATTTGTCAGCTAGTAACGTAACAAAAATAACAGAATCTTTTACTGTTTTTCTCTCAAGTAAAAGAAGTTTGTGAGTGTGTGGACTAGATTTCATAGGGTAGTGCCATAGTCTTCAGAGACCCAGCCTCTTCCTATATTCCTACTGTGCAATTTGTAGCCATGCCTTCTATCTTCAAGGTTTTCTCATGGTCCGAGATGGCTGCTGGAGCTCCAGCCACCGTGGTAGTTCCAGGCAAGAAGCAAGAGAAGGGAGAAAAAGTGAAAAAAAAAAAAAAAAAAAAAGAGTTCATGCAATCTGGCTATCCTTCTTTTAAGAAGCCTTTCTGGAAGTTCCATGTCCAGCTGCTATGGAGGCTGTGAAAAGGAGTCTTTTAGTTGATCATATTGCTACTTGGAGAACATAGATAGAATTCCTTCAACCTATGTGCCTATCCCCTCCCTCCACAACTGTCTGGGCCTGTTCTTATCCTTTCATTGTTGTCGTTGTCTCACAACTGAGGTCCTCCTCCTGTTGAAAGCCCTTCCCCTGCATGGATTCCAGGAACTCAGTTCCTCAGGGGTCTAGCCCTGTCCCTTCACATTGTTTTGTCCTGTCTCCAACTTCTCGCTCCCTGCTGGTTCTCTTTCTTTGGCATGTGAACAGTTAAGGCTCTTTGATGTTTGACCAAAGGCCCTCCTTGGCTTTCTAACTGCCGTCCTCTCGGGGCCCCTTTCCTTTGACACTCAAGCTCTTTGAAAAGCAATCTGCACCGGTGGGTCAAACCTGACTAATTGTCAGCCTTACCTGAGAAATTTTATTTAAGCTATTGGTTTCAAGATCCTTTTCCAGACCTACTGGAGATACTACTAGTAGTAAACTAAACTACTAAGCTACGATTAGTAAACTAATAGTGAACTACTAAATTCTGGGATAGGACCCTCACTATGTGTAGCCAGTTCTACCTCCTTAATCTCTCTGGGCTCTGTCTCTGCCTCTGAGTGCCCAGTGGCCCTGCTTTGGCCCAGGCAAAGCATAACTCCTGCCAGGGACACCATAGCTCTCTTTCAGTTGCCCTTGTATGTCTCTAATTTCCTGCAACACACTTCTACCTGATCCTCAAATTGACTGTCATAAATTCATATTTTATGTTGTCACATTCCTTATTTGAGTCCTTAAATGACTCCTCCTTGCCTTCAGGATAAAATCCAAATTCCTTAACATGCCAAACAGAGCTCCTAATTATGTGGCCACTCCTAACCATGCAGCCCAATTACTCATCGCCCTCCCCCCACAAGAATACTTAACCACCTGCAACTTCTCCAGGCACTGCGCCCTCTCATTTCCCAGGTATTACTTGTACGATTTTGAAGCACCTTCTGCTGGGAACACCTTTAGCCACGTCTTAACCTCACTCCTCATCCTTTACGATACAGGCATTACCCGTACGCCTGTCTGCCCTTGCTGTTGGTAGTGAACCGCTTGAGGGCGGACAGACCATCTGATTCATTTTTATGGTCTTTACTATATTCCACAAGGTCATAATAGATTGTTGTAGGTGTTTGTTAAAAGAAAGAATGCCTAGATGAACCACTAAATAATTAAATTTAAAAATATTTAACAGTCAAAACGAGTTATTTTCCAGGGAAGAAGTGCTGGAATGTGAATTAAAATTTCAAAAGGCAACTGAAACTTAGAATATTAGACTTAGAAGTGGACAGTATTTTGGAGTTCAGACACTCCATTTTACAAATGCCTGCAGATTGAAAAAATTAAAATATAAAATGTAACTCAGATTTACACATACACCTCATCATACCAACTGGGTCTATATTTAGCTGTTTCTCATTTTGTTTTGTTTTGTTTTGTACCCTTGGCTCTCTGGCCCTTCCTTTCTCATAAAATCTTATAATGGTTGCCAAAATTTCTACTGCATCTAGTAAATTCAACTAGTAACCTCCATTCGAATGACAGTATTTCTTGTATATTCACCTCTGTGCTAAATAGGTCAAATATCTCACAATCCATTGTCCAGCTCTTACTTCTGGCCTTGTGAGCAGGATGTTTTACCTGAGTAAAACAGCATATTTCCTCCCACCCGTGTAGAACTTTATCATCAGCCTTTTATGTCTTCACAATCATTTTTACTATTAATCATTTTCTACATATTGACTAGAATTTATAAAATCTCCAAGCAAAAATGAAGTAAATAATATTGTTTTTCTTCAAGGTATACAGAGATCACTTGTGTATGTATGCCGTATTTGCAACCATGTGCAAAATATTATCTTGTTTCACCCTTTATGCACAAGATTTGTCTTCCGTTACAAATAGGATAGTGTTAATTTTTTTCCCACCAATATTTTTTACTGTGGTAAAATACACATGACATAAAATTTACCATCTTAACTATTTTTAAGTGTATAGTACAGTAGTATTAAGTACATTCATATTATTATACAACCATTATCACCATCCATCTCCAGAACTCTTTTTATCTTACAAAACTGAAACTCTGTACCCATTAAATAATAACTCCCATTTTCTCCACTCTGTGGCCCCTGGCAACCACCATTCTACTTTCTGTCTCTATGATTTTGACTACTCTAAGTACCTCACACAAGTGGAATCATACAGTATTTGTCTTTTTGCGATTAACTTATTTCACTTAGCGTCATGTCCTCAATGTATATCCATGCTGTAGCATGTGATAGCATTTCCTTCTGAGTAATATCCCATTGTGTGCATATACCACATTTTGTTTATCCATTCATCTATGAGGGACACTTGGTTTACTTCTATGTTTAGCTATTTTGAATAATGCTGCTATGAACATGAATGTACAAATATCTCTTCTAGACCCTGCTTTCAATTTTGGGAGGGCATACACCCAGAAGTGAAATTGCTGGATCATATGGTAATTCTATTTCTAATTTTTCGAAGAACTACCATACTGTTTTGGACAAAGCCTGCTCCATTTTACATTTCCATCAATAACGTACAAGTGTTCCAATTTCTCCACATCTTTCCTAACACTTGTTAATTTCTATTTTGTTTTGTTTCAATAGTAGCCATCCTAATGGGTGTGAGCTGGTAACTTGTTTTTATTATTGGATTATTTTGCCTATATTATTGATTAATTGGATAACTTAAAGTACTTTTGTTTCTATTGATAATTTTTTAGTTTGTTTATATTACTTTCATTTCCTGAATATTGATCTATAGGGTTTCTAACATCAGATGATCTTAAATTGGTGACATTATCACAGGTACTTCCCAACCTTGAAATTTGGTGTTAATGTTAGAAAAACTAAGTGGCTTTTGTTGTTTTTTTTTTTATAAAGTCATGTTTAATGACTGGATATTTGATAATATGAAGAATTACTGTTAGAACTTTTTTCTTCAAGCTCTGATAGTGGATATTGTGATTATGTTTTAAAAAGAATTGTTATCTTTTAGTGATACATACTGTCTCACATAGTTCAGGCTACTATAACAAAGAACCATATAACATGGTTATAGTCTAAACAACAGAAATTTGTTTCTCACAGTTCTGAAGACTGGAAATATAAAATTAGGGTGGTTAGGTTCTGGTGAGGGCACACTTCCTGGTTACAGACTTTTTGTTGTGTCATCACATGATGGAAAGAAAGCAAGATTGCTCTCTGGGGCTCCTTTTATGAGGGCACTAATCCCATTCATGAGGGCTCTGCCCCTCACGACCTAATCACTTCCCAAAGGCCTCACCTCCTAATACCATCACATTGAGGATTAGGATTTCAACATATGAAGTTGGGGTGAACACAAATATTCAGTCCATAACACATACTAAAATATTTACAAACCAAATGATATCATGTTTGAGATTTGTTTAAAAACAATCCAGTGAAGGGGGAAGGTGAGAGTAGGTAGGTTATAGATGAAACAAGATTGGTCATTAATTGATAATCATTGAAATGGGATGATGAATCGATGGAGTTTTATACTAGTCTCTCTACTTCTCAGCAGCTTGTAGTTTTACATTTAAAAAAATTTTTTAAAGCTGTGTTTAATCTGTTTAATTATTAAGTATTTGAAAAGATCACACTGGTAAATTTATTGAGAGTAGTTTTTTACTTAATGCAGAAAAGAAAAATGTGAAATAAGGCCTGTATATCACACTCTCATATTGCTTTTCTTGCATTTGATCCTCACCATAGATGATTGATCCTGGTCTCAAATGATATTAAGCTTGGATCATAGTAGAAACATTTTTTAATTACAAAATATTGCATAATGAGTTGAATAAAATTGGGGCAAAAACACATTACCCTTGAATTAATGCATAATCCAAGCATGACACTCTCTGCCTGGAGTCATAGTACAGATCTGTCTAATAGAACTTTCTGCAATGATGGAAAGGTACTACATATGCTCTGTCCAATATGGTAGCCACTAGCCACATATGGCTATTGAGCTAACTAGTGTGACTGAGTGGCCAGTGCAACTGTTGAGTGGCTAATGCAACTGGGGAGTGGAAATTTAAATTTGATTGATTTTCACTTATATGTTTAAGCACTTTTCTATAGAAGACATGACAAATTATGTTTTTCTGTAAAGATATATATTTCTTTAACAAGTGAAAATTAAAATCACAAAGTTAGTCCATAACAGAAAAATCGGGGATTACTAGTTATACCACTTGACTGGAAATAATTTATTGATGTTAAAATTTAAACTGAGAATGCAATAAATAAATTATAAATTATTTTAAAAAGTACTAGTCTGCTAGGGCTGCCTTAACAAAATACCACAGAATGGGTGGTTTAAACAATCATCCAGTCTGTGATATTTCTCACAGTTCAGGAGGCTAGAAGTTCAAGATCAAGGTGCCATTAGGGTTGGTGCCTGGTGAGGTCTGTCTTCCCAGCAGGGAAATGGCTACTTTCTCACTGTGTCCTAATGTGGACTTTCTTCTGTGTGTGCATGGACAGACACAGAGAGAGAGAGAGAGACAGAGAGAGACAGAGAGAGACAGAGAGACAGAGAGACAGAGAGAGAGAAAGATCTGGTGTATCTTGCTTTTTTTTTTTTTTGAGACAGAGTCTCGCTCTGTCATCCCAGCTAGAGTGTGGTGGCGTCATCATAGCTCACTGCAACCTCAAACTCCTGGGCTCAAGCAATCCACCTGCCTCAGCCGCCCAAGTAGCTGGGACTACAGGCGCGTACCACCACTCCCGGCAAATGTTTTTTCATTTATAGTAGAGACGGGGTCTTGCTGTTGCTCAGGCTGTTCTGCACCTCCTGAGCTCAGGATCCTCTGGCCTCTGCCTCCCAGAGTGCTAGGATTACAGGTGTTATTATAAGGACACCAATCTTATTAGATTAGAGCCCCAGGTTTATGACCTATTTAACCTTAATTACCCCTCCACATTTAGGGCCCTATCTTCAAATACAGTCCCCTGAGGGGTTACAGCTTCAACATATGCATTTTGGGGGGGGACACAATTCAGTCCATAACAATATTATTACATATTTTAAGCATAGTTTGTCAATTATTACATCTATCTTCCTTTAAGATTTTGTTATTTAAAGTCCATACCAAGGATATTAAATAGCTAATAATAATAACAGGTAACATTTACAGAATGCTTACCATATGTGAGGCACTATTCTAAGCATTTTATATGTATTAACACATTTAACCCTTATACCAACCATATCAGGTAGGTATACTATTAACATGCCCATTTTTCTATGAAGAAACTGAGACAGAGAAACAGTAACTTGCTCAAGTTTATGCTAACAACTGATGGGGGCTGGGATTTGAACCCAGAAATTTGGCTGAATTCATTCTTAATTGCTTTGCTATATACTATCTCTCTGGAAAAAATTTGCCTAGAGATGGATTAAGAGAAAATGATTAAGTACCTTTTAAAAATGTGTTCATAAAGTTTCTCACCACTTTGGAAAAATCCTATGTAGGGTATTACATTATTAGGTAAAGTGAAAAAAATACGTAAAATTAAATATAGAGAATTATTCACTATGTTTAAGCTCTTCTCCACCCCCCAAAAAACAGTGCTTAGAAAAAAAGACCAGAAATAAATCTTTTGTCTACCTTTCATATGTCCAAAATTTCTTTGCTATAAAACTTCCACTATTAAAATTATGAAGACTATTTAAAAGTTATTTATGGTTTATATTAATACTTTACATTAAAAGCAATCTAAATCTAAGTTGTTATAAAAGTTCATAAAAAATTCTCCTGAAAAGTTTGACCCTTTATTTTCCCAGATGCTCACTCTGAGAATTAGATTAGTTTTAGTTCAGTCTGAAGATGCTTTTATTTATAATGTTACTAAATCCATATTCCTTAAGGGTATGATTTTCTGTATTTGTCAGATAAACAAAGTGAAACATTTTTCCCCCAAAAGACAAAGCATTGGTACTACTTAAAACTGAACTTTTAAAATTGACATTTAATAACTCTGAGGTTAGCAAACAGATTGTGGACAGAAGAAAAAATTCATGTTTCACAAATGACTCCTGTCTTCCTCCATTGATTTTAGGACTTTATAAGCCAAAAATATCCTTTGGATATGCCACATATTTATGACCTAAGATGATTCTTGATAAAGCAAGAGGCACATTGCATACATCAGTCTAGACATCTCCTTAGATGTATGTGATTGACTCTTGAATTGTCTGCTATCAACATGAATCATTATGTTTCTAGCTGTCAGTTATTGGATACCTACTATATGGCAGGCTCCATACTAGATGTCTTGTTATCTTATTAAATCTTCACTCCAGTCTATTAAGATGGATATTTTCATTTCCATTTTACAAATGAGGAAATTAAGACACAAAGAGAAAATTCAACTTGGCCAGGGTCAGCTGCTATGTAAGTGACAGAGCCAGTTTTAAAATTCAGTTCTGCCTAGGGCAGGAGTTGTGAAGATTAGATAAAGTAACCCAGGTAGAAACAACTCAATGTCCATCCATGGATGAATGGATAAAGGAAGTGTGGTATATAATACAACGGAATGTTTTTTACCTAAATAGTATTCTGACACATACTACAACATGGATGAACCTTGAGGACATTATGCTAAGTGAAATAAGCCAGACACAAAAGGACAAATATTGTGTGATTCCATGTATATGAGGTACCTAGAGCAGTAAAAATCATAGAGAGACAAACTAGAAAGATGGTTGCCAGAAGCTGGAAGAAGAAGGGAATGCTAGTGTTTAATGTGTATAGAGTTTCAGTTTGTGATGATGAAAATGTTCTTGAGATGGATAGTGGTGGTAGTGGTGGTACAACAACGTGATTGTATTTAATGTCACTGAACTTTACACTTAAAAATGATAAATTTTATGTTGTGCATATTTTATCACAATAAAAAAAGTCACCCATAAAAACTCTTTAGTTCTAGCACATTGTAGAACAAACACATGGTTGAGGATCATGAGAGACTCTATCTGTAATAGTAAATAAAAGTGAGATGGATATCATTAATGAGATGCCATTTAAGTGGTCAGACCTATTTAGAGAAAATCAGGGAAAAGTTCATAGAGAATTATTAGAGGTTTTCTAAACCTCATTTGTACAGTATGACACTTTTTTTAAACCTCCTGGAATATTTCCTTCTTGATATTAAAAATTCTTATTAAGACAGACAGTATCCTATGGTTATTTCTACATAGCAATGGAATGGGAACTTCAATCAATTATGGTCAAGAAAACAATAGTGAGGGTCTACTCTATGCAGGTCCCATGTTAGGTACTGAAAGTGAACACATCCAATCCTCTGCAGCCAGAGTTGGAAGACAGAGGAAGTAAGCTAAAAAACTGTAAAGAAGAGAGGTGAGCAGACAAAATAGCTGAAGCCCTCTGAAGGGAACGTCAAAAGGAGAGGACAGAGAAATAGTCTGATGCTCACATAGATAAGCATAGATGCTTTTCACTCTCTGAAACTAAAGGTTAGATAAAAAACCGAAAAACACAACAACAACAAAACTTCAAATAGATCATCTGTTGATAGATGGTTCTGCACCTATTTATTCCTCCTCTTCCTATTTTATAGTATGATTCTTTCCCCCTCTACTTTGGGCATTTTAAATACATGCATAGAGGAGGCAGAAAGTGAGGATAATCAACCACATCTGTCTACTTGCCTGAAGTCTGGTTCCTAAAGCCAAGAAGAATGACGATAGATGCCAATATCTCTATCTCTATCTCTCTATCTCCATTTCCATATCTAGCAAGGGACTCATTTCCAGAAAAATAATGAAAATCCAAGGAAAAAAGCAGGCAACTCAGTAGAAAAATAGGTAAATGAACAGACCAGCAAAGACAATCCCCAGATGGTCAAGGGGGTTATGAGAAAGAGTTCAACTTTATTAGGCATCAGGGAAATCCAAATTAAAATCACCTGATAAACTCTGTTCCCATCAGAATGGCAAAATAAAAAGGAGAGACAATACCAAATGTTTGTGAAGCTGTGGCTCAACTGAAATTCTCACACACTGGTGATGGGAGGGAAAATTGGCATAATCATTTTGGAGAGCCGTTTGGCAGGATCTACAAAAGCTGAACATACACATACACTTTATAACCCAGCATATCCACTTGTAGAAGTATACTCATCAGAGATGAGAACACACATTCACCAGAACATGTACAAGAATATTTTTAGCAGTATTGTTCATAACAGCCCTCTTATGGGTTGAATTTTGTCCCCCCAAAATTCATATGTTGAAGTTCTAGCCTGAGAATGTGACCTTATTTGGAAATAGGGTTTTTGGAGATGTTATTAGTTAAGATGAAGACATACAGGAGTAGTGTGCACCCCTAATTCACTATAACTGGTGACCTTATAGATTGAGAAAATTTGGATACAGACATGCACACAGAGAGAATGCCATGTGAAGGTGAAGGCAGAGATCAGGGTGACACTTCTACAAGCCAAGGAACACCAAAGATTGCCAGCAAATCACCAGAAACTACGGGAAAGGCATAGAACAAATTTTCTTTATAGTCCTCCAAAGGAACCAACCCTGTCGACACCTTGATCTTGAACTTCTAGCCTCCAGAATTGAGACAATAAATTTCTGGTGCTTAAGCCACTCAGTTTGTGGTACTCTGTAACAGCAGCCCTAGGAAACGAATATAAGGCCCAAACTGGAAACAACCCAAATGCCCACCAGCCATATTTATTCAGTAAAACAGGTAAATAAATAAATGGTGTATTCACACATCGAAATACTATGCAACAAAAATGAACAAACTATAAGTACATTCAACAATATGAATAAATCTTACAAATGTACAGTTAAGCAAAAGAATCAGACTCGAAAGAGTACATATAGCATGATTCTGTGTACATAAAGTCAAAACAGTCAAAACTAATTTATGGTGTTACAAGTCAGGATAATGGTTATCCTTTGTACAGGGTAGAGATAGGAAGTGGACCAAGGGGTCTTTTGAGATTCTGGAAATTTTCTATTTCTTAATGTGGGTGCTGGTTGCATGGGTTTGTTCAGTTTACGAAAAATCACCAAAGTGTACACTTATGCACAAGTATACACGAGGTTTATACTTTCCTGAATGTATGTATGTTGCAGTAAAATGTTGTTAAAGTAAAAAAAAAAATCCAGCACATCTCCCTTCTCTCACTTACTTTGTGACCTTTGATAAATTTCTTAAAACTCTTAAGTCTCAATTTCCTGATATGTGAAATGATAATAATAATAGTACTTATTCCATATGTTTGTTGTGAAAACATAGTGAGATAATGCATATGAAGTATTTAGCAAAATTGCTAGCAGCATTCAGTCAATGTTAGCTATTATTGACATAATTATAATGATTGACAAATACACTGTGTAATAGTTTTACTCCTGGATAAACAACTGCTGACATATTTTCTATGGTTACACACACTGGAATCAATTACTTATTTTGTGATGAGTCATCATGTAGAGTAACAGCCCAGTCACTTAGCCTAGAAAAAAATATGATGTGGCCAAGTTGGAAGACCTAACCAGACTCTGTGTTCTATTAGGTAGTCCCCATCCACCCTAAATTACAATGTTTATTCCACATTGTAAGTGCAAAATATTTTAAAAATCTTTTTTTTTTTTCATTTCTGGTACCCACTAGAAAATAAAAGAAAGAAAAAGGGCTTCCAAGAATAATAATCTTTTATATTTGTATGTTTACATTTTCATTTGAGCTTCACAACCACCTCTGAGACAGATAGGGAAGGGATTATTATTCTGATATTAAAGATGAGCAAACCAGTTCAGCAGGTTAAGTGGCTTATGCAGGGGTCACATTACTAATACATGGCAGAGTTGGGACCAAGGCTATTACAAAATTATTTGGATAATTCAGGAAGTGAAGAAAGGACAATACTTTAAGGTGATTAAAAAGAGAATATTTGCTTGAGCAATGATGTCCAATGGAACTTTCTGTGATGATTCAAATATTCTATATCTGCACTGTCCAATATGGTAGCTACTAGACACTTGTAAGTGAGCAGTTGAAATGTGACCAGTGTGACTGAGGAACTGAATTTTTAATATAATTTAATTTATATTTAAATGGTCATGTGTGGTGAAGGATTACTGTATCAGACAGTGCAGCTGTATTGCTTCAGGAGTCATGGTAAATTCCCATGGTCAAGGGGTGGAAGCTAGGCTCTGAGAGGTAGAATCCCATACAATTTAAATTTTTAGATTCTCTTGCATCCCAACCTTATATAAATGGAAATGTATGCATGGGATTGATATTTTTTGTCTTTTAAGCTTGAATGCATACAACTAATGTTAGGTATCTACTGTATTTCAAAGACTATTTATGGAGAACATTTTATTGTATTTTAAAAAGTTGATGTTTTGCTTGGGGCATGGTGGCATGCCCCTGATAATTTCAGTTACTTGGGAGGCTGAGGTAGGAAGATCACTTGAGCCCAGGAATTTAAGACCAGCCTGAGCAACATAGCAAGACCCCATCTCAAAAAAAAAAAAAAGTTGCTGTTTTACTTGTTCTAAGGCAGCAGCCCCTGAGAGGATTCATAACTACTTCAGAATTTATCCTTTTTGGTGACAATAGATTTGCCTATAATATTTTTTCCAAAAGCATTTTTGACATGTTGGGTTTATGATGTGTTAGAGTTCTACATTTTTAATTTTTAGTAGTACTTTTTTGGAGGGCTTTTTCTAGTTGGATGTGGTGGAAAGAGTCAATGGGAATATTTTGGATTGTTTTACGAGTTACTACATTTGAACAAAGCTGAAAGTAGAGTGGTAGTCGCTTCACAGATATCACTTTAAGGCTGCATTTACCTCTCTGAGCCTTAGTTTTCATATCTTCAAAATGAAGGTGTTGGGATGGGTTAGGTCAAAGTTTTATGGTAAATAAATGCTAAAGTTTTACGGCTCTATGAAAAGATGCATTTCTCTCTTTTCTAGACAACAGACTTCTAAGGAAATTTCAGGGCCTATTGTGAGCAAAATCATCTGTCCCATTCAAACAAAAAAAATTAAGTTTGACTTTCTACTATATGTGCTGTATTTGTGTATGTGTAGTGTTTGTGTTTGTGTTTGTAACATTTATGCTTTCGTTATAGAAAAAGAGTCAGTATCTGGAGAAAGAAGATTTGAGCTTGATGTCTTTACCTTTATTGGGGAAATCATGCCAGATTTCTTAATAATCATTCTTAATTGGCAGAATTTATAGATACTTCATGAGAACTTCACATATTATTGGCAGGTGAAGTGAGATGCAGTATAAATATTTTATTTATTCTAGGATATACCTGCCAGATACAAAAGGAACTTCTTTTTTTTTCTTTCATTATCTTGGCTTGCTTTGGCTCTGTCAGGCCTCTAGTCTCCCTATTTGAATGCTAATGCCAGGAAATGGGTATGAATTTCTTTTTAGTTCTGGAAAGGCAGCATTTGGTAAGTCATTCCATCTGATTATCATTGCCAGTTTCTCCTTTAGATATTGAATGTCCTTTATCCTCAGAACTGAAATCAGGTAACCTTATTATAAGGTGACCTTATTGTTGATGTTGCTAATGGTTCACTATATTCTTAACACCCTGTCTTTCTCGTTCTCTCTCTTTCTCACTATATATACACACACACACACACGTATAATGGTTAACTGTATTGTTAACTCTCTCTCTCTCTCCACACACATACAGACAAATGGTTAACTATTAGGTTATTAAGTATGACATGTCTGATTTATTTAAGTACTAAGTTTGACAGTTGATATCGCTGACATTTCACTTTGACACTCCATTCTGGTGATTTTAATCTTGAAATTGAGCCACGTGGGCGACCTGAGACCAAGGTGGATAATGATGAGCTGAGAGCTGTAATGGCAGCGAATCCATCTCAACCTACACGAGTTAGCAGCAAGGTTTGACATTACTATTCCAACAATATTGGACCATTTGAAACAAATGGGCAAGGTAAAGAAGCTGGATAGAGGGGTTCCGCATGAATTAAATGAGAGTCAGAAGAGAAATCATCTTGTAGCTTGCCTTTCTTTGCTGTCACAACATAAAGGCGAACTATTTCTATATCCTATTGTTATGTGTGATGAAAAATGGATTCTTTTTGATAATTTCAAGCGTTTGTCACAATGGTTGGATAAAGATGAAGTGCCAAAACACAGTCCAAAACCCAATATTCATCAAAAAAAGCAAATGGTGTCTGTTTGGTGGTCCAGTAATGGTATTATCCACTACAGCTTCATGAAACCTGGTCAATCGATTACAGCGGATGTCTACTACAACCACTTGGATGAAATGATGAGGATGCTTGCAATTAAGCAGGCGGGATTGGTCTTTAGAAACAGGCCAATCCTCTTGCAAGACAACACTCGACCACATGTCGCACAAACAACGCTGCTCAAACTACAGAAGCTGGACTTGGAAACCATCTGTCACCCACCATATTCACCAGACCTTGCACCAACTGACTACCACTTCTTCCAGGCTTTGGACCACTTCTTGCAAGGAAAAATATTCAATTCCCAATAAGCTGTGGAAAACGCCTTTCACAATTTCACTGCCACTCACTCTTCAGGCTTCTTCGCTGCTGGCATAAGCAAGCTACCGTTAAGATGGCAAAACTGTGTTGCTAGTTTAGGCGCATGTGTTAATTGTACTGCTTCTTGTTTGAGATATAATAAACTACACTTTTGATTTGAAATTGGACATTTCATATTTAATGGCCTAATATATTGTCAATTAACTATGTTGTTACTGGTGAAGCGGTATACTGACATCAGACTGTGTTTAACAAATGAGGCCTGGTTTCTGTTATGGAAGAAAGAGAGCAAATGCTCATTAACATGTCAAGAAAATCTTGACATGTAGAAGACATCTTTCTCTCTTTTTCTTTCCTAGTATTTTACACACACACACACACTTTTGTTTTCTTATACAATGATTACATTAGTCAGTCAAGGTCCTTGACTCAAGGGAAACCTGTCATAATAACAATATACTCAGTGCCAACCCTACTCTTCTATGATGAAAGTGATTGGAGTAAAAAGGAGATAATAGCATATAAAGTCCTGCTTTAGTACGGTCAAAGAACAGCTTTACATACACAAGGTAAAGCAAAGATCAAACTCATAATAGCTTATGAGTTAGCCCAATTTCAAGTATGAAATCCCCAAGGCAAAATGGCTATTGATTTGCTTGCATTTGTTGCCTGTTACCAAAGAAAAATGAAAATGCTAAATATAAATATTATTAGGACTGAGATGCAGCTTATCAGAATTCACATCTTTTCCAATTGTTGCCTGGTGATGCCTCCATATATAATTATTTATATATTTATATATATATAAAATAAAACTGATAGGAAAACTTTAATTTAGGAAATTAATCTTAATTTCTAAGCTAACTCTCTGGTTCCTTCTCTCTCTCTCTTCTCTTCGTTCTTTCTATTTGTCTTTATTATATAACAGACCATTTTAGCTTTTAGCATTTAAATAAACAGATGATGTCAGTTCTCTGTATCAACTTCATTAGGCTATATCCCCAATTATTAAATCAAACACTAATCTAGGATTGCTGCAATGATATTTTATAGATGTGATTAAAGTCCTAAATCATAATTGCAAAGTCAATTAGCAAAAAAAAAAAAAGAAAAAAAATAAAGTCCTAAATCAGTTGACTTTTAAGTAAAGAAGATTACCTTCTATAATCTGGGTGGGCCTGATTCAATCAGTTAAATGTACTTAAGAGCAGAATTGAGGCTTCCCTGAGGAAGAAATTCGGCCTGCAGCCTCAGACTGCAGCCTCAGCTCCTGCCCTGGAGTTCCAGTGGCCTGCACTGTGGATTCCAGACTTGCCTGGCCAGCCCCCACAACTGTGTAAGCCAATTCCTTGTAATAAATCTCTTACCATATATCTTCTACTGATTCTGTTTCTTTAGTTGAATCCTGACTAACAAAAACATTAGCTCTATTTTAGATTCTTACAACATACTGGACAAGAATAAAGAGAGGAGAAGGAAGTAGATAATTGATTGTCAAATTGCTCACTTTAGACTTTCTCTCTAAAATTACATTGCTGAACATATGCCAAGAATCTCAGAACCAGTTAAATAAGGAGCACTATGTAAAGCTAAACTGAAGTTTAAGCCTACAAACTGATTAAAAGATCTATATACATGGTAACAGAGATAAAACTAATTATTGGTCTTATTTTCATTCACTAAAGTGAAAAGCAATAGTTTCTTGTATTCTCTAAAATGTACTTTAGAATTAAATGATCAGAAAATGATGGCTAGTGAATTTTTACTAGGTAGAGATAGACATTTTCAGATAGATGTAATGTTACCTCTTTTCAATCATTTCTTCAGATAAATATACAAAAATCACACATATTCCAAATGCAATTATTTATTAAGATCACACTAACCATCAGTAGGTCCTTTGAGGAGCAGTTCTATGTTATATATTCTATGTTGCAGAAGAAGTGATAAAAAACTAAAAGTCACTGAAGAAGTAAGGAAAATTTGGAACATTTGCCAATCTGTGGTTTAGGCCTGTATATATGGCAACAACATGTCTACTGCTCTTTGGTGAGAATGTCAATAAAGAATCTTGCATATTTATATGCAACTCAACATATATGATTAGAAGTAAGAAGAGAGGATGGTGGATGTTAAGAAACTAGCTTACATCTGGAGGAAATTGCTTTGCTTCTGGGAAAGTGGGAGGGGTTCCCAATGGGAAGTATGTTCCAGGCAAAAAGGTCCCTATGGTGTGACAGCATCACTCTACAGAACAACATTAAAATTATTCTTAGTAGGAAGGCTACAGATACATTACATCCACATGAGAAAAGGCTAACCACATAGAGAACTGAGGATTATTCTGAAGATGAAACATCAACCACATAAAATGACAATTGTAGTCATTTAACACAATTTTGATAACATTAACAGTGTTCTACCACCTTACATCTTGGTACTTGTCCAGGTCGGATTCTCCAGGAAGCAGATGCTGATATAAAGTTATAAGTGCAAGAGATTCATTGGGGAGCAACATCTGTGAAAAGAAAAAGGTTTGGGCAGGGGGAGCTGTCACAACTTGATGTAGAACTGAGAAAGTCTCTGCCAGCTCAGCAGGGAGCTCTGAAGCAACATTTGCCCCTTAAAGTGCTCCAGTGTCTGGCAAAAACAGCTAGAGCCTTGTGCCACTGCCTTGCTCAGTCAATGGCTGGATGCCACCCTGAAAATATTACCACCTCAGGTTGAAAGCTGCAGGGGACCCTGACAAAGCTAGCAGCTGGAAGTTTTCAGCTAGCCACATTCTTCCCAGCTGGGCAGAGTGCTTTCTTGAAAGGGAATCTGGACAGCTTATCTTCATGTCTTCCCCAGTACTGCAGTATTGCACTCATAAAATTTGGGGTGGATGTCTGTTTGGAGATAAAAATTGATTAAACCAGAACAAGAGGTGTTAGTAAAGTGCACTAAAATTCCACAATTCTACTTGAGGTAGACTCCTTAGGTAACTAGAGTCGTCACCAAAAGATCAGGGATTGAAAATATTAGTGGATGTTGCTTAAGGCCTCTAAAAGGGTAAAGAATATTGTTATTTCCATTTCATCCCAAATAAGTTGCTCCTAGTGGGACAACTTGGTGCCTCTGCTTGTGATGGTCCATTATAGGTCACCTGGGCTTAGTTGTAAAATGGGCAAAAGGATCTCAGAATGGCTTTTTGGGGGATAATAAGAATCATTATTTTATATAGATCAAGAAGGTGAGATTCAAGAAAGTCAGATTGGCTCTTTGTGATGCATCACTATCTTTTTATGTCTTTTGCACAAGTTTCACAGCAGTGGTAGTTACAAAGGATAAAGAGATAAGGGCCCTTTTGTAGGGTGTATTACAGCATAGTGCTTAATATGGGGGAGGTTCTGATGTCTGTCACCATCTACTAGTGATTTGCCATTGGATGAGTTCCTGAGCTTCTCCGTGCCTTAGTTTCCTCATCTGTTAGTGGGGATTACAATTGCGCCTTTATTATGGAGTTGTGGTGAGGAAGAAACACACATGAATGGTCTCTGGCATAGGAAGGGCTTAATACTTGTAAGCTGTTGTTCTACTTCTCTTTCCCCTCTTTTTCTTCCTTTCCTAATTAAAATATGCTTTCCTGTTGAATTTTGTCATTTACTCTGCTAGATTAGCAAAATGTTTACAGCATTTGGGATGAGGGTAAAATTGAAAGAATCTGTTACTCTATCAGGATTCAAGATGTCTGCTTTTGGTTAGGTCTTTTGGTTTTCACTGTTACATCCTCAGTGCTGTTCTGGGTGTAAAAAGTGGTCTCTGCTCTGAGCAGCAGTCTATTTGAAAAACAAATGAACATATAAATGATTAATGAAAACATATGTGCATGTAAAATTAAGTTCAAAATGAATCTTACAGATCGTCAGTGATGTAGGAATCTAATTTAATTTTGCTGACACTGGCTATTGTTTTGATCACTGAGAGTCAGTATCATTTGGGTGAAATTGTGAGAGTGAGCGCTTATACCATTAAAACCAATATAACGGCATATGTTTATTGTCTTAGAATTTAAAATACATTAAGTTAGATTAAAACAAGGCAAGTTTAAAGAAACTTAAGTGTGAGACATCATTACCTCTTATTGTTAGCTTAGTAATGCTCTCTGCTACTAGACATGTCAAGACGGCAGAAACAGGAAATGCTGATGAATGCTTTGAGAAGACCTATCAGGAAGGCTTAAATTGTTTAGCTGATGATCTCTCAATGAGTTTCCATCTTTATTGCATCTTGTTATTTTAACCAGTTGATCAGGCTCATCCAGGGGCCTTCTCCACTCCAAGAATCTCCTCTGGACATTCATGAGAGAAGTAAATGGGGCTCTAGACCCCTTTCCTTCCATTCAGGGGCTCCACTGTAAGATCATTTAGGGGAAAAGAGTCAGCTATCTTAAAACAGATAGCTGGGCCAGATCATGTGGGATTATAGTTTTCAGGGTATAGAAAGCAGGTCTTTGGGTTAAAAGGTACTTTTTCTGTCCTACCATACTCTTCTCTACTTGCTAGAGAAACATGCTTTGTCCCCTGTGCAAGAAACACACACAGTAGGTCATGTGTGGTTAACCAGACATTGAGCATTACAATGCTCCAAAGCAATTCCTTACTGTTAAACCCTTTGGAATTATTGATTTGAATATTATCACAAAATAGTCCTACTTCATTTGATTATTTTCTTTTATCCTGCCGGTAACCTAGAACTCTTGAAGTCTCTTTCCTTGAGAGATAGATGAATATGTCTGAAGAGTCCCTTGAATTCTTAAATTTCTTACTATCAAAGAGGGGAAAAAAGATTCAAAAAATTATTCACAGGGCTGGCACCTATAGTCCCAGCTACTCGGGAGGCTGAGGCACGTGGATTGCTTGAACTGAGGAGTTCAAGGCTGTAGTGCACTACTAATGGGCCTGTGAATAGGCACTGCACTCCAGCCTGGGCAACATAGTGAGACCCTGCGTCTAAGAAAAAAAAAATTATCACATAGAGGAAATTTAGAGCAGTGAAAATACTCTGTGTGATACTGTAAGGGTGGATACATGTCATTACACATTTGTCCAAACCGATAGAAAGTACACCACCAAGAAGAGTGAACCCTAATGTGAACTATGGACTTTGGATGGTAAATGATGTGCCAATGTGGGTTGATTAGTTGTAACAAAGGTACCACTCTAGTGGGGGATGTTGATAATGGGGGAGGCTATGCATGCCTAGGGGCAGAGGGTATATATAACTTTCTCTCATTTTTGCTGCGAACTTAAAACTACTCTAAAAAAGTCTTTAAAAAATCCCTTACCCCACTGAACGAGCTTTCTAGGAATGTCCTAGAGAGAAATCTCCCTGCGATGTCCCAGGCTGGGTGAATAATAAGAGGAAGTGTTGGGTGAATGGGTGACCTGCCGTCAGGTGCCCTAGGAATGCGCCCCCTCCCTCCTCAGCATCCGTGTCCGTGCGTTGTGATTGTGCACTCGCTTGTGCCTGCCCCAAACCCGTGCACACAGAAAAGACCAATCCAGGACGGTCATTTCCACTCCGCCACCCCCGCTCCTTTTGCCACCGTGCGCCGCCGACAAGGCAACCCCCGGGCTTCCCCGGACTTGCCTCACTTTTCCCTCTCGTCCCACCCTGCGACCCCCTCCCACCCGCGGCGCGGATGGGCCGCCGCAGGAGCCACCGAGTATGCGCCGCCACTCCGAGCATGCTCAGTAGCGCGCGCGGCGCCCCGGAGCTGCTCCACCGAGCCGCGGCCGACGCGGAGCTCTTCGCGGCTGCTGCGGGAGCCACAGGAAGTGAAGCGGCCCCGGCGGGCGACCGCGGCGGCAGAACCCGAGGCGGAAGGGGCGCTGCGGCGGCGACGTCGTTGGCGGGGGAAGCGGAGGGAGCTGAGCGCCCGGGGGACTCGCTCGCTCGCCAGCCGGATCCCGAGCCGGGCAGGATGGATCATCACCAGCCCGGGACTGGCCGCTACCAGGTGGTGAGTTCCCGGCCTCCTGCGCCTCCCGGCACCCGCGTCTGCCTCCCGCCGTGGCCCTGAGAGCCCCTTTCCTCGGATTATTCCCGGGGGGGTGCGGGGGGGTGAACGTGTATTTTCTAGTTTTTTTTTTTGAGCTGCTTCACCCACACCTCCCCTGTGGACCTCTGTCTGTGACTTCTTCGAGACCCTTCTCTCCCGCCCCAGGTCTCCTGGCTCCTATAGTCCCATATGAGACACCCTCCCCTGGCACACCTTAAAACTTATGTCTGTTTTTATTCCTCACTTTATCGTTTTCTTATTTCCTGACCCAGTCACTCTTGAGACATTCTAGTCGATTGTGTACTGGAAATAGGGCTGAGTTCACATACCTGCCTGGAAGGTGATCGCCGTCATAAATGGGGCGGGTGGGCGGAGGAGGTGTAAGCACTACGTGGGGTGGGCTGTGGATTTGGGAAAAATGTGGGTTAGGAATTGTGGATCTGTAGAGAATGAATAGCCGTAATGCTGATCTTGTGTGACTTCTCTAGTTAACCTTGTCATTTTGTCCTTTTCCATTGTGTTAGTATTAAAAGTGACTGTATTTTTTTTTTCCCCTTCATCCTCACTTTTTTTTTTTTTTGGTGGGAGGGGAAACAGGAAGTTTTATTAGAAAAAATTCTAATCTTGTTTGAAAAATTATTTTTCATTACATACAAGGTTTTCCAGCCTAACCACATAAACCTTGGTAACTGTATGTTGAAATGAGTGACGTGTGTTCCTCTATATTTTCAGTGTCAATTTTTCTAGTATATTTTTTCCTTTGTGTATTCTGGTGGTGTTTTTGGAGATTCCTATTGTAAACCCTATGTGAAAATGGACTCAGCACTAGTTGACTGTTCTGTTGCAGCTAGGTAGCATGTTATTGTATAAACTTTCCCATGGTAATTTAGTTAAGGCTATTTACCAAGGGCGAGGAGAAAAGCGTTAATATGTAGTGCTGGTGGTGCGGTTTATGGTTTATACAATTTTACAGATTTAGATATGTTAGTCCCAGATTTCAGCTCTCAAATGTATTTGCAGATGTAACACTTAGTTGTGAACTAAGGATTTCTACTAATAAGTACATTCTGACAAATATGAGGGAAACTGTAAGATGAGATCCCGATGTATGTAATTTTACATTTTTCTAAGATAAAAGCTCATGATGCTTCCATTTTCAACTGATTTACATCCTGTGAATCCTCTAAATGATCCATATTCTGAACCTTCTGAAATTGTATCTTTTTTTTTTTTTTTTCCAGAATTGCTTGGAAAATATTCTTGCTTCCCCTATGGAAAGTGTTTTTCAATTTATCACCCTTTTGGTGGTTTGATTTTTTTAAGGCATTCTTATTTTTGTAAATATTAGTAAAAATAAAATGCAATAGATAAGTATTGAATATTAGCAGTGGGACTTGTTTCACTTTTCTAATCTTTCCTATTTCTGTTTCCCTTAATGGATGAGGTGACTTGAATTCTTTCTCTTTGGGTGCTTTTGCTTATCAGAATCCACTATGTTCTCATACACATCACTATTCAAAATATTTTTAACTGATGTAGCTGTGCTTTAAAATAATTTTTTATATTGTCACATTTGCTTTCAATAGTTATGACTAGTTCAGACTTATTTTTTTAAATTCCTGCTACCAAAATACTGAAATTTGCTCTCTCAGTTTTAAGATATTTTCTTTTTCTCTACAACTGTTTTCAAAATAAGTGGACATATTTTATTCTTTTTTCAAACTGAAGATGTGTCCTACATAGACTTTGAATGGGTGGAGGTATTCCTTGAGAGTAGAGAGCAAAAATCAGTCCTAAAGATACTACCTATTAGTCCTTTTAAAGATACTACCCACTTTAAGTAGGTAGGACATCAGTTTGTTTTCCTTGTAAGGCAAAGTGTTAGAGAATCTTAGTACAGTTTAAATTTGGATTTTAATTTCTTTTACTGTGTAATTAACACAGTGATTTCATCTATCCAGTATAATCTTGGTTTTTTTGAGAATGGCTTGATTAATAACTGTATATCTAGGTGTATGCCCGATAAGCAGCTGAATTGACATTTCCAGTAGACTTTTTAAGCTAGGGATCAACGTGTAGGTCTGGCTCATATGTTGAACACAACTATTTTGTGGTTGCCCTTAGCTCAGTTTTTGGGGAAACTGTGGAATGATTAATAAACTGGAACAATAAACAACTTCAGTTGTTGAATGTTAAGGGATGACTAAGTCAGGAAATAGGTAATACATGTACTTAGGGGTGACGTGGTGTGCGATGTTAATTTATCACTTATTTAAAGAGTTAAAATACAGTTCTTCATATTGGAAGGTTAGCAGTGATGCTCAGGACCATCAGAATGACTTACTACCACTAACCAATGCACAAGCTTTATCTGGAAACTGCTTTTTCTATGGTCTTTTCTTCCCTTCTGTTGTTAAAATGGCCCAAATTTTGTTAAGTAAAGCAGGGGATAACAATGTAGGGCTACCAAAAGTCTTGATTGTTACCCTTCTAACTTCAGAAAAAGCCAGATATGATACATAATTTCACTGTGTTGTGGGAAATTCAGTTTTGTTTGGTAGGAAATGAGCGATGTTGCCAAACTATGAAGTAGTTGACTTGGCTTGCAGCTGTTAGACCACATTCTAACTTTGATGTTCTCTATTTTAAAGGATTATGTACCTGTACCAAGCTGACTACTAAGACTTAAAAGGTATTCTGTGTACAAGTTAAATTGACAGTGTTGATTATAGCAGTAGTTTCTCAAACTGTATTCCAGAATGTTGATAAGTGTTCTTGGAAAATTTATAACATATATTTATAACATATTGAAACATATTATAATAGCATATTAAAACCATGAGAAATTCTGCAGAAGAGTTTGGATGTGTTTAACCTAGCTTTTTCTAATTTTTGACCACAGGTTTTTTTGTTTGTTTTAAAAATTTTAAGATATTAACATTTCCAAACTATTAGTTTTCTGTGGAACATAATTTGAAGTATTCATTCTGTGAAGATCTGGGTACTTTGCTTTTGTATCTGGAAAATTATAGTTGCCCTTGATAAATCAGCTGGGAAGAAGGCTTGACTATTAAGAGGTAAAAAAACACAGGTTTTAAAGTCATTTAGGCTTTTATTTAGGTTGTACTGTTTGCAATTTGTTTGACCTTGGCTTAGTTACTTCACATCTTGAAGCCTCAGTTTTCTCATATTAGTACTTACCTCATTAGGATTATGAGAATTAAATAATGTTATATAAGTAAAACATATATAGACTGGTACATGATAAATAAGTATTCTTTTTGTAAGCTAATAAGTTGTTAATGTTTTGTGGTTGCTGGCAGAAAACAGGAGACCCCCAGGTCAGAGGCAAATAACATCATTACTCCTGGCATAGCAAGCAGCATGAACATCAGCATATTTGCTAGGTTTTCCTTGCTACCAAGTCCTATGAGTATGCTGGGTATCCACGTGGACACATGCAGTGGGTTTGTGTCTTTTTTTTAAAAAAATTTTTTTAAAGCAAGCAGCAAATATTGTAGCAAACAACAAATAAGCTCGTTCACATCTCCCTGGTATGGCACCTGCTGTTGCCTTGACCTTCTTTGTTGCCTATGTAACTTATTATTATACAAGAAACAGCTCAGTATCAGGAAATGGAAAGCTTTGCAGACTGGCACACTCAGCAAGAATGTGCAGGGACTTTCAGGCCCACGGCCCACTGCCTCACCCAATAGTACATGTTCTGGATGAGATAACATGTGGTGGTTTTGAGGTGCAGTTGTTTCATTTTCCATTTTTAAAGAAGCATTGCAGCCTTTTACCTTAAGTTACTTTCCAGTTATCACCTTCTTTTCTTGGCCAGCCTGATTCCTTTGATCTTCAATTATTTCTTTTGAATTTATCAATATACTGTATCTGGTTTATATTCTTACCACACCTCTTTTACATAATCAAGATTACATAATTGCATAATCTAGTAGATATTTTTCTCATGTTGCTTGATTTGTTATGTAAACACTGAACTTTCTTCTTGAAATTCCTTCCTTATTCCTGATACCAAGAAACTTTCTGCTTCTGTTGACTTCTCTGGCTTTTCTTCTCTTAGTGAACTCTTTTTGTACTTAATCCATACTCCTTAAATATTCATGCTTTCCATGGCATGGAATATTGTACTAGTCTACTTACTACTTTCTTCCTTCACCTGACCATCCTTCAGTGTATCATTTGCACTACGTGCGTCATATTTGTGGAGTACAAGTTGAGTATCCCTAATCTGAAATCCAAAATGCCCCCAAATATGAAACTTCTTGAGTGTCACATGATGCCACAAGTAAGTACTTAACATATAAGTACTCAACACAAACTTTGTTTCATGTATGAAGTTATTAAAAATATTATATAAAATTACCTTCAGGCTGTGTGTATAAATGAATTCATAAATGAATTTTGTGTTTACACTTGGGTCCTATCCCCAAAATATCTCATTATGTATATGCAGATGTTCCAAAATCTTAAAAAATCTGAAATCCAAAACACTTCTGATCCCAAGCATTTTGGATGAGGGATACTCAACTTACATAAATTTGATTTTGTGTTTTTGCTCAAAAACCTTCAGTGGCCTCTTATTGAGTCTGCCTCTAACATTTAATAAGATTTAATATTAAAACTTCCAAATATATAGAAAAGTTGAAAGAATTGTACAGTTAACCCCCCTATAAATTGTAGGGTCTACAGTTGTTAACAGTTTGTTATTTTTGTATTGTTGTATATCTGTCAATCTATGTTATTTTTTATTCCTGTATATAAAGTTTTATTGGAGCACAGCCATGCCCATTCATTTACAATGGCAGAGTTGAGTATAGTCATGTGCTGCATAATGATGCAACATTTCATTCAACGAGGGATGTCATATCAACGAAGGACTGCATATATGACAGTGGTCCCATAAGATTATCTGTGTTTAGATACACAAATACCATTGTGTTACTATTGCCTACAGTATTGAGTACATGCTGTACAGATTTGTAGCCTAGGAGTAATGGGCTATACCATACAGCTTAGGTACACCATCTAGGTTTGTGTTAAGTACATTCTATGAAGTTTGCACGTTGGTGAAATCACCTAACACCTACATTTCTTTGAGTGTATCCCCATCATTAATCTACACATAACTGTATTTGAGACAGAGCCTGCAAAGCCTGAAATATTTACTATTTTGCCTGTCTTAGTGAGCTTGGACTGCTATAACAAAGTACCATAGACTGGGTGGCTTAACAGGAATATATTTTTCACAGTTTTTGAGGCTGGGAAATTCGATATGAAGATGCAGATCGACTTGGTTCCTCGGTGAGGGCTCTCTTCCTGGCTTGCAGACGGCCAGTTTGTGTCCTCACAAGGCGGAGAGTTCTGTTCTATTCCTCTTCTTATAAAGATGCTACTCCCATCATGGGGACCCCACCCTCAAGACCTCATCTAAACCTAATACCTCCAGTAGGCCCCACCCTCAAATACCATCACTTTGGGCATTAGGGTTTCAACATAAGAATTTTGGGGAGACACAGACATTCAGCCTGTACCACTGCCCTTTACAGATCAAGTTTACTGACCCAATACAGAATGTTACCATTACCCTAGAAAGTTTCTTTATTATCCTTACCAGTCAGTTTCTACCCCCAGGTGACTTCTGACTTTTTTACTTCTAATTATCTAGTTTTGCCTATTCTAGAATCATACAGAGTATAGTCTGTAAAGCTCCTTTCATTCAGCTTGAAGTTTTTTAGATTGATCTATGTTATTGTATATATCAGTAGCTCATTCCTTTTTTTGTGAAATAATTTTTCATCTTATAAATTATGAATATATTACAGTATATCCATTGCTCTGTTGCTGGATATTTGGGTTGTTTCCAATTTTTGGCTATTATGAATAGAGCTGTTATGAATATTCTTGTACAGATCTTTTTGTGGACATATGTTTTTATTTTTCTTGAGTGGAATTACTGAGTAAAAGGGTAGGTGTATGTTTAATTTTATAAGAAACCACCAGACTTTTTTCCAAAGTAGTTCTGCCATTTTACACTTCTACCATCAAAGTATGAAATTCTTGGTTGTTCCATAACCTTGCTAAAATTATTCTGTTGCCAGTCTTTTTAATTTTAATCATTCTAGTGGGCTTATCGAATTTTTGAATTTTAAAATTCCTGTTCTTAGCATACAAATTCCTTGAAAAGGCCTACCATAGTTGTACAGTGTCAGATCTCACCAAGATTGGTGACATACGACATGGTGAGCATCATTTCAGGTAGTAATAAGTGCTTTGAAGAAAATGAAGCAGGTTGATGGAATAAATAATAAATTTTATCAATAGTGAAATGGCAGTAATAAAACAGTAATTACTTATATTATGTCAGTAATGTGGTGAGAACTCTGCTAAGTGCTGTGTACTAGTAGCCCATTTAATCCTTAGAATACCTCTTTGAAGTAGATAATGCCATTCTCCTCATTTTGCAGATGAGAAACATGAAACATAAAGAGTTTATGCACTGATTACTGGAGTCTAGCAGGACCAACTTATTACTAGTTCTTCAAGAATAGTGTATTCTCACTTATTTCTCTGACTTTACCTGTGTTTTTTTCTCATTTGAAGTTCTGTACTACTCCTTTTTGGTCTGTTTGCCTCATAAAATCCTGTTCTTAAATGTAAAAACTTCTTTGATTCTATAGTTGGAAGAGGGAGGCAGGGAGTTTGTTGCCTCTGTCATCTGCATCAAGGCAAATAAAAAGTTAAGAATCACAGTATTAAAGAACTTTTATGTGTGTCTTTCTCCCTTCAAGAAAAGCTTTTCCTCAAAGGTGCTTCAAGGTTCTGTGAGTGTCTAGTTTTTATTTCATCTTTTAAATAGGTTTTAAAATATTTAAAAAACTGTAATTGAGGAGATTCACACTCAAATATATTGTATACCAAGTAGTATACCAAGTGGTATGCCACCACTCAAATGTGTTATATACCAAGTTGTTGTACATGGCTTGAAGAGACCAGTATTACGTTAATTTGTGTTGCAGGGCAAATTGTTTTTAAAGAGACCCCAGATTAAGGTTTCTTTTGCTATTTCTGTGCATGTCATGATATTAATTGCAAATGTGTCATTGATTTAGTTTTTAGCTCATTAAAAAAAAATTATACAAATGAGTCAATTACTTCAGCATACCTGAACAATGCTGAATCAGATGCTAGCCTTTGATTAGACATATTTGGGCAGTACACGATCTAGTAATAGAGTAATATATGTGCAGTAACAAGTAAATGCATTGGAATTATATCATGAAAATACCATATTATAGATAGTTTACAGCTTATTTTATGTTTTGAGTGCCCTTGTCAGGTTTATGCTTAAGATTAAGCATTTATGCTTAAGATAAGGTATGGGAGCAGTTTTTAGATGTCATTATTAACTATGAAACAAAGGTCCTATAACTCATTTATTCGTTATATAATAATTTATGAAGTATCTCTGTCTGCTTCTGTTTTATTTTGTTTTCGGTGCTGAAATTATGCTTTAGGTGTTGGTGAATAAGACAGCTAAGTTTTTGTCTCATGGCTTATACTTTGGTGGAGGGGAGGCAGAAAAATAAGTAAGCATCATTTCAGGTAATAATAAGTGCTTTGAAGAAAATAAAGCAGGTTGATGGAATAAATAATAAATTTTACCAATAGTGAAATGGCAATAATAAAACAGTAATTACTTACATTATGTCAGTAATATGCTGAGAACTCTGCTAGGTGCTGTATACATATTAGCACATTTAATCCTTAGAATACCTCTTTGAAGTAGATAATGCCATTATCCTCATTTTGCAGATGAGAAACGTGAAACCCAAAGAAGTTAAATAATAGGCCCAGCTGTGATGGAGCTGGTATTCAGACTTGGGTGCTTTAGTTTTATGTTACAGTGTAACAAACTACTCCAAACACAAGCGTTTTATTATCTTTCAAGGTTACTTCGGTTGGTTGTGTTCAGCAGAGTGGTTCTTCTACTCCACGTGATGCTAACTGGGACCATAGCCATTCTGGGGCCCAATTGGGTTGGAACTTCCAAGATGGCTCACTCACTTGGTTGGCAGTTGATGTTGACTCTTTTCTGGGAGCTCAGCTAGGACTGTTGACTGGAGCATCTCAGGTCTCCTCTGTGTCCCCTTTCAATGTGACTTGGCTTCTCACAGCATGGATGAAAGAGGAAGCTGCCGTTCTTCTTAAGACCAGGGCTTAGAAGTTCAGAATGTCATTTCTGCTGCATCCTATTGGTCAGAACAGTCATAAGGCCAGCCCACATTCAAAGAGAGAGGAACTAAACTCCGTCTCTCAGTGGGGGAGAGGCACGCACATACATGGAGGGAAGAGATTGGTGGTGGCCGTCTTCGGAGACAATATAGCACACCAGTTAATCTGAGCACTCAGTAGTAGATAGGGATCAGGTTAGTCAGGGAATTCCATCCACTCTGAGAGTGTAACAGTCAGGCTGAGACTTGATTGAAAAGTGAAGATCTAGTTCTAGTTGATGAATGTTGCAGGTGAGTTAGTGGCCTATGGTGGAAATGCGTTTGTTCGTTTAAGAAATAGGAGGAAAGCTGTGTGAGACTCCAGCAAGGTGAAAGGGACGGCTTAGAGTTGAATGGAACAAAACATGGAAATAAATTGTATGCTGGATTTGATGGAAGACTGGAACTCTCATTTATAACTCCAGTTTATAATTTTTGTTTCATGAAAGCAGTCAGATCTTGCTACATAATTTGCAAAGCCCAATGCCAAATAAAAATGTGGGGCTCTGGCCTGGGGTGTGGAGTCAATCTCCTTTTTCTACAGGCATCCCCTTTCTACAGGTCTGCAGACTCCCAGGGGATTGCAGCCTCCACACCAGGACATGCTCATTACCTGAATCAGCAGTAGGAAAGAGGCCCTTCTGGTTTGCCCACTGAATGTGCTGTGATGGTGCTAGCCTGGGATGGGGATGGCCATCGCCTTGCCTTGTCCCCTAGTCACAGGGTAAGAATGAGGAGGTTGAGCTGAGCTGGGGGTTCAACTGACTGAAAGCCCTTCCTGCAGAGGCAGACTGCTTGTGAGCTGAGGTTCCAAGTCCCTTGCACATGGTTCATTGGAGTCCTGTTGGATTTCATTTATAAAACTCATTTTCAAAGATAACATTATTAAGAATTTCAAGACAGTGACCACACAGCAGTAAACTGCAATCATGGGGCCCTCCTGATTGGGGCTCCTCTGTGAGTGCAGTGATCACATGCTCATAAAGATGGCCCTGAAAGCAGTGTTGCTGTGGGCATGGTGGTGGTGGTGGTGGTGGTAATGGTGATGATGTAGACCAGGGGTTAGTGAACTTTCTGTAAAGGACCAGATAGTAAATATTTTAGGCTTTGCAGCCAATGTGGTCTCTGCCTCAACTACTCAAACCTGCCATTGTAGCATAGCAGTATCCATACCAAATACAAAAACTAATGAATGTGGCTGTGTTCCAATAAAACTTGATTTGTGAAAACAGACAGTGGGCTAGATTTGGCCTGCTGGCTGTAGTTTGCCCACCTTGGTGTAGATGCTGTAGGGATGTACCTCGTGTAGTCCTGGAGCTTGGGCCTGTTGCGAATGCCTCTGAGAAATTTTTTATTTCACCCCCAGTCTTTAAATAAATCCCTAGCAATGTGGCAAGGTTGTTTTGCATCCCTTACATGTACCTGGTAATCAGGCAGGCACAGTCTGTCACTAGAATTGGGGTAGAGATGAGTGGGTAGTGGAATAGAGTATAAAACTCCCTGTGAGAATGGCGAAGAAACGTTTCTCAAGTCTAGTGGAATCTTCACTCTGTTTGGTCATCTCATCGATGCCATTCTTGACTACCCGATTTAAAATCACTGTACCGCCTTCACAGTACTCCCTGTTTCAGTTTTTACCCATAGGACTTATCACCATATTATATTCCAAATATTTTGCTTATTTACATGAGGGTAGAGAGATTCTTGTCTGTTTTGTTCACTGCTGTGTCTTTCCGTAATGGTACATGGTAGGCTGTCAATAAGTGTTTGATAAGAATGAATGGACGAATGGTGCTAGCTCGAGACCAGGGCTGTAGACTTAAAACCTTGCCTATGTTATTTTATTCTTATTTTTATATTTGTTTCATTGTTGTTGCTTAGACTTGGGCTCTTTGAAGGTGGTGGTGGTTTTTTGCATTCCCTTCCAGCTTAACATATATTGCTGAGTCTTCCTCTCTCTTTCTCTCTCTGAATGGTATCCCCTAGAGTTGTTCAGTAAGTAACCCATGAAACCATAATGTAGTGGCCTTGCTTAGGCCTTCATTAAGGGTGGAGTTGTGGGTACTGCTTTGATTTTCCTCATCTGTTTATGTTGATTACTTAGCAACTATTTTCTTTTTATTTCCTTAATATCTGACCTACATTCTAAAACATTGTCTAATTGTATGTATATTGGTAATATTTTATTTTAGAATTTCATATGTATTCTATATGTGTAGGCCTGACTTGAGTTTAAGAAGTTATGGAATAGTATGGAATAATTCTGCTGACATTTATTGAATATAAATTTACTGAAGAGATCATTGTAATTAAGGCTAGCCTACCTCTACCATGTGATTATAAATCATGGTATGTCTATGTTTTCAGGCCATATTGTTATGGTTTCTTTCAGAAGTTTGATCACTTAGCTGGAATTAAGGTGTGGGTAAAATTCTTGTTAAAGGCATGCCAAATGCAAGTTGGGAAATGCTGCAGTAGTTTAAGATTTACTATCATATATGTCAAGGTTTTGACTTGCTTACTTTTAAGATTTGTTTGAACATGAATAATTTAATATTTTAAAAGTTCAGGAATGTGCTGTGATTTACTTTGTCTGTGATGTTTCTCCAGGATTACTCATAATGTAATGTAAAGAAATTGTGCTGTTTGGACAGAGGCTTTGAGAATAAGGAAATAAACTGGAGTTTATTATGTAGAAGAATCTTTTAATATAATGTTAACCTCTGTACTAATTTTGGGGGCTTAGGACATACAGCCGTTGAATGTTGGACTGAAGAAATCAACAATGACAGCTTTTATAGAACATTTGTTCTCCTCATTTCGGGACAACTTTCATTTATATCAGATGACTTTTTGCATGATTTCCCCAGAAAAGGAAGGTTTTTGAGATAACACTTGAGGACCTTTTAAGTTTTCATTTGTAACCATTAGAGAACAACAGGAGCACCTGCTTACCTCATCCTTGCCTAATGTGTTGCTGCATTGCATACCTCAGTCATGTTTTGAACCATAACACTCTTGTTCTCTTGCCCTGCTGCTCTCCAGCCACCACCTCAAACCGTGCTACCTCTTGCTTTCTAGCTTTTGAACATGCTATTCCCCTTTTCTCTTTTCTCCCTCCTTCCTCCAGGACTAATTTCTATTCTGTATTCAGACCTATGTTTAGATGTTATTTCCTCCAGGAGACTTTCCCTTACCTTTTGCCTCCCCACCTCCATTTCCCACTCTTCACTTTCAAGTTGTGTGTGTTCTTTTAACACTGTGCACTTATCCCTGTTGTAGCCCTCATTTCATGGTCTGCATTTCCTCACTAGATTGTAAACTCAGTGGGAAGTAGGGCTTAGATCTGTCTTGTTTATAATAGTATATAGCATTGTTCTGGACCTTTTATAGGTGTGAAATAAATAATTATTGAAGAAATAAATGAATGCCTTTTTTGAATGATTCCAAGTATATGCATGGGGATACTGGTATACTATCTTGTATTCATAAATTAATATATAGTTTTACAGAATTCTATGCTGTAAAAGTAATAATGTATTGCACAGCACATACAGTGTTGATATTCATGATGTCCATAATTAGGGTATGTACTTTGCTATAGTGCTGATGACTCCGTTTAGATGAATTCTGGTGTTTTGTGTAATTCTTCTTCTGACCAGTGGCTTGGATTTGCAAGATGGTAACCATGGTTAGGTTATTTCGTCTACCCATGGAAAGGAGAAAACTAAACTATTTCCAGATGTTGTGGAAGTAGGGGAGTCCTTAGTGATCACTGTCTTTAACATTTTCATTTTATAGAAGACTGTCTGTGGGAGGTTCTGTTCAAGGTTATGCAACAAAACTTGGAAGACAGATTTTATTTTATTACTGCAGACATCAACTGAGTTAAAATACATCAAAGATTCTGGGAAATAGAACTTTCATTATAGCTAACTTTCTTTTATTCGTGGTGAGGTCAGGGAGTGTGGATGGTATAGCATAATAATCTGGTAGTCCCCTGCCTGCTATGTGAACCCAGCTGATTGTGCAGAACCCACAACTCAGTAATCTTTCATCGGGCTGGATTCAGCTTGTAGTCAAGTTTTCTTTAACCATCATATTTTAAAAAATCAAACAGTATACATACACAGTTTAAAAAGTCTGAGTACCAAAAGACAAATAATGAGAAATGGCAGCCTCCTTTTCCACCCTTTGTCCTCCAAGTATGATTTCATTCCTTTTGAATTTATTGAGACTTATTTTATGGCCTAAATATCTATCTTGGTGATATACTGTGTGTACTCGAAAACACTGTATATTCTTCAGTTATTGGATATAGTATCCTGTAACTGTCAGATGTTGGTTCATAGTATTGTTCTGATCTTCCATATCTTTACAGAATTTTGCTTTTGTGTTCTACTAATTGTTGAGTAAGAGGTTTGAAAATCTCCTGTGATTTTGGAATTATCCCTCTTTAATCATTTCAGTTTCTTGCTTTCTGTATTTTGAGGCTCTATTATTATGAAATGTCCCACCTTATATCTGGTAGTTATTTTTGTCTTCAAGCCTGTTTTATATAATATTAATATAGCTATCCCAGCCCTTTTATTTTATATTTTCGCATGGCGTATCTTTTTCTGGTCTGTTTACTTTCAACTTATCTAAGTCCTTTAAGTGTGTCTTTTGTTAGTAGCATATAGATGGGTTTTGCTTTTAACAGCTTCTGCCTTTTTATTGTAGTGTTTGCATTTAATGTATTTATTGATAACAGTTGGTTTAGGTCTACCATTATATTGTTTTCTGTTCAATATTTGTCTTTTCTGTTTTTTTTGGTTCCTCTTTTCACTGTTTTCTGTCTTCTTTTGGGTCATTTGATTTTTGAAAAGAATGTTAGTGTTTCTTTCACTATTTCTGTTACCTTTTAGCTTTCTGTGATTGTTTTAGGATTACAATACACAGTGAAAGGTTATGTATGTATATTTAACATTAATATCTTACCAGTTTATATAAAACGTAGTACTTTATAATCACGTAGGTCCATTTACTCCCTAACTCCTGCTAACCTCAATGTTTATAGTTTTCATATGTTTTACACTGGAAACCCCACCAAACAACCTTGTGATTTTTGTTTTTAATCCTAACAAATTTTTAAAAACGTAAGAGGAAAAAAAAATCTTTTGTATTTTCTTAGATATTTACCATTTCCTATGCTCTCTATTCATTCCTGAAGAAACAAGTTTCTCTTTATTATCACATTTTTTTCAGCCTGAAGACCTTCTCTTAGCATTTCTTAAAGTGCAAGTCAGCTGCTAATCAATTCTCTTTGCTTTCCTTTGTCTGAAAATGTCTTTATTTTGCCTTCGTTCCTGAAGTATATAGATATATGTTTTTTGGGTATAGAATTCTTGGCTGAGTTATTTTTCTTTCAGCTCTTTAAGGATATTCTTCCATTTTCTTCTGACCACCATGGCTTCTGATGAGAAATCTATAATAATTATTTGAATCACTGTTTGTCTGTATGTAACACACTGTTTTTCTTAGGCTGCTTCTAGTAACTTTTCTTTATCTTTGATTTTTAGAAGTTTTATGATATGTCTAAGTTAGTTTTCTTTGAATTTATTCTGTTTTGGCCTCACTGAAGTTGAATTTGTAAATTTACTTATTTTACTAATTTGAGGAATTGTGGCATTGTTTCTTCAAATTTTTTTCCTGCTGCAATCTCTCTTATTTTCTTCAAGCTTCATGTTTCATGCTTCTGTTATTTTTAATTATTTTCAGTCTTTTTTCTTTTTTGTTCTTTATAGTGGATAAGTTCTATCATTCAGTTTAAGTTCACTCTTTCCTCTTATTTTCATTGTGCCATTAATCCCATCTATTGAATTTTTTGTTTTGCATACTTTATTTTTCCATTCTAAAATGTTTATTTAGTTTATTTTTTATGTTTTCTATTTATCTGCTGAAATTCCCTGTCTTTTAATTGATTTCAACGTAGTTTTGCTTTACTTCTTGGAACATAGTTATAATAGCTACTTTAAAATCCTTATATGATAACTAAAATTTTGGATTTTATCCTGGATCTTCTGAATGTTTTGCTTTGGTCCTCTGGAGAATGTTGATATTTTTGTTTTAGCAAGCAGTCAGCTCACTTAGACTCAAATTGTAAGCAGTGTCTCATACTCTGTGCAGTGGTTCAACTCTTAGCTCAATTCCTTAGGCCTTTACTAATCTGTTTTGGATCAGTCCTATACATACATGGCTTGAGGGTTAATGATTTCCCCCTCACATTTTTTGCCTGCCTGGGCTCCATTCCATGTCTTCTCTGGCTAGAAATAGCAGGTTTTCTATTGGGATTTTAGCAGTCCACACCTCTGTTCCTGTCTGCAACTGTGGCTCTACCTCAGAGCAAAGCTGCAAAAAGAAAGGAAACTTATCTGGTGCAGGTTGCTTCTCCAGGCTTTAGCTACCCTCTACATCCCTGCCTATTTTCTTTAATGTTCAGAATGCCCAGGTAGTTGTGGGGTTTTTTTTTTTTTGTATTTTGTCCTAAGTTGCTCTCAGTTGGGAGGGTTAGCCTTTAGGGGGCTACTGCCATGCTGGAACTAGAGCCAACTGTAGATTTTTGAGATTTTTTTTTTTTACTGCCTGAATTAGCTTTTTTCCTAGTATTTTGTTTTATTTTTCTTTCATGTTGGAAGTTTTCTTTAAATTTGGATGTTCCTTCTGTGCCTACTTATATCCTATAGCCTTGTGTGTTCTTGACTTATTGATTTGTGGGTTTCAGTGTTTTGTCATTTCTTGGTGAGCCAGTCTTTTCATTGGGGGCTTCTCAAATGTCGGTGTCTGCAATTTAGTTAGGAAGCTGCAGTGGTAGGTAAGGGATAATAGTGGCTTGGATTAGGGTAGTGGCATTGAAGAGAAGTGGATGGATGGATTCAAAGGTGTGTGTATGTGCATTCGCACGCATGTGTGTATGTATTCAAATCAGCATTACAAATACTCATAAAATCTATTTGTGGAGAGAAAGAAGGGCAGGGTGTATTACTACCTGTGAATTTTTATTGGAGGCATCTTGAAATAGAAACAGCCTGAATTTAGAGACAGTAAAACTTGGTTTTGAATCTTGACTCTGTCCCTCACTAGGTGTGTCAATTCTGTTCTTTAAAGCTTGTTCTTCATTTGTAAAAGGGAGGGATGATATCCATCTCAGAGGATTATAGGTATTAAAATAGACGATATATGTAATGCGTCTTTTTTTTTAAACTAACATATATTGGATCTTTACTATGTCAGGCATTTTGGTGATCATTTTAACTTGAAAATAAGTATTATTTATACAGGAATGAAGAAATATGAGCCTTCCAAAACAGAAAACACCAGACACAGATAGGTTCACTGGTAAATTCTGCTGTCTTAGTCTGTTTTGTGCTGCTATAGCAGAATCCCACAGACTGAGTAATTTATAAGAAAAGAAATTTATTTCTCATAGTTCTGGAGGCTGGGAATATTATTCTGAATATTTACAATTAATTAATTTTTGTAATCAAAAACCCTATATTTAAGTCATTTTCTTTTTATAGCTGTTAAAAATGAGGCCTAGACAGGTCACAAAGTTAGTAAAAATGCCAGAGCCTTGATTTGAGTCTGGAAAACTTGATTCTAGAGTCTATGAATTTAACCAGTGTGCTGCTTATTCTTAGCCCAGTGTATGTGATTGAGGATAGGCTCAGAACTATTTGTGCAAGTTATTTGTTATTTAATTTATCTGTATGTTACATATTCCTGCACAGTGTTTTTTATTGACCTAATTAAAAACAAAATTACTATGTAAAGAAATACTTTCAACTCTTTCATCAGTGTTTTAGTTACATTAACTAAGGGTTTCTTTTTAAAGGAAAATTCTATCTTTCAACAAATAAAGTTCAAAATTTACATTACCAGGTTTTTCTTCTCCAAACCTATTTGATAAATATGTTTATTATGTATGCTGAGATAGGTTTATTGATAATTGGAATTTGAGTACCATGAAGAACCACCTACTCAGCTTTTCTCTGGATAGTATTTTTTTCCTCTGGTTTCTTCAAAAGCACAGTTTTTACATATTTTTTCTTGTGCATCTTTGTTCCCATTGCAAATGAATGCAGTAGTGCAATTCAAATGTGTAAAATTTTACTAGAAAATGCCAGTCATGTCAAGATTTTTAAAACCTCAGTGTAACAGTGATTTTATATTGACTAGTGCCTTTAGAAATGTGGCATTTTGGTGATCATTGTAACTTGAAAATAAGTATTATTTATACAGGAATGAAGAAATATGAGCCTTCCAAAACAGAAAGCACCAGACACAGATAGGTTCGCTGGTAAATTCTGCTGTCTTAGTCTGTTTTGTGCTGCTATAGCAGAATCCCACAGACTCTGAGTAATTTATGAGAAAAGAAATTTATTTCTCACAGTTCTGGAGGCTGGGAAGTTCAATGTCAAGGTGCCAGCATTTAGGGAGGGCCTTTGTGCTGCATCATCCCATGGTAGAAGAAAGAAGGTCAAGAGTGTATGAGAGAGCAAGTGGAAGGGGGCTGAATTCATCCTTTTTTTAGAAACTCAATCCTTCAATAATAATAATAATAATCCATTCGTGACGTAATCATCCCTTAGAGGTCCCACTTTTCAATGTTGTTGCATTAGGGATTAACACATGAACTTTGGGAATACATTCAAACCATGGCGTCTACCAATAATTTAAGGAAGTAATTATTCCAGTTCTCTACAGTCTCTTTCACAAGGTTGAAGGAGAGGGAGTACTTCCTAACTTACTCTATGAGGACAGCATTACCCTAATACCAAAATCAGACAAGACATTACATTAGAAGAAAAGAAATCTGAAGAACAATAGCTCTCATGAACATAGATGTAAAAATCCTCAACAAAATATTAGCAAAAAGAATCCAACAATGCATAAAAAGAATTATATACCACAACTGTGTGGGATTCATCCCAGCTATGCAAGTCTGGTTCAACATTCAAAAATTAATTAATTAATTAATTGTGTGTAATTCATCACATCAACAGGCTAAAGAAGAAAAATCACATGATCATATAATAGATGCAGAAAAAGCATTTGACAAAATCCAAAACCCATTTATGGTAAAACTATCAGCAATCTAAGAATAGAAGGGAACATCTACTAAAAACCTACATCAAACACCATATTTCATACTTAATAGTGAGAATTCAAAGTTTTCCCTCTGAGAATAAAAACAAGGCAAGGATATCCCTTCTCACCACTGTTTTTCAACATACTAGAAGTTCTAGCTGATGCAGTAACACAAGAAAAGAAATAAAAGTTCTATAGATTGGGAAGGAAGAAAAAAACCTATTTTTGTTTGCAGAGGACATGAAAATATGAAAGAATTGACCAAAAAAACCCACAAAAAACAACAAAAAAACAAATGCCCCCAAACCCTCCTGGAACTAATAAACAATTATAGCAAAGTTGCAAGATACAAGGACAAAAGTCTGTTGTTTTTCTATATACTGGCAATGAACAAATGGAATTTGAAACTAAAAACATATAATACCACTTATATTAGCATCCCCCAAAAAAGAAATACTTAAGTATAAATCTAACAAAATACATGCAAGATCTATATGAGGGAAACTTTGTTGAAAGAAATCAAAGAACTAAGTCAATGGAAATGGAACGATAGTCCATGTTCATGGATAGGTAGACTCAATATTGTCAAGATGCCAGTTCTTCAGGATGTGATCTATAGAATCAATGAAATCCTGACTAAAATCCCAGCAAGTTATTTTGTGAATATTGACACATAGATTCTAAAATTTACACAGAGAGACAAAAGATTCAGAATAGCAAACTCAATATTAGGGAGAACAAAGTTGGAGGGCTGACACCACCCAACTTCAGGAGTTACTGTAAAGCTGTGGTAATCAAGACAAGGCAAGAAAATAGACAAATAGATCAGTGGGACAGAATGGAGAACCCAGAAATAGACCCACATAATTATAGTCAACTGGTCTTGACAGAAGAGCAAAGGCAATACACGTGGAAAAAAGTTAGTCTTTTCAACAAATAGTGCTAGGACAACTGGAAATCTACATGTAACAAATTGAACTTAGACACAGATTTTACACCCTACAGAGAAATTAACTCAAAATGGACCACAGATTTAAATGTAAAAGGCAAAACTATAAAACTCCTGAAAGATAACCGGAAAAAATCTAGATGACATTGGATGTGGTGATGACTTTTTAGAAAGAAAGAATTGATAAGCTAGATTCATTAAAATTGAAAATTTCTGCTCTGCAAAAGATACTGCCAAGAAAATAAAAAGACAAGTCACAGATTGGGAAAAAATGTTTGTAAAAGGTATATCAGATAAAGGACTGCTAACCAAAACATACAAAGAACTCTTAAAACTCAATCATAAGAAAACATAACCCTATTGAAAAATGGGCCAAGGCCTTAACAGTCACCTCACCAAAAAAGATACACAGATGGCAGGTAAGCATGTGAAAAGATGCTCCACATTGTTTTGAAATGTAAGTTAAAATGAGTTACTGCTACACACCTATTAGAATGGCCCAAATCCAGAACACTAACAACAGCAAGTACTGGTGAGGATGTGGAACAATGGGAACTCTCGTTTATTGCTGGTGTGGATGCAAAAGGGTACAGCTACTTTGCAAGGTAGTTGGCGGTTTCTTACAAAACTAAACATACTCTTACCATCTGATCTAGCAGTCGTGCTTCTTGGTATTTACCCAATGAAATTGCAAGCTTGTGGTTTACACAGCAACATGCACACGTATGTTTATAGCAGCTTTATTAATAATTGCGAAAACTGCGCAGCAGGCAAGATGTCCTTCAGTAGGTGAATGGATAAACTATGGTACATCCAGACAAAGGAATATTATTCAGAACTAGAAAAAAATGAGCTATCCAGCCATGAACACACATGGAGAAATGCAAAATTACTAAGTGAAAGAAGCCAGTCTGAAAAGGCTTTATACTGTGTGATTCCAACTAAATGACATTCTGGAAAAGCATAACTATGGTGACAGTAAAAAGATCAGTGGTTGCCGGGGTTAGCAGGAAGGGAGGGATGAATACATGGAAAATAGAGGATTTTTAGGGCAGTGAAACTACACTGTATGATACTATAGTGGTGGATACATGTCATTATACGTTTGTCAAAACCCATAGAAACAACACTAAGAGTGAACTCTAATGTAAACTATGGACTTCGGGCGATAATGATGTGTCAGTATAGGTTTATCAATTGTAACAAATGTACCACTCTGGTGGGGGATGTTGATAAGCGGGGGGCTTTGCATGTGTCGTGACAGGGAATATATGGGAAGTCTCTGTACCTTATGCTGGCTTTTACTGTGACTCTAAATCTCTAAAAAATGAAATTGATTAAAAATATGATATGGTGAATCAATATAGGGGTGTGTGATTGCTAACATTGAGAGAAAGAAACAGAGTGAGTAAGCGAGTGATAGTTTTTATATGCATTTGTCTTTGTCTTCTGATAGTTTCACGTTATTCAGATTATGTGTTTAGATTTAGCAGCCAACTTTTGAGAGTTTTTGCTTTGCCACATAACACTTTGATGGATCAGCCCTTAAACTATCATCTGTAGTGGTGTCTTGGCATTTGCTGTGCTTCCTGGATGAATCATCAACAACAGTATGTCTAAGTAATTGATGTTACTGTATTTAGTTTTGCTTGAGGATTCCGTTCTTAGCTTCTCTGTGTTTGTTGAGGGAAGAATGAGACTTTCTGTGAAGGAAGTTGGTGTTTCAGGCCTGCTTCTTACTGGTCTTAGCTCCCTGGTTTATCTATGATAGAATATGCTTTTATTTTCCTTTGTTCCCTTTCCTGCAGTCATGTTGTAATATGGCCTTGCCTCAGAGCTTCTAGTTGTTAGAAGCTAGAAGTTCTAGGGATTGATGAAATGGGACCTGTTTCCTACACCCAATATTGTACCTAAAATATACTAGGCATTTGGTAAATGTTGGCTGAATGATGGATGACTGAATGAATGAAAATGCATGAATCACAGAAAGAAAGTGAGGCTTAAAGAGATTAGATACACAGTCAAGGTTATCCAGCTAGTAGGTGGTGGATATCTTAAATATAGATCTCCTGACATTAAATCATGTTCTTTTTTAGTTTATGCATTTAGCAACTAGATGACCTTCTAAAAAGATATGAAATTAAATAAGACAGCACATCATGCTAATTTTTAAAATGACAAGAGAAAGCTTGTAACAGTAATGTTAACAGTATTACATGGGGCTAGTTGCTTTAATGTCTTGCAAATGAAACCAAACCAGTTACACACATCCAGCTTCAATCCAGTCCTTGTGTTAGAGATGGTATCCACAGCTCTGGGTTCAGTTTTAGCTAAGGCTCTTTAAAGTTGGCAGAGGAAAGTAAGGACTGCTACAAAAGAAGCAGAATGAATGGTCAATGGTAGAAGGAAAACCAGAAGGGAATAGTTTTCAGGAAGCTAAAGAAAAATTAGAAGTACAGTCCAGTGTGTTGAGTGTATTAAAGATTTAAATAGTATGAGGACTGAAAAGAGGCTTTTGGATTTAACAATTAGAAGGTCATTGTTCTTAGCAAGAGATGTTTGACTAAAGTCGGATGCTAATGGTTTGGTGAAGAAATAAGAATTAGAAGTGCAGAGAACAAGAATAGATAGATATGTTTGTTTTTTTTTTTCTTTTCGGGATGTTTGTCACTGAAGGAAAGAAGGGAGAGATAGAACTAGTTCAGAAAGCAGGAGAAAAAGTATTTTTAGCTGGGGTAGGTTTTTCTTTTTAAAATATGGTGTGAATAGAATATACATGTGGGTAGAGAGAAGTGGTGTTGAAAAGGAAGGAGAGATAATTTAAAGAAAAAACAATCCTTTGGGAGGCAGGATCTTCTCTGTACAGTTGTCTGGCATTTGGAAGTGAAGAACATAAGTTAGGATGGGTGCCATAATGCTAAGTTTAGAACTTCAGGGTAGAGAATTTGAAAGAATTTTTGCTTGAAAGCTTGTTCCTCTGTGAAGCAGGAAGCAAAGATTTTGACTGGGGGTTCCATGGTTGGAAGTGAGGAGAGGAAAGTAGTGGACTTGAAACACCTACCATGGTGATGACTATTTCTGAAGGCCCTGCTGGAATTGGAAACTCAATTTGTAGTAGCACCAATCTACATAGTCATGTGATTTGTTTTCGTCCCTCTACCTGAAGGCAGTAGACAGACTCGTCCAAAATTGGGTCTTGATGGGGTAGACTTGGCCAAGGATATGAGGACTAGGGAACTGAGGGTGTTGGTGTCATGCAAGTTTTTCACTTTATAGTCTGGATTACATAGGGTAGAAGGTAAAACCAGGTGGCAGTGAATGGAGGACGCAAAGAATAGACTCAGTGGAAGTAAGGGAGTGAGAAAGGTAAAGGCAGGAGGTTGGGATCAGGAACCAAGAAGCAGTTCTAGATGATGACCAGGTCAGGGAGTCTGTCAGGGGAGTAGAGAACTGAGGTAGTTACTGGATGACTCAACCACAGATCATTACTTCCTGTTTTATAGCTGAAGTGTTAGGATGGTTTAGGTGTCTTGTATTACAGAAGCATTTAAGGTTGAGGGGATGATATTGAGGATGGGGAAGCTGGCTTTTGTAAATCTTCCTTACTGGGAATTATTTAGACCCTTGTAAATACTACTGATAAGAACAGGGTAAGAGAGGGTCTAGCAGGCTAGGCTGTATGGACAGTGTGAACTTCGAGAAGCTCTTGATCTGGAATTGACAATATACAAGAAAATTTTTTTTGTCTTCTAGTTTCCAGGTAAGGGGGAGGGAATGGGAGGATTAACATTCTTATTTGAGAGGGCTTTGAGGGATGTAGTGCATGCAGGGAAAGTTGGATTTCGATTAAATGTGGAGAGATTATTTTGTGAAGTAGCTGAAGGAATAGAGGAGTTAATGATCATATAGGGTTTCTAAAGATAGAGTAGCAATTGTTAGAAACTGAATTGCAAAGTTTTAAATTAATGTATTTGTTTTTATACAATATATTCTATTTTCTTACTTTATACCATTTAAAAAATTTTATTTAAAAATAATATTAGACTTACAGAAAAGTGGTAAAAATACTACAAAGAATTCCTGTGTACCATTTACCCAGTTTCTCCAAATGATAACATTAGACTACATTTGCTTTGTGATATTCTCTTTCTTTGTACACATGTATGCACATACACACATATATATATTTTTCTGAAACATTTGGAAGTAAATGGTAGATATGATGTCCCTTTACATCTAAATATTTCAGTGTGTATTACCTAAAAACAGAGACATTCTCTTACATAAGTAGAGCGCAGTGATCAAAATCTGTAACATTTATAAAATACTAAACATATTTCACCATTTTTCCTACAAATGTCATATATAGCAAAAGTAAAATCTTTTTTTTTGAATCAGGATCTGATCTATGATTGGACATTATGCTTAGTTATCAAGTCTCTTGTCTCCCTTTGCCTGAACCAGTCCTCTAATCTTTTTTGTCTTTTATGACAAAATGTCCTGTTTTTTATTTTACTTTCACCCACTGGTTTTAGAGTTCATTGGTTATTCTTGCTTGAAATAGTTATAAACTGTGGTGGTTGTCAAATGGTGATTTCTTAATTCTGTCATTTTTTTCCACATTTATTAATTAAAATTCTGTAAGGAAGAGCTTCCCCTTGCACCCAATTTATTTATTCATTTATATCAATATAAATTCATGGGTTCATATTTTATTCTGTGAGTTATAATCTGACACTGTCATCATTTATTTTGAGGCTCAGATCATCCCAGATTTGGCCAGTGGAGCCTTGTCCATCTGCTGCTGTGTCCTTGTACCATGTCCCTATCATTTTTGTACTTTCTTCCCATAGAGCACTTAGATAATGTGAAAGTATCTGACTTCTAGAGTTTACTTTGAGTTCAAGAAGCACTGTTTATGCTTATACACAGGGCAACAGTAGAAGAAAACTGACCAACACAACAGTTACTGTCACGATGCGCTGGGTGCTTGGGAAACATTTTCTCACAAAGTTGTTTGTGGAAAGTTTGTTAGAGTCCTTTATCAGTTGGGTTGTTGAATAAAGCAGTTGGAACATTGGTGGCATGTTGCTCACACTGTTAGTGTGCCATCCTTACAGTTGGAGTTCTAAAGAATAGATAGTATTACTGTGAAAATAGAATGCCTTATTAGATTATGTAGATGAATATATAATGTGGTTAATAACTAGTTGTGGCAAAGGGCACCATGAGAAATAATCTTATTATAGGTAGGAAAGAGAAGAAAAGCCCTGATGAATCATTTTGATCCCTAAACTGGGTTTTGTTAGAAAATTACCACATTAAAATACATACATGCTAATATTACCGCATATATTAGTACTGTTAAATGATTGATGGCAATAACAAACATGATCATGTCTGGGTTTATATACCTGATTTTTCTTGTGAAGATGATAATGATCATAAAAAGTTATTGAATGGTTGTAGAATCTGTGATGATTTTGTTTATTATTGTTGAGAAATTTTACAAATGTGGGTTTTCTAACTTGTAGAAATTTATTCCTTTATGCACAGATGGAAATCTCTTTAACATGTCACATTCTGTCCTACATTAAAAACAAAGAAAGTATGTTCCTTTTCATCGTTATCCTAGGCAACTTGGAAAAAAATACAGAATAGTAAAAAAAAAGAAAATACAACTTTTAAGCAACTATCCTATTTTGTCTATTAACAGTCATTTTGAAACTGTTAACATTTGCCTTATTTAAAATTGGAATATATGATTTGCACACACACCCCCCCGTGTTACTTCTTTAACATCTTATCATGAGCATTTCCTTATGTTGTTAAATGTTCTCTCAAAACATCATTTTAAATGGCTGTATAATATTCCATTATATTGATGCAGTGTGTTTAACTATTCCATTTTGGGTAAGTAGGTTTTTTCCAGTTGATTATTATTATAACATCATGATGAAAAGCTTTATAGAGAAGTCTTATTTTAAGTTGCTGATTAGTTCCTTAGGATATAGTCATAAAATGGGAATTATTAGGTTGAAGTGTGTGAGTGTTTTTGTAATGACCTTTTTATTTTTATAAAAGTGATATATGCTTATTTAAAAAAATACAGGCAATATAAATATAAAGAAATAAGCAATCTAGACACCCAAATCTTACCAAAGAGAAAATAATCTATGTTAATACTTGGTGAACATCATCTTATTCATGCTTATGTACAGATGAATAATTTTATAATTATGGGATAACGCTATTTATACTACTTTTAAAACTAAAAATATAAATTATGATTTTGCTTGAATTTAATAACAAGGGAAAAAAACCTTAAAGAAATGCTGAACTCTAGGTAAAGGTTTCTTCACCACAGAACTCCTAGGTTCTGTAAGATTTCACCAAAATTAAGAAAAGAATTTATAAAAACCAGTATGAAATTAGAGTAATTTCTAAAATTGCGTGTTTAAATTTTAGTTAGTAGAGATTCAGTTGCTGTGAAAGATGAGGTGATTGGTACTAATACTTTCATCTCTTCTTTCTCCAGTTCTTATTTTTATGTTGTTTATATTTTTGTTTTTTCAGGGCATATAATGTTTGCTTTCTCTTTACCAGAAGTTTAGTCGTCAGGTCTATATTTAGCCTTAGTTTTATATTTAAACGGATTCAGTGCTTACCACCGCATCTTTCCCGTTGCTTTTCTGTTTCTGTGCCTTTTATTTTGATTGAGTTGTTGATTGCCTTGTTTTCATCCTGGGGTAGTTTTGTTCAAGGACACATGGGTGCCGTGTATTCTCTGTCTTCCTTTATGTTTGAAAATGTCTCTGGACTTATTAATATCTGACTTTATCTGTGGAAGACAGCTTGGCTGGTTCTACTTTTAAAAAAAATTTAAACGCTAAGACTGAAACATTTTGAACATACATAAAACTACAGAAAATAATGTAAAATATAGTTCTTTATGCACCACGGAGATAATAGATATTAGCATATTTTGCTGTATTTGTCTCAGATCTTGAACTTTTTCTGTTTTTTCTTTTTTTAAAAAAGAGATAAGTTGCATTCCATGCCTTCCCCTTCCCTTACTCCCCTTGACATTATCCTGAAGTTGATATTTATTGTTTCTGTGAATGTTTTTCTGCTTTACCTTTAATACCTATATGTGTCTCTATACAATATATACTTTAGTTTTAGATTATGTGAAAATGTATTTGTTATGGTATTCTGCTGTTTTACATTTTTTGAACTTGCTTTATTCACTTAACAGATTTTTAAGATTTATCTCATGATGATTAATATAGATCTAATTGATCATATAAATCATGGAATAAATAGTTTATTCATTGCCTACTGGCCAGACAGTTGTTTTCAGTTTCTCACTATTACAAATATTGCTGCCTTGAACATTCTTGTACGTGTCTCTTTATGTTCAAGTTGTCAGAATTTTCTAGTGTTGACATCTAGAAGTAGAATTATTGGGTCCTGCACACCTTCAACTTTACTAGGAATTGTCAAATTGCTTTTCAAGGTGGTTGAATAAATTAATTCTCTCTCTCTCTCTCTTTTTTTTTGAAGAGACAGAGTCCCACTCTGTCTCCCAGGCTGGAGTGCAGTGGCACAATCTTAGCTCACTGCAGCCTTGAACTCCTGGGCTCAAGTGATCCTCCTTCCTCAGCCTCCCAAGTAGCTGGGACTATAGGTGCATCCCACCACACCCAGCTAATTTTTCCTTTTTTTTATTTTTGTAGAGATGGGGGTCTTGCTGTGTTGTCCAGGCTGGTCTTGGGCTCCTGGCCTTAGGTGATCCTTCTGCCTCGACCTTCTAAAGTGCTGGGATTACAGGCATGATCCACCATACCTGGCCTAATTTATGCTCTTACTAGCAATGGTTCAACTCCAACTCCATCCTTTCCAACACACAATTTGACTTATTTCATTACTAGGAATATTTTCTTATTTTTATTAATTTATATTCCTTCTGTGTGCTGTTGTTTCATGTGTTTTGTCCAGTAAAATTCGTTTTTATAGAGTTAGCGTTTTTACTAACTTGCATAAAAAATTGTCCCTTTTGTGACCTATTTTTGGTTTTTGTTCTTATATGATTTAACAATATACTTTTTTTTGATAAGTAAAAGTCCTGTGTATGAGCATTTGTTATTATATTGTGCCATAAGTCACTGATGCTTATTCCATCAGTGTGTAGAGTGTCAGGCAGTTTATCCCTAATCCAGTAACCCTTAGCCTATTTAATTCTGTGGTGGGAGAGGGTGAGCTCCTTGTGATTTTTTTTTTTTTTTGACTCTTTTTTACTATTGGCTGTGTGGGGGCCAAGGGAAAACTTCCCCTTTGCCTTCTGAAAGTTTGGTGAAAAATCAACTGACCAAAGGCAGATTAATAGGAGAAATGGCATATTACCATGCACACGGGGGGTGGGGGGGAGAACCAGAGTGATTAGACCTAAACCCCCAAAGGGGTTCAGGAGTTTATATACCATCTTAAGGTTACAGAAAGAATTGAGGCTTGCATGGTGGCAAAACAGGTTATGGGACAGGGAGAAGAGGAGGCTTGGCTGACAAAGTTAGTCTTGTTGTGTAGATGAAAGCTCACAGGTAGCAGCCCTCAGAGAGAATAGCTGTTGAATGTTTCTGTCGGGTCTTTGAAGGTGTCAGACTCCAGTTAATCTTTCCTAGATCTATAAGAGGAGGCCTCAGAGAAAGCCTGGCTACATCAGTGCAGATTTTCTCTACAGATGGAAATCTCCCCCACAAAAGACAGCTTTGCAGGGCTACTTCTGTTTGCAGGCCCTCTGAACAGCCATTTCAGAATATGTCAGAGTATATTTTAGGGTGAAATACTTTTATTTCTTTCAACTGTCTTGTCTAGCTGTGATAAGCATAGCCATCTCTAAAGTAATAGTTAATCTAAAGACTTGGGTGACTGTGGGGTTGGAGTTTGTATTCTTATTTAGGATACATGTTCAATTACCTATGGTTTTTGGAAGACGTAGTTTAATTTAGTAAACTTTTAGGGGTAGATATTTGCTTATTAAATTGTGGTGACTGCCTCACAACGGTTGAATGATTAAATGTTTTAAGTTTCAACTGTGTGTAAAGCACCGAGGGAATCAGAAATCTGTGAGGTGTGTGATACTTGATACTGAGGTGTTTAGCACATACTGCATCCATTACTTGATTGAGCTCCTGTTTAGGTAAGAGAAAAACTCTGGGATTCTTAGAGCAGCAGTCCCCAACCTTTTTGGCACCAGGAACCAGTTTCATAGAAGACAGTTTTTCCACTTTTCCACAGGAATAGGAGGGGGGAGATCTGAGGCTCAGTCTCTAACAGGCCACCGACCAGTACCTATCCGCGGCCCAGGGATTGGGGACCACAGGTTTAGAGGCTTAGAGGACTGTGAAGCCAGCTCTGTGCCCCAAACTCTGCTACCTGTTTTAGGGGATACCAAGATGAACAAAGCATACTCCCTAAGTTTCCGAAGCTTATGATCTGATTGGGAAGGCAGAAACATTCCCGGATCTAATTAGAGACTGCCATGGTCCCTAAGCCCTAGAGCCTCATAAAGCAGCACAAACTTGCAACTGATTGTTAGCTAGAAGGAAATGGTTGCAATTAGAATTTACTAGCTCTTGTTTCCTGTTCTTGTGTCTAAATGGTTTTGCTTTTAAAACCTCTTGAATGTTCAGATTATGATTGCTGAATTTTGATATTTTTACTGTGCTTTAATGTCTCAGTCCTTTATTATTATGTATGTACTCTTTATGTAGTTTAACTTTTAAAACTTTACCAGCTGCCACATTTACTGACTAATTTTTGGTACATGCAAATCAGAAACTTTCTGGAGAATCTGTCAAAATGTTCTTATTTAATTTGATTAAGGAAACAGAAGGAATAAAACCTTTTATTACAAATTGCCATTGTTATATTATCAATGCCTATGTTGGATGAAATATTAATATGTTGTAAAAATCAGAGCATTGGAATATTTTGAAAACTTAAAAATTCAAATAGTTTTATAAATCTAAACATTATTGTTTAAAATTTCTTTTGCTTTTTAAAAATGCATTGGAATAGCTTCTCCATCTGAGTTTCTAAATTGTGGTCCCCAAGCCACTGAAGGAGGAAAATCTTAAAAATTAGATTAAAACCTGTATTATCATTTCTAATAAAACACTTTTGATGGGAGGCAGGTTTGTTTTGAAAATTAGTCAGCTGTTAATTTACACAAAGACTAAAAAGTGCCTTGGTGTTTCCTTAGCTGTGCTGTGGAAGGGGGCGGGGATGAGAGTGGGGGTGGGGCTCATCACTCTTCCAACTTTCCTTCTTTTCTAGTCATCGTTTCTCTCCCAACCATCCACAGCAGTTCTGGGTATCCTCTAAATGGATCATCTGAGCTTATCGCCCACCTTTGACCCAGGTACCCTGCTCAGGAGGAGGGCCATGCTGGTTGGGAACCAGTTGCTGTGCCAATAGAGTATCCTGACTGTTGTATTAAATAGATAGTCAGGGCCTAGTCCTAGAGTGGGGTGGGTTAATTTCCACCCAAATTACTGTGGATTTATAATGAAAGAGGGATGGAAAGGATTCTAGAGACACAATCATGTATACGCTAGTTGTTTAAGACTACAGCATAGTCACTAACCGTTTTATCTCAAAAGGTGCTTGCATTGATGAAATCAGAGTATTGTGCTGTGGAGAGACACAAGCCCAAATTAGTGACCAGACTTCAAAAAATGCTGTTTTTAAAAAGCAAACTTAAAATATGTTATATCTAACACATATTGTGGTATAAAACCACAAAAAGTGAGGCCAAACATGTTCCCATGATGAAATATAGACATTTATGATACACATCATGGTCTTTTCGTGCTAAACTGATGTGAGCTAGATTGTTGGATTATCAGGAGACTTGGAGAAGGTAAGTGGAGGCCAGCAGGGAGCAGGGCCCTGGAAGGTAGACAACCTTAGAGGGAAGAAAGTATGAGAAGGTGCCAGCCCAGCACACTCAAATATTTTTCTTTTTTTTATGTTGTTTTTTTCTTTTCCTCCCCTTAAACTCTAGGAAATCAGCAAGCTGTTAATAAACTGTGTTAAGATCATACCTATTGATAAAGAGGCATAATTGTAGGACAGGTTTGTCAATACATATTTTCTTAGGTTAGCTCTGAGTAAGATAAATAGAATTTCGAAGAGAGTATTTTTTGTTGATATTTTATAACATTTCAAGAAGCATACGTCATTTAATTAAAGGACTGTGAACGTAACTAATGAGTGTGCTATATAGAGCATGTTGTATGCAAGGAGGGAATTTTAGGATTGGTATATTTCTGTTGCAGTTTTAGCATATGAAAAAGGATTTAACCAGAGTTGTAATTCTTTTGAAAATAGAAATTTATGTAAGATCTTTACCCTACCTGTTTGGCTTCTTTGTTCTTTGAGATGTAAATGTTCTCCAAACCCCTCTCCTTTAACTTACTAAGGAAGGTAATAATTAGCTGTTAGAGACTTCAGAGTACTTGGGTTAGCAAGGTTATTCTCTCTCAATGCTTTCCATCTTATATTATTGTGACTGGTGACCTAAATTGTATTTTCTTTTAATTTTAACCAAAGTGGAATCAGTACTCTTGAGGACTTACTTTTATTTTCAGGTTCAACAAGACAAATATAACCTCCACTTTTGTAGAGCTCTTACTTTAGCTGGGAAGAAAGATTGTAAATGAATGATTGCGTAAATAAAATTGCTATTGTGGTAAGTGCTCTGAAGAACAGAGTTGAGGTTAAGATTAACTTTCCTGAGAATTTGATTTTAAGCTGCGATCCGAACGATGTGTTGTTAGGTCGGATCGGAGAGGAAGACACTCAAGCCTGAGACATAGCAAAATGCCCTTTATTTTGGGCACCTGGGTGCAGGTGGGTGGAGGCCAAAAAGAGTGTCCACACTGAGAAGGGAGAGTGGCGAGTTTTATGGAAGGTTTGAATGAAAGTTGGGGAGGGGAGTTCTCTCTGGAACAGCCACTCATCTTTACAACCTTTGGACTCTCCAGACCCCTGTGGCTATTGTTTCATCCTCCACAGCGCGGGCCTTGTCTGAGCTCTTCATCTACCCCATTCCGTTGCATACATTTTTCGAGTTCTCACCCTGAGGAAGCCCATGTGTATATAATTAGCTAAGCAGTGCGTGGGGGATGGGAGGAAAAGAATTGAACATATACAGACCGAGAGCCCTTCTTTGTATGTAATTATGCTTAGTGTCTTTTTAAAAGATGGAGTAATGGACAGATAAACAGGTCTGGAGCTCAGAAAAACAGTCTAGTCTGACAATATAAGTTTGGGTTTCTATTCTTTAATCACTTCATCACCCCATTAATTATCCCTTCCCTTACATTTTCTTAAAAAGACAGATACTATTTCTGATTTATATGTTTTTTTGTTTGGTTACAATTCCAGATTATATTATTTTCAACAGAAATGGAGCACTTGGATGGAGCGCATGTTGCTCTTTGTGGAGTACCTTGAAATACAGCCATGCATCGCTTAACTTTATGTTCTGAGAAATGAGTCGTTAGGTGATTTTGTTCGGTGAACATCATAGAGAGTAATTACACAAACCTAGATGGTATAGCCTACTACACGCTTAGGTTATATGGTGTAGCCTCTTTCTCTGAGGCGACAAACCTGTATGATATGTTAATGTACTGAATACTGTAGGTACTAGTAACAATGGTGAATATTTGTGTATCTAAACCTGTCTAAACATAGAAAAGGTAAAGATATGGTATTATAATCTTGTGGAACCACCGTCATATAGGTGGTCCATCATTGGCTCAAACGTTATGTGGTCCATGACTATACTTGTATGTTCTGTCATACTAACAAGAAGTGTTTTTATTAATACTAGCAGAAAATATGCCTATATTAAACCACACCAAATGTCAGTGTATGTTCAAAACAAGAAGCTGAAAATTAGAACCGATTGGCTAACTTGCAGTTTTTTCATTAATATTCATCTGCTGCTTATACATTTTTTTCCTAATGGTTCATATATTTTCTTTGTCATATGCCAGCTCCCTCTAGCAGAAAAGTGTCTATAGAGAGCAAAGGTTTAGTGTGAAAATATTTGGAAAAGAACCCTAAACTTAAGAAAATTCTATTAATTTGCTTAAATGGTTGTGTGAATGAAAGACTGCTATAATTTAGTTTTATTGGTAGAAAATCTAGCTCCATTTACTGAGCAGCGCTGTTGAATGGAAACCTTTCTTCTGAGCTGCTGGATTAGAACACCTGGGCTATCTGTGGAAATCTCTTATCACCTGCTTTTATCTAATCCTTAGGAGCACTGGTGAGGTAGCTCACTTTCTTCCTGGGTGACTTACTTAAGTAGCTTGACTCTGCTATTTGCTTTTATTGCAACTCCAATCTGTTTTCTTCTCTAAATCAAGTGTTAAATAGGTGACATACAATGATAGAGCCTACTATAGGCATTTATTTTTAGCGTCATAGTATCTTAGTGTTAGAAGGAGCCTTTGTGCCATCTGCTCTAATATCCTACTGAGGACAAGAATTCCATTATATGTGGATTGACCATTTAATTTATCAAACTGGAACATTTTTGAGAATGACTGGGTTGGGAAAAATGCTCAATTGGGTGGGGACTCTGAAATAACAGGTATGAAGTGAAAGTGTCCTGGGAAAAACAGGTGTGGTCACCCTTGTTATACCACAGCCTTGCCAGTTCATCATCCAGACTCTGCTTGAAAGTATTTGTTGTCTCACCAAAAGGCTAGTGCCATGGGTAGCTCTAATAATAAAAAAGTTTTTTTATTAAGCTAAAATTTGTCTCATTGCAACTACTAACTCATTCCCAGTTCTGCCCTCTGATACTAAATATAGTCATAATATGGTAATACACAAAAAACATCAGCTCTTTAGATAGCTTTTTTCCTTACAACTTAAAAAAAAATTTTTTTTTTTTTAGCAAAATCTTACAGTTCTCTCCTTTTAGTTCCAACCTATGCCCAAATTAAAACAGAAAAGAAAATAAATGGGAAGACAAATGAAAAAAAGGCCATACTGCTGGCCAACCCACCAGGCTCTGACAGAGGGCACTGCTTGCCACGTAACACTTGATGGCACATCCATACATGGTCATCTTGGTACTTTTAGAAAACATTCAGTGTAGTCTCTAGCTTCTCAGAAGCACAGCTTCCGGTTATTACATTAATATTTTATCACCTTAAGGTAGAATGAAGGTCTAAACTATTGGAGACATGCCAATGAAAGTGAAAGAAACAATAGTTTATACACTGGAAGGCTGTACTTCCAGCTAGAGTTAATCATAATGCTTACAGTTTTCATATAATTGAAAACACTTAATATACGTCTATAAAAACTAGCTACAGATAATTTTAAGATAGCCCTCTTGGCATTGGCATCTTTTTTTCCCTTTAGGCAAAAAAATAGTGGTTCATTCATCATGCAACTTTTCACCACCCTAGTTGCTATATTAAAGACATATTTTAGTTTTCATGTGCTATATTGCCCACATTTTTTCAGGAGGCTCATAAGTACAAAGAGCTGTAGTGATAGCTTCTGAGGTGAAGTGTGAATAGGGCACAGAGCCTACTTCATCACTGTATACAAGAAGGTCCCCTCCACATGCCCCTCCTTTTTTTTTTTTTTTTGCTATTTAGGTAATTGTTAAAGAATGTAAAATAGGACCATTGGACAACATGATTAAGGGAGATTATTCCCAAATGGCATTGTCTAATTTGATAAACATGTGATTTGATTTGAACCCTCGTAATGGAGTTAGTTAAAAGGCAATCAAAGTTGGTTTATTTATAGAGGCAATTTTGTTGCTTACAAAATGTCAAAATGTTGCATTTAAAGTAAATTGGAAGTTATATGCTACAGTAGGTAAAGGTTGTTGACTGAGTTATTGAGTTTTACTGTTGATGCATAGCAGTGTTCACTGATTATTATCTTGTAAAAGTAAAACTGTAGGTGTTAGGTAGGGCAGCTGAAATAAATTAGGGTATGTTTTACGGGTTCCAAAGCTTTACTTCAGAGCTCATATGTAAGAGTGTCTGTAGTTACTCCTTTCATTGTAGTTTTTGAGTAAATTTTGACGAGTTTTAAAAATGGCTTGGTCATTTTAGGGAGCACATTTATGTATTTGATGTGGTTAGGAGTGTTTCTTGTGAGGAACTGAAAGAGAGCTGTTTTGCCATATAAGATTTTTTTCTTCAGTAAAGTTCATTTTATCTACATTTGCAGCTTTAATAGGAGATGTGGAAAAGTGGTTTTTTCTTTTTGACACCTTCACTATTAATTATTTAGTTGATATTACCAAGTAAATATCTGTGCTTTATTTTTATTTGCCTTACCTTGCTCATCGAACATTTTTGCCCTTAAAAATATGATCAAAGATGATTAAATGAGGAATTCTCCTGGGTACTATTTAATGGGAAAGCATGGGCTATGCTTTGTAATACCAGGTGCAAAGTGTTGCTAGTCAAGAGGGTAGTTATTTAGTGCCTACTTGGAAATGTGCTGCAGGTAAATGTAAAGCTCATAAAGTTTATAATCATAAAGTTTACTTTATGATTATTTGGTCTTAAAATTCAATTTCTTTGAATTTTTTTGTGGAAAGAGTTGTCTTAGTAATTTGAGAAATGATTTTAGGTGTGTTTGTTACAGTTTGGTTAAGTTATAATACATTTATTAACTCACAAAATGTTTTGCTAGTGTGGTCACTTACCAAGACATATGCAAACAGCAGTGTAGTAAATTGACCTCCTGTTTTACTTTGCATATATATTTTTTATTTTTTAGAGATAAGTGTATGACTACTTATTGGACTGATAGTACCACATAATTTCTGTTTTGAGTTCATGAAATAAAGTATACTAAATAAAAGGAGGAGACTAGTATTTATTAAATGCCTCCTGTGTGTTAGTTGTTATGCTAGATGCTTTTCAAATATTATTTTATAACCCTATAAAGATTTTGACTGCATTCAGAACTATAGGTGAACACTTAGGCACAGAGAAGATAAGTTTATCAGAATTCCTAAAAGATGAAACAAAAATTTACATGCTGTTCTTTCTAAATTCCAAAATTCGTGTTCATTTCGCTGTATCACAACATTCAAATTTGTATGTGTAGTAGCTTCATGACAAAATTTCTTTGGACGATTATTTTTGACATTAAATTTCTTAAAGTAACAGGAATAAATTAAGGTATGAAAATTAAATGACATTAAAAACTGGTAGTATGTTTTCAAACTGAGATTCTAGTTCTAAAAGTATATTAAAAATATTATAATGAGGCCTTTTCCAAATATATTTAAGGATCAATTATAGTACCTTCTTGATGAATTTTTTTTTTTTTTGAGAGAGGATCTCACTGTGTTGCCTGGGCTAGAGTGCAGTGGTGTCATCATAGATCACTGCAACCTCAAACTCCTGGGCTCAAGTGATCCTCCTGCCTCAGCCTCCCAAAGTGCTGGGGTTACAGGCATAAGCCACTGCACTGTGCCTGAATCACTTTTTATAGTATCGATGCCTTTGGCTCATATCATTAATTTGCCTGCATGTAGTTATTATCAATTCCTGAAGAATGACCATTTCAAAGGTTATTGTAAGTGAAGTAAAAGGTCTGCAGCCACGCGCTGCTTGGGTTTAATTCCTGACTTTGCCTTTCCTAGCTGTTGTGATGTTTGGCAAGTTACTTTAAGTCTCTGTACTTCCCGAGTTTTTTTGGTTTTGTTTTGTTTTTTCTTTTAATTGGGGATAATAACAGTCTCTACCTCATAGGTTTGTTGTGAGGATTAAATGAGTTCAGTGAGTAAAGATCTCAACATATTGTTGTATTAGTACTTACTGGGCTCTCAATGAATTTGTTGTAATGAAGAACATTTTCTAGAATTTTATAAACACATTGGCTTATATTGCTTTGTAAGTAAATTTTTTGTATTTGGGAAAACCTACTTAAGAATGCTTCACCTTTTTAGAATGTTTACACGTTGTTATTCCATCTCATTAATTGCATTTCCATTTTCAATTATTTTAGATTCAAGTGTAGTAGAGATGGTATTGTGGCTATGTTATTAGGATTTTTGCTTTTCTTTGCAATATGTAGTAACTGATACATGGCAGCCCCTTGATATCTACTATAGTATTACATGAATTTAAATCTATTTTGAACTGTGATTTTTTTCTTTGTAAATTCTTAATTTTAACGTCACCTTTATTATAGAGAAACTATTAAAATTCTAAACATCTAAATGATGATTAGGTCTTTAAAATTTTTTTTTCACTTTATAAAATGTGATTTTGCTTTGTGTTTGGCCAAAAAGTGATTCTTTGCCTGAAATGATCTTTTAAAATTAGCTTAAATTTTTTAAAAAGTAGCATTACATTAAATTTTTCTTTTTCTTTTATTCTCTTAGCTTCACAATGAAGAGGACAATTCAGAATCATCTGCTGTAGAGCAGCCATGTACTTCAAACCCATCACCACAGGGTGTGCAGGCTGCTTCTTCAGCACCAGCACTTGAAACTGACTCTTCTCCTCCACCATATAGTAGTATTACTGTGGAAGTACCTACAACTTCAGGTATGAAACAGCTAGTAATGTTTTTAATCATTCATTTTTTTTGACAGTATTGGTTTTGTGTAATTATCAAGTCTGTTAATGGGCTTCTAAACATACATGCACACATATATTCACACATGTATATACATACATATACATGTGCGTATATAAATATACAAATGTATACATACATACGCATGTGTACGTGTACATATATAGTACATACATATATGTGTATGTGTGCGTGTATATGTACATACTTATGTAGTGATAAAACAAGGTGTTACTGATGTGAGTGGGAACACGGTGAGTATGTGTGACGAGGTGGAGGGTATACATAGTGTTATCTCAAACACATGGTAATGATTCTTGAATACAAAATAGTAATTCCTGTTTGCTACTGTTTATCTTATTCAAGTCATTCTAAAGAACTAATCTGTTTCTCTGGCCACAATTTTTATTTCCCTAGCAATGCTAAATTAGTCATTTTGATGACTTTTATATAATAATATGATTTTGTGTATTATTTGATTCGTATGATTGATTTTGTATGCTATTATAAATTCTCTAAGTAGTCTAATAATGTCTAAATAAGTTCTATATAACTTCTCTAAATATTTTATAAACTCATTATGAAACATTTGTTTTAAAAATCAGTTACTGAAAAACATTTTAACAGAAAAAACCTTCACTAGACTATTTCAGGTTTCTTATTTCTTATTCTGAAATTAATGTCATCTATTTCTCTCAAGCTCCTGCCAATTTTCTCTGGTTACCATTTCGTATTTGGAATATGTAAATAGACCCAATATTTCTTCCAGCAAATTCATTTACTTTTTTCATTTACTGAAAATCATCATCTTCATGAAGGTGTTCCCACTAATTAAATTAATAAAGGCTTCCTCCTTTTATTTATATATAATGTTTGTTGGATTGATTTACTTTTTCATTGCCCAGTTACATGCACAATTTTTATATTGATATCCATTAATTTTATTTGTCTTTGGCTGTAAGATTTAACAATTGGTTTGGTGCTTGTTAAAATATATGCTAAATTTTCTTCCATATTTTACAAGTTTTCAGAATGTAGTGTAATGAATTTGCTACCTTAGATTTTTTAAAAAATCAATTTGGTAACTTTGAAGAAAGAAAATGAGTTGTTTTCCTGATGAGGTCTATGTCTGGTTTTGGACATAGACCTGTCTGGTGATGGAAGATGCTAATTTTAGGAGTGAATTTGTGATCTCTTTGTTGTGGCTACCATTGCTATTGCTGTGTAACAAACGCCTTTAAATTTAATGAATTAAAATAGCAATCATTTATTACTATTAATTCTTATGGTTCTGGGAGTAGACTGGGCTCAGCTATACTCTTCTCTCCCAGAATCTCATGTGATTGTTGTCTGATGGTGGCTGGGACTGGAATCATCTCGAAGGCTTCTTTGTTCACATGTTTTGTGGTTGATGCTGGCTTCAGCTAGGAACTAGCCAGTTGGCCACATAGCTATCGCTCAGCTGGGGCTGTTGGACAGGATTCCTATATGTGGCCTCTTGTTGTGGCCTAGGCTTTTTCACTGAATGGTGACTGGCTTTCAAGAACAGTATTCTGAGAAAAAGCCAGATGGAAGCTGTATCATCTGTCATAATACTGCCTCAAAAGTCACGTGGTATCACTTCTGCCATATTTGGTTTGTTAGAAGTGAGTTGCTAAGTTTAGTCCTTATTCAAGAGGAGAGGAATTAGTCTCTACTTCTTGTTGAGAAGAGTTTCAAAGAACTTGTAAACTAACTTTTAAAACTGCCACAACTGCATGCTTCCTCTTCCCCGTGCCACCAAACCTTTTCCTTCTACGGTCTCCACCATTTTAATAAATGGCTTCCTTAGGCTAGAAACCTTAAAGTCATCTTTTTGTACTTGGTCATAAAATTATAGTAGTACCCCCTTATCTGAGGGAGATATGTTTCCAGACCCCCAGTGGGTGCCTGAAATATGGATAGTACTGAATCCTATATATATAATATTTTTTCCTATACATACATACCTATGATAAAGTTTAATTTATAAATTAGGCACTGTGAGAGATGAACAATAATAATAAAATGGAACAATTATAATAATATACTGTAATAAAGTTAAGTGAATGTGGTCCCCTCCCCCCAAAATACCTTCTTGCATTATGCTTACCCTTCTTTGATGATAGGAAATGATAAATCTGCATGACAAGATGAAGTGAGGTGAATGACACAGGGATTGTGACATAGTGTTAGGCTACTGTTGGTCTTCTGACAATACATCAGAAGGAGGATCATCTACTTCAGGTGATCCTGGATCATTTAGCCACGACAATATTGATGGTTCAGTGACAGGCACAGATGATGATGTCGATGGTTGTGGATCCTTGATAGTTGATGGTTTTTTTGCTGAAATTTTTTGGAAGAACATTGTAATTTGAAGTTGTCTTTTTCCTTTTAACTTATCAAGTATTGTTGCAGAGGTTGTAATGCTTTGGTCATCATATGGGTGACTTTAATACTGTGTTCCATCCGAGGATCACATTCCATAATTTTGTCCTTTAATGTCTGCACAGTACAAGACACTTCAGCAAATTTTAGTTATGGCCATGTTGCTGGTTCTGCTTCAGTTTCTTCCTCATCTTCCTCTTACTTTGCAGATGACTCAACAAGTTCTTCCAATTCCTTGTTTGTTAACACTTGTCAGTGGCCTTCAGTATATTCTTTAACTTCTTCATCAAGCATATTGGCAAGTCCTTTCCACCAACTTGTCTTGCTGTGTGAATGATTATCCTAACTTCTCCATCAGTCTCCAGGAAGCCTTTAAAATCATTCACGACTTGATTCTGTAAGTTCCTCAAGCAGGCATTTACAATTTCTGGTTTTAATTCATTCATTGCAGCTTTGATGCATGTTATTGCATTAGCAGTAGTGAATGATTTCCAGGACTGCATTATGTCCAGATTAAGGTCTGCATCAATTGCTGTTTAGATGTGATCAAATACCAGGTGGGTGTATGTGGTGTTGACAAATCGAATGATGCCCTGGGCAAGAGACTGAAGCAATGTGGTTCTATTTGGAGTTAAAAATACAACCTTGACATTTTCACTTTCAGAGCAAACAGATTCAGTATGGCCAGGTGCATTGTCTGTTATTAATAGGACTTTAAATTTCAACTCTTCTTCTTCCAAGTATTTTTTCACTTCTGGGATGATTCATTGGTGGAACCATTCCACAAACAAGATGGCTGTCACCCACGCTTTCTGATTATGTTGCCAGAACATGGGGAGATAATTTTTAATTTTTTTTTTGAAAGTGCGTAGGTTCTTCACTCTGTACACCATGCCTGGCTTGATTGTATACCCTACAGTGTTGCTACGTAGTACCAGAGTTAATCTGTCCTTCCATGTTTTATGCCCTGATGCCTCCTTCACGCTTTAATGAATGCAGGTTCTGTTGGGCACCTTCACCCAGAAGAATCCAGTTTCATCACAATTGAAGCCTTGCTTTGGATGGTATCCTTTCTCCTTAATCAACTTCTTCAACTCTGCCAGAAATCTGGCAGCAGATTCTTCACCGGGAGGTGCACCCTCTCCAGTAATTTTTATATTTTTCATTCCAAACCTAATCCTGAATGTGTATAACCATCCCTTACTTGCAGTAAATAGCTTGCTGTCACTTGTTTCGGGGGATCCCTTGCTGAAGTCTTAATATAGGCTCAGTGCTTTCCCATGTAACATGTTGCTATCAGTTGGAATGACTTTCTTCTGTTCATATCTTCCATCCACAAATTTAATGCCTTTTTCGTCTTAACTAAGCACTTACTATGCACTGTGACCATAACTTTTGCAATTTGAGGTGCAAGAGCAAAACTAGCAAAAACTTCTTTTTCCTTCTTTACAATTTCACGGATTTGTCCTTACCATAAATCTTAGCAACTTCAGCTTACGATTTTTCCCCTTTATTAAGTTGAGAATTTTTACCTTTTCACTTAAGGGAAGTACTTTATGGATTCTCTTTGGCATATCTGAACTGCCAGCATCACTACTTTTGTATTTTGGGGCCATTAATAAGCAAAGGTAATGTAAAAATGAGCTCCATTTTACAGATGAGAAAAAAAATCATGGAAAATTAAATAAGTTGCTCATGATCACATAGCTTCTGAGTGGTAAAGACAGAATTTGAACCCAGATACATCTAATTCTAAAGTTTGCAGTTATTGTTTGTAGTTGCACAGTCCTATGATTTTGGCTGTTAGAAGGTCATTGGTGACTTTTGCCATAATGTTTTCTTCAGAGTGTTACAAACAGAAGCCTAGGGTATAATGGGTTAAAAAGAGCACAGACAGGGAGGAAGCGAAGACAGCAAATGATTTTAATAACTAACAAATGGAAACACCACAAATGCTCAAAATAGGGGAATTATTAAATACGTTTTAAAATGACAGTATGGTTAAATATTGGATAGCCATTAAAATTAGGTTTTTTGAAGAATGTTACTGATACCACATTAAATACTTTGAAAATAGAAAATTTAAAAAGTAGAATATAAAATGACATATATGATGTGATCCCCATTATTAACACATTAACTGCCATGAGCGTTGTATTTAACTCAAGCTAGTTTTGAGCCCCGGGCCTCATGAAGCATATGTAACTCACACGTCTCTTCACCTTGGGAGCCATGAGAACAATTTTTCAAGTTGCATATAACTCATGCACTGAAAACAATAAAAAATAACAAATTTTTCATTAAATTAGAAAGGATCATTTTGTTTTCAAAGTTTTTATTCTATTTTTGTAATAAAACACCATGGCCCCAAGAAAAAAATTTGTTTTTCTAGTATGGCAGTCTCAGTGTGTTAAAAAAATACATGAACATTGCCCTGTAAAGGATATTTCAAGATATGTTAAAAATAATAACTTACTCTGGATGGTATAATATTGGGTTGTTTTCATTTTCTTTAAACATGTACGGTCACATGCTATATAACATTTCAGTCAATGATGGACTATTTGTTTGATGGTGGTCCCATAAGATTATAATGGAGCTGAAAAATTGCTATCTCTTAGTGATGTGGAAGCCATCGTGCTGTTGTGCTGTTGTAGCACAATGCATTACTCATGTGTTTGTGGCGATGCTGGTGTGCTTAAACTTGCACTGTGCTGCCAGTCATGTAAGATGAAAGCATGTACATTATGTACAGTACATAATACTTGATAATGATAATAAAGGATTATGTTACCGGTCTATGTATTTACTATACTTTTTATTGTTATTTTAGAATGTACTCCTTTTATTTATTTAAAAAAAAATTAACTGTAAAACAGCCTCAGGCAGGTCCTTCAGGAGTTATTCCAAAAGAAGGCATTGTTATCATAGGAGACGATAGCTCCATGCATGGTGTTATTGCCCCTGAAGACCTAGCAGGACAAGATGTAGAAGTAGAAGACAGTGATATTGATGATCGCATCTTTGTATGGGCCCAGGCTAATGTGTGTGTTTGTGTCTTAGGTTTTAACAAAAAAGTTTAAATAGAAAAAAAATGGAAATTTTAAAAATAGAAAAAAGCTTATGAAATAAGAATATTAAGAAAGAAAATATTTGTGTACAGCAGTACAGTGTATTTGTATTTTAAGCTAAGTGTTATTACAAAGGAGTCAAAAAAGTTAAGTAATGTACAGACTTTAAGCCAAGGTTAATTTATTACTGAAGAAAGAAAAATACTTTTTGATAAAGCTAGTGTGGCCCAATGTACGGTGTTTATAGAATCTACAGTAATGTACAATAATGTCTTAGGCCTTCACATTCACTTACCACTCTTTCACCCATAGCAGCTTCCAGTCCTACAAGCTCCATTCATGGTAAGTGCCCTATACAGGTGTACCATTTTTTATATTTTATAGCATATTTTTACTGTACCTTTTCTATGTTAAGATATATTTAGATAACACAAATACATTGTGTTACAACTGCCTATTCAGTACAGTCACATGCTGTACAGTTGTAGCCTAGGACCAATAGGCTATACTGTATAGCCTAGGTATGTAGTAGGCTATAACATGTAAATTTGTATAAATCCACTCTGTGATGTTCTGCAATTACTAAATCACCTAACATGTTTCTGAGAACATATCCCTGTCGTCAAGTGATGTGCGATTGTATTTTAAGCATTGGCTGTGCTAGTTTTCTGTGCAGATTGTATTCCTCATTAAGTCACTTTCTGGCTCGGTTTTATAGATCTGAGCAACATCAATAATAATACGTGACATCTGTATAATGCTTCACAGTTTACAGAGTCCTCTTGAATACTCTCCTATTTCATACCATAATAGCAAGTAACAGTCTCACTGGGTCAATTTTATGGATGAGAAAGTGGAGCTTCATAGCGCTTAAGTGATTTGCTTGAGGTCACAAAACTTCTAAGAAGAGAATTTAGAGCTGGAGCTCCCAGACTTTAAATCCTTTGGTTGAGGGCCACTACCTTAAAGGGTAGAAGAAAAATGAGTAAAATTAAAAAGTAAAAATTAAAGCGGTAGCAATTTAGTGCTACCCAACTTTCATCTATTAGTGGTGGGTATTTTTTTTCTATCTTGAGTGTTAAAACTTTTCAAAAATTTACATACTTGTTAGTATAAAAGATCACATCTCCTTGGATAATGTGTGTCATTGTTCCAGTTTTCAAAAATTTACAATTTTAATGTTATTGCCTTAAAATTTATAACACTGTTTTCACTCAGATTTTGCTTCAACTCTAGTCTCAGAACTAAAGAAATTTATTTACTTGAATGCATATGGTGTTTTTAACGTCCTAAAAAGAAATCTTCTCTAAGAATTGATGACTCTTGTCTCTTCTGATGGATAACATTCAGTATTATACTGCTACCACCATTTCCTGTCTTTAGATTAAAAATAACCTAACTTCAGATCCTTAGCTGTTACTGATAGCATTAGAAAAAATTGTTTTAAAACCTATATACATGAAAATACAATAGGATAAGTATTGCTAGAGTAAAATGTGTTTTCATGTTGGAAGTGCAAGAAATTCTGATAGAGAAAATTATAAACAAATGTAAAAAATATAGGCATACTTCAGAGATTTTGCTGGTTCAGTTTTAGACCACCACAATAAAGCGAATACTGTAATGAAGTAAGACATGTGAATTTTTAGGTTTCCCAGTGCACATAAAAGTTATGTTTGAGTTATACTGTAGTCTATTAAGTTTGTAATAGCATTATTTTTTTAAAAATATATTTCTTAATTAAAAACTTTATTGCTAAAAAATGTTAATAATCATCTGAGCCTTCAGCAAGTTATCTTTTTGCTGGTAGAGGGTCTTGCCTCAATGTTAATGGCTGCTGACTGGTGGTTGCTCAAGGTTGGGATGGCAATTTCTTAAAATAAGACAGTGATGAAGTTTGCCACATCAATTGACTTTTCCTTTCACAAAAGACTTCTCTGTAGCATATGATGCTATTTGATAGCATTTTACCCACAGTAGAACTTCTTTCAAAATTGGAGTCAATCTTCTCAAACCCTGCTGCTGCTTATCAACTAAATTTCTAGATTTAATCTTCTAAATCCTTTGTTTTCATTTCAACAGTGCTCACAGCATCTTCACCAGGAGTAGATTCCATCTCAAGAAACCACTTTCTTTGTTCATCCATAAGAAGCAGTTCTTCATTCATTCAAGTTTTATCATGAGATTGTAGCAGTTCAGTCACATATGTAGGTTCCCCTTCTAATTCTAGTTCTCTTGTTCTTTCTTTCATATCTACAGTTACTTTCTCCACTGAAGTCTTGAACCCCTCCAAGCCATCCACGAGAGCTGGATGGAATCAACTTCTTTAAAACTCCCATTAATGTTGATATTTTGACCTCCTCCCATGAGTCGTAAATTTTTTTTTTTTGGAGACATGGTCTCACTCTGTCACCCTGGCTAGAGTGCAGTGGTGTGATCATAGCTCACTGCAACCTCAGACTCATGGGCTCAAGTGATCATCCTGCCTCAGCCTGCCTAGTAGCTGGGACTACAGGCATGCACCACTATGCCCAGCTAATTTTTCTATTTTTTGTAGAGAAGGTGTCTCGTTCTTGCTCAGGCTGGTGTCGAACTCCTGGCCTCAAGCAATTTTCCTGCATCAGCCTCCCAGAGTGCTAGGATTACAGGTGTGAGCCACCACACCCAGCCTCATAAATGTTCTTAATGGCATCTAGAATAGTGAATTCTTTTCAGAATTTGTCCAGATACATCAGAGAAATCAGTATCTATGGCAGCTATAGCTTTACCAAATGTATTTCTTAAATAATAAGGCTTTAAAGTCAAAATGACTCCTTGATCCATGGTGGGCTGCAGAATGGATGTTGTATTAGCAAGCGTGAAAACAACATTCATCTCCCTGTACATCTCCATCATAACTCTTGGGTGTGATGCAGGTACATTGTCAATGAATAGTAATATTTTGAAAAGATTCTTTTATTTTCTGAGCAATAGGTCTCAACAGTGGGTTTAAAGTAAGTATTCAGTAAACCATGTTGTAAACAGATGTGTTGTCATCCAGGCTTTGTTTTTCCATTTACAGAGCACAGGCAGAGTAGACTTAGCATAGTTCTTAAGGGCTCTATGAGTTTTGGAATGGTAAGTGAGCATTGGTTTTAACTTAGTCACTAGCTACATTAGCCCCTAAAAAGGAGAGTCAGCCTGCCCTTTGAAGCTTCGAAGCCAGCCATTGACTTCTCCTCTAGCTATGAAAGTCCTACACAACATCTTCCACTAGGAGGCTGTTTTGTCTACATTGAAAATCTGTTGGAGTATAGCCATCTCCATCAATGATCTTAGCTAGATCTTCTGGTTAAGTTGCTGCAGTTTCTCCATCAGCTTGTACTTTTATGTTATGGAGATGGCTTCTTTCCTTAAACCTCATGAACCAACCTCTGCTAGCTGCAAACTTCTGCAGTTTCCTCACTTCTCTCAGCCTTCATAGAATTGAAGAGTTAGAGCCTTGCTCTGGATTAGGCTTTGGCTTAAGGGAATGTTGTGGCTGTTTTGATTTTTTTATCAAGACCACTAAAACTTTCTCCGTTATCATCAGTAAAACGGTTTTATTTTCTTATCATTCATGTGTTCACTGGAGTAGTCCCCTGACCCCCCCCCCTTTTTTTTGAGACACAGTCTTGTTCTGACACCAAGACTGGAGTGTAGTGACACAATCACAGCTCACTGCAATCTCCAACTCCTGGGTTCAAGTGATCCTGCTGGCTCAGTTCCTATAGGTGTGGCCAATTTTTTTTATTTCTTGTAGAAACAGGGTCTTGTTATGTTGTCCAGGCTGGTCTTAAACTCCTGGCCTCAGCTATCCTCCTGCCCTGGCTTCCTAAAGTGCTGGGATTATAGGTGTGAACCACTGGGCTCAGCCTGGAGTAGCACTTTTAATTTCCTTCAAGAACTTTACCTTTGGATTCACAAATTGGCTGTTTGGTCCAAGAAGCCTAGCTTTTGGCTTATCTTGGTCTATCTTGGCTTTTGAGGTGCCTTCCTCACTAACCTTAATCTTTTCTAGCTTTTGAGTTAAAGTGAGAGACATGTGACTCTTCCTTTCACTTGAACATTTAGAGGCCATTGTAAGGTTATTAATTGGCCTAATTTCAATATAGGGAGTAGAGAAGGCCGCAGGAGTGGGAGAGAGGTGGGGAACAGCTGATTGGTGGGGCTGTCAGAACACACACAACATTTATCAATTAAGTTTGCTGTCTTCCATGTCTTTTATGCCCCAAAACAATTACACTAGTAACATCAAAGATAACTGATCACAGATCACCATAAATGATATAATAATACTGAAAAAGTTTGAGAATTACCAACTGTTACATAGAGACATAAAAGTGAGCCACATGCGTTGGAAAAATGGTGCTGATAGATTTGTCAATGCAGAATTGCCACAAACCTTCAATTTGTAAAAAAATGCAGTATTTGTGAAGTACAAAAAAGCAAAGTATAATAAAACAAGGTATGCCTGTATAAAAATACTATAGTTATAATAGAGAAGATTACAAAAGTATTGTCAAACACTGTGGTATATACTATTTTTAGAATCTACCTTTTTTACCATGTTGTTGATTCTAGCATTAGTCTAATCATTTGATTGGCCTGTATCATTTTACTTCTACTACTTATGTTGGAAATAAGTGATACAGTTTTATTTTTAAAATATGCAGTCTGTACTTACTTACTATTGTAATATATTTCTGGAGATTATATTTTAAAATAGTTTAAAATTGAGGAGGGAGAAATAATAAAATCTAAAGAACTAGGTAGATGAGGGAAAAATGGGAGGAGAAAGGGACAAGAATGGAAAAAAGTAAAAATTCTTCAATCTTTTAGCAAAGAGAAATAATGAGTTTGCTTAAGAGATTGGGACAGTTGCTGAAATCAACATGTGTATATGTTATCAGAGCAAAGTATTTGGAGTCGGGAACTCCGTGGGTCTGCCACTTAATGGTTGTTTGATATTGGGCAAATCACTTAACTTTTCTGAACCTCAGAGTTGCTAAAATTAATGCATGTAGAAGTCATCTATGAAATAGTACTATATAAATGTTACATAAATATTATTCCTTTTTTTTACATTTTTGGCTGTGAGATAATGGGCAAGTAAACTAAGTTCTTTGCACATAGTACATAGAGGGTGTTTATTTATTGTGAGATTTTTTTACCTCGTCTGGTACTCCTTTTCAAAATCTCATTCTTGAGCTTCTTGTTTAGTGTATTAGCCTTTAGGTGGTATTTATCACTTCTTTCTCTTCATGATAAATTTGGACTAAAATAAGACTTATGATAATAATAGTAATTTACATGTTACATAGCTTATAACATAGGACCACAATAGCAATAGTAGTCTTTAGTGACCTGTTGTAAATTATTAAGTTATGGTTATGGCTACAAAATTTATATGAGATGGTTTTTTTAATGGTTATCCTTTTAAATCCTCTTTCTTCAGATACAGAAGTTTATGGTGAGTTTTATCCTGTGCCACCTCCCTACAGTGTTGCTACCTCTCTTCCTACATATGATGAAGCTGAGAAGGCTAAAGCTGCTGCAATGGCAGCTGCAGCAGCAGAAACATCTCAAAGAGTAAGAAAATTTTATCATTTCTTTTGATAATATTATTTTTGTTAATTGATATGTACATTTAGTAATATCAAAAATAGTTCTTTATGTATAAAAGTGTTTGTGTGTGTGTAGATTTTTTTTAGTACAGTTGACCTTTGAACAATATGGGTTTAAACTTCATGGGTTCACTTATATGCAGATTGTTTTCAATAAATGTATTGGGACATTTTGTAGAGATTTACGACAATTCAAAAAAACTTGTGGACAAACTGTATAGCCTAGAAATATCGAAAAAATTAAGAGAAAGTTAGGCATGTCTTGAATGCATAAAATATATGTAGATTCTAGTCTTATTTATGTGTTGGCCGACTGTTTATGTTATCAGTAGGGCTTCCAGTGAACATTAGGCTATTAGTAGTTAAGTTTTTGGGGAATCCCAAGTTATATACAGATTTTTGACTGGTTAGGGGTCAGTGTCCCTAACCCCCCAGTTCAAAGGTCAACTGTATTTTCTCTACTTTTGTTTATGTGTTGTCATTTTTGGTGAAATTGGCACTTTCCTAGTTAAATTCATCTTCTTCATTCCTTGACTTTCTCATTTCTATTGCTCTTCCCCTCCACCCCATCTCAGCTTGTGGGTCATCCTAGACCTTATCTTTACCAATACATTTATCACTTCTTAAATTTTGATTTCAGGCATCTCCTGTGCTAACCTTCACCTCCCATCCTTCTAACTCATTCACTCTAGTTACCACCACCCAACAGTTCTTCTCTTTCATTTGGACCTCTAGGCCATGTCCTCTTCACTGTCCATGTACTTCACTGTCCATGTACTTATTTCCCTCCTTATATAATTTGGATTTCATGGTCTATCATTATAGTCATGGGTTATCTTTTTTTCTATTCATGTTTTATATATTAGCATAGCCAGTTTAGTGACTCTATGAAAGAACTCAAGGTAGGCTAAAAAGCATAGAGAAATAAGTTACCAGGACTTCAAATTATTTTTGTCAGCTAATGCCCCCCCCCCTTTTAGCATATCCTATCCTAGAATTTTGGAATAATAGCCAAGGATTCTACCTCCCCTTTCTCCCTCATCTTCCTGTCTTAGTAATAGAGAGAGTCAAGGAGATACTGTGTATGTTATTCTTTTTCTGGTTAAAGGAGAGGCTTTTCAGTAATGAAGAGTCAGTGAGATACATGTGTGCTATTCTGCAGCCAGGTAAGAGGCAGAAATTATTTACATTTTAGTGTAGCTGCAAGCAGGGCTAGAATTCATAGCCTTTTTTGCTTGCTTTAGACTTGAGTTGTCATTTCAGATCCCTGTATTCATCCCATTTTGTTCAGGAAAAAGACACAAAAAAATCACTTCACCCAGGTAAACTAGAATTAGGTGACGAGCCAAGGGAGAGAGATGCACTTCCCTGTATGGCATCCTCTTCTTGCTACTCTGAGGTCAGAGCCTAGTGAGTAGATCCTCTGAGAGGTGAGCATGTGTCCTGAATGTATTTCTTTTCTTAGCTACAACACTTTCCATACCTGCTCCCACTCCCTTTCTCCAACACACATAGGTTATACATCAATATAAACAGCTTTGGACACAGTCAGGAAGTTAGGTAAAGACAGTAAACCCCACACGTATTTTTTATGCCTTTTCCCTCTTGCAGGGGTGGGAATAACTCTCTTAGGACAGTGGCATAAATATAGCTCAATCAGTAAGGACTTTTGATGCTGTGAGGGGAGAGTCATAGAGAAGGATAGATCTATAAAATAGGGAGTTTCTGTCAAAATGAACTTTAGATTGCTTAGAACACATATGTTTGTAAGTGCACATGCACATCTCTCAGTGAAGGAAATTGACAGTAACTACTTTTCTCAGGGGGTGTCTTCCTAGAAACCTTGGCAGTGGCAAAGTTCTTTAAAGAGTATTATGGACCCTTGGATCCTTTACTACCCTAACTTCTGTACAATAGGATGGAACTCTAAAGACAAAATAGGAAGCATTAAGTCTTACTATATGTGCTTGTGCTTTGAGAAAAGGCTGAAGGTGGTTTTACCCTTTTTGGAGAGAAAACTCTGAAATGTTACCATTCCATTTCTTCACTGTCATCTTTCCAGAGCCTCCGGCATTGTGGAAAATTTCATAGAAAGCAAAGTAGAATTGTACACAAGAGACTAACGTAGGTCCTTGTAAAAAATCTTTTAAATTTATCAGTGTTTCCTAAGCCAGTGTTCCAGCACCCTCTTCCCGCAAAGTATGAGTATTTGTGTATGAGTCTCTATATCTGATTTAGACAAAAAACTGGTGTATACTTGAAAATTGCTGAGAGTAGATTTTAAGTTGTTCTCACCACAAAAAATGCTAAGTGTGTGAGGTAATGCATATGCTAATTAGCTCAATTTAGCCATTCCACAATGTATACATGTTTCAAAACATCATGTTGTACACCATAAATAATAAAGTTTTTATTTGTCTATGAAAAAATTTAAAAATTGAAAAAAATCCTTGGTCTCATTAGTATTTGGGTACATTGAGTTGTGAATGAGTCTCACCTGGGTGAGCTGAAAGCTAATTTCTTAAGTGGACTCTCACTGGGAGAATATAGGTAGTCTAGAGACTTTGAAACAGTACTGTTTTATGTTTCTTATTTTTAATGTGCAGAGTTGTTTGTATATTATATAATGGTTGAATATAAGATTTATGGAAATGAATTACTATTTTTAATATTTTAATATGTTTAATATTTCCATGAAAAATACTTGAATTCCAAATCATTAACTTTATAAAACTTTCAGAACGTGGCTTGTTCATCAGGTAGGCTCATCTTACGATCTTAAAGTGGGCAGAGTTCACTTTTTTGGAACTTGTTTTAAATTGATTCAGTAACTTGTCTTTTGGTGTAAGAACTACAACTTGATAATTTGTGAGCGACTCTGGGACTCACACCTTGCGTTTACATTCCCAGCACCTGTTATCTGGTGCGTATTTGTTGTTTAATAAGTGACAGTTTATTAAGTTAATGAGTGCTTTTTTTTGTATTAGCCATTGTGGGAAATTAGGAATAAGAAAATACCACAGGTATTCCTTACAGCTCTTCATTTAAAAATATTTTGATGTCTTTTACCAATTTTAGGGTTTATAAATTAATGTTTAATGTAGTTGAAATTTTTGCATAGATACTATCTTTTATTTTTTAAACATTTTATGTAAATACTTTCCTGTTATTTAATGGTTGAGTGAAATTGCATGGAATCAATATACTACTATAATTTAGTGGCCATTCTTCTCTAGTGAACAATCAGATTATTTTCAAATGTTTGGGTTTTTTTTTTTGGGTCTTTTTTAATATTATAAAAGAAGTCTTTGTACATTTTGTCTTCTATCTTTTAAAAAATGATGTCCTTTGATAAAATCTCTGGACTGGTATTTTAAAATATACAGTATGAAATACTTATATTTTTGCCATTATATTGGCAGTTTTTTTGGTTCATACTGTGCTTTTGTGTTTATTTCTTGAATTAATTTGTAATTATGTAAAATTTTATTAATATGCAGTCATTGCCAGTTATTAAATTTAAAGTTTGCCTATGATATATGATCGCAGAGTTTAAGGGATCTTTGTGCACAAATAATGGGCCACATAACATGGTTATGCTTTCTTTTTTTCAGGAAAGCAATATACTTAGACTACCATGATTGGGTGGAAAGAACATCAGTGTCCTAGATTCAAGTTCCACTTTGACCTTCCTAATTATGTGATCTTGGGCAGGGCTCTAGCTTTTCTGACTGAGCCTCACAAAATCGAATCATTAACACTCAACTGAGATTATGTATGTATAATCTGGAGATAATGGATATATAAGTCAGGTCAAGTCACTTATCTGATTAAAATTCTGTAAGACCTCCCATTTCACTCAGTGAAATCCAGGGTCCTTCAGTGGACTCTTTGACCTCATTTCTTTCTGTTCTCTCTGGTGTTCACTCTGGTCCAGCCATGCTAGCCTCCTTGCTATTATTCTAACATACCGTACATGATCTGTCTTAGGATCTTAGCTTTGGCTAATTCTTCTGCCTGGAATACTTTTCTATGAGATGCCTGCATAATTAACTTTCTTACTTCTCCTTTAAGTCTTTGCTCAAGTGTCACCTTAATGATGCCTATCTGACCACTGTATTTAAAACTGTAACCTTTAACCCCATAGCATTCCCAAACTTTCCCTTTCCCTTCTTTTTTTGGCATAGTATTTCTACCTTTAAATAATTATATGAATAACTTATTTATTATGTCTTTGTTTATTTTCTGGCTCCCCTCATTGGAGTATAAGTTCCAGAAGGGAAAGCATATTTGTTTTGTGTGCACTGATGTATCCTAAGGACCAGTAAGCAAAGTCTTGTGTAGAATAGGTATTCCATTAATGTTTGTTGAAAATTGGAAGCAATCAGTGATAACAGGTTTTGTATATACTTTCAGAGAAATTCTTTTGTAAGCAAGGTACCTTAATATGTGGGTGTATTATTTTTATAGAAACAAGACACTATACAAATAATTTTCACTTCATACATTTTGGAGATTGTTAGGAATATTAAGAATATTAAGAACTTTTTTGTTCTTATTAGCTGAGCGTGGTGGTGCACGTCTGTAGTCCCAGCTACTTAGGAGGCTTAAGCCATGAGTTTGAGGTTTCAGTGAGCTACAGTGAGGCCACTGCACTCTAGCCAGGGCAACAGAGCAAGATCCTGTCTCAAAAAAAAAACCCAAAAAACTTTTCTGTTCTTTTTTATTTACTTTTAAATTTTTGCACTGCTTTTTAAATTTTATTGGAAGACATGCAATAGTTAATTTTACCTGTCTGTCAAGAACTGTCAACAGTCTGAGATTTTACTAGACTTGCAAGCTAATGGACTAGGTTGTCACAGTCTCTTGGATGCTGCCAGAAGACATGAGACTGCTGGGTCAGAGAAAAAGACTTTATTATTCACAGCAATGGGAGTAGCCAGAGTATTAGCATTTTCTGTGTCAGTTCCCTGACCTCCAGTTCCCACAGGGCAACACAAAGAGGGCTATGTGATAACCTCCACACTCAGTGGGTTGTGTCATGGGAGAGGAACCCTGGGCCTGGGGAACCCAACTCTTTTCTAGTGGTCAATAAGAATGCCCACACCTCTGAAAGGAGACACTCTCTCTCTTCCAAAGCTCTCCACTATGTAAACACTCAGAGAAAGGCAGCTAGTGCTTCTGCCTAGAAGACACATAGAAACATGATAGACCCATGGAGAATTATCTCCTAACATAGTCCCTTATTGATGGGCATTTAGATTGTGTCTAACCTTCTGCTCTTATTAACATTGCTGCAGTGAATTATCTTTAATACATCATTTCTTATAAGTGGGGATACATGTATGTATTTCTAAATATATTGTAAAAACTGGAATTGTTGGATCAGAGGGTATGTACATTTTAATTTTGATAAATATTTGATAAAGATCACCAAATTGCCAACCATAGAGATTGTACCAATTTATATTCCACCACTGATTATGAAAGTTCCTGTTTCCCCATTTGATATTAATGCAGCAGTATTACATCTGTCTTCTTGATACCTTTTCATGTGTTTGATGTTATTCAACATTATCTTTTTTGTGTTTACCTTTTAAGTTACTCTTTTCAAGGGTGCCCATGGAAAAGTAATACTTCTTAATGTTTATTGATTACTTACCCTGTGCCAGACATTGTACTCATTTATGTCATTTTGTCCATACAGCAAATTGGGGGCACTGGATTTTGTTGACGTTCTTATTCTTATATTTAAAATGATAAAGTTATAATTATTATAGTGGGCTATTCTAATGTTATATGTTTTACAGATTCAGGAGGAAGAGTGTCCACCAAGAGATGACTTCAGTGATGCAGACCAGCTGAGAGTGGGTAATGATGGCATTTTCATGCTGGCATTTTTCAGTAAGTGATCTTTCCAAACTATTTTTTTGCATATATTGGCTGTGTGTGTATTAAAGTAACATAGTGAAGAAAAGCAAATACTGTTAGAATCTATCTACCTTGTTTAAAGTATAAATTGTTCCTGATACTGAACTAATGAATACTGTGATCATATGTTACATTACAAACCCTAGAATATATTAAACACTTACTGAATAATTATGCTTTGCAACCATCGTGCTGTATGCTGACCGTATGAAAGTCATGTTTAAGCTAATTAGGATTTTGTAAGAAAAATGCTGTAGTACTGGTGTCCAGTCACTGCTGTAGGGGCATATAGAATGAAACTAAATTCTGCTTTTGGGGCAGAAGACTTCCATTTGAGTGTCCTTAGACCAGAAGAAAGGTTAGAAAAGGGGTAATATTCTGAGCAACTAGAACAATGTCACTTGAGACACAAAGGTATGAAAGTTTAAGTTTTATTTAGAGAAATGGTGAATAGTTAGAAGATCAGAAACCTAAGTAATATTTTTTAACATCTTGCAAAATTCTCAATTTAATATTTGACTTATAAAGTAGACTTAAACTCCCTGAGGGAAGCTGTGTCATAGTCTTCATTATTTTAATACCTAACAGGAGGGATTGGAATAGTTAACTCATTAAATAATATTAGGACACTCAATAAACTGTTTAAACTACTAAAACCAGCGGTAGAAAACCAATATTCCAATATTCATGTAAGTAAATTTATTACTCTACGATATGGTTAATTTCTACCCTCAACCTGGCTAAATGACTAAGCTTTCATTCTTGGATAGAATGCTGATTCAATTCATATTAATTATAAAGTTTATTTCAATGATAAAACTGAGAAAAAGTTTACTTATTTAAAGTGCCATGTTCAGCTTTAAAAAATAGAAAATACATACTTCATGAGCTGTTACTTTGGAGTCGGAAAGTTCACTTAACCTTTTCCTCTGTTTTGAAATGGTTTCTTGCTTCTCTTCTTTCTTTTATTCATCTGCTGAAGAACAAAGGTGGGGAGGAGGTCAGGCAGCTGTATTTTTTTCTTCAAATTTACTAAATTATGTTCAAGTTGTCAATCAGCTAACATATATGTAATATTTAAATCTTAAATTTATTTTAGTTACAATTTCTAGTTAGATATGTTGGGTACAATGAAAAGCAAATGAACTCTTTGGTTACAAATGAGTACTGTTTTGTACTATTAGTCTAGTGAACCTTGGTTTTTATCTTAATTTTAGTTCAACTGGTAATTCTTTATATTAATAACAAACTTCCCATATATTTTGTTTGCAAGAAGAGTAGTTTAAACATTAATTTCTTTCATGGTTATATCTTTTAAGAAATCTTAATTAGAAAAGAAAACCTAAATTTATTATACTATTTGTAGTATGAATACCTGCTTCTTAGCAATAAAAACATGTTATTTGATATCAGTTAATTATGTCACTCAGAGAATTCTTATTTCTCCATTTCTATATTTCTCTTAACCCCAGTATCATCATTTTAATCTTAATTTTTTAGGTTTGAAAACATTTCACTGATGTAAGTGTTGTAAATTCATGGTAACTTAGAAACACTGGATGACTTTATCTTTAGCTAGTGATAGCATAATATTAATATTAGTTAATATAAATATTTTACTTAATAGATTTAATATAAATTCTTTTACTGAATTTTTACTAAATTGTTTCCAAAACTTACATTTTATGCTTCCTACTCTATAAATATTACACCAATATTATAAAAATAAATTTATATTCTTTACCTTTGTTTCCTGATATATTTTTTCTAGTAGGCCTAGAGTTTATTTGCTTTGATAAACATAGATTTATTTGTAATTACTACCATCTAGTGGCTGTTCCTCAAATTGCAACTTATTGTATTTTCCATGCTGCTTAACAATCTTGTAGCTACTGTTGGTAGAAAGTAGATTTTGTTTAACGTGGTTTATAATTTAAGCATTTCAGGTTATATAACTTGTGCAAATAAAACTACAATGAATATGGATAGGAATATTTCAGTTAAAATATTTTGTTGGTTTAATTCTTGCCTTCTTTGTTTTCAACACCTTACTTCACATAACCCTAAAAAAAGTTTACACTTAAATTTGGTAAGATAATTGCATGTTCTTGTTCAGAAAATGTAAAGGGAGAAATGTATATATCCCCTGATAATGTTTTTGCTTCTCATAATCCTTTAAAGTGTTACCGCAAAATGTCTCATATACATGCCCAACCTCTCTGATCTTACTTTTAAGAATTTTTTTAAACAAAATGGAAGAGAATTCATTTATTTGTCAGTCAGTTAAACACTAGAAATTAAGATTTGGTTCATTGGATAACTGACAGTCTGTGGAAATGACTTTGAACTCTAGTGCTTTAAAATGTGATGGGCTCTATTTGGCTCTGTTTAGAAAGCTTTTCTTCTGAGGTTTAGCCATTTGTACCATGTGCGAATCTTAACATCAGCATGCTATGGTAATAATTAATCACCATTAATTCCCATTTTAGACTTGAGGGAAACATAAAGAGAAATTAAGTTATTTGTAACTTTAAAAAGAATTCAAAGAGTGTTTTGAATTTTGATTATTAAGAAATTGCCAAACTGTCTTGCAAAGGGGCTGTACAATTTTGCATTCTCATCAGCAGTGAGTGAGATTTCCTGTTGCTCTGCATCCTCACCAATATTTGATATTAGCGGTTTTTTTTTTTTTTTTAGACATTCTAACAGATGTGTGGTAGTGTCTGATTGTGTTTTAATTTGCATTTCCCTAACAATTAATGATGTTGAGCATCTTTATTCAGTAAATTCTTTTGAGCGTCTACCACATACGTCAAAAAAGTTACCCCTTCTTAAAGGGGTTATCTGGACACTACACATATTGAAAAACAATACATTGATGACTTGTTCTGTCCATGGAAAGCTGTGTTTTTATATAGCTTTTAGATAGGATTACATATTATAAGTGAACTCAGAAAAGGAACATCTAAGAATTGTAACTATACCTTAAGAAACCCGTAAAATATTTTGTGAAGTATTAGATTTTGTTGTTTTATTTTACCTTTTTAAAAAAGCCAGTTTTGTTGGCTGATTGCTTAGGATGGACTTCTTGGGTGGGACCACATGAGAGCTACGTTGTGACCTGGTTTTTAGCTGGTTTAAAAATGTAGTTTCACCCATTAATGATAAGCTTTCAGGAATTGATTCCTGTTGACCAAACTGACAAGAAGTCGTACTTACCCATCTGTTGATATACAGTGTAGTAAATAAGTAATACGTTTGCAAAAGGTAAGCTACAGTCTGTAAAGAAGGTTAATTGGCATAGAGTTTAAAGAAAGGGAACTGTTGTTTCCATTGAGCAATGAAATATTGTTAATATTATGTCTGTGTTAATTTGTTTCCAAATTGTGGTCTTTAAGTGAACTGTTTCTGTTGCTTTTAGTGGCATTTATTTTCAACTGGCTTGGATTTTGTTTATCCTTCTGTATCACCAATACCATAGCTGGAAGGTATGGTGCTATCTGTGGATTTGGCCTTTCGTTGATCAAATGGATCCTTATTGTCAGGGTGAGTGTCTTGATAGCCTGTATCTCTTTTATCTCTAAAATGAAGAGGTATAAAATTTTCTGTGTGGTTCATAAATGTTCATTTTATGCACATGAATTCAATTATTTCAAGATTATTCTTAATTTTTATACTTAATTATTGTTGTAATCTCTATGGTATGAACATTTTATAACTTTATTATATGAGAGGTGGTTAGTATAGTGGAAAGAACTTTGAAATCAGAAAAATTTAAGTTTGAAACTCATCTTTTTTTTATGTCTGTGTTCTACATTTAAGTAATTTAATTGTTCTGAGCATTAATTTCTTCATAATAGGCTGATAATTAATAGCTGCCATGTGGTATTTTTATTGGTATAGAAATAATATAATTAAAATGCTTTGCCCAATTACTGCACAAATATATGTACTCAATAAATCATGGCTACTACTTTTGTGATAGTACAGTATGCCTAAAATCAGTTAAAACATAAACATTTCTGTTTAGTAAAATTACCATGAATGTAAGTATCTTCTCAATTTTTTGTCACACTGAGAGCTCAGAAGTAAAATGGAGGCCTTGTGAAAGTGGCTATCAGAACTCATCTTTTTTCCCTTGTTTCTTCTAAGCCTTTCTTCTCATATTCCTGTTGTCTCCTCTCAGAGTCACCTTCTGTCTACTTCTTATTTGCAAGATGGTGTATAGGGAGACAAAGATAAGTCCTTCTTTTTTCCCCATCTCAGTAACTTTTCTAGTCACAAAATAGTTTTCTGTAAAAATTACACAGACATTAGTATGGTTAGCATACTCTTCCCCCAGCTCTTTACCTTTGCCTCATAAAGGCCCCTTTTGGCTTCTCTCTACAATGTTTCTTCCTAGTGTTTTTAGGGTAAGGCCTAGGAGAATGAATACTTAAGGGTCTCTCTCTTTGTTGCCCAGACTGGTCTCAAACTCCTGGCCTCAAGCAGTCCTCCTGCCTTGGCCTCCCAAAGTGCTAGGATTATAGGCGTGAGCCACCGCACCTGGCCCTCTTCATTATTTTTGTACTTACAGCTTCCCAGGGTTTCAGTAATCTCAACAAACAGACCCTGTTTTGGTTCAGACCAGGTTATAGGTTTTGGTTATTAAAACAGTTGATTCTTGGTTGGGACTTACGGACTGGTTTCTCCTAAGATGATTAAAATCTGAGCCATTGTAAGAACTGTCCTCTGGCAGTTTCTTGTTTTAATTTTATTTCAAAAGGTATACAGTGCGTTCCTACCACGGGCATAAATCTATTAGGTGTTAGGGAGCATACAAATATAAAGATCCATCCCTGCCCTTGCAGAAGTTATTACTAGAAAACCCTCAAAGGAGTTGGTGCTAGATATGTCCAACCTTGGTTATGATACTAATAGAATTATGTACTATTATTCCAATGGGATTTCTCATCTAAATCATAGAACACAGAAAATAACTTGAGGACTATTTTTTAAAATTTTCCTAAAGTTGATAAATTACTAGTATCACTAGATCCATAGAAGAGAAGTTAATGCATTATACACAACCTATGCCTTTAGGGTATTAGAGCCTAATTCTCCTGTAGAACCCCAGATTGAGAAGGGATTAATGTTATAAGATGGGGAATTTAAATTCAAAGACTGCAGTTTGTCACTACATCAAGTTTGATCACCAGTACTGTTTAGTTTCCCTTTAAAATACCTTTACTGAGTTAAGGATAATGTTATACCTTTAGTGAGTATTGAGAATTGATTTAAGAAAAGGATTTTTTAAAATCTTTTGTATAAAATAATAATAGCTGTCCATTCATTGAGCACTTAGTGTGTTCTAGGCATAATTTGTTACAAACACCAAATTTTTAAACCTTATCTGTATCTCTGATGCTGGTGAAGATCCAGCCAGTTTATTGGTGATGAAACTAAGAATAAAAAGAGTCTAAAAACTTGCTCAGGGTCCCTCAGTTTTTATGTAGATTAGAATCTAGCTTGGTCTCTATTCTACGCCTGTTCTTCTGATTCTGTACTGCCTCTGTTACACTGTACTTTGACTTTTACTATAACGCTCCAAGCAATAAATTCCTCTTGCAGTTTAGTGCTGAGAGAAAGGTTTTCTCCTAAAAGCCTGGTGTTTCCTTTCATTAGACAATAAGTAATTTATAAATCATACTGCTGCTTTCTTTTTTGTTCCTGAGTTGCCATGAACCTCAGATTTTGTGTAAATATCTTTAGCCCAGGCTTCTGATATTACTTTTGTCTAAGGCTTTTGATGTTTTTATTGTTTGTTTAAAAATGCAGATGTGTTTTATTAAAAACTAACAAGTTTTTTTTGAAAGTAGGATGTAAACAATACTGGTGTTATATTAATAAAATAAAATCAGATAAATTCTTAATGTTAGTTTATTTGCCAAAATTTGATTTCTGCAGCCTGTCATTGGCCAATCAACATGATTGGTTTACTTATTTGAGAAGACAACAATGTGTCTTAGCCTTGTGATTTTAGTATTTTAGAACATTTTTGATAGCTCAATAAAGAGTCCAAAAGCTTATTTCTTTATCCTTTTTACATAGTGAATCTTTCTCTTTGACTTCAAGGTGAAGGTAATTATATTCTTCACTTGGAAGTGAATAATAAATAGCTTTATGGTAAATATTTTTGTGAAGAATGACTCTGTTCTTGGTTTTCTAGTTGCCTCTTACTGGGTATCATATATAAAAAGTTAAAAATGTATTGCTTTGGTTTTTTATTCTTTTTTATGCTTATAGTCTCTAAAACCTACATGAAAACCTTTTATTTCTAATTATTAACCTCTTGACTTAAAAGTAGTATAGTACATTCCTACTTTATAAGGTGTATTTTTCCAATTTTCAAATTCTCCCTTCATTGTACATATTTTAAAGGTGTAGGAGTGTGTGGGATTTGCATCTTCAGTATTACTTTGAAATTTTAAATCTTTGAAATTTCTAAAACTCTAAGCTGATTTAGATCATGGTTTATTTATTAATTGAAAATACTTCCTGAGAAAATACTTAAAAGGCTTTAAAAAACAGATAATCTTTAGTTGATGTGCTTCCTAAATGGTGACATTTACAATTTGTAAGCATATTTTGTTATTATTAAATCTGTAGAATTTTTAAGCTTTTATGGAAATTACAACACATACTTGTAAATAATTACCTATAAAGTTGGAAATACTTTTAATTAATTTCAGATTTGAGGGCAAATCTGCATTTAACACAGTCATTTTTAGTTAAATCAGATTCAGTTTACACACCAGTGGAAACAGGGTAGGTAAACTCAAGCTAATTTTTAGTAGTTTTTGAGTAGGTTATATTAAAAACACTTTTAAAAAATAATTATTTGGGACATTGTTTAAGTAGTAAAAGATAATAGACGAAAATTATCTGAAGTAACCGAATTAGATTGATTTTTTTTAAACCTTTTTAAATTAATGAAGTTTGATATCTAGAGTCTAATCAAGGAAAAGATACCTGTGTCCAGTATCAAACCTGCCTTCTATCTGCTTGTTCATATTCCCGCATCACAGAGAATATAAAACTGTCTACTATGGCCACTAATAGGAACTGTTGAAATGCCGCTTCAAGGTTCATTTAGCTGATCTCAGCTCACTGTTGGGAACTGAATGCTAGAGCATCTAGTTTGAAAATAAAGAGACTCTAATGAGTTGAGGGTCTTTATGCGCCTAGTATTTTTGGCAGTGATTAACAGTAGGGGATGTACAGAAGGTCAAAAGCTCTTCTTTTTAGAGGTCAGCAGAACATCCCCATCTGATAAGATTAAACTAATGTGGCTTTTGGTGTTAATATCTAAAGCAGCGGGTTGCCGTAGCGTGTTTGGGATGGTAGTTGTGGCTTCGAGAGAGTATGAAAAAAAGGACTGACATGTGAACTCTTTAATGAGAAAGTGTGTGATTCAGATAATTCAGATATATAGCATTTACTTTTCTTTCTTGCAAGCAGTTTGAAATTGTTTTTTGTTTCCAAAATATTTTGCATAAGTTTGTTTGCTATTGCATAAGAGATTTTTCTCAAGTAATTATATATATGTATGTTGTTAATGTATGTCAACAAATATTTTTATTTTTCCTTTTGTGCTGTTTTAAGTGTTAAAGATTATTTGAGGTAAATAGTTCTGAAACTAAAGATAATCTACAATTTTCAGATTTTGGTATACAAATGTGGTTAATATATTTATGTTCACTTCATAGTTTTCTGATTATTTTACTGGATATTTCAATGGACAATATTGGCTTTGGTGGATATTTCTTGTACTTGGTAAGTTTATTAATGCATTTCAGTTTAACTAATTTGTGTTTAGTTTAAGTTTGACATTTCCTAAAATTGTAAGATGTAAAATTATGTTACAACTTATATGGAAATAATTTTTCTACTGTAAAATTCTCATATCCAAACACATCATCGCAACTTTTCAAATATTCTATATAGCACTCCATATTTCTTAGATTTAAAATCTATAGGCTGTCAATGTAAAGAATCAGTTGTTGAATTGAATGATAATTGAATGCTACAAAATTTTAAAATCCCAACATGATTAACAAAAATTGTCTTTAGTATTCATTCTTAGAAATATACATGCATTATTTCTTTTAATGATCTTAGGAAGTTTGAGAGCAGGATAGTTTGGTTATTCTATCCTTTCTTTTATTTTTGGATCATGGAAACATTCTTCATGCTTTTGACATGTGCCCTGCATTAATCATTAATCAGCCAGGCATAAGGAAGGGCTTCATGCCTAATGATCACAGTACTTTTGTTGAGTTATTTTCTTATAAGGTATGTTTTTTTATTAATAGTGATGGAGTTTTATTGATTTTCAATTTTTGTTCTCTTGTGTTTTTCACTTTACATGTGTGATAATTAAGTTAATCTTAAAATCACATTATGCCTTTCGTCCACATTTCAAATATATTTACTAACATGAAGAATACATTTTGTTTCTACTTAGGTTTAAAAGCCTACATTTCTCTAAGAATTGCACCGGAAAATAATAGCATTTCAGTAGGTGGCAGTCTTCTCTTTGAGTTTTTATTTAGTCGTGCTATTGGATCTTTAGGATCTTTAGGGAAACAAATTCTTAGTGGTCAGTTAAGTTCACTAAATTCTTTTCCTAATAATTATAGTGAAATTATTTTAGTGTTGTGACTTTGTTGGGGAGTCAGACTCGTATAAGGGGTTAAGCCAGTTTTCTATATTGTTAATTCTGTTCTGACTGCCTATATTCTGTGTTCGTTATTGAAAACTGAAAAAATTGATGAAGTCTATCAAGTATTTAAGTGTGTCCAATGAGTATGTTTCTATATATATTATTTAGAGATCGGAGGACTCCTAGGAAGATAACTGTGGGACAGAGCAGAATGCTGAGGACAATCCCAGTTCCACATTCAGAGCCCTAGTCAGCATTTATTTAGGGGAATGTGAAAATTTAATCAATGTTAAAAATGTGGCTCTTACATATACTGAAAAGAATATTGAGCACTTTGTAGAATGCTGAGAAACAAAGCCACTGAGTGATTGGTTTCTAGATATGAATTGGCTTACTTTAGAAAATGCCTGAGAAGAAACAAAATGTATCTTAGAAACAGCAGCTTCATAGACAAAAGAAGGGGATCTCACAAATAATTTTGGTTTATATTTTTCAATAATATTATTATATTCAGATAACAATTTGTTATCTTTGAACAGCATCTGGTGGAAGGGCATGAGGGTGGAATTCAGAAAGAGGGAGTCCCAAATGGAGGGAGTTAGGTGGGATATGGGAAGCAGATGGCATTGGATTTAGTTGAAATTTATACCACTTGTGTAAATCATCATTTGTCTATCTCTTCTATCTTTTCTCTTCAATTTATTACAAACATGCTTCTTTTTTTAGTGCTTTGAATACTGACTGTCTTGGAGTTGGGATACAAATTTAGTTTGGGACTTTGTATTTTAAATTCACAGACTCTTTTCCTCCTGGTGAGAAAAATGACACACATACAGTACATATTTTCTGTTTGGTTTTTGCATCCCCCCCATTTCCTGGTTAAAAATTTATTGGAATTAATAAATGTTTCCCTGAGAATTATATGCTTAAATATTTCAAAGGCTTATACTAATAATGGTATTGCTTTTATACTTATCTAATATTTTTCATCTGAAATGTTAAAGCATTTCATAGGCATTGCTTTTTTAATTATTAAAGATATCTGTGATTATTATTTAAAATACTATTTTACAGAGGAGAAAACTTAGATATAAGATATACTCCAAATAATCTAAGAAATCACTAGAATGATTGCCTTCCCAAGTCTTTTTCCTGACTCTTCTTATCATAATTTTTATTATAAATCAGTCTTCTATTATTGCTTGAAAATAAGAACTCATAATTAAAAATATGTACATATCAAGTACAGATTTCACAGATGACAGCTACTTGATACTGCTATTATAGATAATCTTACTGTTTTTTTCCCCACAATTATTAGCAACTACGTGCATATGTTCTCTTTTTATTTATTTTATATAAGTACATATATCTTAGTTTGCTTAGTGGTTATATTAATTGGAAAGTTTAGTACAGTATAAAGTGAGATTTCTATGAGTTAAATCAGTTTAAATGCATCAGGTAACTTTGCTGTTTAAAAAAACTTAATAAATATTAGTATGTTTTTATGTAATTCTGGATATTCATAGCTAGATTTGCTTTGCTTTAATTTTGGTACATCTAGGACTAACAAATTCAAAGAATGTGGGTGGCAATAAAATTTTATTATATTTCCTCATGATGGAGTTATCATTGTAGTGTAAAATATGTTATGGAATGAATGGAATCCTGCAGATTAAATTCCTTTTCTTAAGCCGAGAGGATCTTGTTTATAATTGCCTGTTTTAAATTTATCATGACCCATTTCTGTATAAGAACATAATATACCTATATTATTTCCACCTCTCAGGCCTGCTCCTTTTCTTTAGAGGATTTGTTAATTATCTAAAAGTCAGAAACATGTCTGAAAGTATGGCAGCTGCTCATAGAACAAGATATTTCTTCTTGTTATAGAGGTAAGAAATATTAATATATTAACTCTGTTTATTCCTTTTATACATTCAAATTTACCAGATACCTATTAAATGCTTAAGGGTGTACTCAATGATTTTTACTCAAAAGTAGCATATTTATTATTTTATACTATTAATAGCTTATTGAAATTTAATAAGTTGTAGCCCTTTTTAGACAACTTTTAGATTTTTAAAATTGAATTTCATAAATTTTAATTTCTTTAAATACATAATGAATACACTGTAACTTTAAATCAGACTTTTTAAACTTCTTTTTAAAGATTGACCACAGGAGATGTACGAAGTAACCACCAGCACAAAATTTGAAGGCTTGAAAAACAAACAAAATATGACAAAGTATTTACACAGAAGGGATGGGCATTTTGCATAAAACAATGTGAAATCCACATAGACATCTGGTGAAAAAAACCAAAAAACAAATCTATGATTGAAAAACAGTTTGCCATGCAGTCATCTTAACAATCTGGATCAAGGAATAAAAGTTGTGTGAAGAAAATAGGAGCTCTGTTACTGTTTTCTTAATGTGTCAGTGTGTATCAACAATGAAAGCTACAACTTGAATAAATGGAATATAAAGAAATGATCAGGGGTTGTCTTACTAGTTACTAAGTGAGTTTCTGGAAGCATTGTATATAGTAATAGCACTTTTATTGTGCAGGAGTATCTGTACATAAAGAGACTTTGTATCTTTACACCCTATCCTATATTTTATTTTTATTTTCTTACCCTGTTTTTTAAAGCAAGCACCATATACTTCATATTTATAAATAATTTAAACTTTAGAAGTATTTGGACTCCGTAAGCAGAATGTCTACTAAAAAACTACTGAACGTTTAGGACTACCAGGACAAAGTGTTTCAGGGTTACTATAAGTATTCTTTTTAATAAATAAATTGTGTGGTTTGTGATTTGGTTGCTTAAATTTTATTTATAATTTATATGAGTTATACATAAGCTTATATTATTTACTTATTTCCACTGAAGAGTACAATGAATATAGTTGTATTTTTGGATCATATTAAAATGTCATTTTAAGTGTTCCATTAAGGTACCTCCCCCTGAATTTGTCATATATTCTTTCTAACAAGTAAAATGTCTGCAAACAGTGGCATTAAGAGTTTGTCAGCATTAAAGATAAAAAACAAAGTAATTTTACTAATTTGAATGGTATTCTGTGAGTAGTGTGATTATCTTATATTTGAAGAGTCTAAAATATAATATAAGTATGTTCTAGATGAAGGTGTCCTGAAACTTTACACTTTAGAATATATTCTGATTTATATACTACTTTGTTATCTTTATGAAAAGAACATTATATACTTATGTAATAGTGCTATAAAATGGGTTTTTATTGTACTATGATTTAGATAAATGCAACTTAATACATTTTGAGACTAATTATTTCTTTGTCTCTAGACTGCAGCAACCCGACATTCCTTTCTTATGCCAATGTGAAATTTCCAGATCATCTGTAAACCTACAACTTTAATAGGATAGAAGACTACTAATAACAGAAGACAAATTAGTGAAGAAAAGATAGAGCTTCAAAATTGAATAGCAGGGTGGTTTACACTTAAAAGCCATTTCTGTTTATTCTTTAAGTATCTATTATTTCATTTGTTTTGCACATATGCATATGTGCCCATTTAAAAGATTTACGTATACTTGAAAGAAACCATAAAGTTGTAGCAGTAAAGTCCAGTCACATTTGGTTAATCAGTGTTTGATATAATTGAAAGAGTTGAGTTGGTAAACAGTCTTCCAGCATGTAAATGCCATTGACTTCTGACCTGACATTTAGTATAATAAAAATGAAATTATTAACCATGTCCAATGCTTTAGTTTCTGGGTCTTAGATTCATCTGGTAATTCTACACATGAAACATCCTTTGTTATATATAAGGTTTATTGAAACCTGCAGTGCTGATTATTGGAAAGGATTTGTCAGATTTTTGAACATGATAATTACATTATTATTTAGGAAAACTCTTCCTGTAAATAACCATGCATAAAGTACTTTTTGCTTTGTTTTCTTAGAAATTGTGTGTAGATATCTTTTCATTAATTTTAAATTAAGTGAACTAAATATATATAGAGAGAAAATTTGAGTGTTACAGATAGAATTTGTTTTTAAGACAAATGTTAAGAAAATGTGGGTATACCAAATGTCCTTTGTAAGAAAAAACTTTTTAAGGGACATACTAATTTTAGGGATTTTCATATAAGAAGCTTGGATTTTAGGATTGCCCATCTTAGATATTCTTGCAGCAAGAGGTTGTATTAGATATTATATTTATTTCATTTAAGATAATTTTGAAAATTAATTTTCCAAATATGCTCATTTGCATTTGTCTTTTAAAAAGCCAATAAAAATACCTTTCAATATCATTGTAATAATTTTTTCTTTAGATGTTTAATTTGTTAAGTTTAGCAAATAAAATTTTGTGCTATTAATAGCTTCTGGTTTTATGATTATAGATTAATATAGGATATGTAAAAAACATATCCTAAATTGAGATATGTGAAATCCCCATTTTCAAGTTATGGAAATGTGTCTGTGGAATCCAGGGGTGTGGGTGTGTGTATGGTGAGAGTGTGTCAACATTATTACAACTGGAATCTAATCTACATTCATAAGCTACTATATTCCACATCTTGCAAATCATTTTATGTCTCATCTGTTTTTCTTTTCAGTTAAATCTTTGCTTTTGAGTGCCAACATTAAAAATTACAGTATATCATCTTTAAACCTAAAAATTATTTAATACAGCTATATAGAATATATAAAATTTATTACTTATTTATTATTAGACACTACTACTAAAAGGTACATCTAATTATTCAGGGACATTTTTCCATTGCCGAAAAAATAAAATTTATTATGCCTTATAACTTCTTTTGTATTTCTCTGTGTTTTCTAATTTTTTTCATTGTCTTTGATAAATAAAACATACAATTTTGTTTTGCTAATTGAGCCTCCTATTTTTTGTTTTCCTTCACTTAGTTTACTCCCTTGTATAGAATTTTTATTATCAATTAAAGTGCCTGTGTTACACCCCTTGAAGTAAAACAATAGTACGGGGTAAAGACAACAAAATATTTAATTTAGTTGCCTAATTTGGAAATTAATTAGAGTTAGAATGTACTAATAACATATTCAAACTCATGCTGGATAATTAATTTTCTATAGACCTATACTTTGTTCTTTTAATAATTTTTAAATGAAATTAGCTTTGATACATGATAATTTTAAATTACTAGGAAGCTCAGCTATCAAACATCAATTTATTAAAATTTCATTTTAGTTTTTGTGGTTTTTATACTTGGTTTCTGAATATGAATGTTTTACTTTTGATCCAACATCAAAACTTCACTTTTTGTTTTGATTTCCTCCCCCCCAATCTGTAAGGTTCAAGTATACATGTTACTTAATCTCCTATAATTGGTATAATTTAATGGTAGCCTTAAATCTCATTATCTAAGCAAGGGAATCAAAATATTACTTTCAAAAACTTAACATTCCTTTCCAGATTTTTCAGATTCTGCATACTTCCCTTCATTTCCTGTGAGCTTGAACAGCTGCTGTTGTGTTTTGGGGACACTTGACCACCTTTGCACTTTTGCCTTAATGATTGAAAATTAAAACCCTTGTTAGGGTGTCTAAATATTTTTGAATGAACATGAACTGGGGCTTGGAAATTAATGCAAAAATTTCTTAAATTATTTGTATTATTTGAGTGAGCTAGTTATAGCTAGGATAATCCATTTTTATGTATTTACTCAATAACTGAATCTTAAGGAAAAATACATTTTTCTATAGAGTGTATTCAAGATAGATTTTAGAAATTTAAAATACAAATCCCATTACACTCAGTTAAAATGAAAAAAATAGAAAAAATGTTAATCTGTAACCTATTATTTTGAGTCTATAAGATATATCCCATTTTAGACATGCCTTTGAAGTTGTTCATAGATCTTAACCTGTTATAACAATAATCACTAATATATCCAGTAAAACTTCTCATAATAGGAAAAGTGGAATCCAGAATATCCAGTTGTAGAAAAATTCAGAGTTCCTTAATTTGATATAATTTTTTTTTTTAACTGGTATGTACCGTTTCAAAAAGCACAGAAGTACTGATAGTGAATGTGATACTGTGCTTAACTAAAGTGACATATGTCCTAAATTCACTCAGAACAGTCCTGGTTATTTCTGTTTTCCCAGCTTAATTAGTGCTTCCTCTCACTCGCAAAAGTGTCCTAATTTGGGGGATAAGTTGTATGATCACCCTGTATATAATTGTACATTGTGCTGAGAAGTGACTACCTTAGCCCCACTGTCCTTTGAGAGCTGGAACTGGGGTAAGGGCAGGAGTGGATTATTGTTGTCGCAGCCTTTTCTGACCACTTTACAAATGTTTGGCCTGTAAAAAAGGCATAATATCTTTTTTAAGAATAGAAGTTGTATTTGAATGATTCCAGCTTATGGTAAATAGTAAACAAGGAATGGCTTTTATAATTTTTAAGTGCTGTTAAATTTCAATTGTTTATTAGTTAATTCTTCAAATAGTCATATGAATTAGTATATTATTAAAAAAAATTTCATTCTGGATAAAGTTCCAACTGTTAGATGATAATGTGCCATTCATTATTATAGGAATGTCCTTGCCATATATAAAATACGCTGACATGTATTTTACTTGTTAATAAAGTTGTATAGATATGGAAATGTGAACCTGTGATGCATCCTTTTGAAAATCGGTTTAAGATTCACAATGTAGTGTCACCACCTTGTCCTCACTAAAATGTTTATATGGCAGACCTTTCAAGCTTTGAGATGAAAACAACTCTGTTGTGGAATTAGGTTGGAGTTGTAATATCATTTAACTTGTCAGTTACTGTAGGTTAGAACATAGATGCAGTTTGATTTTAATAAATACAAAAATATCAGCTTTTTGAAAATAATTTATGTTCATTTCTGCTTTGTAAAATATCAGTGGTCACTATAGGTCAGACCTGCTTTTATGAGCATGTATTCTTATTTGGAACATAAGACCTAAAGTGCAAACATTTCCTTCACGTTATTAAGAAAAAAACTCATTTCGTACTTTTTTTTTTTAAGACGAGTTCTCCTCTTGCTCAGGCTGGCCTCCTAGACCATTTCATACTTTTTTAAAAATTAAAAAGATGTTTATTTTGAACTCAGCGTATTTGCTTATTTTACTTTCTTGATGTTTTCAGCTTAGATTTCTTTCTTGGTTTGTTTTTGTTTTGAGAGGTTGAGCTACCTGCTTCTAAAAAACTCACCTGCTTTTAATGAAAACTATTTTTTTTAAAACCCCTAAATCCAGTAACTAAATAAAGAAGAGATGGGTTATTACCCCATTAACAGCTGAGGTTATAGCAAACCAAAATCACACTTCCAGTTTACAGAGTCTTAGAGGTTGTTTTTCTATCTTTTCATACTTGGAAAGAACCACTTTTTTACTCTCCCACTTCTTTTGTGTGTGTTTATTTTAATTAAATTAACACTTTACCATCAGTGACACAGAAGAAGGGGCATGGGCTGTCCTTCCTTATAGTTTTTTCTCTTAGCGTTACCAGAAGTACAGCAAGATCAGCAGTAAAACAAAAGTTTGCCCAAGGCTGAGAAGAAATTTGGAAGACAGCCACTGCCTTTAGGGTATGGAACATAGCAAATAACCTTATCGGAAAGTAGGAACTCTTCAGAGGTGCAAGAAGGGTACATAAATTCTTCGTATGGAAATATATTATTTCTTTTCCATCAAATTTAGTTTTTCAGCCATTTGAATTCCCACATAGTGATTTGGTTTGGCTATGTAATCTATGTGATTTGAGCTGTGAAATCTTTAATTTCTATCTTACTCATCCAGAGAGATGACCTAAAGAAAGACTCTTACTTGCTAGCAAGCATTGGTGACCACTCATCCTAATATAATAGGTGGTAATGGAGTGTGAAATATCACTTCCCAAATCCAGATTTTTAAAATGATGAGCAGACCATGGGGAACATGTAGCATCAGTTCATTAGAATTAATGAATTTTTAAAAGATACCTGAGTCTTGTATTTCCCTAATCCCATAGAATCTCCAGGGATGAATTCTTGATTGAATCATTCTTATAGGAACCCTCTCCAGAGCAGTGATTGTTATTCAATGTGATGCATCATAATCAACTAGAAGTTTTCGGGAAATTAACATTCAAGCCTCAATTTGCAGAAGTTCCAATGCAATAAATTTACCCCAATGATGAAGTTCTGGAATTTTGGTCTAGTGGTACTGTCAATTCCTTTCTCATCATTGTGTCCTGTCTATATCTGGCTTCTTTTATATACACGTCATAGAAAGTTAAACATTTGCTTGACACTCTGTGCTGAAAAAAAAAAAAAAGAAAAAAGAAAAAGAAAGTTAAACATGTTAGGACCAATATATCAGTAAGATTTCTTGCAGGGAAAGGAAGAGCCACATAAAAGCAGATCTTAAAGGGTTAATGAGCATTTCTTGAGTTCCTCCTGCTTTATGACTTCTGAAGGAGGGCCCTTCCGATTTCAATGACATTATAAACAAAACATGGCACTGCCAGGCTTTAGCACCAGGGCGGTGTGGGAGCTGTGTGTCAGGATGGAACTGTTTGTGCTGCAATGGCAGTTATTTTCTCCAGAATCCTGTAAAGTGAGCAGCATTGGATTACTCTATCATATAGTTTATTTTTTCTGGCCTCAACAAATATAATTTCTTTCCTCTAACAACTTCCCTTCTCTATCTGTGAGGAGCCTATGGATTATTGAGAGAGGCAACTTTGTGTAACAGGAAGAATGGGTTTTGGAGCCAGATTAACTCTGGACTCCAATGTCAGCTGTCATACAAGCTCAGGCAATTTGCCTATCTGAAGCCTCAGTTTCCTCACCTTTTCATTGGGAAGCACAATAGGTACCTGAGGATTAGATGAGATTTATGTCAAAGAAAAAGGGAGCCATTATTATTACATCTTTGCTCTTTGTGTTTCCTGACTAGCCTGCCTGTTAGACTTAGCAGATGCCTCCAGGACTTGAAATAAGCCCTTGCCTGATGTGGGCACTGTATCTGCCAGCCCCTTTGCAAACAGGTGATTAAAATAAGGTCATGTTAACCTCGTATTTGCTCCTTGAATCTTCTCTGCTGCAAGTGGAGTTAAAGCAAAAGTTGCCTAGATAACATTTGATGTTAAGGGATGAAGTTAAGCAAAGAGGGGAAGGGAGTTGCCTTTTACCAAGCAGTAAAGCATTCTCGCTGGCGGGGAGAGAAGAAGCTTGCACAGATCTCTCCTGGCAGAAGCTTGGGGAGCCCAGAGGACAGTCGTTCATATTTTCACTCTGAATCGATTTGATGATACTACTTTAAAACTGGTGACTCATTTCTTTTGCTCAAGGAGCCAGTGCCCTGAAATCCTTGTTGGGGAGTGATTAGAAAATTACTTGGTGGGGAGGTTGTTTCTGACTCTAGGAGAGATTACTTCACCAGCTTTCTCCTACAATCATGGGTCAACTATGGATTTATCTTCAAAGATAAATCCACATTGGTGTGGAGAGATCTTCTTTACCCAATCTACTGATTCAAATGCTAATCTCTTCTGGAAACACCCTGACAGACACTTCCAGAAATGATGTTTTACCAGCTCTCTGGACATCTCTTACCTCAGTCAGGTTGACACATGGAATTAACCACCACACCCTTCTTTCCTCTCCCCAAATTCTTCGTCTGGAGCTGAAGTAGGACCCAGATACACATTTTGGGTTCTATGTACTGTGTGCTGATACACAGTTTGGATTGCACTTAACATGTCTGAAGGTAGTAATATCAGCAGTGGCAAAGTGAGTAGCTTACAATGACGTGCAAAATCTTGGACTTTATTTTTTAAAGGTGCTTACAGAAACCCTCTCTCCCTAGAATTGACAGGCAAGCTTCTTAGGCTATGAGAAGCCACCAACATGAAAAAGAGTTGCAAGTCTTCCCTCAGGGATTACTGACCATCCAGGCTCCTCACACCACACTACACACCTGTACAGTGGCAGTGTGTAAGTAGTGGGTTTGTATCTGCTTGACTCTCACCCCTTCCTTCTCTTCATTTTCCAATTGTGTTCCCATTGAGAACCCACTGCTTCCCAATTGCTTCTAGAGATAGGCTTGGGGAAAATGTCAGCAGCCACAAGTTCAACAGCTATCTCAAAGGTCATTCAACGCTGCCCATGTTGACCACAAACAAAATTTTGCCAAAGGGAAGCAGGTGCCATTTTCAAACCTGTGCTTGGTAAAACAACAAGTGAGAATGGCTGGGTGAAATAGGCTCTCCCTTTTATAGTAATCGGGCTCCTAAGTGTGTCATCTTGGTTTTTATTTTCAGAAATGGAACTAAGTCATATTCTTCTTTTGAGCCGAGGAGAGTTCTGGGTAAAGAACCTACTGCTCATATAGGTCCAAAGACACCCCCCGCACTCCCCAGCAACAGTTTCCACTCCCACTTGCCCTGAGTTCTGCCATCTGGTCTCATGCAGGATAAACGACCCTTAGAATCACTGGTGGTCACACCAGGAAAGCCTCGCACAGATAATTCCCCTGTAATGTGTTTGCAGTGATTACCATGGCTTTGTGTGCTGCTTCACCCTCCCCCTTAATATTATTTAGAAATACATATTTTCTTACCCCAAACTTCATTCCTCCAGACAAAAATAGTATTTGCACAGAAGAGATAAAGAAAGAAAATGTAATGAAGTTCTACAAAGATATGTACCTCTTGCTTGTTAAGGTTCCAGGTTGTGAAATTGGCCATCCTCTCAAGTCTGTGTGGGTTGCAGGGGAGATCTACCAGACAAGTCTGGGACTGTTCACACCTCCTTGCTAACTGCCATGACCCCTCTTCCCTTCCCTTTCCTCTCCCTTCCTCTTCTTCGTTCCTACTTCCCTTACCTCCTGCCCTTTCTTCCTTTTTCCTCCTCCCTCTCTCGCCATTTCCTTGCGAACATAAACAAGTTCATCATTGTCAGAAGTCAGCAGTAAAGCTCAAGTATTAAAAAGTCCGGAAAAGAACTGGATGAGAAATTACTTAAGAGTGTATTAACTTCAGCCATTCATAGACATTGGCAAATCTCCGGGTCCTCAAATGCTAGGAAATGTTTCTCCCGATGCTAATATCTTCCATGTCTGTGAACTAGAGTTTTTTGTTTATTTGTTGGTTTAAAGATTTAATGTCCTGTTGGACGATGGGGAGGGGGGGATGTTCCTCCCCCACTTTTGATGTTTCTTCCATGTGAAGGGAATGTAATGTGCATGACTCCTGGCCTTCCTCTACCTCCTTATTAGCTCTTCCCCAGGGGAGTCATTTATTTGATGGGTAAATTTGCAATGTAAATACCTGGGTATGCTCTGCTCAGCATCTCTTCTTCCTCTGGGGAGCTTACAGTGCACAGGAGTTCCATCTGTGCTCCGTTCTCCAGGGTAGGTTCACTCTACCCCTGCCCAGGGAAGCTGGTCACAAGCCAGCACTGCCCAGGTAGGGGACCAGGGTGCCTGATTCTGGAGTTCATTTAACTAAGCTATTTCTTCTGATCTAGTTTTATCAGTAATAAAGTCAATATTTTGGTTCTCCATGTGCCACTGCTTTGTTTCATTACTTATTTCTGCAATTTCTGCATATCTCAGCTGGGAAAGAAAGGTGCTGCATTGGGACCCTCGGAGACTCACAATACACGTCCTATTAGATCTGTTCTTGGTGAGATGTTCCATTATCCACCTTCAATATAAATGGCTCAAATGCAAGACTATCTGAACTCTCATATTTGAAGTCTCTTAGAGGAGGATTTTTCCTGTTGCAAGATCATCAAACAGACACCACTTGGCTTGCAAATAGAAAGCTCGGAAGATATCAAGAAGTTATCCTCTCAAAAATAACCCACTGTCCCCTCCAATAATTTAACCAGTTGAACCAATACAATCAATTTCTTGGTTGTATAATTTCTGCGTAGTTTTTGGAGTTAGGATGCCAAAAGTCAGTATATTCCACAGTGCCTATTTATAGTCTGTTCTTATTTATGCCAGACATGTACTAACGGGTCCTTGTTGCTAGCAGTAATATGACTAACTCCTAGCCTAGTGAAGCAGGAGAAGGTTTGAGTTAGTGTCTCTTTCCTCTGAACTTCCATACCTGTGTATTGGACCTTCTTTTATAAAATTCTTTGCTTTCTACCAAGCGTTATGGTTCATTCTGTTTTTTACTTGTCTTCTTTGATGGCTTTTTGGCAACTCTTGTCCAGTTATGTGTCCTTTTGATTTTTGTATTCCCATAAACTAATACTTCTTAAAATTCAATAACTATGTTATTGAAGGAATTGAGCAAAGGAAGATAGAAGGAAAGGTAGGAGGGATAGTAAAAGGAAAGAAAGCAAGTATGTAGGAAGGAAGGCATATTGAGCCAATAATTCCAGCTGCAGAGTGACTTTCTGGCCGTCGTCATGAGAAATGTACTCCATATGCAGAGGTGCAGTGGCAAGAACAAAGTCCTGCAGAGAGGTCCTCTACGCAAAAATTAACAAACCTTTGCAAAGATTAAAAACATACTCAAGCAAGTTCTCAGAAGGATATGGGGGTATCTGACTCATGAAACCCAAGGGCCGGGCCTGTAGCTTATATGCACGTAGTCCTGGAATTAGCAACTGAATAGTGGTCAGAGGCCAAGTCAGAAACACACAAGCTCTCTCTGGAACTCCATGGTTTCTTGTCTCTTCTGCTCTCTGGGTGTCTGCTTTATTCTTTTTCCTTCTGCAAATTGGTTTCTTCAGCTTATTCCCCTTGTGCCTGGCTCATCGTAGCCATTTCCAAATGCCTGCTTCAACCCTTTACTTGACCTGACCATATGAACTGGATGGAAGCAAGTTTACAAAGTTTCTCTGAGTCCCAGCCTCAAACTTACAGGAGACAGAATCTGATGTGCATCTGTCTCAGGCACCCCCTGACTCTGTGGGTCAGTTATACCCATCTGTAGTGCCATCTGGCACTGGGCCAAGGGCAGGGTCATATCTACTCTTTTTTTTTTTTTTTGAGACAGAGTCTCACTCTGTCGGCCCAGCTAGAGTGTAGTGGCGTCATCATAGCTCACTTCAACCTCCAAATCCTGGGCTCAAGCAATCCTCCTGCCTCAGCCTCCCGAGTAGCTGGGACTACAGGTGCACCACCATCCCAGCTAATTTTTCTATTTTCAGTAGACATGGGGGTCTCACTCTTGTTCAGGCTGGTCTCAAACTCCTGACCTCAAGCAATCCTCCCGCCTCAGCCTCCCAGAGTGCTAGGATTACAGGTGTGAGCCACTGCGCCCAGCCTATATCTACTTTCATCTGGAGCCATGGTAGGAGCAGATTCTTGTGTAGAAGTGGGAAAGAAATTATTGGCATCTTTAGTACACTGTGTGCCCTGGAAACATGGCCAAGCTGGAGGATCCACCCCACTTAGGATGGGCTTTCACATATTTGGTTAGAACTGATTTAAAAGCAAAACATTTGGGCTTGAAGTTAAATGGAGTTTAGAAGTAAAGTGTGGTCCTCTCATAATGATACAGTTTCTTCAGATTTTGTTCTAGGTTAAATAAAGACAGGTTAAGAGATTTTAACTGAGAAATTCTGCTTCCAGGAAGATAGAGTAGATGTACTTTTCCTATTTCCCATTAAGTACAACTAAAAACCCAGGACATTATATATAAAATGAACACAGGAAGACACCAAAAAGTAGAGAAAAGGCAGCATCCTGGTTGGGGATCTTAGAATCTGAGGAACAACATGGGAGATGTGTTCACTGAGTTTCCTTTTGCCTCATATAACCCAGACATGGAGCTGAAGAAGCCAGCAATCCACAAACACCAAAGGGCACAGACAGAAAAAAGCCCCCAGCAAAACTCTGACCTTTCTACCCAAAGGACCAGGAAAGGAGAGGACTAGCAAGATAAAACTTTAAGACAACAATCACTCTACTGCAGCCAACAACACAGAAAAAACTGTGGCCCCACCCACACCTCCATTAACAAAGTGGGAAGCCTAGACTTCCACAATTGCCAGGCTGTCACAGGCACCCCACTCCCCCAGCTGGGGTGAGAAGGCTAAGGAGGGAGCCTGCACTTGGGAATCAGAGGAGGCAGAGTGTGAGTCAGGACTTTCACCACTGCCCAGCGGTAACAAGGTCACCCCCTCCTCAGTGTCAGTGGAGCCCATGCAGGAGGCTGGAATGCCATTCCCTCCCCAGCAGTGAGCAGGAGGGAGCCTCCTCCTCAGGCATCAACACAGGCAGAGTTGGGAACTGGGACTTCTACCTCCACTGGGTAGTAACTGAAGCAGCAACTCCCCTCTCCTGCTGGAGAAAGCCAGCTCAAACAGAGTGTTTAAATAATAACATCCAGAGTCTCATAACATAATACGAAATGATCAGGTTTCATTCAAAAATCACTCATTGCAAAAAGAATTTCAATCGTGCAAGTTACTAAAAATGTAAACCAGGGGAAAAAAAAAACCAAGAAATGCTCAAGTGACTGTTAAAGTATTTAATTTGACAAGTGACTTAGATCGGAGAAAAATACGAGTGATTAGTCATTTGTTAGTTATTTATTTCAATGTCTTTAAGAATGTGACTAGAGAGAAGCAGGAAAAGCCTTATGATTACTACACCCTGAGCTTGACGCTGTGCTGAACACATCAAAGTTGGGGCCCTTGTGATGAGAGCTTGGAAGGAGAATGACAGGAAGGGAACAAGAGCACCCGGAGAACCATAAAGTAGTGGTCTTGAATTACAAGACGAAAGCGTCCAGACGTATAATGGGACCTGTATACTTGGAGACTTTTCTAGAAATAGCTAGAAAACAAAGCTAGAAAGAATCTTGTGGGTAGGAGTATTTTTAGCTTTTACTGGAGAAGATTTTTATGTTTTTCTGAGTAGGTATATTATCTGTTGGTGTTAGTAAAAATTAAAAATGCTTTAAAAATCTTCAACATTTTTATCTCTAGTGCACATTGCGGCTGTTTCACAGATTTTTGGGTGGATTTTGTAAATTTTTTAAAATGGAAAAGGATGGCATTCTTAAGTAAAGGGAAAAAAAGTACTGCTAATACTTTAAATAATTTATTTTACACCCCCATCACCTAGATCTGGCATTCATCAGCAATCACATGTGTTTAAAAGGGGCTTGAGGGATGAATGACTTGTTTAATTGTGTCACCAAGTTTTTCTTCTCTTGATTCCTGAGAAGAAGAAAAGAGATTAGATGTGTTTACTTAAGGGTAAGTAATAACTGAATGCTAGATGAGTATCTGAAACAGAAGTGGTTTATGTAGGCTTTGGGTTCTGCCTGATACTTATGCCCACCCAGAATGCTCCAAAACCCCATGTGTTCTCTCAGTTCAGCTTCCTGATTCTGAATCACATAAACTTTAATGAGTGACCTATTTGCAACTCTTCCAGATTGCAAGTAGTGATAATCAAAGCTTTTTCTGTAACTCCCTTCCTTGGATTTCCCCCTGTTGAGTCTTACTAAAGAGGGAGTCACATTCACACACATATACACACAAACTCATCAGCCAGAAACCCTTTAAAAAGTAAAATGAAAACTAAAATACAGCACTCAAAACAGCAATCTACAGCATTTTTGTACTATGATTTCAGAGTGAAATGAACTAGGCACATTGTTGTTTTTGTTTTTTTATAGTATCTGCCTTTGCCTACATGTGAATTTTTAGATGTAAAATAAAAGCTCTTTAGTAAATGCTAGAACCTACCTAATTGTTGAAATAACGATAAAGTGACATATGATGATACTTGGAAACGAAAGAAAGAAAGAATTGAGGTCTGTTATATTTTGATTTAGATTAAGCAATTAGAATGTATTAATGGCTCTTAGCTGTCTTTTAAGATAATTTTACAAATAGAGGAAATATCTTATTCACTTGTCCACACAAAGCAAAGCCACTAAACCATCAGTTTTATTTCATTCTTATTATTTTGTCTTTCCTCTGGAATTTATAGAAAAGATGTAAATTAAACTCTGAATGAATGAGGACTAAAGTGTGAAAAAATTACTATTTATATTTAATTAGTGGGTCAGCCATTATTACAAACTTTAGATGTGCATATTTATGAAGAAAAGTAGTACAATAGAAACAGGGTACTGTTTCTTGTTCTTGGTATTGTTCTTGATATACTCTTCAAATATTGAAGCCTCCAATCTATGCAAGTATAATTTATGTCATTAAAAATCTATAATGCTCTAAAGAAGAGTCATTCTTTTTTCCCATACTCTTTACAGAATAATAATTTCAATGCACACTAATGTGCTCCTATAATTAGAAAACTACAGTGGTCCTTTAAAAAACATTCCAGCAAAATTTAACATTATTTTATAAATTTTCAAATGAAAAGGAAGAGCAAAGCAATCCTAAAGCCAGCAGAAGAAAAGAAATAACCAAGATCAGAGCAGAATTAAATGAAATCGAGAACAAAAGAACAATACAGAAGATTAATAAAATGAAAAGTTGGTTCTTTGAAAAGATAAACAAAATAGACAGGCCACTCGCCAGGTTGACCAGAAGCAGAAAGGAAAGGACTCTAATAAGCTCAATTAGAAATGAGAAAGGAGAAGTCACAACTGATACCATGGAAATACAAAACATCATCTTCGAATACTACAAAAACCTCTATGCCCACAAACACGAAAACGTGGAGGAAATGGACAAATTCTGAGAAACATACTACCTCCCTAGGCTCAACCAGGAAGAAACAGAATTTCTAAACAGACCAATATCAAGCACTGAAATAGAAGCAGTAATAAAAAATCTTCCCACAAAAAAAAGTCTGGACCAGACGGGTTCACACCTGAATTCTACCAAGCCTACAAAGAAGAACTGGTGCCTACACTGCAGAAATTATTTGAAAATATCCAGAAGGATGGAGTCCTCCCAAACTCATTCTACGAAGCCAATATCACCTTGATACCAAAGCCAGGAAAGGACACAACAAAAAAAGAAAACTACAGACCAATATCCCTTATGAATATAGATACAAAAATTCTCAATAAAATCCTTGCAAACCGAATTCAAATGTACATCAAAAAAATAATTCATCACGATCAGGTGGGCTTCATTCCCGAGATGCAGGGATGGTTCAACATACGCAAATCTATAAATGTAATTCACCATATAAATAAAAGCAAGAACAAAGATTATATGATCCTTTCAATAGATGCAGAAAAGGCTTTTGACAAAATCCAGCACCCTTTTATGATAAGAACTCTTAACAATATAGGCATAGATGGCTCATACCTCAAAACTATTAAAGCCATATACAATAAACCCACAGCCAATATCATACTGAATGGGGAAAAATTGAAAGCATTCCCCCTTAAAACTGGCACCAGACAAGGGTGCCCACTATCTCCACTTCTTTTCAACATAGTGCTGGAAGTCCTGGCCACAGCAATCAGACAAGACAGAGGAATCAGGGGCGTCCATATAGGGGCAGAAGAGGTCAAACTTTCACTATTCGCAGACGGTATGATATTATACATAGAAAACCCCAAAGATTCAACCAAGAGATTACTGGAATTGATAAATGAATTCAGCAAAGTCTCAAGATACAAAATTAATACACACAAATCAATAGCCTTCATATATGCTAATAACAATCAAGCTGAGAAACAAATTAAAGATGCAATACCTTTCACAATAGCACCAAAGAAAATTAAATATTTAGGAACATATCTAACTAAGGAGGTCAAAGACCTATATAGAGAGAATTACGAAACACTGAGAAAAGAAATAGCAGAGGAGGTAAATAGATGGAAAACCCTACCATGCTCTTGGATAGGCAGAGTCAACATAGTAAAAATGGCTTTGCTACCTAAAGTGATTTACAGAATCAACGCAGTCCCTATCAAAATACCAACATCATTTTTTGCCGATCTAGAAAAAATAATTCTACGCTTCGTGTGGAACCAGAGAAGACCTCGTCTAGCCAAAGCAATCTTAAGCAAAAAGAATAAATTGGGAGGCATCTATCTACCAGACTTCAAACTATACTACAAGGCTATAGCAACCAAAACTGCATGGTATTGGCACAAGAACAGAGAGGTAGACCAATGGAACAGGACCGAGAACCCAAATATAAAACCAACCTCATAGAGTCACCTGATCTTTGACAAATTCCAAAAAAACGTACACTGGGGAAAAGATTCCCTATTCAACAAATGGTGCTGGGAAAACTGGATGGCCATATGTAGAAGACTGAAACTGGACCCACACCTCTTACCTCTCACAAAAATCAACTCACAATGGATAACAGATCTAAACCTAAGACATGAAACCATAAGAATTCTCAAAGAAAACGTTGGAAAAACTCTTATGGACATTGGCCTAGGCAAAGAATTTATGAAGAAAACCCCCAAAGCAATCACAGCAGCAACCAAAATAAATACATGGGACCTGATCAAATTAAAAAGCTTCTGCACGGCCAAGGAAACTATCACTAGAGTGAACAGACAACCTACAGAATGGGAGAAAATATTTGCATGCTACATCTCTGATAAAGGGCTGATAACCAGAATCTATGCAGAACTTAGGAAAATCAACAAGAAAAAATCAAACAACCCTATTAAAAAATGGGCAAAGGACATGAACAGAAACTTTTCCAAAGAAGACAGAATAATGGCCAGCAAACATAGAAAAAATTGCTCAACTTCTCTAATCATCAGGGAAATGCAAATCAAAACCACAATGAGATATCACTTAACTCCAGTGAGATTGGCTCATATCAAAAAATCCCCAAACAACAAATGTTGGCGGGGATGTGGACAGATAGGAACACTCATATACTGCTGGTGGGACTGCAAATTAGTACAACCTCTATGGAAAGTAATATGGAGATACCTCAAAGAATTAAAAGTAGAATTACCATTTGACCCAGCAATCCCACTACTGGGTATTTACCCAAAGGAAAAAAAGACATTTTATAATAAAGACATCTGCTCGCGAATGTTTATAGCAGCACAATTCACAATCGCAAAGTTATGGAAACAACCCAGGTTCCCGTCAATACACGAGTGGATTAATAAAATGTGGTATATGTATACCATGGTGTATTACTCAGCAATAAGGAATAATAGTGAATTAACACATCTGGTATTATCCTGGTTGGAGCTAGAACCCATTCTTCGAAGCGAAGTGTCACAGGAATGGAAAAACAAGCACCACTGGTACTCACCATCAAATTGGTACTAACTGATCAACACCTACATCACACAGGGCAATAATATTCATCAGGGGGCGGGTAGGGGGGAGGGGGTGGAGGGGCTGGGAAAAACTCTCACTGAATGGATGTGGGGAGCACAGTTTGGGAGATGACCACGATTGTAGCTCTGACACGGGCAGTGCATGGGCAATATATATAGCCAAAGTGTTGTACACCCATAATATTCTCAAATAAAAAAATAAATTAAAAAAAAAAAAGAAAAAAGAAATCATTTATAATCCCACTATCTTAATGCAATTTTCATTTTGGCCTGTTCCTTCCAGGTCTTGACCACATGCATAGTTATTGTTGTTTTTCAGACAAATTTGCATTCTATTTTTTCTTAATGGTGCTTTATCCTAAATTTTATTTTTATACAATTGTCATAATTATCATTTGTAATAGTTTTAATAATCTCATTTATGGGAATTTAACACATGGAAAAAATTCAATGGAAGAAAAAAATACTCTATAAAGATGTTCATGGCAGCCTTATACATGAAAATAAAATAATGGATACAATCATTGTCCAGTAGTGGTAAATCATAGCCTGTAAATTGGACGGACTATGACATTGGTGCTTTCAACAGTAGCCAAAAGAATGAAGATTCTGGTCATGGGTCTTTGGTCAGCTCCAGGGGCTCCAATAGTCAAGATGAGTTTCACAGTAGGTTGGGTCATCTTTCAGTGCTGCCTCCTATGTTATGTTTCTTAGAAAAAACCTCCCTTGACAGACAGAATGTACAGAGACTAAGAAGAACATGAGGCCCATGGATAGCCCAACCACTGTTGACGTTTAGAACAAAACAGAAGTGAAACAACCCCCCAAATTTGGCAGTGCTGCAAGCAGAGATGAGTTGGCGAGTTGTAGACATCATTCTTTCCCATCAGGTTTTGCTATAAGGAAGGACTGATGTGCTGAGTGCACTTATGCCACCTGGCTTTGAAAGCCAGAATAGGAGAAAGTAACCTAACAGGTAAAGAAATGGTGAGGAGAGATTAGATTAAACCACTTTGAAACGCTGGATGCTAGCAGCCTGTGTGAGGTTGATCCAATATAGATCAGAAATTCAGCTCCCTGTTATGGCCACAAACTGCAATTGTTTCTTCTATAGAAAGAGCTGACGTTGCGATGGATGCCCAGGGTGTCCTTGCAGTTCTGATCTGTGTCCATACAGGCAGGGCACATTGGCCAAATCAAATTGGGACTTCAAGTTTTCATTGGATATATTATAGTTGTCCCACTGGAAATATGTTTAAGAAAAATTTTAATTAGTGTCATTACCCTTAACTAAGGACCCTGAAAATATGTCAAAAAAAAAAAAACCCCAAATAAAGATAGAGTGTTCATGATAAGTTTGCTGTTCACTGATATATCATTAATAAATGTACCATTTCACCCACTTCAAGTTAAAGTAAAATGTCTAACACTTTAATGTCATACTTATTTTGAAATGAAATATCAAAAATAATTGCAAACTTTTCTTTAGTCCTGTGGTATCAAGATATGTATATATTGTTTTTCATCTATGGTTCCTGGCTCATGGCTCCCATAGCCTTGTTACAGTAAACAAAATATCTCTCTCAGATCTTCTCCTACCCTCCTGTTGCCTGCTGGAGAGGGTCCTGCTCCGTACCCTGGTGGAAGGAATGCTGCATAGAGAGGCCAAGAAGAATCTGGACAGACAGGCCGTGCTGGGTTTAGATCATACCCTTTTTGTCCAGTCACATTTTGACATGGTTGCCCATGATTCCACCATGCCTGTGTAATGAAGCCCTCATAAAAACCCAAAAGGATAGAGTTTGGAGAGCTTCCAGATAGTTGAACACATGAAGGGTCCTGGAGGGTGGTATGCCCAGGGAGGGCACAGAAGCTCGGCACTCTTTCTCCCATACCTCACCCTATGCATCTCTTCATCTGCATCCTTTGTAATATCCTTTATAATAAACTGGTAGATATAAGTGTTTCCTTGAGTTCTGTGAGACATTCCAGCAAATTAATTGAACCCAAAGAGGGGGTCATGGGAACCACAATTGGAAGCTGTTTGGTCAGAGGTCTCAGAGGCCCAGACTCGCAACTGGTGTCTGAAGGTGGGGGCAGTCTTGGGGACTGAGCCCTCAACCTGTGGGATCTAATGCCATCTCCAGGTTAATGTTGTCAGAATTGAATTGGCGGATGTCCAGCTAGTGTCTGCTGCAGAATTGATTGCTCATTTGGTGGTGGAGAGAGCCCCCCACCGTCTCAACATTTGGTCACAGATGTCTTCTGTGCTGATGATGGTTGTGGTGTGAGGGCAGAGGAAAAAATGGTTTTTGTTTTTCTCAAACAAGTACAATGAGATAATAGCCTAAAATATTAATCTATGTTTTCTTCCTTGGTCTTTCTTGTGACTCCCTACCATGTGAAGGGAAGGTAGCACCAACAGTTCTCAGTGTGTGTTTATTATAGCAGCAATGCAAAGATGCAAGAAAGTCAAGGTTCAGTTTTAGGTTCTCAAACACACATTTGACATTCATGGCAAGGATAGTAGTTGAACAGAAAAAGGTTTCGAGTTGTAAGAAAATCAGTGTCAAAAATCAGAACTCTGAAGAACTGAAGTATAAGTCTATGCCAAAGACAAGAGGTATAGGAGAATATTGGACAGATCCAGGTAGTCCACCTATCTAGGCTAGATAAACTTACCACAGTTTGGGGGAAGGACAAAATAGAAAAGGAGAGCCATGGTTAGAGGATGGTATGAGGGAACAAAGAATTCCATGCACATGCTTGAGGACACAGGAGTGCATTGCAACTCTGCTTTGTTTCCTGGGTGAGATCTAGGAGATGGGCAAGACCCCAGATATCTCCCACGTCATGGTACAGGTCATGATATCTTGGCAATGTGACAGGGAGAACATCTAAAACCTCACCCTGTCTCTAAGATGGGCACAGAAACAGGCTGAGAAGGCTGTTAGACCTATAGAGCCCCAAGGTCAGCACAAGGCTGGTGCAGAGGAACCATCTAAGGATTTAGACTGAAGACCAGATGAGACTTTGGTCATTGGTGAGTGTCAGAACAGACAGATGTCCCACTCTAGGGAGCAGCACAATATGCCAGCATGGACAGAGGAGAACAGGGCCCAGATGCCCTCCAAACTGCACGCCCAATGCCCGGATGTTATAGATCCTTTTGTATCTGAGATGCAACCTCAGAGAAATGGAAAGCGGATGGGGAAAACATTCTGAATTGGCTGAAGAAATTCTGCTCAACTAGGATTAATTTTATGTCATCCATGGAATGAAGGCTCAAGGAAGAAATTAAGTTATAGAAAAATTGACATTTTTGCACACCTGAATATGCAGTCTTTGAGATTCAATGTCTCTATATAGGTCTTTAGAATAAGGACCTAGGCAAAAATTTATATCAGAACCTTATAGATTCAAATAAAATACATATAAACGTTTAAATATCAGCCTTTGGTGGGGGAGGTTTTCACTTTATAGATTAGTTCCATCAAGATTCTAATTTTACAGCATCCTTATGAAATAAATGTCAATGCCGTTATAGTAGTTTCCCTTTGTGGAAGAAAAAATATTGTAATATAAAACTAAATTTAAATGGGGACCTTGATTCAGAAGAGCCAATAGGTTAGAACTGTGCTTTTGTGCCCTTTGGGGCACAAAACACATATACTAAATAATACTGGATCCCTGTTATGCTAAGTCTGTATCTGTTTCTTTGAGAAGAGGCTTTCACCTAAACATGGAGGTGCTATTCCAGCTGTTGTTTCTATAATCCCCCGGCCATAGATAATTGGCCCAAAGGTGGACAACTGACCCAAGCTAGGCCAAAGAGATTTTTCTCTTTTGGAAATTCAAAACTTAAAATACACAGGCTAGGAATTTTGGTAGCAGAGACACAGTGTGGGGAGGAAGGAAAGAACTTATGTAGTGAGGTTCCCACTGGAGTCTTGAAAACTTGATTTTCAAAAATCTTTGGATTTCTTGAAGTACTCTAAAGTCTTTCCATCATTTTTGCTTAAGTTAGCTACAATGGTTTTTGGTACTTAAAATTGAAAGAGTTCCAACTCATTCTTCTTACAATAATGTTTTTACTTAATGAAAAGAAAAAAATTGGCTTTAGGCAACAAGGCCCTACTACAATGTCCTAGGTGAAATCAGAAGATTTTGACTGGGGTGCTGGTTTCTATTTCCCTGAATGAATATACAAGACTTTTCACATCCCACTTCAAATATGTACAGAACACATGTAATACAAAATATTCTTTCTGAAATCAGCTCATGAAGGTTATTGAGCCAGCCCTATACAACTTAGCCCTTGTCCCTGTTTATAGTGAAACTGTTCCTGCAAGCATTTTAAATCTGATTTAGAGAATATCCATATCTGCAGATGTTTTTTCTAATAAGAAAGTGCTAGGGTGGCTTGAAAGTGAAATTAAGATTCCAGGTGTTCTTTTATGGCTTATTCCTGCCAATTCTGTAAAATGCTATTACAACAAACAATAAAGGGTTTTAGAGAGCACTTATAGTATAATACATCCTTCTACACAGTTACTGGTTTTGATTTCCTGTTCTGTCCCCTGGAGTGACCCATCCAGACCAGTGGCCCAGCCCTCTCTAGCCTTGCCCGTTATAGGAAACCCCTCATCACAGCCAGTACTATTACTTTTGATATTGTCTCTCTTCCTTTTCCCTTAGAGATTGTAAGTGTACTATTCAGGAAGAAGGGAATAAAACAAATATCTTAATTATAAGTTACTGATAAAATGTAAAAGTTTGCAGAATGAATTGTGAGCTGCCTGTTTCCTGTCAGACATATAAAGAGCTTGGAAGTCATCCTGTCTGTCCTCACAACAAGACAAAGCTAAACAAACTGAAAACCAACACTTCTTAGATTCCCCATCACAGGATTGAAGTCACAGGGCAAGAGGTTGCCCACAGAATTGAAGAGAAAGGCCAATACAGAGAAACATAGCTGACTGGGAACAGAAGCCAGAATTGGGGTAGGAAAACTTGAACTATAATTAACAAATTACTGGAGGCTCAGTGTGGATGAGCATAAGAGTTAAAATATTTGGGGAGCCAGTTTTAGGGGTTCCCCTAATTCTTTTGTGAGTTTTACCTCCAGGAGCCCCACCAGGTTCTGAATGAAGATTGGAGAAAAATCTCATGTTCCCAATGGGATGGAGAGGAGTAGCTTTTGAAATATTCCCAGAGTGTTCTGTTTCTCTCAAGGGAAATTATCATACCAAAGCTTGATTGTCATAGGTTTCATCAGAGCCTGTCTGACCTGGGGGAAGGGAAATGGGTAACTTCAGCCCTTGCTAGCCTTCCTGTTTCACCTAAAGAGGAAAAAAAGCTAAGCAGCACTGTGAAGGTCATAGCCCAGGGGCACAGACTCACAAAAGACTGGGACCCAATCAGAGGAGAATGCTTCCCCTCTCCCCATGCATTATCACCACATAAATGAGGCACCTGTATAATAACAGGGAATTTCACCTGAAAGAACTGCAAACCTCAGACTCTATTTAAGAAAGAATCTCTAGGGAAGCCCAAAGACAACAGAGGAGACAAAAACAAGGACACTAGAAAAAATTTTTAGCTTCTCACACCTACAACTATAGTAAACAGTAAATACAGCCTAACTCCTAGGCAGATAAACATAAAACCTCACACTAAAGACCAATTAACTTCATCATGTCCAGCTTCCAACAAAAAATTGTGAGCTACTTTGATCCAGAACCTAATTATACAGCCTCAGATAAAAGTAGGAGGCCTTAACCTTTTCACAGAGTCAAAGAAACTCTGCTCTCTAAATAAAAATATTCTAATACTCTTAAGTATTTTATAGATCTAATCAATCACTTCACATTATTCCTTTTTCTTTGTAAATAGTATTTATTAAATATTGAACATTGGCTAAATATTGAATACGTAAATACTAAGGATACATGTAGCCTGTAATGCATAAAACACAACAGTGACATGAATGAATGAACACCCATCTCCCACCATCAGCTTGAGAGTAGCTGAGGACCCTTGGATTTTCCTTGATCCCACCTCTCCACTTGCACCACCAAGAAGCTTCTGAACCTTGTGTTTATCATCTTCTTGCTTTTCCTTACAGATTTTAGTCCTTGTCTTAGTCTGTTTGTGTTACTATAACAGAATACCACAGACTAGGTAATTTATAAAGAACAGAAATTTCTTTCTCATGGTCTGGAGTCTGGGAAGTCCAAGATCAAGGTGCTGGCATTTCGTCTGGTGAGTGCCTTTCTGCTGTGTCCTCTCATGCCAGGAAGAAGAGCAAGCAAGAACAAACTCCCTCCATCAAGCCCCTTTATATGGGCACCTAATCCCAATTATGAGGGAGGAACCCTCATGGTCTAATAATATCACATTGGCAACACCTGAATTTTGGACACATTCAAGCCACAGCACTCTACTCCCATTCCCTCCACCCCCAATTTATGTCCTTCTCACATGCAAGATACAGTCATTCCATCCCAATAGCACCAACAGTCTTAACTCATTCCAGTATCAACTTTAAAGCCTCAGTCTAAAGTCTCATCTAGATATCATTTAAATCAGATATGAGTGAGATTCAAGGCACAATCCATCCTGAGGCAAAATTCCTGACCAACTGGGAGCTTATGACATGAAACAAGTCATGTGCTTTCAAAACACAACTGTGGGACAGGTATAGGATAGACATTACCATCCCAAAGGGGAGAAATAGGAAAGAAGGAAGGGGTAACAGGTCCCAAGTAAGTCTAAAACCCAACAGGGCAAGCATCATTAAATCTTAAGGCTTGAGAATAATCTTCTTTGACTCTATTTCCCACCTTCCAGATACACTGGGACAGGGATTGGTCCCTCAGGGCTCCAGGGGACCCCAAATCCATGCCTTTCTTGGGCATAGCCCATGCCCCAGCCCTCACAGACTGGAGTCAGTCAGTTGCCTAAGGCTCTTCCAGGCTGGCATTGCATGCCAGTGGTTCTATAGGTCTGGGGCCTTGGGGGTGGCCCTGCCTCCACAGCTCCACTAAGCACTGCCCTAGTGGGGCCTTTCTGTGGTGGTTTCACCCCTATGGTATATCTTTTCCTGGGTCCAGAGGCCTCTCAGGCACCATTTGAAATACAGGAGGAGGAAGTCATGCCTCCATAGTTCTTGTATTCTGCGAGCTTGAAGACTTACCACCATGTGGACACTGCCAAGGTTTATGGCTTACAGCCTCCAGAGCAGCAGTCTGAGCCACACCTGGGCCTGCTTGAGCCACAGCTGGGGTGGCTGAGGAGCACGGCACTGGGATGCTTGGAGCATTGGCACATTGGCAACACCTGAATTTTAGAGGGGGCACATTCAAACCACAGCAATCTTCTTGCTTTTCTTTGTAGATTTTCTGCATCTGTATACTGAAGATATGTTTTTAGTTTTGTGTGGTATTGGACTTTATATAAATTCAATTATCCTATATGCATTCTTCTGCAGATGGCTTTTTCACTCAACTCTGAGATTCATCCATGTTGATGCATGCGGCCATGGTTCATTCCTCGATTTTTTGTTTTTGCATCAATTTCTCTTTTGTTAAGATATGTTATTACTTTGTAGTTTTGATTTAAGCATTAAGAATCTATGTCAGCACGTTATTGTATACTTCCTATATATTTATATATGAATCAAAGCTTTTATTTTCTGATAGGTACATAGATTTTTATTTTATTTTTTTAGAATGGGGAGAGGAAGCAGAGAAAAGAAATTACAGTCAGAGAAAAAAGCCTGAGTAATGGTAAAAAGGGGAGACAAAGCAGTGCATGTTAAAAGCTCAGGCACTGTAGTGTTGCTGAGTGAAAAGTCAGAGGTAGGTGTAATAGGAGAAGAGCCTGGAGACTTAAGTGGGGACAGGTGGTGAAGTCCTTGTAGGAGGCATGGGAGCCAGAGGAGCTCAAGATATGGGAGGAGAGAGGAGACTCCTGATAGATCAAGTTTCCTCACAGGACAAGGGGCGATAGAGCCAGGAGTTCAGGTGGTAAGACGCCACTTGATCTGGAAGAGGAACACCTACTTCATTCCCTGAGCATGGAGTGAAGGAAAAAAAAGTGGGTATGGATGTAGAAGAGTTTATAGAAGTCGAACAGCCACTGCTCAATGGCTTTAACCTTCTCATTTGCAGAAGATAGTTTTCCAAGCTGTAGTACTTTTACTGCTGGTAATAATTTTAGGTGGTAGGTGGATGAACATTTTTAACAATTGTTATAGAGAAAATATCTTGCGTAGCATAATGGGGACCTGGATAAAACAAATTAAAAATGAAATGATTTAAAGAAAAAGATTAAGTAAATGACAGTCCCAGAGTAAACGATTAGGGCAAAAGTCATGAAGGTGCTATGTGAATTGATGGAGGTTGGGGGCCTTGGTGTAAGAGATGAGACAAGGTATCGAGAGAAGAGAGCCCCGGGGGGTGTGGGCTTGAGGAGTGTGGCGAAGGTTTGCAATAGCCATTGACGAGGCGGCCACGGTGTTCTGGGAAGGTGGAAGAATTGAGGGGCTGTGCTGTGAGCCCGGCTGAGGCTGCAGACTCGTGAACTTTGTACTTCAGCCAGACTGCATGGTCGTAAGATTTGTCCCAGAAGCTCAGCCACTTGTAGAAAGGACTGAGAAGACAACATGGAACCTGGGATTGGGTTTTGCTTGGAGATGCAGTGGAATTGAGGGAACCTCTGAGAAAGGGATCCAAGTGATCAATCATATAGCACAATTCCACTTCTGGGTATACACCAAAAAGAATTGGAAGGAGAGACATGAAGAGATGTTTGCACACTCTTGCTCGTAGCAACACTATTCACACTAGCCAGGAGGTGGATCCACTGATGGATGAATGCATGAACAACACATGCTATGTACATACAGTGGAATATTCAGTCTATAAAAGGAATGAAATTCTGATTCATACTACAACATGGATGAACCTTGAAAACATTATGTTAAGTGAAAGAAGCCAGACACAAAAGGACAAATATTGTATGATTCCACTTACATGACAGATAGTCAAATTTAGAGGTAGAAAGTAGAAGAGTGGTTACCAGAGACTGGGAAGAGGGGGAACGGGAAGTTACTGTTTAATGGGTCCAGAGTTTCAGGTTGGGATGATGAAAAAGTTCCAGAGATGGACAGTGGTGGTGGTTGCCCGACATTATGGGTGTTCTTAATGCTACTGAATGGTGCACTTAAAATGGTAAAAATGGTAAATTCTGTTATGTATATTTTACAACAGTAAAAACCCAGGATTTGGATATATTTATTTAAAGAAAAATAACCAACATGGTAACCACGTACTTGATGAAGTCTTATAAATTCTGCCTTTACCCCCTGGGCCCTGCAACCGCCCTGACTGAGCTGAGTCTCACAAGATCTTTCGGGAACTTAACTCTCCACTTCTCAACCTACTTTCTCAGAGAGAGTCACAATCAGGTGTGCAATGCAGAACAGAAACCCGCCCTTACTCGGTATCTCCCCCGCTTCTCAGGAGCCTCCGCCCACCAAAAACACAACCCCTGCCTCCTTCCCTCGCCACGTTTCTCATCACCACCTCTCACCAGACAAGCCAGGAGCCCACATGCCAATCAATTCACACTCGGAAATGCCCACAGGAGTTGCCGGCCTCACCCTAGTTCAGCATCCAAATTTAAGCCAGAAGGGACCCACAGGTATAATAAGTAAGATATAACATTTTGTTCTGAAATTAACTTTTTACTTTGTTTTTACGCCTTACAGGAAGCAAGTGAAAGGGAGGGGTCATGTCTTACTCAATTATGTGTATTCCCAGCACCTAACACTGTGCCAGACACATAGAAATAGGCATTCAGCAACTTTATCCAGCTAAACTGGGGATGTTCAAGCCAATTCAACCAATTGAACTAACATTTATTAAGTACCTGTATTAGTTATCTATTGCTGTGTAACAGATTACCTCAAACTTAGTGATAGATAACATAATCATATCTTTTACAACTTCAGTGGGTCAGGAGTTTAGGCATAGCACAGGAGAGACAGCTCATCTCTGCTTCTTGATGACTGGAGCCCCAGGTATAAGACACAGAGGCTGGGGCTGGAAACATTTGAAGCCTCATCCACTTACATACCTAGTGCTTCATGTTGGTGTCACCGCATGTGGCCTTTCCATGTAGCTGGGGATTCTCCCCGACGTTGTGTCTGGGTTCCAAGGGCCAGCATCCAGTGAGAGAGAGAGAGGTAGAAGACATATTGCCACATATGACCTACCCTCAGAAGTCACACAGCTTCATTTTTGCAACATAGTATGGTTGGGACAGTTACAAGCTCTGCCTAGGTTCGAGGGAAGGGAACATAGACCCTGATGGAGGTGTGCTAAGGTCATTTTGTGAGAAGAGCATGTGGGATGGGATAGGTATTAAGCGTGACCAGCTTTAGAAAATACAACTTGCTAATTATGCGTCAGGCACTGTTAATATTTTTTCCTATGCTTTTCTTTGGAATCTCTATTTAAGTTGTTTAGATGATTGTATAGAAATCAATGTTAGCAACATTCTTTTGTTTCTGTTCTTCTACATCATGTTCTCATAAGTCTAAAAAATCAGAATGTAACTGGTCATCTTTTTTCACGGTTCACGACAATTTGCTTGTTCAACAAGTATTTCTTGAGCACCATTACCAGGCACTAAAGCTAGTTGCTGAGGAGAGAGGTGAACAAAATGTGAACAAAACAGAAATGGTTTCTGCCCACATGGAGGTCGTGGTCTGGTTGGTGACAGAAGAATGCACAATGGCCATCAATTTATTTATGTGCAGAGTCAAGACAGAATAGAATAGTGGAATGATGGACTGAGAAGGGTGTAAGGGACTTCACGAGGGCCATCCTTCTTCCATGGTAGACCATGTAGACCAGACAGTTGACCATTCTGTTTTTAAACCTAGCCAGGATATAAAAGAGGAAGTTTCTACTGTTAAAGGCTCATTGCAATTTAAGCTCATTTGTCTCTTGTCTGGTCTTCTGTGAAGCCGTAGAAGTAATCAGTTCCCTACTTAGAAAAACTTGTTATGTATTAAGTAATTGTTATTGAGTCACTTAGTAGCTTTTCCTTTTTCTAGCGAAACTTTCTCAACTTTCAAAACTTTTTCTCATAGAGGTATTATTTATTCTTTAATTTTAATATTTTATATTTTTTCTATAGGGAATCTCAAACTGTCCACAGGATTTTGAATAAATCCGAGAAGCCAAGGAGCGTGAAAGGATAACTTTTTGGCCTACAAATGTTGTCCTTGTCTGAGTACACACTGCTGTCACTGGCTTTTAATGTAACATCACATTGTTTATGTGTATCTTGAAGTCAGGACAGTTCATTGACTTTTCTATCCTTCCCTTTGTTGTGTGGGTTCCAACTGGTGTTTTTAGCCTTGTTTTAGTTTGTGCTTTGTTCTTGAATGTCCATATTCAAACCCACCATCACCTTATTGAAATGAGCTCTGGGATCCTATTTGCTTATTTTGATATTTTAAATATATTAGCATCCTTTCTGACCTAGGATTGAATGTTTGAATATAATGTGTTTAGACAAACTACTTCTGAACACCCCGGACCTAGTTTCATTCATCCAGCAAATACTTATTGAGCATCTCCTACATGCTAGGCAGTGTGCAAGGTGCTAGTGATCTAATGCTCAGCTAAAACAGGCATGGTCCCTACCTTCTTGGAGTCTAGAGTCCAGCAGGGGAGGTAGACATTAATTGAATTATAGACGTCCCAGGAAAATTCTTACTTCATAAGAGGCAGAACCATGAGCTCTTTTGGAAAGATTTGAGTGTTGGGGGAAGAGAACCTGATTTTTTAGTTAAATAATTTTTAATTTTAGATCATTTTTAGTTTTACAGAAAAATTGAGAGTTAAGAGCACTCCCATATACCCAGTGTGCAGTTTCTCCTATTATTATCTTATATTAGTATGGTATATTTGCTACAATTAGTGTACCAATATTGATACATTCTTATTTACTAATGTCCATACTTTGTTCAGATTTTCTTAGTTTTTCACCTAATGATCTTTTTCTGTTCCAGGTTTCTATCTAAGATATCACATTACATTTAGTCATCGTCTTCTTAGGCTCCTCTTGGCTGTGACAGTTTCTCAGACTTCCCTTGTTTTTGATTACCTTGACAGTTTTGATGAGTACTGAGCGGGTGTTTTGTAGAATGTCCCTCAGTTGAAATTTGTCTGATGTTTTTCTCATGATTAGTTTGAGGTTATGGGTTTTTGGGAGGAAGACTACAGAAGCAAAGTGCTATTTTTATTGCATCAAATCAAGGGTACCTACTAGCAACATGAATTATCACTGTTAAAGTTGACCCTGATTGCCTGCCTTAGGTGGTGGTCGTCAGGTTTCTCCACTGTGAAATTACTTCCCCTTCCCCACCATAATCTTTGGAAGGAAGTCATTATGTGAAGCCCATTCTTAAGGGGTGGGCAGTTATGTTCTACCTCCTTGAGGACACGGGCTGAATAACTTATTTGGCATTTTTCTACATGGGAGATTTATCTTTTCTACTCCGGAAACCTGATTTAAATAACCAGCTTTGTCATTTGCCAGGTATGCAACCTCTGGCAAGTTCCTTAACCTTGATGATTTTGTTTCCTTATCTTTAAACTCTGTCTTCTTCACTTAATTTTTTAAGATAAGTAACCCAAAATGCTTTGTGCTTTATGAACTATGACTACATGAAGGTCTTAGTAATTGTTCCTCTTAGTTCAGATTTCTTATTCCAACCAGAGAGAGCCTCTCTTGGAGGCCATCTAAGCAATGCTTTTCCACAGGGTATGGGGGCAGTGGAGCAGGCATAGGTGGACAAGGAATTATGGCCTGGGGGAGGGCTGGTAGTTTTTGCCTTGGGGATACACCCCCAGGCCCAAGTAGGGAGTTCTACATTGCTTTAAATTCCTTCCCTTCCTGCCAGGAAAGCTCCTAATCTGGGGTGATTGCTGCAGTTAAGATTACCCAATATAGATAGTTGAAGGCTATTAACCAGGTCAGAGGTATGAGGGGAGAAAAAGGCTTTTTCTAATCAGGTGGTATGAAGAAAGCCTGAGGTCAGAAGCATTTTGGCTCAAGGATTTTAGTAGCAGCCTCCTTCCCCTACCCCTTCAGGTTTGCTTCTGCCTTAGACTCTCTTAAGAGTATTTTTGGTTTCAGTTTTGTGCCAGTTCCTAATGCCATTGCATACTTGTGATTAGGACGACTGTCTTTATAAAGGATACTTGAAAGTCAGGTTTGAACAAGGCACATGCACGTTCTTTCCAGAGGATGTTAAGCTTGTTGACTGGAAACCTGCCTGCCAGAACAAGACCTTCCTCGCACACCAGAAACAATCTGCTATTGTCTGCAGGATAAAACCGTGCCAATAAAAAACGAAAACTTTTAGCTGAGAGGAAGAATACTGCATTAACTGCTTCACCACTAAAAGTGATTATGGGAAAGGATAAAGAAGGTGAAATCCCTCTCTTTTGTTTTGGGCCCGGAAATACACACATCACACAAATGTGGTACCCAGAGCAAGGTTTGTCATCTGCTCTATTACAGCACAGTGCATGGGTCACTCCCCATGTAGGCACTTGGCAGGGAGAGAGCTCTTCCTTCATTCTGAGAGTTCTGAACGCTGCCAGGGATGAAGGCTGGGTGCCCCCTCCATTTCCTTTACGTTGGTCTTTGTCCCAGAAGCTGTTACCACAGGGACGGTGTCCTGCCAGGACTTCAGGGAAGATAGAAGTGTGCATAGATTTGAGAACATCTTAATGGAAGAGGATGAAATATAGCGTCCATGGAGGAAGCCAAGGAAAGAGAAGTGAGAGAGAAAAGACCAAAGAGAGTAAACTGAATCAGGTAATGGGGAGGCTTGTTGATTTTATAATTCTTTAATTTGTGGCTTAATGAGAGTGAGGGGCAGGAAAAGATAGGATGAGGAACTAAAATTATCAAAGCCCCCTGTCCCATCTCCTCTAACCTCTGATGAATAAAAATAAAGAAATATTAATTAGATCTATGTAGGAACTCTGTTTACTTTCTTCCCACAGTGTGTGGCAGCATCTGACCCCCACTGAAACTGGTGATATTCTGAGCCCCCTACTATTCACCTCACTACTGGGTCTACTCTAAATTTCCCATCCTCACACACACTTCAGCTTTGATATTTAAAAATTCAAGTACTATGCAACAACTCAAGACTCCAGGAATTTTGGAAGGTCCTGGCTTCATGAACAATCATTAAGGGGTAAAGAAATGAACTGGGCAATGGTCAAAGTTCTCTCCTATTAAATAAGAACAACCCACACAGAACAACAGCCTTCAGAGAAGAAGACCATTCCTGAGTTACCAAGATTCCTAGTCAGCTTCCCTTCCAGTTTTATGTGTTACAAATTCATCTGTGATCCTTTGTAAACTATCTGTGGTGGTGGTGGCAGGGGTGGAAATTTGCCCTTGTTTTAAAGTTTGGGTCTGATCATTTCAGTATCTGAATCACCACTGGGTCTGGTTCTAGTGTGGTTTGTTTCTCTTAGTCGTCTCTCTGGGTGTGCTTGATAATCTTTCACGGAAGGCTGAACACTGTTAAGAATTGTGGAAGATCTAGATGGCATTCTCCTTCTTCATAGAAAATGTTATTTAGCTTTGGGAAGGCCCGTAGTATAGGAGCAGATCACCTTAATCCAATAAGGGAGCAAGCTGATTTGAAGCAATTGACTATTTTGGGTTTGCCCTTACTTTGCGGGTATAGGAAGTCCCAAACGAAACCCTGGAATGTTTACTGGGGCACCCCCACGTGGGTGGTCCCCGAATTCCATTTTTAAAAATCTCTCCAGCACAGTGAGGTTGCCAATAGCTCTGCTTAGTGTTTCAGCCTCTTAGCAAGTGCTTTCTGGATCAGCTTTTCTCATTCTAGGGCTGAGCCACAAATGGGTGACTGTCGCAAGAGGGAAGTAGCTTGAACTGTCAGGCTTATTTGCCTCTGTTTTCCTTCTCTCTAGGATCTTGGTCTCTCTTGTCATGGCTCTCTTGATAGTCTCCTGTCTCTCCAGCCCCAGTAGACTGCTAAAACCTTCACTCAGCTTCCCAGCCTCTCTGCCTCAGCTCCATTAATTTTTCTTCTTTCAAGGATGTTAACCCCCTTAAGGTTTTGACTACTTTCATAGTTCTTTAATGCTACTAAATAGAGTTTTTTTGGTGTGTATATATTGTCCTGCTTTTCTAGTTTTTCTAGGACTACTGGAAGAACTGGTCTACTATAAGCCAGAAAGCAAAGTCCTGCCCTTGTTTTACTTACTACAGATGGAAATGTTTTACAGGTTCGCAATAAACTGAATTTTTATGTCTCCCTTCCCCAGATTCCTATGTTGAAATCCTAACTCCCAAGGTGATGATATTAGGAGGTAGTCCTTTAGGAGGTGATTAGGTTATGAGGGCAGAACATTCATAACTAATATGAGATAATAACTAATCCCTTAATGGGATTAGTGCCCTTGTAAAAGAGACCCAGGGAGATTCTTCTTACTCTTCCACCATGTGAGAACACTGGGAAAAGACTGCGTTTATGAACCAGGAAGTGGACCCTTACCAAACGCCAAATCTGTTGGCACCTTGATCTTGGACTTTTCAGCATCTAGAACTGTGAGAAATAAATTTCTATTGTTTGGAAGCCACCTAGTCTAAGGTATTCTGTTATAGCAGCCAGAAGAGACCAGGATAATTTTTCTTTCTCTTCTGCCTTGTTTTGAACCTTTGTCTTTAAACCCAAGGAACCAAAGGTGTACTTGTTTGGCTTTATGTATAGTTTAAATATAAGAGGTCTTATATCTGGGATTGTGTATGTGTGTCTAAAGAACAGGAGTTCATATTTCTTGCTTCTCCCATTGTGCCTTACAGAGTAGGTGCTCTAGAATAACTGTTGAATAAATGAATTTTGTAGTTACCATCTTACTGGTTAGAAATTCCCCCTCCCTGGGAATGCAGCTGAATCATCCAGGGTGTCAGCTGGATGGAGATTTCCTGCCTGAGATAGGACAGAACATCTGCGTCTCTCCTGAGGCAAAGGAGAAAGGAACCCACAAGGCAATAGTGATGACTCTAGTTGATCTCAAAGTCCCTTCCAACCCTAATAGTCTGTGTATCTGTTATTGAACTCGTCCTCATTCTTTGGTCCCTTAATTGAGGATTTGTTAAAGACAGTGCCACATCTGCATCTTTGTTTTCTCAGGCCATGCACATGCTCAGTGACACTGTGACAAGGGAGACTTCAGTCTGGGTGCTCATTTTGCATTAACTCTGTTCACTACTGTTTCCTAGGGTTGCCATAACAAATTACCACAAACTCGGTGGCTTAAAACAACAGCAATTTATTCTCTCACAGTTCTAGAAGCCAGAAAGTAAATCAAGGTGTTGGTAAGGTTTGTCCCTTCTGGAGGCAGGAAGGAAATAGCATCCCATGCCTCTCTCTTAGCCTCCGGTGGCTGCCAGCAATCCTTGGTCTTCCTTGGCTTGTAGAGTCATCACTCCAGTCTCTGCCTCCATCTTCCCATTGCCTTATTCCCTGTGTGTTTCTCTGTGTCTGCTTCTCTTATAAGGACACCAGTCATTGGATTTAGGGTCTACCCTAAATCCAGGATGACTTAATAACAAGAGCCTTAATTAGTTATATCTACAAAGACCAGTATTCCCAAATAAGGTCATATTCTGAGGGTCTGGGTGGATGTGACTTTTTGAGGGACACTATTCAACCCACTATAACCACCAACATCAATCTTAAAACATTGAGCTTTATGAGGGCAGGGATTGTCTGTCTTACTCACTATGGGATCCTCAATGCCTAGTACATTCAAGGCACTTAATATTTGTTGAATAAATGAACTAATGAGGTTGAATTAGGGCCTAAGTGTTAAGAACTCTGTACCTGTTGCCAGCTGCATTCAAATTAAGATGCCGTTCATGGGCCAATCTTCTAGGGTACTTGCTCGTCATGAATTTTCAATGTGTTTGTATAAGCTTTTATGCCTCAGCGGACTGGGAGGAATGCAATCCACCAGTGAAAAAATGTTCCTTTATAGTGTCCTTTTAGAAAACTAATCTTTATATTATTTCCTTGCTTTCACTTTCTCTCTTCTTATTTCTCTGTTGTTTTCTTCCCTTTTTTTCTGCTGGATTACCTGTTACCTGTTCTGCTTCCTTTTCAGTCCTCCTTGTCTTCTTCTTTGCACGTCCTTTTCTTTCTTCCTTTCTTTTTTTTGTCCTTTCCTTTTTTCAACTCCTCATAATTGTGCTTTTAAAAGTTATGAGTCTAGAATGTTGTGTATATTATATATTAATAATATTAGTGACGTATTACTAATATATATATTTAAATAAGATTTAGACCAAAGGGGGTCACAAACACTCAGGCAGATTTGAATCTGACAAAAGAGAATGATACTTATTTAGTGATTTTATGGTTTCCCTGAAGAAAGGAGAAGCAACCCATTTTGTTTTTTAAATAAGTTGTAACAGGAAGAAACTTCCCTGTGTTCCAGCATATGGTCTTTTAAGGTAATACTGTCTGCATCTTTTCTAACGATTAAACTAAGACATAATGAGTGAGACGACATTATACATAATAAGCTGCTAGCCCATCTGACTACGAGATCCTTTCTCACGCCGTTTCCTGCAGGGTGAGATTGTATGGGCGCCTGCAAGTATCTAAGCTTGCTGCACTGTCTGAGCATCCCTATTACCTTTCTGAGCCTCAGATCCAGTTCTTTGATTTGTTCTCTCAAGCTCCTTAAAGCTTCTTCTATGCCAGTTTGGATCGTATTTAGGAATCTTGATGAATATGCTCATTATCTAATACAAAGTGACATAAAACACTCCTGCCACGAACTCTGCCACATAACCATACCCTGCTGAACTCCCGTGATTCATTCAGTACTAGATTAACAGCATTTATGTTATTCACGTATCTCTGTTGACCTTGATCTGCTAGAAACTCCCTCCTTTTTATCTCTGTTCCATACTGGGGAGGTTTTGTCCCACATTAACAATGGTTCTTTTGTACATCAAAGCACACCCCCCTAACATCCTAAGTTTTAATTTTCCTTGCATGCATAATATGTATCTCTCTTCTGTTCACTGTCTGTTACTTCTTACCTAGGTTTAATTGATGAATAATAGAATTTTCTACTTATTTTGAAAAAGAAAACTACTTAAAAATTAACCTTTTAGTGTCTCACAAAAAAAGACTATTCAGCTTTGTGAATAAAAAATGTTTACAGAAATAATTTTTTTCTTCTCTTTTTCAAATTTAAGAAATACAGATTGTATACTTAAGCAGAAATCTAGTCTCATATACTTCCGGTGGATTACAGTATTTATTTGTCTTTGAAAAGAAGAGTTTTAACAATACTGCAATATCCCTATTTGGGTTGAGTGTTGAAAAATTTTTCATATGTAAAAATACAATTTTTCTGTGAGTAATGATACAGACATTGAATAAAGGTTTTTGGGCAATAATTCAGTGAATTAATTCTGTCATACCTTTTAGTAAACTTCACTGAAAAGCACTTACTGAAAGGCAAACAATCAAACAAAATCAGCAACAAAATCTAAAAACGAAAACCTCAAAACCCAGGAATCTTTCTGTAAAGTGTATCTTCCCTACTCTCAACAAAATATCTTAATTGTAAAGCACCTCCCTTTGGTTATGTTTACCTTCAATTAGCCCTTTTTTTTTTTAATATATCAGTGAATACTTATCTGGTGTTTAGTAATTCTGTGTAAAATATTTGTAACTCAGTTTTCCAGTCAATTACTGTAGTGGCAGCAGTAGGTGGGTAAAATCTTTTAACAACTTCTTTCATGGAGTCCAGTTCAGAGTATTCAAGCAGTCTCTTGTTTTTACTTGAAGATTCAAATTTTTATTTAATGTATTTATTGTTCTGGCATATTACTTCTCTGTGAGAAGGTATTCCATAAGTGTTTCTGCTGGCAAGATGTATAATGAGAATTACCTACCTTTTTTTTTTTTTAAATTATCCAAATTTTCAAACTTTAGTGTGTACAGATATTACCTAGGCAGCTGTTTAAAAATGCAGATTCTTGAGTGTTCCCTATTTTGAGAAATGCCAACTTAGTAGATCTGGGGGTAAGGTTCCAGTAAGAAAGATCTGGGGTAAGAAAGCAGCCTTGTCGATTCCAATGTGCTTGGCTACAGACCATACTTTGAGGAACACTATTCTAAAATATTATGAAGGAAAGAACTTAGTTCTCTTGCTGAGGATCTTGGAGTCTGAAGGTTTGAAGGATACAGTGGAAATGCTTCCTTGAATGCATATTTTTGCACCTAGACCTACAACAAAGATGTATAAAATATATAAATTAGGAAGAAGATACAGTTCATAGATTTGGCTTTTAATATCTTGCTGAGAGCAGGAAGAGGGAACCCTTAAAGAAATTGATTTAGGAAGTGATACAGAGTCCCAGGTCTTGCAGGAGGTGGGAGTGGCAGGATATTCTCCTCTTTACCTGTATTGGGCTTATTTAAAATAAACTGGGCCCCGTGATTACTCATACAAAAGACTAGGACAGGCCAAAACTGCCCCATGGGAATGAGATTATTCACAGCCCATTTATACTTGTTTTTTAAGTCTTCCCCTAATTGTCCTATAGGGATACTTTGGAAATGAAGTGATTCAAATCATTAGACAGTTTTTAATTCCTCCAGGTAAATTGCTCATTTCCCCAGATGAATAGGTGTGGGGCTATTCATAGTCTGCATTAACGTAATTAGTGTAGAGCCTACTTTAAAATTAGGTCATATAGTTAATTGTTTCTATCTACATTTAGCTTTAGTTAATTATATGAGATAATATATGTGAAAGTGCCTAGCACAGAATCTGGCATGTTTTAAGTACTTGCGTCCAATTGCCCATTTAGCATCTCCTCTTGGGTAACTTGCAACCACCTCAAACTCAACATAAGCCATATTGAATCATCTCTGGTCTCCTCTCCACACTCTTCCCCAAACCACCCACTTACTTGAGCCAGAAACCTTCGTTTCATCCTTGATGTCTCCCTGTCTTTCTCCCCTCCAAATCCTGTTGATCTGACTTCTTAAATATCTCTTGAATCATCCATTTGTTCCTTGCTCTTGGAATACGGCAGTGAACCATTTCTGTCTCATACAAAGTTTCTAGGCAGATTACATGTGATCAACCTCAGGTACATGCAAGGAACAGAGAGGGTGAGTGTGCAAGAGGGATGGGAGCCAGAACACAAAAGGCCCTGTAAGCCATGGCAAGAATTCTGAAGTGTTATCCTAAGAACTATGGGAAAAATTTGAAGAGTTTTGATCATGGGAGTGACGCGATCAGATTTGTGTTTTACAAACGGTCCCGTTCATGTCTCTCCAAGCTGGTTTACCACAACACCTAGTCACAACCGCCTGTCCTCAGCAGCATTACATCCAGTCTCCTTTGCCTCGTTCCTCTGCCCCCCAAATCTGATTATGTACTCTCCCGTTTCAAATCTTTTAATGACTTCCCAGTGCCCTCAGGATAAAATCCAAATCCTTTGACAGGGGTTCCCAGACTAATGGTTATTGTTTACCTTTCCAGCCTCTTCTCTTACCACTTTCCCGCTCTCACACTCCAGGTGCACTGAATTTCTTTCAGTTATTTTAATGAACTGTGGTCTCTATTATGCAGATCTTCCTGTTCTCCATGCCTGGGCACCAACTCTGTCCAGTTCTGTTTGGGCTGGTAAATTCTTTCAGCTTTATTTTGCTCAAGGTGACTTTTTCTAACTCTTGTCTGTGTGAGGCCTCTGCTAATGATCACCGTCTTTCCCCGTTGTAACATTTATCATGTTTCTCTGCTAGACTTATACTCTACCAGTGTCTGTCCTGGTCATTTCTTCAACCACAGATACTTGCACAGTGCCTGCCACCTGGCAGGTTCTCAGTACACACCTGCGTACCTGCGTAATGAATGAATGAACAGTGCCTATTAGCTTCTTCTAAAGAGGTCCTTAGGAAAAAAGAATACTGTATGTAAAAATGACATACCTGCTTAGAGTTTATATGACAAATTTTAGTCAGTAGTGTTGAGAATAAAGGTAACTGAGTTTAATTTTAGACAGGGATGTGTGATCTGATAGATGAGGCAAACAGGAAAGAACAGAGAAAAAAAATTATGTCTATTCTAAATGATTGATGCTAAGTTATTGTTATACAGAATCAATTTAATCAGTTGCATAAAGTTTTCACTTATTCCTTTCATAATCATAATAATTAATATTTGAAAAATGCTTTATATTTTATAAAGTGCTTTGTGTACACATAATCTTATATCCTAACAACACTATATTATTATTACCCTCCTAAAATTAGGAGGCCTGGCAGTGACGCAAAGTGACTCCCCAGCAGTAAGTGGCAGACTGGGGCGTGAACCCATATCCTGACCTCAAATCTCACCCTCTTCTGCTGTGTCATAGGCCTCCCCTAAATGTTTGAAAGCAAAAACGAAATAGCTGGTCATTGGTGGGTGCTGTTTCATGCGTGTCATTATTTAATCCATTAAAATGTGAAAACAAACAAGAGGGGAGGAAAAAAACAACGGGGAAGATGACATCTGTGAACGGGAATTGACCCAGTTTCTGAAATATTTGCCTGCAAAAGGTGCAGCAGCAGTGCAACGGTGCGCCACACCTACCTGGGGTTCTCGGTAGGCAGGTCGACCACCTGAAGAAGACCCTAATGGTGAGAGGCTTCCAGTTGCTGTCAGAGTTTGCCATTGAATCGTCAGTCGACTAATAGTGATGACAACATTCTACATGGCTCCTGGGGAGGCTAAAAGGCAGAGGTTAAAAAGAAACAAAGAAAGAAATATAGCCCTGATGAAAATTCTAATCTACAGGGGAAATAAGCCCTCAAAACCTCCACCAAGTCTGATGAGAATGACTAAGACTTAAGTAAGAGCACATGATTTAATGAGTCTATGCCAGTGGTTTTCCAAAAGGCCACACATTGCAATCACCTGAGGAACTTAAAAAATTTTGATACCCAGACTGTAGCCCCAAGCAGTTAAATCAGATTCTGTGAAGGTGAAGACTAAGCATCAATAATTTTAAAAACTCCCCAGTTGATTCCAATGTTAGGGCAAAGTTAAAGCTTGAGAACTGTCCAGAATACTCCTCTTTTGCTAATTTGACAGGAGTTATCCCAATCTTAGCTTTATGACCCTTGATGCAGTGTTTCTGATTATTTTAAGAAGTGCGCAGAAATTCCCCAAATATTGAACCAAGCATTCATTTAAGCCTGCTTTAATCGAATGAGCACATTACAATGACCAACATCCACTAGAGCACCCATGAAAGCCCAGCACAGGGCTAAGGGCTTGATCTAAATTATTTCATTTAAATGATTTGAATTCTCATAACCCTGAAGTTTCAATATTATCCTGTTTGATGATAACTAAAACAAAATTTTAGATAATTATATTACCTGCTTAAAGTCATACAACTGGTAAAGAGTGTCAGAGACTGCTATGGTTTGAATGTGGTATCCCCTCCAAAATTCATGTTGAAACCTAAACACCACAGTGGTGGTATTGGAAGGTGGGTCCTCTGGGAGGTGATAGGTTATAAGGGCAACTCCTTCAGGAATAAATTAGGGCCCTTATAAAAAGGGCTTGCAGGATCCTCTTTTTTGTTCTTTTGCCATCTGAAGACACAGTGTTCTTCACCTCCGGAGGATGCAGTACAAGGTGCCATCTTGGAAGCAGAGAGCAGCTCTCACCAAATGACTGATCCTGCTACCACCTTGATCTTGGTTCAGTTGTTCCCAGCCTCCAGAACTGTGAGAAATAAATTTCTGTTTTTTATAAATTACCCAGTCTCAGGGATTCTGTTATAGCAGCACAAATGGACTAAGACAGAGACAGAATTAGAACCTGTCTGCCTGCTTTTATAGCCACCAGCCTCTAAACCATTCTGTATAATCACTGGGCAAGAGGTGATATTAAATAACAGCAAACCATGTATCCAAAAATGTTTGGACTTACTGGGACTCCTACTGGAGGTAGAGTATTGTAGACTTAGGTTCTATTTCTACTATTGCTTTGAAAACCTATGAAAATTTAATTTTTATGCCTCAGCTTTTTAATTAAAAATGGACAACCATTTTAAAACAAATTTTATGTACTTTCTTCACATATACAGGCCCATGTGACAAAATTCAAAGAGTTCCAAAGAGTATTTAGTGGAAAGTAAATCTCCTTTCTACACCTATCTTCCAGGCACTTTGTTCACCAGAGACTGTGGTCTGCATATTTTACTGTATTCCAGTAAGGAGAATGCAATGACTGTCATTGACTTAGACTCTTCAAGATTGATCTCCTGGGGCTGGGGAGAGGATTAGCAAAATAAGCTTGTTAGCAAAACAGAAGACACACAAGAGTGTCTGCCATGGTTTAAATGACCTGTCACTTATATAGCAAAATGCCCTATTGATGGCAATTTCTAAACTTTTGCTAATATAAACAGTGCTACAGTGAAGATCTTTATATAAATGTCATTTGCACATGTACAAGTATTTTCTAGACATGGAATTTATGGGTCAAAAGTATGTGCATTTAAATTTTGATTGATATGGCCAATTGCTCTCCCTAAAGGCTGTATCCATTTATACTCTCACTAGCAACAATATAGTGCCTAGTTCTCTATACTTTTGCCATCACAGTATATTATCAAACTATTGGTCTTTGCCAATCGGATAGGTGAAAAATGGAATTTCACTATAGTTTTAATTAGTGTTTAGAAATTATTCTTTGAAGATCTTTTCATATTTTAGGAAATGTTTGTATTTACTCTTCTGTGACTTATCTGTTTCTATAATATTTATCCTTTGCTTACTTTGCATTTGTCTTATGGATATCTAGAAGCTCCTGGTATTAGAAAGATTAGACTCTTTTTTTGACATGAATTGCAAATATTATTCCCAGTTTGTTTTTGGCATGTTGACTTTATGATATTTTTTGTTATGTAGAAATGTTTTATTGTTGCATTATCAAATTTAAAGTCTTTAGGACTTCTGGATTTTGTATCAATATTAGAACTTTTTTGCTCAAAGATTATTTAAAATTTGTTTCAGTGTTTTTTCTTATGCTCTTAATGGTTTATTTTTATGTTTAAATATTTAACCAATCTGTAATTTCTTTTAATGTAAGTTATAAAGTAAGGAATTCAAGTTATTTTTCTCCTAGATGGCTACCCAGTTGTGTGCATACCATTTACTGAATACAGGTATGCCTTGCTTAATGAGGAGGATATGTTCTGAGAAATGCATCATTAGGTGATTTCAGTATTGTGTGAACATCATAGAATGTACCTACACAAACCTAGATTGTATAGCCTACTGCACACTTACGCTGCATGATTATAACCTATTGCTCCTAGGCTACAAACCTGTACAGCATATTACTGTACTGAACACTGTAGGCAATTGTAACACAATGGTATATATTTGTGTATTTAAACATTTCTGAACATAGAAAAGGCACAGTAAAAATATGGTATTACAATCCTATGGGACCACCAATGCAGTCTGTTGTTGACTGAAACATTATTCTGCAATACATTATACTCTATCTTTTCTCTGCTGATTTGAAGTGTCACTTTTGGCAAACATTAAACACCTTTACATTTATTTCTATAATTTCTATTCTGTTCTGTTGACCTATCTGCATTTTCATATGACAGTACCATACTGTTTGTACTCACTGTAGCTTTATAATTGAGTTAATACCTAGGAGGGCTAATCTCTCCTAACCACCATTATCATTTCAGAAATTTTGTAGTATTTTTGCTGTTTTATTTTAAATTTTAATTTGCTTTTCCATTTAGTTTATCAAATTAAAAAAATCCCATATGTATTATTAGGATTAAGTTAAATTTATAAGCTAACTTAGGAAAATCCTAGTTGATATTTTGCCCTTCTATCACAAGACATGGTATATATACTCTTTCCTTTTTTGCCCTACTTTTTGTTTTTAATCTAAAGAATGATTCTCTTTCCCAAGGGAAATCTGTCTGTAGGAAATAGGAAAAAGTAGAATTTAATTTTTCCTTTTTTTTGTTTTTGGTCTTTAGGTTTGGTTAAAATGTTTCCACAAACTCATTCACTAGTTTTGTGACTGAAATTATAATGGAAAAATAGCAAGATTGCTCCAGTAAAGTCTTGTGAGAAGCGGTCCTGAAAGCTTGAGCAGGTGGATGAGTCATAGCAATGCCTAATGTGCTTTTTCAGTGTTTTGCAAGTTCTGCTAGAGTATCCTGCGGCTGTCTGTTTTCCAAGGACTAACATACCTTTTTGTGGCCTTAAGACTACAAGAACTATGGCAAGGTCACCCAGTTCAGGCATCACCAAGGCAAGCAGCATATTCACATTTCATAACCAGCCTCACTGTCATACCAACATTCAGAAAGGACAACCTAAACAAATACTTATTTACTTGTTTAAATCTTATCTTAAATTCTGCAAATGAAACCGGAATCTTTTCAAAATCAACTCCCTGGGTAATAAAAACATCCTTATCAATGTTGGGTACATGCTGTAATCACAGTGTCATTGTTTGCAGAAGTGCATAGACTATGGCCAAATATTCCTTTCAGTTTGTAAGGAGCTACCGGGCAAATCTTACGAAACAGTTCTGACTTCTCTGCGTGCTCTGACTTGTTATGAAATTAAGAACTTCCTCTCACAGCTAACCAAACTTTCTTGATTCCTCACTGCTTTAGGTTTTAAGAGTGTCTGTTTCTCAGAGATATAATTTGACGTTACTATACATTATACATCAGAGATTTAATTGAAATTATTCCTATTTGCAGCACATAGGCCAAAACTATATCCTAGGGATTGGCATTTTTTTTAAAAAATATAAACATATATAAACATTGATTGTACTTTGGGGATGAATGGAAAAGTAAAGGTTAATGATAAATTAACCTGATTTTGTGTAAATATTTAATTTGGGAAAAACATCCTGAAATGTATTTGTTACTTTCTTATTTCTTGCTGCACAGCTGCACAGGGTCCAGTCAAGGTGCATGTGGCAGCACTAGAAGTGAAGGTAAGTTTTATGGCCACATAAAAGGGGAAGGGGCACTGGCTGCTCTTAATTTATTTGATACTTCACAACTTTGGGGAACTCATTCCACTGTCTGCCTATTCACTTGGACAGCTGTAAGTGTTTTTGTTGTTGTTTGTTCTGCTTTGAATTGTTTTGAATTTTGGACCTTCAGGAAGAATCAGAAAGAAGGAGTGATTGTTTTGGTGACTTGGTTTCAAATTCAAACAAAACAGGGTTCTAGGGTAGAGAGAGACTGGGGATGATCATACTTTAGCTGGTAATTCAGGGAAGGGCAGTGAAATCTGAGCAGACTCATGAGAGGGAGTCAGCCACATGACGATCTGGGGGAAAAAGCTTTCCAGGCAGGGGAATGGCTAAGGCAAAAGTCCCAAGGTAGAGTCATGTTTAGTGTATTCAAAGGCCAGGACCAAGGCCAGGGCGTCTGGATCTTGGAGAACAAAGGTGAGAAGGGTTGGAGGTCCAAGAGGAGATGCGGTGTGCAGCTTCTGACATGGCTCCTAGCAGTTCCCACCTCCTGGTATTCACGCCCTTGTATAATCCCCTGCCTTGTGTGTGGGCCAGACTTGGTGACTGTTTTTTAACAAGTAGCATATCACAAAAATGATGGAATGTCACTTCTGGGATTAGGTTGTAAAAAACTATGACTTCTATTGGCTTTGCCAATGCAATCTGCATGGGATGGGCAAAGGCAGGGAACTGGCAATCCATGACTCACAGAGCAGAAGAGGGTAAGTACGGACACCCCACATCTGCTGTCTCTTTTGTGATTCCCCCTTCAGTATGAGTCGGCAAATGTGCCTCTTTGTTCTCCCAATATTCCATCAAGAAACTGTTGAACTAAGTGTACAACCTTCTAAGAATAGACAGCCACTCTTTGACTCTGTCTTGCATGTTCTCTCTGGCTCTTTTTGGCTCACTCCCTCTGGTGAAGTAAGCTGAAATGTTTTGAACTGCCCTATGGAAAGAACCTTGTGGCAAGGAACTTGAGGTGGCCTTTGGCCAACAGCCGGTGAATAACAGGCCCTTAAACCAACAGCCCATGATGAACTGAATCCTACCAACTACCATGAGAGTGAGCTTGGAAAAGGATCCTCCCCAGCTGAGCATTAAGATGACTTGTAGCTCTGTGTAGACCCTGAAGCAGAGGACTCAGCTAATCTGTCCTTGGATTCCTCACCTACAAAAACTGTGAGATAAATAAATGTTGTTATTTCAAGGCACTAAGTTTTGGGATAATTTGTTATATAGCAATAGATAAGTAATGCCGGTAGGTAGGGCCAGATCATAGTGAAGTCCATAGGCTGTGGTAAGGAGTTTGTATTCTCATTACAGTATAGGGAGAGATATGATCACATTTTAAAAGATCACTCTGCTATGTGGGAAACGAATAGCACAGGGCCAAGAGTGGAAGCAGGAAAACCAAGTAGGAGTCTCTCACTGAAGTATAAATGCTGGGACATAATGCTGAAATGACTTGCTGGGGATTGGATACAAGGCACAAGGGAAATAGGAATTACAGTTGACTTCTGCATTTTTTGGCTTGATCAACTGGATAGACTCAGGGGTCATTTTGCTGAGATGAGGGAGGTTAGGGGGAAAGTTAATTTGGGGTGGGGATGGGAATATTTATGTTAGAAATTATATATCCACATGGAGGTATCAATGTCAGGGGTTCAGACATGCCTGTGTAAGTCCAGAGGAGGGGTGGAGCAGTTCTTTGGGGGAATCTATTTACATGAGTGTTCAGAAGCCTCTTGAGAGAGAACTATTCTAAGAAAAGTCAAGATGCTTTCATTTCACAGAAAGATGAAAGGCCAGAGTTAGAGAAGGTTGGTAATCCTGTATATAGTATCTTATCCTCTAGCTTAGTCCATGTGTTCTAGGGTAAGGGGGATACAAGAACAGCCTCAATAAACATTAAAATAAACACTTTCAATAAAATCTCCATTGATTCAACATTTATCGCCTCTGGTGACAATAGTTCTGCAGAAATGGGACATGGTGGTCCCAGCATAGATATCAGCACTTATGATATGAAGAACCTTGTCTTGGATGGTGAAGGGTCTCAGCATTAATGTTGGTGTTGTTGTCAAGCACTGGTGGTGACCACTTCTGGGAGCTACAGTGACATAGCTGGCACTTTTTGCCTTGGTAGTGATAGGAGCTATCACAGAAATAGAAGGGAAGGAAAATGGTGGATGCTTAATTGTAGCCAAGAAGGCCCTTGGGGACTTTTGTTTAGGGATTTGGAATGGATTGAGCTTTCTCAGTTGGGACGGACTTTTGTCATGACCCTATTTTTACCTCTAGGATGTGTTCTCTGGAAAATAGGGGCCATAGAAGAAAGAATCATTTATAAAAAAACTTCTGTATTTGTTGGAAAACTATTGCCAAGGACATTAGCTATTGAGCCAATGTACAAATATAAAATCCTAGTTAATATTAATAATCAGTGATCAAAAATCAATAACCAAGAAATTGATGTGCTTTATGCTTTGAACCTTTAAGTTCAAAGGATCAAACATAGGTAATTGTGTTTACTGTTTCAGCGCTCTCTCTCAGGAAGATCACAGATAAATTTACTCTCAATTAGGTTTATGCTCATGGTTGACATACTTGTTTTCTCCTCAATTGTTTTTATTTTATGACATCATTTCTTAATTTTATTCTTAAGATTCTTTTACTCTATGTCCTTTCAAGCTTTTTTTTTAATTTCAAGAAAAATAAGGGGCTTAAAATAAAACACTTTAAGGTAATTCAATATTGAATTATAAGTGTCCTTAGTATTTTTAATACTCCACAGTATGGCATAAGGTTTTTTAAAAATATGTCCCTAACTTTATTTTTAAATACTTTTCATTACTAAATAGGGAAAAAAAGAGATATTCAAACTATTAGATTGTGCTCCTCTTTGTCTTTGAGCCTTTTTTTCAAATATAAAAGTTTGGCTCATGTACTCACTTGTAAGTGGGAGCTAAACGATGGGTATGTGTGCTCACACGGATTGGTATGATGGACTTTGGAGACTCAGAAGGGCGAGGGTGGGAGGTGGGGTGAGGGATCAAATATTACCTATCAGGGGAAATGTATGGTGTTCAGGTGATGGGTACACTAAAAGCTCTGCCTTCACCACTATACAATTCATCTGTGTAACAAAAAACCACTTGTATCCCCTAAATCTATTGAAATAAAAAAAAAAATCAAGGTTTGGGACATTGAGCTTTTTGAGAGCTAAGTGCTTTTAGAAAAATTATATAGCCCAGGAGAGGTTAGTGATTTTTTGGAATAAGAAAGTTGTTAACTGAGTAGAAAGACTTGAAAAGAAATTCTGAACTAGAAATATTAGCAAATGTACCCCAAATTTGCTCTAATATACTTAAAATTTTTCTTTAATGTGATATTGATGTCTATTTTTTTCAAACCATCCTTTTGTTTTTAATATTTCCTGGCACAGCACACATGCCATTGTTTTTCCTGAATATAGTATTATTACTTCTGATATGATTCATGAGTTGATAACCAGTAAACTTGAAGACATAGAAAAATTATGTGATAAGATGAAATTACTGAATAAATAACAGGAGTGATACACATCGTATTATGTCACTATTTAGAAAAAAATCTGAATGCTTACCTACTATTTTTGTGTTGAAATTAATTAATATTATACATAATGAAACAATTAGAAAAACTGATGAGAATTGAAAAACCTGGAAAGAGCTTTTCTAGTTAAAAGTAGTTGATGCTCAGGATCTCTTTCCATTTGGTACTCCCAGACCTGACCCTAAGGCTTCATGAGAGTGAATTAGTCACTGCCTAAAAATGCTCAAATGACTTATCCACTGCTTGAGAATCAAGAGCTGACCATATATTCACATCTTTAGGGGTGTTAAATTTTGAGCTGTATGTTTTCCAAGAGGAACACTGACCACCTGAATTTGCAATCTGCACATCTACTCCATGCTAATCTACCTTAGGGAAAACTTGTCAGTCAGTTTAGGTGGTAGAACTAAAGAGGGCCTTAAAAAGCAGTAAGATTCTTAAGTTATCATTCTTTCTTTATTGAGAATAAAATCAATCTCAATTTTTAGCAGGTAAATATTTAGAGGATACATTGTTATTCCTGGCCTCATTTGATATATTATGTTTCTTAGTTAAAGGACTTTTGTATTGCTGATCCAACATCAATGCCATTTTTTTGGTATTGTCTGCTTTCATGTTAAATAATATAAGTAGAAATTACACCAATAGACACAGAATAGAATATAAGTTGTAATAAAAGAGGATTGTGTTTATCACCCTAAAATACAAATATTTAATAAAATTGTAAGGGCTTATTTACTTTTTTTGTGGTAAGTGCTAATTTCAAACAGCATTAAAAAATGGCAGTGTTTATGAAAAGAGTAAGGTGTTTGCATATGTCAACAGAGCATCTAAAAGAATACCCAGCACGTAGTAGAGGCTCAATAAAAATGTATGGGATAATTTAATATGTTTGACTTGATTTGACAATGAATACTGTTTTGAAAGTGTTTTTAAAAAAATTTTGCATTCATTCTTATTTTTATATACATTTTTTGTTATGCTAAAAGATAAACTTAGGCATATTAAAATGTAAGGAGTTTATTTGAGCAGACTGATTCATGAATCGGGCAGTTCAGGACCTCATGCGGTTGGAGGCTCTGCCGAAGGGGCATGAGGGGAAGGTTTTTATAAGGTCAACATGGAAGCAAAGAAAATATTTGATTGGTTAGAGTGGTGTGGTAGCCTTATTTCCGTCATATCAGTGGAAAGTCCCTAATTAGAGCTTAGTTGGCGGTTTCTGATTGGTTGAGCTTCAATTTGGTTTTACTGTTTACTCTGAGTTGGGTTTCGGTTTGCTTACATAGGAACCCAGGCAGCTGAAGCTACCTCAGTCTAATGGCTTCCCGACTAATTATTTTAAGAGTTGTTATTGCCTACTTTTAAAGATGAGGACACTGAGGTACTTGGGAATTAAATGAATTGCCAGATTCCACAATTCTTCCTCCCTGAGCCTCTGACCTTTCCAAATACTACAAGACCTGGTGTTTATTTATATTCTCTTGCAGCCAGATAAATTAGCAGTTTATCTATAATTCAGAAGCAGAAGAAGGGGGAGGAGAGGGCGGAGGACCGAGAGCGTGAGCCCTTCTGAAATGAATCCAATTACACGGCATAAAAGAAAAGGAGAAGTTTCATTTTGCCTTGGGCAGCAAAATACCTTGGACCCACCCTGGATATGGGAAGGGAGAAAAAGACCAAAGGATGTGAAGAATTCAAGAGATTTACCCCAGGATAGGGAAGTGATTCTGATGAAATGGCACCTGAAAACCACATTTGTTCTGGGAGCCTGAAACCAGGAAAGACGTAGACATTTTCTTGGAAAAAGTTCAGACAAGAAGTCAGGAAGATGATTGAGGGGTTGAAGGGTCTGACTTAGGAGGCCAAGTTAAGGGAATTAAATAGGTTCACCTTGGCTTAGAGACAGCAACGATAGGCCTTGATAACCATCTGCAATTATTTGGATGTCTAAATACCAAGGAAGGTAAAGTGCTACTTGGGGTGGAACAAAGGAATATAATTACATGAAAATTAAGGCAATGAAAAAAACCTGAATATAAAACAACTCATGCTTACAAGAATGTTCACGACATTTTTATTATTAATATAAACTTCATGGCTTTAAAGGACCATTTTACAATAGACAAAATCTGCAGAACATAGTCTATTGCCTCAAAAAATAATCTTGTTTTTATGCTGTAAATTGTATTGAACTTGAATTCAGGTATGTTTTAAGCAAGCTATGGGATTACACTAAGCAGATTACACTGCTATTAAGTGGGGCACCAGGGATCCCCCCTTTTGCCATTTATTCCTGACCTGTGAGTGACCCAAGGTGACAGGGAAGGTAATGTATGTTCTCTCCAAAAAAGAGGCTCAGTGACCGAAGGGGGTGGCTGATGACCAGAGGACACCTGGAAACATCAGTGCTGAGCCTGTGGTTGGGCAGGGTTGTGGTTTATTCTATGTGCCATGAAGAAGGAACTATGAATGTCAAACCCATCCTGGATCCTTGATTTGATTAACCTCAGTTTTTGGATTATGTCCTTGGGTCTTCTGCTATTTTAAAGTGCAGCCTTTACCTCTTTATGCATTATATTCTGCTTTTGTAAACTGGTCAAAAAAGTCTCATATTTTGTAAATATTTGCTTTCCTTAACTATTATTTATAATGTATTTTGAGATAGTGTATAGAATTCCTACTATATACTTATTTTCACCCATACTCTTGTAGACTGGTGTTGGTTTACTTTTGGGAAGAATTTTAGAGTCCAACTGTGCTTCTCAAACTTACTGTGGTGAAAGATTAATTTCTTTCTTTTTTTTTTTCATACGACACCATCTATGTTTGTGTAAATTTCTTTTTCTGTAATTTTCAAGTTCTTGTGGACTGATACTTTTTAGAATACAGTAAAATTAATTAGGAGAAAAATGAAATAAAAGCCCCTAAGACATACAAAGTAAAGCCCTGACTTATTTTTAGATTTAATAGAGATAGAGAAAATTTACTTTATAAATTTTTACAAAATTTCTAAACACTTTCAGTTCTGTGTTCCACACAAAAGTTCAGGGTTCTACTTTTGATTCTGCCACTTCCTGATCATTATGCCTCGGGTAAAATGTTTACCCACCCAGAGCATGAGTTTCCTTGTCCCTGAATGGACACTGGTCATAGTGATTCCTGTGCTTTCTCTCTGGGCATGGTGAAGATCATGTGGCAGTGTCAGGGTGTGAGTCTGTCCTTGGTTCTTGGTGTGCTCTTGGCCGAAGAATGAAACAGACACACCAAAGTGTCAAGTCCAGACTATTATCCTGGTCCTTTGGCTTCTTGTTTGGAAAAATCACCAGCACGGCCGATGCGACAGAGTAACCTCAGGCAGGAAGCAGTTTCACATGAGCAGCTCTTTTTGTAGACTAAAACAGGTCTGTCTCTGCGAGTAGAGAGAGACACCCACTGACTGACTGACCCACTCTCTCACTGACCTCTCAGATTGTTTCCTGTTATTACCCCAGTCTGGGGGAGGGCTCTTGGGAAGTGTGGGATGTTATCAAATGATCAACAGGTGTCCTCAAAATTTATGTGCATATAGGAGCTCCCTCTCCGGAAAGCCCACCTGGGGTCGGGGGTGAACCACAATGCAGATTCAAGCTAATGGCATAATAATTACCCTTAGGTTACTCTAGTTTACTTTCTAAATCCTATTATGGCTGGGCTGGGGAATCCCCAGATTGATAAAGCATTCCCTCCTTCCCCAGGTATAGCAGTTGTTCGGGATAGGAATAAGGGTGGACAACACCAAAATGGAGTGCCCGCCCTTATCCTTCTTCCCAGGTGGAGCAACTGCTCGAAACATCAACAAAACAGGGAACCCTTGTCCTGAGAAGAGCTGGAGATCCTAACTATCTTCCTAATATTAGGAAGGCAGCTTGGCCTGTAGCTAGTAAGATGCTAATTACACAAGCATGTGGGTGAAATGGACCTTATGGGTAGAATGTCCTTGAGAAAATTCTCATTTGTTCTTGGCAAATAAGTGCCTTTTTCACCCAGTTATGTTTCTTACATTTAAGGAACTGCCTTAAATTCTGAACTACTTAATTTTGAATGTTTTTCTTTTAGGAATTTTTTTTTTCATTTTAATGGTCAATGAAATCTAAAAGCTAGGGAAGCACTTGGTGTAGATCTCAAGAAGTTATGTGTACCAGAATAACTTTGAGCTTCTTCAAGCCATTCACATTGGCCCCTTGCTCCAGATTCTGACATATCCCCCTTCTCCCAGGCTGGGAAATAATTTTTCAAAGTTCAGACTTTATGCCTCTTCCCTAAGATTTTGGCAGTTGTCCTACAGATAAATATCAAAGCATCAGAAAGGTAGAATGATGGGGAAGGGTAAAGTTGTATAGCTTCAAAAAAATCTCACAGAACATTCTGATAGCCCAGCCACTCAACCCTCATTTGAGGGTACATAGTGTTAGTTGGTAGAGCTCACAAGTAGTTTTCAGAGACTAAGAGTTTGAGAACTTAGAAAGTACAGGTGTTAGTAGTATGAGAAGTACCTTCAGATTAATTGGTGAAATAAATTGCAGACAACTAAGTAATATGGAGGCCATGTACTTAGCCTAAAATATCATTGTGGTTTAAAATAATAGCGATTCACCATCATTAAGACTTTGGCAAGAGGAAGGCATCTTTAACTTTCAATGGGCAGGAACCTGCTAAGCCACTGGACTTTTAAGAGAGGATACAGTGGATCTGATTTTGCTTGGATATTTTTCAGACTTTCTGTGCTTCAAAGATCTAGTGAGTCATAGATGTCTTCTGTTTCCTGGATCCTGGACATGTATCCTGAAATGGAACTGTTCTGAACCCCCATAGTGGATTGTGTGCCATTTGACCCCTTTATTTAAAAAATTTATTTTTTTTGTGCATTTGTTCACTCATTTATTTAACAAATTCTTATTAGTCACTAAATATAGAAGATAATATAAACAAAATGAGATGTTTGACATATCCCTTCATACAACATTATTTTGTGATGCCGCATATACACAAAGTGGTACATACATGCAAAAGAAAACCTCAAACAACACTCTAAACTAGTTAATAACTTAGCAATGTGGAACTGCCTGGCAAATATTACATATATAGTTTAATTTCACCTCTGTTCCTTAGCACACAATTATTTATTAGATTTTCATGGTTCTATTGGTTCCAAACTTTATGAAGTATTTAGAAAAAAGGTATGGCTAAAAATAATACAGATATTTGAAATGGAATCATCTAGTACAGTGATATTGGAAGAGGAGTTTCTAAAATTTAAGTTCATGTTAAAGGAGGCAGTATGGGTTTGAGATTTGGACAGAACTGAGTACTTACCGCTGTTTATCACTTACTAGCTGTATGACCCTTTGCCAGTTACATAATTTCTCTGAGCCCCAGTTTCTTCATCTCTAAAATGGAGCTAATCTTGCCTTCCTTGTGGAGTCGTTACAAGGTTTAAATGAGAAAGCATTTAAAGGCAAGTAGTACATTGCCTAGCACAGAAAAGTTATTTTAAATATGAGTTTCCCTCCCTTCCCTTTGGTGGGCTTTTGAGACTTCAAGTTTGTACATACATTTTTCAGTGTTGATAAAACACTTAAACTGAAATGAAAATTGTGGAGTCCACACATCCTTGAACAAATGAAGATGACAGAGTCAGATTTCTGCTTCTGAAGATGCCAAGACTATGCTTCTGTTTCAGTTAGAAAATGGTTTCTTGACTCCAAACTTAATCATTTGATTATATCTTAATAGTAGCTATTTTTACCAGTTCTATTATTTTACATTAATCTTATGCCCCACAAAAATACAATGAAATTGATTAAAATGGAGTAATTTTAAAGCTAACTTGAATGTTATAGTAAGGGACTCCTATCCTGACTTCAACATTGTAGCATTTCACTCTCTCACTGTTTCTGGCAGATCTTTTCATGGGTCTCAGACAGGAAACAGTAGGAACAGTGTCTATTCCAATAATTGTCTTCATGTTTTAATGTAATATGAGAACAGTAAGTCCTCACTTAATATTGTTGGTAGGTTCTTGGAAACTGTGACTTTAAGCAAAACCACATATAATGAAACCAATTTTACCATCGACTAATTGATATAAACAAGAATTAAGTTCCCATGGCATATTTCTCGTCACAAAAATAGCATCAAACTTCTAAAGAAAGACCCCAAACACTTCTAATATTAACCATTGATATAAATGTGAGCTATACTACATTTAAGAAAGATTAATAAAAACAAGTCACATAATTATTTACCCAATTTTTCCAGGTCGGGGGCGTGGGTGGCTGAAGCCTGCCCCAGCAGCTCAGGGCACCAGGTGGAGACCAGCCTCGGACAGGGACAATGTAGAAAGGCAGACTCACCTAATTTGCATAGTTTTGGGGTGTGGGAGGAAATTGAGTACCCAGAGAAAACCCATGCAGACATGGGGAGACTGTGCAAACTCTGTATAGACAGTGGCCCCACTGGGAATTGATTTTTTTTTTCTCTCATCAACCTTAAAATGATTTTGAATGAAACGTTATTAGAGGACCTGCTGTTTTTGTTTTTATAGCAATTTGCCTTTTATTATAAAAATGCTTATCCACGTTCTGATACTGTTACATTTAGTCTTTAAATGTCTAGAATTTTCCGATTGTATATTCCTCTCCTTTCCTTATAGTTAGAGATAATTTTTAATCTCTCTATTACTGTCAATGAGCTTCAAGATATAATGGCAATTGTTATGATATGTTTCTCTTGTCTCAGAGAAATTGTTAATTAGCTATCTGTCCTCATTATCACAATTTCACACTGACAAGACCAATCAAGGTATTGCGTGCATATTAGTTGCCTTAACAAAATGTTACTGAATGATACAACTGAAACTTTCGTTAAAGTAAATAATATCAACAACAAAAAGCATAGGAACAAGAAAAGTTTCTGAGCATGGAATATAATGTTTGGGGACTCTTTCATTAATATAATTTAATATTTTAGCAGAAAGACATATCACATTTTTGTGTTTAATCATTTTGTTACTCAGGCTTCCCATTCAGTGGGAATGTAAGCCACCTGTTGTTGCAGTTTTTGCATGGATATGGGTCTGAGATACAGCTAAACGTAGGATTAAAACAGAAAGAGGAGTCCATAGCAGCATTGCTCACAATAGCCAAAAAATGGAAGCACCCCAAGCATCCATTGATGGATGAATGGGTAAACAAAATGTGGTTTATACATTCATGGAATACTATTCGGCCTTGAATAGGAAGGAAATTCTGACACATGCTACAAGGATGAAGCTTGAGGACATTTTGCTAAGTGAAATAAGCTGGTTGTAAAAGGACAATTACTGTTTAATTCCACTTAAAAGAGGCACCTAGAGTAGTAAACTCATAGAGATAGAAAGTAGAATGGTGGTTACCAGAAGTTGAGGGAGGAGAAAATGAGGAGTTGTTTAATAGGCACAGAGTTTCAGTTTTGCAAGATAAAAAGAGTTCTGGAGATTGGTTGCACAACCATGGAATGTACTTAACACTACTGAACTGTACCCTTAAAAATGGTTAAGATGGTAAATTTCATGTTATGCATATTTTCCATAATTTAAAAAAAGACTGTAGCAATTTTTTAAAAACCAAAAAGACTAAATAAAAGAATTTCACTGTAGTCTACAAATCTTTTTTCCCCTCTACTTTATGACCTTACTTGGTCGACTGTACAACTTTTAAACTGTAATAACCTTGGTATTAGGACAGCAGGAATGTAATTTGTACAATTAGAAATGTTATCTCTCCATGTGACCCTCATTGGCTGTAATCACGATTATGTAAACAGGGTTGTAGAAAGGTTAAAAAAGGCAGCTAGAACTTGCTGGCTTGCTGAAACATATAATGCACGTATCAGTTTTCTCTGATCTTGGCCATGGTAGAGCACAGACCTCATTAACTTTTTTGCCATCTTTTCTTCAGTGTGTTTTCTTCATTTCTGTCAGTCAGTGTCACATGGCACTTCCGGCTTCATCCCTGCCTGACAAGGTTAAGCCAGTTGATGATCTGCAGTTCTGTTCAGCTTTATTTTCCTTAGATTTCTCCTGATAACCAAAGCGTGAACTCTAGAGTATGTGTTAGAAACTGAAAAGAAACCAAAAGGTTTTTATTAGAGTTTGTATTCCCACATTCCTAATTTTCTCAGGGGCAACAATGTGTCAGTGTCCTCTATGAAAAAAATATAATTAGGATAAAAGCATTTTTTTTTTTGCTATACATTAAACAAAATTCGAATGTAATCTTTACTGGTGACATCTGCCTTTTATACTGTCTTCAAAGTCAACCTATTTAGTGTTTCTCTTGTATTCTCACTTTTTAGAATACAATTAAGCATTTTTTCTGTTGCTCTTTGCTTTGACATATTCAGAGCTAATATGGAAATTGCTGTGATTAATTTGATCTTTAAGCTTCGGTAAATATTTTAGGAGTATTTGCATTCTGTATTAGGTGTTAAAATGAGGATAAATAATGCTTTCTATTACTCTTAATTATATTGTGTTAGACATAAATATGACCAGCAGATATTTTGATTAAGTTCAGGTTATAGCAGAAAAATAAATGTAAATCCTCTGTACTAATCATGGCTCTTCTTTTCCTATTGCACAGAGGGTGAGTGTGATTGACTGCTGGTTCAACATTCTGTCCTTTCATTTGTCCACTTCAGCTGATAAATTTGTGCTATTTGGAGTATTTGGAGATAGGTATACCAGTGACCTTCATTTTGCTATTTTGATAACTAGAACAGATTATGAATAATTTCCATAAACCAAAGTCAAAAACTTTCTAATGGTTAGTAGGACCAAACCTTATCCTGAATTAAAAGATTCTGAAGTAGAGCAACTTTCCAGAGTCCATATGTGGGGACAGTTATCAGGATAAAGACATATCACTCATGTATCATAAACAGTTCTGTGGCCATGAAATAAGATGGCAACTCCTACCAAACCTTAGGGATGGAGAGGGGAGAGATTTATCACTGACTTGGAGCAGGTAGAGGGGAGAATGTGAAAACCGGGATGAAATTGTGTGAGGCAAAGTCCTTTCCCATAAGCTCACAGATCAAGGAACAGGTTCAGGTCCAATCCCAGGGAGGAGTCAATATGGAAGTTCTCATCTGCCAAGGAGAGGTGATGGTGCACCTTTGGCATTGTTTTCCAGTGATGGCAATCCTCTGTATTGAAAAAGAATCAGGTTATGAATTTGGGTTTTGTATCAATGAAAGGGCCACTGAAACTTGAGCCCACGGAACACAGGTTGAACTCTGGGGGAACCAGCTGGGACTAAGAGCCCGGGACCTACCTCCAAAGTGAACTTTGAGTGAAAGCTAGCAGCTGGCTACCTGAAGAAAAGAATTCAGTTACAAATGTATCAGGATGCCCAACTCTTACTGATCCAGGAGAGGGTTGCAAGTAGAAAAGAGCATTACAGGTGGAATGTAATGCTGGAATGGGGTTAGGACAGGTGGGGACTTCCATGAAGTGATGTGAGGCAAACTTGGTGGATGCTGTGGGCTTGATATTTTTCCTATCCTTTCTCCCCTGAACCCAAGTCATTTGAGACCCAGGTTTAACCTTTCCAGAATTCTAAGTCCCTTTTTGACTCTCAGTAGGAGGTTCTTCCAGGGCAGGATTTCTTGACTGTCTGCTGATTAGGTGGAAGTGACATTTTAGTTCTGATAACTGAGCTTCTGTATCTCAATGTAGATTCATATCCAGCTCTACCATTTAGCAAGTAATCCAGAACAAGTTATTTAAACATTCTGAGTCTCAGTTTCTTTCTATGTAAGTTGCTCAAAATAATACTTCCCTCTCAGGGTTTCTGAGAGGTCTAAATGAGATCACGTATTTCAAGTACCTGGCACACAGTGGGTACTCAGGATGGTTTTACTCTTCTTTTGACAGCCTCATTGTCTCATTTGATAGTGACAATAACCATAGAGAGAACAGGACAGGGATAGAATTTCTATCGTGTAGACACAAATGGTTGTGAGTTACTCATATCAAGTGGCTACTGATCAGAGGAGGTGCCAATATGAAATTCCAAGTCTTCTGACTTTTGTTCAATATTTTTTTCATTTTCACCTAAAAAATAAAACAAGACAAAATTTACAAGAAAGCATCTACCACCACTTGTTATTTATTTTTTAAAATGTTGGTCAAAATGGCTAAATATCTTGTAGTTCTCTTTTCTTTGCTCAATTTTTGCTGCTGATCTTTTCTTATTAATTTGTCCATGCTGAACACAAATGCTACTCAGGAAGGAATAACAGCCATTTGGCAATCGTCGAGATGTATTTAATTTCCAATATGTAGCAGGCCCTGAAAGTATTTTAAATGTTTACTCATTTACGTCCCTCATCCATATTTTAGGATGCTAAAACTGAAATAAAGAGAACACACAGGAACCCATGTTTTCAGAGCTAGTAAGTGGCAGATTGTGAGTTTGACCCAAGTCTGCCTGGCATCAAAGCCCAAAACTGCTTATTTTCTTAATTACCTCTTTATGCACGTGCCTAGTACACTTTTAATTTATTGCCATATGTCTTAACATTTTATATTGGTAAGTTAAATCTCTATTTATACTAGCTTGGACTGAAGGGGGCAGAGCCAGCACAAAATTAAAAGAGGGCTTTGGATTTCCAACTTACTGCCAATAGGAACAAGCTTGAAAAACTACTCTGCTGCAACCTCAGGCTATTTCTTATGGAAAAGGAAGGATGACTCAGAGGGCAGAACCAAGAGCATAGAGTTGGGAGGTACAGAGAATTATGCACAGGAAGGAGGACTGGACTGGGCTATGATCAAGAAAGTGGTCCTGGCCTATGCAGTAAGATAGACAGAGAGACTAGCAGACAAAGAGAAATAAATGAAAGAAGGAAGAGGATTGGAAAGGAAGCTAGAAATTATTCATTTATTTCAGATGAAATGATTATTCATATACAAAGCCTCAAATAATTTATCAGTAAATTATTAGATTTTAAAGATTAAGATTAAATCCTTAAAGACTTTAGGTAGATGTTCAAATAACTTTCAAAAACAAGAGAATTAGACTGACACTAGACTTTGAAAAGTCACATACAAAGCAAGACAAGAGAGCACATTAAAAAAAATCAGTGAAAAGAGTGAAAGCCAAGGATTTTTCACCTAACCAAATACTAAGACTATAGAAAAGCAATTCTCAGCATACAGGAATTTAGGAAGTTCTGTATTCATCGTCTCTTGAGGAATCTACTAGAGGATGAACTTCATCTAACCAAGTCGTGACTGGGAAAATTTCAGCAAAATAACTGATGGTGAACATTTGAAAATATATAAATGACTAAATGAAAGTGGGTATGAGAGTGGAAAATGAATTTAAAAATGCCATGTACTGTAACAAAGTAAAACATTGCAGCAAAAAGTTGGGAGAAGGAAGTCAAAAAGAAGAAACTGGACAAAAGCTTATTGTATAGGCAACAGGCAGACATTAAAGGATACTGGGGTGGCATCTCACTAGGAAAGATGGCTTTTTAACAAATGGTGCTGGGACAACCAGGCAACCATTTGGAAAAAGATAAATTTATACTTCACACCATGCGTAAGAATAAACTCCAACTAGATTAGGATCTAAATGTAAAGAATAAAACCATACAAGTACTAGACTAAAACACGGGTGGATTTTTATTTAACCTTTGTATAGGGAAAATCTTTATAACTATGACTCATAATCCAGAGGCAAGAAAGATTGAAAATTTGACTACATAAAAATTTTAAAAATTTGCACAGAAAAATAAAAAATGGTATCATAAACATCAAAAGGCAACTGACAACCTGGAAGAAAAATTCACAACATATTCCACAGATGAAGAACTCTTAAAAATGAAGGACAAAGGACTAAGTAGCTGATAGAAAATTAGAAAAAACATGAACAAATAATTCATATTAAAAATGATGTAGAAGTGGTCCTCAAACATCTAAAAACAGTTCAAACAAAGTCATTATAGAAATACAAATTAAAATAGTATGGAGATACCATTTCTCATTTTTAGACTGGCAAAAATTAAAAACACAATATTTTGTTAGTGAGGCTGTGGAGAAACAGCCATTGGCATACACTGCTGGTGGTAATGCAAGTTGGTACAAGTCTCCTAGAGGGATCTACGGCAAGACCTAACAAAATTACATATTCATTTACCTTTTGGCCCAGTAATCCCATTTCTAACCATCTACCCTTTAGAAACACTTTCTACAATATAAAAGTATATGTTCACAAGGTTATTCATTGAGACCTTGTCACTGTAAAATATTGGGAATATAAATGCCCTGGAATGATTGAATAAATTATGGTAGACACAGTAGAATGCTATGCAGCCATAAAATGATTTCTATGAACTGACTTGTAGTCATTTTTAGGATATACTGTTAAGTATAAAGAGCAAACTACTAAAGAGTATCAAACGTATGACAATAATCATACAAGAAAATACACATGTATGTGCTAGTCTGTGCAAAAAAAAAAATAAGATAAATCTGAAAGCAAGGAGATTGGTCACCTAGACAAGGTAGATGGAAAACAGGTGGGGAGAAAGAAGGAGAGGGAGTAGGACAGTGCAGATGAGGAAGAGGTTCACTCTTCAATGAATAAAACTTTTCCATAGCTTGAAAACTGTAAGAACCACAGTAATGTTTTATATACTAAAAAAAAAAAATTAAAATCAGCCAGGATATAGAGATTCCAAAATTTAAAATAGTAAATAATGAGCCTAACTCTATTACAAATAAATAAGATGACTTCATTGAAGGGGATGGGGAGGATAGGAATTAATCTGAGCAACTTCGGAAAAGTATATTTTGACTGGATACTATAAGGCTAAAGATCAAAACAAAACAAAAAAAAAAACAAAAGCAAAAGCAAAAACAAAAACTGTACTCTAGTTCGTAAATCTATTTCTTAGAGGAGTGTGGGTTAGCAATTCAGTAACTATTTTATGTGTATATTAGGACTGAAGGAGTAAGTGAATATATTATAAATAATGAGAGTCAGGTTTCCCACTCTCAGAGAAAGAAATTAAAAATAAGGGAAAGTCTAGAATGAATATTGTGTTGACTGGAATTGAAGATATCAGTATGAACTCAAAGTATTTAATATATATACAAATATATACATATAAAAATAAACAGAGATATATGTGTGAGTTAATACACATATGTATGTTTCCTATCTCTATCTGTTGAGAAAGCCTAGAAGAAATGGCACCCCCGCAGCAATAAGTACACCTAGCATACAAATCTTGGTTTCTAAATACTATTCTCCAGTAAGAAGAACTCGGGGTTCTCCAGTTGATTACAGGATTGGCGCTGTAAATGTACAAGATGAGCTTGGGCCATCTTGTGGTACCACAAAAAAGGAAGTGCTAAAAAAAAAATTGGGGCATGCCAAAAGGAAACAGGAACCAAACTGAAGAAGTTTCCAATGGCCAAAATTAGACCAATATGAGAAACAAAATACTAATAATAGTGTTGAATTTTAATCCATAGATTAAAATAGGTATCCATGAGTCCATACTGATATAAATAAATAATTGAATAAATCAGTGGGAATAAGGGATAAGTTTTTCTTATGGAAGAATTCAAATTGATAAATTAGAAGAAATGATAGTAATACAAACACCACATTAGGCAAAGAATTCAGTAATAATTGTTGTAGGCAAGATCTACCAATGGGTGCTGAAATCAGTGGGTAACAGTTTGAAGAGGAGTAGGATATTAGAATAGTCTCAAAGTATCTCTCCCAAGATACTTATCAATTACAAAGGGGAAAAGAGTAACATTACAGTGGAAACACTTGGAAGGCACCACCTTAACCAAATGATCATGGTTAAGATACTGATGTTATGAACCCCTTGAGATGAAGAAATGAGAAGGGCACAACATCACATCTGTGGTATTCTTGACAAAAATGGGTAACCCCATTCTAATCATGAAAAAACATGAGAAAGACCAAAATTGAGATACACTCTATAAAATAACTGACCACTACTCATAAAAAGTGTCAAGGTCAGGAAAGACTGGGGAACTGTCACAGATTAGGGAAAACTAAGAACTCATAACAACTAAATGAAATGTAGGATTTTGGATTGGATCCTTAAACATAAAATGGACCTTAATGGGAAAACTGGTGAAATTTCAATGTTTTTAGTTTAATTAATAGTACTCTATCAATGTTAATTTCTTGGTTTTGATAACTGTACTCTGATCACGTAAGTTGTTAGCATTAGGGAAATCTGGGTGAATTAATTCCAGCGGATTAAAGCTTTTAATGTGACAGGCAAAGCTATAAAAATTTTAGAAGATAATCCTGAGGCATAAATTATGGCCTTTAGGTAAGAAAGAGTTTCTTAAAGAAGACACCAAAAATTCAAACCATAAATAGAAAAACTGAATAATTACCAATTCAAATTAACAACTTTTGATACTACAAACAGAATGAAAAGATGAGCCAAACCTAGGAGAAAATATTATAAACATATACAACTAACAAAGATTTATCATTATAAATATGTAAAGAGTTCCCACTAATCAATAAGTAAAACACAAACACATTTACTCAAGAGTAAAGTAGATAAAAAACATGAATAGATTTTCATAGAAAAGGATACATAACTGGCTTAAACATATGAAAAATGTTCAATTTTATTAGTAATCACTAAAATGAAATATACAACTCTAATAAAATGCCATTTAACACTAATCAGACTGGTAATGTGAAAAGTTAGATACTGTCACATGTTGGAAAGAATATAGATCAGTGGGAACCTCATCCACTGCTGGTGGAGTGTTAACTGCTAAAGTCTCTTTGTAAAACAATTTAGCCTTATCCTGTAGAGGTACAGTTTGTGCTTAGGATACAACCAGCTATTCCACTCCTTGATACAAACCCTAGGAATTCCTGCACAAGAGCATCATGAGACATGTCCAAGAATGGTTCTGAGTAGTGAAAAAGCAGAAAAATCCAAATGTTCACCAACTCTAGATTATATAAATTTTGATGTATTTATACTATGCTATCTACAGTATAAACGCTATAGTGTGTGTGTGTGTGTATATATATATATATATGCTATACACTATATTATGTAAATCATATACATAAATGAATGAAAGCTACAAGTGTCATCATGGATGCATCTTAAAAACTATTTAGTGAAAGAAGCAAACCATGTAAACACACATACTGTATGATTTTACTCATGTAAAACTCAAAAAAAATGGCAAAACCAAACAGTAAGTTGCTTAGTCATACACACAAATGAAGTAAAACTATGAAAAGAAAGGAATGATTAATCAATTCAGGATGGTGATTGCCCCTGGAGGAAAAGAAGTGGTTATGAAGAAGGGGCACCCATAGGCTCTCTAATATATTGATAACATCTATTTGTCTATATACATCCTACATAAAACATAAATAAAAGAATATATGTTTTATATAATATTTAGTATGTATGATATATTACATAATAAAAACAATTTTAGAAGAAATAATAATATTGCCTGGGAAATAGCTAATAATTTATCAAAAGCCTCTGCTTTTATAGGCTGTTCTTTGTAGCTTAGAGATAAATACGTAGAATATAGTCTGTCTCTGGTTTGTTATTTAAAATCAACCAGTATTTTTTTTTTTTTTTAAAGATATTTCACTGTTTAAGAATGGGGCCATGGTTTCAAGGCTGTTCCTTTGATCAAGAAAAAAAAGCGAAGATAATAACTTGGCTTCGGTTCCATCCCACACTTAAGTTACTAAAGAACATTAGTCCCCACTCGGCCATCTGCCATGCAATGTGCAGCCAGGGCAGGGAAAGGAACTTGTGTGAATTCAGAGACTTATCTATCTGACATTCTGGCCCAGAAAAGAGAACCAGAAATAGAGTACTATCCATTGAGCCAACATTTTCCCACAGTCTGTCTCGAATTTCATAGCCCTTGTTAAGTGAGTTGATAATATCAGTCCGATTCCCAGTGAGCAAATGTTAATATCATTTAAATAGAATCTGAGGAGGGGATTTGATGAAGCAAAAAACTCACTGAAGGTATTGAGAAATCGAGAGTGGAGAATGTATGAAGAAACAAAAATTCTTTGCTTCACCGTTTTGCAAATTATTTAACCATGTACTTGAGAGAGGGAAAGCAAAGAGGGTCTGACTTTAACTTTTCTGCTTTACTGTAAGCAGGTGCAAACCTCTCTCAAATGCCCATTTTATTTTTTTCTTCCTCTCTTCCCTTTCCTATTTCTTTGTTTCATTCCTTCCATTTTTTTTAACTCTTACTAGTCTTAGTTATAGACCCATGCGGTAAGGACAAGTCAAGGCTAAAGATTAGGTAGGGTGATTTATTTTTTCCTTCTGCTTCAAATACTGATTCCTGCAGGCTGGGTGTGAGAACAGATGACCTCAGTTTTCACTGCCACTTGCATCAAAACCTAGACACAGAGCAAGCAAATATGTGACCTAAATCGTGCCTCTTGGATGGAAAGCCTTTCTGTCAAATATCTTCTGTAAGTGTTAAACGAATGTTAACTGTTAAACGAGTGAGAGAACTTGAGGAAACAACAAAGGGGGAGTGTAATATGGTCCATTTTGATGTCTGAGGTCCTGGTCGCACGAACACAGCTATGATTATGTTTCCTCGCCTGATTCATACCTGGGTGCATTTCTGTGCAGCACAAAGTGAAGCAGGTATTTAGCAAGTATTTAGGGTTGTTTAGACTCTAATTTGAATGATTGGGCTTACAGCTTTCTGTTTGGTCATGTAAGGGGATAAGACATCCATATTCAAATTCAAAAACATCACATTCTGTGACTTGGAAATAAGATATTTTGATGTACCGCTTATAGGTAGTAAAATGAATAATTCTGCATGGTTTTTAAAAGGAATAGCAAATGAATTGTATAAACATTTTTTGAAAGAGCTCTACTTCTGCTAAATAAAGCATCATAGTAATTTCACTTTTATTTTCCTGCAGAAAAAAATTGGTATAGATTGAAATTTCCTAAAGTTGGAATTTTTAACCAACTTCCATATGGAACTTGATTGGTTCTTCAAAACCATATGCTAATCTGAAGAAGTGAAATTCAAGAGATTGAGAAAGAGTGATTATTACGATGGGAAGATACATCTGCAAAAATATTTCCTACTATTGGCCTGAAAATTTTATCAAACAAAATATATTTCCAAATGACTACTGTTAAAATACAAATTACCTCGGACAAGTAAGACATTAAATACCAAACACTCCAGTGTGGATTTTTTTCTCAAATTAAGGAGCCAAAGTGAGAAAAATATGAACAAGTGAGCATTCTACAAATAGGATAAGAGAGAATTAGTATAAATTACTAGAGCAATCTAGCTTGATACTTTGCTTTTAGATGCTTTGTTACTCTTCTTGCAGAGTTTTCCATTTTAACACAGGATCAAACTTTTAAATTAAAGGGATTAAGTTCTTATTGGGGGGATTCCAGTCTTCACCCAGTGGGTGAGGAGGTTATCTGGGGGAACACTGAAGCATTTTTCATCCCCTCACACTCACACTGAGGAGGCAGTTGCTTACTCCCGTTCTGAGGGGTGATTATACACTTGTGAGAGGGGTGATTATAAGCTTGAGACTGTCTTTTGCAGCTTGTAAACAGGCTCTGGAGGCAGTTTCCAAAAAAAAAAAAGAGTTCAAACTTCAAATAGATAGTTAACTCCCTGAAGTAAATACTTTAAAGCACAATATACCTTTCTGTGTAAACTCTGGTATACCTCATAAGAGTCCCATTTAAATATTTTCCCCCATAGGGAGCTTGCCACATAGAAACAAGACGTAGGAAGAGCATGGGTTTTGAAGATGAAAACAAAACTGTTTGAAACTGGCTCTCACACTCATTAGCTGGGTGACTTTGACTTAGTCTCAGCACCTATTTAAGCCTCAGTTTCCACACCAGCAAAATGAGAATAAAATTTATCGTGTGGGGTTGTTCTAAAATTTATTAGAAAATACTTCATGAGATAACACAGTTGTTGTAGTAGATGGAACAATGAATAACATTGACAGTACCCTGCTCAGAATAGGCAAGCAATGAATACAGAATTGGTACATGTGAGATCAACCTAGACCAATTGTTGGGCACCTTCAAATAATTATTTATTAGAAAAATATGTTAATAAATTACTTTTCATTGATGTTGTCTTCTACTGAAATACAATGTTAAGGAGGAATAAATTATTCCTCAAGGAAATCCTCAGTTTCATCTGCATTATCTGTGTATTTGCTGCTTGTTGGTACTTTTCATTAATGTTGTAACATTGATGACATTTTTATTTGCTGAATTGGGTTTTGTAATTATTTTTCTTGTAACAAAGGCTTAAGCACGTTGCCTTAATTAAGAACCATAGGGTATGTTTAAGAATACTGCATGGAAGGCTATCGTTGATATCCCAACATTAAACCCAGTCCTATTAGCTCTTTCTTTAAATGACAATGGGCTGTGATTAATTATATTTACAGGTATATCATAGGTGATGATTAAAATAAATTAAAGTAAAATTGGTGGAAAATATAGTATTTCATAAGAGGTAAGTTCTATTAAAATTTTTGGTTGCTTTGATGCTCCCCACTGGCTCCCAATCCAGCTCAGATCCATAGTTACTTGTATTCCATTTCTAGGCTTCCTCAGTACTTTTGAAATAAATACTTACTCAGTACTTACCTGGGTAAGTTCCACAGCAACGTCTTCTCCTGTGGTGACAGCAGTACCATGTATTGTTCTCCTGGAGGAAATGGGCTGCTAGAAGTGCCAGCTGTTCTTGCCTGGTGGTGGTGCTACAAAATACAGCTCTCCTCTGCCTGAGCCCCTGCTGGTCTTCACTGGGGCAAGGCCTCCGGAGCTTTTCCAGAGACTGAAATATACAAACAGAGAATGGCCAGACCATATATAAAATAAAGCTCTGATCTACAATCTGCAGCACGAGCCCAGAAAGCAACCAATTATTGACAGTAACCAGCCCAGGAAGCCAGCCTATTATCAACATTAAGTCAGACTTTTAGGAAGTCAAACTACTGCTTCTAGCAACTATCTCAGAAACCCAAACCATAGCCCCTTTAACAATCAGCCCCAAATGCTGGGACTTGATTAATAATTGACAGGTTTCCTAATTTTTGTCTCTGCTTCTAACTTAAGACCAACCTGAGAAAGCCAAGTACGTACCCTTAACCAATCACATAGGATGCCTCACTTCTGGTTAGCCTGCCTGCAGCTTCCCTACGCCAATAGCTTCTGGTCAGGGCACACCTAAAGCCTTCTGGTTTTTCTACTATAAAGCTCTTTCACTCCTCTGCTTAAGGCTCTGCTTAAACACAAGTGTTGGCGACTGACTCCCTTGCAATGGCAAGCTCTGAATAAACAGCCTTTACCTGTTCTTATTTGGTTGGTCTTCGTTTATTTCCATGCCTAGCCCCTGGCACAGGTCAGCATGGTTTGTTACCTGTGGTTGATTCTTACATCAGTGGTTGGTTCTTACATCAGTGCCGTGCCTGACCAAAGAGGCCACTTCTCATCCAGATGTTGTTTCTTCAGTCTGGAGGTTTGGTACCCAGATTGGCTGCTCTGTTCCAGCTCTGGTCACCCACCCAGGGATCAGGCTGTGTTGAGCCCCCTGGAATACAAAGAGTTGGTTCTTTCTCTCATTGTTATGCTGGATTGCCTATTGGGCAGGGCTCAGATGTTACACACCCCAGGCCTATTTAGCCTTCCTTGGGGCTGGGGTGCACCCCTCCTCGCAACAAGGCAGTCAAGATGCTCTTTTTTTTCCTTGCTAGAGAAGAGAAAATCAAAGTACAAGGGAAATGCTTGGCCTATCATCTTATCAAAATTAATTGAATTTCATCTCACTAGCTTTCAGCTTCTTTGAAAGTCACTTGAACGTTTTAGTCAGATAGATGTTCAGTGCCTGAATGGCTTAAGTTAACCTTTCCTGTCATTGAAAATTCTGTGATGAAATCCTCAGGATTGTTACACAAACCTAGATTGGTATAGCAAATAAAAAATCCTCAGATTGAACAATCTGTACTGCCTTTCATACATTATGTGGTATCTGACAGGCACTATAGTTATACATAGCTCAATGACAGCTCTTCCAGCCATTCCCCTCCCACCGTCCCCAGATTGTCTTCTTGTGGTTATCTTTAATTTTCAGAGCGTGGAAAACACTAGCTCATTGTTTTATGGTAAGACAATCAGTTTTCCAGGGTCAAATATGTGCTTCGTTTATGGTAAATTTGTGTCCTCCAGCTTTATTTATTTGTTTAATTTATTTCTTGTTCTTCTGCATACACAATACCTTATTGTTTCAAGGCTGCTTGGTAGTGTAATCTCTATACAAACACATTAAATAAGGCATGTTAAGATGCATCATATGTTGTGCAATCAGTGCAAAAAACCTAGGTGACTTGGCAATCTGATGAATGGATGTCTTCCACTCTGGGCCAAGTTCATATATTTACAGTGATGAAGATGTTGTCACAGCTCACTTCTTTGGAGTTGTCCTTTGATATTGACTGTAAAACACATCTTGATTTCAGAAACATTAAATTATAGAAAAAATAACATCTTAGAATTGAAAAATATGGTCCCTATAAAATGGACAAAGTCCCATCCCTCCGCAATTCAAAAGCTTACCTGGGTTTTACCATCAGGGTGGCTGAGCACTTGAAAAAGACACCAACTTTAGAGGCCTGTTGTGAAAGCCAAAAGCCTGAAAAGATAAATTTAATGTCTCCCTGTCTCTTGTTCCTAAAAGCTAGTATGTCAGCAAGCCCTACCATTCTGCCTCCAAAATACATTTCAACTCTATGCATTAGCTCCATTTGTCTGCCACTACCATCTTCTAAGACACCCTCATCTCACTCCTGGGCCACTGCAGTACCTCTCTGCCCTCATCCATTCCCTCTTCCCCTCTGTTCTCCATGGCGCAGGCAGAATAATCTTTTAATAAATGTGATAACATCATCCTTCTGCTAAAAAGCCTTCAGTGGATCCCAGCTGTAAAATCAGATCAAATCCAAACTCCTCCATGGTTGGGCCTGCCTATTTCTCCAAACTCATCTCCACTTCCTTCCCTGCCCCACTTCAGGCACTCTGGCCTTCTTCCTATTCCTTGTCCTGTCAAGCTTTCTTGCCCCGGGGACTCCCACCCCACCAATACCACCACTTTCTTCTCACTGTTTACCCATCATTTTTCAGGTCTTGGTTTAAATATCAGCTCCACAGAGAGGCCTTCCGGACAGCCCTGTCCAAATAGGTTCTCTCTCCCTATTTCTCTCCTTCACCACCTGCATTTCTTCTATTGCCCCATTTGTTTCCTTTGTAGCCCTTGTCATTATATGAAATTATATGTTTATTTGTTGGTGAGTGGATTAACCTCTATGGGGGAAGCAGCATATTTGTTTTGCCATTAACTGAGTACCTGGCACATAGCAATGATCCATAATTATCTGTGGGATAAAGGTATCAAAAGAATAGAACTCTAGATACAGAAAGGACTAAAGGATTGTGTCAGCAAACAGAGCCCCAAGCCCCAGGCCTAGCGGAAGAAGCGTATCTAGTAGGACAGTATTTCATAGTGGAAAAAATATTGGCTGGGAAATGAGAGGTCTGACTTCAGGCAGGTCTTGGCTTAGCCGTACAATAGATGCCTTAACTTGAGTGTGTGATTCTGTTATTTATTTGTGTAAAGGAAATAATAATGCCTACTCATTAAATATTGCCAAGATTGGATGGGACTGATGTATGTGAAATTGCCATGCAAAGTTAAGTCATTATTCAGATGTGGAGGTAAGAAACCAGTTATAGGTTCCTTATATTATGTATTATAATAATAGTTCCTGCCCAGCCCAGACTGCAGGTCTGAGTCCCCATGCCTCTAGGTAGGGCCACATGTGTGATGGGCATCACTTCCAGGCCAATGCATCAGATCAGTGCTGTGCCTTTTTCATGCTCTCTGTCCCCTCTCACTGCTGAATGCAGAAGATGACATAGTTCTAAGGGATGGCAGAGTTGAAGAATGGACGAAGCCTGGGTCCTTGACTGCTCATGTGATGAGAAGCTCTCTGCTCTCCCAGAACACCCGCCCTGGACTGTTAGATGAATGAGAAATAAACTTCTATTGTGTTGAAACACTGAATTTTAGACTTTGTTCATTACAACCATAACTGACATAGGAAGCACTTTCTGGAATTAAAATTGGAGACAGGAAGCAATTTTATCTGCCTCATTATACTATAATTAAGTATATTATGACATATAAATTATTTACTGCCCAGACAGTGGTCAGCACTAGTTATATAATCTAAATATCAGTGATGGGATTTAATGAACAACAAAGATATTCATATCCATCAGCATCAGCAGAATAAATTTTTCTAATATGTGAATAAGTTCGGAGACTATTTTTCCCTGTCTTCTGAGAAGATGACCAAACTGCCAAAGTTGAATTATGAAAACCTGCAAAACAAGTTAAGGGCTGTAATCTTTGTGTCCTTCAGACAATGATGATTTATTTTTATTTTTGACACTGCATCTTCCTGCCCCTTTTTATCTTTGTCTGCCTTATTGTTTCTAATATTACTTTGAGAGTAAGCCAGAAGGTGGTAAAAGCCTGTTTCTCCAAGTCACGGAAACAGCTGACATCCTGTCTCTCTCTATTAATAAATAATAGACAGGTGGATATTTACCAGTGGCTCCAGCTGAATTATGACAAGACCCATCACGAGCCAGGCTGGGAGGCTTGTCTACTGTGTGAGTCAGGGTGGCTCACCAGAACAACTCCTGGGTTTCTCTGCAAGTGGGGACAAGTTCTGACATTGCTGTCTCTCTCTAAACAGTCATAACAGTTGTTTTTGCAAAGAGCATTACAATTATTCTCTCTGCTGATATTTGTTCTGTAGGAAATCTCTGTTAGGTCTTTTGCAGGTGAAGCTAAAGCATGCAGAGTTTCAAAAAATTGCTGAGGATTAACCACAGCCTTAGAATTCAGTGTTCTGAGAACTATACATGCTATTGAGACCCCTGGCAAGATATTGGCTTTTACATGTAGAAGCTACATGAATGATTTCAAGGAGAAAAAAAAAAGTCTTCTTGCTAGCCCACGGAAGTAATGCACTTTGTTACTCTTACCTGGGTAAAATCTGTGTATGGTAACTTTAGCTCAGAAAGCTTCCAGGCAGTGTCTCGTTCATTCTTTCAACAAGCCCTTCATTGAGCAGGTGTGAAGTATTATCATCCTTTCAGAAAGGTGGTGGAGACAAAGTACATAGTTTGGTGAAGATGTTATTCGCAAGTAATGTTTTCTTTAACTTTTCTGAGGCTATGTCTCAGCTACCTGACTGAAGGTATGACTGAAAGAGGTGAGGTTTGGAATGACTGAGTGATCTGAAAGCATGCTGTTCTATCATCGAGACTCTTCTTAGTATTAAGAAAGTACAGATTTTGCAGCTCCTTGTATAATTGCAGATGATTTCTTAAATAGAGTCAACCTTGCTTTCAAATGCTTATTTTGCATATCATCAGTCTAGCACATTTAATAAATAATAACAAAAATTCCTTATGTTGAAAAGGGAATGCAGTAACACTGTAAATCCTCTTAACTATGCCAATAGCAACAGTTGAACAAATGAACAGGTGAAAATAGTTGTTTGGGGATCAAATAATATAGCAATAAGAATCTCTGTAATATGTTAATAAATACACAGAAAAATGAGTTGCGTAAGGAAATTGAGGGAAAAGAAGAACAAAGCCTAGGCTATATTCATGTCTTCTTACTTGATGCTGTTAAGTGTCGGAATGCAGGTGTCAGAATGGAGGCGAAGGGGCTGACTCTAGGGTAATGGAGCAAATTAGACTTTTAGATTTTTCAGTTTGGGTCTTTAGATAGAATATTTCAGAAGACAGGCATCTGATACAGTGCAAAACCATAGGCTTTTGCTTCATCAGGGCTTGTGTTTATATATCTGGCTTTGTTACCCGACAATTCTGTGAGTTTGGATTTAACCTCTTGGCGGTTTCCTTATTAATAAAATGGGTTACTTCTATCATTATTGTAAAGTACCCTTATACTAACTATTATTTTATTGCATTTAATTAGGTTGTTTGACTAGTCATTTGAGAGTAAAATATCTTAGAAGATGAATTATGTGAGAGAAAAGAATGTTTTTTCTTGTTTAATGATTGTTTTTAAAGACTTTTTAACATATCAAGTACGATTATTCTCATGTTTACTCAACTTTAACAAAAAAGTTACATGTAAATCCATTATGTAACAAGTCATGTGAAATATATGAGTTGGGGATTCTGTGGGGATTATTGAAATATAGACACTCATTAGCTTAGCCTTGAAGCCAATCCTAATGAATGGAGTTAGCAAAGTAATGTGAAGCAGTCATCTTAAAGGTAGACAGTGGATCTACTCAGGAATATAATATTAATATTAATATGCAAATTTAATTTGAATAACTCTTCTATACATTTAGAAATAGGTGCATGTCGTCTGTGAATTTATACATCCATACAAATCTATTTCAGGAGAGATCACAGCTGTCTCCTGTCTGCAGTAGCTATAAATATCACATGAGAAGGAAGACTTTGTTTAGTAAACAAATGGTGCTTTATATTGACTTGCTATGTCAAAACCAAGCTTCTTAGTTCTAAAGTTTCTTAGCAGTTGGTAATTTTACTGAAGTTTAAGTATAACTGTGAAGGAAAATGTATTAATAGTATAGGGCACTATTTCTTAACGTTATTTTCTTATTGAAGGCTATTTTTTTTCTTAGCCTTTTCAGTGGAAAATTTCAAACATATTTAGTAGACAGAACAGTGTAATGAACCTCTCTGTACCCATAACCCAGCTTCAGTAATTATTAATTCTGGGTCAAATCTTGTTTCATCTATTCCCACATCAATTCTCCCTCCCCATATTTTAAAATCACTTTATTTTTTCGAACAGTTTTAGATTTACAGAAAAATTGAGAAGATAGTACAGAGGGTTCTTATATATATCACTCCCAGTTTCCCCGTTATTAACATCGTACATTAGTGTGATGCATTTGTTACAAATAATGATGCATTATTATTAACTGAAGTCCATAGTTTAGATTTCCTTAGTTTTTGCCTAAAACCCCTCTTCTCTTCCAGGATCCTATCCAGGACACCATATTACATTTTGTTGTCTTGGCTGTGACAGTTTCTCAGACTTTCCTTGTTTTTGAAGAACTTGACAGTTTTGAGGAGTCCTAGTCTGATATTTTGTGGAATGCCTCACTGTTGGAAATTGTCTGATGTTTTTCTCATGATATGAGATTGGGGTTATGGGCTATTGGGAAGAAGAACACAAAGGGGAAGTGCCATTTTCATCACATCATACCAAGAGTACATACTATTGACGTGATTTATGACTGCTGATGTTGGTCTTGATCACCTCGCTGAAGTAAAGCTTGTCAGGCGTTTCCCCTGTAAAGTTACTATACCCAACTCATACTTAATCATTGATTTTAAAGACTCTAACATATCAAGTACCATTATTCTAGTGTTTACTCAACTTGAACAAAAAGTTAAAGGGACATCACTATTCCCAGCTCACATTTAAGTTACGTCCCTCCTCCTTGAGGAAGTGTCTACATAAATTATTTGGAATTCTTCTGCATGGGAGATTTGTCTTTTCTCCTTCATTTAATGATTGATTCAATTATTTACTTATAACCATATTATTTTGAAGCAAATTCCAGATATTATATCTTTTCTTTTATAAATATTTCAATTTGCATGTCTAAATGGTTAGGATTTTTTTGTTTTTGACATGATCACAATACATAATTTAACACCTAAGAATTAATAGTAAGTCCTTGATAGATCATCAAATATCCATTCTATGTTCAATTTCCAATTATTTCATCAATAACTTTTTAAAAAGAATATTAGTTTAACTCAAAACCAAATAAGGTTTACACATTGTGTTGGTCAATACATTTATTAAACCTCTTTTAATCTTTGGTTTCCCTCCTTGGTCTCTCACTGTTTTTTTCTTATAATTTACTTTTGAAAGATCATTTATGTGCAAAAGATTTATTTTATTTTTAAAAACTTTCATTTATCTGTGTCTCTAACAGGTATATTTTTAATTTGTAGCATAAATTTACTGAGAAATTAAAATTAAAATGCATTCTAAAATAAAAATTTTAATACCCGTTAACTCACTAAATACTTACTGAGCATCTGCTATGTGCTAAGTACTAGGCCAAGTGCCAGGAATATAGTGATAAATAAGAATAGAAGATGAATAAGAAAATTACATTTAAAACAAATTTACTTATCTCTCTTTCTTTGCCTCAACATAAATAATGAAAGCAAACATTTAATTGGGGGCTTATTTTGCACCAGAAACAGGTAAATCTATTTTCTCACTTTAAAATGAAGAAATCAAATTGTAGTGTTTAAGCCAGTAAGATGTTCTAAGGTAACTTGATCTCAGGGAGTATAGTTTCAGAGTCTAACCAGGGGTTAGCAAATTGTTTCTGTAAAGGAACAGATATTTAATATTTTAGGCTTTGCACACCACAGATGATCTCTGTTGCTGCTTCTGTTTCTCCTTCTTCTTTTACAAACTTTTTAAAACATAAAATTCAATCTCAGCTTGCAGACTATATTAAAGCAGGCCACAAGCTATATTTGGCTCATAGGTCAGAGTTTTCCAACCCCTGCTAACTACTGCACTATACTGCCTCTTGTCAACATCATAATTGTCACAGTTAGAATAACCTCAGAAATTCGCATCCTACAGGGCTTAATTCTTCTTCCTTTGTGATACATCTCCTCTTCTTTTCATCACCCATAAAAGTAGGCAACAGTAGGCCTGAGTTCCCTGGTAATTCCTCTACTAGAGACATTACATTAGGGCTTGGACAAAGGAATATAAAGAACTCAAAAACACTAAATGTCAAGGAAATATTAATATGGGGGTGGTTGATCTGAGTGATTTCCACAGTACCCAAAGATGAGTAGCCTAACTAAGCAGGGAAAGCTGAATAAATATTTCCTCTTCACAAATGAAGGGGGCAACTTTGACCTTTGTGATTACAACTCCATTGCAGATCTTCCCTGTTGGTTAGGTAGAACCCACTCAACTGTTGGGGGTGTGTATGAGGCTGGCAGAGATGCTTTCTGGTGGAGAAAAACACCCAGACAACTCCACGTTTTATTTTAAAGAAAAACTTTCTCCTAGAAATTGTGAATGAGGAAGACTAGGCACAGTCAAGGGCCTGCTTATGGTGATGGCTCTGCCACTAAAAGGCATTCAGCTCATGGTTCTTTTCTGGTCAACACATCTGAAAAATCACAAGATGTCATGGGTAAAAACTAGGCTGAATGTAACCCCACTGGAGAGCTGGATATCTCTAGCTATGTTTATTGGGCACTAAATGTGCCATGGGCCACGCTAAGCAATTTATACACAATATCTCAATTGAGCCTCATACCTTAAAGAGGTTAGTATCATTATGTCCATTTTATTGATGAAGAAATTGAGGTGTCGATAGGTTAAACAACATACTTGAAATCATAGAACTGGTAAGACTGGTACTCAAATCCAGATATGTCTGATTACAATGTTTCAACAGGTAATTTTTGAGTCCCTACTAGTTAAGTACCCAGTAGGTACTCACCCAGTAAAAACTACCAGATATCTTCTAAGTACCAGGCACAGTAGTGAGGGTATTACGAAGAACAAAACAAAGTCCCAGCTCTTTTTTTTTTCTTTCTAGGGCTGACAGCCTGAAAAAGTCCCAGCTCTTAAGGAGTAATGTACCCTCTCCTCCCTGGAAGATCACCACCCCCATCTTCCATGGATCTTTCCACCTGCACATTCACCTTCATCTGTGAAAACATTCATTATCACATAGTCCACGCCCATGTAAATGGATACACACACCTGCTATCTTCTTTCTTTGCATTTTCCACCAATAGGAGAGACAACATGTGGGGAGTCATGACAAACATAGATATCTTAACCATGGGTCCACATGTCACTGTAAGAGGCACCTGATTCACATCGACCTATTGGAACTTCAGCTTCTGCAGCTGTAGAGAGGAATAATTACACTTGACAACTGTTGTCAAGGGAAACAGAAAGTTTATACCTAGAAACAGCCCCAGGGATGAATATTTATTAAATATTTTATAGTTTGGATCATTATGATATATGTATTTGCCTTCTTGCCATTTCCTATTATCCAATTCATTTCCCTATTTCTCATCTCCATTGATACTAGAATATATTTTCTAAATTTGTAGAACCAGATCTGTGATTTTACAGAGTCACAAAAATATAAGAATTCTACAATTGTTTAAAAATGTGAGCTACTCAGCTATCAACTTTGATCAGATTTAATCACTTGATCCATTGCAAGCTTTCTAAGCTCCTGGTCTCAGTATGTGGTCCTGGAGTTTATTTTGGTTTTTTGTTTTTTCTTGGAGACAGGGTCTTACTCTGTCTCCTGGGCTAGAATGCAGTGGTATCATCATAGCTCACAGCAACCTCAAACTCCTGGGCTCAGGCGATCCTCCTGCCTCAGCCTCCTGAGTAGCTGGGACTACAGGCGTGTGCCACGACCCCAGCTAATTTTTCTATTTTTGGTAGAGATGGGGTCTTGCTCTTGCTCAGGCTGGTCTCGAACTCCTGGCCTCAAGTGATCTTCCCACCTTGGCCTCCCAAAGTGCTAGGATTATAGGCATGGGCTGCTGTGCCCGGCCATATCCTGGAGTTTTATTATATATCAGTCAAAAACCCAGGGAGTGGAGGCTCTCATTAGACATTTGTAGTGAAAAATATGAATTTTGTAATTAGACAGGCTGTGTTTAAATTATAGTTCTACCACTTTCAAACAGTTGACTTGGACAATTTGTTTAATCTCAAATCTCAGTTTCCTCATTTATAAAATAGGAGTAATTCTTCCTCATAGAGTTGTGAAGAGGATAATAAAAAGTGTTTATTAGTACCTGTGACAAGTATTCAATATTAGTCATTATTATTATTTAAAATAATATTATTATTAAAATGTATAATTCATACTATAATTTTGAATTGTATGAGTTGATTTTGGTCCTAAATTTTGGTCCTCTTGATCTAATTTTTTCCCTTTTACAATTGATCATTCATTTTAAAACTATTTTATTTAAGCTTTTATTCAAGCTTTATAATATTTTCTCTACTGTCCTTGGTGTTGTGGAAAAAAAGAAGGGAATAAGCTAGTTTCTGCCCTTAGGGATTGATAGTTTTGCTGGAAGATTAGTGTTACAGACCTGTGCTTCTCAAGTTTTAATGTGCAAAGAGATCACTTGGGGATCTTGTTAAAATGCAGCTTCTGTTCCAATTCAGTAGGTCTGGGGTGTGGGCCCTGAAGGTCTGAATTTCTAACAAGCTCCCAGGTGATTCCAATGCTGCTGTTCCACAGAACACACATGGAATAGTATGATCAGTTGTAGGATTTCAGGGAGGACAGAAATTAATGTTGACCCTAACTTGTCCATAATATTAACAAAAGAAAGCAAGCAAACAACATGTGCTTTTTTCTACATCATTTCATAGGTAGAGGTTCAAAATTTTGTCATGATAATGGGAACAATTTTATTCAACTAGGAAGAGCAGGGCAATTCTTGCAACTTACTCATAGCAATCTTGTAAGTCACAAGGCATAGAGTAGTCATATCTTTGTCCTGAGTTCTAATTTTTCTTTAAATTTCTAAGGTTTTAAAAATTTTTAATAGATTTTACTATACGTGTTTTCTGCTATAAGACACCTCAAGTCTTCTTTATTTGAAAGAGGTAGAATATAAACAAATGCATTTAATTCCGTTGTTTTAGTCAGATAACACTGGTTTAAAAAAATGAAGGCTCTAAGTTGAAAGTTAAATCTAAGTGAAATAGACCATATATTAAATAATTCTAATAATGCAGCATCTTTTATCCATTAACTCAGAAGCTGTTTCCAACTTTTTGTGTGGGGGAAGAAAAAAGCTATGTGTTCGAACCATACTTAAAATACAATCTTTGTCTATTTTCATTTAGGTTCACCATAAATGAAGATCAACTAACAAGCTATGATAATACACTTTAACAAATGACAAGTAGTAAGGACTAGAATCCTGGGTGGAAGAGTCTGTTAAGATATTTTTTCATACTCAAGTGTTGGGATGACAGTGAGGGTTGTTAAGACCTTGCTGGGTTCAAAGGAGAGTGACTCTGGTGGAGCTTTCTTATTTATTTCACAAATATCTCTGTCCTATTCACTTTTATCTAAAGAGTTGCTATTATTTCTGCTTTTGTCCTACTCTACTTTCATCTTACATATCAGGGATTGAAACCCTCGTTCCTCTAATTGTGTCTGACATGAAGCTGTCAATCTTATCTCCGAGGCCTTTATTGAAATGTTCCAGATGTGTGGGCAGAGTCTAGGGTTGAAGGAGCGACTGGCCCCTGCTTCTTAAATGGTCAGTGCATCCTCCCTTTGGCCAGCCTCCGGGGCTGCCCACCAAAGTCACGCATGTAATGGGACTTCAATGGGATTTTTTATCCAGCCTTTTATTTTCCTCCTTCAGAAAATGACCAGTGTAGTGTGTCATTTTCTCTTCTTGCCAGTATGCAAGTCTTCAATTCCCAAGGGAACGCACAGATAAACTTCTCGCAAAGAGTTTTACACCTTCAGCTTACCAGTCTAAGCTTCTTTGAATTGGATTTAGAATAAAATTGCAAATATCATTTTCATCTTCACATACACCAAAAATCAAATGTGAGCATACTGAAGGGGAGTATCATGAGCCCATTCATCATTTGTAAAGGACCTTTGGAAGTTTTAGATCACCAGAGAGCTCCCTTTAGAGGCATAGAGGCATACACTTTTTTTTTTTTTTTAAACAGATGTTTCTCTCCTTCCGTTTGCTTCTAAGTTGGACTCTGGGCAGACGTATAGACCAAATGATTCATTTTCAGGATATTCCACTCTAATTGAACTGTATTTATTTTAGACTTTTGGATCAAGAGGGCTTGTCTCAAATCTGGCTGTACTTGTTTGTTTTGTCTTTAATATCATAAGCTCAAGACAACATTGCCACTTTCCCCTCCCAGTTCCTTTTGTTTTCATCTTACCAACTTACTCTTCCTTGCTGGTCATAATTAAGTCCAGAGTTTGTTGCTCCGATGTCCTTCCTGTATTGGGAGTGATGAAAAGGCAGTAAGGTATGCAAAGACATTATTGGACATTCTTTCTTTAGCCAAATAATACAACTAGCAAACTTTTGATTGGGTGTGGCTCTTCATCACTTTTTGCCTTGTATTGTACCGGTTTTACGTATTTTCCCATCCGACTGCTTATTTGTGTCTCTCTTCTGCTTGACGGTGAGCACCTGGCTGGGGCGTGGCCTCCATCTCACCTTTACCTCCCGTGAGGAGAGCAGCACCTGGCAGTCGGGGGATCTTAGTTCACTGCCATTGAACGGTTGGAAATCTGTTCTTACAAAAATATGTTTCTCCCTTAGTACAAGTTATAAAATAACTGTACATATTCTTCTAAATTTTAAAATTTTTATTTTATTTTTTATTATAAAAGGACTTACATGCACCAGGTGAAGGAGGGAATAGTAACACAGGTGGTCAGTGCGTCTCCCACTTTAATGTGAGTGTGAATATAGACACAGGATGGGGCCGATGATTCTGCATTTCTAAGAAGCAACCTGGGGATGCTGCTGTTGGTGTTCTAGGGCCCACATTTTGAGGGGCAAAGCCCTGTGGAGCTTAAGCTTTCTCTGTTCTCAAATAACAACTAATGACTGGCTTTGCCTGGTAAGTACTTTCATCTTAATTTTTGTTCCAATTACCAAGATCTGTTATAAGAAAATTCAGACGTGACAGAAATACAAAGCGTAGGAAGCAAAAGTTCCCAATAATCTTTCCTCCTAAAGATAGCTGCTGTCAAAATTTAATGTGCATTCTTCCAAATTATTTTCTATATTTATATATATGACTAGTTTTCAGGAAACAAACTCATACGAAACATTCTGTAGTTGCTTTTTTTACTTGCCAGTATTTTGGGCTTTATTCCTCTGTAATAACCCATAGGTCTTTCATTCTATTTAAAGGATAGTTAATATATACCATAGGTGTTATTTAGAAGTTTTATTATGAAGAAAATATTTATGTAAACAAAGCTTTTTAAAATAAAAACAACAATAGCATTTTCGGCAGGAGTCAATGTTATGTAAATGAATAGTTTAAAATAGGAATAAGTATTGCCTGCAGACCCTGCAGTGATGACACTTTTAGAGGAATGAACTGGCAAAGAGTTAGATGAGATGCTCTGTTGGGGTTAAAAAGGAGGTGTGATCACTTCCCCGTGTAAAATGACAATCTCCGAGGGCTTCCCTGGAGGCCTAGGTCTGGGTATTTAAGGAGAATGACTATATAAGGATGTAGAGATACCCTGGGTTAGCCCAAGACACACCACTCAAGGTCAGGAGATCAGTGATACACTCAGGGCAGATGCGCACCGCCCCTTGCCCACGCTTCAGGGCTGGAGTCACCGGAAGCCATTCGCCTCAGGCAGAGGGGATGAGTTGTACCACACAGCTACGTGGCAGCAGCTCAAGGCAGCGTGACTTCTAGGCAGTGGCTGTTGCAGCACCACAGGCCCAGCTGAGAGGCCCACTTTCCCCTGAGGATGAGGCTGGTGGCCCACGTGGCAGGAGCTCCTGCAACCCCTGACAGAGGCTGAAGTTCTCTCCCCAGGAAGGGGTGGGTGTTGGTTCATAGGAGCTGTTTCATACAAACAACAGGCAGAATAAATAACAAATTGCTCTTCGAATGGCTGTTCAGGGTATAGAGACACCTGTGTTGGCTTAAGCTGTGTCTTTGATTCCTACCCCAGGAATTCATAAAGGCAAATATCTATGTCCTTTCTCTGTCTCTTCTTTAAGAATAAGCATTTCTGGCCAGAAGATTCTCTAAATTCCAGTCAGAATTGGAAGGACCAGCCTGAGATCTTAGCCATTAATTTGACTGAGAATCTTTCTGCAATAAAAAGACGCTCTTTCCTCCTTCCCAATCAGGCTGGAAATATGATAGATTCAGTTAATCTTCAACAGGCAATTTCAGACATTTTAGATCTCCTTCTGCTGTGTGATTAATTGCTTCAGAGGTTGGCAAGTATGAAGCGGGAGAGCTGCGTGGGGAGGAAGGAGGCGTGCAGGCCGCAGCTGGCCCGCTGTTTGTTACCGCTCAGGCCCGGCCTCTGTTCTCCCTCAACAAAGCGCAGCTGGTTTATGTCTGTCACAATCAATGGGATGACATTTCCGAACTGGTAATTACCAAAAGGATTCCTGCTGATGCCTTTTGGAACTGCCAATCTTAGAGGTAGCTCTTGGCTTCTGCTGAGTACAGTGTGCCTGCAGTTTGGCTTTTTATCTCCCTTTTCATCTTTGAACTGAAAGAAAGGTTTGTGTGGAGACTTGTAGCTCACTCCCTCGCGCCTCCTTCCCTTCTCCTCCCCACCTGCACGTTAAAGAATATGGCAGACACTGGAAAATCCTCTGCGAGCACTGAATAGCATGGGCCGAGGGGTCAACTAGGAAAAAGGTGCCCGAGAAACACTAATGAAAAACGAATGTGCATTCGAAATGAAGTATTTATATTTTCATGTTCTGTGGAGGAAAGGGTAAAGGCCGTTATTTTCTGGGGGCTTAGAATTCACTGGATTCTGCAATCTAGGAAAAACACTCCAAGTTGCCATTATATATGTCTTTACATTATTATAGTCTTCAAGCACCAAGATGCTATTAAATAGGCAATTTTTGAAGGAAAATAAAAAATGCTCCAGCTGGGTGGCTCTGTAGGCATAAAAGAAGAATATGTTTATTCCTTTCTTCACTCAACAGTGACCTACTGCAGGGTGCCATATGCCAGGCATTGTTTAAATGCTGAGAATTGGAGCAGCACCCACGGAGCCTGGGGCGGGAGTGGGAATAACTCTATTCAGGTAACTTCCTCCAATGAACTTGAGAGACATTCTCTTCCCACCTGTGCTTGCCCTACCAATTCCACGCTCTTAAATCCCACTCTCTTAAGCATATGCTAGTTTTCCTCACATACCCTATTTTGGTGATAAAATGGCTGTTGCCTCTGAGCCTTGGAGTTCAAAGAATTAAGACACATTGAATGAAGACGGGTTAGAAGGTGCGGGTGCAGGAGTGTCAGCTGGGAAGGACAGGCAAGGAGAAATTCAGGGCAAAGTAGAAACTTAAAATGTTAAAGAAAATGAAAAATACATGAAAAAGAAGAAGAAGGAACAGAAACAAAGATTGTTTGTATAGATTTGTTGTTTAAAAATGAGGTATTTTGACAAGAGTGTCACGACCCAAAGTAGATTAGTGGTTGTTGGGGGTGGGGAGTGATGGAGAATGGGGAGCCACTGCTAACAGGTTTAGGGTTTCTTTTTGGGGGTGATAAAAATGTTTTAAAATTACATAGTGGTAATGGTCGCACAACTCTATCAGTATACTCAAAGCTACTGAATTATATGCTTTAAAAGGGTAAAGTTCATGAAATGTAAATAACTCAAGTATTCCTGAAGTCCTCAAAGGGGAGCCAACCAGTCTGCTGCTACCAGTCTTTGAGTGGTGTCTGCCATATTCTCTCTCTTCCACTCTGCCTTCCTTCTGTTGATGTCCTCTGCTCTTGAAATGGCTGGAGACATCTTTACTGTTAGCATTGCCTGGGATCCTTTATGACAATCCCACTGTCTGTGCCAAAGGTGCTACGTTCCAATTCTTTCAAAGCTAGTACTCTTGGAGGGTGCCGAACTGTTGCTGGCTTTCACGTAAAAGTAGAGAGAAAGATCTCTTCTAGTTCCATGCATAGTAGACTCTAGCTATACTCCCAAAGCCTGGCTTTGACTTTGTTTCTGATTCTGCAGAGTGGATGATTATAAATCAGAAGCTTATCTCTCTTGCTAATATTGACATTCTTTTAAAATGCAACCTCTGTGAATTGTTATTATGAATTCCCTTTCCCACCCAGGGTGTGGAGGGGATGGAACAAAGTGGGAGAGGAGAGAGGAAAGTCCTGCTTTACCTCACATAACTCCTTATCTGCACAGAAAAAATACAAGCTCCTTGAAGATACTTTTTCTTAGTACAATGGCTTCTCTAGTATCAGTAAAATCTTGGGCCAAAAAAATCCATTAGATATATTTAAATGTATTATTTTCAATGATACAAGAAGACAGAAGCAAACTAAAATTTATTAAAGATCTAATACGTGCCAGACACTCTAAATAAGTTATTTCATTTAATCTTTACAGTGGCCTTTTGGGGGGTAGTTATTATTATTATTATAATTATTATATAACTTACAGGTGAAGTAACCAAGTCTAAGAAATGTTAAGCTGTTTTACTAGGTCATTCATACCATGAGTAGATGACAAAAATCTGGATTTCAGATCTGCTTAATAGGTCCCATTCTTTTCTTCATGCAGCAATGCTGATTTTTAGGATAGACCCTGAGAAGGTTATCCCAAAATAGCACACATTGGCCAAAGGGAAGCCTAGCAATTTACAACACTCTTGCTTTTTTAAAGAATTAAAATACTACATCAGCTGAAGGAATGGAAAAACCATTTGGCCATGGATTCTGCAATCCAACTTAATTGAATATATTCTGAGTTTAGAATAAGTTTAGGTTCACCTTTATCAGGCAAAAACACCTATTACTAAGTCTTAGGAGGAGAAAAGGATTGGTAAAAAGTTTCTCATACCTTTTGATGTCAAACAATTCTTTGAAATTACATTTAGGAAAAGGAGCATGTAAACTGCATATACCTTAAAATATAGATTTAAAAATAAAGTTGTTTAATTAATACTTCAGGTTATATTTAACCTATAATCATCATTTTATTTTAGAAAATTTTTAAATCTCCTCTTTAGAGACTCCCAAATGTTGTTGATTTTTCACTTTTTGCTTCTGAGACATTTAAACAATGAGTAGAGTTGGTTGCTGAGTTTCCCTAAGACAGTTTTTCAGGCATTCTTTAGAGTCTCTCTTACGCTCCTCATTAAAGCTAGTTTAACTTTAGCTAAATTGTTGCTTTATAAGAGACATCATTTTCTCTCCTGCTGCCACTGTGGATCACTTAGGAAAAGTATGTTTGAACAAAGGCATGTTATCTTCCTAACAGGGTGTTTGAGCTCCTCTGTTGCTTAAGGACCAATCACATCTTTGTAGGCTTCGGGCTCAATAGAGTGAATGAAAAACTGAAATGTAATGAAATAAATCGTAAAATGGTCTGTTTACTTTAGGTCAGATATTGAGGAACTTCTGATATGTAGTCATTAAGGTGAGTGGAAGTAAACATCCTCCTAACTATCCAGAATAAAGAAAGTTCACAATAATTTTTCTTGTTCCTTATCTCTGTCTTTCAATGAGGTGTCACCAAATGGCAGACCCTGGAATGCAGCCATTTCCCCTGCTATGTATTCATCTGCAGATCTATGTCAACTGACTTAAGTCTAGCTTTCCTATTGTTTAACAGTAATGGAATGACTAGTGGTAACTTATTTAATCAATACATTATCTTTTCTTAGTATACTTCTAATGTAACAGAAACCATCTTCATAAAGCATTAGAAACAGATCTGGCTCTGTCTCCCTTACTTTTCCTCTCTTAGTAATAACACTTGGGTCTTTAGAGTTCAGCTTTCCTGTAAAAATTGTGATATTTTGTTAAAAGAGTTATGCAGACTAAAAGATGGTTTCATAGGCTTGGTTTGTCACATTATTTATTTGGTACAGTTTATTAAAATTTTTCCAAAAGCACATTCCATCTAATTATAAAGTGTTCTGTCAGATATAGATATTTTATAATATTGGTAAGTTATCTTTAATCTTTAAAGAAAAAACCATTATATAACTTCAAATATTGACATTACCATAACAGGTTGACTGGTTCGTAAAACAAGTGATAGCAGCTACAGATAAAAGGAACAGTACAAAGGATTAAAAACACTAAGTACAGCAAGTCCTATATTTAGACTTGACATAATATAATCTCCAGGGAGAAATTTTGCATAGTATTATAAGGTGTACTTGAAAGTTTCTCTGACATGCTACTAATTAGAGAACCGCCTAGTGACAACATGACTCTTTTTGGTGCTAAAGACATGTAGTATGCCATACATTCACATAAGCAACTGGCTTACAAAAATAAATATGTGGATATTGAGTATAAAATCTGATAAAAAAATCTTTAAATGAGAACATTCTTTCCTTAGGTAAAATGTGTTGTTAACTAATGTTGTTTCAATAAATTTATTTTACTACATAATTAATTTATGAAATCTTCTATAATAGCCTTTCTACAGTTTTATTAGCTACGTTCATCCTAGAGATACCTGTTGAACACATTGTGTGAAAGGCAGTATGCTGGAAACTGTGGATAGAACAATGTATAAGATACAGTTGTATCTTTGAGGATTTTAATCTAGTGAGGGAGAAAGGCAACAATACATTATGATAAACACTAAAATAGGGTCATAGTCAAAGTGATATGGGAGTATTAAAAAGGAAGCATCTAACTCCTATGGGCAAACTAATTTGGGCAGGTTTTTCAGAGGACACGTGCTTCCCTTCACCCTCACCTCTAATCCCCATATATGCCCCCTCCACCTGCGGGTTATGTCAGACTCTTCCAGAAGCCTTCCCATTGCCAATATATCCTGACATCTCTCCCCCTGCACTCATCAGAATTTTGGTGGTAGTGGTGGAATAGATTCCAGGCATATTGAGAGTCTAAAAGGCGCTTCCAGATCTTCCCTCTTTATAGACAACAGAACTTAATCTTGGTTTTTCTTTTTAAAAGTAATAGAGTCTTGGTATTTTTCCATGTGCATCTAGTGGTATGTTGTGGCATTTGGGGGGGTGAGAAACTGGGGGAAGATGAGGAGCGTTTAGGAGGATTCCTGTGGAAATGGTTCCAGATATTTTTCCTTTTAAATGATTTTTAAATAGAGATATTTGTCAATATATTAGGGGAACTCAGGTAAAAAGTCTGGGAAACTTTGCTAAGGACCTCTTCAACTGTGTTTGGCCAGACTTTCTGTACAGTTCTCCTGGTTTCGTTATTGTTTTCTCTAATGGTCTGTGGCTAATTCCTAAAAAAGCCCAAAATAAATGCACCAAAAGCCAGCAAAATAAACCTAAGTCCCAAAATTCAGTCTAATGGCATAATGATGGTGGTTCTACTTAAGCAAATACTAAGGACAAAAGAATTATTTATGTTGAGCCAAACCACTCCAACTAACCACAGAGGCACAAAGGAGTGATCGTCATTGAATATATGCTGAGGGTATCAACATCACACAGTCATACAATTCCTCTTGACCACAGGAAATTACTACAGTGGTTTCCAGAGTAGTTAATGGAAGATAGTTATTAGACTAAATCTCCTTACAATTACAACAAATACAGTCCAGCAGGTTAACGCAATAGGACTCTTTGAAAAGAAGCAATCTGATTGTCCATAACTTGGTGCAGGAGGATTTTATGAATGTAAATTCTAAATACTGTATTATGAAACAATGCATTCAAATACTAACACTCCATTTCTAAATTCTGAGGTGCTGGTTGGCTCCTAGAGACATCATTTTAAAAATAGCTTTATTGAGGTGTAATTTACATACAAAATTTTCACCCATTATAAGGGTACAATCCAAGGACTTTTAGTAAATTTATAGAATTATGCAACTATTACCACAATCCAGTTTGAGAACATTTCCATCACATTAAAAATTCTCTCAGGTCTGTGTGTAGAAAGGACCCACTTCCATTTTCAGTCCTAGGAAACCTGCTTTTGTCTCTATAAATTTGCCTTTTATGGGCATTTTATATAAGTGGAAGCATATGATATGCTGTCTTTTGTGTCTACCTTTTTTGATACAGTGTATTGTTTTTGAGATTCATCCATGTTATAGCATATGCCAGTAGTTTGTTTTTATTGCTGAATAATGTTCCATAACTGTTATAGAGTAATATACATATGGAATCTCATGTACGGAATGTATAGACATTTTGTACATCCGTTTTCTGATTCTCAGTGTTCATACATAAGATAAAAATGAGCTATATGTTCCTGAGACGTGGCACTCTTGGGAAATTGTTGCCATGGATGATTATAAAGACTGAATCATGCGATGTGCTCAACATCATTATTGACATCTCCACAGAATTTGCAATTCCGTTTCGAAGGAGAGTCTCCAATTGCTTTTGGGAAATATGGATCTTTTAATTAAAATATTTTATGGATTTCTTTTGATAGACTACATATTATTTACCTAAGACATGTATATCTGATTAACCCATCAATATCCACATTATATAATAGTTTTCAGAGACAAATGTTTAAACAGATGGATTATAAGAAATTCAGAAATTAAGAAAGCCCTGGAGCTTATAGTTTACCTGGGTTCATGGGGACTTGGACATTGTAAATTTCCTGAAGACCCTGGTGCCTTAGAAGTAAGGAATTGTCAAGAGGGAGTGTGGCATGGGTGGAGTGTCAAAGACCAACACCATTTTCTCACCATGTTGTTTTAGTTGGGAATGTGGGACAAGGCTCTGGCCAAAGGCACATAGCACCCAAGTGGCAGAGGCTAGAAGAACATAAATAAAATAAATAACAAAAACAATGAAGCCACCAAAAAAAAGTTGCTTGTAAGCATATTGTTAGGTAAAAAGAATATAAATGTGAATTTATGTTTTGACTGGAAGGAGGCATGGTCAAAAAAAGTGATTTTTCAGAGTGTTTCCCCCACATTTCTCATTTTCCATATATATTACTGATGTTTTTATTGTAACATTTATGTAATTAAGAATAACCAGTTGAGTATAGCAAAAATAGTCAAAGGAGGCCATTTGCTTCAATTTTAAAAAAGAATGTAGGTTTGGGATCCTGAGGCGGGAGGATCACTTGAGCCCAGGAGTTAGAGGCTGCAGTGAGCTATGATGGTGCCACTGCACCCCAGCCTGGGTGACAAAGCAAGACCCCATCTCTAAAAAGTAAGTAAGTAAATAAATAAATAATAAAAAAGAGTTTAGGAACTCAAAGTCAGAAAACATGGATTTGAGTCTTGGCTTTGCAGTTTATTAACAAGCCTCTTTTCCTTTGAGTACTTCAATTATCTCATGTGTGAAATAATGATAGTAAAATCTATCTTATAGTTTTTGGTATAGTTTTGGATAGAATTAAATAAAGTAATACATGACAGACTCTTAGTTTAGCCTGAAATAGAGCTAACTTACTGAGCTTCATTCATTCATTCATTCATTCCTTTGTTCAACAAACATTTTATTGAAGTCATGCTACGTGTTGAGCATTATGGAGTATAAAGTAAGCAAGATGGACATTTTTCATCCTAAAGACTATGGTCTTATGGGGGTGACAGTTAACAATAATTGTTCAAATAGCAATATAATTACCATTGTGGTAGGTGTTACAAAGGAAGAGTTCAATGAACTTACATAATGGGGAGATCAAATCTTGGCTGGGGCTTTATCACTACAATGTCTTTCAATTCTTTCAAGAAGACTGTGAGGTAGATAATATCTCCATTTTACAGATGAAAAGACTGAGGGATAGAGAGGTGTGTTGGCTTTGTTTCTTCGCCCCTTAACAATGCTTTTCTTATATCTCCTCAATGGTGCTGGACTTAGAATTAGGGGTCCCAGAAATGCTTTTTTGTTGATTGAGTGAGTAAGTGGTTATGGTATTTATACTTCTCAGAAAACTCATAGAACTAAAGGCTGCTTGTTGTTTCAATCTGAAAAAAGGATCTGGAGTTACAAATGGAAGTAATTGTTTCCCAATTTGACCATTAAAAAATCCCTAAACAAAGCATCCTTGTTTAATGCCACATTGTAAGACCATTTCCTAGAATCCTTAGAGAAAATATCCATAGTCCCAAGTTTCGTGGATTGAGAAAAATGATATAGAGCTCTAGGTGGATTCAGGAGAATGTACCAATGAATGTGTGATCTGAAAGTGAGGATTAATCTCTTTACTAAAACACCAAATTACACATTTAAAATTGGTGTCATTTGCCGTGTATGTGTGCGGGTGAGTGTTGGGGAAGGTGCAGCAGTGGGTCAGATGTAAGTGATGAAAGGCCATGGAGCCTGGAGAGCAACTGGCAAAGTAAAGTTCCATCCAGTCTGTCTGTTCCTTCAAGGTGGGAAAGTTTAGGGTTAAGGTAGGGTGATAAGATAAGAAGGACACAAACCTCCACCCCCCACACCCTGTTTATGCTTAGAAAAGGATGGCTTACTTATAATTCAAAGTACATTTAGAACTTTCATATGGCCCATAATTTAGATAAGAAAAATCAATTTCTGTCTGGGCTCTTTCCAGCAATCTATCTGCTTCTGAGTTCTGCTGAATGTTGCTGCTGCTTCCTTCAGGCCTGCTCTTTAGAGAGATCCTGATCTTGTGACTCCAGAGCTCAGGGAGATGAATGAGAAAAACGGGCAAACAGTGCCAGGCTCAGAGGTAGGGAGATGCCAGATTTTTTTTTGGACCAGAGGGTCAAGGTCAAATTATTTAAGGAGAAAAGAATTTGATCAGGAAATGAAGTGGGTCAAGAGAAAGAAGAGAGGCATGAGCAGAATTATTCTTTGATAATCGGATGTCAGTCCAGAGCTCTGACCCCAGAGTCTTCAGACTTGGGGCAGATGGCCTGTCTGTCCCTCCAAGGGACAATGCCAATACTTCTCTCTTGCTAGAATTTTATTTTTGATATTACTTGAAATAGGTGGCTGATCAGATGATCTAATGCCTCTGATAGACATGTCCAGACAGAGTCAGACCTTCCACAGTATGGAACGTGAAACTCTCTCTTCATGTTTAGAATCCCTACAGTGACTCCTTAGTGGCAGGACAAACCAAAAAATACAACAAAAACTCTGAGGATCTCTTTTACTGACAATTTGTATTCTTGGAAAGATTATGATTTATAATAGCAAAGTGGATCAATAAAAATTGGTTATTTGTGTTCTCTTCCACTCTCTCCTTGACTTGGGATCCTTGAATCATAGAATCAGCAGAGCCCTTAAATTCCATTCTAAAATTTGTTTGTATGAATGTTTTGCTGGGGATATAAATATAGCTATACTCAGATTGTCAAATATTTTGTTGCCTAAAACAGTGTAAGAGCCAAGCTTAGCATTCTATTTGGTTTCGTTCTTGACTCTCTTTGCTTCTCACTCTATACATGTTCTTTGAAAAACAATTTTCATAGCTTCATGACTTCATCTACGCTCTATATGCTATGATTGATGTCCACATTAACCTCCAAGTCTTGACCTACTTAGCAAACTTCAGTTCTGATTGTGACACTACCGAATGAATATTTCTATTTGCATGTTCCATAGACACTTTACACACTTCATGTCCTGAATTCAGCATTTTGTTTTGCCTCTTATAAATGCTCCTCCTCCTGCATGTGCCGTCCGGGTGAGTGAAATCATCATCCCAATTGTTTCCCAGTTCCTTGTTCTCACTCCCCACCCACATTTACTGGTTAGTGAAGCCAGTCAATTATACCTCAGAAGCATCTCACGTATACGGTCCCTCTTTCATATCCCTCTGCCAACCCCTTATTTTGGGTCCTTCTCCTCTTTTGCTTAGACTCTTGCAGGAGCATTCCAACTGATCTTGCCACTGCAAGAATTGCTCCCACCAGCACATCCCCACTCTGCTGCCAACGCGATGCCCTGCTTTAAAGCCTGTGCAGCTTCCCATTGCTTGGGATGAGGACTAAATCCCGAAGCACATAGGAGTCCTACACAATGTGGCCCCAGCTTCTCTCTCTGGCTCATCTGCTGCCATGCCTCACCATGTACCAAGTTCCAGCTAATCCAAACTTCTCCCCAGGTCCCAAGCATACTGTTCCTTTGTATATGTCTATGCTTTTGGAAAGGCCAAGGAACTACCAATGCATTATCTTGTTACATGTTCTCTCATCTGTGTTTAGAATTCTCCCCACTCTCAGCCCCTCATCCTGCCCTTTTTGTTTGCTGGACTGCTTCTTAACTTGCAAGGCCCCAACCAGCTGCCACCTCTTTTGCACTATTCCCGCTCTTACGCCCAGGGAAAGGTCGGATTCCCTCTATGTGTATCTCTCAAGTTCCCCTTCTCCCTGTTTACCCGTAGGCTCGTGGAGGCCATGGCATTTTATATACCCAGTGCCTGCCCAGCACAGTGTCTGGAAGTTAGTAGATTCTCGATAAATGCTGACTGAGTGAATAATGACGTTTGCAAAGAGTGTGGTAATCGTAGAGCTGCCTTGCTAATTTTACTAATGAGGAAATTTGAGACCTAGCGGTATTAGTAGAATTGCATAATGAGAGGTTGATTCTCAAAAAAGTTGTTTTGACTTTTAGTTGAATGTTCCTTCCACTATGCAGCATGGCATGATTAATTTGATGGTTTTCTAAAGAGGGGATTTTTAGTTCAAGTGACAAAATGTAAATTGGGAAGACAAGGAGAAGGTGTTGGTGAAAAAAGAGAGAAAAGCATTTGGTTTTATTTCACTGGAGTTATCCTAGTATTCTATTAATCTTTGTATCCAGCGCAAACAAAGCATGAAAGTGACAGGAAGAGAGCAGTGAATCCAGTCCCAGAGAATGATGTTAATGAAAAAATGACAGTGCTCTTCCTAAACTTGCCGGTTAGTACTGAGCAATTTGGAAAGATTCCTTCCCTTAAGCTCGAAAGTAGATAATTGAGATGTGGAGACTTCGCAGATCCCTGGGGATCAATGCTTGCCCTGAGGGACTGGCAGTGACAGGGGAGGGGAAGCAATATTTCTTTTGAAAGGGAACCAAACACATGTTTTGTTATTCTGGGTTCTCTGTTTGAGGCAAGTGACTTGATTGAAAATATTCTGTTCTGGAGGGAAGCTGTAGTTCTTGTTTATCTTTTCATGAAAATTTTAGATATGTAGAACTAAAAGGAAGCCTGGGGAGAAAAACTAAGATTAATATTGTATTTTTTTTTAAAAAAAGATGCTAAGAATTAGGACATTGTGGAATAAAAAAGATGGAATTTAGGATATTTCCTTTATTTAGAGTGAAAACAACTACAAATGAGGGTAATTTGGTAGGGGAATAATCACTCTAAAGAATACATCTCTTTTAACAGAATGTGTCTGTTACTAAATTGCGAGAGGTACGGATTACATGAGAGAAGTACTGATTATATCTAAGAGATAGATTTTAGGAATTAAAAATTAATTTTGAAGCACATGCATTTGGAAGAATGACGAATTTCAGCACCATCACCTCAGCTGCTGACAGAGGTGAGTGGGGCATGGTGAATTCACATCAGGGCACCAGCTGCTGCTCTTGAGGGGGACTGATCCTCCATGTGCATCTCTCAAGTTCCCCTTCCACTGTGAATACCTGTGGATACTCATGGAGGAGCCAGGCTGGGGCTGGAGGTGGTGGGAGCCACCCAGCTGAGACCCCCAAAGAGGGTAGAAGTAGATCTGAAAGGAGAGATGCCAACCCACTTCCAGAAGGGCAGAAGAAAGGATTGGACAGAGTAGAAAGAACATGTTTATAAGAATTATTATTGGAAATAATTTTGCAATGAATATATCTGCTATACTTTTTCCTGTATATATATTAATAGCAGAGCTTTGATGAGATGATAGAAGACTCAGAGTTAACTTTCACTTGGTCTTGTTTTATAGCAAAAATTATTATGCATTTCCTAAAATCATTACTAAGAATGATAAGTTCTGGGGCAACTTCCAGCTTTATTAGTTCTTGAACAACTGCTCTGGACAGTTAAGGCAGCTCTCCCAATAAGCTCAGCTTGAGTTGGGGACCTTCACTCTCTCTTCGATTGTTCATCCTAGAGCTTCCATTGACATCATTTAGCTCCCGTGTCACCCAACGGTCCATACCCTCCTCTTCTCGTGGACTGGAACTTTCATCTTCTTTTTTCTACTTCCCACCTACAATCTAAATTTATTCACTTTCTTTTCACTTTTTAAATACCTTTCTCTCTACTTTTTAAGAGACCAGCCTGGATCTGACAAGGTATTCTATCAGTTTGTGATGTGTTACCCATTCCAGAAAATGCAGCAGCATTTAAAACATGACCTGTTGGAAATAAACTACTTTAATGAAGACTGACTCTAATGGTTCAGGTACTGTGGGGTCATATAGGTGGGTACTTCGGGACCAGAACCTGAGGAAATGTTAGAGAGACAGGAGGCCTTCCTGAAGCATTTTTAAAATGCTTCTGATGCATTTTAAAAATTCTGCTTTAAAAAGCAGAATTCTGATGAGAATTATAATAAGATAATATGTGTGAAGAGTTTTGGGCACCTTGCATGGAAAGTCCTAGTCAAAAGCCAAATATTAGTATTCCTGTCATTATAGAGTCCCAGAGCAGGGAGGCACGAGGAATTTGCAATTGAATATCCTCCTCCAGGCCCTTTAGCACCTTCTAAAGATTTCATAAATCAGGGAATATGCCATGGTTTACTGAAGGGATAAGTGTTTGAGAGGTGATGAAGTTTACTTGGAGAATTTAGAGTTCAGTTTTATTTGAACTAAGGCGTGAATGGACCCACAGTGCTGAGGATCCTTCTGGGCCTGTTTAAATAGTAGCTCCAATTCCCTTTCTGAACAGTTTTGCATGTCAGCCAGTGAGCACTACAAATGCTGATCTGTCCTGTGTGGGGCCCTTCCCAGGGACAGGGCATGGTGCAAACTTCTTGCAACCTAATCCTTCAAGCACCAGCTCAAGTCACACGCCTGCTATGAAGTTTTTCTTGATAACTCCAGGGCCTGCCGGTCCTTCCCTTCTTTGAACTCATATGCACTTGTTGAGGTTGCACCATCCGTTCAGCCTTTCCAGTGTGTGTAGCACAACGGGGAATGTCATCCACCAGGGACTCTGGGGGCTGCTGCTGCTTTGGAGGAGAGTGACATTTCCAGCGGCTGCTGGAAAGTCGATCATGGAGAGCAGAATGGGTGAAGGCAAGCTGCGAACTGGCTCTAGGAGGACAAAAGGGACAGAACACAGAGAACACAGCATGGGGGTGAGGGAATTCCATGGATGAGAGGGAGCAGGAAAGAAGTCAAGTGGCTTTTCTCTAGTGTGAGCTTTTGGGGAGAGGAGCAAATGGGTGTCCAGAAATAATGAGCAGAAAATTTTGGTTTTTTCTTTGTTTTTTGGTGTGGTGCTGCATAAAAAGTCCACAGCCAGTAAGTATCTCTCTAGTTTAGTCTCAGACTTGCTTTCATATTTCTTTCCATTTGTTAAGCTATTTACTTATACACCCGTCATATATTTCTTGACTTCCTGTTACGAGCCAGGCACTGGTCTAAGTCTGGACATTTAGCAGTGAATAAGACAGACAGATATTCTGGTAGGGGAGACAGACAATAAATAATAGACAAGTAAAGTGGAAACAGATGAGATAATGTGAAATATTATTAGTGCTCTGAAGAAAGTAGAGCAGGAGTATGTGGTAGGAAGTGACTTTGTCCAGCTTTTATGAGGGCTGCGTGTATATGGATTATTATTCCAAAGTACATGTGAACTACCCAGAACCATGTCTTACGTGTCTTGATCTTCTCCTTTGTTTCCACAAACTACCTTATTCCTTTCTAGGTAGTCAACATTTCCAATATATTAATGAATCCAAGAAGAGAGTTTTACCATGAAACAGTTGGTTTCATAGGGTTTCTTAATCTTTAAAAAGTATTTTCTTTGTGCCATGATGTTTTTGACGGTTTTGATCTCTTCTCAGAATAACATTTCATGTATGCACACAACATAATACATAGGATTGCTGTGGAAACTAGTAGTCGTAAATATAGTCTGCCGTTCTCTGATCCCAGGCTGATAACCACTGAAAGATAATACAAGTGTTTTCCAAAAGAAATTTTGTGAAGGGGAAACTGAGCTTTGGGATCATTGCTCTTTTTATTCCTATAACACAGACTAAACTGAGCACAAATGACTAAAGCAAACTGTGTTTGACATTTAGGGGAAAGGGCTGCCAATGAGTCTTGTGGGCTTACCCATCAAGCGAAGTTGGACACAACTTTACAGTAGCTAGTAAGACAGAGGTCCAGAGAGCAGATGTCAATTCACCAGTTTGGTATTCCCCTAGCTGAGCTCTGGGGCACTAGGTTAGAACATGAGGTGTACACCTGGGAGGGTGATCAACTTACTGGAAATAATTACTGTGACACGGATTGAGAAGGAAGTGAGCCGTGAGGCCCGGGCAGGATGGAGCTTGCCTGAAGCTAGTCTACAAAGAACCTGCTCAGTGGCACCAAAGCTGCATAAGGGCATCATACGAACACGGGATACAGACCAGGTCCCGGAGCAGGGCAGTAAGGATCATTGCCAGGGTGCTGAAGCCATGGTGAAGGACACAGGTTAGAAGTCTGTAGGCTTTCCTGGCAGCCCAATTTTACGTGAAATTTCCTACTAAATTACAGATTATTCAGAAACAAGTCTAGTTTCTCCACAGAGTTGTGCCATTAGATAGGGTCCCCCTTTGTTTTTAAGTTGGATGATTCAGCAATGCAGAGGATAGCAACAAAGCCACATACCTTGAGGCTTCTGCTTCTCAGAAAGCAAGTAAGAGCCCGTGGCACAGCTGCTGCCACCATTTGCTTTGCTCTTTCATCCTTTTCTGTTTATACATGGCCCATCTTCTACTGGACGTGCCCCACAATGACCTCATACTCAACATAGCCAAGGCTGATCTTATCATCTTCTGCCTTTCCTTTGTTGGTTTATGATAACATTCTTTTCTAAGTTACATTAATTAAAAAAAAACAATGGAGCTTTTTAACTTCTTTTTCTTCATGGCTTGCCATAGGCAAACAATCGTGCAAGCTCCATGGATCATACGTTTGAAACAGATCTATTACCTCATTTCTAGATTTCTACCTAAACCTTGTGACAGGGGTGCTATTTTCTTGTCTCTTTCATGTTTCTTTCAGTAAAATCAACCATCCAAAATGATGTTTAAGACTCTTTATATTAACTTATTTTTTCCTGGTTATAGGTCGTATTTTCTTGCTTCTTTGTATGCCTGATAATTTTTCATTAAATGCCAAATATTATGAATTTTACATCATTGGGTGCTGGATATATATGTATATATTTTTTTCTTGATATGTCTTTAAATCTTTTGGGGCTTTGCTCTGGGTTGCAATTAAGTTGGTTAGCTTCAGTTTGATCATTTTGAGGCAAGCTTTTAAGCATTCTTAAGCAGGTCCAGAGTAGCCTGTAGTCTACGGTTGATGACTGACTTGGCACCACTGCTACGGTAATGTCCTTCTAAGGACATTCCTTGATGCTCCTTGTATTATGAGGTCTTTTCACTCTGATTGGTGGGAACAGGAACTCTCCCCAGTCCTGTGTGAGCTCCAGGTATAGTTCCTCCTGCTCCTTTCAGGTGGTTCTTTCTCTGGCTTAGTAGTTTCCTTTCATACTACTCAGTACTTAAAGAAGCAAGACAACGCTCTGTAGATTTCTGAGCTTGCTTGCTGTCTGTGCATGTCTCTCCTCTATGCTACTCTGTCCCACTAATTCTAGCTGCCATAGCTTCCTGATTTCCATCTCTGTGTCCTCTACTCAAGGAGACTATCGGGCTGCATTTGGGTTCCCTCTCTCTCTGCCACAATAAAAAACTCTCTTTAGGCTTGACATGGAAGTCAGCTGGGTCAACTGTGAAGCTCACCTTGTTTACCTTCTCCCAAGGATCATGTTTTGTACCACCTGCTGTCCAAAGTCTGAAACGTGTTGTTTTACATATTTTGTCTGCTTAATATTACTATTAAGGCAGGTGTGTAAATCCAGTCCCTGTTACTCTATCATGATTAGATGACCAGAAGTAGACCTTTATAACTAGGCCACATTTTACCTGTCTATCCATGTCTCCTATTTTTTGGTTTGAATTGTATTCTAAGTAGATTGTTTATTTACTCCTATAGTCAAGCCTAGCACAACTGACATTTCACATATTTTTGGATGCTTAAGGAAAAAAGAGTGAGAGCCCCTTTCCCTTGCAGATATTATAGCTCAGTAAATAAACAAGTGCTACACAAATTTCAGACATAGTAGTACTAATATTTGAAAAAGCATATTTGTCTTTCAAAATACACATAGAGTGAAACCAATTTTATCTCTTCATTTGGTAAGATGGATGACAGATATTAAGTAAAAACCAAAGTGCTATAAACATTCATCTCCCCCCAATCTAAACGTATCCCACCTACCTCCTCATTCAGTAGATGCTAAATATTATACCAACTTCATTAGCAAAGGGAGTGATCACCAACCCCCTTGTGGCCTTCTGAGTGTGAGTGACATGTCAGCATCTCGGGCCCTAATGGTGATTGAAGTTTCTTACAGTTGAGATACAGACAGATGTTGAATCTGCCACAACTCGTATTAATTCATATTACAAGGCTAAGACAAGATCCATTCTATAGTTAACTGATGGTTTGAAGTGGCAATGATTTATTCTATGAGGTTTGTGTTTCCAGACTCAGGAGAATTTTCTTAAAGTATAGATGCATCTAGAAGATTTTGTTCTTGCATGTTCACACACACACAGGAAAAAAATCTATTTGAAAACAATGAAAAATAATTTTATAAAGTTCTGAATGTTGAATTATTTCATAATCGAGGTATATTAAAATAACTCTTTTTTTAGTTGACCAGCATTTTTTTTCCTTAATTTTATGGTATGTAAATCCTCGTGTTATAAAATATCTAGAATTATAACTTAACAAGAATCTATAAAATATTTACTCTTGAAATACATAGATCTTAAGTAAAAAAGCAAGGGATTTTTGAAATACAAAAATTTGATTAAATTATACAAAAAGTATCCCACCACCAGTGTGTACCATTCATGAACATTGACAATGAAATCTCCAGACAATTGACCCTAATATTTAATGCAGTTGGAATGTTATTTTTTATGCTTTCAAATGAAAGGTAGATTAGACTCATGATTTTTTGGTCACTTTCAATAATACAAGCCCCTGTAGTCACTTTTAATTACCAAGTGTCTAAGTTCAGAAACATGTGTAGTCAAATGCAGTGAGACTAAGGGGCATGATCGCCTTCTCTGTTTCCATGCCTAGCTTTCCCCTTGTCATGGGGCTGGTTTCTCTAGAATTAATTGAAGGGAGGAAGGACAGGTAGAAGGGGCAGAAAGAATCATTCTTGAGTGTCTCTGTCATGATAAAGGTTTACTTTGACCACCGTGGCATCTCAGAGGTGGTTGGGTTCTTTGAAGACATCCTCTCTGTCCTCTGCCATTGCACTGGATCTTATACGTGCAGTTTCCTTGATGTGGGTGAATGCATCCTCTTTCATGATCACTTGGGATTCAGATGTCATTTCCTGAGAATTCCAGCAGTGCCTCCAGCATCTTTCTGTGGATGTTTCTTTGCCCCTCCCAGAGGCACATGGGAACTAAGATGACTTCTCTTCCACTTGCTTGCTCATGACCCACATTGAGTATATGAGGAATGCACATCTGAGACTCTGTCCAAAGGAATAATATTATTTTTCAAACTACAGTTTTTACTTCGTGTCCCAAACAGACTCTTGTCTCTTAGATTACTCAGATATGAGTCAGAGGCACCAGTCCATGATATCCCTCAAACTTTGGGGGACACATTTCCAGCTCCCTGAGTGATCTCCTTAAAGTCCTTTTAATTAGGCTCAAAGTTAGGTGACAACACCATGCTCCCTCCCACTCCACTCTCAAAACAGGGATAGGTGGAGGCTCTGTACAGCTACACTTGTCTCTAAAGAAATCCTCTCTCTAATTTCCAACTCCTCTGGGCTCTCCAATTTTAACCATTTTATACCTTACAGTAAGTTTGAGGGTTCAATGTTGCAATGAGTTTTTCAGCCACTTGCTTTGCTAATTCTGCATAAGTGATAATGAGATTATATTTTGAATGTCAGAGTAATTGGCATGTCCTTGTATTGAGACCTCAAATGAGACGGAGACCAAAATATTAAATAGTTCCACATAGAAACCCTTTTGCACTTAACATTTTAAGACACATTAGCTTATCCAGACCACAAGAAGAAAAATATCCCTCTAAGGAACGTTTAAGAAATGACATTAAATATTTGTTTTACATTCTTAATGTTTGTAAAAGCAAATTTCATGTGTTTTTAAAAGTTTATTTTCTGATCAATTTTGCTATTTTTATGTTATGTTCCATTTCAAAAGTGGAATCTTAATTTACAACATTGTGCCTTTAGGAAATAAGGTCAGGGGGCCAATTAGACTGTAAATCAGGGATTACTCTTATTCATGCTTTGTACAGAAAATTACACTATTGGTGTAGTAATCAAAGGTGGAAAGAAACGCAGAAGAGTATTCCTTAATACATGCTCCTTCTAAAAGAGCTCTTGAGAATACTAATGTCTCCTTGGGAGCACAAGGTTATTCCCCTTTGGTGTTCTTTCCCACAGTTATGAAAGTAAAGGTTTCTTTCTACCTTCTTAATTTCTCACCTTTGGCTCTCTTTAGAACATAAAAATGTGTTTCATCTTGAATGAAAAACTTATTCTCTGCAGCCTATGTCAGACTGGAATCCGGCACAGTGAGTCAGCAGGTGGCCACCAGGGGGAAGCTATATAAAGCTTTTGGGCTTAATTCTGTAGGCACTGGGGAATTATGGAAGGTTTCAGAGCAGGATAGTGACCTAGTGAAAATGTTGTATTAGGAAGATTAATTTGGCAGGCAGGTGAAGGGGAAAGAATAGATACAGAAAGTCAGATCTTGGACTAAGAGTAAAGAGTGGAGCAGTGGCATCAGGAAAGATACTTAGGAGTGGAAAAAAGCATCCAGAGATACTGTTAAAAGAAACATTAATATAGGACTGCATGGCTGCATGGATTTGGAGGGAGGAAAATAATGGAGAAGAAGTTTTCTGCTTAGAATATGTTATTTCTGTAGATGGAAATAAAGCCACAAAGTCACTTTCCCCCTTTAGGTATAATTCATTTCATTTGAGTGAAATTTATCAAAAATGTGAAGATGTTCTTGAAATTTTTTTTTTTGTATATCAAAAGAGGCTTTTTGGAACATTTAAAATTTCAGTCTCGGACAGTTTTTGGAGATTTCGGAGAACAGCGTCAGTTGGCTGTTTTTCATGGGGGAGAGAAAAGGAATCAGAGTAAGGCAAATGCAGTGTCTGACCTTCTTTGCAAGCTCCCCATTGTTTCTCTCATTAAATCTTAGATGTTTGGAGAAATAAAGTTCAGACTCTACCCCTGTGGTTGGGTGGAGGTCAAGCCAGTGGAAAATTGCGTCATAGGGACACATTGTCTCAGGAGCTCTTTGTATTAATGCATAAGTCCATGTTATTTCATGGAGCTTACAGCCTCACTTTATTAATAAGATGGGTATTAAGTGAAATTATTTCCCCAAATGTAAATACCCACCACATATTTCTGAGGGAGACGCTGGTGTATTGCAGTTTTAAGTCAGTGATGGTGCGGAACCTATTAGAGAGTAAAGAAAGAAACCCTGAACATGGAAGCTGGAAGCCAGGCTAGGACAAGGACCATGCTTAGCAGGGCTGATGTATTTTCTAAAGTTTTCAATTTCTGTTTTGAAATGTTTCCTGGTCTCTAATTTTTCTTTTTCTCTATACTTTCACTCTTTTGGTTAGAGTGAAAGTAGAAAATACAAAGTACGAAAATAAACACAATGAAGTTTGGAGGTTTTGCCATTAGAAAACCCGAATCAATAGTTTTGATGTGGACTTCAAGACCAAGAGCATCATGCCAGACCTTCCAAATTATGTGATTAATTTTAGTGAACAGGCACTTAGGATAAAATTTTTTAAAAGCTGTGTGTGTCTGGTTTCTCTGTTACTGCTCCATGGAGTTCTGGAGCCACCTGTTCTGGGTCTTTGCAGCACTGATGCTTGCTTTACTGGGCTACTGCACGTTTCATGCTCTATCAAGATCACTTACACGGTGGCACTGGTCCTTCCTGTGCTTTCCGTATTGCCGTTTGCCACAAGCTTAAAGGTATCCATCACTCATGGCTCATCCTTCTCTTGGATCAAGAAGCACCTTTTTCTTCTTATATTCTTCAAAACATATTGACTCTACTTTTCACTTACCCACTGCTAGCTGCCACTGACAAGCCCCATCATCGCTTACCTGTAATTGCCTTTCTTTACCTGGCCTCCCTGCGTCTCCCAGTGCTCATCCTCCGGTCTGTTTCTCAACATTACACCCAGTGATTCTGGCTGTCAGCTCCATCTCAGCTGAAAAATTGGCAGCGCTCCTGATTTCACACTTGACCAAAGACACAGTCCTTATAAAGATCTGCAGGTCTTTGCTACTCTGACTTCATCTTTTATGGCTCACCCCTCACTCATTGTACTCTACTCACACCTGCCCAGAACATTCCAGGCATGGTGAAATGCCTTGTTTCCTTCAAGTCTTGCTGTAATGCTACCCTCTCTATGAGGCCGGCCCTGGCTATACTGTTTTAAATGCCAACCTGCTCTCCCGAACACCCCAATGTGCTTTATCCTGTTCTACTTTTCCTCTGCAGCATTTGCCTATACAGTAGTCCCCCATTATCCATGAGGGATATGTTCCAAGACCCCCAGTAGATGCCTGAAACCGAGGATAGAAATGAACCACATATATACTATTTTTTTCTTTATATATATCTATGATAAAGTTTAATTTATACATTAGGCACAGTAAGAGATCAACAACAATAACTAATAATAAAATAGAACAATGACAACAATATAGTGTAGTAAAAGTTATGTTAATGTGGTCTCTCTCCTTCCAAATATCTTATTGTACTGTAGATCTTAACCACCTCAATATAAGGTTTTTTTTTCATTTCCTTATTAAATCAAGAACTTTCATGTTTTCACTTAAAGGAAGTGATTTCTGGCTTTTCTTTGGCATAACCGAATTGCCAGCATCACTGTTCTTGGGCCTTGGGGCCATTATTAAGTAAAATAAGAGTGACTCGAACACAAGCACTGTGATACTGTGGTGTATGGGATGAGGCTGACCTCACACTGTGGTTTTCTGAGCCTTAGTTCCAACCTTGTCAAAAACCATGTTACAATTAATTATAACCAGGGAGCATGTTGTTTTCAAAAATAGAAACATTCTTTTCAGTTCTAGCAAGGATTAGGAGATTTTCTAGGGTAGGCAATCCTCACAAATTTTTGTAGTAGGAGATCCTCACAGAAAATCTTAATTTTTCTTCACCTGAGTATGCGATAGTTCCTATAAACATAGTTTGTAACAGGGATATATGTGTTCCTGGTATGGGAGAAAGAAAAATAATTTTCTCAGTGGGCCTCAAAGTCAGTTATTTTCCAAAATTTAATGGCTTAAACAATGGCAACATTTATTTTGTTCATTAATCTGCAATTTGGACAGAGCTCATTGGAGATAGTTTGTCTCACTCCTGCTTGGCATCAGCTGGGGCAGCCTGAGGTCTGGGTGTTCGAATCACCTGAAGCTTGTTCAGCCACGTGTCTGACGGTTACTGCTGGCTGTCAGCTGAGACCACAACTGAGACTGTTGCCAAACGTGTTCACTAGTGGGCTTCCTTACAACATGGTGACTGAGTTCCCAGGGCAAACGCCTTGAGACAGAAGAGAGATAGGAGGGGAGAGAGATGAGAGAAGAGAGCAGAGAGGGGAAGGTGGGGGAGGGAGAGAGATGAGAGACAGACAGAGGCAGAGAGAGGCAGAGAGAGGCAGAGAGATGGAAGCCATATTGACTTTTATGACTTAACGTCAAAAGTTACATGGGCATCACTCCTGCCACACTCTGTTCATTGAGGCAGCCACAAAACCTTGCCCGATTTCAAGGGGAATAGAAAGAAACCACCTCCTGATGGAGAAGCAGCAATTTCTAGAAGAACATGTGGGACTGAAAATACTGCTTTGGCCATTTTGGGAAAATATATTGTTTACCATCAGCTCTCTGGCTAATACAATATAATAGCAAAATATACTCACCCTTTTTCTAAGACTTTTAAAATCTCATTTTGTTTCAGCATCAGACTCAGGTTTGAGGTTCTGCACCTCACTGTTAGGATGAGATCCATATCTGATGAGACTCTGTGGATGTGAGTCATCGGATAGAGCTGTCGGAGTCCCATCCTTCTTGGTCAGAAGATCTGTGAACTCAAGAGACAGATGACCTGCCCCCTGCATAATGCACGTGCCGTGGGAGGGCGCACCTAGATAACTGCTGTAGACATTCCCATTCAAAGGTAATAGGGGGAAGGAAAGGGGAAGCACACGACAGTCAGAGGTTCATAGAAATTTTGAAATCCAGCTGCATATATCTTGCCAATTCCTTGATTAATTCTCAGTCCTACTGCCTAGTAGTAGGTTGGAAAATCTACACAGGACCACTCCATGTGGCCTGGGCTTCCTCACAACATGGATGCTAAATTTCAGTTGCAATAGTCAGATGGAGGAGAAATTTTGCAGTTTTTAAGCCAAATGGCAAATAATCTTGGCTAATATGGTAAGATAGTCTACTGAAATTTTATCTGCTCTTATCAAAAAGGATAGGAACAAAGTGGCATTTGCCAGGTAATGGGTAACATCCAATATTAGCTGTGGTTAAAAAATAGAGTACTCTGTGGTATTACAAGTTCAGTTTTGGCAACATATGTTGAAAGAATATAAAATGTTCTATAAACTATTATCTAATGTAAAAGAAGAAATGCTATTTATAAAATAAGTTCTACAATTAGGGAAATTCTAGAAGTACATGTCTTTGTATCTTATTGGAGCCCAAAAGCTTAAACTTATGGGAAAGATTCTAAAAGAGAAAGATTTCAACTTGGGAGGGAATATGGTGGGAAAACAAGCAAGGAAAATGTTCTGGTTATCTATTACTGTGTAACAAATTATCAGTGGTTTAAAGTCACCATTTCTTTCTTTTTTCCCCTCAGTACTGTAGACCAGGAGTTTGGGAATGGTAGCTCAGGCTGCAGTCTCCACTGCCTAGACAGCTTCTTTATCCCTGTATTTGACACCTCAGTGCCCCTTGTACTTCCTCTCTCTCTCCACATGGTGTCTCATTGCAATAGGCTGAATGTTGGTCCCCCCCAAATTCATGTGTTGAAATCCTACCCTCCAAGTGATAGTATTAGGGAGTGGGGACTTCCGGAGGTGATTAGGTCAAGAGGGTGGGGCCCTCATGAGTGGGATCAGTGCCCTGTACAAAGATGAGGGGACATGGGATCATTCTCTCTGCTGTTTCCCAGGTAGAAAGACCATCTGCAAACCAGAACCAGGCCTTCACCAGACACCAGACCTGCTGGCACCTTGACCTTGGATTTCTCAACCTCCAGAACTGTGAGAAGTAAATTTCTGTTGTTTAAACCTCCCATTGTATAGAATTCTCTTATAGAACCCTCAACTGACCAAAGCATTCATCCTCCAGGGCCTCTGCAGGTGAGTTACGCTTCTCACATTTGGGTGGCTTTAAGATGTCCTTAGGGTTTTTCGAGATTGGTGTTCCAATACACCTGGCAGAAGCTGCAGAGCTTTTTAGATCTTGCCTCAGAAGTCCCAGCATGCCACTTATGCTGTATCCTGTGGGCCAAGCATGTCACTAAGGCCAGTCAACTTTCACTGGGAGAAGTAGCAAAGAATTTGTGGACAATTTTAATCTATCATAGTTTGCCTTTTGGCCACAAATTATTTACATTCTTCCCAAACACACAATGCATTCACATATCCCATAGCCCTCAAATTGCATCATTTTTCAGCATGGGCTGGAAGTGTAGGATCTTAGTAGCCAAATCAGGTCCAGATGTGGATAAGTTCCTCAGGTGAAGTTCCCTGAGCACAACACCTCTTAACCTGAAGAACTGTGAACTAAGAGATACCAACACCTCCCCCAACACCCAGCATAAAATTGTAAAGCTGGCATAAGAGAACCACAATAGACACTCTGGTTCAAAAAAAGGGGAACAGAAGCCACATAGATAGTCACTGGTAAATAACAATTATGAAATCCAGCTGAGCACATGTGGCCAATTCCTTGATGAGAGCCCAGTCCTGCTCTCTGAGAATGATTCTCTATGGCCATTTGCTCTGCCCTGTGGATTATTGGCTCTGCCCATGGAGTCTTCCTTCCTTTTCCATAAGAAATGGTCCCTTTTTCTAGCTGAGTAGTTTTCTTAGACTGCTTTCTCCTCAAAAATATTCAAGGGTTCAAAGGCTTCTTTCCATTTTGTAATCTCTTTTCCTTCTCAGTTCAAGCTAATATAATATAATCTGTTGGTCGGTCAGTGTACCAAGGCCAGTCCAGATTCAAGGCAGGATAGGGGAATTATACGGTGACCCTCAGTGATAGGAATAGCAAAGAGTTTGCAGCCACTGTTAATGATCTCCTCAAGAATTTGGGGCTTCAGAGATTGTGGCTATCAATTAGATGTTAGGACTTTATTCATGCTAAAGGTACTTAGGCATTATTTACTTTTTTTCCTCTCCTTGAATGTACCATTGTGTGGTGTTGAAAACATTTTAGTTTTGGGAATTTGTAGAGTCAGTCAGGGAATAGAGACTGATGTAGAGTTTTTAAAGATACCAAAATTAACATACATATTCATTAATTTTGCTCTCATACTATACTTAAAGGAAGGGAAATTGGGTCACCAAAATATCCAAATCAATTATTATGTTTGTTGCTGAATATTCTGAAGCACCCAGACACTGGATATTTGCATAACTGACAAATGAATTTTATTGGGAATTTGGCTTTTCTTGAAGTTCAGAAAAACATAGCACTTATATTTTAAGTGACAGATAGTGTATATTTGGGAATATGTAACCAAAAGAATCAGAAATTTCCACAGTCTTATATGGCTCTGGCTTAATGGAGAAAAATCCATGGAAAACTTACATTTTTATCTCTATTCCCACAGTTTGGTTAGTGTCATTTGTGAAACTTCCTGCTGATAGAGGAGTAAAAACGATTTAGGATTCCCAACAATTAAGACCTTGTGGGAAAGAAAGAAAACTTCTAATCAGAATCCTTATTCCTCATATTTTTGACATTGCTTTGATTAAACAAATCTTCCTCAAATAAAAAGGGAACACGCTGAAGTTTCTTTCCCAGGGATAATGGCAACTTTGACATATTTCTAACTGTATGGTCACTGTGAACGTCATTAAAATTTTTTTTCTATTAGGCTGTAGAGATGTCAGGCCTTTCCGAAAAACTGATATATTTATTTATGTGTACATATTAAAACTTCTAAATATGTTAAAGGAACATAAAATCAAACTTGTTCACCAAGCCAATTTTTTTTTTCAAGCTTTCTAAATTTTCTCCCATAGACAGTTGAATCTTAATCTTACCACAGTCTAGCTTTTGCCATTTTCCCAGCAGCCTGATAACTATTGGCATTAAGGTTTCGTTCTCAGGCTTAGAGTAGGCAGACATGTTGTCCAGCGCACACATACAACTGCCGGCAGTAATGAGATAATAACTTGATAACATGCATATGTTCCTCACTCTTTGAGTATGAGGTTAGGCAAGTATCAGTTATGACAGATTTGGAACCTTTATCCAAGTTGGGCTAAACCAAGCCAAATATCACTGGAAATTTTCTCCTACGAATCAGATATTTCTCATGAAACAGCTAACTTCTGACTTAGAAATAATTATCTCTAAAACCAATGTACTTCTGTTTACATATTCAGAAGTAACTATCAGTGAAATGGCAAAACCTTTGCAGAAGCTCTTGCTAATTTTGAAGCTGGACAGTGATCAGACAGACAAAATTAAAAAGGCATGTTCATAAAAATATAGGGTTTAGAGAAAGCAGCCAAAAGGTTCTTATTTTACTGGAGGGAGAAGATGGTATTTGATAAGTTATATTGCTACTACTAATGTGTGAGAAAATAAACTGGTCACCAAACTCCAAAGAAATTCTGTGCAGAGTCTGGTGTTGTTTATAAAAATTGTTCTCCCTCCCCCACTGTTTTACATATGGGAAGATTATATCTGGGTGATATCTAAAATTTGGAGTTAGAAAAATACTTAGAGTTGATCTAGTGACTCCATGATCTAGGGAGTTTAAGATGCTTTGTTTGTGGCCTCTGCAGTTAGCTACAGAGTCAGGTCTTTTGACCCAGCTTAGCCTGTTTTTGACCATTCCAGGCTACCAAGCTGAACCCTACTGTTTTTGTTCTTCCTCAACTATATTTTTTTAATATCAGTGATTTTATGAGTTTAGTTATTCAAGAAACATGCCTGCGTTATGCTAGGAACCAGAGATACAAGAATGAAGAAGAAAATGTTCTGTCCTCAAAGACCTTACTCTCTAAAAGAAGATAAACAGTAAACAAAATGACATTAGTGATAAATAAGAACATTTTTAAAAATACTGTGGGTGTATGGAGAAGAGAAGATAGAACTCTGTTTTGAGGATCAAGGAAAATTTCACAGAGGAGGTAATATTTGAACTAAGATTTAAATAAAGAGAAGTAGGAATTTCCAGGTAAAATAGAAATAGTACATATTCCAAAATGAGTAAAATGTATGGACACTGGAATGGGAGTTTGGAGAAGCATATGTTCAAGTCTTGTTGTCAACCCCAGCAAAGAGGGGAACATGGACAAGCCTTCCACTGTGGGCAAACTTGGAGGAATGTCAGAGATTTGATTGTCCTGGGAAAGACCAGAGAGTAGACATTGGTGTGGAGGAGGGTGCAACCCTGAAAGCCACGAATAGGAATATAAAATTGAAGGACATGGTCAAATGGGGTCAGACTACAGTTAAGAGAAATAGAATTAGTCACTATTCTAAATATAAAGGTGAAATTAAGACATTCATGGAAAATGAATCCAAGTCTCAGCAGTGAATAAGGAAAGGAAGTTGGGGTAATGCACGAAGGGTGAAGAGCGAGAGAGATGAGGAATTAGGTTAACAGTGGATAGAGTATGAGAGTTCCAGGGCAATTTTGTGAGAGTGGGAATCTGTTTTCTAATCACACTCAAAACAGGCAACCAGGCTACAGGTGGTTACTTAAGGAACTGCGTATTTGGAAAACCTAGAAGATGATTGTGTTTGGAAGAAGTTCTGCGAGCATGTGGTAGCATGGGGGGAAACGAGAATGGAGAGGCAGACAGTGATAAAATCACAAAAGTCCTTACAGTCTATACTAAGGAGTTTGGAATTTCTCTGAAAGTATTTAGATGACATTGGAGGATTTTGAGTAGGAAGATTTTACTTTTACAAAATTTTCTGGTAGCAGTGTCCAAGATGAATTAGGGGTGTAGTAAGTGAACTGGAGCATAGGGCAATTAATTAGGAGATTATATCAATAATTAAAAAAAATTTGATGCTCTAAAGAGCACTTTTATTTATATTTTGAAGACCAAGAATAATTGTACATATATATGGGGTACAATGTGATGTTTTGATATATGTATATGTTGTAGAATGATTAAGTCAAGCTAATTAACATATCCATTACATCCCCTACTTACTATTTTTTTGGTGTGGTAAGAACATTTAAAATCTACACTTTTAGCTGTTTCAAAATGTACATTATTATTAGCTATGGTCACCATGCTGTGTCATACACAGCATGTGTTATGCAGTTATGCACCTCCTATATAACTAAAACTTTGTATCTTTTGACCAACATCTCCCCTTTCCCCATTAGCACCCAACCTGCCCTTGCCCTGGGCCTCTGGTGATAACCACTCTTCTCTCTGCTTCTATGAATTTGACTTTTAAATTTTACATATAAGTGAGATCATGCAGTATTTGTCTTTTTGTGCCTGGCTTATTTGACTTAACATAATGTCCTGCAGTTTCATCCATGTTTTCCCAAATGACAGAATTTCCTTCATTTTTAAGACTCCATGGCATTCCATTGTGTGTGTATACCACATTTTCTTTATTCATTCACCCACTGATGTACGTTTAGATTGCTTCCATGTCGTGGCTGTTGTGAATAATGCTGCAATGAACATGGGAGTGCAGATCTCTCTTTGACATACTGATTCCATTTCCTTTGGCTATATACCTGGAAGTGGAATGGCTGGATCATATGGCAGTTCTATTTTTAGTTTTTTGAGGAATCTCCATACTGTTTTCCAAATAGCTGTGCTAATTACATTCCTACCGACGGTGTACAAGGCTTCCCTTTTCTCTGCATCTTTGCCAACACTTATTATGTTTTATTTTTTTCATAGTAGGCATTCTAGCAGGTATGAGATGATATCTCATTGTGGTTTTAATTTTCATTTCCCTAATGATTAGAAATGTTGAGCATTCTTTCATATATCTGTTGGCCATTTCTATGTCTTCTTTTGAGAAATATCTGTTCAGGTTCTTTATACATCTTCAACTGGGTTATTTGCTTTCTCACTATTGAATTTTTGAGTTCCTTATATATTTGGGGTATTAATCCCTTATCAGGTGTATGGGTGCAAATACAATTGACCCTTGAATATCACAGGTTTGAACTTTGTGGGTCCATTTATATGCAGATTTCCTTCTGCTTCTGTCTCCCCTGAGAAAACAAGACCAACCTCTCTTCCTCTTCTTCCTCAGTCTACTCAACATTAAGACCATGAGGATGAAGACCTTTATGATGATCCACTTCCACTTAATGAATAGTGAATATATTTTTTCTTCCTTATGATTTTCTTAATAACATCTTCTTTTCTCTAGCTTAAGTAAGAAAACAGTATATAATACAGATAACATACAAAATATGTGTTAATCAACTGTTTATGTTATTAGTAAGGCTTCCAATCAACAGTAGGTTGTTAGTTGTTAAGTTCTGGGGGAGTCAAAAGTCATATGTGGATTTTCAACTGTGCAGGAGGGAGTCAGTGCCACTCACCCCCATGTTGTTCAAAGATCAACTGTATTTTCTCCTAATTTGTGGGTTGTTTATTCACTCTGTTAATTGTCTTCCTTTGCTGTGCAGAAACTTTTTAGTTTAATGCAGTCTCTTTTGTTTATTTTTCCTTTTGTTGCTTGTGTTTTTGGTGTCTATCCAAATAATCATTGCCCAGGGCAATGTCATGGAGCATTTCCCCTGTGTTTTCTTCTAGTAGTTTTAAAGTTTCATGTCTTGTGTTTAGTCTTTAATCCATTTTAAGTTTATTTTTGTATACGGTATGAGATAAGGGTCAAATTTCATTCTTTTCCATGTGGATATCCAGTTTTTTCAAAATTTATTGAAGAGACTTCTTTCTTCATAGTATGTTCTTAGTATTTTTGTTGAAAATCAATTATCAGGAAATACATGGATTTATTTCTGGACCTTTCTATCTTGTTCCAAAGGTGGATGTATCTATTTTTATGCCAGTACCCTGTTGTTTTGATTACAATAAAGCTTTGTAATTTTTTTTACTGTTAAAGGATTTATAATCTGCCTAATCAGATGGTGACATGTTCAAAGCTTTTCTTTTCTTTCTTTTTTTTTTTTAATTTCAGAATATTGTGGGGGTAAATGTTTTGGCTACATAAATTGCTTTTGTACTGTTTCAGTCAAAGTTATAAGTGTGCCCATCCCCCAGATAGTGTGCGCTGTACCTGTTAGGTGTGAATTTACCCGTCTCCTCCTCACCCCCCACCTGCTTAATTTCCAAAGAATGTTATTTCCATATGTGCACATAAGTGTTGATTGATTAGTTCCAATTCAATGGTGAGTACATGTGGTGTTTGTTAGATTAGGTAGATGACTGGGGGTACAGTACTGCTTCCTTTGATAAAAAATACTGGGTATGGCAGTATTTTCTTTAGGGAAGAAGGGTGAGGATAGAAGGTGTGATTCTAAACCTATTGATTTTCAGATGTCTCTTACTCATGCAGTGGGAGAGTGCAGAAAGTAATTATGAACATCAATCTATGGATCAGGTAGAAAGTAAAGTTTCAGAAATAGATCTGGTAGTAATTTACATACAGGTTAATAACTTAACCACCCAACATAATTTTACAAGCTATTCCTTCTCAACTTCAAACTTTCTCTTACTCTCAGACTACTTCTTTGCCCCCAATCCTTTTTTCTATTTTCTATTTTCTTTTCTTCTTTATTCTTCATTCACATTTTTAGCTCTTCCTATCTTTCCTCACCTTCTCCTTTTTCTTCACTCTCTCCACATTCTGCTAGTATTCTTCATTTAAAGTATCTAAGTCTATATTTTAAAAATTGTAATGTTAAACAATAGAGTATTTAAGTTTTAAATTAAGAAGTATACCATTAAAAATAAATGCATTAGTTTTAGAATGGGTATTTCATAGTAATCTAGAAAAGCCATAGACATTGATTATTACCATGTGTGTTTATACTTAAATTGGTAAAACATTTTCTGAAAGAAGCTGGGTAGCAACTCTGGATTTCATTTTTCTAAATATATCATACTGATATTTTTTCAAGTTGGTATCCAGTATAGTTGATCTCTAGAGTTTCTTGGGTTTGCTCTAACTGTAGTGGATGTTTGTATGTTCTTTTTATCTTGTTGCAACAGACACACCAGAAAGATAAACTTTTTATTTGGCTTCATGTACTTATTAAGCAGTTACAGAAGTTATCATCAGACTTCTTATTATGGTAATTAGAAATGACTTAAAGAAATACTTTTGATAAGCTGTATATAGCTAAGTGAACTACTAGCTCTTTGAAAAAAATAAAAAGGATAATTAGAATACAAAAAAATGACAATTATATTAAAAGGATCACTGGTAATGCCAAGGATTTGTACCTAAAGGAGCTATGACATGGACATCTAATCAACATAATGGAGTCCATACTAATAGTGAGGAAAGAAGTTTGGCTAGAAATTACAAACAACTATATAAGTCAGAAATCATAAATTAAGTTGAAATGAATAATCTGTGTGTATGTTACCTCACTGTCTCTGAAGCATCTGAAATGGCAGCCCTAAAAATAGTCTGATCTGGAGGTGTTATAGGAGGGCAATAAGTACCTTCACATAAACATCTTTTAAGGGTACTTTTTTTTCTTTCCCACTTTTTGTTAGGGCTTTTGTGGTATCGCTTTGAAGAGCTGAAGGTGAATTTCTTTCCTGGTGTGACTCCTAAGTCTAACCTAATGAACGGTAGAAGGACTTTCTTCACTTTGTTACTTTTCTGAAGCAACAATGAAAAGAGATGAAACAAGTTTAAATTTATGTTATTTAAAGGACTGTTAGTAGTTGTTTTAGATGTTATATATGACTCCTACTTTCAGCAATACAGATGGGTTACATATTTTAAAACATCTTTACACTGAGTAATATTTATGTCCTGAATAAGCAACAATAATAGCAAAGATACTTTTACATATATTGCCTAGATCACAAAGAAGGAAGAGGACCCTCCCCTCCATGGGACATAAGTAAGAGAAAAGAAAACATAGTAAGCATACATTAATTAACTAAAATAGGAGTGGTAGATAAAAAAGAAAACTTGGACTGCCTTGGGAGAAAATATCAAAATCAAAAACTTAGAGTTCGGAAATTAATGGCAACAAGAAAGAATGAGAGATATAAACTGGACCTGTAAGGAAAGCAGCTGAACTTAAGACCTTTACATAATGATGGGCCCCTTGAAGGGGCTACACCTTCAGTGAAAATGTGGCCATAAAAAAATTCCTTGCTCAAATAAAAAATTTAACTTTTTTGTTTCTATTCAGGCACTCAGGAGAATTATAAAAACTTGCTATCATATATCTGCTCTTAAGTAGGTCTGGAGTTCAAATTTATATTACCAGTATAATTCACAAACTCCAAGCTAATACTAAATGTCATTCCATATTGGTCAGGTAATCTGGCATCCAGCAAAAGCAAACACAAGACTCTTTAGAGGAAAGCATCCTAGACCCAGACTACCACAGATTTCCATAGATTAAAATTTAAATGTCAAATCAATTATTACAAAACAAATGAGGAAACAAGTGATGAGAGTTAGCAAAAATAATAAATTCATGCCCTCAGGGACTTCAGATATTGGAACTATCTGAAATATGATAAAATAATTATGTATAACATGTTAAATAAATAATAGATGAAATAAAAAATAAGCAAAGATCAAGAATCTATCAGAAATGAGCAAGAATATTGTAAAAAGAAGAAAATATAGAAATAAAATGTGATCATTAAAATTATGATAGATTTCCTTTTTTGGTAATGACTGATAAGATAATTTTACCAACTCTCATTGACAATAAAGGAGCAACAATAATACTGTCACTTAAGACTTCTTAATAAAAACTGGAGGAAGCCAGGAAACAATGGAATGTCATATTCTAAATACTGAAGGAAAATATAACACCAGGGGGAGGAGGGGATGGGTAAATTCACACCTAATGGGTGCAATGCACACTATCTGGGTGATGGACACACTTATAACTTTGACTCAATCTGTACAAAAGCAATTCACATAAGCAAAACGTTTGCACCCCCATAGTATTCTGAAATAATAAAAAATAAAATATAATACCATCTAGAATTCTATATTTAGTGAAAATATCTTATAAAATAAAGATAGAATGAAGATATTTTCAGACAAACAAAACCTAAGGGAATTTTTCACCATAATGCTTGTACTAAAGCAAATAATAAAGAATGTTCTTCGGGTAGAGGAAGGATGAAGAGAGATACAGAAAGGGGTGAAGAGAAGTGAAAAGGTCAATGTGGGTAAATCTAACTAAATATTTACTATGTAAAATAACAAAAATATTATCTTATGAGGTTATAATACAAGGGCTATCTGGAAAGTATCCAGCCATGTAATATGTTCTTGTTAGATTAAGAATGGCTAGATACTTTCCAGACAGCCCTTGTATATCTAGAATTAAAATACAAGATGAAAAACATGGAAGTCACAAGAGATTGAATGCAATTAGAGTTTAAGGTTCTTGCCTTATAAAAGTACTATTAATAATTTATGTAGACATTAAAAAGGATAGGTCGAACTTACAGTCTCTAGGGCAGTTAACAACCCAAAATATAGTAAAGTAATATATAACTACAAGGCTGATAGGGGAGAACATGGAATGACAAACAATAATCAACCACCAGGGCAGCTTGAGGCAGTACCAGTAGGGGATTTCAATGTACCTCTTGCCCATCAGGAGACCCCTGACAGCCTGGCTTGGAGACAGTGCCAGCAGGGATCCATGCAAGCCAGAACAGCACCAGATAAGTGAAAATAGATCAAAATAACACTGAAAAGACTCTGAATATTAAACTGCCATTGTAATTACAATATATAAAAGTAGGACAAGACCCACATGCTAAATCTAATAGGGTGACTGCCTGCTAAAATAAAAAAAGATTTAAATAGTGCCCACAGTTTCCTAACATGTTAGCCTAAATGTCCATGGTATAGTAAAAAGTTACCTGCCATAGTAAGATCCAAAACCAAACCAAAACAAAATCCACAACTTGATTGTGAAAGACAATCAACTGACACCAACACTGAGAATAATTAGGTGTTTGAATTTCCTGACAAGGACTTTAAATCAGCCATCATAAAAATACTTCAATAATCAATAAAAATTCTATTAAGACAAATAAAAAGACAGTCTCTGTAAAGAAATTCTTAAACAACCAAATGGAAATTATAGAATTAAAAGATTTAATAATGTCTGCACAAACAGCCTTCAGTTAAAAAAGAAGATATAATAACAGAAATAACAAGTAAAAACTCACTGGATGGCTCAATGGTAGAGTGGAGATGACAGAGGGTAGAATCAGTGAAGTAGAAGACGGAACAAATAATTCACCTATTTTGAATAATAGAGAGAAAATAGACTGAAAAAAGATAAAGTGTCAGGGGCTCATGAAAAAATAACAAATATCCAACATTGGTATCAATTCAGTACTAGAAGGAGAGAAGAAAGAGAGTGGGTCTGAATATTTTAAGAAAATAATGGCTTGCACCAACTGCAGGTGAAAAACCAATAATGGCTAAGTGTTTCCCAATTTGATGAAAGATATAAACCTATAGATTCAAGAAGCTGAGCAAACCCCAAACAGGATAATCCTAAAGAAATTTATGCCAAGACACTTTATAATTAAGCTTTGGAAAACTAAAGGTAAAGAAAAAAATATTGAAAGCAGCCAGAAGGAAACAATGAATTACCTATAAGGTAATACCAATTTAAACGACAGCAAATTTCTTATCTGAAACTATGGAGGTCCAAAGAAAATGTACAATATTTTTTAAGTCCTGAAGGCAAAGAACTGCCAACCATGAATTCTATAATCAGTTGGCCTATCCTTTAGGAATGTAAAGGAGATAAACATACTCAGAAGAAGGAAAGCTAAAAGAATTTGTTGGCAGCAGACTTACCTTTAAGGATTGGCTAAAGGAAATTCTCCTAACAAAAAGGAAATGATGAAACAAGGAATCTTGGAATACTGGGAAGAAAGAAAGCAAAACAAACAAAAAGCTGAAATACGTGTATGTAATATGGACTATTTTTTTCCTCATGAGTTTTATAAATCATATTTCATGAGTAAACCAAAAATTCCAATACCATTGATACCCAAGATAATGATATTTAAAAATGAAGAAAGCATCTATTGTACAACATGGTGACTATAGTCAATAACAATATATCATATTCTTTAAAAATGCTGAGAGAATAGACTTTAAATGTTCTTACTACAGAAATGATAAGTGAGCTAATGCATATGTTAATTAGCTCAATTTAGCCATTCCACAATGTATATATATTTCAAAATGGTATGTTGTACATGACAAGTATATACAATTTTATTTGTCAATTTAAAAAAAGATAAAATGCTTTAAAAAGTAAAGAAATCAAAGATCTAAATGACAGTCAGGTTTTCACATTTCACACAAAATGGTAAAATATTGGTAGCAGTAGACTAAATCACATATGAATATTATAGTATGGAAAGCAATGACTACAAAAGCTATACAAAGAGATACACTTAAAAACATCATAAATAAACCGAGATAGAATGCTGAAATACGTTCAAGTAACCCACAGGAAGGTAAGAAAAGAAAAAAGAACAGAATCAGTGAAAACAGATAGAAAGCAAAGGAGATTTAAGTGCTCACATATCAATAATTACCTTAAAGCTAAGTGGTCTTAATACTCAATTAAAAGACAGCTTTAACATCAAATAAAATGGTATGATCCAGATTAATATAAGACCTAAATGATGAAGATCAAACTATAAAGTTAATAGAAGATAATGTAGGAGAATATATTTGTTGCTTAGGGGTGAAGAAAAGCTACTTAAAAACTCAAAAATATAAGCCATACAATGAAAAAAGTCAATGGATATGGCAGTGACATAAAGGATTCTGTTCAATGAAGAATGAGTTAACTGGTGACTAATTAGAAAAAGATGTATATGATGCCTAAAAATGATGAGAGTCTCATCACAAATGTTTAAGAAATGCCTGCTTATGAACAGGAAAAGATGAGAAATCTAACTGAAACGAGATCAAAGAACAGATATGCGTATGAGGGATGCTCAAAATCATTAGTAATTATAGAAATACTAATTAAAACAAGAAGATATCATCTTTCCTAATTTATAACAGTATATAAATTATATTAAAAGTAAATTACTTAAGTATAGTTGACGCTTGAACAACCCCCATGCAGTTGAAAATTTGAATATAACTTTTGACTCCCCCAAACCATAGTTATTAATAGCCTACTGTCAAATGGAAGTCTTACTAATAACATACACAGTCAATTAACACACATTTTGTATGTTTATATGTATTATATACTGTACTCTTACAATAAAGTAACCTAGAGAAAAGAAAATATTATTAAGAAAATCATAAGGAAGAGAAAATATATTTAGTGTTCATTAAGTGGAAATGGATCCTCATAAAGGTCTTCGTCCTCATAATCTTTGTGTTGAGCAGGCTGAGGAAAAAAGAGATTGGTTTTGCTGTCTCAGGTGGCAGAGGCAGAAGAGAATCTGCCTATAAGTGGACCTATGCAATTCAAATCTATGTTGTTTGAGTCAACTGTATAATAAAAATTATTTATGAAAAAGAGAAATTGGCAGAATGGATAAAGAAAACATAGCCCAACTATATGTTGAAGAGAAGTAGCTATATTAATAAATATAAAATAAGCTTCAGAGAAAAAGTTACTAGAGAAAAAGAGGGATATTCCATAATGATGATGATAAAAGGATCAATCTACCAGGAAGACATAATGATTTCAAATGTGTATGCACCAAGTAACAGAGCCTCAAAATATGTAAAACAAAAACTGATAGACCTAAAATGAGAAACACACAAATCTGCAATTATAATTGGGAACTTCAGTGTCCTCTTATCAGTAATTGATAGAACTTAGAATGACTAGATAGAAAATCAGCAAGAATATAGAAAATCCAAATAAAAATTAATAATAGAAAAACAACACTTTAGGAAAACCACTAAACACATAGAAACAAACAACACACTTCTAAATAATCCATGAATCAAAGAGGAAGTCTCAGAAGAAATAATAAAATTCATGGAACTTCATGAAAATGAAATCAAATATATGAAAATTTGTGGGAAGCAGCTAAAGCAGTGCTGTGGGGGAAATTTATAATATTAAATGTTTACATTAGAAATAACAAAAATCTCAAATCAGTAACCTAAGTTTCTACTTCAAGAAAGTAGGAAAAGAAGAGCAAAATAAGCCAAAGAAACAGAAGAAAGGAAATAATAAAGATAACACCATAAATAAATTAAATTGAAAATAGAAAAACAGTAGGAAAAAATCAATGAAATAAAAAAGTTGGTTTTAAAACATTAATAAAATTGATAAAACTTTACTAATGCTGGCAAAAATAAAGAGGGAATGCATAAGTCACCAATATCAGGAATGAAATAGGGGATATCACTACAAGTTCACAGTAATTAAAAAGATAATAAGGGAATACTATGAACAACTTTACTCTCATAAATTTAACAACTTAGAGGAAATATACCAATACCTCAAAACCCACAAACTATTAAAACCCAGCCATGCTTAAATAGACAATCTGAACAGTCCTATAAACCTTAAACAAATTGAATTCATAATTAAGAAGCTTCCACAAAAGAAATCTTCCAGCCTAGATGGTTTCATTGAAGAAATTATCAAACATTTAAAGAAGAATTAACACCAATTTTATTTTCTCTTCCAGAAAATAGAAGGGAAGGGAACACTTCCACACTCATTTTATGCAGCTGGTATTACCTTGATACCAAAATTAGATGAAGATAATACAAGGAAAAGAAAAGAAAACCATAGAACAATATCTCTCATTAATTTAGACACAAACATACTTGACAAAATATTAACAAACAGAATCCACCAATGTATAAAAGGAATTTTATATTGTAACCAAGTGGGGTTTATTCCAAGTACGCAACACTGGCTCAATATTTGGAAATCAATCGGTGCAATCTGCCATATCAACAAGCTAAAGAAGAAAAATCATATGATCCTATCAATTGATGCAGAAAAAGCATCTGACAAAATCCAACGCTCTATTAGGATAAAAACTTTCTACAAATTAAGAATAAAGAGGGAATTACTCCAACTTGAAAAAGAGTCTTTGCAGCTAATATCATTCTTAAGGGTGAAAGATTGAGTGCTTTACCCCCTAAAACTGGAAACAAGGCAAGTATGTCTGCTCTCACCACTCTTATTCAAAATAGGACTAGAACGAGTCAAGGAAAAGAAAGATAAGGCATACAGATTGGAAAGAAAAAAATAAAACTATCTTTCTTTACAGATGGCATGATAGACTATCTAGGAAATGACAAGGAATGTATAAACACTCCTAGAAATAATAAGTGAGTTCAGCAAGGTCTCCGTGTACAAGATTAACACACAAAAATCATTCTTATTTCTATATACTACCAGTGAACATGCAGAAACTGAAATTAAAAACACAATACCATTTATAATCACTCTAAATGAAATACTTAGATATTCACTTAATGAAACAAGTAATATAGTATATACTGGAAATTACAAAATTCTGCTGAAAGAAGTTAAAGATCTAAATAAATAGAGTCTTATCTTGTTCATTGATTGGAAGACTCAACAGAGTAAGGATGTCCATTCTCCCCCTATCTATCTATAGGTTTAGTGTGGTTCCTACCAAAGCCACATTAAAAGTTTTGTGTAGACATGGATAAACCTATAATAAAATTTATATGAAAAGGCACTAACCCTAGAATAGCTAAAGCAATCTTTACAAATAAGAAAAAATGGGGGGAAATTACTCTGTCCAATAATAAGTCTTGTCATATGGCTACAATAGTCAAGACTGTGATATCAGAGCAATAGACACATAGGTCAATGGAACAGAATAGAAAATCCAGGAATAGAGTTACACAAATACACTCTATCGAATTTTGACAAGGGTGAAAAACCAAGCAATAGAAGGACAGCCTTTTCATTTTTAAAATGACAAAATTTTAGAAATAGAGGACAGATTAGTAGTTGCCAAGGATTAAGGACAGGGGTGGCAGAAACGTGGAGCTTTTTGTGGTGTTGAAACAGTTCTGTATTTTGATTGTCACGGTGAATATATGAATTCACAAAGGTGATAAAATTATGTAGGACTTAATATACACAAACGCAACTGAGCACAAGTAAAATGGGGTAATGTGAATAAGATCAGTGGATTGTATCAATGTCAATATTCTGATTGTGATATTATACCATAGTTTAGCAATATGTTATCTTTGAAGGAAACTAGGCAAAGTGTATAAGAGATCTGTCCATATTATTTCTTACAATTATTACAACTGCATGTGAATGTATGATTATCTCAATAAATATCTTAATTAAAAAAATCAATCAATAAAGTAAAAGAATAGAAAGAAAAAAGAACATAGAAAATACAGTCAAATAAAAAAACCTAATAATTACATTTAGACTTAACACCAAATACAATAATGATTATGTTAAATGTAAATTGACAAAATATTTCTATAAAAAGACAAGGATTGTCATATTGAATTAAAAAAACTGCAGCTCAAAGGAGACACACCTCAAATATAAGAATATAGAAAGTTTGAAAGTAAAAGAAGGAAAATGATTTATTACTAAAAGAATAAGATGCAAAAAAGCTAGTATAACTATACTTCTGTTATATAGCACAGATTTTAGGCAGAAAGCATTCACAGTGCTAAAGAGGGGTATTTTATAAAGCTTACCAGGAAATTAGTTATAAAATTCTAAATTAGTATTAACTTGTAGAAATTAAAAAACTCTTTCAAATTTATTGGGAAATTAAAAAAAATAGAAATAACGAAGACTACCTGGAAGAAGAACAAAGTGGGAAGATTTACTTTATCCAGACTATAATAATTAATATAGTGTGGCATTAGCATAAGTATATATAAATAGATCGATGGAATAGATGAATGAAAACCAGTTCTGAAACTCACCCAAACACAGGTAGATAACTTGATTTATAAGAGTGGCATTGTAGAGAATTAGGGAAGGATGGACTTTTTCATAAATGGTGCTGAGTCTATTGATGTCCATATTTAAAAAAAAAAAAAAAAAAATCTTGACACCCACCTCATAGTATCTACAAACATCAATCCTGAATGGATTGCAAATCTAAATGTGACATATAAAGCATACTAGTCCTAGAAGCTAACATAGGAGAATATCTTCATAATCCTGAGTAAGGAATCAGTTTGTAAGTAGAACAAATAAAAAATCACTAACCACAAAGAGTGATAAATTTTACTATATTCAAATAAAAAAATTATGTTTATCAAAAACCACCATTAGGAGAGTTAAGTGGAAAGACCCCAGAATGGGAGAAGATTTTTGCAACACATATACCTTACCAATTATTTATATCTAGAATATATAAAGGATTTCCACTAATAAGATTAAATGATCTAATAGAAAATAAGCAAGAAGTTTGAATAGGTACTTTATAAAACAGTATATCAAAATAGCAAATACACATAAGACAACCTGCTCCACCCTCAGTGCAGGGCCCAGGTCAGCAACTAGGTTTGCTCTAAGAGACAATCCTACTTAGATGACCTCACAGGACAGAGCTGCCTAATGTGAATTATTGCATGAGAGAGAAACTGTATTCCATCTTGTGAAAGCCATTCTAATTTTGCATTTCTGTGTTGCTGCAGCTTAACCAATATCTTAAAAACAAAATAGTAAAATTTGGCAAGTGTACTATATATAAAACTAATATAGAAAAAGTTAATTGCATTTCTATACTCCAGGAACATACAGAAAGCATAACTTATAAAAAAGTAATATATACACAGATAGATCTGTAGAATCAAAGCAAATTCAATAACCAACAGGGTTTTTCATAAAACTTGATCAATTATTCTAAAATGGCCATGAAAGAGCAAAATGCCAAGATAGCCAAGACTCACCTGAAGAACAAGGTGAGGGTTTTTAATTTAAAGATATCAAAAGTTATTATAAAGCTATAGCAATTTAACAATGTAACATTAGTACAGGAAAGGATAAATAGGTCAGTGGAAGAAATTGAAATGTTAGAAAGTGACCCATTCATACCTAGGAATCTATTATTAATATATAATGAGCAAAGAACTATAGAGCAGTGGAGAAAAGTGAACTCTTCAATAAGCTGTCCTGGGATTATTGGTTACCTATATGGAAAAAAAAGGAAATAAAATTTCTACTTCATACTATACTAAAAATTTTATTTCAGATGTTTTAAATATATTAATGTAAAAACACAAAAATTTTTTTGAAGAAAATATAGAAGAGTAATTTTGTGACCTCGTGAAAGAAAATATTTCTTAAACAAGACACAGAAAGGAAAAACCATCAAGGAAAAGATCAGTAATGCACCTCTGTTTAAATTAAGAACATCTGTTCATCAAAGCACATTGTTAAAAAGTCACAAGACACCACAATCTGGTAAAAAAGTATGAAGGCAACAAAGTATTTGGCCCACAAAAGATAGAGAATCACCTATAAATTCTTAAGGGAAAAACAAACAATCCAGTAGAAAATGTGGGCAAAAGACAGATAAACTTTTCTTTCAAGAAGAAACACAAAAGACCAATAAATATATAAATATACAACTGGTAATATGAAATGCAAAATTAAGATCACAGTGAAGTAGGATCTTCCATCCACTAGGTTGGCAAACATTAAAATATTGGACAATATTAATATTATGTAATTGTTAAGAAATCTCTTATATGCTACTGATAGAAGTGTAAATTGGTATGGCCATTTTGGAAAACAATTTAGTATTGTCTTGTAAAATTGATTATCAACCTATGGTCTAGGAATTACCTCCTACAAAACATTTTCAAAACCCTTGCACATGTTCACTGGTTATAACAACACTAATTGTAGTAGTGATAAACCAGAAACAATACAAATTATTACTTTGAGGAGAATGGATAAAGTGTGTGATAGAATGGGATAATTTATGGCTGTGAAGATTAATGAACCATAGCTACCAATGTCAATATGAATTAATTTCAAAAATATAATGTTGAGGAAAAAAAAAGCAAATCATAGCACCGATGAGGGGAATATAATAGGAAAGGACACCCAGGGCCTCACAAGGTTGGTATTGTTTGATTTCTTAAACTCAGTGGTAGGTAATTCATGTTCTTTTTATTATTGTTTGTAATAATACATGTATAGATTATATATCTCGTGTATGTTTGTATTGTCTTATATATAAACAATGAACAAAAGAAGTAATGAATAGTGGCAGATCTGGGATGTGTGGCTAGGTAAAAGGTTAGACAGGATCACTTGTCTTTGTGTCACTTCATCCTCAGTTTGTTCTGCAACTTGTTTATTATAACATGGTGTGAAGGAAACTCAATGAATGATGTCCCCTTATGTTGACCTAATGATACTTAAGTTGCAAGAGCATCCAAAAGGCACACTGTCAGATGCTACAGACCAAGATTTGTCATTGATGAGATAAGGGTTGAGGATGGTGAGTCGTCTGGGGCCATCATTCATCACTTGTCCCCACTTGCCTGACAGATAATGTTAATCCCTCAGAGCAGTTAATCCCAAATCTCTCAGAGGGTATGTCTTAGTCATCTTGGGCTACTCTAACAAAACACCGTAGACCAGATGGCTTAAACAGCAGACATTTATTTCTCGTAGTTCTGGAGGCTAGGCAGTATGACGTCAAGGTGCCAGTACGTTTGGTTTTTGGCAAGGGCTTTATTTCTGGTTTGCTGACAGCCATCTTCTCCCTGTATTCTCACATGATAGAAGAGAAGCTGTGTTTCTTCCTCTTCTTCTTAGGGCACAGATTCCATCATTGGTGCTTCACCCTTATGACCTCATCTAAATTTAATTACCTTCCAAAGGCCCCACCACCAAATACCATCACATTGGGGATTAGAGCTTCAACATATTAATTTTGGAGGAGAAACAAACATTCAGTCCATAACAGAAGCGTTGGACACAGCTACAAATTCTTTCTCTAAGTTCCACTCTGGGTAGCCTTTGCCAACGAACCAAAGTTAACTCTCAAGCTGAAGCCCATCTGCCTTCGTTATACTAGACCACACAGTCTAAGACTAATCACTGTGCTAGACCACATGCATGTGAAGGTAGGAGGATTTTTGTTTTAGTTATTCTCAGTTCAGAACCAGAACAAATGAAGAAGTTATAAAAAGGCAAAATCCGGGAAAAAAACCCCCAAAACAAATCCTTTCATTGTTTACACTTTTTGACATAAAATTAACATAAAATATTGAGTATCTACTTTGATGTGTTTTGATAAATACATAAATGTGTGTGTCTCCCATAACCCATCAAGTTGCAGACTTTTCCATCACCCCGGACAGTTCCCTTGTGACACTTCCCAGTTAATTTCCCCGCTTATCTAATTTTTTTCCCACCATAGGATAGTTTTGCTTATAGGAGACCTTTATATATGGAATCATATAGTACGTAAAGTAGTCCCCCCTTATCTGTCTGTGCTTTTACTTTCCACAGTTTCAGTTGTCCACAGTCAACTGTGGTCAGAAAATATTAAATGGAAAATTCCAGAGATAAACAATTCATAAGTTTTAAATTGCATGTCAGTCTGAGTAAGGTGATGAAATCTTGCACCACTCTGCACCCTCCTGCCTGGGATTTGAATCGTCCCTTTGTCCAGCATATCCGAGCTGTATGTTCTCCCCACCCAGGAGTCACTTAGTAGCCATTTTGGTTATCAGATCAACTGTCAAGGTATCACAGTGCATGTGTTCAAGTCACCCTAATTTTACTTGATAGTGGCCTCAAAGCACAAGAATAGTGATGCTGGCAATTCAGATATGCCAAAGAGAAGCCATGAAGTGCTTCATTTAAGTCAAAGGTGGAAGTTCTGGACTTAATAAGGAAAGAAAAAAAAATCACATGCTGAGTTTGCTAAGACCTACAGTAAGAATCTTCTATCCATGAATGTGTAAAGAAGGTAAAAGAAATTTATGCTAGCTTCACTGTCACACCTCAGACTGTAAAATTTACAGCCACAGCATGTGACAAGTGAGTGCTTAATTAAGATGGAAAAGGCATTAAATTTGTAAGTGGAAGACATAAAGAGAAACATGTTCCTAGTGATGGCAGTTAGCTTCTGTACTATCTGAGGTTTTGGGTCTTTGACCATATTTCCCAAGGATAAGTGGGGGGACTACTGTGTTCCTTCATGTCTGGTTTCTTTCACTCAGGGTAACGGGTATGAGATTTTTCCATATTGTTGTATATTAGAAGTTCACCCCTTTTTCTAGCAGAGTGGTATTTCTTTGTATGAATATACCACAGATTGTTTATTTGTCCTCTTGTTGATAAATATTTGGGTTGTTTCCAGTTTTTGGCTTTTATAAATAAAGTTGTTATGAACACTTGTGTACTAGTTTATTTTGTGGATATGTTTTCATTCTCTTGGGTAAATATGTAGATGTGAGATGGATGGGTCATAGGTAGATGTGTGTTTAATCTTATGGGGAACTGGTAAACACTTTTCCAAACTGGTTGCTCCATTTCATACTGTACCCACCAATGTATGAGACTTCTTCTTTTTTTTTAATTTCAGAATATTATAGGGGTACAACACTTTGGCTATATATATTGCCCAGGCACTGCCTGTGTCAGAGCTATAATCGTGGTCATCCCCCAAACTGTGCTCCCCGCATCCATTCAGTGAGAGTTTTTCCCATCCCCTCCACGCCCCCTCCCGCCTGCCCGCCCCCTGATGAATATTATTGTCCTGTGTGATGTAAGTGTTGATCAGTTAGTACCAATTTGATGGTGAGTACCAGTGGTGCTTGTTTTTCCATTCCTGTGACACTTCGCTTCGAAGAATGGTTTCTAGCTCCAACCAGATTAATACCAGATGTGTTAATTCACTATTGTTCCTTATTGCTGAGTAATACTCCATGGTATACATATACCACATTTTATTAATCCACTTGTGTATTGATATTCTTATGCCTACATTCTCTTTAACATTTGATGCTGTCACTTTTAATTTTAGCCACTTTAATTGGTGTGTAATGGTAGCTCATTGCTCAATTTAATACTTAATATGCATTTTCCTGATGACAAATTATGTTGAGCACTTTTTCATGTGGTCATTGGTCAGTTGTACATCTTCCTTTGTGAAGAGTCTGTTTCAGTCCTTTGCCAACTTTTATTGACAAGTCTTTTGTACAGATACATGTTTTATGAATATTTTCTCTCAATCTGTGTTTGGCTATCATTTTCTTAAGGATGACTTTTGGTAAGGGATTTTTGACTTTGATGGCATTTAATATACCAATATTTTGTTTTATGGTTATTGTTTCCTTTCTTTTAATTTGAGATAGGATCTCACTCTGTCACCCAGGCTAGAGTGCAATAGTCTCATCATAGCTCATTGCAACCTCAAACTCCTGGGCTCAAGTAATTCTCCTGTCTCGGCCCTTCAAGTAGCTGGGACTATAGGCACATGCCACCACTTCTGGCTAATTTTTCTATTTTTTGTAGAGATGGAGTCTCACTCTTGCTCAGACTGATCTGAAAATCCTGGCCTCAAGCAATCCCCCCGTCTTGGCCTCGCAAAGTGCTAGTATTATAGGAGTGAGCCACCACACCTAGACACTTTCTTTTATTCTCCTTAAAAAGGTTAGCCTATGCCCAGGTTCTGAAAACTCATATATTTTCTTTTAGGATCTTTATAGTTTTGTGTTTGTCTTTAGGTCTCTTATCAATCTAAATAAATTTGTGGGTGTATTGTGAGGTAGTGATCAAGATTCATTTCTTTGCCTTTCCTCTAAGATCTGGAACAAGACAATGATGCCCACTTTCACCACTGTTATTCAGCATAGTACTGGAAGTTCTAGCTAGAACAATCAGACAAGAGAAAGAAATAAAGGGCATCTAGATTAGAAAGGAAGAAGTCAAATTATCCTTATTTGTAGACAATATGATCTTAAATCTAGAGAAACCTAAAGACTCTACCCCAAAACTATTAGAACTGAGAAAAAATTCAGTAAAGTTGCAGGATAAAAAATCAACGTACAAAAATCAATAGCATTTCTATATACCAACAGTAAACAATCTGAAAAACAAACCAAGAAAGTAATCCCATTTACAATAGCTACAAATAAAATAAAACACCTAGGAATAAACTTATCCAAAGAAGTGAAAGATATCTATAATGCAAATTATAAAACACTGATGAAAGAAATTGAAGAGGAAACGAAAAAGTGGAAAGATATCATGTATTTGAAGAATCAACATTGTTCAAATGTCCATACTACCCAAAGCAATCTATAGATTCAATGCAATCCCCATCAAAATACTAATGACATTCTTTACAGAAATAGAAAATAAAATTTATATGAACCACAAAAGACTCAGCATAGCCAAAGCTATCCTGAGCAAAAAGAATAAAACTGGAGGAATCACATTACCTGACTTCAGATTATACCACAGAGTTGTAGTAACCAAAACAGCATGGTACTGGCATAAAAACAGACACATAGACTAATGGAACAGAATAGGAAACCCAGAAATAAATTCACACATCTATAGTGAACTTATCTTTGATAAAGGTGCCAAGAACATACGGTGGAGAAAGGACAATCCCTTCAATAAATGGTGCTGGGGAACCATTCTTCATATGCAGAAGAATGAAACTAGATCCTTATCTCACACCATCGACAAAAATCAAATAAAATGGAGTAAAGACTTAAAGCTAAGACCTGAAAATATGTAACTACTAAAAGAAAACATTGAGGAAATGCTTTAGGGCATTGGTATGGCCAAAGACTTCATGAGTAATACTTCCAAAGCACAGGCAAGCAAAGCAAAATTGGACAAATAGGATCACATCAAGCTGAAAAGCTTCTGCACAGCAAAGGAAATAATCAACAAAGTGAAAAGACAATGTACAGAATGGGAGAAAGTATTTTCAAACTACCTGTCTGACAAGGGATTAATAACTAGAATATATAATAAGTTCCAACAACTCAATAGGAAAAAATCAAATAATCTGATAAAAAAATGTGCAAAGGATCTGAATAGACATTTCTCAAAAGAAGACATACAGATGTCCAACAGGTATATGAAAAGATGCTTAACATAATTAGTCATCAGAGAAATGCAAATCAAAACTACAATGAGATATCATCTCACCCCAGTCGAAATTGCTTTTATCCAAAAGACAGGCAATAATGAATGCTGGCGAGGATGTGGAGAAAAGGGAACCCTCCTAAACTGTTGGTGGGAATGTAAATTAGTGCAACCATTGTGGAAAACAGTATGAAGGTTCCCCAAAAAACTGAAAATAGAACTACCGTATGGCCCAGCAATCCCACTGCTGGGTATATTCCAAAGGAGGGGAAGTCAGTATATCAAAAAGATATCTGCACTCCCATGTTTATTGCAGCACTATTCACAACAGCCAAGATTTGGCTAAGTGTCCATCAAAGGATGAATGGATACAGAAATTGTGGTACAGATAAACAATGTGGTAGTATATAGCCACAGAAAAGAATGAAATCTTGCCCAATGAAACAATATAGATGGGACTGGAGAATATCATGTTAAGTGAAATAAGCCAAGCACAGAAAGACAAATCTCCCATGTTCTCACTCAAATGTGGGAATTAAATATTAAAAGCAATTGATCTCGTAGAGACAGAGAGTAGAATGATGGTTACCAGAGGCTGGGAAAGGTAGTGGGGAGGGGGGATAAAGTGGGGATGGTTAATGGGTGCAAAAATATAGTTAGATAGTTAGATAGAATGAAGAATATTTGATAGCACAACAAAGTGACTGTAATCAACAATAAGTTAGGTATACTTTAAAATAACTAAAAGAATAGAATTGGAATGTTCCTAACACAAAGGAATGTTAAATGCCTGAGGTGGTAGATACCTCAGTTATCCAATTTGATTAATTCACATTGTATGCCTGTGTCAAAACATCACATGTACCCTACAAAGAAACTATTATGTACCCATAATAATTAAAAATAAAAAATTTAAAAAATAACATACACTCAGGAAAGAAAGCCCTGTTCAATAAATGGTGTTGGGAAAAATGGATAGCCACAGGCAGAAGAATGAAACAGAACCTCTATCTCTTTCCATATAAAAAATTAATTCAAGATGGATAAAAGACTTAAATGTAAGGCATGAAACCATAAAAAAATCTAGAAGGAAACATAGGAAAAACTTTCCTAGACATTGGCCTAGGCAAAGAATTTATGACTAAGACCCCAAAGGCCAATACACAATAACAAAAATAAACAAATGAGATTTCATTAAATTAAGAAGCTTCTGCAAGGCAAAGGAAATAATCAGTGGAGTATATAGACAACCTATGGAATGGGAGAAAATATTCACAAACTATACATTTGACAAAGGGCAAATATCCAGAATCTACCAAAAACTCAAACAAATCATCAAGAAAAAAACAAACAACCCCATTAAAAAGTGGGTCAAAGATAAGATTCACCTAACTTCTGCTACTTTAGATAGATTCAGATATGAATCTCTCCTACTTTAGACATCTGCATTGTCGAAGACCTGTTGTCCTGTTGACCCAGGAGTTTCCCAGGGATGGGATTTTCGTTGCTAAAACCAGGAAAGTCCTGAGCAAACTGGGATAAATTGGTCACACTATGATTGAGCTCTAACTTTCCTGCTTAGTTTTTACCTGCTATCTTTGTTCCAAACTGGGTGGAGGCAGAGACAGCTGGTTACCATTTTTAAAAATAATAACACTTCACTTACCTGAAGGATGTTATCATGTTATTCTTCTCACTTTTTCCCTTATGCCAACTAACAGGCTTTTACCAAGGACTCACTTCATCTAGTATATAGTACCCGGGGTTCTGAAGGGATGCAAAAGAGACAGGATGCCAAAGCCATGCCCTGAAGGAACTAAAGAAGGTGGTTCCAGTTCCTTTCACCTTTGCCCATAGGCCTTGTTTTCCAACCCTTTAATTATCTGTATTAATTTTCTTTGAACCTTGTGCAAATTCACCACATCCCTCCTAATTTGTGGAAACCAGAAATGTGCACCAAAAATGTGCACAAGACTTAACTGTTAGGTGACTGTGACATGCTGCATAAAGTAAGATTCCACAGGGGCTCTAAGGACCCTAATTTTACCTTTATGTTTATTTGTTTTGTCTGCTTTGTAACTGTTGTAAACCATCCCCACACCATCATAGATTCCAGCTTGCCTTGAGCCCTGTGTGACATTGGGGAAGGAGCGGGAGTGTCTATAAACCACTCCACTTTGCATTCATTTCTGTGGTATGAAGTTTTAAAATTATACTTGATCTGGTGTTTACAAATAATTTTAACAACAAAAAATGAATTGCATATGTTCCATAATTCTAACCATTACCCCCCTCCTCCAATTTGCCATCTGCCTTTTATTAAATTGCATTTGGACTATGCTCTCTAGAAAAAGAATTCTACCCTTGCCAATTGCTGTCTTACACATATTAGTTTAGGAATTCAAGCCCGTGTCATAGTGACCTTGTTCCTTGATCTGAATCTTTTCACCAGTTAAACATAGGTGTTTAGAAATATCTGGGAAACTCCAACAGCTTACAAAGAAAATGAGTTAACTTTGTATTTCTAGCTTAGGCCCTGGAAGTACTTAGCCATTTTAGCATTTTGTTTTTGAAATACAGTATCATTTATGGTCTAGACACCACAGACAGCTGTTCAAATTCCATTCAAATGGGCCCAGTTTCTGCCATATTTATTTAGCATGTCTAGCTAAATCTTTGAGTAATCTTGGCTTGAGTCCTTAAACAGGGATAAGAAAATACCAATTGTTGATTTTTTTTCTTTTAAGGTACATACTAATGAGAAATTTTCTACAAAAGTTTGGTTATTAGCTTTAAGCAAATAATTTTCATTTGTTTTTTATTTGCTCTTCTTTATATGGCAGCTAGTCAGCCTTGCCAAAAATTTAGGGAAAATGTATAAAAAATGAATATAAATGGAAGTTTATCTTGAAATATAATCTCTCTTAAAAATAAACATTTAGATTTCCCTTCTCCCTGTTGACCACATTGTATGTTGCCACATTGGAAACTATAGCTTTCACGTTTGAGGAAAATGGGTCATTTGAACTATAAAAATTTATTTAAAAATTTTTTTTCTGTTCTACTCATTGATAAATATTTGTATAAATTTCATTAGACCTGGAAATATCATTAAAGTCTAGATGTTTTCTGTTAACTATAGGTTGCTAGTTAATTTATAAAACAATAGTAAAAATTTGGAAATGTTACTTTACCATATAACCATAAAAACATCTGAGTGGTATTACATTGAAGAATAATTTTTAATTAATTTGCTTTGCTTCTAAAGCATTAGGAACTATAAAATTGCACATGTTATATGAATAAGGTTATTTCATGTGTTTGGAAAAAGGCTTGTAATTGCCACTTTTCCCTTAGTGCCATAAGAGAGAGACTAGAGAGTCAATCCATGGTTTTGCAATGGCAGCACATATTTTTGTTTTGTTTTGTTTTTATCTGAGATCAGGCAAGCATAACCATTTTGTATCTCCTATGCATTGAGGGGGGAAATTGCCTATCTCCAATGTCCCTATATTTTCACTTGTGGTTTTTGCTCATTGCAGGAGGAAGCAAGTAATTAATTCTAACTAGTATGATTAGTTCCACACATTTGCAATAATTCTACCACTTATTATTTTGAAATAAGGCATAACTTACATGTAGTAAAATTCATCCTTTTCATTGTATAGTTCTGTGAGTTTTCACAAAAGCGCATAATCATGTAACAACTACCACAATCAAGATATACAACAGTACCACTACTCCTACTTATTTATTTATTTATTAACTGACAAGGTCTTGCTCTGTCGCCCAGGCCTGAGTGCAGTGGTGTGATAATAGCTTACTGCAGCCTTGAACTCCTGGGCTCAAGTGATCCTCTTGCCTCAGCCTCCTGAGTAGCTAGGACTACAGACATATGCCACCACGCCTGGCTAATTTTAAAAAAATTTTTTGTAGAGATGGGGTCTTGCTATATTGTCCAGGCTGGTCTTAAATTCCTGGCCTCAAGTGATCCTCTTGCCTTGACCTCCCAAAGTGCTGGGATTACAGGCATTTTTTAATGTGTAAATTAAAAGAAGTTCAGTGCTTTAAACAGACACATTTGGGCTAACTGGTTCAGGTACATAAACAAGGACAAAGAAGCCCAAAGGATCAATCTATCCATTTTTTTAGTATACTAATCTTGTGATTATAATAGTGATGATGATGGGTACAAATCAGTGAGACTAATTTTGTGGCATGCACTGTGCTAAGCACTTGATATACATATTGCACTCCACTGTATCAATAATCCTAGAGCTATCACACACATTTTATAGAGGAAAAAGTCTCAGATACAGGGGCATTAAGTAACCTTCCTTCCATCACATGACCAGAAAGTGGTAGAGGTGGGGTTGTTACTCATATGATTGCTAATCTTAAACCAGGATGTTATTTTACCTGGCTTTTGATGATACTAAGGATATTTTTAAAAATGTGATCTTTTCTTGGTGTTCCTGACCCAATCCTCATGAACAATTAATAAATCATTGAACTCTGTTGAAACTAATATTCTTACTAGATTCATTAATTAAATGATTCCACATATATTTATTGGATGCTTACAATATGCTAGGCTCTGAGGCTATAGCAGCAAATAAAAGAGACAGAAATTCCTGCCCACTTTGAAATTTGTTGTAGACAATGAACAAAATAAATGAGTACAATATACAGTATATATGTGGAATACATCGTACTATGGAGAAAGAAAAGCAGAGAAAAGCAGTGGGGAATATTGAGAGAATGTTTCCATTTTTATCATGTCTGTCACTGAGAAGCTGACATCTGAGTAAATACTTGAGGGAGGAGAGGAAGTAAACCCTTTGGACGTCTGAGGGAAGAATGTTCCAGGCAGAGGGAAGCAGGAACTCTGTTGGTGTAGCCAACTGGGGCAAGCTACTTGCTTAACCCAGTCTATAGCTGGATGCCGTGGGGACTGAGTGGTTTATAAGCAATATTGTCATAGTGTCTTTGATCTCTAATGTGTATCATCCAGAAATCTTATCAGCAGGACTTCAATGCATTTTCTACATCAGATAAAACTCTTGAACAGGACAAGTAATGGAATAAAGCCTAGTGGCAAGCCTTAAGGGACTTTAGTTGCTATAAGTCCTTCAACTAATCCTTTGTGGAATAATCTTTCAATCGGTTGTAGATTTTCTAAGTACTAGCTGTATTTCTTCGTCTTGTTTATAGCACATAAAAAAGAACCCTGTCCAATGTCTTGCTGAAATCCGTGTATACTATATCATATCTTTGTTTTATTTGTATAAATTTATAGGGTACAAATATAATTTTGTTACATGGATAGATTACATAGTGTTGAAGTCAGGGCTTTTAGTGTATCCATCTCCTGAATAACACACACACCCTGTATCTATTGTATTCCTGTAATCTACCAGCTTAATTGATTTAGATGAAAATAATAAAAAAGGAAATGAGGTCAATTTATCATGGTTTATTGTGACTTCTTAATGTCTCATAGTGAATGTTATTTTTTTTCCCGAAAGCTCATGAAGTTAGGACTATGTTATATGGTAGACACTGTTAAATACAAGAGGCTCACTTTAGTATTCCTTTCTTGAACTTTGGTAGGGTCCATTTTTCTGCAATTTCTGGAGCTCTCCTATTCTTACTTTTGTGTCATTTGCCTGACTCTGGTCTTTCTATACCTCACTCATTCTGCGTGATTCATATTGATCCTAATCTCAATCCTGTGATCACAATGGCAAATTCATGTCGTGTAGAATTATGTTGTTTTAAAAACCTTATCTGATTTCTTCTGGACATCTTTGATTTTTATTGGCATAGATTTGGGGTTGGGCAGGAACAGTGATTGCTAGGAGAGGTATCAACAATGTTAGGAAATGACACTTCACAGAATATCATTCAGGTTCTTAGTTGCAAGCAAATAGGTGCTTATTAAGTATATTGGGTAGCATTGGAAGGGCTGGAGAATCAGGCACAAGGCAAAGTTTCTGGGTACAAGATCCAAAATCAAGCTGCAAAACCATTCACAAGTAAATGCTCTCTTACCACCTAAGTATCAGAAGTGACTGTTTGCGCTGCGGCCAACTCTGCATCAGGAATTTGAGCTTGTAGTCTTTGCTACTGTACGCACTGCCAGGGAGAGAGAATATGAACTCCCTAGACCTTTGCTCTCTTTTGTCCCATGTCTGGAATCTCCTCTGATTGGGAGAATCGAGGTTACATGCCTCATTCTAGGTGCAAAGGAAGATGGGGAAATAAGTATCCAACAAATTCAGCTCCTATAGAGGGAGCTGGTCTTGGATCTGAGCCAAGATTCATGAAGTGGGGCATTCCCCAAACATATAAAAAGTCCAGATTCATCTATTACACATGTCAGATGTCCACTAAAGACAGTAATGTAGGAAAAAAAAAAAAAAAGAAATACTAGCTGCAACATTTCATCTGTCTGGGATCATCTCACGTAAGTGAAAGAAGCCAGCCCATAGACCTTAATATCCTCTGACGATATCATTGAGATAGATTACCTCCCCCAATGTTCAAATGTAAAATTTGAGATTTGGAAAGCTGAAGTTAACTGTCCTAAGTCATACACTCACAAGGTTTAAGAGTGAGAATGTGAACTGAAGCCTCTGTTTAAAAAATCTGTGATATCTCCATTAGGCCATTGTGACAGGATGTTTTCATAGACAGGTATTGAGTAGATGTTGGTGCTAATAATCTAGCAATTTTGAACATCTAAAAAAAGCTAGCAATTTCACTGAAATTATCTCATTTAATCTTATCAGTGATCTTTTCAGATATCATTAGAGTCATTTTATGGGATTTTGAGAAAATTGAAATTCAGAGGTAAATAAGTCACTTAAAGGCACACAATAAGTGAAAGATGCAGAATATAATTTGATGCTTATTATGTGTTTTTTAAAATTAAAGTGATGTCTTAACATTTTTAAAATCTGATTAATTATAGTTAATTCTTAAAGTGTCTTTTCATCTTAAAAGGAATCTATGCCATATGCTTTCTCAATTTTTTTTCTTGCATTTGTATATTTTTTTCAGACTTAAACATTTCCACATTTGGTTGTACATAAAATTCCAAAAATATTTTAGAATATTTGGAATAAGCTGTACACTTCTAATCCTCTCTAGAAGTATATACTTTATTACAAATATTATCATTATATACATTTAGTTGCAAAAGCAATATATGCATGGAATAAAAAAGAAAACAACACAACAATATAGAGAGAGTAAAAATTTTAGCACTCTCTAGAGATATAAACTGCTATAGTTTGGGTGTGTCCCTCAAAAGTTTGTGCTGGAAACTTAATCCTTTTGCCCTCACTAATGGGTTAATGTTGTTGTCATGGGAGTGGGTTCGTTACTGCAAAAGTGGATTTGTTATAAAAGTGAGCTGTTTCTGGCTCTCTTGCTCTTGACTTCTTACCATGTGATGCCCCCTGCCATGTTATGATACAACAAGAGGCCCTCAACAGATGCTGGTGCCATGCTCTTGGGCTTCCCAGCCTCCAGAACCATGAGCCAAACAAATCTCTTCTCTTTATAAATTACCCATTCTGTGGTATTATGTTATAGCAGCAGAAAACATACTATGACAACTACTTAAACTCACTTTAGTTTCAGTACTTTTAGGGATTATCTCAATATTATTAACAATGTGCTCATATAGGCCCCATTTCTTGATGTGTCAACTTTAGATAGTATTTAATTAATTCCAGTTGTGAAATGGGAAGAATTTAGCTGATTATTGTTTCTCTTACCTCTTCTGTACCATATTTTTGTTATATCTGATATACTACTAAATTATTTTATTATATTTCCTTCATAACTTAACATAATCTCTTAAACTTCTGCTTCTTGATCTATCAACTTCAGACAATTAGTTCATTCATTTTCTTGCATCTTATTCTGCCTTTTTCAGATCCTTACATCTCTCAGCTTTATCTTTTTATGTTGCTGAAGTTTATAAATTTTGCTTTCTGCACTGTATGGGTCAGTCTTTTGTGCCTTGATTACAGTTTCATTTTTCGAATTGGAAAACAATAGATATTTGCTATTGTTATGAATAGCCAAACTATTAATATAAAGACAGAAATAGAATTATTTGGACCAAAACTTGTGCCATTCAAAGGAGAATTAGAGTCAATGTCAAATGGATTATCTTCTCTTATATTTCATTAGGGGAAGAAAATAATTTCACAGTTAAGTTTGCCTTATACATATGGACATATTTTCTTATTTTAGCTATTTATCCCCCTTCTCTGGAGCCTCTGTTTTTTCCTTATTAAAAGAAGAAATATACTTTTACCCTATTACTAAGACAACTCACCTTGTTCATAATAATTATTTAAATGAATTGACTTTCCTTCTGAAGACCTGCTTCTTGGCTTTAACTGACTTGCTATTGGTGAAAAAGCAACAATCTAGAGTTCCTCTCCCATCCCAAATGTAGAAAAGAGAGAAACTGTACTCCTGGGGGATGACCTCCATACTAGCATTCCCCAGGATGATGATACAATTTCTTTAGTGAACTCATCTCTGGTTTTGTGCCAGTACAAACAACAGGCTTCTCTATGTGGAGAGGAGAGGTGGGTAGGTGACCTGGCCCAGCAGTTTATATACAGCCCTTTTATCAATATTTTGATTGGTGTATTGCCTCCCATTCCTGCTTCCTAAACCTGCCACACCTGCCCTTACAGTCAGGAAAAAAGCTTTCAACATTTGCCTGGTCTTTTCCTGGACTGAGGGCCCCTCCAATCTGGCTAGCTGGAAATAAGGTTCTCATATGCTTTCTCTCTTCTGGTAATTTGTCCTGTCTCTGGCATGGATTCTCTCCCTCTCTCAGTACTGTTATAAATTTATTTCCTTTTATATACCTTTACTGACATTGCATTGGTATTTTGAGAAAATAGTTAACTTATATACTCAGTTTGTTATCTTGAACCAAACCCCCCTTACTTATATTTTTAAAATTGTGACTGTGACATACTACTTCAGAGTTTAAGAAAAAGTTACATTATATTTACTATGCTTTGAATATAACTCAGAAATGGGTGTAACATATTTTATAAAGGATTTCATTTATAATTTAGCCAAAATGTAAACCATTATAGTATTTAAAGGGATGTTTCAGTTACCTGAAATGTCTATACAACTAGACTACTATTTCATTTTTTAAAGATTCCAGTTATGTGCAGTATTATTGTATTTTATTATGATTTATTTTACACTCACATTTGGAGGGTATTATTCTTTTGCCATTGTCTTCTGGATTTTGATTGTTGTATCTGTGTAATCTATTTTTCTTTCTCTGGTTGCTTTTAAGTCTGTTTGCCTCTGGTCTTGAGCAATTTTGTTGTGGTATATCTGGGGTGGATTTATTTATATTTATCCTGCTTAAGATTAAATATGATTTTGAAATCTGATGATGCATGTCTTTCATAAATTCTGAAAGATTCTATTTCTATCTCTCTAGGTATTTCCTTTATGACACTACTTCTATTCTTTTGTTTTGAAAATACCATTGGACATATGTTGTATTTTCTCATTTTACTACTTTTTATCTCTTTATCTCTCATATGTTCCATGTACTTTACTCTTTGTGCTGAATAAGAGTAATTTCTTATTACTCTTGTAAGAACTGCTTTATCTTTCATTGCAATAATTTTCTCTCCAGCTGTATCTTTCATTGCAATAATTTTATTGCTTTATCTTTCATTGCAATAATTTTCTCTCCAGCTTTATCTTTCATTGCAATAATTTTCTTTATCTTTCATTGCAATAATTTTCTCTCCAGCTGTATTACATCTACTTAAGACCCATTCATTTGGTTTTACATTTCAATAAATATATTTAAAATTTTTTTGAGGTTTCATTTGGTTCTTTTTAAAATTTGCCATGTCTTTTTATTCTTTTTCTTAGTAGTATATTGTGCTTTTTAATGTTTTGAGTACTTCTATTATGACTTTAATCAACTTCAACATCCTCACTTCAGTTTACATAGTGTATATCAGAAACTGCTATCGTTTTAATTTTTGGGGGGTGGAGTTTCTAATAACACTGCTGTGTTTGCTGCCTCTTGTTCATATGAGTTGTTTTTCATACATTCTGTAATTCTGGATTGCACATTAATCATCAGCAGGGCTTTATCAGTGAGAATTCTTCTGAAGTTCTGTGCTGGAGGAGTTTTGAGTTTGATTTTGCCAGGTAAAAGCAAGGCTTATTACTGACTTTGTGGTAATTTTTAACGTTATTCTCATTCTGGGCTTCCCAGACTACATGAATGTTATCATTTGAAATCATAAACCCCATGGAAGTTGCCCCATGATGAGGAATTCTCAGAGAAGGTTATTTTTACTTCTGAATCTAGACTGAGATAGATGTGGTTTCTTGTTGTCTTCTGTTATGGGGTGGATTATGATTGTCTAACTGTTACTGGGATTGTAGTCTTTTCAGTGTCCTGACATTATTCAGTTCTTACAAGTTTCTGCTCCCTGTAGGCCCAGGCTACATTTTCTGTCCACGAAGTGGGCTTTAGAATTCAGACTCTTGATAACTGAGCCCAATAAGCACAGCCTCATTGGATCAGCTGCTGTTTCAGTTTGAATGGTTACCACTTTGGCTTTCAGTTCTGTCTTCATTTTTGGTATATAAGATTCCCCTCTTATTTCCTTACAAGCTTGCTTTGTGTTTTAATGGATGCAGGTGGTATTTTAGCCAGAATTTCTAGGTGTTTTGTAATGAGCGGTTTGTCATTTTTATCTTTTTACAGATTGTCTTTTCTGTCATTTTCAGGAAAGTGAAATGTACAATTTACTTTTTAAAAATTACATAAAAACTATAATTTTAAAAGAATAATTTTCCTACTCAAAACTTTTAAAATCTTATCATTTTAGTATATCCTCTTTTCTTTGAAATAAAACTGTATTTTCTGAAGAAGAAATGAACAGCAAAATAACAAATTTGAAATCATGACAATTTTAGCAGTTTTAATGGTGCTTTGTGCTTGGCAAACTGTCAGTAGTTATTACAATTCCAATAGTTTAATAAATACTTTCCCATGTGTGAGAAGACAACCTCATATTTTCAAAACAATATATATTTTCTCAATAATGATAAGAATATATTTTTAACAGTTTTATTGAGCTATAACTGATACACAATAAGTTGTGCATATCTAAAGTATATATAATTAAGTTTTGACATACATGTGCGCCTTTGAAATCACCATGATAATCAAGACAATGAACATATTCATCACTTCCAAAAGTTTCCTTGTGCTTCTTTGTAACCCCTTCCGCTTGCCCCTATCCACCACTCCAACCCTGGTTGTAGAATGTGAAGAAAAGAGAGGAGTCAAGAATGGCTTCAAGATTTTTGGTCTGAGCAAGAAAAATAATGTACAGTCATGCATCACTTAACAACAAGAATACATTCTGAGAAATGTGTCTTTAGGCAATTTTGTTGTTCTGCTAACATCATAGAGTGCACCCACACAAACCTAGATGGTGTAGCCTACTACACACCTGGGCTATGTGGAATAGCCTATTGCTCCTGGGCTACAAACCTGTACAGCATGACTATGCTGGAGACTGTAGGCAACTGTAACACAACAAGAAATATTTGTGTATCTAAACATATCTAATCATAGAAAAGGTACAGTAAAATATGGTATCATAATCTTATGAGACCACTGTTGTAAATGTGGTCTGTTGTTGACCCAAATGTCATGACATGGCACATGACTGTACTTGCCAGGGATTGAGAAGCAGAAAGCTACAAGGATGACAGGTTTTGGGGCAGGTATAGGGTGTTGAGTATAATACAGTAGTTTGGCTTTGGACATTCTGAATTTGAGATGCCAATTAGGAATCTAGGTAGAAATATGGAATAAGTTGTGGACTACTGAGTCTGAAGTTCAAGGGTGAAATCTAAGCTTGAGATATGAATTTGAGAGTTGTCAAAATATATATTATTTAAAGTTGTTGTAGGCAGAATAATGGCTTTCCAAAGATACCCACTTCTGAGCCCCCAAAAGCAGTGATTGTGATATCTTATATGGCAAAAGAAACTTTGCTGATGTGATTAAGTTAAAGATTGTGAGATGGGAATATTATCCTGAATTATCCCAGTGGGTCCAATATAATCACAAGGGCCCTTATAAGAGGGAAGCAGGAGGGCCAGAGTTGGGAGTGGGGGCGGGGGAGGAAAGAGAGAGAGAGAGAGAGACACTGCTGGCCGTGAAGATGAAGGAAGGGACCATGAGCCAAGGAATGCAGACAGCCTCTCTAGGAGATAGGAAAGGCAAGAAAATAGCTTCTCCTCTAGAGCCTCCAGTAGGAACCCAGCCCTGCTAAAACCTTAATTTTATCCCAGTGAGTCTTCTGATCCCCAGAACTGTAAGATAATATATTTGTGTTGATTTAAGCCAAAAAGTTTGTGGTAATTTGTTACAGCAGCAATAGAAACTAATATGAAGCCATAAGACTGGATGACATTACCTAGAGAGTGAGTGACAACTGATATATGTAGAGAGAGAGAGATATATATATCTATCTTTAGAATATTACAGAATATACCTAAAAAGTACAAATTTTGAAAATGTTTACACTAAAAAGTTTCTACATTTCCTCTTCTAGGACTCTTCTTAGTGAGTGAATGTACAGGTAGCTTCTCCTATAGATGACATGTATCTGTGAGACCATGACGTGCACTAACGATGGAACAGTTGCAAAATTGTCATCTTTGGAGCCTCACCTTCTATTTCCTGTGGATGCTTTATTCTTCACCTAAATTGTTTTAATGACCAAAGTGTTCCACAATGCCCTGCTCCTGTTCTTTGCCCTTTATCTAGACTGCTTTGCTCCACTTCAATTCTTACTTCAAATCGTTTTCTGCTCTGTTGGGATGGAGATGATGCAAGGTTTGCTCACTGTGACATTATGGCTTTGGGTCTGATGGGTTTTTTTAATTCCATCTCCAGGGTTTTGAATTGTTGTATGTCTTGATCATAAGTTCACTTCTTGGTCTCCAGCTGTTTGGATTATTCTGGAAACTTAGACCTTGTTCTTTGTTTCTACAGTTCCTCAACTTCTTGGTTCCTAATTATTGACATGTTTCTGAGCATGGATTTGCTCGTCTTTGCTTCATCTTCCTGGTTTTGAGACTTGCTTATACGCAACAATAGGTAATGCCTTTCAGGTATCCATTGCTTCATTTAGTTAGTACAACATGCCCACAGTAGGGGGAAGGAAGGGATAAGAAGAGATTTGTTAAAGGACACAAAATTACAGCTAGAGAGAAGGAATAAGTTCTAATGTTCTATACCACTGTAGGATGACTATACTTAACAATAACATATTGTATAATTTCAAATAGCTAGAAGGAGGATATTGAACATTCACAACACAAAGAAATGATAAATGTTTGAGATAATGAATATACTAATTACCCTGGTCTGATCACTATATATTATATGTATTGAAACATCACTATTTCCCCCATGAATATATGTACAATTATTTGTCAATTAAAAAAAATAAAAAAAGAAAAAGAAAGGAAATAAGATTTAGAGAGTTTAGCCAATGTGCTCAGGGTTCCCAGTGGCAGAGGCAGGTTTGAATGCAGATTGGTCTGATGGAAAAGTCCATGTTCTTTGTTACTACGCTACATGGACTTTTGACCGGTCAGCCTTCTGAGAATTGACTTACTTCTGACAACTCCTCTCCTTCAGGTAAACTGAGGAAGATTTAATACTTCACGTGTCCGCCCCAACCCAGGCCTCTTGCTGCTGCTGTTCTGGCAGATGAACATGCTTCTGCTGTTACCTACGTCTATCTGTATTTGTAAATGTTTTATCAGTTTTTACACATTTTAGCTAAGTACATTCAGAACATTCGAATTTGCATTAATTGTGTTTTTGACAACTTCATTCAATAGTAAACTTTCAGTTCTTCCTCTTGCTAATGGAATTGGAGCAGGGAGGATCCTCATATTATTAAAATAACCAAAACCCTTCAATGCCTTGCTTGAAACTTCCACAATTTTCTGTAACAAAAAACTATGACATTAATAATGTCATAGTTTCAAAATGTTGCCATTATGCTTAACAAAATTATTTCTATAAACTACTCCATTCATTTGTTATTTTTTATTTAAACCTGTGTCAAAGACCTGACTGTCCACTGAAAACAGAAACCCAAGAGGTGCACAAGTCAGTGAGTCAGCAACACAGCCACGTTCACATCTCAGGAGTTTAGTTGCAAGAGATGAAATGTGAAACTTCTATAATAAAAAAAGTAGCAGCAGAACTGTTATTTTTATTCAACTTTTACATAACTTGAGTATTCTCAGTCTCCAAATCTAGGCTCTTTCTTCTGTGGCAGGCCTCCAAGGAGAGCTTTCACATGGCAGTAGTTCTCATGGGTCTGAATAATGTCTCTTGAGGTTGTTTCTGAGGTCCTCAATGGGTAACTGCTCACTTCACTATGAATCCCGGGCAAAAGTAAGGCTCTGTCTGTATAAGGCAGGTCAATGCTCAGAGCTCTTGGGCATGGGCCAGCATTATTGATGACTGTGTAGCAGGTTGAAAGTGATCTTTGGGATCTGTCCTCTGTCAGCAATGCCTCGCACACAGCTGGTGTGGGAGAATCTGTAGACCCCAGAAGCACCGCTCATGTTTCAGGGGAAGGAAACTCCTTCTCATACTACCTCTGCCATAAGGACACACAAAGATGAATGGCCAGCCTGAACGACAGGGCTGCTTCTCTCTGCAAACTGCATACAGAATGCTTTTGTGTTCATGATGATTGCAATACTTCCCTTCTGGCAGAGGAAAGCTGGCTTCTCTAGGGCTACGGAAAGTAACGCTTGTTTCTGAATTGGTTAGCGTTCAATCTCAATTATGTCTGGAAACAACACACACTCCTTTCCCCTTTCTGTATGACTGCAGTGTTAATTTTCAAGTAAACTTGTGCAAGTTACTTTAAAGTTGAAAGAGGCACACAACACTGACATTTATTGGGCCACAGAAGGTGCTGCCTCTACGCCAGGGGGTCGGAGGCTTACTCTTCCAGTCTTCACGTACCACCCTAGAGTGAGGCTGGAAAAGAATATTTGAACAGGATCACATTCAAATCTGCCTCTCCTCCACCCACGCAAAAGCCTAATTTCAACTTTTTCCCAAGTGGTATGAAGCCGGAACCCCAGACCATGTCTCAGAAAGAGAAAAAAGATATTATAATTTAACTTCCTTACCATTTAAAAGTCATTTTTATTATGCAGATGGCTGGTTCATTGGATTTTCATGAGCTAGTATACTCACCAGCAGCAAAAGAAAAGTACTTTCTCACTTATGATTGTAAGTTATACCTTTATTGCTTTTTTAAAGGCCTTAGTATTTCAGCTGAGCATGTTTCTGAATTCCTTTATGTGCCTCCAACACATACTTTTTTGAAACCTTGATCTGATGAAGAAATGAGTGGGTGTTTTTTTTAAAGGCACACAACAGTCATGAGATGCACCTGTTTTTAGTATCTGCACATACCCAGCCAGGGTGTGTTATTGAGTCTGACCCTGCAGCTGTTGTTTTGCTATAAAAAAATACTACTGTATTCATGTAGGTTTAAGATTTGTGAACTCTGTAACTTGGACTTGTAAAAGGGAGGTTCTAAGGCTGTGTCTGGACTGCTGATAATAGGCTAGATAATATCCAACACTGACCTTCACACAATGGCGTTTACATTAATGGGAGGAAGTCTCTTAAACAATATATAGTCCAGCAGACAGCATATGTGGACCATGCAAAATTAATGATTAACTGCATGCCAGTGTGTGTCAGGGAACAGTGCTGCTCTTTAAGGAGCTTATATAGTCTATGAAAGAAATTAGCTCATGAGAGGGACTCATAAGGATAAAAGAAAAAGACTTAAGTAGAGGCTTGACATATCCTGCTTTTCTCACAGGGCAAAAAGTTAAACATAATGGTCTTCTTTTTATAGTGTGAAATTCTGACTCTGAAGTTGGGGCAGATCATCCACTTGTTAAAACAAGACATGAACATTCTTGTTATTCCTTAAAGGGGCAGGGGGATGGTGTGCACTCAAATTGAACTCTAAATATACCAGAAAGAAGGGGGAAATTATCGAACAATTATCCTAGACATTGAAGACTGTGAAACCAAAAATAATTATGAAAGTGACAGCAAAGTAGTAAATAAGACTAGATGTTTGTAATTCATTATCTCTTTTGATTATATGGGCTTTAGAATGCTGAGAAAGTCTCATCAAAAGTTCACAAAACTGAACGTAAGTATTAGTTGCCTTGTAATTTATTGAAGGTGTGTTGCAAGGAACATAATCTCCCAAAATATCTAATTAAAATGAATTCCATAGTGATAATTTCTACACATGACCTAAATTCCCTTTTAGAATCCCAATTATGGTTCAACAGATTAAAGATAATAGAAACCCAGGAATTGCTAAGACAAATATAAATCCTGTAATGTTCATTTGGCCAAAGAACTCCTGGGATCCCTGTTCCTTGCCAGCCCTGCAGCCCTCCAGAACACATCTGCTTTACTTCTTTGGAACAACAAGATTCAATCCATAAGCATGGAATGACTGTTCAGAGCTTAAAATCTGGTATGTTTTCTTTTTTCTTTTTTTTTTTTTTAACTAAGGAGTAAGATCAGTGGAATTAGGAATTAGGGAACTATGGGGAGAGAGATGATTGGAATTAGCAGTAGGAGAACATGCTAAAAGGAACTAATAAAAGAGTTTTTGCCTTACATCTAAATTCTATAAACTAGTTTAGATCTCCTTTTCTAATTTCATTTCCTGTTCCATCCCCCCACCCCATCCTGGTTCTTCCATCCAGATATGCTGGTTTTTTTGCTGTTTTTCCACATGTGCCATCTTTATAATTCCTGTCTACCTCCCGAAATTCCTGAAATTAATTATTCCAACACACATAACTTTTTAAAAATTCACTTTTGTCTTTATTACAGCATCTAACGAGTACATTTTCTTATGTTATTTATTCTTTCTTTTTGTTTTTTTAAAAACATATTTTGAGCTTTTTGAGGACAGTTCCTTGTGCACTCTTTAAGAGATATCTGGCTTAGAACTAGACATGGTGAAATAAATGCTGAAGAACAAGTGTTTTATTACATTTAATTCAGTTTATGTGATTTTTCCTTTCAATTTTAGATGGTATAGCCCTCTTCATATAAGAATGAAATAGCCACATTGTAGCTTCTGAGGCCATTCCCCTTCCTACCAAATATCATTTCCTCTGACTCCCCCAATTTGGCCCTGAGATTATTCCCCCACCCAGGTTTGTTTCATTCCCTTACTGTCTGGGGCAGTATAGAGGACATGGAACGTGTATTGCAAGGAACATAATCTCCCAGCAGAACTGGGCACTGCTTTTAAATATTACACATCTGGTCTCTTTTCTTTGTGTCTAGAATTGACAGCTGTCCCTATATATTTGAATGTGGAAAGTGATGCAATATTGGAAATTAACTTTTTAGATATATTAAAGCTTTTATTTTTATTATTTCAATAGAGGACCTAAGGGGGTCTGGGTTATATCTTCAGAGGGAAGTTATGGGGTCTGCTCTCTTGACAGCACATCTGCCAAAAGGGCACGGTCAAAAATACAGTAGAGGGTTGGCATGTCCTTAAGAGGTTGGCAAACAAGAATTTCATACCTGGAAAAGTGATTTCTGGATTTGGGGACTTTATAATCCAGTAAATTGTTTAAAATTGGGATGCAGACTTTAAAAGTATTTCATTTTGTTAAGTAAGGATGTTAAGAAAAAATAAACCAAACATATTAACCATGTCACATAAAAATTATTAGAACAAAGGACAATCCTCAAAATTCGACATATCTCACTTTCTGAAAAAAATAATCACATTATTTTTATTTTTGTTATTTTCCTAAGGACTCTGGGAACTTTGTGATGCATCACCACTAGTTCATGGTTTGGCTGGCATTAGGAACCTCTAGCCTAGACCAAGCAGAAGAGATTTAAACCCAAGTTTTCGCTCATTATCTTGCTGGTCACGAAAGTGGGCTCTATTTTGTTTTGACAGTCTCTCCCATTATCTCCTACTCAGTAAGTGGAAAGAAAATCCTTCAGAGATTTAGGAAGAGGAAGGGCTCAAACACAAGCAAGGAAAAGTAGGAGAGCTTTTAAGAGTGCCCAAGGTGTAGCTTGAATATCTCACATTTCTGGATCTGTTGGGGAAAGCTGGGCAGATTCTTGTAGAATAGAGCACCAATTGTTGAGATAAGACTTTCGCCCGTCAGAGATATGTACACTCACTTCTGCTACAGTGTGACATATGTTTAGCTAAGAATCACCATGCTTTGTAAAACTGTACAATTGGAATGAATGTCATAATACCAGATGTGACTGGGAGTGGCTCACAACACACACAATGAACTGAGATAGTTGGCAGATATTTGAGGGGTGTGTGTGTGTGTTTTTGGGTGTTCCAGTGCTTGGTGCAGTTTTCTGCATTTACCCTAGTTTTTATTTTGGACAAAATTGTGCATGAACAAATATGAGAAATTTGTGTTATGCTCAAATTGTTCCCTAATATAGCACTCATACTACAACAAATTCGCGTTTTCAAAAAGAACTGTATAGCAGACCTGTGTACATATACATTGTTTCAAAATTATGGCAAATTCAGCAAACAGCGGATATAACTTCAAACTTGAGTAAACTCTTTACCTCTGTGCAGACCAGACATTACATGGAGATTTTATAACTCTTGACATATTCTAGATAGAATAGTCTTAAATCACTAATTCGATAGCCTGGAGAAGTTTCATAGCCTGGAGAATTCTAAGCCTCCCCAAGATTTCCATGTCTTTGATATTTTGTGGGCCTCCTGGTTTCTGGGGTTCTGAATTCTCAATTGTGTACCCATTGATCCAGATGTGAAACTCATTAGCCCCAAAGATTCTGCTCAAAAAAAGCACTGTCTTCCCTTTGAGTTTTGTTGATGGATGGTGGTGGGGGAACAAGCAGAAAGGGGGAAGGGTGTGTGTGTGTGTGTGTGATCAGCATATTAAACCACCTTTCTCTATGTGGTCACCATGGGCTGACTACGTCCCTGACTAAAGGTCATGGCTTCTGAAAGATGGTCCTTATCACACAGTTTGCTGATACCTATCACCTCTTCTGTCCCCGTAGACCAGGGATAGTCACAGCTGCCGCTGGAATGAGCTCTGGAAGTACTTTGTGGGTTCCTTCCTTACACCTTCCTCATACATTTATTAAACTCCCCAAGTTTCAATTTGCAGGTGCCATGTATTTCTTACTGCAGCCTCAACTAGAATACCTGGATATGAATTCTGCTTCTATTACTTATAATTGAACTTTAAGTGAGTTACCTATACTGCCTGGCTTCAATTGCATCATCTATAACATGGAGGCAATACAGTTTGCTGTAAGAGTTAGACAGAATCAGATAGTAGAGAGGTAGATCAGTACAGTACTAAGAACATAATAAATAGTGAATTAAAGCTATAATTATTGTTTTCATTGCTGTTTCTCCTTTCTCATTGCTTCACATTAAATCTGAGTAACAACTAACCTTGGTTGGGCAAAAATTTGAAGTCTCAACTTAAGACAAGATGGCATAAATGTAATTTTCTATCAGATTTAAATAGCTTCACAAAGTTTACTTGAGGCCACCATTTTATTTTAAAAAGTCAAGCATTGATTATGAGAAGAATTACATACAATTCTGAGAGATTTGTCTTTGGCCCACCTCTCATGAACGTGCCAGGCTAATTCATCTCCTTTCACAAGAGAGGTTTTTGCTATTTGGGAGGGCAGATGTTGTTACAATTTTGTAGGGGAGAAGTTGGAGTGAATATTTACATCGAGCATCCCACATGAAACAATTTTTAAGCCTGTATAAGATATTTCTCTTCCTTAAAGTATTTTCTGGGCCACTTCTCCCCTAAATTTGTTTGTTAGCTTTCTTTCTCTGGACTATTCCTCTCACAGAGTCTAGCCTTATATTTACTTTTTGTTTTTTTTCCTACTCAGATTCTCTTCATTTCTCCGACTTCCTAATTTTAGCTCTTCTTCCTTTTATATTTCTGGATCCTGCTTCTCAACTTACAAACACAACCGCATCATCATATGATGAGGGTCATTCACCCCCCTTAGACAGCAGGCAAGAGTTTCAGGTGGCAAACCATGGCTTTTTCTGATATACATTCCTCTCTCTGCCACCCATAGACTTTAATCACTTTTCACAGCAGCCCCTTCCCTGTAACGGATCATTGCACATGGCAGGTAGTAGAGTTTGTATGGCTTCAGGAATGCTTTCACTCCTGTTCAGGATTTGAGATAATCTGAGGCAGCTACAGTGGCTGGTGAAGATCAAAGGTATTCTCCCTGCCCGAGGTGAAGATCACTCTTGCTTTGCAAGCCCTTGAGTCCTAAAGTTATGTTAGCAGATACAAGGCCTCTGCTTTCTCTCTCAAAACCTTTTAGCAAAAGATACTAAGTGAAAATAAAATATTGCTAAGGCAGCTACTAAGTCATATCAATTTGGTTCTCTGCTCTCTTTTCCTGAGATAATTTGTACGTTATAAGCTTGAGGTTTATGGTGCATCTTGACTGCATGTGAGGCACTCGAGTACCTCTCTGGATAGAGGAAATAAACAAGCTGTCCTTCAAGTAATTCTATCCCTAAGACTCAACTTTAACCCACCCAACCCGTACCCACAGGTTGTATGAGTGAGCTTAGACTACATTATTTAGAGACTTAAAGTGAAAAATGAATACCTCCTGCTCAGTAAATTTTGGGAATTTTTACCACAGATAAATGTAAAAGGAAGGGAAAAATAGCAAAACTGTCTGAGCAATTCAGTGCCACTGTGTGTTTGAGAAAAACAGACCAGGTAGGGCTAACAGGATTCAAATCATCCTAACATGCTGCAAGTTTTCATACCTTGCATCTTTGAGTTGCAAGTAAAAAATTCTAAATCAACTAGCTTAAGTAAGAAAGGAGAATTTATTGCAGGGATATATATACACATATATCATGGAGTTTAAAGGCAAGAAAAAGTTGAGTCTTCCTAGAGACTAGAACAAGGGCCTAGAAAATAGAGCCAGCTGACATCACACCTTTCTTTGCCTCTGGGTTCTACTGCTGTTTGCACATCTACTTTCTTTCCCTGTCTCTACTTATAGGCTTTGTCTACTTCTCCCAGCATGTGATGGATTGATACTGCCCAACAAATTTCTACAGTGATGGAAATATTCTGTATTTGCTGTGTTCAGTATGGTAGGTTACTAGCCGCATGTAGCTATTGAGCACTTGAGTGCTTGAAATATGGCTGGGGTGACTAAGAATCTGAATTTTACATTTTAATTAATTTAAACTTAAGTTTAAATGGCCACATGTGGCTACCATAGTAGGCAACAAAATGATAATTGATGACTCTCCGATCATGCCTGAGTTTGCATTCTGAATTCCAATTCAAGATTCTCAAGAGAGAAACATTGATTGGCCTAGCTTCTTTTAGGTACTAGCCCTGGTTCAACCAGTTTTGTCAAAGTAATACACATATGTACTATAAACATGACAGCCAGGGCCAACTCTTGTGTGTAAAGCAGGGGATACAATTCTCAAAGAAAAATGGTTATGTTCTGGGTATTCACTCCAAAAGATCTCTGCTTCTCATCTTAACTTCCTACCCTGATTAATTTCACTGATTAATTTTCAAATTACCTTCACTTAATCTAGGCAAAAGAGATTTAGGATTTTTGCTCATGCAAAAGTATGGATTATGCTTTCACTGACATCAGGAAGATACATCAGTGGGATCAAATGGCAAAGAAATAAAAACTCAGGAATGATTCAGTAATTAGAAACCAGTTTCTGCAGGCACCTAGCCACATTTTAGTTTTCTCTTTTATAGGCAATTTAATTTGAGAGGATAATAGACCTTTGTACTAGATAGGAATATGGAAATGTTACTCTTGTATCTCTTGTTTTTTCTGCAGTCAAAGGATATATCTAGTTTCTAAGCAATGGAGCTGGTGGAAGAGTCCACATAGCTGAGCAATACTTGACCCCAGGATGGAGCTCTTTGTCCCGGGATCTAGCAACCTTTCTAGTGTGGGAAGATGAAGAGTGTCAGGTACAGTCTGAGGTCAAAGCCCTCTGGGGAGTGTGACCTTGATACTGGCTATCTGAGTACTCTGGCCCTGTCTGTCTGCCTGTTTTATCTGTCCTGAGCTATGAGGCCTGTTGGCTCATTAAGATCTTGGCTATTGACATCTGACTTGCTGTAGCCTCCAGCTTTGCTTTCTGGCTTCCCACCCTGCATGCTCCTTGATCCCAACTTTTAAATCAGTTTCCTAGCCTCTGGCTTGGTATGATCCATATCAGGCATGGTTCCTGATTACTCAGCTTTTCTGTCTTAATGATCTTCCCTGAGGGCTCAGCCCAATAAGTCCCACTGCTTGGCATGAGGGATGTGTCTTTTAGCAGATATTTTCACATGAACATTTTTCCTTCTTCTTTTCTGTTAAAAAGTACTGATATCTCAACTAATGACAAATGCCTTCTAATGACGTTTTCTCAATATTGTCAGAAACTTTATAAATAGGACTGGAATAATAGCAGAGCAGTACAACTTGTGTTCCTACTATAAAGAAAAATTATCTAAAACCTGTAAATAAGGCCCAGAGGATGGCTGCATTATCTTTTAATGTCATATTTTAGGTCCACCCCCAAATTATTTATTTTTATAAGTCAATGTAGTACTGTTTGACTTTGCTGTTTACTATTGATTAGTGCCCAGACACTGTGGAGTAACATGTTTACTAGTAGTTTTTGTTCAGTAGAGATGTAAGTAATTTCTGTCTGGTAGAAAAGATATGCAATGGTTTATTGCCTTGTAGGACATTAACCAGTTTTGTGTTTAAACTAGCAATCTTATTCTATTATTATAATCATTTTTCAAATTGCCTATAAATAGTTCCTCTAAAAGTTTTTCTTTTTTTTTGAAACATCTTTACATCTACTAGTTCCCTTGTTAATTGATGAGTTGAATAAATTTTTAACATGTTCATTGTATATTTGTATGAGTCATTTTTTAAGTTATGAAAATTATATTTAGCCAGTGCACATGAGATAAAAAAGTTGGTAATGCTAAAATAGTTTAGAAACAAGATCAAATGTGAGTCTTAAGGAGGTGAGAAGAAGCTGCTTTGAAGATGGTGAGATTTAAAGGAGTCAGAGAGTGCAAATATGCCAGAAGGAGGACATTTAGGTAGAACATGAAGCATAGGCACAGGAGGGGTATCCTGGGCTCATTCTCTCCCACACCTTATCACCATGGAAGAACGGCCTCAAGATTAGAAATAATTCTGTATCTATATCACCATCTGTTTGTTCACATTTGAACTTTGGAAGTTTTCTTTACAGGAGGCAAATACTTTAATTCAATACATTGAAAAACAAACCTTTTTTTTTTTTTAATTTGATCATTGTTGCCTAGGGCAATACCCGGACACTGTGGCACACTAAATTTTTCTGTGATTAGCTGATATTAAGCCATTCATTTTAATGCAGAGGAAAGACATAGAAAAAACTAGAGTGGGCTGGGGACATATGGACACAAGAGGGATATAAGGAGACTGAGGAGCAGGAGGCCGTCCTCACACTGTGCTTTCAAATCTCTGCTATTTTCTAAAGTATTTTCATTTCTTTTTAAAATAGGGGCTTGATTAAAGAGCTTATTCCCAGATAATTTATTAAATGTGAGGCATTGCTACAAATTTTCCCTTTTCCTCCAAGGACCAAGTTCTAGTCATGACACCAACCATTTGCAAACTGTGTTGTTTTCCAGAGTCAGTCAGTATATCCCTTCCTCATCAGGGTATTTTAAAGAATGAATAGAGCTATCTCTTTTAACTTCTGAGGCAGGTTCTATTTAAATGTAATGCTTTTTGTTCCAATTTTTACCTAACTTGTGAAAGGGAACGTCACACTCATAAAACATAATAATAAGGTAGGTGATTGTTCTCATCTCAAAAGGAGCTTTCACTTTTAAAATGAATTCCCAACATGGATCGTTTAAGTAGGGAATTTTCCAATATATTTGAAATATAAAGTTATGTAAATTAAAAAAGGAGAAAAGATTTCTAGGAGCACAACTTCTACATAAGTTGAGGTACACTGAAGTCTTTCTACCTCTATCAAAAGAATTAGATGAGAACTCCCTATTTCCCATTAGTTGGCTTCTTCAGTTTCTGGAATAATACCAAGAAACAGATGTAATGAAAGCGGGAAACTCCTTGCTTTTTGCCTCTCTCCTGCCCTCTCCTCCTCTCTCTTCCCCTCCCTCCCCTCCCCGTTGCTGCTCTCCTGTTCCTCCCTTCCTCTCCGGTCTTCTACCATCTTTTCTCTTTCCCTTGCAGGCTGTGTTCACATACACAGGCCCGGGGCCCTGTGCTGTGGCTGGAATGTCTTGCTCCTGCCTGGGAAAGGACTCCTCTGGAGGTTGTGAGTGCTCACCCGTAGGCAAGGCACAGTTAGTAGAGCAGTATCCCTCCTGCCTGTCCAGGGTGCTGAGAAAAGGGCTGGGAGTCTATCACATATGGTGTTATTCAGATTTATGCTCCTGAGAGGCTCTGGATCTATGAACTTTGAATGGCAACTATGACTAGAAGGTTCTGAAGGCCTCTGGAACACTTAGGGAAAGTCCCCTCTGCCCCCCAGAACTGTGGCAGGCAGGAGCCACAGATACCTGGAGAAGCAGCTTGGAAACACCAGGAGCCCTCCCAGGGAGCTGCAGAAAGGGCCAGCCTGGGAAGGCCTCATTCCTTCCACACCTCTGCTTCCATGTTTCTCCTCTAATTAATTTGTGCATTGATAAGGGGGTCACATCCCTGGTCCAGTGGATGTCCATCTACATGGAGTATAGACATTGACAAACTGTTGTTACACCCCTCAAGAAGGAGAAGGAATAAATTTCCCACCCAGAAATCTAGTTGGATGGGTCTCAAGCAAATTACAACAGGGATTTGTCCCACTCCTAATGTAACCGGAAACTCAGCCATCAGGTTCTTGGCAGGGAAGGAGTGCAGCTAAATGTGACGACAGACGGAGAAGCTTCAGGCTCCGCTGCTAAGGCAAGTAGGGGAAAAAGGCAAGAGACGACGCGCTGCTGCAACCTCCGCCCAGATTTTAAATTTATTTTTGTGTCTTTTAAATAGGTTGCTCAAGATTTTTGGTAAAATGACAAAATGAGGTTTTCAGATCATCCTTTCACATTTCACAGATATGAATGGTACCAGGTTTACCATGAAAAAAATGTCACAGTTGAGCTTCCAGCCTGTGCTGCTTCTTTTTTTTTTCTTTTTTCTTTCATTAATGGGTTCTTTCCAAGGCAGGAAATCAACAGGAGAGAAAATTTATAGCTAGACTAAGTTAAAGAATGCTGTTCTGAGCGTTAGATTTTCTTTTCTGCTTTTAAATATCCCCATTTGTCTTCACGTTTTCTTTTCCAAACCCTCCCCATCCTATTTCATGCGGCTAGGTGCTTAATATGCGAACACTTAGGGGGACAGAAGGCTTTCTCCGGAGAGAGTTACAGAGCTGTTCTGTGTAACTGCCAGAACCACCAACCTGAACCCTCCCGACACAGACCCACCCCAGCCCTGCCAGGATGCGATCTGTCTCCAGTCCCGCAGCAGAGCAGAGGCCGAGGGGCACCTTGGACTGGCTGTCTACTTCCAGAATTGGAAGATGGCTTCAAAGACTGAGCAAAGTCTCTGGAAGGTTTTTTTAATAAGGTTATCTATTGAGGTGACCAGTTGAAAAAACACTGGCTGAGGACATGCACCTTATTTTTTCTCAGCAGTTTCTCTATTCACTCCAGGCCTTCTTCTCATTCAGTTTTAAATCAAAAAATGATTTTAAAAAAATTATGTTGTTTCTAATGTTGCTTTTAGTAGTGTGTGCTGAGATGATTAAGATAAAACTCTAATCTTATAATTATAGAAGTTAATGTGCATGATTATATAAGACAAACTCTGAAAAAGAGAGAGAAATAGAATATAATTTTATAACCTTTTGTCTGTTATTATCTTGGAATTGTGAGAGGTCACAGAGGTAAAGGAAAGGATATTATCTTGGAGTTCAAGAACTTTCTTTTTTCTTCATTGTTCTTTTTAATTCAAAAATGAATGAATTGAGATAAATTTTCACCAATAAAATTGGCAAAGATTATTTTTATATGGTCATATCTACTAGTATAAGTAGGGGATTGGAAAATGGATACCTTTAAACACTGCTCATTATGAGTATAAATTGCATAAGTTTTGGGGGGGACAAATAAAAACACAGATATAATTTACGGATGACATGACATCTGGGGTTTGATTTAAAACTATCTAGTAGGACGTGGGGGAAGGAAGTAGGGTAGGATGAATATGACAAGATAGACTATAGATTAATAACTGTTAAAATTCACTAATGAATAAATGAGAATGCATTAAACAATTTCCTCTAATTTGTTCATATTTAAAAATTTCCACAATGAACATTTAAAAGGAAAAAAACACACAACACATATGTTTTCATTCATTTATTCATTAAATGCATTTCTCAGGTGCTTACGAGGGTGCTAGGCACGGTTCTAAGAGCTGGGGATACACTAGGGAACAAACATGTCTCTGCTTTCAATGAGATTAATTCTAGGGGCAAGAAAAAGGCTATAAGAACATAAAAAATAAACATAAAATATATCAAATGGTCATCACTGCTATAACAACAGTAATAGATTAAGGGAGTGGCAGGTCAGGTTAGTTTTGTACTTTTCAAGACAAGCCTCTCCAGTAGCATGACATTGAAGCAGAGACCTAAAGAAACTCAGGAAGCAATCTCTGTAAATATGGAGCAGCAGAGCATTCCAGAAACATTCCAGAAGGAGGGAGCAATAAATGCAAAGGCCCTGAGCTGAGAGCTTGTTGGTGCATTTAAGGACTAGAATGGACAATCTGTGAAGGGGAGAGGGGTGTGAAATCAGGATAGAGAGATACCCAGAGGTGAGACCATGTGGGGCCTTGCGCCGTTGGGAAGACACTGGCATTATTCTGAATGAGGTGAGAAGCCACTAGCGTTTTGAACACACGGATGACACAATTTGGCAGCTCTCAGAAGAGTCTGTGGGAGGAGGAGGCAAGCAAGAGCTTTGGGAGATTAGCTCAGAGGGCTTTCTCTCATCTAGGTGACAAATGACCATGGAGAGAGTTGTTGAGACACCATTAGATATCTGTACATTTTAATGTCAGAGTCAACAGGATTTCCTGAGAGACTGGATATGTAATATGGAAGAAAGGAAGATGGTTCCAAAATTTTTGGCCTGAGAAACCACACAAATAGATTTGCCATTTACATGTTTGCAGGCAAAAAAACAAGATAAAACAAAGGTTAGGTTTTTTATACGTGAAAGTAGAGATAACTTGTGGTTGAGATGTTGAATAAGCAGTTGGGTACATGAGTCTAGAATTTAGGGAAGAGGTACAAACTGGATATATAAATTTGAAAGTGGCTGGTATAGAGATGATAGTTAAAGCCATGGACAGAAAGGAAATCACCAAAAATGAGGATACAGAAGAGAAGAGGTCTGGAGACTAGGGCACTTCAGCTTATTAGAGGTTAGGAAGGTAAAGAAGAGCAAGCAACAGAGGCTGGAGAACTATTATACGAAGGATGTTCTTGAAGTGAAGTAACCAAAGTGTTTTAGGAAGGAAGAGCTGCTTCACTGGGCTGATTGCAGCTGATGGGCTGAAGAAGATGAGGACTGAAGTTGGTCCTCTGGATTTGGGAACATGGGGTGCATTGCTGTTTTGTGATTGCGGTGGACAAAAGCATGATTGGAGTTTTTCAAGATAACAAAAGAAGAGAGAAAGTGACAGTGAGTAATGTGAGTCAGTGTGGGGAGTTTTTCTGTAGAGGGATGGCTCAGTCTACGGCATGGCCGTGAACTGATGGCACACTCAAATTAGATAGTTTTGGATTTTAATACATGGACTACTTATAAAGGTTTGGACAGGGAATAGAGAACACACAAAGGAAAGTGCACTACACCGGGGCTACCTAACTGCAGGCTTTGTTGCCACTCTAGGCCTGCTGAGTGAGAGGTGGGGGCCATTACTGGAACCAGGAGACAGACGGAGGAGAGCTAGTGCACAGGACTGTCTGGCAGGGCCTGTGGTGCTCAGTGGAGGGAGGCAACCAGCCCATGGCAAACCTCCTGGGGGAGGGAGAGTCAAGGGAATATATTCCAGCTTCATTCTCCTTTCGTCGTCCCTCCAATCTTTGCTATCATGCCTTGGTGGCTGAATCCAACCAAAAGCAAGAAGGCCAGGAACTTGTTAAAGAAGTCCATGCAGATTCATCTTCTGAGACACAGAAGAAAGGGAGGGAAAGCGGCTGGAGTGTTAAATGGAAGATACCCAGCACAGAGGTCTGAAATGCAGCAGTGAGTGGAGGAAACATACAGAGTTAAGAGAGCAAGAATGGCTGGTACCAGAAATTCCACTACTAGGAATTTCTCCTAAGGATATAATCATTGATACATAAAAGTTTTAGCTACAAATTTACATCTCAGAATTGCTTAATAATAGCATAAAATGGAAATCTTGTAAAAAATTTATCTACTCCATAGAATACTATGTAGCAATTAAAAGTAATCTTATAGAAAAATATAGAACCACAAAAATGATCATGATTGATTATTAATTTAAATAAATCTGTTATTTCATAAATGCATTGCATATATTTTGATCCTAATTTTTTTAAAAGGGAAATACATCTGTTTACCTGGAAACAAAACATTCATGCAAAGTGTTAACTGCCATTATCTTTAAATAATTTTATGGAATTTTCCTTTTTTTTTTTTTCTCATGCTCTTCACTGCATGGACTACAAGCTGGTTCACTTTTCTTCAGTACGAATGCACCCCGCACATTCACCCCACCTCAAACTTACTTTGTATTCTGAGTTGGCCTAGTCATGCTTCTTGCTTCTATTAATTTTACAGATGCATTATATTATTTGAAGTTGAGCTCCAAGGCTCAACTTTTGGGGCCTTAATTACATGCTCTTCTTTGGCTCTTTCTATTTATTACAATAAAAATCACATGTCTAAGTGTCTGGCTGTCATGTATCTTTCCTATGAGGACTGAGCCAAAGAAAGCACCAGTTCAGTTCTGGGGAACTGGAGACACACTTCAGTCCCGTTGTTGGTGGTGCTAGGATGGTAATGACAGTGCCTTCAGGTCAGAGGTAGAGCTGAAGGAGACAGGCACAGACAAAATGTTGCCATGGCTGAAGCTCCATCTGTGGACCCTCTGTTTAGGTGGTTGATGTAAAGGTAAATGGTGATTGTGGTGAAAACATATCAATTATCAATTTAATAAAAAGAAGTGTTTATCAAGCACCTACTATGAGCTTGAATGCTGGGTTGAACATTATGGGGGAAGAATATAGGAAATAGTCTTTGCACTCAAAGAACTTATTATTTAGCTGGAGATACAATTAATACATGAATTAATAGGAATAATAGGATATGATATAATTAAATATAAAATTATTTCTTACAGGTCATAAATTCTATTCATTTTGGAGGAAACAAGGAGGGTGGAATCAATTGGTAATGTGCTATAAAGATGTCATTTGGAATGCTGAAGGAGGAGTAGGGCCTGAACAGAATCAGGACAGAATTTTGTGGGGAGTTAGACAGCCAGGGGCCTGTTAGGGTGGGATGGGGGGCTCAAGGAGCAAGCCCAGGCAGGATGATGGCATATAAACACTTTTTTTTCTTAATAAATATGAACTTTCACAAGTTAATATATGTGAATCAGAATACACCTCTCCTGGGGAAAAAATTACATTCTTTAGCCAACTGACTGACTGTGACATGACATAAGAATTAATGTCTTTAGAAATCTTTAGAGAAAAAGAACCACTTGGTAGAGAGGTGATTTAGTTTAACAGGTCACTGAACAAGTTAGGAAACATGAATTGTAGTTCCCATAATGACTCTCTTTTGATATCAAATCCATTAGACACCTTCACCCTATATCAGGGGAGACTATTATTCATTGACTACTTCCTCTATGCTAGGCCTCTTATATACATTATATCATTTTATTATCATAATTACTCTGGGAATAGGATTTTCATTTTTTTATCTTTGTTATACAAATGAGAAAACTGAGACTCAGAGAAGTCAAAAAACTTACCCAAGTTCTACACAGCTAGAAGTAGTAGGGTTGTGATTTAAACCGAAGCCATCTGACTCCACGACACCATGGTGTCTCAGATAGCCCTCGTTTCAGAATGTCAAAGAGTTCCACAGTCATGCAAGGAAAACACATATGGGAAGGTTTACATAAATTCCACCTTTCTAACCCTTGTAGATTTCTGTTTTTCCATCTTGTGATAGAGCATGACTTAAATCATAACATAGCTGCATGTTTCACAAGAGAACTCCTTAAAAACTGAAGTATCTGTTTTCAAATAGCACTGAAATTCTAGAGGCCAATATGTTTTCTAAGAGTGAAAAGTTCTTGGCCCAGTACCCAGGCACAAGAGTCTCCAGCTATGTGCTTCCATGGAAACGGGCCAGGGATGTCCACAGCTACACGGCAGAGGAATGTGGCCCTTGCAGAGATAGTCAGGGAGGGTGCTCAGCAAGAAGAGGAAATGGCTACATTTCAGTAACCTGCAGGACTTGGAATTCACAGGAAATGATTTCTTCCCTTGTGGGAGCTAAGGCATTCCAGTAAATCTGAGCGCCTGTCAGAGAAGCAGCTGCCACTAGGCTTGCTGATTACATTTGCAGTTAAAACCAAAAAATCCCACTCACAATAGTTCTTACTTTGAAAATTATATCTTACAGGGATCTTTCCTAATGTCTCCCTGCAAAACAGATTTAATCTTTACTGAAAATCCCTGTAGCCACAGAGATAAGCTGGCTATGCATGTGCAAAGTAGTATGTTTTCCCAGAACGTAGGTGGAATTGGACTTTGGTGTGTTAATCAATTTTTACATACCCGCATCTGCTTGGAGAGTTGGATAATTCTTAACAACACCACCCTTTACCTCAAATTCACAGAAGACTATTCATGTTACTTTTTGGGTTTTAAACCTGGTATCTGATCAGTTTCCCTAATGGGGCCATGGTTTGGTTAAGAAGGCTATATTCTTTAGTCAACCAAAAGGCGAACTAGTCAGCAACCCAGAAGATGTTGGTGTAGATTGTTGAAAGTTCCTTGCGAAATAATTCTAGTTCTTCTGGAAGCTCAGCCAGCCAGCAGCCAGCCTGGAAGTCATCGCAGCCCTGTCTTTTTCCTCCAAAGTACTTGGAACTTTAGAAATTTCTGATATGCGGAGGTGTTGGGTTTGGCAGTCTCATTCTGTGTTCTTGGTTCTTGGTGTGCCCTTGGCCAAAGAATGACAGACACACCAAAAGCAAGGTAAGCACAAAAATGAGGTTTATTGAGGAGAGAAATATAGGATTATAGAGCAAGAGCAAGATATAGGTTTACAGAGCAAGATACATACACCACAGATGATGACCAGATCCCTTATCGTAGCAAAAGAGACCTTGGTTATGGTCTGGGTCTTGTTTTATAGTGTCCAGATAGGCACCTCCCCGTGGTTCAGACATCATCCTGGAACCACTTTGATGGACAGTTGGGGGTTATATGACCTGAGTCTTACTGCACATGCGGATCTCCCATGAGCCTGTCTGAAAGCCCATTTGGGGGGGTGAACTGCAATGTAGATTTAAGCTAATAACATGATAATTAGCCTTGGGTTGTCCTAAGTCACCTTCCAGACTCTATTCATTGGTAGATTGGTAGGGTGTTCCCTCCTCCCCCAGGTATGGCAGTTGCTGGGGACAGGATTAAGGTGGGACAGTACCAAGATGGGGGCTTGGGGCCCACCTTTGTCCTTCTTCCCAGGTGGGGCAATTGCTCAAGGCAGCACCAAGGCAAGGCATCCACTTTCGTCCCTAGGAGACCCAGAATCCCTCGCTATCTACCTAACGGGGGTGGGGGGGAAAGTACCTGGTAGGAAAAAGTCCTTAAAAAACATATATATGTTTCACACACATTCTTCACAAAATTGTAAAAAGCCCCTGCAAATAAGTCAGACTAGACATAATGATTTAATGCAGTTCCTTTGGTCTGAGAACCCATCATGTGTTCCACGACAGCAATCTCCATCAAATAATAGTAATCTATAGATATTACTGGCCAAAGTGTAGCTTCACAGTGTAAGTTATTCCAGAAGCTCTGGGTAATGTTTTGAGGTCAGGCAGGCCACACATGGAGACTTGGAGGTGGAGCTCCTGTCCACAGCCTCAGACCACAGCTTTTCCTCTGTATCAGCCTCTCTCGCTCTCTCCCCGTTCCTTCCTCACGACGCCTTTTCTGCCACCCTGTCGCTTTCGCATCACCCTCCCCTTCATCTTCCTTTTCTCTGTTCTCCCTTTTCATTCTTTCCCTCCTGTTTTCCATCTTTCTTCCTTTATGTCTTGCTTCTTCCCATTCTCTCTCCATCCCTTCCTCCTTCCCTCTCTCAAAAACAAACAAATGAACACACAAATACACTCATATCCACTGGAATATTCTTGGAGGAGAACCCTGAAGAAACTTGAGGGCTTCCACCCAGGCTATCTGTAACTTTGGTTCAGTTCAGTCTTTTTTGGGTGCAACCTGAGCAGGGCAGGGCCCGTCTCCAGTTCACTCTTGCTATTAGGCTGCTCTTCTAAAATTATTTATATAGCAATGGAATTGCAAACAATTTAGAATATTGTCATTGTATTATTTGTATGTTTGTCCCCCCCAACTTCATGTTGAAATTTGATCCCCAATATTGGAGGTGGGGCCTAATGGGAGATGTGTGTGTCATGGGGGTAGATCCCTTATGAATAGATTAATCCCCTTTCTTGTGGTGGGAGGTGGTTAGTGTGAGTTCTCACTCTATTAGTTCCCACCAGAGTTGGTTGTTGAAAAGAATCTGACGTCTCCCCTCTCTTGCTCTGGAAGGAAAGAGCATTTTCAGGAGAGGAATCAAAGAGTGCTGCAGAGCATCCACTTGCCAGAGAGTTAGCATGACCAAAAGAGAGCCAGATACTAACAGTCAAGACAATGGGAAAAAGGCCCTGAAGCCATTTCAGAAATCTTCAGGCCACCCTTCCCATCACAAGCCCAGAGGCCTAGCAGGACAGAATGATTTCTTGAACAGGCTCTGGGACCACTACCCCATGCCCCACATCATAGCAGCTCTGGCTGTAGCTAGAGCTCAAATGGCCACAGGTACTGCTCAGGCCACAGCTTTGTTGAGCACAGGCTATAGGCCTTGTTGACTTCCACGTGGTGTTAAGTCTGCAGGCATGAAGAATGCAAGAGAGGTGGAGGTTTAGCAGCTTCCATCTAGATTTTAGAGGATATATCAGAAACCCTGGGTGCCCAGGCAGATGGCTGCCACAGGGGCACAGGCACCACAGAGAGTCCCCACTGGGGCAGTGCCTAGTGGAACTCTGGGAGCAGAGCTGCCACCATTCAGACCCCAGAATTATAGAGCCACCAGCAGTGTGCCCCCTTAGCCTGGAAAAACCATAGGCACCAGATTCCAACCCATGAGAGGAGCCATGCAGGCTGCACCCAGCAAAGACATAGGGGCAGGGCTGCCCAAAGCCTTGGGAGCCCACTGCTTGCACCAGTGTGCCCACAATGTGGGACATGAAGTCAAAAGAGATTATTTTGGAGCTTTAATATTTAATAACTTCCCTGCTGGGTTTCAGACGTGCATGGAGCCTGTTACCCCTTTCTTTTGGACAATTTCTCCCTTTTGGAATGGGAATGTTTACCCAATGCCTATACAATAGTTGTATCTTGGAAGTAAATAACTCATTTTTAATTTTATAGGCTCATACCTGGAAAGGAACTTGCCTTGAGTCTCAGATGAGACATTGGACTGTTGAGTTGATGCTGGAACAAGTTAAGACTTTTGGGGATTATTGAGAAGGGATGATAGTACTTAGCAGGGTGAGAAGGACATGAGTTTTAGGGAGCCAGGGGTGGAATGCTGTAGTTTGGATGTTTGTCCCTAAACCTCATATTGAAATTTGATCCCAATGTTGGAGGTGGGGCCTAATGGGAGGTGTTTGGGTTGTGGGGGCAGATGCCTCATGAATAGATTAATGTTCCCCTGGGAGGGATGAGTGAGCTCTCACTCTATTAGTCCCTAGAGAGCTGGTTATTAAAGAATATCTGACACCTCCCCATGCTTTCTCTTGCTTCCTCTCTCGCCATGTGATCTCTGCATAAGTCAGCTCCCCTCCACCTTCTGCCATGAGTGGAAGCAGCTTGAGATCCTTGCCAGAAGCTGAGCAGATGCCCGCTCCATGCTTCTTATATAGTCTGCAGAACCATGAGACAAATAAACCTCTTTTCTTTATAAATTACCCAGCCTTAGGGATTTCTTTACAGTAACACTAAACAAACTAAGACAGTCATGGATCATTATCTCCATACAGTTTTAAGAGTTGAATTGGCAGAAGTCAGATCTTCATAGAAAAACTAGGTATACAATGGCTAATGACTGAAAATCAGACATAAAGTTGTAACAATCAAGTAATCAGCAAAACACTGTTGAATTCTTACTGTTTTTAGGACATTGTAATAAGCAAGGTGGGGGATACAAGTAAACATATCATACATTCTTGACCTCAAGAGCTTGTGACCATGTTTGGGATGACAGAGAACTTACACAAGAAAAAATAGCTAGAAGTGGCTCTGGCTAATATTTATTGAGCACTTATTAATTGCCAGCCACTGTGATAAACCCTTTATATGTGTTCTCTCCTGTAATCCTTGAAGTAACTCTATAATGAATGCCACATACCATTATGAGCCACATTTTATGGATGAGGACACTGAAGCTTAGAGATTAAGTAACTTGCTCAAGGTCTCACATCTAGCATATGACAAAGCTGGGACTTGAACTAGTAAAAGCCAGCAGATGTTTAGTACCAAATGAATGGGACAGAAGAATACTCCTGGAATATTCAGAGTTGGAACATCACTGTGTATGAGGGAGATTACAAAGACATAGTATCCCAGAACTGGAGGAAGGCTTAGAGACCTGAATCTTCCCCACTCATGTCACTGGGATACTGGGAGTCAAAGGCAGGGATATCTTGCCAGAAGAGTGGTATTTGGAGGATGAGTAGGAGTTTGACAGATAGACAGGGCCAGAGGGCTTTCCCAAGGAGGGCAACAGGAATTCTGGTCCCCTAAATCACATTCTGGTTGTTTTTGATGTTGTTTTATTTTCACCAAGAACCTTTCCTCCACATCTGGTATCCAGGGAGAGGATTTGGGGGAACAGAGGAAGAAGAGGGGCATTTTTAACTGTTTCATCTCCTGCAATTTCTCATCCCCATGGTACTCTGGGTCATTCAATGTCACCAGTTGTTCCTGTCTCTCTGATGAAGTATGACGGATGTGAAAGGGTGTAACCAAGGATAAGTAATAGTATGAATGACATAAAGCTGTGGTAGAAAGAGAAATATGGTAGAAAATATGTTAGAATATAACTTAAAGCATTGAAGCTGAAAAAGTCAAGCTTGCAGGAAAATCAGCCATAGTCTCTTTACTCCGCTTTGTCCTCGAACAGAGCCCAGTTTTATATAGAATGTTTGCTGCAAAACGAGATACAAATAGTTCCGAGGATTAACTTTGAATTTCCTGGATTTGGTGGGCATAAATCAGGGCCTTCATGCTATTTTAACACTTTTTGACAACAAAGTCCTTATGAATAAATGGCAAACATGGGTCAAGTAAAATCTCGAACTTGGAGTAAGGCTCCCTAATTATGAAATGGGCAGCGCTCTGTACTGTTTTCTGATTGGCTGACATCAGTTTGAATGCAAAGCTTTATTTCACTGCAGAGTCCTGGCATACTTCACACATTAAAATTCTAAGCTGTCTAAGTAGGTGTGAAACTAATTTTGTGTTTATTTTTTAAAACCCACCTATGATCATTTAGGACCATCCACTTCACTTTGGGAGGGCAGTACCCGGTTGTAGGTAGGCCCTGGGAGACAATAAAGGAGAGGATAATTTTTTAAATGCCTTAAACCAGAATATTTATAGCTTCCTGGAATAGTTGTAACTACTTATCCATTTTTCCAGCCACAACTTTTCTTAATAAGAAGGGCTTTGAAAAACCTGCTAAATCTGGGCATAAAAGGAAACAGAAGTTTTCCTAGAGCAGTGGAATTTTTTAAAGTCACATAGTAACCTTATTGATGAAATCAGGAAGAGAGCACTTTCAGATCAGACTTAAGGGAGGTATTTACAAAACATGGGCTTTTCTCAGCACACCAGGCCCATTCTGCAAGGTTTCCTGCAGTATGAAGACACATGCTATGACTGGTTTTTAATCAAGTCAGACCATCTTGTGGACCCTTCTTCCATGGGGAATGTTAAATGGTGGTTCTGAATGAATCAGTTACTAGCAACTGGTTCATTCAGAACCACCAGAAAGACTATTTGCAGAGGTCATTTGGCAATTTAAAAAGAAAAAAAAATGAAGTCAGATTTATTAGAAGTTAAATTGAAAAAAAGTATACATATTTTTCTGTTTGGATAGAATGTATCTTTCTTGGATTAGTCTCATAAAAGCACTTTCTTGTTTATGAAGGTCTATTCTGATAAAATCAAATTTTAAAATTTAGTACTTTATTGGGCCATGGACAATCTAGTGTACATTTTGGAAAAGCTATATTCACACGGATCATCCAAAACACATAATTTGGTTCCTTCCTTCCTCCCTGCATCCCCATGAAGATTTTAACTGTGCTTTGTTGCAAGAAAGGGCCTCTAATTCCAAATATGCTCCTTGGAAGAATAATGACCAAGAGTAGTTGTTTTTTTCTCTTTTACTTTCTCATAATCTCTCCCTTCTTTAAAAAATTAACTGAGTGAAATAATTTGGAATATTGTAGAAAGTTGTAAAATAAAATCTCCCTCTCCAAATTAGTGACTCTAAAGGCCACTATTCTCTTACTATATTTCCCTCAGTTGGGTCTTTGAACAGAAATTGACAAGGAAAAGGTTGAGTGTGGTCTATGCCTTTTGGTTGTGTTCTCTTCACATAGCTAAGCCTGACCAGGGTTTTGTAGCTGTGTTTCATCAGTCCTGAAATCCTGCAGAGAAGCTGGGAGTCGATCACCATGGTGCAGGTCATTGCAGAACATACAGATCAGAGGCATCGGCTTTGAATGTGAAAAGCATGCATCATAGCTAAATAATGAGGCCAGTCTTACAGTGAGGGCACAGCATTACATGCAAATGCATTTTTACTTTCAACAAATATTATGGGACATTTACATTATGCCAGTTATTGTAGAGTATTAAGGAAAATGCAAAGATGTATAAGATGCAAGACTTTCCTTCAAGAATAGTTGAAGGACAACTTTCTGTTTCAAGAACAGTATGTGAGATGATGCATAAATATCAATAACTAAAAAAGAAAAGCTATCAAATAGCATATGATTAGCACAAGGAGAAGAAATACGAGATTTAGGAAGGTTCACTTTGAGCTAAGGAAACCTGAGTGGGATGGCTGGTAAAGATGCAAAGATGCTGAATATCAAAGGAACCAAGCTGGAATGTAGACAAATGTATGTGTAGCAAAAAGAATATTAAAAGTAGCTCCATTATTGTGAAGCCTGATCTCCCAGTTACCCTCAGAGACCTTTGGGATGGATGTTCTGCTTCTCATAACCAAAGAAGAGACATTAATGATAGCATAATTTTATTTGGTTAGAGAGGATGATCTATCCAGGTGACATAACTAAAAGCTAGATTTAGAATTCTGAGGCTGTATGCATGTTAATTGTTATGACTTTTCTTTCCCTTTAAGGAAGACCAGAACCTATTATTAAATACCCAATCTGATTCTCCAAAAGTGAAGGTGAAATAAAAGGTTTTAAAACTAAATTTATTCCTGATGAGTTCATTTGAGTTTTTCTTTAACTATTAAGGGTTTTTTTTGGTGCATCTTAGCTAACTTTGGCCAACATCAAAGAACATTAAGTTGATTCATTTTTAAAGTGATTCATTACTATCTTATTTAAATTGTGAACTATAATGCCTTACCTAGGGAATAAATAGCTGCCCATGTTAGTTAATTGAACATCTTAACAGAGATTTATTTTGAAGGCAGGTCATAATCTGAGTCATTATTTTCATCTTCAAACCAGAGATACATAGCTACTGACTTTATGGAACTTTGGAAGATAACAGTCATCCTTCCTGCTTGGCCCCCTCCCTTCTTTTGTACTCTAACCTGCCTCAGTCTGTATCCAGAATGCAGCCTGGCTTTTCTCAGCACACGAGGCACATCCTTGAACTTTATAAATACATTTACTGAAGTCTTTTGGAAAAAGTGTTATAGTCAGAGACTCTGCTAGGGAACAAGTCAAATACAGTTCCTGCCCTCATGGAACATAAAATCCATTAGGGTAGGCCAAAATCAAACAAAGAATTACATAATTATTTAATTGCAGTTCTTATGAAGGAAGAGCATGTGTCTTGGGGGGCTATGGAGGCAATAGTAGAGTGCAGCTGATGCAACCTCCCCAGAGAGGTGCCTTCTCAGCTGGCATCTGAGTTAGCCAGCTGCAAAGTGGGAGATGGTGATGGGGAAGCAGTTCACAGTGCTTCCATGTGAATTTACCTGTGTGAATGCCCTAAGGCCTACTTGGTGATTGGTTAAATCTGCCAGTTGAGGAAGTGAAAACCAAGTTTGGGTGGGGGTGAAAACATGCCTTCAGTTTTGGATAAACTACTTTCGAGGTGTTGATGATCTATCCAGGTGACAATGTCTAATAGGCAACTGGATATACAGATTGGTTATTAGGAGAGAGGTCTGGATTAGAATTTTATGTATGACATAACTATCCTGTAAATGGTGATTAAAATCACAGAGGTGGATTAAATTGTTTAGAAAGAGATTAGAGATGAAGAAGAAAGGGCTAGAAAACATCTGTCTTTAAGGGGTAGACTGAACAAGATCTCAGGGAGGGAGACCAAGAAGGAATTGTGTGATGTTTTTCTGGGAGACTGGGGATTGTGGAGGGGGTGGCAGCATCACCTATGATGAAATATTCCAAACGTAGAAGGTGGGGGAGAGGGAGGTGACAGATAATTGGATTGTTGAATCCTGAAGCAATCTGAGAAGTTATTTCAAGAATGGAGGAAGAGAATTGTTGTCGAGAAGACATCCCGATTGGAATATAAGAATGTTTCTCAGATACCCAGTGTGAGCTGAGGACAGGAGAGGAGAAGAAGAGGGCAAGTGAGGAACTGGGAGAGTCCAAAGCAGGAAGGGGCCAAGTGTGGGGCAGGTCCTGCAGCCCAAGACTTTGGCACCACCTGAGGATAGGAGTCAGGACAGATGACCAAAACATTTAAATTGAATGTTTCGGCTTATGATGGACAGCAAAGGTTGGAGGAGACAAGAAGAGAGAAGAAATCAAACAAGCAGAGAGTTTAAAGGAGATGGAAGACAGCGAGGCCAGACAGAGAAAGCCATTTCCAGTGGACCAATGGGACTAGTGGTCAGATGTCAGTAACTGAACGAGAGAAAGCAGGTGGAGAGAAAGGTTAGGAGGGAACAGGGTCAAGGGAAAGAATTGTTTTCAAGACTGGAGTAACTTGAAGGGAAAGAGTCAGAGGAAACGTGAGCGAATAATGGAGAAAGCAAAATGGAGAACATGCCACAGATTCACAGATTGGCCTTGACGAGTACAGTGGACTGCTATACTCAGATTGGAGGCATGTGCACTTTGATAGAGAATATTACTTTAATTCAGAGCAGTGTAGTCCAGCAGAAAATATAATAGGAGCCACATATATAATTTAACATTTTATTTTAGTCACATTAAAAAAGTAAAAAGGAAAAGCTGAAATTCATTTTAATAACATATTTTATTTAACCCAGAAAATCCAAAATATTATCATTTTAAGACGTAATCTATGTAAAATGATTATGTAATCTATGTAAAATGATTATCAATGAGATATTATATATTTTTTTAACTAAGTCTTCAAAATCTAGTGGGTAGTTTACACTTACAGTACTTTTCAGTTTAGCTACATTTCAAATGCTGAATAGCCACACTAGTGGCTACTGTATTGGACACTGCTGGCCTACAGCTTCCCAACTGTTGACTCACATTTTGGTTCCCTCAGCCCCGGGGTTAGCTGTGTTGGCCCTGAGGCAGTTGGAGCCGATCATCTGAAGCACAATCAGTCTACTCTGCTCACCCCAGCATGTCACGCAAATATAATGGGTGCCATGATAGGAAAAATTTGGGGGAAGTACTGCACAGGATAATGGACTAAAGCTACAAGAGTAAAACCTCAAAAATCAGCCCCCAAATAAGGAATTAATTGTGAGAAAATGTAAAAGGACATCTTTCTTCTATGCCCGAAGTGATTCCATACTGTTGAGTATTGAAAATAATTAATGGAGGGTAAAAGAAAGTCTTTTTTAGAAAGCACCCCCTGCCAAAGGCACACACACTTTTAAAACGTCCCCTCAAAAGATACAGGGAAGTTCAAGTCTAGGAAAGGCAGTACCCAGGGAATATGACCCATCAGGCACTGATGACAAAATAAGGTCATTCATGTTTTAATATCCAAGGTGTAATGGTAGAATCTCCCTATCTTGCTTGACCACCAAAAGTCTAAATTTTCCAGGTTCTTCTTATCAGAGCTCCCTGGGAATATTTAGGGAATGCTTCCATGCCCCCCAGATCTATCCTGGTTGTCTCTTGTGCCCCGAGATAGCTTCAGAGGCCCCTACTCTGCAATGGCCCAGATCCTTTCAATGGCCTGCCTATGGGAACACATCTGCTGAGTCCTGGGTGGGCTTCACCTTGATAGGGGTCGGTTTCTCCCTGCTTGGACTGGTCAGGGCCAACTCACTTCTTCCGTAAGGAGAATATCCTAGATCATGTCTCTCCTATCTGCATACCACCAGGTCCAGGAAAGAAGGTGTTTTACTAAAAGAGTCCTTATCTGTAGAGATGTAGCTCCAGCCACTAGAAAACCTTTTTGTTCATAGCCTAAGTCCTCCATCTTTTAAAATCTTTCAATTCTAGAAGAGATCTTGGCTTTCATGTTGAATAATCTGAAGGTTCACTTCTCACAAAGAAAGAAAAAAAGAAAGAAAAAGAAAGAAGAAAGAAAGCTCTGTTTTTCCAAAAATGAATTCAAGGCTCTATTTCAAGAGAAAGAAAGCCCTTTAAAATGAGAGCTTATTCAGCAATTTCAGAAAAAAAGAATTTCTAAGGAAACAAAAAGTTGGGAGTATAGTCTCAGCTAAAACTCTCCATTACATAATGTAATTCTGTGCACATCATTTTATAAAGTTGTTAAGGAGCAGTAAGGGTCACAGATAAATTCTGTGATGTAAATTAGATGTTAAAATATAAATAATGTGTTTCTCTGATGCTTTTTTCTTTTTTGCAACTTTTAGTTATTGTTGATCGAGATTAAAAATAGATTTCACTTGGGATTATTTTCCCTGCAAAATTCGTGAAATCAAGATAGGTGAGCCACTTTGGGGTCTAGTTCAGGTTCATGGCTGCCTCACAGTGACCGGCTGCCCCTCATTTCGATGTCCATTCATCACACTTTTAATGATGTCCGATAATATGCTTAAGCAGCATAGGTGCTGAGAAATCTCCTGAACTCTGAGGAATTTCCAAGGTAATGTGTAATCATGTCTAATACTTTAAATAAATACAAAATTTACTTTATAAAATGTTGTCAGCTTTGGAGTCAAAACTAATGACAAGCCTTAAAATGATTTTATTTGGCAGCAATCTAAAATTCATATTGTTTAGTGCTATATAATGTTTGGGGAATATTATTTTTATATTCTAGTATTATTTTATTTGTCTTTTACATATATTTTGAACTAAGGTGTTATTTTAGGTTTAATCTTCGATGTAATTTAGCAGATAAAAATTATAAATGCATACAGATAATGAAGAGGTTTTTCTATAGCTGAAAAATCAGAAGCTTTTGTTTCTATCTCTCTAGCTCTGGGTCTACAAAATATTTCCTATGCGATCAGAAGACAATCTTCTTTTAGAAAATAGTGACATTGTCTTGGTGGAGTAAAGAGTTGATATTAGTAAAAATTAGTTACTACAGGCTGTGCTTCCTGCACTGGCTTAAATTTATTTGGGTGAACAAATAAATCTTTTCTGTTCACATTGCTGCTTTTTTTTTTCTCTTTCTCTTACTCTTTATAGCTTTCTGTCCTTATGGGATGACAACACATTTAGTCAGAAGATAAAATTTGAAATAGGCCATGTTTCATTATGTCATTATACCTGTCATCCAAATTTGTTTGACTGATTACTACTTAAATGGGTTGTTTTAATATTAGGTAACCATAATAATAAAAATGATAATAATTGCTTCATTTTGTATGTTTTGAGCTTATTGTGATCTTCTCCAAGAAGTCTAAAGTAGATGCTAACAACTACAGTGACAAACCTTACACTCTGCCCCTGGGCTGTGACTGTCACCATCGGTTAGGGGCTTGAAATGTCTTTTTATTATTATTATTTTTACATTGAGGAGAGTTTCTAAGGTTAAATCCCCTAATTGGCAGCAAACTTGTCAGATACTCACCTTTCATAAACTATAAAATCCCCTTCCAAGTCATTAGTAAAGGCACAATACAGACATGGAAGAAAGCACATTTGCCCAATCCAGAATTAAGAATCATGGTGCCAAGAGATGATTTACTTTTGAGATGGTTCAGTTTTAAGAGGGGTTTCAGGTGGGGCCTTCTTTAACATGAAATGCAAAATGCAACCTAGAAACTATTGAGTATGTATGTTATAAAGAAAAACTACTGGTAACTCCACAATGTCTTATATAATAGAGAGAAATCTAAAACTGACAGTATCATTGGCAGCAATAGAAAGGCACATAAACATCATCTGCTAGGACCTTTGGCTTTAGCAAACTGAAATGTAAGCCCACACTATGATATTTGGGATAGTGTTTTATTGACAACATATTTTTGCAAATATATTCATTTTATTTTTATTCAAAAATAAATTATTCAGGTAATAAATTATCTTATAATCCCCTTGATTTCAGAATCTGGGAGCTTAGCACTTACTATTAGAAAACTACCAAATCATAGGTTTATTTGAAGTAATTTTTCCACATAATATAGTCAGTTAGAAGGTATTCATTGAATACTGTATTTATTCTAATCTTTGTAGCAATTTTTTCCTATGACTGAACTGATTTAGAAGTTTACAAATAAATAATAGAAAATGAAAATAGCTGGAGGCACTTTTGCAATCACTCATTTGCATTGTTCATGAGCCTGCTCACCTGTGGTCATTCTTGCGAATACCCTATCCTCTTGGTGGTGAAAGTCTCACTGTTTATTTACTAATACTAGTCGATACCTTCAATGGGATTGGTCTTTCAAATCAGAGACTTTGTCTCTTCATCTTGTATAAACAGGACCTAGCACAGGTACCTGGCACATAGCACTCAACAAATAGCTGGAGATAAATGAACTCCCCACAACCATAAAGCTATGGAATCAGGTGATTTGGCTACAAATCCTGCCTCTTGGACAAGTTACTTAAGCTCTCCAACCCTCACTTGCCTTATCTGTAAGTCAGAGACAATCAATACCATAAGGTTGTGGTGAGGGTTAAAGGACATAGGTGAAAAATTCCTAGCATATTTTAAGCAGTCAATAAATGCTAGTTGCTATCAAACCTCTTACTGAACAGGTTTATATTGACTTCTACTGCCCTTCCATTCTCAAAATGCTGAATACTTAGAAGGTATTGACCAATTGTTTAATGAATATGTGAACAGAATAAAGCCATGTAGTATAATGAAGTCAACATGAATAGAATTTAGAGTCAGAAGACCTGACTATGAGTTTCAGCTCCAAATATTTAGCAAATCACTTAATCTTTTGAATTCTCAGTTTCCTTATCTATAAAATGAAAATAATGTTACTCCACTGAAAATTAAATTAGAAATCTTTGTAAAATGAAACATACAAAATCAAGCAATTATTATCATTTTTATTATTATGGTTACCTAATATTAAAACAACCCATTTAAGCAGTAATCAAACAATTTTGGATGACAGGTATAATGACATAATGAAACATGGTCTATTTCTGATTTTATCTTCCAACTAGATGTGTTATCATCCCATAAGGACAGACAGCTAGAAAGAGTAAGAGAAAGACAAAAAAAGACTTATCTTTTTTTTAAAAAATATGTCAGGGCTAAAACATCTTCTTCATCCCTCCTTTACATATGATCTTTCAGGATCCAGTATCAGGAGTTTACATGTAGACTCATTAAGAGCCATGTGTACAAAATTTAGCCAATCATTCTGGGAAATTGGGGTCAATGCCTTTGTGTAGGTTTCCAGTACATGTAAGATAGTATGGATTTTCAAAACTGGAAAAGAATCGGAAAGTAGATTCAACAAGGTCCCTTTTTCCTTCAACCACAGTTGGAAATCAAGAGCACTGCATTCTAATCTGAAACTATAAGTAAGTCTTCTGTGCTTTGTCTAAAGGTCAATTCTAAAATTGAAAAATAATAAACAGCTTTTATAATATAGTAATTATGTATATATTTTTCTTCTGAAGAAACAACTATTGTGATTTGAAACACTAAGAAATAAATAACTGTATCACTAAACAAATATCAAAGTCAGATGGATTTGTCTTTGTATTTCATGCCATCAACTGTTCGGAATAATTTCTCATTTTAATTTATTTCATGTCTGAATTATAAATTTTTAATTGATATTTTTACCCTGAAATTTTCAGTTGTCTCTCTTTATTTTTGTTGGCATAAGAAATATATTGATATAAACATGTTTATAGATCACTAAGAAGTTTCAACTTCTTAATTATATCATTTGTCTTGAAGTTCTAAGAAATTCTGACGTCTTGGAGCTCTTACTTTGGTCTGACTCATTTCTGGACCTGCCATAGACATCTCAGGAATTATTTTCATCACACTCCTGGATTAAATCCTCTATGTCTTGAATCACATTTCTTTTTTTAGAGGGATGTCATCTTGGGAACATTTTGCACTTTTCTGGACAATATCTTCAAAAGATTTTTTTTCTGGAAAGATTGCGTGGAAAGTTAAGTTTCTGAAGCATTGTATATTAGGAAATATATTTATTATAGCCTCCATCTTATGGTTGTCTCTCAGTAGGTAGGATCAATTCCTCACCCAAAATTGGTTTAAATGTTGAGACTGATGATGCCATACATTCCCCAAGATGGTGTGAAAATGTTTATATTACTCATGTAATGAGACTTTCTGAGGATAGTGGGGCAGTACCCCAAGCCAGTTAGAAATGACTTGGATGGGATGAACAAGTGGCTTTGGCTTTTATTGTGGTTAAGGGTAAGCCCAGGATGAGGGTTTGAAATTCCCCCTAGTGCCTAGGGAGGGAGGACATGGTGCTTTTTATCAGTTTGCCTAAATGTGGGGCGTGAGGGAAGAGAGAGGAGTGGAGATCAAAAACTGCTGCCATTGAAACATCAAGAATGGAGAGAGACTCTTTATTATATTCTCTAATGATAGTTTGGCTGAATGTACAACTTAATATTGAAAATTGTCTGTAAAACTAAATACATTGCTAATTTTCTAATAGTGTCTTCTGTTGATGAAAGTCTGATGAAAATTTCTTTGCAGATAAAAATCCTTACGTTTTCTTCTTGGAAGCTTATTAGATCTATTCAATATGTTTAGATTCTGAAACTTTCCTATGATAAGCCAAGGTATAGATTTTTTTTACATTCATTTTGTTCAACATTGGGTAGTACCTTTCAATTTGATACGTATGCTTTACTTCAGAGGAGGAAAAAAGTTCTCTCAATTTTTTTGATTATATTCTCCCATTTGTTTCTTCTTTTCTCTCTGAAGATATTATTGGAACAGATTTAACGAACCTACATTTATCTGCCATTTGTCTGAACTGTCCTCTCGTGTTTTATGTCTCTGCTTTTTGCTTCATAATGAGAGAAGTTGATTTCACTCTACCTTTTAGCCCTTTTATTATTATGTGTTTTAACTTGCTAATCTTATGTCGAAATCACAAGAATTCTTTCAAGTTCTCTGCTTGTTCCTTTTTCATATCAAATGGTTCTTGTTTTACGGATGAACTGTCTTATGAATCATTTTGAGGATATTGTATCAGTTGTTGAAGTGTGTTTGGCCATGAGTAATAGAAAATCAAATTATAGTAGCATAATAAACAAAAGGGTTTATTTGTCTCTTGCAGCAAGAATATGGGGATAAGCAGATTGGAGTTGGTGAAATAAGAAGGGTCTCTGCATTTTTGAGGTCTGCCATCTTTAGTATGTGGCTTTCTTTCCTCATGCTTGTGCTTATGCTTTCATGGTCACAAGAGAGTGACTGCACTTTTAGTCATCACATCAGGTTCCAAACAAGAAGAGATAAAGGCAAAAGACTTGATTTAATCTACATCTTTTCTATATCTAAAGATATCTGTCTATCTATCTGTCCATATATATATATATATATATGTTTAAAACTTTCCTGAAAGCCCTACCCAGTAACTTCTGCTTACATATTACTGTCCAGAACTGGATCACATGGCTACACTAGATCAATCCCTGGAAGGTGTTTCAGGAGAATTGTGAATGGAGTCCAGTCTTCTGACCAGCAGCATCTGCCAAAGATACTGACATGTTAATAAGCATCCTGTTCTTTTAATTGTCTCTTTTATTCTATTTCTCAAATAACTGATCATATTTTGTACTACTTGTAACTAAAGAACCAGACTGGTAAGTTTATGACTGTCCTTTTTAATTTCAAATTACATTTCTCTTTTCCTGTGTTTATCATTTATCCTAAAGTTAAAGTTTCTCAAGTTTTATTATCTATTCAAGCATTTGTCAGTTTGAAAACTTTACTATTATATATTACTTTACTATCTCAGATGGTGTGATTATGACAGTCACAATACCCTGAGTCATATATGAGAAAAATTACAGGTTTTACCTGATTACCAAAGGTAGCTTCCTTTTTAATTAGATGGATAACAGATTAGTTCTCCACTTACTTTTAGAGTATATACACTTTTCAAGTTTCACCATGGATATGTGATCTTGTTCTTATTTGATCCTGGATCTTTGCCAAAAAACCTGAATTGAACCAGAACAGCTCATTTGTCAAGGTTTGCAGAAAGTTTAACTTGCATTTGTTTTCATTATTTTTCTTTTTTCATGAGCTTTTGGGAAGATTCTGCTTTGCGTTTTGGAGTGGAGGAAAAGGGTGGAGAGAAAAATAAAAGGATTATGGAATGGGGCCAATAGAATAAGAGAGGTAATGTGTTCTTATTGAGAGTTTTCCCTCCTTGAATTAGTATAGTTTTACAAGTATGGTTATTTTGTTTTTATTAGCCTCGAGCTCTGTTAGTTCATAAAATCTTCAGAAGTAAATTTTTAAAAATGTATTAGGAAGACACTGAATTAATCCTACACTGGCATAGCAAGGCAGAGACCAGGATGTAGTGGAAGGTGGAGTGTGAGAGCAGAGAATAGAGTGAGCATAAGAAAAAAGCAAGGCTGAATTTTTTGTTTGAGCCTTTGCTGGAAGGTAGGGAGAGAGAAAAAAAGACATATTAAGATTATCTTGATCATATGTTAGGTTTTTGGAAGCCCTGAAGAAATGGATGCCTAAGGTAAGATTTTAATGAACATTTCAACCTTGCAATGTTAACATGGTCAAATCCGTGAAGCTTTGTAGAGCAAGTCTTAGCATTCACCTGGGTGTGGCACCTATACAGTCCAGATTGATTAGGGTGGTTTTGATTTCATATATATTTGTCATTTTCAAGAGCATATTTTGTAGTTAGTTATATTTTTTAACAATATAACTAACTGTATTTAATGTATATAGTTTTACAAGATATATTGCATATTAATATTTATAAAAACATTTTGTCAAATTATTTGTACACATAGACCAGGTGACTATTGGAAGAGAAAAAAAATAGGTAGAATTACATTCCAAAGATTATTTATTTACTTGACAGCAGAGGCAGGCTTAAGTAACGGAAAGAATTAATGTTTGAAGCACTGCTTTATGTTAGATGCATAGTAGGGTATTTATACAAATAATTTTTAATCTTATAATTTTCAAAGAAAGTATTATTGTCTATGTTTTAAATATAAGGAATCTGAGAACATAAATACAGTTGACCCTTGAATAACATAGAAGTTAGGGGCACCGGCCCTCATCAGTTGAAAATCTGCATATAACTTTTGACTTCCCAAAAACTTTACTAAAAACCCTACTACTGACTAGAAGCCTTACTGATAACATAAAAAGTTGATTAACACGTATTTTGTATGTTATGTGTATTATATACTATATTCTTACAATAAAGTAAGCTAGAGAAAAGAAAATGTTATTAAGAAAATCATACAGAAGAGAAAATATATTTACTATTCATGAAGTGGAAATGGATCATCATAAAGGTCTTCATCCTAGTCGTCTTCGCATTGAGAAGGCTGAGGAGGAAAAGGAGGGGTTGGTCTTGCTGTCTCAGGAGCGACAGAGGCAGAAGAGGTGGAGGACGTGGGAGGGGAGGCAGGAGAGACAAACACACTGATGGAACTTCTACTGAAAAAAGTCTGCGTAGAAGTGGGCCCACACAGTTCAAACCCGTGTTGTTCAATGGTCATTTGTAACTTGTTCAAGTCTCAGAGTTAGTTCAAGGGGTGTATTAATTTGTTAGGGCTGCTGTGACAAAACACCATAGCCTAGGTAGATTAAACAACAGAAATTTATTTTCTTTCAGTTCCAGAGGCTTGAAGTCCAAGATCAAGGTGTCGGAGGATTACATTCTTCTGAGGTCTATCTCCTTGACTTATAGCTACTATCTTTTTCTGCTGTATTTTTGCTTTGTAATCACATAGTCTTTCTTCTTGGTGAGCACACCCGTTGTGTCTCTTTGTGTGTCCAAATTTCCTCTTCTTATAAGGATTGGATTAGTATCCACCATAACAGCCTCATTTTGACTTAATTACCCTTTAAAGGCTTTATCTCCAAGGCAGTCACATTCTGAGTACTGAGAGTTAGGACTTCAACACATAAATTTTGGAGGCCATATTCAGTCCATGATAAAAGAACAGTTGTATTTAAGGACATCAGCCATGGTGACATTTCTTCTCTCTCCTGGTTTTCAAGTGTCCTGGAATATAGAGGGAACACGTTGTTGGAGGAAATTGATCCTCAACCATTTATCCAGTATAAGTGTAGCCCAAATACAGAAATGAGTAGAGAGAATGCCAAACTCAAATGCCTTATGCAAGAATACTCAGCCTAGGAGGAATCCAGAAATTACTTAGTCTAAGCTCCTCATTTTACAAATGAAAAAGCAAAAGTCCAGTTATGAAATGACTTGCAGAATATTATAAAATTAGTGGATGTAACAGGACTAACATTTTTATGACCTGCTGTATGCTATTCATTGAAAAAATATATATATTCAATGAATATAAATACAGCTATATATGCATATAAACACACATACACACATATATATAGATATACACACATAGAGAATTTTTTAAATGACATTTGGAGGTAGTCACTATTATCTCTATTTTACTGATAAGAAAGTCCTGAGGGTGAGATCTAATTCTGAATTTTTTTATGGATTCAGTTTTTTCCTTCTCTTTTTACTTGATTTGACACAAGGAAGAGTTCACAGAATCTCCAGATGGGAGAGAATCTATCTAAAGAAATTCAGACTCTCACATGTGATACATGCTAGTGGGAGCAAAAGACATTATCTCCTTGTCACTTATTTTCACATTGATCATATAGCCATGAAAGTCACAACTGGATGAGACTGAAGACCTAACTTACTTGCTTCATTTTGTTTCATTTGGTTGCTTTGTGAGTGGAAAGGCTGCTGCTTTAAAGTTCCTGCCCCTTATGAGGTGATTTAAAGAGACTGTCATTGATGAAGCCAATGAAGTTTGTCATGTCTAATTTCACTTTTTCAGAGAGTTGCATCAACAGTCTATGTGTACCAATTTTTTTTTAATAAGTAAAAACCTTGCTTTGTTGAACTGTGCCTTTGAAACTTGTAAACCTCTGTTCATGTCTCAGCCCTTTCTCTTGAGATTGAGCCTATAGGTGGCAGCAACCGTTAGCTATTGAGCTGGGTGACATGTGCCAAAAGTTCTCTTGAAATACTTTGAATAGTTTAAATATTCTTGAATACTTGAAAATAAAATTTTCTCTAGATAAGAAAGTGAAAGGTCAAACTTGAATAGTGACTGTTGAATGATTCATACACTATAGTCAACATTGCATAGATTAAAAAATGGTGTACAGGCTTAAACATTCTATATTTTAGAAGTTTGTGATGTGTTGATGGTTGGGGTCACCCTTTAAGATTTGTGACTGCTGTGGTCAGAGTGGTTATCCTTTGCTCTCCATTATTTTGTGTAAAATAGGTTTTTGAACCTAGAATAACCTAGAATAAATCAATCAATTCCTCTGTGCTTAACATTCAATAAAAGTTGGGATTTTAATTCATGTACCATTTGTCTTACACAATGAATGTGCCATAGAAATGTTTAATATAATTTAAGTTTTTGCAAATCAAACAATGCTTAGCAGCTTATACTTTAAGGGTAACTTGCAGAGAAAATCCTACTGTAGTTTGAACTATTTCATGGTGACTTTTTTTGAGAGTTTGGGATTTTGTTAATCTGTTTTCCTAGAAGAGGGACACCTGTATTCAATAATACCTTCTACGAATCTATTACCTTCTGAGAGAACTGAGGCAATAAGGACTTTAGCTGCCTGTCTATAAGTGATTGCTAAACTACACTTTGTCGTGACTAATCTAATCACACCGGTCATCTTCAGGGTTTATATTCCTTGTGGCTCAATCCACTGGGAAGACAGTGAATTTCATCAGCCACATTTCAGTCGACTGGCCCTGGCCTTTGTGTTTCTTCATTCTGAGGATTACTTAAAATGATGGTACTCTATTCACTAGACCTTTACAAACCCCCTAAAACACCATATAGAATAGACTAGCTGCTTCTAATATAGACCTTTGACCATTCTGCAAAATCAAGCTTATTTGATTTAATAATTTCCAAAGAGCATTTTTATGTGCATTATTTAGTTGGGCTATTTCTATCATGTGAAGAAAATGTTTGACCCAATTTGAAAAAGAAAAAAAAAAAACGGCATCACTTTTGGAACAAAAGTTTCAATGCATGCTAACTGTAAGACTCACTGAATCAAAACAGATGGTTAAAAAATAGTTTGGAATGGATGCATCTATTCTATAGATGTTGTTAAAGAATTTTAGAAAAATGTGTGATAGCCTTTTTTTGTTACAACCTTGGTAATAATTCATAAATTTTGATTTTGAAATAAAATGGCTGAAATTGAAATTGAGTGTGAACAACTGAACATTGTTTATACTGGGATTTATCTAAGATTAAAATCAAAGGATTGACTTCCTCCTTTTGGATTAGTCTGCAGTTGATCTGTTAGGTTTGTTGTTGTTGTTGGTTTGTTTGGTTTTATTTTTTTTCTGAGTGTGTTGTATGAAGGCAGGAGGATGTAGAACAGATACACAGACATTGATTTACAAAAGCAAATATGTATAATCAAATCTGCTACTATCTGTATTACTTTGCAAAAGTTATTAGGTACTTCAAGAGAATGTATTGGAAAACAAAATATCATATAACTTTTAGGTTAATGCAGAGGGAAGAGCCCAATATAAGGCAAAGGTGAAGAAATGAAAGAAAGTACTTCAAGCAGATAAGCATTTTCTACAGAGAACTTCCTTGTTGTCCTTGTACTTGAAAATACTATATACTGTATTTAATTTTTAAATTCTTATCTTTAAAGATAAGGATTTGGTCCAATGATTATTTTTTTATTGCACCAAACTTCTGTAAAATGTAACAAGTCACAGTTTATATTTTTTAAAGGATACTACTTTTCTACTTTCTGAATTCAAGTTTCATTATTATTAGGTAATACTTTGTCTGTTTCTATGAACCAAGCAATATTTAGCAGAATTAATGCTTAATAAATGGTTAAATTCCAAATTCATTCTCTCTTTGCAACAGCCCCTTTTATATCCTTGGACTTGGTCTTCATTATTATCTTCTTGTACTCACTGCATCTTCTTGATGCTATTCTCCTTTGTCTTGAGTTGAGTGAACTGCAACCATTTGGTCCTGAAGGAAATGTGCCAGGGAGTTTTAGAAAATAAATTATTTCCTTCAGGCAACTCTATGATTCTGGATGAAAAAATATAGAGTGCCTCCAAGAAGACCAACCCCTTCTCCTCAAAATAATTCTTTCTCTGTGACATTTTTTGAATTCCATATTTTAAAATGCCTCTCTCGTCCACCCAAACATAAACACACACACACATCTCACAAACACCATCAAATTAAACTATGTACTACATCACATAAGAGATCTCTTTTCTCCATAGATTAAATTAATCATAAGGCTTTAGCATTGTATGTTACATGTACATTGTTAGAGAAAAATGGCCAGATTGATTAAGGCCCAATCTTTGCATTCTCAGCATAGTTGTATTGATTATATAGCAAAATGATAATAATCTCTGGGATATAAGCTCTATGATGGCAGAATTCTCACCTATTTTGTTCTTCCCAGTTTTGCCAATGTTTTAACAGAGCTTGGCACATAATAGTTGTTCAGTAAATACTTGCTGAATGAATGAATCACTGAGAAAATTACTGGAGCAAATTTAATGGTTTTGCTGTGATACAATGTCTAGCTTTTTCCAGTTTAGAATTAAACTCAGTTTCATATCAATCTCTGGTACTTTGACTTCTCATTAAGTACCTTAATTTACCAGAGACTTATTCTGTCCCTATTCCCTCATCAGTACTTTGGTACTGTAAGTAGAATAGCAGCCATTTTCTCTTCTCTTCAACATGTAACAAACCTACCTTTACCCCAAGAAAGAATGCTTTCTAATTTTCCTCACTCTTGAGTGCTCTAAGACATTGCAAGGCTTTGCTGTCCACTTGAACAGTTGATAATAGCCCTTTCATGTAGAGCTTTGAACAAGAGATAAGAAATAGTAATCTGACTATAGCCTATGCAGATAGTCAACAGGATCATCTTGCTATTCAAGCTATTAAAGATTATTTTCCATCTGGTTGTCCAATCAACATAAAAACTCACTCAAAATTATGTAGAAGCCATAAACTGTACCTTCTAATTCTCACCATCTCTTTCTCTCTCTCCTTCTTTTAGTACCCTAAGTCTTGCCTGTATGATATAAACATAAACAAGAATGGCATTCTGTCAACCTTCTTTTTCATGGGCAATATTGCCTGAAATAAAGTAGAGTCAGAGTGTAAATATACGTACCTTCTTTCTGATTAAACAGTTTCAAACAAGAATCTAACAACAGAAATGTTCTTTTGAAAAAAATGTCAATCACAAACATTGGGAGATTTTTATTTTTTTGCTGAGCAGGAAGGAGATTTGACAAAAAGTCAGAGTTGTTGGTGCTAAGACAGGTATGGTGCTACTTACTCATTCAACCCAGATTTGGGAGGTGGCAGACCCAGTGCCATTGAGAGTCAATTCTTACATTCTTATGCTTTGAAGAATCTTGAGGTAAACTCTCAGAAATGGGATAACTAGCCACAGGAAAAGTTTAAATTACCTTTAAAAGATTTAACCATCCCACCTCTATTCTTCCTTAATTTGGTCTTCACATTGTCAAAGAGAAAACCAGTCAAAGGGCTCTTTTAGAAACATTTTCATTCTGTTGAGACTGGTTCAAACATTTTCCCAAAGCTTCTCTCTAGCCCAATCTGGTCTTCCTGCCAACAAACTCACTCTCACTACTGCTGTTTCCTGGGATTTGGGCGTTAGCTATTGATCTCTTTCTGTGGCTTTCTCTCTGTTTTTGTCTCCATGTTCAGCTCCCTTTCTGTAATAAATAAATCTAAGTTATCTCACTCTATGAAACGTCTTGGTCCACATGGCTCAAAAGCAGAGTTCACGCGGCATTATGGTGGCGAAGGCATGGACGCTCCCAGTGGGCTGCTCTGGTCCTGCCCTCCCGCTGGCTACTGCAGCAGGTTCCTGGAGTCAGACAATGTATTGTTATGCGGATTACACTGATTAGCTCTAAGTCAGTTAGGTAACAGGAGCCCTTTCAATGGTGTCCTAGGATTCTGTCAGGTTGACTGTTCAAACACTGGTTTTGGGGTCCCCTCCAGCATTCCTTAATGTAATCCAGGCATGTTATTGCAGGTTCTGTTTGAGAAGGGGCTACTTACTTGTCACTTAGAATATATTCAGTTTTAAGTGAAAACCTTCTCAACAATAAAAAAAAAAAAAGCAAAAGAAAGGAGAGAATGTGGTGTAAAGGGGAGGTAGCATGGGCGAGGCAGAAAAAGAAAGAACAAAATGCAGAAATGTATCAAATGTTCAATTTGTATTAAGTGCACATGTGCTCTGGGAATGAGGTTTCTGTTTTGTTTTCAAAGAAACTGCAATGATTTTGCACTGTCTGGGGATTTTTCTAAATAACTACTAAGATCTGGTGAATGGAAAGAGAGAGCAAGACAAGCAAGAGGGCAGGTCTGAGCTGCTGACAAGGCTCAGAGACATGCTTCTGTGTTTCCCCTTCAGTGGAAGAAGTGCCATAGGCTACTACTAGTGGATGCCCAGTTTTACCATATTATGGTGTTGGACTGGATGCTATTAAGAAGATAGGCACATTTCTGGGTGCCAGGGGAGAGGCAGTGGTTCCAGATGGGTCCGACTGTTATTGCTGCTGTCACCTCCCTGCTGGAAAGACAAGACTGAGCAGCTCCTTGGAGGTGTTCAGAATTTGGGGTGAAGGAAGAAGGAGATGAGGTTTTCAAAGACTAATCATTTGTCAATGGCTTTTAAGTAGATATGAATTGTCACATATTGGCAGAATTTTTCTGGGCAGAATCTCCTTAGATCTCCACTATGATGCAGGCTTTTCCTATCTTGGCAGAGCACAGGTCAGATATGGAGGGAGGGGAGATGAGATGCTTCTTGTAGATTCTAACCAAGAACGTTTTCCAGACCTGACTCTTTCTCCTCTTTCATTTTCCATCCATCCTAATCCTGGTGTGCTATGAAGATACATATCCCTGGGGTGCCATTTAAATTATGGAATATAAATATGATATACCTCCAGGTTAAATCTAATGGAAATACAGGCTCCATGGAAGCGTACTATGGCATTTTTCTTTAGATTTCTGGATTATTTAGTAACAATGCATCTCCCCTCACCCCAGCCCAAATAGATACACACACATGCAACACACACATACACACTTATAATAGCACTGAATATTCTGGATTAGTATAACTTGCTCATTTTTTTTTAATCAGACTGTACCCAATAGGTCAGGGCGATATAGCCAAAATCAGCCCATGCTGAGAGACAATATGACAAAATAAAAAATGCAGGTGGAGTAAAAAGAGCTCTTACTTTTTACATTTAACTATCAATTATGACCTTGATATAAACTCTGTACAACTGATTAGTAAAAATGGCTTCATAGAATTACCATACAACACTGTCTCAATTTTTTTTTTGTGTGTGTGTATATATATATGTATTTTTTTTAATATCTGTTCTTTTTTTAAGTGTCAGTCTCGGTACCTGACACACTATGAGGATCCAATCAATGGCATCCCCGTTTTTCTTTCCATATAGTTTGAAGGCCTTTTTATAAGAATTGGTGCCTAAGATAAATCAACTTATGAATATCTAAAAAACTGAAGTACTTTGAAGAATGCATTTCTCTCACTCTTAATTTCCTTAGATAGCTAGTCTTCCTTGCAATTAAAAATGTCATCAGGATAATATGTAGATGCTGCCTTTGATTTTTTAGTTATTAGATAGGCCTGGGGAATTATTAGCTAATTCATAAGATGGTTGAAAACATGGAGACTGTGAGACACGAGAATACCTCTATGTCTCAGTTGGTCCAAGGTATATATCCCTGCTCCTAAAATTATACCATTCTTTCTGAGTTCTCTCAACCCTAAAATAGACAAGCTATCTCTGATGTTATATATTAGCCTATTTCATTCCTTATGGGTCCAACTTTCTAGCAAATGCACTTAAAAATAATAATGCTTTCCTCAACACTATCTTTGGGACTTCCTGCCAGTTAGATGCTTTTGATAGCTTTTTTTCCTTTCTTTCTTCTGGCTTCTCCCAGCTGTTGGAGCTGTCTCATGATGCTGCCAACTTCTACAGCTCCCTGGAGAAACCATCTCAGCTACAGGTTGTCATGGGGTAGGAGATGAGGGTGTGCGGCTATATTCCATCTGAGACAGAGGCCATATGGGCCAGCATCCATGCCTGTGTATTTTTTCCTCACAAGTAGTTGTTAAGTTGTTAATTCTGTTTTTGATAGGTTTTTAAAGAAAGGCAAAAAAAGAAATGCTCAGGCTAAAAGACCCAAGAGAAGGGAGCAGGAGTGGTTGCTATGAGCTTTGAAACACGCACACGAGCGTGCGTGCACACACACAAATACATGGACAAAAGGATAAATTGAAAAAGAATGCAGCAACCCTTGCTTGGTTTAGCAGTCCGGTCAGCCCCACAGATGAGGAAGTGCTGCTTTGTTCCAAGCTAAAGCCTTGTTTTCTTGTTCATTGTCTTTCAGGGTAAAATCTGGGGGAAATTCACCTGTCTGATGCAAAGTTAAACTGCTGGCTTTAATGTGACTGCATGGGAACTTGGGTTTATTAATGAATACAACATACCCTCTTTGATTTGAAAGCTTTCACCCTGCTGAAAAGATTCAAAAGGCATCGCTTCCTGCACCAGCGGCATTCCTTTATCCGTCTCAGTGGTTCACCCCTCCCCAGCTGCTATATCTCATTAACAAGCATTTGACCACTGCAGCCGGCCTGGCAGTGTTGACACTTGAAAGGCCCAGGCAGGCGTGGGCAGGCCATCAGCTATGGCAACAGGAAACTGCCCGGAGACAACACTGAGAAAACAGCAGCTGCAAAAGCCAAAGTCAGAGCAGACATAAAGGGTTGCCTATATCTACGTTGGTCTGGGGTATCAGTGCGTGCCTGTGGGTCTGAATCCAACATCTATTTACTATATTTATGGGATATAACAGTTGATATCAGCACATAACAGACTCTGGACTTGCTGACAACCCCAGAATGATTTTTTCATCTTACAACACAGATCCTGAGGTTTCAAAAATCTTCTTACTCTCCTCACAATGTAAATTCTTGTTTGTGCACATAAGAATGTTGACTAAAGGGCTCATACTTGATACACATATTTGCTCTGGTGGAAGTCATATGTACAATAAAAAAATGTGTAGGCTTGAATGTTTATACATTTTTTATGTTATCACATTATTTTTCAAGAACAAGTCAACCTGTAAAACTATTATATAAATATGTAAGATTACTCTAAAAACCTTTGGTTTAAGAATAAAATTGTGATGGTTTTATGTAGAATATTTAAGAATGGAAGCATCATTTCAATTGTGTAAAGATAGCTCATAAATTTAAGTGGGATATTCCATACATATTTTTATTCATTATAATAATTTTCAATACCTATGTTTATAACATTTATTTACTATTCATTGAATTGTAGGCTTTTCAACACCATACTCCTAAAATCTACTTCTAAATGTCATTGTTTCCACATTTGTCAGAGGAGCTCACAGTACAGCCTGTATCATGTAATATTTGGAGCAAGTATTTTTCCAAATCTTGTGCGTCCATTTTCAAGCCTATAAAAGCATTTTTAGTGGCTAGCTAAGCAACAGTACAAAATCAAAGTTTTTTATCCATAAAGAAAATAACCCTTTTCAAAACAGGAAAGAGAGGTGACTCCATAATAGGGGAAGACAAAAAGCTAGATGAAAAAAGACACTAATGCACTGTGTTACAAGTGAAGTTAGTGGTCTGCCATTCAAAGAGTGGTGAATTATTCTTCTGTCATCATCTGTACAATAGACAATTAGTGATTATCACATTGAAGTATACTATTACTTTAATTCTTTTCTATAATTCAGATTTATGTGTATTTGCCTATTACTTATAAAAATTCTCCTAATTTATTCACATCGTTACTCTAAAATAATTAAAAAGCATGTGAATGTATTTAAAATTATTGCAGCTTCACTCTTTTTGGGGGATCAGAAATATTTCTTGAGTGCAATGAATTTTCCAACTCTACCTTCATATATGTTTTTTATCTTTCACATTTTATGCTCCAGGGAAAAAGAGGACTATACCAGCCACCACTGGAAATTTATGTTTTTGACAGTAAGGTAGAGATAGAAACATCCTCCTAAGGGACATTAAGATATTTTCATTTGACTTGGGTTTTTCCATCCCTGTCATATTAGGTCACTTTCATGTCTGATAGGTGGGAAGATGCCCTAGGCTCTGGAAATAGACAGCCTGGGAGCAAGTCCCAGTTCTGCCACCTACCAGCAAGTCAAATCTTGAGTAAGTGATTTAAGTTTTCTGTGCCTCAGACTCTCAGCCTGTTAAATAGGGGTAAGATTAGTAGCACTTAATTCATAGGGTCTTGTAAGGATTAGATGGATATGTACACATACACTCAAACAGTGCCTATCACTAAGCACTTAATAAATGTTAACTATTATGATTATTAACACCAACCTCTTTCCCTACCATATCATACTCTATCCCTCTATACCATTTCATATTTCCATAGAACTTATTCCAGTTTATATTGTCATATGTGTATGTTGACTTTTTAATTTTATAATGAAACCCTTTCCCTGTCTTTCCTTCCCTAAGACACACATACACGAATATAAGCATTATGAAATCATGGACTTTATCTGTCTTATTTACTATTGATTCCTTTGAGCCTAATATAGTATTGGTACATATTAGTAGCTCAATAGATTTGTTGAATGTTGAATGCTGAATGAGTGAATCTGTATAGATCTAGGCTCAGAGACAAACAATGACCAAGGATGAGTTTTAATAAATTAATCCCTTAATGGGAAATACCTGATATATACAGTTCCAGGGACAGGAAGAATACTATTTTAATACATATCTATATTCATCAATATTATAAAATTGACACCAGTGCCCTGGCAAAAACTACCTCGATAATATTGCTGCATACTTAATTAATTCTATTAGCCTGATGATTTGTAGTTCTTGTCCTATTTAACTATCATTATAATTTTTTTTTTACTTTAATAGATTTAGGGGTACCAGTGGGTTTTGTTCACATGGGTGAATTGTATAGTGGTGGTGTCTGGGTTTTTAGTGTGCCTGTCTCTCAAATAGTGTTCATTGCACCCAATAGGTAGTTTTTCTTCTCTCATCCCAGTTCCACCTTCCCGCCTTCTGAGTCTCCAGTGTTCAGGGTACCACTCTGTATGCCCCTGCGTATCTGTAGCTTAGCTTCCACTTATAAGTGGGAACATGTGGTGTTTGACTTTTTATTCCTATGTTACTTCACTTAGGATAATGATCTCCAGTTCCACCCAAGGTGCTGCAAAAGACATTATTTCATTCCTTTTTGTGGCTGAGTAGTACTCCATGGTGTATATATACCACATTTTCTTTATCTGCTCCTCAGTTGGTGGGCACTTAGATTGATTCCATATCTTTGCAACTGTGGACTGTGCTGTTATACAATTGCAGATGTCTTTTTGGTATGATGACTTCTTTTCCTTTGAGTAGATACCCAGTAGTGAGATTGCTGGATTGAATGGTTGATCTGCTTTTAGTTCTTTGAGGGATCTCCATACTGTTTCCATAGAGGTTGTACTTTTTACATTCCCACGAAAAGTGTAGAAGCATTCCCTTTTCAATGTACATACACCAACATCTGTTGTTTTTTGACTTTTTTAATAATGGCCAGTCTGACTGGGGTAAAGTGATATCTCATTGTGGTTTTAATTTGCATTTCCCTGATGATTGGGGATGTTGAGCATCTTTTCATGTATTTTTTTGGACATTTGTATATCTTCTTTCTATTTAACAATCACTGTAATCTTATTCAAAGAATAAGTTGTTTATGTTATGGCTCGTATGTTAAGTCCTGTATAATATACAGTGTTCTTAATTAAAATTGACATGATTTTTAAAGTACTGTTTGGAGTTTTTGTAAGTTGAAATTTTATTTTTGGTCAAATTTTTTTCCTGGTAGTTAATTGGAGTGTATGTGGGTGGACGGGGGAGGTGGTTGGAGATAGGGAAAACTATATTGATAAAAGAAGAGTATCTAACATTCAACCAAGATAGATTTGGGTGGACCAAATTTTAAGACGTTTCAAGAACCATTCTGGACCTTCTATACTAACTTGTTTTTTGAGCTGCACCCTATGCGGTTTCTGGAACTGTAGTAATTTTGGCATGTTTGTTGTTTTGTTACTCTTGCCTTGTTGTTTATACTTTTATTTGGAAGATTCGAAGGAAGCGGGGAGCTTATAATACTGTGATCTGCCTTTGAGTTTACCTTGCAGATGAATGGATTCAGGGAAGGTAACAGGAAATATCTGTGAGGAAGAGAAAAAATGTAGCTGGTACATGGGGATAAAGTAGAAGCTCCTGGGGACAGGTAGGGGATTATCCCTAGTCCTTAACCTCAGCGAGGCCTGAAAGTGATGTCTCAACTTCTGCAAATGATGGGCTCCAGTCTGCCTAGGGCAGAGACAAACTGTGGGCTATTTTAGGGAAATCAGATTGTTCAGAGTTGAAAATTTCCCAAAACACCCAAAACAGCACTCTGATGAGCATCAATCTGATGCCTATTATCAATCCAGCTTCACTCAGACTCAGTGATATACAAAATAATTCTCCCCACCTTAGCACTAATTGACTTAAATTCTATCTTTTTATAACTTCACTCATAAATAGAATCTTCTCAAGCCCCAAATCACCCATTTTTGAAAAAAGACAATTATCATATATGCTCGACACTGTTCTGGGATCACATATACTCTCTTATTTAATCCTTGGCCCAGTCCATCAAGATCAGTATTTCTTTTTTTTTCTTTTTTTAAGATCAGTATTTCTATCTCCACTTTTGAGGTAATGGTATGGAGGCTGAGAACAGTCTTAATAATACAAAGAAGTCAAGTTCATTCTGATTTTTTATTTTTCAGAGATATGTTTGTAAAAACTGTTCCAAAGGAGCTGGCTCCTATAAGAAACCAAGTGGCAAGTAAGACACTCACCCTGGGGTAGCAGCTGACAGAATGTATTAGACACAGGGCAAGCAATTGGATTTCCCTCCTATAAAAAGAGCAGGAAGGAGAAGAGAACTTGGTTGTTCTAGCTTTGCAGGTACATTTTGGATCTGAAGACTATAAGGTCTATTTTTAAAAACAAATTAATTTTTTAAATTGACAAAAATTGTGTATATTTATCATGTACAACATGATGTTTTGAAATATGTATACACTGCGTAATGGCTAAATTGAGCTAAGTAAAATATCTGTTACTTCACATACTCCTTTTTTTGTGTATAGAAAACACTTAAAACCTGCTCTCTTAGTGATTTTCAAGCACATAATACATTGTTATTAACTGTGGTCACCAGGTTGTACAACAGATCTCCTGAACTTACTACTCCTACCTAATTGAAATTTTGTATCCTTTGACCAACATCTCACCTAACCACCCTCATCCTGGCTGGTAACCATCATTCTACTCTCTACTTTTATGAGTTCAACTTTTTTACATTCTACATATAAGTGAGAATATGCAGTTTTTATCTTTCTGTGCCTGGCTTATTTCACTTAACACAATGTCCTCCAGGCTTATGCATGTTGTCTCAAATGACAGGAGGAAATGAATTTCCTTTTGTAAGGTTAATAGTAGATGATTATGCATATACGTCACATTTTCTTTATCCATGCATCCGTTGATAGACACTTAGGTTGACTCCATGTCGTGGCTATTGTGAATAATGCTGCGATGAACTTGAGAGTAGAGATATTTCTTGAACATACTGATTTCATTTCCTTTGTATATATACCCAAAAGTGGGATTGCTGGCTCATATGGTAGTTCTACTTTCAGTTTTTTGAGGAACCTCCATGGTGTTTTCTATAATGGCTGTGCTAATTTACATTCCCACCAACAGTGGGCAGGGTTCCCTTTTCTCTACATCCTCGCCAGCATTTGTTATCTTTTATCTTTTTCATCATTGCCATTTTAGCACGTGTGAGGTAATATTTCATCATAGTTTTAATTTGCATTTCTCTGATTAGAGATTTTGAGCATTTTTTCTTACACTTGGTTACTGGCATGTCTTCTTTTTAGAAATGTCTATTCAGATCCTTTGCCCATTTTTTAATTGGGTTATTTGTTTTCTTGTCATTGAGTTAAGTTCCTTATATATTTTGGATATTAACCCCTCATCAGATGTATAGTTTGAAAGTATTTTCTCCCATTCCATAGGTTACCTCTTCACTCTGTTGATTGTTTCCTTGGCTGTGCAGAAGCTTTTTCATTTGATGTAATCCATTGGTCTATTTTTGCTTTTGTTGCTGTACTTTTGAGTTTATATTTAAAAATCATGGCCCAAGCCAATGTCATGGAGCTATTCCCCTCTGTTTTCTTCCAGTAGGTTTATGGTTTCAGGTTTTATGTTTAAGTCTTTAATCTATTTTGAGTTAATTTTTGTATATGGTGTGAAATAAAGGTCTAATTTCATTCTTCTTCATGTGGATATGCAGTTGTCCCAACACTATTTATTGAAAAGACATTTTTTCCCCATTGTGTAGTCTTGGCACCTTTGTCCAAAATCAATTGACTATAAATTCATGGATTTACGTCTGGGCTCTCTATTTTGCTCCATTGGTTGGCGTCTCTGTTTTTATGCCAGTACCATGCTGTTTTGATTACAATAGGTTTGTAGTGTATTTTGAAGTCAGGTAGTGTGATGCTCCAGCTTTGTTCTTTTTGCTCCAGATTGCTTTGGCTATTCAGGGACTTTTTTGTTACATACCAATTGTAGGATTGTTTTTTTCTATTTCTATGAAAAATGTATTGGAATTTTGATAGGGAATGCTTGATTAATTCTGGTGTTGACGATTTCTATTGCATTTTTTATTTCATTCATTTTTAAGTTCCAGAATTTAATTTTTTAAAAAATAATAATTTCAGTCTCTCTGTTAAATTTCTCCTTTTGGTCATTTATTATTTATCTGATTTCATTGAGTTATTTCTCTGTATTTTTTTAAAGTTCACTGAACTTTCTTAGAACAAGTATTTTGAATTCTTTGTCAGGAAGTTCACATATCTCTATTCCTTCAGGGTCAGCTACTAGAAGACTATTGTATTCTTTTGGTGGTTTTATGTCTTCTTGGTTTTTCATATTTCTTGTTACATCACATTGGTGTGTCTGCACATTTGAATTAGGGACTTATTCCAGTCTTTGCAGAATGGGTTTGTCTGCGAAAGCTCTTCATTAGTCAGCCCATCCAGAGATTGTAGGCAGGCTGTCTCATGTGGTCTGTAGGTAGGATTGCTGCAAGGACTAGGCTGGAACCTGGGTCTGTGAGGGTTGGTCCAGTACTGGGGTCTACTGGGATGAGCCTGAACCCTAGGTCTGCTGGAGCAAATCTGGACTGTGAGTCTGCTGGAGCATGGGGCCATAAGGACTAGCCTGGAGAGTAGGGTTTCAAGGTCCAGTTGGCACTGGGCAGGCCTGGAGTCTGTGTCTTCAGGTTCCAGCCTGGTACCTGAGGCCAGGTGTGTAATCCTGGTGTTGGGGAGGGCCTGAAGCCTGGGGCTATGTGGGCAAACCTGGCTCTGGGCTGGTCTGAATCCTGAGGCTGGCCAAGAGCCTTTATCTGCAGGGGTTGGAACATGGTGCTGGTCTGATGATTAGGGATGCAGAAGCTAGTCTGCTGCTGGAGCAGGCCTAAAGTCTGGGGCTGTCAGTGCTATTCCAGTGCTAGAGGTGGTCCAGAGCTTGGGGCCACTGGAGTCAGCTAGACCCTAGGGTGGGCTCAAAGCCTAGAGCTGCTGGGGTTGGCCTGGTGCCAAGGGCAGTCTAGAACCTAGGCCCACTGGGGTCAGCCTGGCACTGGAATGGGCCAATAGGCTCATTCTGTGGGTACTGGCCTGGAGTTTGGGGCCATGGGGGCCTGCCTGGCACTGGGTTTTACTGGGGTGGGCCTCATGTTGGAGTACAAGGCCAAGTTTGGTGCTTACTTTCCCTTTCCTTCCCTCACATGGAGGGCATCCCTCTCCATACTGTGCTACCTGGGGTTGGGGAAGGGGCGACACAGGAAATGTAAAACTGTTCTTCCTACCTTCTTCAATGTGTTTTCTCTATTTCTGTGCTTATTACTTGCTATAATCTCTTGCCTGGTGTACTTAGCTCTTGTGAAGGAAGGTATGTTTGTGCATGGATAGTTGTTCAAATTGGTATTTCTGCAGGAACAAGTGCTGGAAAGTCCTATTCTGCTGATGTCCACTCTTGGTCTTCCTTCTTCTGCCCATTGCTTCCTGCAGTCTATTTTCAGCAGCAACCATATTAGTCCTGGGTACAAAGTTTCAGTTATACAAGATGAATAAGTTCTGGAGATCTGATGTACAGCACGGTGACTATAGTTAACAATTCTGTATTGTAGACCTGAAATTTACTAATCGGGTAGATCTTAAGTGTTCTCATCTCACACAAAAAAAGATAACTATGTGAGATGATGGATTTGTTAATTAGCCTGGTTGTGATGATAATTTTACAATGTATACATGTGTCAAAACATCAAGTTGTATACCTAAAACATATACAACTTTCATTTGTCAATTATACCTCAATAGAGCTAAAGAAAATAAATCATGAAAGTTGCAGCTGCTCAAGATGTGCAAAAGTGTCCCACATCAATGGTTTCCCCTTATCCACACCCTTTGCAATGCGTCTTTACAGCTCCTCTCATTAAGAGTTGCAGTCTATTTCCCCACTGTCTGAATTTGGGCTGTATTTGCTTTGGCCAATAGCTTGTGGCAAATACAACATTATGCTAATTTCCAGTCTAGGTCTCCAGAGGCCACGTATACCTCTGCAATGTTCATGAAACTTTGCCTCCACTGTGAGGACGAGTTTGGGCAAGCCTGTGGGAAGATGAGAGAACTAGTGTCAGAAATGAGTTATCCCAGCTGAGGCCATCCCAAACTGGCCAGATTCAGCCCAACAACCACTGACCAAAAATGCATAAACAAGCCCAGCCAAAATCAGCAAATCTTGACCCAAATCAGCAGAACTACCAGCCAACCTATAAACTAATGAGCAAAAAAATGTTGATTGTTACATGTCACTGAGAATTTGTGGTTGCTTGTTAGGTATCATTATTGTAGTAATAGCTAACTGATATACAAGATTACTCTGCTAGTGAGTAGCAGACATAGGATTTAAACCTACATTCTGCCTGCAGAGTCCATGCTCTTAACCACTACATAAGTCCTACTCTTAGAGCACTCATAATCTAGCAGAAAAAACAAAATCTAAGCAAGAAATATATAATGATAACTGAAATAATACAAATACAATTTGGTAGTGCCTGGAGAAGAAAGTAGTTAATTTTATTTGGAGTGGAGAGGGCAGAGAAAATTATATAATCAAAGACAATGTCACAGGGGAATTATCATCAGAGCTGAGTTTAGGCAGAACTATCTAGGTAGACAGGGAGGAGAAGGACTTTTTGTGTAGTCTATGAGAAAGAGAGAATCATTAAAAACTTTTAAGCTAGGAAATACTACAAAGAGGTTCATGCCTGGAAAGATCCATCTGGCAGCAATATCGGATGCATTTGGCTGTGATTGGTGGGAAGTAGAGCTTTTAGAGGTCATTATAATATAGAGTTCTGAAAATACTGAATGATGGTAATGGTGGTGAAGATGGAGATGATAGAATAACAGTACTTATTTGGGGGAGAGTGGCGATAGAAAGGCTTCTTGAAGAAGTGGTATTTGACTAGGTCCTTGAAGAATGTGTAGACTTCAAAAGTAGGAATGGAGGTGAGGCTATTTCAGGTTGAAGAAATGGCACAGATAATGCCACAAAGGTAAAGAATTCTAGATTATTCTCAAAATACAGTATGTCTTATAAATAGATAAGTTCATGTGGAGCCTAGAATACAAGGTTGATTACTATTGAAAAATAAGGAAGTGTATATAGAATCATAAAGCTATGGACTATTAGATCTTTTTCAGATTAATAAGTTGAGTTGAAATCATAGTATGTAAGGCCTCAAAAGCCAGGCTAAGGGGTTTAAATTAATTCAGTTGTTCTTTGGAATCACTGCTAATTTTTAAGCATCTGTGAGCAAGCTTTTGTAACAGTCTGGGAGAAAGATTAGGGCTGAAGGTGTTTCTGATGGAGGGGAAAAGCATGGGTTTGGAACATTTCAACCCAGAAGAACTTACAGAAAATGACATATGATTCTATGGACAGGATTACTTTAACATACTAAGTTTTATTGGTTGTTTTTAACAAAAATAATGCTTGAGAGTAACTGGTCTGTCTGAGAAAGAGGGGCAGATGAATTGATTTATTATTTGTTGAGTCTATGGCTCTAGAAGAACTTTCAAATAGACATACGGATCACTGAAATGGAACTGTATGACTGGAGCTTGGAAAGAAGAGCTTGGAAGGATAGAGGAGTAATTTGATAGACACTCATACTGAGGTGGTATTTTGAAGTTGCAGAAATAGATATTATAGAAGGAAGAAGGGAAGATACAGAGAGGATGATTATATAATATATCCTCCAAAATGGGGCACTTTTGAGAGTAAAAGGCACTGATATTAATAATTATGCCAGGACAAGAAGCTACACCAGAATATTCCCAAACCAACTGGTATGTGTTGACCCCTTAGAGAGAAAAGGCAGCCTGTAGAGGCTCTCTAGCGTTGGTGATTGACAAGGAGGAAACTTGGGACAGGCTAGGCGGAAAGATACTAGCACAGGGAGGGGTTGCCTACAAAGTCCATTCTGAGTAAGAAGACCTGGGCAACCAGGAAGTGTTTGAACTGGGCTAAAAAGCCTAGGTGAGGGATGAATGGTCCTAATGAAGGCAAATGTCACTAGAGTTATGGTATATTTTAAAGCTTCTACCCATGAAATGGTACTTGCTTTTGAGGGGTTAAACCTGGCTACTCCTCAACTCTCTACTATCTACATTTTTCTCATGTTAGAAGGTACTTTCTACTTTTTCCTCTGAAACATCACGAAGCTCCTCCTAAGCATGTCCCAGGACAGTTTTATAGCTCTGAACGGAATGCAGATTAATGGCTGCCTGTTTCCATTTCATGCTTTGAATTTACAGGTGCAGGTTGTATAGCCTTACGTTGTTACTGAAATCGGAAAACATCTTTAAATCTTCCAGCATGTCAGGCTCTGTGATTTGGATAAAATTGGATTTTAAAGTCTGCTGTGTGCCTTTAATATTTCCTGTTCTGAAAAAATTACAAAAATAAAGCAAAACAAAACACCAGCTCTGTATGAAATGTCTTCCGAGTTTGAATTGGGAAGGTGAAATTACTTTGTTATAAGTGTAAATTGTCATGAAAATATTAATTCTTGTATTGTTATTTTTCCTATGATTTAGGAATGTTGTGGTATCCAGTGGCTCAACAAAGGCATTCAATTGTTTAGGTGGTAGTTTTTAAACTAAGCTGCTTCTCAGGCAGGAGTCAGCTTGACCCTGAAGGAATCATTTTTTGGCTAAGGTGGTAAATCACCTTGACCCAAGATGGTTCTGAAAGACTCCAGGAAATTTTCTTTGAGGTTACCAGGTAGCTCTATATCTCACCACTTGCCCTGGTTGGGTAATGACTACCACTCACTCAGATGGAAGGTTCTAAGCAAACAAAATAGTCATTTTCTATCTTTCTCCAGTTCTTTGTTACCATAAAATAAGTTCCCACTGATCTCCTTCCACTAGCTTATATCTGTTATGGATCTGCTGAACCATATTTGCAAAATTGGATGCAAAGCCCTGGTTACTGGCCAATGGAGAGCTTAGATACGTAAAAGGTACATAGTAGTTTACAATGTTCATAATGTGTTATTGATTTGTTGGAGGGTGGGTGTGTGCTCAATTTTCTAAGCAAAAAATTACCAACAATAATTTTATGCAAAGAAATATTATCTAAGGTATCTAATAATCAGAATTTCAACAAGAAGCTCTCACAGTAGATTAGAGTAAGTTACCATTATCCTGGTTGATTGCAAAATTATATAATCACAGGTGTTTTGAATTGAGTAAGAATGTTAAAGCTCATGTGATCAAATGTCCTCACCTTTGAAGTGAGGAAGCAGAGGGCTAGAAACAATGGAACTAGCCTACACCCACACATCCTGGCGGCCAAGTCAGGCCCAAACCCCAATCCCTGGCATCCCAGCTCCATGCTTTCCCCACTGAGTGACCAGCATGACAGGTGTCTACTGATCAGAAAACCAAAGCACTTCAGAGAGCAGTTGTCTAACACTAAGGGTGCTGTGTGAGCCAGCTGCATGACATATGCTTTGTGTTTCTTAGACAAAATTTCAGAAGCTCAACTGTTTGTAGACATAGGGCACATTTTTAGATGCATAGGTCACCCGGAAATGGCAAAGATGCTCTTCAGGGTCACAGATCTGGCTTCAACACCTGCAATTTGTGCAGGTGACAAGTGGATCTCTGAAGAAAGGTAGAGACATTTATGGCAAAGGAGGAATGCAAATTGTTCACCATGCAAATATTTACCTGAATTGTCTTTTCTCAGCAAGGGAAGTATTTTAAGCAGGATCACTAGCTTCTATGGTGTGAATTCCCTTGTGTCTGATCATTCTTGTCCTGCTCCCTTCAAGATACTGTGTAATATCATGATTAAGATGGCACCATGTTCAATAAATGCTGTTCAAATGAGGTCATGAGGTCATGTTTTCACACCTCAAATCAGGACACACAGTCTGACTAGCCTGAGTATGCTGAGGTAGCGTGTGAAAAAGAATATTTAAAACTATGCTGTCCAGAAAATTCTGCAATGAATTATCACCTTGACATGTGGCTAAAGAGATGTTCATGGGATAAAAGTGGGATGGCTTTAAAAGAAATTCTTTGAAAAGACTTTTTAGAAAATGATGGACTCTGATTCTGCTTCTATTCTCGAATAAAGATGACATCCACAGTACCAGAATCGACCTCTACTATGTGTCTACAGCCATGACAATGCAGAAATTTTAAGCGTACAATTAGTGTTCAAATTATGCAATCAATTGTAGGAACAAAAGAGGGGCAAGTTTCAGTTGATTAAGGAATGAGATTTGAGGTGTTCATAACACTATCGTGTAAAATATATACATAAGCTAGTAATTGGCTCTAAAATAATATTTGGACTAGTTCTCCCTTTCTGGGTCCCACTGGGTAGAACAAAATATACTGTCATGACACACAAGAAAGAAATATATCAGGTCATTTTTTTCTCTTGGTACTACGGCCAAATGAGCTTCAGGAAGGGGATTTTTGATTCATGACCACTATGGGGAGTGCTGTTTTCCATGGCACACTTTACAAGACATCAAAATGCACCAGTGTACTCTGAGATGACATCTACAGATTAGATCTTAAAGGCTTCTTCCCTAGGATGAATTTCTAATGGAAAATTCCTAAATATTTTGTGGAACTGAAGCAGTGATACTCCATACCATTGCAAAGGATGTGAGGATGACCCAAAAGTTGGTAATTAGGAGCAATAATGATTTTTCTGAGAAATACTCAGGCACTTGGAAATGAACAAGGATGCTTTAGGAATACTTTCTGGCTCCTGTCTTACTCTGTTTTTGACTGCAATCCATTTCCAGAATCAAAGGCTTTAGAGTCTATGAATACAGTCATTAATAATTTGTCAGGGCAATTTAATATGATTGAATTAACTCCCATAAGAGAAGGCAGGTAGAAGAAGAGAGAGTATATAAGTGAAATCATACTGCTCAAACAAAAATTGTGTTGAGCCTTCCAATGAATTTCATTGAAATGACAATGCACTCCCTGAACTAAGTTGAAATAGTTTGGTGGTTATAAGCAGATTGTTTGGATTCTGTATTATTATCTATTTTTCCTCAAGCACATTGTTTAACCTCCTCACACCTCAATTTCCTGATCTATAATCTGGGAAATAACAAGATCTCTCTCACAGGAGTATTATCAGGATTAAATGTGGCAAAGTACTTAGTTCAAAACACATTTGCATTAGTGCCCTGAACTTTGTAAAAGTTATTATTGAACTTTGTAAATGTTCAATAACTGGTAGCTATATTATTAGTAATGTCATTACTACTAGTACTAGTACTACTGCCACTATAAGATTATTCACTGCATGGCTATTTATGTAAATGATGGGACTTCTCACCCATTCATTCATTTAACAAAAAGTTACTGGGAACATATCATGTGTCAGGCTAAGGGCTAAAGAAGCAAGAAATACAAGACACATATATGTTACATATATATACATAAAGATATATGTGCATATATACACAAATACTGTATTAACTATGAATGCAAAATATATAAAAATAATTATATTAAATAAATTTTTCATGCCTAAGAAGGACTAATACATTTGATATGTCCTTTATTTTTGTCACACAGCAAAATGAGTTTGGGTGTAGGGTACAAAGACATTGATAGGATCATGGCCAGATGGCATATTTTTATAATTTAGTCCTGTGACCCAATATTAAGGATTCAAATAAACTCCCAGTGAGTAAGGTCATCATCAGCTAATGACAGGTATTTTGGTTTTATTTTTAGAGCCAAACCAGAAAGGACAATAAAGAGAGTGAACTTAATTTGATTTTGGTTTTGTCGCAGCTGGATTACTATCATCTAGGAGCCATTTAACAAACAGACAATAGACACATGGCTTTATTTATAGCAGTCTGTAGGGAAGGAATGCAGCGGATTGTGCCATCTCTTCCGCAGTAGTTTAGCTACAGAATTATCTCTGTCAGGTGGAGGATGCATTAAGCAAACATAGGCTCATTCTGGAATGTAGGCGAATTGATCTCTAAATGGGTGGTGCTGGTGAATAAGGCACTGCAATTTCACTTGGAAAGTGACAGTTTTACTAGTGGGAGAAATTCAGTGCAAGCAATTTAAAAAAAAATTTCTTGAAATAAACATGATGATTTTTTTTTGTTCTGCCAATTCACAGACTTTGAGTTAAAATTATCCTAATGATTTATACCACTGATACTTCCCACCATGTGTAGGTAATGCCCGGCCTGTTTCAATTGCACTGCTCTGATGGTATCACACTTAGACCCTTCACTCTGAAATAAACATTCCCCAAAGCTCTCAAACAGATAGTGCTCAGAGCTTCCCCTGGGTCCTCTTTTGAATTAAATCAATTAGAGGAAGGCCATATGTTCACCATATGTATGTCAACTTGCCAGGGATTCTTAAAAGAAAAGGAGAAAGGCATTTAAAAAAATCACAAATCACTTGAAAACACATAAACTGAAAAAGAGTTAACCAACCAGTAAAATCTCTATTTATATAAGTCAAGAGTTGATTAAAATTAAACCAGATAATGTACCTCCTGATTATTGTTATGTATTGCACTTCCATTTTTTTCTAAACGCATATGCAATTAATTTCTTAGGCAGTATAGGGAATCAATCACTCTTTATCAACTTTTCTTCACCCAATTATTCACCTAGAAAAAGTAAAAAGATTGCCAGTCCAGTGATAGTGAATCTTAACAAAATTCTTCAGAGTTCAATAATCTACAGACTCTATGCAACAACATTTGGTGATTATTTTTGGCTGTCCTTCATTAACTGGCTGGGGAATCCAATTGGCTGTTCCTGATCACAGTATTATGGCATGTTAGAGTTGGGACATACAGAACACGGCTCTTGGTCTGGCTTCTTAACTGCACAGATGCTGTTATTCAATTTTGAATCCCTTAAGTGCCTCTCATGGTGCTTGGCACATAGCAAAAGTTCCATACATATTTTAAATATTGAAACATTAAGAAAACTGAGGGTTAGAGAAGTTAAGTGACATAAACAAGCTTATCTAGTTAGAGAACAGGTCTTCTGACTCCTAAACATTCTGCTTCTGCCCTGTGAAAACGATCAGATATTCTCCTCCACGGGCCCCCACCCTCCTGTGTTGTTTCCCGTGTGAAGCACAGTGCCGTCACCTTGGCAGGCATTATACCTGCCCAACCCCATCCCTCTTTTCTCCTTTACCTTTCTTATATGTGCTCGTGTCCTAGTCCATATTTTATCTGGATTTACTCTCATGTTTCCTTTTTTTCCTGCCTTTGCATGAGCTGTTCCCTTCACACTGATACTCTTTTCCAGCCACCTCTACTTTTCAAAATCTTGTCTGTCTCTTAGTGAGATTAGGGGTGAATTCAGTAGAGGGTAGAAAACAGGAACTAATCTGATTAAAAAAAAGTTTGTTATAAACAGCTAATATTCTAGGTGATTTCCAGAAGGGGAGCAGAAGTATGTCCTTGAATACATGCAGTGAGATGCACTTAGAGCTCCCATTACAGGGAGTTAAGGCACTAAGAATGTGGGAGAAAAGGTCTGGTTGGCTCAGCCCTGGGAAAATTTTGAACTATGCAGAAATTATTTTTAAGGCATCTCTATTCTTCCTTTCTCCCTTTGGCTCCTTCTCCCTTTGTCTATCCCCTAAATACAGTGAAAGTTGTTCAAAGTTCTAGTGCTGTGCCTATACCAGCTGGCTTTATAAAGGTCAAAATAGTAGAAGTTTCTTCTTGCTTCTTGGTTATGTCCAATAGTAACAACAACAACAAATTCTTACGTAGTGCTTACCATATGTCAGGAACTGTTTTAGAATATATACACACACATATCTATCCATAAATACTTTTTCCCTTTAGCTCTCATAATCAATTTTTGGAGTAAATACATTATTATTCTCATTTTACAGACGAGAAAACTGAGACTGGAGAGGTTTGGTAACTTATCCAAATTACTGAGCTCATAAAGGGCAGAGCCAGGATTTGAATCCGGCCAGACTGGCTTCAGGGTGTGCTTTTAATTGTGATGCACATTCCTAATGTATAATATATTCTCCTTTCCTCTAAGACTGTCCACTGGGTGATGGTCAATGGGGTATAATTTTGTTTCTACCTATTTAGTCTAGCTGGAGTCCCTCTTTGGACTTCTGAAGAAATAAACTTTTTTTTTCCTCTCTTCTCTTTATGTCCTTTCAGGACTGAATACAGTCCCTTTTATGCTAAACTCAGTTTTCAAATAATTAAATCAACTTATTTAAATCACGTTAAAAATAGTATTTTCACTTTCCACTTTCAGTCTTGTGAATTATTCAAGTCACTTGTCTGTGACTTTGACCTTAAATTTCCCATCTTTTTCCTCCTCCTTCAAATCTCTTTGTTTATTAAAACAAAGCTCTGCAACTCTGCACAGCTATACCTTTGGGCAACACATACCTGACATCCAGTTGAAACTATTAATATTTTACTCTTCTCCCAGCTGACCATTATCTTCCTTTTCAATATCTCCTTTCAGAGATCCATGATGACCATTTGTATCTAAAATTTAACTCATTTTTTTTTACAACATCCTCTAAATGCCTGAAATCTACCATTTACATGGCTATGTACACAGGTACAGAAGAGCCTTGGAGGAGAGGTATATAATACATTTATTTATCTACTGACATTGGGGTAAAGCCTTATATAGAGAACTATGTCTCATTTATTTGTGTTTTGGCAAAGATCCTTGAGCTAGAGATGGGAAAAACATTGTCACCATGAAAATTATGGAAATGCTTATAGTGAACTCGAATGAGATAATGACAATGATCTTAGGCAAGGAAAATATGATAGTTCAGGTAAAAAGTAAAGAACAGCTAACTGTATGAAGAAAAATTTATATTATAATAAGCAACACTAAACCATTTCGGGAAGACTAATATATTTTAGGGAAAGAAGCGCTTATATTTGAAGAGGACATAGATTCAGAGAAAAAAATAATGAATGGAATGGGAGTATTTAATTGCTTCTTATCTCTTGCTGTAATAGGAAGTAAATAGACAAGATGAGATTAATGCTTGGGACTCAATGCCCTGGTGGGTTCCTTGGAACCTTGCAAAAAAGACAGGCCATATGGTAAGGAGGGCCTCTGTGACAACACGGGCTCAGATGAAATTTCAAGGATTATAAATCCTCTTGTTTCATCTCATAATTTGATGACCAGCTGGCATTGGGAAGTATAACATTGCACAATTAAGTGCCTATTGGTTTTTTTATATCTTCCTCAGTAGCACCCAGATTTGGCCCCGGAAAACAGAATGTGGCACTATTCTAGGATAATCATTCATCTGCCTTAGTAGGGCATCTTCCCACATGGGGCCCCATCCGCGATGGTCTGTTGTAGTGATCTGTCACACCACACAGGGAAAGATGAAACAAGAGATTGAGCAACAGAGGGGCACACATAATTTGGGATCCTGGCAAAAATGGAAAAGAAGGAAGGAAGCATTGAATATCATCTGTCCACATAGCTAAGCAGAGGTCAAATAGTTAATTACATGCCCATTGCTAGGTCTTAGAGTCTGTCATACAGACATGGAGAGGAAAGAGAACCAGCAGGGAGTGTAAATCAGTGTTTCTGGAGAGGTACCAAATTAAATATCGGTGGCCACTTGAATGGGAGAGAATGGGGTCCCAGGAGGGCACTGCTGTGTCCACAATGCCTGCTTATGTGGCACAGGGAGTACAGAGAAGGCCTCAGGGAGATATGAGATAAAACCATGAACGTGTCCAACAGTTCTTTATAATGATGGTTGATGGACACTATGCTCTTTTGCAGCCCAGTGTTCACCCACCCTTTGTTCCACCCCATGCTGAAGCCATACCAAACTAATTATAGTGGTTCACATTTGTTCACTCTTTAGAACTTGGGCCTGTCTGGAAGAGGAAGAGATGAATGGTTGAATGGGTAGTTGGGTGGGTTGGGTGACTGCATGTATGAATGAATGAATGAACACTTGTATACAGAAACACTTCCCATAACAAGCCAGCTGTTCAGCACAAATCCTAATGGCAGTTAGAGTGTTTATCCCCTGGAAGCAGTGTTGGGAGCATGGTGGAGTAGGACAGTAGCAGCTGAGGTGGGAAAGTAGACATATAAAAGAGAAAAAAAGACCCTATGGGGGAAATTGTGTGACTTTCTTATTTAGAGCAGAAGTTTCCCCATGTATTCTGCTTTTCCGTGGTGCTTCGATTATTTAATACATGGTTTTCCATTACCTTTGAACATCTTAAAACAGCAACCAAAAGTACATTTTAATGCAACTTTTAGGATTTATAGACTAAGAGGTGTTAGGAAATGCGAAACTGGGAAATTGTTGCAACCAAATGGAATAGCCGGTATTATACAGAGCAGATTCCCTCAGCCTTCTCTGGGTGAGATTGCGCTAATGTCAACTCAGCTGCAGCAATGACAAAAGGGTTTGGTGACTGGGGGAAGGAGAAGGGGAAAGCAACCTTCTTTTTTTAACCTTTCAGGCGAAGGAGCTCACTCAGCAGGCAGGATCTCAGGGCTATGGGAGAGCAACTGCTTTGTGTAAGCACGGACAACAGGAAGTGAACGCACACAAACCTTCTCCTCACCATAAACACACACAGGCTTAACCTATGGCTGAACTTCTGCCCTTGAGTGACCAGTGCCATTAGGACACAGGTCAAAAGGTTGTAGTGTGACAGAAAATGCAGCCTTATTGAATGAAAGAGAAAATGAAAAATTCTTTTGTTTGCTTCACTCAGTGGTTTGTATAGCTACTGTGATGTCATAATAGAGTCTAGAGTGGGAAAAAGAAGTCCCTGACTTATCCCAGTCTGAGAAAGGCAGTCGGAAATTCAGTTAAGCATTGAAAAAAACATCAGATGGAAGACCTACACAAAATAAAAGTGGTCTAACTCACTGCTTTTCAGGGGGCGTGCAGAAGTGATCAGTCTCTGGTGATAATGTACGAACGCAATATCAGAAATTCTCTTCCCATTATGTGCAGGATGGTGGAAATACAGATACAGATACACAGCTGGCTGACCTGGTCCCTTCCCGCCCTGCCTCTCCAAGGCACCCTCATCATGTAGGCAAGGAAAAAACATTTGATGCTTAAAGCTGTACAATCTGGGAGCACGTTTAATAGATATGTATATTGTAGATACATATATTAAATATATATGAAATATAAACATATATGCCCTGTGTATTTATATATAATATATAATATAGTACATATACATGTATACAAATCATCTGTGAAAAGGAATGTAAACATGGAGCTTACCTGGCAGATTGCTTGATCTCACAGACAAGTGTAAGAACGGGAGATTTCCCACTTGCTTGGCTATTTCCACCCATTCAAAATCTGAGCACATTCGCCAGTTCTGATGATTCCATTTCTTCCAGAATATTTCTTCAGGGTAAAAAATTCTGACCATTTAAGTGAGTAAACGAAGGACTAGCCTATGTTTAATTCAGTCTATCATTCTGTTGGTAAAGATAACATTAAAAAAAAAAGGAAAGAAAGAAATTAGATCACACTGCTTTTTTCAGTTTGTTGAACTCCAAAGTGTCTGGTTTTATTCTAGAGCATTTATTACTGTGCTTTCTGATAGGTCTTTAGCCCCATATCTTTCCCTGAATATCTGAACAAATAATGAACCACTGCTTTTTGAAATGAGTTTCATAATCAAGATAATCCAGCAGGTTTTGGGGAATACATACTATTATTATTTTTTAATGCAGTTTTCAACAGCCTGCCTTACAGCATTCATGACTTTTGTTTCTTAAGGTACCCTCCTGTAAAACCACTACGAGCCCTCAGAAATGAGGCTTTAGCTCCTTACAAATGCTGAGCTGATGTGAACACCCTCCTGGGAGATTGATGAGTCCTATTAACCTTGTTGCATAGATGGAAACTCAGAAACAAAGTGACTCGGAGGATTAAGAGGAAGTCAATGTCAGCACCAGGATTAGAATTCACACTTGCCTGGTTTCTCAGCCCACGTCCAGCTCCCCCGCAGATCACAGCTTTGTCTCCCTCCCCCAGCGAGGGGCAGGGTGTTTCCAAACGTTGAAAGAATCCTGTTCTCCTCAGACCTCTGCCTTGCAGGAAGGTCCTTTCTTTTAATAAATTGCAGAGCCAGGAAGTGACTTGGAGGTGATTTATTCTAATCTCCTCACTTTATAAGTGAGAGAAAGGCATAAAAATGCTAAAAACAGACTAAGAATACCCAGTGTAATGGGCAGGCACGTTGGTGTGGCGAAAAGCGCTGGATAGAATGGGGTTTGGTGTCCTGGGTTTGAAACTTGGCTTTGCCTCTCGCTGAGTCTCAGTGTCTCGTCTGTAGAACAGAGAGCATAATCTTGCCTTTGGTGTTTTATGAAGATTAAATATGTAAAGTACATGAGACGTTACAAGCACTTCTTAAATTTTTTGCCCACTCGTATTTTCATCTTTTTCCCTGTTGTAGTTATATCATTTCTGTACATGAGAAAAACAATACTCAAATGTGGCCACTAAAGAGTTTAATCCCAAGTCAGTGGGATTTTCGGAGACTTTAATCTTGGAAATTTGTCAAACCGAGTGTTGGGAATTAAGGCCTAAAAGAGCCCCCGGTAGTTTAACGCCCGGAGCTCTCAGCAATAGTTTTCTCCAAGGTTAGGACTTGAAGAGTCCTCACGTATAGAGGCCAGGGGCCCAGGCAGGGACAGTCCAGGGACTGGAGACCACGTCGAATGTTGAAGTTCTGGAAGGTGTCACTTGATGGATGAGTGCTGACGTGGATTCATAACTGCAAAGTTTTCTCTACAGACTGACAGCCTGAAATTCCTTATCTCATTAGCCAAGCTTCATTTTCTTTGGCCCCTCCTCCAAGAGAACACCCACTTTTCCAAATTAGATTAGCACAGTCTTTGTCCTCTAAGCCATCACTAAGCATCCTTTGCCTTATTTCATCTTCATGCATCTAAAAAGGGGACCTTTCACTCGTCTCTTCAATTCTGAACTGGGAGTTTCAAGCCAAAAGCCTTGAGAGGGTGGTTGGAGCAGGAGGGCACAGAAAAGACACCTCTGCTGAATAAGACGCATCTCTGGCCTTCTGCCTCTTGGAAGAGGCTCTACGCCTTGTATGTTAAGACTATTCAAAACCAGAATGTGCTCCAGGAGGGAGGATTTAGAGCAGGAAGGACTAGGAATTTTTTTTTAAATAATCTCCTCCATGTAATGGGATATGTTATGATAACAGTGAGTGATCATCTTCTAAGTGCCACGCTCTGTGCTGTGCTCTTCACGTACAAAGTCTCGTTTAGTCCTCAAGACAACTTCGTGTGGTGAGTTCTATTATTACCTCCATTTTGCAGATGAGAGACTATGATGAAGAAAAGCTGGATACAGGGCTGAGGTCACAGATCTTAGAGACTTCACAGCAGAGATTCAAACCCAGAGGGGTCTGTCTTGAGTCTGAGCTCTTGATCACCGTGTCTTACCAGCTGTTCTGCCCATCTTGGCTTAAGTAAACTCAAGTGATCCCCTGTCCTCCCTTATCTCATTCTCTAGCGCCTAGGAACTCCCCTCCCAGGACCTGCGAGAGAGTCTGCTTCTCTGTCTCCTCATCGCTCTGTCCTCAAAGGCCTGGGCCAGCAGTGCGCTTAGCATCTGCAAAGGCATCACTCAATGTGGTTGTGGCTCCCGGGTGGTAGCCCACTCACCTGGGCTGATAGCTTGGGGGTGATGGGAGATGAAGCAATTCCTGACCAATTAGTTGGAAGCACCAGGCTATGGTATTTGGGAAGCTTATGAATGAGCCTGCTACAACAGTGCTCTCACGTCTAAGCTTGGAATGAAAGGAGGGGAGGGATCTGCTGAGTGTGAGCAGAACATTCTCAGTCTGCCTTCCCCTACGCCCTGCTGGGATTTAGGGCACTATCGACTCACCTACAGCCGTTCTCTGTCATCAGAAAATGTGGTACTAAGGCACTACTTACAAGCCTTAGGTTAGGGACTTTCTGGGGCCAAAATATGTCATTTTCCACTTCCTGGAGGCTCGACAGAGTGGAGTTCAACACCCCTCTCTTGGTCTGACTGTTAGTTTGCTCTTTGTGATCTCTTTAGGTTTTTCCCTTTAGGTAATTCAATGTTTTAAAGAAGCCTGAGGGTGTCTTGACAGTGACTTGATGGTGCTTGATTTACGAGTGTCTCATAAAGTCTCTATTAAGTGGTAGAGTCTTAAAACTTCCAGCCGTTTCTACAAAGCTTGCCAATGGATTTGAGAGCAATTTGAATTGTGGATGCTCTTGATTCACCTTTCTTCTTTCTCAGGGATAACTTCCCCCCTCTGCACAGGTTATCAGACCAGGCTTGACCTCCCCACGGAGAAGGGAGGTAAGAAAATGACATGGAAATCCTCTTTGTTTTTATTGTTGTCCATTATTACCTCATATAATAAAAGGGCAGCTCTTTCTTTGGTCTTCCTCTTGGGCCTGCTGTATTTAAAAATGTAAAGAATGTAAGGAAGGCTTACTGCAAACTATAATAGTATCTTTTAGCCACAAGTGCCCTTGTTACCTCTTAGCTTCCGGGCAAAGATGCACTTGTTGGAGGAAGGGGGCCAGAAGTTGAGGACAGGGGTGTGTGTGTGAGTGTGTGTATGTGTGTGAGGGTTGAGAAGCAATATATTAATGTAGTTTGTTCTCCTTTTCTTCCTCACACAGGCTTTGTCATTTTCTGCCTTGGAAAATAGCTAAGTAGCGTTTGAAATGAAACTGTCCCAGGAAAAGTGGCGTGAATATTGAGACTTTTAAGTAAAAATCACTTTCTTTCTCTCTGCATGATTTAATTTTTCTTTATATTTTGTTTCCTAAATGTCATGTGTTAAAAACAATAGTGTGTTTTAAATAGAGTGCTAAATAACCATGGTTAACAGCAAAAGAAAGAGTTCTTTCTCTGATCAAAACAAGTGACTTTTCTAGTACAGACTGTCAGCTCAGGGGCTGGTGACTGCAGAAGTTGTTGCTCTGTACTCTGTTTTTAGAAAGATAAAGTTTTTCTAAGGCTAAAAAGGAGGCGAAGGCACAATTCTGAAAGGGGGGAATTTTTCTTAGTGGTGATAAGAACTTGGTTAATTTTACCAGGGAAATAATGAGCTTGGTTCTTTCTTTTACCCTCAGGAAGACTTAAGCTCTACCTTAAACTTATTTCACCCCTTTATTCCTCAGAGCGCCTACACTTCATGTGTACTGATGCTGAAGCGGGGAGAGTTGGTTTCTTTACAACCTGGAGAGCCAAATGGAAAGCATTATCCATTTTGCCTGTGCAAAACTAAAATAACTAGTATTTCTTGCAGGTGATAAGGCATAAGTGCTGGCCACACAGAAACAGTGTCCCAACTCTAGGCACAACTAGGGCTCTTTGCCATGTTAGGATGTCCTACTGGAATTCTAAACAGATAAAGCTGAACCCAGAGCTGGTCACAACTATGAAACAATCCTCTAAGACTCCGGGTTTTGTCTGACCTGTTTCATATAACATGGTCCAGATTTTTCTTTTCCATTTCCTTGCCTGGAAAGCCTTTCCTTCCTCTCATTAGTTTTAAGCTGGTCCTTTTTTCCCAATGTGCTGCTCAAGTTTTACGTACTTAGTAAAGACTTTCAAAGTTTCCAATTCCTAGTCTTACATGATTGCCCTTTTCTCTGGAATTCCGTGCCCCTCAGATGTCTACTTCATGCATGCAGACATTCATTCATGAATTTGCCTCTGCCTGGGAAGTCCTTTCTCCCAGCTGTTTGCATGACTGGCTTCTTCTCATTCAACTGAATTGTCACTTCCACAAAGAGATCTTCCCTCACTACCCATTCTAAAGTAGGAATCTTTTCTGAATATTCAGAGACTTTTGGGTCCCCAGTTCCTAGGCACATAGTAAATATTTGTTGCTCAGTAAATGTTTGTTCAATGAATGAATAAATGAATTCATTTGTTGTTTCAATTTATAGTATAATGAGTTCCAGTTTAACACATTAACTGCCACGTGAGTTGCATTTAACTCATGCTAGTTTTGAGCCCGGGGCCTTGTGAAGCATATGTAATTCACGTCTCTTTACCTTGGGAGCTGCGAGAACTATTTTTCAAGTTGCATATAACTCCTGCACTGAAAACAATAAAAAATAACAAATTTTTCATTAAATTAGAAAGGATAGTTTTGTTTTCGAAGTTTATATCCTATTTTTGTAATAAAACACCGTGGCCCCAAGGGAAAAATATATTTTTCTCATGTGGCAATGTGTTAAGAATAAAAACATTGATAACTCCTAGAATTGAGACACATCTGAAGATGGGAGAGATTAGATCCTTTCCTGTTTGTGTAAGGAACTAAGAAATTTGCTGGAAAATAACTTATTCTAGTGGATGAAATATGTGAGATGCGAATGTAAATTTCAAGGATAGTAGTTTAATACGGATGAGCAGAAATGACTGTGCAGATTTTGCTCATGTTCTTCTCTGGGCTGTCCCCCTCGTTGTTCTCTGGTTGAGGTTCATTAGTAGTGAGGACGGACAGAGGCTGTACCTGGCCGGAAGGAGCAAGGGTGGCAAAACCTGGAATGCCGGAAAACACTGTGAAGTTTAGGTTGAAAAAGTCTGGTGGGTCATCAGACTGAAAGGTTCACAGGAAGACTCGAAACCAGAATATTGAACCAGATTTAGGTCTGGAAAATGAAACAAAGCACAAGGTCAATGGGAGTGAGGAGTCAGAATGGGGTTAGAGCGAATGTAGAGTAGAAATGGAATAGCTGCGAGGTGAAGCGTCACGTCCTACCTTTGTAAGGAGGATTGTAACATACCGTCTGTATTGAGATATAGTTCACATAGTATATGATCACCCATTTAAAGTGCACAATTCAATAGTTTTTACTATATTCACAGGTATGTGCAACCATCGCCATAGTCAGTACCAGAGCATTTTTATCACCTCAAAAAGAAGCCCTGTCTCCTTTAGCTACTACCCTCAGTTCTTCCGTCCCTCCCACCCCTAAATAAACATGAATGCACCTTCTGTCTCTATAGATTTGCCTATGTAGGATATTTCATATGAATGGAATTATAGAATATATGGTCTTGGTCTTATGTGATTGGCTTCTCACTTAGTGTAATGTTTTCAAGGTTCATCCATGTCACAGGATGTGGCAGTACTTCCTTTTAATGGCCAAATAATATTCCATTGTTTGGATATGTAACATTTCATTATTCGTTCATCAGCTGATGGACACTTGGGTTGCTTTTACCTTTTGGCTATTATGAATAATTCTACTATAAATGTTCATGTGTGGGTTTTTGTGTAGATGTATGTTTTCATTTTTCCTGGTAGATATCTAGGTGTGAAATTGCTGGGTCATATGGTAACTCTATGCTGAACCTTCTGAGAAGATGCCAGACTGTTTTTCAAAGTAGATGCACCATTTTACATTCCCACCAACAGTCTATAAGGTTCTGATTTTTCCACATCCTTGTCAACACTTGCTATTATCTAACTTTTTGATTCTAGACATCCTAGTGGGTGTGAAGTGGCATTGTGTTGGGGTTTTGATTTTCATTTCTCTGATGACTAATGACATCAAGCATTTTTTATGTTTATTGGTCATTTGAATATCTTCTCTGGAGAAATATCTATTCAGGTCCTTTGTCCATTTTTAAAATTAGGCTAGTATTATTTTTTATTATTGAATTGAAAGGGTTCTTTATAGTAATAAGTTCTAGATACAAGTCCCTTGTCAGATACATGATTTCAAAATTTTCTCCCATTTTGTGGATTGTCTTTTTACTTTTTTGATAGTATCATTGGAAGTACAAAGCCTTTAATTTTGATAAGGTCTGTTTTTTGGATTATTTCTTTTTCTGCTCATGATTTATGTCATATCTAGGAATTCATTCCCAAATTCAAGGTCATAAAGATTTGCCCTATGTTTTCTTCTAAGAGTTTCATTGTTTTCATTCATATATTTAAGTGTTCAATCCACATTGCATTAATTTCCATATATGGTGTGAGGTATAGGTACAGCTTCATTCTTTGGAATGTGGTTATCTTATTGTCCCAACACCAGTTGTTGAAAAGACTATTTTTTCCCCATTGAATGGTCTTGGAACTCTTGTTAAAAAATCAGTTGACCATAGGCACATGGGTTTATTTCTGGATTCTCAATTCTATTCCATTGATCAATGTTTGCCCTTATACCAATATCACAATGTCTTGATTATTGTTGATATGGAGTAAGTTTTGACATTGAGAAGTTTGAGTCCTCCAACCTTGTTCTTCTGTTTTAAGACTTTCTTTTTTTTAGCTATGTTGGTTACCTTGCAATTCCATATAATTTTACAGGCAGCTTGTCAATCTCTACAGAAAAAGCCAGCTGTGATTCTGATAGAGATTGCATTAAGCCTGTAGATGAACTTGGGAAACATTGCCATCTTTATAATATTAAGTCTTCTGATTCATGAACCTGGAGTATTGTTTAATTTATTTAGATCTTTTTTAATTTTTTCAACAATATTTTGTAGTCTTCAAAGTATAAGTTTTGCACTTCTTTTGTTAAATTTTTTCCTAAGTATTTTATTCCTTTTGATACTATTTTAAATGGAATTGTTTTTTAATTTCTTTTTTAGAATGTTAATTGCTAGTGTATAGAAATACAATTGATTTTTGTATATTGATCTTGTATTCTGCAAACTTATTGAACTCATTTATTAATTTTTTAGTGAATTTCTTAGGATTTTTCTATATAAAGATCATGTCATCTGCAAATAGGGATAGTTTTACTTTTCCTTTCCAATCAGGATCCTCTCCCCCACTTTTTTTCTGCTAAATTATCCTGGTTAGAACCTCTAGATTAGTGACGAGAGTGAAGATCCTTGTCTTGTTTCTGATCTTGGGGCAAAGCATACGGCCTTTCACCATTAAATATGCTGTTAGTTCTAGATTTTTTCATAGATACCCTTCATCAGATTGAGGAATTTCCATTCTACTCTTAGTTTGTTAAACGTTTTCATCATGATAAGGTATTGGGTTTTGTTAAATGCTTTTTTTGCATCTATTGAGATGATCATGAGGTTTTTGTTTTTCACTCTGCTGATATGATGTAGTACATAAGTTGATTTTCAGATGTTAAACCAATCTTGTATTCCTGTTATAAATCCCACTTGGTCATGGTATATAATTTTTTTTGTACGTTGTTGTATTTGGCTTGTTAGTATTTTGTGGAGGACTTTTGTGTCCATATTCATAAGAGATATTGGTCTGTAGTTTTTTTCTCATAGTGTCTTTGTCTGGTTTTGCTATCAGGGTAGTACTGGCCTCATAGAACAAGTTGGGAAGTGTTCCCTTCTCTTTTATTACTTTTGGAAGAGTTTGTAGAGAATTGATATTAATTTTTTTAAATGTTTGGTAGAATTCACCAGTAAAGCTATCTGCCCCTAGTCTGTCTTTGTTTGCAGTTTTTTAAATTACTAACTAAATTTAATTGCTTTACTCATTATAGATCTATTCAGATTGTCTGTTTCTTCTTGAGTCAGTTTTTGTACTTTGTATCTTTCTATAAATTTGTCCCCTTCATCTAAATTTTTAAATTTATTTGTATACAATTATTCATAGTATTCCTTTATAATCCTTTTTATTTCTGGAAGATCAGTTACAATGTCCTTTTTAATTTCTGATTCTAGTAATTTGAATGTTCTCTCTTTTCTTCTTGGTCAGTCTAACTAAAGGTTTGTCAATTTTTTGGCCATTTTAAAGAACCAGCTTTTGATTTTATTGATTTTTTTCTTTTGCATTTCTATTTCCTATTTCATTAATTTTCACTATAATCTTTATGATTTCCTTCCTTCTGTTTGGCTTAAATTTAGTTTGCACTTGTTTTTCCAGTGTTTTAAAATGGAAAGTTAGGTTATTAATTTGAAATCTTTCTTGTTTTTTAACATAGGCATCTATAGGTATACATTTCCCTCTAAACACTGCTTTAGCTATATCCCATAAGTTTTGGTATGTTGTATCTTCATTTTAACTCATTTCAAAGTATTTTCTAATTTTCTTTTTGATTTTTTTCTTTGACTCATTATTTATTTAGGAGTGTGTTTTAAATTCCCAAATGTTTGGGTATTTTCAAAATTCTTTGTTTTTTTTTCTAATTTTATTCCATTGTAATCAGAGAATATACTTTGTATTATTTCTGTCCTTTTAAATTTATTGATGTCTGTTTTATAGCCTACCACATGGTCTATCCTGAAGAATGTTTTGTGTGTACTTGAGGAGAAGTTCTATAGATTTCTGTTAGGTCTAGTTGTTTTATAGTGTTGTTCAAGTCTTCTCTTTCCTTGTTGATCTTCTTACTAGTTGCTCTGGCCATTGTTGGAAGTGGGGTGATAAAGTTTGTGACTAAGGAGGATTGTTTTTGAAATGCCCAGCTTCAGAGCTGCTCATCAGATTGACTGAAGCCTCTGCTGACACTGCATCCCAGTTCAACTTCTCCCTCTGCCTGAACCTACTTCCCTCATATCCTTATAGGTGTTTCCAAGGGCTCTCCCTATAAATTCCCTGTATGAAATCTCTGTACAGCGTCTATTTCCCAGGGATCTAGGACCTGATGTGATCTTAGGAACAAACTTAAAATAAAATTTGGGAGTTGGATTCATTGCTGGCTGGCTAGCTGGCAATAGGGACAGTATCACTGGTAGTCTTTGCAGCGCTGATATACACTGACATGCTATACCAGAGTAATTTTTAAAAATATCCTTGACTGTGAACTGAGATGGAATTTCAGAAGAAGGGAAGGCACTGGTGGGTGTTACATCTCAGGCACTTAGAGGTCTGTGGGAAAGAAGCAATTATAAAGATTATGGAATCAGATGACTCTTGCTGGTTGCTGTTGAGGCTCTGATGGAAGAAAATGAAAGGCTGAGGATGATTAATCACACATCTAAGGTGAAGCCTAAAAGCCAGAGAAACTCCTTGGTAGCTTATAAATAGACTCTCTTTTGTAGTTCAAGGTCAAAAAAAAAAAAAAAAAAACTAAGGATGAGCCCCAGGACTTAATTAAAAGAGTGGTATAGCTCTAGAGAAGTTGAATTCTCACCTGGGCCAAGTCTGCTATGTCAACATCAGTGCTCTGATTGAAAAGAAAGAAAATCTTGATACCCAGGATAGGGAAATCTAGATTGATCCACTTAAGAAACCTTGAATCCCAAGATTCCTCCAAACCTTCTGGGCTTGAAGAACTGGTCCGCTCATTCCTGTTAAAGGCTAATACTCTCCCCATTCCTTGAAGAGAATGCAGAGGCTCCTGCCCTTCAAGACAGCCTGGAATCTCCACAGTATCTACCACTTGACCACCCCTCTTGGACCAATAACTGGGGAAGAGTTAGGCTTTCTAAGGGAGGAAAAGAACTCTATGCTATGCTAACATGTACAGCCAATTTCCAAGTGGGCCTGGATCCTGAGAGACCTGGATCAAAGTGGGGTGGGTAGAGAATATTAAGATGAGTAAAAGAGAGTATGTCAATGTGGGACCACTCTCCCACCATACAGATTGAACACCCTAGCAAAGTCTTTGAGAGATAGTGCTAACACACTACTAGGATAACTCTTGAAAGCCTTGAAAAAGCAATGGCATACACCAAGTCCAGTGGAAATGCCGGAAGTGCCATGGCATTCTAGTAGAGAGATAGGCATGTAAAAATGGATGTACTATGTAAGGACAGAAAACCCACCAGCTCACTATGTTCTGTGGGAGGGCCAAGAGAACACTGGAAACAGGGACACCAGTATTGTTGAATAGCTCCATGGTGACCATCCTCTGTAAGCCAAAGCGGATGGTAGGAGATGTTACAGAACTGGGCTCTCTGAGAGCAATGGGGATAAAAGGATCTTAGCATAATAAGAGCCAGGTGGCTGCTTACTTAACTGTCAGCAGCAAGGGGGGTACAATTTTCAAAATAAGCATCAAGGTCAAAATGGCAACTGGGGCAGAGAGCTGTGGGAATAATTAAAAGAACACTGTGCTCTTTTAAGGATGATATGGATGGGCAGCCAGTCAGGGCTTAATTCATTACTTAATTCATGTAATAAAAAGCATAGGTGACTAAGAGGCTGAGAGGAATTGCTCCTAGTGTAGTCAAGATCCGTCAGTTTCCAGACTTGAGCCAGTTCTTCTACTTAGAACCATTGACTGAAGGAGAGGCTGATCCCAATGAAAAATACTTTGCAACAACAGGCAATTGTATATGGTAATTTTACTGTAGTCCTTCCCCAAAAAGATCAATGGCCATTTACTTGAGTGACCATACACAGGAGAAAGAGGAACACTCAACTCAGATGCCTTTAGGACTACTGGATAAAGCTTCTAAGTTGATGCTGATACATGGGGACACAAAGTATCCTCTTTCCTCTGCCACAAAAGAGTGAAGGTGTGTATGGTGGACAGGTAATAAAGGGAGTAATTGCCAAGGTTTTGTTTACTGTGGGTCTACTGGGTCCATGGAGAAACTCAGAGGTCATTTTTCCCAGTCCTTGAATGGAGAGAGAGTTTATTGATATGAGACATATATGGGATTTGGAAGAACCCCCACCATAGTCATTTGGGCTCTGGTAAGAGCAACCATAGTGGCAAAGGCCAAATGGAGGACTGTGAAACTACCCTCTTCCCACCAGCCAAGACCATATGTCAAAAACAGTATCACATTCTGGGGAGAATGACAGAAATGAGAGCTTCTCTTAAAAACCTAACAATTGCAGAGTTGATGTTTTCTATCATATCTCCCTTTAAGTCACCACTTTGGCTCCTACAAAAAGCAGATGGACTCTAATGGTTGACAGTGTACTACCACAAATTCAACCAAGTAGTAACTCCAATTGCATTGACTGTGTCAACTGCGTTCTCTCTGCTGGAGCATATAAGTACAGCCTCAGATATGTGGTATGCAGCCACCAATCTGGTAAATACATTCTTTTCCATCCGATACAGGATAAGATGCAGTTCTTATTCACATGAGATAGACAACAATATATATTTTACAATCTTTCCTCAAGGTTCTGTTAACTCTTCTGCCCTCTGTTATAACATAGCCCAAAGGAGTCTAGACCATTAAGCATTCCAGAACATCTCATGGGTGTATAATATTGATGACATCATTGAAGTGAATAAGTAAACCAAAAAATGCAAGTATATTGGAGGATTTGATAAGACACACACTCTCCAGAGTTTTGGAGATAAAGCTAATAAAGATTCAGGAATTTTTCACATCAATAAAGTTTTCAGGGGGCACAGTGGTCTGGGAGGTATTAGGTCCAGATTGCAGTCCAACCAGAATTGCTGCCTAGGGTAACATGACCCAGTAGATTCAATGGTACTAGAAGTTTTTGTGGCCAGAAAATATGCTGTGTAGGGCTCAGGTCAAGCCCCATTAGAAAAATTACACCCTAGACGACTAGAGTTCTTCAGCAAGGCCATGCTATCTGCAGCAGAGAACTATCCATCAATCCAAAAGCAATTCATAGCATGCTACAAGGCCCAGGCAGAGTCACTGCATATGACCATGGGACATTAAGTGGCCATGTGGGCGAAACTGGGAGGAACTGGGTTCTCTCACACTGACTGAGTCATAAGATGTGGTGGGCCCAATAGTAATATTCTATAAAATGGAAAAAGTTATCCAAGATAGGACATAAGCAAGGTTTGAGTGTACAAATAACCTGCATGAGTAGGTAGCCCAGAACCTTATATCATCTCTTCCCCCACCCAACAATTTATCAGTGTCCCTTTCTCAGTTCACTCCAATGACCTCATGAGGAGTTCTTTTATGACCAAGGGAGGAAAGTCTGAGTTTACTCCAAAGATGGGTTGGCTTGGTGTGGGAATGCAAGCTTAAAATGGACTACTTCTGTACTATTTCCCACTTAGGGGGAGGAAATCCTCCCAAATATCAGAGATTTTAGTGGTGCACCTGTTGCATCTACTTTATTTACAAAGAGAAGTGGTCTGTGATTATATTATTATGAATCTTGGGCAGTGATGAAGAGTTTGGCTGATTGTTTAGGGGCCTGAAAGAAGAAAACAAGGAGGTCTGGGGAAAAATGTATATGGATTTATAGGAGAGGGCACAAAATATGAAGATCTTTGTATTGCATGTTAATATCCACCAGAGATTATTCTCACAAAAGAAGCAATAAACAACAAGAAGACGGGATGGCCTACACTGTTGATATAAACCAGCCTCTGGCATTAGCCTCTAAAATTGCTAGCACTATGTGCTCATGAACAAGGCAGCCAAGTGGCAGGGAAGGGTGCTATGCATGGGCTCCGTAGCCTGGGCTTTCATGCATCAAAACTGTTATAACTACTGCTATTGCTGAATGTCCAATCTACCAGCAACAAAGACCAACACTGAGACCCCAATATGGCACCATTGCTTGAGTATACTTAGCAGTTGGTGGCAAGTTGAACTACTGTCACCTTGGAAGAGACAGAAGTTTATTTTGCCTGGATTGACACATATTCCAGGTATGGATTTGCATTTTCTACTCACAAAGCCTTGGCCATCACCACTATCTGAAAGCTTTCAAAGTGCTTGATCTACTAACATGTATATTGTAAAACATCACATTAGTTTAAAGGACCAATTTTATAGCAAAGAAGGTATGGCAGTGGGAACATACCATGGGATTCATTAATCCTATCACATGTTGCACAACCTAAAATCTGCCTGCCTGCCTGGTATAGTTATGATATGGTCTTTTGAGTGCACAGATGATGTGTCAACTTAGAGATGACAACCTGTGATGATGGGGTACCATTAGCAGTGCTCGCTTTAAATCAGCAACTATTCCATAGTGCTGGGTTCCCAGGTAGAATACAGCATTTTGGGGAGCAAAGGGGTGGAAGTAGGATTGGCCCTTTTACCATCACTCCTAGTCACCTACTTGGGAAATTTGTGCTTCCTGTACCTTCAAATTTAGGCTTTGTGGTTCTAGAAATCCTGGTTGTCAGAGATAAAATGTTTCCATCAGGGACACAGTAAGAGTCTCAATAAAAATTTAAGCTATGGCTGCCACCAAATCACTTCATGCTGCACATTTATAGACCAGTGTCAAGAAATAGAATCACGTGACTGGATAGGCATAACTGACCCTCATTACCAGGAGGAGCTGTCATACAATGTGGGGAAAAAATGAGTCTGGGTTCCCGGTGCTTTCCTGAGGTGTCTGTTGGTTCTCCCCTGCTCAGTTTTGTTAGCCTGTGGACAAATGAAACATGTATGCCTTAAAAATGGCATAGTGACCAGGGGCTCAGACTCAGGGATAAGGATCTGGATCACCACAAAAGGTAAGTCAGCTTGACCAGCAGAGATACCAGCTGGTGGTGAGGGGAATCTAGAATAGATAGAGTAGAGCAGGGAGATAGTGTGTATTGTTTGCAGCCCCCAAACTAGTTGTAGTATGAGGAGACATACTTTTTTCACTAATATTCCCTTTTTGGGTTTCGCCAGGAGAAGATATCAGCAAGAATTTTGAAGGAGCTTCTGTTACATGGGGTGGGCATACTATACAAAGCCCATGGATCTGAGCAGTGCAAGGGGCCAGGGACTGTAGTGGATGCTCTGGTGCACTGCACAGAGACCTGAGGCCGCATGCCCTCAGCCACCAGAGTGTGGGCTGCTGACAGCTCACAGGTGAGTGCCACACTGGGAATTTTCCTGGCTCAAGTGAGCTGCCTCACCCCAGGTTCACTCTCTCCCCGTGAGCAGCCAGAACTCAATGACTGATCAATGCAGAGAAATAAAGGCCCTGCCTTCTTGCCTTGATTCTTGACTATTCTGAAAGGCCATCTAGCTCTAGGGCTCCCTGTGGTCTCAGATGAGTCATCTGTTGCAACTATATCAGTTTAACTCCTCTGTCTGTTCAATACTGCTTCCCTCATTCCCTTATAAGTATGGTTTTCAAGAGTATTTCCCAATGTTTCTCTTGCATCCACCTCCAACTCAGAACCTTTCTCTCTCTCTTTTTGTTTTTGTTGTGTGGAAACTCACCCTAAGACATAAGTTGAGTGAAACTTTGTCTTTTCTGTGGGATGGATAGCAGCAGAGGTACACTTCCTCTAAGATAGAGCTGATGCATTCCATCTAATTGTTTGTTGGTTGTTAATGGGCTGCGGACATATGGGTCTGGTTGTAAAGGACTCTAATGGTGATTTTGAAACTGAAATATGACCTTGGAAATCAGGTAACTGGGCATTCTGTGGATGTAGAAAATATCAGTGACAAAAAGAGTAGAGGTGGCTTGTATAGATGGGGTAAAGTACAAGTCATGAAGATGGTAATTATTGAAGGTGATAATGATATTTGTATGATATTTGACCAGAGGAAATGTACTTTTCTCTCTATTAATCACCTTTTACACACACACACACATGAGAATGACTAGCAAAGCAAGGCAAACTAATATTTTACTATTTGCTGTGTGGTTTTTCCTGCAACTTTAATGCAAAACTACAATGAGCTATGTATACCTCATGAAACACTACAAGGGATTGGTTGAAATGGCTTTCATTTAGAACAGTCTTGTCAATGTATTTCCAGTGCAATGTCAGATCTGAATCTCTTATCAATACAAGAAAAGGTCAATGTAAAGTACATCCAGTAGATTCAGAGGCAGTATAGTGAAAGAAATGCAGGGCACATTTTCCCTAATGAGTAGAGCTGGCCTGTTCTGCCAGACCCAGGTCTTTCCTAGGTTGGGAAAATGGTTCGGTCAACAGGCTGATCTCCAGATGATAGAAAAGAAAGATGAAATAAGCCTCACTATTCTATAGATAGCAAGAAGGATCGCCAGAAAGGAAGCACAGATGAATGCAGGACTTCTTCATGTGAGTGGCCCTGGCCTTTTAGCACTAGCCTTGTGGACAGAAGGCCCTATTCCCCTGAGTGTTTGGTGAAAGTTATCCCTTTGAAATCTCCATCCTTAGGATGCTAACAGTAAACTGCTATGAAATATGACCAATTCAAGGCAAGCTCATGGAGCGTCTTGCCCTTTATCTTGACTAATTCATAGAGAAGAGTGAAAATGAGGAAGAAGGGAGTAGAGGTCAACTGTGTTGAGCTGGGTATTGGATGTCTGTGTATGTATGAAGAATTGCAAAATAAAACTCATCGAGATGGTATCCTTGGGATGTTGACCAACTTTGACTATCTGGGTCACCTAAGTGTGGATGTTGAGATGTGAGTCTCTACAGACTTTGTACAGGGTTTTTAATGTTGTGTCATGGGGTGGTTAGATTTAAAAAGTTTGGCACCTGAGTCTGTGAATGGGATAGGCTTTCTGTACAATGTAAAGCTCTGGCACCTCTGGTTCAGGATTTCTGTCACCTGCCTACAGTCCTCACCTGTTTTCCCTGGTTAACAGTCACTGAGGCTAAACAATTATAAAATTCTACCATTGGAGACTCATGCCAACAATAGTAAGTTTGACTCAAAAATATGGGGAAGTTATCATACAATTGTTAAAGAACAAGGCCCATTTACACCAGCTTAGACTAAATTTTCTGCTGCCCTCAATCCTATCAACTGAAGAGTGCTCATTCTGTCTTTACTCAAGGTTCCTCCATACACTCACTGCAACTTTGATTATCATTCTGTGATGGGATAGCCTGCCTTATTCTGGAAACTTTCTAGAGAAGCAGATTTAGGGACAGAAATCATACTCATACTTAAGTTGAGGTTTTCTTCTTTCAGGATAGCTCCTACTTAGGTGAAAAGATGTCAGTATGGATATTGTAAGGCTAGATTGGGTTGGAATAGATTAAAACTGGGTAAGTGGAATGATTCCATTTCTGCCTGGAAATCAAACATCTTCCTCTTCCTAAGGAAGTTGGTTGCTAATTAAAGGGAAATAGACATAGGGTAAACCATGTTAGTCTCTGGCCATCTTTTGTTGTCTCAAGGGCTTCCCCATCAGAGTTTCCCACCCTTTGTCTAACATTTCATGGCTCATTTTAATGTTCCCATGATCTCCACAATTAGGTCCCAAAAATATATATTCTTCAGATTGGTGTGCAGAAAGCTCTGCCTCAGTTGGTATAGCAATATCTGGGCTTGGGCTCCAGAAAGTTTATGAGGATGTTCTCAAAGTTAAATAATAAGACTTCCATTTAAGACTCATAAGATCCTTGATTGTGCCCTTGAATCGCAATATCTAGTCCTATTTTGAGGATGAAGAAACTCTCTGAGTGGTTGAGTAACTGGCCTGTATCTCAGTGGCGGGGCAGAGTTTTGACCTCTGGCCTGCCTCATCCCAGAACCCATGTTCTTCTCATTATAGTCTGTTGCCATGCATGAGGAGAGAAAGCAAAACCAACCAAACTGGCCAAAAAACAAGGAACATCTGTTAATTAACTTTATGGGAGCTTGTGAGATGCCCAGGTGATGGCAAAAGGAAAAGGCTTTTATGCTTGTCTGCAGACCCTTCTCAGAACAGCCAGAGAACTTCAAAAGATAAAAGACACCTTTGAAACTGGGTATTGGCATTCTACATGGACTCCTCAAAGGGTGGGCAGCCAATTCAAGATGGGGCCGCATAGAGTCATATTTTCCCATGCTGCTCATTTTTACTTTATCAGATACTTATTTTTTTTAAGAAGAAAATTTTGCATTACTTATGTGAAGAGGCCATGGTATTTAAGGCTATTTAAGCAAAGTGTGATTTTTAGACAGGAGCAGTAAGTTCAAGAGTCTATTGTACAACATGGTGACTATAGTTAAAAATGTATTGTATTCTTGAAAATTGCTAAGAGGGTAGATTATCATCACAAAAAAATGGTAAGTATGTGTGATAATACATATGTTAATTATCTTGATTTAGCCATTCTATAATGTATACATATTTCAAAATATCATGTTGTAAATCATAAATATATACAATTTCTATTTGTCAATTAAAAAAGAAAACTTAAATACACATGCACACAAAAGAAACACATAAAATACAAGCAAAATAAAGTTAAGAGAAACTTTGGGAAGCTAGAGAAATGCTTTGTTTTCCTCGTGTTAAAAAATATAATTATATGTACTATATAACATTTAATTCATTTATGTAATTTATGTTTATATAAACATAACAAATAATTCTTTTATGTGATTACATATAAAGGAATATACCAATAAATATATTTTATATATAATTATGATATATATATGAATATACCAATAAGAGAAAAACATCCCATCAGAAAAAAGTAAAATAAAACCCAAAAGGCACCAAAGAAAAATATAATACAAAGGCATGGTCAGTGTTTTGCTCTCATGGTGTATTCCAGAATGTGTATTCATATATGTGTGTATATATGTGCATGCACATACATGATACATATAATTACATATATACTATACTTATTATAATATAATTATATATAACATGTTTTTTTTATATATATATATATGAATACACCAATATGAGAAAAACACCTTGTCAGAAAAAAATAAAATAAAAACTAGCAGTATCCAAATTGCAATATAACACAAACAAGTGGTCAGTGTTTTGTACTGGCCGTATACAAATAAAAGATCACGTGATAGATTCACAGATAATCAAAGAATATTAATAAAAAGTATTTTTAATGAGGTAATTAGTGACTCCCTTTGCCATCCCTTCCCCAATCACTTGGGAAGTTTTTAATGAAAGATAAATTAGTTTAATGTTTTTAGTTTTTTTTTTTTTCAATTGATGGCTTTATAAGGAAAGTTCTTTGTTTAGTCGTCCCTTTCTAAGAAAAGATTCAGTGTGGAACCGGTGGCAGCGAGGACTGTCTGTACACTACCCCACGGACAGAAGTGTTATTGGGACTTCCTCACAGTTAGAGGGGTAAGGAAGTCAGCTGGGTGTCCCAGGGAGCCACCTAGGGCAGCTATCTGGACCACAAATGTGATGTAAAAAAAAAAATAAATAAATAAATAAACAAACAAAAAACAAGTAAACTAATGTTTTTAGCCTGTGAAATTTAGAGTTAATTTTTTAATGCAAATTAGCCTAGACAACCCTGACTAATATAGGTCCTCAATCAATAATGGAACTCAAAGTAAAGAGGAGAGAACAAAGTTCATATATGAAATACATATTTTTCCTAAAGAGAGCTGTATATTACAGTAGGTCACTTGCTATTTAAAAGAAGGCCCTATCTTTATTTGTTTACTTTGAACATTGGTCCATTGCAAGTTTGTACCCAGGAATGAATGGCCAAATTAAAAACATAACAGGAAAGAGCAGACGTCGAGGGCCCCGAGGGGAACATGTTACGTTACTTCATTTTCTAACTGAGTTTATTTTTCTGTTTCGGAATCTAGAGAAGTCTGGGCATATGCTTCCAAAAGGAGAAAAAAATAAATAAATATCCAGACATCTCTGCAAAGCAAGAAGCCCAGAAATCAAAAGAAGCCTTCAGCCTTCAGATAGATGGGAAAAGGCTGATCCGGCCGGAAGCAAGCTGGTGTGTGCCTGTGTTGGGGGGGACGTCAGGCTCTGACCCCATGTCCTCTGGCATCACAGGTGGTGAAAAGAGCACAAAGGCAACTTGGATGAATGTGGCTTGGGGCACTTTACAGAGGCCAGATTGTAAATTTGTACATTTATGAGTGTCCTGCAGGGGTTCCCACCAGCTCTGTGGACAAAGCTAAAGCTGGAGGGAACAAAACCTATCCATAAAAGCTCTTCTTATTGCCACCGTTTATTAAAGAGAGGCAATAAACAAATTTATTATGTGCTGTTTCCTGCTCTGGATACTTTTCTACCTTTTTGAGAAAAAGTGTGTACACATGTATGCAGTTATGATGGCACAGTCTTCATTGCTAGAGCTTCCTGTGGTTGTTTCCCTAGTGATAGTGCACCTATTGGAGGTACACAGGCCTCTGGATACTCTCCGCTCTCCCGGATCGTTCTGTGATTAGAAGGGAAACCTCAAGTCTTTTTCCCCAGGAACATATTCAAAGCAGATGTTGCTCATTATTCTTTCTCCTCAATAAAGAGACGGAGCAATGACATTTGGATCACCTTTCTACACCAACAGGTATTAGCTGAACAGGAGGAATTATTTATTCTTCATTAAAATTTGCTACCCAGAAACCCTAAATGTCATAACCATGACTTTGCACTACATTAGGGTGACTGATGGCAATATGTGGCAGTAAATGACCTGAGCGACAAATTGTGGCTCCATTGGCCAGGAAAAAAAAATCTCATGCTTTGGATTAGATGGTTTATTTTAGGTCAAAAAAGGGGGCAGGTGAATTAGACAAGACATCAAGGGATTTGAATGCCCTTAATTAAGCGGTCACTTTTGCAGAGTTCTTTATTTTAAAAGGAACCTGCTCACTCATAACTTAACACTGTAGTTGCTGGGAGAAAATGCTGCTATAGCTTAAAGTTTACCTGCCCTGCTGCCTGCTGTTAACTGTGAAAGGCTGTTCTGAAAATTCAACAGAGCTCTGTAAACAAATTTGAATTAAAATGCCCTGGAACTCAGAATACAAACAAAACCTTTCCACAGAGGAGTTTCCGTCCCATATCAATACTCCTGGAAATTAGAGGCATGAGCTGATTTAAAATTATAGATAGAAGTAATAGCAAAAGAGATAATTTGTATTTCTAGTTCAGGTGAATGCAGCTCATTTTCTTTTTATTTGAGAGAACAAATCTTGCCAAAATTTGTCTTGTTGGTAAAAGTTCTTGTCAGCAAAAGGAAATTAATTTGGGATAACAGTAAATATTCCTTTTTTGCCCACCCTCAAGGCGTCTCAGTAATGTACACAGGTCCCACAGTCATTCAAAGTTATTATGCCTAATATCACAGATGAAGAAAATACTGAATATTAAGTGGATTTTCTATGTTGTAAGAAGGACAAGAGAATCTGCCTCTTTTTATCTGCAAGATCTATGTCCTTAGTTTCTTTTCCTTTGTATGCCCTGCTTTGTAGAATGATGTGATGGTTCCTCACTTGGATCCTGGGACCTTATTTACTTGAGTCAATAGTTATACTGCTCTGTGGTTTACTTTCATTGGTTAAAAAAAGAGATGATAGTATAGTTATATTATATTATATTACAGCTGTTTAGAGATATAACTACCATTTTCAAAGGGCTTTAAGAACTTTGGATGAAAGAAAATGCAATGGAAAGCAGAACATTATTGTTTCTTCTTTTGCATTTTTGTCAGGTTTGAATAAAACCTCCTCTTCATGAAAGAGTATTAACAGCTGAGAGTGACAAGACATTTTCCTTAGGAATCTAGAGGATTTTAAAATAGACTATGTGGTATTAAAATGTAGAATAGAAAAGATTGCATTTTAAAAGTATTTTTAAAGTTTTCTTGTATCAGACAACATGATGACTTTGCAAACATGCTTTCTGCACAAAGAAAGGATGGGGCATTCTGAGTCTTTTCTTAGAGTTTAGTCTGTCTTCCGATGGAAAAATCACCAACCCAAAGTTTATGCACAATCATTGACGCTTTCTCCTCACCTCTTCTTGCATATACCTTTTTCTTGCAATATCCCTTCTGTACCAAATATGGTATGCTCGTCAGCTTCATTCTGTCCATGCAAATATAATCCCTCCATCAAGTTCAGGCTGTTGCACTTGCCTACAGCCCCTTTCTAGAGTTTTCTGATCCTCCGTAATCTCTCCTTCTGGAAACAGTTATTTCACCAGAGTACTTACTATATGCTTGTATGTTTTTATTGTTTTGCTCTTTTTTCTTGTTAGTTTTATCTCCCTGACATCATCAGATGTTCATGAGGCAAAGATCATATTTTATTCCCCTCTGTTATATCATGAGACTATATTGTTATTTTTCAACATATAGAATAACAGTTAAATTTAGCTACTGATAACATTATCTATAATAAGGTGGGAGTAAAGTGAAAGTAAAGAAAAAGTTTTCTGATAATATAACATAGAAAACAAGAAAGTGCAGTAAGAGACTTTCTCATTTTTAGAACTGATCATAATCTTATTTATGACTTCTCCTTTTCATCAGTGATTCCAGCTTCCCTGGACCTTTTGCCAGGACATCAGTTGGTCAAAGCTCTTTACCCACTGCAACGACCCATATCTCAGCTCTTCATGGCTCTGAACCCTTGGTGTTTCTGCCCGCTTGGGTGCCAGTGGTATTCCCTTTAGCTTTATCACTAGGACTGGCAGTGCAATTAAGTTTACCAGGCAATCTTCTGGGTAGTTTTTGTCTGTTTTCCTAGTGGCATGGACAGTTTGAAATGACCAACTATTAAATATTATTCTCAGCTTCCAATTCAGTCAGGCCATTAATTTTTCCTTGGTGGAAGAATTTCTCTCTGGATTACTAAAACCCCTAAAACAGCAAAGTACCGAGGAAAAAAACTAAAGTGACAAGAATATTGAGAGTGAGTTACTGTACAATAGTCAGGGATAACATTGCTACCTTAACCAATGGTTTCCAGACCCACGTATTTTACCCAGGGGAGGAAAATTAGTATCTGTTCATCTTTGGTTCAGAGTAGACAATAAACCTCACAAAACAAAATCCAATTCTGCAAAATTTCTCTCTTAACTGGTACCATTCCACTCTTGTCTAAGGCAATTTCTCTGAACAGTAAAACAGCTGAGAATGCAGTTGGCTGTAAGCAACAGTGGCTTAAATGGGAAAGGGGTTTACTTGACTCATTCGATTGGAGTCTGATGAAAGATGGCTTTCATGATAGCATCAGTGACATTTTCTGTTTTTGGTCCACCATCCTTAGTAGTTATACCTTCTTCTTCATGAATGTTGCCTTGTGGTTGCAGGACATCTGTGGAAACATCAGGCATCATGTCTGTTTTCCAACTAGCAAGAAGGTGGAGTGGGGGGAGGAAGAGGATGGGATCAGGAGATCAAAAACTTTCCCCCAAATTCCCAACAGACTTCTACTTCCATCTCATTGGTCTGAACTGTGTCACGTGACTTGCCAGGAAATTTAATAACTACATGGGTAATGGTGCTGACAGAATTATGAGAGGCAAGGAAAAAACATCAGAATAAGTCTCTATTTCAACAAGAATAAATTGCTGCAATTTAGAGGTTCAGGGAAGTGGATCTGTCACTGGCTGGTTTCTGGCTGGTTTCCCTGACCTATAGCATGAGATCTCAATCATTTTACTGGTATCGAATTGGGTACTTGGCTATAGAAATGGCCTGGTTGGCCATGGTGATGGGATATATATGTGGTAGAGTCCACCATGACCTCCTTCCTTATGATGCCATTGAGACAGCACTGGGCTGCCTGGGAAAGCAGTATATCCATCAGATGGGCTGTCCTGTCCACGTGGAGAAACTGGGGAAATGACCCCAGGATGGGTCCAAGTCTCACTATACCCACTGTGAGGACAAAGGAGTTTAGACATTAACACTTAGCTGTTCTATCCCAGACAGACCTTCTTCTGCAGGGGGTGTGTTCCGGAGAGACTTGCAATGAAATGCCATATTTTCCAGGTCCGGGCCCATTCTGAGACTCCATTCACATAACCCCTTCTCAACATTTCTTATCACCAACTCAAATACTCCTCTAAGCTCTTGACCATGAAACCACATCAAAAGCCACATATCAGGAATCAAAGGAGCTCATATTGGATCTGTTTTTCAAGGCAAAGGGAGAATAGAATTTCCAGTTAAGACTGTTCTATACTCTGCAGTATTTCAGGATGACCCCTGAAAATGACTTCCATTCCCCAGCACTCTCCTTCGCCTAGTGCCTGCCTATGTCACCTCCAAGGCAGGCCAAACTAGGCAATTCAATGATGAGTTGACAGGTATCACCATGCCTGCCTGTGCAGAGGCTTTTTAATTGCACAATCTTTTCAGTTTCACCAGGAAGCAGTATTGCTTCTTAATACTCTTTGGGTAGAGAGTCATTCAACCAATGAATTCCGCTAGGCTGTTAGTTCAAGGGCCAAGGGCCAATGTGGGGATTCTGATGGCCATTGAGGATGTCCAATTCATCTACACACTGGGCATTGGAGGGAATAATCACAGGATGTGCTGCAGTTTCGCCACACACGCTGCAAAGGCAAAGGAGATCAGAACGTTAACAGAAGAAAGTCTGACAAGTGGACCCATAACAAGTTAGATCCTGGGACCCTGGGATTTAGTGTTACCTCAGAGGCAGCATCTAAAAGAAATTACAATTTTCAGGATTTCCTTTTCACCTGGGTCAAGGGCAGGAGCAAAGTTCACACTATAACTGTATGGCGGTGAAAAAGGGACATTCCCCACAGGTACCCAGAATTTCTTTTATTCGATCTGCTCTGTGCCTGGGAACTGAGTTGTGCCTAGTGCCTGGGGAGATGCTGTGCCTCTTTATGGGGTGCTTGAGTCAGGCCTCAGGTATAGATCCTGCCTATCGTCACACAAACCCATCAGCTCAATTCCTGCATCCACAAGATAAAATAGCCACAGGACGATTCTGCAGGTCAGGCTATTTTCTGACATATGATTTCCAAATTAGGCATTCTGCCTATTATTATGATGATACCTACTTTACTTTCTACTTCCTCTCTTCTTGTCTTTGGCTCCTCTACAGTCAACACTGTCACTCTACAAAGCCCGATTATTGAGCACATTTTAAAGATTGGGTTGCTTCCCTCTCTCATCTATTCCTAACAATAAAGAAGAAGGTCATCTTTTGGGCCCTGTTGAAGGACTGCTGACAAAGTAGGTTGAACATTTCAATCCAGTTCCCAAAGTCCTTTAAGTCCTCCCTCCACATAAAACAAGGATCTTCTGGCCTTTTGATGTCACCTAGTATGATCTGCTATTTGATCTCAGTTTGAATTAACTAGGCCACCAACGGGTGAGTTATGGTTGCCATAACTAGGCATGCATACTGCGTGCAGACACTCTGGTGATTGCACCCGAATCAGTGGTAACTGCAATCCCATCCAAGGTTATGTTCTGCCCTCTTTGGGCCAATATCTTCAAAACATATGACATAAATTTCCCCCAGATTTTTAAAAATATAAATTAGGAAATCTCTGTCCTTCTGTCTGGGAATAACTCTTTCTTCCTTGCTCAGATGCCACATTTTATTTTTTGGACCACATTGAGGTCCAGTGCTGGCTACCATTCAATAATAAAGAGGAGAAGATCTTCGAGGAAACTTTAAAATAGGAAGCATATAAATACGGGTCGTAGTGTTCTTCGAGTCCTCTGAACCTCTGCAGATAGCCAATCCTATTCCTACTGTAAGTATGCCTCACTTTTCCAGCTGGTGCCTTAATCTCTACACAAAAGACTGAGTCGTATTGTTATTTGGATTGGAATTACAGTATAATTTAGGAGCTTAGAGCATCAATATCTGATTTTGGTTTCTGGAGTTCCCAGATCTGCGTCTACAAGCAGTAAGGAATTCTTTTCAGATGGTCACATTATGACATTGACTGCAAGAAGGAAATATGAATTGGGGGTGGAAGGGGAAGGTCGGGACAAGAGGCTGGGAGACCAGCTGAAAGACCACAGTGATCTGAATTAAAGAAAATTTTAGTTTAAACTAGGGTGGTGGCAATGGAAAGGAAAGGTATGGATAATTTCAACAGCTGTCTGGGAAGGAGGATCAGTAGGACTTGGTGACAACTGGATATGATGAGTAAGGTAATAAGAGGCTTCTAGTTTGTATAAACTGAATGCATCCCTTTACTGAGGCAGGGGACATCCGATGAGCAGCAGGTTTGGTAGGAAAGCTGATGAGTTCAGTTAGCTTCAGAGACTTTCAGTTTGAGATACTTTTGTTAATGAGAACCTCGGGAAAAGTTTGGTCTTTAAATTTTTATATTTACATTCTATAGCACATAGAGAGGACCAAGAAGGCATGAATCTTCCATCCCTAATCAAGAAACGTCATTATCCCTCTGACCCTGTTTTTCCTTCTATTTGGACAAGGAGGAGTTTTCTGCCAAAGATCTAGGGACTTGTCTACTTGTCTACTAATATTGATCCAATATTGGACACACCCTGTTATTACCATGTATGGAAACCTGCCTATTATAGCCGGTCATCTTTATTAGCTTGGCCACATTTTCCAGGCATCTCCAGTTGGTAGGAATTTGATGAATTAAAGAATGTAAGATAATCTTGTACATTATACAATGCCTCATAGACTCTGTGTCTCTAAAGCAGTTTCCCTTTCTGATTAGTGGATTTGAAAATTCAGCTTCACCCTCTAGTTCTCAAATGAGATTTCTTTCCTTCAGCCTAATTGCACCATGACTCTTTCTTGATTTTGAAGCTAACAAAACTTTCCCCAAGCACAATCTACTTCTAAATATTTTCTCCTAGACACTGAAAAAGGCTGAAAGCTTCATCTTGCTGTTCCCTCAGTAACTGCACAATGTTGTCAGTGAGAATGGCCTTGAATTCTGTTTTGGCCGCTGGTCCCCATTGCTGGTCTTTACCATTCACAGTCCTTCACAGAGGAAGCATGAGAAAAAATGCTACGTATTGTGCAAACCTGTGTTTCATTCATCATATCCCACCTTGGTGCATAGAGCAGGCCCACCTGTAAACACCATGCAAAACAACTTCAGGTCTTTATATATGTTTCACACAAAATATTTCTGGTAGTCAGACTTGCTTGGCCAATAAAAGAGGTTTGTAATTGATTTCTTTAAAAAGTCCATGCAGCACAATTCTTTTGGCGTTAGTGCCTGGCAACAGTCTTGGAGAGAGAATGAAATCTGGCTTGGCTGGAATTTATAGATCGCAAGCACAATCTGAGAAAGGGCTATTCCCATGTTCTCCATCTCAAAAAGATTGTCACTTGATTCTGCCCCCACCAGGCCAGGATGCTGGGAGCCACGAGAGAAGTAGCCAGGAAAAACATTCCCTTTCTTTATTTCTTTTGGATTCAACTTGTCCTGAAATATCTAGAGACAAAAATGACTTTTTTTGTTTTAGTAGCAGTATGTGAACAACACTCTTTTTAATATTTTTCTCTGAACTGTGAGCTACACATTCTCTCATTGACTGACTGTCAAGAGGTCAAACCTAACACATAACTCGTATTGCTAGATTCCCCCCAAACCAGTTCTTTTTCAAAAGAGTTTGCTTTAAAAACAGAATACACTTTTTATGAATTTTCTTGGGAAATTTTCTTTGGAAATGTATTGTGGGGGAGGTGGCAGTGGAAGGGGACCTTGTATTTATAATGAGCACTAAATTCTGGATGAAACGTGTGGTTTTTAAAAAGAGAATTTATGTTTATAGCCTATGGTTCATAGAGGCATATTTTTGGGTTATATTAATACATACTAAACATGAAATAAATGTTGAGGAGCTTTAGCCAGGCAGCCTAATGCGGCTTTGTCTATGTACCACAGCACTATTCAAAGTCATTCCAAGGTCAATTTTGAATTTTTACAATCCCCAGTTTCTGTAAGGCCTTAAAGCTGATCTGTATCTGAAACTCAAGTGAGTTTTTCCTTCTGTAGAGTGTCACTGAACCACAGAGAAAATAACTAATAATAAAGGCCACACAAGTGCATTATTCTAGGTGCAGCACTGAACACTGTATGCACTTAATCGTCTTTAATTGTGAACAAAGGCAAGGAGGCATGATGTCATGATGTGCTGCCCAGGAAGTCCAGCTAGGGGCAACATTTGTGTGTGGTTGTACCATGGGGTCATGGGAGGAAAATGTTGAGAGTTGAAGCTGGAAAGGTAAGCCAGCTGGCTGTTAAAAGATACCCGTGACCCATGCTAATTACCCTGGCCCACAAGGATGTCTTTCTCCCCATTTCTTCTTCCCTTTCTTTGGTTCTTATCTTCTTATATTTCATTCTTTCTTTAGCTCCCTTTCTTTTCTCTGCCAGTGACTGTGAACCCTCAGCCTCCCTGACTCCCTAGGGCTCTGTATCTGTCCATCAGTTTTGGCCACTCCTAACCTGTTTGGTGTGAACTGTGTCAGGGTAGCCGGGCTACACAAGGTATTGTTTTCCCCAACAGAGATGACGCAAAGAGGTATTTGGGTAGAACTATATTCTGTCCTTGAAATACTCTAGCATGCTAAATACCTTGATAAAATCTTCCCTTTAGCCATATTTCAAGCAGGGAGGTAGATACCCTGCTACATTGACATTCTCCACTATAATCCCCAGGACAATTGAGAAAGTCCCACCATGGTGAGAAGCTGCTATAATGTTTTCAGATGAAAGTGAGAGAATGGAAATACTCAACTTCTGTTGTTTTTGTTTTTTTTTTCCAAAAAAATGTTTTTTTAGTCTTGGAGGTGTTTTTCAGCTGAGGGTCACAGCTGTCAAGGTTAAGAGAGAACTGAAGCTCAAGAAAGGTAGATTGATTAAAAGAGTAATGAGCTAAATAGTTAAATTGGTGATTATTTCTGAGGGTAGCCAAGGAACTTATAGATATATGGTCCCTGAATTGTTGTCAATAAGCTTTAAGGGTAACTGGACTGCATATATCATGTGGAACATACGAAGATGAAACAAATATGAATCCCAAGGCTATAGGGGTATGAGTTTTGTTTCTACTGCTGGAATAATGCTAGCTGTGGATAACAGAAGGTGCGGTTTGTGAGGACATAGAATAAAGTTGTGATCACTAAGAGTCACATTTACTTTCACTTAGAATCCACGTTAAACTAGTTGCATTTCTTATTTTGGTTAGGTTAATCAGGAAACTCATAAAAAACTTAACAAAATCTCAATGAGGGGTTAAGAGTTCAGGTTCTGGAGTATTTTAGAGCTGCCTCCACTGTCTGATTGAACATTTTAATTGTCCCATGTCCTAGTTTCCTTATATGAAAAATGGGGATAATAACATGGCCTATTTCACAGAGTTATTACAAAATCTAAAGGAGTTAATGTGTATAAACCTCTTAGAAAAACACTTAGCACATAATAGACTCACAATATATAATACATATTAGGTGTTATCATAATTACGTGCATGTTAACTCTTTATGCTACCTGAAGAAATGTGGGCAGAACTGTGTGTTCCAGAGAATTTTAGCTCCTGGATAATGGAAGACCTAAAGAGTCCTGGTTGTTTCATTGATATCAACCTCAAGTGGGACTCTCTGGTTTGTATTCTTGGCCCAGACTCAATCTTTTTGCTAATAATTTGCATCATGATATAGGAGGAGAAGTACTTACTAAAATTTATAGCTGTAGAAAGCCTAGACAGATTAACTAAGTTGGAATATTAAAGCTGGAATTTAGTATTTATTTATTTAATATTTTTTAGCCAAATTTTGTCAACCAATAAAGCTGGAATTTAAAAAGAACTAAAAGTTGAGTTGGTGGGAATGTAAATTAGTGCAACCACTATGGAAAACAGCATGAGGTTTCTCAACAAGCTAAAAATAGAACTATCATATGACCCAGCAATCCCACTGGGTATATATCCAAAGGAGGGGAATTCAGTATATCGAAAAGATATCTGCACTCCTATGTTTATTCCAGCACTATTCACAATAGCCAAGATTTGGAATCAATCTAATTGTCCATCCATGGATGAATGGGTAAAACAATTGTGGTACATATACATAATAGCATATTATATAGCCACCAAAAAGAACAAAATCCTGCCATTTGCAACAATGTGGATGGAACTGGAGAATATTATGTTAAGTGAAATAAGCCAAGCACAGAAAGATCCATCTTGTATGTTCTCACTCATATGTGGGAGCTAAATATTAAAAACAACTGGTCTCATGGAAACAGAGAGTAGAATGATAGTTACCAGAGGCTGGGAAGGGTAGCAGGAAGGGGGAGATAAAGTTGGGATGCTTAATGGGCACAAAAATATAGTGAGATAATTAGATAGAATGAACAATATTTGATAGCACAACAAAGTAACTATAATCAACAATAAGTTAGGGTATACTTTGAAATAACTAAAAGAGAATTGGCATGTTCCTAACACAAAGAAATGATAAATGCCTGAGGTGATATATACCCCAATTATCCTGATTTGATTAATTCACATTGTATGCCTGTGTCAAAACATCACATGTACCCTATAAAGATACACAACTATTATGTAACCATAATAATTAAAAATAAAAATTTTTAAATAAAAAGAACTAAAAGTTGAAAAGATGGTTTGAGATGCACAAAATGTATTTTAATAAGTTTCAATGTGAAGCCTTACATTTAGGTTCCAAAAATTAGCTGTACAATTCTAGAGTAGTGGACATCCAATTCAGGAATAATTCATATAAAAATTAGGAATAAAACATTTTTTAAATCACTATAAATAAAGGATGTCCAAAAGCTAATGCCATCTTAGGCTAATGTATATAACTAAACGGTCATCCTTACACTGTGCTCTGGGCTGGTCGAACCCTTGGGGAACACTGCACTTGGTTCTAGGTCATGTAGATCAGAAGGGACATGGGTATGCAAGAACTCTAAAGGGGGCATAAGAGAGCTGGAGGCCAAGACAGGGGATCAATGTTTGAAGGAATTTGGAATAATTGGCCTGGAAAAGAGTTAATAGTCAAGGATTTAGGATACCTATTGTTAGATATCTAAAAATACTTAAAGGGGGAGTGTTGATCCAATGCATTGCATAGAACCTCAGAGGGCAAACATAGTACATAAATGTGGAAATTACGGTGAGCTGGATTCCATTTAATGTTTAGGAAGTACTTTGTAAGACATTGGAATGTCTAAGAGTGGAAAATGTTGCCTTGTAGAGCAGTGCGCTGCTTGTCACTTGAAGTGTCTACATACAGCCAGCAAGACATCAGTGTTAGAGAGGAGATTGTGTCAGACAGCATCTAGCATTCTCTCCATGCTAAGATTCTTTGATTCTTAACCCAGTAGCCCTCTCTCTCTACTGGATCCATTGTGGATAAGGAGAAATTCAAATATGATCAGTTATGAGCCAGTCACTCAGGATTGAAGGCAGAAACACAGCCAAACAAAGCACAGAGCCCTGGAAATGCAATCTTCTACAGTAATAAGTAACAGTTAAAAACAAAACAAAACAAAAAGGAGGCCTCACATAAAAACACCCTTCAAACAAACAAACAAACAAAAAATCCCAAGGATCTTGTTTAAGAATTGTGTAGAGAAATCCAAGAGGGTGTGGGGGGTGGGTAGGGAGATGAATGTTTGCAATAAGCCATGAAACAAGGTCCAGGAGAAGTAGATGGAATCAGTGTTAAGAGTACAATTAAGGAGAAAAGCAACAACCTATACAGTATTCGGATATGGAAGATGAGGAATGCCTGTGGACCATAAAAATTGGAAAAGTCAGAATTAATCTTCCCACAGGAAACCAGCCTATGTTCAGAGGTATCCAGAGGGATTGAGCTGGGAGGGCTTTTATTTGATTCCTTTTGGAAGAGTACCTGGAGGTGTGGCTTTTCTCTCCTTTTACCTGCCAGAGATATAGACAAATGTGCAATTCTAGCTGGAAAACACATACTACTAGACATCCAAAGGGAGGAGAAAATGTAACCAATTCAAAAGAAAGAGTAGTTAAAAAAATTGTTTGGAGGAATAATTCCTTCCTGTACTCTGTAAGAAAGGGATGTTTTCGGAGACAAGAGTTGCCTAACAAAGGTGAATTAACAAGGAGGATGCCAAAAGCAATCATCTAAGCAGCAAAGAATTTGGAGACTGGTTTAAGAAGACTGGGTTGAAGCATAACACTCAACTGATGCCAGGGCCAGGAAGTTCATTAATAAGAAGGGAGAGGGGACAAGCATAATAGATACAATCTACTTACCAGAAAGCAAAGTTAATAGACGAAATAAAGCAAGGTGGGTGTGTAATGGAAGTAGAAGCAATTAACTTTGAAATGGCAGGGTTTGTAGGGGGCAAGGTAAGCAGACTGAATAATTTTGTTTGGAACAGGAAAAGGAACGTGATGGAAAGACTGATAATTACAGGGTAGAAGAATGCTCCCTTTCAGGATACAAAACATTGTTAGGAGACCTGGGTGGAAAAAAAAAAAAGATGGCTCTGAAACAAATGTGTGAAACAAAATCTTCAAATTCAGGATGATGGATGAGGATGCAAAATCAATAGCACAAGTTTATTGAGTGCCTAATATGTCCCAGGCCCTATGCTCTACTAAAGATTGCTTTTCTTTGAGAAGCTCATAGTCTAGGTGAGAATAATAATAATAATAATGTTTGTTGAGAGCTCCCTAAGTGCCAAGTCTTGTGATAAATTATTAATACATCACATAATAATAATCTCATTTAATCATCAAAGTGACCCTTTCAAGTAGGCATAATACTGTAAAGATGAAGACATGGATACAGAGAGGGTTTAAATAGTATGCCCAACTCCTCTTTGTAACACAAGAAATCAGTAGAACTGAGAAATGAATTTGGACACTTTGACTCCAGAACTTGTGATCTTAACCACTATTCTATTACCCTACTGGAACAGAAAACCCTTTAATGGAGTCATTTCAGGGTTTCAGGGTGAAAAGTTTCACTTTTCAAACTTCAGGCTAAAAGTTTCCCTTGCCCTCAAATATCTCCTCTGAGAGAGTAACACCATGCCTGAAACGCCGCCATTAGACGTTTCTCCTTTAGGGTGGATTCGCTATGGAAGAGGAAACTTATTAAACTAATACTGACCACTGACTCCTTAGAATTTATCTCCATTCATTCAACAACCATTTCCTGGGTTTACTATGTGCTAGAATTGCAGCATACATTATGGATGCAGAGACGAATTAAATGTTTTCCCCACCCCCAGGCCCAGCATGTTCAGGATACTGTCCAGTCCCCTGGATCTGCATCACTGTCTCTCCCCTGGATTCCTGCAGAAGCTTCTGAACTGGTCTTTCCATTCTGAGCCTTTTCCATTAATTCCCACATGACAGTCACAGTTGTCAGTTTAAATGCACATCTCAGCTTGTGAGTTCCCTATTGGAATCCTTTGATGGTTTTCCACTGCTCTTGGGATTAAGACTCAAATCATTAAAATGGCCTACAAGGTCTGGCACGATCTGGCCTCCACCTAACTTTCTCGATTAACCTTGCTGTCCTCTGCCCATCACTCTTCCAGTGTCCCCATGATATCATGGTTCTTTCCAAATTGGTTTTGCCCACTTAACTCCTATTCATTCTTTGATCTCCTTTCCAATGTCACCACCCTAGGAAGTCTTCACTGAGCTGCCCTCTAACCCCTCCAACACTAAGTCAGCTCCTCCCCTGTTATTTCATCTTGTAGCTCCCTGTGTTTTCACCTTCCAAGCATTTACCATGGTTCATATGATTGTTTGATTAATGTATGGCTCTTTTAGTAGACTTCATTAAGACAGGAATTTTGTTTTGCTCACATTTGTATCTTCACATATAGAAGATGCCCAAGAAACATTGATTGACTGAATTAATGAATCTTTTCCTCTTAGCAGAAGGTATTTGTTATTCTTCTCCTCCAAGACTTCTATTTCTTTTGCTATCAATTTCCCACTGTCTTCACTCTCCTCACAGTTTATACCTAGGCATGTCTTCTATTGCTTCATGGCTTGTGCATGAGGTCATCTCTCTCTCTCTTTTGCCTTCTACTCCACTCTATTTTCTCCTCTCCTCTCTGTATATTTGGCATTTAAACCCTCTGAGTGATTCCTATAATGGTTCAATTGGTTGTTGTCCAGTATAGAGAAGCAACTTGGGCATTTTATAAGCTACCTTAGAAGCTGCTAGAAAGCCAACTGATGGCCGTCTTTGGGTCAGTGGCCAATTTCTGATCCAAACAGATATGGTCGTGGTAGCAGGGTTATAGAGTACCAATAAGCTGAAATCTATATGTAAGGAACTGCCTGTACCACTTTCTTCAAAAGGTTTCTTGAACATGGCAGACTTCTGGAGCCAGAACCCAGCACAGCATTTGGAAATACTATACATTCAACTAATCATTGAATGATGAATGATTAAATAATTGAAAAATGACTGAGCTGAAGACATATAATAGTAACATCAGAGCTTGGTGCTTCACTTAGAACTTATACCTCCTGTACAACATTATATCTCAATAAAACTATTTTTTAAATGCATAAATACAATTTTTAAAAAGAACTTATACCTCCTGATATACCTGGAAAGGTAGGTATAATATACTTATTATACTTACCTTTCCAGGGCTCATTTTTGGCTATACCATTTTGTATCTAAATGATAAAGTGAAATAATTAAATAATTAAATAATCAAAAGGTGAACACCTAGAGAAAGTGAGCAGACTCTGAATGTAATGATATCATATTGTAAAGGACCCTTTGTTTTATTTGTTTGTTGTTTTGTTTCCTTGCTTTTCTCGTTTAATGTTTCTCTCTTCTAACTCTGGAGGTCCTATCTAAACAAAGGTGGTTCAAGGCTTTCTCTGGGTGAAAACAGTCATCTCCATTATCTGCCACTCTCTGGAATACTTACGTACTTACTATGCAGAAAACTGTGGTTTTCTGAACATTTTATGTTCCCTGGTACAAATTATGGGTGGGGTTTTTCTGGATTCTAAAACTTATAATACCATTGTATGCCATGGCAATAAAATTTTAAAAATGAAATAAGAGAAAGGAAGAACTTGCTTAATTTTATATTTTTAAAGATACTTTGGAGCAGGCAAGTGGAAAAAAAAATTTAAAAACCTTCTCCACATATTCATGTCTAGTAAGAACCAGGGAGGGCCTAAAAGCAGTGACGCACAATTGAGACTCCCTTTGTGACTGAAATGCTGAGATCATTCTCTCCATAATTTATTCTTTACAATGATTTTGTTGACATTTAAGATAAATGAGGTTATCGGGGTCTTCTTTTGGGAACAGGTTATCCTAGATTACACAGTCACTTGCCTCCACTCTGTAACTGTGGCGGCATAAAAGCAGGACACTTAGCTTGTCTTTTTTAGTTCTTCTCCCTTGAACTTTGTTTTGTGGGAATTCTGAAGTTGCTCTTGACAGTTAAACTAATATTTTTTTCCACTCAAGGGAATAAACCCAAGCACAGCCTTTGGGACAAATAGTGGGCTTTTTGTTCTCCCACTGAAAGCCTCTGGGTTTGGTGGCTGATGAATCACTCTTGGTCCAATCCACAGACAAAAGCCCTTCTGATTGGCTGTCGCTGGGTCAGGTTCCCACCCTGCCTTATCTCTGCCGCACCCTTGTAGGCTAACAATAAGACTGGGTGTAGGGCCATGTTAGTTTAGGGAGAGATAGTGTGGCTTAGACTGAGTCTTTGCCTGGTACCTGTTAAGGTCTGTATTTCACTCTAGTGATGTCAAGTGAGACAAGCGATGGAAAAGCACTTTACATGGACAAAAGTGCTATACACAGTGGGGAATATAGCCAACAAGAAAGAATCCTATCTATGGACAAGACCGGTGTGATCTTAGAAGCTCATATGCTATAGGCTGAAGAATTTGAGGAAATCCTTTTTATGGCTACTTTAGTTGAATATGGCTTTGCAAACATAGCCTTTACACAGTGAGCATTCAAAAAGTGTGAGTTACTGCCTCTAAGAACTGAGTTATATTAAGGAAAAAAGGTGCACTCGGGTTAAGAAATGACAGGGAAGAATAGTTAGCTGAGGAATGTGCAATCTCTGCACTTGCTAACAAAGAATGCAGGCTCCAAAAAGAGCACATATTAGAAGATGTGCCCCAATCATCTCATTTTAAAGAGGAGAAAATTTAAATTCAAGAGATTGAGGAACTTGTTTAATGCTACCTAGCAAGTTTGTGGCAGAACCATAATGAGAACTCAGATCTTCTGACTCCTAGTTGTCCTGAAAGGAGTATCAGCCTTGGTATCTGAGACCTGGATTCAAGTCCTGGCTGTCCTACTTACTATGCGTTCTGAAAGCTTTCTAATCCCACAGTATGGCAATAAATAATTCCACTTTGCTTGCCTCCCAGGGTGGCTGTAAGGATAATATATGCCAAAGTATTTTGCCAAGAGTTATATAAGTGCAGGGTTATGTTGCATTTGTTTGCTTAATTCAAAGTATTACCATATGATACTATCTGTTTGATAAGGCCAACTTTGTAAATAATAAAATAATGGCAATGAAAACCTGTTTTGTCATTTTCTTTTACCCCTAGAGTCTGGCAATAGTACTGGGCACACACCCTGTGTATAATAGAGCTCAATAAATACTTGATGATGCATCAAAGAGCGAGATTTATGAAATGTAAATGTATTTGTGGCAAGAGAGCATGCTTAAAAAAAATTTTCTTTCAGAGAATATATGTAAATAGACTATAATCCAAAATCAGTGTTGCTTATTAATGTCTTTCATATCATGGATATTAACGAGTTTCCTTTTAAAATGATCAAGGGGATAGATAATTTCTTGCTTGTAAAGAGATATTCTACATTATCAAATCACAAATTTTGCCCCGATTTCAGGTCCAGACTGAAATCAATGTAACTTTTTCAGGATCTCAGCAGGTTCATCATTGATGTTCATTCTAATTCTTTGTAAACTCACTATAGGTTTATTGGAAAATGACCATGGAGCAATTGTTGTCCTTTTGAAACACGTAGATAGGCAATATTCACCACACCACTCTCTTCACATGCTTAGCAAAGACATGCTGTAGAATTTTAAGTGTTATGATACAAATTTTTTATTGAGTTTAAATTCACATGACATGAAATCAATCTTTTTAAAGTATACAATTCAGTGGCATTTAGTACAACTACCACTTCTGTCTAGTTCCAAAACATTTTCATCACCCCAAAAGAAACCCAGTACCCATTAAATAGTCACTCTCCAATCCACCCCCATACCAGAAACTACCTATCTCCCCTCTTTCACTATGGATTTACCTATATGATCCAATTTGATTGGCTTATATTGTTCTATCTGGCAATATTTCCTTTAACTTCTTACTGATTCTGAGAAAGATGGTCACTTTCTATTTTCATTTTCTTGCTACAAGATTGAGATAGAATTAAAGAGAAGATAATTGACTTGCCATAGTCCCCTCAGAGAGGCATTGGCTGATAATGCCAGAAATGTAATAGACCTTGACAGATTACATGGATATTCAGCAAGGAGAAAACTACAGGTTAGCATCTGTCCGTTCATTTATACTAGTCAGCAACCCCAGAATAGCTTGGATAGGATGGGCAACAATGTTCATTCATTCATTCATTCAACAAGAATGAGTACCTAGAATGTACAATTTCCTGGGCTATGTATTGTAAATGATTGCTGTATGCATTGCTAGTCACAGTTCCTAAATGCAGAGAGTTTTGCAAGCACTGGCTCTTGCTACTCATGATATGCTAAATAAATATTACCTTCTTAGAGAGGGATCCTTTAAATACACACACATACACATACACATACACATATACTTGTTTGTTAACATTTGAAAACCAAAGCTCTTTTAGCTGAACTAGCGGTTTTCTCCTAAGAAGGGTTTGCAAATGCCTAATAACATAACCTGGTATACACAGAGAGCTCATTTCATGTTCTCTCTGACCATAGGTAGGTGCTCCTCAATGCCTGATAGAGTTGACTATCCGACTAGTTTAAAAGCCTCTTCATCAAGAGATCTGCAAACGTGCGTTTATATAGTCTCCTACTGAAACAGGGCCCTTGATGCCTTGATGTCTAGCCCTTCCTCTTCTGTATGTGTCACGCATGTGTGGGCATAAGACGTGATTCGAACAGAGTGCTAAGGTTTGAAATGAGGAAAATGGAAGGACCTAGGCAGTTCATTGGTGCTTCTGGGAAAAATTATTTTTGGTATGAATTTGGGGTTAATTTAACCCATTCTTTGTTTAAAAGAAATCAAATTATTCATGGAACTAGGACCTGGGAACCCCCATCCCCTCCCAATATCATGGTCTGCCTGGGCCTTCATGATAAGAAGTTTCAGGTTATTCTATTGAAATGCAAGGGAGCAAAGAGTGTTTGTTATCTGTTGCTTTCAAAGGCCTCTAAGTGGTGAAATACTATCCGAGAGAGTGAAAGAGATACAAGACCAGACTAGCAGGTGTTGATCCAAAAAAAGGTGAAAACATTCTCAGCACAGACTTACAGCCAGTGTAAATTTATTTTTGTGCCTTCAGGTAGGGAATGCCTAACAAATGGAACATTATCTACATGTTCGTCTTATGGAATATGTTTAAAAACTTTATGGTATTCATGTTAAAAGAAACAGTTAATTATGTATCATAATACCAAATTCTCTCATATAGGAGAAGAAAATCAAAGGTTAATCTTAAGGTTAAGATAAAAAATACTAATTTTTAGTTAAGGTCAAGAGATTTTCAGTTTTGAAGAAATTTGCTGCTATGCTATGGAATCTTTTATTATTGAGCCCACTGCCTGCTCTTTGGATGAAAGTGCTCACATTTGTTGGTGTACCAGGGAAAGGACTCTGCTTTGACCTTGAAAAGGAATAAGGGAAAACATTCTTCGGCTATTTTTGTTTGCTGTATTTTTCACTGAGCTCTGGTGACTGTATCAAGATTCTGCTTCAGAGGTGATTAGTTTTTCCCCAAATGGTCCTAAGCTTTGAAGACATTTATATTATACTACATATATACATATACATATATATACACACATATATATATATACAGAAATTCTACCTCTCCATTCCTCTCTGATAATCCCTTTTTCAAAATTAAAAAAAAAAATTGTTTTCTTTAGGAAGGCTCCCTGACTTAACTCATATACTACGTGCTCTTGTACCATGCCACATGGAATTCATTTGTGTGAGTTGAAATCTTGTTTTTGTTGGTTGTTTCCTTTGAGGATATTGTTTCAGCGTTTCCAATTAAGTGGATGCCTGCTTAGGATGAAGATGGTACTTCCCCAAATTTGGTATCAAGGAGAGATCTGGTCGTGCAGGGAATACTCAGTGGATACTGACTGGCTCAATCCAAGGCCACTATGTTTTCTGCTCTCACTTCTCTTCTTATATTTTACTCATGTGCACCAAAGGTTTTCAGAGTAAAGAAAGTGTCCCCTGCACAGTCACTGAAGGAAGGGGAGAGAGAAGGAAGGAGGGAGAGAGCAGGAGAGGCGATTGTGGTGGGGGGGAGAGAGAGAGGGGACAGAAGGAGAAGGAGGAGGAGGGGAGAAGGGGGGGGAGAAGGAAAGGAAGGACAGGAGGAGAGAGAGATTCTCTCTACATATTAGCCCCTAGGCTGCCCCAGGGGTATACTTGATCAGCTCACATTTTGATATGAGAACAATAATTGGTCACAGTTTTCATGGGTGATGTACTAGAACTAAAGCATTACAGTCCAAATAAGCCCTGGAATCTTAGATGATCAGTCAAAAAAAGTAAATGATGAAAAAGGGGAAGGAGGTCACATGGATGTCATTGCCTCAGCTCTGAGGGATTTAAAACACCTCTCTAACACCCCAGGTCTCCAAATCTACAGCTAGTTTTCTGAGTTGTTTGGACTTTTTCAATCTCTTATTTTTCATGGTTCTTCCAACTAAAGAGTCTTTGCATAGCCTATCTGAATTGCTTTGCTCCTTTCTCTTTATTTAGTTAAGTTTACTTGAGTTCATTCATTTAATAAACATTCATGGCATGTTGAACTTTGTGCCAGACCGAGTTTCAGACCTTAAGGATAATGTGACAAGGAGACAGGGCAACCTACCCCCATGGGACTTAAATCCCAGTATGTAGAAACAAACAGTAAATATGATATCTGTGGCTGTCTGCTTGCCTACAGTGTCTTCTTCAAACTTTAGCTCAAGCCTCACTTCCTCTGGGAGGTCTTCCTTGACAATTATTTCCACATGCTAGATGTCAAATTCTTCTATTAAAAGTTCCTGTATTGTAATTTTACATATGTTTGTGTGATTATTTGATTAAAGCCTGTATCCTCCACTACCCAGGAAACTACACGAGGACAGAGATTTTGTCCTTGTTCCCACCATATTCCCAGCATTTAGCACAGTACCTGGCACATGGCAAGCACTCAATAAATACTTTTTGAATAAATATATGTGTAAGTGAGAAAGTGCATGATAAATTCAGATATTTTATAGAATGTTCAGATGAGTTTTACAATTCCAGGGAGAAGTAAATGAGGAAAAGGGGAGGGAAGTCAAACGGATCCCATTGCCTTATAAGAAATGTAAGGCGCTTTCCCCAAATGCCTTAATCAGCTACACATTTAGCTGGCATTAGTAGAAATTCAAGTGGAACAAAATGAAGGAGGCAAAGTAGGCTGGTGTTGGGAAATACCAGCAGGTCAGTGGTATACCTAGAAGAGGAAAGGACAGCTGTTAAGGAGGGTGGAGATTTCCAAAGATAAGTCCTCTCTCCCACCTCGTTGCCAAGATCCAGTCAAATCATTATCAGTTCTGTTCTGAACTTGGGAAGATCCTCTCTTTGGAATTACTTGAACAGCATTGAACATGATTTTCCAATGCTAGATTTGGTCCATGAAATTGGTCCTGATTCCTTTCATCTTATAATTTAACAGCATCCCCAACTCTTCTTGCCTGGAGAAGTCTACTCCATTTTCCAGTGGGATCACCTTAAACACATAGAAACTCATATTCTGTTCAGAATTTGGACTCAATTCTTTACCTTATTTGGCACATAGACAAAGCCAATGTGGGCTTATAGTAGCAGCATTTTAGGTCTCCTTAGCATACTGCTGTGGGGAACTGCTGAGGAAGTGGTGGTTAGCAATGGAATGATAATGCATATTATGTGAGCTGACTTCTGCTGGAGTAGTATTTGTAATGCTGAGTATGGTATAATATCTGTGAAGATTGTTACCACAGTTATACTTTATTTTTAAAAAATAATACTGGAAACTTTAATTTAAAACACCCCAACTAATTCTATACTGAATTACTCTCTCCAGGATGCCTCTGACCATAATGATCCTCTTCCCCTACTCAGTAAAAGGGGGATGGAACTAACATTTATTGCTTGCAATCATGTGCTGAGAGTTAAGTACAGTTCCCATTTTGTCTGGGGAAAATTTCTACATAAAATGGACTTAGAGAGTCTAAATACCTTGCCTAAGGACATAGCTATCAAATATCAGTGCTAAATTGTAAGCAAGCCCAAGATAATCTTTTTTCACAATAAAGTAGCATCTTTGAAATCTTATTGGAAATAAATTGTTAAAGGTATTTTGTCTTGAATAATTACTGCTTTTTGTCACTTGACAAATATTTGGAAAATAGCAGGATATTTTCAACAAGAAAGATGTAAGGATTCTTTTTGTTGTTTTTTTTAATAGCTATGCTGAATTTGGGAGTTTCTCCTTATAATATAAAATTATTTATGTAATTATACAGATAAAAGTTAGACTATGAGATAAAGACATGAAAATACTTTAAAATTAAATTATTCCATTATTAATACTATACTTTGGGTTTAGATAATATTTTAAGAGCATCAACGAAAAAATAAAAACATGCTGGAAACTCAACTTGTTGGTTTTTATTATTTATTGGAGAGAAGGCACCTTGGGCTTTCCAAATCTGGGGTTTTTTGGAGATATCAACAATCATCAAAAAAAAATGATAAAGATGTGTGGTGATGGGTATGTTAATTTGCTTAATTTAATCACTCCACAATCCAACATAATATCAGAATATTATGTTGTATACCATAAATCTATACAAGTTTTTATTTGTCAATTAAAAATAAATTTTGCAAAAAAAGGCCTTTCTTCAGATATTACCAGTGAGGTGGTCCCTCTTCATGAATCTTTAGGAAAATTAAACACAAAACAAGCAAATAAAACAACTTTTCAATAGAAACCTATAGACTGTGGTTTATATGCCCCCAAATCTCTCTGTATAATTCTAGCCAAATACTCTCTTTCTAGTTATCTCTCTTCAAATTCGGTATTTGGTGAAGGAAATTTATCTTTTTTCCCCTTCTACTTGGCTTTTTTTTTTTTTTGATATTTGAAATAATGAAATATTTGAAATGGTGTTTGTACTAGTAGTTTCTTGATCCAATAGCTGTGACATTGACTAAAAGAATACTGTAGGTAAATGAACTCACAAAACTGTCAAATTTATTATACTGGACAAATAACTGACCTACATTCCAAATCCTGAGGATTAAAGTCGTACTACAGTTGGAGGTCGTGAAACCCCAAGTTAAACATATAACTTTATTTTCTTTTTCTAAAAAAGAAAATAAAAAACTTTTTCTAACCTTGCTAATGGTAAAGCTCTGTTTCTGTTACTAAGCTATTTCTACGATAGGTACTTTCGTCTTTAATGAAAGATCCTGAAAAACACTTACTTTGGATTCATTTTTGTCTGACACTAAACAATTTTTTATTTTTTTCCTGTAGTGAGAATTGACTTCATGAAAGGCATTAGTCTGCTTCTTATTTCCAAGGGGTCTTGTTAAAATGGAACTAAATATGCTATATGTTGATATGTTCCAAATATTGGCTCACAGGTACACTCAGGTACTCAGCCTCACTCCTGGTGAGATTGTTAATGTCACTAGTTGAGAGAATTTTAATCTCCAAGATCGACCTCTTGCAGAAACAAAGGGGGAGGAGGAGAGAGAGAGAAAAAGTACACACCTGCAACCTATTTCTTTTTGAAGCAAAGCCTTTGAGCAGATGGAAGATGAGAGAGAGAAAGAAAACAGGCCAATTGCCAAGAGAGGTTTGTTTACAATACAGGCAAGTTCCTTCAGAAGTTGATAGGGCACTCGCTGTTGTCATGGAAATGAAGAGAAATATTGCCGCAGGGTTTCACAGAACAAATTCCTACTACAAATGTACCTGGATTTAAAGATGATGGAGATGTGCAGGGGGACAAAGAGGTTCCTGAAGAAGTTTAAAGTAATGCTTTCCTCCATATCTTTTCAGCACATTCTTCAGAGCCTGAGGATTCCCTGCCTCGTGGTACGTGGTATGCAAAATAGGAAATCAAAATTAATGTTGCTGTTTTTCTGTATTAAATGGAATTCCTAACAGGAATAAGAGAATTAGACAGTATTCAAGTGAGGAGTCAATGGTACATGATATATTTCAATTTTGGAACGCTGACTATTGTTTATAAGACTTCTGAAAGGTAAATTATCATTATCAAAAACAAACCGAAAAGCTGTTTTTAGTGCTGACTGCAGTACCACAGGTAAAGTGCCTGCACCTGTAGTGTCCTACAGTACGCTCTCCTAAGTGTACAAATACCAACTTTTAACAAGTTAAAAATAATTTATCCTCCCCCCCGAGCCCAACCCCCCAAAACAAAAACAAAAAAACCCTCAACTGAAAATTTGTTTCCTGCTTCAAAGTCTAATCTCTTCTTTAATTTTGACCACTATGATTTTCTACTCTTTTTTTCCCCAGAAGACAGAAAATCTTTCCATAACTTAGTTTTCTGAAATGTAAATTGTTTTGTGGACAAAAGTTAGTACTGCAAATATCTTTAGCTTTCCAAATTCCCTATTAGGAAGTGCTTAGTAAGCTATTTCCTTGCTGTCACCCTTCCTCTGACAGTCCCAGCAGAGGGTAATGTCATTTTTTCCTTTTCCTATTCCCACCTCGCACCCTCTTATCCCGCTAAATTTATTTTTAGGCTTTAATTGAACAAAGCAACACCTGTGTTTTTTATTAGACTTCAAACTCCAATCCATTTCTTCAGCTGCCTACAGCGTTGTTTTCATTGACAACAGGTAATTAGCAACTTCACACAGATTGAGAAAAAACAATCCAGAAGCCTATAGAATCCTTTGCTGCCTATTACTCATATTAAATTAAGTTTAGATGCTAGTGATCAAAAACTTGACGTTGTTTATTAGACATTGTAGCACAAGGTTAAAGAACAAGCAATAAGAAACTAAGTTAGGGAATCTATTTTATCTTGTTGGCCCTTGGCATTAACCAGCTGGATAACTTAGAAAACTTACCTAGCCTACTCTAATTTTACTTTTTCTTAACTCCACCAATCAGATGTTGAGGTGTTTAATATCTTCAGTCCCTTATAATTTTATTATTTTATTATTCTGTAAGAATTGCTAGGTAGACAGTGAGGGACTCTGGCCCTCCTGGGGACAAAGGTGGGCACCCCAAGCAATTGCCATATCTGGGGGACGAGGGAATGTCCTACCAATCTGCCAATCAGAATTTAGCGCGCCCATTTGTTCACCCCCAAATGGGCTTTCAGGGAGGCTCATGGGAGATCTGCATGCGTAGTAAGACTTAGGTCATATAACTCCCAACTGTCCAACAAAGTGGTTCGATGGTGACGTCTGAACCACAAGGAGGGCCCAATCCAGACACTATAAAACAAGACCCCAGACCATAACCAAGGCCCCATTTGTTATGACAGGGGGTCCATCTGTCATCTGTGGTGAACATATCTTGCTCTTGGTCTGTAAACCTACCTTGTCCTTCCTCAATAAACTTTCTTTCATGCTTGCCTTGCTTTTGGTGTGTCTGGTCGTTTTTCGGCCAAGAGCACACCAAGAACTGAGAACAGACTATGACCCAACAGATTCATATACAATTCATATAATAATATACCTATTTTCAATATGGCTTATAAACTTTTAGAAACTGTAAATCATCATTATTGTCTTTTTTCCTACTGTTCCCTCTGTCATCTCTCACACTCACACAACGCTGTCTCAACATTATGCCGTCTGGTAGGATTTGCTATAGTTCCCTCCAGGAAGAGTCTCCCAGAGAGTGTGCTCAAGATCTGGCATATTCAGAATTACCTGTAAAGGTTTACCTGGGATCCTCACCTTCATTATTCATTAAGGTCACTAGGAGATGTGAAGACTTAAACAAAGGAACCAGGGCAGACCAGAGGATGGTAGCGGGGAGGTGCTCAGTGTTTGAGCTTGGGCCCGAGGAGATTCCTTTATAAATATTGATTGTGTCTCTTAGAAGCTATGTGACCTGGCACCAGCTACTTAAGCTGTCTGTGCTTCTGTTTCCTCATTCTAAAACACAGAGACATAAATAGTACTCACCTAAGTTGGTTGTTTAAATGGGTTAATACGTGTAAAATGTTTATAGCAGTGTCTGGCAAAGAATAAACCGTCATCTAGTGTTAGCTTTATCACAGGGGAAGGAAAGGTTCTCGGGGATCCGTGGATATATTTTCTGATGATTTTCAACTCCTGGTATTTCCGGAGTTGCTAGATCTTTTCCTACTTTTTAATTATTTTATGTATTTGCTGATCATTGGTTTTTCCCCCCTCATTTCTTTGTTTATTTTGCCTCCAAGTTATACATTTCATATTCTACCTAAACCAATCTTAATGAAAGGAGAAACCCTTTCCCATTCTTGCATTATCATAGGCTTCTGAAAAGAGAAGGAAGGTAATTAGCTCATCTTACTTCACTGAAATATATTGCCCACCTAAAGGCAATTAGTAGTTCTGTGGTTCAGGAAAACAGGATATTGATTTTTTCTTTCTTTGATCCAGTGGAACAGTTGACATGTTTATGCTTTATTCTGCATCGCAGAAACTTGGAAGTGGGACCCTGTTTCACAAGTAAGGCCAGCCTTGTTTGTGTATAATGGAATATTACAAACCCAATAGGAACTCAGAACATGTTTATTAATGGTTTTTCTTGTTTTAAAATGAGGGATTCTGAAACATGCTCCAAATAAGGTTGATGATTTTTAAAAGCAGTAGCAAGAGGAAATGTACGAGATGAGAAAGTGTTCTTTCTCATCCGTGGGTGTTCCTACACCCCTTCTCTTCTGAATCGTCTCTCTCTGCCTCCCAGTGTTGGGCTAGAGACAGGCTTCCGTTATTGCTACTTTCCCAGTTAATGGTGTTAGTGATCTACGGCCGGGGCCAGTGAATTTTAAAAAGAAATTCAAGAAGGTCTGGGACCTCTTCGTAACATATATTTAAGGGGAAATAACTAGCCCATGTTTTGGGTGAGTCACATTTTAGCTTCTTCACATAGTCTAAGATAGGGTAATGAGAGAGCCTTGGACCTTGTACTTCATTCTCTGTGCCTCAATTTCATTTGTAAAATAGTGATCATAGCACTATCCCATTGATGAAGATTAAATGTGTTTGTAAGCCAATGATAATAATGCTTGTCGTAAAGTTAGGGCTCATAAAATGTAGCTGTTACTATTATTCTCTTCTATATGTTACTCTCTGCAGCTGTGGTTTGTGGGTGCAAGAGGTCATTGCTTATCCTATCCTCAGAATCTTTCTGTGGCATGTTCACCATGAGCCCATCACCCACTTCTTTTGGGAACGTTTGGCCTCTGTGTTATAAACAGATGATGGCTCTCTCCTTGCCTCATAAATGGACTGGAACTAGAAGTAAGAAACTAGCTTGAATTAGGATCTGTGAATTCTCTCATTTTCTTGGTAAAGTAGAATTGACTTTATTCCAAATATTGTTGGTTTCTTTTATAAGGGAGAAAAGATCTGGCCCCAGTTTTTTGGATGGGTTTGAATCTTGTTTGGTTTTTTTAATCACCAAAGGAAGATTGATTTTATTTCTCTGGAATAGACTTCAGTTTATATTCTGAAGTCTTAATTGCATCTGGAAGCCAGAGGCTGAATGGTCATCATTTTATAGCAAGTGTATTGGGCAGGGTAGATTGGCTGCTATGGTAACCCCCAAATCTCAGTGGCTTGTCACACTCACTTTTAATTTTTTGCTCACAACACAGTTAGGTACAAAACAGGGGTGGGGGTTCTAGTGCCATTCAGGGCCTCTGCCACCCACTCAGTCCACAAGTTCCTCCACTGGACTCTGTGCAGGTAATTAGCAGATGCATGAAGAAGACGGTGTGGTAGATGCACAGCAGGCTTACTAGGCTCCCTTATAAAACTTGCTGGACAGAACATATTCCTCTTCTTCCCACAGTCCTTGGTGCAGAACTCGTCAGAGGGCAGCACCTAACTTCAGGCAAGGCTGGGAGACGGAGGCCATTTGTGTGCTCAGAAAGACAAAGGAAATGGTTGGTGAACAACGAGTTTCTGCCAAAGCAAGATAGTTGGTTCTACCAATTTTTAACTTATGAAACATTTCTCATGTACTATACACACACATACATGGAAGTTAGAAGAATGATAACAAGTACCCAGTTTAAGAAATGATATGTCACCAATGCTGTTGAAGTATCCTAAGTGCTTCTTTGCCTCTGCTCATATCTCTTTCTGTATTGCTCAGGAACAAACACTCTTTTATTTCTGTGCTTTTTGGTTATCATTTATGGAAGATATATTTACACTTATACATTAAAATTGTTTGTCATTTGGTCTTTACACAAATGGCATCCTATGGTATGTGTTCTTCAGTGACTTAGTTTTTTCACTCCTTTTTATGATTCTGAAATTCACCCATGTTGATGTGTGTAGCTGTCATTGGTCCATTTTTACTGCTGTATAGAATTCCATTTGTTGGATAAACCATAGTAGATTTATTCAGTTTCCTGGTCATGGGCATTTGGGTTGTTTTCAGGATTTTTTCTTTTTTGGAAGCAATGCTGCTATGCATTACTCTTGTACATATGTCTTTGTACATATTTGTAAGTTACTCTAAGGTATGAATCTTCCTCTACCCCAGAACACCACTCTGTTAAAAATTTATACAGTAATATGTATCCATCAAGGAAAACATAAATAATGTAAAATTTCCATTCATTCTGGCTGGCTTGGTGTGAGTTTGTTGTTGTTGAGTGCTGGCTTCATGGAGTGTGAGCTAAGTTAGACTAGACTATTTTAACTCCAAAGATCCATTATCCTTCTTTGGTTTTTGAAGAAAATTTATAAAATAAATCCCTGAAGGTGCAGTTGTACTTCCACTAGCTATTTCACTTTGTGCAATGTGACTAGGTTATTTTGGGGAGTTCTATGTTATGTTCATGGCACATCACTGCTCTGAGGTATACTGTTCTGTGTGTCGGAGCTAGGTTTATTTCAGAGGTAAAAAAGAAGTGCCCTACAAATTTCCTTTCTTGCCCACTGACTAAGTGAAATTTCAATTTCCCAGCCTCATTCTTCTGTCTTAAGGTTTTACTCCCCTTTAAAGAGCAGACACAGTTTTTTCTGACAATATGTAAAGGATAAGGAAAATAAGTTTAAGAGAAGCAGAAATATTCTTAATTCTAGACCCAGAAAGAACTGTGTCCAGGGCTCTCAAATGGGGATAATTTGGTGGGAAAAATAATGTCCTTAGTGGCATCATCATAGCAGATGACAGGATGACTTTCACGGGCCTGTTTTTGGTAGTGTCCATCCACCAAGGCAGATGGCCTCACCCTGACATGACATTGAGTCACAGCTGTCTCTCAGTGGGGTAAATCTACAAGTTTCACATTAGAATAACCTTCCTATAGCCCAGAATAAGGGTTTCCATAATAAGAAGATGTTTTCCATAATAAGAAAAAAACTAGCAAAAAATTAGAAAGACTTCTAAATAAGAGTCACAGAGGAATAAAACCTGTCCTTGTAGCACAGCCTGATTAAGGTTTGGCACATGGCTTGTTCTTCAGACACCTGATCTTGTAATTCAACATAAATTTCTGGTTGCTCCCTCACATGACTCAGAGTTTGCATATGAATAGAATTTGCCTATGTGGGGAAATCCTTTCAAACCTTACAGGCCTAAAGTATCTGGGAAAAATAAAAGAACTGACATTTTAAACTGCATGTTTATTAAATTACATGTTTGAAAAGCTTCTACAACTTTAAACTACATGATAGTAGAGGACTTTATTTTCCACTTATAAAATTGTGTTATTGTAACAGTTTTTCATTGAAAGAAAATAAAGCTGAATGAATGGAGAATTTCTCAACACCTTTTGTGATTTGCTTCCTAGCTGCGAATAGTTTCTCAGTCCTTGGACTCTTCAGAATCTGTTGTGGCTTGCTATCCTAGTGGGCAAAGCACATAAGCGATCAATAGGTAAGGCTTTAGAGCCCCAATGCCTGGGTTTGAACCCCCAACTGTGTCAACTTTACCGTGTCCCCAAATCTATCTATGCTTCAGTTTCTTAATTTGTAAAATAGAGGTATTCATACTAATATTTACTTTTTAGTGTTTTAGTAAAGAATTAAATAACTTAATGTAGTGAAAAATACTAATATACCCTATTATATTATTTTCCCCCTCAACAAATATTAGTGAGCCTTCCTTCAGCCAGACACTGTGCTGAGTGCTGAAGATAGGAAGATAATGTTTCTGCCTTGGGGAAGGAGCTTGAAATAGCTCAGTGTGGAGACAGAAACTTTCTGTAGCGTAAAGAATACATTCGTAATTCAGTAGGTGCCGTTCCTGTGTTTGTACCCTATTTACTTTCTTCATCATCCTCGGTCCTCCATACTTCATTTTTGTCTTACCCTGTCTGGATTGCTGTAACAAAATACCACAGACTGGGTAGCTTACAAACAACAGGAATTAATTTCTCATAGTTCTAGAGGCTGAGAAGTCCAAAATCAAGGCACTGGCAGATGGCACAACCCATGTCTGATGAGAGCAGCTTTCTGGTTCATGGATGGTGTCTTCTCTCTGTATCCTCACATGGTAGAAGGTATGAAGGGTCTCTCTTGGGCCTTTTTCACAGGGGCACTAATCTCACAGGGGCACCTAATCACCTCCCAAAGTTCCCACCTTTGAATACCATTATGTTGGGGGTTAGGATATCAACATATGAATTTTGAGGGGAAAGCCAATATTTAGACCATAGTAATTTTAAAAATAGTGGTTTATACTTTTTGTTACTACAAATATCCTTTCTGTAAATAAGCAAAAAAGAAAAAAATCTGTCTTCATTATGAGATTCTTTAACTTTATATAGATTCTCTTAGGTCCGGTTAAGTTGTGACAGAGGCAGGTGACAGACTGAAAGACCAGACTAGGTCACCATGAGACATGTAGAGAATCCTTGGTCTCCTAGGAAGTTCCTGCAGTGTACAGAAGGGAAACTTTTCCTGCACCCCTGCCCTCTCAGTCAAATACTGGGGAAGAAGCTAATTCTGTCTCACATCTTCTCCCTGGTTAAGTGATGCATGTTTCCCATTTGGGTGGCTTTAATATGTCTAAGGTCAATCTTCAGGTATGTCCTGTAATCCTTCACCCTCTTGAGAGCTCCTGCTTGCAGTGAAGGCATTTTCCTCTCCTCTAAGCCTCCCTGTGGAAGCTCTGTCCTGCAATGAGGATGGACAAGGGGGATGTACCTACACCTATTCAGCTGCTCTGTTGGTGACCAGTTCAAGGGAGTAGGACTAGGAAACCCAATTTAACCTGAGTCCAAGCTATGCTCTCTAATACAACTTTATCAGTTCTGATGTCTAAATAAATCATGTACCTATTTATCTGCTAAAACAAAATCTGGCAGAAAGAGGCATATCATAGAAGTACAATCCCTAGGTTGTACTCTCTATTTTGTCATTCACCAGCTCTGTTAACTTGGGTAAATTATTTTACTTTCTAGACCTGCAGTCCCCAGGCCCCAGGCTGTGGACCAGTACTGGTCTGTGGCTTGTTAGGAACCAGACCCCACAGCAGGTGAGCGGTGGGCAAAGCTATTTACAGCTGCTCTCCATTGCTCGCATCACCACCTGAGCTCTGCCTCCTGTCAGATCAGTCACCGTCTCCCATCACCCCCAGATGGGACCGTCCAGTTGCAGGAAAACAGGGCTCCCACTGATTCTGCATTATGATGAATTGTATAATTATTTCATTATATATTGCAATGTAATAATAATAGAAATAAAGTGCACAATAAATGTAATGCACTTGAATCATCCCAAAACCATCCCTCCCCCACTGGTCCATGGGAAAATTGTCTTCCGTGAAACTGGTCTCTGGTACCAAAAAGGTTGGGGACCACTGCTCTAGAATGTCTGCAAGAATGACAGTGTATTAGGTTCCTATTGTTGCTGTAACAGATTGCCACAAACTTAGTGGCTTAAAACAACACACATTTATTGTCTTATAGTTCTGGGCATCAGAAGTCCAGCCCATCTTATTAAGATAAAATCAAGGTTTGGCAGGACTGTGTTCTTTCTGGGGGCTCTAGGAGAGAATCTGTTTGTTTGCCTTTTTTAGCTTCTAGAAGCTACCTTGGTTTGTGGCCTTTTCCCCTGTCTTCAAAGTGAACAGCATAGCACCTTCAGATCTCTTTCCTGCTGACACTTTTTCCTCCCTCTTAAAAGGACCCATGTGATTATATTGGGATCACCCCAGTAATCTAGGATAATCTTCCCATCTCAAGAATCTCAGTCATGCCCGCAAAGTCCCTTTTGCCATGTAAACTAACATTTTTACAAGTTCAGGGCATTAGGATGTGGACATCTTTGGTGGGGGAAGCATTATTCTGCCTACCACAGACAGTTTGACTGGACAATCTCTATAGTGTTTTCTACCCTTACATGTTTCTGTTATAAATTAGTTTTGCAGATCTTACAATTTTTTGCATTCTCAGGTCCTCCTAAAAATACAGCTTGCCTCAGGCCCAAATGCTAGCATTACCCTCTTCATCTCAGCCCTTGTCTTACCTCCTCTTCATTCTTGCAGAAACCTACTAATAACTAACTTCCACGTATAGATCCTTGATTCTCTATTTAAACCCATTATTAGAAACAAACCCAGCTTCTAATTTCTTCACGTTCCTTCTCTCGCTTAAATGATACATATTTAGCCTGATATGCTCTTTGCAGTTCAAATGTTATTCTTTGCTGATGTTTTATCTTATCAATCTACTTATTTGTAAGTGATGAAAAAAATGGCTCACCACCACCCCATACTTTAAGGGTGGTTTAATCAAATGAAATCTCAAGGATTAAAAAATATATGCATTTTATTTGGAATAATCAACTGGGTTTTAGGATCAGAAATATGAGGTAGCAGGCACCCTGCTATCTAGCTAAATACTTGTAAAATCTTATAGTAGATCTTCACTTTTCTGAAAACATTTGCAGAGTGCTTCTGGAATTTGCCAATTAACAAGAGCTTGTTTCCTTCTTACTATTCCTTATTGCATTGTTTGTCTTACCATAAAATCATCAAATGGAATTTCATAAACATCGACATATGTTTTCTTTATTTTTTTCTAACTCTTCTCATCAGGAGAGAACCTCATTTCTAAACAGCTGTATTCCTGATTTGGTCTTGGCTGATGTAACACTCTTTTAACTGTGGATGAAATAATGGAATGGGAAGTGTCAGAAATGCTGGCATTTTATCAGGCCCTTATTGAGGCACTTATAAAGATGGTGATTGCTTATTCATCCAAAAATTCTCTACCTCCCATTTAAGTGTCTGCTTGCTTCAGCTAATTGTAAGATAATGAAGAGATCCACCCCTTGAAAGATTCTTTGGAAATGTAGCAAGTACAGCGATGACTAAATTTCTTCAAGTGACACCTGGAAAAGAAAGTATTTTCTTTCTGTTCATTGTGAAAGCACAATTTTCAGGCCTTTTCAACAGGGCTTGAATTTCACTATACTCTTCAAAGAGCTGCTATTATTTTGGGCTACTTCTGGCAATTCCCATGAAAATGATAAACTGCTAAGGCCTGAAGGCTTGACACAAACTGTCACTAGCAACGTGCATGTGTTGTGTGTGTGTGGGGAGGGGATAAATTATCAGCTTTGATGTGTTGATTAGGTGGTACCTCTTGTTCCTTAATCCTCTTCCTTAAAACTTGTATGAAATCAAGGTAAAAATCATGTCATAGGCATCCTTGCAGGAATCTATCATATAGAAAGGAGGAAGGACCCTTCCAACTGCTTTTTCTCAGTCAAGGCCACCTTTGGGTGTGCAAAGCTGGAGGAAAATATGTATTTTTTTGCAGGGCCTCTGTCTATATAAAGCCTATTTTTTAAAAATGTATTATAACATTCATGGAGTCATGTATAGTGCCTTATCAATGAAGATTTAGAATAATAAGTAGAGAAGAGGTACTTATTTATTTGTTCATTGTCCAATCAGAGCCTATGAAGATTCTTTGTAGTGCTCAGGCACCAGCTCTTCATGCTTTTAATTGTTCAGTGTAGTAATTCCCACCATGAGAATAAGGTAGCAGTGTTGCAATTGCTACCATGCTCTTTGGACCCTGTTTGTATTAAAACAATGTTGGTCCTTTGCCTCTGAAATTCCCCAGTACCATGTATTCCATTTACCTGATGCTGGTTGCATCACTGCTCACAACCAGTGTCATACATCCCACTGCCCATGAATACTGGCCTCCAGAAATTCTCTCAAAGGTTTTTATTGGGCTTCATGAGTGATGGTGGCAAATGCAAATCCTATTCAAAGTACACAGAAAATGTGAACAATCATCCATGTTCTGGTCATGTTGAATTTATTGTGTGGAATTTTGTAGTATAAACAGAGAACAAATACATCTTCCAACCATGTCTTCTCTTGAACTCTTTAGGTTATAATCACTGTATTCCTAGATTGTGACATCTTTTTGTTGATCAACAACCTGCCTTCCACACATGGCTACCAGCAGAAAGGATGCACAAGGGGCCATAGGCAGAGTGAGAAAAGTGATTCTAGCAAGGAAAGTGTATTCATTACCCAGTATGGCTTATGATCAACCCAGAGAGCATGTTGTCACCACATGGATGGGAAGGGCCTGTTTGCACTAGGTAGCAATGAACGTCATAAGAGCAGTAGACGTGGCCTCCCTGGAAGACTACCTGCCACACAAAACAGAGCTGGGAAAGGAGTGAGGTGACCATCCTGGGTTCCAGTGCAGGTGGGGGAGGGGTCCACCTAATAAAGGATGCCAGCACCACCCCACCATCCTCAGGTAATCTAGACCCAATGCTCTACTGCAGTGGGCATATGCAGAGGGCCCACACATACTGCTTTGGGTTGGCCCAAAGCCTGAATTGTCCTTTACCTGATGAGAACAAAAATCCATCAAAATCAGCATGTCAGCAGCACTCTTCCAGCAGCTCAATTACCAAATTAAACAATGAAAATGATCCACTTGCTTAGAACCATATCCCAGCCACAGAACTTCAAGACCACTGTGTAGGTACAACTAAGGGCATCTGGTCAACCTCACATTTACAAGAGGTGGATTAAGAGGGTTAGAGGTGTGGAGAGCACCTGAAAGGGGAGGAAGAGAAACAGGGGCCCCCATGGGTCTTGACCGAGGCTTGGGGCAAGTGGCCCCTGCTGGTCCCAGACAAAAGAGGGGGACTTGGAAGAAAATTCTGAGGATGGTACTCCAAAGAACAGGGCTGCCTTAAAATGCAGCAGGGGTACCACTTCCTTGGATCTTATGACCTCAGGTGATAACAGGGCTGTCTATGTGGGGATTAGACTGATTATATAGGTATAAATTTTTATATTTTTTAGTATTAGCTGTCTGGGTGCATTCTCTTTCCATCTCCCACCCATTATCCATTCATCAAACAGTGACCCAGAGCCTTCGATGTGCCCAGCAAGGCCAACTTATCCATTAGGCACTAAGGCCAACAATACTTTTAGGGGCCCAGAAAAATGTTCTAATTGCTTTTTCAATCACAAGAAAAAAATTAACTTTTAGGTCCAAGAAAATGTTTTAATATATAGTATTAATCTATTCATCTTTAAACCGACAGTCATAAGAAATAGTTTTTAATATTTTGTTGTGGAGGAAGAGGCACACAAAGGCTAAGGTGCCCATAGCCCAGGGAGATCATAATGCAGCCCTGGTGACCAGCCTCACACTAGGGCCTAGGGCTGCAGCAGTGAGCAGAAAGCAGTCCACGAGGGCTGGAGGAAAATGGAAAAAAAGTAGGAAGTTACATTACAATATAATGCATTCTTCCAACAAGAGTTAAGCCAAGGGAGCTTATGGAAGACTCGGTAGCAAGATTTGAGGTATGTCTGTGCAAATCAGGGATGGGTTGGAGGCAATTGTCTCATTTCACCATGCTGTATAGCCAGTTCACCAGGGTTTTACCTATTATCCTTGTAATTGATGCAGATGATGATCCAAGTGTATTAAAGACAGCTACTGGTAGAGATTTAACTTTGATACTGGTTGCTTTGAAATACAAGCATCCCATCTGAAAGCATTTCTCAAATGATTGTGAAATGTGTAATAAATGTATATATAATTTGCTACATGGCTCTGTGTTCATGATTACTTCCAGGTTCCTTAAAATTATTCAAATCGATGGTAATCCTAACATACCCTGTTTGAGCTGTGGAGAATGGAATGGACGTCTCCAAGTGACGTCTTTTTAAATACCTCCCAGGGTTGAGTCTCTCTCAGACTAGTCCACAAAGGACAGCTTTGTATTTTAGTAAATTCTTTTTGTAACTTCTTACTATAAAATAACAACAAAACTAAAAACCTTCTGTACATTTATTTTACCATAACAGATAATGATGCTGATATATATGTTTTATTAGTTTGGGTTGTATTTGATAATACCCAAGTTTCTTCCAAACTATAAATGTCTAATTTATTTACCTTTTATTTGAAAGCAAGCATTCAGTTAATGACATGTACTTTATTCAACAAGCAAACATTTACTGAGCATCCACTATTGTGCTAGGCATGCTACTACTATAGATGGCAGTGGGGACATTTAAGCAACACAGTCCTTATCCTCAAGGGACTCATAATTTAGGGGAGATAATAGGTAAGAAAAACAATGTTTACAATTACTGTTATGGTCATCTTCCATGGCAGATAGACCCTCCACACAAAGTTTGGTTTGGATATTGAGCTTTCTGATGCCACATGCACACCGAGAGGATTTGAAAATTTTTATTACTTATGAAATTAGATCTCTGAGACAAGAAGAGCAGGACTTTTAAGTAGGTGTGAAATAGCTTAAGAGAGCAAGGAAAGAAGGCTGGCTCTGGCTTTTTGTTGTGGTTACAGGATGAGGTTGGAGTGAAAGTTCCTGAACATGGATGGAGGCTTGTGGGGTTTGAACCTCCCACCAGTGTGAAAAGAGGGAGCATCCGGGTGTTCTTCTCGGCTTCTCCAGATACGTGGCACAAGAGAATGAGGAAAGAGAGGCTTAAAGGCTCTCAACATCAAATACCTAAAAAAATGGAGTCAGACTCCTCATGACACATATGGTGTGATCAAAAGTTCTGCAAGGGAGGTTTGCACAGGGGGCTTACCTCAGGTGGGCATCTAGCCCAGTCTTGGAGGGCTCCAAAAGAGTTCCTGGAGGAAAGTGTTCTTGAGCTGAATCAAAAAGGGCAAAAGGAAGAGTGACAGGATGTCAACCAGGAAATTTAATTCAAGGCAGAACATTCGTGGTGGGAGGGTATCATGCTTGAGGCACCAAGGGGTAACAGTGTGTAGTACCTTGGATTGGGAAAAACTTGTATGATAGGGAACATGTAGAGGCACAGCCACAGATGAGCCTTAAGGGTTTGAAGTTTGAGCTTCATTCTGAGAATGAAGGAGAATCATTGTGGAGTATTAATCAGATTTGCATTTTAGAATGTGACTATTTCATTTAGAAAGCTGCCTGAGGTTTAACAAGAAGAAAAGAAGTAAAATCTATGAACACTGACAGATACGTGACTTGATTAGTTACCCTTCTCTTGCAAATCACAGTCTTAGTTTAAAGCAGCCGTTCTCAACATAGTCTTAGCGCCTTTCTAGTCGGGGTGTGTAGTGAAAGGTGGGAAACGGGGGGCGGGAGATGAGAACCTCCTGGTCAGTCTTTTCAAACTACAAAAATCTCTGTGCTGTTTCAAACCATTCTAATACATCCCCTAGGGAAAGAAATTCTCTCTCTTTTTTTTTTTATAAAACCTTTTTGGGTGATTTAGATATATGTCATCCTCCTCTTAGCAGAGAATTACTGAGCTAACAAAGTGAAGCTCTAAGAGTGAATTGCCGGCTCAGGTCCAGTAGGGACAAGGTGTTGAGTTAGAGCATAGAAGGGGAGCAATGAATAGCGTAACGCTTTCCCTGAGTATTAAAATCATAGAAAAGCAGGCTCCGGTGTGGTTATAAACAAGAATAGAAGACCTAGTCCTGGTTCTTTAGAAATGTTCAATTTAGTGGAGGAGCACCAAATTAAATAAATAAATAAATAAAAATAATGCACTGAAAAGGGCAGGGGAAAGAGAGACCTGAAATTGTCAAGAGGGGCTAGATGCTAAAGAGAAGCTGAGAAAAGCTAAGTCTTGATGTGCCCGTCACACTGGACTCCCTTCCTCTTGTTTTTGACATGAGAACCAAGAAAACTTTCAGGACATTTGAGAATGGGAGACAAATACTAATCAGATATTTGTAATGTGCCTCCACTGTTTCCTAATCAGGTTCCGTTGACACTTTCTCGGCCAGGGGTCTTTGTCTTCATGCCCACATTTCAGGTAGCTCTCCTGGAAATCCTTGTGTGACACTGGAATGAGCTGCCATCGAACCGTGGGCTCTGTGCTGTTGGAGGCGAGAGGAAGAGTAATAAGAGTTGGAACTGGTCTGCTGAGCAAAGGCTCCTTTTTTTCAAAACAGGAGCTACAGGGTTGGGGGCGGGGGGATTTGATTAAAAGAAGAAAACCTTCTGTGACCAAGGCAACCAGAAGGCCCCCAAAAGCCTGTGGGAGCTTGGGGGAAGAGGCATGAAGAAGTCCTGTAGATTTGTTACATCAAGACGTTAATGTTTTTAATCAAGGTTCCTAGGTGACCCTCAGGCAATTAACTCATGGTCCACTTGTCCTATTATGTATCCTCAGCTGGTTCTTCTCTTTGTATGTTCTCTCTTTTCCTGACTAGCACTGCAAACTTTGAGAAGTGGTTATGAGCTGCTACATCAGCATTCATTTAATCCTACTGCTTAATTCATTTCTTTCTCTTTTGTAGCTGACTGGAAAAAGGAGGAAGTTATTTCAATCAAGGTTTTATCCTTTTGGGAGAAAAGGGAATAATTTAAATATGTGAAACATGGTATTTCTAAAACCAAGGCAAGCAGCCTAATAAAATAATTGTGACCATATGAATGAATCCATATTTCATTTTCATTGCCAGGTGCACCCTACAGGAGCTGAAATAGCTTTATAGATCAGTGTTCATTCAAGTGATTATAGGAAAATGGTTATAAAAGTGTTTTAGAAAATTAAAATTCTGAGAGCATAACTGCAAAAATATGCCTTAATGATAGTGGACACCATTTTTAGCATTGCATGAATTTAAAACCAAGGTGAACTGACAGTTTGTATTTAACCCTACAGGTCAATTTCAAACAAGTTTGAACTGAAAATAAAAGTACAAAGAAAAATTGGTAAAACAGTAATTAATAAAAATGGCATTTAAATAGAAGAAACCTATATTAATAACTCAACTTGCTATTTAACATTATTCTTAAAATGCTTTGTATTGCATTCTCTCACCCTCATCCAGTACTATTTAAAATTTTTACTCCCTAATTAGTTTATAGGATATTGGTTCCTTAGGAGATATATGGTTAGTTGATTATTATCTATGATTCATCAGGGCAATTGTGCTTCATTAATGGATATGGCCAGCACAAAAGGTACTCATATATTCACAGAAAATAAATAATATTCACTGGATAGGACTGCCAAGAGCACAGACTTGACCCACGAGGGAGGATTTACAATTCAGCTAAATTTCTAAGAGTTAAGTTTTCCAGAGGAGATAATACCCAGGCGCAGTGACAATATGCTTAAAATTAGAAAGAAGAATCTGTGTCCATCTTCTGCTACTGTCTCTGGCATTTCTAGGGAACATGATGGCTAACCTGCTGGCTTCCAGGTAAATTCCTGAAGATGGTTCACTTTACAGCTCTTTGATTTTGTTAACTACAGAGCAAAATGGGAAGAAGAGATGAAGAATGGTTAATCTTGGTGATAAGTATTCTGTTTTTCATGACATCACTTATCGTGTTTTGAATACTTTTTCTAGAAACTGATTGATTTGCACTGGTGTATCTACACTGCTTCAGCTGCCTTCCGTATTGCTAACAGGGATTTATGAGTTAGGTTTCCTAAGCTTTGGGAAGGCCTCTCTGGGCACATCTTAGAGTGGGACCCTAGAGCAATCCAGACCTATTCAGGGACCCTTAAGCTCTTTAGTATCTGACTGTAATCTCCCCTTGTGTATGCTCTCTACCTTGATGGAAAAAATTAGTAAAGTGTCCACCATTTTTCATTGTTAAATATATGTATCTGAGTTAAAATTACTTTATCCAGCAAAGAAACTTAGTTTTAATCCCATACCTAGGTCTCAGAAGAAGCCAGGTCCACATAAGCAACCAGACTTGGACTCTAGCAAGCACTAAAATCTGACAAATTGTGACCACCCACTCAATGATTCCAAATATGTTAATGCTAGGGTGATCTTAGGTAGATTCTTAAAATAATCTAACTGATTGGTTTGGTCATGCCAAATCAAAGGACTGGGAATCCCAAGTGTCTGAAATTCAGGTGTCTGAAATAGGGTTCATAAACTTATAAAAATAATGAAGTCAATGCTATTTATTGAAAATATTATTAAACTTCAGTAATAAAAATCACCTTTAATCATACTGAAATATATTGCATTTTGGCCTATAGCCTGAAAAGGGGTTTTTGTTTCATTTTATTAAATTTGAAATACTTATGTTACATAAATAGGAGCTCAATTAATATTTATTCAATGAAATAAACAGTGCACACCTGGTAATAAATATAATGCACTTTGGACACATTTATAGAATAGTTGAATCAGTACTATCTTTAGTAGGTTGTCTTTTTTTATTGACCTTGCTATGTCTTTTTCCTATTTAACCTTTTTTCTATTCTCACTCTAAACACTATTCCTTCAATATTTGAAAAGTGTGAATATTCTGAGACTCTCTAGCCTAGGTATTTTTAGGTGAAAAATAATTTTTTCCCCAACTGTCATTGTCCCATGCTAATATAATAGTGTTGCTAACATTGTTGCTATTTCATTAATAAACACTTTGTTGCTTATTTCTACTAATCAGTTGTTCAAGGGAAGGGACTTTGACAACTGATTTCTTGAGTATGGTCTATCAGGATAGAGCTGGTGCTTCATTCTGCTTCAGGTCACACAAACTGTGCATGAGGAGAGTAGTCTTGTTTCAGTTTCCCCAAGATAGAACCCCTCTGTGTTCTCCTGTTCCAATAAAGAAGAAACAAGTAACATAAACTTGCCAACTGGAGACAATCGTGTGTGTGTGTGTGCGCGCGCGCGTGTGTGGTTTAGCAACATACACAGACTACCTATCAGAAATCATAAGCTAGATGTTTATTCTTCTGATGATGGATATAATTTAATATTTACCAGTGAATCATGAAAATGGGGTAATTTTGATAGATAATGAAATGAAATAGCTTAATGGCCCTGCCTTCTCAATCTTCCACAAAAGCAGAAAAAGAAGGGAGGCCTCAAGCAACATTTTATTTTGCTTGTGTATTTTGTGGGTCAGGAATTCAGGCAGAGCACAGCAGAGATAGCTAGTATCTGCTTTACCATGTCTGAAGCTTCAACTAGGGAAGATTTGAATAACTGAGTATAAACTGAACCACCAAAGGCTACAATCATCTGGAGGCTTCTTCATTTATATGTCTGGAACCTGGGCTGGCTCAGATGGCTTTGCAGACCTGAGCTCTGATACATGGGTTCTCCATGTGGCTTGAGCTTACTCACAGCATGGCACCCTCTGGGTAGCTGGACTTTTGAATGTGCATTCCAGCAAAAAGATGGCAGTCACAATGTCTTTTGTGATCTGGCCTTGGAAGTCACTTCTGCTATATTGGTCAACCCTGTTGCAAGGTTCCCCAGATTTAATGGGAGAAGAACAGACTTCATTTCTTGATAGAAGGAGTGTTGAAAAATTCTGGTCTCACTTTGGAAGAGCACCAGAAGGAATGAATTTCCCCTGAATCAGCTTTATTCAAGGATTGTGGATGGTGCTCAGATTGGTTATTTCTTGATTCATTGGTGACTCTATTTCCATGTGCATTAGACTTCTCATTCTATGTGTGATGAACACATTACTGACATAAGAGAAGGTGAAAAACTAAATTTTGCTGAGTCTTGACTAATTATATGTGTCATATTTATTGCCACTAAACTTATATCAGTATTATATACACCCAATCTATTCTGGGACTAACACCTTCTTAGAACCCTTGGGAGTGTTTTGTTCTCGGGTCATAAAGGTTTTGGAGAGAAGTTGACTTGATTGGCTCAGTTTCCCCAAAGACTACATATCTCCAACCAGCTAAGTGTATTAGACCACCGTCCATGAAGAAAGTCTCTGAGATTCTCTCGCAAAGCTGTTTTCCATTCTTGAGAACAAAGCAAGTTAGGATCCAGAGGATGGAAAAGAACTCAAATTTCTGCTTCTGTGATAAACATTGATTAACATTAGAATAAGAAATTTATGAATACCTGAAGTGTCAAGTGCTTTATGAAAAGATGTGGGGCCTTCCACGGAAAAGGATAGAGTTCCTGTCTTTAAAGGAACTTACCATCTTATGCAAAAGGTCAATAAGCATATGCACCCTCTCAAAAATGTACATCCACAAGAGAAATATGTAAAACTACACATGGCGTGGAAACATGTAAGTAGGTATAGTCATTCTTAATAGGCAGCCGAGCTGGAATGCCTAAACAATTAGAGCCAGGTGATGTTAACAAGTAGCACTCAGTGGTGAAGGTGGGTCTTAGGGGGAGGAAACAGATTCCATGGTGATAAGGTAGAGAAGGCACAGTAAGAAGGAAATTCAGAGGTGTCTCTAGGTTTCAGGGAGGTTGAGATATTTTGAGGTCCACTTCCAGAGATGTGTGTTTTTTGACCAAATTGAACATTTGGGTCTAATTCTCCCTGCCTGGAAATATTTCCTACCTAATATATTCCCTTCTGCCAATTCTCACCTCCATCCAGATACCAAGATCATTGATTTCATTAAAGGAAGGCCCATTCTTCACTAACCTGTGCGTCTTCTGTAGAATCTAGAACAATGCTTCAATGTAGGATGCACCAGGTACATTTTAATGGAATTGGATTACCATGAGCAGACTTAGATTTTGATACCTCATGACCAGCCCACATCTTCTTAGATCTCCATTTCTTGCTTTGCCCAGGACTGCCCTGGGGTCATTTTTAGACCTGCTTTATAATCCAGACCTTTTCCACAAAGCAATGCCATTCCTTTGGAAGCCCACACAGCTGATTTTATTGAGCAGTCACATTATGCTAGTTATGTGCTATTATTTTTTGGTTATACCAGCTTTTGTTGAATGAGCCCAGGGAAGCCAAATGTAAAATGTACATATAAATATATGTAAAACTTGCATGTATGTATATGCATTGGGTATTTTTGTATATATACACACATGTATATATGTGTGTATATATGTGGGTATAGAGGTATAAATATTAATATATAGATATTTGCTTTCAATGTATTCTTTGAAATAGAAAGAAAGGCCCCATCCATATTTCATAATTATGTCTTTCTGTCCCCACTTAACACAATTTTGTTTTTAGCATGTTCTTTTCTCTTTTCCTGTGGAAAGAGTTCTAGGTTTCGAGACTTGCTTATTCTTCTTGTGTAAGTGACTTTTATACATTTCTAATCCAAAACTTCTGTCATTCTCAAGAAGGAAAACCTAATGAAAACTCCCATCACAATGGTTCACAGGCAGGATTAACCCATAGAGGCCCCACTGGTTGGCTAAGGCTTGTCCAAGACTCTTTTTGCCAAGACACTGCTGCTACTACTAATTCCCTGCCAGCTCCTTGGAGTAAAGCCCAGAAAGGACAGGTTAGTTTGGGCTCTGACAAGGTTATCAGAAAAGCCCCAACACCAAAGACTCTAAATCTGACCCTCACAATCCTCACAATGGAGTTAAAACAAAACAGAAAGTGATCCTGTTCTGGTAATCTTAGCTCTGCCCAGGTCACCATCTTGCCTGGCTGGTTTTGTTAATGCCAGCATAATGTGACACAAATTCCAAAGGTGGAGCCATCTCCAGGACCAGGGGGTGGTGGATTATATAACCAACCTGGGGTAGTATCAGGTTTATCAAAGACTGATAACTAACAACTCACAGCTATTTGCCTTGGCCAAAAACATCCTGAGGCAGAGTAAAACAGCTTGAAATACTGCACAGTCAAATACATAGTTTATTAAGATTTATTTTCTATGTAAATCTATAGTTCATTTAAAAATTCATTCCTTAATACTCTTTTCCAGCTGTGCATCTAATCTTTCTAAAGGCTGGTGAATGGTACAGGAAACAATATGTGTAATAAGACCCCTCAAATGATGGGAATGGTCAGGTAGATAAAAGAGCTAGTGATTGCTGAATTAGTAAGCTGAGTTCCAATTCTAAGTTTTGTTTCCTCAGTATATACAGGTAATAAAAGACAAAGTGCCAAGTATATAAACAGTAAAAAGTAAAAATTGCATTTCAAGAAGTAATGTGGTTATTTATTTAAGATGCAGAGAGACATCAACTCAGCAACCAAATTTAGGATTAAGAGTGTTCAGTTCCATGATGCCCTGTGAAAAGGGTCTGAGTTTCAGGTTGTGTCTAAAAGGGAATAATTATTTAAAATGTTTCTCATTCTTCACCCCACATCTGCCCACTTGTCTGTATTGTGGCTTAAGAATGTTATAGACAAAGTTGAGATGAAAGAGAAAGGAACGACTGAGCACATAAAGGGGAATTTGCCCAGATCTAGTCCTGAAAGATGTAGAAGATCCTGTATTTTTTCAGGTTTTTCACTAATTCAAAGCACTCTTGGAGGTCTTAATCTAGATCCAGGCTCAAGTGAAAATCTAAAGTGATCAAAGCTTGAAATGTGTTCTCAGTCTTTATTCCCACACACTCTCCCCCTGCCGCTGGCCAGAGCAGCCCTATCTTTTGGAGAACAAGCAGGTAGGGAATGATGGAGTCCTAAACTATGGGAATTATTTTGACCTTAAACAAAAGCTTGTGTTATATTAATTATTATTCATAATAATGATATATTATACATGTAGAGCATCTCATCACTTTTTAAGATGTTGATATGTCTATTATATTAATTGATCAAGCAAAACAACTTTGCAAAGCAGATCAAGAAAACATTATCCCCATGTTATAGAGCAATTCGTTGAAGCTCTGAAAGGATAGATAATGTACACCAGATAAATTAGAAAGTGATAGCCCAATGCACTTTCCATTAAAGGACTTTTGTGACTCTCCCCAAAGTGTGTCCTTTGGAACACTAGTTGTATGAGGTAGAATAATGGCCCCTTCAAAGTTGTCCACATTCTAGTCCCTAGATCCTATGACTATATTACTTTACATTGCAAAGGGTAGCTTGCAGATGGAAGTAAGGTTGCTAATTAACTGACCTGAAGATAGGGAGATTATCCTGGGTTATCTTGGTGGGCTCAAAGCAATCACAAGGGTCCTCAAAGGTAGAAGAGAGTGGTAGAAGATGTGATCCCCTGTGAGAAGGACCCAGCCTAAGGTTGTTGGCTTTGAATATGGAGGAAAGGGGCCATGGGCCCTTCATGAACCAAGGAATGAAGGTGGCTCTAGAAGTTGGAAAAGGCAAGCAAATGAACTCTCCTCGGATCCTTCAGAAAGGATGCAAATACGTTGATTTTAGCCCAGCGAGACCTGTGTCAAACTTCTACCTACAGAACTGTAAGGTAATATATTTGTTTTGCTTTAAGTCACTCCATTTGTGGTGATTTGTTACAACAGCAATAGAATACCAATATACTAGTTGCTGTGACATGTTTTATTAATAAGGTTTACGGTGGTAAATGTTTAAGAACTAGCTTTTTTGGGAGGGGTGTTGGGGAGAAGCCCTGTTAGCATTTGTCAATTTCTAGAGTGTAGATACTCCCACCATGGCCAATTTCAAACTACCATAGTGACATCACTGAACTGGGAGTTAGAAAGAGATGGCCACAATCTTTCATGAGCTGATTTTAGCCAGCTACAGCATACTACTGGAATAAGTTTGGGAAACTATATAGGTAGCCCTTTTGGAATTTCTCTACACAAATTAGCATTATTAGAGGTAGCCCTTCAGATAAGAAGTCTGCTTAACTTTACTTAAGTCAGCATTCCAAATTTATTTGGCAACAGTGTTTCCCCTGAATAATACACATTATGTGGAAAGTTGGAAAGTCAGTGACAAAATCATACAGCCACACCCCGTACTGTTTCCCAACCCCAATTTTTTTCCACACTGCCAAAACGTCTACCCACTTTGTGAATAGATTTTAACTTTTTTCTTATTATCTATCTCATAACAACTGGGGATTATGTGTCTAGGGACCATAACATGGGAGGAACAGGGCTATGGAGAGGTGGTTGTGGCTAGCCTCATCACTGACTACCCACTTTGCAAGGCAAGGCAAGTAGCAGCAAGCAGCTGATTAAAAAATGATCTCTATTGACATCAAGATCTGACTGAGGAGCTCTTCTCTACTGCCCTGATCAGTCCAAACTGTCAACTGAATGAGAATCACCTTGCTTCAAAGGGACCAGCTTTTGAATACTAGGTGTTAAGGTAATAGGATAAATGACATTTGCCCTGTGAATACTACTCCATATAATTCCCTCTCATAGGCTTTTCAGAAGCTTGGGGAGAATCTTTTGATAATGATTTAATTTTTCTCCTGAGCTTATTAACTCTGCTGGTTAGGAACAGGGGACTAGGGGGTTGGGTGTTGGAGTGCTTTAATCTTGCTAATTAACTGCACTTCTGTCTCTTCCTGTTTAGATAATTTCTTTTGAATGACTCAGCCTCTTTAGTTAAACGTTCAGTCTGTCAGATTTTCCAACTATTTCTCTGCTCTTCCCCGAGATGGTGTTGTATGGCTGGGGGTTTGGGGCCAGATGGAGATCTTGTAATCGTGTGGCAGCAAGGTCGGGCTTCTATTAATGCAGGTCATTGTTCTGTGCACTGTTCTCAGGCTTTGTGGTGAGGAAGTTAGTCTGTGCTGGCCCATTAGGGTCCATTGACATGTGGCTGGCTCTGCGTGGCCTTCAGAGAGATCATGCTGATAGCCACACCTGACTTGTGGGTTCACCCACTGCCTGCAGCCTTAAGTCTCCCTGCTATACTGCCCTTGCTTTTAACTAGACTTTTGCCAGCCCTCCCAACACTTGTGTGCTCTCTTTGGAGCTTACAGAATCTGGGCACATCCCACACAGAAAAGTGCTACTTCAGGCTATCAAGGGACATCTCTCCTGATGCTGCATTGTCATACTGATGGCATGTTGGATGAGATACAGAGACAAACGTAGAACTTTTCCATCCCCCAAATTATAGCAGAGAAAGTGGGTCAGTAGCTCCAGTGTTTTTGGATCTCCCCAGGTGTTAGAGGGTAGTGGGGATTAGACATTTAAGAATCTGATTCTGTCACTACTGCCTGATACTTCTTTACTTCTCCTTACATTCCACTTTGCTCATAGAGGTGATTTCCTGTTGTGCCTCCTTACCTTCTTTCTGATTGAAACACTTCTTAGGTCACATCTATTTCAATAAACTTCATGGCTTAGCTTTCATGGGTAGCAGAGACAAAAACTTTTAAAACATGAGGTGGCCAGGCTTGGTTTTTTTAATATAAGAAATCATGGGGAAACTAGGAGATAAGGATTACCTAGGCTGAAAATACATTAATTTAATATCCTGGCTATTCCCATTAACCTGCTGATAGAACTGTGTTGGTGAGAATGTAAAGCTCCCTCACCCCTGCCCTCATCACAGGATCACGTAAGAATATAGGTAAATCACACTGAGGCGTTTTTGTTTGTTGTTTGTTTGTTTTATAGTTTTAGGGGGTACAAGTGCAGTTTTGTTACATGGATATATTGGGTAGTGGTGACGTCTGAACTTTTGGTGTAGCCATCACCCAAATTGTGTCCATTGTATCCATTAGGTAATTTCTCATCCCACACCCGCCTCCTACCATCCCTCTTGCTCACCCTTCCGAGTCTCCAATGTCTATTACTCCACTCTCTATGACTATGTGTACACATTATTTAGCTCCCACTTGTAAGTGAGAACAAGTGGTATTTGACTTTCTGTTTCTGAGTTATTTCACTTAAGATAATGGCCTCCACTTCCATCCATGTTGCTGCAAAAGACATTTTCTTTATCCAATTATCCGTTGATGAACACTTAGGTTGATTCCCTATCTTTGCTATTGTGAATTGTGCTGCAATAAACATATGAATGCAGGTATTTTTTGGATACAATGATTTTTTTTCTTTGGGTAGATATCTAGTAGTGGGATTGCTGGATTGAATGGTGGTTCTATTTTTAATTCTTTGAGAAATCTCCATACTATTTTCCATAGAGGTTGGACTAATTTACATTCCCACCAACAGTGTGTAAGTGTTCCCTTTTCTCTACATCCTCACCAACATCTATTATTTTTTAACTTTTTAATTATAGCCATTCTGACTGGTGTAAGATAGTATCTCAATGTGGTTTTAATTTGCATTTCTCCAGTAATTAGTGATGTTGAGCATTTTTTCATATGCTTCTTAGCCATTTGTATGTCTTCTTTTGAAAAATGTCTATTCATGTCCTTTGCCCACTTTTTAATGGGGTTATTTGAGCTTTTTATGTTGAGTTGTTTGAGTTCCTTGTAGATTCTAGATATTAGTCCATTATCAGATGCATAGTTTGCAGATATTTACTCCCGTTCTGCAGGTTGTCTGTTCACTGTGTTGTTTATTTCTTTTGATGTGCAGAAGCTTTTTAGTTTAAGTCCCATTTGTCTATTTTTGTTTTTGTTGCATTTACTTTTGAGATCTTAGTCATGAATTCTTTGCCTAGGCTGATGTCTAGAAGAGTTTTCCCTAGGTTTTCTTCTAGTATTTTTATTTTCAGGTCTTACATTTAAGTCTTTATTTCATCTTGAGTTGAATTTTGTATATGGTGAGAGATAGGGGTCTAGTTTCATTCTTCTGCATATGGCAATCCAGTTTTCCCAGCACTATTTAGAGAATAGTGTGTCCTCTCCCCAGTGTATGTTTTTGTTGATTTTGTCAAAGATCAGTTGGTTGTAGGTAAGAAGCTCTATTCTGTTTCATTGATGTATGTGTCTGTTTTTTTTTTTTTTAATACCAGTACCATGCTGTTTTGGTTACTATGGCCTTATAGTATAATTTAAAGTCTGGTAATGTGATGCCTCTAGCTTTGTTCTTTTTGCTTAAGATTGCTTTGACTATTCAGGCTCTTTTGTGGTTCCAAAAGGATTTTAAAATTTTTTTAATTCTGTGAAAAATGACATTGATAGTTTAATAGGAATTGCATTGAATCTGTACACAGCTTTGAGCAGTATGGTCATTTTAATGACATTGATTCTTCCAATCCATGAGCATGGGATGTTTTTCCATTTATTTGTGTCATTTACAATTTCTTTTATCAGTGTTTTGTAGTTTTCTTTGTGGAGATCTTTTGCCTCCCTGGTTAAATGTATTCCTTGGTATTTTAATTTTTCTTTGTAGCTATTATAAATGGGATTGACTTCATGATTTTGTTCTCAGCTTAATTGTTATTGTGTGTAGAAATGCTGCCAATTTTTGTATGTTGATTTTGTATCCCGAAACTTTACTGAATTCATCTATCAAATCTAGGAGTCTTTTGGAGGAATCTTCAGAGTTTTCTGGGTATAAGATCAAATCATCAGCAAACAGAGGTAATCTGACTTCCTCTTTTCCAATTTGGATGCCTTTTATTTCTTTGGGCTCTGGTTAGGACTTCCAGTACTGTTGAATAGGAGTGGTGAAAGTAGGCATCCTTGTCTTCTTCCAGTTCTTAAGGGGAAGCTTTGAGCTTTTCTCCATTTGGTACAATGTTGGCTGCCATATATGGCTTTTGTTATTTTGAGGTATGTTCCTTCTATGCCTAGTTTATTGAGGGTTTCTATCATGAAGGGGTGCTGGATTTTATCAATGCTTTTTCTACATATATTGAGATGATCATATGGTTTTTGTTTCTACTTCTGTTTATGTGGTGAATCACAGTTATTGATTTATGTATATTGAACTATCCTTGCATCCCTGGAATAAAGCACACTTGATCATGGTGTGTTATCTTTTTGATGTGCTGTTGGATTCAGTTTGATAGTATTTTGTTGAGGATTTTTGCATCTATGTGCATGAGGGATATTGGTCTGTAGTTTTCCTTTTTTGTTGTGTTCTTGTCTGGCTGTGGCATCAGGGTTATACTGGCTTCATAAAATGAATTAAGGAGGATTCCCTCCTCCTTGATTTTTTGGAACAGTTTCAGTAGGATTGGCACCAGTTCTTCTTTGTACATCTGGTAGAATTCAGCTGTGAATCCTTCTTGTCCTGGGATTTTTCTTGTTGTTGTTGGGAGATTTTTTATTACTGGTTCAATATCACTACTCCTTATTGGTCTGTTCAGGATTTCTATTTCTTCCCATTTCAATCTTGGGAGGTTGTATGTTTCCAGGAATTTATCCATTTCCTCTAGTTTTTCTAGTTTATGAGTGTAGACTTGTTCATAGTAGTCTTGGATGATCTTTTTATGTCTGTGGCATTAGTTGTAATGTCTCCTTTTTCATTTCTGATTGTGTTTATTTGATTCTTTTCTCTTCTTTTCTGGGCTAGTCTAGCTAGTGGTCTATCAATTTTATCTTTTCAAAGAACCAAGTTTTCATTTTGTTGATCCATTTTTTGTTTGTTTGTTTTCAATTTCAATTTCTGCTCTGATCTTTGTAATTTCTTTTCTTCTGTTAGCTTTGGGTTTGGTTCATTCTTGATTTTCTAGATTCTTGAGGTGTGATGTTATGTTGTTAATTTGTTATGTTAATTTGTGATCTTTTTGTTTTTTTGATGTAGGCATTTAATGCTATAAACTTCCCTCTTAGCACTGCCTTTGCTGTATGCCAGAGGTTTTGGAATATTGTGTCTCCATTTTCATTTGTTTAAACATTTTTTTAAATTTACATCTTAATTTTTTCATTGACCCAAAGATCATCCAAGCGTGTTGTTTAATTTCCATGTATTTGTTTTGTCTCGAGAGTTCCTCTTGAAATTGATTTCTAGTTTTATTCCACTGTGGTCCAAGAAGATACTTGATATGATTTGACTTTTTAAAATTTACTGAGAGTTATTCTGTGGCCTAACATATGGTCTACTTTGGATAATGTTCCATGCACTTGTATGTTCTTATATTTTTTTTTCATAGTAAAGAAAGCATTTAGCTTCATTTAGTAGAATTTTCTTTCTATTATATTCAAATCATCTTTTGTGTTTTTAGAAATTTCTTCTTTTTTAAACATGAGAAAAATTTTTTTTAAATGGGCTATGCAATTGATTAATAAATTATTTCCTGGACATGGTTTTTAGTCATAGACTCAGCTGTGACTGTTTGTCAAGAGACCCACATTCTGCTTTCTGTTTGTATCAATACTGTTAGAACACATTGACCAACTCTGCTGTCTGTTGTCTTGAATATAATGTAAGCTAATTTGTTTAAAATACGTACCTATCTTATGCTGGGTCCTTGTAGACAAAGAAAGCTTTTAGACTGTGAACATGCTGTTTGGAAGAATGAGTGTCTCAACAATTTGGAACAATTTCTAGTTAATATATGAATCCTTAAAGGCCTTTGGCTTTTCTGTCCAATGGGTTACATTGATTATAGGTATTTCTTGAGCATGAAATATCTGTATGTCTCAAACAAAATTGATTGTCCTAGAGCCCAAATTGAGAACTTGAAATAAAACAGAACAATAAAAAATATTCCTAGTACTCTGTAACATCCTAAATAAACAATTGCCACTTTTTGTTATCTGAGATAAACACAAGAAGCTGAGCCAAAGAGGAACATTGTATTTTGTGTAGAAGGAGGTTTATAAGCACATTATTAGGGAAACCAAGTTAGATGGATGAATGAAAGGAAATTTTTAAAGGCAGAGCAACTTAATAAGCTCTTCATTATGATACTCTCTATACAAAAGATTCTAATTTTACACACTTTCTTCTTATCTATACCATAAAGTGCTACATAACCTCTATCTGATAAAATATTCTGAATAAACCAACATCTTTTGGCTTAGTTTGAGTACTATGTAAATTAGAAGATGACAACATTACATTCATTTAAGTATGCTATGTTATTAACTTGCTATTCAAACTGTCTCTCTTTTTATAGTTTATTACCACTTAGAACAAGAGAAATTGTCAATTGACAGTGAATACATTTTAGTATCACTATCTTAAAAGTAAGTTGGTATTCCTTTTGAAATTGGGAATGTATGATAGAACAGTATAATCATTGCATAGCGTAACAAGTCCCATAATTCAGTGTAATTGGAAGTCAGAGATTGTACGGGAGTGGAAAGCAAAGTATAAAATGACTGGTTGCCTAGGAGTGTTTTCTAATTTTTCTAGAGTATTTATTGGATAATATAAACTTCAGAAAAAATATCTTCTGTGACTTATGTTCTACTATAAAATACTTAATTACATTTGACTCTAAGTTCTCGTGTGTGTGTGCACACACATGCCTGCATATGCTAAATTATGATGTGATGCAATTCTAAATGTCTTCTAAGAAACAGAAGCTAACAAGGAGTAGGGCCAAATTCTGGGGTGAATTATTCATGGAAAGTGACATCTGCAAATGTCAGTGTCTAATAAAAACACAGGACAAATAAGTAAATATTTCCTTTTCTTAAATTGAACATTTTGTTTGAGACACATGTTATTACATTACCTGATTTCAAATGACTACTAGAGAGTGAAGAATGAAAACAGCATTTTACTTTTTATGCTTATAAAGTTGTGATCTAATTTAATTTGCTCACTTTAAATAAAAGACATTTTAATAGTCCTATAAACTAGGATTCCATTAATTAATGGAGAGTTCTGCAGAAATAGGATATAATTCTGTTCATCTCTGCTGTAGGCAAAAATTTACTAATAACTTTATGAAAACAATTCTAAATGACCACGATTATATTTGTTAAGTGTAAAAATCATTGAGGTCTAAATTCTATTTTAAGTTATTTCTCAATGAAGCTTAGCATTTTCCAAGTTGTTTGAGAAAAAGAATTTTCTCGTCTTTCTACAACGTTGCTGAAACAGAGTGTTTACATTATTTTAGACTCCTTAAATTGCAAACGAACTGTTCTGCCATCTGTGCAAGTGAATGCACAATAATACATGAGATTATTTGCCAAAAATTAAGCTATTTTATTTTTTTAACCAGGAATTTACTATGTTTCAACTATGAGAAACTGAAATGTAGACTTTTCTGAATTTAAATAGCGTGACAAAAATGACCCAAACTGGTAGGACAGTTTCTAGAAAGTCTCAGTGTAGACTTTAAAACATGCAGGCTTTGGCACACTAGCCCTTGGGAGTGGAGATGAGCCCATGGAAACAAATAGCTTTCTCTCGAAGCCTCCAATCCCAGCATGCTCAGAGCTCACCTTTGAGAGTTTTAGAGGGGTGGAAGTAGATTGTGTACTTGTGAACATTTAAATCCTCCAGTGGCTATGTAAACAAGGTCACCATAAGGGTTTTAGAAGACTAGAAATGTCAAAGAGGAAGTGACCATAGAATGTAGAAAGGGATGATTAGACACTAGAAATAAGCTAGAAGGCAGGGATTATGTTGTGATTTATAAGGGAATTTTATTGATTCTTTCAACAAGTAGTTGTTGAACAGCTCCAAATATAAGACACTGTGCTGTGTGTTGTGGAGGGTCTAGCTATGTTGTTCATATGTAGCTACTAGTCATCTGTGACTATTTAAATTTAAATATTAATGAATTAAAATAAATAAAATAAAGTTCAGTTTTTGAGTTGTGCTGGCCATATTTCAAGTACTCCATAGCTGCAAAATATGGCTAATGGCTTCCATATTGGACAGTGTGGATATAAGACATTACCACTGAAAGATTTATTGGAGAATGCTGGCATAATAGTCAAAGATGTGGTCCAGGCGTTTTTCATGCTGGTTATCCATTTGAGGAGATTAGGTAAACAAAGAGCTGCAATAGCAAACAGTGTATGATTTGAGCAATTTAAGAGGTGTAGACAAGACAACTGAATGATTTCAGAGAAGAAAAGATCAAATCACATAGGATGGTCAGAATAGAGTCACAGAGAAAGTAGAATTTGAAGGCAGGACCAAAGAAAGTATGAGTTAGCAATTGTCTTAGCTTGGGCTATTATAACAACATATCATAAACTGAGTTACATAAACAACAAACATATATTTCTCACAGTTCTGGAGGCTGGGAAGTCCAAAGTCAAGGTGCCAAAAGATTCAGTGTCTGATGAGGGCCCACTTCTTGGTTTGCCGATGGCCACCTTCTTATTGTATCCTCACATGGCTGGGAGAGGGCTTGGGGGAGGGAGGGAGGAAGCTCTCTTGTGTCTCTTCTTATAAGGGCAATAATTCCATTCATGGAGGCTCTACCCTCATGACTTCATCTAATCCTAATTACATCCCATAGACCCCACCCTAATACCACCACATTAGGGGGTAAGGTTTCAACATATGAATTTTGGGGAGGGGGATAAAAGCATTCAGTCCATAAGGACAGTTGAAGACAAGGTGAAAGCATTCTCTGCATAAAGGAAGATACGAGATCAAGGGCAGGACTGGATGGCAAGTAGGCTGGGGCAACGAGCTCAGGAGAGGAGTGGGTGACAAGGCACCTGAAGCCATTGACCTGCTCATTGTGAAAAGCCTTGAGAGCTAAGAGTTTAGACTTTTTTTCTGAAGGACTTGGGAAACCACTAGAATTTTTGAACAGGAAATGTGATTCAAGTGTTATTTCAGGAAGATATATCTGGCAGCAGCATGCAGACTGGATTGGGCAGAGAGAAAGTTGATAGACCATATTAAAGTATGTTGAAAATAGACCATATGTGTAGTTGTAAGGACCTGAACTTGAATATCAGCAACTTACTTTGGACACATACTACAGTGAATCTTGAATAAAAAAAGCTTTTTTTGGTAACAGTATTATTAGAAATCCAGGTCCCCATATCTCCCTAAATAACTGGTTTCTTTACATCTCTCTTTCATTTTCTTCAGTCAGAAGGATGCAGATTGCCCAAAATTCATAGCAGAGCAACAGGAGGGACTCAAGGACAAGAAGGTAAGATCAGTGGGAAAAAGTAAGGAAGTGGCAATAATTTAGGCTGAAGAGAGAAATAGAATAAGACCATTTTATAGTGGAAGTCACTTGAGAGATTTAATGAGCTGAAACCTTTATCTTAACCTCACCATCCTCAGTGCTTGCTCTGCTTACACAGTGATGTGGTGAAACCAGCTAGTAGTGGCACGTGAGATGCCATTGTGTGCATTTCTTCTGAATTTTGCTTTCAGTGAAGTCTCATGGTGGGAGCATTTACACCACGGAAATTGGCAAATACTATAAATCAGGGCTGCTTCCACCCCCAGCTGTGACCACAGAGCTGTGTCACTATCATGCCTACAGGAACCACACAGATAAGTTTGATCTCCTTTTAAAAAGACAAGGCTAGAAACTATACCATTGCACCTGAACAGCCTTACCAGGGGCAGGGAGACCAGTTCTTCCAACGTAGAGTTTATAATCCCAGATGTACATATGTATCTATACTGTTTTGTAATGTTATGTACATCCTGAGCTACATATACAAATGCTTCAAATGTACTAAGTGTTTTTAGGTTTATTCTTCCTTTCTTGCTTTGCCATGGAGCTGTTCAGGAGTCACCCAAGAGAGTGGAGACTCCTTCTTCTTGATTTCCTTGTACAAATTTTATGTAGCTTGACCTGTGATTTATGAACAGGAAAGATGTCTGTGTAGTTACACTCTTACTAACCGATGTAAATTGCATGTCTCCCTTTAAGTTTAAAGAATAAAAGTTATTTTTCCTTTTTTAATGGACTTAGGCTCCTCCGTATACTGTGTGCTTTTCTCACTATTCCCACTGCAGTAGTAGAGAGTGATGCCTGCTCTGACTGCTGTTTCACTATAACTACAAGCTGCCATTGGTTGAGTGTTTATTACGTACCTCGTACTATCCTAACCACTTTCTGCACACCATCTCATTTAATCCCCACCACCATCCTTTTAGTTAGAAAATGTGATGCCCACTTGCCAGATGAAGAAATTGGATCCAAGAAGTTAAGAAACTTGCCCAAAGTCACATAAGCAATTGAGCTGGGATGTCAATTCAAATCTCTGACCCTATAATGCTGACTCTTAATACAAATGGCTAACCATTAAGCCACATTGCAGGGAGAAAAACTCTTCTGATAGTGATGAGGGCTGCCAGGTGCTATGTAAGTGACGAATGGCAGCCCCAATGGCTTTGGTGGCCAGGAATGAATTTTTTTCACTGTGTGCCCAGGAGAATGCATTGCTATTGCCTTTAAGGGCTTTGGTGGAGAATAAGGCCCAGGTGCACAAGGACACACAGAGGCCCTGGTCTGGAGGTCTTACATCTTCCAAAATCTCACAGGGAATGAATGGATTTGGTAGTTCTAATAAAATGCTAGTGAGAATTCCCAAATTGAGTCAGGGTCCCCAGACTGAGAAAATCCACAACCAAGTTTTTCCATCTTGCCTTACCCCAAAGCCCTAATGTTTTAAAAGCAACAACAATAACAAACTATTCAGACATTTCTGAGATTTGTAAGTTGGGAAATAATTATTTCTGAGATGCATCCTACATATACAGTTGTGGGAAAAACAATTCACTTTGTGAATACTTAGAATACCACAGCATGGGTAAATGATTCTGGGGTCAAAAATGCACAAAACATGCTTGCAAAAGGACCCAATTACAACATTAAGTAAGGTTTGTGGAACTGATGCCATTTTGTGAATTGGGTGTGCAACGTGGCAAAACTATCTGTTTTTATAATGTCATGTTTGTACATATCCACACTTATGCATGAACATGCATCTATTATAGTAACTTGGTAAAATAACCAGAGGGTATGGAAATTCCTGCCTAGACTTGGGTTTTTAGACATGCTTCCTTTATTCTCAACACCCGTGCACATGAGAAACTGCAGCTTGAGCACAGACTTGGCAGGCAGAGCCTGTTCACTGTTTTCTTAAATGCTCTTCCTTTCTCTGCAGTGGTACCTATTTTGGGGGCACTAAGCAGCCTCACACTCGCCTCTCAGGCTTCTGAAGGGTATTGAAGGCTTGTTTGGAGCACATAATTTATGCTGTGCTGAAAAATAGCTGAGGCTGTAATGGTGCCCAGAGAATCCAAGTTCTCTGAAGACTAAGATCACATTAATATGCAGCATTTCATTTCCAGTCCCCTTCTAAGTAGGTTTGAGAGGATAATGCCTTGTTTGAATAATAATATAGCACGTTTTACTATTCAAATTGCTTTCACGTAAATCAGCCATCTCATTTTATTTTTGAAACAATGAGGGAGATAAGGCCAGGATTATTACCTACAGAGACTCAGAAGCTCAGAAAGGTCAAGTGATTTACTCAAAGTCACATTGCAAGTTCTCAGAAAAGCTGAGATTAGGAGCTGTGATTCTTCATTCACAGCTCAGTTGGGTCTTTTTAATAGAATGTTAGTACCCGCAGCTTCATGGGTAGAATACTGAAATTCTCAGGCCCAGCCTCTTGCCTCTAAGTGTTTCATTTCTATAGTTTGCTTTTAGCATCGTTTAGAATTTGTGGCCTTATAAAATGGCAAGGAACTTTGAATTAAAAATTTATAATTTCACCTTTTCTTTTAGGAAATGACTTTAAAAATCCAACCTGAAAACACATCAATTTCTTAAACTAAATTTACAAAATGGGATGCAAGTTGCATATGATGATAGTGATTCTCAGTATTTGTTTTTCATCCTTATGTTTAAACATAGGCAGGAGTTTATGTTTTGTATGAGACTATTAATGAGAAGGCACTTGGTAATCTCTGAAGCATTGTGATAGTGAGAGCTAACATAATATGCTACGAGTGTCAGAAATTATGTAATTCATTTAATTTGTAATTTAATATTTTCAACTTGTTAGAAATGGCATTTTGACTTGTTCACATAGTATCTATGCTTAGTCCATTTTTATAAATTTCATTTTAACATTATTTTAAATACATGTATATAATTTTACATAATGCATAATATGATGATATATATGTGTATATATGGATATACACTAAAGATATTTAGGGTGATACTATTTTCTTATACTTTTTTACTTGCAATAACTTCTTGCTCTGCTCATGTTTCCCACCAGTGACCCATAATAACAACATATTTATTCATCTTTTATATATTTTATCATGTTCATATAATTGCAAGCAAAAATATACACAAATATACATATGTGTATATATACATATATACACATGCATAATAGTGATTGTTTATGAATTGTTGTTTTATAAATACAAAATTATATCATAAAACTTTCTTACAACTTACTCACTCACCAATACCAATGGAAATACTTCGCCATATCGAATGGTCTAGTTCTATTTTCTTATCTCTAATGGCTGCATGATATTCCTTGGTAAGAATACACTTACTACATGAATTTAACCATTCACTTATCAATAGGCATTCATTTGTTCCCACTCTGTTTCTTTTGAAACAATGCTGCATGAAATACGTTCAAACAATACTGAATAAATATTCTTATATAATATTGTTTGTATTTCTATAAGATGACCAGAGTGGGAATTCTGGATTGAAGAGTATTTTTAATTTAATAGATATTGCCACATTGGTTTCTAAGAAAGACTGCAACACCTCACATTTCTACCAACACTGTATAGGAGTTCCCATTATCTTTTGTTTAAGCTATACCAATCCAAATTCACAAATCTTCTTATTTGTCTTATTTGTTCTCAAGTGATATATTATTGTTCCTTTAAATTCCCCATTCCTGACTGCTAGTGAAATTATGCATCTTTTCATGTAGTTGCCAGTCGTTTGGATTTGCTCTTCCATGAACTGCGTACACCTAACTATCCCATGCGTATGTCAATTGTTCTTCCTTTTCTTTGTTTATTTGTAATATCTGTCTATTGTAATATACATATGATTAACCTTTTGTCTATTATTTGATTTACAAATATTTTTCCCATTCTGAGTTGGTACTTTCACTTTATGTGTGATATCTTTTGCCAATTTAGTTTTTCAAAAGTACAATATGTCTACTTTTCTTTTATAGCTTCTTGGTTTCCTATGCTGGTTAAAGTTGCACACGAGGTCTCTAAGATCTTTTTCAAATAATTTTTATCATTGTGTTATTTACTCTTGTCTTTAGTCTATCTGTATTAAAGGCTGAAAAATTGGAGTTCATATTGATTTTCTTCCAGTGTCATTGCTGGTAATTAAATAAATAATCCATCCTTTTCCCAGTGAATTACATCACTATTTTTGTCTCTATTAAATTCTCATACTTACTGTGATTCCCTGATGTTTATTTTTTTAAAAATTCTTAAAGATGATATAAAATGTATCAATTAATTTAGTCTGGCACCACAATCTGCCTGATGGTAACCTCAAAGGGCTACATTCAAAATCCAAAAGCCATAAGCTTTTGTGGTGATTATTTGACATCTCAGAGGAAAAGGAAGGCATTAAAAAAATAAGAATATAAAGTATAGGATTCACATCACAAACAGCTCAAAGGTAAGGAAGTCTGAGGGAGCTAAGTTACTGGCCACATGTTTCATTAAATATAAGCATGATGGCGGTGACTGCATTAATGTCAGTGAAGACAGAAGTATGAAAGTATGCAGTCCAGTGTGGACACTACCTGGCATGCATTGTTCTTTCTGTTCACAAGAGTCTGGACCATGTCAATATTCATAGTTGTTTTAGCTCTATTGTGCAAGAGGTAGGTGTTGGCTCTGGGACTGATGCCATAGTAACAGTAGATTTACAATGACAGTAGAATCAAAATATATCTTTGTCAGCAAAGTATTTGACAATGTCTTGGGACATCCTTATATATATTAAAGGTAGCCAGACTGGATGAGAATATAACTGGAGATCAAAAGCCCACATCCCAAGGCTGTTGATTAGTTAAATGAAATTCTGAATTTTTATAACACTGAATTCTTTTCTTAGCCATGCATTTAATATTTTTATCAAAGTCTTGGATGAGAACATTGAGGGCAGGGTCATAATATTCCCGGATGACACAGAGCACTGAGGAATAATTTCATGGCAGGTAAAAGAATCAAGATTCAAAAGCACCTCAACAGGTTATAGCCAAATTGTGACATTTGCCCAGTATATTAGTAAAGTTCCCCATATTGATTCAAAAAATAAATCATATATAAACATTGCATTCGAGTATTACAAATATTATAAGTTATTTATGCATTTGTCCTCTTTTTCAGCCACAACTGAACTGTATATTCTGGCCAGAAATACCTAGATAAATATAGTATTTCTCTATTTTACTTCAAATACAAGATTCAACCTCAGTATTCTAAGTATTAGAGAATATGTTTTTATAAATATTCTTGTTCCAAATCACTTGATGTCAGTTCAATTCAATAAATGTGTGACAGGTGCCTGCTATGACTTGGGCACCATGAAACATTCCAGGAAAAAGGAAATGATGTCATCCCTGATCTCAAAGAACTTAGGGTTTAAGTGGGGTAGACAGGCCCCAAAAACACACAGTGTAAAGTTACTCACAAGAAGGGCACTGTGGTCACCTAGCTATTGGCTATAAAAGTGTTAATGGATTTTCATTTTCGTTTATTCCACTTTTACCTGAAAGATGTCCCTTGCTCCCTTTTAACTTTGTCATGTAGGAGTGAGGCAGTGAGCTTTTCTCACACTGCTGTGGAGTCATAAGTCCACCTTTCCCTGACTAATGGCTATAAAGCAGCAAGAGTTTCCTAATTGGCATTTCAAAGAACAATAAGGATCATTTAAACCAGAACATGTTTACTTGTAAAACTATCATAAACTACAGGTTCAGTTTGTTGGACCCTCTGATGATTAACACAGATTTATAATAGAGAAAGCTAAGCTATTCCAAATAATTTTATTACTGTTTTTCCTACAGGAAAGAATCAAAGCAACCAAAAGAGTTAATAGCATCGTTTTCTTCCTGGCAGAAGCAAGAGCAGAAAGGTACACTCCGCCTGCCCATTTGCCTAAGTCTTCTTTCCATAGGCAAGTACTCATCCTCAATCAATCACATTTGGATTTGGAAATAAGTTCCTTGTTTATGGGGACTTGCTTTCACTCATATCTCTCAAACAGCAAAAATGTATTGAAACCCAAATTGTTTTCTTCAGAACAGCAGACCTGGGAGAATTCAGTGGTAAAGGGGTACAAAAAGTTAGGAAAATATTTCATACTTTTCCCCCTCTTAGAATTTTACAATGTACTTTATTGTATTAGAGGTTTTTCATTTGGTTTAACCAAATATCTTCCAAAAACCAAAGAGCTTTTTACATAAAACACGTATCAACATCCCTGGGAACTTGGAAAATACTACTTTAGATAATAGAAAGTGTGCATATTGACAGAATTTGATAATCAAAGTGCTAAAAAGTTTGCTTGTGGTATTAACTAATTAGTTTTATTGCTTTCAGAAGCTTAGCATTACTACTATTGACAATATCTACCTTACCAGGGGAGAAATTATACAGAGGGAAAAAGTCCTCAAAGTTTGGAATAGGAAGAGGAAACAAGGAATGTGTGTGTATGTGTGTGTGTGTCTTAGGGGGAACACCGGGTTAGAGAATGTGAGAAAATATTGTAATTGAGATTTTCTTCGATTAGCATTTAGGAGCACCAGATAAATTTCACTGTTTATAGAAATTTAAAAAGCACATGATATAATCAAAACCAATTTAAACTAAAATATGCCTTTGGCAGGTAATGTCATAGGGTTGCAAACTTTCCAGACTCATGAAATTTCCAATATGTCGTGTCATTTTAAACAGATCAACATCACTTTAGAAGGATCTTAAACCTTCGACACCTGTGCAGTGGGTAACACTAATGCCCAATTTTACAGGTAAACAGACACAGAGAAGTTAAGTGACTTGTCCAAGGACACAGAGGAAGTAAGAGACTGAATCTGGAGCAAACTTTCTGTTCTCCATTTCCAGAAAAAACTACTAAACCATGCTTCCTCTTGTCATGGAAACTTAAAATATTCGATATGGTTGTCTTGCCTTTTTTTCTTTCCAGTGACCATGGAAAGACTTTCTAGATGATAATGGTCAAGCTTTCCTTTTCTTTGCAGCCTTCCCCTGTGCTTGCTTCCCTGGTGCTGCAGCAGCAGCTTATATTTTCTTTGCTTGGCTTAGGATGCTCCCTTTTGAGGGTTTCTGAATTGCTGGCCTTTTGGTGACGTTTGATGCAACAACCCTCTATACCTGCAACCCACATCACTGACCTTGGCATTCAATGAACTTTTCATTTACATGCACAGTCAAATTAAATTTGCCTTGCCTTTGAAAACTTACATCTGTTGAGTGTATAATTTGTATTGCCATTTGTTCCACAGATGTGTAACAAGACAAATACCTGTCCAGGCTTACAAGGGATTCAGAAATGCTTACGTTAATCATGCTGGTAGAGAGAGGTTAAGGGCAATACAATAAATCAGTCTCCAAATGGTTTCACTTGGAAAGGCCTGGGAGAACAGGGTTATTTTTATCCTAGGATGCTTTTAATTTGAATCAAAAATGCTTTACCACATGTTCTGCCACAAGTTCAAAAGGATTGGTAACAAACATTTAATCTTTTTCTTCTCGGATTGGCGCTAAGCCCTCATCAAAAAGCGTATGCAGTCAAGCGGCTTATCTCCGCTGAGCTGCTTCCCTTAATGTGTTCCTAATTATAATCGTATATATTGCTCACTGTGGCCGATTGAACAATATGGCAGTAATTTCTTTACAGGCCTCCCTGCTCTTTGAACTGCGAGTACAGAGGGCTAGAACAGAACCAGATCAATGGGATTTGAGTACTGGCAAATCAAGCCAGATGCGATCTTTAAAGAATGAATTTCCAGCTGTTTCCCAGAAAGGGACTTCAACAGACAGCTGGGGACTTTATCATTATCATCATCATCATCATCGTCATTCCCACTAAATACACTCACAACTCTTTACAAAATGTGCAACTATTCTCATCTCTTCCTGAATCACTACTCAACATAAAGTCTCCCAAACACTTTGAAATGGTAACTGTGTAACACAGATAAGCCTGTGACTGATGATGTGGGAATGGAGACGTAAGAATATTATATTGACACTATATATTTGTCAGTGCTGTGTGATGTGCAGCTGAAAGCAATGTCCAAAATTTATTTTTAAGATACCAAAAGCTCACAACATGTCCATGTGTTTGTAAGAGGGAGATAACATAATCTCCATTTTCTTGGACAAAATGTCATGTTATTGCTTTGTGCTTACATCTTTGTGTCTTCTACATCACTATCACCATGCCTTGTCAGAGGTAATATCCAATAAATGTTTCTAGGAGGAATTAGTGCTTGCTTTGTATAGAGCCGTGTGCTATAAGGAGAGAGATCAAGCTTAATACGTTCAAAGGAAGTTGCCGTGGCCCTTAAAGAGGCTCCCAATGTAAGAGAACTGAATACATGAGTTTAAAATGATTATTACTTTGGACAATTTAAGAATTGTTCAAATGAAAAAGAATGTCCAATAGCAGAGAAACTCACAGGGTTAGTCCACTTACAACTTTCAGAGTTAGCTGGTCTATGTGAAATGATTTATGCCCCCTTAAAAAGCCTAACTCATAAAAATCCTTCCCCTCCAGCCTGCTCTGCTGCTCCTATATCCTGCTCTTGGCCTCCTTTCTTCAGGACTTTCTGTGGATACCTCATTTCCATTGGGTTCTGGCATTATGTCTCCAGGAAGGAACTTCAGAAGAGCTAGGATTAGTCAATCAAATTAAACTCAATCTGTTGTCACCTAAATAAGGTTGGTCAGGTAAAATACAGAGAAGGTTGACATGGGAGGGCAAGGTCAGGAGAATGAGACTATTTAGTGATTCCAAGATATGGGCAAATGAAGAGTAAGACCAGGCATCTGTTTTGTGGAGTGGTGGTCATAGAAGAGGAAATCTGAAAGAAGGAGCAGAGGGAGGTAGACATAGAAGAGACACAGTCTATAGGACTTTGTTCATACTTTGCTTATAACACTGTCTCCAATTTATTTCAACTTTTATATTTCTTCCATTAGCTTGTACATTCCATGAAGACAGGAACCACCAATGGTCTTTTGCTCATCACTTATTCCTCAATACCTAGCACTTGAACAAAAAGCAAAACACTATTAACTTTTATATCATCGCTGTATTATAGTAGGTGCTCAATAAGTATTTGAAGAATAACTATTTACAATATCAGTTTTAACTGTGCTTAACAGAGCAACTCTTCTAGACATATTTAAACTCTGGTTCTCATGCAAAACAAAACAAAACAAAATAAAAGCCTTTTAGAACTGAAAGGTTTACAATACACTTTCAAAGTGCTTTTGAAATAGACCTAGAGCATGTAGGTGATGAATCATGAGTATTTAGTTTCATTTGCTTATCTAAACTAAAAGTTCTAGGAACTATACCACTTTATTAGGGAACAGAGAAAAATAATTTACTTTACTCTAATACACATATATATATGTACATAAATATTACCTGAATGAGGTTGAAATTACAGTATGTCTTAGAATTACTTTTTCTCAGGACACACAGATAGTAAACATGAATTGCTTAAGCTGTGGTCTCCAAATATTTTTGATTGAATACTCTTTTATCAGTTAAGAAATATTTATAAGAAAAACTTTAAGCATGCATCCCCAATATATGTATATTTATTCATAAATTATACACATGCTATTGTTAATATTTGTATTAAGATTTAATTTCTTTCTTCTTTGCTTTAGATCAAAAGAAATTTAAGTAGAATTAAAATGGCATTTTGTCCATCACCTACTGGTTCATTTTGCTCCTGCCCTGGGTGGGCACATCCCACTTTGGAACAGACCACAGCTCTAAAGTGACTGGAAAGTTGTGGATGTCATTATTATCAAGCTTCGAATTTGTCCTCCTCTTTAGGACAGGTACAGCATTAGGGAAGGGCAGAGAGCTGCATTTGGCTGTGCATGGTGAATGTCGGAGACCTGCCTAAGCAAGGGAGGGGACTAAATGCCTAGTGCAATGAGAGAGCATGGGTTTTGAGGCCTCTAAAATGTTTGTTTCTTCTTGGCAAATATTTTAGTAAGAGTAGCAAGTAAATCTCTATAATAGGGTTAAGAGAACCAGTGTCTTCTCAAGAATATGTGAAATCATCACATCTGTGTTTTGCAAAAATTATAAGTGAAGCTAATTTTCACTATGAATCTATTATACTTCCCTGTTCCCAGGCCATAGGTTGATGAGCACATTTGAGTTAAGACTTGGATAAATAGGGATACGTGGTTACTTCTAAGGGACATTGGCAGGTAATGTGATCAGGCATGGGTAAATGGAGGATTTCAACTCTGTGCATTTTCTTTCAATGAATGAGTACAGAGATGATTGCCATATATTCCTTATTTCTTATTGAATATCTTTTTTAAGTGGATAAAGAAAAATAGTAGACATTATACTTGAAATATTTTAAGAAATTTAGAAAAATCCTGGAATTGGGTCTATTACAGAACAATCTAAATAGTCAGGTATATATGGGATTGGAGACACATAAATTACTCTAGAGAGATTTGTTGTAATAAGGCCCAACTCAATGGAGCAAGTTGTTAGAAAATTTGGTTGTCGTCTTTTAAGTTCAACTTTGGAAGAATGAACACCGTGGTATTAAAAAAAAAAAGCAACTTCCTTTCAGGAGTGCATACCAGTTCTTATAGTTTGTATAAATACTCTATTATATGCCAATGGGGTCATCACAAGTTCTGTAAAATCTTCCATTATCATTTTCATGGAAAACAAATCAATTCTAATTCAATTCAACAATTACACATTGATTGTCCAAAATGTGCCAAACATAATACAGAACATGCATTTTACAGGAAAATTGGACTTCACTAAGATGTGCAGTAAATCATCTGCAATTTTATAAAAAGGGAAGCCAGGCATGTTAATGGAGTTTGTTTTTATAAACATGAAGTGTTTGGGCATGTTTGATTTTTCAGTTGGGCTGCTCAGCCAAGCTTAGTTAACACCTTGTAAAAAGTGAGTTGCTTCTCATTTCCTTAATGGAAAGCAGTGAGAGTCATAGTCAAGATCTCTGTATCAATTGGAGGCCTTCTGCAGCATTCCTTAAGCTTCTGAGGTTAGATCTAGGATGAAAATCCATCTGGATACTTGAGACCAGAAAGTGTGTTTCTCTGGAGAATTCAAACTCTCTCCCCATCAATCTTGGACAAGTAAACTATCTAAAAGCAGATCTTTGTTTCAAATCTCTAAGTTGGAAGAAAGGTTCTATTGATAACCATTTACATCTTAATAATCTCTTGAAATATGTAGCTGGATCATCATTTTTACAATCCAGTTGGCCTTCAGAACATGCCATATTTCTGCATCTGCATGGATATCACTTTTCTTAGTAATATAATGTTAACTCAAGAATGTGATAAAACAGGAAGCACGCTGGAACTTTTCCTTGTCCTGTGGCCTTAACAAGCCACAGCTGTATCAGCAGCTGGTCACTGAAGGAGCCTGGTCCTAGCCTCTCCCAGAGTTCTTTTTCAACTAGATCAAAAGGAAATAGACCAGGCAGAAGGTTTTATCATCAAAGCCTATAGAAATCTGTGGGAACCAATATTTCCATTTAGATTGCTTCAGCCTCATCAGACTGAAAAGATTTTTCTCTAGTGGGACAGAGGTTGATGAATCAGCCAATTTGAAAAGCTTTTTCTTCCTCACTGAGTTTGTCAAAGATGAGGAATATGGTGTCAAAAAGTTTTTTCACCCTCCAACGTGCTTTGCTGACCTGTCGGCATATTCTTTTACTGATTATTTTAAAAGTTGTGCTAATTACCACAAGTGATTATTTAATGGCATTTTTACTGAAAGTAGTTGCCACACATTTAATTAATGAACCCTAAAATTCTTCAAATGCAGGGAAAGCTAAGGAAAAACTACTATGAGGGAATGAATATATTATTCACTTCTAGATGGAGTAAAATAAAAATTGTTTCATTTGAAGTAGTAAAAATAAATATTTATCCTAATTCTCTTAGATGACTCTGTTCAATACAATTGTTTGCCCATCCCTACAGGGTAAGTTCAAACTATCTTTCAATGGACTCACTGATGCCATGGAGTAGTGTTAACAAATATTCTATGTTTATTTTTAATCTATATTATACCCATGGTCATTTCAGGTTTTTTATTCTAAATTTATTTTAGCATTTTATTAATATGTGAAATATTTTCATAGAGAATATGTAAGTATATTAATAGGCATCCTTATTATATGCTTCCTGGATTTTTGTAGTAGCTTTCACTATAATTGATATCATCATCTCTGTTCTGTTCTTCCTGAAGAACAATTCTGCACAAAACTTCTGGATTTATCTTCTTGAAACATTGATTTTAATCAGTTTCTTACCTACGCAAAAACCTTCAATGGTTCTTCCATGCCCATATGATCAACTCCAAAGTTCTTAATTTTACATTTAATGGATTCTTATGTAGTAGTCCTAACCTGTCTTGACCCCACTTTTATCTCTCATTATTTCCCAGTAAAATCTCCTATTTTCTATCTTAGTCTCATGAAATATAAAAACATTCATTAAAAGTAAATCAAGTTTTATGGTATTAGATTTGGCAATGATTTCTTGGATATGGCACCAAAACACAGGCAACAAAAGAAAAAACAGATAAAATGGATGACATCAAAATTAAAAACTTCTGTGTACCAAAGAACATAATCAACTGCATGAAAAGGCAACTCATGGAATGGGAGAAAATGTTTGCAAATCATATAGCTGACAAGGCATTAATCCAGAATATATAAAGAACTCCTATAACTCAACAATAAAAAAGCAAACAATTCAATTTAAAAATGGGCAAAGGACTTGAATTGACATTCTTTCAAAGAAGATGTACAAATCACCAATAAGTACATTAAAAGATGTGCAATATCACTAATCATTAAGAAACAACAACAAAAGATGGGGTATGTTAAAGGGACACAGTACTCAACTGAAAGAGTCAACAGGCCAAAGCTGGAACAATTTGAGCAACAAAATAAATAGTGTAATATTGGACCCAAAGTATAAAATAAATATCCACTAGTCCATACTAATATAAATGTGTGAATAAATCAATAAATAGAGGAGATGGGATAAATCTTCCTTACAGAAGAATCTTATACATAGACACACTCTATGGAGGTGGAGCTTAATTCCCCTCTCCTCCTGGAGGAGAGAGTGTAACTGGCTTAGTGAATGGAGTATGGAAAGGGGGAAAAATAGTAATTTTTGCAGTGGGGATACCTGGCAAACACTACTTTAATCAAAGTTAACATCACTGGTGATAAGTAAGTTTGAGTTCATGCATTCGCTTATATGATATGATAAGAAGGCACTTCTCTGTGACGTTCTTCTCCCAAGGCCATAACCCCAATCTAACCATGAGAAAAATAGACAACCTCAAATTGAGGGGCATTTTATGAAATACCTGAGTAGTACTCTTGAAAGTTGTCAAGATCACTAAAAACAAGGAAAGACTGAGAAACTATCATAGGAAACTAAGGTGATACGATGAGTAAGTGCAATATGGTAAGCTGGATGGGATCCTGGAGCAGGAAAGGGAAATTAGTGGAAGAACTGTAGAAATCTGAATTAAATCTGGAACTTGTTTAAATATAATGGTATGTGCCAATGTGAATTTCTTAGTTTTGAGGAACGAACCATGGGTTATGTAAGTTGTCAAATTAGGGGTAACAGGGTAAAGGGCATACAGGAACCCTCTGGACTATCCTCAGGGCTTTTCTATAAACCTAAAAATTATTTTAAAACAATTTCATTTTCAAAAAAGAAATACAAGGTTCTTGCTTTTGCATGATAAACTGTAACTATCTCACAACCAATGACAACATTTTTTAACGGAATATTGGAAACATTTCTTTCAAAAAAGCAGCAAAAATCTAGGGAAAAAAATGAAATAATAAATAATGTATAATGTTTATTAAGCAATCACAACAAGGTCTAGTACATTATGTGTTCAATAAGTGACAAATGTTATCACATAACATTGTTTTGGAAATACTGTCTAATACTTCAATGTGAAACAAATAAAAATTATATTTTGGGGAAAGAAAGAAAGAAATGGTACTTCCATTATCATACATTTTTTCTATGATATAGTATTTATCCATATCCCTGCAAACAGTAAAGAATCAAACTCAATAGCTATTATTAGTAGAAACTAACCATAATTATTAGAAAAGTTTAGCGATGTGACTTAGCACAAGACGCATATACAACATATACATTTAATAACTTTCCTATGCACCAGCAATAACCATCTCCATAAATACACCAGAAAAAGAAAGCACTGATAGAATCCAACAGCCTAAAGTATGTAGAAATAATATAAGTGCCCTAAAATAGAAAAATAAAAAAAGTAATTTATAGGTTATGTACATGATGTAATATTATGCAAGCATTTATCATTATGTTTTCACTATTTGCATTAATTCAGGTGTCTGATACTATAAAGTTAAGTGAAAATAGGATCAAACATAGTAGTAGGTCACAAGGGGAATTCAATAAAGCTAAAGTGATCACTGAAATCAGAAAATAGTCAAAGTAATTCAGTAGAGTGGGGCATGATGAAACCTTATAAAGGTAAGAATGTTTTCATATATTCAGTCAGGGTTTTGGACGTAAACTGACATGAGCCAGTCTGGCCATTCATAGTTGTTGGCTTCTTTTTGTGTAAATTTTAGGTGGTCCCATTAGAGAAAGACAGGAAGGTTAAGTTTGTTTTTTTAATTTTATATTTTGTTATTTATTTATTTGTTTATTTATTTTTAAATTTCAGAATATTATGGGGGTATAAACACTTTGGTTACATATATTGCCTATGCACTGCCCAAGTCAGAGCTACAATCATGCCCATCCCCCAGACAGTACTCCTCATACCCATTAGGTGTGAGTTTTCCCATCCCCTCCGCCCCTCTCTCACCTGCCCGACACCTGATGAACATTATTTCCATGTGTGCACATGAGTATTGATCAGTTAGTATCAATTTGATGGTGAGTACCAGTGGTGCTTGTTTTTCCATTCTTGTGATACTTTGCTTCAAAGAATGGGCTCCAGCTCCATCTAGGATAATACCAGAGGAATTAATTCACAATTGTTTTTTATGGCTGAGTAGTACTCCATGGTATACATATACCATATTTTATTAATCCACTCATGGATTGATAGGCACTTGGGTTGTTTCCACACCTTTGCAATTGTGAATTGTGCTGCTATAAACATTCAAGTGCAGATGTCTTTATTATAGAATGTCTTTTTTTCCTTTGGGTAAATACCCAGTAGTGGGATTGCTGGATCAAATGGTAGTTCTACTTTTAGTTCTTTGAGGTATCTCCACTTTACTTTCCATAGAGATTGTACTAGTTTGAAGTCCCACCAGCAGCGTATGAGTGTTCCTATCTGTCCGCATCCCCACCAACATTTGTTGTTTTAAGTTTGAGATGCACATTAAACCAACAAAAGGAGACAGTGAATGGGCAGCTGAGTAAAAAGCAGGGAGAGTTCAGAACTGGTGACATAAGTTTGGAGGTCACCCGAGGCTAGTTAAAGCTACAAGCCTAAGTGAGATCAACTGTGAATGTGAGGACAGAGCCCAGACCATGGCCACGATTTTTCCTTTGACTTGATTTTAATAATTAAATTTAGAAATAAAAACAACTACTGCTTTAAGTATATTTCAAGGATTTTGCATTTTAAAATTATGACTGACTTCAAACCTCCACTGGAAAGAATGTAGAACAATAGGAACACTTAAACATTGCTGGTGGAAGCCTAAGTTGGTACAACCATTTTGGAAAACAATTTGGCCTTACCTAATTAAATCCAGGCTTTTGTATTTTTTATTTTTTTGGTACTCAATTTGTATCTAAAGATAAAACAATGATACACTTTTATCTGTATACATTGAGTTAGTCAAATGTTCCTGCCTGCTGAAAAATTCCTCTTTTTCCCTAATTCTCTTTTCAAAGGATAAATAGCAAAAGAAAAAAAAAAAAGCCATGGGGTGACAGATATAAAACAAATCTCCCTGTTATATTTCAAAGGCTTTACAACTCAGACTGACTCACACCTCAACTACTAACTTTTAAATTGTATGCAGTAAGACTTGACTGTTTGTTTATTATAGAGTAGGTGTGGTTAGGACAGATAATGTGATGGTTGGGGTATGAATTACCTGGCTAGAACAGGTGGGGTTGGAGCATCTATCTGGGGCTTGAAGGAAAAGATGAAGAACAACAGCAGTATCTTGACAAACTCTGGGATTGTACCTTGAGCTTTGTACTTTATTCCAAAGATCATAACACACCCATATTCAGTCAAAGCTGCTTTTAACAAATTCCTGCTTTAAAAAAAAAGACTCTCATGATAAGTATTGTGCTAAGAATAAACAAAAAAATATTTGAACAGCAGTAGCCTTCCCCCCCAAAAAAGTCTTTGTGTCAGAGTGTGAAATTGATTGGAAGGTTTTGTCTAGTCCATGCACAGTGTTGGTTCTCTGCAATTTCTATAAATGCTGAACAGAAGTGGAAATCTGCTCTGACATGTATTCAATAATAAAATTGTCCCTCACAGGGACATTGCACTTGAGGCTATGCTGAAGAATCCTTGTAACATTGCAGTGCAACTTGACACCCCTCACCAAAGGCTAGGCTGAGCCTTAAATCATCACATCAGCCAGAGTAAAATGTCCTTATTTCCTCCTCCTTCCCCTGCGCTCTTTATTTCTATTAAACTTCTTTGTAAATATATGCTAAGAGTGAGAGAATGAAGTGCTGCCGGAAAGAATGAGGAGTCCAAGAGCTTAGAACAGAAAGGGAGTGACTTAACTATTAAGTTCAATTAACAAGTGAAAAATGAACTACATTGTTTCAGAGTGATTTTTAATTCAGTCAAATAAAGAGGAACCAGACTGCAGGGTAAACTCTTATTTATTAGTTTTGGTTAATGAGTTTTTCCATAAGCAGAATTTCTTAAATTTTATTGAATCAATAAAGTCACCATTTGGAAATCTGGTTTTTCCCACCAGAGTAGGATTTTAATTGAGCATACAGCAAACACCCAAGTGCTATAAAGTGACTCTATGGAGGTGAAATGGTCTATGGGTTATATTACTGGCTTGGCTGACAGGGTTGCACAAGACCTGCATTTGAATTTAATCTCTACTATGTACCTCTTGTGCATTAATTTTCTTCAGGATGATGCTATTGTATTTTCCTTTTACTTATTACCAAGGAACCATGATAAAAACAGTAACGTCAGGGCCTCCCCTTGAAGGAGGAGTAATACATTCTTTTTTTCTAGCCCCTGATTAGACAGAACATCGTTTTGTGGAGCACATGCTGACAGGTCTTAAACCTCTACTAAGAAGGACCAAGGCTCGGGTGTGACAACCCCTTTATAGTACAGATAGCTTTGCTGTGTTCATGGCCAAAGGACACATCCTCCCCTAGTCAGCTGCCTTGTGAACACCTGCCTTTGTTTATAAGAGAGTCAAGGGGAAAAAGCGTGCTGGAAGGGCATAAATCTGTTCCCACCACTCGAAAATGGCATGAAGAATGTGCTTTGAAGATAGTTGGTCGATCCTTCCTTTCTTATTTCTGAAGTTATTGGTGGAAAAGAAAATTCCTTTAGTGTGGCCCCAAGTCCTCACATTCCTGTTTGCATTGTATGTTTTTAAAGGCACAAAAAAGAAATGAAATAATGAGGGCTTGGAGATGGTAGACTTACTCCTGAAAAACTGCCTAGATCAGGTAAAATGTTTCAACACTTGTCTTTTGTTAAATGAAAGTCACATGATGTGGGACGAAAGTAGTACACTGAGGTTGAGAAGAATTAGTTTTCAGTCCTATTTTCTAGATCATGCATGTATTTAGCTACCAAATGGATGGCTTTGCCTGAATTCTACAGGACTTCAAGCCAGACATATCAAGAAACCAAGTGTACACTTCCTTCCCTTCTCTCTCCAAATACTCTTTCTATAGTTCCACCTCATAAATGGTAATCCCAGGGGTAAATTCAGGTTTTGTGGGGTCTGTGGCATATAAAATCTAAAACTCTTTTTAAGAGATTTTTTTTTCTTCCTAATTATTGTCTACTATACCACGCAGAGTAACTGTAGGGATGATATTGATCTTAGATTCATTCCACTGCTCTAGATAGCTGTGCTTTTCTAGTGTCTTCTCCAACCTGGTGAACCTAAGGGCCGTGTCCCTCAGAAGATGTATGCCGTGTGAGGAGACAGTCAGGCATGCCTGCAGATAGGTCGCACTGGCGGGTAATGTCAATGGCCTCCCCATTACCACTCTGCTTTTCCAACTTGAGGGTGTTTATCATGGAAGCTTCTGTGTCCTGCATTAGGCTTATGCCTTAGACACAGATTAACTTGCTGTTTCTAGCCTCAGCATGTTTTCCATCCACTGGTAACACCTGGCAAGAAGCCAGGTGGCCTAGGTATCCTCAAAGGCACATGAGAGACTGCTCTGCCTCTCACCTCCCTTTCTATTACCTTCAAGGTCTATCCCCAGAAAGTCAAGTTGAAAGCTCTGTGGTAGCCTCGCCACCCATCACGCACTCATATGACATCCCACTGGAAGTGTGTTCCAGATGAGACAGCAGTCTCCTGGGAACCTCATCCTGTTACATGTATTTTTTTCTGAAAAGAATGATTGCCAATTTTATGATATAACACATAGTCACTTAAGCACTATCAAAAGCCCAGGAGTTTGAGATTGGCTTGGGCAACACAGCAAGACCCCCGTCTCTAAAAAACAAACAAATAAAAAGCTATAAACTTCTGCCTTCAGATTTTATCACAAACATTTTCTACTGTCATTTCTTTTTATTCAAGGGAGAAAAAAAAGACTGAAAAAAATCATCCTTTGTATTGGAAAGGAAACAGCAAATACCCACAAACAGATATTAGTTTCTTATGGGTCTATAACAGTTTTATGTTTTTGCTCAGCATGAGGTAGAAGGTAGAAATTTATCTGTGGTCATTTTTTTCCAACTGTTAATAGTAATGCTTATTTCATGGTTGTTTTTCAAATTTGCTGTACCAATTTGTCATTTATTCTTGGAGTCACTTCCCAAGAGTCAGCATAGGCATAATAAAGGTTTTAGAGGGGAGGAGATCAGGAGTAAAGGTAAAATATTTAAATTACAAGTAATGTGGCTATGAGTTTTGAAATGGCTTCAGACAGTGGAAATAAGACAACACGTACATATAATTGGTATCACTCACTGAACCAACTTACTGAAATAATAACAATGAAAATCACCAGCCTTTTAAAGATATGCTGCATTAAGACTTTCTATACTGATTATTTGGAAGGATCTCTCGGTGGTCTCTGGAGTTGCAATGCACCAATTGATAAAATGAGACCCTTAATATCTGAAGCGTGAGCATCCCTGATGATGGCAGACAACACCTGCCTCCAGTGTTGCCAGTGGGATGTTCCAGTAAATGTCAGGTTCATAAAATGGAAACATGGCTGGTGTGAAAATAAGCTTCTGAAAATAATTTCTGTCGTATTAAAAAGATAAACTATTAATTCTAAGCTTTAGAACTTTCCAGTTTTGTCAGCAACTGCAACTTTAGCTTTCTTTCCTCATGTAACATTTTCCACCCTTACCATTCTATCGGTTTTGTGCCTTCAAGAGAACACAATTCATCCAGCCTTTCCTGTAATTACCTAATATTGAATAATCAGGCTTGTACACACTTTGGGATTTCGTGATTTTTCTGACACACCTAGAACCCAAAATGGACAGATCCATTACGATTATCAGTGTTTTGGTTTTTTAGTTATCTAATTGTTTTTAATCATTTTCTAATATTCTCACAAAGCAGTTTGTGCTGTCTTTTCCTATGTTATGAAGACACTTAAAGCTCAAAAGAATATATTGAACTTCACTTATCTGTTGTTGTTATCGGACATTATAGGCTGCTGCTGAATTTTCTGACATTGAACTACTCTTTGATTTGTGAGCAAAGGTTTAAAAGGTTAAAAAGGGGGAAATTGGTTCAATATTTCAAGCAAAATGAAACATTTCTTTTGTCACTTTATTTCCCTGCTGTATTAATTTGTGGTTACTCACCTTCTCCTCAGAGATCCCCAGGGAACCCCAAATCTGATTCTCTATGATCTGACACATGAACCCAAACATTTCTCCCAATAAATTACATCTCATGTGTAATAAAACAAAATTGCCTTCTTTGGGGTACAGAAGAATGTTTCAGGCATCAGTTGGCCACATTTTGGTTTGCTGCTCGCATACACCCTGACAGTGAGGATCTCTGTGGCCTACGTTGGTCTGGGAAGAGGAATGTTGGGTTAGCTCACTGGACCAAACAATGCCGGAATGTTTTTTCCTGTCTATTCACTTAAACAATGTGCCATTCTGTACCTCATAAGCACTTAATTTATTCCAACTCTTTGGCCTGACCTGTAATCCCCTCTCCTTACCCATCTGACCCATCTGTGTTTCATTTCCCAGTCATCAGCATCCAAAGAGCTAGGCCCAGGCCCTGTTTGGAACCATTAGACAGAGATTGGCACTCTTCCCTCTTCCTGCGCCACATCCTCTGCTGGAAAAAAAAATGACCATCAGATCAGAGAACAGAGCCTGCTTTGTCCCCTGCAACGGGGATCTGGAAGCATTTTTAATCATTTGCACTCTATACCCACTCAAACGCATTAATGTGATCAACATTAGGCCTGTTGTGGGCATTTTTTCCAGCAAATAGCTTGCTAACATTCCAGGCATGTACTTCCCTGAAAACAAGACTGAGACAGGGCCCTGAATATTCAATTGGAAAATCACCAAGAGCAAAAGCTTAGCTTGGCACGGCTGGTGTTGATTCTTAATAAGTGACTTCCTAAAGCTGAGGCATGGGGCTTACAGCGTCAATGACTTGTTTGAAAAATATTTTGTAGGTGCCTCATACCACTCTATTTCCTGTGGTATGCGTCATATTGTGAGCTATTCCAAGCCAGCCTGGTTAAGCACACTAAGTTTTTTCCCCCTCAAGATTGTGGTGTTTAACTAAAAATGTCTTTATACAAGATGAGCTCATAGCCATTAGTGCTGATGTAGTTTTAACTGCTTGGATACCAACTGCAGTTGCTTGAAAATGTGCTGAAAAAGGGTAAACCTGAGCAAAAACATATCTCACCCTGTCTAAAATGGCGGGATGCAGTCCCAGTGGCAGCGTTTCTTCAGGGGAAAAAGTTCCAGATTTAAGTACAATGCATACCTTTCACTTTCATTAAAAAGACTTACTGTTCTTAGTATATTACTAAAGTCAAGGTGCTGAAGACATCTGGAACACTGGAATAAAATTAACCCTTTTTATTGCTTCGGGTATTTTGTAAAACTTGCCAATGAGCAGAGCTAAAGTAATTGGTGAAAACGAGTGTATCTTTTCCATCAAATTTCTAAAAAGGAAACAAAAAGAATCCAAAGACCTAAAATTCTGCCTCTGAGATTAAAGTAAATATGAGTAGGATTTGTGTAAGGATCGAAAAAGATATCTTGACAAGTGTTTAGAGATCTAGAGATGGAGAAAGAAACTAATATTGTTGAGCACCTACTGTACGCCCCAAAAAGCTTTTGGTATTTCTACACACTTGGATAAAGTGTTCTTCACAGCACTTATGATGTAGATATTATTGTTTTCGTTTTGCAAACAAGGAAAGAGAATCCCAGGGAGATTCAGTAAACTCTCCAAGGCCACACAGTTGATTAATTATAGAAGCAGGATTCAAAACTAGGTCAGTGTGAGTAGCAAGCTTGTGTTTTCTCCCCTACCTTGGTACTCACAGATAAAAATATTCTCATCTCTATTATGGTTGTAATTGTCTACTTATGCAAAGGATGTGTGTTGGCCATGGTGTCATGGGCTAGAACAGATGAACAAAAATCTGTGTTATATTCTTTCCTGCTTTTCTCCAGCGACTAGGTACAGACCGTGTCTAGTTTAGCATCCATACGCAGTGGGTGCCCAGTGGCTATTAAGTGATTAGACATTGTACATGCCATCTCTGAATGATTTGTGTTTCTACAATAGGGCCTTTTACAATGGAGAAGAGGAGGATTGATACTCTTGACACTGCCTGGGCTGTGTTTGCCTCTCGGGGCAAATAATTTTCCTTGGTGCCAGGAACAGCTCTGATGTGGCTGCTCTGCCCTTATGTGGCCTGGGGCTTTGAGCTCTGGAGCAAGGGCTTTGTCAGGTCTGGGATGAGGCAGGAACACAGCAAGGTGGAGGCCAGGGAAGCCAGATTGCTAGAAGAGATGACCACAAATGTGTCTATCTCTAGGTCACTGAAGAGGCAGGAGAATGCCTCTAAGAAATGACCAAAACATTTTCTGAAGCAATGAGCTTTGGAAAAATGCACTGGATGGCATTATAAGGGGGAGGAGGAACGTCTGTTCCCCTCCACATTTGGGAAAGCATGTAATGAGGCTCTACCCACTAAGTGGAAAAAGGGGCTTTTGTGTTGGGTATTATCTGTGAGTAAGTAAGAGCTTGGGCTCCGTCGAGCTTATGGGCTGCAGAATTATGCACCAGGACTAGAAATTGTGAGTTGATCCTTTATGACCTGATGTGTTTAGTGCATTATCTGAAGGAAATAACTTGTTGCTTCATTGAGATTTGCAAAGTGGACAAGTTTTGTTTTCACAATATGGTGTTTTAAGAAATATAAAACTTTTGAAAAATTCTGTGACTTTTTCTTACTCCCTATAATTTAATAAGTTAGTAAAAATATCAGTTCAAAATGTTGATCTGAATGACAACTATGAGATTGGGTTTCTGCTCTCAAGTTATAAGTAGTTCATATTTTCTACCTGAGGCATTAGAAGAAAGCTTCCTTCAAGTGACTAAAAAAATACCCAGTTATTATTTTGAAGCAATTCTGACTTCAGAAGTTTACCACCACTGGATCATGACATTTGGGGATAAGCCATATAAATATGTGGCTAAACTAATAAAATGTTGACAATTTTTAGAAATATCTAGATTTCTTTAATTTTTATAGTTCAAAGTCTACATTGGAACTACTTAATAGAAAGGAGACATTAGGAAAAAATGGAATTTTTCTAATAAAAGCAGATAAAGTGGGTGTTGGTCAGAAATCAGTTCAATTCAGGTCTTTTGCAACCTCATCAAAAGTCAAATTTTTGCACTGAATACTTTTGTATCATTATTATATTTCTTGCAAGCTGATTCACTGTCTCTTGTTAGCAAGAGAGACTTTCATCTGTAGCAAAGTAATGGGAAGGGAACATGTAAGCAAATATCAAAAGACTCAGGTTGTATGATCCATCGCGTGTTTCACTGTAAATTTGGAAATATTGGCTAGAAGTAGCTGAAGTTCTAAACCCATGACATTCTCGCTGATTTGAGTTTTCCCGAAGCCAGCTCCATAGTGGGCTTTCATGTTTACCATGGACATAAATCCACTATGGCTCTTAAGTAAGGACTATGTTTGAAAGAAGTGACTACAATGCTGGGGTTTTCTCTTAAGATTATACGTACCCCTGCAAGCAAAGCTCCATGCAACTTTCCTTCCCAGGGCTGTGCACACAAAATTTCAGGAAACAGCAGGTCTTAATTAGGCCTCCAGTTTATAGTTTCACCTGAAAAAATACATTTAAAAAAAATCATATATATTCGGCTGTCGAAATTTTTCACGTCAATAAATTCTTGCTAATTAATCACATTAACGGTGCTCCTTAAAAGTTGAAACAGAATCAGAAAACAAACCAAATTCCTCATAAATATCCAACATAAAGGCCTATTCACTGATGCGATTTCAGTTTCTAAGAATTTTACAAGTGTTTTTTTCTCCCTGACAGGACACACACACACATGCACACTATGTCACTATCTGTAGCTGTCATTATCTGCAGAGGAAAACAGTTCTGGTGACAAAGTTTAATACTTCAGAATGATGTCATTATGTGGGTACTGTGCTGCTTGGTGCCCATGCATGTGACTGTTTTAAGAGATTAGAACCTAGAAACCCGCAGCAGCAACATCATCACAGAGCACCCCCAAAAGGAGAGAATTAACCATGGGGGGTGAAGAGAAGCTATGCTGGGAAAGCAGAAACTAAAAGGACAAATGGACTTAATCCTGTTTGTCCCTCATTGCATTCTTCGAAAGGACCATAATATTTGGTAGAAATTTTCCCCACTAATATTCTATTTGATTGTTTAGTCTGCTGCGGCACATACTGTACAAAAGTAGGATTGCTTAAATCCCCTTCAGAAACATAAATAAATAGATCTAAAATCTCACCTCCCTCTGTGGTATGTTTCCTGAGAATAGTGCTACTGCTGTTCATTAAGAAAATAACCTTTCAAACTCGTAAACCTTAGTTCCCCAAATTTCTTTGGTGTGTGTTTATCAAGATGTTGTACTGAGTGTGCTTGGTCCAGTTTAAAATCTTATGTTACTGATCTGTGTGTAGTAGTTAGCCATTTCTCCAATAGGATTTCTGAATGTGATAGATCTTTTAGAGAGAAAAAGGATCGGTTAATATTTTTGATAAATAATTAATTTTAAATCAGTGAAATGGGGGAATTTCTCTCTTGGGTGAATAGATTTTAGTTTCTGTTAAACTTTCATGCATTATTATTTATATCTATCTTTAGGGGAAAATGTCTATTTTTGCTGTAAGTCCTCCCCCCAACCACAAATAGTTGATTATGGCAGAAATATGGCATTTTATAACATCCCTATTCAGAGATTTTAGGAGTACAGATCTGAACTGGTTTTATGTTTTATGGACAAAGAGAAAGATAACAATGTTTTAATTACGAATACTTGCCTTTGGATTTCCTTTATGAAGCTGGGTTCTTCTTTTGTGGGGAGATTTTGAATTATTATTCCTTCCTGCCTCCCTTCCTAGCATATTAGTCATATTCTTGGCTCTATATTCAGCCATTTGAGGAAGAATAGGTAAAAAGTAGTATGTTATGTTGACAAAGTATTTGGCCTGGTCCCAGCTAAGCCTCTAACTGATTGTTTAACTTGGGCAAAACCCTCTCATTTCAGTTTCTTCACCTATAAATTGAACAGATTCAATCATATATTCACTCAACAAACTTTCAGTGAGTGTCAATTATAGGTAAAGCACTGGGTTATGTGCTGTTGATAAAAAGATGCATAGCTGAGTAACTGGCTCTTGAGACTCTTATAGCATGGTATGGGTAGACATGTATAAGATTGGAATGGGGATAGTACTGACAGATGTACAGTCATGTATCACTTATTGACAGGGATACCTTTTGAGAAATGCATCGTTAGGCAACTTTGTTGTGCAAACATCTTAAGGGTATACTTAAAACGTAAATCTAGATGGTATAGCCTATTACACACCTTAGGCTATATGGTATGGCCTATTGCTCCTGGGTTACAAACCTATACAGCATGTTACTTACTGAATACTGTAGGCAATTGTAAAAAAATGGTAAGTATTTGTGTATCTAAAAAGTATCTAAACATAGAAAGGGTAGAGTAAAAAATATAGTATTATAATCTTATGGAACCACCATCATATATGTGGCCCATTGTTGACCAAAACGTCATTATGTGATGCATGATTGTACTTCTCTTTATTGGTCAGCAGGTTTGCTACTCTGTTATTCACCACATGGAAAGAAGTAGGAATTAAGGAAAATATTGAGTAAAGAAGCTCACTGAAGTTCCAGGAAGGGGGACAAGAGTTGAGAGAGGGGAATAGAGACAAAGAGAAGCAGCAAGTTTCCTTTGTTCTTCTCCCATCTTCTCATTAAAATTCAAGTTGAGGAATAGAGGTAGAATAAAAAGGATAGTTTACTTGTAAAGCCAAAAAGAGATGTCAAGTGGACTTCTGTCTCATTTCCAGTTTGGGACTCTGGGTAGAGATAGCCTGGCAAAGCACCCTTTGTTGACAAGGAGCAGCCACAGCAAGAAATGGTAGCCTCGCCTGAAAGAGAGAGAAGAGGGGAGCTTCTTTCCCTCTTCATTTCCCTTGCACCTGTTGGCAACACTGGAGAGATTCAGAAATTCCCACATGTCCCCAGTGATAAGCGAAGGTTGAGGGCCAGCAGACCTGTAATGGGGCTGCAGAAGTGAGGGGAGAAGGGAACCCTTATTAGAGGCTAAAGAGAGGACAGCCTCAGCCAGGCTTCAGATGGAGCCCAAGGCTGAGACTTAGACAATCTGAAGGCCAGAGAAAAACGAGATCAGACTGAGGCTCAGGGAATGAACTGGTGGAGCCTGGCTGGACTGAGAGAAGAAACTAGCATGACATCGGCTATGGAACTTCACGAGCAGATACAGAGAGGACAGAGATCAACATGGAGACAGGTAAAATGGGTTTACCATTTACCAAGTGCCAAGGGCCACTGGGAGCCAGAGAGGAGCATGGGATCCTGCCACAATACCATAAAGACATGCAAGCTTTTCCTTGTACTCACATGTTATCCAGGAATTCTGTGACTCAAGTGAGAGAGCCTGATAAGGAGTTTCAACTTTGCATGGACTGACTCTTTATCAAGAATGCTCAGAATTAACCTAAAAGGAGATGTTTTAAACTGGAAGAGACTGAGCCACTCTGTATTGGCAAGTTTAGGTTTAGGTCTTCTCCCACCCCTAAGTTCGTTACCTTGGGGGTTTAGAACAAGATGAAGATCTGACATGGACCATATGCACATTTTTTGCATATCTGTATTGTAATGTTTATGATACAGATGTGTTCCATTTTATGATAATATTAACATAACAATAGCTTGCCTTTTATGACGTTTCCTAGTTTTTCAGGCACTCTCCCATCCATCATTTTATTATTTTATTTTATTTGAGTAGGTATAAGAGGTTGGCAGGAGAAGCATCATTGCCTCCATTTTATAAGTGAGAAATCTGAAGCTTAATGAGGGTGGTTTGTACCTCTACAAAAAAGAGGTAATAATACTTACTCAGCCAACATCTCATGCTTTTTGTGAGGATCAACTAGAAATGGAAAACTCCTGGGAACATCTGATTTACTGTGACCCTAAGAACATCTAAAAGCAGATGAAGCAAGACGATATTGTAATCAAAATGACTAGGATACAAACAATGCTGTCAGATTGCAGATATGTGTTTCACTTAGGAAGAGTATTCCTAAGAACATTTCAGTAAATCCAATTCATACTTGAAATGTGATGGTGAAACTCCTGTTAAGTGAAATACTGGAGTACTGCAAGTGGGTTCAAGGAACAGATCTCTTTTTGTAATGTCACAAAAAGAGCACTGATTTAGAACAACCTATTTAAGTTTTATCTTCAGTACTTAATGGAGCATTGTTTGATAGGAGACATTAAATGCTTTTTTTCTGGAGGTTCAAATTTATCATATTTTTTCAGCTATCTCAAATCTATGAAAGATATGATAGTTGTACACTTCTTAAAGAATGCAACTTAATTTATACTCACAATTTCTATAGAATAATAGAAGTGTGGTGCAAATTAATCTTAAGATTTGGATCATTGGCAGAAGGTCAAGATCACCTCTGAGCACTTCTCTCTTAGCCTAAGGTTCTCATGGCATAAGGAACGAAGCAGCATCCTCCCCTTGGCCAGCATGACCCTGAGAGGTCTAGTCCCTGCTGACCTCTTCAGTTTGATCTCACATCACTTCCCCTTTGCTTACTCTGTGCTAGTTGCAGGGCCCTTCTTTCAGTTCCTCATTTTCCTGAGTGAGGCCTTTGCATATGTTCTTCCCTCTGCAAAAAACTCTTCCTCTCCCAGGAATTTTTCACTCCTTTTCATGTCTTAGGGCCCTGGACCAATGCTCCTTCCTCAGGAAGCCTTCTTTGATTATTTCATTTAAACACTGCCCCATGTTATTCTCTATTTTAGCATGCTCTTCTTTTTATTTTGTTTCATATTTGGTAGTTATTTGTTTGATGGTTATTTATTGTCATCATCTCACTGAGCAATAGGAAGGCTGACATTTTGTTTTACTCACGATTGCACAACTAGTCACTCCCTGGAACATAGTTAATAACTGTTGAATGAATAGATAAAGGAATGAATATACCAGGTATGTAAAGTCCTTAGCCAAGTGTATACCACAGGACAAACACCTAATAAAAACTATTTTTATTACCATAGTATTGATGGCCTCCAATCATTATTGCTATATATGTATATAAATTTAGGGGTAACATATAAAGAATGATGAGAGGTTTGGGCATTTTCTACATGATTATCTTATATATATTCTTAGGCTGATTCAAATTATCCATAATTTAAATTGTAAATCCTCAAAAAGAAATGCAAATGAACCATAAATGTATGAAAATATATTCAAACCAACTGGATATTAAATGGATATAGAAACAACAATGAGATATCATTTTTCAACTGTAAGATTGGCAAAGATAGAAAAAGTTAATACTATTCTGTGTTGGTAAGCATATGGAAAAATAGACCCTCCTATGCATTTTTTTCTGAAGGGCAAAAAGACAATAAGTAGCAAAGTTTAAAATGTGCATATCTGTTGTTGTAGCATTTCAGTACCAAAAATTATGTTATGAAAAAAATAGACAAGATTAAAAAATTTGTTATATATGAATGTTTAATCCAGGATATTTTGCAATATAAAAAATTTGGAACTTATTCTATTATAAGTACTTCATTATAATGCCAAAAATTTGGGAGTAACTTTATTATAAATTAATGCTGTATTTCTAACTGCTGGTGAGTGTAAATTGGTATGACAAGCTTGGGAAACAATTTGGCATTATTTTTAAAGTTGAACATGAACATGTCCTATGTCCTAGAAATTCCAGTCTTTAGGTACAGCCCTTAGAGAAACTTGCACATAAGCACAAAAAGACATATACAAGAATGTTCTTAAGAATATCACAATAGCTAAACTGTTTGATATGCATGAATTTCAGCATTGTGTGAAGTATTTTAAAATTTCCATTATATATTTTTCTTGGATCCATGTGTTATTATTAGAGAATATGATTTGAATGATATCTATTCTTAGATGATTTTTGACATTTGCTTTATGCTTTATGACATGGTCAATTTTTATAAACATTCTATGCATTCTAGATAAAAATGTTTATTCTTAATTCATTGGGTACACAGTTCTATATACATCTATTAGATCAAGTTTATCAAAATTGTTCAAATATTTTAAATATGTATTACTTAGAAATTCATTTAGCTATGAGTAAGTTTTTTCCTTCTCCCTATGAGGAAAAAAACCTCTGTCTCTCTTTCTCTGTAACTAATAATTTCAATATGTAATGTCCTAATAATTAGAGAGGGTCTAATTAAGGTTTTGATGGCTTTTGTCAGCTCTCTGAAATTGGTTTTATTGGGCTTGTGTTTTGTAATTGTGCATTGTGGGCTCATCTTTCTCTGGACTCTATAGCCAGCAATTACATGAGGCCTAGGTAGACAGCATGTATCTCTCCCCAAAGAGTTCCTTTTCTTTTTCTTTCTTTTCTTCCCTCTCTCTTTCTGTCCTTTCTTTTTCTTTCTTTTTGTACTAGGCACCACTTAAATTTGGCTACAATTTTAAATTTATTTCTCAGCCTGGGATTTCTTAGACCATGTAAATTGTATAAATTTGAACCCACACCTGTGTACAAGCTGACTTTGGTCACAAATTCTTAGAGGAGATTTTTAGCCACAAAGTTTTTTAGCTGGAACCAAGATTTAACCTTATAACCTTAAAACCTCTTTGCTTTTCAGTAGAATTTTCAAATCCACCTTTTTACTTATGATGTAGTTCTCCAGATCCTGAATTTATTAAGAGGGGCTCTTAGTTCCAACTTATATATTTCATAGGCCCAAGGCCATATCCTTAGTCTCTAGTACTTCACTTTATCTTGAAACCTAAACCTCTCAGGTTCAGGTATTTACCAAAATTCTAATATCCACAGCACCATTACCACTCTGGTTCCTGTCTGCTTCCCAGCCTTGAGCCTGTGAGTATTTTATATACTATTTTGCCAGATTTGTTATGCATATTAAAGGGTCTTTGCTAACGCACTTGCTTCATACTGTTGGTGTGAGATTAAATGAGATAATTTATATGCAGCATTTAGTTCATTGCCTGAAATATATGCAAATCTAGAGGTTTGGGTTTTGAAAATACTGGACTGAAAGAAGAAAAAAGCATTTGGCGTATACTATTAGTGGCAAGAAATTGTCTAAGGTTTCTATTCTGTTCCCTCAAACAATCATCTCCCACCATCCCGCACACTCAGTGCACAATAAACATTCAATTCGATGAGAAGAACATCTCCCTGATTTGTCTGTCTGTGCAGGGCTGTATAGGAAGTAGCTGTAAACAGGTATGTAGAAACATCAGGTTAAGGATTTCATTTCCTGGTAGCCCCTGGACTTTGGAAAACTATAGAGGAAAAGACTTGCACAAACAATAGGAATATTTCTTTGCTCCTTCCCTTTTTAATCTAATTTTCTTCCCATTGAAAGCAGCTGTGCTTTTCTCACTCTGACAATTCCGAAATCAGCGTAACTCGTGCTTCACAAATGCTTTAGAACGTGCTGGCAGAAGCTGCTCTGACAGTAGGCTGCTAAATGTTCAATAGTGCTTGATTATACAGAAGGTTAAAAAGACCACTGTGATTATTTCCTTCTCTGTAAAACTGTCCCTTGTTTTATGACAAAACTGCTAATTCTTCCAGAAACCAGAGATTATCTAAATAAGCTAGAGCAGAAGCAGTGTTAAATAACAAGGGCAAGTTCTTTTCTTTTTTTCCCCTGGGGGATGGGTAACATTTTTTTAAAAAACAGCTTTATTTAAGATACAAATCTCATACTACGCAAGTCACGCATTTAAAGTGTACAATACAGTGGTTCTTAGGGTAGTCACAGATATGTGCCATCCCCACCACCACAGTAAATTTGTAGAAAATTTTCATCACCTTGAAAAGAAAGCCTGTACTGTTTAGTAATCACCTCTGCTATGGTTTGAATATGGCCCCTCCAAAATTCAGGTGTTGCCAATGTGATAGCATTAAGAAGTGGGGCCTTGAAGAGGTGATCAGGCCATGAGGGCTTCTCCCCCATGAATGGGATTAAATGCCATTATAAAAGAGCCTGACTGAAGGAGTTGGTCATTTTTTGCCCTTCTGCCTCCTGCAATGTAAGAACACAGGATTCTTCCCCTCTAGAGGATGCAGCATTCAAAGCACCATCTTGGAAGCAGAGACTGGGCCCACACCAGACCCTCACCTGCTGGTACCTTGATCTTAGACTTTCCATCCTCCAGAACAATAAGAAATATATTTCTGTTCTTTATAAATGTCCCAGTCTCAGGTATTTTGTTATAGAAGCACAAACAGACTATGACAACCCTCTACCTCGTACTCCTCTCCCCCTAACCCTAAGCAACCACTAATCTACTTTCTGTCTCTATGGATTTCCTTGTTCTGAACATTCATGTAAATGGGAACTATATAATACATGTTTTGGGGTTTTTTTTGGTGACTGGCTTCTTTTGTTTAGCATGATGGTTTCAAAGTTCATTCATGTTGTATCAGTACTTCATTTCTGTTTATGAGCAAATAATATTCCATTATATGGATATACCACATTGTATTTATCCATTCATCAGTTGGTAGATATTTGGGTTGTTTCTACCTTTTGTCTGTTAAGAATGATGCTGCTATTAACATTCATGTACAGGTTTTTGTGTGGACACATGTTTTCACTTCTCTTGAGTATAAGCCTGGAAGTAGAATTGCTGGGTCTTATTGTAACTCTATGTTGAATCATTTGAGGAACTTCTAGAATATTTTCTAAAGTTGTGGCACCATTTTACATTCCCTTCAGCAGTATATTAGGATTCCGATTTCTCCATGTCCTTGTTAATACTTGTTATTATCAGACTTTTTGATTCTAACCATCCTATTGGTTGTGAAGTGGTATCTCGTTGTGTTTCTGATTTGCATTTTCCTGATGACTAAAGATGTTGAGTGTCTTTTCATGTGCTCATTGGCCAGTTATAGATCTTACTTGGAGAAATGTCTATTCAAATCTTATACTCACTTTTTAATAGGGGAAAGGCAGGTTTTTTCCAATGATTTCTAATGTATTTTTTAATATAACCTAACATATATATCATATTTAATAATATACTTAAGAAACTTGCTTGATTAAGAAGAATGAAAGTACTTGAAATTGGAACTCCTTTGTACAACCCAAGTTGTTATATAGATCATTCAACAAAAAGAACTTCAAATAATAAAGATTGTACATTGCTGGTCACTCCTGTCCTAGATTTTAGTGTTCTCCAAGGTCTTCTACACTAGGACTTGAATCTGCATGACTCAATGAATATCATTTATTAAAATATTCTATTTGACTGCCATGTTTTTTGCTTGCAAGTTATTACTCTGGTTGTGGGATATCCTCTCAGTTTTTCACTTATCTATTCCCCTTTAAGAATAACTCAGAGTTAATGAGAAAGGTGTTTTAAATTTTTTCAAACAGTATTCACCTTCTCTTACTTTGCTATTGACAGAGGCTGTTGATCTATAGTAACTAGAGGTCATTGATGTCTGACGCTGGGTCTCTGTCACACTAACCCCGCCTGGTGGAGTGCAGCAAGCTTTCTCATACCCCATTGATCTTACCATTTCATGTCTATGTGAATGGTAACCACAATCCTTGGAATTTCTAGCAGAGTTTCAATCAAGAAGTTGATCATTTCTTACATGTATAAATAAATAGGACTTAATTTCCATAGTGTTTTAAAACCTTTATATAAATAAATTCACACATCTTTTTCTTTTTTCTGACCTGGTATCTTGATTGGTGTTTCAGAAGATGTGAGCCATCTTAAGAACTCTAAAATCCCCAAGGCAAAGTTGCAGCATCTGTGGGCTCTTAGTAAATTAATTACTCACCTCCTCCTTCAAACTAATAGTCTATAAAAATTAGTTTAATACTTACTTGAAGTCTAAAGAGAAACAGGTTTTCAATTAGTGAAAATTATATACAATAGGGGATTTTCCCCAGATATTCTGGAATACATGTGAAATGATTTATGATAGAGATTAATTGGAACATCAGTTATAATGTCAAAATTTATAAACAACTAAAATGTCCATCAGTGGGAGTTTATATATTAATTATTGTTCAACCACACAATGTAATATCATGTGAGCCATTTAAAAAATATGAAATTCTGTATTTATGATATGGAAAGTTTTCCAAGGTGTTTTAAGGGAAAAATATACAAAGTGCAGAACAACATATATAGCATGTTGCCATATATGGGGAAAATATTTCAGTGGATAACTTTAGATATGCATGGAATATCGCTTGAAGTTTATGAAAACTGGTTGTCTTTGAGGAGTGGGGTGGTAGCTGAGGCACAAGGAAAAAGGGGAGACTTCTCACTGTATGTCATGTAATGTATTTCCATCCTCTATCATGTACATTAATCCTATTTAATAATTCACAAATCTTATAAATAAATAGAGCAAAATAAGGAATTTATCACATATTTTATTACATGCTATTTCCCACATCAAACAATTTCTTAGGAGGTACTCCTAAAATTTAGGTAATCATAAATAACTCCCTTCCAGTAAAATAGACTCGACTTCCATGATCAATTTTCAGAAATTCTGCTGAGACTGCTGACTTTGTACGACTATATACTGGCAGACTTCAAGAATATAGTGCTCTTGATCAAGAGCATATCTGTGAGGACTGTTTATTTTTTAAATCTATTTCCATTCAAGGTACTTTCTATTTCTATGGTTATTTAGGAAGTTGAATGAGGAAACCTGAATTAGCTGGCACCATATTTCTGATTTATTCCAGTAAGTTTTATTGACATTTCAGACTGGAGCTCTGGGAACCTGCCCGTCTAAGTTGCTTCTTAATCCTACTGTGGTTTCACACCAATGTAAGAGTTTTGCTAATGTTATATTACTTAAAACTAAGTAAAAATAAAATGAGAGTCTAAAATCTTGTTTCAATTTCATCCCAGACAGAAATTTGAACATTTGGGACCCCTTAATGAGGGGACCAACTGTTTTTAAATCCATTGACTATTTAAAATAGCTTCTTAAAGATGGCATTTAAATGAAAAAAAGAAAAGAACTCAAGGAGCATTAAGAGATGTTAAGAGAATTTATAAAAGGAAAGATGTAGAGTTGATTCTTCAAACCTTCATAGTTTTGGTTTAGTGACATTATGCTAGCTTTCCAATTTAATTTTATTTTACTTTAATGATGCCTGTTAAAAGTATTATTTATGATAATGATAATAAAAATTATCTTACTATAGAAAAGAACCTTTTTATTTAGCTGTTATGACCAGAGATCTTCCATTAAGTTTTAAGTAGATTCTTTCTCCTTTTCTTTTTGTGTATTTATTTGTGTATGTATATGTGCTCATGGTAAATATAGCCCTTTTGGCTTTATTACAAATGAAATCTGATTTTTTTTCCAGTTATTCAAATAGTTGGTATATGAATTACCTAAGAAATCTTTATTAAAAAGACTTGAGCTTACTTGGGAATGTCTTTGTGTATCATTTTTTTCCAGAAAATGGATCCAAATTACTTCAACACTTCTAAAATTTTGTTAACTGAAGTTTAATTGGGGAAAAATATGCTAATTCTGTATCATTTAATGTTTTGGCTAGGAATTTTTTTCAATAGTATCAACTAATCTTATACTCTGAAAGCTGTAATATGATCCATGGTTTTAAAACAATATAGTCCTATAGTTCACCTGTCAAAAGCATGAGAAGGAAGAGAGTAACTTCAAGTGGATAAACCCAACAAGCAATACATCAGCCAGGTGATCAAGGTCAACATGAACAGTGATAAGTAATGTTAATAGTATGTGCAGTTGATACAATGTGATAAAAATGACACTTTACCTCTGTGGTCTTCCTCCCCAAAACACATAGCCCCAGTTTAATCATGAGAAAAATATCAGACATATCTCAGTTGAAGAAAATTCTGTAAAATACCTGACTAATGCTCCTCAAAAGTGTCAAGATCATCAAAACCAAAAAATATCTGAGAAACTGTTATAGCAAAGAGAAGATTAAAGACACCTAACAACTACAGTTGACCCTTGAACACCATGGGTTTGAACTGCACAGGTCCACTTATGCATGGATTTTCTTCTACCTCTGCCACCCCGAGACAGAGGTGGCAAGACCAACCCTTCCTCTTCCTCCTCCTCCTCAGCCTGCTTAATGTGAAGATGACAACAGTGAATACCTTTATGATGACCCACTTCCACTTAATAAGTAGTAAATATATTTACTCTTCCTCATGAATTTCTTAATAACATTTTCCTTTCTCTAGTTTACTTTATTGTGAGAATATAGTATTTCAGACATATAACATAGAAAATATGTGTTAATCAACTGTTTATATTATTGGTAATGCTTCCAGTCAACAGCAGACTATTAGTAGTTAAGTTTGGGGGGAGTCAAAAGTTATACTTAAATTTTCAACTGCACATGAGATTGGTATTTCTCACCTCCATGCTTCAAGGGTCAACTGTAAATATAATGAAATATTGTGAATAGGATCCTGGAACAGAAAAAGGACATTATGTTTCCTTAACTAAGAAAATTTAAATTAAATATGGACTTTATTTAATAATAATGTATCAATATTGGTTCATTAGTTACAGCATGTCATACTAATGTAAGATGTTAATAGTAGGGGAAACATTATAGAGTACGTGGGAATTATCTGTATGATCTTTGCAATATTTTCAATACTAGAAATATTCTAAAAAAAAGTTTGTTTTAAAAAATAGTTCGGCAGGACTTTTAAAAAATCATATATTTTTTACATCCAGCTGGAAAAAATGAGTACTGCTAACAAACCCTGTTGACATTAGTTTAACACATGGTATAATAAAGGACATTTAGTATTACTGTTTTTACGTTGGGATAAATATGACAGGAAAAAGTTAATAACACACATGTTCATAGACTTCTTTCTTTCATACTCATGCCCAACACCCCATAGAAAAGCAGAGAAAGGATAAAAGCTTGTGCAGGCAGATTCTCATTACAGAGGAAATCAGAGCTGGAGGGGAACAGGGCTCTTCAAGACCTGTTCATGGTGAGGATGTTTGCGTGCACGTGCACGTGTGTGTTAGGAGTGTTGGGTGGTTACAGTTAGAAAGTGTTCTGTGGCTAACGGCAGCATGGAGAAGACTTGAGAGATCAGAATGGTAAGGAGGAGAGATGGGACTCAAGGTGAAGGGGAGTGAGTGGTTCCCAGGAATTTCAGAGACCTGAAGAAGTGAAGATTTTTAAAACTAACTTACCATCGACCCACCTAAATGATTAAAAGAGAGGTAAGAGTAAATACTGGAATACTGTTGGGCTGGTTGGGCTGTTCTTTAAATGTAATGCACTGTGGCACGGGAAGATGTGGGTTTATGCGTTTATAAGCATTGTACTGCTCACTTTAACAGCACATATACTAAAATTGGAGTGCTACAGAGATTCGCATGGCCCCTGTGCAAGGATGACAGGCAAATTCATGAAGTGTTCCATATAAAAAAAAAAGTGTTGTAATTATATTACATACATATATACATATGTATTACATATGTATTTCTGTTTTAAAAATAGGAAATAATTTACCACAATATGGATGGTGACAATAATATCTCCTCAGAAAATACAATGGTACAAATAGTTAAATTGCATTCTCAAATGTAAATAAGGGTATAACAGTTGCAGAATATATCAGAATAGTGATGTAATGTGAACTTCTTTTAAAAAATACATGTAAGTATCATATCCATTATTATTTTCTTGTAGAGTTTCTTTGAATAATCAGGATAATTTGTTTCTTTTCTAATTCCTTTACATATGATATCCATATACTAGAAACTAAATTAAGAAAATTCCAAGATCTACATGCAACTCTGATTGAGTCTTCTTTCTGATAAAAGAATCATAGCAAATATGATTTTGAACCCTTGCATTAAGTGCATAATAATTTTTAATAATAACATTCTAAGTGTAAGTTTAATATATACTTACCTTTTTTGCTCATTAATAATACCAACTTTTCTAGGATAAAAACAAAATTTATCTCATTTCTACTAAATTTTAAAGCGATTTCTTCATTGTAGCTATTAATTCATAAAAAAGTACATGCAATAGTGAACATAAGGAAAAATGTGAGATAACAATTTAAAATGCCCCTAACAGGTGGTTAACTAATTCCTGAGCTATTCTGTTGATAAAATATGAATTATAAATTAAACATTGGTAAGTAGTATAATATATGGTATATAAAGTTTATTCATAAACTCTCACCACTTAAATCTAGTACTATCTTTTTGGGATGCCACTCCATACCACATAAAACACTAAGAGGGACAGAGAAACTACAGCAGAAATGACATCTTTTAAACAACTTCCTGTTAGGAGATAAGGCATATATAGAACCAAGTGCAATACGTAGTGAGGATGATGTATGATATCAGAGGTGGAATAAATTACTTTTCTCTAATAAAGATAAGCTGTGTCTGAGTTAGACCTAATCATAAGTAGGCTTTAAACTTGTAGCTTTGGAAAAGTAGGGCTTTCCAGGCAGAGTTAACAACACGAGCAATGCCGCGAGGAGAGAAAAGTGTGGCAAATGTGGTAAAGTATTAAACTTGACTGAAGTGTGACACAGGGAAAACATGAGCATGTAATGAATGAGATAAAGAAGTCATTGAATCCATAGCTACTTAGATATTCGATTGAATTGACTGATTCATTAATCGTCACTTGTTCAAGCAAGCATTTCTTGACTGCATACTCTGTGCTGAATCATTGAGTAACCCTTGAGCCCTCAAGACCTTGCCCAGAAAGCTGTTCCCAAACTTAACTTTATTTCTTCCCAGAAGGATTTGAGGGCAAATGAAAACTAACCAAGACAAAGTAAACAAAGATATTAACACTTCAAGGCTTTTTGCTGCCTTCCATCTTCTCTGACATAACAGCAAGAGGCTGCTTGATTTGTTTGTCAGTGGTTTGCCTCCCAGGAAAGCAAGGTGATGAAAACCCAGGCCACACAGGGCATGAAACAGCTTGACTGAGTCTGGCCTCTTTTGGCACGGTGTGAGACAGGATGGTGCCAGGCTTCAGGGCATGGGCTCTGAATTCAAGTCTGGGTTAGAATCCTGGCTGTCACTTACTAGCTTAATGGCCTTGGGCATGTCATTTAATCTCTCTGTGTCTCAGTTTCCTCATCTGTAATATAGATAAAGTGCTTAAAACAGTGCCTGGCACATGGTAAGCTCTTAAATATCAGTTATTATAACAACTTGGCATAAATATGATGATCTAAACAATGAGGGATGGCTCCCTGGTGATAGTCTTGGGGCATTTTATTTTTAAATTAAGACTGCGGGGTTTCTCAGAGCCTAAAGAATGGTGCTCTGGTTTGCTGCCTTCTGTTCAAGACCATTGTCCTTGCGTGAAGAGCTGTCATGCCACGCCTGTTTCCACCTAGACCTGACATTCACATTGGGCAAGTGGATGCTTATACATTTGAAAATACACATCTAATCCCAGGCTGGTATTTATTTAACATCGTTTATTATAAATATACTAAAGATGAGAATTTTAAGGCAATATCAACTTTACCAAGAAGAAAATCAATCAATTAGTTTTTCAGGGTTTCAGTTTCAGTCCATCTTCAGTTAACTTAACATTTTTGACACTAAATTTCTGGTCAAATTGTAAGGTAGTGTTCTCTAAGAGCTCAAGTGTTAAAGTATTGTGCCCCCCACCCATTTTTTAAAAAAATAAACTTTATTCTTTAGAGCAGTTTTAGGTTCACAGCAAAATTGAGCAGAAAGTACAGAGAGTTCCACAAACACACAGCCTCCCCACTATTTATGTCCTCCACCACCGTGGTGCCTATGTCACAGTCGATGAACCTACACTGACGCACCATTACCACCCAAAGTCCATAGTTTCCATCAGGGTTCATTCTCAGTGCTGCACATTCTACAGGTCTGGACAAATGTATAATGACAGGTATCCACCATTGTAGTATCATACAGAATAATTTCACTGCCTTTAAAATCCCCTGTGCTCTGCCTATTCATCACTCCCTCCCCACTAACCCCTGGCAACCACTGATCTTTTTATTGTCTTCACAGTTTGTCTCCAGAATGTCATATAGTTGGAATCATAGCCTTTTCAAATTGGCATCTTTCACTTAGTAATATGCATTTAAGTTTCCTCCATGTCTTTTCATGGCTTGATAACTCATTTCTTTTTAGTGCTGAATAATATTTCATTGTCTGGGTATATTACAGTTTATTTATTTATTCACCTAAAGGACATCTTGGTTGATTCCAGGTTTTGGTGATTATTATTAATGATAAAGCTGCTATACACATCCCTGTGTAAAATTTTGTGTGGATATAAGTTTTCAACTCATTTGAGTGAATACCACAGAGTGTGATTGCTAGATTGTATGGTAAGAGTGTGTTTAGTTTTGTAGGAAACTGCGAAACTGATTTCCAAAAGTGGCTGTACCATTTTACATTCCCACCAGCAAAGAATTAGAGTGTCTGTTCTTCCACATCTTCACTAGTATTTGGTATTGTCGGTGTTTTGAATTTTTTGCCATTCTAATAAGTGTGTAGTGGTATTTCATTTTAATTTGCAATTCCCTGAAGACATATGATGTGGAGCATCTTTTCATATGCTTACTTGCAATCTGTATATCTTCTTTGGTGAGATGTCTATTCAGGTTTTGCCCATTTTCAAATGGGGTGGCTCATTTTCTTTTTTTTTTTTTCATTTTCTTATTGTTGAGTTTTAAAAGTTCTTTGTATATTTTAGGTAATAGTCCTTTATCAGGTGTGACCTTTGCAAATATTTTTTTCACAGTCTGTGGCTTGTCTTCTCATTCTATTGTCATGGTCTTTTGCAGAACAGAAGTTTTTAATTTTAATGAAGTCCAGCTTGTCAATTATTTCTTTCATGGATTGTGCCTTTGATGTTGTATCTAAAAAGTTTTTGTCATACCCAAGATCATCTAAATTTTCTCCTATGTTGTCTTCTTGAAGTTTTATAGTTTTGCATTTTACATGTAAATCTATGACCCATTTTGAATTAAATTTTGGAAAGGTATAAAGTCTGTGTCTAGATGCATTTTTTTGCATGTACATGTCTAATTGTTCCAGTACCATTTGTTGAAAAGACTAACTTTTCTCCATTGTATTTCCTTTGCTCCTTTGTCAAAGATTGGTTGACTGTATTCATGTGGGTATGTTCATGAGCTCTCTGTTCTGTTCTATTGATCTATTTGTCTATTCCTTCACCAATACTACAGTATCTTCATTACTGTAGCTTAAAGTTGGGTATTGTCAGTCTTCTGACTTTGTTTTTCTCCTTGTTGAGCTAGCTATTCTGAATCTTTTGCCTCCACATGTAAATTTTAGAATCTGTGTGTCAATAACCACAAAATAACTTTCTTGGATTTTGATTGGGATTGCATTGAATCTATAGATCAAGTTGGGAAGTACTGACATGCTGACAATATTGAGTCTTCTTATCTATGAATATAGACTCTCAAATTATTTAGTTTTTCTTTTTATATCTTCTATCAGAGTTTTGTAGTTTTCTTCATATAGATCTTGTATACTGGATTTTTTTTAGATTTATACCTAAATATTTCACTTTTGAGGGGGCTAATGTAAATGGTAATATGTTTTTTATTTCAAATTCCGCTTGTTCATTGCTGGTATATAGGAAGGTGATTGACTTTTGTATATTAACCTTGTATTCTGCAACCGTTAAAATCATTCAGTAGTTCCGGGGGGGTTTTGTTTGTTTGTTTGTTTGTCTATTTTTTTGGACTTTGCTATATAGACGATCATGTCATCTACAAAGACAGCTTTATTTCTTCCTTCCCAATCTGTATACCTTTATTTCCTTTTCTTGTTTCACTGCATTAGCTAGGTCTTGCAGTAGAATATTGACAGGCAGTAGTGAAAAGGGGTATTCTTACCTTGTTGCTTATTTTTGTGGGAAAGATTCTAGATTTTCACCATTAAGTATGATGTAACTGTTAGCTTTCTGAAGATGTTCTTGATCAACTTGAGGAAGTTCCCCTCTATTCCTAGTTTGCAGTGAGTTCTTATTATGAATGGGTGTTGGATTTTGCCAAATGCTTTTTCTGCTCTATTGATATGATCGTGTAATTTTTCTTTTTAACCTGTTGATGTGATGGACTACATTACTTGTTTTCAAATGGTGAACCAGCCTTGCATACTTGGCGTAAGTCTTACTTAGTATGTAACACTTTTTAATGTATTGTTGGATTTAAATTGCCAATATTTTGTAAAGGAGTTTTGCATCTATGTTCATAAGAGCTATTGGCCTGTAGTTTTCTTTTCTTGTAATATCTTTGGTTTTGGTATTAGGGTAATGCTGGCTTCATAGAATGAGTTAGGCAGTGTTTCCTCTGTTTTTATATTCTGAAAGAGATTGTAGAGAATTGGTATAATTTCTTCTTTAGGTGTTTGGTAGAATTCACTAGCGAACATGTCTGGGCCTGGTGCTTTCTCTTTGGAATGTTATTAGTTATTTTATCAATTTCTTTCATAGAAATAGGCCTATTATTATTGTCTATTTCTTCTTGTGCATGTTCTGGCAGATTGTTTTATTCATAGAATTGGTCCAGTTTTTCTAGGTTATCAAATTTGTGGGCATAGAGTTTGTTCCTAATATTCTTTATAATTCTTTTAATGTCTGTAGTATCTGTAGTAATGTCTCCTCTTTCATATTTGATACTAGTAATTTGTATCTTTTCTATATTTTTCCTAGCCTGACTAGAGGCTTATTGATTTTGTTGAACTTTTCAAAGAACCAGCTTTGTTGATTTTCTCTATTGATTTCCTGTTTTCAATTTTATTGATTTCTGCTCTAATTGTTATTTCTTTTCTTCTGCTTACTTTGGGTTTAGTGTCCTCTTCTTTTTCTAGTATTCTAAGGTGACAGCTTAGATGATTAGTATGAGATCTTTTTTCTTTTCTAATATATGCATTCAATGCTATAAGTTTCAGTCTAAGCACTGCTTTCACAGCATCCTACAAATTTTGATCAGTTGTATTTTCATTTTCATTTAGTTCAAAATAGTTTTTAATTTTCTTGAGATAGTTTCTTTGACCCATATGTTATTTATAAATGTGCCATTTAAACTCCAAGTATTTCAAGTTTTTCCAGCTATCTTTCTGTTATTAATTTCTAGTTTAATTCTATTGTGGTCTGAAAGCAGACATTGCAAGATTTCTATTCTTTTAAATTTGTTAAGATGTGTCTTATGGTCCAGAATGTGGTCTATGTTGTTGAACATTTCATGGCGCTTGAGAAGAACATGCTTTCTGTTGTTATTGAATAAAGTACTCTATAGTTGTCAATTACACACAGTTGACTGATGGTGCTATTGAGTTCTATTATATTTTTACTGATTTTCTGCCTGCTGAATCTGTCAATTCTGATAGAGTTGTTAAAGCCCCTGAAAATAATAGTGGATATAGCTATTCCTCTTTGCATTTCTGTAAGTTTTTTGCCTCATGTATCTTGACACTCTGTTGTTAGCCACATACAGATTGTTATGTCCTCTTGGAGTATGATCCCTTTACTATTAGGTAATGCCCCTCTTTATCCCTCATAACTTTCCTTGCTCTGAAATCAGCTCTGTCTGAAATTAGTATCGCTACTCTCACTTTCTCCTGATTAGTGTTAACATGGTATTTCTTTCTCTATCCCTTTACTTTTAGTCTATCTGAGTTTTTATATTTAAAGTGGATATTTATATTTATATTTAAAGTGGATATATTTTTTTATTTATTCTGATGATCTCTGTTTTTTAACTGGTAAATTTGACTGTCGATATTTGAAGTGATTATTGATATAGTTGGATTAATATATACCTTATTTGTTACTATTTTCTCTTTTTGCCCTTATATTCTTTGTTTCTATTTTTGTCTTCTACTGTTTTACTGCCTTTTTTGAATTTAATTGACCACTTTTTATTATTCAGTTTTCTCTCCTTTCTTAGCATATCAATTTTACCTCTTTTATTCTCCCTCTCCTCCTCCTCCTCCTTCCTCTTCTTCTTTTGTGCGGCTATTATAGACTTTGCAATATAAATTTACAACTAATCCAAGTAAACTTTCACGTAACACGGTGCCACTTCATGGGTAGTGCAAGTAACTTATCATAACAAAATATTTCTAATTTTTCCTCCCTCCTGTTCTTTGTATCATTGCTTTCCTTCATTTCACTTATATAAGTGCATATACGCACATACATATACACAAGCATACCTAATTAAATACATTGTTGATATTATTGTGAACAAACTTTATCTGTTATATCAATTAAGATTAAGAAAATAAAGGTTTTTTCCACATATTCCTTCTCCTATGCACTTCCTTTTTTTTATGTATATCCAAATTTCTGAACTATATCATTTTTCTTCTCTCTGAAGAACTTTTTAAACATTCCTTACAAAGCAGGTCAACTGGCAACAAATTTCTTCAATTTTTGCTTGTCTGAGAAAGTCTTTATTTCTTATTCACTTTTGAAGGATAATTTCACAAAGTACGTGACTCTGAGTTGGTGGGTTTTTTCTCTCAAAAAAAAAAAAAAACTTTAAATATTTCATTCCACGCTTCTGTTGTCATGGTTTCTGAGGAGAAGTCAGATGAAATTCTTATCTTTGCATCTTTATAAGTAGGGGATTTTATTTCCACCCCCTCCCTCGGCTTTTCTCAGGATTTTTTTTCTTTATCTTTCTAAAGTTTGAATATGATATATCTAGGTGTGGTTTTTGGGGGTATTTATTCTTGTTAGTGTTCTTTGAGCTTCCTGAATCTGTGGTTTACTGTCTGAAATTAATTTGGAGAAATTCTCAGTCATTATTACTTCACATATTTCTTCTGTTCCTTGCTTTCTTTCATCTTCTACTGGTATTCGCATCGTCCTACAGTTCTTGAATATTATGGGGGGGTTCAGTCTTTTTCTCTCTTTGTTTTTCAGTTCTGAAGGTTTCTATTGTCATATCCTCAAGTTCAGAGATTCTTTCCCCAGCTCTGTCTGGTCTACTAATGGGTCCATCAAAAGCATTCTTTATTTCTGTTACAGTATTTTTGATCTCTAGCATTTCTTTTTGATTTTTTCTAGAATCTTCATTTTTGTTCTTGTACTGTTCACTTGTTCTTACATATTGTTTACTTTTTCCTTAAATCCATTTTAATCACAGTTTCTTTTTTTTAGCATTCCTGGTCAGATAATTCCGACATTCCTGCTCTATCTGACTCTGGTTCTGATGTTTGTTCAGTCTCTTCAAACTATGTTTTTTGCCATTTAGTATATCTTGTAATCTTTTTCTTGAAAGGTGAATATGATGTACTGGGTAAGAGAAACTGCTTTTGATAGGACTTTAGTAATGCAGTGGTAAGGTTTGTAGAGAGGTGAAACCTTCTACATTCCTATAGTTAGGTGTCGATATTTTGGTGGGCCTGTGCCACTGGACTGTGAATTTCAGTAGTGCTTCTCAATTTTTTTCCCCTTGGGTGAGAGAAGGTGGCTAGAGCTGGCTGGAGTTGGTTATTTCCCTTCCCCTGGTTAGGTTAGGCTCTGGTAAAACATGTTAGGCTCTGGTAAAATGGTTTCTCCTGAGGGCAGGCCTTGTTAAAAGCAGAATGCTCTGGTGTATTTCAGAATGGCTACTTCTTCCCTCCTCCTGCTGGAAGCACTAGGAAATTTTTATCCAATATTCCCTATGAGAACCTGGTAGAGCTCCTGGAGGTAAAACTCTAAAAACTGTGGGGGTCCCCATGCCTAGGTCCCCCTGTTGTTCCTAATTTCAGACTTGTCCACACTTAGCCTCCAGCAATTCATCAATTATAGTTCAGATTTTCCTACCTTGGTACTGGTTCTCCTCCAGTAAGTTGTGATTCTCTTTCTGTTTCTACAATTTTGGAGGCAGCAGTTTGCCCTGTGACCTCACTCCCCTGAAGGATATAAGAAAAACTATTGATTTTTCAGTTTGTTCAGTTTTGACTTGTTAGAAGAGAGTGGCAACTTCTAAGCTCCTTCATGTCAGACCAGGAATTGGAAGTCACTCTAACCCTTTTTAAAATACTCGCATTTATCCACAATATCTGTGGAGTCCTATCAATTTTGGCTATTGCTGGCTTACAGCAGTCTAGGATTAGATTTCTCCATTTTAAAAACTTGGAGAATTGGGGATATTTTTGTCATGTTCTGGTACATCTGGTTCTCACTCCATTCTACAAACTAAAAACATCAAATCCTGATAGTCAGCCTCTGAGACAGCAGAAGTTTGACTATGATGCATGACTCTGCCTTGCCTATCCCTCCCAATAAACAATTGCTCACTGTGGGCCTGGGGTCCCCACCCAAGGTAAATGACTCAGTTGCAATTTCAAAAATATCATAAGCAAGCACAGAATATTTGTGCAAGGAGATAGAACAATAAAGCCTACTTCAACCAAGTTATGCCTCATTTAATTACTATGGCGTTGAATGGCATTGAGCAGAATCCTAAGAGCAATAAAAATAAGTATTGTCATAACCACTAGAGATACTGTTTGGTGTTGAATTTTTGTCTTTATCACGTCTTTTTATTCTGTTCCTCTACAGATTTGGTTCCAGCACTGGTTAGCCTGTGAAATTATTTATTCTACAGACATTTAGTGATTTGCTTAGTTTCAGTTTGTCTCCTCTAGAAGCTCTAATAAGCACCTCTCTTTTATTTTGGATTTCAGTGTTCACCACTGAATTTCTGAATCATAGGATCTCTAGAGTTTCATCTTTCTAGTTCCAAAACTATTTAATAAGTTGTGGAAGAGAGAGCAAGACAGTCATTTAGAGTAATGTTAGTCAGAGAAAGCAACTTTGGAGATGGCTTATACTTGGAGGGTCCGGTCCATCTCTCACCTTCCCTCAACCCAGCTTGGCAAATGTAATTTCTGCAATGCTTTCCAAAGTTGGTTCCAGTGTCACCTCCTTTGAGAGAATGTTCCTAACATCCCCGTGAATGACTCCTCCTCTGGAGTCACAAGTCTCTGTATATGATATAGTGTAGTTTACCTGTGTACATGTCTGCTTTTCCCCATATGCCATGAGTTACATGAGAATGGGAGCCACATCTTACCTATCTTTGAGCAAACAGAGCCTCTCTCTCCTATAATATATATATCGTTTATTTATTTCAGAAGATTGTAATCGTTGATAAAATCTTATATTTTATGAATGTTCCATGTACATTATGTATGTTCCAAACAAGACTATAAGTGTCCTCAACACTTGTCAAATTACCACACAGTGTGTGTGCCTTCTTTTTGTGTTTCCTTCAGCTCTGGATACATGGCACTTGGTCAGATGCTACAATTCCCTGGATTGGAAGAAGACAGATGGCAATATTTCTGATGAGCCCTTTCTTAGGAATCCCCCTGTTTATCATCATTAAAAAGCACTTATTAATTTACTTGCATTTTGCTCATATAAAGTAGAAGTTTAAACTAAATGGTTTAATCTGTGATTTCAGATGGCTAAAAATATGCACACAATTGTTAGCTCCTGGAGGGCAGGGAAGGCTCTAGTTTATCTTGCCTTATAACATACATTAAACAGTACAAAGTATTGTAGCTGTTTTTACAAATATTCTTTTATGACAGGGCTGAATCATGGGGCCGAAGAGCTGATGTGAGCAAGCAATGCCTTTGCAGTTCAGAAGGCAAAATGCAGAATTGAGGCAGGGATACTCTTAGTGGTATTGCATATTCTCCATTCCAAACTCTCTCCATCTCAACCCTTTCTTTGTGATTTGACCAAACAGAGAGGAAAGCTGTTAGCATTCTCTTGTGCACTTTCATTGGCAGTAAGTGCAGTAAGTGCAGTGTTAATCCACCCTCAGGACTGCAGGCCAGATGGAACCCAAGGTGTCTTGTTAGGGGCTAAGTATTCAGACAAGAAAAATGATTTGGGACATTGTAAATTCTTAAGTGAATTGATTTAGGCAAATAAAAGCAAAATTTCTTTTTCCTAAAAAGCTATGAAAATTTTTAAATTGAATCAATCAGGTAGTTGTCTAATTATATTTTCCCTTTGTAGGCAGCTTTGGAGTTTTCACTCTTTGCCTATTTATTGATGATGTGGCCGTAAGTCTCTTGGAAGACCTTGGCACCTGGCCAGCAGTTATCCTCTCCTCCCTCAGGCCTGACATCATCCTGGGTGACTCCACCTGACAACCTCGCCCCATGGTTCCTTGTCTGCCTCACCTTCGAGAACTTTCCCCCACCCATGGCCACACCTAGACCTTGTCACCTCCAGATTGGGTCAGTTCTCAAATAAAGTAGTCAGTCATTCTTAACCACTGTTCCTGACCATCTCTCTCACTCACTTTATTGTTCCCACCACACCAGCTCTTTGACTTCTTTGCTATCTTCAGTTTATAGAGTTCCTTGTGCCTCTCCCCTTTACTCACTTGAAGTGAGTAAAGCTCACTTCAAGCTTTACTCAGCTCCCTATGCATACCATAGCCTCATGCCTTTGTTTACCAGTTTTCTAAAACCTCTTGTTCTATAGTCTTTCCACCACTCCTGATTGGAGAAAACCATACAAACCTTAATTAATCTAACTGCTACATTCTCTGCTTTTGCATACAGCTCACATTGGCATTTCAAGAGAAAAATCATACAGTCAGTTAGGATTGGTCCACTGTATATTTATGTGTCTAATTTTTGTGGGGCACTTATAGCTCCCTGACAGCATGATTATACTTTTCCTGGTCAACATGAAACCACTCCATGTGGCATTTCAGCAATAGCTATGCCTCTCAAAAGTCCACCACCTTCTTAAATCTGATTATTCCATCTCTTTATTATTGCCTATATTATGTCTTTTAATGTCACTGGCATGTGCATATGTATTTCCAATGAGAGGAGGACTCCCTTGCTTCCAAACCCCCTCCACTATCTCTCTCCATAGTTTTCTTTTTCCCATTTAGAGCTCAACTTCTTGAAAGAATTGTCTTTACTATCTCCACAGTGCTCTCTCCAACCATGACTCCGTTTAGCCTTTTATTCCTATTGCTCTGCTCAGCCAGGTTTTTAAAAGGCCACAAATGATTGTAAGTCTTTACCTTACTTGATCTCTCACTGATAGAAACACAACCGATTGCTCCCTCCTTCTTAAAATACTTTCTTCCCATGTTATTTATGTCACCACACTCCCTGGTTTTTCTTCATGTCTTTATATTTTCATTCATGGTTACCATGCTGTCTCCTCTTCCTCTTCCCAGCCCTTTTAAATTGGGGCAACTCAAAGTGTTGTTTCAGATGTGTTTCCTATGTTATTCCACACTCGTGTAGGAGGCAGAGGAATAGCTCCCTTCCCAAAGATGTGAACATCCTAATTACTAGAACCTGTGACTCGGTTACCTTATGTGGCAAAAAGGGCTGTGCAGATGTGATTCTCCTAAGGACCTTGAGATGGGAAGATTACCCTGGATTTTCCAGGAGGGCCCAAGGTAATATTATAAGAGAAAGAGGAAGTCAGGAGAGTTGATGAAGGAGATGTGATGATGGAAGCAGAGGTCAAAGTGACACAGGAAGCCTCTAGAAGCTGGGAAAGGCAAAGACAGAAATCTTCCCCTCTAGCCTCCAGAAGGAATACAGCGTTGCCGACACCTTGACACCGTAAGACTCACTTCAAATTTCTGACCTCCAGAACTGTAAGATAACACATTGGTTATCTCAGGCCACTAAGTTTGTGGTAATTTGATAATGTAGCAATAGGTGCCAGGACAACTCTCTCTGGCCAATCTCATCTGAGCTTCAGGTCTTTATTCTTTACCCATCTTCATTCAGAAAGCTCCTGAATTAGTTAAGGTCACCTCATTGCTGTAACAAACTCACGCCCTAAACATATAATTCCTCATTCATAGTACAGTTTAGATATTGCTCCTTTAGCAGTATTGGGTAAGTGAAAAGGTCAGCAGAATGGCCCTTCCCTTGGCATTCAGTAACTCAGGCTGACAGAGTTCCTGCTGTCTTCCACATTCGGTTGGAAAAAAACATTCCCCATTCCATGGAGAAAAGACCATGGCACAGGGCACATGAGAGGTTTTTATAGGTCTGGCCTGTAAGTGGAGTATTTTTCTTCTCCTCACATTCCACTGACTAGATTTCAGTCACACAGCAGCGTCCACCTGGAAAGCACACAGGGAAATGTAATCTACTCCTTGGTCCATGGTAACAGAGAAAACATGGATTGTGTTCAGCAGCTTATTGACATATCCCCCAAATCTATATTTCTAAGTCTGACCTATTTTCAGACAACTGGAGCCACATAGCCAACTTCTTACTGAATAGCTTTTCCCAGAGGCATCTAAGAACCTTGAACTCAACATTTCAAAATTTGAACTCATTATCTTCCCAGTAATGTGCCTCCTCCAGTGTTTTTATGTCAGTAAATGGTAGCAGTGTTACCCATCCCAGAAACCTGGGGCCATCTGTGACTTCTCTATCACTGCTTAATCCATTAGCAGGTCAATAAACAGTGAAGAAAAGAATTTTGTTTGAATTCTGTCCATCTGTCCAGCATTACTGCCAGAACCCTAATCCATTCCATCACCATCACTTGCCTAGACCACTGCAAATACCTCATCACTTGGATCCTTGCCTCCATTCTTAATCTCATAAGTTCATCTTTCACACTGTAGCCCAAATGATCTTCTGTAAATATTAATGCCCCAGTTCATGTCATTCCCCAGATCCAAACATTTCTAAATTTTCCCAGCATTCTTAAGACACCAAAACATAATATGACATACAAGACCCTCCATGACTTGTCTTCTACTGGTACCTCTGGCCTCACCTCCATCCCTCCCCATCCCACTCTGTACTTTCATCTCACCAAACTCTTTCGGTTCCTGTAAGGCTCCGTGCTGTCTCTTGTTGCTGGATTTTCATACATCCCTTTTTCCTGCCTGGCCCTTCCCTCCTCTCCCCTGACACTTTACGAGTCAAGTCTTATTTATCTTTCAGACTTCAGCTTAAATGTCTTTTCCTCTGAGAAACTCTCTCTGTTATCCTGCAAGAACATAAAGCCTATATCACACTCCATCGTCTGTCTTTCCTGAGATACTGCAAGTTACGTCAGGGCAAGAAAAAAGGCAGTCTTATTTTTATCCTCAAGACCCACCATACTGCCTAGTATATAGTAGTGCTGAGTAAATATTTGTTGAAAAAATGAATAGATCCTCATTTATGTATATCTAAGACTTATGAAGCCAGGTGAAGACTAAGACATTTATATTCTCATCACTGAGGTCCAATTCCCACTTTTACTTTTAACTTCTTTACGGGTTAAAATTAATATTAGTAGCAATAGTGACTGCTATTATGGTATAATCCTCAATCATAAACAACAGGTATGTTTTATGTATACAGATATAGTTATTGAATTAACCCATTCGTAGTGTTTCAAAGGGACACAATAATAACTGAAACCTCTGCTCAATATAAGAATGCGTTATAAATAAACACCAAAACAAAATAAAAGTTGTTTTCTAATTCAAGAAAATGCTTGTGTGTGTGTGTATATATATATATACACCATATATAAAAAACATATTTATTAATTTATATATATATATTATATATATATATGTTGTCTTAGTCTGTTTCTGCTGCTATAACAAAATACCTGAGACTGGGTGATTTATAAAGAACAGAAATTTCTTTTTCACAGTTCTGGAGTCCCAGATCAAGTTTCCAGTGAGATTCAGTGTCTGGTGAGGGCTGTCTCTGCTTTTGAGATAGAGTTGTGCAGCTGCATCCTCATGTGACAGAAAAGGCCGATGCTGTGTCCTCACATGGTGAAAGGTTGAAAGGTAAAAGGGGACTAGTGAGTTTCCTTCAGCTCTTTTATAAGGTTGCTAAACCCATTCATGAGGGTCTCACCTTTTAAGGTAAGGGCCTTAAAAAGGCCTCACCTCTTAATATGATCACTTTGGGGTTTAAGTACCAACACGTGAATTTTGGGGGGACATATAACATTCAAACCATAGCATATGCATATTCATATGTGTATGTACATACACACGCTTTATATGTAATTTTCCTTTAACCCAACTTCATGTGTTTATAGCAGCAGGAAGAATACATAAATTTTATGCTTCCTAAACTACTAGCTAAATTCAAGCCATCTTTTAATTCAGAAAGGGCCTAACATAGTACTCATAAGGGATCTGGTCCAACACTCTCTTATATGACAAAAAATAGTAATTACTTGTGAAATCATTATGGCCAATATGCTCTGCATTTTTCTAACTCAAAGCAAGATCATCCCCAATTATGAGGGATAAAGTGCATTTTATCTAACTTCAAGCTTATTAGCATTTGCTTAAAAAATAAATCATTTTGATATGGAAATTCTTTGAAGAATGCTTACTAAATAATTAAATATATTTGTAATGCCCTAAAGTATGTTAATATCAAACTAAGAATAAAACTTCAATCACACTAAAGTCTGAAATTTCAGAATTTTTATTCCCAAGGAAATCATAATCTATCTCCCTGGTGTAAAATCTGTTTTCATAAGAAGTTCTTTTAACACAGGACAATGCAATCTTTTATTTGACATATTAAGCAATCCAATAAAATATTATGGGGAGAAATGGATCTGTGTAAGATTTAGGAGCTTTGATTTGCGTTTAAATGGCACCATTCCTTAAGACTTGTCTATGCCATCTCCAATGGCAAGTTTAATAAATGAAGGAAAATAATGCTGACTATAAAAATATGTGTACAATTGGTCTTCCATGGAAATTGTAGAACATTTTTATTGGAAGATAAATAGAAAACATTTTTCTGATGAAGCCAAGCCAGTTAGTTCCCCCAAGCCAATTCCTCCTCCAAGTAATTTGGTAAGTAGTTTGAAGTTTTTGTCTATAGTAACATTCTCACAATTCTCTTTGAGTTTTGGGCAGCAAGTTGTTCAATTATAACAACCAGATTTAAAAAATTTGTTCTGACTGATACTTGGTAACTCTGAACTGTTCAAGTGAGCCACAGAAAGATCTATTGACAAAGAGGAGGGAGTGAAGAAATGAAAATTAAAAAAAAAAAAAAAAGACTCCCAGGAAATGAGGAGGAAGAATTAAAGAAGCAAAAAGAGCAAAAGAAAAAACGAAATGGTAACATGATAAGCAAGGTAAAAAGACACCTAGAACTGCTTTTGGTTTTCCTCAATAGCAATGGTTCTAGATATCATCTACTTTGGGTCTGGCATATCAAGTGCAGCTTTGGAAGATCGTTGGCTCTGCCTGGAGTTTCTGTAGAACATATCTGCCTCACCCTTGCAGATCTGAGTCAACAGTGACCTTTCACTGAGTTAATTAGCTCTGTTCCATCAATGTGGGGACACAAAGTTGATTAAGTCTCAGCATAGTTTAACTTTGACTGAAGAATTACCCTGAAAGTTATAGTGGAAATATTCATTTATTTAACCAAGTATTTTTTCAGTTTCCAACATGTGCCAAGAGTATACAGATTTTTGAAATATGAATAAAGATAACAAATACATAGCATTCACTCTTCCCTGAAGTTTTTCTGAACTCATTTAATTCTTGCAACAAACTAGTGAAGCAGCTATTATTATCACCCCCATTTTAGAGGTAAAGAAACTGAAGCATAGAATGGTTCTATAACTTGCCAAACATAACACAAACAGTTAAAGGTGGAGGCCTTAACAAGTAGGACCAGCCGGGGAGACACATAACATCACATGCAGCATGATGAGGGATAGAATAGCAATATATGCAGGAGGTGACAGAGAGGCAGAGATATTCACCCTAACACAGAATGAGGGTGTCAGAGAAGACTTCTTTGGAAAGACGGTGCCTGATCCAAGTCCTAAAGAATGGAGAGGAGTTAGACAAGAGGCCAACGAAGAGAAGACTTTCACTGCAGGTAAGGAGCTTGAGGAAAATCCCAGAAACCAGAAAGAACACAGATGTTTGAAGAAAAGCACAAGGGCCACTGGAATAGGAGTATATGGTGAAAAGTGGGGGTGGAGGTAAGACATGGAGGGGGAGAAGTGGCTACGGCCCAAGCCCTAAAAAGCCTGGTTTACCATTCAGGCCGTGGGAAGTCAACAAATGAATTTTAACTGAGAAAAACATATTTAGTTCTTAATATTAGAATAAACAATAAATATTGCTTATTGGTTAAAAGAACTGTTTTGTTTTTTTTTAAACTTAGATGTTGGTTTTGAATCGTGCCTTCTTAATCTCTGACAGTGGGTGAATCACTTGCCTGGACCCCCAGCTGCCTTCTTTGTAAAACAGTCTAATTACACAGCTCGCGGTAGGATGTTAGGATGAGATATGAGATCACGCTTAGTAATGGCTTAGTAAAGGCAGATGCCCAAAATGTGCATGACAAACTGGAGAAGATAGGAAGGAAGGATACTTGTTAAAGCTTATTTAAGTAACTCAGCTGTGATACAATGACGGCCCAAACCACTGATTCTCCATGGGGTGGGGAGCGGGGCTGATTTTGGTCCTTGTGGGGGACGTTTGGCAATGTTTAGAGACATTTTTGGTTGTCACAACTGAGGGTGGGTGATACTGGTATCCAGTGGGAAGAGTCCAAGAATGTTGCTAAACCTTCTGCAATATACAGGAATTATCTAGTCCAGTACATCCATAGTGCCATATTGAGAAACCTTGTCTTAAGCTAAGGGAGTAGGAGTGGAGAGGGGATGAAGTAGATAGATTGAAGCAATGTTAATGAAGCTACATCAAAAGGTCTTTGTAACTGTTTTGATGTGGAAGGTGCTAGAGTTATAGGAATGAGGTCTGATTTGTTTATCCTAGCACCCGTTAGAGTACCTTACCATAGATGTTACTCTAAAATATTTGTTGAGTGAAAAAAGGAATGAATACATGAATGAATGAATGAATGAAGAAACAGGAATGAAGAATAACCTCCAGTTTTTTGGCCTGGGCTATTTAGTTAATAATGGTGGTGTCAACCTCTGCAATACAGGACACAGGAGGAGGAGAAGATGGTCTTGAGAAAAAGACAGTGAGTTCGAGAGTGAATTTGACATGCTTAAGGCAACCATTTAAAACTACACATAGACTGAAATGTTCAATCATTCCATGCCTCAATTGTTGACTCTGCCAAATGGGATCAAAATTTTAAAAAATAGAAACCCTCATTGAAAAGAGTCTATGAAAACAATATTAGATATTTATAAATTATAACCAAGAATAAATTCAAGTTGTTATTATAGCTACAGAGATCTACGTTTTTGCATTTGTTAATTTTTCTGACAAACCACATTTTAAAACTTTCGATTATGTGGTCTCAGGGTGCTAAATAGTTCTTCTCAACATTCTTTCTTGCCTAAACTCACTATTTTGGCTCTGAAGTGATGTAAAAAATCTACTTATGTCATTTAAGCACTAGATGCAGTGGAACTACTCTCACCCACAGATGTGGTTACTTGTGTCTTCTCCAGGCTAAGCCCTACTCCAAAGCCATTCAGTCTCCAAGGACCCATAGGACATTGACCAATAGCCCCTAGAATCAGAGTAAAGACATGTGTCCCTAGGGTTCCTGTTGCTCACACTCAGAGGGTGCCACTCAATGGCCTTGTTAAATGGTTTCCATGTCACTGGTTAAGCACAGGAAATCTACAGATACCAGTGATATTGAGGTCATTGCCGGTGCTCTGTTTATACTCTTGTCCCTTCCACTATGGTTATAACACTGTTCTTCACACATGCCTGTACCATAAAGCTCTTTCTAAGCTTCTTACACCAAAAGTCACCCTGGTCTTTCAATTTATAAACCATTACCTAAAACCATTTAGAGCAGGTTCCCTAGAAGGTTCTCTAGAGCCTGGGTCAGAGCATACCTGCAAAGTGATGCACCACCATGCCCAGAAAAGAACTCATAAACCTTGAGTCTTCCTATGTCAGAGTGAGTTCCTTGAAGGCCAGGGCACCTACTGGTGTGTAGACTTCACTCTCCTTTCTGTTAGATGGTGTTAATCTTAGTGGCTTTTGTGTTCTTAGGGCTCAGAAATGATCATCAGTTCCATGAATTCTCCCTATACTTTCTAGAAACTTTTGGAAGCCTTTTTTTTCCCTGTAGACATAGCCCATACTGCTAGTGTCTGATGACTAAACTTTTTTACCACACAGGTGTGTTCCAGAAACAAACAGATCAGTAGATCCAGGCAAGCTCCATCCTGGCCTCCCCTGCCGAACCAATTGTTTGTTCATATAGTAACAGAAGGGAGGAAGTAGTTTGCTAGGGAAGGGTAGGGGTTCTGCCAGGGAGGCTGTAGGCATTTAGGCTCTCTCCCAGACAATCAGAACTACCATGTCTGTACAAGCTGTATAGTCACTGTTAGGTTCCACTAGGGAAGAATCCAGGGACAGAAATGTTGGGAGTCTTAATGAAACAGGACATATGAAAACCTGACCTGATATCTCAGCCTGGTTAAGGCGGACACCCAGAAAATGCCCCACATCTGTCACTTCCCACATAACTTTTTAATTAATAACATTTTTTTTTCATATTGGCACTGGCTAGAATTTTATTCTTGGACCATCTGCATCTATTGAGTCTTAAACCCAATAGCTATTCAAAACATAGCCATAAAGACATTGCACATTTTGTTTTCCACTCTCTTTATTATGTACCTTTAGAATATTAAATGCTGCCTAAGTAGGATCTTAGTAAGCCCATTTGAAAGGGAGTTCTGATTGGATAACGTATTTCATTGTGGCCTGAAATTATTTTGGGTCAGACTTTTAAATCCTAAGTCCATCTTGTAATTTCTGTGGTCAGAGGGTTTGACAAATCTTGCTTTTCAAAAATATTGAGACACCAGGAAGAAAGCCTGAAACCAGTGCAGATGTCAGCACCTTTATTTATAAGAACTCACATCGCCGTCACTGAAAACATGCTAATGCCAGAAAGAGGGAGGAGGAGATTAAAGGAGCTATGAGCAACAAGTTGGAGCTGGATTTCCTGGTGGTAGTACGTGCATGCACGCATAGAAAGATGTCAAAAACATTTTTAAAGTTTTTTAAAAGTCTAGCAAAAGAACATTTTATCCATTTGTCAGTTCTGTGAGCTCTGCTGCCTCAATTGCATTGGCTTTTTATTCATTTTTAAGTGACTGAAATGATGAAAACAAGTTCCTTGTGAAGTCTCGCCAAATAGCATCAGGGAACACAGTATCTGTTCATGTATTGGATCAGAGTTCATTTTCTGATGGAGTATTTTCATGTCAAAACGAGTATCCTCTGGTTATGTAGTCTTCTTGTCAGCTATTAAATTGCTACCAAGGACTACACGGTGGTTTTTTTTTTTCAGTTTTAAATTTTAAAATTTCTTCCATTGAGCAAATCATTTTTGCATGTTGATTTTGTGATCTTCAACTTTACTGGATCAGTCTATTAGTTCTAACTTTTTTTTTGCTATAGTTTTTGGGGTTTTCTTTTTTTATATATAAATCACCCTATGTGCAAGCAGAGAGAATTCTACTTCTCCTTTTCTGATTTGAATCTTTTTTTTTCTTGCCTAATTGCTCTGGCTCAATCTTCCAGTACTGTGCTGAATAGGGGTGGTGAGATTGGGCTTCCTTCTCTTGTTCCAAATACCTGAGGAAAAGTTTTGAGTGTTTCACTGTTGAGTGTAATGGTATCCTAGGGCTTATCATAGATGGCTTTTATTATGTTGAGATGGATACTTTTGAAAGTATATTGTTTCAAGTTTTTATCATGTGAGTGTGTTCCAATTTTGTCAAATGTTTTTAATAAAACTTTTGAGATGATTATAAAAAAAAATTTCTTCCATTGAAAGAAAGTCAATGAAAGAAGTCATTGGTTTAAAGAAATCCTACCATGATATTGGGAAAAAGATATTTTGTGTGATCACCTGATCGAAGTTTCTCCCATGAAGGATTACTCTGGTTCTGGGAATACTTCTGGGTTTTTATGTTCATTTTTGTGAAGCTTGAAGAGGCTTCAGTGTAACACTGTACCCCAAGAGGTCTATAAAGTTGTTGAAATATTAAGAAAGGACATAATTGTTAAAAGGCTAGTTCTTAAATGAAATCCCTTGAGGAATATGAAAATCTCCTAAGGCTACAAGGCGACAGTGTTGCAGTGAAGACTGATGTGGCTCAGTTCATTTAGAAAATACCATAAACAGCTTTATTATGGGAATTTGGTAAAGAAATCTTTCATTAATAGGAAATATTTGGCTCTACACTGCAAATAAAGTGATGTTTACATAATTGGTTAAGATCTTTCAAAGATTCAATATCCTTCTACTCAACCTTAATCTGAGTACTACATTAAATATGTGATTTTGGAAAAAAAACCACCATGAAATTCAGTTGTGGGTAATGTAATTTCTCATTTTGTATTATACCCTTTTGTTGCTCACTGAATTCATTTGATGTCATTAGGGAAAATGATTCAAATTCCTACTATGAGCTGATGTGGTGTAGTCTTTGTAGTGGACTTTCATTTGTCTGGATTCTTAATCCCCAAATTCATAAAGAGGAATCTGTGCTAGATCTCTAGTGGCATATGCAGAAGAAGAATTTCCATCAAGCACATGATTGATTCATATTGGTTTTAGCTCCAAATCCCAATGAAATCCTGAACTGGCTGGACCACATGTCTATCTAGGAATCCCTAGCTTTGAACCTAGATTTTGAGCTAGTCCAAGCAGCCTGCTTTCTCTCTTTCCTCTGAGGACCACCCAGTTTTAACTGGCATTATTAAAACTCCACCTGTGTCCTTGGCTCATCCCAGAATCTTTTTCATGAGGAGTGTGTTCCTTTGCCATAGAACAGAGATGGAGATGAGCCTGGAGATGATCCAGAAACACTGAACAATCTCTAGAGTTTAGAGCATGTAGCCAAGAGCCTCTAAGTCAAAGTCAAGATGATCAAATTTAACTTTGCATATTGACAAGCACTGGGTTAGCCTTTGGTGTGCCTGGCCTGGTGGGTTGAGTGTACACTGAGTTGACCAAGCCATCCCTTCTTTCCCTTGGCCGCTTGGCCCCTGCTGGCTTCCTTTGTATCTACGTGGGAGCCAAAGTTTTATCCTGGAAATCAGGAGAGTGACGTGGTGAGATATGCGTTTCAAAAAGCAAACTAGAAGTTATCTGAGTGACAGATCCAAAGGGGAAAAGACTGGAGCCAGGGCAATCATGGCCATTAGATATTCCAGGTGAGTAGCCAAAAAGACCAGCACAAGGCAAGAGAGATGGTGAAAAGAATAGTAGCAAAAAATGACTCTCACAATGCAGTGGAAGATCCCCAAACAGGACGAGAGGGATTTTTATTTTCTGAGCTTATCAAACGGCATGGAAGAAAAATGTGCAGGAATGCAGTAAACCAAACATCCAATGTTGAAAAAATTTCAAAGTAAAGAAGATGGTAAAAAGATTAGAATAATCCAAACTATAAGGAGCTTGCTTATACCTCTTTATGTTCTCCCTAAAAACCCGGCTAAGACAAGTATTAATTTTACATTACATAGCACTAACTCTTCACTTGTACACATTTTGATAAAGTCCCTCCTGTAATATACTATCTGAATTATTCATTAGGTTGCTTTGCTCCCACCTGCAGCAGTTAGTTGCTCTTCCTTAGTGGTTTCTACCATGTGAGGTGGTAGTTCCCTAGCATATAAAAGCAAGTGATCGTTATCATCCACCCCCCTTCATTATTACTTCACAAGATGGACTGCCAAAGATAAAGCATAAATATCCCTTTCTTACTGTTCATTACCAGTCACATTTTCTCCTGTTCAATTTCATTCTTCCCTTCCAAGAAATCTAAATAGGAGTAGATATTGATTTTAGAAATATGTTACGTTTAAATAGGAAGAAATAGCAAACTATCCTCTGAAATGTGAAATTTAAATCTACATTTTAGGTCCTTTAGATAAAATAAAGATCTATGCTTTGTCATATCTTCAGGGGAACACAACAGGAGATGTGGGTATTTTGTGTTTAGCAGGAAAAAAAATTACTTTAGCACTTTTTCAGTGCCTAGAGGGAATAAAACGTCTATGTTTTCTTGCTTTGCAAGCCCTTTTACTGTTTAGCAGAATCAAGAGGGAAAAATTAACCTGTAATTTTGATACACAACCTGACAGGACATGGGCTGCAACCCACAAAAAAATTCTGATTGAAAGATTTATCTCCTGGAAGAAATCCATGCAGATAAAGTGGTTAGATAAAGCAGGATGGAATAGCACAGTTGAAACTAGTTCTTACATTTTTCATGTAATGGCATTCTTTTGTTCTTTGTATTAAATATTCTAAATAGGCAATTTCACTTTCTATATTAATTGATGGAATTAAAGCAGACTAGATTTTTTGTGCACATGCATCATTTCTGATTGGCCTAGTTTGAAAGCTGACTGGGGCATAAAAAAATCATCATATGCACAATGCTTTCTTTCTGGGCAGTCTAAGGAGAACAAGACTAGAAACAGAAATGGGAATGTATTCTGAAAATCACAGCCTTGCATCAGCAAGCTATTATTTTCAGAAGTAAAAGCCCATTTAGACTCAGTGTGAGCATAATATCTCCTGTTGCAGCTCATGTGGAAAGCACATCACACCCCAAACCTTCCCATTGTAGCTCTCTGTGGTCACACACAACATTGCTGATGGTGTGATTTTTCACGTAGGCAAGAGTGGAAGAAAAGCCTGGTTTTCGTGGACAATCTTTGCCTGCAGACAGGGCCAGCCTCATGGGGTAGACCCAACAGCCAGAGGGGCCCTACTCTTGGTTTAATGCTCTGCTGTCACTTAGCATTGAAATTCTTAATTTTTGAACAAGTCCTGCGTTTTCATTTTGCACTGGGCCCCACAAACCGTGTAGCCAGTTCTGCCTGCTGGATCTATCATTTTGCATGACATCCCTTTCTTTTTCTTTTGCCTTTTTTTAATTGCACAGTATCACTTTCTGGGCTGACTTATTTATACTTATGGACTTGAATAACTCATGGCTCTTGGATAGCAGTGTCCTGTTTTTAATTCTATTTTTAATGATTGGAGTTAGGTTCCCTTCCCCCAACATACACAACGTTTAATAATATGACATATTAACTATAGGTAATGACGTGAGATAGAGTTCTAAGTGTAACCTCTATCCTAAATACTGAATACATTCCTGTGGCTTTAGTCCTCTGACTAAGATAGACTCTCTGCGCAGGTTTCATAGAGTCACTTGCTTTTTACCTGATAGTCTCTCAATGCTTACTCAGTTCTACTTTTAGGCTGTGTCTCAATGAATTAGTTCTATCAAAACTGCTTCGGAAAAGCCTGACTAAAAAGAGTGAAGCCAGATGTTCACAGACATTTTGATTAACTTTTCCCTTTTGAACCACTTTTCAATTTTGTAATGCTTTCTGTGGACCAGACTTAATTCTTTGCCCACTGATATATCATTTGAAACAAGATTAACTGGATTACAATCAAGTAATTGTGTCTTGCATCCCTACTGATATACTCCATGTTGTTGAGATGGTTAATGCTTTGAATTTTTTTAGGCCACAAGGTTTCTGCTCATTAGATACAGTTAATTTACCCATGTATTGTTTTTCTAAAAAAAATGGAATAGTTATGAACTATTAAAGTTGGATATTTTACATAAAACCTAAATTTCTAGCTGCTTCTAAAACATGCGAGGGGCTTGCATAAATGGCCCCACTGTTCTTTAATGAAGTCCAATTTATCCATCATTTTCTTGTATAGAGAATTTTTGCATCCTGCTTAAAAAGTCTTTGCTTATCCTAAGCTCATAAATGTATTCTCTTATATTATTTTCCAGAAAATGCATTGCTTTACTTTTCATATTGAAATCTGTCCCATCTGGAGTTGATTTTTGTATATGATGTAAGATAGTAAGCTGGGATTCAAGGTTCATTTATTTTTTCCCCTTTTATGGTTATCCAATTCATGCAGCACAATTTCCGGGGGAAGGAAAGGAAAAAGAAAACATTTCCACTGTTTATGATGACACTTTTGTCGTAAATGAAGTATTTGTATATATGTGGGTTTGTTTCTGGAATATTTTTGTTCAATAAATTTATTGTCTATTCTTTAATAGATAATAAAATTTGAATTACAATGTCTATAAGTTTGTTTTTTCTGCTGACACCTTGATCTTGAAAAATAAGTTTTAATATCTAGTACTATAGGTCTTCCAATTTTGTTTTTCTTCTTCAAGGTTATCATGGCTATTCATGGCCTTTCACATTTCTATGTTGATTTAAATCGGCGTCTCAAACTGCAGAAAAATACCTGTTGAGGTTTTGATTAGGAGTACATGGGACATATGAACAATTTGGGGGAAAAGTCTGTCCTGCACTAGTGAGTCATCTAATCATGAGCACAGTATACCCTACATTGATTCAGGTCTTTAATTTCTTTCAGTAATGTTTTGTTGTTTTCCTTCTTACATACTATTGTTAGATATAATCCTAGAAATTTAATTTGTTGATGTTATTGTAAATAACATTGTATTGATTTTAAATGTTATTTTCTAATTATTTGTTGCTATTTTATAAGAGTACAATTTATTTTTGTACATTGACTTTGTATCCATTCACTTTGTTAAATTCACTTACTGACGCTAATATTTATCTTTTGGATTTCCTATGTACACTCTTGTGTCTCCTCTTCAATCCTTATACAGTAGTTCTCCCTTATCCACAGAGGATAAGTTCCAGGACTCCCAGTGGATACCTGAAACTGCAGATAGTACCGAACCTTACATATGCTATGTTTTTTCCTATACATACATACCTATGGTACAGTTTAATTTATAAATTAGGCACAGTAAGAAGTAAGAAATTAACAGTAATAACTAATAATAAAATAGAAAAATTATAACAATATACTATAATAAAAGTTATGTGACTGTGGTCTCTCTCTCTTCTCCCTCAAAATACCTTATTGTACTGTAATCACCTATTTTCAGACCACCATTGACCACTAGTAACTGAAGCCTTGGAAAGTGAAACCATGGATAACAGGGACTATTGTATATTTTATTTCTTTTTCTTACCTTATTGCATTGGCAAGACTTCCAAGACAATGTTAGATGGAAATGGTGCTTATCCCCTGAGAAGTCCTTATTTTGGGAGGAAATTTTCTGATATTTCATCATTAAGTATGTTGTAAATTTTCTTTGAAGATATTCTTTATTACATTAAAGAAACTTTCTTTTATTCTTTTTTGCTAAAAGAGATTGTTGTTTAGTTTTGTTTCAATTATGAATGGCTATAAATGATTTCTTTTCTTTTTCCTTCTTTTGCATTTATTGAGATGGCCATATGCTTAATTTTGTTAATATAGTGAATCACAGTGATTGATTTTTGAATGATAAATCAACCTTGCACTTCTGACTTAAACCCAATTTTGTGGAAATATATTAGCCTTTTTCCATATTGTTGATTTCAATTTGCTACTATTTTATTTAGTATGTTTGTGTCTCTATTCAGAAGACAGAATAATTTGGGGTTTGTTTGGGGTTTTTTTTTGTCCTCATTGGGTGTTGGTGTCAAGATTATGATAGCTGCATAACAAGTTAAGAAATATTTCTTCTTTTCTAGACTCTAAAATAGTTTGTACAGATTTGAAATTATTTCTTCTGAAACACTTTAGAATGATTCTCTTTTGAAGCATCTGGGCCCAGAGTTTTCTTTGTAGAAAGATTTTAAATTTTGAATCCCATCTCTTTCACAGATTATAGCATCATTCAGATTTTCTTTATTTGTATCAGTTTTGGTAAGTTTTTTAAAAAATTTATTTACTTAAGTGGAAAATCAATTGATATAAAGTTGTTCATAACCTCTTACTATATTTTAACATGTGCAATATTATTTTTTATTTCTGATATTAATAATTTGTTCCTAATATTTCCCTTTTTACCATCTTTCTGGACCTGTATTGTGGGGGAATTATAAATTTTATTAATATTTTCAAAAAACCAACTTCTGGCTTTTTTATTTTCTTCATTGAATATTTATTTTTTACTTCATTGAGTACTGCTCTTTTAAAAAATTGCTATTTCCTTCCTTCTTCTTTTTTTGTTTGATTTGTTCTTTTCTCTAGATTTCTGAGTTGGATGCTCAAATCATTGATTATTGGCTTTTTTTTCCCTCTTCTAGTACATGTATGTAGAGTTTTAAAATTTCTCCTCTACACACTACTATTTCTACATTGCACAAATGCCATTCAGTTATAAATATTTTCTAATTTCCTCAATTAAATCTTTGATTTCTATCTCTGCAGTACAGGGAGAATACTACAAAACCTATGCCACTGTTTTATGTTTTGCCTCTGTGCTGTGTGCCAGAAACCAGTCTATTTCTTAAGGGCTTATAGGGCTCACCTCAAAGTATCTCCCTTCTATCTAGAATCTTAGCTGAATCCTTCAGGATTCCAGATCTAGAATCCTCAAGTTCTGGCTGCATTGGTTTCTTTCTGTAATCTTCAATTAGCTGTTTGTTTTATTTATTTATATTTTTTTGGACAGATTTTACAGTGGTTCTTGGCAGAGGAAGAGTCTGATACGAGCTACTCTCTCAGAGCCAGAAGCAGAAGTTCATCCCCAACATGTTAGAATTTTACCAATAAAATATGTTTCATCTCTGTTTATGTTACAGTGCATATTTGTTCAACTCATTATTATCTAGAAAATGGCAATCTAAAAATATAAAGATTACTTTTGAGGATATTTAGTTTAGAAATTAGTCATACTATTTTCCCTTTTCACATTGTGTGTGTATGTGTGTATTCCTTCAATATCTGATTTTATCACTTACAAAATTGTAATTCTTTTTGAAGGATTGCCATGGCAACAACTGTGTTTTTGAGAGGCCTTAACTACTAATTGTTCTTGAGTTTCATCAAACCTGCGTACTCCTTTTTAAGTGTATAAATATGTGAATTATTGTGGCAGGGATGATGGTTGAGAACTCCTATGAACTCCTATGAATGAGTGCTGATCTGTCGTTATGAAACAGAGAACACCCTGCTGAATATACATTGCATAGTTTTCATATGTTACATTGCAAATCTTTTCTCACTGCTGAAAACATTTCTGATGGCTTTTGGTGGCTCAGTAGTATCATCTTTCCATAAAAAAAAAATAATCCTTAACAATTTTCAGTGTTTTTTAATGTACTTTTGGGAATGTGTCAATCATAAAAGAGGTCATTTATGCACCAGGTACAAATGAGTGAATTACGATGTGGTCACTTGGATCTAGGAGCCATTTGTGATTACTTCTTTAATTCATTATTTTATTTAGTTCATTAACCAAAAAACAAGACTTTTACTTCCAATGTTTGATGCTCTCACTGAGAAGCAACATGCTCATATTTTCTCTTTCTGTCCTGGCTAGTATAATTTCTGCCTCTTAAATTATGTCCAAAGACTCTTTCTTTATTAAGTTTTGCAGCCTGCTTTCTGTCTGAGAGGCTCTAGATTCAGGAAAGTGACCCTCTAAGTGCATTCTAAGCCATCCATTTATCCAGGTGAGTTCAGGTTATGCTGAACATCAAGGGCAGTCTTGAAAGAGAAAGGCCACAAAAATAATATATAGTCTGAAGGGTGGGAGGGGGAAGAGGCAAGCTATCTTGCCAGTTTGTCTTGGGGCTAGGAGAGGATTTGTGTTCTGACTATGTATATTGAGACTACAGAATGATGAAACTTGTTCGACAGGTCACTCAGGAAAATCATATTTTCCTAGCCGTGCCAAACAGTTTTAGGTCTTTCTTAGGAACTGCCATCAGAGGCACTTTCTTCTTCTTCATTCTGGAAGACTGACTCCCTGGACCAGCAATGTTCCTCCCCATGATCTTCCACCCAGCTGGATCTGTGAATGGATGAACACTGTGGGAACTGATTGGGTTCAGCAGGACACAGAAGGCTTAGGAACTGAGCATAGACATGGCACAGAGAGAAGCCTTCCATGATTGTACCATTTCATTCTCTAAAATTATTGTTATTGTTCTCTATTTGAAGCAGATCCAACAGCGAATACATTATTTGCTTCAAAAGCCCTTGCGTGCTTGTCACTATCCAAGCCAAAAACAGAACTGGTGATAGTGATGCAGAGCACCTGGGGAAAAGGGATTGTCAGAATGGAGAGAGGGGAGAAAACGTTATTGGAAAAGCACAGGTCAGCTATGAGTTGCCCTATTGGACTGTTTTTGGAAAAGGAATGGTGCTTTAGGAAGGCCATAGTCAGTGATGACAGTGTGAAGAATGAATTAGTGGAGCCACTGAATAATGGCACCTGACCAGGATACAGTTAAAGCAAGAAAGGAAAGGAGAGGATGCTGCATTTTATTATTTCTATTGGTTTCCAACACTTGTAAAGGCTGGGATACTTGCATATGAAGTAAAGCCGGAATAGTTCGGATGTATATGGAGAAACATCAACATGCATGCCTCTCTTGTAACTGGTGTTCATCAAGTATCCGTTCCCTTCTAGTTCCCTAAAACAAAATAACTAATGAAGACTCTAGCTCCAAGTCCTTCCTCCTCTACCCATACAAATGGTGGCGAATTTCTTCATTTGTATAACAATGTAATTAGACTAGATAATCTCCAAGGTCCTGAGATCTTTGATAGTTGAGGCTCTACTTTTGTGAGGTTTTGTGACCCAGTTTAAATGTTGAGTCACATTTATACAGTACTCAGTGATATTCTTCTGATAGTCTTCTGGGCCCTTCTGTTTATTCCAGCAATGATGTAAACTACTAGATACTTAACATCAAACTCCATTTCCTCAAAATGGATGCCAATGCCTTGAAGCCAGAGATCACAACTGCCTTTTGGAATATCATGTGATAACTGATATCACAGCAATGCCAGCCATTTCAAAAGAAAGGTGACACTTGTTACTTGTCTCAAGAGGGCAATTCAGGTACAGGCAGGGTGGACTTTGCAGGATTAAAGTGGAACTTGCTGTTGAAGGGTGATTTAACAAAACCTAGTGCCAGCCATTTTCCTTTGGCAGGACACCAAGATCACTTAGATCCCAATTTAGTAATTGTAAATCCTAATTCCTTTGAAGTTCGTCAGTCTGCACAATGGCAAAAGCAATCATCTGATGAGTCCAGTCATCTCCCACATCAAGAATCATTAATGGCTCTGGAATTAGAAATGGCGGTGTGATAGGGCCCTCCCACCGCACCGCTCCCAGGAAAGGAGGTGAAGAACGCCAGCAGCTGCCTGCGAGCACGGACCGCTCACTCCGAAAACAGCATTGCGAATGACAGAGAAACAACGCCGAACGCCCAGCCCAAGAAAACAGGTACAAAATTTTCACAAAGATCGGAGGGCGCACGGAGCACAATAGAGCCCAGAGCGCGGGAAGGACACACTCGCCAGGTCGGCGCGGCGCGACCTGCCCCCAAGCGGTTACACACCTCCCCATACACGCAGTCAGGGACAAGCCCAGAGTTGGGACAGAGCGGTTGCTCGGGACGGCGAGCCCTGTGGAAAGAAGGAAGTAGCCAGAGCCAAACACAACATGCAGCTGCAATATACAGAGACTGCCGAGGGCTGGGGAGGAACTGGGCGGGGACCGAGATTCAGCTTCCCAGGACAGTGCGCGGGAACCCGCAGGCCGGCACTGCGCCACTAGAAGTCAGCGGGACTGGGCCCAGGAGTTTAACGGAGAGCGGGACACGCCCTTAGAGGCTGCTAGCAACTGCCGCTGGGGCCGGCGGAGAAAAACCGCGCTCCCGGCGCGATCAGAGCCCGACTGTGCGCCAGGCTGGCGGCGGCCGCCATCTTTACAGCCGCCCACGCGCGTGCGCGGAGCTGTGAGCCGCGTCTCTAGCTCCCCCCGCCCCGGCCCGGGGCTCTTCCGCTGGGGCGAGACAGGCTTTGCCTGTGGTGGCCAGGGACAGCTGCATCCGTGGGTTCCAGGTGGGTCGAGATCCCGGAACTGTAGCGGTGGGACCTTTGAGTATTGGAAACAGTTTGCAGCTCATCCATCTGGTTCTGCTACCCCGGCTCTGGCCTCCGACAACTCCGCTCCGTGCCGGTCCTAGTGCCCGCCCCTCAGGTCCCAGCCCTCCTGTACCCCAGAGATCGATCATTTTGAAGGTTGCTGGCCATAGTGACTCATTTGCTATAACTGCTGATTCCCATGACAACCAAATACCTCAAGAGCCACAGGCTGAACCAGAGCAGCTCCCCATAATCCTGGCCACTTCAATAGGGAATTTCGCGCCAACCAAGAGCGCTTCCAGCGGCCACTACTCCCCCCTTCCCGTGTGAACACCCCCCCAGGGGAGACTGCTGGGGATAGAGACGGCCACCCACCTCGCCTTGAGGTCTAGTGGTGGAAAAGGGGTGCACAATTGGAGATCCCCCTATCAACCAGTATCACGCGGAGTCACACATCAGAAGGGCAGCCACACGTGGCTAGATGAGCAACCTCTGAGCTGTGTAGAATTTTCCCAACTCAGCTCTCACACTGCAGCCAAAGGAAATTGTGTTTCTACCAGAACCTCAGGAGGAGCAGGGTCAAAGTAACCCCTAGGAGCTACAAGGCCCCTCCCAAAGCACAGGGCTTTTGCATACCCCAACTGGGGAATCAGAGTCTGCCACGGACATAACAGAATACCTAGCTAATAGGGAGCGGAGGATTCATATCCTCAAGTACAATCCATTAGCTCAGAGCCCAAGCTGGGAGGTCATTCTCACCACACTCCACTGGGAAGAGGAGAAGACCACAGGTCAGAGTTAACTCAAGATCCAACAAACTTGCTAAAATACACCTAAGGCAATACAGGCCACTACGTCTCTCCCTGGCTTTGCCAAGGAACAATAATTGTGGACCTGGTGACAGGGCCATAAACTAGCTCTAACACCCCCAGCTCTCGACCAAGAGGCCAGATGAGAAAAAACCAGTGAAAGAACTCAGGGAACATGAAAAATCAGAGTGAAAAGTCACCCCCAAAAGAAATTAACAGTTCCTCAGCAATGGATACCAACCCAAATGAAATGGGTAGAATGACAGAAGAGGAATTTCGTTTATGGATTATAAGAAAGCTCAATGAAATTCAAGAGAAAATTGAATCCCAGCACAAAGAAACCACAAGAAAAATGCAAGAAATGAATGAAAAATTCTCCAAAGAAATAGAAATATTACAGAAAAATCAAATAGAAATCCTAGAAATGAAAGAAGCATTCAAGGATCTACAAAACACAGTGGAAAGCCTTAAAAATAGGCTGGACCATGCAGAGGAAAGAATTTCAGAGCTAGAAGACAGCTCCTGTGAGCTAAATAAATCAGCCGAAGAGAAAGAACACAAATACAAGAGGCAGGAAAAAAGCATACAAGAAATGTGGGATTATGTAAAGAGGCCAAACGTAAGGATAATAGGTATCCCTGAGGGAGAGGAAGAAAATTCGCATGGGCTGGAAAATTTATTTGAAGAAATAATAGAGGAAAATTTCCATGGCTTAGCCAGAAATCTCGACATCCAAGTACAAGAAGCACACAGGACTCCTGGGAGAGTCAACGTGAAAAGGCATTCACCACGCCACATAATTATTAGACTGACCAAAGTAAACACAAAAGAGGCACTCCTCAGAGCTGTAAGACGAAAAAATGAGATAACCTACAAAGGGAAACCCATCAGATTAACTGCAGATTTCTCAGCTGAAACCTTACAAGCCAGAAGGGAATGGGGAGACATCATCAATCTCCTAAAACAAAACAAAGGTCAACCCAGAATTCTGTATCCTGCCAAACTAAGCTTCTTATATGAGGGAGAAATAAAGACCTTTCCAGATAAGCAATCACTGATAGAATTTGCGAAATCCAGACCGGCCTTGCAAGAAATGCTTAGACCTGCATTATACACTAAACAGAGCAACAGACACCCACCTATGTAAAACTATGCAAAGGCTAAAACCCCAGAAACCAGATTCCACAATGACGCAAGAGGTAAAACAAAAGATACTACCCAACAGAATAATCAGAAATTTACCCCAAATATCAATTCTCTCAATAAATGTAAATGGCTTGAACTGCCCATTGAAGAGACATAGGCTGGCTGAATGGATTAAAAAACACAAACCAAGTATCTGTTGTCTTCAGGAAACACACCTTACACACAAAGACGCATTCAGACTCAAGGTGAAAGGATGGAATACAATTTTTCAGGCTAATGGAAACCAAAAGAAATCCGGAGTAGCAATTCTCATTTCAGATGACATAAACTTTAAAGCAATAAAAGTAAAGAAGGACAAAAATGGACACTATATAGTGGTGAAGGGAAAAATTTCACAAGAGGATTTAACAATCCTAAACATTTATGCACCCAACACAGGAGCACCCAGGTACATAAAGCAAATGCTGCTAGATCTAGACAACATAATAAGCAGGAATGCCATAATTGCAGGGGACTTCAACACCCCACTGACGGAACTGGACAGATCCTCCAAACAAAAAACAAATAGAGAAATAAAAGACCTAAACAGGACTCTAGAACATTTGGTCCTAACAGATATCTACAGAACACTCCACCCAAATAACACTGAATATACATTCTTCTCATCAGCTCATGGAACTTTCTCTAAAATTGACCACATCCTAGGCCACAAAACAGACCTAAACAAATTCAAAAAAATAGAAATCATACCATGTATCTTTTCAGACCACAGCGGAATAAAATTAGATATCAATTCCAACAGAAACTCACATCTTCCTCCAAAAACTTGGAAACTAAACAATCTATTGATGAATGATTATTGGGTCAAAGAGGAGATTCAAAATGAAATCAAAAGATTCTTCGAACTAAACGATAATGGGGACACAAGTTATCAAAATCTGTGGGATACAGCAAAAGCAGTCCTGAGAGGAAAACTTATCGCCCTAAATTCCCACATCCAAAAGACAGAAAAGTCACAAATCAGTAAACTAACGAATCATCTTAAGGAAATGGAAAAGGAAGAGCAAAGCAATCCTAAAGCCAGCAGAAGAAAAGAAATAACCAAATTAGAGCAGAATTAAATGAAATCGAGAACAAAAGAACAACACAGAAGATCAATGCAACGAAAAGCTGGTTCTTTGAAAAGATAAACAAATAGACAGGCCACTTGCCAGGTTGACCAGAAGCAGAAAGGAAAGGACTCTAATAAGCTCAATTAGAAATGAAAAAGGAGAAGTCACAACTGATACCATGGAAATACAAAATCATACTTTGAATACTACAAAAATCTCTATGCCCACAAACACGAAAACGTGGAGGAAATGGACAAATTCTTAGAAACACACTACCTCCCTAGGCTCAACCAGGAAGAAACTGAATTTCTAAACAGACCAATATCAAGCACCGAAATTGAAGCAGTAATTAAAAATCTACCCACAAAAAAAAGTCCCGGACCAGATGGGTTCACACCTGAATTCTACCAAGCCTACAAAGAAGACTGGTGCCTATACTGCAGAAATTATTTGAAAATATCCAGAAGGATGGAATCCTCCCAAACTCATTCTACGAAGCCAATATCACCTTGATACCAAAGCCAGGAAAGGACACAACAAAAAAGAAAACTACAGACCAATATCCCTTATGAATATAGATGCAAAAATTCTCAATAAAATCCTTGCAAACCGAATTCAAATGTACATCAAAAAAATAATCCATCATGATCAGGTGGGCTTCATTCCCGAGATGCAGGGATGGTTCAACATACGCAAATCTATAAATGTAATTCACCATATAAATAAAAGCAAGAACAAAGATTATATGATCCTTTCAATAGATGCAGAAAAGGCTTTTGACAAAATCCAGCACCCTTTTATGATAAGAACTCTTAACAATATAGGCATAGATGGCTCATTCCTAGAAACTATTAAAGCCATATACGATAAACCCACAGCCAATATCATACTGAATGGGGAAAAACTGAAGGCATTCCCCCTTAAAACTGGCACCAGACAAGGGTGTCCACTATCTCCACTTCTTTTCAACATAGTGCTGGAAGTCCTGGCCACAGCAATTAGACAAGACAGAGGAATCAGGGGCGTCCAGATAGGGGCAGAAGAGGTCAAACTTTCACTATTCGCAGACGATATGATATTATATATAGAAAACCCCAAAGATTCAACCAAGAGATTACTGGAATTGATAAATGAATTCAGCAAAGTCTCAGGATACAAAATTAATACACACAAATCAATAGCCTTCATATATGCTAATAACAATCAAGCCAAGAAACAAATTAAAGATGCAATACCTTTCACAATAGCAACAAAGAAAATTAAATATTTAGGAATATATCTAACTAAGGAGGTCAAAGACCTATATAGAGAGAATTATGAAACACTGAGAAAGGAAATTGCAGAGGATGTAAATAGATGGAAAGCCCTACCATGCTCTTGGATAGGCAGAGTCAACATAGTAAAAATGGCTTTGCTACCTAAATTAATTTACAGAATCAATGCAATCCCTATCAAAATACCAACATCATTTTTTGCCGATCTAGAAAAAATAATTCTACGCTTCGTGTGGAACCAGAGAAGACCCCGTCTAGCCAAAGCAATCTTAAGCAAAAAGAACAAATTGGGAGGCATCTGTCTACCAGACTTCAAACTATACTACAAGGCTATAGTAACCAAAACTGCATGGTATTGGCACAAGAACAGACACGTAGACCAATGGAACAGGACTGAGAACCCAAATATAAAACCAACCTCATACAGTCACCTGATCTTTGACAAATTCCAGAAAAACGTACAATGGGGAAAAGAATCCCTATTCAACAAATGGTGCTGGGAAAATTGGATGGCCATATGTAGAAGACTGAAACTGGACCCACACCTCTCACCTCTCACAAAAATCAATTCACAATGGATAACAGATCTAAACCTAAGACATGAAACCATAAGAATTCTCAAAGAAAACGTTGGAAAAACTCTTATGGACGTTGGCGTAGGCAAAGAATTTATGAAGAAGACCCCCAAAGCAATCACAACAGCAACTAAAATAAATACATGGGACCTGATCAAATTGAAAAGCTTCTGCACAGCCAAGGAAACTATCACTAGAGTGAACAGACAACCTACAGAATGGGAGAAAATATTTGCATGCTACACATCTGATAAAGGGCTGATAACCAGAATCTATACAGAACTTAGGAAAATCAACAAAAAATCAAACAACCCTATTAAAAAATGGGCAAAGGACATGAACAAAAACTTTTCCAAAGAAGACAGAATGATGGCCAGCAAACATATAAAAAAGTGCTCAACTTCTCTAATCATCAGGGAAATGCAAATCAAAACCACAATGAGATATCACTTAACTCCAGTGAGATTGGCTCATTTCAAAAAATCCCCAAATAACAAATGTTGGCGGGGATGTGGACAGATAGGAACACTCATACACTGCTGGTGGGACTGCAAATTAGTACAACCTCTATGGAAAAGAATATGGAGATACCTCAAAGAATTAAAAGTAGAATTACCGTTTGACCCAGCAATCCCACTACTGGGTATTTATCCAAAAGAAAAAAAGACATTTTATAATAAAGACATCTGCTCTCGAATGTTCATAGCAGCACAATTCACAATTGCAAAGTTGTGGAAACAACCCAGGTGCCCATCAATACACGAGTGGATCAATAAAATGTGGTATATGTATACCATGGAGTATTACTCAGCAATAAGGAACAATAGTGAATTAACACATCTGGTATTATCCTGGTCGGAGCTAGAACCCATTCTTCGAAGCGAAGTGTCACAGGATTGGAAAAATAAGCACCACTGGTACTCACCATCAAACTGGTACTAACTGATGAACACTTACATCACACAGGGCAATAACATTCATCTGAGGGCGGGCGGGCGGGAGGTGGGTGGAAAGGATGGGAAAAACTCTCACTGAATGGATGTGGGGAGCACAGTTTGGGAGACGACCACAATTGTGGCTCTGACATGGGCAGAACAGGGGCAATGTGAATGGCCAAAGTGTTGTACCCCCATGATATTCTGAAATTTAAAAAATAAATTAAAAAAAAAAAAAAAAAAGAAATTACCTCTGGATGATAGGATCAAAAAAAGAATCATTAATGTGTCTTTGCCCATCAGAATAAATGTATACTTAGGTAGAATGGAAAGGAACTTGTATTAGGAGTCAAAGATATGGGTCCCAGAATTTCATCATTTATTTGCTGGTCATCATTTGAAGGAAATTATTTATGTTCTCTGGACCCTTTTTCACACTTAAAATGTAGAATAATCCCTATGCAACCCCATTTCTATTTTTTAAGATTATTAAAAGAATATATTACTTGTGATAACACGTACTAAGTTTATTGTTGTTTTTAACAAATTAATAAATAATATTTGTTAAAACTTTCATACAAAAAACAAGATTGTTATGAGAACCAGAAAGAACATCTAATTTTGCCCTCTAGTTTTACAGGTGACTAAACTGAAACTCAAAGAATTTCATTAACTTAAGCAATGTCTCCAAGTTTGTGGAAATGGAAATTCAATGTACTTTCCATTAGGTCATATTAGCTCTATTTTGAAGACCAAAAGAAATAATATATATGAAAGCTGTAATATAGAACTGTAATATACTCTAGTGAGTATTTGAATAGTATATTAGCAAAGAAGAGTAGGTAATGACACCTCTATTTTCCAAATAAAAAACTAATACATGGACAAGTCAAAAGATTATTTGGGATCAGCTATCAAGGGATAGAAGTCAGAGGTTTTTTAATACTTAATTCAGTCATCTCTCCCTGACAGTATACTATAAGGGAATATTGTTTCCAACAGGGACTAAAGCTACTAGTCACTAAGTGGCAGCCTAGAATAATAGAAAGAGCATAAACTCTTGAGGCAAGCAAAAGTGGGTTCCAAACCTGGACCCGTTCCCTACTGGTTATATCACGCTGGGTAGACATTTAACCTCGCCGAATATGAGATTCCTCAGAAAAAAAAATGGAGACATATTTAATTAACAATGATACTACTGAATATTTATAGAACATTTGTCATGTGACAGTTACTGCTTTAATAGTTTTACTACTACTGTTTTAATAGTTTTAAATTTATTAGCTCACTGAATTCCCAGAATAGGATTATTGTGAAAACTATTGTAAGAAGATTAAATATATGAAGCACCTGTCACAATTTCCTTTCTTCCTCTTAAGTACTATAGGTAAGTTTGGTATTCATGCCAGTGACACATATGCAATGGCAAATGGGTTCCCTACTCTTTCCATGGTGGCTCAAACTAGGACACATGGTATTAGGAAAAGAAAAAATAATGATATTGATTGTTTTGCATCTATCACAATTTGAGAAAAATTATTGACTTTTAGTTTTTTTGCCAAGTATTAATGACAATGATGCTGTGATGATGCTCTGGTCTAACATTATGGTCATCTTTACCTAATCTGAAAGAAAACATAATTTTCATCTGTGTGTTTTTAAGTGTATGTTGTTGATGTTTGTCCATGACTGAGCAAAAATATTTTTCCTCTAAGAAATGTCTTCTAATTAAAATATAGGCAATCTGAATCCATTATATAAGCATGTATCATCCAGTTCTTGTAATTTGATCTTGTTTTTAAAATAAAGCGTAATGAGAAGTGACCAATTCTCACAGAAGTTTTTTTTTCTTAAGAAATTATATCCTATAATCAAAATCAAAATTGACTTTCCAATTAGAAAAGGAATTCAGGTCAAGTATGTGAACTAGCAGTTTCAAAATACAGCCACATATATGATTTAGAACAAATATTAAAAACAAGCTCCTTTTGCTGTCTTATTTACCAGAGGGTCTTTTCAGCAGTTTCTGTAAATTCTTACCTTGTTGCCAAAGAGTGATTTGAGGTTCAAAAGCGACTAGAGAATAGAGCTATTATTTCTGTGACTTTTCATTAATTCTGGGCCTTATGGTGACTGAACATCTTTCTTTCCAGAAGCTCAGAGACATTGTTTACTGAGCTGCTATGCTAATTTGTACTTTGGAACAAAGCTTGAGCTAGTGCTTGCTTCAGAGATGGTGCAAATGAATTGGGTAGAAGCAATGGTACCCAGATCTTGTAGTTTTGGAAATTGCCAAAACCTCAACAATGAACTATTTGCTGATTGTTCCTAAATCTATATCTTTAGTCATAACCTTTCTTCAGAATTCTAAATATATTATATTAACCATACATAAAATCTTCACCTAGGAGTCCCAGAGACACCTAAAACTCAACTTGTCTCATACGCACTCATAGCATCTCCTCCACACCTGCTACCTCTTTGGTATTCTACATCTTGGTTAATGATTTACTATCAACCTAGAAATTCAAGCCAGAAACCTGCCATCATTCTTGATTCTTCCTTCTGTTCAACATTTATACCCAATGCATCTCTCCTGACCATCGGTTCTACTTCCAAAATGTCATTGAATCTGCTTGTTCCTCCAACCACTATCCTCATTTTCTCTCCCCTGGATTATTGTCATAGCTTCCTAATGGGTCTGCCCGTCTCCAGGGTAACCACTTTCCGTTCCACCCACTGAACTGTGCCAGAGTGTGCTTTCTGAATAACAAATCTGATCTCGTCACTCACACAATTAAAATCCTCCAGTGGATCCCAGCCACTTACAGCATGAAAATTCAAACTCCTGAGTGCAGCCTACAAAGGCTGTTTTTGATCTGGCTCCTATGTCGTTCATCTGCAACCCGAAACTGTCTTCCCTGAACTTCTCCCAGTTTGGCCTCACATAATGCTCTCTCATTTTTCCCTGGCTTTGCACGTGCAGTTTCCATGTGGGGAACAGCCTTTCTCTTTTCCACCCCCTAAACACCTACTCATCCTTCTAGATGTAGTTCAGGTGGCACCTGTTCTGGGAAGCTCTTCCCATGCTCCTCTGTGCATATTCTGAATAACAATCACATGCACATCTTTGTAATAGGTTTTACTTCATTGTATTTTAATTCTGTTCATATATTTGTTTCCCTCCTCCTTTCTGTGAATTCATTTGAGCATTGTCTTTGTATTCTCACCATCCAGCAAAGCGCCTGGCAGTGGAGTAGAAACTCAGTATGTGTTTGCTGAATATGAATGAATACCAAGGCAGCTGGTTTCAGTCAAAGCGCAGAAACTCTGGGCATGCAACTTAACATCCTCTGAGACTGTATCCTCATTTGCAAAATCAGGGACGAAAAGACCTATCTTCCTGTTATGTTAGAAGAATTAAATAAGACATGGAAATACTCTGTAAACAGTAAATTGATATACTTGTAAACAAGTAAATTATATGTATGATCACATAATTATTGTGACTCACTGCACATTGAACAATATACTCTTTAAAAAACTGATTTATCAATACATGTGGTTCATAAGGACACTTCACAAAACAGACTTAGAATGGATTTTCCTTCTACTCTTCTCCTGGTGAATTTATCCTTAAAATCTGGTTCTAGAGTTTGATACTCTTCCAAGTCTCTCCTGTCTCCACCCAGCCTCTCTAGGCTTCCCATATACTTGGTATATGCTTCCCTTATACCTTGCACTCCTGAATATAGTTTTTGTTTACATGTTTATCTTTTCCACATTCTTCTGGTCCTCCTCCAGGTGTTCCCTCATTTTTCCAGGACTGTGATTTCTCTTTTCTCAGTGATTGCCTCTCTGCAAAGTGGATTTCCAGACCAAACTGGGGACACTATAGACAAAATATTTAAACATCCACCATGCCCCACATTGTCCCTCTCCTGGATGAAGGGTGCGGTGCTCCAGGAGATACCCTGGGTTCACGAGTTATTCTCTGGATTCCCCTTGATGAGCACCTGACTTTTGCTTCGGGCTCCGAAAAGCAGGGTGTGTTGGAGATTTCCCAGGCATTTTGCAGCATGATTTATTTTAGAACTTTAAATGGATTCAGTGTCCTTGGTTTCCTTCCTTATATCAACTCAAGTCTCTGTGTGAGGCTTGGCACACTCTCTTTCCTCCCTGGTTCACTCTTTGCTAATGTCCTGAGCTTTGCTCAGGAGCTCTGAGCTAGTCAGGGGCATATCTCCTGGATGACAACCAACAGCCTGCCTGGGCCTTCTCCCCTTCCTCCTTCTCTCTCCTCTGCTCTCCTTCCTTCACTTCCTCCTCTCTCTTCTTCTTCTTTTTCCTCCTCCTCCTTCTCTTCCTAAATTAGAACTGTTTTTAAAAGGCAGTCAATTAAGACTTACTCAGTGCCAGGCACTGTGCTAAGCACTGTACATGCATTATTATCATTTTTCCTTGCAATAAATCTATGAGGGATTCCTGTCAATGTCCCTTTTTTAAAAAGAAAAGGACACTAAAGCTTAGAGAGATAACATGACTTGGCAGACATTTCAAACAGCCTGGGTCTCCTTGAGTCTAAAATCCATGCTCTTGACCGAGGTGATATCTGCCTCTGAGGCATCACTGACCCCACCTCTCTTGCTCCTGTCTGCCTCTCACGTCTTCCTCTGAGGCCTCAGTGCTACCGCCAGTGGCATACAGTTTGGCCTGCCTTGTGACTCGGATGTTTGTGGCCAGCTGCACGTCTGTGTCAACCCCCATTGCAACCGCTACACAATCTCCATCTGCCTGCCTATCTGCCTTTCTTTAAGTACCACAACTCATTACCTCCACCTCCTGACATATAGCAGAGGGCAGGAACTATGACTTCTTCATATTCCTAAATTCTACCACAAGTGGACCCTGACCAAATGTATTCAAAAAATGAATGGATTTTATTAACATAAACATAGTAGGTAAAATATGAATAAAAGCAATATTCAAAATTCTTAAGGCCACAAATTATTTTAAGTACTGTTCATTGTTGATATGTTAATTTACATTTTTTTAAAGGAGATTCCCCACAGCTGACTACTAGGCAATCTTGTTGGTTTTAATTGAATGAAGGCATTATATATGAACCTAAATGTATACCATGGAGCACTACTCTGCCATAAAAAAAGAATGGTGATCTAGTATGTTTTGTAACAACCTGGATGGAACTGGAGATCATTCTTCTTAGTGAAGTACCGCAAGAATGGAAAAACAACCACATGTACTCAATACTAAATTGTAAATAATCGATCAACACTTATGTGCACATATGGAAGTAAAACTCAAGGGAAATCAAGTAGGTAGGAGGGGGAAGGGGATGGGTAAATTCATACCTAAGGGGTGCAATGCACACTAACTGACTGAAGGGCACACTTATAACTTCGACTAAAACTGTACAAAAGCAAATTAGGTAACCAAAACGTGCATACCCCCGTAAAATTCTGAAATTAAAAAATAAATAAATAAATAAATAAACCTGAACTTAGAAAAACTGAGTATTATGGTTTGTATATGGTTTGTCCTCGGCAAAACTCATCTTGAAATATGATTCCTCAATGTGGCAGTGTTGGGAGGCGGGGCCTCCTGGGAGATGTTTGGGTCATGGGGGCAGATCCCTCATGAATAGAACCTCACCAGAGTGGTCTTAAAAAAGTCTGGTTTCCTCAGTTGCTTTCTTTTGCTTCCTTTCTCACCATGTGATTTCTTTGCACATGCCCACTCCCACTTTGCTTTCCGCCATGAGTAGAAGCAGCATGAGATCCTAACCAGATGAAGCTGCCCAATTTTAGATGTTTTAGCCACCAGAATTGTGAGCCAAATAAACCTCTTTTCTTTATAAATTGCTCAGTCTTGGGTATTCTGTTATAGCAACACAGAATGGACTGAAACGCTAAGTTCTTTTAAAAAAATTGGAAAGGCACATTTAGCCCCATAAAAACATTTAATTGTAACTTCTTCTCAATCTTAACTTTAATGTTTTATTATAATTAGAACCAAATATGTTGTTTGTAATTTCTCTTTACTACAGTCCTGTGAAATAGGAAAAGAGCAGGTGATCGTAAACTTATTTGTAGAAAGGTGTCTTGGTCTAGATATCATAATAAGCCAAAAAAAGGCCCCCCTTTTCATTATTTGGATCACTGACAAGCCCCAGTCCAGTTTTGAGTTTTCCAGGAGCTACTTATAAAATCAGACAGTAGGTAGAACAAAGCTAATTAGATGTCAGACATTTAACTTTGTGACTATGAGCTGTAGTATGAATGTGTTTTTTTGTGTGTAAAGTAACCTAAATCAGGAGTTTTATTCCTTGAACTCTTAGCATGTGATGGGAAAAGAAGAGAAATAAATATTTTATATGAGCCAAGTGTTACCATAAAAATACCATTTGGATCTATGAATTGAATCCTACACATGTCTGTTTACAGATGTTGCTGTCTATTATGTTAATCCATGCACAATACCTCAGAACAAGTGAACATTTATCTGTCTGAAAATAGAATAGCAGTACAGGCACACATCATTTCATTGTGCTTCATTTTATTGCACTTCACAGATACTGAGTTTTTTACAAATTGAAGGTTTGTGGCAACCCTGCATCCAGCAAATTTATCAGTGCCATTTTTTTCAACAGGAGGTGCTTTCTTCCTGTCTCTGTGTCACATTTTTGTAATTCTTGAAATAGTTCACACTTCATTATTATTGTTATATCTCTCATGGTGATCTGTGATCAGTGATCCTTGATATTACTATTGTGATAATTTTGGGCACCATGAATCACTCCCATATGAGGTGGTAAACTTAATCAATAAATATGTGTGTTCTGACTGCTCCAACAATTTGCCATTTCTCCATCTCTCTCCCTCTCCTTGGGCGTCTCTATTCTCTGAGACACAACAGTATTGAAACTAGGCCAATTAATAACATTACAATGGCCTCTAAGTGTTCAAGAGAAAGGAAGAGTCACACATTTCTCACTTTAAACCAAGTGCTAGAAATGATTAAGCTTAATGAGGGAAACATGTGGAAAGCTGAGACAGGCTGAGAGCTAGGCCTCTTGTGCCAAACAGTTAGCCAAGTTGTGAATACAAAGGAAAAGTTCTTGAAGGAAATTAAAAATACTATTCCAGTTAACACGTGAATGATATGAAAGTGAAATAGCTTACTGCTGATATGGAGAAAGTTTGAGTGGTCTGAATAGAAGATCAAACTAGCCATAACATGCCCTTAAGCCAAAGTCTAATCCAGAGCAAGGCCCTAATTCTCTTCAATTCTATGAAGGCTGACAGATGTGAGAGGAAGTTGCAGAAGAAAAGTCTGAAGCTAACAGAGATTGGTTCATGAAGCTTAAGGAAAAAAGCCATCTCCATAACATAAAAGTACAAGATAAAGCATCAAGTGCTGATGGAGAAACTGCAGCAAGTTACCCAGAAGATTTAGCTAAGATAATCAATAAAGATGATTACACTAAACAACAGATTTTCAATGTAGATGAAACAGCCTTCTATCAAAAGAAGATGCCATGTAGGACTTTCATAGCTGGAAAGAAGAAGTCAATACCTGGCTTCACAGCTTCAAAGAATAGCCTGATTTTCTTGTTAGGGGCTAATGCAGCTAATAACTTGGAGGTGAAGCCAATTTCCTTTACCATTCTGAAAATTCTAGGGCCCTTAATAATTAAGCTACCTCTACTCTGTCTGTGCTCTAGAAATGGAACAAAGCCTAGATGACAGCACAACCGTTTACAGCATGGTTTACTGAATATTTTAAGCCTGCCATTGAGACCTACTGCTCAGAAAAAAAGATTTCTTTCAAAATATTGCTGCTCATTGAAGATGTATCTGGCCAGGCCACCCAAGAGCTCTGATGGAGATGTACAAGAAGATTAATGTTTTCATGCTGCTAACACAATATCATTCTGCACCCCACGGATCAAGGAGTCATTTCATGTTCAAGTCTTATTATTTAAGAAATATATTTCATAAGGCTATAGCTTTCAGAAATAAAGACTCCTCTGATGGATCTGGGCAAGGTAAATTGAAAACCTTCTGGAAAAGATTCATCATTTTAGATGCCATTAAGAACATTCATGATTCATGGGAAGAGCCCAAAATATCAACATCAACAGGAATTTGAAAGAAGTTAATTCTAATCTTCATGGATGACTTGGAGGGGTTCAATACTTTAATGGAGGAAGGAACTGCAGATGTGGTAGAAATAGCAAAAGAATTAGCATTAGAAGTGGAGCCTGGAGATGTGACTGCATTGCTGCAATCTCATGATCAAACTTGAATAGATGAGGAATTGCTTCTTGTGGATGAGGAAAGAAAGTGGTTTCTTGAGTTGGAAATCAGGAGTAGCTTGGTAAAGATGCTGTGAACGTTGTTGAAATGACATGAAAGGATTTAGAATATTCCATCATTAATCAAGCAGAGGTAGGGTTTGAGAGGATTGACTTCAATTTTAAAAGTGCTACTGTGGGTAAAATATTGTCAAACAGCATCATGTGTTACAGAGAAATCTGTCATTAAAGGAAGAGTCAATTGATGCAACTTCATTGTTGTCTGATTTTCAGAATTTGCCACAGTCACCTCAACCTTCAGCAACCACCATCCTGATCAATCAGCAGCCATCAACACTGGGGCAAGACCCTCCACCAGCAAAAAGATTGCAACTTCCTGAAGGCTCAGACGATCATTAGCATTTTTTAGCAGTAAAGTATTTTTAAGGTATATACATTTTTAGACATAATGCTATTACACACTTAATAGGCTACAGTACAGTATAAATACAACTTTTATATGCAATGGGAAACCAAAACATTCATGCAACTCACTTTATTGTGATATTCACTTTATTGTGGTGGTCTGGAACCAAACCAGCAATATCTCTGAGGTATGTCTGTATTTAGCTATTCACCTCACTGTCCTATTCTAACAGCTCTGCCAATTCATCTAGACAGAGATTAGCAGTGAAGAGATGCAGGGGCAAGTACTGAATTAGAAGAAAAAATAGTGCAGCACTAAGGGTTATTGGACACCTCAGTCTCTAGAGTGAAATGAATTGTTTCGTCTTGTCATCCACAGATAGAAAACGTCTTCCACCCATATTTATAATCCAACCTTTAATGTTCAATTAAGAGAATTTTCTTTGAGAATCTACTTTAAGATTTAATACCACATGGCAGATGTATTATAATAATCATACAGTTCATCTTTTATTTAATATTCACAATCATATGAAATTTATATATTTACATGAAGCCATAGAATGAATCATTATTTTAATTTTTGTGTGTTTTATAACAAATCTTTTCCAATTGACTTTATCAATTGGATCAAGTAATTAATACAAACACTGAATTAAAAATAATTCCTATCCTTCAGCTAATCAGTATGTACTTATAAATGCATTTGAAATGCAATTCTTTTAGTTGATCCAGCAATCCCACTATTGGGTATTTACCCAAAGGAAAAAAAGACATTCTATAATAAAGACATCTGCACTCGAATGTTTATAGCAGCACAATTCACAATTGCAAAGATGTGGAAACAACCGAGGTGCCCATCAATACATGAGTGGATTAATAAAATGTGGTAAATGTATACCATGGAGTACTACTCAGCCATAAAAAACAATTGTGAATTAATTCCTCTGGTATTATCCTGGATGGAGCTAGAGCCCATTCTTCCAAATGAAGTATCACACGAATGGAAAAACAAGCACCATGGGTAATCACCATCAAATTGGTACTAACTGATCAATACTTATGTGCACACATGGAAATAATATTCATTGGGGGTCAGGCAGGTGGGAGGGGGGTGGAGGAGATGGGTAAATTCACACCTAATGGGTGTGGGGCGCACTGTCTGGGTGATAGGCTGATAGCTCTGACTTGGACAATGCATAGGCAATATATGTAACCAAAGTGTTTGTACCCCCATATCATTCTGAAATTTAAAAAAAAAGAAAAAGAGATGCAATTCTTAAAATAGATTTTAAAGGAGTTAGTGTGCCAGAGAAGATTAATTTAAACAAATGGAGGTAATATACTTTGGTCTTTATAGAAATATAATTTATAATTGTTTTTAAAAATCCATGCAGAAGCAATCTGTCTATTCTGCCAAATGCCACCTGAGATTATATCATTCATTCATTTGTTCATTTAACATGTTGTTACTGAGTAGTTGCTTTAAACTATATGTTATTCTACCTTGGAGATATTTATTTAAGAGTAATATCTACGATTTATCAGCCAGTGAGAACAAATTCGATGTCATTTTAGTAATTCTACATGTTGATTTTCCAAACCCCTACTTTCTTGAATAATAGAGAACCTAGTGGCTTCGATAGGTGGAACCAAAAAGTAGCCCAGAAGCCACCAATATTTATGTTCTTGGTAAGATTAATTTCCCATTTGTCCATAGACCCATTGGATTAATTGCCAAATACTAAGAAACAATGTGCCAGCTCTTTGCTTTCTTAGCTCTAGGAATCATGTGCAGGGTGGCGTGGGGTTATATATGAGCTGCTCAGATACAACCACATGAACCTCTTTTCTGCCTCCTGCCCTCACCACTCATTTGCAGCTGCTGGTCCTCCGAGGTCTCTCTTGGCACTTATGCCACAGCCAGCCCCATGTAGACAGTCATTCTTTTCCCCACACTGTTATTGCTCTTGCCTTTTAGATATACTGTACTCTATTAAGTCATCCATGGTAGGCAGAATAATGCCCCCCAAAAATGTCAACCATCAAATCCCCAGAACCTGTGACTATGTTACGTTGCATGGCAAAGAGGAATTTAAGTTGCAGATCAAATTAAGGTTGCTAATTAGCTGATTTTACATCAGGGAGAGTATTCTAGATTATCCTGGGGGCCTAAATGTAATCACAAGGGTCCTTAAATGGAAGAGGAAGGCAACAGAGTGGAGCAACGCAGGAAGAAGTTGACCCACCATGGCTGCCTTTAGAAGGGTCCACAGCCCAAGAAGTGTGGGTGGCCTGTAGAAGCTGGAAAGGTCAATGTGACAGGTACTCCACAAGAGCCTCCAGCAGGAGCACAGCCCTGCTAACGCCTTCATTTTAACTCAGTGAGACTCGTGTCAGACTTCTGACCTACAGAATTATAAAATAGTAAATTTGTGCTGTTCTAAGCCACCAAATTTGTGGTAAGTCTTTTATGGCAGCCATAGAAGTAAAATGCAGCATCTCTGTAATGGAGATGTCTTGTCTTCTACAACTTCTGGGAAATGGGATCCCCACATTCTCCTAGAGTCCTAGAGCCCTCATATGTCTGACTTACCTGTTAGTGACCCTTTCTCCCTAGACAGGAGGCCATGTCTACCTTTCCCAATCAATACCTTTTTGAAGGGAGGGGGTGGATCCCACAGAGAAATGCATGGGCCTCTGGTGACGTGCTAATTTTATCTTTTAAATGGCCTTCTTCCATCTGAGGCACAAATATTCCAGACAGGTGTGGAGAGTATTGAGTGGGGAATTGCTCATACTCTGTCTCACCAGTACCTGAAACTATTGCTTCCTTTCCCACATGGGACCCGCCTGCCAGGCACGATGTCCTTGTGGTGACTCTTCCTGTAAGGGCCCAAGGTCTTTCTGTGAAGTCTGGCTCCTGCTCTCCACCCCCACCACCTTTATCAGCTATGTCTGCATATATCAAACACTAATGGCACACAGGTCCCACACTCTTTCCCGTGGAGGTTTGGAGCCCCAGGAAAATCAGGCATGTAGCCACAGCACTGTTTTTGTGCATCACCTCATATTTGTGATGGGTATGGCGTTTCCTGAGAATTCTAGAACAAAGAAAGAGGTACACACATTTGAGCATTGCTCCATATCCTGTCATAATTCAGCTCCTGCTTAGCCGATATGTGCTACAATAAAATTAAGTATCTAATAGCCACTGTCCTCCAGAAGCTCTGGTACCTATTGAAGAGATCAATACAATGTGGTTTTCCTGGCAGTACAGTATTTAGCAGGTATGCACTAGTGCTGCTGCATGGCTGGACCTGTTTTGATTGGCCAGAGGCTCTGCTTATTAGTTGTGAAGTGTTTTGAATGTGGGAAAACAGTAAAATTGAGCTTAAATCATCTTCTGGGTGGAAATGGAAGGCTGTTGGGAGAAGAGTCAGAATCTTGAAGAATTAATAAGAGCTACTAAGTACAGGGAAGAGTGTTCCAGAGTATAAGCAAAGGTTAAGATTAGAACCATTGTTTGCTGTGTGTCAAACATATTAAGTTGTCCAAAGTGGCCAGGGTGCTAAAAAAGAGCCTAGGGGAGCCAGAGAACAATAGGTAATTTGTCTCCAAAACAATGGGATTGCAAAACTTTTAAAATGCTGATCAATATAACAATTTGCTTAAAATTTTTTGTTGTTGAAAATGAGGGTGTCTTTGGTCATTTTTTTTCACCCTAAACTTGTTCATTTTGGTGCAGTGTGAAATAGGCACTCATGTGGATTTAAGCATTACTGATTTGTTAAATGGGCTTTTAATTTTTATTTTGCTTTTTTAAATTTTGAATTAATTGTTTACCCCTTTATTTCTTCCTTGTGCTGTTTGTAATAGCTGGAGGTACAACTTAAGTATCTATTCGTAGCGGGGAGTATAATGACTTAGGAGCCTGGCCAGTCTGTGTCCTAATTCCATGTCTAGATCCAGGCACAATGTGGCCTTGAACACTAGCATCTGTAAGTTTCTATTTTTGCATTTATAAAATGCCATTCATAATATTTACCTCACAGAAATATTAAGGATTAAAATATATAATTAAAACTGAAATTTACCACGGTGCCCCACAAACACTAAACCCTCACTCACTAATAGGTTGCTACTTTCATCATTACCTTCTTCTAGTACTTTTTCATTATTAAAAAAAAAATGAAATTATTATTGCAGAAAAAGGAAACCAAAACAATAGGACAAATATAAAGAATACCATAATCTGATCTATTCAAAGATAATTGCTACTAATAACTTGCTGAATATTTTTCATATCCTTTTATATAATTTCTATATATTCTTACATATTATTGAATTTTTTTCTTTTGTAAAATGAGAATTCCATGTGTGCTTCATTATAATCCACTATAATTAATTTGAGCAAACCAAATTTGAGCAAACTATGACTTGGTGGACATTTATGTTATTCCAAGTTTTTGCTATAGCAGTGCAAAACAAACTGAAAATAATTTATAAATTAAAATGGTTCTAAAAATTGACAAAAATACTTAAAGGCACATAAAGAGTAGCAAAATATTGCACAATTGCCAATACTTTAAAAAGCCCATTTGGTCATTATTGAAACTTCATTTCCACATGGACCTGCTTTCTTTCCATTAAAGTGATTTTGAAAATGTTTTATTTAATTAAATTGTTTCTGGCCAAGTCATATGCTGCCAGGACAAACATGAAACTTTGGTGACAGGAAGAGGTGAAGGCACGAAGTATGTACAATACAAAGGACTTGACCATGGAGGATGAGGAGCATTTGAAGAGTTTTAAAGTAGAGGCTGAGGAGTTTTCATCCCAATTTTAGACCTTGCAAAATAGAGACCTTGAAAGAGTTACTCAGGTAACTAAGTCACCTTTAGATGGGGGTAAGGTTGTGAGTTAAACCAAAAGTTCCAGTAAGTTAGCTTGAATCCTTTCTAGACAAGGTTAAGAACAAGTATGTAGAGACATAAATAAGCAGTAATTATTTCAATTTCTGACCTGTAGGAACTTATAGGAATTCCTTTTTCTTGTTGTAAAATGTGTTGCATTAATAAACTGAATGCCTATTGCCCACATTAGTATTCTAAAGAAGAAAGGGAAAAATAAATTAGCTGTTACTCTATTTATGGACTGGCTGACTGCAAAAGGAAATAGTTAATTCCTCATGGCTGCAGGGAAGCACTTTATCTCAAGTGACATGTCTAAGAGTTACTGTCCAGAGCAGATGCTTTCTACGGCTGGTTCCTGTTCCCATTTCTATTAGATCTGAAACAGAGAAATGTGCAGAATATCTGTCCTCAGACTTGCTTAGTGATCTTGTAAACTTTGCTTTAATTCTATCCATGAAATATATATATATATATTTAAAAGTGTCCAGGATCTTTTAAAAATATGCCTCTCTGGTGACATGTCTGATTGAACAGCATTCGGGCCACAGTGGCACAGGAAAATTGCCAGTAATCAGTGGTGTGAATACACACGCCTACCTGATTCATCCACTGGGCTCAGCTTGGTACTATTGCTTTTGTTTTACATTCATTAAAATTCCTATCAGGACACAAAATGCTGAACATCACCCAAAACAAAACCAAACAAAACCAACCAACCAAAAAAAAAAAAAAAAGAAAACCCTTAGGCACAGATACAGCAATGTTGTTTAATGAAGAAACAAAACGGACCAAACAAACCATTTATATATTGCTTATTCTTCTTTAGCTCATTGGTAATTTTTTTAAGTTTGAAGTTTTGTGGAACTTATAAAACCCCCAAAATTGAGTTTTTGCTTATTCAATTCCCTCTTTGCTTCATGAAGAGAACTTAAAAATAAATTTTTTAAAAAATTGAAGTTATTTAGTCTTTCACACTCCCTATATATGTTTAAATATAATAGAAAAATCCTGTCTCATTTCAGCTCAAGTATTTTGGTCATTAAACCTTCTAAAAATAAAACCTTTCTATATGCAAGTTGAGGAAGCATGTAAGGGTTAAAATAGGTATTCTAATAAGTTAAACCGGTACTTAATAGGTAAAATGAGCCTGTACCAACTGTATGTTAGACATATGCAAATATTTTGGTCTTTATCTTCAAAAACTACAAATAAAAGTTAATTCCAATTTTAGGAAATGCAATTACATCTTAAGGGAAAATTATAAACTAGTCCAAGATAGAATTGTCATTTGATATAAGCTATTAAGTTTTATTTTTTTAATTGAATACATGTGCACTCCCTGGTTTTACATTTTCATGTGGTAGGGAAAAAAGTAGAGATTGAATAGGTAGCATGCTATGCATTATTTTTAACAGAAATTGTGTTAGACAGAGAAACAGACATTTTCAGTGAATACGGCCGAGCTTCTGGTTGTCTCCATAAAGCTTATTCTTGTTTTCTCCTTTATGACTGCCGAAAGAATAAGTTTTGGTCTGGCACATCACCACTGGATCAAGACCACATTTCCCAAACCCCCTTGTTGGGTATGGTCCTGTGACAAGTTCCAAATATGTGTGTTTAACTTCTGGAACATACACTTCCTCTCCTTTCTCCTTTCTGCTGCTGGGAGGTGAATGTCATGGCCGGCTATTCATTTTGAACTGTGAGAATAAGGAAGCCTCCTAGTGATGATCCTAGTGATGACAATGTGGAAAACTGGAGGCAACCCGTGTGTCAGATCTGACTATATAATCATCATGCCATCCTGAACTACCTCAATATAGACGTTCATGCAAAAAAAAATGAAGGTTCATCATGCTTATATTAATACTTTAAGTATTTAGGATCTCTGTTATGAACAGACAAATATAAACCCTAATGAATAAAGAATTTAATGCCTAAAAGTGGGGTGTTAGCCATGACAAAACCTAAAATCTGAGTGCTGAGAACTCAGGTAATAGAAACCAAAAAGCTAAAAACACTTGTTATACTGTGGCAAAACATATGATGAAACTATTACTATGACATCTTGGAAAGCAGACCACATGCTATGATCATAGAATTAGGGGAAATTGTAGAAATGATCCAAGATGTTGTCTCATGTTGGTTACTTCTTGTTGTTTTAGCAGAATATACAAAAGAAGTAAACCCAGATGTGAGCTAGTCAATCTGGTTGCAGATTGCATCCTGCAATACAAGTTGACAGAGTCTAGCATTCTTATATTAGCAAGTTAATACTAACTACACATCAATGGAGTTTACTATGTGCCAGACATCGTTTTAGTACTTTATATATCTTAAGCAACTTAATCCTCAAACCATACGATGAAGTACATACTGGTTTAGCCCCATTTTATAGACAAGGACCAGATAGGTTAAGTAACTTGCTAATTGTACAGCTAATAAGTGAAGAAGCTGGCTTGAACTAGGCAATCTGGCTCCAAAGTCTGTATTCCTAACTGCTACACTAAACAGTCAGTAATTTGGGCCTTATGAGATTGAGAAAGCTAATTGTTTTCGCACCCCTGACTGAAGCGGTTCTGAGTAAAGACTGCAAAGGATCAGACTTAGCAGAAGACAAGACAGTGCCTCTGAGCTTTCCCAAGCACCTGTAGTTAAGAGTTCTCTACCAGACAATGGAAGACAACTCAGTGGCAAAGATCAGATCAAGAAAGCTGTCTCCCCACCCAGCCTCTTTGTTTCAAATGGTTTTGAGAGAGCCAGTCTGAAAGTGAGAGAAGGGAGGTAGGCAGAGCCCAGAGTCCAGAGGTAATGAGTGAAAGAGCCTATCTTTGGTCTTAAAGACTCTGATTCTGCAAGATTTTTATCTGTGGTTATCAACACATGAAACTGACCAGAAGCAAATAAACTGGAAGCCCACTAGGTATTTGAAGAAATTAGATTACTAAAAAACCCAAATCCTATTTAATCCCAAAAGCATTCCCTTGGCCTCCAAACTAGTACCAGCAAAAGACAGGGTACAAAACTGGACAAGTCCCAAAAGGACACCCTCTCCAATGCCCACTTCAGATGAGTTATAAAGGATAGTGAAGAACAAAGGACCATCCAGAGGTGCTTAGAGATGGGAAAACCCAGGACACTCTACTGACAAGAATAGAGTCACCATTATTTCTGCCCCACAGGATGTGATAACTTCCAAGATTGCCCTGTTTCCCATTCTCATTTTTCCAAGTGAGAGGGTTTTTTTGTTGTCGTGACCTTGTTTTTTGGTGCACCAAGGTATGCTGGTGTTGGGGGCAGACGACTGGGCCATCCAGAGACATATCTGTACCTGTTAGTGATAAGTGCCCATCAACTCATCTCAGAGATCCAAGATTGGTGGGCTTTGGGATATCCCTCTTTCGAAAACAGGAGTAAGAAGGGCTTGTGAAAAGATAGGTGCATATGGTATTTGGGTGACTAAAGTGTCAGGTAATAACAGATACTGTTAGTTGTCATATAATATCAGCTCTGTCCTTCTTCTATGCAAAGCTGAGATCATGACAAATAGGAATCAAGACTTTAATTCCTAGCCTAACTCATAGCTACATGTGACCATGTAACTGAGTGTTTGCAACTTTTGAAACATGCCTGTAAAGGAAGTGGTGTGTCCCTTCTCCCCTTCCTCTATCTTGTTTCTTGGAACAAGGATATACTGGCTGAAGATCCATTGTAGTATGCTGAATAATGCTCCTCTCCCTTGCCCCCAAAAGATATCCACATTCCAGTCCCTGTGAATGTTACCTACCATGGCAAACAAGGACTTTGCAGGTGTAATTAAATTAAGGATCTTGAGAAAGGGAGTTTGTATTAGATTATACAGATGGGCGCTATATGTAATCACATGTATCTTTGTAAGAGGGAAGGAGAGGGAGATTTGATGCAGACGGAAGAGGAGACAGCAATGTGACCACAGAGGCAAAGACTGGAGTGATGAGGCCACACAGCAAGGAACACTGACAGCACCAGAAGCTGGAAGAGGCAGGAAATGGATTCTCCTCAAAAACCTCTGGAGGGAGCACAGCCTTCTTGGTTTGAGCCCAGTGAAACTGATTATAGACTTCTGGCCTGAAGAACTGTGACAGAGTAAGTCTCTGTTGCTTTCAATCAGCAGTCCGTGGTCATTTGGCGCAGCAGTCCTAGGAAACTAATACATCCACCTTAGATGAGGGGAACGAGAACTACATTATGGAAAAGGTGGAGTGGAAATCTGGAAGTGGCTAAGCTGCCAGGTAACTATGGAGCCTCCGTAATACCTCTGAGCTTCCTTCATCAAACTTTTAAATATGACAAAATGATAAACTTCCATTTTCTCTTAGTCGCAATTATTTGGAGTTTCTGTTATAGGTATCCAAACCTAAAAACAACCAAGAATTGTGTTATTTAATCCTCTGTCTCCAAGCCAAGATATAAATAAATCATATAAAACAAATGGATATCTACCCTAGGAAGGAAGTTTAGTATCACTTTTTCCATCTAGTAATAGGAGGAATGTAAGAAAACCTTTTCACCCAAGCTTGACACCGCTTGCTTCCATAACTGGACTCAAGATATGTGGAAATGATATTTTTACTGCAAATGGCTTTATAAGTCAGAGGAATGGTTTCAGTTGAATTAAAATAAGCATGATGCACCCTTAATTGTATGCTTTATACAAACTAGAAATTCTGGGGGTTCTTGGACACACTAAAGCATGATTAAAAATAATTCAGTTTTTGACCAGGATTTTCTTCTGCTCCTTGGGGATTATCTCATCGTCAACTGTCTGTTCTGCGTGTTTATTAGCATGGGCTTCGCTTCAATTTCAGATCCAAGGTCCACCATCTGGAACAAGCTGTGTAGTCTCTATAAGCCTCAGTTTCCTCGTAGGTAGAATGGGACTACCTCACAGGGTTGCAGACCAATGGGAGAAGGCTGTCTTAGGGTGCCTGCCACAATGTTGGACTTCAGCAATGGGAAAGTCACAGTAACTGTCACCATCAGGATGAGACAGGCCTATTAAGGAGACCAGAAAAGGAGTAACAAATATAGATTTTGTGACAATTAGCTGAAGGCAGTTTGGAAGATCGAGTTTAAGTTTTATAGTAATCTAGTCCCACCAAAGGTCTATTTCATACAAAACTTTAGTTTGTATGAAGACTTTTTGGGTACAATTTTTCAGCCACAGTGGGAATTTTATTTCTATAAGGTGTGAACCATGAGACATCTATTTTAAAGGTAGTTTGCAAAAAGAGTAATTGGGAGCTGAAGAGAGCCAGGGAAGGTGGAGGGGAAGGCAGAGGGGAAAAATGGTTTTAGCAATGCAGCTTTGAGCAAGATGGAGAAGAAACTGTGTGGCCAGGAGGAGAGTTGAAGCAAGCATGACAAGGGCGAGAGGGCAAAACAAAGAAGTTCATGGGATGACATTACTTCTATGGGAAATGCTAAACTATATAGTCTTTGGACCGGTGTCAAGTTTGAGAAACACCTACTCAGATAGCTGCAGATTGCTGAAAGTTTGTTCCCCCCCACCCCACCTCAAACAACTAAATTATTTTGTAGGTCTGGGACTATAAATATCAACAACTCTGGGTCAAGAAATCAGACAGTCATTTAAATCAAGCAAAGACAGGAAAAGCTGAGATTTTATTGCAGGCCAGTTATTGTGCTAAGAGCATTAATATGCTTGTCTTACTTAAGCCACACAAAAATCCTGCACTACTACTTTCTATTTCACGTGAGAAATGTGAAATACATATCTCATCCAAGATCACATGCTTACTAATATTGATATATTAGGAATTCTAATTAATAGGTAGGTTATATTAAAATCCACATTCTTTCCATGACACCATACTGTCAACGATCTTTCCTACAAGTACTCTTTGTCTTTCCTGATAAATTTTGGCTTTTTTCACCAAATGTTGTCTTTATAGAAGAAGGCTAATATAAGTATCCTAACTGTAATAATTTTTCAGAAATATGAAGGCAATTGTGAAGCCTCTGTTCAACATTGTCTCCTTCTCTATGCCACGTCATTTCTACTGAGTGTCTATTGAAGACCCTTCTAACTTTCTTTTCCTTTACAAATGACATTGTAAAATGATATGGTGTCTCCCAACTTGGCAGAAAATTTCATAAGGCCGAGACTAATGCTAGAATAAAGTTCTATGCAGATCAGGAATCACTTTAATCTCTTACACTTTGATATGTCAAAGATGAGAATGAGGTTCCAGAATAAACAATAAAGCAACATCTATATAATCTTAGAGAAGAAGAAAACATGGCACATTTCGAGTAATTCCAGACTGTGTAGGAAAAAAGTATAATCTATGGAGAAGAGATTGACCTGTAGATTGGAAATGGTTTTATGTAGCTCTGAGCTCTAATTGAATTTGCTACTTCTGGACTCCAAGAAATGTCTTTTTATCAGGGTAATGTTTTTATTTATTTGACTTGTATAGTATGTCCCAGTGCCTCAAGAAGTAAATGGAGGCATTATCAATGTAAGTGAAGAGTTAGACCCAAGCAGGGATGCTTTGGGAAAAGATACGCAATCCCTTCATAGGTCTGTCTAAAGGAAACTAGAGTGGGTGTCACTCTTAGTTATCCCCAAGTCAACTTGCCTTTATGGCATGTGGGTATAATTATAAGAATTGTCTAATAAATAATTGTCCTTACTGAGGAAGGAGGAGAATTCCCAGGTTCTCTTCTTAACAACTAGATTCCAGTGAGAGATAAGGACAAAAAATTATTTAGAGAAAGCAAATAAATTGGTCACTAGAAGAAGAAGAAACCCACCTCCCCCGACGGGAGCAGCTTTTATCCAAAGGGGAAAATGTAGTAGATGTCCTATGGGAACAAAGCCTTCCTCTGCCTCGGAGTTGGTGCACAAACATTGGATTGTTGCCGGGCTGGCAGCAGGTGGTGATATGTCCTCTGCCAACACGTGTCCTTTTCCTTTGATAATGGTGTCCAGAATTCTTGATGAATAGTTGGGTAAATTTCCTAGGTTTCTGGGTGGGAACTGAAATCAATAGAACTGTGACACCCTTGAAAGATAACATTGGTGTTAGTTAACAGAGGTGTCTGTGATAGGCTGTTACATAATCTTTCATTTCTTTTTCTTTCTTTTAAGACTAGCCAGACAAAACACCCAAAAATTACACTTGTCACAGCAGACAGTGATTTTTTTTAAAACTAAGGTCTTCTTAATATTATAACTATTCAATATTTGAAATGGGTTTGAACCAGATATTTTATACTAAGTTAGCCTTGGTTTTAAACTCACTAGACTTCACTAGACTGTCTTCAGTTATGTCACTAGGTCTTGATACACAAACACAGAGTAAAATTATAAAACCTTTCTGGTGATGGAAGGGATGAGATCACAAAATGAAACACCAATAACATGTTGAAAGTTTAATGATACCTGTTCTAAGTCAATGTAACAATGTGAAAAGGAGAATTGCTTTTAGTTGAAATATTTGAGATAGACTTGTGTATTTACAAGCCATGTGAATAATTTGGAGCAGAACTTCTACTTGCAGCATGCACTAACCTCAGACCGTATTCTCTGAATTGCAAGTCACACACTTAACAAAATAAATCAAAGTCATTTCATTTTTCAGCCTCCCTTACCTGGGATGGAGTAGGGGTAGGGGCAGTCAGCTTTGGATACTTCCCTTCTCTAGGTTTGTATCCATGATTGAGGGACATTACCGAGGTGCCTAAGTACCCAGATATCTGCTAAGATATCCATCATCTCATCTGATTCTCGGGCATTGGCCCACACAGGTAACCTCTTAGGGATCTCTTGTTCCCGTCCACAAGTCCCCTTCAGAAGTGGCACTCTCTGTACTTGTTCCAAGCCAGGCCTGGGTAACCCACACCTTTCTGCTGTTTCTGTGATGTATCATGGTGATCACCATCTCTTTATGGTCCATCTGCCTACACAAAGCACAAAACCATCCTTTCGCTTTCTGAGACCCCAGCCTGGGAGACAGGGAGGAAGGTGCAAGGAGGACACATCTCCCTGGGACTCCAAGGCTACCTCTGTTCAACTTGCTTCCTCCCATCTATCCTGTCTCTCTACCCACCCAAATGAATCATTTTCTAGTCTGTGGCAGGGGAGCAGTCAACTGTCTGATGATTTTCCTCCCATTTGTTTTGTCTTTGCAGCGTCCTCACTGTCGCTCAAGCTCTGGGTTTCTCAGCGCCATCACTGTTGACATTTGGGGCTGGATGTGTTGTTGTGGTGGGGGCTGTTCTGTTCACTGTAGGGTGTTGGGCAGCATTGCTCCCCTCTGCACTAGGTGCCAGTCACACCTCCAGTCATGATCATAGAAAATTGTCTCCGTATCTTGCCAAATGCTCCCGGGAGGCAAAATTGCCCTTGGAGAAGAACCACTCCTTTAAAGGCATAGGCTTTTTGAAACCAAAGCCAATCAGATTACTTGGAGACCAGAAACCGTGAACAGGAGAGCTGGCAGAAGGGGTGGCCAAAGGAGAGGTGGGAAAGTGGGCATTTCTATTTTAAATTTATCTGCCTTCTACTTAACATGAAGAAAAAGGGATAGAAAATATTAGGATAGCTACACACAAACACTTCCATACTGAACATAGATACTTAAATGTTAGCAGAGTTCTGGTTTTGTATTTTTTGTGAAGTAATTTTTTTCTCCTTATCAGCCACAGCTTTCATCTTTCTAAGGGAAACTTTATACCATTATTGCAAATAGACACAAATTGATGCAAATGAAATAGATTTCAGAAACACAGACATGAAAGCTGTGCATGTTTAGGCTGGGCGTGGTGACTCACGCCTGTGATCCCAGCACTTTGGGAGTTCAAGACCAGCCTGGGACCTACAAAAAAAAAAAAAAAAACCAAACAAACAAACAACCCAAAAAACCCCACTAAAACAAAAAAATTTAAAAAAAAACACACACACAAAGGGGGAAGGGTGGGAGGGGAGGTATGGGATAAAAACTTACCTATTAGATACAATGAACACTATTCTGGTGATGGACACACCAAAAGCCCTGACTTAAACATTATACATGGTATCTATGTATCAAAAGCATTTGTACCCCCTTAATATTTTTTCAATTAAAAAATAAATAAAGTTGGACACATTTAAAATTGCATTTTTCTAAAAAATATGAAATTTTTCTAATATAAATTAAGTCAAATAGAGAATCTCATGTGGAACATCACTATGGCATCTTATTGACCACACACACAACACTAAGCATTGACATGTATGTGTGGCATCCACTATACCACACTTCTTAAGGAAGAATAGAAAAAGTACTAAATTGTAAAGAATTCAATTTCTGAGACACCTCAATTTTCTGAACTTTAGGGAAAGGGAAGGAGTCTCTTACCTTGTATTTCCCCAAGACTGATCTATGATTAGCCAAATAGAAATGTCGAAGGCTGGCGACAGAACAAGAGTAATGAGCGTATGTTTATGGCTTTTGTCAATAGCCCGGAAGATCAATTGCCCTGTTGACCAAGACCAAGTATTTCCTCCAATAGAAGAATCTTGCAAAGAGAGGTTTCCAGATGGAATTCATATCCAGGTGGTTCACTGGCCTTTTTGACACTTTCCTTCTCAATCTTCTTTCCCCAGGTAAAGGAAATTTGAAAACCTACAAAGATCACCAATCTTGTTTTCTTCCAGTCAGTGTTTAGTAAGCAACAGACTGGCAGATGTGTTCATTCTAGTGGTCATAAATAGTTGGGGGAATGGTGGGGCAGTTATTTAGTATGTTTGCTACTAAATACTTGGCCCCTCTTCCACTTGTAGGTTGACCACATGAGAAAAGAACCTAAACCATTTGATGCTGAGCATATTTCTTCCATGTGAGGGTGACGGTCTTTAAACCTGCCACAACTTTGACGTTGTGCTTATGCTGGGAAAGATTTTGGTGGAATGATATTATTTATCCTAATGCGATGATTTTTTTACTTTGAAATAATTTTTCTCAAACACAATACTGATCTGTTTGAGCTCCAAAGGTGAAAATTTGAAGGTATGAGTTACTCTGTATATAACACTTGGTTCTTCTATACCAAGTAAAATGTTTTATGTTTTCAGGTTTCATTTTATTTTATTAATTCTCAAAAATTTACACTCATATTCTTTCATAAATAAATGTAAGTATCTGAATTGAAAGTTAATGGAATTAAAAATCATCAGGAAATGCATATAAGAGAAAATTTGTTTTGTTGGCCAACATAAAAAATATTTATTTCCTTACTAAACAACTAAAAGCATATTAAAACAAAAATAAGATTTAAATTTTTACTTACCAAATTGGCAGAGATTTAAAAAAGTTAGGATACTCAATACCTGAGATTGTATATTGCTAGTAGACAGAGAAAATACTAAGTTATAACTCCTTTGGAATATAATTTGACAATATGTAGACAGGGTCTCCTAAATTTCCAACTCTAAGATAGGTAATTCTAAATCTGGGAATCTATCCACAGAAAATCACCTAAAATACAGAGAAAGTTTTGTGTATAAAGGTGTTCATTGTAGCACTATTTAGAATAGGAAGTAAAAGAGAAAACAAAGTATTTGTCAATAAAAGAAATTTGAGTAAATTGTGGAATACCCACTCTATGAATGTGTATGTAGACATCAAATATGCTAATGGTTATTTGTAATAATGGAAAACACTCATTTTATAATATGTGGTAGAAGAAGCATTATAAAAATTATATATATATAAATTATGTATCAAAATTATGTAAAAGAAATGCTTAGAAAAAAGAATAAAATACAGTGAAATATTAATATTTATTATTTTTCTACAGTGAGGCTATGGGTAAATATTTTTAAATTTAAGTCAAATTTTCCAAAAATTCTATATTCATCCTTTATTCTTTTATATTTGGAATAAAATAAATTTTATTTTTAAAATGTGTATATATTTTTAAATGATTACTCTGAAACCCTAATCTGTACAAGTACAGTGTTTGGACTAACTACTGTATTTTTCTTTCAAATGACAGAAAAACACTTAAAAAATGACTATAATGTCATATCCTAGTCAAACCACTTTTTTCAGTTAGTCCAGCTTTGGCTGTCTTTGGTAAAACTGATCTTCTTTCTTAAAATTATGATAAGCTTATGTTTCATGGCTTTTTCTAATTTTTACGTATTATTAGTCAATTTTATTTCCAGGACTTCATGTATCCAATCTTCTCTGTTAGGGTTGCATGATATTCTCTCAGACTATCAACAAACTAATTTTTGGCTACAACGTGTGTTTCTTTTCTTATTTGCTTCCTAGCGTAATACTTCTCTTCTAGCTAGAATTTCAGGATGCTCTCATTCCTCTGTTTGGTAAATAAAAAAAGAAATGTTACACCTGTGGGCCTTCCTTCTCTGCTCTTCTAATATTATGATTGCCCTGGGTGGTTGGCATGAGAGGTACCAGACCTAGAGTTATTCTAGCTGTCTTCTGCCACCAAAATCACAGGATTCCACGACTATGGAGTAACTTCTAGGTTGGGGGGTGGGCCTGCCCAGGCATGCAAATATCAGCAAAAATGAAAAGTGGAAAATGTAAAAGAAATTACAAAAAAAATCATTTAACTTCAAAAATCTTAACTAATAATTAAATAGTTCTCAGTGTGTGGTCTCAGGACCCATGACGGACCTGCTGAAGCAGAAGCCATGTCTTAGAAAGCCTTCCAGGCGATTCTCACGCCTGGGGAACAGCAGGCAGGAGCAAGATGGCTCACTAGAGACGTGGGTCACCAGACTGTCTCAGCAAGAAGAAAAAGTTTTAGATGAAAAAAACATAGCTGAGGTGTAATTGTGAGAGAGAAGGACTGGGACATACCGGAGATACCATGGGAGGAAGTTGTGGAGCAGAATAGGAAGGAGTGGGGGACTTCAGCAGAGATCAAGCCCCAGGGAACTTGGAGCCCTGTGGAAAGTGTAGGCGGGGGTTTTGTCCTCACACCTCTGGCAGACTGAAGGCTCCTGAGCTGTTGCAAAGCTTTTTCACCCTCACTAACCCAAAAGCTTCTGCCGCCAGTGAACTGGGAGCTTCCTGAGAAAAAAGCACTGGGCTGTCAGCCCCCTCAGGGTCACGCCCTCTCACCACAGACCTGAGCCAAGGTATTGGGCACCATACTGCTTCTCCACCCATTGTGGAGCTTCCCCAGGGAGCTTCAGCCCTTCAGTTTTATTGTCACTGGTCACACAAACATTTCCCAACTCCTGCCCAGACTGCAGTGGCCACAGGGGGCCAGTGAGTCCCAGGGGAACTCTGTGATCCCAGAGCGTGGATATTCCAGGTGGGCTGCCTTCAGGGGAGAGGCACAAAGGGGACCAGAATGCCACTTCTCCTCCATTCAGACCCTTTTCCTCCCTCTCCCCTCTGCTGCCCAATGCTACCGAGTGGCACGGGTGCCTCATGGGATGACTGAGCCAGGGCTCTCAGGAGCGGCTGCTTCCCCTCTGTTGGTACACCCACAACACCAAGGCTTCCACAAAGAGTGGGGATCATGTCTTTTCTCTTAAAAACTTGCAGTGGACCAAGAGGTTAGACTGTTAGCTCTGTGCCTGTCAGCCCTGTTCGGTGCCGCTCCAGCAAAGCAGGGCATACCCCAAAGTGGAGAGACATTAAGTCTACGTGAGCATTCCATGGGCAACTTGGGGCCAGCACACTTCTCCGTGGCATGGTCAGAGATTTAACTTGGGGGACCAGGGGACAGGCCCACAGGCTGGATCCCATACCCCCAGGACTCAATCATGTTGCTTAGGGGCACAGAGGAGAGATTTGTGACCTAATCTTGGGAGGTGAGGGAGCCCATGCAGGTTGAACTAAAAAGAGAGTGCAGTGTGGGTCTGAGCTGCAGTGCACCCATGGAGCACCCCTTGATCCACATTGGGATCCTGGAAAGAGAAGCTTCCAGCCCATGGCACCACTACTGGTAAGCTTAGCTAGTTTGGGCTGCTCCTTGTGGCCAGACACTGGAAGGAGATACATGGGGCAAGGGAAGAGGGAGAAAAGTGAAACTCACTCCTGACTGCCAGTCTGTGAATCCCAGATAGCACCTCCCCCATGAACAGACTTTCTGGCTTGGTGGGCTTGGCCCCTCCCTGGTGGCTATCTCCAGTGGTTCAGGAGGTGACCCTCCACACCTGCTGAGATAGCCCTTATGCCTACCTTTGTGGAGCCTGAAGGCAGGTTCATCCAACCCAGCTCTGCCCAGCCTCGCTCCTCCACTCACTTCTGCTATGGTGGAGAATAAGGAGTCCCTGGGGAGCTCCAGGGTCCCGCCCACCACCATCCGAGTCCTTCCTTTCATCAACTAGATCCAGCCCTCGGTCCCAAAAAACACCACTGCAGCTGGCTCTTTCCTGCAAGCACCACCTACTGACAGGGAAGACAACGTGTACAGCCTATTACAGCATTTACTGATTCAATCATACAGGGCATCACTGACTCTTATCCACAAGCACCACCTACTGTCTCAGAGATTAAACTGGGCATACCAATATAATTCACACTGTTAAGAAGACCACAGAGCAGGGTAAAGAGAAAGGATTTCAAAGACCTCCATCTCCTCTTGTGTACAAGAGACAGAGAATCTGCCCATTCACATAGTATACCACCAGTACAACCTACAAATAACTATCAGTTGAGAAAACTACCATAATAAGGATGTCTATAACCAAGGTGTCCATCCAGAACCTAGACAACCATCAAAATATACACAAGTAAAGCCAAAGGTCCTTACCCAACATATGCTACAGACACAACCTCATGAGCAAGGAGACAAAAAATTAGAGACTCATGTAAACAAAAAAAAATATCAAAACAAGAAGCAACAGCTGCTCTAGATGAGAAGGAATCGGCACAAGAACTCCAAAAGCATGAAAAATCAGAGGGAAAGGATATTCCCAAAGAAGCACACCAGCTCTCTAGCAATGGATTCCAACCAAAATGAAAATACTGAAATGACAGATAAAGAATTCCAAATATGGATTTTAAGGAAGCTCAATGAGATCCAAGAGAAAATGGAAAACCAACTCAAAGAAACCAGAAAAATAATTCAGGAAATGAATGAAATACTTACTAAAGAAACAGATATATTTAAAAAAATGGAACTTCTGGAAATGAAAAGTTCATTTAAGGAATTAGAAAACATAGCAGAAAGTTTTAGGTATACACTAGACCAAGCAGAAGAAAGAATTTCAGAGCTCGAAGACAACTCTTTTGCATTAACCCAGTCGGTCAAAAATAAAGAACAAAGAATCAAGACAAATGAACAAAGTCTATGAGAAATATGGGATTATGTAAAACGGCCAAATGTAAGAATCATAGGTGTTCCAGAGGGTGAAGGAGAAAAAGCAAAAGGCCTGGAAAACCTATTTGCAGGAATAGTTGAGGAAAACTTCCCTGGTCTTGCTAGAGATTTACACATCCAGATACCAGAAGCTCAACAAACACCTGGGAGATTCATAGCAAAAAAAGAATCATCAAGACATATTAGTCATCAGACTGGCCAAAGTCAACATGAAGGAGGGACTCCAACAAGCCATGAGGTGAAAACAGGAAGCAACTTACAAAGGAGAACCCATCAGACTAAAAGCGGGCTTCTCAAGAGAAACCTTACAAGTCAGAAAGAATGAAGTATTATCTTTAGTCTCCTTAAACAGAGTAACTGCCAACCAAGAATTTTGCATCCTGCAAAACTAAATTTCATAAATGAAGGAGAAATAAATTCTTTACCAGACAAGCAAACACTAAGGGAACTTGTCACTACTAGACCTGCCCTACAGGAAATGCTCAAAAGTGCATTATATATGCAACAGCACAATAGATACCCACCAGTGTAAAAACATCCAAAAGTTATAGCTCACAGCTCTTAGAGAACAATAGCATAAGAGGAAAAACAAAATAGTGAGGCATCATCCAACATGTTGAACAGAACAGCATCCCATATATCAATACTAACACTCAACATGAATGGTCTGAATGCCCCATTTAAGAGACATAGACTAGCTAAATGGATGAAAAACACAACCCAAATATTTGCTGTCTCCAAGAAATACATCAAAACCACAAGGACTTACATAGATTCAAGGTAATGGGATAGAAAAATATATTCCATGCAAATGGAAACAAAAAGTGTGCAAGTGTAGTCATTCTCGTATCAGATAAAATAGACTTTAAATTAACAATGATTTTTTAAAAAGACAAACATGGTCATTCTATAATGGTAAAGGGAGCATATCAATGAGAAGATATAACAGACCTAAGTATATATGTACCTAACATAGGAGCTCCCAGTTACATAAAGCATACTCTTCTAGATCTAAGCAAAGAAATTAATAGTAGCATCTTAATTGCTGGGGACTTCAACACTCCACTGGCAGAACTGGACAGGTCATTGAAGCATAAAAGGAATAAGGAAATACTGGACTTAAATATGACTCCTGAGCAAATGGACATAACAGACATTTACAGAACTTTCTACTAAAAAACTACTGAATATGCTTTTTTCTCACCAGCACATGGGACATTTTCCAAGACTGATCATAGCTTAGGCCACAAAACAAGTCTCAGTAAATTCAAAAAAATCAAAATCAAACCATGTATCTTCTCAGACCACAGTGCGATAAAACTAGAAATCAATTTCAAGAGAAACACTCAAATCTACACAAAGTCACAGAAATTAAACAACCTTCTGCTGAATGATCCTTGAGTCAATGATGAATTTAAGATGGAAATCAAAAGATTCCTTGAATGGAATAAAAAGGAGACACAAGCTTTCAAAATCTATGAAATACAGCAAAAGCAGTACTAAGGGGAAAATTCATACCCTTAAAGGCCTCCATCAAAAAGACAGAAAGATCGCAAATTAGCAACCCAATGTCATATCTCAGGGAACTAGAAAAAGAGGAACAAACCAAACCCAAAGCTAGCAGAAGAAAAGAAATAACAAAGCTTAGAGAAGAACTGAATGAAATGGGAACAAAAAAAAAAAAAAAAGAAATACAAAGAATCAATGAAATAAAAGGTTGATTCTTTGAAATGATAAACAAAATTGATACACCACTAGCCAGACTAACCAGAAATAGAAGAGAAAGGACTGAAATATCCTCAATCAGAAGTGAAAACGGAGACATTAAAATGTTACTGCAGAAATACAAAATATCATCCACGAATACTATGAAAACCTCTATGCAAACAAACTAGGAAACCTAGAGGAAATGAATAAATTCTTAGAAAAACACAACCTCCCGAGCCTGAATTAGGAATAAATAGAAATCCTGACTAGACCAGTAATGAGCAGCAGGATTGAAGTAGTAATGAAAAGTCTCCCAACAAAAAAATCCTCGGACCAGATGGGTTCACAGCTGAATTCTACCAGATCTACAAAGAAGAACTAGTACCTATCCTACAGAAACTATTCCAAAACATTGAGAAGGATGGAATCCTACATACTCATTCTATGAAGCCAGTATCACCCTGACACCAAAGCCTGGAAAGGACACAACAAAAAAAGAGGACTGCAGACCAATATTCCTTGTGAACATAGATGCAAAAATCCTCAACAAAATACTAGCAAACCGAATTCAACAGCACATCAAAAAGATATTCCCTCATGATAAAGTGGGTTTCATCCCACAGATGCAAGTATGGTTTAACATATGCAAATCAATAAACATGATTCAGCACATAAACAGAAAGAAAAACAAAGACTGCATAATCATCTTAATGAATGCAGAAAAAGCATTCAATAAGATCCAACACTCTTTCATGATAGAAAACCTCAATAAACTAGGCATAGAAGGAGCATATCTCAAAATTACAAAAATCATATATGGGAGACAGGCAGAAAAATGGCGATCTGATAGCGTCCTACCACTGCACCGCTCCCAGGGAAGGAGGTGAAGAACGCCAGCGGCTGCCTGCGAGCACGGACCGCTCACTCCGAAAACAGCATTGCAAATTACAGAGAAACAATGCCAAACGCCCAGCCCAAGAAAACAGGTACAACATTTTCACAAAGATCGGAGGGCGCACGGAGCACAATAGAGCCCAGAGCGCGGGAAGGACGCGCTCGCCAGGTCGGCGCAGCGCAACTGGCCCCCCAAGCGGTTACGCGCTTCCCCATCCACTCAGTCAGGGACAATCCCATAGTTGGGGCAGGGCGGTTGCACAAGACAACAGACGCTGTGGAGTTGGAGTAATCACGAAAGCCAAACACAACCCTCAGCTGCAGTATACAGAGACCGCGCAGGGCTGGGGATCACGCTGGGCGGAGATTCAGCTTCCCGGGACAGTGCGTGGGAACCCGCAGGCCGGCACTGCATCACTGGAAGTCAGCGGGACTGGGCCCAGGAGCTTAACGGGGAGCGGGACACGCCCTTAGAGGCTGCTAGCAACTGCTGCTGCGGCCGGCGGAGAAAAACTGCGCTCCCGGCGCGATCGGAGCCCAGCTGTGCGCCAGGCTGGCGGTGGCCGCCATCTTTATAGCCGCCCGCGCGGAGCCGTGAGCCGCGTCTCTAGCTCCCCCTGCCCCGGCACGGGGCTCTTCCGCTGGGGCGAGACAGGCTTTGCCTTTGGTGGCCAGGGACAGCTGCATCCGTGGGTTCCAGGTGGGACCAGGTCCCAGAACTGTAGCGGCGGGACCTTTGGGTATTGGAAACAGTTTGCAGCTCATCCATCTGGTTCTGCTACCCCGGCTCTGGCCTCCCACAAGTCTGCTACATGCTGGTCCCAGTGCCTGCCCCTTCAGGTCCCAGCCCTCCTGTACCCCAGAGATCGCTCATTTTGAAGGTTGCTGGCTATAGTGACTCATTTGGTATAACTGCTGGTTCCCATGACAACCAAATACCTCAAGAGCCACAGGCTGAACCAGAGCAGCTCCCCGTAACTCTGCCCACTTCAATAGGGAATTTCGCGCCATCCAAGAGCGCTTCCAGCGGCCACTACTCCCCCCTCCCCGTGGGAACATCCCCCCGGTGGAGACTTCTGGGGATAGAGATGACCACCCGCCTCGCCTTGGGGTCTAGTGGTGGAAAAGGGGTGCACAGTTGGAGATCCCCCATCAACCCGTATCACGCGGAGACGCACATCAGAAGGGCAGACACACGTGGCTAGATGAGCAACCTCTGAGCTGTGTAGAATTTTCCCAACTCAGCTATCACACTGCAGCCAAAAGAAATTTTGTTTCTACCTGCACCTCAGGAGGAGCAGGGTCAAAGTAACCCCTAGGAGCTACAAGGCCCCTCCCAAAGCACGGGTTTTTCGCATACCCCAACTGGGGTATCAGAGTCTGCCACAGACATAACAGAATACCTAGCTAATAGGGAGCAGAGGACTCATATCCTCAAGTACAATTCATTAGCTCAGAGCCCAAGCTGGGAGGTCATTCTCACCACACTCCACTGGGAAGAGGAGAAGACCACAGGTCAGAGTTAACTCAAGATCCACCAAACTTGCTAAAATACACCTAAAGCAATACAGGCCACTACTTCTCTCCCTGGCTTTGCCAAGGAACAATAATTGTGGGCCTGGTGACAGGGCCATAAACTAGCTCTAACACCCCCAGCTCTCGACCAAGAGGCCAGATGAGAAAAAACCAGCGAAAGAACTCAGGGAACATGAAAAATCAGAGTGAAAAGTCACCCTCAAAAGAAATTATCAGTTCCTCACCAATGGATACCAACCCAAATGAAATGGGTAGAATGACAGAAGAGGAATTTCATTAATGGGTTATAAGAAAGCTCAATGAAATTCAAGAGAAAACTGAATCCCAGCAAAAAGAAACCACAAGCAAAATGCAAGAAATAAATGAAAAATTCTCCAAAGAAATAGAAATATTATGGAAAAATCAAATAGAAATCCTAGAAATGAAAGAAGCATTCAAGGATCTACAAAACACAGTGGAAAGCCTTAAGAATAGGCTGGACCATGCAGAGGAAAGAATTTCAGAGCTAGAAGACAGCTCCTATGCACTAAATAAATCAGCCGAAGAGAAAGAACACAAAAACAAGAGGCAGGAAAAAAGCATACAAGAAATGTGGGATTATGTAAAGAGACCAAACATAAGGATCATAGGCATCCCTGAGGGAGAGGAAGAAAATTCGCATGGGCTGGAAAATCTATTTGAAGGAATAGTAGAGGAAAATTTCCATGGCTTAGCCAGAAATCTCGATATCCAAGTTCAAGAAGCACACAGGACTCCAGGGAGAATCAACGTGAAAAGGCATTCACCACGCCACATATTTATTAGACTGACCAAAGAAAACACAAAAGAGGCACTCCTCAGAGCGGTAAGACTAAAAGAGCAGGTAACCTACAAAGGGAAATCAATCAGATTAACTGCAGATTTCTCAGCTGAAACCTTACAAGCCAGAAGGGAATGGGGAGCCATCATCAGTCTCTTAAAACAGAGCAAAGGCCAACCCAGAATTCTGTATCCTGCCAAACTAAGCTTCTTATATGAGGGAGAAATAAAGACCTTTCCAGATAAGCAATCACTGATAGAATTTGCGAAATCCAGACTGGCCTTGCAAGAAATGCTTAGACCTGCATTATACACTAAACAGAGCAACAGACACCCACCTATGTAAAACTACGCAAAAGCTAAAACCCCAGAAACCAGATTCCACAATGACGCAAGAGGTAAAACAAAAGATACCACCCAACAGAATAATCAGAAATTTACCCCAAATAACAATTCTCTCAATAAATGTAAATGGCTTGAACTGCCCGTTGAAGAGACATAGGCTGGCTGAATGGATTAAAAAATACAAACCAAGTATCTGTTGTCTTCAGGAAACACACCTTACACACAAAGACGCATTCAGACTCAAGGTGAAAGGATGGAATACAATTTTCCAGGCTAATGGAAATCAAAAGAAATCCAGAGTAGCCATTCTCATTTCAGATGACATAAACTTTAAAGCAATAAAAGTAAAGAAGGACAAAAATGGACACTATATAGCGGTGAAGGGAAAAATCTCGCAAGAGGATTTAACAATCCTAAACATTTATGCACCCAACACAGCAGCACCCAGGTACATAAAGCAAATACTGCTAGATCTAGACAACATAATAAGCAGCAACGCCATAATAGCAGGGGACTTCAACACCCCACTGACAGAACTGGACAGATCCTCCAAACAAAAAACAAATAGAGAAATAAAAGACCTAAACAGGACTATAGAACATTTGGGCCTAACAGATACCTACAGAACACTCCACCCAAATAACACTGAATATACATTCTTCTCATTAGCTCACAGAACTTTCTCTAAAATTGACCACATCCTAGGCCACAAAACAGACCTAAACAAATTCAAAAAAATAGAAGTCATACCATGTATCTTTTCAGACCACAGCGGAATAAAATTAGATATCAATTCCAACAGAAACTCACATCTTCCTCCAAAAACTTGGAAACTAAACAATCTATTGATGAATGATTATTGGGTCAAAGAGGAGATTCAAAATGAAATCAAAAGATTCTTCGAACTAAACGATAATGGGGACACAAGTTATCAAAATCTGTGGGATACAGCAAAAGCAGTCCTGAGAGGAAAACTTATCGCCCTAAATTCCCACATCCAAAAGACAGAAAAGTCACAAATCAGTAAACTAACGAATCATCTTAAGGAAATGGAAAAGGAAGAGCAAAGCAATCCTAAAGCCAGCAGAAGAAAAGAAATAACCAAAATTAGAGCAGAATTAAATGAAATCGAGAACAAAAGAACAACACAGAAGATCAATGCAACGAAAAGCTGGTTCTTTGAAAAGATAAACAAAATAGACAGGCCACTTGCCAGGTTGACCAGAAGCAGAAAGGAAAGGACTCTAATAAGCTCAATTAGAAATGAAAAAGGAGAAGTCACAACTGATACCATGGAAATACAAAACATCATCTTTGAATACTACAAAAATCTCTATGCCCACAAACACGAAAACGTGGAGGAAATGGACAAATTCTTAGAAACACACTACCTCCCTAGGCTCAACCAGGAAGAAACTGAATTTCTAAACAGACCAATATCAAGCACCGAAATTGAAGCAGTAATTAAAAATCTACCACAAAAAAAAGTCCCGGACCAGATGGGTTCACACCTGAATTCTACCAAGCCTACAAAGAAGAACTGGTGCCTATACTGCAGAAATTATTTGAAAATATCCAGAAGGATGGAATCCTCCCAAACTCATTCTATGAAGCCAATATCACCTTGATACCAAAGCCAGGAAAGGACACAACAAGAAAAGAAAACTACAGACCAATATCCCTTATGAATATAGATGCAAAAATTCTCAATAAAATCCTTGCAAACCGAATTCAAATGTACATCAAAAAAATAATCCATCACGATCAGGTGGGCTTCATTCCCGAGATGCAGGGATGGTTCAACATACGCAAATCTATAAATGTAATTCACCATATAAATAAAAGCAAGAACAAAGATTATATGATCCTTTCAATAGATGCAGAAAAGGCTTTTGACAAAATCCAGCACCCTTTTATGATAAGAACTCTTAACAATATAGGCATAGATGGCTCATTCCTAGAAACTATTAAAGCCATATACGATAAACCCACAGCCAATATCATACTGAATGGGGAAAAACTGAAGGCATTCCCCCTTAAAACTGGCACCAGACAAGGGTGCCCACTATCTCCACTTCTTTTCAACATAGTGCTGGAAGTCCTGGCCACAGCAATTAGACAAGACAGAGGAATTAGGGGTGTCCAGATGGGGGCAGAAGAGGTCAAACTTTCACTATTTGCAGATGATATGATATTATACATAGAAAACCACAAAGATTCAACCAAGAGATTACTGGAATTGATAAATGAATTCAGCAAAGTCTGAGGATACAAAATTAATACAACAAATCCATAGCCTTCATATATGCTAATAAAAATCAAGCTGAGAAACAAATTAAAGATGCAATACCTTTCGCAATAGCAACAAAGAAAATTAAATATTTAGGAACATATCTAACTAAGGAGGTCAAAGACCTATATAGAGAGAATTATGAAACACTGAGAAAAGAAATTGCAGAGGACGTAAATAGATGGAAAGCCCTACCATGCTCTTGGATAGGCAGAGTCAACATAGTAAAAATGGCTTTGCTACCTAAATTAATTTACAGAATCAATGCAATCCCTATCAAAATACCAACATCATTTTTTGCCGATCTAGAAAAAATAATTCTGCGCTTCATGTGGAACCAGAGAAGACCCTGTCTAGCCAAAGCAATCTTAAGCAAAAAGAACAAATTGGGAGGCATCTGTCTACCAGACTTCAAACTATACTACAAGGCTATAGTAACCAAAACTGCATGGTATTGGCACAAGAACAGACACGTAGACCAATGGAACAGGACTGAGAACCCAAATGTAAAACCAACCTCATACAGTCACCTGATCTTTGACAAATTCCAGAAAAACGTACACTGGGGAAAAGATTCCCTATTCAACAAATGGTGCTGGGAAAACCGGATGGCCATATGTAGAAGACTGAAACTGGACCCACACCTCTCACCTCTCACAAAAATCAATTCACAATGGATAACAGATCTAAACCTAAGACATGAAACCATAAGAATTCTCGAAGAAAACGTTGGAAAAACTTTTATGGACATTGGCCTAGGCAAAGAATTTATGAAGAAGGCCCCCAAAGCAATCACAGCAGCAACAAAAATAAATACATGGGACCTGATCAAATTGAAAAGCTTCTGCACAGCCAAGGAAACTATCACTAGAGTGAACAGACAACCTACAGAATGGGAGAAAATATTTGCATGCTACACCTCTGATAAAGGGCTGATCACCAGAATCTATACAGAACTTAGGAAAATCAACAAGAAAAAATCAAACAACCCTATTAAAAAATGGGCAAAGGACATGAACAGAAACTTTTCCAAAGAAGACAGTATAATGGCCAGCAAACATATAAAAAAGTGCTCAACTTCTCTAATCATCAGGGAAATGCAAATCAAAACCACAATGAGATATCACTTAACTCCAGTGAAATTGGCTCATATCAAAAAATCCCCAAATAACAAATGTTGGCGGGGATGTGGACAGATAGGAACACTCATACACTGCTGGTGGGACTGCAAATTAGTACAACCTCTATGGAAAAGAATATGGAGATACCTCAAAGAATTAAAAGTAGAATTACCATTTGACCCAGCAATCCCACTACTGGGTATTTATCCAAAAGAAAAAAAGACATTTTATAATAAAGACATCTGCTCTCGAATGTTCATAGCAGCACAATTCACAATTGCAAAGTTGGGGAAACAACCCAAGTGCCCATCAATACACGAGTGGATCAATAAAATGTGGTATATGTATACCATGGAGTATTACTCAGCAATAAGGAACAACAGTGAATTAACACATCTGGTATTATCCTGGTGGAGCTAGAACCCATTCTTCGAAGCAAAGTGTCACAGGATTGGAAAAACAAGCACCACTGGTACTCACCATAAAACTGGTACTAACTGATAAACACTTACATCACACAAGGCAATAACATTCATCTGAAGTTGGGCGGGCGGGAGGGGGGTGGAAGGGATGGGAAAAACTCTTACTGAATGGATGTGGGGAGCACAGTTTGGGGGATGACCACGATTGTGGCTCTGACACGGGCAGAACAGGGGCAATGTGTATAGCCAAAGTGTTGTACCCCCATGATATTCTGAAATTAAAAAAATAAATTAAAAGAAAAAACAAAAAAACAAAAATCATATATGACAAACTCATAGCCAACACTGAATGGGGAAAAGTTGAAAGCATTCCCCCTAATAACTGGAACCAGACAAGGGTGCCCATTGTCACCGCTTCTATTTAACATAGTATTGGAACTCCTAGTCAGAGCAATTAAGCAAAAGAAAGAAATAAAGGGCACCAAATTGGTAAAGAAGAGGTCAAACTATCCCTGTTTGCTGACGATATGATCTTGTATCTAGAAAACTCTAAAGACTCGACCAAAATGGTCCTGGAATTGATAAATAAATTCAGCAAATCTCAGGTTACAAAATTAATGCACACAAATCAGTAGCATTTCTATATACTAATAGCAGTCAAGCAGAGAGTCAGTTCAATGACTCAATACCATTCACAATAGCTACAAAGAAAATAAAATACCTAGGAATATATTTACCCAAGGATTTGAAAGATCTCTACAAGGAGAACTAGAAAACACTAATGAAAGAAATCATAGATGACACAAATTGAAAAACATCCCTTGCTCATGGATTGGTAGAGTCAACATCATTAAAGTGTCCATACTGCCCAAAGTGATTTACAGATTCAATGCAATTCCCATCAAAATCACAGTGTCATGTTTCACAGATCTAGAAAAAATAATCCTAAATTTCATTTGGATGCAGAAAAGGGCCCAAATAACCAAAGCAATTTAAAGCAAAAATAACAAATCTGGAGGCATCACATTACTTGACTTCAAATTATACTATGAGGCTATAGAAACCAAAACAGCATAGTTATGGTATGAAAGTAGAGATAGACCAATGGGACAGAATAGAGAACCCAGAAATAAAACCATCTACCTACAACTGACTGCTCTGTGACAAAGCAGACAAAAACATACACTGGGGAAAGGAAGCTCTATTAAATAAACAGTGTTGGAAAAATTGGATAGCCACATGTAGAAGAATGAAATAGAACCCCTATCTCTCACCATATACAAAAATTAATTCAAGGTTGATTAAGGACTTAAATGTAAGGCATGAAATCATAAAAATTCTAGAAGAAAATGGAGGAAAAACTCTTATAGAAATTTGCATAGGCAAAGAATTTATGACTAAAACCCCAAAGGCAAATACAGCAACAACAAAAATAAATGGGACTTGATTAAATTAAAAGGCCTCTGCACAGCAAAGGAAAAAATCAACAGAATGAAAGTACAACCTACAGAATGAGAGAAAATATTCACAAACTATACATCCATCAAAGGACTCATATCCAGAATATACAAACAACTCAAACAAATGAGCAAGAGAAAAACAAGCAACCCCATCAAAAAGTGGGCAAAAGACATGAACAGAAATTTTTCAAAAGAAAATAGACAAATGGCCAACAAACATATGAAAAAATGCTCAACACCACTAATCATTAGGGAAATGTGAATTAAAACTACAATGAGATACCACCTTACCCCCATCAGAATGGCCATTATGAAAAAAGCCAGAAAACACTAGATGCTGGTGTGGATGCAAAGAGAAAGAACACTTATACCCTGTTGGTGGGACTGCAAATTGTACAACCTCTATGGAAAACAGTATGGAGATTCCTCAAAGAAATAAATGTAGACCTACCATTTAACCTAGCAATCCCACTGTTGGTTATCTACCCAAAGGAAAGGAAGTCATTTAATCACAAAGACACCTGCATGTGAATGTCTATCACACTTCACAATGGCAAAGATGTAGAATCTACGTAAGTGTTCGTTAATTCATGAGTAGATATAGAAAATGTGATATATATATTCCATGGAGTACTACTTAGCCATAAAGTGGAGTGAAATAATGTAGTTTGTAGCAACATGGATGGAACTGGAGACCATTATCCTAAGTGAAGTACCTTAGGAATGGAAAACCAAATACCATATGTTCTCATTAATAAGCGGAAGCTAATAGATGGTTACACACAGGCACAAAGTGATATAAAGGACATGGAAACCAAGAAGGAGGCAGGGTGGGGGGACTGTGGGATAAAAACTTACCTATTGGGTACAGTGAACACTATTCTGGTGATGGGCACACCCAAAGCCCTGACGTAAGCATTACACAAAGTATCCACTATGTAACAAGAACAGCTGTACCCCCTTAATTAATATTTTGAAATAAAAAAGTAAAATAAATTTAAAAAAATTAAAAATTGTCCCCCTCCAAAAAAAACAAATAAAATAAAATAAAATTTTAGAACCAGTGATTGAAAAGAAGCCCCCCAAAAACTTCAAGATAGTATGCAAACTGATTTCGTACAGTACATTTCAAATAGGATTGAGGCTGGCCAAGGCACTTTTTGGAGATGAATATTCTTACTGCTTGAAGCCTTGCTAGTGTTCCTCTTTTACCTCTTAACACCTCTTTCTCCAAACCCCCTGTGAATCTGTTTTGCCCCTTTCCTCTCTTCTAAAGCAGGCCTTTCATGGTTAGATTCAGTGGGCTATGGTGTTGGGGTGTACTGAGGCAGTAGAAATCCCTGGATTTCCTTTTCTACATGACCTGCTTAGGATGGTCTTTGTGGACTGCTTGCTGCTATTTCCTACATTTTTCCAATTTAAAACTCTTCAACCTGTTACAAGCCAGGCTTACTGTTCCCTTGAATATCTGTAGCAGATGTGTAACTTCCACATGTACTCATACAAATAAAAAACGTACAAGAAAACTTTTATCTCCTCTCCCACAATTCAGATTTACAAAAGTATTCCCCATTTGGAAAGTAAATCTCCATATAGATTTATTTGCTGGCAGTTTGCAGCTGTATCAAGTGTTCTTTGATCAGCATTCTGGGAATGTCCAGAGAAAGAACCTGTATTAAAAATTCTTATTATGGATCTGTAAAATAGCGTGCCTTCCAGCCACTCCATGTTTTTATTTCCATATATATGTTCCAGAAATCACTATCTACTTTTCAAATTCTAAACTTACTCAAACTCTTTCATGCCTGGGCACTGTTCCCGGTGAATTATTTATTATGCTTTCTTCATATAGTTTTTTGCAGAATATTTTCTTATCTTTACCCCATTTGTCTTATTCTGGAAGCCAGGGTAGGTTCTGCTGGTAGATAAGGAAGGTAATGCGAGTCAGAGAATGGCAAATGGCTTCCTTGCAAAACGTCTCCCTTACTAGCATGATGCCAGGCCTGCGTTTTAATTGGTCTGTCAAATTTCCCAGCTCCGATCTCTCACCCCCAGCCCTGCCCCTTATTTTCAACTCCTTGCTGGGTGTCATTTGACCTTCTAGTACCTACTCTAACCCTAGAACAGTGCTTCTTAAAGTATTCTCTGCATCACAATTGCCTGTTGAGCCTAAAACACAGATTGATGTGCCCACCCTGAGACATAATGATTCAGTAGGTCCTGAGTAGGGCCAGAGGATTTATATTTCTAACAAGTTCCCCTCACACACAGGTAATGTCAATGCTGCAGGTCTGACAAGATGCTTTGAGTAACATTCATTTGCTCCATTGTTCTGTGATTTACCTTTATATGAGAGGCAGACACTGTTGATGTCTCAACCGTCCAGTTGCCGTTTTCCCTTTTCCCTTAATAACGAATCCCAATGTTATCTGAGGACTCACCAAAGCCTCTTGCTTCAGGAAAGCCTACCTTCAATTCCAGTCCCAGGATAAGAATATAAGTTTAAGATAATTGAGTTAATAAATTGAAAGCAATGGGAATTTCATTTCCCTGTGAATATATGAGACGTGAATAAAGTCGAGGGTGTGGGGGCTTCTACGAAAGGATTCTTATCTCTCAAGATACACCTGGAAAAGATAAACCCTTTTCGGGGCTCTGGATTGATAAACTGTGACTGCCAGACTCCTGCATCCACAGAGAGTTTGCCAAGTGCTGAGGACAGTCAAGTCCCCAGAAAGAAAGAAAATAATTAGGTTCTTAAAGAGATGATGAACCAACAAATTCACTAACCTGGACCACTTTGCTTCAAGACTTCTTATTTTGTGGGATTTCTGTTTCCTGTAGCTAAAAGCATATTAACTGATATTATCTATCTATCTATCCATCTATCTTTAACTTGTCTCTACAATTAGATTTTATTTCCTTAATAAATATTTGATGATCAGAAAAGATATTTATAATACTGTTAGAACACAACTCTGTTGGGAGGACTAGCTTACCACCCATCAACATAATTTCAAGAAATAATCACATTTTTTCCTATCATGCAGAGATTTGGAAAGAATAGAATATATGAAAATTAAGCGTGATGGGATGTGCCTAAGAGGACAAAAATTTCAGGGTCAAGAGGGCAGGCCTAAGAAGAGCACCAGAATGGCCTCAAACTCCTGGGCTCAAGCGATCCTCCTGCCTCAGCCTCCCAAGTAGCTGGGGCTGCAGGCGTGCACCACCATAACCGACACTTCATGCTTTCTTGCACCTCAGTAATTCATTCTACATCCTGCACAGTGTGATTAAAAAAAAATCTGATTGCGTCATTTTCATTAAAACCCTTTAAAGTCTTCCCATTTTTCTTAAGGTAAACATTTGGAGCCATGAACTTGGCTGACAAGGCCCTGCACGTGCTGGTTCCCACCTGTCTCTCAGCCCCGTGTAGCACCACTTCCTCTGCCCCTTGTTCTTTTTGCTCTAGCCCCAAAGTCATCTTTCAATTTTATGTTCCTGCCATGTGTTTCTTGTCTCACAAACCTTTACAGACAGCACTTCCTGTTCCTAAAAAAGCATCTCTCACATATTTTGCCACTTCACGCTTTCCCTTTCATCTTTCATAACTCAACTTAACTGTCACTCCCATGCAGAACCCTTTCTTGAGACTAGAATAAGTCTTGTTCTGTTCTTATATAATTATGCATAATTCTCTTTTGTGGTACTTATCACAATTTTAATTGTATAATTAAATGTGCAATTAATTATTTAGTGTCTGTCTCCTAAATTACCATGTGAGCCCTCAAGGGTAAGAACACATCTGTTTACTACCTTATCCCTAGCACCAGACACCAAACATAGGTTGAAACAATCTCTCTTTCCTTCAGGCACATTCTCTAATGACTGTAAGTGTCTTCACCCACCCTTCCTTCATGAAAACATTCAATAAGTAATAGTCAACCTGATTTTGTACATGACCTTTCCCACCATTACAGTCAAATGGGCAAAAAATAGGCACTAAATTTCCTGCTTTGCAGATGAGAAACTGAGGCCCAGAGAATTTAACTCACTTGCCCGTATTTGTTCTGTCTATGTTGACTCCTACTCTCTGGCTTCTCCCTGAACTAGTCACCTTCAGAACATCATTACTCAGCCTGCTCAGAACAGACACACTCATGCTTATATACACTTTCTCCCATTTTCTGTACCAGAATTCTATGTAGCTTACCCTTGCCTGAGTCATTCATGGAAAGCATCTGAGAACAGATTATGTGAAATACACCAGCCCACCCAGATATGTCCTTCCATCATTCCAGGCACAAAGGGTCAATGGAATGTTCTAGGAATGTCCCTGAAAAGGAAGCAAGAATTTGGGGAGAACATTGCTCCCCAATCACTATCCCACGCCTTGCCTATAGAATAGCTGGCACATGCTTAAGTACAAAGACCTGGGAAAACTTGACAGTAAGTAGGAGAATTTTAGTTCCTTCTGGAAGAGAGTAATTCTAAGTGGTACATTAATGCCATCATGGAAATTAAGATCCCTGCTGTAGCCTTGAACCTCTGAAAGTAACACTTATGCAACTAAAAGGTCTCACACCATGTGCTGGGGCTACAGAGAAAACTTGCAAAGTAGTTGGTATTATTCGTCTAGGAGGTAAGTGGCTTCTGAGAGGTTCCAATATGGTCTCAGATTTGTCTCCTCTTCTTCATCCTCTTTCTAACACTCTTCTGACTATGGCTCAGGAGTGAGATTCTTCATTATGGGCACAATTGTTGGCTTAAAGTTTACATGCTTTTGTTTTCATACAAACAAGCAGTTATCCCTGCTTCAGGAAGCATAAAGACAGGGAAATGGCAAGGGACCACATTAAAGAAGGATAAAGACCCAGTTTAGGAGCTGTTAGAGTGATTGGAAAATATGTATTAAAATTTTGACATCCAAAGTTATATGCCTTTCTCTATCAATAAATAATATTTATTGAGTATCCTCTTTGAGTTCATTTGTGATGGGAGCCTCAGGAAATTCAAAAGAACAATCAAGGAGGTACAAAGGCAGAGTGGAAAACACAAAGGCCTTAGAGTCCGAAGAACAGATGCGGTTTCAGGTCTTCCACTTACTGGGTCAACTTCCTTTGGGCCTGTATATCTTATTTGTATAGCACTAATAGCCTTACCAACTTCCGAAGGCTGCTGTAAAAACTGGGGAAGAAAAATATGTCAAAACAAAACCAAAAAAAAATCTAGCTTAGCATTTTGTTAGCTCTTTCATTCAACAAATATTTTCAAAGGCCGGTAACTAGACATCAAAAAACTCACCAGACAAAATCCAATTGCTCATGGTAAACTCCTGTTTATCCTTTGAGGTTAAAATCAACTATTACCTCTTCTGTTATGTCATTCCTTAAAATAAATCTCTTCCGTAATTAATCTTGAATGCCCTTCCTTTACTGCATTACTTTATATATTTGTTTACATGTTTGTGTTCCACCCTAAACTGTGAGTTCCTCAAAGACAGAGACTGTGCCTTATTCAGCCTTCTGCTGTCAGGATGCCCAGTGCAGCATCTGGTCCAGGATGCTTTTCATGGAATGACAGACTGGATTCACGAAAAGATGAATGTGTATGGGATAGCCTGGGCTTTGGGAGGAAAATCAGACTGAATGCAGGAAAACTTCCTTGACTAGAACAGAAGGTGGGTTTAGACTTTCAGGAGTAAATAAAATGAACACAGTGAGGTCCCATGGTGGGAGCCTGGTTAACTATGTTCAGGAATTTGGACTTAATTTTATGAAGCGTCAGAGTCTGCTAATCCTTTATTAGAAACATGGTATGATCAAACTATTATCCAGATAAGAAAAAAAAGTTTTTATAACCAGAGAATTGTCTTGCTGTATAGGTAGTAGAAGGTTCCCTGGAGCCAAAGAGGGTCTTGCAATCCTGTGAGATGCCTTTCTGCTAATCTGTCATCAGAATACAACATCATATCTATTGAGACATGAGGTGGGTAATGAAAATTAATAACAAATACAAAGTGTTGTTGAGAATGCTTATATCAGAAGGGTTCAAAGTAGGCTCATTTAAAAATGTGAATCTGAACTTTTGTAGTTTCTTTTTACAATTTTCACTTGTAGTAAGAAAATTTCCTTGACCAAAAATGATAAAAGCAGTTTTAGTATGACTCACCTTTAATGTCATATTTATTCTTTAGAGATAAATAAGTGCAGAAGAAAAATATTACCTAAAAATATTAATCCAAATGATAAAGGGTATTTTTATTACCAGAATCCTATTTAGTATCTACTATTGTAATACTAAAGCATTCTCAGAAACTCAAAGATCAATGAAGTTTCTGAAATTAACCAACATTTCAAGGAGTAATTTAAATAATGTGATAGTCTAATTTACTAAATCTTTTGTCACAGACCCAACCTTTGCAAAGTTGAGTAGAAATTCCTACCTTCCTTGATTTGAAGAATCTGAGTGCTCCAACATTGTATCAGATGTTTTTAGTTTATATTGTATAAATGTTCCTGGATAGTTTCAAGTCAAGCATTTTTAAGGGAATCCTTTAAAATATAAGAGGGACCCTAGAAATAAAATCACCAATAAATTCTTTATGATACGAACAAGTCTCTATGTCACATGTGTTATAGTATCAACATTTCTTGCATCAGGTTTTTGTAAAGTAGGATGTAAATGGTCACAGAACAGGGCTTTTTTTCTTAATATTATAAACAAGGTTACAAGATTCTGTTCTCAAGTACCATATGTCTTCCTTTCAATTGTTAAGAACCATTTCTAAAGATCTAACACAAGAGCAGATGAGCCACACTGGCTGGATTTGGGGGTAATTGGATTTTCTTTTCTCTTCACAAAAATTATGCATGCCTGGAAAGAACAGCAAGAATAAACTTCAGCCGATGCCTACTAATTACTATCAGCTAGTGCCTGGCTTTTGAAATCTGATTTAAGAAAAAAAATGAAATGAAACCACAGGCTTGGCTGATAGAAAACTGTATAATGTTTAAGCAATGATGGGGGAAGCCCAATCTTAAGCAGGCTAGACTTTGGACCAAACCCAACCAATGTTTCTCATCCCTGTTTATTTTGTTACTTGACATGATTCAACTCATTAAGGATTTCAAAGGTCCAAGAGAAAGTACTTCTACTTTGCCAAGGCATCCTTGGTTGGAATTCCATTATCTCCCATGATCCGAGACAGGGATTTCCTCCTACTCAGTTCTGAGTAATTATGTGTAAGCAAACCCTTGGTGTTCTCACAGAGTGACTGTACTGAGTTGATGGTTCACCATGAATCACTCGTGTGGCAGGCGTCTTCAGTGAGAGGCTAAGGAGGGCTAACCTTGATTTGCAGTGTTTAGATGAAGTATGGCTCTCTCAGTCGTTTCATTACTTCATCAGAGTTGATGCTTATCCCTGTAAACCATACCCTCTGCTAAAATGATCACAGGAAAAGAAGAGAGAACGAGTATATTCAATTAGTCCCTCCTGCTCTACTAAGTTTAATTTAGATTGTGCCTTAGGAAATACTGTTTCCTCCTTGCAGAAATTAGGAATGAGTCAGTCTCTCTCTCTCTCTCTCTCTCTCTCTCTCTCTCTCTCTTTCTCTCTGCCTCCCCTTCCCTTTCTGTCCTCCTCCCCCCAATCAGTGAAACAAAATAGGTATAAACTCGGAAGTGAGATTTTAACACTGCATTTTGTACTTCAATTTTTTTTTGAGACCGAGTCTCACTCTGTTGCCGGGGCTAGCATGCAGTGGCATCATCATAGCTCACTGCCACCTCAAACTCCTGAGCTCAAGGGATCCTCAGCCTCCCAAAGTTCTGGGATTACAGGCAAGAGCCTGTATGCCTGGCCTATACTTCAAATTTTTTAAAGCTTCCTTCTTTTTTGAGCAGAGTATAGGGGAAGCAAATAGATTCCTTTGAAACTATGATAAAAGTGACTCTTCCCACAATAATCTAACTAAGCACATATTTATAACTGGCATACAACTTTGGAGGGGTTGAGGTCTGAGGTCATGATGGATCCCACCATCCCCTAAGCCTCCTCCCTCTCTCCCATGCCCAAGGACGTCAGGCTAAACCCCTGCTCTAAAAGTCCCAGATTTGAAGGCAATGGGACCTGAGGCCATTCTTTTCCTTAATTTTTGGATAACATATCCTGACAGGTTCAATAAAGAACAGTTCAGAGGAGAAGCTGGTAGTGTTTAGGACCCAGGAATCATGTACTGATTCTTACATGACTTTAAAAGCTTTTTAAGAGCTTCAAAGAAAAAGCAACAGTACAATACAGAGACTGCCTTGGCAAGTTCCTCAGTTTTACCCATTCTTTTTCATAACAGTCTTATTGGGATATAATTCACATACCATACCATTTACCTAAAGTGTACAATTCACAGAGTTGTGCAACCATCACCACAATCAACTTTAGAAAATTGTCATCACCCCAAAGAGTAACCCAGTCCCATTAGCAATCCTACCCCATTTTCCTACTTGCCTCCAGAGCTAGGAACCACCAATCTAATTTTTGTCTCTATGGATTTGCTTCCTCCAAATGAGACTGCATCTGGGATTTGCCCATTGTGTTAACTCTTCTGTAGGACTGTTGCCCCAGATGCAATTACTGTAAAACTACTCCCTTGCAGTAAACAATTCGATGTGAGTGAGGCATTCTGTTAGGCATACAGAAGTTTCAAAAGTGAGCTTTCTAGCTAGTTATGTGAGTTAGTCTAAAAGGAAGTGAGAAGTACCACAAAAGCAGTACGCGGTGCTATGACACGTCAAGGTGTCCCACCCAGCCTTTCTCTTTGTAGCCGGCAGTCTTTATCCTCACCTCTAAAAGCCACTACTGACCAGGAATTACCTCCAACCTGGTTTCTCATCTATGGTCAACATCCTGAACTGTTCACTACGATTCTCAGCAGTTTCTGATTTCCTCAGGTGCTGATCTCTAGAACTCTTTTTTGTTTATAGTCTCACAATATTTTTCGGATCTTGTGGCAGAGACAGATAGTTGCCTCTCCAAATGTATGTTCTCCTCATCTACCTTAGAAATAGACCTTCCAATTTTCAATTGTGCATATAGCCACCTTACAGTTTCCCTTTCAACTATATGTAGCTCCATGACTAAGTTCTGGCCAATAATATGATAGCAGAAGTGTAAAACTTCAGGGACATGTTCTTAAGGGGTAAGAGGATGCCTTTTTTTGTTTGTTTGTTTGTTTTTAATTCTCTTTCTCTTTCCTTCTGGCTTAATTCAGAAGTGGTGACTACAGCCAAACATCTTCAGTTAAATGGACATCACATTTTCAGGTTGGCTAAGCAAAAAGATAGATGGAGTGTGGGTTCCTAGGAATATCCTAGGTCCCTAGAACACCTCCCTTTGGACTTTTTATGAGAAAGAAGAATCAACTTCTGTCTTGTTTAAGGCACTGTTATTTGGGGCTTTCTGTTTCTCACAGTGGAATCTAATCCTAGCTGACAAAGTCTGGTCATCTTTTACCGTTTCTCAGGCTCCGACCTTTTTTCGCCTTCCATTATGGGTACATTCGTCTCCTGCTTTGAATTACATTGTTTTGGGGCTCTCCAGAGAGATACCCTGTCCTATCCAGCTCCTGGTATGTAAAACCCTGGAAAGGCCTTTGAGGCCTATATCCTCAACTTTTTTCTCCCAGATTCTCAAAGAAATTTTGTACACTAGAAAGAGACAATTAGATTCACTAATGAGAACCAATAAAATCTTCATGAAAAAAAGTGACTTTCAGGATAGTGGATGAGAACCAAATAAGAAAGCTTGAGGCAGAGATCTTAACAAACAGAGGAAGCAAAGTGAAACGATATTTGGAAACTAAAAGCCATCAAATGTGTATGGGAAACAACAATAATCTAATTCTGTGCAATCCACGCAGTAGATTGAAATTGGGCTGGAAACAGATTAAACCCCGAGTCTTGAAAGCCTTGGTGAGGGGTATGCCTCTTTGCCCCAGCTGTTACCAAACCACTGGAAGACTTTCCGATCATCTCAGTCTTCTCCTTCAAATAGCAAGAGTGACCTTCCTAAAATGCAAATCTGACCATGTGTCCCCCCCACGCCCACTGAATTCCTTCAGTGACTTCCCCTTGTCCTTAAGGTAAAGTCACAATTGTCGACGTGACCTCCAAGGTCAGCTGCATCTGACCTCTGCCCACTTTTCACCCACCTCTCCCTCACTCACCACTTCCTTATCATGGCGTTTTCCTTTTGTTCCTTTATCACGTCAAATTCCTCCTCAGCCCTATTGCTCCCCCTACTTACTCTTTGCCTCCGATGATTTCCTGAGTTTCAACCAACCATCCTTCAAGTGTAGGCTTGAAACGTTCTTCCTTGTCAGACTATACTAGGTGAGGCCAGGTTCAGCCTAGTGTATGCCCTTAGGAAAACCCTGTGTTTATCCTTTATCTCTCTTGTCACAATTTTCACTTAAATTTTTTTGCATAATTATTTGTTAAATGTTTATTTCCCCCACTAAGTCTTAACACCAGTAATAATTATTGTCTTTTCTATGATTGTATTTCTAATACCTAGAATAGTGTTTGGACCAGAACGAACTCTAATAAATATTTGTGAATAAATGAAGGGCAGGGATATAATCAGAACTGTGTTCTCTTTATATCTATCTATCTGTCATCTATCTATCCCTCCATCCTAGAATAATATGTGGCGACTAGAGATAGCTCATTCCCTAAACCAAAAAAGAAGTACTTAATAATGCTATACTAAAATTATCTGAAATTACCTATTTCTGTTTCTATTTCCACCATTAGATAGCAAGTTTCACAAGGGCAAGAACATGTGTATTTAAATGTCTGGCACATAGTAGTCATTTATTGCAATATACAAAGCAACTTGTGTCTCAAGAAAGTATGTCAGCCCTTTGTCTTAACCTATTTGACCTTGTAACTCCCTATCCTTGGGCCTCTTCACCAGTGATACTACTCAGGCTCGTGCACCTAAAGACCACTTATAGGTTGATGATGCACCAGAAGAACTCTATCCCTGGTTTCATCCCTTAGCACCTATGGCAACATCTCAAATGTAAGAGAATTAATGGTCTGTCTTTCCTCCATCCCTCCAAAACTGTTTGTTCCATGCCTTCTCCATTTCAAAAAATGGCATCACTATCCCTCTAAGTGCTTGCTATGGATCGAATATGTCCATCCCTCCAAATTCATATGTTGATGCCCTTATTCCCAATGGATGGTATTTGAAGGTGGGGCCTTTGGGAGTTAATTATGTCATGAGGGTAGAGCTCTCACAAATGAGATCTGTGCCTTTATAAGAAGAGAAACAAGAGAGATGATTTCTCTATCCACCATGTGAGGACACAGCAAGAAGGCAGTCATCTGCAAATCAGGAAGAGGCCCCCTCCAGGACATGAATTGGCTGACCCCTTGATCTTGGACTGTGACACATAATCTCTATTGTTTAAGCCACCCAGTCTATTGTAATACTACTATAGCAGCTGACAAAGATAATGATGAAGATAAAATCTTCACTGCCTTCCTTGCTGTCGTGCCCCATGTCTACACTATAAGCAAGTTCTTCGGTTCTTCTTAAACAACATACCTGGGATCCACTTAACGCACTTTATCTTCACTGTACTTGTCCTCATAACAGCCCCATCCTCCTCTATAACTCCCGTGGCAGACACACTGGCTTCTCCACTTTCTCTGTGGACCCTCTAACTCATTTCCATATTGGATTTTGAAAAAACTCTGAACTCCCTCTCCTGGCCTGAGACATTCTGGAAGCTCTGACCTCCTCACTTGTCTCTTGTCTCCCCTAGCACCCTTTGGCATCACCTGTTTTGTTCCAGCCATGCTGGTCATTGTTCTCTCCGTCACATATACTCGGTTCTTTTTCTCCTCAAGGATTTTGGCCTTCACGTTTACTCTGCATGGGATAATTTTCTCTTAGACTGCTCAGAGTTACATACAGCTCATCTTTCTAGCATTAACTGAAAGAATTCCTTCTCAGAGACGCCTACCCTGACTGTCCTAGGTAAAGGAGCCTCTAGTTACTTTCTAATTCACTAGATGATTTTATTCGTTTATCACTACCTGAAATTATCTCATTTATGTGATTTCTAGCTTGTGACCCGCCCCCTCGAACATTCACTTCTTGAGGCAATGGATCTTGTTTTCTTTTTACTGTTCTTTTCCCAGCATGTAGAACAGGCCCTGTACCATAATAGCCCTTAGCATACATTTGTTGAATGAATGAATGAATACAAAATGAGTGTTTGTGGGAATAGGCTGAACTGAACAGGAGAAGTGATGGCAGTGGGAAAAATAACAGCACACGCTTGACAAGAGGTAAAAATTAAATAAGAAGATTCTAAATGTTAGCTTTGGGTCGTTATTTGGCATATACTTTCAGGATGTGCAGGGGTCATGGATGCGAGGGTAAGAATTTTTAGAGGTTGGTCAGTGACAGCTTTACCTTCTGAGGGAACACTGCATGCTGAAGTTTAGCTTTCCTCCACCACTGCCAATTTTTGATGCTTCAACCATTACTTCAAACCCCCCTCTAGACAGGGAGAATCGAAAGTACCCAGTTGGTGCTATATTAACCTTGCAAAATTTTAGGTTAGGGAAGGTTGTGTAAGACAAAACGCAAAGAAAAAGAATTGCCTTAAGCATCTGTTTCCTGCAGTGGATTTACTGCAAATACAGACGACTTTGCCAGGTCTCACCTTAATCATAATTAAAATATCATTATTAAAATTTCTCAGGATTCACACTGTGCTCGTAGCTTCCAGAAAGAAGTAAATTACTGTCAAACTCTGTGTGGATACAAGGGCTTTAAAATGGATCCATGGGCCAAATATAATTTTTCCGTTGGATTAGTCAAAAGGATAAGAAAATACATGTCTTCAGAGCGACTCCTCTTGTGCACGTCAAACATACAGTGTATTGAAGCCCTGGGAAGCCGTCCAACCTCCTACCTGCCGGATTACACTAGAATAGTGTCACATTTTACAAACTACAAAACTTTACTTTAGAAACATTTTCCACCCTATTTTATCTGAGTTTGCTCAAGGAACTGAAATCATCGTGTCCTGACCTACATGCCATGTGCAAGGTCTCTGGCTAGCACACAGAAAACTCTGAGGAATCATTATTCAATGACTCCTGCCATCTGCAAGCCTGTGGGATTCAGGTGCCCACAGGAAGGAGTGGAGAGGTTTTTCCAGCCTGACCGTATCAGCCGTCTCACCACAAGAACCTTCTGTTTTGGCTGAAGTCCTTCTATCAGACTCAGGCTGTTCTTTACAGCCAAATGTGAGTTTAACGTGTCTGGTTTAAATTCTGTTGGTGAAGTGTTTCTCCCATTCACGAGCTCCTTTCCTTCTATCCAATGGCTTGACTGCTTTGTACTCATGTTTATTTTTTAAGAGGAGGTAGGATTGGTGGATGTTGGGAACCCTAAAACAACTCAGGGAGTTTAAATTCAGGGAGTAGTGAAATTAATAATAGTAAAGAGAAAGGCACTGATAGTGCAGTAGAGAAAATCAAAGAAGTGGGAGCAGCGGTGTAAGGATATGGGAGGTGATTAAACAAGAATGCGAATCTGAAGAAGGTGGGGACAGTCACAATTTTTTTTTTTTTGATGAATAAAGCAAAGGTTTTAATGACTATCCTTTTCTCATATTTGTGAAGTGTGGGTTGCTGTAAGCTATAGTACTTTGGCAAAGGGCTTGGTGGAGAGGAAAACAGTTATAAAATTTCTCTTAACACCCAGCCCACTGGAATTATGAAAGCAGCCTCAGTAAGAAAGATAGACTTGTATGCCTCCAGTTACAGAGGTGTAGGAACAGGAATGACCCCGGTTACTGGAAACTAGCATTTGCATTGGATAACATTATTATTTGAATTGGATGGTGGAGGGAAAGGTGCATCTTAACTTTATCAAACATGTTACAGACGTAACTCTTAATTCCTCCACTCAAGGCCATTTGTTTGTGTATGCAAGGTGAAAGTTAATATTTTTAAACACACTATAAAAATTATCTTTAAGCTCCTTAAGTATTCTAAGAATATTCTTAAGCTCCTTGAGTATTCCAAGAATAATTTGTTTGTAGGTCAAAGACTGACACCTGCTATATTCTGATGTTGATTATTTTTAAAAAGTAATTTAGATATAGAGCCTGCTATGAAAGCATGACTCACTACTCTTTTATTGTGTGCATAAAAGAATCAGAGAAACCCATTTAATAAAATATTTTTCCTCTCCCAGAGAATAAAACAGGCTGGGCCATCTAACATAACAAGTAGCTTTCATTTTAAAGTTACATTCACTGGGAGAAAGAGATCATTTAGTTCAGGTGATTTGGCTGGTGATTTCTGAAAATTATGCAGTTAAAGGTAAATGAAACATCCTCCTCAAAATAAAAGGAGCTCAGCATTTAAGGAGCTTGCTTTTCTGCATTCTCTTGCCCTTCCATTTTTATGAGCTAGTTGGAGAGTGGGTTGTGCTCGCTGATCACCACCAGGGATAGCTCAGAGTGCGGACAACTTTCCAGCTCAGTAACTTGCAGGAAGCGCTTCCCGTTCACTCACAGGCACATCACGCTTCAATCTCCCTGAGGAGGGTGCACTCGAGGTTTGAGCGTGGGGGTGGAAATGGAGGCGTTTCCGTGCTATTTTGGTTTCTCCTACTGACTGGCTGCTCAGCTGTTCATGAGTCACCCTAACCTCAAAATCTGTCATTAAAACAGAAATAATGATACCTATTTTCTGTGCCTTACATGAATTGCATAAAGACATTATTCATATTTCTGAAATGCATGTGAGAATTAGTCAAGGTGAGATGGAAGGAAAAATACAATGGGATTGTTTTAAGCCAGGATGGATATGCTTTTATCATTTAGATTTTGAGAATCCTCTGTGCTGAAAAATTAAGAATAAGAAAAGACTCTCATAAGGATTAAATTTGACAAAATATTTATTTGACAAATTGGATCAAGAATATATATATATTTTAATGTATGGCATTAGAGCTCATTTATTAAAATGTTCATTTAATAATGTTTTATTGTGCTTCCTGGCACTGAATTAGACACTGGGGTTACCACAATGACACAGAACCACTCGTAAAGGAGTGCATGCTACAAAAAAGACAGTAAATGATTCTAGGTAACTGCATATGTAAAGCTGGTGATATTTAAGAGATTTGCACTTTAATATCATCTATACTAGTGATTCTTAAAGCAGTGGTTAGGAGCTTCAGAGAGGAAGAATTCAGCTTAATAGGAAGAAAAAGTCTACATTTATCTTAACTATGTTTTTCTACAGCTTGGTTGTTTTCTTTCTAAGCTTGTGAGTTTAATGTTTCAGTTATTTTCTTTTTTAGTCATTCGTATTTAGAAATAAAAGCATTAAAGAACATGAGTTTGTCTCTAGACCCCATTCTGTCCATTTTCTATATATTGTTTTTACTATTTAGTGCTGTCCGTATTGTAAAATAAATGCTCTATAATTGTAACTTTTATTAGGTGATCATATTAAAATTTCTAAGTGATAACAAGCCTATGCTTTAATTCTGCTGTCAGTATCCAACTAGCTTACATAAGCGGATTTGTTTGCATAGCAGTTTCTTTTGTCTTTGTCAGAAAGTCTCAGTTCCCCGTATGAATTGTTATATACTTGACCTCTGGACTAGGAAGAACATTTTACAGAGGCTCTATTTAATTCTTCCTGGTCCACCCACACACAGGCTTCTCCCATGTTGAGCAGTCTTTACTACAGGCCCCAATAAACAGACTTGTGCTGAACTGAACAGTCCTTATGACAGGCCCCTACAAACAGGCCCCCTCCTGTTAAATAAAACAAGTTTATTTATTTAGGTTTGGGGGAAAAAAAGAAAGGGAACAAACTACCTGCTCTTTATTCTCCCATTCTAGGACCAAGGGAGGGTACTCTCATGAATTAACATTCTTCTCCTTGGGATGGGTGGGAGAATTCCGTGTGTGATATAATTGGCCTTTCTTGGACTTGAGCTCAATTATGTGGTTTCCCCTATTTCCTGTCCTGGGGAGAGATGAAAGAGTAGCGCTGAGTCTCTGTGCAGCAGCATCCAGATACTATGGCTGGAATCCCAAACTCTTAGCCTCAGTCTATGAGCTGGGTTCAGATCTTTTATCATGTTGCCCTGCTCCTCCCAAGCAGGGCTGTCTAATCACAGGTTCCTCTCAACCTTGTCACAGGAGATACGGGGACTTCTCTCTTAGTGCTTTATTTTCTCCACCAAAGGCCCATTCAGAAAGAAGTGAGCTTCTAACTGTTATTGTCACAATGATTTTAGGATTTAGCTCATTTAGGAGAAATAAAATTAATAAATTCAATTATTATTCTAGCTAGATCATGCTGACCGATAAAGTTATTTTTGATTCATGTTATGTTTTGAGCCAAAACACTTGCCACCTGAGCCCAGTAGGATGTTTCCCTTTCTTTTGCCTAAGGGATAAATTTCATAATAATATTCTGTGCAAAACCCACATACACAGGTGGACATTCTCTTTCCTTTCTCATCCTTTGAAGTAAGGTAATGAAAAAAAAAACTTTTAGAATTTATACAAGAACTTAATTGAAATTGGGTTTCTTAAAAATTAGATAATTCTCAATTCTCTACTTCGAATTCATAATATTTTGCATACTCCTTTGGGCATTCTCTTTCTCTCTTCACAGTTTCTTTGTTCCTGTTATACAAAATGATCCTTGCTGAAAGTATCGGCGTCACTTCCAAGCCCCTCATTCTTCGACTCTGCATTTAAATTCCATCAATAGGCTCAGCTGAATTACAGATGTTGGGAACAATCCTTGTATTATTGGGAGAAATTGAAAGAGCACTATTTTAGCAGTTTAGTTTAATCAGCATCAAATTAACCTTGCTTAGTCTTGCTCTGACTTAGCAGCATGTCTTCTGACCTCCCCCCATGAGCAAGTGCCCATCTTTGTCACAAATAGCTGGAGAGCTGACATATTTAGCCATCCTTGAGTATTTACCTACATTTCCTACTCATCCTTTTAATGGTACTCCTTTATCTTCATTTCTCTTGTCTATTCTCTGACACTTTGGCATCCCACCCACTACTTCTTCATTAGGTCATCGGTTGTTTCCCTCCATTTAGCCAGACTTCCTGATGCCAAATGAAGGCCTGCCCAAATCTCTGCCTCTCCCTTGCTTCCATTTTCTCCATCATCATGTTTTCACTGCCTTCCTCCTGAGACATCACCTGTCCCTTATATTGACGACCTGTCTAAGGTGCCATCTATCACCTGCCACCTTAATATTTTAGTACTAGAAAAGTTGGAAATTGCTCACAATATTTATCAAATGTCTTTAACAGAATCCTAACTTTTAGATACTACTTCTGAGAATATGTTATAAGGGAATTCCAAACTGCAGGGAAAAAAGATAAGTACACAAAGATATTCAGTGTATCTGTTTGTAATAGGAAAATAACTAGGAAATAACAATACAGTGGTGTTTAATAAAGAATAATAAACCATCTGATGGATCTTAGTACAACCATTAAAATTATGTCTCTAAAGAGGAAACACCATAATAAATATGGAAAGATCTCTACACTAGCATAATAACTTTTTTAAAAAACAGGATTTTCTGTATGGAATGTGATAATAAATAGGTATTTATTTGTTTGTTTAACTTAATCATAGAAACCAAGACTGGAAAGAAAAGAAGCAATGTAAAAGTGGATGATTGATTATTTGTCTCACTGATAGCCTTCTTTTAATTTTTCTTCATTTTCTAAATTTCTTTAATGATTAGTGTGGTAGATGGCCCCCTATAATACCCATCTCATACAATTCACACCTTATAATATAATCTCCTCTTCTTAAGGGTGAGCTGTACTCATTTTTAACCAATAGGCTATGGCCAAGATGATGGGATATCACCTTCATAATTAGGTTACAAAGATTGTGACTACCATCCTGCTAGCAGACTTTATCACCTTCTTGGCTTTCATGCTTTGATGAACAAGCTTCCATCTAAGAAAGATCCACCTGGGAAGGAACTGAGGGTAGCTTCCAGTCAATAGCTAACAAGGAATAGGGCTTCAGTCCAACAACCTGCAAGGAAATGAATGCTGCCAAACACTACCAATTGAGCATTGAAATGGATCCTTCCTCAGTCAAGCCTTCAGATGAGACTGCCTACTTTGATTGGAGCCTTGTTAGAGAATGTGAAGCAGAGAATCCAACTAAGCTGTGCCCAGATTATTGACCCTCAGTAACTGTGAGATAATAAAAGTGTGTTTTTTTAGCTGCTAAGTTTTGGAGTAATTTGTTATGTAGCTATAACCAACCAGCCCATGAAGGTATTACTTTTATAACACAGTAGTCAACTTCTTTCTAAAAGGATATTCAAATAAAATGAATTTGAAATACTAAAGGACTTTGTGAATGTCTCCTGTGCAATGACTCTAATAATTGTACCTGCCTGGAAAAGAGGGAAAGGGGAAAGAATGAGGATTCATCACTCCACGGCACAGAATATTTGCCTGAGCTCACAGGGGGAGGGATCACTGTGGGTGACTCGGCATTTCGGTTTTTGATCCTTCTGCTCTCCCAGAAGACTCAGTAGTCTGGAAGGTAGAACACTCATCCTGGAATTAGAAACCTGTCACAGATATATTTGGAAGAGATCTTCACTCTCCTATAAAGATTTACACCCCCAGGAAAGAAGGATAATGAGATACTATAACACTGAAGGTCTTTTTTCTCCACCCTGTAAGAAAAGCCAGAACTAAAGGGCTCTAATGCTGACCGTGTGATATTATCTGAGGAGGCTGAATAGAGGAGCCTTTCAGAGAAGAGTGATGACTTCCCAGCTTCCCCCCCTGGGGGCTCATCTGAGGATGGAACTGTAGATTGTGCTGGAGAGGGCATGGAATTGTTCATCTTTGACCACTGAATCCTTAAACCAGCCTTACCAGAAGGAAAGAAGCAATTGTAGTTTGCAGAAGGAGTAAGAAATTGTACCCAGAAGAGCATGTCTATAAGGTTTCGTATGTCAAAATTTTCCAAAACCAGGCATTTTGAGTTTTTAAAACTGTATATGTATGTATTTGTGCATCTGGGTCAGGAAGGAGCTCAAGAAGGAGGGAGAAGGACTCAGATAAATGTCTGAGTAAACCCAGGCAAGGAAAGTGATGGTGGTTGTGGGGAGGGAGGCTTGTTTTTTATAAATTAATTCTTCTCCTTTTTCCTTCTACTCCTGGCTCTGCCCCACATAAGTTTCTCTATCCAGCTGAGCATTGGCCTCTTCCTACAGCCATGTCCACTCCTACTTCTGCTTCCACCTTGGGACTGAGTCCACGTCCATGGGAGAACTACCATCATTTGGACACAATTCCTGAAGCATGACCATGTGGACCTTCCAAAAGAGAGAAGCCACTAATATAGCTCTTTCTAAAGACATGATCTGAGTTCTGGAGACACAGTTTGTTCTAGTATACAAGACAGATGGGAAATACATGCTATTAGTGCCTGCCTGAGTCACCGACATTTAGAATATTTCCTTTCAGAAGTTGTCACTGTGGGGAAAATGCATCACCATGCAGGAATGTGTGAAGGATAGGCAGTCACAGATTAACAGTCAGACACTCTCAGAGCCCAATCATGGATTCAAATTGAAAGTCACAGGCATAATCTCATTACTACAAACATTTGCGCATAATTGACATATGCTAATTTTTTTCCTATTGGTTCTGTATTAGTCAGCTCAGGCTACCATAACAAAGTATCACAGACCAGGCAACTTAAACAACAGAGATTTATTTTCTCACAGTTATGGAGGCTGGACCTACAAGGTCAGGGTACCAGTATGACTGGGTTCTAGTGAGGGCTCTTTCTGGCTTGCAGATGGCTGTGTTTTCACCACGTCCTCATGTGGTAGAGAGAAAGCAAGCTTTCTGGTGTCTCTTCTTATAAGGCACTAATACTATCACGAGGGCCCCAACCTCACGACTTCATCTAACCCTAATTACCTCCTAAAGCCCTCATCTCCAAATACCATCACACTGCGGTTTAGGGCTTCAATAGATGAATTTGGAGGGAACGTAGACATTCAGTCTATAGCAAACTCATTGTTCCATATGCATTTTTTCCAAAAGTTTTAACTACATGTTTCCTAGACAGCAAAGTTCAAACTACTCTTTATAAAGTATCTTCTATATGTCACAGAATTTTGCCACTTAATGAATGGTTTCTGTTGATTGTGGTTATATTTAAACTTTTAGTTTATGGGAACAGGAAACAAAAAATGTAGATTGGGTTAGTATTATGCCTTTTAAAATAATTTCTATATTAAATAATACTGATAAGAAATGCCACAATACGGACATAGAAGGTGGATTCAAATGTGATTTTAAGTGTAATATAACATCAAACTGCTAAGCTACACTCACAAATTCCAGTTACCTTATATACGAAAACTTACGCTGAGTGGCCTGAAATAAGGTCATTATACCCTGATGCTTTCACAACCTTCTCCTTTTCTCTATAACAAGTGCTCACTATTATGGGAAGAATGCCTGCCTTTTCTTTGCAGCTTTGCAGAGCTTTAAGGAAGCGGGGTTTTTAATCACACTCTTCTTTTCTTCCTTGCACTTCTGACTTCTCCAAGTTGGCGACAGAATTTTAAATTCATCTCAGAGATAGCATCGCTCCTTAACCTTGGACAGTTTAAAAGTCTCAACCAGGGCATTTCTAGGCATTTTATTGCTTCATTCCTTTATTTTCATGTCAGGGACAAGTGGACTTGAGCCAAAAAACAAAATTAGAGCACAGTCCTTACTCTATTTCCAGATCAGCTAAACCAATTAATACAATTTAATTAAAACTTATTTTCTTTCTTTTCTGCAGAAGGGGCTCAGAGTGCAGCTGTTGTGATCAGGTTTTCAGTATGTGGTTCCAGCTTCATTTAACTCTTACAGGGACAATTCCAGAGTGAGATACACAGCATGTGATGCTAATAATTGACTTCACCTTCAATTTCCCATGTGGTACCCTGGCAAACTGCCCCTACAAATTATATATTTTTTTAATCTGGAAAGGGGGAAAGTTGATTTCATTCTCACTTTTTTCCTGGGGATTTAGTGTTTCAGTAATACCTATGCCTACAATAAATTAGTAGTACTTAGCAGGTCTCAATCAATTCACTTGAACAAATGCAAAGTACTCCAACTACAATGAAAAATGCCCCCTAATCATGTCAGAGGGCGTGTTTTTACCTTGAATTGGAGTAAAAGTTCATGATCCTCATTTCCCCCTGTTACGTTTACCTTGAAAATACCTGTAAATTATACATATGGTATAGATAAAATAATCTCTGATTCATTTGGGTCCAAGAGAAACCAAACAAGAACGTCCTTCTTACATCTCCACATTCACTTTGAGTTTCTAAAGCTTCCTTCTGGGATTCAGCCTATTTGGGGGGACAGGGTTCAAGTTCCTTTCCCAAATTACACAGTTGTGACTTACTGCATTGCTCTCTTCCACTCTTCTTTACCCTTCCCTGGTCCATGAACTCTTTACTGAAACTAAAGCAGAAAGAGATGCTCTTTCTATTGGCTAGGATTGAGTTTGGCTGCAAGTGACACACACTCCCAGAGGCATAAACACTTAAGTGGCTTGGTTTGCTCATGGGGAGGTCTGGGGTTGGGGAGCCTAGGCTGCCACAGCAGCCAGGATACCATGTGGGACCCAGGCTCTTCCTTTGTTTTTCTGCTAAGCTTCGTGGATGGCCTTCCACTCGTGGATATAGGATGGTTCTAGAAACTTCACATATGCTGTCCGTGTTCCAAGGAAGAAGGAGGAAGGGAAAGAGAAAGGACAAAAGTCTTATGTCAGAAAAGTCTATACTAGTTTTGAAAGTTTTCCAGGAAGCCCCATCTAGCGATTTCTGCATACCTCTTTTGGGCTTCGGCTAAGTACAGGAGAATACGGAAAGGTGAGTAGTTTATTTTGACACAAGGATTCACCCAAACAAAAGTGGGGTTCTTATAGTAAAAAAGAAGATGAAAATATATATTTGATGGGCAATTAGTTATGTCTGTCACAGCTTACTCCTTTGGCTACCCAACATCCGTATACACATTTATTCTAGTATTCTATGTACTATTCTAGTATAGTACATTTATTCTAGTACTCTCCCTCTTAGTGAATATTGTAAAATGTGTGGAGACATTTTTTCTTCTCATGATGACTGAGAGAGGTGATGCAAGCATTTAGTGCACAGGGACTAGTGATGTGAATGGTTCTGTATCATGTGGAATACTCCTGAATAACCAGAGAACTATCTGTTCTAGAATCCCAATATTGCCTTCTGTTGAGAAACACTGTTAAACATAGGAATGGTATTTCTCTCCTGAGAGGAGATTATATCCTAAATTCATAACCATTCCTCTTCTAGGTTAAATCATGAGTTGGTGGAACAATATAACTTTTACTATCTGTAATTTCTCATTATCTAGTAATCTAGTTATCAACTTGCAAAATGTCCGATATACAATGGTGGAGTAGAAACAGCATTAGCTGCAATAAAAAAAAAATCCCATTTGGAAAAAAGAGAAGTCAATGGTTATAGGCATGTATCAGATCCTGCCGAGAAGAGAAACTACAACTCTCCGTTGACCAACTTGGTAGTTGGTACCAGTTTGGGTACCTTGGAAGATCTCTCTGGTCTAATATTCCTCAACTCTCACATCTTTATTGAACGTTGTGGTAGGACACCACCTTCAGAGTTACAAGTGCTCTTGGTGCAGTTTAAAGTCCAAGGACTGTCTTGAGGGGTTGAATAGTCACGGACAGATATCATCCCGTCCTGAGATTTTTTTCTTTATTTATTCAGACAACACAGGTCTCTCAAAACTTAGCAGGTTTTCAGGCTATTTGCTTCAGCCAATTCTCTGAGTAACTATAGGCAAGGATCCTGTGTGGATATAGTTTTATGCATGATAGTCTTTTATCTACTGACTTTGATGACCTGACCATTTTCCTAAACTCCTGCTGGTCAGTGCCTTGGGGTAATTAGAAACAACCTTGTGTGGGGATACAGACATTTAGTGCGACATTGTTTCCAATGACTGCTACCTGTATTTGACAGAGGAATTTTTGTAGAAGAGGCATGGAAAAGGCCTAAGGTATCGATCTAGAACTGTCTCTTCTAAGCTGTCCTCTATTTAGAACAGAGAGAACGGAACTTCTTCAACCCTCCAAGGCTCAAACCATGAGAATTTCACTCAACTTTGTTTCCAGGTCATGTGCATATTTCTCTCTCAGCCAATTTACTTTCCTAATCCTTCTCTACTTGCAGAGGTCTAACTATAGTCTCAGCTCATTTATCTCTTATAGAACTTGGCTCAAAGAGGAAAGAAGAAAGAGCAGATCCCACCTTTCTGAATTGTTCCCACCATTTTTCCTAACATAACAGCCTTGGTTTGCACATGGTCAATACCCAATGTGGTGATGGATTATCCAAATGTTATATTACTGAAAAATAAGAGTCACCAGTGGCATGTCATTGAATCCCATGAAAATGGCTTAAGCATATTAGAGTTTATTTTTCTCATAGAAAGGTTTGGAGGTAAGCAACCCAGTGGTTTCATGACATCTGCAACAATCCAGGTTCTTTCTTTTTGTTCTATCAAATAAGTATGTGTAGCTGGATGTGGCAGCTCGTGCTTATAATTCTTGCTACTCAGGAGGCTGATGCAGGATGATCCCTTGAACTCAGAAGTTTGAGACCAGCCTGAGCAACATAGTGAGACACCTGTCTCTTTAAAAAAATTAGCATGTGATTTTGTCCTTAAGTTTTTTGCCTTGTGGTGACAAAATGGCTGTACTACCTCCATCTCCATTATTTATTGTGTAAAATGGAATGTGTTGTTAATTTCTTTAGGTTTGACCTCCATAACTGTAAAATGGGCATACTAATGTATGAACCAAGTATCACCCCCCACCACATTCTACCAGTTCTAAGAAGGGAGACAAACTGTGGGCTAGATGAGTTATAGCTAACTTACTGAAGACAGGCCTTGAAGGCTGAATAGGATTAGGAGAGTTGGAGAATATTAGTAGGAAAAGCACAACTTACCTCCAAGGATAGGAAGCCATCTCACAGGGGCCTAATTAGGATGTGCAAGTAGAACAGTGGAAAGAGACTGGTTTAACCCGATTGGGTGTATATGTGCTAGCAAGCGTTGGGACATAGGATTGGATGAGGCCCGGCCACAGTGGGCCTTCAGAGCTGGAAGATACTGAATGTCAAGTTCTTATTCCGAATTTTGCAGGCTTTGCACTCTTTTATTTTTATGTTTTTTTTTTTTGAGATTGGGGCTGGCTCTGTTGCCCAGGCTGGAGTGCAGTGGCATAATCATAGCACACTGCAGCCTCGAACTCCTGACCTCAAGTGATCCTCCTGCCTCAGCCTCAAGAGTAGCTGGGATTGCAGGCATGTGCCACTGCTCGGCTTTTGCACTCTTGATATGACTGCTTTACGGAAGCTGAACTGGATTGGTAATTATTTTTAAATGTTTATTTCCCATGTTATGATCTTTGGTTATTAAAAAGTCCTCTTCCAAACATCCTTCCGTAATCTCTGGGCAAATAGGTTTTATGGGCAGGTCCAGGTTTTATGAGGCCTGATGCTTATACAACCCGGGGGGCTCTTTTTAAGAAAGTGAATATGAAATTATAAAATAAAAATCAATTATACAAGTGGATATTTATTTAGAATGAAAAGAATACATGAATCACAAATTTTTAAAAGTTGACAAATACTTCAATCATTCCAAAATTCAGAAAAGCAACATACTATTTTTATTAATTAACTACATCACCCATTTGTGCAGTACATTTTTTTCTATACTTTTGGGCTGCAGGCTCTTTAACTGGCTTTTCATGTGACAGTCCTTTTGCAATATTTTCTATAGCCACATGAGGAAGATAATTCAGTCATTCCTCCTGCATGGTTGATCAAAAAATTCATTTTATTATTTACACTTGTGAAAAGTTGATTTCATTTGTATAAGTTGGTATTGGTAATATTTAATATTTAGGTTTGTGTCAATTTGGGGAGATTTCAAACTTCTCTCCTATATGAGCTATAGGATTAGAGAGACTTCAAGTTTTCTTGTATAGTGACTTCTTTAATTGGGGACACTCATCAAATGACAAGCATGAATGCTGTCGTGTTATTACTCTGAGTGAACTAGCACAGTGGCAATAGGGATGTTCCTACCCAGCACAGTTAGAAACAACTTAAGTATATGTGGAATTGACTGCAAACCATAACACCATATCCCCAATATCACTTCCCCTTATCCTGGCCCCCAAAATGCCACTGCCATGGGCAAGAAGGGTAGATGTTGCAAACTTGGCAGGGGATGATAGGATGGAAAAGGACAGCCAATTGGGATTAAAATATTGCACTTTTGCAAATTTTACAAACCTTACAGATATGGTGTTAACAGCTCACAGTCACTTCCATGTCCAGTTAAGTTACTGCTGGCTGTCCTGGTTCAGTAACACTAATATGGCCCAGTGTGCTGGTTCACCCAGAGTAATGACATCACATCATCCCTGGCATATCATTTATGTGTCCCCCATTAAATGAGTCAATACCCAAGAAAAGTTCAAATGCCCTCTAATGGCTTGCTAAGCTGTCTCACAAAGTTGGATAAGGCCTGAACTTAAGCTCCATCAGTGGCATTGGAAATCATTCTCTGGTAACTTATTCTCAAAGTAGTCTATAAATCACTAAGTAAAAACCAATCAGGAAGTCAGACCCCTAATGGCTCTGCAATCACTCTGCCTGTAGCAGCCTAAATAAAGGAGGGCAAACAACTTGCACTTTTATTTGTGTCTCTTTTGAAATGTTCTTTATCTAATCTTAACTAGTAATGGGAGTTTTGTTACTTTTTAATTTCTAAATTTGTTACTCTAGCTAAAAGCAATGTTTGGTGTTTCATTTTTTATATTCTTTTATTTTCTTACAAGAGAGAACACATGGTAAAAACCATGCCACAGAAGCAATCGGGCAAATACGAAGCTTAACAAACAGATTGAACCTTAACGTAGAGAAAGCTTTGTTACACCCAGTGAAGCTAAACTTTGAGGGAAGTTAATACTTCTTCAACAGTTGTACTAAGAACATTAAAAATACTTTTGCCGAGAAAGGGTATCAACATTTTAATCTACCTTACACTGATAAAAAGAAAAATACATAGCAAGGAGGAGGCAGGGGCAGGTTTTCACGGAACCACAGACGGTAGAAACAAAACATCCTTTGTTTGGAGAATATTGCACCTGCATTAAATTTACTGCTGACATCTCTTCGTAGAAATTTGATTTTTTTCTCATCCCCCCACCTTTTATTGTTTTCAACACTGAGGAATGTGAGGCATGCCAGTTGTCCCCCTTGTCACTGCAATGTCTCTGTCTTCAACTGTGAAAGAGAACAGGGCTTCCTCACCTCCCTTGCCATCAGCACGTCATCTCAGCAATGCACCTGCACCCGTAACACTACACTCTACCTTGCAGAGCTTCATACTTCTGTGACAGACGCAAGAGATCAATTTCCTGCCGATCTGGGCCTCAGAGACCGGGCCCTGTTCTGACAAGGAAGGTCCCTTTCAAATAATCCTAACAACTAAGGACAACTCAAATACAGATGCTCCATTAGTGGAGCTGCAATATCAATATCATAAAGAAAGGAATCATGGCCATAGGCACAGTGGTTGTGGGGATTTGTGTTTTTTTCAGGGGAAGAGGTATCCATAATCTCAATGTCAATATAATGAGTTGACTATGACAGTTTACATGTTTTCTGAAAATTCCACGTAGTTGCCAAAAGAGAGAATGTGAGTGTAATGGATACCACATATGATGAATGTTGTTCAGAAATTATTTTACCTATGAAAGTGGTTTGTATTATAGATTAGTTTGGCTTTGGTACTTAGGTTTAGGCCCTTGGAACTGTCTCTGAGCCACTATAAAGGCAGAGTTTATCCCACTTTGTACCTTGTGCTTACCTCTATTATTGTACCCGTAATTCTGTTAATACTTGGAAGTTATTTATTTATTGAGCTATCATCTTCTCTCCTAAACCATGAGTTTCCTAAGTCAGAGATAGGCTGTATTTCCACATTCTCAGTGCCTAACCCTGCATCTCCATCTTGGCAAATCTCTACTAAATGTTTGGTTTTTAAATGAATTTACAGGTTGTCAATCAGATTAGTCACTTCCTAAGGGACCCTGGATGTATAATAACACTTCTTGCTAAAACTATGTCAGCTTGGCTTTGAGTTAAAGCTCAGAAATTTATCTTGAATTAGGAAAGAAGGGAAGAGATAGGAGAAGCAGGAGGAACAGGGGAAGATGTAGTGTGTTTTCTTAGAGTCAGAACACCTGTGTTCCAAACGTTGCTGTAATGTCCACAAGTTATGTGACTTTGAGAACTTATTTAATATCTATCATTCTCCCTACAGTAAAATGGGGATAATGATAGAACCTTGGTGATTAAATGAGAAAATGGATGCAAAATGCTTAGAAGTGCTTGCTCCAGAGAAAGAATTCAACAAAAAAATAGCAATTAGTACAAGGAGAGTAAAAAGAAAGTTTGGCTTCAGTTTATTGGAGATGTTATCTTCAGATCATAATTTAAGAGAAAGTTTCAAAGAATTGGAGGCATGATTAGGAACCCTCAAATTAGAAGATGTGCCTTAATCCATCTGTGCTTCCTATCCTTTCAAATCACCAGGCAGGGCCTGGCTTCTATACTCTGTTTTGCTTTAAGAATACCTAGAAACCTCTGTAACTGTAAATGTGCCACAGATTGATTAATTTTCGGCAGGGGGGAAGGATTAAAATGGAAGCCTTTTAGATGTCTTTTCTCAGATTAAGACCATACCCTTCATTTTTTATTTTGCTATTTAATCTTTAACATGAGAGGACCTGAGTTGATTTTAAGCATCATCCACGGACTTGGCTATAATCATCCAGTTTACAGTTTACATATCTCTTCACATGCCATGACCATTTCCAAGTTGCTCCTGGTCTGTGAGATGCAAATTTAACAACAGCTCATAAATGAACCATTTTTTGTGAATATTTCAAGGTATGAGGCTACTGCAGAGTCTGAGTGAGACAGGATAAGGGCCTTACCTACACAATGTCAGGAAAGGTAAAAAGGATGACATGAAATTGAGGTATAAGATCGCTAGCAGGAGAAGGACAAGGGTATGTGATGACTTGTCCCAGTATTTTTTGGGAGTGGTAGCAAAGAAAGGAGAGATGGAAAGTGTGAGGGAGCAGAGTGAATGTGATGGGGACGTAAAGAGGAAGAAATGAGGGAGGAAGAAAGGCAAACTGATGGGAGAGAAAGAGAGAGAAAAAAGGTAATTCATTTTTTAGACAAGAAAAAAAATGGCTTACCAAGAATCCTCAATTTCCTTAAGCTTTTTTGTCACCTTTATGTTGGCCACCTCTGAAAGACCTCTGCATGCCTAGATAGCCATCATCATAATTCTAGGTAATATTGGCCTCAGGCACTAACCTCAGCTCAAATATAACTTAACCTGACAGACGTTTACCATTTTTTCCCCTGAGAAAGTTATCAGGAAGCAGTTACCTTCCTAAAAGGACGTTTTTAGGAACTCAGATATGTTCAGACACCTGAATAAACAAAAACAAAATGGGCTGAGTTATACTGATATGGGTTAAACTCATGTTAATTGTTGCTGTAACACCAGTAAGTCGTCATGAAGCAAATCACTGAAAGAAGTTCACTCTAAGTGGATTCCATCTGTGTCCATAGCAAGGATGCAGAACACAGAAAGTACATTTATTTATTCATTCAGGAAATATTCATTAAGTCCTACTGTACATCAGGCAATACTCTAGATTCTGGGGATATAGTGCAGAATACGATGAACAGGTTGTCTGCTCAAAAAAAAGAAAAGAAAAGATTGTTTGCACTGTTATAAATATTGTGCCGAAAATAAAACAGAGTCAAAGAATGTATGGACATTTTTCATCTGTTTCATACGACGATTGAGAGGCAGGGCTCCAGAGGTGGGGTGGGGAAGTGCTTATGTTCTGGAGGATCTTGTATGACATTCAATCATGTTTGAACTTTATTTGATAGGTAATGTTGGAATCATTTTAGGTTTTAATTGTGGAAAATACCAAATCTATAGATGTTATAACTGAAGACAAGATGAAACAGATTCTTTCCTCCTAAAAGTGAGGTGAAAACGTGAGAATGAAGGGAGAGCAGAGAACAATGTATTACTCTTCAACTCTGAAAGATGGTAATTTCCTTTCAGTACTGCTTCCCTGCAGAGACATTCTTTAACGGTCACAGATTGGTTCTGAGACACAGAGAGATGCGATTGTGACCAGACTGCGTTACAGAGAAGCGGTGGGTTTGCAGATGGCCCTCTGCCTGGTGCTCAGAATTTCTATTCAGTTTCATAGCTTTGATGTACAAGAGAACATTTTGGGGTGGGAGAATCAACAAACATTGGGTGGGTAGATGTTGCCTTTTTTATACAGTTTACCTTAGAGATACTGATCTGATTTTGTAGTAATTCCTTAGCAGCTAGTTCTACAAAGAGTATAGACATAGTTCATTTTCTATACACATTTACATAGCATACATTAATATTTTCTTTCTTTCAGTGTCTATTTCTAAAATTAGGGCCAAAAAACTTAGAGAGTTGTTCAAGGAAGAAGCACTGATTCAATTATAAAACCTAAAGCAACCTGACTTTCGTCAACAGAATCTGGGCTAAATGGAAGAATTCTTATTTTATGTGTAGGTTTCCAGCAACAATGGAATAAGTAACTAATATGGATAATATGTTGCCTTCTTCACCATGAAAAATTCGTCATGTGGCCAGGCACGGTGGCTCACACCTGTAATCCTAGGAAGCCCAGGCAGGAGAATTGCTTAAGGCCAGGAGTTCGAGACCAGCCTGAGCAACATAGTGAGACCCCGTCTTTACAAAAAATAGAAAAATTAGCCAGGTGTTGTGGTGCTTGTGTATAGTCCCAGCTACACAGGAGACTGAGGCAGGAGGATCGCTTGAGCCCAGGAGTTTGAGGTTGCAGTGAGCTGTGATGACACCGCTGCACTCTAGCCCAGTTGACAGAGTGAGACCCTGTCTCAAAAGAAACGAAAAAAAAGGAAGGAAGAAAAAAGAAAGAAAAATTCATCATGTACCTCAAAATACTTTCTCCTCTAGTCATTTTCCCAAGGCACAGGGCTTTATTTATTTAACAAACACTGAGTCCCACTTACTATGTGCCAGGCATGATTCTAAGTACTTTGTAAATAATAATTCATTTTCTCGTCATCACTGCCCTAGGAGGTGAGTGTTGTTGTCACTGCCCCCAGTTTTGTTGGTGAGGCATAGAGCAATTAGGAGCACAGCTGACAGAGCTGGGATTCACACCCATGCAGCTGGACTCCAGAATTCACACTCTCGGACACTATGCTGGCTGCCTCTATTTTCCCTTAATGTCACTATTTGAGCCTCTCCCTGACCCTATTTTAGCACTTTACTTACACTATTACCATTACTGGGAGCTCCCTAAGAGCAGAAATTCTGGCTGATGCTTTGGTGTATACATAGTATCTAGCATTGTACTTAGCAAATAGAAGGTACTCAATAAATGGGTTTGCGTAAACTGGGTTAATACTAGGACAGGATGTATAAATGCTTCTACAGCCTTCTGATCCATCTTTCAATAGGACTGTATTATCCAACAATTACGATGTCTACACACGCTTTTCATTTTCAGTCCCATTGGAATGAATTTACAGTTTATCCCATTTTCTGCTTTGTCCTGAATGTCTAAGCACTCACATTTTATTGCTCTCTAGAAAGAGTAAAGTCTAGTAAAGTCTTACAACTTATATTTGATTCCAAGACAAAGGATAACTGGTAAAGATTATTGTACAGCATTAATGTTACACATGAATCAGAAGGTCAGATGGCCTTTCTGGACCTAACAGCTCTTATCACAACGAAATTTTAAAAGAAATGACATCTTGCACACTAACGAATGGTTTTTAGCCCTAGGTTTTTGAGAGATCACTTCTTTAACATTAGTAGGTGAATCATGGTTGATGTCTATGAACTATAAACTCTGAAGATACGCTACCTGTTTGAGGGTATTGTTCAAAAAACATCAATGTTATAGGCAGAGTCACTGAATATATATCACTTGCCAATGCATTATAGACATTTGAAAATATTGTTCATTTTGCTCATTCATTTTTATAGTGATTACCAAGTTTCTGATAGAAAAAGCTATACTTTAATCATTGGACTACATATATTCAATTTTAAAACAAACCTTCTGACAAATAGAAAAGTTTTTAAAATGTTTATTTTTTTCCCTATATAAAAGAGCAATATTTTAAGAAAGCCACAATTATAATCCTGATTTCCCAAGTTTGTTAATTTGAGGTCATGATTAGAATTGAGCCATTTTTTCTTCTGAGAACAAGATATACAAACACACACAAATATATATATATGAAAAACTTCCAATATTTAGAAAGTATTTCCTCTGAACGTACTTAGTTACAAATGCCATTTTAAATGTTTTCTGAGATGAATTTATTTAGAAATGTGGATCCTTTTATACGGCAGGCTTCGTGTATATGATATTTCTTATTTTAAAAAAAAACCCAAAATCTTTTTTTGTACAAAAATCAAACTAATTCAGGCTCTGAAAAAAATAAACATATGAAAAGATAGAAAATTTCAATATTGTTTTAATAAAAGCGTGATTTTCTTATTAAACTTTTGGAATGGATTTAAGATACATAAAACACAAACCAGGGATATTAAAACTGAGACAGCACACAATTTGGTCAGCTAATAAAACTGCATCTCCTTTTGGGATGTTATCTTGAGCCTCCATCTCCTTTGAGGATGATGTTATCTTGACTCCTAAGTGTAGCTATTAGTCTGGCTTGTCAGTTATCTGAATCGGACCAAAAAAAAGACCCTCCTCTACCTCATAAAGGGGTTGTTCTTCCTTATGAGTGGGAGCTAAGTGACAGGTACGCAGGGGCATACAGAGTGGTACAGTGGACATTGGAGTCTCAGAAGGGGGGAGGGTGAAAGGAGGGTGAGGGAAGAAAAACTACCTAGTGGGTGCAATGTACACTATTCAGGTGGTGGGTATACTCAAAACCCAGACATTACCACCAAGCAATTCATCCATGTAACCAAAAACCACTTGTACCCCTAAATCTATTGAAATAATAAATAAATAAATAAATATATATATATGCAGGGGAGATTAGGGGCAGCACAGAGCGTGCCAGATGAAATGGTATGTTTTAGCAAAACAATTTTGTAATTTTATCTTTCCTCTTCAACCAGGGCATGACCCTAACCGTAACAGAGGTTCTGACAGCAACCAAAGCAGATCAGTTAGTGCCCAGTGAAGTTGAGTAGATAGATACTAAAAGCAGCAGATGTACGTAAAAGGCCAGAAACTTTAGAACATACCAAGAAGTTAGCAACCACATGCTGAAGAACTAAAGTCCTCTAATATAGACAGGACTACTTAAATGGTAATTGAAAAATGAAAATGCACACCTTAAGGAAACATTAGTTATACAATAACTTGTTTCCTTACTATCTAATTCTAAGATTTTCTGTTTTCAGGTTTGAGGCAAACCTGTGCTGTGCCAAAGACGTAATTTAGCTCCTAATCATCTTATGCTTGCTTTCACTGACTTTCCCAAAAGCACCAGGCTGAGGATAGGAATCATTTATGGAATAACAGACTGGAAGAGATCTTGGAGATCATGAAATCAACCTATTTCCTTTGTTTTCTTGGTAAACAAAATAAATGAGTTCTCCAGGTCATATAGTTATTTAAGATCTAGTTCATAGAGCCAGAGTGAAGTCACAGACTCCCAATATAATCTTTTGATTAACAAGCATGCAGTAAAGTGATTGCTATAAAGTTATCATAAAAGCAAAGAGAATGTTATTTATATATGAGGAATTGACTTAAAAACTTGAGTTAAAGCACTCCTTCCGTTTCAACAATACTAATGCTATCAACTCAATTTTTTTCCAGTTTTAGGCATGAAGAATCCAGTCACTGTTTCTGTTATTAAATCATGGGCTGTAACCTCTTACTTGAATACTTGAATAGATTGAAGCCTCGGGAGGTAGAATCACTTGCTCAAGGGCATGCAGTCAGTTGCCAAGCAGACACCAGGTGACTGAGTCCTAGTCTGTGACCTTCTCCCTCTCCTTCATGCTTTGTTCATAGCCGTCCTCTTAGATCCAAGAAATGGTGAACTTTGGAGTCATGCAGGAAAGGAAGATTGGAGGTTGCTGTAAGGCTGGGAAAGAGAGTATCTTTCTTCACTCTAGTAGCCACCAGGGCTTCAAAAATTTGGGAGAAGACACAGTTATGGAAGCCCTTCCAGAGCTGAGAGTTTACAACTGTTTCAATGCACTATTTAGGACACTTCCTGATGCCAGGATGTTTTGCCAAAAGGCCATGTTGTTACACTGCGTGAAGCCCAAAGGTTGTGTCCCTTGTGCTTGCTGAATTTTAGGATACAAGACAGTCTGTATATGGGAAATAAAATGAAATGAGTTTTTATCAAAGGTAAAAATGCAAGGGCTTGTTTATTCAAATATCTTCTGAACAGGAATCTATAAGCTCATTTCTCTTTTTTTAAAGCAAAAGGTACACTGGGACACCTTTTAACCCAGTGCCAAATTTGACATGAAATGGAAGAATGAATACAATAACTGTAGTAGAATGTGAGACGAGTCACACGGGCATGCCACAACTCCTCCTTGAACATGGTACTTTTGCGGAGGAGTGAGGGTAAAGGATGTGGTTGCTATACACATTGGTGAACACAATTGAATTGGCTTACAAGAGATGTCCATGTTGCTGGATCAGAAGATTTCAGCCCTCCAAGAGCTGAAATAATAATAATGCGTGACAGGCTATACTGATCTATTATGGCAGTGGTCCCCAACCTTTTTCACACCAGGGACCAGTTTCATGGAAGACAATTTTTCCACAGATGGCAGGGGGCGGCGGGGGGGGGCGGTGCGGCGAAGCTCTGCAGCCCAGTCCCTAACAAGCTGCAGACCAGTACTAGTCCGCAGCCTGGAAGTTGGGGACCACAGTATTATGGTTTCAGGGCTTTGATACTTTGTGGACACAAAGTATCATGAACCATAAGGGATTGCAGTATTCTGTCTCAAGTGAGTGTATACTACATCCCGCCACCATTGACATTGGCATGCACTGTTCCTGCCTGAGGCATTATATGTCTAATTTGATCAAATTCAGACCCTATAATTTGAATTCAAGCCAAACCACAATCAAATAATAAAATTTCCAATGCTGCCACCATTTTGGAAATGTCAAATGTGGGATAAGGGGAGAGAAAATGACTATACAGGGAATAAATAGAGCCCATTTTAATGAACTTTGCATCTGGTCCTTATGTGCGGCCATCAATCCATTAGCCGTAATTTAAACGTCTTGATTAACATGTCATTACCCCATGTGACTACTGGGAAAAAAAATGTTTCCATGCACCATGCATACCAAAATATCCTTAACTCTTTTGAGTTTTAAGGTGCTAAATATAGTGCTCTCTGGCCACTTAGAAAGTCTCTGAAGTCTGTTTGATATTAGGCATAAAAAATAAACCTGAGAAAAAGGGATGTTTTTGTATGCGCTGATATTAGGGCCAGCTAAAAGCATGGTCTGCTTTGGCAGTCACTGTCGGACCTCCCGGTGTCTGAGGAATTGTACGCTCGTTTCTAAATCCTTTCGGAAATTGCCAGTTTGATAGAATAACATTGCAGGAAACCACTCAAATTGAACATATTTGTTGTTTTATGTTCTGCCAGGCAAATGTCAGAACAATGCCAAGAGACCAGAGAGGGTCAGAATTGGAGGGAGCAAAAAGGGAGGTGAGGGGAGGGAACCAGAGCAAAAGAGACAATGAAATAGAATGAGAAGTTATTTTCATGGGAAATTTTAAAAGCATAAGACAAACTCTTGCTTTTGAAAATTAAAAGCAAAATAGATTGTGTCTTCTCAATTGTCTTGTGGTCAACAGCATGACGTCCAATCTGAGAATTTTGTTGTAGAATTTGATTATTGTGGTCAAAAATTTTCTGGTAAATCTTTGTCTACTGGTCAACGATGCCAGCAATGAAGACTAAATAGATGGCTCACTCGAAGAACTCACTCACGAAGCCTTATTCTTATGGTTTTATTTCATTTACCTTGAATACGAATCTACTTTACTACTGGGACATTTTTTTCACTATGCATTTTTCAGTTACACAGTAATATACCACATAAATCATTTTAATTAATTAGGAACAACAATTTTCCGTAATCATTTCTTCAATCTCACATTTGAAGTCCTGGTGAAACATTTTTTTCTATGCCTGACAGTATAATAGAACTTACTGGTAGTGATTTCAAACAGTCCTGCAGGAATTTATCTTTCCAGAAAGACTGGTGTAGGGAAAGGCTGTATGTCCGAGCGTGTTAGCTTTGCCTTTTCTTTTTTTTTAAGTGGCTGACTCATAAATCAGGAACTTGATTCTCTCTTCCGGGCTTTGGATGGTTTCCTAACGAGCAGAAGGGCTGCTTTATTTATTTATTTGTTTACTAACCTTTGCGGATTCAAACCTTTGATAGCACTTAACACCTTAGTGACTGTGGTTATATTAATATTGCAAGCATACAGTGCTGCCTTGGCTACCAGGGAAACTTTTTGCCTCATTATCACTCGAGTATTGAACCCAGTACCAAACACAAGCTCTCTATTTTTGCTAGATTATCATTGCATTTTAGCACATTGAACAAATTTAATACTGATTAAAGTTGAATGTTATTAATCTACTTTATTTTTCACATCAGTTAAAAAAAAACCCAAAAACTGTGGCTCCCTTTGTAAAATATCTAAATACATGTGTTTTGGCAGCAGCCAAATAGTGAAAACTATATCATATTCTTAAATGTGCAACACCACATCCAGTAATTTTCTTAAATCAGAATTTGGATTAATTTAGTATTCTTTGGACAATATCAATGTTTACTGTTAAATACATATATTCATCTAATTGCTCTAAAAGTGAGGATTTTCTTTGGATGTGCATGCCAGCATATTTTGTGTGCTTTTAGGATAACTATAGATTTGATTGTAGATATTGGTTTTATTTAACAGACACAAATGGAGACCTACAGGAAGTGAAATGACTTGTCCAATGTTACAAAAAATTATAACAATGGAGCTAAAGAACAACTGGAACTTATTGCCAAAGCATTATTAAGTACACACTTGTAATCTCATATTTTCTGCACTAATATGATTGCTTTGCCAAAGAAGCAAGAAAATAAGGGAATCATATGTTGCTTTCACAGGCCTTCCGGCAAATGGAGTACAATGATAATTACACTCATTATATATAAAGAGTTGGTCTAGTCTTCCTGGTAGGCAGAGTAGGTGGTCACATATGTTGCGTGATTTGAAAGATTCAAAAAAAGTTCTCCCTGTTATGTGTTCCTTGAGAGGCTTTAATTAAGGATAGACAACCCAACAAAGAGTGAACTATGTTCATGCAAATTTTTGTATTACTCCTCAGTGAACATTAACTAGGAGTGTGCTCTACTCCTCTCTTCCCTAAGACCTGCCTTTCATTAATTTTATTTGTCCCCAGATTTCAGTTTAGATGCTTATAGATCCTTATAAGATCTTCTCTAATGCCCTAGCTGTCAGCAAAGTATGAGTTTTACATTTTTAAATGGCCAAAAAAAGTCAAAAGAAGAAGATTTCATGACATATGCAAAGGACAGCCATGCATCGCTTAACAATGGGGATATGTTCTGAGAAATGCATCGACAGGCGATTTTACCATTGTGCCAATATCGTGGTGTGTGTACTTACACAAACCTAGATGATATAGCCCAGGCTGTATGACAAGCCTATTGCTCCTAGGCTATAAACCTGTATAGCATGTTACTATACTGAACACTGTAGGCAAATTGTAACACAATGGTAAGTATTTGTGTATCTAAACTTATCTAAACATAGAAAAAGTACAGTAAAAATGTGGTATAAAAGATTTAAAAATAGTACACCTGTATAGGGCACTTGCCATGAATGGAGCTTGCAGGACTGAAAATTGCTCTAAGTGAGTCCGTGAGTGAGTGGTGACTGAATGTGAAGGCCTAGGACTTCTACAATTATACTGGATACTCCTGTAGACTTTATAAACACTGTATACATAGGCTACACTAAATTCATAAAAAAATTTCTTTCTTCAATAATAAATTAACCTTAGCTTACTATAACTTTTTTACTTTATCAACTTTTAAATTTTTTTAACTTTTTGACTCTTTCATAATAACACTTAGCTTAAAACACAAACACATTCTACAGCTGTACAAAAATATTTTTTCTTTATATGCTTATTCTATAAGCTTTATTTCTTTTTCCTTTTCTTTTTTTCTTTTTACTTTTTAAGATTTTTTGGTCAAAAACTACAACACAGACGTTCACGATAACCTAGGCCTGCACAGGGTCAGAACCATCAAAACCACTGTCTTTCACCTCCACATCTTGTCCCACTGGAAGGTCTTCATGGGCAATAACACTCATGGAGCTGTCATCCCTTATGATAACAATGCCTTCTTCTAGAATACCTCCTCCTAAAGGACCTACCTGAGGCTGTTTCACAGTTAACTTTTTTTAATGAGTAGAAGTACACTCTAAAATAACAATAAAATGTATAGTCTAGGTGACAGGAATTTTTCAACTCTGTTATAATCTTATGGGACCACCATTGTATAATGTGATTAATTGTTGACCAAAACATCATTATTCAGTACATGACTGTATATGAAATTTGAAGTTCAGTGCTGATAAATGAAGTTTTATTGAAACATGCCATTTGTTTATGCATTGTCTATGTCTGCTTTCACAGTATGATGACAGAGTTCATTAGTTGTGACATTCTATGTGGCAAAAGCCTAAAACATTTACTATCTGGTCCTTTACCAAAAAGAAAAAGTTTACCAACCTCTGTCCTAGACTCCTTAATCTAGTAAACTTATGCCCTTAAGTGTCCATAGCACCCTGTGATGGCAAAATGTGTGCCTTCTCTACTAGAGTTTAAGCTTCATAGGGAAAGCATAGCTTGCACAGTGTAATATCTCCAGTACCTACGAGAAAATGCCAGGGTGTGCAGTAAGTGTTCAATAATGAGATGTCAAATATATTGAGCCTTCCTAACTATGCCTTCTTTTATGAGTGACTTCTAAAATAATAATATTCATACTGAGATATTACTTTATCAATTGATTACACTTATTTTGCAAGTAACTCTGCTGGTTTTTTTTTAAACAAAGAAAAAAACCAACACACAAAGAAATACAAATAAGAAGGCAGGCAGTGATTAAGAAAGAGCCATTATTTAAGAGTGAATTTATTTTATTTCTTACCAACAGAGTTCATATTAGGTCTAGGATTTTCCCCCCCATTTATTCCAAGCACCACTATTTAAGGATTGAAGGGAGAGTTCACACTTCATGTTAGAATTTATTTCTTGCTATTTGGGGATGTCTTCTAATAAAAACATTGTTTTAATCCTTAATAGCTTTGGAGATAGCAACTTTTTTAGATTCATGATATTGTCAAAACAAACACGAAAGAAGATGCATACAGTCTGTAATTATAGAGATGGTTAAGTGGCCACAATCTATGAAACCTAAGGTGATAGATACCAACTATATTAGTTTGCTAGAACTGCCATAACAAGGGACCACAGACTAGGTGGCTCAAACAACAAATATGCTTTCTCACAGTTCTTCAGGCCTGAAGTCTGAGATCAAAGTGTCGGCAGGGTTGGTTTCTCCTGCGGCCTCTCTCCTTGACATGTAGGTGGCCATCTTTTGCCTGTGTCTTCACATGGTCTTTCCCCTATATGGGTCTGTGTCTTAATCTCTTTTTCTTACAAGGACGCTGGTCATATTGGATTAGGGTCCATCCCAATGATCTCAGGTAATCTTAATGACCTCTTTAATGACCCTCTCTGACTCCTAGTAAATGTAATAGTATACTAACAACATGAATAATTTCATATCATTTCCAAGTATCTAAACAACTTTAGTACCACAATGAGATATTTTGCTTCAGTTTGTTCAGTCCTTTATGCATCATAATATATTTAGATGGGGGTCACTCTAAGCTGGTGACAGAGAAATTTACCAAATAACTACCTACGCTGAGACCTTGTGCTGGCATTAGCCCTTTGTAGAGTAGATATTTTTCCTTGAGGATGACTTCTATCTTTTTCTCTCTGGTTTTCAGTTCCTTGGGGTTCAAGTTGGGTCCAGGTAGCCCTGGGGCTTGAGCCTAAATTGGACTGAATAATACTGTAGTATAAACTCAAAACATTTTCAACAATTTTCAATTTACTAGAATTGTCCTCTTGTACTTCCATTAGGTTTAAATTGATATCTAGAAATTAACCTTCAAGTTTTCCATAGTTTTCAATTATTTATAAAGAATAGCATAACTAAACTTCAAACCTATTACTAAATATTTTGTCCTTTAGAAACCTTGAAATTTTAGCTGGTCACAGTGGCTCACACCTGTAATCCTAGCACTTTGGGAGGCCGAAGTGGGAAGGATCACTTGAGGCCAGGAGCTTGAAACCAGCCTGGGCAATAGCGAGACCCCCGTGTCTACAGAAAATAAAAATAAAAAATTAGCTGAGTGTGGTGGAGCGTGCCTGTAGTCCCAGCTAGTAGAGAGGCTGAAGCAGGAGGAATGCTTGAGCCCAGGAGTTGGAGGATGCCATTGCACTCCAGCCTGGGCGCCAGAGCAAGACCCTATCCCCCCAAAAAAAAAAAAAAAGAAAGAAAGAAATCAATCAATCTTGAAATTTTAAAGGTTTCTTCTGTCCTCCTTCCTCAAAGAAAAGCCCCTAAAATCTATATTTCCTCTCTCTCTCTTTCAATCTCTCCTCTCAGTTTGGAGACCCTAAAATAGTTTGTAGAGAGACAAATTCTGAAGTGTAGATATTTCAGTAGGCTTCTACAATGGACACATTTTTAATTACATTCAGAAACCACCCACCAGTGTGTCAGTGATCCAGTTTTGTTTTCTTCCTCCCTCATTCCTGTCCTCTTGCTAGTCATTCTTATTTTTTATAAGTTTTATTTTAAAGAACTCATATTTCTTATTTCAGACAATTGTTATTTCAATTACTGATTCCAATATGTAATTAAAATATATAAAGAGAAAAATAAAAGCTCTCACAAGCATGAGTAGGATAGAGACCAATATTAGAATTTGGGAAATTAATGAGATTGAAGGGCTAGAGGTAGGGCTTGACCTCTATAATATTTCATGTTTTTTTTTTTTTTCAAATGAGGGAAATCTGACTTATATACACCAAAATAAGAGATCAGTTAAACCTCTGTGCCTATCACATTCTGCACTTTTCTTTGTGTTTGAGATCTTTACAGTAGGAAAGTTGAGTGTCTTTTCCTTTCTGTCTCCTTGACCATGGACCATCTCTAAAACCTCTTGGCACATGTTGGTGACTGGAGCACCATTCAGTGTTGCTGCTGGACTAAATGAGTGGCCAGCTTGTGTGGGCTTTCCTGTGACTCACACTTTTTTTTTTTCTTTTGGTCATCAATAATTCTGCCAATTATAACATTTTGTCTTTTAAATAGGCAGTGATGGATTTACTAGGAGGTACCTGGTTGTATTCATGAAATCGGTTGAGACAATTATGTCTCGTAGAGTTAAGACCGGACACCAAGAGTTATCTTGAGTTCTTAGGGTACACCATGAAGGTTTTCTGATATTGACTCAAGAGAAATCCTGCTTTGTTACACAGTATTTGAGGTGCAAACTGCTTGCATGAAGTTCATTCCACAACAATCCTTTCTCCCCCCAGCACCTACAAAAGCCCTTTCTTTGTGGCTTTCAATGGAACCTCCCTTGCAGTCTTTGGTTCATCCTCGTGTTCTCTGACATCCCACTCTCGGTGGCCCCCCATGGTTATTCTCCCCACTAACGGCTGTGACTGTTCTTGCCTGAATGTATAGCTGCAATTTGTTGTTAACTCATACCCAATGGAGCAAAAAGTCTGTGAGTGTGCTGTCAGCGATTAGAGAAGGAGAGGAGATTTTTAAAAATATCTTTATTTTAATAAATCAGGCATTTAGTTGATTAGTAGATGACTGGTTGAGAAAAGCTCCAGGCTTTACAACTTTGGCTTAGCACACTGAACCTCACCTGGCTGATATTCTTTTATTATTATTGTTGAAGTTCTGGGTAGGTAGTAGGCACCCATTAAGTATTTGTTAATTGATAGATTCAGTTTCATAAATGTATGTATTCCTTCCTAAACTGTCACTAATATTTCTTTAATTTGTTGACTAAGATGGTATTAAGCATAAATGTCATCTTAGCATGTTTTAATTTAAAACTTAATTTAAAATTTCTCCTATATCCACAGTTTCAAATATGATTAAAATGGAATTAATATTAAAGCAAAAAAAATTAAAAACAGAGTTTAAAATTCTGTTTGTGAATAAGTTGTATAAATGCCATATTGTCTTAAAAATTAATGAGTAATGGAAGTATAATTTATTGACCTAGAAGTTTTCAATTATTATTCAGATGTTTGTTCTAAAAGAAACTTTTCTTTTTATTGTGAAATCAGAAGATAAAGTGTGAAGAAAATGTGCACTTTTAAACAGCTCTTTTCAAGAAAGCATAAAATAAAAAACTAACTCATACAGATTTTATGATTGCATTTTATTTAATAATATATTGCCCCATCTGGGGTTAAATCTTATATTCTCTGAAATCAGTCCCCTGATATTCAGGCAATAGGAATTGAAGCAAAGACTTTAACTTTTTTTTTTTTTGCTTTTAATGGAACATGGAACATGGAAACTGAAATAAAAGCTTTTTTTCCAAAGCCCTTGAAGCATGAAGCTATAATAGAATTCAATCTTACTTACTGAACATTGTTTCAATGCTGATTTATAGGAGATTACATCCATTCACTTTATAAAATTATGATTTTAATGAGCTCAGGCTTTCTCAAGAACTTTTCAAAATCCATGTCCATTTGAATGGAAAACTTGTCACATTATATTTCACTAAGTAGCTTCTTAATGTTCTTAGGTTGAATATACCTTATCTGAAATGCTTGGGACCAGAAGTGTTTCGAATTTGGATTTTTTCATGTTTTGAAATATTTGCATATACATAACGAGATATCTTGGGGATGGGACCCAAGTCTAAACACAAAATTCATTTATGTTTCATATACACCTTATACACATAGCCTGAAGGTAATTTCATAGAGTATTTTTAATAATTTTGTGTGTGAAACAAAGTTTTGATTGCATTTTGACTGTGACCTGTCACATGAGGTCAGGTGTGGAATTTTCCACTTATGGCATCATGTTGGTGCTCAAAAGTTTTCAGATTTTGGAGCGTTTCAGAGTTTGGATCTTCAGATCAGAGATGCTCCACTTGTAGTAGGAGTAATTGACACCACGCTGCCTGTGCTGCCCTGTTTATGAGACATAGTCCTCTCCAATCACTTTTCCAATCTCATTCATATGAGCTGGTTCATAGTATCATATCTCATGTATCTAAAATATACTACTCATGAACCAAAGTAAAGTCATCTTTATTTTGCCTTTTCTATTGAATTTTAAAATTATGAAATACTAGGAAAATTAATTATAAAAATAAATATAAAAAATACTTGTAAACTCAGCACTAAGTTTTAAAAATAATTAAAATTCAGAAATATTTGCTTCAAACCTTGTTTTTGAATGCTCATGTATGTTTTTGTGTTTTACCATATAGATCTATAAGTAAAAGTAATATATACAATAGTTTTGCAAGTTTTAAGACTTTATAGAAGTAGATTAATACTGTATATATCTTACTATGACCTGATTTTTTTAAAAATGTTCATCTGATAGACATGACTTCAGTTCATTCATTCCCATTTTGTAATATTGCATTTATACAGTAAGCACAGATTATTTAATTTATTCTTTTACTGATAGATATTTAGGGAATTTATAATTTTATGATTAAATCAATCCCATTACAAAATTATTTGTAGATGTCTGCTTCGTGAATGTCAGAGTGGTTTTTTTAGGGGGAAGAGAGGGTGGATGGTTCTTTTCCTAGAAGTGGAATTTGGGGACTTAGGAAATATACACATACATATATATTATATATATATATCTTCATCTTTATTAAATATTGTAAAATTCTTGCCAAGGTAATTATAATAATTTCCATTCTAAGCAGCAACTTTTAAGATTTACCATTTTCAAATATTCTTAACAATATTTGATACTGACAGATTTAAAATTTTGCCAATGCAAAGACTAGTATCTTCATATTATTTTCATTTATTTGCATTGACCTGATTACTTATGATTTTTGAGAATCATTTCATATATATATATGTATATATATGGCATCCAAGTATTTGTTTATATGAATTACACCTACTTGAAACTTTATCCATTTCATAGGGTGTTTTTTGATGTTTTATATATCCCCTATTATTTAATTCATGAATCTTTTGTCATTTATATGCTTCCAATTATTTTTTCACAATTATTATTTTTCCACTTTGCTGGTAGTTCTTTTTACTGTTCAAAATATTTTTATTTTAATGCTATCAAAGTTAGCAATATTTTCCCTTAATCTTTGTGCTTTTGTGAGTGGTCTAAGAAACTTTTCCCTAACCCAATATCATATTGCTATTATCCAGTATTTTCCTCTAAGATATTTAAAGTTTATCTTCTCACATTCATAGGTTAAATTCACTTGGAATTGATTTTTTTATATTGTGTGAAGTAATATTTTAATTTATATTTTTTCCACACAGAAAAATATTGTCCCAGCATCATTTATTGAAAAGTTCTCTGTGACTATTCATGCCATGTTTGTCATCTATTAACCTGTCTGTATATATGGATCTATTTCTGAGTGTTCAAAGGGTAACTGCTATCAGCTAAGGTCCTTGATATGCCTGAAAATTAATAATTAATTTATTTTCAGATTGTTGATTTGTGGTTGTATTGCTTGGGCTGATTTCTTCACGTGTTTCTCAATTCCAGCTTGTTCTGTTTCTGGTCCATTTTGTCCAATTTATTTTTGAACTCAGTTAAAGCCACTTAATTTTTTTCTTTCTTATTTTTATCCCTTACTATGATTCAGGAACCTCATATTTATTGTTAGAAGCTAAGTGGTTATAACTAGGGGCTGATCCCCTGACAAGTACTGCCATCTATTAACCCCAGCTCTTTTTGCAAGAATGTCAAAGAAAAAAAAAAAATGCCCAGGATCGCCCAAGTGTCTTCCTGCCCATCCTCCTTGTCTCACTTCTACACAGCTGCAGCAGCTACACATTCTTCTTGTGGCATCAGTGCTTTGCCTGACATGTTCTTTGCTGATGACTGCCACTGCCCTCACCACTCTCTTCCTACGGGAAGGGACAAAAAAACCACTATGCTCTCTTTACCAAGCATGCTTAATTTCTCACTGTACAGCAAAGACTAATTGGTCATGATTAATGAAACTCTACTGAAGTTTCCACAATAAAGAAAGGAACCTTCACGAGCCTGTGACCATGGCTTTAGGTCTCTTTTCAGGCCACTTCCGTGCCTCATTCTGGGCCTGACTCTCTAAGGCAAGGGCTGCCTTATTCTCTGCCACGCAGCATGTTTGGCTTATCTCCATGCCGTGCAATCCAAGACAAGAGCTCTGACCACCAGGGAGAGGAGAAATTTGCAGTCTCAGTTTTGTCCCCTAAATCATTTTTGCTCCTTAGTTGACTCTCCTCCAGGATGATTGACCTTCTGGAAATCCAATAATAAAGTTGAGATTTTTGTTAGTTTTCTGTTGCTGATATTTTTATTGTTAGTTTCCTATATCACAAACTTAGTGGCTTAAAATAAGACAAATGTATTACGTTGCAGTTCTGGAATTCAGAAGTCTAAAACAGGTCCCAACTGGCTGAAGTAAAGGTGCTGGCAAGGCTGCGTTCCTTCTGGAGTCTCCAACAAAGAATCCATTTGCATACCTTTTTCAGCTTCTTGAGGCTGCCCCCAGTCCTTGGCTTGCCGTCCCTTCCTCCATCTTCAACACCAGCGATGGCTGCCTGCGTCTTTCTCACGCTGCATCACTCTGACACTTCTTCTGTTGTCACGTCCCCTTCTCAAACTCTACTGCCCCCGTCTTCTACATTTAAAAGGTCTTTTTTATTTCATTGGATCTACCTTGATAATCCAAGGTAATCTCCTTATTTTAAGGTCAGCTGATTAGCAACCTTAATTCCATCTGCAACCTTAGTTCCCTTTTGTCATGTAACATGACATATTCACAGGATCTGGAGATTAGGACGTGGATGTCTTTGGAAGCCATTATTGTGCCCTATCACAGTAACAAAACCTTCTGTGCGCAGGGTTGTTATTGCTTTAAAAAGCCATCAGAATAGTTTAGTATCAGTACATTCACTAAATTCCAGATTGTTTGTCCTAACAGTCTTTACATGTGGGACATCCGTAGCTCTGTCCAGGGTGGGCTACATAAACCTCAGTCTACTTCTTATAGTATGTTGTCATAAGATAAGGGAGTATCATCAGGTCTTTATGCCTTTCTCTCAGATTTCAGGGTCTCCTTAATCACCTGTAGGCAGCTGTTTAGGCAAGGGTACACACACATGCTTCCTAAGAGCAAGACACAATATTCATGGAAAGCAATCTAGACCCACTCTTAGGAAAAGAAATGTGTCCCTATCAAAAATAATATTTGCATAGACTTATAATTTCTAACATCATACCCAATTTTCAATGCTAAACTAAACAACTAACCATTCTGTTTGTAGTGTTTATGTTTGATTTAACTTCTTGCACCCAGCCCTTCTCTAAGGACATGAGTGGTTACTTGTATACATACATATTCTAAAATGTCCACTTTTTACAGAACAATGAGAAAATCTTTTCTAAAGTTAAATGTAAGTCTCCACCTTAGAAGATGGAAAAACAATTTGCAACACTTAAATGATAGTGCTTTAGGTTTAAAAATTATTGAGGTTCTATCTTATAGAGTATCCAATACATATAACAGTCTTGCTACCTATAGCTTTGATGTCCATATGTGAACGTATTTTGCAAGATTCTCTAAATTTTAAAATATTTGCCTTTATTGTTTACATTCAGAGTTTAGGCTCCTACAATGTCATCTATTTCTATCTTACCTTATTTTTCTTTATTCAATATTGCTGAAAGAACTTGCCACATAGTTAACACAATTTCTGTCCTTTGTCTTCTTCAAACCCCTGTTCAATCTCTTCTGAAGTTTATCTAAGTTTCTGTCACATCCTACAATGTTTCTGTCCTATGTTCAACCTCTAGTCAAGCAAATCCGTTTTGCACATTTAAGGCTTTTTTCCCCTTGATGTCTAGCTTGAGCTATCATCTTTTGTCATATTAAGACCAAACTTGGGGACTTTCCCTGATGAGACCAAGAATACATTTGATCTATCATTTATCTTTCTCCTTTTTCCTCCCACATATTACAAATTATAAAGAACAATTTGTCTTAATTGTCTAAAAATATAAGTTCCATGGGGCTGAGGATTGCATCTTTCTTGCATTCTACAACTTTCAAACAATTGTGTATAGAAAATGTTGAAGTGCTTAATTATCAAATGAATCAAGGCACCACCGTTTCTTTCTTAAATGTCACATATTTTTACCCAGCTAAAAATATTTTTCTGTGTTCTTGGCATTTTTGCATGTGACATGGCATCTGCTCTGAAAGTAACAATGGAATTATAACAGACCCCTCAACTGCTATTTTGAGTAAACTATTTTGCCATTGTAAAATCTTTTGTTAAAATGCAAGAGAAGATAATTATTCTTCTTTTCTTAATGCCATTGTGAATATAAATGCAGTGTACTTACAATAGAAAAATTATCATTGAACTGTCTAATGAGGTTGATGTGGAGTCACTTTAGTAATGTATTAATCCTCTTGGGACTGCTTCATATTTTTTCACCCAAGTTATTTCTGCCTCAATAACTTAAACTGCTCTCAGATCATAATCTGTCACTCTGGTTTTTCTTTTAAATATTAAGAGGGACAAATATTAATACATAATCACTTCCTTTCCTGTTTAAATAGAGACTGGGCAATGCAGATTTTTCTGAATAACAGATGACCTAAGCTGCCACTGGGAAGCCAGGCACAATGGAATCACACCTAGGAATAGGCAGTGACATTTGCCCAGAGAATTTACTACATTAAAATCCAGGTTCCTCAAGTATTTTCATATCTCACTGGCAGATCATCAAATTAAATAAACATCAAACAATTAAGAGAGATCAATTTCATTTGTATATGATACCAAATACAGGTCTGGATTACTTTTCCTCCCATAAAATTAATGAGTGGGTTAATTAATTAGCAGATTATTTGCCAGACTGTAGGAACAGAATACAATTGACCTGTAAATTAGGATTATAGGTAACAGAAAAGTAAAGGAAAAAGGAAGTGAAATAATTAAATAGATAATTATGCATATTAAAATTCTGATGGAAAAGCAATCTGTTTTATATCTGAATTCTGAGGATGTATCCATATCGATACAGTTTGCAATACAAATTCTTGGTTTCTAGTTTATAAAATTTTTTCATACTTCAGCTAATTTTTCTCTTTTTAAGCAGCAAAACTAAAAGTGAGGATCAATAATTCCCTTTTTCTCCATTTCAACGTTCTAAATTTTCATCTTTTATTTATGTATAAGTCTTCTCCCTAAAGCATTATGCACACAAGTATGTTTATTTGTATGGTAACCTTTTCTGGGTTTATTTCATTTTTTAAATCCATACAAACATTTCACTCTATTCCATAATGTATCTGTATTTGTGTTTCTATGAAAATACTGTTTTCCCCTCAAACCTTGAGTAAAACTGATGCTCAGGGTGATGCTCCAGGCTTACGCTGTGTGCTGCCCCCCACCTCCACACAACCTCGGGCACGTGTGTCCTGGCTGCTCTCTTTCTCAGCAGAGCCCTCAACAAAGGGGGCTCCTTTGTTACCATAGTGGGGACAGAAGATCAGATGGATCCACCAAAGGTTGACTTCCTTTGGAAAATGAAGACATCACAAGTGAGGAAGCTGCACTTGGTTTTCTATTTGAAGACTTGCTGCTTTCTTTGTGGATGTTTAACAGATAATTAAATTTTTCTCTTATAAACAAAGCAAATTCTTTTTTTTCAGCCTCATTGAAGTATAACTGACAAATAAACTTGTACATATTTAAAGTGTACAACATGTTGATTTGAGCCATGTTGATTTGATATACATATACATTGTATAATGATGACAATTAAAGTTAATTAACATATCTATCACCTCACATAGTTGCCTATTTTTTTGTTTTTCGGTGAGAATGCTTAAGATTTACTCTTTTAACAAATTTCAAATATACAATATTATTGACTAGATTCAACCATGTGTACATTAGATTCTCAGAATTTACTCATCTTTTAACTGAAAGTTTGTTTCCTTTGACCAAAATCTCCCCATTTCCCACACCCTCCAGCCCCCTGAAAACCACCATTCTAATCTCTGTTTCTATGAGGGCAACTTTTTTTTCAACTATATTCCATATACATGTGATACCACATAGTATTTGTCTTTCTCTGTCTGGCTTGCTTCACTTACCATAATGCTTTCCAGGTTCATCCATTTTATCCAAAATGGCAGGATTTCCTTCTTTTTTATGTCTGAATAATATCTATCTATCTATTTATTTCATATTTTCATTACCCATTCCTCATGACAGATGAGATTGTTCCCATATCTTAGGTGTTGTGAATAATGCTACAGTGAACATGGGAGTGTGGCTATCTCTTTGAGATACTAATTTTGTTTCCTTTGGATATATACCCAGCAGTGGGATTGCTGAATAACATGTTAGTTCTATTTTTAGTTTTTTGAGGAACTTTCATACTGTTTTTGATAGTGGCTATACTAATTTATATTCCCACAAACAGTGTATAAGAGTTCTCTTTTCTTCACATTCTCACCAACACTTATCTCTGGTCTTTTTGATAATAGCCATCCTAACAGGTATGAGGTGATATCTCAGTGTGGTTTTGACTTGCATTTCTCTGATAATTAGTGATGTTGAGCATTTTTTCATGTACCTGTTAGCCATTTGTATATCTTCTTTGGAAAAATGTCTATTCAGGTCCTTTGCCTATTTTTAAATCAGATGGTTTGTTTGTTTATTTAATTTACCTATCCTTTCAAAAATCTCCTCTCCTAGATTTCATTATCTGACTCAGAAGAACTACAATTTATGCATTTACTCAAGCCTTAGGGTTTCTGTCCTTCCCTGACCCCCAACATCCCATCCATCTGCAGATATTGTCACCTCTGTATCCTTCACCCATCTGCTTCTCTTCAACCCCACTGTCACTGACCAATTCAGGAGCCTGCAATAATCTTTCCTCTCTCACTTAACTTGCTTCCTTCTCAAATGTCAAATCTTCCTTAGAGATACTTTCCCTGCCCACCCTCCATCTTTTTTTGTTCTTTTACCTTTATCGCTTTTCCTTGATGACAAGCAGTTTCCTTATTCATCTCATGGTTTCCACCTTTGCCCCTTGCAAAACATTGTCTTCTTAGCTTCCAGAATGATCTTCTACAATATAAAGAATACAATCCAAAATGCTTACTCTGGCCCAAAAGGCCCTCTCTGATCAGGTTCTTCCTTCCTCTCTGCCCTGATTTCCAAATGCTTCTCCCTCGTCACTCACACTGCATGTAAACTGCGCTCCACGCTTAAACTCTTTAGGTTTCTTTTGTTTCTCCACCTCCGGCTCATACCTACCCAGCTTTTCCTTCTGCCTTGATTTCTTTTCTCCCAAAAACTTTACTGAGCTGACTCCATATCCTGGTTTTAGTTTAATTGCTAGTTTCTCAGAGATGTCTTCTCTAAGCCTTCTCTAAGTCTGGTGTCCCTAAAAATACAAGTCTATGTATGCCCTAGGTTACTCTGCAACACATCACCTTGTTTTGTTTTTAGTACAGCCCAAATCCTAATCCAAATATATAAATTTTTTGTTTATTTAATTTTATAGTTTTTGGCTCTCCTGAGAGAATATAAGTCTTACCTGTCTTATTCAACGTTGTAAGCCAAGGCCTAGTATAGTGTCTGGCGTATAATAGGTGTTTAATATCTGTTGCATGAATAAATGAATGAATGATTTGACTATGATACAGTAAAGCAGGTAGAGCATGTCCTTTAAAAGTGGTTCAGGAGCACTACAAGATTCAATTATAACAGTAGAAAACAAAACAGAAAAATGGCATATTACATGTTTTTTATTCACATGAAAAATATGGGAGTATATTAAAAGACCACTGACCTTTTTCAGAAACTTATGCTCTAGTCCTGTGATACTAAAAATATATGAAGTACCTACATTTCAAGATTACCACATATACAGATTTTTCATTTATTTATTGGCAATTAGCCTTGTGGGACTAATAACCCCATTTTACAGATGAGGAAACTAAGGCTTAGAGAAGATTTACAAGGGCACATAATCAGTTGCACAGCTGGGAACTGAACCAAATTTTTAAAACATTCATATCCTTTCCATTACATTATACAACAACCGAGTTTTGACTCCTGTAGTCATGAGAAAGTCAAGATTGTTTTGGGACATAGATTCAACAACAAAGTGTGAAAACTAACCTTATTTTACAGGGTAGCACAAGGTTAATCAAGATGACATGTCTACAGTGCATAATATGTGGTTCCCTATCCTACAGACACAATAAATACAAAGTTTCTTTGAAATCCATAGATACCAATACACAATAATTATTACTTTTAAAATAATCAAGATAATTTAAGATAAAAATTCTATATTATCATTTACTTAAATCTATAATTGAATTTACTGAAAAATCTAGTGTAGATGCAGGTGTAACAAAACAGAATGTGAAAATGGAAGATGGAGTTTTTTTCTTTTTTGAATCAGGTTATAGTATATGCACACTAAAGCATTTGGGCCTTGCAGAGGCCACAGGTATCTTATAACTTCCAATCTGGCTTGCATTCTGGGGTTGGATGGGGAGCACTAACCTTGAAGAGCTTTTTGGATAACTTTGGAATATTTCTTGTTTATAAATGTTTAAGGTCCTTTCATAGCATTCCTAATAAGTTTGGTAGATATTATGACACTCCATTAAAGATACTTGACCCTGCTGACAGCAACAGGGTATGCACCCTAGAATTTCACTTCATTCCCTGCTAAGTGGTGCAAAAAAAACATACTCAGTCAGCAGTAAGAAAACTGATCTCCACTAATAATTTTTATATATGCCTTTAACTGTAAAAGCAAGTGAAATAATTCCAGCCAACATTTCTTGAACACTTAATAAGTGCCAGGTATTTTGCATACACTATGGCCAATATCGCATGCAAGGCAGGTATTATTAGACATTAAATGATTTTCTTGAGGCCACGTAGCTAACAAATTGGAGGATTCCTATTTTAACCTAGTCCTCTTCAATTTCTAAGTCCTTCTTTTTCTCCCATTTCACACTATCTCCTTAATTCTTTCACTCATTAAGCAAGGGTTCATTTAATGTCTATTATGTGGCAGGCACTGTTCGAGCTATTGAATAAAGCAATGTGACTCTTCTTGTGGGGCTTGTAGTGTATTTAGGCAGAAAGGAAATAAACCAATACATAACACAGCAAACATAACATCAGTATAATGTTAGGTATGTAGTTATACCCACTATAAAATAAAAACAAAACAGGGGAAAGAGCTAGAAAAGAATGTTTCATAATCAGATCACAAAAGTGTCCTGAGGCGGAACAGTTTAGGACCCTGTTGGCCACGAGAAGAGCTCTGGATTTACATATCCAAAGTTCCCCTTGAAAAATAAGAACTAATAGACAAAAAAATCCAGGTAGAGTTATATGGGCGTCTCCAATAATATATTCTGCTTTTGACAGAATTACTTAAATTATTAATTTACATATTCTTTCAGGAAATGTTTATGGAGAACATTCTATATATCAGGCATGGAGATGGTGCTGGGGCTAAAAAGATGAATAAGACATAATTCTTTTTCTCAAGAGGAAGATAGTAAACAGAGAAATCCATTCATGAATTTTATTCAAAACATGAAATTCATTCAAAAACATTTAATGAGATCTCATTATGCCCCAAACCCAAATACTATGGGAGACATTGAAAATACAGCATGAAGGTATAACCTACAGAAAAGAAATTCTGGAATAGGACATACAGCCTTCCTCAGAGGAGGAGACATATGAAGTTGTTCTTAAGGGATGAGTAAGAGTTTACCACACAATGACCGGAAAAGTCATCTAGGTAGAGGAGATGTCAAGTAGGAAAGCACGGAATTATGCAGAGCATGTTTCTTATGTTCAGCAACAATAGAGAAACCTGGCAAGGTACAAGCAAGGCAGTGGCAGGAGACAAGACCAGAATAGCGAGAATAGCAGGTGGGGCTGGACTCTGAAGACAAGGCATTTAAAACAGGATGCAGTTAATGGACTGTGATGAGAGACACTTTTAGTCTCCGTGTTTCACGTTTCCAGCGAGAGGAACTTCCACTGCTCGCCACCGATCCCCCTTCTCTCAGGAAGAGAAAGAGAAGCCCACAGGAAGAGGAATTTGAAAAGGAACTGAGCACGTGCAGCTCATATGCACTGCTCCTCCGCAGGTAAGCTCCCAGGAGCACGTACTGTCTGCCCCTACTGCCCAGTGGCTGTGTGGAAATGCCTAATTCAGGGGTGAAGTATTGGACCATTTGCCCTGGATCCTAAAGTTACATTCTTCATTCAGCTTTATCAATAATAAAACTGACATTTCTATGCCCTTCAGTCAGTCTGTCTGATTTCTGTGTATTTTCTCTTCCAGTTGGTTCCTGGCTTGGAAAGAGAAGTATTTTACTTAATGGCTTTTCTAAAACTCAGACACACCTGTGGAAGGCAGAAAAATGGCTCCCAAAGATATTTATGTCCTAGTCTCTTGAACCTATGAGTATGTTACCTTATGTGGAAAAGGGGACTTTGCAAATGTGACTAAGAATTTTGAGATGGGGGCTGGGCTCAGTGGCTCAGTCTGTAATCCTATCACTCTGGGAGGCTGAGGCAGGAGGATTGCTTTGAGGTCAGGAGTTTGAGACCAGCCTGAGCAAGACTGAGACCCTGTCTCTACTAAAAATTGAAAAAATTAGCCAGGCATGGTGGCCCGAGCCTATAGTCCCAACTACTTGGGAGGCTAAGGTAGGAGGATCACTTGAGCCCAGGAGTTTGAGGTTGCAGTGAGCTATGATGATGACCCTGCATTCTAGCCCTGGCAACAGAGTGAGACTCTGTCTCAAAAAAAAAAAAAAAGAATTTTGAGATGGGGAGATTATCCTAGATTTCTCTCGATTACCCCAGTCTATTCCCATGAATCTTTAAAAGTTCATAATGTCGTATAATACCTTATTGTTTTGTTTTCCCCCTTGTGCTATTGTTTTATAAAAGCTGTGAGCTTTAACTTTTGGGTATTTTTACACTGGTTGGTATCTATTGTGCTGTTCCATATATAATACACTTTTGAGCATTTCCTGTAGGGCAGGTCCAGTAGTGAAAAACTCCCTTCATGTTTGCTTGTCTGGAAAAGTCCTTACTTCTCCATCATTTATGAAACTTAGTTTTACAAGATACAAAATTCTTGGCTGGCAGTTGCTCTGTTTAAGAAGACTAAAAATGGAGCCCCAATGTGAATCTTTAAAAGCTGAGAGTCTTTCCTGGCAGAGTCAGAGGGAGATGCAATGATGGAAGAATGATCAGAGAGACGCAATATGAGAAGAATCCAACCAACCATTGCTGGCTTGGAAGATGGAGGAAGGGAGCCACAAACCAAGGAATGTGGGCAGCTCCTAGATGCTGAAAACAACCCCTTGGCAAAAGCCAATAAGGAAATGAGGGCCTTGGCCCTACAAGCACAGGGAACTGAATTCTGCCAACAACCTGAATTAGCAGAAAATTGATTCTCCCCTAGAATCTCCATGAAGGAATGTAGCCTGGCTAACACCTTGATTTTAGCACAGTGTAGTTTTAACCCACCGAATTTGTGATGATTTGTTATGACAACCATAGAAAATTAATACATCACAAGAAGCCAATGGAGGTTTTAACACAAAAGGGATGAAATGCTCAGACAAAAATAGCAAATACAATGGCCGGAGTCTGAGTCTGGAAACATTTGTAAGAGAGAGTTGGCGGCATTTGGTGATGGGATGCAGTGTTAGGTGAAAGAGAGAGCATTTCAGCTTAGGAATTTGGTGGATTTTCATACCATTAACCAAGACTGAGACTCAGGAAAGAGAAACATGTTTGCGAGAGCAATCGTAAACTCAATAATGACACAGAGAAATTGAGGTACAGAATAGAAGGCCTCTAGGACATACAGGTGAAGATTTTTAACAAATTATTGAAAACAAGTGCCTAAAGGAAAGCAGAGACATTGTATAGACTACAGTGGATATCTTGGGAGTGGATAAGATGATGCAAAGTGACAAACATTTATAACTGTAGATCTAGTCATGATTTGGATCATGAAAAAATTATTTTAAGCACTTTATATATATATTTTTTACTACATACCATCATATACAGCTATACATAACAAAAATGTGGCCAGAGTCAACTTTGTAAATATATTGGTGACTTTCCAGAGGTCACTGAAGAAGCCTGTTCAGTTTCATGCCATATCCTAAACATAACCTGACATTTTTGTTTTTTATCAACATTGTGTTTTTAGACCTTCAAATAATCTGTGAGAAGTTTAAGACTTTCCGTAGAATTTCACAGATAATGCCACCATATGCCACACCCAGAATCACGAATTTAACACTGGTTTTGAATCATGTAAGCACTTAATCAGACTTTTCTCTACATTATTTGATTATCCTTCTACTTTGTTTTTCCCTTATGAATTCATACCAGGGAAAACATTAATAATTCCCCCGTAGCTTAAAAACTGCTATCCATGAAACTGCAGTAATCCTCACTTTACATGTTAAATTCCATTGTTCTTAGAAAGTGTGTTTAGATAACATCTTTTTTCTAAACTTAAAGTTGAAAATTATCTTCATTTGCTCTTTATGTGGCCTAACCTAGCTTCATATAACCAAAAACATCAACATATCTCACCTCTGACTTTCACAGCAGGGAATTTTATTGAGGACAAAATGATCAGGAGTTCTCAGGCAAGGACAGAACTTTAGATTGGTCGGAAAAATTTTTACATAGTTGAATTTGCATAAATGGCCCAAGAAACCTGCCTTCTCAAAAACAGGTAAAATTCTGAAAGGTTTTTAAAATTTTTTATTTTGAAATAATTATAAACTCCCAAGAATTTACGAAAAAAAATATAGTGCAGATTGGTTCCTATACCCATCAGTTAGCTTCCCCTAATGGGAACGTCTTATAAAACTATAACACATCATCAAAACCACAAAATTGACATTGGCACAACACAATTAACTGGACCTTATATGGAATTCAGAGGTTTTTGTATGCACCTTCCCCCTTTTTTTGTATGTGTATGAGTATAGTTCTATGAAATTCTTTTACATCAATGGACTGATATGGGCACCACCACAATCAAGACACAGAACCATTCTGTCATCACAAAGGGACTCCCTGATGGTACCCTTTATGGTTTCACCTCCTCCTTCACCAACACCTGGCAACCACTGATGTGTTCTCCATTCCTACAGTTTTATCATTTCAAGAATGTTATATAAATGGAATCATACAGGAGGTAACATTTTGATGTTGTCTTTTATTTTTATTCAGTGGAATCACCTGGGGATTAATTCATATTGCTGCATGTATCAATAGTTTGTTCCTTTTATTGCTGAATATTATTCCATGGTATGGATTACCACAGTGTGTTTATCCTTCACCCATTGAAGGACATTTGGGTTGGATTGTTCCAGTTTGGGGTTATAACAATTAAAACTGCTGTGAGCATTATCTACAAGTTTTTGCATGAACATAAATTTTCATTTCTCTACAATAAAAGCCCAGGAGTATAATTGTTGGGTCATATGGTAAGTGTATGTTTAATTTTATAAGAAACAGCCAAACTTCTAGAGAGGCTGTACTGTTTTACATTTCCACCAGCAATTCATGAGAGAACAATTTCTCCACATCCTTGCCGGCTCTGGCACCGTTAGTATTTTTTTTTTTTTTCTAATTTAAACCATTCTAATAGGTGTGTAGTAAAAACAGATGATTTTTTCATGGTATTTTTGGAACTCTGTATAGATACCTAAATGAGCTCTGTAATGTGAATGCAATTTCCTATCTTACATGTGAACATAATGCTTTAGTTAAAAGGTAAAAGGACAGGAGGTTGGATCTTAGCTCTCTATATTTGCAAGTGAAAATGGACACAAAATCAAGGAAATTTAAGACCATCAACAACCACAAAGGCTTGTTTATTTGTGACAAACTCTTTTTTTGGAATCCTTGTCACCAATTTCGGAGGAGAGCAGAAGATAAGTCGTTCTTTGCTATCTACCTTTATGACCTGATTCTCAGTGGTCCAACAATGAGGAGCCCTTGGAAGCCTTTCCAAAGAGCTTAGCGTGCTTGGACTAGAGAACGGTGAGGTCTAGGAGGTCATATTGGTCTGAAAGCTCAGTGTTATTTTATTTAAAAACAAAAGCAAAAATAGCTAATCAGGTACAGGTGCAGTCAAACGCTACTGATTTTCTCTGCTAAGGGATGTTTAACTAGATTAATGAACTAAAAGTCAAATGTTATGAATTATATCTGTAACTGTCCCTCTTCTGTTTTAGTTTACCTGCAAGATTAATTAATGTGTACTTTAGCTACTTGAACATTACAGCCTATAGAAATATTTCCACTTCTGAAAGATTACACCAAAATTTTCCAATATCTGTTCTAAGAAGCAGCAGTTACGTAGACTGTGAATAAGACAAAGAAGGGTTTCATGACCAGAAAAGTTGAATAGCTTCATTACTGCAGATCTTCTCAAAGTCAATATTAGATGGATGAGTGGGTGTACAATATGAAACTCCAAGAGGTCAGTGAGTATTGAGAACTTCCCCCAAGCTTATTTGTCTGTAGAACTCTTTTTTATACTATCTCAAGGGACTAAATTTGAAAACCTTGGATCAGATTGATGAAAACATGACTGATATATAAACAATTTACACATAATTTAAGTTGTTGTGGGGAGAGAGCTGTTAGAGATGCTCTTATCTAAAAATGGGGGGAAGAAAATCCAAGTTCATATGCTTATATGTGTTTCTATGGCCAGCTACTAAGTAAGACTAGTTCAGATTACACTGGTAACCTCTTTTATGATTCAACAATTGTTCATTTGACTGCCCTAGATATTAAGAAATGTTACATATGAAAGCTATAACAAGAAAATAATGTGGTATGATTTTTAGCTCTTGTTGCAATTTTCAAGACAAATTAAAATTCTCTCACTGTTGTACCTTTAGGAAAAGCAAACTCCAAGAGAAGAAAAGCCAAAAAAGCAGAAGCTAAAAGAGCCAGGCCAATGGAGGCCCATATGCTTTCTTCTTTTCACACATAATAATTAAAAGAATAAATTTAAGCAAAAAGTTGCACTTATAGGCTGAAACAGGATAGTAATTTAAGAATAATATTAGATATTTAAAATTATCAGCACATATATAAAAATACCAACACGCTGCAAAATAAGGAGCATTTTTAAAAAAAAAGGCCATGGAAACTCTTGCTAATTCTTCCTGTACGCTCTTGAATAGAAATTCAGCACTTCCAAGCACTACTTCTCAGGAATCCTAACTCTCCCTGACAAAGCATGTGGAATAAAGTAGGACTATTGAAGTCCTTAAAGTATCAGGGATTTATACAAAAATTTTAAAAACTTGTCTTTAAGTGGTCTAAAATTATTAATGAGTGTATAGCTGTAAGTTTCTCCTTCTTGCGCTAGATGACAAAATATAGTGCAAGAGCATGGGCTTTGGATCTATAAAGACCAGAGTCTGGGTAAGTAACTTAAACTTATTGTGCCTTAGTTTACCCATCTGTAAAACAGGTATAAAAATATCTACCCGAGAGAGTTTACAAAGTTGGGATAATAAAATAAAATGGGATTATAAAATAAAAGCTATTAACATAGTGCCTAGAAAATAGAAGGTATACCAAAAAAAAGTTTGTTTCCTTTTCTTTATCTTTCTTCATGGTGTGTTGAGAGAATGCTACCAACAATTGTCTGGATGACCATGAAGATGCACACTTTCTCATTTGATATATCCATCAACCATAAGTAGGTGACCATGCATTTGGCTATCTGCTCCAAAATGTTGTAATTTAAATGACATTATACTATAGTAGAGTTGAAATAAAATTTGAGCTTTGACAATAATCTAGAGAATTCTCATTTAAATAGATACATTTCATATCTTCCTTCTTAATCTATTATCTATTTGGAGACTGTTTCCAACTGCTGCAACTTATAAGGTGAGTGCAACTATGGAGTACATAAAGCTTGAAGCCACCAATTAGAGTTTTGTGATGTGTTCATATTACATCCACTTTTGATTGTGCTTCTCGCTGTTCAGTGCGGAAGGAAAATAACGTGATTTGTATATACAGAGAATTGACACTCAAAGAGAAATGGTAACAACGGCTCTATATGAGGACATTAGTCATTTTTAACATTAATCATAGACACAGCAACAAAGACGCTTTTATGCTAGATTTATGGATAAAGTGAAAATGACTTGAAAGTGTTTATATGAATCTTATTCTCTGCATATTCCATTAGGTACAATCAATATATAGATATAAATACACTGTTCTTAGCTCTGTACTCACTTCTGGTTATGGTGATGGGTTGGAAATGATTCTTAACCCACATGGGACCTAAATACCATGCCACGTCTCAGGATTAGTTTAGGGAAAGGACGAGGGAAACATTTAGTACTAATTAACAAGAAATTTATATTTCTTAGTAATTACAGTTACATTTAGATTAAAAAGAAGTCTGTATGAAGGTACTCTAAAGATAATGATAGAAAAGCCAATATAAATCATTTAAGAGAGCTAAAGTCTCTCTATTGAAGAAAACATTGGCCTGAACTATACCAAGCCTTAGGAACTTGCTGGATATGACGTACTATGAGTAAACAAAGTGATCCTAAACATTCCAAACATTTTCCTTTATGATCCCCTGAACGTACAGCTGGAGCCCTTCTATGAGAAACTCTTACAGGTCAAGGAGCCAGTGCTAATCTTTGGGAGGTGTGTGTACAGGCATATCTTTGCAGAGAATCTTTTTGAAATTGGCATGCAAGCCCCATTTCTTCCAAATCAAACTAAATCATAAATTCAATTTGGGGGGTAATTTTAATTCCTTACATCAATGGTTTATCTTTGTTAATTTTCAACTCCCCTTCACTATTTTTATTATTAAGAGAAAAGAATAGTGAAAATATAGCTTTTATATATATATGCACACACATATATACACATACATATATGAATGAAATATCACCATAAGAGAATAATGGAGGGATTGCAGATTGGTTTGGAAGTCTCAAGAGACTGAACTGCCTTATATTAGATTTATTTATGTAAACATTCCCAAGCATACACTTGCTGCTTTGAACAAGGACTATGTTAGACTGGAAATTTATCTTATTTAACATCTTTAATGTTCACAGTTATTCATTACTGTGAACATTAAAAGCCATAATTATAGTCAATACTTTTACCTTTTCTCAGAAAGAAATTAGGGTAAGAGATATATGAAACTCTCCTTTATTAAAAAAGGCAGTGTTTGCGTTTTGATTTTCATCACTTCTTAGCATTTAACCATGCCTCAAATGTATTTCTTAGTAATAGGACTATGACCTAACTTCAATAAAAAAGTGATTCTTTGAAGGAAAAACATGTACATATTTTTATTTTGCTTTATAAAGAGGATTTTGAGAATTAATCAAAGGAACGTTGCTTTGAGTTAGTGAGGTAGCATTTGCCTCAAACACACTGGAGCCTGTCCTTGGAGGCAGTCCCTGGACCCAAAGTCCAATCTGGATTTTTATACTGTGGCATCTGGATGTCTGCAATGTGAATTTCTCAGGTTTCATATCCAGCCTCTTCTACTAACTATGTCTTTTAAATAGTATGCTAACTTCCCCCAAGTTTATCACAACCATTCAGGAAATAAGAAGGTACAGATACTTTCTATTATATTCTACATTATTTGTCAAACTATCTTTGTTGTAGAAATGTAGACATTTCTTCTTCCATAAAATGACAGACATAAATGTTGGCATATAAATACACTTGAACTTAATACACTTTTATATACAATAAGATTAAAATCCAAAGTTAGCAAGGGCCAATAACTTGCCTTGCTTCAATGTATATACAGATTTTTTGTGCACGAATAGATTAGAAAACAATTATCCTAAAACATTTTGGAATTTGTTTTTTGTCAACTAGTGTTAAATTCAGAGCTATAATTCAGATGGGCCTCCTACATTTTCTCAAGAAATGTTTTTATTCATATTTAACTTTATAGTTATCAAATAGATAACCTAAAAGTACCCTGAAGTAACCAAACTTGTTGTCTGAGACATATAGTTAGATGAATTCACAAAGAGCATTTTATTTGCCATAAATACCATCATTCATGACCACCTTTATCCATATGGTGCTTATGAAACATTTTACTAACTTTGTCTCCAAATCATTTCACAGGACTTATTTTGTAAGCATTACGTTATTTTTTACGGGGGAAAAGGTCTGATCCGGCTTATAGCTCTTTTCCATTTAATCCTTGGTCTTTTTCCACATTTGGTTCTTTTAGTGCTTATAACACATTTTTCTTCTTTTTTAATCTGGGAAAATTTAGCTTTGTCGCACCATCTGTTTCATAGTGAAGTGCTTGTATTCAGTTTCCCAGATGGATTGAACAAGAGAAAAAGGTTAAGTGATTTAACTTGAATTCATACAGTGAGTCATCTGTCCTCAGCACAGGCATGACAAAGTAAAAGATTTTCAGGGTTTTCTCTTTATTACGTGAACTTGGAGATCACACAGCTTTCATCAGAACTTTCTGAAAACTGGTCAGAGTAGCAAATATACTCAACATTGTTGGACAATAATTTGGATTTCAAATTTATTTCTAATATACAGCATAAAAAAAACTTTGAGAAAGCTTGAAAAAAGTAGACATTTCCTTTGGACAACAAATGAAAACTTTTATATTATTGCCTCCTGGCTGGTATTCTAATCTTTCTTTTCTCTTCTTTCCAACACATCTTTTAAGCTAGTCCCATATTACTTTTGTAACAACACTCCTTTTTCCCATCTCTGCCGAAGAGTAGTCAGTTTCTTCCTACCAACAGTGTATAGACCACCAGACCTCCAAAGAGTGCCTGAAATCCATATTCTTCAGTGCTTTTTTAGTCTGAAGCTAGTGCTTCAATTCGGAGTTCACATAGCAAGAGAACTCCCATTACAAGAGAAGAGTTCAGATGGCAGGGGATACCTGTGTGGATGAAAGGGTGTCTATTAATGAAATTTATTGTATTTTAATAGTAAGAAAAGAGGTCCAAGATGATTTATTCAACCTTGACTGAGCTTTCATGTGGTGCAAAAATCTTAGTCTAGATATTGTCATAAGGTTCAAAAGAAGTAGAAATAGTGCTTTTCTTGAGGAATTTGGTCTGTAGTAGGAACCATAATCAAAGTATTCCTATGTAGGGCAGAAATGGGTCATTTCATTAATGATCCAATTTCTGTGATAATCAATTTAACCAAAATCTCATGGAATAATTTTTTTACTGAGTTGTTAACAATTGAGCCAGTTATGCACTCTGCTGTGGACTGAATATTTGAGTCCGCACACTCCCACCACCAAATTTATATGTTGAAATCTTAACCCCCAATATGATGGTATTAGGAAGTGGGACCTTTGGGAGGTAATTAGGTCAAAAGGGTGGAGCCTCTATGAATGAGGTTAGTACTCCTATAAAAGATGCAAGAGAACTTGTTTCTCTCTCTGCTCTTTACCGTGCGAGAATCCAGTGAGAAAGCAACCATCTGCAAACCAAGAAGAGTGCCCTCACCAGACACTGGATCTGCCAGCACCTTGATCTTGGACCTCACAGTCTCCAGAACTGTGAGAAATAAATTTCTGCTGTTTAAGCCACCCAGACTATGATATTCTGTTATAACAGCCTGAATTGACTAAGGCGAGTCTAATGTGGTCAAAATATAGGAAGTCATTCTGCCTTCAATATTTCATGGCAAGGTGTCTCAGTCTCTTAGTTTACCATAAAATTATCAGTCCTATTTAATTAATATGTGGACATATTTTAATATCGTATATTTGAAACTATAATAATTCAATATAATTTATCTTAAACAATCTGAAAAAAACCTTTACTTTTAGGATTAATTTAACTCAAGTAAAATTTTTTTTAAAAAGTAACTTGGGCATAGAAGATAGTATCTGGACTGTTGTTACAATATTATTGTAATAGTATTTTGTTGAATTGAATTACACTGAGGACCATTTGCTTTCCATTTTAGGAGCTCACAGATTATAGAAGAAGCAACATTTGAAAAAATAATTTTATTCGATTGTAAATAAGCATTTTCACATGAGTGTGAATAGAGTCGTGTGGCAAATACAAAGCTAGGGCTACACGGATTCACTAAGGAAGCAACAGGTGACGTGGGCCTGAGGGATGATTGGGGACATCCAGGCTGAAGAAACAGACTTGATTCTCAATAACTGGAAATGAAAAAGATCTCCTTAACTTTATTCTCTTCCTCATCTAGTGAAAGAGTTGCAAAATGTTGAATACATTTCTTTCAATCACATACAATTCAGAAAGATGCCAGCACGTCCAGATGGATAGTTTTCAGATTCACACTTTGGAAACACATGGTGCTTCTCTGAGGCAATTGTGTACTGTTTCTTTTAAAATAGCAGAAAGCATATGGGAACAGGATTGGATCTGTCAGCTACTATCAAAAGAATAGTGAAGCTTTTAAAATAAATTAAATCAAAACCTATAAAGTGACAAAATTTTTATCATATTTTGAAATTCTAAAGTTTTTGTATCTGTAGATGTATGTACATTTAAAAAGAAAAAAAGTCTACTTTTTTTCATATAAACCACAATCCCTGCTAGAGCTGCCAAATATGAGGCAAAAAAGAGAGACAAGGTCAGCGTAATGAGAGAGTCTGGAGGAATGACATTGATCAACGGTTGAGTATTTCCACTCTTCACCCATATTACAAATTTCTTTTCTTAAGAAAAACATGTGTAGAACAGTTTATATACTTTCCTCCAATGTCTCTGCTTTCTTTTCTTAACAAACACATACAAACAAACAAAAAACAACATCAAACTTACTATGTATGAAAACATCTGCTTTAGTTTAAGAAACCTAGGTATTGTGATTATCCATTGCAGATTTATAAAAGTTTTGTCTAAAGGCCTCTCTCTCTATATCCTGTTAGTGCCTTTTAGCAGACACAGAGCTGGGTGGTTTCCCACCAATTCTAACCACAGTGCTTCCATGAATGAATTTTATAACCAGGTCAAATCTTCCTAATGCTAGACTTATAACTCTACCATACTCTATGTTTTCTATAGCAATCTATTTTTCCTCAAATTGTTATTATGGGATTTGGGATGATTAGGCTTCAATGAGAATGTTTCATGAGCTGAACCCAGGAATTAAAAGAGCTTTAGATAGCAAACCTCTATTTTAAGAAAAAAATTTTTTTTTCAAGGTGAATGACTTCCTTTGCCTTTTATCCATGCAGGATCCTTGATCCCAGATAATGCACATGGTCTGCTGGTGGCTTTGAAGTTATTTGCTATCCTTCATTCATTCAGAAATGTGTATTATTTTCTTTGGCTTCTCCATGCATAGAACTTTGTTCCCCAAATCTGTTACATTTCAATATGGATTTGTCAAGATTAATTCTGGAATGATGATATGAAAATAACATTATCTGTCATTCTCATTTATTGACCTCTGAGATAGGTGTTATGGGGACATTTCAAGATGAATCAGATATATATCATGCCTTCAAGCTGTTAGGGGAACTAAGTTATGCAAATAACTATAACACAAGGAATAAAGTGATAAGCATGATAATAATAAAGGTACAAATGAAGTATCAAAAGAGTTCGGAAGAGGAGTACATAGCCGTAGATGTTCAGCATACGTAGACATTTAGCTTATTTTTTTTTTATGGTATTAAAAAAAAATCCCTTGACACAATCAAAATGTTTTGGTCCAAGTCAGCATGTCAAATGTCTACAACTAGCACATGAGGTTTTATATTTCTACAGGATACTAAATCATCATCATTATCATCATCATCCCAGCTTATTGTCAACTCAGTCCTATGCTTTACCATAACTACAGGCAAAGTAGAAAGTGACTAAAAGATCACACGTACTTTATTTTTAATGGTTTTTAAAATAAAATTGCATGCATTTCAAATCCTATTTTTATGTAGCTGAAAGTCCAATAAAAGCTATTTTTAAAATTAATTTTTAACATTAGTCTCAACTTTACAGGCATAGTGTTCTTAACATAGGAACAATGTATTTGGTCATTAATGGATAAGCTCCATTTACGCTTTCAAATTTACTGTTCTAAATTAAATCAGAAACCGAAAAGCTCAAAACCTAAGAAGAGCTAGGAAGCTGCCTAGCTGTTACATTAATACAGCTTAGAATACTTAAAGCATGTTTATTTGTTAGTAATGTCTTTGTATTGTGGTAATTTGAGATGTTTCCTAAAGCAGCATGGAGTACAAAAGAAGCGGAATTATTACGAAAGGAACCAAGATAACAGCTGGAGAAATGAGCGTTGAGATCAGGTGACGAAGGAAGGAAGGAAATGGAAGACTAAAGCCTTGAAGCCAGCAATCCAGAGCAAAATCTCTTTTGATAAACAGCCTGAGAAAGCAGTTCAGAAGAAGGAGGTCTTAGAGTTTCTCTCGTCGCATGGTGTTTGGTTCATTGCTGGGGCAGGCATGGTCGCTTGAAGGAGATGCAACTTTGGATCCATCTTCATTCAGTTTCTGAATAGATACACTCCCGACAGTCTTGCCACCAAGTATTTATGTAACAAATATTTGTCATCACCCATGCCATTTCAATTGCAAACTCTTCAGCATATTTTAAGAAATAATGATCACCAAGTATTAGGGCCAGGCCTAGGCAGCTGTTATTCTATGACTATGGCGCTGTAAAAGTATCGACTCTATTTCCTGGGTTTCCAGTTCAAATCACAGGGACCAGTGAATCTGCTAAGTCATTGGCACTTGCCAAAAAATAAAATTAGTATTAGCTCAATGAAGACTTTATATCTAAATTCCAACATAAGGGGCTGGACACAGTGGTTCACATGTGTGATTTCAGTGCTTTGAGGGAAGAGGCGGGAGGATCCCTTGAGCTCAGAAGTTCGAGGCTGCAGTGAGCTATGATCGCGCCACTGCACTCCAGCCTGGCGACAGAATGAGACCCCATCTCTATAAAATAAATACACAAATAAATAAATTCCAACATAAAATAAAACAGGCTCCACAGAAAACATGTTTTGTCAGTAAAAAAGGAACATTTAAACTCTAAATTTCTAGTGACTGTGCCAAAAAACAGTTCAGCCATACATATTAAATTATAATATATGCAAAACACAATATCATAAAGTAAACATATGCTAATAAATAAGCTTGTTCACCATAAGTAATGCTTTAATTATCTAAGAAATAGAGAAACTCACATTTAATAAATTTACCATAACATCATTGATTTCTTTGCTAACCATTCCATTTTTGATCAGAGTGGTGTCACATTCCACAGGTTTAAGCTCCCATCCTAAAGTAGAAACAGGAAGCCAAGTCTCTTTGCTTCCAAACATGTTGGCCTCCAGGTAGCAAAAAATAATAAATAAGCTTTTTATTAATAGAAGAGTTAATACTGACTTCCAGAGAGATGGTAGTTGAATGTTTTTCTCCCTTCCTCCCACTTGAGCATCCCAAAGTCACTCATGGGCGTTGGTGGAAAGTCATTTCCCCTGCTCCCCTGCTGGTGAGATTCTTATGTTGAGACGGAGCCTTGGACAACCAGCGACTGGTTTTCTGTTTTCTGTGACTGCATGTCTCTGTCATCTACAAGTTTGTCCCCTCCTGTGCTGCCATATGGTTACTGTATCTCTGGTATAATATTAATAAATTACATTGTGGTGAGTAGTGAAGTCAATTTAAATTTCCCTAACTGAATTGTGAATCCCTTGGAAACCAAGTCAATTTTACTTTCTCATCTTCAAGACCCTTAGGACAGTGCCTTGAATAATTAAAAGAGAAGGTGGGAAAGGAGTTTGTTAACTAGAACTAAATTGCTACTAACCTTGCTTTAAAAAGTTGCCAACAGTAGTGTTAGAATATTAAGAGGGAGATGTTAGCTCATGCTGTGAGCTTAGAGAATTTCCCACAAACCTTTGCAGCCTCGGAAGCTGATTATCTATTAATATTTTGGGTGCAGAGCTACGTTAACCTAGCTCAAGAAACCAATGAGTAAAATAAAAATGTTAGTATATTACTTTACAATGAAAAATATGCACACATCTTTCTTAGCTCACATTTCTGACTTGGAGTATCTTTCCATCAGATTCGGCCTACAACATGATAGAAAGGTACTCAAATTTTCTTCACTAGCAAGACTGGCTAGCATTAATAGGAAGAAGCAACACATTACTACAATTTAAGTTTAAATTGCATGGTTTCCAGTAATCCAACTAATCCCTTAGGATTGTTTCCAAGGAGACACTATCAATTATGGTTTGAAGGAAAAAAATATATTTCCAAAAAAGAAAGAACTTCTATAGGAATTTAAAATTTACTCATTTGGTCTCTTTTAGCATAACTTTCTCCCTATATTAATGACATTTGTCTTTTCTTATTTGTTGCTTAACTGAGGTTTCATTCTATTTAAGGAAAGGACTACTAACTGCAGCTAATGACCTGGAGAGTGGACATCTTTCCCAACATAATAAAGACATGTAGGCTTTTATTTTCTGATAAATGAAAAATTATAAGAAAAGTTTTAAACAGCAAGACAAGAAAAACCTAGGAGAGGGCTATACCCTTGTGGAATGCGTTTACATTATTGAGTCTCCTCTGCAGGTTGGATCAGAATATTCATGGTATCAAGAGCTAAAGCACATAAACATTTTTAAGTCTCTACAAATTAGTTACATTAAAAAAAACACATGAAATATATGTACCTATAATTTTAATCACCAATTTAACCAAATACATATTTAAATAATATCTAATCAGTGTCCTTTACTGAATAACTACGGCTTCAGCAAGAATTGGTGATATATTTATTAGAAGTCCTCAATGCCACCAGGAATCTCTAAGTCACCTTCAGGTAGCTTCAAGAGTTTTTAATCCCTTGCCCTACCACCCCCAGTATTATGGTCACCTGAGAATTTAAGGTTAGGCTTAACTAGAGGCCAGACAGACCTGATCTTCATCAGTTTCCAAGATAGCAACCACACACCAACACACATGGTCTTTCCTAGATAATTGTTGTGAACTGAATTCTATACCCTTAAAATTCATAGGTTGAAGCTCTAACCCCCAATGTGACTGTATTTGGAGATAAGGCCTTTAAGGAGGTAATCAGGTCATAAGGGTGGGGCCCAATCCAGTGGAATGGTGTTCTTATAAGAAGAGGAAGAGAGGAGCATGCTCACACAGAGAAAGACACCATGCAAAGACAGAGAGAGTAAGAGGCCATCTGCAATCAAGGAAAGAGGCCTCAGGAGAAACCACCCCTGCTGGCATCTTGATCTTTGACTTCCAGACTTCAGAAATGTGAGAAACAGTTCTGCTGTTTAAGCCAACCTGTCTGTGGTATTTTCTTATGGCAGCTCTAGAAGACTAATACGATAATATAGCAGGTACTGTTTGAGGGTCTGTTTAACTCATGCCTCCCCTTTTGCTAAGAACTATCTCCAAAAAAAGTAGATCCTGAAGCTACTTATGTACTAAAGGACCTTGGCCTTATGGCCACATAGGCTCAGTTTGTGGTGTATATCCAGCACAAGTTGAGGTCAATCACATTTTCTCTCCTGGGAAATTGAGACTGGAAGTCAGAAGTACTAGTCAATTTCTAGCAGGGATGAATTGGGTGACATAAAGTGGGGCTATGTTGGCCATGTGCACAGAATATCCCACACATCAGAGATTGCTTCTTCATGCCTAGCTAAACACTTGATGATATACAATAGGAACTCCTTTTTGTTTTCTTGGTTTTTTTTTCAGTGAGTACTTATTAGGTGTTAGACACTGCTGTGAGAGTTTTTTGTATATTAACTCATTTAATCCTCACAACGACCCTATGAGAGATAGGTTTTACGGATGAACAAACTCAGTCACAGAGAAATTAAATAACTTGGCTAAGACTAAACAGCTGGTAAGTGGCAGAGCAAGTGGGGAGTCCAGCAGCCTGGCTCCAAAGTCCAAATTCTCAACCAACATCCAGCTGCATCTACCATTAAGAAGTGAAGGGAGGGGGGAAGAAAGGGAAGGGAGGAGGGAGAGGAAAAGCTCACCCATTTTTTTTTAAATCTCTTTATTTTCACAGAGTTAACAATAATGTACTCCACTATTTGCAAACAATACTGATGGCCCCCCCGCAAAGTGACTTAGCCTTTGCGAAGGCCCATGTGCATGTGGCAGAGACCCTTGCACACTGAGCAAGGGTGAGAAATGGCCCCTCATTTCCACCTCAGAGCAGCTCTTTGGTCCTCCAGTTCTTATCACTATGACACATTATTCCTTGTGTAATGACCACCAGCTCAGAGACAGAATATGGCCAATGTTGGAAAGGAGGCTACATTTGTAATATAAGGATAGATGAGGGAAACACATTACTGTGAATGAAAAGGCTATTCAGCAGAAATCCAGGAAGGAGTGTGCCCAGACATTTTCAGTATTTGGGAATTTAGTAATTGAGATAGTTTCCAGACATATTCCTGGAATCTCTAGGGTCTTACTAAGGTATATCTGATTAGTCTATTAGCTTTGAATGCTTGGTATTTGGAGTTCTTTCCTCCCATGTGAGACTCACTGCTTTTAACTGAGAGCTTGGCAAATTTCTAGGTGGAAAACCCAAATTGCTTTAAGACACACTCATTTTTCACTCATTTTTCATTGGAAGGTTTTCTTTCAGAAAGAAAAAAGTAAACGGTATAAAATTTAGAACCAAGTATCCTAAGATTAAATATGTAGAATTTAATTTTAGAGAAATGATAAAATTATATTAACATGGATTTCTTTGTTTAGATATTGTTTTATTGTACTCAGTAATTTTATGGCTTTATTTATGAGGCTCTAGGCTAACGTTACAAAGAGATGCTTACACAATGCTTTTTAATAGCAACAAGTAACAAATCTCTAAACTAAGAAATATTTAACTATGAAAAATAATAACTTTCAAACATGTACAAATGTCAACAATTGAATTTAGAATGGAACAAATATGTTTACAAAGACACACTTGCCTCAACTCAGGGTCACTGTGGGCCAGAAAAAAAAAAAGAAATCTCCTAACCTGTGCCCTAAAAAAAAAATCTTAGGCCATTCTTTGCTGAACACTTTGAAAATGCCAAGGAAACCAACTAGCGGGTGTCCTAGTTTATCAAGAGCCTGGATAGATGTCCATCTTCTTTATGGAACTGGGAGATGGGCATAAGCATGGTGGACATGCAAGTGTCCTGATGTAGTTTAAAGACAGAAGGGGAACAACAGAGGTAGGTTCAGAAAACCCAGGAAGTAAATTTAAATTCTTCTTTGTCATGGTAGGACAGTTCTCTGTCTGGCTTCCCTGTTGGGCATCTTACAAAAAGCCTAGATATTTCTCTAGGCAACTGGAAAAGGGTAGTTTTTGTTTGTTTGTTTGTTTATTTGTGTAATCCCTAAAGCTTTGGGCTATTCAAAACCAAATTATACACTAACAAAGCTGCTTCTTTTCACATAGCTACAAGGCTTACTTTAGTTTTTTTTAGCCACTGGGGGGCATCCCATAAACCCCCAAAAGGAGAGAGCAATTTTGAAATTAACAATGAGAATCATAGATTATCCGGCTACGGATGTATTTAAATCTTGCTTGAACTGAATTTGGACCAGCTGACCTCCTAAAGTGCCTCCTAAATCCATCTACGTTTCCAATTTCCGATAATATTACACTACAGGTATTCTAGACAGTATCTTTTAAAAGACTGCCCTGTTATATTTTCAGTTTGGAATTTTAATATCCAAAGATAGAAGTCATTTACATTGAAAAGAGAATGTTTGTCTTCACATACAACATATTTACAGAAATCTGTATCACAAGATTCTTTTCATGTTTCTGATGCGTTTCACATAAATTGAGCCATAACCAGCTTAATTTCTGAAATGGAATAATCACTAATGATAAGATACGTTTTGTACTGTCACAGAGTTGACTAAAGCCTGGTTGGCTTGTGATCTAAAAAGAGAGTGAGAAAAAAGGCAAAAGAAAAGGAGTTGTGTGAAATTATGAAAACCCAAAGCTCTTGTTCAATCCATCTTAATGTCTTCTTTCCAGACCATACCTGGAGTTCTAAACAGCCTCCAATTTGACACCTCACTTTCTTGAGTTACAGACCGTTGCATTCCTTAAAACCAGTGACAGTCACAATGAAAGAGAAAAGATTCTCCAGAGGAAGTAGCTGTCAAGGATGGCTAGACTGGAAATTTTACTTATCTTGACAGCGGTTTTGACTGTAATGGATTAACCCCCAGGACTAGTGTTTGCCTCCTTTCGCCTTTTCTACCTCTCCCCCTTTTAAGCAAATATCTGGATCACTATGAGGTTGTTCTATTGTCTGGATTTAGTTGTCACAACTGGGAGGGGGATGCTAATGGCATCAAGTGAGTGAATGTCAGTAATGATACTAAACAGCTTACAATTGTACAGGAAAGTCTCCCCAAAAAAGAATTATCAGCATGTCAATAGTGCCAAGATTGAAGACCCCTGTTTTAGTCCTACCTTACAAATATCAGAGTATGTATAAACTAAGAACAATGATTATTTTGTGACATAACAGAATGCTTCGATTTGTGCTCTTGTCATAATTTAACTCTGTTAAATAAGAAATAAATAGACAATATATTCTTCTGTCAGTAAAATATCCTTCTGTGCTTAGAATATTATCTTCCTGAGTGATAACAAATAAAATTAAGTGTCACAGACTTAGGCATAAGGCCAGTGAGTGAAAATTACTTGCTGCTGTTGGATAATAGTAATTTGCAGCTAACAAAGTCATTCTCAACCCTGGCTACACATTATAATTACTTGGGAAGACTGTGAAAAGTACTGGTGCCAGGACCCTAACCCCTGGAGATGCTGGTTTTATTGGTCTCAGTTTGGGCCTGGGCTTACACGTCACTCTAACTCACCAGGTGGTTCTAACCCACATCTGGGGTTAAGGACCGTTGATTCTAGCTGTGGGCACAATTGCAATGCCAACAGACTTAGAAATTCATTTGAGGGTCCAGATTGAGACTCATTTTGGAATTAGCTAGGTAAATAAAGCAGTTTCAGGAATTTGCTTTGGTGCTGTAATCTTATCCATTTCCTCTGAACAGTTGGGAGTCAGAGGGTGAACCCTAGGATCTCCCTAAAGTCCATCAGTACCCATGAAAGCCTGTATGAAGGACTCCCACAGAGAATCTAAACTCTCAGAATTTAAAAGCAACACTATGAATGCTACATGACCACACTGTGCTAACTTTCTATGTGTTTATCCTTTTTTTGCATTGTTCTTTTTATACCACATGAAGCAGGGAATGGAACCAACTCAGCTCTTGCCTATTAACTGCTCTGTCTAATAGTACATTTTTAACAATGAAGAAGATTTGGTCTCCCCCAAACATAAGGGAGAGCAAATATATTTTCAAGGGCTAATATTTCTTCTCCTTCTCTTCCCATAATCTCCTTGAATGAAAAGGTGGCTTTTCCCTTTGGCACTATTTCCCTCCTTCCAAATGTCAGCCTCCAGTCTAAGTCTTAGCAGTAAATGTGAATATTTTTTCTACAAATTTGGAGGATTCCAGGAGGGAGGGCTTCCTGGTACTGGAGTTGAAATGTCAAGACATGTGTGTGCATGCTGCAGGGAGATGTACAGTAGGAGGAATTAAGTGAAGTAGGGTATGATCAAGGAATTTAGCAAATGCTAGCCCCACTCTCCACAAAGCCTGCCTTTCAAGCCCATTGCTTTGATGCAGGGTCAGGTCCCTGTCCAATCCTGACCTGAAGTGCTAAGTTATGGCTCAGCCTTGAAATGATGCAAAAGAAATTTTACGTAAGGGGAATAATTTAAATGAATTGGTTTAGTATTTGCAAAATTTATTATTCTTATAATAAAAACATGGATATTAACTGATGTTGAGTTGGTCTAACTCAAGAACTGTAGGCGAGCATACTTGTTCAATATTAATTCTGGAAAGAACCAAGGTATACAATAATAGCTATTTTATTTGAAGCATGATTTATATCAAGCACAAAGATAAGATATGCAAATATGATATAAAACAATAGAGAAATATTACTGACTCCTGATAACCCCAGAGAATGTGGCTAAGTCATTTAGGACACCCTATCAAGGCTAGGAGGCCATCTCAGGATGTATTGAGAGAGAGTTGGGGAATAGAACCAAGTTGAACCAAATCACTGAGAGTGTGGAATTCTCTAATGGCCAGCTGACTCTCATTCTATTATATCCCCTGATAATTTTAAGACAACTCTCACTGGGATTGTATGTTAACTGTCATCAAGCACTTTTATTCCTTCAAGTAAAAGTGCTAGTTATGCTTTATGGAATAGTTAGCTAGAAGAAATAGTCAACATAGAACATAGAAACGCAGAGGCCAAAAGGATCTGGGAAAGTGCTAGTCTATTCTCTGACTTAGCTTTCATAACTCCAAAAGAGAAAAATGATTCCCTCAGCTCATCCTCAAGATGTAGAGAAAAAGGAACAAATAGCCTCCTCTGATAACCTAGTCTCTTGGTTACCTTTTAGACATATGCATTTGGGTCTTCTTTATTTTTTTATTTGCCAATATCTGCCTCTGAGATATGATGAGGATGCTAGAAAACCATTATGACTGTAGGAGAACAATATGATCAACTACAAAAAGTAAAAGTTTTGTAGTCAGACAGATCTGAGTTTAAATAACAATGCTAGCACTTCCTCACTGTTGTCTCTGGAAAATTTTTAAATCTTTGAACCTCAAGCTCTTCAACTAGAAATAAAAATAATGGGACACCCACCACACAGCATTGCTGTGAGAATTACAGGCGAGGCACCTGGCAACAACTTGACCATAGAGTTGGCCTTCGATAAATAGCAATTGCTCTGAATTATATTGCATTTTTCTTTTGACCCACGTTTTACTTCATCTGGCTCCCCTCCAAGGATCTTCATGTCCTCTGCTCCAATAACAGAAATGGGGTTTGACTGTGCAGAAGTAGGACTGCGTCAAATGACCCAACAAGGAGTGAGAACCATAACTGGCAAAACTGGAAAGTGTTAGTTCGTTAGGATGAAGAAATTATACGAGGGTTGCTAGGAACCTCCCATTATAGTACTAAAACTATATCAACACTTAGTCCCTGACTTTCGTGGCTCACTCTACCATAGAACATTTCCATGGTTCTTAGAAACTATGTAAAATTCTGATTTTGAATTTTCAAGAGGGGAAAACAATACTGTATCTTTAAATGAACTTGCCTTTAGAATTTCTTTTAGAATTCCTCCCTATGATTGGAGTTCACTTTTTAGTTTTATGTTTCAATATCATATGATATGTTACAAGAAGCACCTTTGTTAAAAAGTGAATGATTCTCTTTTCAAATTTGAGATGACTGGTCTTCCAGACTTCCCTAATTATAAAAGGTTGGCTAATTGATAAAACTAGGATGATAATACTTATCCCAAAAGATTATTGTTATAAGGTTTAAATTAAATATTTAAGTGTATGTAAAACCTGGCATGGACTATGTGCTCAATAAATGTTCATTTACTTCCATCTTCATACCATGGTTACTCACATAAGTTTTTTTACTAACTGCAAATGTTTTGAAGAAAAAGTTAAAGAAATATTAATATTTCTTCAAATTCATAGTCCACGTTGAAGTTTTTTTATCTTGCAAAATTCCTTATAACTCAGAGCTGCCATTAACTTACAGAAAATCTCTAAGGGAGACATGAAGCTAAAACGTAGTACTTTACAAGTCCAATATGCTTCAGTGTTTGGGATTTGCTATCTCAGAAAGTTCTGAATAAGTAACAAAATGTTTGGAACCCTATTAACATTTGGTTTGGATTCTATAAAAAAAAAGCAACTTTCAAAACTACCAAAAACAGTCTATCTATTTCGGGGCAAAGAAAAAAAATCTAGGTAAGTCTAGATTTTATTCAAAGAGGAAACTATTTTTTGCCCTTTAAGATAAGTCTCATAGGGATCAAAACGAAAGTCAATTTAGAGGAAATCTATTTGGAAACATGCTGAATCTCATGCTGGCTCTGGGAGCAGGCAGTGCAGTCTCCACCAGCCCCACCCCCAGGGACTGGGTGACCACAGTGTTTTAACCCTTAGTGGGGTTGTTCTGGGAAGAGGAAAGGACCCATCTTATTCCAGAAAGGCAAGTTTAATATTTTAAATGAATTCAGCGCCATATTTCTATGCAAACACTCCCAACAGAACTTTTATCCTGGGTTAAATAAGAACGGCAGAGGCATTGCTGGTGGGACACAGTGGAATTACTGTGCAGAGTGTACAATGGCTCCCAGGCTGATTGGGAAAAAATGTGTTCAGTTCCTGGACTCAGAAAAACTAATAGTCAACAAAAGTAGTTCCAGATATCCCATGTATACAAAATGCATCTAAATAAATGAAGGTACTGTAGGTAGAGGGGAACAGTGGGTAAATATAAATGTCATGCCTTTAGTTTTAAAGTCATCTTGACTTTTAAAGGCAGTTAGTTAATAAGGGCTTATGCATTTGGAAAGAGTATTGGTAGGGTTAAATACATAATAAAACTGGGGGATCAGAAGTGAAGCTCTTCTAGTTCTGTGGAAAATTCAATTGCCAGAATATTTATTTTAAGCATAAATGTTAATGAGTTAACCATGAGAATAATAGCATAGAATTTTTCCTTCAATTATTTTATTAGAAACAGATAAAATGTAATTTTTAATGAATAAATACATCTGAAAAAATAAAGCAGTCAAGCGTTGCTTTTAGCATGAACATATCCCTATTCTGAAAACTGCCCTGTGTTAATTAAAATTGCAAAATAAGTATTTGCAGCTTTAAAATTATATCTAAGAAAAGATTGGATAACATGATGGGGCCATGACTATGCTAAAAATTGGCTGAAAATAGTAAGAAACAAAATTCAACATATGGTTAAGGTCCCAACAATCTATTTTGAAAAGATGCTAGAGAAAGACTGGAAGAAAATATACTAACATGTTCATACTGGTTGCCCTCAAATGGTGGTGTGATGGTTGAATTTTTTCAGCTTTATAGTTCTATTTCCATATTTCATACAATCTACATGCTTTATTTTTACAATCCTTTGGGGGAATAAAACAAATTTCCTATGAAATTATAATATAGAAACATGCATATTTCTATTTCAATAGAGAGACATTCACATACCGAGAATCTGCCAGCTTTCCATCCTTTTCTTTTTACTTGCTAAATTACTCTAATCATACCAGGATATTTTTTATTTCTTCTTAATCTCAATGAGAATTTTACTTTGAAACAAGGAGATCTAATTTTTTTTTTCCCTACCCTAAAACAGTATTTGTGCTTTTTCTGGAATCCAAATTAGATGTCTTCACCAAACTGATTTCAAAGGCTGTAAAAAAAAACAGCCTCCGCAGAGGCCCTAGCTAGCACAGTCCCTGTTACTTTAAGAGTAGCATGCCGCCTCCCCCTCACACCCACATACTTGTCCTCTCTTTGCACAGCAAGTGCCAAGCAGTGACATCTACTATAGTTTCTAGGACATGATGGTCTCTGCTATACAGGGAAAAAAAGGGAGCGAGCAAGAGAGAAAGAAGGCGGGTGGTGAGAGAGAATGAGCACAAGCCTGACCATGTTCCCAGAGGACGAGTCACTTCCTCGCAATAATCCTGAGATGCTGTTTATGGCTGTTCTGCAGATATGAAGCCCGGAGCTGCAGGACGCAGCCTCCCCGCTGGCTGTCCATTAATCATGAGGGCTGTTACAAAGTGTACACAGAGTGGGAGTTCTGCCTACGAGTGGCCTCTAACTGTCTCCAGCTCAATGAAATGAACCTGTGTGAAAACTTGTTTTATGAGAGATTGGTTTATTTGTAACTAAACTACTTCCTCCGTTATTTGATAAGCTCAAATATTTGCTACTGATAGTCTGAGAGTGTCACATTTATTATCCTGTTTCAATGGTTGCTTAACTCCTTTGGAACTGACTCTGTTAACCCTTTGAGGGACGGCAGTAGCTTTCAGAAGACCAACTCCTATTTTCTTTCAGCAAAGCCAATGCCATCTTTCTGGCAATCGGCATTATTTTAGGCCAACTATGATATGTGAGTCAAAAAGATGCCTTTCTGTTCCAAAACAGAACAGGACAACTGTAGAAAGAGGGGGCTCTGATAAATTCCCTGGAGTTTTTGAAACTACCATGAAAAGGAAGGAAAGGTAATCTGACTTACTAACAGAAACCTAGGACCAGTTCTGCATAGATTAGTATTTCTGAATTCATACATTTTAAATATGTCTCTGATGACTTTCTATAATTTCTTAGATGCCCAAATATCATTTGTGCAGGGCATGCTCTCCCCAAATCCTGCAGCATGCTGCATTTTGACACTTTGCCTTTTGGAGTCTGAGCTCATTTGCATTTGGCAGAACTTGATTTCCTGCTTCTCCAGAGGGGAGTGGTGGTGAAAGCCTTTGCAGTACTCCCTCAAAGGGCTCAAAGGGTTTTCTCCACATATAAAACTATGTTTCCAAGAATTAAATGGGCCAGAATAAGGCAGATTTCATTTGAAATGAAAAAGAAATACAGGCTTTGTTACGTGCAACACATTTGAGAAACCTAGATTGAAACATCTCTCCTGACAGACCTATACTGGGACTATTTTCCAGTTCTCTCGCTCTCCGGTCGGCTACACAGAGCTCTCAGTGAAAGTAGAAGAGGCTAAGGAAATAACCACTTATGTGTGGCAAAATGTTCCAGCCTTGCGGAGATTTTCCCAAAATCATTAGACCCACCAAAATGCTTTCCATTGGCCAGGTCCACACCTTCTGCATCAGATTTTCCGTACTTCTCCAGCCTCCAAGTACTGTCCATTTGTGTTCCTAAAAGAGCCAGTCATTTGTAGCTGAACATATAACCACGTTTACTCTCATAAACTGAGGATCTCCTTGAGTGTTAACCAGAAAAAAAAAAGAAAGAAAAAGAGTTTTTCTCCTAACTTATTTCAAGAAGGTTGGAATGTGAACATCCATATGTACCCACCCCTCAAAAAAGGAGGTGAATTTAGGGCAGCTACACTGTGAGGGCATATGAACATGAAGAGGGCAGGAGAGCCAGGCAAATCTGCTCCACCTTGATGGTGAGTGGGGAGGAGCTGAAGGGTTAATTGTAGGTATCCCCCCTGTGGTCTCTTTGAGGCCCACTTCTTAGCAGGTGGCTTTCCTGTTACTCCTTCCAACTGCCTATCAGTGGAACGAAGACTGACCCTGAGTAATGGCATGAATTGTCATCTGCAGTAGATTTATATTCAGAAATAGTCAACTAATGTGTTGAATAGATTTTGCTGTTTATTTCCCTCATCCCTTTTTTCATCTTAGTTTTATTTTTTAATGGTAGCAAAAAACACATAGCATTAGATCTACCTACTTAACAAATTTTTAAGTGTACAGCACAGTATTGTTAACTATAAGCATGATGTTGTACAGCAAATCTCTAGAATTTTTTCATCTCACATGACTGAAACCTGAAACTTATACCCATTGAATAATAACCTTCTACTTCCCCTCCTCCCGATCCCTGGAAACCACCATTCTACTTTCTGCTTTGATGTGTTTAACTACTTTACGTATAAGTGGAATCACGCAGTATCTGTCTTTCTGTGACTGGCTTATTTCACTTCAAGTTATGTCCTCAAGTTTCATCCATTTTGTAGCATATGACAGGATTGCCTTCTTTTTATAACTGAATACTACTCCATTGTACATATATACCACATTTTCTCTCACTCATTGATGGACATTTAGATTATTTCTACCCCTTGAGTTTTATGAATAACACTGCAATGGACATGGGAGTACAAATATCATATATCTGATTAGGGATTATATTTAAAATACATAAGGAACTCCCAAAACTAGTAGCAAACACGTAACCAACTTTTTTAAATGAGCGAAAGACTTGAATAGACATGCCTTTAGAGAAGACATACCAATGGCCAACAATTGTATGAAAAGATGCTCAATATCAATAATCATCAGGGAAATGCAAATCAAAATGATGAGGAGATATTGCCTCACACCTGTTAAGATTGCCATGATAAAAAAAAATCGTAAGTGTTGGTGAGAACGCAGAGAAATTGGAACTCATGTGCACTGTTGGTGGAAATGTAAAATGGTGCAGCTGCTATGAAGAACAGTACAAAGGTTCCTCAAAAAATTAAAAATAGAACTACCATATGATTCAGCAATCCCACTACTGGGTATCTATTCTAAAGACTTGAAATGAAGATGTCCAAGATTATCTGTACTCCCATGTCCATTGTGGCATCTTGGGGTTGTTAGTTTGTTTTGAAATTCAATCCAAGCAGACCTTGCATGGTATCAAGGGAAATGAAGTGATGATGGGGTGTAAAAGGAATGGAATTCGATTCAGAGACCTAGGTCTGAGTCATAACTCCAACCTTCACTGACAATACGACTTCAACTAGGTCACTTAAATTTCCTGGGTTTTGGTTTTCCTTTTCTTTAAAAAGATTATGATTCCTAGTTTAAGGGCTCTTCTAAGAATTGAATGGAACAACCTGTAGAACAAAATACAAATGTTTGTTGTTTTACTTGAATAAGCAAAACATTAATTTGCTTGTCTTTTTGCCTGCGCAAAATAGAAAAAAATGCAGTCTAGAATTTGAGTTTTCTAGTCTTTATCAATTCTGGATTATTAAGTGGGTAATAACTACCTTTTCATGCCTCTTTTTACCATTTAGATACCCAAGATATTTTATTCTTTTTAAGGTATTTTACTCTTAAGAAAAAAAGTGTACAACAAAGTATATGCATTTGTGTGTATAATATATTAACATATTATCTTTGATGAATCTTTCAAAAATTCTGCACCATTCTTATGTAATAATTTATTTTCATGGTAATTTTAACCTATATTTCTATATTAAAAACATATCTGATAATAGCTATTACTTATCCTCAGCCAGTGAGTCACAGGTTCCAGGGTAGAAGACTAATCAAGGTTGAAATAACCATAAAATGGAGTAAAAAGTTCTGCTAATCAAGTGCTCTGGCACTAACTTCCCAGTGCTACTGCCCATGCTGGGGAGGGAAGGGAGATGAGGGAGCAGAGGGAGCTGGTCCTCCTAAGATGGTCCCTTTAGCTCACACTCTACTTTCTGCAGTTCTGTCTTACATGTTACCACATTGTTTCTGTGGTTCAACATACCAAGTCAGTTCAGTAGCATAATGCTCACTGGAATGTCAGGATCCCTTGGGGGTGTAAACTATATACAGCTAATGTTAATTTTCTGCACACGGTTATATTTCTCCCTTAGCTTGGTAGTGCCTTCCAAGGGTTTCCAGCTTTCCCTTGACTTCTTTTAGTTCACAGTGCCTGATGTATATTGGATACCCATATTGTAAAGGTTGTTTTGTTGTTGTAGTTATTCTTACATTTAGCCTTATATTCATTTCCTTGAGATGGACCTGGCACATCTCGATTCTGCTACTCCCCTGCTCTGTGTCCTTTGTAGTCCGTGATATTATGTGACCTCAGGTTAATAGTTAATATTTGGTATTAAACTTGACCGAGATTTGAATATTGGCCTTTCCATCTATAGTGCTATGATCTTGAATATGTTATCTCACTGAGCTTCAGTTTATTCACTTATAAAGTGGGAATAATACCAATTGCAAATATTTTTGTGAAATTTTATTTAATGAGGTATGTAGAACACTTAGTCCAATGCAGGCCACATGTAGGTTTCTACTTTTTCTTTCTTTCTGAAGCGTGCATTCTCTTTATAATCTTAATAAAAGAAAAACTCAATTATTATGAAGAATGACATAAAATTCCCATTAATGTTAAGATGAAATGAAAAATTTGAAAGATGTTTCATATGTGCTTTCAACTTCTCTGGGCTGAATCTTCAGATTGCCACAGATTCATTTTTATTTTCCTTTGTTATTTCAAAGAAAATTTTTGAGAAGCACTATATATTAGTTGGGATTTTACCAATTGCAAATGATAGAAACCTCAAGTAAAACTCACATAAGTAAAAATATGATATAATAATTCACATTGCTGAAATGCAAAGGGTAGAATGCAAGTATAGCTAACTCCAGCATTTAAACAATAGCATATCGTTAAAAGTAAGATTTTAATAAGCTCCTATTGTCCTTCCTTAACATTTTTTTTCATTTTTTATTTCTCCAATCTGGATCAAGTTTTTCTCTCTCTCTTTCTCTCTCCATTTTCTTAGACAATGTTTTCACTAAGAAAGTTCTCTAAGATCTTAGCAACTCTGACTCCTTCATGTCATCTTTTTCTATTTTGGTTTAAATCCAAACTTTCCCCTAAATGGCCCACTTGTTCCATTTTTATGACACCAGCACTCACTCAAAACACATAAGAATGTTGGAGAAAACCTTTATCTGACAGCATTGTCACTGGAGTGTTTATCTGAGTGGCAGGTAAGGAGTCAGGATTCCTGCTTTTCTCTCCTTTCTGTTCTGTCCTTACACTGCGGTGATGAATAGAGGATAGCCTTGAGTGGAAAAGAAAACAAAAGTTAAAATTTAAGAAATGATCACTATCTTAAAACATTATCCCACTTAATCTAAAGTATTTCACCTAAAGAAATTTGCATATATTTATATATTATTTATATGTTGCCAAATTTCCTGACCATTTCCCTGACTATAGAATGAGTTTCCCAATGGCACAGATAGTGTCTTATTTAATTTTATATTTATTTCTAAAATTTAGCACCATAGCTGACATTTAATGGAAAGTATGTCAATGCATTTTATTTTACCCAGAAATCATAAATATCTGTGCTCCAATGAACACATTTTCAAAAGTAATTTTTGAAAATGACACTCATTTAATTGTGTAAAATGTATAACTGAAAATTTGGCATGTAGAAATACAGAAACTATAAATATTTTTGGCGTTTTAGGCCATGCAGTCCATCTCAACTACCCAACTCTGTCATTGTAGTGTGAAAACAGCCATAGACAATAGGTAGTTGAATAGGTGTTGCTTTATTCCAGTAGAACTTTATTTACAAAAACAGGCAAGATTTGGCCAAGGTCCAGTTTGCCGACCCCAGTTCTTAAACAAAGCAAAATATATACAAGGTAAACTTACATTTTCTAGGTGACCAACCATTCAGGTTGCCAAAACAAAGGAATTTTAGTTCAAAAAGCAGAACAATTCTGGGCAATCTGGGATGAGTAGGTTACTCTTCTTTTCCTAGATTCTCACATTGTTCATTCAATAATTCCTTTAACATTGAGTACCTATCAATATTAAACCAACCCTCAAAGTTTCAAATTAAGACAAAGCACTTACATGCCCTGCCATTAACTGACAATCATATAAAATGTAATTTTGAAAACAATTGTAAAAGGCATTATTTTACCTTATTATTATTTTTAAATTTGGACATAATTTAGTAAACATACTCTAGTAAATATCAACATAAAACATGATAATAGAATATTACTCAAAAAAAAGACACAATATAATAATATAAACTTTTTTGAACTTAACATTATATAGAGGTTCTTCACTTAATCTGTTTCACCAACACATTTTATTCAGGAAATAAATAATTTCTTCCTGTAATAAAAATTCCAAATTAAACTTTAAAAGCCAGAAATTTGAAGATGTTGGCAAATATGCTTAGGAAAATCCCAGTGACTCCATGATTCATCATTTGTATTGAAAATTAGAAGGTGAGAAAATTGAGAGGAAACAAAAATCTCACTAATAAGGATTAAAAACACATGATTCATTTCTTAAACTTTTTCAGAGAAGGAAATTATAGCAAAATTATAGGTCTAACAAACCACGCTTAAGGCATAAGAAGAATTATGGGGGATTGAGAGGCGAAAAGGACCATGCTTAAACTTAAATATCAATTTTATTTAGCATCATTAAAATTAGTTCTTTCCTGCTACAAATGCTTTTAGTTTCTTAAGTCACTATTTAACAGAAAGGGAAATAGAATATTAGAGCATACATATATAAATCAAATGGGATTAAACATGAGAAGGAACTTACATCAAACTTTACATAAAGTTCATACAAAAACATGGATAATATTTTTCCCTGGAAATTAGAAGGGAAGATTCAAGTCCAACAGAAGGATGATATTGTCAGAAGGACACTAGGTGTGTCCATTTCTCTTTGTAATTTGAGTGCTTTGAGAGGGTTTCTGAAACTACGATGGCCTTGAACAGTGTTTTTCTTAGGATATGTTAAAATTTGGGACAGAAAATGACACCAAATTTCAAGCTTAGCATTATATAGTAAAAATGTAGTTATACTAGAATATCTTGACAATGAAATGAATGATTTTTAAAATGTTTAGCTGATTATTGAGAGCATTATTTTGTCTTACTACTTTCAATTTTGGTGCATATTTTATTAAAATGAAAAAGGAGAACCGTATTTTTCCTTAAACAATTCAGGAATAACCACAAAAGAACCTTTAAACTGAACAACATTTTCATTTTACATCATTGCATATGTTGAATAGATACTATGTGTGAAACTGGATGCTTTAGGTGTATATTAAATCAGGGCAAGAGGGTTTGGGTTTTTGCTTTAGAATTTTAATTGCATTCATTTGTAATCCAGTAGAGGAAGTAAACAGCATACTAGTAACATTCATCAATGGGAATAGGGTAAAAAGTGATTTCAATAGAGTCTGGCTGCGTGAGCCTAATCAAATGAGGCCTGCAGTGTTAATGCTCTTTCCCATTCTCTCGGTAATAACAGTTCATTCATGAAAAACTTCATAATCAGTTTATTAGCATCCTTGTCAAAGGTCTAGTAACTTTAATTTGAGAGCCTTTGACTGTGGAAGAAATGGAAGCATGAAAATGTAAAGGGGGCACTTGTGGTCTGAACATGGTCTGTGCAGTTAAGCACAGCCCCCTTCTCCTGCTGGAGAACATCCAAAAGCAACACGGAGAATGGGAAACAAAAATGCAAACTCCATTTCTAGCAAAAGTAGAAGACAGCTAAAAACCCTGTGGAGCCCAAAATAGGTGTAAGGGCTGCCAAGAGCAGGGGAGCCTGAGCAGAGGAGAGCAGGAGCCATATGGGAAGAAGCCCAGAGAATATTCCACGGAGTGGATTCCATAGCAGCAGACCGAGGGCCAGCTCCTGACATATCAGAAAGAGAGCAAAATTCAACTCTGAGAAGTGAGGGGCCCAGTCTGGTTGTTAAATCTAGATCTTCCTTTGCAACACAGGATTGGGGCACTCTGGCTGGCAGCAGAAGCAACCCTGGACCTGAATTGATTTTGAGACACAGAAGGAGATCTAAATAAAGGATCACATACAACAGCTATATGCACGAGGAAGCAGTTTGTCCAATGACAACAGGGTTCAAGGTGGTCTTTGCACTGTCTTGCATCTGCCCATACCCAATCAGCTGGGGAGAAGCAGTAGCCATAGGAATCAATGAACAAAAAATCTGGTGAGCCTGCTACACGGCTCTGGCTCCTCCTCCCCATCTGAAACTCCCACAGTGGTTGGTCCAGAATAACACACCTGTTTCAATGATGAGTTCAAAAGGAAAAAAAAAAGAACGAGATCTATAAATAGACACTACAAGAAAAAAGAGACGATGTAACGATAAGAAACGAATAACAAAGAATACTCACCCTGGAGGCAGCATAGCACAGTCATTAGAACAATGGATTCCGGAAGCGGACTGCCTAGTTACTATGGAGTAAGTGAATTCATATCTCTGTGCCTCATTTCCTCAGTTTGTAAAATAGAGTTCAAGGTAATACCTACTGGATGGAGTTGTTAGGATGACTAAATGAACTAATATTTGTAAAACACTTAGCCAAGTACAGAGTTAGTCCTATATAAATGTTAATTTTTAAAAAACCATAAAACATATAAATTATGACTAAACACTTATCTTCATTTTAAAAAATGTTTTAATGGTGAATTATTAAATGGTCTATGGAGGAAGACACTAAGCAGAAATACAGTAATTAAAGCAAATAATGGAGGAAATGAAAAATTAGCTAGCATTGCTCAGGAAAATGGTGGGGAAAATAATCTCAAAAATAAAGGCAACATTAAATAAATTGCAAAGGTGAATAGACACTGCCAAAAATACAGTAAGGATACAAAGTGTATAAGTTAGTAAAGTGACAAAGTAAAATTAAAATAGGGAAAATGTCCAAAAGAATTGAAGATAGAATGACAGCTACAGAAAACAGGCAAAAGAAATACAACATAGACATTGGAGCCCTTTACTCAAAGCATAAAATTAAAATAATGCAACAGAATAAACATTTCAAAATGTAATTGAAGAAAAAATTTCTGAAATATGAAATTATTTGAATCCACTATTTGAAAACATGCACTATGTATCAGGGAAAAATTACTCAGTGTTGTCAATAGTGAGACATAGCCTCATATACTAACAAATTTTGAAGATAAAGCCTTTCTTGGGTAGCAAGCCAAAGGATCGGGTTACTTATGAAGGGAACAAAATAAGGCTGAATATAGACTTCTACACAATATCCTTCAGTATCAAAAAAGAAACCCCAACAAAATCTTTTAGGAAAAAAAAAAATTGCAATTTTATGCCCAGCTAAATTGCTATTTGAATATAAAGGTAACAAACTGTATTTCTCATATAATAACTCATAACTCAGGCAATATTGTAGATCTAGTAGAATCTGCTAGAGGACAAAAGGAGAACTGTGGATAAAAGACTGGTGCAGGTGGCGAGAATTGACTATATGTTCCTATACAATGAAGATCAAAACAAATGTACACACTAGGGTGATGGAACAGAGGTAAATTGTGTGCACGTGTGTGCATATGTGTGTGTAGTTTGAGTAATAAAAATGTTGAAGGAAAGAAAGAAAGCAAGCAGAAAATAAAGAGTGCTGATTTCTCATCTATATCAACCAGGAATCAAAGAATATTATTTAAAGTTAACAAACCAAGTAATAGCAGTATAATTCTATTTAACAAACAAAAACAAATACCAAGAAAATTCTTGTAATTGATTAAAATTGGGTGGTAGAAAAGAAAGGGAGGAAGAAAAGGAAGATAACAAAATATGTTACTTTCATCATTATCCACGGTAGGAAAGTAACAAATATCTATGGAAATAAAAGCCTAGGGGTATAATATAAAGTAATAATTATAAAGGTAACTACTACAAAAATATAATCCTTATAAAACATAAGAAAAAATTATGTGGCCCCAAAAAGCAGAGGAAAAAAACTTTAAAATCCAAACTTTAAAGATTTTTTAAAAGCTAATAAAATAGAAAATATGGCATAAAATTATGCTAAACCAAATCTAAGCACATTTTTATTGCATTAAACTGACTTATTAAAATTTTTTAAAAAGGTGTTCATGTTGGTGAATAATACAAAACTCAAGAGAAGCATCCAAAACAGAAAGATTTTCAGAAATATTGAAAAGAAAATACAAGCATTGATTGAGTAAAGGAATTAAGTCACAGGAATGCTTATGGCATAATCCCCTTTATAAGAAATTCAAGGTAAATAACATACTATCTCAGGAGACCTACAATGAGGAGTTAATTATAAAGAAAGGCAAGGTCTTTGATCAAAAAGTCAGGACAGTGGGTATCTCTAAGAGATAAGATGAGGGAATGGATTCGGAAGGAGCTGAGAGAACTTGAAAGGGCTGGCTTGTTCTGAATTTAATGTAAAAAGATGTAATCATTTTGGAAGAAATTTTTTTTTTTCCTCTGTGGAAGAGTCTCTTTCCTAAATACAGACTTAGACTATAATATGCTTGAAACATTAGTGCTTATTTTGGCAGGATTGGGGGTGTGTGTGTGTGTGTGTGTGTGTTCTCATTAAGCTATTCCCTCAAAAGATTAGGTGCAGAAACCTAAATGAGTACAAAGTAGATACAGAGATGGTATCTTCAACTCATGTTAAGGTTGTAGGAACTGAGACTTTTCCCTACTGAAAACCAACCTGGATTGGACAATTAATGTTCAGTATACAACATTATTTAAACCTGAATGAGCCAGATTTTAAAAATCATACTCTCAGATTTTTTTTTCAGGCATATTTTATGAGCTCAAGTTCAGGTCATATCCCTGAGGATGAATTTAGTACTACATTTAGGATATCGAGCTATTGGTAGCTAGCTGGAGCACCAGTCTTTAAGATGGGCTAAATCATCAATAAAATAAATAGAAAAAGGTTTGATCATATCATACAATTCTTTTCAGGACTGGTGAAGGGGATAGTCTTGCTTCTGACAAAATAGACAGCAACTTTGAGTGAAAAAAATTTTAAGTTTCTTGCCTATAATGCCAAATATGTATGAATATTATTTTATATTTAAACTATGTATTAATCTTCTCCTTTGAACTTAAGACATTTACTACTTTTGTTAATACAAAATTGCCTCCACTAAATCAATGTGGAACATGTAAACTAGATTGAAGACTAGCCAAAATTTTAGCTTTTCAGGAGTTCTGCATGGCTTCATGGGGTTTTGGTAAGGGTGAAAATTGACCTCCTGCAGGGAATTAAAATGCCCTTTTGTCAATCATCCTGAGAAGAGTGAATTCCTGAAGGGGAAGGGAACCTCTAATAATAGGTGTTAGCCTAGAGTGAGAAAAAAACTACCTCCCTTCTTCTACCAATTGTTAATGAGTTAGCTTCTCAGGTACAGAACCAGGTACAGGTGCTTGTCTTGGAGAGTAGTGACCTGATGCCTTCCACATAGCAGCAGCCTGAGAAGGATGCCCAGAGGAGGAGCTCTGTGAGGGGCTGAGGACTGTGGATTCTAGTAGCAACTGAAGCTAGCTAGCATCCAGTTTTGTTGCCTTTCAGTTTTCCTCGAGACTTTAGTGGTCTTGTTAATATTATAACAATGTCTCAGCTCATGCTACAGTGAACTATGGAAGGAGTAACTGCCCAAACTTGGGTAAGGTGGTCTAGGAAGGAAGAAAGGAGCAGGAGAGAAACTTGGTCTAAAGATGGAAAGAAGTTACCTTCCAAAGATGAGCAGAGGTCCTAGCCCGTGTGGAAAAGAATGGAGCTGCAATATGAACCCAGGCAATAAGACTCCAAAGCCCTTTCTCTTAATCTCTATTTTCAACTTCTTCTAAATTGGCAAAGGTTGGATTCCCTATGGTCAAATGGAACACCAGATCCACTAAGGAGATCTGATCAGTAGAGCAAAGTATGACATTACAGGCATGTGAGAGAAAAATAGAAGAAACACTGAGTCTCAGAGAAATTAAGTAACTGGCCCAAACTTGCAAGAATTTGAGGCCAGGCCCTTTGGACTCCAAAGTCCATGCTCCTAACAATTTTGGTAAATAATATCTTCTCTGCCTCACTCACAGGGGTGTTGTAAGGATCAGACAAGTACAATTTTTCAAAGACTTAAGTAACTATACAATGTGATGTGAAACTATGTTATATTATACAGCTACAGCATACTGGGATTCACTGTAGAAAAAGTGAAGATATCTAAATCACAGTAGGTACAAATTGGTTGGAATGTAATTAAATGTTCCCATTTCCTGCCTTCTTGAGGACAAAAACAATTTCAGCCCAAAATCATTCCCCAAAGGTCAGCAAATTCATTCAAGGTCCTATGCCTTTCCTGCTCCCCTGCCCCAAACCTCCTTGCCCCTCAAAATCATATTCACATTATGAAGCCTACTTGAAAGTCACTTCCCCTGGAAACCCTTTCTTTTTTAGTGAAGAAGATATGCAGAAAGCAGAGATAGGCCCAAAGCTAGGCCTCTTGCACCAAACAGTAAGCCAAAGTGTGAATGCAAAGGAGAAATTCTTGAAGGAAATTAGAAGTGCTACTCCAGTGAACACATAAATGAAAAGAAAGAGAAACAATCTTATTGCTGATAGACGTTCAGCATCCCAAATGTAAAAATCCAAAATCCAAAACGTTCCAAAATCTTAAAATTTTTGAGCACCAACATAAGATTCAAAGTAAATGGTCACTGGAGCATTGAATATTTCAGATTTTCAAATTTGGATGTTCAATTGAAAAGTATAATGAAAATATTCCAAAAATCTAATAAAATCAGAAATTTGAAGTACTTCTGGTCACAAGAGTTTCAAATAAGAAATATTCCACCTGTATGGAGAAAATTTTAGTGGTCTGGATAGATCAAAGCAGCCACAACATTCCCTTAAGCCAAAGCCTATTTCAGAGCAAGACCCTAATTCTCTTCAATTCAAAGAAGCAGCAAGTGCTGATGTAGAAGCTGCAGCAAGTTATCCAGAAGATCTAGCTAAGATAATTAATGAAGGTGGCTACATTAAACAACAGATGTTCAACGTAGATGAAACAGCCTTCTATTGGGAGAAGATACCATCCAGTACTTTCACAGCTAGAGAGAAGAAAATTCCTGGCTTCAAAACTTCAAAGGACAGGCTGACTCTCTCATTAAGAGCTGATGCAGCTGGTGACTTGAAGGTGAAGCCAATGCTCAGTAACCATTCCAAAAATCCTAGGATCCTTAAGAATTATGCAAACCCTACTCTGCTTGTGCTCTATAAATGGAACAACAAAGCCTGAATGATAGCACATCGTTTACAGCATGGTTTACTGAATATTTTAAGCCCACTGTTGAGATCTACTGTTCAGAAAAGAAGATTCTTTTCAAAATATTATTGCTCATTGACAATGCATTGGTCACTCAAGAGCTCTAATTGAGATGTATAAGAGTAATGTTGTTTTTATGCCTGCTAACATAACATCTATTCTGCAGCCCATGTATCAAGGAGTAATTTCAAATTTCAAGTCTTGTTATTTAAGAAATACATTTCATAAGGCTATAGCTGCCATAGATAGTCATTCCTCGGATGGATTTGGGCAAAGTAAATTGAAAACTTTCTGGAAAAGATTTACCATTCTAGATGCCATTAAGAACATTCAAGATTCATGGGAAGAGGTCAAAATATCAACATTTATGGGAACTTGGAAGAAGTTGATTCCAACCCTCATGGATGACTTGGAAGGGTTCAAGACTTTATAGGAAGAAGTAACTGCAGATGTGGTGGAAATAGCAAGAGAACTAGAATTAGAAATAGCACCCGAAGATGTGACTGAATTGCTGCAATCTCATGATAAGAGTCGAACAGATGAGGAGTCGCTTCTGACAGATGAACAAAGAAAGTGGTTTCTTGAGATGGAAACTACTCATGGTGAAGATGCTGTGCACGTTGTTGAAATGGAGACAAAGGATTTAAAATATTACATAAACTTAGTTGATAAAGCAATGACAGAGTTTGAGAGGATTGTCTTCAATTTTTAATGAAATCCTACTATGGGTAAAATGCTGTCAAACAGCATCGCATGCTACAGAGAAATCTTTTATGAAAGGAAGGGTCCACTGATACAAACTTTATTATTGTGTTATTTTAAGAAATTGCCACAGCCACCCCAACCTTCAGCAACCACCACTCTGATCAGTTAGCAGCCAACAACATTGAGGCAAGACCTTCCAGCACCTAAAAAATAATGACTTGCTAAAGCCTTAAATGATCATTAGCACTTCCCAGTAATAAAGTATTTTTTAATTAAGGTATGTATAGTTTTTAGTCATAATGCTATTATACAGTGAATAGACTATAGTATAATGTAAACATAACTTTTATATGCACTTGGAAACCAAAAACTTCATGTGACACTTTGTTGAGATATTTGCTTTATTGCCATGGTCTTGCCATGGAACTGAATTTGAAATATTTCCAAGATATGCCTGTAGTTCCCTGATGGTCATTTGGGTGGAAGAAATCATATACTAATTGTCTAAATTTTAAGATATATTAGTTAATATATTGAGATGGAGATTGCCAAACATTTGTTGAGTTTCTATTTTATTCAAGTTTCTAATTTCATTTTCTCTATGCCAACTGTTATAAACCATAGATTGACAAAGGTATTTGCTTTTGTTGGAGAGGAAGAGTTGAGTAAATTGTTAGCAAGTCGGAGGCTAGAATATGGGATAACAAGAAGAGAAATGTAGGTAGATGTGGAAGAATGTCAGTGTTCTGTGATGGGGGTGGGCTGAAGCCAGAGTGAGGGTGCACTGACCAGGAGCAGGGCTCAGGAAAGCGAAGTGCGGTTGGTACCAGGCGGAAGGCTTGGCTGTGCAGTCAGTGAGGTTTTTTCTCCGGCCTTGCATTTCACTACCAATGATAAAGGGTATCACTGATGTTAAATACTCAGATGGATCTAATCCAATCACCACTGAAGAATTTTACCAGAAGACAGATAACAGTTTATAAGATATTTAATAGTCTGGTAATCTGGTTTCTCAAGAAAAATACCGTAAAAGTAGTTGTTAACAGAAAAACCAAATATGCAGAACAATTCCAGGAATCATGGAAGCTGAATGAAAGATATAATTTAAGCCCCAAACTGAAATACATCATTTATTAGACCTCATTCTTTGATCTTTAAACCCAAAGTTCTGTATTCATTGAGATATTCCAGGAATATTCTAACCACAGTTTTAAAATTGTTTTGTCAATATATTCTCCTGATAGTTCATAAAAGCCTTTTGTGGGAAGGATCAAGATTTCAAATCATCTTTATTTTACAGCTGTGGCAATACCAAGTGAAAAGGCATAAGGAGCTGGCCTTGGTCTCTAGGATACAACAGTTTCAGGTTGTGTTTACTTTAATTGTAGCTGCCCAGTCTGAGAAGTTCATGTCAAACAGATGAGCACTTTTTTTCTAGGCAGTATGCTGACTTTTCATAGGCTCAGGATAAGGTCTGATGAATACACAGCATTGCAGGACTGTGGAGAGTTTGTGATTAAAATAATTCTCGGAACTTCCTGTTGCCTGTGACAAAAAGAAAGACGGTGAGAATAGAAACCTATAAGCTTTAAAATTAAAAAAAAGAAAAGAAAAAACATTCCAACTATCATTTAAGGCCATGCCAAACCACCTACTCCATGGAGCCCATTCTCTCAATCATTGATAATCTACCCTTTTTTTTTTTTTACTCTCCACAGCATTTAGTTGTTTTCCCCCCCCAAAACCTTCTCTTTCCTTTAAAATGGCAGTTTATTTTAATGACTTTATGGTTACTTACTTAAACATTTCCGTTTCTTATACACTATACTCATTTCAATTCTAACCTCATAGAGCATATGAGCTTGCTGATGTATTTATTTACCTCTGTGCCCCTTGTTGTGCTTTCTAGAATGTTTTTTACGTAGGACTTCCAAATGTATTTTAATTACATCATAGAATAAGTGTTAAAGGATTTGATCTGTTAATCCTAAAACAATTCCTGATTATGTCAATTCATGGTAATCAGTTTCTTTTAAGGAATTGAAAAGTTAAAATAGTCTAAAAATAATTTTATTAACTTATTTATTTATTCAGAAGATTTCATTGCCACTTACTATATGGTAGGCAGTAGGGATACAGCAGAGTATAAGAAATAAAAGGTGGGTTTGTTTTGTTTTGTTTCGTTTTGTTTTTACTTTTCCTTGGGTAATTAGAAATTAGCCCTTACTAGTTCAGGACTGTTTTAAGGAGCAAAGCTTCATCTAATTCAAATTCACAAATCAATGTTTTAGTTTGTATACCCATTCATTAGATTGATGACCTGGATGTCCTAGGTAGAAACAAAATCTAACAGTGTTTTAGCTACTGTGAGGTGAAGATTTTCAACAGGGAATGGATAACTTAACAATAGCATCATAAATGGTTTCTAGGCAGAAAAAAGAAATCATGAATGATAAGGGGAGAAATGACATACACTAGCTCAGTCTATTCCTTCTTTTATTAAGAAAATAACAGATTTCTCAAAAGCTCATCCCAGGAATATTCCAGGCATATGTCATGGCCAGAAATGGATTCTGCAGCTACCTGGTGTTGCAAAGATATCTGAGGAGGTAATAAATTTTAATTGAGCATGGAATCATCCTGAACAAAATTGGTTTGTTTTTGTTTCATTTTAAGGAAGAAAGGAGTATATTAGTTAGCATACAGGCTAAGATGCTAAAATAAAAAGGCTCAAACTGTAGTAGTTTAACAGTGTAGAATTAAGTGGATACTCTGAGGCTGGTGGATGTCTCTGCCCTCTTCAACACATGGCCCCCACTTCTAAACCTAAGATAGCATTGCAGTCTCAACATTTCCCAACATCTGGAAAGGGAGAGGAGACCAGAGGAGCATGCATGTAGGTATTTTAAGGATAAGCCCTACAATGGCACCCATTAATTTTATTGACAAATTATTGTCCATAACTTAGTCATATGGCCATTCCTAGCTCCAAGCGAGGCTAGAAAATGAGGTGTTTAGCTGGGCTTCCATATGTCTAGCTGAAACGCTATTAATTTGGAAGAAGGAGAAAATGGATACGGGAAGGGCAGCAAGAAATTTTGCCAAAGACCTCTCTTTTCCCTTTGTGCTCTCAGGGACCCTGCAGTTAGCAACTTCTAGACAAAAATCATTCAACAATCCAAAACATACTGATGTGTTGGCACTGAGCTTTTGGTTCTCTATCTTATACAAATATATAATCAATGAGGAAAGGAGCCACTCATTCACTCCTTTATCTAATCATTAAATACTTTCTGAGCACAGAATTTCCAGCTGAGATCCAAAGAACTGAGACCCAAAGAGAAGAATATTGCAGAAAGACAAGCAGAAACAGTGCATGCAGGTATGAATGGCCAAATAAGCTCAGAGAAGGATAAGACTGGTTTGTGTCTTATCACATAGGACAGCAACAAGAGAAAAGGTCGAAAGGTAGGTTGAAAAGAGATGCCATCCTGTGGAGTTGGGATTTATTTCTTTAAGCAATGCAAAGCTATGAAACGTTTGTAAATAAGAGCAGCATTACCTGAAACGGGTTTTTGGAAGATTACCCTGGCCACAGTGCAAATATTTGCTGCTCAGTGGGACTGAAGTTGAGTGGGGATTCGTAGCATTGCAATAGTCCATGTGGGAGGTGATGAGGGACTGTACTCGAGGGAAGAATGCAAATGTGGGCGACACAGATGTAGCAGGGACAGGACTTAGCAATTCTCTGTATCTGAAGAACCAGGAGGAGATGGAGCGAATCAGACTGGCTAACCTGTATGACCAGGGATTTGGTAGTGATGTTAGCTGGAAGATGGAAATGCAGAAAAAGGAACATGTGTGTGGTGGGGGAACGGTGAATTCAGTTTCTAACTTAAGTTCGAGATCACATTCGGGGGTGGGGTGCAGTAACTATGATACGTGACTAATAAAAATGAGCATTTTGTGCTATGCAACAGTTTGCACTGTGGGTATTCTCATACGGTTCTGGGAAACTCTCCCAACTCAACATTTGGCTGCAAGCATTGTAAGCCCTTGAGATTTGTTCAGGAAATTTCCTGTGCTTATAACTGTACTTTGAAAGTGCACACCCAGGAAAAGACACAAATTATAATGCTCTTTGTAGATTCAGGGCTATGCAATGCTGGCAATAGGTCTGAAGAAGCCTGGAGCCCTCTAACAACTTGCTCTAGGACACACTATATGAGGACATAGAATCCATAGACAATACAGACCCAGGATCCACACATCATCAACGACTCCATCATAAGAATTGAGACTCAGCCCCTAAAAGGTAGAAACACATGACTTATACATAAATGTATACCATGATGGAAGACTAACATCATAGAGGATTTGTCCTAAATCAAGCTCTATCTTTCTTGCCATGTCTTCATATACCATATCTGACTTAGGCCATGTACTCCCTGACATTCCCTGATCTATTCTTCAATTTTTCCTATCCTTTTCCAACTTAGGTGTTTCTGCTTTCCCCTACTGCTGGACTCACATTTTGGCTCACCCTGGGTCTCTCTTTGTCTGGTTGGCTGCATTTGGAAGGACCTTGCCGGACTTGACCTCTGGCTATGCTCTGAAACTGTTCTCTTAAAAAGTGCTCCCAAGGGCACCCAGGGAATGGTCCTGCCAGCCTGGCAATGCCACCTTTCAACTTGTGCTTCAGTGCCAGCCACATTGAAAAACAAATAGCCATGTGTACTCGGATGCCAGCACACTTAAATTTTTAAGAGTTGTTACCTCTGAGTTTGGAACTAATTTTGTCAATCATTTATTAGAGTAATATCATATAGTTAGATTTATCACCAGTAAGTCTATGGGGTATCCTCAGTTTATTTTATTCAACAAATTTTATTATAAACACGGATCCAGGAATGGTCTTGGACAATGAGATTACATTGATGAAAAGACACACTGATTGCCCTCAAAGGAACCATAATCATAGGCCACCAGTAAATTAACTATATTAGTTATAATTGATTAAGAAGACTTAATAAATGAGAAAGTCCAAACATGCTAATTTCATGAGCTTTGCTCTTGCCAATAAAACATGCATCATACTACAGCAATGACTAAAACAGCGGTTTTTAAAGTTTGTTCAGGAACCTCTTGGGGTTGGGGGGGGTCTCCCAATATATTTCAGAAGGTCTTCAGGTCAACATCATTTCCATAATCAGATTTTTTTTTCACTCTTCTCTCTCCTCCTATTAGTGTCACATGCAGTTTTCCAGAGGTTACACGAGGCGTGATATTGCAACAGTTTGAATGCAGAAGTAGATATGAGACATTATCTATTAGCTAGACATAAAAGAGATTTTTCAAAATGTTAAAAAGTATTGTTTTCACACAAAAGAAGAAGAAAGAATAAAATTGCATTTCTTCTTGGCAATCTAGAAGAACTTCAAGGAGAGGGTGAGGACTAGATTCTTTAACCTTTGCAACATCACTAACTATATATTTTAGTTTATACCTACTTCCTCAGGAGCAAACGTACAACATAAGAATATTCCAAAATATGAAGTAGGAAACAAATGGGTATTCCTTTAAGTTCAATAGTCAAAGAGCGAATAAGAGGTCAATGCTGACCCCCCAGGCAGGGCCCCGCTGAGATGCTTTTTGATCTGAACAATAACTCTATTGTGATTAACACAATCACTGCATATATTCTTTTCTCAATTTATGGGCACAAGTCCCGTGGAGTCAAAGGGACTTCAGTGCATGTGTCAAGGGAATATCATAGCCTGGACTATTAACATATATATTGATCAAAACCTACTTTTTACAAAAGGATCTCTATATTTTTTAATCTGTATAAGCTTGCAATTTTATATTTCAAATAAAAAGTTTTATTTGCACATACCTATAATAAGAAATGTTGCAAATTCTTTTGAAATGAGGTTGTATATTGACAGCATTCAGAGTATGCTGAATATACGCATTAACTCCAAATTTGTTCCCAAGAAATCAATAAACAGAAATTGCTGTTACATGAGACAGAAATTTCCTGTGAAAGCCAGAATGATTTTAACATTTGAATAATAAAAGTTTCTATTTAAATGTCATTTTGCAGTTCAAGTAGAGCTTTAAGTCTGCACAAAAACGTGTACATATATATTCATAGCATCTATATTCACAATAGCCAAAAATAGGAAATAATCTAAATGTCCATTAAGAGGTGAATGGATAAAATGTACATCCATACAGTGGAATGCTACTCAGCAATATAAAGAAGTGTATCACTGTTACAACAAATGAATGAATTCCAAAATCATCACGCTGCATAAAAGAAGCCAGACACAAATAGTACATGCTGTATGATTTCATTTATATAAAATGCTAAAAACACAAACTAATCTCTAGTGACAGAAAGTAGATTGGTGGTTTCAGGATGGTAAGGGGAGGAGGAGGAAGAGGAGGGGTGAACAGCAAAAGTGTATGAAAAATCTTTTGGAGTGATGAAAGTATCCTGTGACTTGACTGTGGCGATGGTTTCGCAGGTGCAGACTTTGTTAGAACTCATAAAACTGCGTTCTTGAAATGGATTCAGTTTATTGGGCATAAATTATACCTCAATGAAGTTGATTTTTAAAATGTAGTTTCACACAAATAACCTCATTTGATCATCTAAACAATCCTGTGACATAGGAGGGAAAATTGTGGTCTTATTTTGTGAATGGAGAAACAGCAGCTTGAGAGATGCAAAGGTTTGCCCACGGCTGGTAACTCTGAGAGCTGGAGGAGACAGTTGCAAAAGGTAGTGACTTTTACATTTTTTCATGTGACCTTTTCTTTTTGTTATCTTTGTCATGTGCAATGTTCTGCAGAAGTCCATTGTGTAGAACAGGAATAGCTGGGCTGCTCTGATTGGAGCAGAGATGGGGATGAGTGTGGGCAGGAACGGGGCAGAGGGGAGGCAGAGATACAGCCACAGGATCGTACAGGGTCTGAGCCCCCTGAGGTGACGGGAAAAAAACATGGATTCTGAACACAGACTTCTACTCCGCTACTTTCTAGCTGAAAGCCTACATTTGCACGAGGTAAATGTATTCACAGAATTAGTCACATAGAATTTTTCAGTGCTTATGCCATTTACTTAGCTCATGTGTCGTATAGTTTATTTGTTGTATTTTAGCTTTCTGTTAATTTACTGCTTAAGATAATGTAACAATATTTAAGTTTATTTGTTGTATTTTAGTTTTGTGTTAATTTACTGTTTAACGTAATGTAACAATATTTAAGTATCTTTGGGTACTCTCAAGAGTGCTGGGGATGCAGATGGCTCCACTCAACAATGTGTCATGAAACGAATTACCTGGGAAAACTCATGAAAGTTAGGCCCATCGTGTTATATCAGCGACAGCAAGGAAATCACTAAGCAAAACCCCGCCTTATCTTCGATTCCTGTCTCTCCCATATGTAGTCAGTCCCTGCAACAGATTCACCCAACTGAGTCTCACTTGAGCAGTTCCAGTTCTTTTTAGCTCCACGGTCCCCAGCGTCAGTCAGAATAAGCAATATCCTTCTGCTGCACCACAGCAAAGGCCCAGCTCGATCCCCATCCAATCCACTCCCCACACCGTAGCCAAAATAATCATTCCAAAAATGAAGTCAATTCCTGCCATTCCTCTCTATAAAATCCTTTTTGAGGCTCCCTATTCCCTTCGGGAAAACGTCCAAGCCTTTTCTTAGGGTTTGCAAGGTCCTAGTGAACTGGATTGTACTTGTCTCTCAGCAACATCTTTTGCAATGAGCAACCTTACACTCTACTCTTTAGCAAAATGAAACCTTTTCAGTTCCTCAAACATGTGACTTCTGGGCTTTCAAACATGTTACTACTTCCTCCCCCAAACATCCTTCCTCCCTCCTCTTCATCCAACCAAAGCCCACTCATGCCTCACCTTAGCTGTCATTTCTTTTGGAAGCCTTCCTTCGTGTCCTACATTTTGGTCAGGTGCTCCTCCCAAGGCTGACTTCTCCTCACATAATATGTTTATCACAGGATTATAATTAACTATTTGTGCGTGTTACCGCCCTCAGAACTATAAACTCTTCGACAGAAACACGTCATGTTTTTTCACCATTTTCTTTGCAGTATCTGGCATAGTGCCTGACACAGATCAAACACTCAATGAATATTTCTTGAATGAATTGACCTAATAGGCCATACAAACGGCCAGAGTGGGTGGCCCTAGATTGCTAGATGGCACCAGATTAAGGTCACATATTTGCTGCAAATGGGCCACATTGCTTTCTTCCAAAATGAAGTTAACAGAAAATGAGTGTGGGCTCATGACTCAACATCTCTTATGGCTAAATATTACATGGAATGGCTAAATTTAGTTCAAAGCCAAAATTTTTAATCCTTATAAGAAGAATATACAGAAACACTATCTTTCCAAGGTATTATTTTTTCCTTGGAAAGGAAAGATGGGTCTTCTAGAATTTTAATCCATAAAGTACTTCTACAATTAGCTTTAAGATTTGCTATTGGTAAAAAGACCCTGTCCAAGGAGACTAATGCACCAAGGTTAAAGAGGAAAGATACTGGTAAGCTTTAAGCATGTTAGGATAATGGGGCCCAACATGCGTAAATTGCTTTCAGATGAAAGGCTCTAAGCAATTGTTAAATTATAAATATTGAAAAAAAATTCTCTGCATCCAATCTAGAGAAGAAAAGGTTTCCATTTGTACAGCAAATTAGATTCAGGTATTTCTGTAGGTCAGCATTTTTTTTTTCTTAAGCAGGGGAAGCTCTTCTGGTGCTTACGGCATCTGATTCAGAGATGGAAGGGTGACTGTGGAGGACTTTGCCTTGCACTTGTCCCACAGCAATTACATTGGAAGGGGTCCTAGACTTGTGGGGTGTGGGATGTGGGATAAATTTGGAGAAAGACCACAATGTGTAAACAAAACCTGCCAGTTTTCCAAAATACCTAACCACAAGATTTCACATTTTGGCAGCTTAGAAAGAGTCAAATGTGCTTTATTCTGAGAACAAATTTTATTCTCAGCAGGGAAAATTATGAATCCCAGTTCAAGGAAGCAGCTACCAATAACCAAAGTTAAAGGAATTAAAAAATACAGCCTATGTAGTAAAACTTAGCAAGCCCACATTGTGCGACAATATTAATCAAGAAACTGAGGACATCAGCAGAATCTTTGGAGGGTGTGTATATTTACAAAACCCTTTAGGTTAAGAAATCCTATGGAAGGAGAGTTATTTCTGAAGACAGATCATTAGCATTAAACTACTTACTTTATGTTAACAAAATTTTCTAATTTATGGCATCAATTGAATAACAATGTTTGAATCTTGGATTATATGATTTTTAAGTGTGCAATGTCTTAACAAGCTTGTGTTTTATGTCATTGTTATATGGCCCATCATATTCCTAAGATAATCAGAAGTCAAAAATTAGATAATTCATTCCAAAACATTACTATAGTTTTCCAGAATTTCAATATTGTTGTTGGTCAGAGAAAACAACTTGTTCAAATACCAAATAGGTATAAAGTTGTACAACACTCATGCCTGTAGGTGCTATTGGAAACTCACATTGAAACATGGCTAAGGGCACTGTTCATCTCTGCCTTTTGAAAGGAAATGGCCTATAGGCTCTCTCCCTCAGCAGAGGCCTTCAGAGCCGTCTAACCAAGTCTGCTCAGGTCAGCTGACTTTAGGGATGCTGATGGCACTGCTTTGATCAGTTTTCAGTCAGAGAAAAGGGTAAGTATGGACTAGGTGGTACCTTTGCTGAAGTTTGAGGTTCAGAAGTGGGTCTTTGATAAACCCCGTGAAACAAGCAGAAGAGGGGAGCAACTCTAGTTACTGTCTCAGAAGAGAGTTAGGAACAATAGATCAGGGCCAAGCAGCATAGATTTATTAAAATCCTGTAGTGATTCATTCACTGATTCTCCCATTCATTCAAGAAATATATGCTAAGTGCTGACCATCAACCCTTGCCTGGTATTAACCTGGTCTGGAATTGAGGATACAATAGTGAACAGGAATGAGGCAGTCTCTACCTTCATGGAACCTCCTGTCCAGCAGGTGTGTCATACAGGTGCATTTGTGCATGCAGACAAAGATAGAGAGACAGAGAGATATAAAACTTAGAATTCAAATCGCCCCCCGTTTTTGGCAGGAACCCCAAAGAGTTGGAGAGAAAGAGAGGGCCACACTCCCACCTTCCCACTGTGGAAGTGAATGGGAAATAATCATTCCTTTCCCATTTCCCAGCAGCCAAGACCAGACATGTCCTCTCCCAGGAATCTGGGCTTCGACTGTGTGTGACAATAGCTCAGAAGCGATTAGAAAGTCTTCAGTAGGGTTGTACCAACAAAGTTCTGAATGCAGCAGTCTCAGTGGTGAAGTTCTAAACAGACAGGAACCCTGGCGTGGTCTGGCTCTTCTTTCAGTGGCCTCGCCTCAGGCTTCCTGCCAATTTCCCTTCCTGATTTCTCCTCAATTTCGTGCATCTCTCTCCTACACCTTTTAATTCTTCAGTTCAAGAAAGTTGACGTCTGATATCCATCAATAGTAGTGACTAGTAGACGGGGCTCCATTAAACAAATAGTGCTGGCATTATTAATTAATTCCAGTCATGGTAAGTGCTATTAAGGAAAGGTATATTTGTCTTTTGAGTACCAACCAAGAAGATATTTGGGAAGCCTGAGACCCATGCCACAGATAAGCTAGAGGAAAAGATCCCCTGAGAGAGCAAGGGAACGTTAGAAGTTACTGCAGGGGAGAAAAGCATGAAGACTCCCTGGACCCAAGGCAAAAGAAGAAAGGTCAGAGCTGGGATTCAACATGGGTCTGCAAAAATGAACCACAGAAAGACCTATGTAGGGTTTTGGCATTCCTATTGTGGCAACCTTTGCTATTCATAAACAAGAATTCGAGAAAAGCCTCCGAAAAGATTAGTATTGCTCCCGCAATCTCTATATCAAGAGCTGATAGCTTTGTGTCTCCTTCATTCACACCAGGATGGCCCAGTGCAGGTCCCATCACTTCTCCTCTGGACTAGCGTCCTGGGTTCTGATCTTCTACCCTTCGATCTGTCCTTCCTCTTGCCAGCCAGGGGATCAGTTTAAAATATGATGTGATCACGTCAATTCTCTTTCTTAAGTCCTTCAGGGCCACTCCATCACCCCATCACCTAAAGAAGTGCATGCTCCTTAACAGTCATAAAAGTCCGCTCTAATGTGGTCCTCACTGCCCCCCCAGTCTCACTCCTGCCTCTCACCACCTACACCTAGCAGTATCTTACTGCTTACAATTCTCCAAACACGCCAGGTCGTTCCATGCCTCTGCAATTTGTTCATATACTGGGTCCTCTGCACCTGAAATACCCTTTCTCCCACCCCTCTACCTTCTCCCAACTAATTCTAATTAATCTTTAAAGAATGAGCTCAGATTTCATTTTTTCCTTCAAAAAATTTCCTGGAGCCCAGGGGTTGGAAGAAGAGTTTCTGTAGTAACATGTATATATCTTTATCGTAACAACATTTTGTTGACATCTTTTTGCCTGACACTTACCCATTAAACCATTAGTTCCTAGAAAAAAAGGTTTGTGCCTTATTTATTTTGATATCTCCAGAACCTAGCAAAGTTCTAGTCAAAAATTAGGCTCTTAAATATCTTGAAGTAAATTATGTACATAATGTTTTCATTAACTTCAGTTATTAAATTATAACAACTGCTGGCTTTACAGAGGGACTTGACTTATATAATATGAATTCTTAATGTTTCCTCAAGAATTGTCTCCTCTACTTTTCTCTTTGATAATTTCAATAATCAGTATGATCTTCCTAAAAAAATTAAAAGACAGAATTGATGGAGAAAATAGCAAGACAAGAAAAAGAAATATGAGGGAGTAATGTTGCTGTAAAAAAAGATGAGTCACAGATGGAGACATTTGCAGAATGAGGAAGGAAAGAGTAGGAAATGAGGAGGCTTAATTATGGTACATGATTCAACCACAGATTAGACTGCTGCATCTTCCTTCCAGTTTTCTTCTATTTAAACCATATAAATCTGGCTTCCTGATGTAATCTATTTCTAGTAATGTATATTCGGCCCTGACATGTAATTCCTGTCATGGGCCACATCAACCTGTGAAAGACAAAAAGCAGACTCCTGACAATGTTCAGGGCATGGGAGCCCCTGCCTTAATCCCCTGGGCCACCCAGGAGGTAAGCATGGTAAATGCCCTGGTAGAGGAGCATGTCTCCATCCAGTCACAAGTCCCCAAAAGTATCAGCCTTTTCCCTCTCTGCACAGACTCCACTAATAGTCCTCTATGTTTAACTGAGAAGTAAGGATTGAAAAGGTAAGAGCAGAGGGTCTTGATGCCAGATGGTCCTGGGTTAACCCCATTCTATTACTTCCCAGTCTGTGTGACCTTGAGTACGTTGCTAACTTCTCTAAGCCCAGTTTCCTCATATCAGCAACAGGGAAATAACAGTGGCTCACTCACAGGGTTGTTTGATGACAAGCGAATGTTGATGTGTTTGTGACGCTCTTAGCACTGTGCCAGGAACACAGTGAGTATATTCAATAAATGATACACACTCATTAATTCTTTCCAGCTGAAAGAAATCCATTTGGGCCCATGATGACTCATTAGGTCATGTAACTTGAGGCCTGACACCAATCCCCTCCTCCTGTTTACTTTCTACTGAGCCTTCCAAGTAACCAAGTGTGCAGCAAGCTCCTCCGTCAGGGCCTAGTCACCTTCCTGGGAGACCGTGACTCTCTCACTCTCTAGCCTGCAGCATCTCTTCTCTGGGGCACTGAAATGATCCTGCTACCACACTGCTAGGTCCTTCTCTAAAGTACACTAAACTCGTGGCATTTGTACTTTCAATCTTTGAGGGTTTGGATGCATCTATGTGTGCTGCTCCAGGGCTCACTTGTAGTAGCAAGTACTTAGCCAGTGAGTAAGCCTGACCGATTGTTCAGCCTCTATGTCTTAATTAGTATTTGTGAATTTAGGGATTCTGGAATGTCTCAAAATGTTTCCTTTGCAAATGTCAAGAGTACCATGTATGTAGAGCCCAGGCTTCGAGGGAAAGCTCCATATGTCAACTAGAAACAGATGTATCTAAACTGAATGCAGCTTGGAGGGTCCTGTGTGAGGTTTCTCCAAATGGATTGTAGACCCAGCCCTTTTATGCACCTCCCCTGTGAAGTCTTCTTTTACTTTTATCAAATAACATTTGCTATTTCTTCCTCCGTGCTTCCATAGCACTGTATGCACAACCCATTATAACATTTATCTCTTTAGCTGTTGGTCTCTTAGTCGGTTTGGGCTGCTATAACAAATAACATAGACTGGGTGCCTTATAAACAACAGAAATTTATTTCTCACTGTTCTAGAAGCTAGAAGTCTAAGATTGGGGTGCCAGCATGGTCAGGTTCTGGTGAGGGCCCTCTTCTGGGTTTCAGACTGCCATCTTCCCATTTATACTCACATGGGGGAAACAGGAGGAGTTAATTCAGCAAGAGGATATAAGAATTCTAAATATATGTGCACCCAACACTGGAGCACCCAGATACATAAAGCAAAATATTATTAGAGCTAAAGAGAAAGATAAAGTCCAATACAATAATCCTTTGATACCTCAACACTCCACTTTCAGCATTGGACAGATTATCCAGACAGAAAATCAACAATGAAACTTTGGACTTAATTTGCACTGTAGACCAAATGGACTTAATAGATATTTACATAACGTTTCATCCAACAGCTGCTGAATTCACATTCTCCTCACCTCATGGATCATTTTCAAGGATGGACCATATGTTAGGCCATAACACAAGTCTCAAAAAATTCAAAAAAACTGAAGTCATACCAAGTATTTTCTCTGACCACAATGGAATAAAACTAGAAATCAACAACAAGAGGAACATTGGAAAATATACAAACACATAGAAATTAAACAATATGCTCCTGAATGACCAGTGGATCAATGAAGAGATGAAGAAGGAAATTTAAAAATTTCTCAAAATAAATTAAAATGAAAGCACAACATATCAAAACCCATGAGATACAGTAAAAGCAGTAATACAAGGAAAGTTTATAGCAAGAAGTGCCTACATCAAAAAAGTAGAAAAGCTTCAAATAAACAACCTAATGGTGCATCTCAAAGAACTAGAAAAACAAGAGCAAACCAAACCCAAAATTAGTAGAAGAAAAGAAATAATAAAGATCAGAACAGAAATAAATGAAATTGAAACAAAAAAAAATACAAAAAGTAAATAAAACAAGAAGTTGTTTTTTTAAAAGATAAAATTGACACACCTTTAGCCATATGAGGAAAAAAAGAGAGAAGACTCAAATAAATATAATCAGAGATGAAAAAAGAGACATTATAATTGAATCTGCAGAAATTCAAAGGACCATTAGACACTAATGTGAGCAACTACATGCCAATAAATTGGAAAACTTAGAAGAAATGGATAAATTACTAGACACATACAACCTACCAAGATTGAACCAGGAAGAAATCCAAAACCTAAATAAGCCAATAACAAGTAACAAGATAGAAGCAGTAATAAAAAGTCTCCCATCAAAGAAAAGCCCAGGACCTGATGGCTTCACTGCTGAATTCTTCCAAACATTCAAAGAAGAACTAATATCAATCCTACTTAAACTATTCCAAAAAATTGAGGAGGAGGTGATACTTCCAAACTCATTCTATGATGCCTGTATCACCCTGATACTAAAACCAGACAAAGACACACACACAAAAAAATCAATAGGCCAATATCTCTGATGAACATTGATCCAAAAATCTTCAATGAAATACTAGCAAACCAAATACAGCAATTCATTAAAAAGACTATTCATCATGTTCAAGTGGGATTCATCCCAGGGACAGAAGGATGGTTCAACATATGCAAATCAATCAATGTGATACATCATATCAACAGACTGAAGGACAGAAACCATATGATCATTTCAATTGATGCTGAAAAAACATTTAATAAATTTCATCATCCCTTCATGATAAAAACTCTCAAAAAACTGGATATAGAAGGAACTTACCTCAACACAATAAAAGCCATATATGACATAACCACCGCGAGTCTCATACTGAATAGGGAAAAACTGAAAGCCTTTCCCTTTAGATCTGGAACAAGACAAAGATGCCCACTTTCACCACCTTTATTGAACATAGTACTGGACGCTCTAGATAGAGCAATCAGGCAAGAGACAGAAATAAAGGGCATCCAAATTGGAAAGGAAGAAGTTAAATTATACTTGTTTGCAGATGATATGATCTTATATCTATCTAGAGGAACCTAAAGGCTCCACCCAAAAACTATGAGAATTGATAAACAAATTCAGTAAAGTTCCAGGGTACAAAATCAATATACAAAAATTGGTACTATTTCTACATGCCAACAGTAAACAATCTGACAAAGAAACCAATAAAGTAATCCCATTTACAATAGCTACAAATAAAATAAAATACCTAGGAATAAGCTTAACCAAAGAAGTGAAAGATATCTATAATGAAAACTATAAAACACTGGTGAAATAAGTTGGAGAGGATACAAAAAATGGAAAGATATTCCACGCTTATTGATCGGAAGAATCAATATTATTAAAATGTTCTTACTACTCAAAGTGATCTACAGATTCAATGCAATCTCCATCAAAAACCAATGACATTCTTCATAGAACTAGAAAAAATAATCCTAAAATTTATATGGAACCACAAAAGATCCAGAATAGCCAAAGGTTGCCCCCAAGTCATGACCCCCAAGTCTATGCATCCTGCTATTGGTAGATGTCATAGAAATCTAGCAAATAGCCAACCAGCACACTACCAAGACTGCCAGAGCAGGATTTATTAAAAACAAATTCTTGGGCCTCGCAAGGTGGCTCATACTGTAATCCTATCACTTTGGGAGCCTGAGGTGGAGGATTGCTTGAGGCCAGGAGTTTGAGACCAACCTGTGCAACAAAGCAAGACCCCGTCTCTACAAAAAATGGAAAAACTAGCCGGGTGTGGTGGCACATGCCTGTAGTCCCAGCTACTTGGGAGGCTGAGGGAGGAGGATCGCTTGGGCTCAGGAGTTTGAGGTTGCAATAAGCTATGATGATGCCACTGCACTCCAGTCTGGGCAACAGAGTAAGAATCTGCCTCAAAAAAAAAAAAATACTCAAAAATAGGAGCAATAGCAAGTGTGACACTGTCCCACAGCCTGTCACATCCTGGGATAGTACACAGGGAATTCCAAAAATCTGGGTACTAGTTTCCAGAAAAGGAAGCTTGGACCTTGGAACTGAGTGACTGGGAAATACCAGCCCCTTCCCTGGTACTATCAGTGGCTGAGATCCAATAGCCACATAATGAGTGGAACCATAACTCCAATGCTTATCCAGCAGCCAAGCACTCATGGTCAGGGAAGCACTCATGCTTTCTGCACATGGTTTTGGCTTCCTGGATTATAAATACAGTGCATATCAGATCGTACTTCTTCTAGTGCATTATCAAATATGAGAATAAGTGTGTAAAGTGGTTAGCAGAATGAACAGTCCCCAACAGGAAGCTATACTTATTACTTCATTTAAAATATTGATTGATCTAATAAAAATGGATTTATAAATGAAACCATATACCAGATGTCTGCTTTCCACATTTACTTTATTATTTATCCCATTCAGGAATTAGCAGGCTGAATGGTGCTTGAGATTGCAGTAATTTGGAAGACCCAGTTTTGGTATGGATTTTCAAGAGTTGCTTGCTGATAAGAATATTTTAACCCTGATTTTCTCATTAATCTTTCTGAATTGTTCAAATAAGAGACATTGTTCCCACAGAATGTCTAACCAAACGCCCATTAATTCTCTGCCTACTCTTCAAGAAGAAACCATTCTTTAGCTGTCTTAAGAGCATTTAGCAGTAGGAAGAGCTATTCTTTTCTGTGCAACATGTTTGGCCCTTGAAAAAAAAAAAATCTTTCCAAGGCAAAACCAGAATCTTCGCAATGTTACAGTGAAGACTACTTCTCTTGGTTTCTAATGCAATTCTCCAGTAAAAGGAACCAGGGCTCATTGGAAAACTGACTGATTCTAAGACTATGGCAGGGAATATACAAGGTAAGCCCAGAGCATCTTGTGGTACCAGAAAATAAGGAAGTGCTCAAAAAATAAAAGGAAGAGAACATGTCGAAGAACACAGGAGCCAACTTGGCCTCAATGGCCAAAGCAGTAACAATTAGAGTAACAAAATAAATAACATGATATTTGGATGTCTAGCCCAAAATGTAAAATAAATATATAGCATTCTTATGAATAATTGATTAAATCAGTAAATGGAAGAGAAAGGACACGTCTTCCTTAGAGAAGAATTCCAAATAATATATGTAGATACTCCCTCCTCCAGGAGATGGAGCTTAGTCACCGCCATCCCACCCTCTTGAGTATGAGCTGGACTTAGTGAATCACTTAGTGAATAAAGCATGGAAAGGGAAAAACTAGTCCGGGCTGCTATAACAAGTTATCATAGACTGGCTGGCTTAAAAAACAAACATTTATTTCTCATAGTTCTGGAGGCTGGAAGTCTGAGATCATGGTGCTAGTGTGATCAGGTTCCAGGTTGCAGACTGCTTGTGGCAGAAAAACGTCCTAGAGAGCTCTCTGGGGTCTCTTTTATAGAGACACTAATTTCATTCGTGAAGGTTCCACCCTCATGACCTAATCACTTCCTTGAGGCCTACCTTCCAATAGCATCACATTGGATGTTAGGATATCAACATATGAATTTTGGGGGAACACAAACATTCAGTCCATAACACTCTCTAATACAGTGTTGTGAGAAGGGCACTTTACTTCCAGGACATTCTCCTCAAGACTCTAAACCCAGTTTAACTATGATAAAACATCAGACAAATCCACACTGAAGGATAGTCTAAAAACACCTCCCCAGTACCCCTCAAAAATGTCAAAGTCATTAAAAACCGGGAAAGCCTGAGAAACTATCAGATCCAAGAGGACCCTAAGGAGATGTGACTAAATGTAACATGGTATCTTGCATGAGTTACTGAAAAAGAAAAATGGACGTTAGGGGAAAACTAGTAAAATCAAATAAAGTGTGGAGTTTAGTTAATAGTAATGAACAAATACTGATTTCTTAGTTGTAACAAATCTACTATAGTAATGTAAGAGGTTAACAATGGGGGAAACTGAATGAAGGGTATACAGGAACTCTTTGTACCAGTACCATATTTTCAACTTTTCTGTAGGTCTAAAACTATTGTAAAATAGTTTATTTACTTTTTTTTTTTTAAAGTAAATGCTACTTGATAGTTTATGTAAAGGTGTTTATAGCCACTTGACTGAGAGCAGGCAGGAGCACAGGACCTCAAACGGGTTTGCTATATAGTAAGTAGTCAACAATCTCTATTGAATAAATTTAATAACTATAAAATATTTATATATAATATAAGTTATTTATTTGCAATTATATAGAGTTTTCAAAATCTTTAAATTTTAAGGTTATAGGAGAAATTACTCAAAGCAGGAAAAAAACAATGTTTTCATTTACTAAAAGTTTCCAAAAGATATTCAAACCAGGGATAATTTAAGGAAAGTTACTGAGGAGGTGGCATATGCAATCAGTTAGCAAGCTGCCCAGCCAAACGGAACATTGCTGTAAGGGAAAATGGAGAGGATCTGATTAAAAGTAGGTATGTTTTCCTTTGTGAACTTTAAAAATTGATACCATTTCCTCCTTTGCCTCTTGTTTGTTGTGGTGAGCTCTACTCTTCTTGCTTTCTCTTGTTTTCTTTTCTTTATATATGTATTTTTTTTCCTTGTGGTCGTTCTCACATTTCATTTTTTTTCATTCTTACTACTCTGATTATCTTCTGTTTTTCCTTTTCATTTTTTATGATCTCGCAGCCCCAGGCTGAAGGTTGATTCACTTTCATGTGAATTGCTCAGCCTCTTGTCTTCTGTTCTCAGGCACCTGACTGCGGCCTTCCCATTGCTTATTAGCATTTTCTTTAGGGACATTTGCATGCAGTTATGAGCTACTTTATGATTCACTCTTCATATGTTGTCTATATCTGAAAACAGATGCAGCTCATTGGGCTTGTTAATTCACAAATCTGGAAAATATTGTAGACTTCAGTGGCAGAACTTATTTTCTATGAGTAAAGTGATATAACTTGTCCTCATTTAAAATATATGAGAGAGGAATTATGTAGGAAAAAAATTAGCCTGCCAAACATTTTTATCCTTTTCTTTGGAATGCATTTTTTAAGGCTTCATCAGTATTCATATCATTTTATTACCCAGGGAATTAGAAAACTTGCTTTCTGGTCTCCTACCTGGGGGACTCTAGACAAGTCATATAATCCTTTAAGTCTCTGTGTGCCTAGTTGTAAAGTGGAAATAATCTATAATACTTTACATGACCAGAGAAACCGTCCATCCCAATTATGGCGACATGGCCCTTCCAGATATAAAATCTATGATTCTTAGTTTGGATCCTCAGTATTGGAGGAACAACTTCTATGCATACTTCACTTTGTAAATCCATGAAGAAAAATAAAAATATTAGATATAATCTTTGCCTTCCAGGAATTTTCCATTTGGTTTGGTATGTAAGGCACTCACTTAACATAGCTAAAAACATTGTGATGAAGTATATGCTTGAATGCATGAGTCATACAGAGAGTAAGAGCTATGAGATTTGGAGAGGTTAGAGATCACTGAGGGCTGAATTGGTTTCTGAGAATCTTCTAGAAGTTGAAAAACCAGCATGGAAAAAAGCACTGAATTCTTTTTAAAGGTAGGCTCTGGAGCCAGACTGCCCAGTTCATGTATCTGTCACTACATATTAACAGTGGGACCTGGAGCAAATCACTTAACCTGTCTGTTTCTGTGTCTTTGTAAGTAAAATGGGGATAATAATATTACTTACTGCACAAAGTTCTAAGAAATAAATTAGTGAGAATATATAAAGAGCTTAGAAGAGTCCCTGGTGTATCATAGCACTATATAAAAGTTGCTGTATATGTATATATACATACAAATGCACATACATATACACACATGTATACATATATGTATATATAATTTTCTTACACATATGATTGGGATAAGATTTTCATTTTTAAAGTCTACTCTGACAACGGTGGGGAGGATTGGATTGGAGGCAGGCCTGAGTGGATGCAAAGCTAGGCAAGCATCTAATGGAGTGGTCCAGGGAAAAGATGCTGCTGACTGCAGATTTGAGTGGGTACCAAGGGATGGAGACAAATAGACTGCAGACTTATTTAATGTAAAACACAAAGGAGTGTGTGATTGGATTGATATGTTGCAGCAGAAGGGGAAATCATAGGGAAACATCAAAACAAAGATGACTTTCAAGTTTCTCTTTGAGTCACTGCGTGGATGGCGGTGTCGTTCTACTAAGAAGGTGAGAGGAAAAGCAGGATTTGTGGGAAAAGTCGTAAGTTCAGTTGGCAATGGAGATATAGATATAATATAGATATTGTTAGATATACAGATATAGATGTAGATATAATTAGCTATTTGGAATTTAGGAGAGATGTTAAGGGTGGAGATATAATCTGGGGACATTAGGCATATTAAACATCGTAGGAACTGGAGCCACGGAAGTGGGTAAGTTCATGTAAGTAAGAAGTGAAGAATGAGAAGGAATGAGACCCCTCTCCCTTGGGGACTCCAGCTACAAATGGTCCAAAAGAGGAAGAAGGGTCTGACGTGGTTGTTGATGACAGTACGTAAACCTTGACCTCACCAATTCAGGATTACCTAAAAAAAATAGTGAAAGAAGCCATTGCTCACCTATGGTGCACAAAAGTTAGGAGACCACCTCTTTGTTATCACAAGAAACAATACAGCTTTATTCAGATACCCCAAAAGCAAACTGCTGATGGAGACTTCCAGTCAAAGCAAGACTAATGCCCTAGGTGTATTAGCTACACGCCGTGTGAGTTTGTTGATAACAGACATTTGTTCTCCCGGTTCCACACACAGAATCCAGGATACAAGTAAAGACCTGTTCTTGCTCGTTGAAACCTGGAAAACACTTAGCCCCAATCACATAATTTTCAACTCAATGCATGGATTTATTTTTTTTCCTCCTATAAGAACAAATCTTCGATTTCATGATTTCTGTCAGTGGAAAAAACATGATTTGAAAGGTAAAATCATTTTCTCTAACATAACATCTAGTAGTCAAAAATAAGTGTAAAGTATAACTGAAGACCCACAATTGTAAAGGTAACTTCATCTAATATACATTGATAATGCTGCCATTTTTAGCATTTTGGATACCAAATGATAACCAAATTCTTTATGCATTCTTTCTTTGATTCAGCCAATGTTTATAATGTTGTATGGAGGATAGGAAGATAACTTATACAAAAGTCCTGCTCTGTAGGAGTTTACTAAGTCAAGTTAAAGAAGTAGGCACATAAGTAAGCCACTACAATTCAATAATTTAAAATACTAATATATATAGGAACAGGGAGCCTTGTCTAAGGCTGGAAGGTACTGATTCTGCTTGAGGATATCTGTCTTGACTTCCCAGAGCCAGATCTTTAAATCTGAGCAGGCAAATAGGCAAGAAAGAACATTCCAGAGATAAGGAATAGTAATGCAAAGTCCTTGAGAAAAATAGAGGGTGTAGCATATTTAGGAAACAAGAGAAAGTTTGTTGCAGTTAGAATTCAAAGTGAGAGGGAAAGACAACAACAGGCCTGAGAATATGGGCCAATTTGTAAAAGGCTTCATAGATTAAGTTTAAAAAGCTGGGGCTTTTCTTTTTTAGAATGGCTGGCAGCCAGAGTGATGTGATCCAATTTGTCTTCAGGATTATAACTTGAACAGCATTTGGGAGAATAATTTGCAAGAGAAGAGAATATATGGAGAGGAACTACTTAGGAAACCTGTAATAATCCATTTAAGAGCTCATGTGGCCTTTTCTAAGGCAATGCTACTGGGGATAGAAAAGAAGTAGTTTTCCCAGGAAAAATAGGATTTTATGCCCAATTAGATGGCGGGGAGGTGGCAGAGATGAGAAGTTAAGGATAAATAGGAGATTCAGGGAGATTTAGGGCCTCACTACACAAATTTGGTGCACTTGGAGTGATGATGCAGACACTTAGTCACATCATCCTTGGCCTTCAGCTCTGTCCTGTCTCTGACACCAGATTTCAACCTTAGTGAAAGAATTAAATCTTGTACAGTCATGTGCTGCTTAATGACAGGTATGAAAAATGTGTCATCAGGCAACATCAGAGTGTGTAATTACAGAAACCTAGATGATAGAGCCTACTACACACCTAGGCTCTATGGTGTGGCCTATTGCTCCTAGGCTACACACCTGTGCAGCATGTTACTGTACTGGATACTGCAGGTAATTGTAACACAATGGTGAGTATTTGTGTATCTAAACATATCTAAACGCAGAAAAAGTTCAAATATGGGATTATAATCTTATGGGAGCACTATTATATACGTAGTCAGCCATCGGCCTCAGTGTTCTTATGCGGCACTTGACTACTTGCTTATGTCAACCCCTTGCTGCTCCAGCGTGCCTGGGAACCACGGCCTAACCTCTGCACCTGGACAAGGCACTTCTAACTTTGGAGGTACAGATGCCACTGACGGTACTAGAGAGTACAAAAGAAGGATTTGGGAGGCAAAGTATGGTGAGGAGAAGGGAAGGAGATGCTCTCAGTTTTAGCTACGTCCTCTCTCTAAAATAAAGCACACCGAAATTGTACCAGTTCACATGGAAACGGGGCTGGCTCCCCAGTTGCCCCGTAGACAGATGTGGTCATACGCCTCTCGGTCTGCTAACAACAAACCCCAGTCACACCTCTGTGCTGATGAGTAATTTACGTATTTGAGCCTCAGATTTTTAAAGAAGAGCAAACTGTGTGTTCGGATGGCAAGTGCAGAATCAGTTTTGGTCACGTAATTTATGTTACTACTAAGACAGAAGACTAAACACGTAGTCCCAGAACCGTGTATTGTTACATTGTTATCTGCACCATAAAGTGCTAACCCTTCTCTTTCATTCTCCTTCTCACCCTCCTCATCCAAGCAGCTCCCATAGTTACCATGTCACGATCTGTAATTGGCTCCATGAACAAATTTCAATGATCCCTATGTGATTTTCATAATCCTCTTCCTTAACTAACTACTTGACCTTTTGAGCTGTTTCCCAGGAATGATGGATTTGCTGCAAGACAAAGGAATTGCAAGGCCCCAGGCCGGGATTCACCATCCTCCTCAACCTGCCCCAAGGAAGGCGGCCCCTCTTTAAAAAGCCCCGTGATCTCCATTAGTTGGAGAGACAGATTTGAGGCAGCTTCTCTGGACAAGACGTCTCTCGTATTAAAAATTCCTTCCGTCCTTGGCAATCCTCATCGCCTCAATAATTGGATCTTTGTGCAACAAGCAACTAGACCTAGACCAAAACCCCCTCGCAGCATAGACCGCAAATCTGTTACCTTTTTTTCTTTGTTTTTAAAAAGTCAATTACTCTTATTTTAAAACAAAATAATAATTTCTTACACATCTTTATTTTGGATAGTAAAGCATAGAATTCACAGTAGGATGAGTAGACTAGTAGAGAAATTTCACAATGTAATCATTTCCTTTGTGTGCACAAAATGATGATTTCATTTTCCTACTGCGAAGCATATTTCCTTTCTCAATGGAGAAATGATAGTAATACATTACTTTCCTTCATGGGACATACTGTTTAGTATTATTTAATTCAATCACCATACTAACCCTATGATAGACGGGACAATGCTATCATCCCCACTTAACATAAGGAGGAGTAAGAATTTTATCTACAAGTAAGTAATTGGTGAAAAATTGGAGCCAACACAAATATTTAAACTTAAGATAGTCCACAAATCATGATTATCCATTTATTGGAATACTACACAGCCATTAAAGAGTGGTCCATAGAAATATATTTGTAACTAATGCAAATATTGATATGGAAAAGTCCATATATTACTGAGTAAAAGGGTGGATTATAAAAGTATAATGTCTGGTATGCTCTAATTTTAAAATATCTATTTATGTAGAGGTATCTGTGCCTAGAAATAAGTATCTGGAAAGGTGCATTGGGAAATGAGACAGTATAGCAAATTGATTAAAAGCATGAGTTTGCAGTGAAAAAAACTGAATTATAATTTCCAGATTTACTACATAATCATTGACTATATAATTTTGAACTAATTACTTGTCACTCTAAGCCTATGTTCTACTCTATAAAATAGAGATAAAAGTAGGATCCCCGTATGACAGGCTAATACTGTGAAGATGAAATGTGATAATGCACATAAAACCCTAAAACTAGTTTTTGGCACATAGCAGTCATTCAATACACTTTGCAATGTTTAATGTATCCTTGGGTCACTGGTTATGGATGATTTTAACATTGTTTACCTTCTATGCATTTTCTTTTTCCTTAAAATGATTTTTAAAACTTTTATCTTATTTTGACTTTCAAGAACACAACTAGAATGAGAACTGTATCTCTTGGCTCTGAGTGTAGTTTTACTTCCATATCATTCTGTATCCTTCAGCTGCGAATGCGACTAGTGCTCTGGGCAGTGATTAAGAGCCTGGGTTTGAATGATAGCTCCGCCATCCTATCTGTGCAACCTTGAGCATGTTATTTAACCCCTCGAGGCCTCGGTGTGCTCATTTTTAAAACGGGGATAATAGTAACTCAATTATCCCCATACATACAATCATTATGAACATTGAGTGAGACAAGGCATATGAAATGCTCAGCTGAGTGCTCAGCGTAGAGTATATATTCAGCCAAGGCTACTATTATTTAATCTGAGTCCATGGATGAACCATGGGAATCTGTGAGCCTTCTGAAACTCTAGGCAGAATTTTCTGTGTATGTGATTACATTTTCATATGTGCATATTTGGAAGTCAAGGGTCAGGATTCAATGATTTCTCAAAATGCTCCATGTATCCAAAAAAGGCTAAAAATCATCACTCTAAACAGTGATATCCACAGAGCGATGGACATAATTTTCTCTTCATTTTGGGATATTCAAATGTCACTACATTAGATAGTGCTTAAAAACACAGACTCCTGTGGAGATTTAATTGAAAACAAATAGAAAAAAAATAAAATTCATTATTTAATCTTCACATCATCCCAGTTACCTGTAGGCTCTGGGCAGATGTGTCTGTGCAAACTTGCACACCTCCTTGCAGGGCTCCTCATTTCCTGTTCCTGGTGGCCTGGTTCCCTTTAATCAGGGAGTTTCCTTTGGCAGCAATGGCTATAGCATGCACAGAGATCTTAAGGGTTTCCAGAACCCCTGCCTGGGGAAATTTTGTGTAATTTCAAATATTATATAATTCAGGGTTTAAATAGCTTACATTATGATTCCAAAAGATGTCTACGTCTGTCGTGTCTGAATTTGAGTATTATAACATTTTAGCCATTGGTAGGAAAAACAAATTTTAAAATATGACTTACATAGCTTTTTGTCTATGAACTGGATGCTTCCTCATGTTTTGCTGCTAAGTTAGTCTTGGTTTTCACAAGGGTTCACCTAAAAACAGAGATTAAGAAGCATCTCAGATATTTAGGTAACCTGGACATAATTCAATATATGTATTCAGCAACTTCTCTATTTTTACTTTTTTGGGGATAAAGCCCAAACTCCATAACATTTATTAGAAAACCCCTCCACTTCATACCTCACCACTGTACACACCTACACCATCACTGCACCACCTACCTCCAACCCCCAACTCTGCAATTCTTCAATATGCCCCGGGCTCTTTCTTGCCTCTGGATTTTGTACATATTCCCTCTGCCTAGAACACTTTTTATCCCTCTGTCCCTCTCCACCTTTCAACACAAAGCAGTGAATCCTAGTCATTCACAGATTTCAATTTATATGCCGCTTTCTTGGAGAAGTCTTCCTCACCCCAAGCGTGTCTTCTCGTCTTGTCTGGATCTGCACTAGCCTATAAATAGTGACAGTAGAGTCTGTGTTCAGGCCACCGTTGTACCTTCATCTGTTATAGCGCCTGGCATCATTTTAGGCATACAAAGAATACTTATCAGAAGAGTGATTTTTTTATTTGTTCTCCATTGGTTCTTTGCTGGATAATAATATTTCTGGTGGTATTAGAAAGAAAGAGAGAGAGAGAAAAGGAAGGAAGGAGAAAAAGGGAAGGAAAGAAGAAAAAAATAGAAGGAAGGAAAGAAGGGAAGAGTAGAAAAGAGAAGAGGGGAGGACAGGAGAGGGGAGGGGAGGGGAGGGGAGGAGAGGAGAGAAGAGGGGGGTTGTTATGTATGGGATTGTTTTGCCAGCAGGATAATTCTTCTTTATTTTTTTTATTTCAGAGTATTATGGGGGTACAAACGCTTTGGTTACATAAATTGCCTTTGTACCGCCCGAGTCAGAGCTACAAGCATGCCCATCCCCCAGACAGTGCGCACCACACCCGTTAGGTGTGAATTGCCCCATCCCCCCCACACCTGCCCGACACCCTGTAAATGTTACTTCCCATATGTGCACATTAGTGTTGATCAGTTAGTACCAATTTAGTGGTGAGTACATTTGGTGTTTGTTTTTCCATTCTTGTGATGCTTCACTTAGAAGAATGGGCTCCAGCTCCATCCAGGATAATACAAGAGGTATTAGTTCACCATTTTTTTTATTGCTGAGTAGTACTCCATGGTATACATATACCACATTTTATTAATCCACTCATGTATTGATGGGCACTTGGGTTGTTTCCACATATTTGCAATATGAATTGTGCTGCTATAAATATTCGAGTGTAGATGTCTTTTTTTCCCTTTGGGTAGATACCCAGTAAGGATGATTCCTTTTTGAAATATTAGGCATGAATACTATTAAATTGCACTGAATTGTTTCAATGGAAGAATCAAGTATTGTTAATTCATCTTCGTTTCTCATATACAGAATCATAATTCTATAAATAGCTACGCTAGTTATATTGAATATAATAGACTCTCGAAGTAAAAATGATCAGATAAATTATGTAGGCAAATTTTATATATTGTATATATATATATCTCAAGTATTGTATAAGGTCTTTAAAGAACAGATTGATATTTCTTCTCCATTGAGAAGTGTTTTGAAGAATCTGTACTGTACATAAATGTGTTCGTATATATAATTTTTTACAGCTGTCTTGTATATTTGAAAGTGAGGCCATTTCCTTTCAAAATTAGACATCTATTCAAGACAGACAACTATTTTTAGTGGTAACAGATTTTGGAGTTATTCTAAAGCACTATTAATGCATTATTGATGCATGACTTGTGAGAAACTATACAAGATTGTTGAAAACGTCAAATATCCATTTCTAAGTACAGGCTTTCACAGAACATAGCCCCGCTTTCATCACTGATGACGTTCACATTCTCATTGAGACTTTTCAGAAGGTGTCTTTTGAGAAGATCTATGAGGCTTGGAAGTGTACTCCTTTATTAGAGGTTTAAAAATGGAGGGCTTAATAAGCCAGTTAATATAGTTCTAGAACGCGGGACAGGTTTTAGGCAAAATTGTAAAGACATGTAAATTGACCTTGATGCTCACGCATTTCTCTTTCGCAGACTTAGCATCTCTCCCCAGTGCTCAGGGCCTCTCATGCCACTCCAGCCCCGTCCCTTGGCCAGCCGTGCCGATACCCTCCCCTCTCCGTGGCTGTGTCCTCAGCATCAAGGCTGATGCCAGAAGGAACTGCCACTCCTTTCTCCTAGCCCTGACCTCTACAGTAAATTGAGCCAGCCACACTAAAAAAGTGTCCAAGAGGGTCACCCACTCATGGGTTCCTGCAACCTCAGGAAAGCACAGACAGACTGTGGGATGGAGATAGAAGCTGGCCTGACTTATGGGGATCTTTCTAGGTTCTGGCACCTCCGATTTGTTCTTTGAAGTGCTTTTTCCTACTTCTTCAGTCCTGTATTTTTCTCTGGGTTGCTTAATGTTCCCTTGGACTTCCAGCCACCAGTATTTTTGTGTGTTTCTTGTTTATCTGTTTCCCTTGAGTCTGACCATACTAGATATTTTCATCTGCCCCTTCTGTGTGTGTCTCTTGTTTCTGTCCCAAAGCCTTAACCAAACATCTGGACTTTACCTCTCAACCCTTGACTATCAGTATTTGGGCCTTGTCTTGGGCTTGACAACTTCCATTTCTATCCTATTTTCCTTATTAACATGATTAGAGTTCCAACCTCCAACATAGTATTGTGCATATTTTGGGGAACTAAATGGTGTTTTGCTATTAATAAAAAGTGATTGGTGTTATCTGTTTATACTCTACAAATAGGGATGAAGAACCCTTGCTAGAAAGGCAGTATGGCCCAGAGGCAGGACAAAGACATCCCTAGTTCCTCTGAGTCAGAGCAGGTCTTCAATTTACGGAAATGTGAGTGACATTGTTTCATTTTTCCCATGTCCCAGTGAGAGTTTTCAAATGACAATTTACACATTACTGGCGATGGTCACAGCTGCAGCACTTTTGCCTTCCTCATCTGTAATTTGTTTTGTTTTATATCTATAAAAATTCTTAAGTTGAAAGTTGGTAAGTAGAGATATTTCTGTGTTGAAACGCAGTTTCTATTAATCAAGCAAATAGGAAACTGAAGGTCTATTCTTGTTTTAGGCACAGTTCTAACAAGTTGGGCTATCTGAATCCTCTGTTCACAACACTAAGAAGTAACAAATAAGAAGTGGAAATAGTATAAGAAATATGCATGTTGAAATTTGGAAGCAGACAGCTAAGATAGCCTGCCTTAGGGGAAGGGATGCAGAAAAAAAGAAAAAGAATAGAAGTTTAGGGTCATTTTATATAAAGACAAAAAATCTATTCCATCTCTCAAAGGAAAATGAAGGCATGGAAGCATTGCAGGAGAATTCAATAACTGAGATGAAATTAGGTTCATACTATCTTTGAGGAGACAGACAATTTTGCAGTATATTTGAGACTGCTGCCAGCCTCTCTCCTCCCAAACCCTCCACCACCCTGGAACCAGAGTCCTATTTCTAAGACACAAATGTCATCTTGTCCTTCCCCTGATTAAAACCCTTCCATAGTTCCCTGTCCTTTGTCTACAGGACAAGAGTCTATACTTCTTAGCCTGATGTACAAAGCTCTTCACAGTTAGACTGTAACTTGTATTTCTCATCTGGGCTCCTAGCACTTCTTCACATGGCATAGCCTACTACTATGTGTCAGGTTTAAAACCTAGAGAAGGCCCTGGAAATATTATAATAATGACTATGCTTGCATCCATTGACTGTTGGCTGTGTTCCAAGTATGAGGCTAAGAATTTTTTGAACACTATCTCATTTATATAATATAAAAAGGATAAATATTTATTGATTGCTTTATGCATGAGGAAACTAGAGCTCAAGTTGAGGTTAAGGTGAACTGACACGTGCAAGATTTTACAGCTAGTAAGCAGCTAAGGTCAACATTAAGCCCAGCCAGTCTGATTCCTAGCAGGTGGTGGCCTCAAGCCTTTGTCTGAGAACCCCATGGACACCTGCAGTCACCCTCCCACGAAAGGATGGCCCCACCTTGCCATTCACATATGTCAGGATTTAAAAAAAAAAAGTTCAATAGAAGAGCTTAAGATGATTTCTAAATACTGCTCAGTAAAATTTAAAATTCAAAGAGGGTATCCACTAAATGTGTAACAAAGTGCATTGTCTTTTTGATGGGATAGACAGAAAACAGAGGTCCTGATCCACTTTGGGTAATTAAAGAGTCTGTGACACGTCTTGAAAGTGAGGAGGTATGAATTCCAGTGCCCTGGCCAAATTCCAAACCACATAATTATACCTTCCACTTTCTACCTAAAAATTTTCCTCAGAGTTTCAGCTGAAAAATAAATTCTTCACTTCCCCTAGTAAATGTTACCACTGAGGCTTATAACACATCCTTATGCTTCTTTAAGCAGACACTTCCTATGAAGAATCAAGTTTCCTGTGCAAGGCGGCCCAGAATAAAAGATATGGTAGCATGGCCAACTTACTTTTAGGAAGGAAGTATATATGTATATATGCATGGATAGATCGATAGGTAGGTGGATAAATATTGGAAATATACTAAGATCAAGATAATAGAGAATAATAAATATTGGGGTTATCTGAATTATTGTATGAATGCTTTATTTAAACTATCATTCACCTCTAACTGCAGGTGTCCATGCAAAAATGGTGGTTCTATCTCCCAGGGATATTTGTCGACATGATGAAATAAAAGGGATATTTTTAACTTTAATTTAATGAAATAAAGATCAAGGGTCACTTCCGAGTGTCTTTCTGAACTAAATTATGCTTTGGCTTTCAAGTGTAATTGAAATTTGTCTAAATTAATTATACTAGAAGTGTTGTAACAAACAGTAATTAAATTGGATGTCTCTTTATTAAAAGTGATAGTGTACTTTTTATCACTCTATAAACATTAAGTAGAAACCCTTGCTAAATATTCATAAAGTACAGAAGCAGAGAAAAAGGAAATCAGTTTTGATCATACTTTCATTTGAAATGAACCACTAATCAAATTTATTAAAATTACATACTTTATGAAATTAGTGAACTGCTGACATTTATTGAATAATGTCCTCAGAACTATGCCGAGTGTGTTACATGCATCATTCTGAAAAGAGTACAGTGAGCGTCCCTGAAGTGCCAAAGTGAGGAAATGGGCCTAGAGCACCCACTCACTTTACTCTTGAGAAAGAGAACTCAAGTAATTCTAACATTATTTTTTGAACGAAATGTTAAACACATTGTATAAAGGAATGGCTTCAAATTTTAAATTAATTTTTGGATAAAACACAACATTTCAAGGGAATTTTGCACTTGTAATGAGGGTTAGTAAATTGAGAAGAGAAACAGATGCTCAAAATAACCACAAGTTGAATGACCAGTCTGTGAATAATAATTGCTTTAATACTATAAAGCCATATCTCATTCCAGGTCAAGAAATGTCTAGGTTTTCAATTTTTTTTTTAATCTGAAATTTTAAAGTGTTCTAATCCACATTTAACAGAGTTATCCGTGGAACCACAGCAAGACTCCTAGTCAGTAATAACAGCTTAGTCTCTATAAAGTAGAGTAAATGCATATACTAGGAATTAAACTTCTAATCTAACAATTATTGTGCCTATGCTTACACAGCAAACCATGCAAAAAGGTCTATAGGGGTTCTGGTGCACAATATATGTTGTGCATATTTGGTTCAGTTTGGCTGTACATGCATACACTCAAACGCACCTCTTTTTTCCAAAGGCATAAAAGGAGTATTATGAATTTTCCATTTGTAAGTTGAAACTTTATGGGTTTTTTTTAAATCAGTCTTTTAAGATTTCATCATTTTCTTTCTTTCTTTCACATAATTATCTTTATGTGATGTACCTCGTTAATTGTTGTTTTCTTCTTAAGGCAAATTACAGCTTTGTGAAATGGTCGATGCTACTCACAAAATGCTGTCAAACTGTGAACTGCAGAAGCCTTTGATGGAGATAATAAAGATCAAATAACATTGTCTTTCCTAGTACAGGCTGCATTTCTCTCCAAGATTTAGTTTCAATCAATACCATTATTGCTACCTGTGCATTTTTGTCATTCCAACAAAAAATAAAATTCTTCTTTGTCTTTCTAACTTGTTGGGTAACTGAGTTAGCCATTAAAATATTTTTTCTAAACTTATTCTTTTTAGTGGAATGACAGTGATTTTATAACTTCTATACTTTGCCCAACAGACTCCTTGTCCTTGAGTGTATGTATGTATGGTGGGTTGGACAAATATTTTGCAGCTTTGCTTGGGTAGGATCAAAGCACCAAAACTTTGAGAGAGAATTAGTTGTTCTATTTCCTCAGCACACTCTTTTTTAGTAGGGTACCCCGGAAGCATGAATCATTTTGGAAAAAGTCTGTGATTAACTGTGAGGCCTAAATCATGCCCAGGGCCAACCTAGGCATTACTAGGGAGACCCAGAGGCTCAGCCTGCATTTCTTCAGGAATCTCTCATGATGCTTCATTCCCCCCATCGGGTTAGATCACCAGATCCACATTCCCAAGCACTCCCCATTTCTCCAGCATAATATTAACCACGCTTATAATTATTTACACAATGTTTGTTTTCCTCTTTAGATTATAAACCCCATGAGAGCAGAGACTCCAGCTTATTCAAGTTTATCTCCCTAGGTCCTAGCAGAGTGCCTGGTTTAGTGTTTGCTTAAATGACAAGTGTTGGGTGCATATATGATCAAAGACAGGGTCTGCCTTCACAGTTTAGGTCACTATTTTCATTTCTCTCATTCTAGCCTAGACCAGGCCTATTTAGTTAAAAACAACTGCTGAGGTGAGGAAAGGAGGGACGTGGTGCAAACTGAAATCTCTGTAAGGGTCAGGCAGGGCTGGATGTGGAGCTCCGTGGGGAGTCTTGCCAAAAGAGGGCCACTGGGCTCTGGCTCGTTAGAGCCATATGGTAATGCCAGATCTGAATTTTTAAGAGAAGCCAGATTTTTTATTTTTGCATGAAATAATCAAATTGGACAGGTTTCTGATTTTTTAATACACTGTAGGCCACCAGGATACATCTTCAGTGTACAAATACCAAATTTGCAACCTCTGATCTATGTATGGTTTCTGTTCTTCCCTAGTTTATAAATTTGTAAAGAAATGTTTCTGGGTAATTGCTGCTTCCATTGGCTAAGACATCTAGTGTCCATATTAAAATCAAGGTTATAACCAATTTGTTTGCAATGTTCCTTTCTATGTTTTTTGGTTATTTGCTTCCATGTTAACTTCTGTCTCCTCATGTCTCTCCACCACCAATGGGGTTTGTCTGACAATAAAAGGATGCCACAGTCCAGCCCCAAATGGAATCATATATTGAATATCTTTTCCTGTTTTGTGATCAGCCCGAAACAGCTACTTCCTGTCACGTTGGCTCACACTGAAAGCAATCAAAGGCAAGCACAAAACTGATACAACTTTAGGATCTTTTTCCCCAAAGTTAAGATATTCTCCATCATTTTACAAGTCATATCAACAAGATTATGTTTAATTTTAATGAAAGCCACATCATGCCCCTATTCTGCCCTCATCACTCAATTTCAAAGCTGAATATTCATGGGGACCTAACATAATTTCTATTTTACCTTTTGAACCCTCATTCTTTTCCTTTGGGGGAAATATCTGTGATTCATCCTAATCAATTTTGTTCTAAGTCTGATGTTCACATTCAGAAACAAGATCTTTCTTCCTTTCATAGATTCTCCATAATTGGCATCAGCTATGAACTCATAGTCCTAAGCCTAATCTCTCTTAGGCATCACTCTGGAAAAACAGCTGCTCCTCTTCCTGAGCAGTACCCTGGCTATCCCCACCAGGGGTGTCTCTGTTCTTTGGTCCTAGCCCTGAAGAGAAAAATGGCCTCTTCAGTGACTCATGTACCCTGCTGATCACAAGTCAGTGGTCACTGTTAGCGTTGTTCATTCACTAGTCCCTTCAAACATTGGCTCAGTCTGTACCTTCCTTTCCCCAGTCCTTCTTCTTTCTTCTGGGACAAGTCATATGCTACAGTGTTTTTGTCACTCACATCCAGGCTTCATTTATTCCAATCAATTTATCTAATCAGTTAGGTTTGCTTTTGTTTGCCTGAGGAATATTTATGGGTTTTGATTCTTTATCTAGTCTTTGATATCCAAAGACATCTGTGCTGGTATTGTTGACAAAACTCATTCGAACCTACTTGTTTTCCCCTTATATCTGCTCTGATTTTCCTTACATTTGTTCCAACATCCACATATTTTAGCTATGAACTATATGAATTGCCTGATCCACGTGCAGATTTAGATGCTGGAGCTTTTATGCAAAGAAATCTGAAATTGGACAAAATATTTTACATTTTAGCAAATTAGAAGGAGCACTAATCTAAAGTAAGTAATGCCAGAGCAGGAACTTAGAAGCTGCATGGTAGTTGGCTGAGAACAGAGACGTTTCCTGCCATAGGACTTTCAGTGTTGAAACTGGGATTGTCCCAAGCAAATTGGGATGATTGTTCACCTGACTCTGTCAGGGAGTTTATTGAGAGAACATACTAGCATAGAATGCAGGGAACGCTTAATAAAACCTCAAAGGATGTACCACCAGTCAGTTTTATGGCCCAGCTTCCCGATACTATCTCTTTCTTTCACGGTGTCTTTCTTTCCATATACCAACTCCATTCATCTCTGTTCACCAGCTAGCTTCCCTTGCTTAATCTTTGTTTCTGTTCCTGCACAACTTCATGATGACAGCCTATCTTTAGAGCCAAAATATAGACCTTAATTCCAGGTGAGCCATGAACACGGTGTTCTTAGATCTGAATTGACCATGGCCAGAGGTGGACAGAGAAATGGGGTCATGTTTGACCAAACATTGGGATTGTGGCCAGCAGAGCCTGTGAGTTTGGACATTTCCCTTAGATGGGGGTGTGAGTAGGGCAGGTTTTTCAATCTGTATCTGGCATACCATTCTCACTATTATTCACTATTTCCTCCACCAGTTCAAGTTTATTCTCAGATGCAAGTTCAGGTACAAGTGTGAAATGCAAGCATAGGACTTCTCATTCTGTAGTCAAATGCCCTTAAGTGATCCTAACTTTTCACAACATAGCGTGTTCTTCCAGTAGATCAGTTCAGATCATCTGCAGTCTTCTTCAGGTCACCAGCCGTCTGGTTCCAAACTTCATGATCTGCTCTTAGAGGCTTTCAAACTACCCTTTTAGAGTAGAAACATAACATCACAGTCTGTCCCAAGTTTTCCTAATTCATTCATGAGATTTACTTCTTCACTAACAGAGTGATATCATCTGACTTATTTGTATATCTTAACATTCTCATTTTATCACATACGAGGGCTTTAATTCCAAATACTTTTTAAAAAATGCAACACGGCTTTCAACAGTTAAGCTTAAAACCTTACATTCCTCAAATTATCTATGTAAAATTTGTAACATAAATATTTAAGGATAAGTGGTAAAAAAAAAAAAAATCCACCACAATTGAAACTTCTGATTTGGTAGCCTCTTCCGTAACAATGAAACCAGATAACAATTTCTCCTCCTAAGGAACTCTCTCTTTTGCTCTGTTTCATTGCATAATGCGATTACTGATCCTTTTCTGCCTTTCATCCCAGGGTTTTAATTTGCTTTTATTGTTATTTGGATTGATACAGTAGAATCAAGCTTTAGGAAATACTGTTTTAGTAGAGGTGTATTTCCATTACATATAGAAGACTATCCACAAAAATAAAAGCATGCTCTGTAATTATAATTGACATATTTTATCTTTTATAATTATAAAAATCAATAACACCTGTCTTCCAAAGAAATCCTTTGGGCAAATTTTCAATTTCCATTTATCAAGAAAATCTGCTTCTATAGAATAAGCTGGGTCCTCATGCAATTGGTATAAATGATAATTTACTGGATTTCTACTGCTGTTCTAAAATTGCCATCAAAGCCTTAATAAAACTTATGACGTATACTCTGGCATCCAGTTAGAATTTATTAAACTAAAAGGGCTGAGGTGACTCATTGTTTCACAGAAAATACCCTCTCAAATTTTTTTTTTGTGATCAGCTTGGTATATTCAACCTTCACCGTTAATCGCTCAATAGAGGAAACAAATAAATAAGAGCTTTTCATTTATTAGATGAATATAAACATTCATCTGTAAGTTTGTGATGCAGTTTGGTAAGCTCAAATTCACAATCCATGGGCAGTGTAAAAAATTCCCTGTCATATTGACTTTACCTTACCTCTATTTTATTCAGTGAAAATTTGGTTTGGCTTTATAATCAATATGTGTATGTTTCTCATATTTTTCTCTTCTTCCCTGTTCCTACAATTCTCCTGATAAAAGCCTTCATCAAGGTTTGTGAAAAAATGGCGGTGTGATAGGGTCCTCCCACCGTACCGCTCCCAGGAAAGGAGGTGAAGAACGCCAGCAGCTGCCTGCGAGCACGGACCGCTCACTCCGAAAACAGCATTGCGAATTACAGAGAAAGAACGCGGAACGCCCAGCCCAAGAAAACAGGTACAAAATTTTCACAAAGATCGGAGGGCGCACGGAGCACAATAGAGCCCAGAGCGCGGGAAGGACGCGCTCGCCAGGTCGGCGCAGCGAGACCAGCCCCTCAAGCGGTTACGCGCCTCCCCATCCACGCAGTCAGGGACAAGCCCAGAGTTGGGACAGAGCAGTTGCTCGGGCCGGCGAGCCCTGTGGAGAGGAGGAGGAAGTAGCCAGAGCCAAACACAACTCGCAGCTACAATATACAGAGACTGCCAAGGGCTGGGGAGAAACTGGGCGGGGACCGAGATTCAACTTCCCGGGACAGTGCGCGGGAACCCGCAGGCCGGCACTGCGCCACTAGAAGTCAGCGGGACTGGGCCCAGGAGTTTATCAGAGAGCGGGACGCGCCCTTAGAGGTTGCTTACAACTACTGGCGGAGAAAAACTGCGCTCCCAGCGCGATCGGAGCCCGGCTGTGCGCCAGGCTGGCGGCAGCCGCCATCTTTACAGCCGCCCGGGCAGAACCGTGAGCCGCGTCTCTAGCTCCCCCCGCCCCGGCCCGGGGCTCTTCTGCTGGGGCGAGACAGGCTTTGCCTGTGGTGGCCAGGGACAGCGGCATCCGTGGGTTCCAGGTGGGTCGAGATCCCGGAACTGTAGCGGTGGGACCTTTGAGTATTGGAAACAGTTTGCAGCTCGTCCATATGGTTCTGCTACCCCGGCTCTGGCCTCCGACAAATCCGCTCCGTGCCGGTCCTAGTGCCCGCCCCTCAGGTCCCAGCCCTCCTGTACCCCAGAGATCGCTCATTTTGAAGGTTGCTGGCCATAGTGACTCATTTGGTATAACTGCTGGTTCCCATGACAACCAAATACCTCAAGAGCCACAGGCTGAACCAGAGCAGCTCCCCATAACCCTGCCCACTTCAGTAGGGAATTTCGCGCCATCCAAGAGCGCTTCCAGCGGCCACTACTCCCCCCTCCCCGTGGGAACATCCCCCCGGTGGAGACTGCTGAGGATAGAGACGGCCACCTGCCTCGCCTTGAGGTCTAGTGGTGGAAAAGGGGTGCACAATTGGAGATCCCCCTATCAACCAGTATCACGCGGAGACACACATCAGAAGGGCAGCCACACGTGGCTAGATGAGCAACCTCTGAGCTGTGTAGAATTTTCCCAACTCAGCTCTCACACTGCAGCCAAAGGAAATTGTGTTTCTACCAGAACCTCAGGAAGAGCAGGATCAAAGTAACCCCTAGGAGCTACAAGACCCCTCCCAAAGCACAGGGCTTTCGCATACCCCAACTGGGGAATCAGAGTCTGCCACGGACGTAACAGAATACCTAGCTAATAGGGAGCGGAGGACTCATATTCTCAAGTACAATCCATTAGCTCAGAGCCCAAGCTGGGAGGTCATTCTCACCACACTCCACTGGGAAGAGGAGAAGACCACAGGTCAGAGTTAACTCAAGATCCAACAAACTTGCTAAAATACACCTAAGGCAATACAGGCCACTACTTCTCTCCTTGGCTTTGCCAAGGAAAAATAATTGTGGGCCTGGTGACAGGACCATAAACTAGCTCTAACACCCCAGCTCTCGAACAAGAGGCCAGATGAGAAAAAACCAGCGAAAGAACTCAGGGAACATGAAAAATCAGAGTGAAAAGTCACCCCCAAAAGAAATTATCAGTTCCTCAGCAATGGATACCAACCCAAATGAAATGGGTAGAATGACAGAAGAGGAATTTCGTTTATGGATTATAAGAAAGCTCAATGAAATTCAAGAGAAAATTGAATCCCAGCACAAAGAAACCACAAGAAAAATGCAAGAAATGAATGAAAAATTCTCCAAAGAAATAGAAATATTACGGAAAAATCAAATAGAAATCCTAGAAATGAAAGAAGCATTCAAGGATCTACAAAACACAGTGGAAAGCCTTAAGAATAGGCTGGACCATGCAGAGGAAAGAATTTCAGAGCTAGAAGACAGCTCCTATGCGCTAAATAAATCAGCTGAAGAGAAAGAACACAAAAACAAGAGGCAGGAAAAAAGCATACAAGAAATGTGGGATTATGTAAAGAGGCCAAACATAAGGATAATAGGTATCCCTGAGGGAGAGGAAGAAAATTTGCATGGGCTGGAAAATTTATTTGAAGGAAAAATAGAGGAAAATTTCCATGGCTTAGCCAGAAATCTCGATATCCAAGTACAAGAAGCACACAGGACTCCTGGGAGAGTCAACGTGAAAAGGCATTCACCACGCCACATAATTATTAGACTGACCAAAGTAAACACAAAAGAGGCACTCCTCAGAGCTGTAAGACAAAAAAAGGAGGTAACCTACAAAGGGAAACCCATCAGATTAACTGCAGATTTCTCAGCTGAAACCTTACAAGCCAGAAGGGAATGGTGAGACATCATCAATCTCCTAAAACAAAACAAAGGTCAACCCAGAATTCTGTATCCTGCCAAACTAAGCTTCTTATATGAGGGAGAAATAAAGACCTTTCCAGATAAGCAATCACTGATAGAATTTGTGAAATCCAGACCGGCCTTACAAGAAATGCTTAGACCTGCATTATACACTAAACAGAGCAACAGACACCCACCTATGTAAAACTATGCAAAGGCTAAAACCCCAGAAACCAGATTCCACAATGATGCAAGAGGTAAAACAAAAGATACCACCCAACAGAATAATCAGAGTTTTACCCCAAATATCAATTCTCTCAATAAATGTAAATGGCTTGAACTGCCCATTGAAGAGACATAGGCTGGCTGAATGGATTAAAAAATACAAGCCAAGTATCTGTTGTCTTCAGGAAACACACCTTACACACAAAGACGCATTCAGACTCAAGGTGAAAGGATGGAATACAATTTTTCAGGCTAATGGAAACCAAAAGAAATCCGGAGTAGCCATCCTCATTTCAGATGACATAAACTTTAAAGCAATAAAAGTAAAGAAGGACAAAAATGGACACTATATAGTGGTGAAGGGAAAAATTTCACAAGAGGATTTAACAATCCTAAACATTTATGCACCCAACACAGGAGCACCCAGGTACATAAAGCAAATGCTGCTAGATCTAGACAACATAATAAGCAGGAATGCCATAATTGCAGGAGACTTCAACACCCCACTGACAGAACTGGACAGATCCTCCAAACAAAAATTAAATAGAGAAATAAAAGACCTAAACAGGACTCTAGAACATTTGGGCCTAACAGATATCTACAGAACACTCCACCCAAATAACACTGAATATACATTCTTCTCATCAGCCCATGGAACTTTCTCTAAAATTGACCACATCCTAGGCCACAAAACAGATCTAAACAAATTCAAAAAAATAGAAATCATACCATGTATCTTTTCAGACCACAGCGGAATAAAATTAGATATCAATTCCAACAGAAACTCACATCTTCCTCCAAAAACTTGGAAACTAAACAATCTATTGATGAATGATTTTTGGGTCAAAGAGGAGATTCAAAATGAAATCAAAAGATTCTTTGAACTAAACGATAATGGGGACACAAGTTATCAAAATCTGTGGGATACAGCAAAAGCAGTCCTGAGAGGAAACTTATCGCCCTAAATTCCCACATCCAAAAGACAGAAAAGTCACAAATCAGTAAACTAATGAATCATCTTAAGGAAATGGAAAAGGAAGAGCAAAGCAATCCTAAAACCAGCAGAAGAAAAGAAATAACCAAAATTAGAGCAGAATTAAATGAAATTGAGAACAAAAGAACAATACAGAAGATCAATGAAATGAAAAGCTGGTTCTTTGAAAAGATAAACAAAATAGACAGGCCACTTGCCAGGTTGACCAGAAGCAGAAAGGAAAGGACTCTAATAAGCTCAATTAGAAATGAGAGAGGAGAAGTCACAACTGATACCATGGAAATACAAAACATCATCTTTGAATACTACAAAAATGTCTATGCCCACAAACACGAAAACGTGGAGGAAATGGACAAATTCTTAGAAACACACTACCTCCCTAGGCTCAACCAGGAAGAAACTGAATTTCTAAACACACCAATATCAAGCACCGAAATTGAAGCAGTAATTAAAAATCTACCCACAAAAAAAAGTCCCGGACCAGATGGGTTCACACCTGAATTCTACCAAGCCTACAAAGAAGAACTGGTGCCTATACTGCAGAAATTATTTGAAAATATCCAGAAGGATGGAATCCTCCCAAACTCATTCTACGAAGCCATATCACCTTGATACCAAAGCCAGGAAAGGACACAACAAAAAAGAAAACTACAGACCAATATCCCTTATGAATATAGATGCAAAAATTCTCAATAAATCCTTGCAAACCGAATTCAAATGTACATCAAAAAAATAATCCATCATGATCAGGTGGGCTTCATTCCCGAGATGCAGGGATGGTTCAACGTACGCAAATCTATAAATGTAATTCACCATATAAATAAAAGCAAGAACAAAGATTATATGATCCTTTCAATAGATGCAGAAAAGGCTTTTGACAAAATCCAACACCCTTTTATGATAAGAACTCTTAACAATATAGGCATAGATGGCTCATTCCTAGAAACTATTAAAGCCATATACGATAAACCCACAGCCAATATCATACTGAATGGGGAAAAATTGAAGGCATTCCCCCTTAAAACTGGCACCAGACAAGGGTGTCCACTATCTCCACTTCTTTTCAACATAGTGCTGGAAGTCCTGGCCACAGCAATTAGACAAGACAGAGGAATCAGGGGCATCCAGATAGGGGCAGAAGAGGTCAAACTTTCACTATTCGCAGATGATATGATATTATACATAGAAAACCCCAAGGATTCAACCAAGAGATTACTGGAATTGATAAATGAATTCAGCAAAGTCTCAGGATACAAAATTAATACACACAAATCCATAGCCTTCATATATGCTAATAACAATCAAGCCGAGAAACAAATTAAAGATGCTATACCTTTTGCAATAGCAACAAAGAAAATTAAATATTTAGGAATATATCTAACTAAGGAGGTCAAAGACCTATATAGAGAGAATTATGAAACACTGAGAAAGGAAATGCAGAGGATGTAAATAGATGGAAAGCCTTACCATGCTCTTGGATAGGCAGAGTCAACATAGTAAAATGGCTTTGCTACCTAAATTAATTTACAGAATCAATGCAATCCTATCAAAATACCAACATCATTTTTGCCGATCTAGAAAAAATAATTCTGCGCTTCGTGTGGAACCAGAGAAGACCCGTCTAGCCAAAGCAATCTTAAGCAAAAAGAACAAATTGGGAGGCATCTGTCTACCAGACTTCAAACTATACTACAAGGCTATAGTAACCAAAACTGCATGGTATTGGCACAAGAACAGACACGTAGACCAATGGAACAGGACTGAGAACCCAGATATAAAACCAACCTCATACAGTCACCTGATCTTTGACAAATTCCAGAAAAACGTACACTGGGGAAAAGATTCCCTATTCAACAAATGGTGCTGGGAAAATTGGATGGCCATATGTAGAAGACTGAAAGTGGACCCACACCTCTCACCTCTCACAAAAATCAATTCACAATGGATAACAGATCTAAACCTAAGACATGAAACCATAAGAATTCTCGAAGAAAACGTTGGAAAAACTCTTATGGACATTGGCCTAGGCAAAGAATTTATGAAGAAGACCCCAAAGCAATCACAGCAGCAACAAAAATAAATACATGGGACCTGATCAAATTGAAAAGCTTCTGCACAGCCAAGGAAACTATCACTAGAGTAAACAGACAACCTACAGAATGGGAGAAAATATTTGCATGCTACACCTCTGATAAAGGGCTTATAACCAGAATCTATACAGAACTTAGGAAAATCAACAAGAAAAAATCAAACAACCCTATTAAAAAATGGGCAAAGGACATGAACAAAAACTTTTCCAAAGAAGACAGAATGATGGCCAGCAAACATATAAAAAAGTGCTCAACTTCTCTAATCATCAGGGAAATGCAAATCAAAACCACAATGAGATATCACTTAACTCCAGTGAGATTGGCTCATATCAAAAAATCCCCAAATAACAAATGTTGGCGGGGATGTGGACAGGTAGGAACACTCATACACTGCTGGTGGGACTGCAAATTAGTACAACCTCTATGGAAAAGAATATGGAGATACCTCAAAGAATTAAAAGTAGAATTACCATTTGACCCAGCAATCCCACTACTGGGTATTTATCCAAAAGAAAAAAAGACATTTTATAATAAAGACATCTGCTCTCGAATGTTCATAGCAGCACAATTCACAATTGCAAAGTTGGGGAAACAACCCAGGTGCCCATCAATACACGAGTGGACCAATAAAATGTGGTATATGTATACCATGGAGTATTACTCAGCAATAAGGAACAACAGTGAATTAACACATCTGGTATTATCCTGGTCGGAGCTAGAACCCATTCTTCGAAGCGAAGTGTCACAGGATTGGAAAAACAAGCATCACTGGTACTCACCATCAAACTGGTACTAACTGATGAACACTTACATCACACAGGGCAATAACATTCATCAGAGGGCGGGCGGGCGGGAGGGGGGTGGAAGGGATGGGAAAAACTCTCACTGAATGGATGTGGGGAGCACAGTTTGGGAGACGACCACGATTGTGGCTCTGACACAGGCAGAACAGGGGCAATGTGTATGGCCAAAGTGTTGTACCCCCATGATATTCTGAAATTAAAAAAATAAATTAAAAAAAAAAATTACTATTTTAAAAAAAAAAGAAAGAAAAAAAAGCCTTCATCACTCTCAACTAAATTATTTCCCTCCTTAATAGCAAAATCCTCTACCGTCTCTTCCCTCCACAATCCACATAGTATATTCTGCCTACTGATCTTCTTAAAACCCTGCTTTTAATATGTAACTTCTCTACCAATGGCCTCTGACTTTATGCCAAAAAAAAAATCATCTTGAAATAGCAAAATTATGAAATTTTAAACATCTCGCATCAGAAGGAATCTTGGAAATATTTACTCTATCCTCTCAAAGCATTCTTAGTACATGATTTGTTTATCCATTCCACAAATATTTATTGTATGCCTACTGTATTTCAAACATTCCTGTAGGCCCCAAAGATAGTGGTAGTGAAGAGAATAGATTATCTTCACTCTCTTAGAATTTACATTCTAACTGAGATAGAGAAAAAAAAAAACGAAGAAAATAAAATTGTGATGGTGACTTCCTCGGATGGTCAGGCAAGATGCATTAGTTTCTTAGGGCTGCCATAACAAATTACCACATATGGGGGCTTAAAACAGCATAAATTTATTCTGTCACAGTTCTGGAAAACAGAAGTCCAAAATCAAGGTGTAAGCACACTTGTGCTTTCGCTAAAGGTTCTAGGGAAGAATCCTTTCTTGCCTCTTCCGGTGACTGGTGGCTTTAAGGTATTTCTTGATTTCTGGCTGCATAACTCCGATGTCTGCTTCAGTCTTCACATGCCTCGTTCTCTTTTCTCTGTGTCTCTTCTCTGTGTGTCTCCTGTAAAGACATGTTTCATTGGATTTAAGGTCCACCTGGGTAATACAGAGTCATCTTAAGATTCTTAATTACATTTGGAAAGACTCCTTTTCCAAATACAGTCGCATTCATAGGTTCCAAGGGTTAGGACACAGACATATCTTTTTGGTGACCACCATTCAACCCACTACAGAAAGGATCTCTAAAAAGATGACTCTTTACATTCACATCATGCATAGATTTATATCTATGCATCTGTGTGTGTAAATATATGTAAACACACACATACACACATATATACTCATATATATGTATGTAAGATATGACGTAAGTGTGTGTCAGTATATGAAGAGTTTATAGCCTTAGTGCAAGAGTAGGAAATGGCTCTAAAGGTTTCCTAATGACTAGAAAGTATGCACATAAACAAAGTTGGGAAACTCACTGTGCAAATGATGTGTTCTTTTACATGCTCCCACAACTTTACTCATTTTTACCCAACTTAACCATCCAGAAACTAGTTGAAAATTCTATCGTGTGTAGCAATGCAGTAGCTCTTATAGTGCCAGAGTGCTAACCTCCCCCCTTTTTTTCCCTCTCCTTAGGTGAAGATCAGTCAACCTCAGGGCAGTGCCATTGACTTAAAGTTGAGGATAAAATTAAGCTCACTGATTAAGCAGTCTCAGTTATCTGATTTGGCCTGGGAGCCTTCAGTTTTCCTTACTTCTCAGCAACCACAGGGGAGGTTGTTTCTAGGATGGGCAAACTGATAACATAAAAAGGCACAAAAAGCTATGAAGTACCCAGTGGAGAATACTTTGATACAGAAACAAATAGCCCTGTGTAATTTCGGTATCCCAGAGTCATCAGTGCAGGGTGTCAGTTGTGATTGCTAGACCTGCTTGTCTCTCTGGAACACCATGTGATATTTGGACTTCAAACCAAAACACCTGGGTTTGAATCTATCTTTGTTATTCAGACGTGTATGACTTTATGAAATTTGTTTAAATTCTCTGAATCTTAATTTTTTTAATCTGTAAAATTTTAACAAATGTCACCTCATAGGGAAATGGCAAAGTCATTTGAAGTATATTTGCATTGATTTTTCTTAATTACCTTCAGTGTTAAAGTCAACTTTTTTAAGATCTCAGAGAATCTGAGTTCACTGACATCAGTTTTAAGCACATTAGTTAAAAATAAAAACTGTGGGGAATGATCTAGAGAAAGGTGTTGGATCACAAAAGAAGATTAAAACCCCTCCATGGGGAGGAAGAGATGGGAAGAAATGTATGTAACCTTCAGAAGAAGAAAAATGCAAACCTTGAGAAGAGACAGAAAAACTAAAAAGTGCCTTATTAAGGGTGGCTGCTCTAGAGTGAATTGGGCCACTAGAAATCATTTCCCACTCTCTAGGTTCAAGTAGACTTTCGGTAGGTGGGCTCCATTGTTTTTGTTCCAAGGATACGCCATTAGTGATTATTTCCTTCCTGTGTGGTGAGAACATTGCTACCAATGCAATAAATTAGAAAGAAGATGAACATTGTCTCTGAGGGAAAATCGTGAGTGATGGTTTGGACATGCTGGGATTAGATCAATATGAATATGACAACCAGGTTAGCCCATTTGTGCCTTCACTCATACCTAAGGCTTCATTGAGGACCCAAAGCTGAATACCCCTGAAATGTTGTGTACATTACCTGAGCTTGCTCTATGCAGTGTGCTTTAAAACTTTGCATGACTCCCTGCTTTCTTCAGGCTAACATCCAAATATGGCATGAAATTTAAAGCTATCCATGTGCCCTGCCTCCACTCTCCAGGTGTGATGATGCTCTGGTGTATACAGGTTTTGATATGGACTCCGCGTTGCTGGAGGTTACAGTGTAAAGCAGATAATACTCGTCTGAGTACACATGTACAGACTGGAGATGAAAAGTCCTTAGGAATTGAGGAAAGCAACTCAAGCGGTCACTCAATCCTTAATTGTGAAGGGGAGAAAAATCTCTCATATTATCCCCTTAAATCAATGACCTATATAATTTTGTATTCAACATCTCTGGGGAAGACTCCTCTATGTGTTATGTATGTAGTTCATTGCTTATAATCCTTCCAGATGCCATGTTTTCCTAGTGTCTAATTTAAATCTCCTGCTATAAGATTAACATAAGGGCCCTCCCTGCTATACTCAGTGAAATAAGAAATCTGTTTAAATGACATCCTTTCATATAAGTTTACATCATTTGTAGTAGTCTTTTTTTAGTCTTCTCTTCTATGGGCAAAATTCTACAAATCCTATTACTTTAGACTCTGTTAGTAATATAATATTTTTAATACTTTTTAGTGGAAGTATTTCTTTTTATCCGAATCTAAAAGTCAAACTCACAGAAACAGAGAATAGAAGGGTGGTTAGCGGGGTAGAAGGGTGGGGAAATGTGGAGATGTTTGTGAAAGAGTACAAAATTACAGTTATAAGATAAATAAGTTTTGGAGACAATGTATAGCATGGTGACTATATTTAATAATGATGTATATAGCACTTAAAATTCCCTAAGAGAGTAGATCTTAAGCATTTTCAGTATACAAACAAAAAAGGTAACTATGTGACATGTGGAATATGTTAATTAGCTTGACTGTGGAAATCATTTTGCAATGTATACATACATCAAAACATCATGTTGTACACTTTGAATATATATTTTTGTCAATTATACTTTAATAAAGCTGGAGGAAAAAGCCAAGTTCTATTTTATTAAAAAGAGATATCACCTACTATAGGAAAAAAATACACAAAACATGCCTTTGTTTAAATAACAAAATGGCTACATCCTATTATACAAAACCATATTTTGACGGAGATTCATAATTCATATAGAACTAGTATTTTTCTTCTATATAGAATCCTATGGCAGTTCTATGTCTATTTCAATCCTGCCTTTCAGTAAAATACTAAACTTCCATATTCGTCCTTTCTTAACGTAATCTTCACACATTTCAAGAAAATGTCAGTCAACTTTATCTTAAAATCTTGATCTTTGTAACATTCACATGTTGGTACAGATGACATATGGGTTCTACAATAATCTCATTATGGTTATTTTTATTATTTAAAACCAATTTATTTTTAAATCCATTCTGAAATCTTTAAGTACAGGCTGAGAAAACAAAAGTAATCTTGTCCGAAAGGAATCATTTTGATTTCCCCCATTAGTAATAGAAACCGCAACTATTTGTTCAGGTCATTTGGGTCAGGGGGTGTGTGTGAGTGTACGTGTGTGTGTGTGTGTGTGTTTCATAATTCCACTTGACATTGCACATATCTTTATTTTCTCTTTTAGAATATAGACCCTAAATTTATTTTGAACTGCCTTATATTTACAACACACCCATTAATATTTTTGACCTGCTCTAGAATCTCAGATAAATTCTTTACCCTGACACAAATCAATAATGAAATGCAGTTTAGTTAAGGCTTCCATTAGGCCTGGTTTTCTTAGGAATAATATGTGATATAGTAAACATGTTGCTTTTGCTTATGTGGTACTTCTGGGAGCTAAACAGTCTGCCCTGGAGCAAATGAATCCCAAGCCAAGGAGGGATGCACCCTTCATATTCTGTTAATTGATTGAAAGGGCAAATGATCTATAGGAAAAGTTGCATCATTAACTTAATTGAGGGCAAAGCCTAATTAGAAGGGAAATGGAGTAGACAGAGCCAGAGACACAGCAGGCCTTCATCTGTGATGTCAACAAACAGACCTTGTAACTAGAACCAGACAGAGACTGCAGGCCTTCATTTACATCTTCAGTTTCAATGTGAAAACATTCACTGTGTGAGTATACGTGTGAGAGAGAAAGAGTGTGTGTATGTGTGTGTATGTGAGAGCGTGTGTGTGCGTGTGTGTGTGTATTTGGCCAGGGGAAAAGCAAAAGTTTACATACTTAGATGGAAATCAGTTCCTCCCAGGTGGAACTGCCTAGTGGGAATCAATATGTTTTAAACAAGTTAACTGAATTGTATATATTTGAGAGGTTAATCTGAAACACATTTGAGCTCTAAATTTGGAGGGAAGGGGGGCCCATCCTATTCTCATTCATAGAGTGACCTTAGAAGTAAATCAACCAAATATAAAGATTTTTTTTTCCCAGCTTGAATGTGGGCAGATTACAGTGGAGACTTATTTTGAACACGATTGTATTACTGTAAGAACATATATGAAGTATTTGAACATATTGATTCAATACCAATTTATCCTATAATAAATAGCTATTCCAAAATAGGTATAAAAGTATACTGTGTTACAACAGATAGGAGATGTTGGCTCCATTATAACGCACGTTGCAAGTGAAGATATCCAGGTTCCCCTATGTTCTGTAAGTGAAGTGCTTTCTAGCAACTCCTGGCTTCTTAGAATGAGAAGCTGCTGTATCATAAACAACAATATTAAGTTTTAGATGCTTCTTAAGTGTTTTAAACTTTGGGTTCAAATCTGAGCTGAGACTGAGACAGGTGGTGATGGTCAGGACATGTGCTTTTTATTCTTTCAGAAAACTTTCCATGTCCAACTTGCTGTTGAGTGCATTTTTCTTTGACTGTAGCAATACAAACAAAACCTTTCACAAGAAATTCCACTTATGAGAAATAAAGAATGCAAGAAGACATGTTTTGGCTACAGCACTAGCTGTTAAAATACATGGGTATTCTTTCCCCATTCAGCTGCAGCCACTGACCTTACAAAAACTAGAGCCCTTTTCTTACTTCTCATGCATACACAAATTTCTATATTTAAAAAAATCTATAGTAATGTTAATAGAGTAGATGGTTAATAAAATATTTCAGCTAAGAAAAAGCCACACATTAATTAACTAAAATTTTATTTAGTTGAACATTCCAACTAGGAGCTATATTTGAGCAATAAAGTAAGAACTTTTGTATACAGGGAAAAATTCTAATGACATTGAGCAGGAAACTACTAGCACTTAAAATTGTATTAATATGTTGTCTCATTAGAAATCTGGATCAATCATGGCATTTTCAGATTTGGGTAGGAAATTCTTTTTTTCTTCTATCATTTATTTCCCTGAATATTTATATTTCTGCTTTTTAAGTCTGATTTATCTGCAAACTGCTAAAGATTTTCAAATTGCCCAGTCACACTGTCAAAACCATATCAAGAGAAAGAATTAATCACAGACAAGGTTGGATCTTAATGGTCCTGTAGTCATCAGGAAGAAGTCCAGTTGCAGCCACAAATCTTCGGAAGAAACATGTATGCTTTATCTTCTAGAATAGTTTTCTTTGTAAATGCTAAATTTACAAATTTCATCCAAAAAGTAACCAAGGAATCAGTAGCCTATGGTTTGATGATTTCCCTCAACCATAGGACTGAGGCTAGCTGGACTCAACTGAACAACTGAATATTCCATTTGGGGGCTCAATACAGAGATAACCTCCTTTTCCCCTCAGATCGCATTTACTGAGAGATTGTTGTGAGGCAATACAACATATAATTTTTAGTGTAATAATAGGAGCATGTTCATTTTCTCACATCTAAATCCAAGGAGTTGTTATGTTTAGTAATATATTCATCATATGTCCATAAAGATCCTGACAGACCTTTAACGTTTTTCTCATCATGTCTCAGAAAGAGAAAAGGTGGTTCTTATCAAGATAGTAATTCAGGTCTCAGCTAGAGTGGTAGTTTTGGATTAATTAACTGGTTCTACCTCTATACTGCATTTGATTCCAGGGAACATTGCTGAGGGCTTTTGCCACCTAAAGGGCCTTGGAGAGGAATGAAAAGTGCAGGTCTTTTTGTGGCTGATATACTAATATCTGAACAGGTAAAGAATACGTGGCACAGGCCTTCAAGTCTTAAGAATCAGAATCCTCCCAGACATGAGTTCCATAATTGTAGAACCCAAACACCATTCCCCCATTCCCAGCTGTGCATAAAAATCCATACCTTAAATTTTTTTTTAATTCAGCTAATAATCCTAGTTATTTGTCCATATAGTGTCAAGATCTATATGATTAATATTTTTATTTTCTTCTAAGTGCTTAATATTAAGTACTTATCATGTTTAACTGCATATTAAATCCCCATTCTTGAATCTTAGAGGAAAATGTTTGTGATTTTTTTATTAGAAAGACCTGGATTTGAATCCTGATGCTATCATTTGTCATGTGATCCTGAGGTGCTGCTGAAACTTGTTATCTTCATATGTAAAATTGGAATAATAATATCGACTTCACTGGATAATTGTAAAAGTTAATGAAAACTTAATGAGACAGGAGTAGAGAGGGATTTGGGGTCGACATTTTATTCTAAATACAAAGTTTGTCTCTCCCGAGTCACAACACTTACCCCCCAGACCACACTGAAATGACTCAAAGGAAGTGGAAAAGGAAACAGACTGATAACAATAAAGGGAAGGCAGGGAGTAGGTGTCCTCAACAGCAGATAAGAGATTTCAACAAATTCCGGGTAGATAGGAGCAGCAAAAAGCTGCTGACCAGAGAAACAAAGGGGAGGAATCCACATTCCAGAGAACGCCCACAAGGAAGTTTAGTGGGAGCCAATCTCTCGGCAGTAGCGCTACGGTCTCAGAGTTGACAAGGACAGCAAGTGAGAAATGGAGCAAAAACAGGGATTAAAACAACTTCCGCCTAAAGCCTTCTCCACTCCACCAACCCCCGCTCCCCCACCCCTCCTGCAGGCAGAAAAACTGGAATTGCAGCCCGGCTTTTACCTCTAGGCTAACCACCATGGGGCTTTATCTTACAAAAGTGAGCAAGCTTCCTGTTTAAAGCTAATACTTCCAGCACTTTTTGCATGTGCACCATGATAAAATGATGTCTGTTGTCGAGCGGATATGCCCTCACGTGCATGCTGAGCAGCTTTCTTTCTGCGGGAGAAGTTATTGTGGAAATGACTTATTTACAGTACAGCTACCTATATCCACACTGACCACCTGTAATAAAGGAGGCCTTCATTTTTCAATAAGAACAGTTAATCATGAATCACCAGACCAATGTGGAGAACCAGTAATTACAGCTATGATATATTAGTACTTACTTCATAACAGATTACATTCAATGTCTTTCCATTTTTGATTTATTTAATCCTGTTAGGATTAGAATCTCTGTTAAGCAGGTACTGTTATTATCAATATTTTACAATTGAGCCACATAGAAGTTTAATTACTTGTCCAAAGCCACATAGTTAATAAGTGATAGAGCTGAGATTGAAAACTAGAAATCTGGCTCTCAGAATCTATGTTCTTTCTTTCTTTCTTTCTTTCTTTCTTTCTGAGATGAAGTCTTGCTCTGTTGCCCAGGCTGGAGTGCAGTGGTGCAATCACAGCCCACTGCAGCTTCGAACTCCCAGGCTCAAACTATTCTCCTGCCTGTGCATCCTGAGTAGCTGGAACTACAAGCATGTGACACCATGCTAATTTGGGCTAATTAAAAAATAATTCTTTTTTTTTAGAGATGGGGTCTTTCTGTGTTGCTCAGGCTGGTCTTGAATTCCTGGCCTCAAGCAATCCTCCCTCCTCAGCCTCCCAAAGCGCTGAGATTACAGGCATGAGCCACCTCATTCAGCCTTCCCGAAAGAAGAATCCGCATTTCTAAAAGCTATGCAACACTATCTCACCTTGTTTTTTAAAAAGGAGCAAGACAAAGAAATAAAAACAATTCAAAGAACAGAAAAAAATGCAAGTATTAATTATTATGCTCAAAGGAATTTGAGAGATTATTTTATGAGAGCTGTGAAAACAGAAACAGAGAAAAAAAAACAAGTTCCTAGAAATTGAAAATAGGATTGCCAAACTTAAAAAAAAAATAGTATGAGTAGAAGATAAAGTTAAGAAAACTTGTTCAATGTAAAGAAACATTATGAAATAAAATACTGAAAGAAAAGATAAGCAACATAGAGAATCATTCCAGAAAGTCCAAAATTCAATTAATAGCAGCTTTAAAAAGATAGGAAATAGGAAATGGATGGGAGGAAATTATACAAGATATGTTAGAACAAAATTTCCTAGTGCTAAATATACAACTTTAGGTTGAAAAGTTTGTCACGTTTTGAGGGAAATGAATTAAAATAAGATCCAAATCCAAAATGTATCTTTGTGAAATTTTTAGCACATTAATGCTAAGGACAAATGTTGAAAACTTCTAGGGAGAAGAGAAAAGCTTTTGTTTATAAGGGATGAAGGAACATACTGCAGACTGATAAAAGAACTTTCATCAGCTATATTGGATGCTAAGAAGTCTTTAGAGTCAACCCTTTCAAGTACTGAGAGAAAATTTTCTTGAGACTAAAATGCAGTGCCGATTCAACTAGAAGTCCAGGATAGGGGCAAAAGGAAGGCCTTTTCCCACTAAAATTGATCAAATAAGATATAGTATTATAAGCATATTACTTATATTTATGCATGTAACACCATAAAAACTAAAAATATCACTAGTTGAAAGTGTATAATTCTGAGAAGTGAGTATGGGGATGAGAAAAAAGTGTAAATCAGGAAACTATTAATTTTTTCCCATGCCTTTTTGTACTCTGATAATTATTTTTTTACCATTTTCAAGTATTAATTTGATATTCCTTATTAAAATTGGAAAAAATGTATCTAAACACCTAGTCCACATCTAGTGTAGGTAGTCATTGAATGCTGGTGACCCATCCTGTACCAAGGGCCCATATACTAACCCTTGCTCCACCACAAATTTACATAAGAGCTAGAGTGAATAACTTAACTTTCCTCTCCCTCAGTTGTATCTTCTGTTTATTAGAGAAAAAAAAAAAGTAGTGATAATTGTACTTACATGTGCTTAGAACCTATCCACTATTAAATAAATAATAGCAACTACTAATATTAAGTCTCCTATGTACCAAACTGGCTCTGTTCTTTATGATTTTTTAGCAATTTTACATTAGTTCATTGCTTCAAAACTGAATTTAGAAAAATCCTTATCAGTTATGCATTGAGATCCAAGCCAATTCTAACAAATAAGATTTTAAAATGTTAAACATAATCCGCTTATAATTTTAAACAAGTTGATACCATTTAATTTCAAATTTGAGTTTATCCTGATTATTCAAAATCTTATATTCATACTAATGTAGGGATTCCACATTTGTTTTACAATTATATGTTCATTACTGAACGTGTTCTGAATATCACAATCACTGCATTTGCTTTATATTATAATTTTCCTAAAGATTGTCTGATAGGATGTGACTATTTCTTACACAAGGGTTGGCACACTATGGTTTTTAAATTGTGTTCATAGGTATGTGTCAACCTTGGAAGAATGTGTCATCATGGGAAACATTTAATTTGAGTCTGCTATATCACTGTTTCAGTGGTTGAAATATAATGCAGAAGACATCATGATCTGAACGAGTTACAAGCCACTAGTCTGCAACAAAGTTGTGTCAATCAGGAAAGTTGGATGCTATTACTTCCCAAAGTTCCTACTTGAAATGTAAGTCCAAAAATAATCAAGGTCATTACCAAAACACATCATTTTGTCAGAGACAACAGCATACTAGTTACAATACATTAGTGCAATATTACTTAATGACATTTGGTTCTAAGAGGATATGCTGAATTTATTAGCTTCTTATTGCTATTGTAACAAATTACTACAAACGTAGTGGTTTAAAACAACACTAATTTTATTATTTTATAGTTTAATAGGTCAGGAATCTGAAGCAGGTTTCACTGGGGCAAAATCAAGGTGTTGGCAGTGACACATTCCCTCTAAAGGCTCCGGGACAGAATCAGTTTCTTCGCCCTTGTGGCTTCCAGAGACCATCTACATTCCTTCGCTGGGGGCCCCTCCCTCCATCTGCAAAGTACAATGCTTCAACTTCTGCTTCCATTGTCACATCTATTTTCTGACTTTCACCTTCCTGCCTTCCTCTTGTAAGGACCCTTGTGATTGCATTAAGCCCAGCCTGATAATCCAGGACTATCTCCCCATCTCAAGATCCTGAATTTGATCACATCTACACAGACCATTTCTCTGTGTAAGGTAATAGGTGCAGAAAATGCTACCTCCAAATTTGACACTTTGGCATACTGAATATTTTAAGCTGAAGGAAATGGAAAAAAACGCAGAAGCAGAAAGGACAGACACTCTTTGGCATTTTCCACCTTTCTCTCTGGAGGCCATAAAAAGAATTGTTTGACCTACCTCCCTTGAAATAGGTCATAAGACCCCTATTCCTGAGGGGTCCTGCCCTGTACCTGGAGGCCAAGGGGAATCTGAACAAAGAGGCCTTGCTCAGTTATTCCCCATTTATTACCATTAGGTCATACCCTCTTTTTGTCCAAGCATACTTCTACATTCTTCATCAAACCTAAGCATAAAAATATGTAGTTTTCCCTGGGTTTGGGGGTCTTCTTTTCTAAAGGCTCCCATTCACGTAAAACTTTGGTTAAATAAATTTGTTATGCTTTCCTTTCATTGATCTGTCTTTTGTTTTAGGGAGGTCAACCATGAACCTTGTGATGAGTGAGGAAAAGATTTTACATTTTTCCCCCCTATGGTAACATTTTCAAAGGTTCCAGGTATTAGAATATGGACATCTTTGGGAAACCATTATTCTGTCTACCACATTGAAGTATGAAATTTATTTCATCAATATAGTAATCTAAGCACAAAAAATCATCTTCAAAGAAACCAATACACTTAGTCAAAATGAATAAACCAATGATACACACTGAGCCAGGCTTATTCTATGACTAACACCATGAAGAGAAAACACTACTTGACATATAGCTATTATATTTGATTGACATAGTGACTCAGGAGTTCATATTTTTAAAAAATACTTTTACTTTCATGGATGCAATGCATTAATGAATATGTGGGAGGAAGGAGGAGGATGAGGAAGTTAGAGAAGGAGGGAATAAAGCACGACTCATTTATCATTTTATGTCAAAATGACTCATGAAAGTCATAAAATGGAAACCTTGTTATCCATGGAAATAATTGAATTTGATACAATCCAAAGTAAAAGTCAAGGGAGCAGATTTTTAATAACATGTAGTGGAAAGAGGAGCTTTGGATCCAAACCTCATCTCTTACCACATGACCTTGAACAAGTGACCTAACCTCTCTAAGCTTTATATGTGTTTCTGTAAATGACAAAACGCTCAAGAGGTAGTTGATGATCTCAGTCTTGAAGGAAGTTAATAGGCTCCTCATCTCTGCCAATACATTACCTTTGATATATTATTTATATAGATCCAAATTGTATTCATAAATTCTCAGATAACTCATCAGACTACCTATTAAGACCTATGGCATCTTGTATTTATTGGTCATTGATTCTAACAGACTCCGTTATACCATCTCTAGATAGTAAACTTGTTCATCATTAGTAAGTTATACATATCACTGTTGTGAAATTTGGCTAATTGTATAATGGCATCATGTTTTCTTCTGTGAAGTATATTTTGCCATCATTTCCAGGATCCTCTAATTTACCCAATACTTACTTCAATATGATACGCTACCTACTACATGCATTATAATCCCAAGTACACATTCTCTTCCTTTTTTCTCTCTAAATCTTGCAGACAAAAAAGTATTTACTTTCCATATCCCCCAATTAAATATTACTTGGCCTCTATCATTGGTTTTGGCCCCAAGATCTCAAATAGATATTCAAGAAAAATAAATCCACATGGAATATAGAATCTCAACATTAGAAATGTCCTTGTCAATCATTTAGTCTAACCTTTTAGCAATTTTTAAATTCTCTGTGTGCTAATAACACAGAGTATCCATTTCTTAATGGAATGCATGACAATTGAGACCTGTTGGAGACAAGACCTTCCAATGTTGTCATCAAACACAAAAAATTTTGTGACATTTTAGAACTTGTCAAAACATATTCAACAGATGACATACTATCTACATGCATATTTCAAAACTCAATCGTAATTTGAAATAATTTTCTTGAAGAAGGAAACAACAGATTTTTCAAATAGGGTCTGGCTCACTCATCTCACAATATCTGAAATGGTTCCCCATTTCATAAACTTGTAACTCTGGAAAGCAAATCCATAAAGATTGGTAAATCATCTTTAACTGGGAGTGAGAAACTTGCAAGTTTTTGCTCAGGCCCAAGGGAGACTACTGAATTATCAAGATTGAAGGATTTTTGCCATTACTACTTGACATATATTTTTTAAACTTTCTTTTAATACCCACTGGTAATAACATTTATTTACTCTTAGGACTTTTCTAAACCCTCTGATCAGAAAGTAATTAATTCAAATATTAAGGAGGATTTTTAATATTGAAAAAATAATTACAGCATTGTGAATTTTTTTCTCAATTGAAATGTATTTAAAGAGGAAAATTGTAAGAGAGGTCAAAAAGAAGTTACAAAACATGGCAATTTTTGTTACGAATGGTCTGAGGACCGTCAACATCAGATGGCCAAGGGTACTTGTTAAAAATGCAGCTCTGTGGGCTGCCACATCCACTAAATCAGATTATGGAGGGAACGGATAATGGATATCAGGCATTTCTGCTTTAATAAGTGAATATGATTCACAAGTGCACCATACTGTGTAAACCATTCATTCAACTCCAAATATTTGTTGAGTATTTTTGTGTGTTAAGCACTATTCTAGACTGGAGATTTGCAAACTATGGCCCAAGGACTAAATCCAGCCTGCCACCTGGTTTTTTATGGCCTGTGAACTAAGAATGCACTTTACATTTTTAAATAATTGAAAAAATAAGGCCGGGTGCAGCGGCTCATGGTTGTCATCCCAGCACTTTGGGAGGCCAAGGCAGGAGAATCACCTTGAGGCCAGGAGTTCAAAACTAACCTGGACAACATATCAAGACGCCATCTCTAAAAATTAAAAAAAAAAAAGAAAAAGTCAAAAGAAAAATAATATTTTGTGTCACACAAAAATTATAAAAGTCAAATTTTAGTGTCTATAAATGAAGTTTTATTGGAGCACAGCCACACTCATTAATTTTCATAATGTCTGTGGCTGCTTTCACATTACAATGGCAGGGTTGAGTAGTTGTGACAGACTCTGTATGTGGTGCACCCATTCTCTTGCCATGGCTACTAACCACAGTACAAACAACAGTAACACAGTTATAACTCAACAGAATTTCACATGGCATGCATGTCACTGTACTGCAACATTTTATTTTAAAATCCAGTTAAATATTACCAGTACAAATCATGTCAAAACAAGAACAGAAAACAAAAGTGGACATTGAATGCCACACCTTTAAGGCATAATTAAGTGTGGGTTATTTTGTCATGCAATTAGATGGCAAAGCATCATGTTTATTATGCAAAGGTTTTTAGCTGTGCTAAAATAATAGAATATAATTCAACATTACTGGACTTATCACTTATCACAGTATCTCCAACTTGCAGGAGAACAGCAGGGTGGAAAATTAGAAAAGTTGGCTGGACATAGTGGCTCATCCCTGTAATCCCAGTACTCTGGGAGGCCAAAGTGGGAGGATTGCTTGAGACCAGGAGTTTGAGAAAAGTTAATACAAAAATATCTTATCATGGCAGAATTTCTTCACAAAAATAAAGAATTTTAAAATATATTGCAACCAAAAATGTTTCATTTGTTAGCTGTGCAAGGAAACCTATTTACTGACAGTGATGTAATTAAATTGTGTTTGACTCAATAGCCGTAGAAATGTGTCCTGATAAAATAAATGTATTTGAAACTATTAGCCTTAGAGAATTCTTGCTCAGAGTTGAGGACATTGGCAGAAGCATCAATAGTCAATTAAAATAAAAGGCAAATGATTTTAACAGTTTTCTTTGGCTCTTTATAAATCAGATGTCAATGATACCATTTGGTTGTTGTTTATTTGAGGAGGCAACGCTGAGTTTAAAGTGACTGAGGAATTAGCCTCTACAAATAGTCTGCATGCAGCAATTATAGGTAAGAATATTTTCAGAGATGATGAGAGAACACTAAATCAGTAAAACCTGAAGTGGAATCTGCTAAGATATGTTAAAACTGATAGAGGTAAAAAATATGTGTGGAGCAGATAAAGGCTTAGATGACAAATTTTAAAAGTTTGTGAAAATACAGATAATCAGCCTAAGATTATTTACTGTATTATTCATCAGTAAATGCTTTGCAGACAATATATTAATCTACTATGTGCTTTTGAACCTGTAAACAGTAAACTTCATTTGCTCTTGTGAGCTAACCAGCATCAGTTCCATGATTTTTTTTTTTCAAAAAGAGAAGCTAAATATTCTGACTTTCCCTACCTCACAGGAGTTTGATGATTTAGTAGTGAGAAAGTTTTACTGTGTTGAAAGAAAAACTTTAGACAAATTAAATTTAACAGAGTTTAATTGAGCAAAGAATGGTTTGTGAACTGATCATCCCCCTACCCCCCAACCAGAATAGGTTCATAGAGACTCGGCACTACCATGTGGTCTGAGAGGATTTATGGACAGAATACAGAAGTGAGGTACAGAATCAGCTGGATTGGCTACAACTTGGCGTTTGCCTTATTTGAACACTGTTTGAACAGTTGACCGCCTGTGAATGGTTGAGGTACGGCCTCTGTGATTGGCTGAGACTTGGATCCTTGTTACAAGAGTGGGTTACAGTCTGTTTACACATCCAGTTAGGTTACAGTTCACTATTTATGGAGAAGCCTTTAGGCCAAACTTAGAGGGAGGCTGCTTTAGGTTAAACTTAATTTAACAACTGTGATTTTTTTTTTAAGCCCAGGGACAAGATTGAAATTTTCTCGCAAGAAGAAGCACCCTCAACCACTATTATGGAACACTAAATGGCTTTGGAAGACAGCCTTTGCTGCAGACTTGATGGTGTTTCTTAATAAACTCACCCTAACATTACAAGATCAAACAGCACTACATGAGAAACTTATACTTGAGTAAAGTCATTTTGACAAAAACTAACATTGTTTGAATCACCAGTAATGTCAAGCTGCTTTATACACTTCCTATTTTGTCAAAGGTTAAAATAAGGAGCAAGATTCCTACGAGAATATGTAGTGAATATATTTTTTGACCTCACACTACAGTTCCAGTAACATTTTCCAAACATGATGCAAGTGTGAAGAAAATTTCCATATTTCAAAAATCCATTTAAATGTGCAATTGAGGAGCTTCTGCCTAACACTCAACTTGAAGTCAATAATCTGCAATGTAATCCCATGCTAAGATGCAAATATCAAGAGAAGAAGTTAATAGTATTCTAATATAAATGGCTTCCAAGTAATGAATATGTTCAATTAAAGTCAGATGCTAATGTACTGACATCAGTATTTGAATGTACTCAATTAAAGTCAGATGTTAATGGATACCTGTCTGTCTAAAAGTACATTTTCAAAGATAAAATATGTAAAATCTCATGCACATTTTATAAATTAACATTAACAGATAAACATGTGCAATCAATTTTGACGACAGCAAACACTAATTTTGAACCCCAATTAAGTGAAATATTATCTCTCCCAAAAGAATTCTATTTTTCTCATTAGTAGATCTATATTGAAAAAAGTTATACTCAATTACTATTATTATATTTTAAATTTGATCAGTAAAAAATTTATAGAGAGGTAAAAACCTGCTTAACAGGTACAATGAGCACTATTCGGGTGATAGGCACACTTAAAGCCCTGACTTAAGCATTATAAAAGCTATCCATGTAGCAAAAACATTTATACCCCCTTAATACTTTGAAATTTAAAAGAGAGAAAAAAATTTATAGAAAATTTTAATCTCTTGTTGTGTAAGTACAGTTTTTCCCTCAGTATCCGACAGAGATTGGTTCCAGAACTCCCGTGGATATCAAAATCCTCAGATGCTCAAGTCCTTGATTTAAAATGGCATAGTGTTTGCATATAACCTACTCACACCCTCCCATATACTTTAAATCATCTCTACATTACTTATAATGCCTTATACTATGTAAGTTCTATGTGTCTTAGTCCATTTTTTGTTGCTATAAAGGAATACCTGAGGCTGGGCAATTTATAAAGAAAAAAGGTGTATTTGGCTCATAATCCTGATGTCTGGAAAAGGTCAAGATTGGGCATTGGCATCTGGTGAGGGCCTGAGGCTGCTTCCACTCATGGCAGAAAGTGAAGGGAAGCTGGTGTGTGTAGAGGTCACATGGCAGAGAGGGGGTCCTAGCCTCTTTTTAACAATCAGCTCTCAAGAGAACTAATGGAGAGAGAACTCACTACCACAAGAATGGCAGCAAGCCATTCATGAGGGATCCACCCCCATAACCCAAACACCTCCCACTAGACCCCACCTCCCCACAATGCCACACTGTGGATTAAATTTCAACATGAGGTTTGGAGGGGACAAACACCCGAACTATAGCACTGTGAAAATAGTTGTTATACTGTGTCATTTAGGGAATAAGGACAAGAAAAAAAGTCTGTACATGTTCAGTAAAGTCACAATCATCCATTTTTTTCTCTGAATATTTTCCATCTCTAGTTGGTTGAATCTACAGATAAGGAACCCACGAATATGGAGAGCTGATTGTACTTACACAGTGTCTTTAATGTTGTTTCTTTGCCCCCAAAAGCCTAAAATATTTACTATCTGGTCCTTTACAGAGACTTTTCTGACTCCTTCTGTGAATCCCCAACAGAATGAAATCTCTCTGGAGAAAAGGACTGGGTCCTAGACATTTCTGCTTCTCCCTCGGTGACCAAAAGAGTTGTTGGTACTTAATGGATGAAAATGATATCTTGTAATTACACAGAGCTTTGTAATGAGCTGAGAAAGGACTCTTGATTGTTATGATGATGATAATTAAGATTTTGCTACACTGTTATGAAGGAGTTACTCTCTTTAATACTTCTTTTTAGAAATAAACTGAAGATAAATAAGTAATTAATAAGAATTAATTACAGGCAATTACATGTATAATGTAAAAATAATTACAGGCAATGTCTAACAAATTAATTCTGCCACCTTTTCCATTGAGAATGAGTAGATACAAAAGACATATGGATGGCAGACAGAATGTGTTTGTTTGCATGTTTGTTTGTTTTATACACAGAAAAACTGTTTTCATCAAGGCTAACTTTAACTTTGCATCTTAAAGGAGTTAATTTTCTGATACATGTTTATATTTATAATGGAAAATTGTATTATAAAAAATCTAAGTAAAATCAAATCACATTGTTAAAAATAATATAATTTCCTGCATTATAGTTACATAATTGATTAGGCACAATGAGGACACTTGAAGTACATGCAAATTATCTCTTTCCCTCATCTATCTTACACCTAGCTTATAAATGCCTCTCCATCCATCCTTGCTTCCACTGCCTTTTTTTTCCTTATGTTTCCCTGGAAATGATCTCTGAATCACTGACTGTACTCAATAAATGTTTATCAAATGTTCAATGACCAAATCAGAACTGGGTCATTGTTGGCAGCACAATTACAAGTCTAGTCTCTCTCTCTCCTATCTGAACTCCCTCCTATCTAACCACACACTCAAAATGATGTTTCTAAAACTCAAAACAGACCTCTTCACTCCCTGGCATGGTAGTCTCTTCTCAATGCCAATGCCCTCAATTTAAAACCCTGACATATAAGACCCTTCATAATATCCAAGCCTACTTCAGCCTAATTTCCTGCAACTCTTGCATAGATTGCCTGTGTACCCATTCTCAGCGTTCCCAAAGCCTCAGGATTATTTTTTCATTTGGTGCCTTTGCTCATGTGCTTCACTCTATTTACATTTGGACCCTCTCTTTTCCCTTTCACTTTCTGAATAATTCTTATTTTCAAAGGTTTTGTCCTCTGGCTAGATTTCCCTCAGGCTATGTTCTCTATCCCAAATTAAATGCTTGCCCTTAGTTCCTATTATATCGATGAGTAAGTACCTGTTAACTTACCTGGCTCCCTTACCAGTTCATAGACCCCGGAAGGCATCCAGTCACTCCTTCATCCATCCATTTGTAAGTGTTGTGTTCTCACAGTTATTGTTAGTGTCTGGAATACAACTGATTCTCAAGTACATGTTTTCCGAGTCAAAGCAAGGCCATTGTAGCAAGCGAGGCATTGGACTCAATGGACCAAAAAAGTAACTAATACCCAGTAGCTTCTACGGTTTCAAAAAATCCTTTAACGCTTTATCTGCACAGCAACACTATTTGGTAGGCATCATTGGTCCCCTTTTACAAATGAAGACCTGAAGTGAAATTATGGACTCAAGGTTGTCTGGCAAGGGAGTGTTACAACCAGGTCCAAAGCCAGCTCTGTTGATTATACCTTTGTGCCCGGCAAATCTACCTACTTGGGCAATGGCCTTTTCTCCTTGGCTCCCGACTTCCTAAATCTAACTAATTTCATGAACTAACTTGGATCATGATGTTAATAGGTTTATGTGCTGCTACTCATTATCATTTTCCAGAGAAAATATTTTTAACCTCAAGGAAGCATTCTAGGGTAGATTTTTGAACCAACTTGAGGAGGTATTTGGGGGTCATCATAATCTTTCCGAGGTCCTAGAAATTAGGAAAGAAGCTGCCTGGTTCAGTTAGTGGGAGTCGGGTGTGTAACTCTACATAAAAAGTAACTGTAAAGGTTATATATTGACATTGTTACTAATAAGTTGATGGTAACCCTGAGGCATAATATGCAGTTTATACAGCTGGCCCCAGAAACAGAATAAAGACAAGTACCAGATCCTCAGACATGTTTGCTATAAACCCAGGAAAACTTGTATAAATATATTACACCAAAAAAACTAATGGTAACTGTTCATAATATTAATATCTATTTCATTCATTATTTATTGAGCATTATGAGCTAAGTAATGTGTTAGGCATTTATTTTTTACGTAAACCTATACAGGAGGTACTATTACACAAATTGCCTTGAGCCCTGATGTGGGCGAGTTTCAGTTTTAAAATGTATAAAATTTGTATAATAATACCTCTAACAGAGGGTTGTATGAAAAGAAAGTGCCAAGGTTCAGAGTCAATGCCTGAGTTTTTTCCACCAGTCCACGCTACAGGGTTCTAGACTTCTTAGCAAATGAAACAATACTGACCTCAGGACACATTTACCTGAAATAAAGATCAGATCAGGAAGTTTGCACCATTAGGAGAAGAATGAAAAGGAAGCAAGTGTGTGTTGCCGTGTAATGTGCACGTGCGTGCATGTGTGTGTGTGTCTGTGGTGTGTGGGGGGTGTGTGTAGGGGTGGAGGACTACCTCACAGTAAGGAGCTCTGGAACTCATGGAGTGTGATGGGGGCCCTGAGGTGGTGCAGTTTGAAATCTATTTGTCTCAGTTTCCTCCAGACCACCATTCTATGTGTGGAAGAGATGCTCACATATGCTCAGAGGGTCAGGGCTACTAGCTGCTGAGGAAGGTAGCCAATGATCTCCGTACCCTTTCCCACTTTTTATTACAGAGAAATAGTGAGTTAGGTCATTGTAGGCCAGTTTCCACAGGCTACCTCAGAGAGACAAGGTGCCCTCAAACAGTATCCCCTTCTTGGTTTCTGATACAATAGAATCAATATATTATTGAAGAAATAAAGGGTTTGCTGGCACCTATCAAAGATGCATAGTCCTAGATCCCTCTTTTTCTCATTTGTTGTACTCCTTTGCCTTTAATTGTAATTTTTAATAGTACTAAATGAGCAGAACATATTTGAGCTCTGGATGTGTCTCATGGTGAACATTTCTAACAGGCTTTATTCCTAAAAAGAAAATTTCAGGGACAAAGGATACTTGCAATTAAGATAAGATTTTCAAAGATTTTAATGCCAACTTTCTACATAAATATCAGGAAAGAATCTGTGAGAAAATTTTAAAGTCCACAAGGACTACTCCTGTAGTAGTATTCACAGATAAAATTTTGATAAGGTTTTTTTTTTAAGAAAAGTGGATAACAGAGGTGTGCATGTAATCACGAGAAACAGAGAGAATGGAATATATAAACTGAAAAACAAACCCTTGTTATCATTCTAATTCTTTTCATCTCATAATCTACTTTGCTTTTATGAACCAATAATTTTTATAAATCTTTAGGATTTGATATGTAAATCTGAGAATATTTTTAAAATATAGTGGTTATATTCTTGAATATAGTATCACAGATTAAGAGCATTATATTTGTATTTTGGAGATTAAAATAGTATAAACTATATTTAAAAAGACTTATTTTAGACAGTTCACAGTATTTGTGTTCATTTTATCTGAAGGAAAAATTGTATTTAAGGTGTTACCAAATTTGCTTAAAATGCCCCAAAGATCAAATATTCTAGAAATATTTAGTTGGGTTTCTACAGAAAGTGTTTAGTTTACACTGCAGCTACTATGATAGTTCGTACATTACATTTATTTAAGATCACAACCGTGTTGAAATATAAATTGCATTTAAGGATTTTTTGGTCTTATTTATTTTTAACCACTCCCAACTTCAACCACTGAGTGAAATCAAGGCATCAAACACTGGTTTTGTATATGTTTTGGTGCAAGAACTATAGAAATTGAGTATGATGAAAAGGTTTTAACTATTGTTTAAAGAAAGAAAGAAATTGTGTGGTTTATTTTTAAAGTGTGCACTCACACACACACAAAGTAGTAGGGTTGAAAGGAGTGAAAAAAGAGTAAAAGTTCATTGGAACCCAATGATTTATTGGGAAAGGCTCAGCGAGCTCACATAAAAACCAAATGGGGGAAGTGGTCGGACATTGGGTCAAATCTCCATTCACATGTTGTGTAATAAAAGGCTGACTGTAGCCTTTCAGCCTTGCTTCTAGTCATAGACAATGGCAATTGCAGAGCAAGACTAATAACAGGATTTAGCATAAATCCACCACAGGAAGTGAACAGTTGTACTGGCAAATAATTAGCCAGGAAACATTTTATAGCAGCATCAGGATGCGTCCGTGAGCTTTCAAACTCTCAATGCATTTGTGATCATGAAAACATAATTAGTTCTCAGGGATTGTAATTTTTGTGTGTGTTTGTTGTAAAATGGTTCTTTTCCCCTCCTTTCTTTTCTCAAGCAGGCCTTATTTTTTCTGTCCTAATTTAGCAGCCCCAGTGAGGGTTTTGAAGTCTCAAGGGAGGGGTTTAGAATGTTCTCTTTTTTCCCCCTGCTGATGCTTTTTTATTGCAAGGTGGATGGTGTTTATTTTGCACAGCTAACAAGTGAGTTCAAAGCAATACATTGCTCTTGAACTCCTGCCAGATTCCCAACGCTGAAAGCTCCCCTGCGTGGTAGGACCGACCTGTACCATCAAAGCCTGACTAATTTGCAAAGGAATGTCAAAATGACTGGTGCACTGCATTTTCCACCACCCGCTTCATTTGACACTTAAAGGAAAGCTAAGTGGGAGTGTAAAAGGAAGGAAATTCACTGAAGGCAGCACACCCTATGATGTGAATTAATTTCAGAAGAAAATGGGAGCTCATTGCTGAGTACTTCCATTTTCATCTGTGCTCTTTGTTTTAGTTACTGTTTTAGTAAGGGTTGCTAATACACATTACGCTTCTGTTCTCACATCATCCGTATTAGGAGTAAATGCTGTCATTAGACTTGGCTTTGAAATTCTTTGTGTCAAAGTGTCTACATGAAGCTGCTTCATCTGATTTGCTCACACCAAAGAGCGGCCTCAAGAAGACAAACACTTAGTTCAGGACAATATTTTTCTCCTTTAAATACTCTAAAAAAATCATTTCCTTAGAACTGAGAGAGCAATGTTTATGAACAAATAAATTGTTGTTGGAGGACACAGGACTGATAAAACAATGTCCTAAACTTCACGTTTAAAGGTGTAATTCAAAGACGATGTTTCAAAGTTCAGTTCACCTCACCTAACAAGTATTAATGCTAAAACAAAGGTTACAGAGTCAGTAAAGATCAAATAGGAGTCTTTGATTTAATTTAGTATGATTCTAATCTCTGTGTCCTAATTGCATTTTATAATCTCAAACTATACATAAGACTTACATTGAAAATATGGCATCGGCATATTCACCCAAGTAAGTTCATCTACAAATCATTTCTCTAGGCATGGACTCTAGAACTTCATTACTATTTCTGATTATTTTCCCAATGAGTTTGTTATGATTTATATAAATTGCCATTGTCATCACCTAGGTGAACAGGAATCTCACCACCTTCAAAGATTGTCCCCCTTGCTTGAGTTTTGACCATGCATTTCTTTAATGTTACCCTCTACCTAACACTGACCTCCATATCTCAACATGCTGAGGACCATGAAAATTGTACCTTATCTCTGCTATTAAAATATGAGGTAATCTGGAGGCAAAGTTTCTGGCAATGCCTCAGTTGCTTAGAAGTGACTTACCAAGGTATGGTCATGCTGTAGTTGTCTAAAAAGTGGGTTAATGTCAAACTGAGCACCATGCGGCTGAAGGATGAAGGCTAGAGTCAGATGGACCCAGGTTTGGATTATAACCGGAGTACTTATGAGTTCTGTGGCCACTACTAATTAATGAAGCTTTCAAAGGCTTAGCTTCCTCATGTGTATAATGAGGCTAATATTACCACCTAGCCTGTGGTTTATTGTACTTAGTACTGTGAATGTCAAATAATAAACACTTAATAAATGTTAGCTATTACAAAATCAGAGCAGTTTGGAAGTGACATGCTGTAAGAATCAGGAATTCCTTCATGTGGGCTTAAGATACAGGAAACAGCTTGTCTCGTGGAATAGGAATCTAGAGATAAGGCAGCCTCCAAGATTGGTATGATCAAATTTCCAGCTTGGTCTTGCAATGCTCTTGGTCCTCTTCTCTGGGTTAGTCTTGTCTTCAGGCTAGATCCCCTTATAGTTGTAAAATAGCTGCCAGCAACAATTGGGATAACCCACTTCTTTGTTCAAGTCCAGCAGAAGAGAGAGGAGAGGAAAGTGCTTTTTCGACCACAAAATAAAACTCCTCTCTGCAGTTTGACTGGGGACAACTTAAGCTCAGTGCTCATCATATGTGGCATGATGGCAGTCACCAGAGAAATATTTTGCCTGGATTGTCTTAAGCCTGGTTTCCCCAGCTAGTTTCTAGTATGGGAGAAGAGATTTCCATGATTGGAAATACCACCGAGGCTCTCACTCTAGAGCTGAATGTGAAGGTCATCTTCCCCTGAGCCATGTGGGCTAGACACAGAAAGATGGATGCATAGACAAAGTTGGGGTTCTGTTAGGAAGGCTAAAAGGAATTGTGGGGGTCTGTTAGTCAGGGTCCCAAAAGGACAGAAATGGTGCACTCAAACTGAGTAATTTCCTAAGTTCTAATTACAAAGGTAAGGGCAGGGTACTTCTTTTAGTTACTGAGCAGGGGAAGTAGTTACCACAATCAAGGAAAAAAAGGATTGTGTGAGTAAGATCACCTGATAGGAGCTGTGGCCTTTATCAAGGGACTCAGCCAGTTCCCCACCCCTCCTAAATAACTTTGCAGGGGGTATTTACAAGGATTGCTGTAATTTCACTCTCCTTCCACCCCCTAATTTCTTGCCAGTGTCTCCTGTTGGTGGAATGCAACCAGAAGCGAAGTCACCACTTACTAGCAACCTCAGGCCAATTACTTTAACTCTCTGAGCCTCCACTTCCTCGTCTGTCAAGCAGCGCATTAATGACACCTTTCGGATCCAACTGTTTGAAAGGTGGATGATCAACAACAGGCAAAGCACTTTGAACCACCTGGTATATACTAAGTGTAAAATAGATGTTAATTTTTCTTATTACCCTATACAGTCACTGTGCTAAATGTTCTTTTAGATCTTACCATCACGGAGCTTGCTTTCTAGTACAGAGATAGAAGGCCTATAAATAAACAAATAAACACAATAACATGTTATAGATGGCATGAAAAAATTTGGCCATGCACATATGGGTCAAAGAGGAAGAAGTGGTCAATGAGTTTGGATCAGGGTTTATCCAGGAGGTAGCCTTTCACTTGAGTCTTGAATGAAGATTAAGTATCTGTCAGGCAAGTTGGGCCTCAGGGTAAAAGCATTCTGAGCAGACCACTTTCCATGAACAAAGACATAAAGACTTAAAGCAAGGTGGGATGTCAGGGCAACTGAGTACTGAAGTTGCAGGGAAAGGGAGGAAGAGAGGGAGGGAGTGTTGTGAAGCTGTGACTGGAGGGAAGATGGCTTATGGATCATGCTGAAGAGATTGCCCCTTCCCCTGCCCTTTTAGCCTTAAAACAAGGGGAATCCAGGGAAATTCTTAAAGCCGGAGTGTGACACTATCTTATTTGTACATTGAAAAATCTACTGTGGATGGCCAGTGTGGAAAGAATTGTGGGTGTTCTTAGCTGATGGAGAGAGCAGGTAGTTACTAAAGTTCTAGGCAAGAGATGCTGGTAGTTTGGACTAGGATGCTGGTGGTAAAAAGTACGTGTATTCAATCAATATTTGGGAGGTAAAAATCAATGCTCAAGATGTGCAGGTGGAAGACAGTGATATTGATGATTCTGGCCCTGTGTAGGTCCAGGCTAAGGTGTGTATATGTGTTTTAGTTTTTAACAAAAAAGTTTAAAAGGTAAATAATAATAATAAAAAATACTAAAAAGAGATTAAAAAAGAGATAAAAAGACATATTTAAGAATATAAAGAAAGAAAATACTTTTGTACAGCTGTACAATGTGTTTGTGTTTTAAGGTAAGTATTATTACAAAAGAGTCAAAAAGTTAAAAAAATTGAAAAGTTTATAAAGTAAAAATGTTACAGTACGCTAAGGTTAGTTTATTATTGAAGAAAGAAAGGAATTTTCTATAAATTTAGTGTAGCCTCAGTGTCCAGTGTTTATAAAGTCTACAGTAGTGTACAGTGATGTCCTGGGCCTTCACATTCACTCACCACTCACTCACTGACTCACCCAAAGCAACTCCCAGTCCTGCAAGCTCCACTCATGGTAAGTGCCCTATACAGGTGCACCATTTTTTATCTTTTATGCTGAATTTTTATTGTACTTTTTCTATGTTTAGATACACAAATACCATTGTGTCACAATTGCTTATAGTATTCAGTACAATAATGTTCTGTACAGGTTTGTAGCATTGGAGCAATAGGCCATATCATGTAGTCTAGGTGTGTAGTAGGCTACCCCACCTAGGTTTGTATAAATGTATGTATGCTATGATATTTGCACAATGATGAAATTGCCTAATGGAGCATTTCTCAGAACATATCCCCATCATTAAGTGATGGATGACTATACATAATTTCTAATTTTTCTATAGTGAATATATACAGTTTATAACCAGAGAAAGTGATGGAAGTAGCTTATACTATACTATGTTTAATCTGTGTAAAGATATTTCTGAGATAATAAGAAAAAAAATTATTCTTCTATTCAGTTGATAAAAAATAAAAAGTGTCTGATGCTTTTTTAAGAGATATTTATTTCAGGAAATGGCTTATAATATTATAAATCACCAGTTACAACTTAAGACTCAATTATGTTTAAAAATAGTGTAGGTGCAATGGCTCATCTTTATGGTACAGGATAAAGTGAGATAACTGTGGATAACAATTAGATAAAGTATAATTTCACAGTCTCACATCAATTCATTTCACTAGGCCTCACTTTTCTCAATAATTAAGATTTTTTTTACTGGTCTCCTTTCTAGTTTACCTCTACTTTTTCCTTTAGACCATTGCAAGGGATATTTCTTTCATGATTCTTGGTTCTTGGTTCTTGGAAAAGGATTAACAATTCTCTGTGGACCTCTAATAATCAGGCCCTGGTCTAAATTGCTCTCCTCACAGCTAGCAAATACCTAATTTAGAGATTTTTTTCCCCATACATTCATCCGCAGAATTTTACTGAATTGATGTCTGCCATATTCAACTGAATAAGTAATTATTAGATGCTTTTTATGTACCAGTCATGGGATAACAAGATGAATAACACAATGCAATTATCTTTAAAGGGCTCACAAACGTGAACAAATGTGAACACGTAAGTAGATGTGTACACACACACACTGCTGAATTGGGGATGGAATGAGAATTCAGGAGTCAGAAATTTCAGGACACAGATGGCATCTGAGTGGCACTTGAAGGCCGTGTAGTAGCTCACCACACAACAAAATAGAGAGGGATATTTTAGTGACTGCCAACAGCTTAAGCAAAGATGTATAAAAATATACCATGTGTTCAGGAGATGGCTGTTAATTTGGTGAGGGTTTGGGCAAGTGGGATGAGTTCCATTTTTTTTTTTTAACTAACCCATTATCAGCAATTGTCCGATGGTATTTTATGTTACAAAGTTGAGTCTCTGTACAGTAAGCAGTGAAGAGGCATTATCGGTCATTGGTCACCAAATCAGATGATTACAGGTCAGATTTTTGTTACAGAGAGAAACTTTTGGTGGTGCTAGAGGAAGAATGGGGGACAGACAGACAGAGCTGTCAGGACACTTTCTGGAGAGTAAGGACCTGAATCAGGATCCTGGCGTGGGATGATGTAATAAATGGGACCTGTTTGAAAGCTGGTTCTTGCTGGACAAACAGACTTGATGAGTAAGGGCAAGGGAGAAGTTAAGGGTGGCACTGCTTTCTATCTGGATCTGTGCTTCCTAAGACATGTCCTCCACTCCCGAGGTCAGCTGTCACATATCTGTTCTTATCTTCCAGACTCACTTCTTCAGGACAGACACACATTATCTAGTGTCTACCTGTTATAACCACCTGGATGTCCCACAAGCACTTCAAAGTCAATAGATTGGATTAAAACAAAAATTAGAAATTTGCCCTCTAACTACAGTTTTTGGCTACACTTTGCTGCTGAAAAGCTGGCATTTCCCTTAGTCATCCATGAATCCTTTTACTTACCTCTCTCCATCCACTTAAGCACCAAGTCTGATGGATTTCTTACCCTGGAAATATTTTTTTCAAACACGTCCTTGTCTTTTTCTCAATACTTTTCACGACCTCTGAGTCATTCATTTCCTTGAACATTACTCCTACTTTTAGTCCATCCAATTCATAAAAAAACCCTGCCAATTCTATCTCTTAAAGATTCATTTTAATTCCACCTTTGTTCAGGCCATCACCATGTCTCAATTTTATTATTTGATTGCTTTGCAACCTCTAACCAGTTCACTTCCTCAGACGTTTTCATTAGGTCTATTAAGGTACCTTTACCTGGCTTCTTTACTTCCCATTCAATCTATTTTCCACCCCTTCCTCCAGGCAAGCCTTGGAAAACACAGATCTGCCCAAGTCACACCTCTGCTTATAACCTTTCATTGTCTGTCCCTCACCGACAGGATGAAAGCCACAATCTTTAGCAGGACTGACAATAAATGTCCTCTAAGCCTCCACCTCCTTCTCCCCACTGTCAATTCCCACCACTCCAGGTTTCCCTAAGTAGTTTCTAATTACATGCATTAGAATAACCATAAATACAAGTTACTAAAGTCAAGGCTATTTAGTCATTTCCTGTTCTTTTATGAGCAACCTGTGGTTCTTCAGTACCTCTAATTATTGAATTAGAATATATTACAACATTCTCCAAAGGGTGCACAGTAGTCAAGTAGTCTCACATAATGATAGTTACAAATGTCATTCCAGGGCTCTGTGTTAAGATATTGAAACCTTAGTAGTATTTCCACAATTGAATTACAGAAAAACTACTATGGCTTCAACTAATCTGGTTTATTTTTGATCCTAGCAAATAATAATAACAACACTAATGATGATGATGGTGATGATAGCTACCACAAACTGAGGACCAGCAAAGCCCCAGACAATGATAAATGCTTCGTCTACATTACAGGCTGAGTATTTCTCATCCAAAACGGTTGGGACCATAAGGGTTTTGGATTTCGTATTTTTTTCAGATTTTGGAAATTTGCATATATATAATGAGATATCTTAGGGATGGGAAATTCATTTATGTTTCATATATACCTAATATGCATAGCTTGAATGTAACTTTATACAGTATTTTTAAATAATTTGTGCATGAAACAAAGTTTTTACAGCATTTCGACAGTGACTCATCACATGAGGTCAGGTGTGAAATTTTCTACTTGTGGCATCATGTCGGATTTTGGAGCATTTTGAATTTCAGATTTTTGGATTAGGGATGCTCAATCTGTATGTCGAGAGCTCTCAAAGTGTGTATCATTATCCCCATTTTATAGATGAATACACTGAGACTCAGAGTTTTCCCAAAAACAGTAATGCCAAAGCAAAGATTCAATTCAAATCCCTCTGATTCCAAAGCTCCTTCTCCTGCCACTCCATAACACACTATTTACTAAAAATTTATTAAGTATATGAATAAATACATTAGTTATCATTTTAAAAGCAAATAAAGTTAGCTTTAATTCTGTGCTTAAATTCATGCTTTATTTTTACTTATTTTATGTAACACAGTTTGCCAAAGCTTGTAACATTTACAGTAATGCTCAAAGGGTAGCAACACAATTATCCTTAACTTTGCAATTGACTGTAGACATTTTTACTTAAATTAATTGCATATTATAAAAACCATCTTAAACATACCTGTGCATCTACCTGTGCCAAGCCTCATGGAAGCCTCAAACAATTAAAAACTTCCTCAGGAAAGATTTTGTTAACTTCCCTGTCCCCACAAATGAAAGATTAGATCCCCCTTTTGTACAATATTGCAACACTTGGTTCTCCTCCTTCATACCATTTTTTAACAGTTGTAATTTAATATGTTTTTTTAAATAATTATTTCTTCAGAAATATCTCCCAAAGAGAGATGAAGAAGCCCCCTGGAGGAGGGAACTTGTTTGCCTTCTTCCCATCATCTCCTATCATCTAGGCCTGTGGTTGACACAGTTTATATGCTTTGAATCCATCAGATTAATAAATGCATGCACAAAAGAAGCAAGGAATATAGATATGTGAAAATACTTTCAATGTTAGGAATCATCAAATATGGATCACATGAACTGAGGAACGGGAGCTATTGAGAGAGATAAAAATCCCATTCCAGAGAACCATAGATGCCATGCAGAGGAGTTATAGACACTAATTGCCAGGAAGTACAATGAGTAATGCAGTGGACTGAGTCTGATGATAGAACACCATAGATGACCAATTTGATCACTCTAAGTTCCTAGTTACATGAGCCCTTTTTTTAATAGCTCGACTTAACAACTTGAAAATTCCTTTTATAATTACCATATATTTCTTCACTTACTGGTTTCTAGGTAAAAACTTTCACTACATTTAAGCTCTCCCTTACACACCATTTACATGGTTCTGTCACCCAATCTCTGCACTCAAGAGAAAAAAGGCCTTTGTAGTCACAACTCTCCATCTTACAATTCCAGTTTGGCTGATGGATAAGACAAGATGAGGGAACAGAGTGTGATCAAGAATCATGCAGAGTCATTACATTCTTTAAGTCTGTGGTCCCCAACCCCCAGGCTGCAGACCCGTAAGGGTAAGTGGCCTGTTAGAAACCGGGCCACACAGTGGGAGGTGGGCCAAGGGTGAGCAAGCGAAGCTTCATCTGTATTTACAGCCGCTCCCCATCACTAGCATAACCTCCTGAGCTCCGCCTCTTGTCAGATCAGCACTGGCATTAGATTCTCATAGGAGCGCAAACCCTACTGTAAACTGCACATGCAAGGGATCTAGGTTGTGCACTCCTTATGAGAATCTAATGCCCCCCCACTCCAGTCTGTGGAAGAATTGTCTTCTGTGAAACTGGTCCCTGGTGCCAAAAAGGTTGGGGACCTCTGCTCTAAGTGATGCCATAGTTCAATGTACAACTGACAGGAATAGTACATGTGTGGTGGGCCTCATTTTCTCTGCTTGAAAAACAACTCATGAAATGCGATAACTTAGCTTTTTTAAACTTAACACATTTTTATCTTACTGTAGGAGCCAATGATTATAGAAAAAACATGTGGAGAGCGTGAGATTCTGGTACAGTGGAAAATTTATTGCCACATTCAAAGCCACAAAATTATGTGTATGCCCTACAGCAAGTCATTTGTTTTCCAGGTTATCGGCTGATTTATCCTTATAATGTCTGATTGCCTATTGTGGTAGTCAGCCTCTCTGGCAGATGGCCCCCAGTGATCTCTGCCTTTTGGTATTTACATCCTTATGTGATCCCCTCCCACATTGTACCAGGTTGGTCTGTGTGTCCAATAGCATACAGCAGAAGTAATAATATGTCACTTCTGAGATTACGAGATTAGGTTATAAAAGATTGTGGTTTCTGTCTTGGACTCTTCTTTTTTCTCACTTTCTCTCTCTTTGTCTCTCTCTCTCTCTCTCTCTCACACACACACACACACACACACGCACATATCTGGGGTCAGCCAGTTGATGATGACATTGGATCAACCAATGGGAAAGCCCATATGGCAAGAAACTGAAGTCTCTGACCAACAGACAATAAAAAAGTGAAACCTGCCAATAACCATGGTAGTGAACTTGGAAGCAGATCCTTTAGCCCAGTCAAGTCTTGAGAAGACTGCAACCCTAGTTAACACCTTGACTGCTGTCTCCAGAGACACCTTGATCCAGAACCAACCAAGTAAGCTGCTTCCAGATTACTGACCCTTAGAATTTGTGAAGTAATAAATGCTCTAATGTGACAAGGTTAGGAATAATTTCTTACACGGCATCTACCTCAGAAAATTGTTGAGGGTAAAATAAAAGAAAATGCTCAGAAAAATGATTTTTAAAAAGTACTATCCAAAGGTGAACATATCAGCATATGTAAGTCCATCTCTCCCTAACTCTGATAGTAGGCAGAATGCCTCAAGTATCTAAAGAGAGATTTCAGCATAATGAATTCAATATGAAAATGTTCTCTTCAAATTTCTATAAAATAAAAGATCTCTGAAATATCGCAAGCTGTGTTCATTATTATGCAACCTCCAATTCACTTTGTCCTGCCTCACAATTAAAATTGAACTATAGTAATTTGCTTGCATAAGAAATTTTTTTACTTTTCCTCACTAAAAAGAATTACTCTTTGACACTAAGAAGATAATGATTCTGCTAAGATAAAAAATGTCAATGTTACATTCATAATTTCAGCATTCAGTTAAAAATAGATCCAATGTGTGACCATCACATATGCATAGCCAGAAATATCCCCAAGAAACATCTATCTTTTTAAGTAGCTAACATTTCTTCCAAACTGAAACTGGTAATATCTGTAACAGTCACTCTGTAAGAAAAAAACAAAAAAATCATGCCATTATCTAAAGTAACTCTGAGATGAAAAATTACAATAGCAGTTAAGGCTTTATAGCTTTAAATTCCAGTATTAATATACTTCAGAAATGATTTAAACTTCAGGACTAATGCAATATAATTCTAACAGTAGTTAAAAGAAAAACATATCTGGTAGTAGATGGTCTACAACAGTATATGCCTCATTTATGATTCATTTTCCACATGAAAAATAGTTTTGACAAATACGTTTGGAAGAATCAAAATGTAATAAATAAACCAAAGAAATGAAGTCCTTTATAAAACTGTAAAACACCATAGAAATAACAGATATTATAATATTGGCAATGATATTGTGAAAGTAAACCATAAAATAGCATTTAGAAAAAAATGTGGACAATGAGAAAAGAAAAGCTACATTAAAGAACGAGGGAGGAAGTTTAGACTCAGTCATATCAAGCGCAATATCCTTCTTAACCACTGGGGAAAAAATTCCATTAGAAGGACAGATTTAAGTGGTTTAACAATGGAAGACCATAATATTCTGAAGGACAGAAATCTTTGAAAAGATCTGTGAATAATAAAGAAATTGAAAATAAAATAAAGGGTAGAGAGAGAACAAAAGAGAAAAAACTGAGGTAAAGGATGCTTCTTAAAAATATGATTTGAATTTAAATCCAGAACATCTGCTTTTCATAAAACTCTGAGTGTATTAGCTCATAATAAAGGAACATGTTGACTTGCATCTTCAATTGCAAAAAAGAAATAAAAAGATCATTAGAAAAAAACCACATCATGTACAGGACAAATAAAGTTTTCTCTAACTGAAAGGGGAGCTTCTTACAGACCAGTAGCAGCTGTATGTGCATCTTTCAAAGGACACTCTTGTGAAATCACTTCAATCAGACTTAGTCCGTTCATTTTTGGTACCAAAAAACTTTATCTGTAAAATGATGTTTGTTCTTATTTTTAATCCTATCATCATTTAAAAACTTTGCATGACAAAAAGAAAGATCTCTTATGTTAAAAAACTTAATTTTTAAATTAGATAGCCTCTCAAAAGGTGTAGTTAGAAATACTTAATCCTTCTTAGGTAACTGAAAAAGAAAAATCTATATTTCAAAGTTTTGTGAACTTCCAGTTTTCTTCTTCACTCAAGGCAATGAATTCTTCTTTTGATAATAATCGCTAATAGAGTATTTTCTTTCTGTAAAGGTAACTTTTAAACTGTATTTTCTGGGAATTGTATAATTGATTTTTATTAATTTCTGGGAATAAAATACATTACTATAAACTTCTTTAAGTTCTGGGAAAAAATACCCAATATGATGTTTACTTCCTGAGAATATGGTTTTTCCCCTTTTGATGTAACAAAATTCTATTACCCTCAGATACTTATTGGTTTTCTACATCTGGTTACATTTATCTTTGATTTTGCATTGAGTAAAATTATTATTTTCTAACTTGGTTTTACAAATCACTGTTTATAATAGAGCTGAATCCCCTTCCATATCTCATATGATCTAGAAAAACAATAAGCTTTCCCAGGATTTGAGTATCTTGTGACTGCATTGTGTTTCATGTGCATCAGGTTAGCACACCCTGGAAAAAAGAATCTGGCTAGAAGGAGAATGCAGGAGAAGAGGGATGAGATGGAGCAACCCAACCTGTCAATTGCTGGTGCATAAAATTTCACAGTTCTTCGTTGGCATCATTCCAACCAAGCCTACAAATTCCCAGGTATCCCAAGAACTGCAATGGCTTGAAATGTCTACTTTACTGTCCAAATGATTGGCTGCTTGCCAAACCACAACTTTGTTTTATAAAGAGCTCCTCAAGTGAAGTGGAGAGTTATACAATTATTGGGATAATTCAGTCCAAAAGAAATGCATTGAGCAAAACCTGCCTTTTTTTTACTTTATCAAGATTGGTATTGTCTACATGGATGAAACTCATTGCACAATAGTATTTTGCCTCCACAGACACTTTCTTTGTGTAGAGTAGACCCGACTTCATACTGCTATCTAATACTGAGCAGTTCTTAGTTTAATTGCCTCCTAACAAAGATTTCACAGTCATATCTGTATTAACACACAACAGAGATGGCTTTTCTGCTATCTATCATAACTCATTGCAAACTATTTAATGAAGTGGTTTTTCAAAAGCCAAAGTAACTTCATCAACCAGGACAAAAACTAGTTATTTTGTTGACATTATATAAAGATCATCTATGGTCTTTTACAAGAGGATTAACATTCCACCTAAACAATGTTTGGTTTTTTATATATATTTTTTTCTGAATTTGTGTGTGTTTTCAGAGTAGTAAAATTGATGTTTCTCCTCCGAGTTCTGTTTTTATCAAAAGAAGGAAGTCAATGATTTTTTGAATTTGAAAATGGGCTAGAGATATTTTATAAATATGGGAATGAACTGGAAATAGAATGAGACAATAAAATATAAAGATTCCACATAAGTATTCCAGAGGATATAGTAGCCAATCACAGTTTCCATATAAGTTACTAGCTCTCTAAAAATATTTATCTCATAATTTAAATATTTTTTCAATTTTAGTTCATATCATGGATCTTACTCTATGCTTAAGTGTGATACAAATCCTCACAATAATCTATGAGATAAGAGCTTCTATTATCACCCACTCCTCCATCAAACATTCATAGTCATTATAGATACCCATAAATACTCTGATGCTTCTCCTTCTAGGCACATGTTAAGTTGGGAATGAACAAGTTATTTGTCTGGCCAAAGAAATATGTATAGAAATAGTGTCTGTCATTTTCATGAAAAAAATTGAAATGTTCCTGTGTGACTCTCAACATCCCCTTCCCACTGCCTTGATGATCTTGGAAGCTGGCATTTCCATCCGCCTGAGTCCCGGAGTAGCTACCATGAGTAAAGCCCATCTGCAGAACTACTTGTGTAAATGTGAAAAAAAAATTGTTTTGTTGAGTCACTGAGATTTTGGACTTGTTTGTTGCTGCAGCATAATGTAGCTTCTCCTGACTAATACACCAATTATTTCTTCCAACTTTTTATTGTCAGTCTGGAATAGCATAGAGTTAATTTGTTTGTTTGTTTTAAAAGAAGGAGGAAGGGAGGTGATGATCAAAGAAAGGGGAAAAAAAAGGGAGAGATACCTTTATCCTGTTGCCTATGCTGCTCCTTCTTATCTTTTCCTTCTTTCATTGTCCATCTTCCCATGATAACCTTGAGCCCTGAAATGGAATTTTACAGAATCAAGGTCAAGGGTCAGGGGAGGTCATCTTTCAATACAGAAAATAAACATGGAAGCTTCCCATTTAGAACTCAACAGAAATATTCTTATTTGCTATATTGGGAATGTAGTGGAAAAATCCAACTGACTGTAAGATATCAAGTATCCTCTCTTGCTTACTATTAAAAATTCTGGTAATTTAGCCTGAATTATGTGAAATTTTCATTTCTGGGGGTCCTTTTTTTTTTTTAATAAAGCTGCTATAGTATCTAAGTGGCTATATCATAGCCACTTAGTCCCTTCCCCTTCTAAACACTTCTAAACTCTCCCTGAAACAGCTTCATGGCTCAAAATTTTAATTTCAATTTTAAATGTTCCAGGTTAAATTTAAATTTATGAGGACATCCTAGCTCTGAGCCTGGTGATGTAATATTTGTTAGTTCTATCCCTGTCTTATGAATCTCACTTTCTTTACTGATTTCCAGGAGACAAGCTGTCTTGGTTCTCTTCCTAATTCAAGGCTATATATATACATAGTATTCTTTGCTAGCTCATCTTTATCTTTCTAACCTTTAAATGTTGAATGATCCCAAGGCTCTGTCCTAGAATCGCTTTTTGTTTCTGTCTGCACTCACTCTCTAACTGATCTGATCCCTTCTTCTCACGGTATTAAATATTATATAAAGACATAAATTTTAGCTGCAATTTCCACCACTCTCCTGAACTTCAAACTTCTATATCCAATCACCTATTCATTTTCACAATTTGCACATTTAACAGGTATCTCAAATTAAGATGTCAAAAAATCAAATTTCTGATTTCTCACCAAAACTTTCTCCTCCTACATGCTTCCCTATGCCTCCAGTCGCTCAAGCCAAAAATTTCAGAATGAGCCCTGACTTGTGTTCTCTCATATCTTATATACAAACCATCAGGGAATCCTGTTAGTTACATTTTGAAAATAAATCCAGCATCCTACCACTTCTTACAACCCCACTACTTTTCTACCACTACCACTTTGAGCCACGTCATCTGCTACTTGGATGTCTTTAATATTTTCTTAAGTCCTTGCCAAACAAGGTTTGGTCTGTGCAGCAGAGCTGGGCATCACAGGGAAGCTTGTTAGAAATGCAGAATCTCAGTCCCCATCCTAGGTTTACTGAAACAGAATCTTCATTTTAACAAGATTCTCTGTGATTTGTATGCACAGTAAAGTGTGAGAAACTTCATCCTAACTGTTCTCTCTGTTCCTTCCCTAGAATCTCTATAGTCCATTTTCAACACAGCACCAGCCAGAGTAATCCTTTTAAAATGAAAGGTGATGTTATACACCTCCTCTGCTTAAAACCCTTCAGATCTTCCTTTCTCATCTAAAGTACTAGAAAAAAGTCCTTACAGGGGTCTACATGAGCACCTGCACCTTCCAAAGCCTGTTATGTTTCAGCCCTCAACACCTACAATGCTCATGTATTAAGAACATGTTGATTGGATATGGAAAGTTTCTAAATCTTCTGGTCAACTCCTTAGCAAACATCTCCCAATACGTGACAGATGAGTAACTTCATTCTTGCCCTTTTGTTTGTACTGATTTCAGTTTTTCACTGAGAGAGTGAGCTCTACTTTTTCTTGTCTCTAATATCAGGAAAACGCCCACAAAATTTCCCAAAATGATTACATTCCCCCAAATGTTTTAAAGTGTGCAATTTTTTTAGAGTTTTTACCTTTTACAAAGTTATACTGAAATGCTTACAGATATAACTATATTATGGCTAGGATTTGTATCAAAATACTGTGGGAGGAAGAAAAGTAAATATGAAAATAGATGAAACAAAATTGGCCATGGGGCAGCTGGTTGATAAGTAGAAGATTGTGTTTTCCTATCAATTTTTGTATATGTTTGATACTTGTTTTAACAAAGTATTTTTAAGGTGTATACAAATTTGTTAAAATAATTTTCTTCTGTTTTTTGATACCTGGATTAAATTATATGATGACCAAGGTTAGCTTTCATGGTAAAAATGAATAAATATGCTGAAATAATACTTTAATAATTGTTCTCTGTGCTTATGATTTTGTATCTCTCTCATCCTTTCTATGTTATATTTCCCTGATAAAGGCTGTTCTTAATAGCTTTCCAACAGCAGATCATTTTAATGGAAAATGTTGACCCCCATGGAAAGAGGAGAAATAAATAACTAACTACTTTGGGTAACATTAAACTTTGAGGAAAATTATTGTTGTGGAAGAGTAATGATATCCTACTATTTAATAGGAAGCATTGGACTTTCTAATTTATTTATGTGACTGTTTCCCTGGCACATAGTAGGCAGTCAACAAGTACTAGCTGAATTACATGAAATAAGGAACAAATGAATAAGTGAGGAAGTTAATGTTGATGACTGTGTTAAAAAATAAAATGTAATCTAGTCTTTTCTGCCATTGAAATTGTATTATAGCAAAACTATATTTTCTCAAATGATTGTGGAAGAAAAGAAATTTCTATTTCTCATCTGGTTAGGATTGCAACCCAATATTTGTTTTAGGTGGCATTCCCAGGAAACATATTCTAAGATGGAAATTTGCATACAAGAAGTTGGTTGGAAAGTACGAGAAAGAATAGCACCCATCAGAGAGTAAAGGAAACAGGATTGGACAAAAGGAGAAATTGTACTGTGACACTGCCGTGCCAGAAGCCTCAACCAATTCTACATGGAGTTACAGAACTGGATGGCCCTTCAGTTGCTCCAAATCAAGACAAGGGAGCCAGTGCCCCTTGCACAGAGCAGGAATGACATGTGTACTGTCCCTGAAACTCTCCACCAAGAGCAATGCCTAGAGAGGGAATTTACTGTGAGCTACCAGCAGCCAAGCTACAATGTCCATTACAACATTCATTTTCATATCCAGTAAGGAAAATTTCACCTGAACAAGTATTCTATAATTATTTTCTTTCCAGTCATTTCCCAATGTGACCTATTCCCCTACCATATACTGAATCATTTCTGTGTAAAAGAATATTGAACTTTTTCTTAAAATTCCCCCCCTTTCTTAAACCTCTTAAATCAGGTTTTGCTTCCCTTTAGACCTCTTATTCCTTATCCTTATCTATTCTTTTTTGTTTTTATTTTATTTTAGAAACTTTTTTGTTGTGGCTAAATAACCAGTCTTAAGTGTACAATTCAGTGGCACTAAAAATATTCATATTATGTAAATATCATCACTATCTATAGCAAAAACTTTGTCATCATCCTCCACAAAAATTCTGTACCCATTAAACAATAACTTCTTCTTCCCCCTTCTCCCAGCCCCTGGTAACCTCTATTCTACTTTCTGACTCTATGAGTTTGCCTATTCCAAGTACCTCAACTACGTGGAATTATACAACATTTGCCCTTCTGTGTCCTTCTGTGTCCGGCTTATTTCACTAAGGAAGATCCACCCATGTTGTAACATATTATGACAGTTTAGTTAACACTTTCTCATAACTTTTGAGCATTGATCTGCAACATAGGAGCCAGAGTGCAGAAAGCAGTTGCATAACGTTGCTAGAGATGGGAATAGAGGAAACAGCATAGTAAAAAAGTCCAAGAGGTTAGAAATATTGGAGTACCAATAAAGAAATTATTGAAGTCACTACTGGGGTTGAGAGGATGCTTTTATAACTTCGTGGATCGGAGTTCTCTGCTCCCCTGAACTACCCACCTTCTTAGGATTTTACATGAGAGAGGCAACTGGTTTTTTGTTTTTATCTCTGTTAAAGGAGACAATCCAATACTTTAATTTATCCAGGCAAGAGTGCTGCTTGGTAGAGATGTGGAAAGTCAGCTGGTGGAAATTAATAGCTAAAATTCAATTGGTTTGGTTTGTTTGTGGGGCTTTTTTTTTCCTATTTTGAAATAGAAATGAAAGGTGAAAACAATTCATGTTAAGAGTTTTGTAAGTTGAAAATAGGCTTCCTGTAAATCTGCAAAGTAGCTGCTAAGAAATTAATTCAATAGAAGTGGAATTGCTGAATAAAAGACTCATAAATTGCTCTCTGAATCAATTGGGCTGCTGAACTGATCTGCAGCATCCCTACCTCCAAGGAGAAAGGTATCTTATCTTTCAAAAAACAGAACAGTCATATCCCAATCACTGCATTCAATCCTTGAGGCATTCTTTAATGGGATGTTGACATTTCATGCATCCGGAAGACACTAATAGAAAGTATGGGTAGGAAAACCAGAGGTCCATGGCTTAAACAAAACAACTCTTGAAATATTTCAATCAGCTGGCATATACGTGACTGTAAAGTAACAGGGGACTCTGTGTATTTCATTTGACTTTAAAAATCATGTTAGGTAGCTATTTTAATAATGTATAGTAAGTAAAATTCAAACAGTGTAAGGAAGTGTCTAATAAAGTTAGTCTCCCTTTTTTATCTGAGCCTGGTCCTACTCTGTAGAAAAACCATCAGTAGTTTCTTGTGCACCATTTGTGAAAGTATCTGTGTATATATACCAATACGTATGTTTATTTCAAGACATAAATGGAGATCATATTATATATTTTATATAATGTATTTGCACTTAAAAATATATTTTGGCAAGAGTTTAATATTTGTATATATAAAATTTACCTCAGGCTTTTTAATTCACATGAGGATTCCCTCATGTGAATAGACCAAAGCATATTTATTAAGGTTGCTTTGAGTTTATTGCTATATAAGCCATCCTTGTTCATGTCTCCTCGTGCCATGTGTGAATTTATTTTTAGGCCAGATACACAGAAATGGAATTGCCAAGTCATAATGCCAAGTCACATTTCAACTTAATAGTTTCATCCAAATTGCTATTCAAAGAAGTCTCACCAACTTATTCTCCCAGCAACTTTTTGAGACTATTTCCCCACATCTTCAGTAATACTATATTTTATCAAAATTGTTTAAACTTACCAATTTGGTAGCTGAAAATTTTTATTTTAATTTTTTTCTATTACTTTAATTATGAATGATGTTGAACATTGCTTCACACACTTGTAAGTCATCTGTGAGGTACTTAAGTCCTTTCTCAATTTTCTACAGTTAGAATTGGTCTATTTCTTAATGTTATATAGAGAAAGATAATTATCTTTTTTCCCTATCATATGTAATGCATGTATATTTTTTCTCTGACTTCGTGCATTTATGTCCATATAAAAGGTTTTTCAATCGTTACAAAGTCAAATTGATTAATCTCTTCTTTTATTGCTTCTGGATTTGGGGGGTCTTGCTTAGAATCACTTTCCCCATTCTAAAATAATTAGGCTATCTTCTAGTGTCTTTTTAATCTCAATTTTTACATATAAAACTTTGCATCACTAATGTAGGAAAAGGATTAGGATAGAAAGCCAACTAAATTTTTTTTTAACCAATTAACTAGCCCAACTAAAGTAACTCTTGTGACTATCATCCCTAGTTTAAAGGGGAGAAAAGAAATTCAGAAAGGCTGTGTGTCTTGCTCAGGTCCAAACAACTAGTACTTAAATAAAATAACTAAATTGAAGTAACAGATTTGCTGTTACTTCAACAGGCCACATTCTTTGCATTTTACCACTGTACTTTCCGATGTCAAACTCACATATTTTAGTTCTAAGTGAGGAAGAAAAAAATCCAAAATTATCCAAAAATAAAACTGACGGATCAGAAACTATGGAATTCTCTCTTGGTGGTTCAATTCAAGCGAAAGTTGGAGGACTAATGGTTGCGAGTACAAATGAAAGGTTTTCCCCATAAAAGATATAAACAGGATCATCTTTAAGGAACTTTTTTTTTTTTTCAATTTCAGAATATTATGGGGGTACAACACTTTGGCTATATATATTGCCCATGCACTGCCCGTGTCAGAGCTACAATCGTGGTCATCCCCCAAACTGTGCTCCCCGCATCCATTCAGTGAGAGTTTTCCCATCCCCTCCACCCCCTCCGCCCGCCCGCCCCTGATGAATATTATTGCCCTGTGTGATGTAGGTGTTGATCAGTTAGTACCAATTTGATGGTGAGTACCAGTGGTGCTTGTTTTTCCTATCCTGTGACACTTCGCTTCGAAGAATGGGATCTAGCTCCAACCAGGATAATACCAGATGTGTTAATTCACTATTATTCCTTATTGCTGAGTAATACACCATGGTATACATATACCACATTTTATTAATCCACTCGTGTATTGACGGGCACCTGGGTTGTTTCCACATCTTTGCAATTGTGAATTGTGCGGCTATAAACATTCGCGAGCAGATGTCTTTATTATAAAATGTCTTTTTTTCCTTTGGGTAAATACCCAGTAGTGGGATTGCTGGGTCAAATGGTAATTCTACTTTTAATTCTTTGAGGTATCTCCATATTCTTTTCCATAGAGGTTGTACGAATTTGCAGTCCCACCAGCAGTGTATGAGTGTTCCTATCTGTCCACATCCCCGCCAACATTTGTTATTTGGGGATTTTTTGATATGAGCCAATCTCACTGGAGTTAAGTGATATCTCATTGTGGTTTTGATTTGCATTTCCCTGATGATTAGAGAAGTTGAGCAATTTTTATATGTTTGCTGGCCATTATTCTGTCTTCTTTGGAAAAGTTTCTGTTCATGTCCTTTGCCCATTTTTTAATAGGGTTGTTTGATTTTTTGTTGTTGATTTTCCTAAGTTCTGTATAGATTCTGGTTATCAGCCCTTTATCAGAGGTGTAGCATGCAAATATTTTCTCCCATTCTGTAGGTTGTCTGTTCACTCTAGTGACAGTTTCCTTGGCTGTGCAGAAGCTTTTCAATTTGATCAGGTCCCATGTATTTTAAGGAAATTTTTGTCCTTAAGATTTTATGCTGTATACGACTCAGAGAAAATTTAAGATTTTAAGATGTCTCCTAAAGAGAAGATAGGCTAGAACACTAGGACACCCAATAATTCAGCTTTTTTAAAAAAAAGTCTCTGTCTAACACACACTCTTATTTCATACTCCAGTCTCCTCCTCACACCCCTTCCATTCCCAGTTTTTCACTTAGAGTCTAGAAGTAGGTTCTAATAACTTCGGATTAGAGGAAAAGGTTTCTTCTTATTCAAGGTTTGCAAATATGTCTGAAATATTGCAGATACCGGTGTGTGTGTGTGTGTGTGTGCGCGTGTGTTTTGAACTGAGAAAAGAATATGGTTTTCCAATAATTTTTTTTCAGGCTGTAGATATAAGTAAAGTGGGAACAAATTGAATTCAACAGATGGCAATCACAATTTGGACCATAGATTCTACGTATACAACTTTCATAATTGGTCTCTCCCCTATTTTCTTTTTTTTTTTTTCTTTCATGGCAAAGAGGTTTTTTCCCACTATTTTCTAAGAGTGTCTTACATTTATTTAAGCAGGAGCATTTATTTCATAGTTTAAGTGTTCTTTTCTCTGTTAGACTCTGAGCTCTTTGAGTCCACCCAGTAACCTCTTATCATATGATATGATCTCAAAAAATATTTACCGAATTGTTGAGTTAAATTTTACCCTTCAGATAACATTGGCTCTTTAAGTGATATCCTGAAGAAAATCTTATCACTGTAGTTTGATTTTCATACAATTTTATTACTCCTTTATGTAATTTACAGTGTTTGAATGTCATGATTTTGTTTTGTACCAACTCCCAATCTGTAAAGAGAAGCTAGTTACTTATTCCATTGGTTTTGCTATGTAGGAACAAATGAAACAAGATTCTAGGATTTCAAATCATCTAAATCAAAGCTACTTAAATGTCTTGAGAAAGTCCAAACCAACCAAAACTGCTGAGTCCCTTGCAGTTCTAGTTTCAGTACATGCGCAGTCACGAAGTGAGAATTAATAGTTTCATACAACTCTAATTAGTAATAGCGGTTTATAACTTTTTTGTAAATCCTCCTGCAGTGAGTTTTAGCTCTGTAAGTGGCCAACTAAATTTCAGCTCGCAAGAACTCTACAGGAAGTCTACATGTTCCCTCATAAGCTTTATCTTTCTTTCCATGTGTGTTACCTGTCTTCTCCTGTTAATAATTGTTATCCATAATTCCTATTTCTTATTTTTAAAATAGATGTACTGTTTTTATTTTTGATTATAAAAGAAGCAGTACAAGTTCACTACAAAGAGAGTAAGAAAATTCCAAAAAGTATCATATCACCCAGATATGACCACAGTATATTTTTGGGGAACACACTTTCAGACAGCTCACAATGTATTACTGTGCATGACTACCTACAACTTTAAATAAAAGTGATCATTTTATGCATGCTACTCTGTAATCTCCTTTCCATTTTCTGATAGGTTATAGATCATTTTTTTCATGACATGATATTAATAGATCAGCATGTCATATATAGAGCTATTATAAAAAAGTGATCCTCTGTATAAATGTTTCACAACTTTTTAAAGATCCTCTGCTAATAGACCTATGGCTTGTCTCCAGCCATTTGTTATTATAAACAGTCCACTGCTTAAGATTAGTATTCTTCACTTACTTTTTAAAACTCTTGTACAATTATCTCTTTAAGACCAATTTTAGGAAAATGGAATTGCTATGTCAAAGACTATGAGCATTTAATTCAAGGGGATATTTCTAAACTGTCTTCCAGAAAAAAGTTGCCTAAATAATAATTAAATGTTTGCTTACTGATTTTTTTGAAGGCATAGAAATTGAATTTTATCTTATATTAATACAAATTTCCAGTTTGTCATTAGTCTTTAACCTTTGTTTAACCTTTGTGGGCTTTTTTTCATCTTTCAGAAATCTTTAGTTCTTAATCAAATATGTCTTCTCTTTTATGTCTGGCACTTATTTCAGGATATGTATGACACTTTCTTACACATTCCACTTACATATTCCCCTTGTATTCTTGTGATTGTTTTCCATTTATTCAGATAAATTTTATACTGATTAAATTGTGAGTTGCATATCTACATATATATTTTTTTTCTTTTCTAGAACTTATTTAACTTTCAAATAGCTATGCAGTCATTAACTTTTATGTAAGCCTTTGTAGTAAATTAAATTAGAGAGACAGAATCTCCCTAAATCACATCATTGCATTGGGATTACTGCATTTATGCAGTATAATATGCCCCTACTAGATACAATATCTATGTTGTATTTTGGATAAAAGAAAATTAGATTAATATTAAGGAGAAAAATGGATTCACAGAAATAAATGAAAATAGTAAAATTTTCTATGAATTTTCATGGTATTTTCTGCCAAGAACTGCATCTTTTTTTAAAACGTGTTTACTTTTCAGTATGCCAAAATAACTAACACATTATAAAATCAATCTTTTAAATAAAGACTGCTCTGATTTATAATGTTTTAACAATATAAGCAGGAACTAATGAGTTTATTTCAAGCCTCTAACTTCAAATCTTTAGTTATGCTCTTAAAAATCTGCACTAATTCTTTTAAGAATTTATCAATTACACAGTAAAGTTCTAAGGATAATGTTTTTATAGGTTTTTTTAAAGCCTTAGTTTGTCTAGAATTTCTTTAAACATTTTATTTCTATGATGGTTATAATGTCATCTAGTATGATTGCAAATATGTCATGGTGTGATTGTTCGTGAATCATTGTATTAGACATCTTTTTTCCTTAATTTAAAAAATTTTTTTTTAGAGACGAGTTCTTGCTATACTGTCCAGGCTGGACTTGAACTCTTGGCCTCAAGCTATCCTCCTGCCTCAGCCTCCCAAAGTGCTGGGATTACAGGTGCAAGCCACCGTGCCCAGTCCTGAGAATTCTGAAAAATGAGTTAATTCTTTGAGGCTGGTGGGAAAACCATTACCAGTTTACTGTTTCCTTCAAGATATCTTGAAGTAAGATCTTTCTTCAAGATCTTACATATCTTGAGGTACGATCTTTCTTGATAATTGCTTAGTCCAGAAAAACTCTTTGTACAGAATATTCACTGGTGTAGAAAAGCAGCTCCATGAGAACAGGGGGCTCTCATGTTCATTTCTATAGTCCCAATGCCTAGAGAGAGACCAGAAATACAGTAGGTATGCAACAAAAACTAGAACTTCCCTCAACAATTTTTAGAGTGTAGCTCTGCTTTCACTTTTTCCTTCTCTGAAAGTTTTTATTTTGTCTTCATTTTGGAAAAATATTTCACTAGGTACAGGATTCAACATTGACAGGTTTGGTTTCTTTTTATCACTTTAAAGATGTTATTCCTTTTTTTTCTGACTTGCCTGGTTCGCTGCTGTCGTTCACATCTTTCTCCACTGTAGGTATTTGTTTTTCCTCTTGATGATTTGAGATGTTTCCCATTGTCACTGGCTTTTGCCAGTTCAATTATGATTAGCCTCAGTGTGGTTTTGTTTGTATCTATCCCATGTGGTGTTTGAGTTTCTTGGATCTGTGGGTTTATCATTCTCATCAAATTTGAAAAAAATGTTAATCAATATTTCTCAAAAGGTTTTTTCTGTCTCTTGTCTCTATCTTCTACTTCTGGGACTCCAGTTGCACCTATGTTAGACTGCTTTGTATTACACATGGGTCACTGATACATTTTTCTTTCTTTCTTTCTTCCATGTGTGCTTCATTTTTGAATGTTGAACCAGATTTTCAGACCAGCGATAAATCCCACTTGGTTGGGATGTATAATTCTTTTTATAAACATTGTGATGTAGAAATACATGTTTCTTTATTATGAACACATTAAATAACATGCTCCAGCACTGGCCATAATTTTGATGTAATGATAGATAAAAATGATATTTTGAAATATTTGTGGTAACTGTAATATAATTTGAGAATATTTGTGATTTTTATTGGAGGCAAAATCACAGGTAATGCTAATACTATTGTGATTGGTTCCTAACATTAATAATGGAAGAAAATGCAAAATTTTAATTAAAAGTTATTAAAATAAAAGTATAATTCTTGTTCTTATCCAATCCAAAGACTTTAAATTCTATGCCTGTACCCCCACCAAGTTAAGAACCCCTAGATAGGTTACTTTTTAAGATGTGTTTACAATTTTAAAATCTGTCTGAAGAATTTAGCAATGCTTATGATCACAAAAAGATGTCAGCTGTCATTATACTTAATAACAAAAAACTGTTCATTATTTTTGTTATAGAGAAATTTGATTTTAAAGAATATTTTAAAAGTTGTGGGTTTCAGCTAGAGCTAAATGAACTATTTAATACTAATTGATATAAGGTAGGGTTAAAATGGTAAAATTATTTTAATAAATATTATGAAGGTCTTACTACAATATTTTTAAATTCACCTCCCAAATACAAACATATTTCTTTTTTAAAAGCTATATATTTTACTAAAATTTCCATCAAAGAAAAAAATAAATCTGAGTTCATTCCCCCCCAAAATTCTTTTTATACATAGTTGGATTTGATTTGCAAATATTTTTTTGAGGATTCTTACATTTATGTTCATGAGGGATATTGACCTATAGTTTTCTATTTTTGTAAAGTCTTTATCTGGCTTGTAATTCTGGCTTCATAGAATGAGTTAGTCAGTATTCCCTCTGTGTCTATATTTTTTAAAGAAATTGTAGAGAATTGTTATTTCTTCCTTAAATATTTGGTAGAATTCACCAATGAACACATGTGGACCTGGTGTTTTCTGTTTTGGAAGGTTATTAATTACCAGTTCAATTTCTTCAGTAGATATAGTCTCATTCAGATTGTGTATTTTTGTGTGAGATTTGGCAGATTGTGTCTTTCAAAGAATTGGTCCATTTCATCTAGGTTATTAAATTTGTGGGCATAGAGTTGTGCCTAGTATTCCTTTATTATCCTATTGATATTCGTGGACTCCGTAGTGATGCTCCCTCTTTTATTTCTAATATTAGTAATTTTTTTCATCTTTTCCTTTATTAATATTTATTGATCTTTTCAAAGAATCAGCTTTGGTTCATTGATTTTCTCTATTAATTTCTTGTTTTCAATTTCATTGATTTCTACTCTAATTTTTATTATTTATTTTCTTACTTTGGATTTAATATCCTCTACTTTTTCTAGTTGCCTAAGGCAGGAGCTTAGATGACTGATTTTAGATCTTTCTTTTTTTCTAATATATGTATTTAATGCTATAAATTTCCCTTTCAGCACTGCTTTCACTGCAACCCACAAATTTTGATAACTTGTATTTTCCTTTCATTCAAAATATATTTTAATTTCTCTTGAGATATCTTCTTTAAAACCCATGTTATTTAGAAATGTATTGTTTAATCTCCAAGTATTTTGGGATTTTCTGGCTATCTTCCTATCATTAATTTCTAGTAAAATTCTATTATGGTCTGAGAACAGATGTTGTATGATTTATTTTCTTTTAAATTTTTTAATGTGTGTTTTACGGCCCAGAATGTGGTCTATCTTGGTAATGATTTCACACGAGCTTGGGAAGAATGTGTATTCTGCTGTTGTTGGATGAAGTACTCTATAGATGCCAATTATATCCATCTCATTGATAGTGCTATTAAGTTCAACTATGTCTTTACCAATTTTTTGCCTGATGGATCTATCCGCTCATACTAGAGGAGTGTTAAAGTATCCAACTATAACAGTGGATTCATCCATTTCTTCAGCAGTTCTGTCAGTTTTTACCTCATGTATTTTGATGCTCTGTTGGTAGGCACATATATATTAAAGATTATTATGTCTTCTTAGAGTACTGACCCCTTTATCATTACCTAATGTCCCCCTTTATCCCTGACAACTTTCCTTGCTTTAAAGTCCACTCTGTTTAAAATGAGTGTAACTTTCTTCTGATACGTAGTAGCATGGTATATCTTTCTCCACCTCTTTACTTTTAATCTGTATGTGTCTTTATATTTAACATGGGTTTCTTGTAGACAACATATAGTTGGGTCTTATTTTTTTTTATCCACTCAAAATCTGTCTTTTAATGAGTGTATTTAGAAAAATTAATGTTTAAAGTGATTATTGATCTAGCTAGATTAATATCTATCTACCATATTACTGTTTTCTATTTCTTTCTCTTCTTCTTTGCTCCTATTTTTGACTTCCACTTTTTTTTCTGCCATCTGTGGTTTTAATTGAACATTTTTTCCCCTTTCTTAGCATATTAATTATATATATTTTTTACTTTTTTTGGTCGGTGCCCTAGAATTTACAATATACATTTGCAACTGATCCAAGTCTATTGTCAAATAATACTATATCACTTCACAGGTAGTGCAAGTACCTTATGATAACAACACAATTCTAATTTCTCTCTCCCAATCTTGGTAACATTGCTGTCATTCATTTCACCTATACATAAGCTATAATCATCAAATACATTGCTGCTATTATTATTTTGAACAAACTTATCTGTTAGATTAATTAAGAATAAGAAAAAAAGTTTTTATTTTTCCTTCACTTACTCCTTCTCTGACATTTATTTCTTTCTTTATGTAGATCTGAGTTGTTGACCTATATAATTTTCTTTCTCTCAGAAGAATTTCTTTTAATATTTCCTGGAAGGAATGTCTGTAGGCCACAAATTCCCCCAATTTTTTTTTTTTGAGAAAAATCTATATTTTTTCTTCACTTTTGCAGGATCCTTCATAGGATATAGAACTATGTTGGTGGTTTTTTCTCACAACACTTTGAATTTTTCATGCCAATCTTTTCTTGCTTGCATGGTTTCTGAAGAGAAGTCAGATGTAATTCTTATTTTTTTTCCTTTATAAGTAAGGACATTTTTTCCTCTAGCTTCCTTCAAGATTTTTTCATTATCTTTGATTTTCTAAATTTTGAATATCATATGCCCAGGACCCAGGCCCTAGGTGTAGGATTTGTTGACATTGATCCTATTTGATGTTCTCTGTGCTTCCTGGATCTGTGACTTGGTATCTAGTACTAATTTGGGATAATTCGCAGTCGCTATTGCTCCAAATAGTGCTGCTTCTTTTTTCTGTCTTTATTCTTCTACTGGTATCCCAGAAGTTGTAGTTGTCTCACAGGTCTTGGATAGTGGGTTTTTTGGTTTGTTTGTTTTTTGTTTTTGTTTATTTTTGTCCTTTTTCTCTTTGCTTTTCAGTTTTGAAAGTTTTTATTGACACATTTTCAAGTCCAGGGATTTTTTTTCTCAGCCATGTGTAGTGTACTAACGAGCTTGTCAAAAGCATTCATTTTTCTTACAGCATTTTTCATTTCTAGCATTTCTTTTTGATTTTTTCTTAGTATTCCCATCTCTCTAATTACATTACCCACTTGTTCTTGATATTGTCTACTTTTCCATGAGGGCCCTAAATATATCAATCACAATTGTTTTAAATTCAAGTTCTGATAATTCCAACATTACTGCCATGTCTGAGTCTGTTTATGACACTTGCTCTGTCTTTTCAAACTGTTTTTCTTTTTTCTTTTAGTATGTGTCTTAATTAGTTTCATGCTGCTATAATGGAATACCACACACTCAATAATTTATAATGAACAGAGATATATTTGGCTCACAGTTCTGGAGGCTAGGAAGTCCAAGACTGAGGTGCTGCATCTGGTGAGGGCCTTCTTGCTGAGTCATCACATGGGCAAGAGAGAGCAAGAGGCTTGCAGCCTCAAGCCTTTTTATAAGCAGCACTAATTTATTCATGAAGGCAGAACCTTCTTGACCTAATCACCTCTTAAAGGCCCGAACCTCTCACCACTGTTGCAATGGGATTAAGTTTTCAACACATAAAATTTGGGGGACACAGTCAAACTATAGCAGTGTGCATGGTAATTTTTTGTTGGAAGCCAAAGATGATGTACTGGGTAAAAGGAACTCTGGTAAAATATACCTTTAGTAATGTGGTGGTAAGGCATGACGGTAGAGAAAGCATTCTACAGATTTATAAATTGTCTCAGTCTTTCAGTGAGCATGTAGCCCTGGGCTGTGAAGTTTACAAGTACCTCTCAGTTTTTTTCCTATGCCTTAGGTGGGACAAGATGGCTAGAAGGGACTGTGTTTGGGTATTTCCTTTCCCCCAGGTGGATTAAGCTCTGGCAAAATCCCAACAGGACTCTGATAAAATAGTTTCTCTTGAGGGCAGGCCTTTCTATGAAGAACAGACTCTGGCCTATTTCAAAATGGTTACCTTGGCTTGGCATGGTGGCTCATGCCTGTAATCCTCTTTGGGAGGCTGAGGCAGGAGGAGCACCTGAGATCAGGAGTTTGAGACCAGCCTGAGAAAGAGCAAGACCCTGTCTGTACAAAACATAAAAAAATTAGCCAGGTGTGGTGGTGTGCACCTGTAGCAACTAATGGGGAGGCTGACGCAGGAGAATCACTTTAGCCCAAGAGTTTGAGGTTACATTGAGCTATGATGATGCCACTGCACTCTAGCTGGGCATCAGAGTGAGACCTTGTCAAAAATAAATAAATAAATAAATAATAAAATGGTTACCTTGTCCTTCTCTTTGCAGGAAGCCAGATTTTTCTCTGGTACTCACCACAGTAACCTGATTGAGCTTAGGAGGTAAAACTCACAGAAGTGTGGGGTACCCCCATGACTAGGTCCCTCTGGAGTTTTTAACTATCAGACTTGTCCACATTGAGTATCCAGAAATTTGTCAATTACAGTTTAAATTTTCCTACCCAGTACTGGTTCCTGCAAAGGTTTCTGTTTCTGAGTTTCTGCTTTGAAAAATTATGATTCTCTGTCTGTATTTGCCTATCTCTCCATTTTGGGGGTAGTTGTTTGTCCTTGTAATATATTTTCTATAGTTTTAACACTATGCTTCAAATCCATTGATCTTTCTTCTGCAGTGTATAAACTGCAATGAATTTTTTTATTTAAGATACTGCATTTTTATATCTAAAGTTTCATTTGTTTCTTATTTGCATCTCCCAGTTTCTCTATTTGTCATGTTTGTGCCTTCCTTTTTAATCCTTGAGCTGTTGTAACATCCTTATTTGATAATTCTATCTCTACCATTTCAAATCTTTGTCTATTAACTGATTTTTTCCTGGCTAGAAGTCACATTTCTCTGCTTCTTTTCATGCCTAGTAATTTTTTTTTATCATATGTTAGACATTGCGAATTTTACATTGTTGAGCACTGGATTTTTTTTTTCCTGTAAAGAATGTTATATTAATTTCTGGCAGACAGTTAAGTTACTTAGAATCAGATTGCTCCTTGCCAGATATTGTTTATTGCATTATTAGCACAGATCTAAAATAGCCTGTTAGTTTAATAGGATGGCTAATAAACTAAGATCCTATCATGAAAGCGGTTCCTATTTTTGCTCCATTTATTCAATGTGGTCACTTCACTTTGACAGATGGAAACTGTAATAATTCTAAGCTCTGTACATAGCTTTATTATTTAGCTTACTTTGCATATCAGATAGGAAAGAGAGAATTTAAAGAAACACTTTCACCTCTGCAATTATGGAGGAAATTTTATAGTGGCAGTATTTTAGTGGAATATTAAATTAATAATGTTTAATCATATAGCTTTGATGGGATAAGGTTAGTAACTATTCTTATCATGGTTAAGAAGAAGAAGAGAGAAGAAAGATCATTTTCATATTTTTAAGTCTTTTCAAACAGTGTAGATCTTGAATTCTATTGAAAAGATTACTGCAACGAGAAAGCACTAACGCAGTTCTATCAACCTACCACCAATAACCATCATTTAAATGTATCTGTCACCATCCAGCTATAGGGAGACTGAGGCATGCCACTATCAGATGTATGTCAGATATGTCAGTTCTGCTTAACATTTGTTTCTAGATGTGATACACAATTTGAATATAACATCATAAATTATTTTTAAAAGCCACCTTCAGATTGTAAACTGCCCACTAAGAAGGAATTAAATGGCAACATAATTTTGATGAGTATGTCCCTCTATCTAACTAGAAAAGTGAAATTGTGTAGTCATTAAAAGTAAGGAGTAGAAAAGGCCAGGATTGCCTTCATTCACATTATGTTTCTACCTATTACTTGCCTGTGTTGTTGAACATGTAACTTAACCTTTCTCTGCCTCAGTTTTCTTATCTGTTAAATGGAAATAATCATAGTATCTACATCATAGAATAGCTATAAGACTTAATGTGTTTTCAATGTAAAACATTCAGAACATATTTAGCTTATAATCACTATGTAAGTATTAGCAACCATTATTACTATTATCTACCTGTTTCTTAATTTTATTTTATGACAAATATATGCCTGGCTTGGTAAATTTCATGGAAAGTTTATTTATATGGGATGGACAAGCAATTTTGCCTATCTAGAGATTGTAGGAAGAGCCCCTCTACAGCCTTTGCCTGAATCTTTGGAGGAAAAATTAGGCTAGTTGAGAATTGACCTTGGATTCCATTTTGTCCTCCTTCAGGAATGAGAATAACAGGTGAAGTGTAGATTTATCTGGAAAAAAAATAGTGAGTTAGGTCAGGGTCTCCCCAGTCTCTTCACAATGGCAAAATATAGTGTCATACAGAGAAGAGCCTCTAACCCCTCCTGGAAGCAGAGTTTCAGGGATGACATCCTGCAACTCTTTCAATAAAGATCATGCACATCAATGAAATCGATCATTTCTTTACCTTCTCTGTCACAGAAAGAACTGAATAAGTTGGCCTTGGCTTTGAACAAATATATTTAAGTATATCCCTAAGCATCTAACCAAAGGACCAGAGAATTTTAGATTTATCAGCAACATGAAAAAAGCATTTGGTCCAAGGCTCTTATTTAACAGAGAAGGAAACTACATTAAGAATTTGAATTGCTTATCTCAGGTCACTATCTGGTGGATATGCAGGAACTAGATCTGCGCTTTCTAGATTCCCATTTTTCTCCTCTGTTTTTGTCACCTAAAACTTCAGGGAATAAAACTATAGACAAAAATGTAAAGGAAGAAAAATCTCTTTTTTCAGTGCTTCTTTTCTCTCTCTGGTAAATTTTCTATTTTTTCAGCACCATTTTTTCATTACTCTGCAGGCTCCAGTGTTTTCCTATTGACTCATTCCCAGGAAAAGAGCCTAAAAATGAATTTATTCTAAGAAATAAGTGACCTTGACACAAAGGAATGATTTAACCTAAAGGAATAACTTGATAACGATGAAGTTTTGACCCTGGGTTACCTGGGTAAATAGTTTTTTGAGGGTTGGATGCTCTCCAAGTCCACCCTATAAATCATAGCACAGGGAAGTGTCTAAGATTAGCCTACCCTTGAGGAGTTACTGTCACTTGTAATCCCAGGAAGGCTCTAGGCTTTTGAAAGCCCCCCCACCCCGCCCTCCCTGTCGTTCTGGTAGCCCTAGCTTTATATCCCAGAAATCCTTAAGGAGCAGGATGAAACAGATTCTCTGCTTAAGGGTCTTCAAGCTTTTCCTAAGGAAGAGCTGCCTTTGACTTCTCCTTGGAAAATTACACTGACTGTGCCAAATACTGACTTACTCATGAGAGGAACGGTGGCACAGCCAAGAAGCGCCTGGTGTCATTACCAGACTTCTAAAAGTGGCAAACCAAAGAGGGAAGTCGCCAAGATCAGCAGATAATATCTCAATAGGCCCATCTGAGCCCTACTCTAAACGCTAGGAATCCAGATTCACAAGCTAGCTGCAAGTTTCCCCTGATATCAGGTCCCTAGAAAAGAAAACTCCATTCAAACGACATGAAAACATTTCCTTAACTGTGTTCCTTCCAGGATGTCATCCCACTTTGGTGACTGCCTCACTCCTGCTCTAAAGGCCACTGCCGTTCCTCACACTCTAATGGTAAAAGTCACTACTCACTCTTATGGCACAACTTCTTCAGAGTTTATCAGAAAGTTCCCCAAAACCCAGGATAATTTAAACTCCTCCTGCCTTCTAAATTTTATAAGATATAACTGTAATCATTACAGTTACTTAGAACGTTTGTCAAATATAAGTTTAAGTTTAAATCCCATTATGATGAAGACATCATTTCCCCCACAAAATTTAACTATAACAGATCTTCAAATTTTATTTGATTTTTAAATTTTCATTTCCCCTAAAATTCATATGTAAAAGAAGAATAATCATGTGAGATTTCAGTCTTTTAATAAATGTGTTTTGAAACTGTACTTAGAAATTGAGAATTATGCTTAGAAAAAATTGTCACACTCTGCTAGTATCTGCTGCCAACTATAGGTTTCTACTAACTGCTTCTTTCTGGCAATGACCCAATGCTATAGTTTTCTGAAGAAACTTTTCAGATTTTGAAACTGTCACCAATTTAGAAACAGACATATCAATTACAAAATTTATTATCTTTATTCAGTAACTCTTAGCTTTTATTGCATTTTTTTCTTACCTTGGTTTGTCATTTTAATTGGTGACATTTTTTCCTCATCAGACTCCCAGTGTTGTATATTAAGATAATGAGATATTTTTCTAAGTACTTCTTCACACATTCGATTTTTATCCTAACCTTGTGAAATAAACAAGGTCGTGTCCTTATCCTTATTTTAGTTAGAAAAAGAAAAAAGAAAAACAAAACTAAAGTGCAGAGGGTGAAAGACTTGTCCAAACAAAGAAGGTTAGAGATGCATCAGACACTATCATTCAAAGGTGCTAATTTCAAATTTTATCGGTGACATAAAATGTTTACTTCTTCCTATTTTCACAACACATTTATAGAGAAAACCCAATATATAGCTGCCCTTATTCTACTTCCAAAAAGCGTACATTCTCACCCATGCTGATTCTTCTTTTCTACTTTGCTGTTAGAAAATGGATACCTGGAGTGAGTCATAAAAAGATGCCATCAGACTGTATAAAAAAATAAGTGAAAACCAAACAGAGCCAGTTTCCATCCATCCCTGCCCCCTTCCCCAATGCCCACCAGGGGGAAAAAAAAGTAAAAACAGACAGGCTTGTAAGCACCCAGCTCTGGCCACAGAGCTGTTTGATTGCTTAAGCCCAGTGGTCAGACAATAGGACCAGAAAGAATGGCCGCTTCCTTCCTTCCTGTTGAGTGTTCTGCCTGAGTGAGCAAATTCAATAGCACTTTGCTTCACAGCAACACTAGGCTCTAGCACGAGGAAAATCAACAAAGAGCCATTCTAGGGCATTTCCAACCCCACCTAAACCAAGCCTCTGAGCTATAGAACCGTGGGGGAGGGGCTGGCCAGATTCAGGCACTCCTGGGGGTGTGTGTGTGAAAGCACGCAGCATCCAGGTTGTTGTTTATATTGAGGGCCGCTGCTTAGGCCGCTCCATGCATTTGTAATTGGCCAGTTCAGCTGTTATCATTTTCCACTTTCTAGTCTACGGTTCTCTAAAATGTTTCAAAGCATTTTTAAAATGCGGCTGTTTCCGCTGGGCGCGGTGGCTCACTCCTGTAATCCTAGCACTCTGGGAGGCCTAGGTGGGAGGATCGCTTGAGGTCAGGAGTTCGAGATCAGCCTGAGAAAAAGCAAGACCAAGATGCCCGTCTCTACAAAAAACAGAAGGAAAAAATTAGCCAGGCGTGGTGATGCGCGACTGTAGACCCAGCTACTTGGGAGACTGAGGCAGGAGGATTGCTTGAGCCCAGGAATTGGTGGTTACAGTGAGTTATGATCACGGCACTGCACTCTAGCCAGGGTGACAGAGCGAGACTCTAACTCAAAAAAAAAAAAACAAAAAAAAACCTGGCTGTTTCATTGTGGCAACAAAGTCAAAATTGGCATGGACAACTGTGATGATGGTCACTCTATAGAGTTATCTTAAATGTTCTTCCAAAAAATTATCCTCTCTCTCCCCACTGACTTTTAGATCTATGTAGAGTACATACAATAATTTGATTAATTTGGCAGTTAAACAGGAACCAGGGAAGATTTAAGAGTAAGAAGAGTAAGACGTACAGTCTTACAGATTACATCTGCCTTGCAGTGACCATGTAGCCCTGGGCTTTGAACTGTACAAGTGCCTCTCAGTTTTTTTCCTATGCCTTAGGTGGGACAGGATACATAGAGTGGGCTGGAATTGGGTAGTTCCCTTCCCCCAGATGGATTAGACTCTGGTAAAATAGTTTCTCTTGAGGGCAGGCCTTCCTAAGAAGAGCAGAGCTCTGGCCTATTCAAAATGGTTACCTTGTTCCTCCCCCTGCAGAAAGCCAGAGGGGACTTTTCTCTGATACCACAACCACCTGGTTGAGCTCCAGGAGGTAAAACTCACAGAAGTATGGGGTCCCTCCATGACTAGGTCCCCCAGGAGTTTTTAACTCTCAGGCTTATCCACATTGAGTATCCAGAAATTTGTCAATTACAGTTCACATTATTTTCTAGCAAGTATTGGTTCCTGCAGAGGTTTCTGTTTATGGGTTTCTTATGAATATGAAAATTTATTTTGTCATCTTTTGTTGTTGATTTGGCAACATAGTTTCTACCACTGTGACATTCATAATGTTTGAATATTTTTGGCAATAAAAGTGAATGTGTATTTATGCTCAAACATTTCCACAGCTGGAACTTGGTGCCATCTAACATTGTTATTAGAGGCATTAGAATACATTAAAACCATAATATGGTTAAGCTAAATTATATTATTCATCTAATGGATTTGAACCAATCTTGAACATATCTTGGATTCAACATTTAAGATAACAGATAAGAGTCTTTATTAAGTGATTATAAAAAACTTATAATGGCTCATCTTTCAATATGAAAAATCCATTTCTACATCCATTCTAATTTGTAGTCATTTGTACATGAACTAATTAAGCCCTTTATCTTATTCCATAAAAATGAGTAAGGAAAATTACTTCTAATTAATAATAATAAATTTTCCTAACAGCCGGAAATTATGTGAAGACTTTTTTAAAAATTTAAACTTAAAGCAACTCCTTTAAGAAGTTACTACTATCAGAGCCCTTTCACAGAGAAAACAAGGCCAGCTCAGAAAGTTTGCAAGATTTACCCAGGCTCACACAACCAGATCTGTGATTTGAGCCCAGCAACTTGACAAGAGAGTCCCAGTTCCTTTTACTTTTAGCAATATAAAACAGGATTTTTTACAAGAATCTCAAACACATATAAGAGTTAACAGTACAGAACAAAGAATTTTTTTTCTGAACCATATGAGAGTGAGCATCTGATCTGATGCCCAAACACCACCAAATACATAAATGTATACAGTAATATCCCCTTACCCACTAGGGATATGTTCCAAGCCCTACCACATATCCCCATGGATGCCTGAAACTAGATCGTACTGAGCCCTATATATGTTGTGTTTTATCCTATACATATATACCCATGATACAGTTTATAAATTAAGCACAGTAAGAGATTAACAACCATAACTGATAATAAAACAGAACAAATGTGGCAACATCTTCTTCATCGGCAGGGGCAGCCTGTCCAGTAATTTTTATATTTTCCAGTCCAAACCTATTCCTGAACCTGTGTAACCATCCTTACATGCAGTAGATGGCTTAATGTCACTTGTTTCAGGGAATCTCTTCCTGAAGTGTTCACATAGGCTCAATGCTTTCTGGAGTAATACTCTGCTGTCAGTCGGAATACATTTCTGTTTGCGTCTTTCACCCACAAATTTAATGCCTTTTTATTTTCTTATTAAAAGTTAAAAACTTATACCTTTTCACTTAAAGGAAGCACTTTATGGCTTCTCTTTGGCATATCTGAATTGCCAGCATCACTATTCTTGTAGTTTGGCACAATTATTAAGTAAAATGAGGGTGACTTGAAACCAAGCTCTGCGATGCCGCAGCAGTGGATCTGATAACCAGGACAGCCACAAAGTGACTCACGGTTGGGGAGTGTAGACAGCGTGCATATGCTGGACAAGGGACAACTCACATCCTGGGTGGGATGGAGCAGGATGATGTGAGATTTCATCACGCTATTACTCAGAACAGTGCACAGCATAAAACTTATGAATTGTGTATTTCTGAAATTTTCCATTTAGTATTTTCAGACCACGGTTGACCAAGGTAACTAAAACTTGGAAAGTGAGACCACTGATAAAAGGGGCGGACTACTGGATTTTGTGCAAACAAGGACATTCTCCTACATAAGTACAATATGACCATTAAAGTCAGGAAGTTAACCTTGATACAATACCACTATCTAATCCTCAGACCCCCTTCAAGTTTTGTCCATTGACCTAGCAATGTTTTTATGAGAAATGGATCCAGTTTGGAGTCACACATTGCTTTTAGATGTCAATTCTCTCTAATCTCCTTCATTCTACAACAGTTCCTCAATCTTTACCTAATTTTCAAGATCTTGCCAGGCGGAGTAGCTCACGCCTGTAATCCTAGCACTCTGGGAGGCTGATCTCTTGTGCTCAGGAGTTCAAGACCAGCCTGAGCCCAGAGCAAGAGACAGACCCGTCTCTTCTAAAAGTAGAAAAAAAAATTAGCCAGGCATGGTGGCTCGCACCTGTAGTCCCAGCTACTTGAGAGGCTGAGGAAGGAGGGTCGCTTGAGCCCAGGAGTTTGAGGTTGCTGTGAGCTAGGCTGACACCACTGCACCCTGGCCTGGGCAACAGAGCGACACTCTGTCTCGGAAAAAAAAAAAAAAAAGATTTTGACACTTTTGAAAATTATGGGCCGGTTATTTTCTAGACTATTTCTCAATGTCAGTTTTTTTTTTTGTTTGTTTCCTTTTGATTGGATTCAAGTCATTAATCTTTAATAGGTGTATCACAAAAGTGATGCTGTGTTCTTTTCATGGCACCATATCCAGTGGCACACAATGATGTTCACTTTAATCTTTTGATTAATGTGGTATCTGACAGGTTTCTCTGCTATGAAGTTATTTTTGTTCCTTTTCAATTAACATAATTTTGTAGGGGAGGTTATTTGAAGGTATGAAATATCCTGTTTTTCAGTAAATTTTCCATTTATTCATTTATTATTTATACCAGTATCATCCCATAGATTTTTACTCTATTCAATACTTGTAATCCATAATTATCATCATTTATCTTTATGTTTATTTTGGCCAGTGAGAGCTCATTTATGCCAGCACCTGACATATTAACACAACTTTTTAGATCACTTTCTTACTCTCTGGTACAGTTGCTTTCTGTAGCAATGGCTTTGGAATTAGCTATTTCTTCAAGGTTCTCTAGTACCTTTGTGTGGAGAAGTATATTTAGAAACTTAGATTGGGGTGCTAGGTGTGCTCATTGCTATTGAGGTGTTATTGTTTCCAGGTCTTTTCACAGAACGAGGGAATATATGTACATATACACATATACATTAATATTTAATATTTAATATTAAATACATTAATATTTATTTTTACTTCTGCTTATATCTCTGTACATTGAAATTTGTGAGTTCACACCAACACCACATAATTAAGTGTAATTTTTTTCCCTTTCCTTATTTTTAACTTCCTTCTCAGAAAGTAAGAGCCTATGTCATGTTATCCATATGTTTATCAATTTGATCAATCTGACTGTATGCAACCAATCTCCCATCACTACTACAACCCCCCTCTTCACCCTTATCAGAACCTAACACCTGCTCTGGGACACCCCTACATGTGGAAAGCCTCCTCATCTGCTTCAGCTCCAAAACCTCACCAGGACTTTTCTCCACATGGACAATTTTATTACCTTGCTTGGATTCTACACCTTACACCAAGCTGACCAGTCCCCCTGCACCACCCCCCATGTAGATGCCTTCATCACCCCACTTGGACTAAACATGCTAGCTAGCCTACCATGAACAACCTTCCTAACACTAACACCCAACACCCATCCACCCCATGTGTGAATGCCTTCTGCACCCTGTGCTGTGATGTGAATGTATCCCTCCAAAATTCATGTTGACATTTAATCTCCAATGCAATAGAAATAAGAGATGGAGCCTTTAGGAGGGAATTATGTCATGAGGCTGCCTCTCTTGTGAATGGGAATAATGCCCTTATCAAAAAGGCTTCACATCTAGTGTGCCACTCTTTTGCCCTTCCACCTTCCACCACGTGAGGACAACAAGATGGCAACAAGGTGCCATCTTGGGAGCTGAGGGCAGCCCTCACCAGACACTGAATCAGCTGGCACCTTGAACTTAGAATTCCCACTCTCCAGAACTGGGAAATAAATTTCTGTTCTTTATAAATCACTCGGTCTTGGGTATTCGGTAATAGCAACACAAATGGACTAAACACTCCCTAGGGCTCCCACATCCCCATCAGGACTTTCTCCTTCAGAAATCCTTTACACAATAGAGCCTGGTTCTCACCCACTCACATGAGCAAGGAGGAAAATGAACTTATTGCACTTTATCCACATAATGACTTCATTTATAAGTATTTGTACCTGGCATGATGGATAAAACCTGCTATTGCCCAGTGAAAGAGAGAAGATTAAGTAATTCATTTTACTCTGATTTCTGAAATACCCTAATCAAAATAAACCAAGTTAGAGAATTCTGTTCCCAGTGATTCCATCTTGCCCAGTCATTTCTTTTTTCCAGGACATGATACCTTTCTCTTTGAGTAGCTTCTGTAAAACATCAGGTAGATTTATGTTTAATAAGCAGGACAAAGTCCACTTTATTCTTCATAGAAAATGCTGAAGCATTCACCCTTTTAGGCTCCTATAAATGGCTCAGCCTCTGCCAGCATAAAAAATGGGTTCCTTTAGTGGTAAGCTCTGCTCTATGCATAGAAAGACATCTCTTCTAAGTCACCCTTCAATACTATTAGATAATTGTTTCATTTATGCTACTTTGTGTTCCCAAAAAATTTAGAGGATTCAAAGACCACATTATATTCATCTTTGTATCTGTAGGGCCTGAAACAACATAAGCTCTTAATAAAGTTTTAATGGCTGATTGGATGACTGAGTAAATGGGTAAATAACAGGAACTACCAAATGAAACTCTTTTCAATCCTCATCATAATGCAAAACAAATAATGGAGGCTTTATAACCAAACTGTCAATTTATTTGTGACTACATACACACACACACACACACACACACACTCTATTTTGCCCTCCAATACATGCTACTATGAAAAACAGGTATTCCCATATTTCTTATGAAAGGGCCAAGGGTGATTATAATTTCATTATAATTTCAAAGCCACTTCCTTCTCCTTCTCTGAAACTTCTAAACCCAATCATATCTATGTTTATAAGATGGAGAGTCTCTTTTCATATCCTTCTCTGTTCCTTCCACATAATACACAGTAGTGAATAGAGATTTGATAACTCTGGTCGTCAATCTATCAATATCTGTGATCTGCATTCAGTACACATATATAATTCTAAACCAAATAAATCTCTTCCTATCTATCAAGAATTTAATAATTCTAATACTCGCTACAAAATTTCCACTAATATCTCATATGATTTGAATAGTCAGTGAGTGCATAACAGGAAATCTTTTAACCAGCATCAGCATAAAAACTGAAATAGGCCAAGCATGGTGGCTCATGACTACAATTTCAGCACTTTGGGATGCCAAGGTGAGAGGATTGCTTGAGGACAGGAGGTAAAGACCAGCCTGAGCAACATAGTGAGATCCCTTCTCTACAAAAAATAATTTTAAAAAAATTACCCAGGTGTGGCAGCATGTACCCCTAGTCCTAGTTACTTGGGAGGCTGAGTTGGGAGCATCACTTGAGCCCAGGAGTTCAAGGCTGTAGTGAGCTAAACATATATACATTTTCTCTGTGTGTATATATATCAAAATGGTACATTATAAAAACTCAAATAAGTGTAAAAAAAGTCAGCAATGGAGAGATTGAACAAAAAACAGATAAGACATATAGAAAACAAATAACTAAATGGCAAAATGAGCTCTTCCTTTTCAGCAATTACTTTAAATGTAAGTAAATTAAGCTCTGTAATTAAAAGGCAGAAATTGGCAGAATAGATTTTTTAAAAAACATGATCTACTTACAATTATGTACAAGAGACTCTTTTAGACACAAAGACACAAAGAGGTTGAAAGTAAAAACATGTAAAAGGATTTTCCATGAATATAGTAACCAAAAGAGAAATGGAGGGACTATATAATTATCAGACAAAATAGATTTTAAGTCAAAAAAGATTAAAAGAGACAAAGAATGACATTATATATTGATAAAAGGTACAATCTATCAAGAAGATATAACATTTTTTTTTAGAAAGTATATACTTAACAACTAAGCCCAAGAATATGTAAAACAAAAACTGACAGAATTGAAGGGAGAAATAGACACTTCTACAATAATAATTGTAAGCTGAAATATCAACTTTCAATAATGGGAAGAAAAATCATACAGAAGGTCAATAAGGAAATAGAGGATTTGAAATACACAATAAATCTATTAGAGCTTACAGACATATGGAACACTCCACCCAAAAAAGTACCATACACATTTTTCTCAAGTGCACATGGAACATTCTCCAGGATAGACCATATGTTAGGCCAAAAAACAAGTTTAAATACATTTTAAAAGATTGAAGTCATACAAAATATCCTTTCTAACCACAATGGAATGAAACTAGAATTCAATAACAGAAGTAAATTGGAAAACTCACAAATATGTGGAAATTAAACAACATACTCTTAAACAACAAATGAGTCAAAGGAGAAATCACAAGGGAAATTAGAAAATACTTTGAGATGAATAAAAACAAAAGCACAACATGTCAAACTCATGGGATATAGCAAAAGCATCAGAAGGAAATTTATATGCCTACAATAAGAAATAAAAAATATCCCAAATTGATTACCTAACTGTATACCTTAAAGAACTAGAAAAAGAAGAGCAAACTAAACCCAAAGCTAGCAGAAGGAAGGAAATAATAAAAGTTAGACTGTAGATACATGAAATAGAGAATAGAAAAACAATAGAGCATCAACAAAACCAAAAGTTTGTTTCTTGAAAAGGTCAACAAAATTTCCCACAATATTAGGAATGAGACAAGATGCTTACTTTCACCAGCATATTAATATTCAACATACTACTGGAAGTTTTATTCAGAATAACTAACCAAGAAAAATAAATGAAATTCATCCAAACTGGAAAGAAGAGTTAAAACTATTTCTATTCACAGATAGCTGGATCTTATTTGTAGAAAACCCTAAAGAATGTATAAGAAAAAAAAGTCTTAGAGCTAATTAACAAATTCAGCAAAGTTGCAAGATACAAAATCATCATGCAAAAATCCATTGTATTTCTATACACTACCAATGAACAACCAAAAAGGATTTTTTTAAAATCCACATATGATAGCATCAAAAAGAATAAAATACTCAGAATAAATTTAACAAAGTCAGATCAATTAGTACACTGAAAGCTATACAACATTGCTGATAGAAATTAAGGAAGACCTCGTTAAATGGAAAGACATCCCATGTTCATGAATTGGAAGACTTAGCATTATATTAGCATGACAATATTACCCAAAGAGATATACAGACTCAATACAATACCTATCAAACTTTCAACAGCATTTTTTCAGAAATGGGAAAATCTGTCCTAAAATATATATGAAATTTTAAGGGACCCAGAATAACTAAAACAATATTGAAAAGAAGAGCTGTATTGGAGGACTCACAATTCCTGATCTCCTAACTTACTATAAAAGTACGGTAATCAAAACAGTGTGGTACTGGCATAAGGATAGACATACAGACCATTGGAATAGAATTGAAAGCCCAGAAATGAACCTTCATATCAATGATCAATTGATTTTCAACAAAGGTACCGAGACCACATAATAGGGGAAGGAACAGTCTCTTCAACAAATGGTGCTGGGAAAACTGGGTATCCACATGAAAAAAAAAGGGAAACTGGACCCTTAACTTACACCATACACAAAAATTAAGTGAAATCAAAGACTTAACGTTTAAAAGCTAAAACTATAAAACTCTTAGGAGAAAATATAGGGGCAAAGCTTCACGGCCTTGGATTTGGCAATGGTTCCTTAAACGTGACATCAAATACACAGGAGACAAGAGAGTGAAAAAACCCACAGAATTGGAAAAAATATTTGCAAATCATATATCTGGTAAAGGTTTAATATTCAAAATATTTAAAGAGCTACAACAATTCAACAATAAAAAGATGCATGCCACCCTCCCAGCACATAAGTGTGTTCACCAACGAGGAAACTCTGCCGAGCTTAGATGCCCAGAACTTTTTTTTTTTTTAATTGAGTTTTCATTTCTAGACATGATTGATTAAATCATTGGCCACATGATTGAACTCAATCTCCAGTCTGTCTCCCTATCCTGGAGGTTGTGGGTGGGGCTGAATGTCCCAACTCTTTAATCACATGCTTGGTCCTTCCGATGTGGCCAGCCTCTCCCTTGACACTATCTGAAGTATCACTATGAGTCACCTCATTAGCATAAATTCAGGTATGGTCATAGAGGCTTCTTATGAATAACAAATGACACTCCTCTCACTTAGGAAATTCCAAGACTTTCTAAACCTCTGTGCCTAAAACCAGGACAAAGACCAGATGTATATTTTTTATTATACCACACATGTAAGCAAGTACTTGCAACACTATAAATTAATTCTCTGACAGATTAAGGTTCTGATTATGTAGCAACATGAGGAAACCACAACCAACTAGGGTGAGGGGCTTAAGGGAAAGCCTCATAGAAGTGGTGTCGTGACAGAAGAAAAAGTGTAGAGAGCCTCATTTTTGGTGAGGAAAAGCACCTGCTCAAAGTCATGAGTCCTGGCAGGGCACTATGGCGCATGCCTGTAATCCCAGCTTCTTGGGATGCTGAGGTGGGAGGATCACTTGAGCCCAGGAGTTCAAATCCAGCCTGGGCAACATAGGGGGACTTTGTCTCTCCTTAAAAAAAAAAAGAAAAATCATAATAATTAAAAAAAAAGAAGACATGGGTCTTGAAAGACAAGGGATTGAGTGAGGATAGGCCTTGAACTTCAAGGAGGTGGAGAATTTCAGAAGATGAGATAGGTACATAGGTGGGTTCAGGCTGAGAAGGCCTCACCAGCATTGCAAAGGGATTAGGGATTGATTTTAGGGGTAACAGGGATCCCACAGAGCTTTGTGAAGAGAAGAGTGTTGTTGTTGTATTTGTTATTTTTAAAGATAATGCAAGGGCCAGGTACAGTGGCTCAAGCCTGTAATCCCAGCACTTTGGGAAGCCGAGGTGGAAGATCGCTTGAGGCCAGGACTTTGAGACCAGCCTGGGCAACATAGTGACACCCCATCTCTACAGAAAATTTAAAAATTAGCTGGGCTTGGTGGCGCATGCCTGTAGTCCCAGTTACTCAGGAGGCTGAGGCAGGAGGATAGCTTCAGCCCAGGAGTTTGAGGTTGCAGTGAGCTATGATGATGCCACTGCACTCTAGTCTGGGTGACAGAGTGAGACCTTGTCTCTAAATAAGCAAGTAAGTAAACAAAGGTAATGCAGGCAGCAGTGAAAAGGGTTGAGAAAGGAAGTAGGCATGCATTTGAAAGAGTGTCATAATTGTGTAAATAAGAGTTAATGTAAGACTGAAACTTGCTATGGGGTTAGAAGGGTGAGCAAACAGCATTGGACATGGTTTTTTGGTTTATTAAAATACCTTGAATTGTAATTTGAGATATTCATATCCATGCTTTTCTCCTTGTGAAAGGACAGTAACTTCAACATGTAGTTTGACTCATACCATTTACCAGAAACACTCTCTGATGTCTTTATTCCCTTGGGGATCAGGCCTTAGAGGTACCTGAACAACCTTTGTTGTTTTGATTCAACCCTGACCAAGAGATGTGTGTTAAGAAAACAAAATAGCTCATTTTTGTAAACGCTGACAAAGATTTTTTACTGGACCAAACTTTGGTCAGGCTCCTGAACCTTCTCCGAGGCCCAACAGTGCACTTCCTTGTAAAATCCAGGCTTACCAACAGCCCTGATAAGTCGGTTTACCAAGAATCCCCATTCTCCATTTCTGATCACCCTTGATAACTGATCAGGTTCCTCATCCTCCCCCGTCCCCTAGGTGGTGTCTGATCACCCTGGCCTGTCTTCAGTGAGAATCCTGTTAGGTGGGTTTAGTCAGAATCGCCCTTACCCTTGGTATTACCTCTTAGTAATTTTCCACCCACTGACCCACCCTCTGTTCCTTGGCTATAAATTCACACTTGCCCATGCTATGTTCAGAGTTGAGCCCAATATCTCTCTTCCACTGCTGGGGTCCCTACATGCAGGACTATTGAGATGGTCCCGATTAAAGTCTGCCTTGATGTGCTTTAACAAGTATCACTAAATAATTTTTGCTTTAATAAGGCACTTGAAATCATGCACAACCATCTCTAAGATAGCCATTTAAAAAACGAAACCTAATAATTTTAAAATGAAAACATCTATTCTCTATTCTTGCTAGTTCCTCTAAAATATTTGTTCTTGGGGTGAGGCTGCATGCTCTCAGGGATCACAATTTCCATGTGGGAATATCCCAGCTACTAGTTGAGAATGCTTTTTGTCAAGGCCTGGCACGGTGGCTCAGGCCTGTAATCCTAGCACTGTGGGAGGCCAAGGCAGGAGGATCTCTTGACCCCAGCAGTTTGAGGTTGCAGTGAGCTAAGATGATGCCACTGCACTCTACCCAGGGTGACAGAGTGAGACTCCGTCTTAAAAAAAAAAAAAGAATGTTCTTTGTCAAACTTTGCCTCCAGAGTTTTCAGGGTTTTTTGTTTTTACTTTTGTTGTTTTATTCTTTCTTTATCTTTTATCTAAACTTCCACAGTTTCTTAGACATACACCAAATTTTTTGCTTATTAATCTGTGATAGAATTATCTGTGTGCCTCCTCTGCTAGCCTGCAGTGCTATAAAGGTGTAGATCTGCCCGACATAGTACCTGGAATAAAACATGTTAATGAGTATTTTTTAAATGAATAATGGAATAAATAACAAATGAGTAAAATGGTCAGTTTTTAGCTCCTTCAATGGAGCAAAGGAACAAATGCCAGCCCCTTGGCCTGATCTGACAGGGAAAATGTACTGGAGGGAATTGCCTGGGCTGGAATCCCAGGGCAGACTGGGATGATCAGAGAAGAGGCACATTTATTTCTGGTGTTCTTGAAAACTATGTTTGTCAGGTTAATAAGAGACTTCAGACCTTAACATTATTTGTTTCCATCTATTGTGAATTCCTGTATTTGTTATGTACAGTGCACATTTATTGCAAGCTGAGCCCATCAAGTGTATTTTCAGGATAAACACAGCTTGAAAGGACAGATATTACTAAGTCAAGTTAGTAAAATCGCAGAGGAATTAGGAATAAATCAACCAATACTTTTTGTACTATTAGTAGCAAGGCAATAATCCCCTTTTGGATATTTTTTAAGCTATTAAAATTTTTTTTTTTAGTATTTTTGTTATTCCATGTCTTAGAATTGTTGGGTCGCAATCTGAAATGTTGCTTCTTGGTGAGCTCTTGGCTGAAGAATGACCAGACACGCTGAAGCAAGGCAAGCACAAAAATGAGGTTTACTGAGGAGAGAAAGATAGATTATAAAGCAAGAGCAAGATATAGATTTACAGACTGAGAGCAAGATACATTCGCCGCAATGAACGGACCCCTTGTCACGGTAAAAAGGCCTTGGTTATGGTCTGGGTCTTGTTTTATGGTCTCTGGATTGGACCATCCTCGTGGCTCAGACATCACAATGGAACCACTTTGATTAGACAGTCTTACTATGCATGAAGATCTCCCAGGAGCCTCTCTGAAAGCCGGTTGTTCTGGGTCACTTTCCAGACTCCATTGCACCTGTTCTGCTTGGCCCGTGGGCTAGACAGTCCTCTGCATTCTTTTGCAGTTGGCACGCTAAGTTCTGATTGGTGGATTCGTAGGGCGTTCCGTCCTCCCCCAGGTGTGGCAGTAGTCCACCTTGTCCCCGGAGGTCCCTAGCTGTCTACCTAACAGAATTAGCCCAAGTTTAGAAATAAAAGTAGTTAGACATAGAGTTCAAGAATATGCCAAGTCACAGAGACAGTTTATTTGAGGGGCCTGTACCAAGTAGATGAATGCAACATTTGAACAATGATCTCTATTTCCGACCTCTTACTTCAGAATGTTGTTTGCTGATTTGCTATATCCTGAATGAATGCCTTTTTCCAACATTCTTTTGCATTCTTCCTCAGGATTGCATTTTAATTTTTTATGTTGAATGATTTTCTCTCATTTTCAAAAAGGGCCACAGAACAACTTCTAACAATTACTGATCAGGCAAAGCCAATGATACTCTATGCCTTCATTAGAAGGTTGAATTTTGATATCAGTCTGGGAGAAAAACGACATTTTCCTCTAGCTCACTGGTTAATAAATATGCCTCCAGGTGGTGGTGGTGGGGGTCATAGCCGCTCTGTCCAGCAGGTGTTTTTAGTTAATTAAAAGCTAGACTACACATGCTAATTACTCATAATGGGGTTGTCTTCTTTGCAGTGCTATTTATTCAGTTATGAATATGAGAGTACATTGTTATTTTGCTTTACAAATGAAAGATCAGAAGTATTTCATTTATTTAGTTAGACTGAGTTGTGCTCTCACAAACAGAATGAAACATTGGGTAGAACTAAGTCAGGTTACTACTATTTGTAAACTACAAAGATCTCTGATAAAATTATTTTAATAAAAATGATCTGTGAATTTTTTCTGTTTCCCATACTCTATTAATAATGAAGACAAAATACTCTCCCTTTATTTTGATAAATATTTATTTTCCCTAAAAGCAGTAAATCTATCCCTTTCATGACTTATAGGAGCTCTCCTGCAGCATCCATATACTTTGAAGGTCTTGCATATTGTTATGCTTTAGTGATTATTAGAATAACTAATTTCCCTAAATCCAGATTTCACTTTTAGCTAATCTATTTTGTTCTACTGTGTATATACACACGAGTTTTCACAGGGTGTCCTATTTCACACAATCAGGAAGCCTTTTTTAAATGTTCTAGAGAGGCATTTAAGATTGAAATTCAGCATGACTGTCCCAGTGAACCTAGCACCTTCACTCCGACCCCCACCGTAGCCCTGGTGGTTTCCTCCTTTCCCCACCCCCAGAGAAGGAAGCTCATCCACATTAGCACACAAATGCGAAATAACCATCCGGGCCTCTTCCTAGGAATACAAATTAGGGGCAGGTAGTTGAAGAGCTTAGAAAGCTGAAATCATTCACTTTGAAAGGATGAATAGATGAGAGACTGAAAGTGGGGTAAAGTGTTCAGCTTTTGTCATTTAAAGTGACATCTTTAACTCTTTGCCTTCTAGAGACTACCCCTTACCAAATAATAGAGCTTTGCAGTCAAGAGTTCCCAGGTTAAAAAAAAGGTATTGAGCTTCCTTTTGTAAGGTATAATGATAAAAATTAGATATTGGTTTCACTAGGGCATATATCTGACATAAATATTGAATACAATAAAGACCCTGTGGCATTGAATAATTTATTAGCAGATCCTTTTAGTTTTTTAAAAACAGTCTACATTAGCTGAGTAGAAATTAACAAACACATTGACAAAGTGTGTTTCCCTTTTTTTTTCTTTTGGTCACTACTTTTAGCTAAATGCAAATCATGTTTTACTACATTTACACTTGGCTGAGTTTTGACTTGGGAGATGAGTTTGGCTAGAAGCTTGAATCTTATTTTCTATTTAGATTTATCTTATGTAGGGATCAATGGCATAGTCCTGCCATAGCTTTTTGTAATAATTATAAGATCCATGGCCAGGCAAGTCTTTTTCTAGATTGCTGAAGTTTTGGGTATGTACCTTGGATATCCAGAAAGCAATATTGCAGGCAGAACAACCAGCAATGTGCAGACACATTCTCAAGTTAACAATCTAAATATTTAAGCATGATGCTGCCTCAGTGGTTAAAAACAGTACTTTAGGAGGAAGATGCCTTAGTGTCTTATCATAAGACAACAGAAAAACACAGAAGTATAAAGTTAACTAATAAAACTCAGGGCTTCTAGCATGTTTTACCTGGAGCTAAAATTTTTGTTTAATTTGTTTTTATTAAGAGTTCATTTCCTATTTTGGATAGAACAATCTTTGCTTTAATGCTGATAGAGATCATAAATCATGTACTATATTAAATACCTTCTGTATACCCTTCAACCAGACTTGTGCTTATCTCTAATCCTTAAGGTTTCAGTAAGACTTGTTTGGACAAACAAGTTATAGTTGCTGAGGAAGGTATAATGTCATTGAACCACAGAGAGGATATGTAAAAAGTAAATCCTACCTAAGATATTTAAAATGGTTATTTATATGATGGTATTGGGGTGTGGCTGGGAGATGGACAGGTTTTGGGGGCTGTGAGCAACCATGCATATAATGAGTTTTTATGTCTATCATGGCATTATATTCACAATATTTCCATTGCAGAGGAGGGGAAACAGGGCCACAGAAAGTTTTGGTTCTTTGTTTTGCTTTTCTAGTGACACTTCTAATTAAAGCCAATCCATATCTTGTACCCTTTCTTCTCTTATTTCTCCAGTGATATGCAATGTTTTGAGGACAAAATAACCTTTCCTTTCTTAGTGTCTTGAATAGTACTGTCAGGTTTTGACAATCTTGTTCTGTGTTCTCAGTTCTTGGTGTGTTCTTGCCCGATGAATGACCAGACACAGCAAAGTAAGGCAAGCATGAGGTGAAATTTTTTGAGGAGGAGCAAGATAGGATTATAGAGCAAGAGCAAGATATAGGTTTACAGAACAAGATACATACGTCACAGACAACAACTGGACCCCTTGTTGTAGCAAAAGAGAGCTTGGTTATGGTCTGGGTGTTTTTTTAGTGTCCGGACAGGGACCTCCCATGGTTCAGACATCATTATGGAACCACTTTGATGGACATTTGGGAGTTATTTGACCTGAGTCTTACTATGAATGGGGATCTCCCATGAGCCTCTCTGAAAGCTAGTGTTCTAGGTCACTTTCCAGACTCTATTGTACCTATGCTGCTTGTCCCATGGGCTAGTGAGTCCTCTGCATTCTTTTGCAGTTGACAGACTAAGCTCTGATTGGCAGATTCGTAGGGGGTTCCCTCCTCCACCAGGTATGCCCGGGACAGGATTAAGGTGGGGCAGTACCAAGATTGGGGGCCTGGGGCCTACCCTTTTCCTTCTTCTCAGGTGGGACAATTACTTGAGTCAGTACCAGGGCAAGGCACCGACTTTCATCCCTAGGAGACCCAGAATCCCTCACTATCTACCTAACAATACTGTTTACAATATTAGGGCTTGAAAAACTCTTTAGTGGTTTAAGGGTAATACACCAGATCTATTCCCCATAGATAATGGAGAGGCATTTACCTACCATCGACCATCTTTGATTTCACAAACAGGTAACACTGGTAAGTTTCTGCTCTGAAATCTAACAGTAAAAACTATGTCATTAATATCAGATACAGTTTTAAGAAAGGTAGTCTCTGAAAATTATTATCATTGTGTCAAGGGGTTTCCTTAGAAATCTCCATTGAAGTTTCCTTCTTTTTAGGTTGACATTGAGATTAGACAGTAGAAGCCACTCCCCATCCTCCTTGTTTTGTTTCTTGGTTGTTTGATTATTTTTGTATGTTTTTAAAGAAACTGCAAAATGATGGTGAATACAGAGGCAACAGGATGGAAATTATCCAATGAAGATGCAAACATTGGAATGAGATAAAGTTTGCGTGGAAGGAGGCTCTGCTATTTATCATTACTTGTGTGATTCCCTGACATCTTTAAGCTTTGGTATCTTATCTACAAATGTAGGATAATAATATCGACCACACAATAGGTTGTGAGGATTAAATGAAATCCTGTTTGTAAGTAGCCTGAACTAGTGCCTGCTTATAGTAGCTATTCAATCCACGTTAAACTGCTTTCATCCAGAGAATGAGTAGAATTTGCTTATTTTGTGGCTGGGTTACTCACAGGGAGGATGGCTTAAGGAAGGATATGTTCAGGAGCTAAGCCTAATATCAATGTGAAGCTAAACTAGATTTTGAGGAGGGAGCTATTGGAGGATGCACAGCAGAGAGTGAAATCCAGAAAAGACTGGGTAGATTGGTTTGAATAAGAGGCTCCCTGCTGTCAACCCATTCCCCATCCTGAACATCCGGCCCTGCCTTTCAGTAGGATACAGACTCACAGAGGACTCTATCTCATGCCTGGATCTTGAAACTATATATCTAAAACTTCCTACACTCTATCTGGATGTTTCACATACATCTCAAACCAAATACATCAAAAACTAAATGTATGATACAAAATTACATCTAGATAAGAGGAATTAGTTCTAGTGTTCTATGGCCCTGTAGAGTGACTATGGGTAACAACAATTTACTGTATATTTTCAAATAGTTAGAAGAGAGGATTTTGAATGTCCCCAACACAGAGAAATGATAAATGTTTGAGGTGATGGATATGCTAATTACCCTTATTTGATCATTACACATTGTATACATGTATTAAAATATCACACTGTACCCCACTGTAAATATATACAATTAGTATGTATCAACTAAAAATAAATAAATAAATAATTGGATGTATAAACTTCTCCATCCAAATCTATTCTGCATCTTGCATCCTCTAGCTTTGTGATCAGTGTTAATATCTAACCCGGAAAACCGAATGACGTTATTAACTTTGTCTTCATCAAGGACATTCAAGTGGTCACCAGGTCATGTACATTGTTCTTCCCAAAGTCATTTCTTCTTCATGTTTATCACTACTTGTTTTCCTTAAACCCATTCTTTTATCTACCTCTTAGCCTAGATACACACAATTCTCTTTACTTGAAATGACATTCCCTTCCTTCTTCGTCTCTGGATGAAGAAGTTCTGTATCAAGAGGCAACTCCACTGTCCCCTCTGGTAAGCCTTTCTCAACCTCTTTGGTGGTGGACCACTCCCACTCTGTGATTCAGTAGTGTCCACCTAAAAAGATGAAATCTAGAACATGCCCCATTCCACTATTTATTCTTAAGTTTTTTAAAAAGTCCTCATTTTTAGATTACAAAACTAACAGAAAAACAAGAAAGCACTCACAGTAAATGATTCAGCAATGTAGAAAGTATAAAATGAAAGTCCTGTATATTCCTCCCCAGACAAAATCACCATTGTTAATTTGGTGTATGTCCTTCTACCTTAAATAAACAGAAACACACACATGCACATTCACACATGTACATGAGTACAAACATACACATATTTGCAAGAATGAGACAACTTTAAATACAGACTCTTCTGTAACCTATTTTTTGCACTTAATATACTGCACACTAATAATTAACTATTATGTTAATTAACTTACATAGAATAAATTTGGGGGCAAGTATCTCAGTTGCAAAACCTTTTTTGCTAATTTTATGTACTTACTTATTAAGGTTGATGAATAAACCCACTTTTTTCATTAGGGTTGATAAAAAAATGATATTTTTATTGGAATGGAAAGAAATTGATAACTATTTCATGAAAAAAAATCTTTAAAACTATTTAAGGTTCTCATGCATAAATATGACACAATTTTTCACTTCCTAAAAATCTACTTTTATATTTTTATATAATTTAAAGTTTTCTTCATATAGGTTTTATATACTTATATTGAGTCAATGCCCAATTTTTGTTGTTGCTGCTATTGTGAATATTCTTCCTTGCATGTCCTAACTGGTTTTTGCTTTTATAAGGAGCTACTGTCCTTGTTTATATTTCTTATATCAACTTATCTTAATTGAACTCTGTTATTAAGTTTGATAGGTGTTCATAAAATACTCTAATTTTCTTAATAAAGAGTTACATAACCTGCAAATAAATTATATTGTCCCACCCTTCCTATTTGTTTTTCTTAGCTGAATACTTTGGATGGGAATGTCTAGAACAATCCTAAGAATGGAATTGGCAGGGTTCAAGAGGGTGCATGTGTGCTCTGAGTAAGACACCGCAATGTTGGCCTTAAGGCCTCTGTGGACAGATACAAAAGGAGACAAGTATCAAAGGAAGCTCTACGACACTAAGTGCTCTGGTCAAGATCTTCTGTTCCTTGGTCTTGCTGACATTCACAGTCTCAATATAGCAACTTGACTCGGAATCACCAGGAAGAATCTCGTGGTTTTCTTAATCTCTGTTCTTGTCCTAGTCAGAAGACTTTTAAGATTTCCAGCTCACTCTTCATTTCCCAGACTCTAATTCCCAAAGAGTTCTGTAAAACACTTTTTCTGACCCTATCTCTTACTACTCCTCATCTCTTGACACACTTTCACCGTGCCCTTTGAAACCCCCTCAACCTCTTCTGTGAAGTTTTTGCCTTCTTGCTCTAAAACTTAACTTTGTCCTAAAGCCATCAGTTTTCTAAGGTCCTGGAAAAAGTGGCTGTTTTCTCTATTATAGCCCTAATATCACTAGTCCTGATGGTAGATTAGGTATCCTATGTTCTTGAATAGTTTGAATAACATAAGAATGATAATTTGTTAAAATTATTTTATGTCTAGAATAGCCTATAAATCTATAACTACCTGATACTCATTTAGGAGTAAATTTTTAATAACCTTTTCAATTATTTCTATGGTTGCTCATCTATGCATATTTTACTCTCCTTAAATAAATCTTGGTAATTCATATTTTCTTAGAAAAGTATTCATTTTACCAGATTCTCAGATTTTTAAAAAATTTAAATAGGTTTATTCTGAGCCAAATATATGCGACCATGGCCTAGAGAGCCACCCCCAAGAAACCTTGAGCAAGTGGTCTCCCTGAGGTTGGGTTACAGTTTGGTTTTATGCATTTCAGGGAGACACAAATTACACATAAAATCATAAATCAATGCATGGTAGGTGTACATTGGTTGGGCTCAAAAAGGCAGGACATCTTGAAGTGGGGGATTACAGGTTATAGGTGGGTTTAAAGAATCTTTGATTTGTAATTGGTTAAAGAAATGAAGCTTTATCTAAAGGCTTGGAATGTTTTAAGTTAAGATAAGGAAGTCTGTTTTGTTTTGTTTTTTACATTTCTTAAAATTTCAAAATATTGTGGGGGTAAAAATGTTTTGGGTTGCATGGATCACTTTTGTAATGCTTGAGTCAGGGCTACAAGTAAGCCCATCACCCAGATAGTGTTCACTGTACCCGTTAGGTAGGTTTTCACCCATCCCCTCCTCCTCCCGCCCTGCCTGATTGATTTCCACTGAGTTTTGCTTCCCTTTGTACCCATGTGTGCTTATCGGTTAATTCCAATTTAATAGGAGTACACGTGGTGTTTGTGTTTCCATTCTTTAGATACTTCACTTAGGATAATTGTCTCCATCCAAATTGTCACAAAAGGCATTAATTCATCCTTGTTTATGGTGAAGTAGTATTCCATGGTATGCATATACCACATTTTGTTAATCCACTCATGAATGAATAGACATTTGGGTTGATTCCACATCTTTGCAATTGTGAATTGTGCTGCAATAAACATTCAAGTTCAGGTGTCTTTTTGATAAAATGACTTCTTTTCCTTTGGGTAAATACCCAGTAGTGGGATTGCAGGATTAAATGGTAGGTCTACTTTTAGTTCTTTGGAGAATCTCCATACTGTTTTCCATAGAGGTTGTACTAATTATACCAACAGTGTATAAGCATTCCTTTCTGCATCCACACCAGCATCTTTTGTCATTGGACTTTTTAATAAAAGCCATTCTAACTGGAGTAAGGTGATATCTCATTGTGGTCTTAAATTATATTTCCCTGATGATTAGTGAAAAAATTCAGAATTTTTCCATATGTTTATTGGCCATTTGTCTATCTTCTTTTGAAAAGCCTCTGTTGATGTCTTTTGCCCACTTTTTAATGGGGTTGTTTGTTTTTTTCTTGCTGGTTTCCTTGAGTTCTTTATAGATTCTGGATATTAGCCCTTTATCAGATACATAGATTGAGAATATCTTCTCCCATTCTGTAGGTTGTCTATTTGCTCTGTTGACTATTTCCTTAGCAGTGCAGATGCTTTTTAAATTTAATCAAGTCCAATTTATTTATTTTTGTTGTTGCTGTGATTGCCATTGGGGTCTTTTTCATAAATTCTTTGCCTAGGCCGATATCTGGAAGAGTTTTTCCTACATTTTCTTTTAGAAGCCTTTAAAGCTTTTACCCATCTTGAATTAATTTTTGTGAGTGGTAAGAGATATGGATCCTGTTTCATTCTTCTGCATGTGGCTATCCAATTTTCCCAGCACCATTTATTGAATAGGGTTTCTTTTCCCAAGTGTATTTTGTTGTCTGCTTTGTCAAAGATCTGTTGGCTGTATGTGAATGGTTTTATATGTGGGTTCTCTGTTCTGTTCCATTGGTCTATGTCTCTATTTTTTGCCAATGCCATGCTGTTTTGGTTACTATAGCCTTGTAGTATAGTTTGAAGTCTGGTAATGTGATGGCTCCAGATTTGCTTTTTTTGCTTAAGATTGTTTTGGCTACTCAGGCTTTTTTCTGGTTCCAAACAAAGCTTATTTATCCTAGATCTGTGAAATATGATGTTGGTATTTTGATGGGGACTGCATTGAATCTGTAAATCACTTTGGGTAGTATGGACATTTTAACAATGTTGATTCTACTGATCCATGAACATGATATGTTTTTCTATTTGTTTGTGTCATCTGCAATTTCTTTCCTTAGCATTTCATAGTTCTTTTTGTAGAGATCTTTTACATCCTTGGTTACATTCCTAGGTATTTTATTTTCTTTGCAGCTATTGTGAATGCTATTGAGTCTTTGATTTGACTCTCAGCTTGACTGTTATTGGTATATAATAATGCTATTGATTTGTGTACATTGATTTTGTAACCTGAGACTTTGCTGCTTTTGTTTATCAATTCCAGGAGTCTCTTGGTGGAGTCTTTGGGGTCTTCTAGATATAAGGTCATATCATCAGCAAAAAGCAATAGTTTGACCTCCTCTTTCCCAATTTGGATACCCTTTATTTCTTTCTCTTGCCTGATTGCTCTGGCTAGGACTTCCAGCACTATGTCGAATAGAAGTGGTGACAGTGGGCACCCTTGTCTTGTTCCAGTTCTTAGTGGGAATGCTTTCAACTTTTCCCCATTCAGTATGATGCTGTCTGTGGGTTTGTCATATATAATATTTTTATAATATAATACTTTTATAATATTCAGTATGTTCCTTCTATGTCTAGTTTGTTGAGGGTTTTTTTTCTTTTAACTTATTTTTTTAATTTCAGAATATCATGGGGGTACAACTGTTGAGGGTTTTTATCAGGAAAGGGTGCTGCATTTTGTCAAATGCTTTTTCTGCATCTATTGAGATGATCATATGGTCTTTGTTTTTGCTTCTGTTTATGTGGTGAATCACATTTATTGATTTCCATATATTGAACCATCCTTGAATCCCTGGGATGAAGCCTAGTTGGTCATGGTGGATTTTTTTTTTTTTTTTTTGGTGTGTTGTTGAATTTGGTTTGCTGGCATTTTATTGAGGATTTTTGCATGCATATTCATAATGGATATTGGTCTGTAGTTTTCTTTTTTTGTGTGTCCTTTCATGGCTTTGGTATCAAGGTGATACTTGGGGAGTTGGGGAGAATTCCCTCCTTCTCGATGTTATGGAATAATTTCTGCAGTGTGGGTACCAGCTCTTCTTTATAGGTCTGGTAACATTCAGCTGTGAGTCCTTCTGGTCTAGGGCTTTTTTTTTTTTTTTTTTTTTTTTTTTTTTTTTTTTTTTTTTTTTTTTTTTTTTTTTTTTTTTTTGTTGTGGTACAGATTTTTATTCCTTCTTCAATCTTGCTGCTATTAGCTTTTGGTCTGGTTAGCGAGTTCTTGTTTCTTTTCGCCTTTTGTTCATTGAGTCTTGGAGTTTGTGTGTTTTAGGAATTTTCCATATTTCCTCTACATTTCAGTTATGTGTGTTAGATTTTCACAGTTTATGATACCACAGATTTTTTTAGTATTTAGTGTGGTATCAGTTGTAATTCTTACTTCTTTTTTCATGTAGGTTAAGGCTTATTTTGAGTCCTTTTTCTTCTATTCTTGGTTACTGTAGCAAGAGGTCTATCAATTTTGTTCATCTTTTCAAAGAACCAACTTTTTGTTTCATTGATCTTTTGTATTGTTTTGTTTTGTTTTGTTTTCCACTTCATTTAGTTCTGCTCTGACCTTAGTTATTTCTTTTCTTCTGCTGGCTTTGTGTTTGGTTTACTCTTCTTTTTCTAGTTCCTTGAGTTGTGTCATTAGATTGTTGATTTGTGATCTTTCTATCTTTTCCATGTAGGCCTTCAAGGCTATGAATTTTCCCCTAGGACTGCTTTTGCTGAATCCCATAGATTTTGATAGCTTGTGTCTCCATTGTCATTCAGTTCAATGAAACTTTTGATTTTCATCTTAATTTCATTATTGACCCAATAATAGTTCAGCAGCAGGTCTTTTAATTGCCATGACTTGGTGTAGAATTAAGTATTTCTCTTGGAGTTGATTTCTAGTTTTCTTACACTATGGTGTGAGAAGATACATGTTATGATTTCTATTTTTTCTCATATTATTTGATAAACAACCCCATCTCATTAACAGTTATTTTCTTTGAATGTGGTATCATTAGTTTCATCTTATGCGTATATGAACTTGAATAAAACCACTTTGCAATCCCCTGGGTATCATAAAATTGAATTTTTAGCTTTATACCAGATGAAGAAACAGAAGCACTAAGGCCTTTGAAGCCACATTCTTTGAGGGTGGGGATTATGGCCCATTTATTCCACTGGGCCTATCACATATGTTATTTAATAGATGCATTGAATACTCAAAAAGGGAATATATTGACTGTGCCAGATGGGGCCAAGAACTTCCCCATTTTTTGCATAGGTTAGTGGAGTGTGAAACCAGGTACCTCAATTATCTCCTTTATCTTCCCCCTCCTACCTACTTTGAGTATACCTATATATCTGTTCAAATCTTGGATAATCCAATATCCTGGAAGTATCAAAACAGGAATACTTAGGCCCCTGTTTTGAGCCCCTACCATGGACAAAATACTATAATGGGACCTCTGTGAAATATAAAGATGAATGAGATATGGCCTTTGCCATCCAGGAATTGACAGTCTAGTGGGGAAACTTGTTTGGAAGTAGCTCCAATAAAAGTCAGTTTATAAAAGAGGTACTAAACATCTCTATGCTATTATTCTATTCAACAAGGATCCAGTCAGTATCTATATAACCAGTGCTATGCTAGACATTATTTGTACAAAGACTAGTGGTCCCCAAGAAACTGATGATTGAACCAGGAGAATCTCAGATATATAAAATTAGCTACACTATGATGTGATTTATTCATGTATATGATGAATAAAATGTCATGTGGGGGAGTCCAAAGGAAAGTGTGTCTCGGTAGAGAAATGAGTATAGCACAAGTGACTCAGTAGATGATAATAAATTCAACTAACATGAAATGCAGGCAAAGGAGCTCATTTTTTTAAGACTAGTCAAATGCAGTAGTGAGAGGAGGGAAAGAGTAAAACAAGGAGTTTGATCTATGACTGACTGTGAACAATCAGCTGAGATAACTCGCTACCTTCGGACCTGCCCAAAGGAGCTTATACTAGTGGCATGCTCAGAGAAGTAGTTGGAGCTGCAGATGTAAATTTTGGAATCAGTTTCATTTTAGTAGTAGCTAAAACCTTGGGGATAAATGACCCGGCCCAGGGATTGAATCTGTAGTAAGACGATATAAAGAAACAGACTAGAATCCTGGGAGAAATCCAAGCTGTACCAAAAATCAAAACAGGTGTTGTAAGAGTTTAAGGAAGACAGAGTTTCATTCTCACTGAGGGCACCATGAAAGGTATCTTGGAACACGTGGAATTCATGGTGGAATTTAAAGGTGCAGATGAGGAGAATAGCAGAAGATGAAAATTCCAGGCTAAAACAACAGTTTGAATAATAGTTGATGAATGTTGCTTCAGGAACTTAGGGTGTACAGAGGAAAAGTAAAGTTGAGAAAAGGAGAGAAATCTTGCAGTGATTGGTACAGCTGGATATTTTAAGGGATCCACTTGTAGAGGATATGTATTACTATGAAAGAATTTTGAGCAGGAGAGGGTTACAATCAGTTCTGAGTTTCAGGAAGAAAGCTTGTGGAAAGCTTTCCGTGGGAAAGTAAGAAGCTCTGTCCTTTTACCGGACAGATCTCCAAACGTCTGTTGTGTTAGGGAACCAGGGAGAAATGTCTTTATCTTTCTTAGCAGAAAAAGAAGACAGAAGGACATATTTTCTTTCTTAAAGACCCAAGGAAATCTTTAACTCAGACCCCTATCTGACCCATGAACTAAAGAAACAGGCTCATTAATCATCTAATTATGAAAAATCTGGCTTTTAACTTGAGCAAATTTATAAACTAGTTATGACAGCATTTCAGAAGAAAAATATCTTTCATCATCTCTATAACTTAAAGAACAGAGTCTTAAATTATATATTATTTACAGTGTTGAAAATTTGGAAATTGTTCAAAAGTTTGTCATTGAAGAGCAAATTATTTGTGACTTTATGATTATTTATATTTCGGATATGATAAATTTGTTCTTACAAGTAGATAAATTAAAAAATGATTTTTTTCAGTTCAGGAAGTTCTGTAGCTTCCTTTATTTACATATCTCAGTGATTTATGAAACACATTTTTATGCTGTTTTATTTTTTTAAAAAGGAGAAAAATGCTTAAGAATTGTTATTATTCCTGGAAATAGTTCAAGACTTAAGTTTTCTTAAAGAAATTTAAAGAGGTTCTTCCATTATATTTTGCTTTTCATTTCATATTTTACATACTTTTTTATGAAATCCTAATATTGAAATGCTTTTGGTTGTGAATTTCCAGGAGAATATAGAATGATATTATAGAAAAAGCATGAAGAAAAACAAAAAGACCCAGAAAAGAATCAAATGACAATTTAAATAAGGCTGTTGAAAGCTTCTTCATGTCATTTGCTATTTGCAAGAGGGGTTAGAAGTTTTGCTAGCTAATGTTGACTATTGTTTAGAAACGTTTTTACAGGAGATTGGAAGGAAATGTGACTTTCTCGTAAGGGAATGAGAGCAGGTATTCTGCTGGGCTGACTTTAACCTTAAGCAACAGAGGCGGAAATGGAAACTCATTCTTCTGAGAGAGTCACAGTAGTGTTCAGTGCTTTGCAAACTCTCCCTGGAGAGTCTGTTGCTAAATTTGTGCTCAGCAATGTTCATATTTGATTCAAGCTCTACAAAAGAGAGGTCAAGGGATGTTAAAGTTTGTTTATTTTAACAGCCTAAGAATTTGAGTCCAGTGGAATTAGAACACTCTTCACCTCCCTTATGAACCCACTGGGCTGTTATTTCAGTAAGTTGACCTGGTGTCTTTTTGGTTTCTGCAATGCACTACAATAAGGGGAGATGCTATGATCAGAATCAGAATTCACTTATTAAATACATGTTTTATTTGGGAATGGACCCAGACACTGAGTGTTTCTATGAACCAACTTGAATTTTAATGTTTATGACATACAGGCAACAGAACAACATTAGGACAAGACATGCATAATCAGAAAGGCAGTCTTCCCAAACTGTGTTTTGAGACATATTCATATATGCTCCTTAAAAAAAATGAGTAAAATATCCATTCAAAATGAGGGATGGATCGATGGATTTTATTGTAACAGAGTATGAAAAGTTTATTGACATGATTTTGGATTCTATATTGCAACTAACTTTTAAGAAACTGCCAGATGCCAGATTTTGGTATAGTATTGCAGAAAATTCACAATATTCTGAAAATGCTATTAAAAAAACTCCTACTTTTTCCAACTACAAATTTGTGTAAGGCCAGATTTCCTTCAACTACTTCAACCAAAACAACATTTCATAACAGACTGCAATAGCAGATATGAGAATCCAGCTGTCTACATTAAGTCAGACATTGAAGGGATTTGCAAAAGTGTAAAAAATTTCTATTCTTCTCACTGAATTTTTTTTTGTTTGTTAAAGTAGTTTTCATAAAAATGTGTTATTCAGGTTAGCATGTAAAGGATTTATTACAGCTATTTTAAATTAATTAATAAATATTTTGTAAATTAAAAAAGTGGCTTCTGGAGTCAAATGCACTTGAGAAATGAAGACTTAAATAGAGTTGAGCAAGTTCTTTTACTTCAAGAAGTCTCAAAACTATTTTCACAGCAATTTGTTTTACAAATATCCAAGGAAAGATAAGAGTATGCAGCATTGCTCAAAAGTGTAATTTTTCAGAAAAGTGTACTGGAACAAAGTTTGAGAAATGCTGCAATAACAAGTATAAATAAATAAATGAATAAATCGACATATCGACATTGTGTATATTACTTGCCAAGCACTTTTTAAAAGATATATGCACACACACATACTTAATCATCAGAAAAATCTTCTGTATTAAGTACTATTGTTGTTACCATCATACAGATGAAGAACCTCAGATAGTTTCCTAAATCCCATAAATAGTAAAGACGGCTTCCTCCAGTTCATGTTCTGAATTTTTCTCTAACTCAGTGATAACCAAACAAACATATTAGTTCATGAAACTGTCAGTAAAAGTTTAGAGTGTACTATGTCATAAATTATATACAAGTATTGTTATATTGATATATTGTGTCTATAATAAAATACAGCAAAAATAAAAATTAAATAGGATATGATAAAGACAGAACAATGAATGTCTTTAAACAATTCTTCATTGTATTAACCGTACGAAAACAAATTTGCTCTTACTACAAATAATAAATACTTGATTTTAAAATTAATTTAATGTTTTGTGATACAATGATTTAAAAATCCGATTGTAGATTCAGTTGATAATTGGTTTGACAGCTCTAAATTTTGAAAAGAAGGCATATCACAGTTACATAAAATAACACTTTTAAGTGTGTTTTGTAGTTGATGATAATGAATACAAGCCCATAGTTCATGTATTCTCTCCCTTCCCATTTCCTCTCAGACGGTCATTTTCCCCTGGTATCAAGACGGACAATGAACTTGTACTTAGAATACAAATATCAACTCTGTCCTTTTCTTACTGCTCACTTGTGCTTACATTATTAGAATAAATTTTTCAGTCTTTGTTTAGGCTGTGAGTATGAGATTAGGTCAGGTTAAACTAAATAATATAAAGGACAAATGCTCCTAACCCAGAATACACAACTGTGAAATGTTGGTACAGGCTGAAAGCAAAGCTCTAGTGAAAAAGCCATAATCAACCCTTCCCATCTCTCTCAGGACAACCCACCACACATGAATGCCTGGCACATGGACCATACTAGTGACTGGTAGTCACTAGTATGTATTCTTATATTAAATATTAATAAAGATTAATTTTATTTTTTTAAAATTAAAATAAAAGTATGTTCTTCTTATATGCCAGTGAGTCATTGTACATACCTCTTGAGGGGCACCTCCTCATTTTAGAAACAATTCCTGTAGACCAGAGGTCCCCAACCTATAGTGAGTTGTGTAATTATTTCGTGATATATTACAATGTAGTAATAATAGAAATAAAGTGCACAATCAATGTAAAGCACTTGAATCATCCTGAAACCATCCCTACCCATGGAAAAATTTTCTTCTATGGAAACGGTCCCTGGTGCCAAAAAGATTGGGGGGACCACTGCCAAACTAAAAGAGGAAATCTGGTCAGAAATATTGGCTTCAATAAAAGCAAACAGACAAACAAAATAAGTACAATTACTAACTGATGAGGAAAACAATTTTGTTACCTCTTGAAAATTAACAACTCTTTTGAACAGTATAAGTTCAAGATAAGTTCATTTTCTAAGCCAGAACTATTCACTTGAGCAAATATTCTTTAAATTGATAATCAGCCTGCCTTTACCCCTTTTTATGGTCTATATAAATCCAGTGTAGTGGACTCCGTAGGATATCTGTTTATTCTGTGACGAAAACTGAGTTTATGGTGTTCACAAAGAACATGGAGGTTTGAGAGCGCACTTCTGGAATGGTAACAGTGGGTAAAGAAATCAGAGAAGAATTACTCCTTGGTGACTAGATAGAAAAATGATACAAGAGTTTAGCTTTTTTACCACATACCCAACAGGAATCTGGGGTCTTTGTGATGAGGGGCACAAAACTTGTGGCCTCTGTATGAACAAATGCCCTACATGTGAAGGAAAAGAAAAAAATCAGAGAATCTAGGTGGTGGGTGTATGGGTGATCACTGTACAATTCTTTCAACTATACTGTATGGTTGAAAAATTACCTAATAAAATATGGGAAAATTATAATGCCAAAAGGCAGTTTTCTTGACATGATAGAGAAGAATGTGCTTGAAATTCAAAGTACTATGGCAATAAGACAGAGAAATACCTACTATTAGTAAGATTTTATATACTCCAATGTTACCTGTAAGTCCCATAAACTCCTTACCTATATCACAAAAACCAGCCAAGGCAGAGTACATTCCCTTGGGAAAGGAATTTTGATGGGTATGCAGGCATCGATCGGGTCCCATCTGACACCAGAGTGATCACCACAGGAGCCATCTAGGAAAGGGGGGTAGAACTGAGATGCTGGCACTTGGGGGCTGCTCATGAGTTGAAGGAATGGAAAATCAAGGAAAGCCTTCTGATCGCACAGGTTTCCTTCCCCAGGACAAAGTAGTTAGTGCACAGTCTTCTTGGATTACTCTCCTCTTAAAGCAACGCTTACCTGTGGGTAATAGATGATATTATTGGAAGGGCACACATGCTTGCTGCCAGCCATGTTCTTCGTGGTAGGCTGACCATTTCTGCTGCAGAACTGATGAGCATGATGCCAATGGAGAAGAACCTGAGCCTACGAATACAAAGATGAGGCTGGTTTCGTTTGGAAAGAATGTGGGGCTCACCCGTAACAGCCCCGGGCCTGGTATCTACAGCAACTCACAGGGAAATGCCAATTCCTTTCCAGCTCACCTACTTTAAATGGTTACTAACTTTAAACTTGAAGACAAGGAAACTATCTGAACATATTCCTCTAGCATCAGAAATCTGAATAAAAGAAAGCAAATTTTTAAATATACTATGAATTATTTGAAGCATATAAAATATATAAACACCCATGTACTCACTACCCAGCTTAAAAAGAAAACATTCCCAATACAGTTGAACACCCTCACATGTACTCCTCCCCAATAAAGTTGAAATATCTTTTAGCCAAAAAGAAAAAAAAAAAGAAAAAGAGAGAGTTTAGCTTTTGCCAAGTTCTATTTTTTCCTTTACTAAAATCAGAATCCATATTGCTGCAAAGGACTTTAGTGACCATGTAGTAATCCAATTCTACCTCACAGGAGGCAAAAATGAATTAAATGCCTTGCCCACTGTTACACAGTGACAGAATCAGAATCAGAATCCAGTTCTCCTCACTGTTAGTCCACGTACTCTACATTTTCTCACTTAAGGAGACTGCCCCACAAATGCCCTTTGTGATAGCCCTGCAAGGAAGGTGAAAACAAAGCACTTGTTGTGCAGATTATTTACTGCCCATAAATTTGCTTTATTAAACAGATGAACAAAGCATTTCTTTGAGCAAATAAAAACCTAAAAAATAGTTCTGTTTATAAGGTACCCTTCCCGGAGGTGACATTTCTTGTCCTGGAATTTTATCTGTAAGATATGTCTCTGCTTCATGAAACTCCAATTTTCTCTAACACACAACATCCTTGTCATTGCCTTTCAATGACTGACTTATACTCACAAGCTTTAAACTCCTACAGGTTATTAAAAAAAAGCAGCAGCAGCAAATCTGGGTTAATATAGTGACCTGGTACAGGACATATTCTAGGAAGAAGTTTTGTTATTTAGTTTACTCATGTTATTTCAGTAGACAGAAGTAATAGTGGCAGAAGCAAGGTATGTGGGAGTAGTATAAGGAAATAGGAAAAGCCAGTACACTTATTGCAGCTTCATTTTATGTTAACCGTTGCATAAATGTATGCCCACCTGAATTTTATATGGAAGATATGTCTCTTCCAAACTGCTTCACAAAACTCCAAGTTTGCCTGACATGAAAAATCCTTATCATTGTCTTTCATGAACAATTTGTACTCAGGATGCTGGTTTGCAATTGCTCTGTATGTGTGGCAGGTCTGATTGTGCTAGAACCTGGCCACTCCTCTTGACAGCTCATAGCAAGGTCCTGGCCCCAAGCATAGGAGAACATTCTATCAGAAAGGTTAAATTTGTGCTTTAAGGCCATAACAGTATAATTACATCACAGGAAGGGAAGGGCTCCCATCAATTGGATTTTGCAGAGACTATGCAGAATATTAGGGTTGCTTGAGCTTGGAGATCCTTTACCATGGTGATTACACCTCAGATAATGCCGACATCCTCAGTGTCTCAAAACCAGCATCCAGAGATTCACCCAGATCTTAGTAGCAGTTGCCTCTCTGACAGCTGAACAGCTCAGGGAATAGCTGGTCACCCTAGGAGAGGGAGAGATAATATGAGTCCTGAAAAAGGGTAACAAATTTTACTGCAGTCCTTCCTCATGAGCAGGGTGAGAGGGGCACTATAGTAGGAAAAGAATTAAAAGACAACTAACTAGTCATCCAGGGTATCTTGCTTAACTCCAAATCTACTGCTGACACAACAAAGCCATGGGTATCAGGAGAGGCACAGGCTATCATATCAGAGGTTGAGATGATCCGGATAATAGGGAGGTATAAAGAAAGTAACATTTATCAACTACCCACCACGAGCTACATGCTGAGTTTGGAAATGCATACGCTTTATCGTGAATTCTTATAAAACTTGGGAGATATTACTTTTCCCTTCAATAGACTGAAAAAACTCAGATAGGTTATGACACTTACCCAAGGTCATATGATTTTCATCCGGTAGAGCAGGTCTCAAATTAGGGTATCACAGACTCCAAAGCTCATATTCTTTCTGGGACACTGCACCAATGAATAAGTAGAATAAACAAATAAATGTGACTATTTGTTTTTGTAGGAAATTACTCTCTTATTAAATAAACAAATAAACTGATAAATAAAATGACTCAGAGGAGTCCTGGTTGTAGGTGTGTTCCCTACTGGCACGTATATTCCCCGCAAAGGATCAACTCACATTGACGATGTTTACATAATCTATGACAACTCCTCGGTATAATTTATTCTTGTTCCGCGTGGAGAAATGGGAGTTAGGAGTAACTCAGTGAAACAGAGAGGGTGAGAGAAGTGGGCATCTGGCTTGTCCTTCCCAGGTGTCTTCTTAGGCACTGACTCAGACACCTGGTAGGCTCTCATTACCTCAAGCCCAGAGCAGTGACTACCGCGAGGGCATTTCCTGTCTGCTCCTCTCTAAGAAAGATCCCCTAGAAATTTATTTCGAAAATTTGAAAGTGATCTGTTTCTAAGTGTCTAAGCTTTTCCTTTCAACTATAGTGATTATACGACATCAAACAATGAATTAACAAGCTATTAATATATTTTCTCCTGCATTAAATGTTCCATGTTTTTAATGCTAAATCCCACTAGTAGAGAAATGAACAAACCAAATACCTCAAAACTCTGTCATCCTACTTAATGAACTATGCACTTAAACTCTACATTGATAAGATTGACCTTTAGGCAGACCAGGTCTGTTACTGTTGCTCTACTTTCATTTTCTAAGTATCATTTTGTCTAAAATGTTACCTGCCCAGCTGCAAGATGTGTGAACAGAAGACAAAGTTAGGAAGAAGGCAGAATCAGCCTCACACAAACTCCTTTCAACCCTATCTAAGTAAGAAGTACTGGGAGGGAAGAATCTGAGTTCTTAAGTTCTGCTACAGTGGCTGACATCAGCCTTTTTATGTGTCTAAACTGGAGATAAATTATGGTTAACTCAAAATACAACATGGTGATTTAGCATGGTTTTAATTGGATTTGGGCAATAAAAATACCCTTTGCTACTAAAAAAGAAATGCAAAATTTGAAAATGGAGGTTATATAACCTCTTTATGGCAAAAGAGCAGTCTTTTGAAAGATTGCCCTTCTCACAATAGAAGCTGATTTTATATTCCTAATGAGGCATGGGAGACACAATCTATTCTTGAAAAGTTTCAGCTCTCTTCAGTGTTCTCTATTTAATTAGAATTGCTCCTTATACTAATCTCCCTAGCTAGCAATCTAATAGCCATTAGCAGAATTTATTTACTGTTTAAATTGCTACTTAAAGTTTAGGCTTGGTTCCAAGGATTTAGGCAGGTAACCAAGAGAAGGTTTGGCCTTTTAAGTCAAATCCTTGCCTCATGTCTTCCTTCAGTGTATGCACAAGAAAAATAAATAAATAAACTCAAAGTCGAGGAAGAGGAAAGGAGACTTGGTTGTTTTTTTTGGGGGGGAGGCGGGGTAAGGGAGGAATGAGGAGTGAAGGTACAAACAGATAACAATCATATTTAAATGTACCTAAAAATTTGTTGAACTTGGAAAATGTAGATGCTTTTTCTCTTTTTCAGAAGCACATTTACAAATGTGAATCTTAGAGCTGAATAATATGTGAGACAGACAACTGATTAAAACAACAGAAATCGATCTGCCGTGCTTAACAGGTTAGCATCTTTTTCTTTTCTATATGGGAGAAAAGAAAGCTACAGGAGAAATCAACCTAGAATTTGGGAGGTTAACAATAATTATAACTCCAGTACTTTCCTTGGGCAACCTTACATTTAGGAGTTCTATCAGATTCAAATAGAATATGAACTTTGGTATTTTGCTTTTTAAATTCACAGCCCTTTTTTCATTTCTAGATTAATCTAATTAGAATAGTCACACAGTAATTACATCCCATAGTTATTAGGATTAGAAAAATCAATTAAAATAAAATGATATGTTTCCAAATGATACTTGACCAAGGAAGTGAATGGTAAACTTTTCATAAACCATAAAATAAATTGTTCTTAAATTTAAGGACAATGAGAAAACTTTTAGATTGTCCAACTACTTTCTCGATTCTGTTTTGTTAAAATGCAACACATACAGGGGATAGAAAGTACATTTTCACACCTCTCTCTTTAGGTATATTTCCAAATCAAGTAATTTATAAATCAAAAACATTAAGGCTTGTGTATTATTTCATTATTTATAGGATTAGAATTGATGAGAAGTAATAGAATAAGATCTATTACTAATCACTGACTTGAAGAAATAGTAGCAATGGCGATGACAATTATAACAACCAAAATATTAATAGGATTAGGCCTCATAAAAGAAGATAGTTTGGAATAACCTAATCTTAAATAATAAATTGTTGCCCATGTAGGAATATGCCACCAGAACAAAAATATCATCAGGTAACCAAGAATGCGTTTAAGAGAGATTCCTCTGCAAGCATTGATAGAAGGAAACAACTGTGATGCAATCAGAACATTGAACTTGGAATCCGAAGTCTGGGCTTGAATCAAGATATTTTCATCTGCTTACTATGTGATTTAGAGCAATTTTCACATCAACAAGAACTCAAATTTCCTCTTATTTAAAATAGGAATATTAATATCTGTTCTACCCCCATCTCAGGGCCAGCTGTGAGGATCAAAAGTAAAAATGAAATAGTGTATATGAAAGCAACAAGTCAACAGTAGGGTACTGTACCATAAAATGTAAAAAATTACTATGATTTACACAGATGTAGCCCCGATTTCCATATTAAGATCTGAATCTAAAGCTCAGGAACAAATAGAGCCACAGTGCACTGATATACAATGATATGTAATCTAAAATGGCTTTATTTATATCCTTCTTCACCCTACAATGAAAGTTAAGTGGCTGCCAACCAAAGCTGCTATTTATGAAGTTCTTTGTTTATTGGCATGTATTTATGCCACAAATGTTGCAATCTAAGGCACATGCTAGATACTGGTTATAAAATATCCCTTGCCCTGTAGAGGATTATACAAACTAACTTAAAGAAGACAGGGGCAATATAGCATAGTTTTAATTATGAAACAACCCACAGAAAAAGTAGTTTTAATCCTTCTTGAATATGTGAGTAAATTGATCCTCAGAAAACTTTAGAAACCACCCAAGGCCTTTCAGCCAGCAAATCGCAACACCAATGTGAGATGCTGTCTATCAAGTTCCAAAGTCAGTGAGTGGTTTTGGCTATTATGTTTGTATTGTATCACATTAAAATTTTTGGTGCTTTCCTAGAGACCCACTAAAGCTCTAATAGGTAGTTTTCAGAAGAAAAATATATATTTAATATGCTTTAATACGGTTTTCTGTTTAATGTAGGAGGTTTACTAACTCATTTGTTGAAGTCCCATCCATTTGACACCAGGCAGTTAATTTTTAATGTATTTGTAAAGCCCTAAAGAGACAGCAAATCAGACATAACTATTCTAATTAAGAATCAAGTCTTTCCTGAGAAAGACTCACTGCTTGTGATAGTTAATTTTATGTGACAACTTAGCTCAGCCATGGTACCCAGATATTTGGTCAAATATTAAACATTTTGAATGCTTCTGTGAGAGTGTGTTTTATGGATGAGATTAACATTTAAATACATGGATTTTAAGTAAAGCAGACTGTCCTCTATAATGGAGGTGGGCCTCTTCCAATCAGTTGAAGCCCTTAATAGAACAAAGACTGACCTCCCTGAGCAAAACGGAGCTCTGACAACCAACGCTTTTGTTCTTGAACGGCAACATCAGCTCTTCCTGGGTCTCCAGCATGCCAGTATCCCCTGCAGATTTTGGACTTGCCGGCCTCCATAATCATGTGAACCAATTCCTAAAAATAAGTATCTCTCTCTCTTTCTTTCTCTCTCTCTCTTTCTATATATATATGGTTGACCCTTGAACAACAAGAGTTTGAACTGTGTGGGTTCACTTATACTTGGATTTTCTTCTGTCTCTGCCACCCCTGAGACAGCTCTTCCTCCTTTTTCTCCTCCTCAGCCTACTTAAAGTGAGGATGACAATGATGAAGACCTTTATGATGATCCACTTCCACTCAATGAATACTAGGTGTATTTTCTCTTCCTTATGATTTTTTAAATAACATTTTCTTGTCTCTAGCTTACTCTGCTGCAAGAATAGAGTATATAATATATATAACATACAAAATATGCGTTAATTGACTTTAAGTTATTGGCAAGGTTTCTTGTCAACAGCAGGGTATTAGTAGTTAAGGTTCAGGGGAGTAAAAAATTATACGGGGATTTTCAACTGTGTTGAGGGTCAGTGCCCCTAACCCCCATGCTGTTCAAGGTCAACTGTGTACACATTCTATTGATTCTGTTTCTCTGGAGAACTCTGAATAATATACTGCTCAAAGAATGATAAACAGATCTTCAGGACCTGTATAAATGCAGACTCTCAGGCCCTTCCTTTGACCTATGTTCAGAATCTGCACTTTAACAGGGTCCCCAGGTGACTGGTGTGCACAGTGAACTTAGAGAGCTCCTACCCAGGATGACTAGGCGTTCAAGGTGTTTTTTCTCTTTCTCTTTTCCTTTTCATGTTTGTAAATGTATCTCTGTTCCACTTTGTGTCAGTCTTCAGGGCATTTGAGGGTCTTCATGTTTCAGGGTACTTGCAGGAGTTAACAAGGAAAATTGTTGCTGGTTCTAGATGACTGCTACCAAAGGCTCAAAAAAGTTGATAAACCTCTTTTCAATTATGTCATATAATTTATTGTCCATGGGAAAGCCACATTTCTGTTTGAATTGATGAAGTAGGCACAGAGGCTGCCCAGATAAGGAAAAAATATCATCTTAAAGGGCCATGAGTACCTAAGATAAGAAATGTATACCCATAAAATCATAATAGACCAATCTTGATAATGGTTGGATTGTGGTTTTAATAACCCATTCATTCAAATGACATTTAAGGAGCATCTACTTTGTGTCAAGCATTGCAATAAGTGCTAGACACATGAAGTTCTCATCCCTGTCTTTTAAAACCTTACAATCAATTCACTAGAAGGATAGATGTGTAAGTAAGTAAGAGCAATAACATGGTATGGCTGCCCACACAAATGACTATGAACACAGTACTTCGGGGGAAAAGAAAGAAGGGAGAGAGAAATTTTTCTTTAACTAAGTTCATACTCTTCTAATTCATTCCACATAAACTATCAGCTTTTCCCAAAATTGCTACTTTTTCACACCCTTTCTTTCTTAGATGCCATCAGGATGTCTTTACTTTCTGTTGAATTCATTCATTCATTCATTTATTCATGAAATACTTACTGAGCACCTACTATGTATCAGACGATGGGCTTGGCCCTTGAAATCTGGATATGAACCAAATAAAAAAGGTATAATGAAGAGAAAGACATTGAACAAACATCACACAGATAATTAAATACTACACTGCTAATATGTGCCGTGGAAGAAAAAAACTGGATAATATGACAGCAAATCACAAGGAAACCTTATCTAGACTAGGATTTAGAAGCAGCTTTCCTGGGGAGGTGACATTTTTGTTGAGTTTTAAAGGAAGAATAAGTTTTTCTGGTGAATGGATGTGGCAAGAGGGGTAAGGAAGGGGAGATTCCATGTAAAGGCAATAGTATTTGTGAAGGATGTGTGGAAGGAAGCAAAAAGACTGAAGCTAAAAAGAGACAGAAGGCAGACCACTGTGGCTAGAGTGTAAGGGAGCAGGTGAGTAGGTAAAGGGGTGGGGAGGAAACAGATCATTCTGGGTCTTGAAAGAACTTGCACTTTGCTCAAAGAGGGAAAGGAAATCATCAAATATTCTTTTAAAAGAATAAAAATGCTTAGAATACACTCTTAAAACATCCCTCTTACAGTCAATCAGAAAATGTTATAGAAGGGCCAAAAATGGATTTGGGGAGACTTGTTAGGATAAAGTCCATCCGTGTTCTTTAGTCTGACATTCAGCGTCCTTAGAGTTGAGGCCAAATCTATCTTCCAATCTTCTTTTTCCTATCACCCTGACATTAATGTGCATTTCAGCCTGAGTGGTCTATTCACCATCTCTTGAAGAGGACTTTGCTCAATCCTGACTTTTGGCTTTTCAGAACACCTCCTCACTACCTATTTTTTAAGGCCCAGGCAAAATTTCATCTCTCTTCAGTACCCTGGTTGACCACTGTTACTTTCTTTGAATATCCAAAGGACTACTATATTTTTGCAAGTTTAAGATGCAATAGATTGTAAGAGACACCATTATTTTTGAACTATGAAAAAATTAAAAGTACTGCTGATAACTTCATGACAAAATCTTAATGTTAGTTATCTGAGATCCACAAATCAGTCATACCAGCTTATCATTGCTTTGAAATTTCTCTCATCTATTCATATACTTGTGGGTCTCTCCCTTTCTTAGGGTCCTTTAAAGCACTTAGATGTTTTTTGTAAGAAAAAATTGGAGTGTGATTCTTTCCCCAATAACAGAAATTTGTTTCCTTACTGTTAAATTTAAAGCCAATAACGTAATATTTAATATTTTTGTCTTTTGATTGCATAACTTTTCATTTCTATGCTGTTTCATGAAGACATTTTAAACAATCAAAATTAAAATGTGTAAAATGCATATTAACTCAATTGAAGCAGGACAATATGAATAACCGTGATCAAGTTCAAGCACAACAAACAATGAAAAGTATGTCCTGACAACTGCCTAGCCAATGGCAATTGTAAAACACCATTGATTGTAAGATGCATTCTAATTTCAGAGGTGTATAAATGAGAATACAAATGTTCATCTTAGAATTAAATAACTTTATTATATCTCTAACACTAAATTGATATTTAAATTTTACCATGTATTATTATTCATATTCTTTCTTTCTTAGATACCTACAGTATACCTTTGCTTTCTATTGAATTCATTCATCAAATGCTCATTGAGCATCTCCTATGTGCCATGTGGCAGCAGCTCTGCCCAAATGAACAGCTGCCACTAGGCCTTTCCTTCCCATAAAAAAAAAAAATCCCTAAATTGGTGGCATTGTCACAAATCCAGTTGTGAAGTTATTAATGGAAAGATGTAGTACTTGGGACTATGAGTGAATTCCACAAGTCCTTCTTTCTGTTTATGCCCTCAAAGTAGATTAACATTAGATAAAACTAAAGTCTATAAATCCATTAACATAGCTATTTGTTTTAGTAGGAACATTGCATAAATCTATATGTGTACACAAACACACAGACATACAGATATATACATACATGTATACATTCTCTATGGAGATATTATAGTACATTGAAGAACATAACTATATCATTAATAATATCCACTTAACAGTTCCCTGTTAACAAGGTACTTTATTTAAAGAAGAGTATCTCTTTTAGTTGTCAGATCACTCATGAAGTATATATTGTTAACCACCATTTGCAGGGAAGAAATTGAACCACAGAGAAGTTAAGTGACTTGCCCATGAACACACATGGCCTATGATTCTGTAGCCAGTGTTCTTCCTAAGTCATCCTGTGAATTTTACACCTTTATTATCTTATAGATAGTTGCTATGGTTTGAATATGGTTTGTCCCCACCAAAATACATGTTAAGCCTTGGTCCCCAGTGTAACAGTGTTGAGAGATAGTGGGACCTTTAAGAGGTTTTGGGTAGTGAGGGATCTACCCTTATGAAGGGATTAATTGCTGTCTTCTAGTAGTGAGTTCTTACTGTCAAGGGACCGAATCAGTTACTAAGAGAGCATGGGTTGTTATAAAGCAAGGTCACCCCTCATGTTTTGTCTCTTTTGCATGCACCCACTCACCCATGTGACATCATCTGCCATCTGCCATGTTACAATGCAGCTTGAGACACTCACCAGATATGGCTGCCTGATTTTGAACTTCCCAGCCTCCAGAGCTATTCACACATATCTTTTTAACTTTCACAACAACCTTAGGAGCAAGAATTACTATCTCTCAGATGAAGATATTAGGCTTGGAGAAGTTAAGTAACTTGCCTTTGGTCACACAGTTAATAAGTAATGAAGAAGGGCATTTGTACAAGGTAGGCTGTCTCCAAAGCTAATGAGCTTAAGGCACTATACGAAAGTAAGTGTATTAGACATATACAGATATTTCACAAACATAGGTCTTTTTTCCAATAGAGGAATTTCAGAGGCTTAGCACTCAGAATGGAAATTCCAAAGTTATGGTCACAGTAATCTCCACTTGTCCTTTGACCTCATCCTCCCTCACATAGTTTCCTTGCTATGTGTCAGAAGGATATGTTACATTTTCCCCACTACTACCTCAGCTTCCTCTGTGGCAGGATTTCTTAAACTCAGCATTATTGGCATATTGGGCTGGATAATTCTTTATTATGGGGGGCTGTCCTGGGCATTGTAGGATGTTTAGCAGCAACCCTAGCCTCTACTTACTAGATGTCAGTAGCTTCCTCCTCCCACTGCCAGTAGTAAAAACCAAAAATGTCTCCAGACTTTGATATATTTCTCTAGGTGGTAAAATCACCCAGGGCAGGAAGTTGATAATGCTACTACTCATTTTCTATGACTTAGAATCTAAGTCTTAGATTATCAGATTCCAAAGGGCTATGAGCAATTATTCTTCATTTGCTTGTCCATAGTCACAGATCTAATGAATGATTTTTACCCCCACATACCATAACACCTTTTACATCGAAGATGCACAATAAATATTAAATCAGTGAAAAGTAATTACACTCTTGGCCTGCAGTTTTGATTATTCATATGGCAGGGCAAAGACCCAGATGAAATATTATTGGATTCACATCATGTGACTTTTCATAGATGATTAGAATAAACCAATCATCTATAAAAGAATCTATATTTTCAGTATTTCCACAGTTATGGCACAAAAAAACGAAATCAATTAGGCTCTATCTTAATTGCGTAGGTTAGAGTCCAGGTGACATCTAGACCTAAATGCAAATGTTGATTGGTTGCCTATGTTCCTGGAGTCATTCACTCACTAGTATAGACATGAGTCAGAAACAAACATCTCTTGGGGCATCCTAGTCATTCGCTTTGCCATGCCGACAGAGCAGGTACCAAATTTATCCCAAGGCTCTGTATGTGCTATTGCTTGATACATGCTAGGCTGGTTGGTCACAGGTTTTATAATGTTTATAGTGTTTATAATGTTCATAGTGACCATTAGCTATGCTTCCTTAAGTGCTGTTCTGAATTTATAAGATGATTTTCTAACAGGAATCTCAGGAGCAATTTTCTAGTGTGAGCAGCCACAGATATTAGGGCTACTTTATGCCTACTTTGGAGCAGAAAAGCTGGGTTTGGGCCAGGATGGGTGCACTGAGTCTGTTAAGAATCTAGAGAAATGAGAGATGATACAAATATGGTATTTATCAGAACCCTGCTTGACTGTAAAGACTATTGATGCAATTCAATAAATCAGACGTTATTTCGAATAAAAACCATTTCAAAAATGGAAGTTGCCTTAGCTTAGGTACTGGAGAGGGTTATCTAGGTTTTGAGAGCCATCTGAACCTCAGCAGCCAAGTCTCAGATATTTTTTGGCAAGGGTAGAATTGTTCCAAAGCTCATCACTTCTTTTCACAATATCACCTATACTTTTCTCCCCCAACCCCCAGCTTGATTATTTCCAAATCATTCTTCACAGGTATTCGTCCTTCTCTAGGTGCAGAAACAAGCTAAAATTATGGGTTAATGATAAGAGGTAAATTCCAGCAAGAACTGGACGAATAAGAATAGACGGATCTTTTAACTTACTTCTAAGTTACAAATTTTGAAAATGTATTTTTAAAAATCCATATTTTTAAGGGAAGTTTCTAGTGAGTCATGAATCTCAAAATTAAGAATAAACACAGCAAAATACAGTTTTTAAAATATTCATTAAACACTTCTACATTTCATTTAGGATAAAGGATACGAGTATGGTGAACATAGTTTTATTTAATGAGTGGTGTTAATTCTGTTGCAACTGCCGTAGCAAAAACTCTTTGGCTATTTAAATATCTGCAGCCATTGCAAAGACATGGAGACCAAACCAACTAATAAGAATGCATCAATGCTTCCTCCAATTTCTGTACTGCTATAGCATCTTGCTTGTACCTTTGTTATAAGTCCTGTCTTGCAATAGAGTTGCTAACCCTCTCCTTTGCATTAGATCAATTAGATCTGTGATTTGTAAGCAGTTGGCATTCAAAGAATATCTATTGAGTTGAAATACCAAATCATTTTGGTGCCCACATTCCATTCCAAGTGAGCCCTTATATTAAGCCAAATTATTTATTCTTCTCTGCGCATTAGCAACTCTTTTGAGAAATAAATTCATAAGGTATGCTGAAACCTTACATGCCCCATCTAACCAAGCCAGAGGCCAAGGCTTCATTCTAATCTCCTTTAATAGTTTATTAAAAAAAGTATGAGTTGCCAAATAAGATTGGCTTTTAAAAATTATTTAAGTCAATCAAAATGCAATATTAAATAAAAATGCTAGGCATGGAAAAAACTTTAAGTGCTATTTTCTTTCTCATTTGCTGTATTTCTATCTCTCCCTTTTCTTTTTTGAGTATAGATTAAATGAATATTTTAAGTTTAATTATGACTAGAAGTGCCGTATGATCAGTGTTATTCACATTTTGTCTCTCATCATTCACATCGTGGTCTCTTGTGGTATAATGAGTGTGGCAGTGTGGCATCCAAATAAAATCCATAGTATAGGATATATACAGCCTGACTGCTTTATCTTTCTGTGAATGGCCAAACCAGTGATCAAATATTCCAGACAGACAACTTCACTCTGATGATTAGTTTTAGTCCAAATAAGATAGGTCTTGTTAAAATTCTGCTCTGGTCTTCACTCAATGGAAATCCACAGAGAAGTGAGACTTTAGTCCAAATTAAAATAGAAATTAACATGATGTTTGCCTTAATGGATATTATCAACCAAAGACTGGATACTGATACAATATTGATGTAACTGACTAATAACCTATCTTTACATCTTTCTTTACTAAGATAGTATAGACCAGGCGCGGTGGCTCACGCCTGTAATCCTAGCACTTTGGGAGGCTGAGGTGGGAGGATCTCTTGTGCTCAGGAGTTGGAGACCAGCCTGAGCCCAGAGCAAGAGCAAGACCCGTCTCTACTAAAAATAGAAGAAAAAAAAAATTAGCCAGGCATGGTGGCTTGCACCTGTAGTCCCAGCTAATTCAGAGGCTGAGGCAGGAGAATCGCTTGAGCCCAGCAGTTTAAGGTTGCAGTGAGCTATGATGACACCACTGCACTCCACATGGGGCGATGTAGTGAGACTCTGTCTCACACACACAAGAAAATAATAATAATAACAATAATAATAATAAAATAAAATAGTATAAAATATTCTCCACAAGATGGCAAACTTCTTTTTGATCTATACAATTCAGCCAATTTTCCAAGTTGAGATTTTTGCATCTACATTTTGGTCCTTTTGCACGTTTAGGAGAGGAAGGCAAATGGCCAATGGTATAATAGATGTAAGTGCCAGTAAAACTCTAAACCCATTAAACCTTTGAAATTTTTGACCTACATGTTCAAAAGTTAATAAATTACATCAAACTTATCAACTGCCCATCAAATGTCTGACAGCACTGAGCAAATTCATTTGTCTGACATCATCTATACCTTAATTTATATACCCTGGAGTCAAGTAGTCCTTGACACAGAAGTGTACTGGAGAAAGAAGTTATGCAAAAAGTTTGGTTGCGATTACTTCCCTGGGTTTTGGCTTTCTTCTTTCACAGACAATTCCCAGAGCATGCTCCAACATGGCAGAAATTTGGCAGGGCCTTAAAATCTCCTCCTCAAAACACATAAATGAATGTTTTAAGTAACAACAACCAAGTTGTCATTCTTAAATGAATCTCAAATATAGAGCATCCACAGGTTTTAAAAATAATTTAAAAAGCAAGAAACCAGAAAAAAAAATTTATTAAAATTCCCCTAAATGCTTACCAGTCATGTTTGCTGTATCATTATACTTTTAATCTATCACATCAAAATAATGGCCATTGGATTATAAACTCATACTATGATACAAATTTTCATGAACTTTAAATAGAGATTAAGAACTTGAGGTGGTTATTCTTCATATTTTTCCCAAGTGAGATAATAACTTGCAACATTTAAAAAACTCTTTAACACACTGATGAGCACCAGCTGTTTTCAATCTGTTTAGCCATAAACTTTTAATTTTCCATATTCTGAAAATTAATTCTATACTGGTTTATAGATAGACTCAACATTTAATAGGTTAGTTGGAATCTTCTTAAGGAATCCAATTTTCTTATTTATCTTTACACAAGTTATTTTCATCAGAACTTACATACTTACACCAAATCCTCTTTTAACTTCAGTTGGCTATCACTATACTCTGTATTCAGACCACTGAGTTATGCTTTATATTAGTCCATTTTTTTTAAAAGCTAAATTAGAAAACAATTCCTAGGCCAGCAGTTCTCATACTGCCTTATCATCGCTTGTGAAATGATTAAAAATGAAAATTCCCTAGGCCACACCAGCGATTCTAACTTAGGGTTCTTAATCTACAATCTACTTTTTCAATAAACACTCAATGGCGTCTGATGCAATTTGTCTATAACAAACACTTTGAAAACTGCTTATGTGGTGAAAAGAAACATTTAATCTCACAATTTTTATGTCAAAAGAAGCTCAGTCAATGCATGTGGCAGTTGTTGATGAATAAAGCTAGTCAAAATTTTTGTGCTTTACAAATCTTGAAAACTATACAATAAGGAACCTGGCCCTATTTTCCAACATTCTAATTCCTCCGTAGACCACCAGGGTGAAATTTTAGGAATATTAGAATCAAAGCATTCAGCATCCCAAAGTTGGAACTTAAGAGTAAATAATTTCTAAATTGATTTAACCTGTGTTTCTTGGAGAGAGTTCAGAGGGAAATGAAGATCCTTAGTGCAGTGTCTAAGTGTAGGAGGCTATACATATATATATATATATTTTTTTTTTTTTTTTTTTTTTCTCTTGAAGGCCAGTTTTAAAAAACAAAACAGAAGACAACCTGTACTAAGACTTCTTAACCTAAGAGAAGGAGCCCCAGAACAGGAAAAGAGATTAAACAATAATGACAGGTAAATTATTTCCTAGACTTCCGGTGACTCTTGGCAGCAAAAGGTTGTCCTTTTGGGGAAAAAGAAATCATCAGCCACAAAGTGACTAATCAAGTGGCTTAAGAAAACCTAATATTTGTCAAGATGGGCTTGTAGCAGCTTGCTGTGTCTGCTCTCAAAAGACAACTCCACACACACCAACTTTTTGCCATGCTGCATCTTTTCCCCAGAGCAAAATTTAACAATTTTCTGGATAATCTGATTAAATAAGTCAGGGCCCTAAATTGGTCTTCTTGGGCTTGAATTATAAGGTCAATATAGGATGAAATTTGATGATACCAGATACCTGAATCAAGTTCTATTTTTCATATCTTTTCTAATGTAAGGAATATGGTATGATGGTGAAGTTTCAGAGTGTAAAACCAAATAGACTGGGAAAAATACCTCCAGGATCAGCTAAGTTAAGAAAACATCTTTGCCTAAATTATAAGAATTGATCTGTGTATACCGCATGCCTGACACACAGATGACATTCAATAAATCTTTGTTAAACTAAACTCATTCTTCTAGTTTTGAATTATCCTCATGGTATTCATTCTTAATACTGTATATAAAGAAAAAGTATAATTGTTAACCTTTTAGGCAAGTCTCTTGAATAAATCAGTTTCAAGATTTAAAAAAAAAACCCTGCAAAATAAAGCCAAGTCAACAAGTGTGCAAAAACAAAGGGCAGGACAGGAACAATGATATAGACAAAATAAGCTCTCATATAATAAATACAGGTTACTAGAATTATCTCTGAAAATCATCAAATCCAGTTTACTATAAAGCAGCAACCATAAGATAAAAATAATCTTATCTATAAGTGATTAACTATTTCACGAAAATGTTAACTTTAACATAAAATGTTTCTTGCCCTTGAAACAAAAAGTAAAATGAAGACAAAACAGCTCAGTTTAATTTCAAACGTTAATATATTTTCTATTTTATATTGAACATATGCATCTGTAACCCCTCATTTGCAGCAACTATCACATCCTCATAAAAGGGGCAAAATTTGTAAGATGCCTCTTAAAATAAATATTCTTTTTTATAAAATAATAAAACTTCAAATAAATATTCTTTACACTAAACAATATGTTGAAAAAATTAGAAAATAAAGGTTGAATTTTACTGTAACTGTACAATATACATGAAGTCCAAAGGGAAATCAGAGTCTTACAATAAAGGCTTTCTGTAAGGCAAAATACAATCTAAAAACATACTGATTGATTCACATTCTTCCGAATGTACAACATATTAGTATAATATTTTGTGACTGTGCCATGTAGTATGGCACAACTTGTTTTTCACAGTTGCAAATATTATTGTATATACAAAAATATAGAACATTATCTCTGGAGAAAACAATGAAAAAAAGTCATCTGCTAATTTACAAATTTTGCAAGTACTATTCACAAACAAAAACTTTGCCTAGGAGTGTCTGTGTTGCTTTAGCTTATGCAATACGTGGGTCACCAAGTTCTGTATCTCATAATTTGAGCCCCATTAGCTGAGTTCTAACAAGCATGTCGGTTAAAATGGCACATGGACAAAAAGCATTTCACTGCAAACACCAAAGACTATCCCAACCCTCTATTAACAGTGCCAAGATTATAACTGTTTTAGTTGGTTGCATATGTGGGTTAAAAAAAATCCTTATTACTGTAATATTCCTGATTAATGATGCTATGTTGGTTTTTCAAAGTTCCTGGGGGGGACAGTGGGAACTCTGCAGCAAACTGTGTTTGAATTTTTACAACGGCATCCAGGCCTGTTAACCCGGTCATAACACCCCTGGCACAATTTAAGGCAACCCTTGGCTGGAAGGTAACACCATAAACAAGGCAAAAAGAGGGACATGACACCCATTGCCGACCATCGTGTACAACAGTGAGACTGGCTGCAAGAACATGGGTTGTCAGCACAGTTGTCCTCATCATCGTTAGAACAGTGATAGAAGAGACCCTTCACACAGCACACACAAGTCCCATAGTCAATCACGTTCTGGGCCGAGCAAAGGCACTGCTTGTCACAGATCCAGTCTGATGGCAGAGGCCTCGGGTAGGTGCACTCCTTACATTTGCACTTGCCACAGTCCTCACACCTGTAAGCGTGCAGGCCCAAATCTTCCTTACTCAGGGGCTTAAGCTCACCTGGCTTGAGCTCAGATTTGGGCTGCACCCGGATTATTCCGTCACCAACAGGCCCCGAGAAGGATGGTCCTAACAGTCTCTGTTCAGAGGAGCTGCTGCTGGTACTTGTCCTCGTACTGCTCCGTGACCCTGAGCTGACCGTGCTGATGGACCTGGACAGAGGGGCTCGCGCAGAAGAATGGACCTGCGAGTGCTGGGGCCTGGGAGGCTGTCGGTGCTCAGGCAGACCGTGGAGTCTCTCATGTTTGTGCTGAGTGCAGGGGCGAGGAGCAGGCTTGAGCCCAGGTCTTGGGATGACAGTAGGCCCCTCGGTATACTCATTGGTGTTTCGGATGGCTCTGATCTGATCCAGAGACAACACGTGTACCTGCTGGGTGAGGGCGTCTCTGAGGTCGGGCTCTCCACGCTGCCTGCCACCATCACGGGGCGCCTGCAGCAAGGGCTGTGACCCGTTGCCACTCTGAGCTCTGGCCTCCATCAGGTCTTGAAAGTGTGGTCACTCCAGTAGGCTTAGAACACATCTGAACTCCTGCAGAAACCAAGAGGAAAGAGAACTGTTGACATTCTTGAGACACTTCCCTCTCCACCCACCTGAGTTGACTCTTCACTTCCCACTTCCCCTAGAGAAACAGGATTTGACATGGAGTGGTGATGGGGAAGTATTAGAATAGCCGTATGATCAACGCATGTACCAAAAAGTAGAAATTATGGCTGGGTGCTGACAGTTCTGTAATCTCGTGATGTACAGCAACACAAAGCTGATCTTTGTTTGAATCACTTAAGTAACAATTCCTTATTCAAATAAACACACAATTTGGAAGGCTAAGGTTCAATGTTAAAATTGCAAGAAAGTAATGTTGGGATATAACGTTGCTACCAACACTTTCAAAAGTTGGATACCTTTTCAAAATTTGAAATAGGTTTAAATGTATCATGGTCATTTTTGTCTTAAGCATCAATAAATGCATCTAGAAAATTCTTTCTTAGCTCTTACTTTTTGCTTCTACCTCAGACACCTGAACTATGATTTATCCAGTATTCTGTAACTTTTACAAATCCTGTAGCATAAATATGACATGCAAAAAGCAAATTGCCCCTCCCCAAGAACACTTACAAAATTTTACAATCATGCCATTTTTACAATTAATTACACAGTAGCACAAAGTCATAGAATTAAAAACGAACCAATTCAAATACTTTTAGGTGGGAGAAACACATTAGAACAAACTTACACAACAAGCAACAAGAAGACAGGAACTTATATTCAACACTTGAGGATCAACCTGATATCCTAGAAGAACACCTTAGAGAGAGCTAAAAGGTTGCTCTATTTTAGAAATAAAGTATGTTAGAATCTTAACTTATTTTCTCATTTCAAAAAATAAATTGACAACATAAACCAACTGGTAATAGCAGGAAAAGTGTTTTAAAAAGGAAAACAGGCAAAAGTAGACCTTTATCCAATCTCCGCTTTTTAGAAAAGCGGGCCAGAGCGAACAAGGCAGGTGACAAACGACTCCCAGTTCGGAACAAGGCTGAACTGGAAACCGGATCTGCTCACCTCCAACAGAATGGCAGACAGCAACACCGCTCTTTGCTTTCACTCCGTTTATCGCCTCAATAGGCGCCCCAACGCCGTCCCCAGCAGGTGGGACACAGCCGGAACCCCGGGGGACTTTTCTTCTGGCGGACTGACGCTGTCCAGGGGCCAAGCTGGCCCCCCTGCTTACGATCAGACGCACAGACGGGCGGGGGCCGCGGGCGCCTCCGAAAGGGACGTGTCAAGAAACGCAGGAGCACACTTCCCCCGCCTCCCTCTCCACAGCTCAGATCTCCCCCAACTCATGAGAACTGCCTTGCAGCCCCAAGAAGGAGCCACTCCACTCCCAGGCAGAGGTCACGCAGCCCCCCGCACGGCGTTTCTGCAAAGGCCCTCGAACACGGGGCACAGGTTTCCCACCCCGACGCCGCAAGAGAGCAAGCCCAGCCTTAGACACGCTGCCAGGACACGAGTCTAACCCCCGCGCACACAGCACTCCACGATGCACTGACCGAAGCAGGCACTGCCTGTAATCTGCACACGCCTATCTCCTTTGGGTCGAGAGAAAAAAGGTAGCATATTTCCTGAAGTAAAAGAAAAATTGCATTTTAAAGAAAAGACATTTTCCAGGGCTCCACTGCACACGCCGGGCGTGCAGGATCTAGATCCCTGGGCTGGAAACTTTCGGCGCAGATTTGCTTGCGGTAGAAAGTAGTATCTCTGGGAGGAGAAAAAAAAAAGTTTTTTTTTTTAAAAAAGTGATTTCTTCTGATCCCCGGCCTCCTTCTTCGCAGAGCCCCCGCCCCTCTGCCCCTCTGCGCTCTCCCAGTTTCCCCCTCCCCTTTGAAAGTGCTTTGAAACCCCATTAAGAACAGTGTGTGATCAGACTAAGGATTAGGGGGAAAGGACTTCAGCACTAGGGTGGGGCAAATCCACACAGAAACCGCTTTGTAAAAACCGCACAAGACTCTAAATTAAAAAAGCAGCAGCAACAACAAAAAAGATGATAAAAAAAACTAGCGTCTTTCGCCACCTATTTTCAGGTAATGGAAAATGATCATGACCACTTGATGACTTTCTTCCTGCGCTGGGTCAGCCCAAGCTTCCAAAAATAAAAAAAGTGTGACCCAGGCTGACCACGGAGAACGGAAAAGACAGAAAGCTGCACTTCCGAACCACAGAGACCCGGCGCCAGGCAGGGCGACGCTCCCACCCGCACCGGACTAGCCTCCGCGCTCACCGGGCAGAGGCGGGGGCCTCCCTCCACCCGGCACCCTGCAGTTTTTTACACCCTTGGAGTCTCCTGCCCTCGAGAGGCGAGCAACCCTTACACCCCAACCCCACCAGCGCCCCCGCCTCGAGATAGCCTCGCCTAGGACTTTGCCTTCCAAAGAAGAGGAACAGGTTAGAAATGCGGGCGCCTGCAACGGCGACCTAGAAAACACAAAGTGTTTTCCCTCCCTCTCCCGCTCTCAGCGCCGATTTCGCGGCCAGTGCAGGGCTGGGACCAGACTCGAGGCGAGTTGTCCTCTGCCCCAACCCCCTAGGACGCGGGCGCACGGGGTCGCCAGCCGGGTACACGGCACAGGGCGCACGCAGAAGCCCCCGCCGAGGCAGGCCGAGCCCGAGTCCAGGGCAAGTCAGATCCGCGGGCAGCTCCTCGGATCTTCGCGGGGAACCTGCAGGGTTAGAGAAAGGGAGGCTCGGGGAGAGACAGACCCCACTCCCGGTCCGGCTGCACCTACTCCATGTTGCCCACAACACGGCGCCAGGAGGGGACGAGCCAAACGCGCCTCACCGTGATCGCGGCTTTGCAGCAACCCCTCTCCCTTGGATTCTCTTCTTTCTGCGATGTGCAAATAAATCCAGCCCCGATGCAAACTTTTCCCCCCGTCTTCCCAAACTCTGTCTCAGTCCAACCTCCGAGCAATCGGCGGGAGGAAAAAACGAGAGGAAAATTCGGAGCCAAATCCACCGCCGATGAACACTCCGGGGTTCGGGGCTGGAGGCGACCCCCCTTCTGGAAGCACACGCGGAGTATTTCCTCTTTTTTTCTCAATGAACAAGAGGCCGAAGCACCAACTGCAAGTCCTTTTTCCCGGCAGATGAGCGAATGAGAAAAGAAAACGGCCTTACACAGAACGTAAAGCCAGATCGCCAAGTGGTGCGGCCGCGGCCGCGTCGCAGCGGAGGCGGCGCGGGGGCGCGGGCCGGGCCGGGCGGGCGCGGGGGCCTGGGCGCTGCGCGCTCCGCCGGCCCCTCTCCTCCGCTAGCGCTGCGGCGCGCAGCTCTCGGCGGTGCAGACTGGGCGTTGTGGAGGCGCGGCAGCCAGGCCGAGGCGGGGGCGGTGGGTGCGGAGGAGGAGGAGGAAGAGGAGGAGGGTCTGGGGCCCGGCCGGGGGCGGGGGGGGCTCGCCGTTGGCCTGCGCCCTCGCCTTTCCGGAGGAGGCAGGGAGCTCTGCGGCGGCCGCGGCAGCAGTAAATGGCGTCATGTGGATCCGAGGCGGAACAGAGCAGTTGTTGTCCCAGAGGATATATCGCATCCGGTCCCAGCTCATTGGCTCCGCGGGGCTACATTCACTTACACTCCAGCGCCCGCCAGCGCTCCGAGCCGCAGGAGGCATTCAAAAGGGCAACCACGCCGCCCCGCGCGTCCCCAGGCCAGTCCTGCTGCCCGGGCGCCGTCACGCGGGGCGCCTGCGGGGCCGGCCTGGGCACGGCGGGGTCAGTTTATCTAGTTTCAAGGGGACACTGACCTTAAGGTCTCCCCAGAGGCGATGAGGACGAGCCATAAGCTAGGGCTGACTTATGGAACTTTTTCCTCGCCACCAGGAAAGGGGGATGAACATTTAAAACTAATCCGGACCATGCAGTGTTAGCCTTAAAAACAAGTTGCAGGTTTTAAGACTTTATCTGGAATCCATTTCAAGTATACCGCTCCCCTTTTCTGTTCCCCTTCGCCGAGGGGGCGACGGAGGTTGAAGAAGGGGGAGGGGAAGGGGAGCGGGAAGTGAGGTGGGAGGGCTATTGGTTTATTCTTTGTCTACTGGATTAACCCGATTATACACCAGGCACCAGCACAAACCGCCTCCCCCACCTCCGAGCCTTGTACGGGAGGAACGGAATGCAGATTCGACTTTCAAGTACCTTCTGCTCTTGCTGGGATTTGCTTTTGATTGTGTCGACTTGTAGTTTTTAGGCTTATTAGAGTTTTATTTTTTAAGGGGGGTTCTCTATGGATGGAGGATTTTGAAGATCTTCCTTACTGTATTGCTTGATACAACAGCTGAGGGAAATTCTACAGTCTAAGCCTTTTAAGTTAATTCAGTAACACACACACACACGATTACTCAAGGCGACGACACGGACTTCCGAAATGGGGGGGGGGAGGGAGTTTACTGTTTCACTGCATATTTCCTACTTCGCTTAACCAGAAGAGTCATCCTTTATTTCCCACTCTCCTTGCCAACCTAGAACATTTCTCAAGATCCTATTGTCCATGTCGAAGGTGGACTGTATTGTCCCACTTAAAAAACATAAATATAAAGCTAGTAAATACAAACATATGCACTGCTCTAATAGCCGTTCTTTTACTAAAAAACGTGCCTGCACGTGGGAGCACTAGTGGGAAATTAAAACGCGCGCATACACACGCCTAATGTTGCATTCTATCTGATGACTTACAGAATGCTTTTACTTTAGAGGGAAGTACCTGCTTGTACGGTCTAAACTCGTGAATAGCACCTGCGATCTTGTCCCTTTGCCGGGTAAGAGTCCTTGAAGCAGTGCTAGGCAAACGTGGCGGTTGGTTCCTCCAGCTTTAGCCCAATTCACTCACAGCTACCCTGGCACTAGCTGCCTTCTCCTGAGTTCTTGCTCTAGAATATCCCCGGCGCGTTCCCTGCCTCGCTGCGCTCTCGCCCTGACTTCTCCATGTTTCTCTAGGGCGCTCCTCCTTCGCCAGGGTTTTGGAAGTAGCGATGGCAAGGGAAGTGGCATGCGTTATTTCCGGGCGCTGGCCTACGTTCCCCCACCCCTCGGGTGAGGGTGGACGAGGCTACGTCGGCCTGCTCCGCGGCGTCCCGGGGGCTGCGGGCGCGGGACAGCTGGGCCTCTCCGGCTACCGCCGCGCTCGCGCGACGCCCGAGTCCATTGAGGCTCCAGTGAACGCAGGCGCCGCTGCACTTACGGCCCATGCGGCCGCCAGGGGGCGCCCGCCCGGCGCTGGGCCGGGGCTGCTTTCTTCCCCAGCTCTCGCCGCGGGCTGGAGGGGTTGCCTTCCAGAACATGCGTTAGGCCGGTTGGTTTAAAATGAATAAAAAGATACTTAAAACGTAAACGATACAGAAGGTAGCTTTCCCTACCACCTCCTCGGACACATTTCGTTTTGAACGCGAGACGAGGTACTTCCCAGCTTTTACCAAGGGGAAAGAGCTGCGGTCAAAGCCGGGTTGTGCAAGGCTAGCGGGGAACGTGCTGCCCCTGTGAGGCCAGCAAGTCTCTCGAGCAGAGCAGGTGAAAGAAATGCCTTCTCTTCATCTCCTCTGACCCCTACACCCGATGGCAGCTTTTTAGGAGACACTTGTGCCCATGCTGTTCTCCCAGCGCTGCAGGAGCTTTGCAAAGACATGTCGTTAGGGATCAAAGCATGAAATGGAATTTAGATCAGCAACTTGCAGCTGGTTAGAGCACCTTATTTTTTATTGAGTTAATGGGAAAGAATCTAGGAATTTAGATCTATCTTCCATGAAATAGAAGGAATTCCATGTCTTCTGGCTCACCCCTTCTCCCCCCACAACTTCCAGTTTGCTGGCTGGGAAAACATTTAACCTGTAACTTAAGTACAAAATAAACACAAGAATCTGTTGGATTCTATAATAATTTACTCCTTGGTCTTTACTTTAATTACTGCAACTATTATTATTTTCCAGACAGTGAAGTGTATAAAGCTACCATTTTGTGCCTCCAAAGTTTACTTAGCGAGTTATAATCCAAAAGAGAAATTGTGTTTATGTGTATGTGTGGTGCATGCACAATGAGATGTCTAGTGCAGCTATTGTAATGTGTTTTCAAATTGATTCTCATGTTACATTCTAAAATTATAACTGGAATTAATTTTTGAAAATACTTCAGAATTATGATAGAATGCTAGGCAAAACTTCACAATGAAGCCTACTTTCAAATGTGTTATAGGAAGTTCTAGAGAGGCAACCCTGATGCATGAACAGGTATTACCATTTGCCTAATGCTGAAAAATGCCAAATCCATGGAAATCTATGCTGCACCAATACTCACCTCCAAGGTCCTGGGATTCATCAAGTAACATACCTTCCTAGTCCTTGCCACAAGATGGGACTCTGTGTCACAAACTTGGGACCTCTTATCTCTGGCTTCTTTTTATATTTTGCACTCATTTATGTTTACTTCATTTTATAATTATAATCTCAATTTTTAAAAAAATGAGGCAGTATATAAAATATGTGAATTTTGCCTTCTCCAATCTTCGGTAGAAGGTACCTTCTACCAAAGTGTAGAAGGTATAGAGAAAATGTAGAAAAAATTGCATTTGCTCACTGGTGTAAGCTTTGGATTTATGTTGTAGTAATGGGAGAATGTAGCATTTAACAACTGTAGTTTCAGTTTCTTTCTGAGATTGAGCAAACCCCTTGGCTTTACTGGGTTCAGTCTGACTTTTGATAACCAGAGAGAAATCTTGGAATGATATGATACATTCTTGAGACAAAGAATCGCAATTTGGTTATTTTGTTACCAAGGCAATCTATTTATATATTAACATTTAAAAACAGCACAGGACATGACAGTGTGTGCTGCTTCCGGGAGTAACAATTTGGGGCTTTCAACCATTATTTCTCCTTATAGTCCAATTGCAATAGTAAAATTAATTTATGCATGGATTCTTCAGGGACCTTCCTGTGGCAAAGGGCTTTGCAATGACTGACCTTTTGATTTGGCGGCCATGACTCTTGTCATTTGACTTTTGAATTGCTTTGATTTCCCAAATTCTGTTGCTGTTGCCTCCAGGAGGGAGTTGGGAGTGGCTGTAACAAAAGATGCAAAGGAATTCAAAATAGACCTCTTGAGTTCTTATCTAGATTGCTTGGAGGACTGGGAACAGTTTATCTCTGGATCTAACCTTCTTTGGAGATGTTCTTTATCCCTAACTAAACTTGGGGAAAAGCTCTAAGGTTATCTCAGGGTAAGAGGAGTGGTCTTGAAGAGTCGACCTTGAGCTGGAGGCTCCTGTGGGTCTGGTCTTTTTCAGAGATCTTAAACTTTGGAATCCACCTAGTGGTTTTGACTGATTAATTAATGAATACTCCTGCTAGATTCATGCACATTTTTACTACAATTTACCCAAAGTTAGATGTGGACTGAAGTTCTGCTAACAAAGTGAAAACAGAATTTCTCTACTGGCCAACATGATTTTTCTCATTATTTTTCCCGTATATTTGTCCCTTGACCTAAAGATCAAACTTCTTCCCTTGTAGGACTGATGTGTGCAGAGAAATTTAATCAGTGAGGAAGCTGCAGTCTTGCATTGCCTTTCCCTGAATAGCCTTAGGTTTGTTTTTCTGTTTGTTTTTAACATTTGATCCCCTTTGTTCTGGAATCTTTTTAACCCAGATGCTAAAGCGTCATATAAGTGAAAGTCATGAACTGAAATTAGTATTTGGATGTTACTGGCCAAGTATAGTAGCAGTAGGAAGATTTTAGCCTCTGGATAAATAGGAGGTTTTGGTTTTACGCTTCCCATTATGTGGACACTTGATCAAAAGGGCATAGGAAGTTCAACCTGTTCTCTAAGGAAGATGTAGTCAAACAGATTCCACTGAAGCCATTCTTATGGTCCAGATGGCACACAATATCAAGGCTGCTAGCCAGCTCTGAATTAATCTCCATCAACAGATCAAGTCTAAAAATGTTCAAGTTGGTAAACGGACTATGATTGCATGCAGATTTAGTTTGTTTGTTCCTTTGGACAGGAAGTGTTTTGAAGTTACATAGAATCATTTGAGAATATTGTGGGGTTATGCAAAACAGCTTTTTTACACATACTCTGTATTGGGTGTAACTCTAAAGGACAGAGTACTCCAAGGATCTGGGGAGCCTATATTAGGGCTGTCTTGGACTTCTTTCGGACCTGGAATTGAAACAGAAAGGTTCTTCACATCTCGTTCTTAAAAAAAGAAAACACTCTGATCTTTGTAAACATTAGATACTCAATAAATGCTTTTCAATGAATTCATGAAATCAAGAAGTATAACTACAATAAGTGAATATTTTTCCAGGCTTAATTTTGTAAAAGCAAACTAACAGTTTTTGAATTTTTTAATGACAGAATTTGAGTCATTCTGCTGCCCTGGAAATTAACATTGTGTTTTGCATAATTGTTAGGTAGTGACTGAAACAAGTTTGTTAAGGCAATAATTTTTCATAGGTGAAGCCGTAAATATTTATTAAGTTAAAAAATAAACCTTTATGGAAATTTTATGTAATTGGAAAGAAAGCTATAGGGAACAGCCAGCACTATACTATATAATAAAGAAATTAGCAAGCAGGCTGATGACGGGTGGGTAGAGAACATAGATAAAAGTAAATTCTTATGAATTTTTTACTTTGAAAAGTGCATTTGGCAAAAACTATGACACATTATTAATCAAAATTAAATACGAAACTGTAATTTAAAATAAGAAGTTAGCCCTTAGTTAACTTTCAAGAGCACATTTTAAAAATAATTCAAGGAAGCCACCAAATAATGGACACTGTTTGTGAAAATCCCCTTGCAATTTTGAGAAATATTCTTCTCATGCTCATTTTACACGACAGAGACATACTTGCATTACACCCTAAAAGCTGCTAAAATAATGGCCTAGCAAAATGAGAAATTAGATATTCAAAATCATTACTATTTTCTTTTTTAAAACTGTAATTCCTAACTGGAAAAGATGCTCCAGGTTGAACTTTTAAATATCGTAATAGGTTCCAAAGGCTTTGGGTGTTGAAGAGATCTGGATTTGGATTCAGTCTAGACCACTTTGGGCAAATCCGATCACAATTCCCCGTTGCTTACATTCTCTCCTAGCTTCACATTACTCCTAGAATAAAGATCCAAGTCCTTCACACAACTTCAAGGTCCTATGGGGGTCTGGCCACTTTCCACTCCCCACCCCCCAGCCTCCTATTACACCATACTCCCCTGCTTTCTACCCTGCAGCTTTGAAGACTACTTTTCAGTTGCTCAGAAGTACCTCCCTCCTGCAACAGGGCCTTAGTACATGCTGTTCTCTGATGCACTTTTCTGGACAATCCCTTTTGCCTTATTAACTCCTGCTTATCTGTCAAATCCCTGTTGTCATACTCTCAGGAAGGCTTTTTCTGACCTCTTTGACCAGGTCAAATCCCCCTTTTTCTTCTCATGGTCTTCTCCAATGCACCTATTTGTGGAACCGAATGATAATTTCATTAATAACTGTCTCCTTCACTGAATTTTAAGCTCCATGAGGGCTGGAATCCAAGCCTGGTTTTGCCTGCTGTTTTATCCCCAGCACTGAAGGGCCTAGTACATGTAAGGAGCTCAAACATTACCCTTAACTAGGATGAATAAATACATGACTGAAATAATTAACCTTTGTTAGCCTCTGTAAAAGAGGGGCCTAGGGTTGCTGTGAAGATTGAGTGACATAAAGCATCTACAAAGCCTAGCATATGGGAAGTTCTTAATAAGTAGCAGTAGTAATTTCAGTTAAATTAGGTTTGGTAGTTTATTCAGTAAAATTTGCTGCTTTGCCTCCATACTTTCAAAAAGTTTTAAACTTAATTAGTAAACACAAATTTATTTTATGTATCTATTTGTTTGTACTTACATGGGAATAAAAATTTAGAGATTTAGAACAAGTTTTAACTATATTTAGCTACATTCAGATGGTAATAGACAATATGTCTATAGAAACCTTAACCTTACATTGATTTTTGTTTTCATGTATATCTTTTTCAAAGTAGGTAAAGCATTTTAGTGAAGAAGGGATCTATGTATTGGATATGGTTGTTTCTAACTAGAATGTCTACTCATTGAATTATTTGTTCAAGAAATCTAGAGGCTTGAGAATGTGAGTTCCCCTTTATTTGAGAGTGACTTCAACATTGAGGCTATTATCCAACACTGAATTTAAGTGTATATTTTTGGGATGGAGCCCTGTGTCTGAAATGATGTTGAAGCTCTATCCCCTGTCAGAAGGAAGATGTGCATTCACTTACATTAAATTATGTAATGGCATAGGTAGGTATTTGTTATACACTAGAATCCTGTGATATTTCATCATTCTAACTTCTTTGGGTTATTATGATCCTATAAAGGTAAATTTGTATATGACTTAGAATGAGAATAATAGTCAAACACAATTCTTAGGTTTAGAATCTTGTACTACACAAGTCACATTCTCTAGCATTCTGGGGAAAACACATACCAAGTGCTCCCTCTTATTTTAGATCAACATGGTGTGGCCTTCTGGGGGCAGGATTCCCGTTTTCATGGCCATAGCCTGAGAGCTGTGAGCCTCATCACTTTGCTCAGTGGGTTTGAGATGAGAACTATCTAGTTTCTGACTGCAAGAAGCCAGTAATCTAAATGAGGAGATGAGGCAAATAGTCATGCAAATAGTAGAAAGCCATTTAGAGACCAAGGGACTCTAAAAAGTCAGTTTTCACATGTGTGCTATTGATACTTGAGGATTTTTTGGCCCAGCAGAGTTCAGGAAGCTCAGAGAGGAGGCAGACCCTGAACAGGGCAGTGGACAAGTTGTTCGATCGCATTGGGCCCTAGCTTACAGACCCTGTCACTCTCTCATTTTGGCAGTACAAACTTTAAGTGGTTTATTAGGAAGCTAAAATTCTCTGCATACCAAGGGTGTGGGTGAAAAAGACTTTTATGTTTGTAGTACTGTAACCTTACAGTGGAATTCAGATAAGACGGTTCTAGACAGAACCTGAAATATTTTGAGTTTGAAGAAAGAATCCTAGGCCAGGCATGGTGGCTCGTGCCTGTAATCCCAGTACTTTGGGAGGCCAAGGCAGGAGAATTGCTTGAGGCCAAAAGCTTGAGACCAGCCTGGGCAACAAAGCGAGATCCTTGTCTCTACAAAAAATTTTAAAAAATCAGTCCAGTGTGGTGGTGTGTGTCTGTATTCCCAGCTACTTGGGAGGCTGAGGCAGGAGGACTGCTTAAGCCCAGGAGTTGGAGGTTACAGTGAGCTATGATGACACCACTGCACTCCCTCCAGCCTAGGCAACAGAGCAAGACCGTGCCTCTAAAAAAAAAAAAAAAAAGAAAAAAGAAAAGAAAGGAAAAAGAAAGAAAGAAAGAATCCTATAAATATATATTCAAGACATCATTGTGGCATTTCAACCTCAGGCAGGGCCAGGGTTTGGAAGTATAGGGGAACAATTATTTTCACGTATTTGACATCCATTTCCCAAGAACCACATACAGTTGATAAAATAAGTTGTTTTTATTCTGTACCTTCTCAACTACTTTTCAGGTTATTAGTCAACCACAATACTTCTGAAATCTAAGGTAATGCCAAATATTCTCTGTCAGCCTATGGTATCTGAGGAGCAAAGGGCCTCTTCCATGTGGTAGTTAACAGCATCATGGCTCAGCAGGTGTTATAAATCGAATCAACTGGGATCGGGAGGGATTTAGCATGCTTTCAGTAATAGAGTGGGGATTTTACCAAAAATCTCTAGTATACTTTTATGACCATTTTCCATCAATTTATATTGAGTACTTTATGCTCCAGAATCATCTGAAAATACCTGACCTTGTTCTACTTTTTTTCTATATCACTGCCCCCCAAATGACAAATGGATTTATTTATTTTTCCTGAATTACATGCTCACTGTAAGAAAAAAAACCCAAACAATTCATAAAATTATGAAAACAAAAATCCTACTCACAGTTAATATTTGGTGATTATTTACTTTAAAAATTCTACATTGTTAGTTATTAGATTCCAGATATTTGAAGGTTTGAGGACAGGTTGTTTTCCTAGAATAAGTAGTGCAGTGATAAACGTTTATTTATACATATTTGCATGTTTGTCTTTTCTTAGGATACATTCGTGAAAATGGAATGAGTCAAATTTATGCATATTAAAATTTCTGATAATATTGTTAATATGCCCCCTAAAAGATTATTCCAGTTCACCTTTCTAACCCTAGTTTTTGAGAGTGACTGTTTCCCCAAAACCCTGACCAATAGTGAGCTTTGTCAAAATTTTCAGTCAGCACCTATCTGGTAGACAAAGCAGAATATCTGATTGTTTCATTTTTTCTTTGTTTACTTCTGAAGTTGAGCATATCTTCTTATATTTATTGGACATTTGCATTTTTTCTGTGAATTCAATTTCATATCCTTTTCCCATGTTTTAATTGAAGTGCTTGTCTTTTATTTATTTTTTTGGACTACCCTATTTTAAAGTGAAATATTCTCCCATTTTCCATTTATCTTTTAAATTTATTTTTGTTATTTTTTTGTTTTGTGTTTTGCCATACAAGATATTTTCAATTTGTATGTAAACTCATGTCTGTCTATTTTTTCACTTATGGTTTCTATCTATGTTCAGTTGCTTAAAACAGCTTCTTGGCATCCAAAGTATAAAAATATTGGTCCTTCTAGTACTTTTATAGTTTAACATTTAACATTAAGGACCAAAATCATTAGGAATATGACTGGTATAAATGATAAAGCCATGTTGCTTATTGGCATACTCACAAGGCCAAGTTTGATGGATGGATAAGTTTGGATGATGAAAGATAATAACAGAAGATGATCCTGTGTGAGATTGTGGTTCAAAGCATGACAATTCTGGCCCCAAATGCATTTTGGTTTGCTAAAGCTGGCAAATAAAAATACAGGACAATCAGTTAAATTTGCATTTCAGATAAACAACAAATAGTTTCTTTGTATAAGTATGTCCCCTACTGTATTTTATCTGGTAAAACAAACTAAGAAAATAAATAAATAACAATATAGTAATATTTGAAATGAAAGCTAGAAAGTGATTATAAAATTTACTGATACCTTACTTATTAAGATACTTAAGTTACTTAGAATATTTTTTTTTAAAAAATTTTACCACCTTCTAAAGATGACCCGAATTCTTACTTCATTCATCTCTACAGAGGGATTCTTTTAAATGTATGGTGCACATCTACACAACAAAATACAAGTGAGAATTGAGCTTTATCCAAGACTTAACATAAAGGAATGTTATTAAATTTTTTTCAAATAGCAAGAGTTCTTGTGTTGTTATCTAGATCAGTGTTTCTCAACCCTGGCTATACATTAGAATTACATGGGGAGATTAAGAAAAACCAAATGATAAGAACGTTCACTTGGAGTATGATTTAGGTTGATCTGAAAGCAGGCCTTGTATAAATTATTTAACTTCCTAGTGCCTTAGTTTCTTCACCCATGTAAAGTAAGGATACAACTATTACCTATGTCAGAGCATCGTTGTGAAGTTAAATGCATAGTGCATGTGGAGTTTTAGAAGAAGTCTGATTTGTAATAACTCTTCAGTAAGTGAAAGTCATTATATTATTATAACTTGAAACCATAATAGGGATTCACACCTCACCAAGAGGAAGAGTGGAAAGTAGACATCAAACGAAGTGTGGATAGATGAAGGTGGGTGCTAGAACATGCTCGCACCTGCTTGCAAGAGCTGATTATGCACATCTCTTCCCGTCTCCACATTTAGTGATGTCAGTTTTGAAAATTAGCCATAGTGAGTGTATTTACAACAGAGACATCCCCAAACACTGAAATCAAATTTTTTTTTTTTTTTAACCCCAGGAGCCAGTTATTGACAGTAGAGGCAGCCGACAGGGAAGTCTTAGAAGACACTAAACATTATTACCTTTACTTACTTTGTGGTTTGGCCTGAGCTTGGGCCTGGCCAGTCATGGCATCTCTCATTCATGGAACAGTGGGTTGAGCCTCAGGTCCCATGGCAGACCTCACCTGGCTTTGAATATAGAATCACCAGGATATGATTGAGCTCTCAAATAATCTTAATTCTAAGCCTTGTGGCAAGTTATTTAATCGCTTTCTCAAAATCCTAAGGTTTTGTGAGGATGTGCCAAGGGGCACAGGATGCTACAGGATAAACACAGTCCATCTAACTTTATTTCAATTTATGTACATGCTTAAAACACAGACGAAAATAAATAAATAAGTAATAATAATAAAAGTGCACTTAAGGCCTACTTTAGGTCAGTTTGGAACTGTCCAGTTCACTGACCTTCACGTTTGTTGAGTACTTAGGTGGAAATGAATGAAAAGTACTATAGCGTCTCCACACCTCAGTTTCCTCATTGAGCAGAACAGGGTGGTTGTTAGAATGAAATGAAATAATGATGTTAACCATGTGGTATTTGTAGTTAGTGCCCCTATTTTAGGAAAGTTTGTTGGGTCGGTTTATGGCCTAGGAACTCAGAGGTCAGTAAGCACCCGACTCAGGGTCTGAACTTTGACCTCGGGGGTCAATAGCCCTAGGTGCTCCCTAAGAACACAAATCCTAAAAGACTAAACATAGATAGAGCTAGAGAGTCCCACTGCCTGAAAATTTATTTTGGCTGATTTCTACAAAAATCAGCATTTGTTATTCAATTTTACCTTTATTTGACTTGTTTAAGAAACAGTAAACATTTTCTAAAAATGATTGAAACATTCTTCACTGATGGAATTACATTGTCTTTTAAAAAGGCAGCTCATATCATTATGATAATTCACAACAGATTAAAAATGTGCAACATTGTTATTCTGGATTTGTTTTTTCTATGAATCCATGTACAAAATCATGCATTTTTTAAAAACTTCAATATGACGCTTTTAATTTCTTAATTAAAAAACCCCAAACCACAATTTTACGATTTTTGCAAGAAAAATAAATCTCAAAATACTTACCTATACAGTTAAATTCAACCAGAAATTTACATTTTCACAAATTCTCTTCTTTGGAAGCAGCAGACATGTAAAATCATTACATATTGTATTCATACTGCATGCACATAAAATTGACTAGAGACCCCAAAAGTAAGCTCTTGGGAACCCAGACTTTGTTCCAAAGAGGGAAAACAAACCCTCTTTGTCTGAATATGTGAAAGGTACCAAAAAGAGAGTGAAAACCAGTTTTCCTTTTGTAGGAGAACCAGCAGTGGAAGAAAAGATCACTTCCTTTGTAGACACTTTATGGGTTTCGGATTCTGTAAACTTTGGCATGTAACTTGATCCCAAAGGTAATGAAATCCTGTTAGACTTTCTCTGCCCTCCTTCCTACTTCCATCCCTCTGGTTGTCTCACCTTTTTAAAACTTGATTTGTATTTGTATACATGTGTGATCCTCATGTCATTGTTTGGCTTTTTATGCGGGCACTTTTCACCTACATCCTCTCTCCTTCCCTCATTTGGCAGCCAGTTGGACTTCTTCCTGCCTTGAATACCACATTCCCTGGTTATTCAAGCTCAGTCATTAGCACCCTGTCCCCCTACTAAAATTATGAATGAAAAGCCTTGTTGTTCTTTACAAATAACTCAGGCTGCCTCAGTCAGTCAAATTCGAATGGAAGTGACTGCCAGACAAAGGGGCAGGATGATGGACAGTGCTCACAGCAAGTCATCAATGCCCACAGGAAGTTTTTTAAGCCACAATATAGGTAGAGAGGCTTGGGCGTTCCTGGAGGACAAGCCTACAGAAGGGGGCTGAGAGCCGGGTTGCTCTTTGTGTCTGTTTGGATCTTAGAAAAAACCTGCACGAAGCTCAGAGATAACAATGTACAGAGTCAGTTTTGCCCTAGGGAAAAAAAAAATCCGTCCGTGGAGACATCTACACCTTGCAGCAATTCTGGTTTGAACTGACACACACAGACAAAAGTGAAGGCACCAACCATTTACTCGGTTTTGAATGCCCAGCGGTGCAAGAGTGGGTTACACACTTGGAGCTGCACAACTCCCTGCTGAGAAGTTGCATTGTCTTGGGCCCCTCTTTCACAACGGGGGGAAAAGGTAATTGACAGCCCGATTGTTTGGCCGAGACCCCTGCTGTTTTAAAATCCTGGAAGGCCCCAGTCACACGTTGTCAATAACAGCGGACGGAGGGGAGGAGTGAAGAAGGGCTGTTCAGGAAACAGTTTGAGCCCTTCAAGTGGACAGGCCTCAGTGACTTCTGCACTCTGGCTGCCACAAGCAGCTCATTCAAAAATAACCTTAAAGTAATAAATCAAACTTGTTTCCTGAACTATACAAGGAACAGCTGGTTATTTTTCCTCACTTTTTTTTTCAAAGCCAAAGGAAAAAAAAAAAAAAAAAAAAAACCAGGAGATTTTACTACAGGAAACCAAGCATGTCAAAATTTGGCAAAGCAATTTGGATGATTTAACAGTCAAACGCTTTTCTTTTTAATGTTAAGCTTTCATCAGTCTTTTTTATTTAAGCTTTTCGTTTTTTTGCATTCTGTTTGCTGCAATTAGTGCCCCTTATCTGTTCCCCTCCTCCTCTGGAAAGGAAAATGAGGCTAGTATCTTGTTCTTAGAGTATTTGCTGTGTTATTTCTGATGTATCGGTAGAGTAGCTCAACTTATTTTCCAGGTAGAATTTGGTTTTTTCCTGAGAGAAAGTTTGCATTTAGAACTTCAGCTCTGCATATTTGTTTCTCCTGAGATCCATATATTTTACAGTTCTGATGACAAGGCAGTTTTTCTTCAGTCTATTGATTTAGGAACCCTGAACCAGTAGTGCATACGCTGTAACTGAAGTAGTCTGGTATTTTAAGAAAGGACATATTTCAATTTTTCTGTCTCCTTGGGTGTCTGTTTGTGCCTGTCTTTGTGCCTTTTTTTGTGTGTCTCTTTCCCTTCTTAAATATGTTTGCCCTCCAGACTGGAAAAACCTGTCAACTTCTGATTGACTTTACCAATAATTAAAATACAAGCATATATAAATAACATGAAACAATTTCCGTCTGTGTTGATTACTTTTTATCTTTGTTTTAATAGATGCCTAAAATTTTGAACAGAAATCATTTTGAATGAAAATGTTTTATGATCAATCAGGGTGTGCATTTTAGAGATTAGCTTTTCACAACTTGTGGACATCTAATATTAAGAAAGAAACGTATTTCAGGATCTGTCAGATTTTGCCATACTATGTCTATTTGGATCAATTTAAATATAATTAAACTGTCAATCTCAAAATTAGGTATAAGGTTACATAAAACATCTCTTTTCACAGGATATTTTGATCACTATTTAATGAATTAAAAAAAGAATTGCTGGTCACAATTTAACAGTATATGAGAAATTACACATATGAGATATTGTCCGATATGTATGATAAATTTATTTTTCCCCATTTTGTAGATTATCCATTTGTGATAAAACACTTGTAATGAAAGGTATGTTTACAGGTAGATAACAAAATTCAATTTACGGTAGAATTAGGTCATTGTAGGCTTCATTTTCTTTTGTATGTGCAGTAAACGACAATGCCAAAAGAGCACAAAAGAATCCATCTTTGTGCTATATAGTTAGACTAACTCACTTTACGTACATATAATGTTTTGGCTGATACAATTGTGAATCCAGCAATGGGTGTGGTTTCCATATAAATGTTTCTTCCATATATGGTGGATATTCATACTGAACCTGTTTTGATGCAACATTTCTTCACTTTCAGCATTTTAAGCTTAAACATGTGAAACGTGACTAGATGGAATTCCTTGAGAACTGTATTAACACGTTTCAAAGAGTTGAATTAACAGGTTAGTACCACGTCAGAAAAGAGTGTTCCTTGAAAAGTTGCACAGTAATTATATACACAGTTCCCAAACAATTATATAATAGAACTCATAATTCCTATGTGAATTATAATATAAAATGTTATCTTTAAAATATATAAAATATCCAGTTCTATAGATGATTCATTTCTTTCTCATTATGTTCCAGCCTTTTGTTTTGCTGAGAGGTGCTGAGGAATGGATGAGTTAAGCGGACCCTCCTGCAGCCTCTGCAGCTCCTACCCTTGGCCACTGCGGACTCTGGGCCATAGTAGGGATGAGACAGCAAGTGTAGACTGGAAGTGTTCTGCGCAGACTTGCTTTCTGGCCTCCCGTTCAGCTGCCAGTCTCACAGCTTGCCCTGAGAATGGACTTCCTGTGCTGTCATTTACACTCAGTATCACACTAAGCGCTCTTTGTCACTCAGCCTTTGAGACAGAAGGGGGCGAGATAACAAATCTAGACTGCTTGTGTTGACTTTGTGGATAAAGTACAGGGCTGGAGTCAAGAACCCTTAGTCTTATCCTGACTCTGCCACTGCCTTTCCTGTGACATTGAGCCAGGCTTTTGACCTCTCCATTCCTCAGTTTTCCCCATCTATGGAATGAGGATCCCTATGCTGGGCTCTCTCATTGTATCATAAAAGTGTGGTTATTGAAAGATTTTTTAAATCTTTAAAGCCCTTAGCAAAAGATTAAAAAAAAAAACAAAGAAAAAAACCAAATAAAATGACCTTTTTCTGCTCTTGGGAGATGGGAAGGAAACCATAGCTGACTAATTACTCCTAACTCTCAGAAATAATTCTTTATAATCCTGTAAGTAGGGCCTTTCCATTCTACCCTTGCAAGTTTTCTTTTTTTTTTCTTTTCCTCATCATTTGCCTTTTTGCCCTCTTTCTTCCTGCAACATTTCCTTTCTTTCTATGTAGGAAACCACAGCACCATTCTGTGAGATCAAGGCGCGGCGTAGGCATTGGCAAAGATGAAGAACACCTCTAGGAGGTTGTTTCCAGAGTGCATATGCAGAGACACAGAGACAAACAAAGAGTGCATGCTGAGGGACAGGACTAGGTTGGGAGACACAGGACAGACCACGGAGGCCTCGGCAAATTTACTGGGTTCAGAAATATAAACTCACAGAAACAGCTACCAGCTGGCTAGGTGGGTCTCTGGGCTCTCATGGGTCTCTGGGTCCTGGGAATGCTAATTTTGCAAAGAGATGAGGTTGGATAGGGGTCAGAAGCTATAGTGAAATTCAGGATTCTCTCTATGGAATGGGATGGAGTGTCTCTTCTGGTGATATCTACGGCTACATTTTTTTGCTTATTTAGTTCAATTATACAAATGGATGGAATGTAGCTTTCTCAGGAAAGGGATTTTATCTCCTACTTCAATTCAAATTTGTAAAATATTGTGAGTTTTAAAGAATGCATTTTAGTATATTTCACTTTTAAAAAGTGAAACCACTCAACCTTGAGTGGTTGAATCTTATTCCTGTTGTTTTGTTTTGATTTTGTTTTGTGACCAGATTGGTAACATAAATTGTAAACCAGAAATTAATTCACCTGGTTTTCCTCATCACAATTTAAGAAAGGGGATTTTGTATTCTGATTTGCGTATTTGTTTTTCCAGACGCACACATTCATTTACATGTGTTTAGATTTTTCATTTGGAAGGCAGTGATATCATTGCAGTGTTATATGCTTTGACCTTCTGTTCAAACATGGTATTATATGGCCTGACATTGTGTTTATTTCACATTTCCTATAGAACACATTGTATATTCATGGATATTTCATGCTATTTTGTTACCTGTAGATAGGCTTCTTTAGTATGATGTCATTTTAAAACAAACAAGCAAATAAACAACTCCTGCACAGGGATGTATGTATTTATATATGTCTCTTCATGTAGGCATACACATGTGTGTGTGTGTATAATTTTTTTACAAGAAAGGTATGAAAAGATGCCTGCTTATGATACATATCTGAAAGAGAGATAGGAGAATATTAACTTTTAAAGCTTTTTTTATTTGTTTCACTTTGTACAACAAACATGTATTACTTTCTTAATGAAAACATTAATAATGTTTCAATATTGACTTATTAAAAACAGTTAAAGAGAATATTTAGCAGTGACAAATAATATTTGTATTTTACAACGGTTTTGTCAATCTTGATAAAGTATCTAAAAATCCACAGAAGAAGACAATCTCTTTTGTTTTTAAGAGCACACATACCAAAAAAAAACCCACAATGGTTGGTGCTCCCTCTGCTGGTTTCCCTGCAACAGTTACCTGGGTGATTTGGGAGGATGAAAAGACAGCAAACAAAATTAGGATGTTACTTTGGTCTTTATACACCATTGTTACATACAAGTTTTATCCCTGATTGGTAGTAGTAAGTGTCAGTGTAGTTTCTGAAAATGGATTCTTTCCTAACATTAATAGTGATGCTGAAGTTGGACTAGATAACTATAATCCTTTTTAAATTAATTTTTCCTTTCTTGTATCATAAAGTAGGACTTAACACTCAATAATTCTCATTTTACTGGGAACTGTGGGGTGGGAGTTAATTTTATGTAACTAACTCTCAGTGGCTCGGTCTAATAATAGTTATTCAGCTATTTGAACATCAAGTTCATGCTAGTAAGCAAAACTGATGGTGGGAGTGACATTATTACTGGACAAATTTTTTTTATTAAACACTTTGTTATATCATTATTTAAGTCTACATCATCCTATATCAAAGATATTTGAAAATTGCTCAGTTAGTTTAATTTATCTTGATGTCCAAACTACAATTAAAGATTTTTAGAATTCATTGAATTCATCAGTTTGCTCTCTGGGAATCCTGACCTTCATGGATCAGATTATGTTGATCCATATATAGTGTTCATTTAACAAATTCTTGTATTAAATCACTCCTAAATATTTATTATATTCTGTATTATAGTGTTATATTCTGTGTCTTAAAGGTGCTTAATGTGAAGGTTCTGTCTTACACTTGCAACTCCTTCTATACTAGCTTTTGCCTTTAAGTAGATATCAGTTAAGACATGAGATGATAGAATATATGAAACTATTTCCTGAGGGAAATAATTTAGGTTGAGTATGAAATGTCTGATTTCCTCAAGTACGAAGTTTGGCAGTTGATATCTCTGACATTTCACTTTGACACTTCTTGTTTTATGTTCATTGTGAAGGTACATCTGTAGTGTTTCAAATGCACATTTTGGTTTGTGATTATCTTTCACATTTTTTTAAAGCAACTTTTGTGAAACCATGGATAAGTCAAAAATTCGTGTTATTTTCAAATATGAGTTCCGTCATGGAACCAATGCAGCGCACACAGCTCGAAATAGCAATAAAGTGTTTGGGAAGGATGTGGCTAATGAATGCACAGTACATTGATGGTTTGAGAAGTTCTATTCTGGTGAGTTTGAGACCAAGGTGGACAATGATGAGCTGAAAGCTGTAGTGGAAGTGAATCTATCTCAACCTATGTGTGCATTAGCAGCAAGGTTTGACGTTACTAGTCCAACAATATTGGACCATTTGAAACAAATCGGCAAGGTAAAGAAGCTGCATAGATGCATTCTGCATAAATTAAATGAGAAATTGTCTTGTAGCTTGCCTTTCTTTGCTGTCACGACATAAAGGCGAACATTTCTATACGGTATTGTTATGGGTGATGAAAAATGGATTATTTTTGACAATCACAAGCATTCAGCGTAATAGTTGGATAAAGATGAAGTGCCAAAATACAGTCCAAAACCGAATATTCATCCAAAAAAGCTAATGGTGTCTGTTCGATGGTCCAGCGCTGGTGTTATCCACTACAGCTTCGTGTAAACCTGGTCAATACATCACAGCAGATGTCTACTACAACCAATTGGACAAAACCATGAGATTGCTTGTGATTAAGCAGCCGAGATTGGGCAACAGAGACAGGCCAATACTCTTGCAAGACAACGCTGGACCACACACAAACAATGCTGCTCACACTACAGAAGCTGGACTTGGAAACACTCTGTCATCCACTCTATTCACCAGATCTTGTACCCACTGACTACCACTTCTTCCAGGCTTTGGAACACTTCTTGTAAGGAAAGATATTCAGGTCTTAACAAGCTGTGGAAAATGCCTTTCGTGATTTTGTTGCCACTCACTCTCTAGGCTTTTTTGCTGCTGGCATAAATAAGCCACCATTAAGATGGCAAAACTGTGTCAGTAGCTTAGGTGCATATTTTGATTAATTGTACTGCTTTTTGATAAACTACACTTTTGATTCAAAATCAAATATTTCATATTTAGCGACCTAATATGTATTTTCTGGAGCTCTGGAGACTCTACAAGCTTTTAAAGGAAGCATTTTTAATGGTAGGTTTTAGGGAGAGGGTTTGTAGTTAGATAAAATAGACCAGAGGAGGGGTCGCTTCTAGAAAATGGACAGCCTCGTTGGATCAGGGGTGCAGAATGAGGAGAAACCCAAGCAATGCAATAAGCAGTGAGGGGAGGTACCGTTCAGCAGGGAAGAACAGGAACTGTATTTCCTTGACTGAGAGCTGCTGTCTTCTTAAAAGTCATTTTTGCGAACAGTGCTTGCAGAATGGTAAAGCAGAAAGAAAATTACAGGGTAGAAGGCCAGATCTCCTAAATCAAACTTACTCATCACTGGTGTGTAAGATACTATCATAAGATCATTTTAACACCCTGGAATACACCAGTAGAGCTTTAGGCAAGCAACAGTTAACATCAGGGAGAGGCAGTTTCTAATAGAAGAGATCCAGCCATGGCTACCAGAGTTTAGGTGTGGGATTTCGAGGCTCTGGAAGGTATAGGGGCAAAAATGGGGCTATCCCTTCCTTCTCCATCATAAGGATCATGGCTGACACCCTTATAATAAAGACAGGTTAGCAAGAGAAAAGCATAACAAATTTATTTGAGTATAGTTTTTCATGACATGGGAGCCTTCAGAATGAAGACCCAAAGATACAGGGGAAACTCCATTTTTATGCTTAGGTTCAGTGAAGTATGGACAGCCATTTAGAAATATGATTGGACCAAAAGTGTATAATCTAATGCTAATAGACCGGGTGGGGAAACTCAGCAAGGGCTGTCTGTTCAGATTTTTCTTGGCTTCTACATATAACATTCCTTCCTCCTGGGTATGGCGCAAGACCCCTCTGAAATGAAGGTCTTAATTTCTTTATGGTCAGCTGTTACATACAAAAGCAGGGGGAAGGTTAGAGTAATACGTTTAGGCTTTATGTCTGGCTTTGGGGAAAAAAAGGTTTTTGTTTCTATGGCTTGCCTCGGGGAGAATGAAGGGGAAGAGATAGGAGGGCAGGAGAAAGTCAGAGAGACTTTTTTCTTTTGCGGCTTCTTCTTAGGCCTTCACTTTGGAGTATTGTTTTTTGAGTCCCAACATTCCCAGTTTGAAATTTCCCTTAGAAATTTCATAGCCCAAAAATTGGTTGGTGGATTGTGTCATAGGCCCTTGAATCGGTCAGTCCCGATAATAGGCCAGTCCAGTTAAACAGCTAAGAGTTGTGTCTCATTTCAGGCAGCGGTGTTACAGATGGGCTTCCGTGAAAATCAAGCCTCTGTACAGTGTGAGCAATCAGATATTTACTTTGGTTTATTGCTTTCTGAGCCTCAGCAAAAGACTGTGGAGAGGGGAGGCTGTGGAGGGAGTGTATTGAGGGGGCACAAATTCTTGGATTCCAGTGCTGGAGGACCTGGAGTAACCAGGCAATGAATCAAAACAAAAACAGCACTCAGTTCCTAAGGCTGGGCTCATAGGTCAGGAGGATTCATGGTAGGATCCCTGCTCTGGAAGGTGGGATAGGAACAGTCACAGATAAGGCTGATTAGATACTGACCCCAATGTACTGCTACATTCCTTCATCCTGAGTCTGGAGAGGGTTTTTCACACACATGCAATGTGGGTGCATGTTCAGTTAGGACCTAGAAGCCACATGGATAACTGAACCCAAGGGGGAATTTTAGGAGATGTTGTTGGATGGGAGGTCATGACCCTTGCTTCTCAAACCATGATGTATTGCCTAATGCTTACTTAGCTGGCTCATAAAGTCATTCCGCATTAGAGGTTGGAGATTAAAGAAACAAGAACACTCCTTCTTCAAACAACTTTTACATTTACCACCAGTACCACGTAATTGTTCTCTAATTTTTTTATTTATTTGTTTTCAGTTCTGTCTCTTCAGATAATATATTTTAAGTTTCCTAAATGCAGGACTGTTTTTTCCTTTTTTTAAAAGATCCTTTACATTTCCCCAAGTGCTTAACTTAATTTTCTACCCAGATTATTCTAAATGACAGAGCTATTAGGGGATTTTTTTTTTCAATGATACTCTATAGAACTGTAGTGAATCCACTGAGTTACTATTACATGAGGGTGGGGGAGGGAAGGGATCTTTGATTTTACATATTTGGCTTTTGTATAGTATTTTCCCTTGAAGAAAGAATTGCCCTAAAAATTTTAGAAAACGATGAGTACGTTTTGCTGATGAGGATCAAATTGATACTTGGAAACAACTGAATGTAGGGAACTTTTCATAGAAGGCCTACATTTCCAAGATAGGTTATTTACGAATTGATTTTTTAAAGAAACTGATTTCTTTATGTATAAATTCTTTATAAATTTATTGATCCTATATGAAAAAACTTAAAATTAATTTCTTTTCTTATTTTGTTCATGATAGCTACTTTTAAAACTATGCCTCTTATTGTTAGAAGAACTATTAGTCAAAAATTACTCATCTGTTCTTAAGTCTCCTAGTCTAGGAAAAGCAGTTTGGAAAGGGAAAACTTCCTCCATATTCCCTAGGAGTTCCACATGGAATGGATTATATGTTTTGATGGATGCATGTTCCCCCCACCCTTGGACCACATCAAATCTGGCACTAAGCAAAGCATTAATCTAAATAAGGTTAGGAAGCATATAAGATCTGGTGGACTTATTTCAGGCCCTCTTTAACCATAGCTACCTTTTAGTTTTATTTATATTATTTGAGAAAAAGAAAAGTGAATTACTTACCTTTTTCCCTGTCCTCCATCCCCTTCTGGGCCAAAAGAGTAGAGATCCTCCAGACCCACACTATTTAATACAGTAGCCTGTATGCACATGAGGCTATTGAGCACTTGAAATGTATTGAAATATACACCATATTTCAAAGACTTAGTACAGAAAAAGGTAAAATATCTCATTTTTTAAAATGTTGATTATATGTTGAAATATTATTTGGATGAAATAAAACATTATTAGAGTTAATTTCACCTGTTTCTTTTTATTTTTTCACTGCTCAAAAATTTTAAGTTACACATATGGCTCACATTATATTTCTATTGGGCAGAGCTTCCCTAGACCTATTGGTCTTAAACTTTCTTGACTAAATAACAGATTTTTCTGAGAATCTGATAAAAGCTCCATAAATCATAAATATAGATAGATACTGTCAGTTCTGCTATATCCAACATATGTGTCCTAAGAAACATTGTGCTGTGCAAAATCATGCAATAGAAACCACAGGGCTAGGATTATTATTAACATTCAAAAATTTTCTCATTGATACATAGGGCATACAGACATACTAAAAAAAGCAGAACAGTTTTATCCATGGTAAATGGTGAAGATATATTAAATATGTCAATACTACAATAAATAAAACATTTTACCTTGAAAAATACCTCGCTTGTTTGTGCAGTGGGCACTGGTGACAACTGCTCTCAGACAGAAGCACGCCTGTCCTGTCCCCACGCCCGCCCCCCAGTGTACAAGAGAAGACAGAAAAAGAATGAGGAAAAGAGAAAAAGTACAGAGAACACAGAGGAAAAGTACAAAGTGGACTAAGAGGAAAGAGGGGAAAGTTAACGGGCAGGCGTGTGGCCATGTGTGGCCAGTCTGTAAGGTTGCAGCTCTTGAGTTAGGGGAAGGAAGGTTCTCTGAAATCCGATAGGAAGTTGCAGTGAGGGATGGAGGGATGTGTCCTCACTGTCCTGGGGAGGTGTGTGCATGTGTGGATTCCTGCATCATTCAGTTGGGTGCTGTTCTCTGTATTGGCCTAGTGATGAGATTGGCAGATGAAATTGGCATAAGCAAATGCGAATCTAGCTTTGTGCTAAAAGCTTTCCTAATACATCAGTCGCATTAGAACAGATTTGCATTTTCAGAGCAAGCCTTATAGCAGAACTGACTATAGACAGCACACACAGAGGTTCATGCACAACCCACTTTGGTGACCTCCAGAGCAGAATGTCAGAGCAGGCCACACATTAGGCATTAATGCAGGAATGCCAGACTTAGGTTTTTCCAAGGCCTTAGGGTGACAAGGAATTATGAGAACGGGAGTCTGGTGACCTATTTGTGGAGCCCTGAGTGGATATATTTATGGTAGGGGAGGGGATCCGTGGCGTTAGGAAAGATGTGTTCGATTTTGTGGGCAAGGAAGGCGGATTCATTTAGCTACCAACTGGGAATGATCTAGCTACCCAAGTCTTTATGTTCTATGCCAAAGTTGTCCAGGAAAACCCATTTGTGAATAGTACTATCAAATGGTCCCAGTGATAGTAAATGAATACTTGGCAAGTAGGGAAATTCCAATAGGTAGCAGAGAAAAGGAGCAGATGCTGTTCCAATTTCCTGCTCTTACTTGTTCTGGGATTTAGTTGCAATTCATAGCATCTGGTTCCTGTGAATGTACAGAAATAGGCCCAAGTCCCTGTCAAGGGTAGCGAGTTGAGAGAATCTTTGAGTCCTTAAGAACAGTGAAATAACTTTGAAAATTAAATCAAACCACTGAAGGTGGGTGCCTATTAAACATAATGATAATGCTGATAAGACAACATTTATTGGGCTCTTGGTATACACTAGGAACTGCACTATGTAATTTTTGTGGACTATTTTATTTAATGTTCCTAATATTTTGAGGCAGGTTTTATTGTTATCCTTTCTCTCTGTTTTTTTTTTTTTTTCTTTTGTTTTTTTTTTGATAGAGTCTTGCTTAGTAGCCCAGGCTAGAGTGCAGTGGTGTTATCATAGCTCACTGCAAACTCAAACTCCTGGGTTCAAGCAATCCTCCTGCCTCAGCCTCCTGAGTACCTGGGACTGCAGGTGCGTGCCACCACACCTTGGCTAATTTTTTCTATTTTTAGTAGGGACTGGGTCTCGCTCTTGCTCAGGCTGATCTCAAATTCCTGAGCTCAAGCAATCCTCCCGTCTCAGAGTCCCAGAGTGCTAGGATTATGGGGTGAGCCACCACACCCGGCCACTTATCCCTTTTTGTAGATATAAGTAACTCAGCCAACATCATACAAGTGGCAAGTAGCAGAGTTGGAACTTGAACTGAAGCAGTCTAAAGTTGGTGTTTGCATGGGTGACACTGAACTCTTTGGCCTTACGAGTTGTATTACTGGGGCCTTTCATAGTCTACTGGGTACGTATCCCCATACTGTTTAAATTTGTTTTTTCAGATATCTGGTTTCTTATGAGTAGACTAGAAATGGGAGATTTTAGAAATGAGAGCAGAAGACCATCCCTCCTTTCTGCCCACAACCCCCCATCCCTGATTTCAGATATTACATGCCTTGACAATGTCATTTCACAACCTTTTTGTCTGTTGTGTTAGAGGAAATAAGAATATACATATGCAAATGAGATTTCCCTAAAGAACTCTTTTTTTTTCTTTTGTTTGAAAGAATCCCTGTAGGAGCACATTTTCTGTTATTACTGGACAATAAACACCCAGTGAAGGTGTCCTTTCTCTTCCTTGGATGCCTCTTCAGATTTTCATAGAGAAGAAACATGAACCTGATTTGCTGTCATGAATCCTTTGCCCGATTTCCCCAGAGTTCTTGCTGGTTGCACTTCCCAGGAAGATGGACCATTTGGGAATACTCAGGGGAGACTGTTAGGTGCAGCTGCTCTCCACTCCAGTACTGGCGACTGCTCAGTTCCCCTGAAAAGAATATTGCTACGTGGCTTCTCAAGTCCTGTAACAGGACTGCCAGCAGCCTCAGCCGGGGGCCCAAGGAGAGGAAGGAGGAGGAGGTAGAGTCTCCGTTGCCACCCCAGAGGTATCTTCCTGCCCTGAAAGCATAAAGCAAACGTAGTTCATCCTGTAGTGCTTTGGATAAAAAATAAAAGTGGTGGGTGAGAGCTAATCTTTAATAAGGGAGCATGCTGTTCTGAAAAATATGATACTAATAATTTGTGATAAAGGTTTGAGTTCTTAGTGAAATAAAGTTGATGGCCATGTATTTGTGATCTCAAGCAATTAGGGCAATTAAGCTGGCTGGTTCCTTTTGAGTCTGGGAAAGTGGTAGCATTTCTCTCAGAGGCTGAGTCACCCTTGCAGTCTCGATAATGAATTGAGGTGTTTCTTGACTGCCCTGGCATTATCATTCATCTTGTCCACAGCACCAGGAAAATGCTGCGTTATCCAACTCTGCCTTTGACAAGGGAAAACAAAAGCTGGTAATGGAATTGGAGGAACGATTTTCACTTCTGACCTGCTTCCTCATCCCCTCCTGTCCTTTCTGCCTCTCCCACAGGCAGATGTGTTCATGCTTACATTTAGGCGAACGCCCTGGGCCACGGGAAGACGTGGAGCAACACACTTGTGTCTGGCAGTGTGAAGCCCTGCAGCTCTCAGCACGTGTCCTTACAAATCATCTCGTCCTCATAACAACTGGGTGGGGAAGCGACGTGGGCTTAAAATTTCTTCAATATCTAAATAATGATTGGCTCTATTTCATTCTTTGGATACAAATTTTAAAAATACAATAATAGCTCTAGCATGATCCTCCCACCACCCCAGAGCATTGTAATGAATGTGGGGGAGGTAGTTTTCCAGGTCAACCTCTGTGTACACTAGAGAAAATAAGCTATCATGAGCTGCCATGCTAATTTAAATTCATAGGGCATATCAAAATATGTAATGTAGAAAAAGGCAATGAGTCTTTGAGTATTTATAAAATTTCATTATACATATTAAACATGAAACAAATCAACAAAGCCCCCAGACGAAGGAGAAGAATGTGAGCTTCTGAGGCTAACCCAAAGTTTAGGGCCATGTTAGGGTAGGCAGTTTATGGGCTTCATTTGCTCCTGGGGCTTTCCAGTAAAGAAGTGCCTATTCCCCAAAGAATCCTGCAGTCATGGGTATCTCTGAAAATCACAACTAAATTGAATGTTTGCTTTTAAAAAACACAGCCTTCTATGAAAAAATAATTATGAAACAATCAGGAAATTTTGAACACTGTATTGGTGATAAGAATTGTTATTAATTTTTTAGGTTATATAAAGGTCTTTTAGTTTGCTAAAAAAGTCCTTATCATATATAATACTTTAAAAATATGAAAATATCTATATATAGTTATATATATTTAACACATAATATAATCATACAGTAATATAATATGATCATAATTAACATTTAATTTAACATATTTTGTATTATATTATAAATTTATTTACTATGTATTTAATATACATAAATTTTAATGAATGCTATCCAGGTTTGCTTCAGAGCTATCCTGGTCCGTGTGTGTGGGGTTGGGGGACAGCATTTGGGTGGTGTTGGGATGAAATAAGATTAGCCATGAATAGACAGTTGTTGGAGCTGAGTGATAGACACAGGATGGTCAGAAAATTATTCTATTTTCATATGTATATTTAAAATTTTCCATAATAAAAGGGTTTTTTTGATGATAGACAAAGATAATTTTAGTATATAAATTTGGAACAATTTCTCTGAAAGAAATTAGATCATAAATCTACAGTAAGAAAACACTATGATACTGGCATAGTGAAAACTCCTCTATATATGATAACAGTTCCAAAATGGCAACAATCAACAGTTTAAAAAAAAGATTTTAACCTTATTGGTAAACAGGAAAATACAAATTAAAACAACATTCATTTGACTGGGAAACTCAGTAAGCCTGACATTTCCAAGCTTTGATAACAATCCAGAAATCAGTAAATATCATAAACTACTACTGTGTGCATAGATTGGTAAAATCATTTTGGAGAAATGTTTGGCAGTATACACTAAATTTAAACTTTGAATCTTCTCAAGAGAAGAAATTCTTATCCTTGGTATATGCTCCAGACAAATGGAGAAATTTGTTGTGCATAAACAAATGTGTGTACAAAAAAAATCATGGGAGCTATATCTGTAGCCACCATGCTTATAATTGCCAAAATCATTGGGAAGGAAATAAAAAGATCCTTTCATAGGCAATTTTTTCCCCCAAACCATTGTAACATTCTGTATAGGAAAAACGAAATTTTTTTCCTACTCTACTACTCTCACTCACAATACTTTACTGCTTACAGTTGTGTGGAGTTTTATTCCCCTACACCAACCAATTCTCCAAGACCAAGTGAGTGTCTAACAATTCAATTCAATTCTGTCACTAACTGGAGTTCGCACACACCCCACAGATTAAAGGCTCTGTCCCACTAGACTGCCTCCCACTTCAGAGGCCAACTCTAAGTCATAGGTCCCCAGGTTACTCCCAACTCTTGTCTGACTTGGCTACAAATTAGAGGTTCTAATGACGCCCTCCCTCAGGTTCAATAATTTGCTAGAGCCCCTCACAGAACCCAGGAAGACAGTTTACTTATATGAAAGTGGTCAGAATTAAAATGGAGTCACGGCTGTTATGAAAACCCTGACAAATAGAGCCTGGGAAGGCCATGAAGAGAGGGTTCTCACGCTTCTTTGCCTGATAACAAAAAAAGACTCTACAAAAACCACAACCTTGCACAAAGGCCAACACAACTTTATACAAAAAATACTTCTGCAAGGACTTCTGCCAGCAACCGCCTGTCCACAATTGGATTGTTCTCACCCTTGTTACTTTTGCAACCAAGAATAAATATTTCAAAACAATTGTAGAATCCTCATATTTTCCTTTAAAAACCTTTGTCTTCCTTTACCTCCCTGAATATGCTCATGGTTTACTGAAGCATGCGTATTCCCATTGCAGTGTTCTATTCCCAAATAAATATCTTTTAGAGAGCCTCTATCTGTTTGTTATTTAGGTTGACACTATTGCCGATTTAGTACAGAGGATATTTTAAATAATAAATATGAATAGTCAGATGAAGTGGTACATAGGGCAAGGTCTGAAGGCATCCCAAGCACGGGGAGCTTCTGTCCCCATGGAGTTGGGGTTAGCCAGCCTCCCAGAATGTGAATGTGTTCATCAACTTGGAAGCTCCCAGAACTACTTCCTTTTAGAATTTTCATGGAGGCTTCATCACGTAGGCATGATCAATTATTAAAAACATTTCTACCCCTCTCCAGGGAATAGGTGTGGAGCTGAAAGTTCCAAGTTTCTAACGGTGGGTTGGTATTTCTAGTGATCAACCCTCACCCAGGAGACCATAAAGAGATACTTCATTAGAACAATATTCCTATCATCCAGGGAATTCCAAAGTATTTAAGAGCTTTGTGTCAGAAACTCCTATCACTCAGGAAATTACAAAGGTCTTAGGAGCTCTGTGAAAGGAACTGGTGTCAAAGTTTAAATATGAGAACAAAAGATTCTCCTAGAACCCATATTTACAAGGGTTTTAGGGGCTCTGTGTCAGGAACCAGGGACAGAGACCAATGTATATATTTCTTATTATTTGAGAGTCCACCTACTCGTCTCTGGCCACAAAATGATCATATCTGCCACATTTGGTATAGCATTTATATAACGGATATAGCAATAGTACCAACACAAATATGCCTAACATTTGGAGGCCAGTGTGTAAAAAGGATAAATTTAAAGACATAACTAAATTGTCCTATAAAGCCATTATATATGTTTTCATATTCTCTTGCTACTTTGATTATTCTTTCCTGCCTTCATCCACTCCTATTTGTAACTTATAATAAGCTTATGTAGATATATTTAGCACAGAAACGAGCTGATGATGTGCTAGATGAAGTTCTTCCTCAGACTAGTCATTTTCCATAGGTATTTCATCCTCAGGAGGCTTTAACTCAATCTCCCAATACATTTCATCATCAATTTCAGTATATCATAATACTTATTTACACGAGATAGTTGAATCTTACCAACATTGCCAGAATTACATCTTTTCACAGTGTGATCATAGTACAATTCAGTTTCATTACAGAACAAATCAGTTAGAATTACAGAGGTATTTTTGCTTTTCCTTCCCAACAGAATCAACCCTTGCCCACATACCAGCTATTATTAAGGGCAGACATCATTACAATTGGCCATGACACAGTTATTTCTGGGTTATAAATTAATTGGGAGCAAAGCCAATCACCCCATCTCATCTCACAGGCTTGTACTGAAGCTGGTTTCCATCGTGCGTTATCATATAACAGGGCCTACCTCTTACCTATGGGGAGGACATAGTGGTATTTACAAGAGTTCCTATCCTTTCTCACTGTGCTGTGGGGTATATTTTATTATATTTTGCTCTATTATGGGTATGAGAACAGTCATAGTACAGCTATATAAATTTCAAGTGTCCCCAGAGACTTTCCACATGTTTGGGGAACCTTAGGACTCTCATAGGTGTGTCCCTTGAGCAGCTAGGATAGAGGGCCACTGCCCCATGTCCACTTCACCTTCCACTTGTATTAAATAGTCATGAGGCCTTGTTGGGTCAGGGTATAGGCGCTTTCCCAGCAATAGGTTTTAGCGGCATACAACATTATTTGTTCAGTCTGCCTGACCCTCTTTGTTATATTTCCAGGCTGATATCCATCCTTTGTCTTCCTCCTCTATTTTAATTAATAAGTCTCTTTCCTCTGAATGCCACTCCTCATTAAAAAGCAAACTCAGTTTATCCCAGATTGCCTAGACTGGCATCTATCTTCCCTAAGGCCCTTTTCTGTCTTGTGGGCCAATATTGTTTAAGTCACCATGAATATTTTTACTATTGTGCACTAATAACATGAGTGCAGTTAGGATACATGTTTTGCACCCAAAAATGTTGGGTCCCCCATACTAGGCTTAGATCAGTGGTGATCACACCTAGATATAATTTAGTTTGAGTGTGACATGAGGTCTCCCAGGACTTACTCCTCTCAGGTTGGGGCTGTTCCCTAGGGGAACTTGGATCTGCCACATGATGCTTTCTGCTTTAATTCCATCCAGGTTACATTGTTTTTCCGCCTGTTTTGCTTAATAGCTTTCCATCCACAAAAACAAGGGTGATACATAATTGTGCATTGCATGCTGTGGTATATTGGACATGCTCTCATTATATTTTGTCCATTATAACCAGGGACCTAAGCATTGATTATCGAGGTGTATATTAATAGTTACACAGTGATCAGTCTGTTTGGAGCTGCACACCACATGGTCTGAAGTCCCAGGAGAAAGCAGTTCTCAAGAATTCCTTCCCAAATGATATCTTTTGTAGTAGATTTCACATTTGCCTTCTTCAATCAAAGTCTTTCCATCCGCAGGTCTTAATGCAGCAGCTTTCCAAACAAGACACCATCCCTTCTTCTTGGAACTACCATCCATAAACCAAACAGCTCTTTGTTGGTGGGTTGAGAGCTCTTCATAAGGCTCTGTCTATGGGGCAGTGGTTCTGGCAGCTCTGCAGGTGGTTCCAAAGTTGATCCTCAGTCGGATCCCTCAGCATGTCGGCTGCCATCTGACTCTGTGGGCAGAGTAGGGACAACAGTCCCTATCCTGGCCCTGTTGTGGGTTACTCCCAGTGGTGTTGCCGAGGCTCAGAACCACCTAGGAATAAGGAGGAAGGGCAGCAAGTCTGCTGAGAAAGATGATGCAGAACTAAAAGGAAGAATTTTTATAAAAACTTAACATAACCATCAAATATATATTTAGAGTAGAAACAAGTGGTTTCTACTACATCACTGATTTTTAAAAAATATATATCCCATACTAAGTAACTGCCAATTTTTCCTTTTTCCATAATTTTTCCAATGAGGAAGTAATGCTTTCTTAAAGATATGCTCTTTCTGCTTCTTGAAATTGTTTATTTTATAGTACTTTTTAATTGACACATTTTAGGATTAATTCAGATATTACATTCTCTGTGAAGTCTTGCTGAATCCTTTAGACTGAGTTATTTGCTCCCTCTACTTTTTGATTTTCTTCTGCTTATTTTTTTCCCATTTTACAGCTTCATTCAATTATTCATTTGTTTGTTCAGTAAATATTAAGAATTTGCTTAGTCTTGGTTACTGTGTTATGCATATCTATAACTATTTGTTTTCACATCTATTTCCTCCATTAGACTATTGAATTAAAACTTGGAGGGTAGGACTTATGTTATCCTTTCTTACATTTACATTGTCTGTGGCATTACCTAGCACCTAGTAAATGCTTAATGAATGACTGTTAAATGAATGACATATTGATCTTGGAGAGTTAAATAGCTAAGTTCTAGACAGTTAATGAAACAATCACAATCACTATTTCCAGAAACTTTTGGAGTACATAAAAAAATAGCTCCATCTCTATATTCTTATAATAGAAACAGGTGGCATAAAAATACCAGTTCTGGTTCTGTTCAAATAGGTGGATAAGTAATTTTTTTTTTAAAAGAGGAAACAAACCTGCAAGTTGTACCTCTGTGACCAAGTAATACTATTAACATATATTGAACCTTTACTTTGTGCCAGATAGTATTTTGAGCTCTTTAAATGCACCAACTCAGTTAATCCTCATAACCACCTTATGTTTTTATTTAAAACATTAAAAAATTGAGGCGCAGAAATTTTAAATAACTTGTCAAATGTCACAGTTAGTAAGTAAAGGATTCCAGATTTGAACCCAGGCAGTTTGTCTCTTGTTTGCATTCTTAACTATGATGCTGTATTATGAAGCATCAGAATAATAAAGTGTGCTCAATTCTTCCACATGCTTGTGAACTCAGCTTCACTGCCTGTTTCCAGCGTAAGACGCCAGGACTCAGCTTAGCACTAAGCTTTGGGGTGTGTAGCTGTGTTCTCTCACAGACAAGGAGTGTGTCCAATGTGTCAGGATGATGCAGAAATCTCTGTCCTGTTCATTTTGTGTCTCAACCTCTAATGCCATACATTGATGTGGTCTTCTATGCTTAAAGAAAATACTTGAAGATGTAATAGAAATTAGCCTGATTTGGTTAACATAGACAGCTCCACAGAAATCAAACCTGAAGCCTAGAAAAAAATGAATTTCATTGATGAGCCTCAAGGCCAACAGTGGCCTCAATATAAGTCATCCCACATGAATAGGTAGATATCCAGCCCTGTTTACTCTAAGAATTGTATTAGTTTGCTAGGGCTGTCGTAGCAAAGTACCACAGACTGGGTGGCTTAATTTATTTTTTACAGTTCTGGAGGCTGGAAATCCAACGTCAAGGTGGTTTCCTCTGAGGCCTTTCTCCTTGGCTTGCAGAGGGTCACCTTCTTGTTGTGTCACTACAAGGTCTCTCCTCCGTGCACTATTTCCCAAGCGTCTCTCTGAGTGTCCTAATTTCCTTTTCCTATAAAGACAACAGTCAGATTGGATTAAGGTTCATCCTAACGGCCTCAGTTTAACTTAATTACCTCTTTAAAGACCCTATCTCCACATATGGTCACATTCTGAGATCCTAGAGGTTGGGATTTCAACATGTGAATTTTGGGGAAATAAAATTCATCCCATAAGAGGAATAATTTCCCTTTGTTCCTCACATAGAACACCCAAACAGTAGCAGGCTTGGACCCCAGGCTTTTCTTCTGAAAGGCAGGATGGAACATGAACTTTGAAATTAGACTGCTAATAGTGTAAATCCTGACTTGATCACTCAATCCATTTTTCACTTTGGGCTCTCTGGGCCTCAATTTCCCCATTTGTAAAATCTGTGAAATATCTACTTGAAGATTAGATGAAATAATCTGTGTGTAAAATGCCTGGGGCAATGATGTAGGAGTAAGGTTAGTTCTATTTCCCTCTGCTCAAGAGTCAGTAAAGATTTCTGTTGCTATTATGGGAAGACATTCTTCTCTGGCTCCTGTAGTGGGAATTCAATATTTTCCCAAGGGAAAGAAAATACCAAGTATATTTGGAAGTAGGTGAAATACTACATTTAGGTGTAGTATTAATGGATTTCTAAGGCTTTTGTGGGTTGGACTGGGAACTAATAATTATTTAGAGCCCTTTATTTTGGGGAATGGTATTCCATTTGGGAATAGGAAACAAGGTAGCAGGGGCTAAAGAAGGGAAAGAGATGGCAAGAGTTGGATGGAAAATTAAAAACCAACTAAATGGTTACTGAATAAACTAATACAGAAAAACCTGTCACTAAGACGAAGCAAACACAGGGGAGCTTAAGAAACAGCTATAGCTCATTGGGTTTCAAAGAAAAACCACATGTGGGGGCACAAGACAACTCTCAACTTGACGCTACTGATGGAGCTTGGGTTTACGATATATTGCTCAGACCACCTGGGCAATACTCACTTGCAATTACAAGCCTATAGAATTCGTTAGTGTGAGTCCAGAAAGGGTAGGCTCCGGATAGTGGTGTGCCATTTGAGGGCAGCTAATAAGCATTTTCTGAGCATAATTATTGGTCATACACTTGGCTGTCTTATCTCATCATAGCAATAACAGACTGGATAAAGTATAATTTATAGCTTATTACCATATTTCTTTGGCTTTTAGATCACTTCTAGAAAACATTTCTGATGATAGCTTTTTTTTTTTTTTAAGTATCATAGTGATTTACAGTGGAGCTGCATGATGAAAAAATAAAGGAATAAAGTTAAGTAGAAAACTTTAACATACTGTGTACTGGTAATTTTCCATTACTTAAGAGAAAATGCCACGTTTCTCCCAAACAACCCAATCCTTACTCTTATCACCAATATACATAACATGATTGATATTGCATATCTGCTATGTAAACATTGCTTTAATATTTTTCATTACTTTTGCCCAAATGACCCTGAGTAAATGTAGTATCTGGCACAATGTGCTAGAGTTGTGGCATTGTTTCAAACCCAGTGGCTTTGTTGCACAACAAGGAACGCTTAGCACTTTGGCACAGCTAGAGTTTGTCTGTTTTTTTTTTTCTTAAAAATTTTTTTATTGGAGATTTCACCTTTATTATCCACGAAGCTCTATTGTCTAGTAATAAGACACTAAAGGCTAAAGGGAATCAAACAAACAAGATACTTTTAACTCTTTAATGGAGTAGTGATTAAAAAAATACTGTACATGAGAATAGCACCCAGTAGTTGGCAAAGTATTTTCATTCACCACACACACACACACACACACACACACACACACACACGCCACCTTTTGGGTAGAAGTAGGATTTCATTTTAACAGGAATAAAGCTTACCTTCTGAAAAAGAGGGAATGTTATCCCTCATTATCTCTCTCTAAATATCCTTATATTCACTGATATTAATGTTCAGAGAGAATTTTTTAAACCTCTAAGTCACAGTTGTATTATTATTCCATGAAGGCAAGCTATCTGCATTCTTCCTACTAAGGCAGCTTTCAAGGATGTTTAGATTTCTGTGTTATACCACATGGAGCCAAAGTACACAATATTTTTTTATAGTGGGAAATTAAATAGAAACTGTTTTGACACAATATTTAACAATCCATTTAAAAAATAACTTTTATTCTTCTTCTCCGTGTCAAAGGGGGATGAGAGTACATACATTGAATGATCCTCTTTATGCCTACAAAGTATTTTATTACAATTTTTTTCTGAAGATTTTTAAAAAATAAAAGCTTAGTGAATTGTTTAAAGAAACCTCTCAAGTGATGATCCATAATGCTCATAATAAAATAATTAATTCTTGGAAAAAAATTTTAAAAATATATTATTAACAGTATTTAACCAAGTTGGGCATGAATCTGTGTGATTGGAAAGGTAAGCAGAATTATACAAACACATTGGAAAGACTTATCATCGTCACCACTACTACAATAATCATCTAGAGTTTATCATTCTAGATCCTGTCAAGTAGAACTCTTCAACAGAAGCTTTTTCCCTATAAAAATATCCTAAAATCCTCATAAAATACAAAGTAGTCCAGTTTTACTTCTGCATGAAGGAAAAACTGTTCATCACAAATTTAATCAGATAAACTGAGAAAGAATTTAAATTAGAGGCAATGTATAAGCTGTTATGATGGAGCTGGAATATGATGAGTTGGAAGTCTCAATGCCTTGCTTCTACACTTGACTTTACCACTTGAAAGTTGTTTGATCTTAGGTAAATCATTTAACTCTCCTGCCCCTACCACCCACAGCATTGGTTTCCACATCTGTAAAATGGAGCCTTGATATCTTGTTGTGCTTACTTCATAGGACACTTTTAGGATCAAATGAGATAATCCAAGTGAAATGCTGTCAAAAGTTCCAAGTGTTACGCAAATGTAAGGGGTGGTTATTATTTTTTGAGTAGAGGTGAAAAGTTTGGCGGACTTGCTAGGAAAACCTGAGTCCAAAATCCTGTTCTTCCATTTGATAGCTAGGAGGACTCGAGAATATTATTGTACCTTTTTTCTATATCTCTAAAAACGAGGTAAAAATACCTACTTCACATATACAATACATAAAATCTTGAAGAAATCCAAGGTAGTCAGGTTTTCTTTCTATATGGAGGCAAAATTGTTTGTCACAAATGAAATTAGATAGAGAATGAAAGAATTTGAGTAAGAGGTAATGCACAAGCTCTTATAGTGTTGCTTAAATTGTAAAAACAGTAAAAAGAAAGTGTTTTTTGAACTGTAAAACTCCTTGCAAATGTTAAATCCACTTGTTGACAACTCCTAAATTTTTCTATGGGATTAACCAGTGGTGAGATCAGGCTTGAACAGCAACTGAACAGCACTTTACCTGACAGTGAGCAAATGTCCATATTCCTCATCAAGCAATAGGAGAGAGCCCAGTAGAGGTTAACTGGGAGGTCACCAACTAACTCCATTTGGTGCTGCTACTGGAACTCTCTGTTGAAAGCCAGGCAGATGGTCTAGGATTTCCTTGTGTGAAAAAAAATCAAATCTAGCCAATTAGGAGATGATTTCAAAAACAATGAACATATAAGTGAAAATCTTGAACTTTCATTTCTTTTGACTAACGCAGACTTTAAGAACTCAAAAATGACTTCTATGAAACAATATTCAGTTGTTGATAATATAATTGACAAGACAGTTTCTAAATTTAAGGATAAGAAAATTCTTGCTAATGTCTGTTGATACAGACTTTTTATATTGGTAAATCATTGCTAATGTTACTTTTCATACGGCAAAATTCAAAGGGATTGTGTGACAGATATATTGGAGTAGTCTCATACATTTGCACTAGTTTTAAGCAGAATTACGAAAGCTCCAGTGTTTTCCTGATTGTTTAGTTTTCCTCAAAAAATAGTTCTCATAGCTCTCGGGTTCTGTAATCTTCCTACTTCAGCTCTTTAAACTTTGTGCCAGCAACCTGCGAATTTGGCTTTTAATATGTTTTAATAAATGTTGTGCTGTTTAGCAATAGAAAGCAGGCAAAAAGTCAGAAGACCTTCAACCAGACAGCCTTTTATGGTTGTGAAAATACTACAGTTTCCCCCTCCCCTACAATTTTCTCTGTCTGTTCTATTTCTGATAAAATTACTAAAGTGAGAGCAGAATTACAAAGAACCCGAAAGATTCAAAAGAAGCCCTATCCCTGAAGGTCACTGCAGAAGAGGAGGAGAGATATCTGGGGTGGTAGTCATACCAAATTTCCCCACTTGCTTTTCATGATTCGGCCAATGCAGTGTCCTTGGTGCACTTGCAAGGTGCCCAGTAGAGGGACATCCATCTGAGGTTGTGAGCCACCTGTTCTGCCAGATTAAAAAAGTTAACATGGTCACAGATCAGCAGTTGTAGTGGTGGGAGAAGAACAAATACTTCCTTCATTTTCAAGCAGATTGAGTTGTCCCAAGGAGAGTGACTAAAACAAACAAACAAACAGTCAATGCCAGACAGCATTGACAATTCTGACTAGGAAAGGTATTTCCAAATCAGTCACTGGTTCAGAAAATTTTCTCCAGCAATTGAGGTTGCACAGCAATCATTGCACAGTCTTGTGATAATAGCACTTTAACTTTGAAGGAAACTTCCTTCGATCATCTCATCACCTCAGTCAGTCCACGTGGATTGAATGGGCTGATGCTATTTTGGGATGTTGAAGTGTGTTTGACTGAATCCTAAACAATTAGAGCATTTTATTCCCATGCGTAAGTGATTGTTTCAGAAATGTACATATGAACCAAGGCAAGTAAATGTGACAAATTCCAGAACATTCTCTACAACTACCAAAAAAGAGAAGCTCTTTTTGCTGGGGTTGCTAAGCTGGTAGAACGTAAACCTGGCACTGTTGAAATTCTTCATGTAGAGAGAAAGTGTGCAAGACTAAAGTTATTTTAGAGGAAAGCAAAGTAAGATATAGAAAAAGTGGCTTGAGTCCTGAAGATATTGTTTGAGCACCTGGATCTAGAAATGCCTGAAGTGAAACTAAATTTGAAATTTATAGTTAAGAGAGAGAATAAATTCCCTTTCATTTTTTAACTTTACCAGTTTGTAAGACAGCTTTAGTGTCTGGTTAACATTTAAGAAGCAAACTGGTTTCCAAAGTGGTGTACCATTTTACATTCCCATTAGCCTTGTGTGAGAGTTTCAATTGTTCTACATTCTTGTCAACACTTACTATGGTCTGTCTACTTAATTTTAGTCAATTTAATAGGTTTATCATGGAGTCTCTTTATGGTTTTAATTTGCATTTCTCTGATGGTTACTGATACTGAGTATTTGTTCATGTGTTTATTGTCCACCTGTATGTCATTGTGGGTGAGATGTCTGTTCAGTTTTTTTGGTCATTTCTTTATTGGATTGTTTGTTTTCTTATTATTAAGTTTTGAGAGTCCTTTATATATTCTAGATACAAGTCCTTTAACAGAAATATGCTTTGCCAATATTTTTTTCCTTGTCTGTGGTGTCGTTATTTATTCTTCTAACAGTGTTTTTCAAAGAGCTGAAGATTTTAATATTGATGAAGTTCAATTTATCAATTTCTTTTTTAATAAATTGTGCTGTTGGTGTTATATCTAAATCTTTCCATAATCTATGGTCACAAAAATCACAAAGATTTTTCTTATATTTCCCATAGAAGTTTTATAGCTTTAGATTCTATATTTAGATTTATTATCCACTTTGAGTTAATTTCTACATTAAATTGCAAGTAGTGGATAAAATTTATATTTTTGCCTATGGATATCTAATTACTTCAGCACTATTTATTAAAAAGACTATCCTTTCTACATTAAATTATCTCTGCACTTCTGATTGTCAAAAATCAGTTGTCTGTATGTATAATGGTAGGTCTATTTCTGAATTTCCAGTTTCGTTCTTTTAATCTTCTTGTCTATCTTCATGCCAATACTTGAGCAGCCTCATTATTGGATCTTTTTAGTAAATCTTGAAATCAGGTAGTATTAGCCATACAATGTTATTCTTCCTTTCCAAAATTATTTTGGCTATAAAATGTCTTTTTCACTTTCATATAAATTTTATAACCAGTGTGTCAATTTCTCTAAAAAAAAAAGCCTACTGAAATTTTGATAAGATTTGTGTGTAACCCATTGATCAATTTTGGGAAAATTGACAGCTTAACAATACTGAGTCAGTCTTCTGACTCATGAACGGGAAACTCTGGAATGAAAACCCAAAGATACAGGGGAAATTGTCCATTTTTATGCTTAGGTTCAACAAAGTATGGACAGCCATGTAGAAATATGATTGGACAAGAAGCATATGATCTAATGCTAATAGACTGAGTGGGGAAACTCAGCAAGTCCTGTCTATGAAGATTCTTTTTGGCTTCTCTGTGCAGCATTTCTTCCTTCTGGGTATGGGGAAAGACCCTCTCTGGAATGGGGGTCTTATGACCTAAAGTCAAACAAGGTAGATCAGGTAATTTCTTTATGGCTAGTTTTTACACAGAAAGCTAGTGGGAAAGTTAGAGTAATATTTTTAGGTTTTATGGCTGGCTTTGGGTAAAAGGGGGTTCTGGTTTCTATGACCCACTTTGGGGAAGAGGGATTCTAATTTCTATGGCTAGCTTCAGGGGAGAAAGGGACTGGGAGAGAGGAGGGCAGGAGATCAAAGAAAAACTTTTGCTTCTGAGGCTGCTTCTGACGCAATCATTTTGGGGTATTGTTTTCTCAGCCCCCAAAACAGGATATATCTCTTCATTTCTATAGGTCTTTACTTTTTTCTCATCAGTGTTTTTTAGTTTTCAGTGTATATATCTTGCACATTTTTTGGTCAGATTTATGTACAAGTATTGCACATTTTTTATGTTATTGTAAATGATACTATTTAAATTTTAATTTCTAATTGTTCAAGCTATTATATAGACATGTAATTGACTTTTTTCTTATTGATCTTTTATCATGCAACCTTGCTAAAGTCACTTATCAGTTCTAATACCTTTTTTGTATATTCCAATTGATTTTCTTCACAACCAAGTCATTTGTGAAAGTAAAAACCAGTTTCTTTCCAACCAAGATTCCTTTTCTTTTTTTGCCTTTTGACATTGTCTAGAGCTTCCAGAAAATGCTGAATAAAAGTGGTAAGAATAAAAATCCTTTGTTTTTAATCTTAGATTGAAAACATGCTGTTTTAAATTTTTTACTCAATTATGATGATAGCTATATGTTTTTTGTAGATGATCTTTATCATGTTGAGGAAATTATCTTCTATTCCTAGTTTGCTGAGATTTTCTTTAAAAAATCAAATGGATGTTTATTTTGCCATGTGTTTTCTTTCTCATCTATTAAGATAATCATGTGGTTTTTTTTTCATTTGTTAATATAGCAAATTATACTGACTGATATTTGAATGTTAAAACAAACTTGCATGTCCGGAATAAACACTACTTAGGCATGACGTATCATCCTTTTTATATACTGTGATAGGCTCAATAGTAGAACTGCAAAATATCCTTTTCCTAAATCCCAGAACCTATGACTGTGGCAAAAGGGACTTTCCAGATGTGCTTAAGTTAAGTGTGCTGGGATGGGGAGATCATTTTGGATTATCTGGATGGGTCATAAAAGTACCCACAATTGTCCACGTAAAAGGAAGGCAGAGAGAGGTTTGACTACAGAGAGAAGGTGATATGATGCTGGAAACAGAGATTGAAATATTATGCTTTGAAGATGGAGGAAGGGGCCACAAGTCAAGGAATACAGGCAGCCCCTAGAAGCTGGAAAAAGCAAAAAAAAAAAAAAGGATTTTCCCCTAAAATCCTCCAAAAGGAAAAAGCACTACTGACACTTTGCCTTTAGTCCAGTTAAATTGAGTTCAGACTTCTGACCTCTAAATGTGTAACAGAATACATCTGTATTGTTTTAAGTCACTAAGTTTGTGGTAATTTATTACAGCAGCAATAGGAAATTAATACATATTTTGACATCTAGAAGTGAGGTGCTACTATAAGAAATCACCAAAAATGCAGAAGTGGCTTTGGAATTGGATAATGGGTAAAGGATGGAAGAATTTTGAGGAGCATAATAAAAAAAAAAAGCTACATTGCTTTGAAAAGACTGTTAGTTAGAAATATGGATGTTCAAGACTCCATTGGTGAGGGCTCATAAGGAAATTTGGAACATATTATTGGAAACTGGGTAAAAGGATATTCTTGTTATATAGTGGTAGAAAGCTTAGCTGAATTGTGATCTTGAGGTTATATGGAAATCAAAACTTGTAAATGATGAACTTGGATATTTAGCTAGGAGATTTCCAAGCAAAGTGTTGAGGTATGATGTGGTTTCTTTTTGCAGCTTATAGTCAAATGGGAGAGAAAAGAGATAAATTAAGAGGAGAATTATTAAGAAAAAAATGAACTAGGGCTTGATGATTTGGAAAATCTTCAGTCTATCCAGATTGCAAAAGATGCTAAAATGAAAAGATTCACTGTCAGAAAAGTGTGCTCTTGAGAGTAATCCAAGGGGTGGGTGGATGACTTTTTGCAAGTGCCTTGGAAGTATCAAGAGATTAAAGAAAGTATTCAGTCACAAAAAGGGCTCTTTGAAAAGGTTAGGCATGTGACACATGGATCCTAATACATACACAGGAGAACCACAAGGTTTTTGAGAATGTTATATCAGCAGAAACCACCTTTTATTAAAAGGAACAGAGAGAGGAAGAAATAAAAGAAGGCTGATAAACTCCCAAAATTTTACAGGTAGGAAACAGGGTGATAAAATTATTTAGCTGCAAGCATATGGTACCATTTATGAAAAAGAAAGGATTCAGAGGTTGGAGCTTTGGGCCCAGCGGGTGGAGCCTTGAGACACAGAAGATTATTCCCATGCCTTAACAACTAACAGAGTTTGTTCTGTTGGATTTCAAAATTACTTGGGAATGCTGACTTCTTTACTTCTTCTGTTTTCTCCCTTTTGGAATAGGAATGTCCAAAATTATTATCCCATGAATGTCCCACCATTATGTTTTGGGAGCAGACAACTTGTTTCCTAGTGTCATGGGTACACAGACGAAAGGGAATTATGCTTTAGGATGGAGTATACCTAAAGTCTCATCCATACCTAATTTAGATGACTTAGATAATGAAATTTTGGACTTTTGAGCTGATAACATGTAATTAATTAATGAATTAAATTTTTATTGATACATAATATTTGCGTATATTTATGGGGTATGTGTGATATTTTGATACATGCATAGAATGTATAATGATCAAATCAAGGTATTTAGAATATTCATCACCTCAAACATTTATCATTTCTTCATGTTGGGAACATTTCAAATCTTCTCTTCTAGCTATTTTGAAATATATACATTTGTACCCATTAACCGACCTCTCTTCAGCACACCCTAACACCTTTCTTAGCCTCTTATAACTATTATTTTACTCTCTAACTCCTTGAGAGGATAATATTTAGACGAGATCTTGGATGTGAATTCATGCTGTAATAGGTTGAGGCTTTTGGGGAGGTTGGGGTGGGTTAAATGCATTTTGCAGATGTGAATCTGCATGTGATTTTCAAGGCCTAGAACATTGCATGAGTACTTTCTTCAGTAGGTCCCTGAGGGCTCAGTTTTGAGAAATGTCATTAGCTACTTCAGATTAGGAATCTCTTAAGAATATTTTTTCCCAGTTAAATGTGAAGGCAAGATGAAAACTTAATTAGGAAGCTTAGCCTTTTTTTTTTTTTTTATGCCTAAGTCATTCTATTGCAATGGATAATACCCATTGAGATATAAGGCTGAAAACGCCTGGTCACAAGGACTTGTGGATGCTATCTCACCAGATAGAAACTATATTCAGTTTAGCACTGAAGTGAATGAAAATTCAGAGGTTTTGAGCATATTTAAAAGGAGAAAAAGGCACCTCAAATAAGACCAGGAAACTGAGGCTGTCTCTATTGCAAATTTCTATCTTTGCAAGAAGCAGCATACACATCAGGATGCACTAGATTATGCTGCATTAACAACCAACCTTCAAACCTCAGTGCCTCTTAACACAACTTTATTTCTTTCGCCTGCCACATGTCCTTTATGAGTTGGAGAGTCTCTTCTCACTGCAGTATTTAAGGGACAGAGACTAACACATGCTCCACCTTAACGCTTGCTTCCATAACCACTAAGGAAAAAAGAAACAAACAAAAAAGAATACAAAGGGTAACGTGGAGAATCTCATACTGGCTCTTAAAGCTACCACATGAAAGAAACATATGGCATTTCCATCCACATTCGCTGGCCTACGAAAGTTGCACAGACGAGGGAAATACAATCTTTGTGTTTGCCTGGAAGGAGAAGGGAAGCATACTTACCTTTCAAAATGGCTTTTAAGTATTCTTTTGAGGAGAGATATATTTAAACACTAAGTTTTTAATATTTTGCCGCTTTAAATATTGCTGTTATGATTACACTGACAGGCTCAGAACATGCTACCCCAAAATATGGCACCTTGGCATTTGAAAAAACTGCAGAAGCAGGAAGGTCACTCTGACCTTCTCCCACCATTCTTCCTTGAAGCAGGTCATAAAACCTAGGAAGGTCATTCTCTCACCCTCTCCCCTGAAGACCTTCATGTGACAGATGTCCTGTCCTATAACCAAAGGGAATGCCAAGGAGAATAAACAGGCTTTCCTAAGTTCCTCCCAGTTTATCACCATTAGATATTACCCTTTTGTCTTCCAATCATACTTCTGTAAGACAGTCCATAAAAAGATGCAGATTTCCCTGTTCCTTTGGGTCTTCTTTTTGAAGGCTCTGGTGTAAAGTAGAACTTATATTACATAAATTTATATGCTTTTCTTTTGTCAATCTGTCTTTTGTTATAGGAGTTTCAGCCATGAACCTTGTGATGGGAGAGGAAAATCTATCACTTTTTCTCTCCTACATTTTCTGGCTCCCAATGTCGGGTGGTTGAGACACCCCACTGGCTCTGAAGCCTGAAAATGAGATTCAGGCACAACCAACAAAATGCTGGCAGAAAGGTAGGAGTTTTTACCAAGATTAGCTCTTTGGGATCTGTCTGTATTACTCTGTAGAGAGTGGAAGGTAAAAAAAAATTTTTTTCTTGTCCTTTCCTTTCCAAATTCAGATTACCAGCAGGAAAACTTTTTAATTTTTTTTGAATACTGACTCTTGTGTCCTGTGTGGTGTATGTTTTTCTCTTGTTAATCTGTCTTTTGTTTTAGGTGTCTCAGCCATGAAACTTTGGGTTAGGTGAGAAAAGTACTACTTTTTCTCCCCTACAATACAAATACAGATAGGTCCTTTCTTTCTCTTAGATTTTTGCATAGGATAAAAATACCACAAAAAGGGATTACTTGTAGAACAATAAATATAATCCTTTCTACTGTGTGCTGGCAAATTGCTTTCCAAAAGATTGTATAGTTTATGTTGACAGCAACACTGTGTGTGTATATTTTGTTAGCATTGCATTATCTAATTTTAAAGTCAATAATTAATAATTATTAGGTAACAATGATTACATAACTTGTAAGGCAATGATTATTATTTATAAAATACATTATTGTTTTTAAAAACTGCATATTTTTTATAACTGGTGAGGCCAAACCCTTTACTATTTTATTTACTCATTGTACTTTTTAAAAAATGTTAATTGATCATCCATATTTTTGTTCATTTACCTGTCTGTCTTATCATTTCTTTTTTAACTTTCTAGAGGTTTGTGTTTACTGGCATTTGACCCAGAGTCTTACTCATAGGTAAGGGTGCAGCCCTGGGTCATGGGTAGGAAAACAGGTATGTTACTCTCCCCTCAATTGAGTCTTTGTTAGTTCATCAACTCAAATTCCTCCCACACCCAACCAGTAGTCCAAAGAAGATAAAACGGCTCTGGGACACGATGTACTGCTCTTTCAATTGTCTGCTGAGTCTCAGAGTTGGAGGGTGGGGAGTATTTCAAGTTCTGCCCATTTAGTTCCATAACAAAAAATAAGCAGAGGCAGGAGGTGGAGAGCAAAGATGCACCCACTGCCATTTGGAGACCCATCTGTCCTCTGGATTCATCATCACAATGATTTCATCAAAAGACGATCTGGTGCATTCACATATCATCTTTTGGTTACCCTTCATCTGTAGGTATGCATCACAGTTGTCACAACCATCACATTCAAATTGGTCTACAGTAGCTTAGCCAGAGAACACAGCAAACAAGTCTGTAGGAGCCACAGGTCCTTCTGCACTGTCTCCGGGGCCATTTTCTCTCATAGGAAGCATCTGCCTTATCATTTTAATCATTTGGTGGTTGTTCCCTAAAAAGTTTTTTTGTGGGTGTAGTTAAAATTTTTAATTATTTCTTTCTGTTTCTACTGTATTTAAACCTTTGAAAAGTCATTATCTCTCCAAAGACCTGAAAAATATTAATTTCTTTTTTAGTTTTCTATGACTTTATTGGATTTATAAAAGGCAATATATTCACTGATCCAACAGAAAATATTTCTGTGTATAATGTGAGGTATAGCTCTGTGTTTTGTTTTTTGCCAATTTTTTAACCATTAATGCTATGGAAGATTTTTATCATAGCCAGAGCTGTGCAGAAATGGAGTGGTTTGCTATTCCTAGAAGGGGATCATATATGGGGCACTCACCCATTTTGGTTTCAAGTTTCAAATGGGTTGAATTTGAAGGCGTTTTAAGAAATCTTTTGAAATTGAAGTTCAGGAAAAAATGATTTTAGAAGGGAAATTAAATGTATCCATTTCTTACGAGAGATATCCTAAGAAGACTAAACTCTTCATTTCTTTCCAAATGACTAATTGCAGAACATTGTGATGGAAGGTAGTTTAAAAAAAAAAACTAAACAAATGATTTCTTTTATTTAGAAATCATTTTTCTTTCAAAAAGAAGTAATTTGCCTAAAGTCACAAATCAAACTCCTCATACTTAATCTGTCTTTAGTCTTTGCAAGTGACTGTCTCAAGGGCTCATGAGTAGCCCCCACTATTTGATTTGCCACAGAGAGGAGGCTGATGATGTATCTTTGCTGCATTTAGAAAGAAAGCTTCTTTGGTTTTCTAATGAGTTCTTTCTTTTAGTCTGGTATAAACCTCTCTTCAGTGGAAAGTAGTACTCAATTGTCCACAATCTGAAACAGTTCTTGATGAAAGTTTTTATAACCACTTTGAATCCCACATTTAGAGCTATTGCTTCATGCTTGGCACAATGGAAAGTGAAGTTTTGTGCAAGAAGTTTTCAGAGCCTCACAGTACAGTTTTGCTTTGTTGAACACTAAAACATGCCACCCCCAAATATGACTGAAGAAATGTGAAAGAAATTTACACTTATAAAAGAAATCTCTATTTGTAAGGTTCTCTCTCTCTCTCTCTCTCTCCCTTTCTCTCTCTCCCCCTGCCAGGAAGAAAAGGATGACCAAATCACTAGAGACTCTTAATTAATGGAGAAGGTATTGACTTAAATCTGAATAACAAAGCTCACCTTTGTTTAAGGTGCCTTTCCTGGACATCTTGTCTTAACTGGGCCTTTCCCCACACCCTCCTTTCTTTGTTTCAGAGAATGGTATTTAAGCCAGAAGTTTAAACTTTACCTTTGAGATCCACTTTAAAGATTCACTCATTTCTCTGTGTTATCCCCTGTGTATATCTCCAAGGAAGATATTACATGTTATCAGATATACAGGAGGTATACATATCATTAAATCTCTGTTTGTTTTTCTCTTGTTAATCTGTCTTTTGTCACAGAAAGTCAAATTTAAGAACTATGAAAAGTAGAGGGAAAATTATTTATCCTTCCCTTCACCTGTCTCTGGGAGCAGATGGGGCACAAATTAAGCTAATTTACTCATTGGAGATGTTGGGGCTTAGAAAATGATACCCCAATATATGACATGCTGAGTACGTTGAACTAAAAGAGATTAAAAGGCCTCAGAAACTCAGAATTAAGGTCTCTCTGACCTTCTCTTGCACCTCCCCCTTTTTTCTCTCTTGAAGTGCAAAGAGGGGCTTTCTCTGAAATTCCCTTATCTAAGGGAATTTTCTCCAGAAGGAATGAAATTATCATGAACCCTCTTTCTGGAATCTACATTAACTAGAAAAAAATTAACTTTTATTTCAGGATAGGAGACTAAAATGTCTCCATGGCCAGGGTACCATACTCAGACAGACTTTTTACCTATTCTTCTGAGGGCTGGTATTTAAGAGACCTTATCTGCATAATAAGATAAACTTTGTTCATCCATCATGTATCTTCTCTCCTCATCCTCCCGTAGCTTGTGTTGCCACCTCTTCACCAGAAGCCACTATTTCTTTCTGTACGTTAAAATGCTATTTAAGCTTCAACCATCTGACCCTTCTTTGAGCTCATACTTTGTGGGACCCCTGTGCATGTGCACGTAATAAATTTGTATGTCTTTTCTACTGTAAATCTGTCTACTGTCAAGTTAATTCCAGAGACTCAAATTATCAAACCTTCAGAAAATAGAGGGAAAGTTTAAAACTTCCCTACAGAGACATCCATGGTGTAAGAAGCAACAGTTATTATATATTATATCTATTTCCAAGCAGAAAAATTGAGCATAGAAAGGCTAAGATGTGATCTCTATTGTCAGTAGAAGAGTAATTTATTTTCTTGAACAAACAATTATATACTGATTATTATGTGCCAGATATATGACAACCCTATGAAGCATGCATTATTTTTATCCCCATTTTAAGATGAGAAAACTGAGGCTCAGTGAAGGTAAGTAACTATCTGAAGTCATACGGTCTGGCTCCAGAGACTGTGCTGTTCACCACTCAGTAAGGCTAGGACAAAGAACAAAACCCTCTAACTTTTGGGGTTACTCTTCTTTCCAGCAAACTAGGCAAGTGCACATTCAGCTATCTAATGAGTAACTGAAGCCATATTTTCATTTCTGTCCAATGGACTCATGGGGAGAAGAAATCACTTCCTTCTATTCCTCTAGGTTCTTTGGCTGGTCTATAAATTAAATGGACATAAGACAGATTAACAGGAGAAAGAAAATTTTAATTATGTATGCATGCAAGGGAATCCCACACAAATATGAGACTCAAAGAAGAAACTAGATGATTGAGGCTTATAAATCATCCTGAGCCACAGACAGGAGTTTGGGTATTCTGGGGGGTGATGGAGACAAATTATGGAGGGTGATGGGAAAGGCCTGTAAAGATGAGAGGGCCTACAAAAGCATCTTAAACAAAGGCAAGGTATGTTATGTAGATTTAAGTTGATGTCTTTTCTACTGATTGAGAGTCTTTAGTGCTTTAGTTATTTTCTTCCTAGTGCAGAGAGGGAGACACCCTTACAATTGAAGATTTCCTTTATAGATGTTAATTTCTCTTACAAAGGGTAACTTTTTTTCTGAGCTTGTGTCTGCAGTTTCTCAACATAACCAGCTTAAAATAATCCATACGCCAAGGAGGCCTATTTTAGTGTGGTATATTCTAGTCTTCTACAGTCATATTTTGAGATGTCATGTTCTGAACCCCATCAGTCCCTACTCTATCAATTTTTTTATCAGGTGTTCTTACTAATCGTACTCCTCATACTTGATCTGCTGCTTGTTTTGTAAGTGACTTCACCACAAAAGAAAAACAAAATCAATTCCTGTGAGGAGCTGAAATCACTGGTACAAGAAGTGATAAAGTACTGATAATTTGTGCTGGAAGCCATATTTTTTAAAGGATACATTTATTAAAGCATGATTTGTTGCTTGTCTGCTTCAAAGAGATAAAAAGGAAACAAAATACAAATATGGTCAGGCTAAAAGGGATGGGAAGATCCTCATGCATCCTCTCTTATAGGGAGTTGGAGGATCACACCAATCCTGTTCTCACCATTATGCTTGTTCACAAACGATATGAGGGCAAGGATGACCCTTTGTCAACCAAGAGAGACAAAGAGAGTGCCTTAACACTACATTATTAATAGACTATGAAATTAGGTAGGTATAATCATTTTAGTAATTTCCCCCCATGTCTACTTTAATCTGAATTTGATTGCTGCAACTATAAAGCATCAACTAACTTTGCTATTACTAATGTAAGAGAAGGAGCCATGAGCTTGTAAAAATTTTCCTCCATTCCTAGTCTCTTGGATCTCTCCTTTTCTTCTTAAAGTGCAATTCTTAAAGAATTATGCTAAAATGTTTGATCATTTCAAGTTTCTTTAAAGTATCTAATTTTTAGGTTTTTCTGATTTAAAAAATTCAGACAAAACAGAACATGATGTAAAATGCCAATGTTTATAATAGAGGTATCAGTATTTTTATTAGTATACGCTCTTCTCATAGTAAAATATTTACTTTTCTGTAGAATGAATTCAAGCATTTCTTTAACCAGAACTTTTAAGTTGCTTGCTTATGAGAACTGCAACATATGGTTTTCCTCTTCCACTTTTTAATATTTTGGTCTCCAGTGAATCCGCATACAAAAGCTTTCTTCCTTTAGCTGGATTCCACAAATGAAAGGCTTTTCTTTTTCTGATTGTAGATTAGCCTGCCAAGAAACAAACACGAGCTGGAGAACATCACTTTAATTTATTGATGGGATACAGATGACACGGAAGTCTGTCCTCATCTAGGCTTTTGGGAACGCTTTAGGCTGACCCAGCACAGCTGAGTTCATGCGGCAAAGACAGACTTTGCCAAAAACTAAAGCCAATAGTCATTGCAAACCTCTGAACCAAAACATTCCTTTAGTGCTTGAATTTCCCTATAATTTGTGTAGATTCCCTTTTTGTCAATGAAGCTAGCAGTGGATAACTAGCTTAGTGCAATCAGACAAAACAAGTGTCCCATTCATTGAGTAATTAGATGATAGCTGTACTGCGTGCTTTATGGTTTCCGTTCTTCATTCTTTCCTTTCTTTTCAAGTCCTTGGAGACAAACTCTGGGATGTTTGGCAAAGCAGAGGTTCTTGTTGAAAAATATCCTGTCTTTTTTACTTCTGGGTTGCTAATAAGTCCTAGTCTCGGAGGCAAAACATTAGATGCACACAGCGGGGTAGGATCAGACAAGTTAAAATAAAAGTTTGGTTACGTATATTACCTTTTGCCTCACTTTACAGTTTTGCCTTACCCAACACTGAAGAAGTTTTTACTCTTCTTATAGCGAACAGCATGTACACATATTTGATACTCAAGCTAAATGGTTATAGCAGATCTTACATGAATTACTTTTTAAACTTTCAGAAATAAAAATTTTATGAGAAGCGAAGCAGAGACAGAAAGATAGGGAAAATAAATGGAGAGGAAGGTTGTGTGATTAGAATTAATCTGCTTTGAAGAGGGCATGGCAGATTAAATTACTGCTTGTGAAACTGGGCTAAGAACTGTGTGCTAATACTTTTTCTTCTTTTTTTTTTCCAAATTGTTTTTGTATCTTAAACCACTAGAAGAGAAGGTAGGGAAACTTGTACAAGAAAACAGTAATACTATCTCAGACGTCATTGCCATTACTGTCTTCAAGATGTAGAGATGTCACATGTACAAAGTTGGTATTGTTTGCTGCCTTCACTGAAGATTGTCTGGTCCTGTAAGGAGTCTTGGTTGCAAGCGACACAGCTTAAGCTATTTGAAGGAAAAGGTGGTCATTTTGGGCTGTTCTATTTAAATTAGAAAGGGTGGGAGTGGAGCTGTCTTTAGGAATGTCTAGAATCAACGACCTTGGTCCTTGTCCAGATTCTTTGTCCTTCCCCTTCTCTGCTTCTCCTTTAGCTTGACTGTTTTTTTTTTACCCCCCCTGGACCACCTGGAACCACAGCTAGAAATATGGATAATGAAATTTTCAGCTTCAATTACAGCTCTCAAATAAAAAATTTGAAAAAGACTACTTTCTTCTCAAACTCCAGATTACCCAGGAAAGTACTATGATTTGCCTGGCTTGGGGACATGTCCCTTTTCTTGAACCAATCACTTTGGACATCGTGATGAGACATTATAACTGGCCCAGCCTAGGTTACACACCTATTCTTGACCCTAGGGTGAAGGGCGTGGGCTATATATCTAGAATAAGGGAAGGAGGACAAAGCACATAAAAATAATAGCCATTAGAAATTTGTCTCTGTTCCTCAGTTTATCCACTTGAAAATACTATATTTGATATTTGGGAATGCCATGTGTTGGGTATTCTTCCCTGAAAATATGGTGTAACTTAATATACCAAGTAGATTTTAGTTGTAACATTGGGGAGGCAAGGGATGGTCAATTGAATTGCAAAGGAACTGGTGTTTATAGTCCTTGATTTGATGCATGAGCACAAGAAAATTTCATAATTGTATTGAGGTTAAGCACCCCTTCTACTCTAAGGAACACTTGAAGTTTTTTTTTTTTCTCCAACTATTAATGGATGAGAAAGTAGTACTTACAGTATATTGCTGTTAAATGACAGGCTAATTTTTCTCATTATTAAAATGGAAAACAAATTGCCCTGAAGGTTAGCTATAGTGTGCAGGGTGGAAAGGCGTACATAAAACTATAACCTTGTTCCAGTGCAGGGGCTGGCAAATTTTTTCTATAAGTGGTCAGATAATAAATGCTTTTGGCTTTGTGAGGCACATAGTCTCTACTGCAACTACCCAACTCTGCTCTTGAAGTGGAGAATATGTAAATATGTATAGAGAATATGTAAATGAATGGGTGTGGTCATGATCCAATAAAACTTTATTTACAAATACAGGGTATGGGCAGTAGTTTGTTGATCCTGACATTTATAACATATGTCAAAGGGGTGTATAAAATGAAATATTAAATAAATCCTATGCATTATTAACATTTAGAAGTGTTTTTAAGCAACCTAAGAGTAGATTTATAGAAACAGCTTGATCAGAAGATCGGCTATTAAATATAATGAATAGAAGTTTAAAATGGTAATTCTTGGGTAAAAACATGACCATAATTAAACTATTCCCATTATCAAAAAGTGCTTCCAGATGCACTGCTTGTTTTATGTTAAAAAGTTTTTCAAGAATTAACATAGCATTGATTGAAATTCAAATCTAATATAAACCTTTGGCATCAAATGCACTTTTTACAGGATGTGAGCATATCTAACTTTTTACCTGTTTTACTTCTGGGACAAAATGGTTACTGGCAACATATTGTGAGCAAATTTGTTCTTTTATTTGTAATGCTTGCAGTCATGTGAATGTGCCATTATTATTTGACATTTGAAATATATCTCAATTGACACATGAAACTTTTTATGAACTAAAAAACTTGGAACTCCTTCAAGCAGATGATTATATTTACAATATAACATTCAATATTTCCATTATATCCCTTTATTTTTAGGCATTTATTAGGTAGCTATAAAAAATCACTTTGGGACCAATCTTGATGTACTTCTTAAATGTGATGATTGTACCAAATAAGAAAATGTATTTTCCTTATTTCATTAATTTTAAGATGCACTTTTTTTTGACATTTTAATCTCTCTGAAGTCAGGTTCTTCTAGTGATGGAAGACATCTTACAAATTGCTGTCTTCCAGCTTGCAGTCATGAAACAGTTGTAATTACCTGCATGAAATTGGTCTGAAAACCCTCCTTTGGAACTTTATGGTAAGATACAGAAAGTCAGCATAAATATTTACTTTATTTACATAAAGTCGGTATGAGGGTGAGGGTCACACCAGCCTTAATGTTACAAAGGAGAGTCTTGTGTGGAAAGTCATAGATATCGATGATGCTCAATCAAAATTTCATTGAGAACAGCCTCTAAATGCAAAGTAGTTTGGAAATACCTTTACTGATTTATTTATTTTGCTTATATATTCCCTTTTATATACATATATAAGAGTAACATACAACAAAATCTATATCTAAATAAGTCTAAAAGAGCCCTTCTAATAAGTATAAAAAATTCTACATGATAAAAAATCATGGTTTAATTGGAAACATTTTTGTCTTCGTGGTGTATGAGATAATAGTGCTTCCAACAATCAATTACATGTTAGATGCAATGATATAAAGTAATATATACATATATTTTTAAATTAATAAATGCCAATTTTATTTTTTATAAAGTGATAATAATTATAATAAACCCCTTTACTGTTCCTATTAAAGAAAATCCAACTTGTTAACTAAAAAAGTATAGCAACTACAGCATCCACTTACTCACTGAACTCCCACTGACTCTTCTAAAACACAACTTGAAAAGATCCAGCTTGAATGCTTAATGTCAGTACACTGAATTCAAGAACAAATACACATTTACAAGTATCAAGGCTAAATCATGATCATCATGATGACTGTCAGCCTCAATATCACCTTCACATTCTCTTTTCAATGTTTGTAATGATTTGTTGGAAGTACTTTATGATGACATCATTTTACTGTCAATAAGAATAATTTTGGACCCAATTAATGATCGATTAATCAGAACACTTTGAACTGCAAGTGAGACACTGATGACTTTATATACATAAGCTACTCTCTTCATTGTACCTAGAATGATATACTTTGGAAAATAACTATTGACAGTATCTACTACATTAATTGAAACAGATGTAAGTTCTTGGGTTGGTGTGTCTGGGGTGGGATTACTGGTCTGCTAGAAACTAAACCTACAGTTAACTAAGGAACTATTTCTCTTTCCTCAGAAGAAGATAACTTTTTAGTAAGGACTTATATATACACTTTTTCACAGTTAAGCACTATCTGTCACATGGCTATCTAGGTCCTGAATATGATTTAATTAATGCCAAAAAGGATAGTATTTTTTGCCCTGAAATATCTAGTAAATACTCTTTTGGGAGGAGAGGTAAAAGTTAGGTCAAAGCAATACTGGATTGATTGGCAATCACACATTATCAACAACAATAGTAGTTTATTTAGTGATGTTTGACTACATTTTTGCATGATATGGAATGTGCTCACATATTGGAAGAAATACATCAAAATCAGATTTATAATTTTTGTCTCCTATTCTCTGATTACAATATTTTTCAGGATTTGTGCTCATCTGTGCATATTTTGGCATGTCTTTGGGAGACACCATCTTACCAGACTCTATGATAGCTGGTGATCATACGTCTTTTGCTAAATCACCCACACTGATGTTATTGTCATGATTTCAATGTGGTTTTTCCTACCTCTAGTATACTGGCAAGAGGGTCTGCAACTTGGTTCTTATAGTGATTTAATACATTTCTATATCTAAAATGTAAATAATCATTCATATTTTTGTGATTCAATTTTTATTTTAATAACTTTTAGAAGATAATGTGAACTATCTAGGAGTCATATTACCTTAATAAATTGAAGAATTTGTTCTTGTTTTGGCAACAGAGAAAACTAGCCTTAACGTTTTATGTTGCAAATGGAGTATATAAATCTAATTTTTTTGTATATGGAGCAACAGATTTGATGAAACTGGTATCTGGAAGTGAAGTTATATTACACAAATAACAAAATATAGCAGTGCCTTTGGAACGAGAAGGTGGGTGTAGGCTGGAAGAATTTTGAGGAGCATGATAGAGAAGGCCTACATTTCCTTGAGTAGACTGTTAATAAAAATCTGGATTTGATGTCACTGTCAAATGAGGGCTCAGAAGAAGTGAGGAACACATTGGAAACTGGAGGAAGGATCCTTGTTATGTAGTGCCAGAAAGGTTAGCAAAATTGTCTCTTGCAGTCATGTGCAAAGCAGAACTGGTAAGTGATGAACTTGGTTATACAGCTAAGGAGATTTTTATGCAAAGTGTTGAAGGAGCCACCTGGTTTCTTCTTACTGTTTATAGTAAAAGGTGAGGGGAGAGAAATAAATTGAGGCAAGAACTATTAAACAAAGGAAATAGGATTTTATGATCTTAAGATTTCTCAGCCTGACCCATGGCAAAATTACTGGTAAGATGTGGCTTCTGAGCAGCATCAAGATAGCATGCTTTATAGAAAAGGCTAAGCATGTGACATTACAACCTATTGCTCAAACCTCAGAAAGATCAAAAGCTCAGAGTATTCAGTCACACAAAGGACCCTTTCAAGAGATTAAGAGTGTGCTTCATAGATGCTCTCACTCAAACTGTGGGGCTTCTAGGAGGCTTAAAGTTGTCCCTCAGCCATCTCAGCAGGAGGCTAAGGTAGAGAAGGATTTATCCATTTATCCTAACAGAGTGAACTCCACTGAAATCTACAGAAGATTCACAAAGTTGTTGAGAAAATTATTTCAACAGAACATTGCCAGCTCAAACTAAAATGGACAGAGACAGTACAAAATGAAAGAAGGCTCCCAGACACCCCAAATCTCATAGCACTAAGTAGGCTGATACAACTACTCATGCAAACATGTGCTACCTTTTGTGAGAAAGGAAGTGGAACCAAGAGCCTACAGGGTGGAGTCATGTTATATTACACACAAAATAGAAACCATGAAAAAAGAGAGTGATTGGCACTTTATATAAAAATTATTTCTAGGCCTCAAAACATAATAAAGGAGTGCTCAACTTTTGCCTAGCTGGATTTCAGAACTGCGATGGATCAGTGACTTCTTTTTTCTTCCATTTCCCCCTTTTTGAACATGCATATCTATAGCTGTTATCATATGCCTGTCCCACTGTTGTAGTTGGGGTATGTTGGAGGCAGATAACTTGTGTCTTTAGTTTCACAGGTGCAAAAAGGGAAAGGAATTCTCCAAAAGTTGTACTTGAAGGATTATACCCAGGAGCCTTATCTGCACCTGGATCTGATTCGGATGATAAAATTTTGGACGTTGAGCTGAGTCTATCACGGGATAAGATTCTTATAACCTTTGCAAGGGAGTGGATGTATTTTTTATATGGGAAGGACCTGAAGCATTGAGGATCACGGGCAGATGTAGAGGCAGAATTTAAGGTGCCACCTCCTGGTATTCATGCCTTTGTGCAATCCTTTTCCCTTGAGTGTGTATGAGACCTGAGACTTGCTTCCAACCAGTGGAAAGTGGCAAAGGTGATGATAGGTACAGAGTTACTTGAACATGATTACACAAAAGTTTATCACCTGTTTTACTGGAGTTTCTCTCTCTCTCTCAGTTACTGGCTTTGAAGAAGCAAGCTGCCATGAGTCTTACAGCCACCACCTACCAATGACCTAAAGACCTGGGGCAGGTTGGAAGTGGATCCTTTCTCAGTTGAACCTTTGATAAGAACTTAACCCTGGCCACAAAAGATTCAAGGCCACTAGTTTGCTGCAACTGAAATAGTTAGTTACTTTATTAATTTTTTCTGTTTTTCTCTAGAGCTGGAAAAGAAGAGAACCTACTTACTTTTCCTGAATCCTGTCTGACAACTCAGTTTATAATTGGGCATCATTCAATTTTCACAGGAGTCACTGGTATTTTGGCTATGTTGATGGCTGTGAAAAGAGTGTCTGTGTGTGTGTGTGTTTCTTTTGGCTGTTGAATGCTAGTTCATTCACTGATGCACAAATAAAGAAGGGCTTCTCTCTACAGAGACACATGAAGACTGCTTCTTTGGGTTTGTAGAAGCTCACTTATCACCTTGCAAGTTGGATGGTTAAACTTGCTGATTGTATGTTGGGAACTCATTTATTTTCTTCTTCAGTTTTGTGAGTGAACACTAATTTTGCCTATTTAAGAAGAGGAATCCTCTCTGTGTTCTTGGGTTCTGCATGTCCTGAAATTCTACATATGCTACAGCTCTGAATTTGTGGCTGCCAGCAAAACAGAAGGAGATCAACAAACCTTAATATTACATTGATTCATAAAAGGTAACGTAGATAATTGAATTAATTATACATTGTGTGTATGTACTCTAGGAACAAAACTCAGACTTGGGAAAATGCCATCATGTCATGTCTCTGGCCTTCCTTAGGCCAAGTTTCTGCTCTTCCTTAGGCCATGTCCCCTTTGCATTGCTATGTCCATCCTAAGGCACACATTGCTGACATGATATCATATAAATATATGTCTCCATGTATACTGGATTTATGTTTTTTTCTTCATTAGCCTTTATCAAGCCTTAATTTTAAAAAAAAGATGATTGTATTTCCCTACAACCTCACTCCTTTCTACCCTTTGAGAAGGGCTGCTGATAAGATCTACTACGAATCTGAACTTGAGGTGATATGAACACGTGTCTGCGTGTGGGTGGAACATTGCTCGGTGCATTCGCTTCTTCTCCTGCTTCTCTCCTCACCCTTCTCTCTTCATAGACCAAGAAACACTGGAACAGAGAGAGGTCAGATCTCCTATACAAGTGCATCTAGCAAATCAGTAGGTGAAGACTTTATTTGAAGCCTCCTCCTTAGGTCTGTGCTGTATTCGACACTGACTCTCCTAGCATAATCAATTGATTTAGAAAAATAAGCAGCTCTGTGCCAGGAATCTTGCATTATGTACATGTCTTTAACACAAATAGTGTTAGCATTATGGAAGCACCAGTATTTAAGATCCAATTTTGAGCCTTTGAAATAGTTTTTAAGAAAAATTGGGACAGTTCATTTCTCCATCCACCAAGAAGGACATCTTGAGGTTGGCATACCCATCAAGGACAGTAACTACCACGGCTTCCAGTGCTTTGACGAAACCTCAGATGCATGGCCCCCTGGCCAGGTGTCTGTGGTTTCATATCATCGGAGCATTTGTTGTATCCCTGGGAGTTGCAGCTTTCTATAAGTTTGCTGTGGTTGAACCAAGAAAGAAGGCATATGAAGATTTCTGCAGAAATTATGATTCTATGAAAGATTTTGAGGAGATGAGGAAGGCTGGTATCTTTCAGAGTGCAAAGTGATTTTGGAATATAAAGAATTTCTTTGGGTTGATTTACATAGAAGTTTGTCACTTACCTGTGTTCCTGAGCTATGAATATGTGGGCTGAGGAATAGTTTCTCTTGTTAAATAAACAATTAGCAAATACTATGCAAAAAAAAAATTGGAACTATTTCTCATGTAAAAATGTATGTTTAGAGTGGTGGGAATACTATCAGTACTCTTTTAAAAGCAGAAACTAATATAAAAAATCTTATATTTTAATACAAGACAATTTATCTCTACTTTGGTTAATTTGGTTTTGGCACCTAGACTCAAATAATCTAAATGTCAAAAAAATAAATATTTGAAACAGAATAACTTTCAAACTACCTGGAAGTATATTATTAAAGTGCTTGCTCATATATGCCTACCAACCCAGGCCCGCCAGTATTCTGCTGCATTTATATAAAAACTTCTGGAAAAATTCTTAATACTTGACCCTTTTTTTTTTTAAAAAAATGAAGTTACTAACCAACAAATAAGTGCAAGTCTGCTGTAGGTTGGAGCTGACTTGGTTATTTATGTAAAATTATAATCCATTAATTCTTCCATGTTGTCCAGATTAACTTGGTGTATGGAATGTAGCCCAATTTCATGTTCTTATTTCCTAATACTTCTGGAAGCATTTGAAGTAAAGTTCATGTTCTCTAGTCATTGAGTAAGTTTTAAAATTTTTCAACCTTAGTGTGATTTCTTCTCCTTCTCCTTCTCTTTCTTTCTCTCTCTCCACACACATACACACAAACACACGGCACAAACATGTGAACACACACACACACATATACGCACACACATATATATCAATAATTGGGTAGATACTATATCAACATTGGGAATTTCTCAAGTAACTTCAGTGGGAAAAATCTTTTAACTCACCTGATCTCACTAGTATTTTAAAATTAATGTTCCTGAGTAACCCTGTGAATCCATGAGGTGAATTTGCCTTTCTGGTGAGCATCTTAACATTTCTTTGTTCTTGGTTTTCCTTGGCCCTTAGAAGCAGCGAGGAATTCTTATTCACCTCCACCCTAGTTTTTGCAGATATTATAGGTTGACTTTTTCAACATCAATTCTTTCATAAAGTCTAGGAAAAAAAAAACAAAAACAAAACAACACTCAAGATCCCACCTTTTGTAAGTCGGAGTGACCTTGTAACAAGTTCTGGGCAATGAGACGTTGAAGAAAATTCTGAGGGAGCACTTCCCTCCTTTCCTTGCCAAACACAAAAAGCAAAGCCAGGTAAAGAAGAGGAGTTTACACTGCATCTTGCGTCCTTCTCCTTTTGTCTTGTCTGTGATGCACAGAGGTCTAGTAGCCGCCTTGCGAACCTGAGGATGAGCATTGAACAGTAGAAAATGGCAGAACAGAAATGTAGAAGCATCCTGATTGTAGAGGAGCAGGATTCTTGTTATTTGAAAGTTACATGCTCCTCCCTTTAGTCATTGTTTGTTGGGTCTTCAGTTATTTGCAGCCAAGCCCAACCCTAACTTTACGCCTTGCTCTCAACTTTTCTTGTTCTCTTCCAAGGTGGTGCTGTCATGCCTTGACCTCCTACATCTGAGATGCTGCTAACTAGAATGACAGATGCTCTTCTTTCCCCATTTCCCACTCAAGGGACATAATGTCCAAAAACGGTGCAGTGACAGGGATCATGATGAGGGCAAGTTTTACCTTGTCTGCTGTCTTTCATTTGTCTATTTTTAACTCTCTTGGCCAGAGGGTAATTTCCTCTCTCCATTGCCTCTGCTGTCAGTCACTAACGCCTGTCTATAGTAATATAACATGTATTTTTACTTGTTTTACTCAGAAGTATGCTGAAATAACTATTCACATTTATTACAGAACTGTAATGAAAATATCTCATGATATAAAAATGGAGGGGGAAATTTGCTATTTAGAGCCATAATAATATGACAGGGGAATGATGATAATCATGGATTAGGTAAGTTTGGATTATGCAAAGGTAGGCCAAATTTGGACAAGAGGCTAAGAGAGTAAGGAACCTGGGGCTTATACAGAAGGGATGAAAAGAGAAAGTGATGAGGAAGGAAAGGACAGAGAGAAAGTTTGGGCTGGAGTTCTAATTTGGACAAAATGGTTCATGGAAAAAAATAATCACATCCATTAGAGTCACTAAAGGACTTTTTAAACATGTAGAGATGCAGTATTTAGTTTGAATGGATAATTGCTTGAATGTGAAACCTCTTCTGTGTCTTCCCCCATCTTTAGTTAAATTTGCTACATTCCCACATGATTATTGGGAGGAAACTACAGGAATGTCTGACTGTTATCCTTGCTTAAACACCATGCCAAATAAGTGTTGAAAAAGCAGAATTACTTCATGAATTCAACTGAATCTTCTGCTTGAAGTCAATATTTGAAGGCTTCCTGAATCACAGAAATCCTGTGGAGTGGGGTTTGAGGTGATGGTATGTCCCTTGAAGTGATGTGTGTGATCCCAGGTGGTGGCTGAGTGACACTAAGATGAGAATAATTAAAAGATATTAACAGTTAGAAGAGACTATCCTAATAGTGAGATATAAAGTTTTACTCAAATATTTTTTCAGATTTTAAAAAGTTTTGGACAAAGTTTTTTTCCCCTAAAACGTTTTGCTTTTTTCCCCTACATGTAACGTAAGCTTATGAGGTGGGGGAACTATGTCTGTTTCATTTGCCAGTAGATTCCTAGAATTTAAGGAGGTCAGTCATCTGCAGTTCTCAATAAATGCTTTTTGAGTTAATAAAATTAATTTAGAAATGAATTCTAAAGATATGAAATTGAGGGAGAGTGTACAACTTCATAAGAAATTATGACTTCTTTTGCACCACCTGCCGTTTAAAGATAATATTTTATTAAAAATTTTATTAAAAAAAACTATTGATGTCCTAGAATGTATAGTTCTATAGATGTATTCAGATCCTTTGATGAAGCAACATGAAACTTTCTGTAGTATCCCACTGCTACACTGGATGAAAAAATGTTATTTTTTGGTTGTTACACTGTTTTAAAAGAATTGCTTTGCCAAACTACATTCATAAGAGAGTTTTTGTTTCTCACTCTTTGCACTTATTTTGATGTTAAAATAAAATGTTATTTTTTAAATAAAATTGGAATACATTGTTAAATAAATTTTAACCAAGGCAAAGTAACTACAAATAATGGAAACTTGGAAATAGTCTCTGTTTTAATCACCTTGATTTTTAAAAAATTAATTAATTTATTTACTTTTGTTATTTCAGAATATTATGGGGGTACAAACACTTTGGTTACATATATTGTCTATGCACTGCCCAAGTCGGAGCTACAATTGTGAACATCCCCCAGACAGTGAGCCCCACACCCATTAGGTGTAAGTTTTCCCATCCCCTGCACCCCCCTCCCACCTGCCCAACCCCTGATAAATTTCCATGTGTGCACATAAGTATTGATCAGTTAGTACCAATTTGATGGTGAGTACCAGTGGTGCTTGTTTTTCCATTCTTGTGACACTTTGCTTAGAATTGGCTCTAGCTCCATCCAGGATAACACCAGAGGAATTAGGCACCATTGTTTTTTATGACTGAGTAGTACTCCATGGTATATATATACCACATTTTATTAATCCACTCATGTATTGATGGGCACTTGGGTTGTTTCCACATCTTTGCAATTGTGAATTGTTCTGCTATAAACATTCGAGTGCAGATGTCTTTATTATAGAATGTCTTTTTTTCCTTTGGGTAAATACCCAGTAGTGGGATTGCTGGATCAAATGGTAGTTCTACTTTTTGTTCTTTGAGGTATCTCCATATTACTTTCCATAGGGGTTGTACTAATTTGCAGTCCCACCAGCAATGTATGAGTGTTCCTATATCTTGGCATTCATGCCAACATTTGTTGTTTTGGGACTTTTTGATATGAGCCAATCTCACTGGAGTTAAGTGATATCTCATTGTGGTTTTGATTTGCATTTCTGTGATGATTAGAGGAGTTGAACACTTTTTTATATGTCTGCTGGCCATTATTCTGTCTTCTTTTGAAAAGTTCCTGTTCATATCCTTTGCCCACTTTTTAATGGAGTTGTTTGATTTTTTCTTGTTGATTTTCCTAACTTCTGTATAGATTCTGGTTATCAGCCCTTTATCAGATGTGTAGCATGCAAATATTTTCTCCCATTCTGTAGTTTGTCTGTTCACTCTAGTGACAGTTTCCTTGGCTGTGCAGAAGCTTTTTAATTTGATCAGGTCCCTTTTATTTATGTTTGTTGCTGCTGTGATTGCTTTGGGGGTCTTCTTCATAAATTCTTTGCCTAGGCCAATGTCTATAAGAGTTTTTATAATGTTTTCTTCTAGAATTCTTATGGTTTCATGTCTTAGGTTTAAATCTGTTATCCATCATGAGTTGATTTTTGTGACAGGTGAGAGGTGTGGATCTAGTTTCAGTCTTCTACATGTGGCTATCCAATTTTCCCAGCACCATTTATTGAATAGGGATTCTTTTCCCCAGTGTATGTTTTTGTCTGCTTTGTCAAAGATCAGATGACAGTATGAGCATGGTTTTATATCTGGATTCTCAGTCCTGTTACATTGGTCTATGTCTCTGTTCTTGTGAGAATACCATGCTGTTTTGGTTACTATAGCCTTGTAGTATAGTTTGAAGTCTGTAATCACCTTGATTTAAAAGCAGCTCACTTTGAAAAGCTGTCACAGTTGCTTTTATATAATCATATGTTCTCAGGCTTCTTCCTAGAAAAGCACAACAGATATACATACTGCAAATAAAAGATCACTGGCGTCTTAGTATGGACTACTATGCATGTATTATTTTCTTGAAAAGATCCTGATATTTCTCAGTTTTATTCACCACAATCCCCTTCCCCCAAATATTTTTCCCTTACATTTTATTACCTGGAGGTGATCATTTTTCTTCAAAAACAATAGATGCTTTCAGACAAAAACTTCCTCACCTTAAATTTATGCGTTATTCTGTCTTCTAAATTATTAAAATATATCAATTACATTGTCTTTAAATTAGTTGCAAAGTCCAAAAAAAATGGTGATTGTATAAATGTCAATATTCTGGCTGTTATATTCTAGTATACTTCTACAAATAAATACTACTATTGGGGGAAACTGAGTAAAGTTACACTGCATCTCTCTGTATTATTTTTTTTTTAACAACTACATGTTATCTTATAATTATGTCAATAAAAATTTCATTCAGGTAAAATCCAAGAGAAGTTTATTTCTAGGCAGGGCAGGTTGACTTTTGAAACACAGGAAGTGGCAATGGTTAATGTATGATATAGTCTGGATTATTAGTTAATTAATTAATATGGTACTGTATAGTTCTCCTACCCAAGGTAATCCCTCCCACTTTATGCTGATTTATCTCTTTTTAATTACAGGGTCTTTCTCCTTTGAATAATTCCCTCTTTGCTATGTCTCCAGTTTCTCCCTTTTGAATATTATAGTGGCTTTACTTAATTATTTCCCAAATTTATTATTTCATTATAACTTCACACAGCTTCTGACTTCTGATTTTGAGAATGCATGTGGGTCTTGAGTGGATGTCTGAAGAATGTTGCTGAGGCTTGGTCATTCAGCTCGTATTATTGGCATGACCTAGGGATTGGTCCAGTAGTAGATACATGGCAATCATAGATACAATTGAATTCTAGAAAATATCATAGAAATTCAAGGTCTCTGTGGTGTGCAGACATGAAGACTGCATATCTTTTGTTATATGTTTTGTAGAGGAGCTAGCCAGAGAATAAAGTTCATGCACAGAGAGGAGCTGACCTAAGAGAAAGCCAGAGAAAAGGAGCCCTTATCAAAAATTAATTGAAGTCAACATTGTCTTTGGACTTTTTAAAATGCATATGATAAACAAAGAAACAAAAGCCAAAAAGACCTCTTCCCCACATTTATTATTGTAACATATGAATCTTACTGAAGGAGACTGATACTGAATTCAGCAGCAGCAAAGAGGATGTTGTAGGTGAAGATATGGAACTGGCTCAACCAAGGAAGGGGTAGGTAGTGAGGAGAGTTGCTCTGTCTTGTTCTGGAAAGTTAGCCTTCCTCATTTGTAGTTACAAAGGAGTTTATTAAACTATGGCTCCTTGAACTCTGGGATAAGGATCATATAAGAAATGTCAGAATGCTAAAGTGTGTTGAAGACTTCTTTTATTTAATGTTCACTAATGTCCTACGATAAAGAGATTTGCTTCATTTGAAATTAGGCCTTCTGAAATTTGAGAGGAGTGAAAGTATGTTTTGTTAAGAAATGACTTCTGATTGCAGACTGTTATCAAAAATGACTTGAAATCTGGTTATTTGGTTTCTTATAGGGTTGGAAATGCCGAATTACTAACCCTAAGCTGAGGTTAATGTAAACAAAATTGAGGAAAGAGGGGACTGAGCAAGAGATAAAATTAGAATACAGAAGGGGGCCCAATTTCCCATTCTTTTCCCCAGTTACTCTCTTGAGCCTTCTCTGCCTGTCAAAAGATAAAATCATTCCCGTCTTGGTGAAACACCTGGGATATAGCCTGGGGGCAAGGAGCACATATTTGCCCTGTCAGTCATATGATCTTGGGTGGAAGCTACTAAACCAAGGGCTAGGTGTGTGGGCATAACACCAAAGCTGGGCTTCTAGAAAACAAAAATTTCCGGGTTTAAGTCTGACAACTCTTATAAGACAATATCTATGGCTTTAACTACTAGTGCTTGATATGGGCTGGAAGCAAATAGATTTGCTTATCTTTCTTAATTTCCTAAGAGAGCAGTATTTCCAACAAAGCCCAACCACGCCTGGCTAAAAATGGTTTTTTTCTGTTTGACTCTTCAGTCTATCTCTGGGCCCCAAATTCATACCATCAGAAAGTTGGCTGCTAAAGTAGTCAGCAACCAGATAAGGCAGCTGCACCATTATCCATCTTTAATGTTGCACTGGGGAAAAATAAAGAATGAAAATCCTCCCTAAAAGCTGTCCTAGGAAGTGTTCCACTTGGGAAAGACTAAATAACAGTGTTGACTTCAATTCTCCTTTTTCTCAAGTCTGACATTTTGTTGTGATTATCCTGTTTTCCATCCACAAATAAATACTGAATGTTGTGGGGTGGACAACTTAGCAGTAAGCTATAGATACCTCAGCCATTCTTCTTGGAGAAGACTGCATCTGACACAGAGACACTGGGCTTGTCCTAGACACCATAACTGGAAAGGATTTTGAGTTCATTCCATCTGGAGAAGGAGGGAGTGTATTTCACATAGGCATAGGCATTTTTGAAAGTGTATGTATGGGATGAAAAGTATGTTTGGACATTGGATGTTGTAGGCAGAGTTGTGGACTGTCATGAAATCACCCTTTGGCGATCATCCCAGCATCTATTTCCTCCTTGTCCCTCACCTCACCAACAGTCTTTAATTGGGAAAACCATGAGGTCCCAAGGGAGCTTACCCCACTGCTGACTCTAGTGAGTAGTTCTCATTAGGGAAGCAGAAACTCTTATCAAATCGTTCCTAAAGTTGACTCTACTTTTGGATCATTTTACTTTAAAGAGTCCATAAATTCTCTTTGTTGTTTAAACAATTGAAGGTGAACTTCATATTTGTCCCATAAAAAGATAAACATATGTAATGCTCAGATCTCTTTCTGAAAAAAGAAACCCTACCTCGTTCAGCTTTTATCTCCTTCTATGTAGCATTTTATTATTTTTATCTTCACAACTACAGTTCTTGGAACTGTAGTGTTTTCTTGATTTCTGTAATTCCTCTTCTCTCATTTACTTGATAACAGGCTGCTTTGTACTTCCTATTCCCATCACAATACAGAAAGAACTACTGATGGGGACATAAATGGCTCCATAATAGTCAAATCAGTGGACATATTCCAGTTCTTAACTTATCCAATCTTCACTGCTGTCAATTGGCACAAAATTTCTCTCTTTTCTTCCTTTTGTTCTTTCTTGATTTTCTTAAAGACCCTATCTCATTACTTTTTAAACAACTGTCTCAGTCCGCTTTCTGTTGCTTATAACAGAATACCTGAAACTAGGTAACTTATAAAAAAAATTATTTTTCACAGTTATGGAGGCTAAGAGGTCTCCATAGGTTAAGGGGCCACATCTGGTAAGAGCTCTCTTGTTGGTGGGAACTCTGTACAGTCTCGAGATGGCAAAAGGAATCACACAGTGAGGCAGCTGAGTGTGCTAATGTGCTAGCTCAGGTTTCTCTTCCTTTCCTTATAAAGCCACCAGTATCCTCCTGTGATAACTCATTAATCCATTAATCCAGTAATCCATGAATGGATGAATCCATTCACGACTGTAGACCCTCACGATCCAATCACCTCTTAAAGGCCCCTCCTCTCAATATTGCCACATTGGGGATTAAGTCTCAACATGGATTCTGGAGGAGACATTCAGCCCATAGCAATAACTTTCAAACAGCTTCTGTTCAATCTTTTTGTTTTCTTTTCTTCTGCCTGTGAATTAAGTTATGTTTTCCAAGGTTTCACTGACGCTATTTCCCTTTCTCTTGACTTTAAGTGAGCTAAACCTTACCATACTTTCTTATGTAAATTATAAACACTTCCTAAACTTGTGGTAATCCCCAGGACTCCTCCCTCTTCCAATCTGCTTTCCAATCTGGTGCCGTGATTTGAAACTTTATTTCAATCTCTGATACACTGAACTTGGTATTCTTATATGTGTTTGCTTTATTCAAATCTCAGCAAAGTCCTGTAAATTTAAGCTTGGCTTATCACTTTCATTCTCAATATTCCCTGTTCCCTTGGTTAGGAATTCCCTGTCCTATCTTGGAACGGTAGAACACAAATACTTCTCTATCTTCCCCTAACCCCAAGACTAGGGAAAGAGGGAAGAATTGAACACACACTTATTTTCTTTTTTTATCATTTATTATCCATCAACTAGATGAAAAAGTAATAGTTAAATTTGAGGAAGCTATTGGAAACCAAGAAGAATGGTGGTTTCATAACTGTAAGGCGATTTTATGTCAACACAGTCCCCATCTTTAACCAGCACAATTAGTTTGATATAAGGCAATAAAGATCAAAAATAATGTTAAAAGCCTAGGGAGTAACTGGGTAATAGATCAAGATGACTGAACAGAGGCACCCAGCGCTCACCTCCTCCACAAAGAGAAACCAAAATAACAAATAGATAACCACATGTCAAGTACAGTGTCCAGGGGAGAACACTGGAATTCAGCAAGAAAGTGGCAAAGACCTTTTTAAGCAGAGTCTTGAGATGGCAGCATATAAAGGAAGCAAAGCACAAGGTCAGGATTGACTCAGAGCCAAGATAGACTCCTCACTACAGGGAAAATGTAAGCAGGAGATTCCTACATTTCTACCATGGACACCTGCAATCCCAGCTACAGGAGAACCCAATGCTCTTGCAGGCCCTAAGGAGCCTCCTAGAGTCTGTATTAGTGCATTGTTCCAGAGAGGGAATTTATGCAAGGTCCCCCCAACCCTCTGGGACCCAGGTAGCCACAGCATGTTGCCATTTTGAGAGTGGAGTGACCACTAGAGTGCATCCTGCCCTGGGATCCAATAGCCCCTTCATTTTCACATCCCTGGGGTGCCACAAACATCCAACCACATTCACCTGACAGCTGCAGCATTGCGACACCAGCTGGACCCCGCTGTGCAGTTGTGACTTCAGTACCCAAACCTATGCAGCACCCTATACCCCAGGGAACAGGTGGTCTCGCAAAGCAGGGAGCCTGTCCCCAGGACAAAGGAAGCTGACGCACATGCTTCCCAGAACCTGATAGGCAGTGGGCCCAAGTTGACCCTATCCTGGTTCACCTGGGGCCCACTGCCACTGACAGTGATCCTACCCTCTCTAGCAGTGGAGACGGTACCCTGCAGGGGCCTGAGGACTGCCCTTTTTGGGGCCTGCCACCACCTCTGCTGGTGACCCTGCTCCATCCAGTGGTGGCACAGCTGCATGTCCTACAGGGGACTGAGGGCCAATCCATCTGGGGATCACCACTGCCAGTGACTCTGCTCCCTTTAGCAGCAGTGCAGCTGCATGCCTATGTAGTCTCCCCCACAGGCCTGAGGGCCAGCTGCCTTTGACTCACCACTGTCACTTGTGGCCCTGCCCCCTCCAGCGGTACAGCAGCTACATGCCTATGCACACCTTCCACAGGCCTGAGGACTAGCCTCCCCAGTATCCACTAATGCCACTAGCAACTTTTCTCCCTTCAGTGGTGGAGCCACCTTATACACATGCATGCCACCAGGGGCCTGAGGCATGCATGAGTGCATTGTTCCAGAGAGGGAAGTTATGGTATGCCAGGCATACCAACCCTCAGCAAAGACATTCCTCAGCCTCCATAAACAGTTGTAGCATAGGCCACTGAAGCACTCACAGACACTGCTGACATTGATTATAGGTGAAGAAATCATGCAGAGACTACATTACTTCACCCAGAAACAAAGCCAAAGAACCCTATCCAACCAACACTGTAGGATACATCTGCAGGCAGAATTCTTTCCCTATGAAAGCTATGCCATAAAATTGGAAGAAATATTCTACTAGATGTGCAAATATCAATGTAGGAATACAAGAAATATGAAAAAGCAAGGAATCATGTCACCTTCAAAGGAACATAATAATTCTTCAGTAACAGACCCCAAACAAAAGACAATCTATAAAATGCCTAAAAAGGAATTCAAAATATACATCTTAAGGAAACTCATCAAAGTATAAGAGAACACAGACAATTCAATGAAATCAGGAAAACAATTCATGATCTGAATAAAAAATTTAACAAAGAGATAGATATCATAAAAAAAAGAACCAAACAGACATCTTGAAACTGAAGAATTCAATGAGGAAAATAAATGAGAACTTTAACAATAGACTAGGTCATGCAGAAGAAAGAATTTCTAAACTTGAAGACAAGTCTTTTGAAATAACCCAGTGACACAAAAAAAAGAGAAAAAAAGAGAAAAAGAAAAAATTATTAAAAAAATGAAGAATGAAGAAAGCCTATGGGTTATATGGGACAGCATTAAGTAAAAGATTATTCACATTACAGGAACTCCAGAAGAAGAGATGGGAAAACCTATAAAAAACTTACTTAATGAAGTAAGAGCTGAAAATTTTTCAAGTTTTGGGAGAGAGAGACACATCCAAATCCAGGAAGCTCAAAAATCCCCAAATAGATTCACCACCAAAGTGTCCTTTCTGAGACACATTATACTCAGACTGTCAAAAGTTAAAGACAAAGAGAGAATTCTGAAAACAACAAGAGAAAAGTGTCAAGTCACATTTAAAAGAATCTCCATCAGACGAACAGCAGATTTCCCAGCAGAATCTATACATGCCAGCAGAGAATGAGAATATATTAATATTCAAAGTACTGAAATAAAAAAAAAAACCTGTCAGTCAAGAGTACTATACCTAGAAAATTTATCCTTTAGAAATGAAGGAGAAATAAATTCTTTCCCAGACAAGCAAAAACTGAGGAAATTTATTACCACTAGACTGGCCCTACAAGAAATACTTAAGGGAGTTCTATATCTAGAAGGAAAAGGATGATATCTATCACCGTAAAAACACATGAAGGAGTAAAACTCACTGGTAGATCAAATACACAGATAAGAAAGAGAAAGGAATAAAATGTATTACTATTAAAAACCACCAAACTGGAAAGATAAAAAGCAAGAGAGGAAGAAAGGAACAAACAATATATAAAACAATTGGAAAACAATTAACAAAATGACAGGAACAAATTCATCTATTAATAACAACTTTGAATATAAGTAGTTTAAATTTTCCAATTAAAAGATACAAACTGGGTGAATGAATAAAAAATATGACCCCAAAATATGCTGCCTACAAGAAACTCACTTCATTTGTAAACACACACATAGACTAAAAGTGAAGGGATGTAAAAAGATATTCCATGCAAATGGAAATCAAAAGTGACCAGGAGTAGTTATACTTACATCAGATAATGAGTACACACAGACATAGAGAGTGGAATAATAGACATGGGACTTGGAAGGGCAGTGGGGTGGGAGAGGAGTGTGGGATGAGAAATTGCCTAATGGGTATTACATCCACTAACTGGATGAGGGTTACACAAAAAGCCCAGACTTCACCATAACCAATGTATCAATGTAACATATCTGCACATGTACCCCATAAATCTATAAAAAATAGACTTTAAGTCAAAAAACATAAAAAGAGACAAAGAAGAACATTATATAAAGATAAATGAGTCAATTCAGCAAAAGCATATTAAAATTGTAAGTATATATGCACCTAACACTGGAGCACCCAGATATATAAAGCAAATATTATTAGAGCTAGAGGGAGAGATAAACCCCAATACAATAATAGTTGGTGACTTCAACACTGAACTCTCAGCATTGGACAGACCATCTAGAGAGAAAATTAACAAAGAAGCATTGGACTTAAACTGGACTTTAGACCAAATGGATGACTATAGTTAATAATATATAGCTTCAAATAGCTATAAAGAGGATAATGAATGTTCTCAACACAAAGAAATCATAAATGTTTGAGATGATGGGTATGCTATTTACCCAAATCTGATCACTGTGTATTATATGTATAGCAACATCAATATGTATCCCATAAATATGTACAGTTATTAGGTATCAACCAAAAAAATTTAAAAAATAAGACAAAATTGAAATCAAGAATTCAATCCCATTTACAATAGCTACAAAACCAAGAAAGTACCCTGAAAAAAATTAACCAAAGAGATGAAAGATCTCTGCAAGGAAAACAATAAAATACTGATGAAAAAAATTTAAGAGGACACAAAAAATGGAAAGATATTCCTTGCTCATGGATTAGAAGAATTAACATTGTTAAAATGACTATCCTATGCAAAGAAACCTACAGATTCAGTGCAATCTTTATGAAAATACCAATGACATTCTTCACAGACATAGAAAAAAAATTCTAAAATTCATATGAAACCACGAAAGACCCTGAATAGTCAAAGCAATCCTGAGGGGGAAAAAATAAGCTGGAGGTGTCACATGACTTGACTTCAAAATATATTACAAAGCCATAGTAATCAAAGCAGCATGGTACTGATATAAAAATAGACTCATAGACCAATGGAACAGAATAAAAAACCCAGAAACTAATCCACATATTAATATTTATAGCCAACTGATTTTTGACAAAGAAGCCAAGAACATACACTGGGGAGAGAATAGCCTATTCAATAAATGTTGCTAGGAAGACTGGATATCCATATGCAGAAGAATGAAACTAAACCCCTATCTCCCATCAAATAAAAAAAAACAACTCCAAATAGATTAAAGACTTATATGTCAGACCCAAATGATAAAGCTAATAGAAGAAAACATAGGAGAAATGCTTCAGGATGTTATTGTCAAAAAAGATTTTATGGGTAAGATTTCAAAAGCATAGGCAACAAAACCAAAATAGACAAATGGGACTATATCAAACTAAAGAGCTTCTGCATAACAAAGGAAACAATTAACAGGGCAAAAACGCAACCCGTAGAATGATGAAAATATTTCCAAACTATATATTCTGGACTAGACTAATATCCAGGATATACAAGGAACTCAAATAACTCAATAGCAAAAAACCAAATAATCCTATTAAAATGGGCAAAGGATCTGAATAGATATTTCTCAACAGAAGAGATACAAATGTCCAAGAAGTATATGAAAAAATGCTCAACATCACTAATCTTCAAGGAACTGTACATCAAAACCACAATGAGGTATCATCTCACCCCAGTTAGAATGGTTATTATAAAAAAAAACAATTAAAAGAAACAACCCTCCCATCCCAAATGCTGGTGAGGATGTGGAGAAAAAGAGAACGTTTATAAACTATTGGTGGGAATGTAATTACTACAGCCATTATGGAAAACAGTATGGAGTTTCCTCAAAAAGCTAAAATTAGAACTACCATATAATCCAGCAATCCCATTACTGGGTATTTATCCAAAAGAAAGGAAATCAGTACATTAAGCTATCTGCACCTTCATGTCTATTGCAGCACTATTCACAATAGCCAAGATATGGAATCAACCTAAGTACCCGTCAACAGATGAATGGATAAAGAAAATGTGGTATATATACATAATGAAATATTATTTGGCCATAAAAAAAGAAAGAAATCTTGTCATTTGTGGCAATGTGCATGAGACTGGAAGACATTACGTTAGGTGATATAAATCAGTCACAGAAAGATAAATACTACATGTTCTCACTCACACATGGGAGCTAACAAAGTGGAACTCATAGAACTAGAGAGTAGAATTCCGGTTATTAGAGGCTAGGAAGTGTGGGGAGGAGGAGACAATGGGGAGAGGTTGGTTAATGGATACAAATTACAGCTAGCTAGGAATAAATTCTAGTGCTCTATAGCGCTAGAATTATAGGTGAGTATAGTTAATAGTAATTTATTGAATATTGTCAAATGGCTAGAAGAGAGGATTTTGAGTGTTCTCAATACAAAGAAATGATAAATATTTGAGGTGATAGATATGGTAATTACCCTGATTTGATCATTATACATCCTGTACCTGTATCAAAATATTGCTCTATACCTCATAAACACGTACAATTATGTGTCAATTAAAAATAAAATTAAGGAAAAAAAAGCCTGGGGGTAACTGGCAGAATCTCTTGTGAATAAAACAGATACTAAGTGGATGGCTAAAACAGGGCTTTACTTCTTTAGAAACCATAAACTCAGGGTGGTCCTGGGGGCAAATGGAGAAAGCCTGCCCTTAGGGATCTATGTGGAAGTATTAGTGACAGGCAAGTCCTTTCACTGTATTCCCTTTAGAGATTTTCCCTCTGAAAGAATTGCCTAAAACGCAAAGGGATTTGTTATTTTTTAAACCTTGAAGGTAGAGATTTTCAGAAAAGAATATAGGGCCTGAATCTTGGGTCGGAAATTTGAGGCAGATAATAATTACTTGAAATCATTGATTCGGAAGGATCTTCCAAAGACAAGAAAATGATTTTCGAGTGGCATTACATGTCTAAGGAAACTAGACAGAGGAATTACATTCAAACCATCTTCTCAAGAAAGAAACTGTGGTCCAGTATGATGTGATTTATTTTCTAGGCTTGTCTTCCTAAGCTCATCTCTTAAATTATGGTATTCGCCAGATGTCCATCCTCGACCCACTGTTCTCATACTGTGAACTCTTCCAAAGCGATCTCATTTCCTCTCATGATTTCAGTTCCTGATGACTTCAATTCTCTATCTTTATCTTTGACATTTCTCACAGATTCATCCATCTGTCTACTCTATGTCTCCCATAACATTATCTTGAAGTCTCAGACTCAGCTTTTACAAAATGGTAATTGTACCCACCACCACAAATCTCCCCCACCCCTGCCATCTGCCTGACTCCTTAATTATTATGTTATTATTTCTCTATTCTTGTGTTTGGAAGTTCTGACAACCACTTCATTGACTCAGGCTTAAAAACCATCATCTGTGACTCTTTCTTCTCTTCATCCCCGTACAATAAATTCAACCCTTTCCCCTCCATTCTATCATGTTGCCCGTGTTTTAAAACAGGTTACTATCCTTCTTTGTCCTAAATTATTACAACAGCCTCTTACCTGGTCTATGTAAATCAGAATTTGCATTGTGAGCAACAGAACATGATTTTGGCTAGCTCAAGCAGAAGACAATTTTTTTTTTTTCACCAGGTTTAGGAATACTTATAGAATCAACAAGATATTTGAAGAGACAGGCTCAGAAAATGTGTGAGAACCAATAAAGTCTAGTCATCTTGGGCCACAGCCAAGGTGATATGTCACAACAATCTCTTTAGCACTAGCACTGCTACAAAATGTACCATTCCCAACTTCTGGCTCTACTGACACTCCAGCCTCTGGGCAGTGCCATTGTTGGGTGCCGCTGCTAAATGTCCTTTCATATTATTTACTCCAGATTCAAAGTCCTGAGTGTGAGTATCAAACTGGCCAAAGCTAAATTTTATGTTACTGCCTTAGGCAGTAGAGGAGTAGGAAAAATCCGTTCTCCTTTAGTTGCTGTGGTGGCAATTAGAATCTGCCTCCCCCAGGCTCCATGCAATAGGCCATTTCTCTTAAGTTGGGAATACTGAGAAATTGGGCAACAGAGACAATAATAATAAAAAGAACCGTCCAATAGGTTTTCTTCCAGTCGTTTTCCCTCTGATCAATCTTCTGTGTGGAAACCAGGAAGAGGAAAGAAGGCAAGGGTGGTAATTAGGATGCTGTTGCACAGACCCAGCCAAGAAACTATGGCCTCCAGAAGTAGAGTTGTGACAGAAGAGTATGAAGAAATGGGCAGATCTTAGAGATATATAAGAACTAGAATCAACAGGGATTCAATTTATAGATGTTTGGGATGAGAGAGTTGGCATTAGGTTGGCATTGATATTTCTTTCTCAAGAAATAGGAAGAAATGAGAGGTTCTTTTAATTTTGTATGTATTTAATTTCTGGGCTTATGAAGATTCAGTGAAGGTGTGATGTAGGTAGGTGGTTATCTGAGTCTGGGGTTCAGAGGACAGAATACCACTGGGATATATTTTTGTGAGATATTAACACACAACTGATGATTAAAGTGGTAGGACCTGTTGAGATCACCCAGGAGAGGTACTCAAAGTAAGAATGCCCAACTCCAATGAAGTTGAGACAAATAGGTCCAGCCATCCATCATGCCTCATCCATGAGTTATCCAGAGACATGTGGCCCACATCACCTTAATTCTTTAAGATTTAGCACTTGCTTCATTGCTTCTCTGTGCTAACACTAATCCTGCCAAACTCTTGGTGATTTTAATATACTTCTACTGAGTGTATTTCCACTACACCCAAATCCTCAAATCTCAAATCCTGGACCTCCTCATTTTTAAAGAGCTTGTCCTTCACCCCACTTCAGCCCCTAGATTAGTGTTTTCCAATCACGGCCTTTTAGCAGATCATAAGTCAATGAAGCTGTCATAAACAGCATTTCTTGGCAATGAAATATAATAGAAAATATTAGCATGTTTAGCATATGCTTAGTGTATAAACTTAGTTATACACTGATCCTATCGTATCTTAGTGTATACACTGGGTTATACCTTGAATATGCATATCCTATATGCATAATCCTGGTTGCATATGGGATTTACAATTGTTCAAATTTGGAAAAGGAGGAAAGGCTGATTAAAAGAAAGATGGGAAGTTTGGGTGCTATTATGTTCAAATTCATAGTGAATTAAAAAAGATTGTCTTCAGAAATGGAACAAGGACAGGAATGACGTCTTTGAGTGAGCAAGGGGAAATGGAATCCAATACCCAGATATTATTTCTATTTTTCTCTCTTTTTCCTATATGATCAGTTCTCCTTATTTACAAGATTATTCTCACCCACATAGAAAGATGGTATAATAACTTTTGTCTGAAAAAGAAAATGCCCCAAGTAGCTCCACATTATATCCTATTGCTTCATTTCTGTTCCTATTTACAGAAAATTTTCCCCAAAGAATTTTCTGTACTCATTATTTCCTTTCGCCTTTTCCTTGCATTTTCTTGTGCCTGTTGCAGTCAGATTCTCATTTCCAACATTCCACTGGAACTGCTTTTTGAAACCCTTTCTTCATTTGACCCTGATTCTTTACTGCCCTCTGTTCTCCTCGCACATCACTGGCCACTCCTCTGTAGCCCTGTAGCATTGAACAGTGTTAACCACTTTCTCTAGCTTAAAACAGTTGCTTCCTTTCGTTTTAGTCACATCAGATCTGGTTTACTTGTCTCCTCTTTGAAGACTACTCAGTATTCTTTACAAGCTTCTCTCAATTTTATTTCCTAAATCCCCAAATATCATGGTTCTTCAGGGATTCCTTTTTGGATCTCTTCTTCATTCTTTCATTTATTTGTTTAAAAAATATAGAGTAAGAGTTCATTATGTATGGGCATTATAGTAAGAATTGGGATGTGGTAGTGAACCAAATAAGCAGAATTTGTTTACATGAACTACAATCTAGTGGGAGCCAACTAAAAATATACACATAAGCCAAAAACTGGAGGTAAGTGGGAAGAAGAAAAATAAAGCACGATGAGAGGGAAGGGAGGTAATTTTATGTAGGGGTCAGGGAAGTTTCTGAAAGAAGTAAGGGAAAGTTGCAGGTTATAATTTGAAGGTGAGCATTTCAGGAAGAGGAAACAGCAACATGCAAAGAACCTCAAGTAGGAGGATGCCTGATATATACAACAAAAAGCAAGGAGGCCAGTGTAAGGGAGTGGAAAGAGGGCAGTAGAGTGAGGAAATAGAGGACCAGTTTCAGGAAAGCCTGTGGACCTTGGTAAAAACTTCAGATTTTACTCTGAGATGCAAAACTGCATGGGAATTTTGATTAGCAAGGACCTATGCCTTAACGGTTTAACTTTGTTAAGTGAAGACTGAATGGCTTCAGTGAAAGTTGAGGAGGAGAGAATTAAATTAGAGAGACCAGTTAAAATGTTTTATTGATATTGGCCCTGAGAAAAGTGATGGTAGTCTGCACTAGGCTGGTGGTGGGAGAGATGATGAGAACTGGGCAAATAATGGATGTAGTTTAATGACATAATTGATAGGATTTCTTGATGGTTTGGAAGTGAAGTCTGAGAACAATAAAGAAGTCAAGGATGATTCTAAATTTTGGGGCTGAGAAACTGGTAGAATGGAGCTGCCATTAACTGAGATGAAGGTGACGGGGGGATGAGCAGGCAGGAGGAAGGTGTTAGGGTAATCAAGTATTTGCTTTTTCTCATTTTAAGTTTCACTCACCTTTAGACATCCAAGTGTATTTTTCAAGTAAGTAGGTACATGATTCTGGAGTTTAAGGGGGAAATCCACACTGGAAAGGTACATTTGGCCATTGTCAGATGATATCTGAAGCCATGGAACTGGATGAGAATCACCTAGGATGAGAGTGTTAGATACAGAATTAATAAGTTAGAGCCCCTATCCCTGTACATGTTTTTTTCTATCAGGGGGGACCCCAATAAATTCAGTACTCTTCTCTCTCAATTCGCCCCTGTTCTGTCTTGAGCCCCAGTGATGTCAACCATGCTACCGACACTAACAATTCTGTGAGGTCAGGGTGGAGCTCATGAATGCCTCTGACACTGAGTAGGCATTGGAGCTAAAACTGATGGAATGTCAGAAACATTCTAGTTCAGGATAAAATTAAATAGATTTGGTTGCATAGAATAAAAGGCTTCCTTTAAAGAGCCAGAATTTAGTCATGGCGTATTGCCAAATCCTTTTAGAGGCTACCCCGCTAAAAAGGGAGTGGGACCGGGAGGAAGAAAACTATCCACAAGGCAAGGTCATGTTTGTGGCTGCTTGGGATCTCCACCTCTTCGTGGTGATGCTTGCAGAACTACCAGGCTAGGCTGGACTTGTGGTGGATAAGCATACTCAGCTCACTGATGGATCTTTTTATTATACCAAAAGAGAATCGTGTGAGGAAAATGTGGGAATTGGAGCCTGAAATTATGTACTTTTGGTCTTCTCCACTTTGGCCTGTGGTAACATTAAGTCTTCTCCCTTCATTGCTATTCCTGTGTTGCCTTTGGCTAGCATCCCTTCTGAGGTCGTGTGTCTTCTGGATTCTGGCAGGTGGTGGAATGGGCCAGTTTCTATGTCAGCAGTGTGAGTGGGAGCATGCCTATTGGCATGAATATCATGGAAACGTCAGCCGAAAGGATCACATTTATTGTCTTGAAGTTTGGAGTCAAATCCCTACTCATTATCTTCTCAAAGATCTTTAATAGCACATGTGTATTTTGGAAAAAGGATATGTTTTTACAAATTTTTATAAAGAAGTGATAAAACACAACAAACAATAAGAACTGAGGTTTCTGAGTGAAGATATTGGTCACATAAAGAAACAAATTATTTGAAATATACAATAATGAACTGCTAAATCAACCAACCACATGTGGAGAGTGTTTTCCAGTTTGTTAAACTGTTTAATGAGCACGGTGTTAAATCTTGTGTGGTGGAGATTTGTACCTATACAAAGATGCAGGCATGACAATGATTTATGTGAATGAAGAGCTTTTGGGGCCAATTATGTCAATTTTATTATATAGCACCAAGGTTGGATAGGAAGTTCATGATATCATTTTGGACTAGCTGCTTTACAAGAGCCATCCAGAAAGTTGCCTAATTAGTGGCTAAACCTCAAACAGAAATATGATCACTAATAACTTCAGTGTCAACTAACAAGTTGCCCTTCAGTGGATGGAAATGGTAGAGATTGGCAGAGAAAAGGATTGTGCAACATTTTAATTTTGTTCATAATTTAAAGACTTAAAGGTTGCATGAAGATGGGTGATGTAGGGTCTACATTCTGAAAGGCTGTTGTGAAACCTGTCAACGTTGTCAAGTTTCAGGATAATGAGAATAAACTTTCTTAATGGGATAGTGTAGTTGAACACCACTTTTCTCCCCTCTGACCTTTTCAACTTAAAGAAATTTGGTCATTCAGGAAGAGAATGGTTGATATCCTTCATTTCTTCATTGTTACTATATTTGAAAATTTGAATTATTACCTTTAGAGAATAATCAAGAATTTCTTCCAAGTGAATGTCTATGAAATCCTTAATGCCCATGAGTCACATGGAGAGGTCCTAGAATTAGATGTTTTTCACAGTTTTGACATTCCAAATACATTAATCATCTGTAGTTTCTTTTAAAAAGCTCATTTCTTGATAGGCTGTTGATAGTATTTCTAGCTTGATTAGTTTAGGTACAAATATGCCCCATTAACTAATTGTCTAGAATCTCACCTAAATTATACCAAGAAATTCAGTATCACCTCTTGAGCAAAACCCCTTCCACTTACCTCTGAATTGCACAAAATGAATGCTTTCCTCTGAAAGAGAGAGACAGAACAGTAGAATTGGAACAATCCATATATGCTCTTGATTCTGTTCCTATCCTGCAGACTTTGTCTATGTGTTTAGTGATACCCTGGCTATCCTATAGTCCTGCCCAGGCCACTGTCATGTCCCACATTTTGACACACAACTCTTAAAATTCTTGCATTTGCTCATTCTTTGTCGTTAAACAGTGATTATTATATCAGTAGAGGAGTAAGGGAATAAAGTGTTTTAGTTTAAAGGCCAGATATAATCAAGGAAAGAAATTAATTGAAAGGATATTGTAAATCCCAGAATTACTGGGAAGGCAGAACAAAGAGGTTTAGATTTTAAGGCAGCAAGAACCACAACCACAACATATAATCACAACATATAACTGGTCTGGCTAAAATACAATTGCTAACCCTGCTGAGAATTATGCCTTGATGCATGTCCCACCCCACTGCTGCTGGGAATCCCTGAATTTGGCTGCTGGCCCTACAGCTTCTACTATCCCTGAAAAGCAGATACTGATGCCACCACAACCAACAGCAGAGCACATTTTCACCTATCCTTTCTTTTTGTCATTAATTCCTAACTTATAATATGGGATAGGAACATCTGATTTATCCTGCCTTGGAAATATGCCCATACCTTAGTGGCAAGCAAGTCTGCGACACTGAGTATATGGCATCTTTTGCTTCTGTAATATGAAGATATTTGCTGTGGAGAAGTGGGACAGCTTTACAACAGGCCAAATGTCATTTATTTCCCAGTGTTAAACTCTGCCAAGAACAGTTCTCTGCTAATTCGAGTGACCAAGAATTTGTGCAATTTCCTCTGAAGAAAATTGTGCTTTTGAGAGCAGGAAGAAATATTTTATCCTTTTCACCTAAACGTAATCGTTTTACCAGGATCCGTTTTTTCTTGCACCTGATTTTCTTTTTTATTACAGAACCAACTGTATCTGCTTTGTATAAAACTCTCTTATTTAAAAATTTGCCTTTCAAATGCACGGTGTCCTAGGATGTGTATATTGAACCACCAGAAATAACTCGGTGACATATTCTTCTTGCTTATTTCATACATATTTCCAACTTATGACTCATTGGTTTAAAGAGGACAAATGTGAACTAAGAGCAAAACAGAGGACTTGATGTACTTGTGCCCGAGAGGAAGATGAATCACCGTGCTGCTGGCAAAGTGTCCTGGGTCAGGGTTGCCTGTCTCATGGGTGTGAATGACCCCCAGTGTTCCATGTCCTGGCCCCACTCACAAACTTGCATGCAACCTTGCACAAACACGCATCCAGAACACCACTCACTTCTTACTTTAGAAACACCATGAAACTATTTTAGGCTGGAAGGCATGAGTACAAAGAAAGTGGCTGTCTGGGAGGCTATAACTTGATATAGGAACACGTCAGAGGGACCCAAAATGTTAGCAGTGGCACTTTCTTTCTCAGTTTTCAAAGAGTTTTATTTTCCTCTCTCCTTCCACCATCTGTTTTTCTTATTGTAGCAAATGTCATTTCCTATGGCGTTTAGCAAGATATGAAATGGGATTGTTTTATGGTGAATTTTGACGTAGGTTCGTGATTTTCTGTAGAGTCATCTGCCTGCCTGCCTTCTTTCCTTCTTTCTTTCCTTTGTTCCATTTGTACTAAAAAAAACCAGAGCTAGTTTTAACATTATATTAATCAGACCAACTTTAAAATAAATCCTATAAGCTTGCTTCTAAATCCTGGACTGAAATTTGGTATAAAATGTTAATTTTTACTTTGTTTATAACAAACACAAATTACCAAAGTGACATAAAACTGTTAAGCAGTTAATTCCCATTAAAGTGACAAGCTAAGAGTTTAACTTCTGTTGGGGGATGTGTGTGTAGGTGTGTGTGCTTGCCCGCGCCCATGCGTGCATGTGAGCATGCGCTTGTAAAAGGAGATGCAAAGTAGAGGAAACAATGAAAAGGGAAAATGCAGGAAGCAATAATAGCAGCACATACTTATATAGCACTTCCTATGTGTCAGCCACTGTTTAAATTTTACAAGTATTAATTTATTTAATTCTCACCATAACCATGAGCTGGAGATATTACTGCTTTCTCCAGTTTACATGTGAGAAAATGAGGCATATGGAGATTAAGGTCACAGAGCTATTAAGTAGCATAGGTAAATGGTTCATACCCTGAGGGTTATACTATACTGATTTCTCTCAACTGAGATTCAAGTACAAATTTGTGGCATAATGAAGGAGAGAATTTTTTGTGAAATGTTAGAACCAGATTTACTGTCTTTCTTTGAGGGGGAAAAAAAAAGCCAAAGGGTTTTGTAAATCTTTCACCACAGCAAAAGAGAACTCCAGAGGCAGGAACGTAGTCTACCTGAGGCAGTGGCCATGTAACATAATGAACTGTGGTGCAGAGAAGCCAACAGAGAGCTCAGAATGTCTGCAGAATGAGATGCAATCACTGGGGTTTTGCTGAGGGTGGACTGTTTTTATGAGGAGCAACACTGTGATGTCTGTGCTGGAAAAATTCCATTGCTTCACCTCTTTCCTCTCCGTGACTGACTAGATGATGATTTACTCTCTCACAGGGAGAATGAAGATTAAGATGGGAGGACAAGACTCCATCGGTTGAGAATGGCTCAAGTTTGTGGAGCTACTGGAAAGAGAGGTGATATGGGAAGATGATATTTTAAATTTAACCACCTCAGGTGAGATAGAAATAAATTGATTCACATTTTAGAGAGATGTTTTAGGGTTAACTATTATGCTTTTATCTAACTTTTAAAAAACTCCTCTCATTATAATAGGCTTCCTCTTCCTAACAGGGCTTTAATACTTAAATGTAGCTCAATGATAGAGTCAATTTCTTGGGTTCAAATCCCACTGTTCTCCATTGCTTTTCCCCTGTGTATTCAGAGAATCTGATTTTGGTTGCAGACTCCATGTTAGGTCACCTTCATTAAACAGGAAATAATCTTAAATTTTGTAGCCACCACGGGAGTAGCAATATTGGGAATCCTCATTCACTCTGAGTTTATAGCTTTCATTAGGAAGGCTCAGAAGAATTGACAAGTATATTCCTCAAGTTGTCATCAGAATAAATTGGGCTATATGCAATTTGGGATAGGACTTTACCCTTGTGAGTTTTTTGGTACATAACTATATTGACTTGTTAACTGTTGTGGTTCCATACAGGCAAAATCTTGTTGGTATTTGGAATATCTGAGAGAGGAAATAGAAGATATCTTTTCTTCTATTGGCTTTGGATCCAATATTAACAGAAAAAATCAAACAAAATATTATCTCTTTGTTTTATGCTTTAAAGATATTCCAGTTTTAGTCTTCCAAAGTGGAAAATAATTTACTCTTAAAATTGGATACTTGATACATTATGGGGCACTACCATTGAGAAAGGTAGAAAAACACACAAGTGTTGTACTCACAAATGGAATTGAGCAGATTGAAAAAAGAGAAATTCAGTAAACAAACAAACACTCCCCCCCATCTCAATGGATTGTACATGTCCCATATTGACGTGGTATATTAGTCATATCTCTCTAATTCAAGCTAGATTAACCAAAATAAGGGAGTTCATTGTCTTTTAGTTTGGAAAGAATGCTGGGTATAGTTCATATGATCAAAAGAAAAGTTTCAGGAATTGGTACCTTACCAGTTGGGACTAATGCTTAATACTATCAATTTTTTCCTCTCCTTCTCACATCTCCTTCTCCCACCCTGCTTGTTTGAATTTAAATACTTTCCCCAAGTGGCAGGAATTATTTGCATCCTCCCAGATTAGCAAACCTAGGAAAACTTTTCTTCCAAAGTTCATGTATCGATTTCAGGCAAGGTCTTTGATTGGCTTGCATGAGTGACACGTCCACCTCTGGACCAAGCAAAACGGAATCCAAGTTAGCTGGGAATTGAGGATGTATTACAAGAGTAATTGACACTGATTACAAGAAGCTATGATTTATTAAGAGATAAAATAAAAAAAATGGAAAAAACTAGTACTCATTATTGGACAATGCTTATTTTATCACATTTTACAAAATTTACATACTTTTCTATTGTATAAAAACTGATCTATATTTATGGGAGACTTACAGAAATGCTGAATCCGTCTTCCACAAGATAAAAGCCTTCTTTCGTCCACTAGTGTTCAGAGGGTTCAAGCTTTTATCGTGAATATGAACACAATAAAAGCACAGAAGCTATATTTTTAATTAAATGTATTTGAAACAATGTGGACATTGGATTGGCTTGACTTTCTCTCTCTTTTCTAGACAGTGAGACAGTGTAACTAAGAGCTGTTATCGTGCCCACTTTAAAGATTGTTCTACTGGGTTATTGATCTCCATCAATACTTCACATAGGAAACAAAGTAGTAATCATGGTCTTCTTAAAACAAAAGAGTGCCTAAAGTAATAGTATATAAACCCTGTCACACCACAATCACAAGGATTTTTTTGACGTGTCTTATTATTTCAGCTCTCCAAGTGGTGTAGAAATTAGAGACAAGCCAGAACTATTGGCTACAGGTTGTTGGACTCTGGGTAGTAGAACAGATGGAGAAAATCCAACTCACGGATCACTGCAGGTGAGAGAGCAGTGACTGAGCAAAAGCAAATAAGCGCTTGATGCACAGCCATGGAGGACAGCAGTACGATATTCAGACAAAGTGGGCCATGTAATTGGGCTAGTGTTTCAGTTTTAGATAGCACATAAACACTTTGGGCAATTGTTTTAGAAGTTTCAATTGTCCTATTGGAGTCCATTTACTTATTTACTTACCTACCTATCTATCTATTTATTTATATATAGACAATTCTATGGTATACATGTACAATGTTATTAATCAACCATGCATTACTGTATACCTCTTGAAAAGAACTTAAAGTTTGCCTAGTCCTTAACCTGATTCAATCAGATGTAAGATATTTTATTGTATATAATTCTCTTTACTGGCCCTTCACATAAGCCCTTGCCAGAGACCAGTATTTTCCTGACAAAAGGAACAGTTGTCCAAATCTTCGTTCCTCTAAGTTTTATCTATGTACCACCAGGAACAACATCACAGTAGAATCTCAGGCTCCAGTTCAGACCTGCTGAACTGGAATCAGCATTTTAACAAGATCTGCTAGTGATAGAAGTGCCCCCAGGATTTGGATAAGCAAACAATAATGGGGAAGGTCCTTTCAGAAGGGGGCTAGAATTTAAAGGTCCCTGATTATTGATCTGGATGTGGCTGAGGCTTTTAAATTGGGGAATAATGTAAACCAAGTGGGGGGAGAGAAGAATGGCATGATTCCACCACACAGGCGGGTGTGGAGAGAGAGGGTGGAAGCACCAAGAACAATTAGGGAAATATTGCCCAACACTGAAGAAGAGGCGTTATTGATCTGATATGTGTTTTTGGCAATGGGGATGGAAAGGCAGAGACTCTGTGAGATATTCTGAATTAGTTTATTTAAGTGACTGCTTGGGATGAGTTAACATTACCCTAGGAAGATGAAACAGGTAGGGAGTTAGGAGACAGGGAGGTGTAATACAGATAATGTAAGTGCAGTGATAAACTGTGAAGAAAGTACCTTTCCACTTCTCAGGTTTGTACCCCATTCGATTAAATATATGATAGCCTCTGGGCCTGGCACTGCCTTAGTAGTTAAAAAGTAGATTTTTAAAAATGGTAGTGGGTGGGGGGGACATCTATGTAGTTTCCAGAAAATTGACTTACTCTTATGTGATTTGCATAACAGGAATTTTGACTTTTAATCCTAAGGACACCTTGCATATCTATTTTCTTAATATTAGCCCAAAACATTTAATGAATATCATCAATATTACAGTGTAATTTTTTAATATTTAAAAAATTAATATCCTAAAATAATTCAGGGCTGTTATCTTCAAATTAAAATACAGTTGTAAAAATTTTCAAGTTTGACAATTACTGGTTTTTTTTCACTTTTTTATGAAAGCCACCAAAACATATACTTCAAATTAGTTTTATGATTACAGTGAATCCAAAAAATTAAGAACATAGCATAGTGAAACCACAAACACTATTTACATTTTCTTAATATAAAATAAAAAATAAAATATTTATTGTTCTTATACCATTTAGCTCAAGAAATTCAAAGGGAAAAAAAAAAGGTAACTGGGATATTCCTGACAGAATGCTCTAAGAATCATAAACTAATGTTGTTTGACTTAGACGGACATTTGTGACATTTGTTGTTAAATGATGTTGTCCCACTCTGCAATGAATGTGGCAAACTCTAAATACAAGCACAAAAACCAAAACCAAATAACTCCGCATCTCACAGAATCCCCCACCTTCTTGCTCCTTCTTAGATTGTTCCCATTCACTCAAGATAAGCTTGGGTTCCTGCCGTGCACGGATAACTGCAAACTGCAGTCAGATGTAGGAGCTGCTTAATCAGGTCTCAGAACCAGGCCTTAATTAGGATGCTTGGAAAAGAAGAGCAAATGAAAATTATTAAGCTGCACTGTTGATTCCTGTTTCTAATTTTAAAGAGGAAATTATGCATTAATCAAGCCCTGGGCTAAAGCTCAGAGGCACGTTTTTGAAATATCCCAAAATAACAGGGAGAAATTTTTTGCTCTGTTTTGATAAAACCACCCTTGACTACTTGCTATGATAGTGTGGTATATTTCAACATGCAGTGTGCTAGGGTACAATATACTAAATTTTGGTTATACTAAAAATTACTGGATTTAAGATGTACCATGACAATAAAGGTTAGTTATATATCTCCTAAAAATCAAACGGGAATGTACAAAACCCATTTTCAGAGGTAAGCAGAAGGTGAATTAAACTGTTTAAGAGAAGAACACAACTCTACAAAGAGCTATATGGGCAGACGATTCCTGATGAATGCAAAACAGCTTTCATAACATTTTTTGGTGGTACAGATTTGAATCTGTTGACAATACTATAGTTTGTGATGATAAAACTTATACTTAAGAAAAGAATAGTGATTGTTTTAAACGAGAGCAGAAAGATTCTTTCTCTTTTCTATGAAGCAATGAATTATGGATACTGTACTCTTAAAAAATTCTTAGCAATTCATTCTCTAATTTCTTATCCTGGCCCACATTATGAAAATAAAGAACATACATGGAAATACTCCCTATAAATTTATCTCCTTATATGACTCTAAAGGAATAATTTAAATTTTTGTTCTTATTAGCTTCACTAATTTAAAAAATTCCTTTCAAAAATGATGATATATGGCCTCTTTTCTGGTTCCAAACGAAGCATAGAATTATTTTTTCTAGATCTGTGAAATATGATGTTGATATTTTGATATGGATTGCATTGAATCTGTAAATCACTTTGGGTAGTATGGACATTTTAACAATGTTGATTCTACCGATCCATGAGCATGATGTTTTTCCATTTGTTTGTATCATCTGTGATTTATTTCCTCAGCATTTCATAGTTCTCTTTGTAGTGATCTTTCACCTCCTTGGTTAAGTATATTCCTAGGTATTTTATTTTCTTTGTAGGAATTGTGAATGGTATTGAGTCTTTGATTTGACTCTCAGCTTGACTGTTATTGGTGTACAATAATGCTACTGATTTGTGTATATTGATTTTGTAACCTGAGACTTTGCTGCATTTATTTATCAATTCCAGGAGTCTTGTGGTGGAATCTTTGGTATGTCTAGATATAAAATCGTATCAGTGGCAAAAGTGTTAGTTTGACCTCCTTTTTCCCAATTTGGATACCCTTAATTTCTTTCTCTTGCCTGATTGCTCTGGCTAGGACTTCCAGCACTATGTTAAATAGAAGTGGTGACAGTGGGCATCCTTGCCTTGTTCCAGTTCCTAGTGGGAATGCTTTCAACTTTTCCCCATTCATTATAATGCTGGCTGTGGGTTTGTCATATATGGCTTTTATAATTTTGAGATATGTTCCTTCTATGACTAGTCTGTTAAGGGTTTTTATCATGAAAGGGTGTAGAATTTTGTCCAATGCTTTTTCTGCATCTATCGAGATTATCATATAGTCTTTGTTTTTGCTTCTGTTTATGTGTTGAATCACATTTATTGATTTTCATATGTTGAACCATCCTTGCATCCCTGGGATGAAGCCCAGTTGGTCATAGTGGATTATTTTTTTGATGTGCTATTGAATTTGGTTTACTAGTATTTTATTGAGGATTTTTGCATCTATATTCATAAGGGATATTGGCCTGTAGTTTTCTTTTTTCATTGTGTCCTTTCCTGGCTTTGGTATCAAGGTGATACCAAATCGTGGCTTTGTAGAATGAGTTGGGGAGGATTCCTTCCTTCTTGGTGTTATGCAATAATTTCTGCAGAATGGGTACCAACTCTTCTTTGTAGATCTGATAAAATTCACCTGTGAATCCATCTGGTCTGGGGCTGTTTTTGTTGTTGTTGTTAGAAGACTTTTTATTGCTACTTCAATCTTCTTGCTCATTATTGGTCTGTTCAGAGTTCTATTTCTTCCTGATTGAGTCTTAGGAGGTTGTGTGTTTCCAGAAATGTGTCCATTTCCTCTATTGCTTTCAAGTTTATGTGAATATTGATTTTTATAGTATTCACAGATGATATTTTGTATTTCTGTGGTATCAGTAGTACTATCTCCTTTTTCATTTCTGATTGAGCTTATTTTAAGCAAAAGGAACAAATCGGGAGGCATCACATTACCAGACTTCAAACTATACTACAAGGCTATAGTAACCAAAACAGCATCATATGAGCACAAAAATAGAGACATAGACCAGTGGAACAAAACAGAAAACCCAGATGTAAAACCATCCACATAGAGCTAATTAATAATTGACAAATCAGACAACAATATACACTGTGGAAAAGAAGCAGTATTCAATAAATGGTGCTGGGAAAATTGGATATCCACATGCAGAAGAATGAAACAGGATCCATACCTCACAAAAATTAATTCAAGATGGATAAATGATTTAAATGTATGTCATGAAACTATAAGAATTCTAAAAGAAAATGTTTGAAAAACTCAACTAGATATTGGCCTAGGCAAAGAATTTTTGAAAAAGATCCCAATGGCAATCACAGCAACAACAAAAATAAATAAATAGGACTTGATTAAATTAAAAAGCTTCTGCACAGCTAAGGAAATAATCAACAGCGCAAACAGACAACCTACAGAATGGGAGAAAATATTCGCAAGCTATATAACTGATAAAGGACTAATAACCAGAATCTACAAAGAACTCAAACAAACCAGCAAGGAAAAAATCAAACAATCCCAGTAAAAAGTGGGCAAAAGACATGAACAGAAGCTTCTCAAAAGAAGATAGACAAATGGCCAATAAACATGAAAAAATGCTCAATGTCACTAATCATCAGGGAAATGCAAATTAAAACCACAATGAGATATCACCTTACCTCAGTCAGAATGGCTTTTGTCAAAAAGTCCAACATAATAGATGCTGGCATGGATGCAGAGATAGGAACACTTATATAGTGTGAGTGGGACTGCTAATAGTGCAATCTCTATGGAAAACAGTATGGAGATTCCTCAAAGAACTAAAAGTAGAACTATCACTTCATCCTGCAATCCAACTACTGGGTGAAAAGAAATCATATCCTCGAAAAGTCACCTGAACTCAAATGTTTATTGCAATACAATTCACAATTGCAAAGATGTGCAATCAACCCAAGTGCCCAACATTTCATGAGTGGATTAAGAAAAATGTAGTATATGTATACTGTGGAATACTACTCAGCCATGAAGAAGGATGACTTAATGTCTTTTGCAACAATTTGGATGGAACTGGAGACCATTATCCTAAGTGAAGTATCTAAAGAATGGCAAAACAAACACCACATCTACTTGCTATTAAATTGGAACTAACTGATGAGCACACATGTGTATACAGAGAAGTAAAACTCAATGGAAATCAAGCAGGAGAGGAGAAGATGGGTGAAAACCTACCTAACAGGTTCAATGAACACTATCTGGGTGATGGGCACACTTTTAACCTTGTTTTGAGCATTACAAAAGTGATCCATGTAACCAAAAACATTTGTATCCCCATAATACTTTGAAATAAAAAAAATGATCATATAGGGATGAGGATAATGAATCCTGGATGCTCTTCTGTGAAGCAGTACAAGGTGAGTATCTCTTATCCAAAATGTTTGGAACCAGAAGTGTTTTGGATTTTGGAATTTTTTTTTTGACTTTGGAATATTTGCATTAAAGTTACCAGTTGAGCATCCTAAATTCAAAATCCAAAATGCTCCAATGATCATTTCCTTTGAGCATCATGTTGGTGCTGAAAAAGTTTCAGATTTTGGAGCATTTCAGATTTCAGATTTGTCTTTCTCCATCTCCACTATTCTCTCAGTACCCAAAAGTCACAGAGACTTGCTTAGCTTATGTTGTCTACTTCTACCTTCATTCTGAATGTATTTATGATAAAGATAGTCTAATCTTTTTTGTTTGTTTGTTTTCACTTCCAGAGTCTTTTTTTGGTCACCTGTGGTTTAGTACCATATACAGCATTAGCAAAAAACAAAGGTCTCTGCTTAGGGTTTACTGTTTCCACCTAAAATGGCCTGTTATCTTTTTGCCTGCCTCTTCCCATAGTGATTCTCTCCCAGCTCTGCAGATCTGTAATCACAGATGAGAACAGCTTTACTGGTAACCTAGATCTTAGACTAAAGCACAGCTTCAGAAACTAGCTGGTCTATTCAGTATCAGACGCTGCCAAAAAACTTGGGGACAACCAAGTCCTGCGGTTGTTGCATTTTGTCACTGTTATGTCCCCCAGAGTCCTCACTCATCAGAAAAACCAACTTCAATTATGTTGGAATCTTCATCTGCCACAGCTGAAAAATGGAAAGTATAGGGGAACTGTATTTTCCCAGGATGTTGCAGATCAGTTATGGCAAGCAGAACGTCAACCATCAGGGAAAACTGTCACTCTGGGCTCCTTTTTGACCACAGTAGCTATGTGGAAGCAGCTGCAACTTCCATAAGGTCCACAAATATGGTCTAGTCTTTAAAGCAACATTTTATTATCAGATCTTTTGGAACCTAAAGGCTGTGTGAGAGGGAGACTGAATCCATTGTGTGTGTGCATGTGTATGTGTGCGTGTGTGTGCTTCTTAATTCACTATGGAGTTTTAAACACAGTAAGCATGCAGAAAATATTTGCCAAGTGACTGAAGCTACAGGTGGGGGCATCATTAGGATTAGTGAACACACCTGGTGATTCAGGGATATGATTCATTAAGAATATGGAAAAATTATAATAGTAAAAAAATTATGAATGTGTAGCTTTTTAGGGGAAATTTTGATAGGTAGGGTTTCAAACAATTGCATTAAATAGGCATATTCATCTTCTCTTTTTAAATGTGAAAGGAAGTGTCCCAGGAAGAAATTCCCTTTCTTGAAATTAGATCACTATGTTAATGTTTTTTTTTTTTTTTGTTTGTTTGTTTTCCTAGCACTTAATTTCAGGCACTTCCCCCTTTCTGACATTTTTCAGAGTTTCTTACACTCTGGAGTGAAAGGTCCCAGGATTTTCCACCAGTCAATTCTGGCTTCTCATACCCCCCAATCTCCACAACAGCAACAGAAACAGTGACAACAAACAAAACGAAAAAACAAAATAGTCTTCCTTCTCCATCGCTTTGGGGGCAAAATGACCAAGACTTGTTTTACCAAAGACTTTTTTTTTTCCAGAGACTTCATTGGTCTTTGACACATTTGGTGTCACCATCTCCTTTTTATTTTTCTGGTATGCTTTTGTTCTTTTAGCTCACTGGTAATAATGCCTGCTGAAAGGAAGGGCAGAACAAGCAGCAACAGGACTTATGACACCGTATCATGGAAAGATAGCCAGCTTTTGGCCTCCTGGTAAAGAGTTAGCAGTTTAATGAATAACAAATTATAAACAGAACCTGAGGTTAAAGGATAGCAGGCATGGTCTTGGCTTCCACCTTATTTAGCAGATTCACTTCGACAGACGTTGGTCAGTTGGGCCGTTGGGCCGCTAACATCAGGGCACCCACAGGGGCTAATTCAGACATTCTCATTGTGCTTTCCATCCGGTTTACTTGCTTGGACTACAGATCCAAACAGAACCAAACTTCACCTTGCTATTTTCTATTTTCATGTCATATAAAAAGTGAGAAACCCTTGTTTGGAAAATTAGGTATTTTTAGTCACTGTGCAATGAGTGTTAGAGGTTTGTGGTTAACAAGTTTAATATGTGTAGGCTGACGGGGCAGAGGGTGGTCAGACTGAGGTACAGAAGTGTGAAAAGATGTTAATAAGAACAGGGCTATAATAACACGTCTCTTCTTACAAAGCAAAACACTGCATATATTTCTTAAAAGAACCAAAAGGTCCCAACATACAGTAATGAGGTTTGTAGCATCATTGATTCAAGTTGACCTTTTTCAGAGAAATGTTTTTGATACCAGGTATTGGAAACTTTTTTTTTGGCTTATGGGTTATTTGCATTTAACAAAACTATTTATTGTGCTTCCATTGTATGCCAGGCATTTTACTCAAAGCCAGGAATACAAAAACAAATAGAGCATGATTTTTGCCTTTGGGGAATTGAGAGAGTGGGTTGAATAATAGAGCTATAAGCAAATACTATGTAACATCCTGATTTTGGTGCTGTGATAGGAATCATTACAAAGAGTATCTAATGAGTATAGAAGAACTTTAGCACTGCCAGGGATTGGTGGGGATTGGTAGTGAGAAAGAAAGATCAGGAGAGGAGAAGTTATGAATGACTAGAAGCAGGATGTTTCTGGGGATTCACAGGTACCCTGCAGGGGAAGAACAAGTAATCTGTGAGTTTATAGCAGTGGTTCTCAAAGTGCTGTTCCTAGCTAACAGCACCAGCATCATCTAGAACTTATTAGAAATATAAATCTTATGCCCCACCCCAGACCTACAAAATCAGAAACTCTGGAGGTGGAGCCCAGCAGTCTGGGATTTAATAAACCCTCCAGGTGATTGTGGTGTGTGCGACAGTTTGGGAACCAACAGTGTTAGGGCATGAGCTTTCAACCTTGACTTCACATCAGAATCACTGGGGAGTTTAAAAATATGATGCCTGGGCCCCATCCCAGAGGATCTGATTTAATTAATCTGAGAAAACTGAGACTCTGGGAGAATGAATAATTCCCCTAAGGTTACAAAGCTAATAGGTAGGAATTAGTGCCTGGGTCTGTCTGACACCAAGGCCCATATTTGTCCATTTTCTTGCATAAACCTCTTAATCTGTGTGATAGCAGAGATTGTAAAACCTTTTCTGTCGACACCTGGGCTCACTATAAAAGGTCTCTTATTGTTTATTTCTGTTCCATCAAAGGAAAGAGTCTTTGAACAGTGATGATATTTGAAGATGTGACTTTGTATGTTGGAAACAAGGTATGAATATATGTTAGCTATGTTTTTATGTTACTTTTTAAAAATACATTTGTTTGTAAATACATGAACTATCTAGACTTACTCCAATATATCCTTATTTTCAGCAAATCCAATGTACAGACATTCCATATAGAACCAAAAAATAAAATTGCCTTCAAACAGAATAATTTTACTTTGCAAAAGCATTCACATAGAGTTTCAAGGATATCAAGTGCAGTGTTTACCCAACTATTGTTTGAGGAAGGGCTACTGGTGGCCCTTGAGTTTTATTTTTTAAATGGACTCTATTTCTTTGGGAAGTTTTAGATTCACAGCAAAAATGAACCACAGGTACGGAGATATCCCATATTCCCCTGCCCCCACACATGCACAGCCTCTCCCTTATTAACATCCCCACTGGAGTGGTACATTTGTTATAATTTATGAACCTACATTGAAACATCATCATCACCCACAGTCCATAGTTTTATTAGGGTTCACTCTTGGTGTTGTACATCCTATGGGTTTGGCCAAATGTATAATGACATGTATCCACCATTGTAGTATCATACACAGTATTTTCACTGACCTCAAAATCCTCTGTGGTCTGCCTATTCATCTCTCCCTTTCCCTAAACCCTTGAAAGCCATTGATTTTTTTTTTTTTTACTGTCTTTATAGTTTTGCCTTTTCCAGAATGTCATGTAGTTGGAATCATACAGTATGTAGCCTTTTCAGACTGGCTTCTTTTACTTAGTAACACGCATTTAAATTTTCTCTTTATCTTTTCATGGTTTGATAGCTAATTTCTTTTTAGTGCTAGATAATATTCCATTGTCTGGATGTACCACATTTATTTATTTATTTACCCGATGAAGGACATCTTGGTTGCTTCCAAGTTTTGGCAGTCATGAATAAGGCTGCTATTAACATCCATACGCAGGTTTGTGTGTGGACATAAATTTTTAGCTTCTTTGGGTAAATACTAAGGAGTGCAATTACTTGATAATATAGTAAGTATATATTTAGTTTTGTATGCCCTTGAGATTTTTAGTGGTATGCATATTAATCATTTGAATATTTATATTTATATTCAAATGATTCATAGCTATGCATGATTTAATGGCTCTTCTAAGCAATTATACTATCTGATCTCAAAGTGCTCTGTGTGGATTATATAATTTAATCTGTACAACCAGATTTGAGATATATAGTACTATTCTGCTTCTTTTACAGAGGCTTAGGAAGATCTAATAACTTTCACTAGCTATGTGAGCTTGGATATAGTAAATTCAATATTTAATTCAGATTGTCTGAAAACAAAGCCCATCTTTAAATGGCTGTGGACTCTATGTCAATCTAAGTGTATGAATATTACAGCCCCTTTTTAGCAAAGCTGCCGCAGGCAGTTCCTTTCCCATTGATTGCCAGTGGCAGCTAGCTATAGGTTAGGCACCTGGGAATTTGGTTATCTAAGAGCTGTATTGGCTCTAGAAGTCTAATTTTGGAGATGTTCTCCCAAGAGTTCTACCTAATTGATCTAATTGAACATTTTCTTTCAAAGAATTTTGAAATATATTAATCAGATAGTAGATTGCTTAGAAACTAGAAATTAGAGACAGAGAGAAGCAAAAATCCATCTGATTGCTGCAGAGATGGTTTTCTTTGTTTACCTACTTCTGGGTGTTTTCTTACAAAAACTCCCATCACTTAGAGAAAACTTGCCATATCTCTGTTTCTTATCACCTCAAAAAGCCTGACTAATACAATCTCAGGAGATCCTATGAGTTATGTACGAATGGGTGTGGAAACATATAATTTAGCCATGAACCTCTCTATATGAGTCAGAGACTGTTTTGTTAGCTTGGAGATGTGAATATGACTCCACCCACCATATTCTAGCTGTGTGTATTGATATCTAGAATAGTGAAAGAGAAGGTCTCAGTTCTTGACCCAATTCTGCTTTTGGACTGCAAAGGTCTCTTAAGGTCCATTTATTTTTCACGTCTTCTAGTGAAGATTTGAGTGACCCTGACATTCAGCATCTAGTTCTTTACAACACACTTGAGCAATTGTGGAATTACCAGGATAACAGAAGAATTTCATACCTGAGTAGCTTTAATTAAAAACAGATAATTTAAAAGTGTGCTTCTGTCATATAGTTATTTTAGGCTAAATTATGATTCTTCATATACCTTGGTAGAAAAAGAATTATAATTTTTAAATAGCATATATCATTGTTTTTTTGTATTTGAGGTTTCTAGTTGAAATCTAGGTAATAGCTCACCTATTATGCCTAACGTGTAAACAGTTTCACCTCTCCTCTGCTCAAATGCCTGGAATCATAATTACCTTCTTTAAAACTTGGCCACAGGCAAAAACTTTGAATAATACATTCTCATTCAGCATGCCAAGTCAGAATCTGAGAATATAAGACAGAGTCTTTGTTAGATTATCACTGTATTGCACGAAAGTGTAACATAACTTCAAATTAACTCCTTTTAAAAAACAAATGTTGTTTCTTAGTATGTTATTAACCTAACTATTCAAGTCATTAGATTTTTATTATAATAGTACTTAAAATAATTGGTGGGACATCTACAGTTCTTTCCCATCCATGCAATTTGCTTTGACACTGCTGTGTTAAAGCACAGCTGAATGCCTTGTGTTATAATTATATGAACAACTTTAAGTACTGTTTTCATAATGTATATCCATTAAGAATATTATCCAAAACAATATAGCCTAAGCACACAGTTACATAACTTTCCTTTTCATGAAGTTGATGTCACAGAGTCCAAAGAAGGTCAAAGAGACTTAAGAAATAGCATTTTAAAGAATTCTTAAGCTATAAGTGTTTATTGGAAAAAACTCAAATAGTTTCATTATTCCATAATACTCAAGATAAACCTGATAAGAATGTTTTGATCAAAATTCAATTGCTTCTCCAAATAATTTGAGTTACTGTTAGATTAGAACTTCCACAGAAAAATACAGAAGTGTGTTTTTGTTTTTGTTTTTAAAGATCTAAGTCAGGGAAATGGGCTGGCTTTGGCACAGAAGGCCTATGTCCATGCCTATATCTCAGGTAAGCAAATAGTCTCCTGGCTATGCAAGTAGAAATTGATGCTCATGTTACATGCTCATGTTGCTTTGACAAGAGATCTTTACTCTGTTTTTACTTTTCTTCTTGTCATGGGTCATTTAAATATCTGTTATTTCGACACAGGAGTTTTCCGGATGGATGTGTGTTTGTTGCTCTGTCAGGCAAATCTAATTTTATAAAGAAAGTAACATAATGGCCAAAGTGTTCTGTAGTCCCTTCTACATCCTGATATTAATGTGAAAAAATCCTTTGTGCATCTCTACAATAACGCTAACCAACATCAGTGTGTTTGATAACATGGTCTTATTACAATCTGGCCAGTTATCCTTAGGTTTCTTCTGCACACTTTCCATTGTCTCTTCTGCTAGGGATATACTTTTTTCCCTTTCAATACATTTACCGTCCATTCAGTATAGGCTGAACCCAAGACTTCTTAGTCATTTTATAAAGACATCTTACTGAGGGCAATGTATTTATAACAGAAAGAACAAGGACTTTGGAGCCAGATAGTTCCAAGTTTGATTACTACTGACTAAATGAGAGCCATTGAGCAAATTACTTAATCCTTCTGAATGCTAATTTTCTCATCTGTAACATAGAAGTAATGTGTATCTCATAGAGTTTTTGTAAAGATTACATGAGATCAAATTTGCCTGGCGATCAAATTTGCCTGGCACTCAAATTTTAGATAGCTATACTATGTCTATTTATGATAATTTTTTTCCTTAAGCAAAAGGGAATTTATTGAAATCAAGTTTATTCATGTCCATAATTGAAATATCCACATCATTATACAAGGTTTGTTTGTGACATGCACTGGTCCTCCACCACTCTTTCCTAACTTCCTGCTGTGGGTAGCCACTTTCAACTCTTTCAGCTATTTTATTTTGGGTCTACTTCCTGACACCTCAAAAATCTTATTTTATGACTTGTTGATCTAGTGGTTTTAGGTATTACATGTTGATATGGAAGATGAGAATGAAACTTGCTTTTATAGTGCCCCCTTATCCTCATCTTACACATACACACACACACACACACAAATGTTCTCTCTTCCCATGCTGCCTTTCTCTTATTATAATTATATCATAATTTTAATTAAATCAATGTTCAGGACTTACATTATTATGACTATGTAAATACTAACCACAGGTGATAAGACTTAAGATACACTATAATTACTTTTCCTTCCAGGAGTGAATTATTATTTTCTCTGCAGTTATTAAATATCTTGTTTACTCTTTTTTGGTTTGGTTTTATGTCTACTTGTTACTAATTGAGGCCCCAAATCTCTATCAAATATCCAAGTGACTGTTAACTTCATATTATTGAAGAAATCTCTCTTGGAGCTTTCTGATCTGCTTTCATCTGGGCAAGTTGTCCTCTGTGCCTGGTGCACAACTATTCTCTTCTGATTTCTACTCCATCATCCTAAAAATTTTCTATGCCATTTTTATGTGTTGATCCTTGTTTTGTATACCATAGCATATTGTGGTAGAGCATATTTTCCAATAATTTTCTGAGTATGGGTTCATAGATGTAACTTTGTTGATACTTACATGTCTGATGAGTTTTGTATTTCATCCTCACAGTAGTTGATAGTTTTCTAGATAAAGAATTTTACATTGGAAATAATTTATCTTTAGCAAATGGATTTAGTACTAATCTATTCTAAATAAAGCTAAAATGACAGAAATTCCTTGGTGTATCATGAAAAAATAATCCAAAATTATTGAGAGATAAGAATGTTGGAGTAATTTATTATGTATAAACTGTTCACTTGTCCCAAGGGGGCCAGAAGACATTACTTTCATTTAGCTATTAGATATAAAATGATGTGAAAAGCACAAGAATCTCTAAAAAGCACTATAGAATACTTTCTCTGGGATGTAGCTGTGTATGTTCATTCCTGACATTATTACTGGGGAAGGCTCCCTGAGTTCAGTGGGGATGTTGAGATTCAGTAGGGGGTAGAGGCCAAACAGCGTTTGTTATGCGCCAGAGGCAAGGTGAATATAGTTACTTTATTAGCTAGTCGGGCACATAGTGATCTTTATGACAACTAAGTGATCATGGACTCCTGGGATCAAAAGAGATGGCTAGGCCACTGAAATCCCACTAATCTCTAGTAAAACCATATAAAACTCTAGTTTTGCTAAATAGCAGTATTATTTTCAGCCTTGAGTCATCTCATTTAGAGCTAGGACTCTCCAAATAAATAAGGCAATGGGTACCCTTGAAAAAACATCCTTTGTCAACATCACATATATTTATTTAAATCTTCTAGCCTTCCACAAAAGGATTTGTGGCTCTTGTGCCCTGAGGAAAGTGAAATATCCAGGCCTTTTGAGGGTTGTTATATGCAGATTGAGCCCAAGACCAATCCCTGGGAACCAAAATGTCACTATGATCCACTGGTCAGGTAGACGTCAGAGGATAAATGCAGTTCTGTTCAAAGACCATTTCATGTTGGTTCTAATGAGTCCCCAATCCTGTACTATTTCCTATGTGGATAATTGGATTAAATGTATTCAGAAAATGGCAGATTTCCCAATCTTTCCCCAGCACATACTGTTAAAACTACTATAGTGGGAAGGGCAAAGTGGAAGCCTGTAGACCATGCCCCTTAACAAAATGATAACTCAAAAGGAATGCCACATTTCTGGGAGACTTTCAGAAATTAGAGCCACCATCAAGTACTTAGACAGTGGTGACAATTTCTAGGATAGCTCCATTAATCTTACCTGTTTGGTTTGTGCAGAAGGCAGATGGGTAGGTCTTATGGAATGATAATGAATTACAGTAATTATAAGCATATCATATTCCAGTTCATCTGCTGTTTCATATAGTTTGCTTTAAATGGGGCAAATCAACACAAATCTGGCAGTTGGTTTGCTATGTAGGTAACAATATAATATTTTTTAAATTTCTATTCTGTTAAGGAGAGATCACCTGAAGAAACTTACTTTCACTTGGTAGGGATAAACGTAAACTTCCACCTTTATCTTTGTCAGCCTTCTAGCTCTGTATCAAAACTTAGTCCTCAGGGATTTTTATCATTTCATTATCTTTTAGGATATCATGCTAAAAGATGATATTTTTATCATCTTATCATCCTTTAGGACATAACTCCTATATTAAATCAATCATGCTGCTAGGACCATGTAAGCAGAATGTAGCAGTAATAGTAGAATAAATGTTTAGGTAATAACTTCATGTGAGAGAGTATGGAATATATATCACATAAAATTCAAACTTCTACTATTTTCATAAAATTTCTGGGAGTCCAGTGGTCTTGGGCTTATAAAGATGTCTCCTTCAAAATAAAAGCCTACTAATAATCCTCTTTATCCTCTACTAATGGGGAAGAAACACAATAGTTTGTGGGCTTATTTGGATTAATATGTAACACATGTGGATATGTGGCTCCGACATGTTTACTAAGTGAGCTGCTTACAAAACTGTTTACAAATTGTGAGGTCAGATCTAGGAAAGCATTCCAGCTGCGGCACAAGCAGTTCTTCCCCTTGGTCCCTATGAATAAACAGATCCAATGGGGCTTGTGATACCTTTGGCAGATTGGTGTGTTGTGGAAACTCAAATAAGAGAACTGCAGAAGAGGCCACTAAGGTTTTACTGCAAAGTCATGTCATCATTAGCTATTCTTAGCTTGTTACTGGTCTTGAGTAGACTATGAGCAGGTGACTGCAACCTAAGCCCCTAAAATGAACTGTTGTTATCTTCCAATCATAAAGTCAGGTAAATTGAGCAGTTCTCCATCAACAAATTCACGTGGTAAACATAAAATCCAGATTTGTCAGGTTCTGAAGGCACGAGAAAGTTATATGAGCAGGTGACTGATCCCAGTGTAACTGGTCCTGTGGCTGTGCATCTGACCCTCCAGAATGGCCTTGAGACAGTGTTCCTATGAACAGCTGACTTGAAGGTGGAGGATGTGAGTCTGTTTTAAAGATGATAAGTCAATTGCTAGCATCAGATGGCAGAGGACTGATTTACTGTAAACCCATCTGAGGAGTCGTATTGAAGGGAAAGGAAAAATCTCCTAGTGAGAAGAACTACCAATTTATACCAATTCATGGTTACTAATTGATGACTAGATTGGCTAGTCAGGGATTTGGAAAGAATAATACAGGAGGACTGGTAATAAGTTGTTTTGGGAAAGAGAAATGTGGATGGGTCTTTTGGAATGAGTCCAGAGTATGAGAATATTTGTGTCCTGGGTGAAAACTCACCCAAAGGATTCCTCTGTGGATGAGTTTTTAAATAATCTTTTAGACAAGATTACCCCATGGATGCTAATCACATCTTTTCTCACCTAATCCAGTACTTGTTTAATGGGCTTGTAAATGAAATGGTCACAATAACAGACACTGAGGTCATATATGAACTCAACAGCATAGAATTCCCTTAAGTTCAAGTGATCTGACAGCTACTACATATGGCAGCCCAGCTTGTTACAATCAGCAACAAAACTTGAGCCCCTGCTGTTTTATTTCTTGAAAAAGCTAGCTTATCTTTGGGAAATTGATTACATTGAACATCTTCCATCACAGAAGGGGCAGTGATTTGTCTTTACCAGGACAGACTTTAAATATATATATTTGTCTTCCTCATCCATTATATTTCCAGTACAACTTTCATGGTCTTGGTCTTATTGATTGTCTTATACACCTTTGTGATGTCAAACATAACACTAATTCTGACCAAGGAACTCATTTGTCACAAAGGGAAACAACGGGCCAACATTCAAAGAATTCCCTAGTATTAATATTATTATGTATTCTATCTCTTAGGAGTAGCTGGCTTTATGGAATGGCTTGTAGTTACTGAGCAATTGGGACATAATTAAGAATGCTTTCAAATCTTCCATATATAGAGATGCTTCTTTTTTAGACTAAAAATACAGATTTGGAAACCAAGGAACATAAATGGAGTTGTTATTTCTTACCTTTAGCCCTAGTAGCCCACTTCATGTCTCCAAAACTTTGGATTTTGTTGGTTTAAAATTTTTGATGCCAAAGGAGGAAGTTTCAGCAGGATACATAAAAATGGTGCCACTAAATCTGGCATTGGAACGGCCACTTTTCCATTATGAACCCTCCTCCATGTCACTGAACAATTGGTCAACAAAGGAGTAATCATGTTGGCTTGGGGGATGTATCCTTACTGCCATGCAGACATAGGGTTGCTGCTACAGAGTGGAGGCGGGGAGGAGTGTGGAACCATGGTTTTTTATTAGTGCTATTTCTAGCGTACTAGATTCATAAAAATAAAGCCCTGGATGGACCACCAAGGACCCAAACTTCTTATTTAAGATGGCTTGGGTAATCCTCATTAGGCAAAGACCTTTGAACAAAGTTCAGATTGATGGCAAAGGACAATAGAGGAATTAGATCATAAATACCAGCTCTAGCCTGGTAACCGGTTGCAGAAATGTCTTTGGTCTCTTCTACTGTTCCCCTTCTATTTTATAAAGCATGTCATGTTGGTGGTTGAATTACAATTTAGTTTATAGATTAGAATATAAGGGCACTAATATAAGGAATCCAGGAGAAAATATAAACATTATCCAAAGATTCTCGACTTAGAGCTTGATTCAGTAAATGTTAATACTTTGAACTTTCTCTACTTGGGAATAAGATTCTTAATGCTTGAAGAATAGCTGCACTAGGTTACATGGGGATATCTTACTGGTAGTATTGAATCAAAGACACTTATGTGACGGTATAGGCATCCGTCACCTGTAGGTGGTGCCCATCATATTTTGACCATATTTGGTTAAGACCTACATTATGCATCTCGCCTTTTCTCTATAGATGTCTGAACTCAGATTTAATTCTCCAATATCTGTGCTCCTCATGGTTAAGACTGTGACTGTGAATGTGATGATAAGCCATGTGTATATAACACTTCATTCTAGGGGTGAGGATGTGAAGGGGAGCTTTTATTTTGCTGTTGCAAATGTTGACAGAGATACCTGGCTTTGAGGGTAGCAGTGGCTGGAAGACAGATTTCATGAAGGTTTTGACAGCAGATGTGGTTGCCATAAAATTTAATTCATAATATTTACTATTTGGCGGTGGCCGTGGTAGCAGCAGCAGTAGTGGCAACAAAAGTTATCTCATCCTCTCAGTTTTATGGTATGGTTTTAGGCATTTTCCTCAAAATTTAAACTTAATATTGTTTTCCATTTCTACCAAAATTTCCTGAGCTACCTAAATTTCTTTACTCAATTCTTCTCTTAGAGTGGATTCTATCATTTCCAAAAAAAAAAAAATCCTCTGATCAAAACATGTCACGTCTTTCATGTCTTTATTTTTATATAGTAGCCTAAATTTAGAGTACCTGCCTTTACATGGATCAAAATGAGTAAAAGAACATTAAAGTGAAAAACTAGGGTTTTCCTGTAACATATTCATTTATTTCTTCTCTACTCATTTATTCCAGAAATATTTTTGGATATGTACAGTGTACAAAGTGACATTATTTGATCTCAGGAAGAAAGTAACATAAATTTCTACAGGGGTAGGCTGAGAGTGATGGGGACCTAACTGAATTAGGATGCTAGGTTATTTCTGCAAAAGGAAGCTAGCATGAGTATGTGGCAAGCCCAGGAACAAAATCAGCAATCCTAAGACTTAACTTAAAAGTAACAAGTTTAATCAGTATTGTGACCATACTAGGCAGTCATCAATCTTAAAGACCTATATGTAAAGTCTGAGCATCAGATGCACATCAGGCCATGTCCTGGGAGACTAGGTAGGGAGGATTGCAATCTGAGGTTCCAGCAGGTGACAAGGGAAAAGAGCATCTTATTATTCCCCCAGAATTTGACATGCCCTGGGATCTGGATGTAAGCTCTGGATGGGGTAGGAGCCTAGAGAGATGGGCAGACTAGCTACTCGCTGGCTATTCCCACAGCAGTGACAGACAACAATCACTGAAACACTAGGAGCCCCAGCCACTGGAAAGAAGGCCCCAGAAAATAAAATTTGTGTAATGGATTGAAAACTATTGATAAAGCTCCTCTGGGTCCAGAGAGGGAGGCACAGCCTTCACAAGACCAGGAGTTTATTGATAACAGCTAGCATTTGCACAAAGCTCCCTGCTGGGTACTAATGAGAATTAAAAGAAAGCTTGTCTTAGTTTCTTGCATTACTTAGAGAATTTCGCTTATTAGAGGACCAATATTTACAAATAATATTCAACTGCCTATGTCTTCTCCAATTAACCAAACATATCATTATTTAAAAAAAATTGTAATTTAATTTGTCTTTGTATAAATTTATGGGATACAAAGGGATGTTATGCTTTATGGATACAATGTGGAATAGTTAAATCAAACTAGTTAACATATCCATCAACTCAAACTTAACAATTTTTGTGGTGAGAACATTTAAAATTTACTCTCAGCAATTTTGAAATATACAATACTTTATTATTAACTATATTCACTATGTTATGCAATAGAACTAAAAAGAAAAACCCGTATTCCTCTCTTTGAGATTTTGTACCTTTTATCATCATCTCCCCATTCCCTCCCACCCCCCAGCCTCTGTAACCCCCATTCTACTCTCTGTTCCTATCAGTTTGATTGTTTTAGAGCCCACATATAAATGAGAACATGTGGTATTTATCTTTCTGTGCCTGGCTTATTTCTGTTAGCATAATGATTTCCAACTCCATTCATGTTGTTTCAAATGACAGAATTTCCTTCTTTTTAAGGCTAAATAGTATTCTATTGTGTATATATGCCACATTTTCTTTATCCATTCACTCACTGATGGACACTTAGGTTGTTTCCATAACTTGGCTGTTGTGAATAATGCTGCAGTGAATAGTGCTCCAGTGGCAGTGCAGCTGTTTCTTCAATGAACTGATTTCAAATCTTTTGAGTAAATACTCAGAAGTGGGATTGCTGGATCATGACTGATTGCTTTTTGAAGTGTCTGTGTTTGTACACTCTCTCCCTTTCCATGCCTTTTTCAAAAAGCATTTTATTTTGTAATAATTTTAGGTCTACGGAAGAGAATTGCAAAGATAATACACAGGGCGTCTATATGTCCCTTATCTAGTCTCCCCTAATTTTAACATCCTTAATTTACTATATTTTTAAAAACTAGGAAAACAATATGAATATATTCCCACTAACTAAACTTTGGGATTTATTCATACTTCACCAGTTTTTCACATCAATAAAATTTTTTCTGCCTCAGGATCCAATCCAGGATACCACATTACATTTAATTATCATATCTCCCTAATTTTCTCTGGTCAGTGCCAATCTTCCAGTCTTTCCTTGTTTTTCATGACCTTGGCAGTTTTGAGTAGCACTGATCAGGTAGGAATTTTGTAGAATATCTGTTTACTTGGGTTCGTCTGATGTATTTCTCATGGTTAGGCTGGGTTATGGTTTCTTGGGAAGAATACCACAGTGATGAGGTGCCCTCCTTATCACATGATATTAAGGAGCACATGATATCAACATGACTTATCACTGGTGTTGTTAACCTTGATCTTTTAATTAAGGTGGTATCTGCCAGATTTCTTCACTGTAAAGCTACTATTTTTTCCTCTTAGTATACTCTATTCTTTGGAAACGAGGCAGTAAATCCCACCCACACTCAAGTCCCACCCAAACTCTTTCCTCCCCAACTTTAGCAGAACTCCAAAGCAAGTTTCATTTGATCTCTACAAGTTATACTAATATATCACCAAAAAGGGAGAAAAATATGTTTTGAGAGAAACTACACTAGTACTTTACTTATTGAATATAAAATTGTATATGGTGGGTTATCTAATATGTTTTGGATAATTTTTGGTGTCAGTTTATTACATGGACAAAGAAAATCTAATTTTTTTATTCACTAACAATTTGTTTTGCTTCTCCAAAAAGTACAGTAGATCTGTCACTATTGCTTTCTTCATTATTTTAAAATCTGAGAATCAATTGTTTTAAAGTATATTCTAAAATATAATCCTGAAAAATGAATTTGGGAAAATATCAAGCTAAAATAAAATTCATAGCTTAGTTTCGATTTAATAGAGATTCTACATCTACATTAATTCCTCTTTTCCTAGATACAGTTTTTATTTTTTCTAAGTGATTCAAAAAACTTCCATGTGTGGAAAATAGTGTTAACAGTGATATGAGACTAATTAGAAGAAAAAGTGATCTAAATTTAGAGATAATAAATTATGATTTGTATTACCAAGAAAGGAAAATTTATATTGGCTTGAAATTGTGTGGACACTTTTTGTTTCATTACATTGAAATTTGTTTTAATTTGATATTATCACTGAATAACTTTCTCAGTCAAAATTACATTTTTTTCAAAAGTGATACATTACTGATGATGAGATTTAGACTAGCAAATTTCCTTGCAAAAAAAGTATTTTCCCATTCTAAGTTGGAGAAAAACTGCAAGCTCTTTGGCTATTGGAAACACATGTTGAATCATTTTTTAGCTGCATTTTAAGTTAATTAACAGCAAGAGCTCAAAGAAATTAAATTTCTGAAGTAATTATTGCATAGCAGTTTAAAATGATTTGTTATTAAAAATTATTTAAATTTAAGGGGATTTACAGTAGTAAATTATTAAAAACCACTTAATGAAAAAGACATTGCTGTAGTTTGGATGTTTGTCCCCTCAAACCTCAAGTTGAAATTTGATCCCTACTGTTGGAGGTAGGGCTTCAGGGAGGTGTTTGGGTCATGGGGGCAGATCCTTCCAGTGGCTTGGTTCATTCCTTGTGATAATGAGTGAGTTCTGGTTGTTTCCCCTGAGAGCTGGTTGTTATCATAAAAAGAGCCTGGCACCTACCTGCCTCTTGCTTCCTCTCTTGCCATGTGATCTCTGCATACCACTGGCTCCTCTTTGCCTTCCACCATGAGTGGCAGCAGCCTGAAGCCCTCACAAGAAGCAATTGCTGGCACCATGCTTCTTGTACAGTCTGCAGAATTATGAGCCAAATAAATCTCTTTTCTTTATAAACTACTGAGTTCCGGGTATTTCTTTACAGCAACATTAAACCAACTATGACAGACATAAAAAATAAATTTAGGAAAATACTTATACTTTAATTTTAACATGAATGGAACCATGAAGACTTATAATTCCTGTATTGTTCAACAACCTGCCTATTGTCCTTTTTCTTGTACATATACCATAGACAAAAGGCAGAGAGTTAAGTGTCTTTAACGATAGAATACAGAAACACTACTTTTGTTATGTATAGAAAAAAATCTTAGGTGTGCTTTAAAAAGCAGTGAAATCAGTCAATATTCATGACCTACCTACTAGGTGAATATCTCTTTATAGGGCTAACATTAGAATAATCGTAGCTTCTGCTGTCAAGAAAATCAGGAGGTAGTTGAGTAAATGAGATTTAAACACATGTAGCTAAATAATATTTAAAGAGTGTGTAGAGAAGATGTCAAAAGAGTTCACAGAGAGACAAATTAAGTATATGCAAAAATTGCTATAGGAATTCAGAGAAAGGACAGATTACTTCAGACACGATTGGTTTGGAATGGTATACTTTTCACTGGGAAATCTAGGTGTTTGGTTTAGAATGTGGTTTCTTAGGCTAGAATGGTAAGCAAACAGCTACCATGGGCTGAATTTTAAAACTCCTTGTTTAAAAATATATATAGCTTGGAAACTTCAATTTTTAAATATCATTGTTAGCTGGAAATGTAAAATGGACAGTCAGATATTAAAGTACTATGATTTCAGCTGCCATTAATTTAAAGAACGAGGTGAAATCTGAGCTGTTTAGAAAAAGAAAATATTTGGCTCTATATGGAGGAAGATCTCTATCTACAGAACATTCTGGGCATTTGTAATAAAAAGTTCTGGGGTTACTTATGACCCTGGGAGTGAATAAGTTAGTTGAAGCAAAGGCATGGTATAAGGAAATGGTAATAAGGAACTTGGGATGTTTGTTGAGGTCAAAGATGAGAGATCATGAATACCCGGATTAATATAAGGTATGAGAATGAAGGATTGTGGATCATGTTTAGAAGAAACAGATGGCGTGGGAGAAAAACAAAAATACTAGAGAACAACGTTTCACTATTTCCTAACATGTGTACATCAGTTGTCATGAGGCATCTTTCTGCGGACCCTCCACCCCAACCAGGGGCCTTTCATCCTATTACAACCATCCAAGGCCAGTTGTATGTAGAGGTGAACTAATGTATGAATTGGTAAATTGGAAAATGTATACATTATGTCTACTATGCCCTAATCAGAGATTCCTTTAGTTTAAAATGAAAATACAAATGCATTCAAAAGGGATAATCAATTCAGGCATTTATGAAGAAACTTCTCCCAAAGAGTAACATTAAAGGGTATGAAAGAGAGGGTTAGGTATAGCATATTAGTGTCAACTCAATCTTTTGTTAATTCTAGGTGAGTAAAGACATGAAAAAAAATGCTAATATGAAGGAATAAAATATATAAGACTATTCTTCTGTTTCCAACCATACTACATTTTTTTTTGGAGCCAGCTGAGCACCATACTCCCAAAATTGCAGTGTTAGACAACTCTTATTATTTTAGTAAATGTATCATGGGATAATCAGTTGAGTGATTTCAGCATTAAACTAATCAGATACATGCTCCCTGAAATGGAGGTCTTGAAGAATTACCAGAAAGATGAAGAAAAGAAGTTTTCATTGTATTGCCAGATTTTATTTTTTATTTAGTTATCTTTATATAAGGAGGGCTGCCAATGTTTTCTTTCCAGTTCCCTGGGACTAAAAGTCACTTTTGGAGTATAATCTCTTGAGGGCTCTATTATCCATTCTGAATATAGCCTTGAACTTTAAAAATTTACCTTGCTTTTCATTGGGAAACCTAGGCATCTTGTTTCAAATATGTTTTTCTTGGATACGAGGGATAAACAGGCAGAGAATTATGTATGAGTTCTGAAACTACTTGACTAAAGATATTTTGGAACATTCATTTTTGAAATATCAATGTTATCTGGAAACAAAATGGGCAGTAAGATGAAGTACAAGCATTTTAATTATCAATTCAAAAATACAGCTCTTAGTCAAGGTCTGAGATGATTTATGCAACTGTCAAAAATTACACATGGTCTTATTTTGTTATTATAGTTTCTGGTTGTTATGAATTTGATTTTGCCCATGTTTGGTCAAGTTGACGAGTTTCTAAGAATTCTTCGACATTCCAGGCTTATTGCTTGTTAAGGGCCTGCCAAGTCACTGAGCACACAAGGCTGCTCATAGCAAAGCATTTGCTTCAATATTTAGCATCATATTCTCAAATGGACCAGAAGGACCAGCTGGAGAACACAAGATACTTGGCAGATATTTCATCCAGCTTTGTAAGTTATGTGTGAAAAACAAGGATAAAAGCTCAACTGGGTATAGGGTGATCAGTGATGAGATAGCTAGACTGACACAGATGTGATTTAAGTAGAGCCTGAATGAAACGCTTTCTCAGATTTCTATGGCCACAATAATGCAGTATAGAAATAATATGCATTTATTTAGATTCCAAGCCTGCAGGTCAATAAATTAGTCTTTGCTCGGCTGGACAGTTGTTGTCTTTGTTGTGACTGGGCTCATTCATATGTCTGGGTATCAGCAGGAGTGACTTGGCCACTGAACCGCCACAAGTCTCATATCCTCCATCAGGCTAGTCTGGACATATTCTCATGGTGTAGGTGGAGCACAAGAAAATGTGCACAGCCTCTTGAAGTACAGGCTCAGAATTAGCACACTATTCATTTCTAAAGCATTTAGTTGGCCAGAACAAGTCACAAAGCTAGTCCAGATTTAAGGAATAATAAGATAGACTTCTCCACTTATTGGGCGAGGTTGCAAAGCGGTACTAAATTGGGTCCATTAATGAAATAAATCTACCACCAAGCCCTAAACTCCAAGGACTGTGCTTACAAGTCTGTCCGGGTGATTCTGAACTAGGACAATCCAGGCCAGACTGGCCTAAGGACATAAGATTTGATTGCTGGTTATTCTCAGTCCAGGGTAGATAAGCAGGTATCTTTTTAAGATTTATAATGGTGACAGATAATAACCAGAGAGAATCAGAGATTTATGTATAAGCTATCATGATGGATATGAACAGTAAGATGTTTATTAAATAAATTTAAAACTTGAGCATCATGAAAATATGTTGATCTTTTCAATTGGACTTGTTAAAAAGGAAAAGGAATTGAAAATTGTGTTATTCTTTTTTTATTCTTATAATGTTGGTATACTTGAGAGATTCATTTGTCAAAAATTGTTTATTGTGTACCTCTCATATATCAAGCAGCACTAGATACAGAGGATATAAAGTCAAATGAGGGGATAGGGAACAGAACTGTCAGTGACCCAAATTAACTAGGTGCTGGGTATTTCCAGATGTTAGATCTCCTTTCCACTCCTCTTCAATTTTGTTATCATCTACTCTTTCCTGTTTTTGTGTGTTGTCTCCCAGCTCTAGGGATTGGCTCAAGGATGGGCTTGTGACACAGGACACCAATTAATGCCTTTTCCATGTGCTTTTCCGCATGGTAAGAGCCCTTGTTATTTTGGTTGGGATCTGGCAGGATTCAGTTCCAGAACTGTCAATGTATGATCTCTGCCTCACAGAGAGTGCTGTTTGCAGAAGAAGAGAATGAAATCTGTGCTCTACAAGAAGCAGAAATGAGAAGGAATGTCCTGACAAGCTTCAAGTCTCTGAATCTGCATGATTTTGAGACCAGCTTCATCTCTTACTTTTGTTTGTTTGGTTGCATCCACCAAACAAATCTCCCTTTCTGTGTGAAGATAGTTTGAGTTGACTTCCTTTTACTTGCAAACCAAAGATCCTAACTAATCATGAGAACTAGCATCCGGTAAGCACGTGTATATCAATTATCATAGATTGAATAGAAGAATATCACCATCTGATAGGATAAGGTCTAGCTGTAGAATGTCTGATACATGATGATGATGAGGAGGAGGAGGAGGAAAAAGAACAGAAAGCGTAGTAGAAGAAAACATTAACACTAATCTAGCTAACATCTACTGATTTTCTAATTATACGAAGCATGTTCTTTCTAAATATATTACTTGTATTGGCTCCTTTAACCTTACAACACCCATATGAGATGTGTGCTATTTTTATCCCACATTTATAGATGATGAAATTGACACAGAAGTTACATAACTTGCCCAAAGCCACATGACTAGTAGGTGACAGAGGTAAAGCTAATATTCACTTTAGTAGGCTCTCAATAAATATTTGTTGATGGAGGGAAAGAACGAAAGAGCCATGAAGATAAATAATTATATTGCAATGTGATAAATGCAACGTTTAATCTCTAACACATCACCATAAAGATCTTACTATTATTCTCCTTTCATAAATGTGGAAATTGAGGTTTAGAGAGTTAAATGGGTCTCCCTAAACCATCAAACAGCTAGAAAGTGATGGAGCTGGGATATATATCCAAATTTACTCTAAAGGGCCCATGGATACTTTTGCATAAGGTGAGTCTTAAAGTAGGGTACTACCTTTATATTAAAATGAGGCTTTTAAATTTTTTTTAGTGATTTATCCATTTTGGGAGCTATCCCCCTACACATTTTCTGTAACTATTTCTTTAAGTTTTATGTTGCTAACATACTTGAATATTACCTCCTTTTCAAATGGATTGTTTCTTTTTCTAGGACCTTCATCAAAATCAGAGCATTCAAACATGGTAATGCATACTTTGTCCCATTTCAGATCAGATCTCATACAAATTCCCATCAAAATCTTTAGAAAATTATTATTGGTCACCTTTACCAAGACAATGGAAGGTATAAAGCATTTCTGACCAGTGTGGTGATTATAAAACACTACTAGAAACTAATATCATTATATATTCCAAAAGATCCTCTTCCCAGAAACTCCATGTTCATCTCCTTTTATTCCAAATAAGTACATCTATATAACAAGGAAGGCAACCTGGAAGAGAAGCCCATCAACCAGCTATTTATTGAGTTGATCTTGCACGCTGATATTCTTCTCACTGACTCATTTATTTTCTTGCTAGATTTGTGTGGTTAAAACATCAAGAGCGTATCTGTGAGGATGGCTTATTTTACCGACACTATTATTCAGTTCTTCCTTAGCTTAGGTATTGTTTTGTGTTGACTTCGTGTCAGTACATTAATTATTTGGTGAATTCTAATACTGCAGTACTTTTTGAACACAAAAAGCTGTTGCCTCTACCAGATATTTCATTTCTACTATAATATGTAAACAATATTTATTTTTGGCTTTCTTAACAGTGCTATTACAAATTGCAGCTTGTATTTCTGATTCTTTTCCCCAAATATATCTTTGAAAATAAATCCGTGTACTATTGCCAAAGCTTACATCATACAACCCTGACATTTGAATCATTGCAAAAATGTGTCTTGGAAATATTTCCAGTGTGTTTTTAGTCAAAGTTTCCTAGCTTAGTCCCTATATGGGCAATCACTGACTTCTTTGCATCTTTTCTTGTTTATAACTCCACAATTTTTATTTTTAGGTTCTCTGATCTGTTCTTTTATATCAAATAAGAGAAAGAAGTAAACATGCTGTAACATGTAAATGTGGTAGAATACTTTGATTATCGTCTGTCTGAGGATTTTTCTTTTCCTCTTTAGGATCTTTTGGGAAATAAGTAGATACCAGATAGCATCCAGTGCAACTTTTTCTTCTTTCTCTTTCTTATTACTGAATTTTCCTCTTTTCTCTTTTAAGCATTAATTTCTATCCTCTCTGGAGTAGTGCGTAATTCTCCCTTCTTTTCACATCTATAATTAAAATAATTTAGGCGTCCTGGTTTTTGCTCCCTTTTAACTCTTTTCCACACTTTGCTACTCTCATCTTCCTTATACTCATATCTTAGTGCCAACATTTTATTCTGATTTGCCTACTCATGTCCAGTCTTTTTCTTTTGCTACTGCAGGGGTTTTCTTACTCATTCTTCTCCTTGGTATTTTTCTATAGATTCATCATAGTATGCATTTGAAATACAAAGCAACTATTATTGTCAGTTAGGCATTATATGTAAAGAAACTGAACGATAATGGCCTGGGTGGTGCCACAGATGATGACAGAGCCACGTCCAGAGGTTAGAGTCGAGGTTGAACTCATAGTCCAAGGCTGTCCCATCCAGACTGCAGTTTCCTATTCCAGGAAAAGGTGAGCCATGATATTTTGATCCCTAACTTTAATTTATTTTACCTTCATATAAATTCATAACAGCAATCTTCAACCTTATATTTAGAAAGATATTAAATTTTGCCTTCAGGACTTGCCATTTTAAGTATTTCCCACATGATACTTATCTGAAGAAGGTAAAAGTAACTAAAGTGTACTGGGTCAGGCCTGTTTGACTCAGCAAATTTCTCTGAATTAGAGAGATGATGTGCATCTCTCAGTGTTTCTTTTTTAATAAATAGCACACCACGACTGATTATTAGTGTTCAGACACTCAGTCATCCTAGAAATCAAATTGCTCCCAATTTGATGGACTTTTACCCTTTTACTGATCAGAATATTCTCTTTCTTCCCCTGGAATCATCTGATGCTGAAGAAATCTTGAAGGGTTTTCATTGGACTCTGATGGAATAAGAAGCCTCTGATTTGTTCGTAAAGCCTCAGATAAGTTTAAAAATTGTACATACTTGGTTATTACAACTACACTGAGAAAAGAGCATACAGTTACACTAGTTAGTGGGTTCTGTAGAAAGCATTCATATGTAACTATTTTTCCTTTAACAAGGAGTTATAATTTCTCCATATGCAGATATATTCTGCTCATTTTGGGCAGGATTCTTCCACTTTTGTGAGAACATAATGTCACATGAAACTATGGGAACAAAACAGAATTGACTTACAATTTTAGGTAGCCATAATTCCTTAATATACTCCTGATGTTTGATTCCCAGAAATTTGTTACACTATCTGGACAGAATACTATTACTTATCACTCCTATTTTGGAGGGTGAATTTCTTATTTTGACAACAAAAAATATGATTCTGCCTTTTCTCTTGAGTTACTGCAATAAAGATTCTTTTGCAAGTATAAAGAAAGAAACTTCTTTGAACAAATTTTTGTTCTTTATTTGAATATGACCAAATGGGCAAGTGATTTATTGGAAGTTGTGGATTTTGTGACTATTGAGAAAATTTTCCTTCCTTATTGAAAGAAATCTAGGTGGCTGGCTTCTCCTTAGTTTCACAGCACCGTCAGCAGTAGCTCCTTTCTTCCTTTCTGAGGTGTCCCAGCTCCTGTATACCTAATTTGGTTCAAGTACAAAAATTAAATGGGCTAACCAATCCAACTAATGTTTTGGAATTGTGCGTGCATGTGTGTGTGTGTGTGTAAAATCACTTATCAACTAATTTTTCTGTGATCTTGGCATAAGCTTCAAGTAACAAAATCAGACACTCTAGATAATTCTTGTGGTCCCATGTTTCTGGCATAGAGGAATGACCATGGACTTTTAAGAATGACAGGCCTGAGTTTAAATCTCTTTTCTAGCACTTACAAATTAGATAGCTTTAGGCAATTGTGATGGTTAATTTTATTAATTTTTGTGACAACTGATTGGGCCTTGGGGTGTCCAGATATTAGATCAAACATTATTCTGGACGTTTCTGTGAAGGTGTTTTTGGATGAACTTAACATTTACATTGATGGACTGAATAGAGCAGATTGTTCTCTGTGGTGTGGGTTGACTTCATCCAATCAGGTGAAGGCCTGGATAGAACAAAATGGCTGACTTTCCCCTGAAAAAGAGGGAATTTCTTCTGCCTGACTGACTTAGAGTTGGGATGTCAGTTTACTCCTGCCTTTGGGGTTGAACTAAAACATCAACTCTTTTTAGTCTTAAGCCTGCTATATTTTGGACTGGAACTTTACCGTTGGGTTTCCTTATTCTCAGGCCTTTGAACTCAGATTAGAAGTATACTTTTCTAGGCTAGGTGCAGTGGCTCATGCCCATAATCCTAGCACTTTGAGAGGCCCAGGAGGGAGGATTGCTTGAGGCCAGGAGTTCGAAACCAGCTTGAGCAAGAGTGAGACCCTGTCTCTACAAAAAAATAGAAAACTTAGCCGGGCATGGGGGTGCACGCCTTTCATCCCAGCTACTCAGGAGGCTGAGGAAAGAGGATTGCTTGAGCCCAGGAGTTTGAGGTTGCAATGAGCTATGATCACACCACTGCACTCTAGCCTGGGTGATGGAGCAAGACCCTGTCTCAAAAAAAAAAAAAAAATATATATATATTTTCTAGGTCTCTAGCTTGCCAACTGCAGATCTTGGGCTTGACAACTTCCATATCACATATGTCAATTCCTTGTAATCAATCTCTCTCTCTCTCTCTCTCAGTATCTCCTATTGGTTCTGTTTCTCTGGAAAACCCTGGCTAATATAGCAGCTTATTCAATCTTTTGCAACTTTGATTTCATTACATGTCAAACAAAGGTAATATTAACCATCTACAAGGTTATTGTAAGGTTTATGGGAACAAGAGTGTAAAGCACCTTGTACAAGGCAGATATTTATTAAATGGCAGCTGTTATTATTACAGAGATAATTTTGGAGAACACAGAGCTTTCTTTAAGGTCCTAATCTTTTTTTTTGTTTGTTGGTTTTATTTACCTTTTAGTTTTTCCAAAATTAAAAATATCAAGTCCTGCTGCTAAGGGGAAAAAAACAAATAAAATCCAAAACCTTCCCCACCCCATTTCTTAAAGTCATAGAACATGAAGGAACCTCAGTAAGATGGATAGGTGCAGAGAACCGGGGGGTGAGGGGTGGGGTGGAGAAGGATGGCAAGATAAACTCCCCCAATACTTTTAAAAAGCTGTTCAACAGAAACTGTGATAAATACAGGACAATGCAAGATAAGTTAAAATAAGGAGCAGCAGTGATGAGAGACTGTGTTATAGATGTGGTCTCTCTTTCTCTTCTCTTTTCTCATCAGGGTATTTTAGACCCAAGGCATGACTTGCCCCTTCTGGAACTAAGTTTTGACATCTTTGAGCCTCCCTCTAGATTTCACAAGAAGCAGTGTATGAAGTACAACCATTCTTCCTCACATTTGTTGGGAAAGAAAGGAGACAGTGGTAACTTTGCCTTTTACCATTATACCTTGTGTGAATTTGCAAGGTGGGTGAAACTAAACCAGAGGGTGTCACTGCTTTTTATGTCTTCTAAGGCAGCAGAAACACCTCAAAATCTGCACAGGAAAACTGATATGGAGGCACCAGCCCAATCTGCCTCATCTAGCTCAAATTGTATGGTTTATCACAGCCATAAGCAAATTCTAAGAACCTTTTATTGAGTATTGCAAAGATGGAACTTAAAGAGATGTGAGGAAGATCATGGCAGTAGGATAGGATGGAGGATGGAAGCCATAGGTCAAGAACCATGGTTTAGGTAGTTCAGGGTCACCTTGTACCAATGTCTTAGAAATACAGCTTTGAGACATCAAAGAATAAGATTTTAGAGGTGTTTGATGTCCTGGCAGAAGGTGACAGGAATAGACAGCAATGGAACAATATTTATTAACAACAGAGTCTCCACCCTTCTTTAAGAACACCTCCTCCCTTGCCATCTGGATGGGGCTGTTGGCAGGTATTCTGCTGGGGCTGGAATTCCCCGTGTAGACTGGTCCATACAAATGGCCCCTTGAGCCCATAAACACAAATGGCAACACTTCAAAAGAAAAGAAAAGGAAAAATATAGTTTGTCATGTAAAATGTTCAGGGGTTGACTGGAAGAAGAATGGAGCTCAAGGCCCTAATCTTGAAGGAGACAGTTCTGGTAGTCCATTTTTTTTTCCTCTTTCCAACCTTCAATAGAGCTTCCCACACTTAACTTCCTTTTGATTTTTGGCAGAGTACTGTTTATATTCTGATGTCATCTCTTCGAAATTTCTGGTCAAAATTGTTTCTTACCAAATTCTTTAACAGCAAAGCAGCTAATGCCCCACTGGGGATACTCTTGATTCCCATTTCCTATCTCCTCAGGCTCTAACTTCTCTGGATCCTACCACTCAGGATTGAGGGACCTGCCTTTCTTCTACATGACACATCCCTTAGGCCTGGACAGCAGGAGAATTTGTCACAGGAATTTTGGTCTGTTAGGCTTGAGGTCAGGATCCAGAGATGTGGTTGGAAGATGTAGGTAGGTGGAGTATTTTGGGTCAGAAAGATCATTTAAATACTCAGTGCAGAGGGCTCTGCTCTATAAATCCCTCTGAGATGCACACTTTTGTTCCCCAGTGTTTCCTCCTCTCTCTTCCCTGACCACCCCTCCCTTACCACTCCAAGTACACACGTTTTCTATTCTCCCATTTTTTTTTCTACTGACTTGTCATGCTGTGATTGTATTTGCAGCAATGTTATGCTTATGACCCATGATTTGACAAATTCTCAACCTCTTTGCTTCCATTTCCTCAACTTTAAAATGGTGCTAGTCTAACTACTCCTGGAATTATATGGGAAATTAAATAGCACTATATATACAAAGTGTCTTGTATCTTGCCTGGTACACAGTAGGTGTACCATAAATGGTAATTATCACTATTATGTGACTTACAATTATGAGTCCTAAGGTGAGGAGACAGAGGGGAGCATAGGCCAGGAATAGGTAGGGCAATGCAGCCTTGTCAGATAAATGTGGGCAAGAAACTACAGTTGAGGTAGGAGATTTCACATAGCAAAAACATTTGTACTGAGATCTATATCTATATCTGTCTATATATCTTTCTATATATAGACCAAACCAAGATCAGAGGTTGGACTGTCTGGCCAAACAGAGGCCAAAGTCAAAAAGTAATACTGGAGATGGTTTATACAAAGACAGATGGCTAAGAGGGAGCAGACAGATGCTTAGTGTATGCACAGCAAAAAGGTGTCAAACCATGGGCAAAGTCCTAAAATATGACAGGCTGCCAAGCTTGTAAATTGTCACAGCCAGAATATGAAAGACTGTGGGTACTCAGACATAGGCTGCTTGTTCTCTGCCTTGGTAGCAGCACCTACTTGGTAAGGATGGATATGGTTAACTGCTATGTGTGGAGTTCAACCAGATTTTTCTGGATCATACAGCTCAAAAGAAAATTAAAAGTTTATCCCAGAACTTCTGGATATGGGTTGCTCTGCAGAGTAAGCATTTCAACACATTCCAGATTCCTATAGTGCATGGTTTATGAGAAATCTTTAGGAAAGATAAAATATTTGAGCTAACTTTTCAATGGCATTCTCAGCCAAGGGCCACAAATGAGAGAGCACAGCATGTTTAAAGAAGCTGGAGGAGAGGATGGCTGAGTGTAGGCACAAAGTGGGTATGATAGCAGAAAATGGGCTTTGAATAAAAGTGCAATTTGTAGGCTCTTTGCTAAAAAATATGAATATTACCTGGAATCGTGGAGTTATTGAGGTGATCATTAGAATATTCAAGCTGGAGTGACATGATTAGATTTGTGTTTGAAGGTGTAGTGAATGAATTGGAAGGGAATTAAACTGGAGGCTAGTAGATCAATTAGAAAATAGGAGAACAAATGTTAAGAAGTTCAATTTAGGAGGTGTTGGTGACATTGGGGAGGATGAATATCTTTGACAGATATTAAAGTGGAGAAAGAATAGCTCCCGCTACCAAGAGATTCTTCAGTTGGCTTCAGGCACTTCTTTATTGGGAGAGTTTTGGCAGATAATATACACATTGCTAAGAACTTAGCTAGCCTACCACATAGGTTTTTTTTTAATTTCAAAAAATTTAGGGGGTACAAGTGTATTTTTGTTGCACAGATGAATTGTATTATGCTTATGTCATGGCTTTCAGTGTACCCATCAACAGAATAGTGTACATTGTACTTGATAGGTAGATTTTTATACCTCGCCTCCCTCCCATGTTCCCTCTTCTTCATTTTCAGTGTATATTACACCACTTTATGACCATATATAATCCCTTATTTAGCTCCCACTTATAAGTGAGAACGTATGGTATTTGTTTTTCCATTCCTGAGATACTTCACATAGGAAAATGGTCTCCTGTTCCACCTAAGTTGCTGCAAAAGACATTATTTCATTCCTTTTTATGGCTAAGTAATATTCCATGGTGTATATATACCACATTTTCTTTATCCACTCATCAGCTGATGGGCACTTAGGTTGATTCCATATCCTTGCAATTGTGAATTGTGCTGCAATAGGCATTCGGGTGCAGGTGATCCTTTTATAAAATGACTTCTTTTCCTTTGGGTAAATGCCCAGTAGTGGGATTGCTGGATCCAATGGTAGGTCTACTTTTAGTTCTTTGAGGAATCTCCATACTGTTTTCCATAGCAGTTGTACTAGTTTACATTCCCACCAAGAGTGTATAAACATTTCCTTTTCACTGCATCCTCACCAACAACTATATTTTTACTTTTTAACAATGGCCATTCTGACAGGAGTAAGGTGGTATCTCATTGTAGTTTTAATTTGCATTTTCCCTGATGATTAGTGATGTTGAGCATTTTTTCATATGTTTGTTCTCCGTTTGTCTATCTTCTTTTGAAAAAAATCTGTGCTTTTCACCCACTTTTTGATGGGGTTATTTGTTTTTTCTTACTGATTTGAGTTCTTTGTAGATTCTGAACATTAGCCCTTCGTGAGATGTATAGTTTGAGAATATTTTCTCCCATTCTGTAGGTTGTCTATTTACTCTGTTGATTATTTCCTTTGCTGTGCAGAAATTTTTTAGTTTAATTAAGTACCATTTATTTATTTATTTTTTTGTTCTTGTATTTCCTTTTGGGCTTTTAGTCATAAATTCTTTGCCTAGGCCAATGTCCAGAAAAGTATTTCCTACATTTTCTTCAAGAAGTTTTATGGATTTAGGTCTTACATTTAAGTCTTTAATCCATCTTGATTTAATTTTTGTATATGGTGAGAGATAGGGATCCAGTTCAATTCTTCTGCATGTGGCTATCCAGTTTTCCCAGTACCATTTATTGAATAGGGCATCTTTTCCTCAGTGTGTTTTTTTATCTGCTTTGTCAAAAATCATTTGGTTGTGCCTGTATGGCTTCAATTTTGGATTCTCCATTCTGTTCCATTGGTCTATGTGTTTACCTTTATACCAGTACTATGCTGTTTTGGTTACTATAGCCTTACAGTATAATTTGAAGTCAAGTAATATAATGCCTCCAGATTTGTTCTTCATGCTTAGGATTGCTTTGGCTATTTGGCTCTTTTTTGGTTTCATATGAAACTTAGGATTATTTTTTCTAGATCTGTGAAAAATGATATTGGTATTTTGATGGGAATTGCATTGAATCTGTAAAACACTTTGGGCAGTATGGTCATTTGAATAATATTGATTCTTACAATTCATGAACATGGGATGTTTTTCCATTTGTTTGTGTCATCTGTGATTTCTTTCAGCAGTGGTTTGTAGTTCTCCTTGTAGAGATCTTTCACCTCTTTGGGTAATTACATTCCTAGGTATTTCATTTTCTTTGTAGCTATTGTAAATGGTATTGAGTTTTTGATTTGACTCCCAGCTTGACTGTTATTAGTACATAGAAATGCTACTGATTTGTGTACATTAATTTTGTAACCTGAGACTGTACTGAATTTATTTACCAATTCTAACAGTCTTTTGATGGAGTCTTTAGGATTTTCTAGATAGAGATCCTATCATCAGCAGACAGGGATAGTTTGACCTCCTCTTTTCCTGATTTGGATGCCCTTTATTTTTTTCTCTTTCCTAATTGCTATGGCTATGATTTCTAGTACTGAGTTGAATAGAAGTGGTAACAGTGGGCATCCTTGTCTTATTCCAGTTCTTAGGGGGAATGTTTTCAACTTTTCCTCATTCAGTATGATGTTGTCATATGTGGCTTTTATTATTTTAAGGTATGTTCCTTCTATGCCTAGTTTTTTGAGGGTTTTTATCACGAAAGGGTGCTGGATTTTATCAAATTTTTTTTCTGCATCTTTTGAGATGATCATTTGGTTTTTGTTTTTAGTTCTGCTTATGTGGTGAATCACATTTGTTGATTTGTGTATGTTGAACCATACTTGCATCCCTGGGAAGAAACACACTTGATCATAGTGAATTATCTTTTTGATGTGCTGTTGGATTTGTACAATCGATCTTAGCCAAAAGGCTGAGAAGTGATATGTTGGATTCATTTTGCTAGTATTTTGTTGAGGATTTTTGCATCTATGTTCATGAGGGATATTGGTCTATGGTTTCCTTTTTTCTTGTGTCCTTTCCAGGCTTTGGTATCAGGATGATACTGGCTTCACAGAATGAGTTAGGGAGGATTCCCTCCTTGATGTTATGGAACGGTTTCAGTGGGGTAGGTGCCAGCTTTTTTTTGTAGGTCTGGTAGAATTCAGCTGTGAATCTGTCTGTTTCAGGAATTTTTTTTTTGGTTGGGAGATTTTTTATTACTGTTTCAATCTAGCTACTACTTATTGGTCTGTTCAGTATTTCTGTTTCTTCCTGATTCAAGTTTGAGAGGTTGTCTCTTTCTAAAAATTTATCCATTTCCTTTAGATTTTCTAGTTTGTATATGTTTAAGTTTTCATAGTAGTCATAGGTGGGATTTTGTATTTCTGTGGTATCAGTTGTATATTTCTTTTTTCATTTCTAATTGAGCTTATTTGAGTCCTTGCTCTTCTATTTCTGGTTAATCTAGTTAGTGGTATATCAACCTTCTTTATCTTCTCAAAGAATCACATGCTTCAGTGATCCTTTGTATTATTTGTTTGGGTTTCCATTTTGTTTGGTTCTGCTCTGATCTTTGTTATGTGTTTTCTTATGATAGCTTTGGGTTTGGTGTGTTCTTCTTTTCTTAGTTCCTTGATATGTGACATTAGGTTGTTAATTTGTGATTTTTCTGTCTTTTTGATGTAGGCATTTAAGGCTATGAACTTCCCTCTTAGCACTGATTTTTATATATCCCAGTGATTTTTGGAAGCTTGTGTTGTCTTTGTTGCCCAATTCAAAAAACTTTTGATTTCCATCATAATTTCATCTTTGAGTCAAGGATTGTTCAGCAGCAGGTTGCTTAATTTTCATGTATTTGTATAGTTTTGAGAGTTCCTCTTGGAATTGATTCTAGTTTTTTTCCCACTATGGTCTATTTTGACTTTTCTGAATTTGCTGAGACTTGTTTTGTGGCCTTACATATTATCTATCTTAGAATATGTCCTAAGTGGTGATGAGAAAGTATATTCTGCATTTTTGGGGGAATGTTTTCTAAATATCTCTTAGGTCCATTTGTTCTAGAGTCCCATTTGAGTCCAGTGTTTCTTCATTGATTTTCTGCCTCAGTGATCTGTCCAGTTCTGTCAGTGGAGTGTTGAAGTCCCTGGCTATTATGATGTAGCTGTTTATCTCTTTGCCTAGATCTAGTAAAATTTATTTCATGAATATGGGAAGCTCCTGTGTTAGGTGCATATTTATTTAGGATTGTTGTATCTTCTTGTTGAATTGTTCCCTTTGTCATTATATAATGACCATCCTTATGTTTTTTTTTTTACCATCATTGATTTAAAGTCTATTTTATCTGATATGAGAATAGCTACTCCTGCTTGCTTTTGGTTTCCATTTGCATGGAATATCTTTCCATACCTTTACCTTGAGTCAACGAGAATCCATGCAAGTTAAATAGATTTTTTTGGAGACAGCATATATTTGGATTGTGTTTTTTAATCCATGCAGGCAATCTATATCTTTTAAGCAGAGCATTAAACCCATTTATGTTCAAAGTTAGTATTGATATGTGAGATACTGTTCTGTTCATCATGTTGATTGTTACCTAGTTGCTTTGTTTTCTTCTTTGTGTTACTGTTTTATAAAAGCTGTGAGTTTTAACTTCTAGGTGTTTTCACACTGGTGGGTATTGATTCTCCTGTTCCATGTTTAGAGCACTTTTAAGCATTTCCTGTAGGGCAGGTCTAGTGGTGGCAAATTCCCTTAATGTTTGCTTGTCTGGGAAATACTTTATTTCTCCTTCATTTGTGAAATTTAGTTTTGCAGGGTACAGAATTCTTGGCTGGTAGTTATTCTGTTTAAGAAGACTAAAATGGGACCTCAGTCCCTTCTGGCTTGTAAAGTTTCTCCTGAGAAGTCTGCTGTTAGTCTGATATGTTTTCCTTTGTAAGTTACTTGTTGCTTTTGTCTCACAGCTTGTAGGATTTTCTCCTTCACTTTGCCTTTGGCCAGACTGATGACTGTGTGCCTTGATGATGTCCTACTTGCCAAGAATCTCCCATGTGTTTAATGACCTTGTATCTGTATGTCTAAATTAGATTTCTAGGAACGATCCAGTTCATGGCATTTGTGAAGTAGAGTGATACCATCAGATCTTATTGCATAAAGGTGTTATTTGCTCTTGTAATCTTCTTGCACTTGAATTGTGCATTGTCTGAATCACTGCTCATGTCTCTAGATATAAAAAGTGTCTATGAACTGTAAAGCATATATGGTTGAAAATCATCATTACACCACAGGTAATTTTTTTCTGATACTAAAGTTGAAGCTCTCACTTAAAAATATTATTTCAATTAAATATATAGGCTATTCCAGCATATTATACTATGCTTGTAGGTACCTACTCAGTTTCTATATTCCATAAATAGTTAGATAGAATGAACAATATTTGATAACACAACAAAGTGACTATAGCCAACAATAAGTTATGGTATACTTTATAAAATAACTAAAAGAGTGGAATTGGGATGTTTCTAGCACAAAGAAATGATAAATACTTGAGGTGATGGATACTCCAATGACTCTGATTTGATTATTACACATTGTAGGCCTGTATCAAAACATCACATGTACTCTCTCTCTATATACAATTATTATTGTATAATAATTAAAATGATAATTAAAAATTAAAAATTAATAAAAAAAAGAAACCAGCAGCATTTGCCATGATACTCCCAGGAAAACTAATTATTTTTGTTGAAATGGATATATATACATTTATCTTTGTCTTTGTATGATTATGATGAAATATTATTGAGCATTAAGAAATAAAACCCTTTGTGGCATTTTTTTCTAAAATCTAATACAGCATGATATTGAACTTAATACCCTAATTGCAAACTAACAAGAGATGATTTTACAATTACTTCAATGTTTGTAAGGGTATGACTCATGAACAAATTACTTTCATGGTTGGGTTGAATTAATACAAGACAGGGTGTGAATTTTAAAGATGGATCAACAAGATGGGACATATTTAGGTGTGGACATATTTAAGTAATGTGTTTAAATATGGGCATAGAGAAGCACAAAAACAAATACCTCCTTTGGCATGTTCTATACTTAAGGAAGAAATTGTGCACTATTGTATTAATAAACATTTATGGAGATTGAATGAAAATTGGCATCAGGTAGGATCCTGGCAAAGAACCCCTGTATAGAACAAGTTGAAAGCTGGTGACACCTTAAATCCTTAAGAAAATGTGGAATAATGCCACTTGTAAAGCCTTCATTTACAACAGATTGACTGTAAACTCATTCCAAGTGTAAGCTCATTTGCCACTTAACAATGGCAAATGAAATTAAACAATAATGGTAGTGAAAATCTGAGAAAAAAGCAACTAGCCATACAACCCAAGAAATTAAAATGGAATATTTATTATTGTGTTTCATACCTCGTGATATACCTTACTCACAGGCAATGTTCTAACTCACCCTGGTAATTGTCAGCCACAGTGTTTGTCCTGCTCTATACAGATTTGCCCTTTTACAAATATGGCCTTGTTATTTTTATGTATTTTACCCACTTTGAGTCCCACATCCCTCAGATGGATTTTAAGAACAGGCACTATGCCTAATGCAGCTCCTATATACAGTAGCTACTTTAATGGGCTAAAAAGGTCTCAAATACCTCTTCCCAGAACATTTAACAAGGGTCAAAAACCTGAGTCAGATCCAAAACCATACCAAATGTCTCCTAAACAACTCTGCCCATGTGTAAGACCAGCCTGCTCATAGGCAATTTCTGAGCAAGTTCAGAATTGTGTAGTAACTAGAGCAGTATGAATTACCATTTATATTACAGCTAAATTGGTCTTATTAAGAGATTAACTATAGGACAAAGGATAACTCCTAGAGGCATAAGAACTCTTTTTTAAAATGTATCTCTAAGGAGGAGTCTAGAAAAAAAATATCACCCAACTAACGAGATATTTAAGTGGGGTGGGGGAAGGCAGGGCATAGGAAGATTATATAATAAGGGAAAGGAGCTTAGGTGTACTACACAGATGTGTATCCTAGTAAACATTTCTCTCTCTCTCCTTCACTGTGTGTATTTGTATAATAAATATCTATATCTATATATATCTCATATATATCATATCATATATAAATGTTTGTATTTGGCATTTTTTTATATGAGCTAAATCAAATAGATGCTTGCATCATATTCCACTTTTACTCTCTATCTTGAGATTTTCTGTCACTAGTAATCAGGGGACAAGATCAAATTGTTTGTCACTGGTTCAAACCTTGGTTCAGAATTTCTGGGATTCCAACTCTATAGGTGAGGAATTGACAGCATCCTTTGGAAAGCTTTTATACAGATTAGCTTCTTCTTCCCCAGAAATACTTAGCAAAGGATTGTGATACAAATACCCTTGCCCTATACAACCTCTATGGAAAGTATAATGGAGATACCTCAAAGAACTAAAAGTAGAACTGCCATTTGATCCAGTAATGCCACTACTGGGTATTAACCCAAAGGAAAAAAAGACGTTCTATAAAAAAGACAACTGCACTCAGATGTTTATAGCAGCACAATTCACAATTGAAAAGATGTGGAAAAAACCCAGGTGCCCATCAATACATGAATTGATTAATAAAATGTGGTATATGTATACCATGGAGTACTACTCGACCATAAAAAATGGTAAATTAATACCTCTTGTATTAACCTGGATGGAACTGGAGACCATTCTTCTAAGTGAAGTATCACAAGAATGGAAAAGCAAACACCACATGTACTCACCATTAAATTGGAAGTAATTGATCAAAACTTATGTGCACATTTGGAAATAACATTCATGAGAAATCCAGCAGATGGGAAGGTAGAGGAGGGAATGTGTAAATTCAGACATAATGGATATGATGCACACTATCTAGGGGATGGGCACACTTTGACTCAAATTGTACAAAAGCAATTTATGTAACCAAAGCATTTGTACCCCCATCATATTCTGAAATAAATAAAAAAAATGCAGAGTAAAAAAAAAAATTCAGTGAGATATATCTTACCCTAGTTAGAATGGTTTTTATTAAAAAGTCCAAAACTAGATGCTGGCATGGATGCAGAGAGAAAGGAATGCTTATACACTGTTGGTGGGACCACAAATTAGTACAACCTTTATGGAAAACAGTATGGAGATTCCTCAAAGAACTAAAAGTAGAACTACCATGCTACTTTTGGGATCCTGCAATCCCACTACTTGGTAATTACCCAATGGAAAATATGTTATTTTATCAAACATACACCTGCACTTGAATGTTTATTGCAGCACAATTCACAATCACAATCACAAAGATGTGGAATCAACCTAAGTGCCCATCAATTCATGAGTGGATTAAGAAAATGTGGTATATATATACTATGTAATACTACTCAGACATGAGGAAGGATGAATTAATGCCTTTGCAAAAATTTGGATAGAACTGGTGACCATTATCCTAAGTGAAGCATCTAAAGAATGCAAAAACAAATACTGTATGTACTCACTGTTAAATTGGAACTAACCAATGGGCACACGTGCACAGAGGGAAGCAAAATTCAGTGGAAATCAAGCAGGGGGAAGAGGGGAGGAGGGGATGGGCAAAAACCTTCCTAATGGGGACAATGAACACTATCTGGGTGATGGGCACACTTATAGCCCTGACTCAAGCATTACAAAAGTGATCCATGCAACCAAAAACATTTGTACCGCTGTAATATTTTGAAATAAAAAAGGCTTCTAGTATATAAAAAATTATCAACTTGTATTGCATGTTAACTTAAAGCTTTTCAGACCTTGTTGACTTGATCTAGATATCTTTCAATAGCGTGTATTTATACAACCCCAAGCATTTAATCACCCAAAGGAGTTTCCTTGGAGGACAAATAATGAGAAAGAAAATTTTTATTTTACAATTTTTAAAATAATCTAAGATCTAGCCCTGTGAACAAAAATGGGGTTGGCATTGTACATTGTGGAGCAATCCACCATTTCTTAAGGCTTTAAATGTTCTGGAAGCTGAAGAATAAGTATGCTGGAGACAATCCTTAGGTCACTAATAGACTCAAGGGAACTGTTGGTGGTGATGGTACATAAAAGGGACAGGAGCAGGATATATTTGACAATGGACTCTTTGCATGCTTATACAATTACAGAAGAATTTGTCATAATCAATCAGAATTGTTCATGGGAAAGTTTCCATGTCACACGTCTGTCTTTCTAGATCTTTCTTCTTTGACCTAAAAAGGCAATTGCTATCAGTTTGCTTTTCAAGAGATATTATAGTAGCAGGGGGTGAGAAGTGAGTTGTGATGGAAGAATCTTATTCTATGAAAGGACACTAGGGACTATCAGTCTGTCAACTTTGTTTTATCCCTAAGGCTCAGAAACATTAAGTGACATGCTTTCAGGTGACACCGCTAGTGGTAAAGCCGGAACTACAGATTTCCCTTTTCATTTTCCTTTCCACACTCTTTACTAGGTCGTACACCAGAAAAAATAAGAACTCAAGCCGTATTGCTGGTAACATATGTCAGGAACCGCTTTTCCACATCTTAGTTAAGGATGTAGCCAAGAAATAAATTGCCTGGGCCCAAAATGTAAGAGCCATCCTTGATTTCTCTCTTTCTCTGTGGACCCATGTCTAATCCTTCAGCTAATCCAGTTAATTTTCTATGCAATACATATTCAAAATTCTCTTCCCTTTCCCTATTTACTCAGTCAAAGCCACCACCATCTCTTGCTTGGGCTACTGCAAGAGCCTTATCATCAGTCTTTTTTCTTCTCCTTTTGCTCCATTTGCCACCTAGCAGCCAGGGTGAGATATATCTCTCTATCTATCTCTGTCTCTCTCTCCCTCTACCTCTATCTTTATCATCTTTACTTTTTCTCTCTCTCTCTATATATTATATATAAAATATTAGGTGTATGTGTATATGTGTGTGTGTATGTATGTATATTTAACACGGCTTAAATCAGATCGAATCACTCCTATGCTTAAAACTCTCCGATAGCTTCCCATTTCACTTAGTATACAATTCATGTGCCACTCCCTGGCCTACAAAGACCTACATAACCTGCATCTCTAACTCACTTCCTATCCTCTTCCTCCTGTTTACTATGGTCCAGGCACACTGGATCATTCCATCTCTTTAATATGCCCTGTGTGTTCCTCCCTCAGACCATGTGCATGAGCCCTTTTCTCTGTTCAGAAGAGCCTACAACCAGATCCGCACATGGCTGGTACCTTGTCATCATTTAAGTCTCAGCTCAATATCATTTCCTCAGGGAGGCCTTTCCTTAGAGGCCATTCTGATTAGTTAGTCTCTTGCTAAGTGATTTCTAGCTAATTATCCTGTTTTAATATTCACAATGCTTACTACTATTCAGAACTACATATTTAAAAAGTAAGATTATTATCTGCTTTCTGTACTAGAATACAAGCTTCATTGAGGGCAGGGTCTTTGTCTAGCTTGTTTACTTATTTATATCTCCAGTGCCTAGAATAATGCCAAGAGTTAATTGTTGAGCAATAAGGCCTGGAAGGTGAAAGAAGACTTGTTCACACAATGATTCACACCAAAGCCTTTAAAGTCAAACATAGCTGTGTGTAATGAGAAAATTACTTAACAACTTCTTTAAGTTTTCTCATTTTTACAATAGTAATAATGATAATGAAAGAACCCACTTCACCAAATTGTTGTCAGGATATTAACTAGGATATTGCATGCAAGGTGCTTGGCCTTGCGCCAGGCATATAGTATGTGCTCAATGACAGCTAAAAGAAAAAAAAAAAAAGCAATAGAAATAAAACTAGGTTTAAAATTTGGTGTCAACACATAAAACTAATGTTTCTGAGGCCTCTTTTTTTTCTTTACTGCCCTAGCTCAGTATTTCTTCTTAGGGAGGATGAAGGGATTTTTTTTCTTTTTTTAAAAAAAATGTAAGAAAGTAGGAAGGCAAAGATAAACTGCATCAGAAACCAATCTCTTTGTCCTTGGTTTGATCTATCTTCTATCTTTTTGCTTTTTTGAAGCAATTCAGGTGTGAAGATAGAGGATCAGGAAACAGAACACACTGAAATTCTCTATTTTGTTTACCATATGGCTAAATGTGTACTCTTACTGAAATCTAACAACTCTACACAGTTTAGTCTGCTCTCCGTGGGCAATTTAGCCTTATTATAAGCAGCCAAACTGAGCCGGAAACAAAAAGACAGTACATTTGTAACTTCAAGATTAATGTTTGACTATTTCTAGTACACAGGATTTAAGTTTATCTAAAATTATAGACGACCCTTTCCTACCAACCAAATAATCTTCTGTTGTTTACAAACAATTGCAATTTGGAGTCCATTTGATTTGTTCATGAAGACAAACAGGAAGGGAAAGGACTGAATTTCTTAGAACTCTGCAACATAAACAGTTGGCCAATGAGGGGATGCAGACCATAATAGTCAGATTCTCCCTGGCCTCTTAATCTTTCACTCTTTTCTTTTCCTGGCCATAAACCCAAATGAAATTTATCAGGTTATCAGGAATTTCTACTGTTTAAAAATTATTTAAAACTAAGATGGAAAACTATACAAAATGTTTTCCTCATGTAATAACATAAACTGAAAATATCCAAGTTTCAGGCACCACCTCGACTGTCTGTGACAACCCCCTTGTTGGCTCCTTGTTAGGGGCAGGGGTGAAAGCATTAATCTGAGAAGCTAGTAGGACTGGATTAGGTGGGAATGGCCAACATTATACTCTGGAATAAAATCTGCTATATAATTAAAATCAGCACCTCCAGATTCAATAAACTATAAAGAATATGCAGTAGATTCTCCTATTAATCCCTGTTTGTCTCTTAACCAAAAAGTCAGTGAAATCCTTAGCTTTTAATGTGTAGTTAGGAAACCTGGTTTTATCTAATGTTAGATTTCATCTCTTGGTTTGTCGAAGTTCTGCTGATGCCTTTCTGTCTGTTCCTTGGCCTTTCCCTACCACATTTCCTTTCCTTTCATAAGAACCTTGCAACAGGTTCTCAGGCAGAGTGTTTAGTGGAAACAGATGCCAGCGATCTGATCCCAGCTTGGCCACTTCCTGTGCAGAATTTCATGTAAGTCACTTTTCTCCCTCTAAATGCGACTTATCTGACAACTTTATGGCGTTGAAGTGAAGATTAAATGAGTTAAAAAATGACGTGTTTAGAAGGGATTCTAGCCCATAGGAAGTACTATGTACATTCTAGCTATTATCATTATTCCCAGTGGAAGACTTGGTTTAGTCTTATCTGCATTTGTTCAGATTTCCCTTTTATTAACCAATGTTTTCAACAGTGCTGTTACAGAGGTTCTCAGCTTTTTATTCTGCCAACTGCCTCTACTAATTGCTTATTACTCAAGAAACCATTTCTGTAACGGACATTATAATTTTCTTTTCTGTTCAACAACCATTCCACCTTATCTTTTAAATAGTACTTGAAAGTTTCCTTTTGGGGAATTCTCTCACTATCTTTAGATAAAGTTTGTCAATAAAGCACTTTTTTCTCCCCCTCAAGCCTAATAGGGCACTCTTGGAATTCTGAGAATTTCAGTAATGGACAGAGTGATAAATAAAATGAAAATGGTTGGACCTATTCATTCCCTTTGTGGCACCTGGATGAACTTCTCAAGTAGCTCCTTCTGGCTTAGACTCTCTAAAAGCTACCTAACTGCTACCTGAGTTTTCCTCTTAGTCCTGAGTGCTTCCCCCATAGCCGTCTAATGAATTATCTTTTTACTCAAGCTGATCAGAGTAAATTTCTTTTACTCCAAACTGATAAATCCTGTCTGATAGAGATTCCTTCTCTATTTGCTAGTGCTGCTACCCTGCTCTCCAACCCAAGGTTCCGTGCCCACCCCAGTGTTTTGTTCTGTTGTATATTATGTGCTCTGGCCAGCTGCCTTTGTGTTCTTTCCCATTGCAGCAACTGCAAACATATTTCATTCTACTGCATTTGGCAGAAAGAATCATTTCTTGATTAGTATCTGAGTTGAAAATGGTTTCTCAGTTGAGCAAAATTATCAAAGCTGTACTAGACTTGTTTATAATGGCCTGCTATTTCCACAGCCTCTACTAAAGGAAGCTGCTGTGGTCGTCCTTGCTCACTAATGAGTGGGTTTGTTATGATGATGTACCACATGATCATACCATCTGGCTGGTACTTATTGGACCAGGGTGTGCAGCTACCCCAAGGCAGCAAGTTTGTGTTTCGGCAAGGCAGAAACCTATGGCTTGCATAGCCTGGTTCAAAAAAATGGGAAGAGAGCCCATCAGATCCATCTCTGAGTAATTTAGAATTGGGAAACAGGCCCACCTAAGGCAGTTAACCTTAGGGACATGTATCAAAACGATGTAAGAAGAGTTGCTATTGTGTAGAGGGGGCCGAAATAGTCACTTAGAGACCTGTGCAAGCTGAAGCAGGAAAGGACCTCTAGAAGAAAGGCAGACAAACTAAGTAGTCTTCCAGAAAAAACCAGAAACACATGAAAATGTAATTTTTGTGGAGGAGACAGGGAGACTTTGGTCTCTGATGGCTTTCCTGGTTTAATTCCTGTGAGGCCTGGCTATATAGCACTACTGCTCTCAAATTTCTGGGATCTTTATGTATTTTGAAAATATTGTACCACTTTTTTTTGGGGAAGCCACATATTTCTTGATTAAAGCAGATATTACAAGACTTCTTACATAACACCAATGAATCTACTCTTTGTCAGTAGGAGGTCAGAATTATTTCTGTTAAACCACTCTATAGTCATTATGCATGAATTACAATAGCATGAAGATTTTGTTGTTTTTTTTCTTGTTTGTTAAAGTATTGGCTTTGCACCAGCTGCCTTTTTTCCTAGATTGTCTGTTCATCTGATTGTCAAACTCTTACTCATTCTTCAAACTATATTTACTCTCCATGTCTTCCATGAAGTCACCCTGGATCATTTGCTGAAGAGTTACCCACTTCCTTCCACTATGTGATCTCTATACCTTCTCTATACTAGTATTCTTCACTCAGACACCTTGTAAAATTTCATTCAGTAAGGATTACACTAAGTTAATGAAATTGGGGCAAATCCAAAAGCTCTTAAAAGATTTTAAAAAATTTAATTGACAAAAAGATTGCATATATTCAAGGTGTACAATGTGATGATCAGATATGCATATACATTGCATAATGATTACCACGGTCAAATTAATAAATACATCTATCACTACTCTTTCTGCACTTTAGATCTCCAGAATATATTTATCTTATAACTGAAAGTTTGTATCCTTTGACTAATATCTCCCAATTTATACCACCTCCAACCCCTGGTAACTACTATTCTTGTCTCTGATTCTATGAGTTCAACTTTTTTAGATTCCACATATGAGTGAGATCGTGAGGTATTGCTCTGTCTGTGTCTGGTTTACTTCACTTAACATAAGGTCCTCCAGGTTCACACATGTTGTCACAAATGGCAGGATTTCCTTCTCTTTAAGGCTAAATAATATTCCATTGTGCATATATACCACATTTTCTTTATCCATTTACTCACTTATGGACACCCAGATTGATACCATATCTTGGCTATTGTGAATAATGCTGCTATGAAACACAGGAGTGCAGCTATCTCTTCAACATCCTGATTTTATTTACTTTGGATATATACTCAAAAATGGGATTGTTGGATCATATTGTAGCTCTGTTTTTAATTTTTTGAGGAAAAAAAACACTCTTCTTACATCGTTTTGATACATGTTCCTAAGGTTAACTGCCTTAGGTGGGCCTGTTTCCCAATTCTAACACTATTTTTCATAATGGCTGCACTAACTTACATTCCCGTCAATATTGTGTAAGGGCTCCCTTTCCTTTGCACCTTTGCCAGCACTTACTCTCTCTAGTCTTGTTGATAATAACCATTCTCACAGATGTGAAGTGATAGATATTTCATTGTGGTTTTGATTTGCATTTCTTTGGTGATTAGTTGTATTCTGCATTTTTTCATATACCTGTTGGCCTTTTGCATGTCTTCTTTGGAGAAATGTCTATTCAGGTCCTTTGCCCATTCTTAAATTGGACTTTTGTTGTGTTTTTTTTTTTCCTATTGAGTTGGGCACATTGCTTATATGTTTTATATATTAACCCCTTATCTGAAATATGGTTTTCAAATATTTTCTCCCATTCCATAGTTTGCCTTTTCACTCTGTTGATTGTTTCTTTTGCTGTTGATTGTTCTTTTTAAATTTTATGCAGTCCCACTTGTTAATTTTTTCTTTTGTTGCCTATGCTTTTGGTGTTATATCTAAAAAAAACACATCATTGCCAAGATCAATGTGAAGGAGACTCCCCCCTATGCTTTCTTCTAATAATTTTAAAGTTTCTGATCTTACCTTTAAGTCTTTAATCCATTCCAAGTTAGATTTTGCTTATGATGTAAGACAAGGGTCCAATTTTATTTGTGAGCTGGTGGATATCCAATTTTCCCAACATCATTAAAGAGATTCTTCTTTCCCTGTTGTTTATTCTTGGTGCCCTTGTTAAAGATTAGTTGACCACATATACATGAGTTTATTTCTGGGCTCTCTATTCTGTTCCATTGGCCTATATGGCTGTTTTTTTTTCCAGTACCACACTGTTTTGATTACTATAGTTTTGTAATATGGTTTGAAATCAGAAAGTTTTATGCCTCCAGCTTTATTCTTTTTCAAGATTGCTTTGGGTGTTTGCAATCTTTTGTGGTTTCATATGAATTTTAAGAATTTTTTTTATTTCTGTGAAAAATGGAATTGGCATTTTGATAAACATTGCATTGAATCTGCAGATCGCTTTGCATACTAGTGACTTCTGATCTTTCAATTTGTCCTGGTGCTAATGCCTTGGAAATTGAAAATGAAATAAGTAAAATGTCTTTTTGACCCTATCTCTTTCCCATAAGTTCTTTTCTGTTGAGTTAAAAGTCTTCAATATATGTGTGCTACACATACTGCTAGATGTAGGCAGATGGACATTAACTTGAAAAAGAAGAAAACACAAATCTTACAATTTCTCAATCCTTCTAATTGAAAGAGTACAATGTCACCCTGTAATAAGAAACTAAAAGATTGTGTTTGAACAGATAATATCTGCCAAGCCATTAGTGATCTGTACCAAGACCAACATACTACTAGGCATTGATACTTATAGTCAATGCGGCCCACCAAGTCTGTGTGACTCATTCAAGAGCACCATGTTTCAATGAGATGTTCAAAGGTCTTCATTTTTTCGCTTTAAAAGAAAAGATTAATTCAAGTTTTCAATGGAATTAAGACAGTTGATTCATTCAGATGCAACGTAACTACTCCTACCCCTATTTCCTTTGTAAATGCCAATTCCCTTTGACAAACACTGTGGAAAGTCTTTCGGGAGTTTCACAGTGTTACAATAGAAGAATGACTTTTACAAACTCTAGCTACTAAGGCAGCATTGCGTGGTGGTCAATATCATGGGGTCTGGAGTCATATTTTGTTTGACCTTAGCCTTTACAACGTACTAGTTGTTGCTCTGGTTAAGTTTTTAAATTTCTCCAATATATTAACAAGTATTTAAAACATTGGTAATGGCAGTGCCTATGTGTAGTAGTTAGGGAATAGGGTAATCTACTGTAATAACACATTTTCCAACTGCAGTGAATTAAAAAATACAGGAATTTATTTCTCACCTACATGATAGTCCAAAAGTAGGGGATATTTCAAAGCAGGAAGGAAGCTCTACAATCTTCATACATAGCTGCAACTTGTGGGTCCAAGGTGGCTACTCCAATTTTTACCATCTCCAGCTAGCAGAGTGGAGAAAAGGATGCAGAGATCCTATCACAATTGTTTTATAGGAAATACCCAGGAACTGTACACACATTATATCCTCTTCATTTTCTAAAAGGTCACTGCTAACTTTAAGAGGGGCTGAGAAATATATTTTTCAGTGGAGCAATCATGTTCCCAGCTTCAAGCCTGGGGAAGATAAGAAAAATGGCCAGTAAGGTCATTTAATTTTCTGCTACAGTACTCACAAGGTTGCTGTGAGGTTAACATTAGTCAATATAACTAAGTTATTTGCAAATGAGTTAACACTGAAAAAATAAGGTAATGAAGAAAACCAGAGGAAACGTATAGGTTCCCAGTTACATGTCAACACTTTTTCAAAAGCTTTTGTATTGTTACTTTGGGAGAAAGATAAAAGTTTCTCTAAAGGAATCATATACACAATATGGCATGTTATCTAACCCAGGTTTACTCAATCTCCATAAGATTGACATTTTGGGCCAGATAATTCTTTGTTGTGGGAGGATGTCGTGTGCATTGAAGGATGTTTAGCAGACTACACCCATTAGCTGCCAATGCCACCATTACTCCCAGTTGTGACAAACAATTACATCTCCAGACATTGTCAAATGTCCCCTCCTATGGGATGGGGGAAGGAGAGTGGGCAAAACTGCCTTCATTTGAAAATCACTGGTCTAATCTCATCAGCTCTGTCATTATCATAAATGGATAGTTGATTTCAATTAACCTTTAAAAAATTAAGAATATGTTTACTTTTTATGTCAATGAATTGAAGACAACATTCATGACTGTTAATTAATGAGAACAGTTCAAAATTTTGCCATGTCAAGAGATAGTGTCTCTTGGATTTTCTGGAATTTTCAACCCCTTCATTGAGTTAAAAATAATAATCAGAAAATAAAAATTTTCTGATGATATGAAAATTTTTAGCCCTTCTTAAATCTCTAACTACATCCTGGAATATGTAAAAAAGTTCCTCTTGGCCTCCAGTGGGTGAGTTTGTGTTCTCTAAAAATCCAGGTGGAAGGAGGGTAATAATTGGCTGGAGTTCCCTACAGAGACATTTGGGGAAATATTGTCTGAAAATGTCATTGAAATCCCTCAAAGTAGCAATAAATATTTTTCAAATTTCCAATTATGGCTAAAAGAACTGTGACTCCTTATTGCAAAGAGAATTCTATACAGCTTCATTGACCTATGGTTCTTTAGGAGAGTCAATCTGTCTTTCCTGTGATAATGTTCTAAAATATACCACGTGATGGAGACTAGGTTAAGAATAAGAATGCCAATACTTTTATCTATCTACATAACTCACATACCCTTATGAAAATAATATAATTTTTAAAATAAAATTATTGTAATCTCATTGCATAAAGCTTAAAACACTCACAGATAAAAATTACTAAATTTCATTGTCTCCAAAGGGACTATGCTAAATATTTTGATGAATATCCATCTAGTTGTCATTCCCTTCTATCCGCTTCCTTCTTAGATACAGATGCTTTTAATTTTAGAACATTATCAAATAATGGAAATTTTGTGATCTTTTCCAATGTAAGGTCAATTCTTTATTTTTACCTTATTACATTACCTAGAATTTCCTGGAAACTGCTAATATAAAGACTAATGCTAATAGTAGTAATAGTAGTGATAATGGGTTTCCTAATCTTGTTTCAGACTTTAACAGAAATCTTTCTGTGATCAAATGTAACATTTTTGATTTTGCTTTCAATTCTACTATTTTTCTGCTCTATAACATATTTTTTTGTCTTTTATTATTTCTCCATGCTTTTAGAGTATTTAGTTCTTACTTTCCTACTTTTAGTTCAATACTGACTATACTTTTTTTATTTCTTACTTACAAATAAAGGAATTTAAGATTATGCATTTTTCTGGGTAGCATTTGAAAAAAAATCCTCCTAAGTGGGCCACATTTGTACTTGGTTATTTTTAAAGTAGTTTTAATTGCTGTATTGCAATGTTTATTTTTTTCTTTGACCCAGAATGATTAATATGATGAGTTGTTTGCACACACGTATGGGGGTGTGTGTGAGAGAGAGAGAGAGAGAGAGAGAGACAGACAGACAGACAGACAGTGCGAGGGGTGATCTTTTAAAAAATTTAAACTTTGGCCAATAAGTTCTTATTTTACTAAATTTAGTCACCTTAAATATTTTCTCAAGCAACACTGGTACAACAATGGGGAAAGGGTGCCTCCTCATTGTGGCTTGCCACGACAACCTTTTTGCTCACAGCATGCACATGCCTATTTATTTTGCCGCCACTTTACTTTTTGAGGACTTAGTTATCAGCAGTCTCATGTCCTGGTGATTTCAAGCCTTTCAAGAAATGGATAATAGTCTTTTTTCAAAAAAGGTTGAATGGTCCATTATAGATCCTTCTAATTATTGCAGCAGCTTCTTAAAATTCTTCTATGGCATAATTTTCTATCTAAATTTGAACCTTTTATATCCATTCCTTTACTTTTCAAATTCTTATTTGTTTCAGAAGTACTTGGCAGATTATTTCCGAAGATAGCTACAACAATTCCCCCTATTCTATCAGCCCCTTAGAAATGTGACTTTATCACTCTTTTCATCAAGAGATAAAGTCTCTTTCCCCTCTCTTTGACCTGTGCTGATCCTGTGATCTGCTATGTTTGATGGAGTACAACAGAAAGGTACAGTACAACAGAAAAGTACAGTACAACTGGTAATGTGTCAGTTCTTGCCCTAAGTCTTAAGAGGTCTTGAAGCTTCTTCTATTTTCGCCCTTGGAAAGATGCTCAGCCTAGACTACCAAAAGGTAAGAGTAGACTAAGACTCTCAAGTAGAGAGACAACTGCCATCATTGTTGTCCCACACATGGAAGCACCCCATCTTGAACCCTCCAGCTGCAGTGAAGCTACCCCAGCCAACACTACGTGGAGCAAGTGCTGAGCTATCTTCTATGAGCCTTGATCAAATTCCTGACCTGTAGAATTGGGGAACAATAAAATGGCTCTTGTTTTAAGCCACTAAATTTTGGAGTGAATGCTCATGCTGCAGTAGATTACTGGAACTGGCTTTTCTTCCCCTTGACATCACATTGTCTTTTAGGATAAAAATCATGTCCAATGCACTTTTTTTTTTTTTGGTGTCTCTCTACAGTGTGATGTATTGGTTACATAATAGCTATAACTCTACCTCATGTCTGGAGAAAATTTCTCAAGATTAGGTTGATAAAGTTCAGTGACTGCTAGTCTGTTTTTGAAAAGCAGCTTTGTTATAATTTGATATTTTAATGCATGACCTTAGTAAAGTTAATGGATTGCATGAGGCTTTGGAACTGTTAATTAAGGTCTCTTACACACCCCTACCCCCAGAAATTTGGTGAAACCACCATCCTGTGACAAGTCCCAGCTAGAACCACTAGTAAAATAGAGAATCAAATAAGTAGGTATAAAGCAACGGAAGGAGGAAGAGAATGTAAATTTAACCATGCCAAATTTTAAGGCAGTTCAATTTATTTGTTCTTAATTGTGTTCCTTGGTCTTCTATTTTAGAGTAAAATAAATAATATCAAATGAAGGAAAACACATAGTATAGCAGTGGTAATGTGGCTCCTACAGAACTCCATATTTACTGTAATTAAGGAAAAAACCACAAATGGAAGAATCAGCTATTAAATGACAGCTATAGCAAACTATGATACCAATATACTACTACACAAAAATCTATGTTCTTTTATTATGATGACAAAATGAAAGCTAACCTCTGAGTAAAATATAATATTTCAAAGCTAATGTGTGCATAATGAAAAGCTTTAACCTACCTTCCTTCCTCCCTACCTGTGGATGGGCTAATCATGTATAAAAGTAAAGAACGGAATAGTCAAAATGAGCCTTTGGTAACTGTCCTTTAAGTAACTAAATTCAACATTTTGATTGTTTGGAAGTGACTTTCTATCTTACTGTCATCTCTGACATCCATATGTGGGAAATTGTGTCTTTATTTATCTATTTTTATTGGTTCCATAGTGTCTAAACAGCAGCAACTTGTACTGAATGACTGTACGGATTGTCTCTTTTTCAAAAGAAGTCATTCATTAGGGTGCCTTACCTTTGCTAAGAGATATGTTCTTAGCTGTATGGTGGCTGGCAGCCAGAGAAGCAATTTCCTTTCCTTTAAAAGGGGTTGGAAAGCATCTGATTATATCAGGAAGAGGTATTTCAGTTTTCAAGGTGAAAGAACACTTGCTTCTTTTATAGATAATGGAAGAAATAAGATACATTAGTGAAAGACAGAGGGCATACCAATTAAAAATATCCAGGAAGGGCGGGACATAGTCTGTCCACACGTTATCTTAATGTAAATTAGCAGGAGCAGGATAACAATAGCAGTTTTCTCCTTTACCACTTAGTCCAGCTTTTAGGAAACTTTTTTTTTTTTTGGACAAATTTTCTATACCACAACAACTGATAGTACATTTGTCACTTAGAAGATCTTCAACTTTATTTTCCTAGCTCAGAAGAATATTAAATGCTTATAACAGGTGTTACAATATTGAAAATAATTTATATTTAACTTATTTTACCCTGGACTTAAAAATTTTGTTTAATAGAAAGAAAACATGGAGACTCCTAGAACTGGCAGGCATAAGAGTAATAGCTATTGAAATTTTCCTTAATTGTTGTGAATCTAAAACACAACAACATAAATGAAAAGTACCCAACCCATACAAGGTATTCAATTAATATTTGTTGTGTAACCTTTTCCATGTATCCTCTGTAACTGTTGTCCAACAGAAATAGAATATGAACCACAAATGTAAACCACCTATGTAATTTAAAACTTTCTGGTAGCCACGTTTTTTAAAAAGAGCAAAAGAAATCGGTAACTGCTTTAATATTAGGTTACTAAGTATGAAATGTCCTTTTTCCGTAAGTACTAAGTTTGACAGTTGATGTCTCTGACATTTCACTTTGACACTTCTTGTTTTATTTTTATTGTGAAGGTACGTCCTCAGTCTTTCAAACACACAGTTTGGCTTGTGATTATCTCTCAATTTTTTTCACAGCAATTTTTGTGAAACCATGGATAAGTCAAAAATTCGTGTTATTTTTTAATATAAATTCTGTCGTGGAACTAGTGCACTGCAGACAGCTCAAAATCCCAATGAAGTGTTTGGGAAGGATGTGGCTAATAATGCACAGTACATCAATGGTTTGAGATGTTCTGTTCTCGTGATTTTAATCTTGAAAATAAGCCACATTGGTGACCTGAGACCAAGGTGGATAATGATGAGCTGAAAGCTGTAGTGGAAGTGAATCCATCTCAACCTATGTGTGAATTAACAGCCAGGTTTGACATTACTATTCCAACAATATTGGACCATTTGAAACACATGGGCAAGGTAAAGAAGCTGGATAGATGGGTTCCGCATGAATTAAACGAGCATCAGAAGAGAAATCATCTCAGAGATTGCCTTCCTTTGCTGTCATGACATAAAGGTGAACAATTTCTACATCATATTACATGTGATGAAAAACGGATTCTTTTTGACAATTGGAAGCATTCGGCACAATGGTTGGAAAAAGATGAAGTGCTGAAACACAGTCCAAAACCGAATATTCATCAAAAAAAGCTAATGGTGTCTGTATGGTCGTTCAGCACTGGTATTATCCACAACAGCTTCCTGAAACCTGGTCAATCAATTACAGCGGATGTCTACTGCAACCAGTTGGACGAAATGATGGGGATGCTTGTGATTAAACAGCCGAGACTGGTCAATAAAGACAGGCCAATCCTCTTGCAAGACAGCGCTCGACCACATGTCCCACAAACAATGTTGCTCAAACTATAGAAGCTGGACTTGGAAACTCTCTGTCATCCACCGTATTCACCAGACCTTGCACCAACTGACTACCACTTCTTCCAGGCTTTGGACCACTTCTTGCAAGGAAAAATATTCAATTTTCAAGAAGCTGCGGAAAATGCCTTTTGCGATTTCATCGCCACTCACTCTCCAGGCTTCTTTGCTGCTGGCATAAGCAAGCTACCGTTAAGATGACAAAACTGTGTCAATCATTTAGGCATATACTTTGATTAATTGTACTTCTTCTTGTTTGAGATATAATAAACTAAACTTTCAATCCGAAATCGGACATTTTATTTATTTATTTAATTTTTCCTTGATGTATCATTTTTTTTCCTTTTATTTCAGAATATTATGGGGGTACAACATATTGGCTATATATATTGCCCATGCACTGCCCAAGTCAGAGCTACAATTGTGGACATCCCCCAAACTGTGTGCCCTGCACCCATTCAGTGAGAGTTTTCCCATCCCCCCCACCCCCCTACCTGCCCACCCCCGATGAATATTATTGCCATGTGTGACATAAATATTGATCAGTTAGTACCAATTTGATGGTGAGTACCAGTGGTGCTTGTTTTTCCATTCTTGTGACACTTCGCTTCGAAGAATGGGCTCTAGCTCCAACCAGGATAATACCAGATGTGTTAATTCACCATTGTTTTTTATTGCTGAATAATACTCCATGGTATACATATACCACCTTTTATTAATCCACTCGTGTATTGATGGGCACCTGGGTTGTTTCCACACCTTTGCAATTGTGAATTGTGCTGCTATAAACATTCGCATGCAGATGTCTTTATTATAGAATGTCTTTTTTTCCTTTGGGTAAATACCCAGTAGTGGGATTGCTGGATCAAATGGTAGTTCTACTTTTAGTTCTTTGATGTATCTCCCTACTACTTTCCATAGAGGCTGTACTAGTTTGCAGTCCCACCAGCAGTGTATGAGTGTTTCTATCTGTGAAATCAGACATTTTATATTTAATGACCTAATACTATATTTTATTAAACTCAATATATCCAAAAGATATTTCAATATATTAATATAATCAGTATATACTACTAATGAGATATTTTGTACATTTTTTTGTACTGAGTCTTCAAATACATTATGTACAGACTTCACATGCGCAAACTTCAGTTTGGACTAGTCACCTTTCTGGTGCCTATATAACCACATGTCTGGTGACTACCATACCAGACAACACAGTCCTATGTTTTCTTTATTCAATTCTATGTATTTTTTCCCCCTAAAAGTTTGTTTCTAAGACCATGCCTTCAACTTTTGGTCTTTCTGGTAAATTTTTCCATGTCTACTTTGGGTGAGACACATGAAGCCCCCTCTCCCTGCCTATGTATGGAGGTTTTCATGAGTCTTTCTGATGAATACCTTTTTACTTTATTACTTTTTTGTGAACCAGCTATCCAGAATTTACTTAGGAATTCAGCAACACTCTGTGTGCACATAATTCACACGTTTACTCCATTTACTTCTAATGTCCATCCCAATCTATTTTTTAGGAAAGCTATTTGACATTTTGCAACTAAAGTCTCTCTGAGGCTTGGTTTTGAAATTTGTAATACAAAGCAGTGTGAATTAGATGATCTCAGAGGTCGTCTATACATTTGGTACTTTTTGACTCTGGGGTTCTTTATATTAACAACTCAGACTCAACATTGTGAAAGGGGCTGTCTCACTCAATGTCCGTTTTCTGGTTATACTGGGTTATTTCTATATGTACTGGATATCTTAAGCAAAGACACTCTTTTATATAATGTATTCCATTGATTCTTCCTTCATCATTTCTCACATATATCTAGAATCCAATCATCTCTCTAGGATTTTTGTAGGTGTTATGCCACTCCTCATGTTCTCTCTCTCTAATGTTTCAGTTTGTTGGATTTGTCATCTCTTTTAACTTTGACTAGATATTTATTCAGATAGAAAAACAGGAGAGGCCCTAAATTTTTATGTAAAGGGAATATGAATTAGACATTGGAGAAGTAAGGCTCCAAGTTCAAGACTGAAATTTAAAATCAATGTGAAAGTAAGCAGTAAATGTTGAACTTGTTCGAAAGACATCAAAGAAGCTGGAGCTAATGCAGAAATATAAGAACTAAGAATTTAATGTATAATATCTTTCTTCCCACCAATAGATTTTTGTATCACTAATGTACAAATTATGAAACTTTCTGATAATGAAGTAGTTTAAATGCCATGAAGTTTGGGTTTTGTAATCTATTACATAAGTCCAGTCTGTGAAATTTATATAGCCATCTGGGATTATGGAATATTTTCAAAATATGCCATATGGTGCCATCTCAACTGCAGCATAACCAGGCCCCATGGAGAATGAAAACATCATTTACCCTGTTTAATATATTATATACAGCAGCCCTTTTAAGCTCCATAACATTACTTATTCAACACCATCCCATTATCTTGACGTTTCTCAGGAGGTTCCTTCTCTTCTAGCCATTCCACCACACTGATGATTCAGTACTCTTTACTGCTTCCACTCTTAGTAAAATAACTATATCTGCTTCTGATGCTTTTGCCTTACATTTAACATAGAGAGATAACTAGATTATGTTATCCTCACCCAATATAGAGCAACTTTTCTAGTTGGTATTCTCCAGACTTCCATGTAAGGAGACAGCTTCCTTTATGTCTAATCTGGAGATAGCAACTTCCATGCAAAGAACTATCTAGACCTGCTTTTCCCAATAATTTTTTGATTATGTAGAGGACATTTAGAGTTTTATGGGTTTCCTAAGGCAAACACTATTATCCAGGAACTCTTTCAAATATTGGTATTATAAAACAAAAAGTCCATAGTCTCTGTCCTAAAGGAGTTCACAGTCCAACATAGAAGTACAAAAATTTTTATTTGTCAAAAATATAACCACAAAGAGAGATAAGTGGAGGCACAATGAAGAAATAGTTAAATTTAGTTAGAGAGTCCAGGAAAGGTTCATAGAAAAGTTGATCTTAAAGAAGAGACTTAATTCCAATCTCAGTTGGGTATGGAGCTGGGGAAGAAGAGGAGAACGCAATTCTAGAATGATGTTGCAGTCTGAATGGGTGTACAGATGTGTAACACAGGAGCTGGAAAAATGTCCTATTGTTAAGAATGTGGAATCCAAGTGTGGTACAGCAAGAGATAAGGTAGAATAAGTAGTTAGTGGCCTGATCGTGGAAGACTGTGTGGTAATGGGTTTGGACTCTATTCTACAGATAATGAAAAGCTATTGAAAGTTTTCAAGCCACTGAGTAAAATGATAAGGTTTGTATTTTAGGTTCGATCACCCTGATAGCAGTATAGAAGATGTATTGGAGATGCAGGAGGCCTGAGGGATGGCACTGGGGATGGAGGTACTACCATTGTCTGTGGAAGTGCTGTTGAAATGTGGCTTTGAAAAGACAGCCATAGATGGAGAGAGTGGATCAGACAAGCAAAAAGAGAAGGATGAACAATACACAGGTATAGGTGACTGATGTTGGACTAAGGATAAAGGAGGAAACTAGAATTATCCCACAGTTTGGTTTTCTGTTTCCATGTAAATCATGACAATTTTCAAGAAAAATTGAACTCAGAAGGACAAACTCATTTGGGAGAAATTTTAGTCATTTCAAGAGCTTCCGATCAAGGAAGTACAGTAGATGGCTGAGCCTTAATTTAGCTAAATGTATGGGTGAGATTGTCAGAGAACGACTGGAAAAAATAGGAGAAGACCAAAGACAAAGTCCCAGGTGTTTTAGGCTTTAAGGGGTGGGTGGACAAGCAGGAGAGGCTGAGGGATATTTAGAGAGGTAGTTAGAGAGCTGAGAGAGAGCAGCAAACGTAGGTGTCATTAGGAGCACACCTCATGTAGGTCAAATAAGATAAGGGCTGAGAACAACCCATCGGAAAACAGTGGCATTTGCTGGAGGATTTACAAGGCCACAGTGAGGTTAGAAACTTATTTGAAGTCATTTGAAGAAGTAAATGTGAGAAAGTGGAGACAGAAACTTGATTCCATTCTGATTTTTCTTTTTGGAAGTTTTGTCCCCATGTTCTAAATTTTAAAGTGCTATGCCTTGTTGTAGGCTTTTTTTTCCCACTAAGTTGGGCATTTTATGGCTTCTTTTGAAGGCTTGATTGTGAAGGGGAGAGCTGGTATAATGAATGTGTGCAGTAGGAATAGATACAGATGAGGTAGGGTCTGATTTTCTCAATTAATTCATTAATCTATAAAATGGAAAAGCTATTCTGAGTATGTTTATAGACTATAAGTTAGGAGCCAAAAGCAAGCAGGATAAATTATACAGAAAAATAATATAACTGCTGGACGACGTTCCTATCAACAGTAAAACTTAGCATTGAGGAGGAAAAAATAGCTCCCTCTAATACTGAGAAGAGATGATGTGGTTGAATGCAACTCTCTTATGTAAAACCAAAACCTCTTTAAGGTAGCAATTTCTGAGACCATTACATGAGATGATATTTGAAAAAGTGTTCAACACACACAATATGATTAATGCTATTTTATCTATTTATTCCCACCCTTAAAATTTTCTCTTTTTAGTACTTGGATCTTGTAATTTTTCCCCTCAGACTTGTCCTGGCACCAGAAAACATCCCTATGAAAACAATCGGTAGCATTGGTTCTGGTTTCAGTGACTACCATTGCCCATTACTTCATCAACCTCAACACTCAACAGCCACAGACCTGGATAATATTAAGATGGAGCTTCTTTCTCCAAACCCAGAACTTATTCCAGGCTTGTTCCAATATAACATACCATTTCTTTACAAAACTCCATGCTTATAAATTCAATGAAATTACTTCTTAAAGTTATTTTTTAAATAAATATATATAGTAATAAGTAAATAAATAAGTAAATGTATAATTTTGAAAAAAATCATTCCAATCACATGTCTTTTTATGAAAAGACATATTTTTCTCTCCTTTTTCTCTACTTTTCTCTATTCTACTCAGCTTCAAAGCTTTTCTTTGCTATTTACCTGTATATTGCAGAAAAATACTCTTAAACCACTTTAATGATGTAGCTATAGTAGCTGTACTTTTCTAGTTTTAAACATTGTGTATTGATTTACTACAATGAGAGATGAATATTTAAATCTTTTATATCCCCAATTTCCTTCACTTTTTCTCTCATTTTCCAAATATATTTATGTCAATATCAGTTTTTACATTATTATATGAGTATATAAATATTTTTTCACAAATAATGCATATAAATTATGTTTATATTTTCTTTCTTGGATATTTTCTTTAGTTTTGTTTTTAATTGAGTTAAAAAATTGTGTATGTGTATGTAGTATTTTGGTTGTTTTATTTTCTACATACCTATCAATAATTCATCTCCTAATTCTCTACAAAAGCATAAATGTCTTCTCAATATTTTAAACTTATAGACATTTCTATTAATTCCATCTTCTTGGAGATATGCTCCTAGAAAAGTTTTTCCTTGTGGTCTCCTTTGGACTTATTGCTCACTTTGTCCTTTGCAGAGCTGTTGTTTTGTGGTCTCCCCAAACCATCATACCAAAGATTCTACTGTCTTTCATGACCATTGGATCCCCTGTGTGCAAGTTCCATGTCTTTCGTTTTCTTGATTTGCACCCTCATTTTGGTGACAAGTCTTCCGTTAATTTCCTGAGAAAGAGTTCACGGGAGATAAAGTTTGTGTTAATTTGTAAGTAGGAAAATGTCTTTAGTCTACTCTGATACTTCATTCCCAGTTTGGCTGCTGTAAAAGTATAAAATGGCAGTAATATTCACTCATAATTTTGAAGTCATTGCTTTATTTGTTTGTTTGTTTTGTTTAGCACTTAGTGTTGCTGCTGACAAGTTTGATTACATTCTGATTTTTTCTTTTTGCAAGTTTTGTGCCCATGTTCTAAATTTTAAAGTGATATGCCTTATTGTAGGCCTTCCCCCCCCTTGGCCCCCACTGTGTTGGGCATTCTGTGGACTTTTCACTCTGAACTTAGGTTCTGGAACATTTGTGGAATTATTTCCTTGATAATTTCTTTATCATAATTTCCTCTGTTTTCTTTTTCTGATTTTCTTATTGTTCAGATGATGAACCTCTTGGATTAACGCTCTATTTTTTTTCTTCCTGTTTAATTTTCTGTGTGTAGACTTTTTATTCTAATTTCTTACATACCTCCTTAAGTTAAAATGTGAAATTTTCTAGTTGATTTTTTTCATTTCTGTTATATTCTAATTTCTAAGAAGTTTTCCTTACTTATCTGGGTCTCTTTTTAAAAAAATATCACAGTGTTCTTTGTCGTGGAAGTGAAATTTTTTATCTCTGGGAGGGTAGCTAGAAGTTACACACACACACACACAAAATTTTCTTCTGCTTTCATTACTCTACTTTATCCAAATTTGTTATTTCTGTTTGTTTTGTCTCTTTCTTTTATGTTGGAGACTTTCCTCAAATATCTAGGGATTCTTGGCTGCCCATAAATATTTAAGAATGAGTCACTGAATATCTGATCAGAAGCTCATGGGTTTGTTGACTGGTGTGCCTCCTTGTTAGGCGCTCTGGCCCTGCCGTTTGGTCAGTGAACTACTGATTGTTAGTGTTTTTCAGATCATTTCTTTTGGTCTGGTTAGATTTCCTAGAGAAGAATTATCCAACCTCTTACTAGGAGGGTCTACTATCGGCTGCTAATATTCTTAGAGTTAGGTAAAGGGCAGGATCAGAGAGCTCTGATGGTTCAGTGTATAGCCCATTAAAGTTAATGTGTCCTTTCCTGTGTCCTGTGTTCTCTGGTCCAGCATCCCTCTGACTATCCTCTTTAGAAGGTAAACTTCAGCCTTCTGCTGGAGAAGAAAAAGTGGCCAACCTGTGGTGTAGTTGGGCATCTTGTTCTCCATTTGCAGATAGATATTCAACCATCCTGTTTTAACCCCAATTTATCTTCAGATTTATGGGTACCTGGTACTGTCAATTCTGGAGGATTTCCAAGTGTTGTTTCTGCTTCTGGACTTTCTCTACGGCTGTCTTGGATTCACCTTTCTTTCTCCAAGCTAAGTTACTATTTGTTTATTTGTTTTCACTAGAAAGCATTTCCACATTTGTGTTGCTGTTATCTTTTCTTACATGACGCTTGTATTTGTGGTTTAATACTTTAAAAATCCACCTTGTTATTTTAGTACGGTGTCAGGAGGAAACAGAGTAACTGTGTGTATTGGTTCCACTATACAATTTAGACTATTTGGATTATGTAATTCCTGATACAGCTCTTAAGATATGGCATTATTTAAAAACATTGATCTAAGCATGGAAGTCACAACTTCTGACTGCTTTGTAAAATTCAAAAAACAACGTACATTTCTAAAGGGGATACAATTGAATCATGAATCCCTTCAGTAACAAATAAGCTACATTTATTTTTATGTGATTCACACGTCTCTTAATAACCATGAAGGGATTACAGTATTCTCAGTAGATCAATTCCATACTTCTTATTAATCATTGTAACTTTTATAATGCTAGAAGTGCCAAAATATCCCCTCATTGCAGCTGCATATTCACGGTCCAAAACATTCTTTCCAGTATGACTTGGTTATCCTCATCAACTTTGTAACAACCTTCATATGTGAGGTGAGAGAGTAAAGAAATCAGTCTTGCCACCAACAAAAGTGAATTTGGAGTTCTAATGTGAATTCAGATGGGAAACAGTGAATTAGTTGGAGTGAGTTGTTCATTCTGTAGCAGAAACACTAACAAAAATGAAAAAAGAAAAACAAGCTTTTGAAATATAGCTGTTCCTCATTTTCAAGAGTTTTATTAAATAATTAAAAACTTCAGTAATACATAAATGTTGAGTAGAAGAAGTGGACAGAATAGTAAATGTTAAAACCAAAGGTGAAGGAGTTAAAAAAATCTGTATCTAGTGGTATAAGTATAGCTCCAAACGACGTGCTAGTTGAAAAGAGTAAACAACATGTACGTTAGGATTGAAGAACTACCTCCATTCTTGTAAGATGCAATTATTAGGTTTAAGTAATTTCTAAATAAGAGTTAAAATAGTCCACATAACTGAGTGGTTTTTATAGGAGACCTCTATATGGCAAAAGAAATTGAAGAACGTAACAGAGTTCCCCTTGGGGCTAACAACCCTTATTCAAGTTAATGGGATATGTGCCCCAATAAGGGTTCAGTCAGACATTAAAAAAAATCAAACTAAACGTGAGGTTAGGAAAAGTACCATTTTCCCAAAAAGCCTTCTCCTAATGAGCACATTACATTAATTTTTAAAAAAAATTTACATGAACTCTTTTTTCCCCCAAAATGTTTATATATTTTATGCCACTTTTCCTGTGTAAAGAAAAAAGATCTTATTATTTCCATGGCATAGAATAGGAAATGAAAGCACAGCAGAAAATTGGGGGGAGTGGAAGGGTGGTGAGATATTCTGAAATTAAGTCAGTCATAATAAAAATGGAGCATATTCATGTGTCTTTTCCCTTGGTTCTATTTCCAAATATGCACTGTCAAAGTAGCATAGAAATATATTTACTAAGTGCTAAATGGCACGCAATTTCATTAGATAAGTTACAAAGAAAATGAAAGGTATATTTACAGTTACATCCAACTCAATTTTAAAGCCAAGAGAAAAAGCAAACAAATGAGAAATATAAAATAAAGCCATTACACAAAAATTTAAAGAAACAATACAATGCAGAACCAACTCTAAGGAAAAACACTATTAATCAATTAAAAAATCAGTAGGACTATTTTATTGTGCCTAGTCATGAACTCAACTTCAAGAGGTAGCTAATGCACATTAGTAAATTTGTCAAAATTGGTCCAATTGCTCAATTCTGCTTAACCTAACAAGGTGAAAATTGCATAATGTTGACCAGAGCTGAAGCAGAGACTTCACTGCCTAGGTCAGTTATATATCTATCATTCATTCACTGATTTATTCATCTACTTTACGAACAATTACTTAGTGTTTTTTTTTTTTTATCAGCTGGGTGTCAGGACATTGAGGAGGAAAAACACATGGTTCTCATTCTTCAGGAGCTCAGACTGTTGGAGAAGTCGGATGCAAGAACATATAACAACAGAATTGCCACGTGCTAAGTTTTATAGAGATGGGATGTTATGTGTTATGGGGAGGGTAAGGGAAGGTTTCGAAAGAAATCATGTTTGATTTCAATCTATTTATGACTAAGTTCTCAACAATAAATCAGTAGAGGAAATATTTCAGATAGGGAGAAGACGATGTGCAAAGGCACAGATCATAAAAGGGCACACATTGTTTTGGAAACTGTAGTCTAAAGCACACAGATTTTCATCAAATGGTAGGAGATGAGATGAAAGAAAGGTGTTTGAAGAATCTTATGTTTGCTAAGACAAAGAATATGTACTTTACAGTAGGTATTGGGGACTCACTGAAAGATTTTAAGAGGGAAATAGACATGATTGGATTTGCCTTTGGAAAGAGAGTTCTGGTAGGACCTTGAAGAGTGAACTAGAAAGGGTTGAACATTTAGGTAGAGAGAAAAGTAAGCAGCAATTGTAAAAGGAGAGTAAAGAATATCTTTGAGAAAAATTTAATAGTTAGAGCTATCAAGTCTTTATCATTAATTCAATTCAGAGGCAAAGGAGAAAGGAACCAAGAGTGATAAACTGGTTTCTAGTTTGTCCAAATGATGGATGTTGTTTCTATTACTCAAATAAGAGGAGGAAGAGAAGATGCTGAGGGAAGGTAATGAATTTGTTTTGAGTATACTGGATACTTTAGCAATGGATAGTGAGATAATTTACTTAAATACAAATACAAGGAGAGATTTTGGGGAAAAATAGTTTATTTCTCTAAAATAAAGAAACCGCCTTTTTTTGAAATCCTGGAAATATGTTACTAATGCTAATTTATCTCCACATATTCATACATCTACTTTCCCCATTCCTGGAATGGGCATTGTTTAAGCTTACTTTCTCTGGAATGTTGCCCTTGGCAAATAGCCTGAAGAAGTATATAGACTTAGGAAAGTCTTTGCAGATGGAAATTCTGCTTTCCTCATTTTATTACCATTAATGTTCTTCCCTTTTCTTGACCACAAAGAGGAAGAATTCAATTAGTGGACGTCTCTAGGTTTAAGCTTTGCTTATAAAAAGTGGATTTATTTAGTTATTGCAGGACTAACAGATGTGCCTAAAAACCACCTTATATTTTCCAACATAATGTTGTTGATCTCTGTTTTTTTTTTTTTTTTCCTTTTTGGACCAGGAACCAGACAAATGGTGACCAGACGGTCCAGTCTAGAAAAGCATAATTGCCAACACTGACTTCAGCGGGGGTGGAAAAACTCCTCAGAGGAAAATGGGAATTTAGCCTTAAGATAGTAGTTTCCATGTGTGAGTGGGTTTTCATTTCTCCAAGGGAAAAAAAAAAAAAAAGGGAATAGTAGGAAAAAAAACTGCAAGAAAAAATCATTTGCGGAATTTAGGATGATAAGTTTATATTTAGGGAATGTATTTAAAATAGCTGTTTCTTGCTTACGTATATTTGAACTAGTAGAAATAATTAAACTTTTTTTTTGTTTTGCAGGCCTTAGAGTTTCTCATCAGTATTTTAAAAGGAGTTAACTGAGCCGACAGATTTGATTACTCAAAGTGGTCTGTCTCATTTTTTATTTTGCTTTGACATAATACTTGGCACAAGTCTATTACAAGCTATGCTCTTTTATTGCCGCACTTCTAAGTTATAAATCTGGTTTACATCTATGGAAAATGTAGTGTAGAATTGAAGACATGTCCAATTATCTGGGCAATTTGTTTTATGAACTTATACCAAATTAAATAGAAAGCATCGCCAGTATTTGTTCTTCCTCTGTGGGCTGCAAATCAGTTAGAAAAAACCTTCTTGAACAGGGGCATTGAAAGTTCTGGCTTTTCAGACTGTTTGCTGAATGGGTTCTGATTAAAACAGGATCTGAAAGTCTGATTGATAGTCTCTATTTCCTTTCTTAATGTAACAAATACATTCAGAACGTTGACTCCTGTGAAAGGTAGAATTGCTGAGCTGGATTACATTGCCTTCAGCATTTCTTCATATTAGAGGAAATGCTTTGGCTAAGGGATAGGGAAGGCTGTTTTGTCAGGAAATTGTTATTGCAAAAGATTTGTATGTCTCACATCTATAAAAATGAAATAAAAATTCAGCCTAGGATGGGCAATCAAGACTTAGTATCATACGTGTATGCCTTTGGACTTTTACAAATAGAGTAACTCATCTGATCATATGGCATAATATATATAGGATAATTGTCCAGCATTGGGTTGCTGGTAATAAAAAAGTGGGTATTACCCTAGGGATGTAAGACTATGACATTATCAGAGGTGATAGTGGGAAGCTCTGCTGTTTACTTTGTGATTCTACTCCATTTAGGGAAGGTACACTGCTGAGGAAAGAAAGAAAGAAAGAAAGAGAGAGAGAGAGAGAGAGGGAGAGAAGGAAAGAAGGAAGGAAGGAAGGAAGAAACTGCAAGAAAGAAGGAAAGAAAGAACGAATGAATAGGGGAGACCTTCAGCCCATAAAAACTTAGGAAACTTTCTGGAGTAAAACTAACAGGTAAATTTAAAGGAATCAATTATGAGCTGATTTGGAGGCAGTGCTTGGATTTGTTCCCTTTGGGAAGAAAGGTTGATTGATTCCTTTCTTTTAAAATTTTTATAACAGCCTATTTTTGTTTTATAAGTAAAATTGTTTCCCTTATTGTTCTAGGAATATTATATTTATTTTAAAGTCTTGTTCTGATTGTTTTGATCAATGCTATTTCCTCACATGTAAATTATTTTGTTGGTTGAGTTTATGTCACCTAAAAATTATGTAATAATTTACATAAGAATTTATGTAAATTATTTCTTTGTTGATGTGATGGTGATTGTGTATGTTTGTATCTAAGATTACTTGTTAGAATTTCTGCTACATCCATTTGCACAACCTGCTTGGCAGAAGTGTTGAGAGCTTTTGCTAAGGCTTGTACTGGACTCTACCGCATCTTCAGGTGAATCTAAGGAGATATATGTGTTTTCTTAGAGGCTGTTTTTCTTGTTCTAGGTATTTCCTGTTGTCTCCAGGGGTGGACAGCCACCTACTGATGTGCTGCCTCTGTAACACACATTCCCGTACTCATCTTCCATCTTCTACCTTGCTCCCTAGAAGGGAGGCAGCCGCAGGAGGGTGGACTTCTCTGTTGTCCCCAGGATGTCCCCCGCACACTGACTCCACCGTCCCAGCCTGCAGGATCATGGTGGAGCCTGCAGTCTTTAGTGTGGTATTCTCCCTTGTATTTCCTGTGTTACCTTCGCCCTCTTCATTTTGTTCCCATCATCATTCCATTTCTCAGGGATTCTATGTGCTTTCTGATCTATGAAGGGTTTCTCATCTTATTTTTGTGTATGATTATATGTCCATTCATTTGAACTATCTTCAAATAGTCATCTGTAGGAATTTGACATTGCTCAGGCGGATACTTTGAATGAAATCAATGCTTTTTTAAAGGCTTACTTTAGCTAATTGGGCTTACCCCGGAATTTTCAGTTTTCTCAGTCCAGATTCGCCATGATAACTCATCACCGATTGTCTCCTTACTGGAGATATTTACTGTCATGCACATCGAAAGATCTCCTGTAAGTGGGGGACCATCATAGAATTAAATTATTTCTATAATATTTGTATATTAACTGCAGCAATTTAGAAATCTCAAAAACACAAGAATGGAATTATTAAACCATTTTTTTTTTAAAAAGCTGACCTATTTCTTTCCATTCCCTAATAATTATTCCAGGCCTTAGATATAACCACTTTTTCTATCAAAGAGGGCAAAGCAGATATCAACAGGGAGAAATATTTTAAAATTGAAAACTAATGAAAACTTCGGCTAACACTTAAGATAATCTGCCAATAAAAAAATGGTCTCTTAGGTTCAAGACCACTGTCATATATGACAAATTGACTAGCACAAATAGAGAGATTTAGAAAATAGTCTTTTGTGATAATAGCAAAATTTAATTGCCTGGTAAAACTAATTTATCTTTAGGATTTTGCTCCCTAAAGAACGGTCAACACCTGTTTTTATCACATATGAGAACTGAGTACTGTTTCTCAGGAGAGCTATTTTGGAAGTCTTCAAAGGAATGTCCTTATTCCCATACACATTTCCTAACCTGTTTTTCTTCCTGCTGTTAAAATTAAGTGGCTGCTGTATTGAAACTTATCCCCATTGCTTCTTATTCTCCCTAGAATTATTCACATCATCGTCTATTTTTCTTCATTTATTATACTAATTTGCTTTTAATTTGACAGTTTTCCTCATGTTCCAATGCATTGTTTTGACAGTGAGTTGCTCATCAAGATTTTACTCGAGAAAAGAAAATGATAATTCATGTTCACATTTTCAACTTAACTCATTTTAGTCTTTCTTTTAATTCCACAGTCCTATGTGCATGACAGTGACAGAAACTATAACTGACAAGATAATAGATTAAACTTTGTAAGTTGATTTAGCTAAAGTGGGTTCACTGGATACTAAAAACTAAACTGAAAAAAATTTTTTTAAAAATAGAAGAATGTAAAAAAAAGCCCACAAAGGATGGACAATACAATTTATTTTATTAATAAAAAGCCAATACATTTCATGCTTTACCAGTAGCAAGTTAACTTGTATACTATTTACACTCGGACTTTCCTCCTGGCATCGATGACATGAATAATAAGTGCACCACGTGCTGGCTTATGAGTAATATTGGTTTTCGTTGACCTGCACCACGCCCCCTCCCTTCCCTGAATACCCTCTTGATGGATGAGTTTTTTTGTTTTCATTCATTTTCTTTTTTACACTTTGTCTTCCCTTCCTATTTCTTTTGTTTGTTTCAATAATTTATTTATCTTCTTTTTCGCCTCTTGTCTCAAGTATATCAACGACACCCTCTGCCATAGTTTTGATAATGGCAATGAGGTTTTTGTTTGCACATTCCTTTCTGCTTTTCCCTACCCCACCTCTTATGCTGTAAAGTTTGATAAAGAAGATTGAGGTTTAAAACTCTTTGAAACCATATTTTCGTTTCTGGAAAGAGCCTTTTGCTGGCCAATGTTTACGATTAAGCAAAGGTGCCCCACAGCCTACAGAAGGTGTGGTGGGCAGTTTGCAAGGAGGTCTTTACTCAGGGTATTACATCAGGTATCATCAACCATCAGCCCTTGAAATGCACTTTGTCTACAGGTAGTAAATGATAGACCTAGACAGGAAATTCCTGCCTCATTCTGAGCTCCATTTTTTCTTCTGAGACAGAGCAGCTGGGTATAGAGATTGGGGGAGAATAGAGCTCTCTCCTAAAATAGAATCAAGTGATTTTATAAATTTTTATCAAAAAGTCCATGTAGGGGTTTTTGAAGTCAAACCAAATAGCTTCCTCTCTCTTCTCCAGGAAATTAAGGAAAAAGCCTGAAAGTAGTATACTTTTCTTAAGTGTGAGCTTTATGGACACAATAGAAAATATTATTTTAACTCAGTATTTAATTTTTTATAAACATTGTTTTTATGGTGATTATTTAATTTTTGAATATTTGCGGATATAATGATGTGACAGTTTATTTAATTTTTGAGTATTTGGGGATCATAATGATATACTAAAATACATGTTAATATGGTAGAGAAATATAATGTTCTTCATATGGATTTAAAAAATCTTGTTCCTTTAACATTATTTTATTAAAATTCTTATGAAATTATTAGCAAAAATATTACAGAATCTGGATGGCATTTTAACATGACAGTACTTTAAAAATTATTCCTAAGTGAGGCCATTACCATATTAAACACATAGCTATCATATTACCACTTCTTTGAAGCATTGTTCTAAATAAATGGAAAAAATCATTCTCCTCATAAAGATTATTTTAAATTTAATGGTGTGAACATCCCATTTACTTTAAAGAAAACCACTACTTATTAACAACATTTAGACAAAAATTTACTTCACATAAAAAAGTTAAATACCATTGTTTGTTTTATTACCATCCTGGGAATGTTAAATAGGTAACAATGGAAATAAAATGGGACAGAAGGCCTGTTAAACAGCCTGGGCTTTATTCAGCCTATACTGTTGACATTTATGCTCAAGTTCCTGAACACCAATTTATAAAAGATCTGAATATGTGGGTGCCCCATATAATTCTTTAAAAATCTACTTTTAAAAAACCATTCAATTGGACAAATATCTGATAATTTCTTCCTGAAATAGAGAACCTTTGTTTTCTTGTCCTGCATCCCTTCCTTTTCCTCTGGATACTGCACTTTACCCCATTCCACTGTCCTAGACGTGCCATTTTGTTACACAATAGTTGATTAGTTTCCAACTGGACAAATTATAGTACCCCACTCTCTTGGCCTCAGATTAATTGGTCTAGTTATCAGCACATTTCATTGGTCAATGCATTCTTTCCATAGTATTTTCTTCTTATCGTGTGTATTTATTGTGGTTAGAGTTTTCATATGTAAAAAACTCAGCATTTGTGAGCAGACACATGGGCCAGAAGAGCAAAGGTAGGCTCTCTAGGAGGCAGGGAGGGGGAAAATAGAAAGAATGAGAAAGAGAGAGAATGAGGGAAGAATGAAAGGGTGGATACAAGGGGAAAGGGGGAGAGGGAGCGAGCAAGAGAGAGGTTAAGGCGACTCACAGGTGGAGGAGAGAAGAGAGATGGGTAGTCCTGATGTCACTGGAATTATCTGATTTGGAGTTCCCTGGTTTGCCTATAGCTTGAGTGTTCTGCAGGATACCAGATATCCTTCCAATAAAAAAGCCACCTTAAAGTTTGTTCATATTGAGTCTCTGGCATGGCCATCAAAATATTTCCAGTGAACGTAAATTATATCTTTGTTTTTGTGGGTCTCATTTAAAGAAAGGTCCATTTGAATAAAGGCAAACTTGCAAATATGATCTGTGTACAAATCAGAGATCCTCATAAAACTATTTAATATCTATCATGATTAACTTTTAAAGAAAGTAAGTGGCCAAAGAAAAATTGAGAGATATTTAGAAATGTTTTTAGGCTTTGAGACTTAGGCTTTCTTTAATAAGTTAGAAAAGCAGTCAACAAAATAAGTTTAGATATGAGGCTTGCTTATTTGATTTACTTCATGTAGACCTAAATAATCCCAGTGATTTTGAATGTCTTAATAGAATCGCCAAATGGTCAAAAATGAATTTTGCCCATTTCTAAGTATAAATCCAGTTCACTATTATCTGTAAGATGAGCTCTTATAATCCAACTGCAAACTTACACTCATTTGAACACTATTATCAGAGCCTTCATTGCAAAAGGCAGTGTTCTCAGTTCTGTGTTGATATGAAGACATAGTCCTTGACATGCTGCAATTTAAATTTAATGGAAGAGGTAATTAAAATACATCATCAGTATAATACTGAATGACATATAGAAGGTACAGATACTTACTATAAGGGTTTAAGGATGGTTAGAATACCAATGATCTGTGCTTGCCTCCTTTGAGGTTACTATTATTCTCTTGGCTTTAGCTGCCAGCCAGAAAATTGAGATTGGGCCTGCCAATCCCTGTTTGTAATTCTATAGTTCAAGACATTTTTTAGGATAATGGCTATGTAGGATACTTTGTCAGGGCAGATCGTTACCTCTTTAAGCCTTGCTGGGGGACACAAACATTGGCAAGATGGCCAGTCTTGCAAAGCGACCTCCATTGTTACCTGGTGGACATTGGTGATGCCACACCAGCCGCTCAAAATCATTTCCCAGTTTCTTTAACTTATTTCTTTATCAAATGATACAGCTATAGGTCTCTGATTGCCCCTGGAGCTCTGCTTTGCTACTTTGCTTGCTCACTTTTGCTCTGATTCAGCTTTACTTCTGTTGACACACTCCATCCTCCTGCATTTCTGACACTGGTTTACACTCAGCATTGGCATGCCTGCTCCTGTTTTCAGGGCTTAAATCTCTAAGGGACTTCAGTTTGCAATTCACTTGTCCCTTAGTATTCTTAGAAAAATTTAAACTCATTTTCAGAAATTTAAATGCATTTCATTTAAATTAATTTATATACTCTTCAAGAATTTATTTCTAGTTTATAGATTATAAGGAACAGCTGCAAGGTTTTCAATAGATTGGGGAGGGTCATGGTGAGGAAATTGGCAATGTCAAGGGTAGAGTAGAAGGCTAGGGAGACTTTGAGAGAGAGAAACTACTTAAAAGTAAGGTTATTATGTTATTTCACATTTGCTTGTCTATTTCTCCCCAGTATAGAGACCTTTTCAAGGGCTTTTAATTGTTCAATTAGCAAATATCTGACAAATAACTGATGGCAAAAATTCTTATATAAATAAATGAAAAAGAAATAGTGAAAGTTTAAACCACGGCTGCTGGGGGATGAAGGAGGAGTTCTAATCACTTGACCTCTCTTTGGAAGATGAAAGAAAGGAAGAAGGCCAAACTGTCCTTCAGATTTTGGGTTAGTGTTTCTGCTTGCTGGTATTGTTGACAATGCAGAGGACATAGAGAAGCCAGCAGGTTCTGAAGGTGCAGATGATGTATTCAGTTTTGGTCACATTTAGTTTTTGTTACCCATGGGATATCTGGAGGGACTTGTTCAGTAAAGAGTTAGATATTTGGATCTGGAACTCAGGAGATTAAGGCTGGAAATCTGGACTAGATGGTAGGGTTCTCAAGGGGACAGGATCCCCAGTATTTAAAGAATGAACTGTAAGAATATGTTATAAAGGAGATGGGAAAAGATTAATCCAAGAACTAGAAAGGTAAACTAAAGAATAGTGGCATGGAAATTTAGAGAAGAGAAAATGGTAAATGCTATAGGAGATTACAGAAGTAGATTTCATGCAGTAGCCCTTTGGTTTGACCCATTCATACGGGAGATGTAGAACAAAATGATTTATATAATGCATTGGTAGAGAATCTTTACCACACTGCTACTGCTCTAGGATCCAAACTTGCCTCTGTGTGAGGTTAGCTGCAGAGGCCCTGAAGTTTGCACAAGACAGGCTATGTTAATAGCTTTCTTCTGTGGAATCGGAGTGGTTACTGCTATCTTCTGCTGTGATCTCACTGAAACTTTCACATTTCTCTTTCTTTAACTAGAGAGTATTTGCTTGTATACTTGAAAAGACTGTCTTTACTTGCAGTTGGAGAACTGAACTTCTGAGTCCTCAAAAAATGCCTTGGGTAAACATTTAACCCAATAGAACTCTAAACTGTAGTTACTTGTTTCCTAAATGGTATCTGAACATAGTTTGTAGTACAATGTTTTGTGCATAGCTTGTGTCCTCCCAGAAAATGTCAAATGCATGAGTAATGTAGCTACTGACTTCCATGTTCATGGGTCTGTTACCATTGCTCTTATGAGGCTCATTGCAATGACTGTTTCTACAATATGCATGTGGACAAGATCACTAGTCAATCTTACACATTTTCAACAAGTCATTTTTGATAATTTTAAAGTGGATTCAATCTTTGAGATGAGAGTGATAATTAAAGGAAGTGAAAAATGATGAGTTCAATAAATAAAATGTTCAACTCAAACATCCCTTGCTCTTGGTAATTTTAGGGAGAGTTTTCTTACTGTTTCTATGCTTTAGTTTTTGATTCTGGAAAATTGAGTCCTCTTGGACTTGGGCCATTGGCCTATTTTGTTTCCAGTTTTTGCAAATTGGAACATATATTATATTTCATAGTTCCTAAGCCAAAAGTATATTAAAAACTCCCATTTTCTCTTTTCTAATGGAAAAATGGAGTGATCTCCAGTGGAGAGGGACTCCCTCTTCTGCAGGCTCGCCTGCAGAACAGGGGACTATTTATATGTGAGCTTAGAATCTTTGTGCCAAAAAGGTGGTGTGTTTTGATGTATCCTATCAATCATTCTGTTCTTTTGTTAAGATTTTTATTTTGTGTTTCATGGAATATAAATCTGGCTTATTGCCTTTAAATATTCATGCACAATTATATATTATCTTAAAATGTTCATGTTTTTGTTGGCATAATTCTTAGATTGGAATTAAGAGCTTCCATAATTTATGAACAAACCAATTGAATTTATGAATATAAAATGGAACCTATCAAGCCACTAGAGTGAAGATGCGTAAGTCAAGTCAAGTTATTCTGGAAATGAATATTAGTTACTAGTAGTTGAGAACAGTATTCTTTTGCTAGACCAAAATAGATTACCTCTATGAAAGTTACAAAGTAATACAATCACATAATCAAGCAGTTTGCTTTTTGCTATTGTTTCTGCTGTGTTAAGGGGAACCAAATTTAAAATACTATAATTATCAACTGAGTGTGTCTCCCCAAAATTCATATGTTGAACTTCTAACTCTCAATATCATGGTATTTGGACATGGGCTTTCAGGAGGTAATTAGGGTAGATTAGGTCATGAGAATAGAACCCTCAGGATGGGGTTAATGATTTTAAAGAGAGAGCTGCCATAAAAGGACATAATGAGAAGGAGGCATCTGCCAGTCAGGAAGAGAGCCCTCACCAGAAACTGAATTGGTCGGCACTTTAATCTTGGACTTCTCTGCCTCCAGAACTGTGAGAAAAAATTTCTGCTGTTTAAGCTACCCAGTCTATGTATGGTCTTTTGTTATGGCAGCCTGGGCAGAATAAGTTAACTTTGATAGTCTCTTAGTTGTTCTGTTGTTTCTTCATTTTCACAATTTTATGTCATCCTTCATGTATCAAATGTATAATAGACAAGTCAATAAACAAAGCGTTCAAGATCGTTAGGTATTATATAGGCTATCAATAGGGTAATGTGGTAGAGAAATAGGAGAGTAATCAGGAACAACTTCTTTTTTTAATATGTTATTGTCAAGAATCAGGTAGTGCAGTTAGTGTTATGAAAAGTAAATGGAGGGAGGGTTTGAGGAAGAGAGAACAATGATCTCTCCGGCCCTGTGTGTACACTAGAATTACGCTTTGTGTATTATAAATTTTAAATAGAAACAATTGAAAAGGAGTCAACAAAATTGAAGTTTGTTTTGAATTTGGTTGGGAATGGAGAGGGATTTTGAAAATATAGAATTTTTACTGGGCAGTTATGCAAATACTTTAAAAGAAAATAATGTTGAAGTATTTGTAATTGGACTATTTGTCAAAAACAGAACTTCTTGGTAATAAAATCTGTACTGTTAGTTTATATACTTACTCTTACTCTGTTCTGTACTTTCATGTTACAAAACAATTTTATGTGGGTCTGTGAGTTCTGTAAGATCTACATTTACTATTGTAAGTGCCCCAATACAAATAGACATTAGAAACTACAAATGAAATTGGGGAGTCAGTATAGATTTGTTGGAGTCCAGTGTTTTATTTCCACTGTGCAAGTTAAGGTCTAACCTTTAGTGCCAGATTTCTGTACCGCTTTCCTGGCTGAGGCTCTGCAAAAGTGGTTGGCACCATACTAGGGAGGGTCAGGTAGCCAGGAACTGAGATTATGTTTACCATTTTCATAAACCCTCATGGAATAAATATAGGCTCCTGTCACCTTTTCTTCTACCCTCTACTATAGCCTTTAGCAGGAAGGAAGTATCATTTTCATCTCTTGGTACAATGAAAGCTCTGAGAATCTAGTTACAGTTTCTCTTAGCAAATGGAATCCCAGAAGTGTCTGCACATAGCTTAAATGCACATGTATTCCCCTCTCACGCTTTTTTTTTTCAGACCATAGTTGAAAAATATCTGCTCTTTAAATTATTCCATTGCTTTAGAGAGGAAGTATTAATTACATGACTGCAAGCATAGATCAGGCTGGGATGTAATTACAGGGCTTACTTTGTCTCTGTTGTCCAACAGAATTAGGCAGGAAGCATTCATGATGCCAGCAATTTAAGGTGTTTTGAAGCCCATTATGTTTCTGGTTCTCTCAAGAACTTAAGCAGGGATCAAGTGACATTTCTGTTGCCTGGTTGTCTGGAAAAACAACAAAGCAAGTATAACCAGAGATACATTTTTACAAGTTTTACGTTTGTACATTGATAGAAAATGTTATATACAATCTTAAAAATGTAATCTTTTATAGCATCACTCATGTTATCTGATTTTTCTTTTTTGTGACAGTGTGATTACGTTACTGGCTCTACATTTGGTTATCACATTAAATGATGTAGCTGAGAAAAATATATGTTTGCATTATGCAGTTTTATTCCTTTTAAACAATGCTTCTATATAAAATTGTTCTTCTTAAATGTCTAATTTCAAATTAGAACATTAGAATAACATCAAAAATTTCTAAAACTACCCATCTATTTCATTTACTTTTTTGTGTGATATTATTTCGTGTATTGTGATTTTTCATCATTCTTACACAAGTTGAATCTCCAGTGAGAATGGCTTTTATCCAGAAGTCCCAAAGCAACAGATGCTGGTGTGGATGCGGAGAGAAAGGACCACTTATACACTGCTGGTGGGACTGCAAACTAGTGCGACCTCTATGGAAAGGAGTATGGAGATACCTCAAAGAACTAAAAGTAGAACTACCATTTGATCCAGCAATCCCACTACTGGGTCTTTTTTTCAAAGGAAAAAAAGACATTTTACGACTCTATTCAAGTTTCTACTTGGCAGTTCTCTTGGAAGTTCCCTTGCAACAATCACGGTTACTCTCAGCTTTTAAGCTCTGTCTCAATTAGTTAAAGAAGCTTTTTTATTTTTCTTCCATTTTCTGTCAATTGGGGTTCTATGTCTTCTGAAAATTCTTCTTATAGTTACAGATTCTCCTCCATTTCTTCTGCCATTCTAAATATTATATTTTTAAATATTTTTCATGTCACTATTGGGTAATCTGTACTGCATCCATACTCTTGCCTCAGACCTTTGCATTATTAGAAGGTTTGGTCTCCCTGCAATCCATCCCAAACTATACTTTGAATGTAAGTTTTTCTTGAAACACATGTGCATATAATCACTTTTAGTCCCAGCTACCTAACTCTGATGTTATTATTGTTTTTGCAATCATTGTGTCTATTTCCTATTCAAAGTTTCATATTTTATATTTTTATTCTTTTCCTTTTAAAACAGGATGGCAATTTCTATCACAAATCAGAGTGGGAGAAACGAACCTTCAGGGTTGTATGTATCTTCTTTCTCCCTCTTCAAACCGCCCCCCTCCTTTTAAAATCATACTAATAAAAGCCATTACTCTAAAGACACAGACTTGAATTTTGACTAGCATCTTCATTGTTTGCTAGGGGAGTAACACTAAATTTGATTGATTATTTTGTTTTAGAAGGTAATGAAAAATCATATTTAATGCACTGCAAGAGTTAAAAGCTAGATAAATTTATGTATTAAGAAACAAAACAAAAAATATTCAATGAGAAGACAGTGTGTTCTAAAAGGCACCCATAGAATAACAGAAGGAGTAGTGATATAAAGTCAAAAGACCTGGGGTGAGTCTTGGCTCTCCCCCTACTTGTGTGATATTGCTGGACATGTCACTCAACTTCTTTAAGTCACAGTTGTTTCACGTAAAAGGGAAAATGCCATCCACCTCAAAGAGTTGTGATATTAAAAATAAAATGGGGGCTGGGCGTAGTGGCTCATGCCTGTAGTCCCAGCTACTTGGAAGGCTGAGCCAGGAGGATGGCTTGAGCCCAGGAGATTGAGGTCACAGTTAGTTATGATGACACCTAGCCTGGGTGACAGAGAGAGACTGTATCTCAAAAAAAAAAAAAAATTAAATAAAAAATTAAATGGGATTATCTATATGAAAGTACCTAATTTTCTTTTCTTATCTTCTGTCTTCTGTCCTTGTACAAGTTAGTCTATGCTCATTTTCATGAAATTGGCTTTTTGTTTTTAAACCTGTGCTTCTCAAGGAGCAGGATGAAGTGGTGAACTTCAAGTGATGCATTTCATCTTTGGTGAAGGTCACGTAGTCTAACCACCAAAAATGCAGAATCTACAGTCAGGCAGATCTGTGTTTGTATCTCAGCTGTCTTGCTTCCTAGTGGTATGATCCTTAACTTCTTTAAGTCTCAGCTTCCTCATCTGCAAATTGGGAATAATAATGGTATGAGCTACCATATAAAGCATTTAGCACAAGTACTGGCATATAATATGTAAGTATTCATTCAATGTTAGCAGTCATGAAAACGACCACCACCCCGACTGCTAGCAGTCAACATATCCATTATTAAGTATCACAGTATCAGTTAGGAATATAGTGTTGCATCTGTTTTCTTATATTTAATATCTGCAAAATACAATGTCCTAGTATCACTTATTCCACTTTATAAAGTTGTTTTACTTTCCAAATTAGTTGAAAGTATAAATGTTGCGCTTTCTTTAAAGAAATGAAAATACTCATATATTTTATATTTAGTTTTCTTTTTTAACACATCACATGTGGGTAGTTGCAAAGAAGATATTATATTAATGCCAATAATTGTTGCTAAATGAATATTTAAGAGGACACCTTGTTGTACTGGATAAGAGCAGTGAAATTCATAACAGAAATCTTTTTTTTTCTGTCTCGTTCTACCAATTTCTCTTTTATTTTATTTATTTATTTTTTATTATTTCAGAATATTATGGGGCTACAAATACTTTAATTACATATATTGCCTATGCACTGCCCATGTCAGAGCTACAATTGTGAACATCCCCCAGACAGTGCAGCCCACACCCATTAGGTGTTAGTTTTCCCATCCCCTTCCCCCCCCACCTGCCCGACCCCTGATTAATATTATTGCCATGTGTGCACATAACAGAAATCTTGATTTTGTAAACTGTTTACTCCAACTCCTGTCAGTATGATTATGTACTATCTTGAGTCTAAATTTTGATCTTTAAAATTCCTATAATCCCTGCCTCCTTGCATCTGTCTACTCAGGCCAGAGAAAATAGATACAGTTTTATGCAAGAAAAAAAGTAGCTGTGAAATGGTCTTAATATTTCCCTTGCAGGTATATAATAGAAATGTGTGGTAACAGTAAGGTAAGAGTTATTCAGATTTCATTGTACATAAAGTATCTGAGTTTAGTTAAGTGGCATAAGAGAAGACAAAAATGAAGAAATAATATGTTTCAATTATGGATTATTTTTAAAAGATTGAAATATTAGTGCTTTTTATTTCAAAAAATTGAGTTCTTAAATATGCTTTTGGCAGAGATTACAACTAGACAAATTTTAATGACTAGGTAATGATTTTTTAATAAGTATGTGAATTGCTAATATGTGCATAAATCTTTCTCTAATTCTTGAAAATGATTTAATTTACTTAACATTCAGTTATAATTTGTTCATATTATTAATTTGTTTAGTATATATTCATTTTGCAAAAGGCAAAAAAAATTTGTTGTGGAAGCGATAGCTATCTTTTTGCCAAAAATGAGTATTCTCTCTTTCAAGTGGAGAGGTATCCCTGGGAAATATCTGCCTAGTTTCCCAGCCCTGCTTGCAGTTAAGTGCAGTCATGAAGGTGAGAGAAATGAGCTCCTCTTACAGGATTGTCCCATAAGACTCTCCTGTCATCCACTCCTTCTGTCCTCTTCTCTTTCTGGATGGCTGGATTGGACAAAACTCCTGGGAGGACCTTTGAAGCCCTAGAAGCTGGGTTCCTGACTGAGTAAGCTGGGGAGGCTCCAACCTGCACTTGGAACACCTGCATTAGAGAGTATTAATAAAATTAAGAGGGTAAAATTAACTTCTAATTGTGTTAAGCCATTCAATAGTGACAATATTACACCAACTTTTACTACTCTAGCACATTTGCTCAGCTACCTCCTGAATTGGTACAAATTAATATAATCCAAAGATATGATATTTTACTTTTTATAGCTCTTATACAATATTTTAGCCTTAACATCCCACAGTAGCCTTTAATTTAACGTATAGTTAGTCTCACTTCATTTGTCAGGAAATTGTATTTATAGATTGAAAAACTTATTTCTTAATAAAATATTGACTTTTAGCCCTTCTTACATTCTGTTCAATATTACATAATTCTTAATTAATATCTCAACTCTCTTCTGCACCTCTGTACTCCATAAAATTAAAGAACTGCCACTACGCTTCACCCAGGAACTAAAATAAAACTCTCCAAATCTCAAACTCTCAGAAAAGAGGCCCCAGAATTATGACGTAACACTATTCTGCTGACTATACTCTAAGTCTTTTTGGTAGTTCACACTTCCCCAGAAGCAAACCCTGAGACAAGTATTCAAGTTCAAGCTATTTATTTGAGAGTTAATTTCAGGAAATGCCAGTAGGGAGTTGGAGAGTGAAATAGAGAAGCAAAGGCAGCCAGTAACAAATTCATTAACAAGCAGCTTGCTACTGAGAATAGCCAGATCTTGCTCTCACTGAGGAATTCTGGGTGCGCTTCAGAAATACCCCCAACGTGGGGAGAGCAAGCTGGGGTATTTATACGACAAACTTCCTTAAGTTATTGGTTGAGGGATGCTCCTGGGGGGTGGTAATTATTTCTAGGACACAGTAGGTTTGGTAGCCAGAGAAAACACATGGCAACAAAATGCAGGTGTAGGCAGGTAGAAATCCAGAGAGCAGGCTCTGAAATGAGAGGTGGGAGGGGAATCAAGTGAGGCAACAACAGTGCTAATTTCCCACTTCAAAATCTCACTCCAGGACCAGGAAGCACAGAAACGGTAACTCTAAAATGGTGAAGTTTAGTTTACCATTTTATCTTACGATGATATGTGTACGATTTTTTTTTTTAGGCTAATTTTAGTATTTCTAGAACATCAAAACCAGAATTTTCATTTCTTCTGTGTGACCATTTCTTCTTGTATCTTACCCTGAGGATATACCATCTGGTTTGATCTCCTGGGCATCTGGTTTTCTGTTAAAAGAAACAAAAAAGTCTCTTAGTTTGCTCAGTGATTTTATATCAGTTCATTTACCATAATCTTGATTTGGGCAGTAATATTAATTTGGTTTTGCTAAAAGAATGATGGAGCATAAATTTAGATCCTGAAGAGGAGAAAGAAAGGGAACGTATTAGAAATTGTACTGTGCCTCCTATTCCTCTGGTCAGGGCAGATATTGCTAATGGATTACATCATTCCCTTAGAGAGTCGCTCCACCCTGAGCTGCAACCACATGTTCATCGATATCACAAACCTTCACGTCCTACTGTCCTTACGTTGTGTTTCTTTACAATTAAAACCACAAGTTTTAATCAATTCCATAGCCTACCTGCTCTTCATCTATCTCTGGGTGACTGAATACTCCTTCAGAAACTCACACATCAGGCAGAGGAGTACTTTTATTATTTATTGTCTCTGATTTCATTTGGATGTCATAATGGTGTCTGGTAATACTTGGCTGTCTCCCTAGTCAGTGCTATTGCTAATTCTCCATAGAAGCAAATAATTTTTATTGATTAAAACCTTTTGATTTCAAGTGTCAGAAAACCAGCTTGAACCAGCTTAAGCAATAAAGTGAATATATTAAAAATTTTCTGGGATGTCTCACTGAATGGACGGATGGGAACTGGACCAGCCCTCAGTAACGACTAGAACCAGGAGTTAAATTCCATCTTCCTCCATCCTGTGTTTCTTATTTTCTTTTGGAATCTATTTCAAACATTTTTTTTTATGTGCAGATCACATTTTCTATGTTCCATATGGCAGGAAGAATGTGGGAAACACAATGAAGAAAACAAGACATAGCATTCAGGTTTCCATCTTAAAACCCAGTTTAACACAAAGACACCGACTTTTATAGCACAGGTCCAGAAATTCTAGTGAACACTCTCATTGGTTATACTTGAGTCCAGTGCTAAATTCTTGGCTAATCAACTGTGGCCAAGCAAGCATATTTAAGACAATAGTTGGATAGTTCCAACAGAGCAATTTGGACCAAGCAGAATGGACAGGGCGGTTACTGCAACTAGGATGGTGATAGAAAAATACTGTCACAGATAATTGATGCATTATACTTTTCTACTTTCCTCAAATTGTAACCTGACCCCTTGTCCATTCTTCTTCAAAAATGTTAAAAAAATGATTTTAACTTCTATTTCATGAAAAATATATGAAGATGTACCTAAAACTGCATTTATTCTTTCTCTCCTCCATCCCATTTTTATAATAAAATAGTTGCACTTAATTCTTAAGGTGAATTTCTAGGTCTTTATTATTTATGGTCTGTCATATTGTGTCTGAACTGGTGATCTCTACAAGTCTTGTCTTTACATTCCTTGATTCAACCCACACACTATTGCCAGATAAACTTTCTTAATCAGTGGTTCCCTTGATCACACTCTCTTATAAAAGTACCTTTTTGGGATCCTTATTCCAATCAAATAAGGTAAAAAAAAATATTTAGCTTGGCATCCAGGGCTCTCTAGTTCTTGAAGTGCTACAACCTACTTCCTGAGCTTTCTCTCTTATTCCTCCCATACATGTGTATATCATACTTTAGATGTTTTCATTTATTCCTTTAACAGGTACTGAGATTTCCCACCTCAGTGTCTTTCTCCTTTTTCTGCCAATATCTGTAATTCTATTTTTACATTTTGAAATCTCATTCACCTTTCAAGGCTCATATGAGTGACCACCTCTTCACAAATGTCTTTCTTCATCTCTCTACTGAAATAATCTTATCTTTCTACAAAGTTTTTTGTACTCTGTATTCTATCTTATATTGTAGTCACTGGGTTAATCCATCATCAATTAATCTAAATTTTTAACCCAGAAATTACATAGAACCTTTTTTGTCTTCAAAAAATTAGGCTTATTTGGTGTAGATGTGCATAGACTTTATTTGATCCAATAGTAAATAAATAGTTTTTCAAATTTCCTTAATAGAATTTACTTGTATACAATATTAGCCACGAATAGGGACTTTGTTAAAGAATGTATATGGCCCTTAGCTCAGGGGTTTATATAAAAATGCACATAGTTTTTGTGGAGTCCAGAGGTAGCAATGTTCTCACCATAGAACCCTTTCTCCATCTTGCGGGCTCTTCACTTTAATATTATTTCTTTTCTGCTCCTTCAGTTATTTTATAGATGCAAAACAGCAACCTCCCCTACCCCTACCACTGCCTCCTTTAGAGTAAGTTCTCTCCTCTGAAGCCTCAGTTCAGGCCAACATCCTTCTCATACATTTTACTAAATTGCAGGCAGGAGCTGAGTCTTTCTCATCTTTGCATTTTCTGCTGCATCAGCAATTGTGTTTCATGCACACTTTAGTTGCTAAGTGGCAAGGAGTGACTCAGATGTCGAGTGGCCCGTTGTTTCAACACAACACATATTACAGCAAATAATAGAGGCACAGAAACAAAAGTAGAGAATTGTGGAACACATACAATTCTGAGTTCTCAACTTCTTAAGTTTGCTAGCCATCATGAACATGCTTCTCTGTGTTTACACCAGTGCATTCCCTCCTCTGTGGGGTAGGGAAGAGTTAAAGAGAATTAGATATGTGATATAAATTAGATCAACAGCTTGTATGAGGACATATATTAGGGGAAGACATTCATATTCATAAGTAATTTTATTAGCTCAGCTCCTGGTTTCACTTACCTATAGTTAGTGTCTTCACTATAAGATAGTTTCTATGTCTCGAAATAACTTTAATGAGTTCTCTTATTTTCCCAAGTGTGAGAAGAATTAATTCTTCACGATGTCAAATTAGAAAATTATTTCAATGATTAGGATCACAAAATTCATCCATGTCCTAATTAAGAACGTTGTTCTCTTATAACAAAATTAATTTCTGCATGAATGTGGCTTTCAGAATGGTCTATTGAAGGTAATCTTAAATTTTCAGTAATTTTATATTATTTACATCTTACTCATGAAAAACTTAAAAAACCAAAATTATTTGAAAGTATAGAAGCTGACAAATATCTACTTAAAGCATTAAATGTGGAATTTTCTTCTTTACCACTTCAAATTTTAATGGATTATATCAAATAGGTTATTGAAGAATATTTTATTAGATATCATCGCCCTGAGTGTAATAGATATACATATTTTTAAAGTGAAGTTTGGATCAGAGAAACAGAGCCACTAGGAATGATAAAGACTAGGGGGTTTATCATAGGGATTTGAACTTACATGTTTGTAGAAGCTGGTTAAATAGTTTATATAAGCCTTTTCTTTTTCCTACATTAGATGTTGGGCCTGAAGTCAGCAGGGAAGGCCATTGGGAAGGACATATGGTGAAGTGGGGGCAGAATAGGACAAATTAGAACACATAAGGGTGAGCTGGAACCCATGTAGGTCTCTTGCCGCCTCTAAGCCTCAACATCCGTGCTGTTGGTGACTTAGATGTGAAACTGGTGCCCTTCACTATGGAGCTAAACACATATTTGGCCCAATAGCTGGAGAAGCTAAAGGAGGATACTGAACAGGAGTTGCAGGAGCAAGATCTATTGCTGCTGCAGAAGGTTCACACACTGGCCCAGGGTTTGGAGAAGGTGAGGGAGGAGATCCAGCTGTCGCTGCAGTTTCTGTGGGCCGGCTGCTGCTCCACCTAAACAGGACAGCCAGCCCAGCAGAAACAATATGCTTGAGTTGCAACAGCACCCGATGTCTTGCACTGATCTTCCCAGTACAAAGGATATGGCTGCTGCTTTGCTTCCACCTTTCAGATGTCACACCAAATATCTCTTGTGACCCACAGGAATTTGGAATTATGCAGGGAAGAGGATTCTGAGGATCCTATAACCAACATAGATGGGCTGACACAATGCATATCACCTTGCATATGTTAAAATAACAAATTAAATAAAAATGTCAACAATTCCATCTTCTCTCTGGAATAAAGACTTAATATCTTTTGATCAGTAGTGTGTCATTGGGATTCTCATCACAGCATCTGAGCCAGCATCAGATAACATCTTAGAAGTCTCATCCAGGTCACCCTTCCTCCAGACACACTGGATATGATCTTAATGGCCAAGGATATTAAGGGAAGATAATAAGATAACAAGGGAAGTGGCAGCCATATGATGTGGTAATTGTCAGTCTGGAATCTGAAAGCTTTAAGAAAGATATTGGGTAATAAGGACTTGGAGACTTACGTGTTTAACTTCTTCATACATAGTGATCTGATGGGCGTATTTATTACGATGGTAAAGAGCTTATGTTCAAATTCAAACCCCATCTGAGAGGACTAGGAGACTATTTAAGTTGTCAGGGCAGCCTGATAATAAACCAGGGCTGTATACAAACCATTAGTGGAAAGTGCAAAGACACATGTAACACATAGGCTAATAAACAGGGAATCTTGTGTGGCGTGTGGAAGAAGCATAATGCCGACAAACTGCCGGAGGCTTTGAAAGCAATTTACTGAGAAAGCTTTTACAGTGGTCCACTTTGGAGCCATTGATAATTAACTAAACAAATAATTCAAAGTATATCCAACTAGTTTCAGCAAATTTCCTTAGGGAGTTGCAATACTTTAAATTCTATATAATGATAGTGTTGGATCAGCGTCTTCAGCTGCAGTATGTAAGCACACAGGACTTGATTCATGATCATGTGGGTGATAACTTAAGATCAATATTTTAAACGATGTAATAGAAAATCAGCAAGAAATCTCTCAGAAGTAATAAACAGCAATTAAGGCTTAGTTGTGGGTATAAAGAGTTATTATGAATTTTGCCAAGTATTTAGATTTATGCTTACACAAATTTCTGTGTGATAAAAGACATAATATTTCTCACAATAGCAATATAGTTTCATAACTTATTAAATCTTATAGGTTTATTCATGTACGACACCAAGAAACCCGAGTATTATTCTAACCACTTATTCATCGCGGACCTGACTTTTAGCAGCTGATGTTTCTGCTTTGCAGGGACTGTCAGTGTTTTTCTCAATCTCGATATGGAGATGTGAAACTTGTCTTATTCACACTGTGTGGCATATGAGAAGAAGCGTGGGCTTCAGAACCAGAAGAACATACACTTGAGGGACCTGCTTAGCGCTAGTTTCTCGTTCTGTAAAATGAGGATGGGGGATGGGTCATTATTTCTCTTTGATAGGGTCACCTGGAGAGTTACTTAACTTAGTAGAGGACAAAATGTGCTGTAAACAATAAAATACTGTGAAAATGCCAGTTAATTCTGGTTTGTTTTCTTAAGTTTGTGATACCCCAAGGGCTAGTGACAAAGGGCAATTATTCACGTATAAGGACCTAAATGGAGATGCCCTTAGACTACTATTCCTGCGGCTCACTGAAAATACTCGTAATTTCATGTTTCTCATAGCCTGACATTCTTTTCCTTTTCAATGAACTGGAAAACATGAAAACTGGCATCATATTCTTTCTTTGTCTATCCTCTTCATTATTCTAGCTATTCATGTATAGCAGAACCTTCAACTCTGGGTCACGTGTTAGCCATTTCTAGAATCGATTCAAAAATGGTACTTGGAAATGGAATTGCCTTTTCAGTAGATCTAACCATCTTTTTCCCTCCCTCTCTTCCACTCACATCTTCCATAAGCTTTCAAGTCCCCTATTCTCTGGTCTACCAGCAGATTTCTGTCAATTCTACATGTTTTATCTGCTTGATCACTTGTATTGTTGATTTTCACAGTTCTTTTCCACTAAATCAACCCTGAATTATCCACTACTGATTTTATTGTTCCTGTCCAGGGTTGTGGAGATTGCTAGACAATATCATGCATCCCATATTTATGTGTGTTCTTATAAATGTCCTGTCTGGACCTAACTGGAACTTACCTAACCACGGGCAAAGTGAAGATAGCAGCCAAATAGCTGGGTTTGCAAAATGTCTTACCCTGAACTAAGCCTGCACTGCCCGCATGCTTTGCTCTCTCCTGCACTACTCAGGCTCTGGCTCTCGCCTCTCCTTTGTCATTTCCCGTTTCCCAGCTTTGGCTTTGGCCTTGCATTCTTATGCTTCATCTGCTGGCTTCAAGCTAATCTCCAAGGGCTGTCATGTTCAAACTGTTATCGATATTCCAATACTGCTTGCCCAAATACTATTTATGAACTTTCCTGTGGAAGCCCTGAAGCTTAGTGTTTTCAGGATCCATCTTCTAAGGACCATCCGGATAGATAATGGTCCGTAACCAATGGTCTTCCTAACGTTCTCAGTCTCAATTCACTCCCATTCTAATCACTTGGTTTTTCTTAAGAAGATACCAAAAACCCTACCACTTTTCAAACGCCTTGACTCCAGCCCATCCACTTGTAATTGGTGATTTTGTCTTTAACTTCCCCGAGAAGTCATGAATGTGTGCACCCTCGTCACCTAGGCCCTCCCTCCCATACTGCCTGCGTTCTACCGACACATCCTACACTATTTCCTTCTAATCTCTGAGAAGGGGATTTTCATTGTCCTATCCCAGGGGGTGTCCCTCTCTTTTCTCCTTTGTTGCCATTCTGAAGTCTTATTTTCAGCCTATGAACATGTTGGATTCTTTCCTGTTGTTTGCGACACACACGTCTACTACCTTTACTCCAATTACTTTTCCCCTATTTTCTCCTTTCCTTGATTTCACTTCCTCAATTCTTGCAGAAGTAGCTTCCCTTTACTTGGCGTCATTGCCTACTTGTCCTCTCCAAGAAGAACTGCTCTTGCTTATATCGTTTATTTGTTTGCTCATGTTCATGTTAATTCTAGTAATATTTATTCAGTTCTTATTCTATGTCAGCTTGACCCCATACCCTGCTTCACCTTGTTTTCCATGCTGCCAGAATCATCTTCCAAAAAGTTATGTTACTCTCCTACTTAAAATCCTTCGCTGGCTCCCCACTGCTCTTTGAAGTCCAAACTCCTTCCTTAGCGTGGCTTGTAAGGCTCTTCATGTTCTGGAACTCATCTTCCAGTCTAACTTCATCTCTGAACACTCCACACCTCAAATCCTGCTCTCCAGGCAAAATGAACTACTTTCACCAATTGTGCTGTGCTTTCTCTTGCTCTTTATCTCTGCATGAACTGTTTCCTCTTCCCAGAGCAGGCGATTATCTTTCTCTGTCTACTTTTGCCTTTTACACATTTTCAGAACATATCTTATAGGTAGCTCATATCAGGAAACTTCTCTGTCCCTTCACTGGTGCTCCACCTATGTTCTCTCTCAGCAAGTGAGATTCCATCTCTCTATCTTACCACTTACTCTTTAATTTGCATGGTTGCTAGTCTACCTCTCCACTAGACCATAAACCCCATGTAAGCAGGGATTTCTGTTTTATTGCTTACTGTTTTATCTTCAGAATATGGAAAAACCCTTACTCTTAGGTACTCAATAAAATGTGCTCAATCAGTGAATGAATACACAAATGAGCCAGCCTTTGTGCAAACTAAACTGCTAAATGAGAATATCACTTTCTCATGGAATCTTATAGAAAGTTTTACAATCATATGTAGGAGACTTTAAAGAGCAGAGCTGTTTCCCTCAAACTAGACATTTAAGGAATTTTGTGAAGTTGATATCTTGACAGGTTTCCCCATTTATTTGTTCATAATTTCTCTTTAGTCTGGCATTGTACAGCCCAAAGACTCAGTTTCCTCATGGTCTCCTGGTGGGGTAATTCCCGTATGGAGTTACTGTACCCAGATTTTCCCATTCAGGTGCCACCTTCCCAAATCATTCTCCACTGTCAAATCTGTTTGCTGACTGCTTCCCTTTAGCCTTTTAATTTTTTAAAAACTTTTAATTATTATGGGTATATATGTTGTATAACTTTATAGGGTACATGTGATGTTTTGATACAGGCATACAATGTGTATTAAGCAAATCAGGGTAATTGAGGTATCCATCACCTCAAGCATTTATCATTTCTTTGTGTTAGGAACATTCCAATTCTACTCTTTTAGTTATTTTAAAGTATACCTTAAAGTATTTATGAGGCTGCTTGGCTAATGTTATACAGATTTACATCAGTCTTTGATAATGGCTTAATGCACTATGATTAAGGGAGAACAATAGGTATTTTAATAAAGTTCCTGAAGTACCCTAATCCCAAAGGGTTTGGAAATAAAGACAGACATTAAAGTTCCTGTGATAGACCAATGATTGAGATTTTTGGTTTATAAGTTTGTTTCTTAAAAATATCTTTTCAAATCACCATAGAAGCAGTTGCTTATTTTGCCCACAGTTTAGCTCTTTCCTGAGATGTTTTGGGGAAAGTATGAAAGAAGAGAGGTAGCAGAGAAACTATCATTTTAGTGAATTTCTCTTCACTTGTTGTCTCATTTTTTCCCCCTCATATTCCCTAATTTTCCTCAAATTTTATTCTCATTTTATAATATTTATTTCCTAAATAATCTACTTTGATGAGTACTTATAAGTATTCTAAAGTAAGCTTGGCTTCTTTGTGAAGAATTCTTCCTTATGGCTTTCATATTTTCCTACCACTTCCCCTTACTATACTTTGGCATAATAGGTGTCTAATAAATTTTTATGGAAACGAAATTATTGCAAACAAATGTAAGTGACCAAAAAATTATTTATAGAAAAATAAAATGTAGTAAGCATCAGTTAATGATCAATTAGTTGTAGTCACTCTGGCAACATTTGAGGACCAAAAAAAAAAAAAATATGGACTAAAATATATATTGACATCAACTGGAATTTTGTTTTTGTGGGATGTGATCTCTCTAGAATAGATCCTTTTTTTTTCTGCATTTGTGAGCCTGATGAACATTGCAATGTATATGTAGAGTATGTCAGATGTCAAGGTATATATAATTATTTCCATTTTCAAGTTGGAAAAAGGCACTGAGAGGTTAACAAAAGCTACATCAGTTTTTAGTTACAGGTTGTAAGCTCCTTCAGGTCAAAGGTGATGTCTTATTATGGCCTGTTTCCTGCACGTGTATATCTTCACGTGGTCTGCACTCAGTAAAAGTTTGGAAGCTTGAAATGCCCAGGACTTGTTCTAGATTTCCTGACCTCCTGCCTAGAGTTCTTTCCGTGGCACCGTTGTGCTTTATAAAGAGGGCATTACCAATTGGAAGTGGGCTCCTTATTAAATTTGACCTACCACCTGTAGCCTTGGGCAACACAAGATTGAACAATGGGCTTTCTAAATAGGTACAGGGTTAGAATGGGAAGGGTACTTTGCATCAATCACATCTCCCTGACTTTTGCTTCTGGGACTAGCAACTCCAGTTGATGATTTTCGGCTCTTCTCATTCTTAACTGTATCCAAGTCATAACCAAGGTGTGGATTATAACCAACACTGCTGATCTCCAGCCAAGTTGGTACCAGCTAATGACTTTTTGCTGCCACCACATATTAGTTTTAGCAACTAATCATGGCCACGTTTCATACTGCCTTCAGGGAACTATGCTAGATGTTGAAATGGAAATAGGTGAAGGGGGGAGATGGAGTACAGGGTGCACATTTCAGAGAGTGAGGTTCAAGAGCGTATACATCATTGTGCTACAAAGCAGGACAAGTCATCAGCAACTGGTTGTAACAGGGTTAGTGATGCCAACCGACTGGACATGATAGTGCATTAATAGTGACTATCAAACAAAACACCTAAGTGCAGATGTTCATTATATTTCATTAACATGAATCCGAGAGATTTCTTTTTAATTCTGTATAACTACCCTGATTGCCTAAAGTATATGTACAAAACTGATTTAAACCAATTTTTGAATGGGATGATTGCTCATTTGTATAATTGAAATGGAAAACTTTAGACTTTCCTCTCTCTGTACTGTATATGTTAAGACAAAACAAAACCAAAACAACCCAGACATTATATTCAATAGTTTAGTACTTACCCACTTATCTTTAGGGTATAGGATGGAAGACAAAGGCTTTGACAAAATGATGTTTAAACTTCGTGAATGGAGAAATTCTTGGATAAAACCACGGTCCATTTTCCAACTTTCAAATTAAACAAAACATTGGCAGTAGCTTTCTAGATAAAGATTCTTATGAAGGCTCCAAAAAGTTAGGCAAATCACTAAGATCATCATTATTCTAGTGTATAGACTAGTGTACAGAGCATTTGCAGTCAATTTATAATTAGGGTCAAGATGTGAGGATTTCAATGTAATTGAGACAAAATTAATTAAACTGTTTTTCCCAAATCACATGTGTCATAATTTAACATGCAAAAATAAACACTATTTTAGAATCTTCCAACTGAAAGTGTCTTCTTGTTGTCACATATCAATTTTAACTCATCATCCTAATACAATTTTTTTGTGGTACCTCAGCCACTGAAGTTGAAGTGGTTTAAGATTCGGATTTCTCATAATTTTGTAACAATAACTTCTATTTATCCAGTCAGCTTTCACAGTCACCAAACATTCTATTACTTATTAAAGGAGCCACAGTACCCCTTGACTGGATCATCTAAATGTCAAAAGTGGAAATATTGTCACACCAAGAAATACAGACACACAATACCAGTCCATTGTAAACTTCACATTTTAGAAACCAGGCATCTTTGAGAAAGAATGCAGAAAAATATGTAAAGAAAGAAAAAAGATAAACACAAAGTAAAAGTTAATCAGTTAGTAACCTCACTTTCTCAGGGGAAAGCCAGCATCATCAACATCATTAGCTCATAGGTATTCATGAAAGTGGATCAAACAAATCTACATGTCTGTAGAAAAAGAGGTTTTATAACAAAAAGACATTGCTTTCTACTTAGGAATGTATTTAAGATACCTAGCTTCATTTTAATTTCCATCTTCATTTAATTTGTAATTAATATATAAAAAACTGTATTTGGGATTTAATTCGTAACACATAATGTGTGATGGTGTATATATTTATCATTTCTTCAATGTCTCTCCATGTTTATGTTTTTATTATAAAAATGAACTAAATATCAGCTTTCCATATATCCCTTTTGTTTCACTATTAGCCAGTTGGAAATGTGCCAATAAGCAAACTGAACAAGCAGACAAGTAAGTCAAGGTAGAAGGCTAGTAAGCAGAGATTTTAGTAATGCTAAGGAAAAGAACCAAGGAGAGTTGGAGAAAAGTAACACAGCCTTGGGTTCCTCCTCTGGGGTCTTCCTTTAAGAGGAGAGATCGCACAAGCTGCTCAGATGGCATCAGACTATCTCAGGAGGTTACAGGGATGGGGGTGGTGAGTGGAAGGAGGCAATAGAACTATGCAAGTGAGCGGCAATAGTGGTTAGCTGAACTTTTTTTTTTTTTAATATAACTCTATAGAGCTTTGAAGGGGAACTTATTTCACTTACACATTGTAGAATATAAATTGGAGGAGGAAGGTCACAAAAGGACACCACTATCCTCTGTGGACCTGCTAATTTTTCCATCTGTGCTTTGGAGCACTAGCTGTAAACATCTCAACCTTCTGAATTCATCCTCAAGCTCTTGTTCAGCTTTGTCTGTATGACATGGCCAGTTAATGGCACCCGTTAATGACATTCTGCCCACCTTAATGATTACTTTAATTTCAAAACAATGAAGAATTCCTGCATTAAGTTTCTAGACACCAGGGCATTTTTGTGAATTTAATGTGAGTTGTTATAACAGTGCCTACAGTTCTATTCTCACACATACATACATAATTTACATTTAAATAGGCAAGATGGCCACCCAGAGATGCTTGGCAGGAGCACAATGCCACCTGTATAAAGGAAAACACAGTGTTTTATGAGACAAATACATCAGTTATTTCCAGGAATGTGCACAATATGTAGCACTAAGTAAAACAATATGATTCAAAAGACTTAAAGAAAACTAACCAGAGTAAAGGAAGTTTCTTATAGAGAGGATAAGTTTAAATTTGAAAAGTTTACATATAAGGATAGAAATAAATTTTTTCCAAATTTCCAAGATACTGTCCCAAAGTTACAAGTCAGAGAAAAACGAGTCAGAAAAAAATTGCTTAAGTGCTTTTTTAAAAAAAGCATTAGATTGTCTTAGTATTGTGGATCTTCAGCTATAATACTTATAATACTTCAGTGGATAAATATTCATTTTAATATAACAAATTTGGAAAATATTAGAAATTTATTAAGAAGTACACACATATTTCTAATCATTTTGCTTTTCCTTGTTATAAATTTTTATGCATTAAAAATAAGATTTTGGGGGTAGGTCCTCCCTTTTTCTCTGAGAAATTATTTTCCGAATACCAAGTGGTTATGGATGTCTTTTATTACACATGGGAAACCAACTAGCATTCTTTAGGCAAGGGACGCCATCCTTTGAAAGTACCTTCCATTCCAGTTTTTAACTCAACAGTGAGGAATAGGTGGACCTTGGCCACTGTCTCCCCAACCCCTAAACCCACACCATCCTGCTCAAAGGCTTGAGCTAAATTGCAGAGAATCTTTGCTCTCTGTCTCTACCACAATTTTTAATACTTCAAGCTGTTTCTGAAATGAGGAAATGCTCTTTTTCTCATAAATTTTAGTAAGTTTTTCCATTCATATTGCATTTTTTCCTGTCATACTTTCTCAAATAATCATGACATGAAGATCATAAGATTTGATATTATTTTTAAAACTATAATAGGAGAAACAAACTGTTTAATGCTCTAGTAACTTTAAAAAAAATTGTATGCACCTTCAGAAAAATTGATCATAAATTTAGTAGTCATACCAGAAAAACCAACACTTATAAGTAAATCAACTTATCTGTTAATTTTAATGATTTATCTCCTCAAATTAATGAGATTTAAGTATGTGGATAGACAATGGCTAAGACCTCTGGAAACACTGCAAATTTTTAATGATAATTGATACTGCCTACTTACTATCTTACAACATTTTACTGGCAGCCTTCTACAAGATGTATCTAAACTGGGAATATATTTGTTAATTTTCAGTACTGGTTCATGCTAGGTGAGTTATAAAGGGATCATTTCTTTTTAAAATTATATCTTGCTTTCTTAGGAAAGTTGGGGTGTATATTAGCAGGCTGGAGAAATTGTTCAGCAAATTTACAAGGCTATGCCATATTGTGTTTAAATGTCTCCTGCTTTCTATATAGAGTCCCAGTTTTAGTCTTTTCTAAAATTAATACCAGAGTAAGAAATTCTAAAAAAGCACATCTAAAAATGTCTGTGTTGGACATATGTTAGGAAATTTTGTCCTAAATTTATTATTTTGAAATCCCGTACTCTACATGTTCTTCATTGTTTATAAATAACTTTTATGCCTTCATCTTCAACAAAGTATTTTAAAAGTCTATTTCAGAAGAGTTCCTAGGAGATTTGCAAATGTTTCCTACTGAATTTTAAAGGAATTTAGTATGTTTGCAGCCAGCCTCATAGAACTGCCTTGGCTTTTGGATCCTAGTTGCTGATCTTACAACTATTCTTTGTGGCTCTGAAACTTTTTCACTATATCTTGCACAAAATGTTGTCTCCAGGGAATCGCCCTTTCCTAAGTTGATAAGACATTATGTCTATTGCCATCATATATTACTCTTCATATCATCCTTGAAGTGTTTCTAGTGTTCATATCAGATGTGCACAAATCACCTATCAGGTGATCAGAAGGAACTACTCCAGGTACTAGTGAGTCCTTGGCAAATAAGACATGCCAAAGCCCTGCTTTTACATTTTAGTGGGAGAAGCAGTAAATCATATCAGGATGTGATAGAGGCTACGGAGAAAAATAAAGCATGGTAAGGGGATAGAGAGTGGAGGACATGTGCTTGTAGACAGGGTGATCAAAGGAGTTCTCCCTGAGGAGGTAACATCTGAGGATAGAACCTATGAAATGAGGGAGTGTACAATATAAGCTTTCCAGTAGAGGAAACTGCAAGTGCAAAGGCCCTGAGGTGACACATTCTTTGCATGTTTACTGAGAAGAACATCATAGCCAAAGCACGGAGAGAGGAAAAAAGGGGTAGAATATGAAGTCAAAGAGGAAATCTGGGGCCGGAACATACAGGGCCTAGCAAGCCATATAAGTTCAGTCTGCTTGCACTGGTACAACCCAACTCATTATTCAAATATTGACACATGTCCACACTACTGAGTAAACAGCAGCTGTCCAGAGCCCTTTATTATCCCCTGCTGCCTTGGCAGATGCCCTGATCCCTTCCGCAGGATCGATTCAGCAATAGGGGGTAGGGTGGTTGGTACTATTGCATTACTTATTAAATATTTTTAATTTCATCACTAATGGTGAGGATTGAGGTCTCTATTTCTAAGTGTCATGGAAACTTACAGGAGTGTGTTCCATAATGTGCAGGGAGTATATGTGACACAATCTGATTGACTTATTTAGAATATCAGAAGAATAGACTAAGGGAATGGAAGGACTCAGAGTATGGACAGCGTTTAAAAGGCTACTGCAGAAGTTCAGGCACATGATGAAGGTGTATCACACCAGGGTAGTAGAGATGGAGAAGGTAAGGCTTGGGCACAGTCAGGCTATATTTTGATGATTGTATTTGATAGGTAGGCTGGAGTGGCTGTGGTGACAAATAGAGCCCAAAATATGTGACGGCCTCAAAGTGGAAATTTCTTTCTTTCTTTATTCATGCTAACAGTTTGAAGTCTCAAATCCATATGGATTAACAAGAACACAAAGGGCAAGAGTGAGGTAAACGAAGATATAGTTGTGTTTTTAAGGTTCTCCTATTGTTTGTGAAGTACTCATGTGAGTGTTTATAGTTAGACTGTGAGTATTTGTAGATAGAATGTCATAACTGAGAGATGCATATTATAATTTATGAAGCAAAATGCCAAAAAATATATTGCTATTCATCAAAGAAAGGATAAATTTTTGAGATGAGGGATATGTTAATTACCCTGATCTGATCACTATAATTATAGGTGTCAGGACATCACTATGTACCCCATAAATATGTACAATTATTATGTGTCAATTAAAAAGGAAAAAGAAAAAAGAAAAAAGGATATTTCTTCTGCATATAGGAGTGTAAGTTAATTTATTTTTAATTTTAGAATAATACTTTAAAGATGTTAATTCATTGTTTTTTGGCCTCTATTATTTCTAGTAAGAAATTAGGAAGTTAGACATAATTAGTATTTTCCTCTTCATTTATTGTGTGATTCTGGCTAAATTTGCTTTTAATATTTTTTCTTTAATCTTTGATTTTCAGCAGTTTGATTGGGTGTGATTTTATTGTATTTATCCTGCTTGTGTTTCACTGAGATTCTTGGTCCCGTGGGTTGATATCTTTTATCAAATGTTTTTTGTTCTATTATCTGTCTCCTGTCATTCTAGGATTGTAATCATATGTATATTAGACTATCTGAAAATGTTCCACAGATCTTAGATGGCTTGTTTTAATTTCTCCAGTCTAACAAAAACCAGAAGTCTGAAATGCAAATTCTGATGAACAGTTAAGCATGCCTTCCACAAAGTAAGAGCTAAAGGGATCTTCTGAAGTGAAGTGTACAGAAAAGAAAGGAGAAAAGGAGGACCACAAGGTGTTTGCTTGAGCAACTCAGTGAATGATGATGCCCTTTCCTGAGATTCACCCTCAGGGGAAGGCAAGGAGAAAGAGAAAAAGAATTGACATTTTGGTTGTAGACGTGTTAGTTTTGAGATACTTACAAGAAATTTGAGATTTCAAATAGGCAGTTGTATATCTGAAGCTTTAAGTTTAGGCATTACCATGCCACATGTAATATCCAAATTTATGATAATTTGTAAGACTGCCTAGAATGAATGTATGGACAGAAGGGTTGAAGACTAAACCCTGCAGCACACTGACGCTTAGACATTGGAGGAGGAAGAGTATCCTGCATAGGAGATTGAGAAGCAGGAGGAGAGAAAACAGGAAAACATCTTGTCCTGGAGACCATAGAAAGAAAATGTTTCAAGGACGTTGTGATCCAGTCTGACAGATGCTGCTGAGGGGTTGAGAAGGTGAGACATGAATATTGACTAACGGGTTCGGCGATGTAGAAGTCATCACTGATATTGGTAGGAATATTCTCAGTGGATTGGTGAAGATGAGTGACTAGGTGGAGTGGAGGACAAGAGAGGATAGGAAGAAAGAAAATGGAAATGCCAAGTAGAGACAAGCTGTTGTGGAGAGTGTGTTAGTTTTTACCCTTGTTGTAACAAATTTCTACAAACTTAATGGCTTAAAGAATACAAGTTTATTATCTTGCTGTTCTGGAGCTCAGGAGTCTCTCTGGGTTAAAATCAAAGTGTCAGCAGGGTCTTATCCCTCCAGAAGAACCTAGGGAAGAATCTGTTCCTTGCCTTTTCCAGCTGCTACAGGCTGTCAATATTCTTTGGTTCCTGGCCCTCTTCCATCTTCAAAGCCAGCAATTGCATTACTTTGACCTCTTCATTCATTGTCATATCTTTTTGGATTCTGGTCTTTTAAGGACCTTTGTTATTATATTGGGCCTACCTGGGTAATCCAGGATAATCCCCTCATCTCAAGATCCTTGATTTAATCACATCTAAAACATCCATTTTCTCATTTAAGGCAACATATTCAGGTTTTGGGGATTAGGATGTGAACAGCATCAGGATGCCATTACTTTGCCTGTCACAGAAGGGTATATATGCTTTAGCTATGCAGTTTGCAGAGAGTTGCACTTGACTGTATATTGTTAAATGGACCCTGGCAACATTTAGAGATGGTTTTATATTAAAAATCAAGATTTTCTTAAATGAGTAGAAACTGGCTGTCTATGGTTTTAAAGACACCCTTTTAAAGTTCTTTACTATTGTTATCAGTTTAAGATAACCCTGAAATATTTCTCAAACGTAGAATCCCTAGACAGACACACTTATCTGCCAATGGACATATTTTACATATGAATTGTATGTTAGTATCTAAAAGAGTCTTATCTTGCTTTGGATCATGGTGTAATCTAAACAATTTTTAAAAAGTAACATGAACAAAAAATGCATATGGTGATATCTTCACCTGCAAACTCTTTTGAACACTGTGATCAGTCTACGTAATTACAACCTGTGTGTTTTGGACCTCAAAAACAATAAATTATTGATTGCACAAAGCAACAAAAATTGTGTGTGTGTTTGTGAAACAAGATAATTTTTTTTATTTTTAAAAACAGTGTTACATCCTCGTTACTTATTTATTTAGAATCCATCTTGGTCCAAAACAAAGTGAATTACAAAAATACATGTAATATAATAAGATTAAAAAAAATACCAGTAAAAGAGAAAACAGAGTAGAATATTAAGATGAGGCCAGAGAAAAAGTTATATGCAAATCTCATATAATAAGGCCCTACTAGATATTAACATATAAAATAACATATTTGTGCATTTAGCTATATGTATATGTTTGTTTTCTTTCAAGTCATAAAAACAAAGGCAAATAAATGGCAGGGCTTATGAAATTCAAGTTTAAACTGTTCGGCAACATTAAGAGTTGAATTTGTTTATCCAAATCCGAAGACGGTTGAGGCTGATAAGGTCAGAAGCAATTTTAAAAATGGTACACAAATATGATTGTTGAAATAAGGGTTCTATTTTCCTTCTTTGAAAAGGAATCATTTTGTAGAATTTCCTGCTGCCTTAGTGTAGTAATACCATGAAGAGGTAATATTCAATTTGTTTTCAATTTAATTTAAAATAAAAGACTCTAAGACAAAAGAAATATTCTAGCTGTTAGAAAATGATTCACCAGGAGACTTGGGGTAAAGTACCATTTTATTTGTCTATTTATTTATAATTTGTCTTTATAATTTTTATTTCAAAACATTAGGGGTACAAGTATTCTTGTTGCATGGATGAATTGTTTAATGCTAAAGTCAGGGCTTTTAATGAGCCCATCACTAGAATAGTGTACATTGTACCCAATAGACAAGTTTTTATCCCTCACTCCCCTCCCACCCTCCCCCTTTGTTAGTTTCCAATGTCCATTGCACCACTCTATGACCATGTATACCCATCATTTAGCTTCCACTTATTAGTGAGAACATGTGGTGTTTGTTTTTCCATTGCTGAGATAGTTCACAGGATTCTGGTCTCCAGTTCCATCCAAGTTGCTGCAAAAGACATTATTTCATTCCTTTTTATGGCGGAATAGTACTCCATGGTGTGTGGGGGTGTGTGTGCGTGCATCACGTTTTCTTTATCCACTCATCAATTAGGTTAATCCCACATCTTTGCAACTGTGAATTGTGCTGTGATAAAAATTTGCATACAGGTGTATTTTAGATATAATGTCTTCTTTTCCTTTGGGTAGATACCCAGTAGTAGGACTGCTGGATCTCATGGTAGGTCTACTATTAGTTCTTTGAGGAATCACCATACTATTTTCCATAGAGGTTGTACTACTTTACAATCCCACCAACAGTGTATAAGCATTCCTATTTCACCACATCCATGCCAACATCTATTGTTTTTTGGTTTTTTATTAATGGCCACTCTGATAGGGGTAAAGTGGTATCTCATAATGATTTTAATTTGCCTTTTCCTGGTAATTAGTGATGTTTGGCACCTTTTCCTATGTCTATTGGCCATTTGTATATCTTCTTTTGAAAAAACTCTATGCATATCTTTGCCCACTTTTTAATAGGGTTCTTTGTTTTTTCCTTCCTGACTTGTTTGAGTTATTTGCAGATTCTGGATACTAGCCCTTTGTTGGATGTGTAGTTTGAGAATATTTTTTCTCATTCTGTAGGTTGTCTATTTATTCAGTTGATTATCTCCTTTGCTGTGCAGAAACTTTTTAGTATAATTAAGTGCCAGTTATTTATTTTTGGTGTTGCCGTATTTGCCTTTGGGGTCTTAGTCATAAATTCTTTGCCTATGCTGATATCTACAAGAGGTTTCCCTATGGTTTCTTCCAGAAATTTTATGGTTTCAGGTGTCACATTTAGGTCTTTAATCCATCTTGACTTAATTTCTGTATATGGCGAGAGATAGGGATCCTATTTCATTTTTCTGCATGTGGCTATCCACTTTTGCCAGCAACATTTACTGAATAGGGTGTCCTTTCCCCAGTGTCTGTTTTTTCTGCTTTGTCAGAAATCATTTGGTTGTAGATGTATGGTTTTATTTCTGCATTCTGTATTCTGTTCCATTGGTCTATGTCTTCACCTTTATGCTAGTACTATGCTGTTTTAGTTACTATAGCCTTGTAGTATAATTTGAAGTCAACTAATGTGATGCTTCCAGATTTGTTCTTTTTGCTTAAGATTGCTTTAGTTATTCAGGCTCTTTTTTGGTTCCATATGAAGTTTAGGACTATTGTTTCTAGATCTGTGAAAAATGACATTAGCATTTTAGTGGGGATTGGGTTGAATCTGTAAATCATTTTGGGCAGTATGGACATTTTAACAATGTTGAGTCTGCCAATCCATGAGCATGAGATGTTTTCCCATTTGTTGCTGTCATCTATGATGTCTTTCTTCAGTGTTTTGTAGTTCTCCTTGTAGAGATCCTTCACCTCCTTTGTTAAGTATATTCCTAGATATTTTATTTTCTTTGCAGCTATTTTAAATGGTATTGTGTTCTTGATTTGACTCTCAGCATGACTGTTATTAGTATATAGAAATGCTACTGATTTGTGTACTTCGATTTTGTAGCCTGAGCATTTGCTGAATTTCTTTATCACTTCTAGAAGTCTTTTGGTGGAGTCTTTAGGGTTTTCTATAATAGATACAAGATTATATCAGCCACAAACAGGGATAATTTGACCTCTGCTTTCCTGATTTGGATGTCCTTTATTTCTTTCTCTTGCCTGATTGCTCTGGCAAGGACTTCCACTACTATGTTGAATAGAAGTTTTGGCAGTAGGCACCCTTGTCTTGTTCCAGTTCTTAGGTGGAATGATTTAAGCTTTTCCCTATTCAGTGCAATATTGGCTGTGGATTTGTCATATACAGGTTTTATTATTTTGTTGTATGTTCCTTCTATGCCTAGTTTGTTGAGGGGTGTTATCATGAAGGGGTACTGGATTTTGTCAACTGTTTTTTCTTCATCTATTGAGATGATCATATAGTCTTTGTTTTTGCTTCTGTTTATGTGGTGGATCACATTTATTGATTTGCTTGTGTTGAACCATACTTGCATCCCTGCAATGAAATGCACTTAATCATGGCAAATTATCTTTTTGATATGCTGTTGAATTCTGTTTGCTAGTATTTTGTTAAGGGTTTTTGCATCTCTGTTCATGAGGAATATTGGTCTAGAGTTTTACTTTTTTGTTGTGTCCTTTCCTGGCTTTGATATCAGGGTGACTCTGGCTTCATAGAATGAGTTAGGGAGGATTTCTTCCTTCTCAAAGTTATGGAACAATTTCAGTGGAATGGGTGCTAGTTCTTCTTTGTAAGTCTGGTAGAATTTGGCTGTGAATCCATCTGGGCCAGGGCTTTTTTTGGGGGGGAGGTTTTTTATTACTATTTCAATCTTGCTATTCATTATTGGTCTGTTCAGGATTTCTACTTCTTGATTCAGGCTTGGGAGGTTGTGTGTTTCCAAGAATTTATGCATTTCCTCTAGGTTTTCTAGTTTGTGTGCATAGAGGTTTTCATAGCACTCATGGATGATATTTTGTATTATTGTGGTAGCAGTCATAATGTCTCCTTTTTAATTTCTGATTGATCTTACCTACATGGACTTTCAGAAACTTATATTCATTATTAAGAAATTGAATATATGGTACCCATTGTACTTTTTTAAAAAAAGTCATATATGCTGTTTGTTTTATTTTCTACATAATTTAAGGCATTAAATTATTTTAGGTTACTCCTAATTTCCGACACTCACAATGCTTGATTTATTTCTTTGTGTTCAGAAAATGGTAAAATATACAATCACTTCACAGAATAAGATGAAAAATTCTTTTCTAGCTTTTCTTTTACTTACTCGGTACTTACTCTGGTCCATTCAAGTTAAATATATTACTCTCTTCTTTGCCAGCTCTTCCATTACTTTAGAAATATAATAGAATACAAAAAGCAATATTGGCCCAATAGTCAACCCTCTACCTTGACTAAGCTCAGACAACTGTTTGGGAAAACACAAGTGAGACATTCATTATAAAGACTGATGCTCTTTGTAGAAGTAAATGCATATGGAGATATTCAGAAAGTTCCTGCACACTCTAGACAGGCTTAGTCCTCTATCATTCCATGGAAGTTCAGGCCCTCACTCCTGCACCAATACAAGAGCCCAATGGCTCTTGACTAAATTTTACATGTAAACCCCTCTCCCTATCATGGCAATAACAACAATTAAAACAATGATAATAAAATGATTAATATATAAAGAAGGCTTAATAATATACCAAGTTTTATGCTTTTTGTACACTACCTCATGTAATTCTTATAACAATTCCATGATGTAAGTATCACTATAAACCCTTTAAATATGAGAAAATAAAACTTAGAAGGGTGCGTGATACCTCCAAGGCTATATGGCCAGTAAATGGCAGAGCCAAGATTCAAACCCAAACCTGGGAGTAGCTCATTTCAGAGACTTTCCTTTTAATACCTGTGCTTAAATATTCTTTTTAGCCTTAGGCTTAACAATTTTTAATTATTCTCTTATTTTAATTGTAGAAAGTTTAGAGGCTTCTTCCTGGATTTAGAAACACAATAATTATGGCTAACATGGATTAAGCTCTTACTATAGAGCTAGGCAATGGTCTTAGTTCTTTACTTGCATTACCCAATTTAAATCACACAACGATTAACTTTTTAAAAACTTTTTAAAAATCCAGCTTTTAAATTAGATCTTTTAATTTTTTATTTTATAATTGAGGAAACTGGGCTTTGAAGATAGTAAATTACAGTGCAAAAGCACATAGCTAGTAAATTATGCATCTATAATTCAAACTTAGGCCTGTCGAGGTCATCAGTGAATATTTTCATGTTTCTGCACATTTAGGGATTTCTGAGCAAAGAAAACTAGGGTGTGAGTTAAAGGACAAGCCTGGGTTAGAGGAAATAAAAGATGACTGGATAGATAATGAGAAACCTTTGGAGAGAATTAAGGATTTATTTCTAAATGTGTTTACTTTTCAAAGCAGGATAAAACCTGGAGCCATGGAGCCATCTGTTCACATTCCACGGGATTGTAAAACATTAGGGAGCAAAGGTTTCTTTCTCCTCCCTAGGAAGGAAGTAGGAACACCATGTAGCCTTTACAAGCTTCCAGAATTATAGTTTGGGGCTTCTTCTTCTCCTTCCTCTCCTCTTTGTGCACCTACAGGGTCTATCTGGTTCTCTTCCATCACCTTGAAAGGGATTAAACGGACATGGGAAAGTGATGCAGTTATTGCTGTAAGTACTAACAGCCCCTTATCCCGACACCTCAGGTTTGCTATCAGAATAATATAAATAAATATAGGTATTAAAACCTCATTTCCTGACTCCATGTTAACACTCTGACACTGTGTTATGTTTCCTGCAAAACTCTCCATAATTCTTCCCCATCCTATGATCACCCTGTTTTCTACTGTTTCTTAAATGAACTCTTGGCTCTCATCCTCATTATCCCACGAGAATGGGTATTGCTACATTTGAAGCACTGTGCATTTTATTCCTCTCTCCTGGTTTTCTTTTATTCTTTTCTACCTAATTTATGCATATTTACAAAGTCAAACTTAAATCCCACATTCTTTAAAAAAAATTATTTTTTGATCATTTTGTTTTTGAAGCTCATCCATGGACTTCATGTAATGCTTATCTCCACTATTATTTATTATTGTGCTGTTTTATTATTCTTCCTATGTGCTATCTCTGGGTTATTAGCTCCAGAAAACAGGGTACAACTTTAGATTTGTTTGGTTTTCCTCTATTAGTGATAGTATTCACCCCAGTATGAGTTCTTAAAAATAGATGTTGATTCATGAAAGACAACAATGCTTCTTACCAATGAGCCAGGTTTCCTAAACCCTAGAATCTCAAACATTTCTCTACTTAGGTTCCCCTTTAAGTAATTGGCTACTCCATTCAGGCACATGATAAATCTGAGGAAAAAGCAGGGGTATAGTCCTAGATTTTTAACTTCTGAAAATTTATTTTATCAAAAGTTAATATACTTTTAATGGTATGGACAATGAACTATTTATTTTACTAACCTGTGCTCATTTGGAGTAGTTCAAGATTTTTACACCCAGGATGTTTCCATTCTCACATTTGTGGTAAAATATTTCTTTTCAGTAGTAATAAAACTAACAAAATCTTTCTTATGTTTGTATTTTTTTAATTCTTGGTCATAAACGTGGCTTTTCTTTGAACTGAGAAACTTTTCAAAGTAAAATTGTTTTATTTACTGTCTAGAAATTTTGGAAAGTAAAAAAAATTAGTACTTTTTGGAGTGTTTCAAGATTTATCTTAAATACTTTATTTAAATGTTACTCTTTATTTCATTCCAATACTGGGTTTTTTTTATCTTCTTTCCATTGATTTTAATTTTTTTCCTCAAAATAACACTTTGATATTTTTTAATAATTGATTCTTTACTGCAATTATTCTCATATTTTTATTTCTTTCTGATTTTTCCAGAGAGATAAACTTTATATATTCTATAATTCCCGTTTTGGCCATGCTCATCTGTGAATTTTTTTTCCAGATTTCCAATATGTTCCATTAACAGGTACTTTTCTTCCACTAGAATTTTTTAAAATAAATTGCCTTTTTATAGGGCTATTACCTTTCATTCAATTTATTAGTACTGCTGATCAACACTTTATTGGTGATCAGCACTTTATTAGTTCTGATCAATGCCTTTGACACCCTTTTGCATTTTAGAATAGATTATGATCAAGTTACTTCTTTTATGTGTAGATTTAAAATACAGGATAAAACAATTGAAATCAAATGAATCAAAGATGTTTTTCATTCTGGAATCAAACACCAATTGATGAAATTGCCTTACTAATTTATTTTTCTGGTACTCAATATTTGATGCCATGGTTTGTTTATCTTTGTGAAGTAAAAAAAAATCAGAATGTCCATTTCAAGAAAATGGTAGTATTTCACACTACTATTTTATAAAAATATCAATTTAATTTTTATTACTTTATCAAGGTGTGATGAAATTCAGCAGACATGGATTCTAGAATGAGCTCGGTAGTCATGGCAGTGTGAGACCGGCTATCAGAGGAAGTCTGATATCCAATAGGCAAACCCACAAATGGGTCAAGGATGCTCACACAAGAAGACATGCAGAAATGTGTGTTAGTGTGGGTGTGTTCATGTTTGTGCTTGATGAGCCAATATTCTGAATGCCAGAGGAAAAGCTGAATCAGAGTCAGTCAAGTATTGAATATAAAAGGTAGTTAGAAGAAAGAGAGGTAGACAAATTTGGAAATAAGGGAATGCATTAGATAGTGGAGAAAGGAATAGCTTTTTTTTTTTTCTTTTGGCAAAGGAAAGCCCTGACAGAAATTGTTTGCAATTATTATCAGCACCATATTACACTCAGAAAAGGTCTTATTAGGGCAACTGACCTTTCTTTCACTGGGGAAAATAGAAATTGCCTGAGTTTTAATAGGCAGGAAAAATTTCTGATGAAAATGTGAGAGAATGACACACAGAATGAGACTTACAAACTGTGTTGTTGGAATGTTATATAAAGAAGACAAAGGTTGGACCATTGTCCAACCCAGTGGAGTTGGGTTACAGAGAGGGATATTTTAAAGGTCAGAAGATTGAAGGACAGACACCTTTTGGAGGATAGATGGTGGGCATCTGTGTGCAAAAGGTAGTTTAGAGGGGCTCAAATTCAAACTTTTGTTCTCTCATTTTGTCTAGAACCAACTCAGGCTTGAAGGGGACAATTAAATATGTATATGGTCTGGTCACAGTTTATTAATTATTTTATAAAGCACTTAGTTTTACTGCTTCTTGTTTCATTTACAATAAAATGCAGGAGTTTGGTTCAAAAAGGACTCAGATCGATTAACAGAAGTACCAGGTTAAGTTTAAAAATGAATGAATGAAATATTAATTTTATGTGTGTGTGTGTGCTACAAGGTATATATTGTGTAGTAAGAACAATTTGAATCCAAACATACCAGGGTTTGGATACTGGCTCTATATCCAAAGCTCACATGTGACCTTGAGCAAGGTACTTTTACTATCCCTGAAATTGAGTGTTCATATCTGCAAAATGTGAAAAATTTCTTTACATTAAAATGTTGTAGGGGTTATATGAATTAATATATAGAAAGGACATAGTATTGTATCTGGTAGTTACTAGGTGCTCAAAAAATATTATTCATTATTCTTACTATCACATCATTATACCTATTAAATTACAACAGGATACAACAATTCTTCATGTTGCCTATTGTTTGTTTTTATAATGGCAGTGCTCAGTATTCGTAGAAAACCAATAATGTTTCCTTTTAGCTACCTTACACATTATTCTTAGATGCTGTTGTGTGTTTCTCAGGTTTCCTTGAGATATTGCGTGTTGTACTTCAGGTCCTGGTCAGCCATCGTAATCCACATTCAGTTAATTTAGGAGTTTAGATGCTAATGGCCTCATTGCAAATCCCTTGACATTTTAAACCAAGCCAAATAAAGCAAGCAGGAGAGTATTTTACATGAATTCTCCAAACAGAGAGGGTTATCAAGTTCATTTATATGTTTACCAAGGCTGCCAGCCATCCTGACTTGTTTGGTCGAGGGCTGTTTTTATATGAACTGAGCTCCGTTTCTGATGGTCTGTTGGCAGTAAAACAGCATGAAATCTCGCTCATCATTATTACTTACTCAGTGGACCTGTTTTGCATCAGTAAAGTTTGGTATTTAATCAGAGTTCGGGGTGCATCATTTCTAACCCTGTATAAGGTGCTAGAGGCAACAAAAATCATTAAAATTTGGCTCCTGGTATAATGACGAGGTACATGCATGGGGTGGAAGTTGTAAAGAACTATAAAACTGTTAAATTTGGTGTGTGGGAGGAAGAAATTATTTGTAAAACCCATAAACTTCTTTAGCCAAAATATCTATTACATGCTAAATGGCGCTAATGAGCTGTTCTAAAAATCCAGGTCACAAAAAACTATATTTGCATCTCTTGCTGTGTAAGTGAACATTATAAAGAGGAACTGCTGGTTTCCTTTACTATTTCTGAAGGAAAAACCAAACAACCTTAGTACTACAAATCTGATACCTAGGCCACATTGTTTTTTAAAAAGATATTATTTATAGAAACTGTGACTTTAAAAGCAAGAATTGCACATGAGGTTTTGCACTGAGATTTTCCAAATCATTTCATTATTTTTTAAAAATATGATGATTAAACAATAAGATTCTCAGAGAAGTAATGTTTTTAAGCATTAACAAGAACTTGAAATAGAAACACTTTCAGGATACCAGTACATATAAGTAAAGTATTCCAGTAAATTGTAGGATAGTTTAGGGAAATCAATGAAAGAAAAATCAACGTTTTATTTGCATCAATATCTATACCTGCATCTGTATCTGCACGTCTGTATTAATATCTATGTAACCATGTTTGTCTGAGAAGAAAGGAAAAATGAAAATCAGCTCATTATCAATAACAAACATCTTATAACTGAATATGAGATGACTAGATAGGAAAATGGAATAAAAATCCTTTATCACCATAAAGCCATATTTCCAGTCATTCACTTTAATGTATTGCCTTTGAATAGCATTTGTCCAAATCGTGATGTTAGTAAAAGATAGAGTTTGATGAGATATGAGACTACAGAGAGTTTGGCTCCTTGATCAGGCTCAATATTTTCTAGGTAAAATTTAATCCACCCATCCAATTCCATTAGTAGATCAGCACTAGTGCAATTGTAAATCACACAGCTACCACGATGTATGTCAAATGAATTAGGATAACTCAGGCTTTGCTCCAGTAAACTGCCAGTAAACTGACTGCAGATCTCCAGAGATGGAAGGCTCAGTCATTCAATCTTTATTAGTTAAAGAATCTGAGCAGGAATCACAATACCAAGCCAACCTGTTAATTAGCAGAAAAAATTTTTAGGAAGGATTTTAAAATTTAATTTAATTTAATATTCTTATTAAAATTGGGAATGATAACAAATAAGACTTTTTTGTGAATAGTTTGGCTTTTACTAAATTCTGATGTGAAAGAGCTTTCCACCAATTGGTATGTGGCTTTTCTGAGTTGCTGAGAGAGGACAACTGAAAACCACAGAAGCCCATTTTGAAAATCTGTTCCCTAAATCTTTAAAAATAGACTCAGATTTTAATATCTTCTTTGTTTTATCCCTGACCTAATTAACTAACCTAATAGCATAACAGTTAGAACTAAAACTCATATTATGGACTTTGTCTGCCCTGAAAATTTTATCTCTTTGACCCAAATATAGTGAATAATAAACGCCAAGAACTCTGGCTTCTAGATGCTGGGGTTACTGTGTAACACAAGGTAGACACATTCTCTGTCCATTTCGAGCACATAGGCCAAGACTTCTGGCAGGAAAATCTCAGTTGAAATACAAAGGATGAGTTGGAATTAGTCACATGAATAATTGGGGGGTATGAATATTTCATCAGGGGACAATATAGAAGAACAGACTTGGAGGGTTTGTGGCAACTCCAGAGAACTGGAGAAAGGTCTATGTGGTTGGGGTCGAATTTCGTAGGGAAGAAGTTAGAGATCAGGTGACAAAGGCAAGTGGGGTTGATTATCAACACATTGTTAAACCAGGTCCAGGAGTTTGAAATTTTTTAAAGGATAGGGAGATGCTATTGAAGAACTGTAAACCACGAAAAATATAGTTATAGAAAGTTTGTGTTGCAGCGTAGAAAATAGATTGGAAGGAAACAGGTTGTGTAACTAGGACACAGGGTGGAAATTTGGGTTTAGGTGAAGGATGATAGTAGTCTGGATCAGGAAAGTGGTAGCAGAGGTGAAGATAAGTGGATACGTGTATGCAGGGGTGATGGTAGTCGTGATTAATAATGTACACAGGGCAACAAATTGGGCAATAGAGTAGAATCTCCTGGTTTAGGGATTGTGGTAGGACAGTAGACTAATAGGAGAAGATGATGGGTACGTATTTAGACAAGTTGATTTTGAGATGTCTGTGGGATAAATGGGTTGTGTGCAATTAAATAAAGAGGTCTGGAGCTCAGGACAAAGTTTAGGGTTGTAAATATAGATGTATGAGTTATCAGCATATACATGGTTTTCAAAGCCACAGGATTGTTGAGATGGTCTGAAGGGCAGAATATACGCAGGGAGAAGAAGGAAAAGTTTAGGGCAGAGACATCAATTCCTGTCTCAGTGACTCACCTTCCTCTTCTATCGTACACCTCTCCCATAGGGATGCTGGGAAGATTTACAAGATGTGGCAAACTACAATGCTTTAAATTATTTAGAAGAAAAATTAAGAGAATACAGAGAGGGAAAAGTATTAAAGGACAGGGACCTGGATTATACAGGCAACAATAGAATGGTTTGAGAGAATTTTTCTAATAAGGACTTTGGCCAAACTGTGAGTCCTATCCCACTAAAATAGTGGTATGAAGATAAAAGAGTAATTAATTCTATGTCTCTGCTAGAGACACACTGGAAATGCTTTGGAACTGCTATTTGGTCTCTAATGTGGCCTTATGATCTTTAATAAATTTAAGATAATATTTCAGTGTTTGCTACAGTTTTTCTTCTTATTTGTTTCAATATATTTAGGGGGTACATATGGTTTTTTGAGATATGGATGAATTGTATAATGGTGAAGTGAGGGCTTTTAGTGTACTTGTCACCCAAATAGTGTACATTATACACCATAGGAATGAAAAACAGGTAATTTTTCATCCCTTACCTGCCTTCTACCCTCCCCCCTTCTGAGTCTCCAATGTCCATTATACCACTCTGTATGACCATGGATAGGGTTTGCTACAGTTTGATTTACAACATCTGTAAAAGCAGTCTAAGAGGTCATCTGTAAGATTTCCTAAAGTACTCATTCACTCATTCATTAATTCATCCATTCTTCTCTATAATTTTAAAGACACTTTAAAATATTTTATTATAGATTGAAACTAACACCACTGATAGCCGCATTGTTGTTCAATTCTGAAACAGTCTTTCTCCTTTTGCAATAGCTTGCCAGTTTATAGAAAACATATCAAATACCTTGTGGTTTTTAGAAGCTTAAAGACCTTTTATTCTTAGGAAATAGATCTATAAACACTTAATAAATTAATGTTTTCAATGACAATGGAGCATATGTCATACAAATGATCACCAAGCCCTGCCTAGCACAGTGAATGCACTTGTTAGAGTATAATTTATCTACTTTACTTTAAATAAGTTATGATAGAAATAGCTGCTGTGTATACATTAGCAAATGTTACTAGAGAAAGACATCTGCTACACTCAGAATTTAGACAATCAGTTCTGTGTGAATTTGTTTTATCAATAGGGAAGATTCTCCCTGCCAATCAAGCTAGAGGAAGACAGTGAACAGGGTTTGGCTTATATTGAAGTGAAGGTCTTTTGGAAGCCTCATTATTATCCTCTTTTGTAATCTTTTTGTTCATTTTGTTTTTGTAATGTAACATTTCTCATCTCTAAATGGACTAGTGTCTTCTGGTTTTTCTACTCTTCTACTCTTCTTTTTAGAACTTCTCCTCAGTTCTGGGGCATGAAAAGATAAAACTGTCAAGGAAATGGTAAATGGATAATGGGTATAATGGGAAATGATATTGTGTCTTTCTTAGGGGTTTAGAGATAAAAAAAAAATTGCCTTGGACAAGTCACTTGACATGACATTCATGGGCCTGTTTGTGACTCAGCAGGGGTAACTTGACCTTTGGTAGGACTCCCTCCAAAAGCCTACTTGTGCTACCTACTCACTCAAATGGTCATGTGGGACAACTGGTAACTCCCAAACTGCCACCTCAGAGATTCCCATGAGTTGAAAGTAAAAACTAAAAATATCCTATCAATCAAAGTGAACATTCAGGGATAAGGGACAGAAATTTTGTAGGAAATGAATTCAGATCTATCACAAAAGCATACCTTGATGCATTTTGGTCTTCTGTATTTTAAAGAAAGTTTTTTGCTTTGGTTTTTAAATTTTTTTTTGCTATATATTCTATTAAGTTTCTTTGAAATATTTGTTTATGTTTGGAATTGCTGTAGAATAAATTTAAGCATCACAAAAGAAATTAAATATAACCTGTAAGGAATCAAGTGAATGCAGAAAATTACCCAGAGCTGATTTTATATTTGGACAGAGATGTGAATGTTTTAGGTAAAAGTTTAGGAGAATATATTTCATTATAGAATATGATTTCTTTTTCAGAAGACATTAGAAAATTTTCCTTGGCAATAGTCACTGCTTTTCTTAGTTGAGATGATAAAACCTTTTGAAGAAAAATAGGAAAATAAAGTCAAAACAAAGAAAAATATCTAATCAAATGGGCATGCCAGAAGTGGTTTTCTACTTATTTCACTCACATGTGTGAAAAAAGGTGCCTAATGTTCAGGTAACTAAGTGAAATGAAGAAATAATTGAGTATTATGGTGGAACAGTGGGGTAAAGAAAAGGGCAGACTAATGCAGACTTTTGGAGCCAAGGCAACCCATAACAAACATGAGGAGAAAGCAGGGGGTCTGTGTTAGCATTTGAAGGTGAGTTAACGTCATGGCAATATGTGCTTCCCTTAGATGGCAAGGTGTGCCTTCATGGAGAAGAGCTTCAGCTTGGGAGGAAGAGGGTTGGATTTCTGAGGATAGGGGCTAGAATATTCTGGGTGAGAAAAGGCATGGTACATGTATAAATGGCATAGAAGAAAAGAATATGTTTTACTGGAATAACAAGTCCTCCCTGGGAAACATTAAGAGATATTTTTAATTGTACATATTAAGTGGTTTTGATAGAATGTTGTAATTCTGAGAACATCTATTCATTCACCTTAGTTTAAAAATATAAGAGGGTGTCTTCGTTGATGTCTCTCCTTCACATCCTACATACATATCTGAGTCCTGTCCATTTTTTTCTGGGTAAGATCTCTCAAATCTGTCATTATTCAATCTCCACTGTCATACTCTTTGCTTGAAATATTAAATATTTTATCCTTTATGATAAGATTCAAATTTTTTGTTTAGTATAAATTCCATTTTATATAGTGGGAAGAAAAAAATAGTGATTTCTACCATAAGTAAGTAAAGTTATGTGCATTTTATTTATGCACAATATAATTAGATTCTGAGTTCTAATTATATGTATTAAGTCATGGTATTTTAAATTATAAATGTGAATGAGAAGTATGAGAACTTCTCACTTCAATGTACTTTACATACATTATATAAGAATATTATTCATAATCTAAGTCAATTTATTCATAGAAATAGAGACTAGGTGGGCCTGCCGGGTTCTTTGTTATGGTTCACCCAGTGGTTCCCTTGGGCATGATTTTGGATTCCCTTATCAACTACGTCTCCCTTTTCTGGTAAAACTCAAATTCATTGATGCCCCTCTGAAAGCACACTGCCCAGAATGAACACAGATTTCAGCAACGATCCAAGCAAAGTAGGGAGGGATTTACAGCTTCTTTGTTTCAGGTGTCATATTCGATTGACAAAGCCCAGGATTACTTTAGCTTCATCAGAAACAACTGACTTGGTTAAAATAAATACCCAAGTTTAAAAAACAATATTTATTGTTTATATTACCTCAAGGATGAGAAATCATTGATCTCCTCTTAGAATCAGTTCAGTTAAAAAGGTAAAAAACATCCTTTGAATCTGTTATAAATATTTATGATAATTATGACCAAACATGCATTCCCAGAATTTGAGGTGATGTGCAAGGAAACAATCAGGGGAGAAGGCAGGCTCCCGTACTATTGTCAGGATTAAAAAATATATGAGGAATATTTGATGTTTATTGATAAGGGTGGAAAAAACTGAAATGACAAATGTTTTTACTTTCAGCTGGAATCATATCAACTCAATGTTGCAATGCTGCTCATATTATGCTGCTCTGAGGTCACATGTGTACAAATACATATATGTGTATATATGCAATACATATTTGCTTAATAAACATGGGAAATAAATGAATTATCTTTTAATACATGCAATGTATCTGCTGCAAAATTTTCAGTGGAAACATTCTGGAATTGGTATCTTTAAAAGGCAGAAAATCTAAAAATATGAGTATGTTTTAAGAAGATTTAATAAAGCTCCTGGTTATAAATTACAACTCTGGTTGCTAAAATTTCAAAGAGTATTCCTTGTCCACTGCGGCTGACAGAATATGAGCTGTAGGAATCATCCATACAATTTTTTACTTCTGTGGCTATTTCCTTATGAGTGTGGTCAAGTTTGTCTTTGAGATCCTCTCATGTAGATAAAATCTCTTCTACATGCACCACCCGGAACAGCCCCCAGGAAGCCCTCTTCTTAGGATTTTTACACATTTATAAACAAACATTATGGTCAATACTATGAAAAAAAAAGCAATTTTCTTTCAGTTGTCTCAAAAAATTCCTTGCTATTTTACTCCAATTTAATCAGAAAGACTAAAATATTTCTATGCTACATAATTTAAACTCCAGGTAAAGCAAGTGGAGAAAACTCTGTGAGTTTTCAGTCTGGAAGCTTCTTTTGCCTCTCCTGGTACTTCCAAGTTCTCATCAAACTTTAGTGTTTCTTGGTTTCAGGATGTGTGTTCAGAAATTCTGGCCACCAGAGAGTTTCCTTGCTCAGGGGTCCTGCCTCCTCTGGTTAGGAGCCACAACATCTGCAATTCTGTTTTGCTCGTTGTACTGGAGGGTACTTGTTATTATTCTTTGTCCTTTTGGTATCAGGACAACTTGCTGAAAAAATAGCCAAGTTATTTTTCATTTTGTGTACATGTCATTATTCACACAGAAATAATTTATTTCTACTGGGAATACCTTAGATATTTTGAAATATTTTTCCTGTTATTTTATCATTAATTACTTGCATCCCTATTTTCAATATTATGGTAATACAAAAGGTCTTAAATATGGGCTCCTTATTGTATATTTGTGAATATTTTTATGGAGTAACAAGCAATGTATAGTATTAAAAGCACTGAGAGGTAATCAAAGGAAATATTACCTTAACAAGTTGGAGTTCTTTTCTAACTAAAAAAAATTTTGAATATGTCTTGTTAGAGAAAATAATATCAAAAGTTTTCATCCTATGAATTACATATGTCCTCAAGCTACTCCTCTGACAGCATAGTTTGTCAAAACTTTGTTTTGGTTGAGAGGAAGCACGATTTGTAACTGTTTCAAGTTGTAGCGGGTGAAAGGAAAAGTTAGTGACAGGAATTGAGGCTGAGGGACACAAAGTGATAACTGCAGACAGAGTCCATAGGATACCACAAGATCTTAACCAATACTATCAAGATTTAATTTCCCCCCTTCTCCCAACCATAAAGAACAGAACCAAATCAATTGATTTAAAATAAACCTTATCTTTTGAGATGTTTTAGTAAAGTAGACTAAAATAAAATACATTAACTAAACAAAAGTCTTGGGATTATATTTTGAGATTTGTAAGTCATCTTCAAATCTTGAATTTTATGTTAAATCTCTACAAATATTTAAGACATTTGGTATTTGCTCCCATCTATGTAATAATATAGAGTCAAGCATAGTCAGCCACCTGGTGCACATTAAGAATTTTAGGCTGTTTTTTGTGAGAGCGAAGAGTTGCAAATTGAAACTGTCTGTATTTGTTATATATGATAATGATTTTATTTTTCAGTCAAGAAAGTCAGTTTGTAGCTTTTGGATGGTTTGACTTGATAGAAGCAGATCCAGATTTCACTACCACTTCTGATTTAATAACTCTGCATGCTTTGATTTTGATTTAATTGCTAAAGAAATAGGATCTATATTTTAAATTCACTTTATCTATAGCATTTACCTGTTTACCTATTATCTCAGAAGTATTGTTCATTTCCTATCACAGGACAGCTGATGTCTCTGCCTCCAAGATGCAGGTTGTGGTGTGGTTAGAGTTAGGACTTAGCATCAGTGATCTCTGATGTAGCTATGTTAAGTATATTGGTACTTTGTGGCAGTTTTAAAGAAAATTCAGAAATACATAATATATTCAAGTATTACATTTTGTTTCTTCTTTCCTCCTTGGTCATTGTGGAGAGTTACTATGGAGAGTTACTTTGTAGACATTTCTCTTCACTATCCTTTGATGCTCAAACTATTTTATATAAGTTCAGAGACCATTGGCTGCCTTCATTTCATTTTTTGGACCTGATTTCCTCTTGATTATAAATTTGTCATTGGGGAATCCTCTTTTTCCTTTAGGCCAAACAGCTGTGTTTTATTTTATTTTCTTTTTCTTTTTTTTTTTTCCATTAAGGAGGTCAAGTTCCTCTGGGGGAAAAACTTCAGTTCATCATGTTCTTTTCTTTTATATCAACATGTACAACAACAAAATACAAATTGCTTTTGGGCTGAAAGTTGCTGTAGTAAATTTAGTATTATTCGTTTAAATACCTTTGCATTTTCCAAATGGTAGCACCACTTCCAACCCTCAGATAAAGCAGAGTTAACAACTTTATTATAGCTAATTTAGTTTCATCTGAAAATATGGAAAATACTTTCCTAGCCATATATTAATAGGTTGTTGAAAAGAATGACATTTATTTAGCTTTTGTTCCTATTTTGCTGTGCTTTCATATTCCCTTTATGAGTACCTAGGTCTGCTTAACACAAATCAATAATCAAAAGCCTATTTCAGATACTGCTGATGTTTTGGCACTATCTATTCTATTTATATGGTGTTCAATATTTTTGAATTAAATGACTCTTTGTATCTCTGGTCTTGAGAACCAGTGGGCTCTCTTGGGATGAAACTATGTAATCAGAATTAGTGATCGGCAACATAGATTCTGTGCAATTGCAGAGGGCTGTTAAAAAATTAGTAAAAAAATATTAGTTTATGTTTAACTTGATGAAGAAGATGTACAATAGTGAAACACATAGAAATATACCATATCTTTTTGAAAGTCAGGATATCAGTCAGGCCTAAGAGATTTTACCTCCCTCCTCTTTATAAAAGGAAATAGGACAAATATAATACTCACTGAAAATCAAACAATTATATTTGCTCTTCCTTCCCTCCCTTCCATAATTCAGTTTACTGATATATATATATTATAGAAACCCAAATAGATTCAGTTGTACATTGGGTGGGAAAACACATTTTTGCTTCCCGTAGCTTTATAATCATACCTTTAAATTTGCATATGGGCAGAGAAATCCAAGAGTGTGTTTGCTGTATGAAAGAACTTGCATTTTTCCTACATAATTTTTGGTCTTTCTAAAGTCCCAGAGATCTAGATAGTTACTACTTTCAAAAGTTTGTGATTCAAGGACTGTGAGGAGTGATGGGACCATGGTGACGTATGTATGGTTTATCCCTCCTTCTCTCCTCTAAAATATAGAATAAGGAAGAACTTGCATTAACGATTGAAGCCAAAGAATTCACTCAATTGCTGGTAACATTGAGGAATTTTGGGCAGACACTGAGTTTGTAAGACTGGGTTAAAGAAAATAACTTGAAGCCAGCATGCTAATTTGATGCTGTATCACAGGTGACAGTAACAAACTAAGCCATTTCAGCAGTGGTATTTGTAAGTCAGGAGGGATACTTTATCAAGTAGGCAGGTCGTAGCCCAATCAATTGGGCTTAGAGTCATGGTGGCAGGAAATATTAGAAGAGACAGAATAGGGATTATAGAGAAACAGTCAAGAGAGTGGCTCCAGTGAGTTTCCATCACAAAGTAAATTTGATCTTAGAGGTGAAGAGGCTATTCCTACATCAGGAAAGATAACTGTTGATGCATTGGAACCTGGCATTGTACTTCACAAACTAAGCAAATAAATGCACAGATTAAAACTGAAGAGAAATGAGTGGATAAAAACATGCACTTTTCCATCTGGAATTACCCATATTTCCAATACCTTCTCTTCTCTTGTAATATATATAAATATATATATGATGATCACATGCACAAAGCAAGAATTTGAGTTTATCAGGAAGCAGGAAAACAAAACTAAAATAGGTAAAATAGATAAAAACATAGATTTATCTTTGTAGGTGGTTTGTAAGAGCTTATTAGTCATATCTCTGCCTACTCCATTTCTTAACTAATTGAAATAGATGCAAAAGCCAACTGGGCATTGAAATATAGTATCAAGTTATTTCTTGATTGGAGAAAGCAGCTTAGACTCACGTTGGGTGTTTTACAACTTCTCAAAATAAATTCGGCCACACTGGTACACACGAACAGATGAAGACAGCAGACTTTCCCTCAAGGGGGTAGAGCCTACCCTAGTGAGGTTACCAAGAAAAGTGTAAATAGAGAGAATAAATTTCACTTTTATGGGCAGGTACCTACAAGAGAGCCAAAACAGAGACATGACAACAAGTAGGCAATGATCTTCCATATATTATTCCCACCCAGTGGAGAGAAAAAAAGGATGCCAGGCTCTCATCAGTCTTTATAGCTTTCCCTTCAATAAGGTAGAGTGGGAAGGGGCAGAAAGAACGGCAGAAATTATTTCCAAAGTGCTTCACTGAGATGGCAGCAGAGCTGATTGATTCTTCCATTTTATGGAACTGTGCAGAAATATGGTGACTGGAGTAGATATATTGCTTTCTATCACCCTGGAAAAAGTCTTAAACTTCACGTACCCAAGCACAAAAAATAACGGGTTGCTTATAAAGAAAGCACAAATAAAGTTGATTTCAGATTCTGCAGTATTAGATACCATAGGGCAATGAACAATATAAAGTATGAAAGATTCAAGAATACTGTATTTATCTAAACAATCTTTCATGCCTGAAAGCAACAAAAAGATATTTTTAGGTAGGTAAAGTCTCTGAAAACACACAATGTACTTCTGGTAAAAGAAATTGTTTTTATATAAATTTATGCCTGAAATTACTGAAATTAACACTAACCTTAACTATAATAAACTAAGGGGTAACCACATTATCAAACTGTATAATATCTTTCATAAACAGTGAAAACCTGGGCCTAAATGAAGTAGGACATTGAGAACTAATGCATGTCTCTCCAGAAACAATGCAGATGACACATTTCTTTAAACATAATAAAAGGGTCCTAATGGGCCCTAATTAAATACTCTTTATTTAAGAAGGTGAGGATTGGGGAATGGACAGGGTATAGTATCCAGTTCTTTACTGCAAGGCAGCAGGGAAAAGAAGACTTAAGGAGGGAAGTGACAATTTTAGTTGCTTTGAGCTGGAAAAAAATGGCCAAGACCTGTGGTAATGCAAAAAGTTTAACGGAAGCATTAATTTGGAAATCAGGTTTGCAGCTACTGAATGAAGCTCCTAAGCAGAGATAAGTTAACATACAAATATAAAAAAAAGTCAGAAATGTGCATGTGTCTTCACTGTGAGTCTTGGTATTCTACAGTGGCATGGTTTTCTGTCAGAGAGAGCTAGTTAGTAGGGGGAAATGGCTGGAATCTGAAGATGGGTTTAACAGATTTGGCAGAAGATATAGTCTTACACAAAATGATTGAATCATGGCTGTGCAGTTCTTCCCTAACCCATTGGCTCCACTGTTTCCCAGGTATCTAAAGAACTGAAAATATATTTAAAACTATTAATAGCCCAACCTCAATAGCAAGCTCTAAGGAAAAAATTAAAAATTATAAATTGAACAATAAAGAGCCAAGACAAAGAGAGTCCACCATACCACTCTTAAGCAAATAGCAACTTTAGCTGGATCTATGGCCATCCTATGATGAACTATAGCATGACCCTAACAAGAGATCTGTGTGTGGATACCTAAAATTAAGGAAAAAAAAAAAAAGAAAAGTAAACAGGAAAAAGAGAGAAGGTCCTAAACAAGCAGAGGTACACTAGAATGCCAGACAGCAGATGAAAAATTTGGATAGGACACTTTTTTTATATGAATAAATAATGAAACAATAAGCAATTTAAATAAAATCATTAAGGAAGAAATGTAAAAATATGAAGTGATAAGACAATAGAAATAGTTTAAAAAAAGAGCTAAAATAGAGAAAGAAACAGTGGAAAATAAGAAAACCATTATGGAAATGAAAAACTATATTAAAAGTAAATGGATGTAGAAAAATAATTTTGAAATTAGATTCAAAGATATGGAAGACAGCTCCAAGAGAGAAAAGTTGTTTAACCTTATAAAAAAAAGTGAGATAAACGTGATTGGATAGAAACTGATTGAGATAGAAGATAGACAAGGAGTTATATCATGATGAAATTTCTAGATATCTAGGATAGAGAAATAATTGCATTAATATTCAGTCAGAAGAAGTACTTCTTGTTACTATTGCACAATTAAATGGAGCAGTGTCTACAGAATCTTGAGGGCAAACTTTTTAACCAGGTAAAAATCATACACGTGGAAATGTACTTATCATTATAGCATTTATACATCTTTAAAAAAAAATTACTTGGAGACAGAGTCATGTCAACTGAAATGTTAATCCAAAGGAAAAAACTTGTGAATGAAACATATTAAAGTAAAGACTGATATTAAACACTGTGCCCAAAAGATAACGAATCTTTTCTGCAAGTGCTCTTGTAATATTTGCAAAAATCATAAACTAATAACAGGCCAAAAATAAAAGCATAAATATAGTTAAAAATGGAAATAAAATCAAATAAGGTAACTAAACCACAATAAAACTAATAGAAAACAAAAACAAAATTAGAGAAAAACAAAAATATATAACCACTTAGACATATTTCTACAATGGTTTCTATCTTTGATTTGTTCTTGGCTCAAAATTAAAGTCAAAACAAATCCCAAAACAGGAAAAATTATAATATGCTACATATCAAAAATATGTGACAACAGTTGGATTCTTTGGAGAGAAAATTCATGGCAGTAAGCAATCATGAAATTGGAATTAATGAAAAAGAATGGAATTTAATTAAGCAATGAATATAGGATTTTTTTTTTTTTTAAAGAGGAAGAGAAAACTTAAGGAGCACTAAGAGGTATTGTGGTAAAAATGAGTTTAGGCTGGTGTGTGATCAGACAGCAATAATAGAATCTAGAGATGAAAGGTTTACAGGACTGGAAAGTTATTGCTTCTTCACCCCAAATAGTAAAGGAAGACTAAAAAAACCTTTGCAAAACAGGTTTAATATTATAGATTTCTCACTTGAACAAATGAATCAATCCTGTGGCAAAGAGCAGATTGAGGATATTATCTTCTGGTCTATGGCTGTGTTTTTCATGTAGCCTCAAGGTCGTTAAGTTGAGAGAGAAGTAAGGTTATCTAGAAAAGAACTTTGGATGTGGTAATTGGTACACAGAACTGACAAGAAAGCAAGAGAATTAACTGAAACCTAATAAGCATTTGATAGGAGAACATGAACTTGGACTAAAATTAAAAGAATCTTTCATTGGATCAGCCTTAAAATAATCTTTGGGCCCACCAAAAGTCTTCTCAGGGATATTCAATAATTGCAATAGATTCACCAGTTTTCTCTTTCTCTCCTAGACTTTTTAAAACAGTGTTTCTTAACTCCTTGCAGTCATCTCATCTGTGGAGCAAGAAATAATTGGTCCTTTTAGTTCTTAGGTCAATGGACCCACAGGAACTTCATTCTAGATCTGAAGGAGAGAACTGTCCCTCATTTAGAGATCCTGGACTTTGAGATGGCGTTTGTTCCTGAGAAGGGGGGGCTTTCTTGAGAGAAGTAATTGGATCTGGACAGGCTCTGTCACAAGTTCTTCACCGTGTTAGACTTGCCATATGCCACGTCCCCGAATTAGTGTTGGCTATGTAATGAGTTCCGCGATGATGTGAACGAACTTGACCATATCTCATATAGTACTCAGGACTTTGCCTTACAATGGACGGAGCCATGGATCAAATGCAGAGCAAGCAGGAGGATCATGATCACAATATGGCAGCATCACTATCAGAAACTTTGTACTTAAATAATCTTTAATTAAGCATAGCTGGAGGCTTGCTCTTATGAAACTATGCTCTTATCAATATGGTACTATTTTTTTTCACATTAGATATATTTCTATTCTTTAAAAACCTATTCTGTGCTGTTCTTGGTCCAAATATCTGACTTTTCCTTAGGACTTCTAAATAGGAATTTACCGTATAAAATGCAGAATATTTTTAAAGATTTGATAAATAGTGCCAAAATTCTTTCTAGAAAAATTATGTCTATTTTCTAACCTCAAGAAAAATGAATAAGGGGTAAACATTTTCTAGATGAAGTCTCTCTTTCTACTGATCTGTGAGGAAAAATTTTAATTTTTTTTTGTTCTAATATAATACATTGTCTGCTTCAGGGCTGTGAATCCTGATTTTTGTGTTTCCAGACACAGATCCCACTCTTTAAATTATTATAGTTTTGTCATATGTCTTAATATTTTGTAGAATGAGATTTCATTCATTTCTTTTTCTAAAATGCCTTGTTTCTCTCTAGCCACATGCTCTTTTGGTGAACTTTAGAAACACTTTGTTAAGTTCTTCAAAATGTTGCACAGGGAATATTATATGAGATACATTCATTTAATAAATATTTTTAGGAAATTTAATGTATTTTTAAGCTCAAGGATATTTTCACATTTGTTTAGTTAATCTACCTCAATAAAATTGTATGCTTTTCTTCATGTACTTTTGCACATTTGTTATTTAAAGTTAAGTAAAAATATTTTTGTAATTTTTATTGCAAATATGAATAGAAGGCATAAGATTTAAATTTATGGGAAAAACATGTTTTAAAAATCATTTGTGCTTGGAATCATTTTCTGTGCAAAAATATTTTTTTTCTTATTTTTTCCATAAGTCAATGTAAACCAACAATGACTAAAAACATAACACACCCATCTATTTGTTATAAAGGCTGGTTAATAGTGCTGCATTCTCCAAAATATGGGAATTAACAGTTTCATGACATTTTTACTAGTCAAACTACTGAATAGTGTGTCTTACTGTGAATGCTGCACTATAGGATAGGTTTTGGAAAGGTAAACTTGTTTTGCAAAGGGAGATTAAGATGTGAATATTCTGAAATATGCCAAATGTGAAATTGTTTAAAAAATTGGGAATTTTAGTTCAAAGAAGGGAAGGTTTCATATAATAGATGTAACAAAATTTGTGAAGAGTTATCCTGTTGAAGAAGTAGATATTTTGGGTCTCTGTTATATGACAGAACTAGGACCAACAGAAAAAAGCTCAATGATATAAATTTTGATACAATGTTAAGTGAAACCTTGTAACTTCTAGAAATGTCTAAAAGCAAACAGGGCTATTTTCTAAGGCACTGAACTCTGGCTGGAGCTGGGCGGGCCATCTGTCAGGCATGCAGGGTAAGACATTCTTACCCTGAATTGGGGCCTGGCCTTGATGACCCTAAGGTCCCACCCAGCTGTGATTCTTTCATTAACTGTCATGCAGTGAAGGTGGTCCCTACAGTGTTGGAGCCTCATTTTAGCCATCTCAGCAGTTGGTGCTAGTGCCAACTATGATTTTATTCTTCTATCTATTAGTTATGTGCTGTAAAAATTCTATTTCTGCAGAACAACTTCCTATTTCCTGCACATGCAGTTGAAAATTTGAGTTGCAAAATTGGGAGTTTCCTTCTCATATTCAAATGGTTGTTCTAACAGTGACACAATTTTCTTTGCCACAATTTTTTACTCTTGAAGAAAAATTCCTACCATGTCATGAGGATGTCATTGTAAAATAACCTCAGGTTCTTGGCCCAAAATATGAAAACATTTTTCCCCCCACATTTGTGAAATCCAGGGTAAATATCATCAGAATAATAGCTCTTTACAATTCAGGGCATTTATTATATTTTGTCTCTTATACAATGATAGCTTATTTAAGGAGCAATCTTATGGGACCATCTCTTCTATAGCTAAGCTCATGAATTTAAAAAGGAATCAAATCTGCATTGTATGTTTGTATCAAAATATCACATGTACCCCATGAATATGTATGACTATTATGTAACCATAAAAATTAAAAATAAAGACTCAAATTTAAGAAATGATACATTGTGTAGGCATATTATAACTGCTTTAACACTGTGTTTATGTCCTAATTTGGAGCACAAATAGAAGATCTGAAGGAATTGGCCTTATAAAACTTGATATAGTTGTTTGTAGAGGGGGGTGATAGGTATACCATTTACCACAAAGTAATTCACTTGTCATATACTTGCTATGCCCTGGTGCTCAGGATTCATCAAAACAGCACTGTGCTGGTATTGCTTTTTTTTTTTTTAAGATAAGAAAAAAAGCATCAATACTATTTTTTTTTTTTAGAGCTTTCCTTCAGGAAATTTTTATACAAAGTCATTCTCTTAGGGCTCTGACAAGTCTAGAAACTGTGGGTGATGGCACACTCTCCGTCTTTTGCTGTCACTCTGTCTTGGCTCACTGAAAGAGGCTGAGGGCCCGATGATAACCTCCCTGGAAGACTGTGCAGCCGGTTTTGCATTGCTTTGCCCGCGCTGTCTCTCTCTCCCTTTCCCCATCCTCTTTGCTCTGGGACGTACCTGCTGTGTTGCTGTCCACCCTTCCTTTTTTCTTTTTTCACTTACATCATTTATTGCCTTCTTAGCTTTGAAATATATTGAAGTGTATAGACTCACTGTAAGGCACAGACCATTTATAATTATTGATTCTTGTTCTCAGAGTTTAATTTGGTAATGATACTCACCTCATTTATTGAATTCTCTCTCAGGCCACCTCTCCCCTCCCTACTTTTTACATTGGTACCTAGTATTCTAGAAGCGGATGCTCCGTTCAATACTGGTCTAACACCAATTTAGTTCGGCCAGATGTACATTCCTGTCCTGACAAGTCTTATTATATAGCATCTATGGATATTTAAAAATAATCCCATTTCTTATATTGATCCTAATTTTTTACTTCTATAGCTTCATAGGATGTATCTCTCTTTCAAATTAGAGTTATATTTTAACTTAAGAAAGTACCTTTTATTCTTAATTAATTTCTATGACCTCCAGAATTAGCCCTCCCCTGTCTGTCTCTTGATGCTTATGTGATATAGTTTCTGGACCCCACACCATCATCTGAAGAGTCTTCAAACCAAAATCTCTCCACTGGACATGCTTCATTTTATCATTTATGTATAACTTTAAAACTCACTACATTAAATCCAATATTCCAGAGAGAGGCCCATTCCCAAGCATGCACCAAGGAATTATGACAAGTTTATTGTGGGAGGAATGTAAAGTACATTAATCAAGTTGGGAGGAAATGAAGTTGGAAACAAATTATGGGAACAAATTATGAATCATCTTTTGTGCCCAAGCAAAGAAATTTTGGATTTATGTTGTAGGTAATTGGGTTGATAGGGGTTGTTATGGAAAGCAGTAAAAAAATGGCATACTATTTGTGTTATTTTTTGAAATTTAGTATATCGTGCCTACAATCAAGTGGAAAATCTTAGGTGGACAATTGGGTGAATTTTTACATATATCTATACCCCTCTATTCACCATGTAAGTTAAGATACCAAACATTTCTTATGGTCCAGAAGGATCCCTCAGTCAATAAATAACTTCTTATGACCAACCCGTGCAAGCACTATTTTGACCCCTAACATAGATTAGTTTTGTCTTTATATCTATAGTTTCAGAAACTTGCACAATGTTTCTTATAGTGTTTTCTAATATATGTTTTTTGAATGAGTGAATGAAACAAAAGGATGAGGCAGAGAGCACAATATTTCCATTCAGAATACTGATTTCATTACCCTTTTTTTATTTGTTTATATGATTGTGAATTTGTTAATTGAATTTTATGCAACCCACAAGTTTTTATCTCTTATATAAGGATATCATTAAGACACTTAGTGAAATGTTATACCAAATCTGAGATAAAGTTTAACTATGAAATTTCACTAAATTGCCATATTAGGAATTTTGTCAATGTGGTGTATGATTTTATTTTCTAATTTGTTCATAATACATCATTTTGGTTTTTTCCCAACCCTTCAATTGCCTATAAATATTCTATATATTCTATATAATAATGACTGGTCCAGCGCTGGTATTATCCACTACAGCTTCACGAAACCTGATCAATCCATTACAGCCGATGTCTATTGCAACCAATTGGATGAAATTATAAGGATGCTTGTGATTAAGCAGCTGAGATTGGTCAATAAAGATAGACCAATCCTCTTGCAAGACAATGAAACGCTCGACCACATGTCACACAAACAATGCTGCTCAAACTATAGAAGCTGGACTTGGAAATTCTGTCATCCACTATATTCAGCAGACCTTCCACCGGCTGACTACCACTTCTTCCAGGTTTTGGACCACTTCTTGCAAGGAAAAATATTCAATTTTCAACAAGCTGTGGAAAACACCATTCGCTGTTTCATGGCCACTCGCTCTCTGGGCTTCTTCCCTGCTGGTATAAACTAGCTACCATTAAGATGGCAAACCTGCTTCAATAGTTTAGGCACATACTTTGGTAATTGTACTGCTTCTTGTTTGAGAGATAATAAACTACACTTTGATTTGAAATCGGACATTTCATATTTAATGACCTATAGCAGTATATTCCAAAATAAATAATTACTTAAATTGGGGTCAGTAAATCATAGCCTATAGGCCATATCTGGCCCACAGACTATTTTTGTAGATAGAATTTATTGGCATACAGCCATGTCACCCTAATTGATCTTTATGTGTCTATGTCTGTTTTGGTACTAAAAAGGTATACTTGAGTAGTTGCAATAGACCACTTGGTATGTAAGGCCCTGACCCTCTACAGGAAAATTTCTCTAACCTTTGATTTAATTTATAAAATTAGATCTACTTGGTAATTTTTCAATTAAAAATTAAAATTTAAAATGGTTTTTAAAATGTGAAAATTTCTCAAAGGGTGTAAATAGATAAAATTAATAGCTTAATATCATACTTGAAGATTCTGATAAACGAATAAAATGGCAAAATAAAGTTTGTTATGCTATTGGCATTTCTTGAATTATAAAACATATAAGTATAGTATTTTGATGGTAGTTAAAATACTTATTTTCTTAACTTGAAATCACAAATATATTTCTTGAGAATGTCTCATCTCTTTTATTATGTCAACACTTCCCACATATTTAAAGGGTTTTGGAAAATTCAATTTATGTGTTTTTATGTTATAGCATTGCTGAAAAATATTTTTAAATATGCTTAATATACTGTATATTAAAATGCAGAATAATAATAGACTAGAGAAAAGTTAATTTGGAAATTGTCAACAAGAATTTTTTTTGATTTTCATTCATTTTCAAAAAAATGGTCACCAACAGAGTCATCTGGACACAGTCAACCCAGTCACTGGTAAAATGTGTTATATATAAGCAACATTAAAAGTAAAAAGAATATATCAATAGATTAAATGAGAACTACTATTAAGATTGGTTTAGAAATAACATTCCATGTAGTGCTCCCCCTTTAAAGAAGCACAGCCCTATCAGAGATTGATTTTCAGCCTCCTCATGGTTACCTCAAGCTTCATATTGTATTTATTTGAAGGGTTAAGCTTGCACACCTTTTATTCCAAACATAATGTCTAAATATTATGAAGTCCCCAGGGCTACATATTAGTTACCTCTTGTTCCAGGATAATCTTCTATTTCTATGCACACAAACTGAGATGTCTTAGTTCTCTGGAATTATCACCTTTATCAAAAGCAGTTAGAATACTCTTTGCATTTTTATTTTCTATGCTTGAACTCTGCATGAAAATTTCCTGGTCTATAGCCTGTTTGTTTTTCATTCATCATTAAGAATGAATGCTTTAATGAAAGGAGTGAGTAGGACTTTGAAAGTATTCACAACTCCCCACTGAGACACTTGTCAGTGTTAAAAGGACAAAATTTCCTACTACTTGTTTATAGACCTGTATCTTTTTAGAGACAAATTTCTAAAAGTCTAAACCACTTCACCTGAGTAATGTTGGGAATTTTTGGAAATTCCATGATCTATTCTATGCCAAAATGGTTTCAATGAGTAAACTGTTAATACCTCTGCAAGCATAAAGTAGTGGGTGATGTCTGACATATTTTCAACCAGTCAGCATGTAGAAAGGTCATGAGGTGCGGGAGGAAGACAGATAGTGTTTGATCCTCAGCTTTACTACTCACCAACTGGATGACTCTGGTGATTTGCTATTCTCTCTAAACTTCACCTTTTTATTGATAAAAATGAAGGTATTAATAAAGTTATTGTGAGGAGCAGGTAATACAGTCACATGACACATAACTACACTTTGGTCAATGACGGATCCCATATATTATGATGGTGCCATGAAATTATAATATATTTTTACTGTACCTTTTCTATGTTTAGATATGTTTAGGTACACAAATACTTAATATTGTGTAGCAGTTGCCTACAGTATTCAGTACAATAATGCATTATACAAGTTTGTAGCCTAGGAGCTAGAACCTACACCATATTGCCCAGGTGTGTAGTAGGCTATACCATCTAGGCTTGTGTAAGTACACTCTATGATGTTCACACAATGACAAAATTGTCTACCAACGCATTTCTCAGAACATATCCCCGTCGTTAAGTGACACATGACTGTACATGTGTAAATGTCTAACCCAATAAAGACCCAATATATTTTGATTTCTGTTCTTTTCACAGTTTTCCTGAGAAAATGGGGAACTTGGCATAAATTCAAATGTATATGTTCAGTTACTCAGTGTGGTTAGAAAACCTGGCAGAAAGTTTATTCTGGATGCAGTAAGGTAGAAGGATAAACAGTTTATTGTACTATATCAGTTTCTTTTGATAAGGAATTATGAAGGCCTGAATTGGCTGGGGAAAAAAATGAGGCAATACACAGCAGTAATATCTAGAAGCAAATATTAGAAATTTATAGTGTTTTTGATGCAAAGAGTAATATGAAATAAACAGATGAAAGGATAACAAAAAGAGGGTGTATTAAATGTCATGATACACATAAGCATGTAACATTATGTGAGTTCACGGTAGGAAACCTAACCTACTTCAGGGACGTTGAGGAAGGTCGTTCATGAAGAAGCACCAGATTTACTCACTTGAGGGTCATTTATAAAAAGTGGGGCCAGATGATGGATTTTAGGGGATTGAGGTAGAGACAATGGGAGAAAGCTGCTTTGTCAGGTACTTGGTTATGAAAGAAAAGAAAGCACTGAAGCAAGAGCTAGAAAGGCACATAGAGCCACAGAAGGGTTTTTAAATGTAATGGTAGTGACTAGAGAATATTTGCATGCTGAGATAGAAAAGCCATGAGAAAGTGAGATTAAGTGCACAGGAATGATGGGATATTGTGTGGATCACGGTCCTGGAGGGATAGGTTTCAGGGTGCAGGGCATGAATAGCCTGGATACTGCTTCCTCTGTGGCAGGGTAAACAAGATAAGGACAGGTGCAGCCACTGGTAAGGAAATAGGAGTCTAGGAGTGAGTCCATAACGGCCTCAAACTTCTTCTGTGATATTGAAAGTGAAGTAATCTGCTATGAGGTGAGAGCATGCTGAGACAGAGGATATGAAGTCAAGGACAAAAGTGTGGAATGACCAATATAGGAACTGGGAGAGGGAGCTTATTTGGCATATACAATTGGATGGCTAAGTAGTTTTGAAAGGACATGTGAAAATGTATAATATAGCATTTTGTTGGGATAATCTAATAGTCTATATGATTGTGTAGGTATACTTTTTTCTTTTTTATAGCTGTGTTTGGCATCCTAGAAGCAGTTGCTTTGCTGGAACACTTTAAAAATTAGAACAATAAAAGGATGTAGGGTTATGATCCATTAAAGGTAGGGAAAGGAGTGATATCAGGAGATTTATTTGGCAAACAAGGAGGGTTAAAAAATTTTAATAACAACAGAAAATTGTAGTTGTCTAAAAAAAGGATATTGGGGTTTCTGTTTGTTGAGGTGGACCAGTAGTTGCAGGCTGACGACGGGAGTGGTTGCAGGAGTTAAGTGTAAGTCAAGTCATTCCAGCTGAGGCAATCAACAAACTATAAGGCCTCAGAAGTTTCTTAGAAGAGTCAGCAACATAACTTAGGGGTCTCTCCAAATTATGGATGCTATAGTTTGGATGTTTGTCCCCATCTCATGTTGATATTTGATCCCTAGGGTTGGAGGTGGGGACTAATGCGAAGTGTTTGGGCCAAGGGGGCAGATGCCTCCTGAATATATTAGTCCCCTCCCTGGAGGGGGGTGGTCAGCAAGTTCTCACTTTATTTGTTCCCATGAGAGCTGGTTGTTAAAAAGAGTCTGGCACCTCCCCCTCTCTCTCTTGCTTCCTCTCTTGCCATGTGATCTCTGCACACACCAGCTCCCCTTCACTTTCAGCCATGGGTGGAAGCAGCCTGTGGCCCTTGTCAGACATAGATGCCTAATCTTGAACTTTTCCAGACATCAGAATCATGACCCAAATGAACTTTTTTTCTTCATAAATTACCCAACCTCAGGTATTTCTTTATAGCAACACAAATAGACTAAGACTATGGCATTGAGGAAAATGATGAGGTAGATGCCAAACCACTAGGGTGGCGTGGACTTCAAAGGAAAATTTGCTTTCAAAAGCTTTTTCTTAAAAGACACATTTATTCAGTGTCATGATTAGACTATTACATTTAGCAATCAACAGCATGGGTACAAAAAAAAATCTGCATTAAAACTTTTTGTTGGGTTGCTGTATATTTTTCACAGAACAGAAATTAAAATAACCCATCATACAATTAGTCACAAATATAGTCTTAAATTTTTTGCCCATACACGTGAATATTGTCCAAAATATGTCTTCTTCATAGCAACTAGGCCCTCCCCTCATGGGGCTTGGCTGAGTTCACAAATCTGTTGTCACCTGTAGCTTTCCTCTGATTTCTCTTGCTCTTCTCTCCTGCTAAGTTTTTTTTTTAATGTGTCTAACACTTTATTTATTTATTTATATTTATTTCAGAATATTATGGGAATACAAATGTTTTGGTTACATGAATTGCTTTTGTACTGCTTAAGACAACGTTATAAGTGTGCCCATTACCCAGATAGTATACATTGTACCCATTAGATATTTGTTTCCTGACAAGAACTAAAACTTGCCACTGCCATAGTTACTGCTACTGTTGGAACCATCATAGTCATCTTGGTTTCATGGTTTGGCAAAGTGTTGGCCTCCACTATCATAGGGGCCAGAGCTTCTGCCTCCAAAATTTCCTTCATCGTGGCTTTAAAAATTTGAAGATAGATTATTTTAATTGCCAAAATCATTACAACTTCCACCACTTCCAAAACTGCTTCCATCATTACCTAGTCCATTATAGCCATATTCATGATCACCTTATCCACCACCACCACATCTACCACCAAAGCCACCATGACCACTGAAGATCCTCCATGACCAAAGTTGTCATTTCCACCAAAACCCGCCTCCATGACCACCACCAGTATTTCCAGAACCACTTCGACTTTGTTAGCTGGATGAAGCACTAGCCATCTCTTGCTTAGGCAGGGCTTTCCTTACTTCACAGTTGTGGCCATTCATGGGATAGTATTTCTGAATGACACCCTTATCCACAGAGTCATGGTCATCAAAGGTTACAAAAGTAGAGCCCCTCTTCTTGCCACTGCCTTGGTCAGTCATGATTTCAATCACTTCTGTTCTCCCATACTGTCCAAAACAATCTCTTAGGTGATGTTCTTCAGTGTCTTCTTTAATGCCACCAACAAAGATCTTTTTTACAGTTAAGTGGGCCTCTGGTCTTTGAGAATCTTCTCTTGAGATAGCCCTCTTAGGCTGCAAAACTCTTCCATCCACCTTGTGTGGCTTTGCATTCAAGGTTACATACGTTTCTTTCACAGTGGCATATGTGACAAACCCAAAGCCTCTGAAGCGATTGGTGTTTGGATCTCTCATTGCCACAGAGTCCAGTGAGCATTCTCTGTGACACATCGGTTGTTTTAAAGCTCTACCTTCCAATGCAGAGCTTCCTCATCTGTTCGGGATCTTTAGGAGACCTTGACTTAGACGTGATGGCAGTGGGAGAAAAGACTTTAAGGATGCTTTCTCTTCAGCATCCTCTGGCAGAAAGCTTGAAAGCTTTTAACTATTAAAAAGTAAAATGTAATGCAATATTTCATGAAATGGTATTGTAAATTCAGTATTATTAAGTTCTTAAGTAACAGCAGGGAAAAAATGGAGTCCAAGAAAAGATGAAGAACTAAAATGGATGAATGAAGGAATGGTGAGTCCATGAGGGGAGTGGGAAAAAGGGAAAAGAAATATTTGAAGAGGGACTTCAGGGTTTGTCATGCTTGAGCATCCACCCCAGTTCTCCCAGTCCCCAACCATTGAAACTTGGCCAAGCTAATCAATCAGATTTCTCATCTATAAAGTGGAGATAATATTGAAACTATTGTGTATGGTAGTAATAAGAATTAAATATCACATGTCACATACTTAAAATAGTGCATGGTACCAAGTACTTATGAAATGTTAGCATTTATTATTATCACTGTTTTACTGTTTTATTATTATTAATTATTATTATCTAACTCATCATAATTAAGAAGACAAACTTACTAAAAAAGGAAAACAGTTCATAATTAAGCCAAATAAATATATATATTAGTATTTATAGAAATATTACCTTTAATCCTGTAAATAATAGAGTCTTGATAGAGAGTATCTTTCTGTTTTCCACAAACTCAAAGCATTGTGTTTGGATAGGCTCAACTCTGGCTGTAGGGTAGTTTTGTCATACCTATAAGATCGCCAGCATCAGAGTTACCAGGACCGAACCTAGCATTTCAGAGTTAGAATCCTTTTACTGGAAAGGGAAAGAAAGAGGACAATGTCATTTACTATATTCATTTTAGGGACAGCTTATTCATCTCAAAGAGATCAGGCTCTCTGCTCCAAGAAAACCTTGGGATTAGGCTTTTTTTTTTTTTGCCCTCTTTCACTATTGTCCCTTTTCTAAAATGAATAAATGCATTTAGGGGAAAATAATCTTTATGAGTAATTTTCAATTTAAGTATAAAGCATTTATTGTGATTTTAAAAAATAAATTTGCTAGAAAAAATTGTTGCAAATTTTTATTAAAGTTGAGCCTCAGATTTAGATAAATAAAAAGAATGGGCAATTCTTAACACTTTCAACAAAGTCATAAATATGCATATTGTTAAACAATAGCATTATTATTTTTAATTCTACAGTAAGAAACTGATGAAATATTAAATATTTGTATTTTTTGTGCATCTGAGCTTGGATTGCATTCACTGCCATGACATGCAGTGCATCTTGGCATGTCGTATACCCGGGGATGCATTCTTTTCTTAGCAACATTGCGGGGGATTCTTCTTAATGTAGAAAGAAAATTTTCCCTTAATGATGAGTTTATCTACCAGATTTTTAAAAATGCTTGCATATTTTTGGGATCTGTTGAGTGGGTTGTGTTCTTCCTATTCTTGGTACATTGAATATATCTCCCACATTTAGCCTGCATCCTTACCTCTCAAATCAGTTGTATCAGGTGCCCAAGTTGTCTTTCTCCCAGTCATTGTCAGTGTCTAAATGTCATCTGAAAGTGATAATGGGAAGTCTTGAAAGATTTTAAGTTTTCACTTTGAAAACAGTTTTCCATGTACCTCAGGTGATGTACCTTATGAAAGCAGGTAGCCTTGTGGTGTAAGCACGTAATCACACAATAGAATTCTCCTTCACCACTTACTCACTTAGCAAATGCAGTAGTACTTATTAAGCACCAGCAAATATTGGCATTGTGGTGAACACTGGGAATACAAAGATGAAAAACATTCTTGCTTTGAAGGAAGTCACCCTCTGGTTGACTTCCAGTGAAAGGAAGCAGAGATGCACCTCGGCAAATTATGTTATATAAACTGATTAATATTCTTTGAGGATTCATGAAAATCATCCACCTACCTCTCACCCCTAAGGTTGCAAAACAATTACATTATTTGTAACATTAGAGCTAAAAATATTTTTGTACCATGTTTTCTTTAATTACAAAAGTTATGCATGAATACATGATTATAAATAATGTAAAATAATCCAAAAATGTACAGGCTAAAGGATGAAAGATATTGCTTCTCATTTTCCCTTCCTTCTCTCTCCAACTTTCTTGGCCAAAGGCAAAAACTTATAACAGTTTAGGTGTATCATTTACAAGACTTATTTAAAAAGAATAAATGTCTCAATGTGTGTCTTCCCATCCAGGAACATGGGGTTTTGCTGCATTTGGACCTTTTTCTATTATGTTTTCTAATTTCTTACTGCTAATGAATGGAAAAGATATTTTTAATCTTTGTATTTTCACCTTTAGCAACATTACCATCTGCTCATATTTTCCCAAAATTTCTAAATTGAGTCTTTATATGTTCTAGAAAGACCATAAATGCCATCTACACATAATCACATTATCTTTATTTTCAGTGTTTACTCCATTTATTTTCTTTCCCTTATTGCACCTCTTGGATCCTGAGAACAATATTTAAGAGTAATGATGATATTTCAGTCGGGACTCTTTGGTTCCAAGTAGCATATATGTAACTTGAATAAACTTAGAGAAAAAGTGGAAATTATTATGAGATTCACACAGCTGCACAAAGAAAGTCATTGCAACTTAGTCTGAAGGACCATCTAAGCCAGTAACTGAAATGCAGCCAAGACTTGTCTCAAAAGCTCAATTTTTTATTCTCTCTCCATTTTGGCCTTATTTTCTACAGCTATTTGTTTTCCTCTTATTCTGCCGGTCCCCAACCTCTGGGCCGTGAACTGGCACTGGTACATGGCCTGTTAGGAACCAGGCCACACAGCAGGAGGTGAGTGGTGGGTGAACCAGCAAAGCTTCATCTGTATTTACAGCTGCTCCCCATCATTTGCATCCCCACCTGAGCTCCGCCTCCTGGCAGATCAGCAGTGGCATTAGATTCTTATAGGAGTGCCGACCCTACTGTAAACTGCACATGTGAGGGATCTAGGTTGTGTGCTCCCTATGAGAATCTAATGTCTGATGATCTGAGGTGCAGCTGAGGCAGTGATGCTAGTGCTGGGGAGCAGCTGAAATGCAGATTATCATTAGCAGAGAGGTTTGACTGCACAGAGACTATAATAAATCAATTGCTTGCAACTCATATCAAAACCCTAGCAGTGAGTGGCAAGTGACAATTCAGCTGTATCTGGTGGCAGGCTTTATAGTGGTAAGTGAGTTGTACTTCAATTTTACAGCTGCATCTGGTGGCAGACTTTAAGTCAGAATCTGACACTTATGTTAGTCTGTGCATGGCCCGCCCATTATTTTATTTACCACTTCTGTCCGCACAACTTTCCCACACTGCACACTTGTCTCAGTCACAGTTTTGCTAAGCCCACAAGCTAACCCTAGCAAAAATGAATTAAAAACAAACATTGCTGGAGGGCTTCTTTGAAAGGGGGAAAGACCCAATAATGAGGCAGCAGAAGACTCTACAACTGCCAACAAAATGAAAGCTGCATTTAAGAGAAAATACCAGGAGTCTTACTAAAATTATAGGTTCATTACAACAGGTGATTCACATTCTCCAAGCCCTCTTTGTATAATATGTGGTGACCGGCTATCCAATGAAGCCACAAAACCTTCAAAACTGCTTTGCCACACGGAGACCAAGCACCCTGATTAAAAGACAAGCCTTTGGAGTTGTTTGAAAGAAAAAAAATGTGAACATGAAGAACAGAAGCAATATTGAAGGCCGCCACTTCCTTAAATTTGTCTGCACTGAGAGCATCATTCTTAGTGGCTAGCTGCATTGCTAAAGCTAAGAAACCCTTTACTATTGGTGAAGAGTTGATCCTGCCTGCTGCTAAGGACAGTTGCTATGAAATTTTAGGAGAGGCTGCAGTTCAAAAGGTGGCACGTGTTCCTCTTTCAGCTAGCACCATAGCTAGACAAATTGATGAAGTAGCAGAGGATATTGAGGCACAACTGTTAAAGGGGATTAATGAATCACTGTGGTACACAATCCAGGTTGATGAGTCTACTGATGTTGACAACAAGGCAACAATACTTGTTTTGTGCCATATATTTTTCAGGAGGATGTGTGTGAGGATATGTTATGTGCACTTTTGTTGGCAACCAACACCACAGCTGCAGAACTATTCAAGTCTTTGAATGATTACATATCAGGAAAACAAAATTGGTCATTTTGTGTCAGTATATGCATGGACAGAATGGCTTCCATGACTGGACAGCTTTCTGGCCTCACTACTCATGTCAAGGAGGTCACTTCTGCATGTGAGTCTATGCACTGTAGCATCCATAGAGAAATGCTGGCTAGCCAAAAAATGTCACCTGAACTAAACAACTTTTTGCAGAATGTAAGGAGATGGACACAGAGCACACGTCTTCTCTTATACACAGAATTGTCATGACTTTCTAAAGGTAGATCACTGGCTAGAGTTTTTGAGTTACAAGAGCTGTTCCAGAGATTTCTTTTAGGAAAAAAGTCACCTCTGGCAGCACATTTCAGTGACACAGAATGGGTCACAAATCTTTCTTACTTGTGTGACATATTCAACGTGTTCAATGAACTCAATCTGTCACTTCAGGGGAGAGCAACAACTATGTTCAAGTTGGCAGATAAAGTGGGTGCTTTCCAAGCCAAACTGGAATTATGGGGGCGACAAGTGAACACTGGGATTTTTGACGTTTCAAACATTAGCAGAGATTTTGAAAGAGACTGAGCCAGGGCCTTCTTCCTCCCAGGTGGCACATGATCACCTATCTCAGCTTTCAAAAGAGTTTGAGCATTACTTCCCAACCACAAAAGACCCCCAAACTGGGAAGGAATGGATCCGTGACCCATTTGTGAATAAGCCAGGTGAATCGACTTTGTCCATGCTAGAAGAGGATCAACTGCTTGAGATTGCAAATGACAGTGGCCTTAAAAGTATGTTTGAGACAACTCCCCATCTCCATAAGTTCTGAATTAAAGTAAAGCTGGAATATCCTGAGATTGCCACAAAAGCACTGAAAAGCCTGCTTCCATTTCCAACATCATATCTTTGTGAATCAGGGTTTTCTGCAGTGACAGCAACCAAAATGAGATTATGGAGTAGACTGGATATAAGCAACACACTTCAGATGTCACTGTCTCCCATCACCCCCAGATGGGACTGTCTAGTTACAGGAAAACAAGCTCAGGGCTCCCATGGATTCTGCATTATGGTAAGTTGTATAATTATTTCATTATATATTACAATGTAATAATAATAATAGAAATAAAGTGCACAATAAATGTAATGGGCTTGAATCATCCTGAAACCATCCCCTACCCCCAGCCGGTCCATGGAAAAGTTGTCTTCCATGAAACTGGTCACTGGTGCCAAAAAGGTTGGGGACCACAGCTCTTATTGACAGGAATCATACATACAGAGATCTTCATGTTTCATATCTCAAAACTGCTACCAATTGGGATTGAATCCCTCTCTTCAGCTTCAGTTTGAAAAAAAAAAATCTGGAATGGTGGTTTCCTTGGCTTAGCTCACATGTTTATCCTTAAACAATGACCTACGAGTTGGTGGCACCCTCCACCCCTACCATAGAGTTTTCTTGCTGTAGGGAGCAGTTTCCCACAGAAGATAGTTATTTTTCCTAGGGGAAATGAATAGTGGTAAGCAGACAAACAAAAGATGTCCACTACAGTGGGAGTCCTAATCTTGATGGTGCCTTTAAGGAGATTGCATCAAATATATGTTTATCTATGAAGTGTGATGTGTGATAATTGCTATAGTTTTCTGGTAGATACATTTAACAAGACAAGAAATTGGTGTTAAATTTTACATATGTAATGTGTTTTCAGCATTTATCTAGATGATCTGGTAGATTATATTTTAAAGTCTGTTCATTTTATTTTATTTTATTAGGTGTTCTTTCATTTCCTTTTTTATGATGTTAACAATGGTTTTATTTTATTTTATTATTTTTTCATTGCAGTAACAACACTTAACATGAGATATACCCTCTTAATACATTTTTAGGTGCGCAATAAAGTATTGTTAAATATAGGCACAATGTTGTACAGCATATACCTAGAACTTATTCATCTTGCACAACTAAAACCTTATGCTCATTGAACAGCAGCAATTCCCTGTTTCTGTCTATCCCAACCCTGGCAACCTCCATTCTACTGTTTCTATGGCTATTTTAGATACCTCATTTAAGTGGAATCATGCAGTATTTGTTCTTCTGTGCCTGGCTTATTTTACTCAACATAATGTCCTCCAGGTCCAAGCATGTTGGCACATATGGCAAAATTTCCCTCTTTGTTAAAGCTGAATAATATTCCACTGTGTGTATTCCTTATCTATTCATCCATTGATATACACTTAGGTTGTTACCATACCTTAGCTATTGTGAATAGTGCTGCAATAAATACGGCAGTGCAGATACCTCTTTGAGATCCTGATTTCAATTTTGGGGGGGCATATACCCAGAAGTGGGATTACTGGATCATATGTTAGTTCTATTTTTAATTTTTTGAGGAATCTCCATACTATTTTGCATAGTGGTTGCATCATTTTACGTTCCCATCAGCAGCGTACAAGAGTTCCAATTTCTCCGCATCCTTGCTGACACTTCCTATCTTTCTCTTTTTTTAACAATAGTTATCCTAACAGGTGTGAGGTGATATGTCATGTCATTTTGGAACTTAAAAGGCTTAAAACAGACTCTAGTTTCCCTTGCTTCAATTCTTGTCTCCTTTGCTTTCTTTCTTGTTTCTTTACTCTTCCCTTATTTCCCTTTTGGTCATTTTCTCCCTCCCTCAAACTTTGACAAACTATAAAGTTTGGAGAAACATCTCTCCCAAGAAGTGTTCTGACAGCTGTTGGGGTGAAATTTTACCCATGATTCCAAGGAAAATGTGTGAACAACTGGCACAATCTCTAACAGTCCCAATTTTAAGTTTAGCAGCAGTCAGAGATGAAGAAATCTGCAACCTGAAGCAGACCACATGGACACATATCCCTCTTCTCCTTATCCTGCAAAACTCCTGTCCTGTTTTGGCTCAGAGGGTTACCTGCAGAGTACCTATGGTCCAGGTACTGTAGAGGTGCATCAGTTGAATAAATCCTTTAGCCTCTATTTCGATCATTTCAACTACTTTTTTCCCTCCTGACAAATACAAATAACATAGTTTATAATATCCAGAGATTCCCTAGTGATGAAGATTCCTGGCATTCCTAGGAAAAACTCTCATTAGCTACAAGTCCAGCAGCACTGGACTTCTTTAGATTTTATTTATATTTTTGTATCTTCTTACTAATGGGATTGGACTACATTTTTTTGGTAATGCTAACCATTTATATTTTCTAATGTTAAAATCTTGCCAACCTTGAGAAGCCTTCTGTATTTTCTATTTTATGAAAGGCTTCCTATATCATGGTAATTAATTATACTATGATGGTTATGAAAGTCTTGAAAATAAAGCTGTTGGAGTTTGATGCATTTTAAAGAGAATTTTTTAAACTTCTATGATTTTCCACTCTTATTCAGTCAGTTTGGTTATTTAATATTTTCCTCAACACTCATTTTTTCTGTTTTTTTAAATTTATAGATGAAAAATTACATGTAGTAGTCTCCCAAAGTTTATGAAATATTTTTTGTATCTGTAGTTATGTTGCTTTTTCATTCTTAAAGCTGTTTATTTGTGTTTTCTAACTTTTTGCAGAGGCAAAAATGTGATTTGTTGCACTAGACTCTTTAAACAACCAGCCATTGCTTTTATTTGTCTATTATTACTCTTCTTACTGTTATATTTCCTACTTGATTTGTTTCAACTTTTATCTCCATTAATTCCTTCCCTTGGTAAGTTATCTTATTTTTTCCTTAATTCTTCCTTTTTCCTTGATCCTTGAGTTGAATGTCTAATTTTTTCAATTTTTTTTCCTAAAGTATGTGTTTGGGATTTATAAAAATTACTCTTAATATAGCTTTAGCCCCATTTAGCAGGCTTTGCTATGTACTGCTTTTCTACATGATCTGTAATTTAAATTTTTTTTTCTTTAAGAGTAAAACCTTTTTTTTTTTTTAAATTTCAGAATATTATGGGGGTACAACACTTTGGCTATATATATTGCCCATGCACTGCCAGTGTCAGATTGATATTCTCTGTAACCTTACTGTTTGAAATGTGTTTTATATTTTTAAGAGAATAAATTTATTTTGGATACTTTTTGCTTTTAATTTCCAACAACCCACATTCTGGAAAGATATTTGAAGCAAGTATGAGTCTAGTTTAAATAATCTTTCTTTAACTTTGTGAGACTATTTGAACTGTCACTTTGTTTCTTTCTTCCATTCTCCTTGTTCTCCAGTTCTGGAACTTGGATTATATAGATGTTTGAATTGAGTCTACCTTCCATTTCTGTCATGTTATTTCCTTCATCATCTTTGACTGCTTTCTTGGGGATCCCTTGGCACTGTCACTAATTAACTCATGAAGCCCATCTTTAGCTAAATGCATCCTACTATTTACTCTATGATTTCAAAAAAACTTAGCAATAATTCTTGTCATTTTAATTACTTGATTATTTTTTTCTTAATGACAATCTTTCTAAGGATGCTGTGTTCTACCAAATTTCTCTGTGGATACTTATTAATTTTTAAAATCTGTTTCTTGAATATAGTAATTCTGTTGGTTACATTTGGTTATTTTATAATTTTGGTTTTCTTAAAATACTTAGAGATTCATGATATAGTTCATTTTATACATTAATGTCTATATCAAATCAGTTTTGCTAGGTTAAATATTTATTCTAAGCTCCAGTTAAAATTATGTTTATCTAGCAGAAGAAATTGTTTCCATATTTGTAATTATGTTACCTCTTCATACTTGAAGTTGTTTATTTGTTTTCTAACTATATTTTAAAGAATGAGAATTGGCATAAATTTTTCTGTGATGTTAGACTCTTTAAAGAACTAGTTTTTGCTGACCTACTATTGATCAATAAAAGGAGCCTGGTTCTTGTGTGTGTGTGTATGTGTGTTAGTAGTATGTCCTAGTAGTAGTATGAATGGACATTCCTAGTCCCTTATTTTATTTCTAAACTACTTATGGCACTACCCCGCTTCCCCAGCTCATGCACTCAATTTATGATTTCCTATTCAATCAGAAAACTCAGTTCTATTTGGAGAACACAATGCCAATTTTTATCTAAGAGCAATTCTGATATTAGTTCCCATGATGTGGTAGAAATTGTTTTGATTTCTATCTCCAGAAGACAGCCACAATTAACTCACTTTTTCAGCTAACACTGCATCAGATCTGTAGTGATTCTGGAATTACTTTTTATGAAGTTTCTTTATATCTTACATATATATGGGTTTGTATGTTCTTCTGTTCTATAAGTTTGTGTTGTTTTCTGCCCCTATCTGCCTTATATGCTCCAGAAATTCTCCACTCTTCTAATCAGCTGAAGGCACCCTTTCAGGATTTCCAATTCTGCTGTTGCTTATGTTTATTTTTTGTATTTCTTTAATAACTTCAAAGGAATTTTTGACAAAAGTAGAGGAAATTCATGTGTTTATCAATCTTATGAAATGGAACTGAACTTAATCTGTATTTTCACCTAGTATAGCAAATATTTTCTTTAGTGGTAATAATAATTTCAACATGTTCTGATAATACAAACTTTTTTTCTGGATATTTTTTAAATGGCTTAAATTACTGTAAAGGTATTTCACCTCATATGACTTTGGCTGAAAAAAATCATTATTCACTTTACCATGGAAATCCTTCTCAGGATGACTTTAATTTCCTTACATTTCTTTATGAAAGGTATTGGAGAGATATTCAACAACAAGTCAAATGATGAGACATTACTTACAGATGGTCCTGAGACTGCCTCCCTTTATCATCATCTAATTGTGTTATGTTGGCCAAGTTGGTCAGCTCTCTGAGCTTTTATTTGGCCCTTAAGTTAGATCAAGCAGTGCCCTTCAAACTTTAGTACAAATATGAATCATCTAGGTATTCTGTTAAATGCAGACTTTGATTTGTAGATTTGGAATACAACCTGATCGTCTGGATTTATACCAAGCAACCAGGTCATGGTGGTGTTGCTCTGTGGGACACAGTTGAATAGCAAAGATCTGGGAAATTAAAAGTAACTGAAAATAAATGCATCTAATTTCCCTCAAGCCACACACACATCAATTAAATCGACCACTTAACAATATACAAAGAGTGAGTCAGAAGCAGTGACCCTAATTTCTCATCTCCCCAATGTCTGTCTTTTGTTCTCAGGGCAAGATATTCTCATGGGGTAGATGTAGCTCGTGATAGAATAACATTAATAATGTATCTTGGACCATAGTTTGATTTCAGCTAGCCTTCCATTATAGTTGTGTTCCTCCCTCACCCAAAGGGGATCAGCCTAGATCTTACAGTGAGTCTCTGTGCCACGAGAGAAAGAATGTACACTATTGTTGTCTTGCCCCATAATACAATTGTCAGAAGGAGGGGCCTGGATCTTTATTGTTCTTCTCCCTCAAGTTGTTATAGTAAAACAGGAACTTTATTGCCTATTGTCTTCTCACCTCTAAGGCCTTCCCATGTGTACAAGTGTCTTACTTCCTGTTGGCAGCTTCATCTTGTTAAGTGACAGATTTTCCTTACCTTGAGATTCTTGAGGGTCAACTCCAAAACATTACCTGTTTTCTGATCGAAGTACTTCTTGTTTATAAACTGACAGGATGTTTGTTCTCCTTTTCTTCATCTTTTAATACCAAGGAACAGAAAACAGAAAGTTTAAGACATTCTCTATGCAAATTCATAGACTAAAAACCATAATTTGGATTTTATATATTTATGCCTATATTGATATGTATTCTTAAGTAATTTTTAGGCTTTTTTTTTATTCAGACATAAATTGTAAATTCTTTCTTTTTTCAGGGATTGTGCCTTTGTTTCTTTGGTACTACTTACATCTTCAATGCAATGTTTTGTATACAGTGGCATTCATTTTTAAATTTTTGATTGAATAAGTTTTAAATTCCAGTTTGGTAGATATTTTCCAATAACACTTCATTGCTTCCCAGGGTATACAAAGAATGACTAATAATGCCTGCCAAGTTGTGCATAGCAATGATTAAAAGACATAGATAGGATTTCCCTGACCCTAAGTGTTACAGAAAAAACTAGAGATTTTTCCCAGATCTCACAACCTATGACCACTCTTTCAAGAACATAAAGAAGTGGTTACTAAAAAATGTCATTCATTTGGATAATCCTTTTTCCCAAGTCTTCTATATTTCATAGTCCAAAATAATTATTAATAGCATCTCTTTTATTGTCAAAATGTCACTAGAGTGGATGATAAATTGGATAATAGCCTAATCTTGGGCAGAAAGGAAGAATAAATAGAAACAATAGAGTAGAAACATATCTCCCACCATTAACACCCATATCTGTTTTGTTCTAATTTGGAGCAAGACTGAATTTTCTATTGAGCAAGAACAGTCTGCACCAAACTAAAGGGCAAGGCAAAGAGGAAGGGCGTAGGAGGAAAAACTATAATGTTTGCTGGAATATGTCCTTCAATGAAGGAGTCCTTGGGCAAGGTCTCACTTCCTGACTCATCAGCTTATTCCCCTAAAATCTCAAAGCCAGTGATTCTTTCTGGAGCAGCCAAAGTCTGTCTGTGGTGCAGGTCAATGCAAATGGAAGTATATCAAGAAATATACTCCCACGCCTTAATTTTTTAATTTTTTTTTCGTTGAACATCTGTTCTTGTCTTAGAATCAGGTGAGCTCATATCACAGGAAGTAAAGGCTATTTCCTAGGCTGGTGTGTTGCCCAAAACCACATCCTGAAGTGCTGAGAAGAGAAAGAACAGCTGGGAAGGTACCAACGCCAGCTGCTAGAAACCTATTTCCATGATTTTTATGATCCAGAGTAGGAAATTGGGGATGTAAGATTAGCATGGAGACCTACTCAATACAGGGAACACATTTTAAAAATATTATTGTAATTTAACACTTGGTACATTGCCGTGCATATGGGAGGTGCTCAATAACTGTTACTGAATAAGAATTGATGGCTTTATTTCCATCAACTTGACATTTCACTACCTAGAATAGCTATGTGACGCTGAAACCATGAGAGATTGTGTGGCACATTCTTTCCTTATTAGTTGTATAAGCTCTAGAGACCCTCACTATTTAGATTTTTACATGTTAAGAAAAACCTATATCTTTTCTTACCTCAGTATCCTTTGAAATCAATTCTAAATCTATAAAAATATTGCCCTTTTACATTTTCTAATTTTAAAATAATATTTCATTTGTACTCATATTACAGGTGCTTTGAAAGTCTAAGCAAGTCATCTTCACTGATTTCTTCCCATTTATATATTTAGTTATTTCTGAAAGGATCTACATTGCTCAAGCATCATTTCTTTTCCTTACAGAAACACTTTGCCTTTTTCACACTGATTTTGTTTATTTCCTTGGCCTATCCATTAATATAACCTTCACATATTTGTCAAGTAGGAAATTGATACTCATTGATCTATATTTAGCAGCCTAACCTTTAATATATTTGACTTGGATTTGATTTATATTAGCTATCTTATAGTCCTATAGCATGTTGGAAGTAGAATAATAAATTTCACCTCTTAGCCAAGAGTTCCATATTTTCATATTTGTGTTTTTCAACCTTCATTCATTGATATTATCCTATTCTGGAAAATTATTTTGATAGATATAGTGAGTTTTACACTCAGGTGTATTTTTCTACTTCTAATAAATATTTAGGAATAAACATTTGTCAAATGTTTTTCTTAGTAAAGACTAAGGCATAAGGTTCAATACCAATCTCCACCAGCTTGTCTCTTCCATATGCCTCTTTATTCTTTTCTTTCCCCTGTGTAATGCACCAATATCTGGCATACTAAATAGTTCATTTATTTTTGTTCATTGTCTGTTTTTCCTCATTGGAATGTAAGGGCCTTGTAGGCAGGGACATGAAACTGCTTTGTTCATTGATTGTTATATATTATATTCTAGAACCTGGAACAGTGCTTGATGTAGAATAGTCCCATAAGACATATTTTTGAGTAAATAATTTCATTTAGTTTTTTTGTTACTGCTATTAATTCCTGAGTGTGTCTTCAACATATTCATCATTGAATGTCCCCTGCTGTCTTTCTCCTGTTGATTCATTGACTTTTTTTTAATTTCAAAATATTACAGGGGTACAAAAGATTTTGGTTGCATGTATCTATTTTATTATGCTTGAGTCAGGGTTATAAGTGTGTCCATCACACAGACAGTGTTCATTGCACCCATTAAGTAGGATTTTGCCCCTCTCCTCCTCCCCCTTTTCCCCTCCTTGATTTCTACTGACTTTTACTTCCCTCTGTGCACACGTGTGCTCATCAGTTAGCTCTAATTTAACGGCGAGTACATGTGGTATTTCTTTTTCTATTCTTTAGATACTTCACTAAAGATAATGGTCTCTATTTCCAGCCAAATTGTTGCAAAAAGCCTTAATTTTTCCTTCTTCATGGCTGAGTAGTATTCCATAGTATATACATAAATATATACCACATTTTGTTAATCCACTAATGAATTGAAGTCCACTCGGATTGATTGCACATCTTGGCAATTGTGAATTGTGCTGCAATAAACATTAAAGTTCAGGCATCTTTTTGATAAAATGGCTTCTTTTCCTTTGGGTAAATACCCAGTAGTGGGATTGCAGGATCAAATGGTAGGTCTACTTTTAGCTCCTTGAGGAATCACTATACTGTTTTCCATAGAGGTTGTACTAATTTGTAGTACCACCAACAGTGTATAAGCATTCCTTTCTTTATGCATCCATGCCAGCATCTATTGATATTGGACTTTTTAGTAAAAGCCATTCTAACTGGGTGATATCTCCTTGTGGTTTTAATTTGCATTTCCCTGATGATTAGAGACATTGAGAATTTTTTCATATGTTTATTGGCCATTAGTCTATCTTCTTTTGAAAAGCTTCTGTTCATGTCTTTTGCCCACTTTTTAATGGGGTTGTTTGTTTTTCCCTTGCTGATTTGCTGGAGTTCCTTGTAAATTCTGGTATTAGCCCCTTATTGAATGTATAGCTTGCAAATATTTTCTCCCATTCTGTAGGTTGTGTATTTGCTCTGTTGGTTATTTCCTTAGCTGTGCAGAAGCTTTTTAATTTAATCACATCCCATTTATTTATTATTGTTGTTTCTGTGATTGCCATTGGGGTCGTCTTCATAAATTTTTTGCCTAGGCAGATATCTAGAAGAGTTTTTCCAACATTTTCTTCTATAATTCTTATGCTTTCATGACATACATTTAAATCTTTTATCCATCTTGAATTAATTTTTGTGAGTGGTGAGTGATATGGATCCTGTTTCATTATTCTGCATGTAGCTATCCAATTCTCCCAGCACCATTTATGGAATAGGGATTCTTTTCCCCAGTGTATATTGTTGTCTGCTTGGTCAAAGATTAGATGGCAATATGTGGAAGGTTTTATATCTGGGTTTTCTGTTCTGTTCCATTGGTCTATGTCTCTATTTTTGTGCAAGTACCATGCTGTTTTGGTTACTATATCCTTGTAGTATAGCTTACAGTCTGGTAGAGTGACACCTCCATATTTGTTCCTTTTGTTTAAGGTTGTTTTGGCTATTAGGGCTTTTTTCTGGTTCCAAAAAAAGTGTAGAATTATTTTTTCTAGATCTGTGAAAAATGACATTGTATTTTGATGGGGATTGCATTGAATCTGTAAATCACTTTGTGTAGTATGGATATCTTAACAACATTGATTCCTTCAATCCATGAGCATGATATGTTTTTCTGTTTGTTTGTGTTGTCTACAATTTCTTTTCAGTGTTTCATAGTTATCTTTATAGAGATATTTCACCTCTTTGGTTAAGTATATTCCTAGGAATTTTATTTTCTTTGTAGCTATTGTGAATGGTATTGAGTCTTTGATTTGACTCTCAGCTTGACTGTACTGGTGTATAGGAATGCTACTGATTTGTGTACATTGATTTTGTAACCTGAGACTTTGCTTTATTGATTTATCAATTCCAGGGTTTCTTGGTGGAGTCTTTGGGGTTTTCTAGATATAAGATCATATCATCAGCAAAAAGTATTAGTTTGACCTCCTTTTTCCCAATTTGGATAAGCTTAATTTCTTTCTCTTGCCTGATTGCTCTGGCTAGGACTTCCAGCACTATGATGAATAGAAGTGGTGACAGTGAGGCACTCTTGTGTTGTTCCAGTTCTTAGTGGAAATGCTTTCAACTTTTCCCCACTTGGTATGATGTTGGCTGTGGCTTTGTCATATATGGCTTTTATTATCTTGAGATACATTCCTTTTGTGCCTACTTTGTTGAGGGTTTTTATCACGAAAAGGTGCTGCATTTTGTAGAAAGCTTTTTTATGCATCTATGAGATGATCATATGTTCTTTGTTTTTGCTTCTGTTTATGTGGTGAATCACATTTATTGATTTTCATATGTTGAACTATCCTTGCAACCCTGGGATGAAGCCCACTTTGTCATGGTGGATTATTATTATTATTATTTTTTGATGTGCTGCTGAATTTGGTTTACTAGTATTTTATTGAGGATTTTTGCATCTATATTCATAAGGGATATTGGTCTGTAGTTTTCTTTATTTGTTGTGTCCCTTCCTGGCTTTGGTATCAAAGTGATACTGACTTTGTAGAATGAAGTGGGGAGGATATTATAGAATAATTTCTGCAGTATGTGTACCAGCTTTCTTTGTAGGTCTGGTCGAATTTTGCTGTGAATCTATCTGGTCTGGGGCTTTTTTGTTGTTGTAAGAATTTTATTACTGCTTCAATGTCATTGCTCGTTATTGGTCTGTTCAGGAGTTCTATTTCTTCCAGATTGAGTCTTGGGAAGTTGTGTATTTCCAGGAATTTGTCCATTTCCTCTACATTTTCAAGTTTATGTGCACAGAGATTTTCGTAGTATTCACAGAAATATTTTGTATTTATGTGGTATCAGTTATAATATCTCCTTTTTCAATTTTGATTGAGCTTATTTGAGTCCTTTCTCTTCTATTCCTGGTTAATCTAGCAAGTGGTGTATCAATTTTGTTTATCTATCCAAATAACCACCTTTTTGTTTCATTCATCCTTTGTATTGTCTTTTTGTTTTCCATTTTGTTTAGCTCTGCTCTGACCAGTTGATTCCTTCTCATCTGGGGCAGCTGTCACTTCTTATTTTTGGATTTTTTTTTTTGTTGTTTAGATGGGCCTTTCTTTCCTTCCCCCCGCCCCCACTCATAAGGGAGTGTCTGTAGCATATGTTGGGTAAGAATCTTTGGCTTTGCTTGTGGATGCTTTGATGGGGGTCCAGGTCATGGATGTATTACTTGCTTATAGATATCCTTAGTTGGGTGGTTTTCTCTGTTGCTAGTTGTTTGTAGGCTGTGGCAGTGGTAAGCTGTGTGTGTGCACAGGTTTCCTGTCTCTCTTTGATGAGGGAAGATGGAGTTCTTTGAGATATTTTCTCTATCCCCAGCCCTGTGGTCTTCTCAACAGTGTGAATTGTATTACACACCTAGTTTAATCTCTGAGATAGTAGGTGGTGTTATGGGTAAGAATCAACCACACCCTGTATGATTAGTTAGTGAATGCTGTAAAGGGCTGTGCAAATTGACCTCCCTGTCAGTAGTTGGCACTTGCCAGAAGGAAAAATTGCAGTGTTGTTGTTGAATGCCCAGGTGGTGGGCAGGGCCCTGGAACTTCCAGATGAGTCCTTATTCTCCACCACAGCAGAGGTGGTGGGGAAATGAGGCTGGGTGGGGCTGGGTTTGGTAACCCTGTCCTCAAGCTCCCCAAAAGCTGGTAAGGTAGCTGTCTCAGCTGGGGATCAAAGGTCTGCTCCCAGGCTTCTGTGATAAGATTACAGGGAGGGGCTGAGGTGCCCAACCCAGCCAGAAAGTCTGCTTGTGGAGGTGGGGACCATCTGAGATCCACAATCTGGCTGTCAGGTGCAGGTTTCTCTCTTCTCCCCTGTCTCTTGCCCTGTGGTCTCCCTTTGTTGTCTACTGGCAGGCGGGAGCTCAAACTAACTGAGCTCCCCAGCAATGGCATTGTGGGCTGGGATCTTCCCTGTCCAGGATCCCGCCCTGGGCTGAGAGTGCAGCTTTCCTGTGGGGGAGGGCTGCCTTCCTGAGTGTGCTGTGGCTGGGACCCACACTGTATTCTCTTGTCAGTTCTGTTCACCTCCTGAGATTAGTTCACAATCTCCCCCCCATGCCCCCAAGCAACACAATTGAATCCTGGCAGTACGGGATCTGACTTGCAGGTCTGTCCTTGGGTCCCTGAAGATCAATCCCTGACCGTACATGGGAGAAGTGTGCTGGTCCTGACTTGCCTGTGGGGTGCTCAAGCAGGTTTGATATCCCTCCACTTTGGGGTGTGCCCTGCTCTGATGGAGCAGCCAGGGAAGCTTCACCAGGGAGGGCCAGTGAACAGGGAACTCACAGTCTGAGCATCCCTTAGTCCTCTGCAGGTCCTTAAGAGGAAAGGTTTGGGCCCCACTCTCTGTGGAGGTCCCAAGAGAGGGGAAGCAGCCGGTCCTAAGAGGCCCAGCTCAAGCATTTCTCTCAGCAGCCACAGATGGGGGAGTAGAATGGGAGGCAAAGAGTGTGAATGGAGGAAAGCTAGCTCTCTGGTCATCTCTGTCCCTCTCTCCAGAAGGCAGCCCACGTGGAATGTCCAGGTGCTGGGGTCACGCAGATCCCCTGGGACCTACTGGCCCCCTGTGGCTCCTACAGTCTGGGCCAGGGTTGGGAAATATTTGTGTGGGAACAAAGGTGCATGGTAGGTAGAGAAGCAATATGGTGCCTGCCATCTCGGCTTGGTTCTGTGGTGATATAAAGTGCCCCAAAGGGGCTGGCAGCATGGTGTTTTGTCCTCACTAATCTCCTAGTTCACTCAGCAGCTTTTGGGTTCGTGAGGGTAGAATGGCTCTCCAGCAGCTTGGGAGCCTGCTGAATGCCAGAGATGTGAGGGAGGGAGAAACAAACCACCCCATCTACACTTTCGCTGGACTCCAAGCCTCTCACGGTTGACCTCTGCAGATATATTGCTCTTTCTTGTTCTGCTCTTCAACTTCTTCCCATGGAATCTCTTGTAGGTTCTGGCACTTTTCCCTCAGAATCATACCTGATCTAGGATTGTTTGTTTTCTCTTTTTTGTCTAAAACTTTTCCTTTTTTCTGAGACTATCTGGCAGCTGGTGTCTCTGGTCTGCCATCTTGACTCCACCAGGAATATTCTAAAAATAAATGACATGATGACAAATGCATCTACTTATGCCTTTAAAACATGACATACATAGGTTGTAATTAGTAATCCTATTGGAGCTATGCATGAGAGGAAATAAGAACTATTTCAAGATTTATGTCATTAAAAGAGAATTTTAAAAGAGACTTGGGACAGAGAAAATAAACCAATATTTTATTTATACTTTGTGCAGAGAAAGTTTCTCATAAGATTCAGTAAACCTATGAATCAGGAAATAGGAAAAGTATCACGTATTTCAGAAAGGAGCTGATACGACTCCTGGAATAGATTGAATTAGAAGAGCAGAGTAAAGTAGATGGCGCATCAGCTACTACTCAAGCTGTGGAATCACCATTAGGCATTTTAACACAGTAGCCATGCTTTCTCCTTAGGTACTACCGTGTTTTTTTGCAGCTATAATACATCTGGTTCATAACATGTTTTTCAATCACTGCTGATAGTTTAAGACTGATTATTTTCAGTTTAAATAGGTCACATAAAATGAAATCATGGTTCTATTAATGTCTAAAATAAGGTAGACATCTCAAAATAATATTTATAAACGCTCATGAATATTACAAAATTCTGCCTTTTTAATACTTGGTCACTTTAAATGACACTATTAAAAGTTGTGAAAAGAACTCCTTGACTTAATCCATTCACAATCCTTTAAATTTAAATCACCAGGATCTAATCAAATTGGCTTCCTTGCAAATAACTTGAGTTAACCTCTTAAGATTCAGCAGGATTACACTAAACCTTTGATAAGGATTTATACTCCCCAAACACAGAAAAGATAAATAGCTAGAGTTAGACAAATTTACATGCATACACAGAGGTAACTGATCGTCGGGGGTGTGAGCATGGGAAATAGAATATTCCTATTTGTTTCTCTGCCAATTTCTTGCTATGTTTCTTCACTGAAGCCAGAATTGCATTGCTAAAGATTCCACTGTGGCAAGTGAAAAGATGAATGGAATTTAGTTCTCTTTTGTGAGCTCTAAGAGGAAAGAGAAAGGACACAGTAAAGCTTTTATTGATCCAACTCCAAATCCAGTGTGTCTAACTAGGAAATTGTTCATTCAGATGAAAGCCAAAAAGCATCTCAGCCTTAATGTGGCTGAGACAGCAAAATCAATTCTGAACACAACAGCTCTGTTTAGTAAATGTTCAAAGGAGAAAAAAGAATCCACACAAATTAATAAATGGTATTAAGAATAAGAGATGTGTAGCCTTTGCCTCATATCCCTTTTATGATATGCCAAAAATAAAATAAATGGTATTTGCTGGTAAAATAAAAATTACTATTTTCTTCACCCATTAAAAAGAAAATACTATCTTACAAAAAGAGTGGTTATTTTTAATATTGCAAGTTATTTTTAATATCACAATTAATTTATACTTGTGACTTAACCTTTCTTTTCAAAGACAGGATGGATTTACTTTCCCTATTAATCATATTTTACCCCACTCCTATAGTGTAAACTATTCTTGTGCATATTTAAGAGTAAGAATTCACCATTGTTTGGCTTTCTATTGACTGATAATATCCTTACTGCTAACTTTAAAAAAAAGATAAATCAATATTTAAATGGATTTCTATGACTCATTCTAGGAAGGAAATATTTTAAAATGATAAATTGCATGATGTTATGAATAAAATATCAATAAACATATTTCTTAATGAAGTCCTTGGACAATGGATCAGAGTTTGTTAGTGATTGTCTAATTTCCATTATTGAAGATATGCTGGCTCCAGACACATGCAACTTTACTTGTTTTTGTCATATATCTCTTTTTTATCCATGTTTTGACAGATAAGATCTTGTTTTAGTAATTGTCAATCAATAGAAGCCTTTGAAAATATCTTCATCTAATAATCACTTTCTCATATTGAAAATGTCATCTACCTGATTTATGTTTTCATATTAACATATCATATTCTCTCTATTCTATAATATTCCTCACTCAATCTCTACCAGGGAATGGGGTAATAATAGGAAATTATAACTTTTTCTGTATTAACAATGTAATATAGCTTATAGCTTGGTATTCCAGGTTTCAGCTTAAAGTGACCAGTATCACTTAAGTATTTTTCAAATGATTAATTTACTTATATTGGAGGGAATGTATTTTATAGATGTGTATGCTTGTTGGTTTCAATAAATGAAGACTTAGAGGCTAGATTTTAGAATGTTGTACCAGTTAAAAAAATCTCAGTAACTGATCAAATGTAAATACGGGCTTATACTGTGTGCTATGTTAGTTTGCTTATTTGCACACAAAGTATAAAAGAAAAGATTATCTTGTCAGCTACTTAATCTAATGATGTCTCTAAAATCATCACTATAATTGGACTACATCTGGACTATTTTGAAATGTACATCACATGATCATTATTACAGCTGAAAGAACTGGTTTGATTGCTGTTAGTTCGTTAAAGGTTCTATGGCCAGATACAATTGTACTGTGAGTCATTACAAAATGTAATTTTGTATTAATGTGTTAGTAAGTATGAAGTACACATATAAATTCATTTAAAGGTCATATTGACATTTTTATTTCTAAATAAGTAAGTGCTGTTTCGTTTTTTCCACTTCGTATTTTATGCTCCAGTTATGAGTTCCTACATGACTTCCATGCATCATGTTTATTTTTTTATTTTCTCTTTTCTGCTTTTGCTCTTGGTTTTACTTGGAATATCCCTCTATTTGCTCTCCCGGGTTGTTCCTTCTCAGTTCAGATGCTGTCTTACCTAGGAAATGTTAAGACTCTATACTAGAGCCTAAATTAAGTGCTCTGGTAACAGAGAATATTTCCATCATTGCATGTACTGGAACATGTTTAAATAATCCACCTGTGTTTCCATTTCATCTATCAGCTCCTCAAAGACTGTGACCATTTTAAGCAATGTTGTACCTCAGTGCTTATAAAAAGGCTCATCCATAACAAATTCTCAGGAACTGTTTTATTTTGTTTTGCTTTTTTGTTCTTTGGTTTTAACATCTTTATTGTAAAATAAAATGCAAATACATAAAGCCATCCAAAACAGATTTATAGCTTAATGAATTATATTAAGTTGGACATACTTGTAGTTACCAACCAGGTTACAAAATTATAACGATCCTAGACAGCCCAGAAGTTCTTCCATTTGCCCCATCCCAACCATAAACCCCTCCTTCTCTCCCAAACTAAATTCCAGTGACCACTTTTTTGCTTTTCTTTATATTTTATCAGATAGATTTTTATCTTTAGGTTCTATAGTTTACTTTTACTCATTTTAATTTTATCTGTCTCTTTTAATCTACAGGTTCCCTGTCCATTTATTTATTTTCCTTACAAATTATTTGTTCAAGAACCTGGGCTGTTTGAGTTTCATGCACTCTGGATTTTGCTGATTTTAAACTTATAGTGCAGTTTAACAAATTCTTCTGTTCTTTATTTCCTGTAAATTGGCATCTGGACCTAGAGGCTTGATCATACTCAGATTTGATCCCTTTGGCAGGTTTATAGTTGACGGTGTGTTTGTTCTTCAAAAGGTATATAATTTCTGGTTTTCACACTTTTGTTTGTAATATTCTCAGTCATTGATGCTCAATGCCTAGATTTTTTGATTCATTGCAGGTTGAAAAATGATATTATAATTTTTATTTGATTATTAATTGGAATATTTTAAAAATGCTTTTCTTCACCTGTGTTACCCATTGGTACAATTCATATAAGAAAAGCAAGATAAATGCTCTATTTCTCTTTACCCATTTTCTAGATAATGAATTTGATAATGAATTTTTTATCCTACAAAATTGAATAATTAGATTTTTAAATGGCATTATAGTAGTTCATATTCAAACATCAAATAACTACATATTTAATGTTTACCACTAGTATTTATTTCATGATTCTTGTGTTTTTTGTATTATGTGACGCTTCTTCTCCAGTAGATACTTCAGACAGACCTCATGGGTGCAATATTTCCTGAGGACTTGTATGTTGGTAATAGATATTCTGCGCCCTAGTTCTTGAAATTTAATTTTTCAGGATATACATCTTGGCTTATATTTTCTTTCCTTTACTATACTGATAGCTTACTCTGTTTTCTTCTGCTTTAAAGTTTTCCTGCTAAAAATTCTGATGACAATTTTATTTTATTCCTCTTCTAAATCATTGATCTTTTTCTACAGATGGCCAGATAATTTTCCCATTTTCTTTAAGAGCCAATGACTTTATTAGAATATATTTGGATCCTTGAAATCAATTTGGTGAGAATTGAGTTTTTGAGTTTTCTAGTTCATAAACATAGTATATTATTCTATTTATCTTTGTCTTCTCTATTTCTTTCATCAGTGTTTTGCAGTTTTAGCCTATAGAACTTGCACATATTTTGTTAGAGTTATATCTAAATATTTTATAATGTTTAGTGCTATTGTAAATGGTACTATTTTTAAAATTCAATTTCCAATTTTCACTGGTAATAGATTATGACACAATTAATTATTATATATGGACATTTAATGCATCAATCTTGCTAAACTCACTTGTTAGTTCTCTGAGATTTTTGTAGTTTTTTTGTGGTTTTCCAAATGTGAGCAATCATATATGCAAAAAGAGGTCTTTTTCATATGGATGCTTTTAGTTTTGCTTTTTTTGCGTCATTGCAGTAGCTAAGATCTCCAGTACAATGTAAAGTAGGGATAGTGAAAGCAAACATTCTTGCCTTGCTCCCATTCTGAGAGAAAAACATTCAGTCTTTTACCCATTAAGGATGTTGTTAGTTGTCTTTTTTTTTTGTTTGTTTTTTGGTAATCCTTATCTGGTTAAGGATTATCAAAATCTTTTTTATTCCTAGATTTCTGAGAGTCTTTATCATGGATATATGTTTGATTTTTCTAAATGCTTTTTCTGCACTTATTGAGATTACCATATATTAATATTTTTCCTTTTTAGTTTGTTGAAACAGGGATTACATTGATTTTTGAAGGTTGAACCAGACTTGCATATTTCAGAACAAACTAAACTTGGTCATGATATAATATCATTTTTATACATTGCCAAATACATTTTGCTACTATTTTCTTCAGGATTTTTGTATCTGTGGTTTTGAGAGGTATTGGTCTATAGTTTTCTTTCTTTTAATATGTTTGTCTGCTTTTGGTATCATGGTAATTCTGACTTCATAAAGAAATGGAAAGTGTTCACTCCTCTTTCATTTTGTGAGTTTGTACACAGCTAGTTTTATTCCTTAAATTTTTTGGTAAATTTGCCAATAAAGCATTTGTTTTGGGAGTTATTTCTTGATGATCTTGATAGATTTTAACCATAAATTAAATTCATTTAATAATATAGGATTATTGACATTATCAATTTCTTCTTTAAGGAACTATTGTAGTTTGCATCTCTCAAAGACCCTTTTCATTTCATTTAAGTTATTGTATTTGTGATCATAAAGCTATCCATAATATTCCCTTATTAGTCTCCTATTATCTATAAAATATGTAGTGAATGAGGATGTTCCCTCTTTTATTTCCAACATTGATATTTCTATTCTCTATTTTTCTTGGTCAGTCTGGAATAAAGTTCATTGATTTTACTGATACTTTCAAAAGAACAACTTTTGGTTTCATTGATTTTTTTTTCCTCTTTTTTTTGGTTTAAATGCTTACAGCTTTGTACTCTTATCTTTATTATTTCCTTATTTTTGTTTTCTTAAGCGTAATTTACTTATTTTTCTATTTACTTGAGGAAGAATTTTAGATAACTCAGTTGAGAATTTTTCTTTTCTAATATAAAAATTTATGCTATAAATTTTCCTCTGAGCAATTCTTTAGCTGCATCCCACAAATTTTGAAATTGTATTTTCATTTTAAGTCAATTTTAGCATTTTCTAATTTTCCTTTGGACCACTCCTTTGACACATTAATTATTTAGAAATATTTTTGTTTAATTCCCAAATATTGAGTAATTTTCCTGTGTTTGATTTGCTGGTTCATTCTATAGTGCTCAGAGAACATACTTTAAAAGTAGTTGTATTTTCTTTTTCTTTTTTTTTTTTCTGGTGGTCTATCTTGGTGAATATTTTATATGTACTTGAAAACAATGTGTATATTGCCGTGAGGTAGAGTAACAATGTCAATCACCTCATTTGTTGTGTACTTGTCTATTAATTACTGACAGAGGAGTGTTGAAGTCTCCAACTGTAAATATGCTTTCAGACTTATAGTTATTTGTTTCATGTTATTTGATGCTCTCTTGTTAGATGTGTACACATTATTTTATACCTTCTTATTGAATTGAACCCTTTGTCATTATAGCTTTGAGTTTTGCCTCTAATTTCCCTATTAATTTTTATGTAGAGATTGAAAAACTATCACTACTTTGCCAGATTTCTCAAGAAAGGTTTTAAATGAATAAAATGACTAAGGATATTGTAAACCCATAGGCTGCCTTTATGTGAACTAGAGAAAAGATATTACCTCTCAATGGGCACATATCTGTGGATACATATCTTGGTAAGAAGATAAATCCTTTATGTTAATCAGAAAAAGGTACCTCTTTTTCTCAAGAGTCCCTTTGCCATGCACACAACTTGGTGTGAAGTATCAGGCTGGATTTTTGCCCTGCTCATCCTTAATCTAGTTGCTCTTGTGCTTTAAAGAAACTACACAGCCATACATAACCATATGGCATATTCCTGGTAATTACTCCCACTCAAGATATTGTAAAGAGCATATACTTCAATGCTGTGTTCTCTGTGACAGACCCATAATAGTGCTACATTAAGTATGAAATGAAAAACTAAAAAGTCTTATATGGGATAAAGCGTAAGGTAAAAAATTCCGTGGCCACAAATGAAATAGAAATCCAAGAGAGTGAGACAAATTCATGGGTGTGCTGTACTACCAGCATCTGGTGACAGTCAGGAAGCTACTCCTGCAGGGTCATAAGAAATAAGTGTTCCAAGTGAGACGATAGCTGTGAGCCAGGCTCATTGCATGAATATAGGGGTTTGGTTGGCAGTGCTCCCACCTCCCACCTGTGAAAGAAAATAGAAAAAAAATCTTCCAGTTGCTTTCTGTCTCTACGTGTCACAGGAAATGGTGAGCCTGAGGATATGAGAGGAAATAAGGCAGGATCACCAACAGGATCTGAAACTTATTTGCCCTTGGCTCAGTGACTTGATATCTGTAATACCTATAGTGTCACTGCATGGCAGAAAAGATTACACTTTTATTTTAAGATCTAGTCCTGGTCTGGGGATCTAAGGATGAAATTCTGTGACCTTGCAAGAGTCTACTCCTAGCCTCTTTTATTTGCCTCCAGATGTAGGGTAAAGTAGGCTTTTAGCTTCAGCCTGTTTACTATCTTTCAGCTTTATTTTGGGGACATTTGAGAAATTCTGAGCATGAATGGTATATTAGGAATGATAATGGAATGACATTTATGTTGGACAATACTCTACTTCTTAAGAGATGAATGCTAAAATATTTGGTGTTAAAGAGGCAACACTGTCTGCAACTTCCAGATGATTTAGCAGAAAAACTTATTATCTTTTTGTATCTATCTATCTAATCTATCTATTGTCTTCATCACCATCATCGATCTATCATCTATACAGAGAGAAAGACAAATCTAGATGAAAGGATATAGATTTTTACTATAGTATTCGTGTTTAGATTTAAAATTTTTCAAAATACAATGAATAAAATAACACAAAATAGGACCTGTGAGGTTTGTGGACATACTTCTTTTTGTTCACATTTTCTGGCCATAGCCCTACTTTCCAAGATAATCAGGTTTAAGGCCCCAGTCAATTTAGTAACTTCCTTCTTTTCCTGTTGACTCAGTGACATGAGAAACCAAAAATGACCAGGTGGCAGTCACAACCTCCAGTTTAATGGAATGGTCATTATATCCCCTGGTACAAATATTCTCATTGGCATCTTCTACAGAAGAAAAAGTTTAATGAGAAGAAAAAACACTTTATGAGTGGGTCATTTGGGTTTATGGTTAGAGAAACCCTGGGAGTGGTGTGGTCTGACAATAGGAGGAAAAATAATGTATATCACATGCTGATTTAAAGCCCATATCACGTCTTGAAGGATCAAGCCCTCAAGGTGGTAGCACCCAGACTGCACTATAACCAAATGTTCAGCAGACCATCCAGTGTTTTCTAAGGCCAGCCGTTGGTTGAATAAACTCCACATCAGGATTTTATTGCTTCACTTCTTCTGATGAAAAATGAATTTCTATATCAGAAACCATGTTGCATGGAACACTGAGACCATGAAATAGCAATTAGAAATTCATGGATGGTAGCATTGGCAGGAGCATTGCAAGCACGAAAATCAAATACATAACCTGAGTGTCTGTTTAGTGAAGATAAAGCACTGACATTTCCATGAAGATGTTCAGTGACATAAAACTGCCACTGGCTGATGCTCTACAGGAAAATGGGGCTTGGTGTATCTCTGTTATTTGGCAGGTGAGCTAGTGAACAATGGTTGTAGCCAGATCTTTCTGAGAGAAAATCAATATTTTTATTTCCATGCGTGATCTCCATTTGTACCTCCATGGCAACCATTAGCCCATTGAGCAAGCACTGGGCTGGCTGGGGAACTAGGCAGATTGCCATTAACAGAAGACATTTTGCCATCTGATTGATAAGAGCCTCTACTGCCTCTTACCAATCAGATAAGATTGGATGCCCTTGGCGAGCATTTCACAAGACACAAATATCCTTACACTTTGTGCCCACTCCAAAATTCTATACACAGCATTCTCCAGACTCTGGGTCACCAATCCTCTAATCTTGTTCTTTCCATGTCCTTTGATATCCGCAACAACTGCCAGCCACTCCCCAAGACTATTGATGTAGATCAATCTCTAGACAGCATTTATTCCAGAAGAAGTGAGCTATCAGTTACATATTACTGTTTCTGCTCAAAAGAAATATTTTCCTTCACTGCTATCTTTCAAGGCCACCAGTGAGAAACTGTAATGCTGCAGCTGTCCATCTCTGGCTGGCACCAGCAAATGATCATGGGGGCATGAGGACATGCTGAAAAGCCATAGGTAATGACTGTGGCCAAGGTGTCAATGCAACAGAAGTAAGAGCCTTGTGAATCTATAATACCTGCTTATGCAATATACCTGTGCTTCAAGATCTGCTTGAATTCAACCTTGTAAATACCATTTTCTCTTGATAATGGAGTGCTGTTGTGCACATCCAAATTTATGAGTTGGTATTTCAGATAATATTCAGTTCATAATAAGCATTTTAGTTTACATGATGGTTTAGTATAACATTGTCTGCCATTTATTCTCTGTCAGGCAGAGAAGTATTCCAGGAGATGATGAAAAACTCTTTGAACACCATTGTTTTTGCTGGATCATAAAGGCCTGAGTGAAAGAGTAACTTTCTTTGAAAACTGAACCTATTGCAGAATGTTTTTATTGTTAGGGAACTCTGGATTGAATTGATAACAGGGTCAAAAATCACACTCAAATGTAATACATATTGACTCCAAAATTCATAGAGGTCCACCAAGACTCCTAAAAGTTGAAAGTGCAATGTGCAACAACTTATCTTTAATTATTTTGTTGTGGTAAAATTCATATGACTTGAGATTCACCATTTTAACCATATTAAAGTGTACAATTCAGTGGCATTTAGTGCATTCATGTTGTGCTACCATCAGGACTGTCTAGTTCCAGAACATTTTATCTATCTCAAAGTATTTTCTAATTTTCTTTCTTTTTTTTTAATTTATTTTTTTAATTTCAGAATATCATGGGGGTACAACACTTTGGCCATACACATTGCCCCTGTTCTGCCCGTGTCAGAGCCACAATCGTGGTCATCTCCCAAACTGTGCTCCCCACATCCATTCAGTGAGAGTTTTTCCCATCCCTTCCACCCCCCTCCCGCCCGCCCGCCCTCTGATGAATGTTATTGCCCTGTGTGATGTAAGTGTTCATCAGTTAGTACCAGTTTGATGGTGAGTACCAGTGGTGCTTTTTTTTCCAATCCTGTGACACTTCGCTTCAAAGAATGGGTTCTAGCTCCAACCAGGATAATACCAGATGTGTTAATTCACTGTTGTTCCTTATTGCTGAGTAATACTCCATGGTATACATATACCACATTTTATTGATCCACTCGTGTATTGATGGGCGCCTTGGTTGTTTCCACAACTTTGCAATTGTGAATTGTGCTGCTATGAACATTTGAGAGCAGATATCTTTATTATAAAATGTCTTTTTTTCTTTTGGATAAATACCCAGTAGTGGGATTGCTGGGTCAAATGGTAATTCTACTTTTAATTCTTTGAGGTATCTCCATATTCTTTTCCATAGAGGTTGTACGAATTTGCAGTCCCACCAGCAGTGTATGAGTGTTCCTATCTGTCCACATCCCCGCCAACATTTGTTATTTGGGGATTTTTTGATATGAGCCAATCTCACTGGAGTTAAGTGATATCTCATTGTGGTTTTGATTTGTATTTCCCTGATGATTAGAGAAGTTGAGCACTTTTTTATATGTTTTCTGGCCATTATTCTGTCTTCTTTGGAAAAGTTTCTGTTCATGTCCTTTGCCCATTTTTTAATAGGGTTGTTTGATTTTTTCTTGTTGACTTTCCTAAGTTCTGTATAGATTCTGGTGATTAGCCCTTTATCAGAGGTGTAGCATGCAAATATTTTCTCCCATTCTGTAGGTTGTCTGTTCACTCTAGTGATAGTTTCCTTGGCTGTGCAGAAGCTTTTCAATTTGATCAGGTCCCATGTATTTATTTTGGTTGCTGCTGTGATTGCTTTGGGGGTCTTCTTCATAAGTTCTTTGCCTAGGCCAATGTCCATAAGAGTTTTTCCAACATTTTCTTTTGGAATTCTTATGGTTTCATGTCTTAGGTTTAGATCTGTTATCCATTGTAAATTGATTTTTGTGAGAGGTGAGAGGTGTGGGTCTAGTTTCAGTCTTCTACATATGGCTATCCGGTTTTCCCAGCACCACTTGTTGAATAGGGAATCTTTTCCCCAGTGTACGTTTTTCTGGAATTTGTCAAAGATCAGGTGACTGTATGAGGTTGGTTTTATATTTGGGTTCTCAGTCCTGTTCCATTGGTCTACGTGTCTGTTCTTGTGCCAATACCATGCAGTTTTGGTTACTATAGCCTTGTAGTATAGTTTGAAGTCTGGTAGACAGATGACTCCCAATTTGTTCTTTTTGCTTAAGATTGCTTTGGCTAGACGGGGTCTTCTCTGGTTCCACACGAAGCGTAGAATTATTTTTTCTAGATCGGCAAAAAATGATGTTGGTATTTTGATAGGGATTGCATTGATTCTGTAAATTAATTTAGGTAGCAAAGCCATTTTTACTATGTTGACTCTGCCTATCCAAGAGCATGGTAGGGCTTTCCATCTATTTACATCGTCTGCAATTTCTTTTCTCAGTGTTTCATAATTCTCTCTATATAGGTCTTTGACCTCCTTAGTTAGATATGTTCCTAAATATTTAATTTTCTTTGTTGCTATTGCAAAAGGTATTGCATCTTTAATTTGTTTCTCGGCTTGATTGTTATTAGCATATATGAAGGCTATGGATTTGTGTGTATTAATTTTGTATCCTGAGACTTTGCTGAATTCATTTATCAATTCCAGTAATCTCTTGGTTGAATCTTTGGGGTTTTCTATGTATAATATCATATCGTCTGTGAATAGTGAAAGTTTGACCTCTTCTGCCCCTATCTGGATGCTCCTGATTCCTCTGTCTTGTCTAATTGCTGTGGCCAGGACTTCCAGCACTATTTGATCAATATATTAAGAGTATGTTGTTTAATTTTTATATATTTGTGAATTTTCCAGTTTTCCTTCTGATATTTATTTCTAGTCTCATTCCATTGTGGTATGTAAAGATACTTTGTACTATTTCAATCTTTTTAAATTTATTGAGTTTTGTTTTGTGGTCTCACATGTGGTCTATCCTGGAGAATGTTCCATGTGTACTTGAGAAGAATAAGTATTCTGCTGTTGTTGGGTGAAGTGTTATACATACACATATTTCTGATAGCCCTAATTAGGTTTTACTGTTGTTCACATTCTGCATTTGCTTATTGATCTTTTGTCTAGTTGTTCTATCCTTTATTAAAAGTGGGGTATTCAAGTCTTCAACTATTATTATAGAATTATCTATTTTTCTCTTCAATTCTGTCAATATTTTTCATATACATATATGAAAATACATTTTCATATGGTCACAGTGGGGACCTTGTTTTTAAGTATATGTAAATTTTATAATTGTTTATAATTGTATCTTCTTAATGAATTGACCTTTTAAGCAATATATAAACCTGTCTTTGTCTCTTATAACTACTTTTAACTTGAAGTCTATTTTGTTTGACATTAGTATAATCACCCCAGCTCTCTTTTGCTTACTATTTCCATGAAATTTCTATCTTTCACTCTCAACCTATTTGTGTCTCTGTGTCTAAAGTGCGAATTTTGTAGACAGAATATAATTGGATCATTTAAAAAATTGTTCTTACAATCTCTACTTTTTAACTGGAGTTTAATCTGTATATATTTGAAGTAGTTACATATAAGAACTTACTTCTGCCATTTTTCTATTTGTTTACTGCATATTTTATATCTTTTTTATCTTTCATTTCCTTTATTACTGCCTTGTTTTGTGTTGACCTGATTTTTGTTGTTAACCATTTTTATTCCTTTCTCATTTCCTTTTATTTTTTTAGTTTTCTTCAGAGTGGTTACCCCGGATATTACAAATAGCATACTAAAATTATGACAATCAGGTTTGAATTGATATGAACTTAACTTCAATGCTATACAAAATCCTGCTCCTCTACAGCATTGTATTCTCCAATTTTGGTGTTTTTTTCCACTAATTACATCTGTATACATTGAGTGCCCAATAATGTAGGTTTATAATTATTTTAAGCATTTTTCTTTTAAATCATACGGAAAATAAAAAGTGGAGTCACAAGCTCAAAATACAATAATATTGCCTTTTATATTTTCCCGTGTAGTTACCTTTAATGGAGATCTTTATTTCTTCATGTGGGTTAGTTACCGTTTATTGTCTTTTCATTTCTTGTAGGGCCGGGTCTCCTGGTAACATACTCCCGCAGCTTTTGTTTACCTACAAATTGTCTTAATTTCTCCCTCATTTTTAAAGGAGAGTTTTGCTAGATTTGGAATTCTTGGATAACAGTTTTTTATTTTTGTTTTTTGTTTACTTGTTTTTAATTTCATCTCTTTAAATATGTCATCCCCCTGGCTTCTGTCCTGCATGGTTTCTAATGAGCAATTGGCTGTTAATCTTATTGGGATATAATGAAGGAGACAAAAGAAGAGACATGATGAGTCTCTTCTTTCTTGCTGCTCTCAAGATCCTCTCTTAGTCTTTGCACAGTTATAGTATGTTTTGATGTGAATCTCTCTTCTTCTTTTTTTTTTTTTTAGACAGGGTCCCACTCTGTTGCCTGGGCTACAGAGCAGTGGTGTCACCATAGCTCACTGCAATCTCAAACTCCTGGGCTCAAGCAATCTTCTTGCCTCAGCCTCCCAAATAGCTGGAACTACAGCCATGCACCAACACATCCAGATAATTTTAAAATTTTTTTGTAGAGATGGAGTCTTCCTATTGCCCAGGCTGGTCTTGAACTCTTGGCCTCATGTGTTCCTCCCGCTTCGGCCTTCCAAAGTGCTAGGATTATAGGCATGAGCCACCCACCCAGCCCAAGGTGTGAGTCTCTTTAGGTTTATTTTACTGGTGTTTGTTGAGTTTCATGCATGTGTAGATTTACGTCTTTCGTCTAATTTTGAATGCTTCCAGCCATTATTTTTTCAAATATTCTTTCTATCCTTTTCACTCTCTCTCTTTTCTCTTGGAGACGCCCATGCACATATTGATTTGCTTGACTGTGTCTTATTGGTACCTTAGATCTGTCACTTTTCTTTATTCTTTTTTATTTATACTCCATATACTGGATACTTTCTATTTTCTTATATTCAACTGCTTCTTTCTTCTATGTGTTCAAATCTGCCTTTAAAAACCTCTTGTTCTAGTGATTTTTCCATTTCAGTTTTTGTAATTGTTGGCTCCAGGGTTTCTATTTTGCTTTTGTTTATAATTTTTAATCTCTTTATTGATATTTTCTATTTTGTGAGAAATTCTTCTCCTTTTTTTTTGTCATTGTCTGTGATTTCTCTTAGCTTCTTAAATTTAGGTGTAGTCATGAAACACACCTTAGACAATGCAATGTTAGTAGGAGTTATGTGTGTCACTTCCAGGTGAAAGTCTCTAAGATCCAATGTTCAATAAAAAGGGAAAAACCTCACAGAAGAGTGAATCAAGGTGTGTGGAGAACACTGGACAAAGGAACTAAGTCCAGGGAGCAGAATTGACTTATTTATGGAATATTCTCCTCCTTCAAAGTAGTCAGACTGCAAAATGTCTACACAGTGTATTTCAGAATTTTATGTACCCCAATTTGCTGTTTATACTTTACCTCTATTTTTTAGAAATAATATTAATTTTTGAGGTCATCTTGTTCCTATTCCTCCATTTTATATCAAGAGTGTGTAGGCCAAAATACATGTTTTTTTAGTTCATAGTTATTGTTTTTTTTCCCCTACTCCAGAACAAATGCCATGATATTTAATGGTGGGAACAGGCAACATTCTGATCAAGCAACAGTGCCCTGTAAAGTGTGGGACCCAGGACTAAATGAGCTCTACACCTGAGGGCTTTTCCAGATAAATTGGGGTGCTGGGCAGGTCATAGGTTTTTGAACTCAAGAGGAGCCACTTTTGAATGTAACGTGGATCATCTCCTAATGTAGAAATGACCATGCATCATGCAGAGGTCTTGCTTCTCAAACTTGATGCCGTGACTGGATGGAACTTGTAGGCTGTCTCCTTTCAGTGTATTTTGAAAGCAGGAAGAAGAATGTTTGCCAATTGGAACTGGAAGGTTAGACTGTGGTACTTATTGGGGCTACTCACAATTATATTCCAGGTTTCCTCCTCTGGTGTATATGTTAGGATTGCCTTACCTTTATATGAGTGAAATTATGTGTATCTTTTAGAAGTCACTGCATTATTCACTATCATCTTTTTTCCTACCACAATTTCTGTGAAAGTAAATGTTGAACTGAGCCTCTATCAGACTGATTCTTTCAATGATATGCATTGAATAGTCAGTATAATCAAGAAATAAACTTTTGTGGTGTTAAGACAATGAGGGCTGATTTATTTTTGATCTATTATTTTTTTATTTTAAAGATGTGTTCTTACTATATCGCACAGGCTGGTTTTAAATGACTGGGATTTATTTTTTACTGTGTCTTAAACAAGGTAATATTGTCATTTATACTACCTATGGGTGAAATCTATTCTCCAATGGATACAGCCAAGTAAAGCCCTCAGAAACAGAGAAGGTATAGGAAAGGAGCTGGTAGCAAGTATTGAATTTATTAAAAAACAGAATCAAGAGTAAATACTTGTTGAAAATACAATTTAAAAAGAGAAAAACAAATGTTTGAAATCTTAATAATATAAAAATAAGAACATAACTAACATAAGGAAAAAGAATAGTAAGAGTGTTAATATTTCATAATAGGAAGGGAAATAATAATGTATAAATTAAAACATGTTGCTAAAATGAATAATTATAATATTTAAGATGATATCTTTTGTGCTGATAGAACATTCAAAGTTTGGAAATTTCTTTGTTTTTAATTCAGTTCCTCCTTTGTTAATTTTCAACAAAGTAAAAATAATATTTAAATGTATTACTATAATGGCATATACACTATATTCCAGGTTTTATAAAACCATATTCATCCATTCCTTAATCTATTCACCCATCCATATATTTGCTATCTGTATATCCATCCTTCTATTTGTATATCCTTCTATCTATACACATTAGTGTGGAGATATGCCTGAAATGCTGTTTATAGTAAGGTAACTCTAGTAATTTATATGTAGTAGGATATGTAGTAATATTTTCTTATATATTTTGTAATTTTTTGTATTGAATGCCTTATTTCTATCATTTTTTTCAAAACCATAAAATCTTAAATCTGAAAAAAAGACAAATTTCTCCAACTCAAGTACCTTACATAAGTAACATAAAATCAAAAGTTCCTGTTGTGCTTGAGTTCCCATCAAAGTTCTTCTCTCTTCTCTTCTATAATTTTAACATACTGAGGAAAAAAAAGACTTTGAGGGCAAGTAATTAGATCTGTCGGATAAGGATCAAATCCAGTGTTTTAATGGTTTGAGAGAATACATGGAAATAATATGCAAAGAAGAGGTTGGGGGAGGGGTGTAAACACATATTTGCTTGAAATCACATAATAACTCAGCCCTGGAAAATAACTATTCTCTAAGGCTTCAAGTTCTTTTCACTTCACACCTAATTTCTCAATGAATACAACCATATTTTGAGTCACTGGATTTGGGAAATCGAATTATTACTAGTCTGGTGATTAAATTGCTCTATCCATCTGCTAGTATATTGTCATTATTCTTTGAGCCTTGCTTTATAATAACAGAAAATATCAATCATTTTTATTAAATTCAGGCAGTGATTGTACAAAATCTTTTAGAAAGAAAATGAATGCTTGGACTGGATTTTTTTCTGCTTAAAAGCAAAACCAAATATGAAATGCAATATAATCAAGTTGAAATTGAAGTACATTTTCAGAAATGGTGGTGTCTAATGATGTCTCCAAGTAGCTGCACTTTTCCTTGGATGCTCTTTTGGTTGGAATTGAATCCGGAGAGATTTCTGGCCTAGTGGAAGGCCACACACTGCTAAGGTTGTGATGTTTGTTTAATTAGTGTGACTCAGTCTACTTCCAGAATAATTTTAATGCTTTAGCTGTACTTGTCAAGCTTTTTATTCCCAAGAATCTTGGTTATTTTAGAATAGACTATTTATTCTTGAAGTCACAGAACAATAATTGTGGTTATCCTCTAGAATCAAAGTTATTTTTTTGTCATTTGTATGTATACTAATAAGTTGATATGACTGAAATAAATAAGATATGGTAAAGCTCTATTTGAAACTTATTCTCATTTGCTTGGTGTATCATTTTATTTTAAAATGAAATGAAAAGCAATCTCATTGTATAACCAGCCTTTCCACTTTCTTATCACTATAAACTGAACTAAGCTTTAAGTATTTAAAAAATATTTTCCATTTAGTAAATATTATTTTAATGCCTCCTATGTATATCAAGTGACATGGAGGTGCCACAGATATGTCTTTTCCCTCAGAGCATTTGTATCTAGCAATATTCCTCCACGTAAATAACACAGACATGCTTACTGCAAGCTTCCATAGTATTCTTTATCTTCTTTCAGAGAGTTTATTCACTGTTCATCATATATTTATTTTTTAAATAATTTGTTAAATGTGCAGCTTTATTGCTGGGCTCTACTCAATGTGGATGGGAACAGCATCCCTTTTGTTAATGGCTGTATCACTAGGGTCTAACAGAGTGATTAGCACATCACTGACAATTTATATAGATTCTTGACTGACTCATGCAGATTGTGAGAATTGTTACAGGAGAAGTACAATCTAAAGAAAGGTTATTAAGGAAGTATAAATTACTGTGTGGAATTTGTGCTCATTTGGAAAAGTGCTTCACATTTAGATGCATTGAAATTGGAAGAGAGAAGGGATAGATGAAAAAAGAATAGCACTTTCAATGTTTTGAGGCAATTGAGACGAAATGAATGTTTATGAAATGGTGAATTACTCAGGCCTACTAGAACCCAAGTTAGATGTCAGGAAGGGGTGGGCGGGGGGGATGCAGTAGCACATTAGAAAGAACTCCTGAGTCAGATTAGTAGAATCTGATGAGCAGGACTAAGAAATTTTCTTTTTATTTAATGAAATGTTGAGAAATTTGGGGCAGAATTATATAATTCTGGTTAAATGGCTAAGACGAATGACATTTTAGTTGTATGTTTATTGTCCCAATTTTTTTTTAAACTTTTCTTAAGGGCAGAAATTGTACATTTTAATCTCGGTAATCACAGCAACTTGCATAATTCCTAGCATGTTTTAGGCATTGGGCATATATTTTTGATTATATGCGCATTTGAATTTGTTAAGTGATACTATATTCTGAAAGGTATGAAGTGATTCTTGCTTTGGACTATAGGTAGATAAGAGATAGGTAGCTAAGAAGATAGATATAAAGATAATTTAACGGTCATTGGACTGATAAGTAAAAACAAATATGCACACATGAACGAAAAAACACACAACCAATACGCACACCCAACCATATGCATATACACAGGCATACAAACAGATTACTCACACAAGTACATATTTGCACGTACAAATACGTACATACACAAATACAAACAGACATACACACACATATACTTGTGAGAGACAACAGGTAAAATATTAGACTCATGCTACAGAAAACAGACAAAGCTCACAGGATTACAGGAGGGCAGACAAATAACAGATGGAAGAGGATCTTCAAACAACAAATTAAAGATTAAAGAGTTTAGTCTCCGTGAAGAAGAGAGGGTTCACCCTAAGTAGATTATCACGTTGTAGGCAGATTTCCCAAACTCACGTTGTACATTGCCAAAAACTTAACTGACACATATTAGCTACGCTAGAATCTGAGTCTGAGGATGGGTGGCATATAATATTTACCAAACTTTACAATATCTACTTTTTTTTCCTTTACAAAATCCAAATGCTTGTTTTAAAGAAAATGGAAAAAATACAGAAAAATAAAAGAAATAAAGTACGTTACTACAATCCAAAATTAAATATACTAACATTTTGGGGTTTTTTATCTTTTTTTTTCATTCTAACTTTTAAATCTATAGAGCAGGTGTCTGATCCCGATTTGTGGGGCAGCACTCTCCCAGGTAGACAGCTCGATCGGTCGTGTCCGCTCTGGGTCTCGGGCCTGTCGCGCGGCGCGGGGCAGGAGGGAGGCGGCCCGGGAGGACACGGCGGCCGCGTCCTCGGGGAGGGGGCGCCGGCGAGGCCGAGCCGGAGACGGAGCCCACTGTGGGCTCGAGCCCGGCGCTGATCCCCTCCCGGTCACAGCCGCGGAAGCGTCGTGTCCGACGGCGAGGCCGGGCTGCGCCGGAGCTGGCGGCCCAGGGGAAGCTGCAGGGTCGCAGGCGGAGCCCGCGGCAGCCGCGCCTCGGGGAGGCCCGACCTTCACCTTCTCCTCCACCGAAGAGCGCCAGGAGCCGGTAGCGTCGGCCCGCAGCCCCGGCACCGCCCCGCCGGCAGGGGGGACCCACGCGCTCGCCCCTGATCCCAGGCTCCGGTCGTCCCGCCACGGATCTGTCCAAAAGAACCTATGTAACGTTTGGCGCCATAGCCCTGCTTTTGCTGGGAAAAAATAGACCACCGTACTGGTGAAGCAGTTTGGGCCCCTGGTACCCCTGCGATAGTACTTCCCAAATGGGAATCTAAGGATAAACCAGAGCCATGAAGCTTCAAAGTGAAACATTCCAAGAAGGGACCGAAGTCAAGCGTGAAGTGAATGGTGCTGTTCCCCAGGGGTGACTCTTCCGTCCCGCCTCCCGAGCTGAGCTTGCCAGAGAGCCCGTGGACTTGCAAACCACCACCTCTCTCTCATGAAGAGCAGCGCCTTGTCCTCCCCTTGTCTATCAGCAATACATCTCACCCACCAATACCTTGGCTACCTCCTCAGAGGTTTGATCCACACAAAAAATACACAGGGAAGAACCCACTTCAATAATGAATGCTATTAAACCACAACCTAGGCAAGTCCCGTGTGATAAACGTAAAAACAGTGCTGTTGCTGAGAAAAAGGAAATTAGAGAAGGTAGTAGTGGAAGTGGCTCTTCTAAATATGAAGATGAAAAAAATGGAGACATGAAAGTGTAACTATTGTGAACAAAATACTGAAGAACTGGTCTTTAAGTGGATGGGAAAAACCAAAATGAAAGCCAGAAAAGAAACACTGCGGTTAAGATTTCAAATACTGCTCAGAGTAGTACAAGTTTTTGTTCAGGCAAATACATCAAAAGCTTAGTTAAGTACTAAAAAATCTCCAGACAAAGAACATGGATCATGCAAAAGAAAGTGTTAAAAATTGCCAAGGAAAAGGCACAAAAGGAGCAAAGTGATACCTCTACTTCCAAGAAGGCACATTCGAAAGTCCATCTCACCCTGTGGATATCAGAATCCTAGCTCAGGTTCCCTTTCACTCTGGTTCATTTAAAACCACAAAGGTATAGGAATGAAGAAACTGACTCTTTGGAGACAGGACTTGAGAAAATGTGGAGGGGCAAGGTAGCACTCAACCCCAGTCTCACTGAGTCTTTAACCCCTCAGCAGGTGAGGCCCCTTCAGAAAACCAAGAGTCCCTAAAAAGGCCAGGAAGAGGCCAGCAGTGAGGTACAGGATGCGAATGAAGCGCATGTGCCTGGTGAACAGCGTGAACCACAGACATTGGGCAAAAAGGGCAGCAAAAGCAGTATCTCTGTTCACATGATCCTAAATCAAAAGAAATCTGACTCTTCTAGGGCTTCAGTTTTAGCACTGATAGTGCAGATAATTTGAAATCTTCCAACTCTGAGTGTAGCTCTTTTGAAAGCTTTAATTTTCCTCCAGGCAGTATGTTTTCACCTTCCACCTCCTCCACTTCCTCCTCTTCAAAGGAAGAGAAAAACTCAGTAATTCCTTGAAAATGAAAGTCTTTTTCAAAATCATCTCCAAATGTGTCACACCAGTTGTCAGGACCATATGTGTAGGGGACATTGTTTGGGCCAAGATATATGAGTTCCCTTCGTGCCAGCCTATATTCTTACTATAACTGTGAGCCAGAAGGATAACAGCCTCTTAGTCCTACAGTAGGCCTGTATTTCATGGTTTGGGTTTCCAACAACATTTTGCCTTGTTCTTTTGCAACTCTCTCCCTTTGTAAAAAAGTTCCAGTCACATTTGTGTGAGAAGAGAAAGGGCCTATATTGTGAGGCTATCTCAGAGGCAGCTAAGGCAGCCAAGCAGCTGACCAGTGAAGTGCAGGCTCTGTTGACACGGTTTGAGATGTGAGCATGGACAGTAAGGTAAGCAAGAACAACTGGAAGTCACCACAGATATTCTAGTCTAGTTAGGAATATTTTCCACTAAACAGCATGGCCAAATTGGAGAGACAAATTGCACTCAGTTGCCTGATTTTTTAAAACTTATAGCCATTTTTTGACCGAGAAGCTTATACTGAACAGGCAATCAAATTTTGTCCTAAAGAAGTGAGATTTTAGCAATGTTTTTAATTTTTAAATCTAAAATCATCCCAATGCATAGGAGCCATAGCCTCAACTGAAATTGAACTATTGGACTATTAATTGCCATTTGTACCTAATAGTGTGTGTGTGTATATATATATATAAAATATATATATAAAATATGGCCTGTCACTATGTGACACAGGTTGCATATTTGGGATTACAATAAGGGCTTGTCAGCCGGGGGAATAATGTGAATATTTATTACTTATTTTTAAATTAGTGAACACTTAGCCTTTCTATAGGCATGATGGTGTAAAAGTTTGATACTTAGGTGTTTGACAAACTAAGATGCTTGCTATTCAATTACAGACTGGGGAACTTGCCTGGTATTTGGGATTAAAACTGTCAAGCCTGGATAGTTTTGAGTCATTGCTTTTTTTTGTCCAAAACTTTCAAGCTTCTGGTTTGGGAGTTTAAATAGGTTTGGTTTTGGATATGCAAATAGTTGATTGCTAAATTTGATCAGATTTATCCTGACTGCCTGTTGCTAAATTCTTAGCATATGTTCCAGTAAATTATACTTTGTGAATTAATTATCATAGGTATAATTGTTGCATTTTGAATGTACCTGATTTGATAATTTTTAAAAATATTTTTGTTTAAGGTGTCTGTTTGCAAGTGAGAAAATGAGAAAACATAATTGTGTAATAATTTGAAATAAATTAAAAAAAAAAAAAGAGCAAAATGGCAGACTGGAAGCTGCCGGCACTGGCTGCTCTCAAGGAGAGGATCGAAAGTTGCAGGAAGATGTTCACCTATAGACGGATTGTCTTAGAGAGAGCATCGTGAATCATCAGAAAAACGAATGGAGACACCCAAAGTGAAGGAGAGGGAGGCAGGGTGCTCTCTGCTCAACAAGATCGGAAGATCTCTGGGGAAAACACCCTCACATGGGGCAAGGTCAGGGGAGAGAACCCTGGGGCTCCACACTCCTTCCATGGGCACTGCGACCCGAGATGTGAGGGGACCGCCCTCGCCCCGCCCCTCGACCACGGCAGGCCTCCAGACTGGTCGGGGAGCTGCTTGGAGACTGTGCAGCAGCGTTGTACTGGAGAGCAGGAGTAGCGGGGACGCACTGGCTTCTGATCCCAGGTCACTGCAACTGACGCCGGTTCTGAGCTCTCAGCCCAAGAGCGCCCGGTCTACGCAGGGGTTAGCCCCACTATAGCCACCTCCCGATTGTCCCTGCCAGGCCGGGGAGGGACGGGCAGAGGGGCAGGAACTCTTACACCCATCATTACTGCGTGCCTTGCACCTCCCCCCACCACTGAGGGATCCAAGCAGAGCAGGTGCCCATGGCCCGCAGCATCTATCACTGCCACTGATATACATAGTCATATAGTGGTGTAAAGGACATTGCAAAGTAAGAATGGGGCAGGCTGCGAGGGGGGTGAAGAATAAAAATATACCTGTTGGGGGCAATGTACGCTACTCTGGTGATGGGCACAATGAAAGCCCTGACTTCAGCATTTTGCAATTCATCCACAAAACAATAAAACTTGTACTCCCTTAATCTTTTGAAAAAAATCTAAAACAAAAAAGCTGTAAATAAGATTGACTAGGTTAAAAAAAATTCTATTTCATCAGTTAGTACCAGTTTGACGGTGAGTACCAGTGGTGCTTGTTTTTCCAATCCTGTGACACTTCGCTTCAAAGAATGGGTTCTAGCTCCAACCAGGATAATACCAGATGTGTTAATTCACTATTGTTCCTTATTGCTGAGTAATACTCCATGGTATACATATACCACATTTTATTGATCCAAGAACAGGGGCAATGTGTATGGCCAAAGTGTTGTACCCCCATGATATTCTGAAATTAAAAAAACAAACAAACAAACTCTATTTGTGATAGTTCAACAGATTAATCTGATTTGGTTAGCCATTTGTAACAATATCAGGAAGAGTTATTTACCACTATACTTTCTGAATATGCTAAAAGGATTAACTGAGAGTGACAAAATCAACTTTTAAAAGATATTGTTTTAAATATATTGTTTAATTTAAACATAAATACATACAACTATTTTATAGTGATACATAAAATATTTAAAGTTTGTGTGCTTTCTCTCTGAGAAGGGAGAAATACACTTTCCTCTCTTTATGTCGACTCTGTTTGGGTCTGGGGTAGGGAGGACAGTGGGGTGCTGGAGAGAACACCTGAGTCAGATTATTAGGATCTGATATTCAGGGTAGGTGTGATAGAAGCAGTTTCTCTCAGTTTTTCTTCATCTGAGAAGATCTTGATTTTCTGTCCAGTACTAAAAAATATTTTACTGGCCAGAGAATTCTGAGTTGACAGTTTATTTCTTTCAGTTCTTGGAAAATGTGTCACTTCCTTCTGGCCTCTGTTGTTTCTGATAAGAAATCCACTGTAATTCAAATTATCTTTCCCCTAGAGATAAGGTGTGGGTTCTCTCTCACTGCCTTCAAGATTTTTCCTTGTCTTTATTTTCAGAAGTTTGAATATGATGTGTTTTCTTTGGGTTTATTCTATTGTGGTTTACTCAGTTTCTTGAATATATAGGTTTATTTCTTTTGCCAAATTTGGAAATATTTCTGACATATTTCTTTGAGTACCTTTTCAGCCCCTCTCTTCTTACCCTCTTTTTCTGGAACTCTGAAGGCACACATGTTAGATCTTTCTTATTGTCCCAAAAGTCCGTCTGACTCTGTTCACTTTATATGTTAGTCTATTTTCTCTGCTGTTCACGTTTACTAATTTCTATTTTCTATTTTCAAGTTCACTGATTCTTTTATCTTCTCTCTCCATTTTCTTGTTGAGCCCATCCATTTAGTTTTTTGTTTTTTAATATCAGTCATTATATTTTTCTATTCTTAAATTTCCATCTGGTCCTCTTCATATTTTATATTTCTTTGCTGAGACTGTACATTTTTTTAAATTGGTTTAAGCATGTTTACAATTGTTTATTGAAACAATTTTATGATGGCTGGTATAAAGTCTTTGTCAATTAATTCAAATATCTCTATCTTCTCAGTGTTGTCCTCTATTGATTTTTTTTCCCCATTCAGTTTGAGAACATCCTAGTTCTTGAAGTAACCAGTGACTTTTGATTAAAACTTGATAATTTCTGGTATTATGTTATGTAATTCTAGATATTATTTACACATTTTTTTAACTGTCTTTGACATCACTCTTGTAGGGGACAGAAGGAGAGGAGTATCAGTGATGTCTTCATACTATCAAATGAAAGTAGAATTCTAGGTCCTTTACTCAGCCTAGTGATACATGCTGAGGGGGTTCCTCGTTACTGCTGGGCAGGGATGGGAGTTCTGGCTCGCTGTGAGGCGTCCATTCATACCTTCCTGGCTGGCAGGGCTACCAGTGCCTCTTACTGCTTCCATATTCCTCTACTGACACCGTGGGTGGGGTGACCTCAGTTGCTCTAGGAGGTGCTGAGAGTCCTGACTCTCCACTAAGCTTCTTCAGATATCACCTTAGCATATGGAGGAAGGGATACCTAGTTACCACCAGATGGGGTGGATGTCTAGGTTCTCCTCTCTGCCTTTGCTGATGTGGTTGGGAACTAGGCCACCACTTTTCTTGTGATGTTTGGATTGAGTAGACCAGTTATTGTCTAAAGGTGTCTTTCTAGGCTTCCCATACTGGTTTTATGATTAGAAAGAGTAGGCTTTTGCTGGGACTTATTTTTTGGCCTTAATGTGTTGGGTTGCCAGCTTCTTCAGCTCCAAGTCTGGGACATATGTAGTGAAAAGAGAAAACCCCGGGAACTTGCCATCATATCATCCTTGGGTCCTGATGTTCCTAGCTGTTCTGCCTTCTCTCCATTTCTCAGAGTTTTCATTTGTTTGTTTTTATATAACAGTGCAGGGTTTTCAGTTGTATTATACATAGTGGGAGGAATAGGGAAAAAATATATCTATTCCATTTTCCCAGATGATGGATTTTGATTAAATAGATTTTGAGGAAATGATTTGAGATGATTCATGGAAAATCAGAAGGCTGAAAAGTTACTCAATAATAGTCTTCCAGTTGATTCAAACTGTGTGCAGAGAGATTAGTAACCATTGCCATTCATTTTCATAAAGAAGTATTAAGAAACAGACTGACAGCCATAGATTAGATCACACTAGCAATTACCTGACCAGTTTCTTTAGGAAGAATGTTTTGAATAGTCTTTCTCAGGGCAATTCTTACAAATAGAAAAGGCTTTCATTGGATTCTGCTCAAAGGCATTTGTCATAACATGAAGGAGTCTTTCAAGGTACCTTTCAATTCTTTATTTATATAGATAATAATATGCCTTTTAACATGTTATTAGTGTTAAATAGGCTGAAAGTCTTTTATGTAGGTAACATTTTCTTTCAAAGAAATAGTTTTATTTTATTTATTTACCTATTTATTTATTTATTCATTTATTCATTTGAGACAGGTTTTCACTCTGTCACACAAGCTGGAGTACAGTGGTGCAATCATAGCTCACTGCAGTCTCAAACTCTTGGGCTCAAGTGATCCTCCTGCCTCGGTCTCCTAAAATGCTCGGATCAGAGGCATGAGCCACAGTGCCCATCCCAAAATAATAGTTTTAAAGGCAGCTTGAGTTTATTTTATTTTCTTATTTGTTTCAAAGAGTAAATAGTTCCAGCCCTAGAATAGAAGTGCTTAATCTCCTGAGACTCCTCAGATGAGTAGCCAAAGGGAGAATTGCTTGGCTGCATGAATTTCAACATATTTTTCAGCAAAATCATACATATCCAAATGCAGATTCTGGCAATTTGGGATTTCATGTCAATATGAGGAATTCCCAAGGGAACTCTGAAACTCTCATGGAATGACTGGGTTACAGCAATAAACATAGTAGGCATGGTTTTTCTATGGTCATAACAAAGTATGATATGTGGAACATTTTGTGTAATAAGTAATACAAGTATAATATAAAACAGGAGACTAATTTTATGTAACTATTTAAGTGTACCATATGTGATAAAATATAGCCAAATTGTAATTATTTCTACAAAAATATACATAAATTCCAACATTTAAAAAGCATATGATCTGTATTGTGAACTTTGAGGCTATACATGTGATATGTATTGCAATGAAGTGTCCAGTTTATTATATATAATTGATTATGAAAAAATATTTAAATGTTCTGTGAAAGAATAATTGACTTTTTTATGTGGAGACACCAGTCATACAAAAAAATATTTCCAAGAACTATGTTCTGCCATGTTAAGCTAAGTATTTGTATTGTTTAATCCAGTTGTTGAGAATCCTAGTCTCATGAACCCAGTTCCAATCCTTTGGTGCTGGTATTCCACCTTGGCCTGCTGCTGTACTCCACAGTTACGGATTATACCCTTCTCTGGGACTGTTCCCTGGAAAATGCAGCCTGTGAACACCAGATGAGAAAACCTACTTGAATAACTGGGAAATCTAAAGTATTTATCTTTTGATATTGAATTAGTAATATTAATTTTCTTTACTATAGAGAAAATTGAAATAATTAAATGGAGCAGATGAGACATGTCTAAGTGGTAAATACAACAAGAAAATTAATAAAGTCACTGGTCATGATTTGTTAGGGGCATTTGCTCCCAGGACATATCCTTTTGTGTGAGATACTGTTTGCTTAAATCAGTATCCAAAATTATAATATTATCCTTCTTAAGATCTTCCAGTACCAACATGTACATTTCATTTTTCTTAGTCATCTTGGCCTTAACTACACAGTATATTAATATTTATTGAGCACATGTAATATGCAAGACACTACACTATTTACTGGAAGACCTATAGGGATAAGGAACACACAGAACCTGGTTTCAAGAATTCCAATAAGTGATCCTACAAACCACATCCTTCTAAAGAGATAGCTGCCCACCCTGGTGTACACTGCTCTCTCATTCTAAACACAAAATCAAAGGAACCAGGAAAAATGGAAATCTGTCAGCACCAAGAGAAGAGGCTACACCATAGCTGAGGTCTGGGTAAAGAAGCTGTTATGAGACTGATGGGGCTGAACCACACTGATTCCCTTATAATGAAGTCTAAACCAGGAAACTTGTGTGTTAATAGTTCCAGTGGCCTCAGGGGATTCCTATGTAGGGAATCCTACATCCCTGGAGAGATGGTCTCCTAGGCTTAGATGATATTGAGCCTTGATTGTGTAAGGTCATTGTGCCTGAGAATCTGTTACTATAGCCCCTTTCCAAGTGAATAAATGTGCAAGGGAGAATCGCAAACATAACTTGGAAGTAAAAAGGAAAAAAAGGAAAAAGTAAAGGGGAAGGACACAAACTGTGGCCTTTCTCCTGACCAGTAGAAACTCAGAGGAAATGTTTTGGTGAAATCTTAGAAGTATTAAGGTCTCCCCAAGGCTTTTTCTTCAACAAACATTCAACTTCCCTAGTTTCCTCTTCAACCTGTGATCACAACAAATTTCTCCATCAACTCTATGTGTAAACCACAGTCACATATTATTTATTCTCCCAATAAATCCCTTAATTACTTACTGCCCAACCCTGTTGTTTAGGGTTTTTATGAGGGTTCCATTACATAGGCATGATTGATGAAATCATTGGTCATTGGTTATTGACTCAATCAACAACCCTTCTCCCCTCCCCAGAGTTCAGGGCGTGGTGCTGAAAGTCCCAATCCCCCCAGCAGTCAGCACTCATCCTTCAAGAGTCACTTCATTAGTATAAGCTCAGATATGGTTGAAAGAAGCTTAATATATAACAAAAGACACGCCACTGACCCCCATCACTCAGGAAATTCCAAAGGTTTTAGGAGCTCTGTGTTAGGAACCAGGGATGAAGACCAAATATATATTTCTTATTATATCACAATATTATAGATCTCTTTGTTGGTTTTCTGATTAGACATATTTCCTACTGAAAGGTAAAATAAAAGCATTTTAAAGAATTTTAGTGTAATTTGAAGTTTTGCAATACTTCTTCTTTGCACACTGCTTCCTCTATTATTAACATCTTGTACTGGTGTGGTACATTTGTTACATTGATGACCCAATATTATACATTATCATTAACTAATGACAGTAGTTTAACATTGTTTCTTTCTTTGTGTTCTATAGTTCTATGCTTTTTGACAAATGCATAATGCCATGACCGTTAAAATATCATACAGAATAGTTTCCCTGCTCTAAAAATCCCCTGTCCTTCATCTATTTATTCATCCCTCCTCCCACTCCACCTGAACCCCTGCCAACCATTGATCTATTTACTGTCTCTATAGTATTGTCTTATCCAGAATGTCATATAGTTGGAGTCACACAGTATGTAGCCTTGCAGACTGGTTTTGTTCACTTAGCAAAATGCATTTAAGTTTCCTCCATGTCTTTTTGTGGCTTGATAGTGCATTTCTTTTTATCACTGAATAATATTCCATTGTACGGATGTACCACAGCTTGTTTATTCATTCACCCCTTGGAAGACATCTTGGGTGTTTTCAGTTTGAGTGATTATGAATAAAGCTTCTATAAACATATTTTCTACATGATCTAAGATTTCACTGTTGTTCTTATTTTCCTGCAGATCTCTATCCCACCACCCTCTATACATCACTCTAGTAAAAATACTTTTCTTGATAGGCCTCCTTCTCCTCATTAATCAGGGACTTCCTCCTTTCTTGGGCAAGATTTTGTTTCCTGTGTTTGTGATGAATAATTTTATGTCTCAACTTGACTGGATCATGGATTGCCCACATAATTGGCTAAACATTTTTTCTGGGTATATCTATGAGGGTGTTTCTGGAAGATATGAGCATTTGAATTAGTGGACTGAGCAAAGCAGATTTCTCTTCCCATTGGGGATTGGTACAGGCACCACCCACTGAGGGGCTGAATGGAACAAAATGGCAGAAGAAAGGAGAATTCCCTCAATCTCTGTCTGACTGCTAGCTGGGACATCAGTCTTCTCCTGTCCTTTGACTGGAACTTACACCACTGGCCTCTTGTTCTTAAAATTACACCACTAGCTTTCCTGGGTCTCCAGCTTGCAGAAGGCAGGTCACGGGACTTAGTCTCCATGGTCAATTCCTTATAATAAATCTCTTTCTATACTATTTATATATCTACTCTATGTTTATATCTATCTATCTACCTATATTTATATCTATATATCAGGGTTCTGTTTCTCTGGAGAACCCTGACTAATACAGTGTTCTTTCCTTTCTTTTCTTTGTTTTTTAGGAGTATATCTTCCAGTAGCTTCTTAAGAAAGCTTTTATGGCAAATACATTTTTTTGAATAAATACCTGAAAATATCTTTATTCTACTCTCACATTAAATTGCTAGTTTATCTGGGTAATATTTAGCTAGCGACCTCTTTTTATTTATATCTGACTTGTAATATTGCTGTTGAGAATTGTACTGTTGTTCATGTACCTGATTTTTGTGGTCTCTTATTTTTCCTCTTTGTGAGTTTTTAGGATATCTCCTAATAACTGGTGTTTTGAAATATGTAAACAATAGATCTTGTTTGGGTTCATTTATTGAAATAACTTTCAATGAGAGCTCAGAATAATCTAATAGGATTTCTGGGGAAAATGTTATATTCTTCCTTTGATAATTTCTTCCCGTTTTTCTTCTTTCTTTATTTTTTTATTTGTGTAACTTGAAACTCAGAGTACCTGGGCTGATTCTCTAATTTCAAAACTTTTTATTTTCTAATTGTTTACAACTTTTTCTTTTTAACACTTTTTAGGATTTTGTGAACCCTTTCAGTTTGCTTTTCAAATTTTGGCTAGCATAATTTTAATTACCAAAAGTCATAATTACATCTAACTGTTTTATTTTATAGCTCTCAATTCTTGTTTAATGGATTCTCTCTCTTTTTTTTTTTTTTTTTGGTCTCTATAAGGTATTTAACAATTGTTTTACTTATCCTTTTTCTCTCTGCTTAGCAAAGTCCTTGTATCATCTGAGTTTCTGTTTTTCTGTTTATTTTTATCTTTTCTTTAATCTTTGGGCCTTTCCTCACCTATATGGTGATTTTGGACTATCTATGTATAATGAAGTATGCAACAAGTTAATGTGGATTGGAAGCTCTGTGCATGTGAGAAGGGTTTGTTAACTACTGGGATTTGCCTTGGGGTGATCTGGTGGGAAGGTATTTTTCCCACTGGAGTGCCCCTCAAGTGTGTTTGTGTGTGTGTGTGTGTGTGTGTGGTGTTGTGTTGCTTTCAATATCTGCAGATAAACATTATTTAACTTTATACCAAGAAGGTTGAATCATTTTTTGTGATGATTCTGATAGCAGGTGGGGAAGAAAATTGTAGAGTCTAGTATTTAAAATGCAAACTTTTTATTATTATATTTTTCACTTTGAGACCTGGGCCACCCCTTCCTCTCCTTTATTTGTCCGCTGCCTAAGTCTCAGGAGTGAAAGGAAATGCACACACATACACACACACACATGGTGAAAAGGGGCTGAAAGCTCAGACTTTTCTTGAAGCCAATTTTTCTACCAATCTCTTTATATTCTGTTTTCTGTGGACCTTGTACCTGAGTCTATCTGCAGTCTATATACATTTGCTCACTGCTCTTCAGTATCTTTTCCAAACATCTTCATCAAAACTTCCTCTATGCTGTTAATTCACTTACTATTCAATTTGTTTTTTGTGTTCAAAAAATTTTTGTAATCTCTTGTCTATTGTCTCTTCTTATACCTTTTTTTGTCTTTGTTAGTTTAAACATTCAAAAATTACTTTACTTATTTTAGTGAAGATTGAGGGGTAAAAGAATAAGCACTTATAGCCCAACAACAATATTTAACTCAAAATAAAAGAATCTTTTTGGTCCTCTTTTTCTGAAGTCCTTTCGTGGTCCTCATCATTATCTTTCTCCGGATGAAACCCCTCCCGTTAAGTAAAGTTAAACATCATCTTTGTCAATAAACTGCATAATAATATGAACTGCTTTAAATTGAATAATGACTGTTTTGACAATGAATGAATTCAACTGAATGCTATCATGAGACAGCATTTGGTGTAATTATTTAATTAATGGAAATGAAGTATTGCAATATTGAGGAACTTGAATACATGTTGATGGATACTCTGGCTAAGAACCGTGGCTCAAAGCCAGCTCAGGGCAGTTCACATTTTCAAATAATGAAATGATGAATTTTCATTGCTTTTTTCCTTTTTCCTTCTCCAGGCTTTGCATCTTGATGGAAGCAAAGACATCTGTCTTTTCCCAGATAGCAAGAACTTTGGTTGCTGTGGCAACATATTGACTGAGGAACTTAAAATAAAGGTGGCTCATTTCCAAATCATTTTTTTTTCTTTTTCTTCACAAAAAAGGCACACACGGGCAAGAAAGCTCTACTGTAGTCTTTATAATCAATAAACCTGTTGTTTGCTAAAGGATTACATCCCAAACTTGCATGTTAAGCAGGTGAGAAAGTGTACGTTTGGCTTTCATATACTTTTAAAACATACAACAGAGTACTACCTCATTTTTAATGTTTACCTTCCTTGCTTCCTTCCTTCCTTTCTTTCTTCCTTCCATCCTTCCTTTCTCTCTAATTTTTTAAGTTGTGATAGTAGGGACCTGGGTTGGTATAGAGGGAGGAGGGGCGAAGGCAGTGAAAGAACCTCTTCAAAAGCTTTTGCTAAAGCAGAGCCTGGTTGCTAGGGCTTGAAAAGATTGTTATTTGCAGCTAACACAAAGTTATTCCAAAATGCACTCAGCTTTAGAAGCAAACAAGTTCCAAACTTTTAAGAGAGGCATGGATTGAATCTTTCAACATATAAAAATGATCTTTGACACTTTGTGATGCACATATATTTGCACATTAAATTTCCTGAAATTCCAGGGGGAGGGGAGGGGAATTAGTTTCCTTAAATTAACTCACACATTTCAAAACACCTGAATTGTCCAAATATTTATTTTGAAAAATTTATTTTCTTATGAGTCTTGTAGTAAAGTTGCATTCATCAAAAACAAATCATCATGACAGGAAAACAAATGTGTGATTCTACTTTAGTTTTATTTATTGACTTTCTTCCAAATGTAGAGTCTTGTAATTTGTTTATTTTCTATTTGTTTGACAAATTTATATAAAGTAAGTGATATTTGGTGGATGAGTCAGAAATTTGAACTTTTAAAAATAAGTTATTTAAGTTAATTATATAATTACTCCAAATTTTGCTACAGGACTGGGCAGGGGTAATTTACATGAAATTGGTAATTTTAACATCACAATAAATTCAGTAAGGAAAGGAAACAAAAGTTATGTTATCTCTATTAATTGTTGGCTGTATGATTTGAGACAGATATTCAGTTTTCAAAGCTATTTAGTGGCCCAGAATAATATAATTAAACAATTTTTGTGAGAACATAGAGATTTAATAACTGGCATTTTGTAGTAACGATCAAGTGTTAATGCAGAGAAAACATAATTTTAATCTTTCTCTTTTTCATCTTTCTGATAAGGATATAGGCAGTCATGGTGCAGTAAAGAACTTATGCTACTTGGTTAGGGATTTTTAAGTTAGGGAAGAATGGAGATATAGTCTCTCCTCATGCATGAGAATCATGGAACACTGAACTCACACGTTTCATCTCAAAACTTTATAAATATTTTTTTCCAAGAAGCCCCTTATGAGTACAAATGATAACAAAAAAGAAAATTTTCTCCAGGCAAAGCTTAATGATTATAGGAAGAAGATGCTTGTATAAACCACTGATTCTCTCAGATGTTTCTACCATGAACGAGTTAAGTACAAATCCCTCAAGAACAAGGATCTCTGGTGACTAATGGTAAAGAGAACATTTGTAATGATTTTCAGAACCTGGAAGAATAATTGACTGGATATCTCTGTTTTGCTTTCTTGTCTATAATTGCCTCATATGCCCTTCATCCCCCGCTATGTTCTACCCCACAGGCCCACCATCTTTGTTCCCCTCTATAGGTCTATGACATTCAGCATATCTAGCTTTATTTCTTTCATATTTACCTCACTCTACAAATTTCCTCTTAATTTTATAATTATCCTTCTTGATTCTCTATGTTATTAGATCAGGGACCAAGCCAGTAAAGTGAGTTGTCTGAAAGATACCAGGGAAATAAGTCAGCAAAACTCATTCACTGAGATGTGTGGGAGGGAATGTATCTATATTGACTAGGGTTCCAGAAGGTCAGAGGCATTTACAAAGTGCTGAACTCATTCTGTTAGGAAAATTTTGAATGCTGACTACTGTGCTAAGCATTATGTCCTTCACTCAACAATTCACCCAATGGAGGACCAGCTGGCATTTTAATGGTAAGCATGTTGCCAAGTTTCTGTACGTAGTAAGTAAAGAAGTAAGATAGTGCAAAGGAATCATGTAATTTTCCCCCAAGTAGACAGGATGTTAAGAGGCATGTTCGTTGAAATAGATTTCACAGAGTTAATGTCCTCTCTATCCATGGAATTATCCAGGGGAGTCAGTCAGCCAGATAAACAGATTCTAAATTCAATGTTCAGTTGGGGGGTCAAGGAAACACAAAATACGGGATTTACCTGTTCATTTATTTTGATTTGCAAATACTAAATATTTATAAGGCATTGAAGCAATGCTGTAAAGGATTGAAAAATGAACAAAACCGTTTATTAAAGGACCTAAACTCTAGTAGCATTGGCATTGGCCGTTTTACCAGCCAATCAGTCTCAGAGTGTGGTGGAAACATTGGCTGGAAGGATATACTGATGCTCTGAAGACTTCAGGAGATACCAGAGAAGACATCATCATTTCCCCTCTAAATCCTCCTGGGACCATTGGGAATGGTAATTGATCAGGACTACATCCAAGTATGTCAATTCCAAATAGTTCTGCCATTTGAAATTCCCCTAGATGTTTTTGATGTTCCAAGAAGCTTTATATAGAAAGAAACTCTTACATACTTGTTTTTAACTGTAATAGACACACAGGGAGTAGAAAAAAAGAAAGACATCCACCTGACAAGAAAATTGACAAAATCAAACCAGTTAATCTATGAGTAAATTATGTCACAGAAAAATTATTTTCACATCAAGTCACATCCTCATTTTTAGTGTTCTCTTATAGTTAGGTTATTTGTATGGTTTTAAAAATTGGCACTATTTCCAAGAGAGTTATTTTTTAAAATATTGTTACCTGAGAGATATTTTGCCCTCTAGAGTGCAAGTTCCTTAAGAACAGTGATTCTATTCTCCTCCACTTTTTGCTTTGTGTATTTCCAGCACTTACCATGGTATTTAATATAACTTAGATGTGATTATTAAGTGATGAAATGCCTCGAGAACATGTGAGGAATATTTCAATATAAGGATATTATGTGTTTGATTGTTCTTGATTTTATTCAATTTTTCCAATAGGTAATAAAGATATGTATATGACTTTCAGTGTCGATGTGCATGCACACACACATATTTGGGATCATGTAGAAATCAGAAAACATGCCATTCATCAAGAACCTGGCAAGTTACCCTAACAAACTGAAAATAGAATTGGAATAGAAATACCAAGACAGGGGACAACTAAAAGCCTAAGCATATATGACAGGTGATGTACAAACTTTTCTGTATTTATTTGCTATATTGGTTTAAAAATCAATATATACAAGGAATATAAAAATAAAAATAGGGGAAGTCTCCCTCCTACCCTGGTATACCATTCATTAATTAGTACCAGCCTAAAGCAGGAAACATTTTTCATTAGTTTCTTGTGTTTCTTTCAATAATTTATGTAAATTCAAGCAAGTATAAATAAAATTTATATCCATCTCATAATATCATACTATACACAGTTTTATTTTTTCACTTACTATTTCTCCAAATTAGTATATCCTTTTATATGTAACATGGTATGTTCCAGTGGCTTAGTCTTAGTGGTATGTGGCTGTATCATAATTTATTTACAAATTCTGTATTGATGAATATTTATTTTCAGACATTTGCCTTTATAAGACATTCCATAACTAATACATTTTTACATATATATCATTTTGCAAGTTTATATGTGGGTTTGTAGATATACAGAATCCCCTAAAACAGATTACTGAGTTAAAGGTTTTGATGAATATTATTAAATTTACACAGCCATATGTGAGAAAGCCAACCAAATCTTGGAAGACAAAACAATTTATGATCTAGAAGGCCAGTGAAGAGTGATAGGAAATTCAGCTCTCACAATTCAGGTGTGGAGAGGAGCTGTCTGTGCACTCAAGTCTCTTTTTGGTAAAAGTAGGGGAGACTTCTTTTATTCTCTGTTGTCCATTTCTAGGGACATTGTGTTCAACAAAATTATGTGTTACTAACCCCAACATCAAGTAAGTAGGTAAATATGATACCTTTCTGAGAACATCTGATAGGTTCCTTAAAGGACTACATAATATGAAATTGTCTCAAGCTTTGAGGGGAGACAAATCTTTTCTATACTTCTGATTTTTAATTTACCCCTTTCTGACCCCAGGCTTCAAAGAAAATGAAGTTATTTACATACTTTCTTTTTGCTGAGAACTTAAAATAACCACCATGAGTCTTAGGTGCAGCTTTCAGTTTTCACAAAAATGCTTATTTTGGCTGGTTGTTTTAGAGACTGAGTTGCCTAACCAAAGGGTTCAAACCCACATATTGATTTGGTAAGCATTTCTCTAATTCTTCATTTGGGTATAGTGTTGAAAATACACACATACCCACATGCATACACACACACACATATTGGGAGGCATGTAGAAATCAGAAAATATGGCAGTCATTAAGGAAAATACCTGGTAATACTAACAAAATGAAAATAGAATCAGAATAGAAATATTAAGATAGAGGACAACTAAGAGATTAAGTGTCATGACTGGTGATGCATAAAATTTCCTATATCTCTATCTATCTAACTAACAAACTAATATCATGTAATTAAAAATTTTGAATAATCTCAATCATGTCCATAAATTAATAGTGGTGAGGTTACAATGGTATGAAGTAGAATAAAGATATTTAGACAATCTTCTCAAAATGAGTTATAAAAACAGAAAATAGTCAATTAAAACATTTTGGTGAGGGCTATTACAGTTTTCTGGTCAGGTCTTGGTATCAGGACATGCTGTCTTCATAAAAGAAGTTGGACAGTATCCCTACTCTTTTATTTTTTAGAAGAATTTACATGAAATTGGTGACATCTATTTCTTAAATATTTGGTGAATTTCACCAATTAAACTATATAGCACTGGAGCTTTCTTTGTGATTTTATTTATAATTATGAATTTAAATCTTTAAATAAACATGGAATAATCAGAAATTCTCTTTCTTCTTGCCTCAATTTAATTATGTTGCTCAAGAAATTAACTATTTTTTCTGTTTTCAGAATTATTGGCACAAAATTTTTCATAATATACTCATTTTATACTTTTATTGTCTTTGTGATATAGACAACACTGCTTCTTTTCTTACTGACATTGATAATTTGCTTTCTAGTCTCTTTTTAAAAAAATAAGTCTAGCTAGTGGTTTATAAATTTTATTAATTTTATAAAAATAAGCAACTTTTTTGGCTTTGTCTGCTTTTATATTGCTAACCTGTTTTTTATTCCATTGACTTCTAATCTTACCTTTGTTTTAATTTCTTGTGCTTTCTTAAAAGTTCATTTGCTTTTCTGTTTCCAGATTCTTTCTTTAACAACTTATATAAAATAAATTATATCAATAGTTAAAAATAAAAATAAAATAAGAAAAAAGATTAGACAATTCCATAGTTAAATGTTTTAAGAAACCTTCAAGGGCATGATAAAGAGACTAAAAAAGGGGCAAGTATTCATATATAAAGTTTTTGATGATATAACTTTTATCCCCAGATCAGAAAAATATAGTGTGATGGAAGAAATTATTAACTATTATTAGTATCAGTTATGCATAGAGATTCAAAAGTCATAATAAAAGTTACAACTAGAATCCAACAATGTATTAAAATGTAATAAGACTAGGTTGTGTCAATAGCAGTGAAGAAATGATAGCTTTGCATTTAAAAAAATTACAATGTACTTCACATTAACAAAACAAAATTAAAAATGTAATATTCTCCAAAATATTGAGAAAAATTCAATATGTATTCGCACTATTATTACTGCTATTAATAATAAAAAATGGCAGTTTAATCTAAGAATAAAGCCTGCATCCTTATACTGAATAAGCATAAAATAAATATCTACTGTAAAAATTATATTTCCTGCAGAAATATTGGAAACTTCTATCTAAAGTAAATAACACAATAAAGAAGTTTTTGTCACTGCTTTCTCTCATAATAATAGTAGAGTTACAAACTAAGACAATCAGAGAATACTAAAATATAAAAACTATACAAAGGTAATACAAATTACATTTCTCAAGAGGACACAATTATCTATTTTTTTAAAAAGCCTAGATAATAATCTACCAATTTTTATTACAGTAATGCTAGTAATATATAACAGATGTCTTAGTTTTCGTCTCTAAACAGCAGAGCCTGCAGCAAGGATTAAAGTCAGGAATCAGTTTATTTAGAAGCTGCAATCCAAGATCAGTGAAGGGAGACGAGGAGAGATGAGAAGGAACGGATGTACGTTGCGTTGCTGTGCTGGCGGCTGCTTCCCAATCTGCTCCAGAGACATGGAAAGTCCCTCAGCAGACATGTGGTATATGGGAATTCTCTGGAAGAGTTGCAAAAAGTGGTTCATGGAAGGGAAAACTGAGGAGGGAATTACCTGCTCTACTCTTTCTTGTACCACGTTTCTTATTGGTCCAAGTTCACCCCCTGAGGAACTAGCTCCCCTTCACTTCAGAGGTTGGTAGTCTACTCACATGGAAGCTACTTGTGAAGCCAGATAACACACATGGTATTGCTCTATTTCCTGGAGTCTGGAAGCAGAGAAGCAGTTTGCCAGTGCCGAGGTGCTAATCAGTAGAGAGAAAGAAGACATTCAAAGGAATCTGATAAAGCCCATAAGACTCTTATTCTATATGTTTGATCACTGTAAATACAAACAATTAAGCTTGCAAGCTTTTCAGTGATTACCCAATGATTAGCAAATCTATCCAAGTAATTCCTTTCAAGAACAAATTAAATTAAATCAGTATGTCCACATCTTTTGAAACTGAAAAAAGATTTGGAAAAACTCAGGAGCCTTTCCTAATTAAAAATAAGAAGACCAAGTAAAATACAATAAAAAGAAGTTATGTAAATATTATGTTAAGACTACTGCAAATCAATAGTAATTAACATAATAAATATTAATATTACAAAACAAGCTCTACAAATTGTTTTTGAAGTTTAATCTAATAATATAAGAAAATAGAGTAATTATTAGAAATAAAGATTGTCTTTAATTTGGTGTGTTGTTGTATATCTAGAAAAACCTCTTACAAAATATTTTAAAATTCATAAGAAGAAAAGCTGCTAATTATATTAAAATTTATAAGAAATTTAAATATCATAGCAGAATATATAAAAATATATACAAACCAATAACCTTTCTCTATGGAGGTAATAATTAGTTAGCAATAAAAAAGGAAAAATAAAATTAAGGCTACCACAGTAAGAGCTAACAGTTATATGGAATGAGATGCTGTTCAGTATGTCCAGGACATGGGGGCAAAACTAATTACTGCCAAAAAAGGGAAATTATTTTCCAACAATCCTGTTAAGATGAAAATTGTTGCATTTATTTAGATTTCATTTACATTGTTACACCTAAATAACTTCTTCATTAAAATGAATGCATATATTTAATTTCTTGAAGTTCTTTTTTTATAACTTTAAATGTAACATCATTTAAAATGGCTTTGGATCCTAGAACACATCTTAGATATGTGCTTTCTGTTGATCTGTGTTAACGCACAGATACTGCAAAGCAATCCTGCAGTTGGGCGTGGGGAGGAAAAGTAGAGGAATGACTTCATTGGTCTTTGTGAAAAATGAATGTCTTCAATATGATGTTTTTAGGTAAATTTTTAGTTGAATTTTATGGACCAGAAAAAGCCTAGACATTTTTATAATATTTGTTGTTGATTAAACAGAGATTGGAACAGTTGACATAATAGCCACAAAGGCAATTAATTAATAAAGTTAGTAAATTAATACTGCTAGAAAACAGATCCATACTTCTTTTAGGGTCTGTTTAGGCATTACTATATTCTACTTCCACCCCTCCCAAATATCTGAATGTTTTTCACATTCTTCAATGAGGAAACAATAGAATACCAGAATTCTGGACCATGGAGCATAGAAAAAAAAAAAAGGACTATTTTAGAATGAAAAAAATTAAGGGCACATATTCAGAGGTTTACAGCATAATCCCTATAAATGATTAATTTTGAACAGAACGGCACCCTGAAGCCCCTAGGGAATGATAGGCTTTATCCCACCAGCAACACAATCATTTGAGTATTTCTCTCATCACCTCCATTAGAAAAAAAAGGATAAGGCATGCAAATTAATATTGTTGTTACCTAAAACATATAGAGTAGTTTATATTTCACACAGAAAGCCCAAATAATCACAGAATTCATTTTTACAAAAATAATTTATTTGTAATCATAACAAAAATAATTATTGATGCTTTACTCTATGCCAGTTGCCACACTAAGCACTTTTCAAAAATGATCTCATTTTAATTCTTTTAGTGATCCAAGATGTTATTATGTCATTTTATAGATGAGAATATTGGGACTTACGGAAGTTACCAAAGTGTAAACAATTAGGAAGTGGTGGAAACAAGATTCAAATCTAGACCTAACTCCAAAGTTTAAGTTCTATATGGCCATGCAATCCTGCCTTTTCCATTGAAAACTGTTGACTGTGGAGAATTTAACTCAATTCATTTGTTTATGTAGTGAAAAGTTAACATTTTGGATAAATTGAAATGTTTAATATTGATGGGAATTGGCTGGAAACAGATTGATCGCCTGCCGGAAATAGTCCAACAAGCTGAATTGTTTGTATCAGCCTCTAAAACTGAAAAATGGTCCATTTTTTAAAAGACCTATATTTTGGAAATATAAAAAATATATTATGCCAATTCTGTTAGTTATAGTTAATTAAAATTAAAACTAAATTCAAAACTACATAGAAATAATCTGCCAAATTAATACAACAACTTCTTGATACTTTTCTCTACTGAGTGTAGTAAAACCAAAGTATTTAGCTCATTTCATTAGTGTCGTCTAAGTTGCATTTACACGATAACTTTGGGTTGAAAGTGAAACTCATGTATTTCGCCCTATGTAAATCAAACTATAAATTTAGAAAATAAATTATTCACTTTTCATTTTAGTTACATTTGTCATGAAAGGGAAATGATACATGGATAACTTTTTTAAAACCAACTTTTTTGATAATTTGTTATCCTGTGAACACTACCATACTCAGGAGAACATCCATCTTCCCATGCAATAGAAAACTCAAAGCCAAAGGGAAGAGAGAAAAAGTAATTTATAACCCTGTAGCTGCAGCTGCAGGCTGATGTGGCCTCATTAATGCACTTCTGAATATCTGATTTTTAAAGTAATTCTAACGTGCTTTGTATACTGTGAATATATGTGAGAAATTGATTCAGGTAGCGCCAAATTCAAACTTCATGATAAGGCATATAGATTAAGGATAATGGCTATTACTTCTTTGAAAAACTATTACAACAAAAGAAAAGACATTATGTTTTTGGTGCAAATTAGCTACTTGGACATCACAATTTATTTTCACCAACTGATATTTATGCTTTTGTGCCACTTTGTATAGGGCATTGTACTATATTCACCAAGGTTCAAATCTTGATTTTGTGAGTTTTTTTTAGTGTAAATGACATATTATGAAAAGATAATTATGAATTATAGATTTCTGATATTTTAAAGCTACCTTTGCAATTGAATATATTCTATTCCTCTCTGAATCTATTACATTTGAAGCCCTTTAAATAGTTCTATGCTTTTCTTTTATTTATTTCTTCATTGCAGTACCTGAGAAATGATAATAACCAAATCTAAGCTATTTTGCATTCCAAGCACAAATTAAATGAATGTATAATTATGAAATAAATTTATCCCTATGTTTCAAACACATAGACCTGAATAGAAGCTTCTAAAAATTTTAATGTATCTTTTATTTTAGGAATATTATTATGACTAAATTTCCAGGCTCATGTGTTTAAGTTTTATTACTTAATATTTTGTTGTCTTTCCTCTCTGCAGCTGCACTCTAAATTAATGTGTTAGTTTATGGGTTTATAAATCCAATGATGAAAAGAACTGGATTTTTTTATCATTTGCTTTACGCCAGTAGTTCTCAACCAGAGGTGATTTTTTCACCAAGACAATAGCTGGTAATGTCTGGGGACATCGTTAGTTGTCACTAAAATTGAGGTGAGGGGAGAGATGTTACTGATATGACAGAGGACTGGGAAGCTGCTAAATTTCCTACAGTGTGCAGAGCAGTCCCCTACATCAAATAATGATTCTATTCAAATGTTAACAGTGTCACTGTCGAGAAACCTGCTGTATCTAATAGCCTTGTAAACAGTATGATTTTTAGCTTTACAATTTAGTAAAACGATGAGGTAAATTTAATCTCTTTCTCATCAGTGGCATGATGAGGAATGATATGAACCTCAAAAGTCAACGGGGCTCTTGCATGGGGGTGGAAAATAGATAAGTGAAGATAAAACATGTGTAGTGTGAGTACAATAAGTTGGAATCAAGACTTTCAGGTGCTCTTTAGAATATAATCTTGGCTGAAAGCTAAGAGCATAATTCTAATAGTTGCAATGCCATGGCGTGTGGAGTATATGAGAATGAACAGTGTCCGCTTGAGAGGCGTGTATGTTCAACAAGGTCTTAACATTTTCTCAGGAAAGTGAGGGTTTGATCAAGTCGAGGAGGGGAGGAGATATGGACATGATGAAAAGGGGGAGCAACAGAATAAAGCTACTTAAAATGGAAGTAGGCTTGGAGAGAGCAGAATGGCTATTGTTGAGAGAGAGGTCCTCCACAGAGGGAGAATCAGGAGGACATATAGCTTGTTTGGGACAGCCTTCCTGTGCAGATCAGAGTGAAACCCCAAAGACTAAAGAGGTTTCACTATTTCATAACTTCATAATGCCATTCAGATAGAGAAAATAAATTACTTGGATCATTAGCCTCGTAAGTGATACTACTAGCTTTTAAAAATTAGCTAAATGTTCTAATTGATGAATTCTGCTCAGTGTGGTGGATGACAGTAAATGAAGGGCATTTTGGCAAGTGGCCCAGCATGAAAGAGATAAAGGGCATAGTTGTGTTGATTGTGTCTGACAATATGAAAGATTCAATGCAAATGCATCTTGTTCCTTAATACATTTCTTGCACTGGTTGGCTTCACAAATTTTACACCACTGAGGGATGTAGAGCAGCTTGAGGATACTGGGGAGCCTAAGATTTTTGGATATTATTTAAAACAACGAACGCCTTGATGAGATGGAGGAAAATGTTTATTGGGTAGAATATCCCTGAATGGTGAAGGAGAATTTTAGACGTTTACCTGTTGCTGGCATCACCCAGGCCTTTGATGGTGGGCAGTGGGGTTGAGGGGGCAGTCCAGCTTTAGGAATTGAATCGGAGGCAGGGAAGAAAAAGGAACAGGGAGGATTTCAGCATGGGGAAGTCAGATTTCATAGCTCCACTCTCAGAAAGGAAAGGGAAGGGTACTTAAATTTAGGAAAAGAGTAAGATTTCTGTAGCACACACTGAGTACTACATTCTGAATCAGATTACCAATGAGGAGGAGCAGCCCTGAAACACCTCCTCATGCCGCCAGAATGTTGGGCAGGAATGAGCCTTCAAGTGGCACTAAAGGGGTGGACTCAAGTTTGAGGGAACATAAACAGAGGTAGGGTGGAGGAGAAGGGACCGATGCCTTTTGAATGCCAGCTGTGTGCTGGACACTATCCTAGGCACTTTTTGCCTGCTATCCCATTAATGAGATACACTTTTTAAAGGGATATTTATGAGAAAACCAAGAAGCAGTAAATTCCATGGTTTACATGTCTAGCTTGCAGAAAAACTGGGAAAGAAACTTATGTGCCTGGGAAAATAAGGCAAAGACTGACAATTTCTACAGCATTTGAAGATTTATTCAGCTTTAAAATGCTTCTGACAAGCCTGCTCATCTTTTTTTCCCCTTATTCAAGATTTCTATTCATATGGATTACTTCATAGACTACCCATTACCTGGATATTTGGTTCCTCTTTTTCCCTTTGTGATTAATTCTTGGTATTTCTCTAGAGTTCTTATTAGAGGCATCACACGGATGTCTCCAAGCGGTTAGGTGATGTGTGGTTTGTGTTAGCACCCTTATGAAATATGTCTCAGATCAACATTCTTCACACTTTCAGATATTTTCTAAGACAAAATATTGGTTGTCTCAACACAATTGAAAATGAAGCACACTTAATTTTCTGTTTAAATATTTATTTTAAGGTGACTTAATCATATAAAACTGTTTCTGCAGTCATTTGGAAAACAAACAAACAAAAAGACAGAAAACATACATGTTGCAGGGAAGACATATTAGAGCCATAAAGTATTAAAAGCTGTGATATAAAATTTTTTAGTTTCAGAGTAAGCATAGTATTGTATATGGGTAACTACTCAAGCTAAGGGACAAATGGATAATCTTATTCCATGTAAGTGTATTCTTTTGATAAGAAACTAAATGTGTGCTATAGGGTTTATGTTAAAATACATAACAATTTATTCACATCAGAAAGAAAATTGCAATTATTTTAATAATGTAAACACAAAATCTCCAAGATGAGCTAACAATCTGGAGTAGTTTTAAAGAACACTCATTATCTGTCCGCCATATTGTGTAAGTTGTTAACATAATAGTTGTTGCAGGAATACAATTGTATTACAATGTTTATGACTCATTTACTCTTGGGAAAATCTTTCCAAGGTACAAAGTTATACGCAGAAGAGATTAGCTTCATGTCTTAGTCTGTTCAGGTTCAGGCTGCTATAACAAAAAAAATGTAATTTCCAGTTCCAAAATGGCAGTGTAGATGCAAGATGGTTTTACTCTCCTCACAGAAAATAAAAAACAAATATATAGTGCTGAGATTTTCACCAGCAATAACACAGAGCTCAAATAAGAGGATGAGACAGTTCCCAGGGCAAAAGAGAATTGGAAAAACTCTGAGCAGATGGTAGGAGAAATGGACTTCTACATCCACAATGCTCCTCCTCAAATTCTGCCCCGCACCAAGTGGGCAAAATATCTCCCCCCATTCACGGTTTCTACACAGGAAAAAGTGAAATTGATGTGGTTAATCAGCTTTCCCACCTTCTTGGGTTCCCTGCCAGGGGTCTTGTCCTCGCCTTAACCCATAGGAAGCATTATGACTGCCCAAAGGGAGGGCTATTGCTGAGGAGAGGCAGAGACAAATGGGGAAGGTGGGACTACTGTCTTCAGCACTGGTTCTTTAACTTGGCCAAAGGAGTTGCCAAATCAGAGTGGCTGTTTATCTCCATACTGTAGGAGGTATGTTCTGCAGGTATCTGGGGCACAAACCCCTAATCAGCCTTTCTGCACTGCCAGGATAATTTTTTTGCAACCTCTCCTATTCAAGATAGGAAGTGCTCCAACCTATGCTAAAGCCAAGGAGAACCTGGGCTTAAGGCACCACCTAGAGCTGAAAAGGAAGCAGCAACCTAGTGGCAAAGGTTTGCTAAGCAAATATATTCAATAAAAACCAAAACAAGCTGCACAGAAAAAAACTGGAATAAATAGCTAGTCTTTCAATGCAAAGACATAACCTCACATGTCATAACCTAACACGGCAGAAGGGGAGGAGAGATATCTGTGGACTCTCTTTTATAAGGGCACTAATCCCATTCATGAGGGCTCTGCCATTGTGACCTAGTTACCCCTCAGAGACCCCATCTGCTAATACTGTCATCTTGAGGGTTAAGATTTTAACATATGCATTTTGAGAAACACAAATTTTCGGTCTATTGCCCTTTAGGATATTGTTTTTACTCTACAAGGACCAGGCAGATAATGTAATGTCTGAGATGGGCTGGGTTTTAGGGACTTTGTAGACAGAGATGGGAACTGTGGTGAAGTAAAAGCACATGCCCTGCTAAAGGCGGCACCATTTACTCAATTCCTATTGACTGCTGCAATGTATGAATAGAGAACCAGTGTGATATAGATATCTGATTTTTCAAGCAAGGTCATAGCTTGGTTTTTTTAATGTGAAATCTTCTTATTTTTTTAAAGTTGGTTGTAATTAAAACTAAGTATATATTTCCCATTTTACTTTTTCTTCTATATAAGAAATAAGTATTTCTAAGATGTAAAATTTTATAACATCTTTCCAGTGGAGGCCAGATAAGTTCCTGTTGGACCAGCTTCCCATTGATGGGACTATAAACACTAGACAAGATATTTTAAAAATTATCCAAAGGTGTAAAGAGTGGATAAAAGCAAGGAGGTACTATGGAAGAGTTCATACTCGGAAGAAATAATGGCATGAAGTGAGTTTCCCAATTTTCAAATGTCTTTGGCTGATGTCAGGCTGGAGTTTCTGCAGTACAGAGCGGTTATTTAAGCCTTTGTGTTTTGGAAAGTTTTTTTCTGTTTAAGGATTTTTCTTTTCAAGGAAGGGCAGGGTGGGATGCCTGTAGTGGATCCAGAAAGTCCTCTTGCATAAGAATTTGGAAGAGAAAAAGAGATTTAATGCTCTACTAAGGTCATTATTTTGCTTGCACAGGTGTGTAAAAGATAGAAAAAAAATGAACATAATTCTATTAAAAACTAATTTTATTATTTAAGTGAATAAAATAAACACTTGCAAATCACTGTATGCCATACTGTGCTCTAATTGGTTTACAAATATTAATTCATCCTAATAAGTCACTAAATTATTTTAATAACACTATGATGTAGGCACTCTCATATACACATTTTATATGTGAAGATACAAAAGCATAGAGAGGTTAAATAACTTTCTTCAGGTCTTACAACTAGAAAGTGGCAGAGCCTCTTTGGCTCCATTATGAATAGATGATATAGTCAAATAATACTACCCCCCCCAATTTCTTATATAATATATTGAGCCTTATGAAGCCATGGAAATATTTCAGTATAAACTCTATGAGTAGATTCCTCTTTACTCAAAACTTTGATTAGACAAGGTCCTTTACTTCTTGGCTTTAAGACCACTCAATTTAGGAGGCACATGACATTGTTAAAGAAAAAAATATTCAACTGTACTTGTTAAAACATGGTAGGGGAGACTTTATTCAGGACCATGGTGATAAGTACAGGGATCACTACAACAGGGTATTCTAGTTAGGGACAGAGATTGGGATCAACTCCCAATACAGTGTGGGCAAGTAGGAATTTATAGCCCAAGGAGCAGTATAGGGGTCAGTGGTTGGAAAATTACTAAGAGGAAACATCAGGGATAGGGGCACTCTGGCTAAACTCACCTCACAGGATTCATGCTGAAGACAGGCCAGAATGATTAGACATCACCTGGGGGGTGGTGGAAGATGAGGAACTTGGTAAGATATCGGGGGTGATCAGATATCGAGGATGGGGGGTTCTTACTAAACTGACTTAGTAGGGTTCTTTGCTAAAACTGGATTTTACAAGAAGTTCACAGATGGGCCTAGGAGAAGGTTCAGAAGCCTGACTAAAGTTTGGTCAAGGAAACACTCTTTGTCAACATGTAATTAGAATTCCAGGCTCTTTTCTATATGTCCTTTCACAAACACACTCTGCATTCCCTTCACATACTCTCATCGCTTTATGCCCAGCTCAGACCAGTGACCGGCCTGGGCAGGAGCTGGGGCTGGGCTTACTGCTGAGGGCCACGTGGTCTCTGCTCCCCTCCACAGCTCAGGCAGGCACTTACCTAACACATGGGCAAGCAGAGCCCTCGCTTTCCTCTTTCATCTTAGAGCTTTCCAGCCTGTCAGGAGCTCTCCTTTTTGTTAGCCTTGAGAATTTCCTGTATGTCTTTATTTGCAAGTCCCTTTCTGAGAGAGATTCTCTCCCCACCTCTTCTTGCCTCTTATCTTTCCCTTTTTATTTTTACTTTTCATCTTGTTCCTCACGATCCTTCACACAGGGACTCAAAGTTTTCCCCACCACTTGGTCCGTTACCAACTTTTCTGTCTTCAGCAATACACTTTAGGTCTTGGGACTACTTAGTTGAACTGCTTTACTTTATATTTATAGATCCCCACTTGCCCCGGTCCCTACCGGTGAGAAAAGTAGAGTTTGTTTTTGCAAAGGGTTGATGTTTCATAACCTCCTTGGTAATACAAGATTTATGTCAAAGACTTTAACTCATACAAAGTCTATGTTTTCTTGGCAGGAAAAAAATGAATAAAATAACAAAAAGGTACCTTATCCCTCCTAATAAATACAACATAAAAGACCATGTAGTTAATTACAACAAAATTATACTGAGAGAGAGAGAGAAACTTCAGACCAATTCTGCATTTAAATTATAGAATAACCTTAAGGAAAATTAACCTGAATTTTTGAATGCCTGCAGTCTAATGAGAAAAAGGTTTGCCACCTTTTAAAATTTTCCATGTAGTCTCACCTTTTATATATTTTTAAAACTAAAATACCTCTGGATAAAAATACATATACGTTCTATTTATATAAAGGATTTTTCCCTTTAATCAATTCTTATAATCAACAATGATAGGGAAGTCAGGTATAATTTTCTCTTGGTTATTGCACTCAGATACTCATGCAAAAATAGTAAAATGTTTTATTTTTTTCCTTTATTGAAATTGGTGGTTTACATCATAGAAAGAGGCCCACATGAATATTTGTTTTAAAATTAGGACCATATTCTCAATTCACTACACAATAAAGGGATTATACATTTAAAAGAACTATATGCAATCAAGAAGAAATTTTAATTAATCACAAATAGAACTGGCCCAATGGAAATAATTTGACCCGACAGTTTGAGGTTTGATCAGCACAACACAGAGATTAAGAAGACTTTTGACCTGAACAGAGTCACAGTTGGTTCAGTCTGGAACTTTAGAAAAGGAAAGCTAATGGGTTCAAATCACACAATGTCATTGTTTTCCATGATGCTACCATCCCATTAGCAGCCAGTGAGAAACTTGCTTACTTTCTGTAGAAACCATCCGGTAGAATATATAGCTCTGGTCCACAATGAAACAGCAGAGATTACGCCACAGCAAACTATAATCTTTCTCTCATGTTTTCTATGTGTAAAACACTGAGCCACCTTCTTTGAAGCACTAATTGACTGTCGGTATCAATTAGTGGCCTGATTGCTTTCTAGCTTACATTTATGTCTCCACAGTAACCAAATTGGTATTTGGGGGAGAATGGGGATACTTACTGGAAAGTACTTAAATATGTACAATATAAAAGGATAACTGAGATTTTGGAAAAGCTAGCTAGGAGAGCAGGGTTCAGCAATTCATATTTTTCAACAGCAACTTTGTGGTTGAAAGCTGAAAGCTTTACTAAAATGGAATCCTTTATTAAAGTAAAAACATTAACATATAATTATATGGATTATACAGCAAGAGTACAAAAAATTTAAACAAATAGAAGCATTAAGAGTAGAAGACTCCAATGATGAGTTTAAGAATCCTGTCATAAGAAGAATGGATAATGGAAGAGGAGATACAATAAAAGACAGACTACGTAGAGGGGAGAACTTGACTTTAATGTCAGAGAAACCTGAGTTTTCTTCTTGCTTGCCACTTGTAATGTGGCATGACTTTCAGAGCTGTGTAAACCCTTTGAGCCCCATTTTCTCAAATGTTAAGTGGGGATACTGGTATTACCTTTACAGGTTTATTGGGGGAATTAAAAAAGCAAAACCATGTGAAAGACTATGAATCATTCCTGGTCCATAGTAGGTGCTCAGTAAATAAAAGGTATTATTATCATCATGATTTCAGGGCCTGGGAAAGAGAAAATGAAAGTGTAACATTATACCTAACGCCTAATATTGAAAACAAACAAAAAACTCTATCACTTTGAAAAAATGATATACTTATTCTATGTCACTTTGAATAGCTGAACTAAATCCAATTTATTGGATTTATTGAAGTTATGATGAGAAAACTTAATTCCAAGTAAGTAATTTTCTAACAATTGGAATGGAATGGAATCTGAAATCAACCTGATTGTAGATAACCACCTATCAAGATTGTTAGAGATAGGATGATGCCTAAATTGAGATAAAATGGGCCTAGGGTTTCCATTAGCCAAAATATTTTATAATTACAGTATTTCCTACAAAGTCAAGAGAAATCTACAGATAAGCAGATTCCTGACAACATTGTTATGGGATAAATGCCAATAATTAGAAATGTAACAGCAATATAGCAATGACAGAAAACTTATAGAAATCTATAAGAACTGAAGTTAATATAGCACAGTAAATAGAGATGAAAATATTTTTGATGCATACTATTATAATTTGACATTCTCAAATTGTATAATATAAATATTAAGGAATAGTAGCAATTAAAAATCTTTCAGCCATCAGAAAGATGAACAAATAACAATTCCACCTAGAGATTATATAGTTTCCAGATTTCAAAAATGGAAAGATTAATGTTTACTGGAAGCAAATCGTGACCCTTGAATATTGGTCAATAACAATTTTCATACTTTTATGTCATTAGAGTTTTGAAAAGTGTAGTTCTTTGGAAAATCTGTAAATGACTTAATAGTATCTTTTTCTAGTGAATACAAGAAGAATATATAATCATTACATTCACCCTATGATCAGTCAAGAACATTTGTGACAAGCCTATTTAATAAAAATTTACACAATCGGAAACAAGATGTTTCTTATCCTGTTGATAGGAAACAACCATAGGGTATCAGTGTGGTTTATTTCTTCTCTTTAGAGATCTGAACAGTTCACTTCAGTATTCTGAAATTAAGCACACCATTTCATATTGTTACTGAAAGCTCTGCACTTGCCCCCGAGACAGCATCAGAAGAACAAGGACAAGTGGTCTGAAGAGAAAGAAAGACAAGTTTATTACTTTGCCAGCAAAGGAGGAAAAAATGTCAGACTCTCATCTCCAAAACCAAATTTCTTGTCCATAAGCAGAAATACAAAGCTTTTAAAGGGAGGGCCCTCAGTTCCAGGCTATTGATTCTAAAGATTCTAATCCTCCCATCTCTGCCCATCTCTGCTGAAGACAAAGCCTGTGAACTCTACCCACCTGGGAGGCCCAGGCAGGGCCTGGGATGGCTGAGCTATCTCCTATAACACAAAGAACAGAAGACATACCCCTGCCCCTCCAGACCCCCTGCCCGAGAGGCAGGGATGCAGGCCAGGCCGCAGTTCCCAAAAAGAGTGGGAGAAGTTTTAAATAGACAAAAAATAATTTTGCTGTTTTTTTTTTTTTTCAGGCCATTCCGTCAGTTACAATATAACAAATGCACAAGTAAAAATGTTCCATGATCCATCAACTGAATCATTGGAGATGATTATGAAAGCAAGAGGTGGCCTGGTTGAAAGTACAAGACTAACTAGTAAGAAACATGGGGTCTAGTCATGATTCTGGCACTAATCAGGTATGACTTTGAGAAAACCACCTAAACTCTTTGATTTCAATTTCTTCATTCATAAAATTATAGCATTGGACTGGACAATTCATAAAGTCCTCTTAGATTAGAAATTTTTCTAAATTTTAAAATGATAAATCTCGTATTATAATTTATTATCCTATCTAGGATCAATTGTCACTAATTGCAATATGTTGGTAGAGAGGTAATTTATTGGAATCCGTACTGAAAATTAATTTCCAACTTCAAAAATGTTATGTTGTTTTTTCCTGTTGGACCTATAGATGCTAATTTGATGTTTGGGGATCAGAACGTGGAAAAACTATTCCTCTTTGGGAATGAAAACCTTATATTTCTACAACTCAGATACTTCAGTTAGAAAATTGCTGAAGCCATATCTTGACTCTGATTTCCTTGGGTATGCCAATAGGAGAAAAATGATTCATTGAGCAAGGTGGCAGTGTCTTTTCCCCAGGAGTGCTAGAAAGCAGCATTGTATTTACTATGTGACGTCTCTGAAGCCCCCTTTTAAATATAGAGCTTTCTGGGTTCCCTAAATTTAAGGTCAACATTACTCATTTAAACAATTCCAGATCTCATAAGAGTTTCCAAAATACAAAAATTCTTCTGGGAGAAGATAAATTTTTTTTCAACATAATTTAAACATTACCTCTATGTTTAAGATTGTGATATATTGATTTCCTCATAGCACATTTTTATCTATGGGTTAAAGAATCATTGAGAGAAGGTACTCTTAAATAAGGAGAAAATAAATAACAATACATATTAAGAGTATGGAAAAACTTATTAGTACTTTATGGTTGGAAGATATCTCTTTCCAAAGTTTGGGCTTAAATTTTTTTTTTTGGTATTTTCTGATTTCTTCTAGTTTAGAATTATTTGAGCTATTCTTCACAAGGTTTCTTCTACAAGATTCACCCAATGCAGATGAGTAACAACAATTTGTTTAGAATGTTGTCACATGTCCAAGCCCAAACCAATTACAGGTTAAAACAAGGAAAAAAGTGGTATTAGTTTGCTTTACTCCCTAGAACTGGAAATATTCTCACTGTTTATGAAGACTCTGGCCTTGCCAGAGAAGGAAGATAACTGAATAAAATTAGAAGAAAATAAGGTGGGAAGAGTTCTTCAGTAGATTTGTTTCTCAGTTGTGCAAACCAGAGAAAGAAAGCCTGTGGCCTAATTGGTATAAGCAAAGAGCATTATCATCATTCATCTCCAATTCTGAAAACAAGATACACCTTCAATAAAGAAAACTATCCTCTAGACCTGTGCTTCCCAAATTAGTTCTGCAATTACAAAGGGAGTATGATTCACTGAAGCTTAGATGAAATCTTCTTATTTCATAGGATATTGTGAGCCAATTATGCCATTGTTGTTTATAGTCTTTAACTGCATAGTATATCCTCTCAGGAGCCCAATGCATATGGTTTTTCTGTAATCAATACAATTACAATCCAGAGAACAATTTAATCCAATTTTAATCATTCCTGATGCCTAGAATGTGATTTATTTTACTTATGCAAAATAAAACATAAAGAATATAAAGCTTCAAATATCTTTAACAAAGGAAGGATATGCGGTTAATCTTAACAAAAATTAACATATACCACTATTATTTTCTGAATTTTATGAAGAGTGTTAGGTAATGATTAACTAAAAGTTTGGCTGACACTACTTGATAAAAATCTAGTGCAAATATTTGAACTATTTGGTAACATTAATAGTAGAGTGTCCTATTTAGAGGGTTTTATAAGCCAAACTAGGGCCAGGTGCTTTACTTGACTATGCTCAATTTCTCAGCCTCTGGTTGTATACTTCTATAATGCACTGTAATTGGCTAGAAAGGTTAATAATTTAGATAATCAATATTGTTTAGTAAAGTTGATCTTTAAAAAGGACTAAATAAAACTTACATTGCATTTACTTGCATTTTAATAATGTGAAAACACATTCATATATAACATCTCAAAATATATTGGAAGTGAAAGGAAAGATAGAAACAATGGTTTAGTATCTGGCACATAGAAGCCATAAATTGTCTGAACAAGATATCTGAACCTCATTTTTATGAAATTGTAGCAGGTGCTTTTGACACATCATGTCATACCCTTAGGCCCACTCATGATTTGAACTGCAGCTGTGTTAGAAAATTCCATGTTCACTGATAGCATCCCACATCAAGTACCCATTACATGTTTCTCTAATTTTCTGCCTCAAGTCCTTCTTAGGAGTCTGCTCAGCCCATGTGGAAATGCAGCCTGAAAGTCTGGAGGGATAATTCTCTGAAGTATTCTATATGTTGCTCAGCAGGTGGGCTGTAAAAATAATCTGTATTGTCCTTTCTCCTGAACCTGTCTCACTCTCCCTGTTCACTCACTTTTTCTCCCTGGGATCATTTCTTCATAAAATACCTGCTTGTTTCAGGCTACATTTTTCGGGAAACTCAGACTAATATGGAAGCTCTTTGAAACCTGTTATATAATATTTGTTATTTAATCATTTATTCATTAAACATTTATTGAGCACCTATTATGCACCAGACCCTGAGGTAAGTGCTGGAAATACAAAGAGAAAATGATAATTTCCTGTGACATCAGGTAGAACACAGCCCAAAAGGAAAACATGACCCTAATTAGGTGAAATCATATTTTAGGGCTATGTTAGACCCTATAAGGTAAAATGGAGATGCATGGGGTGGAAGGGCTTTGTCTATTAAGGGGGAACATTTTTGTGTCATGAAGACTACATAATAGAAATTGAGGCTCAAATTAATATAATTTGCTAGGATGTGGAACAGAAGAAGGGTAGAAAAAGAAGTCAGAGAAAAGTTAGAATAAAAAAGAGTCTTACATAATTGTCCCAGGAACTTCAAGGGATTTTCTAAGAGTAATGGGAGAAACTAGAAAGGCAATTTGGAGATAGATCATCAAATACTTTATTTCTGGGTTTGTTGGATGAATGTAAATAAGTAAATAATGGGTTCTGTGATCCTAAATTATTTTAACTAAAGACAAACATTTATGTTCAATTTATGTGTCAAACCTGTTTACTTAGTTTTATTTTGTAATGGAATGAAATAAAATAAAGAGCTATTTTTGAAACGCAATTTATTTTGCATTCTGGATGGGTTAGGGGAGCTGCAGTAAGGACTCCAGAGCAGGCACTTTAATGAGCTTGTTTTATATGCACTATATATCACATGAGCATTCTCTGGAGACAGCTATGAATACAAAGGGAAAACAAATCTACCCTTTATGACAATGTAAAATGCCTATCTACCTTTCTGAGCAAGAATATTCTTAGAGGTTTGTGTGTCTTCTGGAGAAATGTCATTTTTACCTTAATTTGACTATGATGCCTTGGAGAAAAGTTCCTTGGAGGTGTATCTGTATGTGTGTGGGTGTGTTAGTGTGTGTGTATGTTTGTGTGTGTGTGTCCAAGAGGAGACAGTGAGGTCTGTAGACAATGGGAGATATGAGAAAACATCTTTAGCACACAGTGGTAGAGGGACCTCCAAAGGGAGGCCACGTTACAGTCCCACACTCACAAACCTCGGTCACCCTGTGTTATCATTTCAGACTTCAGTACTCAAACTTTGGAAGTTGTACTGCTGTGTATTTCTGAGATACTTTCATTTTCCTGGATGAAGAAAGGGTTGTCCATCCTATGCTAAAGCCATCTCTGTAATGCATGGAGTATCCTGAAGGGTTAGGAAGTTTTAACGATGAAGAATTGATAGCAGGAAGATTAGAGCAGAGTTCAAGACAGGAAAGCAAGGATAAAGAAGGGGCAGAGCACTCTGGGTAGGGTGTGAAAATGCAGAAGATGTGCTTAGTACAAGCGTGGACCACTGTGAAAAGCAAGAAGTGACAGATGACTGCCAAGTTATGTGAAGCTCCTTTGATTTGTGGTTACAATGACTGCTTTCATTATCATATGTTCTTTTGTCTTAGTTTGATTAGATGATGAATTAGACAATTATTAGATGAGAATTCTTAGCATAGTGCCTGACATATAGTAGCTGTTCATTATACATTAGTGGTATGTAGATCTGGCTTAGTTATTGATAAAAAATTTATTATTTCTATGTGTAAGAAATAGCCCAAAATATCTTTATGCACTTAGCAGATGGATCTCTGCATTCTTTGTGTCACTCTGTGTCTCTGAAGCCACAGTGTGGAGTCTCATGGCTGCTCATAAAGTGCTAACAGACTTGTATCCAGGAAGTCTTTGTCCTTTTGCACTCAACACATGAGACCATGATATCAAATGGATAAATCATTCTTACAAAATTTCAGATATAGAACATTCTTCATTCAAACTTACATATTTTCTTACAGTCGTTTTGGGCAGAGATAATTCTCTTTCACCTCTTTAAATGACTAGGGAATGAGATATTATATTCTGTTTAGAATGATTAACATAATTCAAAGTTGTGGAATTGTTTATGGGATGAAAATAAGTAAATTTTACACGGATTGTTCATATGTAATATTCCTTAAATTCTGCAAGCAAACCACTAAAGCACAGTTGAGTGAAAACACATTTCAATACTTGCTTAATTCTTTACTGTTGTGAAACCTTAATCTTATATGGTCTCAATTATCTCCTGTCTAAAATAAAGTTGTTAATATCTAACTCAGAGGGATAATTCAATAATATAAGGAAACTGTCTTGAAATAGTCATTTAGTAAATGATGCTGTATTCTAACTTCCATTTTTGTTTAATAATTTATTTAATAAAATTGTATCTTTTTAATTATATAATATTTGCCAATTTTCTTCTACTATGCTAAGTATAATGTGAATATCAAGATACATAAGATTTTTATATTTAATAAGATCTACTCTTTTGTATTGCCAAAATTATCTTCAATTCTTCTATTCCTTGACTTATTCAACAGACTACACTACAGCACTGAAATTTATAAATAGATACAATAAAGCCAGAATAAGAAGATAAAGGTGAATATTGTTAGAATGAGAAATATATTTTATAGAATCAAAATTTATGCACTATAATTCTAAAAGTCATTCTTTTTGAACAAAAGATAGCAAATATTCATGATTTGTCCCATGCTATATTCTAGACTTGCTAAGGTAGATAATTTGGATATATAATTTGTCTATTGTTGATTATATTCTTTGTTTTGGCATTTCATAAGTGGAAATTTGATAAATTTAAATGGTACTTGAATATGACTTTGGTAATGGATTGACATTTTACGTCAAGACTTGATTGAGTAGGTGATAATTCAACACCTACATACACGATACTGCATTAAACACTGAGGAAGATATTAAAAAACAAGTCTAAGACATTTAATAAGCAAATATCAATGTTGAAAGGAAAGATACTAGGTTTGCAGAAATGTGGACATTTGTAATCATATATGTATTTAGCATAATTTTTGCTTCCACCAATCTGATTTTCTTTTCTTTTATGTTCTAGGGGTAGGATCTGTTAAGGCCAATACACAAACTCATTCCAAATAGGGAAATTTATTAGGCTCCAGTTTTCTGGAGCAGGAAAGCCACACATTTCAGAAAAAAGATCACTTCTTCAGAGATCCCATAGAAGTTGGAAACAATGATGCTATTTTAGAAGGCATAGCAATTATTGCCACAGAGAATGGCTTTAATTTCCAGTGGATGTTGCATCAATACCTTCCATGAACTGTGGCAACTGTTTACACTAGTGCACAGCAACAAAACACAACAAAAAGCAAAGTGCTTGATTCAAGGTCCACATCTTTAAAACTTCTATTTTAAGCAAGTTGGATTCATGACAGTCATTTGCTTGGAAGAGTTCTGTAAATGGCAAATAAAATGCTCAGTACACATTTGAGTTGCTTAATCCCAGGGGTTGGACTCTGAAATTTCTTAAAGTAGTTTAGTATTCCCTATCCTACTCAGATTCATTGAATATGTACATCCAGATATAAATTAATTTTTCTTTTTGTTATCCTTTTATTTTTGAAGTCATCATACTTTTTAACTTGTTTCTAAATACATATTTAAAAAGGTAATAAACAAGAAAGTTGAAATAAGACATGACTAACTCTACTCCTTGTTACCAAGTCTTATATGTAAGATCTGGTGGAGTTGATGGCTGTTCATGCCACTGTTTAACCATGCCTCCAACTTGCAGGAGATCCTAAGGCTAAAGGTGTCCTGAGACCCAGCTGACAAAGGAAAAGCAAGGTATTTAGGCTGAGGCAGAAAGCTGCATGACCTTTGTTTGTGGCCATCTATTCTTAGACCATCTCTCTTCTTTCTGTCTTTTCTGTGTCTTGCACACGCCCAAAATTAGGTCTCCAAATTGGCCCTGTGAATACACGATTGCCATCCCAAGTACACACAAATTCCAGAGCTTTCACTGTGAAACCACTGTCACTGCATGGACTCTGGACATTGCTTAGAGAACCACCTGGCAGTTATGTCAAGAACCAGGAGATGACTGCAACGGCTGCCACTAACTTTACAAGATTGAGTTTGGTAAACCCTTGGTTTCCTTGCCTCACTTGTTTCTATTTTAAAGTCTGTGAGGGAGAATATGACTGGCTGCTGATTTCATGTGCAATGTCTTAGCTGCATGTGAGGTTGCAAAAATACCTGGCATTTTCAATTTCAATTACGGGAGGTGTTCTTAGTCTCTTTAGGTATGGGGTTTTCTTGACACAAAAAAATGCAGCCCAGGGTAATAAAAAATGTCTGCTGCAGCTCTTTTATGATACAATGGAAAGAACATGGACTGGAAGTCAAAAAATTTAGACTTTCCACCAAGCTCTGTCATTTCATTAGTATTTAACTACGACTAGTTCATTTTATTATTTGGGGCCTCATTTTTATTATTATAAAATGAGCTTGAAGAAGATAACCTTCTAGCTTCATATCTATTATTGATTAAACTTTAACCTAATATGCTTGTGTACCCTTCCTACCAGTTTCTGTGACCTTTGAGAACTATCTGTATATTGAGCATCCATCACTAAAGGCCTGGTAATTGAGAGTGAATTTCATACTAAAATTAATGTATTTACATCATCCCTGTACATTTTACTATGAGTATAAAAATTTTTCAGAGTACCGATTTACCAAGTTGAGAAATAGAATGTTTTTTATTTGAAATATTTACTAAAATTTTTTATTTCATAGATATTTGGCAATATCCAAGAACAAACACCATAGCCTTGAATGAGCTGTCAGAATTTAGGAGGAGACAAAATGCATTATTTTGTACGTACATTTCCATAATTTTCTATGATCAGTCCATGTAACATTTAGGTGTTTATCAGTGTGATGGGATCAGGTCGGGTTTAATCTAAAAAATGACCTTACCTCTTCTCTCTCAGAGTCCTGCTAGCACCCAAGGATGGGACAGACACAGAATTCAAGGCCATAACAATACAGGCCACTTTGTGCTGCTCACATGTAGGTCCCTAAATTAAAAATTATACCATGATCTTCCTGGACTATTTACTCTGTTTTTCACACATGTATCATAGACTTCTGGGTTTATTTTCCTGACCATCTCTATCTTTAATTTACCTTGACAAGGTTTGTGAAAGTGACTTTAGAATCTCATGCAAAGTTAGATCTTTGCACTGGAAATAGATTAAACCCAGGATGACTAATTAATGAGAATCTGGTTTTGCTGGTGATAGGAGATCTTTTTTCCTAAGGTCAAGATGAGTTCGCATTAAAAGAGGCATAGCTGCGATGTATAAGTTTTTGGGTTTCAGATTGGTGGTGCCAGACAGATCTGAGTTGCACAGGACTGGCTGCCTAGATTCTTTTTCTTTCTTCCTTTCTTTCTTTCTTTCTTTCTTTCTTTCTTTCTTTCTTTCTTTCTTTCTTTCTTCCTTCCTTCCTTCCTTCCTTCCTTCCTTCCTTCCTTCCTTCCTTCCTTCCTTTCTTTCTTTCTTTCTTTCCTATTCCTCTTCTTCATCGCTTTCATTACTAACTTATAGGAGAAAGGAGGCAACTTTGGCAGGATCAACTTAGAGGGCTTAACATGGTAGCACTCTGGGAACCATCCCCACAGTGTACTCTCACATAAACTTGTTTTTTTTTTTCATTGTGAGTTTTGGGAATTAGGTAAGAAGAGGATGAGTATGGGGATAGATGGAAAAGAATGAAAACTCTAATCATAGTATCCACCTGGTTGTTTCCAGAACATCCAGAGATACCTCTGTGGTTGTCTGTCGTGGTTGAGGACTTTCAAAGAATATTAGGTAAGTATGAGTTCATATTTTAGTTGGAGAGTATGAATTAACCAACAGGAAATGAGTGGAATTAGTTAACAAAGAAAAGATAAATGGAATTTGTACCCATATTGCATAGAGAATTTACTATCTTAATAGTATCAGGTAGAGGAAAAACTTAACCAATTTAACACAAAACACAAAAACTCATCCTTCGTGGAACCATCCAATTCTAGGAGTCAGGTTTAATAAGAGGAAGAGGGAAAACTACAGGAAATAAACATCACAACTCTGTAAGTGAACCAAAAACTATTGCTGAGATTTTTGGAAAGTGGAAAAAAAAGCTCAGCAAGGCACAGAATCGTTTTTACACATAGTGAAAGATTTGATATTTAACTCAAATGACAATACGTGTGGAAGAAAAAAATTAAGATCAATGGCAGATGTGTTTGTCCTTTAAAGGAGAAACAGAACTAAGTTGAAAAGCATCTTGAAGTTTACAAATACTACCAGAACATACATTTAAAGAAGTTAGGAGAATCGCAAATTAAGAGCAGTCTAACTTTCCTAATATAAGAATATAATTTGCACAGAAGAATATTTCCCATTAAAATTACAACAGTTACTCTGGACCTAAAGTATTCCAATTCGATGAAATGGAAGATTTTAGGGAGAAGCGTACAGTTCATATTGATCCACGGAAGGACTTGGACAACAAATACAGTAACACTTAAAGTTGGACATGGTAAATTTCCACTTCAAATATCTGTTGTAGAAGGTTCACCAACTGAGGAGATGTGTGAAAAGGTGATTAATCCAAATAGTAAAGTAAAAATCCAACCAAACAAACAAAAAAACAGCACCATGAAGATTCCAAGTATATAATATCTTTGTTTATCACACCAAAATCACTGGTACTGAGCAATGGAATTTGCTGTGTTGCTCTGAAATTCACCTTAGAAGCTCAATGTTGGTTTTAATGATTCAAACTTAAACCTGTTACATAACTCGTTATGTAACATATCATGCTGGTTACCTTCTGTCATGAGCCAAGGAAAGTAACCAGAGATGAATGAAGCACCAGAGGAAATTGAAAGAAGGGGACTCAAAACTCGAAGAAGAGCTGACGTCATCTCCCTCTTTTCCAACTGTCATCATGCCAAATTCAGGGTAAGGGTGAAAAGAAGGGCAGAATAACACAAAAACTTGGTTTTAATTTACTATGTCAGAAATACAAATAACTTATTAATAAGGTAATAGTGGGGCAGAGGTGAGAGAGAACCATGCCATTTAGGTGTTAGTAAGAAGAAATAAGAAAATATAGTATTTCCTAATAATTCATTATACAGGGGTAACATTTTAATTAAGCAGAATTATTAGAAACTTTTACTGGATTTACATTTTTATTAAATGAGGCTTGGGTAACCTGTACGAATATTTTGCATATATTGGCATAGATTTTTTTTGGTAGAATTTCAAAATTACTTTATGTGAATTTTCATTAGCTAAGGGCTTTTAGAGTTCCAATATATATTTGAAAACACAGGTAATATTTAAAGGAATTATTGACTTTTTAAGATGATACTTTGATGAAATGTAATTCTATACTCCAGAAAAATTTGTGAAATAAAGACAAGGTGAAGATATCTGAAAGTGAAAGATTTAAATAAGTGCAGCGGAATCTAGTGACTTTTGAGATAACGTTAAGCAAACCTGTGATATTACTTTCAAAAGCTCCATCTTACCTTATTCCACTCTCATTTCTTAATCTTTTTCATTGTTATAAATAATATAGATTCTATCTGCATAAAGACCAGACTTTGTTCGAATAAGACCCTTTGAACAATGAACAGTGAACCCTCCTCACTGTCCCCCAAACCTCTTCATTCTTACCTCTCTGCATGTCCCTGACACCAATGTCATTCTCTTATCCAACACATCTTTATTCGTTGGTTTCTGCAGGCCAGGCAGTATCCCAGAGACTGAATAATTTGCTGGAGAAACTTGTGAAGCATAGAGGTACATTCTAATTAAATAAAAGCTTGCTTATTAAAACTGGTGAATTTCATCAACACAATTAAATGAATATCTTACTGTGAGATGGATGGCAGAAACAAACCTCTTAAAAAAAATAAACTAGATGCAGACAGGTTTGTGAGTAATAAATATCCCATGAAATGAATGGATCCTATTTGAAGATTCTACTGGTTCTTTTCATTTCTCATCTTCCCCCACCTTTCTGCAGCATTTTACTTACTTACCAGGCCCTTCTGTGAAATGCGCTTTTCCCTTGGTTTCCATAAAGGAACAGTCTTCAAGTTCTTCTTCTTTGGTACTTTGCATATGTATGTATATACGTATACACACACATACAGTCTCATTCCCTAACTCCTTGTATATATGCATTTCCCCTCGATCTTCTCCTCTCTCATAATCTCATTCAATATTGAGGCTGTAACTAAAACGCCTATAAAGATCATTATTAATAAATTTATTTTACTATTTTACTATCATCTCAAATTAAATATTAATACCTAAGTTTCCCAGCCAAACCAATTCTTTCTATCTGCTCCTCTTATTTATCCAAGCTCAACTTGACAGTCTTATAATGTCTTGCTCTGCTTGTCTCTCCACCATGAATCAGTAGTATTTAGCACCAGAATTAGTCAAGTCTTCAAAAAGTTTCTGACATATTTCTCCTTATCTCCAAAACCCCAGGCTGCGTAGTCTTGTTTGTCCTGTATTATTTCAATGATATTTTAGGACCAGTCTAACAACATCAATTTCTCCTAATAACCACCCCCCATCCTTTGTAATTCATTTTACTTGGTTTTTTAAAACACTTTTCCTGAAGCCTGTCTCAGATGTTGTCATTTCACTGCTCCCAAACTAACACAAGCCAGACTGTGTCCATGGAGTAAACCCCAATCTCATTGGCACAGCATTTAAGGTCCCCCACTGTCCTGCCAAAATTCATGGCAAGATATGTTTAATCATAGTATTTGTGCACATGTCTTTCATATCCCCCAGACTAAACTAGATTCCTGGAAGGCATGTTTCATATTTAATTCACCATTGTTTTCCCTGAGTAACAAAATACCTGACCCAGTGTTGTTTACCTAGTAGGTACTCAATATATGTTTGTTGAATAAACAATTGCATTGGAAACTCTGGGCCAGAAAGATATGACCATCTTCCCTTTCTTATTTCCCTCTTTGCTTCCACAGAAGAGTACATGTCTTAAAGAAGTGCCTTCTTTTTTGAGGGTGAACTCAATGATTAAGTCCTTAATTAAAGGTATTACTTTTGGGGGAAGGTGAATGGTAGTGTTTTGTGAGATGGAAAGGTCTTCTGAGCCTCCTAAATGAATTTTTCAAGGAAGGGAAAATGTATATGGTGGTTAGGTGTAGTGGAAATAATGCAATTAATACTATATTTCAAGGCATATAGATAAAAAGCCATTGAGGGCTGTTCTGGGAACCAAACTAACATGACTATGATTTCTATAGGAAAATGTTTCCCAAATTTCAGAAAAATGATTTGAAAATAAGCTTTTTTAATTCAACATATTCATAACTTGGATTGCTAACATTCAGTTGAGATAAATATAAGGAAAAGTATTTTATTATAGTGGATTCTTTGTTTACAAATAAAACTCTTCAAAAGTTTCCTATAAACACAAAAATTTGCTGAAAATATGAAATATTTTATGATTTCAAAAACAGTTTCTGTCAAGTTTTCCAATATGTGTTATATTAAGTGCAATATCTTTACCCCACTTTCAATTTTCCAGGGTTCTTATATCTATAGCTTAAATGTAATATTTTGAAATTCTATGACTTAGCCCATTTGTAGAAACAGCTCTTTGCCTACAAAAATAGACTAAAAAGGTAATTGTACTCTTTAAACTTTTGAGCAAGTTTAATCTGGTTTTTGTTTAAAATTGTGGCAAAAGTCAGAATTAGTTCTCTTTTGGTACAAGGCTCATACCTCCTATCCATTTGCTACTTTTAATTTTTTGTTTTGTTTTGTTTTCTTTGAGAATATCAGAAATACCTGGCTTCATTTTTGTGAATAATTTTCCAGATATTACACCACTAGTTATCGGTATAAGTGTGCTTGCAGGAAAGTTTAATTGGTGCTGTTAATTTGACTCAGGATCCTGTTTATTTTCCTAATTGCTGCCAGACATTGAACGGGCGGTTAATATATTAGAAACCTCCTGTTTTCCTGAACCTTTGCCTTACCCACTGGCAATTTTGTTAGGGAGAAAAATCTGCTTTTCATTTATTTTCCCTTCCTTGAAAGCACTTGCATAAGCTCTGGCAACATTATTTCTGAAGACGGTACTTGAAAAACGTTTTCCTCTTGCATCTTTCTGTACGACAATAGGACCTTATCACATTTGTCACAAATGTGTGACAACTATTACTACCACATGTATGTTATATAATACTATTATTCCCATGACAAAAAAGGGTGATTTTAAGTTGAAAAATTTAACATTGTGATATATTGACTATTAGTTATGTACCATAATAACAGAGATTTGTAAAATAAGGGTCCTGTCAGGGGCAGGGGATCAAATATGTGGAACAATTGGTGATAACATAGTGGGACGGATACTGCAGTAGAGATGGCCACAGGATGCCATGAACCATGGAAGAGACTGGGCAGTGAGTGGCTATCAGGAATTTTCTGTCTTATAAGATTTAACAGTAAGATCTTTGTTCCATGTTTTATCATATAAATAACTGAGAAATTATGTAAGAAGGAATAGCTTTGATATCTTTTTCTGAGCACACTACTTATTTCTCTTTATTTCAGTGTTTTCTAATTTTGAGGAAATGCCTTCAAAGAAAGAAAAGATGTTCCCTTCTTCTCCCTTCCTTTCTCTTATTCCTGCCAGATATTTTTTCCCAGATATTTTAAAATAATATACCAACAATGTTTTATTTTAGATACTCGACTTAATATCTTTCATTTTCGTCTTTTTTCACTCACAAAGGAAGGTAAAACTGAAATTACCTACTTGGTTTCCTGCTTTGTGTGCATCCAAGTTGTACCAATGCGTTCAGTGCTTCCTCGATTTCAGAAAAGCTTGTTTCTTATTAGAATAATTCTAATAAGTTATTATGCAACTTATTATCACATTTGCTTTCTTAATGATTGATTGAAATTTTATTTTCTGGTCCTTTCTTATTTTCTGTGATCTAATATATTCTCCATTCTTTTATTGTAAGTGATTTTTTTGCCTCTCCCTGTCCTCATGACTAATTCTTCACACAGTTTCCCTTCTTCCTAGGACCATGTCAATATTGCTCCCCTTCCCCATTGTCTCTTACCACTTCTATGGCAGTTCCAAAGAAAGTTCTCCATTTACTATTGCTAGAAATCCCCCAAACTGACCTTCCTTCCTGATCATTCTAATTTTATGACCTTAGGAATGGCACTTCATCTTTATAAAATTCTCACTTTTTATTTCTAAAAATGTAGCTGAAACTGGTTGATACCCGGAGTTCATTCCAGATCTAAATTAATCTTCAGGAGGCAGATTTTAGCAAGATGGCAGAAAAGGACTCTCTGGCACACATCCACTCATGTAAACATCAATTTGAACAACTATCCATGCAAGAAAATATCTTCATGAGAGCTAAGGAAACCACCTGAGAGATTACAGCACCTGGATGTAGAACAGAAATAGGAAAAGACACATTAAAAAGAGTAGGGAGGACAGTTTTGAATTATTCATGTCACTCCTCTCCCAAACCCAGGCAGCACATCATGTAGAGACATTCCCTCCTATTGAGACAAAGAGAGGGAAGTGAGCACTAAACTTTGCCTCAGACCCCAATACTGGACCATACCAATAAAACCCAGTCTGGAGCCCCAGACTCCAGGTGAGTGTCTGTGTGCTGAACCACCAGGCTTGCCCTGTCCCCAGGCTGGATCTCCTATCTTCTAGGCCTGCCCAGCAACTGAATGAAAACTTGAAAGCTTTTCTAAGATCTGGAACAAGACAAGGATGCCCAATCTCACCACTTCTATTTAACGTAGTTCTGGCAGTCCTAGCCAGAGCTACATAAGGCATGAGAAAAACATTAAATTCATCCAATTTGGAAAGAAAGAAGTTAAATAGTCTGTGTTTGCAGATGACATGACCTTATATATAGAAAAGTCCAAAGACTCCACAGAAAAGCTACTAGAACTATTAATAATAAATGAATTCAATAAAGTTGCAGCATACAAAATTAACATACAAAAATCAGTAGCACTTCTATAAACTAACAATGAACTATCCAAAAAAGAAATCAAGAAAACAATCCCATTTCCAATAGCTATAATAAAATAAAATAAAATAAAATAAAATAAAATAAAATACTTAGGAATACATTTAAGCAAGGAGGTAGTAGACCTGTACACTGAAAACTGTAAAACATTGATAAAAGAAATTGAAGACAACACAAATAAATGGAAAGATATCCATGTTCATGGATTAGAAGAATTAGTATTAAAAAGTCCACACTGGCCAAAGCAACCTACAGATTCAATGCAATCCCTATAAAAATTTCAATGTCATTTTTCACAAAAACAGAAAAAAACAATTCTAAAACTTGTATGGAACCACAAAAGACTTGAGTCACCAAAGAAATCTTGAAAAAAAAAAAAAGAGCAACATTTTGTTGCAACATTATTTACGATAGCCAAGATAGGCATCAACCCAAGTGTCCATTGACAGATAAATGGATAAAGAAAATGTGGTGTATATACACACAATGTAATACTTCTTCAGCCTTAAGAAAGAAAGAGATTTTGTCATTTGCTCCAACATGAATGAAGCTGGAGGACATTATGTTAAGAGAAATAAGCCTGCAATGGAGAGACAACCATCAAATCATCCCACTTATATGTGAAATCTAAAAAAGTCGAACTCATAGAAGCAGGTACAATAGAATGGTGGTTACCAAGGCTAGTGGTGGAGGTTGGGGTTGGGAAGAATTTGGTTAAAAGGTATAATATTTCATTTAGATAGGAGGAATAAGTTTAGGAGATCTATCATACAACATGGTGACTATAATTAATAACAATGCATTATATTGAAAATTGCTAAGAGAGTAGATTTTAAGTGTTCTCACCACAAAACGTGATGAGTATGTGATCTGATATGTGTTAAGTAACTTGATTTGGTCATTTTACAAGGTACACATATTTCAAAACATCATGTTGTATGCAACAAATAGTTTTGGTCAATTTAAATAATAAATTAAAGATTATTTTTTATCCTATGTTACCTTTCTTTTCCTATTTTTCATGGAATCATTCTATGAAACTAATGTAACTGAGACTGACCTCCTTTAGAAACGGTGTCATTTTTCAGTAATCCCAATAGCTAAATATTTTATTGCCTAATTTAATCAGTGGTTTCTTGATACACTGGTAATTTATAATTCTTTTTGATTATTTTTGTTTGATTATTTATTAGTAAATATTGATCAATTCTTTCACATACAATGTTTCTAGTTGAAGAAAATGAATAATTTTAATTAATTTTTCTTGAGTTCTCCTCCTTTCCTTCTTATTTCTAAACTCTTGGTAGAACATTACCCTTATTTCAGAAAATAATTTTTTATAGGCCTCCTGTTTTTATTCATTGTGCTAATTAGATTTTCAGAGGCCTGCATTTTTGTGTTATGATTTAATAAAAAATATACAATCTTTCTCTTAAAAACACATATATTATACAAGTCTTACAGAGGCATATTCAGGTTGTGCTTTTATTTTTGCAACACTAACAATCTTTAATATAAAATAAATCACTTCCTTTCCCCTGCATATGTCAGTGCTTCCCACTTGTGTCATTTTCTTCACACCCTTTCACTGTAGAAACAGATGTTATGTGCCAACTGGAAGAAATAGTGCTAGCGGGCATATGCAGACCACCTGCTACCTGGATTTTCCCCCTTTGTGATTCACTTAGCCTTGCTTTGTGTTCAGTCCTATAATAATTTTCAACAGCCAAAACCAATTGACTTCATGTAGAGGAACTACAGACAGAATGGGATGGATTATGTCACAGGACAACAAGTCATGCTGCTCCTCTCCACTGAACATTTTAGTCTGAAGGATGTTAAATACATTTTATTTCAGCAAAGTTAGTTAAGATTGAGTGTATATTTATAGATGCAATTATGAAATTTTCCAAAGGAATAAGATGTCTTTGAAAATGCCTTGTGAAACTTGTTTCTAAGTTGTATATGCCCAAGGTCCTAAAGAATAGAATCTAGGGAGGCAGTTGATTTACATAGCATGGCTATTTGTGGTTTGTATACACAGTAGGAGCCTCCTACAGAGCTTCTCCCTGGTGATAAGAAGTTTAAGTGTGATTTTCTCTTTCCTGTACTTTTTCCTTCTTTTAAACATTTCTATTTCTGTTGCGACATCTTCTCAGTTTCCAAAACTTAAATCCTTAGTCATATTTCAATTCTTTCTCCTAAGTTCTTCATATAAAAGCAATTCCAAAGAATTAGTCACCAAATTCTTTGGAATTGCTTTCATATCCTTTCTTACCTGTATTGTTAGTTTTTTCCTGGCATACACCTGTAGTTCTCTGATTAGTAATCCTTTCTTCAGTTTTGTACCTGTTCAGATACATACTACACATTGATGCCACAATAACTTCTCAAAGTTCAGCTCTGATATCATTTTATTCTTTGAGATGTACATTGTTTGAAATATACAATAGTAAGATCAGTAACTTTAGGGTGTTTGAATTCTGACTCCGTTGTATTTGACTTTAGACAAGTTACTTAAGCTTCTGTGCCTCAGTCTCCTAAATAAAAACAGGAATAATAATAGTATCTCTCAAAGAGTTTGCTAAAGTTAAACAGGTTTGTGTATTTAGACTTTTAAGAATAGTGCCTAGCACATCCTAAGCACTAGATAAGTCTTATCTAGCATTATTTAAAAACTATAAATAAGTTCTTATTGGTTGCAGGGCATCTTAACGGGATAGCTAAGCTTCTTTGAGATTTGTTCAGATATTGTACTCGAACACACATAATTCAGTGTCTGGATGAGAGGCGATCCTGACTAAAATTTAATTGACTTTTCAAATACCAAGTGGCCATTTGGGCAGTTGATAGAAAGATATAATGCCAATAAATACTTTTTTGGAATATAGAGAATAAAAATCTTTCTTGCTAGGATATGGAAAATATTCATTATATTTGTTGTCATATATTTTACTATTGATTCTATTAGGAAGATGACACCTATCACAGTTTTATTGAAACATATTTCAAATGTTTACAGTATATTTCAAATATTTACTTATTTGCCTCTCCTACTACACTGTGAAACTTTTAAGGTCCTGGCCATATAATAGAAGAAAGTATGGTTGAAAAATCATAACACCAAGAGAGTATGCTTAAGTAAATAAGAAATTAAATGATTTTGAAAACATTAACCAAATTTTCTTTCTTTCTTTTTTGTAGCTAGAAGAAAATTTAAATCATAATTCATAATGTACAGTATAGACTATGCATGTTGAAAATGCCACTATCAAACATTTGAAGAAGTAATCGTTTACATTTTACCTTGCTAATCAGCTTTTACTTACCTCTTTTTTAAAGCATCTTGATGTATACTTATTCTCAAGATGCAATGAAATTGATGGAGAAGAGTTGAAGGGTACTGAGTTGGGGCTGGCTTTCTGTTTTTTTTTTTTTTTTTCAGTGGGGATTAAAGCAAGATTTGGGAGCAGGGATAGCATAATGACTATAATTTAAGCTACTGCATAGGTCCTTATGAAGTGTCTGTACATTTAACACTCCATATGGTAATTACAACTTCCCTAGAATGAGTCAGGGTTGTTTATGCTTTCATAAATCAAGCAGCTGCAGCAGAGCAGACAGATTCCATATTAGCACTTCCTCCTAAGACCGTGAATATGCTTAAAAGATTTTTGCAAATTTCTCTTGAATTCAAGTTGTTTGTTAAAAGTGATAGTTTTATGAGACTGCCACATGGAAAATATCCTCCACTCTCAGATTTTCCATTTGTGATATAATTTACCTTTAGTACCAGTTTTAGAGGCATTAAAGCTGATATAATAACCCCCAGCTGAATTGATAAAAGGAGAGCTTAATTTACAGGTGAGGTATGGTTATATGAAATGACAGCTAGGGAAGTTATGAGTAAAACCTGAAAAAAATGCACATTAACTGGTTGATAATTTATATCCTACATTCAATCTTCTGACTTTACCATGCAGGACAAAATCTGACTATAACAAATGCTAGCTGTCCAAATACTTTCTTTAACATAATGCCTTGAAATTAAATGGACTGTTCTGAAATTACATAAAAATACATGGAACTTTGTCTATGTTTAAACTGTCTTACATTAAAAAATTAACATATCTTGAAGTGAATATTTGTAATAATTGAGACAAATAGTATATAATTATGCATATATGTATTATAACTGTATGAGATTTAATCATGTCACCTTTGGCAAATTATTTTATATTTCAGGGCTCAGTGACATTAGCCATAGAATAAGAATTTCCAAGCCCATCATGAGTTGGATTTTAGATAAGAAAACTTGGAAAGAGAGGAAACAGTATATATCAGATAATAAAGGTCCTCTTTAGGACAAAAAGAAAGTGTGGCTAGGTGTGAGTTTACCCATCCCCCCTATCACCTGCCCAGCACCCGATGAATGTTACTTCCATATGTGCACGTAGGTGTTGATCAATTAGTACCAGTTTGGTGGTGCAGGGGCAATATACGTAACCTAAACATTTGTACCCTCGTAATATTCTGAAATAAATTTTTAAAAATAAATTAAAAAAAAGAAAGTATGGCTAAAAAATTATAGAACCAAGAGCACACTTAAGTAAATAAGCCATTAAATCATTTCAAAAATGTTAATCAAGTTTTCTTTCTTTTTTTTAAGCTAGAAGAAAATATAAAACATCAATAGTATGATTTTCTTTCATTTTATATGTGAAAAACTGAACAGCATAGAGGTTAATGTGAATTCTCTGAGGTCATCTATTGACAAATGGTAAAGCTAGACCTTGAAAGCAGCTCTCCTGACTTCAAGGTGATTGTGCTTTCCATTACTTCACTTCAAGACATGGGGTCTACAGTCTAGCACACTTGAGATAGGATAAATGATTCCTCTGAGAAGTTAGTGACATAGTGGTCAGAAAGAAAATAATAATTAAGGCAACATATACAAAATGTGAAACTGAATAATATATGTTAATGCTTCCCTTCCCAGAAAAATAATATTCCATTTTTAAAATATGTTAACTAGATTTTCATTTGATCCATTCTTATATGCTTTATTTTCGAAATATATTAAAATTATCCAGATGTTGCCACCAAGTGCTATAGTAAGTATGATGCATTTTGATTGAATCAGGCATAACTTTCATCATATTTAGGATGTATGTCTTCTGTATTGTCACACACAATCTTGAAATTCAAATGCATGACCTGTTTATACTGAGCATTAATTGAAACTGTAAATGAAATGATTATTTCAGTATTGATATTATGAACTGACTCTATAGTAAGAAACTAAGTGAAATAAATGTCTTTAGGAGTGAAAAGTTTTGAGGGAACTACTTTGAGGCAAGAGAAAAACCGTCAGAATGCTTACTAGTTATTAAAAGAACAGTTCGCTGCCTTCACATCATGAGTCACGATCTCTTGTGCTGGGGTGGCTTGTCATCTCCCCAGCCCTGTCCACTTACTGTGGATTCTAGACGTCTATGTCAGGCTATTTATGGGGATGAACACATCCTTACCAGGAAGCATATAAAAACTCTCTGACCGAAGCAAGGGTCATTTCATAATCAAGATATTTCTTGTTATTATTACTTTGATCTATTGTCCTGTTTGCTTTGCCTTGCCCTTTCAACCTATTCAGAATTCTCTTTCCCAGCAGACACTGAAACAGACACTTGCCCTACCTTTTGGTATCCATGTGCACCTACCTCTTCACAACCTCTCCGGCTTCTGACCCTAAGTCTTCCCTAACTGTCACACCATGTGTGTTTACCCATATGTTTACCCATATGTTTACCCATATACTTTTGACTCATAGATTTATTCTGGATAACTCTTCTTGCCTCCTTTGACTAAGTTTCTCCAATCCTTGCCCTAAATCCACAACTGGCTATATTCCATGATTCAGCAGAAAATTTTTGAGTATTCTTCCTCAAGGAAGTTGAGGAAAAAATAATTTATAATTGTAATAACATATATAACACAATAAATATTTATATTTTGTAATCATAAGAATACATTGCAATAGATTTACAATTACCTATGAATTTAGCAGCTTATATTCTTAAATGACAATCATTTATTAGTCACTTATTATGTACCAGGCACAGTACCATTTTTTTATAAGTACGTTTCTTTTTTTACATGTGGCATAACAATATTACTTATAGATATCATGACCCTGATATTTCAAATTAGAATACTGAAGCTAGGATGGGTTAAATTGTCTAGCTTAGGTTTCACAGCTATCAAGTAGCAGAGCTAGGATTTAAATCCAGGTGCCTTGGACTCAAAAGTTATGTTGCAGTATTATATAATACTGTGGTACCACCCATGAAAGTTTTTGCTCATAGTACAAATTTACATCTAAGTATTGGGTCTAGTTTGAGAACAGTGATTTTTTTTTGTGAACTTTGGTAACTATAGTGGGTCCATGTGTCTTTTTATCTGATTATTAGGTGGCTGTTATGACACTCTATAGACAATATTTGTTAATGATTGGAAGTATGCATTATTCTGCATTTCAAATATTTACTTGGAAGCATTGATATTTAAATACTTAAAAACTGGGCTCGGGCTGTTTTCTATACAGCTTCTGCTGTCTATTATCCTGACATAACCAGAGATCATTCTTACTTCTTGATTTGACTTTGATCAAGGATTTTAGGTTGGGGTTTACGAGTTCTCATGAGTTTCAGGTGTTATTTGAATCATCCCCCCCTAAATGTGTTTGCATGTGTGTGTGTGTGTATTCTGTGTAATTCTTAATAGATATATTTATCTATAGATATATTCATTTATCTCTACTAATATGTACTCATGTTAACATATTCTTTTTGTTGATGCATTCTTCAGTGTCTCAAAGGGGTCTGAGTTCCCAGATAGGCCAACAGCTCAACCTTGAAAAAATCTACAATTAGGTGGGAAGAAACCAATTGCATCATTATGCTTTTCCAGGTATAATCGACAAGCAATAAATTTACTAAAATATATTATCATTTAGCTCCATTTTTCTCTTTTATGTGCAATCGTACAATAAGCAATTGCAATAATTGAGTTTTGAAATCTTTGTGTGAATATTCCTGGTCCATAAATCTAGGAATCTTGCTTAGAAAGGAGAAGAGATTATGTAAGTGGAAGAATGAAACCCTTTTCTACCTCCTATATTGCTAGAGCAAGGTTGGTTTCTGTGTATGTACTTAATCAGGTCCTTGCGAGTATATACATCATTCTTAATCTCAGTTAAATCTTAGAATGAGTAATGGAAATTTCAGAATTTGATTTATCAGTAGATGTTGGATAAAATAGAATTGCTCTATGTAAGAATTTTTTTTTTTTCAGTTTACTCCCTTAGCACAGAATAGTGAAAAAGGAGAGTAGATTTACAGTAGGTAGAGAGAGAAAAAAGATAGTCTAAAATTGCAGACAGGCTAATGGACTTCTATGAATAGAGATAAGTTTTGTGTGCTTTCTTAACTACAATGCAATAATTTTGACAGCTAATAATTATTGGGCTCTCTCTTTGTGTCCAGTCATTGTAATAGTTCAATGTACCTTATCTCATTAATTCTTTACAACAGCTATTTGATGTGGGCTGTCATACATGTAAGGTGACTAATATCACCAAGCAGTAAGTGGTACAACTAAAGTTTGATTTGTGTCTTTATACAATTCTCTTCATATTCTTCTGCAAACCCTTTGATCTCACCTGCTTTCAGTGTCTGCTTTGTACATAAACAACCAGTAGTTGTGTGTATGTGTGTGTGTGTATGTGCTTAAGGCCAGTTTTTTGTGTTTTCTAGCTTATTTTGGTTAAAATTAAGGAGAAGCTTGAGTTTGCTATTCACATGGATTCCAGTAAATAGGTAAAGAATTACTTTGAGAAATAAAGAAAGAAAAAACATACTAAGCAGGTAGAATTTGGAGTCAAAAACTCAGAACCAGAGGTGACCATGATAGTGAAATCTCTCTGGACTTCCCAGAAACCTTGTTGAGTGCTTGAGATTTTCGACAAGAAAATGGACTTAGTAAGATTTATCTTTACGTTAAAGCGTACTGTGACCTCAGCGGACATATGCGTTACAGTTGGAATTGCACAACTTGGTCTCTTATGCTTATATTTATTAATAATATAGTTAATAATCTTTCCCATATTTATTATCTGCCTACTTTCCATTAATATTGCCTGGTTTACAAGGTTAAGACTCAATGCCATTACTCTTATGAAGTGTGTGATATTATCTATCTTTGGTTTTGGGAAAAAAGTGATCATATCTACCAGTTTGTTCAAGGTAGTCTTGGTTTATGCCTGTTGTCCTGGAAAAATTATTAATAGAGTTCTGGTTTGAACAATGAATTATGTGACCACCCTACCTTTTAGCACCATGTCTGTTCCTTATTGTCTCTGAAGGATTCCTAACAGCAGTTCATCAGTCTTACTCTCAAGTTATCTTCACAATGATGCAACCCAATTAGACAACAGATATGAACTTGTTACTCTTATTATAATTTCTCAGGGATATGACTGTCATATATTTATGACTGACTATAAAGAAGATGTGCAAAAACTTATCTCTTATGTTTTTCAACTAAGGGAAACAGTGTAGCCTAATGGATATGGCATGGGTGTTGGATTTGATGATGTCTTGGTTCAAATGTCAGCTTTGGTAATAATTAATTGTGTGAACTACAGAACTTACTTTTAAACCCCAATTCTTTGACCTTCTATTTCTTTGTCCTTAATATGGAAATACTTAAACCAAATAAACTTAATAGGATTGTAGTGAAGATTAAATTTGGTGTTATATAAAATGGTTGGTATTATCCAGGACACAAAGTAGGTATAGGCTTTGAAAAATGGTCATTTTATTGCTGTTATTATTATCTTCTTTCAAGAAATGCCCTTCGATGTAAGTCAAGGAACAAGCAAGTTACATTTGATTCCAGGAGAAAATGAACTTCTGTATTTAAATGAACCAGGCACTTGCATTCATGACTTTTAAGATATAAAAATAATTTTCTCATTCTAAAAATATAAGCTCTGTGACTGAAGTAAATAATGAGAAGTAACACATTTGAATATTTCAGAAACAGAAGCAAACATTGTATATCTATTTATAAATGAATATTTTATTTTCCACATATAGTTTGATGTTTGTTGAAAAGCTTTTTTTTTTCTTTTTAAACTAGCTGGAGCTTCATTTGATCATAAAATTCTGGAAGTCTATTTCTCTGTTTTGAAAGACATTTTTTGAATTTTGAAAAATTATTCTCAAGTAGAAAATCAAATCTCTCATTTGATTTTCAAATTTTCAGAGAAATTGAACTTCCTTTATTTCTATTATTTTTTTTAAATAAGCAATTATACATAAACGTTTTCCTTATTCTAAGGCCACTCTCAATCGGGAGCAGCATTAGAAAGAGAGGGTAGGATTCTCTTTCACCAACACAAAACCAGACCAAACCAACCCATCCGCCTGGAAAAAAACACACCACGGATTGGGATGGGGCAAATTTACATGTACTTTGGATGGCAGAAGAGAGTGTGGGAGTGCCTTTGCACAGGAAGCTTGGCATGACACTGGAACTGAAAAGAGACATTCACACAGTAGAGTAACTCTGAGGACTTCCCATGAAAATCCAGCCTCTGTGACTATGGAAGCCTCACCCTCGTCTCATAATGCTTTTCAAATAACGTACTATGATATGTAAAATATTTTGAAATTCATTAAGTGTGCAAAAATATCGTTCAAGTCATATAACATGCATTGAATACACCACGTGCAACCATGCGCATTCTTTTCCTGAATGTTCCTGGAGTTAAAATGGAAAAAAAAAATACCCCTTAAGTGTGGAAGCAGGAAACTTGAATCTTGACTTAAGTTTAATCTTTCAGCATCTCAGTTTGTCCATCTATCACAGGGGTTGATATCCCACATTTACTTTCTTCTTTTTTTGGGGTGTGTGTTTTTCAAATGTGAAAAGGTTTTATAGTCTGGAATGTTTCTAATCATCATAATCTCTCACTTGGACAACTGCTAATAGCTTCCTATCTGGTCTCTCTGTCTCTACTCTTTCTTAATCAAAACGCTCCATACACAGCAACCAAGGTGCTTTTAAAAACATAAGTCATTCTAAGAACTCTGCAATGTCTTCCCATTGAGAATAAAATCCAAAATTTTTTCAAAGTAGCAGGGCCTTATATGATCTTACGTGTACACCCATTTCCAGTCTTACCATATTAAGTTTTGCTCATATACTTGAGCTACACAGACCACTTTTTCCCCTCAAAAAAATCTTGGACCACCTTTTATTTTTATGTTCATTATTATTCATTATCTATATCCTTTATTAAAGGAGCAGAACAGGTGTCTGTCATATCCCCTGTTATACTTCAAGCTTTTATGAAAGTGTTTGACATATAGTAGATGCTAATTAAGGGTGTATTAAATGAACTTGCTTTGGATACACACATTAGCTTCTCTCAGAAATGAAATGAAAAAAAATGAAGCACAAGCTCAAGTATTTTAAAAATTGATACATTAATCTCCATTTAATTAATTTATTTTTTAAAAGCCCCAAATATGTCATATGTGTAATCCTGGTATTATAATGTGGCCAGTGTTCCTCATTGTACTGATTTGTATCAGGCATATGAACAGAATTTTGGAGGAATTTTATTTGGATATGTCTGGGGTTCATTCAAGTATATACAATTATTTTTCTGTTAACATTCATTTTCTTGGTTTTCATAGTTTTAACCTTCTTAAAAACTTGGAGTTTTAATTATATTATAAACTTGAAAAATGCTGTTTCCTTTTTCCTAAGAGAAATCATGACATTTCCCTAGGGACGGGTGTTACTCAGGTTTTATATTCACTTTTCAACAAGCTGGGGTAGAGTTGACAGAGGGAAAGACAGCAATTGCAATGAGAAAATAGGTACATTTTGCTCTTATGTTTTCCTTTGACTTTTTCTGCAGACAAGAGAGGAAATGGCCTTTAGTTCATGCTCTAACAACCAGTAAACTTACTCAAATCAGAAAAAAATTGCTCACGTAAGTGAACAATATAGTTAATAGTATTCCAAATCATAGCCTGATCAGTGAAAATAAATAAGATAAAAATGTTATCACATATTTAATACTATTTTCCAGATGTCCTACAAAGTCCTTTAATTCTTTAATTAATTAATTTAGTGTTCACAACAACGCTATGAGAAGTATTATACTATGGTTACTCCCTTGATTCAGCTGAAAAAAGTGAAGGCTCAGAGAACTTAAATGTAATTCCTGAGTGAGCACATGAAAGATTGGATTGCAAATCAGGGAAATCTTTCTTTAAGCCTATAAAAAGGAATTTCTTCATGCCCTTGATCCTTCCTGCCTTCTCTTTATATCCTTATTTTAAGACTAATCAGCATGTGGTCCACACCTACCATGATGGATTGCCGTGGTTACCTAAATTAACAGCATAGTAAACATAACAAGAACACTTCTAAAGCCATTCATTTCTGAGTGGTTTTCACTGAACATTTTTAAATAAGGGCCACAGAATAACAGTTGTCACTGAAATATCATTGTACAAAATGGATCTTTCAAGTTTAACATGTATTTATATAATCAAATGTATGTACTTTAAAAAGGCAATTTATAAATATTGTCACTCAATTTTCATTATAACTCTATGAATAGGTATTAATTATTATCCCCATTCAAGTAATGATTCCAGGTGAGGTTATATATGTATATGACAGAGCTCATACTTTGGCTTCACTTAGCTTTTTGGTATAGTCTGAGTGTTCTCATCTCAGAAGCTATACATCCAATAAAGGGCTAATAACCAAAATCTACAATGAACTCAAGCAAATCAGCAAGAAAAACATCAAACAACCCCATTAAAAAGTGGTCAAAAGACATGAACAGAACCTTTTCAAAAGAAGATAGACAAATGGCCAATAAACATATGAAAAAATGCTCAATATCACTAATCATCAGGGAAATGCAAATCAAAACCACAATGAGATATCACTTAACCCCAGTGAGAATGGCTTTTATCAAAAAGTCCCAAAACAATAGATGCCGGCGTGGATGTGGAGAGAAAGGAACACTTATACAGTGTTTTCGGGACTGCAAACTACTACAACCTCTGTGGAAAATAGTATGGAGATTCCTCAAAGAACTAAAAGTAGACCTACCATTTGATCCAGCAATCCCACTACTGGGTATTAACCCAAAGGAAAAAAAGTCATTTTATCAAAAAGACTCTTGCACTCAAATGTTTATTGCAGCACAATTCACAATCGTAAAGATGTGGAATCAACCCAAGTGCCCATCAATTCATGAGTGGATTAATAAACTGTGGTATATGTATACCATGGAGCACTACTCAGCCATAAAAAAAAGTGAATTAATACCTTTGTAACAATCTGGATGGAACTGGAGACTGTTCTCTTAAGTGAAGTATTGCAAGAATGGAAAAACACAGACCACATGTACTCACTATTAAATTGTAACTAACCAAACAACACTCATGTGCACAATAAGAAGTAAAACTCAATGGCAATCAAACAGGTTGGGGGATAGGAGAGGGGTAAGTGAAATCATACCTAACGGGTACAACGTACACTATCTGGGAGATGGGCACACTTACAACTTTGTCTCAAGTAGTGCAAAAGCAATCCATGTAACCAAAACATTTGTACCCCCATAATATTCTGAAATAAAATTAGAAATAAATAAATAAATAAATAAATAAAATGATGCTACTAAAAAAAATACAAATACAGGTGATCATACTTGGCTTGTATCTACATTCCAAGTCACCTAAATCCTGTACCTTTCTTGCCTTATCTCTTTTATGCTCCATGAGATCACCAAAATCATCTCTCCTTATCTCTGTGTGTATGTATGTATGTGCACATATATATACACACATACATACACATATACAAAGGAAGGGCATATGTCCAAGCATCTCTTATAATCATGTTGTGCCATATGACTAGTTTTGACCAATTGGCTGAATTGGAATTGACACATAACACTTCTGGACCAAACAAAGTGTGGCAGATTTGAATTTTCCATTCATTCTCTTTTCTTTCTGCAGTGACACAGAAGCCAAATGCTCCAAATAGCATGGTTAAAAATGCAAGCTGCCTGGATCCCTGAATCACTGCTTGGATGCAGGCTGCACTGCATCAGCACTATGTGAGCAAGAAATAAGATTTTGTATGTTAAACTACTAAGATTTGGGGACTTGTTGTTAATTATTGCCACATAATTTTATCAGTCAAGCACTCACCAGGAAGCTGTTCAGATTGTTCAAACTGAATGAATTAATGCAGGAAATTGGTTGCACAGATGATGTCAGATAGATAAAGCAAACCAGAGACATTAAAGCAACCCAGAGATTAGCTATAACAAGAAGCTGCTACTGTTGGAATAAAAGGACAATGGGAGAAGATAGTATTAATCCAGAAGTCAAGGCATACAATGAGAGCTAGGGCCACAGGGAGGCCTGCCTGATGGGATCTGGAACAAGGCGGGGGGGAGCTATCTGGTGGGAACTGGTAAGAGATGCCACAGAAAGCAAAGGTGATGAAGAATCCACAGTTCTCTCTTCTTCTCTTCCCCTAATTTTCTGTTAGAGCTTTCCATTGGCTGCTTCTATCAAGAATCTAGAGGGAGATGGAGCTAGCTGTGGGATATCGACCAACGCAGGTCAGAGGCTGTGTGAATGTTAAAGCAAATTGGCTGTCCGTCGGAATAATAGCCTGGACTATTCTGGTTAGTAGACTGCGCACTATGGGAAAGACCACAGAGAAAGTAGGTACTCCTCAAGTCTGAAAGATTAATGCTTCTCTTTGTCAAAATGAGAGTGCCAGTGATGGTACTATGGCCAAATGAACTCACTTTTCCCTTCATATTGACAAAATCCTGGAGGAGAGGGGAAGAAGAATGTTGGCATGGAAAGGAGGAAGTGGAGTAATATTTTAAACTCCTCCTAGATGCCGATAGCTTTCCCAGATTTTGCTTCTCTCTTTTAACCCAATGGGCTTACTGGGTATGCTTATAGTGAGCTAAAAATGTTGATATTGCTCTTGGGAGAGATTATCAGAGAATCATAAAATTAGGGCTTGAAGGAATGTGGGACTGCTTCCTGTGGTAGAGATAGTTGGTTTGCACTTAATTTTATAGGTTGACATTGTATCTAGCTAAAAGACACATTTTCCAGCCTGGCTAGCAGCAAATTGAGACTGTATGACTAAATACTTACTAGTAAATTTAGGAAAAATGCTTGAAGAGAACTGACTTGGCTGGAAGGTGGAGATTTTATTCTTACATCCTCCCACTTTCTTGTTATTTGAAACCCTGAATTCATATTTGGAGCTCCAGTGGCCCTGTTAAACTATAAACTGAATCTCAAGTCCATGTGCCATGTGGTAGAATGATATATGAAAAAGAGAGGGAGACTTGGGACACTGATGAAGAAGGAGCCACGAAGCCTGCCTTAGACTGTGTTCCTCTAGAGGTCTGTTATATGAGCATTGTATATAAATGATTCAACTACTATATCTTTGGGTTTTTTTCTTTTTGTTACATGCAGCCTAACTTAATTGTTACTAATTTTTCCTTTTTCCTCCCTCCGTAGCTTCCATTCATTTACCCAAATCCAAGAATAAAAAGCACATTTCAAGTGATGAAATCTTTTACTCAGTGTGGCTGAACCTACCCCTGTGGTGTACAATACCTACCACCAAGTTGAGGGTTTATTGAATGTTCTGCATGGATCCATAGCAGGAAAGAAAGCAACAGGCCTAACTTTAGATATTCTGTGGTCAAGTCCTAAATACTAACACAATTTTTTCTTCCCACGTGTCTCCTTCTGAATCACCCCTGTAAGAGTTCAGAGATGTGTGTTTATCTAATGGACTGACTAGTGATGGAATAGATAGCTCAGAGACATTTGAAGCAGGCTACAAGAATCCCCCAATTCAGTCCATCACAAATCCATCGTTTATCCTGGATGCAGGCCTCAGCTGGCAAAGGAAAGGAAATACAGAGTTCAAAGCAAGGTGAGGAGGCTCATGGCCAAAACATCCCATATGCAGAAAACTACTTATGGGCCTACCCTAGCCCATATGGAAGTTCACTGCTTTTACCATTTAGAGTTCCCAAGAGAGCCTGTCTGGAAGGAGAAATAAATCCTGATCCCCACTAATACCAGATCCTGCTTACTGCATGTGGGATATTACTCAGCAGGCACAGCTGCCCTTGCAGTTTTACGTAAACATCTAAGGCCTTTCCTGAAGCATGAGTCTCACCCTTTCTTTTGGAGCACTTTCCTCCTAATTCCAAGTTCTCTGCACATATATAATGTGCAGAAACTGGGCCAAGTGTAAATCATGTTAAAGGGTGAAAAGAGATGGTATTTGGGCCAGGACCCAGGATGTCAACCATTTGAATCCTTCCCTCAACCCACACTACCCTGAATGCAATGTGCCTGAGAGATATGTGCACAGAGGCCAAGGCCAGGTGAAGGCATATTTCTCATCATTATGTGGCTTTTGCCCTAAATCCCAATGCGAATATCACTTCCTCAGGCAGTTACCAAATGGAGCTGGCCCCAGACTTGTCTCACGTGTCAAACCTGTGGGAGCAGATCCCACTACTACACACTTGGGGTTTAACTTCGCACCAAAAACTTTCCACCCATTGGTACTGAGGCCAAATAGCCTTTCCTGCCTTTGACAATGACCCATTCTTGGTGGAAGGAGGATGAGTGAGGAGGAGGCAGGGGCTAGTCCCACGTGGTTGGTAGATATGCAGAAAACAGGACAGGAGCATTCGCTTTCTGTAAGAGGCCAAGGTTGAGATGTATTCATGTTATTTCTATCCCCTTGTTGAGATATGAAATCTATTCACACTTTAGTAGAAAGGCTCTTTTTGCCTCCTTAATATTTATTCTCTCTTTTATTAGTGACAGTCCCCTGATTTTTCTTACTCATTCTAACTTTATGTTGTTTAAGTGGAGTTAATCCTACCTCCTTGTCTTCAGATGGAGAAATATGTCCCATGCTCGGGCAATCAGAGTATTCCATCCCTCCAGCCACATGCTTGAGAGATGGTGGTGAAGCCCGATGGACGTCAATGAGTCTCAATTTTGGAACTTTCGTTAGAGCCCTTGGGAAAGAACTCATACTTTCAAGTAGAGTTTCTGGAACTGCTGGCAGCCATTTTATCATTGTTAAAGTCTTCCTGAGAATGGAGCCAACACAGGGGAATAGATACCATCTCTATTATCTCTAGATTTTTCAATTTAATGAGGAAAGAGTTTCTTTTCTTTGTTTTCTTTCCTCCTTCCTTCCTTCTTTCCTTCCTTCCCTCCCTCCTCTTTTTTTTGCTAAAGCATATATAAGTTATATTTTGTTATTCTTGTCTGATAGACACTTTTCAGAGGTTTGCTACATGTCATGTTTTCCAGATGAGCTGCCTATTCTGCTTATATGTTAATTGCACATATATGGAAAATGTCTTACATCTTTATTTATATATGCTTTTTTGAGGGTTGATAGGCTATGTTGGGCAAGTGATTCAGAGTCCAGATTCAGTAATAAAGTCCCTGTGATGAGCTCTCATAAATATGGAACTGCAGCTCTGGGGTAGCATTAGCTGATTTCAGGAAATTTACCTTGGATCCATTATCCCTTGATGACTTCTGTCATTCCTATAAAAATAATGTTATTTTTGTTAGCTACACTCTACTCTTTGAGATCTTCTCTTTCATTTGTCAGCAGAACTACCCATATATTAGTGTCATTTATTAAGTGACATTATTCAACATATCCTAGAGGATTGGTTTGTTTCCATTAGTAATATAGCCTTTGGAAGACTCTCCAGATATTTTGGGGCTCCCCACCTAGCCATTCATTTCCATTGATTACAGTTTATTTTACCTGCTCTGTAAGAAGGTTGGGACCTGTGAACAGGACATCATTATCCATATTGCTTCTCTCAGGCCATAGAACTTTGAGTTGGCAGGGCATCCAAACATCACTTAATAGAATGTAAGCTACTGAAGCATTGCGTATCCATGTTTCACGTGAAAGAGTGAGCCTTAAATATGTGCTTGAAGCTTTTCAGTGAATTGAAACCAAGAGCTCCAACTTGTAGATGTATCAAGTCTCATTATTTACTAGTCTCAAGCTGGCAAACTGAAGGGTTCCTGGCAGGCACTGTTTTCTGAATAAAATGCTCTCTCCAGGCTAAGTATGAAGCCATCTGTAACAGCTTAAATTGCTTTCTTAGTCACAAGAACAAAGTAATGGTGTGAGTGAAATAGTTATTGTTAGCTTTAAAGACAGATGTGCTTTTACCTTCAGAGTGTCCTATTTGCTGGCATTATGGAGGGTGGGGTGGGGTGGTGGTGGGTGATGCACTTTGTTCTTGTCTGAGTGTTCCCCTCTGTCTTTATTCTGGCACTAACTGTCCCCACATGACTCTGACTTGGGATCAGAACCTTCTTTTCATTTTATAGGAAACCTTTCCCTGCAGACAACCCAAGAAGTATAGTAGAAAACCAGCTCAGGCTGTGTTATTTGCTCTATGACAAACAATCTGGAAATGTACTGAGCTCTGGGGCTAAGTCTCACACTCCAAAGCCCTGATAGATAGGCCATAGTAATCTCTTAACTCTCCGCAAAGCCTGAATGTGTGTTAATAGTTTCCAATCTTTCTATCCCCACTTACTTCTCAAGGGATTTTGGACTTTATCAGCTTAGAAAATTCACAAAGAGCAGCATGTGACTTTCCCATCCTCCCACATATTTGTTCATTTTTTAATATAGAAAGTATTGACACAACCTGATGTAGCCACTCATCACTGTATAAAGGAACCCTAAGGATTTACTGTGCTTGTAGACATTTGCATTATCTATGTACAGTAGTCCTCTAACAATTTAGATTCTATTTTGATATATTATGTCCTATTACCACCCATAGGGAGGGACAATAAAGCTGGAATCAGACATCGTTTAGAATTAGTAAGATTTGCTTGTCCAATATTATCTTTTGCAAAACAACAAAAATATAAAGAAGTTCCAGGACAAGTTTCCTCATCTCATGCAAGTTAGTAATACAATTTTTTCATTTATTTCTCCAGCTAATTTCTACCAGAAATGATGTAGGGATGGCATATTTCTTTTTTTCTGGCAAAATCTGACCTTTGGAAGCCATTTTCTCTTCTCAGAGTTTTAAGATTACATAGCATCCTTTAGTTTTTAAACTTAACTCTAGTTTTTCAACAGAGTTCTGGGAAACTCTGTTCCTAAGCTATAAGCTATCAAATGTCTGAGCCTACACCTATTTGCTCAGTAGCTTATCATGACTAGTGACTGTAGAAGACGTACCTAAGGAGGAGGTGGGCAAATTTTTCAGACCGATTTTCTCCACTTGGCACCTGCCATCTGCTGTGATATCACCTCCTGATATTTATCGTCAGTTTACTAGAATCCAGCTACTTCAAACATTTGTGGACTCTCTTTGCTTACTTGGAATTCTGGGGCTTAACTTGCAAATTTTGCTTGGATACAAAGGGGCTAAATCTCGCTAGGGTGTGTCTGTAATTATTTTTCCTATCAAGCCTAATGTGCCTACCTGCTTTTTCTCTCCAACAAATTCAGAGATTCTTTATTCCATGGTATCAAAATCAGTGCGGGTCCATGGTATTCCCATTCACAGTTTCATCTAGAACATTATCCTGTTGTTTTCCTTTAGCATAAAAGAGGCAATGCTATAGTGACGAAAATTCATGTCATTGAAAAGAGTATGCTCAGGTTAGCATAAGTCCAAATGCATTTTATGACTTTGATTTTCACACCTAAATGAAAAGAAAAGATACATATATTGCTCGACAGCTTCAAGTAAGTGTATTGAATTGTATATCTAAGAAAATGAAATATAGGTCTTTCTTGGAATAAGAGCCACCATTGATTTGGAGCATATTAAGTGCTGGGAGATTGAAGTAAATCAGCTAAAGCAATCCTTATAAAAACCTGGTGAGCAGTGCTCCCATTTTGCTGATTCAGACAGGTTGAAATACCTTTGCCACTGCATTACAGCTCTGCACTGCGTGGCATCCTCTATTGTTTCATCAAGGCTTCAGATTTAGAAGCAAATTTTTACCTACAGAGAGAATGGGTCTCAGGCTTTGCCATCCCTTCAAGTGTGCTTTGATTCATTCATTTCATTTGTGCACCTATTCAAATATATTCACTGAGTGCCTCTTATATAGAAGATTATACTAGGAAAAATACAGAAAAATAGTTTTTGAACGTTGGAGTACAACAAAATTGCATGTTGAAAATATAAACACCTAGAATCTATGCCTATGAAATTAGACATTTTGGGAAGAGGAGGATAGGGTAAATCCAGGGTATCTGCAGGTATTGTTAGCAAACTCCCAAGATGGTTATGGATTACTATCACAGTGATAAAAAAATGTTATAAGTCTTCAAGTATCAGATGAGAATATTTTATTAACTAACATTTATTTTTATTTTTCAATTTTTTAAATTTCAGAATATTACAAGGGTACAAACTCTTTGGTTACCAACATTTTAAAATCTCATAAGCCACTTAATTTTACCACAACTCTGTAGGAATATACAATTCATTTCTTATTATACATGAATTTATGCTAGTTTGTCTTCTTGGTGAACTCTTTAGATGATGGACTCAGCGTGTCAGCCAAGCCCTCTAAAATAGAAAAGCAAGAAGAGAGAAAACCCAATGTGAATTACAATTTAATGAGAATCAGATTAACATCCATCCGAAAAATTCTATAATTTTTGTGTCTTTAAAAGTTGTTAGGGAAAAAAACATTTTGATCTAAAATTTCATAATTGGCTAAACTAGGTTTTAAGTGTAAGAGCATATTTTAGACATATTCAGATTTGCAAGGTAAGACATGCTTCCTATTATCCTTTCTAAAAAAAAAAAACAACTTGTGTATGTACTTCATAAATACCAGAAAGAAATCCTAAAGTAAGAAAATATATTACCAAAAAGGTGACTATGCAAAGAAGTCTTAGGGAGTTACCTGAGCAGTGCTGTGAAATTACATGACTTGAGGTTGTGTCTCAACTGTTTTTTGTCAGGGACCCAGCCTTCCTCTCAAAGGGCACAGGATCTATAAAATGGCTTATGTTCAGAAATTGGTCAAAAGCTATACTAATTCCCACTATGGTGATGCGAGTCACTTTTCCACTCACCAGATTTATAGGTTTTTGTTGTTGGTTGTTTGTTTTTTTGATCATATTGGTAATGATATACTTTATTTACTTTCTCATATATTTCATTCTTAGGAACACAGTGATTAATTAGCCACAACTACAGATCCTTGAAGATTAGAAACTCTATTTCTTCTTTCTATTATAGTAGTCCCCCCTTACCCTGGGTTTTGCTTTCCACAGTTTCAGTTACTCATAGTCAACTGCAGTCCAAAAGTATTAAGTGAAAAATTCCAGAAATAAGTCATAAGTTTTAAATTTCTCACCATTCTGAGTAGTGTGATAAAATCTCCTACCATATTACTCTGTCCTGCATGGGACAGGAATCATCCCTTTGTCCATTGTATTCATGATAAATATGCTGTCTGCCCCATACTCACTTACTAGCTGTCTTGGTTATTAGATAGACTGTCATGGTATTACAGTGTTTGTGTTCAAGTAACCCTTATTTTGCTTAATAATGAGCCCAAAGCACCAAGAGTAATGATGCTGACATATTATTATGATTGCTCTATTTTATTATTATTGTTAATATCTTGCTATGCCTAATTTATAAATTAAACTTTAGCATAGGTATGTGTGTATAAGAAAAAACATAGCATATATAGGGTTCAGTACCATCTGCAGTTTCAGGTATCCATTGGGGATGTATGTATTTCACACAGATAAGAGATAAACACTGTATAGCAATTGTTCCCATCTTATCTCTGAAGATTAGATACTTATCTTAGTCTTCTCAGGCTGCTATAACAAAATATCATACACTGGGTAGCTTAAAAAGCAGACATTTATTTCTCATAGTTCTGGAGGCTAGGAAGTCCAAGTTCAAGCTGCTGGCAGATTCAGTTCTTGGTGAACTTCCTGACTTGCAGATGGCCAGATTATGGTTGTATCCTCACATGGTGGAGAGAGAGAGCAAGCTTTGGTCTCTCTTTGTCTTCCTATATGGACATTAATCCCATCATATGGGCTCTATCCTCATGATCCTATTCAACCTAATTACCTCCCAAAGGCCCCACTTTTTAATACCTCATATTGAGAGTTAGGGCTTCAATATATAAATTTGGGGGGACACAAACATTCAGCCCATAACACTGCTGCTATTGGATCTCTTTCTCTGTGGGGTTCTTTTGATCCTATTGCAATCAGTAAGCCCAATTCTGTGGCAGCATCTCCCACTGTCATCTAAGCTATAGATGAAGGGAACATGGTGGGGTGAAGAAGAGCCAACCAAGCTCAAGGAAAGTGGGGAATGTCAAGGATGAGCCATCAGTCAGCTAGAGATTCTGGACAATGCAGAGACATGCGGGATGGGATATGTCAGCCTCTCTTTTTCCCACCGTCTGATCTCTTACATGCTTCCTATTAGCCAAATTTGACCAGAATCAAGCTGGCCATTGTATCTGAAATATGCACTCCATTGAAATCAGCCTCAGCAGGCACAGGAAAGGGCAATAAAGAGTAGAGAAAGGATCAGAGGCAATGTAGGATAGCACAAATATAAATATATGATTTTGAAACCTTCTAGTAACTAACAAAAGAAATAAAAACAAATGTAGATAAACATAGTGCCACTGATAGGCTGTGACTCAAATGGTTATGGGGGCGTGAGAAGAAATGTAGCAGTGGAACTTTATGCTTTATTTAACAACATTCAGTATTAATGAAAAGTTTAAAAATATTCATGAATGGTATTTAAGATTAATAAATTGTAAAATATAAAGGAGAAAATCTGAAAAACATCAAAAAGCATAAAGAAAGTAAATTAAAATCATATGTAATTTCATTATCCAGAAAAAAATCATTGTTGTCATTTTGGCAATTGTCTTTATTCCCTTCTTCTCTGCTCTCATATGTGTGTACATGTGTACATATATGTGACATACGTCCATATATACATATGTAAAGTTAAGTGCTGCTTTAGGCATTTTAAAATTTAGTATACTTTTTCAGATTTGAAATATTTTTAGAAAATATATTTTAATGGCTACATATTGTTCTATGATATATGCATACACATATCATGTATACATATATTTAATATATATTTCATGTATCATATATATATATATTGACACATAGATTAGCTTAAATTTTTCAATATTGTAAATAATGCTGCAATTAATCCCCCTGGGCATAAATATTTGTGTATATTTCATTGTTTCCTCAGGGTAAATCTCCACATTCATTTTTAATCTCCCAGTCTCCAGTTCCTTGTGATCATTAATCACTGGCTTAAAGTAACAGGTGTTTTCTTCTTCTGGTTCACCTGCTCCCACTTTTCAAAGCTGCCCTTTCTATTTGGTGCCCTCCCTCATGTCCTCCAAGGACGTCAGGGACAGTGCCTTGTCTGTCTTTTCTCACTGTTCTTTCTCATTTTTCATAGCACTGACCAGGATCCACTGTCAAGTCTGGTTTGGTCTCATGGCCAGTACTGGCCTTGCTTGTTCTGACTGTCTTCTCTCAATGTTTTTTACGGACAAGTGATCTCTTTGGAGTTTTTATGTAGCTTATGACTTTCAATGCAAATGAAAAAATTTCTGTGCTCAGTGGCAGTAAGAAGTATGGCACATAGACAAACCCTTCTTCCCCACCTCACCTCCCCCCAGCCCTCATTTTTATTTTCCAAAAACTTTCTGATTTTTCCATAGTTGTGAGGCAAGAGACAAAACTGCCCTGTTTAATATGCAAGAGCTAGTTCACAGTCAGATGGCTCTTTTCCCAGTAAATACATTTTCACTAATCTTAAACCATTTAACTCTTTCTTGCTATCAATCAGAAAGTTAAAAACCACATCTAAAAGATGTGATATGTATGTAACATCTAAAGGTTATTCATAGCAGAACTTATCTTTCAGATGATAAAAGAAATCAAAGATAGTGGCAATTCTGTTACATTCTAGACCTTGAATTTCAACCTTATTCAAAGCACAACTTTTCAGCAGTTGTTATTGTTTTCTTTATATAATCAAGCACGGAAGTGATTAATTGTAATTTCTTGAGCCTAGATAATTAATCATCTCCTTACATGTTCTATGGTAACATAGAGCTCACTTACATTCACAGATCATCTGCTCTTAGGACCCATGAAGGAATTTGTGTGCATAGATTCGTACCACTCAGGGGAGGAAGGTCCTGCCCTCAGCAACTGGGGGCCTTGCCTGGCAGGTGGTGCAGTGACCTCTGGTGGAGCAGAGGGCCAAAGAGCCATTAGGCCCTGCAAGGGACAGCTGGACTGGAACTGTTGAGAACTTTTATTTGCAAATTCCTTAAGAATAAAATTTATCCTGCAATAAAATTTTTAAATACCACTGAGGATGCATCCTGTTGTACATAGTTATTTTGAATTTACACAAATATCCCTGACCTGTGTTTTTCTGACTCATCATAATAGCTTTTTTTTTAATGTGTGTAAAGGAATTTATATGTTTGCTTTTGAATCCTAGCAAATATTAATTAATTTTGCTTACCTTTTATATTTCCACTTTCAAAGAGGAAATAGAAATTGGTGCATGAAGTGTATATATTAATATTATTACATGTTTACATTAACAATATGAATGAGTATATATAATGTCAAATGACTAATAAATTTATCAATTCTAATCACTGCTGAAGCATTTACTAGATATGTGAAATCCAGCCAGTTATTCTTTAATTTCCTCATCTGCAAAATTAAAATAATAATGCTTCATAAAATTATATAATTAATCAAAGAGATAATGCTATAAAATTCTTCATTCAGTACCTGGCACATAGTAATCCTCCATAAATATTATTATTAGTTCTTCCTTATTATACTTTCACAATTACATTGTGATTAGAGTTGTGAAGCAATGTGTAGGTCAGTGTCTTTACCCACAATGGGTTGTATAGAGTATAACCTTTCTTCAATTACGTATTTATCTTATTACTTTCTTAATCACCAAGAATGATAATAACTAACACAGATCATTTTTCAGCTTAATGAGCACTTTTGTATTTTATTTTATCCTCACAACTAAATGAGCCAGATATAATAAGTTCTTTTCCTTTTCAATAAATAAGTATAAATGACTTTAAAAGTTCATGTATTTATTCATTCATACAGTTTAAAGTTTCTATTATTAATATTTTATGTACGATTTTATGACTTTTCCCAACATCAAAACAAAGATGTGGCAATACTAATATTTGAACTCTGCTCTTCTGACTCCAAATACCATATACTCTGTTGCCTATTGCATAAGACTTGGACCACTCCAAAACTTGCCAGCCACCGTTTTATGGCCATATGAAGTAATCTGGACTCTTTATCAACTTTAGGCTAGATTGCTCATAAATTATCCCAGATGGATGAGAATCTAACACTTTTTAATGATCTCCCAACATGATTTCACAACTTCCCTGGGTTCTATGTTTTCATGCCATGCTTCAAAGCTCCCTCTATGATGAAAATTGTAACTGGATTGAACTATATCCCTCATGCCTCTGTCTAACTGAATATGTAATGTGCCAGATATAGAGGCAGATAAAGCAGGTGGGATAGAAAAGGCTGGGATGTGGAAAGAGCATCTCTGTTTTAGCTTTGAAGAAAGTGAAGGAGAGGCCTGTGCCAAAATCTGAGGAAGAGAACTCCAGGAAGATGGAACAGCAAGTATAAAAGCTCCCAGCATGTGTAAAGGACCCTGAGAATAAAGTATGTCAGGAGCAAGAAGTGGGAAGTGTTAGCACAGTGCAGAGTCAAGAGGGAGGAGCAGATTTTGTTGGGTCTTGAGGCCATTGGGATGATTTTGTGTTTGACTCAGAGATGTGAAGGCTTGGCAGATTTTGGGCTGAGGTGTGGCATGATCTGACCTAAGCCATAGAAGGTGAGGGCAAGGGTAAAAAGAGGGGGGCACTGCCTTGTCACTTTTTCAAATATGCCATTTTTAAACAATTTTACAAAACAATTAAAACATAATATTTGGTGGACTACCCAAAGGTGGCCTTCTTGACATTTTAGAAGAGTTACTGGAGCAACTAACTCTTTTGTATCTTTACAGATCTCCCAGATCTGTAAAACACTACTCACATTACTCACTAAGTTAGTGATTCTCTGACTTTAAAAATATCTTACCTCTTATTATTGTTTACTTGGTCTACTGAGACCATTGTTAGTAAATACACACATACCTATGTGTGCAATGTGCATCTATTTATGCAATGTATATATATGTATATATATATGCTTTTTAAATTAGTAAATATTCATTTTGTACTATGAATATAAGCTAATCTTATAGTAGATAGTGAGGTAATTAGAGAAATCCTCAAGTACTGCAAACATCCAATTGTAAGCACTTTGAGAATACGAATCATATCTACCTAATTTTTATTTTACTCTGTCTATAGGAAAGCTCTTTGCTTTCAAAAGCAGCTTTCAAAATGACTATGAAAAACTTATCATTAATTTGCTAATAAAATCGATAATGATAATAATAAAATGACTCAATTTGGTATTTGGTGCCTGCACAGTTCAGCATGACTCTCCTTTTTCCAAAAATACTTCCAATCCATAGGGATACTCAGCCCACACTACACTGCCCAGTAATGTTTGAACAGAAGAAGACTTTGGTCCCTATTTGTAAGAAATTGGGCCAGAAGTGAGTTCTTGAGGGACAATAATAGTCATTCCTTGATATTTAGAATTAAGATCAGGGCTAGACCTATAACATAGAAAATTATGTTCCATCTGCACTGTAGATGAAAGAAGCAAAGAAGTTGAACTTCTGAGCAAGAAAATACTTGAAGCAGATGTCATATAGGAGATGGGCGAGGGCAGTGAGTAGTTTGGACATTTTACTATTTCCTGTTTCTAGAAACTTCAGAGGTGTTGACTTATTTCAAGAGAATTTTTGTATCCTTACATGGATAGCTTACAAGATAGCTCTGGTTGATTTTTGTTACTTGTCTTAGTTAATACAACTTCCCATTCTTCTGATAACTCAAACATTACTAGGCCCAGTAATATTGGTTTAATGACAGATATGTAACTTTACTAACAGCCGAGTAGATTTGATTTAATACTCCTTTTTAAGAGGCAATTTCAAATGCATGAAAGGTCAATTAATTATAATAATAGTACTAATTACTTATAAAGACATTTTGGTTATAGCCTAGCACTCTGTCCTTGTCTTCCTGTAGACTGGTTTTTTAAAATAAATACTTTGATCTCGTGAAAAACACTTAAAATATTATGTATTTCTATGCAATAGCTATCTTATTTAAATGTCAATAAAATCTGTTGCATTTAGGTTAAAAAAACAGGAAAACACCAAAATATTAATTTATAATGGTGTGTTACAAGTGGATTAAAGTATTAAAAATGGAATAATAATACCAAGAACTTTTTACTAGTTCGTGAAATCTCCAGTTTAGTGAGGTTTAAATCAGGACCTAAAAATACTTGGAATTGTAACCAAGTTATAAACAAGTAAACAGTCTACTCCTGGGAATCAGGAGACAACCTGAATTATTGACTCTCCATGGAGAGTCATGCTGCACACATTTTGTTCTGTAGTTACAGGGTTGTAAGCAGTTCTGTATAAGTTTTTGTCTAGACTTATAAAACCTTTCAATAAAGCCATGGAGACATTCAATTGCTTTCCGTCTCATGGAAAAAGTTGTAGAACTAAAGTCAAGCTACTTGCTATAAACTGGTTTCTGAGTTTGTGGCTTTTCTTTTAGTGCTTCATCTGAATCAAAGAAAGAAAACCAGGAACTATTACTACTAATGAGACAATGAAAGGACTGTCTAGAAAACTTGTGTTGAGCAAGGTTTTTTATCAACTATGAAAGAAGTGAAGTAATTGTTTTATGGTAAGACACGTCATTATGGAGCACAGGCAGAATTTGGTATTTATTCGTTCATTTTTTGGTATACCTTCACAACTATGAGAAGCAAACTTTGATTACAATAATGTTGAATACATGCCAATGAGACTGTCAGTCAACTCAACAGACCTAGCCTCTATAATTTTATTATTATAATTTTTCCATGATATATTTTAAACTAACATATTCTTGGAGTTAAGATAAAACTTATACAATGAAAGATTTGAAGTAAAAGTAAGTTATAGACACAATAAAGTTATTTCTATATCTTAGAAGAGCTTTCACTTTACCTGTTTTAATTAGTGCTTTTATTTTGCCAGAATAGTTACATTAGTTATAAAATATTTAAGTCTTAATAGTTACCAGGATAGGTTAATATGCTATTTTTTAAATGTCCAGATGGATGGAGATCAGAGTTTAGAAGAGTTGGCTTTGCTTTCTCTTTGATCCCTAATCCCACAATGTTGGCAGTGAGGACATAACAGAGTTTACAGAAAAACTTAAACAGGCCTATGTAAGAGATGCAAACATAAGGATTTGTTTCAAAGAAGGAAAGATCTCAAACCAGGAGGGTGTGAAAATTTACACAGAATTTTCAAGTTAAGAACATAGGCAGGTACAGAAACAGAATAATTTAAAAAATAGAGTTAAGAAAGTAAAAATAGAACAGCATGCAACATAAATTAATACAACTGGATTTGTCTCCAAATTCTGGATCAGGGTAAGAATTTTGAATCTGACGTACCTAAAATAGCATGTGATTGATAATGAGAAAATTCTTTTTTTTTTTTTTTTTTTTTGCATGGCTTCACATAATTTTTATTAACCTTTAAAATTGTCAGAAAAACTATAAGGTAAAACATTACATGTAAAAATCTGCTTATCTAAAGAAAATAATTACAACATTAGCATTTAGTATGAAGTGATAATATTGTTTTCTTGTGTGTCATTTATACATTTTTAAACAAGTTTGACTAAGGAATTAACCTTGTACAAGGAATAACAGTGAGTATTTTTAAATGTGCTACAGTGTTTAAAAGGTTCTTAGAGCAATTAAAGGTATGAACTGATTAAATACTAGTGTCTGGATGAATCATTTATTAGAAGATTCTATTGTGAGAGTTAATGCATGCCTTTTACTCAGGAGAAAATATTACCCTGGCAACAAGTATGTATTTGTCTCTAATGTTCTCTAGTTTGTTATTGCAGAAATGTGTATTACAGTGACTTTATCTCTACTTTCATTTATAAAAATTATACTGTTATCTGTTCTCAAAGCAGAGAGACAACTGCACTTTCTAGCTCATGTTTCTGAATCATAATGAGTGGTCCTAGCCATGTGCTTTGTGTGTGTGTGTGTGTGTGTGTGTGTTTAGCCATTTCTACTCTAAAAATAGAGATGATGTGAAGAACTTACAATCCTTTCCAAATGAAAATACATCTGATCAAAGGATCCTTTAAACATAAGCTTACTATTTAAGGAATTTCCAAACCTCAACAATTTAACTTATTTGGAAGAGCTCAATGTTAACTTCTAATTGAATTTGCTTCCAATCCCCCCATGCCCATCCCCAAGCATTGCCAGGTGAATTGCAATTTCCCCATCAGGTCTCTGTATGTATCTTTGAACATGCTTTTTCACTACCTGGATTCTCCTCCCCAGTGGCCCTTATTCAGCTTTGAATTCCCTTTCATTCTTCAAGACCACTTGTATATTACCTCTTTGGAATAAAAGCAAAAGAATGAATTAGGCACTCATCATTATAAAAACATGTTTCTGACCTATAAAAATCAAGCAACAAATACTAGACAATTTTGGTTTGTCTCAGATCTTCAAATCATAATTTATTAATTTATTTGACAAATATATCACCAGATGTCTACTATGTACTGGGTACCATGATAGAAGCTGGAGATATAAAAGTAAGAACAATAGAAAGAACAAAAAACGTGTAACCAAAGACTAAAGAGGATGTCCTAATTTACGTCATGAGTGGGAATGGTGATGTTTTAGTGGGGATCTGAGGAATGTGCATTTTCTTCATACAACTTACTAACATCTACACTTTTCTATTTGTTGGCTTGTTTTTTATTTAGCTCCCCTTGATAATGAGAAAATTCTTATACAACTTTTCTCTTTTCAAATTTCTTTTGAATTTGTGAAAGTTACTATAATATTCTAATGCCATTTAGATATTACTTAGCAAAAACATGTAATTTATGTGTTAGATCGTCATCACCACCAGGCCAAGCTATTTTTCTTTAATTTTAATTTTTTGTAGAGATGGGGTCTTGCTATGTTGCCCAGGCTGGTCTTGAACTCCTGGCCTCAAGTGATCCACCTCCGCCTTCCAAAGTGCTAGGATTACAGGTGTGAGCCACCATGCCTGGACTTGTCTGTTCTTTTATTATTAGTACCACTTGCCATAAGCTCAATTATAAACTAAAAAAGCAAATGTGTATACATTACAATCCCATGGAAGTTTAAGGAGTTAGAAAATAATATCAAAGGAGGCTTCAAAAAAGTGGCCAGTGAGGTAGGTAGACCAGAATCCTGAGAGAATGATGTGCCAGAGGCCAAGACTATTTCAAGAGGGAGAGAGTGAACAATAATGTCAAACATGCTGAGAAATCACATGAGAGGAGAAAGAAGAATTGGCCATTAATGTGCAGGTAAGATGGCAAACTCACAAATGCTACGCAGATGCTTTGACCTAAACAATACCCATTGTTGTTGATGTTTTGGGATTTGCTTCTCTACCTTTTTCAATACGTCCTCTTAATTTCTCAAAAGCATGGGGTTTTTAACCTCATTTCTCAAGACCATCTTTCCTGGAAATGCTTCTCTCCCAGGAAGGAAACCTAACCTCACTCTTTTGGACACACTCTCTGCTCTTATTTAGTGCTGTGCCTCGTGCCTTTTGCGTCACACCACTGTCCCTCCTCAGCCCCAGGTGTTATTCATTCCTTTCGTCCAGCTTCGCTATGGATGAGATGATGGAGGTAGAGGTGACCAAGGGGGTCGTTCCAGATCCTGTGTTTGGGGCATGTGTGAGACAAGAAGATTTTTATTCTCCCAAGCTGGGCCTCCTCTTAGCATATTTGCTTTTACTGTATTTCCTAAAATAAAAATGTTTCCATGTTTTCTTCATTTTTGAGCCCCATTATCTAAGTATCCCTTTTTATATTGCTGCCTTAGTTTGTCCAAGCCCCTGTACGTGTGGTGGTAATAATGGTTATTTGATGTTTTCCATCAAATGCTCAAGATGGTTTTGTGTTTCTAAGGTTTGACATGAATTAGAATACTTGGAAGCAGAATCACCTTCCAAGACTGAGTTGGCTGTTCTTACACAGCTGGTTCTAAAAATAAATCATGTCAGCTTTTTAGGAGTTGAAGCCTTAACCTGGAGGATAATTTAATTTTCGTTTTTCAGTAAGTCTCACGTTAAGAAATTGTGTGTCTGTAATGAATATCTATCTTCTAAGAAGGGACTCTATCGAACCAGCACCTAGTTTCTTACCTGATGAAGACTCTTATTAAAAAGTAAATATCAAAAAGAAAACTGAATTGGCTACATTTTTAAAGCCAAAGGTTGTTAAAGCAATAATTATCACTTTACTGACATGTTTATAGAGGGAGTCTTGGGGGAAATGACAGTTGCTTCAAACAATATTTTGCTTCTAATACTGCATGCTGCTTCTTGGTCAAACTTTTCCTATTAAAGGGAAGAAAGTGGTGCTGGTATTTTTTTAAAAAAGTGAAGGGTAGGGGAAAATTCTCTCCAGTTACACACAGTTACACACATGTGCTTGTGTGTGTGTGTGTGTAATACACAAAACACACAAAGTACAGAATTAAAAAAAAGTTTTTACATGCATCATCCCATTTTACCCTCACCATAGACCTTTACTGTAGATATTTGCAAATATTAATTTTTAAATGTAGAAAATGAGGAAAGCATTTATTATGTATGTATTATCTTCCAGGCCCTTTGAATGGGAAACACAGTTTAAAGCAGATATAAACAAAAGCTCACAATCACCCAAATTATGTGGAAGTTCAGTGGCAAAGATATGTACAGATATTTATTACAGATTATGATAGTTTTTCAAGACATGGTGGAGCCTTTTACTCAAGTCTTTACTGCTTTTATACCTGCTACTTTTGACAAAGGCAAGGTGTGTGAATAAAATGGCTCCAAGAAGAAGCTAAGCAAGTATGCAATTAAGTAACTTTTAATTTAACCTGAAAAGTAATAATTGAGTGCCTGCCTTACGGTAGGCACCGTCCTATGGTCTTCACTACTAATTTAAATGCATACACAGTCATGTGTTACTTAACAATAGGGATATGTTCTGAGAAATGCGCCATCAGGTGATTTCATCATTGTGTGAACATCATAGAAGTGTGCTTAAAAAAATTTAGATGGTATAGCCTACTACACACCTCAGCTATATGGTACAGCTTGTTGTTCGTAAGCTATAAACTTGTACAGCATGTTACTGTACTGAATCCTGTAGGCAATTGTAATACAATGGTAAGTATTTATGCATCTAAACATAGAAAAGGTAGAGTAAAATATGTATCAAAGATGAAAAATGGTACCTCTGTGTAGGGCACTTACCGTGAATGGAGCTTGCAACACAGGAAGTTGCACTGGGTGAGTCAGTAAGTGAGCGGTGAATGAATGTGAAGGCCTAGAACATTAATATAGTGCACTTAGGCTACACTACATTTACATAAAAATTTTTTCTTTCTTCAATAATAAACTAATCTTAGCTTACTATAACATTTTTACTTAATAAACTTTGTTTTTTTAAACTTTTTGACTCTTTTGAAGTAACAGTTTAAAACACACATTGCATAGCTGTAGAAAAGTATTTTCTTTCTTTATATCTTTATTCTATAAGTTTTTTTCTATTTTTAAAAATTGTTTTTTTTAAACTTTCAATTTTTTTTAAACTAAGACACAAACACATATGTTAGCCTAGGCCTGTACAGGGTCAGAATCATCAATATCACTGTCTTCCACCTCCACATCTTGTCTCACTGGAAGGTCTTCAGGGGCAATAACATGCATGAAGCTGTCATCTCCTGTGATAACATGCCTTTTTTTGGAATATGTCCTGAAAGACCTGCCTGAGGGTGTTTTACAGTTCAGTGTTTTTTATTATAAGTAAAATATGAGCAAAAAGTATATTTTACTAAATATATAAACCAGTAAATAGTCATTTATTACAATTATCAAATATTATGTCCTATACATTATATTGCATGTGGTATACCTTTATAAGACTGGCAGCACAGTAGGTTTGTTTACACTTGCATCACCATGAACACATAATGTATTGCGCTATGATATTATGACAGCTATGTTGTCACTAAGTGATAGAAGTGTTTCGGCTCCATTACACTCTCATGGGATCACCATCACATATGCAGTTTCTTGTTGACCGAGGTATTATGCAGTGCATACCTGTATATGTAAAATTATACTACTGAGTTAATTTCCAACTCATTCAAGGAGTTCAATAAACATTATAGAATTTGTGTTGTAAAAATTTACACTGTCTGTATCAGAATACAAATATTAACCAATTAATACTTAGTTGTAAAACTAGATGGGAGATTTTTTATTTTTTTAAACTCAGACAAAGGCAGTAGCCCTTCATAGCCACTTAATGGAAGGTGTTACTGTTTCTTCAAAGAGGTGGAACTGAGCCATCTGTGAATATCTGTTAATTCTGGTCAGCAAATGGAAAAAAAGAAATTCCAGTGTCTAGTTTACTTCATAAAATGAAACTATGTAGGGTGACTAAACTAGGCAGAGTCAGGGATGCTGAAAGCATAACTCAAATATATTAACTAATATAAATTAGAAGAATGTTTTATCAGATGTGTAATATAAATGTGTCTAAGAACATGACTCAAAAGAGCACTGCCGTCTTTCAAAGTTTGGCTTAAACACCATCTCCACCCAGAAGCCTTTCCTGAACCCATCTGGATTTAATTGCTTTCCTCCTCGTGATTTATCCTACTTCTGGTATGACAATGATTACTTTTAGCATGCCCCATATCCCATGCTGGACTGTGTCATTTTTTAAGGTACTCTCCACATTACCCAGAACTGTGCCTTATGTGACAGAAGCATTTAAGTACTTCTTTAAAATAGAAAAAAAAATGCATAGAATTTATTTGATAAATACCATTACTGTAAATAGGATGGTTAAAAATTCTTGCTAAAAAGTTTCTTTTAGTTGATAAGCACAAATTTTAAAGGTATTTTGCAAAAATTTTATCTGCTTTTTTTTCATTGAGCAATAAAAGGTTGTATCAATAAATTCTATTTTATCATTATGGCCTTAATATTTTAGCCAAATATATAATAAATGATATCAATATAAAATATCATAGATATACACTGACCAATTATAAATATGTCAAAATAAGACTGGAAATAAGGCTATAATTATAAGAAACAAAGCACACTGATTGATGACAAGATATCCCTGGTGGACAATATATACTAGAATTATTCCCCAGGAGAGCTCATAAGGTAACATTTGTCAGTTTAATGAAATTATAATAGTCCAAGGTATGGCTATCAGCTCTGAAGGTTCTGACACAGATGAAGGATATATTTTTTACCATTCTATACCACAAACGAAGGCCTTGAGAGTGATGTATAATACCAAAATCCCTGTAAACTAATTTATAATGATCAATTGCAGCCAATTCAACTTGCTTGAATGGGCCCTCCCAACTCAATTTCTCTGATTTTCCCTGAAATAGAAAACATGCCTGTTATTTTTCTAGGATCCCAATATTCCATTGGCTAATATTAAACATACAGCATCAGAGTATATGAATGGTCAAATTAATCTCTTTTTCTATTATATAGATTTCCTGGCTCCTCATAAAATCATCCATGACAATAAAAATTTTGAGATGAACTTAGTGTAGGTTCAAAAATTTGGGGAAAAAATGTAATTTACAGTGTGAATCGAGAATAGAGTAAATGGAAATTACTTTTTATTTTACAAATAATTACCTTTTTCTCTTTTTAAGAAATAGAATTATTTCTGGTATTTAGTAATTTAGTTATACTACTTGCCCTATGTGATATATTTCAATGTTTCAAAAAATCAACTTTATATGGAGTGGTTGTTGGTATTCTTATGTATATTTAAAAAGGGAATAGGAAAGATTTACCTTGAAGATTTAGGGTTGGTGCTTCTAATAATCTTGCACTAATGTGGTAATTTTTTATCATCAATAACTGTGGCATGAACTTATTTATGGAAATATACATTTTTAATAATAAAATTTCATTTCTGTTTGTAAGTGAAATAAATGAGACCACAAGAATGCAGGATTATCATACCAAATTTTCCAGGTCCTGTGTGTTTGTAAATGTTTATTTAGGAGCTGCCTCATTTTTTTTCTCGTCCTTTCTATATTTTAGGAATATATTTGGGCTCTGGATCTTGGCGGCGTTGGTTTATATCCAGATCTCTCCACTAATAAGCTGGTGATACTTAATCACCCTGTGTCCCTGTTTCCTTATATGTATAATAGGGACATAATAGCACTCACCTCATTGGGTTATATGACCCAATGAAGTGTCACAATGGGATGAGATAAGACATATAAATCATTTAGTTCAATACCCACTATAATAAATAATAAATGTTAAAAACTGTTACTATTACCGTTTTTACATATTTCATACTTTATTTTGTCCTCAGAAAACCATGTGAAATGGGCATTGTTTCCCCCATTTTACAGATGATAAAACCAAGAATCAGAGAAATTCAGTAAACTCTGACATCTAACTCCAGTCTGATCCCAGAACCTATATTTTCCACAACTATAATATACTGCCTTTTACAGAGTTTCATTCAGCTATTTCCCTGAGTCTTTTTTATATCAGCTTCAATGATGCATTTAACTTCAAGTACATGAAATTCTTTTTCTTGTACCAAATAAGTTATCTTACGAAAAATGCCTTGATTTTTCTTGCTGACATTTCTTATCAATGGTTACAGACATTAAGCCAGGATTATGTCTCAAGCAGTTTTAAAATAATATGATGAACCAAACCTACTTGATACTATACAATTCTCTATTTCTTATTTGTAAGGTAAAAACAATGGAACCAGAAATAACTGTCCCATTGAAGTATTCTTTACATAGAGGATAGTTGTGCAGAGTTTAACTATTTTTCTCCCTCAATGTGGTAAACAAATTATTGTCCATTCTAACAAAAGCATTTTTACAGTTATTTTATTCTTCACTCATTATTGGTTTGAATCATATGGAATCAACTCTTAGAAATCTCATACTGTTCAATCGAATATTTGAGAATTTAAAGACTTTAGCCATCTCAGTTTTAATTTTTAACTTTTGCTTCTTACTTTAAGTTTATCCTTTATTAGGACATAGCAAGTTGGGAACTCAGATAGTCCCACACTTTCCTATTGCGATACCACATTTTTGTTATACTTTTTGATTACTTTCCCAGCAGTTGCTGGTCTTTTCTATTGAGTTTTCTGCCCTTCTGAAAAATGTCATCAGGTAAAACTACTAAACAATGCCAATAAAATTTAATAAAAATGTTTATTTTGGCAAGTTAAAAATATTTATGGGTATCTTGGAGGTCATTGTCATTAGCTTTTACCATTTTTCAAAGCTAACCCTTCCTTAATGTCTATCAAAAACAATCTTATTTTTTTTTTAGCTTTTATTTATGTCATAACAAATCCTTTAGCAAAAGTCCTTAACAAAACCCTTAGCAAAACCCTTAACAAAACCCTTAGCATGAGTGGTTGCAGTTAAATGATATGGAATTATTAATAAGAATAGTTACCATTTATTAAGAACTACATGGTAAGCACTTAGCATTGACTCATGAAATTTCCACATGAGATTCAAGGAATTTAATCTGAGATCATGCAGCTAATAAGTGACTGAGCAAGGGACTGGATGCAGCTTTAGCTGACTCAAGATTTCTTTACTAACTAACTAGGCCAGTGATTCTTAAATTTAGGAAACTTCATTTCTTAAACAAGGAGTAAAATCATGATTTCTGGAAAATGGAAACAAACTTCTCCATTTTGCAGTGTTATTTAGAACATTGGCGTCTACATATGTGTCACTGGAAATCATTGCTAGTGTCTAAGTTAGGAGATCAGGACTGTATTAGGAACATAAATTTTTGTCCCCACTTAGTCTAGTTTCCTCTGCTTTGAGTTTAGTGGCACTCATAGCAACTTACATCCCTCAAGCACTAGAAAAGGAGAAGATGGAAAGGAAAAGTATGAGAGTAGGGAGTGAGGGAAAGATGTAAAAGGAAGAAAGTTAAAAACTTGATATACCCTTCGCATCTCCCTGTCCCCAACCATTCATTGTCTTCCTCTGTTTTCTCCATCTATTTTCAGTAAGGTATGGCAGTAAATTGTCATATTTCTAGAATATATTTAGATGCAGAATTTCTACTGTATAAATTTTCCCTAGTGAATGTTGATACAAGACCTGTTTTCTCAGAGCAAAAGAACTGTGGTTACAAATTTGTAAGGGTTGGCTATAAGCTTAGAAATGACTGAAATATACTGTTTTCTTAGGCAACAAATTCATCAGATATGAATACAAGAATCATCACATTTATAGGAATAATCCCCAAACTCAAATCTCTAAGTCTGGAAATAAATAAGTCTCCTTTTTTTAGGGTAGGTAGAGATCCATGAGGTATTCCTGAGAATGTGCAGCATGCAGAAATCCATGGACATTGTCCTGTATGTATGTGTCATTGACAATCATTGCCAGGGTTTAAGTTAAGAGATCAGGACTGTATCATGAATGTCAATAAATTTTTGTCCCAATTTAATCTAAGTTCCTCTAAGTTTAGTGGCACTTGTAGCAATTTCCATCCCTCAACTGTTAGGAAAGGAGAAGGAAAGAAAAAGTATGAGGGAGAGAGGTGAAGATGTAATTGTGTTGTAACATTCTGTTATCAATTTATTTAGCTGTTTATGCTATTTTGTATACACATGTAAAGATTATGTACATACAACTCAAACGTGAGAACCATTACTTTGACGGTCCAGGAAAGGTCATGTTTCTTGAGATTGCAAGGACATCAACAGTGTGCCAAGCTTCTGGCTGCAGCTCTGCAGTCCCTCAACTCTCTGTCTGGTTCCCTTGACACCCCTTGCTCTGTCGTCTTCTGTCAGTCAGGCTGCCAGTCTCAGGCCCTCCCTATGTTCATTTCGCAATCTGGGACATTCACAAGAGAAGATATGGGCATTGTGGAAAGGGTTATGGGTAGGGGAAAGTTTGGGAAGGCAAAATTTGAGAGTCAGATTTAGTAACATCCAGGACATACCTAAATATATATATAAGTGTTTTGGATTTTATTATTGTATTTATTTAAATTGTCTTTTTTTTTCAGCACCACTTGTCCCTACCATAACAACTTCCAGATGACAACTTCTGATTGAGAGTCAGAGGCCTCTGCACACACTGGCAAATCAGTAGAATCTGAAGTGACATTATTCATGAAAGACTTAATTTTCAAAACTTCAGTGCAATTTGCTGAAGAGGATTTTTGTTGGGAGATGCCATAAGTGGAATGCTAATTTAGGTACTGTGACAGGAGACACTTAGTCTCTCAGAGTGACCTATTTTGATTTCTTTATGCATTCCATGAATCGTGAAGTAGAAAAAATGTTATGCACATGTTTCAAACTATTCATATTTGAGTTGAGAATTGTGTTGTAACATTCTGTTAACAATTGATTTAACTAATTATACTATCTCGAATGTACATGTAAAATTATGCCAACTATTATCTTACATATATGTATGTGTATATGAAGAGGGATAGTTTTTTAGAGGATTAAAACACTGTTTAGAATTCTGCTAAAGTAGAAGAGGCTGTTGTCATGTAAACTAAGAGACTGAAAGCCAAGAACTTACTGAACAGATTTTGACTTGTGTAATCAACTATTGGAGCAGATTATCTATATGGTTAAGGTTTATGACTTAAAATTAAACTATAACTTTCAATTTTTCATCCATGATGTTGAAATTAAATGGAGTAAATTAGACCAGTTAAATATTATTCTCCTGCATCTATATACTATAAACATGTGCATATGTCTGTGGTAAAAGCCTATTGTATTTTATAGAAACCTCTATTAAAAATAAAATATTAATATTCTATTATCATCATAGTTCACATTTACATTTTATTTTCTTCCTTCCAGTCTTCAATTCCCCACTCATTAAACACTTGGAAGAAAAATAAAGAAAGGCAATATTTTTGTTCAGCTACCATAGCCCAGATATTCTGTTGGGATACATTGCATGTATTACCTACATAAATCCTCACAGGGACTCTCATAGGAAAGCAACCTAATTTTTTCAGTTGAGGAAATCGAGGCACAAGAAAAAGAAGAAACAGGCTTATTCATATCACCAACTCATTTAAGATTTGGAAATAGGAGTCATCTCTACATAACTCCAACAATGGTGATCTTTTCTACTGATACAATCTTATTTTTTAAGTCTCCAGTCAAAATTCATTCCCTTGATTCATTCCCTCTGATGACTCTCAACTCCTTATTGCTACAGAGTTAAAATTCCTTAGCATGACATTCAATGTCCTCCTTAATCCAGCTCCCTCTGTATTTGTCTAGTCAAGTCTCACTACTTTTCCCCTGTGTTATTGTCCATTCAATATGGACTACTTTCCTAAACAGGATCAGTTCTTTTTTGTTTCTCTGTCTAATGTTTCATGCTGTTTACTCCTACTTGAATTATTTTCTATCCATATAAATATACATATATAATTGGAGAGAATATATATGTATGTATATATAGATATAGATATAGATAGCCTATATCATTGAAGTCCTAGAATCAATGCCACCTCTTCCATGAAGCCTCTCCTCATCTTTCTTAGCCAAGCCAAGCACCGCCTGCACCTCTGATTTGGAACTTATACAATCTGACCTTATGCTGTAGTTATTGGCACATCTGTCTTAACTCTTTTATCAGATTTTTGGGGAAAAGAAACGCACCTTTATATTTTCCACAGTGCTTGGCATAGTTCTTGGTACATAGTAGAGATTCAATAATTATTTCTTAAATGAATGAATTGAAGTGATAGACAACTGCAGAGAAACTTAGATTTTATGCTTTGTTAGTGAGGTTCTTTTGTTGTTGATTCTCATAGAAATTTTCAGAACTGTTAACATGAAAATTGCTCACAATAGAATCTCCAAATGTTATTCCCAGGTTAGGTCTGGAATAGTAATATATAAAACAATCCACTTGTAAGTCCATGGAAAGCATTCCAAAATGTCAAAGATCCTGGATTTAAAAACAATAATGACATTAACATGGAAAACACATGCTGTAATTAAGGATGTATATGCATGTGTGCATGCCCTATGTTATACTTTTTTATTGGATTGATATAGCTACTTACCAAAGAATACAGCCCATTTGTGACACAGAATGTTAAGATAATTTGTCAGTAACACATGCATTGCTACAAGTTATAACGGTAAAAAAAAATATAAATTAAGGCACCCATGGGTCATTCAACTCAGCTGGCAATACACCTGAATAAGAAAGGAGTGCTGGACTTAATCTCCAAGCCTGTCATTTATTTCTTTCGCACAAAAAGTATGGGACACAGGTGGTCAGAAGTCAAAGATCATACTCTGCCTGCATGCTTCATGAGGCACAGTACAAATGTAAGGGACCTGCTGGGTGAAATCAAAAAGTCACTAGAATGGGGTACAATTTTAGTGACCTAGGTCAAAGGCCATACTGGTTTTGGTGTTTTACAAATGTTTGACAGATTAAATACCCACCTCCTAGGGATAATAAATAGGCCATGGAGCTAAAAGTATTCATAAGCACTAAAGTGTCTTTCAGAATTCCCCTTATGAAGGACATAGGTCATATAAGATTAGTAACATGGTTATAATAATTTTTTCCCATTGTTGAAAAATTATACTCTGGACAATATCCCTGAGTATAATTGCAGCTCTAGAAGAAATAAGAGAAAAAAAGCAACAGTGACTAGAAATATGAAGACAAGGAAAAAAAGAAAAAAGAAAAGAGAAGGAAAAAACAACAGCTATATCCAGACCTTTCCTTTCTTAAAATACAATAATACTTTTTAAAGTATTTTTTTCATATTTTGTCATTTTTTTCTTAGATTCAGGGTCATTTTATCACTAATCTGTGTAAATTATTTTGCTGATAGCATTTTTTACAATTCAATACCTCTCGGAAATTCATAGGTTTATAAAGATATGTTTTGGCAAATAATCTGGGTGTGTTACCAGGACAATAAAATAGATAATGTATGGAAAAGTACTTTATACATATTTTAAAATGCTCTGAAATGAACGCAGCATTATTATTTCACACAGTTACTCTTTATCCTTACTAGAACTCTTTCGAAAAATATGCACACAAAATTAGTTTGTGTTGACATGTGCCTCTCCCTTTTTTAGTATTCTTTTACAATTTGATAATAATACTTTAGCTTCCTTTGTGGTTTTAGCTAAACCAATGGTGTACATGGTTTACGTTATCATGAGTCAGAGTCACCTGGAGGGCTTGTTAAAACACATATTGCTGGGCTCCACACCAGAATTTCTGATTCATTGTGTAAGGGTGGTGTCTGAGAACCCGCATTTTTAACAAGTGCCCACAAGATGCTGATGCTTCCAGGCTAGAGACTGTACTTTGGGAACCACTGATTTAAACATTGTGCCATCATAACAACGTGAGAGTTAAGGAATTCACTTAATAATCTGGATATGTTCAAATATGTTACTGTGTTTGTATTTTATATCTTGTAGATTTAGTAGTAGTACCTTTTTTAGTTTCCACTTTCATCTAAATATTTTACCAAAATGTAGATCCAGAATTCGTCTTTCTTCCTAAGCTATGGATCACTGTCAACAGGGTTTTCTTTAATAGTCACCCTTAGATCTAAAAAACATTTTAAAATAATTTTTATTAATTAAACCTAAGTTTGCTATTGATATCATTGTTGTTGTTCTTTTACATTAGAGATTTTGACATTTATACCAGAGAGAGTGTGACTAAAAATTCAAGCCATTCATTTTTTAAATTAAACCGTGTTTGTCTGCTTGCACTGCTGTTTCAATTTTACCACATGTAACTTATTTTTTATCAGAAGTAGTAAGAGCCACCTCTGCCTCTAATACTTTCATTTTATATTTGTTATTATCTGTTCTTTTTCTCAGAGGGCAATGCCTTTGTCACATAGATTTTATATCTTTTTATAGTAATCCCAGGTTACTCTAGCTTTAACATATAGAAAGGACTTGGAGAAATTATGCCAAAATCATTTACCTCTCATATACACCTGTAGAGGTGAGATGCCTTGAGTCTATTGTCAATAATAGATTTTCTATAACAGAAGAACTTACTCATGTTGTTATATGCAAAAAGGTAGACAAAAAAAGGTGGAGGTATAGGGATACAGGATGTGAATGAGCCACAAAGCCCCTTTTTTATTTTTTTTTAGGTCATGAGATAGAGGAAAGTACTTAAAAGGCTTAGTGCCCATAATTTTCCAATTTATAATAATTTTCTCCATACCTTGTTGTAGATGAAAACTTCTAGTTAATAATTATTTCAATAATTATTCATGTATAAGATACTGATATGTTAAGCTTTTCTAGACTTTTTATTTGCACACACAAACGCACACACACACACACCCCACAGTGTTTTTAGTCTTAAAAAAGAAACAGGAAGATCCGAATTAGTAGCAAGCAAGTAAAGGAATATGTTCAATGTAAAAACACATGCTAAAAGTACATTGTGCTTAACTTTGGTTTTTAATAACCTCTTGGAACCTGGACGTGACATCTGTTTTTATATTTTCATTTTTAGCATAATATATATTTATATAAAATTAAGAGACACTACAAATAAGTATTTATATTGAGCACAGAATATAAATATTGAGCATAGAGACAACATAGAGAAAGCATTATGTAGAACAATGATATGAATATAAGAAGTTGTAAAAACAATAGAAATAGCAGAAGCACTGTACATTTTTCTGAAAATGTTATCAAATATAATAAACGTTACAGCAAATATGATAAAAATGTTATCCTCTGCAAAAGTTATCAACTATGACTAATTCTGGAGATGGATAAAATCACAGATTACGTCTTTGTTATCTCAGGCTCAATTTCCTCCCAAAACCGCCATTCAGACCCTTATCCATCCTGTCAAAACTGTAGGTTCAGTCCCATTTTACAACAGAGTGTGAATGAATCAATTGACATTTCTTTAGAGATTGCAAATATTTTTCCATAGATCTTTTTATTTCATCTTCACTACAACCATGACTGTGAATTTGTATTAATTTCCTCTCCAAAATGATTTAAATTTCAAACTTATCTAGTGTTTTTGAAAAATTATTTCCCCAATTCACAAACATGAGTGAGCAGGGGGAAAATGGTAGCAATGCACACCAGTATATGTCTCTAGGTGTGTGTATGTTGGTGTGTGTTTGTGTGTGTGTCTGTAACTGTGTGTGAGTGTTTGAATGTGTGAGGTGAATACCACTGAGAGGAAGTCAGGAAAGGGTTACTTGGCAGGAAATCTCAACTCCCTCAGTTTCTTGGTAAGCTCCACCCTGAAAACACCCGATCTTTATTCATCAATATTATGTATGGATGCATGTGTATTGATGCTATGTATTTATGCTTAAGTCTAATATACTTTCATTGTTCGTATTATAGTTTATTGCCTGCATGCTTCTCAGTCTTTTAATTAATAAGCCTATAAAGCCCGATTCCTTTTTTTCTGAAAAATAATCAAGTTCAGTATTGTACATATAGCATCAAGGCAACAAATTTTGACTAACTGAATTATTATATTATCCCATTTTGGTCTTCCAGTTGTTGTATTCTCTAAAGACATAGAAAGTTTAGTAGTAGATATCCAGATGTTCTCAGCCAAAGAAATAAGTAGAAGGAATAAGATATAATCATGATAAATAAAGTATGATAATAAATGGAATATTTGGCAATAATCACACCATGAAATTTTTCTCTGGATCCACCCACTTTCCTGCTTCCAGACATCTAAGCAAATGGAGATCTTTTTTTAAAATTTGAAATTTAATATTGAAGCTGATTGAAAAATATTATAATGGTATGCAGGTTAAATATTTCTAAGACAAAATAGGAGATCATTTTATTCAACATATGACTTGATATAGGAGTTTCTAACAAGAAAGTTTCCTGTGAATGAGTAAAAGAGATTTCTAATTTGATATGCTTTCATAAGCCAGCTCTCAAAACATGAGATGATACTTTTCAAAATAAGCTAAGAAAATAAAATCTTCCTAAGAAGGAATCTTATTAATTATTGTTGTTCCTATGTAATATTCTAAAATATTGCTCATTTAAATACCTAATTCATTAGTCACTTTTTCTCTTTCTTCTGCTTTTATGGGTTGTTGCAAAAGAATGCATGCTTCAAATAGCAGGAGAAAACAGAGAATTACAGTGACACCAAGCAAGTGCCAAGATGTGGTCAAAACTTTGAGTTAACATGTCATGGAGTTTTCTACCTCCAGGTGAATTGTTATCTATTGTATGCATTTTTAAAAGGCAGTTCTCCCCTGTTGTATGTCAGAAAAGCAGAGTCCAGTTTATTTTAGGAAGATATGAGTTTGTAATCCTTATATTTTTCATCTATAATATAAGGTGAAGACACTGTCTACTTATGAAATATGAAAGCAACCTGGAATTAGATAGACACGCCAAAAGAGGAAAGGAATTTGCACTGGAGCTATAGTGAGACATTCACTCATAGAGGAAGAGACAAGAATAAGGCAAAGAGAATCCACCATTGGTAGAACAGTCCACATCAGCAAATCCCTGCTCTTGGCACTAAGAAAAGTTCTCCAGGTAGGTGAAGACAGTTTAAATCCTCATGCAATCCTTCTACTTTGTGTTCTCCATGTGTCATTGTTCTGTAGCTCTGGATTTCTGTAAGACCTCATCCCATGTTGATGATTACTATTTTCCTTATGTTCATGGAGATTCTGATGTGAAATCATCCATGGCCTCGAGTAACTTAATGAAGACTTCCTTGCCACCAGAATACCATAACTACAGCAATGTTCATTTATTTTGTTATTAGTGGTTACTATAAAAAAGCTGTCAATATCCTGCTTAAGTGCACATTTTTACCCCAACTGGTAGGATGCACTAATAGGTTAGTGTACCAAAACCAAATCCAAATACTTTTTTTCAGATTCTAGTGATGAATATATTTTAAATTGCTTTCAAATTTAAAATACAATAATTACAAGTTATAACATTGGACCAGTCCTGTGACTATTCTATGTGTCTACATTAACTTTGCTGAGTTTGATTGAAATATCTTATTATAAAAGGTTGATTTTTTTCCAGACTTTGGTGAAGTGAATTATTACAAATGATCAACCAACAACCAATAGATTAAAGGACTATTAATATTGAAAAGGAAAGGTTAAACTGGGTAGTTATTGCATAGGCTATGTAAATCCAGAGTTGAGTGACTTGAAGCCAAAAAGCTTGGCTGAGCACCTCTAAGTAAAAGGTAGCATTCTCTTCTGTCTCAGCCCCAGTACCAGAGCTTGTTAATGGTAAGTGCTCAAGGCCCTGAACACTGAAGGGGTGTAAAAATATGCAATTTCCAGGTCAGAAGGGGAAAAAAGGTCCTTTTTATCCCCTTTCAGGGGGTTTAATGTGTTTGGATTTAGATTCATACTTCAAATCCTTTCACTGAATGAAAGCTGCCTGGCAGAGCAGTGAAGAGTATGGGCTTTGGTATCTGCTTGAGTGGGTCGCCTAGCTCTGCCATATAGTGATTTTGTGACTTTGAAACTGTGCCTCCATTTCCACATCAAAAAATATGCAGCCAAGAAGGAAGCCTACTTTGTAGAGTGAAAGAGGAATCAAGAGAGGTAAATATAAATATAGAGTGTCTGATACATAGGAAGCACTTACTAAATAGCTAATATTATGAGGGAAAATATATTATATATATTCATACATCTGTTTATCTATGTATCTAATCTATCTATATATTCACGATCTATCTGCCTTGTTACAAAAGACATTTAAGGTGAACAAAACCATTCTACCAAAAGAAAACATATGTCTTTTTGGTAGTTATGAAGAAGCTTAGAAATTTTTAGCAGCCACTTAAATTTGATGCTGCTTGACCTGGATTTTGCCCTGAAAATGGTCTGTGCATGCCCTAATGTGGAGGCCATTCAGAGGAGCACATCCTTGAGAACTGGAGTAAATTACAATTTCCTCTCCCTGTGTAAAGTCTTCTCCTTAGCAGAGTCAAGCATGTTTATTATACACAACTACCCAGATTTCCAAGATATCAAATGAATTATTTCATTAGGCCTGTGCTTCTCATGATAATTTTGGGAGGGCTGATATGACATGAACCACTCAGGTAGGAAAGTAAAATCAGAAAATACAAAATTAGCTGCATTAAACTGTAGCTTAAGAAAGAGGTAAGAGCCTAATAAACTTGGAAGTTAGCAAGAAGTGGGCGGATGATTCTTCTTGGTGGAAATCATCATTAACCACAGTTGCACATAGGCATCCTGAAATTGTATCTGGATAGATGACTTTAGATATTGAATGAGGACATAAAATACTGAAAGAAGCAGCAAAATTACAAAAGAAATTTTGTGATTGTAATGTACTCTGTTATATGTTTTTTACATGTTTTGCATGCTATTAGTAACCCCAGATGAGTGGATTTGCCTCAGAGCCACACTATAAATCATCATCAGAGTTAGCTGTGATCGTTACTATTTATTAATGCCTGTGTTCCATACCGAAGTGTCTTTCTGTGCTTACTTTCTCTTTTTTCTTTGCAATGCACTGGTCATCAATCACAAAAGCAGTTTGGCCATTTCTCACTGTCTTGCCTCAGTGAACTCCTTCCTCCCTTGATTGTTAACCCCTTGCTGGAATGCACATGGCCTACACGCCTCTCTGGGCCGCTATTCAACTCTCCCAATGAGCCTCTCTTCCTGGCACTGAGCTGCAAGGCAATATTTTCCATCTGTTGAATGAAGAGCATGACACAGGCAGTTTGATATGGTTTCAGAAACCACAGCAAACCAGCGATGCACAACTCACTTTTATTCCACAAGCCTGTGGGAGACCAAAGGGATAAGAGGCCTTTCTGCTAGGCTGAACACAGAGTTTGGCATTAAGAAACAAATATTCCTCCCTGAAACACTCAATATGTTTCATATTCAAGCCAGAAACATTGTGGGTTTGTATAATCTAAAGATGAATCTAATCGGAAGTTAACTTGAAATGTGTGAGCAAACTTCTCTTTCATACACCAGCTGTTTCCTTTCTATCGAATGTTTAGTGGGTGGGGGATCAGCCTGTGTTTATTATGCAGTAGCAAGGAGGGTTTGTGTGTTCTGAAAGAATCTATGAGGTCTTTCAATGTAGAAGACAGGGAGAATGGTTCATCATGAGTTCACGCAAATTTTGGAGTTTCTGATAATATCACATCCTCGAATTTGGAAATATTTTTCTTTATAAAGCATTTTGAAAAATTGTTTTATGGCTGCTAATGCTCAATGTCAGAGTGCTTGTGGCAAAATTGTTAAAATAGCATCACTATGGGTACAAAAATAATTTTCACAAGCATTTTGTAATGTGTTACAGGATTTGTAATGAATTTTAATATATACGGTTTCATCATTTACACATTCGAGGAGAAGATTAAGTTGGTAGGCATTCTTAATCGGTTCATTACCTTTAAAAATAAAAATAAGAGAAATAATCTTGGTAATGGGAAAATGTTTTTTAATGATATTCACTTGTTCAAAACATGTCAATTGCTATCAGTGCATCAGGAATCGAATTATAAGTCCTGGTGAGGTTTTCAAGACTCTACACAACTACACCCAAAGCCAGTCCTTCCAAACAGTATCACTCACCCATGTTAAAATATCCAAATGTTCTAGCACCTTTTTCTAGGGTTCTCTCTTTCTGAAATGCCCTTTTCCATCAATTTTCCCCATTAAAATTCTAACCACTACCAAAAATAATTTTATTAGTTAAATTTTCTAAATCTTTCTTCTCAATTAATTCTTTACAATCTTCTATCCAAAATAATCACATTCTAACTATTTTGTGGTCTGAATAGCATTTGCATGTCTGTTTCGACAATTTATTTTGCAACTGCAATGATCCTTTTATTGAACATGTACTGTTTTCAGACTCTGTGCTAGATGTGCTACATACATCGCCTTATTTTTGCCCTATATTTTTTTGAGGCTATTATTATCTCCATTTATAAAGGGAAACAGAGTTCAAGAAACATTAAGAAATTTTCTCAAGGTTACTCAATACCAAGAGGTGAAACTGCGATATGAATCCAAATGTGCCTGACTACAAAGCACAATTTTATTTTTCTCTGTTCTAGTTTTATGGATGTTCTTTGTGGACATGCACTAATTGCAGGGCCTGATCTTAATCTTTATAGACTTTAACTCATCTACTCCTGCACTGGTGTTTACTGGACTAAATTGAATCTGTGAAATCTTGGCCTAGTTTATTGAAAAATGGACTAAAAAAACTACCATTGATTCTTTTAGATATTTGTCTCAAATTCCACAATTGTTAACATGTGAAATAACAATTCCTATATATACAGACAAAATACTCAGGCATATGGGGTTTATGTGCGCTTGTGTAAGTGTGTGATATAATCATCCAGAGATTTTTCAGACAAAAGACAGTTATTCTTTTAAGTACCTGTCACTTACATTTTCTCTAATTTACCGAATTCTTAATGCTAATTTTGGTGGTTAAAACAAATCTGAACTTTTACCTGTTAGATACCCTTTATTTTATTTTGTTACTATTTGGCTAGTTCCTTTTGATTATGGTTTTCTTTTCATTCCTATAATTTTTCATAAATCGTTTTAGAAAATGTAAGTAAAATTTTTTTGTTATAAGCATCAAACCTTGTTCTTCTAAATAAATGAGATTAATATCTTATCTTTGAGAACCTAAATGTATTTATGGAAACTACTGGGGAGGGATAGCTTAAAATCAATGCCAACTATAGCCTTTGAGCCAAAGAAATATTACAAAATTTTCTCTATTCAAAGTCTGTACCAGAGTTTTTTGCCTCTCAGGCAATAAATAATTATGATTACAGAGATAACTAATACATTTATTTCTCCTGTTAAAGTTTGATTTTTAAAAATTTGCCTTTGCCAATTTCAATGTAACTTAGGGCTTATATATGTGTTGTGTGAGTGTGTGCATTTATGAAAAAAAAGTTGACTTAATTTTGCAAAGATCTGTAATATTTTGGTTTCTCTCCACTTTAAAATGTGATAAAACTTACATAGACCATCAAAGTTGAGTATCCTTACAAGTATAAGTTTATAACAGTGTCATTTGGTAATAAAATTCTTATGTATAAGATTCAGTCTATGCCCTCAAAAACCCTACAGTCTATTTTGTGTGTTCATGTAATTATTTAAAGAAATAAAATATTTCCCCTGGCTTCAGTCTTTCTTGTTTCCAATCCATTCTTTACTGTCAATTAGAGGAATTTTTCTAAATCACAAACCCTAATATAATACATTCCTGCTTAAAGTCCTTCATGAATTCCATGACTTCCATGACAAAGTTCAAATTTGTTGGTTTAGCAATCCGGATTGTTTTTGATATTATCTTTGCCAGTTCTTTAGCTTTAACAGCAGCCTAAATACCCTACACACTAGATATGAAGACATATTTCTTTTTGTGTCCTGAATTCATCATGCTATTTGGGGGAATCTGGAGATATTTAGTGAAGGAAATGGTGTTTGAAAGAATTATCTTCAAGGAGAGCTGAATATTAACAAGAGGAACAAGAGAGAGGGTGCAGGTGTACTGGGTATGTGGCAATGTGTGTTGGAGAAGGGGCTGGAATGAACAGAGAAGGAGAAGGGGGTAGCAAAGTGCAGAGGAAGAGTTTATTATGAGAGTGATGGATTGTGACCTAGAGCCTGAATGAAGGATGGGAGTTGCCACAGATTCCCAGATCTTTAGAGTTAGAAATCAAACAGAGATGAAAAAGAATAAGAAAAGAAGAAAGGAGAAGGAAGAGAAGAAAAAGAAGTAGTAAAAGAATGAGAAGGAGGGAAAAAAGGGAACTTAACCCTTTAACAGAATTTGCCTTTATAATTTCATTTTGTATTAATAGTAATTCAGCAAAAATATTTTTCTATTAATATTAAATCCACCTAACTTTATTAGATGTTTAGCTACTAGGTTACACTCCTAAAGGCACACAAATCACTTCACATTTAACACTGTGAAACAATAATCATTTCACATTTAAAACTCAACAGTTAATAAATTGAATCCCAAGTATGTGTACCCTTAATTTTTATAGTTCAAAGATGTATCATAGCAACAGAAAATCACAAACCTATATTGTAAAAAGTGGTTCAGGTCATGGCTTTCTTTTGCTGGTACTTATTTAGTACTGTGGATAGGACAGAGTGGAAGTAAATGCTGTTTTAAAACATAATACATATATTAATATTTCTTCTTTAAAGGTCATCTTAGCATTACATATCTCCCTAACTCCTAAAACTTTTCCAACACATTTTCGAAGAGCCTTGAGGGGGAACAGGAGGAAAAGCTGATTCTCATTACTCTTTTGAAGTTGAAACTGAAAACAAAAGATAAGAGTCGGAAATTACTTATATCCGAGCCAGCTTCCTATCATCATTAATGAAGTTAGCTTTATCTCCCTGAGTTAATAGTTTATTATCCTGACTTAATATAGAAAGTTGATGTTTTTAAAAGACACAGTTTTCTTTTGAGGCTAGTAAAAAGTAGATAATAAGCTATCCACAAACCATAAAAACAAATGTATAAATCTACTATGCAGTTTTTATTGTGCTTCAGACTTCTTATATTCCTCGTGTATTGATTATGAATTGCATGTTTACATTAAAATACTTTTCATAGGCTTTGAAATTAAATTAAGATTGTAAAAAAGCTGATTTTTGCTGTTTTAAATTTGAAATGAATCTATTTGATACATTTTTATTGAGTAAGATTTTGTTAAGTATGTCAATTTACAAAGAAACCTTAGAAATCTACTCCAGTGAATTTTATTGAAAATCATGATTTTTATTATTAACCTTATTATTTAGATTATATTCACAAAATACCTCTTTAGAAAATGTAAACTAAGTGTTCCTGTATGGAGACAAAAGGGTAGCTTGTCTTTTCGCTCCTCTTTTCTTACATCCTTCAAGGTCATCGGGCACAAGTAGAATCTCCGTAGCTGCTTGCTATCTTTGATTTTGCCTTTTGGAGCCACCACATAGTCATGATCACTATATCCACAGTTTAACTGACTTGATGCTAGACTTTTCCATTCTAATACAATGGGCTCATTTTCATTAATTGGATTGGGGAGAAATAACTGAATACACAGATGATAATATATTATTCCCATGAATTTAAAAGACTGGTATCATTTATCCAATAATCCAACAAAAATAGTATCTCCATGGGAAAAGCTTCAATCTATTTTGTGTGCTTTTCAGACTTTCTTTTTTTTATCGTATATATTTGTATTTTAAAACATTTCTGAAAATCAGGGGCAGAGAATCAGATTCATTGTCCCAAATTTTGTATTCCATCTGCCATTTTATCCCTCATTTAACATACATCCAATGCCCCCAGTAAAATTGTGTGGAAAATCCACAAGCCTTTTGGTCAACTCTTTGTTAAGTATTTTATGCAGGAAACTTCTATAGTAGAGTACACTCAAAAATATAATTTTGTCCTGAAACTAATATTTTATATTTAAAGTATTTATCACAGTGCCAATAAGGTATAAATACACAGCTATCTCTTTTGCTTTATAACCTCATTATAATTTGTTACATGTTATAATTAGTTACAGAAAAAGTATAACTCCTTAGTGGAAATTTTCCTTGGAATTGTAGCAATTAAACACAGCAAACATTGGACTTTTTAAATCTATATTTTGTAATATATATTCATTTAATACAGTTCATAATCCAAATAGTTAATATTACGTTATAAAAAGAGCAGTCAGCATATAGCATTAAAGTCACAGGATACTCACGAAACTCAGAGGGTGAATCCTTCCACTTATGCAAAAAAATTGGCTTTATTTTAGAAAATCTACCCTCATAAATCTAACCAGAGAAGCTATTATTGCCTATCATATTATCAACTAACACTGCAATGATAGAATATAAAGGTAAGACAAAAGCAGATTTTTTAAGTCAGACAACCATGTGTTTATTACTATATACTAGCTACTCTAAGAAACAGAAAAGATGCAGTCTCATTTACGAGTTAATTTGTATGCAGAGCAAATAAGCATAGAATAATACCTGATAGTAGATCATCAGCTGCTAAATTTTTTATAACAGATTGTCAGTAATAGAAGAATTTAGCTGAAAGAAGATGATAAAAACTGATGCTTAGGAAAATTATTTATTTAGGATTTCTCAGTAAACGAGTATTAGAGTTCAGGTCAAATTTTATTAAGTTCCTTCTTTTTCAGTCTTGCCAATATGCCAAACTGCTTTTATTGTTTTAAGAATATCAATACAAACGTTAGTATGCATATTATGCAGAGTGTTTCTGGATGACTTCAAAGAAGAGGTAGCACTTACACAAGACTGCAAAGGATGGGAATGATGAGCTTATTAGCCATAACTTTCTATATAAGTCATAAGTAAGGTCAGTTCTTGAGTTCTTGTTCAGTTACATCTTCTCCTTTGAGAGTCACCTAAGGCAATAAATGGACTATATTTTTTCATGTTTTGGTGTTATTAATCTTAGAGATACAAAAGGATCTTTATTACATTTAAATCCAATTCTATATAATTGTTACATATATATTTACTTTTCAAATTATCATAATCTCTTTTTTCATGTGGTTTATGTGATGGTGTTACAAGTCTCTGTATTACGATTGTTTGTGCATAGATTTCTCCTAAGGCACAGCTAGGATATGACTAATGCCTAGAACATAGCCTATTATTATTGAGCATTTACCATAAATATCATATGTAAGCTCCTCAATTTTTCTTCCCAACGCCAGAAAGCTATAATAACATACTCCCAAGAGCCACAAGGACAGAAAGTCTTCCCTTATCGGGAATCAGGCTTTGCTGGTCCATGTGACAATTTGCACTAACACTTAGATATGTTTCTTTAAACATCCTACAGAAGAGACACAGATGAAGTTGTGGTATGTCCATGAGGCCAGAGCAAAGTTCAATGATGTCTTCAGATACATTTCTTCCTCTCTTGGGTCAGATGTGAAACAGGACCAAACAGATAGCATGCTGAATCAAAGAACCAAAGCCAGACTCAAATAAGACTTTTCTATTTGTCCATAGGCAGAGGAAATACTTGGTTTTTGAGACAGTGCTGATTATTGGAAAGAAATTATGCCGTATTCTATTTCTGACTCTGAAAAGGGCTTGTTATCTCATATAATACCATTCACCATCTCTGTGCTTCAGTTTCCGCATCTGTTGACTAAAGATAAGACCACTTGCTCATAGAATAAAGGGCAGAAGAAGAAAAACACAGATGTGAAGACAAGTGGGAAGATAAAACAACCCACTGTCATAGGTTTGAAACTTTGGATGAATCAGTTTATTGCTATCTTTATTTATATTAACTATATGTCCAAAATCAACAATATGTTAGTTATCGGTGTGAACTAACATTCCTTAATCCATTGGGATTAAGGTCTTCTATAGTGTAATATTTTACACTGCTGCCAAAGGGAGTGTCTGAAAACATAAAGCTGATCTTGTCATCTCTGTGTTGCAGGTACGTTAACAATACTCCCGATCATCAAAGAGTAAGTCTAACCTCCCACTTAGGATGTGTAAGATTCTTCTAAAACTAGATCCTAACTACATTTATAATTTTATTTTTACCACACCACCAGGTACACACTGAGTTCTACCCATACTAAACTATTTGTAGCTCCTAACTCAACACACTTATTCCTTCATGTTCATTTCTGAATCCTGAGAGATCAAGGAGGATGATGTAACCATCTTGTTTTCTTCGGCAGCCTGAGAAATGCCTGGACAAGGACTTTGAGATCTTGTCAGTTGTATGAACTCAGAGTGTTCAGAGCTCATAAAGTAGTACTGAATACCTCATTTCATTTAATTCTTACAACATTGTGAGTTGAGAGGGCAGGAATTATCATATTCTATAAGAACCTAAGGTCACTGGAAAGTTACTTATTTACCTGAGGTCTCAAAGCTGGTGAGTGATGTAATCAGGATTCTACCACCTTTTCATTAATCCAGATGCTTTGTTCATTAGAATTTATTTGTGTTAATAACAAAATGCAAAATAGAGAAGTTTTTAATATTCAAACATTTTAGACCATTTTGCTTATTTCAGATATTAATCTGGCTGAGAAGAGGATATTCTAAACATAGACAATCTTGGGTAGAAATTTATATTTCTACCAATAATGGATTTTTCCTGGTTTTTGAACCAACACTGACAATTCAGCAACGTGTTGATGAAGTTATCAGTGCAGCACTTTTACTTCTTCCCAGCTAAGCCTATGGTGTAAACAAATAAATTGCCATTCATTGTGGCAAGAAGAAAATTGGGGTGGGATATAAAGCGTCAAGTGGACTGCAGACTGCTGCTTTTGGCATAAATTATCATTTTATATGTTTTAGAAGATTCACGAAGTTGATTTTCAGGGCATTTGCTTATACAATCCCACTTGTGAACAATTATTTCTTACCTAAGCATGTCCTTAATATGTGACTAATATGACAACACCATTTCTGGATGTGGGACTGTGATGGTTATGTGTCAATGTGACTGGGCCATAGTATTTTGTCAAACATTGTTCTGGGTGTGTCTGTGAGGGTGTTTTTGGATGAGATTAACAATTGCATCAATAGACTGAATAAAATCGATTGATCCCTAATGTGAGTGACCCTCATCAAATCAGTTGGAAAGCTGAATAGAAGAAAAAGGCTGACCCTCCAAGAGTATGGGTGAACTCTTCCTACCTGACAGCTTGAGCTGAAACATTGGCCTTTCCTTCCTTCAGACTTTAACTGAAACGGGCTCTTCTTGGGTCTTAAAACTGTTGGCTTTCAGGCTGGAACTTAGACAATTGGCTCTTCTAGTTTTTAAGTCTTCAGACTAGACGCTCCTGTGTCTACAGTTTGTCAGTTGCAGATCTTGGAATTTCTCAGCCTCTGTAATTGCATGAACCAATTCCTTATAATAAATACCCTTTCTTCCCCCCACCCACATACATATGCATTCTATTTGCTCTGTTTCTCTGGAGAACCTGACTAACACAAGGGCTTAACACTATTCTCTTTTCCTCCTAAATAATTCTTCTTCTAGCTCTTTCTCTGCAGTTCTTTTTGAGGGAGCATAAACATAGGAGTTGAAAACACGTGGGATTTGATGATAGCTGGACAAGTTCTGGAAAAAATTTCCCCCTTCATTCAGAACTCCTATTTTTTCTCGTCAATCAACACACATCTAGAATGTTCTGCAAACCTGAGTGTATTAGTTTCTCAGGGCTACTGTAACAAAGTACCACAAACAATGGTTTAAAACAACATAAATTTATTATCTTGCAGTTCTGGAAGCTAAAAGTCTGAAATCAAGCTGTCGGCAATGCCATGCTCCTTTTAAAACCTGTGGAGGAATACTTACTTGCCTTTTCTAGCTTCTGGTGGTAGTGGGCAATCTTTGACATTCTTTGGTCTTCGGCTACACAATTCTAGTCTCTGCCTTCATCACACATAGTATCTTCCTTGTATATCTTCATATGGCTATTTATATATATAGAGAGAGAGTAGTAAATGAGACAACATAGTTTCCACTTAACTAATTTTGAGTTGCTATGAGGATGAACTAAAAACGAAAGTGTTAGCAAAATGCCTGACATATAATTATAAGAAGTCTAAAAATATCATCTCTATAAAAGTTACCTCTATCTCCACTATCTATTACATTGAGTTCTTCAGTTATTATCACTCACTTGTTTAATTAGTCACCTCTGAGAATTGTTACATATAGATTTTCTCAAGTAGATTGGAAATACTACATTTATTCAAGAAAAACAAAACTATGGTCTACTGTAAAACTCCATGGGTGACTTAGTCGAAGACTAAATGCTCACTGTATGAAATTTAATTGTTCAAAATTTAAAAATTACTTAGCATTTTGTATTCATCTGTTAATCAGGTATTCATTTACTCTTTCTGCAGACAAGTGTTTGCTGCCTGCTATGTGCCAGGGATCCTGTTAGGTGCTAAGAAGTAAAGTGAGAACCTCTTCTCTCAAGGGATTCTCCATCTGGTGGGATAGATACACAATTGAACTAATAATTGTAACATAAGAGGCCACCTCTAAATGGGGAGTATTGAAATGGAGACATTGTGCATGGCCTATGCCTTCCAGAGGCTTGTTTGAGATAAAACAAATGAAGAACAGGTTACAGTTGTAGTAGTGACTGGAGAAAATTGATGGAGCCCAGTAATGCAACAGATGGAAAGGCATAAGATCTATTACACAGATGGACAGATAGATTTCAGACAAGAAAAGAGAGATCTCATTCTTTATGATAGATGGGAGTGTAGATATATTTGTAAAGTTGGGGTAGAAATTTGAAGTAGTTCAAATACTGATCATCTAAATTTTCTTCAAAGACAACTTTCTTTGAAAAAGCCAGAGGAAGAAATTTGAATAGGAGGCTTGAGGAAAAATTTTAAGTTTTGGAATAATTTTTGAGTAAGTATGAAAGAAAAATGGTTAAGGAAAATTAAAAATTATTGAGAAGCACTAAATCCCCAAGTGAGTTGACAACCATAAATTTATTGTCAGACAAATCTGGATATCTGGAAGAATTTCTTGACAAGTGTTCAGGAGCTAAGATGAGCTACTTGGGAGGCTGAGGCAGGAGGATTGCTTGAGTCCAGGAGTTTAAGATTACGGGGAGCTGTGATCGCGTCACTGCACTCCACCCTGGGCGACAGAGTGATATCCTGTCTCTAAAACAATAAATCAATGAAATAAATGAGTAAATAAACAATAATAAAATAAAAAATAAAATTATGAGATTAGTAGGCCATACTGTATACATTTAGATTCTTAGCCTCTTTAAAATTCCTGATGCTCAATGATTTTTGTTGTTTTTGTTGTTAATATAAAGTTGAAATCCAATTTTTTTCACTTGTTTCTGCTCCAGCTTCTTATAGGTTATTCATTCACTTGGGGATTCTCAAGGGAACATCACTTGTAACCGGTCAGGGGCTCTTCCAGTTATTGTTCACGTGGTATCGTCCACCATCGCTGTGTTCAGAATTCGCTGGAGAACATTCACATCTAGATCTCCTCTCTACCCTTGTCTCGGTCATCTGTTGAGAATGTATGAATACGAAAGCATCTATCAATGTGTAATGATGTAAAGTGACACAAGCAAAGAGCCCTTTTGGTCAGTAAAACTTCTACCAATTAGCATTGTGATTAATAATATTCTATCATTAAATTCATCCATTTGTCCTTGCGAACAATTCAAATACAGAAGGAAATGACTTCAAGTGAATGTTAACAGATGTTTTTACCTTTGTTTGTTCATATGGTTGTTTTCAGATCTTTTCCCAAGAACACAAGTCTACAATGAGGAAAGGTGGAGTGAAGCGTGTATATTGTACTGGGAACTGAATGAGAGCAAAGAAAGGGGATTGGAGATCCTACCATCTTGCTTCTATTATAACTGCCAAAACCATAATCTGCCACTTCTTCTGACAGCTATATATCTCTAAATGGTGGCTTCTCAAAAAAAGTTAAAGAATTCAATTTGGGGTTTGAGAAAGATCAACTATAAATTTAGTTTGAAATCGGAATTTATTAGAAGAAATGTTGAAGCATGTGAGAGTAAATGAAGGTGGTGGTAGTATGGGTCTAAAAGGGTATATTAGTGGCTGGGTATGGTGGCTCACTCTTGTAATCCCAGTACTTTGGGAGGCCAAGGTGGGAGGATCGCTTGAGACCAGGTGCTCTGGACCAGCCTGAGCAAGAGGGAGACCCCAAGACCCCGTCTCTACAAAAAATATAAAAATTAACCAGGCATGGTGGCATGTGCCTGTAGTTCCAGCTACTCGGGAGGCTGAAGCAGAAGGATTGCTTGAGCCCAGATGTTTGAGATTACAGTGAGCTATGATCACACCACTGTACTCTAGCCTGGGTGACAGAGTGAGACCCTGTCTCAAAAAAAAATTTAAAAAAATTTTAAAAAAGGGTGTTAGTGCTGTCAGAGCATGTTTAGGCGTTGGAAAATACAGGCAGCAGCTCAGGAAGGTGCTAAATTTGGAGACAAGCTTGGAAATCATTCACATAGAAATGAGCTCGTCATTCAGGTGATAGACTTATATGTTGTTTACTGCAGGAGTGGGAGAAATGCTAAAAATAAAAATGCAGTTTAACAGAATGATTGAGAACTCAGGCCTTGGATGCTGACAGATTTGATATCAAATTACCACTCCAGGAATTTCTGTGTCAGCCTTGACAAGATGCTCAAGATATTTTAGCCTCAGTGTAAGCATTGGTAACAGGGAGATAATAATTGTACTTATTTCAGAGAGTTTTTATTGAGGATTAAATGGGATGATACATGTAAAGTGCTGATCAGATATCTGCCTGACATTTACTATGTGCTCAATAAATATTAGTTAATATTATCATTAAAGTTATTATTATTATTTTGGGTAATACTATATCTCCACCAGATATATAGAATACCTGATAAAAATACAAAGGAGTATTTAATGGCTCTTTTAAAAAATGCTAGTTAGAGTCACAAGAAAGCACTTGGTAAATGCTAGTATTTTCACAACATACAGGAAATTCAATTCAATGGAAAATGGACATCCAACATCAGTCTGGAGCAACTGTCAGTCTCTGAAATTAATTCTTGTGACTGCAGAGTGATAATCTTTTACCCTCGTGTTTTAGAGTAAGAGCTTTAGGAGGGGGTTGTCTGATAGTTAAGTCTGTTTAAAAAGATATTTCTGTAAACATGTTAAAGTGCTTCCTGTCTCATACTAGTTCTTGCTGAATGACATGACGTTGTACAGTGTGAGTGCTTGAAAGTTAAAATGCAGGAAGCTCTAGATCATTCTTAATGAATAAATCATGTGTGTTCCTGCTATCAATTCTGGTAACGCTTTTGTAGAAGCCAAGCCTAGTGCTGTGGTAAACTATCAATAATTAGGACTGACCAGTTCAGCTATTTAGGGACTTGATAAAACAGTAATATTTGTTTCTTTATTTCTTTTTTTTTTTTTGGAAGACTGAAGGACAATTTATAAAAAATTAACTCCTAGTATGTATCCATTCTTGTAACAATTGTTTGTTATATGAGGTAATAAAACATCCATAAAAGTAAACTAGTTTTGAATAGTAAAGGTAACCCTGTTGTTTGAGGCACTAAATTCTCTAATTACTTATTAAAATTAGACTGGATGCCTTCTATGGAAAACTTTATTGCTCACCATAACACTAGTGGCTGTTTTACAATAATAGCAGGAAAGGAGGAAATAAGCTGGAAATAATAAAAAAAATTAAAGGAAAAAATGTGGTACTTTATCTTTTCAAAAAGAATGGAGTGGTCAAGTCCATCCTAGAAGGTAAAAACGTTATTATTAAAGAACGTACACATCAAATATATAATTATCAGTTTATATTCATTTAATATAAATGCATATTAATTTTATACACAGAAAATTCATATATGCAGACATTGTAATAGTTTCCTTTAAAGTCAGAGATGTAAAATAGTGACTAAACACAAAATGGGAGTGCTTTCACTTTAAAATTATTTTAAATGCCTACTCTAAATCTCTTCAAATCTGTAAGTTTGCCTGGTGTTTGTTTTAGTTCTGAATTACACCAAAACATTTTTCTTCCTTTAGCAAGTATCTATAAATTTCTGGAAGTTTTGGCTCTAATACAAATTTACTCATATAAAATTCAATAAATATAACTGTGAAGCAATGACTACACTTTTCAAGAGCATACTTGGCCAGATAACCAGTGATCTTTATCCTAAAGAAAATTCTGTAAACTAGGTAAAACAGTTAAGTGAATACATTTTTTACAGTATATTGTGATAGCAGCTAAGATAAAGGCATTTATAGGGTACAAAACAGTTAAGTAAATACATTTTTTATAATATATTGTGATAATAGCTAAGATAAAGGCATTTATAGGATATGAGGAAAGCACAGAACAAGGCAGTTAAGTCATGTAGAGGCGTGATAAATGTATGATTGGAACAGAAGGTTCAGGAGGAGACTAACAGGATATTAAACTAGAGTGTTAGGTAGGCTTCCGATCACTAATGGCCTTGTTGGTTAAATTAAAGAGCTTGGATTTTGACTAGAAAGCTGTAGGAGGCATTAGAGAATTTTAATTAGAAGTAACATGCAAGCAGATATACACTTTTAGAAAGTTTACTCCTACCGCAGGATAGAGGGTAGACATGAGAATGATAATACTGGAGGACAGGAGACCTGCTGGGAGGTTGCTGTTATAGGTAAACATAAAGTATGGATTTCTGGGCTGCTTATGTGGTAGTTTATCATGATAGCAAATTTGTAGAGAAGCTGACATGTTTGACTGATCCTTATATAAACTCATAAATGCTTAGTCATATGGGTGGTAAGGATAAGGGAAAAGATATCAGTATACCCTTATTTTCCCCCAAATCATTTTTCCTTAAAAATAGAAACACATGTGTTTGGTAAGAATTATTGAAAATTGCTGTATACACTAAATTTAAAGGGAATTGTCGATAATTTTCAACACATAAGTCCATATGTATTTATTTATATGACTTTTACTATAAAAATTATAAATGGTTAAGAACCCTATTTTAGTTTCCTGTGGCAACTGTAAAAAATGACCAAAAACTTGGTGACTAAATATAAATTTATTCTTTTACAGTTCTCAAGTCAAAAATTATGAAACCAGTTTCCCTGGACTGAAATCAAGGTGTCAGAAGGGCCAAGCTCCCACTCAAGGAATTAGGGGAAAATCCATTTCTTGCTGCTTCCAGCTTCTGATGACTGCTGGCATTTCTAGGCTTCTGCTCACAATACTCCAAACTTTAAGTCCAACTATCTTCAAATCTCTGTCCACTCTGCCTTCACATTACCCTCTTCATGGGTGAAATCTTTCACTGCCTCTTTTTCATAAGGGCACTTGCTATTGCCTTTAGGGCCCACCTGATAAACCATAATAGTCTCCCCATGTGAAGACCTTCAAAGTTTACAGGGATTAGGACCTATTTATTTTGGGGTGGGAGTGCCTACTAAAATGCTTGTTGTTGGATATAAAAGAGTAAAATGTCAAGATTACCTATATTTCTTTGTGTCAAACATAAAGTAACAACTGGTAGGATTTGAAAAGAGAATGCTTGAATTTTGTGGAATACTGTATGAGTCCACTTATATGAAGGTTCTAGAAAAAGCATATTATAAAGACAAAGAGTATAATAGAGATTATCAAGGGTGGAGGAAAGGGGATATGGATAGTTATAGTTTAATGGGTACAGAGTTTCTGTTTGGGATGATGAAAACATGCTGGAAATAGTGTTGATGGTTACAGAACATTGTTTAGATACTTATGCCACTAAATTGTACACTTAAAAATGGTTAAAATGGAAAATTTTATGTTATTTATATTTTACCACAATTTTTAAAAAGTTGATAAAAAATGTGTTTTGGCTTACAAAAAATGCTGATGCAAATGTCAGAGGGTGAAGACACAGACTTATGATCACAAGTGACTAAACTTTTCCACTGCCCCTTTGGCTAAATCTGTAAAAGCATCAGCATTAACCCAAAAACTTGATTTTGTGTAAGAGAGCCTGGGGCAAGATAGAGATAACTGCAAAACAAAACAAAACAAAAAGAGTAGAGACGCAAAGAGAAAAACAAAACAAAACAAAACAAATACTCTTTTCCACTCCAAGCCAGATTACAAAACAAATTTCCAAAACATGTGAAAACTTTAATAAATGGTGGGCTGAATCTCAAAAAATTTCAAGTAATGTGTTCGTAGCCTGATTTTTTTGAGATGCAGGGTAAATTTCTAGTCTTTAAATTTTTCACGCTAACTTGTTTGATTTATTGTTTTTATTTTTCTTACACCTCTTGCTGTTGACTAGAAAAACCTCTTAAGTCTTTGCCACACTTAAGGAAATTTCTTTATATTAATAAAAGATGAAGCTGCCAAAAAAAATGTGAAAAAATATGATGCTAAGAAAGCCAAGGCGATCAGTTGGAAGAAATGAAGAATGTAGAACCAACTGGGAAAAATGGTTTAAAATAAATATGTTTAGGGAAGTTATGCTTCTGGCCATGATGTAGTAATAGGCACTGGCTTTGCATTTTCTTTTTAAAGAATAAGAGAACAAAAACATATGATCCACTGGTTTTCAGACATTGGATAACAAGCACCAAAGAGGGTTATCCTTTAAGAAAGGGAAGTAATTGGTGTGGATGACCACTACAGATACCCCAGCATTTTGCTTAAGACAGTTTCCAGGATGCAGTGCAGGCTGAGAAAAATCAATCAGAGTCTGGGTATTTCATGGAGGTAAAGATGAAGGTTTGGGGAGATCAAACAGCTAGAAGTGGGGGGACAGCATGGTGAAAAGAAAAGAACTACACTGACAAGGCTTTGGAGATCTCCAGAAAGTGCCTCTCGAATTTTTGGCTGAGTATTGATCTATGAACATGAGATCAGTACTCAAGGCCAAAGGGAAAAACAACAATAAAACACCCACATAAGACAGTAGACCAAACAATTCCCTCTGTAATACATTTGAATATCAGGTAGAGTCCTCAGAGGTGTATCTCCTTGGTTCTTCAGGAAAAATCAAGCCAGAAGACAGTGGAGCACTACCTTTGAAGTACAAAAAGGGGAAGAAATACCTGTGAACCTAGAATTATATGCCTAGTAAAAGTATTTTGCAAAATGGAAAGTGAAATAAAGATATTCCAGACAACAAAAGGGAAGAAAATTCATCACAGGCAGGCATATGTTACCATGTATATGAATTAATCAGGAAGAAAGCAAATAGTATTACAAAAATTTGTAAAAAAAAAAAAAAAAAAAAAAAGAGCCTTCAGGAAAGCTAAATATTTGAGTAAGAAACAAACAAACAAAAAAAGAGTAAATTAATCATAATGTAAGCAGAAATCAGGAAAAATAAAGATAACAGCAGAAATCAATGAAAAAAATCTTGAAAAACAACAGAAAAATTATTGAAACCTAAATCTTGTTCTCTGAGTAAATCAGTACAACTGATAAACCTGTACTCAGATTGATTCGAAAAACAGGAGTCACAAATTACCAATGTCTGGCATGAACGAGATATCACAGGTAGTAAAAGAATACTAAAGGAAAATTATAGACAATTTTCACCCCAAAAATTTTGCAACTTAGATGAAATAGATAAATTCCTTGAAAGAATTAAACTACCAAACACCACTTAAAAAGAATTAAATAATATGAATAGCCCCATGCCTATTCAATAAATTAAATTTATAATTGAATCTTTTCAACCAAAAATACTCCAGGATCAGGTGGCTTCACTCGTGAGTTCTTCCAAATGTTTAAAGATTAATTAATACCAATTCTACACAAATTCTTCCAGAAAATGGAAAAGATTGGAACACACTGTAATGCATTTTATGAGGCCAGCATTGCCCTAATACCAAAGCTAGACAAAACCATTCCATTAAAAAAAATTCTGATATTTCTAACGAACATATAAACACAATATATTCACCAAAATCTTTTAAAATGTTTAAGAAAATCAAACCCACAAATAAGTAAGAGAATATCATGGTAGGCAGAATATTGAATCTCCAATGTTGTTCATGTAATAACCTCTGGGACCTATGAATATGTTACCTTGCATGGCAAAAGAGATGTGATTAAGTTAAGAATTTTTAAATGGGGAGATTATCTTGAAGTATACAGTTGGGTCAGATATAATCACAAGAGTTCTTGAAAGGGGAAGAAAGAGGCAGAAAAGACAGATAGAAAGATGTCACTACAGAAGAACTGTCAGAGAAATGCAAATTTGCTAGCTTTGAAGATGGAGGGTACGGATCATAAGTCAAGAGCTGTGGGTGGCCTCTTGAAGCTCTGAAAGACAAGGAAATGATTTTTCCCTTCGGGCCTCCAGAAAGGAACACAGCCAGGCCACTATCTTGAATTTAGCCCCACAAAGCCCAGGTTGAACTTGTAACATACAGACTATAAGATAATAAATTTGGGTTGTTTTTAGCCATTAAGTTTGTAGTAAATTTTTATAGCAACAATACAAAAAAATAACACAGATTTTTTTATCATGTTCAAGCAGGGCATACGTCAGAAATGCAATGTTGGTTAAACATTCGAAAATCAATGTAGTTTACCATATTTATACACTACAAGCAATAACAGCAGTAACAAACTTAATCATCTCAGTAGATATGGAGAAAGAATTTCATAAATTTGGCACCCACAAAAGATGATGAAAGTTCTAGCCAAAAAAGAAATAAAAGGGGACCAACATCAGCAAAGTGGCAGAATAGGGCTTTCTAGCACTTGTCCTCTTGCAGAAACATCAATTTGAACAACTATTCACATGTGAAAACACCTTCACAACAGCCAAGGAAATCAGGTGAGAGATGACAGCATCTGAGTGTACCACAGAAATAAGAAAAGACACATTGAAGAAGGTAGAAAGGCCAGTTTCACATTACTTGTGTCTCCCCTCCCACACCCCGGGCAGCACAGCATGGAAAGAGATACCCTCCACTCTAGGGAAGGAGAGGGAAGTAAATTCTGGACTTGGCCTAAATGTAAGACCTGCAATTATAAAACTACTTTAAAAAAACATAGAGGACAAGCTCCATAACATTTATCTTGGTGATGTTTTTTTATTGACCCCAAAAGCATAGACAACAAAACCAAAAATAGACAAATGGAATTATATTGAACTAAAAATCTTCTGCAAAGCCAAAGAAACAATGAACAAAGTGAATCAGGTTGTCTCAACCTACAGAATGGGAGAAAATATTTGCAAAGCATACATGTCATAAGAGGTTAACATCCAAAATATGTAATGAACTCAATAGTAAGAAAACAAATAACCTGATCAAAAAATAAGCAAAGGTCAGATGGCTATAGATGTATGGTTTTATTTCTGGGTTCTCTATTCTATTCTATTGATGTATGTGTCTACTTTTATACCAGTACCATGCTGTTTTGGTTATTATAGCCTTCTAGTATAATTTGAAGTTGGGTAATGTGATGCCTCCAGATTTCTTCTTTTTGCTTAGGAATGCTTTGGTTATTTGGACTCCTTTTTTATTCCATATGAAATTTAGGGTTTTTTTTCTGATTCTGTGAAAAATGATGTTGATATTTTGATGGGAATTATTAATACATTGAATAGGTAAATCACTTTGGGCAGCACAGACATTTTAGCAGTATTGATTCTTCCAATCCATGAGCATGGGATGTTTATCCATTTGTTGGTGATATCAACAATTTCTTTTTTTTTTTCTTTTATTTTTTTTTTAATTTCAGAATATTACAGAGGTAGAAACGTTTTGGTTACATGAATTGCTTTTGTACTGCTTGAGTCAAAGTTGTAAGTGTGCCCATCACCCAGATAGTGTGCATTATACCCGTTAGGTGTGAATTTTTCCCATCCCCTTCTCCCTTCTCCCAACTGCTTATTTTCCATTGAGTTTTACTTCCATATGTGCACATGAGTGTTGATTGATTAGTTCCAATCTGGTAGTGAGTACATGAGGAATTTGTTTTTCCATTCTTGCTATAGTTCACTTAGAAGAATGGTCTCCAGTTCCATCCAGGTTGTTACAAAAGGTAGTAGTTCACCATTTTTTATGGATGAGTAGTATTCCATGCTATACATATACCACATTTTATTAATCCACTCATGTATTGATGGGCACTTGGGTTGATTCAACATCTTTGCAATTGTGAATTGTGCTACAATAAACATTTGAGTGCAAGTGTCTTTTTGATAAAATAACTTTTTTTCCTTTGGGTAAATCCCCAATAGTTGGATTGCTGGATCAATTGGTAGGTCTACTTTTAGTTCTTTGAGGTATCTCCATACTACTTTCTACAGAGGTTGTACTAGTGTGCAGTCCCACTAACAGTGTATAAGTATTCCTTTCTCTCCACATTCATACTGGCATCTGTTTTAGGGGACTTTTTGATAAAAGCCATTCTCACTGCAGTTGGGTGATATCTCATTGTGATCTTGATTTGCATTTCCTTGATAATTAGAGACATTGAGAATTTTTTCATGTGTTTATTGGCCCTTAGTCTATCTTCTTTTGAAAAGCTTCTGTTCATGTCAAATAACCCTTAATGGGGTTATTTGATTTTTTTCTTCCTGATTTGCTTAAGTCCTTTGTAGATTCTGGTTATTAGGCCTTCATTGGATGTATAGTATGCAAATATTTTCTCCCATTCTGTAGGTTGTCTATTTGCTCTATTGATTGATTTATTGGCCATACAGAACCTTTTTAATTTAACCAGGGCCCATTTATTTATTTTTGTTGTTGCTTCGACTGCCCAATGATTTCTTTCGCCAGTGTTTTGTAGTTGTCATTGTAGAGATAGTTCACCTTCTTGGATAAGTATATTCCTATATATTTTATTTTATTTTTTTACAGATATTGGAAAAGGACACCCTATTGAATAGATAGTGTTAGGAAAATTGGATAGCCACATGCGGAAAAATGAAACTGGATCACTATCTCTCACTATAAACAAAAATTAACTCAAGATAGATTAAAGACTTAAATGTAAGGCCAGAAACTATAAAAATTATCAAATAAAATGTAGGAATATCCCTTCTGGACATTGACCTAGGCAAAGAATATATGAGTAAGACCCCAAAAGCAAATACAACCAAAACAAAAATATAAATGTGATTTAATTAAAGAGTTTCTTCACAGAAAAAGAAATAATCAGTAGAGTAAATAGACAACCTATAGAATGGGAGAAAATATCCATAAACTATACATGCAACAAAAGACCAATATCCAGAATGTACAAGGAGCTCAAAAAAATCATAAACAAAAAAATACCAATAACCTCATTAAAAAGTGGGCAAAGATATGAACAGACATTTTTCAAAAGAAGATAGACAAATGACCAAAAACATGAAAAAATGTTCAACATCAATAATCATCAGAAAAATGCAAATAATAACCACAAAAGATACCACTTTATTTCTGTCAAAATGGCCATTATTAAAAAGTAAAAAAAAAAAATAGATGTTGGTGTGCAGGCGGTGAAAAGAAAATGCTTTTACACTATTGGTGGGACTATAAATTAATACTCCTGTGGAGTTTCCTCAAAGAACTAAAAGTAAACATACCATTTGCTCCAACAATCCCGCTCTGGGTATCTTCCCAAAGCCAAAGAAGCCATTATATGAAAAAGACACATGCACTCACATGTTTATTGCAGCACAATTCACAATTGCGAAGGTATGGAATCAACCTAAGTGCCCATCAACTGATGAGAGCATAAAGGAAATGTGTTACACATGCACACACACACACACACACACCCCATAGAGTACTACTCAGCCATAAAAAGAATGAAATAATGTCTTTTGCGTAATGGATGGATCGGAAAACCATAATCCTAAGTGAAGTATCTCAGGAATGAAAAAACAAATACTGCATGTACTTACTTACAGGTGGGAGCTGAATGACGGGTATACATGGTCATACAAAGTGGTATAATGGACTCTGGAGACTCAGAAGGGGAGAGGGTGGGAAGGAAGTGAAGCCTCAAAAATTACCTTTTATGTACAGTGTATGTTATTCTGGTGATTGGTACACTAAAAGGCCTGATTTCACCACTATATAATTCATCCATGTATCAAAAAACACTTATACCCCTTTAAATCTATTGAAATTTAAAAAAAAGAAGAAAAGAAAATTTTTAAAAAATGGGCAAAGGAACTTAATAGATATTTCTCAAAAGAAGACCTACAAATTATCAACAGGTAAGTGAACAAAATGCTTAAAAATCATTAATCATAAGAGAAACACAAAGTAAAACCATAATAGGATATCACATCAAATCTGTTAGAATGACTATCATCGAAATGAAGCAGAAGTGTGAATAATAATAAGTGTTGGTGAGGATGTTGTGAAAGGGAAACCTTTGCACACTGTTAGTGAGAACACAACTTAGTATAGTCGTTATGGAAAACACTAGGAAGATTTCTCAAAAATTAAAGACAGAAATGCCATATGATCCAGCATAATGGATTAAGGTGGCATAAACAATTAAAATAGTATGAAAAGCAAAACAAAACAATAGGGCAAAATGTAAAGGTATCCTAAACCTGGGTGGGTTTGTAAAAAGAAGTTTATAATGTTTTTCTTTACACTTCACTAAGTTTGAACTATTTAATGATAAAATAGATGAAATTGAAGAGAAACTACTATTGCCTTTATCAGTGAGCTCAAGGGTTGGTTTTTTACTCCATTTTATTAATAATGTAATTCATAACAGTTTACAACTGTATTAGACAGCATCGCATGGCAGTGAAATCTATTCTTGTTCAATCTACTATTTTACTTCTTTGTGAAATAGGTCCCACTGAGAGTTGTCCAAATGTAAAATTTTAGGGCTTGAGGACAATGAACTAAATCTGATTTATTAAATTTAAGTCATACTTTGTGCACATAACCTTCTGCCAACTGCCCATCTCCATTTGCCCTTATTTTAAAACTCTCTTCAGAAATCAGTTCTGAATTTTTCTTTAGCCCATAAACCTGTTTCCCCCATCATATAAGACACAGAAACCTGATTACATATGGATGATTTATTAACCATTATTTTAAAATATCTTTTAAAAAGTCCTTTGTACATTTATGCTTTTATCTGAACTAAGCTTCTGTTATATTGATATCGCCAATGCTGAGATCTATGAACACTGCTAAATTGAGAAAACACTTTCATCTAAATGTTATCCTTACCATAAAAATCATTTTGGGGAAGTTCCTGTTCCAGAAACCAAAAGATCATGAGTCCTTGTGGAATATGAATATTTATTCACTTTCAGAACAAATTTTTAAGGTGAATCAATTGAGGAATGGAACACCCAGTTTTAACAAAATGTTGCTATACTTGTTTTATTTGATACCTAGTGATACTACTTTGTTCTTTAAAAGTTTGGACACTTTCATTTAATATTGTTTTTATCTCCTTACTCTGAGACTTTTCACATTTAAGCTGAGGATAATGGCATTTTCCTGATTACAGAAAGCTTTGTAGTATTCCTATATCTCTGATATCTCTGATTCTGACTCTCACAATAGTAACTTTCCCTACTAAAAGGAGAAATGAAGCGGAAGTGTGAAAATATTGTCCAGGTACTCATTGAAGAGTTCAGGTCTTTTGACCTTCCATTTAATAGTAACATATAGACTCTAAAATTAGTCTCTTAATTGGGAAATTTTTAACAGGTTTTAAACCATTAGGCAAATATCTCTTCTTTATTGAAGAAAAGAAGATTTTCAAATGTAATTACAATAAATTTAATAATAGAGAAATCCTATCTAATATATATATGTGTATATATACATATATTTGTATATATATGTGTATTATATACATATATATTTGTGTATATATACATACGTGTGTATAAAGATATATATGTCTATCTTTGAAACCCCATGTGTCATTTTGCGTACAAAGACTCACTCCTGAAAAAAATCAATCATTTGGTTCTATGTTTTAGGGAAGTGAAAATATCTCAATATAAAACATATTAACATAACATTCTATCACTGTGGAGAAAGTCAACTCTAATCCACAAATTCATGAACAAAAAAATAAAGTGGACTTCCTTTGTAGAAACAACTATTTGAGGTCGGGTTTTCAGATTGGCCAAAATTCAAAACTTGAGCCAGATATTTCAACAGCCTAGATTGATTTTAGGTCTTGGTAGTGAAACAAAAATCAGGTAAATTTTTCATAACTTGAAGTTTCATTACAAAGTTTGCTTCATTTGATTACTGACAGCTGTTACTCAATCATACACCATGTTATAAATTCATACCTTCTGTCCACAATCAAAATAAATACCACAGTAGGGGAAATTAAAGCAAATCTACTTTACATCTAGGTCTTTTTCAACCAGGGCCTCGTGGCATTAAATGGATATTAATGTCTCATCAGGTGCAGGTGACATTCAATAAGTTAACACTCATGAGAGAAGCCACAATTTGGAGATTATTTATTACTGTAAAGCCTTGAAGATGATGGATGATGCTATTTCCAGCGCCATGTAGAAATTAACTTCATTTCTCTTTTTAAATCACAAATAATGTGAAAACAATAAATTATGTGAATATATATAAACATACACACAATTGTGTGTATATGTATACATTTATACTCTGAAGAGGAATTAGTAAACCACTCATCTGAGGCAAACAATTTTGAGAGAAAGAAAAATAGTCAAATATGGTAGCTAGAGAAATAGAGGTAGGAAGTGCATTTCTCCTATTTGTTACTTTCTTCCAGGGTAATGCTTTATATAGTCCTAGGGATTCTGTGGTTGTTCTTCAATTGCTATCATGGGGATTAGACTAAATATTGAGGGTACTATTTATATATTGAGACTCCTTGTAATATTTCACTTGGTTTTTGTTATTAAAAATATTTATAGTGTTGGATAACTTGATGTGGGAAATTAATCATCTTTGTTGCATCAAACAACCACTGGTTATGGACCACCTTTAGGTGCTAATGCCCAGAGTACACATGAGAGTCTAAGCTGAGAGCAGAAAAATAAACAATGTGAATTTAAATGAATCATTATATTTCAAAGTGATTTAACTGGAACTCTATTACTTTCCCAGGATTATCTTGGCATCAAGGCATAAGCTAGAGGCCCTCTACCCAATGTTTGAACAAATTCTCTGACTGCAATCCTAGGTGACAACAGAGGAGTAGCTAATTGCAAGATGTTAAAGGAAGCCACTCCACAGATTCTGAGGTGTGAAGATGAATATTTCACAAAGAAGTCTTCAACACACTAAGGAAACATTGGGTATCTGTTAAGAAATCATATTTCAGGTGTAATCCATAATTACCTAAGCACAAATATTTGAACTAGCTAAATACAAAAGACAAATAGACAATTTTTAGATTAAAGGATTGTATAGTTCTGAACTCTGAATGTTTGTGTGCCCCTGAAATTCATATGCTAAAATATAATCACTAATGATATGGTAATAAGATATGATCCATTGGCAGGTATTTAAGTCATGAGGGCAGAGCCCATGAATGGGATTAGTACCATTATAAAAGAGGTCCCAGTGAGCTTCCCTGCCCCTTCTAACATCTGAGGATGAAGTAAGAAGGCACCATCTATGAACCAGGAAATGGGTCCCATCAGACATCTAATCTGCCTTGATCTTGGACTTCCCAGGCTCCAGAACTGTGAGAAATAAATTTCTGTTATTTATAAGCTACTCAGTTTATGATATTTTGTTATAGCAGTCCAAATGGACTAAGACAGGTATCATACGAATGTGGGGCATTAAAAGCAGTCACATATGAAAGGACCTATTTGTAAAAGATAATTATCTTTTAGAGCAGTGTTTTCAACACTTGGCCTCTACGATACAGTAAAGTTACCTGAAGAGTTTTTAAAAATTCAGTGAATTTGGGCCCCACTTCAGACTTATAGGATCAGATTCTATGAAGTTGAGACTAAGGTATTTGTATTTTAAAATACTTCTTCAGTGACTTTGATACCTAGCCAAAGTTAGGAACCCACTGACCAAATATAGAATCTGGAAGATAATCTTATTTTCATCAAAACCAAGGGAGTAAAAAACAATTCTCATCACAATCCTAGAAACATTTCCTAAAGATCAGTTGCAGACGGGCTTGTGCCAAACACATTTTGCACCAGAGTAGTTGTGTCTCCTGTGTTTCTAGCATATGCATACATTTAAGTTTGAATAATTGTCAAAATAATTGCATTTCTGTATTTAAAATTAATTTTTATCAGCTGCAGAAAAATAAGTGTATGAGCAATAAATATAGTAGTTCAAGTAACACTGATAAGCAGCATCACTTATGGAGTGTTTATTTTTTGCCAACAACACGCTCAAAGAATCTCAAGGGTCAGAGTTGGCCACGCAGGATATACAGAAAATAACAAACAACAAAAAAAATGGATTTGTCCAAATAAAAAAAATTACCTTAGCTATTTCTGGTTATGTGCTTCATCTTTTCTCTAGTGTATTAGTTAGATGTTAGTAAACAATAGAATTATCATGCAGAACTCTCATATATCCTTGATGTTATAGTTTCTGCATAATTACATTAATTCTAAGTAATGGTTTACTTGTGCTTGATTACCTTAACCACCTTACCAATTATCAATACCCCGAACAGGTCATTATTAAAGAGAGTGATCTAACTTTAGTGGACTTCTCTGGCATTCTAGTCATGCACAGATACCCAGATGTAGAAAACCAGATGAGCGTGTTTCTTACTAAAGGCCTTCTGAACAATGCCCACTACCAATTGAGTGTGCTGTATTTTATATAGATAAGGGGACCGCAGTGTTCCTTAAGGAGCAATTGCCTTTCCCTCTGTCTTTTTGCATCCTTCAGAAATCCCAAGCATCTTGAAATGGTTCTTGTTTCCTCTCATGCATAGTTCCCACAGGATTACTAATTACAACCTATAGATGTTATGTTTTAGAAACATAAGTAGATGCATTTGTCATCATGTCATTTATTTTTAGAGTATTCCTGAAGAAATAAGGAATGATAGGATGATGCCGATGATGTTGAGGATGACAACAATGACGACAATGACTGCAAAAGGAGTAGAGAAAGAGAGAAAGAAGCTAAAGTGGTAATGGAGATGAAAAAGTGAAGAGGAACATAATCTTAGAATTTTTTATTGATTGGTTATTATGAGCTAGGCTTAAAGTCAAGCATTTTATGTACTATGTGCAATAGTATTGCATTACTTCCATTGTCATATGCAGATCTGTCTATGCAAGTTGATCTAATCAGAAAATTAAAATAAGGAATGCTAGACTCAAACTCAGGTCTGCCCAATTTTCAAGGAAAAGTTTACTAGAATTATATGGTTCTGGAAAAATAGATAAACAGAAGCAGAAATCTCAGTTAGAAAAAATATATACCAATAAGGTCAAATCCCTGTTTGTACCAAGGAATTCTAGATATCTGCAAATATACTCTCTTTTTATGACATTTAATGAAAAAGTAAATAGAGAGTGATACTTGATAAATCCTCTTTTAACTGCATTTTCAGAAGAGTGAGTGTATGCCTACTTTATTGAGATTTTTATCCATGAATAAAATGATATTATATTTTGTTTTTTCATCATGTAATATTAAAAGTATTAACACTAAAGACAAGACTAGGAGAGCAAGAGCTCATCATGTTGTGTTAAAAGGCATTACAATTTGAAGTTAAATATTAGAATATTATTACTATTTCAGCCTACTGAGTGATACTGTTAATTTTAAAAATAGTACTGATGTTTAAATTTTAAAAATACTATAGAGCAGTCATTATAAAGTTTTATGTCTGTTTATACCTGGCGAGTTAGACGTACTTAGTAGGTATGCAGTTATCATTTATTTTAAAAATCTATTATTCCAAAGAGCACCTCTTTAAGACAAGAGAGGCTTTCTTCCCTGAAAAAAACTATAGTACTGTATCATTAAAAAGTAATTGGATCTTATGTTCAAACTTTTTATTTCTTGACTACCATTAAATAACTCTAATCACACTGTCCTTCCCTTAGAATCCACAGACACACATTTTCAATGTGTTGCCTAGAGATGATGCAAGTGTTGTCAGGTTTCCTATTCTGGAATTTATTTTCTTCAAGATGAGAAATAGAAGTACACAATTTGGCAGAAAAGTGATTTTTTTTTTTTGTCTAAGAGGCAAGTGTTTTTTAGTGATGTGCAAAATGAAAAGCACTACAAATTCCAAGTGATATGTGATGGTGTTCTAAATGTGGGAGGTAAGAATGTCTGGGGAAAAGGAATGGTCTGCGGAGGATGGGTGGGTCTAAATGAGTAGCAGTTTGTTCCAGAAAACCAAGAAACAGATGGAGTTTGGATTTGGAGCATGACTTAGGTTAGAATGTGCATCTAGAAAAATCCACTCTTCCTCCTTTTTTTGTTTTCCTGATTCACCCTCCACCTTTGTTTTTTGTGGGCTTCTTTTTTCCGTGCGTGTGACTCTTGACATTTTCCTTGAGCCAAGTTTTTTTTTTATAAAAACAATTATGCCTTTAATTATTTGATTATATAACTTCTTTTTCAAAATACAAATACGAATTGAAGGACATCCATTTTACACATATGGAGGAGTTATTGAACTTTTAAAAGTCCAAATGGCAGAACACTGAAGCCTGGAATAGCTGGAGAGCATTATCTTTCTCTGGACTTCACACAAATTTGATAGAAAAAAATTTTAGGGTCAACTTGATAAATGGGTCTATTATGAACAGTATACCCAAATTAGTATATGTAACTTTCCAAATCCAGTGAAATATGTGTAGGTTACAATTTTCAGGTGCGGCAAACTTTTTTTTCACCATAAAATAACTAACCTGCAAGTCTAAACTATTCAACACTAGCAACTGTACAGAGATATTAGACTCCTGGATTTATCTCCCTATTTATAAATATAACTTACAAAGTTATGCATGATAATTGGCTATTTTGATTCACCAGGTCCTATCAGCATGTTACTGATGTAGAGTTTGAAAGATCCATACATGCGTAAGAAGTCCTGGAGTCTGTATTGATTTGTAGTTGGTGTAAAAAGCTAATAAAACTTATAATAACCCTTAGGCACATACCAAGAATAATCATCATCTGTACCTGCCAATAAACAATTTAAATGAGAAGGTAATAGGAAACCCAATCCTCGTATCTTTTAAAACTTTGACGATAGCATTAATTATTGATTTCCCCCAGGAGTATAATATTGCTTTCAGCTTACTATTTTGAAAGGTAGGGTAAATTCCAGGAGCTGTCAGTGGTCTTTCGTATATAAATTGCTTTGACTCCCTGAATGGAAAAGGCAAAATGGTAATTGTGCCAGTTCTTAATATATTTCTGTGAGATTTCGTTTCTGGCCAATACGGCCAGTACATACAGCTAATATATAACAAAGACTAGATTTATCCTCCTACCTAATAAAAATAAATAACTGGACAAAATAAATGAAACAATGCTTTTGAAGATATTGGACATGTGAGAACAGAGGACAATGATCCTTGAAAGAGAGGAAACAAATTGCCTAAATTTATCAACTTGTGAGAGTTTCCAGCCCAGGTAGAGCTTGGCAGAAGTCCTATGTTGAGGAGACATAGCTAATCGTCCAGGAAAAACAAGATATCTAGAGTTCACAAGACAGTATTGGAGATTAGATAGCTGCAGCGGGAGACAACTCTAGAGATCTGTAGAGGGATCCCTCAAGTGTTCATCAGAGAACTGATCAGCGCAAGCATGTGAACAGCTAGTGGAGGCTTGGGAATGAACTACCTGAAAGAATTAGAATGAAGAATAACTTGAGCTCACCCAGAGCTAGGAATAAATCCTGTTTCCACCAGCCAGACTTAAAACCCTCATAATATGCTGAACATTGGGTAGTGTGTTCAGAAGAATCTTGCCTCAGTAGTACAAGATTGCCTCAGAATGATTAGGCCTAAGCTAAGCACTGCTCTAAGCCCACTGATCAATCTTAAATGCATGACTCAAAAGTATCAAATCATTTCTCAGTGACATAAAAGTGTCCCAGAACAAAGTTTGAGAATATAGGATTACCAAAATAATCCGGCACCCAACAAAGTAAAATTTACAGTGTCTAGTGGCCAATAAAAAATTATCAGGCGTGCAAACAGGCAAGAAAATACAACTCCTAATGAAGTGAAAATTAAATCAATTGAAATTGATGCAGATGTTAAAATTAGCAAACAAGGACATTATAATAGTTATTACAACCTTATTTCATATGCTCAAAAATCTACAGAAAAAATTGAATATATTAACTATGGCAAAAAAGATATAAAATATAGCCAAACTTCTAGAGGTGAAAACTGACATTTCTGAGATGAAAAAAGCACTGGATGTTATAAACAGCAGATTAGACATTGCAAAATAAACAGTGAACTTGAAGACATAGCAACAGAAATTATTTTTAAAATGCATAGGGGAAAATATATAATTAAAAAAATAAACAGAGCATCCGTGACTATTGGGACGACTTCAAACAACCTAATTATAACTTTAATTGGAGGCATGAAGTTTGGTGGGGGAGGGGGGGAGAAATTTCAGAAAAAATAATTGAAGAAATAATCATGTGAAAACTTCTAAATTTGCTGAAAACTATAAATAATATTTGCAAAAATCTCAACTAAACCCCAAGCACAAACAAAATTATATTTCTATATATATACACACACACACATAGCTATACACAGAAACACAAACATTATCCAGGTACACCATAAGCAAATTGATCCAAACTGGAGGAAAAACACTCATTATGTCTAGGAGGATATAGGTAAGCATGATAGCAGATTTCTTACTAGAAACAATGCAAGCAATAAAACATTTGAGCAACATTTTCAAAGAATTGAAAGAAAAAAATAACTCTATACCTAGAATTACATACCCAGCAAAAATATCCTTCACAATAAAGGCAAAAAAATTCAAAGAAATTGTCATCTGCAGGCCTGAATAACAAGGAATGTTAAAGACATTTCTTAGTAAGATGAGAAATTTTCTTCGTATTTAAGTTCACTTAAAAAGTAATTGATGATTAAAGCAAATATTGTGGGGGTTATAAAAACTGTAGAAGTAAAACATCTGACAAAAATAGTGCAAAGATTGGGAGGGTAAAAATTGAAGTATATTGTTGCAGGCTATTATAGACTCTATGCGAAATGGAATAATAGTGCGTGAAGTCAGATTGTGAAATGAAAGCTACATAAAATAAACTTTTAAAGGAACCACACAAATAACATGACAGAATTACAGCAAATAAAGGAAATAAATAAAATAAAGTAAAATGGAACCATAAAAATGTTAAATTAAACAAAAGAAGGAAGAAAAAAGGGGGCAAAAAAGGCTGAATAAGAGGAGAAAAAGGAGAGAGGAATAGAAGGGACATAGCAAAAGGAATAGAAAAACGTTAGACTGAAATATAAGATATAAACATCACACTAAATGTAAATGGGATAAAAATGCCAGATATTGCCAGATGGGATTAAAAAGCAAGAATCAAGTGTACGTGCCTACAGTGAATCTGCTTTAAGTAAGTCACACATGTGTTAACAGTAAAATGATAGAAAATTATATGTCATGATAACATTAATCAAACAAAGCTAAAGAGGCTATATTAATGTCTGACAAAGTATATTTCAGAGCATAGACTATTACCAGAGCTTAAAGAAGGTCATTTCATAATAATTAAGGGGTCACTTTTTTAAGAGGTCATAACAAAACTAAATGTTTATGCACCTAGTAACAGATCTTCAAAATATGTGAAAACAAAGTTGACAGAATGTCAAGGAGAAAAAGAAAAATCTACAATTATAGTCAGAGATTTTTAACAGACTTACCTCAATAAATGAAAATGGATGGAAAATCAGTAAGCATATATAGGACTTGAGCAATAGTATTAAATAGATTAACTTAATTGACATCAATAGAATATTCTATTCAAGAATAAGATAATACGCATTCTTTTCAAGTCTTCATGAAATATAATCTATATTTTGGACCATAAAACAAGTCTCAATAAATTTAAAAAGATTCAAGTCAGATAAAGCATATTTTTTGACCAAAATGGAATTAGAAATTATTAACAGAAGAACTGGAAAATACCTGATGTTTGGAAACTACATAACACACTTCAAAATAACCCATGTGCTAAATATATTTAAAACTTAGCAGAGTATTTTTTAAAAAAATAACCTATCAAAATCTGTGGGATGTTGCTTAGTCAGTATTTAAAGGAACATGTGTAGCACTAAGTGCCTGTAGCGCTAAGTGGTCTCAAATTAACAACCACAGCTTCCAACTTAATAGTCTAGAAAACAAGAGCAAATGATAGCTAATATAAAAATAAGAAAGGAAAAAATAAAGACTACAGTGGAAATCAATAAAACAGAAAATAGCATAAAAATAGAGAAAAATGATGAAACCAAACTGAATAGCCCTATAACTATTGAAGATTCAAATTTGTAGTTAAAACATTGCAATAAAGAAAACTTCAGAACTGAATGACTTTGTTAGTGAATTAAAACAAAAAAATTAGAATGACATAATACCGTTTCTACACACACTTTTTCAGGAACTTGTTGGAATACTACCCAACTCCTTCTATGAGGCCAGCAATGTCCTGCTACCAAAACCAAAGATCACAAGAATAGAAACTGCAGACAAATATCTCTTTTAAACATAGATGCAAAAGTTCCTAACAAAATTTTATAAATCAAATCCATAAATATATAAAAAGCATAGTATGTCATGACTAAGTAGGGTTTATCCAAGGAATGCATGGAAAGTTTACCATTAAATAATCAAGCCAATATTATCCACCATATTAACAAACTAAAAAAAATTAACACCACATGAGTATCTCAATTGATGGAGAAAAAGCATTTGATAATATCAAATATATATTAATATTTCTGATTAAATTCTTAGCAAAATAGAAATAGAAGAGAATAATTTTCAATTTGGTAAAGGAGCATCTTTGAAAAAACTACAGCTAACACTATACTTACTGGTAAAATACTGAATGTTTGTTCCCTAAGATCAGAAGCAATGACAAGACTTCTTTCACCACACTTCTATTCAACACTGTACTAACCACTGCATAAAGCAAGACAAAGAAATACCAGGTATATAAATGGAAAAAAAAATAACAGTCTATTATTTAATTTATTTAAGATAATGTGACCATCTAATCCTATGGAATCTGTGAAAAGCTACTAGAACTAATACATGATGGTAATAAGTTTGCCAGCTGTAAGTGCATTATAAAAATATAATGTCTATCTGTTTACTAACAATGGCCTATTCAGGAAATTAAACTGAAAAATACCATTTAGAATAGTATAAAAATGTGATAAATTTTGAGATAAAAATTACAAAAAAAGTAAGACCTCCCATGAAAACTACAAAACACTGAAAAGAGAAATTAAAGATAACCTAAATGGAGAGATACATTGCGTTCATGAATTAGAACACTCAATATTGTTAAAATGTCAATTCTCCCCAAATTGATTTAAAGATTTAATGCAATTCCAAAGAAAATTCCAACAGATTTTTATTTGTTGCAATTGCCAAGCTTATTCTAAAATTATTATAATATGTACATTTAACATATGGGGAAATAAAATTGCCAAAACAAATTTTGGAAAGGAGAAAATTGGAGAACTAATACTCCTGATACCAAAATTTATTATAAGGCTACAGTAATCAAGAAATAGACAAATATATATAGAGAGGGAGTCTAGACATACACATAAATGATAACTGATTTTCAACAAAAATTCAAAGTTCCTTCAATGGGGAAATGTCAGTATTTTCAAAAAATGATGTGAAACAATTGAAAATAATATGCAAAAAAATTAACTTAGATCCTTACCTCACACTACATAAAAGATATATCAAAATGGATCATAGAATTAAATGTATCATCTAAAATTATAAAACTTCTAGAAAAAACATAAAGGAAATTTTTTGTGACTTTTGTTTAAGAAATATCTCAAATATGTCAACAAAAGCATATATGTTAAGGAAAAAATGATAAATTAAGATTCATCAAAATCACAAACTTCTGCTCTTTGAAAGACATATTGAAAATGAAAAGATAAGCCACAAACTCTGACAAAATTTTTGCAAATCACAGTGATAAAGTACTTGAACCTAGAATATATAAATAATTCTCCCAACTCAATAAAATGAAACCAACCTAATTTTTAAAATAGGGAAAATATGTGAACAGATATCCCACCAGACAAGACATACAAGTAATACCCAAGCACATGAAAAGATACTCAACACTATTAGTTTTAAGTTAAATGCAACTTAGAACCATAATTTGATACTACCACAGACCTACTAGATAATCATTTCATCCACCTGCATTCTGGGCCTACAGAGAGAAACCATCAAATAATGTTCTAAAGATACTTACACTCCCTTGTTTAGTGTATTCTTGTACCCTGTCCTGAAGGTATTTTGGGCACACCAGTCTATCAGTGTTTGGAGGCATGTGAATGGGTCCCACAAGATATATTTTGTAATTTTTTATATTTTTTTAAGTCCGCGGGTTCCTTGTCCTACATTTTTTAAAGGAATTTCAGGCATCTCCATTGAAGTTAGGGCATGCCAGTAGTTAAATAATATGCACAGTTTACCTTTTTCCCCCATTTCCTAAGTTCAGCTGGTATGTTTTTGAATATTAATAATAGTTTAATTTTCCAACTTGTTTTCTTTCCTCAGTGCTGCTGTAATTGTTAAAGACTATTATCAAATCGTCTTGAATTAGGTCTTTGATCTTATCATTTTTATTCTTTAGACCCCACAACTCAGTTATAAAAAAGGAAGCCCACACCACTGTTCCAGAATTTCATGATAAACATCTTATTCTATCATAGCAGCTATTCAATCAAGATTTATACTTAATGGGCACAGGAGACCACAGATAACAATACACTGTTTTGCTGCTGCAAGTCAGGGACTGTTAGAGTCCCGTTGCTTCATTATAGCTGTATTCTGCTGTGTTCAGACCCATCCATATCAGATAAACAATCCCAGATTCCTATCATTGAATGTCTAATACCTGCAATGTCTTTTAGTACTAATCTTTTTTTGGTCTTTTTTTGTAGTTGCAAGAAGCTAGCAATGTGCTGGCCAGTTTTTTTTTAAAAAAGGAATTCATTAAAGAGTATTAGATACCTAACAGGACCAGTCGGAAGATTAATCTTTACATACAGTTGGTCTGTTCCACTTCTCTACATGTAAGTAGGGTTTATTTATCATATTTATATTCTTAATGTAGTCCAAAAGTTTTAGAATATGGAACCATGAGAGAAAAAGAGGAGTAGTTATCACTCAGAAATCCTATATTTTCAGCCAGAGATAATTAACACGTGATTGTACTTTGTGTTGCTTTTCTTTTGAAAAAGTAGGAACCTATTTTCAATTGTTTGAAACTTGAAAATTATGTTGTATGGGAATCTTTCTTTATGATAAAGTAATTATAAAAGAAAGGGGGCACATAACTATTGAGTAATCAAAAGAACAGACTATATTTGGAAGCTGTCATATTTTGGCCAGCTAAGTTCTGAACTACCTTCCTATGTGGGGGCATGCTTTATTATGTCGGTTTATTAAGTTGGAAAGGAGCAGATAATCCTACTCTCACTTCCTGCAGCTACACTTTTAGACACATAGCTTAGGCTCAGCCAATCACGTGCTCCCAATGGGACTTTGAAATTTAAGAATAGCTTAAAGACACAGGAAAATTTAGAATTTATTCACAATGACAGAGATGGAGTTGAGTTTTATCTATCACAGCAATGAGTGTCATCACACGGTTTTTAAAATGAAGATTTAATAAATTGTGTATTACCACTTAGAATATTGTCTTGCACAGAGCAGATCCTAGGTGTTTATTATTAATAAATGAAAGGCCATTTTAGGTTGTACCAAAATCAAAATGAAAACATTTTACTAGCCTAGTGATGCAGATTTAAAATCTCTCCTTGTTACAGTAATTTCATACCTTTGTAGTTTAGTTTGTATTTACTTGGGTGTGGAATAAATATTTTGTTAAACTGGATGTTCACATAAACTAAATGAGTCAAAGTACAACCTTTAGTAATTCACTTTTGTGAAGGTCACCATATGATCTACCACTTTGGAATTTTTGTGAGTTTTGGGGGTAGACTTGCAATAATGAATACAGCGCTGGTGCAACACATGGACAACTTTACCCCATTAATCCTCTCATTGGGAAGAAAACAAGAGCTGGTGTGTGGTGCTTCATAATCACAAAGCCAAATGCAATAAGGGTGGCTATCCAGATGTAGCTGAAGCTTCTGCCCTAATTGGAGACAGTCCCGGAATATTGTGCAATGTTCAGGAAGTCCACTTTGGGGAGTGCTGCTTGCATAGTGCACACCAAATACTGGTTTGCATTTTGTTCCTAGGATTTGTGGAATTTGGTGTACTTAAGTACTGCCAAAGTTTGGTCTCAATTAACATAAATATATTTTATTCTCTCTCTCTTTCTTTCTCTCTAAGTATGTGAGTAGTTAAAAGGATGTTTTTTTCTTATATTTATGAAAGAAAAAAATAGTATCAGTAGATAAATCCTAAAGTTCTTCTCAATTTTTGTAATATCTAGTAGAGTCTTCACTTTATAGATAAAGAAGCTGAAATGTAAAACTGGTAATGATTTGTCCAAGGGCAGAGGCATAATAAATAGCAGAAATGGACTAAAGTTTGAATTTTGATGCCACAGCTAATGTGCCTTTCACAATAGTTACTCACTATGCTGCCTCCTAACAGTGGATACGTTGTAGCTGGCTAATGGTCATCACAATGGAGAGTACTTTCAACAAGTCATTGGATTTCATATTCTACCTTTTGACTCTATTAAGAATAAGGACTGATATCATCATAAAGAAAAAAAACACTATTGGCAAAGTTCATTGAACCCCTATAGCTCTTATTTGTCAATGTTGATGTGGATATATCATGAAAATTATTACCCTAATTAAGGTCTGCTCATTGTTACCAAAGCTGCATAATAAAGAGCCTATAATCATTTGGACATTGGGATGAGTCCAGGTATAATGAACACGCCTAATACATGTTAATACAAACTGACCAATAGACCAGGAGCCATGGCTTACCAATAAGGCACGAACTAGAACCACTAAAAAAAAAAAAAAAAAAAAAAAAAAAAAAAAATTAAACATCATATATTTTATGTAATTGTATAATGTGCTTTTTTCTTATAAACTGTAACTATTACTGTATTCATTTTTTCGATGTATACCCAAAATTCACTTGCCATATGCAAGGCAGGACGTAAGAGTAACATCATTAAATATTATTCTAAAATTGTATTTACTTTTCACAGTTTAAGGATGTAATGAGTAATAATTTCATTTCTCATAACTTTTTTCCTAGCATTTTGGGATATTTCATAAATATGTAATTCAGTAATTATGTCCTCATATAATTTCTATGTTTCTTGTGGCTCAACTTTTTAAAATTTCAGAACTTAAGATCATTTTGAAGAGAATTCACAATTTACATCTTTATCAAGATAAGCATCTGCTTGTTTGTAAGCTTACCAAAATCTTATTGAAAACTCTTTGCTTAGAACATAAGAAAAGTAACATGGAGATTGAAGTTTTCTGATTTTTTCCATCTTCTCGTTATTGTCTAAAGGCACAGTACTGCAATAACTTCTTGTTTATCCCAATTAAAAAAATCATTGACTATTTTTTCATTGTCCTGTCCATGACGTGTGCTTGATTTAAGTTTGATAACTCCTTTGATCCCTCAAGTCTTTTCTGCTATCCAAAAATTAAGATATAAGAACATAAAAAAGCATTATTATCTTCTCCTCTGAATATTTTGTCAACTTTTTGGCCCTGTCTGAAACCTGGATCATCCCCAATATCACAATTTTTCTTAAATGGAGACTGCTGTTTCATATTTCATGTATGTCAGAGTGGGGAATTATAGTCAGTATTCTCCCTGAGCTTTAAACCTCTTCCTGTCCATTATTCTCCATCTTTTCAGAAAAATCTCATTCTCATCTGAAAACATTTTATCCAATTCTATCTCTAAATGTTCCTTGCACTTTTTTCTCTCATCTACATGTTTATGACTGGGACTATCTTTGTGCTATCCCATCTTCCTTTTCTGTCGCACCCAGATAACAACAGATCCGGATAAATTTCTGTCCTTGCTCTGAATCTACATCATGGTTATTGAGTGATACCAGGAAAAACAATCACCCACATACACACACATTAATAATTCCACAATTGTATGGTCTTCTCAAACATTTGCTTTCTTTCATCAGCTTTTTATCCATTCTCCAAGTGATATTTCATATCTTCTCTATTCTCAAACTTCTCTACAACCAAAACCCTTTTCTTTTTCACATATAATAGATAAACATTTTTGAGGTCACAAAGACTTTGGAATCCATCAGCCGAGAACTCCCTCAACTTTTGTCCACTTACAACTAATTTGTACCTACACTGATCAATTCCTGTAGGGTCATTTACAAGGGAAAACATAAACAGCCAATTGTATCAAACTCTTGCTTATGTGGTTGCCAGAATTCTAATATTTTTTCTGACATATAACCTATGATTTATTATTATTCCCATTTTACTTGTGAGGGAACTGAGACACAGAAAAATTAAGCAACTGGTTCATGCCACTCAGCTAAAGAGTGTTTTCACCAGGTTTGCACCCAAGTAGTTTTGAACCAGAGTAGACACTATTCTGAAATTCTTCCTAGCTAAGACTAATTCCATCTCTATTCTGGATCTAATATTTTCCTGCCTCTTCATTGATTTTATTTTTTATAATGATGTGCCAATATCTTGATGTTACTTCTATTTCGTGATATCTCAGAATTCAGTTCCTTTAATAAACATCAATTTGTTACCTATCCCTTAATGATAATTTTAAGTAATAAAGTGTCCCATAATGCCAATTTATTTTTACTTATAAAAAACACAATTTAATTGAAACTTAAATCTGTTTCTCTTGGCAAGTATACAAAGCCAATAGTAACTTGCAGTATCTGTTATTGGAGCAAACTATAAATAAGACAGGAAACTAGATCTCTTACTTCTAAGGAAATTATTCACAATGCAGAAGATATCTTTAAAAATTGTATATATACACATAAGTAAATAAATTTAAAATTAAACAATTAATATCTAAAACATTGTCCTTTCAAAAAGTTAAAGCATAATAACTGAGATTAAAGTCCTTTTGACCAGCACACCTAATCCCAGCTAACTCTCTCCCTTTCCCTTGGGTAGTAGCCATTGTTAAGAAGTATTTATCCTTCCGTATAATATTCAAATTCTTTCTATACATACAACTTTATCCATAAATGTACGTTGGGCCTTTTTGTCAAACTTAAAGACCCTAAACTCTATGTTATTTCATTTGCTGTTTTTGCAAAACATAGCCAAATATCAATGCATACAATTACTAATTTTACAAAAGCATTATATAATATAAATTTTATTTGGCCATTTCAATTCTGATGTATATTTTAGATTGTCTACTTTTTCAATACTGTAAACAAAATTTCACAATCTTATACATAATTTGATTAACTTTGTGTTTAATTATATAAGAGAGGCAATTGTTTTGGAAACTTTATCTCTTTATTTCTAGAAGAAATATTGAACAGATATCCAAATTTGCTTGACTTTAAGTGTGATTCTGTTTTATATTAGGGATATCAAATAACTAATATCCTTTCTGGATTATAATTCTGTGTCTATTTTTTGTTAAATGAAAAAACTTCAGAAAACTATTAGAGCCCCATCTATTATCAGACTCAAGTAACAGAGCTGAAAAAAATAAGCCAGTTCTAAAACTAAGCCAGTTCTAAAACTATGCAAAAAAGTACTTTCAAAAGTTGTTTTAATTTAATCCGTTAAATAGGCAGCTTCTATTCTGTGCTATGTCATGTGATAGCAATAAAATGAGTAAAAATATAGTTCTGTCTTTGATGCCCATAAATCCAGGAGTAAATTTGGGGAAAATCCAAATAATTTTAACATAAGACTTATGTATGTTATTTACATATGGTGTACAATTTAGGATGAAATCCAAAGAACTTACAAGGAAAAGAAATAATCCTAAAAAAAATTGCAATTCTCAAGATTTGTGGTGGTTGAGAGTAATAGCGATAGGAATATAAATGAGAGGATGGATACAAGTTAACTACAGAGGTCTGAATCCAGATATAGGGTTTAGCAAATAGGATGGAATCAAAAAAGTTGGAAGAGTTAAATATGAAACATGCCCCAAATTAAACTGCTCATCTTTTCCTAACACGAGGGTACCTGAGGTTGAATCTCAGCTCTGTTTCTTACTTAGTATGTGCCTTTAAACAACTTGCAATTTCTTCATCTATAAAATGATTACAGTGGTATTTAAATCAGAGTGTAATCCACATAGTGTCCTGTGGCAGATTCCTTACACACAGTGTTCATAAGTGTTTATGATTTTCTTAATATACCTTTGCTACTTTACCTACTTCAGTAAATAAGTAACATTAGTCTCTAATTAGCTGCTCAAGCAAGAAATCTGTTGTGGTATCTCCTATGATTTCATTGCCTCCTCATATGCAATTAATCACTAAATCCCATGGATTCTGGCTCTTAAAATATTTCTTGAATCTTTCTTATTCTCTGTACCCCCAGCACCTTAGTCCAAGTCACCACTTCTCTTCCATGGACAGTAGCCTCATGAATGGGCTCTCGTTACTTGAGGCCAGATTGATATTTTAAAAATACAAATGTGGTTATCTTATTAGTCCTTCACGTCCCTCACTTCGAAGCTTAAATGATTTCCTTTCTCTTTTAGGAGAAATCCCCCAGTGTTAGCACAGCTTAGAAACTCTATAAGGTTTCTGTTAAATCACTCTCTCCTAGTTATTCAGTCCCTTACCTGTTCTCATATGAGGGCACACACACATAATCTTTTTTCTTCCTGTATTCTTCATCTTTCTCTGCTACTCTGTTATGTGCAACTCTTCCTTCAGGTCACTTTCAGTGACACGTTTTTACTAGTTATCCAGACTAATTACGTCTCATTTCCATTGCATCTTATACTCTCCCTTTCCGACATTGATATCAATAACACTTGTGTGAATTGCTCAATGTGTGCCTTCATATTAGACTGAAATCTCAAAGAATTCAGAAGTCATTCTGTGCCACCCACTTCTATGTACCCATCATGAAGTAGGTGGATGAACATGAGTTAAATGGTGTTTTTCAAAGAAAAGTTGAAATAGAGTGGGAAGTTATATTAAGAACTATGTGGAAAAGACCAAAAGGCAGCTAGCGTGGACAACTTTCTTAAGGACACTGGCCAAAAGTTGGGCAATGGGTTATGTTATCGTGAAAAGAGGGCCGGACTTTAATTTTTCTTTTAAAGAAAAAGGACAACTTAACCATGTATGAGGCAGAAAGAACTATCCAATGAATCATATTGAATTAAAGATTTAAGAAAGAAAGGAGACAATTGAAGTAACTAAGAAAAGCTGGGAGATTATTATTTACTGTCATCATCGTCATCATCATCACCATCATTGTAAGGACAGACAGACTCAGGAGGGCTTTGCAGAATGAGGACTTTGGCTTTTCAAATAATACTATAGTTATAATTTGTTAAGTATTTACTATCTGCCAAAAGATCTGCTAATTATTGTTTACTAACCTGTGAGGTAGAAAGTATTACCTCCGTTTTAGAGATAATGACATTGAGTCTGCAAAATTGAAAAATTTATCAAGGTCATACTGTATCAACACAAAGTATCTAACTTGGTCTGACTCCAGACCCAAAGCATTCCACTAGAACATGATGTTTCCTTGCCATAACAAAAAAAAAAAAAATTCTTCAAGACAATGCAAAAGCAAAGAGGGAGAGATGCACAGACTTTTTTCTTTCGAGTTGGAAAGAAGGACAATTGTGTAAACTTAGGTTGGGATGGTTTTAATTTTCTCAGTAGGAGGTGAAGTTATGTGCTAAGAGGGAGGGAGGAGGGCTGGGATTAGGGATTTGAGCACAGCAGAAACATTTGGAACAGCTGCAGGGAGGAATGCAGTGGGGAGTCAACAAGTGATAAATAAAAGAATTGCTGAGATTCAATAAGGGCCCAGCTGAGGTCAGTTGAATCAGTCACTATTGTTCAGTGACTTGATTCAGTTTATGAATATGGGGACAGGAATTGGGCAATAGGGGTTATTGAAAGGTGGGGATTGGTAAGGTGCAAATAGAAGAACAGAAAGGAAGGAGACTTAGTGGGTTGTAAGTGCATTATTGACCTGATTAATTGTGTGGGTTTTGGCAAAGCAGAGAGGGAGGGTGTGGCTCACAGTTAAGAAGAAGAATAAATGAATAGGCTGAAGATGAAGACAGAATAAAAGGAAGAAAGGAAGACATGGAAGAGGTGGAAGGGTAGGAGTCCGTTATCCAATAATAAAAAATAATTTTTTAAAAAAGAGATTGCTAATATTAATGGTTGCTCATCTTGGGCCAGAAGCTATACTTGTGTTACTATACTGAATTCTCATAATAATATCATGAGTTTTGTATTGTTATCATGATTTTATATATGAGGAAACTAAGAGATAAATTAAGTACTTCACAGAGGATTTTAATCCTCATGGTAAAATGGCAAAGAAGAGACTGTTGGGTAGCAGGGTCCATGCCCATATTCAATGTGCATACTGACTTTGGTGAGGGCTGAGGCACCCTTTTATAGCACATGTTTTTATGGTTGAATAATTCACTCATTAATAAAAACAGATACATATTTGCTTACATGTAATTCCTATGAAATCCAAGTGTACTGCTTCACACATTTCATGTCATATGCAAGCTTTCTGGGGAAGGTACACACCTGCTAATTGTTACTAACACCCTCAGACATATTTTACAGGTTAGGCTACAGTGCTCTAGATTTTTAATTTCTTGCAGCTGGATGAAGCTGCACATTTTGAATGCCTGAAATTTTACCTAAATAGTGTTGACATTACAGAGACTGTAAGTGATGGGAAAGGAAACAAAAAATCTTGGATTTTTTTTCTGTTACAGAAACCTTTTCTCCTCAAATTAATAACAACAACAGACTTAGAAAATATCTCTTGAACTGCAGAATGCAGCCAGCAGTACAGCTGCATAGTTATGAGAGGCTCATGGGGAATCCTGCCTTTCAGGCTAAATCCTTCCACTCATAAAAATCCCCTGGTTGTGTTTTTAAAGTGTCCTCTATGCTTGTTTTTTTATTTTGTTTCATTTATTTTGTAAAGTTTATGTGTCAGTGGAATATATTTCCAATGCCTAATATGGATACATTTAGGAATCTACATTTATTGTGCTGTGATTTAAAAGAAAAAAAAGGGGAAATATAATTAAATTCAATAAATGTATATTGCTAACTATATTAATACATAAAGTACTAAGTTTCTATGAAGATTCCAAGGTAATTGAAGCTTAGTCTCTCTTCTCAGAGATGATGTGGTTTAGGGAGACTGATAGGCACTTGGAATAATGATTATAATGTGAATCAGGAAGTTACTTTATTTGGAAGGGCTTTTGAAAAAGTATTTTAGTAATATGAAGGAGGAAGATACTATACATGGCTAGTGGACCTGAAAAGTGATTGAGTATCTTGACCTCATTATTAACAATAAGTAAGATTTTGTTAGGTAGATATAAGAATAAAAACCAATCCAGGTAGATAGTGTATCAGTATTATAGGCAGCAAGGCAAGGAAGTGAAGAGAATTTTCTTTCTTTTTCTTTTCTATTTTTCATGTATCTTTTTTTTTTATTTCAATAGTTTGGGGGGAACAAGTGTTTTTGTTGTATGGATGAACTGTATAATGCTGGTCAGGGCATTCAGTGTACCGGTCACCAGAATAGTACATTGTACTCAATAGGTAGACTTTTATCCCTCATCCCCCTCCTACTCTCCCCTTTTCTTAGATTTCAATGTCTACTACATCACTTTATAACCATATATATCCCTCCTTTAGCTCCCATTTATAAGTATGAACATATGGTATTTCCATTCCTGAGACACTTCACTCAGGATAATGATCTCCAGTTCCGACCAAGTTGCTGCAAAACACATTATTTCATTGATTTTTATGGCTGAGTAGTACTCCATGGTGTGTGTGTGTGTGTGTGTGTGCGTGTGCATATACACATACATACATATACCACATTTTCTTTATCCACTCATCAGCTGGATGGCACTTATTACCAACCATTAACATAAGTCGATAGACACTTAGGCTGATTCAATATCTTTGCAATTGTGAATTGTGCTGCAATAAACATTCAGGTACAGATGTCTTTTTTACAAAATAAGTTCTTTTCCTTTGGGTAGATACCTAGTAGTGGCATTGCTGGATTGAACGGTAGGTCTACTTTTGGTATTTTGAGGAATCTCCACACTGCTTTCCATAGCGGTTGTACTAGTTAACATTCCCACCAACAGTGAATAAGCATTTCCTTTTCCCCGTATCTGCACGAACATATATTTTGTGACCTTTTAACAATGGCCATTCTGACAGGGATAAGGTGGTATCTCATTGTGGTTTTAATTTGCATTTCTCTGATGATTAGTGATGTTAGCATTTCTTCATAGGTAAATTGGCCATTTGTCTATCTTCTTTTGAAAAAATCTTTTCATGTCTTTTGCTCACTTTTTGATGAGTTATTTTTTTCTTGCTGATTTGAGTTCTTTGTAGATTCTAGATATAAGCCCTTTGTCGGCTGTGTAGTTTGCAAATATTTTCTCCCATTCTGTAGGTTGTCTATTTACTCTGTTGGTTATTTCCTTTGCTGTGCGGAAACTTTTTAGTTTAATTAAGTCCCATTTATTTAGTTTTGTTGTTGCCTAGGCCTAGGCCAATGTCCAGAAGAGTTTTTTCTATGTTTGCTTTGAGAACTTTTATGGTTTTAGGTCTTACATTTAAGTCTTTAGTCTATCTTGAGTTAATTTTTGCATATGGTGAGTGATAGGGATCCAGTTTCATTCTTCTGCATGTGCCTATCCAGTTTTCCCAGCAGCATTTATTGAATAGGACATCCTTTCCCCAGTGTATGTTTTTGTCTGCTTTGTCAAAAATCAGTTGGTTATAGCTATACAGTTTTATTTCTGGGTTCTCTACCCTGTTCCATTGGTCTATTTGTCAACCTTTATACAAGTACCATGCTGTCTTGGTTACTATAGCCTTGTAGTGTAATTTGTGTGTGTGTGTGTGTGTGGAAGAGAACAAAGTCCAAACCCTTGTAGTATAATTTAAAGTTAAATAATGTGATACCTCAAGATTTGTGCTTAGGATTGCTTTGGCTCTCCGGGCTCTTTTGTAGTTTCATATGAAGTTTAGGATTATTTTTTATAGATCAGTGAAAAATGACATGAGTATTTTGAGGGGAATTGTGTTGAATGCGTAAGTCACTTTGGGCAGTTATGGACATTTTAACCATGTTGATTCTTCCAGACCATAAGCATGGTATTTTTTCCATTTGCTTGTGTCATCTATGATTTCTTTCATCACTGTTTTGTTGTTCTCCTTAGAGAGATCTTTCACTTTGTTGGGGAAGTATATTCAAAGGTATTTTATTTTGTTTGCAGCAATTGTAAATAGTATTGATTTCTTGATTTGACTCTCAGCTTGACTGTTATTAGCATATAGAAATAATAATGATTAGTGTATATTAATTTTGTAACCTGAGACTTTAATGAATTTATTTAATAATTCTAGGAGTCTTTTGGTGGAGTCTTTAGGGTTTTGGAGATATAAGATCATATCATCAGTAAACCGGGATAATTTGACTTCCTCTTTCCTGATTTGGATGCCCTTTCTTTCTTTCTCTTGCCTGATTGCTCTGGCTAGGACTTCCAATACTATCTCGAGTAGAAGTGGTGACAGTGGGCACCATTGTCTTGTTCCAGTTCTTAGGGGGAATGCTTTAAACTTTTCCCCATTCAGTATGATGTTGGCTGTGGGTTTGTCATATATGGCTTTAATTATTTTAGGTATGTTCTTTTTATGCCTAGTTTGTTGAAGGTTTTTAAAATGAAGAGGTGCTGGGTTTTATCGAATGCTTCTTCTGCATCTATTGAGGTGATCATATGTTGTTTCTTTTTAATTCTGTTTGTATAGTGAATCACATTTATTGATTTGGGCATGTTGAACCATCCTTATATCTCTGGGATGAAACCCACTTGATCATGGTGAATTATCTTTTTGATGTGTTGTTGGATTCAGTTTGCTTGTATTTTGTTGAGGATTCTTGCATCTATGTGAGTGAGATCATGCAGTATTTGTCTTTCTCTGGCATAATGTCCTCTAGGTCTATCTATGTTAAATAATTGATCCTATTTAATGACAGAGATTCTGAATGAAGGGGAGAGAGAGAGAGAGGAGATATGAGCTAGATGTCCCCTGTCATTTCTCTTTCTGGCAATAAAGCAGACCTGGTACCTAGCTGACTTTCCCACTAGCAGCAACTAAAAAGATGATGTGTGTGGATGGTGGGGGTTTGGGTGTGGTGGGGAGACTAAATCTATTTATACCTAAATTACTGATTTGACAAAACAGAAAGAATTTCACAGAGAGTAAAAATGAAATAAAGAACATCTAGAAGGTATTGAACCATCAAAGCTTGCTTTTGCCTTCATCTGTATTGAAAAAACCTGACCTGGGCACCTTGATTTTCTGCTCTAGTCTGCCATGTTGGCCCCCTGACCCCAAAATTTTCATGATGTAACAGAGATTGCTCTGACTAGTAGCCCATACATTTATATATATGTAAATTCTAGCCCAGGGTAAGGAGTACAAATAAGAGGCTCCTCATATAAAGCTGCAAAAAGGATTTTTACTGGCATCATAAGGATAAAAGGGAAATAATACTAAGCAAAAAATTACTACAAAACAAAACAAATAATAGAACTAAAACTTCTGTAAAACTTGACATTTGAAAGAAAGGAAAACAGTCAAACCCTCACTTCACATGTGTTAACACAGGTATTGGTATGGTCAGAAAGCCTCAGTGATTTTAGGTTGGTAGTGTCTTCATGTAAAAAGTAGACCCAGCTACAGAAAAGAATTCTAACATATATAAAAAAGAAGAATTTTAAAAATGATTTTACTTCTAAATTAGTTTTTTAAGATTAGCATAATTTGATAACAAAACAGACTAAAAAGTATAAGAAAAAAACCTTCTAGGCCAATCTCTCTTGTGAATAAGTCTTAAGCCACATAATAACAAAGCAAATCAGTGCTGTTTAAAAAAAATGATGATTCAGAATGATCTAACTGCATTATCCCAGAAATGCAAGCTTGAATTACTGTTAAAAAATCGATGAGTGTATTTCACCACACATATCAGGGCCATATATTGTTCCCTGATATTTAGTTTCTCCTTCCTCCACATAAATGCAATTTTTATCTAAACATAGGCCTTCCAAGAAATACATTTTTAAAAAATGTGGGCTTTTCCAGAATAGCACACTACATATCCCAGGCTTCTTTGCAAATAATGCTGTCATAGGACTAAGTTCTGGGCAAAAGGATGTGAAACACAATGGTGGGTTAAACTTTTTGTCTGTTCTCTTAATTGATAGGAAATTTATCTGATTTCACTCTTTTTTCATTTTATGCTTACAGAAATATTGACATCATATACAATACCCCTATGAAAAATGTAAGAATGGAGCCACGACAAGGCAGGAGTGTGGAACAGATTCTGTCCCAGACTTGCACTCTTTACACCTGGTCTAATTAAAAAAAAAAAAAGTAAACTTTGATCTTCTCTAAGCTATTCTTACTTGAGATTCTTTTACAGTTGGTAAGTACATATATTGAATAACAGTCCACATTGCTGCAATAAAAAGGAAAAGCCATATGATGGTCTCAGTAGATAAAGAAAATGTGTTTAAAAATGTTGAACATCAATTCACTAAAAATTATCCAATTTCATGTTCTAGTAAAAAAAATAAAAGCATCTGCAACATCTATAGTTATAATTAAGACGAAATGATGTTAGCATCCTCATTGACAATGTGGTGGATTAAATATGGTCATAAATTGTTTGACACCCTTCCTATCCAGAGCAGGGTTCTGTATCCTTTCCTTGAATTGTGTTCGGCTCTGGGAAGAATATGTCAAAAGTGATACTGTGCCAGTTTCTGAGTCCACGCCTTAAGAAACTAGAAGCTTCCACTTCCTATATCTTGCAATACTCCCTCAGGGAGCCTTGGTCACCAGATAAAAAGTTGAACCACACTGAGAACAGCTTGCTGGGAAAGCCATGAGTAGACACAAACCTTGAGAGCCTCAGATAAGCCCAGCTGTTCATTCATTGCTGGCAAGTCTCAAGACATGTGGGTGAAGCCATTTTGGACATTTCTGACTAGCCCATCTATTAGATGAACATTAATGAGTGGCCACAGTTAAAATATATGGGGCAAATAATCACACAGTAAGTCTTTAATAAATTCTTAAAAAGAATAGGAAAAGAGTCTTTACTTCCTAATTACCTTTAAAAAATTAACATACTTTATTTTTTATCACAGATAGTTTGAAGAATTCCCATATATTCTCTTTCCTGTATTCTTTAGCATGTTACATTTGTTACAATTAATGAATGCATTATTAACTCGAGTTCTTTGTATTGTACAGTTAACTATGTTTTGAGAAATGCATAATGCCATGTGTTCGCAATGAAAGTATCATACAGAATAGTTTCACTGTCCTAAAAATTCTGTGCATTTCATTTCCCCTGTTTATCCTCCCTTACCCTCAACCCCTAGCAACCACTGATTTTTTACTTAGTTTTTGCCCTTTTCCAGAATGTCATATCAGTGGAATAATGCAGTGTGTGGCGTTTTTAGATTGCCTTCTTTTACTTAGTGATATGCATTTAAGTTTTCTCCATGTCTTTTCATGGACAGAAAACCCATTTCTTTCACTCACTGAATAATATTCCACTTTATAAACACACCACAATTTGTTTATCCATTCACCTATTTATTTATTTATTATTTTGATAGATTTAGGGATACAAGTAGTGGATTTTGGTTGCATGGATGATTGTACAGTGATAATATCTGGAATTTTAGTATACCAGTCACCCAAATAGTGTATATTGCACCTGATAGGTAATTTTTCATCCTTCACCCCCACCCTTCCTCCTTTTGAGTCTCCAGTGTCCAGTGTACCACTCTGTATGCCCCTGTGTATCTGTAGCTTGGCTCCCACTTATAAGTGAGAACATGCAGAATTTGGTTTTCCTTTCCTGAGTTACTTCGCTTAGGATAATGGCCTCCAGTTCCATTCATGTTGCTGCAAAAGACATTATTTCATTCTTTTTTATGGCTGATTAGTATTCTATAGTATATATTAATGTATTGCTGTGCTGCCCAGGCTGGAGTGCAATGACATGATCATAACTTACTGCAACCTCAAACTTCTGGGCTCATATAATCCTTCTGCCTCAGCCTCCTGGGTAGCTAGGAATACAGGCACACACCAGCATGCTTGGCTAATTTTCAAAAATTTTTTTATGGGGCCGGGGTCTTGCTATGTTGACCACGCTGATCTTGAAGTCCTGGTCTCAACTGATCTTCCTCCCTTGGCCTCCCAAAGTGCTGGGATTACAGACATGAGCCACTGAGATGTGATGACTTCCTTTCATTTGAGTGGATACCCAGTAGTGGGATTGCTGGATTGAATGGTAGATCTATTTTTAGTTCTTTGACAAATCTCCATGCTGTTTTCCATATAGATTATATTAATTTGCATTCTCACCAACAGCGTATAAGCATTCCCTTTAATAGCATTCTCATTGTAGCTTTAATTTGCATTTCCCTAATGATTGGTAATGTTGAACATTTTTTCATATGTTTGTTGACCATTTGCATCTCTTTTTTTGATAAATGTTTGTTCATGTCTTTTCCCACCTTTTAATTGGGTTATTTATTACTTTCTTGTTAATTTGTTTGAGTTCCTTGTAGATTCTGGATATCAGTCCTCCGTCAGATGTATAGTTTGTGAATATTTTATCTCATTCTGTAGGTTGTCTATTTAGTCTATTGATTGCTTCTTTTGCTGTACAGAAGATTTTTAATTTAATTCAGTCCGATTTATTTATTTTTGTATTGTTGCACTTGCTTGTGGGGTCTTAGTCATGAATTGTTTTGTTGGATCAATGTCTAGAAGGGTTTTCCCTAGATTTTCTTCTAGAATTTTTATGGTTTTCAGTCTTACACTTAAGTCTTTAATCCATCTTCAATTAAATTTTGTATATGGTAGAGATATATTTACACCATTCTTTCGCATGTAACTATCCAATTTTCCCACACTACTTATTGAATATGGTTTCCTATTCAATAGATGTTTTTGTCTGCATTGTCAAAGATCAGTTGGTTTTAGGTATTTGGCTTCATTAACGGTTTCTGTTTTCTGTTCTACTGATCTATGTGTCTACTTTTATGGCAGTGCCATACTGTTTTGATTACTATTACTTTGTAGTATAGATGGAAGTTGGGTAATGTGATGCCTCTGGATTTATTCTTCTTGCTTAGGATTGCTTTGGCTATTCAGGCTCTTTTTTGATTCCATATTAATTTTAGGATTTTTTTTTATAATTCTGTAAAAAAATGATCTTGGTATTTTAATAGGGATTGCATTAATCTATAGATTGCTTTGGGCAATATGGTCATTTTCACAGTATTGATTCTTTGAATCCATGTGCATGGAATGCTTTTAATTTGTTTGTGTCATCTAGGATTTCATTCATCAGTGTTTTGTAGTTTTCCTGGTAGAGATCTTTCACCTCCTTGGTTAAGTATGTTCCTAGGTATTTTAATTTTTTTTTTTTTTTTGCAGTTACTGTAAATGGAACTGAGTTCTTTATTTGGTTCTCAGTTTGGTCACTATTGGTGTATAGAAATGATACTGATTTGCTTATATACATTTTGTAACCTGAGACTTTACTGAATTCATTTATCAAATATGGAGCCTTTTGGAGGAGTCATTAGGGTTTTCTAGATATAAGATCATATCAGTAACAGGGATAATTCAATTTCCTCTTTTCCAATTTAGATGCCTTTTATTTGTTTCTCTTGCCTGATTGCTCTGCCTAAGATTTCCAGTACTGTGTTGAATAGAAATGGTGCAACTGGGCATCTTTGTCTTGTTTCAGTTCTTGGGAGAATGCTTTCAACTTTTTCCCCTCAGTACAATTTCGGCTGTGGGTTTGTGTTTTATGGCTTTTACAATTTTAGGTATGTTCCTTCTATGTTTGTTGAGGGTTTTTTGTTGAGGGTTTTTATAACGAAGGGATATTATATTTTTCCTAATGCTTTTTCATCTGAGATGATCATATGGATTTTGTTTTTAGTTATGTTTATGTGGTGAATCACATTAATTGACTTGCATGTGTTGAACCATCCTTGCATCCCTGGGATGAAACCCAATTTATCATGGTGAATTATCTTTTTGATGTGTTTTTGCATTTGGCTTGCTCGTATTTTGCTGAGGATTTTTCCATCTCTGTTTCATGAGGAATATAGGTTTATAATTTTCTTATTATGTTGTGTCCATTCCTAGCTTTAACTTCAGGGTGATACTGGCTTTCTAGAATGAGTTAGGGAGGATTCCTTCCTTCTTGATCTTTTGGAATACCTTCAGTAGAATTGGTGTCTGTTCTTCTTTGAATGTCTGGTAGAATTTGGCTGTGAATCTGTCTGGTCTTGGACTTTTTCTTATTGAGAGTTTTTTTTTTATTTTTTAATAACTGATTCAATCTCACTACTTGTTATTAGTTTGTTCAGTGTTTCTCTTTCTTCCTGATTTCAAGATTTAGAGATTATATATTTTGAGGAATTTATCCATGTCCTCTGGATTTTCTAATTTGTGTGCATAAAGGTATTCATAGTAGTCTTGGATGATCTTTTATATTTATGTGGTGTCAGCTATAATGCTTCTTTTTTCATTTCTGATTGAGATTTTTGGATCCTTTCTCTTCTTTTTTCAGTTAATCTAACTCGTGGTTCTTAAATTTTGTTTATGCTTTCAAAAACCAATATTTTGTTTCTTTGATTCTTTGTACTTTTTCTTTTTGGTTCAATTTCTTTTAGTTCTTCTCTGGTCTTTGTTATTTCTTGTCTTCTGCTGCCTTTGGGTTTGGTTTGTTTGTGCTTTTCTAGTTCCTTGAGGTTTGACATTAGGTTGTTAATTTGTGATCTTTCTATCTTTTTATTGTAGGCATTTAATGCTATAAAATTCCTTCATAGTACTGTTTTTGCTTCATCCCTGAGGTATTGATAACTTTGCCACTGTTATCATTCATTTTGAACCATTTTTTAATTTCCATCTTGATTTCATCATTGACCCAAAATCATTCAGGAGTAGGTTGTTCAATTTCCAAGTACTTTTATTGTTTTGAGATTTCCTCTTGGAACTGATTTCTAGTTTTATTCAACTGATGTCTCAGAAGATAGTTGATATGATTTTGATTTTTTTAAACTTATTGAGCATTCTTTTATGGCCTATTATATGGTCCATCTTGGTGCTGATCAGAAGAATGTATATTCTGTAGATTTTAGGTATAATGTTCTGTAAATGTCTGTTAGGTTCATTTATTCTAGAGTCCAGTTTAAGTCCCATGTTTCCTTGTTGACTTTGTGCCTCAATGATCTATTTAGTGCTGTCAGTGGAGTGTTGAAGTCCCCAACTAATATTGTGTTGCTGTCTACCTCTTTCCTTAAGTCTAGTAGTATTTGTTTTATGAATCTGGGATGTCTGGTGTTAGTTGCATATATATTTAGGATTGTTATATCTTCTTGTTTGATTGTTCCCTTTATCATTATATAATAATCTTCTTTGTCTCTTTTTATTGTTGTTGATTTAAAGCCTATTTTATCTGATATAAGAACAGCTACTCCTGCTCACTTTTGGTTTCCACTTGTCTAGGATACTTTTTTCCACCTTTTTACCTTGAGTCTGTAAGAGTCTTTATGAGTTAACTGGGTCTATTGAAGGCAGCAGATATTTGGCTTGTGTTTTTTCATCCATTCTGCTAATCTATATCTTTTATGTGGGATGTTTAGACTTTCTTTTTTTTTTTTTTTGCCTCTTTTTCCTTGTGATGAGATAGATTTTTTACATTCAAGGTTATTATTGAAATGTGAGGTACTGTTCTAGTCATCATGGTGATTGTTACTTAGTGGATTTGTATTCTTCATTGTATTACTGTTTTATAAGCCCTGTGAGTTTTATACTTTTGAGCGTTTTTCTATTAGTATCAACCTTTCATTCTGATGTTTGGGACTCCTTTAAGCATTTCCTTATGGCCACTCTAGCACTGACTAATTCCATCAGCATTTGTTTGTCTGAGAAAGACAATTTCTCCTTCATTTATGAAACTTAGTTTTGCAGTATTCAAAATTTTGGGCTGACAATTATTCTGTTTAAGAAGGCTAAAGATAGGACCCCATCTGTTCTGGCTTGTAAGGCTTCTGCTGAGGAGTCTGTTATTAATATGACAGGTTCTCCTTTATAAGTTATTTGATGTTTCTGTCTCACTGAACTTAGAATTCTTTCCTTCACATTGACTTTACATACCATAATGATGTCCTTTTTGCAACGAATCACCCAGGTGTTCTTTGAGCTTCTGGTATCTGGATGTCTAAATCTCTAGCAGGACAAGGGAATTTTCCCTCAATTATTCCCTCAAATAGGTTTTTCAAGCTTTTTAATTTTTCTTTTTCTCCCTCAAGAATAACTAGGATTCTTAAGTTTGGGTGTTTTACATATTCCCATATTTCTTGAAGATTTTGTTCATTTCTTTTAATTCTTATTTCCTTATTTTTGTCTGACTGGGTTAATTCAAAAGATTTATCTTCATACTCTGAAATTCTTCCTTCAGTTTGGTCTATTCTGTTTTTTCCGCTTTCAATTGCACTTTGTAAATCCATCAACGTGTCTTTCATGTTCAGAAGTTCTGTTTTTGTTTTTGTTTTCTAAAATATATCTACCTCTTTAGTAAATGTTTCATTCATGTCCAGGATTTTTTTTTTTTTTTTTTAGTTTCTTTGTGTTGATTTTCAACTTTCTCTTTAATTTCATTGTGCTTCCAATCCATATTCTGAGTTTTTTATCTGTCATTTCATCATTTTCCTTTTGGTTGGGATCCAGAGCTAGTTTGATCCTTTGGATGTGTTAAAACAGTCTATTTGTTCATAGCACCAGAGTTATTATGCTGATTCCTTCTCATCTGGGGAAGCTGAGATTTTTTTTTTAATCTTATTTTTGACTGTACTTTCATTTGGGTAGAATTTTTATATTTTTTTTTCTGATTTTATTGATTTTTTCTCTTTTCTTTTTTATTCCCCCCTTTGGGGGTGTGCCTGAGTTGTAGGTTGTGCTTGTTGGTTTAGTGTCAATTTGGTGTACTTTCAGGGAGCCAAGGCTCTGTGTGTATATCTTCATTACCAATAGTCTTTGTGTAGTGAGCAATGTCTTTCTCAGCTGCCGGTTGTCTTAGAAAAGGATGAGGCTGTAGTTCAACCGCCAGGCCAGTAGGTGGTGGTGATGTGTAAGAGCTGGCTGCAGCAGGAGCCAATGGTGTGTGCTAAGTTTCAGTTCGCTTTGGGGGCAGGGTGCTCAGTGGGATGCCTGCTGTCCTGCGTTCCTTGCTCAGCCCTGGCTGGGGAACAAACCTGGGCTGAGGTGGGCGGCCAAGCTTGCCCTTGTACACCCTGATGAGAGTGGTGGGGGAGCTTGTGTTGAATTTCACCACAGTCTCCACTGGGGTTGGGGAAAGGGAGAGAGGGGAGTGAAGCAGCTTCCCAGCCTATGTAGAAAGACGTGTTGTCTCCCTCCCTACCACACCACTGACCAGGGACTCCAGATTTTCAATGCAGATACTCACTTTTTCCTCCAGGCCTTTATATAGCTGAGGGCCAGGCCAGTAAAGTGCCTGACTCGCTGATCTCCACCCACATGGCCTTGGAATGAAACTTCTATCAGCTTGAAACAGGCAGGTTTTGGCTTGCCGGGACTCTGCTGTGGGATGCTGCAGATTTTTAAAGGAAAAAGTGTGAGCCTCACTCACTCTCTGTGGAGGCCTGGGTGTGGTGGGCATGCTGTCAGAGGGGCAGCCACACCCAAGTGCCCAGGCGTGATCGTGGCTTGGGGCATCGGTGCCAGCATATCTGGGAATAGTCAGCAGCAGCGGGTGGGGGACCGGAGGTGGAGGCTAAGACTTGAAGACTTCATATGCAGGAGAGCTGGTGCTGTGGTCCCCTTTGTCCTGAGGGGCTGCCCAGCGTGCGGCGCTCTCACCCAGCCTGAATGTCCAAGCTCCAGGGATCACACAATTTCTCCAAACCCACCAACTCCCTGTGGCTACTGCAGTCTGAGTGGGTGCTGGGGAACATTAGCTATGGATCCAGCAATGTGGAGACCCAAGAGCTGAGATTCCCTGGTCATGGCAGTTGCAAAAATGCTGCCTCTCTGTGAAGGGAGGGAAATGAGCGACACTCCCCATGCAAAACCCAGGCACAGTTAGTATGATATTAGTAGGGGTACAATCCCCCCAAGTTCTAGACTGGCTGTCCCATGGCACACCTGTGCCAAACCCTCCTGGGAACAGACACAGCTATATTCTCTGTAGTGGAGGGAGAGAGGGCAAGTCCTCATCCCATATCCCTTCCTGGGCTCTAGTGCTGCTTTTGTTCTGGGTTGGAAAGACAGTCCTACAGACTCCACTTTCCACCTGCATGTCTTTCTGTACTGTGAGGGGTGCAGACAACTTTGGATCATAAACCAGGAACTCTCAGGCAGAGCAGAACATACACTTGTCCGCTTTCCTTTGTCCCAAAAAACATTGTAGCTGATGGGACTTTCCCATCCCTGAGGAACAGCCTGCCCTATGTGTCAGACCTCCAGGGAATCATGCAGATCTCCTGTGTCACCCTGGACCTTTGTGGTTGTCACAGTCTGAGTGGGTGCTGGGAAGTGTTTGTTTGGAGTCCAGTGACATGGAGACTGAAGGGCTGAGACTACTTGGGCAAGATAGAGGTACACAATGGGTGCACAAGCAGTGTGGTGCCTGCCGCCTTGGCTCAGGTCTGCAGAGGGGGAAGTGATTCTGTACAGGCTGGCAGCACAACGCTTTTTCCTTAAGAAATTCTCCATTCATTGACAGCTGCAGCGCTTGGGCTTGGGGCTGAACGTTTTTACCTTTTTCTTAAATTGACGAGTAATAATTGTACATATTTATATTTATAGTGTCCATGATGATGTTTTGATCTATGTATACATTGTGGAATGGCCAAATTAAGCTCTTTAATATATGCATCACTTCGCATTTTAATATATTTTTGTGTGTATGGTGAGAACACTTAAAACCTCTCTTAGCAACTTTCAAGTGTACAATATTTGTTATTAACTGTAGTCACCATGATATATAATAGATCTCTTGAACTTATTCAAATTCTAACTGAAATTTTTATGTCTTTTGACCAGCATCTCAGTCCCCCCAACTCCCAGCATCTGGTAACCACCATGTTACATTCTGTTTCTATGTGTTTGACTTTTTTACACTTCACATATAAGTGAGATCATATGGTATTTGTCATTCTTTGTCTGGCTTATTTCACATAACATAATGTCCTCCAGGTTCATCCATTTTCTTGGGAAGGACAATATTTCCTTCATTTTAAAAGCTAGATATTATTCCACTGTGTTCACATTTTCTTTATCCATTCACCCACTAATAAATACTCAGGTTGATGCCATCTCTTGGTTGTTACAAATAATGCTACAATGAACGTGGGAGTGCAGATGTCTCTTTGATGTACTAATTTTATATCCTTTGGATATTTACCCAGTAGTGGGATTTCTGGATCCTATGGTGGTATTATTTTTAATTTTTCCAAGGAATTTCTATACTGTTTTCCATAATGGCTGCACAAACTTACATTCCCACCAATAAATAGTGTGCAAAGGTTTCTTTTCTCCACATCCTCATCAACACTCATTATCTTTCAACTTTGTGATAACAGCCATTCTAACAAGTGTGAGGTGGTATCTCATTGTGGATTTTATTTGCATTACCCTGATGACTAGTGACGTTGAACATTTTTTATATACCTGTTGGCCATTTGTAGGTATTCTTTTGAGAAATATCTATATGGGCCCATTTTTTTAATTGGGATACTTCTTTCTTACTATTGAAGAGTTTGAGTTCCTTGTATATTTTGGATATTAACCTCTTATCAGATGTGTAGTTTGCAGATATATCCCCCCATTCGGTAGGTTGTCACTTCACTCTGTTGGTTGTTTCCTTTGCTGTGGAGAAGACTTTTAACTTAATGTAATCCCATTTGTCTATTTTCACTTTTGTTGCATGTGCTTTTTGGGCCATATCTCAAAATATCATTTTCTAGAACAATGTTATGAAGCTTTCCCCCTATTTTTTCCTCTAGTAGTTTTACAGTGTCAAGTTTTACATTTAAGTCTTCAATTCATTGTTGATTTTTGTGTATGATATAAGATCAGGATAAATTTTATTTTTCTGCATGTGGATATCTAGTTGTCCCAATACCGTTTATTGAAGAAACTGCCCTTCCCTCATTGTGTGTTCTTGGCCTCTTTGTCAAAGATCAACTGACTGTAAATGTGTGGATTTACTTCTGGGTTCTCTATTCTGTTCTCTATTCTGTCTGTGTGTCTGTGTTTATGCCAGTACCATTCTGCTTTGAGTACTATAGCTTTGTAGTGGATTTTGAAGTTAGGTAGTTTGATACATTTACCATTGCTTTTTGCTTAAGATTACTCTAGCTATTGGCATCTTTTATGGTTCCATACAAATTTTGGAATTTTTTTTCCATTGGAAAATATCATTGGAATTTTAGTGGGATTGCATTGAACCTGTGGATTATGTTGGTGGTATGGACATTTTAACAATATTCATTCTTCCAATCCATGGACACTGGATATTTTTCCATTTATTTCTGTTTTCTTCAATTTTTTCATCATTTTTTTTTTGTTTTTAATGTACAAGTTTTTCATCTCCTTGGTTTAATTTATTCCTAAGTACTTTTTTAATAGCTATTGTAAATTGGAGTGTTGCCTTGATTTCTTTTTTGAAGAGTTTGTTTTTAGTGTTTAGAAATGCTACTGACTTTTATTCCAATGAATAAATCAATATATTGTATCCTGCAACTTTTCTGAATTCATTTATTAGTTCTAACAGTTTCTGTTGGAGTCTTTAGGGTGTTCTATTTACAGTCATGTGCTGCATAATGACGTGTCAGTACACTGTGGACTACATATATGATGGTGATCCCATAAGATTATAATGGAGTAGAAAAATTCCTTTTGCCTAGTGACATGGTAACCATAATAATGTTATAGCCCAATGGATTACATTCGTGTTTGTGGTGATGCTGGTATAAACCTATTTCACTGCCAGTTGGATAAAAGGATAGCAAATATGTATAGTATATAACACCGGACAATAATAATAAATGACTGTTACTAGTTTATGTCTTTATTATACCACACTTTTTCTTATTCTTTTAGCATGTACTCCTTCTACTTGTTAAAAAAGCTAACTGTGAAACAGTTCAGGCTAGTTCTTCAGGAAGGCTTGCAGAGAAGGCATTGCCATCGTAGAAGATGACAGCTCCATGCATTATCACCCTGGAAGACTTTCCAGTGGGACAAGACGTGCAGGTGGAAGACGGTGATATTGATGATCCTCACCCTCTGTAGGCCTAGGCTGATGTGTATATTTATGTCTTTTCTTTTAACAAAAAAGTTTGAAAAGTAAAAAAATCCTTAAAAGTAGAAAAAAGCTTATAGAATGAGGATGTAAGGAAGGAAACTATTTTTGTACAGTTGTACCATGTGTTTGTGTTTTAAACTGAGTGTAATATAAAGGAGTCAAAAAAATTTTTAAAAAGTTAAAGGTTTACAATGTAAAAAATTTACAATAAGCTAAGGTTAACTTATTAACTTATTAAAAAATTTTTAAAATTTAGTGCAGCCTAAGTGAACCATGTTTATAAAGTACAGTAGTGTACAGTAATGTCCTAGGCCTTCACATTCACTCAGCACTCACTCACTGACTCACCCAGAGCAACTTCCAGTCCTGCTCCATTCATGGTAAGTGCCCTATATAGGTGTACCATTTAAAAAAATCTTTTATAACACATTTTTACTGTACTTTTTTATGTTTAGATATGTTTACATACACAATACTTATCATTCTGTTACAATTGCCTACAGTATTCAGTACAGTCACATGCTGTACAGGATTTTTGCCTATGTACCATACATCCTGAGTGTGTAGTAAGTTATACTACCTAGGTTTCTGTAAGTACATTCTATGATGTTTGCACAGTGACAAAATCACCTAATGATGCATTTTTCAAAATGTATCCCCGTCATTAAGGAAGTCCTGAGTGTATAAAATTATGTCATCCACAAACAGAGACAATTTAACTTTTTGCTTTATAATTTGAATGTCTTCTATTTCTTTCTCTTTCCTAAGTGCTCTATGATTTCTGTTACGATGTTGAATAGAAATGGTGAGAGTGTGCGTTCTTTATTGTGTCGCGTTACATTCCTTGTGTAGCTACTCTGTTGAGAGTTTTTTTTTCATGAAAGATTGTTTCATTTTGTCAAAAATTTTTTTCAGCACCTGCCAAAATAATCGTGTATTTTGTCCTTCATTCTATTGATGTGGTGTGTTACATTTATTGATTTGTGAATATTGAACAATTCTTGCCTCTGTAGGATAAATCTCATTTGATCATGGTGAATGATTCTTTTAGTGTGGTGTTGAATTTGGTTTGTTAGTACTTTGTTGAGAATTTTAGCATCTATTCCTTGGGGATATTGGCCTATAATTTTCTTTTCTACTAGTGTCCTTGTCTGTGGTATCAGTGCAATGCTGGCCTCATAAAATAAATTTGGAAGTACTCCGTCCTCTTTAATTTTTTGGAAAAATTTGAACATGATAAGTGTTAGTTCTTTAAATGTTTGTTAGAATTCAGCTGTTAAGCCATTGGGTCCTGGGTTTCTCTTTGACAGGAAGCTTTTTATTACTAATTCAATCTCCTTAATCATTATTAATCTATTTGAATTTTCTATTTCTTCATGATTTAGTTTTAGTACATTGTATGTGTCTTTATCCATTTCTTCCAGGTTATCTAATTTGTTGGCATATAATTGTTCACAGTAGTATTATAACTTTTGTATTTGTGTGGGTTTTTTTGGTAATGTCTCCTTTTTCATTTCTGATTTTATTTTCTTAGTTCCTTTCTTATTTAGTTTATATAAATGTTTGTCATTCAAGAAGAAAAAAAATCTTTTTTTTTAAATTTAGGCATAACTTTTCCCATTATCATAATCCCCTACTACAGTGGTACAATTATTATAATTGATAACTTATGATTATTGACACATTATAATTATCCAAAATCCAAAATTTATATTAGGGTTCACTCTTGGTGTTGTATATTCTATGGGTTTGGATGAATGTATAATGACGTATAGACATCATTGTAGTATCACACAGAATAGTTCCACTGATCTAAAAATACTGAGATCTGCCTCTTCATCCCTCCCTTTTCACTAGCTTCTGACACACACTGATCTTTTACTGTCTCCATAGTTTTGCCTTTTCCAGAATGTCATATAGTTGGAATCACACAGTATATAGCCTCTTCATATTGGATTCTTTTACTTAGTGATATGCATTTAAGTTTCATCCCTGTCTTTATGTCTTTTCAAGGGTTGATAGCTCATTTCTTTTTAGTGTTAAATAATATTCTGTTGTCTTCCTGTACCATAGTTTATTTATCCATTCACTTGAAGGACATTTGGTTGCTTCCAGTTTTGATAATTACAAGTAAAGCTGTTATAAACATCCATGTTCAGATTTGTCTCTGGACATTAGTTTTCAACACCTTTGGATAAATACCAATGTGCATGATTTTGAGATCCTGTGGTAAGAATGTGTTTAGCATTGTAAAAAACTGCCAAACTGTCTTTCAAAGTGGCTGTATTGACATTTGACATTATTGCCAGCAACAAATGAGGGTTCCTGTTGCTTCATATCTTCTCCACCATTTGGTGGTGTTAACTTTCTTTGGTTTTAATGGAGTAATTTATACGATTCTATTTTTGTTCATCTCAGTCTATCAGTTATGCTTCTTATAAAATTTTTAAGTGGTTGATCTAGAGTTTTTAATATATATGCACAACTAATCTAACTTCACTCAGTGTAGTCAGGTACCTTATAACAGAGTATTTCTAATTTCTCCCTCTTATCCCTGAGAACATTCCTGTCATTTGTTTTTCACTTGCACATGTGCTATAATCATCTAATACATTTGTTGCTGTTTTTCTTTGAACAAGCAGTTATCTATTATGAAAAAGAAACACTAAATATTTTATTTTATCTTCATATATTTCTTCTCTGATGTTCTTCCTTTCTTCATATGGGTACAAGTTTCTGACCTATATACTTTTCCTCCTCCCTGAAGAATTTCTTTTGATATTTCTTGCAAGGGAGGTCTGCTGGTGGAAAATTCCCTTAGTTGTTGTCCTTTTGAAAAGTGTTTATTTCTCCTTCACTTTTGAAGAATAATTTTGCTGGATGCAGAACCATAGGTTGATTTTTTTTTCTTGCAACACTGTGTATCACTCCACTTTTTTCTTGCTTCCATGTTCTTTTTAAATGAGAAAATGACATACTTCCTATCCTGTTCCCCTAGGTGAAGTGCCCCCCATACATCTGGCTTCTTTCAGAATTTTCTGGACTTTGAATATGATATACCTAGGTGTATATCATTTTGATATTTATTCTTCCTTGGTGTTCTTAGAGTCCTAGATCTATGGTTTGGTGTCAGTAATTAAGTTTGGAAAATTCTCAGCTATTATTACTTCAAATATTTCTTCTTCTCCTTTCTCTCTTGCTTCTCCTCTGAGACTCCTATACATATGCATTACACCTTTTGTAATTTTCATGCAGTTCTTGGGTATTCTATTTTATTTTTATTTCACTCTTTTTTTTTCTATTTGCATTTCAGTTTGGGAGGTTTCTATTGACATTTCTTTGGACAAGGTGATTCTTTATTCATCTGTGTTCTGTCCACTGATGAACTCATCAAAGGCACTTTTTATATTTCTTACAGAATTTTTTATTTGTAGCATTTTTGATTTTTTCTTATTGTTCCCATCTTTCTGTGTACATTATCCATTCATTCTTGCATACTATCTAATTTTTTTCATGAGAAATCTTAAGTATTTATCATAGTTATTTTAAATTTCCTATCTGATAGTTACAAAACTGTTTCTTATCTGACTCTGATTTTGATGCTTATTTTGTCTCTACAGACTGTGTGTTTCTTTTTTTTTTTTCATTTTAGCATGACTTGTAAATTTTTGTTGAAAGGCAGACATGAATTATTTGGTAATAGGAACTGAAGTAATTAGGATTTTTTGTGAAGTTTTATGTTAATCTGGCTAGGAGCTGAGCTGTGCTTCATGTGTGCGATAGCTATAGGAGAGGATTTAGTTTCTTATAGTTTCCTTGTTGTTGCTTTTTCTTCCCTGTTATCTTTGACTTTTCTAAGAATTTCTTCTTAAATAGAGTCTGATCTTACAGTTCTCTCAACTGTAATTCACTGTTGTTACATTTAGTGCCCAGTTATTGTCTCCAGTGTCTTCTGATTCTGGTAAGCTAATCTCAGATTTAACTATATGTGTTTACCTCTGTCTAGATTTTGAATCAGTGTTTTGCTTTATGATCTCAATTCCCTACTGGGCCTTAGAAAAGTCCTTGATTTTGAGTTTGTTTGTGTTTATGCTTATTGTGAGAATGGGAGTTATGACTTTCAAGCTCTTTCCATGCAGAGCCAACACTGTAGGTCTCCCCACTGACCTTTTTTCTTTTTTTAGGTCAGAATAACTCTGATACCAAAAAAGACTAGCATAGTAAAGGAAGAAACCTTATAAGCCTATACGACCTTCAGAATTGTGAGATATAATAAAATAATTGTTGTTTTCAGCCATTATGTTTTGGGATAGTTTGTTATGTAGCAAGAAACAACCAAAATGCAAACTATATAAAGTTGTAATTTTAAAGAGAGTTTGGAAAAATTACTGGATACAAATCAATACAGAAAATCAATAGAACTTCTATCTATTATCTGCAATAAAAATATAATTAGAAAACAGTCTTTAAAATAGGAAAAAATAAAGAATGTTGGGATAAATTAAACAAAATATATATAAGCCTCTTATGAAAAAAGTTAAAATTTTATTTAAGGTTGATAATGAAGACCTAATTGATGGAGAGATATATCATATTATCATATTATTAACTATGAAATGCAATATTCTATTCCTCACTTGACCTATGGAGTTAAAAAAAATCTCCATTAAAATACCTTCAGCTTTTGGTGGAAATTGCTAGTCAATTCTATAATGTATATGGAAGAACAACACAAAAAATAAGGCTCACTACTGCAAAAATAGAAAAAAGTCTTGGGAGTGACTTCTCACTTGATTTGGTAGAGGTGATAACCTTGCATAAGGCTAATGATATAAATCAAAGGATTTGTAGAATTGAGAAAGAGTGATCTAGGACAGATTTGGCAGAGTATACTTAAAAGACATCGGTCTCAGGTGTTCAATTCAGCCAGTAAATTTTCCCTGCAACTTACATGAATGGGTGAAATCCATGCCAACTTAATTTCTAGGAGAAACCTAAATTCCTACCATTTGTTTTTCAAAACTTTAAAAACACAAGGAATTTTTGACGGCTAGCTTACTGCAGTGACTACTCAAGGGCACTAAGAGGTAAACAAGCTTTTATGAACAAGGCAGAAGGAAACATTTTTTTCTTTAAGTTGGATCATATGAGGGCACATAAGTAGCATTTCCAAACTTGAAGTAGAGATATTAACTCCTGCCCCAATGCCACAATGTTGTAATAAGTTTAAGGAAATCTTCATGCTGGAAACTGAGAGAGAAAAACCACCCTTCCCCTTTCTCAATTTATTATTTCCTCACTTGTTTCTAAAATGAGTATACTTCAAGTAACACTTATTTAAGACAGGTTGGGGTGGTGGGAGGTGGGAAACAGGTTGGTTCTGTCCTAAATTATTTTAGTATCAAGACTTTCTTTTGCCCAGTAATTGTATTGGTTCAATTTTACAGAAATAAATGACTAAAGATAATTGATACAAGTCAGAATTCAAGGCTATATTAAAATAAAAATATAAATACAATTTGTGTTCAAACTTTTAATGTTTGACCACAGCAATGCAGAGAATCTGAATGGTCACATCTGAAAATCTGACATTTTGAAATCATTTCAAAGATATTTGATTATTTATAAAAGAAAGCAAATAAAATTCCAATCCATCCTTTTATCATGTCAGACAATAATTACAGGAATTAGTTGATGTGCTGAAAGAAACTAGATGCAGTACAACTCACATGGATTTTCCTGTAGATTACATAAATCTTGTTTATTATTTCTTTGTCAGTTTAAAACAAAGTTTACCTATTTGTAGCCACAGTCTTCAACTCCCCTCCTGCTATTTTTTGGCAGGTCACCATATTGACACTTATAGAAACCTGCTATGTTCATTGACATTTATCAATTTAGCATATATCAAGGGATTTTATGATCATGAAATGGTTCCATATTTGAATTCAGTACATATTACTTAAAACACTTTTAAATATTTTCAAAGATTATTTCACAATTTGGTACTTGAAAAATTTTGAAACTTAAAAATACTTGGAAAATGCACTTGAATTTGTTAAAATTTCCCCCACCCCCATGAATCCATAACCAAGGCTGAAAAAATATTCCAAGTGTCTTCATACCAGGTCAGAGGGGTCATTTCCAATTGGAAAACAAGACTTCAGATGCTATTTCCTTTACCTAAGCTAATTGCAAACAAATGTTCCTTTTGTCAGAAGGGAAAGAAAAAATGTTAAGCCTGGTGGAAAAGCTCTTTCTGTATCTGGTGCCAGTTTCTGGCAATCTAGGTAGTCCAAAGATCTCATTTTCCTTTTGGATCTCCTCAGTCAGGATTGCCCGGGCATGATTATTTTACTCCTAATTCAGTTTCTATTGTTGAATTTATCTGAAGTATATATACAATTTTGGCTTCTTTTGGGTGCTAGAGATCATAATGTTCCTAGTTACAGAAACCCCATGTCTGTTGGCCAGGAGAAAATAAACAAGGCAGCACCAGAGCTCAAGCTGCTAATCTGACAGGTTTCTAGAAGAACCAAAATGAGATTCAAAAGTCAGGGTGAGGAAAATACCCAGTTTACTAATGGAACTGCCCACACAAAAAAGAAGTCACTCTGGAAAAGTTGAGTTGAACCCTTAAGCTATGCAAGGAAAAGGACTCAGACCGCTAAAGAAAGAAAGCTCACTAAATGCAAAGAACAAGCTGCTTTATTCTTCATTTCATACTTGCATTACCAAGTGCCTACTCTGAACTTGTTTTCTATTTGAAAGGCCTTGAGGGTTTCAACCACTGTATTAATTGGTAAAGTTAAATCACTTGCCTGCTCCATTTGCTATAACACCCACATTCTCAGCATAACCATTGGCCACCTGTACTCAGCATGTTCTCACACATGGTCATTAACTCTGAAAACTAATGCAAGCCAAACAAAGCCAGAGGAATAAATGGGTTGCCATAAGAAAACAATTAAAAAGTCACCTGTTGTGAAAAGACATATTTAATCAAACCTGGGCAAAGAGACCACCCAAGATTAAACAGAAGTTTTTCTACTAGTATTTATAATACAGGTGCATTTTTTTGAATGAGTGATTATGATGAAAATATATTTACTTGATATGTTTGAACACTCAGAATAAAAGTTTCTGATATAATAAAAATTTGATTAGTTCTTTAAAAATATTAAGGTTCCATTTTTTCTTCTTTAAAGACCAAAAGTAAATTATATTTTACACAAATTTGATAATTAATGAGGTTAATGAATAAAATATCTGATAATTATGTAGCTTATTGTATTCATCAAGATTTGGGTCTATAAATTATGCTAAAGATTGAAAGATGAATTCTTCATCTACTTAGAAATAAATAATCATAGAGATACCTATATCCAAATCTTCCAACTGGTGTTTTCTTTCTTCAAGATAGGTTGTTTCACACATTCTTTTAGATTTACACCAAAGACATTTTTAGAACATTTCCAAAAAATTAAAATTATTGCATTACATTTAAATTTTCTGTTATTAAATTTTAAGTTTCTAAAATTAGTGGAGGAAAGTATTCATCAATTTATTCGACAGCAAAGACTAAATATGGTAAGTGCACACTATAAGATATGATTTATATTGAATGTTTTGGGAAGAAAATAATCACACACTTTCACTCATACATAAAAACACACATTAAAAAACAGAATGTGCATTTGTTATTAAAAGAAGAATATTAATGATAGTAAGTAATATGACTGTTATAATATTAAATCAAATATTACCATAGATATGTTAGTAAATTCCTCATATTCAAAAGTTGTAAGACCATAATTGTATGATGGAAAGGGTAAATCATAATTGTTCTTGTTCCAATAATCTTATTGATAACTATTATTTAAAACTATTGCTTTGTACAAATATTATGTAAAATTTGAATGTTTTGCATGAAATTCATAGAAAAGCAACTGAAAAAAAATATATTTGGACCTGAGTTTTTATATCTGTAAAATGAGGACATATATTCTTTTTGTTTAGAGTCAGAATAGTATGCAAAGTGGCTATGTCAAAACCTGTCTAATACTTGAGCTGTGTGACCAAAGGCAAGTTACTTAAACTATCTGTGTCACAATTTGTTCATCTGTAAAATGAGCATATATTAACAGCTACCTGATAGACTTGTGAAATTATATTATTTAATGTAAGTCAAGTGCTGGCATATATCAAGCACTATTTAATTATTGATAATGTTGCAGTTGTTTCATAACTCATAGGTTTCTGGTGATTTTAGAGGATAAAATATATAAAATCTCTTTGTAATTCCAAAGAAGTTCCTTATATAATTCAAGATTAGATATTAAATTATGTATTTATGATATTGAATTTGAATTGGCTTTTCAAAGGCAAAATGTAGTTGCAAACATAATGCTTGATGAATTTTACCAATTAATGAATTTACTACAAATGAAACAGGAAGAGGTGACAAATATTTGTGACTTAGAATATCAGAGAAATGGAAATGCATGCAACTCATAGGTGATATATAATAGTTCTACCTCTATTATAGAGTCTTTGCTGGCCAATCATGGTCTTTCTGTTATTTTCCTCCACTTTATATATATATAGGACATATATTGACATAGTAACATATTTTAGCTATTCCCCAGAGCTTACACTCAGTATGTCCAAAACTGCCCTTATAAACTTTCTTCTTTAAAGTATATCTACCTAGGCATTGCTTGTACTAGATTTGCTTATTTTTAAAAATTGATTTTTCCAACAATTAATATTAATTATCTTGTATCTGTGGTGGAGGGGCGGGGGGCATGGCAGTTCATTCTTTACATCTACTAAAAATTTTCTTTTATTTTCTTCCATATGCTTTGGTTCAGGCCCTCTTCATCTTTTGCACTGAACTATTATAATAATAATAGTTTTCTACTTGTTCCCTCAATCTCTGGTTTTGTCCTTTTAAATCTGTCTTCCATACTGTCATTATGACCCTTCCACACCCAAACTTCCCATATGTCAGCATTCTCATTGGCTACAGAATAAAGTTTAAATTCCTTAGCATATTATAAGGAGCTTTGTGAGACCCCATTTTGCCTTTGCTCCCTTCCATTTCCTCCTCCCTCCTCCCTCCTCTCTCCTCCCCTCCCCTTCCCTTCTATCTTTCTGTTCCTTCCCTACACTCCAGCCATAAAAAACGGCTTGCCTTTGTTCTGGGAAGTGCCATGTCCTCCTATGACTTTATGATTTTGCATTGTTCCCTCTGTCTAGAATATTTTTCTTCCTTTTTTTAAACTATGGATTCCACTCACTTTTCGTGAACCAGATCTGTCATCTCCTTTGAGAATTCTGCCTTGACAACCTAGAATAGATGATTCCTTCTTCCCCTCTCCCAACACAGTGTCATATACTCCTATTGTAGGATTTACCATACTTAATTGAAATGATTTTTATTTTGCCACCATTGAACTAGAAGCTGCATTAGGTAGGCAGGATTTTTGTCTTATTTTTAAATATATATATTTTAAAGTAATCAAATTTTAATGTTTTTCCAGACAGGATTTTTTTTTCAATCTACCATTTATTATCACCATTATTTTATTTTAAAAATACCATTATTACACCAAAAGTTGGAAGAATATGCTCTCAGAGGAAAAAATAATCTTTTATTCAATCGTCAATATGTGTGAAAATTTGACTAAGTTATTTTGTTTTGTTATTTTTGTTTGTTTCTCTTTTTGGCTTGTTTGTTTTTACTTTTTATTTATTTGTTTTTCTAATGTGGACTTGTGGGAACTTTGTCATAGACTAGCACGGGTTCAAAGACTTGCTATGGGGAACCACTGATTAAACATACCAACTTAATTTTAGCTCAGGTTCAAGAATAATTGATGGGGGCCCCAAAAACTTACTTGTGTAATTATTTTTGTGATGCATTGCATTAGCATAGAGTAAGAGATTAATACCCATATAAACAGCCACTGAATGAATGAACATATTAAGAATGGGCACCCAGGTAATTCATGTAATTTGTGGAAGAATTCATCTCTCTGAATCAAGATTAAGTTAAAGATAATTCTTTTCCACTCTATGTTTTGGTTCTTTACTGCCTTCCTCTTCACTTTCATTACTTTACTTCACAATATTTCTCTTTTTTTCCCTTTCACTTAATGAGTTTTCACACCACAAAACTCTCCTCATTTACCTTTAACCTAAAAATATTTATTCTAACAATAGTACAGAATTTTTATCTTATGTTCATTTTATACCAAATTAATAGAGACAGTGTTTAATTTTAATTCATGAGTATATTTTATCTACCATCATAAAGTCAGATATTTTAGTCTTATGATACTTTTATTTATATATGTGTTTACATCATATTTATTATTTAATGGTTACCAAAAAAAAGTAGAAATTTCTGACTTCCAAAAGAGAAAAGAAAAAGCACTTGAAAGATGTAAATAGCAGCTGTAATTCTTATCCTGCTTTGGAACTCCTAGATTCCGATTGATCTTAGCTATAATAAAGAGTAAAAAGAGTTGTTTGATCTCCTCTTGTTTAAATTTATTCATCCATAAATAGGGGAAAATAGAGCTTCTTTTAATTTTTTTCAAGGATAAGTAATATACGCCAATGCATAAGAAGTATTTTGGGCTTCTAAGAAGAACCAATAAGAGTGATAAGAATACTAATGATAGTAGTAGCATTATCATAATACAGGTATTGTATCAGGAAACTGAGTTTAACTAAAATCCATGTACAGTTCAAAGAAGCATTTTACACTGTTAGACTATTATGTGCTTGTTATTAGTTACGAATACTTTGAAATAGCAGCAAAGTTCAATAGGGGATTTAATCTAGATCAGTTATATGCTTCCTCAAATGTGTCTTTTTGACAGAAGAGATATGTTTTAAGTTTTTAATGCTTTTTGAGGATTTTCTATCACTTTTTTTTTCTTGCACTGGTATTTTAAGGTACTCAAAGTCTACAAAATAATTCAAAATAAAATAAAAGTGAAAAATGAAAGCTCTCTCCATGCTTCTCTTTTGGCTCTGAGAAAGAGCAGAGGGATCAGAAGTGGCTGTGGAGACCACCAGCGAAGAACAGCTGTCTTATGAAACAGCAGGAAACAGTGCTCCAGGAAGGACAAGAGGAACCCCAAATAGAGATCTGTAACATGAAAGGGGGTGTGTCTGGAGGGCAAAAAGCAAGATGGCTATGAACTTCTGAAACTGGTAAATAAAATGGCACAGCAATGTAAATGGGAAAACACTCCAAATGTAACAAACCAAACACAGAAATGTCCAAAGGAAATGCAACTGAAATTTACAATATTCTTTAACTTGTTTATTTCTAACCAAACATATGTAAAACTTTTTTTTTAATAAATGTTAAAAGTCACTGGACACCACTCTGTCCTTTAGGTAACATTTTCATGCACATTGGTGGGCAACAGAAGTTAAATTTATTAATTTCTTATTTTCAATAATGGTGACTGGTGACTCCGACCATCTACATAAGGTAAAATCTCTGCCTCTGCCCACCATACCCTCATCACTTAGAACTGCTGGGGTTTTTTTTAATATCTTCTTAGCATGCTGCTCAAAAGCATCTTCTTCCTAATGTTTTCCAAGATCACACTCGCTGTGCTGTGGACAATTCCATCACTTATTTTATGTACCTCTGTCTAGCTACTTCTGGTTCTGATTATGTTACCAATATACCCCTGTCTCCATATTTTCATGTATGTTTGGAGCTTGCTTTGTCTCCTTTATTGAATTTAAATTTGTCATTGGATCAAATGGTTTCATGTGCTTATTTCCTTTGAAGAAACACTATAATTTTTCTTTGATTAGTGTGTGGTCCTATAATGTTCCTGAGGCTTCTGCCACTTTTTAAAATATAGTCTCACAATCTGAAGAGCTTGATTTAGGATATAGCAGAAAACACTCTTCCATAGGTAAATCTTCTCATTGCTTTATCCTTGAAAAACACACATAGATATACACATGTACATTTTTATCTATTATTCATTACTTTCATATGTACTTAATAGGCAATGTTTATGAATTCTTTCAATAATTATTTACATTTTGTCTCTCCCATATAGCCTTCCTTGGCTATTCCCTTTAATAGTAACATCTCCTTTCTCCAAACTATTCTGGCCTTAAGGTATGTGCACTATTATTCAGCAGTAAGATCCCTTACTTGTGTAAAGGAAGAACGCTTAGCTCAGAAAGTATAAGGGACTTTCCCAGGCTCATTTGTCATTAAATGAGATGATGCATATAAAGCCCTCAGTATAAAACAAGGGCTCTGAAAGTTAGATATTATTATAGGTAATGGTGGTAATTAGTTCTACTTAATCGATTCATTTGAAATATTTTTATTTTCCCAATTAGACTCTGTGCCTCTTTATAACACTTATTGAATTTTTACTGTCTCGTATACTATTTGCAGCTTAGCAAAGTGAAAAGTATCTGTGAATAGTTTGATTGATGATAGGAAAGCAGAAGTCAGGGGAAAGAGGGGAAATACAAAGGACCAAAAAATCCTACCAAGGCAGAAAGTCTGTAAGCTTCTGGTGGTTGAAAGCAGAAATTGGGTGGAAGGTGGAGGCTATTGGAGAAGTTTCCCAGAAATAATATTCTATTCTTCTGACAGTTTCTGGCTCAAATTGCAGATCTGCAAAACTAAAAATGTAAACATTATTTCATCTCAAGACTGTGAAGTTTTGATTTTTTATTTTCTTTATATTTTTATATTAATCTATTATATACAAAAGGATTCACAATTATAATACAAAAGATTAAGTATACAAGTATTTGTTTTTTGAAGGCACAGAGTTCATTAAGAGAAAACAATATTAATGGAAACTGCAGTGCATAGTTATAGCCAAAAAAAAATCTACAAAATAGATTCCAGGAACATTACAATAAAATGTTAGACAAAGTGGGAACCAGGAAGGGAAATGAGTTTTAACAGAAAGAAAAGAAGTTTACAACCTCTTGTGGCTCAAGGGAGAAAAAGCTCACCCACATTGCTCCCTTTAAGAGTTTTTCCATGTTTAACTAGCTGCATGGAGATTCCCATATGGCTATTAAAGAATTATATTATCAAATAGAAAAATAATAAGTATATTAAAAACAGTATATAATCATGCTATTAGAAGGGAAAGACCAGGCCATGAGCACATTATATTTAAGAGTTGAGAAGAGTAAGTACTCAATAAACACCATGCACAGCATAGGCTTTGAGAGCCTACTTTCTAAATCCAATATATAACTAAATAAATAATGCAGCCTTGATAACCCTCAAAATAGAAAGTAAATGGTCCATTAAGAGAACACATTAAGAAATCTTATTGACTCATGCGTGGACCCTTCAAGTGCCCATTATTAGCCAAATGCACACATCAATATTTACCCACACAGAAAACATTCTTGTTAAATACACCTCAGGCCATAAATTCCCATTCTTAGCTATTGATCAGTGTTGCTAATTAGAAATTTTATAATTATATAATAATGTTATGATTTTTACTTTAAAGTTACATTTTTAAATGGTATGGCTCATTTTTAGAAAGCAATAACAGTCAACATTTTTTTAAAAAAGCTAAAGCTAGTGTCCAGTAGAAAGATTCTGGCCTCAGCCACTGCTCACAATCATGTTGCCCCATGAAAAGGGATTAAGGGGTAGGAGACTTCTTTTTCAATTATACTGTCGACAGTATACTGTCGACAAATCAGCATTCTAAAAGAAGTCATTCAAGTCATTTTCTATCAAATGCCAAGGCTACAAAAGAGATTTGATGGTTCACTTGATGTACTCTGTATGAAGATGTTATCTCTGCTTTCTGAATGGACTATCCATTTCACATAGACCTGGAAAATACCTAATTAGTCCAAATGTATTGGTTTTCAATTGAATTCATACACAGCTGCCTAAATCACATTGTTTTCAGCTTCCGGCCATTTAAGTATGCAAGGTTCTTCAGTCTGGGCTTCAGGCATGCCTCCAAAATAAGGGTTAAAACTGTTCACTTAATTGCCACCCAGCCTTGGAACACAAAGCTGCTTCAAAGACTCTGGCTCATGCACTCTTTGACTGAATTTCCCCAACTTCCAGCCTAGATCACTATCCACAATCTATTAAATTTTAGCTCTACCTTTTTGATCTATAGTTCCTTGAGTTTACTACATTCTGGCTTTCTTTTTACAGCTGCCTCTTCTGATATTGCTTTTTCTCTACTCCCCTCAAGCAAGAGCCAACTTTTTCTTTGGTATCCATTCTTTCTCTTAGTCATAGCTTCTCTATATTCACATGCATCACCACTTCTGGAGCCTTCTGTGGTATAGACTGGTTGCTAGTATTAGGTCATTAAATATAAAATGTCCAATTTTGAATCAAAAGTGTGGTTTATTATATCTCAAACAGGAAGCAGTACAATTAATCAAAGTATGCACCTAAACTATTGACACAGTGTTGCCATCTTAACAGTAGCTTGTTTATGCCAGCAGCGAAGAAGCCTGGAGAACAAGAGGCAATGAAATCACAAAAGGCGTTTTCCACAGCTTGTTGAGAATTTAATATTTTTCCTTGCAAGAAGCAGTACAAAGCCTGGAAGAAGTGGTAGTCAGTTGGTTCAAGATCTGGCGAATATGGTGGATGACAGAGAGTTTCCAAGTCCAGCCTCTGTAGTTTGAGCAGCGTTGTTTGTGCCACATGTGGTCGATCGTTGTCTTGCAGGAGGATTGGCCTGTCTCTATTGACCAATCTCCGCTGCTTAATTGCAAGCATCCTCATCATTTCATCCAATAGGTTGCAGTAGACATCTGCTGTAATCGACTGACCAGGTTTCATAAAGCTGTAGTGGATAATGCCAGCGCTGGAGTACCAAACAGACACCAGTAGCTTTTTTTGATGAATGTTTGGTTTTGGACTGTGCTTCAGCACTTCATCTTTATCCAACCATTGTGCTGAATACTTGCGATTGTCAAAAAGAATCCATTTTTCATCACACATATCAATACGGTGTAGAAATGGCTCACCTTTATGTCATGACAGCAAAGAAATGCAGGTTTCAAGACGATTTCTATTCTGATGCTCATTTAATTCATGTGGTACCCATCTATCCAACTTCTTTACCTTGCCAATTTGTTTCAAATAGTCCAATATTGTTGGAATAGTAATGTCAAACCTTGCTGCTAATTCACGTGTAGGTTGAGAGAGAGTCCCTTCCACTACAGCTTTCAGCTCATCATTATCTACCGTGATCCTAGGTCACCCACATGGCTCATTTTCAAGATTAAAATCACCAAAATGGAACTTCTAAACCATGGATGTACTGTGCATTCATAAGCCACATCCTTCCCAAACATTTCGTTGATATTTCAAGCTGTCTGCGCTGCATTGGTTCCAGGAGGGAACTCATATTTGAAAATAACACGGATTTTTTACTTATCCATGGTGTCACAAGAGTTGCTCTAAAAATAAATTTGAAAGAGAATCACAAGTCAAAACGTCACTTGAAAGACAGAGGATATACCTTCACAATAATAATAAAACAAGAAGTGTCAAAGTGAAATGTCAAAGACATCAACTGTCAAACTTAGTATTTAAGGAAATCAGACATTTCATACTTAATAACCTTAATAGTATAGCTCTAAAAGACAACTGCTAGCTTGTTTCAATTTTAGCATTCTACAGCCTCATTTTGAATTAGAAAATAAATGAAGGGTTTTTTTTCCTGCAGAAAGGAAGTAAATATAATGCCTATTTAATTTGAGAAGGATTTAGCCCTTGCATAAGTCCTTATTCAGATATAGCTGTTCAGCAATTTGTACATCTGGGAGGAAATTAAGTAGGTATCACACGGAACCTGTTTGAAGCAAATGTTAATCTCTTAAACTTACTTTTATGAGGAGGAAGTTACAAATACCTTTCGTTGGTTGAAAGGGCAAGGTTAAGTGAAGGTTGTATGAAGAGGGGGGAGGGGCCAGGCAGAGAGAAGGGGAGGCTAGGACAGAGGGACAAGAAGACAGGAGAGGAAGGAAAGGCAGGAAGGGAGAAAGGAAACGGGAACAGCATCAGTGTCTCTAGTAACATTGTTAAAGTGCTGTATTTGAGTATAGGTTACATGCCAAAGTTTTGAAATCCTTATTCAACAGGTGCAAAACCAGAGAAGAACCTGGGTGTTAGGCCCAGAAGATGCATCGCTTTTCTGCCTCTTTTCTGCAGTACATTTTTTGATAGTTGCTTCCCCGTTAAACGATTCTTCTTTTTTATCTATTTTCCCCCAGCAATACTGTTACTATGAACCCTTTCTCTTAACTCAGAAGTCTTTCTTTTCCCACAAGAGAGGAAGGCATGTCTACTTTTACAGTGTATGAAAAAGAGAGAAAAAAAAAAGTAGCCAGTGATATATAATAAAATGGTTATATTTTATTACTATTAAATTAAAAACTTCATTTAACTAATTTAAATAAAGAGAGATTATTAATGAAAATAATGAAAACTTACTGTTTTATGTCAGTCTTGTTCTTAGAGACAAACAGTAAATAAAATGAATGACCATCAATAGGAAAATGGTCATGTAAAAATAGTCCGTTGGCATCATGCACTATTATGCAGTCACTAAAAGAATAATTTATCTGGTTGAGGGCATTTCCATGAGGTAATAGTAAGTGAGACATGATAATAAAGAAAATTTGTACAGTAAATATTGTTTTTGTAAATCAATGACAAAACTTCTCCCATATATATGTATACATATATGTAAAAGGAGATGTATGTTTACATATACATGCTTGTACAATATTATATTATATTTAGAAGAAAACAAACAGTAATATCTACTAGGTTGTAAATATAGATGTCCTTGGTTGGAGGTGGGTGATGGAGGTGAGTGGCAGAGGCTAGGAGAGAGAAAACAGGAACCAATTTGGTATCTGTGGTGGGGGGAAGAGGAGAGTTGAGTCAAATATTCACTGGACAAAAAAATGGTACGTAAATATAGTGTAATTATGCATTTGCTACATATACACAATTTATTATTCACATACAATTATACACTTAATTGTATACAAATGAATTATTGCATGTCTCTATACAGATCTAGTAGTTTTTTCAAAAAGAAATAGAAGGAAGTGGCCTTTAACTCTTAGCTGTCACGGGCCTCTCTCCGAGCCATCCAGAAACCACTAAAACCACACTCATACATTTAGAACTGTACACACGACATGCACACATGCATTCATATAATTTATCTTGTCTCCTTTCTTCACAAGTGACACCATAGGATGTAAACTTCAGGTTGCAAATCTCCAAAGGGCATGAGTAAGCCTAGGATGTCAGAACTCTACAATGGCAATTCAAACTTCTGAGAAATGCCATGGCGAACAGACCATGGGTTTGGTAAAGATGGTAACCCCATGAATGCAAAAATTAAATCTACAGCAGACACATAGGTGAGCAATTTGAAAAGAATTGAAGAAAGAAATTTATACCAGGTCAATAGTCAAAAACTATTTTTGTTGTTTTAATAAGCATACATTAATCGTTAACAGTTCAAAATTTTTCAAATGCATATTTGCCATTTGCCCCTTCAATTTTTAATTTTTTGTTCTCACTTTTCTATAAAATTATGTGTATTTTTCTTTTGCATAGTGTTTTTAAATTGAAATTATAATTTTATCTAATTAATGTGTGCCCTGTTTTAATGTTTAAATAATTCACTGAGTCTTCAAATGAATTCTAGCAGTCCTTTTCCCTGACCCTCCGTGTCCTGATTTTGGTCATCTAAAGTCCATTATCTGTTAATTTAGCTATTACTTTTAGAATTTAACTCTATATATCTAAATATTAAAAAAATATGTTAAAACCACTATATTTTGAGTTTTCATCTTATACAATATCTATTGAATTTCTACTATGGATGATACACATTTAGCTCATTTTTATCTTATTTCTCCTCCTGACACACAACCCAATACCAATTCTCTCAATATTATTATGCATTAATTTTGGTCTGATCAATATTTACTCTTTATGTTTTAAAAACCATGGCTATATTATTTAAAATTGAGTCTTGCAACATATTGTATTTCTCTGACTTGTGCACAACTTTTTTGTTTTCCCTGGAATTAATAACCTTTTCATTTTTTTTTCCTGCTAGATTTTTTCTGTGCCCATCACTAATTTATCAGCAAATTCTTCACCACAGGTGTAAAACTCAATTCTATATGAGGCAATTTATTTAATGCATATCTATTCTTGACAGATCTTTCTTGGGTTCTTCTGTCTGCTCTTCTGACCTAAGCTGGTTTTTCTCTGAGCATTGCTGCACAGCTTTCATCTTGAAGCTTTCCGTTACCATAAATTATTGTTGTCCTACTGTATTGGATCTCCTATTTCCTGAAAGCCATGGCTTCTTTCTTGGTATGCTTCTCGTGGGAGCATATCTTCTTTTAGCTTTCTTTAAAAGAGTGCAAGTGAGATGATCTTTGTGAAGCTGACATGTCTGAACTTGATCCATACTTATGAATAATTAATAGCTTGATGGACTGCTGAAGCTGAGGTTGGACACAGTTCTTCCTCAGAATGTTGACGATGTTTCATTGCTGCTTGCTGTCTAGTGTTGTTATTGAGAAATCTAAGATCACATCAATCTACTCCTTTGTATGTAAACTGTTTTTCTCCTTTTAGGAAGCCTTTGGGATCTGTTCTTTCTACTTGGGCTTCTATAACTTGCCTTCGTGTGGCTTTTATTTCCTTTATTGTTCAGAGCATTTAGTAAGCCCTTTATATTTGAAAACTGATGCTCCCAGTTTTGGAAAGTTGCCTTGATTACTTCTTTGAAAATTTAATATATTTTTTCCTTTTTCCATGTCTAAATCCACCTGTAGTTGGATTTTGGATGCCCAGTGTTGAGGATTTGGGATGTCCTGTATTGGTCATTTTCTTATATTTTTCTCTCTTATTTTAAATTTCTTTATCACATTACCTAGTTTCTAAAATAATTCTTTGATGTAACTTTTAACTATTTTATTTATGTTTTAATAGAAAATCATGAGGCTTTCCTTGTTCTCTGAATTTTTTATTGCATCCTGGCTCTCTTTATGCAACTTATGTTTTTCCTTATCTCTCTAAGAATGTTTGTTTTTGTAGTTTTCTTTTGCTCACAGAATTGTTTCTATTTCCCCCAATTTCCACCTTGTATTGCTTATTGGTGTTGGTATCTGCCTTTCATGTACTTGCATGTCTACTGACCCTTGTGTATAGATTCACTTTTAAGAATGAGATGCTAAAATGCTAACTGGAACATTTATTGGAGTCGGGCAAGACATTTCAACAGGTGGTCTTTATGTCTACATAACAGAATAGCAAATGTGGATGTGAATATTTTATTGTAAAGCATATTGGTATCTATAAGTTATTTTTCCTAGGCCAGATTCCCCAAAGAAAACTCTCCAATTTCCTGCTTGGGGCTTAGAGGAAGGGAAGATAGAAACTTGGCTTATAGCAGTCAGAGGCCCCAGAAGGAGAAAGGGGATAGATAACTTAATATAGAGATTTTCCATTTCTAATTAATACCCCCCCACACCACTCTCATGTATAATTTTTGACTCTGAGTCCATATCCTCTCTCTCTTTTCATCTTATGAAAGTAAATGTTCCATCTTTAGACAGAATGGGAGTAAGGTATATAGGCTATACCTTATACATAGGCTAAGAGGGAATCCAAAGTAGTAGCTGTTCTTTATATAGTCTATCAAATTTTTAAATTAATTTTAAACAAAGCTTTAAATAATAAATATATGAAATAGGTTAGAAATACTTTTCTCAAGTTATTTGACTTTTAGTTTATTTTTTATTCAAGCAAAATCCCTAAAGCTAAAGAAGTTTAGAGAACAGCATAGTGAGAACCTGTTGTGAGCTAAGTATTGTGTTAGCTACTTTCACATGAATTATCTCATATATCATATTTAAAGTATGCAGGTAGTTTTTCCATTTTACACAGGATGAAAATTATGTTTAGGCAAGTTCATGATCCCACTGTCAGTGTGTCGGATGTGATTCATGAAGTGACTGGCCATCAAGAATGAAGGATTCTATGTTTGGATGTGGTCTTTTTTCATACCTTTGTCATTATGTTCAATAATTCTAAATGGAAGTAGAAACCCGAGTTTTTACCTACAATCTGAACAGAGGATGTATACAGATATTAAAAGTTATTGGATAGAAAAGAAAAAGCTGTTCTTACTTTTTTCAGAGTCTCATTTAGTCAGATCACATTCTTCAATGAAAACAGATTGGTATAAAGGTAGGGTGATTATCTCAGGAGAGGTTAAGTGCCACAATATTGAAAATCTACATCATTAAGGGACCTTAATTCAAACAAATTCTTACTTAGTGCTTTTTTCAATGTTTCAACCAGATAAGCTTGAGAATTCTCTGTCTTACTGGAATGCTGCTGATCCTGGTCAGGTTTTTATGAGATTCTTCTTGGAGTAATTTCACTGCTGGGACTTAGGTCAACTCTATTGTTGTAATTTTAATGGCTCTAGTTTACTTGACTCTGGCTAGTCCAAAGTGCTATAAACTGTCCCAGAGATTTGAAAATGATGAACACTTTATAATTATTTTTATAAAGCAAATGTATCATCAGTACCTAAATCTGACAAAGGTATTATAAGAAAGGACTGCTGTAGGCTAATATAACATTAATACTGATGCAGAATACTAAGTACAATATTAGTAAAAAGAATTCAAAATCACATTAAGAGAATCATACACTATGACCAAGTTGAATATATTCCAGGAATTCAAAGTTGGTTCAATATTAGGAAATCTATTAATATCTCACATAATAATAATGTGAAATATGTAAAACAAGTTTAAAAAATCCTCATAGATGTTAAGAAAAAGACTCCAAAAATTGCATACTCGTTCCTCATTTTAAAAAAAGATTTACGACAGCGGAGGTTGGGAGAAAAAAAAGACAAGACGATAGAAAATGTTAGAAATTTTTTGACATGATATAATGCCTATACTTTAGTCCTAAAGTTTATTACTTAATGGGGAAACAATTGAAACATTTCCACTTAGATAAGAAACAAGGCAATGATGCCCATAATCTCCAATAAGGTAGTAGGATATAAAATAACATACACCAATTAATAGCTTTCATACACACAAAAAGTAACCAGTTTGGTGACATAATGGTAAGGAAAATTCCATTTATGTTGGCAAGAAAGAGTTCTAAAAATTTAGGATGAATTAAATGAGAAATGGACAAATCTGTATAAGATAAAGTTAAAAATATTCCTGAAAGGGTAGACTTCCATTCCCACCTGGCAATAATAAAACTCCCAGGAACCCTTCCTTCTACCTGCCGGGATGGTATCAGAGTAAGTCTATCAGTGATTCAGGACTTTCATCACCAACCAGCAGTAATAGGTCAGTGGAAGCCACACAGGAAGAAGTAATAAGGAACTTATTCCAGTAAGCCTGAGAGGTATCAGTGATTGCTTAATTGGAAGCCAGAATTCTCACCTACACCCTGCAGTAATAAGGAGCCCCTCACAAGCTTGGGTGTCAATGAAGTCCAACCTGCGGACCTATACTTCTAACCTAGTAAAAAGGCAGCATCCTTCCTACTCCTGTTGCAGATCAGAAGAAGCCAACTAAAATACAAGGTTAAATAAGATCTAGAGACTCATAAAGCAACAACCAAGATGTCCCATTCAATTGAGAATCACCCATCGTATGAAGAAACAGGAAAATCTCCAACAGAACAATAAAAGACAAGCAATAGAAGCCAACAAAAAGATGATAGATGTTAGAATTATCCAAGAAAGATATTAAAGCAATCATCAAAAAATGTTTTAATGAGGAATTACCAAACACATTAAATCATAGTGTGTCTAAGCAAAAATAATGAAAGATATAAAGAAAAATGAATGGAAATTTTATAAATAAAAAGTGACAATAATCAGAATAAAAAAGAAAACTCTCAAGGCATGGGATCAACAGTAGAATGGATGGGACAAAACAAAGAATTAGTGAACATGAAGACAGAATAATAGAAACCCAATTTGAACAATGGGGAGAAATCAGACTGAAAAAAAAATTGAACCAAACCTCAGGGACCTGTGGGATTAGGAGAAAAGACCTAACATTTGTGTCATTGGATTCCCAGAAGGAGAAAGAGAGAATGACGTAAAAGTACTCAAAGCAATAATGGCAGAAAACTTTCCAAATTTGCCAAAAGACATGTATGTATTAATACATATTCAAAAACCTGAGTGAACTCCAAACAGGATAAACCCAAAGAAACCCACACCCAGAAGCATCACAGTCAAACTTTTGAAAACTAGAGACAAAGAAAAACGCCATGAAAACAGGGAGAGAGAAGCAATACTTTAGCTATCGGGAAAAGCAATTTGAGCGACAGTGGACTGCTCATCCAAAGCCACGCAGGCTACAAAAAAGTGGCTCAACATTTTTTAAGTGCTCAAAGAAAAGAACGTTTAACCTTAAGCCCTATTCAGCCCTACATATTCTTCAGGAAATAAGGAAAAATCAAGGCATTCTCAGATGTATTAAAAACTGACAATTTGTTACCACTAGACCTAAAAGAATAGTTACAGGAAGTTATTTAAACAGAAAGGAAATGTAAGAAATGGAATTTTGGAATATCAAAAGGGAAGAAAGAGCAACGAAAAGAGCCAAAATACGTGTAAATTCATTTCCTTCTGCTCTTGAATTTACTAAATTATGTTTCGTGGTTAAGCCAAAATTATAACACTGATATGGTTCTAAATGTGTAAAGAAAATATTAAAGACAACTATATTATAAATGAAGGAGATAAAGGGATGTTAAAGGACATCAGGTTTCTATGCTTCACTCAAACTGGTAAATACGTTCTGGATAATGAAAGCTGGATTTCTTACTGTCTGGGGCAGGCATTAAAAATTAGGAAAGGGACAAGGCCAGGATGATCCTTGTGATGTATCAGAACCAGAAATATTGATATGAAATCATGTTTTTTAAAAAAATTTAAATATACACAGATAGACATGGATCTAGATGTGTATGAATATGTGTGTTCACATATAATTATTTCACGGCTCAGATTATGTTAAAAATAATCACATCCAAATAGCAATGAACAAATCTAATGCTAAGATATTCATTTATAAATGCCACTTCCCAATAAATGGACATGGATGCTTCTAGGTCTGAGGCAGGAAAGCACAAAATGAGCCTGAAATATCAATCACAGTTCCAGAAAATAAGAAAGTGCTTAAATATAATGATGCCATGTCAAAGGAACTCAGGAACCAACTTCAAAAAACTACCAGTGGCCAAATCTGAGACATTTTTAGCCACAAAATGATAAAGCTAGTAATGACTTTTTTTTAAGAGATGGAGTTTCACTATGTTGCCCACGTTGGCCTCGAATTCCTGAGCTCAGGTTATCCTCCTGCCTCAACCTCCTCAGTAGCTATGACTATAGGCCATGGCACTTGGCTGGTAGTAATGTGTTATAGCTCATAGACTAAAGTAAATAACCATGAGTTTGCACGGAGATAAATAATAAATAAACAGATTGATAAACAGAAAAGTGACAGCTTTTCTAAATAGTAGAATTTCAATATATAAATATGGAAAGAATAACAAAAATTTAAAAATCATCATTTTTGCAGACATTAGAATTATTGTAGTCAAGTATCAATGTGTGCTAAAATTAGTTGGGGAAAATATTATAAGAAATAGGATATCTTCAATGTTTCAAAGTATCTGCCCATAAGATACTAATTAAAAGTGAAAATAATAATGTTATGGGGCAGAAACTTGGCAGATCTCACTTTAATAAAGTTATCAAAGTTAATATCACCAATAATGAGACATGTCACCATGTTCTTCATATAATGCACTGAGAAGGGTGCAACAAATTTCTGTGGTACTCTTGCCAAAAATGTATGACTCAGACACAAGCAGACTAAGGAACAATGTAAACTAAATGCCATGAGGGACCCTGGATTAGATATTAAGCCAGCAAAAAGAAATTACTAGGACAATTGGTAAATTTGAATAAAGTATCTAGATCAATATTACTGTATAGATGTTAATTTTTAATTTTGATAATTATACTATGGTTAAGTAATTTGTTAATATTTGAGGATACTGAGAAAAGGGTTTTGGGGAACTCCTTGCACTCACTACATTTGTAACTTTTTATAAGTTGGAAATTATTTCTAAACAAAAAGTTAAAAAGGCAAAAATAAAATCACTAGTGTGATTTCTGTCTCCTGATTGCTCGTTAACTATGGTTTTAAATTTGTTGGTATACTATACTAAAAAATTTGGTATTTTATATAAAGATAATGAACTTATTACACCGTGCACACTAACTCCATTTTTCTATGTTTGTGTTTGGCCTTAAAGGATTTTAAGTTAAAATGTCCTTAAAAATTTATTATAATTTTTACATTATTAACTTAAATTTGAATTTAGATTTCTTTGTAGCTTATAATTTTAAAAATCTGTTACTTTTTCCTGTCTTTTATGTAAACTTTTTAAAGTTGAATAAAAATCTAGGACAGATTAGGAAGTACTAAAATAGCATAGGCCCTTATCATCGTATCTTTTCCAAATAAAGTTATCCCAGTATATAATCTTTACAGGCTAGCCCTGTTTGGCACAGAAACTATGTCTAAATGTTTGTGTTTCAAACATAGAGTAAACTATAAACAGTGTAGCAATTTCTCATGATTGGCAAAGAAGAGTGCATACTGGTGTTTTGAACATTCCACATTTACCCTCAATTAGGCATTTGATGCATGTGAAGGCAATATTGGAATCAAGATAAAATATTTACACTTAATGTTTTGTGTTATGGTAAAACAAAGATAGCATCTTATTTGATAGTTTGAACTGGTTGGAATTTGACCAGTTAAAATGAATAGCTTTGCCTGAAAATCTTTATCTTGATGGTCAGAATTTAGATGAGTAAGCTACCTGATTAATTCCAGATTTCAAATATTTTCATTCCAAATTTTCTTCCTGGCTGGATAATCATCAGAAACAATATAGATGAGTACAAATGGTTTGGGAACATTTTATGTTATTTAGGGTTAAAGATAAGTTCATAGTATTTAAAATTCAGTTGTACTTGATAAATGTATTCTTTGTCATCTTCTACTTGTTAAACATTTTTGGAAGTAATCCTTGCAAGGTTTTGTCATACTCAGTGTCATTTGGAAGATGAATTCCAGTTGGCTGTATTTCATAGCACCTGCAGCTTTCGGAAATAACTAAGATTTTCAGTTGACATGTCCTAGATATTAATTTATGTTGCAAGTTAAAATGATTAAATTTGTGCGCTTGTGAGGCAAGGTGCCTTTGTTAAGAAGAACATCTAATGATAAAGAGCAAATAAAGTCAACCAGTGATTTAAATCTCTACTCAAGAGGGAAAAATATATAAAAGTAATGCCTGGAATTTGACCTCAGCTGTTAAAGGGAAAATGAATTACAAGAAAATGTATAAGTGTGTATCTTACTTTTTTAGTGTGGTTGATGTTTCATAACCAAAAAAAAAAAAGAATACTATTTGAAGTATTGCATGTTATGTGTAAACAAAGCATCATTTTGCTAAATTATTATTCTATAAATAAAGTTTATAACATATACTAATAAGGTTATTAACATATACCTCATTATTTGTTGAGTTGTCTTCCTGAAGAGTTAGAATACACAATGAAAGATTAAACAGGGGATGTTATGTGGGCCCAAATCTTAAACTTTCATTTGGGAGAAAGAGTTCTCTTGAGGTCAGAGACAGGAATGACACTGATTTAATTTTGGTTTTGAGTCAAAGTCCCTGAAACAGGAATGGTCTAGCAATGGGCAGGATAACAAATCAATAAAATATTAAATAACGAGGTTACAAACCAATCAATCATGATTAATTTAATCATATTAATCAAAATATTAATTTTGTATATGATCATACTTGGTTCACTACTAAATTTAGTTATTATTTGGAAATTAGAGGATATCCAGGGATGGCCTGGGGATTTAAGATGAATGTTCCTCATTGGGGATTTGGAATGAGATAAGGATATTTTAAAAGATATTTGGGGGTTTTGTCAAGTTTTGAGTTTTTCTGAGTTCAAATGCTTTTAGGAAATAGCAATTGATTCAATATAGTTGGTTTTGGAAAAAAACAAAAAGCAAGAGCAAAAAAAGAAAATTTTAAACGTGTAGACATTTTAGACACTAAACCTGCCTTAGAATAGAGCAAAAGATAGCTAAAAGGAACATTAGGCAGGGCACGATGTCTCCTAATCCCAGCACTTTGGAAAATCTGAGGCAAGAGGATCACTTTAGGAGAGGAGTTTAAAACCAGCCTTGGCAACATAGCAAGACCCCCTCTTTATACAAAATTTTAAAAAGTTAGCCAGGTGTGGGGGCACCTGTAGTTCTAGCTACAGGAGGCTGAGGCAGGAGGATCCCTCGGCCAGGAGTTCAACCTATATTCCAGCCTGGCAACAGAGTGAGACCCTGTCCAGAATATTTTTGGGACAATTTGAGAAACACTGAGGAATACTTGAGGGAGTGCTGATAGAAATATATCCTTCCAAGGAGACAGGGACTATTTCTATCTTGGTCATCAGCATATTTCCAGGCCATAATTGAGTACCTGCATTTAAAAGAAAGAAATTTAATCACTCCCTCCTCTATCCTTCTCTTGCACTTTACAGCTAAATTCAACTATAATACATATTATAATATGTTGAGTTTTCATGTAGTATGTTGTATGTTGAGAGAGAACAGAATTTGGAGTTGGAGAGATATGACTTTCAAATTCCATTCACTACTAGATTGACTCTATTCACTACTAGCTTGACAATTTTGGAAATTTACTTAACTCCATTGAGCTTCAGTTTTCTCATCCATGAATGAGAAATATTAAAACCACAATCATATATGAAAAGTTTAGTACAATGCCTAATATAAAGAGGAATGAGTAGATTGAATAACTTGGATGATAAATCCATAATAGAGAATGTAGAATAGAATAGTTACAAATCTAAAGTAAGGTATGTGCTGAAAAAACTTACCTGAATGAAGAAGTTGCCTTAGAAATGCAGCAAATGGCAAGTTCACTCATGATTTAGGCAACAGTAGATATTAGAGTTCACAATTTGTGCAAAGGGCAAACTCTTACAGCCCCTAACATTGGTAAATATTTAAGAGTTTGTTGAGCTAATACTTTTGAGGTAGGACACATTGTCATTCTAGCAAAGCTCTAGTATAAGAGCAAAGCAAATTCTGTCATTGGATGATGCTTTGTGATCCATTCCTGGAGCAATGCTATAGGCTAGACATGGAAACTAGGTTGTACAGGCACCAAAGCAGAATTTCTGTCCTACTGTCCCACAGAGAGGGAAAGAAGGAAAACTGGCAGGAGCAACTTTAGAGTCCAGCATATCATTGCAGAAACCTGAATCTAAAGAATGCTGGATAGAGAGAGACTTACGGAGCAGTATGGAAGTCTAGCAGCCATCATGAGACCAACATATAGAAAGCTGGGGCAAGGATAAGGAGTGAGTTTTGGGGAAGGGGGAAAAGGAATATGTCAGGTGGACTAAGGGTGCTGACAAAATTCATGCCTGGGTCATATTGGGCTCAGGAACAAAAATGGGAATAAGTTTGTGTGTGACATGAAGGAGAATTGGACATACTGTGTAATTAAAGTTCCAGAGAAAACAAGAAAAAAATGGATTTCTAAACACTTACAGAATGTCTTGTAATTTAGGCTCATATTCCCAACACATTTGGCAGAGTTTCCAAAAGAAAGACAAATCTAAAAGATATACAAAATCAGGGAAGAAAATTTCATGTTCAAAGAGATATTTTAAAATATGGTTGATCTTAAAATGTGAAAGGCACATTGAACTGAATTTGACCTTCTTGGCAATTTGTAATAAGAGATGAATACTTTTGTAGAGATAGAACTGTTTATCTAAATTAAATAATAAATATTATTCTTCCTGAAATCTGCCTTATCCTAGGTCTTCAGTTTTCTACAATGAAGGATGTCTTCAGATATTTTTATCCAAAGCCTTTTCTTCATTCTTTTGAATACTCATTTTATTCTTCATTCTGTAAGGAAAATTAATGGGATGGGATAGATTCACTTTGTAAAACAGTTCAATCACAGTTGGATATGTGTATGTGTACTCTCTCCTCATAATAATCTTTATGACTTGTATATATTTACCTCATAATTCACTGAATGTATTAACATAATGTTTATTTTCTTGATGTATCTATTTTATTTTTTGATTATAAAAAAGTCCCAAAAGATAAAATTAAATCTGTGTTTGTTTATAAAAAACAATTCTATGCAATGCTTAGTCTTCCCATTAGCAACATTTATTGTACTGAAATTGATGAATCTCATGTTATGGCTCATTAGTAAGCTTAGGCTGAGTTGCAAGTTTTTGGAAATACTCCAAAAGACATTCAATATAAACATCTATGTGTTTTACAGCACTTGTTCTAGTAGGCCTGGGGATATAATCAATAATTCTGGTCTTACTTAAGAAGGCTTTGAAACTTGGCAAATCATTTGAACCCTATATACATGAGAAGTGTAAAAGTAAACCCAGAACACAGCACTTGTGGCATATCATATGGTAAAGAATGGTGTTCCTAGGAGTCTTACAACCCATTCCTATCAGCTCACAGTCCAAATTTTAGTGCTGACTTTTAGAAGAAGCCTAATGGTGAATTTTAGACAAAATTTCAAAGGGACAGGTAAGCAGAAAGTGTCATCCTCAACCAAGTTCTAGGCTGTCTGCTTGCCTTTTCAGTCAACTTGTCCAACAGGTTGCTGTGGTCGAGTATGTTGGATGCTCTTGATGAAAGAGGTGCTGCTTAAAGTCAAATACCTCTTCAGTGTAAGAACTAAGATATGAATGCAGGCCTCCAGTCTCCAATTCTGTAGCCAAAATATATACTAAAGGTCTTAAATAACTAATACTTTGCAAGAGAGATAAAGAAATTTGGGTTTGATTCAACAATCAAGAAAGTACTCGAGTCAGGTTCTGTTTTAAAAGTGTAACTCCTTTTGACGTCAATAGAAACAAGACTTTATATTGAATTCAGGGTAGGGCTGTAAATGGGCATTCCTCTTGCCTAATCATATTTCTTACTAATCTCTTAATATTTATAGATAGAATGCCAAAAAAAATCTTAAGTGTGTGCTAATCAGTTCCTAAAAGGATTAGGCCTTAATTTTAAGTATTAAGCCTTTGCTTATCTTGTCAAAACCTTCAGTTTTGTTGGAATTCTAATTACTAACCTATTCTCCTGTGCAGATGGTCACGGGAAGGAAGTTCTTCCTCCCTTGACCAAAGTAATTTATTAGCTTGTTGACAGATTACACAAGGCTGGGCTCTCTGCTTATCACAATTAATGTCTCAAATATGCCTGAGGAGTATGTATTTTGTACTTGTAAGGTCATCCTGTTTCCACAAGCTCTAGCCTGTTTGTTTGAACAAGGGCAAGAACATGCACATAGATCATTCAGTAAACTTAATTGTTAAAGGTATGGTGGCTAAAAAAGACAAACACTATCTACACAGTCCCTGAGGAAAAGGTCATAAAATTCCTAGCATGTCTTCATATTCTAATACCAACACAAATTTTATTTAAAAAAAAAACTATTTGTTTGTTGGCTTTAGTTTTACACATATGTAAGCAGTTTAGTTTACCTCATTATTTTGTGTCTGGATCATAATAGAGTTAATTCATGCAAACTGGTTTGTTGGAATTAACAAGTACAACAATATCTGAGATGATCACATCTACTATTCATGAAATGTCTCTAAATTTTCTCAAAAATTACATACATTTTAGTGCAAGTGTAATGGATGGTTTCTTAAGTTTGCTATCTACTAGAAAAGGAATACCTACTTTTATATGTTCCAGATCAATTAACATTCTGAGGTCTGGCATATAGTTTTAAAATTTCATATTAAATGTTCAGTCTAATCATACCTCTTCACGTAAAGTTAAAAAAATTAAAAGTATAAAGAGTGAAGAATTCCATCTTATTGTCAAATGGATTCAGATAAAAACTTAATTATTAGCTAATGTGGCTCTAAAGGACAATTAATTAATCTATCAATGACTGTGTCAACAACTCAAAAATATTAGAGTTGTGAAGATAACATAAACAAATAGAAAAAAATTTTATACTGAGGAAAAATTTCATGATAAAAGGTACTTATCACTGTTTTTTCTTTTTTTTTGGTCAGAATAAAAAAAATTACAATTCACTGTTAGCCAGAGCTTATTGAAAAATGGCGAGTAATGACTTGCCAGTGATTGAGGTAGTAACAAGGAAGTCCCGCTCTTTTTGGTCAACACATTGCCTGCTTTCAAAGGACTATTTGGTCTACAAGGCACTCAGGAGACTGACTTAGTGACCAGAGTAAAATCATTTCTTATGGTTCTGCCTTGGGATTCATCCTGAGTAAGCACATTCCAGGGACTCATGTCACTTGGTTTTCCTTTCTTTCACTTCCTGTATTTTTTCATATTTATCAAGAACAAGTTTATTGTAGCTCAATATCGTAAAATGATTTCATCTCATTGCTATGAAGAATGCTATTATGTCATTAAGTTTTTTAAATACTATTTTACCTTTTAATATCAAAATTTTTGAATTTATTCATTTTTCACTTTTTTGTTTTATATTTTTGCTTTAAATCTTCTTATATTTGGAAAACTTATATTTTTTTACTTTATCTTCTTATATTTATTCTGTATTTATTACGTTTATTCAAGTACTTCTTTGTCCACTACCTTATTATTTACCTTTATTTTTACATTTTACTGTACTTTATTATACTTACCTTCTTTGATTATTTAAATTTCTAGTTTAATTTTTAAATTTTTATCTTACTTAATTTTGTTGCCTCTTTTTATAATGGCCATATAACAGTGTAGCAACAAAGAAAGTAGTCCAGAGCACTTGTTTATTCATTGGAAAAAAATGTTACATGACTATTATGTACCAGGCACAATATTTGTGAGGAATATTAGTTATTGAAGAACCATTTGGGGTTTATATTTTTATAATAATAACATGGAATTGATGCAGTTCTTCTCAACCACTTCTTTGGGATTGAGTTCCCCCATAATACCAAGTAAGTGATTACTCTCAGAACCACCCAAATGAAGGTGATGCACATAGAGCTTTTTGATGTGCACGCCCATGATTCCCTCCTGACAAGAGAACAGATTCAGGAGCGCCCATACAGGGCCATAGATAAGTCTGTTAATAATCAACATGCATTTCCCAACTTGTATTTTCATGAGGACTCCCATGACACATCTCTCTCAGGAGGGTTCTGCTTGGAAGTAGTTCCTCTGAGTAACTCCTTATTTATGTGCATTGTGAATGACAAAGCTGACAATTTGGCTGTTGGAATAACCACAGTGAGATTTGTGGCTTCTTACAATTTTGCAATAAGGAATTTATAGGGTAAACTCTTAGTGTACTAAAATTCACCTTTGGCTGCCTCTTTCTTTTTCTTATCCTTGTATTCAATTTGTGCTAACTTCTTTACTAATCAGAATCCTTTATTTTGTTTTTTTCTCTTTTATGCATTTTGAAAATGCTTTAAATTAGTTTTAAGAGCAAGATAGAGGCTCTTTTTTTCTCATACTATAAAAAGATTTTAACAGATTGAGTATTTTTGAGCAGAAACTATGCTCCATCTGCCTCTACTGGCACTGAGTAGTACACTACCTGTCACCAAAAAAGTGTGAATTCTAATTTAATTGATTCCAGAGCGATTCTTCAGTTTTATTGTCACATAGAAACCAAGTGTTTAGGATTCATATACACCCTCATTTCTGATCAAAATCAAATCATGCAATGAACATTATTTCTAAGGATCATCTTTATTGAGCTGGTATTTTCAAGGCAGTAGCTTAAAACTGCCTGTGGCTCCTTTTCCTCTACCTCCTTCAATAGCTAAAGGTTGGTTATGACAAGGCATTTCACCCAAAGCATCATCTTTCCCAAATCAATTGACATTCATAGACTTCTTGCCCACTTATTATTGTGAGGTTTCCCTTACAACTTACTCTGTTATCTTGGAAAAAATGTTAAGTATCTTTCCTAAGACTGAACTGAACATTTCTTAGATATAAGTGTAATGAGGAGCTGACTGTTGTAAAGTTATAGGGAGGGATGAGAAGAGGATGTTTTCAGGTAAATCACCATCAAACTCCTTGAGCATAAATGAATTTTATCTATTCTTATGGAGTAAAAGTATTTCTTTATTATCCTGTATATCCCTAAATGTAATGCTATATTAGAGGAAAAATTAGATTAGAACTAAAGCCACATTTTTCAGGAAAACGTCTAGAGTATAACCTCGTGTTGTCTCTCATTTATATAGTTCCCTGTATAAGATACGAATAAGGATATAGGAAAATTGTTTATATTTGCTTAGTACAATGAAAGAATTCCTTGCTTCTTCCTTTCACAGCAAAATGAAGACTGCCATTGAGGGCACAAGCTGGAGAATTTTTCAGAATGAGCAAATTGACACTTCTCTTCTTATACGAAGAGTGATACATACATCTATATTCTTCAGAATGCCTCTTAAATTTAAGTTTGAAATTTGAGAATTTTTTTAATACAAAAGTAAAATTCCTATTGTTAAAGGTGTCTCTGTTTACACGTTTGGTTTAGGTTAATGTTGTGTTTCCCAATGTGACAAATCTTTAAAAAGTTAATATAATGTTAATATTTTTTGCTAAGAATTCATCCAGAAGGGTCAACTCTTTATTATAATGGACTGTTTGTCACCTATTCTAAGGCATTATAGTATTTATTATTTTGATAATTTTTGAAATATAAATGTTAGTTTCTAAAGTAATGGTTCTCAACCCAGAGATTTATTGATTTCTTTAATCTCTGCTGTAGACTTTGTTTTCTTTCTTTTTTTCAAGTTTAATTTAAATTCATATTAGGAAACAAATATCTCTCTTCTATGATAAGCTTATGGTTTGCAATCTAATCATACTATATTTGACTTATTATAGGAAAATGTTTATTGTAGCTATAGCGCCCATAAAATGGTACTACTATAGCTTTTACTTGTGTAGTAATGTAGAATGTTTATGAACCGTGCAAGTTTGACAATGAAGAAATTAGTTGGCAATATTCAAGTAGTCATTTTTTTTCAGGATATATATTATTTTCTCTTAGATTATTTATTATTATGATATACATACAGGTATTATATTTCCTTAACTGTTTTGATTTGATTTTTTCTTTTAATATAAAAAGGAGAATATTTCTTGCCTTTGTTTTTACACAATCACTCTCTTTTTATCTTTCTAGCAAAAAAATAAGTAAACATAGTCAAGTGGTAAAAAAAAATTGACTAGATATATCAACTATTAACCAATCACAACAGTGACTTCAGAAAAAATTTCACTTTACTTCCTCTTAAAGAATACAATGATTCTGAGCATTTGAAATGGAAAAAAAAAAGTCATCTGGCTAATCCAATTCATTCACGTACTGGCAACAAACATAGACCAGTTAAATTAATTGATTGGTATAATTGATCAGTTAGTGGAAACTGGGAGAACTTTCCCTTGTTCCAAGAAGAGTAATTTAATGTGCCTGTGCCACCATTTTCCTTTCTCATTTCTGTTAGACATTACTATCTATTATAGATCTCTTTCCTTTTGGATTCAAACACAACTTGAGCTTCTTTTTCAATAGAATTTCCCACTACAATTGAAGTAGTTGCACAGCTTGAAATTTATTTACTATTCCTTTTTGATGGAAGGAAGAGGTTCTATTTCACACACGCCTATCAAGTTCAATATTACAGGGTGTTCTATATAGGCAAAGATGAATAAAATAAGCTTATAATTTACTGGGAGAAATATACATATACAAATAAATCATAATGAGATTTCTGCTTTGGGCTAGGATGGAGTAAGAGAAACAGGATTTACTGGCAAGCCTGAAACAACCAAAAGAATAGCCAAATTATATAAAGAAATGGGGGTCAATGTATTGGATCTCAAGCCTCAGGCCGAGGGAATAGCCACCTTAAAGGACTAGAGGAGACAGTGTCTGGGGCTCATAAAGGACCAGCTGTTGTGTTAGTTCCTAACATCTAGAGCAGAAAACTTCATGATTCACAGAATATCAGCTATAGTACTAAGAAGAATTTGCTTTAGCAGTGGGAAAAATTAACCCTGACTAAAGGCTATGCTGGTCTTTTTAAATGAAGCGTAAGACAGAGACTCCAAAGGATTGAACTCTTTTCAAGTAACTTAAACACACTATAGAATAAAGTTCAAGAATTTTTTAGGAGTAAAAAATATCCAGACTCAAAGGAGATAAAATTCACAATTCACAATGTGAATTAAATTAAATTAAATTATGTGGCATGCAAAGAAGCAAGGAAATACAAGCTATAATGTGGAAAAAATTAGATCAATTAAAACTGATCAAGAAAAGAGATAGGTGGTAGAATTAATAGACAATAAAATGCAACAGTTATTACAAACTCATTCCATATGTTCAAGAAGCTAGAGAAAATATTGAACATGTCAAGTACAGATATGGAAGAGGTAAAAATAAAGACTCAAGTCTAAAAGAGAAAAAATATGCAATGTCTAAGGTGAAAAATACAACGAGTGAAATGAATAGCATTTTGCAGAAGAAAAGTTCAGTAAACTTAAAGACATAACAATAGAAACTATTTAAAAGGGAATACAGAAAGAAAAAGAGTTTTAAAAATGAACAGAAAATGAGTGAACTATGGAACAACATAATTCAGCCACAGGTATGTGTAATTAGAGTCATAAAACGACAGGGTAGGGTGAAGCAATAGAAAAAAACATTTGAAGAAATATTGGCAGAACATTTTCCAAACTTGACAAAAAATATGCACTCACAGATGCAAAAGCTCAAAGGAAGCACAAACACAAGAAACATGAAGAAAACTACACCGAGACACATCATAATCAAATTGCTTAAAACCAATGATAAAGAGAATGTCTTAAAAGGAGCTGGAGAAAAAGATTCATTACATAAAGAATAATGAAGATAAGTATGATATCAGATTTTTCATTAAACAATGAATATTTGATGAGAGTGGATCAACATCTTTAAGGTACTGATATTTAAAAAAATCAGCCCAAAATTATTTATCCAGAAGAAATACATTTCATAAATAAAGACAAAAGAAGAAAAAGACTGTTTCAGACATACAAAAGCTAAGAGAATTCATAATCAGGGCATTTTCACTACAAGAAACGTTAGAGAGTCCTCAAAGTAGAAGGAAAATGATACTAAATGGAGATCTGGAACTACATAAAAAATGAAGAACATCAGAAGTGGTAAATACATGGGTCAATATAAAAAGATAAATATAAAGACTATTTAAGTCTTTTTAACAGATAGCTGAGTGTTTAAAACAAAATTTAATAATAATGTGTTGTGCTATTTATAACATGTTGAAGTAAAATATGTGAATAAAATAACCCAAAAACCATGGGGGTCAAATGGGAGTATGCTGTTTTAAATTTCTTATGCTGAAGATAAACTAGTATAGCATTACATGAAGGTAGAGGGTGGTAAGTTAACAATGTATACTATAAAAGTTAAGCCACCACCAAAATAACACCCTAGACACCTATATTAATAAAAGCAACATAAATAAAACTAAATAAAAATAAAATTAGGTAAATAAAAAAGAAAGTGAAAAAAGACGGAAGGGAGTAAAAAAGCAGGACAAAGAGGAAACAAATAACAAATGGTAGATTTAAATCTATTTATTAGATATAAATATTTATGTTATATGATTGGGTACACAGATATTTATAAAGGTCAGGTTTTTATTCTAGAAGATTATCCTTTATCACAATAAATTGCCCTTCTTTTTCTCCTGCCTTTTTAAATGTTACCATAATTTTGTTTTTTTTATTATTTTTTAAATTTTTCCAGTATATATTTTCTTACCCTCTATATTCAGGGTTTTTCAGAATGTCATATTCACTGCATACTGATGAATTTTGTTTTATAATCTGAGCTTTTGTAAATGGTAGATTGGTTTTAAAGTTATCATCATCTGCAACATTGTACATATTTTTTGTGTTTTCTTCTGAACATTCCACATATGATATAGGTTTTCTCTTTTTTTTCTAAAAATTTGGAAGTTCTGAGATTTTTCTCTCAAGATTATGCTATTAATCTAGTTAAATCTAGTTAATTTTAAACAGTATTTATTCACTCTAAATATGAGCACTGATAATAATTAATAAGAATTTTTTGGCACATTTGTTTCTCCGTTTTTTTGATGAGTTGAGTTTTTATTAATTTTTTCAGCATCTCTACCTTTATGCCTGTAAAATATGTATATGATATATAGCTTTAAATTATATCTTTGAATGCTGTTTATAAGATTTATGATAAGAAGTGTGTTTATGTGCCCCATTATTTATTCTCTTCTATAGCCATTATTCCTAAATGTTTCCTTTATTAATTCTACTGTTAAGTACACACTCAATTCTTGCCACCATTTCTTTTGCTGTAGTTAATCCATTTATTTTTTTGTTTGTTATATTTTTTATTAGTAATATTTTCAATAAAGGCTCATGAGAAATGTGTTCCCTCCTATAACTCAAAGTTTTAAAAAAGCCAACTACCAGTCATAGTGAAAAGTGGATTAAAGACTTGAATACATATTTCTCTAAAGAAGACATGAAAATGGCCAACAGATATATGAAAAAATGCTCAACATAATTAGCTCAACTGATAATCAGGGAAATGAAAGTCAAAACCACAATGTGATACCACCTTGCACCTGTTAGAATGGCTATTATCAAAAAAATGGTAGACAAGTGTTGGTCAGGATGTGAAAAAATTGGAACACTTGCACACTGTTAGTGGGGATGCAAAATGGTACAGCTGACATGAAAAACAGTATGGAGCTTCCTAAAAAAATAGAACTACAATGTGAGTCAGCAATCCCACTTTTGGGTATTTATTCAAAATAATTGAAATCAGGATTTTGAAAAGATATTGGCACTACCATGTTTTTGGAAGCACTATCCACAATAGCCAAGATGTGGAAACAACCTAAATGCCCATAAATGAATTAGTGGATTTAAAAAATATGGTATATACATATAAAGGAATACTATTTAGCCTTAAAAAAGGAAATTCTTCAATATGCAACAACATGGATGAACTTTGAAGGCATTATGCTAGGTGAGATTAGTCAGCCACAGATAGACAAATACTGCATGATTTCACTTATATGCAATATAAATAGTTAAATTAATAGAATGAAAGAGAGAAATGGTGGTTACAAGGGACTGGGAAGAGAGGAGTTACTAACCAGTGAGCATAAAGTTTCAGTCAAGCACGATGAATATGTTCTAGAGATCTGCTGCACAAAATTGTGCCTATTCAACAAAATTGGACACTTAAAAATTGTTAAGAGGGTAGATATCATGTTAAGTGTTGTTATCACAATAAAATCTAAAAAAGAAAACAATTAAAATTCTTATTTCACTTTTCTGAAAACAGAATCAGACCATGGACTCTTCTTGAAGAGCTCATAGTCTAAACATCCATTCCCCTTCCCTGCTACATATTATAAATCCATTGAATAGGAAATAAGAAGTGGGTTTTTTTTTATCACACTCACTGATTTGTTTTAGAATTTTTTACCAACTTCCTCTGTCCCCTCTGTCTTCCCTACTCTATTCTGCAGTCACATTGGTGTGCTTTCGCACCTTCAAGCGCTCCAAATTCTCTTCTTACTTAGCACCTTCTCAATTGCTATTACTTCATTGCAGAGCAGCTATGCTAACGCCCTATCCCTTAGCATAATCCTAGAAAGGGAGAAAGTTGTGATACAGATGCAAAGAGGCGTAACTAAAGAGTGAAGTCAGGAAGAAGCAGAAGATACAGTCTCTCATGGAGGAAGAGATGCTGTTGTCATTTTAACTAAGGAGATAAGGAGAAATAGAAGAGGAAACAACATTTGTAATTTTTTTGTGAAAATATAAGGACATCGCCATCCGATGACTTCAGTTTTTTTTATACCAAGTTAGAAATAAGCATATCTTCATAAGTGACGGCAAAAAGAGGAATGTGGGTATCTTGATGAAAGTAGTTGGTATTGAGAAGGGGACTGTGAGGCTAATAAAGAAATTTGGGAGAATTTTCATGTGGTCTTAAATGATAAATCGAACTTGAAATTAAAGTGAAATCTTGCAAATCATTAATGTGCTTTTCTCCACAAGATTTCAGCTGATTAACACCTTGACTGCCACACACAAAAAAATCAGAAACTTCTCCTTGGGGCCACAGTGTTTTATTCCACAAATAGAATAAAACCTTCAAGTGTAAGTTAAAGGTAAACATACATAGAAAAAATGAAATTTATTGACTTCTATTCATTTAATCCATGTCTTTAGAATTAATTGTCAATATTAATCATAACAATAAGAACATCAACAAGTGAGATTTTATATTTGCTTCACATGGCCCTGGGGTCAAAACTAGAGTGAGTTAAATACAACACTCATTGCAGTTAATGTGTTAAGTGTGGGCATGGAGAATACATCCCACAGGGTTCGTTCAAGGGTGGATGATTTCTGAAATGAAAAGCTTCAATAATTTTCTTTATTTAGGTTAGAACTTATTTATTAAATAATAATATATGAGAGTAGAAGGATATGAAGTAGTTAATGGTGATGCTCAAGTTTTGGACTTGGGGGCTTGATGGTTTTTCAACTGGACCTGGGACAGGAGAGGAGTAAGAGGTCTCAGAAAGGGAGATGATGAGGCTACTTTAGACTTACATTGGAAAGGACTTCGAGCCCTTTAGGATATGTCAAATTCGTAATGTCTTTTGGGAAATGTCTTTACAAGATGAAGTTGTAAAACAACAGTATGAATATTACAGGCCAAAGCTCAGAGCCAACTCAGTTTCAATGTGTGTCGTTGACTTTTAAAAGATTGATAAACCACGTGAGTAAATCATTCCAGGAAGATTATACAGTCAGAAATTAGGAAACGGAGAAAGAAATCAAGGAAATATTAACATTCAGTCACCAAAGAATATGGACCTGCCAATATTTCTGAGAGGAAAGAGTAATGAGGAGAAGCAAAAGAAATAGGAGTCATTCTCTTAACAGACTTTTAAGTGTACAATACAGTGTTGTTATGATAGTCACAGTGTTATAAAGCAGATCTCTAGAACATATTGAGATCTTCTGTCTGAAACTTTATACCTATTGATTAGTAATTCCTCATTTTTTGCTCAAGAAATATAGATTGAAAATTTCCTTTCGTATTTGTTCATTAGGAAGTGGTTACTGATCTTAACAGAGGCTATTTCGGGCAGGTGGGGTAAAAAACAAATTGAAGAGGGTTGCACAGTGGATAAACCATTTTCAAAGTCTAGAGATTGGAAGGGACAATTTCATAAAGTTTGGTTGAAAAAGAAAAGGGATATAGTGGGATTATACTTGAAGGATCAATGGAGATATTTCATTTCTTTTTTGCTGTTTTTGCTCTGTTTAATTTTTTTTCGGCAGGAGTGAATATTTAAGAAATATTGGTGTTCATATGTTAAGCTAAAATATCCTTGGAGGTACAATAGAGAGGAGGACAGAAGGAGCAATGACCCAGATTAAACAGGAGCATATAGGACAAAAAGTGTCAGTGGATGACTTTGCATTGAGCTACAAAATGAATACAATCTTTTAAACTGAAAGATTAGAAGTTGGCATGGATGTTTTTCTGGGGGGGGGTTTGAAGGAGAGGTAGGAAATTTAAAAGAAAATTTGTTTTCAAAAATTTTCTCAGTGAAATCTTAGACAAAGTCATCTTTTGAGAATAACTAGAATGAAAGTTAGCTTTGTTCAGTTTGTAGATTTTTTTCTGAGAGGGAAGGGAGAAAATGAAAAAACATATATGTGATTTCCCACATTTTCTCAATGAATTCTTAGAACAGCTCATCTTCTGAGAATAACCAGAATGAAAGTTAGTTTTGGAGCAATCACTTCACTGAAGGGAGAAAGAACCTAATAAATATCAGAAAAGGACAAAAGACTGGTGTTAATGGTGCTGAGTCCTACTGAGGTTGGAGACCATGTATCTGAGTTGGCAACAATCTGGAGAGTTGTGTGAATATTTTCTAGAGGATCTCAAAACTTCAGGTGGAAGGGTATAGAGGGTAAATTATAGCATTGCATTTTTATATATGAAGCTGGACAGTATATCCTGAAAGGAGATGGTACAGGCTTTTAATGCAGTGTTGAATACAATAAGGAACCAACATAAAAACATACAACAGAAACCATCATTGATCAAAGGTTATACAAATAGTAGTTCCAAGATATGATTATTTTAGGGGACCTCAAAGTAATACTATAAACAAGTTGATGTAGGAATTTTTAAACAGAAAACTACATTCCTGAATTTCAACTCATATCAATCAGTTTAAATGTAGCCATCATAAATCATTTCATCCTAAAATTAAGTTTTCAGCAATCAAAATGGCATATTCCATTACAATACATATTTCACTAGGATCAAATTAAATGTCCTAAAATGTAATAGCACCACCTTAACTGCACAAACTATTTTTGAATATCTGTTTTATTTAGGCATGTTTTACTTTTACTGTAGATTTTTCTCTGGATTATTAATTTAACTGCATCATATACACAGAGCTTGAGTGATATCCATTAGATATTTGCATTTGTTTACTTATGCTAATATGAGACACCCATCTCTCTGTCTTTCCTGCCACTCCCATAAATATCAAAGACCAAACTAGAGAGTTCTCCATGGTGGGTCCTGGAATGAGCCACACTTCTCCCTTCCACTCCCACACTGACAGCCTCATGTGACAATCTGCAGTTCAATCTATCATAGCTGCCTCTCTTTCTCTCTCTCTCTCTCTCCCCATATATATATTTATGTGTGTGCATATAATATAGATTTAAATAAACATATACATACATGATTTTACTTACAACAGGGCCTAAAACAGTCACAATATGGTGCCAACTGAATTTAGAGGGATTTCTAAGCTAATGCAGACAATTTAGTGATTCTAAGAAAAAATACACTGGAAAAAATTCCAATAGCTTGTTAATCATTGGCTTGTTAATAAGAGGTACCACTAGAAATTGTTATTTCCATACACCCATGTTTGTGGCCTTACAAAGACATTCCTGCTCATAGGATACATTTCTCAGGGTGAATTTGAAATCTAAGTAACATATATATTAGAACATACATCAACAAATGCTGAGCATGAGTTTGAATAATTTTATAAGTATTATTGCATACATTCAAATTCTTAAACTAAAAAGAAGAAAACTTTTTTTAAGCAGGCCATTTTTTATATTTATCATACAATTTCCTTTACTGAAGCTATATAATTTCTCTCTGAAAACCATTCTTTTAAGTCAATGAATGTTTCTTAGCTGTATGGGATAAAGGAAAAATGATTTTTCCACAGATGCATAGATTGTAACCATATGCACCCAATAGTTCAATTTCTACTATGAGTTATATAATATAAAAATAAATGATAAAACTTCCTCATGGAAAGCCGACATTATGGAGAAATGAGTGATATAGTAAAAATAACCAGAGTGTTGTCTGTTAAATTTAACTGGGGAGTATTTTCACTGCAATTTCCAGAATAATACTGGTTAATATGTATTAAACAAAATATAGGAAAATTTAAATATGTTGAATAAGGTCAATAACTAAAAATGTGTGCTATTTGCATTTTATACACTTTTTGTTTGTTTGTTTTTTATTTTGTTTTGTGGTATAAGCATTATTTTAAAAGACATGATGTGGGAACCATGACTGATTAATTAGCATCAATTAATGAGATTTGTGACCCAGAGTAAACTTTTACTGCTCTCCTTTCTCCTCAGCCATTCATTTAAGTAGTTTCACATATTGAGATTTCCCATAAGATACTGGACACTGTAGAAAGGAGCATCCTTTCCCAAATTCTGGTTTTCTTGAGAAGGGATTTTCCCCGAGCATACCACTGGCTCTGCCATACCCCGACTTCTAAGCTGGAATTATTTAGTTAATCAAAGTTAATTGATTGATGGGTGCCAGAATTGGTGTACAGTCGTCAGTGAGATGGAGTTATAAGCTCTTAAAAGTCCGTAGTATGGGATATGATAACTTTACTACTTCTTTCTCTGTTGAGCCTAATGATCCAAATAAGTGTGTTGAATCTGAAGACTTAAAATTTACTGTGTTTGGCTATCTTAAGTTTCAATATAGGGATAGTCTTTTTGGCTGAGTTATTTGGCTGTCATAACAAGCTATGAACCTCATTTTATCTGTAACAATGAGATAATAATGGCTTCTATATTTGTTTTATTTCTTAAATTGATCAGAATCTTGTCTGAGAATTAGGTTGATGGCTACCTCTGAGACCCCAGTTGATTATCTGTAAGGGCTTTCTCCTCTACATTAGGAGAATAAAATTTACTACCAATGAGTGATTGACTATTAGGTGTCATGTTCTATTTTATGTGATTTTCATACAACATCTCTATAATTTGATGTGGATGTTACTTTTATGCTTATTTTACTGATAAGGAAACTGAGACACAAAAATGCTACTTACTTGCAAAAGGACACAGCTAATAAGTGGCAAAGTCTGACTCAAATTCAGTTTTGTCTGAATTTAAAGACAATTCCTTTTTAGAAAAATCTTTATATGACATTTAACACGAAATATATGACATAACATGGTATGACTAAATTAACAATTAATATTTGTATTAAGTGAAAAAATACAAAATTTAGAAAAACAAAATAAACATAGGTGCCCATAATTTAATCATCCTCTACCTGACCGTCCCCTGCTTTCAGTCTGTCATTCCTGATCGACTTAATGCTCCCACCTGTGTTCCTCTTGCTTTTATAAGCACTCATTTGTACACATGCAGATGATTTGGAAATTTTTATTTGTATATTTATAATCATAATGTACAAACTACTATAAAACACCTAGTTTTTCACATAACTATATATCATACATCAAATTCTAATTTAAAGTTAATTTACATATATTTATTATTTTACATGAATTAGATTATATCATACGTGGTTGAATATTGTTTAGTTTTACTTTTCTCTTTAATTTATTTCCCTGTACCCCCTCTTCTTTCTGTGCCACTGCATTCAGCAACCTCACCGCATACAGACGTAACTAAGTAAAGACTGGGTGTACTTTTCTACATGCTTATATACTTATATAAAATATGTAGATTTATAACTTGAGTTTAGTAAATCAGCTTGTAAAAATTCAACTTTACAAAGGGTTTCATTTACTATTTCTATTTTGTCTTGCAAAGCATTTCTTACTATTTAAAAGGATTCTTAAGGATTTCCTTTGCTGCAGGAACAGATGGGCAATATCATATGAGAGCCACCCACGTCAAAGTTTTATAGTTAATGCATTTTATGGCAAGTTTTCCATTTGCGGGCTCACAGTTTGTAAATTCATACCACTAAAATTATTGTGCAACATGCATCCCGTGATGTCATTTCTTTTGTTGATTATGACATTGTAGGAGCAGAAAGGAGGTGATCTCTTTCCTCTCCGTCATAAGGGTCATCCCTTATGACCAGCATCCCTGTAACAAAAGACACGTTAAAAAGAACAAAGTATAACGAATTTATTTATTTATAGTTTTCTGTAACATGGGAGCCTCAAGAATGAAGGCCCAAAAATACAAAGGAAGCTGTCTGATTTTATGCTTTTAGGTTCAGTGAGGCAGGGACAGCCTTGTACAAATGTAATTGGACAAAAAATGTTATGAGCTGGTAGTAACAGATGGAGTGAGGAAATCTAGCAGGGCCTGTCCAGATTCTTCTCGGCCTCTCTGTGCACCATTCCTTTCTCTTCTGTATGGGGTAGGGCCCCTCTGGAACGAAGGTCTTAATTTCTTTATGGCCAGCTGTTACACAGAAAGTTGGGGGAATGTTAGAGTAATATTTTCAGGTTTTATGGCTGGCTTTGGGGAGAGGGGGTTCTAGTTTCTATGACTTGCCTTGGGAGAGAATGAGGGAGGAGTGACAGGAAGGCAAGAGAAGGTCAGAAAGAAACTTTTGGTTGTCGGGCTGCTTCTGAGGTTTTTATTTTGGGTATTTATTTTTATTTGATATTTTATTTTCTGAGGCACAGTACTATCATTTACATTCTTTTCATGGGCTTCTTTAGCCTTTACACTTCTTTTTTTCATTAACTATTAAATTATATAAACTGTTTATACATATATATACACATATTTTGCTTATGATTCTGACTTAAAATGCGTACTAGTTACAAAACAATTTCAAGACAATAATTAGATAGCTAAATAGGAGAATGATTAACTATGCAATTTATAGGACTATTTATGTTTTCTCTTTTGTTTCATTTTTTTAAACTGTATTTTTCTAGCAATTCATCCATTTCAAATGGCATATAGTTGTTTATAACATTCTCTCATTATCTTTTGAATACCCAAATAATATTGATATTGGTTATTTGTAATTTGCATCTACTGTTCTAAAAAGTTTCTCTGTAAGTATTGCCACAGTTCTATTAATTTTATTACTATGTTCTAAGAAACAGCTTTTGTTCACTTTATTTTCTTTGTTTTATTTTCTATGTATTTAATTCCTGCTCTTTCTAAACATTTTTCCATTGTATTTTATTGTCCTTTCTATAATATATTCAGATATATGCTTACTACATTGGTGCTAGCCTTTCTTTCTTTCTAGAATGTGTATTTGAAACTGTAAGTGCACCTCCAAGTACTGTTTGAATACATTGACCATGCCTTGGTATGTACAATTTTATTGTCATTTATTTCAAAATTTTTTCAGTTTCTATTAAGGTGTCTTTTCTGATATGTGGGATATTTAGAAAACTACTTTTCACATTCATGAAATAAGTGCATTTTCTAATAACATTTTTCTTATGATTTCAAATATTGAAGTATAGTCAGAAAGAATATATTTCAATCTTTTGCTATTTTTAAAGATGTTCTTTATTGTGCACCATGTAGTCATTTTTTGGTAATTTTTGCAAATATTTTTTACATGTGTGCCTAAAAATAATACTACACTATAGTTTTGGTGAGTAACATTCTACATACATATATGTAGAAATGTGTTATGCAGGCCAGGTGCAGTGGCTCATGCCTGTAATATCAGCACTTTGAAAGGCTGAGGCTGAAGGATTGCTTAAGGCCAGGAATTTGAGCGCAGCCTGGGTAAAGGAGCAATACTCCATCTCAAAAACAGTAAAAAAATAAAAAATAAAAAATAAAAAGAACAGTTAAGAGAGAAGCCCCCAAGGCTCCAGTCTCCTAGATGAGCTCTTACTATCTTGGCTACAGGAGAACCTCGGACCCATGCAGATCTCAGGCTTAACAAAGGGAGCTGCTTGGAGGTTGCACAGAGACATTGTTCCAGAAAGGAAACTCACATGAAATCCCATGGGCAACCAAGCCTAAAGCAGCTTGAGCTGGGTGCCATTCTGAGAACCTGGGTACTGGGGAACTGTGGGCTTGCCTACAGCCACTGTGCATCACCAATGAGGTATAGAGGAGCCCAGGTCCTCTCATGCCCCCCTGGGAATGTCTTCACCACCTTGCTGTGGCCTGCTGTTGAGACTGAGGGTTAAGTGGACAGTATTTTCTACAGTTTCTTGCCCATGCTGCTTTCCTGGGTGCAGCCCCAGCCTTTGTGGTTGCAGGTCCAAGACAGCATTTTGTGAGTTTGACACTGGGTGGTGCCCTGCCCTCAGGATGAGTTTGGGCTTAATGTGGCTGCAGCTAGGAAGGGGCAGGGAAACCAGGCTAGGAAGGAATAGGGAAACAGGGCTTTCCAGCACACATCTGGGATGGTGCCCAAGATTCTGCAGCTGGCCGCTGTGGGACTGAGCCTCAAGCAAACTGTGCCCCCCACAGTTTCCTGCCCTTGCAGCCTGCTTGAGAAGGGCCCCTGCCCTGTCTGGTTGCAGACCCAGAGCTCTATTTTGGAAGTTTGAAGCCAGGCAGCACCACTCCTTTGGGCTGAATTCAGGCTGATGCAGTGTTGTCCAGGTAAGGAGGAACAGGGGAGCCCAACTTCTCCTACACATGCCTAAGACAATTCCCACCCCCTTGCTATAGGCTGCAGTGAGTTTGAGATGTAAGCGGATGGCACTCCCCCTAGCATCCTGCCCATGCTATGTGCCTGGAAAAGGCCCCACCCTCTCTGGTCCACAGTACCATTTTGGGAGTTTACAGCTAGGCAGCCTGGGAAGAGACATGGAGACAGGGACTGGATCTGACCCCCCAACCACAGAATGCTGCAAACATACCCACCAGTTTTCCCAAGCATGAGTTTTTAGTGTACGTGAGCTGTGAGATGGCCGGTTCTAGGCTTGTAGGGTGGGTACAGCCCCAGCAGTACTCTGCTTACTGCACCTGGATTCTGCACAGAGGATGCAGCTCATTTCCCTCCCTTCATGGACAGGCAGTGTTTTTGCAGCTGTCCCGACCTGGGAACCTCAGCCTCTGGGTCTCTACATTGCTGTATCCATAGCCAATGCTGTCCAGGACCCTTTCGAACCACAGCAGCCTTGGGTGACCAGTAGGTCCCAGGGGATCTGTGGGTCTCCCAGAGCTTGGGAATTCAGGGCAGGCAGCTTCCAGCTGAAAGGAGAGTGCAGCATACCAGAGGGCCCCTTAGGAGAAAGGGGAGCAAGGTACCAGCTCCCCTCTATTTGAAGCCTTCCCTTACTTCTCTCCTTCCCAACTCACTGCTCCAGTGGCTGTCTCTGCTTGGGACTGGTAAGGGTTCCATAGGAGAAGATTAATCCATGGCACTTGGGAGTGGCTGCCCACCTCTGACAGAGCACCTATCACGCCCAGGATTCCATGGAGCTCAGAGTGCACTTCTTTCCCTCTAAAAAGCCACAGCAAGCACCTTCATGTTCCCCAAAGACTAAAGCTACTGCCTCCCCTGACAGAGGGTGGGACTAGCAGTCTTCTCTCTGAGCTGCCTGTTTCTTCTGCAAGGAGCCTACCCTACCTGGAGGCAAGTCCCTGGCACAACCACACCTACCCTGCTGGAGCATTTCAGCCACAACCCATAGCCAGTCTGATAGCCCTGCACACAACAGGCAGAGCTTCCCCCAACATCTCTGCTGCGGCTGGGTCAGGATGGGAGCTGGGAATCTGTGCACTTTTGTGCCGCTGAAAGACAAAGACTACTGTCATTTCTGAGAGAGGGAGGTGTGAGTGGCTTGTGCATCCCTCTCACAGCTGCTTACCTCTGCTAATCTCCTCAAGAGGGACCCACCCCTCCTGTCATGGGCTCACAGTGCATTCTTCAGGAGCAGGAGATCACTCCACCCTCACTATCACAGCCAGCACCCAAACTCAGGGAGGCTTGAGGGCAAGTTTGCCAACACAGTCTCAAATCTGGTCCCCACAGGATTCAAGCACATCATCCAGGGACCGGGGAACTGGGGATTATCTAAACTAGTCCACCACTGGCACTTGAACATTCTCCCAGGGGTCTGAGGTCCAACAGTATTCTTTTTACTGAACCAATTCTCAGCAACATCACAATGGATAGGTACCTGCATGAGCCAAAAGGCAGTGGAACTCTCCCTTTTTACACTAAGCATCAGAGTTCCCAGCAGAGCAGAATAGGTGAACCACAAAACTATCTGTTTTGAGCTGAGAAAAAAGGTCCCAGATGAGAAGGAACCAGCATAAGAACTCTGGCAACATGAAAAACAGGCTGTTTTGACACTCCCAAAGGATCACACTAGCTTTCCAGCAAGGGACTCCAACCAAAAGGAAATTTTTAAAATGTCAGGTATGGAATTCAGAATATGGATTACAAGTAAGCTCAACGGGGTGGATGAGAAAGTTGAACACCTACACAAAGAAACAAAAATAAAAAAATTCAGGATATGAATGAAAATTTCACTAAAGAGATAGATATTTAAATAAAAATAACATAACTTCTGGATATGATACAGACACTTAAGGAATTTCAAAATACAGTGGGAAGTCTTGACAATAGACTAAACCAAGCAGAAGAAAGAATTTCAGAACTTGAAGTCAATGCTCTCGAATTAATGCAGCCAGTCAAAAATAAAGAAAAGAGAACCAAGAGAAATGAATAAAGTTACTGAGAACAATGGGATTGTGTGAAAAGTCTAAATATTAAGAATCATAGATATTCCTGACAGAGAATAAGAAAAAGCAAAAAGCATGGAAAACCTATTTGAGGGAATAGAGGAGGAAAATTCCCTGGTCTTGCAAGAGATTTAGACATTCAGATACAAGAAGGTCATCAAACTCCTGGAAGATTCAGTGCAAATAGGACATAACCAAGGCACATAATGATCAGACTCTCCAAAGTCAAAGTGAAGGGAAAATCCTATAAGCTGTGAGATGAAAACATCAAGTTAAGTTACAAAGGAAAACCCAACAGACTAACAGAGACTTCTCAGCATAAACCTCACAAGCCAGAAGGGATTGGGGTCCCATCTTTAGTTTTCTTAAACAAAATAACTGTCAGCCAAGAATTTTGTATACTGACAAACTAAGTTTCACAGATAAAGGAGAAATGAAATCTTTCCCAGATAAGCAAACACTAAGAGAATTTGTAATGACTAGACCTGCCCTACAAGAAATGCTAAAAAATGCGCTTAAGACAAAAGGAACAGTCAACATTCACCAGTGTGAAAACACTTGAAAGTAAAAACTCACATCTCTTATTAAACAAGTAACATGAGGGAGAATACAAAGCAACTAGATAACAATCAATATAATGTCTGGAACTGTATCTTATTTATCAATATTAGTATTGAAAGTAAATCTCCCACTTAAAAGATATAGATTGGTGAAATGGATTTAAAAAAACCCAAATATATCCTGTCTTTAAGAAATCCATTTAACTCATAAAAAGTTGCATAGATATGCAAGGTAAAGGCGTGGAAAAAAATATTCCACACAAGTGGAAACCAAAAGTGAGCAGAAGTTGCTACATCAGGTAAAATAGACTTTAAATCAAGAACAATAAAAGAAGCCAAAGATGATCATTATATAATGATAAAGGGAACAATCTGAAAAGAAGATGTAACAATCCTAAATATATATGCACCTAACATGGGAGCTCCCAGATTCATAAGACAAATATTACTAGACCTAAGAAATGAAAAAAAAAAAAAAAAAACACAGTAATAGTAATAGTAGTGAAGGACTTCAACACTCCACTGGCAGAACTAGACAGATCATCGAGGCAGATATGTAATCAACAAAGAAAACTGAATTTAAACTGTACTCTAGAACAAATGGACCTAACATATTTACAGAACATTCACCAAAAACTGCGAATATATGTTGTTCTCATCACCTCATGGAACATTTTCAAAGATGGGCCATATATTAAGCCACAAAACAAGCCTCAGCAAATTTGAAAAAATAGAAATCATAGCAAGTATCTTCTCAGACCACAGGGACTAAAACTAGAAATCAATTCCAAGAGTAACTCTTAAAACTATACAAATACTTGGAAGTTAAACAACCTGCTGCCAAACAACTTTTGGGTCACCATGAAATCTAGATGGAAATAAAAAAATTTTCCAAACTGAATGCTAATGGCCACACAAGCTACCAAAATCTCTGGGATATAGCAAAAGAAATGCTAAGAGGGAAATTCATAACACTGAATGGCTACATCCAAAAGACAGAAAGATAACAAATTAACCTAATGTCACACCTCAGGGGACTAGAAAAACAAGAACCAAACCCAAAAATAGCAGAAGAAAAGAAAAACAAAGATCAGAGCAGAATTAAATGACATTGAATCCCCTCAAAATACAAAAGATCAATGAAACAAAAAGATGGTTATTTAAAAAGATAAACAAAATTGACAGCCACTAGGTAGATTAAACAAGAAGAGAGAGGATTCAAATAAACTCAATCAGAAATGAAAAAGGAGGCAATACAACTGATACCACAAAAATACAAAAGATTACCTAAGACTACCACAAAGACCTCCATGCCCACAAACTAGAACACCTGGAGGAAATGGCTAAATTTTGGAAAGACATGACCTCTCAAGCTTCAATCAGGAAGAAAGAGAAATTGTGAACACACCAATAACAATTAGCACACTTGAATCGGTAATTTTTAAAAAAATCTCCCAACAACAACAACAACATCAACAAAAAGCCAGGGACCATACAGATTCACAGCCGAATTCTACTAGACCTACAAAGAAGAACTGGTATCTATCTTCCTGAAACTGTTCAAGAAGGAGGGAATTCTCCCTAACTCAGTCTATGAAGTCAGTATCGCCCTTATTCCAAAGCCAGAAATGGACACAATAAAAAAAGAAAACTACAATATCCCTCATGAACATAGATGCAAAAATCCTCAAGAAAATACAAGCAAATCAAATCCAATAGCACATCTAAGAAATAATTCACCATGATCATATGGGTTTCATCCTAGCCATGCAAGCATGATTCAGCACACAAAAATCAATAAACAAGATTCACCGTATAAGCAGAATTAAAAACAAAAACCATACAATCATCTCAATAGATGCAGAAAAAGCATTCAATAAAACCCAGCACTACTTTATGATAAAAACCTTTAATAAACTAGGCATAGAAGGAACATACCTCAAAATAATAAAAGCCATATAGAACTAATCTACCAACAATATTATACTGAATGGGATAACGTTGAAAGCATTCCTCCTAAGAACTGGAACAAGCAAGGATTCCCTTCTATTTCACCCCTTCTGTTCAACATAGTACTGGAAGTCTATGTCAAGAGAAATATATAAAGGACATCCACATTGGAAAGAGGAAGTCAAACTATTGCTGTTTGCTGATGATATGACATTATCCCTAGAAAACCCTAAAGACTCCTCCAAAAGACTCCTCCAAATATCCAGAATTTATAAGGAACTCAAATCAGTAAGAAAAAAATAACCCCACCAAAAAGTAGACAAAAGACAGGAATAAGACATTTTTCAAAACAACATATACAAATGGCCAAAAAACATATGAAAAAATGCTCAACATCACTAACCATTAGGGAAACACAAACTAAAACTACAATGAGATACCACTTTACCCCTGTCAGATTGGGCACACACATACCATAGATACTACTCAGCCATCAAAAAGAATGAAATAATGTCTTTTATAGCAACTTGGATGGAACTGGTGGCCATTGTTCTAAGTGAAGTAACCCAGGAACAAAAAACCAAATACCACATGTTGTCACTTGTAAGTGGGAGCTAAGCAATGAGTATTCATGGCCATAAAGAGTGACTTAGTGGACAATGGAGACTCCGAAGGGGGAGGGTGGGAGGTGGGTGCAGGATGACATATTACCTATCAGGTACCATGTGCACTACTCAGGTGATAGATATATTGAAAGCCTACACCTCCCTACTATGCAATTCAACCATGTAACAAAAACCACCTGTATCCCCTAAATCTGTTTAAATTTTTAAAAAATTGCACTACAAAAAATAAATAAATAAAGCTACCGTTCTTGCTTTTGTTGTTTTTAAACAGTATTCAACTGTATAAATGACAAAAAGTCATCATCAATTTGGAGCTGAACCAATTATGTATTAAGTTAGTGTGCACTGTAGCAATGGCTTTTTTGTATATATTGTAGCTACATGTTTCTTCTTCTGTAGCTGCTGTGAGGTCTCCCAAACATTGGGTACTGAAGAATTTATCTGAATTTGTTTACCACTAGTAATAAACAGATAGCTAAAAGTGAGTACATGGTTTTGGAATACTCTGATCAGATTTCTTTGTTTATTAGTATTTTGTTAGGCATCTGCTTGAGAAAGCTTGATTAATATTACACTGTATCTGCTAATTACTAATCCCAGTTAATTTTGGAATAAATTAGAAAGATTAACAGAAGTAGAACAAGAACAAGAAGGAGGAAGAGGGGAAGAAGGAGGAACAAAAATTATCAGATGGATCTCTTTTAAGACACCATTCGCAAGAGATCCCTTCTAAGAGGAATGCAACAAGAGTAAATAGTCAGCTGAACACATTGGTACACGTGGGCAAATAATAAAATAATCAATTAAATGGTTGTATTTATTTTTAATGTCCAGAATGCATTATTCTGTGAGCTGCAGTGTTTTCCCATATAGTTCTACACCTCAGGACACAATTATACGTAGGTGTATAATAAATGCAATTGTTAAGAAATTCAAATGTGGAAAGTTTGGAAAAATAAAATAAACATATCAACTAGAACTTTTGATGATTTAGCTGATTTTACTTTTTTTATTTTCATATTTTAATGTACTTTATACATTGGCCCATTTGATAATTTTAAAGCAAAGAACAGGAAATTTAAACATTCGTAGAAAATGCCATGTTTGAGGAAGGTAGTTATGCTTTACTATGTGTTAGTTTTGATGTCCCTAATATTCTGGAGGAGGTGGCCCTGAGAGACCTTTGGTTTTAGAATGTTTTAATACCTGGAGATCAAGCATTGACCTGAGTATTCTTATGAATTTTTCTTTGGTGTTTTGTCAGATTTCTACCAAAATTATCAATGTATTTCATTATAATAAATTTTATATTTGGGATTCATTTAAGAATCCAAGTTATATGAGATGACAGCTTAAAGTAACTCTAAGTATACTCATTATGTGAACATGATAATTACACCAGATACTGAGAAAAATAGGAGCTGGGATTTTCTTCTCATTATAAATGGCATTTACTTTCATTCTAAATCATTAGAGATACTCAGTATGTGGTATTTTGGAGAGGAAAATCTATAATTAGAGAGTATTTGTTATGTGATTATTGGTCCACTTTAGAAATGATGGGTAAAAAGGAAAACATAGTAAGCACTATTAACATGCTTTATATTGTTTTAAGGCATCTGATTATCTGACTGACCTAGATATGACCCAGATATCCTTTTAGGAGAAACAAAGAGATAGATTTAGATGATTTCTAAGCTCAATACAAATTTTAACAAGGGGTCACAGTTAATCATTAAAAATAAAATCAGTCCCTTATTTGGATGCAAATTAATGCAGCTAACAAGGACACAGGAAAACATAGAACTGACACAAGGAAGCAGTTGCAATACCTAAGAAAGAAAAGAGATTTTGTGCAAATGAAACAAGAAATCAGTGTGAAAACACAATTCCTCAGGAAATTAACAGCAACATTAGCTACAGCACTGGATATTTCATAACTTTGCCATGAGGACTTGAGCCGGCTTGATCTAAATCTCAAAGGACAAGGTAACCTCAGCTGATATCTGGGCTAAATTTTGAATAATTAATTTTTTAAAACTTAAATTATCTTGTTTATTTGCTCAAAATTCTCCATGGAGATCAAATTGAGAGATGCTTAGTTGTTCAATTAGATATTATAGGATGAACCAGTTTATAAATGGGAGAAGTATTGTATAAAATGGGAACATCTGTCTTATGAGAGTTCAACAGGTCAATGACCCTTTCAGGACATGTTTATATTAAAAGTTCCTTTTGTTCTCATTCTTAAATGCCAAAAAGCATATCTCACCTAATCTCATTTCAGAGCAGGCCTGAAAAGAAGGCTATGTTCCATGCCTTATTTAAAAGTGGCTGCAATAAAGATATAAAAAGTTGAGGAGATGAACCAATTAAGTCACATTTTGTCCATTTTTTTCTAAGACTAGGCAAGAATTTGAGTGATAGAAATAAGTAATCAGGTTTCCTTTGTAAACACAGGATGATTTGTTTATAGTATATCCACATGGAGTCCACAATCTTGATTTTAGTAGTTCCACAATCTTTATGAATTAAGAAAATACAAAAACTCTAAAAAGTAAATATCCTGGCTAATGCAATTAAAATAAGAAAAGGAAGTAAAAGATATACAGATTTTGAAGAAAAAAATAAATTTGTCTTTGTTCACAGATGACAAGATTGTTTATGTAGAAAATCCAAAAGAATCAACCCCCAAACTCCTAGAACTAATAAGCAATTACAGAAAGGTTGCAGGATACAAGGTTAATACACAAAAGTTAATCACTTTCCTATATACCAGCAATGAAGAAGTGGGATTTGAAATTCAAAACATGATACCATTTACATTAGTATTCCCCCAAAGGAAACACTTAGGTATAAATTTTACTAATAAGAACAGGGTCTATATGAGGAAAACTACAAAATTCTACTGAAAATCAAAGAAGAACTAAACACATGGAGAAATATTTTGTGTTCATGGATAGGAAGAATCTATATTGTCAAGATGTCATTTCTTTTTAACTTGATCTATAGATCCAATGAAATCCCAACAAAAATCCCAGCAAGCTATTTTGTGGATATTGACAGATAGATTCTATTGGCAGACAGATTATGTGGAGAGTAAAAGACCCAGAATAGCCAACGCAACACTGAAGGAGAACAATAGAGTTACAGGATTGACACTACCCAACTTCAAGACTTGCTACAAAGCTGTTGTAATCAAGATAGTATAGTACTGGAGAAACAATAGACACATACATCAATGGAACCAAGACCAGAAATAGACCTACAGAAATGCAGTCACCTGATCTTTAATGAACAGTGAAAAGGAATGCAACAAAGCAAAGAGTTTTTTTAAACAAACAGTGCTGGAGCCATTAAATGCCCACATGCAAAAAAAATAAAATAACATAAAGAATCTAGACATAGGCCTTACATCCTTCACAAAAATTAACTCAAAATGGATCATGGACCTAATCTTAAAACTCAAAACTATAAAATTTCTAGAATACTACATAGGAGAAAACCTACAGGGCTTTGAATATGGCTAAGACTTTTTAGATACATGAAAGAAATAAGCTAAACTTCAGTAAAATTAACATTGAAAGACAATGTCAAGAGAGTGAGAAGATAAGCCACAGACCGGGAGAAAATATTTGCAAATGACATATCTGATAAAGGACTGTTATTCAAAATATACAAAGAACTTTTAAAATTCAACAATTAAACAAACAGTCCAATCAAAAAAAGGAGCCAAAGACCTTAACACACATCTCACCAAAGAATATATACAGGTGGCAAATAAACATATGAAAAGATTTTCCACATCATATGTCATCAAGGAAATTAAAATTAAAATAACAACGAGATATCACTACAGACCTATTAGAATGGCAAAAATTTAGAACACTGACAACACAAAATGCTGTTGAGGATGTAGAGCAACAAGAACTCTCGTTTATTTATGGTGAGAATGCAAAATAGTGTATCCACTTTGGAAGACAGTTTGCAGTTTCTCACAAAACAAAACATACTCTTGCCATACGATCCAGCAACTCCTCCAAACCTACCCAAAGAAATTGAAAACTTATGTCCACACAAAACCTGCACATTGATGTTTATAGCAGGTTTTTTTTCCATAATTTCCAAACCTTGGAAGCCACCAAGACATCCTTCAGTAGGCAAAAGGATAATTAAATTGTGGTGCATCCAGGCAATAGAATTTTATTCAGGGTTAAAAAGAAATGTGCTATCAAGCTATGAAACTACTTGGAGGAACTTTATCTGCTCATTACTAAGTGAAAGACACCAATCTGAAAAAACTAAATACTGTATGATTCCAATGATATGACATTCTAGAAGAGGCAAAACTATGAGAACAGTGAAAAGATTAGTGGCTTACAGGGTTTGAAGGGGTGGGGATGAATAGGCAGACCACCTAATATTTTTAGGGCAATGAAAATACCTGTGTGATGCTGTTATTATGGATACATGCCATTATTAATTTGTCCAAGCCCATAGAATTTACAACACCAAGAGTGAAGCCTGATGTAAACTATGGACTTTGGGTGACTACGATGTGTCAATGTAGATTCATTAATTGTAATAGATATACCTCTCCAGCATGGGATATTGATAATGGGGAAGACTATGCACGTGTGTAGGTAGGAAGTATATGAGAAATTTCAGTGTCTTTCTCTCAGTTTTGTTGTGAACCTAAAATTTCTCTAAAAGAAAAAGTCCTTTTAAAAAGTAAACATTCAATGTCATATTAACTTCACTGAGGGCATGGAATTTCCATATCCTTCATTGCTGTATCCCTAGTTTCTAGCAAAGTGCCTGACACAACATCGGTACACTAAGTAAACACTTAAGAATGAAGGATAAATGAATGTAAAAGGAGAAAAACAAAGCAGAGCCTCTTCCGAACCACAATATAGTTTTTTCCATACAAATAGTCAAAATCAGACATCTAGCTTCTCTTCCTAAGCCTTTTCCTCATTGAATTTGACATCTTTACTTGCTATATTATTTCTCTAAGAGTTTCTTATGTTTTTTTATATCCCTAGTTGTTAATCCCCAAGGTCATCATTCAAGATTCATATTTCCTATTCATTTATGTCAGCAATATGAAAGGTAACTTCCAAACAATTGCTTCTTAACACATACCAACGTATATGATATCACATTTATATTATGATCAGTCCAGTTCATCCAGACAAAGATGCCCTAGATCCTTTTATATTTTTAGACAGAGTATCGGAGTATAATTTTTGTTACACAACTCGCACTATATTTTTCTTCTCAATGATTTCCAGACCTTTTTATTTTACGATTCCTGTTGCTTTTAATTTAAGCAAAACAGTTTGGGTGTTAGAAAGAGGACTTCTCACTCAATATTCTTTCTTAACTGCTACATGTAACTTGATCTATCCTAACCACTGCAGCTCTGTGACATATTTATTCAATTATCAGTGGAATTCAATTATAATATTTAATGTAACCCCAGACATCTCCAGTTCTAGAGTGACTATACAACTATTTTATGTATGTGGGTGGATATGTGTGTGTGCATATATATGTGTGTGTGTATATTTATTTATTTATTCAGTAATCTAAATTTCAGTGTTTGCTTGCCTTGTTCATTGCTGCTTGATAACACAAATATAAGTCATAGTATTTTAAATCTTCAAGAGATGTGTTCATCTATTGAGGAGAAATTGAGGTACAGAGGGGCTGGGATCTTTATCTATAAATACAGTAGCTCATTCCCGGAGTCAAACTCAGTTTAACAACTGCTTGTCCAAGGCTCTTTTTGCTTCAGCTTGTAATGGCCAAGGATATATTCACCATCGATGTGAAATGGATATCAATTTAACCTAAAAATATAAAATATATTTGGAAAAAACTAAATACATTAACTAGTCTTATAAATTATTAATTTATGAGGATTATTACAAAAGAACACTTAGATTTTAAAAAGGATTTCAAATTACTTCATGCCTAAAAAAAGTTCTTTTCAGCTCTTCTATTAATCCATCCACCTTAATTTCTTTTGAACTCTGGATATTCATTCATCTTTTCATTCATAAACTCCTATGATTACAAATACAATCATGGATAAGCCTGTCTTTTGTTCCTTGAGTAGTTTTAAGCTAATGGGGTTAATGAGATATGCACATAAATAATAATGCAAGATATGCTACTTTAAATGATTAAAAATAGCACATATAAAGAGAAAATGACATTCAAAGACAATAATAAAATCATCAGGAATAGTTTTATGGAAAAGAACGCTTTTGAATTGGTCCTTGAAGGAAGAACAAAACTCAACCATCAAGCAAAGGGAAGAGAATATTGTAAGCAGAGGGACCCACTGAATAAACTCATGTTGGCAAAAATGTAAGCAGAGTGGGTAGATTGCTGGGTTTCATTTCCAGAGTTTTTGCTTCAATATGTATAGGGTGGGGCCTAAGAATTTGCATACCTAACAAGTTTCCCTTTGAATATGGTACTGTTTGTCCAAGGACTACACTTAGAGAACTACTGCTATAATAGGTTTTTGCTTGATGCCAGCTGAAGGTTAGGACTACTCTAATTGATGCTGTCTGGATCACATGCCCAGCTTGAACTAATCATTGTAGCCTGGATGTTGCAGTTGGTCAAGCCTGGATCATAAGCCCACCCCTGAATCTGGGAGCGAGGTCACATGGACTGAGCAAAGTAAGGGTCTACAAAGGATATTTTGGGTACTATCATTGAAAAAGAGTGGGGGTAGTGCCAGGGGAACACAAACATCCAACATTCACCAGCTCACAGCTCAACTCTGTGGCTTGAGGAGTAGGATGGATAAGGAAATTAGAAATAGTTTCACAGAGAAAAGGGTGGGAACAGGACACGCAAAAGCACAAATGTGAAAATAATCAAGGTGTAGTGTGAGATGTGTTGTTTTAAAGTAAATAATTTATCCTCTATGTAAAAAGGAAGAAAGTTATGCCATTTGTGGCAACATAAATGCACCTGGAGGACATTATGGTAAGTGAAATAAGCCAAACACTGTATGATCTCCCTTATTTATGGAATGTAAAATAGTCAAAACCATAGAAGCAGAGAGTGGAATGGTGATTACCAGGGGCTGGGGAAGGGGGAGGAGAGAGGGAGAGAGAAACGGAAGGTGTTAGTGAAAAAGTACAAAGTTTCAGTTACATAAAATAAACAAGATCTAAAGATCTATTGTACAACACAGAATCACATGCCCAGTGATTAACAATATTATGATCAATAATTCTGTATCATATACTTAAAAATTTGCTAATAGGATAGATCTTATATGAGGTGCTCATACCACAAAAGGAAAAAAAAAATAAAAATAAAAGGAAACAACAATGGAGGAAGTGGGTAAGTTTATGCCATTGATAGTGATGATGGTCTGGTGTCTTCACAGACATATACTTATCTCCAAACACATCAAATTGCATATATTAAAGATCTACAGCTTTTGTGTTTTAATCATACCTCAATAAAGTAGTTAAAACTTTATCATCTAAATGAGGAAGCTTTTAGGAGTTAAAGAGAACACTATTTATAAATCTGTCAGGACAACAGGAAAAGCCTGGAACTGTCCTGTACAAATACAAACTTACAGTTATTTTAATCATGGAATTTGGAAGAGTGGAGAGAATTAAAACTGAAGATCTCTGCTGGAATGTGGTCACAAAGAAAACAAAGTTTTGCCAAGTTTAGACTTTATGTTCTGGGCAAAAACATTTTCATCATCATCCTTATCTTAGTCAGATGAGAGAATCATTGCTAATATCAACACGAGAGGGGACATTGATGCAACCTAGAAGACACCTGTTTTTGTTTGACCACTTATATGACCTTGACAGTGGAATTCAGCCTTTAATCTGCTCTGATTTATTTTTTAGCTAGTGTATCATAGTTGGAGACTGCCAATAGGTTTGATAGGACATTTTTGACTGTTTTGACTATATATAATTTTTTGATAATTAATTTGCATAAACATCTATTTTTATCAGCATATGTAATTAGTTTTACCACAAATTAAATTCTGATGAACAAAGTGAAAAAATTTTAAAGCCTCTCAATTACTTCTTAGAGCTGTTTCTATCATACCTAAATCTATTAATATTTATCCTGTGTGCCCTATGGTCTTTATATATATATGCCTCATTATCCTTAGACAGCATTTTGAATGTTGTTTTCAACTAGTGATATATGATACCAAGTGCATACATGTTAACGTATGTTATCACAAAATTTATTGTTATTAATAAAAACATATATATACTTATATCCCTGTTAATAATAATTTTAAATGATTAGACAAATTCACTGTAATGTGGCATTTTGACTGCAAAATGTAATGGTATCAATCATAACTTGGAAGATTATATTCATTTTCAAAACATTTAAATATATAAAAAAGTCAAGTGGTTGAGAAAAAACTGCTGCTATTTATTTGCAAATTACTTGCTGAAAATGAAGTCAGTTCAGTATCAACTTGTTACATAACTTAAGGGGGGGCAGCATTCATTCTGTATTCTATGTGAAAGGAAATCATGCCTTTGTACAACATGATTGGTCCTGAATTACACTCAGAATTTCCCAAAAGGTACAGCTTTTTGTACAGATGCTGTTTTCTAGGATTTGACTTTATATTACTCACTGTTACAACAAATTTTTTTCTTGAAGAAAGTATTTTTTTTTTAATCTAGAAAATATTTCTTTTTGGCAGAAGTGGTTTCTACTAGTTTAAGTGGAGCCTGCTCTAAAAGCCATGAATGTTGATCTGGATTCTTTCATATGTATCCTTTTCAGAAACACATTGACTAAAGTCCCAGAATATCTCCATTGTCCATGAGTTCACAGTCTTCCCATAGGACTGTGATAAACTTATTGGCTTTTATAGCATTAACTTAAGGAGTTATAGGGAAGCCACTTTTTTTTATTTCTTTGGACTCACCATTAGCTGCAACATACCAGCAACAGACAGCTTCCTAGCAAATTTTCCACCAGCAAAAATTGTTTTATGAAGAAAACCCAAAGCAAAACAATGTATAATAACATATTAAAGCCCACTTGAATTTCAAGGTTGTGAGAAACTCAGTGTCCAAACACAAATAAAGCAGTTTCTAAATAAACTGACCAACTGAGAGGTATTTGCACACATTTTAGTGCTATTGGAAATGGATAATTTGAGAATGAGTGGGGAAAGCAAGGGAGTAATTCTTTAAGCAGACCTGCTCTCTAGTAAACTTGTCCTTATGAAAAACTGCCCACAAGCATATTTAAGGGCTTATTGTTCTGTTTTCTGTGTACATGAGGTATGATTATACATCTGGGGAATGAGTTATGGAATGGAAAATGTTCCCTGGCCTGAGACTACAGACAGAGCTGTTCTGGTGTTGTTTTGGCTCAGTGACAACATTTTAAAATTCTTCATGCAGCCAGAGTTGAGTCTCAGTTTCTCTCAGACAACAAGATAAAAATTATCCTACTTTGCACACCTTGCTTGTTTGATTTTATAATCTTGACCAAGAAATCACAACAGCAACTTGTGTATTCAATTATACAATAATTTTAAAGTGTTATTTCTTTATTTTTTATTTGCTTCCAAATGCTGTTCAATATCAAGCCAAGTAAACAAGTAAAAGGTGCAAATATTTGTATCCCTGTCCAAAAGACATAGATGAGTAGCAATTAAATAAATGCCTTGACATTTTATTTGGCTCCAGGTTTGTTGATTGTGGACAGAAGGAGTTAAGTAGTGGGATTTTTAAAAAAATAATACTGTGTCTCAATTATTTGGGATGATTTATACAGTTGTCAACACATTTAATCTAATTTCCTAAAACCTGGTGTAGATTATGACTGAGTGGTATGTAGAGAAGCATGAGGGGGTTTCAGCATAAATCTACTAACTTTCTATTGTAACTACTTCATTAAATTTATTGGAAGAGAAAAATCTGAATGTATCAAAATATTTATGAAAAGGATACATTGTAATATCTCTTAATGGTAAATTGTTTTGTCAAAGTGCTACAGTTTCTAAAATGCTCATGAGATCCTATCTTGTTTTGTTTAGACAGGCTTTTCAAAATTTCTTAAACAAAATATTAATTTTTATCAGTTTGTTAAAAATGGCTCACTTCCCTCTTCTACTTGAAACACTGTTTGCTTGATTTTTGGAAAATGATTTTTCATAAATATGTATATTTCTTGAGATATGCTAATTTACATAAAATTAAATGGAAAATGCAAATTTAATTTTTTAAAAAATAAATCTAATTGACAAAAGTTGAAAAAAATGTATCTTATACACCTCATCCTTCAGTATTTTATATCAGGCTTACTAACTGTGATACTTGGAAAATTTTAGGAATACCTTGGAATTACAAAAATTAGGTTCTTTGACAGGAAAATTTATATTTCTACAGCATTTACACAAACTTAGGAAACAAGAGAAATTTAATTTCCTAAAATTGAGAGCCAATTTGCAAACTAGAAAAGATATTTTATTGTTTGCCAAAGTTTTAATAGTGTTTAACTGTGGTATAATTAAGAGAATTGAGTAATGTATTATTTATTTCAGATGATTTTACATAATTATTTAGCCTGAAGTTTTATTTGCCTGTCTTACTTTACATAATCTGATGCTTAAAGCTGTGATTTGACAGCATCTTTTAAAATGTATGTATGTAGTTAACCACTATAGAGTAGGCTAACCTAAAGAACCCCGTATTGAAGTTTTCTTTAGTTATAATGCTCTTTAATTTATTAGATTACTAAATTTGAAATATAGACATTGAATTTCATAAGTTGAAATATTATGGAGGCAAAATTTTTCTCTCAAGTTAGCTTTAGAAGGTAGGGAAATTATATGAAGTTTCTTTCTCCATGGCAGATTTATTCCTTTTAATTTCTCCATTTACTTCCTCTTTATTGAATGTATAAGTAGATATTTTCTTACAATATTATGCACCTAAAATACAGCGCATTTTGAATAGGAAAAGGTGTTCTGATATTTAAATTGTGTTAAATTGTAAAATCTCTCTTCTACTATTTATATCTTTTCTTTTTCATGTATTTTCTTTGTGTTTGCTCTCTTTTTAAAAATTGTACTTACAATATAAGCCGTATGGGAGTTTTGAAAATTCCAGGTGATAGTGAACAATGTCACTATTAAAAATAAAAAAGAATGAGTTCCTGGATGCTTGTCAGTCTCTCGTAACAGAAAAACTTGAAGCGCTTTAAGTTTTTAGGGGAAGAATCATGAACTCTGTCCTGCAGGTAACCTGGGAATGGGTGTTGCCATCAGACGAACCGTCAAGACAGGGATATTAAGTCATTGACATCAATGTCCATTGGCATTACTCTTTAAAAAAAAAATGCTGTTGATACCAAAATTGGCACATAATTTTTAAAAATTGAGCAATTCAATATTTTGATGTGTATTTCAACAGTGATGAATAATTTGGGGTTGACCACACTACCAAAATAGTAATAAATCCTAACTTCAAACATTTTAATATATTGGGTATGTTTTTGGGTTTTGAGATTTTGTTTCTTTTTAACACACTAGCAATCACCTAGATTTATTCATTTATATGTGTGCTCACCTGTAAGACTTCTACATAATATTGTTCATTGTAAAATATATTTTGCCTTTTCTCTTTTTCTAACAAATATTGAGAAGCAGTAAATTCTTTTTCTAATGGTGTACACTTTTCAGGTATAAAGGAATGATGAATATCTTTCTCTAACTTACCCTTGAAATTTGTAGAAAATCCAAACATTTATGTGGATTTCACAATTTTATTTCTTTTATCTCATTCTGTCAGGTCAAACCTCCTACACACCAAGGTTTTTTCCTCAGCTTCAAAATATTAGCATAAGGAATAGGGATGAGGACGTATAATAATGAGGACAGGACACTCTGTGGAAGCCCAAGTTGATTCTGCACATTTTCATAAGGAATTCAAACTGATGAAAATTTTAAATACTGAACAATAACTTTTTAACATTATTACTCATTAGTAAAATTTAATCATTTTTCTTTCGGCAAAATGAAATCAACAACACACCCAAAGCATAAATGAATTGGACAACTTGGGTATGTATTTGCAGTAAGAGTGATGCTTTTCCTGAGGAAACGAAGCACAGTGTAGTGGACCTGACAATATGTGTATGAGCTAAATATTCTCTTTCAGAAACAGAGGACACGGACTTGTTTATATGAGATTCTCTTCCTCTCTTTTCCATTTCCCTCTCCTCATGTTTAGTCTCAAAAAACTGGCAGAAGCTGGGGCCTGTTTGTAGCTGCTACAAAGCCTGTATTCATCCATCATCAATTCTTTCTCTCCTCAGGTTATCTCTCTCTTTTTCTTTCTTTCTATTTCTTTCTTCCTCCCTCCCTCCCTCCCTCCCTTTTTTCTTTCCTTCCTTCCTTCCCTCCCTCCTTCCTTCTTTCCCTCCTTCCTTCCTCTTTTTCTTATTAATTCCAATTATTTGTATTTCTTGGTATGTTGATTAGTTCCTTTCTTCTTTAATAATTCTTATAATGACTCAAGAAAAACTTTTTAACCAAAAGATCATTTCTAGGATTCTGTTTAACATGACTTCTGAAATCATAAATTGGTTTTGAAAGCCAAATCAAGAATGTAATTGTTCTAGTGGGAGATAGTTCCCAGTTTTCCAAGAGTTTGAGACAGTTATAGTTAAAATCTTTTCCTTTGACCTCTGTTCTCCAGCATAACTCCGAGGAACCTACTAATGACAAAGATATACTGAGATAAATAATTAAGGAAATTGACTGATACTGTTTTTTAGAGTTTTCTTACCTTAAAGAGTCTGTAGCAGCACATAGTTTTGATGTTGCTAATTCCCAATCCCACTTCTTTATAACAACGTAAAAGAGAAAAACAGTGATCCAGATGTGTCAGCTAAATGACAGTCACAAAGTGACCTATTTCTGATATGTCAAAGTGGGCATTAGAGACTGATTGCTTAAACTTTAAACATAAGTTATAGGTAGATCTTTGAAAACATTTTTTATTAGCGCCTAATTGAAAACTGAAGTTAAATCCTTTGATTTGCTGAAGGGTCATTTTAATACATACTAGAAAGATTTTATATGTATTATCAAATCACACACACACAATCACACACACACTGTCTCTCTACTCCAGCACAGATGTAAAGATTATGCAACAAAGAGCTATGGAATATAAAAATACATTTGTGGTGCATAGGAAATAGTGTAAAAGTTTTATAAATGCTGAGAATTAAGTTAAAACTCAAATGACTCTGTATAGTACTATAGATCATTTATCAATTACATATGCAAACAATTTTTTTTTATAAGCAGAACTTCAAGCTGAGCTTTTGTTTCTGGTTGAAAACTAATTCTGTGTATCATTTGATATCACAAAATCAGAAATGAGGTAGTATCATTTTTAATTTAGCCTATCTCATTAGATGTTAAAATGCCCTTAACTTTTGTTGATATAATTATCTACTTTGTCAAAATATGTAGTGGTCAGTATAATTTTTTGTCTAGTTTCTGGTGATGTGTACTTCCTACCTCCCTCATTGTGTTTATAGTGAATGTACGGTTTGTGTACAGCAAAAGATCGTCAGAATTTCCCTACTTAATGGAGTTTAGTCTAGAATTGCTAGCTGTAAACAAAGATGAGAAAAGGGAATTTTCTTTACCCAGGAATGTGGTCTAGTGTCTGAAGTTTCGGTTTTGTAAGCTTAGCATGTTTTTTTCAAATGAATTTCCATTTTGTAAAAAAGCTCTAGATATTCTGTATGTGTGATAGCTCAGTGTTACCTAACGTATAGATTTATTTGGAATTCCCATAAATATACTTTTTTAGCAGTTTGGGGAAAATTGAAAAAAATATATGCTGCTTCTTAAATGAGAAAATGAATCCTAATCAATGTCATATTTATCATAAACATTGTGGATAAGCACTGTCATAAGTGATACAGGAAATCTATTTGACCTACATAGTAGTGACTGTGGTGGTGATAGTGACAGTAGTGGTGGTGATGATAATTTCACTTATACCCACACCTAGTTTTAAAAGAAATTTTGTTTTCTGAAATAGAATAGTAAGATATGACATGCCTATTTTCTAGGGGGAAAAAAGACCTGCATACACCAAATAATGTATAAACCCAAGTTGCATTGTGCCAAATAAATGTCACAGATATATGAAGAATGTAGAAATGTACATACAAGGAGCTTGAATCAGGAGCACCTTTATGTAAATGGTGTGAGTTGAAATGGCAGCATTTTATATGAAGTGAACCATAGTAGAAAAGCTCAGACATGTGAATGGATTTGGAATAGTAAGGGCTCCAGGATCTGAGGGACTTTTTATGAGACTACACCAAGGAATGAATACAGAGAAAGCAGATTAAACAGACTTTCTGAGCAGTTTGAACTGTCTTCTAAAGCAGTAAGAAGACACTGAATACTATTAATATCAACTACCATTTATGGGAGATCCACCATGTTTTCAAGCTTTGTGCTATGCACTTTGTGTGTATTATCTCTAACTTTTTTTTTTTACAGTATTTTTAGGTAGAAAAGTGATATGAAGAGAATTAGAATAGCTTCACTTCCACAAATTTATTCATCATGGTAGAGAAATAAAACAAAATGCCTATATTCCGAGTATGCCTGGGGGTTGGTTAGATTAAATTATTTTCATTACTATATTCCCCCATTTTAATCCCTTATTTACATCATGGTAAATAGATTCCATATTCTAGACAATGAGCTGAAACTCAAGATGGTAAGTGATTGAACTGGTTGTCAAATGAAGCTCTCCTCTGTGCCAGAGAGCTTCTCAGAGGCAGTAGGTTTGTCATCAAGAAAGTGACAATTGAAAAGCCCTCTTATCTTCTTGTGTCACTGTGTAAGATTTTTTTTTAAGGTAATAGAAACAGAGGAATTGAGATACTGAGTAGGGCAAGAATCACAGAGCCCGAAAATGATGGATGTTTAACTGCTTCCTTCTCCAAACCAACTTTTCACTATACATAGTTGTCAGCATCTGCCAGATGGCTGGCATCAAGGTGCAAGTATGCTTGACATTGTGCTGCTTTCCTGGTGCTACTGTGTAGTTCTTTTTGTTTTTCTGACCTCCCTTTGTTGCTTGGTATATAGACACGAACTAAAGCTTGCAAAATCCAATGACCTAAATTTAAAAAGTTACTGTTTCCCTTTCTAACTTCCTTAGATATTGAAAATATTCACCTTGACTTCTAAAACCATGCAGATAGTTCATTCATGTAAGGCCACTTCTGCTAGAGGCTAAGAGAGAATACAGTTAGAAAATGATTGGAAAGTTAAAAGATGGAATTAATCCTTCTCTTTCCATTGTTAAATGACTAAGGAAAGTCATACAATTTTTTAAAAGCCCTATTTTTGTCAATTTGCCCAAAATGTGGTATTTCCCTGACCTATCTAAGACATAAGAAACTCATTTTTTAACTCTTTTCTTTGATATTTTCTCAACTTTTTTTTTTATTTGTGTTCATCATCAGGAATGCATATTTGAAAGAAATATGCACCCACAATAAATACTCTTATCTCTGAAAGGAGATAATGAGTAGCAAAATTGACTTAGTAGGCAGTCATTATGAATGGCTGCATATTACCTTTGCATATTTACTAATTGGATGCTTTAATATTCTTGCACCCCCTTTGAGGTCCAAGGTTAAGAAGAATCACTGAATTGCTGTGTCTTGAACGATTGAATATGATGTAGAGGTTATTTATGAGGTGAACAGGAAGTAAACACATGAGTTTTAGGGCTCAAGTAACTTATTGGATGTATTACCTGGGGAAAGTCTTAGTTTTCTCATTTCTTAAAAACACATGTTCTATACAATTCATTGGTTTGGTATGAGCTTACATTAACATGTTAGGCAAAGCAAAATGTCTTTGAAAAGTCTAAAGCTCTTTACAGATGAAAAGAATTCTTAAAATTTACTGATAATTGCTATTACCAATGCCACTTCATATCCCCTTCAGCCCCAATTTTTATTGTCATTTTACAGAATATAATGTTTCAAATCTGAGCTTCCTAAGTAAAAATGCAGAATGAGGACTTGCCTGTTGTACTGAACACACATATCATCAAGGGATCAGCACTAGCCAATGAGGCTGCCCATTTCTTCTTAGGGGAAGCTAAAGAGTGATGGCAGCCCAAGTCCACACTGTCCTTGGGCAGGAGAGTTGGGGTCTGTTTACAGCTGTCCCATCACCTCTCCCTCTTTTCACTTTCTCCACGGCAAAGTTTGGAAATTTGAATTAGTTGGCCAATAAACCCCTTGCTATTGTCAAACTCCACGTTACTATGAACCACAGTTAGAGATGATGAAGTTGTGATGCTGAGTAAAGTATTTTAGAATACAGGTTTTAGGAAGTCAAAAGGAGAAGTTTCGAACCAATAACTGGAGTAAGGGACTCCCTACTTTATGTTGTAGAGTTTCCATTTATAAATAATTTTTATTAAATTAAATTACTTACAGTGAAGGATACTTTAATGCAAGTAGGTATGTAGCAGGTCATCTGAGGGGAGCTTAATCTTTTAGAAACATAAATTTAAAAATCTTATTTTAAAAAGCCATATGTATTTTAGAAGTTCCTCAGAGCATTTAATCAATATACTTTTTTTCTATTGATATTCAAGAAAATAAAGAATGGTGACTGAGAGCTTAAAATTTGGAAGCAGAGAGACTTGGGTTAACTATTGGCTCCACCCAGTTCTACCACTTATAGCCATGTGGATTTGGTCAATTTTCCCAACTTCTTTGATCCTCAGTTTCTCATCAGTAAAGGGAGAATAACGTGCACCAAACTCATAGGGTATTTATGAAGATTAAATAAGAATATGCTTAAAGAACTAAGTAGAGGGGGCACAGAATATGTGAATTCAATATAGCTATTTATATGACTATGGATAACTTGACTGGTATTTTAATATTCACAGTATTTAAAGTTATGAAAGTTAGGGATTTTTCCCCCAAATCTTCCACAGTTAATAGCATATTGAACAAGAATATGCCAATCTCCTTTTATCTACTTCATCCCAATCTTTTGGATTGCTGTACTAACTTACATTGAACACTCTTCAAAAGTTTTTCACAGCTTGTAGGATTTTGGTAAGAACTTAAGAAAGAGTGGAGAATGTACTAATGTAGAAAGTGAAGAGTTGTTCTGGATGAGAAGAGGAGAGGAAATTCATGTAGTTATCCTTTGTTCTGGTATGATTTTTGCTTGTTTTAATGGGTGAAATAGAAATGCAACTGTAATTAAGAAAATAAATATTGAAAGAAGTATTTACTTTAGATTATAAACTGGTAGAAAGGGCATTAAACTCAAGTCTGCATCTGCAAGGAAGAAGGGGTTGTGAATATGTTGTTAGGTCACCAATAATGTCTGCTTTAGGCACCTAGTCCTTGCAAAGTTTTACATGAAAACACACAGAAAACAAGATAAATAAGTCATTAGGAAGTTCTACATCAAAGGAGAGAGATACACAGAGCAATAATGACAGAATTGCCTAAAGGACTGGATAATGTGCCGTTGGACTAAAGTGATGGAAATTCTGAATTCTTTTCCAGAAGGTGGAGAAGGGGTGGCAACAGAAGCTTCATCAAGGAGGTGACTTTGGAGATTTCTAGATGTTGAGGATACATTCTAGAAACGAGAAAAATGTGTGGAATTGTTTAGTTCCTTATGTGGGCACAGAATTTTTAGGAAAGTGGCTATGTAAAAATAAAGCCTGATATTTTCTATATATGTTCAAAAACAACATGCACTTATATTATGTTGCTTAATTCTCAAACATACTTGTAATTATTTTTTAATAAATCATGTAACAAACTGAGAAGATTTAATGACTTATCAAAGCTCCCATATCTGATACCTCTCAAATACTTTTTCTTATTATTTTGAGTAAATATTCTACACACACACAAGATTGAGAGTAAATTAAATTGTAATAAATTTAGATACATTGTTATAACAAGAAAAGGCACTCAAAAGGTAATGGGGATAGAGTTTATGGATTTTAACCTTGTGTATGAAATGTATAACACATACGCAGTTTCTCTAAATCTGCTGAATGGAGTCATAAGTCTGAAAAAAACTGTAATAAAACATTTATTTAAGGTCAGTATTATCTTAAAATGTTATTGTAAATGGCAGCAAGGTTATTTATTTTCTTTTTTAAATTTTTTAAAAACATTTCAGTAGATTTAGAGGGTGCAAGTGGTTTTTTGTGATGTGGATGAATGGTACAGTGGTGAAGCCAAGGCTTTTGGTGTACCCATCAGCCAACTGGTATACATTGTACCTAATAGGTAATTTTTTATCTCTAGCCCTTCTCCCAATCTCCCTCCTTCTGAGTCTTCAAAATCCCTTACACCAGTCTGTATGACCATGTATACCCATTGTTCAGCTCCCACTTATAAGTGAGTATATGTGGTATTTGTTTTTCTATTCCCGAACTACTTCACTGAGGATAGTGGCCTCCAGTTCCATCCAAGTTTGCAAAAGACATTATTTCATTCCTTTTTATGGCTGAGTAGTGCTCCATGGTATGTATATACCACATTTTCTTTATCCACTCCTCAGTTGATGGGCGCTTAGGTTGATTCTGTATCTTTGAAATTGTGAATTGTGCTGTGATAAACATACAATTGCATGTGTCTTTTTGATATGATGAATTATTTTCCTTTGAGTAGATACCCAGTAGTGGGATTGCTGGATCAAATGGTAGGTCTGGTTTTAGTTCTTTGAGGAAACTCTGTACTGTTTTCCATAGAGGATGTAATTTACATTCCCACCAACAGTGTAGAAGCATTCCCTTTCAATGCCTCTGCACCAACATCTATTGTTTTTTGGCTTTTTAAAAATGGTCATTCTGACAGGGTAAGGTGGTATTGTATTGCGGTTCTAATTTGCACTTCCCTAATGATTAGCGATGTTGAGCATTTTTTCATTTTTTTTGGCTATTTGTCTATCTTCTTTTGAAAAAAATGTCTGTTCAGGTCTTTTGCCCACTTTTTGATGGGGTTATTTGGTTTTATTTTTCTTGCTGATTTGTTTGAGTTCCTTGTAGTTTTTGGATATTAGTCCTTTACTGGATGTATAGTTTGTGAATATTTTCTCCCATTCTGTAGGTTGTCTATTTACTTCTTTTGCTGTGCAGAAATTTTTTTTATTTCAGAAACTTTTTGGTTTAATTAAGTCACATTTATTTATATTTGTTTTTGTTGTATTTGATTTTGGGGTTGTAGTAATAAATTCTTTGCCTACGCCAATGTGCAGAAGACATTTTCCTAGGTTTTCTGCGAGAATTTTTGTGGTGCTAGTTCTTACATTTAAGTTTTTAATCCATCTTGAGTTAAATGGTGCTGAGAAAATTGGAGAGCCACATGCAGAAGAATGGAACTGGATCGTTATCTCTTGCCATATACAAAATATTTATTTTCTTTTCTTATTTTTCATCTCATGCTTAGATGACTAGATCTTATCCAAGGAGAACTTCCAGTAAGAGTTAAATGCAAATCCGAGAGTATTGCGTTCGAAAATATAGTCAGTGAAATTAAAATCCAGGAACTCTATGTGAAAATTCTTCATCCTTTCCTTTATTTTACATGTTGGGAAGAAGGTCCAACCGCAGGCAGGGAGGTGGCATAAGGAATGTTGCCCTGTATAGGAAAATTCACAAGTTTTTTCTAGCCCTAGTTCTACCACATAAAAGCTACGTGATCATGAATAAATTATTTTATCTCTCAATCATATCGTCCTCATCTGCAAAATAAAATCACTAAACTTAATGCACTTTAAGATTTTTTTTTTGCTTCAACTTTATTTTTATGGAAAGCTGCGGAGGGATTTTAACGTGCATTTAGGGGTAATGGGGTAATTTCACTAAAAATGTTTGCATGAAAAAGATGAAATAAATTATTTGGGCATAACCTCCACAGCATTTCTGGGTAAGCAATTTCCAAGCACATGGCACAAATGAAAATATTAAAAGCATTTAGTGGTCTTTTATGGTATTGAAGTTTAGAGTAAGAAAATTATATTAACAGATGCTTAAAAAGCTGAGAAAAGTGGATAAAGGGAAGGAAGCTAGAATGAAAATAATCTCTGTGGGAAATTAAATTATTTTATCAAACTCTATTATAATTTATTAATTGTTAGAAATAAAATAAGAAAACAATATAAAGAAACGATGAATGTATGTTCCAAGCGAGTATTTGGTAAACAATGTCTCCATCTAAGGTTACAGGAAAAAAAATGAAGTGATGAAATATGTCTTCAAAATTAGTTTTTAACATATGTGCAAAGAATTGACACAGCACTAAAATATTTATATGTAATCTACTATCTTGGTAATATTGCACATGGAAATACGGGGCTTGAATATTAATGTAATATTCATAAAACACTCTTCAATAGTAAGGGGCAGAAAGATTTGGGTAACCATTTTGGACTTATAAATGCCTACATGGACCTAGGGAATGGCATGTTGAGCCTGTTTCGGAGGATAGAAATGAATGTTTGGGAGAGGAGAGAAGAAGCAAGTCAGGAAGTGATTCTTAGGGAGGGGAGGCAGGCAAGAGAGGTATGTACTCACTACCCTAAATTACTCCCTTATAACAAAAACTCTTGCAGACTGAGATTACATTTTGGAAGAGAGAGTTGAAAATAATGTTTTTCTAGAACTCAAGCCTTATATTATGTCTTGTCAGACATATACCAAAGAGGTACAAATAATAAGTGAAATAATTTATAAGACAGATTTTATGTGTGAAGCGAAATGTTTTGCATGTTGGATAAGTAGGAGTACTGGAAAATGACAAGTCTTTTCTCATGTGTTATCTCAGACATCATTCCTCCATTAAGCCTTCCTTAACCCGTCCAAGTCTGGATTTTGTGCCCTCCGATGAACCTGTACAATAGCAGACCGTAAAAAGTTGTATCAATCACAATTGTCTTTATGCTTTTTTTCCCACTCAGAAGGTAAACCTTGAGCACAGGCAGGTTTTATTTTAAGCATGGTTGTGCACTGCACTTAGCACCATTTTTGCCAAGTAGTAGGACAGCGTAATGAACTAATGGTCAATGGTAGCAGAAATTAAGCTTGCTTATGGAGAAATACAACATAAAAAACCATAAATACAGCAAAAAATAGTAGTGAAAACAGAAATGAAGTGTTTAATAACTAGAGCTCTAATAAAAATGATTTGTTTTTAATCCAAGATACATCACTTACTATGTCATTGAGAATCAGTATCTTCATGTTTTTAAATTTTAGTTTCCAAATTTGTAAAATGGAGACAATGACGTCTATCTTGTAGGGTTTTTTGGAGGTTGAAATGAAGTAATACATTTGCGTATATAATAAAGTACATATAATACATGACCAAGTGCTCAAAAAGTGTTAACTACTATTTTCATTAACTACAACTTCCGCTATAAATTAGAATATAGAAAAAAACTGAAGAATTTTCTCACAAAAATTAACTTTTGTAAAAGTAACATAGATTATTTGGTATCATGAAAAAATGTCATTAAGGATAAACAAAAACTTCTTACTATCAATTTTAAAAAGTATGAAATTAGAAATTGTATTCTTTCAACATTGTAATAGGATTCCTGTATTTTCAATGCCTGGCACATAGTATATATTCAAAACATATTTGTCAAGTATGTGAAGTCACTTCATTTCTATCTTGAAACTCAGAATATCATAGTCCTATATATTGGAAAGGAGATTTCCATTTTTTTTCTTAACTAGTTAAACTTCATGTCCTCTTTGAGAAGTAGGTCACTTAGTGAGTCATTGGTGGGAAGAAAATCTGCTTTAAAAATACAATACTTTTTCTTTTGGTCCACTGATATAAGTTTCCACAAGATGCATTTCCCTTTATGATTATGAAAATCCCTCTCTTTGGAATCTGAAGGATACCTCCAACTTATGTGTGTGGTGCATGTACATGTGAGTATTATAGTGAAGCAAATTCAAGAAGATTATATAATTTAGAAGAAGAATGGATGCTTTGATTTTTTTTTTCAAGAACCAGGGTGTTGCCTTTTCTATGTGAGGCTGAGAAATCCTCCCACAGCTGTATGGAATATATATCATACAATCACAGAGCACTTAATGGCAATTTGAAAATGTGCTTCCAGCAAGAACAAAAATATGGAACAGAGGCAATACTTAACAACAGGAAGATATTGGTTACCATTGGCATTTACTACAGTAAAAGTGTCTAGAAATCACAATTTGTTTGTTCTATTTAATACAATAAGTTTGTATTACCCTAAAGTTTTGAAATCTAATCTAATGCTTTTACTATATTTGATGCCTCTATATGCCTCAGGAATGAGTATTGTTTCAAAAAGAAAATATTCCATCTAGAACAATAACTTAAATAGCAATGAGTGTGTTCATGTGTGTACTTCATGTGAAAAATCAGTCCAGAAGATTGATTCCCACTCCCAGGAGATCATGATTCCCTCTCACTCACCATTAAAATTCACTGTGTTTTTGACAATATTACCAGTTGTTTATCCAGCATGTAGTCTCTACTTTTCCTCAATATGCGAGCTCCAGGTAAACTATTACATTTTCTAGCTTCTCTTATAACTACAGATGATCAAATCACGTATTTTTTTTTAGTGAATGAGATTTATCCGAGTCTGGTGGGTATTTCTGAGAAAGCTTTGCTTTCTTGAATTTGGCCCTATACTTCTTTCTTCTTCTCTTGCTTGGCATTCAATATGAGGTTGGAACAGGAGCGAGCATCTTGGAACCATGAGAACAAAAGTCACATGACAAAGTTAACTTTTGTGAGTCAAGAAGGAGTCTAGTTCTTCAGACTTCCTCAAGCACCCAAATCTGTGCTGGAGTGCCCTACCTGGAGACTTCCTGATACTTTAAATACATCAACTGGTTTCTGACCACAGTAGAGTGTTCATATTTCATACATGTGAAGATATTCCTGTTACATAATTTATTGCTGTGTGTATATAGTTGTGAAAATATCATCCAAAAATGTTACATTATTAGTATTACATGTTCTATATACTGATGACTTTTATATTTACATTTACATCTTGGACCTTCTGCCTACTTGCCATGTTCATGTGAATGTCTGTGGCATTACAAAATTATTAATAACAAGCCTGACATGTAACCTCATAGTTCCACTTACCCATCAGGAGAAGCTGCTCATCTATTAGGGTTCCCCATTTCCAGCTAATGACTATTGCATTTGTGCTGTTGCACAGGCCAAAAACCTTGGGATCATATTTTGTTACTTGTACTCAAAGCTCACATCCATTAACTCATCAGCCTCACTTGGCCTCTAAAATATATTATGATATAACCATTTTTCACCACCTCCATTGCTATAATAGGGATTCAAACCACTATTGCCTCTTTCATGAGTCTCCTAACTGGTCTTCCCACTTCTGGCCTGTCCCTCCTTCAATCTATTGCAACAGAGCAGTAAGAGGGATCATATTAAAGAATAAATCAGTAATGTCATTTGTCTTCTCAAAACCATCTTATTCAGAGTCAAAGTCAAAATATTTGCAATTGCTCACAAGGTTTGCAAGGTATTATCTTCATATTATTTCTCCCATATCACCTCCTAATACTCTCCACCTCTCTCTAGTACAGAAAGATTGAGTGGCGGGTGCTTCTAAATGCTTAAAGAATTGTGTTACTCTCATTCTTTAGAACTTTCCAATATGTCCTCATCTCAGTTATCTCATACTCTCTCAATCATGGCTACAATTTGGTAGGCTGTAAATGTAACTAATGTTGTGATATGACAAGCCATATGATAATAATCAGGTTTCCTTTGTTTTCACCAACCCCAGCTCTATACTATGAGGCTTGAGAGACCTTTCCAGCATGTTCACTGACTTTATATCTGTGTCCTTAGGGACTTGTCTGCCTCTGCTTCAAGTTATTCACTTCTGTCTGTTATAAGTTGCTACGTTATATCGTGGTCCTTTAATTTCTAATATTCTTTATAACTTTCTGTGGTGCTACCAGATACCTGGGGCTCCAGTAAATAATATTAATATATTAATTCTTTCACCACCGTGCTTTGTGCTGTTATTTTTCAATCTAGAAAATAAATGAAACAAAACATACTTTCTTTCTCTTATACTTGAAGAGATAATTCCAAATACTGTACATTTCCCTGATAATCTGTTGCCTATATTCTGTTCTCTCACACCCATTTCTGATTCATTTAGGTTTCTTTGGTTGCAAGTTCAAGATGACTCTGGCTAACATCTTGAAAAAAAGAAAAGGGGGATATTAGAGTTCAAAAAAATGCAATCCGAGGCCATAAGACTAAGCTTGAAAATGGGCAAGAACAAAGACTAAGTGGAGAGAACAATAGGACATTCAGAATCATGTCATAGCAAGAACAAGCTTGTTAGGGCTCCTACCTTGTGAAAAGAAATCTAAACATTAGTTAGTATGTCAATTGCTCAACATTCACAGACCCAAGAGAACAGTCAGTTAGCCAAGCCTAGACATCTGATCAACCTCTGGCTCTGTGCTAAGTGAGAGAAAAGATCTATATATCTTTTAGCATCCATCGTGAAAAGATTTACCATCCCACACAAATGGAGGAGAGGATTACACCAAAGGAAATCCACCTGCTATTTGATTAGGATAGAATGACATATGGGTCATCAAAAAACATCAAACATCTACCACAGAGATCTTGTCCAGTATTAGTTCCCTAAGCAGCAGATGGCTACTATTAAAATTATTTTAATCTTTCTGGTTGAGAGTCTCCTCATCAATGTTATATCTACTTCTTAATACTTGAAATTTTACCTATGGGAAAATTTTTAAAAATGCCTTTTTTTTTTTTTTTTTACAAAGACTGAAAGAAGAAAAGGTTAAAGCAAACTGTAGATTAAAAGACCTATCCCATTTAAGAAAATCATTCTCATAGGGAAGATTATAAAGCCTGTAAAAGAGCCACCTTAAAATGTGCCAGGATATTATGATGTGTGTTAGTATCTACCATTAGGGAAAGTACATAATGTCAAACAAGTAGATGATGAAATTATAGCTTACATTAATTATATGTAGAAATATGACTACATATTTATAGAGATATATTGTTATTCTGTTATACTTTCACTTTTTCCCTTACTTAAAAAATTAGTCTACTTAGTTCACATAAGGTGAAAATAAGTAAGACAACCCTGTTTACAGTTTCAATTTTGAAAAGCCAATAATTAAAAAAAAAACTATGATCAATTCATAACATTAGTTTTAAAGCAGGAATTGGACTAATCTACATAAAAGTAGCTGACTAGTATTAATACAAAGGAGAGAAGCAGTATTAAAGAGATTTAAATGCTAGCAGGATCCATAATAACATACTTACTTTTGGATGTCTTTACTACTAAGCAATTTGGAGAGACATTCTGAAGGATAGTGGGGGTTATGATACCTGTAGCCAAACTTATTGAATCTTCTCTTTATGAACCCCCTCACCTTATTAAAGACAAATAGAAATAAAGGATGAAGTTATGTAAGCAAAAGAAATATTTGTTCCTTTGTTAACTTTCACCAGGTAGGGAAGAATTGAAAATATTATTTTTCTCAGAATGTATTTGATGAAATTACAATGTCTTAAAATACCATAATGGCTCCTTCTTATCTTTTTGTGGAACTTTAATCTTTTCAAGTTCACAGATTTTGTCTTCCTAATTTCTACCATTACGAATATGTTGTTCATTTTTTAACCTCATTCTATCAAAAAAAAAAACAGTGTTCCAAAATAAAGTAAAACCAATGATTTTTATTGTTTCATAAATGTAACTATAAAATATTTAACATCTACATTTACAATAAAAAGAAATGACACGTTTCTTCACTAACCCAACACATTTTAATAAATATACTCTAACTGTTGTCTTTTAAAGAGGCCAAATAAAGATGTAAAGATGATAAAAGACTGATGAAAAACTGGATTCTAATCATTATATTCTGTTTAGTAAATCAAGATAGTAAGTGCCCCAGTTATTACCTCCAGAGTCTATTAAAAGTTATCTGCTTAACAGAGAGAAGGAAAAATATCAGTCATTTAAAAAAGGAAAAGTCAGGTGGAGATAAAATTAGAAAATGAAGTGGCAATTATAATGTTTTGGTTGTATGCAAATTATTTAAACTCCTTAAGTTTTAGTTTCCTTATAGACAAAATGGAGAAATTTGACTCATAGGGTTTTTATGTGTATATAAGACAATATACTTAAATATAGGAGATGGGCTTTCTACTTTTCTTTCAAAACCCTTTCAATGTGTTCTGTCCTGCAAAGGCTGTAAAGCTAAAACCGTATTTCTCAGTCATCCCTGAAATTCTGGATATGATGCATATTTGGCTAACCTAGATGTATTTGCTCAATATTTGACAAACAGAAGTGAGACAAAGGCCATCTTTCTGCTGCTGGTGAAATTTTGACCAGTGAGTACTCTCCTGGAGATATTTGATTTTTCTCTGGCAGTATTAGCAGAAGTCCAGTATTAAGTCATTGGCTTTGTGTGTGACAAGAGGTAGGGCTAGTCCTTGTGACAAAGTGTGACATGGGGGAACTAGTGAGAATAGTACCTATTGTTGCTGGTCATGATGATTTTCTACTTTTATGGGATTCCTGATTGTTGCAGTGGCCTGGTGGTTCTGGAGCTGGCAGCTAAAGGGATAGCTTCCCTATTCCCTGTCCTGTTCTCAATTAGAGAAAAGGAAGTAGATTCTGTGATGGCTTGGTAGCCATTTGCGGACACTCAACCTAGAGTCTGTTTCTTGTACAGTCAGATAAATCCCTTACTTTTTTAAGTGGCTTGAGGGGATAACGTGTTCTGAAAAGAAACCTTGATCAACACAGTGCTAAAGACAGATACCAATGCACAGTTTATAACATACACATGCATGAAAAAGAAAGTGCATGTAAAATTTTGAGTGTAACCAAAATGATGAAATTCTTAACTAAATTCTGAATGAACTCACCATGCTGGAAAGAATCTACAAACATTATTTCCTTTTAATAAATCAAATTTTATATACTAAAATATAATTAAACAGTGAATGAGATATAAATTAATTCTACTTTGAATACAGAATTGGACTGTAATCATTATGCATTTGTAAATAGGTGTTCTGTTTAGCAAATCCAGATAGGAAAATAAGGCATCCAGGTAATATGCGCATAGTCTGTTGAAAAGTTTTCTGATGAATGCTTGATATGTTGCATTATTGATATAAACATTTAAGTGACATGCTCTGGAAAGTATATAGAGTAAGAAAAATTGTATCCAAATCCAAATGCAGTGAGAAAATACAACTTTAATAAAAAAATTTAAATCAAAGCAATTTATAGATTGTGGCCGACTGTCGTTTTTTTCAAAAGAAGTTTACGTTAACTTATAACTACATGTGTGCAGTCTACCTTTGATTGCTCCCAAGTTATTTGAAAAGTCTCAAAACAACATTGAATGCATTTAAAAACATGTGTTGCTGCTAAAGTCTTTTGGAAAAACAACTATAGTAAGTCACCTTGTGGTTATCAAGAACCGCGTCAGCTTAAATAGCAATAACCAGGAGATGTACGATAAAGGCAGGAAAACTGAAAGTCTTTGGCTTCTGCCTCCAGCAAATTAACAGGAAATGAACAGTTCAGGACATATGGACAGACTAAATATTGTAATTCTTTAACTAAATCAAGAAATATTGCACAAGATACACTTCATACTATTCATTTAAAACAGCTATAATCACCAATATTGCAAGGTATTTTTTCTACTAGCATTGTTTTTGTATCAAGTTATTAAAGACAAATGGCTTCTATTGTATTATGTATTTTCAAACTACTACTCAAGTTTCATACTTTCTAAGATTCCTTAAAATAAAGCAGATATGTACATTTGGTTTCTCAAATTTATATGATGGGAATCTAATGTAAAACTTTATAACTTCCCATAAAAGCCTGCCTCTGGAATCATAGACGAAGAATTTAAAATTGGAAAGAATCTTGCAGCTTATCATATCCCCTCCCCCAACTCCACAACCTCAACAATTTTAAAATAAGGGAGCAGTCTCATATTAGTTAAAAGGTTTAACTAAGGTCACACCTACTGTGTGGTAATTAGCAGTTTGTTTAAGTATGCCATAATAATGGGCATTTATCTTTCTCTATCTTCATCTAATCTCTTACACAAAAGCATAAATGGATAATTTTGCACAACAAGATTCTAGAACAGCAAAGCATGAGCAATTTTTTACTTTACTATAGACTTACTTTTTGAGGTTGAATCTGGGTAATTGAGAGAGAAAAATCTTACGGACAGATTTGAAACCTGAATGGGTTCCCCCACCGTCCTATCCAAGAGCCAGTGCTAATTTTCTCTGCATCCTCACTTGGACCACTAGGGTGACAGCCACTTATCGTGTTTCTGGATCTTTTGTCCTGAACTACAGTAAGGGCAACCAAAGGTGGTCCACGTAAGGTGGTTAGATGAAGATCAACGGGATATTGGAGAAAAAGTAAGTTCTCCATTTGCTGGGCCATTTCAGCACAGCGTGAGTGGCTCTGGATAGACAATAACAAAAAGACGAACAAAGGGACTCCAAGATTCTCCAGCCCTGGATGGGTGAGAGGCGGGCTGCAGACCGTGGCCCGCTTCCACCAGCCTCCCTTGTTCGGGAGAGGCAGAGAAGATGCTTGGCAGTTCCTGATGCCAACCCCAGTTGTCTCCCTGGGACACGCTCGTGGTCAGCTCTTTTATCTTTTACATTTTATCACCTCTAGAATATCTCTAAGGACATGCCTTCTCTTCCCATCAAGGTGGTCTTCATCTCATCCCCTCAGGGAGCATATACAGGTGATTTAGCTCCGCCTATTCTCCTTTTAATCTACTGATTTGGCTTTAGCCTCTATCCTCAGCTTTTCTTAAAGGTTTCCCTTGATGTTCTAAAGACCACACTTGTAAAATATACAAGAATCACTTTTCTTCTTTTCAGGCCTGCACTAATAAAGCCGATTCATTTGTAGACAGTGCAAATGATGCTGAATGTCTATTAGGTGGAAATAAAATCAAAGTACATTAATTAATATTTTAAATAGAAGTAGAAAGTTAATATTAATTAATTATTTAATAGTTAATATTTTATAGACAAGTAGAATGTTTTCTGTTGTCAGCCTAAAGCTACTGAGGATTATAAAATTCCTACTTTAGCCACAGAAGGCATTAACTTTTATTTGTATGTATTCTGCAAAGGGGAATTTGGAGGAAGTCAGCAGCAAGATGTTCATCTTGAGGGATGTAGAACCAGCTTGTCACAGATTTATATGCCAGCCCATAGAAATAGAAATAGCCTGAAGGTTGGAGCATATTTTTAGGAAAATTGTGCCCTTTAATCACTATGGTTTGAGTAATTTCTGATAAAGTGGTTAAAACCTTTTCATGACTATTGTACTGGCATAGACAGAAGCAATGTTGAGCTTGGTGAGGACTAGAGTGAGTAATGGCAATAGGTCGGAAGACAATGCAGAAGGGATTAATGTGTGTAGAAGACACAGATGAGCACCTGAGAACACATATAACCATTGGTACCTGAACAATTCACCAATATCTTCATGAGGCAACTGTCAAGACCACGTCATACCTCCCCACCTCCCTACTCTTTCATTTTCCCCCTTATTGAATGCCAACTGTACTAAATATTAGAGAGTCTTCCATATGCTAAACCACTGAATCCTTATAATGAGATTCTGTATGTACAAAATTTTCCACATATTAGGGAATAGTGAACTGAGGCAAAAGGTAGTTAAGATTACTTAGTGGTGCGAAAACCAAAATCTCCAACATATTCTCCAGACTCCAAGTGCACTGATATTTGTACCACATCACCAATGCCTCTGGAGCTCCTAGTAGCATGAGAACTTGTGCTGCACTGTGCCTGTACCAGATGCAACGGGCATTTCAAATTATAATCACATACTCTTATACAAGCACTTTGCATGCATTATTTTTACTCAATCTGTAAACTAATATAAAAAGACGGTCTCTGTTATCTTATTTTCTTCTTCCGTAACTTCCTCAGATCACACGCTGATGCTCAAGATAAAGTCAATTATAGGTATTCAGACTCCAGAGCACTTACTACTAAACATTTGGCTATAAATCAAAAGATAAATGTCAAAAACACTCACTGTGTTTGTTTCTGGTCTTTTTCAAAGCACTTTTATTAATTTGTGTATTTTAAAATGTGTTGTATCTACAAACATTTTGTACCAAACTCTTACATGCAATATTTGTCAATTTTATTAGAAACAGTTAGAACAAGGTTAATTAAGTTAAAATTCTATATACAGACACCCCCATCCAAGGTTTCACCTTCTACAGTTTTAGTTACCTACAGTCAACCACTGCCTGAAAATATTAAATGGAAAATTCCAGAAATAAACAATTCATAAGTTTTAAATTATGCTCCCTTCTGAGTAGTGTGATGAAATCTTGTGCTGCCCCACTCTGCCCCGCCCAGCATGTGAATCATCCCTTTGTCTGGCCTGGTGTATCCACACTGTATACATTATCCACCTGTTAGTAGCTTTCTTGATTATCAGAAGAAAAAACATAGTATATATAGGTTTGGTACTGTCTGCAGTTTCAGGAATCCACTGAAGGTCTGAAAACATATCCTCCATGGATAAGAGGGGACCACTGTATTCAATATAGTAACAAGTTCAACTATAATCTGTAAGTGTATGAACTCCAAAAGTAATTATACCAAATCCACATAAGATAATTTAGATTTTATAGTTTTGCTCATATAGGTATTTATTATTAATCTACGTCTTTAGAACTATATTTCCCTAATACTACAAAATATATTAACTATTAAAAATGCAAACATCTTCTCTTGCAGATTGGAAACACTAGGAAACTGATCCCGAATCAGAGAATACCATGCGGGAAATTTATGAGGGAGTAGTCTTGGGATCAACGTCTATGAAAATAACAAAGTTGGCTAGGAGAATTTGGGTTCTGACGCAGATACAACAAAGATCTCAGCCTACCCCAAGAAGAACACTAGAGGCAGGCTGGGCCTTTCAGATGTGGCAAGGAGGCTGGACTTTTTTACTCATATTAACCAGTCACTGTTTGCAGGTTGCCCCCAAAATGGAGACATAACCTTGGGCAAGGCAGCAATCTACAGTGAAAAGAAATTTTGAGAGGATTGAGAACAGAGGTCCAGCAGCCTCCGGGAAGCTGGGGCAGTAATTCTCTAAATTCTGACAGGGATCTAGGCTGTACCTGAGAGCATCCACTAGGACTCCCATGATGGAAAAACAATAAAGAAGATACTATATTAAGGAAAAAAAGTAATTACTTTTTCATGGAATGTTCTAAATATATGGATGAACTAAATAAAGACAAGTTTTTTGTTTTTAATTTTTATTTTTTATTTTTTTTTGACACAGGGTCTTACTCTGTCACCTAGGTTGGAGTGCAGTGATGTGATCATAGCTCACTGCTGCCTCGAATTCCTGGGCTCAAGCGATCCTCCTGCCTCAGCCTCCTGAGTAGAATAGTATTTTTAATGTATTAAAATTCATAGTTATTCAGAGGAACATTATCGAATAAGATCAGTTCACGCACATACACAATTGCTTTTTAATCTATTAGTGAATAAAATAGCTACTATAAAATAAGGATTATTAATGTGCTAAGAACTGAGTTACCTGTAGTTCTATCAGAAAGCATTAAATTTTCTCCTATGTTGGTTTGATACATGGCTTTTATGTTGAAAATATGGAAACATTTTCTGTAAGCAATCAATTACTTGTAATCTGTTTTCATTTCAAGGAGAGAGGATGAGTAGGAACGTCTTGATGTTATTTCAAATTATGTAGTGGCAACTATATTGCAGCTGAGTGAGAAATAGTTCATCATTTATTTTTTGTCGAATGATTTCTTTTAAAGAACTGGTTTTCTGTTTGCTGAAGAACTGGAGAATATAAACGTTGCGATGTTGGTTTGAATTCTACCCCAAGTGCTTTTCAAAAGTCCAAAAATAATGAAAAATTACTCTTAGCTTTTTGAATCTACTACTTTTACTTATTTCATGTCTGCTTAAAGCTAATGATCAAATTGGATTATTTGTAGAGATCTGATCAATTATTTTTTGATAAAGCTACACTGTCTGATAGACTATTATATTCTAGGTAACTATGATGGTATGGATTATTAAATTTATTATAAGTAACTTGATGGTTGGTTAGGACTTAAGCCTTTTATCTTTAATCAGCTGTTTATCATTTAATTCAGGTTTTTCAAAAGAAGTCCAGCGTAGAATATTTTTTTTAAGGTTCTCCAACAAAAGAATTAACATTTCACTTAAATTGAGTTTTATAAAAAATTTTTATATTTTTAACTTTAAAAACAGATTCAGCCTGTAGACAGTAAAAGGAACACTTAAAATTTCAATTCAAAAGCAAATATGGCATGCAGGATGTTAGGCCATCAATTTACTGTCGCATTGGTAAGCATGTGAAAAATTGTACGCTTGAATTATTAAATCATATATTTTTACTATGAACTATTGAATTTGAGCAATTACAGATTCAATTTCAAAAGGAATTTAGCTGATTTACAAATTTAGTAGAAATCATATAAAATCTATGCATTTCTGTGGTTTTTGACACTAATGAAAAGGTAGCTTTAGATAAATTAGAATTAAAATTTGGAGTGGTTAAAACTCAAAACAAACTCCAGGCAATTCCAAACTCATATAAATCAAACAACATATGAATATTTAGTTATTTTTATATAGGCCTCTGGAAATCTCAATCAAATTTTTATACATGCTTTCTTTATGTAGACTGTTTTTCACAAGGGTATGTTAGAGTAAAACTATCGACAAAAAGTTTTTCTGAAGGAAATTAAAGCAGTATGTTTTCTCTATGATGCTACTAATTAAAATTAATATGTTAATTTCATTTGATATGATCATTTATATGTTTGTATTAAACTCCACTATGTTGTTGGCAGTTTTCTATTTGTTCCATCCGTTCTTTGTTTTCACCTTTCTGTCTTCAACTTTTCTTGAGCAACTGTGAGTTTTTATAAGTTAATTTTATCTTTTATAGTAGCTTATTACTTATTTCTCTTTAAAAAAATAAGTGGTTTGCCTGGGGTTTGAGATACATACATCTTTGATCAGAATCTACCTCTAAATATACATGTATAGTGTAAGATCCATACTCTCTTACATTACTACTATTGCTAGTAGAACTGTAAAATTATTTACAAGTTTAGGAAAATAATTTATCTATATATGAAAAAAATCAGAATTCAAACAATCACTTCAGGAAATTTAATTTAGGACACAATTTAGAGAGCAGAAACTCATTATGAAAAATAGTTTTTAATATAGATCATTTACTTCACAGCAAAAACACTACTTTCTAATAAATAGGGAAATAATTATGAATAATTATGCAAATATTGTTACAAGGTGTGACAGATTACTCTTTGGCAATTAAAATTGATATTTCAATGAGAAATGATATGGGATATGCTTAAAATAAGAGAAAAAAGAAGTAACAAAGTTATAGATGCAGTAGGGTATAATTATACAAATAAAAAACAATGTTTAGAAAAACAAGTAGAAGCAAAGTACCAAAATGGCTAAAATAAAATTTACAATAGAATTTCTGAAATACCAAAGTAATTATAAATTGCATCTAAATTGAATAAATAAGGCAATCCAAATTTATTCAGTAAAATGAGATTAATGAGTGGACTCCAGGTCTCCTAAATATAAAAATATAAAAGTCATATTGCTTTAAAAATTAAAACAATATTTTATTAGTTCAGGAGTAGATGAATAGAATAGAAGAGAAAGCTCCTTAATAAACACTTGCATAGACAAGACAATAGATTGCTGAACATGTGATATTAAAATTAACATGGAAAAAACAGAGTAGACTAACAGATAATGTAGGGTTTGTAAGCAGATGCTTTAGAATTACATTTAGTTTTTATGCTAAATATCAAAACTATTTTCTGTTTGACATTGTTAAAATTAGGTAAATTAAGATACAGCAAATATCTGCACTAGAGTTTGTTAAGAAGATTAAGTTTTTTGACAAATTTAACATAATAAAGAGCAGCTATTATAACTAGGGTTATTATTATTGTTATTTTATCAATGTTCCAGGGAAAAACAAGTCAGTCCATAAACACACACACACACACACACATACAGAGTGTCAAAGTATTATGAAAACAAAATCCAAAAAATGTAGATAAATATTATATCTTATATGTGGAGCTAGTAATTATATACAATAGATTTTTTAAATGTAAAATATTTATAGATCTGTCTAAATAAATTTCAAAATTCTTCTCTACAAAAATATATGGCAATCTTGGCTTACTTTGAAATTGAAATGACCAAAGATACTGTCAAACTAGGAAAGAATTTCTATTCACACAAGATCTCAAAAAAGTATGATATGCGTAAAAGTTTGGAAAATTTAAGATAACATAATTTGAGACACCTGCCTAAGGGATGGATGATTTATCTCTTAGATACAATAGGAGAAATAAAACTTCACCTACTCAGTTTGACTGCTACCATAAAAACCATTTTAAAATAGATATGACTAATTTTCCTTCTCCACTGCCTCACTCTGTCCCTCTTTCTTCATTTCTTCCAGAATAATTAGGTTAATAAAAAACATAAGACAGTTCCAAGCGAGGAAGGGAATCCAAAGAGGTCAGAACAGTGGTGTGCTGGTAAACAGATTCTTTGGAAAAAAGCACTGATTTTGTAGCATTTGTCAATTTCTGTAGTGTAAATACACCAACCATGGCTGATTTCAAGCTACTAACTATTTAACAACCACTTTTCAAAATTCATAAATATTTAACAATCAGCTCTTGTGACCCTGAATGCTCCAACTATAGCACATCAGTGGGTCAGAACCTCCATGAACGTGAGGAAGGCAGCTGAGTACATAGCCACTTGCAAAGGTCAAGAGATTGGTTATGGATAAGTAATGGTGGGCTGGAGCTGGCTCCCACTGACTTCTGAGAAGCCCATTGTGTGTCTCTTCCCAACTGTGATTTCAATGACTTCAAGTTGACAGTTTGAAATCAGCCATGGTGGCAATATTTATATTACAGAAAATTGATGAATCAGGGATTTCTTTAGCCTTTTTTAATATAAAGAGAGTTTTATTTGCCTTGGATTATAATACCTGCAAATCGATGAGTCTGACAAAAAGCAATAAAATGTGTTAAAAATTTTGGCAAAGTTAGGTCAATTTTGATGGGTTTATTCATAAATTTTTTTAGAAAAGAAAACTTGCGAATCTTTTACTACTAAATACCATGTTAATGTAAGGCTATACTTTTTTTCCTCTTGTTAAAATTAACAGGCACCAGCACATCACTACATACATGAGGGATTGCGGATAATTGGGGCTAGGTTTCTTATTCTTGGAGGTAAGAGTCACAAATAGGTAAATGGCCACATCCAGAACAAATTAATAAAAAAATGTGGAGAAGATAAATTTCTTTTTTTAAAAGAGAAACTAATACATTTAGAAGGGATGAGGTAATTAGAAAATCATCATATTAATAATTGACTCAGATAACCATCAGGGGATTCCAAAACTAGGAAATAGAGTTTTGATAAGTACTGTGATATTCACATAGTCTCAAATTAACTTTTCCAAAATACTTAAAAATTACAAAAGTGGAAAGAGTTAATGCACATTGGAGAAGGATGGCAGACATCCTCTTATTCAAGTGATCAAAGTTAAAATAACTTTGATGGGCAACTTGATATCATTCACTGCCTCACAGGAATAAGAAAAACATGGCATAACTTCTGTGATATGTCTTTCAAAAAACCTGAAACTATTTTTGAAGAAACGCCACATAATCTCAAATTGAGAGAAATTCTACAAAGTAATTGGCCTACAATTCTCAAAATTGTTAAATTATGAAGGTCAAGGAAGGTCAGAGGAACTATTCTCAAGTGAAGGATACTGAAGAGACATGACAGCTAAGTGCACAAATTGGGAGCTTGGATCCTTTTGTGATAACATGTACAATTGGGCAGTTGGTAAAATTTTAATGAGGTCTCTTGGTGAGGGGTATACGAGAATTTTTTGTACTACTCTTATAATTTATCAGAAAGTTAAAAATTATTTCAAGTAAAAAGTAAAAACTAAAATGAAATAAATAAAAAATAATTGAAAAACAAAATACAACAAAAATACTTTCAGCCTACAAAAATCTTTAGGATTTTGTTGACTATTTGGAGTTTAGCACATCGTTGGGGTTAGGTAATGTTTAAGTTTGACTCTAAGAGGAGAAGAATTTATAATTCATGAGGAGTGTGTAAGCACTTACTTTCGGTTCCATTTTCAGAGTCATTCTGCTCTGATTTCCAATCCCATGGCATCTTGCAATATAAAATATATGTATATGGGGAAAGGTTTTGTTGCTGACTGGTACTCGAACATAATTTCTTTTGATATTTTATTAACTTATACACTACCGATACAATCAGTACAGAGCTTTCAGAATTCGAAGTTATTTAAAAATTTATATAGGTTGAAATAGCTACCCGTTAGAGTAATACAGGAAATTAGAGGCATAACAAAGCAAATAGTTGGTTGAAGCAACAGAGAAATAAGGAAGATAAGAAGCAAAACAGGAAAATCACTATAAGCCATTCAACCTATAAGTGAAAAATACATCTTTAACAGAAAATGATAGAAATTAGAAAATTACATTTTTATGCTAAACATAATTTTATTTGTATAGCAAACGTTCATATTGTTGAAGTTGGACATTAGTAGTACTAGGTTTCTACAGAAACTGACATACTCTTCCATTGTTAGTAATAAGCTAGGATCAAAATAAATTTAATCATAACCTTGACTTTTCCAAAAATTTAAAAATTTAAAATTTTTAAAAAGTGTGTATCTCTATTTTACTGAGAGTAATGCAACTAATAGTAATTATGTAATCTGTCCAATGCCACACAATAGTGAAGCCAATAATTTAACATGGGTAGAATTATGCCTGAACTGTTCCCTTAACTCCTCATGAGAAAATATATGCTTATGCTAATTTAAAATTATTTTACTTTTAAAAAATTTTTTCTTGGATTGTGAGTGTTAGTCATTTTTGTATTACTGGTTTAATATTCTACATATTATTCAGCATTATAAATGTATATCGTACTGATAGTACAAATACCAATTTCAAGAAATAAAATGTGATGCATTTTGAATAAAATAAAAACTTATTAAAAGCATATAAATGTAGAAATCTTACATATTTAAATATGTAGATATTTCAATAAATTATATGTGTTATATAATAGTTATAATATATAACAACATTTGATAATATATTACAGCATATAAATATATAGTAACAGATACATAGATATTTCAATATATGGAATTTAGTTATATGTATATTTAACACTTGTGTGCTTTTTAAAATACCTGTAGTATCAACAGGTTTGACACAAATTTAGACTGCTGAATGAATGGAGAAAAACAATGGGTTTAGATAAGGCAGAAACTAGGTAATCGTTTTGTAACTCATCAAGGTTTGGATGTAGGACTTCCCTGCTTCTCTGATGAATAGTGTAATTGCATAGTTCCACAGAGAACTTAATATTTAATGATGAGCAGTTGCCTTGTTCTTCTTCTAGGTGATGAGAAAACCTCTTCACCCTTCTTCATATTCACAACCACCATTGCATATGTGGTATCCTGCAATTGAAATGGATACTTGCTGAAAATAATGCAATCACACATGCAATTTCCTGTTTAAATTCTGGTCTAATACATTTAGAAGGGATGATGTAATTAGAAAATCAGTTGTAATTGGAATCAGGTAGAGGCACTGGACAGGTAAGCTCTAATCATAATTTCACAAGATGTCTTATTTCAAGTTTGAAAACAGAAGGAACTATACAGAAATCTAATCATCCTCTTATGGTTTGGTCTGTCGATTCTGGCATAAATATGAGGACTAATCTTTACAAAATGAAGCAGAGATTAAATAATAACAGAAAAAAATAACTTTTTGCAGATGTTTTTTAATTGAATTGAATTTTCCCCTCTCCATATTGTTCAGTTAATGTTTGAATGTCCAAGTAGAATTTACCAGATACTTTGGAACCCTACTGTTTAGATACCCATCTACACAGCTGACATCACCTTTTACAGGCTATGGAAGATAAACTGCATTTATGAAAGACTAGTTCATCAGTACTGAAAGGGGACCAAGGAATCAATTGTGAATAGACTTGGGCAGCTTTGTTTGTTTGTTTTGTAAATAGCTTTAAAAGTTCTGAGACTTGCCCAGAACACATTGGCTCAGAGACAGCTCTGTAAAATTATATAAAAACAATCTTAGTCCTCACATTGTCCTTAACTGTTGCAGTATGACAGATATTTTCCTTTTTTGGTTTTTTAAAATTTTTTATTTCAGCATATTACAGAGGTACAAATGTTTTGGTTACATAAATTACTTTTGTACAGTTTGAGTCAAAGTTATAAGTGTGTCCATCACCCAGGTAGTGCGCATTCACTTTTGATATTTTAAAATATTTGTTTTTTGTTTAATCCAGATATGACATCAGATATCCCTGTTTCCCTTCAACAGTCAAAAGATTCATGCATACCATATAAAAGTATTTTCTTAATTAGTTTAAATTTTATCAAACAACTATACACTTTTAAAGATAGTAATTTGTATCTTGTTAATTTGTGAGTGCATTTTGGTATTTAGCCTCCATTTTCCAGAACAGTTTTAGATTTACAGAAAAATTGATGAGAGTGTAGAGAGTTCCCATATAGCCCACACTCAGTTTCTCGTATCGCTAACATCCTACATTAGTACGGTAAATTTGTTACAATTAATGAACCAATATTAATTAATTGTCATTAACTAAAGTACATAGTTTATTCAGATTTTCATCTAGTGTCTATTTATGCTCTGGGATCCCATCCGAGGTATTGTATTACAGGTTTCACATCTTCTTAGGCTCCTCTTGGCTGCAGCAATTTTTCAGACTTGCCTTGTTTTTGATGACCATGAGTTTTGAGGAGCGCTTGTCAGGTATTTTACTGTGTCCCTTGATTGATATTTGTCTGATCATACTGGTGTATGTATATGGGGGAGGAAAATCACAGAGGTAGTTTGCCATTGTCATCACGTCATATCAAGGGTACATAGTACCAACATAACTTATCGACTGTTAATACTGAACTCAATCACCTGGTTGAGGTAGTGTTTGCCAAGTTTCTCCACAGTAAGGTTATTCTCTCTTTTTCCCCATTTCTAAATTGAAATTTTTGGAAGGAAGTCACCATAGACAGCCCACCCTTAAGGTGTGGGGATTTACTCTTTGAGGGCAGAATATCTACATAATTTATTTGGATCTTTTCTGCAGTGGAGATCTGTCTATTCTCTACCATTTAGTTATTTATTCAATAATTTATTTATATCCATATAAACTCTTGAATATTTATTTTATACATTGGGTTATAGTTTCATATTACTTTATTTTGTAGCTCAAATTCTTCTTGCTTTGGTCATTGGGAACGTTTTCAGTGTTCTCCTACCTCCCTTTGTCATGCACCCAACGATGGAGAGATGGTGGGTTTATGCTTTGTTGCAGTTTTTATCTATTTATTTATTTTTAATTTTTAAATTTTAGCTATTTATTTATTTTTAGTGCTGCCTTTCCTGGCATTACAAGATGCTCCGAGCTCATCTTGTATCTTTCTGGCTCCAGTTCTAGAATAAATAATTTCTCCCAAGAGTTCAGGATCCTTTTGTCAGAGAATGGTATTAGAAACCAAGATCTGGGTGTCAGTATGCTTGTTGCTACTGAAGTGACATTTCTTCTATGCTCTCTTAATTTACAGACCAATGAAATATATGTGTGTAAACTAACCCATATATATACATATATGTGTAAATACTTCTATACCTGTATATACTCATCTGTATGCATATTGAGCTAAACATGAGTTTATACTGTCTCCAACTCTAACATATTACCACATAGATCATTTTAGCATCCTCTTCTTGTCTTCCTATTACATTTTCAGTACAAAACTAATAAACCTAGATCCCACTATTCACAGTCCATATACTCCTTAAATCTTTGATTTAGGAAGTGTTCCTTCTGTTTCAGTTTTCTGGAGGAAATTGTAGATGATTGATATTTCTTTTTTAAATGTTTGGTAGATATCACCATTGAAATAATCTGAGCTTTATGCTTTCTCTTTTAGAAGATTTTAAATTATTGATTAAATTTTATTCTTTAGTTGATATAGGCCTATTTAGATAATCTATGTTTTTGTTGGTTTTGGTAAATTATGTTTTTTAAGGAAATGGTCCATTACAACTAAGTTATCGAATTTGGAGGCATAGTGTTATTTTTTAATTTTTCTTTTGACATCCATGGAATCAATAGTGATGAGCACTCTTTCATTTTTTATATTAGTAATACGTGTCTCCTCTAATTTTTTTGTTACCCTACAGGTTCAAGTTCCTCCACTTACTGAGTTGGTTAAATCACTGACCTTCTATGAGTCTTCATTTGGTAATTTGGAAAATGAGAATAATGACACTAGCCATATATACTTCACATCATTGTCATGCTGGTAAGGGGATTATGGATTACAATCCCCAACATTCCTGCTGACATGCATATGAAAAGCAATTTCATTGAAGAAATTTCCTACTTGTATCCTTTTTCTATCATGTGCATCAAGTAAATTAATAAATATACTCATTTCAAAAACCTTATTATTAGTTCAGTGTGAGACACATTTCATAAAAAATATAGGCTTCACAGATAATTTTATTTTTTATTAAATATATATATAATATTCACATTATGAGATCATTGAAAAGTACCTCAACATTAGAAATTAGTGTGTATTTTAACTCATATAATGATATAACACTCTCATGTCCATCTCTGAAAAAAATAGGGACTGAAATTATGTTCCGCAACCCAAAGAATGAATGAATGAATATCATTTTCTCAAAGGTAGCATTTTTTTCAATTGATAATTTGAACTCCAAATGATGACAGATGCAAAATATATTATCTTTATCATGATTAATTTGTAAGTATAAGTAGATTAGTTCTTGTATTTTTCCACACAATCAAAGAATTTGGTATATTCCTTTATAAAATGTCTTTTTCTATCCAGAATTGATCTAGATTATAACACAAATGTTTTAGTAAAAAGCGTATGATAAAACTAGATGAACCATTCTAAAACAATTTCATTTTATTTTCCTTTTTAAAAATTTATATAAATTTATGGGGCCTAAGGGCAATTTTTTTGCATGCACAGTGGTCAAGTCAGGGATCTTAGGGTATCCACCACCCAAGTAACATACATTGTGCCCATTAAGTGATTTTTCATCATCCACCCTCCTCCCGCCCCCTCAACCTTCTAAATTTCCATTGTCAATCTTTCCACTATGTCCACGTGCATACCTTTTTCGGAACCCACTTATGAGTGAGAACACATTACATTTGTCTTTCTGTGCCTAGCTTGTTTCACATAAGATAATGACCTCCAGTTCCATCCATGTTGCTGCAAAAGACATGATTTCTTTCTTTTTATGGCAGAATGGTATTCCATTGTGTATATATACCACATTTTCTTTACCCAGTCATCCATTGATGGACACTTAGGTTGATTCCATATTTTTGCAATTGTGAATTGTGCTGCAATAAACATACAAGTGCATATGTCTTGATATAATGACTTATTTTCTTTTGAGTAGATACCCAGGAGGAGGATTGCTAAATTGAATGGTAGTTTTATTTTTAGTTCTTTGAGACACTATACTGTTTTCTGTAGAATTTATTCTGATATACATTCCCACCAATAGTGTATAAGCATTTGCTTTTCTCCACATCCTCAGAAACATCTGTTATTTTTTGTTTTCTCAATAGTAGCCGTTCCGACTGGGATAAGATATCTCATTATGATTTTTATTTTTTTTCTTTGTTGATTAGTGATGTTGATAATTTTTTCGTATATCTGCTGACTATTTCTATGTCTTCTTTTGTAAAATGTCTCTTCATGTCCTTTGCCCACTCTTCAATGTGATTATTTGGGGTTATAATTGTTATTGTTGCATTGTTTGAGTTCCTTGTATATTCTGGACATTATTCTTCTTGAATGAGTAGTTTGCAAATAGTTTTTCCCACTCTGCATGTTGTATGTTCACTCTGTTGATTATTTCATTTACTGTGCACAACCTTTTCTGTTTAGTTAAGCCTCATTTGTCTATTTTTGTTTTTGTTGCCCATGGTTTGAGGTCTTAGTCATAAATTCTTTGCATAGACCAACGTTCAGAAGAGTTTTCCCTAGGTTTTCTTCTAGTATTTTTATAGTTGCACATCTTAGGTTTAAGTTTTTAATCAACCTTGAGATAATTTTTTGTGTGTGTGCTGAGAGATAGGGGTTTAGTTTCATTCCTCTGCATGTGGCAATCCAATTTTCCCAGGGTATCCTTTCCCTAATATATATTCGTGTTAGCTTTTCCAAAGATCAGTTGGTTGTAGCTCTATGATTTTATTTCTCGGTTATCTATTCTGTTCCATTGATTTATGTGTCTATTTTTATATCAGTATCATGCTGTTTTGGTTATTATAGCTTCATAATATAATTTGAAGTCAGATAATGTGATGCCTCCAGCTTTGTTCTTTTTCTTAGGATTGCTTTGGCTAGTCAGGCTCTTTTTTGGTTCTATATGAATTCTAGGATTTTTAAAATAATTCTGTGAAAAATGAAGTTGGTATTTTGGTAGGGATTGCATTGAATCTGTAGATTGCTTAGGGAGTATAGTCATTTTAAAGATATTAATTCTTCTGATCTATGAGCATGGGATGTTTTTCCACTTTTTTTGTGTCATCTACAACTTCTTTTATCGGTGTTTTGTAGTTTTTCATGTAAAGATCTTTGGTTAAATATATTCCTAGGTTTTTTTTTTTTGTAGCTACTATAAATGGGATCACCTTCTTGAGTTTGTTCTCAGATAAATCATTATCAGTGTATAAAAATGCTACTGATTTTTGAATGTTGATTTTCTATCCTGCAACTTTACTAAATTCATTTATCAAATGTAAGAGTGTTTTGGTGGAATCTTTAGGTTTTTCTAGATATAAGATTATATAAGATATATATATATTATATAACTGGGATAATTTAACTTCCTCTTTTCCAATTTGGATGCCTATTGTTTCTTTCTTTTGCCTGATTGCTCTGCCTAGGACTTCCAATACTATGTTGAATAGGAGTGGTGACAGTGGATATCCTTGTCTTATTCTAGTTTTTAAAGGAAATGCTTTCAACTTGTCCCCATTTAGTATGATATTGGTTGTAGGTTTGTCATATGTGGCCTTTATTATTTTGAGATATGTTTCTTCTATGCCTAGTTTGTTGAGAGTTTTTATCAGGAAGAGATGTTGTATTTTATTGAAGGCTTTTTCATCTATTGAGATGATCATGTGGTTTTTGTTTTTAATTCTGTTTATGTTGTGAATTGCATTAGTTGACTAGTATATGTTGAACCACCCTGCATCCCTGGGATAAAATCCACTTGACCATGATGTATATTATCTTTTTCATGTGCTGTTGGGTTTGGGTTGCTAGTATTCTGTTGAAGATTTTTGCATCTATGCTCAACAGGGGTATTGGTCTGTCATTTTCATTTTCTGTGTGTCCTTGTTGAGTTTTGGTATCAGAACCTCATAGAATGAATTAGGGAGTATTCCATCTTCCTCTATATTTTGGAATAGTTTCAGGAGGATTGATATTTAATAGGTCTTTGTACATTTGGTACAATTCAGCTGTGAATCCATCTGGTCCTGGGTTTTGTTTTGCTGGAGATTTTTTACTACTTATTCAATCTCGCTACTAGTTATTTGTCTGATCAGATTTTCTATCTCTTTTTGGTTCAACCTTGGGAGGTTGTATGTTTCCAAAAATTTAACCATTTCCCCTAGGCTTTTAGTTTGTGGGCATATAGTTGTTCATGATAGTCTCTGATGATCTGTTGTATTTCTGTGGTATTAGTTTTGATGTGTCCTTTTCCATTTCTGATTTTGTTTATTTGAGTCTTCTAAATTGCTAAGTTTATTTTCAAGCAAAAATAATCCAATAGATTTGTTTTGAGTTAAGCAATAATTAATTGTGTTCACTTGAGTCTCAGCCAATTTGAAACTATTTGTTAATCAAATAATACAAGAGGGCACTTACTTAAAATTCAGTGTTTGCTCTGTTTCATTTTTGAAACTTATAAAAGCTCATTTGTTCATTTAATTATTTACATATTTTAATTTTATTATAAATTTAAAATATTTTACATGGTGTTAGGAAAATAGGATTTGATGATGAGTATCCACTTTTGTTTAATGTTTGCTTTCTTTGTAATGTAGAATCTTTTTGTTTAATTTATCTTCTATTTTTTGATATTTACACATAAATGTCAACATGTCTTTTCAGAGACATTTAGTATGGAACAACTTTGGAGATAATCTGTAGACTTCATCTTTGGAATCCAGCAGAGAATAAATAATTGAATATAAATGTGTGGAGTAGTCTCAATAAAATATCTTAAGTTTAAGTCTTTTCCCAGTAAGAAATTTTCTTCTCTGAAGAAAAAACAAATCATTCTTTGAAGAAGTATAAAGCAAATGACTTTTTGCCCACTGCAGAAACCTATTGCTGCAAGTAAGCCGTTATCTTTTTACTAACAATCAATCCAGTAACCTCATTAAGACAGATGTAAGGGAATGTTAAATTTGACCAGTTGATTTCTTTTTCATCAAAAGGTTTATCACCTTAGTATAGGATACCTGGGTGTTTCATTATTATTATAAAAAAGATATATGCCTTATATGAAATGTTTCACTAAACATGAGAAAGTAAGTTTAATAAATGTACATTTATTTCCTTAAACTTGTATGTATATCCAGGAGAACTTACCACTATTCACATTCTATAAACCGATAATATATTTGAAACACATAGTTGTAGACAAGATGATCTCTCTCCTAAAAACATCTATTATAACTGTATTACACATATTTTATCTTTGAAAATAACAGTCTCCAATTGCATTTTAAAATTTTACTTTTTTAAAATCAAGTCTTCCCCTAGTATGTTTAATATTCAATTTTAGAGGTTACTGCTTGTTTTATTAATGAATAGAGTACAGCAGCATGTAATAAACATTAAAACTGTGTTAATGTTTTAAACAGAGATTTCTTCCAGAAAACTTTCTTTATTTTTCCTTCTAGTACTGAAATGAAGAGAAAGGTCAAGTAGTAACTCACAGTTTTATTTCTTGTCAATAACAGTAAAAAAGTAGCTAGAGAATTTCATTAGCACTTCTTCAAATATAAGATCCTCTGTGAACTCCCTTCACATAGTCATTTTAATTTTGCTTAGGAGAAGAAATAAAAGATTTTTCTGTTTTAATTACATTTAAAAAAATTTTTTCCCAAAGACATTGATAGTTCTTTTACTGTTTAAAAAATATGTTTGAAGTTACCATTTGTCAGTCAATGATTCTTTTAATTTGATGATCCTTACGTTTATCTTTATAATTAATTAAAAAAAAACCTTTGTCATATTCTGAAAACAAATGAATGCTGAACTTTTCCAATGGTTTTGAAGTTGTAATTTCTTTTTTAAAATAGATTTTACAAATTCCAGGAGAGAGAGGGTTATAATAAAAGAATATAGCACTGAATGTTGTAGAATATTTTTATAGTTGAATTAGTACAGAAAGAGGGGCCATTTATAAATTATTTCTATTTTCTGGAAAATATAATATAATCATTTATAATTCCTGATGACTCTTCAGAAGTGGGTCAGATAGAGTATCTTTCGTACTGATTTTCCAATCTTGCACGTAATAAACTAATTACCCTGCAGCACTGAGGGCATTCAGTGCTAGGACCTTTCCCAGGCTCTGCGCCCCACTCTTTCAATGTGTGCTGCCAGTCTGTTAGGCATTCACAGTGTCTTAAACAAGCACCGCCTGCAACTGCAAACATCCGGCCTCTGGGGAGATGTATAAAGGGCCAATTGATAGCAACAAACTTCAGGATGCCTAGAATTGCCAGGACAATAGAGATCTCATTCTTTGAGTTTAATAGAGAATATAAGTAAAAGACAAAAAAGAGACTAATGTTATTCTTAGGTAATATTAAATTTCATTTTGGCATCATTGAACAGATTAATTTTAACGTGGCTTTTAAAAAATTTCTGGGCAATTGCAATTTCATTCTTTGAGTTTAAAAAAAGATTTCATGGAAAATATAAATATAAAATAAGAAATTAAGAAAAAAACCTGCTGTTGAGTTTATTTAACATTTCATTTCAGTTTGACACAATGGTACACATATTTTAATGTGGCTTTTTCTAAATTTACAGTTATTTCTTTCTTCATGTACCATTGAAGAAAATCTTGAAAAATTTGACCTGATGTTTAATAAACAAGCAAGTAGATCTTATAGAAGACTAGATATTTTTGGCTTATTTGGTTTTTTCTGGTTAGTGGACAGCTAAACAGCTTTGCAACTTCAAAGTCACCAGGTGACTTAATGCATAAATAAATCTGTTTTTTACAACCATGGCTTGATGCCTTTTTAGTATTACCTACTTAGTTGTTCTTACCCTGTTTCCTAATCAGTTATAAGCTTCCATTATCTCTGGATGACTTCCCTGCTATCATTACTTACATTACATCCCTAATTCAAAATCATAAGGGAAAGAAAGGAAATCATCTTTGTGATTACATCATTATCTCTGGCAAAATATTAAATTATGAAAGTGTGGCACAACATTATGATTTTTGAAGAAACTATGAAAATGTTAGAAAAAAGGATAACAATTTACTAAAATAAATATATCTCTAAAATACATATTTTAAAAGTTAATATACTGTTTCTTTTAAGAAAAACTTAAAAACAGAAGAATGAATTATGGTTTACATTAATTTTAATTTTTTAAGTCTGGCTATTGTGAGTAAGTAAAACATAGTATTAGTCAATGATGAAATGCTACAATTACCTATGAAGTTGCTGAAATTTGCTCCTTAAGTTTGTGTCCCATTTAGTTAGAGTCGACTTCTTGTATATTAATGTACTACGTGCCTGTTTGCTTGGGTATGCGTATGAAGGTTGAAGAAATATAATCATCAGAAGAGGTGCTTTGCCAACAATTAACTTCTAGTTATTTGATGTCAAGAGTTCGTTTTTCAAGTGTTGCCAGAGTTTAACCTTCTTTTTGCTGTATTTCTGATAGAAGCAGACAAACACACAAAAAAAGAATAAATGAAAATTTAAAAATTGCCAGTAATCATAACATTATTTTAAGTACACTTCTAGCATTCAATTTGAGACTTTTTTGGACTGTTTGAGGTTTTGTTTGATTTCGTTAATGAAGATAGAGAATAGATTCAATTACTACCGAGATATTCGCAAACATAACACATTTTAAAAATAGCAATTGTAAAAGACAGGCTTTTCATGGTGTGATAATTACTGAAAAGGGAGAAGAAAGTGGGTAAAACTAAATGAAAATATATGTCTCTCTCTCAAAGCAAGAGAGGGTTAGAAAACAAAAGACAAGAATCAGAAGAAAGGAAAATGGGAATAGGACGAAGGAAAATAAAGTGCGTGTTGTTGATGCAAGACGTCACTCATAGCATTTCAGCTTATTTTTCACGCTGTTTTAAGGGGAAAATTTTATGTAAGAATTTTAGTAACGGCAAAAAGATTTGGCTACACCTTTCAAATTTAGAGAAGTATGGTTGTAACTTTTTATTTTATCCAAAGAACATCTCAAGCACTCTATACTCCAAATTATCTATAATGTCCTCCCAATTAATGATTGTCCCATAAATCTTCTTTTCTTTTGCAAATAAAACCAAGAATTTCTTCTACTATTTCTTTTGCCATACAGCTCCATATGACAACACAAGTCTCCTACTCTTCGTGAATGGATAATTCCTATGTTCATTTTAAACAAACAGAAAATGGGCTCATTTCAACACAGAAAGTATCTCATTCTTAAACTTTACATCTGTCAAACATCAGGGGTCATTGGATGAATGACCAAGCATCAATAATTATGGCTTACAGTCCAAATTTAATCTACCGCCTGTTTTTGTATGATTTGCAAACTACAATTTTTTTTCATTTTTAAATGAATAAAAAATAAACAAAAGAAAAATAAGATTTTGTGAAACATGAAAATCATACAAAATTGAAATTTCAGTGTCCATAAGGTTTTATTAGAACACAGGCATGACCATTCCTTTAGGTATTGTGTTGGGATTCTTTTATACTACAAAGGCAGAATTTAGTAGTAGCTAAAGACAATGCATGCCTGCAAATTCTAATATATTTATTGTCTTGCCATGTTATAATTTGGCCCTTTCACAGAAAATTTTGCTGATCTCCAGTCTAGATAAAGATATTGTGAACAAGGACATTAAGCTATTTTTTGTTAATTTATTCACTCATTTACTAAACAGATATATACTTACTTTCTTGTACAATGCCTTACAGAATATATTTCATTAGTTTCTATGACTACATTTTTTGGAACACATAATGATACATGATTTACCCTTCTTAACTTCAAATAAAATAAAATTATTATATATATGAGTGTTAAAAATCTTGTGAGGTTTAAAGAAAATAAGACCAACCAATGATAATAATGCCTTCAGTTTAAAGAAAAAAGTTAATGCCTTAATTCAAAATGTATTATCACATATTTAATCATTGATTCCCACAGAATCTTGGTGAAGTAAACAAATCAGACATCATGTCTATGTTACATGAATGTAAATATTGACAGAAATGTTTTGACTTTTCCAAGATTAAGCATCAGTGCTAACTTTATTATGACAAAGTGATATACTTTCCAATACATTGCAGCGATGATGGTCATGGAAAACTTCACTATGATATTTGGACTGGGCAATGAAGGATGTTGTAGCTGGATTCAATAGAGAGACATTTGGGGGAAGAGTCCATGGAAGAGAGGTAAAATATTCCAGAAAAATAAAATAGCATTTAATGGAGGCTCCAAGATTTAATATGGAAATGGTAAATAATGCATAAGTATTTCTGAAGTCTAAGGTTTAAATATCAGGGATTGCAAAATGGTGACAGCTCCAATGACAAATGTGTGTTTGAGTATTAGCATTATTGACATAAAATTTGAAATGAAATCACTTTAAATATAACAATTGCAATTGCAATCTCCAATTCAGATGAAACCTTAATGACATTGGGACACTGTTTCAAGGTGTTTGCATTTGCTAACTGTGTGGAGAGTAACAAGTTTTGGAGAAAGGACAGAGTGGGTGGCGGTGAATGCTGGACAGTGGAGGTAGTGTAGGTCTATAACATTGTAATCAAAGCCCTTGGTGACCTTTTCCTTTTGTTTTGTTTCCTTTCATTTTCTTCCCTTCATTTCCTTTTATTCTTTTTCTGGCTTTCCTTCTTTGATTGTTCTAGATTTTTTTGTTGCTGTTAATATGGTACATTTGTGGTATATTAAATGTATGATACACAAGTGAACTTAGAGGCTGCACATTATGACCAAATATATCACTATATCTGCAACAAAACATACGAAAATACTCATTCTAAGTAGAACAAAAATTACTAAATAGTCTAAATTCAATGTAGGTCAGGTATTGATTCTAAATAGTTTGGCTTAAACATATAATTTTTTTCTCTTTTCACAGCTATTGATATGTTTGGAATTACGAATAATGGATTGAGAATTTATATTTAATTTAGGAGATGCATAATCTAGTAAAGATTTTTCAGCAAAATTTTGGCAGTTATGTTTCTTAAGTCATTTTATTTCATTTGTCTTTGAATACAGAATGGGATTGAAGTAAGAGAAACTGGAAGTAGAGAGACCAATCTATGAACTATTGTATAATTTATACAAAGAGCTATAGGCTTCCACTAAATGATGAAGATAGAAATCAGAGGAAGGAACTGATCTCTAAGAGGTTGGAATAAATCTGAAAAGATTTAATGGCTCATTCAATATACTTGTTGATCCACTTAAACTTCTATGTGCCCACATCAAACACCCTCAGAATAATGAATTTCTTCAGATTTAATATTTAATCTCTGTGATGAACATGGCAAACTTATGAATGGAATAAATTAGTAACAAATTAGATAACTTTAGATAGCTTAAAAAATGTCTAGCCCTGTGGTTATTGTCAACACAAAAAAGTAATTATTTTAAGTCTCTATTCTTTAAATATACTTTTATTACAACTTACTATTTTCTCATGCTATGTGAGACAGAGGATAAAAGATGAAAAAGACATAGTCTTTGTTTTCAAAAAGCCACAACATGGAAGAAAGAAATACATACTAATAATTACTATCTAGAATGATAGTGGTTGAATGTAAAAGGCAGAAAAGCATAAGGAAAGGATAGAGGTAAACTCTTCCTGAGGCCTCTAGTCACAGAGCAGGAAGAGTAGAAATCAGACACCTTTAAGCAAAAAAAAGACACTTGTAGTGAATAAAAAAAAAAAAAAATGACCTGGAGATTTCTAGATAAAAAAGTGGAAAGTAAACAATGTTCGCAAAGATACAGACCTGTGGAAGATCACATGGTACATAGAAGGACTACCAAATAACTCCAAATTAACAAAATGTGGTTTGAAGTGAGAAAAGAGACAGAGATAAAACTGAAGAGGAAGGAAAGGTCAAGATTTCTTTTTTTTAAAAAAATAATATTATCTTAAAAGCTCACTTTGGTTACACATTATAGGAAAGACTTAGATGGGGAGGGTGAAGCTTGTATCTTGCCATGAATCTATTTAAAAAAGAACTGTTCAGAAATTGAGATGAATAGAGTATGTAATATGAAAGTGGGAGTAGAAATGGAGAGCAGAAAATAGATTCCAGAGCTATTTAGGAATTAGAATCAATAGGAAACGTCACAGAAAAGAAGGTTCATGGAGGGAGAGTTGAAAGAGATACATAGACTAACTTCCACATTGTAATTTCATTTGCTTGGAGGATAGCTGCTCTACAAATCTTAATAGGGAATATAGGAAAAAGACGAACGACTAAGTTTGGAGTAGACATTGTTAATGTCAGTTTGAAAAGTTGAGTTTCACATATTTGTCACATATAAATAGATACCCAGATTATAATTAAATAGAGAAACTGATATTATGACTATGACATGTGATAATCTACAGCAAATAATTAGTAAAAACATAGTATTAGACAAAAAAGTGGAAAAAACCCATTTATTAAACACCGTGTGTGGTGCTGCATATTCGGGAATTTACACATTTTATCTGTCTCTCCAAATACTATCTCAACAAGAAATGCTGAGGGTGAAATTTATGGTATTAAATGCATACATTAGAAAATAAGAAAAAATCTTACGTTAATAATTTAGACATCCACCTCGGCCAGGTGCAGTGGTTCATGCCTGTAATCCCAACACTTCGGGAGGCTGAAGTGGGAAGATCACCTGAGGCTGGGAGTTCAAGACCAGCCTAGGCAAAAATGCTCGACCCTATCTCTACAAAAGATAGAAAATAAAAAGAAATAACTGGGCATAGTGGCACGTGCCTGTGGTCCTACTACTTGGGAGGCTAAGGCAGGAGGATTGCTTGAGATCAGGAGTTCATGGCTGAAGTGAGCTATGATTGTGCCACTGCCCTCCAACCTGGGTTATAAAGCCAGACAGTGTTTCTAAAAAATGTAAATAAATAAATAAATGTCCACTTCAAGAATTTAGAGAAAGAACAACAAAATAATCCCAAAGCAAGAAAAAGAAAAAAATAATAATAAAGAGCAGAAATCAATAAAATTGAAAACAGGAAAACAATACAGAATATTGGTAAACCAAAAGCTTGTTCTTTGAAAAAATCCTTAAAATTCACTGACCTCTAACAAGACTGATAAGAAAAAAGAGGGAAGTATAAATTACTGAATCAGAAATGAAATAGGGAATATCACTACTCACCATGAAGAAAGCAAAAGAATAATAAATAAAAAATAGACAAATCTGTGCACATAAATTTCACAACTGAGATGAAATGCACCAATTCCTTGCAAAGCACACACTAGAATTAAGAAAAATAAATTTGTAATTTTAAAAGAACTCCCAAGTGATATCAATGAACTTTCAGAAAATGGAAATAGAATATTCTTCAACTTGATAAACAGCACCTACAAAAACCTCCAGCTAACACTATTTTTAATGGTGAAAGACCGGATGCTTTCCCCTAAGATCAGGAAAAAAGGCAAGAATGTTTTCTCTCACCACTCTTATTCCATATTGAAGGTTCAGCCAGTAACATAAGGCAAGAATAACAAAATGTATGCAGAGTGGAAAAGAAGAAATAAAACTTTTCCTATTTGCAGATCGCATGGTTGTCTCTGTAGAAAATCTCAACAAATTAAAAATATAATAATCTACTAGAACTAAAAGTGTGTCCAACAAGGTCGCAGGATATAAGATAAACATGCAAAAGTCAATTGTATTCCTATAAACTAAAAATGCACACAAACACACCAAAATGATACTCAGTATCATTTAAAACACACTAAAGTTAAATATTTAGATGCAAATCTAACAAAATTTATATGAGTTTTGTATGTTAAAACTACAAAATGTTGATTAAAAAAACCAGAGAGATAAGTAAATGAAGAGACATACTGTATTCATGGAGTGGAAGACTCAACAAAGTGAATTGTTCATTCTCCTCAAACTGATATATAGTTTTAATATATTATAATTCTTATCAAAATACTAGCAAGATTTTTTTGTAGATGAGGCAAGATTATTCTAAAATGTATGTGGAAATGCAAGGGAACTAGAATAACTAAAACAATTTTGAGAAAATATTTATGACAGAAAGAGAAAAATCTGTAAACTTAATTTCAATACATTAAACAGCTTCAGTAATCAGGACTGTAGTATTGGTGGAGGGATAGACATATAGATTAATGACACAGAAGAGAAAATCCAAAAATAACCTTCAAAAAATATCTCCAACTGATTTTTGAGAAAGATGCAAAAGTAATCACTGGAGGAAAGACAGCTAGTGAAACAAACTTCTCTGGGGCCACTGGACATCTACTGAAAATAATAAATCTCAACCTAAATCTCATACCTTAAGCCATGAACAAACACTTTAAATAATGTGTTATTATTTAATAATAATAAGTACATGAAAAGGATAAGTGGATAATATCTAGATAAGATAATTAATTAGTACATGAAAATGAGTTCAATATTATTAGCCATGAAAGAAATGCAAATTAAAACCGCATCTCACTGCCAGAAAACATTCTGCATTATATGAAATTGATAAAAACCCATTCATTTCTCTAACATCCTATTATATTTGTTTCCATGGCAAACTGTTAATGTTTCTGCCATTTCTCTATTTCTTTTTCAGATGCTTTTCTTCCTCTTGCTCTCTAAATTGACCGTTCCTACTATTCAGCACTTTTTTTCTTTTCTTTCTAAAATGTCTGATTTACAGGTTCTATGTTTATGACTTTAAATTCCAAATTTCTATAGATGACTTAAATGTGAATAGTTTCTTTGAGCTTTAGGTGAATAAAAAATAATACATATCGGGATGGTTAAAATGAAAAAAATTTGACTTGACATATGCTAGTGAGGATGGAGAGAAACTGCATCACTCATACATAGCTGGTGGGAATGTAAACATTTGGATCACAGTTTTGTTGTTTCTTAAAAAACTAAACATTCAACTACCGTATTACCCAATAATAGTTCTCCTGGGCATTTTTCTCAGAAAAAAATAAAAATTACATTTACACAAAAACCTGTATATAAACATTGTATACAAATATTTGTAGTAGATTTATTCATGACAGCTAAAAACTGGAAAAAACCCAGATTTCTTCAATAGATTAATAGTTAAAAAATGTGGTATAAGCATATCGTGAGATACTACTTATCAATACAAAGGAACAGATTATTGATACATAAATCATCTTGGGTGAATCTGTAAAGAATTATCATGAGTGAGAAAAGCCAACTCCAAAAGGTCACATACTATGTGATCCCATTTGGATAACATTTTTAAGATGAAAAAATTATAGATGTAGAAAACATTTTATTGGTTGCCAGGGGTTAAGAGGGAGTGGTGATGGGAGGCAAGTGGATGTGGCTATAACGGGGCAGCTCATATCCGTAGAAATATTTTGTATCTTGACTGTATAAATTTCAATATCTTAGTTGGGATGTTGTACTATAGACTTGCAAAATGTTACAATTGAGAGGAACTTGGTAAAGGGTACATAGGATCTCTCTGTATTATGTCTTATAACTACATGTAAAACTACAATTATCACAAAAGAAAAAGTTTTAAAAAGTAGTTTTTGGATTTGCAACGGTATTGAGGAGGTTAACGCACATTCCTTATTTAGATAAATAAAATAAAATGAGATAGAGTATAGATAATGGTAATTATAAAATTAACAAACTAAGAAATACAATTTATAGTGACATAATATTATCAATAATTAAATGTTTATCTGAATTATATAAATAAATTTTAATAAATGTGTGTCAAACTTTCTACCTGGCAGAGTGAGCATATAGCCTTTACAAGTGCTCAGAGAACATTAAAAAATAAACACATCGTTGACACACACAAAAATGCTTTGATAAATTCATAAGGAAGCAATAACATGAACCATATTTTCTGTCTACAATATTACAAAATTAGAGTTGTTAAAATTATTTACCAAAGTTAAATCTGTTAGAAGTTTTAACACATCTGCAGTGAATTTTAAGGAAAAACCAGAGTATAATTACACTATGTAGAAAACAATTATTTACATATATTTATAAACAAGTACATATAATGATAAACATATATACTGCATATGATACACATAGGAGATATATAAGATGTATTATAAAATAATCAGATATTTGTATAACACATTGCAATGCCTTCAGAATGCTCTCGTACCTCTACTGATAGCCCTAATGCTCCCAAATGAAGCAAGAGGCATTGAAAATGTGTGAACTAAATATTCAATAGGGATGCCATAAAAGAACATCAGAGCAATCTTAAATGGTAGCAAAAATAAAGATAAGCTCAAACATTAATGAATCAAATTACGGAATGATAAAAATCATAAATCCAATAGCAGTTTCTTTACCAAAAAAAATCGAAGGCCAAATTAGAAAAAAAGAAAAAAATATATATATTAGAAAAATATAACCATAGATTTAAAAAAATTAAATACAAGCAATATTAATTATAATTCTAGCCTTTTACTTGAAAATTGCAGCCTCATAATAGTTTTATAAGATAATAAGATTACTCAAACTTAACCAAGAGAAATTTGAGAAAGTTGATTCTCCATTAAACATAAAGAAACGTGGCACAGGCTCATATTACTGGTATTCACTTTTAATTTTCCAGTAACAGGCAATTGCCATACAAAAATTGTAATATTATTTTAATCTCTTATTACTCTCAAAGAATAAACATAATTAGAAAACTGATAAATTTTATACCGTTACAGTTAAAATACATGCTTTTTGAAAGTTGACGTTATTATAATTCATTCAGGCTAAACTGTAATAACAGTATCTCCAACCATTGGAAATGTGAGCTGTTATTTTGAGTTGTTAAAGCGAAGAGGAGGAGAGCAAAAGAAAAAGTAATATAAGCTATTTCCCATGTATTTTATTCCCCATTTTAGTGAAATTCCATAGAATATGTATATATTCAAAAGCAAAGCACATTATAGACAGTCATTGGCAATGACTCTGTAGTTACTAGTGAGATTGAACTCAGCAGGTAAAATAAAGTCAATTGCATTCAGCAGAGATTTGCAGCTGTTCACACATCTGGAAAACCCTAAGAATTAGCCCTATTTCAACTTTTTGATAATTGTACTACCTGCTTCTTCAAAAAGGCCGCATTTAAATGTCCTTTTACAATACCAATCTAAGACAGGATAATTCTACTTAGTAGTCATCTTTCACTGAAATTTGAGTTAACTTTCCTTTAAGAATTCAATATTTATCAGGCAATCTACAGAAAATCAAACTACCCTGTACTTTCCTTGCTGAAATATAAAAAAATCAGCATCCCATGGTTCAAACAGAAATCAATTATAATCATACACCAGAGAATATTTTCCCATATAATTCTAATATAATGAAATGCAAAGGTAAATGAAACATACACAGGTATGAAATAATTGGCAGATTTTTTTAAACTTTCAAGATATTTCCTTTAATATATATGGATATCTTTGGAAAGTTTGAAAGTTTTCTTGGGTGTCATCTTGTGTCCTTTGCCTGCTTCTTCCGTTAACCCACTTTAAGTCTGTTCTCATATGCACCTTTGCCAACCATGTGCAATCTGGCTGCTCCCCACTCCTATATTTAATACATAGGATACTTTTACTGTATTAGATTTGTACCCATTGAAAACAGACTAGAGACAGCAAGCAAGTCATTGCTAGCTCTGAAATTATCCCTAATCTGATGCTAGGTTTGCAGTTTGCTAACCATAATTTTTTTGGTGTTTTGACCAGTAATCCATTTGAAATTGACATTATTTTTAGATTCATCTTACACTTGTGATGAGCTTCCAGACAGAAGTACTTTTCCCTAGGACTTATTGTGTGTTTCAATAAAATTTACTTCTGAATTTCTCTCCCTTGTTTTGAGTGATGCAGATTCACTAGAGAAACCATATCCTGACCTGTCTCTTCCACTCCGATCGATCTCCTCTATAAGGAAGCAAAATTAAATCATTACTATATTGATTGCTAGAGATATGCCAAGTAAAAGCCCCTTGACCGGGAATCACAAGCCCCGTGACTTAGTCTAGGTTTTACTTATTTATTTAATATAGGGCTTCTCTAAGTCTTAATTTCTTTAGTAAACAAAGAAAGGTAGTATTCTTTCATTTAAAAAAACATTTTTAAAGACTGGTATGTTGGGGAATTTTAGGGTCCCCGAAGTCTTTAAGACTTTAGGCATCAAAGAAATAAGCTCTAAGGGTATAATGTTTAGTAGATATTTGCCTTGAACAAGAACCCTTGAAATCACATCATTTAAGTAGCTATACATTCAATTTATGAATAATTTTAACGTGAAGAAATGTTCACTTAAGCCTTGCTAAGTGTCTCAATGAAGTAGCTTAAATTACATAATTAATGTAAAAAATAAAAAAGAAACAAAATTAACTGGGTGCCTTGCTTATACAGTGCCAACTAAAATGAATGATGAAATTTAGCCAATCTGGTCAGATGTATTTTTAAAATGTTATTTAACTTTCATTTCCATTAACCTATTCAGCACAAAATTCTTTGTATAGCACACAGAAAAAGAATAGTGTGTTATATGGTTATTAATCTAAAATAAATTATACATTTAAGTTATAATTTATTGCCACAATGTAATAAAAAGCAGACATTTTCTCTAATCTTCTTTTTGTTACTCAAATAAAAAAGTTTTTCAAAATCAAAATATTCTTACATTTATCTTATGTGGTATTTTACAACAGGAATATTGAGATTTAGGTTATTTTCTGAAAGTTAGATTGTGAAATTAAATCACACAGAGTTAAACTAAGTTACTACGGACAAGAAGGGTTGTAGAATACTGGAAAAAAAGGTATCTTATTACTGCTTGTTCTTTTGTTACTCATCACATATGATTAAAAAAACCTTTAGGTTAGATAATTTCTTTTCCAAAAGCAGTAGATGTTTGAATTTTATCTTATGATCTAGAAACACAAGGAATTGTGGTTCTAGTGCACTAAAATATTTAGTCACCATCCTGGGAAAGGTGAACAGTTTTTTTTTCCCCCAGAAATCCCTTAGTGCATCCAGAGCAAAGTACTTTTATTTTAAAAAGGCATTTCAGCCTGGCGGCCATACTTTCTGAGTATTTACTAAATATAAAGGAAGTAAGCTACAGTTCCTTTTAAATGTAGGTTATTACTTCAGTCTAACCCATTAAGTTTTCTAAACTGGAGTTTGTGGTATTTGGCATCAATTCTCCTGTTCTTTTGATAAGTAGCTAAACAGGATGTCCTTGCAAATTAAATGAGAAATAGCTCTGGAAGTTTTCCTCCCTCAGGACTAAGCGTTAAGATTGGCGGGTGGCTTAAATGGAAACGCACAGGAATGCACGTCGGCCAGCATCAGAAAGTTGCCGCAGATGTTACGGAGTTTAATTCACGAAGGCCCATCTGACTTCCTTTTCCACTGAAATGTTTTAATGGCCTCAAGCTGAAGAGGCTTAATTTACTTTGTCTAAACTGTTCCAAGTCAGCCTCAATGAGGAGAGCTTAAATATAACTCGTATAATAAAAATAATTGCTGATTTCTTACCACAGAAATTTTATTTCTTGATATTGAGGAAAGAAGAAATACCGCAATTTAAACATGTTTCCTACATCTTGGACTGTTAAGTCATTCTATATACAATTTAAATTCTTTATATTTACATTTTTTCTCTTTCTATTCCCCCATTTATGCATATAAAGTTAAATTAATGTGGCAGATATTTCATTATACTCTCATGATTAAGTGTTCATAACTTTATGAAAAATTTAAGTGCTCAGTAGTAATGTTATATAACCATTTGAAACACTCCAGTTAATGTTCCAAGTTAAAGATCTCATGTATTAGAATTAATTGGAAAAAATCCCACAAATATGGGAATTGGGAAAATATTAATATTTGAAAGTAATACCATATTTTTATTTAACTGAATATTTTATAAGCAGCAGGTATCCCTGTAGACTATAATAATTTTTGTGTTGATATTTCTGAATATATGAACATAACATATTCAACAAATAGGAAATGTTCTAGGAATTAACTCAAATGCGAATGTGGAATTGTCCAACACAGTCCAGCAGTAGCACTTTTAATGACATAAACTGAGCTTTCCTGTGCTTGTCTTAAGTACCAACCATGTCAAGCATAGTGAAATGCATATAGAAAATACTCAAAAAATATGCAGAACTTTTTAAATTCTTCCTTCTTCCATCCACTGGTTTATCAGAACAGCTAGGCAGCTATCCACATGTTATTCCTCATCATAGGGAAAAATACATATTTGGTTAAAACTAGGTCTATAAATGGAGAACAATTAAAATAAAGATATTGATAACTCAGAAATCTAACTTCTAGGATTCATCTTTTCTTGTTCAACCCAAATTATATTACACAATTTCCTGTTAATCTCCCTAACCTTCTATATATTGTATTGCTATCCTGAAAACATGTGTATTCTCTTCCCTGCTATCTCAACTTCAATTGCAAGCGAAGAGAGTAGAATCCAGCTAATCACTAAACACCAAGTGGTCTCTTATTACTATTTATATATTACCTGTTTAGCTACCAAACATTCCCTAGCTCCATTTACCCTATTCTAAATTCTGTCTTGAAATTATAAATGACATATAAGAATTTAAGGAAGTAAGTAAATTCTGTGAGCTAAAATGATTCCAATTCAAATGAACCAATATATTTACAGATCTTGGTAACTGTTTTTAAAAACTAAACTTCAATAATAAAAAATCACAGGAGAGAAACATTAAGAAATATGGACAACTCTTCATAGGATATTTTGAAAGTGTGTTAAAATGCTAACTTACCCAATTTATGTGTGTATGTATGTGTGTATTTTTCTGTATGCATAATGACTATGGCTTTAACTGTTCAATAAAAACCATCAAAATATGTAAGCAAAGATTTTTTTAAAATTTCCTAAAAAGTGCATTATATTGTCTTGTAAATAAGAAGTTGAAAATATTTTTATTCAATTAACTGCTTTTTATAAAAGGAAACTTGATGTTTACATCAGTATGAGTTGCTATAGCTGTGTTTATAAATGAGTCAAAATATCTCTGGGATTCTCCAACCTCTTCCTTCTCTACTCCCAAGAAACCCAAAATCTTATCTCTCAATTATACCTTGTACACATTGAAAACTCCCAAATTTCCAGCCCAGGCCTGTGTCATGAACCCCAGAAAAGCCAGATTCAGTTCAGTATGAACTCATTATAATCACCCTTCCAATTCGGATTTTTCTTTTGTATTCACTAGATGAGTCAGCGGTACTACTCTCTATCCAACTACTCAAAATAGGGAACTCAAACCCTCATTTCTCTCACAAGCCAATTATCCAATCAGTCATTAGATCTTGTCAATTCTGTTTCTCAGACAGCACTAAAATATTTTCCTGCTTTTAAAACAGGTTTATTTCAGAATTATTACAGTAGCTCTATAACTAGTTTTTTGTCCTTTCTGGATTACCCCTTCCAATACACTTTCTATACTATTGCAAGAGTAATCTTTTAAATCAATTATGATCATAGAATTCCTACAAATAAAATCTTTTCTAGAGCTTCATTGTCTATACGATAAAGTAGAAAGTCTTCATCACAGTGTATTAGGTCAAGGACCTCATAATCTGAGACTGCCGACCTTTCCAAATGTACACCATGCTGTAAATCCACACCCAATTGTGTTAATGTGCTATGATATTTTTAATCAAAACTTTTCTATTGCAGTATGTCATACTGAAATCAAAGTGTACAAATAAAATCATGCCTGGATGGTTGTGTATTTCTCTCTCTCTCTCTTTTTGAGGTGTATCAGTTTTTCCCGTATGTATTTTTTTTAAGACTCAGTCTCTCTCTGTCACCCAGGCTAAAATGCAGTGGCATCATCATAGCTCACTGCAACCTCAAACTTCTGGGCTCAAGTGATTCTTCTGCCTCAGCCTCCTATGTAGCTGGAACTACAGGCACGTGCCACCATGCCTCCTAATTTTTTTATTTCTTTTATACAGACGGGGTCTTACTCTTGCTCAGGCCTGTGTGTATTTTGATCCTAATCACTAGCTGCCTTGTCATAATTGTTATTATTTTTAACAATTGATGAACTGTTAAATATCTTTACTGGATTGAGTCGTTTACCCTTATAAAGTGTATTTTTTCACCTCTGCCATCACTTTGCCTAAATTCTACTACCAAAACTATCACCATTTCTTTGGTGTTTGCATGGTACTATTCTTTCAATTTCAGCTTTAAAAAAAAATTCTTTTGTTTAAGGTATTCTACTGTGAGCAGTCTATATTTGAAAGCTTACACTAGAATGCTTAGTGTCAGCATGTTTTAAACGAAATTTTGATCTATTTATTGAAATTGTGATCTATTTGTGTTTAATATAGTCACTAATGTATTTGGCTTTAGGTTTTCCCTATTATTCTTTCTGTTCTAATCGTTCTGTTACTTTAACTCTCCTTCCTTGCATTATTTTGTCCTAATTAAATATTCTTTCATTATTCCATTTTTTCTCCCTTAGTTTGTTAGTTATACATTATTTAACTTCTTTTAATGGTCGTTTTAATATTACACAATGAATCCTTGACTTATTGAAGTCCAGTGTATATTAGATTTATTGAAATTGAGTATATATTGTTATATTTGCAACTTCCCATAAAATAGAAGGATCATAGAAAACTTTAAGGCTATTTACTCTTTTAAAAGGCAGGGTTTTTTATGATAACATTTTTGGTGATGATTTTTAAAAAATTAATTCCAAATATTTGAAATCCTATAAGACACTGATTTTTTTAATCCATGTATTTTCCCTGTCCTCTCTTTTTACTTCTCCTGTTTTTCTAGGTTTCCTTATTAAATCATTTTTCCACTGTCTGAAGCATTTTCTTAAATGTTTAAGTTCTCTGCTTGCGATACATTATCTCAATTAACGCACACCTCAAAAATATCATTATTTGCTTTCATTGTTAAAGGGTATATTCATAGTTTACACAATTCTAAGTTGATAGTTATCTTCTGTAAATGCTCTAAGGTATCACTTCAATATTTTACTACTTCTGCTTCGAAGTCAGCCCTCAGTCTTAGCCTTGCTTCTTATTATATGTTCCCCTTCACCACCTGGGCTGCTTATAAGATGTTTCTATTTTTCCTTGGGTTCACTTTCACTACGCTCTCATGATGTGCAGGTTCACTTGTATTTATTCTGCTAAAGTTTTACCTGGCTTTATTATTATGTTCTTTCATATATTTATGCCCATTGCTAAACAATTAGTTTTAAAAATATTGCTTCTACCTCATTCTTTCACTCTTATTCTCCTGGGATTTCAAATATATGTATTTCTTACACTCTTTTCTGCATTGAATTTCTTCTTTCCAAGTTTCTACCCGTATCTTTTCTCTTGTCCTGTCTTCCATTTAATTAATGCTCTTTTCATCTGTTTTTAATTTCTTATTAAACTCATATACTGAATTCTTGATTCTGGTTATTAAATTTTTCAGTTCTAGAATTTTGATGTTATTCTTTTTTAATAGGGTACTGTTTTCTACTAATGTTCTTCTTCCTATCATTTAATTTATTGAAATCTGTGTTAAAATTATTTTAAAGTTCCTTTATGAATACTCTTATATCAGATCGCCAGTGGGTCTGATGCTATTGGCTTTTAATTTTTTTGTATAGTAGTTTTGTCAATTCCTATACCTGGAGTTGCGTACCTGGTTGTTGTTGATTGAGGGGAGGTCTTTTGGAATGAGAGAGAGTGAGAGAAAGGAACAGAGTTGAAGTTCTGAAGTTCTGCATACTCTTCTCTCCTTCAAAAAAGCATTCTGCTTATGGGAGATGGTTGGAGAATTCCAAATCACTTTAATTAATCAGAGGTTAAACTGATTCAAAACTGGACTTAGGTTTTGTGAGAGTTGGTATATTTTTATTAATACAAAAGTAGCTTTCTTCATGTTCAAATTGAAAGCCTGGAGTACTTATCAGGTCTCCATTCTTTGACCCTAACCTATAGTTTTCCCCCATCTGAAAAAAAATGCAGAAATTATGGCTTTTTGTGTAAGTCTCTCAAACTGCCTACTTTCAGGGTGGCAAATACCTCATAGAGAGAAGTAGGATTAAATATGGTTTCCTCTTGTGGCTACCCTGTTCTTTAGTACCTTGTTCTCTAAATTTCTTGGTGTTTTAGAAGCTTTTTAATACATTAAGCCTCCCTCCTTTTTTTTTTAACATTTTTTTTCAGCCATTCTTTATGATTTTGTTGGTAAAAGAGTTACTTTGAAATAAGCTGACCCCCCCTTGCTGGAAGCAAAAATTCTACAGTCTTGCTGGATATCTCTTAAGTTTTGCAAATGCAATTATATTTTTATTTAATGTCATTCCTTTCATTGTTCTCCTGGTAATCAGATATGATATAAAAGAGTTCGTTGAGCTTGTTAGACATATAATTCTTATCACTTTGTTCTTATTTGCATAGAGTAAAAATAGAATAAATACATTTCAAGGCAGGAATAGGTATACCAATTAAATATTGAAACAATCAAAATTTAAGAAAACAAACTTTTTTACACTGGTAAATATGTGTTTCTAAGCAATGTTGCAAGCATCAAAAAATACAGGCAATAGTCCATTTGAGCTGGTTTGGTAATGTTTTTCCACACCTTGTTTGTTTTTTAACTATAAAGTTAAAAAATATAAGTTAAAAATAAAGATTAATCATACTAAGTAATAAATTTTCAATTTCAAAATGTAAATTTAATTTTCAATTTCAAAAAGTAAATTTAAGATAATTTTATTCTTTTATTTATTCCTACGAAAGTTCTAGTTACCGGGTGCAAGAGTTAATCATAAGATTGAGCAAGACAGAGAAATTCTGGTGGAATGTAGCTTGTACTCTGGTATGGAAAAAGAAAAGAGAAAATTAAACACATAAGTGGGTAAGATGCTTTCATGGAGTAACTATTCTTAAGAAGAAAATCATACAGAGCAATGGGATATGTAGATGGTAGGATGATCATCTTGGATTTGATAACAAGAAATGTATTTCTGAGTATATGATATTTGATTTAAAAAAAAAAAGAAATCAAGAATGCCAAGGTCTGGTGGCACCATATTGTAAGAAGCAGGAATAGCACGTGGAAAAGACTAGTAAACTAACATGTTTGTTGTTCTCTATAAAAATAAATAGCAGTGTGGCCAGTGGCTAATGAGCAAGAGGGAGAGTGGTAGAAGGTGAGGTCAGTAAAGAAGGCCTCTTATTTTCTAAGAAAAATAGCTGTTGGAAGGTTTTAAATAGAGAGATGACATGAGCCGATGTATATTGGTGACTGATAATTCTGGGTACTGTATATAAAATGGATCTTAGGAGAGCAAGAGCAGAACCAAAGACAGCAGACAGAAGGGTGGCACAGTATTCCAAGCAGGAGACGACCATCACTTGAGGTAAGGGGGAAACAATAGAAAGAAAGATGTGTAAAGATTTAGAGTATCTTTTGGAGAGAGCACTAATAAAACTTAATGGATTTAAAGTACAGGAGTGAGGGAAACAGAAAAATCAGGAAAAATTCTATTTCTTTGGCTTGAACCACCAAGTAAAAGACTGAAGCAGAGGTCAAAATGGTGTGGGGCCGTGCACAGAATGCAGCCAGCCTCTAAAGACTGGAAAAGACGGATTGTCCCCTGGAAACTTTGGAAAGAATATAATCCTGTTAACACCTTGATGTGAGCACAGTGAAACCCATTTCAGACGTATGACCCACAGAATCATAAGATAATCAATCTGTGTTGTTTTAAAATATGAAGTTTGTGGTAATTTGTTACAGCAGCAATAGAAAACTAATACACTAGTCATTTTTGGAGACATAAATGGTGTAGAAAATGTACTGAGGTGGGTCAATTAAAGTCATGTTCTGGAGACAGGGCTATTTCTGTTTTGTTTGATGAGAGTGATTATGTGTAAGTAATCGTTGGCATTAAGGCTAGAAAAGTGCAGTCAAGACAACCCGGTATAGACTGAACACAGGATGGGTCCAGTGGGCTGAGATGAGGGAGTTCTTGGGTACTTGGCATGCACAGAGGAAAAGATTTTTGAGCAACCAGTCTGGGTCTCAGATTCTAGAGAGAACAATGCGTAAGCAGGTGATTACAAATAACAATGAGTAATAACTAAGACGGTAGGTTAGTAGAAGAGAAAAAAATTGGGCCTTGTCATCATTCTTGTATGCTTAGAAATTTTCTTTATAAGAGATACAAGAGTCATTGTTAGATTCAGCTAAATTAACTGATTTTAAGGGCTTGTTCCTTTAAAATTGCTCTGAAGCACACGAGTCTTACATTGAAGAGCTTTTCTAGTTCACCTTGTATACCAGAGTTATAAATGTATTGTGTTATAAATGACCTACTTACTACATTCTTCTAGCTCAATATTTTTGGAGCATGGGTTCTTCTCTATCTAGAACCCATTCTTTACTTACTCAGGAATAGTAAGTAAAGAAATGGCATCCACATAAGTCTGGATCTTCTTTAGGAGTTTAAATTCTTGAGTATCTATTTCCTGAGACTATCTTCTTAGATCTCTTTTTAATTAATCTAACGTTGGAGTTAGTAGGTAGAGATGGAAGCCTCAGATCTTGGCAAGGTGAAGAAATGGAGGCCCTTAAACAGTCTAGGAAAAGCACCATTTACTGAGAAACTGTACCAGAATATCTAAGATGCTTGGTGAAAATTTGCTCAGATAAAGGAATCTGAATCAAAGTGAGAAGTGTGATAAGGAGGTTCAAGTGCCCATTTGCATTTTTAATTGATTCACAGGCTGTAGCCTGTGAAATTCTTGATATTCTCTCAAACCTTAAAGATATTATCCTGGTTTTAATCCATTTTTCATGGTGTAGTGTATGTGGACAGTCTACATGGAAACTATTATGTATAAGAGAGTTTAATTTTTATTACAATTTTACATATCTGTCAACTTTCCTGGCCTCCCTTTTAAAGAATACCCAGAAATCTTTACCCAGAAAGAGGGAAGAGTATGATATAAATTGGTTTTATGGAAAAATTGTTTATTAACTCATAAAATCTCTTTTTTTGAAAACACATCAATAAATTTCCCCAAAGAATTTTGACCAAAATATTTAATTTGCTGGTTGTGAGATAAAACACACATATATCAATTAGTCCATTGTTATAATGTTTGAATTTTATAAAGCCTAAAGTATAGAAAATAATGTTGGTTATGTTTACTAAAATGCAATTTAAGTTAAATGTATGCTGGATGAAAAGATTAGCCAAGTCACTGGGCAAAACTGATATATAACTAATTAGTTCATGGAATGTTACTGGAATGATTACAATTATTTTAAAATAAAATCTTTAAGCATGATAACATTTATTAAGATATGTAGGTTATGCTGTGATGATAAATTATAATAAAATCAGTGATTTAATAAAGCAAACGTCTATTACTTGTATGCAGGTGATATGCTGCAGGTACAGACAACTTCCTGGACTTCCAGATTATGACTCAGCATTCCTGGATGATCTGATGCATAGCTCCTCCATCTCTACTGGAGTCTTCAGAACTTTTTGCAGTAGGACCATCATTCTGACTCAAGTGGTTTGACCTTGAAGTGCTACATGTGACCTATTGGACAAAATTTGCCACTTGGCTCTTCCCAGCTGCAAAGGAAGCAGGAAACATAATCTGTGTGTGTTTTGGAAGGGGAAGGCCAGAAAGTTGATACTAATTATTTTGCAGCATTCTTGCAGGGATGGACATAACATGTACACAGTATCAAGTAGCCAATAGCTACAAGGCAGAACTCTGTTCTACAATGAATGCGGGTAAAAAGTTCTCTGGGACTTTGACAGAGTCTGAACAAATCTTCAGTGTAAAAAGATCTGGTCACCACCCCCAGAACAGATTAGTCAGTTTCTGGAGGTGGTCCCTCTGGTCCGGTTTCTTCAGCAAAGTTTAATACATTCATATGATCTTTTTGACTTCAACCTGTGGAATAAATAAAAATTCAAAATCATTGTTAATATTTATAAAAGCTATGTTAGCTAATCATATGATTAGTTAATGGAAGTCATAGCCCTTTTTATAATTTTTTTAAATAAATATCTTCAACCTTTTCAGAGATGTTTTCAGTGATATTCTTCACAGGTTTAGATAATTTCAATTAAAGCTATCAATGTGCTCTTTCAGGAAGACATATTGTGTATCTGGTAAAAATGCTTAGTCAATATTCCCACAATGTATTCTCATAATTTAGCACGTTGGACTACTGTTAATGTAATGAGGAAAAAAATCCAACAAATTCCAGGGTCAAATAAATTTGGAAATATTGGCTTAAACAAAGTTAAAGGACACTTTTACTGCAGAGTCTTCAAAACACTAATAAATATTATTTTTTAATATTTATTTATTTATTTATTATTTTTTTATTTTTTTAATTTTTTATTATTTTTATTTATTTATTTTTTTAATTTCAGAATATCATGGGGGTACTACACTTTGGCCATACACATTGCCCCTGTTCTGCCCGTGTCAGAGCCACAATCGTGGTCATCCCCCAAACTGTGCTCCCCACATCCATTCAGTGAGAGTTTTTCCCATCCCTTCCACCCCCCTCCCGCCCGCCCGCCCTCTGATGAATGTTATTGCCCTGTGTGATGTAAGTGTTCATCAGTTAGTACCAGTTTGATGGTGAGTACCAGTGGTGCTTGTTTTTCCAATCCTGTGACACTTCGCTTCGAAGAATGGGTTCTAGCTCCAACCAGGATAATACCAGATGTGTTAATTCACTGTTGTTCCTTATTGCTGAGTAATACTCCATGGTATACATATACCACATTTTATTGATCCACTCGTGTATTGATGGGCACCTTGGTTGTTTCCACAACTTTGCAATTGTGAATTGTGCTGCTATGAACATTCGAGAGCAGATGTCTTTATTATAAAATGTCTTTTTTTCTTTTGGATAAATACCCAGTAGTGGGATTGCTGGGTCAAATGGTAATTCTACTTTTAATTCTTTGAGGTATCTCCATATTCTTTTCCATAGAGGTTGTACTAATTTGCAGTCCCACCAGCAGTGTATGAGTGTTCCTATCTGTCCACATCCCCACCAACATTTGTTATTTGGGGATTTTTTGATATGAGCCAATCTCACTGGAGTTAAGTGATATCTCATTGTGGTTTTGATTTGCATTTCCCTGATGATTAGAGAAGTTGAGCACTTTTTTATATGTTTGCTGGCCATTATTCTGTCTTCTTTGGAAAAGTTTCTGTTCATGTCCTTTGCCCATTTTTTAATAGGGTTGTTTGATTTTTTCTTGTTGATTTTCCTAAGTTCTGTATAGATTCTGGTGATCAGCCCTTTATCAGAGGTGTAGCATGCAAATATTTTCTCCTATTCTGTAGGTTGTCTGTTCACTCTAGTGATAGTTTCCTTGGCTGTGCAGAAGCTTTTCAATTTGATCAGGTCCCGTGTATTTATTTTTGTTGCTGCTGTGATTGCTTTGGGGGTCTTCTTCACAAATTCTTTGCCTAGGCCAATGTCCATAAGAGTTTTTCTAATGTTTTCTTCGAGAATTCTTATGGTTTCATGTCTTAGGTTTAGATCTGTTATCCATTGTGAATTGATTTTTGTGAGAGGTGAGAGGTGTGGGTCCAGTTTCAGTCTTCTACATATGGCCATCCAGTTTTCCCAGCACCATTTGTTGAATAGGGAATCTTTTCCCCATTGTACGTTTTTCTGGAATTTGTCAAAGATCAGGTGACTGTATGAGGTTGGTTTTATATTTGGGTTCTCAGTGCTGTTCCATTGGTCTATGTGTCTGTTCTTGTGCCAATACCATGCAGTTTTGGTTACTATAGCCTTGTAGTATAGTTTGAAGTCTGGTAGACAGATGCCTCCCAATTTGTTCTTTTTGCTTAAGATTGCTTTGGCTAGACGGGGTCTTCTCTGGTTCCACACGAAGCATAGAATTATTTTTTCTAGATCGGCAAAAACTGATGTTGGTATTTTGATAGGGATTGCATTGATTCTGTAAATTAATTTAGGTAGCAAAGCCATTTTTACTATGTTGGCTCTGCCAAAAACACTAATAAATATTATTAATCTCTAAGATTCCTTAATGTTATACATTAGTGAGAAAGATTCATTAATACTATAGACTAATGTTTATAGCATTTCCCAAGCTAATTTGGTAAGGGACACTTTCAGAGCATCTCTCATGGGAACTAGTGTTCCGTATGTCACTAGTTAGGAAACTGCACCTTGGATGTGCATTATACAGGGGATTTCCTCTTCAGTTATTCATTTTTTAAAATATGACAAAGACAGCCACACACATGCCTTATTTTCCTTGGCTGAATAAATATGAAACATGACACATGAAACCTGTATGAGCCTACTCTACTCTAGATACTCTCCTTCTCAGAAAAAGTAAAATAAAATGTTTGCCTGTTTCTTCTTTTTTTTCACTTTACATTCATTTTTCTATAATTATGAATTACCATATATATTGAAAGAGTATATAGAATAAACCCATTTAATAGAACCCCGATTAATCACATATTAATATTTTCCCATATTATTACTCTTTTTGTAAATCAATTATTGAAACAAGGTCACCTCACTATCCCATCCCCTATAAACCCACTGTTGTCTCACTCCAAACTATGTATTATATGAAGTTGGTGTGAATTTTTTAAATAAAGCTTTTATTAGTTTCCTACATGATTATTGACACCAAAACAAAAAATGGAACATATGAGAACAAATAATTATGATATCATATACTATTGTTTACTGTGATTTCAAAATTTACATCAATAGTATCATTATACTGTATCTATGTTTTGCTCTTTTCTTATCAGTCATTGACATTTTGAGAGTTTTTTATGTAGATATTATATATTTGGTGCTAATTCAGGCATACAAATGTTAGCAGTGTATTCTGTGCCATGAATATACTCTAATTAATCTCCTAATTTCAATATATCTAGAGATTGTTTTTTATTTACCTTTTTTAATTAATTCAATAATTCTGCTGAGGATACGCACTTATATTCTTGTATTTGTGCCAATGTCTCAGTTTGTCTAAGAAATTAGAATTGCATTGATTGCATTAGTTAATTTGGGAAGTATTGCCATTTATGATATCGAGTCTTGTCACTAAGCACCTCATAGTTCTCCTTTAAGGCCTTCTAAAATTTTTATATTTTTCTTTGTAATTCTTTTTCATATATTTTATTAGCATTTTTCTTAAATTGCTATTAGTAATATCAGGATATTTTAAAAATTGCGTCTATTGTTGAGTTGGTGTTGCTGTATAGGACAAAAATAATTTTTGTATTGATCTTGTATCTTGTATACAGCAATTGAACTATTCTTTAATAGTGAGTTTATAGATTCTCTGGTGTTCTTTAAGAAGGTAATTATTATTGCCTGTGGATAAAAACAGTAGATTTTCTTCTTTTTTGTTATGTATGCCATCAATTTGATGTGTTTTTTCCCTTTGCTTAGTAACTGGCTTAGTCCTCTAGTATAATGTCAATAATAGTGTCCAAATCTTGTTCTTGTTTTTCAAAAAGAATTCTTCTAACATGACCAATACAATATTTGCAATAGGTATTTAGTGAATAAAACTGATATATTTACAAAGCAAAGAAGTTCTCTTCTAGTACCTATTTTGTCAGCTCTATCATGTTTTATAAGAAAGATTTATTGGTTAGCAAAGCAAGAACCTTCCTTTCTACTACCATCTTATTTTATGAAATATTTTTCTGCATCTATTGAGATGATCAGACAGTTTTGCTTTCTCTTGCTTTCACTATGTGATGAAATACATCAACTGACTCTAACAATATATCATCACTATACTCTTGCTTTTCTTTCTTGACTTTTATTTAATTTTTAAAATTTCTGTCTACTGGTTGGAAATTATTCATTCTATATCTATTTCTTTAGTTACTCTTAAAATTTTAACATGAATATTTGACTTAAAAAGTCTAAAATTAATAAAAAGGTTTATCTTTAATCTAACAAAATAAACAAATTATTTTACTCTATTATCTCTCTTCTGCCAAATTCAATATATTTTTGTACTAATCCTATCTTGGTTTAATGCTTACCAAACTATTTAATGTAATCAATGCTAATTGGATTAGCAGCATTTTCCAGTTTAATTTCTTTCTACTGTTTATTTAAACTTTGTTTTGTGTCTCTATCACTGAGAATCTGCTATTGATAAATTCACTCAGTAATTTTCTGAAAAAATTTTTCTTTTGCTCTTTAATGGTAGATTAGTTGGACACAGAAATCAAGGTAAGCAGTTACATTTCTTCAGGGCTTTTCAGATGTCATCTTATTGTACTTTGGTTTCCATTTTTTGTTAATGTAATTCTTAATCTTTTGTGGACACTCTCTTTTTCTCTTTCTCTTTGCTTAATCTGTGATCTGCTGTTCCACCGTGATGTGCTTCCAGTGAATGTGAATTTAAACATTTGGTGAATACTACTAAAAACATCACATGATTAAAAATCTAACTTCTATAGAATTTTGATATTTATCTCCAAATCTGCTCAACACCCTAAACCCCAAACCACAAGACTTACCCATATTATTAAATGTTACCTCTTTCATTCAAGTGCACAGGTAGAAAAAAATATCATAGGGCTATGCCTGCTGGCTCCCCTCAAGCAGCAAGGCTCCATTCATGCTCTTCTGATATCCATCTGCCACACAGTAGAGAGGCTGACTTTTCTAATGTCCAGTTCAGATTACGATTTCCTATGATTAATACCCTCAATGGCTTCCCATTTGAACAATAATTAAACACATATTTACTACTATGATTTACAAGGTCCTATAGGATTTGTCATCCAGCTGCCTACTTGACTCTCTTGCTTATTCACTATGCTTCAGTCATAACGACCTTCAGTCTCTCAAAAGAGCCAAGTGCATTTTTACCTCAGGGCCTTTATATCACCTCTTCATTTGGCACAGAATATTCTTTGCATATCTAACCATTATTTATTATTCACATCTTGATCCAAATGCAACTGCCTCAGAGAATCATTTTCTAACACAATTTCATCTCCATGTGCCATTCATTACCCCATATAACTTGTTTGTTTATTATGTTTATTTTATGAATCATACAAATCCTCAAACTTGAGCTTGAATACTTGAATACTAGACTTTTTCTAACTAGTTTACTGCTGTATTCTCAATTTGTAACAGTGCTGGATAAAGAGTAGGCAAATATTTGTGGACTATGTGACTTCTCTGCTTATATGTCTAAAACAGAACACATGATTCTTTCCACACCAATTTGTTTCCTTCTTAGCATTTATCGTTTTAAGTAAATGACACCATTAATGTGGATTTGTAAAGCTAAAATCTAGGAGTCACCTTACTTTTTCTCTTCAGTCCAATTTATTTGCTAATCCTTGATTCTTCCTACAACATATATGTTAATACTATCTACTTATCTCTGTGTGTGCTGCAATCATACTATTTTAGGCCAGTGTTACACCTCATTTGTTTGGATACAAAAGTCCCTTGTGGATAAATTTATTATTATTCAGAAATAGTTGATCCCCATCTCCGGGGAAGTGCTATCCTTCTTCACAGAGATGGCTCTGGCTTGGCCATGTAATTTTCTCTCACATGTGAAGATAAGTGTCAAGTGTTACTTCCAGGCAGACTCAGTAAGAATTAGAAGCTCTAGAGGTCAACATATCCTTTCCTCTGTTATAAGACCAGAAATTTTCCAGACAGAGGCTGCAGCTTCATCTGCCTTGTTCTGAAGTGCAGATGATATGGAGCAGAACTTGAACCTACAGTGCACATAGGACATTGTTTATAAACCCCTCGGGATCATCAATTTGTTTTGTTATTGCAGTGACTCAGAAACAAAACCACGAAGACATGTTACTACAGGTGTCACAATTTTTATAAAGATTAACAGATAAAGGTAGCATTGGGTTCTAGAAATCATATAAATATAAATATTAATAAACAAAAACTTACATTTGACTTATAGAATCACGTAACATTCATTGCATCTCTTCAAGTTACTTGTCAAGCTGTTACTATTATGCTTAATTTCCTCAGACAAAACCTAATTTTAAGATACTGTGTGTTTGTATCTCAATGACAATTATTAGCATATAAGGTATTTTATTCACCCTCGTTTCCCCAAAAGGGGAAGAGTCCTCCTGCATAGTGAGTGAATTCTCCATTCATATGTATCAATACAAGGAAGAAAGAGAGACTGAATGAATGGATGAACAAATGCATGTAGCAAAGCAAACTGAAAGAATGCATTCCAATAACACATGTACAAAATAATTAAGTCCTAGATACTGACAAAGGGAAAATTATAGTTTTATCCAAAGACAATATTAAAACTAATTCATTTGTTTGACATGATAGGAGATGTGCCTTGTATACTTTTTCTCCAAACATTTTTTCCAGTTTTCTCTGAAATTCCACCATTTGGGAATCATTCCTTGTTCTCAAGCATAGCTCTTTTGTATGGCTTTCTGTATATATGCAACTTCTTCTAAATGACATTATGTATTTCCCAGCTATTAAAAATGCATTATTATATAATTCATTCATTCATTTAGCATTTATGAAGCTTTGACTATAAATAAGACATGATGTTGTATAACTGAACTACAAAAATAAAAAAAGATATAAACCCTCATTTTAATTTTCACAGATTACTGAGCAATATTTTCCCACAGTTAGGAGAAGAACTGAAATTACAGGATTATTGAAAGCAAGCAAATATGCACACAAGAAAGGAAGAATGCAAAAACAATTCTAAGCAGCTATAAGAATGAGTAAATAGTGCTGAAAAGTGAGAGAAAAGCAACAGAAAGGGATTTCAAAATAGGAAGTCATATTCATAATTTCAAGTAGTTAAAAATAACTCTGATCTAATGCTCCTTGTTTTTTATATAAACAAAACTTTTCTCTGCTAAAATAATTACTTACTCAGCATCTACTCTATCACATGCAATGCTAGGTGCTTTACTGATGACGAAATTGAGACACAGAGACATTGGTAAATTTTTCTGAGTCTACACATTTCCTAAGTGGCTCTTCAGTCTGGCTCTAAAATCCATACGTATTTCCCTATTCTAGGTTGTTACTCTATAAAATCAGACATTGTTGATTCAATGATTACAGCATTATTGGCTTTAACCCCTGTAGCATTAGTAGTCTTCATTTTCCAGAGGTTCATAAATGTGAAATAACATAGAAATATTGCTGGTAAAATATTTATCGTTACCAAAGTGTGGTGCTTGTCTTTTGGAGACCAGAAACACAAAGAAAGGTCTAGTGTCTAGCTGTATCTTCTTAAAAGTACCTTATCTGGCTTTTTCCCACATTCACACTCACCATTCCTCTACCTTTCTCACTTATGCATAATTCTATGGTTTATGAGACCTTTTAGTTGTTTGTTCAAACATAAAATAAAAATTATGTGTGCCATTCTTTAAAGCTTAAAATGATATGTCAATTTCAATTCCTTGTTTTTAAGTGATAATATACAATCAGGAGATACTCACATATTTTATTTCATAATTTAATCTTATACATACTGCACTCACAGTTGGGACTATTTTGGCAAGCATGCATAAGGGTGTTTTTGTATTTGGTATTTTAGAAGGCTCTTGAAAAATGAAAATCACAATTTGAGTCCAACGTTAGATTACTTTCCCGAAAACTGGAAAGCTTTTTCTGGGGCTCTTAAATCCAAATTACTAAGCACATTGCTTGACATAGATAGAACCTCGATAAACATGTGTTGACTAAACAAACGAATTAATTAATTACCGTGAATGAATATGGCATTTGATCTAGGATCCCTAGAAAAATCTCCAATCCTACAGAATAAGCAGGGGAGAAAAATGTCAAGATTTCTTAATAGGCTGAAAGACAAAAGATCTGTTCTAACTTATTTAACTCCCTCTAAGGCACACAGATGTTTTTCTCCCACAGGGAGGAAGGAAGAGGAAAACGAAATTGAAGAGATAATAGTATGTCTTGTCAGCAGTTCTGGAACAACTGCCAAAGAGATTCACTATTAGGAAAGAGGTTTCAGAGATAATGCAGTGTAATAATTGCATCCTCATACAGGAAGCAGAAGACTGGCTTTCTTTTTTTTTTTTCAAATCAATACTCTGCTATTTGCAATGTAGTTAGAGGTAGCGGCACATAGAGAGAGAGAGAGAGGGAGGGAGAGAGAGAGAGATTAAGACGGGGGAGAGAGAGAAAGAACTCCATTGTTATACAAACCTTGAGAGAATCAGACACTTTAGTAGAATGATAACTTTGTATATTTGCTTCTCTAAGTAAAATTTTGCAAGTTGAATTATTATAAAAGATTGAAAATACAGGCAGACATACTTCTCACGAGAAAATGGTACAGAAGTATGACGGCCTTTAGTGACGTTTCCTTCCTTTTTCCCTCTCTTCTTCCTCCTGTTTCTTACCTGTTCCCTTTTTTCTTTCTCACTTTTTCATTTTCTCTATGTCTTGCTGCCTCTCTTTCCATTCTTTCCCTTTCTGTCTCTCTCTCTCTCTCTCTCTCTCGCTCTCCTGTTTCTGTGTTTCTTTCATTTAAAAACATTTTTTTAACTACCAATGGAGTTTTTTCAAGGTCATGTGTAGCTGCATCTGGAATTCTTGATGAAGGTGGGATCAGTAAGAAATATAGGTACAAGGAGGAAGAGCAAGAATTCCCTGGGCCTCGTGGAGAAGCAAACTCTTCTTCCATCTGGACGTGAGCAGGATCCCTAAGGGGCCATGGACAGGAAAGAGACCTGCAGAGCAAATTCCTCGGTGCTCCAGCATATGTCACTCTAGGGCCAAGTTTTCTCACACCGCAGTGACGGATAGAGTTTTTCAATTATAATTAGATAAGAAAGAAACTTGGTCATGTATTACTTTCAGAAGCAAAAGTTAGGTGTAAATGTGAATAACTGTAAAAGAAAAAATGAGCTTCAGAGTATGCTATTGCACCTCACTTTGCTGAGATTTTTAAATAAATTGGCATTAGTGAAATGAAGTTTATTTCAGATTTTCATGAGGTATTACTCCCAGAGTCTCAACTTGTTTAGTATTTTTCCGACTTTTAATATCACACTAGAGATATTAAAAATGCATTGAATTTTGCATATTGATGAGTAATAAGGAATGTGTTCTCTATTTCCACAGAGGAGATTTATGTGAAGTAGATACTTCATTGGATTTAGACATAGAAAGTTCTTGACCTGCCATTTTCGCCTGATACAATAAAGAGAGATGTCTAAAGAAGCACAAAGCAGTTGAATTATCAAATATTCTCAAGTAGATCAAAGGGAGATAAATTCCCTATATTTTAAAAAAAATAACATTCTATGGAATTGAATGGACTAGTTTTAAAAAACTATATTTAAAAATAATATAATATGTTTATGGAGCCCTGTCATATTTATCCATCTTATAACTATAAGTTTCATTCAACAATTGACCACATACATGATGGGGGCCCCATAAGATTATAATGGAGCTGAAAAATTACTATCAGCTAGTAATGTCATAGTCATGGTAATGCTGTAGCACACTGTATTACCTTTTCTATGTTTAGATATGTTTGGATACACAAATACTTACCATTGTGTCATAATTGCCTACAGTATGCAGTATAGTAACATGCTGTTCCAGGTTTGTAGCCTAGGAGCAATTGGCCATACCGTATAGCCTAGGTGTGTAGTGGGCTATCCCATCTAGGATTGTGCAAGTACACTATATGATGTTCACACAACAATAAAATGGCCTAAGGATGGATTTCATAAAATGTACCCCTATTGTAAGTGACACATACCTATACATATATCTGTCTGTGTGTATGTTTTTGTGTGTGTGTTCTTATCCCTGAGAGTTAGGGGCTTAAAGTTTTCACAAGTTAATATATGTGTGTATGTTTTTGTGCATGTGTATTTGCCTTAGAAATTAGGTCAAACCATTATTTTCAACTAATCATGTATAAGATAGAATTTACTGTTTTGACATCTGTCATTTGTATGTGATTGATTTTCAGTGTATTCCCATTACATTGTGAAACATAATAGAAGAAAAAGGGAGAGACCTTTTATGAAACCAAGCAGAATATGGCTACTTCTACTTGTCAACAGGGGGGATTCCTTTCTGTCTGAGATGGTAAAACCACCGCAGAAGATAGGCATTGCTGCACGGCAAAGGGTGTTAAACCTCAAGAAGTTTGACATTCAGCTGGTACATGTGCCAACAGCTTTGACATAGAAAAAGTGTCTGTGTGTAAACATGTAATGTGACTGCTCTAACAATTATATTTTTGAACTAGTAATGATAACTCAAATAAGGATCAGTATGTCAGAGGGGTTATTTCTGGTGAATGGAAAAGAAAAATCAAACAATCTTTGGATCTGAGTGAGTGTATAATCATTTATACAGAGGCAGTCAAGAGTAGAAGTCTTTGGGGTGACCTGTCTCAGATCCTGGCAAAACAAAATATAGAGAATCTAGAAACAAGCATGATCACAATAAAGTTTGATTTAGATTATCTTTCTTCTCTCTTTTCATGCTCTGCACTCAGGCCCAACATTTTATGTAACTGTTATATTCATCACTGCAGGGGTAGATGAATCATATTTATGAGCCCATTGAGATCTCTGCATGGCCCTCAGTTATCGTACATTTGTCTAAGATTGCTTTCTGTGGGACGGGAAGTGTGTATGAACAAATTCACTAGAAGAAAACTATAACTTTATATCTCCAAGTTAATAAAAAGGCCCATTAGTGCATAGTATTCTGCATGTTGATATCTAAGCATCACTACCAAACCATCTCATTAGGTTCTTATTCCAAGTGAAAGCATCCTCCTGTCTATGGATGAAAGTGTTCTCTTGATCCCTAGATATAACCTGTCTATTTTGGCTACTAATGATGGTTGGCAGAACCAAATCCAAACCAACCCAACCATGCAAAAGGTCAGAAAATAAAATGTCCAAATTACATGGATTCAAAGTATATTTCTTATAGTAATTTTCTTGGAAAGTATTAAAGGGAATTGCTTCATATTGCTTTTTATTATATCTATTTTTCTAACATTTGGATTTGCAGCCTCTTTCCAATATTTCTGTTGCGTTTCCTTTCTTTATACACAAAGGAGGCCCCTGGTATTGAATTTTCCCTTTATATTCTTAGGTTTCTCTTAATTCCTTCAGTAGATTTGAGTATTTCAAAGGCAATTCTGTTTAAATTGTAAAATACAAATTGAATATCCCTTATCCAAAATTCTTGGGACCACTTCCAAATTTGAGATTTTTTTTTTGATTTTGGTATCTTTGCATATACATAATAAGATATCTTGGGGATGTGACCCAAGTCTAAAAGTGAAATTAATTTGTTTCGTATATACCTTATACACATAGCCTGAAGTAATTTTATATTGTATTTTTAATAATTTTGTGCATGAAACATAGTTTTTGTGCATTGAAACACCAGAAAGCAAAGGTGTCACTATCTCAGTCACCCATGTGGACAACCTGTGGTTGTTTGACATCACCACCATTCCTTACTCTGAATTTATATGCTACTGATAAGCAATCATTTTCTTACACTTATTCACACAGAAATACTTAACAGTAAAGAATATGATCTACCATTAAACAGATACGTTAACGTGTTCAGGGTAACTAAGCAGCACAGTAGTACCACCAGAATACCTGTATCAGCTGTTAGATAACAGCAAAACAAGCAACAGCAGGCTGTCAGTCTCCACCTATGGTGCTGTGTTTTGATTAAAAGGTGTGTACTGTGCTTTCTTTTTAGGTGAGAAGAAACATCAGAAGGAGTTGAGGGACCAGGAAGTGGGTCCTCTAGGGATGAGGAGGCATTCTGTTGATGGTTTTTAAAAATGTTTCTTCCAGAGTCATCTGCCTCATTAACAAAGGTTTCTGTCTTAAAATGTCTCTTGGATTGCATAAGCTGACATGATTTCCTTGTTCTGCTATGAGTGCATGCTGCTGTAGTCCTTCAACAAGCCCATCACACATTTTCACCATGTCATCACAGGCACTTTTTCTGCAGTGTTAAAAGTGTCATCTTCATCATCACTATTACCCAGATCACCTTGTTTCAGAACTATTTCATCTATTTCACCATGGGTCAATGGATGAACAACTGGAACCACATTATCAATACTAAAACAATCTTCAATATCCACTTCTTCCAGCTTACTGAAGGTATATTTTTTGCCTATGTAGGAGGCCAGATATCATTTTTTTCTCATTTGACATACGAACTATTCCATAGTCACCACCTTGTTCTTTATCATCACTGAACATAATCCCAGGCCAGAGGCTGCACCAAGCATGCACAACTGTGTCCTTAGTCACTGTGTTCCAAGCACTGGCAACAGCATATAGGATATCCTTCATGCTTGTGATGGTTAATTTTAGGTGTCAAGTTGATTGGATTAAAGAACTGGAGGCCCCAGAGAAAACAAAAATAGAGAAAAGGCAAATATAACAATCTGTCTTTTGGAACTATGATGCACTATTCTTTTCCTGTCCTTGCAGAACAACTCCTGGCTCACCAACCTCTGGACTCCAGGACTTACACCAATGGCCCTCCAGGTTCTCAGGACTTTGGCCTTGGACTGAGAGTTATACTATTGGCTTCCCTGATTCTGAGGCCTGCAGACTTGGCCTGAGCCATGCTATTAGCATCTCAGTGTCTCTAGCTTACAGACACCCTGTCATGGGACATCTCAGCTCCCATAATCACATGAGCCAATTCATTTCTCCTAATAAATCCCCTCTCATGTATGTATGTATATGAGTGTGTGATATATATATAAAAACCCAATGGGATTATATATAGCCTTATTGGTCTGTCTTTCTGGAGAACCCTGACTAATACAATGCTAAACTCCTTTGACAACCTTCCATACTCTTGTCTTTGTTCCCTGCTGCTAACATGCTATTCAAAAAAGTGTTTTTATATTTACTTTTTATTGATCTAAGAATACCCTATTCACATGGCTGAATTAATGAAGTCACATTGAGGGAAAAGTACATGGCATAAATATTATTTTCGATGAGACTTTCAGCTGGAGGATGAGCAGAACAGTTGACAAGGAATAATAAAATCTTGCAGCCGTCATCCAGTCCAGCTTCCCCGCAGTGAGCATAAACCACTGGTACAAAATGTTTGTGGAACCAATCAAAAAAGATATCTCTGGTGCCTTATGCCTTTTTGTTAGCATAATTATGGACTGTTAAGAAATTCACACCTTGAAAAAAGTGAGGATGTAAGATTTGACTATCACAGCAAGCTTACACTTATGAATTAGCACATCCCAGCCCAGTTATTCTGTCTTTGGAATCTTTACTTCCTGCAGGGGCTATCTCATAGGCTGTATTCAGTGTCCTTTGGGGGCAATAATGCCAAAACAATAATGTTTCATCAGGATTGTAGACTTGTTCTGGCATCAGATTTTCATCAGCAATGACCTTGGCAAATGTGTCAATGAATTTCTCTGTTGCTTCATGATCAGCAGATGCTTTATCACCACAAATCTTCAAAGATTTAATGTTGTGTCTTTTCTTAAATTTCTGCAACCCTCCTGTTGGAATATTTACAGTTTGTTTCAATTTTCAATTCATTGTGATAGATCTTTTCTTCTTTAATGACAGAATACCATTTAGTGGCATGTATTCATGGTGACACTAATGGATCCACTTTTTCAATACACTATTGAGATCTTCATTTTCAGCTTTAAATGATTTTTTTTCATTTTTCATTAACTTCTGCTTATCACTATCGGCACAGGACTTCAACAGTTTATCTTCGTCATTCTTCAGATCATATATAGTGGTCATTCCACACCACAGTTTCCTGTAAGATGTTTCACATTCATACCACTGACTAGTTTCTCTAAAATCTTGACTTTCTGTGCTATAGATAAACAGAAATGCTTCTTCGCTTTCTTATCACTGACTTTTTTTCTGACATTTTCAACAATGTATTTGCACCATACAGCAGAGAACAAAGAAACAAAAAAACACAGTGAGCAAAACACACAGGTCTTGGTCACATGTGGGGCATCACAGGGAACTTGTAATTGTTGCATACAGCCTGCACACATACCATTTTATTACCCTTTGTGGGTATGCTTGCATGGGAGAATCTGGGTATGCACAGAAAAGAAATATTGAAGATGAAGGTGCTGGGAAGTTTTTTCTTTCCCTTGGGGATGCTGAATAAATTGTGAATTGTGCTCCTACATTTTGACTACAGCCTATCACATGAGGTCAGCTGTGGAATTTTCCTCTTGTGGCATCATGTTTGTGTGCAAAAATTTTTGAATTTTTGAGTTTTTTGGATTAGGGATACTCAATTTGTAGTACATATTTACATAATTTGGGATAGTATAGAAAAAAAGTCTACTTGTAAAAATTTGTGATATTGGTAAATTTAGTAAAATTTTAGTACTTTAAAACCTTCAGGGATCAAATGTTTTTCAGGTTAGTTATTAAAATTTGATTAAATGTAGAAGTGAATCTAGAACAAATTACTGTTCAGAAATATGATGTTAGTGTGTTGACAATGGTGGAGTTTGCCTGAGCCCCTGCTACTGGAAAACAGCAAAGATAAGAAATTCCCCCACCCTTCACCCTTTCATGTTCCAAAATACCTAACCCCAGAGAACCACCCTATCTTCATATATTCTTAGACAAGACACCTCAGTATTCATCAGTGACTCAGATAAGATTTACATCCATCTTGCTCATTCACTTGTTTTCTACAACCCCAGGTTTTTAACCTCTTCCTTAAATCTTTCTCATTAATGAATAATCTTTCTATTGCAATGACATGAATAAAATCATCCTTAATTGTATGGTGTTTTTTGTCTTTCACAATGTTGAATTTATATTATTATTTCAGACTGTCAGAAGACAAAATGACACTTAGGGTTCTGCATTTCAGAACCATAGTTCTGGACATGGAATATACATTTTTCTAGCACCTGTTAATTATCTCCACTTTATCCCCTCCTCCCTGCTACCCCTCACAGCCTCTGGTAACTGATATTCTACTCTCTGTTCCCATAAGATCAATTGTTTTTAATATTTAGCTCCCATATATGAGTGAGAAGGTGGGAGATTTGTTTTTCTGTGCTTGGCTTATTTCACTTAACATAATGTTCTCCAGTTCCATCATGTTGTTGCAAATGGAAGAATTTCCTTCTTTTTTTGTGACCGTATAATATTACATTGTGTCTATGTACCACAATTTCTTTATCCATTCCTCTGTTGATGGATACTTATGCTGATTCCAAATCTTGGCTATTGTGAATAGTGTTGCAATAAACATGGGAGTGCAGATATATTTTTGATATACTGATTTCTCCTCCTTTGCATATACACCCAGCAGTGGGATTGCTGGGTCATATGATAGTACTATTTTTAATTTTTTGAGAAAGCTCCATAACATTCTCCATAGTGTTTCCTGTAATTACATTCCCACCAACAGTGTCTGAGGGTTCCCTTTCTCCACATCCTTGCTGGCATTTGTTATTGCCTGTCTTTTTTATAAAAGCCATTTTAACTGGGGTGAGAGGATATCTCATTGTAGTTGTGATTTATATTTCTTTGATGACCAATTATGTTGAGCGTTTTTATATACCTGTTTGCCATTTGTATGTCTTCCTTTGGGAAATGTCTATTCAGATCCTTTGCCCATTTTTTAATTGGATTATTTGATTTTTTCCTATTGAGTGGTTGGAGCTCTTTATATATTCTAGCTATTAATTCCTTGCCAGATGAGTAGTTAGCAAATATTTTCTACCATTCTGTGGTCTGTCTCTTCCCTTTGTTGATTGTTTCTTTTGCTGTGCAGAAGCTTTTTAGCTTGATGTGATCCCATTTGTCCAATTTTGCTTTGGTTACCTGTGCTTTGTGGATATTACTCAAGATGTCCTTGCCCAGACCAATGTTCTGAAGCATTTCCCCAATGTTTTCTTTTAGTACTTTCATAGTTTCAGGTCTTAGATTGAAGTCTTTAATCCACTTTGATTTGGTTTTTGAGATAAGGGTACAGTTTCATTCTTCCACATATGAATATCCAGTTTTCCCAGCACAATTTATTGAAGAGACTCTCCTTTCCCCACCATATATTCTTGGCACCTTTGTCAAAGACAACTTCACTACAGATGTGTGGATTTATTTCTGGGTTCTCTATTCTGTTCCATTGGTGTATGTGTCTGCTTTTATGCCAGCACCATGCTGTTTTGGTTACTGCAGCTCAGTAGTATAATTTAAAGTCAGATAATGTGATTCCTTCAGTTCTGTTCTTTTTGCTCAGGATGGCTTTGAATATTCTGTGTCTTTTTGTTTCCATATAAATTTTAGGATTATTTTTTGTATTTCTGTGAAGAATGTCATTGGTATTTTGATAGGGGTTGCATTGAATCTGTCAATTGCTTTTGGTAGTATGGACATTTTAACAATATTGATTCTTCCAATCCATGAGCATGGACTCTCTTTCCATTTTTTTGTGCCCTCTTTAATTTCCTTCATCAATGTTTTATAGTTTTCATTATAGAGGTCTTTCACATCTTTGGTTAAGTTTATTACTAGGTAATTTATTTTATTTGTGGCTATTGTAAACAGGATTACTTGCTTAGCTTCTTTTTCAGATTATTTACTGTTGGCATATAGAAATGTTACTAATTTTTAATGTTGATTTTGTATCCTGCAACTTTACTGAATTTGTTTATCAGTTCTAATAGTTTTTGGGTGGAACTTTCAGGTTTCTCTAGATACAAGATCATATGGTCTGCAAACAAGGATGATTTGACTTCTTCCTTCCTATGCTCTTTATTTCTTTCTCTTGTCTGATTGCTCTCGCTAGAACTTCCAGTACTATGTTGAATAACAGTGGAGAAATTGGGCATCCTTGTCTTGTTTTAGATCTTAGAGGAAAAGCTTTCAGTTCTTTCCCATTCAGTATGATACTAGCTGTGGGTCTGCCATATACAGCTTTTATGTTGAGGTAAGTTCCTTCTATACCCAATTTTTTGAGAGTTTTTATCATGAAGGGCTGTTGAATTTTGTCAAATGCTTTTTCAGCATCAATTGAAATGATCATATGGTTTCTGTCCTTTGTTCTGTTGATGTGATGTATCACATTTATTGATTTGTGCATGTTGAACCATCCTTGAATCCCTGGGATGAATCCCACAGAATATACTTATAAAAAGTAGTGGTTATTTTAAATATACTTTTTAAAGAACTGTATACATATGTACAATATCAAAAAAAAAGAAGAAGAAAATTTGGCAGTTTTTCAGTTTGATTGACGTAGGCCTTAATTTAAACTATGATATATGTGGTCATGGCTTAACTGTGCTTGGGAATGAGTATGTGACTCACCAATTATATAACTTGCTAGTATGTATAACCTCAGGGAAATGACAGCCTTACTAAGCCTTTGTTTCCCTATATTCTTTATTTCCTATCTCATAGGATTACTGTGAAGATTCAATTAAGTAATGTGAAAACTGGCACTTAAGTCCTGAGGTTGGACTGGGTATTGTTATATAATCTACCATTTTATTAAAGCTCTAACACCCATTATTTCAGGCTCCAGTCAAAGAGACTTAGGTGAAGAGGTACGAGAAAGCTTTCATTATAGTACTACTCTAAATCCCTGTCACAACCCTTAAGACACTGAGTATAGAAAAACCTACTCTATATCATGTATTTGAAGTATAATTGGACATCTATTATGTTCTTATAGAATATTTTCCAAATAATTATTTCATAAAGGCAGATTGCTTTTGGCTTTTGTTTTATAGTCATTATTCCCTTTTGCTAAGAGCTGTATGATAAAATCATTAACCAAAACATCTTAGATTTATAGGTGGATCTATGCAACATAAAAAAATATAGTTCAGGAAATGAATAAGTAATTGTACAGATTAAATTTTACCAACAATTAAAATGATTATAGAGGTAAGTACGCAACTTGGCCCTGCCTTCCCTTAGCTTATGGAACTCTCTACACTAGCAACAGCTTCCTCTCACCTTTTATGTGTTCATTATTAAAAATCAAAATTACAATTCTTTTGTAAGATTGGGACCACTGATTACCTAGAAATTAAATTATAGGACCCAAATAGGATTTACTGTTTTAATGAATGCTAGCAAAGTAGCATGAGTAGGAACTTTAGTTGACTAGATATATGCTAAAAACATTTCTAGCAAAAAATAGAAAGAAAAGAAAGAAATATCTTGTCTAGAAACTACCATGTCTTCTAATTAAGACTGAATGATTATACCACACTATGTTGCCAATTACAAGTGCTGCTCTTTGCCATTTATAGCAAGACTTATTCTCCGTGAATTCAGAAGTGGATGGAGGGCAACTAGATAAACAGTTATTGCTGCTTTAAAAATATTATTCAGCAAAAAGATGTGAGCAATATTTAAATGAGCTACTCAGTTTAGAATTCAAATTTCAACACATTTAAAAAAACTAAAGTATACATGAACATTGCAAATTTTATGTATTTGTATTAAAGTATACACTGCACAGCTAACTGTTGAGATCACCTTCCCATAATTGTCCATACCTCCTTTTCAAGAAAACCCAACCTTTAAAATATATCTAGAAAGAGAGTGTCCCTGGTTAGCCCTGGATACAAACAAAATTAATTCTGCCAAACAGAGTAAGATAGTTGTCATGATCTATTTTGTGTTGCTATAACAAAATACCTGAGACTGGGTAACTTATAATGAACAGAAATGTATTGGCTCACAGTTCCAGGGGTTGGGAAGTCCGATATCAAAGTGCTGGAATCTGGTGAGGGCCTTCTTGTTTTTTCATCACACAGCAGAAGGCATTACATACCAGAAAGGCAAAGAGAGAGCTAGTGAGAGAGCAAGAGAAGTGAAGCCACCCCTGAAATAATAAACCCTTCCCAAGTTAACAACATTAGTCCATTTGTGAGGTCAGAGTCCTCATGACCTAAAACTTTCTTAATGGTCCCACTTACCAATACCATAGAAATAGCAATTAAATTTCAACATGAGTTTTGGAGGGAGCAAACATTCAAACCACAGCAGTACTAAATCCCTAAAACAAGACTTGACAAGGAGGCTGGTTCTCTCTCGTTTTTATAATTTGAAATCTGGTACCATCACCAAGAGAAAATATTAAAATATTAAAATGTTAAAATATGTGTGGAAAACTATTTTTATGTAGTTCATAACACTGTTTTTCTAATTTCCCCTTCTTTTGTTGAAGTGATATATAATTTCTAAGTTATACTGCAATAACGACAATGGCTAAAGTACATTTTACACTCTATAAATCCAGCATTGTGCTAAGTGCTTTTAGAGATATTATTTAATTTAATATTCTTATTATAATTTTTACCCTTCAAAGGTATATACCTTAAGTTATTCCTTAAGGAAACATTTATATGAAAATATATATTTAGAAAAAGGTAATACAAGCTATAATTTTTGATATGGTTATTTTATATCATACTTAGTCACGGTAACTTTTCCTATTATTTTTCTTTTTCCTGTTTGCTGAGTTATAATCAGCAAAGAACACCCAAGCAGAAAATAGAGAGTTAGTGGGAAAATATCAACTTAATGATGAAATATTTAAAAGTATATTATTTTGTCTGCTTATTATATTTATCTTACTATCTCAGGAAAATAAATTTCCTGAAAGTGAGGGCATTTATTTTAGTTTATTTTCTCAATAGTGTCTAAAATACTATGCTGAGCACAGAAAAAAATTTCTGATAATTATGTGACCAAAAACGGAATTTAAATCATGTTTTTAATTATAATTCTAAAACAATGAGAAAAACAGACTAAATTTTATCTTTAAGATGGGTAGACAGCAAAATATACAAAGGTAGCCTATCACTTCCCTTCAGTTATCAAACAAAAATTTAGGTATTTATTTTGAAAAGAAATTATAATATATAATTCAACATGAAATAGAAGATTGCATTGCTAATTAAAATGCTCTATGAATGACCTTTATTTACAATCATGATTGAATTCAAACATTCACTCAATAACTAGACAATCTATCATTCAGTTAGGATTTTATTTATTAAATATTTATTAAGCTATTAATGAGTACCAGGTACTTTTGACTGGTAAAATATCACCTAAATAGGTAGCTCTTAATGTGTCTAAGAAAACAACAAAACAAGGTCAATAAGGAAGTTTAAAAGGAAGACAGGAAGAGAGAAAGTAAAGCAGTGATGGAGGATTGGCAAAGAAAATAGAACTTCGTATCTGCTAACAAAACGCCTTTCCAACTACTTTTATGATTTCTACCAATGATATTCATTATATCATTTTTTATGATTTCTACATAATTGTATTCAGTTAAACAAAATCATGAATAAGTAATAAAATGGTGTTTTAATAAGACTATATAATTGAGAGATGTTTTCGATAAATTTTGCCTTTATTTGAGTTTTTCTAAGAATTGTAGCGAAAGACAATTTACTTATCCTCTGTGAGGATCAATTCTTTGATTAAAAAAAGGAGAGTCTCTGCTGAAAATATCTATAGCGGTGATCTACGCTTCAAATTTCAAGTTCCCCGAATGTTACTGACTGAGAGACCACTAGAGGGCACTCAAAACATGGGCTCGGGCGATCTGCTTTCTGTTGTAAGTCATCAAAATGGTTGTCTTCACTATCATATTATAACCACAAAAAAATAAGAAAAATATTTCTCACTGACTAAAACTGGTTAAAAATTTGACTTAATGTCAAAAATGTTAATATTCTAGAAAGAAACAAAGTGAGGGAACAATTTTTTGTGTAAATAAGAATAAACTCCGTTTGAAAAATGTTTGATTTGAAGCGCTTTCACAAACAGGGATCTCTAGGTAAATTTACTTATTTCTAATAGCAATAGTGGTATAATGAAATAATATCATGTAATGGAATTACAGCATTTAAATCAGAATAATAATGATTGCTACCATTTATGTGCTTATTTATGATGTACTATGTATTATCTACACACTTTATATATAGTACTTTAATTCACACACATACATGCAAACACATACACACACATGAAATGTGTTATGCTGATACAGTTATATCCTCAGAGGGATTAGGTAGGGGACCAAGGAATAGACAGCCTTTGAAACAATCCCAAGTCAGACACAATGTTGCTAACTGTATTTTTATAAAAAGTTAGCAGCTCCACAATTTCATGTGAGCTATGCTGAACTACCACCCTTTTAATAGAAAATTTGTTTCTATCTAAAATGGCATTTCTATATTCTATAACCTTTAATCAAATGGTAACATATACATGTAGTTAGGATTTTTGGCCCATTGATTTTCTTTATTTATTTTTAGCAGCTAAGAAGTAAAACTTTGAACTTTTTAAAACTAAAGAGTCCAAAGTAGATCATGGTAGGACTGGAATCCAATGGAATATGTTCATTCAAATTTCCAAATCATAATTTTAAGTTCAAATAAGTCGTTCTACATTAATTAGAGATGTTAATTCACAAAAAGCTTTATGATCAACGTGACCCTACTATAACGTCCATGAAGTAATTTAACAGTGCTACCTCTCACTGTCACTATTGAATCCTCACAACAAAGCTATCAGATAGAATGTTTTATTATCTCCACTTTATTCATGGGAAAACCAAGGCCCAGAGAGTTTAAGTTATTTATGTTTCTTAGAAGTAACAAATATAAAGTGTTCAAGTATTTATTAAATGTTATCCTGCTCTTATAGTTAATCATATACTTTCTCTTTTGACTCAGAAGCATAGCACTCCATCGTTATTATTCATTAAATACCTTCTTGTTATTTTGCTGTGTGAGCTTATAAAACTCTTCACACCTTCATCCCTTCCCCTTATGGTTAATATCGTAGTTAAAGCATTTTTTTCCCCCATGGTAGCTACTGCTCAGGAAAACTCTACAACATGCACGTAACAAACTAAAGAGTTGTTTTAGTAAGGTAGGAAGGCTCTGTTAAATAACGGTAGCAAAAAAAGTGAATAGATAATTGAATCTGTGAGCTGACATTGTGACTTTTGTTGTCCTTTCTTAAAGGCCTAGGTCAGGGGGGTTCTTACATAGGAGAATATCTCCACTAGTTCAAAGTGTGAGAGTTGAATCTCATTGAATAAAAAAGTTAGAACTGTTGAAATTGTACTAATATATGCTTCCCATTTGGGGTAAACCCTCCTGATCCCAGATTCAAAAATTTGCTCTAGAAAACCACAGTTCTGTAATCTTGTGTTTCTGCTACTCCTGCAAATTCAACAAAGAGTTATGGTAGAAACCTAAACTAAAACATCCCCTTGAGCAAAACCTTGAGTTTTAAAGATTCCCTAAGGTTTGACCCAGCAAAAAGTACTTTAGAAAAATGACCATAGTATAGAGAGTAATTTGCAGAGAGGTTGTCAACTTTGGCAAGGGTGGTCAGGCTAGCCTCTTTAGAGAGTTGACTTTTATACAAAGTCCTAAATGAGGAGAGAGACATCCAAAATAACACCTAAGAGAGATGTTTTCTAGGCACAGGAACATTAAGTCAGTGCAAAGGCTCTAAAAAGGGAGTGAGCATTGGATATTCAAGGCATAGAAAGAATATTTTTGTGGATGGAACTAAGCAAATATGAGGAAGAATTGAAAGAGACAAGGTCCTAAAGGTGGATGGAGCCAAATCCTGTAGGCCTTTGCAAATCATGGTAAGAAACTGTTTTTTAATTTAATTGATGTGGAAGCCGTTAGAAAGAAATTACATCATTTGATTTCAATCTGGAGACGTGCAGTCCAGGGAAAGACTGGAGGAGTTTCTCAGTGACACGTTGCTGGATTTTGCATTTATTTTGAAGCTGATGAACTAGAAGTTGAGTATGAGGCCTTGAAAGGAATCGAGGATGAATCCTAAGGTCAAGCCAGAGATACTCAGTTGAAGGTGATGCCATCTGCTTACCTGCAGAAGAGTGACAGGAGAAGACATTTGCTATGTGAAGCAAGAACTGTACTGTATAGATCCACGGGAGTATCACTACCTTGAATTCAATTGCTACCTGGTAAATATTTATTGATATTCCTTACTAACACTTCATTGGTGCATATAAAATACAAATATAGATATGTCCATTGAACAGAATATATAGCAGTAACAGAGTAAATAGCAAATTCACATACTATGAATTTTGATAACCTTTCTAAAGACATCTTAGAATTCAGAACTAACAGGAAATGGAATTATAGTTCTATTTACAAACTTTAATGATTGTATAAATGAGAAAATAGCTGATGACAGAGAAATAGAGGAAGGGTAATTCTTAATTTTCAAAAACAGAGAAAGTTGGCTTAAAGTACAGAATAAAAATGGTAATGATATTGGACAGAATCTCTCAATTTACAGAAAGTTAAAAAGACAAGTTAGAATGTTAGGGGTAAGGTGATTAGATGTATGTACAAAGACATGAGGAAAGAGAAAAATAGACACATAGAAAAGAAGTACAACAAACACAAGATTAGGCATAATTCAGGAGTTTTAGAGCTGTGAAATTCTAAGGAATATATGACAGGTTCTGTCATGCTGTATAACAAAAACTGAATGAGAGATAAAAATCACCCTTTAATAAATTTTTGTTGCAATGACAAATCTTACAATTATATAAGTTTCTGTTCTTGTAAAACAAAAACGATCATCGGGAGTCAACATGGAAAGTTCACTGAGTAGATCAAAAGACGGGAAGACTTCTGGAAGTAATAAATAAATATTAAAGTGCTGAAGAAAAGAGTGTCAATGCATTAAATAAGATGTGTATGGAAAACTGGAAATAGTCAAGAGCGGCACACAATTGTAAGCATACACCCTCCAAAGAAAGGAAGCTGAATGATTGATCAAATTACCAGATCTATTCCTCATGTATGCTTTGATCATCCACAAAAAATAGAAAAAAAAAGAAAAGAAAAAAAAAGAGAAGAGGATAGAATTAGAATTGGCACCAACATGTGGTAGAATGAGTTGAACTGGCTTGAATTGAGCCGCTTTGAATTGAACTGCATTGAATAAAATTGAATTGAGGGATTTGTACTAATTGTGAATAGCTCACTGTGTGGGAGAGTGGCTGAGTGACTAGCCAGGAGCTTTATACTAAAGCCAACTATGTGAGATCACTACAGGGTGAGTGGAAAAATAAAATGAAGTTTTGCTTCTAACAGGAATTGGATATTAAGATAGTAAAGTATAATCGTCAGAATAGTAGAAGAAAAAGCTATTCAGAGAGCAGGAAAAAAGTTGATACAAATAAGATTCCATAAATCAAAGAAAATGAGGACCAAAAAAGAAATACAGGAATAAAAAATAGTAGAATAGAAGTCCATTGAAAGATACAATATATTAATCATTATTTGATTTTATTGTGTTCTAATTTGTGCATATTACCAAATTTAAGTCCAAAGGGCTGTTATTTCTTACAAAAATTGAATGTGATGCACAAATCCTCATCCCCAAATGAGACGAGCCATTGAAGAAGGAATTATCCATTGATGGCTCTTGAGCAATGGCAGAGCATTTTGAGTGACTGCATTGAGCTTGACAATGTCCTGTGTCATTTCTTCATAGATGCACATTCACTCTCTTCCCACACGCAGAAGAATGAGAACAATGAAAACGTGACATTTGGCTGTCTCATGGGAGTCAACCAGGAGCAAAACATGTATGGTCCTAGAAGGCCATCATGAATAAAATATTAGTAAATGGAGTCTTCATTTTAAAACATCAAAACATAACAAACTATATTCATCAGGTAAGCCCTATTGCCTCACCAAAACGACTCCTCAAAATGGGTAATTATCTGATCTTCTTTCTTTCTCAAATACTATATATTGGGACAATCAGCTTTGTCTGCATCTTGGTTTGGTGTGACTTGCAAACTATGAAACACCTAATCCAGAAGTCATGTGCAGTTCTGTGCTGGAGCAGGCTGTATATCAGCCAGCCTGCAAGAGTTGATTGTATGCTTCTTGTCTCAACACTACTTTTGGTGGCTTTATATTGGAAGCTTGGACTCAACCATTGTGGGAGTATTTGCACTTCATGATCATCAAAGGCCACAAATCAGAGTTCCCTCAAACCACAAAGCTGAACCTTTAAACATTTACCAGCACACCACTACCAAATGAACTTGAGGGCAATAAAGGCCACCAAAAGAAGTGATATCCACAAAAAGAATGTGCCTGTCCACCTATCTTGTACCCTCCTTGTTTACCACAGTGTGGTGGTAATGGACACTGTCATATGATATTAGAGAAATACAGATTTAAGTGTCAACTCCACCACTTACACCACTGTTCCCAAACTTTTCATTTCTCATAGGATTGTAGAGAGACACACAGAAAATAATGTTTGTAAAATGTTTAATTCAGCACTCAGCATATAGTAAATTCTAGCAGGTAGCTGTAGCATAGTATATTGTATGATCATCGATTACTGCCTTGGATTTGTTCACTATCGTTTTGGCTCTTTGCTTCTCTCTCTCAGCTCTATCATATTTTCCATCAGCATTTGGTTTTATGCTTGTTTCTATTAGCTTTAGTTCTCAACTAGGCTTACTTCTGGCTAAATCAAGGACTTTTCCTGGGAAATTATCCATCACCTATTTGCCATACATGCCACCTCTATGCATTTCTATCAGGCCCTGTCACTCGGTCTATAAAAAGAGCACAGTAATATATTTACAACTAATTTTCACTTACAAATCATGTATTCAGTAAACAGGCTTGTACTAAAATTATCAGAAGACTCAGAAAAGTGATGCTGATGTAGATTTTCTTTTCTTAAAAGCACAATTAACCTGAATTGATGCAAATGTAGGCAATATTATACATCTAGAGCTTAACTTTGATTCTAGAGGATGAAAGTGTCAGGGTGGGAGTCCACCCTTGGTTCTTGGTGTGCTTTTGGCCGAAGAATGACCAGACACACCAAAGTGTTAAGTCCAGATTATTATCCTGGTCCTTTGACTCCTTGCTTGGAAAAATCACCAGCAGGGCCAATGCAACAGAGTAACCTCAGGCAGAAAGCAGTTTCACAGGAGCAGCTCTTTATTGTAGAATAAAATGGGCCTGTGTCCGTGAATAGATTGAGACAGACTGACTGACTGACTGAATGACTGACCGACTCACTCTCTCACTCACTCACTCTCCAAATTCTCAGATTGTTTCCTCTTATTAGCCCAGTCCAGGGGAGGGCTCCTGGGAGGTGTAGGATGTTATCAGATGATCAACAGGTGTCCTCAAAATTCCATCTGCATATATATGAGCTCCCTCTCTGAAAGCCCACCTGTGGGGGTGAACCACAATGCAGATTCAAGCTAATGGCATAATAATTACCCTTAGGTTACTCTAAGTCACTTTTAAATCCTATGATGCCTGGGCTGGGGAATTCCCAGATTGATCAAACATTCCCTCCTTCCCCAGGTGTAGCAGTTGCTCGGGATAGGATTAGGGGTGGGACAACACCAAAATGGAGTGCCCACACTTATCCTTCTTCCCAGGGGGGGCAATTGCTCAAGAAGACAGCACCAAAGCAGGGAACCCTTGTCCCTAGAAGAGCCAGAGATCCTAACTATCTACCTAACAGAATTATTGCATAAAAATTTAAATTTTCAATGGGATCAGATTATGTTTCAGTACTCACAGAGAAGGAATAAAATGACTGACAGCTTCCTACTTTCCATAGTACCTGGTGTAGTATTTTCATCATTTCCAAAGAAACACTGTTTTATGCTGAAAAACAACCACAACCACAATAACAACAGAAGTAGGTTTTCTGCCTTCAAGTTCAGCACACTTCTTTGATCATGATGTGAGTTGTTCTGTGTGCGTCTCATCTGCCACAGTGAACAAATTATGGAGAAAACAAAAAAGAATAAGAAAAGGGCGACAACAGGATCACTCAACAGTGTTCAATTTCGTTTTATAGCACAGCTCTGCTATATTGTGGTTGCTAATAATTTCCTCTGTTTGTTATTTTCTCCGTCTTCTTAAAGAGAATCTGCCTCTACCCACAGCTCAATTGAGCAAACCTGGGAATCATGTGACCCTCTCAGGCCACCACTGTTTGGACCCAAGGTAAATGCTTGTGAGAAACTGAAACAATCAGATTCCCCTTTTTAGAGAGTTTGCCATATGAGACAGCTACTGGATTTGGATTCTTACACTAGAAAGTAACATAGATCCTTGGCTGCCTTGTGTTTCCAGAATTGCTGCTGCAAATTCCATTTCCAGCATCTTACATCTTACCTGGTTGTTTGTATGTTACTCTACCCACACCCCTTACTGGAAGGTTTCATTGTCTTTTTGTGTGTGTCCCTGGTGTTTTGCAGTTTCAGTGTGGCATAGCTTAGTGTTGGTATTCATTTCATTTATATTCCTGGTTACATGAAGAGTTCTTTAATTGGAAAACATCTTCCTTTAATTCTGAAAGCACTTATTGTATGACTTCTTTCCAAATTCTCTCAACTACCTTTTCTGTTCTTTCTTTGTGTAACTTCTTTTTGATTAAAGGCTATGCTTGCTGAATTGATCCTTTAATTTTTCTATTCTCTCTCTCTCTCTCTCTCTTTCTCTGTCTCTTCCCACGCACACACACACACACACACTCACTGGAAGACTGTCTTAGCTTTGTATTCCTTCTGTCTCATCCCATCTGCCCACCAATTCTTTACTGAGAGCATCTCTTGATAGAAACCAGATTGAATGCTGAACCATAAGACTAATGAGTCTGGGAAATAAAATGCTTAGCTTGGGTGAGAAGGAGTTGGGGACAGGCAGGATCAGGGAAATTACACACAATAAGTGAAAATGGGTATTGAGTGCCAATAGATAATATCTAGCTCAGTCTGATTCCCGCTCCATTCAGAAGCTATCAAATATTGAAGTGACATTATTTCTAATTACTCCGTTTGCTTGTTTCTTTCACTATGCATTTCACATCTCCATTCTGGAGGGAAGGTAGGGAGGAAGGACACAGTTAATGAGTCATATCCTAGGAATTATATTTTGAAATTTTATGTAGATTATTCCTTAATTCTAGTAAAATTCAAATTATCACTTATATCTTCATTCTCTGCCTAACTGTCCCCATGCCATTCTTAGCTGGTGACTACACCTATTGTTTAACAAAGAAACTAGAGGTCACCAGGTAAGAACTTTCACAGCTTTCATGTCATTCTCACATGGCCAAAGTGATTTTCATCTCCTCTTATGTGTCATCTTCCTTCCTTTCTCTCTGGAAGTGTTTCAAGATTATTTATTTTACCTTGTGCTGTTGTCCCTGTTCTCCTTCTTCCTCAGGTCCCTGTTTCATCACCAACCCTTGTTCCTCCTCCATTTTCAAATTGGTGTTTATTGATTCTCTTGCTTCAGTTTAGAAACATGTCCCTGTCTACTCAACCTTGAAATTGACCCCTCTTTATCTCCCATTAGCTTCTGCCTTCTTGTTCTCCTTCTCCTGGGTGCCAGGCTTTTAAAGGGGGTTTCTAGCATCCTCATCTCTATATCCTCACTGTTCAACTATGGCAAAATGGTTGGAGCTTCACTAAACACAAACTTCCTCCTTAGATGTCACCAGTGCCATTCCAGTTAATGAATTCAATGGTTACTTTTTAATCTTGTGTTATCTATTTTACTTGCATTTTTACTTTAACAAACTTTTCATTTCCTTACTCCACAAATATCCTTTGAGTACTTATCACCCAGTCTCTATTCTAGGCTCTGGGGATATGAAAATAAACATAACGGTGAAAATTCTTTATTCTTACTTGACTTAACAGGGTTAGACAGCCAAATCATAAACAAAATGAACATAAAAGTCATATATTATTTTAAAAATAAATAGAGAGATTGAAGGAGACTGAAAATGCTCAATAGGCACAGAATATGTATTAAAATTTCAAAGCCATGATTAGAGAGTCAACACTGAGAAAGGGACATTAGAGTTGATTGACAAGATTAAGGTGTTAACCCTGAGGAGCTAAAGAAGTCTGTGTATAGCCAATAAAAGGCAGAGGAAATGCTTGCCCTAGAGTGAGAGGGTTAGGGTGGAAAACTTAGTAGGTGTTCACGGCATGAGATATATACATATATATCTCCTAAAAAGTTTATTTTATCTTCCTAGAAGGAGAGAGAGAATGACAGTGTGAGAGAGAGAGGAAAGAGAGGGAGACAGGGAGACAGCATGACATCCCAAAGAAAGAGAAGGGGGATGCCAGCCCTGAGGCCAAGTGGCTTGCTGATTTTATGGGGACAAAGAGAAAGGAAAAAAAAATAGTGATTGTTGTGAGAAACTGGTGCATCTGCTCCTTTCTTTCTTCTCGGGGCAAGATGATAACAGAAGCTGAAACTGCAGCAGGATGTCAAAGTCCAGGAGTTGGTTCTCCTGTCCTCCCTTGGAGAAGGGATCATCACAGGAGATGTGACTCAGCCCTGGAGATGAGGCTAAGGCCTGAAACTGGCACCCTGCTGTTCACTCAAGAACTCTGTAAAACAGATCCTCAAAAGCAATTTTAAGAGAGAAAGATTTACATCTTGTTTCCATCTATTCAGCTCTGTTCAGAAGTTCTGCAAAACAGAACTCCTGCAGGGTGCCTGTTAGTGAGAGAACTCACAGGACTGATCTTTAACTGTTGCTAGGAAATTGAGGGATTAAATATTTTCCTGTTAATTTTCTAAGGCTGCCCCTTTCAGAGAGCATCCATGATATCTTTTGCTGCAAAATTCAGTGGGTTTTAAAAATACCCATTTTAATTATGTGTTATAATTAAATTTTAATTATGCATTGCAACTTTTGCTGTCAGTGATTTGGCCAAGCCTAGGCTGGGCAATTCTTCAGCTCTGGGTGGCATTGACTGAGATTACCTGCTGGATAGGCTGCTCTGGTGAGTCCAGTGTGTCTTCCCTCACATGTCCAGTAACTTGTGGGGGATTGCTAGAAAGCTAGGTTCAGCTGTAACTGTCTCCTGGAACACTTACCTGTGGCTATTCCATCACAGCGATCTCAAGGTAGTTTGCTTTCTTAAATGGTGGGGGCTTAGTGTTCTTAAAGCCTGGGTGAAAAAGCTTTTTTAAATAACATTGTCTCTGTAATCCCATTTTATCTCCTCAGCTGCATTCTATTGGCCATGAAAGTCTCCAATATCAGCACAGTTTCAAAAAGAGAGGGATTAAGTTGTCAATGATAAACACAAGATGGGAAAACTACCAGAGGGGGAAAAAACCAAACTAAAACAATGATTAGAGATAAATAACTGCATCTTCAAAAATGCAAGGACCCTGGTAGTTTAAAATGCATATGTCCTTTCCAAGTGTTTTGTATTCTTTTATGTGATGGTCACTCAGTGGGGGGTAGGAGGGCACAGTAGAGACTCAGGAAAGGAAGATTCATTATACTCACCAGCTCTAGAGACAGAAAGCACCACAGCACACCCTGCAGGGCCACATGAGAAAGACAACATGGTGGTCAGGAGGCAGAAGACAGGAGCAGATAGAGTCTAGGCCAGAGCCTTTACTGGGGTTTCTAAGGGAAAGGCAAGGCAGGGTAGGGTGAACAGTTTAGGATTGGCTAGTTTGAATAGTTTCAATAGGCTCTAAGCTATTAGGGTGGTCAATAGTTGTCTGGAATCTGACCCTGGGATGATTAAAGCAGAGGAATATTGTCTCCTGGGGTGTTGTGATCCAGATAGAGGAGGTATGACTCTGGATTGGTGAGTTTGTACATCAAAGGCATGCTCCTGGCTAAGCCCTTTACTATCTCTAAGAATGAGCTAGTCCTGGGAAGGGGCAGTCTATCCCCAGCCAGAAATGTTTTTTATGATGTTAAAATATAATATACAGAAAATAAACAAACAACAATAAATAAGCAATACACTAACAAAGTTATTTAGGGATTAAAATCAAGAAAGAAAAATATATAAGACACAAAAATTTGTAGAGCTAACCAGGGGAAAAAAAAAGGAAAGAAAGACTAGCATAAAAGTAGCATAGATGTACTAGAAATCAATTGTTTTATACTAAAATATTTTTATAAAGAAAAATGAGGTTGATTCTAAGCAATACATAGAAAGACTAAAGATATGGCTGATATTAATTATACAATGAACAATGTATATCTCCATGCACCAACAATAAAAAAATAAAATTTTAAAAATAAAGGATGCTTTATAATAGTAAAAGAATATAAATTATTTGGAAATTTTCTAGATATCTCTATCCAGCAACAGATGAAGTATACACGGTGATTAAAAACACAGTTTTCTGATTTATATTATGAGCCTACACACAAGGATGATTCTATATCTAATAAGGATAGTACAAAGTGAGAATCATAAACCAATTTAACCTATGAACACAGATACAAATTATATTAAACAAAACATTAGCAAACACAAGCCAGCAGGGTATAAAATGATATCATATCCTCACCAAGGTAGGTTTATGACAAGAATGTAAAGATGGTGTTATGAACTGAAGGATTGTTTCCCCTCAAAATGCACATGTTGAAATTGTAACCCTCAATGTAATGGTGGTAGGTGGTCCAGTCTTTGGGAGGTGATTAGTCAGTGAAGATGAAGACTCGTGAATGGGATTAGTGCCATTGAAGAAGACAGCCCAGAGAGCTCCCTTGTCCCCTCTGCCATTTGTGAACCAGGAAGCAGGTCATCGCAAGGCACTGAATCTGCTGGCATCTTGATCTTGGACTCCCTAGCCAGCAAAACTGTGAGAAACAAATGTTTGTTGTTTAAGCAACCCAATATATGTTATTTTTGTTGTAACAGCTCAAAGAGACTAAGACAGATGGTTCAATAACTGATAGCCTGTTAATGGAATTGAATGAAAGAGAAAATTCCCTATTAGATGGCAAAGGAAGTATTTGACAAAACTCAATACTCCAATTACTTCCTTTATAATATAGCAAAACCCTTGCTTGTTAAATGATATTAAGTATTTATTCATGCTAAGTTGTGTGAATCAGGCTGTTTCTCAGACCCCTCTCACTGTGCTGAATCCAGACCCTTGTCAATTGATGCCTGTGGGTGCAGTCTTTTTCTATCAGAGATGTTCTAAAACGATGCAAATTCCAATTAGGAGGGGTTGAAGCATTCATTCCTTTATCCCTTTTTGTTAAGGAAGCTCCTTGGCCTTGTGTATCAATTTATCCATTCTGCTGGGCTAGATATCTCTGGTCTAAATCTTGCCATCCCAAAAAATCTGGGTTGCTGAGGCTCACATAAAACACAGCTACTTCTGTATTTCTGCACTGTAGAATTCTACCACTTGCCACCTATATGATTGGAAATATCACTGGAAAACCACCGGTCATTGCCCCCCAGACAGGCTCTGCTGGGTCAAATTCTCCTTGGAGGAACACACAAAGAAGCATACTTAGCTATACAAGCAAACTCATGGATTGTATGTAGCTTTGGCTCTAAATCTTAAGTCCAAGGCTATAGAGTTTGCCACTCTTTCTTAGCCTCTGCAGTGAGTGCTGACATTAACGTAAGCTCAAAGCCTCTCTGACTTATTTTGTGATGTGCCACAGAGGATTGATTAACTGCTCTCTCCGTGTATGGGCAGCTGATTCTTGGGAGACAGGAGAGAACAGTAGCACATAGCTCCAAACTAACTTCTAACCCATCTCACACTTTCCAGCAAGTTTTGAATTGTGAATAGAAGCAGAGAGGAGAGAACGACCTTTTTCATTAAAAAAAAAACCCAAAACACAATACTTATTATACCCTGTTTTAGAACATCTAGGCAGTTACTTGCTTTAAATCTAAGAAATCAGTGTTCCTATCTCTCTGTATGCCCGCTAACATTTGTTGTTTTGGGACTTTTTGATATAAGCCAAAGTCAGTGCATAGGCAATATATGTAACCAAAGTATTTGTACCCCTGTAATATTCTGAAATAAAAAAAAATCTAAGAAATGATGATGTTTGACATAAAAATACACATTGTAAGTGTGAAGCAATATCAATAATTTATTAAGGTATATTACTTATATAATATTATTTATACTCTAGGCTGAAAAATCTCCAAATAAACACCTAATATGAAAGTTGACCTTAAATATCATAAATAAATATAATTAACATTTTAAAGTATTTGTGTTCAGATATGGAAGCCTATTTCTTAATCATTGTGTTTTACAGAAATTTGTTTGCAATTTTAAAAAGAACATTTAAGTTCCTCTTAAAATTTTTAAAAGCAGTTTTTAATCATTTAAAGAAAATATATATTTAAATATAAAAATTAAAATAAAATCATCTATTTTTAAGATAAGACATTTGAGAAAAAGAAATACACTTTACATAAAAAGGAAATATTCCATGAGGCAGAGAGCAAAGTGCTGTGAGCTACAAGTCAAATCCTTGTTTTGTCACAACTCAGAGTGGCATCGATTTATTTCCAAGCTAGGAATTTCATTTTTTTAATCTCTAATTTGAGAAGTATGAATTACAATGATTTCTTCAATGTCTTCTAGCTCTAACTTTCTCTACATCACATTATCTTTTGTATTTTTGCACAGCAAGATGTTCCATTGTCAACCAAATAGAAAAAATTAATATTAATGCAGAGTATGTATATTGTAAGTAAGTGGTGCCTAGAATATGGAAAACAGTAATGTGTCAGGAAGATATACACATCTCATGTAAAATATTTTTGATTTAAGGATTCTAGTAGATGACAGCAAACATATTTTGGTCCATTTTTTAAATGCAGTTTTAAATCACTCATGAAAAGTTCACAGAATTATAAATATACAACACTTAAGTATCTATCACAGAGGTTTGCCATGAAGGGTTATGGGCAAAATCCAGTCCACTGCTCATTTTTGTAAACAAAGTTTTAACACTGCTACACCCATCTGTTTATGAATTGCCCATGGCTGCTACCGTGCTTCCATGTCAGAGTGGAGTAGCTGTGAGAGACCTTATGTACCGCAAAGCCTATAATATTATACTACCCAGTCTTTTACAAATAATGTTTCCATACCTCTATTATATGTTATTGTAAAATAAAAACACCACCAACAGTGTTATTACAATGGATAATGAGATTATTTTATGATAAAATTACAAATATTTTCAGAATATAAAAGCTATATTGAAGAAGAATGAGAAATAAACATGCAGTAGTTTTGAAGCTTTAACCTTAGTATTTGTTCTGTTTTCTGTCCTAAGTAAATACTCCAGCTGCAAGCTTAATCAACAATTTAGACTTCTTGAAGTATTTGTAGGTCTTCCCTTCTTGATGCTTTTTTTTTTTATCATTTTATGGGTTAAATGCCTTAGATATTTATCAGTTTTGAAGTCATAGGTTATCCATTCATCTCTGCTTTGTTTTATTTACTTTGGTAGTACCTTACTTTCTACTTTAATGACAAGGAAGAGGTAAAATTATTTTATTGAGAATAAATTTAATCAGCTAGAGACTGTCTTCCTTTAAAAATAAAATATTTAAGGCTTGCTTGGGTTCTAATTCTGTTGTTAAAGTAAAGTAGCAAGTGGTGTATTTGTGGTTTTGTGACTCAATGTCTTTAGATAGTTTCTAGGGTGTGGTAGAAATGGGTTGATGAGACGGGAAACTCCAAAGGGAGAAATCTCCCTGGCACATGGCAAGCCCTGGGAATGGTGGGCGTAATTCTTTCAGAGAAGTCAGTGTAGTGTTATCCTTAAGGCCATAAAGTGGTAAAACATTTTCTTGATACTTTTATTGCTGTCATCTGCAGAAGGAAAATGATGATCTTGTAAGAAACAAAGGATCCGTGAAAAACTATGCAGCAAAACTTGGATATATCATTACTTTTAATCTTTAAAAACACAATTTACTTAAAATTGATGAAGGCATGTTTATTAAGCTGGGACTTGTGTGCCATTTTGCTGCTAATATTTTCTGCTTTGTCTTTAACTATCTCAATTTTTGTTTTCCTAACTTCAGTATTGGTCCATGAAATGTCAAATACTAAAAAACCTAAAACTAAGTCTTATGGTACATTTATATGCATTTAAGTACATTTATCTAGAATAAGCCCTTAAAGTAAACTCATTTGTACATAGAAAGATTATTAAAAGTGCTTTGGGAAAACACTCCCTGAATGGTGCTTTCCTCTAAACTCCATAACAACCAACAGAAAAGAGGACTTCTGTGACCAAATGTGGGCTTTCTCCCACCCCACACCCTCTCCACCAAGCAGTGAACACCACCTGGGGTCCTCTAATTCAATTCCAACACTGTCTACCTGGAGATAGTGTCAGATCCCACACAGTGAGGGCTCAGTCCCCAAGATTGTCCCCCATACCCAGACACAAGTAGCAAGTCCAGGCCCCTGGAGTTTCCGACCGACCAACTTCAAATTGGGGTTTCCACAACCTCCTCCCTCTTTGGGTTTGATTAATTTGCTGAAGCAGCTCTCAGAACTCAGGTAAACACTCTTATTGATTTATTATAAAGGATATTACAAAGGATACATTTGAAGAGATGCATAGGGTGAGGTATAGGGGAAGGGGTGCAGAGATTCCATACCTTCTTTGGGAGAACTACCCTCTGGGATCCTCCATGTGTTCAGCTATCCAAAAGCTCTCTGAACCCAGTCTTCTTGGGTTTCTATGGAGGTTTCATAACACAGGCATGACTGACACTGTGAGGAAATATGATTGGACAAAAAGCACATGGTCTAAACCCAGCAAGGCCTGTCTGCTCAGATCCTTCCTGCCCTCCATGTGCAGCATTCCTTCCTCCAGGGTGTGGGGAAGGACCCTCTCTGCAATGAGGGTCTTTTGACTCACAATCAGATTACAGTCCTGCCTTAGGCAGGTGAAAGAAGGACAGGAGAGGGTCAGAGAGAGAGATTCTACCTTCTGAGGCCTGCTTCTATGGGCTAAAGTGCCCCAACAGTATTATATCAAGGACTACGGGGGCTATGAAACTCCTCAGGAACTGTAGATGAAAACCAATGTATACAAAACATGTCAAAAAGTAATTTTACCCAATCATTCCTTAGTTAATTTTTCATCCCTATGGTCTAGTAGATCATTCTAAATCTTTATTTTCTTCTTCAATAAAAGGTATTTTCCACCACTATTGATACTGTATTTTAAATACACTCAAATCCTAAAACTATTCAGTGCTAACAATAGGGTAGTATTTAACATCATGAAAAAGTTTAGTATTTCTTTTGAACTATAAGAAATTGGGCTACACAATGAATTGAATTATATCTAACAATAACTATACAACAATTCTTTTACAGTTAGATCAAGTTAGGACATACGATTCAGAGGATGATGATGGACAGAAACCTATGCAATAAATCACTCTTGGGAAGCATGGGAAAGATCATTTTATGAAACAGCAACACATATTTTTTATAAGAGATCATTATACTTTTAGAGAAAACACGTCAGTGTGTAATATAGTCATGTGATTTGTTGAGTTCCACCTCAAGTGGATTCAGCTTTTCTTGTGCAATTGCTTAGAAGCTGTATTCAACTTCTTTCAAATCCTCCTGACAACAATTAGGAATCACAAGTCAAATCAGACAATAAATTAATTAAAAGTGACCTATCTTGATAGAATAATATTCAGCAGCTGTAGAATCAAAATAGTTACTATTATTTTTAATACATAGATAACGAGAATATTATCCACTTCTTATAAATGAATCTGACAACCTCAACCAAATCTCTACAGTTGTTTTTTTGCATTACTAAAACAGTTTAACTCTATCCTTTTGAACTAATAATGGAAAATATGAATGATCTAAGTACTAACATTTAACTTACAAATTTACGATCAGTCTTAACATTTGAACTATCACTCACTAGGATAGTATGATATAGGACACCCACATGGAATGACAATTGGAATTGGGAGTTTAGTCTCTGCTTTACAACACTGCACTATGCTGTTGATTTTGGCAGCACATTAAACATGTGAGAATGAATCCATGTTCATAGGTAGAGGCCCAGTAATCAAGGTCATATTAATTTACTAAGGTAATGAAAAATACTTTAGTTCATAATCCTGTGCAAAATTTCAGTATTGTAACCTGTGAGTCCTTTAATTTTTGAAACACATCTATGCCTTGGTAAGGCATTTGGGTCATGGGGGAGCTGCCCTCTTAGGCAGCTTGGTGCCATTCTTGTAGTAGTGAGTGAGTTCTTGCTCTTGATGTCACTCTTGAAAGACTCATTAGCAAATGGATTAATCCATGAGAATGAATTAGTTCCTGCCGGAGTGGGATGTTATAAAGTAAGGATGCCCCTCATGATGTTTTGCCCCTTCATACATGTCCACTTCTCCTTTGACCTTCTGCCATGTTATGATGCAGCACAAAAGCCCTCACCAGAAGCTGAGTAGATGCTGGAGGATGCTCTTGGACTTCCAAGCCACCAGAATCATGGGCCAAATAAACCTCTTTTCTTTATAAATTACCCAGCCTCAGGTATTATGTTATAGCAACACAAAATGGACTAATGCACAATGCATTCAAATATTACCCATGGGTGTGAGTGGGTAAGGAGTGTTTAAAATTATACCTACCCATGTCAAATACAGTTCGATTATTTATATTTCCCAAATAACTAAATGAGCTGTCATTCAGTATCTCAATCTGGGTCCATTCCTTTCAGGAGACAGAAACAAAAAGGTACTGTAAGAGAGAGAATATAATATAAAGAAATATTAACTAGGAATAGAGTTGCTGTTAACTAGGTTATTGAAGAAGCAATAAGAGATCATTAAGATAGCAGAGAGGCGGCAACTCTAGGAAGTAACTGAGCTAAGACTTGAAAAGTAAGGAAAAAAGTTTCAAAACTTAGAAATTTAGAGGAAGGGTCCTGTAGAGCTGAAACTCAAACCTCTGAGAAGTGAGTGTTACTCTGTGGATGTTAGTGTTCCTGAGCTAACAAAAAGAACTCATGGGTCTGGGCTCTGTGGAGAGAGAAGCAGATGGCTGATGCTGATGTCCCCAGAAAGAAACACTCTTCCATTAGGAGCTAATATTTCCAACCAGTACAGCTCAAAGTTGTAAGGATAGGAAGCAAAAATTCTCTGAGAGAGTAAAGTGCTATAACAGAGGTGAATCACCAACTTCCACCTCTTAATTTTCAGAACAATGTACTCCCATGTATTCTGGCTTCTTGGAAAGACATCTCCATATATTGTGTGCTAATGCTAAGCACATACTGCAACCTGTAAGGTAGAACACAATCCTTTCACGGTATTTTTAGCTTGTTACTGGCAGTGTAACTGATTCTTGAGTAAATCATTTTACCTTTCTATTAGGCCAGCTGCTTCTAGTTTTTGAGGTATGTCATAAAAAATTTCATGGGGCTATTATTGCACTTCTTTTGTTGGGAAATGAGTTTCTTGAAAAGATGCAATTTGTTGTGGAAAACAATTTTAGAAAATAAGGCATTTGGTAAGTACATGGACACTGGTGTCAGCAGAACCACTACAAAAAAAAAAAAAAAGATTGCCAATCCATATGTGGAATTGTATCTATTTAAGAGGATAAATATTTGCCCCTTGCATGATGAAGAACTCCACTGTTAAAAACTTGCTGCAGGACCTGGCATTCCCACAGTATGTGGTACCATATCAGTAGGTCAATATTGGTCTCTTCTGGTGGTAGGTTACTTTTATCAGTCATAGTAGCCAGATCAGTCTTGGTAAGGGGAAGTTCACATAGTTAGTATCATGCATAGCTGCCATCCTTGTCACCACAACCAATTGGTACTTGGGATTTGTGCACAATTACTGGGTGGCTGAGGAGTGAAGTTGACTGACATCAAGAGAACATACCATTTTTATACCTTGTTATTGAAAGGTTTCTTTGTAGTGGATCCATTAACATGGGACACAAATATCCTCATATCCTGTACCCATTCTGAGATGTCTACTCGCAGACTTGTTCACCTGATGTCCTATAATTAATCTTTATATCCTGTTTATTTATTTATTTATTTATTTTTATGTCCTGTTCATTCATCCAAATTGGTAGCAACTATTCAAGAATCAGTATAGATCTGCTTTTGGGCTACTCTACAGGGGATAATTATACTACTTCTGTTTGTCAACAGTGTAGAACATAGACCTATTTGGAAACCTCGACCAAATCGTATCCTCGTCAGTCAACTGTTAAAAGGAACTGTATTCAGTCTGAGACACAAAAGTGGACCTATTCAATAGCACCTTGAACAATAGAAAATGTACATAAAATAAAATTGGTGCCCATCCATCACCAATACAGCTGTTCCCTAGACCATCCAGAAGAGATGCAACACTAACAACCCTTTTATTTGAAACTTTGAGAACCATTTTAGACTTCTGAACACCTGAACTATGGATAATAATTTTGTGCTGTTGTAAGAAACTAAATTTGTGGTAATTTGTTAGAGCAGCAACAAAACACTAATAGACAAGTGTTTCCACTAATGTCCTTTCCCTTCTCTAGTATACAATCCGAAACATCATATTGCATTTTCATGTCAAATCTTTTTAGTGTCTTCCAGAGACTGAAAATTCCTCAGTCTTCCCTTGTTTCTTTGTGTGTCGGTTTTTTAATAACCTTGACATTTCTAAAGATTATTGGTCAGCTATTTTTCAGAATTTCCCTCAATTTGTGTTTGCTGAATATTTTCCCATAAATAGACTGGGGTTGTTGAGTTGGGGGATAAATACCAAAAAGTTTCTTTTTCATCGCATCATATGAGGTTAGTCATTATATCCACATGATATATTACTGGTGATATTAACCTTGACCACTTGGTTAGGGGGGTTTTGCTACAATAAATTTACATTTTTTTCCATATTCTTTTTTTTCTTTCTTTTTTTTTTTTTGATAGAAGCAAGTCAGTAACACCAGCCAACACTCAAAAGAAGAGGAGTTAAGCGCCTTCTGATGGCAGGAGGAATATCAAAGAATTTTTGAATATATGTTAAAACCACCAGAGTAATTAAAAAATATTTTCAGGGAGATGCTTTGATGTTATGCAAATATCCTGTTTCTCCTTAAAGTTTCACCTGCTAATGTTAACATTCATCAGTAAATCTTGCCTATGGCAATTATGACTATGTTATTCTAATGGTGATTTTCTGTTTTCCTTATTTCTTCTACATATTATTTGGAAGTCTTCCCAACCAGATCATCCCCATTTTTTAAATGTTCTCAATCATTTGTTTATATTAGTGTGGAATCAGGGATTTTCACTTTATTGTTTAGGTTACAATATAATACTATCACTATCAACATTGTTGTTCAAATTGTTCCAGCTTTTATTTTTGAAAGCTTTTTCAAGCTGGCCCTTTTTCCTTTTGACATGAGCTTCCACCTGCTTTCTTTTACAACTTCCTTACTTTCTGGAGCTACAAGATTCTCAAGGCTCACATTTTATTTTTTCCCTGCACAAATCCAAGTATCAGCCTTGGATACTTGGATTTCTCCAGGGATCTCTGGATTGGCATGTAGGAACTACGACATGAGGTTTATGTGTGCTCATGCAGCAATTTTATTTTATTATACCTCATTTAAAATGAACATTCATGTTTACTTTTACAAATATTTATTATGAAAAGCAATAAAAATAAAGGGGATTACAGAAGAGAATAAAAATCATGCCACATGCCATCATCCATGATAATAATTAACAATTTTTTCATGGGCTTGCTTTTTCTATTTTTTTTTTTTAGGTAATGGGATATACTTGTGTTTTGAGTAGACATTTAGTTCTGTTTAAATAGTTCTTAATTACTCATTATTAAAAATTCATTTGAGGATTTGCAGCTAAACCATGAATCAGTCTATTTCCAAATTTCTGTGTAAGAGATGTGGTGAAATAAATTCATGCACACACAATGACCAAAATAAAACAAATTGATCAAAATAATACAATACTATGTTCATAATTAAGGTCAAAAATATTTCATATAGTAACATAGATTCATAGTTGAGTAAAGACATTTGAAACAAAAAATCCAGTGTGAGACTTTTAGAGCATAGTATTGTTAGAGATCTGATCATAGCCAAGAGAAGAAGAATAAAGGATTTGGCAGCTATTACTAGCTTTACATATCTATCTGTGTTTTGTAATTACTTACTTTTTTATTCTTTATAATTAAATTTCATTGTTTTTTGTTTTACATAATATTTTTCTTTTTTAATAATGAAAAAATGCAAGGTGACAGCCAGTTGCAAAGTAGGATTATTGTCTCTGCTTGTGTAGTCCAAATAAATGTAAATATTTCCTTAGAATAATTTATATACATTTAAATCCAGAAATAAAAAATTAGTCTAGTGGTAGATTCAGTTTGTTTAAGAGGAATTGAATAAAAGAATGAGAAATACATTCAAAGAGTGCCTTAAACTATAGATGGAATGAATTAAAACCTATTGCACTCTACCTTTTTAGGAACAAAATAAAACAGAATAATTTGCAACAAAAGTGAAGGGCAACAACAGGAAAAAGGAAACAATTATTATAGCTACATTAGTGATACACAGAGGCATAAATAAATGTCAAGCACAATTTGGTTCATATGTTCACAACTGATGGATCAGTACCTGAGTCAAGAACTGTCTCTGTTATCAAGGTCAAGAATAATCTTGATTTTTTTCTACTTGTGCTTTCTTTATTGTCAGTATTTCATACTCAATATCTTTCCAAAATTATTTATTTGAGTGCATTAAGGGAAAAAACCCTCCTGCCCAAATATACCTGAAAATAATCAAACAAAACATTTCCTCAAATAGACCTGAAAATGAAGGAAAAAAACCAAAACAACTTTAAATTTTTGTTGAATCACACAAAGCCACACAATGTGTAAGTGTACCTAGGGAGTATCATTTCAGTTCCTAAGAAAAAAAATCATTCTGTAGGTAAATATTTTTAAAAATATATAAATGAGTTAGTTTTTTTACTGCTGCATAGTAAATTACCACAACTTAGCAGCTTACAACACACACTTACTATTTCTCAATTTCTATAGATCAGAAATTCTGACGTAGGTTATGCAGGTGCTCTGCAAGACAGTAACCAAAGTGTGTTCTAGGGCTCAAGTTCTCATCATTTCTCAGTTCTTATGTAGGGTACATGAGAATTTACCTGTAATAGATCCACTTCCAGAGTCACTCTGGTTGTTGGTAGAATTCATTTCTTTGTAGCTGTGACACTGAGGGACCCAGATTCTTTTTGGCTCTCAGCTGGAACCCTTTCTCATTCACACGGTCTATCCATAGTTCTTTGTCACAAGGCCCTCTTCATAGACATTTTCACAAGAGGGAAACTTACTTTTTCAAAGCCAGCAAAGGAGAAAGAGAATAAGTCTGTTATCAAGACTCAATGTTATGTAATGTACTATAATCTTGGGAGATATATTGAATTACGTTTGCCATATTCTTTTGTTTAAAAGCAAGGCAAGGGTCCCTCCTACACTCAGTGAAGGGAATTATGCAAGGGTGTGAACATCTAGAGTAGGAATACAAAGGGCCACATTAAAGTCTATTTGCCACATGCTGACTTTTCCCCTGATGAGTTCATGTCCAACCCTCATGCAAAATACATTTACACCCTCTCCAGCTTCCGAAGAGGGTCGTGTTATTGGAGCCTCAGCTCAAAAATTATAGCATTAGCAGAGTCCAAACTCTTTTCATATAAATAAGATCCATGTGCTGATTATTTCCCTGGGTATAATCCTTCAAGTAGCTCCTAGGACATTGTTTCATCTGTCCATGGGCTTGTGACACTAAAGAGACAAATTATCTGTCATTACACACCCAACGTACAATGAAAGAGTGCAGGCATCCTCCTTCAACAGCTATAGACATCCTCTCTTCAAAAGGGAGGAAAATGGAAAGTAAAAAATGCTGGTCCATAGAAGTTTTGAAATCTAGCCAGGCAAATATTGGGAGTTCCTTGAGTAGGTTTTAAGACCTAGGAATAACTTCAGTAAAATGGAAAACTTCTTTCTCTTTTTCTCATGATTTATGTTTTGTATATAATATAATATGACTCCATCTTCTGGGCTCTTAACTCTGCTCTCTGGGCTCTTGGTTCTGCCTGCTGAGTAATCTTTTCTTTTTGATAAAAGGCATCATGTGTTCACAGCTGAGTAGCTTTATCAGCCTGCTTCCTACCAGAAATTTGGGAAGTCTAAATGTCTCCTTTAACTTTTTACTCTCTGTGTCTCTTTCAATTCAAAGTGATAGTGTTTCTGCTGAAATAATTTTCTCAAGAACCTTGTGGGTCTCTCATGGATTTCAATAGGATTCATTCCATTAGACCACATCTATGCCTACAGATTTTTTTTTTTTTTTTTAGATAATCCTTGTCTAACTTCCTGCTAAGGTTACTGAGGGATTACAACTTCAGCATCCTAAAGGCTGTGTGGTTTGATTGAGAGGATCTGTGAGGTACATCCTTAATCTCTTGAAAGCAGCCTTTGTGGGACTGAATATCCTGATCCTTTGATTTTCTCATGGGTTATTTTTTAATTTCAAAATATTATGGGGGTACAAATGTTTTTGGTTACATGTATCAATTTTGTTATGTTTGAGTCAGGGTTATAAGTGTGCCCTTCACCCAGATAGTGTTCATTGCACCCATTAGGTAGGTTTTCACCCATCCCCTCCTCCCAGCTCTCCCCTGCTTGATTCCCACTGAGTTTTACTTCCCTCTGTGCGCATATGTGCTCATAGGTTATTTCCAATTAAATAGCGAGTACATGAGGTGTTTGTTTTTCCATTCTATAGATACTTCATTTAGGATAATGGTCTCCAGTTCCATTCAAATTGTTGCAAAAGGCCTTAATTCATTCTTCTTCATGGTGGAGTCATGTTCCATACTATACTTATACCACATTTCATGTTTATAGTCACATCGTTGGCATTTTTTCTAAAGCATGCTATGCCTATAGTGAATCTTTAAATTTTCTGTGTTTTTCCATCTGGAAAGGTTGAGAATTTTTAAAATTATCAAGCCGTGTATGTGTTTTTTTTTTTTGGGGGGGTTTAAGTTTTTCACTCAATTAATTATTATCCATTCACATTTTGCTATAGACAACAAGAAAAATAAAACAGTAACAAAAACAAAAATAAACAGGTGACACCTTCAAAACTTTCCTTGGAAATTTCCTTAGATATATTACCAAGTTTATCACTTTTGCCAATCACTATGCCCTTTTGCTTGTTAGATACTTAGGTATGCATTTCTTACTGGTTCAGATATTTAAAAAATAACTATATACCATTAACACAGAGTACAAAATTTCTAAACTACTTTTGCCCCCTCTAAAATTTGTAGTAAGTATGTTTGCTAGTAGTTAAGAAAGCATAAATAATAAGATTTCCATTACTAGATTTATCTCAAATCTTTAAAAAATTCTCTGTACAGAAGAATATATGTTAGCCTCAATAGATTTTTATTTTGTTGTCTACTGAAAAGAGACAAATATTTTAAAAAGATCACAAATGACCTCTTTTTTTACAAGAAGTCTACAAGGAAAACAATGTTTTCTGTTAAACTCTCCAAATATCCGCTCTTTATTCTGTGGCATGTGTGTTTGGGTGGGTGGCTGGGAGGGGGTGTGGGTGTGGGTGTGTATGTGTTGTGAATATAGGAATGAGAAGACATGAGTGAGAGGGTGGTTCAGACTTGACCCAGGTGAAGACTGAGGACTGCCATAGTATTGTCTTTTGGTAAGTCAGAGTCCAAGGTTTGGCTAATATCCTGAATGAATTCTAATAGTTTTTTGGCTACTAAAAGTCACTGGTTCCTCCTATGGTAAGAAAGAGCCAACATGTGAGGAGACATAGCCTGTGCATAACATTTAACCCTCTTCAGATCAGTTAGCAATTCTACCACCTTGCTGATAGACAGTATCTCACTATCTCTTCCGAATTTTGCACCATAATCTTGGGAGTTCATCAAGTCTGTGACAGTTTAGTGTTCTAGGCTACCTGGAGTTCTTCCTACTCTCAACCTAAAAGCATTTGGAGAATGTGCTTGGATCATAGTCTGTACCTGTCTAGTCACCCTAATTATTACAGACTTCAGATTGCATACCAAAATGAATAATTTCTTCAAATTTCTAAATGAAATGGATTATAATTAAGAGAATATCAACATGATTTAGTAATCAGTGAATATTCTCAAGATTACCAAACATTCAAAATAAATATATTCCATTGCCCTCATCCTTTGCAACAGCCACCAATCCCTACAAATAAACAGATACAACTTCAATAAACCATTCTGACTCTTATCTGAACTGAATGTAATAAAATCTTCATAGTTTCTCAAAATGTGCAAATACCTTTTGCTATGGTGTTAATGGGTCCCCTAAAATTCTTGTGTTTAAGTTTAATTGCCCATACAATAGCATTAAGAGATGGGCCCTTTAGGAGGTGATTAAATCATGCTGGTGGAGCCTTCCTGAATGGGATTAGCAACTATAAAAAGGGGTTGGAGGGAACTAACCAGGCACAGGAACGTTTGCCTTTATACCTTCTGTCATGTGAGGACATAGTGTTCATGTCTCTATCTTGGAAGCAGAGACTGGGCCTTCAGCAGACATGGAACTTGCCAGTGCCTTGATCTTAGACTTCCCAGCCTCCAATATAAATTAATTATTGAGAAATAAATTTATATTATTTATAAATTACCCAATCTGTGGTATTTTCTTATAGCAGCACCAATGGAGGAAGATACATTTCATGTTAAATAATCTACTACTGTCATATTGTACCCTTATTGTATGTTAGTGAAAAAATGAAAATAGTAATAACTATTCAAAGTGAGGTCAATGAAATATTATAAATAAAATGGTTAGGTGAGTGCTTGACGTGAACAGATGCTAAATAAATATTGGCAATTATTATTAGCTGGGTCCTCACTGAATTCTCAGTTCCTGCCTTCCCTTTAGACTACTGTCATTTGCACTCCTGTTTAAAACTGGGTTAACCTAGCAGTAGTTTGCTGTTCATTTAAGAACATAGACACTAGGAAAACACATTCAGAAGAAATCATTCCTAATCTGAAACACAGAATTTAGGCTGAATTATACTTAATAAACACCATTAATTAATGCAGTGTCAAACAGAGTGTTATGTCTGTTCACCATCGTGGTGCTAAGGGAATGACTGGTTCTTGAATAGCTTGGTGACACTGAAATTTCTGGCTTAAGAGTTCATTTCAGTTACAAATCAACTAAATATTATTTAAAATAATATGCTGTGACTTTTAGGATCAGAAAAATTTGAATGGGTTAAATATGGAATCAAGTTCATGAATATTAAAAATAAAAATAATCATATTTTTACATGGCAATCCTTCATGCTATTAACACTGCATAATTTAGAAGCAGAATGTTTTAACAGAGGGAAGGGGTGCCCTCTAGTGTTTTAACTAAAGATGAACAACTACATAAACAACTCACATAATATTAGGTAACAAAAAAAAAAGAAGGCTATCTGTATAAGGTGTTAGGAAAACATATGGTGTTTCTAATGCATTCTTTTTGACCTTAAGCATAGAAAAGGGTTGGATGAAAGGTTAGACAAAGCTATGATGATCACCTCTTCTTTGACCCTATAAAACACAGTTCCACTATCTGTAAGGTCTGCCATAAGCTTTGGCATATTTCTATATTCTTGAGTGATAATTTTAGCCAGATTAGATTAAAACATAATGTAAATTACTTTTTATGTATTTAAAAATGTTTTTCTAAGTATGGTCAGCATTTCTATATCCCATTCCGTATCTTATTAGAATAAAGAATAATAAAATGTGTTGTCAATTTTTCCCTTAAATTGAATTTATTTCTCCAACGTTTTCTTAAGAGGGATTTGCAGAGGAAGGATGGATGCTATCAAACAATATCCCCCACTATGGAAAACAGTATGGAGATTCCTCAAAAAAATAAATGTAGACTTACCATTTGATCCAGCAATCCCACTACTCGGTATCTACCCAAAGGAAAATAAGTTATTTTATAAAAAAAGGCAACTGTGCTCGAATGTATGTTGATGTGGAATCAAACTAAATGCCCATCAATTCATGACTGGATAAGGAAAATATGGTGTGTGTGTGTATACACACACACACACACACACACACACACATGAAGTACTACTTAGTGGTAAAAAGAAATGAAATAATGTCTTTTGCAGCAACGTCGATGGAACTGGAGGCCACTATCCTAATTGCAGTATTTCAGGATTAGAGAAACAAACACCACATGTACTAATAATCGGGAGCTAGACAATGGGCACACGTGGGCACAAAGAAATGTAAAGGACATTGGAAACCAAGAAAGGGGAGGTTGAGAGGGGGTGAGGGGTAAAAACTTACCTATCAGGTATAATGAACGCTATTTGGGTGATGGGCACAGTAAAATCCCCGAGTTAAGCATTGTATAAGGTATCCATGTAACAAAAATATTTATACCCCCTTAATATTTTGGAATAATAAAATAAAGAAATGACTAATGAATGAACATTTACCAACCTTTACAAGAATTTTAGAACAATATTTTAAGAAATCACAATAGCCAGATGTAACATGACAGTGCACATTTTCTGTATTGCCCCAGCATAATATTTATTCTCCTGCTCTTTGTCATAAATTTGTCTGCTGGACACATCATTGTCTTGCATACCACAGAACATTGTACCTGTCCATTGTATTGATGATATGTTACTAATTGGAATTAAATTTGGCTGGAAATGACAAGTACCCTGTACGCTCTGTTTGGACAAATGTTTCCTAGAGAGTAGGAGATGGATACCTATGAAAAGTCAGAATCTTCCATATCCATGAAGAATTTTGGAGTCCAGTAGACTGGGATGTATCCTCTAAGTTTAAGGGCAATTTGCACCTCATACTTATTAACCCTAAGAAAGAGGCAGAGCACATGACAGGACTCTTTGGATGCTGGAGGCAGCATATATTACTTGAGACTAGTGCACTAATACCTTTACTCAGTTATTTAAAGAACTACTAATTTTAAGAGGAGCTAAGGATGAGAGGCAGATAAAAGCAAGCCAAGGCTATGGAGTAAGCTGGTCTGCCACTATGGCCACATAATCCAGCACATGTAATTGTATTAGAGGCATCTAGGGTTGATAAACTACTGTATGGAATCTCTGAAAGACCAAAAAAGAGATTTGCAGAGGACTTGTGATCTGGAACTTGACCATTCCTTTCCTAGCAGACAATCTCAGTGTGTACAACAGCTCCTGTCATGCTACTAACACCTAGTACTTCTGGCTCACCATAAGACACTCTAACAACCAAGTTCTTGTGCAACATGAGCTTTCCTTCACAAAGTGGGTGTTATTAGTTTTATTACCTCACATGTTCCAGAAGGTCCATTAGCATTCCTTTTTAGAATAAAGATGGTACATTTCAAAATTCGGCCCAAGAATGCACAAAAGTCATGACTCAATATCATGAACAGGTTTTGTAGGTTCCTGTCATTTACCTCAGTGATACCAACACCTATTCCTCAACTCGTAACTATGGCTTTGCAGGGTGCTCCCTATAATTAACTGACGATGGGGAAAAGTTCTCTCTCAGGACAGAATCAGAGATGAGTTGGCATGATGTATTGGTGTTAGCCAGAAATGGACAGTTGCTCCATTGCATCTCCACCCAGGTAGTTCTAAAGAACTGCAATGAAAAAAAATTCTCCATGGTATCAACAGGGTTGGCTTTTCTAAGGCTTCTCTCCTAGCCTCATATATGGCCATCTTCTCTCTGTATCTTCATACGGTCTTCCCGCGGTGTGTGTGTCCTTACCTCCCGTGCTCATAAGGACACCAGTCATATGGGATTAGGGCTCACCCTATACCTTTTTAAATAACTTACCCTCAAATACAGTCACATTCTGAGGTACTGGAAGATTGGACTTCAACATATGCACTTTAGGGGAACACAGTTCAGCCTGTAACACATGGACACATTACTGCATCTTTACCAATTTCATTGGTACTATCTCCATCTTCAGTTAGTGACTGGTGTTCTCAATATCAAATTATTTGAGATCACTGCAGGGCAAAATTTTAAATATGTTTGAAGATTATTATTCTTTTATAATATTTGTTCATACTATAATCAATAAGATGAGTTTATTTTATTTATGTGAATATTTTGGATCTGAAATTTTGTACAACATGAATGTAGTGAGCTTTTCCATAGGTAATTGAGCAAGTAAGTAGTTATGATAATGACAATTTATAATTGATTTAGAATTTAGCTATATATAATTTTTTATATACAGAGACATATGTTACTTAAATGCCTGTATTGGTAAAAAATTGTGTGGACAAATCTAAATCAAAAATTTCAAAAATTATTTTTCCCATCTGATGTTTAAGCAGTAACACTCCAATGTGATTATTCTGAATATAATAAAGACGCTAAAGATGATATTAAAATGACTTACGTATAGTTATTGGTTTTTTATAAAATAAAGACTAATTTATATTTGATTTTGAGTTTAGTGTAATTTGTGAAACCTAGAATTCCTTCTATGAATATTTTATGTTTTTCTATAAAGATTGATTCCACAAGAATGCATCATTCTAATATGTATTTTAAAGAGGATTCCATATTCTGTGATACGCTTTGTCAATACTTTGTTGCTTCAGTGAATTGACAGTGTATTTCCAAAGGACCTGAACTGACTTTTTTAAGGGTGAAGGTAAGATTCAGGCATAGCTCTCTTTAAATACCATTCAGCTAGAGTTATAAATGGAACAAAGAACTTTAATAAAAACCTGATCCATAGACTGAAGTAGTTTACCATATTGAAAGGAGAGAAGAATGGTCTTTATCAGCCCAACAATTGTTCTATATGGTTGTCACAGTTCATACACTATTGGTTAAATTTAAGAGAACACTGACTTTTGCAGGAAGTTAAAACAACATTTTCATAGACTATGGCAATCTAAGAATTCTAACTCTAATAAACTATACCATTAAAATAAAAACAATTATATAAGTCATTTCATATTTGGAAAAATAAGCTATATCTTTGAGAGGTTTCCATGGGATTTTTGCCAAAATTCTCCTCTAACATTTCGTGAAACACATGGATAAGTATTTATTGAAAAGGAAATTTTCAACTGAATCATGATTTCCAATGTTCAAACATTGTCACCAATCAAAAGAAAATAACATTATATGCTATACTTCATGAAATAGCTTAATAGAATATGACTTTCTAATTATTTTCTTATGCTATTCTTTGACAGAAATGCATCAACTTGTTTCATAATTTTTCTGAATGCTTTTTTATAAAAAAAGTATTTTATTAGGGATTTTTCTTGTTGATATTCATTGGAATTAGAAAGGTTAGAAAGGGAATAAATAATTCAAATTGTTTTTCTTTGAAGTCTTTCAGGTTCATTGGGGTAATGGTAAAGTAATTAGAGGTATCCTGGAAGACTCTGAATGAAGAATGGATTAGAGCGGTAGAGGTGAGAAAAGGCAGTCCTGTAAGAAAGCACTAAAAAAGGTCATGTAGCAGGGGGTAATGATTTGGACAAGAATCATAATATGAAATGGAAAGAACAGCATGGATTCAGCAATATTTTTGGAGTTTAAGTGGATAGAAATTGCTAATGAATTCAACTTGTGAGAGAGGTGAAGGTGAAGAGAAACATTAGGGACAATTACTAAACTTTTGGTCTAATATGCAGTTATTGGGATGACAAGAATAAAAAAAAACCCCAAACTTATAAAGGTGGAACCCAAAAGTTTTCCTTTTAATATATGAAGTTTAAGATATAGAATGGTTATTTAAGTAGTTATGTGAAGAGAGTCCTAGAAACATCTGCTGCCTAAGTTATGAGTCAGACCTGGCTGCAGAAATGTGTGAATTGTCGGTGTGCAGATGTTATGCAAAGCTAAGTTGTTTTCATATAGGGAAGGAATGTAGATAGAGAGGCAGTTGGGATTAAAACAGAACTTCAGGGTACCCCAACATTTAAGAATTAAGAAAGAAGAACAAAAAGCATCAAAGGATAATAATAAGAGGCCAATAGATCAGAAAGAAACCTAAAGAATGTGGTGTCACAAAACAAACAGAGCAAGTTTAAAAGGTAAAAGTGGTCATTGGGGCTAAATAATGCTTGCTAGAAATGAGAACGTAGAATGGTCTGATTATATCCAAACCATCACCAAATACTCTCAGCTCTACTTTTAAAGTATATCCAGATTTTAGCAGTTATTACCTTCACTCTTACTCTTTCCCCACCCCCGCTCACCAATGCATACCACTTCACCTCTAGTCTGATATATTGTGACAGCTTCTGTGATAGCTAATTTTATGTTTCTACTTGGCTAGGATATAGCGCTCAGTTGTTTGGTCAAACACCAGTCTAGTTGTTTTGAAGTTATTTTTTAGATGTGATTAACATTTCCAATCAGTATATGTTGAGTAAATCATATTACCCTTTATAATGTGGATAAGCCTTATCCAATCAGTTGAAGGCCGTAAGATCAGGCTGAGGTTTCCTGAAGAAGCAGCAAATTCTGCCTCAATACTACAACAAAGATACCCTGCCTCAATTTCCAGCCTGCTGGCTTGTCCTACAGATGTTACCAACCCTCATAATTGCATAAGCCAATTCCTTAAAATCTCTCTCTCTATTTCTCCCCCTGCCCACCTCTGTTAGTTGTGTTTCTCCAGAGAACCCTGATTAATACACTTAAGTGTTTTTCCTGTTTTCAGCATTGTTCCTTTAGAGATTGTTTTCCACATAGCAGTCATAGCAATACTTTCACAATTTAAGTCTGATTGTGCCATTCCTTGGCTTTCTGTGGCTTTCAATGACTTTCTATTTTAGTGAGATTAAAAATCCAAAGCCATGACCATGTCCTAAAAGGCCCTATAAGATCTTAGTTCTCCATCACACCCGTGACCACACCTCCCACTACTCTATGTCTAGGTGAATCTACTTTAGTCACACTGGTCTATTCGTGTATGCACATCCCCGTTGCAGAGCCTTTTTACTTCCTGTTTCTTTAACCTGGAACATTTGTCCCGGGGCAGCCCTGTAACTCAGCCTCTTCTTTCTTAAGGTCTTTCTTCAGCCATTATTTTCTCAATGATATGCTCCCTGACCATCTTATATAAAATAACATCCGTATTTATTACATACTCACTTTCTTTGCCCTTTACCCTGACTGATTTATTTATAATACTTACAACCACCAGATCACACACACCCACACTCTGACATACATTTGTTTGTTTATTTTTCATTGTGTATTTCCACTATAAGTGGCTAGATGCTGGAAGAGTAGGTGGTCAATAAATATTGGCTGCAGGAATAAATAACCATACATATCGATCCTTGGTCCCTGGTATAAATGGAGATGTGTGCATCTGAGGGAGGGAGTGGAATAATCATTGAAATTAATGCAAAGAGAATTGACAGTGATATTGCTGAGTGTAGCAATCAGAAAAATGACTGCCCTCCACTAAGATGTCTACATCGTAATCTCCAGAATCTGTGAATATGTGACAATATGGCAAAAGGTACTTTGCAGATAAAACTAAGGCTAAGGACCTTGGGATGGAAAAATTGTCTTGGATTATTCAAGTGGATGTAACATAATCATGAGTACTTAAAAGCAGAAAATCATTCTGAATTGTTGTCAGAAAGAGACGTAATGATGAAAGAAGTATCAGAAATCCAACTTTGCTAGCTTTGAAAATGGAGGAATGGAGCCAAGAGCTGGGAAACATGAGTGTCCTCTAAGAGCTGGAATTCTGACCTGAAGAAATGTAAGATAATGCAGTTGTGTGTATTTTAGCTTTACTGAAGTATAATTGATTTATAAAAAGTTACACACATTTAATATACATATCTTGATGAGTTTGGAAATACATATAATTTTGTGATGCCAGCACTACAGCCAAGTTCTAAAAATATCCATCATCTCAAAAAATTTCTTTGTGTTTTTGTATGTATGTGTGTGTGCATTTATTGGTTTTTGTTTTCTTTGGTGGGAGTGGTGGGTTGGTAAGAACATTTATCAAGACATCTAGCCTCAACATATTTTAAAGTGTAAAATATTATTTTATTAACTTTAGGAACTATATTGTAGAGGAGATCTCTAGAACTTACTCATCTTGCACAATAGAAAATTTATACACATTGAAAATCAACACTCTATTTCCCCCTACTCTCAGTCCTGGCACACTTGTGTTGTTTTAAGCTGCTAATTTTGTTCCAATTTGTTATGTCTGTAATAGAAAACTAATGCACTGAGTATAAGATAGGTAGATGTTGGGGGATATATCCTAGCAATCCTAGCAAATATAAATTAATTTTTCTCACTGATTCATTCAACAAATACTGATCAATAGTCTTCTATGTGCAAAATGCTCAACGGGCACAGAGATTAGAGTATTAAGCAGTATAGACATGCATCTTTGCCTTTCTGGAGCTTAAAATTCAGTAAAACAATAATATCGAAAATATAGGGTTTAAAAATTATGAAAAATTTGATGAAGAGAAAGCAAAGGTAGCTTTGGGAGTATATGACATGACAACTGAAGTCCGGCAGAAATGCATAAAATAAATATGCAAAGGGAGGGAAGGATATGAATACTGTGCCAACCCACAGAAATAGCATAGCCAAAAGCCCTGAATCAGGAAGAACAGAGTTTACAAAAGGCAAATAACATTCATGTGGCTGGTGCATAGTGACAGATGGAGGAAAGGGGTAGAAGAGAAAACTGGAGAGTTCGGCATCTATTATCTATACCACTGTATTTCAGCAGCACAGTTTTCCTCTTATCACATTCTACTTTTCAGATTTAATATATGTTGCAACATCAACAAGCAAATGGAAAATTGAATTTTTGTGACTGCTACAAAAACTCTATTTTCTGATATCAATATTATTCAGAACTCTTTAAAAAAATAAATAGAATAGATTCTATGAGGCTATATATTTCAATAATATTATCATTTAAATATGGAGATATATTACATCTACAAAATCTAAACTAATGTACAAATTCAGGGAAAATAAAACACAGCATCAATAAATTTAAAGGTATTACTTAATTTTAATTTGACAGATAATACTGTTTAGGAGATATTAAATTTCCACTCAACTTAGGATCTTTAATGAACATAACAGTCTAGACTCCTTTGAATTTGGAACACCTATCCTTCCCAACAATGAGTCTGTCAATAGTTCAATGTAATTTCCAATAAACATTTTTTAAAATATTAAAAATTTAATCATTTAAAATAGACATATGTGCTTTTCACACTTTTTGTGAAAAATGGCAAAATCATTTACTGCTTGTAATGCTGGTAATTAAAATTTGCTTATTTGTAACTGAGAAGTATTTGACTCAGAAGTAGTATAACCAGTTGATTTGTTTACTTAGAAGTTCAACTGGCTGATGTTGGAGTTCACATCTTCACTCAATTAAAAAATTCCTCCTCCCCATCCATCAAAAATAGAAAACACTAATTTTGACTGTAGAAACTTTTAGCTAATATATTATTTAAAAAATTGATTTCTATAGCCTTGGACTTTTATGTGTTCTTCTTTAGACAAAACTAAACATTTTAAACATTTTTCAAAGAAGATTAGAAATTTTCAAAAACAATGTTATTTGAAAATAATCTCTCTCATACAAATAATTTATAATTAACAAATAACATGATATGCTAGACTCACTTTTTTATTACAACTAGCTTATGAATTTAAGAAATCAAATATTCAGATATTGATGTGTGTCCTAGCTTGAAGTATCCCCCAAATGAGATTATAAGACATGGGTTCTCTGTGGTAGCTTAATTGTGAATGACCCCAGGGAACCGATTGAAGATAGCGAAAAGAGAGAAAAAAGAATGGAGACAAAGGCAATCAAAAGATCTATCATTGAGTGAGTATTTTGTGGGCAAGAGAAGCTCAGTCCCACTGTGTAGAACGCCCCTCAGACTTGTCTACCCAAGAAACTCTCTCATCCTTTATTGGTCATAGGTAGCCCCAATCGGACTTCACTCTGTCACATTTCCGGGTGTACTCTGCCTCCATGTCTGAGAGTACCTTTTGAAAGGACAGCAGCAGAAAAGTCTCAAGACAGAAAACATGAGATTTTCTGTGTCGCTGAGGCAAGTTGCTCTCAGGCTGCACCTGAGGGCAGCTGGCTGCTCCAGCAATGTCTGGGGCACAAAAGATAACCAAGAGAGTATGAGATGGGTTGTAAAATTATACAACATCACTCAAATATACTTGTCTCCCACCTTAAGTGGAGTCTTTTATAGAATTTTCAAGGTGTCGATCAGCTGCAGACTCTTCAAAAATGTTTATTAGGAAGGTTATTGAAACTAGGTGTAGTCTGCTCTGACAACTGGTTATGAGGTCAAAATTTATAGTCATCATCCCTATTTTTCACAAGCCATTCTAGATTTCCCTTATTCTAGGCCAGCATTTTAAGATTTTTAGATTGCTCATAGTTTCATTTTCTCAGGGTTGAAGCCCTTACTTCCTTTCTTTTACAAACATTGTGGTTGCCACTAGTGCTTACTTACACTTATTATTAAGCATGGAAGTACCAAAAATATGCCCCAGTGAATCTAGTAAGTGAATCTTCCAAAAATGGTCTTTTTGCCACTTCTGTGCAGTCACAACTCTACCTCATTATGGTATTCAGGATCAATCACCTCTGTCAGTGTAATTTCTTTTTTTGTCTACTGGTCCTCTGGCATAGAAAACTCAAAATGACTAGGTGGTAATTGTAACTTCTTGGTCAGTGGAAACCTTAATGTTTCCCACATGCAAGTATAATTCCAGTGACTTTAGCAACTAGGTTTCTAATAGAGCAGAGGCTAAGGATGCATAAATTCCTCAAGTGAATTATTGTAAATGAGAGAGATGGAAAAAACCCTTCTTCTACATTCTGGGAACTGGACCTATATATTCTAGTTATTGAATTGATGACACAGCACTATGAATCAGTATATTCCACTATTTGGTACAGTGCATATCCCACAATGTGAAGGACAATTTTCTGACCCCCAGGGCATTGTCCCTAAACTGACATGTTAGTTGATCTTTATAATAAGTGCATACCTATTACATGTATGTAGCTGACTTCTTCCAGATGATAGAGCAAGACTATTTGAACTTGTATCTGTATGCCCATTACAACTCCTTTGACATGGGTAAATTCTTTGGTCTGAGAAATGTGCTCCAAGATTTCATGATGAAAAATTAAGCAACTTTTAAGTCTTTAGATAGTGTAATGGCAGAGGCACTGCAAGCAGTGCAGAAGTGAAGATAAATCTATATTAAGAGAAGATGTCCATTCAGATAAGATCAAAACAGTTGACGTTTCCAGCATGGAAAAGATTCTATTAATATTGGGAGGGATATTAATCTAATATCAACTGACTGAGGAATGGTGCCATACTAAGGGCACACCATTGGTCTCTGCTGAAAGTTAGTTGGGGATTCAGCAGTGGCATTACCTTGATCAAACTTAGTATTAGGAATCCCACATTGTTGGGACAATGCATGCCTTCCATCTCCTCCACCAAAATATATATACTTTCAGGGCTTAGCTTACACATACAGAATCAATCATCATGAATAATCAGTTGTTGAATTCCTCCTGTGTTGTCGACACTTTTTAGTGGCCGTAAACATGAGACTCAAACGTATTTACATACATAGTGATCATTTCCATGAGTCCATCCAGTGATCTCTCTTCCAACATCCTCGTTTCCATTCTCCTAATCTTGCCTCTTACAGGTCCCACTGCTCAGTATTTGACGTATGAACATAACTCAGGTACTTTTTTCCTTTATACAAGGTGAATGACCAAGTGCACTGCTCATAAACATGCCTAATGGGAGGATTTCCTCTACAACTGGACTTTAGGTTTCTCCTTAAGGGAGATGTAGAGCGGGCCTCACTCCGTTTTCAGCTAGCCCACAGATTTTACATCAGCCTGCCTATAAACTTTTCTGAGTCTTTTCCTCCTCTGTTAGTTAATCACAGAGAAGCTTCCAATAGTTGATAAGTGTAAATTGAGGTAGAAACATCAGTGCAACTGAGATTAGTGCCATGAGATTACCGGAAACATGCTCACGCATATTCATTAAGCGTTCTTATCATTTTCAGAATAAATCTTGAATGTTCCATTTTCCTTGCCCAGTGATTCCTTCTTTTGCCCACACAACTGTTTGATTGGTTTGATCTAAAAACACCAGTCTCATAATGGGCAATTCTTCTCAATTATGAAATTGATGTCCTATTGTTAGGTTTTCAGCCTCTAGTAGGGGCCAGTAGCACCGCAGGTGTTGATTTCCAAATGGTGAGCCATTCTGTGCAGCAGAAGGAATGGCTTTGCTCCAGAAACCTAGGAATCTGATTTGGGATTCTCTTACTGAAGCTTTCCAGATAATCCATACAACGACCTTGAATGGATACCTTTAGCACTGTTGCATTCATTAGATTTTATGGGTCAGGTATTAGGCAGCTTATACCACAGTCTGGAACTTTTTCAGAGCCCCCTGTTCCTCTAAAAATTGGTAGTCTTCCAAATTACTGAATAAATAAGCCAAAGCAGTATTCCCAAGTGCTGATTCTAGAATTTAAAAAGACTACCAAACTTCTTTCTTAGTAGCAGGTGCTATAAATTGTACCAATTTGCCCTTAGAGGGACATACCAGAATACCCTGGACTGGCAGTTACAAAATTTTTTTGGTTTCAGAACCATTTTACACTTTTAAAAATTGTTAAGGACCCCCAAAACTTTGTTTACATGTTTTTAGCTACCAATATTTACTATATCAGAACTTAAAACTAGGTCACATTTAAAATAGTTGTTTATTAATTCATATAACAATAGAATAAACATATTATATGTTAATATTTTTAAAAAATATTTTAAAACAAAAAATAAAAAGGTGTAACATTTGTGTTACATTTTTACAAATATCATTCATCTCTGGTTTGATAAAGGACAGCTGGATTCTCTCATTTGCTTCTGTATTCCATTTGTTGCAGTATCGCATGCCACATACCTCTAGAAAACTAAACTGTACAGTTATAAAATAATGAGGTTTTAAAAAGACATATAATATCTTACACATAATATATTACAGACTCTGAGAATATCCTGAAAGGGTCTCTGGAAACTCCAGGATTCAATGTACCACTAATTGCAAACTGCTTACTGCTATAGCTCAGCGGTCCCCAACCTTTTTGGCACCGGGGACTGGTTTCACAGAAGACCATTTTTCCACGGGAGGGGTGAGGGAGAGGCGGAGCTCTGGTGGTGATGGGAGCAAAGGGGAGCAGCTGTGAGTGCAGACGAAGCTTCGCTCACTCCTCCTGCTTTGTGGCCCAGTTCCTAAGTTTCATGGAAAACAATTTTTCCGCAGACTGGAGTGGGGTGGGGAGTGGGGGCAGTGCTCAGGCAGTGATGCTCAGCCTGGGGGTTAGGGACTGCAGCTCTAGAGCATTGGATCCCTAAAATTCCTCTAATAGGCAAGTGTTTTAATATTTTAATGGTATATCTCCTAACCTGTAGCATGTGTGTGTTGCATGAGAGTATCCAACATATTCAATAATTCTTGTTTACTAAAGTCCCATTGGTATGATGGTAACAATAAAGTTGACAATGTGATGTTCTACAGAATATCAACATGATGAATAACTTAGCTTTGAGATTAATGTTCATTTTTGTCCTTCCTACATGAATACAAATTGCTTGTGATCTTTACTGATCGGGAGAGAGAATAACATATATTCCCTATTGATACCTATAAACCAAGTGCCAGAGAATGTGTTGATTTATTATTATAAAGATCATCCATCTAGTACACATATTTCAATTAGAGCTAATTTTTTTTAGGTATTCCACCATTATCCATTATCTCATATTGGTAAGAAACAAACTTGTGAATTGAATGGGAATATGATTGACATCAACAAAAATATAGCCCTTAAATACTTGATAGTAGAGTAAGCTTTACAATTCCTTCTAGCATTCAGGTTCTGGTTTAGTACATTGCCTGGAGAAAGGAGGGAAGATTTCAGCAGCTTTGACTTGATACTTCTATTATAGGGAGCGTACCTCACAGATTGTTGAACCAATGCAAGAGTAGCATAAGCTGTTGGGTATATGTACCAGATTATGCACTCAGGAAATAGGAGAATAACCACAAATTGTGTTTCAGACTCATCAAACTCAGCTCTCTGAAAGAGTCCACTCTAACCAGGGAGTCATGATTGTGTTTGTAATACTCTAATATCAGTATCATCTATTTTTACTTAACATAATGACCTCTAGTTCCATCCATATTACTGCAAAAGACATTTTTTCATTCTTTTTATAGCTAAATAGTGTATCATTACGTTTATACCACGTTTTCTTTATCTATTTATCCACTGATGGACTCTTAGGTTGATTCCATATCTCGGCTATTGTGAATAGTGCTATAATAAACAAGAGGCTGTAGGTATCCCTTTGATTATATTAATTTTCTTTCCTTTGGATAAATACCCAGTAGTAGAGCTACTAGATCATATGCTAGTTCTATTGTAAGTTTTTTAAGAAATCTCCATACTGTTTTCCATAATGGCCGTACTAAGTTACAATCCAACTTACAGTGTGTAAGTTTTCTTTTCCCCACAATTTCACCAGCATCTACTATTTTTTGTCTTTTTGATAATAGCCATTCTAACTAAAGTAAGATGATATCTCATTGTGGTAAACTAGAAAGTTTCTGCACTGTAAAGGAAATAATCAAGAGAGTAAATAGACAGCCTACAAAATGGAAGAAAATATTCACAAAGTATATATCCAATAAAGGGCTAAGATCCAGAATCTACAAAGAACTCAAATAAGTCAGCAAGAAAATAACAAATGGCCCCATCAAAAAGTGGGCAAGAAACACGAACAGACTCTTCTCAAAAGGAGACAGACAAGGTCATAAAGAGCTTTAATGGACATTGAAAACTAAGGAGGAGGATGGTGGGAGGGGTGTGGGGATAAAAATCTACCTAGCGAGTATAATGTACACTATTCTGGTGACAAGTATACTGAAATCTGTGACTTCAGGCTGCTGTAATTCGTCCACATAACAAAAAACACTAGTACCCCCTAATTTTTTGAAATAAAAAAAATCTTTTGCATTTTTCTATATTTTATGATATTTTAATAATAAACATGCATTTATTTTATAATCACTTAAATTATATATTAGTTATATGTGAAAATATAGTTGGGATTGAACAAGAAGATACAGATATACCTATTTCTAATCAAAAGACATCTTAGGGTTGAGAGCCCAGAGGTACAAAAGCATATCTGTAATGCAAAGATTTAACAGATACTTTGTTTTGATTTATCACAGAACGTATGAAGAGGCTATTAGAGGAGTTAGAACTGAAAGTTTATTTGCACCTAGATTATGAAATTAATGAGTTTGTACTGTATCTTATAGTCAGTGTTAGGCATGAACATGTTATGAAAAAAACAAACAAACAAACAAAAACCATGGTCTTGATTATGCTTTTGGACCACTTAGAAATATTCCAATTCTCTGTCTTTTAGATTTCCTTGCCCCTTTATACTTAGGCATGTTTTTTGCACTTTAGTATAGTCAAGAGAATGTAAGCAGACGTGAAATGCGTCACTCAACACCTGGAATTTTTAAGCCACTGTGCTGTCTTCTCTTTCCTCTGCCAGAAGGTTCATTACACTCCAGACGATGGAGAGCTTTCAAGCTGAATTCCTAAGTGAGGAGGTGTTCAAGCAAGTCCCTCCTGAACCCTACTCTCAGATGACCATGATAATGGAGGGTGAAATATAAACATTTTTATTTTAAACTGAATTTCTTTTTTTACAGCCTCATTGTAATTAACACACAGCCATATAATTTAAAGGTTAATGGGGGAGGGAGGACATTATGTGTGACAGAGTAAATGCTAAAGGCAAGGTGAAAGTTAGGAGGCTGTTGACATAATACAGATAGGGAGGGATGAGGGACTGAATTAGGACAACAAAAGTGTGGGTAAATAAGAAACATGGATTTAAGAAAAACATTTTATATACGTAACACATTGTCTTTTTATCCATTCATTCATTCATGGACATTTATGTTAATTCCATACCTTGGCTATTGTGGATAACAGCACAATAAACATGGAGGTGCAGATATCTCTTTGATATACAGACTTCATCACCTTTAAATATATACCAAGTAATGGGATTGCTGGATCATATGGTAGTTCTATTTTTTGTTTTATTGTGGAAACTCCACACTGTTTACCATAATGGCTGTACTCATGTGAGCATTGCTTGTAAAACTGGTAGGGAAACATGGTAAGCGTCTGTCATTGATTTAATAAACAGACATGTCTGAATTAATAAAATATGTACAAAAATGATTTCTAAGTACCTAATGATTTAGTAATGCTGAGTGAAAAGAAATGATTTACGATTTACAGTTTTACTTACATTAATATCAGCATAACTTTTTTGTGGAGAAAATAAATTTTTAAAAACTGATACTTCAGTTGTTAAGACTGGAATAAGAAACATCAAACATTAAATAGCAGAACCCTGTCATTAATAGATAAGTAATGAGAGAAAGACAGTCAATAGATTAGCCCAAGTTCTAAATAGAAGAATGAAGATCATCAAATCACCACATGGAATATACTTTCTTACAAGAATTGATATAGACAAATCAGGTCAGTGAAAAACAAATTTGTATTGTATTTGAGTCATTATATATTATAGGGATATTGGCTATAGAAGCTCGCATTGCACATATGAATATAGCATTAGATCAATTTAATGGGGCAACTACCATACAAGTATATAATTTTGTTTTGACCACATGGGACACCATGTGTATACAGAAAACTGACATATGAAAGACATTCAGGGGCAAAAATATTGAGAACACTGAAAGAATGATTATATTACTTAGGGATTGTACCAGAAGCGAAACTAGGATTTTTGCAGACTGGAGTCCATAAAGATCTTGATGAGAACAAAGAGTAGGTGTTGTTTGAGAAAGATGGACAAGGAGAGTTAATACATCCAGACCTTAGTATTCCTGGTCACTTTGGGGCCTGGGGTAAGTTAAAAGATGAGAAAAGTCAGTATGACTCAGGGAGTACTCAAACTTATTTTCTTGATTTTATACACTATTACTGGGAGAATAAGAATTTCTTAGCTAGAACTGTAATGTAATTTGAAAGTATTATTCTAAGGAGCAGGAGACAGAAGAATAACATTCAGTTGACAGGGAATGTGTATGTGGCCAAGGGGAAATAATACCTCTATTACTCATCTATTAATGAGGGAATTTAGGTATTTTAAGATTGTTAAAAGACATAGCAAAAACTGGCTTACCGCCTATATCCTTTTCATAAACTAAAGAATGTTTTACTCTAGAAAATTATCATTATTTGGTTTTTGTGATGTCTTGGCAACTTATGCTTTTTCACCTTAAGTATAGATGGATTTCCCAGACACTCTGAGACAAATGGTATTGCTTGAGCCATACTTCTCATGTCCATAATTAGGACAGCAAAAACATATTAACACATATATAATGCCAACTGAGAAAATTATTCTAGAATATATGGGATTGTTGCTTAGAATTTGAGAATTTCTGTTGAATAGATAAAATGACTCCAGTGGCCAGGAAGACATTTTTATTTAAGACAGATGACTTTAGCACTTTAGCTAAGACTGTAAAATGACCTTGTTTTCAACAGGGTTTTGTTGCCAGAGATAAAGTTATTGAAGTGCAGGCTGTTTGAGGTGGAGGGCTTTAGTTAATGATAGATTCCTGAAGGTTCATAATTCATTGATTTATGATGATTATAAAAGTTGTTGAACACAAGTCCGTAGGACCTCCATATGAGTGTTAATGAATGTGAGTATTTGTTGATTATAGAGTACATTTAATCATTATAGTCAGCCTTTGTACAAATAACATTCAAAGCCTATGATTATTAGCACTTTCTGAAATAATGGAAATTATTCATTCAAATGACAGATTTTTCCTTGTTTAGAGCACTTGAATGATTTGCTAAATTTATACCAAATTATGAATTAGAGAATTATATAACTACCAAAATGATCTCAGGAATAATTAGAAAGTGATTGAAAGTATTTGTGGTATTTTGCTGCTTTGCCTCTTGTCCTTAACACTATATCATGGTGGGCTTTTCCTCTTCTATATTAACTTGTCTATGCCTCTTTCAAGGAGTTAAGGAACTATTTCTATAAACATATCTGTACAAAAGGGGATAAATTAGAGGTGACTTTTTATTCTACTGTCACTTTTATATTCTTAGGAAGTGTATAGGTTCTTCAAAATTATTGTTCTAACCCCAAGGGGATATCCAAATCTGAGGAACCCTATAATGAAAAAACAACCAGAAAAAAATTGCTAACAGGCATCTAAATACCCTGCGTGTGGAGCCCAAGAGGGCCAGAAGATGTCTGTATCTTTCTGCTGTTGAGACTCATGAATATTGTGAATTACTTTCTGATGAGAGTGACATAAGTCATAACAATATATTTAGTGATAGGGATTTGTGCCTACTTCAGTGGAAATGTATGTATCAGGTTTACCACAGATTTTTCAAAAAATAAGTTCTAAAAATTATTAAATTTATTTGGGAAAATGACAAAGTTTCTGAAGTGCTAAGGATGAGTATCCTAAAGATAGCTACTCTGTGCAAGAATTATATATCATTTATAAATGAGTGCAGTATAAAATAGATGTGCTATGCTCATAAAAAGTCTGTCCTTTTTATCATAAAATGCAACCCTTTGAGAAGCCAGATATGCTTAATAACATTTTTTAACATTTATAGTATTTTCAGGAAATGTTTAAGAACTAATGGACACAGAACAAAATTCAATTTTTTTTAAATTATCAAGTATTTATTGAGAACGTAGTATGTGCTATGTATAGTTCTAGTCGTTGAATATACAAGTGAAAACAAACAATGAAACCAAATCCCTCCTTTCATGGCACTAATATTACTGTTAGAAGCTTTTCTAAAGCCAAACAGGATTCTTTTTGATTGATTTTTGGAGCTTCTTAGTTTTTCTGTAGTTTCTGTTGTCACAGTAACCACTTCAGAATTAAAAAAGGAAACGTAACTAACTAGATAAATCCAATGCTTACTTCCATTAATATCAGCACAGATGATACTATCACTTGATTCAGATTCTAAGATCAGGTAAATAGGCTCCCCCTTACTGGATAGACCAGGGTGAACAATGCTCAAATTTATTCAACCATGTCAGTAAAAGACCTGGTAGTGGGTCTGTCCAGGCAATGTAGAAATACATGCATGCAGGAAAACCTTGTTTCTTATATTTCATCAATGGCAAATATCATCAATATAGGATAAGAAAAATTGTAATTGAAGAGAAAAAATCACAAATTTTAAAATGGACCCTTCAATCTGCTGAACAGAATTTCATGCATAAAGCTTCAAATTTCTAATTTTTATGCTGGAAACTTAGTTGTAAACTCATATCCTCATGGATTACATTTAAAATTCTAATAAAGGGCATTGGTGATGGCTTGAAAAAATAGAAAGATATGATAAGTGTGTGGTTGGGATAATTTGATGTTATAAATAGATCAATTACTTGCATATTAAGCCATAATTTCTATGGACTCCTACCAAACGTTCCAGTTAAAAATTTTAAAAACTGAAAAATCAAATTCTAAAATGTACATGAATTAAGAAGGGTCTATAATAACTAAAACAAAATTTGAAAACTCTGAGTAAGAGTAAAAAGGTTGTACTTGCCCTCTTATACATTAAGATACGGTTATTTCATTAGGGAAAACACATTGTGGTTTTAGATAAAATAGTCCAATAAAAGAGAATTGAGTTGAAGAAAAACATATATATGCTCGGGATCTTAATACACAAAAATGTGACATCTCAAACCTAAGACAAAGGAATATTTTTAGTAGAAAATTTTGAGAAACTGCATCACTCTAAGGAGATAAAATTGGATTCCTAAAATTATAGAAAGAGGTGGAATTCTAAATTAAAAGAAAAAAGTTTACTGAAATTACTAAAAGAAAATGGAGAATATACTTGTGATAGAAGGATTAGGAAGAGTTCCTTTAAACAAGTGAACAAAACAAAACAAAATCTTCAAGAGCATAAGGAAAAAAATGCATTCCACTATTTTAAATTAAAAATTCTGTTCAATGAACTACACTCAATAAATTATTAGTAACTAATATAAATAAAATGGGGAAAGATATTAGCAGTGCCCAAAATTTACAATTATTTAATATCTGGGATACAAAGTGAATTACTGAATATAAAAAATAAAACAAAACAGTTAGTACCAATTTGATGCTGAGTACCAGTGGTGCATGTTTTTCCATTGTTGTGATACTTCGCTTCGAACAATGGGCTCCAGCTCCATCCACGATAACACCAGAGGTATTAATTCGCCATTTTTTTTATGGCTGAGGAGTACTCTATGGTATACATATACCACATTTTATTAATCCACTCACATATTGATGGAAACTTGGGTTGTTTCCACATCTTTGCAATTGTGAATTGTGCTGCTATAAACATTTGAGTGCAGATGTCTTTATTACAGAATGTTTTTTGGGATTGCTGGATCAAATGGTAGTTCTACTTTTAGTTCTTTGAGGTATCTCCATATTACTTTCCACAGAGGTTGCACTAATTTGCAGTCCCACCAGTAGTGTATGAGTGTTCCTATCTCTCCGCATCCCCGACAACATTTGTTGCTTTGGAACTTTTTGAAATAAGCCAACCTCACAGGAGTTAAGTGATATCTCATTGTGGTTTTGATTTGCAATTCCCTGATGATTAGAGAAGTTGAGCAAGTTTTTATATGTTTGCTGGCCGTTATTCTTTCTTCTTTTGAAAAGTTTCTGTTCATGTCCTTTGCCCACTTTTTAATAGGGTTGTTTGATTTTTTCTTGTTGATTTTCCTAAGTTCTGTATAGATTCTGGTTATCAGCCCTTTACCAGATGTGTAGCATACAAATATTTTCTCCCATTCTGTAGGTTGTCTGTTCACACTAGTGATAGTTTCCTTGGCTGTGCAGAAGCTTTTTAATTTGATCAGGTCCCATTTGTTTATTTTTGTTGCTGCTGTGATTGCTTTGGGGGTCTTCCTCATAAGTTCTTTGCCTAGGCCAATGTCCATAAGAGTTTTTCCAATGTTTTCGTCTAGAATTCTTATGGTTTCATGTCTTAGACTTAAGTCTGTTACATCGTGGGTTGATTTTTGTGAGAGGTGAGAGGTGTGGATCTAGTTTCAATCTTGTACATGTGGCCATCCAGTTTGCCCAGCACCATTTATTGAATAGGGAATACACTTTTCCCCAGTGTATGTTTTTTGTGAAATTTGTCAAAGATCAGATGACAGTTCGAGGATGGTTTTATATCTGGGTTCTCAGTCCTGTTCCATTGGTCTATGTCTCTGTTCTTGTGCCAGTACCATGCTGTTTTGGTTACTATAGACTTGTAGTATAGTGTGAAGTCTGGTAGATTGATGCCTCCAAATTTGTTCTTTTTGCTTAAGATTGCTTTGGCTAGACGGGGTCGTCTCTGTTCCACACGAAGCATAGAATTATTTTTTCTATATCTGCAAAAAATGATGTTGGTATTTTGATAGGGCCTGCATTGATTGTGTAAATCACTTTAGGTAGTATAGACAATTTAACAATGTTGATTCTACCTATCCAAGAGCATGGTAGGGTTTTCCATCTGTTTACCTTCTCTGCAATTTCTTTTCTCAGTGTTTCGTAGTTCTCGCTATATAGGTCTTTCACCTCCTTAGTTAAATATGTTCCTAATATTTAATTTTCTTTGGTGCTATTGTAAAAGGTATTGCTTCTTTGATTTGTTCCTCAGTACTATGGTTATTGGCATATATGAAGGCTACTGATTTATGTGCATAGATTTTGTATCCTGAGGCTTTGCTGAATTCATTTATCAATTCCAATAATCTCTTGGTTGAATCTTTGGTGTTTTCTAGATATACTATCATATCGTCAGCAAAGGATGAATGTTTGATCTCTCCTGTCCCATTTGTACACACCTGATTCCTCTTTCTTATCTGATTGCTCTGGCAAGGACTTCCAGCACTATGTTGAATAGAAATGGAGATAGTGGGCAACCTTGTCTGGTTCCAGTTTTAAGCGGGAGTGCTTTCAGTTTTTCCCTGTTCAATATGATATTGGCTGTGGGTTTATTGTATATGGCTTTAATAATTTTGAGGTATGAGCCATCTATATCTATATTGTTAAGAGTTCTTGTCATAAAAGGGTGCTGAATTTTGTCAAAAGCCTTTTCTGCACCTATTGAGAGGATCATATAGTCTTTGTTCTTGCTTTTATTTGTATGGTGACTTACATTTATGGATTTGCATATGTTGAACCATCCCTCCATCTTGGGGATGAAGCCCACCTGATGGTGATGAATTATTTTTTGGATGTACATTTGCATTTGGTTTGCTAGGATTTTATCAAGAATTTTTGCACCTATATTCATAAGGGATATTGGTCTGTCATTTTCTTTTTTTGTTGTGTCCCTCCTGACTTTGGTATCAAGGTGATATTGGCTTTGTAGAATCAATTTGGGAGGATTCCATTCTTCTCAATGTTATCGAATAATTTCTGCAGTATAGGTACCAGTTCTTTTTCGTAAGTTTGGTAGAATTCAGGCATGAACCCATCTGGTCCAGGACTTATTTTTGTTGGAAGATTTTTTATTACTGCTTCAATTTCGGTGCTCGATATTGGTCTGTTTAGGAATTCTATTTCCTCCTGATTGAGCCTAGGGAGGTTGTGTGTTTCTAAGAATTTGTCCATTTTCTCCACGTTTTCATGTTTTGGGGCATAGAGATTTTTATAGTATTCAAAGATGATGTTTTGCATTTCCATGATATCAGTTGTGACCTCTCCTTTTTCATTTCTAATTGAGCTTATTAGAGTCCTTTCCTTTCTGCTTCTGGTCAATCTAGCAAGTGGCCTATTTTATTTATCTTTTCAAAGAACCAACTTTTTGTTTTATTAACCTTTTGTATAATTTTTTTGTTCTCAATTTCATTTAGTTCTGCTCTGATCTTGTTATTTCTTTTCTTCTGCTGGGCTGTGCTTGGTTTGCTCTTCCTTTTCCATTTCCTTGAGATGACTCATTAGTTTGCTGATTTTTGAACTTTCTGTCTTTTGTGTGTGGGCATTTAAGGCAATGAGTTTTCCTCTCAGGACTGCTTTTGCTATATCCCACAGATTTTGATAACTTGTGTCACAATTATCATTTAGTCCAAAGAATTTTTCAATTTCCATTTGAATCTCCTTGATCCAATAATCATTCAGCAATAGATTGTTTAATTTCCATGTTTTTTGGGTAGAGATGAGTGTTTCTGTTGGAATTGATCTCTAATTTTATTTCACTGTGGTCTGAGAAGATACATGGTATAATTTTTATTTTTTTTTTAAATTTCTTGAGATCTGTTTTGTGGTCTAGGATGTGATCAATTTTAGAGAAAGTTCCATGAGCTGTTGAGAAGAATGTATATTCAGTGTTGTTTGTGTGGAGTGTTCTGTAGATGTCTGTTGGGCCCAACTGTTCTAGAGTCCTGTTTGGGTCCATTGTTTCTTTGCTTATTTTCTGCTTGGAAGATCTGTCCAGTTCTGTAAGTGGGGTGTTGAAGTCCCTGGTTATTATAGAATTGCTATTTATTGTGTTGTCTAGATCTAGCAGTATTTGCTTTATGTATCTGGATGCTCCTGTGTTGGGTGCATAAATATTTAGGATTGTTAAGTCTTCTTGTTGGATTTTTCCCTTCACCACTATGTAGTGACCATCTTTGTCTTTCTTTACTTTTGTTGCTTTAAAGGTCATGATTTCTGACATAACAGTGGCCATCCCAGCTTTCTTTTGGTTTCCATTTGCCTGGAAAATTGTACACCATCCCTTCATCTTGAGTCTGAACAAGTCCTTTTGTGTAAGATGCATTTCCTGGAGACAGCAATACTTGGCATGTATTTTTTTATCCATTCAGCCAGCTATGTCTCTTTAATGGGCAATTCATTCCATTCACATTTATTGAGAGAATTGATATTTGAGGTGGAGTTCTATTTATCCTGTTGAGTAGACTTTTATTGTTTTGTTTTACCTCTCAAGTCATTGTGAAATCTGGTTTCTGTACTTTTAGTTTTTGGGTAATATTACAGTGGTGGGTGTCTATTGTGCTGGCTAGTGTACTATGCAGATCTGAGTACTTCCTGCAGGACAGGTCTGGTCTTTGCAAATTCTGTCAGTGATTGCTTGTCTGGGAAAGTCTTTATTTCTCCCTCATATAAGCAGCTTAGTTTTGCAGGATAAAGAATTCTGGGTTGGTCATTATTCTGCTTTAGAAGACTGAGGATGGATCCCCAGTCCCTTCTGGCTTGTAAGACTTCAGCTGAGAAAACTGCCGTTAATCTGACAGGTTTTCCTTCATAGGTTACCTTCTGTTTTCGCCTTACTGCTGGGAGGAGTGCCTCTTTCTTGTTTATGTTGGCCAGCCTAATAACTATGTGACATGGTGGTTGCCTTTTCACACTGAGTCTCCCAGGAGTCCTGTGTGTTTCTTATACCTGGATATTGAGATTTCTGGCTAGGCCATGGAAATTTTCCTCTATTATTCCCTCAAATAGATTTTCCAGCCCTGTGTGTTTTCTTCTTCAGCCTCAGTGATGCCTATGATTCTTATGTTTGGCCTTTTTACATAATCACACATTTCTTGTATAATTTCTTCATGTCTCTTTCTTCTGTGTTCTTTCTCTTTGACTGATTTGTTTAGCACATAGGAGTTATTTTCCAGCTCTGGGATTCTTTCCTCTGCATGATCCAGACTATTCTTAAGGCTTTCCACTGTGTTTTGTAGTTCCTTGAATGCCTCTTTTATTTCCAGTATTTCTGTTTGGTTTTTCCATAATACTTTAATTTCTTTAGAGAGTTTTTCATTCATGTCTTGCATTGTTTTTGTGGCATCTCTGTGTTGGGTTTCTATTTTCTCTTGAATTTCATTGAGCTTTCTTACTATCCATATTTGAAATTGTTCCTCTGTCATTTTACCCATTTCATTTAAGTTGGTATCCATTTGCTAAGGAGCTAATGATTTCTTTTGGGCGTTACTTTTTGATCTGATTTTTCATGGTTCCTGAGCTCACTGATTCTCTCTCATTTGGCCTCTTGGTCGAGAGCTAGCGGTGCTAGGGCTGGATTATATCCCTGTCTCCAAGTCTCCAAGGATTGTTCGTGACAGTACCAGGTAGAGAAGTACTGGTCCTTTATTGCGTTAGGTTTGTTTTAGCAAGTTTGAGGAACTTCTTAGGCTACCTCTGACCTGTTGTCTTCACCTCTTCCCAGTGGAGTGTAGTTAGTTTTGTCCCCCAGTTTAAGCTCCAAGATGGTAGATTGTGCTTTGGGTGTGAATCTACTGCTCCCTAACAGCTTGAGATGGAAGGCAATATGTTTAGCTATGGGGTTGTTCCTGCTGTCATTGATTATAGTTTGAGGGGAGGAGCCAGTTACTTAGGTAATCTGTTGTGCCCATGGTAGGCTGTTGTCCCCCAGTGGAGTATATGAATGCCCAAAGCTTTGGGAGAGGCCTTGTAGGTTACTTGGACCCTGCTCGCCCTGAGATGGGGGAAGGAGCAAGATAGTGCATATCTGGAGTGCGTGAGCCTGGGTGTGTGATCTTCTGTGCAGTTCAGAGGTTGCTTATCCAGCCACTAGAGGAAGCTGCTGATATGGGGTTCAGGGTTATCTCTCTGAGGCTGGAGGGCTGCTCCTGGTGGGAGGGACCAACTGGTGCAATTTTTGAGGTCTCTAGCCAGGTTTTTCCTTCACTGTCCACAAACTTGGGCACTTTCCCCTCTGATCAGACCACTTGTGTTTCCTCTCCACCCAAGATGGGCTCTAGAGCTTCCCCACAGTTCATGTGTCTGGCCACTGATGTGCATCCCCATGTGCCACTGGTAGATAGGGAAATCTCCAGTTCTGCACCCCTTTTCTGCCACTAGACACCAAGGCGAGGCAGGTGGGCCTCTCTATCCCCTGAAGTTGCTGCCAGGAGGATGCTCCCACCAGGGGAATGGTGGCAGCTCAAGGAACTCTTGGTTCAATCTGACCTCCCTATTAAAGTGAGTAGGGGTGGGGGCAACTGCTCTGATTCAGCCTGTGGCACCTGAGGCATTCGGTTGCCATGGGAACCAGTACTTATGCAAATTGAGTCACTATGGCCAACAGCCTTCAATATGGCCATTCTCCAGGCTGGGGAGATGGGGACCTGGAGAGGAAGCACTAGGGCTAAGCATGCAGAAGACAGCCAGCACAGGGCAGGCAAGACCAGATGAATGGTCTGCAAATTGTTTCCAATACACCAGGGTCCCACAGATACAGGTCAGCCACACAGAGACCTCGGCTCACCTCCACCCGCCTGGATCCCGCAGAGGCAACTGCCGGCAGTCTCCAAGGGCATAGCCCACTGCTCCCCATTCAACTCCTGTGCTCTGGTCTTGCTGACTTCCAGCGGGGAAGTACCTGTCTCCAAATTCCAGCGTACTGTCCCGGGAAGCTGTATTCAGTCCAGTCCCTCCCCAGCCCAATGCAGTCCTGGCACAGTGCACTTGAGAGTTCAGTAAGGCTCCCACTATTGTTTCCTTTCCATACAGCCTGCTGTCTTATGCAATGAGTTTGCACCAACTCCAGGCTTGTCCCTGTCTGAGTGGGTGGGAGGTCTGTGGGGATGGTGAGTGTCCACTTTTAGGTCAGATTGCACTGCTCATGTCTCTCCCATGCTCTGTTCTCTATTGTATTCCCTTGCACTCTCCGATCTTTGTGAATGTATCTCCTGGTCACCTTTTTTCTTGAGCTGAGTGTCCCATGTTGCTTCTCTGCAAATTCACAATGCTGTTTTCACAGTGAATGATCTGCACATAGGCAGCCATCCTCGCTCTTCCCTGGAGTGGTGAGGTAGGAGGCCTCTACCAGACTGCCGTTTTTTTCACTATCAAACACTGAGATTTTAAATAGCTATAAAAAAGGATAAAAATCCTAAATCAGAAGAGGAAAGAGTTCGAACAGCACACTAGAGATTTCTGTAGAGGATACAAGTAGGAATGATCTGTCATCACAGGGAAAATATTTTCATGTGTTTATGTTTTGTTTTGCTTTCAAAGCGAGATTTTCTTGGAAAAAAATAAATGGAATTATCTCTGAGTACTAGAAAACCCCTGGTTTGATTAGCAGAACCTGGGATCAAGATGAAGCTGTGGGATTGTTGGTAGGAGCAAGCTGAGCTGTTAAGAAGGTAGTGACAGGGTTACCTTTATCATGCCCTGGGCACAGAGCTCATCTCTAGCCAACACTTGGCATGAATTATGGCCTGAGTTAAATGTAGACATTATAGTTGGTTTTGTAAAAGAGCAATTGTATCCTTTAAAAAAGAGTAGCCATGAACCAACTATCTTTGAGCTAGTACCAAAACACAGAGATAAAAAACACAAAACCTTGGGTAGTGTTGTCTTGTTCCCTACTCTACTGTGTCCTGCCTGGTAGTTCATCCCTGCAGAATTCTGACTTGGCATGAGCACTATTAAGCTCCCAATCTGGCAAAAGCTGAAGATACTGTCAGGCTAGCAAGTATGGTAGTTAGAGGGGAACTGGTGTCTCCTAAGCATGACTCAGAATCTACATTTAGCAGAGTTCATGCCTGGAGCAGGTGCTTGGCCAAGCATGGGCCTTCTGCCTAGTTAGCAGTGTCCTTATGGTTAAATTAGCCTTCATATGTCACAGAAAATTGGATCAGCAAACTACTAAAAAAAAAAAACCCATAGTAAAAATAAATTTCTTCCTTCTCCCTTTGCCTGTAATACAAGAAAGTATTTGAAGAAGGGCCTGCAATATATCTGATAGAATACATTTGAACTTCCAACAATAATTTGCTAGAGGGGAGATTACACAAATACAACTAGGCACATTAAATGACTCAATGGTTGGAAAAAAAGAATTATTTTAGAATTCTGAAAAACTCATTTTCACATGTAAAAGATTTCTTGTCCCCTTATGGTTTATGGCACATACTACCTAAAATATCTGAAAAGAAATGTTATCAATATAAAGAGAACAAATTGAGTTTAGAGAATCGGCTTTCAAATGAGAAACAAAAATTTCATATTAAAATAAGATACTGCCATAAAAGTGGAGTATGTAGACAAAAATCATAAGATTAAATAGTAGGCAAAGTGAGGTCAAGATATTTCCCCAAATTTAGAATAAAATGATGATTTTTTTTAAAGAAGAAAAGTGACAAGAAGAGCAAACTAGAGAGGGAACTAAGTCTGATATATGTGAATTAAGAAATAATATATTATCTGATAGAGAAATTCAAAATGCTAACAAATTTCCAAAACAGATTGCTCTGATTTATATTCAAAAAGCCATTCTAACAGACCTAGAATATGATGCATATCTTTTTTCAAAATTAAAAGAAATACTCTTAAAATTAAATTATACAAACTAATTAATAAAAAGTAGATATTAAAAATTTCCTTAAAGAGTGGTAGGGTTAGAGATGAACAAGGAGAAAAATATTAAGTGCACATATTTTCCAGTACTGTGGTCCCCAAACTCTGGGCTGCGGATCAGTATGGGTCCGTGGCCTGTTAGGAACCAGGCTGCACAGCAGGAGGTGAGCGGTTGGCAAGCAAGGGAAGCTTCATCAGTATTTACAGTCATCGTCTCCCATCACTCCCAGATGGGACCGTCTACTTGCAGGAAAACAAGCTCTGGGCTCCCGCTGATTCTGCAGGATGGAGAGTAGTATAATTATTTCATTATATATTACAATGTAATAATAATAGAAATAAAGTACACAATAAATATAATGCACTTGAATTATCCTGAAACCATCCCCCCCACTCCACCCTGGTCCATGGAAAAATTGTCTTCCATGAAACTGGTCCCTGGTGCCAAAAAGGTTGGGGACTGCTGATTTACATACAGCCTTGAACAAAGAGGTCAGTCACTTGGAAAGCAAAAGGCATGAACAATTAGATGCTGTATTCCAACACATAGACTTGCAGCCAAAAATTTTATAAATGAGATATGGGGAGAGAAAATAACTTCCAGATGCAATATATATGAAAATCAATTATTTTATCTATAACAAAAGGAAGCAAAGTTCAATATATATACATTTTACATTTTTGCTGCTTAGCACATATGTGTGTTCATTTATTTTTTAAAGGTTGTCTTTTTTATCATTATTGATTCTATTACCTACATTGATAAGCTTAGTGAGAAATCTCACCGTCTGTGGCACCTTTGCACTATTTGCTTACCATACTTTTATATTCTAAGCATAAAGAATTTCTTTTTATTTTTTTTCCCCCATTGGGTGTTAGACACTCAGGTTTCCTCTAGATGGCAGAGAAGTATTCTAAATGTAAAAGATGCCCTTTGTGATAAACATTTTAAGCGCTGTATTTGCTGGCTTGGTTGAAAAATATATTTCCCCTTCTTACAGCTAAAACAAAACAGAGTGTATTCATGTGGTTATTTTGAAATTGGTAAATACAATAGAATAAAGAATGAGTGAATGCAATATTTCAAAAATTAATAAAGCGATTACATACTTGAAAGTGCTTGTAGTGAGCGATGTATCTGACATGTTTGCATTCACCATAGGACCTAGAAACAGTCCAAGAACCTTTAATATTCTGTATCTTACTTTCTAGACTACAGTATATTTCTTGGCATTCTGTTTTACAGCATTTATTACCTGCATCAGAGTCTCTGATGAGCGTACTCTAAGTATCCCCTAGTAGTAGTTTAGTGCAACTTTCTACAAGAGAATTTCCCACCAAATGTTCACGATAAAGTAGGTCTAAGAGCAAGATGGAGTTTCTGCAATACCATAGGTGAGTTCTTCCATACTATGGCACCAATTTTTGAGAAAAGAAAAAAAAAGTGAGCTCTTACAAATGTCCAGCATTCCCTTTCTCCATATGTTCTCCAGGAGAACTGAAATGAAGCAACTTGCTACCTATCTCCCTTGCAAACACACAGGGTGGATGTGATCCTGAATTTAGGGACTTATAAACTGAGGGAGCCTTTTACTCTCTTTTTATTTCTATTTTGATTGCCCTAAGAATATTTGTATGGCATTTACAGCTTCCAGTCATTTTTTGCATTTTGCTAACTGTATCATATATGGATTTTATTTTAATGTGGGACATTTATATATTCCTTGGTTTCCTATGTAGAGCCAAAAAGATAGATGCAGAAAATAAGGTAGATAAAATGAACAAAAGATTTAGTGAATAAGACAGTAATATTAAACTTAAGAAAAAATAATGGCAGAGCTTCCCTAGCATGATAAATATTTGAGGTCTGCAAAGAATAACAACAGAACTTACTAATAAGGGAACTATTTTACATTTTCTCCTCCTGAGTCAAATATATCATTTCGGTTGTTCAGTACTTGGGAAACGTAAATAAAACAATGACAATAATTATTGATTGGGAGGGGGTATGCAAAATTTCTCTAATACCTGAATTAAGTTAATTGGTTGAAAGCAGGCATTCTAGACACTATTGCCCAAAACGGAATAATTTTGTCCTGGAATGTTGCAATCCCGTATGTCCCCATATAGGGGGAAGAAATTCTCCATATATTCTTAATATAATTCAAAGAAAATATAATTTGATATAAATGCTAACTATTCTTACTCTTATAGATATATGAATTTAGAATTATGAGACAACTTTATTCTAATCTTTATTTCAATGTTCTTATTTCTTATGAAAGACTGAATAGGCCTTATCGAATGCAAAATGAAGGCATATTTTGCAAGAACACCACACAATGTGTTCATATACTTTGTGAAATTATAGAAATAATATTGTGCATTGGAGATATAATTGCAATAAATAAGATGAGAAGGTTTTTGCTTGAAATATTCAGATATTTAAGACTTAGTATTTGAAACTGATTATACTAGGAAAAATTTTCTATTCTTATCTTTGCATATGTAAGCACGAAAGTGATATATTCAGTTTGTTTCCATTATATACTTCGTTTCCAATTATTTGTCCAAATCACATACAACATTCTTTCAGCCTATATTTGGCACTATGCTTTTCAAAAGTTATAAATAATGTATTAATTATGTACCAAGAACTTTTACATATACCATTACTTTAGTGCCCCTGAGAATCCTGAAATGAATATCTAGTTATTTTAGTTTACTGAACATGAAAATTCAAACTCAGAAAAATTAAATAACCTTTTGAAGACAATAAGTAAATAAAATAACTGGAATTTTCTGCCTGTACCTTCAGCCTAATAATTTAGTTTGCTTTCTATTATTCACTATTATCCCTTAATCTAATATTCTGGCATTCAGTATGTCTCCTTCATGGTCCAATATTTTTATTCATTTTATGTCCTCCAAATTATCCAGATCTGATAGAATTAGTAGATCTTCCAAATTAAGAATGTCAAGTAATTTTATTATGTTTGCTAAGTTTTGTAGGACCTCTTTTCTAATCACTTGTCTTATTAGTTGGTCATTGACTGTGTAAAATGAATGTCTTCTGGTTCTTTGAAATAGAACCTAAATGTTCCTTTGGAGATTGTGAACTTCACATCTCTAGATGAAATGTCAGGAAAATTGAAATCCTCATGGTTTGTGAGTAGCATGACCTTTCCATTAGCTTTTCTAACTGGTTAAATTGTTACTAATCTGTATTCTAACTCTACTTATGATGACATTTATGGCTGCCCTCTGAAATCTTCACATTTCTGTTAACTTTATCATATTAGAAATGTATTACACACATTTACTTGCTAGATACATTTTTAGATAGACTTAAAAGAAAAGCAGTATTCTTCCTGACCTATGAGTTTTACTATGTTCACATTACCAATAATTCTTATTAAACTTTCAATCACTGAATTATCACAAAAGTTATTTTAATTTTCATTCATTAAAATATTGGCAGTTTTTACAATTTTAAAATTGTTTAAGCTTCAGATAAATTGACTTTCACTTTTTAAACTTCAGTTTTCAAATTGGTAAAATAAAGGAACTAAATTATTTGCTTTATAAGAACTCTCTCAGCTTTAAAATTCTATGTACTTCATGATTTAAAAATTGTTAGTTACTTATAATTAAGCTACAGTAAAATCAGCAAAATCCCTTTTGAGGATCTATCTATCTATCTAATTTCACTGAAAATTTAAACGCTGGTTAATTCATACATACACACATTCATGCTGATATTCATAGTTAAGTTAATTTGATTACTGTCTTGGCACAACAGGATAACTTCAATATTCTTACTGTACATATAAAGTATGAATTATCTATACTTAGAGGCAATATAATTCTTTATTTCTAACCTTTGTTAACCAATTTTAGAGCTTCAAAATACAATATAGGCTTATTACCTTGAAAATATTGTTTACCTTAACCCTTATAAGAAGATAAAACTTGCAAAAGCATGTACAGTTATTACTTTGTTCTCCTTTCTCATGGAGAAGGGAAACAGATTTTCATTTTGTCTCATGTGAAAAGCAACATTTTGAGTTCTGTTGCTTTTAACCTCAGAACACCACCTCTTTTTTTCAGACCCCTTAGCAGTGATCATGCTCTACTTCCAAAAAGTGATTCTCTAAATTTTCAAAAAACATTTCCTGTGGCCTGGTTGCTGTCCTACCTGGATGCCAAAAATCTCTTCCAGTACTAATAGTGCTGCTCAGAGGTGCAACCAACTATGGGTTGTGGTCCGTGGTCCAGGCATTGGAAGAAAAGAGTGAACAACAATTATGGCTTATCGTCATCTGCAAATAGCATGATCACTATGAAGATGTGGGGTTATGAATTTATATACTATTGTTATTGTTACATACAAGGAAATCAGAGAAAGAAATGTAAAAGAAGAAAAAAAGATAAAATGAAAAACAAATATTCATTACCTAGGTGGTGATTTTGATGGCAAAATTGGTAACTTAAATTTTTAACATTTGGGACTTGGTTACATAGTGACTTTATATGATGAAATATTATAGAATCATTAAAGTCATGTTTACTAACATTTCATATGAACATAAAATGTTTATGATAAATTGTTAAATAAAATACTAATGTAAAAATACTAAAGCATGCATATAATATTTTCACAGTCCACACACACACACACACATACACATATACACATATAAGTATCCATGTAGATTCACACACACCTTGAAAAAGAGAGAGAGAGAGAGACAGAGATAAAGACAGAGAGAGACAAAGAGACAGATGGAAACTAAGTATAAGACAATTGTAATGGAGTTTATATCTGGATGAAAGAATTATGTGTGATTTTAATTTTCCTCTTTATGCTTTATGGGTGTTTAAATTTTATGTAATAAAAATAAATTTTTTTTATTATCAGAAAATGTCTATTTAAAAGGTATAGTAAGATTTTTATTTTGAAAATTTATTTTAAATATATTTTATTTTAAAATTTTTATTCAAAAATTTTACAGTAATCTGAAATTTTGTATTATTTTATAAATAAGTAGCTTAAATTTATAAAAGCTTGTAGAATAAAATAAATTGATATGTCATTATTTAAAAATTTTCAAAGCTTAATTCATACACTGGCTTTTAAAAAATAGGACTTGTGCTCTCTTTTTATACACACACACAAACACACACACACAGTACATCTACCATAAACCATGAATAATTTTTAAACTTGGCTAAGGTGAAAAACAGTTTGTTAAAATCTGTGAGCAAATACTAAGGTGCACTCAAAGCAAAAAAAGCAAATATTGTTGCAATAGTTTGAACTCAGGAGTTATATCAAGATATCCAAAGATATCTGTAGAAAACTATAGCCAAACCCTGGGAAATATCTGGGATGAATACATCTTATTTTTATGATTCTTAGAAATAAATATGGAATAACTGCATATAGAATATTACATATTCTACTATATTGCTACTAACTTTTAAATATGTGATCTCAGCGGAAGTACACCACTTGGTCTTTTCTGTCAAACAGTAGCACAGAATAGCTGTTCTTTACTGTAAGTCTTTTATTGAAAATGTACCTCATGCCTAATTCAATTCAACTAGTCAATTTTTACTGAATATATTCTGTGTTTAGCATTGTGGTAAGGCACACACATACATCAAAATACATGTTTTGATGCTAAAATAAATAATAATTTTTAGTTTTATGAGAATCAGAGAAGACCAGGACTATTGTGACCTCAAATGTTTGGAAAAGATTTTTGAGGCCCAGAGCAGTGTTTTTTGTATTTACTGCTGTATGTCCAGTGTCTAAAACAATGCTTACAACCTAATAGTGTTACTCCAAAGCACATGCTGTTAAAAATAGCAAAATAACATCCCTAAACACATTAAAGTTAATAAACCATAACAAACACAATTAGTATTATAAAGCATTCAGTTTTGAGGACTTTTCATAAAAATTAAAGTATCCTAGATCTTCACCAAATCTAATTGCCTAATTCCCCTGTGAAATATTTAATCACTCTAAGTCTTTTTAAATCAGAAATATATTTAACTCGTGAAAAATCAGAAAAGTGCTCAGCATATTTTCCACAACCCTCTGCATAGCATTTATTCAATGAGTACTTAAGAAATACTTCTTAAATAAATGTTTACTTACTCACTTTCTAAGTATTCCAGTCTTGGGGTTATCATTTGACCCTTGAATGAAAAACTAAAATTCTTATGCTTGACAATGTTTCATTGAGCTATAAAGAAGGTAAGACACATAAATAAAAAACTCAAATTTTTTACATTAAGACACTATTCCCTAAACTATCTGATCATAAAAACCATCCAGTTCATTGCCAAAATACAGATTTCCAGGCCACTGCCAACATACTAACTCAGTATCTGGTATGGATCCTAGAATTCTAGAATATTAAATGAACCCAGGATATTCTAAAACACTACTTCAATACATACTAACTCTAAGGGAAAAAAAAAATGAATGAATTCAATAAAAGACCAAGTTTACAGGAATAAAATTGAAACAGAGGGAGAAATTCAGTAACATTAAACATAAAGATTGAGAAAAACAGATACAAATTCTTAGTGTGTACTTAAGCTTATAAGAAATTGTGTAAAGTACTTAGAACATTAAAAAAAGAAATCATAAGGAAGTAAACATTTATAAATATATTTTCTTAATCTCAGTAATGAGAAATTCTGGAATGCCTTTCATATATTTGATTTATCTAACACCAGAGTGAAGAGACTGATTAATGTCGAATTTTATTTTTAATTTAAGGTTGAAGTTTCAACTTCAATCATTTCTTCCTAGCATTAATTGAGGAAATTTATTTTACTCTATATGAACTTAATCAGTTAGCCTCTCACCATTTTATGCATGATAGCAGAAGAAACAAGGCTCCTGGGACAGAGACAAACCACTTTATTACCTATGATAAAGCAAGTAGCAGGAACATCAGTATGTGTATCAGCTCCCTATACTGAAAGTCCCATGAAGGTAATAATTTATGCCCAAATAGATGCCTACACATGCAATGGTTGTGTTACAGGATAGGAGCACTGAGCTTCAGGAATATGCCATTTTATACCTAGCAGTTAGCAAGCTTGCTCTTTGTACTGGAGGTAGGTTGATGAATGTCAATACATCCTGGAGAGAACACCCAGAGAGAGAACGCCCAGAGAATGAATGGTCCAGGCCTTGCATTCTTGGCATATGCAACAAGACATGGAGGTTTGCAAGTGTCCCACAGAAGACTGCGTCTCCCGAGAGTGTTCACTTTGCTGGGTCCTATAACAATGTTATATATACATCTATATTCTTCACCCCTATACCATGAAGGTGGTATACATATATACACACAAACACACATGTGTTTGAGTTGAGAAACTGAGATCATTTGTTAAAATTCACATATATTGAGACACTATTTTAAACATAGGCATGTCTGATTCCCAATCCAAATTGTTTCTAGTGTTTTGTTTTGTTCCCAATACATTACTTATATTTAATAATAAAAAATAAAAATAATGAGGATATTCTTCAGGTTTCAAATGCTACTAATCAAAGGTTGCAAAAGAGAGCTTCATTAAAGGTATAAACAGGCAACCCATGGAAAACATGCTGACTGGGATAACATGGCCTCTAACAAATAAGTAAGTGAAGAAAATGACATAATGGAAGAAAAAGGCTTAGAATCTAAAAGTAAATCTAGGGAAATTTTACTGTGATATAACATAAGAATGCAGAAAATAGAATTAAAGAAATGCAAAAATGTGTAGAATGGTGACTGTTTTAAATAAATTAAGCTATATGCATACAGCATTTTGATGAATTGTAGATATCCTCTCATGTATAGGGTATAGTTATGGTTGCTATTGCTAATTGACAAGAGATAGAACCTTCCCCAGGGAAGGGTAGGGAAAGGGAGTCACTGTGAATGACTCTTACTCCTCACATATACCAGCTAACCACTTTGGGAGCCAGTTTGCCAAGATCTGCTGGCAAAATATTGCCAAGCTACAGTGTTAAAGAAAGAAAGGGAACAGTTGTTGACATTATTAATAACTGTAGATTTCCTAATACTCTGTTATACATTTTCCTTCTTTGATATATTATCTTCCTCATACCCCTAAATATAGGCATCATTTGAAAGTATAGATATTCACATTTGTGTTATCTTCAAATGACTGTTTGACATGAATATGAAAACCAACTATAATTATTTACATGCAACTTTCTCAATTCACCTATGATAATATATTTTGCCTTCTTTGATGGTTAATTTGTGTTAACTTAGAAGGTGTTTTTGGATGACATTAACATTTAACTCAATGAACTTTGAGTAAAGCAGATTGTTCTCTATAATGTAGGTGGGTCACATCCAATCAGTTGAAGACAAGAATAGAACAAAAAGACCAGCTTCCCCAAGCAGGAAGGACTTCTATAGAAGACTGTCTTTCCGATATTTTCTCCAATTCTGTAGGTTGTCTATTTACTCTGTTGATTATTTCCTTTGCTTTGCAGAAACTTTTTAGTTTAGTTAAGTCCCATTTATTTATATTTGTTTTTGTTCTGGTTGCTTTTTGGGTCTTACTCATAAATTCTTTGCCTAGGCCAGTGTCTAGAAGAGTTTTTCTTACATTTTATCCTAGAATTTTTATGGTTTCAGGTCTTACATTTAGGCCTTTAATCCACCTTGAATTAATTTTTGTATGTGCAAACTGTATATCCTACAAAGGGGTAATATCTAGACTCTACAAAGAACAAATCAGCAAGAAAAAAACCCCCAAATAACCCCCCAAAAAAGTGGGCAAAAGACACGAACAGACTCTTCTTCTCAAAACAAAACAGACAAATGGCCAACAAACATATGAAGAAATGCTCAACATCACCAATCATTAGGGAAATGCAAATTAAAACCATAATGAGGTACCACCTTACCCCTGTCAGTCTCACCATTACTAAAAATGTAAAAAAATAATAGATGTTGGCAGGGTTGCAATAAAAAGGGAAAGCTTATACACTGTTGGTGGGAATGTAAACTTGTACAACTGCTATGGAAGGCAGTAAGGAGATTCCTCAAAGAACTAAAAGTAGACCTTTTTAATCCAGCAATCCCACTACTGGGTGTCTACCCAAAGGAAAAAAAGTCATTGTATAAAAAAGACACTTGTATTCGAATGTTTATTGCGGGACAATTTACAACAGCAAAGATATGGAATCAAACTAAGTGCCCATCAACTGATGAGTGGATAAAGAAAATGTGCTCTATATCTATACCATAGAGTACTATTCAGCCATAAAAAGGAATAAAATGATGTCTTTTACAGCAACTTGGATGGATGTGGAGGCCATTATCCTAAGTGAAGTATCTCAGGAATGGAAAAATAGATACCACATGTTCTCGTTTATAAGTGGAAGCTAAACGAAAGATACACATGGTCATAAACAGCAGTAGTGGACATTGGAAACTAAGAAGGGGGGAAGGTGAGAAGGGGGTGAGGAATAAAAATCTACCTAGTGACTACAATGTACACTATTCTGGTGACTGAAAGCCCTGACTTCAGCATGATACAATTTATCCACGTAATGGAAAACACTTGTACCCCTTAAATTTTTTGAAATAAAAAGGAAATTAAAGTTTAACAGCATTAAAAAATGAACAAACAAACAAAAAACCAAGACTGCCTTTCGGCTTCATCAGCACCATCAGCTCTCCTAGCTGACCAGCACATTCAGACTGGAACCACACCACTGGCTCTCCTGGGTCTGGAGCTTACCAGCCCACACCACACACTGCAGGACTCACTAGCTTCCATAATTGCATATGACAATTTCTTATAATAAATCTTTATACACACAAATATACACACATCCTATTTGTTCTGTTCCTCTGGATAACCCTGACCAATATATCTTCTTTTTCCCAATTTCAAACTTTCATAGTATATTTTAGTGAGTGACTGTAACTGTCTTAAATAGTCAGAGCTCTCACTAAAGAGGTTCAACTAAAAATGAACAAGCCTGTGTCTGTCCTGTCCCAGTGAATATGACTGATTTATGGCAAAAGAAAGTTATTATAAATGCTACATTTTTTAATGTAGAGATTATAAATTCTGGACTCTTTGATTTTGTCCTGGCTAAGAAAATTGTGGGTGAATTTAGAGACCTCATCTTCCAGTTGGCAGTTGTTATGGAATAAATATTAGTAAGATAAAATAAGCTGCAAAAAGATGCAGTGGGAAAAGAAAATTGTTCTTGTATCTGTAAAATGAACCCTATAATATGTGATTCACAGGAATGTTATAAGGACTATTTTAGATAAGAAATAGAAATGCGCATTGAAAACTTCACATGAATACAAATGGAGAGTTTGATTTTCATTTTTATTTCAGAATATTTAATTAACAATATTAATTTTCTATTATCTGCCTTGCCTTATTCTAGGGGACAGGCATATACAAGTGAACAAAACAAAATCTTCACACTAATATTCATATATTTGCAATACTCTTTTTCGGTGATGTATACCCTAAATGCCCTGACTTTATCACTATGCAATCTATGCATGTAACAAAACTGCACTTGTACCCCATAAGTTTATACAAACACAAAAAGCAAAAAACCCTTTTTAAGAAATTACAGTTTCATGTACATTTCTAATGATTGAATTTCAACATCATGGTTCACAATAAACAAGGCAGTTACTCAAATGCCTTAAAGAACAAGCATTAAGAATAAACCCTCATTACCTAATTTTCTTTCCCACCTCATACAATTATTTTGAGGATTCAAATAATTGCTATATGTGTGTTTGTATATATATAATATAAGAATTGTTTTGCATATTTTCTGGCACATAGGAGTTGCTCAATAAATGCGACCTTTGTTTGTATATATGGCAGAAGGCAGAATATAAAACCAGTTACAAGTATGCAAGCCAAATTGACGTCTGTAAATTTCTGTAAAAAATTAAAAATTCGAGCTTGATTTAATTGTAATTTATATTCCAGTCATAGGAAAACAATATATAGCTATTATCTTTAAAATATACATAGAATGAAATTATGTTTTGGGAGTTTCCAATTAAATTGGGGTTCCAGTACCTGAGTGGCTGGCAAGCCTGACCTAATGGCAAATGAAGGGAGCTGGATGTGCCTTTCACAGGACGCTTCTTTTACCTGGAAGATGGCCTAAGGCTTAGTTGTTGGATCTGAGACCAGAGGGTCTCCCTCACACAGGTAACTTGTTTATACTGACGGACGCCCTTGTGGCTCTTGTCTGACATGTGTCCAGTTTATGCCTGTTTGACCCTTGCATTGGTGCTGGAAGCCTTACCTTGTGTCCTCCCCAGCATCTTGGGGTGGAGGGGTGGATGTGGCCTGGGGCAGCCCCTCCTTCTTCAGAGGGAAGGCACAAACTCAATACACCACCACAATAGTAAACAAGGTCAAAGATTTTTACTTACAGATCCTGGGCAAGGACAGTGCAGTGAGTCAGGAAGAGATTCTTCTGTCTGTCTCCATCAAGAGAGACAGGAAGAAGAGTCAGGCAGGGAGAGAGAGCACGTGAGTGACAACTAACAGTATATATAAGGGAATAGAGTGTGGGTCACTTTAAATTTATGGGCAAATGCCTGAATGGTTCCTTTAAAGGAAATGGGGGGAATGCTTGGGAACCAGCTAGGCAGGAGAGATGCCTCTAATTCTTATCTCTGGCCACCAGCTTGAGCCATTTGGGTATAGCATAGAACTGGAAACAGGACTGAGCCCTGCATCTGGTATGAGAAAGTTAAACTTGTACTCCAAATGGATGCTGAGGCAATACAAAATTATAAGAATTTGCTACAGATGCATATCTTTATCACCAACTTCTTTTTTTTTCTTCAAAAATTAGGCTTAGGTAACTGTAGAATTAAACTTCAAAAATTATATTTATAAGGCTGTTAGTTTTGGCCTGTAGTCTCCCTAATACTGTGTTAGTAAATGTTCAACAACTCTTCTCTGAAGCTGGTTTTAAGCTGTTTGCAGATTTCTGTGGTGCAAATACTCAAACCATGGCCAATTTCAGGCAATGAATGTGACATTGCTGAATGTGGAGTTAAGAGATGCATAAAATTGGCTTGTGTGAGACTGTAGGAGCTGAATCCAGTATACGACTCACTTCTCCTTCTATCTAGAGGATATCCTAAACATACACAGAGATGGAAGTACACAAATTGGTATTAAAGCAAGCGGGATTTACTTTTTGTAGTATGTATATTGTTATGTATCAACTTCTCTTGAGAATTCATTTGACTATTTGTCATTATTTTAATAAATCTTCAAACACTCTATAGTCCACATATAAAAATTACTTTTTTGTTGCAAACTATAGGCACCAACTGAGATGGTACCAGATACAATGCATCTATCTTTGTAGAAGAGATTCTTAAAGCAGACCATGAAACAACATATGAGAAAGAATCTGGGGCTGACTATCTTTGTAAAAAATATCTAAAAACTGTCATTTTCCTTAATATTTTACCATAAAACCCTACTGTGAATAAAAGCATAAATACATACCACTAAATCAGTAAACTTTCCCAATGGATATCATCAATCATATGTGCTCTTTTCAAAAATAATTAGATTGTCTGATGTAAAGTGAGTAGGAAAGACATTTTTCTGCCTGCAGTCAGTATTTGCCAATTCTCACATATTATGCATGATTATATTGAACTCAAGAGATTTTAGGACAACAGAGAATAATTAAGACTTGGAATTTGGAAAGAGTGAAGGAAAAAATCACTAATTTGCTAGTTTTATTGGAGATTCACTTTATAACTCCAAGTTTATTTAATACTAAATATACTTGTGCCCTTGAATTGAATTCAGAGGCAAGAAACCTAGTAATTTACATAGCAGAATCTCTTTGGGTACAATCCCAGGTGACATACTATATTATAATTATCTCTTTTCTGTTGAAATTTCTTTTTGCTGTGCCTCAGATGACAGCTATAAATGAAAGAACAATTAAATTTTTTTAAGGAGGAGGCACAGAGGCTGACATTTGATTTAGAATCACTGAGAATTAAGAAAACTCACTTGGTGATAATATGTCCCCTTTGCACATAACTAAATTGACCATTAGTGGGTTCCCAACATAATTTGGTAATTAAATTTTATTGACACACTAGGGGAAACATTTATAGGCATCCAGGCATTATAATTGTTAGCTTACAATAGTTTACAACTACTATTTTAATAGAAATAATATAAAGAAAGATGGCATTACTCACAAAAATCCTATGAGTCTGTCTATATCCATTTTTCCCAATTTGCAATGTTGTAGAATGTCTGAGAATTTGATATTTTAAGAGAGCTGAGCTAGAATTATGCTGTCATTACTTTTAACAACCAATTTAAGGTGAATGTTTTGTGGGACCCAAAGCTGTTTCAAGTGGATAGTATGAGATTTTGGTGTCTGAAATGATACATTAATCAGGCCCTGAGACTCATAAACTCCATATATGTATTAATATATAGACAGCCTCTACCTCTGAACTTCTATCTTTACATTAAGAACTTTTCTATTTACTTTGAATTAACTTTGGCTCAACAAAGCGATATTGAGCGCAGTTTTTGTGCTGGGATGCATGGTAGATAAACCAACATATTTGAAGGAGAATAACATGCATATAACTACAGTAGTAAATTTTCTTGCACTTGTTAATATAAAACATGTGCAGGGTAAAAAGGTAATATAGAAGGCAGGTTGATTAAGTGTGTTTATGTGTGTGTGCACAAGTTACATGTACACACGTTAAGATTCAATTGGGAGGTAACCCCAGACAAACCTTTGGATAGAGAAATAATTGCAACAGACACACTTGTTTGGTGAAGAGAGGTGGAGGAGAGTACATACATTATTATATGAAGTACCTCACAGAGTCTTTTGCCTTCTTTATAATATGGTTTGCCCTTTCCTTTTCTTCAAGTTTACACTGGTGTTTATTTAAATGGAGGTTTGAGAGGCAAAATAATTCCATCTGCACATTCCTATGAGAGCCTTACTACTTCTTTATCCTTGAGGAGTGTCTTAAACCAAATTACAAAAACAAATTCACAAATAAATTTGGGTAACCCTCCCCACAAAAATAAAATAAGTAACAATATTTTTTCCAGATATATCCGTGCAGTCATTTTTCAAGAAAAAATTAGGAATTTAAGAGAGCAAGACATGTAAGAGTAATGGCTGAGGTTATGCAGTAGACATTTTGTGGGTAAAGGAACCACATTTTTCTCCGTAAATTAAACTTCAAATTATGTGATGATGTTAGAATGCTTTCATGTAGTGACAAATAATCCTATAAAATTAATAATGGCTACATTTATCAAGACCTTACCATATGCCAGATGTTGATCCAAGTTTTTCACATACATTAACTTATTGAAGCTTGATGACAACCCTTCTGATAGGTATTACTATTATTCCCTATTTATAAAGAGGAAAACAAACCATAGAAATGTTAACTGATTTGCTACAGGCCATACAGGTGATACATAGTGGAATCCAGATACCAAATTCAAAAGTCAGCCATTCTGCTAGTGAATGTTTCATGACCATATACAAAATGTCCTTGTATCTTCTGTTGCAATTACAAAAGTGAAAAATTCACTCTAAGAACATAGTTAACAGCGCCATTTTAATTACATTTGTGAAATAAAAACATTGGGTGACCTTTAAATTTTAATAAGGACAATATTTTTAGGTAAATAGAAATTAAAGTACATGCAGCACAGATGTGTCAGTTTTGTTTTTAACACTTGCACAATCAGCCACAATCAGCCACAATCAGCCACTTCTTGCACAATATGGAAAGTGCTTGACACTTATTTGCTGAAGAAATGAATGAGGTGGAAGTCATGTTAATCCCACATTTATTTATTTATTTCTTGGTTATTTTTGCCAGTGTTTGTTGTTCATTGAGTCCTAGCTCAGGCTAGCTATTACAATTCACTGAGGATGTAAAGACTATTAATATATAGACCCAGCCTTGAGGAGCTCAAAATCAAGTGCAAGTAGATACAAATGCTACGAAAATGTGATAAATACCATAATAAAGTTATTGAATATGTGCTTACCAATGCTTCTCTGAGAGTATGACTCTCCTGTGTGAATATATTAAGTTTTGAACCTAGTCTTTCAGTGTTACAAAGAGTGTCAAATAAATGAGTAAAAGTGTATTGGAAAAGAACTTATACTCCCAGCCAATGATGACATTATGTTAAGACCAGGCCTACATGAGACCGAATGAACTTTGCAAAAAAATTATGAATAGTTGAGCTATATACTGCATCCTAAACAGTGAATCAGAAACCATATAAAAGTTAAAGCAATTTCCATACATAATAATTTAAATGCAGCATTTTTGGTTGGTATTGACATAATCTGGAAAGTGTTCAGTGTCACATTTCCTATTGCTGAACTTTTGGTTTTAAAATTAAAGTATAATTTCCCCAACCAGTAAATATTAAATTATTGGAATCATTAAAAGTAAAATCGAGCAACTTGACATGCTTGGAGGAAATTCGAATCAAGGAAGTAACTCCATGGTATTTCAAAAGATTAAGAAAAGGTATCTTTGTTTATGAGAATATACACTAAAAATTTCAACTGGGTCTCTGACAGGCAAATAATAATAGAACACTGGATAATAAATGGGGTGATTTTTCTTCCCCAAATAGTTTTTTTCCCCTCAGATCATCTTATGTAAAACTGCCCCCAATATATATTAATGAAATCTCATAAATAAGATGTACAAGGAGAGAAGTGAAAGCAGAGCTCCTTGCAGGACAAGTTTGCCTCATTTCTCTCCAAGCTGGTGAGTGTTTTCCCTCATCATTCATCTTCCATGATTGTAAAGAAAATAATAAAATACTGTTCTCTAATTAGGGAAGGACTTTTAAATATGTTTTGAATTGTGTGAACTGCTGACATTTTCCGTTTACATTTAAAAGACAGCCACGGCAATTACTAAGGCTTTGAAAAACCTCATTGGTGAACAAATCCACTAGAACAAAGCCAAGCAAGTTTAAAAAGTCATAGCCCTGGTTTCTTAGTAATAGCTCAATTATATATCTAATGAAAAATATTTTCTGTAAGTCTTTCACTCTAATTGTTAGTTTAGGATAATTCTGTCACTGCCTGGGGGAACTACAGGGTCTTTGGAGCTGTTCACTAGGAAAGAGTAGCACAGAGGTCCTTATACAATCTGGGGGAGGGAGGGGATTTGCCCTCAAGAGGACTTGGGGGTGATATTTCAATTCTTCAGAACACATGAGATTGTCAGAGAAGGACAAGCTCACCATACTGAGCAAGAATTTACTTGAGTTCGAGGGAAAATTATAGATCACATGCCTTCAATATAGGTAGGACAAAACAGTGAAAATAAAATTTATGAATATAACACTGAAATTTGTTACTCTGGTATTGTAGAAGGTGTACTCCTTAGTTCCAAGGGGCCTAGCTGCTATTTAACATAAAGGAGAATAAACATGACACAAAAGCAGATTTTAGAGCGTATCTGCCAACCTTCAAAGTAACTGGCATCAGGAAAAGCTCAAAGCCTTTGGAAGCTGTTACTTTCTGGAGCAAAGGCGACTGTTTATAGCTAAGAGGCACTACCAAAAGTTACAAACAGGAATTTCCCCTGGCAGTTGATGCTGAAAAAGTTCACCTGTGTTGGAGGCTGAGGACAGAGTCAGAATCTGGGGCACATCCTCTTTGTTCGGCAGTTCCTGGGTATCTTACTCATGTGAGTGGGGTGGACTCAGCCTCATTTGTCCATTTGTTATGCAGTGAGAAGGTGGAGGAGAGAGGAACCTTGGTGTTGAGGAGTGTTAGCCCTGCTCATGGCCCTCATATGTGACAACTAAACTTTGAAGAAAAGAGAATTTTGTCATTCATGCTAGTAAGGATCAGGTGCTCTGACCTTGGCATCATTCCTGTGAGCAAGAGAAAATGATTTGATACAACTGGTAGAGACGAAATCAGGAGCTGGATCATACAAGACCTTAAAAGACAATTAAAACATGTGAATGGTAAGAGTAATATAATTAGGTGCATTTTTTTTTTTTTTTTTTTTTTTTTGAGACAGGGTCTGGCTCTGTTGCCTAGGCTAGAGTACAGTGGCACTATCATAGCTCACTGCAAGCTCAAACTCCTGGGCTTGGCTCAAAGATATTCCTGCCTCAGCCTCCCGAGTAGCTGGGGCTACAGGCATGCGCCACCACACCTGGCTGATTTTTCTATTTTTTGTAGAGACGGGGTCGCACTATGTTGCTCAGGCTGATCTCGAACTCCTGGCCTCGAGTGATCCTCCCACCTCGGCCTCCCAAAGTGCTGGGAATTAGGTGTATATTTTACAAGATTTTTTTTTTTTGTCATAATGTGCAGAAAGAATTAACAGGGAGAGAGAAAAAGTTCTAAGATAAGGGTTTGCTGTATTATACTCTGTGGGCAATGATGGCCAGAGATAAAATATTAGGCAACAAATTCTCCAAAATTGGGAAAGTGGTATTTAATCACCTGTGCATTTCAAAGTGGATGTTAAATCACCATTCAAGAAGATTTTGCATCTCTTAGCCTAAATACCCCTAGAAGTGTATTTTTTTTAAAAAAGTCCAATTTGGAGAAGCTAAGAGAGCAGGTTTCCTTAGAGAAATTGCTCGCGAGCTTTCCATTTTTCCCGCCACTTGCCACTACGAGAAGGTAGGAGGATGCTTTCTCCTCAACTCAAATCAAATAAGCTACTTCAAATGTACTGTTCTGAGATTTTTTTTATATAAAGAAAAGAAATTTATTTCTCACAGTTGTGGAGGCTGAGAAGTCCCAGGCTGAGGGGTTGCATCTGGTGAGGGCCTTCGTGCTGGTGGAGACTCTCTGCAGAGTCCTGAGGTGGCGCAGGGCGTCACATGGTGGGGGGCTGAGCATGCTAACCTGCTAGCTCAGGTCTCTCCTCCTCTTCTTATGGAAGAATATGTGTCATTTCTTCCTTAAATATGTGGTAAAATTACCAGTAAATCATTTGATCCTTGTTCTTTCTGTTGTGGAAGTTTATTAATTTTTAATTCATAATCTTTAATTGATATAGTCCTACTCAGCTTATGTATTTTTGGTGTAAGTTTTGATAGATTGTAGATTTCAAAAAACTTGTCCATTTCATCTAAGTTTTCAAATTTGTAGGTATCTAGTTGTTAATAATGTTCTTTTCTTACCCTTTTAATGTCCATGGAGTCAGTAGTGATGGCGCCTCTTTCCTTTCCAATATGCATGTCTTTTCTCTTTTTTTCCCCTTGGTTAGCCAGGCTAAAAGTTTATCAGGTTAGCTGATCTTTTTAAAGAATCAGCTTTTATTTTATGGATTTTTCTATTATTTTCCTATTTACAATTTCGTTGATATCTTTTGATTATTTTGGATTTAATATGCTCTTATTTTCTAGTTACTTAATACGGAAGCTTAGATTATTGTTTTTTGATCTATCTACTTTACAAACACATGCAATTAATGGTATAAATTTCTCTTTAAGCACTGCTTTTGCTGCATCCCACAAATTTTGGGTAGTTGTATAATTCATTTTATTTATTTAGTTCAAAATATGTTTTAACATCTCGTGACATTTTCTTTGACTCATATATTATTTATAAGTCTGTTGTTTAATCTTCAAGTATTTAGGGATTTTCCAGCTATTTTTCCATTATTGATTTCTCGTTTCATTCTATTATAGTCTCCCAGCATGCTTTGTATAATTTCTAATCTTTTACATATGTTAAGGTGTGTTTTATGGCCCACATACAGTCTATCTTCATTAATATTCTTTGTGAGCTTGAGAAAAATGTATAGTTGGCTCCTGTTGGATGAAGTATTCTAAACATGTCAGTTGGATTGAGTGGATTGTTGATGTTGATCAGTTTAACTATATCCATACGGCTTTTTTTCCTGCTGGATATGTCAATTACTAGTAAGAGGTATGTTGAATTCTTCACCTGTAACAGTGGATCTGTCTATTTTTTCTGTGGTTTCATTAGTTTTTGCTTCACAACTTTTGATACTCTGATGTTAGGCAAATACATATTGAGGATTATTATATCTTCTTGCTTAATCAGCCCCTTTATTATTATATAACATTCCTCTTTATTCCTGGTAATTCTCCTTTATGTGAAGTTTGCTTTGTCTGTAATTAATACAGCTACTCCAGGTTAATTTTGATTAGTGCTGGCATGATATCCTTTTGCCTATAATTTATCTGTGTCTTTATAGTTAAAGTGGTTTCTTGTAGACACATTTGGTTGGGCCTTATTTTTATCCACTCTAACAGTTTTTGTCTTTTAAGTGATGAATTTAAGTGATTCATATTTAAAGTGATCATTGATATAGTGGGATTAATATCTACCATATCTTTAACTATTTTCTACTTATTGTCCTTATTCTTTATTTCTTGTTTTATCTTCTACTCTTTTCTTCCTTTTTTAATTTTAATTGAACATTTGTATGATTTTATATTCTCCTTTCTTTTACCATATCCATTGTATTTTTTAAATGCTTTAGTGGTTCTCTAGAGTTTATAAATACATTTATAACTATGAATCTAAGTCCACTTTAAATTAATACTTTATTACTTCATAGGTAGTATATGTACCTTACCACAAAGCATTCTCAATTGCTACATCTTTTATAACATTATACATATCCATAAGCTATAATCACCAAATATATTGTTGCTGTTATTATTTCCAACAAACTGTTATCTCAATCAAGACTTAGAGAAGAAAATAATTTTGTTTTAACTTAATTATTCTTTCTCTAAAACTCTTCTTTTTTTATATATATTCAACTTTTTCACCTATATAATTTTCCTTCTTATTGAGGATCTTTTAACATTTCTGTCAAGGCAAGTCTACTGGCAACCTACTCCTCGATTTTTCTTTGTCCAACAAAATCTTTATTTATCATTCACCTTTGAAGTATTATTTTACTGTGTACAGTATTCTAGTTTGTTTTTTCTTTTCTTTCAACACTTTAAATAATATACTCCACTCACACTTACATGGTTTATGAAGAGAAGTCACATGTCTTACTTATCCTTGCTTCTCTATGAGGTTCTTCCCAATTCTGGCTTCTTTCAATATTTTCTCTTTGTCTTTGATTTTCTGCAGTTTGAATATAATATTCCTGGGTGTACATTTTTAGTATTTATCTTCCTTAGTGGTCTCTGAGTTTCTGGGGACTCGTTTGGTGTTTGTCATCAATTTTGAAAAATTCTCAGCCATTATTACTTCAAATAATTCTTCTGTTCCTTTCTCTCCTTACCTTCTAGTATTCCCATTATGTATCTGTTATGTCATTTGTAATTATCCCAAAGTTCTTGGATATTATATTCTTCTTTGGGAGGAGGGGTCTTTTTTCAAGCTTTGCTTTTTAGTTTAGAAAGCTTTTATTAAAATATTTCCAAAATTGTTGCTTCTTTCTCAGCCATGTCCAGTCTACTAATGAACTATTATATTTCTTTTACAGTGTTTTTGATTTCTAGCATTTCCTTTTGATTCTGACTTAGAGTTTCCATCTCTTTGCTGACATTACCCATCTGTTCTTACATACTGTTCACAATTTCCTTTAGAGCTCTTAGCTTATTAATTATAGTTATTTTAGATTCCCGGTCTGAAAATTTCAAAATGTGTGTCATACATGAGTCTGGTTCTGAAGCTTGCTTTCCTTTTCAGGTTTTTTTGCCTTTTATTAACCTGGTAATTTTTTGTTGAAAGCTGGACATGTTATGTCAGATAAAAAAAAAAAACTGAGGTAAATAGACCATTAATGTGAGGTTATATGTTTATCTGGTTAGGAGTTAGTCTGTGCTTACTTATCTGCTGTACCTGTAGTGTATGAGGCTAAAATTCCCTCCAGTGTACTTGGTTTTTGTCTTCCCTGTTATCTTTGGGTTTTTAGAGACTCCTTCTTAAATTGGGTCTGAGGCTTGCAGTTCTTTCAGCTGTAATTAATATAGTGCCCATTTTATTCTCTTATTAATCTTTTGATGTCTGCGGAGTTTATAGTGATATTGCAGGGTTTATCTCTGATATTAGTAATTTGTATATTCTCCATTTTACTCTTTGTCAGTCTTGCTAGATAGTATCAATTTTATTGATTTTTTCAAAGATCCAGATTTTTGTTTCACTGACTTTATTACTTTTCTGTTTTTTTAATTTCATTGATTTATGTTCTTACTTTTATTATTTCCTTTCTTCTGCTTGCTTATGATTTATTTTGCCATTCTTTTTTTCTAGGTTCTTGAGGTAGGTACTTATTTATTTAAGATATATTCTCTTTTCTAATGTAAGCATTTAGTACTATCAATTTCCATCTTAGCACTGCTTAAATTGTGTACTACTAATTTTGATATGTTTTATTTTTATTTACTTAAACGTATTTTTTATTTCCCTTGATATTTCCTTTTTGATCCATGGAACTTTTTAGAAGTAGTTGTTTAGTTTCCAAGTGCTTACAGATTTTTCATTTTTGTAATTTCTGGTTTGATTTCATTGTGTTTAGAACACATTCTGTGTGACTTCAATTTTTAAATTTGCTGACGTTTGTTTTATGGCCAAGAATATGATCTGTTTTGCTATATCTTCCATGGGTGCTTGAAAAGATTATGTATTTTGCTGTTGTAAAGTGGAGGGTTCTGTAAATGTCAATTAAATACTGTTGGTTGATGATATTGATTTCTTGTATATTCTTGCTGATTTTTGCCTAGTTATTTTATCTTAAATCCAAGCCATATTACTTATAAATTATGTGATGTATTATAGACATTTTAAATATTTGTAGCCTGTACTGTTTTAATCTCTAAGATGTGGTGGATAAAGCAATAGATATTCTTAAAATGGAATCACTCTCTGACTTACCCCATGTTACTTCTGTACAGTCAGGCCATTGCATTGTCCATTTCTTCCAAAAGTCAGTTCAAATATTGCTACTGATAACATAGTACTGTTTGCAACAGTCTTACTTTGTATTGGGAACAGAAAAGATAAGGATATGGTCCTTAAGGATGAATAACTTATAATTTAGTTGGAACAAGCTGCATGGGCAGACAACCATATGGAAAAACAAAATAGTTTCTTATAAATAAATTATTTTTCCAGAAGAGCAAGAAATTATTTTTATTCTTGGTTAAATTAAAAATAGTGTCATGTAGAAGTTGGCATTCCAATTTTTCCTTGAACAGTACATAAAACTATGAAAGCCAGATGCGGGGCTAGTATTACTGCAGATAAAAAAGGTGTACTCTGTGTAGAAAACAATCATAATTTATTTTGGATGCAGTACATGGCAAAATAGAAAGATAATATGAAATAACTTTGAAGAATTAATATTGCATGAAAAAATTTATTTAATATACCATGCTAAGAAGTTTTGGCCCAATTATAAGGGAAAAATGGTCATAGAAAGTTTGACAGCAGGTAACTTATAGTGTTAAGATTGTTATATGTTTGTTTGAAAAGTCATGAAAAGATGGAAATTAATACTATACATGAGCATGTTTAAAAGAAATGGTTTAAATAACAAAATAATTTATAGAGATATTATTTTGACCCTGTGTATATAAAATTGATGGCACCTTCTTAAAATATTCTTATTTTAGTAATATGGCTTGAAATCACTAATTGGCTTACCCACTTACACACTATAAGGTAATCTAATGCCATTTCCTTAATTGCACACTTCAGAAAATTGAGAAGTTAAGTGTCACATGAAATCATGACTGTTTTGCAGATATGGAAATGTAAATAAAATGGATATTTTCAATTTCTGTGTTTGACCCATTAGATTCTTCTGCTTAACATAAAACAATGTAATGCATTTAATATTTTATTCAGAAATGATCTTATTTACTCTAACTAATATTGGTTTGAGTTAGTAAAAGCACAGAATAAAAATCAATTGATTAACTATATGTGCAGAAATTGTTTTGTTCTTTTTTATAGAGCATAGCCATGGAATAAAGAAGATAAGTTTAAAGACCTAAATGTAAAACCTGAAACCATAAAACTCCTAGGATAGAACACAGATAAAAAATTCTTTGACATTGGTCTTGGCAATTATTTTTTGAATATCACACCAAAAACTTAGAGTACAAAAGCAAAAATACATAAATGGTACTACATAAAACTAAAAAGCTCTGTACAGCAAAGAAAACAATAAACAAAATGAAAGGCAACCCAAAGACTTGGAAAAAATGATTATAAGTCACATTTCTGATAGGAGGTTAATACCCCAAATTTATACCGAACCCTTACAACTTAATAGAAAAATAAACAACCTGATTAAAAAATTGGCAAAGGACCTGAACAACATTTCTCCAAAGAAGACATAAAAATGCCCAATAGGTATATGAGAAAGTGTAATATATCACTAATCATCAGGGAAATGGAGATTAAAACCACTATGAGATATTACCACACACCTGTTAGGATGGCTGTTATCAAAAAGACAAGAAATAACAAATGTTGGCAAGGTTGTAGCAAAAAAGGAACTCTCCTACACTGTTAGTGGGAATGTAGATTGGTACAGCCTTTGTGAAAAATAGTATGAAGCTTCCTAAAAAATTAAAAACAGAATTACCGTATGACCCAGCAATCCTTCTTCCGGGTATATAACCAAAAGAAATAAAATTATTGCCATAAAATTATCTGCATTTCCATGTTCATTGGAGCACTATTCATGACAGCCAACATGGAAACAACTAAAGTGTTCATCGATGGACTAGTTGATAAAGAAAATGTGGTATATATAATTAATGGCATATAATTCAGCTTTAAAAAGGAGATCTTGCCATTTGCCACAACATGGTTGACCTGTATCACATTATGCTAAGTGATAAGCCAGACAGAAAGAAAATCATTGCATGATGTCACTTATATGTGGAATCTAACAACAACAACAAAAGGTCAAATATACAGAGATGGAGCATAAAAGAGAGGTTACTAGAGGTGGAGGGTGGGCGGGAGGAAATGAGGAGATGTAGGTCAAAGGAAAAGGTATGTGGGATAAACAAGTCTAGAGATCTAAGGTACAACATTAGCACTATAGTTAATAAAATTATGTTGTATTATGGATTTTTGTTAAATAAGTATATTTTAGCTACTCTTGTTAAAAATGTAACTATGTGAGATGATAGATATGTTAATCTGCTTCACTATAGTAACCATTTTACTATCTGTATGCATCCTATAATATCATGCTGTAATCCTCAAATATACCCAATACAATTTATTTTCAAGAAGAGATTAAATCTAATCAAGGCAAAAATAAAAGGAAAGAAAAGAGTATAGGATTTAGGAAAAGAAGAGATAGAAGTTTTGTACCCTGAATGACTTTACTTACTCTGTCTAGCTTTAGGGAAAGCAAAGATTCTCTTCAAGCCTTATTTTCCTTACTTATAAAGTGGAGAAATAAACACTTACTCTCAAGGTAGGTGTGACTATCAAGAAAGAATGTGTTATAAAATATATCCTAGGCTATTTTTTATTATTGGTAGTTAATTCTCTATAAAGTTTTTACAACACTTTTACTGTCAGTAAATTTCTTCTGTACCATATCCTTGATCCATATTATGCTCAGAAAAGGATATTCCTATCTTGCCTGCTGCTCAGAAGACTGGTCTAATGATGCTTTTGTTACCCTCTAATTTATAATTTACACATGTTTCTCATACTTCATTTGACCATATTTTTGTAATAAATATATTCCATTTTTTATTTCATTCTTCTGCCTATATTTCACACCTAAATGAGAATTTTTTCAAAACTGACTTTTGCTCTGACCAATAAATTGGTAATCATGTCCTACTTTTTAAAACTATTCTTATTGGAAAACAGTGTGCACATTCTAGATGTGACCATCTTTTTCAAGCTGAAGTCAGGAATCTGATTCTCTACAGGACATTTAAAAATACAAACTAATAACTTCATCTACCACGTATTGGGAACTATATAAAAAGAAAGAACAAGCAAAACCTCAGTTCTGAAATGAATTTCCCAATTCACCACTCCCATTTGCTATGAACCTGTTTTTTATCCTCTTTGCTGTTGTTGTGGTTATTTTGGTTTTCTCTTCTGTCTTTATCTTGGATTCTTGGCTTCGTTTTCCCAGCAATGAAGCTAGCTCAGTGCAATTGGGTTTTGGTATTTGGGTTGCCTTTCCTTCTATTCTGTCTTCTCTTCATGTCTACAGCAAACAGCTTTAGATGATTGTAGTCTTAGTACAGTCTTATCCCGGCAATGTACCTTACACAAAGCACTGCTAATAATGGCTTACTTTAGCCACGTGAATAGTGACTACATAAATATAAAACTATCATGTCATGGTTTTTTTTTGGTCCATGCTTCAAGGTTATGATGAGGCTCCATTGTTTGTCATACTACTTAAGATAGAAATAATTGATGATATAAAAGATGTGTACACACAGCCAGCTAACTTCAACTAATTGACACTTATGGATGCATTCAAAAACTGCGGTGCACATACTCTTTTCAAGGGCACATAGTATGTTCACCAAGATATAATCTATGCTGAGCCAAAAAATAAGGCTCAATAAATTTCAAAAGATTATTTTATTACAAGCTTTTTCTTTGACAACAACAAATTAAACTAGAAATCAATAAAATAAGATATATAGAACGTCCTCATTTTTACAAATTAAACTTGTAAACATGTATGTGCATCTCAAAGACCAATCACCACAAGGGAAATTAGACAGTATTTTGAATTGTATGGTAATCAAATTACATCTTATCAAAATTTGTGAAATGAAATTAAAGCATTATTAGATCAAAATTTAGTTTTCAATCTTTACATTAGACAAGAAAATGAACATTCTCAAATTTAATGTCCAAATACTATCCCAAATATTGCTTCAAGTGATTTTGTTAATTTATACTTTCATCAATAGTGAGTTTTGTTTATTTCAGTCTCAAGAGTCAATTTACGTCAGACATTTAATTTTTACCAGTCTAACGTATCTGAAATCCTATCTCCTTGTGGTTTGACTTTGTTTCTGATGTAGTATACGTTGAATATCCATTATCTGAAGTGCTTGGAACCAGAAGTGTTTCTAATTTCAGATTTTTTCAAACTTTGGAATATTTGCATCTATGTAATGAGATATCTTGAGGATGAGACCCAAGTCTAAACACAAAATTCATTTATGTTTAATATGTACCTTGTATGCATAGCTTGAAGGTAATTTTACACAATATTTTTAATAATGTTGCACATGAAACAAAGTTTTGACTGTGTTCTGACTGTGAACCATCACATGAGGTGAGGTGTGGAATTTTCCTCTTGTGACATAATGTTGGTGCTCAAAACATTTCATATATTAGAACATTTTGGATTTTGAAATGTCAGATTGCGGTTGCTCAACCTGTTACTAACACTTTCTACCAATGTATCAAATTCTTTTCTACAGGTATAGAGGGCAGTGCACCTGGCATGCCCATGTGACTTGCTTTGGCCAATTAAATCTGAGTCATTGTGATGAGTGTTATTTGCAGGCAGAAGTTTCTAAGTGTAGGCACATGATTCTTTATGGCTTTCTCATCTTGAGCTATACCAGCTGTGGAAGCAGGTATTGAAGATGTAGAACATAATATCAAAACGACATTCCAAGGTTCAGTGATTGGCAGTGATTATAGCTTTTCACATTAGGAGCAATGTTCTACATATGTTCTAATTCCCTGTTTAATGAATATGGTTTATCTGATCTATCAGTTATTGATATAATTATGTAAAAGTCCCCACTGTAATTATGGATTTGACCATCTTTCCCTAAAGTTCTATAATTTCCTTTTGTTGCATATATTTTGAAGCTATAACATTAAATGCATTGTTTTATTTCTCTATTTATTTAAACCCTATGTCATTATGCAGCTTGCCTCTTTTCCTTAACAATACTTTAAAGTCTATTTTGTCTAAATTTAAATAACTACATCAGATTTGTTTTGGTTAGTATTGGCCTAGTAAATATCTTTGAATACTTTCACTTTCCATATTTCCATATCCATTTGTTTTAGACACATCTCTTATGAATAACATATGGCTGGATTTTATTTGGTTTATTCAGTTTGACTATCCTTGTCATTTATTTGGAGACTATTATATTTGTGTGTGTGTGTATGTATTTTATTCTACTATCTTATGAACTTTTTATTTGTCCTGTTTTCTCTATTTCTTCACATTTATTTTCATATTATATGTCCCTATTTACTTCATAGAATGGGGTAGCTACAGTTAAGCTCCATTTTGCCATCAGTAAAAGTGTCTAGTACAAAAGGCATCAAACCATCAGGATTATCAGCATGGTTTTGTTCCTCATTTTTTTTTTCAGTTTGTCTACAAACTTCTCATTCTTTAAGTCCCAGAACAAAATCTTTCTTTCCTTTAAAATCTCATTCATTGCTTCAGTTTTAATGAATTATTTCTCTGTTGGCTTATTTCTATTCAGTGTTTAAAGTAACGTAATTATTTAAACTAGCTTTTATTGCTTACTCCCTAACCTAGTTCTTTATTTCTCAATTTTATTCTTGACAATTTTTCTTCATATACTCTTCATACACACTTTGTCCTTCTTTTCCTCAGACTCTATTTGCCTATGCTTGTCTCACAACCCCATTGCCACTTTAAAATATTGTCTGTCTATAATCATTTTATCCATGGTTTATTCAAAATGTCAGTCAGTTTACACATCCTGACTTGATCCACAATTATGGAAGTAAATGTCACTTCCTTGGGGATGTATATTTTTTTCTTGCATTTATTTAACTTCCACTTTAAATACTGTGTGTGTTTTGATTTCCCTACAAAACTGTATATTTCTTGAAATTGTAAATATAGTATAGATAAATATCAGGGTAATTAAATGAATGATAATCATATAATTCATTTAATGAAATGAAACTTGCCACATAAAATACGAAATGTTGATTAGTATATACATGTTGAAATAATTAATAAATTAAATTTGGTGGTTTAACTAGCTTATTACACAAGCTGGACTGTCTAAGGGTTCACTGAAAAACAAACTGTAGACTTGCTCATCACTGACCCTTTAAGCCTGCTGTCTGAGCTTATTTCTCCCTAACTACTAGATAAACCGATGGACATGCATTTGGGTCACTTTCTAAAAATCAAGAGTACTCTTTACTGTAACATAAAAATTCTAAACCTTGGTACAGATTAAACTTCTCGTTACCAATTCAGACTTTGCTTGCACTGTGAATTCTGCAGTATAGAAGGAAGGCATAGTAATTCTAATACTACCTCTTCTTTCTCTGCTGCTTATTTGCTAATAGTAGAAATAGGGGAGCAGGAAGATATGTATGGTGTTGAGAAGACTTTGCTAAATTGGTGTAATTATAAACTGGGCTGTTTATCCATTAGTGGATTCCAAACCTGAATCTTTTCCTTTTAAAGCATTTTTATGAGTTTCTTAAATATAGCTTCTAGGGGTCAGTCTCCTTTGTGGTCAGTTCACCCCTATGATGTCTTTGTCCATACCTGTCCAAATGAAAATATGAAACTTTGTTCAACTTTTGATATAGTGTAACCAGCTAAAATATTCCTCTTGTTACACTCAGCCACATCAACTCAAGCTAGTCTCAAATTCTGATCTTTAGACTTCTACCAACAAATATTGGTCACTAGTGTTGTAGTCAAAAGCATAGGGCCATTTAAGATTTATTTGAGGTGGTTTAGATGGAAGTTCAAAGGCATGGAAGTGATTATCCAATGGTAAAATTCCAGCAGCAGTGTCCTGAGAATATTTTTCTGGTTATGGGACCTTGACTCTACTTTCCTTCCTTGGTTCTAAACCCAGGCTGGTTTTGTGAACTATTAAATATTCCTTCATAAAAAATATTTTTCACTATTATAACAGTTTTTGGTTTTGTTTTCCTTTTTATTCTACCAAGAAATATAATAAAATAGTTGTGTAAAATAATGTAACAACTAATGAATCACTAGAATAGCAATTTTATACAACTTACCAATTGTTTTTAAGTACCTCTTTTACTTCTCTTAGCTGCTGCAAGGTTATTCTTCGGTACATTTGCTCAACCATCATCCTAAATTTATAATATCCTACCATGAGAGTGAGAAAGTGCAGTAAACTAATACAGTAACTCAGTTACTCCAATTCAGTTGCTCTTCTTATTTCTGTCAACTACCACTACTTATGTAAAAAGTATTGGCCTGTATTTTAATTTCTAAAGATAGCAAACAGTTCAAATAAACAGTGTAATGTTGAACCTAAAAAATTATAAAATAAAGTCATGTAGAAATTAAAACAATAAGATTATGTTGTTTAATAAATATAGCACAAAATATGTACAGAATTTAAGAGAGAATATTTTGTAGCTATGTGCTATGTAGATAAATGGTTGCATGCCATTGTCAAAAAGTTGAAATAACTGTGTTGCTGCTCTTACTTGTAAAGAGGAAAAATATTCACTTTTACAACTGACCTTTATGGAAGTTTCATAGCCTAGAAACAAATGAGCTAATTTTCCTAAATCTCTGCTCCCATGATAGTCGTTCTTGCCTAGACAAGTTTGAAAGTAGCTGTGACTTATATAATGTCAAGCCATTTGGACTCGGTTCTCATCACAGATATATTTAAAACAAGTACAATAGACTGAAAAGTAATTTAAAAAAGATTTTACATCTCTGTAGAAGAAATTCAAAATGCCAAAAATGTGTTTTTAACACAGAAGGAACTTCTTAATTCTAATTCATATTGTATACATTAGACCTACTAAAATATCGCCAAATTTCTCTTTCCTTTTCAATCTCCTTTAAGTTTTTCATTTCTATCAGCCTGGACTGGACTGTAAATTTTCAATCTATTTAACTAACACTTCTGGATCTCTTCATTTGTTTTCTTGCCAGCAAATACGCCCTACTTACATAAATCCATTAAGTGAGCCTTAGAAACCTTCAATTCATCTCCTCAAACATTATCTTGATTGTGCACATCAAAGGCTCACAAATGGAGAAGGCAAAAACCAATTCTTTTTAGTCAGTACAGGAATGGAAGAGGCTGTGAGAAGTCGTGTAGTGATATTTGTTCTGTCATATTAAGGGCAATAAATATTAATAGGGAATAATGATTTTTATTGTTTTACCAATAATAAAATATTAAAATAATCTTGAATAAGAACCTCAATATAGTGTCATTTAGTCATTTTATAAATATAAAGAACTCTATGTATGTGTATGTGTATATAGATAGATATAGATATGGGGGTTATGTCTATACAAACACACACACACATACATATTTTAATAAACTTTTATTTTAAAATGGTTTTAGATTTAGAGAAAAGTTGCAAAGAGAGTAAAGACATATACTCAATACCCAGTTTCCCCTACTTTTAACATCTGATATTAATAGAGTATAATTGTCACTATTAATAAACCAATATTGATATGTTATCAAAAAAACCCATACTATTTTCATTTTACCTCAGTTTTCCCTAATATCCCTTTTCCGTTCCAGGATTCCGTCCAGGATATCACATTACATTTAATTATCATATATCCTTAGGCCTTAGCCTCATTCTGACCCTTAGTTTCTCAGACTTTGCTTGTTTTTGATGACCTTGAATTTTTTTTTTTTTTGAGACAAAGTGTTCTCTGTCGCCCCGGCTAGAGTGCAGTGGCATCATCATAGCTCACTGCAACCTCAAACTCCTGGGCTCAGGCGATCCTCCTGCCTCAGCCTCCCGAGTAGCTGGGACTATCGGTGCGCATCATCATGCCTGGCTAATTTTTTTCTATTTTTAGTAGAGATGGGGTCTCACTCTTGCTTAGTCGGGTCTCGAACTCCTGACCTCAAGTGATCCTCCCACGTCAGCCTCCCAGAGTGCTAGCATTACAGGAATGAGCCACTGTGCCCTGCCACCTTGAGAGTTTTGAGGAGTATTGGCAAAATATATTGTATAATGTTTCTCAACTGGGATTTATTTGGTGATTTTCTTATGATTAGATTGAGATTATGTGTTTGGGGAAGGAAGACCATGGAGGTAAATATCAATCTCGTCACATCATGTCAAGGATACATGCCACCAACCTAACCTATCATTTTGATGTTAAACATCATCTATCTGAGTTCATATTTGTCTGTTTTCTCCATTATAAAAATACTCTTTCCCCCCACCCCTTCCATACTGTACGTGTTGGAGAGCAGTCATAATGCACAGTCCATGCTTAAGGGATGAAGAGCTATGGTCCCTCTCATTACAGGGGGAGTATCTAAATGAAATATTTAGAAATTTCTTCTATGAAAATTTGACTATTCTCCCGTATTTATATATTTATTTACTTTTTTATTTATATAAAAATATATAAATATTTTACGGATATTTATTATATGCTTTAGGTTGTAATCTAGAAATATCTTTTTTACCCTCTAATTGTGCCAGATTTAGCCATTGAGAGCTCTCTCAGTTGGCTCCTCTGTTTCCTTGAAATACCCCAATCATTGCATTTTTATTTTTTGAGTACTTTCTTACTTTCTGGTACTACAAGATACTTCAAGTTCACCTTGTACATTCTCCACTGTAACCCTAGATTGAGCCATTTCTTTAAGGAGCCCTGCTTCCTTTTACTGGCAAATTTTGTGATAAACCAACATCTTGGCTCGGTGTGTTCATTACTACTGTGGTGTTTTTGCTTCTAGGCCTTTTCAAATAGGGCAAGAAAATATATGTGTATAAAACCCAGGTATAAACATATATTTGTAAGTATTCTATAGCTATCATATGTATCTACATGAAAGTAATCATTAGCTCATTTGAATGTATTGATTTCTAATCCAGTACTGCATGATTCTTTCCTTCCCTTCTCCGTTTCTTTTCTGTAATCTCCCTTTCCAACATGAGAAGGCCGGCTCCCACTGTCTGCTATGCATTTAATTCATCGTTCACTTCTGTTATATATATATATGTTGCAGAATTGTTAACCTGAATCATCATGGGAAAAAACTTTACTAGCTAGAGTGTAGTACTTATGCACAATTCTTGTTGCTTTTAGCCTTAGATCTCCACTTATTTCCAGAGTTATTTAGGTCAGAATCTTTGTCCCCAACCTTGTTAACAGAAGTTATTTGATACATTTCTAACAATGTTAGACTCTTTATTACAGTCTACATTTCATCCTGAGATTTTCCAACCTCTTAAATGATTTTTTAAAAAAATTTGAATACATTAAGGTTTACCCTTTGTGCTATAAAGTTCTATGAGTTTTGCCCATTACAGTGGTATACACAATACACAATAAAAAAATACCATGTACTTCACATATTCAACTGTCTTATCTGCACAAACCCCTGACAAACACTGATTTGCTTATTATCTCTGTGGTTTTCATTTCTCCATAATGTCATATAACTGTGTGAGGCTTCATGGTGTGGCTTGATAGCTCATTCCTTTTGATTGCTAAATGGTATGCTATTGTTTGTTTATCCATATGCCTATCAAAAAACATATTGGTTGCTTCCAGATTTGGAGATTATGAATAAATCTGCTATAAACTTTAGCATGCAGAGTTTTTTGTAAAAATAAATTTTCAAATTGATTGGGTAAATTCCTAAGAATGCAATTGCTGGATCATGCTATAAGACTATATTTAGCTTTGCAAAAAAATGCCAAACTATTTCCAAAGAGTTTGCAACATTTTGCATTCCTAGTAACAATGAATAAATGTTCTAGTTCATCTGAAATTAATATCAATTTGTTTATTGAATTTTAGCTATTTTAAGAAGTATATAACAGTATATTATTTTTGTTTTAATTTGCATTTCCCTAATGACAAATTTTGTTAAGAATCTTTTCACATTTGCCAACTGTATATCTTCTTTAGTGAAGTGTCTTTTATCTTTTGCCTTATTTATTTTTGTTGCTATATTTTCGGAGTTTGACTTTGTTATTTTGGATAAAATTCTTTACATCCTGTGTAATTAGCAAATATTTTCTACCAGTCTGTGATTTACAATTCATTCTTTAAACAATGTCTTTTGCAGAACAAAAGTTTTCTAATTAAAAAAAAAGTCAAATATCTTTTATTATTATTATTATTTCATGAGTTGTGCTTTTGGGTTGTATCTGGACACTCATTGTCAGACTCAACATCATATAGATTTTTTCCTATGCTTTCTTGCAAAAATTTAAAAATTTTGCATTTTACATTTAGGTTTATGATTCATTCAAGTTAACATATACATAAGGTGTAAGATATGTGTCTAGATTCCTTTTTTTAACACGGACACCCAATTGTTTTTGAAATACATGTTGAAAGACTATAATTTATCCATCAAATTACCTTGCATCTTTATTTTAAAAAATTAATTGATTATATTTGTTTGAGCCTATTTCTGGATACTCTATTTTGTTTCCTTGATCCATGTTCCTATTCTTTTGCCAATACCACATTGTCTTCTTTACTGTAGTCTCATTGTAAGTCTCAAAATCAGTAAGTATGAGTCATCCAAATTTGTTCATCTTCAGTGTTTTTAAGGTTATTATAGGTCTTTGCCTTTTCATATAAATCTTAGAATCTGTTTGTCAGTATCTATCTAATAGCTTACTGGTATTTTCATGGAGGTTGCCTTGAATCTATAGGTCAATTTGAGAAGAATTGACATCTTAATATTGAGTCTTCCAATCTATAAACATGGATTTCTCGCTTTGATTATTTTCATCAGTGTTTTCTACAGTCAGACTCTGTATGTATTCGTTAGGTTTCTAATCTTAAGTATTCAGTTTTTTGGTGCAATTATAGCTTTTTCAACTTCAAATTCCAATTTCTCATAAAACAGCAGTTCACTTTTGTATATTCATATTGTGTCTTTGTATCTTGCAATCTTGGAATACTTGCTTATTGTTTCAGCAATTTTTCTTCAATTCTTTAAGGATTCTCTATACAGACAATTTTGTCACCTGTAAACAAAGAGTTTTATTTCTTACTCTACTCCCTACATTGTATGCCTTTTATTTATTATTTTATGACCAACTGTACTAACTAGGATTTCCAGCACAATATTGGACAGAGGTTGTGGGAGAGGACATTCTTGCCTATTTTCTAATCTTAGGGGGAAAGTCTTCAGTCTCTCACTATTAAGTATGATATTAGCTATTAAGTTTTTCCTGTATTTCTTTTATTGTATTAAGGAGGTTCACTCTTATTTGTAGTTTTTTAATAATTTTTCTCCACCTAATGATATAGTCACGTTTTTCTTCTGTTAATATGACAAATTGCATTTCTTGATTTATGAACCAGACTTGCATTCATTGTTTAAATTCCACTTGGTCATGATGTATTACTCCTTTATTTATTTGTGGATTCAGTTTTCTAGTATTTTGGTCAAGATGTTTTGTGTCTGTGATTATGAGACGTATTTTTCTATAGTTTCTTTTCTTGTAATATCTTTATCTGCTATTCTTATTAATTTAATGATGGTGTCATAAAATAAGTTGGAAAGTAAATTCCCTCAAGGATTCTATTTTCTGAAAGAGATTGTAGAGAATTGATGTTTCTTCCTTAAATATCTGGTGGAGTTCACCATGAATCCTTCTTGTCCCAGCACTTTCTTTTTGGAAGATGTTTAATTATTACTTCTGTTTCTTTACTTGATATAAGATTATTCAAATTATCTATTTTTTCTTGAGTGAGTTTTGGTAGTTTGTGTCTTTCAAGAAATTGTTCCTTTTCTCTTAACCTATCAAATTTGTGGGCATAGAGTTGTTCATGATTTATCCTTATTGCCTTTCTCCAGGTGTTGTAGGTAATATTTTATCCTCCAATAAGTTATGATCAAGCCCTAAACCCTTGTACCTGTGAATGTGACCTTATTTAGAAATAAGATCTTTGCAGTTGTGTTCAGGTGAAATGAAGTCATACTGGAGTAGGTTGATCCTTTAATCCCATATGACTAGTCTCCTTATAAAAAGAGAAGAAGAGGCAGAGACATGTAGGAACATAACAGGTGATGATGGAGATAGATATTGGAGAGATGCATCTACAAGCCAAAGAATATCAAGAATTGACAGTAGCACTAGAAGCTAGGGGAAATGCCCAGAAGAAATTCTCTCCTAGAGGCATCAGAAGGAGCCTGCTGACACCTTGTTTTCAGACGTCTAGCCTCAGAAATGTAAGAGAAACAAATTTCTGTTGTTTACGCCAAGAAGTTTATGGAAATTCGTAATAGAAGCCCTAGGAAACTAGTAAACCATGTAAAGGTATTTTTCAAGTTGTAAAGTGTTATGCAAATAATTTTATTGTAAAATAAGTTCACTTATCATGTGCTTAAAATAAAACTAGAAAGTTAATTTCACAAATTTTTTCTTTAGCAACTTTTTATAATATTGTATATTTCTCTTTTTCTGTTTTTTCTCTTCATTAGGAGCCATTCATAACCTTCTGATAGACGCATTTCTAGCTGTAGTTCACAAATTCACAGTGAACTACAACTAAATTCTATGCAGTAATCAAAATGCTTTATATATTTATAGATCTTTATAGACTTTAGACTACTTTTGCTAATGACACCAGCGTACAGCCATATAAGATAGTATGTTTTCAGAAGTAAAATGATGCATGCCAATTCAGATTGTTTGTTGCAGAAGTGTTGTTCAAACTCAGATCGTGCTTGATTCCAAGTCCAGTAGTTATTGTATTTTATAATTTAGATACTCATTCACTTTCATTTTGTTAAAAGAACATGTACTTGGGTATTTCCTTTAATATTAAAAAATTGCATTTCAGTCACTAACATTAATTACTTAATAATATATATTGTTTCTATCATTCAACACAAATAATTGTCAGGTGATACATGATAATGAGGACAGAGTTGTTTTGTATTAGGTAACTACATGAGTAAATTTTATTTTTAAAACACCTTTGATGGCATTTTGTTAAATCAATTAAGTTAATTGTAAAAATAAGACTGTTATTAGCTAGATGTGATGGCACATGCCTGTAATCCCAGCTCCTCAGAAGGCTAAGGAAGGAAGATCACTTGAGCCCAGGAGTTTGAGGTTGCGGCGAGCTATGATGACACTGCTGCACTCTAACCCAGGTGACAGAGTGAGACACTATCTCAAAAAAAAAATAAGTAAAATAACTATTAATAAATAATACAGTTATAGAAATTTTAGACAAAATGTAGGGTATCTCTTACCCCTGCCATACATGTAGATACATAATAAAACATGCTAATTAATATTATGATGTTTAAAATTCATATTCATACATGAGTGAAACTAAGCAGAATCCTGGGCATCAGAGATAAAGAAGGAACTCAAAACTGGTACACTAAGTGCAAGCTAACAGTTTGGGAGCTAATGAGGATAGTGGACACTATATTGGTCCTATGTGATGGGATTCAGGTTTTAATACAGGAAGAAGTGCTAGTAAGCCTTCTGCATAAAGTTGATACATCAATGAGATGGCAAGTCATTTAGCTGTGGTACCTGTAATATGGCAAGGAAGTTGTGACTGAGAAAAAAAAAATTATATAAAATGTTGTCTACACCATAAGAAACTATATATAATTCCCATATTTTAATAAGACTCTAAATTATAAAGGCAACATGAAAGCTGATGCCACAATGGAGAAAACTCTACAGCCTTGGAAAAATCAAACAAAATTTTTTGAATCCTCAATTATACAGCACACATTGGACTTCACAGGAAAATAAACTCTTACAGAAATTGAGCTCAGTATCAACAGTTATAAAACAAATGCTGATATAAACTGCCATGAGGAAGGTTTAGCATCTTACAATACACAAAAGAATTAGCACCTTACGAACTGGAGATAACAAAACAATTTGAAAGGGACAAAAATATATTTGAATGAATAAAAAATAAAAGAAACAGTAGAAGCCATCAGTAAATAATGAAAAGAGTATGGGTAAAGAACACAAATTTGGAAAAAAAATAGTTACAACTTCTTGATATGAATATATATTGTCATCAGAATTAAATATTAAAAATATTTTTAAAAGTTTATAAAGAACTGAAGAATTTATAAACTTTAAGAAATTTTTACAGAGCAGAAGAAAAGATGTAGCCAACAGAGTAACAGAATGTGGCACAGAAATGATAAACAGATAAAAACAATGAAGCATGTTAAGAAACATAGAGAACACATTTCAGAGGTCTGGCATGTATATATGATAAGATATGATGAAGAGGGTGATAAAATAAGGTAATATTTATGTTGATAATAACTGTGAATTTTCAGGATTAGAGAAAGTCCTGGGGACACCAGATTAAAAAAAAATCAATCAAGGTTAGGGAGCATAAAAAATGTATAGCTTGATTCATCTAGAAGCAAAATATTAAAGGCAGATAGGGTATATTAAACATAAATAGGAAGAAAAAATAAGAAAGTCCCACAGCATAAAAGCAGACTTACCATGTGTAATCAGATATTGCAGAAAGAAAGTAAATTCTTTTTAAAGAAAAACACTCAATGGAACAGGACTGAGAACCCAAATATAAAACTAACCTCATACTGTCATCTGATCTTTGACAAATTACACAAAAACACACATTGCAGAAAAGATTCCCTATTCAATAAATGGTGCTGTGAAAACTGGATGGCCACATGTACAAGACTGAAACCAGATCCACACCTCTCACCTCTCACAAAAATCAACTCACGATGGATAACAGACTTAAACCTAAGATGTGAAACCATAAGAATTCTAGAAGAAAACGTTGGAAAAACTCTTATGGACACTGGCCTAGGCAAAGAATTTATGAAGAAGACCCCCAAAGCAATCACAGCAGCAACAAAAATAAATAAATGGGACCTGATCAAATTAAAAAGCTTTGGCACAGCCAAGGATACTATCACGAGAGTGAACAGACAACCTACAAAATGGGAGAAAATATTTGCATGATACACATCTGATAAAGGGCTGATGACCAGAATCTATACAGAACTTAGGAAAATCAACAAGAAAAAAATCAAACAACCCCATTAAAAAATGGGCAAAAGACATGAACAGAAACTTTTCCAAAGAAGACAGAATAATGGCCAGCAAACATATAAAAAATTGCTCAACTTCTCTAATCATCAGGGAAATGCAAATCAAAACCACAATGAGATATCACTTAACTCCAGTGAGATTGGCTCATATCAATAAGTCCGAAAATAACAAATGTTGGTGGGGATGCAGACAGATAGGGACACTCATATACTGCTGGTGGGACTGCAAATTAGTACAACCTCTGTGGAAAGTAATATGGAGATACCTCAAAGAACTAAAAGTAGAGCTACCATTTGATCAAGCAATCCCACTACTGGGTATTTAGCCAAAGGAAAAAAAGACATTGTATAATAAAGACATCTGCACGTGAGTGTTTATAGCAGCACAATTCACAATTGCAAAGATGTGGAAATAACCCAGGTGCCCATCAATACACGAGTGGATTAATAAAATGTGGTATATGTATAACATGGAGTATTCTCAGTGATAAAAAACAACAGTGCGTTAACACATCTGGTATTATCCTGGATGGAGCTAGAGCCCATTCTTCCAAGCGAAGTATCACAAGAATGGAAAACCAAACACCACTGGTACTCACCATCAATTTGGTACTAAATGATCAATACTTATGTCACACATGGCAATAATATTCATCAGGGGGAGGGGAGGCAGAAGTGGGGTGGAGGGGATGGGAAAACTCTCACTGAATGGATGTGGAGTGCACAGTTTGGGGGATGTCCACAATTGTAGCTCTGACGTGGGCAGCGCATAGGCAACATATGTAACCAAAGTGTTGTACCCCCATAATATTCTGAAATAAAAGAAAAAAAAGGAAAAACCCTCAAGATATTAACTTTTTGATAGTGATACTAATATATTTATTATATTTTTAAAAAGTCATCTGTTTACTACACAAAATTGAGTGTTTATGGTGGAATAATGTGATTGATATGAATTACGTTAAAATACTGCACCAAAAAAAGATTGTGTGAAGAATGAATGAAAAAGACTGGTAGAAACCTGATGGATACTTAAATTTAGTGACAGTTATATAGTAGCTCATTTTACTATTCTTTTACTTTGCTGTGTGCTTGCAAATTTGCATAAAAATTTGTCAAACTAAATTCTAGAAATGATTATTAATTTATGGTAATGATATTTATTTCTGGATTTTTATCTTTTTAGTTTTCTAATTCTTCTAACATTTATTTATTTATTTATTTCAGAATATTTTGGGGGTACAAATGCTTTGGTTACATATATTGCCTTTGCACTGCTGGAGTCTGGGGGATGGGCATGCTTGTATTTCTGGATTTTTAAGTACAAGATAGAACTAAAATCACAAAGATGAAATGTGAGATAGAAATAAATAGACTTAATGCTATATATTTTTTATTATTTGGTAGAGAGATAGCATTGTATTGTGATAAATCGTGCATATCTACTAAAATTTTAATGATTTAGCTATATTAATAATAGAAAGATGAATAAATTTCAGAACAGTGGAAGAAAATAAGGTAACAATAAAGTTCGATAGTTTTTATAGAAGGAAAAATGAGGAGGAAAACAAAACAAAAGGAATGCATGCTAAGTAGAAAACACAAAATAGGATGAGAGAAATGAGTTGAATTATATCTGTAACTAAAATAGGTGGAAATATTAAAATCACCTCTTCAAAGCAGATATTATAATGGGGATTAAAAAAATCTGCTACATAAGTTCTGAAAAGAGATATACAGAAAGCATGAAAATATACAGAAAAATCAAAAGTAAAATAGAGAATGTATATCAGAAAAATACTAACAAATATGTTGCCAATTATAAGACAGAGACAAATAAAAGTATTTTTTTCTTAATGATGAAAAGTAACTACGTAGGAGAAATTGTACTCCTGAATCTTTTTGTATCTAAATATATAAACTGAAAAAATGCCAAAGAAAGTACACAAGTTGGGTATTGTAAGTTTATTGTCTCAGAAACTCATAGATAAAAAAAGCAGTTAAGATATAGAGGTTTAATACAATAAATACTTTATCTAATAGACATTCATAAAATCCTACAAAAATACCATTAGAGAACACATAACTTTAAAAAATACACATGAAACAGAAAAACAAACAAACAAAAAAACAAGTGGCAATGTATTAAAGCAGAAAGGAAATATCAAGAAATGCAAAATATCAGTAAATCAGCACTATGCTATCTGAACACAATGCAATACAGTCTACAATTATATATCCAATCTATACAATTATATGTCCAAGGCTCCTCAGGTGACACAACAAGATGCAGAGGCAAGTAAAAATTCACAATACCTCTTCAAATTGCAGATTCACGAGTAAAATGAAAGATTGTTGTAGCTTTAAGCCACTGATTTTGGAGTGGTTTGTTACATTCCATGTATAATCAATAATTGAAACACCATAATAATAGTTAACATTTTGAGTATTATGGCCACACATTGTTCTATGTACTTAAAATTGTCAAGTTAATTTCACCCGATTTAGGCTGTATTCAAAACTCAATTTTACAAGTGAAAAAATTAAGGTGCAGACAGCTTCTGTCACCTGCTCAAGGTCAGAGCTTCCAAGTGGTGGTGCCAGACAAAATTGCTCCAGAGCCCTTAGTCTCAACCACTGCAGGTCAGATTTAAAGAGTGTTGAATAACATCCAGCTGAAAATGGATTTTCCAGGTTCTGACCAAAATTGGCCTTTGATTATTAATCCGGAATTCCAGTTACTGTTTTGTCTTTGTCACTAAATTACCTGGGTGATTTTGAAGAGTCATTTAACTTCTTTGTGGTTTATTTTTCAACTCTGTAAAATCAAAATATTGCAAAATAATTGTTAATTTTTCTTTTTATGAAGCATTAAGCCACTCAAAAATATGTAGGACCTTATATTTCACTTTTGGAGGAAAACTCCATCAGACTGGTGGACATTTATAAGAAGAAGATGGCTCAAGAAGCAGTGACCAAATAATACACTCTTTAATGGATGACTATTGTAGTAGACTCTTTCTCTTATTATAGTCAAATAAAGCACAGGAAATAATGAATGTTGAAAATCACTGCATTCTCCATTCTTACAATTGCTTTAATAATTTACAGAAATAGCATGTAAGGTGACAGGAAATTGATACTAAGACAAATATGTTTCCCCAAACTATTGTCAAATGAGCTGCCCTCTAGATGTGTCCTGAATGGCATGGCAGTGGAAACAGTCCCTGAAGAAATCAGTGAGCTTTAGCAATTTGACAAAACGACTCAGCAGAGCATGCAACATTTACAAATTACTCTTTGTTTGAATACTAAAATGAATAATATTGTTTCCAAAGATCATATGGGAGTAATGCTGTATATTTTCTACTCCCTCTAGATCAAAGTGTATCTATCATTGTGAAGTAAATTCTCATTTACTCAGTTCTTAGGGAAATGCTCCCATAAAAAAGAAAATTGCCACTCAGCAACTTTGCGTTCACAAAATGTTACTCTCGCTACAACATTTTAAAAACCGGTTACAATTAAACTCACACAGAAGCTGTTCCAAGAAACCGATATAAGAAATTTTCCAACTGGACTTTTAATTATTTACAAACGGCAAACATTTTCCAATGACTATGGCTCATTTGGTTATAGATATATCTATACTCAAAAATTTTTATTTTTTTGTTTCCATTGTTGCTGTTATTCTTCCTTTACATTCTATTTTCTTTCTTTCCCCTTTTCTCTTTCTAACCACAATATCTAAATGTTAAGCAATAGTACATGGTACAAATGTACAAACATAAATTACAAATCCTCATGGTACACATTAGAGAAAAGAGGACTAAATAAAAATGGGACATATTTACTTTACAGTTCAATAGTGATGATTTTAGGGGAATAGTTTCTTAATATTTTTGTGTCTTGATTTCTTCACTTGTAAAGTTACTGTTATATTTATATTGCTATATCATAGGATAGGTATGATTGATTACCAAGCAAACTGCTGAATGTGGTAACTTCTAGTAAGTTCCAAAATTCTATTCAAATATAGTGCCAGATTTTTTTTAAAAAAACTATAGTACTCTAAGTATTAGGATAGGAGAAAAGAAAAATAAACACTATTTTTACAATCATTTCTGCTCTTAATATGCAATGTATATTTTCCATGAATTTGAAATCAAAAACCTAATATACTTTTTTGTTGTATATGTAAATGCAGAGTCATTGAGGAATGATAATTTGCTAAATAGCTCTCCATCTGATGAGGGATGCCATAGTAATCAGTTCTTGGATCAGGAGGGTCTTTTAAAATGAGTATTTATTTCAATAATTGCTAATTATAAAGAGTCAATAATTATTACATGAAGAAATCATACTTCTGTATGAACAATTAAATTATGTTCAACTTTGTGATGGGAGAGCCTAGTAGACTAAAGGTAATTATCTCTTTAAATGACTAAAAGTTTTCTAATAACCAGCATGTGAATTTGTAATCTAAATATATCTGACTGCCAAACAACTCTAATGATTATTTTAAACTTTTGGCTTTATAAACTTAAGCTTAAATATATTATTCCAATAATGTTGAATTATTTATTCTCATAATTTTTTTGTGCTTCCTTTTACAAGTAAAGTTAATCTGATACTAACGGGCTAACAGAGAAAAGGGAAGTCTTGTATGAAATGTTTACTCTCAATTTCTATGACCCACAGGTTAGCAAAGATGAGATAGCAGCAAACATTCAGACTTCAAGACTGATGCTATATTAGATTTTCTGCCAGAGGTTTTGCCTGAACCCCTGGAAGCCTGTACTTGAACTTTTCTGACCAGAGCTTTCCTCTTGGTCAGTAATGGCTTCACATAGTGCAATACCTCGGTTTTTAGCACCTGCCTGAGTTCTTGACACTTTCTCTTCACTTCTGTGCACACTTTGCTGGAAAAAAATATTCAATTGATATTCAGGACACTCCAATAACACAATCGCAATTTTACTCTGATAAACTCTGATGCAATGTATTTGCTTCCTTTAAAAATTACAAAACCAATTTCTTCTGCTTCTAGTCAACTAACTTTCCTTCCCCCTGACACACACATCATGTACTTATTGAAACATCTCCATCCTAAATTAAGTCCATTTTTTAATATGGTTTACATAATTCATCTCTCAAGCCTTATCCATCACAGCATAACATAGATAATCTCTCAGCATGTTACACACAGCCTGACACACTCTGTGATTCTACTTTGGTTTGCTTCTCCTCTGGTCATAATCTTCTTAGCTTAATACATCTGTAGGTGTGCTGGTAAATGTTTAACAACCAGTTCTTTTAAAAAAAGATCCTTATTTATAATGTTTGGAGATTTCTGTGGTTTAAATATCTCCTCCATAGATTATTTCAAACTATCAACATGATGCAACTCACCTAGAAAAATTTCTGCAAATTTAATAATATACTCTCAAGAACCAGTATAAGCTGGCCTTCTCATTTTACCTAAAAAGAAGGATATTTAGGATATAAAAATACTGGGTATGAGTTAGTTCCAACCATGCTCAGAATCCTTCCTCCAACATTGGTAAGAATTTGGGAAAGATTTTTAATCACTTTATACCTCAGAAACCTCATTTGTATAATGGTGGTAGTAACAAAAATTCATCAGATTGCTGTGAAGATAAATTAGAACACAAGGAAAAATTTACCACAGTTCTAGGCACATCAAATAAATCAACAAATAGCTACTATCATTAATATTAAAATTGGTAACATAGGGAAGATACTTAGAAGCTTGTCTTTGTGCCTCGAAGTTATTGTAATTATTATGCTATTCCTCTACTATTCTATTTAAGCTGTATATCTTGGATACATCAGTAGCTTTATTGTTCTTTTCTGGTCTTGTCTCCACACATGTTATATTATTATTATAAGTTTAGATATTTTTATACTTTAATGATAATACTCATGATTATATCTGAATCATTTCAAACTTCATCTCTATAGTTTTTCTTTGACTTTGCTTAATATTATTTTGATTCATAAACTAGATACTGGAATTACTTCTATTGTATAAAAGACAATATACTATAGTCCTGATTAATTTTTACTGATGTTGAGAGGCCCTCTGACTCATCAAGCGTGACATTTGTACTCTTCACAACTTGACCCTGGATGACATTCATGTTGCTCTTTTTGGCTTTTTTATGCTCTTTATTTTCAGTTCCTCTTTACTCCTCTCTTAAACAAGCCCTTCGCTTCCCCATTTGGATGGCAGGACTAAAATGGGTCATCCAACCTGAATGCCTAGATTATTCTTCTAAAAATAAAATAATGTTAAACCATTTACCAATTTGAATAATCAATGGATTTTAGAACTTTTTATTTTATTCCTTTTTTATTTATTCCTTTGTGCTTATGCCAGCCTGTGCTTAAGTGGACTATGTTCCCCATCTGGGATACAGTGATATTTGTTCATACATCCCAATTCATCGTGTGTAATCATAGGCTTGGTGAAGAGTGGGAAGAAAATTGTGGAAATATTCTCCAAGTGTAAAAAAACAGATGTAGTGATACAGCCGATATTCCACTTCTGCATTTCGTAGTGAAATCTAGTATACTTTCTATGATTATGGAGTATTTATCCTTAAGATTTACAGATTAAGTAATTTTTGTCACTTCTCTCTTTGAAAATCATTAATTCATTTTCCATTCCTTAAAATAAAGTCTATTTTATAAAGCCTTTATTTATTTATTTTTAATAATATGGTCCCCTTTTAGTGTATAATCTCTAAATTTAGTGGATAATCTCTATCCGTTTTACTTCTATAAGTGTTGTGCTTCTTCTAATCACTGAACCTCACCCACTATTTCTTTCACCTGTATAATCCCTTACAACTCCATATCAGCCTCACAACACATGCCTAAGGCATATAATCCCACATCTACAAACTTTTGCCTCCTATTCACACCTCAAGTGTCAGTACAGAATCACTTAAACTTTCTTTGACGTTTTCTGATTGGGTTTTGTCCAGTCACACCCTTCACTTGCCTGATCAATATATCTGCCTCACATTATAGTATTTTCTTATAAAAGATTTTGCTTTCCACACTGGACTATTAGGCCTGTTACAACAGAAAATATGTTTTTATTATTCGGTTTTGTACTTCCAGCAGCTACAAGTTGCCTATGATATAGTAGATTATCAGTATATATTTAAGAGATAATTAAGAGAATAAATAGTCCCTGCAACACGTGCCATTGGTTTCAGTTAAAAGGTCATTTAGTTTTCAAGTTTTGCTGTAAACTACATAGGTTTAATAATGAAAGGAGAAAAGAAAATCACCACATTGCTGTCTTGCATCATGCAAGAGAGACTAGGGCCAATTGGGACTGTAGCACTTACTGCACATAACTCATTAATTTGGAACAGGATGTCATTTCTTTCATTATAAGATTGCCAGATTACAAGATATGTGGGATGAAATATCAGCAAACAAAGGACCTTCATTGGGGGGTTATAACATTGGGGAAAAGATAGTCACAGTGTGAGCAAGAGTTTTATGAGTCTGTCAATTGACTGATTGGCAGGTCTCTGTAAAATGAGCCTTGTGAGATTTGAAACTTGAATTTTAATTAAACCAAAATTATTCATTGTTCAGTTCTAAATCCCTAAAGAGAAATTGAAAATCTTGCAGAGGGACTCCTGACAGTAATTACATGTTCTGCTGAAATTTAATTGACTTGTATTACCCCGACAGGCCTGACAAACAAAAAGCTATGTTGTGGCATGGATTTTTAGAGGAATTAGATAAAAGTCAAAAATCTACCAAAAAAAGAAAACAATGTTCAAAATTCTGCAATGGAGGCTTTAATTCAAGGGTATAAAAAGAAATCCATTCTTTAATGTGGGTCACCTAAATGTTTATAGTGATTGGAATATATTGCTTTGCATTCTTCTTTTTCTTCTACTGAGCGGTGTGATTTTTAGTTCAAAAATGCCTGAACACATAATATTCTGGACCATTTTCAGTAAAGTATCATATTAACCTTCAAAATAATATTTAACATATCTCATTATATTCTTGAAAAGTAATAGTGGCATTTGGTTGATTTTCTCTTCCATGTATTTATGAATTTATTAAGCCTAATATTATTCTTCAAGTAGGAAGATGGCATTGTTGATTAACTATCTGTTGAAACTTTTTTTTTCTCATGGTAGTAATTAACTGGATGTATTAATTCTCTCTTTTGCTTAAGCTTTTCCTGGACCTTTTACCATTCAGGCCACGCATAAACCAAAGCTTATTAATCCCGCAGGCATAGAATCTATGCAAGCATAAAGAATGTAAGATGATAGAATTATGAATAATCTTATTTTACTAACTCCACTATCCAGTTCTTCGATGAAGCATCACACCTTCTTTTCATGATTCTTTTAATCTTTTGTTGTTGATCTTTTTCTGCTTACCTCATAGTATCTGTTACAAATTTTCATACACCTCTTGCCCTTTTGCCTATCCATGTTCTGGGAGAGGCCCTCCTTTGAAATATAGAAAGTGGAAAAGCAGTCAAAGTTATATTTTTTGGAGGCAGTTATAGTCAGATGTGTGCAAGGATAGCAAACAGGTCGTTCTCAGTGACTTCCAGGTGAGCTTTTGGAATCCTCCTTGCCGGTGGTTTAGGAGCTGAGGTTGGTAGTTCCAGTTTCCAGGTACTTCACTTTCCCAGGCTTTCCTTCCAAAGATTGCACATGCTTATAACTCCCTACGTTAAAACATTTGACATTTGAAGTGTATAAAGTAGCTCCTTTTTTCTTTATTAAACGCTAACAAAACACAAATTTCTAAATTTATTTAAGACTGCAAATAAAACCTTAATAGATTATAGTCATGGAGTTGGTAGAAAAAAGTTATTTAAGAATCATCCCAAAGTGATGTTATTACATGTCCTGACAATTTTTCCATTGAGTTTCTTCAAAAGTACAGATAATGCTCATATGCACGATAGAAGCTATATATTTCCTTTATAAATATAATAAAATTGGATAAAAATAGAAAAAAAACCAACATTTTTTACGAAGTATAAGGATCCTGACTCTCGGCTAAAAACTTACTTGTGATCTTTTTAGGCCCAACCATGGACAATTGCAAAAGCTTTACCTTGAGCTGCCCTCCCCACACCAGGCTTGGTGCACAGCCAGTGCATTGTACTCCCTGCAGGGAGGGGCCATCAAGGACTCAGGTGCTTCTGCATTTCTAGCTCAGGTACCTCTATCTGGAATTCTTTTTATGGAGGAGTGGCGATCTGTTGAGGCTTTCTCTCAGGCACCCCTGGGCTTGTCAGAAGAAAGGGAGGAAGTCTGAACACACTCTTCTCCACTGTGATGTAGTACTCAGTCCAGGCCTCTGGGGTCCATACAACTTTAGGAGCTTTTTGTTGGTGGCTTTCTCAGCAATGAGATGATTTCCCCATAGCTGTGGTGATTCACCAAACCCCTCTTCACTGTTTCATGGGGGAAGGGGTAGCTGCTCCACACTAAGAGCTAAAATTGACCAAAATTAACCATGGTTTACAGTCCAAGCTTTCCCCTGGAAGTTGGAAATCTTTAATAGACTCCAGACTTCCAAAATAATTTACATCAGCCAGATTCTGCCAGGGCAGCTATTGTCTAGGTGAGGAGATAGACTGCTGGTGCTTCCTACTCCACCATCTTACCTCTAGTTTTCATTTTTATTTCTTTTTGTTGAAATGTCTACTGAAATCATTTTTTGCCAATTTTTAAAAATTGGGCTGGTTTTCTTCTTATTCATTCTTCTGGACTGAACTTACGTTGTGTATTGCAGATCATGCCTCTCAGGCATTAACGTGTCCTTTCATTTTCATATCAGTGTCCTTTGAAAATAAGTTTTTAATTTTCATAAAATCTTTTATTTTATGGTTTGCATATTTTGTGTTCTAAAAAGTCTGTGCCTAACAAAAGGTCAAAAAGAATTTCTCCTATGTTTTACCCTTTATGTTGTATAGCTTTAGGTGATACTTTTAAATCTGTTTTGCATTGTGTTGTATGAATATTATGAGATATGGATTGAAAAAAATATATTTGTGTGTGTGGGTGAGAGAGGAAGTGGCATATGACTGTCTACATATGCTAGAATCATTAATTGAAGATTATTCTTTCTCCGTTGAATTACCATGATATATTTGTCAAAAATAACTGAACACGTATGAATAAGTCCATTTCTGGACTCCGTAGGCTACTTTGATGATTTATATTTAGACTGTATTTTTGTCTATATCACACTGCCTTGGTTTCTGAAGCTTTATGGTAAGACTGGAAGTCACATGGTGTGAGTGCTCTAACTTTGTTCTTTTGCAAAGCAATTTTAGCTCTTCTACTTCCTTTATGTGTTCATACAAATTTTAAAAACAACTTGATTTCCATAATAAAAGACTGCTAGAACTTTGGGTTTGCATTGAAATTATAGATTAATATGGGGCAAATCAATATCTTAACAACATTGTGTCTTTCAATCCTTGAAAATAGTATATCACTCTATTTAGGTTTTCTTTGATTTATCTCTTCAATATTTTCTAATTTTCACCCATAAATATTTTCTCATGTTAGCTTTATCCCTAAATATTTTATTGGTCCTATTGTAAATGATATTGTAAAAAACACTTTCCAGTTCTTCATTGTAGCAATGTAGGAACATATATACACACACACACTAAACAATACTTAGAGTTGGTGAATTTTGTCATAATTTGGGGGATTTTTAAAATGCAGACAACTATGCAGTATGAAATTAGAGAATGCCTCATTTTTCTTTTCTAATCTGTGTTCATTCTACTACTTATTCTTGCCTTATTGCACTAAAATCTCCAAAATGATGCTTAATAGGAATGGTGAAAGTGAGCATCTTTGCCATGTTCCTGATCTTAGTAAAAGTATTGTCTTAACACCATTATGTTTTGGTCTTAGTTATAGATATTTTGTGGATGCTATTAATCAGGTTAAGGGAGAGTCATTTTATTCTGAGGGTTTTTATTATGAATGGAGGCTGAGTTTTCTCAAATGTTTTTTCTGATTCTATGAAGATGATCATATGATTTTTTTCCTTCATTTTTGATATAGTTAATTACCTTGAGTGATTTTCAATGTTCAAGTATTGATTCAATCTTGCTTACCTTGGCTAAACCCCACTTGGTCATGATCCTTTTTGTATAATATTAGATTTAATTTTCCATATATTTTGAGGAATTTTGCACTTATGCTCTTCGGGGATGTTAGTTCATACTTTTCTTTCCATGTAATGTCTTTCCTAGTTTTGCTATCAGGTTAATCCAAGTGTCAGAATATGAGTTTAAAAGCATTCACTCCTTTTCTACTTTCTGAAAGTGTTTTTTGTTTTTTGGTGGAATTGGTATTACTTAAATTTTTCATATAGTTTGTTAAAGAATTTTTCTTGACCTGTAGTTTTCATTGTTGGATTTTTAAAAAAAATATTGAATTTAATTTCTTTAGTAGATATAGTACTATTCTGGTTACCTCTTCCTGCTTGAGCAAATTTTGGTATATTGTACTTTCAAAAATTTTCTTAATTTCATCTCAGTTATAGTTTTTATTGACATAAAGTTTGTTATAATATACTCCTATTACCCTTTCCCATTTCTCAGATATGTGGTGGTGAGCCATTTTATTTATGTTATTGATAATTTTTATCCTCCATTTCTTTCCTTTTTATCACTCTGGCTACAAATTTATCAATGTCATTGATCATTTCAAAGAACTATTTCTTTTTAAATTTTTTCCTATTGTCTTTAAATTTCCAATTTTCTTATTTTCTTTGTTTTTACATATCTTTTTCTGTTTGCTTTGGGTTTAATTTGCTCTTGCATTTCTACTTTCCTAAGTTAAATCTGAGACAATTGATTTAAGACCTTTCATCTTCTCTAATAAAGGCATATAATGCTATAAATTTCTCTCTAAACATTACTTTAGCTGCATTCTATACATTTTTATATGTTGCCATTGCCTGTCTGGACTGTGAGTGATAGAGTTCTGTTTGCATTTTCTCTCAATTCAAAATATTATTAAATTTCCCTTTTGACTTCCTCATAGATGCATGGAGTTAAGTAGAAGTATGTTGGTAAAAGTATGTTGTTTAATTTCCAAATATTTGTAAATTTTCCAGATACTTTTTTGTCATTGATTTCAAGTATGAAAATGTGGTTAGAGAATATAAGTTGTGTATTTTTAATCTTTTAAACCTTTGAGGTTTATTTTATGTCCTAGAAAATGATATTTTATGATAAACATTTATGTGTACTTAAAAAAATGCATGTTCTTCTCTCGTTGGGTGAAGTGTTCTATAAATGTCAATTCAATCAAATAGGTTAAAAAGGAAGTGCTGAGTTTTCCAAATGTTATTATAGGTTTGCTCATGTCTTCTTTCAGTTGTTTTTCTTTTACATATGTTGACACTCTGTTGTGGGATGCATATGCATTTAGGATTGGTATGTATTCATGGTGAATCAACTTTTATCATTATATGATATCTTATTTTATCCCTGGAAAATTCCTTGTCTGAACTTACTACTCCTGATATCGATAATGTCATCCAGCTTATTTTGATTATTTTTTTTTATATATCTTGTTCTATCCTTCTTATTGTAACCTATTACTATTTCTTTGTTTTTAATCTATTTCATAATGAAAGGGTGAAGTCAAATTGTGCTTTAGAATATAATTGTTATCAAAGGTTGATGAATAATTTTAATATATATTTATATAACTATAAATGAATCTACACAACTTACTCTGCAGTGTATCTGTAGTGGTCGTTGACATTTATGTGTGTTGTTCCTCTTCTTTCTCCTTACGTTTCTTTTTCTCCTGATTTCCTCCTTTTTTGCCCATATTTCTTCTTTCCTGCCACTACTTTCTTTTATATATTAAATTGATTACCATTTATTGAATTATGTGATGAAAACTGCAGGTGGTTTTTCTTACCTGAATATTTTATCAGAATTCCTTCATTTTTATTCTTAAGATATTACACTGTATAATTTTTAACAGATCATACTACAAAGACCCAGACTTTGGGCAATTTACTCAATCTGTCACTGCCTTAGTTTCCTCAACTGTGAAATGAGGATAATGTCTATATCATAGAGTTGCTGTGAAGATTAATTGAATTCATATTTGTAGAGTGAATGGACAGTGCCCGGCCCATAAGACTGCTTTAGAAACATTTGCTGCAAGTTTTAATTAACAATTAATTTTATAATATATGTACAATGTAAGAAAGCAAATATTAAACAAATTTTTGAGTGTATTTTTTTTTAATTTAAGGGGCATGTAGTTTCTCCCATTTGGCTACCACTACTACTATGCTGGCTCAATGATATAAATTATGTTTCCAGTTAACAATTCAGAGACAAATCACTCAATGTTCTTAAATATCAAACTTGTGATAAACCATAAAACATTAAAACACACGTATATTGAGATATTGCCATAAAACATATCTGTAGAACATTGAAACCTGTATCTAATTTTAAGCAGAATTTTCCATTTGTTCATAACAGACATTACAAAGTCTATAATAGATAATACAAAATAACATTAATCACATTTCTTCTGTTATCTGAAAGTTTAACACCACGCCTAATTCTTACACGTATTTCATTCGAGCATGTAATATAATGATGCCCAATATATATTGTTGGTAGTAATCATATTATATACCATATGGGTCTCATTCACGTAGAAAATACCTATGTTATCTCTAATTGAAGACTAGAAAAATATGATTTTTGAGCTATTAAAAACTGAGAACCAGAAAGTGTATGTTAGTCTTTCAAGTTCACACAATTTTATCAATAGTAAACCTCTGCATTTCCAGATAATTGCAATTTTTTCAATTATAGCTTCTTGTTATTCTGATGAATTTGGCCAATTAAACTACTTTCACATATTTTGGTCAGGTGCATATAATTCATAATTTTCAATGTTTGGACCCTTTAATAAAATTATTTCAATTTGAGATGAATTTATATGAGGTAAAATAATCAAGAGAACTGAAAGTCAATTTTCCCAAAAAGGAAAAGGAAAAAAAGAAAAGCAAACTTGTGACTGGAGTTGTGAATAAAAATATATTAGATATAATATTGTATTTTACTGAGTGTGTACTACAATAGACTCAGTGATAGGCTGTAGATCAACACAAATGAAAAATACCTAGTCCCTTGGCTCAAAGTGAACATAGTCTTGATAGGGGAAAACCAAAATGTAAACAAATACATTTCATTCTGTCTCTTTAGTATTTATAATAGAAGTGTGACCTAGGTTCAAATTGAGCAAAAGGGTGGGAGCAAAAGTTAACTTTACCAGAGGCCTGAGGGAAGACCTTCTTTTACATACAGACCATCTCACTTTCAATGTCATTACTTCTTAGCATTAAAGCAGTGTCTTATAAAAACATATTTCTAATAGACATATGCCAGAGGAAAGAATTTTACAGAAACATCTTAAAATTTCATGGTTACTAAATATCCAAGAACTACGCAACATTTCCCAGCTGCCCTTGTAGCTAGTCGGGGTTATATGAATAGTTCTGGTCAAAGTGGGTGATGTGATTGATGCTCCTGTATTGCTTTCCAGCTTTGTGTCCTTTCTGTAACTATGAAGCCACAGATTGAAATTGCCGCATTAACACCTGGAGAAAACCTAAATCTTTAATCATTCTATACGGACGAGAACTACCTTATAGAATCTCAAAACATTTATTGGACTTTAGGTAATCAAGAAACTAAGTTTTGACGTGCTAAGTCACTGAGCTTTGGTGGGATGTCACCACAGTAAAACATAATCTAATCTGACTAATGCAGAGATGGTAGAGTTCATATTATTTTTTCCTAAAGCATGCTTATATTGCTGACAGCTATAATACAATTCCTTTTGCCATATTTATGAATGATTATAAATCCTTTCCTCCTTAGTGTGCAATAACAAAAGGCTTTGTGAAACGCAGTGCAAGGCTGATGTGACTATCAAATGAACATTACCCCAGCCTTTAAAAGTTTAGTACCATAAAGAATGTAAACTGCAGCCCATTGCTTACGTTTTGCTCCCTCCATACGACCAAATGAATTATGTCATGTCTCTTTGATGCCATCTCAAATACTTACTAGGGACTTTTTTCCAGAAATTCCAGAATTATCATTGCAAAACAGTTGGAAAAAGTCATGTTTCTGTTGTTTACTTTAATTTACCTTACAAATATCCTATCTCATCAATCCTAAAAGCGACTTTTTCACATTTTAACATCTGTGAAATTGATATGCATATTCCAATCAGTATGTCTTACAGTTACACTCTTTCTTTGTAACATATAAGATAATGTGCTTAAAAATCAATCGTGATTTATATTGCCATAGTTTTTATACATAGGACTATTATTGAGAATTAATTTAATAATTAATATGAAAATGTTTCAATGAAAACAACCAGGTCAAAAGCACATTAAAGAATAAATTTAATTCCCCAAGGGATCCCTACACAATTATTAAAAGGCAACACCAAATGAAGGTAACAAGACCTGGAGATAATGCAAAGTTTCATATTAACCAGTTGAGAAAGTTCAATCATGATTCCAACTCCTTTAACATTTTTGTAGCTGCATTTTTTCCCCAAAACCCCAATGTGATTCTGTGGGCCATTTTCCGATTTGACTTATTTATAGATTTAAAAAAATCATAGATTACCCTGCATTCCATATACCTGTGCATCTATACATTGAATATTTCTATTTGAAGTATACTTTTATAATTTCTATAGTAGATAACTATAAAATAAAAATATGTGACAACTAGGATATATTAATACATAACTATTAGACCGTCTATTTCAAACATTAAATTAGCAAAACCATTGTTACTGAAATAAAATATAACAAAAAGAGTGAGCAACATTATGTAAAAATGAAATAAAACAAATAGGCATTGAAAATAAATCATACTGAAGTAAAATAAAGATCGAAATAAATCATCTTTATGCTCTAACACTAAAGCTGAACATTTCAAACTAAACTAATGGTTTTTGATATCAGTTCATTAGATGCTAGATTCTAATCTAATCTTCTCTGCTTCTGCTGTTTGGGCAATTTTACATGGCAAGTAGGTTTACCGAAAATAAACACACTGACCTTATTTCTGCATTAAATCACTCTGTTATAGAACTATTTCAGATGTAGTTTTATCATGTAACTCTTTGAATACCACCAAAGTAGACTAACCAAATTCATGGATTGATGTATTTTTTCAAAGACAATAGTACATACACCTCAGGATAGATGCTAGGAAATTTAATATTTTAATCATGATTTGCCATCATTACAATCTAAAATAATAATTGTAGTAAAGCTTATAAAAGTTATTTTCCTTTCCCCATTCATCTCCTTCTTGTTACATAAAAAAAAAACTTGATAACTACTACCTTGCTCCCTATATATTATCCATCTACTGAGAAAGCTGTCATAGCATAAATAGAAGGAACACTGTACTAAGCTTCAGGATATCCAGGTTCTGATTCTGGCTCTATCCCAGTACGAGGTGTGGATGTTGACCAAATAGCATATTCATTTTACAAATGAGAAGCCTGTTTTGGAAGCTAATAGCACTTACAACCTATATATATCTTAATCATGGAATGTCTTATGCCTAGATGCTAGTCAAATGTTAAAGAACTTCTGTGCCGAGAACTATAAATAACAAAGGATAGAATTGAATGGGTTAGGATTGTGAAAAATATATCAACGGTATGTGAAACTGCACTGAACTACATCAGGAAACATCTTGTAGAAGTGACCTTTATTCATCATGCACAGAGGGTTACAGAAAATCCAGAAAGCTTATTTCGCCTAATCCTAAAGAAATATATGGGGATTCCTTTTTGTCCTTCTCATATGTCAGATCTTAAGATCCAATGATGCTGTGAGGTTTTATTTGTAAAACTAGTAAAATGTATATATGTGAGAAATAGAATGAGAAATCCAGCTTTTCCTCTAATGAAATAGCATTTAAATTGAAAGATTTGGTCTAAAAGACTCAAATCGTCTTTTATTTTCTAATATTCCCATACAATTTTTTAGGTAACAGGAAAAGACACAATAACTCCATTCCTTGCGTGATATGCCACTTGATTTATGGACCTTTCATGATTGCACACTGGTTTGCCTTTCCAGCTTATCTTTTGCCCTTCATTCTCAGGCTATAATCTAGCCATACTCGACTATGTAAAATTCCTGAACATAGCCTAATGTCAATTTCATCTGGGTTTATGCAAATGTACTTCCCTCCAGCTGGAAGGCTGTCTTCTTCCTCATCACCTAGGTAAATCCTACTGTACTTCTGGTCTCAGCTTGCAGGTCTTCAGGAAGTTTTTCCTGACTCTCCCATAGTGCTTTGTACTTGTCCTCCCACAGTCCGTATCAATTTCTGTTGAGGTTGCCAGATTTCACATTCTAATGAAATCTGTTGCCTTCTTCTTTTTAACCTTCAGGAACCCTGTGTCTTCTTATCTACATTGTGTGCCTTGATCATAGTATAGTCACTTTTTTGTGCAGAGTAAGACCTGGATAAATACAATTAAATAAATGTGTAAATGAATATTCTTCATGTGTTAGAAGGTACTGTTGATTTGCAATGACCCTCAATAGGTTGATACAGTGCTTTGACAGATGGATCTAGGATGCTTGAGACAGGATCTTTTCCCCATATTTCCACATTCTAATGCATAAAGCAGACTTGTGAAAGTGCAGGTGAACTGTAATAGCACTATGAGTGACATGAATGGTGCTGTGATAGATAATAATTAAGCAGAGAAGGTAGTCAGAGGAGGACTCTCTAGGGAGGTGGAATTTAATCAGAGAAATAAAAATGAAAAGTAAATATCATGCAGAGAGTCAATGGGAGGGGATAGGGCAAATATAAATGCCCCAAGATGACAAAGAAAACCAAATCATGCAAATGTCATACTCTGCAGACTCAGCTGTTGAATAATACTTTAAATTACTTTTCAAAGAATAAAAACATATAAAACATAAGCACATTGACTATTATTTCCAAAATGGAGATTAGATGAATATAACCTTTTTACAGAATGGGTGCATATATCCCAGAATATAACATTTCATTTTTAGAATTATTTGGCTGTTTAAATAATAATTTCCAAGGTTAAAATAACTACTTTTCACAAGTAATTTTCACAAGCAATAACTCCACCTACACGAGTCCTGCATTTGTGATAAAAATTTTCAGAGATAAGAAGAATACATATGCTTCAGTTAAGCAAGGCCAAACTTTCTGAATTCAAGGATGTTGGGCAAGTCTTTCTTTTACTCTCATGAAAATGCAATTTGTAGACTCCCTGCTAGGGAGATAAATGTAACTATATTAAAAGCATAGAGAATGATAAGAATAAAAAACTTCAAAGTTGATACTTTTAGATTTTCATCATAGTAGTTGTTAACACACTAACAAGATGATAAGTCCTAAGAAGAAAAAGCCAAGCCAGTTTTAAAATAAATCCAGTTATGTTGCAAAGTGATAATAAATGTGGTTTTTCACAAATATAGGTATTATTTCATGGCATGGACTGGTGAAAATTGGTGATAGGGAATGGTTTCGATAGGGGCCAAGGAAACAATAAGTGAGTAGGAGAAAGAATGGTGTTTATACTTGAGGACTTCAGAAGAATTTCTGATCAGGCAAGATGGCATATGGATCTTCTGTAGACAAATTGGACAGCACACATGATTTAGGCAGTTACTATGACTCTGTTGGACATATTTGGAAATGGGAAGCAAATGATATGTTAGAAGGGCAATGTATTTTATTAAATTTCTTTTCAATATGCATCTTTTAAAAGGCTCACATACTGTTCAAAATAAGGGCATGCACAAAATTTGCCACAAAATTTGACATTTATACCTAAAATAAGAATAAATACTAAGTTCTTAACATTTTCTTGTCACTTGCTCTTTATACATCTCAGTGTTAGATTTGCTCCTATTTTCTTGATGTTCCATACTCTTACCCAGCACTGAGAAGCAGATCATTGTAAACTTGGCTGAAATTGGCTGCTAAGGCCAAAGTTATTACCATTACAGAGACTGACATTTTGACTGATAGCCTAATATGATTAATAATTTTACTATTGTTACTGAACGCATTCATGTACTTAGTTGTAATCCTAAAGCATGTACTGTTTTTAATTCTTGTTTCACTGGGAAACCAGGCAATGATCAATGTATAAAACTGTTGTTTTTGTGTAATCCATTAAAAATGCAGTCCTGTTATTAATATATTTTTGCATGATTGGTGTCCTATGATAGGCTTATTATAATTCTTCAGACAATATTAAATTCTACAAAACACCTTTGGTTACTAAAATAATAATGAAAATACTTTTTTCAAGAGCTGTCAGATTTATTTTTTGGTTTTTAATATATTATTAAGGAAACAATATTAAATTGCTGTATAAAAACCTACCCTGCTGATCTTTAGAAATAATCTTGAGAAATAAAACTTTTTCATATAAATTACGATGTATTTAAATTATTGTGATTTATCATATATTTATCTTCTCAAAGTGTGTCAAACAGAATATTTAGGAGAAAAAATACATACACATATCAAAATATATAAAATATTTTCTCATATTATTTAATTTCTAATTACAATACCAGGATAAGAATTTTAAATGTGAAAATTAAACTGTAATGATAAAAGCTAAAACATTCCAAAGTAGAAATCTATAACCTAGAAAAGAATCTCACACCAGAAGACAACACCTACATATCCAGACAATTTAATTTACATAAACTGTTCCAGACTCTAAGAAAACTTTCTAAAGTTAGAAGTCAAAGTACTGGAGTTAACATGTTGGATAGCAGACATCAATAGTAAGGAGGCTCACACCTGTAGTCCTAGCACTTTGGGAGGCCGAGGCAGGAAGATCCCTTGAGCCCCGGAGTCCGAGACCATCCTGAGCAACATACCAAAACCCTGTCTCTACAAAAAATAGAAAACTTAGCTGGGCACGGTGGCACACTCCTGTTGTCCCAGTGACTTGGTAGGCTGAGGAAGGAGAATCACTTGAGTTAAGGAGTTTGAGGTTGCAGTGAGCTATGATGATGTCACTGTACTCTACCCTGGGCAATAGAGTGAGACCCTGTCTCAAAAAAAAAAAAGAAAGAATAAAATAAAATAAATGATTGAATTGAATTGACTACAACTAACAATAATGTGAACTTCCTTTTCTGAGCAGATTAAAATATTAGAAAAAAATCAATGAAATTAACAAACCACTACATTTAAATAATAATTATAGAATGCACTCTACATATTATTGCCTGGAAAACCAGATGTACTGTATTTAAATCTCTAGAGAAGCATCACTGATTTGTTTTTGGAAGGACTAAATCCTTTTTTAATGACTTGATTGAGGTATAATTAATATAAAAAACTGCACATATTTAATGTATACAATTTGATGAGTTTGGACATATGCATATACCTGTGAAGACATCATTACAATCAAGGCAATACCCATATCCATTACCTTTAAAAGTTTCCTGACGATCCTTTGTTTTTATTTGTTTTGTTTTGTTTTTATGGCAAGAATACTTAATATGAGATCTACCGTCTTAAAAATTTTAGGTGTACAATGAAGTGTTGTTAAACGTAGGCACTATGTTGATCTGTAAAAATTATTCATCTTGCATAACTGAAACTTTAAACACATTGAGCAACTTCCCATTTTCCTCTATCCCTAGTTCTTGGCAACCACCATTCCACCCTCTGCTTCTATTTTATAATAGATACCTCATACAAGTAGAAACATGCAGGGTTTGCCCTTATGATTGGCTTATTTCACTTAGCATAATGTCCTCTAGGTTCAGCTGTGTTGTTGTATATGGCAGAATTCCTATTGTATGATTATGCCACCTTTTGTTTATTCATTCATCCGCTGATGGACAAAGGAGTTGTTTCCACATATTGGTTGTTGTGAATGATGTTGCAATGAACATGGGAGTGCAGATATCTCTCCAAAATTCTGATTTCAATTGTTTTAGATGTATACTTAAAAATGGGTTTGATGGTTCATATGGTAGTTCTATTTTCAATTTTGGGGGTAACCTCCAAATTGTTTTCCATAGCAGTTGCATCATTTTACACTCCTACCAACAGTGTACAAGTGTTGCATTTTCTCCACAGCTTCACCAACCCTTGCTACCTTTGTTTTTCTGATCATGGCCATCCTAGAGGGAGTGAAGTGATATGACTTTGTGGTTTTCATTTGCATTTTTCTGATATTTAGTGATGTTACGCACCTTTTTATATACAATGGTTGCCCGTTCTATATCTTCCTTGGATAAATGTCTAGTAAAGTCATTTGCCCATTTTTAAAATCAGATTATTAGGGTTTTTTATATTATTATTATTATTTTGCTATTGAGTTGTAGGAACTTATATATTTTGGATATTAACCCCTTATGAAATACATGGTTTACAAATACTCTCTTCCATTTCACGGGTTGCCTTTTCATTCTGTTGATTGTTTCCCTTGCTGTGTAGAAGCTTTTTAGTTTGACATGGTCTCACTTGCTTATTTTTGTTTTTGCTGCGTGTGCTTTTGGTGTCATATCTAAGAAATCATTTCAAAAACCAATGCCAAGAAGCTTTTCCTCTATATTTTCTTTGGCAGTTTTACAGTTTCTAGTTTTATGTCTAAGTCTTTAATCCAGTTTGACCTTATTTTTGTGTGTGGTGTTCAGATAGAGTCCAATTTCATTCTTTTGCATGAGGGCAACCAGTTTTCCCAATACTATTTATTGAAGAGACTGTCCTTTCCCCAATGTACATTATTGACACTCTTGTCAAAGATCAATTGACCATATATATGTGGCTTTAATTCTAGGATCTCTATTTTATTCCATTGTTATATATGTCTATCTTTATGCCAGTACCAGCCTGTTTTAATTCCTGTACATTGTAATATATTTCAAAAACAGAAAATGCAATTCCTCCAACTCCGTTCATTCTAAAGATTGTTTTAGCTATTTTGGTTTTATTATGGTCCCACACGAATTTCAGGATTTTTAATTTTCTTTCTGTAAAAAAAAAAATGCCATCTATAGATCATTTTGGCCAGTATGTACATTTTAACAGTATTAAGTCTTCTGATCCATGAACATGAGATGTCTTTCCCTTTATTTGTGTCTTTCATTTCTTTCACTGATTTTTTCTTTTCTTTTTTTTTTTTTAGTTTTCAGTATAGAAGTCGTTCGTTTCCTTTGTTTCCAAGTTTATTTCTAAGTATTTTAATCTTTTTGATGCTGTTGTAAATGAGATTGTTTTCTTAATTTCTTTCTTGGATAGTTTATTGTTAGTGAATAGAAACATATCTGATTTTTGTATGTTGATTTTTTAAAATTTTATTTTATTTTATTTTTGACATGTAATAATTGTACATATATATGGGGCACATAGTGATATCTCCATACATGTTACAATATGTAATGATCAAAGAAGGGTAATTAGCATATCCATCATCTCAATCATTTATCATTTCTTTGAGTTGGGAACATTCAAAATCTTCTCTTCTAGCTATTTGAAAATATACAATAAATTGTTAACTATCATCATCTAACAGTGCTACAGAACACTGAATTTATTCCTCCTATTTAGCTGTAATATTGTATCCATTAACAAACCTCTTCCTATCCATCTCTCTTCCTATCTTCCCCTCCTGTATACACTTTCTAGCCTCTAATAACCACAATTCTACTCAATACTTTTATAAGTTCAATTTTTTTAGCTCCCACATATAAGTAAGAACATGTGATATTTATCTTTCTGTGCCAGGCTCATATCACTTAACACAAGGTCCTCCAGGTTTATCCACGTTGTGATGAATGACAGGATTCCATCCTTTGTTATGGAAGAATAGTATTCCATTGTGTATATATGCTACATTTTAAAAAATCTATTCATCAGTTGATGGACACTTAAGTTGATTCCATATCTTGGCTTTTGTGAATACTGCTGCAATGAACATGGGGGTGCAGGTATTATTCAACATACTGATTTCCTTTTCTTTGGAAAAATACCCAGTAGTGTGATTGCTGGATCATATCTTAGTTCTATTTTAAGCTTTTTGAGGAACCTCCATACTGTTTTCTATAATGGAAGTACTAATTAACTTTCCCATCAGCCATGTATGAGAGTTCCCTTTTCTTTGCATCCTTGCCAACATTTGCTATTTTTGTTCTTTTTGACAAAGGCCATTCTAACTGCAGTGAGATGATATGCCACTGTTGTTTTAATTTGCATTTTCCTGATGATTATTGATGTTTAGCATTTTTTCATACATTTTTTGGCCATTTGTATGTCTTCTTTTAAGAAATGTCTATGCACATCCTTTGCCCATTTTTAAATCAGATTAATTTTTTTTGTTTGTTTTTTGTTTTTGCTTTTTTCTGTTGAGTTCCTAGTATATTCTGGATATTAAAATCCCTTGTTGGAGGAATAGTTTGCAAATAGTTTCGTTCATTTTGCAGGCTGCCTCTTTACTCTTGATTGTTTCCTTTGCTGTGTTCTTTAGTTTGATACAATCCCATTTGTCTATTCTTGCTTATGTTCCCTGTGCTTTTGAAGTCTTACCCATAGAATATTTGCCAAGACCAATGTTCTGAAGCATTTCCTACACTCATTCTTCTAGTTGTTTAGACTTTCAGGTCTTCCATTCAAGTCTTTAATCCATTTGAATGGATTTTTGTGTATGGTAAGTGACAAAGATTTATTTTTATTCTTCTGCATATGGATATCCAGTTTTCTCAGCACCATATACTGAAAAAGCTATCCTTTCCCCAATGTATATTCTCGACACCTTTCTTGAAAATCAGCTTGCTGTAAATTATGCATGGGTTAATTTCTGGGTTCTCTATTCTGTTCCACTAGTCTGTGTGTCTGTTCTTGTGCCAGTACCATGCTGATTTTATGGCTATAGCTTTGCAGTATATTTTGAAGTCAGGTAGTGTGAAGCCTCCAGCCTTGTTCGTTTTGCTCAGGATTGCTTTGGCTTTTGGCTTTTGTGGTTCCATACAAACTTAGGATTGCTTTTTCTATTTATTTGAAAAATGTCATTGGTATTTTGATAGAGAGTGTGTTGAATCTGTACATTGCTTTGAGTAGTATGATCATTCTGACAATGTTAATTTTTTCAATTCATGATGCATGCTGATTTTGTATTCTGCAACTTTTTGAATTTATTTACCAGTTTAAGAGGTTTTTTCATGAAGTCTTTAGGAATTTCTATATATAATGTCACATCATATTCAAACCTAACTTTATACCTCAAGGAACTAGAGAAAGAAAAACTAACTAAGCCCAAAGTTAGTAGAAGCAAGGAAATAATAAAGATTAGAGCAGAGTAAATTAAACAGAGAGTAGAAAAACAATTGAAATTTAGAGTTTGTTTTGGAAAAGATAAACAAAATTGGCAAATATTTAGCTAGACTAAGAAAAAGAAGAGAAAAGACTCAAATAAATTAAATCAGAAATGAAAGAGTAGATATTACATCTGATACCACAGAAATAAAACATTATAAGCAACTGCTATGAACAACTATACACCAACAAATTGAATGACCTAGAAGAGATGGATACATTCATTGAAACATACAATCTACCATGACTGACTCATGAATGAACAGAAAACCTAAATAGATCAATTTGGTTTAATAGCAATAGCAATTAAGGAGGTTTAATCAGTAAGCAAAAACCTTCTAACACTGGAAAGCCCAGACCAGATGGCTTCACTGCTGTATTCTATGAAACATCTAAAAAAGAATGAATGCCAATTCTTCTCAAATTCTTCCAAAAAATTGAAGAGGAGGGAACACTTCCAAACTTATTTTATGAGGGCAACATTACCCTGATACCAAAGGCAAAGACACTCAAAGAAAAGAAAACTACAAGCCAACATCCCTGATAAACACAGATGCACAAATCTTCAACAAAATACTAGCAAACCAAATTTAACAGCACATTAACAGGATCATCCACCATAACCAAGTGGGATTTATCCCTGAAAGCAAGGACCATTCAACATACAAAAATCAATTAATGTGATACACCACATTAACAGAATGAATGATAAAAATCATATGACCATCTCAGTCGATGCAGAAAAAGTATCTGACAAAATTTAACACTATTTCATAATAAGAATTTTCTCATCAAACAAGGTATAGAGGGAAATTACCTCAAGATTATAAAGGCCATTTATGGCAAGCCCACAACTAACATCACACTCAACAGTGAAAAGCTAAAATCTTTTTGTCTATGATCAAGACCATGACAAGAATGCCCCCTCTTGCCACTTCTATTCAATGTAGTACTGGACATCCAAGCCAAAGCAATTAGGCAAAAAAAAAGAGAAAAAGAATACAAATTGGAAAGGAAGAAGTAAAATTATCTTTAGAAGGATTAAATCTTTGAAAATAAATATTTAAAAGTAACTTTTATATCTTATATATCAATAGTGAATAGTTACAATGAAAATTTGGATTTTATTTTATTAATATTATGGTTTTCCAAGCATTTGGACCACTTTTAATTTTTTTTTTTTTAGCGAGATGAGTATACTCTGAAGATTTTTATTCTTAAGAGTAGAGTGATTTGCGGTATTCCCTCTTCGTCTGGAAGTCAAGGAGACCAGGCTTGCACCTCTCCTTCTCACTTGTATAATCAGATTTTAGGCAATGGAATTGAGTTTACTGAACTGCTATAGTTTGAAGGTTTGTCCCCACAAACCTCATGTTGAAATTTGACCTCCAGTGTTGGAGGTGGGACCCAAAAGAAGGTATCTGAGTCAGGGAGGCATATCCATTATGTACTAATTAATGCCCTCCCTGGGAAAGGTGGGGGGCAGTTGAATGAGTTCTCACTCTTATAAGTTTCCACAAGAGCTTGTTGTGAAAAAGAGACTGGCATCTCCCTCCCCTCCCTCTTGCTTCCTGTCTCACCATGTAATCTCTGCACACACAAGCTCCCCTGCACCTTTCACCCTGAGTGGAAGCATCCTGAGGCCCTCACCAGACACCCAATCTTTAACCTTCCAGCTAACAGAAGCAGGAGGTAAAAAACCCTCTTTTCCTTATAAAATTACCCAGCCTCAGGTATTTCTTTATGGCAACATTAAATGTGCTAAGAAACCTACCTAGCAATCTTTCACAGAATCCTGACTTTTCAGCCAACAACACAAGGGCTGGTGTAAGGTTGGAAACAAACCTTTGTAGTGGGGCACCAGGAATACAGGTTTTGGAATTCAAAGCAGACTATCCTCACTTTGAGATCCTGTATTTTCTGTATCCTCTTGTCCTCAGAAACTTCAGTGCTTTTTGTCTTTTCCCAGACTTGGTTACCTGGTGTTCCATCTATGTAAACATCTCAATAGATTTCCAATTTCTTGATGAAGTAACTGAAATATGGTTACTATTTTTTGAAATCATCCATTCATTCAGTTATTCAACAAAAATTGATTGAACACCTATTAGGTATCAGCATCACCTTAGGTGGTTGCAATATGTCAATGAAAAATCAAATACTCTCACCTTTGTAGAACTTATATTCTAAAAGAGAGAAATAAACCATAAGCAACAAAAATAGTAAAAATTTACCATATGTCAGAAGTTGATTAAAGACTAAGAAAAAATTAAACAGGGTAAAGAAGATTTGGAGGGCTACACAAGCAGGATCAGGGAGAAGTGTGAAGTTCTTTGCTTCTTTATTGATGTACCCACAGAGCTCACTGTGATCCCAACATCCTGAGACATCAAAGTACTTAGTATTTTTTGGAAGCCTGAACTCTTCATCGTAATAAAAATAGATGTTCAGTGTAAAGTTGAGCAGGAAAAGTATGTTACAAAATAATAATTAAATGTTACCTTATTATATAAATTATATCTACAAAAGGGAATTGAAAAAAGTGACTCTGATCTAAGGGTGACTTTCAAGTGGTAAAGATGTGAGGTATTTACTTAATTTTTAACTTCTTTGATTTTATCAGATTTTTTGCATTTATTAAATATATGTATAACTTTATAATCAGAAAATAAATTAATAAAGTTTAACTCCCAGGTAGAATGACAGGAGGCTGACAATTCTTTTATACTCTAACAAAACTTCCAAACAGAGTTTCAAGAAGTCACTGAGAAATGCAAAAATTTCTTACAATATAGATCAAAGATGTCAATGAACTGTATATAAAAGATTAAGAAATTTCAACTAACAAACACTCATGGGAATTGAATACATAAATTTTCATGATCTATGTAAGCATCAACTTTGAATTAGAATGATAAAAATACAATACTTTTGTATTGAAGTGAACAATTATATACAGGCACTATTCTGAATACCTGCATATAATTTTTTATTTGCATGTCATTTTTTTCTTGAAAAGGTTAGCTCCATAGTACTGGTGAATTAACTTGTGGGCCTGTGATTTGGAGAAAGGCCTTATTTTCATCAAAACCTCATGCCAAGTATCTAATCATAGTTTATAGTCATGGGAGTTGGATACAGAAATAAACAAACAAACTCAATCCAGTGCTGTCCCATTACTTGGAAAAGGTTATTCAGTGATCAGATTGTTGTATCCCCAATCCCTATTTCAACTTTCTCAGTTCAAATAATTGAGTGTGTGTGTGTGCGTTCCTACCTAGATTCTGATATGCAACAGAATGTGTTTGGGGGTTGAACTCTGAGATATTGGTCTCTTTTAATTTGTAGGTTGTAAAGAATTTCATTGCCTGCCTGAAAGAAGTAGAATCAAATTATAGGATAATGTAAATAGCTTTGCCTACTCATGAAATTGAACACACAAACACACACACACAGAGACAAAATTTTTCTACATTAATAGAAAAAAAATGAGACAAAGTCTTTCAATTGTGTTTAACCAATAAATAGAAGAGCAAAATCTTTGGTTAACATATAGCTATGTCAAGTCAATATCAAAAATTCTCATTAGATTTAAAAATATATATGTATATATGAGAAATACAAACAAATACACACATAATTAGGCTAGATTCAGCCACTTTTACTCATAGGAAACTATAATGTAGTGGCTCAAAAGGAGAAGGAAGTCTCTTTCTCTCTCATCATACAGTGTGAATGAGTGCATTATTCAAAAACATGACATTTAAGTCCATTACTCAAGATCTGTATCATTGAACATCCTGTTGGAAGTAATCAAAGGCCAGCACAAACACACCTAAGTTAGGTGTATTAATTTCTTTCAGCTAAGGGAAAAGTCCCTCGTGAGAGACTTGTAACCTCTTGGAAGTGGGTATCTCAGTAAGCTTTTTTCAGGAGTCAGAAGGAATGAAGTTGGTCTAGGAATGTCTTTAATCGTAGGAAAGAATTGCTAGTCTTGCACTAGCTTAGTGGTCTTTTAACATAATGATTATATTACCACAGCAAGAGAGCAAAAGTAAAATATCTACATCATTGCTGATGTGTGCTGAATATAAATTATTATATTTTTATTATGTGTAATAAATACTATTCAGTCTCTTCTAAATATTACATGTTTAAATTTATGCTAAGAAAATGGTAAATTGTATTCCATAGAACATAGAAATCTTAGAAAAAATATTAATTTAAAAGGAGCATAAGTGTTCTAAATATAAATTATAATTATTTTTGTAGGTTTTACCAATGAATTTTATAATATAATGTTAGATATTGATTAAAGTTACATATGTAATGTAGTTAGCTATTTCTTCTGCAAATATAAGAAATATTGTTACGCTTTTGTATTTCTATGAAGAAAGACACTGCCCTGAATCATAAATGTTTTATTTATCATACACTTCCAATACTATTTTTATAAGGCAAGGAGGATATCAGATAAAGAAGGTCTTGACAACCACGTAACCGTAAGCTTTTGAACTAAGACCAAATAAATACTAGCTGACTCTTCGCCCTTGGATATACTCAAATTACTGGAGATCTAGTCATTTGGGGTCCCTTTGTTCCATATGTGGGGAAAACTTCTATGCTATTTTTTTGAAGAAAAATATTTTGAAAGTTATTTAAAAATTGAAAAAAGATATATTACTCATGTTCCTATACTGTATATCCTACATTGATAAATGCATTTTGTATAAAACTATATGATAAAATAGATATATAATGATGTATTTATTTAATGTGATTATTTTATAAGAACAGTAAAATAATGAAGTGTTCAAAGTATAAGTATTTGTGTATATTAATTTTATGCTTTGTAAATATTTTCTTCTAAGTGTTAAAGATTTTAACACAGAGTTTGAAAGTACTGACAGAAATTATCGATCATGACTTTGAAAAAGAAAGGACAATATAGGAAATGACTAGTCACTTTTCCTCAATGAGTGGATTTTTTTTTTTGGTCAGATTATTATTTTTATGATAATAGAGCAATAAGCTCCTGGATAAGAAGAGAGTGCTTTTTACAAAAACTTTAAGCTATTGGTTGGCAAGATAAACTCTACTGTTCAAAAAGACCTTAAGGTGAAATATGAGGAGAACAAAAAAAAAATGCTGAGATGAAACAGTTTTGTAAATTACAAAACTGTTCTTCTATGTTAACATAGAAGAAAGAAAAATAATGTCTATAACAGGATAGTTCTTACAAGGAAGTATGAGAATCCGTAAAAATTCTTTTAGCATATACACAAACAAAAGTGAAACATAAACATGCAAAATACTTGCAATATGAAATGAATTTACACGGTTTACCCAATATACATACAAATATAAAATTTCTTCAAAAATGTACAGGATGGATTTAATAGATGTAATACAGCATTAGATAAATGCCCATTCAAAATTTATCTTTAAAATCATCTAGATAAGTATAGAAATTATTCTCATTATAAAAGCTACTATTAATTAATTTTATCTTAATTTCAAATTAGTTTTTAAAATAAATATAAATGGAGTAATGTTATTTGTTCAAAGATGCAAGCTCTTCTATGGAAATCTATGTGCTAATGATATAAGCATTCTTAGTATGTCAACTAATCAGATAAGTGATGGTGTTATTGTCTAAGACCATTAAAAAATAGTGCCAAGAAAAGAAATAGCTATAATAAAAAATATTCAGCTAAATGGCTATACTATTATAAAGTAACAAGAAAAAATTTGTTTGAATTTTCTTCTTGACTTCTTTTTAGAAGTTAAATGGTGTTCAAGTGGGAGAAAGCAATACCTCCCCCTCCTCTGGGGGTAAGGGATAAAGGGAATAGTGACATATGTGAGTTTTGCAGGTTATCGTAATGACTGCAAGGGGGAATGGAATTTCAAGCCCAGAGGCCAAGAAAGCAAACCTATTTTCTAGGACCCAGGAAAGTTCCTCAAGTGAAGATGAATCACCTAACCAAAATGCCAATAGTATCCTTGTCGATAACAAGTAAAAGCAGCAAACAGAACTGCTAACTCTGTACTCAATTTGGATCACTGAGAAAGTGTTGATTAAGTGAAAAGTATCTTATATTTTTAAAGTCAATTATAATCATAAAATAAGATATAATACCCTAAATTTCTGAAAATCCACTATAATGCAGAATTATTAAGTAGAGGAAGAACATCTTGTCCATCTTTCTATACCTAACTCCATGTATTTTTAAAAAAAATTATCAATGAAATGTAAGTTTTAAATATTTCTCGATTGTGTAAAATACACATACCAGAAAATTTAATATTTTAAAGTGTACAATTTAGTGACACAATGAAGAATCTTGCTCCTGGCTAAAACCCTACCTGTGGATTTTCAGGCCCAACCATAGGAAAGTACAAAGGTTTACCTGGCAGGCCTCAAAGAGAAAAGCTGTCCTCCCCACACCACACTTGGTGCACACCCTGTGCACTGCTGTGTCTGAAGGCAGCTGCACTCAAGGACTCAGGCTCCCTTGGCCAGCCATGTACTTAGGCATAGCTGCATTTCCAGCCCAGGTGCCTTTATTCAGAGGCTTATTTATGGGGACCTTTGGCAGACGCCTTTCTCAGGTGCCTCTGCTAAGACCTCCTTATGGGGTGTGGGGGAAATTTCAAGACATTGTTTTATACTCTGACTCAGTACTCAGCACTTTACCATAACTCTTAGCCCTTCCTCCTCCTGCTTCCCTGGCCTCTGGTCCATAAAACTGCAGAAGAACTGTCTTGGCAGTGAAAAGACCCCCATGTCTGAGCTGATCCACCTAACCCTCTTACAGCACCATTACATGTGGAAAAATGAAACTGGCCCTTTCCCTAGGTTAGCTGCTTGCTTACGCGATCTTAGTAAAAAATTAACAGGCCTGGCTATTTCATTTTGGCTTGTATCAATCAACAACTCCCACACCTGGCACCACAAGTCTCTCCAGCTGAGCTCCTGATAGAACTTTCACAATATTGTGCAACCATCACACTCTCTAGTTGCAGAACATTTTCATTGCCCAAAAGAAACAAGACAATAGAATAAATATTCCTTATGGGGTAGACAAGTGGGAGGGGTGATCATCAGAAATTTCTAGCATTATATAACACAAATTTATTTTCAATTAGGTGGATTGGATTTTAAAAAGTTTTCATCAAGGGAACTTAAAATATTGAGAGCTAGGAATGGAAATGGATTAAGGTCTTAGACCTCAACTGTGTTCAAACATTTAGAGAAGTGTCTGTCATTTGGTTATGGTTTATCTACTCAAATTTGATATGGTTTATCAAATCCAAAGGGTAAAACAAGAAGTAATGATTAGAAATTTCACAGAAATTTAAATCAGCAAATTTGAAAATTTACAAAAAGATTCTATTTTGATCTTTTTAATAATGGAAAATGAACATTTTCTATCAGAATTGTATGAAACTTTTGAAACTTGATGGAAAGTTGAATTGGATGATACTTATTTTCATTTCCACTGGTAACTGTGGTTGAATTAATTTGCTTATCCAATAGAAAATTCTAGAAGTAAACATTGCAAACAATATCAGTGAGCTCAAAACTATTTTAGTATATTCCAAATTATTTTTATTTCAATATTTTCTGTCTGGATCCATTCATCTTTAACACAGTTTGTGTTCTGCCAGGAAATATAAACAGCAGATATGTCAAATAGGGGGAATTTAATAATAGGTCAGTTACACAGATGATATTGGAAATCTGAAATATTAAAAAAGTGGTGATGAAATAATTCAAAGAGTAATAACCACAGGAAGCAGCTGCTGTTGCTATAGTGGAGGAAATAATAAAGAAAGAAAGAGCATTACTAGAACAAAAGGGCTCCTATTTTGTTGACTTATATTATTGCAGCCTGCAGAATATGTGTGGTAATCAATTCTAAGGATGTTTTTTGAAAGAGGACAGAATGTATCATTGGATAGGGCCAAATTTGTTGATATAGCTGTACTTCTCAAAGACTCTGCATTTAATATGTTAAATCTGCTTTAATAATTTGTTTGCTTTGTTGACTGAAATCTGGGCTTAATGGTTGCCAACATTCAGTGAGGCTGTAATAGCAGAAATTCTCTAACATAATATAGAGGGAAAAAATCCAAAAGCTTAGGAAAATGGGAATATTGGAATGGATGTATTATATGCCATCTGCTTCCCCATTATATAGTATAAGAGGGCCAAGAGGACACCTCCTTCCCTTAGGCAGTGCTAATACATGACTAAATGGAAAGAGAGACATCATTCAAGTGCACCATAGCAGCAGTACTCTGTAGGATAAGGAAGATGGTAGAAATGCATGCATTGAGTTGGGCTTCCTTTTTACAGTGAAGATGAAGGATCCCAAAATGGCACAGGCTAAGGGAAACATTTAAATGTTAAGCCAGAAAGATGGGGAACATGTTCTACAATGGGCAGCAGAAAGTAAGAGATAACAGGAATGCTTTGGTTCCCATGGATTTTTGACAGATGCTAATTCATAACAGAATTTTAAGATTGAAGTAGATTGGCAGTCTATTAAAGTATTACTTGACATAAACTCTGGATTTGGTAGATAGAAACCTTACTTGAATCATCAACAATGGTTAGTCAAAGCCTCTGACTCAGTTTATTTGTTTGTTTTGCTTATTTGAAGAGGATGTCAGAGTCCCTTCAAAAATGTAAATTATAAATTTTCCTCCAACCTTTCTCCTAAAGAACTTTTAGATTTTTATATGTTTGCTGTGCACCATGGAAAGGGAAGAGTTGGTAGATTTCTAGATATTGACTCCGATTTGACACTAGAACCTGGAGACCAAAAATGGCATTATAGCCCATTGGTCAAATTGGGAGTTATGGAAGTCCATTCAAAAAGGTAGTTTTGATCCAAGTTTATCTCATAGCGTGTTCACTGTGATTACATAAATATCTTGTAGTCACGTACTCAGTTTCTAATAATATAGTTATATTCAGAAACTGGTAGAATACCCACCTTTGATTCTCTGACAGGTTAAGTGAGTTATTACGGCAAGAATAACCACAGGAAAGCCCCTGCAAATGTTTGTCCCTACTAGCATAGTAAACAGACAGCAAAACCACTTCCTTGTGGGAATAGCAGAGATCCCCATCACTGTCAAAGACTTCAAAGGTGCAGAGCTAGTGGTTCCTATCACAGCTTTAGTAAATTACTTCTCTGTCCATGCTATAGGTGAATAGATATTCAGGAATGATTGTGAGTTAATATAAAGTTAATCAGGAGAGACGTAAATTGCAGCTGCCTTTTCACCTCTGGTAAATTTAAGAAAGAAGTCAATATAGGCCCTGACACAAGACATTCAGTTATTGATTTAGCAGACAATTTTCCTATACCAGGAGTGTTATGTGATGAAATGTGTTCCCCCAAGATTCATATACTGAAGTCCTAACCACCAGTACCTCAGAATGTGACCTTATTTGGAAATGGGGTCATTGAAGATAACCCCATTAGTTAACTTGAGGTCATACAGGAGTAAGGTGGAACATAATTGGAATCCTTATAAAAAGGGGAAATTTAGACACACACATAGGGGAAATGCCATGTGAAGTTTGGAGTTATACTGCTACAAACCAAGGTCTACCTAGAAGCTAGGAAACAGGCCTGGAGCAGAGACTTTCCTAAGGGCTTTCAGAGGGAGCATGGCCCTGCTGACACCTTGATTTTAGACTTCCAGCCTCCAGAACTGTGATACAATAAATTTGTGTTATTTAAGCCACCCAGCTCATGGTACTTTGTTATGGCAGCTCTAGAAAATGAACACAAGAGGTCAGTGACTTTTTTTTTTTGTAAAGGGCCATTTAGTAAATATTTTAGGCTCTCCAGGGCATTTGGTCTCTAACACAAATACTTAGCTTTGTTGTTATAGCAAAAAGTCAGCTATAGATAGTATGTAAAAGAATGAGTATGGCAGATTTTGATAAAACTTAAAAGCAATCAGACAAATAAATAAGAAAGATAGTGGGCTGGATTCAGTCTGGTAGCTCTAGTTTACAGATCCTTATTTCAGACCAGTTTGCAAGCGACAGCAATATGTTCTTACCTTGCAGCAATAACCAGATATCTTCATGGTCTTGCCTTAGGGTTGTGCCAACCCTTCTGCTTTCTGCCACATTCTAGTCTGCCTAGATTTTGATCATGCTGACATCCCATACAACAATATGCTGGCCCACTATATTTCTGACATCACACTAATTGGATATAATGAGCAGAGGTTGCAACTACCTTAGATCCCTTAGTGTGCTAGAGAGTAAGGGATAAAATCTATTCCTTCTACCAAATACTTCAGTAGTCAGGGTCCATTTAAGATTGTGAAAACCATGCTCACTATTTAAACAGAAAGGATTTCAAACAGGAAATTAGTTATACATATAACAAAGTTGGAAGGTACAAAAGGTGATACTGGGATAATACAGATAGTCTAAATTTCAGGAAGCAGTTACCACTTCTAGGCTGAGGAAAATAAAAGGTGGGTTATCATTATGTAGAGATTTACCTGTCTTAGTCCATTTGGCCTCCTGTAACAAATACAATAAATGAGTAGCTTACATGGGATAGAAATTTATTTCTCACAGTTCTGAAGACTTGGAAGTCCAAGAGTTGGTGTCTTTTGAGGGCCCACTTCCTGGTTCACATAAGTTATCATGTTGCTGCATCCTCACATGGCAGAAGCACTGAGGCAGCTCTCTGGAGACTCTTTTGTAAGGGCACTAGTTGTATTCATGAGGGCAGAGCCCTCTAATCACCTCCAAAAGGCCCCATCTCCTCATACCATCACATTAGGGATTAGGTTTGGAACATACCACATAGCTAGTGAGCAGGTCGCTGGAAAGACCATAGCACTATTGGTGCTTCGACCTAATATCTGATACTCAGAGCTACAAAACAATGTGGTTGGCTGGTGTAAGTACCTTTGAGGAACATAATATGGCTAATGCTAGCAATGATAAAAGTAGCTGGAAGCTGTGCTCTGCTGCTGGTGTGATACTGACTTAGACTGGAGATTGGAAGATTCTTCTCTTCCTTCACCCTCAAATGTCTCCAATTGTCAAACTCATAGAGGAAGGCAACTGGCAATATACTGCAAACTCAGCCCCAGAATCACAGAGCAGAATCCATAGGAAAGGCCTCAAGGCTGATAAAAAATTGATAAATAACAAACAGTGCTCTATCAAATATTTTAATTCAATCCCAAATTCTTATGCATATGACAATTTGTGTGGAACTAGAGAAAATATAACTCTTGGTTATATTCTGATTATGCATAATCTCCATGGGACAGAGTAGAATTGTGAAGGAAAAGTACTAGATACGTTTCTGCAGCTGGAAAAAACATAATAAAATAGAGCAATGTTCAGTCTGGCTTTTAGCTGTAATGTTGCATTGTAGACAAGTAGGAAAACGTATTGCCAAATGCAAAGGCATGGTAACAGTTTCTGTACTTATCAGCCTGGAACAGGCATATTAAAGAGATTTTCTATTAAATATATCCTTATGGTTGAGAAAATACAAAAATAAATTTTGCTGAGTAACACTTAACTTACTGTTACCCCATATCAAAGTAACTAAAACAACCCAACTGATGTTCAGTAAAGAAAAAAGAATTTATCTATATTGAGAAAACTTTCCGCAAACTTACAGGTTCTACAAAATTACACACTGTTAGATGTTGTTCAGTATAATTAGAAAATAACATCCAAGAATTTTATTGTAAATAGAAAGTAACATTAACAGCAACAACAACAAAAATTAGAATAGATAACATACAATTTAAGAGACTGCTTTAGAGTGGTATGTAGAAATAAAAGAAAAAGACTTATTACCAACAGAAACATAATTATATGATATATAATTAACACAATTAAGAATTACCCTACTAGTAGAACGCCCAAAAGAAATAAACTTCGTGACGGTAGCATTATGGCAAGAACCCTATTTGCCTCTCTCTTCCTATTTTATGATCCAGACCCTTGATTATAAACATAAGGTGTTTTGTCAATTCATGCATCTATATTTTAAATTTGAGGTATGGTTTCTTCAACACAGGATATATGAAAACAATTATATATAAAGGTACTGAATTCATATTAATGAATGAGAACCATATACATTTTATTATAAACCTAATGAAATGATAAATATACAGTATACTGTACATTAGAACATATCTACATTTAGAGATACAATTTTTAATTTCTTAATTATATATAACCTGAAATTTCCTATTTCAGTTTGGATTAGAAATTAGTTTTACTTCTATTACTGACTCCTGTTTTTGTGCATCATGCAACATCTTCAGATATTTCCCGGTATCTCAGATTCTTATTTCAACATATCCTTCTTTATTGTGATGGAATTTTCTGTTCCTTTGGTCCTTATTATTATTTTGGAAAAGTGCTATGTATTTCCTTAGGCATGTGCCTAATGTTCCACTTTAATATATTGGTTCTATTTATGCATTTATGGGTTATGAGTGTAATTTTGTTGCATAGATATATTGTGTAGTGGTAAAGCCAGGGCTTTTAGAGTACCCATCACTTGAATATCATATATTGTACCTATTAAGCAATTTCTTATCATCCATTCTCTTCCTACACCCCCACCTTTCTGAATCTCTGATGTCTATCATCCCACACCTTGCTTCCATGTATACACATTATTTAGCTCTCACTTGTAGGTGAGAATATGTGCTACTTTGTCTGTGTCTGAGTTGTTTCACTTAAGATAATAGCCTCCAGTTGCATCCATGTTGGTACAAAGGACATGATTTCATTCTTTTTATGGCTGAATGGTATTCCATCATATATTTATACCACATTTTCTTTATCCAATCATCTGTTGGATATGGATCCAATCATACTTCAGGCTGATTCCATATCTTTGTTATTGTGAATCATGTTGTGATGAATATGCATTTGCTGGTATTTTTTTTTTTTACTTTTTTTAATATCAGAGTATTGTGAGGATGCAAATGTTTTTGGTTACATGGATCGCTTTTGAAATGCTTGAGTCAGGGTTAAAATTGTGCATGTCACCCAGACAGTGTTCATTGTACCTGTTAGGTAGGTTTTCACCCATCCCTTCTTCCCACTTCCCTCACACCTGATTTCCTTTGAGATTTACTTCCCTCTGTGCACATGTGTTAGTTCCAATTTAATAGTGAGTACATGTGGGGTTAGTTTTTCCATTCTTTAGATACTTCACTTAGGATAATGGTCTCAATTGCAGGTATCTTTTTGATATAATGATTTCTTTTCCTTTGGATAGATATCTTGTAGTGGGATTGCTGGATCAAATGGTAGTTCTATCTTTAGTTCTTTGAGAAATCTCCATACTGTTTTCCATAAAGGTTGTACTAATTTCATCAATGGCCATTTCTTTAAAAACCTTGTTTTCATTCAGGATAGTATGCAAAAAGTAAAAACCTTGTTTTCCTTCAGGATAGTATGCAAAATGCTGGTTGTTGGTTTTGCTTATGACGACTGCAATCTGCTTTTCCCCAGTATGGTCCTGCTGTCTTCTTGGTACTGTATGTCTGCTATCTCTGTAGTTGGAGGTGGGAAATATCTGGGAATATTTATTTTGGGAAGCCACATTATGATTAAAATAAGAACTGAACATCAATTTCACAGAGGACACAGATCAGTTGAATCCATGGAGAAAATGAAAGAGGGACACTCTGGACAACATTAAAGGACAAGGGAAAACTTGGAAAATATATTTATATAGATGAGAAAAATCTTAGTTATAAAAGGAATTCTATGAGCAATCAGGGCATAAGTTCCAAAATAGGATTTCTTTAGACTAAATTCAGTTCTTTGCAAGTGGCTACTTGAACATGACATACTTATTTAGAATGGAAAATTTTCACTTATGTGCCAAAATGAGTCAATATGTAGAAGTTAGAGTTTTGTTGCCCATGGTCAACATCTGCCCTGCAGGCACCTTTAAAGCAAATAGAGTATTAAAATATGAGCAAAACTTAAAATATTAAAATAAGTGACAACATAATATAGAATTCCACCACTTCATTTAGAATGTGTGGCTTCAGTTGATGGAGTAATTGACTAATAACCGCTTACCCAAATAAGAGTTATTTTTTTTCTCTTACAAAATGGTCCAGAGTTAATAATATTATTGCTGTTGGTTCAGCTACTCAGCAATATCAATTCTAATGGGCCCAAGATGAATACTGCAGCTTCAAATATCACATTCTCTTTAAGTAAGGAGCAGTAACAAAGAAAAGAGCTAGCCACACCTGTCATCTTTTATGAGGAGAGCAAAAGCATTGCCATAGTCCTAGAACTCACCTAGCCCTAGAACCCACCATAGCTGATTTACTCTCTTGGTTCATGACTTATTCACATGGACATCCCTAGCTGAAAGGAAGGCCAGAAATAATCATTAGGTTTAGCCACTTGCTGTCCCCCCACAATCATTCTTTTAATTGAAAGGAAAAAGAGAAGAATAGATTTGTGGTAGGTAGCATAAAATGTCAAACACACCCATATGCTGTTGAAAGATAAGAAGAACTGGAAACACAGGGCTCCCCTCCTACAGGGCATCAGTTGAATGTAGCTGGAAGCAAATTCTCTCCACCAGATGTCTCACTGACTCGATCACTTGTGAGTCTCACTTAGGAATTTGTGATTTTGGTCCCTATGGTAACCAAGGACTTGCCTACTTATCCTAGGGCATATAATGACTATATTTAATGAATGGCCTTTCTTTAGGTGAATAGTTTCTCCTTTTTTTTCCAGTCTCCCTTTGTACTTTGCTTAATTCCTTTGTTTTCCCCACTTTTTTTCTTTCTATTATCTTCTCTCTTCTATTTCTACCTTCTTTCTCTACTTTTTCTCTTCTCCAATTTTTGCTTCTTGATCCCTTTCATAACACAGTATCTTTTTTCTTAGTCCCCTGAATTACCGTTCCCCCAAATATTCTCTTTTCTCTTCCCCCTTCTCTCATAAAATATCCTGTGCTCCCAACATAAGTTTTTTTGTTTGTTTGTTTTCCTCACCTTCCATCACTCTCTCTTTCTGTTTACATGCCATATTTCATTGCTTTCCTCATTGCTTTTATAGCTTGTTGTTTGTTTTATTGTTTTTATGGCTGATTTGTTTTCTCCACCATTTTAAGGTCATAAGGCTTCAGTTTATCATAATTTTCTTTATTCAATTCTTGCTTTTACCTCTAGAAAAAATTTACATGTATAATGTAAGATTTTCAAATATTTAAACACATTATTTTACCAATAGAGGAATAAACAAATTTCCCATAATTGTGTAAAGATCCCATACATGTAAAACTGAACTTGAACACATCCTTAGGGGAAAAAAATATGATCTTATCAGTGTAGTGTTTCAGCATGGATATATAAAGTAATTTGCAACAAACACAGACTTTCTTATATCACTGAAAATGTCTTGGGCAAGTAAGCTGAGAACTAGAATGGCAAGATAAACAAAGACTCTAAGAGAACATAGGTGGATGGTGGAATGATGAATGCTGTATCTACACACTACAGGTGTTTGGTACTTGAGCAAGTGGTCAGAAAACAAATTGAACATTTATTCTTCCTGACAAAAGGATTAAGGAATGTGGCTGATTATACCTTTATAAATGAAGCTTTGAGTAAACTGCTGTCTTGATTGATTTCTTCGGTATTTGCTAACACTGCAACTGAACATTTTGCTGGGAATTACTTTGTTTGTGTTTGTTTCTTGGAGATGTGAATTAACTTTTAATTAATGGGATTAATAAAGACATTATAAAACAGCTGTGATAGGCTTAGTACTACACAACTGTACTGGATCTGACCAAATACGAACTATTTTGGAGACAATGCTGGTGTTTGCATAAGACTTTCTCAACATTAAAATGACAGATCTTAAGACAACATTTCATTAGAACCTGATGGTGAAAAGAATCTTAGAGTGGACTCTACTTCAGAGTCTACCACAATGCCATCCTATTATTTATTTGAAAGCAAAGAGCTAGATTTATTAATTCAGATTTATCCAAACTAGATTTCACCACCCATCAAGCATTTTTTGAGCACTTTCTACACACCAGATACTATAGCAATACAAAGTTGAATAAAAGAGAAGGTTAATATATTCGGAAGTACGGAAATGTAATATTTAAAGCAGTGATGAGGATTACGAAGGGGAGCAAACAGGATGCTCTGAGATGGCATCATGTGAGTGGTGGGAGCTACTTTTGGACATGTTGGTTACAGAAAGACACTCTGTAAAAGTACTACTTCAGGTGACACCTGAAGCGTGACAAAAGGCCAGTCATGTAAGGAATGGGCAGAAGAGCATTTCAGGCAGGGAATTCCAAACAGTTGAAATCATCTCAGGTTAACTTGGCTTTTTCAATAAACTGAAAGAATTACCAGCATAGTTGGAGCATATTGTGACCACAGGACTTTGGCAGGTAGACTAGTTAAAGGATTTGGATTTCGTCCTAAGTGCAGTGGGAAGAGAACCATTAATGTGGTTTTCAGCTCCTCAATTTGTGAGGAAATATATATGTGTTCTGAGCGTTTAACACTTATAAAATATTTTATTATAAAAAAATTTCAAATACACGTTAAAGAGAGAAGTATTATAAGCCCTCATACATCTGTCACTCAAATTACACTACTGACATTGCTGTAAGACAGTTTGTTCCTAGACATTTGATTGATTAATCGCCACACTCAATGGGCTATCACATACCATTTTTACATACCTCATTATTGGAAAGGAGTATATCTGTCTTTTGTCTAACACATACTTCTTGAGAGACTGTAATAAATGGTATACTCATTTTTTGTAGATGTAACCATATGATAAGGGGAGATTATTTTCCTGTTGCAACAAAAATAGCAAGTAAGACTCATGGTGAAAACAAAGGGGCTTTAAATAGCCCATATTCAAAAACAAAGACTTAAAATAATTGTGGGAAGACTCCCTTGCCAGGGCTTATTAAATTCTTCTGAACTAGTGAGTCTACTCACTCCTCCAGGCTTTATAAACAAAAGCCTGAGGCAAGAGGGAATCGACTATGAGCCATCAACATAGGATTTGAGTATTTCTTTCCACAGGCACCTTGCAAAGCAAATACAGGGTGGGGGTAGGAGAAGCCTCAACCAAACATTTTAGATACTGAGAAACCTGCTGGACCCTGAAGATTCCAGCAGTAAAAGGATTTGGAGTGACCACTTTCTACAGGTTATTAGAAGTACAAACAGGGTAGATGATCTTCAGCAAATTCCTCCCTACCACTACTGGACCCTTGAAGAACTTACACCTTTGCACCACCGGAGGGCCAGTATGTAGAGGGCACCCATAGCAGTTAGTTTGTATTAAACAGGGGAATATCGTCAACCAAGAGTAAATGATGATATTGCTTCAGAAGAATGCCTGCCTTTTTTCTTTTCTCTCTTTCCCACTCAACGTGGCTAAAGGCAAAAGATTTGGAGTTAACGTGAACAACAGGGAATATTTTAATATATGCAATTAGACAGAAATTTGTGGATCTTCTGGTGTGTCATTTTATCAGTCATGACCCAAAAAGAAAACTGATGTTACGCCCAACTTAGTATAATGCCAGGAGAATTCAATAAATGGGCAATTAACAAGGGTGTGTACAGTTTATACAAAAAGACACAAAGGATAGTGCAGTAGTAGGAGTTAACAACAGGAAGACTGTTGCTACTTCAAGACCAAAGCATTATAAAAGCTATCCATGTAACAAAAACATTTGTACCCCCTTAATATTTTGAAATAAAAAATAATTTTAAAAAAACTGAAAGAGGGAGTAGTTACTGGAACTCAAAGGAGAGTCATATGGTGAGGCCATAATAGAGGAGTTGTGACCTTCAGTCACAGGTGAGCTGAAAGATAAATACGCTCTGACCTTATTCTCCGGCTTTCTCCCGCTGCTCTCCTCGCTGGCATCCCATTAACCAGCCAGACTGGGAGCCAGAGGTGAAGAGATATCTCAATTTGGTCCATACAGGTCAGCTCCCTAAGGAAGAGATCAGTGTGGGGAAAGGGTGGAGAGTGCATTTGGAGAGACAAGAAGAACATTTCTGGTACATTATTAAAGCAAGGAACTGAAGGCTCAGCACAGCACAGTTGAAGTGACTGTAGAAAAAAGCATTGTGTTTTTAAACCACCAAGTTCAAACGATAAATTGAACTAACATCTAGACTTACCAGAATCATGGTTCCTGAAACTTTACTGCCAAGAGTTTAATATAATTATAGTTTCCAGAAATTCTTTCCCACTTTTAGATCAGATTAGGAAACAAGTAATTGGGTATTGTGAGGGTAAGGATAAAGGAATAATTTTGTCAAATAAAGAAGGAACCTAAATTTCTACGTGTAAGAGAAGCTTTGCTGCAGAGTTCTGAAAGAAATAGTCAGAGATATGTAATAGTAATAGAAATGAAATTGCCTTTGTCATCAAAGAGAACTGGGTTTGATTCTTGGCTCTGTTATTTAATAGCTGGACATCGTCATCGAGCCTCAATTTCTTCATTCATTAAATATCATTCTCCACCCACAGGTTTGCTTTGCAGATGAAATGAGACATAATAATAGTAGTATATTACCATTTTGACTGGCCTGTGGCTCACTTCTGATATTTATTTAAGGAAGTTAAATAATTTTTGTCAATGGGGGAGAAAAAGAAAGTTAGTGTATTGAAGTAATGTTGAACGCACCATAATTGAGTACTTTGATTTGTTTTGTACTTTTAAGAGAGTTTGAATATTTTGATCTTAAAAAGGAAAATGAAGCCCATTTTTTAATAGGGTTGTTTGATTTTTTCTTGTTGATTTTCCTAAGTTCTGTATAGATTCTGGTTATCAGCCCTTTATCAGAGGTGTAGCATGCAAATATTTTCTCCCATTCTGTAGGTTGTCTGTTCACTCTAGTGATAGTTTCCTTGGCTGTGCAGAAGCTTTTTAATTTGATCAGGTCCCATGTATTTATTTTTGTTGTTGCTGTGATTGCTTTGGGGGGTCTTCTTCATAAATTCTTTGCCTAAGCCAATGTCCATAAGAGTTTTTCCAACATTTGCTTCGAGAATTCTTATGGTTTCATGTCTTAGGTTTAGATCTGTTATCCATTGTGAGTTGATTTTTGTGAGAGGTGAGAGGTGTGGGTCCAGTTTCAGTCTTCTACATATGGCCATCCAGTTTTCCCAGCACCATTTGTTGAATAGGGAATCTTTTCCCAAGTGTACGTTTTTCTGGGATTTGTCAAAGATCAGGTGACTGTATGAGGTTGGTTTTATATTTGGGTTCTCAGTCCTGTTCCATTGGTCTACGTCTCTGTTCTTGTGCAAAGGACATGAACAGAAGCTTCTCAAAAGAAAACAGAATAATGGACAGCAAACATATAAAAAAGTGCTCAACGTCTCTAATCATCAGGGAAATGCAAATCAAAACCACAATGAGATATCACTTAACTCCAGTGAGATTGGCTCATATCAAAAAATCCCCAAACAACAAATGTTGGCGGGGATGTGGACAGATAGGAACACTCATACACTGCTGGTGGGACTGCAAATTAATACAACCTCTATGGAAAATAATATGGAGATACCTCAAAGAATTAAAAGTAGAATTACCATTTGACCCAGCAATCCCACTACTGGGTATTTACCCAAAGGAAAAAAAGACATTCTATAACAAAAACATCTGCACTCGAATGTTTATAGCAGCGCAATTCACAATTGCAAAGATGTGGAAACAACCCGGGTGCCCATCAATACATGAGTGCATTAATAAAATGTGGTATATGTATACCATGCAGTATTACTCAGCAATAAAAAGCAATAGCGAATTAACACATCTGGTATTATCCTGGCTGAAGCTAGAACCCATTCTTCGAAGCGAAGTGTCACAGGAATGGAAAAACAAGCACCACTGGTACTCACCATGAAATTGGTACTAACTGATCAACACTTACATCACACAGGGCAATAATATTAATCAGGGGGCGGGTGGGCAGGAGGGGGGTGGAGGGGATGGGAAAAAAAGAAGGAAAATGAAGCATTATCTTCAAGTAGGTTTAGATATTCTACAAAGGGATTTATTTTTCTAGAATTATGATTTTAAAAAATTATCTGTGACTAATTAAGGCCATCATTTTATAAGATACCTGCACATTTTGTTATTGAGAGAGAACGAACTGATAACCCAAATAGGCACCCTCACTGACAAAGTTAGGGGAAATTTGTGGGGTTGACAAAAGATGGCGCCTATCAAGACACAGTTACAGGTAAGAGCAATGAGTCTTCTGAAGTAAAATTACCTAGGAAAGGTGTAGTACAAAGGTGGCTTCCCTTAAAATAACCAGAATTAAGCATCCTTGAAGGAGATTTGCTTTTCAGGCCAATATCAACTGATGCTTAAAGCTGTGTGTCTTGCTTATCTTCCAACAAAAGCTTGCATCCTGTTACTAAAGTCATATTTGCAAAACGGAAATTCAGTAACTGGGTAAGTATTTCCATTCATTCCAAAGAGATGTAGGAAATGATCCAAATGTCTTGGTTAGCAAAATAAAAGTGCTATGATCTTAATTGTATGTACACTGACCTGACAGCATGCCAAAATATTTGTAATTCCCTGAATCTGTCATGTTCCTTTCCGTTTCTGCCTCTTGATCTTCTTTGCTCCCTTTGCAATGTCATACCTTCTGTTGTCACCTCTCCATCTGCTAGGGTTAGTTCCTAGTTTTCATTTAAGACTTAGCCTAAGACTTAGCTTAACTGAGCCTCCATCTGAATTAAGTGTGTTAGCTCTTATCACCACGTTGCCCTATGCATTCACCTCTCGTTACTTTTACTACACTATGATATTGTTATTAGAGTGCTTACTAGAAAGTAATTTACCTGCCAGATAATACTTTTCCCTAAATAAATGCATGAATTGTTGAAAGAATGGACAAACATTAGAGACTTGATAGCATGATGCATTAATTAAGACATCAATAGAGAGTGGGTGAAGGGATACAAAATACATTTAGATGGAAGGAATAAGTTCTAATATTTGGTAGCACAGTAGGTAAATCATAGTTAACAATAATTTATTGTATATGTCAAAATAGGCAGAAGAGAACAAATGTAATGTTCCCAATGCAAAGAAAAATATTTCAGGTGAAAGATGTCCCAGTTACTCTGATTTGATCTTTGCACGTTGTACATAGGTATCAAAACGTCACATGTGCCCCATAAATATGTACAGTCATTATATGTATTAATTTCTTAAAAAGTCATGGTTAGCCTTGACTTCACATCCAAAAAATACGTCTGAAGTTCTTTCAAGCTGCTTAGTACAGTCACTATTCTCTTTACCTTGTGTTCTTTGCTATACCGTTATCATGTATTTTGATTATATTTTTAAAATACATATTCAATTTTAATTTTTAATGAATCTAGAAACATTTTATAGAAGAAAAATATTAGCTTATTTAGCAAGCTTTATGATTTAGTTAGCCCTGCGTTTCCTTCACCAAGTCCGGAATATTTGGTTAAAAATAAATGCTTAAGTATTAATGAATAAGTTGGCGCTGACTCGGATTCTTTCTTTGCATTCAAAGTTATTAAGCACATATTAGACAAGTACAACACTAGGACCAACTTGAGTTTCTGATGTTATTTGGTATTAACTAAGGATATTCACCCTTTATATCATTTCTGAATATATGAATTAATTTTTAATTAATATATTAGTAAAGACATTTTAAAACAGTTGTGATATTATTAACCATTACACTGGATCTAAACAAATATGAAGTATTTTATATTTTACAATGTCAACTATGTTTATAGTTGTCCTATTTTTGTATGGATATAAGAAATGTGTTGGTGTAATAATTATAGAGATGTGTTTATGTTTTTTATTTATTTAGTTATTGTAGGAAATATTACTTTGTGGTACAAAATGGTGCTGTATTATTTATTTCTTAGATATACACTTAAGTAGTACATGGATCATTTTATTCATATAAAATACTCTTTGTTTATTATAGCTTTTAAGGTAACACCTCCTCACTACTTAAAAAATAATTTAGATGAGACAGACTTGAGGCATTTCATGAAGTATTTTAAAGAAATTGTTTCAGTGGGTATACAATGAGTGGTGATGTAATAAGAATAGGGATAAAACTTAGTAATTCAAGCACTGGCTACTGGGTGATCAAAAGAAGGGACATGAAAGTGTGTAGAACCAAGACTGCATTCTTAGGAGAAGGTATTCTTGGAATGGTATTCTTGGGGAGAATGTGTGACTTAAAGGGGCAAGGTGCCCCATCACAGACTTGGAGGTGAAGGGAGGAAAAATTTGAGAGTAACGATTTTGCACAAATAAAAAAGATTCATGAAACCAGAAGACATATCACCACCCTCCCTTCTTCCCCCCCAAAATCACCATCTTAAAAAATTACTTTACTGAATACCTACTGAATTGGGCGTCTTGAACTAAGAAAGCCAGTAAGCTACCTTAAACCTTTGCCTCGTCTGCATGTATTATTGCTAATCCACATTACAAAATGAAGAGAAAATAGAAGAAAACATCCATAAAAACTATTATAAGAAAAAAATAGATATTGAGAATCCACACAATTTCATTAATAAAAATCCCCCAACCATGAAGCAGAAGATAATAATGCCTTTGTTTGAATAAAGTGTCATTCAACAAAAATTCTCAGTTATAAAACAACTCCTTGGATCACAATTAAGATTAATAGACAGAACAAATAAATGGAACTTTAGGAGTGTTAGAGAGTTTATGTAGCCAAGGGATCATTGAATTCACTCAAAAGAATTTTACTTGCTTGGAAATTTTTATAATTACACTACTCCAAAATCAGCGTGGCTCATTGAGCCTAACATCAATGCTTGTGCCATGTTGTTATGTATTCCATTTCCTTTGGCACTCAAGGATACAAATTTGACTTTAAAAATATTCCCTAAGCATTTTTAAATGAACGTTGTTCATGTGTTAAAATAGAATTACCTACTATCTTAAAATCAACAAAAATTAACAGATTTGGTGAGAAAAATCGTTATGAGAAAGTCTTCCTTCTTTGAGAGAGGAAGAGACAGAGGCAATAGAAACATTATTTTGATGTTACATTATTTAAGACATGCATGGGTTAATTTGTAAATCTGATACTTCAGTCTTTACAAAATATATGGCAGAACATTCCTAAAACGTTTTTTTCACACAAATATTAACAATGATTGGCAACAATTGGTAATAAGACTTTCTTCTACCTCATTAGTATCCTGTAGTGAACCTTCGGCTTCAAACATGAAAAAGCACTGTGAAAACAACACTATATCTTATCCCACTCATATACCCAATCATGTTTATGCCAATAAATCTAGAGTTTTGATAGGTTTTCCAATAACTCAAAATGCTAGAGATCAAGTGGATGTCTTAATCTGTTAGACCGGCAGTTTGCCTTGAGAAAGAGCTGGGTCTGAAACTCTTCCCTGATGACTGGACTGGCTGATAAGAACCAGGGTATATTAGGGGTATCACTTCTTGGAAAAGAAATATAGAACATCAAAACTCAGAACACCACAGATAAAACTCGAAGTATTATGACTCACAGAATATTCTTCCACTATGACTTCCAAATAAACAATTCTGGAATCAATACTCTTTGGAGAAAGGTTAAAGAAACTGGTCTCACCACACTGGGCTGGAAGATGGAGTAGAGGGAAGAATAAGATGAAATGTTTAGGTGGTATTTAGAGACGAGGATAGTATTTTTTTTTAAAAAAAATCATTATTAAGACATGCACACAAAGAAAGAAGCTTAAAATCTAATGATTAGAGAATATAACTTTTTACAATAAGAATATTAAGAAATATGCTATAGTATTCTGTAGCTTTTGTCTAATATTTCACAGGGCTGGGTACATTCTTTGAGGCATTACTTAATGAAATGTCCCTAAGTAGTAGGGAGAGTCAGTGTTCCACTCAACCCCCTTCCTTCTGGAGGAAATAAAATAAAAGTGTTTAATATTTTTTTTTAATCAGAACGGGCATATTTCATGAATGTTCTTATAGAACACAATACCTTACATAATCATAATGATGTTTTCTATTTTGAATGATTTTCTTTTAACAACATGCAGTCCCCTCTGAGTATCTGTATTCTTTTATTAGCTTAAACTTTTTAATGCTGACGTTTTCAATTCCCTTAATTCCTTTTTCAGATAAATGAGGTCTATTTTAAAAGAACTGATGTGTAAACTTTGTACTGTCTGTGCTTTGCTAATTCATTCACTCAACTGTTTAAAAGAGTAAAAGCCAATTGTAATCCTATAAATAAGCAAAATCATTCTTGACTTGAAAAGCAATCCAAAGCCTGCACTGTGTAATTAGTATAGTCTATTCAATGTTTAAATAAACATGACGCTTAATCTTGTCAACTTTAAAAACATAAAAACAAATTTTATGCATATTTATTCTTCTTATCAATAATAATCTCTTTCTACCTTTAGACAATGTGATTAATGTAGGATTTAAGAAGGCAAAAATCATCTATAATCCCTATTTTATCATTATGGTTCCCTCAGGATTAGTATTTGAGCAAATGTAAATGTTTTATTAATCTGTTATCCATTGTTAAAATATGTCCTTATTTTTTTACAAATGAACTCAGGGAAAAAGGAACACTTCAATATTAGATTTCTTTGTTTTATTTGATTAAGCTTTTTAAATGATTTATTTTTCTGAGAATTATTCCATGTTTGTAATTTTCTGCTTGTATGTTGGAGTTTAATGGACATTTAAAATTTTATGTATTTATTTATTTTTAAAAAATAATTAACAGACATTTTAAAAGTATACAAAAACCCAGATTATACTTGCCCAATTACGTTGCAATAATAAAACGTATTTTTGTGATCAAAATTGTAACTAACCTGTTTGTTCCTAAATTACAATCACAATATTGAAATATTATCATTAATCAGGTCAATATCATCTGCAAACTGACCGATTTCTTTTCTTACATCATTACTATTTTAAAAGTTTGATTTGCTTTTTACATTGTAACTATATATTTTAAATAGCTATCTATTCTTTTGAATTTCTGTATATTAAATGACCTGATAACCATTTCAAAAAGTAAATAAGTAAAACCAAATACATATGATTTTGGTAGACAGTACTATGCATTTTACAACAAAATAAATGCATCAATCTATTTTTAGTTTGTTATCTAAAATTCTAACATTCAACTGGTATTATAGCAAATAACATAATTAAAATAGGTATAATTCAGAGAGGACATTAATAATTATTCTGTCATAGAGCTAGATCACATAAATATGCAAAAACACATAAAATGTATATATATACACAAACATAAATATACAGACATACATATACATAAATACATATGCATGTATATATACATATATATACACATATATACACATACATAAGTACATGCACATATGTATTCATATTTACCCAAAGGACCATGAGAAAATTTGAAATTTAAAGAAAATAAAAGGCAAGAGAGTGTAGAAACCATATTTAAAAAAGGGAGTAATGGGGAAAAAAAAATCTTTCAAGTACTTATATTGATTTCAATAGTTCAAAAATTACAATTAAATATATTTTTATGCTCTCTATAATTATGGAAATATGTTGGCATTTGATTCTTTTTCTTAGAGTCATTCTCTATATGAATAATTCAGAATCTCAGCACAACTGTTGTTGGCATATAGGAATCCTACAGATTTGCATACATTGATTTTATAGCCTGAGACTTTGCTAAATTTATTTATCAATTCCAGGAGTCTCTTGGCTGTATCTTTGGGGTTTTCTAGATATAAGATCACATCATCAGTAAAGAGTGATAGGTTGACCTCCTCTTTCCCCATTTAGATACCCTTAATTTCCTTCTATTGCCTGATTGCCCTGTCTAGGACTTCCAGCACTACATTGAATAGAAGTGGTGACAATGGGCAACCTTGTCTGGTTCTAGTTCTAAGTGGGAATGCACTCAATTTTTTCCTGTTTGGTATGATGTTGGCTGTGGGTTTGTCATATGTGGCTTTTATAATATTGAGGTATGTTCCATCTATGCCTATTTCATTAAGAGTTCTTATCATAAAAGGGTGCTGCATTTTTTTCTGCATCTGTTGAGAGGACCATGTGGTCTTTGCTTTTGTTTCTGTTTATGTGGAGAATTACATTTATAGATTTGTGTACATTGAATGATCCTTGTATCTCCGGGATGAAGCCCACCTGGTCGTGGTGGATTTTTTTTTTAATATGCAGCTGAATTTGGTTTGCTAGGATTTTATTAAGAATTTTTGTATCTATATTCATAAGGGATATTGGCCTGTAGTTTTCTTTTTTTCTTGTGTCCTTTCCTGGTTTTGGTATCAAGGTGATATTGGCTTTGTAGAGTGAGTTGGTGAGAATTCCTTCCTCCTCAATATTATGAAATAATTTCTTCAGTATAGGTACCAGTTCTTCTTTGTAGGTCTGGTAAAATTTGGCTGTGAAACTATATGGTCAGGGACTTTTTTTTGTTGGAAGATATTTTATTGCTGCTTTAATTTTGTTATTTGATATTGGTCTGTTCAGGAGTTCTTTTTCTTCCCAATTGACCCTAGGGAAGTTGTGTGTTTCCAAGAGTCATGCTGAAAATGAAATGAAAGACTCAATACTTTTCACAATAACAACAAAGAACATAAAGTACCTAGGAATATATTTAACCAAGGAGTTGAAAGACCTCTACAGGGAGAAATACAAAACACTGAGGAAGGAAATCACAGAGGACCTAAACAAATGGAAAAACGTATCATGCTCATGGATCAGCAGAATCAACATTGTTAAAATGTCTATACTACCCGAAGTGATTTACAGATTCAACTAAAATAACAACATCATTTTTTGCAGATCTAGAAAAGATAATTCTACGCTTCATATGAAAACAGAAAAGACACTGAATAGCCAAAGCAACCTTAAGCAAAAAACAAAACAAAACAAAACAAAACAAAAAAAACAAATTGGGAGGTATCAATTTACCAGACTTCAAGCTATACTACAAGGCTATAGTATCCAAAATGGCATGGTACTGGCACAAGAACAGAGACATAGATCAACGGATCAGAACAGAGAACCCAGGTATAAAGCCATCCTCATATTGCCATCTGATCTTTGACAAAGCAGACAAAAACATACATTGGGGAAAAGAATCCCTATTCAATAAATCGTGCTGGGAAAACTGGATTAGCCACATGTAGAGGACGGAAACAGGATCCGCACCTCTCACCCCTCACAAAAATTAATGGATAACAGACTTAAATATAAGGCACGAAACTATAAGAATTCTAGAAGAAAATGTTGGAAAAAGCCTTATAGATATTGGCCTAGACAAAGAATTTATGAAGATGACCCCAAGGCACTCACAGCAACAACAAAAACAAATAAATGGGACCTGATCAAATTAAAAGCCTTCTGCACAGCCAATGACACAGTCATTAGAGTGAATAGACAACCTACAGCATGGGAGAAAATATTTGCATGCTGTACATCTGACAAAGGGCTGATAACTAGAATCTACAAAGAAGTCAAGCAAATCAGCAAGAAAACATCAAACAACCCCATTAAAAAGTGGGCAAAAGACATGAACAGAAACTTTTCAACAAAAGATAGAGCAATAAACATATGAAAAAATGCTCAGCATCTTTAATCATCAGGGAAATGTGAATCAAAACCACAATGAGATATCACCTAACTCCAGTGTGAATGACTTTTATCAAAAGTCCCAAAACAACAGATTCTGGTGTGGATACAGAAAGAAAAGAACACTTATACACTGTTGGTGGGACTGCAAACTAGTACATCCTCTATGGAAAGTAGTATGGAGATACCTTAGTGAACTAAAAGTCGACCTACCATTTGATCCAGCAATCCCACTATTGGGTATTTACTCAAAGGAGAAAAAGTAATTTTATCAAAAAGACACTTGCACTCAAATGTTTATAGCAGCACAATACACAATTGCAAAGATGTGGAATCAACCCAAGTGCCCATCAATCCATGAGTGGATTAATAAAATGTGGTATATGTGTACCATGGAGTACTACTCAGCTATAAAAGAAGATGCTGAACTAATACCTCTTGTATTATCCTGGGTGGAGCTGGAGCCCATTCTTCTAAGTGAAGTATCACAAGAATGGACAAACAAACACCACCTGTACTCACTATTATGTTGGAACTAACAGAACAGCATTCATGCACAAAAGGAAGTAAAACTCAACAGAAATCAAACAGGTGGGAGGGGGGAGGAGAAGGATGGATGAAATCATACCTAACATGTGCAATGTGTACTATCTGGGAGATGGGCACACTTATAACTTTGTCTCAAGCAGTGCAAAAGCAATCCATGTAACCAAAATATTTGTACCCCTGTTACATTCTGAAATAAAAATAAAAAGAATAATTCAGAAGGTATTACTATCATTATTGATAACAGTATGAGATTATCTTGATAATATATCATTAAATATGTCTCAATAGCAATTCTGTAAATGTCTTAAGCTCTTAGGGCAGAATCTGTTTCTGTTCTTTCATTCTTATATTTTGTGCAACTAGTACTGTTCTTGGCATGGGATAGGTGTGAGAGCAGGGTAAATTACTAAACATATACAGACTGGAGGGCAGAAACCTTGCTTTGAAGACCAGACTTATGGTATAAATAGGTGATTGTATAAAATAAGGAAGAAATAAATGAAGCAGGACATTACAAATAAATGGCCCACAGTTGTTGATAAATTTGGTTTGTGTTTTTATTATTAGGAATCTTTTTTGACAAATGTTGAATTTAGTCATTTTCTTAGACTCTTTTTACATGGTCACTTTCATTGTTATAAAAATGTAAGAAAATGGCAGAGGGCAAAATCTATCATTTGTCTCCTTTATAAATTTCCCATTAAATTTGTTCTATGTTCTTCAGTTTATCAAATGCTTCTAATCTCATATCTGAAATTTGTTTTGTGCAAACTCTAATTGTTTCTATTTATGTGCTCCCAAACACTCTCCTACTATTATTCTCAATCATAATATTTCAGTTTTTTACTTTATATGCAGAGAAGAATTATATTTAGAATCATCTTGACTGATGATACACAATCAATTCACTGAAGAACAAGCCACTATTTGAGTTTATACTTATCAAGTATAAATAACATGTCCTTGTGATTGATCTTTTTTCTAGGATTATTTACTAATTAACCTGCTATTTAAGTGATTTTAGTTTTGCAAAACATATGAAATATATGATATAAAATAAATTGTGGGTTACCAGATAAGTTTATTCAACTGAAAGCTTTCCCTAAAGGTTAAACTATGGAAATTATATTAGTCCAATAGATTTCTATCACTTTTTCAAAGCAATTACCATTAACATGTAATTGCAAAATCTAAATATGGATCTAACTATTTCATTAATATTACTTTAAAAAATAATATTTTACTCTTTAAAGAAATTGTAGTCTAATCCTGTGACAGAGGTAATAATTATAATGAATTCATATAAAACTATACAAGTTTTGTTAAAAATCATGACACAGTTTAAAATGTTTAAGTTTTTTATGATAATTATGATCTTTGCATTATGCAGGCTGTTATAAATACAAAAGCTCAGGAATGCATGTTTATATATTATGAGTAATATGTCATGTATGTATATATGCAGTACCCATTTAATGTATATTCCCTTGAAGCATTTACTACATTCCAGGAATACTTTAATCACTGAGTATATATCACATCAGTGAACAAATCAGAAAAAAACAATTGCCTTCTCTTTGAAATTCTAATGAAGCAATTTCTGTTTATAAATTAAATTTCCCAATGTAAAAAGAAAATGAATAAATTTATAATACATTGTATTTCAATTTCATGTTGACAGATACAGAAAATATGCAGCATTATTTTATTAATAATAGATTCTATGTGGCAATATCCATATTGCTTTATCTCACATACCTAAAAACAATCCTTTTTAGCAAGTACTATTTTTATCCTCGTTTTGTTGGATACAAAACTGAAGCATAGAGAAGTTAAGTTACGTAATTGACAATTACTGGGGCTCAGATTCAAACTCAAGCAGTTTGACGTAAGAATGATTACTCCTTAAATAAGTTTCTATAGATACAGCTTCTTAGAAAACATAAACTGATATTTATCCATATATCTGCTAATACTTTGCATACACATTTGTAACAGTAAAATGAGACAATTTTGAGGATATAAACTTTCAAAAATGATATCAAAGATATTAAATGAGGGAAGTAGTTTCATAGTTCACAGATGGTAGGGCTGTGACTAGGTCCGAACCCTTAATGAAAACATATAGTGATGTGCCGCCTAATGTTTACATAAAGAATGGACAGACCACATATATGCAATGGTCCCATGAGATCAGAATACCGTATTTTTACTGTACCTTTTCAGTGTTTAGGTGTATTTAGATGCACAAATACTGACAATGGTGTTACAATTGCCTAGAGTATTCAGTACAGTAACATGCTGTGCAGGTTTGTACAGCCTAGGAGCAATAGACTATACCATACAGCCTGGGTATACAGCAAGCTATATCATCTGGGTTTGTGTAAGTTCACACTATAATGTTCACACAAAGGCAAAATTGCCTAACAATAGATTTCTCAGAACACATCCTTGTCATTAGGTGATGCATGATTAGAATCAGAAATTACTGATTGAGTTGTGCAGTGAATTTACTGATTTTGAGATATAATAGATTATCTGCTGTATTAGTTTCCTACTGATACTAGAACAACCTACTAAAGACTTAGTGAGTTAAAACAACACAAATTTATTTTCTTATTGTTCTGGAGGTCAGAAGTCTGAAACAGATCAACAGGGCTATGTTCCTTTTGGAAACTCCCAGAAAGAATACATTTTATTGGATTTTCAGCTTTTCAAGTCTCCCTACATTCCTCGGGTCATAGTTCCCTAGCTCCATCATCAGAACAAATCAATTCCTCATAACAAAGAAGAGTCCAGGAGCATATGGTTTGTTTATAAATTCTATTATACAATTGCAAAAGAATAAATACCAATTTTTCTTAAACTGTTCCAAAAAACAGAAGAGGCATGAACACTTTCAAGCTCATTCTCTGTGTTCAGCACTACCTCAGTACCAAAACCAGATAAAAATACTATGATACAGTAAAGCAAAACTATAGTCCAATATCCCTTATGAACATGGATGCAAAAATCCTTAACATAACCATAGCAAACCAAGTCTAGCATCATATTAAAAAGATTATATACTGTGACCCAGTGGAATTTATCCCAGAAATTCAAGGCAGATTTCACATACGAAAATAAATCAATGCAAGGTATCACATTTATAGAACAAAGGGAAAACTTATCTTTTCAACTCATACATAAAAATCATTTGAAAATCTAATGCCATTTCATGATAAAAACATTCAACAAATTAGGAATAGATGGAAACTTTCTCATCATGAAAAAGGACAATTATGAAAAAAACTACAGCTAATATCATACTCAATGATGAAGGAATGAAAATTTTCCCCCTAAGATGAGGAAGAAGATGAGGATGCCCACTTTCATTGACAGCAGTTAGAAACAACAAGTTATAAAAGGCATGCAAATTGGAAAAAGAAGTAAAACTATATTCACAAATATTATGATCTTATATGTAGAAGATCCTAAATCCACAAAAAAACTATTGGCACTAATAAACAAACTCAACAAAGTTGCAGAATACAAACTCAATACCAAAAATCAGTTTTATTTCTATATAACAGCAATTAAAAATCAAAAAGGACATTAGGGAAATAATTCCACTTAAAATTGCATCAAAAAGAATAAAATACTTAGGAATAAATTTAAGAAGCTGGCAGACTTATATACTGACAACTACAAAACACTGGTGGAAAAAGTTAAAGGAGATCCAAATGAGCAGAAAGACATTCTTTATTCATGATTACAAGACTTAATATTGTTAAGATGACAATACTCCCTCAAATCATGTACAAATTGAATGCAATCTCCATTAAAATCCCAATGGCCATTGGCAGTAATGGAAAAGCTAATCTCAAATTTATAGGGACTCAATATGCAAAGTGATCTCAAAAAAGAATAAAGTTGAAGGACTCACACTTTCCAATTTCAAAACCTACTACAAAACTACAGTAATCAAAGCAGTACGATACTGGTGTAAGGATAGACATATACATCAATGGAATAGAATTCAGAGTCCAGAAATAAATACATCCTTTATTTTATTATTAGAAAAAATTATTATTATAAATACATCTATGATCAATTGATTTTCAACAAGGTGCTATGACTGTACACTGGGGAAAAAATAGTCTCTTTAACAAATGATGTTGGGACAACTGGATATTCATAAACAAAAAACTGAAGTTGGACCCTTATCTCACACTACATACAAAAATAATTCAAAAAGGATAGATGAAGTATAAGAGCTAAAACAGTAAAACTCTGAACAGAAAATATAGGAATAAATCTTCATGATCTTGGATTTGGTAATTGTTTCTTAAATGTGGGAACAAAACCACACAAAATAAAAGAAAGAGAGATAAATTGAACTTCATCAAAATTTTTAAAATTTTACATCAAAGAATAGTATGAAGAGAAGAAAAGACTACTACAGAATGGGAAAATATTTGCATATCATACACCTGATGGGTCTTGTAAGCAGAATATATAAAACATTCTTATAACTCAACAACAAACAAGCAAATAATCCAATAAAAATGAGCACAGGTTTTGAACAGACATTTCTCCAAAGAAGATATACAAATGACCAACAAACACATGATTCTCAATGTCATTATTAATAGGGAAATACAAATCAAAGTGACGATGAAATACCACTACATACCCACTAAAATATCAATAACAAATATAATTTTAAAATATCAAGGGTTGGCAAGGATGTGGAAAAATTGAAACCCTCATACATTGCTTTTGGGAATACAAAATGGTGAAGTCACTGTGAAAAATGGTTTGGTGACTCCACAGTAAATTAAACATAGAATTACCATTTGCCTAGCAATTCTGCTGCTATGTATATACCCAAGGATTTTAAAATAGGTGCTCGAACAAAAGCATCTAAACAAATGTTCATAGCAGCACTATTCACAATAGACAAAGGTGGACATAATATGAATGTCTGCCCATCAACTGATAAATGGATTAAGAAAATGTGGCATATCCATACAATGGAATATTATTCAACCATAAAAAGAACAAAGTACTCATGCATAACATGGATAAACTTTGAAAACATTACCCTAACTGAAAGAAGCCAGACACAAAAGACTACAAATTATATGATTGTTTTTATATAAAATATCTAGAATAGTTAAATCCATATGGACAGCAAGCAGATTAACGTTTACCTGGGAGTGGTTGGAGGCATGCGGGTTAACAGTGATTGCTTAATGGATGTGGAGTTTCCATTAAAAATGATGAAAAGTTTCTTGAATTAGATGATAATTATGGTTATATAACTGAATTTTACACTTTAAAACAGTGTAAATGGGAATTTTATGCATGTTTTACCACAATAAGAAAAAACTATACACACTGAAATTCATCCACAGACTCATATAACAAGTAATCTTCTCAAGTGTTAAGTAATACATTTGTTCATTAAATAAATGATTTTCTTTTGTCTTTTTTTTAAAAAAAACTTGTTTACAACAGCAGTGGCTTACTCATCACTAGCAAGCATGTCCTATTTGCTGGAAGTCGCTTCTTGTTTTGTTCTGTTTGTTCCATTTTAATAAAATTATATTTATAATTATTTCACCTGCTTATATCTTTGATTAGGAGAAATACTTTTTGAATGGGGGCAATTATTATTGGCCCATTAATTTTTTTTCTTTGACAAAAAGTTAAATTATGGAATTTTAAATATAACTAAAGTATTATTTTCAGAATATTGCCCTAGCATTAAAATATTAATAAATTGAATATAATATTTTCACATCTGATTTTATCCCTATCTCATTTTCTTAACACACTTACATTAATTCCCTGATTCCATCATATTTTTATTTAAAATATATGTGGATTCTTTTTCTTTTTCCTCAGTTGGTTTGCCTCTACCAATTATTTTCACATTAGGATGATTGCATTAGTTTCTTGTTCTCTATGATTTAAGGCCTTTCCATTTTGATCTATTTGATATAGTTCTGCCAGATTAAGCTTCCTAAAATATGGCTTTCACATATATTTTTTCTGATTTAAATTCTGTAGTGATCCCCTGTGCCCTCATAATCAAGTCTGATTTCAACTGTATGATATTTCATGTATTTTAGCAAATTACTGTTTTTACCTATACAATCTATATCGTTTACTCTTTTCATGATCTGTTGTAATTTCATGATGACTAATTTAAACATAAGAATATGCATAGCAAGGCAGGTACCATATGTAAAGAACATGGTTTGACTCTGGATTCAGAAGAAATATAATTGAATCCAAATTTTAGGACTTCTTATAATATTTGGAACATTGAAAAAGTCACAAATTATTAGAATTCATCTCCACATCTATAATATTGAAACAAAAAAAGGTCTTCTTTTTATTTCCTAGGTTTTATGAAGTCAATGCAGGGTACTGTATGTGAAACACTAAAGATGTGAGTTGATATTAGTTTGTATATAGCACCATGCTATCTTGCTTGTAGCAAAACAGCAATCTAGTACTTTCCATCAAATGTTTTTGAGGTAATTATGTCTCTTTCTTTTGCCTTTATTCTTTTCCATTATGGTGCATAACTTTATTGGAGAGGGAAATATGTATGAAAAATGGGCTTCATGCGAATCCTCCTCAGGTCAGTGGAGAAGTAGTATTATTTTTTATTCCTGATCATCGACTACAGCCACAGTCTGGCCTTCATAAAGCCAACAGAAAAGATGACTAATTTCAGAGACTAAGAAACAGGTAATACTAAAATAAATTATACTCTAAATACGTTCATTATTTTCTCCTTGGATAAACTGAGTAGTAATTAATCCTAAAATATAAAATGCAGTATTAAGAAAAATTGATCCTGTTGGTTAGCATCTCATTTCAGTGATAACACACCAATGTTGAAAATTGTCTATACTACTTAATTATTTTTAGAACAGAGTTAAATCTTTAAATTTGGAAAAACAATGTCTTATAATTATTCCAAAATTCTACTCATATTAAACAATCATATTGGGCTAATAACTAGTTAGTTTAATATCATAATATTTTTCTTTGTTTGAGATTTGATTTATTCTCCCTTCACTAAATTAGAGCTATGCTGAGTATGCATTAGCCTCACTTTTAATGATGAGCAAGTAAAAGTGAAGACTTGACCTTCTATGTCTGCAAATATGTGTTTTGCCAGGTACAGAGGCAGACACAAAAATACCATATTCCTAAGGTCCTGTTTATTTCCTATGGTGCCAGTACACATAAAAAATATATCTATCCTCCCATGACCTGAATACAATTGTAGTTGGAATACTCTTCTGCTTAACACTTTTTTCCCCTGGGTAAAATTTCAAAAATAATCAATGAGCAGATATAATATTTTCTTTATGCTCATGATATATGTGTGACACTGTAGGAAAAGGAAGGCTTGCATTGAGTTCCCGAATGTGATGCTGCCTTATTCAGGGCACACCTTTTTTGTCACTTTTCCCAGTTCAGGATGATTTTTTTCCCAAATTATTCCTTCCTGATATATGTAATGAAACAGCAGATAAAGAATTGAACTAAAAAAATTGGAATTAGAAAAGATCAGGTTTTAGGGGTGGATAGAAAAGGTCAATTAATATAGAAAGTCATCAGGAAATTTAAGACCCAGATATTTCCCATTCTAGTAAGGAAAACAGCAACAACAAACAACCTAAGGTTGATCTCGAGTTCTACATGTGTTCACGGCTCTATTCTGTGCAACCCATTGATGGCTACAATTTTAGTCTTTCTGTTTTTCCTAGTTAACTCTCAGGTGTAGAAGCTTGAGTTAATCATACTCCTCAACCATACACATTATTTCCATTAGCCCAAGTCTTTTTAATTTTTTAAAATTTGTTTGAATGCTTGTTTATTTCCTTTTATCCTCATTTTCACTGTCTTGTTTAAATCCTTTTATTCACATATGTTTCTATAGAAAATGTATTATTTTGAATCTGTATTTTAAATTTGCATACACGGTGCTATTTTATAGATTACATTATATTCCAATTACATTTTAAAATCCATCAGCATTTCTATGCGTATCTCTTGTATGGTATTCCATTGTATCCATCCACCACTTGATGAGCCCACTTACTCAAGGATAGATGCACAGGTTGTTTCAATTCCCTACCATCAAAAACAAATACAATGACTATCCTTTCATATGTCCCTTAATTGTTATGGTGATCATTGCTTTGGGATATATACCCAGGAAAAGAAGTAAAAGGGCATAGCATATGCATGAATGACATCTAACTTTGTTAACTACCAGATAATGTTGAAAATTGGCTTTACCAGTATCCACTCCTGTCAGCTGAACGTTTGGGTCCTATTAGTCTCATATCCCTCCCGTAGATTGTCTAGTATTTGGTACGTTAGCAATTGTAGAGTGATGTTGTATATTTGCACTTTGAAATATTCTGATTTCTTATGTGCAGAATCATCTCTTCACATGTCTTATTCCCTGCTACATTTCCTATTGTGAATAATTCCTGTTAACTTATTTGTCTGTATTTCTGTGACATTAATGAGTTAGCGTGTGTGTGCGAATTTTGAGAGAAAAAGACAACGAGAGAGAGTATGAATGTTATTTATATTTGCCATAAACTATTAGCATTACATTATGTTTAGTATTATGGATAATTCAAATAAAGTAACAGAAAGCCATATTTTTTAGAGATACAAGATTTTCAGACACACGAGATTTATAATAATATTAGGAGGTACTATATAATTTTATGCTCTGTGAGTAGAAGAACAGTGATTGATAGAGGTCACTAGTAAAGAGGTAGATCATTACACCTTGAGTTGGTCAATGAAATATCCTGGAAGAGACAAAGTCCATATCTAAGTTGATATAAATTGAACCATTGAAGAGTTTGATGTATTGCTGTGCAAAAGGTAAAACAGAAAAATCCCATGCTAATCCTCTACTTTTCCCTTTTCTTACTTCTACTCAAGCTGTTATTCCCAATAATTTTTACCTCTGTATGCAAATCCTGGTTCAGTCATATTTTCAATGTTTAAATTGGTCAGCTTTCAAACTTATTTTTAGCAGCAGAGCACTTCTTCAAAGAAAATTGTATGTATAAACCAAACAATACATGTGTGCATGCATGTGCACATGCATGCACATGTACACACGCACACAAATATCAGATCAAAATAGTTTCACTCTTATTGAGTAGGGGTGGAGGCCGGTAAATTTGTGATTCCACTGCTGCCTGCTGTTCACTCCCCTGAGGGGCATCCTGGTACATTTCCAGGAACATTAGCAGCCAGTCAAAAATGTCTTAAAATCTTGAGATTGATTTGCATAGATTGGAGGCAATAATAATATACTTTACTATTTAATAGTCCAGCATAATTTATGTCCCAAAACATCAAATTTAATAAAAATTATAAGGAAACAGAGTTTCATATACTTGTCAAAACTCTGTCATTGCATACCAAACAATCTTTTTTTTTTTTTTTCTGGTTTTACCAATAGAATGTGTTTTATTAGGGACGGTTTAGCAGAGTGCAAGCCAATCTTCGTTACCATTACTGAACAAACCAGGCATTTTATTATGTTAAGAATGAAAACAAAAGTTTTTTGTACTCAGCATGGATATTAACTTTGAATATTGTAGGAAAGGTTAAGAATTGTATTTTTCAGAACTAAGGATACATTTGTGCTTTCTGTACAAAAGCTAAAACAAAAAATCTCCTCCTTGTCCTGTTCTTTTTACTTTTCTTATCCCTACTCAAGCTGTTGTTCCCTCACATTTTGTATGCCTCTTCTTTTTCAAATCTAATCTGTCCTTCACATTCCCTCTTAGTCCAAGGCCATACCTTATTCATAACTAAAAATATGCATCTGAACCACCTTTAGTGAAATACTTCTTTTTATTAACTGCTTCATGTCTTTTTCAATCTGCAAACATCAAGGCAAGAACCATTTTCTGTTTATTTTTTCCTACTGCCTATTTTAAATTTCCTACTTTTTGTTGAATCTGTCAACATTTTGGAGCACAAATTGCCCTCAATGAACCAAATGTGCATTGGTTTACTAAACGTTCAGACCTGTAATATATAGCATGATTTAAGTTATTAAGTAAAAGCCCTAAAATGCTTTTCCTACATAAAGCATTTCTCCCTTATTATATATAATATTTTAAATTGATAATTCATAACAGTGTTGATTCCTGTTTATTCCTTAGCTTAAATGACAGAATCACAATATTGTGACAAATTTAACCAGTAGATGGCGGTATCACTTAGCAAAAACTGAGGTTCAACTTTTTTATTATACTTTCGGCTTATTGCTACATTTTGTATTCATTTTAAAAATATGTAATTTTACTCGGCCTAGGCGTTCCCGAGTAAAATTACATATTTTTAAAATGAATACAAAATGTAGCGAACACTTACATCACACAGGGCAATAACATTCATCAGAGGGCGGGCGGGTGGGAGGGGGGGTGGAAGGGATGGGAAAAACTCTCACTGAATGGATGTGGGGAGCACAGTTTGGGAGATGACCACGATTGTGGCTCTGACACAGGCAGAACAGGGGCAATGTGTATGGCCAAAGTGTTGTACCCCCATGATATTCTGAAATTAAAAAAATAAATAAAAAAATATGTAATTTTAGAATCACTTTATAAGTTTTTTCAAAATATTTAATTTCTTATTGTTTTGTAATTATCATTCTGAAAATAGTGTTCTCAAATTTAGAAAAAGTATAGTCAAACTATTTTATAAAATTATAAATTCTGCATACGGCTATACCAGACCCTGAGAAGCATGAGGGCTCTTTAGACTTTGTCTATATTGTAGAAGTAAGTTACTAAGTTTTTTTTTTTATTTTTGGTTAACTTATTTGCTCAGATGAATAATAATGTGCATAGTCTTGTGGATCTGTATTTTTTATTAGCACTGCAATGCAGCTCATACTATAATTTATGTTACTGGGTTAAGTAGCAGGTGGTGATTAATATAATTTCAAGATATTAAATGCTAAAAATAGCAGAGATTATTTTATAATAAGCATTACAGATGACCATAAATCTACATTACAAAGTTTTGTCTATCAACATTAATTCTTGCAATATAATATTTCAGAATGATTGAACAGAAAAAATAAAGGCTCTGATAATGGGTTTGAAATCGAATTTAGAGGCGCTCAAAAGAAGTGAATTAAAGTTTGTAGTGGTTATTTTACTTATTCTGTTTCTCCAATATACTAAAAACAACTGATTGCACAGTAACAGTTTTTACATCTATCTCACCATTTATAACAAAGTACAAACAATTATAATACTTGTATGAAAAGATGTCATCCACTAGAAGCGATATATGTACTATATACTTAGACATAAAAATGTGAATATGAAAACAGAGTGAATTGCATAGTTCTAATAAGTCTGGTGAGTCAATTGCTTAATGAAAATAAACTGAATTGAGTAAAGCTCCAAGTGTATCCACTGGAGTAAACGAATATTCTGAATTCTGTAGAATGTGGCTGGAGTGTGTCATACAAGCATTCAAAGAAAACAGGTGGTGATTTCAGATTTCCCAGGTAAGGATTACAATCAAGTAGCAATTGTGGATCTCTCCTGTGTAAGAGCAAATACGGATTGTTCTTTAAAATCATGCTGTGCTGGTGTTCTGTTTGCTGGAGACACTGTCTTTTCAAGCGACGTCTCCTTTACAGGCAGATAAATTCATCCTTTTGCCAAGGACATTCGTAATTGTGAAAGCCTATGCTGTTTTCTTTGACTGGGGTGAATCAGCTGTTTAACTAAACAGCGAGCAAATGCTCACACATTTCTTCTTTCTTCCACTAACTGTAGCTTTCTTTCATGCTTTATGAAATGCCCCCCTGCTAATCAACGCCAAACAGTCCATAATGGACTTTCGTGAAAGCCGTAATGCATTTATTTCAAGTACAGAGCATTTTTGACCAGCCTGTGATTTAATCTTTGCTATTTGTTTTTCCTTATCAAGTGATTGCCAGGATGAGGCAAACACAATCCATTTTTCTGATTAACACGTGCCATGCACTTTGATTTCTTCCACACGAAGGTTACCAAGACTAGGTGGTGCCATCAAGGAAGAGACGTGTTCTCATAAAGGAAAACGCCAAATGCTTCTGTTTTGTGGAGATAGCTGAGGCTGTGAGGTTTTGTGGAAGAATTGGGGGCTTTGGAGTCAGAGAGGCCTGGATGAGTTCAGCCCTCCGACTTACTTGCCTTAAACAGGTGCTTTACTACCTGGCATTAGGAACTTTATCCACCCTCTCATCCTGCCAGGATGACATTTTTGAGTCAGTACCAGTCTACAGAGAAATCTTACGATTATACTTGGCAGCATTTCCTGTTTCTCATGGCAGTGAGATTATATGTATCTTACAATGAATGGGATTGGCTTTAAATTCAATGAAATATGTTAATCCTTATGAATTTCCATTTTATCACAGGAAAACAAATTCAGCAGTTCTTACTTCAAGGGGTTGTGTTAAGCATTGAGGCTGATGGCATATGTAAAGGACCTGACACGTAGTGGCGGTTCATTTAACCTTAATCGTGACCTTTCATCCTTTCTCAAGTATAATCACTGCAAAGATTGTGAAATAACAAATTGTTATGAGAAAGAATTTTTCCGAATTTCCACAAATGAAAACAAGCTATTTTATGAAATTAATGTGAGCTAATACTCAAAAATTTACTTTCTCCTTTTAAATTACCGTTTGAGAGCAGAAAAGGAAGAATATTTTTTTAATTTGCCAGTTTACTTTTCCTGTGTAAGCAAAATTATTGATTGTTGTATTTCCAGAGCTCCTGAGACAATCAATTATCATTTAATACATTATTGATAAGATATCTTAAAATGATATTAAACAGTTACTATATTTCCTAAATGGATATGACTACTAGTTAAATGTCTTAAGCAGTAGACAAAATAGAGCTCATTAGATTCTATTCATTATTCTCCTACTGAATTAATATTGACTCCCCTGGCCAAACAATTTAACATCATATACTCACTGTGACATGCTTAAAATGAGAAGAGTGGCCTATTTAATATTTTTTTGATATGAGAGTTAATGGCTAAAAGAGATTCTGAATTTGAAAATATTTCACACTGCCAGTGGGCTAACATTATTAAGATCTGTGGGTTGAGTAAGAGTGGTGTGGTGTAGACATTTCTTTGAAATTGAGGTAAGGCAGATTGGATTTTACAGTTATTGGAGTACTCACAACATGAACTTCCAAAGTTCATTTCATCTTCTGCTCATATCTCTCTTATTCCAATATGTCCAAGACAATTAACCCCTTGACTGAGGTGTATACATAAGGGTGATTTTTGGTTATGCATGGATAAAATAAGCACCCCTGTGATAAATGTTTGTCCATTTAATTAATTTCAAATGAAAAAAACCCTGTATGTAATTCTAAAGGTATTTTCAAATTCAAAAAACTATTTTTAATGTGCTGGGATTATGTTCTGCTAATAATTTTAATATTAGTGACATTTTTTTTCTCAATATGTGTCTGCTAAAGATTTTTTAAGTGTCTGGAATTCCAAATACAAATACAAGTTCATTTTGATGTTTACCTGAAACTATTTATTTTTTCCTATATAACTGGAAAAAGCAAGAAAAGAAAGTATCCACTTGGTAACAACAGTGATCTTTAAAATCATACTCTTTTAGGCTAGCTCTATTAGAAAAATGCCTCAAAAAGACATTATTTGGGTTGAAAGATCTTAAATGAATGAATTGCAAGATGGCTACATGAATGAGAAAAAGTTGTGAGAAAAAGGGAAAAAAGGAAGAAAGTAAATACTGTTCTCAAAAAGGAGCCCTTGAATTGGGAAGGGAATATAAACAAAAATCCAAATTTAATTTCTGATAATGACATAATTTGCGTTTTTCCTTTTCCTCTCTCTTCTTATCTGTCTTCCATTCCTGCTCTTTCTCTCCCTTTCTCTTATGTTGCCTTAGTTCTTCCTCGTGTTACTTCATCTGTAATTTTGCTGATTCTTTATATAGCTAGTTTGTTCTTTTAGTGCTTGGAGAAAAGAAAAACTCAAAGTAACTATTAATTGGAGTCAGAACATCTATTTAGGGAGTTTAAAGTTGCTAGACAGATGCAAGGTGTTATACGGCTTACAATGCTGAACAGTTTGAGTTAACTAGCAGGATAAATTATTAAATGTTAATGTATTTGATTTTCCTCTCTCTTTTTCTTCCCTTTTCTTTCCCCTATTTCTTAGTTTTTTTTGCACTCTTCAGTTAGAGAGAAGGATAATTGAGAACAGAAGTGCATCTCAGCACTGACGTGAACAAACCCCAAATTAACCATTAAGACACCTTACATACACACATGCATATTCACATCAACTGTGAACCTTCGAAAAAACAAAAACCTCAAGTGAAGAGTCTAGCATTTCTTTTTTTAATCCCTATAGAAGAAAGGGGTCAGTTGAGGAAAAGAAAAATAAGCATATTTTGTTCACAAGCCTGCTACTGACAGTTATGGATAAGATTTCAAAAAAAGGGTATTGCATCTCAGACTGATTACTACCCCGACGATGTGAGAAAATCATAAGGAAATGGCCATGTCCCAATGGGTGAATCAATGTATAGAAAGCATATAATTGTCAGAACTAACTGATAATAACACGAATGTTAAAAGGAGTCTAAAAATACTGGATCTGAAATAGTACAAATAAATGCTGAAAGTCTATTAAGGAGTTACCAGTTACTTGTCAGAAGGAAGTTTGACAATGCACATAGACTACGATTTAGAGATTTTATTCCAAAATATATATATATATATACACACACAATATAGAAAAATTCTTTCCCACTGTATATTATTGTTCCAAGTGCAACAGTAGATAATAGAATAAACCTGGAAAAATGTTAATTAACAAATTCATAGATAAGTAAGTTGGGGACCATTACCAGAAAGGAATATTACACAGCAATCAAAATGAATGAACATAGCTACATGAACCAAATTAAAACACATAGTATTGAGCTCAAAAAATATGTAATAAAATAATAAATATAGCATGAAATTGTTAATATACATATCAAAAATATATTGTAAAATATTGATATCTATTTGTGTGTATATATGTGTGTACTTATGTGCATAATGTGTATGTGTGTGTATATGCATACACACACCATATATAAGGTAAAAATAGGAATAAATGCAAAGGAAATGAAAGCAAAAATTCAAGAGAGCAAAGCAAGAGACATCTAGTGGATTTCAAAGTTAAGTAGAATTATCAAGTTATTAATGTAGTCATAGAAAGTTGGATTTTTTATTAGTAGAATTATTTTTAGCTTCCATATATGTTACGTATATCTTTGCATGCATGAAATGTAAGAAATGTTTAAAAGTAACAATAATGTGAAAGTAAAAGCAATATGAACCCCTTTCAAATATGTATATTGTTTAGAGTAGTTATTTGCCCTTTATGGAAGTAGAAATTGGAGTACCTCTTCAAAAACAATTTGGTAACATGTACAAAAGCATTTAAAAGTGTGTATACCATTTGCCCCAGCAATACCACTCCTAGAAATTTCTCCTAAAAAAATGTAGTTATGGATGTGCAGAGGATCTTTATCATAAGAATGATTTATCCTGTTGTATTGTCCTTTATAATAACAAAAATTACAGCCAAAGCAAATGTTTGACGATTAGAGAATGGTAATATAATATAAATAATGGTATGTCCATACACTAAAATTATTATGCCATGATAATGATAAATAAATAAAATGCAGTATATCAATATTGTGATGCTCAACCTCTACATTCTCTCCAAAGTTCTTACCGTGCATTTAGCTACCAGTGATGTTCCTTTTAAATTGTTAGCATTTCTTTTTTTCTCCTCTTTGGGATTTATAAAATCATTTATCACTCCTCCTTTTTTGACAAGTTAATTTTAAATTCCATTTTATTTTTATTTTTTGTCAAACAAAATATTGTGTATATTTATTGTTGCAATATGTTGTTTTGAAATATGTATACATTGTGGAATGGCTAAATTGAGCTAATTAATACATGTACTACCTCACATACTTATTTTTTTGTGGTGAGAACACTTCAAATCTGCTCTCTTAGCAATTTTAAAGAATACGTTGTTATTAACTATAGTCACTTTGGTGTACTATAAATCTCTTAAACTTATTCCTTCTAGCTAACTAAAATTTTGTATTTTTGACCACATCTCTTCAACCCCAACCCCCCCATGAAATGTATAAGCATTTCTTATTTGTATTTAAATGCCTATACGTTTATTATATACTGGAGCATATATAATGTATATCATATGTTTTCTATTTTTGTTTCAATTTAATGTCTGTATATGCATTTAATACTTCTATTTTTAAAACACTGTGCTTGCTTATTTTTGTCACATATAGTAAAAATTTAAAATAGTGTATCTTAAATATTTTTAAGTGACTGAAAGGCACTGATTAACTTTGGCTTGTGGATTCCTAGAAAATAAAGTAATGATACATTTCTTTACACATTTTCAATAGGCATACCCTGAGAAAACTGGGTAATGCTAAGAGTTGGTGGTATGAAAGACATGACCACATTCCCATACTCCTGGTGGGAGGGTGCACGCGTGCAGTCCATCTGTAGATCAATCTGGCATAACCTAGTCAAATGAGTATGTAATCCAAACATTCAACTTCTGGAAATATTAGCCAAATAAATATCAACACAATTGAAGATGGGGGAATGTAGAAGTTTGTATTTTACATAGTATTAGGGACTTGGAAGTGATCCGTGTTTATGTCCGGGGAGGGCACAGAAAAATGTAGTAAGAGCACAACGTGGAGTACTTTGTTGTAGTTAGAATCAGTGGACTAAAATAAAGCCATAGATATACATGGACCAAATACACAAACAAAAAGTGGATGAATCTTAGAATTTTAGTGCCAAGTAAAAAGAAGTAAAAAACACAGTAAAATGTATACCTCCACTTTCCCTCTAACTCGAAGTCCTGATTAAGCTGCTGTAACAATGAGATTGGAAAATACAGTGCATTAGAAAAAAACCAGAAATTTATCTTATGTGTGATATGCCCAAGGCTACAATGGCCATTCTACTCTATATCAGCCTATTTTTGTGCAACCTGGGCGCTAGCAAGGCATGGTTTTTAAATTTGTAAATGTTTGTTAAAGGAAGTAAAGGAAGCACAGGGAGGAGGAGGGAGAGGAAGGGGGGGAGGAGGAGACAGAGACCATGAACCTAAAATATTTACTATCTGAAAATTCTTGGAAAAAGTTTGGCTGGTCTTTGCCATAAACAGTAATTCAGGACTCATCTCCTTTCTATTGCTGACTGAAAAAGAGTCACACAGTCTGTAAACTTAGGAAGGAGACTTTATTTTTTATAAAAAGTTACAACCTGCAGGCTGGCCATCCTGACAGGCTGGGAAGCTAGGCAGGCACTTTGAGGGAGGGAAGGGTAGACAGGAGTTTACACTGAATGGGTTGGTCAAGTATGCATATTCAATAGGTTACAGGAGGAGCTATGAATATCTGTGAAGGAGACTCGCATGTGTATTAGGTTTACACATATGTAATATATATCCTATGATCCCTGTGCCATGGCAATCTAACCTTTAATGTATTATAATTAGGTCCTATACATAAAAAGGTGAAATGTAGGGCCCCAGTCCATGAACCACATCTTTAGGATGTAGCCGGAACCAGTCTGTGGCTGGTAGTCATTTATTAAGAGGACACACCTTGTGGTCTGAAATAGCTGTCATTTTGAAACCATAAAAACAGGAGAAGGGTGCCTGTGGTCAGATGAAATAAGCAAAAAAGATGGCCAGCCTTTTGCTCTTCTCAAGTCAGACTTTGATACAAATCTAGTAATGACTAGTAAGGGGAAGGGATGTAGAAGCAAATGGGACATGGCCAGCCTCTGTCCTGTCATGACCTGGAACTTAAAACTTTTAGCCAAAGGAGGGCTCTTAGTCTGTCGAAGGATAGTAGGACTTTTATTTCATGCTCACTATCTTATTATAGCTTTGTGATTCTCAAACTGCAGCATGCATCAGAACCACCTTTAGGGTTTGTTAAAACAGATTGCTGGCCTCACCTGACAGTTTCTGACTCAGTAGGTATGGTATAGGGCCTGAGAATTTGCAATACCAACAGTTGCTAACAATTTCTGAGGTGAAGCTGATGCCTGATGCCATGTGTCTGGGAGAAGCAATGCCTTGCAGTGTTGCTGTTACTTACCTGATTGAAACTGCATTACCCTCACATCCGGGTAGCAGAGAGTAGGAAGTAAGAGAAACAACACACTTGGAAATGTTTCACATAACTTTTGCTTCTGTTACACATGGACACAACAAATGGCTGATGATCTTGGAAAATGTAGTTAATAATTCTATTACTACTGAATAAAGGGATGATGAATTTAGTAGAAAATCAGCAATCTCTGCTGCTGCACTATTTATATAAATTAAAAGTGCATGAACACAAAATAAAAATACTTACTACATAAAACCATATGGAAACAAAAACATGCATATTAAAGTTGATTCCCTCTAGGAAAAGGGAAATGTGTGTGCATGCAGTGTGTGTGTGTGTGTGTGTGTGTATAATCTTTCACAGACCAATTAATAATGGGAGCTGAGTAAAATAATTAATTCCATTCTCTGCACCTGAGGTTTAAAACAAAAAATAAAATGGCTATATACTGGAATAGAAAAAGCTGAAGAAAGACTTAGTGAATCAGAAAATAGATCTGGGTAAATCATCCAAAACAGGATGCAAAGAGGTGGAACACATCAAAGAGAAGAAGAAAATTTATACCCTTAGAGATATATTTTTAGAAAACAAGAACAATTTGAGAATTAATGAGCTAAAAATTCTATTTAGAATCTAGATAAAGAAATTCAGACTAAATATAAACTAAACGAAAGGAAATAAAGATAAAAAGCATAAAATAATGAAGCAGAATATGAAGAAATCATGGAGATAATTAACATAAAAAAATTCTAATTTTTTGGTGAAAAAAACAATAAAGTACTTCTTGGACTACACAGAATACAACTTCCATTTACAAGGAACTACAAACATATTATGAATACAACTCTCGGGTAGACTTCACCATTGTGAAACATCAACTGGAAGACTATGAAAATCTTAGATCCCAGTAGCCAACCCATTAATGAAAAGGAGCCAGAATTCATCAGTGTTCTGAAACAAGTGACAACCTGTTATTTTCCAAAACATAAAACTTCTGTGCATATTGATTGTAAAAATGGCATCATTCTCTACCCCTGCCTGATCCATGCCTTTTGCAATATGTCTTTGTGCCAACTTCCATCAAGAGGTGGAGTCTATTTCTCCTCCCTTAAATCTGAACTTGTGATTTGCTATAGCCAATGGAATATGTCAGAAATGACATTGTGTTGGTTCCAAGCCTAGATCTAAGCAGGCCTTGCACACTTCCAATATTCCTTGGATCTCTGTTTCCATATGAGATTAAGCCACGATTAAACTGCTAGAGAGTGAGAGACCATGTGGAGAAGAATCAAACCGCCAGCTGATTTCAGATACATGGGCAAACCCAGACAAAAATCACCCAAAGCAATCACCCAGCTGTCCCATACATGCAAGAGGGAAATAAATGTTTATTGTTGTATGGCATTGTATTTTTTATGGAAGTTTTTGTGATTGTTTTGCAGCATTATAGTGGCAATAAATAACTGGAAATCTTCCTAAAATATTTATTACACTGAGTATTAATTCACTTTTCATGAAACCCATTCATATATTTATTTGTTTTTGACATCTGTTTTTGTTTCTATTTTGTTGAATAAGATCTTTGATTTATTGAATAATAAACAAAAAGGGAACACACACACACACAAAAAAAAACAGTCATCCTACAAATAAGCATAGATTTACTTCAGGAAATACATATTAATTTATCTTGGGAAATTAATTTATTTTTATACATTGATTATAAAACTTAATTACTTAAGTTTTAAAGTAATTATAATACTCATTTACTTTAAAATGTTGAATATTTCTGTCACATGCAAAATGGAGGAACAAAGACTGAATCCCCACTTATTCAGATAGACTTATTAAAAATGTAAACTAAAATGTTTTGCTACTACAGACCTTTGTGGTGGAAAAAAACTGAAGCCTATCTTATAAGATTTGATCCAAATCCTGTGACACTTAAAAGCTTCAGAAGATTTGACTATTTCTTATTAATAAAAATATAATGATAATATTAATATAAAGTGACACTTATTGAAAGCTTATAGTACACCTAGCATGCTGTACTAAGAGTTTTGCATGCATTTGCTCATGTAATCATTGAATTAACTCTATGGGATAGGAACTGTTACAATTATCATTTTATATGCCAGGAAACTGAGGTTTATGTAATAAAATAAATTAAGCAAGATCAGTAGTTATTAAAAGAGACAAGTTTGAAATTTATGTTGGCCTGCTTTCTGAGCCTGCATTTTTCAGCCATTACCTCAAACTGTCTCTTTGTAGAAAGAGAGTATTTTGAAAGGCTGCAGCAATGAGGTAGCAACACACACACAGTGTGTGCACAAACACACGGAAAATCATTAGTACATAGGAGCAAATAGTGTTTTGCTATGCTGTTTTCAGAGAAAGGAAGGGTAAAGTTATGGTTACAGAATGAATAAGAATGTTTTTTCTATCTTCACAGTCTCATGATGAACTTTGCTGTTCTGTGAGACACAAACTTAGAGAGAATGATTGCTTAAATAGTGTAGTGAGTTTTACTTAAATAATGATAACTCTGTAAGTCAGAGGTGGCAGGATGGCTCTTTGAATGGAAGACCTTGAAAATAAAGTTACGTTCCTCAGAGACAAATTGATAAGTACTGGTTTCTGTTTTCTGTTTTTCACATTTTGAAGAGGAAGGGTGTGTCCTTGTTTTCCCAGCTCAAGGGGGAGCGGGGGTTGATGGTGATTATTCCAATCCAGGGTTGGCAAACTACTGTCCTCGGGCTAAATCTGCCTGGTTGCTTATATATGTAAGTATAGTTTTACTGGACTCCAAGCACACTTATTGTTTAGGTATTTTCTATGGTTGATTTCCTGCAAACATGGTGTGGGTATTTTTCTTCAACCCACACATGTTCATAGTTGGAATAGATCCCTGTTACAAAAGACAGATTCACAGGAGGAAAACAGGCAAGTTTTATAAAGAAATATACATTTATTAACATATATATTTCTCATATATATGGGAGACACCCAGAAAATGAGTAGTTCTAAAAAAGTGGCTTTGAATTCCAGCTTATATAGCACCTGCAACAATGAACAGTAAATTTTTAGAGAAGTAACAAGGCAAAGGAAAAGGACTTTGAGTTTATACCGGGGGACAACTTGGAGTGATGACAAATAAGTGACAAATAAAGGCCAGTTGGAACAGCTTGTTAATGTGGATTCCTCTGGTACTATCTCCAGGCCAATAAGGGTCTAAAATGGTCCTCGTTGGTTAACCTTTGTTCTCTCTGGTAGAGGGGGGCAGGATAATCTTTATCTTTGTAAAACTATGTTCTGCTTTTAGGCAAACAGAGGGTAGAAGCTTTCCTGTACCTGCTTCTTTTAATCATCTTCAGCTCAACAATCCTTTATATTTGGTGGGGGGTTGGCATATTTTGGTCTTTCACGGTGGCGTAGTTGAATGGTCTTCAGAGCCAGGTATATTTACTATATGGATTATTAGGGGGAAAATTGCCAATCTCTATCTGGTAACTTGAGTTTAATTCAATCAGTCCTGCTTAATGTCACTCTCCTGGCCTTTGGATTGGGTTGAGAATGGGCATCTGACCCAATTCAGACAATGAGGCAAAAGGAGAGGTTTGTGAAGGGTGTTTGGGAAATATCTCTTGAGCAACATATAGTGGATTGAATAATATAACCCTGAAATTAATGTCTGCCCAGAACTCAGAATATAATCTTAAATGGAAGTACAGTTTCTGCAGATGCAATTAGTTAAGTATGTTGGAAATAATATCCTACTGGATTTAGGATGGGCCTTAAATCCGATGACTTGTGTACTTATAAGAATAGGAGACAAAGAGACATACAGAGGGAAGAAGGTGCCAAAGCACCCATTGCACTGGGCAAAGCTAAGCAGGAAAGGAAGACTTAATTCAAGTGTATTACAATGGGGCAGAGAGGCCAAAACTCAGACTGAAAATTAAATCCACTGAAAGAAATAGCAAGAGAGGTTTTAAGAGCTGGGGTAAGGCGATTGTTATAGGCCATCTGCGTGTGTTAATTAGCCTTACCCAAAGGAAAATAAATTTTCTCCTATCTTATTGACAGGAGGTAGTTTTACAACTTGGGAGCAAGGTGCTCATATCAGTTAGGCTCCTCCCCCTCCAGGGAGAGTGGGGGAAAGTGGTGCTATTTTCCTTGATTACATTTCAAAAAGATGGCTGTCAGGTCTTTGAGAAAGACAGTCCCGGGTTGTGAAACTGTTAATAGGCTTTTAAAAAGATTTACACCTCAAAGAGGCAGAGAGAGGATTTTCAATTGTTTTCTAAAGTAAGTGCTCTAAGAAAAGGGAGGAAGAGAAACCTCTGTGATTAGGTCACCTGGGTTCTGTAGGGGCCAGGGTAGGAGGGGGGTGGGGGCTTAGAGGCAGGAAGAAACCTGTCTAAACTTTCATCAACCTGAAGGAAACCTTAATGTTGGCTTGATCAAAGGCCATTTAAAGACAGAGGTAGACATAGGAGTTATGCTGCCGCAGACTAAGGAATGCCAGGAGCCACCAGAAACTAGGAGACACAGGAAGAATACATCCTTAGAGCCTTCAGACGGAGCATGGCTGTGCTGGCATCTTGATGTGAACTTCTGGCTGCCTGATCTGTAAGAGAATGCATTTCTATGATTTTAAGCCACCTAATTCGTGGTGATTTGTTATGGCAATCATGGAAAATGAATACACTGCAGGCCACCTACATTCTCCCTGTGTTTTGATGCAGCCCTAGAAGTCACTGATAACAGTCTTACTTTGGGATTAATTCGACCTACTATGGAAGTCTGAGAATAGAGAAAAAGGATCTTAGTAATATCCATGAAATGCTAAATCAAGTGAATATAATTAATTGTGACCTCTATTTATCCATCCTCTGAGGCAATAAATCCCTTTTATGTTCATGCATTTTGAGAAGGAACCCTGTTACTTGCAAACAAAATATCTTAATCTATGACATGTACCACACAATTCAAGACAGAAGCCATGCATAAATTACAATGTGAATGGCACATTTTGGAGTTTTTCAAAGCCGCAGTTCTGCCTACTTCCTTATGGTCACTTTGTGTTCTCCAACATTATCCCAAGCAAAGCAGTCTTAATGCTCCATGGGTCTCAGGGTTACCACTAATACCTCCTTGCGAGGTTTGCTGTGAGAATTAAATAGCAACACTTGTGGATAAATTTTTAAATTACATAATTTTTCAGAAACTTTAATTTGTAAAATGTATATAATGATATGTACTCTGCATAGTTATAAGTATTAAATGTGAGAGGAAAAATAAAATCACACATTATTTCATACATTAAAAAGTAATAGATTTTCTAAGAATCTAAAATTTACTGGTGCTGTTACTATGGCAACGACTACAGTGATTTCTCCTCCTACTCCCACTGAAGTTATAAAATCATTGCAGCCTCTACAAACAAAAGGGGCTATAGTTGTATGAAAAGACAACCCCATAACACAGCATTTTGCTCACTTCAATATTATAATCATCAAATCTGAGTACAAAAATCAAAGAAAAAATTTTCAATTTTAGATGAAAAATATACTGAAAGGAAAAAAAGCTATGCTCTACTATGTAATAAGGGGCAAATGACCTTGAGAAAGTGAATAAAGAACTAGCACCTGTGATCTAAGAAACCAAAATAGACTCCCTTTATCAACCAAGAGCTGGAATGGACCATGAGGTTAAGGAAACAAAAAGTTACCTAAAGGCTGGGGACTCAGGGCTCCGCTGGCGTGGCCACCCCCTAAATTCTTATGATTACAAGAAAAAAAATATCCCATACTCTTGCTAAACTTCCTAACAATAGGAGACATCAGGCAAAATATGGAACCCTCCCTGAGTCTGACTTATGACCCAGACCACTGCAACTCTGATTGGACAGAGACAGAGGACCAGCCTTCCAAACATTCTTTCTTGATAGCCTCAGATCTCAAGCCAGTTTCAGCTAGCTTACAAAGCCAGGGCACAAACTGTCTGTGTGCACTATAGTTCATCTTTTGAGTAAAGAGCCAAATTCTGCCTCATTTTAAGGCTAAAGTATCACTCTATATTAAACATGGGATGCATGTTACACATTTATTTATTCATTCCTACTGAAAATGTGTGATTCTATTGTGTAATACAGATCCTGTGAGACAAAAAAAAAAAAAAAAAAAGCAAAACAACCAAAACCAAACAAATAAAACAACCTCCCACTTACCTCTTCAAAAAGAGAGCACCCTTCAGTTCATGCCAGAGACTGTCTCTCCCTGGTTTGCAAACTGATATCATCAGTAAAACTCTTTTTTCTACCAATTAGTCATCCTGGTGGTCATTTTGGATGACAAACCAATCTAATCATATTTAAGAGGAGCAAATTGAGAATCTTACTTTTATAAAGTAATGAACAATTTTAGAGAAATTACATTACTTGATTTCTAGACCTACAAGAAGCTAAAAAAATCAAGAAAATAAAGTGGGGACTATAAAGTTGTCCATAAAAATGGACAAACAGATCAAAAAAAGTAAATATAGAGTTCAGAAATTGACCCACATGTATATAATCATAAGATATTTAACAAATGAGCCAAAGTAATCCAATGGGGGAAAGGATGCTTTATCGACCAGTGGTACTGAATGTCTCAAGATCCATATGGACAAAAATAAATGCTCTATCCCACTTTATACATCAAATTTAATTCAAAATGAAGCATAGACCCAAACACAAAAGCTAAAATCATAAAACTTCAGAGGAAATCACAGCAGAATTCTTGTTCTCATGGCAATATACAAAGATTTCTTAGATTGGTCATGGAAAACAATCATTAAAAAAGAAAAAAATAGATAAATTAGGTTTCATTAAAATTATAGGATTTGCTTATTAAAAGAAAAAGAATGAGCAAAACACAGACTAGAAGAAAGTATCTATAAAACATATATTTAACAAAGGATCAATATCCGTAATATAAAAAGAGACTCTTCCACCCAATGATAAAAAGACATCTGATTAAAATTGAATTAAACAGAAACTTCACAACAAGAGATATGCAAAAGGCCAAGAAGCACATGAAAAAGTTTTGAATATGTTTAGGCAACAGGGAAATGAAAATTAAAGTCATAGCACAATACTAGCAAATACCAACCAAAACAAAAATAAGAAAGACTGACAATGCTAAATGTTAACGAGGTTATGGACTCTTGTTGCTGGAGCAATGCAAAGAATCTAGTAGAAAGGTAAAATTTATAAACCCCTTTGGAAAAAAGTTCTGTCAAATTTCCTTTAAAACTAATTATATACTTACTCTACATTCCAGAAATTCTACCCCTTGGTATTTACCCAATAGAAATGCAAATACATCTTCACAAAAAGACTTTGTGCAAAATATTAAAGCAATTTTACTTAAAAGAGCCATAAAAACTTAAAATATCCCAAGTATTAATCATAAAAGAATGGATAAACAAGATGAATTAATTTATGAATAAATGGATATGCAGTAAAGTATCTACAGTAAAACATTAAGGTGAGAATCTTGATGGTATTTATGGGTTTTCACTAAAATAATTTTTAATCTTTGCTGTATAATTGTAAGTTTTCATTATAAAATATTAGAGAGAAAACTGTTCAATAGAGGAATAGGCTGCTCCTCAAAGCCATACACGTCAGGTGCCAAGCCTTTCAGAACACGCCAAAGGGTGTCTTGTGAGTTAGGTGGATGTGGTGTAGGGAAGGGTTCACTGATATCCTCAGTAAAACCATAAAAGCAGTTTACAGTGGTGGGTGGTTGGCATAAATGGAAGAGATCAACCAAAAAGATTGAGACGCAAGTCAGCCAATAAAGTATAGTACCATGCAGGTTACAGTGATCATCTAGGGGAAGCGATGGATTAAGTAATGATCCACTGAGGTGTAGGAACGAGAAAGATGATCAAGTACTAACTTCACAAATACTGGATTAAAATATTCACATTTACGTTTCGTGTGAAAATAATATAGGTTGCTCCTTTCCTCCCTCAAATTTTAAGAAGGTGCTTTGGGTGACCTGCTTGTCACCTGAATATTTGCTTTTCACGTTGGCGTGTTAGGTATTTGTGTGAATTGGAAGAAGTTTAGAGAGGCTGTATTGATTTTCATTAGGAAGATTATCTTCCTTTCTCTCAAAATACACCAAGTGCTTCTAATTTCACTTACATATAAATAGGGATACTTAGTCTAAATCCTCAAAATGCCTGCAAAAAGATCTGATCTCCTGCATTATCTCCGTCACCTTATTTCCTACTTCATTTCTTCTCACTCTCTGCATTAAGGAATTAGCCTCCTTGGCTAGTCCCAATATAGTGGTGTTTACAACTATTTGATCGCAGCCAGGTACGGATTTGTTTCTTCTGCATTCCCACTGCTTCATTGACTAGCTTTAAAGAAAGTAATGAAAATAATATCTAAAAGAATTAGCCTTCTTGCTATTCCTGGGACAATGCAAGGTCTACTGGTGCCTCAGGGCCTCTTCACTTGCTATTCCCTTTGCCTGAAATGTTTCTCCCCCACATATGCAATGACCAATTTCTTTATTTCCTGCAGGTCATCAATCTAATGCCACCTTATGGGTCAAGCCTTTGCCAGCTATACTATCTAAAAGCTGCAATCCTTACTCCTCTGTTCCTCTCCATTCCTGTATTTTAACTTTCTCTCTAAAGTCTAATGTAATCTAATACACTATGTATTATCCTGACCTATATTCTTATTTGTCTTTCTCTCTCATTAAATTTTAAGCTCGACTAGGATATATATACTATTTTACCCCTGTGGGTGTTCACTGGTTATCCTGAGCACCGAGCAAAGTGTAATTACTATAATTGAATAATCGATGTTTGACAAATAAGTATTGTGTGAAATAGTGATGAGCTTGTGGAATGATTAAACTTACTAATCATTTTTTAGCACATATTATATGTGCCACTTTTTAGTCTAAACGCATTACTAAGTAATTGATGGAATCCTTACAACTATTCTATAAGGTAGATATAATCTTCCCCATCTTACAGATAAAGAACTTTAAATATTGATTATTTCAATAACTTGCTCATTTTCAAAACAGCTGGCATGTAATGGAAGTTAATTTATAATAAAGGTTGGAAATGAAGAAAAATCATATTAAGAATGGACTTCTTAGGGATGAGAGAGAAAAGATAAATTCTAGGGGCCAATGCTGTGATTTAAGGGATTTTGAGAAACAAATATGAGATGTTGGGATGTTTTAGACTTGTTTCCTTTGATATATAATATGGAAATAATTTTGTTCCCTCTATAAATATGTTGGCAAAATTTAAATAAATTTTAAAGTTATTTGACTCACAGTTATGATTTTGTTGAATAAAAAAAGCTTAAGCTTACAAACGTATTATCAAATGTAAGGGGTTAGTCTGTAGAGAGGTGGACCATTGCTAGAAATGTTTCCATAAGGGTGCAGGGCAGCATCTATTACTTAGGAGCTTCACTAATTCATTTGAAGTTTGTATCTGCAAAATCAAATCTATAGTTAAGCTTTCATAATTTTATGAAAAAATATAAATGTATATGTACATATTGGTGTATTATAATATAATTAGCCAATTGATAATAAAAAGAGATAAAATCCTATTAGATCTTGCCTTATTTAATATATTTTGTATTTTATACTAAGTGCAAGTACGAATTTATGTTAACTAATAGCATTGTTGTAAAGTTAAAATCTTAGAATTGGCTTTCCAGATCTATTTTCTTCCATAAAGATGTGGAATGACCCAGTGATTGTACATCTGTGGTAGTATATTTTCAAAAAGATTTGATGTTAAATATGAGAAACTAAAGCATCAGTTAAGATTTGTAATTAATTTTATCTTAAAATGTCCATAAACTAAACTTAAAAAGAGTAATATCATGGCAAGTAGAATTATAACCATTTGGGAATATTTCTATTTCTACTTTAGGATCAAAATATTACAGATAGGTTTTTCAATAGATTCTTTTATCTTTTTTTTTTATTTCTCTTCCACTGGACACAACCATTATATTATAGGAAACAAGGCTAAAGCTTTAAAACTTTCATTTTACCTTGATTTCTAAGATTCAAACTTCATCTCCACAGAGGCAGAAATTGCAAGATTGGCTGGTAGATCATAGCCAGGTGTTAGCTATTCACTTTTTGTTTCTGCCAAAAAGCTGGAAGCAGTGAAATAAAATGTCTGATTTAGGGAAAGAACTTACAAATTTCATCACAGGGTAAAACTGTCAAATTAAAAATATGTTTTTAAAACCTCAAATATCTTTGGGAATATTTTGATGATGTAACTTTCTATTGTACACAGATCAGGAATTTTCAGACTTGCTATTGTGTGTTTGATGCTAGATTAAAAGATAGACATGGCTCAAATAATGATACTGTAAAAAATTAAATATGGTCAATTTAAAAATGGTTTATTTGGAAGAAACTCTGTGCTGTATATGAAAAGGCAAACACTTCCAAAGATTTTGTGGTTTAATATTTCAACTAGCCTTGTTATATAATTCTCAAATGTCAGTTACTCTAGGGTATCTTTATTGGAGATCACAAGATGTCTCTGTAGAAACAGCAGGATGCCTTGTAACAAATCAATTATTAGAAACAGATAATTTAAATCACAGCATGTTGAATTCTGATTCTCATCTCTATAGGTTTTAAATTTTAAGTGCAACCAACAATGGCTGTCTTATAATAATTCTTCTTACTATAATGCCCTATTTTTAATGAGTTGTACCTATGTGAAGATAAGTAACAATGAGTTAAAGATCAGATTGCATATTAGAATTTTTTGGCTAATTTTTGGCTAATCATCCATTAGATATATATGTGACCTAATTTATTGTTATCAGTAATTGTTTCCAATCATTATCTCAATTATTAAAGGCAAAGTTAAGGTATCCCAATTTATAAGACTCACCATTTGGATTCTAATCTTAAATCATCATCAACTGCAAACAGTACTTGTAAGTGGAATATAATTGCCTTCTTTCCCATCCATCTGATCTCATCCAAGCTATATGTGACTATTGTAAAATGCATTTACTGCATGAGGAAATGAAAGCTTGATCAAGTCATAACCTTTTCCCTTGACTCTCTATTTTGGGTACTTGTACACCACCACCAATGACATCATCTAACTAGCAATAACTAAAGCACAAATATGCTAAACAACTAAAAATTAAAAACAAATGATGACTTAAATGGATTTCATTACAGTTAAAAATAATGACAGAAACTGGGATATTGCATATCTTTCTAGAAAAAAATACTAGAGTGAAGTCAAGAGCATGTGTCAGCCTAGATCCATTACCAAAATATCCATTGAAGAGCTGCATCTGGTGCAGCTATATCCTTTCTCCAGATGATATAAATAATATTGGTTTTTTTCTATGGCCTTAGTGAGAACACCAAGGTATAACAATAGCATGCTCGTACATCTAGCACTGACTCTTTCCCATGTTCAGACCTAAATTTGGCACAGCCAGCTGGACCATTCAATCTGGATATCCTGATACAATATTGGAAGGACCATATATAAAACTGCATTAGTTATATTATCTATTCTCACACATAGTTCTCCATCTGAGTCTTCTTCCCTGCCAGTGCTAATATTATTATTCCTATCACATAGTTTGGAAACTTCTGAATTATATCTGCCTGTCTGCTTCCAAGTTCCTCATAGCCACTTTGTCACCAATCCTATCCATTACCTCATGCTTACATTATTATAATATGCCTGGCAACTGCTTTCAAAATATATAGAATGCTGGAGAATGTAGTGAACTGAGTCATTAATCATCAATTGCATCTGGAAACAAAATGGTTCTGGGAAATACTAACAGAAGAAAGGTAACAGTTATTCAGACAACTTATTTATTCCCCACGTTCATTCTCCCCTACTCCTGCAGCAGAAAATACACAGATGCAAATAACACACACACACACACACACATATCCACCCTCACATGTGCTAATAGACACACAATCCAAAAGATAACTAATCTAGAGATGTTTTATATTCCTATATTAAACAAATACGAGTATCTCCTATGTGCCAGGCATTGTGCCGGTACTAGGAATATCAGCTTTTGATAAATCCACATTGATTCTACCATCATGGAGCTTATTTCTTTCATAATCTACTAAGCAAAACAAAATTAAAAAGGCAAGTCATAAATGACTAGATTTCAAGTTGTAACATGTTCTTCGAATAAAGCTCACATGGGCAGAGAGAGAGAACCATGTTGAGGGAGGATGGCTACTTTCACTACTTAGGCTCTTTGCAGAAGTTACAATTAAGAAAAAACTTGAAAGGTGAAAAGAAATAATAAAAGCAAAGAGTAAGAAAGAAGCATTCCATGCAAAAGGGCAAGTATGCCCAAAGCTCCTACCAGAAGTATGAGCTTGGCAAACAAACAAACAAAAAAGCTGAAATAAAACTAGTGTTGCTGGAGATTGGTGATTGTCCACAAGGTGTAGTGTGTGTGTGTGTGAATGTATACAAGAGAACAGTTGTTGTAAGTGTGTGTATTAGTCTGCTAGGGTTTCCTCAACAAATACCAAGATTTGGGTGGCTTAACCAACAGACAATTATTTCCTCATAGCTCTGGAGGCTGGAAGGCCAAGATCAAGGTGTTAGCAGGGTTGGTTTTATTCTGAGGCTTTTCTCCTTGGCTTGTAGATGGCTGTCTTCTTCCTGTGTTTTCATGTAGTCTTCCCTCTGTGCATGTCTGTATCTTTATCGCCTTTTCTTATCAGGACAATAGTCATGTTATGTTAAGTCCCACCCATATGGCTTAATTTTACATTGATTACCCTTGAAGGCCCTATCTTCAAATACAGAAACATTCTGAGGTACTAGAATTTAGGAATTCAACATATCAATTTTAGGGGGACAAAATTTAGCTCACACAGTATATATGGATATGTATATATTATGTAGATCAGTATATGTACAAGTGTGTATATGTGTGTGTTGTTTGTACATGGTATGGAATAGCAGAATTTGTGTATATGCATGTATGTGTTTGTATATGCAGGTGTATACCTGTATGAGTAGGTATGTGTGCACCTGTATGAGTAGGTATGCGTATATGAATGCCTGAGGGTGACGAGTGTGTATGTGCTTATGCCACTTTGGAATGGCAAAAGGTGAGATTGAAGGAACATATAGCATCTCTGTGATATAACCCAGTAATCTATATTTTATAGAGCTCTTAAAGTGATTCTTATACGAGATAATTTGGGAGGCACTAAGGTTTTAGAGTGCAAGTAAAGGACTAAACCTTTGATAGGAGACAGGAGGAATTTTTCCATTATAAGGTAGGGTAGGAAAAAATGCTTAAAAGGTACATAGGTTTTTGGGTTTGGTGACAAGGCAGGAGGTGCCTCCTCTGCTGTCTTCCATTTTCAAAGTGAATCATGTCCTGCTGCCATCAGCCATCAGTGAAGAAAGAGGAGTAATGTAGAGAAGTCTTTACTTTATGGAGGATAAAATATTTAAGAGACGGTACTTGGGGGAGTATGAATGCAAATATAACCGAAAACATGTATTCTATGGAGGTAGCTCATAAATTTATAAATGAAACCAACAGACACATTTGTGTCTTGTTATCCAGCAACTTTCAGAGGAAGAGGCTGTGAGTGTTAGAGTTCATCAAGCTTGGAGTTTTGTGAGGAGAATAAAGAAAAAGGAAGGAGAAACAAGGTAGTGAGGATGTTTACAAAGAAGTAATGATAATAATGGGCTTTGGGATTTCTACCAGAAAAGAAGAAAATTGAAGCCAAGCTGATTTGGGAATAAACTTTGCAATCTCTCTCACCACATCTGTGGTACCTTGCAGCCAGGATTTTCTGAAATGGTGTTAGTTGACTGATAATTGTCTGGTCATGTGCCTCTAGGTTCTTTTCCCAGACTTTATCCAAGATTTTCTTGTCTTTGTGCCATTATAAACTACCCCCAGACTTCACTTCACAGTGTTTTATTTTGGAATATGCTATGTACTCTATGGCACTGCACTTTTTTTTTTAATGTAGTCCACACACATACACACACACACATATACACATTTGGCTAATATTCATAATTGCATGTGACAATGTAACTAAAATAAAATCTAAAGGGAAGCATAAAATAAGCTAGCAAAAGGAAAAGGAAGACATTTTTAAGGTAAGATAACAACATGGATTTAACATTAGGTTCATTACTATCTTCTTGGCACCATGCCATAAAGCCCTATAAATTTGTCATTAATAACTTTATCTCTATGTTTTTCAGATAAGGATATGAGAAATTACAGAGTTGAATTATTTTGATGAGGGCTACCTACCTGGCAAATTATGGCTGAAACTTGCATTTAGTCTATCTACTTGAAAAATCTATATTTTTTGTATCATTATATTCTACTACTTCCCGCTACCATATACACATACACTGTAAAACAACATGAATATAAATAAACCCACCTCTATCTTTATGTGGTGCTACTTCACAATCTCTCATATTATGTTCTGTATACATAAATTTAGTGTGTTTCACTCCCAGAAATAAGTCATTCTTTTAAGAAATATTCATAAAAAGTTAATATTTCCCTAACTGACTTTCTCTGAGTACGAGACTCAGTTAAACTTTTCCTTGTTCATATATTGTTCTACAACAACTTCTTCTGGGAATCTTTGATTGATAAATTTATTATTAAAAAAGGATTATTTCATAATGATTGGTAATATCCTATAAAATGGTAATTATGTATAATTTATGATATAGGTAATCATTTTATTTCATGTAAATGATATGCAGTAGGACTCCTACATAATGTTTTAATTCTTTCTATGCAAATAAGTTTTTGAGGATCCTCATTTTGATCTGTGTACGTGTTCAATCTAGAGTTCTTCAACATTTTATTTTCTATGTGTCATATACTTAATTTTGTCTGAAGTCATTTTATTATATTATAACTTTCAGTACACTCTAGAAGTTTTCTGCTTACTTCTGCTCAGGAGAAACAAGTCAAGGATATTTTCAGTTTAAAATAAATACAAAATCTAGTCTTTGATCATGATATTTGAATGTTGCTTCTTTTTCATACAGCATTCAAAGGGCCTCTCACTAGTTAGTTGTTAGCTACAGAATTACTTTCCTCTTGTTTTTTTGCTCCTATTTTTAAAAAATCGCCTGTATATTTGTTATTAAAAAAACATTAAAATGAAAGTACTTACCCATCAGGCTGAATAAAGGTGTCTTCTTTGAGCATCATGATTCACCCCACCACTTTCCATCCTCCTCTTCCTTATCCCTTCCCTCCCCCTCCTCCTGCTCTTTTTTCTTCCCCCTGTTATATGTACTTTCTGATGGCCTAATGAGTATTGGGTATAGTGTTTCAATTGGGAATCAATCTGAGAACCAGAATCACACCATCATTGGGAATATGTATATATATTCCACACATATATGTACATTTCAGGGAATTGTCTTGTACAACAGTAGGGGTTGACTAAGTAATTCCAAAGTCCTTAGAGTAACCAGGCAGGAAGGGACGTTCACAAGTTGGCTGGACCCCTACAGGCAGGATCTGCAATTTCTCGTCCATGGGCAGTGATCAGAAAAGAAGATTGGGAGGAGGGAAGAAGAGCAATTGCAAACCCAGTGGCTATTTGGATTCTTTCCCTCAAGGAAGCCCTGAGACATTTTTTATTGACCTCCTCACTGGTTAGGTGAGCTCTCTTCTCCTTCTGCCCACAGCATAATCTTCCCATTGAATAACTTGAAGTCACTGATTAGGGACTATAAATATATTTTATATTTATATATAAATATCTATAAATATATTTAAATATATATAAATATATTTGTAAAATTGCTTCACAGCAGCACCTAGATTAGTGTTTGCTGAATAGTTGGGAGAAGGGATGTGTGTTCTACAAAATGGCCCTGCTCCCTTTTGCTCTTCAACTCTCTTGAAAGAATGTTCTTTTGTAGCCCAACCTAACAGGAATCGTACTAGAATAGACATTCTGGGAAAAAGTTCAGACTAGACAAGCTGACAGATGAAAAAGTTATCACAGCTGGAATATGTCAGCTTGGCTAGGCTGAACTATAGGATAGTCTCCAAATTCAATTCAGTTCTTTATTTTTTTTAAAAGAGAATATTTTGGATTTGGGACTATACCCTGGTGCAAAGATCTGTAAGAGCTTTTATTAATATTTACTAAAGAAGTAACAAATGAGTAACTGTCAGTTGCACATACAGTGTTCTCTCTCTTTCTCCAGTGACTGCCATGCTCCTTCCTTTCCTTCACTGTTTTGTACACAAGTACTGCCATATGACCTGGTCTTAGCCAATATGTAGAAAAATAATTTGACAGGGTTCCTAGGAATATTGTTGCTTTGCCTGCTTTATTTAAAATTGTCTTTCTTGTTTATCCTTCCCTTAAACACAAGCATGAAAGCAGGAGTTGGAAAGCTACCATGTGTCCATCATGGAAAGTTAATTACAGAGATTTCAGCCCTGGCATTGCTGAGATACTGAAACTTCTTCTTATCTGAAACTAGTAAACCACATTTAAAATTCAGTATAATCAGACTTTCTGTTACTTGCTGATGAACACCAGCTTATCTGTAGTATATACGTATTATTTTATCTATAAATCTGCTTCTTGATAATACTTAAGAGAACTGACCCAACAAAGGTGCAAATAAACATATGTGTGCAAGGTTGTTTGTTAAAAAAATTAATTGCTTATAAGAGCAAACATGGAAACCAGTCCACACCTCATAATATACAGAGATTGGATAAATTAAATTATATTTAAAATATGGAACCATGTGATCATTAGGTAAAGAAAGGTTAAATAATGCTTACTGTAGCAATAACTTGTGAGTAGTTGGGCCAGGATTCAACCAGGGAGTTTAACTTTGGAACCCAGGCTCTTAGCATCCACACTAACCTGCTTCCATATTCATGAATATAGGAATACTTTATGACAAATTAAGTACAAAAGCAGATGATAAACTATTACTTATACAAAATTATTTTACAATAAGTAACAACTTATAAAACAACATACTTATGCATTATTAATAAATATATTCATTTTACACACATTATTATTCATGTATATATTTTATTTCTTTAAAATAAATATGTATACATTTTGAAATTCTGTTGAATTTTGTTTTTAAATTTATTGTTAGAGTCATTTTGTTACTTGCATAAACATTTTGCAAGTATTTTGCAAGTATTTTATTCAAATAATATTTTAAACAATAAGAGAATATGTAGTTCTTATAGACTGATTGAGTTAATTTTATTACTGCATCAGTAACATCAAAATAATTTGTATAATTATAACAGAATTTGTTGAACAAGTTCAACTTCCTAAGAAATGTAGTTTGTTAACAAACATAGTTTGTAAGAAAATATTTTGGAAATAAAGGCTTAAAAACATCTATAGTTTTAATATTTGAGAGATAATTATTAAAATAATCTTGAATATTTACATGAAAATTATTTATCTTTTTGGCAGTCTACTTAAAACTCACTTTATGATAATGGGTTACACAATAAGTATGCAATTTATGATAACTGGTATTTGAAAATTCTCAAAATGTCTGTGATCACTTTCTAAATGAAAGATGATATCTAATACAGTGTTTTACATTCTCCAAAGAACTTGTGTTAATAACTCCTTTACGGAAAGTTCTGCCTTAAGAACTTTGTCAGTGAAATATTATTTTTCAGTTCCTATGTAATAAAGCCCACCTACTCCAACAGTTTATTCTACGACATGGCTTTCCAGCCTTTAGTTTCCCCTTTGTATATTTTAGACCGAATTTACTAATATTTTCCTAAGTAGCTGACATACGTAACTGAACCCAGTGCTTCTAGGAAGTTCCCCTTCTGTCTTTCTATAATATATTGACATGATACTCCAGTACTTCCATGTTTAGAGGTCTTCCTCCTCCATTACAATGGAACACGAAGAGCAAGCATTGCACTCTAATCGTCACTGTGGGAGAAACTCCTGGGACATAATAGAAGCTTATAAATATTTTATGAGTTATTGAAGAAATTTATGACATATTTTAATATAAGTAAATACTTTCTTTATATGTCATATTTCATTAGATTGGAAAAGTACAATCAATTTCTTCCAGAAAGAAAATGTGTGGCGCATTCTGACATTATTTATGTTTTCCCCTTCTTCATTTCTGACCAAATTACCTTCAACCATTTCTTTCCTATTGAAGTTCACACTTTATCAAATAGGCATTCTTTCATTGTCCTGCACTGTTGCCAAATCACTACTTCTTAACTACACATATTATTTTGAAAAATGTCTTTCTTCTTATCATTACTCTCAGTTCATAATATTTCATTGATACCTATTTAATCATGATCATTTCTCTATGTTAGAATTTCTGGAACACTTTGTTTTTTAATTACGAACAGTGTTATGAAAATCATTTTAGGCAAAGAAATAACAAACAATAAGAAACACAAGTGCTGGTCTGTGTCAACATCCTCATGATATAAATTCTGAGAAATATTTTCTTACATATGTTTACTTGTTTTCCTTACTATTTGTTTCATACTTACAATGGAGCTTTAGTCTCCTTCCTCTTCAAATATAAATTTGGTTATGTTGGTGAATTTATTAGCTTATATGTGTGATTTGGTTTGATTTGGTTTTCTCATGTGGTGAGATTTTTTTGGTAAAGAAACAATGAGATTTTTCTGTCTGACATCAATTGATTATCTAGTTGTTCAATTCCCATATCCTCCATCTTTGCTCAAAGGCAAAATTCTTCAGCTGTTAGAAAAATATTGAAATACTACTCTTAGGTAATTATTTTTCTGTCTTAAATTTCAAAGTAATCCAGATATATTTCATATAAAACTCATGAGAATTTCCATCATATGTTTGATGATTCCTTTGATAAGACTTAGTGTACTACATAAATCACTTTTATCTGGTATAGCCATGAATCTTCAAATTATGCTATGATTTCTTTTTTATTGGTATAGTAATGGCATTCTTTATATTTGATTATCCTATTTATTCTTTGTATAATTAAAAAAACTAGATATGGAGAGAATGCAAACAGAATCAACTGCAAATTTTTTTTAAAAAACCATGGTTTTCTATCAATATTCTAATCTTAGCTAGATTTTAGATCCTGAACCCACCAACTAAAGGGAAGGTTGAGTCCCTTGGGCATACATTCTGTCACTGAAGAATATAAAATAAACATTCCTCCAATCCTTTTCCTAAAAAGACTGCAGCCATTTGCCAACATCCAACATAAATGTACATTGAGGAAAGTTATGAGGACTGTTCGATAGAGGGTGTGATCTGACACTTACAATCTGAAATGTCATCATGGTCTTCAGCTAGAGTGGTGACCTAAAGAATAGATGATCAGTGACATCCTAACCCATGCCCATGTCCATCTCACAGTCATTCCAGTGAGTATTCATAGAAGTACCCTTAGCTTATTCCTAATACTTGAGAATAAAATTAGGATGATTATATCAAACAGCTGGCAGAACACTTACAGGTTTCCCTAATTGTGGTATAAGAGCTTTTTTGTTAGGAAAAAATAAGTGGCAGCTCCTGATAATTTACACCTTGCTACAGCAGCCAAGGCAGCAAATCAGAGGTCATAGTATGTATCCTTGGTGAAATGTCATAGATTACCAATACCCTCAAACACTTAAAGGAGATAGGATTTATTGCCTCATTGTATCAGCTTTCATTTCATTTGTGTGATTCTTCAGATGGGGGAATGGAATATATTAGATTATTCTACATTATCTTAAGTTTAACCAAGTGACAGACTTGATTCCATTTGTTTTGCTGGATGAGGCATCTTTATTGGAACAGATCCACAGAGGTTCTGGTGATTGTTACACAGCTATTCATCTAAAGAATACATTCTTTTCAATACCCATTAATAAATAGGATCAAAATCATTTCGCTTTTATTTGGAAAGGACAGGTGTGTGTTATCACTTTATCACTTCCTTGTCCCTAAGTTATTTCAATGTTCCTTAAGATCTGTGGTCCCCAACACCCAGGCCATGGACACAGCAGGAGGCGAGTAGTGGGTGAGCAAGCAAAGCTTCATCTGTATTTACAGCCACTCCCCATCACTCACATCACTGCCTGAGCCCCACCTCCTGTCAGATCAGCGGGGGCATTAGATTCTCATAGGAGTTTGAAGCCTTCTGTAAACTGTACATGCGAGGGATCTAGGTTGTGCACTCATCATGAGAATCTAAAGGATGATCTGAAGTGGAGCTGAGGCTGTGCTAGCACTGGGGAGTGGCTGCAAATACAGATTATCATTAGCAGAGAGGTTTGACTGCACAATAAATGTAATGCACTTGAATCATCCTGAAACCATACCCTGCCCTGGTTCGTGGAAAAATTGTCTTCCATGAAATCGGTGCCTGGTGCCAAAAAGGTTGGGGATCGCTGCTTTAGATCATTGTTAACCTTGATTATCTTGATGTGAAGAATATCTCAACATGAAAAACATCTTGCTGGTACCACATACCCTGTCACAAAGATGCAGCTACACAGATAGAATGTTGGGATGGCCTATGAAAGGCCAAACTAAGATGTCACTTTTGGGATGACGCCATGTGACATTGTCTTCTAGGATGCTTTGATTGGATGCTAATATAGGTTACTGTGTACCTATCGTCTAGAACACCCACGTCTGGAAATAAAGGAAGAAATATGGAATTGGCCCCTTTTGCTCACTCCCAGTAGCCCATTTGCCAATTTTATGCTTCTTACTCCTGCATTATTAGGTTCTGACTTATTAGAGATTTTTCTTTTAGAGTATGGGGTAGGGATGGGGGTCACACAGCTAGGGAAAGCAAGAAGTGTTCCAGAGAATAGGAATCTGTGACTATCATCTAGTCACTTTTGGCTTCTTATCCCTGTGGATCAACAGCCATGGAAAAGAGTGACTGTTACAGAGACAATTGACACTGATAACCATGAGGAGATCAGGATGCTGATATACAACAGAGTTAGGGAGGAGTATACCTAAAACCTATGGAGTTCACTGGGGCAAGTCTGTGGTTTTCATAAAAACAGAGACCATTCTGTAGACTGGGTAACAGATACTGGAAGAGGATAAGAGTAATTTTCTGTTGGCAGTGTAGACTATATCAGCCACTCTTAGGTACCACCTCAGATCCTCTTGGCACTGGGACACTTGGCAAACTAGCTTGGTGACACTTGGTCATCCTAGCTTCCACGGAGAATGACCTTGTGTGTGCATAACCATCAGCACCTTTTTCCTTGCCCATACTGCGTACCTTTAGGTTACCGTGCTGGGTTTTCTCTTTGGCACAGAGTTGCAGGATACCGTGAAATTTGCATTGTGGTCGTGTATATGCAACCAGTATTACAGGGAAGTTAATATCTTATAAGGAAAAGTCTTTGATCAATGTAATACTGGAAGCAAAAGATAAATTATTTCTCCTTTCACGTGGAGTGAATTTCCAGAAGTTAATATAGCTTCCCGGATAAATTTCTAAAAAGCCAAGTAATAAATTATACAAGATAAAAAATGGTAGCTAGCTCAATACGCACCTCCAATTGCTCTCCTAATTTCTCAGTCTCTTTACCTTTCCAAATCAGTACTAGATTCTTGTGTTTATACCTGGTCGTAAAATATTAACTCACGAGATCTTCTTCTGACTATATTTTCTAAGGCACCCATTCTAAGACAAACATAAATCAGTAGACCAGTTCTCTTTAGTAAATATTTATCTTAAATACATTTTTAGACAAATTTTGTATATCCTTACTCTGTGCCTGCTTTCCCCTCTTTAAGTTACCTAGAGTACTTAAAATCCTATATTATTTGTAAAAATCCTGTCTATTCTTCTAGGCCCTAAATGATTCCTTTTCTGATTACTTGTATTACTCTTTCATAATGTTTTCCAAAATCTATTTCATAAATTTTATAAATTGTTTTAGTTTTCTATCTGTATTGTAAGTTTATTAAAGCAAAGGATTGTTTATGTCTATGTGATCTTTCTAGCACTCCTTACACCTATTACGGTGTTGCAAAAGTGCAGCATAAATGTTTCTTTTGATGCTAATGCATGTTTTCTTCACTCTGGTGGTTTTTTCTCTCCTTTTCCACCAAAATTTAATACAGTAGCCAGACCTCTGATGCTCTCATCCCTCAGTGACTATTAATGTTTCCAGGCTTCAAGCTTTTGTACAACCTACTTCCCGCATTTTTCTACTTTAATTCTCATTCTGTTGGACATTAGCCACAAAAAAAGAGACTTCTTTTTTTAAAGAACACCTTTTAGAATAGCAGGAGAAAGGATAGTTTTCTACCTTAACTCTTTTTTTTTCTTGATAGATTATTGAGATAAGATGGGCTTTCTGATGTCATTGACTCATGCTCTGCTTGATATTCACATCCTAAGGAGGTAGCAAGGCCTCAGAGGTGGAATGGTTGTATAATGCATCCAGGAAGACTGGACGTTAGGCTTCAGGGATAATGGAATCCATCACATTTTTGTGTTTTAAGTGTCCTACTGAAGCAGTACCTTCTGGAGTATTGCACAGGCCCCAGGGACAGGTAAAGGAGATCTAATAACGAATAACATTGGGTTTCCCAGCAAGCATACAAGATTATAGTTCAAAGTGAAGTTGCATTAGATTAAATAAATAGAATTTGACATTTCTTTTATCCCCTTGCTTATGGACTAAGATTCATGCCCAGAAGACTCAAAATAGGCAATTAATTGAACTGGTCACACATCCCAGGTATGGAAGCGAACAGTTGTTGTCCCCCACCTATTTTTTTTTTCTCCCCAGATGCTGTTCCCTGTAGCAATGTCAACTAAGTATTTGTTTGCTTGCAGACTCTGGATAATAAGGAATCTTCTCAGTCATATCCTTTAAGCACCAAGATCTTGTATCACGCTTAAAATGCACATTTACTTTTGCCCTTTATTTTTCTATTATCTTTGTACCTGGCTGGGTCATGTAAGTCTATTTGCTATGGCTATAAATCAAATCTTGATTAGTAAGATCATTTTCCATCCTCTACCTCCCCTGTTACTTGCACCTTAAAAAACAATCAAAAGCACTCATGAAGTTTTAAAAAAAGATTGTATATCTTTTCCTTATTGGTCATTTAATTCTCCCAGTCTCTGATTTTCATGACAAGTATGATGACTTCTTACAACATATAAAAGCCAGATGTCTAATGCAGACATAGGGAATGCGCTCTACCTACCAGCATTTACCAGGTTTCATTCAAGATAGTACATCAAACTATTTTTAGTTGGTACATCCTATTTTAATTAACTTCTTGAAAGTAGGTGTCTTTGTTTTGTTTTGCTTTTCTTCTATTGAAGCAGAATATATAAATAGACTCTGGGATTTACTATAAGTATTTATTATCTAAATTTTAAAACTGAGGGAAATGAAAAGGAAAGTATCTTTTCTTGAGAATGAATATTAGAAATCAATATGATTTTATTTTATTTTATTTTTTTTTAAATATCAGAATATTATGGGGGTACAACACTTTGGTTATATATATTGCCCATGCACTGCCTGTGTCAGAGCTACAATCGTGGTCATCCCCCAAACTGTGCTCCCCGCATCCATTCAGTGAGAGTTTTTCCCATCCCCTCCACCTTCCTCCTGCCTGCCTGCCCCCTGATGAATATTATTGCCCTGTGTGATGTAAGTGTTGATCAGTTAGTACCAATTTGATGGTGAGTACCAGTGCTGCTTGTTTTTCCATTCCTGTGACACTTCGCTTCGAAGAATGGGTTCTAGCTCCAACCAGGATAATACCAGATGTGTTAATTCACTCTTGTTCCTTACTGCTGAGTAATACTCCATGGTATACATATACCACATTTTATTAATCCACTCGTGTATTGATGGGCACTTGGGTTGTTTCCCCATCTTTGCAATTGTGAATTGTGCTGCTATAAACATTTGCAAGCAGATGCCTTTATTATAGAATGTCTTTTTTTCCTTTGGGTAAATACCCAGTAGTGGGATTGCTGGGTCAAATGGTAATTCTACTTTTAATTCTTTGAGGTGTCTCCATATTACTTTCCATAGTGGTTGTACTAATTTGCAGTCCCACCAGCAGTGTATGAGTGTTCCTATCTGTCTGGCCATGTGTAGAAGACTGAAACTGGACCCACACCTCTCACCTCTCACAGAAATCAATATGATTTTAACCTCGTATTATTTATATAGAAACATTGTAATGCCGATATAGTGACAGTTCCATTTCTATTAGCAGTTTTGATTCTTATTGAAATTATAAAGTATTATTTTGATATTTTTATGGTTTTTGTTAATCTGAATTCATTTATGTGAATATATTTTAAAGTTGTTGAGAATTCAGACTGTAAGGGTGAAGGCAAGTCTCAGGAGGTATGTAATTTCATGTGTCATTATTGGAAAAATTAAAAGTAGCATTGTACAAGCAACTCGTATCAGTTATCTCTTTCTGCATGACATATTATTCTAAGACTGAGCCACTTAAAGTAACAGATATTCATGATATTATAGTTTTTGTGTATCAGGAATGTTGACAAACCTTAGCTGAATGCCCAGGGCTCAAGTTCTCACATAGGACTGTGGTCACATTGGAGCCAGGACTAGAGTCTCATCTGAGCACTTGACAGGGAAAAAGTCCACCTCTGGGACTCACTAATATAATTTTTGGAAGTATTTAGTTCCTGTGAGCTTTTGGAATGATGACCTCATTTCATCTTTCTCTACTGGAGAAAAGCTGCCTACAGTCCTTGCCGCATGGCCCTGTCTATAGGGCAGCTCAAATATGGCAGTTGGCTTCCTTTGGAGAAAGTGTGTATGAGAAAGAGAATGGGCGTTAAGAAGTAATGTATAGTCTTTGTGTAAGCTAATCTCAGTACCAATATCCCAAACTTCTGTCACATTGCGTGCATTAGTATTGAGTTAATAAATTCATCCCCATATTCAAGGTAAAAGGGTTACAATGAAGCAGGCATCATTGATGCTTATACATAACTGTTGAAATTCTCCTTTGATCAGCTGTTGTGGATGGAATGCAAAACCATAAATAATATGGGAAATATAAAGCAGGGAAGATTCATATATTTCTTTATGATATGAAATCTAGAGGGAACACTTCTCAACTACAAATTTTTGACACCTTGTGGGAGGTCTGGGGTCTGGGAACAGTAAGTGATGCGAATATAAGTGTTGGAAATATTAGAAATTTATAAAAATTCTGAAATAAAATGTGTGGATTGTGAAAGATGTCATGTTTCTATTTTACTCCACCATCATTAAAGAGGGATTAAACACCTACCATTGTTTTATTTGCACATGTAAAATTCTATAATCTGTGCCTGTACAGACTCTATACCAAAAGAACACCTATACCTGTGTTGTTCTTGTTACCTTTAGAAAAACGTTTATCCTTTCTCATTAACCATTGAAATATTGCTCTCCTTGAGACTATAAAGGAATTTGTGAACATTTTCACTCTTATCAAATCCCATCATAAATTTCATTTAAGAGAATTTGCCAAACTTTGTTGAGTGACTTACTGAAGGAGTGATCAATGGAGTTTCTTAGCATGAGCCAACACTTTAATTTAACTCAATACAACTCTTTATGTAAAAGAATTATTAGAAGCTTTTTTTTCTTTACCTTATTAGATGAAGTCATATTTAGGCTCTTCTGATCTTTCTATAGTCACACAGTTATTTATTCTTTGTAAAATTTGGGGCTGGATCATGATTATGAATAATGATTTGAACATAAAATTGGCTAAATAAATATATGTTTCTGAACCATTACACAGCTGACAGCTATTTAAAATGAATGTTTATACATTTAGAATCTGGAAAACAAATATTTTTTTAAAAATTATTATTATACTCATTATGTTATAAGAGCATACACTGTAATCTAGGCAACAATACTGCAGCCAAATTATGTCTGGATGGAAATGTTTGGTGCCTGTCTCTTACATGGCTATGTTAATGGGCATTTTCTCTGTGCCCAGGAATTCCAAGTTCTGTTATTTCCTGTGCAAATGAGCCATGGTGAATTAGGTAGCCTGTTTTCTGTCTGAATTCATAGACACGTGAACAGTCTTTTAAAATATGCTTGGATATCTTTACTAAGGGCTGAAGTACACAGGTCTTACAATTATTTATCAAAGTTGACTGAATAGGATTTTAACAAGTATTGACAACATTGGGGATTTTTTGTTCCTGAATGTAATATTTTTGCCAGAGGGACTTTCTTTTCTTTAAGTACTTTAAATTTGTTTAGAACAAATATACTATAGAATTATAAAAGAAAATATAATGAGACTTTGATATAAAATAATCAACTATGATATGTTTGTTGACAGGAAACCATTTTCAGTAACGGTTAATTGCTCATACTGGGAACATATCATTTTTATCACATACTTCTGTGTATATCATAGTCACTCTTTTATTGACTGTGCCTATCAATATTCATGGCAGCTGAAAGTCACTCAGTTTAGATTTAAAATTCAAATCAGTGAGAAGAGCACCCCCCCATTCAATGTACTGCACAGACCCTTTGAAGAAGTTGGGGTTCCTATTGTGAATCTAAACAAACAAAACCAGTCTTCAGAGTTCTCTGGCAGTTTGTTTTCAATGTTTGTGCATCTTCTGATGATGCAATTTCTGCCTGCCTTCCTCCCTACAACAGACACAAAATTGAGATTTTCCTCCTTCTCATTCTTAGATGATCTTACGAAATATTCTTGGGTCTCCTGTCAAGATAAAAGGTCAATTCTCCAAAGTGAAGTGTCTCAAGAATGGAAAAATAAACACCACGTGTACTTGCTATTAAATTGGAACTAACTGATGAGCACACAAGTGCACAGAGGGAAGTAAAACTCAGTGGAAATCAACCAGGGGGAAGGGAGAAGGAGGGAAGGGGCCAAAACCTACCTAATAGTGTTCATAGTGTATTATGAGCACTATTTGGGTGACAGGCACTCCTTTAATCGGGACTCAAGCATTACAAAAGTGATCCATGTAACCTAAAACATTTGTACCCCCTTAATATTTTGAAATTAAAAAAAGATAAAAAACCATAAAGTTCTTCATACTTTTAATAGGTACTACCTTATGGGAATACTTACATTTCAAAAATATAGTGATATTAAAACCTTTTTACAAAGAATCTTGTCTTCTAATGATAGACATTCAAGCTATTATAATTGGCTTGGGAGAGGTGCCACTCAAATCACATTAGAAATGTGACCTCCATATTCCTTATTTCTAAAATGCCTATTTTATATGCACATAGGGAGAATGAAGCAATTTAACAGCAAAGATAAGGATTTGAGGTAGCCTTCAATATATATCTAAAAACCAATGTGTACTTTGCATTTTAAAATTCAATTTTTGCATCGTAATCCAGTTTCTTCCATAATTGACAAGAGCCTGATCTGGGTTTGCTGTTGTCACGAGGCTTGGGCAGGCTGCTTCTCCTTCCTTCCATTGCTGCTCACTGGTCTCCAATTCTGTGGAGTGAAGTATAAACTCAGTCACTGAGAAATTTAATCTTTGTTAGTTTTCGCATGAGTAAGAGTCTACCCTGGTTCATACCTTCATAAGATATTCCAGTGAGATCCACTTGTCTAACAGTTATCTCAAGATTCTTCTTGAGATGGTGTGTTGGGGGGCAGTGTGCAATAGGAGTTCTGCCCTTTACTCCTGGTGATAGTCATCCTTGCCTTCTCCTTTGAGTGTCATTAGAGTGGGATATCAGCCATTTAAGCAGATGCCATGGACAGCCACAGCAGTGCTTTCTGCTTGCTTCTCTAGATCACAGAAGGATGCACTCATTCCTGTGCTCTGCAACAAGGTGGCTTAATGGGGCACACTTCGCTAGTGATGCCTGGCCAAGAGCCCTGTGTAATTCTACGACCTTTCTCCTTGAATAGTCAGCAACAGACATTTTTCCAGGCTTCTGATGTGCATATGGAAATCTGTTTGAGGTTATAGGCTATAAATACCTATTTTTCAAAGCAATCTACCTAGAGCCTTAGGATATGATATATTGCTATATCATGTGAAAGTTCTAGCTAGCTAAGCTACACATATTTTCTTTGTAACATTTAAAAATTTTAAATACATACATCTTTGGCTTTCCCTAATGGCAAGATAAATGGCAAATAACTGATGTTCTACCCCAAAGATGGGAAGATAGGTGAGTAGTTTAGAGGGAAGAATTTTGGAGTTAGACAGAAATCATTAAAACAGCTCATTTTGAGCAAATTATTTAAACCATCTGAGTTTTAGTTTTCTTATCTATAAGTCAGGATAATTATTTCTCACAGAGTTGTTAAAGAGGTTGATGCATGTACAAAACAAGCACAGTGGAAGAGCCATTTTGGGGGATGAACTTTTTCATCCATTTTTCCCCCAAGTTCCCTACATGATTTTCATGGTAACTTCACTGGTTAAGCTTCTTGGCACTGGGTAGGGTGTACAGCTTTAATCATTCTTAGACACAATTCAGCTTACAGCATCCAAAGTGGATATTCAGCTACTCAGCTACGCAGCTGCCTTTCGCCTTAGTGAAAGTTTTCTCTCCTTCATCTGTCTCTCTCTCTCTGGATTAACCAAAAAAAAAACTATTTTTTTTGCATTTTTAGGTTCCTTTTTCACTTTTTAAGAAATAACTTCTATTCCACCTCACACCAAACCCTGACATTTGGGAAGCAAAAACTATTTATTACCTGTCTTTTTTCTAGTTCCTTCCACACATTCTGAAACAAGTTCAGACCTATTTACTTGCAAGTAACAGACACTTACTATATTCGTTTCTTCCCTCCACCCTTACATTTGATCTCTCCCTCTTTGAGGAAAAAAGATCATCCACACAGGCCATGGAAAATCTCTACACTTCTGTTCCTGCCTGTTTTCTTAGTAAAGAATCTTATGGAAGATGTATACATTACAAAAAGTGTGACGTTCTGGTGGACAGACTCTATTTTAGTTATTAACAACTTCATATTTCTAAGTAGAAAATAATTTTTAAAATGTAAATAAAAATTTCTACAAGATCATATTTTTTAAACATGAAAAGTATCTTCTAGTGACTTGTTAAATCTATCTTTTGGTTAGGTGACAATTTACCATATCCTGCATCTAAGAAACTTATTCCCACAATTTTATTTCAGAAACATGTTTCCCACAATTAATATTTCCCAGACCATTTATGTTTAATTCTTCAGAGATTTTGGATTAACATTCTTGTATCGAACACAAAAGAAAACAAAGATCAAAAACAGAAACGTAGCCATAAGTATTAATGGAAGATCAATCATATTCTGATTTTTTTCATACCTGCCTTCTGGCATCTTAGTTATCTTTATAGAAAAACTATGGAGCAACAAGATTCATCATTAGTACTGATCTGTAGTGATTCACATGTACATAAATACAACATTTTAAAGCACTTCATGAATTAACTGTCCTAATTTCAAATCACAAGGCAAAAAAGAATGTCTGACACTCTTGGAAATACGTATTTGGAAGATGCCCTCAATGCTATTGTAAATGCTCTATATACTTCCTTAATATTACTATTTTGTAAATATGTCAATGTATTCGTGAAATACATTGAATCTTGCCTTTTTCTTAAATTGAAATTGAAACCATTTTAAAAGTATAATCTGCTGTGCAATGAAATGAATGATATGGAGACAAATGGAGGGTTTGAAAGGTAGTTCATACATTTCACTTTAGCAATAATAGCCTTTGTGAATTTATTGCAGGCAATATTCATCCTAACTCATGCATCTATTTGTTAGCAATAAAGTTTGTGTGTTACATGAATACTATATACATATAAAACCAGTAAATTTGGTATACCAGAATGAAAATGTCTTTGCTTCACTGAACTCAGTGGAGTAAGAATGTGCTTCATAAAGTAGCACTTCATCAAGAGGACATTCGCTTTTGAACAAAGGCCAGGCAAATTTAGTCACATCTATTAAGAAAGACTTCACATTTTCACAAGGTAATGGTTGGTTTTTAACAGCTCTTTCTGGCCTCTTTTAAATTATTAGAGGAAAAAGAAACTTCTGACTTGTGGAAAGTTGTAATTATGGGTTCAAACATTAAGCTTTGTCATACTTTTTGAAGATAGGTTTTTCAGTATGCTTTTTATAATTCATGGTAGTTTTTAAGAGGAATATAGTTTAATGAAATATGTTAATACATATAATGTACGTTTTGAGCAAATTCGCATTAAAATGAAAGCATAAAGAATTTATGTATTTGTGGTTTCAAATAAAATTGGTACATGTAGCTACTTTATTATATAATCAGCAAATTTCTGGTTTTCTACTACCAGTAATCCACTGTGAACTACTGGGAAAATAATGTATTAGTCCACCTTAGTTGCTCAAGAAATCATTTTTGAAAGGATGGATGGATGAATGGGTCACTAAACTGATGAATCACTAGATGGATGGATTGGTGAATAGAAAGTTGAGTGACATAGTAACTAATTAGTTTTTAATTTGAAAAAACTAGTAAAATAAATACTCTAACTTAAGTCTAGGGATCTAGAAGACTTTTTTCTGAGAATATGTGAATTGCTGATTCCTACTAGTGTGAAAAGTAGTGAGAACACATGCGATCCCACTAACATTTTTATTGGTACCATTAAGAAAGTAGCTTCATCACAAATGAAAACACTTAAGCAAGAAAAAGATTATGATTAAAAAAACCCATTCTAAAAATATCTTTCCTTTTGTTTACTAATTCTAAGAATTGATCTGATTTAATTTGGGTTCCCCCAGAATTAGTACTGTGACAACTATTCCAATACTAGGAGTTTCTTTGTGATGGAATTCCAAAAGATGCCAGTATAAACAGGGAAACTTGAGACAAGTAAAAAGCAGAAGATAATAGAGAGAGTGTGATCCAATAAGTTCACTATGGGGACAATTGAAACTTAATCCTACTGTGAACTCTGCCAACCAGTATAGAGAACAATCCAGTGTTAGACCACTGAAGTGCAAAGGACTTTAGAAATCTACTTACCACCCCCGCTATATGTAGATTGAGGGTTGTTTCCAGAAGGGAACATTTATTGCATAGCATTTTAGACATTCCCCTTTGAGGAGCCAACATCTATCTATGGCCAGAGCAAACCCTCACACAGAGTTGTTAGGGCTGTGAGTTGGAATCTGGGTGGGAATACATGGAAATATTGTGTGACGTGGGGATCTTGGTAGAGCAGGGACAGTGGCTGTTACATCATATTCATTTTCAATTTGGAAATTGAGACATGCCATTGTATACAGTGAAGATCGTTTATTCATTAAAGAAGTGTCTACTAAATATGTGCCATGTACCCCTCAGCTCAGTTAAGGTCTGTAAATAAAATAGTGATCAACAGTAGAAAAGTTTTCTGCTTCCATTTAACTTACAGTCTAGTGGGCAAAATAAACAAAATCAGAATTTCAAAAGTAAGTACTATTCTACAAATGTGATAAGTACTAGGAAGACGTATATGCTGTTGTGCAAATATATATGTTCTTAATAACTGAAAATCTGTGCTAGTGTTATTCAGTCATCAAATAAGTAAAATGTGATACAAAATAGTAAAATGTGAATCACCATGATCACACATTTATTTTTATGTTTCTACTTCTTACCACCTGATTTGATTATCTTGTTTCTTGGTTTATTTAGGAAATACTAGTTTCCCCCTTCTAATCAAGTCATTAACTCTATGGGAATGACCATTATTCTGGGAGGAAGCAGGGAAGATACTGAAAACCAAAAGAATCTTGGGAAAAGAAAAATTGTCATGAAAAAAATCCCTGATCTCTCATTCAGTTGAGGCTACTAGAGAAGGAGAGTCCTTGCTTCTTTGCTATCAGGAACTTAGCAACCCACTTATGATGAATACTGGGAACATAGTTTGCTTGCATATCAATTTCTTACCATAAGGTGTAAGTTTTATAAAATTTGGCATTCTTTATTTGAATAAATGGATTACTTCAAACTTCACTTTTTATTTTGTCTAGTGACATGTCTATGTCACCAAATCTGTGGATCCTAGAAGGCAGAAAAAAGGTCTTCACATATTCATATATCTATACTTTAAGATATCAATACACCCCTAACATATGGCAGGGCACAGCACATATTTAATGAATTATGAATAATATATGAAGTATAATTATGTATACACCAATAATTTGAAACATAATTATTATATCTGACAACTATATGACTTTTCATGTTGTACACATTGTTATATATTAACACATTATCACGTTTTAATCTTACCAAAGAGCCTTAATGAAATATGAAAGCTGTCGTTATAGCAAATTCAAACATTAAGAAAATAAAAGACATAACTTTAATTGAGTTGCGTAAGTCAAAAAAGATAAGTGACATAATTCAGATTTGAATTTCATTCATAATGAGTCCAAATCCACTGTTGTTTCAATGTGACTGAACATCATTACTTCATCACTTCACCTAGACTAAGCTGAAGAATAGATTTATTTTAACCGTGGCCAATGATTTACTTAGTAAAATTTGGCATAAATAATATTACATAGTTTGTGAGTGAATGAATAAACCTAATAATTATGCAGTACTAAGACTCCAGTAGCATCTGACTATATATAATTTGTGAGCTATTTCACACTATATCTACCGTAATTAAGGTACAGCTGGTTTTATTTGATCATTAATGCAGGGAAATTACCTCTATTTAGACTTATTCTTCAAATAACAGATACACACTGAAAGTGTTCTCTATTTTATCTTTTTAAAGGTTTGATGGGAGCCTTTCTCTGATTGTAATCAAAGTATTAAAACTTTGTTCTGTGTTATAGGGATGAATATAGATAGAAGTTCTCCAATTGTTTATTGAGCATAGGGCAAGAAAAAATATCTTAGCCTTTCCTCATCTCTTTAAATATTATTAAGAGGTCAATACAAAATTATAATCCGTTAGTACATCATAAAACCAAAGCATTCAGAGTTTATTTGACCTCAACTAAAGGTCATATATATATATGTGTATATATCATATATACCTATATATGTGTGTGTGAATGGATCTTCTAAAAGTTCTATGTCACAAGTTTAAATAGAGTTCATTAGACTCTGCCTTTTAAATAATTACATGATGACAATTATATAAAGTTTAAATTGAGTAATATCAGAAGTTAAAGAAAAGTGCTTCTCAAGAAAAAAAATAAAAACATATCAAACAGGTATCTTGACTTCTGGATGTAAGCACTATAACTCACTTTACAATCTGATTTGATGCAGACATTGTTCTTTATTGGGTTGTGATTTTCACTTCAGTACAATAAAAATGTATTACCTTTTCTATGATTTGTACCCAGGGTAACCATTCTTTAAACACATTTTTTAGTTGCCATAACAACCAGTATTTTCTCTTTTGCCATTTACACTTAATTTTTTAACAATTATTATAGCTTGTCCTGTCTTTTTTTCCTTTAAAAAACATGACGTAACTATAAATATGTGCAATATCTGTAAAAGGTATTGAAAAAATGATTAGAAAATTTTTGACTTTAATAATTTCATCTTTATAATATTGTTCATTACAGTCACTCACCATGTCACTTACCCAGTAAAGGTTACTAAAACTACTATCCTTTCCTAGTAGGGTGATTGAAAATAACTGTCTACTTATTTGGATTGACTTAAAATACCAGCTAAAAATAAATGTGCATTTCTGAAAAGTAATACTAATTAAAGTCCCTCAAATCTGGCTGCATTTTGGAAAACTTCTTTAAATGGTATAAAGAGACCAAACTAGATAATTTTTTTAATATTTCCTCTTAATATCTAAAAATATGTGTGTGTATTAACTCACTAGTGAATGCTACCGTAGGATAAAACATAGTCAAAAACAAGAGGTAAGAAATTAAATACGTATTTTGTATGTGTTATAATGATAAACGCATATATACAGTTGGTTGGAAATCAAATTGACGTTAGTGATTTCATTACTTTCATTTCAAAGAAAAAATAAAATTAAGAGTTGAAATATGATTGAAAATATTTAGGGGTTTTTGATCAAAAATACATGATTGATAGTGTCTCTATTTTCTCAGTTACTGATCATAGAAGAAAGAGAATGGATTAATTGTTTGAGTTCAATACATTCTTAAACAAGAAATAATGTTTCAGGGTTCAGGCCTATGAATTTGGAGAATAATAACACAGTTCACTGAGAGAATTTCTCTCCTCAATATCCATCCTTGAAGCAAGGCTAAGGTAAATACATACTCAATATAATACAAAGGTCAACCAATATAAGTACTACAGATTGAATTTAAATCAAACTGTGCGTACATACCGTGTATATGTATGTAAGGCTTTTGGAGATTAGACTGTATGCAGAGGATAGTATATAAAGTAAACTTGGAAGAATGAATAAGAAAATAGGAAGAACAGTTCATTTTTTTGAAAAAGAATATGAAAGCAAGCATAACTAAAGACACGGTCATAGAAATTAAGTATTCTAATGTAAAGAGAAATAGGTTTTATGATTAATGACGATGGTCTCCTTTACTGTGTAAAACCTTTAATCCTAGTATTAAAAACTTGTGCACAGTTTGAAGTGAAATAGCTACTCAGAGATGAATTAAGGTGGCCGTTTTCCTTTAAGTAACTAACCATAATTTAGGTGGGATAAGACAAATACTGAAATGATTTCATTATAAGGCTTATTTCAAAAGTGAGGTAAGAATTAAGCAATTTGAACGTTTAAAGAAAGCAGAGATCATAAAAGGTTTTACCAAGAATAGAAAGCAAACCCAAGTGAGCAAACATATTGAGATTATTAACGTATCATTAAGGTTTTTTCCGACGATTCTTCCTCTCATTGCCAGGAATGATTGTTTGCTTTCTCCCACAGTATCAATGTAAATATTTATAAATTTAGTATTATACATAAATACATCTGTAAGCTTTAATTACAGTAATATATTAGAAGAAAGTCATAATCAACTCTGAGATGCCAGAGCCCAGAACAGAGAAATCCTCAATAAAAATTTAAGTGAATTCTCCCCATTTTGCACACCAGCTCACATATTATCTAAATAAGATCACATATCCCTCCTACAAAGGGAAAAACAATGAATGTGTTTACTCTTGAAAGAAGTAAGACTGGTGTCAGCACAACATTGAAAATCCCCTTTCGAAAAAGGTAAAGATTAGGAAAATTTTGTGACTTACTGCTGAAAAGCTAAATTATTAGAGGTTTAATATCACCTGTGACTGTTTTTATATCTACGAATTTAACATACAGATTATGTTCTATGTATTATTCATATGCATTTCTTAATAGATTAAAGTTGAATTTCTTAATAGGTTTCTTTCTTTCCCAGCTTTATTGCGGCATCATTAACAAATGAAAATTGTATATATTGAAGATGTACAATGTAATGTTCTGATATATATAGACATTGTGAAATGATTGCCACAAACTAGTTAACATATCAGTCACCTCACAGTTACAATTTGTGTGTGTGTGTGTGTGATGAGAATACTTAAGATCTACTCTCAGCAAATTTCAAATATACAAGATTAACTATAGTCACCATGATGTGCATTAGGTGTCCAGAACATACTCATCTTAAAACTGGGAGTTTGTACCCTTTGACCAACATTTCCCCATTTTCCCCCACCCCACTATTCCCAGTTACCACCCTTCTTACTCTGTGCTTCTGTGAGTTTGATTTTTTTAGATTCCACGTATGAGAGATCATGCAATATTTGTCTTTCTATGTCTATTGCGATTTTTATCTTTTCCTGTACAGTTAAGGTATTTTTATAATCTATTTTTTTTCAAGGTTTTCTTTTGTCCTTTGTTTTCTGCAGCTTGAATATGATATTCTTAGGTATAGTTTCTTTTAGTATTTATACTTTTTGGTGTTTTCTGAGCTTCCTGAATCTGTGGTTTGGTGCCTGCTATTATAGAATATTTTCTGACATTATTATCTCAAATATTTCTCTAATAATTCCTCTCATTCTTCTCCTGATATTTCAATTATGTATATTTACAATTTAGAAATTGTTCCACAGTTTTTGAATATCCTGTTCTACTTTTTTCATTCTCTTTCCATATTGAATTTCAGTATAGGAAGTTGCTATTGATATATATTCAAGCTCACTGATTTTTCCCATGGCCATTTCAGGTCTACCAATGAGCCCATCAAGAACACTTCCTTTTTAACTTCTGTAACAGTATATTTTATTTCTAGTGTTTCCTTTTGATTTTATTTGATGTTTCCATCTGTCCTGTTTGTTATCTACTTTTTTCATTAGAATTCTTATCATTTTAATCACAGTAATTTAATTTTCCTATCCTATAATTACAAAACCAAAGTAAATATACCTTCAGAGTGAGGTGATTTGGGCTATGTTGAATATTTGCTGTGGCAATAGGTGTCAGAGTTTCAGATTCCTTTAGTGTCTTTCTTTTTTTCTCCTCTTTTGTCTTTGGGTTTTCCTAAAAAAAACCAAAGTCTCCTTAAATACCGCTTGTGCCTCGTAGCTCAGTTGTAATTCATTGTTATTACACTAGAAACCTATTGGTGTATTTATGTGGTGGGAGCTGTGGGTGATGGGTCAAAATCTACAATATTGTATTTAGATCTCAATGTTTTAGTACATCTTTCTTCCTGGTTTGACTTTTACACATTTTTCTTAGCTTCCACCTCCCCTCACCTCATTTGAGGCTGTTTGGCTAGTGTAGCTAGAATTGTAAAATTGTCCTTTTCCTGGCTAGGAGATGACTCTGATAAAGTCTTTTTCCCTGCAAAGTAGGTCTTTGTTTTGTAGAAGGATCTGAGTATTTTTCAAAATAGGTACTTTTCCCCTAGGTTATAAATCTACAAAATTGTGGAGGGTCACCCAAAACTGAGGCTCCCACAATTTTGTCCATCTCATGCTAATCTACATTCAGTCTCAGCAATTCACCCAAGTTACTATAGTTATGTGCTACATAATGACGTTTTGGCAAAAAATGGACTGCATATACACAGTGGTCTTATGAGATTAAAATGGAGCTGAAAATTTCCTATGGGCTAGGGACATGGTAGCCATCATACTGTTGTTGTTGTAGCACAATGCATTACCCATGTTCGTGGTTATGCTGGTATAAACAAACCTACTCTGCTGCCAGTTGTATAAAAGTTTCAACATATAATTATGTACAGTACATAAAACTTGATAGCGATAACAAACAATTATGTTATTGGTTTCTGTATTTACTATAATATACTTTTATCATTATTTTAGAGTGTAACTCCTACTTATTTTAAAAAGTTAACTGTAAAACTGTACCTGTACTTGAGGAGGTATTCCAGAAGAAGGCATTATTACTATAGCAGATGATGTATTTCTCTGAATGTAACCCCATAGTTAAGTGAAATATTACTGTATTTATGTAGGCCTAGCAGTTTATGGCTCCAGTGGCTTCTGCTGTTGGTAAGCAGCTCTCTGATGTGTTTCTCTGTATTCACTTGTCTCTCCAGATTCTGGAGTGGTCATTCACCCTGGGAATCACAAGTCTCTGATCAAGAAAGTCGTCCATCTTAATTTTATCTATTATGAGGACAGAAGTGGCTACATCCAAGGTCTTTTCTTGCTCGAGCTGAAACCAGCAGTTGTAGATGGATTTTTTATTCAAAAATAACTCAACGTTATACTTTGCAATTTGCTTTTTATTTTTTGTGACTATACTATTTGTGTCAACTAAGCTTAAAAATCCACATATCGTTGGTTTTGTTTGATGAAGAGATAAGGAGGCTGACAAGAGTTTTCTGTGTTGCCAAAAGTAGAAAAAAGGACGAGGAACAATAGAGAAAGGACCTGGTCACTGACCTGTCCCACCAGATGCGAAACTGAGATCTATTGAGGAGTTAAGGAATTTTATTTCTAAGAAGGATAAACTCTGAAACTTCCTCCAAGAAGGAATACAGTTGGTGCTTAAATTCAAAGGTGACAATGTGTGAAAAAGAAGAAAATGAGGGAGTGGTATCTCCAGTTAGTTTAGTCATGCGGAGTCATTTCTAGGACTTGAGATAGCAGATTTGGAGACATCAAAAGACTGCACTCTGGAGTTGATTTCATTCTCACAAGGAGGATCAGAAATCCTGGTAGAAGCACCGTGCATTTATGTAGCATCTCCATCAGAGTTCAACAATAACAGGGTTAGAAAGGGGAAGGGGAAAATGGCCACAGCAAAGTGATTATTACTGACAGATTTGTTTTTTTTTTAGCACACGTTTAACATTTCCTAGAGATTAACAGAAATAGAAAGCTTAATGTGGGGCTAATTTCCTGTAAAAACAAATGAAAGGGGAGACGATGAAATTTGTGTTATAACCTATTACTCTGACTTTAAAATACTCACAGAGTGGCGTATCTTTGGAAAATTTAAATTACATATTTAAAACACTTTTTCAAGTTAACCTCTAAATAAAATCCAGTTTTACTTTGATACTAGTCAAAATAAAAATGAAGTACATTAAATTATTCTTAAATGAAGCATCTGTGTGTGATACTATTCTTAATTTGTTTGCTGATTACAAATATCTGTTACTAATGTAGGTGCGATTGTAATAATAGGAAGTAGCTACTCATTATTTTTAAAAAAATAATTAAAGTGTGTATCTCCTGATAGAATGTAGATTTTATGTTTAAGAGTTAAATGGCATTTTTATTCTCCAAGCTTCTAATATTAAGAAAGGAGGACAATTTAGAATGAATGTGGAATACATAGTAGTATTTGCCATTCTAGAAGGAAAAAAAAGGAAAATGTCAGGAATATTTTTCCTGCTTGGTATTAATTGTAAGGCCCTAATTAAATAACACCCTGAGAACTTTAAATTAATGACAGATGACTTTGTCCTTTACAAGCAGCAGATGGGAGGACATCAGTATAAATTTGAATTATAATATTAAATTAAAGGTATGAACACACATTATTGTCACAAAAATGAAGTGTCAAAACACATTTTAAATTATATTTTTATGTATTTTGTCACTCTTGCCATTTTTTTAACCCTTTGACCAATGTCACCCCATTTCCCCCACACCCCAGCCCCTGGCAACCACTGTTCTATCCTCTGCTTCTATGAGTTTGACCTTTTTAGATTCCATATAGAGATGAGATCATGCAGTATTTGTCTTTATCTGGCTTATTCCATTTAACACAATGTCCTCCACTCTTTCTGTCTCATATGTTTTGTTCTTGAAATGTGCTATGAAATGTTCCAGAATGTCTTCAAGATGTTTTTGCTAGTAGATGATTAAGGGTCAGATCAAATTAAATTTACTTCATAGAGAAAATACCTTCCCAATTTTTCATTGCTTAACTTTGCATTTTTATTGAAGAATTAAATACCAGATTTTATTATTAACTTTTGTTTTATCAATTTGAAGAAAATCAAAGGCTAATAAATATTTATTGCTTATATATTGTAATCTATAGAATCATTTTCAAAAAAAAATATTTCCTAGATTGAACTACAGCAAGGAAGGTGAAAGACTTTATATCCTGCTGTCTCTTTGTGTAAAATTTAACATAATACTATTCACTTAACAGAGTAATTACCGTAGCAATTTTTAAAACACAAATACACTCAATGCACATTAATGAGTCACATAAGAAAGTACAAAGATATTGCTGCTTTTCTATCTTTGTTAAGCTTTTCATTTTAAACTATTTAATTCTCATGGTTCAAAGAAAATAGTTACAGGACTTTGTTTACCTTTGACAACCTACTTAACAATAAAAGCATGTAGGGAGAATAAGGTCAGTGAAGTATATGTTTGGTATATACCTATACTTGAAATAAAATTAAATTATTTGTTGAACCTTGAAGAGAAGATCCAGAGATTTAAGAAAGTTGAATTCTACTTCCAAATATACAACTATTGTTAGGTCTGTACACTCACTTCTTTTACTGCAAATGATTAATAATATGAAATTAGTCACTGTCGAGAACTAGCATTATAAGTGCCCTCTTTAAATTAGCTCTTAGAAAGAAACATTAACGGATTTCTATTGCTTCAGTTGAATTACTAGTTTTTTTTCAATTCCCTATTCAGGTTGAAACGTTTGGATGACCTTAGACAATACATTTAGTAAGAGAGGTAAAAAAAATTGAGTAACTGGATAATTATACTTGCAAAAGTTAAATGAAGAGATAAACCGAATATTACAATTTTATGTATCTCTTCTACCAAACAATGACTCACCACTGTTGATAATTCATAATATTCTGTCATTTGCATATTTTTTCATTGTGCTTTCATCCAGAAATGTCATACTACTGTAGAAGTACTAATAATTTATTAATATGTGCAATTAAAAAATCCTGAAGGGATTAAGGATTGACTATAACAGTGATGCATGTCTATGGAGAGCTAAAATATATTGTCTTTGCAAATTTGTATCATCATGTAAGGTAAACAAAACCTTAGAATACAGAGATCTTAATATGTTGCACAGTATAGCTGTTAATGTAAGTAGCTAGATTTGTGGATAATGCAATGCTATTTGACTTTGAATTGCAGATTTGAACATTATTCTTTTCTGTGATTTTGAAAAACACATAGTACATGGAAATAATAAATTTAATTTTTTAACTTGATTTAACTTGAGGAAAACTAGAGCTGCTCATTGGTCCTGTTATCACACCTGTTCAGATATTATTACCCACTATTCATTTCACACTCATGTTATTATCTCATGGGAGAAAGTACAAAATATGCTCCTTACTTTGTATTTCCCTTGGGGATGTCATTGACAAATTCATTCATGGACTCAATTACTACCTTTTGGATATGCATCTCTGTAGACTTCATAAGGGAGGGAGGGAGGGAAATTTTTTATTGATCATCTGTTGGAAGTCAGTTCATGTGTCTAGCAAAACAATCTTGAATAAACCTTCTTTACATTTTACAAATAATACAATTAAAAGAGAAGTTAAAACATATTCTAAACATCCTGGAGACTAAAATTAATTAAAATACATTTTCTTTAGATCAACTATTTCTTATATTTCTCCTGACCTTGCTACTTTCATTTTAACACAAGTATATAGCTTCCATAAATTTTATATACTAGCAAAATTAATTTGAAGTTATAATTCACAACCAGAATCATCTTTATGACATAGAAATAACTTAATAAGTTACTGATTAACATTGCTATATTTATAATGCAAATATTATGTATTAATCTAAGTGGAAATATTTTTGTCCCTTTTTATGAATTCAAGATTAGAACGAGAACACACAGCCAGCTTGGAACTACAGAGTTTTCTGAATACTGTTCTTGCTACCAAAATGTTTTTTATAAAATTTCTTTTAAAGTTGTTTCCTTCAGTCAAGATTAATTCATTAATCTGAAGAGTTTTTCAGTAATTGTAAAGGGAGCTAAAGATATCTCAGGGTACATGAATGTTTTATTAATCCTAGAATCTTGTCTTCAGCCAACTCAAATCAATAGCATAAATTTGAAAAACAATTCGGTAGGAGACAAAGGACTTCCTGCAATCCTAATCTATTAACTAATAACCAAATGGTTTTCTATTTCTTTATGAAATAAAAGATTATTCTTTCTTTAGCAAAATTATATCTCCCTGTGTATTATAGTAGTTTGCATTATTTGCTCAACATATTTATTGACACCCCCTAGCAAACTTCTTTCTATGCACCCCTTTCATAAGAGAAAGTTATCCTTCCCATACATTGACTTAAGGCTTGTCTATGTGACTTGCTTTGCTCAGTGGTGTGTAAACTTCAAGAGCCAGCATATAGTTTGAAATATCCAAGTCCCAAATACTAGTTGTTTCTTTACTTTAGGTTCTTGGGTAAAAAGTGTATAGAACTGCTACCAAACAACAAAAATATGTAAAAACAGAAATTAAACCTTCATTATTATAAAACCACTAAAAAATTTGGTGTTCTTTTTTTATAGTGGCATAACATAGCCCCAAACTGATTAATAAAATATTCAATTTATTTTATTTGACAGCATATACTTGCATTCCTTTGACCCAATTTACTGACATAAAGTAAAATTCTAATGTCCTCAACTGGAAGGAGACATGAAATTAAACATTTGCTCTAGATAATACAAATACAAATAATTAAAAGCTGAAATGCACTTGCATATTTGATGGCAAATTTATTTATCCATGACTTCTTCATATTTTACATTGTTAGTGTACATTATGATGAGAGAGAATTGACTACAAACTACATTATTCCCAATACATCACTGAATCAGAGAATTAGTAGCACTCCTTGATTTATGGTTCCAATCTGAGTTCACAGAGCTCTATCAGCACACTCAGTTTGACACTTTTGAGTTACAACTATAGCAATTCGTTTATAACATTCCCCAAACAAATTTCAACTTCACTAACAGATTGTGCTTGACTGAAGCTGTTTGTGATCTAAAATAGCTAGAATCCTAATGAAAGCTTATAATGAAATGTATGACAAGACTCTAACATGGGAGTCTCCTAATGATTTTGTAATGTTTTGACAATCTTGAAAATATGTTTTAAAAAGAGCTAGCAAATGCAAGTTTTCCCTAAGCAAAATAACCCATCTGTTCAAAAAAAAATGTTTCAAAATACTAAAAGCACTAACCACAGTGTAAGGACAAGCAGCTGTGTGATTAAATTTCTTTAAATAAATGATTCTTTGATTAGATACATAATAGGAATTGTAGAAACCTTTAAAATATTGAGTTTATAATGCAACTGCCTGGTAACCTTTAAAGGTAACTGACTAAGGGAATTGTCAAAGATCCCTCAACTGTGGCAAAATGTGTCCTGAATGCTCCTATTAGAGAAGCTAAAAAGGATGTTTAAAACCCTATTAGTTTAAAGCACAAAGAAAAAAGTGAATTTTATATTAAATAGAATACTGAATGTGCTCCCTTTAGACAGCTATTACGAACATTCATCATTTATCGCTCCAGTTGAGGGAATTTTGACAATGCCCTTTACAAGTCACCTTTGAAGCTACTCTGCCAAGCTGATGGGGCCAAAATATTGATTAACGTTGTCCACACGTTAGTTCCAATGATTGCAAGTCAGCTTGAGTTGTATGTACTATTTTGAGATTTCCATTTGTATAACCTCAAGAAGGTTATAATTAACAAGTTCCTTTTGTACATAGTACATAGCTATTATTCTAGTTTTAAAGCTATTTTGCATACTCTATTTCATATTATACATTCATACTCTTCAACTTGCTCATTTCAAATGTAATGAAATTGAGGTCCTGAGAAATAATAAAAAAAAAACCTATGTGCTTAAAATACCCGACAAAATGTAGAGTGGTAATTTCTAATGTCAATCCATTAACTGCCTGCCTTCCTTCCTTCTTGTCTTCCTTCCTTCCTTTTATTCTTCCTTTCTTTGTCTCTTTCTTTTTTATTTCTTTCTATAGGCATTACTGAAATTTTTTTCTTATAATCTTGCTTTCAAATGCTAGTAAATAAAAGTGTGCTTACTATTATGAAGTATAAAATGGATGTATAAAACTGTTTTAATATGTTTATCTCTTTATTTTTACCAACTTAGAACATTTTAAGTACACTTTGTTTAGATAAAGGGTACTTATTAAATTAAAAATAAATATTTCTCTTATTTTTTAGCCTTCATTTTAGCCAACTTATTTCAGAGGATTAAATTTTTTGCCTATTTTACATGTCCAGGGACAATCACCCATGGATCTTATACTCTGTCTGACCATGTTAGCAATTCTACATTAAGATATCTAAGTAAAAGCAAATATTATATGTCATTGGTGGGTTTGCATTGGTAGTTTTTGATTGCTGATTCAGATAGCACCACTGACGTTAACAGGTAGATTCAACCTGAAATTAATGCATCTTAAGCTACAGGGCCCCTCACTTACTAAGGTCTCTTCTAAATTAATAGTTACTACTATACCTAATTTTATAATTATATATTATTCTCATTCTTAAAGATGTTCTTCAAATTATAATGTTCCAGGCTCCAAAAATTGGAATATGCCCTTAGTTTTCTATATTAATACAAATTTAAAATATTCTGCAGTAACTTCAAAACCTGTCATATGTGTGCTTCTTTTACTCTTAAAATTATCATCAGAATTCAGTTATTTCTAAAGGTGAGCAAAGAAAGAGGTGATCATATAATTTACAGATCAAACCAGTTTACCTTTAAGAAATAGTATAAGCCAAGTCTATCCCAGACAAACTGGAATATACAATCCCTTGCAATAAGGTAGAATGTGAAACCATGAATATCTCTTAATTTTCTAAGTTCCTTTGCACAGAGGTATACACAACTGCATAAAAATTCAGCATTTGGCTGATAAACAAAGAAAAAAGAAGTTTCAGGAAGACCCGATGGAGGTTTTCAAATATTTGAAGGTTGTGTGAATTAACAGTGCATTTGATGAAAGTAAACTAGTAAACAAAAATAAAGAACTGAATTTGAGTTCAATATAAGGAAGAACTGCTAGCCCACCTCTCCCCTGTCCCTTTTCAGAATTAAATCTACCCAACAGTAGAAAAATCTTCCTTGTGAAACCATACCTACTTTGTCACAGGAAATATTTTAACAGAAATAGGATACCCCCTTAAAAGACAAATGATGATGAAAAAACTGCATTGGCTGAAAAAGGTCATAGGACCCTATGATTTTAACTAGACAATATAGTGGTTACTAGCTTTGGCTCCATAGTCAAGCACGCTGGATTTGGATTTTAACTTTTTACTATAAAGTCCTGAATTTCTGAAGGAATAAATAAGTTAATGCTTCGACGATGCTTAGATATTTTTTGCACCATTGATAACATTATATCATAATGTTAAAATTAACATTTTGTTAATTAGACTTTATGAAATCACAAGAACACTGGAACTTACAAAGCCTGAAAATGATCATTTTCTATCTGAAAAGCAAAATTTTAGAGGGTGGATCACGTAGTTTGCCTTGGGCAAACACACACACACAAAATCAGCTGGCATTGGAAAATAGGAAAATGTCTCATCTCACATGCAAAGAAATTTTAAGTAAGGGCTCCAGATTAATTAGCTGATTTTGCTGATTTTGGATTCCTGGTCAGCTTTCACAAAGTAGTCTGCTTCTATATCAGAAATCACAATCTCCTATTACCATCTGTCAGATATGTGATCATGTCAGTTTATACTCAGAAACATAGACATGTAAGTCTTTAATCTGTAGGTGTAACAATAGGAATAGGTACCTGATACAGGCCTTCTCATTAAGGGGAGGACAGGATGTTATGGGAATGGAAGACAACATCAAGTTTCCAAGGTCGTTCATATTGCCCAAAGGTATTTTAAATTTGAGAATGAAATCTTAGATAACACTGTGTCCCTTTTATAAGTAAACATGAATGTGTTGCTGCGATCCTGAAAACAAAAAACAAAAAAACTATCTTTGCACTTACTATCTCTAAAACCTAATCATACTAATAATATTAACTCAAGGTAGTTTGAGGTTTACATTTTGATTTTATAACATTTCACATATCGTAAGCTCAATAAATAAAACAAGTCATACCAAATATTTGAGATAATTAACATTATTTTGAGCATGCCACCACTGCTCTTATATCCCTATATACTCTTGAGTCTTGGGTTGCAAGTGCAGGGAGAAAGCCTTTGATACCATTTAGCAGATATTTGGGGGACACCAAAGATATTATGGGTATAAAAACCCTTGCCACCTGTATTATTCTGAACATAAAATTTAAACAGAATTGTTAGATAATAAGGTATATGTCTTCAAACAAGAAATGACCCATTTGTTTAAATAGTCTTTCATATTTTTTTACTTAAATATGCATTAATATATCCATATATAACAAACTTGAGAACTTTCACATCTCCAGACGTGAGCCACTCTCATTGTGACTCTGTGTGTTTACTTATTTATTTTTACTATTGTTTATAATTACAAAATATTTCAAAGATGCATAAAAGCATGACAACAAATAGATCCATTTCAGAATATAAATTCAAACAAAGTAAGACAAATACTATTTGCCATCTAGGTGAAATATACAGAATGTAAATAATCACTTTATTACTACCACAACTTGATAACAAACTATGGATCATTTCTCATTTGCATCATCAACTATCTCCTTTCTTTTACGAATAAGCTTTTTTTAAAAAACATTAACATACCTCAATGCATATGCACATTAAATATGTGTGCATATGCAATTATTCTATACAATGATAAATAACTGCATTATTTAAATCTTTACAATATAATTAATTTTAACCTTGATTATTTTACAGTGTTTTTACAACATTGATTTTACACTTAGAATTTAAATGTTTTGAAAAGCCAAAATTGCATATATATACAAGTTTCTTTGGACCTTACATATAATGGTCTGTATTTTCTGGATGATTTTTATTTTGTTTTAATCCCTCTGGCAATGAAATAATTATAAACTTTTAGTGTCACATTCACTAATAAAGAGGACATATTTTTATTTTTATTATTTTTTTCTTCACTTACTGTTTGTGTGCTTTTTCATTATTGCTTTATTATATTGTAGCAATTCACTGATATACGGAAAAAGTAGAACAAATGTTACCCTCTCATGGTTATAATAATGATGTTTCATAGGAGGCTAATTGATAAAGATCAAACTAGCATTCTTCCATGACTCCTTTCTGCTATCAATCCTGTGTTTCTATGCCGTAGTTATCCAGGCCCTAAGGGACTTAATTTGATTTCTAGCTTTCCTTTTTTTCCCCTTTTTTTGCACATTAAATTGAGAGTGTATTTTTAATTAAAATAAGTTAATTCATTTAGTAGTAATTAAATTATTTGGGAAGACACAGGTGATTTTAACATACATATCTCAGGGACAGTGAGGCAATTCTGTTGAATTCTTAAAGTAACATACTCATAACCTACATTGATTGAGGAGAAGAGGAGGAAATATTCTGGACACTCTCTAATGATTTGACAGATGTTAAAGGCAAAGAGGCTCTTTGAGAGAGATAGAAGATGTCTTTACCCTGACATACAGTCAGTGTGTTTTCTAAGTTGTGATTGTGGGATGACCAAACAGAAAAAAATAAGCAATATTTTCTATTTTATGATGTTTTCATTGTTTGTTTTTTGTTGGGACCAGAGTGTAAAATTTAAGCACTTAGAAAGAAATATGTCACACCCTGGAACTTTAGAACCATTAGAAATTTTAGACACTACCTATAGAATTACTTCAATTGTAAAGTGAAAAAACTGAGTGTTCAAGAGTCTTACATCTGACAATCATCCTTACAAAGGAGCTCTTCAGGACAACTTTGAATCTGAACTTCCCTGTTGTTTTGAAACAGATTTTTTTCCTATTCATTCTTCTGTTGAAATGCTGTGTAATTGATTGCCACAATTCTGTTCCTACCCCATTAAGGGATGCGAATATTTACAATCATCCCTGAGATGTTTATTTAGTTCTTTCTCTAAAACATGACTTAACTGTACTCAAAGCCTCATGGTGATTAATAGTAATATTCTTTTGAGTAGCAAAGCAGACAGAGGATTTTAAATAAGAAAAGAGTGGAGTTTTTTTGTTATTGATTAAAAGAATTATTGCATCAGAATCTTAGTTTTACTTTCAATAGTTATATTTATTTAATTCAGAAAAAACAATAAATGTCTATGAATTTACATGTAAAGAAATGGGAAAAAATTCATTCCTTTTTGAATATAAGTAAACCAAATGAACCAAATACTGCAAAATAACCCATAAAATATCAAAATACCAACATCATTTTTTGCAGATCTAGAAAAAATAATTCTATGCTTCATGTGGAACCAGAGAAGATCCCGTCTAACCAAAGAAATTTTAAGCAAAAAGAACAAATTGGGAGGCATCAATCTACCAGACTTCAAACTATACTACAAGGCTATAGTAACCAAAACAGCGTGGTATTGGCACAAGAACAGAGACTTAGCCCGATGGAACAAGGCTGAGAACCCAGATATAAAACCATCCTCATACTGTCATCTGATCTTTGACACATTCCACAAAAATGTACACTGGGGAAAAGATTCCCTATTCAATAAATGGTTCTGGGAAAACTGGATGGCCCCATGTAGAAGACTGAAACTAGACCCACACCTCTCACCTGTCACAAAAATCAACTCACGATGGGTAATAGGCTTAAACCTAAGACATGAAACCATAAGAATTCTAGAAGAAAACATTGGAAAAACTCTTATAGACATTGGCTTAGGCAAAGAATTTATGAAGAAGACCCCCAAAGTAATCACAGCAGCAACAAAAATAAATAAATGGGACCTGATCAAATTAAAAAGCTTCTGCACAGCCAAGGATACTATCATGAGAGTGAACAGACAACCTACAAAATGGGAAAAAATATTTGCATGCTACACCTCTGATAAAGGGCTGATAACCAGAATCTATACAGAACTTAGGAAAATCAACAAGAAAAAATCAAACAACCCTATTAAAAAGTGAGCAAAGGATATGAACAGAAACTTTTCAAAAGAAGACAGAATAATGGCCAGCAAACATATTAAAAAGTGCTCAACTTCTCTAATCATCAGGGAAATGCAAATGAAAACCACAATGAGATATCACTTAACTCCAGTGAGATTGGCTCATATCAAAAAGTCCCAAACAACAAATGTTGGCCAGGATGTGGAGAGATACAAACACTGATGCACCACCGGTAGGACTGCAAATTAACACAACCTCTATGGAAAGTAATATGGAGATAACTCACAGAACTAAAAGTAGAACTAGCATTTGATCCAGCAATCCCACTACTGAAGTATTTACCCAAAGGAAAAAAAAGACATTGTATAATAAAGACATCTGCACATGAATGTTTATAGCAGCACAATTCACAATTGCAAAGTTGTGGAAACCACCCAAGTTTCCATCAATACATGAGTGGATTAATAAAATGTGGTATATGTATACCATGGAGTATTACTCAGCAGCAAAAAACAACGGTGAATTAACACATCTGGTATTATCCTGAATGGAGCTAGAGCCCCATTCTTTGAAGCAAAGTATCACAAGAATGGGAAAACAAGCACCACCGGTACTCACCATCAAATTGGTACTAACTGATCAATACTCATGTGCACACATGGAAAAAGTATTCATCAGGGTGCAGGCAGCTGGGAGGGCATGGAGGGGATGGGAAAACTCATACCTAATGGTTGCGAGGCACACTGTTTGGGGGATGTTCACTATTGTAGCTCTGACGTGGGCAGTGCATAGGCAATATATTTAACCAAAGTGTTTGTACCCCCATAATATTCTGAAACAAATAAATATATATATATAGTTATCCATACTTAGATTGCTTATAATTCTTTCTCATTAACCTCTCTTGTCTTAGCCCATTCTAACTTGTTTAAGTATTTGGACTATGTTTCAATATATTTATTTTGTATTTCTTCCTGAAAATTGAAAATTTTCTCCTTAATTTTTATCAATTGTTTTTAGTCTGAAAGTGATCAGTCTGTACTGTTGTTTGCTCAATTTGCTTTTGAGCAGCACTTTATCTAAACCCTTGTGAAGTTATTCAATTATTAGTCTGTTTGTGGTATACTCTGGTGCATCCTCTTTCTTTTTAATCTCTCCTGTGGTTCTTTGGTTTCACTGAAGCAATGTTCTCTTTACTTATTCTCTTCCCTGATTTTGGTAGACAGGCCTGTGATAACAAATTTCTGCCCTAGAAATTTCTCGTTATACTAAATCCACAAATATATCTTCTTGAAGGTTTTGTCATGCATTACCAAACTTAAAATTTTGAGGCTCGTCTTAACACTTAGAATACAACCATCACATGCCTTAAAATATTATCACATGTAATAAATTATTGTTAGCACAGAATTAACAGTTAAATATGAGTTCTTCATCTTTGTATCCTATTAATAAGCACAAGGCTTGGAATGAAAGTGGTATTTGGTAGTGCTTGTTGAAAGAAGGATGCATTGTATGAATCATGCAGTATTCCTTATTCATATATGAAAAAGATAATTCAGAATTCTCTTCTAGTAGATATTTTTCACTTTAAGATTCTTAAATTTTTCTTCAAACTCTACCCCTAAGCTTATGATTAAGTGATGCTTCAGAATTTAAATGTGTTCATATTAGCTACCATAATATATAGGCTTGTCTGCCATGGGTATTTAGGAACCTAGATACATGAAATGTTATTTCCTCATGATACGTTTCATTTATCTAGAGGCAGTAGAATAAAAGTGTTTCACCTTCGTAAAGAAGCCTTGTAAAAATCATTTATTTTTTTTTTGCATTTTTATTTTTCTATTCCTCTAAGGAGATCAAGATGTTCTATCAATGTTTTTTTTTTTTATCTAATGACAAACTGCACAGAACCCATCTGACACAGGTAAATATACATGAAATCATACCTAAGGCTGGTTTCTATGTTACAAATTTAATCTGTGTTAAGAAAAAATGGGAAAATTTAATCACTTTAAAGTCTAAGACAAAGCCATTGAATATATCATAGAATGTCCCCCAAAATGTCAGTAGCAAAAGCTATTTCTTGCTGGCTCACACTAGCAATTATTAGGCTATTCTAATTATTGTTTTTGCTGACCCTACAGATTTACTGAAGAGGGTGTAGGGATGTTTAGTTCTATTTTAGTGTGATGAATTCTCCCAAATAAAATACAGTATATATGTTAAGAGCTCATAAGTTCTAATATTTCAAAAAATATGTGCAAAAGTAAGTTTAAAAGTAAATTTACATGCAATTAATATTATATTTATTATTTTGTAAAATAGTGATAGTCTATGACCTTACTCATATAAACACTAAGTAAGCCAAAGTAATCCTTCTAGCAGTCATTTCTATTTAAAAAAAGGTATGGTACAGATAAAAACGTTGAGATGTACATGGAATTTTTACACATTACTTTAGGAAATCAGTATGGGAATTTAACAAACATAAAATTATTCAGAACTTATTTTCCTCATCTCTTCATTTCTTACTCCTGGACTAAGGAAAGTATAAAATGAGGAAAACATATATGCACAAAGACATGTAGCATATTTTATAAAAGTGGAAAAGCTGGAGATAAATGCTCAGCAGTAGAGAAGAGATTAACTAAATATAGTAGAGTCACTTAATGGAATAGTATGTAAGTTATTACAGTAATAACAATAAGCTCAAGAATGATCAGAATATATACTGCTAAGTGGAAAAAAGTATATTACAAAATTTTACTTACACTATTATTAAAGTATTATAGACATTTTATATGTCCACTGACACAAATTGAAAGAAACTACTCTATTGCCCAATCTGAATAATTACAGAATCAATCTTTTCTATTAAATCCTATACCCATTTGGCTACCACCCCATATCAATTCAATTCAATACATGAAAATATTTTTATCTCTCTCTGTATATAAATAAAATAAAATTTTCTATTTCTTTTATAACCATTTTAAAATTCAACTGTTATGGTTTATAATCAATGATATCAGATTATATTGCAATATATTTAAGAACTGGTTATCCTAAGTATAAACTGTTAGGTCATATGTTAATTATCAAAATCAAGGATCAGCTGTATTTTTCCTTAATGACACAGATATTAATTATTTTAGGCTTTGAAGGCCATAGATTTCTGCTATAACTAAACTCTGTCATTGGAGCTCAAGAGCAGTCATAGAAAATAAGTAAACAAATGGACTTGGCCAAGTCCCAGTAAAACATTATTTACAAAAACAAGTGACCAGCCTAGGCCCATAGTTTGTCAAATATACAAAATCAATCATAATGATAGAAAATCTCTTTTTTGCTACAAAGAAGTAAGATAAAATCATAAAAACAATGTGCTGCTTTAAATATTGAAGGTTTTTTTGTAAATACTCTCTGAGTTTGAGGGGTTTTGTTTGTTTGATTGATTGTTTACTTTTGTTCTTCATGTATTGTAGCAAAAAGGCGCTAAACCTAAAATTAGAATATGTTCACCTTCTGCTTTTTTTTACTTATTAAATTTGGTTAGAATCACTTAAATTTTCTGAATCTCAAATCTCCTGCAAGTGTATAATGTGATAATAATCATGAGAATTAATTAAAACTCATATCATGTTCATGGAGCAGTAGAATCAACTTGGTTAAAATGTCCAAACTACCCAAAGTGATTTACAGATTCAATGCAATCCCCATCAAAATACCAATGTCATATTTCACAGATCTAAACAAAATAATTCTACACTTAGTTTGGAACCAGAAATGAGCCCGAATAGCCAAAGCAATCTTAAGCAAAAAGAACAAATCCAGAGGCATCACATTACCAGGCTTCAATCTATACTACAAGGCTATAGTAACCAAAACAGCATGGTATTGGCACAAAAATTGAGACACAAACCAATGAAACAGAATAGAGAACCCACATATAAAACCATCTACCTACAGCTGTGTGATCTTTGAAAAAACATATGACAACATACACCGGGGAAAAGAAGCCATATTCAATAAATGGTGCTGGAAAAATTGGATAGCCACATGTGGAAGAATGAAACAGGACCCCTATTTGTCACCACTCACACAAATTAATTCAAGATGGATAAAAGACTTAAATGTAAGTCATTAAACCATGAGAATTCTAGAAGAAAATGTAGCGAAAACTCTTCTAGATATCAGTCTAGGCAAAGAATTTATGACTAAGGCCCCAGTGGCAATTACAGCAACAACGAAAGTAAATAAATGAGACTTGATTAAATTAAAAAGATTCTGCACAGCTAAAGAAATAATCAACAAAGCAAATAGACAACCTACAGAATGGGAAAAAATATTCACAAACTATGCATCCAATAAAGGGCTAATATCCACCAATAATCTACAAAGAACAAATCAAATCAGCAAGGAAAAAATAAACAACCCCATTAAAAAGTGGGCAAAGGACATGAACAGATTTTTTTCAAAAGAAGATAGACAAATGACCAATAAACCTGTGAAAAAAAATGCTCAACATCACTAGTAATCAAGGAAATGCAAATTAAAACCAAAATGAGATTTTACCTCATTCCTGTTAGAATGGCTTTTATTAAAACATCCAGAAACAATAGATGCTGGCACAGATGCAGAGAGAAAGGAACACTTATACACTGCTGGTGGCACTGCAAAATAGTGCAGTCCCTATGGAAAACAGTATCGAAATTTCTCAAAGAACTAAAAGTACACCTACTATTTGACCCAACAATCCCACTACTGGGTATCTACTAAAGGAAAAGAGGTCATTTTATCAAATATACACCTACACTAGAATGTTTATTGCTGCACAATTCACAATTGCAAAGATCTGGAATCAACCCAAGTGTCCATCAATTCATGAGTGGATCAAGAAAATGTGGTATATGTATACCATGGAGTATTACTTAGCCATAAAAAAGATCAATTAATGCCTTTTGCAGCAAGCTGGAAGGAATTGGAGGCTATTATCCTAAGTGAAGTAGCTAAAGAATGGAAAAACAAACACATCATGTACTCTCTAATACATTGGATCCAACCGATGGGGCACACAAGTGCACAGAGGGAAGTAAAAGTCATTGGAAATCAAGCAGGGGATGGGGGGAGAAGGGAAAAGGTAAAAATCCACCTAACTGGTACAATGAACACATTTATAGCCCTGACTCAAGCCATGTAACAAAAACACTTGTACACCCTTAATATTTTGAAATAAAAAATTAATTAATTAAAGCAAAAAATCACTTTGTAATCTAAGTGTAAGCTATGTACATCACATTGCTTTTTCTGCCTCCTCCTGTGCTCATTAATAGTAGCTTCACTTCAAACTCTGAGTAAAGGTGCTACTATGGCATTGCCTTGCATTCCACCTTCTCTTTGCCAGGATGACACTCTGTGCACTGATACCATTGTTACCCAAATGCTGACATCATCCAAATTGATCTCTCTCTTTAAAGTGTTTCCCTTTGATTTAAGCAATTGTTACCGCCATACTATCAAAGTTATCTTCCACAAACTCATTACTCAACTGTTCAAAAATATGCAGTAATTTATTGCTGCCTAATGACAGAAACTTGAACTCCTTTTTGTGATACATAGGAGCCACTGGGCTCCTCTGCCAGCACCCAGCTTACACCCTGCCATTCCCTTCTTCTGGGTACACCAAAATGAGGGGTCTTAACTGGCATATACTCATAGGCCTTGATTCTGCCTATCACCTTCTTTTGCCCTCCTGGAGGGGCAGCCTGACACAGCTACTGTGAGTCCACTTATTTTTGTGTATCTCTCCACACTCTATAGGTGTCACACCAAAGTTCAACTTTCTGGCCCAACAACTGTTTTCAAAGCCGCCATAGCCATGTGTATGTCTATAACAGTCGTATGTATAAATTCTATTTATTGTTATTGTACCCCCAAAAAATCATTTTTTAAAAAATAAAGTGTATCTTAAGGTCTTAAGTATAAAAATTTGAGCTCCTTGCTGACACATATAAAATCCTGTCACAAAGTACTTAAAAATCTTACCCCCTACCATTTTCCCCTTCTCTATTTCATACCTGTCCTGTAGTCTGATCATTCCAATGTATTCCCTATTCTTTAAATAACCCATGGGTACTGTGTTCATTCCATCCTGTTCCCTGTGCTCTTCAGATTCCTACTTTTCTGTTATGATGCTATTTCTTGTGTAAGCCTTATTTATATGTCTCCTAGAGTGAAATAGATTACTTTCTCTTCTGTGCGACACTTTGTACTAATCTCTAAATGAGGACTTTCTCTCCATTATACTCCCAATTTTACAAACCTATGTCGCTTCAAATCTATTCTCTTCTTAGGTCAGCCTCATATATTCTTTTTTTTAATCTCCATTTTCTAGTTCAGAGTCTGAAATAGAATAAAAATTTAGGAAAACATGGTAAATATGAAATAAAATTATGGAAAAAAGACATTTTTTTTTCTGGTCTTACATAAAAACACTACTCTGGCATTTCCAGCTTTAATGTCCTTCTCTACATTTCCTTGATTTATAAGAAATGATTGCTGATAACTCTGTAATAACATTAGGTAATTACATATATTCTAGTTTTGACATCACTATAGCTGGGAATTCAAGCATATACAAGTAGCTTAAGTGATCCACTGCTCACGTATTCCTTATTCTTCTTGGAAATTTTGCTTTCTTATTCCTTGTATATCTTCTTTGGGTTTTCTGATATAAATTGACAGTTTGGATAATGACAGAAGGAAAAAAGTAAATTGAAAGTTACTGCCCGTTTAGTGCCATCTGCTATTATGTTTCTCTTTGCTACTTACTCAAGAAGCAGCTTTTTAAGTTTTAATTTTGGCAATACTTTTCTATACATTTTCAGCCTCCCCCTTCCTTTTTTATATGCTACATATCTCTGATTTGGCTTTGCAAATATATTGCAACATTTCCTACTCTGAAGAAAAGTTTAAAATTCCTCTAAAGGCAGTCACTTGCAAACTTTGATGGGAATCTAGACCTAGAATGGATAATGTTAAGAATTAGTCTAAACATAGGACAGGGCAATTGAGATTCCTCTGCTTTCAGCATCCTTTCTGGCATCTTCATTTCCAAAGATTTAAAACACAAAGGATGTCAGAGTAAGCACAACTGGGAACATCTTTTTCCCTGAATCCTTTTATCTTTCATATTTGGTAATTTAGCTATATTATCAAAAATATGCAGAATTTCACAGCTCTAAATGAGCATAGTATCCCTGAGAATAATGGCTACAAATCAAACAATGCTATTTTACAACTATTGGTCCTGTCTCCATTTTTGGGTGATTTAATTTACTAAAAGAAGAAAAGCAAAAGGTATATATGCTAAAATATTTAGTGTAAAGTGTATTTTTATATTTCCCAATCTTTTCTAAGGCATAAATTCCACACACACACACAGACACACACACACATATTTCATTGTACTATATTTTCCCCCATAGTTTGTTTGGTAAAATTTGTACTTCTATGACAGATCTTCACCTGCCCCACACCTCTTTTCTCCATTAAAATGATAAGTCCTGTAGGCCAAAGAGAATTCTTTGCACAGGAAATTGGCATGAGAATGGAAGGGATTATGAAAGAGTAAAGCCAATTTGTAGAGAACTTTAAATGCCAAATGAGGAGTTAAAAACTTCAGAAAATAAATGGGAGAATTATTAAATATTTGTTCAGAGGAAATGATCTGAAAAACTGGTTCTTTATGAATGCATAGAAAGGACTGGAAGACAGAATAAAAGTAAGGAACACCAATCAGACAGTTGGATTGGGAGTAACTAACTATATGAGGGGAGATAGTATGCAAGTTATACCAATTGTTGTAAGAATCTTAACTAGAATGGAGGCCAATATCCACATTAAATTTGTTCATCTGTTTAAGAATATGTGCCAGGCTGTTAAACCTAAGAGAATAACCACTCAGGCCCCCTCAGGCTATGTATATTGATATTTTTCTCATCAATAAGCTAACCAGACTTCTAGTATATCTTGGTAGTTAATTTTATGTGCCAACTTGACTGTGCTAAGGGATGCCCAGATAGCTGATAAGACATTCTTTCTGGGCATGTCTGTGAGGGTGTTTCTAGAGGAGATTAGCAATCGATTCATTAGACTGTGTGCAGAGGATCCACTCTCGCCAACATGGGCTGACATCATCCAACATTATTCAAATAGAATCAAAATGCAGAGGAAGGCAAATTCCCTCCTTTTGTTCTTTAGTTGAGACATTCACCTTCTCCTGCCCTGAGACATAATAGCTCCTGGTTCTTGGGACTTTGGGTTCAGGGCTTATACTAGCAGCCTTCTACCCCATCCCTACTAATCTCAAACTTTCAGCCTGGGACTGGGTGTTATATCATCAGCTCTCCTGGTTCTCAGGCCTTTGAACTCAGACTGAATTACACCACCAGTTTTCTTGTTTCTCTAGGCTGCAGGTGGCAGATGGTGAGACTTTTTGGCCTCCACAGTCATGTGAACCACTTACATAATAAATTCCTTTTATATATATATAAAAAAAAATATATATATATATAAAAAATATATATATAATTTATGCACACACATATATATGCATATACACACATTCATATATATCACTTAAATCAAGGATATATAGACTGTAGACCTCCATTTAAGGTTTTATTTTTCTGGAGAACTCTAATAGACACAGAAAGGTTGGCTCTGATATGATTTATTTTTACTTCAATTCTAAGATGAAATTGATTATAAAAATGCTGCATCAAATAAAACAATTTTGTTGTATAACGAAAAAGAAACAGTTTAAATGTAAATATCAATTGTAATACATGCAGTTTTTTTTTGTTTTTTTTTTTTTATAATTTATTTTTTTAATTTCAGAATATCATGGGGGTACAACATTTTGGCCATACACATTGCCCCTGTTCTGCCCGTGTCAGAGCCACAATCGTGGTCGTCTCCCAAACTGTGCTCCCCACATCCATTCAGTGAGAGTTTTTCCCATCCCTTCCACCCCCCTCCCTCCCGCCCGCCCTCAGATGAATGTTATTGCCCTGTGTGATGTAAGTTCATCAGTTAGTACCAGTTTGATGGTGAGTACCAGTGATGCTTGTTTTTCCAATCCTGTGACACTTCGCTTCGAAGAATGGGTTCTAGCTCCGACCAGGATAATACCAGATGTGTTAATTCACTATTGTTCCTTATTGCTGAGTAATACTCCATGGTATACATATACCACATTTTATTGATCCACTCGTGTATTGATGGGCACCTGGGTTGTTTCCACACCTTTGCAATTGTGAATTGTGCTGCTATGAACATTCGAGAGCAGATGTCTTTATTATAAAATGTCTTTTTTTCTTTTGGATAAATACCCAGTAGTGGGATTGCTGGGTCAAATGGTAATTCTACTTTTAATTCTTTGAGATATCTCCATATTCTTTTCCATAGAGGTTGTACTAATTTGCAGTCCCACCAGCAGTGTATGAGTGTTCCTACCTGTCCACATCCCCGCCAACATTTGTTATTTGGGGATTTTTTGATATGAGCCAATCTCACTGGAGTTAAGTGATATCTCATTGTGGTTTTGATTTGCATTTCCCTGATGATTAGAGAAGTTGAGCACTTTTTTATATGTTTGCTGGCCATCATTCTGTCTTCTTTGGAAAAGTTTTTGTTCATGTCCTTTGCCCATTTTTTAATAGGGTTGTTTGATTTTTTCTTGTTGATTTTCCTAAGTTCTGTATAGATTCTGGTTATCAGCCCTTTATCAGAGGTGTAGCATGCAAATATTTTCTCCCATTCTGTAGGTTGTCTGTTCACTCTAGTGATAGTTTCCTTGGCTGTGCAGAAGCTTTTCAATTTGATCAGGTCCCATGTATTTATTTTTGTTGCTGCTGTGATTGCTTTGGGGGTCTTCTTCATAAATTCTTTGCCTAGGCCAATGTCCATAAGAGTTTTTCCAACATTTTCTTCGAGAATTCTTATGGTTTCATGTCTTAGGTTTAGATCTGTTATCCATTGTGAATTGATTTTTGTGAGAGGTGAGAGGTGTGGGTCCAGTTTCAGTCTTCTACATATGGCCATCCAATTTTCCCAGCACCATTTGTTGAATAGGGAATCTTTTCCCCAGTGTACGTTTTTCTGGAATTTGTCAAAGATCAGGTGACTGTATGAGGTTGGTTTTATATTTGGGTTCTCAGTCCTGTTCCATTGGTCTACATGTCTGTTCTTGTGCCAATACCATGCAGTTTTGGTTACTATAGCCTTGTAGTATAGTTTGAAGTCTGGTAGACAGATGCCTCCCAATTTGTTCTTTTTGCTTAAGATTGCTTTGGCTAGACGGGGTCTTCTCTGGTTCCACACGAAGCATAGAATTATTTTTTCTAGATCGGATGCAGTTTTAAAATAGTTAAAATAGAAGCAAAGGTTAGTTTTCTTCCTAGCTAAATGAACTAAAAAGGAACTGGATTTACTCTCCTACCTAAAGTAAATGGAAAAGGAATAAAATATGAAACAATAGTTTTCAAAACACTGGATATCAGGCAATAAAGGGCAGTGATTCTTGACAGAAGGGAAACAAATGAGGTAATCTTTAAATTTGCCAATGCCTACTACTGTGTTGGGAGAGTCTTCAGGCCATGGTTCAGCGATGGTAAACTTGTGCAGTGCACATCACAGAGGAGTTGAGGTGGAGCTCAGAGCCTGAGGAAATCAAAGCAGCTAGAACAGAGTATTGAAGAGGAGAAAATTTTGCAGATGAAAACCTTTGGAGATATGAGATGGTTCCTTCTAATTATTTAGCTGAGTAGGGATCAATGCATGCATGTGAAGAAACTGAGACCAGGCAAAGAACCACCTGGAAAGATTAAAAGCTACAGTGCCTAGTGTTCAAATAGGGCCAGGAGTAATGCCTGTTCTTATCAGCCAAACTGGAAATCCTCAAGATTCATGGGGCAGTGGGTAGGGTAGCAGAAAGGTTTGACTTAAGCAGTGGAAAATAATTAGCCCTAGACTGAGCACTGCCACTTAACAAACCTTAAAAGAAATGCCCAACAAGATCAAATTGTTTCACATAGCTTTATCTCAGACCAAAATGAAGAACACTTACAGAAACACAAAAGTACTGAGGATCCAAAAAGGTAAGATTCATAATGTCCAGCATCCTACGAAAAGTTATCAGGCATGCAAAGTAGCAGGAAAATACCACTCATAAGAAGGAAAAAAAAAATCACTCACTGTAAACTAACTCTGGAATGACATAGATGTCAGAATAAGACAAGGATACTAAAAATTATTGTAATTGTATTCTATTTGTTTAAAAATCAAAAGGTGACACAGAAGATACAAAAAATATACAAATCATGCTTTTAGAGATGAAAATTACAATGTGAGAGATAAATCCTTGTAAATTGTCTCCAAATATTTCTATAGATGTAATGCAATCCCAACCAAAAGCTCTGCAGACTTTTTTTTTTTTGGTGTGGACATTGAATTTATATGGAAATTCAAAGGAGTTAAAATAGCCTAAACAACTTGAAAAAGCAGAGTAAATTTTGAGGAGTAACACTACCCTACTTCAAGAGTTAATGAAAAGCTACAACAGTTGAAAAAATGTGATATTGTCATAAAGACAAAAAAATATTATCTGGAAAGAAGAGAGCTGAGGTAAAAATAATAGGAACGTGTCACCACAGAATTCTGCAAGGGGATTGTCTTCTCTGAAGAAATTAAAATGCTAATAAGAGAATATTGGGCTCTCTCTGGATAGGAGTGGGCAAAACAGGAATGATCTGGGCCTTATGGAGCTGATAATTGGAACAGAGAGCTAGCACCACACAGCTCTGGGAAGTGGCTATGATTATGCATAAAAAAGGACCTTTTACACACAACTCAGTATCTTCAAATAAATGAAAAAGTAAATCACTTTTTATCAACTTCTGGTGATTATCAGCAATATTTGAGGATGGAAATCTTTGGTAAAGATTCAACTTTATGGTATTTGGAGATATAGAACAAAAGCAATGCACTTATTTTCTGGTGAATTCTGGGGCCTACCCATTCTTTATGTAAATTGTAGTGTTATCACATACATTATTGCTGAGTTTAGTGACTCTCTAAAACAGCACAGAATTAAAGTAAATTGCATTTATTGATTTTATTCATGAGTGACTCATAGGACTTACACCATAAAAATAGTCCATATATTGTGATATTAAAAAAAAAAAAAGACAGCATTAGTATTTTTTAGTTACCTATGTACAAAATGTTTTTAAGTCTTTTTAAATTAATATTTCATTCTTTGATGTCTTAGTCAGTTCAGGCGGCTATAACATATGCCAGAGACTGGGTGGCTTAAACAACCAACATTTATTTCTCATAATTCTGGAGGCTGAGAAATTGAAGATTTCTGCCAGCTAACTCAATTTCTGGTGAAGGCCTCTTCCTAGTTTGCAGACGATGCAGTCTTTTTGCTGTATACTCATATTGGTGGGGTAGGGTGGGGAAAGAAAGATCTGATTTATCTTTCTCTTCTTATAAGGACACTAATCTCATCATGGGCTCCACTTTCATGACGTCATCTCAACGTAATTACTTCCCAAAGGTCACACCTCTGAATACCATCACGTTGGGGATTAGTGTTTCAGCATATGAATTTTGGGTGAAAACAAACATTCAGTCCATAGCGATCACATTTCCATAATTGCTACAAATAGTTGCAAATTCTCAAAGCTCCTATCTGCTATGTGCTAGGTCTCTAATTCTGGTATATTCCAATTCCTAACTTTGCTTCTTTCTCTCTTTCTTTCCTCCTTATGTTGTAGCTTTAAGAAGTAAAAATTGTGGAAGCTTCAATATCGTTTACAAGGCAGTTAAAAGAATCCTACAAATGCTACAAGCTGTTAATAGATTGTATCCAGGTAAGAGAAGGGACAATTATGTATTAGATATGAAGTAAATGGCCTTAAGTAGATATTTATTGTTCATTTTAGAAAATATATTACTGAAAAAATATTTCAAACTTTCTTTAGAGGTAAAACTTTTTTGATTCCTAGCCATCCAATATCGTTGCTAAAATGCAATATGAATTCCATTTACTGTAGAATTTTTTCCAATTCATGGTAAATTATTAGTATGCATTTTGCATTACAACTGGCATGGATATCGAACCCAGTATCACAAAATCTCTCCCAATTCATGAATATATCTATTTCTTCAAAATGTCAATGCTGTTGAACATACATTTTCTTGGTCTGGAATGTCAACCCCTTCCATTCTTTAACCAATGTATTCCTACTCATCTTCAAATATTTCATTTGTTTCTAGGCAAAGAAAATCACACTTCTCTATTTGCTTTCATTATACTTTACAAATCATTGTTACAGCACTTAGTTCATGGTTGTAAATTTTTAACAGCATTTTAATGTGTTGGAAACTATGTAAAGGCAGAACACTATGTTTTGTTAACTTGTGTGTCTGTTATGGTGCCAAAAGTGTTTCTGGCACAAAGGAGTTACTCAATCTATGCTGCTGAGTAAATAGAAAGATTGGGTAAATGATAATTACTGTTGGATGGTGTTTGCTAAAGAAACAGTTTGGTAATAAGATTTTTAAAATATGTTTTTAGATGATCAAATATATTCTATGTATTTTGAGGGAAGAAATGCCTATGCTTTTTAGAAAATTTAATTCTGAGAAGATTTTCCTAATTTAAAGTACTGGGATTTCTTTTTTAGAAATATTGACCAGAATTTTTAAATGTCCATCCTCCTGTCAACTCAGTATGCAATTATTATTTTGGAGGATAGAAATCACCCTTTAAAAATTAGAATTGTTTGGTGCGGAGTGCACTGTCTGGGGGATGGGAATGATTGTAGCTCTGACTTGGGCCATATATGTAACCAAATTGTTTGTACCCCCATAATATTCTCAAATTTAAAAATAAAAATTAAAAAACTAAATAAAATAAAAATTAAATTGTGTTATATATTCAAGCATTTCAAGAGTTTAAATAAGAAGACAGAAAGGAGTACTTATTAAAGAATTGAAGTCAATCATAGGAGTTTCAAGTAGGTACTATTATAATAAAGCAAAATTTCCATGAAAGACAATATGAGACTTCTGTGCAAATAAAAATGATCAATGAAAATAAAATATATTTTACAATGAGGGCCATAATGCGTATTCAAAATAATTTCCCAAATATAAACAACAGAATAGAACCAATTTGCAAAAATTAGTCTGCAATTCAGTCAGTGTTTATGCATTTTCCTAACAATCATTATAATATCCCCTACTTTCATTTTATAATATTTGCAAAGGGATGCCTTTTGTACAAACCATGATTGAGTTATTTGTATTAAAACTATAATTACAAATTGCTTTATCAAGTTTATAATCCTCTAATGAGAAAAATGAGTTATTTACTCAGCATTCCAGTGACCTCACTGCTCACACATACATTTTTTGGCAAACCTTTATGGAAAGAGCCACTAAAATTCAGAAATACATAAAATTGTGGTTAATAAGCAAACTAAGACTTGGATATAAATATATCCATCCCAGTACAGGTTTTTTTAACAGAGATTATGGGTGCCTCTATTTTTATAAGTAGATTATTTTATTGAAGTGTTTCTTTTTACATAGAATTATCTTAAGAAATGAACCATATTTTAAATCAAAAGAAGATTTAGCCATGCAATAATCAAATATAGTCATATGGGTTTTATTACTTAAACTGCTAGTTTTTCTTCATCATTGCAAATTTTAGGTATGCTCAATGTATTCTAGACATAGGAAGAAAGATAAAAGATTAAGACAGTTATTACATTAAATACTGTCTATTCTTCCCAATTAAATATAAGTTATTTGAAGTCATGAATTCTTTATTGTCTGACTTGGTGTTCTCAGTTTTGAGAACAATGGCTGGTACATGGTAGGTAATTTGTGAATTCCTTGTTTACAGACCAAATGACTACCTCTTTATCAATTAAATTTCAAACAGAATACCCAAATAAAATATATAAATGATGTTGCTAATGGAAACAAATATTTTAACTTAAAAGCTGTAATGAAGCTTTGTGGACTTCAAATCATTTCATTACTTGGACAAAATAATTAGCAAATAAAAGTTCATAGAAAGGAGAAATGTTAGGGTGCTCTTTTTACAAATCTTGCCATTTATATACGAAGGCTTAAATCCCAAGAGTTATAACATGGGTTTCATTAAATGTCTGTGACATGTGTGAATCTCTCATAAACATTTGGAAATAACTGAAAAACATATTGATTCTATTTATATATTCATTTATATTGAGTATAATATTCCTTCTCTACTGCTTCAGAGAGGGCATTTTTTAGAGTATTAATGAGCAGTAAGTAAAATTCGATATCTGAAATATAATGCTATTCCATTACAAATTTAGATTCAGCACATGACAGACTACCTGCTTGTTCAATTCTCCTCAATTTTACATCTTACAAAACAAACACTTTGGTTTTTAAATATATTTTCTCTGGAAAATGTTTAAGCAGCTAATGGCCATCTACTTGTGATTATCCCTGTCTGTATTTCTAACAAAGTAATTCAGGTCTCTTTGAAATGTTGTTTGTTTTATTTTTCTTCTGTTTATTTCTTTGTGATTTGAATTGCATTTTCCAGCTAGACAGATTCTATTTCCTTGAATTCAACTCTTCAGTAACACTTTTAGGTATATCCAAACTTACATCCCATACTGGAAATGATTACTGTTGACAGTCTAAATCCTGTAGTAAAAACTTCAGACACCATAGTGAATTGTCATGCTATATTGTTAGCCTGAAATTATGTTTTACATAGAGTTTTTCTTTCAGATGTTTTTGTCAATTATTTTGGGCAAAATACGCTTTTTTAAGGAAGTAAAATTTACATTTCATGAGTAAATTAATAACTTTCTTACTAGAACTTGCATTCATTGACTTCTGCTTTTTGCACTTTGAAACCTTTCCTTGTTTGACATTAGATTGACATAAAGAGGAATAAGAAATGGTCATTTCTCCAGGTAGGTAAATCTATATTGGAGGCAATTGCATATTAACAACTGACTGCATTAAATATGTTCTGTTATGATATATTGAAAATGAGAGATTAAAGTATTTTCTGTCCAATATAATGCAAGGAAAATTCTCAGAGAGGTGGTATAGTGACTTTTTTAACTTAGATTTCAAGGATAAGTACATACTCCATCTGTTTTCAAGTATTTCATAAACCAGACATTACTTATCACTTGGTCATAAACTCTGTCCAGAGAAATTCGTAATACTAACATTCAGTGTGTTAAAGAAAAGACCAGCACTAGATGTGATTGACCAGTCATGAGATTGCCTTCCAATGGCCAGGAGTTAGGGGAGTAATTGCTAGTGCACATCATAAGAATATGATGTCAAGTGCAGAGCGGAAGTTGTTACATTTTGCATCTTGCATCATCTTTAATGATGCTTTCAGTCCTAATTGACACTAAAATGTTATTTCATTTAAAAAATCAACCAAATAGAAAAAAAAACTGAGCCCAGCAATGACAAGTCATGATTAAAGAGATTTATTAAAATCCCAGATGTCACCAGACATACACACTGAGGAATAATTCACAGGTCATGAGAGCACAATCCACTGAGCAGTGATATGGCTTCAGGGAGATATCAATTGTTGCCAACATTTTCTCTTCCTTTCTTTTGTGCACCAAACTCAATAAATAGTGCTGCTTTCCTTGTTCATAAAAATTCATGGTACATAGAGTTTTTAGACATGTTGAAAAATATGGGAAAGAAAGAGAGAATTTTAATGGGGTGTGTATATATATTGATGGAGCAAGTTCTAAAGCCATTTGTTGATGTTGGCAAGAGGATAAAATAAGAGCAGACTAAGTTTAATTTATTGTTTCTACCTCCTTGGGCTCTGAAAAAAAAGAGATCTTGGATAAGGGCTTTAAAAATAAGCACTGCATTTAATTGCTTTTGCAAAGAAAATCTTTCATATTGATAGTCATAAATATTAATGAGTTATAAGAATAGAAAATGAGATAATGGGATTAGAGGCCTTCATCAGAATAACAATACATAAAAACCAATTTGGGGATTTCAAATTCCAGCTCTGTTTGAGTAACTTTTACCTTGCTAACCTCCTACTGAAAGCGGCTATGAAATCTGTATAAAGAACACAAAACAACTGCTTGAATACATCATTATATAATCAAGGCAAACTGGACTTCACTGGTCAAAAGCACAGAGAAAACTGAAATTCACTTTGGTGAGTTTTCCATATTAGTGTCTCTGACTTTTCCTTTGGGTAAATTGCCTTTTGTTTTTTAATTCACACATCAGATAGGGAAATTGCACTTTTAACTTACTCATAAGAGGAAAATGGTAGTCTAGCTATATGAAACTTTTGTTCATACTAGAGACAGAAATTGGTATTTTGGAGTTCCAAGGACACCAGGATTTGTTCAGCAGGATCTTGAATTGCAGAGTGAGGGTAACCTACTAAGGTTCACAGAAGTAAAAATTTAAAAAATGATTACTCCTATTTTTATTTCTGAATTTGAGCCAATAATTTAAAATAGCTCCATAAAGAAAACTCCAAACACAGGTAATTTGACCTGTTATATTTACCAACATTATAAGAATGAATTAACACCAATCTTACACAAACTCCCCAGGGAAGATAAATAAAAAATAGAGCATATCTCAATTTCCTTTATGAGGTAAGTATAATCATAGCTAAAGCTTGACAACAATATTATGAGAAAAGAAAAAGTATATCTTAGTATTTTACTTGAATATAGATACACAAATGACTAAAGAAAATATTAGCAAATTAAATGAAGACACTAAAAAAATAATATGCCATGATTAAGTTGGGTTTATTCCAGGAATTTATTTTTATTTAATATTTAAAAATCAATAAATTTTAGTATACTTACAGAATAAAGAAGAAATCTGTCAATAGATGCAAAAACATCTGATAAAACTCATGAGTTTAATTTATTCACAATTAAATCTCCTACAGAACTAGGAATAAAATGGACAACCTGACAAAACATAACTAAAAGATAATAAAGCAAAAATAACTTAAATCATTCAATATTATAAACTTTCCCTCTGAGATTAATGACATAAACATGTCCACTACCACCACTTCTATTCAATAATGCAGTTAGGCCATAAATGAAATAAAATATGTAAATATTGTAATGGAATAAACTGAAGTTTCCATGTTCACTTAAAATTTCCAAAGGAAATTACAAATAATCTATAAAAATTTAAAATAAATGTACCAGTCATTGGCTTCAAAATAATTATACAAAATATTAATTTTGTGTCCATATTTTAGCACCAAATATTTAGAAAATGAAATAAATCATTGATCATAACATCAGAAGCATGAAATAGTAATCTGACAAAAGATGTAAATATCTCTACATAGATCTAGTAAAATGCTCTTTACATGAGAAACTATAAAACATAATTGACAGAATTCAAAGTTATAAATAAAAAGGTGAAAATTTTATACTTATAGACTGAAAATTCTATATTGTTAAGTCTTCCTGAAATTATGTATTGAATAAAACTAAATCAAAATCATTGTAGTTTTTCTTTCAAAACTGGTTAAAATTTCCATAAAAATGAAAATGGCTATATAGCCAAAATACTTTTGAAGACAGACAAATTTAGAGACTTACACTGGCAAATAGCAAGGCCTTTTGTTAAGATGCAGTAATTAAAGCAGTATGGTATTAGTGAAAGAATAAATAGATACATATATGTAACAAATAGAAGAAAACAACCTAAAACATATGTGATCACCAATCGTATAACAAAATGACTACTGAAAGGCGACTCTTATAGTTTAGGGCATGAATGTTATTTTCAATAAATCTGTGACTTTTAACTTGAGTTCTATGCAATCTCTGGATAGCAAATTAAAGGAGCCCATGAATTTAGGTGGGAGAAAAATTAAATCTTTACTTTTGCTAATCTGTAAATGAGGCATATTATTCCCTTCATGTAGTAAGTCACATTACCATTAGCAGTACTTGTAAACTTGGCACCAATACAAATCACAGATATTTCAGTTATTTGAAGAAATCTTGAAATACCATTCATACAAATCATGGCAATTTTAAAATTGTATTAGCTAACAGACATGTGCTAAATATTTTTAAATATCATGTTATTAAAAATCAATTCATTACTCACACATTGTAATATGTTAATAATATTTCAATAAGATGATTTCTCATAATAACATTTAAATCTTACTATTTAAATTATATTTTATATTTAAAACCATTATTCTGATAAGACATCCATAACTCTCTTAAGATTTCTCATGGAGTTCATGATACAAACATGCTTAAGAGGAGTACTGAATCAGTTGGGTTTCCTTATGGCAAACAAAAACTTGTCCCCTAGTTAACGTAATACACAGAAAATCATTTCCAGAAGACTTACATGTAAATGTAAAATAAAAGTCAATAAAGCTTTTAGAAGTTAAAATAGGGGAATTTCATTAAGAATTTACCAGAAGCACCATTTTTCTTAAAGAGAATAAAAAATGCACTATGGTGAAAGAAGTTATTAGTAAGTTGGACAATGTTAAAGTGAATATGTCTAGTCATCAAAGGGCACCTTAAGAACATAAAGAGTCTGGGCACAGTGGCTCACACATGTAATCTAACACTTTGGGAGGCCAAGATAGGAGGATATCTTAAGGCCACGAGTTTGAGACCAGCCTGGGTAACATAGCAAGACCCTATTTCTACAAAAAAAAAAAAATAATAATAATAAATTAAATAATAAATTATCCAGGTATAGTGGCACACACCTATAGCCTTAGCTACTCAAGATGCTTAGGTAGGAGGATCACTTGAGCCCAGGAGTTTGAGGTTACAGTGAGCTATGATAGCACAATTGCACTCCAGTTTGGGAGACAGAGTAAGACCTTGTCTCTAAAAATAAATAAATAAACAAATAAATACAAACATGAAGAGTCAAGCCACAGGATTAAAAAATACATGCAATATAATATTTGATATTTAATTATTCCAAGAAATCATAAAAAACTTTTTCAAATCAATAAAACACACACACACACACAACAAAAAAAAGACAGCTCAGTAAAAAATGGGCAAAGGGCTTGAAGAGACATTCCCATAAGTATATTACCAATGGGTCCTAAGCATATGAAAAGATCTTCAAACTTATCTTTCTTCAGGGAAATGCACATTAAAACACAATGAGACATCTACACATCACCAGAATATCTACCATTTTTTGTTCTTTTTAAAGGATAAAACAATCAAACATTATAAAACTTACAGAGCATCTTGAACTCTCATGTCCTATTGAGGGTAGTGGACGTTAAGAAAAACATTTTAGAAAAATATTTTGCAGTATCTTCTAAATTTGAACATACACATTTTCTATGATCCATCTTCTTTAGTCCTAAATAGAAAAGCTTACATATGCTTATCACAGCATTGACAAGACTATTGATAGCAGCTTAATTTATAATATACCTACACTGGAAAAAGCATGCCCTTCAAAGTTAAATGGGTAAATAAATCATATTATATTAATATAATGAAAATCAATTTGATAATAGAAACAAACTGTTATTTGATTACCATATAATTAATAAATTTTATGGACAAATTGGCAAAAGAAGATAGACACAAGAAACTTTATGATTTCTCTTATTTAAAATTCAAAAGCAGACAAAATTCAATTATAATAGAGGACTGAATAATGGTTGATGCTGGATGGAGTTGGCATAAGAGAAGTTCTGTAAATGTTGCTTACCGTTCTATATCTTGATCAGTGTGGTCGTTATATACTTGTGTTTAAAATAACCATTAAGCTGTACAGCAAGATTTGCAAACTAAATGAATGTAGGTTTGCTTCAGTGAAAACATTTCTTCTACTTTAACATTGACAAATATCTCTTTACATGAAAACCATAGTAGCAAACTTACTAACTCATTTTTCATTAAAATACCAAGCCAAGATTATCTATTTATCTATTAATCATGTGTGTGTATGTGTATTATGATGAGGATGTGATGAAATTTTCTACATTTCTGCTGAATATGGAGCAAGTGAACATGAGCTTAAACTGTGGGTAAACAAATATGCTTAGAAACCAGATGAAGAGTTGAAAGGAATGTCATGCCCATAGAATCTGAAATTAAACAGAAGGAAAATTTCAGAGATTGCTTATTGCTTTGGTTGCAAAGAGCTAAAGCAGGAATGTATGCAACAAGAATAATAAATTATTCAATTTACCCCCAAATTACTGACTGATTGTTGTGGTTCTCAGCACTGTTACAATTTAAGTACTTCATAAAGCCACAGTGCCTTCTAATTATCTGGTAAGACTTCAGTCCCAATCTGTTATCTGAGTTCAGAAGGGACAGATCAGGCAAATTTTTAAACTACATGCATCAATTCTAGACTCAATAAAAAAGTGACTCTTTCAATGTTTTCTATTAACTGCAAAGAAGATATCTAAAAGAACACAGAACCCATTCCCTGATACATCTGATATGTGTATATGTAACAAGAGAAGCACAAAACCAGATACAGAAAAATAGACTATGAGTGAAGGATTATCCAGGTACAGACCAATAACCATTAAAGGTATTTTCCATGCTAAGGTTTCCATAGATCTTAGAAACTCCTATTATCAGTTAGGTTACTGAATCTCTGAAATTATAACATATTTTTCCAATCATCTCTTCTTTATAATATCTGAGCCGAGGATTTAAACAGCCCATTTCACATTAGGAAAGAAGGACAAAAGAAAATGGATCTGCTCAGTTATGGCAAATAACAAAACTAAACCCATCTCTGCTCATTAAATAGATGAGTACATAAAAAAGAGATAAATGCAAGGAGGCATGAAAATTTAGCAACAAAACCAAAAAATACATAGAACTCAAGGTATGAAGTAGAACACATTTTTGGAAAAAACATAACAGTAATGTAGGGTAAAAATTTTAGGAAGCATCTAATTATGCTTTAAAATTTTGTGTATATTTGGACTCTAAAAGTAAATGGATGATATATAAAACTGTGATAAAAGAGTTTAGAGAGGCAAAACAAATTTTAAATATGCAAATATTAAAATTTGATTAGAAATACTAATGTTCAAAATCAATTATGCAACGTGTCAGATGAGACAAGTAGAAGAACATATTTAAATTTACTCTGGTAAGGCTGAGTATAATGATAAAGAAACAAAACATGAAAAAAAGATACAAAAGGTGATACATTAGACATTCTAAGAAAGAGTCTACAACATGTGAATCAGAAGCAGTAACAGAAGCAATAACATTTAAAATATGGCAAAAACTATCTTGAAATTTAGTCTGTGAATTATAAAGATTTATTATGATCAGGCAACATAAGGAAGAAGTACAGCTTGATAAATTTTTATAAATTTTAAGGAAAAGTAAAAAACAAAAACAAACAAAAATCAAGGCAGGAAAATAAAATACTCTTACTACACAGAAAAATAAAAAAGCCAAGGAGGCCTCTGAATTTCTCTTGACAACACTAAACACCGGAAGATGCAATAGTAATCACTACAGTTCTTGAAGGATTGGGTCAGTAACCAAGAACTTCTATGCCAGAAATCTTGCTAATGTGGAAAGAAACCAACCACAATAAATTATCAGGTATGTGTGTGCAGGAGTGGCTGCAGGCATACGCTCTGATATAAAAAGTCAATGAAGAGAAGGGTCATAATGAGAACTTTAGAATGTGAGATTCATAGGATACATTTCTTTCAATTAATTTTGAAATCAGTTCACCTAAAATCATGTGTAAACAATAGTTATGAAAATGATTACAAAATAATTAAAATATAAACATCATTAAAATAGAAGTTACATAGGAATAATAATAATGATGCAATGTTTCTAAACTGTGCTATGTTGACATAATCTAGGAAGAAGTTAGAAAAACAGTAGAAAGAAACAATAAAATGGAATTTTGTTAATGTATTCATTTGTAATAAATTCTAGTCTATTTGCACTGTATTTATATCTTAACATGTATGTAAAATGTTGGGCTACTGTCATTTTTAAAAATTCTAATATTCTAAAAAAAATAGTACTTAAAATAAATTTATTATGTTCTTCAATGTGGGACATACCACACATACACACACATATATACAAGTATTTTCTTTTCTTTCTAACATATAGTCTTAAACTATATTAACATTAAAAAATTATAGCATTAATGGGTATAAATCTAAAGTAATTACTGATAATACAATTAATCCCTTATTATATTTTTCTTAGTTTAACATCAATGTATACTAATATTTTTGGATTTGTTAAACATAATTATTATTTATTTTATAATTACTATATCTAGTTGGGCTTCTATAAAATATGCATTTTAGGTAAAAAGTTAAATATTCATGACTGTAAATATTCTAAAAGGGTTTAATTGTCTATTTACATATATGTGCGATGCACATTCATGTATTTTAACATCACACACATATCCAATTATTTAAAGACACAAACTAACATTTTCTTACTTGTAGGGGTTTTTGAAAAATAGCCCCTCTTCACAGATATGAGTTTCTGGATGTAAGTGCAAAAGCAACGACAGTACTGATAGGTCTTTATTCACTGCTTCATTTGCATTTGATACCATGAAAAGGAAGCAATTAATTATTTGGAAGGTTAGATCTAACTTAAGCAGCTTCTCCACTCCTCATGTTTGGCTGTTCCTGGTTGCTTTTATATAATATCTCTAAACCCTTCAAATACCACTGATTTTGCCTATTTTTCTCTAACATCTTTGACTTTAAAACATGTGAACCTACTTCAAGAATTTCTTTTCATATACATGTAATTTGAAACCATTGCCTTAGTTCTTGTTGCTCTCACTCAGTGTATAACTGGTATTTATAACTTACATTCCAACACATCTACAGAATTGTGAACAAAATGGATGCATTGGCTGCTGGAAAGAAGATACCTGAGGAAAGAATTTTTTACCCCATCTGTATCAACAAACGGCTTCATTTTTCACCTATCATGAGAGATCTATTTAGTATGATGAGACTTATTGTAAATAAGAAAGTAGAACAGAATTTTCATAAAAACACAAACATTATAGAATTTGATATTATCTTCTTAAAACAAAATCTTGTCTGTTTATAATCATAATAATGAAGCAAATCACTACCCTTTTATCCCTTTACAATTTACTCACATTTCAATAACTTACAACTTAATATTAAAATGTTTATTCTTTCAAGAAGCATATGTGGTCTGGAGTGAAGTTTATTTCTAGTCTATGCTTTTCTTAGCTTTCTGGATATAAACTTGAAGAGTCCTTAAATTCAAGTTCAACTTTTGTTCTTTGCCCTATCAATTCTCATGTTTTCTTTCTATGTTCGAGGATCAAAGAAGATGCCTTCAGTAAATGTGCCATGTTATATTTCTTTACATTTAAACTACAGGTTCCCTCACCTTATTGTTAAGGCATTGGCTTCTATAGTAAGCTGGGCTCATTTGGATAAAACTTGAAGAACATTCCTATTAGCTTTTTCCTAAGTGTACTTATAAAGTCTTTATAAGCACTTTTATAAAACAGGAAAATAATAACAAGTCTTTAACATTTTTCAAAAGAAAAGACTGTTTTGATAATATAAAAATAATGTATTCATAAAATAAGCAATGTTAGAGAGATTAATCACTTCAAAAGCCTAATTTAAAATGCAATTATGGGTCACTCAGTTTGCTTCATGGGAACCATGAGAATTCTAAATTGGAGTGGGTATAAGTTACAGCTCATTGTTTCCTATGTAATCTACTTATTTCACAATATAACTTTTTCATACCTACTGTGATATATTATTCAGTAATCTCAATAAAATGTTTCTTTTCTTTTTGTAGAGTTTCATGGAAATAAAGTTGTTTATCTCAATTCTTTATAAAAAATTAAATAAATGCTTTGCGCTTTCTGAAACAAATGCAACACTTAGATATTTACTGTTAAGAAAAATGCCATAAAATTATTACAAATTGCTAAGACAGTTTAACTAAAGACATCTAAAATGACTATTTTTTTCTGAATAATAAGTTATAAAATGGGTATTTTTGTAGTTAATTTGATGATGAACAGTTATAATATTAAACATAGTATATCTGATGTCCTATAATAATAGGCAAGATATCCTAGCTGCATAACTATCTAGCTATCTGATGGTCAGAAAGTTCCAACTTAGAACACGATTTTGCTATTATAGATAGAAAAATTACCAGGTTTTAGAAAGCAGAAGGCAGCCACTTCCTGAAAATGAGACAAATCTTCACAAATTTCATCCAGGACGTTATCAATGGTACTACCAAATTTCCCAGCCACTAATTCTACCTTCCCCCTTGTTTACCTTCCTATCCTAGATCAATAATGTCTGTATATGGATGGAGAATTCTGTCTTCTCATTCTTTTATGATACACATACAGTAAAGGTATTCATTTGGGGATAGCATGAACAAATGAAATATAATAGTAAATTATTCCTCTAATTTCCAAACATTTATAATCAATGACTCAGATTTTTAAATAAAAACAAGTAATTACATTATTAGTCATTAAGTTTATACTAAGTGAAATAAAATAAAATAACCCAGATACTCATCTTTCTGAAATATAGTAAAATATAAAGGAAAGAAATGTATATCAGACAAATATTATTTCTGTACTTATTAATGTAAACTTGTATGTTTCATTTCCCACTTCATGTGCAGAGGGTATTAAAATCTAATTCTACCTCACTGATTAGTAGGGTGGGTATACCATAGCTTTTATGCAAGACGTATTTATAATGTAAATGATTCATAAGCCATATTTTAAATAAAACTGCATAAAGAATGCTACACTTGAGCACTTTTATTGAAGCTTTATGGGATGTGTATCTTTCCTTGTGAACATTACATAGACATTTATCTAATTTACTCTATGTACTTGTATGGATGCTTCAAAGTTCTGTGAATTAGATTCAGATTTGTACATAGAGCTTCAGGAAACAGTCATTTTAAAATGTCAGATTTTCAAGGATGAATTTATAACTATTCTCTGATAATATTTAGAATTAATTTTAATAAGTGGTTCCAAGTAATGAATCAGGCTAAATAAAATGTTTGGCATATGGCCTGGACAATAACATTCATTATAACTTATGAATATTTGAAAATATGACTCTCTATATAAGTTGATTAGTAATTTCTATAAAGATGATTCATCTGGAAACATATGATTTTAAAAAGTAACAAATAATAGGTAATGTAAACTCAGATTAATTTAGTCAATGAATCACAAAAGTGACTCATATGGTAAATATTTATCAAATGTCAAAGAAGACAGAATATGATGATTAGAGTACAAACCTCATTTTTAAAAAATAATCAATCTGATAGCCAAATTATTAATGTATTGTCAACAGTGTAAAAAAAGTTTGATAAAATTATAAAAAGAAAGGAATTCAGTAGGTAAAATATACCAGAGGTTGGACTTTCTTTCTCTGATGTTCCTGTGTGCACCTGGAAATAAAAAGGAAAGCCACTTCACAACTTCCTTCCTTGGGACCTCAGACATAAACTGGCTTTATCCCAGAGTGTTATTTAACAGACAACTGGACAGTCATTTCTCACATGACAGTCTATCAGTTCTCATTTTCTGTGTTTTCTTTTCTGGAATTTCAGGTGAGAAAGTTGGTAGCCAGCACCAATAATGATTTGGGATTGCATTGTAGAATGCCCTCTAGATCACTACCAATCAAAAGGAGCAGGCATCAAGCACACTAACTAGTAGCTCACCAAAGCAGACCGACAAGAAGTCTTCTACTGGAAATTGGCACAGAAGGTCCACAAACCAGAAGTCAGGATGGTACTTGAGTTGGAGGTCAAATACAACAGTGAGGTGACTATCAGGTGATCAACTCATGGGAAGACTGTCATGGAACAATAAGCTGTCAAGTGTCCCATGAGTTACATTAGGAATGAGCCAAAGCTGTCAAGAGAGACAGAAGGAAGACTCAAGGATCAGGGTTCCAGCATGTTAGAATTTACAAGAGTCAAGCTCTGGTCAAGTTTCTACGAAGCCAGCAGGGGCATCCAATGCCCCTTGTAAGATTCAGCACAGAAAAAATTTAGGTCATTAAGAAATAAGTCTGTAAACTAAAGTAATAGCTAGAAAGGCTCTGAAATTTTGAATAATTGATAATATAAAACAGACCTTTTTTCCCTTTAAAAATGCCAACATTCAGGTGAATAAGTTTTTTAAAAGGGATGAAATATTTTAAAAACTCTTATAAATTTATAAGAAATGAAATTTATATACTATGGAAATACAGCTCATAGTCTGGCTCCTTTCATCCATACATACAAACTCTGGAGAACTTTCCTCAGCCATTGAACTAAAATCTGCAATAACAGGCAGTCACTTTTCACATTGAAGTTTTTAAACCTTTTAAAAAATCTAAAATCCCAGAAATGTATTTTAAAATTAAACTTTCAGAAATTTTATTATGATATCATTGCTTATTTGGTTTTGATGCTTATTTAATTGAACTAATAAATTTGTATTTAAATTTTAAAATTAATTAGAATCCAATAGAACTTGTTCTTATTAAGTGTCTTAGAAATTCCTTCTATTTTTACTGTTTTTACAACAAAGGATGAAGCTTTTCCCTTTAGATATGACTAAGCTTTCCTAGGCTTTAATGATTAACTATTTCCCCAAAGTAAACTTAACCTCACCTATTCAAGTTCATGAGAAAAATAAAACTGAACCAAGGGGGAAAGATCAGCTATTCATTGCACTTCAATTGCTTGTGGAATTCTAGGGATATCTAATTAACTGTCCACAATCCAGCTCCCCAATATTTCTTGTCTAGTAAAATTTAAAAAGCAAATGGTATGCAATAGAAACAAAAAATGAAATCTGATCAATAAAATCTGAAATTATCATCAGTCATGTGTAATTAATTCCATAAATCAGTTGGTGAGCTATCTAAAACATAATTTTATTGATGTATCCCAACTTAGTGTGATTAATATTGACCAAATTATTAAAAATTATTTTAAAAGAATCTCATGAATCATATGCTCTTATTAGTCAAATTATATGACAAGACCTATAAAGATAATTAGCCATTAAATCTTGCCTATCACTGAGCCTTGTATTTTTATTCACTTATTCATCAATTCAAGAAACATTCTTTGAATAACTAATTTCTGTCAGGAGACACAGTAGTAAAAAACAGACAAAACTGTGGCCTTTTTAAAGCTTACATTCTACTGGAAGGAGACAGACAACAAATGAACACTATATAATATATAGACATAAAATATATAGCATCTCTGGTGAGGATCAGTGCCTACACAAAGAAAATAAGGAATGCTGAGGGAGGCAGTTGCAATTTGAAATGAGGTTATAAAAGAAGGCTTGAGTGAGAATGTGGTTTATGAGCCTAAACGAGATGAGAAAGTGACCTTTACAGATATATTGGAGAAGAGCATTCCAGACAAAAATATCTGCAGAGTCTGATGGCAAGATGTCTACAGTTGAATTCAAGGACCAGAAAATTGGTCAGGGTGGAAGAGCAAAAGTAAAGGCAGTAAGAGTAAAGTGAAATGAGGAGAGATAAGAGGGAGGAAGGCAATCATGTGAGGTGCACATTGGCTTTCATTCTGAGTGATATGGAAAGTCATTTGTAGGTTTTGACTCTGGGAAGTCTGATTCAATTTAACTCCTTAAAGTTAAATTCAAGATAACACATGTAGATGGATAAATGGATAGACAATAGATCAATTGATCAATAGATAAATATTCCTTAGTAACAATATATTATGTATTATGAATAACATACATATAATTTATGTATATATTTATACATATTTTAATGAAGTGTACTAATATTAAAGAAACTAATACCATTTTAGTTTCTGAAAAAGTCTTCTTAGTAAGAATGATCTTACACACGCACAAATTTCCCTCAGATCTATCTGTCTTAAAAAAAATAGTAATGAAGTTTTCACAAGATATGTATGGGAACTTACCTCAACACAACAAAGGCCATGTGTGAAAAGCTCACAGGTAAACCATATCAATAAGAAAGACTAAAGCTTTTCTTCTAAGATCTGGGCACAAGGTAAGGATGCCCACTCTCACCACTTCTACTCCTCATAGCACTGGAAGTCCTAGCCGGAGCAATTAGACAAGAGAAAAAAAAGTCATCTAAATCGGTTAAGAGAAGTAAAATTATCTCTGTTTAGAGATGACATGATAATATATGTAGATAACCCTAGACACTCAACAAAAAAATGTTGGAACTAAAAAATAAATTTAGTAAAGTTGCAGGATACAAAATCAACATATAAAAATCACTAGAATGTTCACAAACAACAAACTTTCCAAAAAAGGATATTTAAAAGTAATCTCTTTTACAACATCAATATCAACAACAAAACAAAACATATGGAATAAATTTATCCAAAAAAGATGAATGACTTTTACAGGAAAACTATGAAATTTTAATGACGATAGTTAAAGGAGACATAGATAAATGGAAAGATGTTCTGTGTTCTTGAATTGGAAGAATTAATATTGTTAAAATATGCATGCTACCCAAAGTGATCTAGTTGCAATGCAATCTCTATCAAAATCCTGATAACATTTTTTACAGAAAAAGATAATTCTAAACAATTCTAAAATCTGTATGGACCTGCAAAATACCAGGAATGCCAAAATAATCTTGAGCAAGAAGAATAAAACTGGAACCATCATACTTCCTGATTTCAAAATATATTACAAAGCTATGGTAATCAAAATAGTACGATATTGACACAAAAACAGACTTGTAGACCAATGGAACAGAATAGAGAAATAAATGCATATGTTTATGATCAACTGATCTTTCACAAGGGGGATAAAAACACACAAAGGGAAAGGGTGGTCTCTTCAATAAATGATGTTGGGAAAACTGAATGTCCATATGCAAAAAAAAAAGAAATCAGAATATTTTCTCACATCATATTAAAAAATCAACTAAAATGGATTAAATAACTCAAACGTTAGACCTGAAAGTGTAACTTCTAGAAGAAAACATAGGGAATAATTTCTTGATATTGGTCATGGCAATAGTTTTTTGGTCATGACACTAAAAGCAAAGGCAACAAGAGGAAAAATAGACAAGTGGGATTGCATCAAACTAAGAAGTTTCTAGACAGCAAAAGAAATAATCAAGAGGTGAAAATGCAACCTATATGCGCTATGAATTGCCAGGTATTTTTCCTTAAATAAGCTAATATCCAATTTTTTCCTTAAGAATGCCATGTGATATAATGACTCTAAATATATTTGCACCCAAAACTGGAGCACCCAGATATATAAAGCAAATAATATCAGAGCTAAAGAGAGAGATAGACTCCAGTACAATAATTTTTGGGGACCTCAAGACTCCACTTTCAGTGTTGGACAGAACAGACATAAAACCAAAAACAAAAAAAAAATTGGAATAAATCAATTAACAAAAAAGAATTGTATATATGCAAGGTATACAATTTAAAGCTTTCATATATGTATACATTGTGAAACAATCATAACACTCAAGCTAATTAACACACCCATTACCTAACATAGTTACTTTTTGTGTGTGTGGAGAAAGCACTTAAGATCTGCCCTGTTAGCAAATTTCATGTATACAATACAGTTTTGTTAACTATGATCATCCCCTGTACATTAGATCTCGAGAATTCATTCATCTTGCATAACTGAAATTTTGTTATCTTTGACGAACATTTCCTCAATTCCCCTCTCCTTCTCCACCCAGCCCATGGCAACCACAATTCCATTCTCTACTTCTATGAGTTTAACTATTTTGTATTCCCATGCATGTGTGATTATATTCATCTTTCTGTATCTGGCTTACTTTGGCTTACTTCATTTGATATAATGTCCTCCAGGTTCATGCTCGTTGATGCAAATGACAGGATTTCCTTCTTTTTAAAGGCTGAATAATATTCCATTATATATATATATACACACACACACAATGTGATACATTAAGTGTATACAATCTTACATACATAATCTTACATTTTCTTTATCCATTTATTCATGGATGGATGTTTAGGTTGTTTCCAAGTCTTGGCTATTGTGAATAATACTGCAATGAAAATAAGAGGGCAGATGTTATTCCAAGATCTAGATGGGATTTTCTCTGGATGCATACACAGAAGTGGGATTGCTGGATCATACTGTAGTCAAATTTTTAAATTTTTGAGGCATGTTCATACTGTTTTTCATAATGGCTGTACCAATTTACATTCCCACCAACAGTGTACAGGGTTCCCTTTTCCCCACATCCTCACCCACACTTGTTATCTTTACCTTTTTATACCAGCCATTCTAACAGGTGTTAGGTAATAGCTCATTGTGGTTTTGATTTGTAGTTGCATGGTAATTAGTGATGTTGAGCACATTTTTCTGTACCTCTGAGCCATTTTTATGGCTTCTTTTGGAAAATGTCCATTCAGGTCCTCTGCCCATATCTCAATCGGGTCATTTTATGGTTGTTGTTTGGTTTGGTTTTTTGGTATTTTCTATTGAGTTGTATGAGTACCTTATATATTTAGCATATTAACCCCTTATCAGATATTTGGTTTGCAAATATTTTCTCCCATTAATAAAAATATGAAATCATACCAAGTATTTACTCTGACCACAAAAACTAGACATCAATAGCAAGAGGAACATCGGACAATACACAAACACATGAATATTAAACAATATGCTTCCGAATGACCATTGGGTCAATGAAAAGATTAGAAGGAAATTTAAAAATTTCTAAAAACAAATGAAAATGAAAACACAATGTGCCAAAACCTATGGGAAACAGAAATAGTAGTAATAAGAGGAAAGTTTATAACAATAAATGCCTACATCAAAAAAGTAGAAAAATTTCAAATAAATAACCTAATGATGCATGTCAAGGAACTAGAGAAGCAAGAGTGAAATGAACCCAAAATTAATAGAAGAAAGAAGAAAGATCAGGGCATAAAGAAATGAAATTGAAACCAAAACATGATACAATCAATGAAACAAAAAGTTGCTTTTCTGAAAAGATACACAAAACTGACACATATTTAGCCAGAGCCAGACAAAGAAAAAAGAGAGAAGACCCAAACAAACATCAGAAATGAAAAAGGAGACATTATAAATGATACTGCAGAAGTCCAGAGGATCATTAAAGATGACTATGAGCAACTATATGCCAAGAAATTAGAAAATCTAGAAGAAATGAATAAATTCCTAGACATAATACAACCTACAAAGATTGAAACAGGAATAAATCCAAAAACTGCATAAACCAATAACCAGTAAAGAGAGAAAGGCAGTAATAAAAACTCTGTCATCAAAGCCCAGGAAACAATAGCTTCACTGCTGAATTCTACCAAGCATTCAAAAATAACTAACAACAATCCTTAAACTATTCCAAAAAAAATCAAGGAAGAGGGAATACTTCCAAATTCACACTATCACCCTGATTCCAAAACTAGACAAAAAAGCAAGAAAAAAAGAAAACTATTGGCCAATGTCTCTGATGAATATAGATGCAAAAGTCCTTAGCAAAATACTAGCAAACTGAATTTAACAACACAAAAAGGTTATTCATTGTGTTCAAGGGGGTTCATCCCAGGGATGTAAGGGTGGTTCAACATATACAAATCAATCAATATGATACATCCTATCAGCAGAATGATGGGCAAAAGCCATATGATCATTTCAATTGATGCTGACATAGCATTCAATAAGATTCAACATTCCTTCATGATAAAAACTCTAAAAAAACTACGTATAGAAGGATATTACCTCAGAACAATAAAAGCTATATATGACAGACACACGGCTAGAATCATACTGAATGGGGAAAAACTGAAAACCTTTCCTCTAAGGTCTGGAACAAGACAAGGATGCCCACTTTCACCACTTTTATTCAACATATTACTGGAATTTCTAGCTAGAGTAATCAGGCAAGAGACAGAAGTAAAGGACATACAAATTTGAAAGGTAGAAGTTAAATTATATATTTTTGCAGTTGATACAATATTATATCTAGAAACCTAAAGACTCCACACAAAAATTATGAGAACTGATAAACAATTTCAGTAAAGTTGCAGGATACAAAATCAGCATTCAAAAATCAATAGCATTTCCATATGCCAACAGTAAACAATCTGAAAAAGAAACCAAGAAAGTAATCCCACTTACAATAGGTAAAAATAAATGAAATTTGTAGGAATAAACCTAACCAAATGTCTTTTGCAGCCATTTGGATGGAACTGGAGACCATTATCCTAAATGAAGTATCTCAAGAATGGAGGAACCAAACACCACATATGTTCTCTAACAATTTGGACCTAACTGATGGGCACACATGGGCACAGAAAGAAGTAAAAATTATTGGAAATCAAGAAAGGGAGAGGGGGAGGAGATGATGGGTAAAAACCTACCTAACAGGTACAATGAACACTATTCCAGCAATGGGCACACTTATAGCCCTGACTAAAGCATTATAAAATCTATCTATGTAACAAAAACATTTGTACCCCATTAATATTTTGAAATATAAAAAACAAATTAAAAAAATAAATGAAATAAGCCAAGCACAGAAAGGCAAATCTCATGTGTTCTCTCTTATATGTGCGAGCTAAATGTTAAAAACAATTGATCTCATGGAGACAGAGAGTAGAGTGATGGTTGTTACCAGAGGCTGGGACAGGTAGCGGGAAGGCTGGGAAGGGTAGTGGTAAGGGGGAGATAAACTGGGGATGGTTAATGGATACAAAAATATAGTTAAATAGTTACAACAAACAATACTTGATAACACAACAAAGTGACTATAATCAAAAAGTTAGGGTATACTTTAAAATAAATAAAAGAGTTGAATTGGAATGTTCCTAATACAAAAACACAATAAATGTCTGAGTTGATGGATACCCCAAATACCCTGATTTGATTAATTCACACTGTATGCCTGTATCAAAACATCACATCTACCCTATAAAGATATACTACTATTATGTACTCATAATAATTAAAAATGAAAAAAATAAAAATAAAAATATAAAGAGAAAAGACAGATATGGCTGTATACAAAAAGAAAAATACGACCTGTGATTGCAAGTCTCAAGTTTTTAGAAAATTAATGCTGGTGTTCATAATATGGTTTAGAATTTATATATGCTAGGACATGTAAAATAAAATATTTATAGACATAACTTTATGTTAATATGCAATCTGTCTTTTACACAAACAAAATTTAAGAAATGTTTTCATTTAAGTAATTTTGCTCATTATTGGATGTGAAATTTAACACTGATGTGTTAAAATTTCTTTGTATTAAAAAAAGCTATATCTTTATAAACTGTCCAGATTTTGTCTAATTAAAGTCATTCCAGTTTAAAAATCAAGTAAGTTTACAAATATTTACAATACATCAAAGCTATAAAAGCCATGAGCTAATATGGCTAATAATCAGATAATAATCAGATTCAAGAAGTTATGAACTTTTCTTCTTTGCTTAAGAGAAGAAAGTTTAAATTATGGATGTCTAAGATACTCATAGACCCCTCTGGAGTCTGCTATTAAAAATTAAGAGACATACATTTTACCAGATTTATACCAAACTGGACACCATCATAATATTGTGCAGGGCATCTGCACAATAGTGGGCCAAATCATTAAGGCCCATATTTACGTAACTCAATGTTGAAGTATTCTTACACAGAAAGACTAGTAAACTTCTTTCAATTTTCGAATGGGCTCAATAATTCTTTCAATCTCCCTGAGAATACCAAATGTTTCTACCTGATATCACAACACGCTGAAACAGCTTGAAGGTGCTCCAGCAAGACCAAACTCCCATTCATCTCTTCTTGGAAAGTTGAGATCTGAGAAAAGAAACATGTAGCCTTCATTCTGGAAAAGCCAATCTTTGGGGACAAACTATATAACCAGTGAAAAGTTGTAAATGAAATATTGAAGAAGTGCGAGTCAAATTTCACTCCTAAAATTTTCTCCTATTTGTTTTTCTTCTAGTGAACTAAAATTTATCTAGTTATATTATCCTTTTTTATTGTAGTAATGTAATTATGTTCAGATGTTACATTTTCCTAGATATAAATGCCAAACCTAAGGGACAAGGAAGTGAAAACCCAAATCAGTATTTTCAAAAAAAGAAATTAAAATCCATAGATACTGCTATCATAAACTAATATTCTTATAATTTTTAATGCTGTATTTTTTCTTATCTAAAAGTGTCTAAAAGAATACTAATAAAGTGAACAATTAATTCTGGTGTTTGGAAACCTTCTTGCATGCATAATAATGTCTCTTTCTATTATTGTCTCCTATGGTACTCCAGTACTAATAAAGCATTTTGATGGTGGGGCAACTTTTCATAAATTTTAAATGTTATGATTTATATTAGAATGATAATTCTCACCTTTTATCCTATGATGGGACCTCCTGAGTTACTCTGATAATAACTAGTGCCAATAATAGGGCATTTAGACAGGCTATTCCTATCTAAATTTCCCTTTAACCTCTGAAACTATAAAAATCTCCACTATTGCCTACCCAGGAACTGAATTTATGTGGCTAAATAATGCCTTTTCGTATATTTGAAAGGTAACTCTCCTATAGAACGCAATACTGAAGGTTTCACCTGACTTAATACTATATATTGTAAAGGCTGCTAATTCACTTGAAGATAAGGGACATCCAGGTATTAATAAAAGAAACTCACACTTTTCTAATAGTGTGAGAATTTGGATACAGAGATTAGGAACAAGCCGACTGGATAAAATTGTCCAATTTGTCTCTTTGTCTATTTAACAATTGATAGATTTTTACTGTGGCCAGCATGAGGGACTTTCAGGGAGAAATTGAAAGCCTGGTTTAATTAATGACATAAAATCAAACTAATTGTGATTAGAGGCTAGCTGTTCAAGAAGAATAATCGTTTTATTAAATTAAAATATGTGTGTCTTCATTGCTCAGGAAAGTACGTTGAAACCAGAATAAGCATAGCATAGATAGTAAAAATTCTGAAGGTCAAAGCTTTCCATTCTAAACCTGCCTCACAAATCCACATACAGATGCCAGGAAAACAAAGGAACTATTATAATAATGTTTATCATATTGATTTTATATCTTTTTTCCTCATTAAAGCTGCAAAACACTACCCTTTAATGCACATGCTCCTAGAGACCAGAAAAACAAACCTGGACAAAGCAGGAAATTCTCCAGATTGAATGTTAAATCAGAGAATAGCAACATGATCCTGTTTATATCATGAATATTCAGTTATAAATTAACAATTATCAACTTTATAGTACTTAAACTTTCACATGGTGACTAATAGCTAGTGTGAAGTGGTCTTTGCTTATTCTAGTAAAGAAGAAAAATTCCAAAGACTTTTGATGAATGATTAGATGTAGCAGGAGAAAGAAAAGTGAAAAAAAAAAACTCCAAGTATGTATTTTTTTTAATATTCTAATGTGTGAAAGAGAGTAAATGTAATTTCACCAAATGAAATGGAAAGTATTAGAATATAATCCAGTTTTAGAGCAAGAAGTATGAATTCACCTTTACAGCTAATGAGTTTCAGGTGCTGTTGATATATCCAAGTACAGGTGTCCAGACCACAATTAGGCATTCATTTTTTAAGCTCAATGGAGAATTCTCAGCTGGAAATTTATCTCTAGGAGTCCTCAGTATATGGATGGAAGGCGAAACTAGGAGACTAAATGACATCAATATGGTAAAGAGAATGAGAGCAAAGGTCAAGACAAAATCCTGAGGTGAATTGACATTTTAGGGATTAGACAAAGGTTAAAAAAAGAGCTTTTGGTTCTCTAGTTACCCATATATATAATTAATTTGCAGTCCTGTATCTGGAAAAGGTTCTGTAACCAATTATATATTACAGGTTAAATTGTAAGTAATCACAGGATCAATTAGAAGTGTTCATTGACTAAAATATAGTTTGACTTGGAAAATTGACAATGGATCACAAACAAGGGTCATACTTATCCTACCCTTAGAAATGTGTAAGGGCATTTTTAGATGTCACAATCTCAGGGACTACAACTTGCATCAGTGAGCAAGGTCCAGGGATGTCAAGAATAGGCTGGACAGTCCCACACAATGAGCAAATTGCTCTCCCCAAATTTTTGGTTCTATTTCTAAGAAGATTATCATTGGAAGCTGTTCTTATTGGAAGGCAAGGGGTTGTTTCTTACTGTTGTTCTCTCTCTGTCAAAGCAGAAAACTGAGGGAGGCTAACTGTTTATACTGAGAGTTAAGACATAGCTGTGACATTTTCATGTGTTAATTGAGTTTGTTTTAGCATATAGAATATTCATAGGAAAATGATACAACATTTTGCTCTTAAGATTCCTAGTGTGTTGCCAGCCACTTGGAAAACCATGTCCTCTCCAGGTCAAAGCCATCACTTGCTTTAAAGTACTGGCCTGTCTCTTGAATGCTACAGTTAGACAAATGCCATACTCCTGAATCTCATAATCTGGAGATTTTCTAACTTGAATGAAATATCACACTGCAGGGTATGGACTACCCTGCCCCCACGATTCCGCCAAGGTTAAGAATCTGTCATGAGCAGCCACAAGAGCAGCCTGGCGGTACAAACTAGACATGTGGAGTCACTACTTCCGTCTGGAGTAAATATACACCAATGGGAAACAAGCGATAGGAAATGCCCAGGCAGGTAAATTTTTCCACCCTTTTTTCTCCCAGGCATTATTGCAAGGCATAATTTCTGTGTCAACAGAGTCCAAAGAAATATCATGAGTGACTCTTTTTTTAAATATATTAATTTTTTTATTTAAAAATATTACGAGGTACAAACATTTAGGTTACATATATTGACTTTGAACCACCTGAGTCAGAGCTACAAGCGTGCTCCTCCCCCAGACAGCGCGCGCCGCACCCGGTAGGTGTGAATATACCCCTCCCCTCCCCCGCACCTGCCCGACACCCGGTGAATGTTGCTTTCATACGTGCGCCTAAGTGTTGATCAATTAGTAGCAATTTGATTCTTCGTAGCTGTCACATGTGGTGCCCAGCATAGCAGTGCGTTCCTTGCATTGTTTCACGTCTTTTCTTGCCTCGCTCCTTTATTTCCTCACCTTTGCTTCTCTGGGTTTTCATTTTCTTAATTAAGTATCAACACTTTTAATCCTTGCCTCAGACTCCCTTTTTTAGAAAATGTGGGCTAAAGTGATTGGGCATCTCTTATTAGAGTTATGCCACCATGTATCTATCTTTATTAGAGCTTTCCACTGTCTTGCTGTGCATTTGCAATCATCCTGTGTGCTTACTCCTCTCCATCCCCGGTACAAACACATATACAGTTGACTCTTGAACAGCGTGAGTTTGAGCTGCATGGGTCCACTTACACACATGCTTTTTAAAATAAATCTCTCCTGGTTCCCCTTCCGTTTCCTTCCCCTTCTCTTCCTCTGCCATCCTTGAAACAGAAAGACCAACCCCTCCTCTTTCTTCTCCTCCCCAGCCTACTCACCCTGAAGACAGCAAGGACCAAGACCTTTATGATGATCCACTTCCACTTAAAGAATAGTAGATATATTTTCTCTTCTTTATTATTTTCTTAATAACATTTTCTTTTCTGTAGCTTACTTTATTGTAGGAATAGAGTGTATAATGCACAGAACATACAAAATATGTGTTAATCCACTATTTATGTTATCAGTAAGACTTTAGTCAATAGTAGGCTATTGGCAGTTAAGTTCTGGAAGAGTAAAAAATTATATGTGGAGTTTTGACTGCCTGACAGATTTGCGCCCATTACCCCTGCATTGTTCAAGGATCACTTGCATACACAAATATGTAAGCTATTCATTTCTTCATACATATAACCATTTAAAATGAGATGAAGAAATTTTATTCTCTGTGCAGATGGATAAACATCTCATTTTAAAAAGATATGTGTTTATAAAAAAAACAAATAAATGTGCTATGAAAACTCTGACCTCAAAAACTGAGAACTATCTGATACCAAAGCTAAAAAGAAAGTGGAAAAATACTATGCACTACAGAGAGAAGAGATATTGTCGTTACAGGAGGGAACAGATAGAAAAGGGAATACAGGAAGGAACTGATGAGGATAATAGGAATTATTTAGATTATGAAGCGTGTGCAATGAATGATATCACTCTTCATGTTTTTCCCTGTGGTTTTTAGTTGACCATGAACAATTCCAAATGTTTAGTATACTTGGATTTCCTGTAGAATCAGGTGGAAGTGCTGACTTCCATGTTTGGATAAATATGGGTTCAAACAAAAATAAAGATAAAGAATGGCAAGATGGTCACGAGATAGCATGTGATGGAAGAGATGCGATTTGTCTAAGGAAGCTAAAATGCAATCCTCAGCTGCGTCGCAGATTATCTCACTATAGAACACATCAAAGTATCCCCTTACAATGCCTACTAAATACTTGGTTTTGTGCACAGAAAGTAAAAATAAATATCGCTCTGCCCATATGTTGTTAGAAACATCATTGAATGTTGGAATAGCTATAGAAAATGCTGAGATTCATATTTTACCTTGTGTAAGAAATGTACTTTGAGGTACCATTTAGTTCACAAAAGAAACCCCCGTAATCAGAGTGTCTATGTTTAGATACCACCTATGTGACTTTCAGCAAAGTATATAACCTGCCTGTTTCTCAATTTCTTTATCTGTAAAATGAAGATGGTAATATTCCATACCTCACAGAATTGCTATGAGATATAAGAATTATTGTTTATATTGGACTTTGTTCTTGAAAGTGTGGCTGGAACATGTGAACTAAAGAAGGAGTAAAGGAAGGAAGGGAAGGAGGAAACCAGGAAGGGTGGAGAGAGGAAGGAAAATGGGATGGAGGGAGGGAGGGGAAAGGAAAAAAGGAAGGAAGGAAGAAAGGGAGGGAGGGAAAAAAGGGAGGAAGAGAGGCTGGAAAGGAGGAAGGGAGGCGGGGAAGAAGGGAAGGATGAAGGTTGAGAATTTAATGAATGGGTACTGGTGGCATTGATCCCTTGGTTCTTTTCATTTCTGGATATAATCCTATACTCTTTATCTGATCAATAATTACTATATTTACTTAATCTATTTTAATCTCAATTTCTGTAACTTCTAAGATACCAAAATTGTGTCATGTAAAGTAAAAGGGTATGGTATGATAAAATTTTCAGAAGGGAGAAAAGTTTCTCAAACTGAATGTCACTTGCTTTACTTCGTTGAAAAAACTGGGTAGTAATGAACTCTCCAGTAGGTAATTTGGGAAAACAGCCAGGGGAGGTTCTGTAAGCCGATATCTGGCACTGCTTCAATATGAAACTATTTCTAATATATTTGTTTTGTGCCAAATTCAAACATTTTTATTTGGATTATATAAAGGTCTCCCTACTATGGGACTCCCAATTTCTTTCCCTCATTATGATAGGTAAAGAGAAGTTCGAGAGCAGTGGGGTTGTCTCTAACAAGATTGTTTAAGGTAAGATCTGCTCATCTGGGGGTATTCACAAAACCAGTTGAGTCTTTCACTTAGAGGTCAAAATCCACATAGGCTGCTCATTCTCTGACAATGGGATTATTTTACAGAAAATCTCAATGCACAGAGGTAGCACAAATTCATAAAATGATTTATAATATTAACATACATTTTTGTATACTTACATGATTCAGGCCTATGTTAAAGACAATATGCATTATCGTATTTAATGCTCAGAACAACCTGTTATGACTATTAAAACAAGGGTAGAGAGGAGAAAGGACTTCTCTAAGTCACCTGGCTAATCAGCGACGGACAAAAACTTCATCTTCATTATATCTGGTGGTAAATCCCATGTTCTTAAACATGAGGCTGGGATGGGAAATTTTGACCACCTACCAGAAACAGTAACTGTAATAGATCACCCCTGGTGCTTTATTCTTCCACATGTCTCCAGGGAATGTAGAGTTAGAAAATGTTTCCTGTATTTCTTCATTATTATTAATTTATTATATTTGGGAGTAATATAGACATATACAGGGTGTTATTTGAATGAAAATATTTATAAAACACATACGTTCTGCTTACAATCATCTATGAAAAATAATACAACAGGTAGAGTTTTTTTCACATTTACTCAATATACAGCAACAAAAAATGTCACTGAAAATTAATAAAAACGGATGATTTTATGGAACAACATTTTTATCTAGTGAATGGAATATATGTTTGTGTTATATATACATGAATATATATACATACATAAATATATATATATATATACACATACACATACTGTAACTGTTTTGAATATGAATCTCCAGCATTTATAGCAAGTATTTGGGTATTTCTTTGTCAGAAAAATAGAAATGTACATCACAGCAAGTGAACTGCTCTTTCAGTGTAGTGATTATGAAGCTTTTTTAATGGTATTGGTAATGATCCAGAACCGATTATGACTTTGATAGATCTATTATTTGTCAGCAGTCAGCAAGTTTGTACCAAATGGAAGTTGAAGATTTTGTTTTTGTCTTCTTAAGGTCTTATTTGACTGAGGATTCTACAAAAGATATAGAGCCAAACTGCATTGTTCCCACAGTCAAATTATTTAGTTAAACTGCAAACTCTCTGCATGCCTGGAGAGGCTAAAAGGGCCAGAGGTTAAAATTTTCAGTTTGTTCATCATGTTACTGAAATGAGTTTTATTGCTATATTACTATGCTTTGTTTTGTTTTGTTTAATCACAGCACAAATAGGAGGCTTGGTTGTATGCACTTCATTTAAAATATCATCCTGGCAGGTCATGCTTGGTCAAATTCCCTAGGGAGCATGCAAGTCCAAGGACTCTGAATATGACAGAGTAAATTTAGTTGTTTTTATATCAAATAATGCTATCTTTTGTATCGCTTCACATTTTAATTTGCACATGCAGTTTTTAACTTTAGTTTTGAAAAAGTGTATATTTATAATTAGTGTCACTACTAAGGCAAATCCCTAAAAATTCAGCACCAAAGACCATATAAGGAATCTTGTCAATCACAACTCGTTTCAACATCAATATTTTATAAGTAAATATTCTAGGCACAAGTAACATTCATGGGTAAAAATTACAAGAGGCTCATAGCTTGTTTATCCACATAAAAGAGGAAAGTTCACTAAAAATGAAAATAGGATGTGATAAGTGTCAAATGATTATTATATTCAACCAATACAAAAAGAATTTGGAGAAGCAAAAGATCACGTTTGGCATTAACATTGAGATAGGTTCATAGTGAGATGAATTGGCATTTGAGGAAGGGAAGGGTAATTAAGAGGTTAAAGGGTGAATAATTAGAAAAAGCCAGAAGGCAGGAAAATGCCTAATATATGTGGTCAGAGTAAGGGCATATCTGTGAGTACACGGCTCAAATTGCCAATGTTGTGGGAACACCTTGAATTTTACGTTTAGAAGTATGGACTCAAAAAGGACTCATTTTGGCTAATACTTTTTAAAATAAATATTATAAAGCAAAAATTCTCTGGATGTATTTTATAAATTTAATGGCTTGCTATGTATAAATGAATTTTAGAGTGGTTTTAGGTTCACAGCAAAATTAAACAGATGGTACAGTTTCCATACACCCCTACCACCACACATGCACAGCCTGTCCCACTTTCAATATCCAGAGCAGTACATTTGTTACAATCTATAAATCTACGTTGACACACCAATACCTCCCAGTGTCCACAGTTTGCATTAGGGTTCACTTTTGGTGTTGTACACTCTATGGATTTGAATAAATCTATCCACCATTATAATATCACGCAGAGTATTTTCACTGCCCTGAATCCTCTGTTCTCTGCTTATTCATCCCTCCCTCCTCCATAACCCCTAGCAACCACAGATCTTTTTTACTGTCTCCATAATTTTGCCTTTTCCAGAATGTGACATAGTTGGACTCACACAGAATGTAGCCTTTCCACATTAGCTTCTTTCACTTTGTGATATTCATTTAAGATTTTTCCATGTCTTTTCATGGCTTGATAGATCATTTAATTTTAGCACTGAAAACCATCCCATTGTCTGGATGTACTACAGTTTATTTATCCATCCATCTATTGAAGGACATCCTCGTTGCTCCCAGTTTCAGCAATTATGAATAAAGCTGCTATAACCAACCGTGAACAGGTTTTCGTGCAGACGTAAGTTTTCAACTCCTTTGGGTAAATACCAAGGAGGGTGATTGCTGGGTCATATGTTCAGACTATGCTTAGCTTTGCAAGAAACGGCCAAACTGTCTTCCAAAGTGGCTGTACCATTTTGCATTCCCACCAGCAGTGAGTGAGAGTTCCTGTTTTTGCACATACTCACCAGCATTTAGTGTTGCCAGTGTTTTGCATTTTGAGAGTTCTAATAAGTATATAATGATATTTCATTTTTGTATTAATTTGCAATTCCCTAATGACATATAATGTTGAACATCTTTTCTTATGCTTATTTGCCACCTGTATACCTTTCTGTGAAACGTCTCTTCAGATATTTTGCCTATTTTTTAAATGAGTTGCTCGTTTTCTTGTTATTATTCAGTTTTAAGAGCTTTTTGTATAATATAGATAATAAAGTCTTTATCAGATATGTCTTTTGCAAATATTTTCTCCCCATCTCTGAATTTTCTTCTCATTCTCTTAACAATGGCACTCAGACAGCAAAAAGTTTTTCATTTTAATGAAATATGACTTATCCATTATTTCTTTCGGGGATTGTCTTTTGGTGTTGTATCTAAAAAGTCATCACCACAGTCAAGGTCATGTAGGTATTCCCTCATGTTATCATTTAGAAGTTTTATAGTTTTGAATTTTATAGTTAGGTCTGTGATCCACGGGGCATTAATTTTTGAAAGGTATAAGATCTGTGTCTTGATTCATTTTTTGCATGTGTATGTCCAGTTGTTCCAGCACCGTATTTTGAAAAGATTATCTTTTCTCCATTGTATTGCTTTTGCTCCTTTGTCAAAGATCAGTTGGCTACTTTTGCAGGTCTATTGCTCAGCTACCCTGTTTCATTGATCTGTTTGTCTATCCTTTTGCCAAATTGTCTTTTCTTATGTCCCATTACAGTGCACTCTTCTAGCATTTCTCATAACTTGAAGTCTACTTTTAAGTCTCTATTACTAACTTTTCCCCTGAAGTGCATTATTCACTGCAATATGCACTTTGTTGAGCTCTGCATCTTGATGAGATCATCTTTTATTTTAACTTCAACTACTTCAAGAACCTATGTTTAGCAAATTGTGACATTATTTTTTATATTCCTTGATGTATTGTCAATAGCACCTAGCCATGGAAAGTAGTTATTGTCTTTATATCACTATAGATTTTAATGAGTAGATATTTTTTGAATAAAATGATATTTCTTGGACCAGGAAAAATGGTTTTCCTAACCATGTGTCAGTATGATTATCTGTTAAAAAATAGGTGAACTGAGTTTTGGAAATTGAAAGCCATGACATTTTTGGAAATACTTTGTGAAAAATACTAAGAGTCTCCTAGTGTTCTGTTTAAACTGCATTTTTAATCACAATGTCTGTATGGCAGTTCATATTGTTTATGTTTAAGATATATTCCAATAAATATCATCTCTTTTCTCTGTCTTAGGGTTCAGAAATTTAGGAGTGAGCCATATATCAAGGAAGATAAGAACCAAAATGTCATTATAAAATTGATGAATATGGCTTATATTTGCTGGCAAGTAGATTCTTGGCACCAACTAAACTGGAAAATCTGTTGGCACAATCACAGTATCATTAGACAAGGAAAGGACTTCCCACATGAGCATCTGTACATTTAAAACTCATTGTATGGAGGCCTGGCTTCATGAACACATGGTCTGGGCAGTCTTAGCGCCCCACACTGAGTTTAATGCTTTTATGCCTCCATCTTGAAATTCTTAGTAATTTTATCTTTGAATTTGTGTTTCATAATAAAGTCTGATGGGACAAGGAAGCATCAGCAGAGGAGATATGCGTAATGTTTGCGTCCTCCATTCCTTGCCTCTCTATTTGCACATAGCATTTGTAATGCTCTTGAGTAGAGAATTCTAATGAATCCATAACGCATGAAAGTTCAGGAAGACATAAAGAGTATAAGGTAAGCATGTTATATCTATGACTAAGAGGGACACTGACAGTTTCCAGAAACCAATGTTTCCACTCTAACTATAATTTGCTTCAAACGTAGAAAAGACAATGATGTTCTAGGAAACATGAAAGTCAAAGAACCTTGTCATATCCTTTCATATTCATGTTACTTCCTTGGATTAGCCAAAGACTTACACTGAAAGTGATAACATATAAAGAGAGGAAGAAAAGGGAACCATAATTCTTATTCTATCCACTTCGTCCTTACTTGTCAGGAACCTCAAGGTAGAAGGCATTTGTAGAATGTGTGCATTAAGATGTGAAATAAAAAGTGTTAATTAGTTCTGTGTAACATTTGTACTGTTTCAGTAACAATTAAATGCATGTACATAACAGCTACAAAATACTGATTATGAATTTTTTAATTTAAAATTGATCTTGCACAATATAAAGATGAATGGTAACATTTATATTAATAATTCAAAATGCTATTTTTTCTTTACTTAGAACAACATTACATATCAAAGAAAAAAAACCTACCGTGAGAAGTGGAGATAAAGACCACAGAGTAAAGTAAAAACTTTGTATTTTAGTACCTTTACAACACGTTTTTCTCACATTTTGAAGAAGAGGCCCCAAGTTTTCAATTTGCACCGAGACTCACAAATTAGGTACTTTGCACAAAGAAGCACAAAAGAATGCATAATTCTTATGTGTACTTGGTTCCCACAAATGAAAGAAAAGAGAAAAAGACAGGTACACATGCAATTTCTACTCCTAAACTCATCAGATAAATTAAGCCACTCTTCTCAGGAGAGGTATAAGTGGGACATTGAAGGAAAAAAGAGGCTGACACTAATGAAAATTTGTCCTTACAAAAAGGACAGGAGTGGGAAAGAAGCAGTGACACTGATACTACTAAAGTTTGTTTTGTTTTCTTTTTCTCATAACCTACTGATTTAAGCTTCAAGTCAATGTTGGATGTGCTATGCCTTACTAGAGAAGAGCAGTAGTCGATAATAGTTATTCTTGCCCCAACACCACACCTTGTAAATCCTTCTTAAAGAGGAATTGCAATGTGATTTGTTAGTTATCATTTCTGAAATGGGTCAGAATGATACTCAGAGAATCAACTCTATGATTAATACTATATTCATGGCTGAAAAGTGACTTTTTATTCTATTTTCATTTCTAAATAATGTCCCTCTAAATTGTATAATAGAGGTTATCAGTGGTACTGCAATGACATAAAATAAAATATTAAAATATTAAAAACATCAAATGATAAAATACATAAAGATATATCTGTAATAAAATTCCATCAACAGCGAAATGACTCAAATTTAAATTTAAACCCTCTCCCACTATCATACCCTCACTGAGACATTAAAGTACAAAGATTTAATTTCTTTGCAAAGTCCCACTACATTAAAACTCAAAGCATTTTAAGTCTTAAATCAGTGACCTAACCCTTTTAAATTAATAGTATGAAGACTTTAAAGTCCTCTTCAATGTTTTATTCTGTCCAATACTTAGAAAGAGGGTTATTTATCCCTGGTAAGGAGCTTGGCTTTCTGGAGTTACAGATTGGGCTATCTTTTATTGGAATGAAATAATTTATTCAGGCAGTTCCTCAAAACTTTAAGTGCTTCAATGATATATGTCTCAAGATCTTTACTTATAAACAAACTTTTTATATATAATAATAAACACATAGAATAATATGCAAATCATGTGTGTAAAACTCAATGAATTTTGGTAAAGTGAAAACACTCATATGTCCACCATTTTGATTGAGAATCAGGATACCCACAGCATCCAGTACCCCCAGTTTTATGTCCTTTCTCAGAAATTACCACTCCCTCCTCCCTAAAAGTAATTGCTCTCTTGACTTAAGTCAATGTAGATTATTTTTGCTTGGTAAGGTTATTGATGGAATCTTTTGTTTGTGTTCTTTCACAAAATATTTTGTTGGTAAGATTCATCCATGTTTTAACATGTATGTAGCAGTAGTTTGCTCATTTTTATTGCTGTATGGCATCGCATGCATGAATATAACACAATTTATCCATTCTACTGTTGCATAGATACTATTGTTTCCATTTTGAGTCTATTCTGGTGCTTGTCTCTTGGTGAACCTATGCATTCACTCCTGTCGGATATATAACTACAAAGAATGACATTACTGGGCAAAGTTATACATTGGCCTGCATTTAATTGGTATTGCCAAACACTTTACAGCATTTGTGTATAGGGTAACTTTCCTGTCACGAATGTGTGAGGGTTGCCTTTGCTCCAACATTTGGTGTTGTCGGGCTTTTAAAGTTAAAGATTCTAGTGGAGGTGTGGTGGTATCATGCTATACATTTTACTTTAATTTCCCTGTGGATTAGTCAAGTTGGGGCATCTTTGGGCTTTATTCTATGCACTATGTTTAAGGTAGTAACTGAAATCTGTTAACGAAGAGAAGGGAGAACATTTCTGGAGTAGGAAGTTAACATTACCTTCCAGTCATATAAAGATTTAAGGAATGATGTAGGTCGACTCTCTTCTCCTAGATTAAATCCTTTCCTCTGTTGGTCTACTTATTGACATCCCTGTGGTTCCAGCCTCTGTTGATGCCTTTTCTTTTTGAGCATATATACAAGTAAAACTCAGGGTCAGACTACGCAACTTGTTTTCTCAGGCTACCTGAATCAGCAAACAATCTTCAGAATCTATGCTTTCTTGAGGTTTTGTCAACTCTATGTGTTTGCTTAGACTGACATGGTCATGTAGTAACATTTTTACATAATTGCTGAGACTACTTGGTCAGTGTTTCATTACAGATCATGCTGGCTTTGGTACCCAGTTAACGCCTTATCATTCACGTTGCTTTATTGATGGCTCCATGCCTTTGCTTTAGACTTTGGACATGCAGAGCATTCAGCAAGTCACTCAACCTCTGCACAGTTCTTCTGTGAAAACAGATACTTTCCTATAGATGAGCCACTATGAGCAGCACTATAAGCTTCACAGATGTGAAAAATCCTGAAAAGCATTAATACTAAGGCTAAAATCTCCCACCATGGGGGCACCAGAAGTCTTAGCAACTTCACAGGTATTTTGCTTTATAGAGAGAGTTTCAAATTAAGCTTGTTATTTCCTTTTAGGAATTTATTCCAGAATTTAAGGATTATGGCACAAAATCTATTGTTCAGGCAAAGTTTTACCAAATGTTCAAATGCTCCAATATTTGTGGGCATAATTTAGACAATGTAAAGCTTATTCTTATTTAGTTATATTGATTGATTCATTTTTTACATTACAGCATAGCAATAATTCACTATACTTTACAAGCTGCCAGCTTTGGATAGAAGTGTCATTCCAATCTTTCATAGGGTTGATATTCAAAATATGACTATAGATACTGATAATGACATTGAAACAGAGTTCTAGAGGACCCCTGTGTAACTCCACACATCTCTGTATTCATAGGTGGCTCATGGGAGAAATTCACGGATCCCAGAGGAAGGAACCGAGGAAGCCAGATCATGTCATATGAACTGAATTATCACTTCTGACTCTAACATACTTCAGATCACCCATTAACACAATTTAGAAATTTCACAGTTTACATTCCACATCTTGGTAAATTTCTGCATCAGTTTTGTCTCTTTTACTGGAATCGTCAGAAGTTCCCATTTGTATTAATCATTACGGACTAGAGAATGCTATGGGATAATCTCAAAATCTGTGATTTATAACCATTCACTCACATTTCATGTCCTTCACTGGTCAACAGGGTTCCTTACCTGAGATCACACCAGGCAAATCACCAGTCACCATGGTAGGCTTAAAGAGCACAGTGACTATAGCATTGGCATTCATAATCATCTTACATCAATTCAACTTATATTTTACTTGCCAAAGTAAGTCTAAGCTTGCCAAGGACATAGATAAATTGGAGCAGACAGGAAAAACCAGAACGTTTACTACTAAAGAATGAAAGTGGACTAGGAAGTCTTACTTCTTAGCAATTCCATAAAAGAAATTAAAATTCTCCTCCCTTTCTCTGTTACCCAAACAAAAATCTTTGCGTAGGCAACAAGTGAACTTGTCCAGAAAGACATCCATCCCATCCTCATTACTGGAGCTGGACTCTTATGCTTAAAATGGATAAAAGTGGTGGGGCAATAGGAAAAATTAAGGTACTATCAACAACAAACTAGGAAATGCCAGACAGACAAAAACAACAAATGCCCATTATACCTGATAACATAGCTACCAAGGCAAACAATCCTATATTTCCTCTAATTTTGGGAGGCATCTCAGATTCTCCTAAGATTAAGGCAAATAAATAACAAACTTAAGAGACTTTTTGTCAATATTTGAAAGTGACGACACATTTCAATAGGCATTTTATTCCCTACAGTATAAGCTCTTTTGGTACAGTGTTTGCTTCGGTTTATTTGCTATTTTTGCTGTTGGTGATGGTAGTGGTTATATTTTGGATTCAAATGGCTTATTGCTGATATATCTATTTGATTGCTTATTTATGCATCTATTTTTGTTATGTGGATGATGGTTTCTACATTACATATTTTGAACATCAGTTACTTCTAGATTGTCAGTAGTAAGAATAGCACTGAATTGTTATGTTTTTTCAGCTTTCAGGAAAAAAAATAGATTTTAACTTTGTTACTCCTGCCAAATTTCTTTGAAAACTAATGCGGAAGCATTGATATAAAAACAGACACAGAATAATTCCGCGGTCTCAAGGAAATTTGGATTTCTAAAACATTAATGTGACTGTGCTGACATGAATGAAAATATGACAGGTGGATAGATGTTTCTTGAAACTTTGAGGAATATCATCACAGAGGGGAAGAGGAAACAAGGACAGTGTTACTAACTTTATCAACAGATTTTCAGTGGAGATTAAACTAGCCTATTTTTTGAAAAATAAAAGATGCTCCAATGAGGATATATCAACAAGGAGGAAAAGAGAAAAAAGCTTCCTTAGGAAGCTTTCAAAGACCCAATAACAATACTGCTTATTGGAAATCCTTTCGAGCCGTGGAAGCTTTAAGTCTTCTCTGCTACTTTTGGCAGATTAAGCTAAAAGGACTTTAAAAACATCTTCCTATAACCTATGAAAGGGAATTTCCTTTAAATTCCACAAATTTATGTAGATCATATCATATTCTGGGAATTCTGATAGCTAAGAATGTCTGGAGAGGTGTTAAGTGCACAGTATATGTGTTGAGGGGAAGGAAGGAAAGGAGAGTGAACTGGAAAAGTAATCAGAGGCCATAAATAATGTCTTTTATGGGTTATCAAGAAGTAGGCCTTACCCTTAAGAAAGGGCAAAGTGCCTTTAAAGTGTTTAAAATACAGCATTAAAATAATTGAATTAGTGCTAAAAAATACCCGCAGATATAATCTTTTATAGATGTTTAACTAAATATGCCATATTAAACACAAGTATTTAATTCTTATGTTGGCTGGAATTACTGGTTTAGGATTTTCATACCCCTGTAATAGTGCAAAGCACCCCTTACGGATGGCTTCATAGTCATGAAACTTGTTTTCCCAATGGGACATTAATATACTTGGCATGAGCAGAATTTTGACTTGCTTTCATGTATATCTGACATTAATTTTCCAGTACAAGGGAGACTGTGAAGATTATAGAATAGAAAGAGTTCTCAGACTGTAGATGAGGGCCTCAACTTATCCGTAGATGTGTACATGAGAAATAAATGCATATATATATATATATATAATTGACATCATGTGGTTGTTAATCAGCAAATGTTGACACCTCCGTATTTTTCTGATACATTATAAAAAGGATGGTAAGAAATAAAAATGAAAGTCTATACCTACATATGCAAAGAGAATCAGAGAGAAAATCATCTACGTTTTAAAAAGCACACAAACAGATTAATGATAGCCAGGGACTCAGCAGAGCAGATTAAATGGAAAACTAAGAACTTACAGTGAGGGAAGCTAAAAAGAAAGATATTTTGCATGTTGGTAGCAGGAAAGTTTTAGTAATTTGAAATTCAAATTTCTGCTAAAGGTGGAGGCATAGGTGGACCTGAAAAGCAAAAGTTCCGTTGAAAGTCTTTATAAAAATAATCAGATTCCTAGATCTTTGGCACTATCTCAAATAATCAGTCAAATACGCCTTACCCATATGTCAGTAGATTTAGTAGTTTTAACCAAAGAGACTTAAAATGATAGGAGGGATAGGAGAAAAATAATTAAAGAAACAACAGAAAATGGTGTTACAACAAAGAAGAAAAGATTGTTTCTAGAGAAAAGGAGTCTTGAACAGTGAGGTCAAAGAAGTTAAGGAATAGAAAGTGCCCTGTGGGTTTATTTAATGTTGGCTCTCTGTGGCCAGCCCATGTTTCAGTGAGATTGAAGTGGACTTCGCCTTGACGTAATTTTAAAGTAAATCAGATTGAGAGAAATGGGTACAATGACTGAGCGTAGGCCCTTCCCGAAGTTTGGCACTACAGGGACAATAGAGATGTTATGGGGCCTGGAGAAAGTAGGGGAGTCAAAAAAGTGTTTTTATTTACTTATTTGTTTTTATAAATAAGACACCCTCAGCACATTTAAACGTTGATGGGCAGGAGGCAGTAGAGAGAGTAATTGCTTGTGCAAGAAAGAAAAGGAGAAGGCTATCCATCAGTTCTCTCTTTTCTGATCTCCATTTTTTGGGTGAAAGACTTTTAGTGTGATTCCTTTAACTTTTTGATAGAAATACTGTGTTTATGATAACTTACTGAAAACAAAATTAAATTAGGTGCAAATTTTACGTTGCTTTCCTTTAGCTAATATTCCATATGTATTGTTCTTTTTGCCTTGTGAGTACTCTGTTTTCCTTTTCTGTTGTGGAATATTTTCACAAGTCCCCTATCCATAGGAGAGACTGTGGTTATTCTACCCATAGGTTTCCACCCTCATACCTCAGTGCTTGCAGGAGAATTCAAACTGCCAGAACTGCTTCCCTTTGCGTGAGGGCTTTCTTCAAATTTGTGTTTGTGCCCCAAAAGGGACAGGTCAAGAAATTAACACTCACCACTCCCTAGCCCTAAACCAGGACCAACAGGAATTGATGTATCATTTCCTCAATTTCCTGGCCACTATGGTCAAATAACATCGAGCTATGTGTTTTAAACTGTTTTTCAGGCAAAATTAGGCTCCAGTCACTGACACCTATAGCTGACTTGATAATGTGTCTATTCTTGGCTGCTTTCCCATGCCTTACCTTTCTTCACTTCTGTATTGGTCTTCCGTGTACCTCTCACATAAAGTACTTGCACCAGTATCCTTTTCTTAGAGTCTATTTTTTGAAGAGTTATTTATTTTATTCCTTTTGCTGAATGCTATTACAATAATTGCCTTTGATTTTAAAAGGATAAGTGAATATCCTTTTAAGTCAATTATTAAATTCAGTTAATAGATCAGCAATACTATAGCCTGAGGGGCTTAGATAGAGAAATGGACCAGTGGATACTCTATGTAATTTATCATTGAACTATGGGTTTAGGATGTGTGTGTGTGTGTGTTTGTGTGTATATGTGTGTGTGTGAAGTCACTTGCTGCCAATCAACTTAGCCAATATCCTGATTGACTTAGATGGCCCACCCAGCTGTAGGAAAGCCCAGTTTGCTTCTTCCTGACAGTACTTCTTGTCGAGTTATGGACAATCTGATATTTTTCTATTCTGCATAGAGACCATGCGGACCTTGCAGCCTTTCTTCCACTGTTCTACATGGCTACCAACCACAGCATTAGAAGGGTCTGCTCCCAGCATGTCCTATGTCTCATATATATCACCTGCCTTTGTTACCTCCAAATTAGGTGATGACAATGAAGTTTATTTGACATTCCTTGTGGACACATATCTTTCTTTGAAAACAAAGCTATGATTAAGTCCGCAGAGCCTTCCTGCGGTGTTGTCCTGTGTGCGTAACGCTTAGTACAAATTCTTCATGACTTATGAAATGTGGACACTAATCTTACCTAGCTTTGTGTAACTCCGTAAGATTTAATTTTCTTTATTCTAATTTTGTAAAAGTGTCAGTAGGGGCCTTTTATGAGTGACGGAGCGTTACAACACTGGGGTTTTGACAAATGGAAACGCGAGGATCTCAGAGGAAGCAAAATTAAAAAATCACGAAGGGCAGATTGAGAAAATGACGTTATACGCGGCAAACATGTTGGGTGAACCAAACTAGCTATGGCTCAACACCCAAGGCTGAGGAAAAATCACGGAAATCCTTGAATGGAATGGCAAATGCTTTGGATTTACCTATTAGAGATAAAGGAGATCTAGAAATGTTGGAGTAGAACAGTGGCACAAAAAGAGCAGTTTTAAATATAACAGGCTGGCAACTAAGGCTCCGTGGAAACTTGAGTTAACATTGGGAATAAATGTCAAGACTTTTAAAATTGTCTATTTAAGATAAAATGTTTCCTCAAACCAAATTAATGAGAGTAGGAAGGAACATCGAGTGTTGAAGAAACAAACAAAAAACCAAAATTCACATCTAAGTGGTGAAGTTTGGGTGAATGGAATTATTCAACTCTTTAATAGATCTTAAACCAGAATGATTGGTAGAAATAGGCTGCCAGGTCCCTGTGGTGGCTGCATCAAACAGAAAGACACAAGGATTTCTGTGGTCTGATGGGAAATAAACCAGAAAGAAGTAAAGTGGCCTTTACCACTACGGGAACTAGCTGATGGCTGAAAAGGCGTTTGAAACTCATTGAGGTAAACGCGAATGCCTTTCATAATATTCAGCAATCATTTCAAAATGTGAGCTGTGACCTGTAGTGTTTAAGAACACAGACTACATCTGAGAATCTAATTCTCTAGCTGAGCTTGTGAAAATTAGGTAATTTTTCTGAGCCTCATTTCCCTCATCTTTTAATAGGAATCCTAGAGCCTATATCAAAGGTATATCATGAGATTTAAAAAAAAAATTCACTTCAAGCATTTAGCAAAGTGCATTATACCTGGCAAGAACTCAATGTATGGTAATAATATTGATGATGTTGATAATATTGATGATGATAATGGTGATGATGATGAGGTTATGGATGATGATGATGGTGATTATAGTGATGATAATGAGGATGATGGTATTGATGATGATGATGATATTTATAGTGGTGTCAGTGATAATGACAGTAATTTTTATTTCCTCTTTAATTGGGTAAAATGTTCCACCATGAGGAGATAAATAAGAAAATATTACTCTATGGACCAAAAACAAATAGAGCTTCTACAGACCCCTCACTATGCTTTCCCTATGAAGGTATCTAAGTATATAATTAAATAGAATGCAAAAGATTTTCATTATCAGTTGGACAGGCTGCATTTCTTACTCTTAAGTGATAAAGGAGTCTTTCCCACTAATAGAATCATGCTCCATCAGAGCAGTTTTACAAGTGCCACATCTGCCATCCCTTGTGGAGCATTAGTTATAATATCCTAAAGATATATTTAATCTATGTGTCTTTCCTCAATTATGATTAATTAAATACCTAGTCACTGTATCATATTTAGGATACTTTTAGATGCATTTAAATATATTTCTTTAAAGAACTTATCAATATTGGTTAATTAGTCATTCCTACCTCTCTCCTTGGGTGGATGATATCATCGACTTTGCTGTCACCTTAGAATTTACATCAAAGATTTTCATGGTAGCTATGGTTTTCAGTTCTATTATAATTAGCAAGTTTATGAGGATGTAATGGTCCATTAGCCTCTATTGATTTGTTTGAAATTTGTTCTGACTTTTAAAAGTAGAACTTTAAAAGTTTATGAACATTATAGAAAGGAATTCTAAATAGAATATTAATGAGAATTGATAACTAAACCGAAGAGGTCTTTTCTATGTTTAAAAATCAGCAAATCTGTATGTCTGACTTTAGTGTTATTGCCTTCTGTGTTAGTCTGTTTTGTGTTGCTATAACAGAATACCACAGATTGAATAACTTATATTAAAAAAATTCATTTCTTATGGCTCTTGAGGCTGAGAAGTCCAGGGGTCAGGGGCCACATGAAATAAGTGTCTTCCTGCTGCGTCATCCCATGGGGTAAAGTGGAAGGCCAAGAGTGCACAAGAGAGCCAGAGACCAAGAGAGGGCTTAACTCATTTTTATAACAACCCACTCTCACGATGATGAGTCCCCTTCCTTTATAACAACATTAATTCATTCATGAGAGTGGAGTCCTTATGACCTAATCACCTCTTAACAGTCCCACCTCTTACTATCACAATGGCAATTAAATTTCAACATGAATTTTGGAGGGGACATTCAATCCATAACATCTTTCATGTAAATAATAGAATAATGGATTCTATCTTATCTTATTGAGTATAAGTTTTATTTTAGAAAATTATTTACCTTATCAGACATTATTTCCAGAGATTTATATCCATTGCTTCAGTAACCAAAATAATAACTACTTCAAATTATGCACATATTTGTAGGAAGATTATTTTATTTCAGTAGAACCATATAATTTTCTGGTGATATGTGTGAATATTTTCCAAAATGAGGGCAAATGATCATGCTCTCTTCTAAGGCATTATCATTATTGAATATTTGACTTTAAGTACCATCTCACTTTACTCCTAAAAATATAAATTTATTACATGTAAGGTATTCTCTAATGATAATGCCTAAATCCAAATCATATCAGAAGGTTATCATCACCATTTCTCTAGTAAGATCATCTATGATGTGCATTGAGTAACTTCTATTACCATTCACTTCAGTTCTCTAAATGTATAATATAATTTATTTACTTGTATATTACTTGAATTTATTTGGAGGTAGCCTAATGCATTTTTCACTTATTTTCTAACTGTTGCCTCTGCTCTTTTGCACCACATGTTATTTTGAATTAGTAACTTGAGGTCATTCCATTGAATGATCTTACATACATAGAATATCCAGCAAGGCATGGTTATTGCCTCCAAATTCAAACTTACTGTGCTAATGGAAAGTGTAATCAAAAGAAAAACATCTTCTAGTAATTCCATCTAATTTTAAAGTACCTTTTCAAAACCTCTATCTATCTACCAGTCATTAAAATGCCTAAGGCATGGAATTTTGAATAAAGGCAGCAAAATAATTAAGCTATACTTCAGATTAATCTTTTTCTCTGAGAAATTCTTAATAAGACGTACATTTGTACCTATTCAGACTGTCTACAATAACTGTGATCTTTGTTAAGAATGTGTAAACAGAAAAGTATTACATTTGTCTTCCAATTTATAGTCTATAAATTAGAAAGTGTTCTCTAAATATAAAACTGTCTCCAAATTAACTTTCTATTTACCAAACAACTCTAGGGATGTCAAACTCCATTACTAATGTTCGGAATGATGCTCTAAATTAGCCTGAAAATAACAAGTGGGAAATAAACATACAAAATTACTGATCCAAAAAATCACAACAAAAAAGTACCATTTAAAAATGCATAGAAGTATACAAAATCCCAATGATTTTGTACAAATTTATAGTCAGTTTAAAATGTTTTGCTGACCACAGAGAAAATGGAATTCTTTTCTGAAAAAAGTGGAATATAATTAAAATTGTTGTGTTATTCCACTTCTGTAATTGGACTGCCAGAATATTGATATCCAAATTAGTATCAAATCAATTAAAAATAATTATTGATTACATACTATGTGCAAAGCCGATATCAAGTTCCATAGTAGAAAGAATCTTAACCACAGATTTTGACCATCAGTACCTAACATATAATTCAGAAGAATAAACACACTTAAAGTCTTTATCCCAAAAAAGTGTCAAACAAATTAAATAAGCATTCAGTACCATAGTATAATTGAACCTAGAGTTGATCAACCAGAAACTTGGTTGAATTTTGAGAAAAAAATAATATGAAGGCAGAATGTTAAAAAGCAACTGGTGTTGGAGATTAGGAATATTTAGAGTACCTTAGAACATATTTCAATCTACAAAAATAATAGGTGCTGATGGTAATGAAATTAAGACAAGTTAAATGTAGCAAAAATCATTACTCAACAACTTTTCAGGTTTTGCATTTACTTAGTTTATTCAAATTTATTCTTACTTTATTTCTGGGACACATGTGATAGGAATTTTATCTCTATAACTAAAAATATAAGCTAAACATAGTTCAAGTAATGAGATCATATATAGAGAGATAAATTTTTTGTACTATCAAAGTTTGATGCATATTGGAGATAAGTATAAATATAATTTAGAGGGTAAACTTAATATTGAGGAAGTTTTCTTTTTTTAATTTACTTGCCTTATTCAAACAGACTCTTTTGTTTATTGAATCTATACACATGTTTGATCAAACATGAACAAAATGTGCACCTCACTTTTACCTTGGAAAACTTATTCAAAGTTAATAATAGAAGAAAAAGTATTCATTGACATCCAATTTTGAGAATGAGCCTGGCAAATGCCAAGGAAGATATATCAAAAAGCTTAGAAGTAAAAAATATTATCAAATCCCAGGATTGCAGAAGCTATGTTTTCCAGATCCGTCTAAAATAAATGTGACAGGTAAAGCTACTGTCCGTCCTGCTTTAGAAAAAAATAAATCCCTCAGAGTGATTTTTAGTATAGTTTTGATTGTTGCTATCAAATTATGCTCGATCCTAGATTTTAGCAGTAGTGGATTATTTTATCTAAAAGTGAACAGCAATTTCAAGCCCATATTTCATGCTTTGAAAAATATTGACTTGTGTTTCTCTTCAGATTACTATGATGTGAAATGAGCTCTTTGTTTTCTGTAGGATTCTGTTGTCTACAAATTCAAACTGTTATTTTATTTCAGGGCTTTGCCAAGGGGAGGGAGAAACTCATTTAGCAGATGACTTTAACCTTTGAAAAAATCAAGTGTGTTAAAGTTCAGTGTGACTACACAGATAGAGCTGTCATATGATTTATATCTTCCCAGACTGAAAAACATTATTTTACATTTATATTAGTATGCTTATTGCTTGTGCCAGAATATTGAAACATAATAGAATGCAAACTAGTATTAATTTTTCCTATCAGGGAAAGCCAAGTCTAAACAGAGAAAAATGACACATTTAGAGATAACTTTAAGGGTCATTTCCTGCTTTTCTGTATCATCACTGATTTTTCACTTTGACACTAGATGAACTGCTAAATTTAATACGAGACATTATTATTTTCAGAAAAAAGAAGCCTCACACAAAATAAATCACTGAGGCAATTCAACCTGTATTCAAAGTTATGAGAGCTTCTCAACACATCTGGGCTTACACCCCTACCTGGAGTTTAGTTCTAATAAAGATGGAAAGTGAAAGCTGTGTCAGAGCTTGATTCTTTGTGGTTATGAGGTGATAGAAAAGGACTGTGCTATATATATGTATATACTATGATGTGAAATGAGCTCTTTGTTTTCTGTAGGATTCTGTTCTTTACAATTGCAAACTGTTCTTTTATATATATATATAATCCTAATGGGACAAGAAATAAATGACTTTTGTCATCATCATCATTGCACACATTGTATCATGCCTGCCTCAAGCACTTAGAATAAATTAACCAATTCAATCTTAATTACTTTTTAATATAATACTTTAGTTATCTAATTATCCAAGACAACTCATATTATGCTTTGCAAAATTTATAAAATCAAATGGTTAATTTTAAAGATGCATTGAAAAGGATTACAAAAACATTATATCTATATCTTAACATTTTGAACCTTATGAGAAGTTATTATTTTCTTTATTTTATACGTGAGAAACTGAGGTTGAGAACTTTCCAAAGATCACACAAAGACTACGTTAGCAAACCAGAACTCAAAGCCCAGGAAGTTTGGTTCCATGCTCAACATGAATGGGGAGAGGATGTATACTTCTTCCACAGGAGGGAATGCAAACCACAAGGTGATAGGTGAAGGTTGATACAATTTTTACAGTAAATGGGACAGGTGTAAATCATTAAAGATACATTCTTCCACATCATGTTTTTGAGAAAGTTCTTCCAGTAGAATACAGTAATCAGTGGCCTTATAAACTCCTTCTCATGTGAGAAAAAAAATAACTTTTGTGACTGGTGAATAATGAGAAATTGTCATTCATTGGTAATCATGTGAACGGAATTAATGTGTTAAAATGTTTCTTGTATGTATTCTTTCTCTAACCTGCTCCCATGTGCAGTAACTTAATATGATATAAGGTAGAGAAATTGAGAATAAGTGTGTCTGCTCTGCAAGTCTTCAACCTTTACAGGCCTAAAGTAGTGGGAAAATAATTGAAGGATATATACAGCTGAAAGTCAAAGTCATGCACCCAAAATGATGAAAATCTTTTAGTCCTTACACCATTTTGTTACTTAAGCTAGTGATACATCTCCTCCCATGTAATTTGAAGGCATGCACAGTTCTTAACTTCTCTGTCTGATTCCTATGTCTATAATTCCCTTATTCAGAACTAGAAAGGCTAAGGAGAGATGTGATTAATTACATACATATTCCTGATAACCACACCTACCAATGTCAAGGAAATTGCGTCTCCAGTGTAGGAAATGAGCTTGAAAAATTATCCCCTTCTGGAAATCACACATTTAGAGAAATAATAAGTTAGAAAAAATTGCATGGGCAAGAGAGAACTAGATATCATTATGAGCAAAATATAAGATGTCTATTTCTGAGTCTCAATTTTGGGCTTACTTCTTAGGATTTTGGATCTAAGGTTCTATGTGTAATTACACTTGGAAAATGTCATCACCATGGAAATAAACCACAAGTGTATGTTCACCATAACAATTTGTCCATGCAGTGACTAGAGGTCAATTGGACACAAGCCATGATGGGCTTTGAAATGTCTCTACAAATTAAAGGAAAGAAAGCTATTCTGAGCTTTATAAATGGGGAGGGTGGTTGTACACAATGTAGGCTGGATGTTTTTCACACAATGAACCATTCATAAACAGAATTATATGAGCTTACCAGAGCATGTATAAAACTGGCTAGCTGGAAATTATTTTTAACTCTTTTAATAGGTACTTTTTTCAGAAAATAAGAACATTTTTATGGCATAATAAGAATATATATTTGGTCTTTATCCTTGGTTTCTGACACAGAGCTCCTAAAACGCTTATAATCTCTTGTGTAATAGGGGTGATAGGAGCATCTTTTATTCTAATATAGTGATTCTTGCTGGCGACTAGATAGCTTCAGAATGGGGATTGATCACCAAAAAGACCTAGCCTTGATTAGAAGCCTGAAACTTTTAGCCTCACTCCACCCCCGACCTCCAGGTACGGGAGAAAGGCTGGAGATTACCGAGATTGAATTACTTGATTATGTCTATGTGATGAAACTTCCATAACAACTCCTAAACAATGGAGTTCAGAGAGCTTCCAGGCTGGTGAATGAATTCATGTCCCCCACTCCACAGAGATAGAGAAGCTTCTTTGCTTGGGAACCCATGTGCTTCTCCATCTGGCTGTTCATTTGTATCCATTATAATATCTTTTATAATAAACCAATAAATGTAAGGAATGTGTGTTTCTGATTTCTGTGAGTCATTCCAGCAAATTATTAAACCTGAGGAGCGAGTCTTGGGGACCCCTAACCTATGGCCATTCAGTGAGAAGTACAAGAGGCACAGGGCTTGTGACTGGCATCGAAATGGGGGGTCAGGCAATCTTGTGGGCCTGAACCCATAACCTGTGATGTCTGCACCAACTCTAGGGAGTTAGTGTCAGAATTGATGAAATGATTGAATGCAGAGTTGGTATCCAGAGAATCAGAGAATTGGATGTTGGTGTTGGAAAATACCTCAGGCTTGAGACAAAGAGAGGGAGAGAAGAATGTCAAACAAAACTATACTAGAGTTAGCGGTATTTTAGTGACCATGGTGAGGCAAGGTATGAAGTCTCTTTGAAACTAACAATAGGTGCAAAAATTACAACCAAGAAAATAACTCAGAGAGAATCTTTTGTCAAAGATGGAGGGAAAGAACTTTGAACTCTAGTTGGATTATCTCACTGATATGATCCAGTTTTTGCAAGCCTCCAGGCAAAGGAATGTCATATTGCCAGGACAGGGCTGAACAGCCATAATTGAGTTGGGTGTGCCTTAACCTCCTAAAAGTAGACTTCTGGCAAACAAGGTCTAAGAGATGGGGACAAATTGGTCTCCAACTCCAAATAAGAGATTCCTGCAGAGCCATCCTGAACTTTGGTAATAGCCTGCCAATCAAAATGCTTCTATGCCTTCAAGATAAGGTTGCTATGACAACTCAGAAACAATCCAATGTTCCTGCCCCCAAGATAACAGTTTTGAAGAATTATTCAATAAAATCCATTGACTTCCAGAAGTTTGTTGTGCTTTAGTAATGGAACATGTTTGCTTCAGTTTTGGGACAAGGTGAAATATCTATGTGAATTGGGATAGCATAGATTTTATTGCAGTAACAACACTAATCACCACAAACACAAAGAAAAAACTCAGTGGCTTAAAACAACAAATGCTTATTTCTTGCTCATGGTATATATCCACAGAGGTTGCTTGGCCACTCTGTTCCAGTTTATCATCCACACTCTGAGACCTGGGGAGAGGGAAAAGAGCACCATTGTGGCAAAGGAAAAAGATGGTAATTTGTCATCAGCAACATATGTTACTTTCACTCATGGCTAATTGGTCGGAATTAATCAAAAGCTCCAATAAACCACAAAGGATCAAAAAGAAGAATTATACCATGTGTTTAGAAGGAAGGGAAATTGGAATTCTGTCAAATAACGCCAAAAGATTTGAGCTGATATTTCCTGCTTTGTGGTTTTCCTTGCTGTAGTTATTCCTCTAAGTAATCTATATAAAGATTGTATAATATATATAGTATATAGTAAGTTTATATATGTAAACTCTTCATGGCTTTGTTAAAATAAAATAATTTTAATCACCTCTAAGATAAATATGTGATTATAAAGTTGTAGGAGAGAAAAAGTAATATCTTTTCCTTACCTATGGCAAGATTTAATGCTGAAACCTTATAACACAAAAGACAGATTAACAAGAAAAAATACAAATCATTTAATATAAATTTTATGTGATATAAGAGCCTTCATAAATGAAGACCCAGTGAAACAAGGAAAACTACATATTTTCATGCTTAGATTTACTAAATAGCAGACAGCTGTGCAGAAGTACAATTGGACAAAGAGGGTATCACCTCATGGTAACAAACCTGGGTGGGTGGAGGGACTTAGGAAGGCTTATGTGTTCCGACTCTTCTTGGCATCTCTGCATCTTCATTTTTTTACTCTGGGTATAGGAAGGACTTCTCTGGAATAAAGGTGTTATGATTTACTTCAGAGGAAGTTCAGAGAGTTATGGTCTGCTACAGGGGAAAAAGGCCAGGGGAAGGTAAAAGTCATCTTCCTCCTTTTGTGGTTTTCTCAATTTCTTTAAGCTTAATAAAATACTTGGTATGACAAGGTACTTTATTTTGGGATATTGTGTCCTGAGCACCATTAGGACCCTCATCAAATGGACCTACATCTCCTGTCTCACATCTGTTCAGCTTATAACACACTATGCTATAGTTTACTAGATTAGTCACTATTCTTATAATACTCAATGCAATTTTATACATAATCCCAGCTAGAACTCCCCCTTTCCTCTCAGCATCTGCTTCTCAAGGGTCTATTAATCCTGTAAGACCCAGGGTAGTCATCAGCTTGTTTCACTTGAGACATTTCCTGAATTCTTGAGTGTGCAAGACTCTGCAGACTTGATAATTCTATCAAGGCACTGAACACCTTGTGCTGTAATTATTGTCTGTCTATAAAGCTATCTTCCTTACTAGACTGTAAGTTATATAAGATTCCTGTGTTTGTATGTGTGACACAAAGCCAAGTACTCGAAATAGAAGGCATTCCATATATATATTAATCTCCAAAGATAAAGTACAAAAATTGAAGATAAACAATTATAGTAAGAACTCTGTATTGTACTTGAATTCCACAAGAAAATGAAATTCATGTAATTTTGTGTTTTCAAGTAGTCTTACTAAATAATATTTTTCAGACTTTTATACTCTATTTAGAATTTCTTTACAATATTTTCTTTGGTTGCCACTGAAAAATGATACAGACTTCTTGCTTTCTTGTTTAAGGAAATAACAACCTTTGAGACAGAGTGAGGATCTTTGTTCCAACTCGCAACTGCAAAGATCTAAAGCCTTCAAAAAGTGCATTTGTAATGGAAATTCCAGTGGAACTTTTAAATGGCACAAAGACATTGAAAGTTTAAGCATTATTTTAAAGTCTCTTTTTTCTTCTTTTGTTACTAAACTTTAAAAGCAAAAATTGGTTGAGTTTGGTGATGTGTGTCTGTAGTCCTTGCTACTGGGGAAGCTGAGGTGGGAGGATCGCTTGACCCCAGGAGTTTAAGCCCCACCTGGTCAACAGAGTGAGACCATCATCTCAAAACCAAAAAAAAAAAATAAATAAATAAATAAATAATAAGCAAAAGTTATCTGAAACCTAAAATTTATTTTACTTTAGAGTCTGCATACAATAAGAATTTATCCACAGAGATTCTGTCTCAAGCACTTAACCCACTTCAGATGGAAGTTATGCCAAAGAATCCTCCATCAAATACACAGAGCTTTAAAGTAGTTTTGGTGATTGAAAAGGTAGATGGCCTAATGATACCTCTGCATTGTTTTTCTCTCTATTGCCAGAATATTCCTACTTTTAATTTAAGTCAGGATGAGTCTTGTCTTAGTTCTACACAAAATCCTGTCCTGTCCTAAAGTGGAGCTTTGATGACAGGTGAACACTCAAGCAATTATGGAATCGCAAGGTGAAATGAAGTAAACCTGGTATATGGTATATGGTAGATGCTTAAAGGGTATGCTATGACTGAATAAAGACATCATTGAAATACATTTGTAATTAATTATTCATTATGAATAATGTACTAAAATTGATTTCAAACTAGAATTATAACAATAACATAAATTTACTTGGAAGCAAAATTAAATTATCTGAGTAAAGAAATTAAATTATATGTAGCAAAATTAATGTGCTTTTTGATTTAAGGTAGATGTTTGTATGATTTAGAATATTGTGAAATGGTAAAAAGAAAGAAAAAATGTGAAAAATAGGGAAATCTTTAAAAAAAATCTCAACTGGAGTCAAAGCCAAAATGCAAATGTGAGGACCTTTAATTTTAAACATAAAAATGAGTAAACTTGAGGTGTATACATTATAAAATAAAAATAATCAGAAGGATAAATGCTGAAGTGGCTTAAAAGTTTTAACAACAGTGAACTAACCCAATTTCTTTATTTTGTTTATAATAGAATATTAAGAAAACCATTTGAGATTATGAAACCATACACAAAGCAATTTAAGTCTGGAAGCAGGAAATGTTACTATGTATGTTTTGTTGAGGTTGTCATTAAAAAATATATACATTTTAAATATTTAAATACTGTGAGGCAGATTATGTTAGGCAGTAGTCCATTTCTTCTGAGAGTGTATGGTGAGGAAAAGTACTTCCGAAAATGAAATACTGCTAATCTGTTACTTCACTATTGTACATTGCTATTTATTCATTCATTTATTCGTTTATTTATTTTTAACGAGGCCATTCCTTTCTCAGGAAATACAAATTAAAATATTGTTTAGTGTAGAAGTTATTATGTGGCGAAATTTTAAATAATTTCAGTGGAGATCTAAACTTTTTGATCAGGGAAGTAACTAGGTTAGTATGCTACACTAAATTAACAAACCAAACTGATATAATTATGGTCCTCCTGGGTGATAGATAGCTTAGTCAAGAATGCAATGAAACCTAAGGGTCAGCCACACACAGGTATCACTGGGTGTATGTCTTTCCAAAGCTACATTTACTTCCATGGCATCATAGACTAAAATTTTCTTTTACCGGTTCCAGCTCATTTAATTAAGCATGAGGGTAAACTCAATAAGTGTTTCTGATAACAATGGAATGAATTTGTTTTCAAAATATTATTTTACTCAATAATAAAAATGTCAAAAAAAGATAATGAAATGCAATTTTTGTAGATGTAATAGGTAACTAACTTTTTAAAAAATAAACTTTATATTTTAAAGTAGTTTTAGGTTCACAACAAAATTCAGCAGAAGGTACAGAGTTTTTTTATCCCTCCCGTCCCCCACATGCATAGCCTTTCCCATTATCAATATTCCCCACTAGGGTGGTACATTTGTTACACTTGATGAAGTTACATTGACGCATAATTATCACTCAAAGCTCACGGTTTACATTAGGCTTCATTCTTGGTGTACATTCCATGGATTTGGATAAATGTATCAACATATATCTGCCATTACAGTATCATACAGAGTATTTTCACTGTACTAAAAATCCTCTGTGCTGCCCCTGTTCATTCCTCCTTCACTCCTAGCCCATGGAAACCATAGTTTTGCCTTTTCCACGATGCCATATAGTTGGAATCATGCACTATGTAGCCTTTTTAGATTTGTTTCTTTTACTTACTAGTATGTATTTATGTTTCCTCCATGTATTTTCATAGCTTGATAGCTCATTTCTTTTGGCACTGAATAATATTCCAGTATCTGAAAATACCACAGTTCATTTAACCATTCACCTACTGGAGGACATCTTCATTGCTTCCTAGATTTGGCAATTATGAATAAAGCTGCTATAAATATCAGTGTGCAGGTTTTTGTGTGGACCTAAGTTTTCAACTACTTTGGGTAAACACCAAGGGTTGAAATTGCTGGGTCATATGGTAAAAATATGTCTAGTTTTATAAGAAACTGTCCAACTATTTTCCAAATTAGCTGTACTATTTTGCCTTCCCACCAGCAATGAGAGTTCCTGTTGTCCTCTACATTCTTGCCAGTATTTTGTAGTGTTAGTGTGTTGTAATTTGGTCATTCTAGTAGGTTTAGGGTGGTCTCACATTGCTTTTTGCATTTGCATTTATCTGACAACATATGATGTTGAACATCTTTTCAATGCTTATTTGCCACCTGTATATTTTCTTTGGTGAGATATCTGTTAAGGTCTTTGGCCCATTTTTTCAGTCAGGTTTTTTTTTTTTTTTTCTTACTGTTGAGTTTTAAGAGTTCTTTGTATACTTTGGTTAATAGTCCTTTATCAGATATGTCTTCTGCAAACTTTTACCTTTAAACACATTTTCTATATATATAGTAGAATTCTACAGTTCTCTGCATCTTTAAATACTTCTTAAAATATCACTTAAATGCATTGACGTGCCACCCAAATTTTATACATATTTCTTAAATTTCTTACTTCTCTATCATTGTGTGTGTGTATTTCCCTAGCTTTTGTCAAAACAACTTGGTAAGAATTGGTTCTTCATCTTTGTGGAAGACAGTATTTTATCTTTAAATTTCTTAAACATTATTTATGCAATTTTTGAATTATATGATTTAATTTTGCCAGATTTTGGGAGATAGTTCTCTTAAATGAGCTATCATGAGATAAATAAATATTATATAACAGCCTTTTCTAGAGAAAGCATAAGTAAAAGTAAATAATTAATGATTTAGATAGGTCTCAATATATGATATATTGATGTTATTTTCATTATAATAACCCACAAAAATTCAGATTACAAAGGACAGGATGGATATGTTAATTATGTTAGTTCTGGTTCTGGTTTGGTACGTATATGCATATGTTGAAGCCCATCCAATTGTGCACTTTGAGCATAATTTATTCGTAAATTATACCATAATAAAGTTGTTAAAAAGTCAATGGCCAGTGCATTTAAATTATGTGAATATTACTGCATCTAAATTATAACTCAATAAAGCTGAATAAAAATGTTGAGAAAAATAAGATCTCTAGCATTTATTTCTACTTATTCTTTTCAGCCCTCATCCTTTCAGGTACATGTCATGATAATAAAGTGTAATCAAATATGTGGTTTCAAATTTGAAAAGTTATATTCTGTATGTGCAGAATTAAATATAACTATAGATTCACAGTTAGTTGTAAAAATGCAAGTTTTCTATGGAGGTGGAAAAGGAGATCTTTGTGGTCTTTGTGATGTGTCACGATTAAAGCCAACCTAAAAATTACTGTGGTGAATCAATACAAGATTACCTACACTTGCATTTCCACTTTTATAAAATAAATTTTGTGTTTCAAATATCAGGTTAACTTTTGTAAAGTTTATTTTCTTTAAAGTAAATTGTTTTCACTCAAAGTATCTCTTTGTTTGGTAAAAACAACTACTTTCTGATATCTTCTCCTTTAAAATATATAGACATATACATACACATCTATACCATATTCATATACTGCATATACATATGTATGCACACACATACAAAGACCATGTCATTTTAATCCAGAAGTGTCTTAAAAGTAGATAATATATGTGTCTATTTCTCTTGTCCAATTTTATATTTTCAAATTTTGGAAATGATATTTTGCATAAAATCTATATAATTTCAGTATTCAAAACTTAAAATTAAAAATATGTATTTTCCACAAATTTTTCACAAAGCAGTGGTGAATTCTTAATAAATGTCTATTGCTTTAATAATAATACTATTAGAAACGAAAACAATAGTGACATAAGGGAAAGTAGAGATGATTATTCATTTTGCACTGGTAATTATGCATATGGTGATAACATATGGACCCTATGTCTATAGCAATATAATGCCATCAATTTCTAAAAGTCGAAATAGTAGGAAAATTAGCTAAATTACACTAAGAATTATTTGACTGCAAGAAGAAGTTCCAGCCTCGTTATGATAGTGAAATTATTTTGCTCAGTTCTTCCCTATTGGTCTTTAGGCCATAGTTTGAGGTGTAGAATGACTAGTCACCGAATCAGTTTAGAAAACATAATGAACACTGCAGGAACACTACTTTACCAAGGAAACTGGTGGTCATGGAAGAACTGCACTTAATCTCATGCACAATTAAGCACAGCACCAGCCAATAAATACCCTAGGGTTTGTCCTTCATGTTTCACAATTTATTTAGAGCCTGAGAAATTAGTCAGGGTAGTCAACTACCTATAATTGTGTGTGTGTGTGCGTGTGTATATATATTTTTTCTGCTTTTGGCATGGATAATAAAACACACCTTTGAATATTGGGGGTCAGTGCTTTTGTAAAACCTCTCTGTCATTCTTCTGTATGGTATAGAAAGTCAAAGTAGGTAGTTAAAATCACTTGAGTGTTTTATGGTATAAATTCTGTTATACTCCAGAAAAGGAATGTTGATAAAATTGATAAAGTATTCATTTAAAAATATTATAGTCATCTAGATTCTCATTCATTGCTGTGTTGATTTTCATAATACTAAGGCTGAAATAAAATATTGATTAAATAAAATTCATATTTATATACTATATTCATTTACTTTTGGGAAAACAGCTGAAGAACATGATTCCTTGAACCAGCTTTATCAAATGCTGTGCTTAATTATTTGGGAGTAAATTCAGATAAGAAATATAAGATCAAAGGCTTTTCCACAAAAGGTGGGTATATAATTTTATTATTGAAACTGCCTATAGGAATAAAAAATTATAAAATGAAAAAAAATACCTCTACACTAAATTTTTCTATCAAATTTCAGAAAAGATTATATTGGGAATAAAATTTTAATATAGGCAAAAAATAATATTCCCTGATGTCTTTTGCCTATATATTTATCTTGAAAATTGACATAAAAATACACCACTAAAATTAATACTTCAATTATTAGCCCTTGTACTTTATTGCCTCAAGTTTTACAAACCTATGAATGAACTCAGTGTCTCTTCACTATGATGCCCTAAAACCTCTTAGAAGTATACTATGTCCATTAAACTTCACCTGATCTCCAAAATTTGAAAATTTATGGCATACTTGAATATTCCCTTACTTTCCACTTTAGTCTAACACTAAATTTATCTACTCTACAGACGCTCTCCTAGGTAATCTCATCTAATCATGTGCTTAAAAATATCTGTATATGGATGACCCCAAGATCTACATCACCAGTGCCAACTGACCTTGTCCATTAATTCCAGGCTTAAAATAATCTACTGATAATGTAACATTCCACCAAGACATGTAGTTGGTATTTCAAACTACATGTGTTCCAAACCAAACTTCTGGTTTACTCCCCAAACCTGCTCCTCATTTTGACTTCCCTTGTTTTATTTATTCACAGATCTATCTGCAGTCTTCTCAATTTCTTTTCACAAAAATTATCTATTCTGTCTGCAGGTCTTACTTGTACTATCTTCAGTTTATATGCATTATTCAACCCCTTATCTTCACCTCCTCAGTTCTAGCCACTATTATTTCCTAAGACTTTTGCAATGGCCTGTTAACTTGTCTCTGAATTTGCATGTTGTCTACTACATTCTATTTTCCAAATAGCTAACAACACAATCTTCTTAATACATAAGTCAGAAGATGACCTCACACAGTGATCAAAACTTCCCTTTACTTTCCATCTAACACAGAGTAAGATATATTATGCCCACATGGCTTGCAAAAGACTGAAGGACCTGACTTCTACTAACTCTTTAAACCCACCAACCACCTTCTACCCCACAATCATTTCTGTTGAGCAAGTGACACCTGTTATCACCTCTGGGGGGAGGAGTCCTACTGCATGAAGATAGCAAAGAACCTATCAATGTCTATGCACAGGAGCAGCAGTCCCTGGGTGTCAACTGCCTGAGCAGTTTGCAGGTGTCAGGGTTGCCAAGAAAAGCACAGTCCAGGCATTGAACGGAATGTTTTATGCACATAAGAAAAGACAAAGCATGATCAGTTTTAATAGTGGGCCTTGGTCCCCCATGGCTAGTGGGCCTCACCCACAACCCTCTTGTGCTTCAGCTGAAGGATCCCATTCTCTCCCCACCAGGAGCAGATATAGCAGTGGAATTGGCCAGCTAGCTGCCATATGATGCACATGTTTAAGCAAAAAGCAAAGATGTACACATCCTGCCAAAAACAAGGAAATGTATTTCCGAAGAAGATGATGCACTCAGCACAGGTTGTGAGAGCTCTTTATCTCCCAGTAAGGACAATTTATCTCCAGGCCTGAGGCTTATTCTTTTGCAACTGTGCAAGAATCAGCAGACCATGCATGACTGTCATTCCCAATAGTCCACCTCTGACCATTGCTCAGCTGATAAAATAGAAGATAAAACATATCCAATCTGGTAGAGCCACCTCTCACTGCCAAATTTGTAAGCAGAGGTGTGTGTAGTGGGGCCCCTGAATAACATGTTATAGATGCAGTTTGCTCACAGACCCTGTCATTTCGAGTAAAGCATTTCATCATGATCATTGGGAGAACCAGGGCCAGGAGGATGATGATGAAGTCTTCTTACAGGTTGCTTCTTAACCAGGAACCCCAAATGCCTGGATTGGGCCAATTAAAAAGGTCAAAAAATGACTAGTTGGTACCACAGGTGTACAGCTGATGGCCATCCAGCCTGAGCATAAATCTTCTCCGGGTTTTTACATTCCCTAAACTATTGATTGATACACAAATAGCAAAGGGTGTTGGCAAAAACACAAACATCATCTTGTTCTGCCAGCGGACAACCAAGGGCTACTCAGTTGTCCATCAGTACCTTGACTAGTGAGTTTTATTCATCTTGGATGGCCTGGGCAGTAGCATTAGATATTTCAGCCATGGTTAAGGGCAGGTGGCACACCATTTGTCCCACAGTTTGTATGCCTATGCCTGCTATAAGAATGCAAACAGCAGAATAAAAGCAGCTGTGAGTTTGTCCTCTAAGGAGGATATTATAAGCCATTTGGTGGTGGGACAGCAGATCCCAACCACCCCCTGCTTCCCACCCTCAGCCCTCTGTATGATCGTTGACATGGATTGTGGACCCTAGGACTCAAAGCATTATGATTCTGCTATGAAGGGCAAATGTTCTGTTGCCCATTGAGGCCCACAGAGGAATACATAACCCAGAGGGGTGCAGGTGACCCCTAGGAGAGATTTGTTGTAATAATGCCGGCTAGTCCAGTTATATATAGTCTCTGACTGTTTTTGCCATACAGTTGCAAGGAGAGAAAAATTACATGAGGCACATCCAAGCCTGAAGTGCCAACATAAATCAGTAATGCCTGTTCAGGTATGGGGGTCTTTCGCTGTCATATCATGAATAATATTAAACCTGGGAACTTCAGAGTGTGTCTGCATTTGGACTTGTAGCAACGAAGTAACTTGGAGTTTTGACCCATTGATAGCTCATAGAAGGTTTGATTCTTTGTGTATCTGCCAGAGCATTAAATGAGATAAAAACGACTTCAGTCTGGGGTGAGAACTCCAGCGTTGCTTGAGCTCACCTCCTGTTATCATGATTATGCTGATTTTTATCAGGGTGTTGTCATACCAGGCAAGGCAGAGGCTTCTGTAGGAATAAGAAGAGAAAAGATTAATGCCCTCAAACCCCTCCTGAGGCCAGAGATGCTCCTGTTCAATAACAACACGAATGATGACTAGCTGTTTTATTTTGTTTTGTTTTGTGGTTTTTTGTTTGTAAGCTGCTGCCACTGTCCCTGTCCCTACACACAGGGGAGCTCTTAATGGTTTAATCATTAATTTGCAAGTCATTGGATCACATGGCTAGCCTGTTTGTAATAGACCATGAGTTTGCAAATATGTTGCAAAATTGCTGTTCTGGTGGCCTGCAAGGCCATCACCACCATAGGGAGTTCCATCCATCTCACATAGTGTCCTTGTTTGGTTTCAGTCCAAAGGGGGCCATCCTTGGGTAAGATGGCTGTAGTGATCATGGGACTCCATGTGCTCTGGGTTTCATAGATACATTCATCAACCAGGCCATAGCATCAGCTGGAGCATCTTTGATTCATGAGCCTCACTTAGCTAAAGCAGGGGTGGGGACATCCCCTATGGGCCATTAAGCCCCCTGTGGGAAGGCAGTTACTTGTTCATAGAGTCGGTTGATCCCTGGGGCCTTGGTCTTGATCTATATGGGGGGGCACCATTTTTATCTAAAGATGGGGCTTTGCTGAGTCTACTCTATTTTATCAGTAGGGTTAGTGACTATCTGTAAGGATGGGCAGCTCAGGTGTTAAAGTTACCTACAGTGCTGCTGTGGAGCAGGCTAGGAGTTTCTGTTTGAAGGAAGATATGTCTGATGGATGATGCCTTGGGAAATTTACATGTCCAAAATTTGAGGGGCTGATGTACCCCCAGCAACAGTCTAATGTTATCAAAGGCTCAAATCTGCATGGGGAGTTGCCATCAAGACATGTAGTTCCATAGAGCTGAGTTCCACTGGCCTGACAGTAGGACCTGTGTCACTGCACACTGCATAATTTCTAGACCCTGTTGTTGGAGACCCCATGTAAAGGTGGCCACCTTGCAGGTAACCTTGACTAAAGGAGCCAAAAGACTATACAGATATGGTACATGTTGTCTCCAATAACCAAATAGGCCACCAGATATTGAGCTTCTTTCTTATTTGTGGGGGCTGCCATGGACAGCAACTTTTGTTGATTTTATTAGGAGTAAAGTTATCTTAATAATTTCATCTGATGTCTCTAATTATCATCCCAGGTGGCTCCCAAGAGCTGTGTTTATTGAGCAGGTCCCTAGATTTTATTAGGGATGATTGCCCTGCCTATTTGTGTCATAGTGTCTATGACTTTGGTCTGGTCAGCTTGTTTCCAGTTAGGAGTCAGTGAGGATGTCACTAAAATAGTGGATGATGAAAACCTCTCAGAATATTTCAGCTTGTTGCAGAACTAGCCCTAACCATGGGTGGCAGATTGTAGGGAAACTGAGGTAGCCCTAGGGAAATAATGTTCATCCCAGCAAGGGATGGAGAAAAAGGCATTAGCCAGATCTATAACAGCATACCAGTCTCTCGTGTGAGTCACCACTATGTTGGTGATGACAATCATATCAGGTACCACAGGGGTCAAGGGTGGCACTTTGGCATTCAATCTGTGGTAGTTAGCCTCCAGACTTTTGAGGCTTTTTTTTGCAGGACAGACTGGCTTTGAATTGCCACAGGGTGGTGTGTAACACTACTGCCTGCAGCAAGACTTATATCAATAGGACTTTTCTCTGCCTGGTGTACTGTGTTGCTTTTGTTAATAATCCTTCAGGGCTTTTGTAACTTTGGTAGCTGGCAAGAGTGGATGCACCACCTATTATGGCTTAAATCCTGTGTTGTGGGGGGACATTTGCCCTGAGGCAATGATGATGTTTTGTGCCATAAGCTACGAAAACGTCAATGTCTATAATGCACTCAGTGGTGGGAATGATGATTCTTGGTGTCCAAGGGCCCCACTCATATGCACAGGGTAACCTGCATGTGAGCCATGTGACTCACAGATCACTGCATTTGTCCCCAAACCTCCTAATGTCATCAGCTTATCCTTACCCCTTTGGGGGCCTGGGATTATTGTCATTTGGTCATCAGTACTCAAGAGCCCCATAAAAGTTTGAATTCTCTCTTTTTTCTTTCACCTTGTCAGGGACATAAGTCCATTGGGCTGCAGTGGGGACCCAGAGAACTTGGTTAAATCATAATTATTCTTCCTGAACGAGGTAAAGTCAAGGTACAAGTGAGGAGGATCATCTTCCTTGTCTGACTGATTGCACTAAGAATGAGAATCATTGACTTGGTTAGGGTTTAGGGAAGCCTTAAAAATCCATGAGTCCCCTGTCCCCAGAATATATTCAGGGACTCAGAGGGCTACTATGCAGCATTCTAAATTTTTCCACTCTTATGGACCTTCCTCCTTGTGTTTTTTTTTATTACTTGGATGACAGCTTTACCCTCCAAATTAGAGGAACACATCCTCTCTGCCCCATAACAATGGCAGAGGATTTTTATAGGAGTCCATTAATTTTCCTTTTCTCTATCCCCTGTATTAACAACCAAAGTCACATTGCTCTGTGAGTTGGCCTTGTTCCCTCCTTTTTTTATTCCACTTGTCACCCCTTGGGTTCCCCTTTTGGTCCTTTGGCATGGCTTCCCATTGTTGGGTTTCTGTTCATCTAGGCCTGAGTCATTGGAGATCACTGAAACCATTTTGCCATTTTCATCCCAAAGTGGGACATTTCAAGGGATCATCTCCATTGCTTCCCACATTGTTATTCCAGGGGACAACAGTAGGGGTAATAGAGTCTTCCAACAGAGAGGCCCTTCTGCATGGAGGCCTGCAGTGCGCAGTCCAGGACAGGACTGTCTTTTTCACATTCACAGGGGCATGGTTATATAGCTAAGAATCTGTGGCTTTTACTCCAAGAGCCATTATAGCTCCATGAACAATTTTTCATGGGGATTTATTTTTAGGGTAGTTCCCCATAGTTGGGAATATTGCTCTCATGCTTCCCTTAACCCAGTTTAAGAGTGGCATGGGCTTATCTTAGTCTCTGTCTTCTTGGTTGCTCTGTTTGATGCTGGCAAAAATGTGCTGTAACAGAGGGTGAGTGGTTATCTTTTTATATTATGTCACTTGGGTTTGCAGTTACCCCTGAACAAACAGCTGCACCAACCAAGCCTTATGGGACTCCCCTGGCTTTTGTCCATATCTGTTCTTTAATTTTTGTATTCTATTTTAAAGAATATTTATTACCAGAAAGCTTTGGAAATTTTCCCTTCCTGTTTTATGGGGCAAAATTGGGAATGTCTCTTTCTGACCATTTCTTATGTCTAGGCAAATTCTATGTGCTAAATGGTTAGAGTATAGGACCCTGGAACATTGTCTGGCAAGGGGGATGTATTCACTCTTAGAGAAACCAGGCTCAGTCCTGGAGCTGAAGTTGGTGTAAGCTATAGGTTGTGTGTGAGATGCATGGTTAGCAAAGTATAGTTGAGTTACTCTTACAGCAAGGAAAATAGATCCTGGCTTGGAAACTAACATTGCATGTCCATCACAGATGGGTTTTGAGTAATAAAATAAATAAACTCATATCATGTAAACCTAGAATTTAAAAGAAATAGATTATTTATCTTGAAATATTATACTTTGATTAAATCAATTGAGATTTCCACATTGGTTTTACATTTAATCTTTGTAAAATTGTCTCTCCCCATATGATGAATGAAGTTAGGGGAGAAGCAGCATGACAAGCAGAAATTTTTATTTATTGTGATTAAAAGCCTTCTTGTTGCACTGAATAAATACAGAGTAAACAATTGAAAGAATTTCGGACTTTATGAATTCTCATTTATCTTCCAATTTACTAGGTAACTTTTCTAGCTTTATGACATACAAAAATTTGAAGCACTTTTCCCTTTGTCATCATTCAGAGTCCCTGTAATACAATGAAATAGTAAAAAGCCAAGACAGGGCACTACACCCTGATACTTTGTGTCTTCATCTATCTTGATATATGTTCATTACCAACATTTTTCTGGCATAATTGCTCAACTAGTTCAAAAAACTATAGTGCGTTAATATTAAACTCAAAGCCGTCATTTCTTGCAACAAACATTTACAAAGAACTTCATATTCACATGACATTATACTAGAACTGTGAGATACAAAAGTGGAGAGTACTTCATCCTTGTCGTTGGGAAATACATAATCTAATGTCAAATGCATTTAATTAAAAATTGTTATGACTCAATAAGATTAGCATTTCAGAAGTTGTGTGCATAGATTGGATAGTAGAGAAGAAAGGTAGAAATCCAGTCTGTGGTGCTGTGGAACAAATTGATGTTGAGGGACAAATATACATTTGACATCAGAAATGAAAAGGCAATGCAAGCAATAAAAAAGCTTGTAAAAAATACAGGCTTGTTAAAGAGATGGGAAATTGAAGAAAATTCTAAAACATCACTTTGATCTGAAGATAAGGCATAAGCAACCTAACAAGTTGATGGAATAGATGTACAAAGGAAGATTCTGAGTATAGAAAGGGGTTCAAGCAGGAATTAGAAAGTTAAGGGAAAAAAGAAGTTTAGAAATTCTGTTCCACAAGACAGGAAGGAAAAGTTGAAAAGCCTTCCTGTGAAGAATATTCATTAACTTTAAATGAGAGCCACAAGAAAAAAGATTTGCTTTCTCAGATGTTGTTGTGTATATCAGTAAGACATAGACTGTCTAAAAAATCCTGTTATGACCCTGAGAATAAAGCTGACACATTGATAATGTCAAAGCTGGGAATTTCAAATTTCTTCAAAGAGATAAAGCTAGATTCTTACAGGACCATGTATGATCTCTCTAGAAATATCCAGCTATATAGGCCAACAAATTTCCTTAATTGGTTAAGCCAGTGATGTACCAACCACATAGACTCAAAATGATTTGAAGGGCTTGTTTAAATAATAGATATAGTAGTGTTAAGTACAAATGTATATAAAATAAAGTAGCTTTAATGTAAAAGTAAAAATAAGTATTTTAAAGCTATGAAACAAATCTGCTGCAAATGTACAAATACATCAAATAATTTAAAAAAATCAAGTTGCAAAATAAAACATACTCTATAATTCCATTATTGTGAACAAAATAACATTTAAAACCAGAAAGATTTAAATATGTTTTAATGTCTCCAAAATGCAAAGCATATGAGTAAGGATGCTTGCCTATGGGAGGAAGAATGACATTAGAGATTTTGATATCTTAGCCTTTTTAAAAAAATGCCAACACTTATATTTATAAAGCACGTGTGCAGTTAAAATATTTTGAAAGGGAAAAATACATATTATCATATATCTTGGTGAGCTACTATAGTAAATCTGGCATTTGATAACAGGGGCGATATTAGAGGATTTACATTTGATATATAGAGAAAAAGAAAGCTAAGTAGCCTAATATAATGAATAGATTCAAAAATCAATATAGAAAGAAATCCCATAGGCAAACTCAAAAATGGCAAATGTTAAAAGAGATTAATGCCAACATAGTAACATGGATTAGTAATGCTCTGTCACTCAGATCTACCTGCAGAGAAACTATGAAAACAGAATGAATTCAGGAAAATACTAATAAAGTATTTTTGCCTGGGTAGAGACACTGTTTCAACAAATGAAAATACTGAATGACCTGTGAACTGATATGGTTCAATTCTACTAGATAACAAATATTGTAGAAAACTTCAATTATTTTGAATAACAACAAATCATCTACAACCTAATTATATATATATTCACCTAATTTTATATATTTATATTTCATTTGAGAAGATGCAAAATAGTGTAAAACTATTTTAAATAATGAGCTATTCCTATGACATAATTACACTAGATTTTATGTTCATAGAGAAATTGACCTATTGATTTCTCAAAATAAAAAGAGCCAAACATTTCATGAATGCTTACAATGTGCTAGAAACTGTAGTAAATGCTTTGGATGTATTAACCCATTTAATTTTCACAGCAATGATATAGATTGGATACTGGCAATATCTTTATTTTTTTTTTAGATAATTAAGCAAAGATGCAACAAGGCTAATTTTTACAGCTAGTAGGTGGGAGAAGAGACCAAAGAGGAAAGGCAAAGTATTAGTATCTTTAACATTTAGAGACAGGATAGAAGACAGGAGTGTGGAAAGGATATATCAGAGAGGTAAGATGAAAACCCAGGGCTTGTGATACTATAGAGGAGTTTCCAGAATGAGGAAGTGGTCTAAAGTGTGGAATTCCACTGCCATAGAAGGACATTTGGAGACCACCAATGACCTTGACAAGATCAGTTTTACTGATATTAAACTGGTGTTGCAGAGCTGAAAGTCTGAGAGCAATAGGTTGAAATAGTGAACAGGTGATTTCTGGGCTAAACTTTGAAGGGTAATAACAAAGTGAAAGAATAGTTGCGGAGATCACAGGATTGATTTATCATCACCATTATTGTAATCTCCTAGATTGAAGCCTTTAATGTTCTGTTTTTTGTTCATTATGTAGCCATTTGTCAGAATGATGCCCACCTTAACCCCAGAGAACTGGTAAACTACAGATAGACTCTTAAAACACAAATATTATAAAGAATAATAATCTCAATATATCATCATGGGTTCATAATATTCTGTTGTTCAAACCTGCCTGCAGAAGAACTATGAATCAGAATGAATTTAGGCAAAAATGAGTAATTTTCTCCAAGAAGGAAATACTGTTTCAACTATTGACATCTGAATGACCAAGGGACTCATACAGTTCCACTCATCTTGATAGCAACTGAAAAATAGTCAACCATGTTTACTGTCCTTTCCTCATGTACTCAGACACACTCACCTCTTGCCTTTATGGCTCCTGTATCCCAAAGCTTGAAAACCATCTTCTTTAAAACCATTCTAACTCAAACTTTTGATTGCCTTCACCACACTGGACAAATGAGCTCTCTGGCTACCTTCATGAATTCTTTAACATTATCATTTCCAGATTTCACTATTACTAGACTATGTAAAACCCCCAAGGTATAACTCGGATAATTCCTCTTTCAAAAACAAACATATTTGAACCCTACTACACAGGTAAATCACAAAGGGAAATGTATGGTATTTAGCAGATATTCAATAAGTATCAGACATTATTGCAAATAATGTGTGCTGGTAATAACATGGCAGACATTGAGTACTTGTTTGCTCTTTCTTCTGAGCACAGTACTAGTTTACATTTCAGTCATGTGTGATCAATTGGCTAAGCAATGATGAAAGATATTGAAATACTTTCTCTGTGTGGTAATAAACTCAGATTTAAATTTTAAAAATTCACACTGGCTGAATATGGGGAATGAATGGTAGGGAAAATACATATTTGGGAAGATGACATTATAAATAAATTTTTGGACATGTTGACTTGTTCAAATAAAAAATTGAATATATTTAGAAGCCAATTAGATAGTGAAGTGTGAACCTCAAGTATAGGATCTAGGCAGTAAATATACACTTGAGTTTATGAATGCATATAAAAACTGAGCACATGTTTATGAATTTGGTTGATTAAGGAGAGAATATTGATTTAAATAAAAACTTAGAGAGCCATGCATGTGGATTTCCTCTATATCAAATTTGTAAGGAAAAGATTAGTATGCAGAGGATACTGAGAATAAGTGGCAAGAGATGTAGGTGGCAAGTTGGAGAGTTTATGTCAGGAAAACAGAAAATTGGTGCTTTGGCAATGAGGGTCAAGAAAGGATAAGTGACTTATTCAAGCTGACAGAGTTAATGAACTAATATATAATGGAGGTAGAATTTCAGGAGATCTGTCTTCAGGGGCTTTGCTTTAAAACACACACTTATTTATGTGAGTTATTTTGCCATCTTCAGCTTCTCTAAACTGCCAGAACTGCCAGGAAGATGATCACATCACACTGTGGTGTCTAGTACTGATGGTTTCTTTGGACAAATTTTAAAATATTCCCAATGTTCTTTTTTCATTAAGAATAAAATTCTGAAAAGGTGAGTTGATATTTATACAAGCTGAAATGCTTGTTCTTTCTTGAATAAAATTTGCTGGAGGAATAAAACTTTGAAATGAAAACATAATTGTAAATATCACTTTTTATCAAATTAACAAGTGGAGAGTACCTACTATATGCCTACTAGGCACTGGATCATTCTTTCATTTTATAAATTGTTAATTTTGGTTCACAATCTGATGAATATTTTCCTCATAAACATGATGACTTCCATAATATGGGTAGGAATATTTTTGAATAATTCCTATTTTTCAGATATTATGTAAGTATTTTGCAGTTATTATATCACTTAATCTGTGAGGCTATGAAGTCCACAAATATTGTGAGCATTGAATATGATAATGTATGTGGAGACCTCAGGTCAGATAATTAATATCAAAGCAGACATATAAAATAAGTTTAATCGGCAATTAAATAACATACTCAAAATCACTTAAAACTGGGACAAAATCTAAGAATGTTTGGCACCAAATGGCATACACCTATACTATCTGATAATTGATTTTCACACCAATATTTTTCACAGCCTTCTCTGAGATTTCCATGAAATTTTTCAAGATTTTGTGATATTCTGAAAGAAGGAAGCCCCATTTTTAAATCCAGATTTTATTTTCCGCTTGATTACAATATTAATATGTGTGTAAGTATGTGGGAACTAAGGGATTATTTTTTTATTGAGCATTTAATACATTTCAAGATGTGTGCTAAGTTTTTGCATAAGTTGTTTCAGCAAAGTGGAAGTGGTGTCTGAAGGTATGACTTCTAGCTCTGTCTTTTACACTATCAAATTATTTGACTATCTCTTACTATTTAGGTAATTCAAATTCAAGCAAAAGAAAGAGACTTTTATTAACTTAAAGAGAAAATACATTACTGGGAAGAATATGGAAGAGCTCACAAACTTAAGAGAAAGAATAACGAATAAGGTGCAGAAAACACAAGGATCAGAGTACCTCCAGGGTACAGGATAGTGATGAACAGTCCCTTCAGGATGCTGACAAGAATATGATTGATCTCCAAACATTTTCCATATTTTAATCATGCTATTCAAGATTCAAAATTCAGAGAAAGAGCATTTGATTAGCCAATCAAGGTGAGAGTGTAATGACTGAGCCTATAACAAATCTCCCTCAAATAAAAAAAAAAAAATTACTCAAAAGAGAATGGAAACCACATCTCTAAAAAAACATATTTAACATCATACATCATTACGGAATTGCAAATTAAACAACAATGAGCTTCTACTTAGAATGATCAAAATCCAAAACATTGACAATATCAGTGCTAGCAAGGATATGGACCAATAGGAACTCTCATTCCTTGCTGGTGGGAATGCAAAATGATATAGTGACTTTGCAAGACAGTTTGGCAGTTTCTTGCAAAGCTAAACAGTCTTATCATATGATTCAGCAATCATGCTCTTTGGTATTTACCCAAAAGAGTTGAAAATTTATGTCCACACAAAAACCTGTATATGGGTGCTTGTGGTAGTTTTATTCATGATTGCCGAAACTTGAAAACAACAAAAATATCAATCTATTAAACATTAAATGTCTATCACTAAGTGAAATAAACCAATGGGAAAAGGCTATATACTGTATGACTCCACCCATTTAACATTCTGGAAAGGCTAAAGATACAGTAAAGAGACCAGTAGTTGCCAGGGATTGAGGGGAGGGAGAAATAAATGGGCAAAGCACAGATGATTTTCAGGGCAGTGAAACTACTCTGAAGGGTGGAATTATGTCAGATACCTGTATTATAAATTTGGCTAAAGCCATATAATGTATGACACTAAATGTGAACCCTAATGTAAACTTTGGACTTTGAGTGATAGTGATTTATCAGTGTAGGTTCATGCGTTGTAACAAATGTACCACTTTGGTGGGGGACGTTGATAGTGGGGAGTAGAGGCTGGGAGTATATGGGAAATTTCTATACCTTTCACTCAATTTTGCTGTGAATCTAAAACTACTCTAAAAATAGAGTCTATTAAAATACCCACAGATTATTATTTACTATATTTATAAATAATGTATTAACTTTGTGACCTTATTTTTTATCTACTAAAAATTTCCTTATTCCCTATTTCTTCTACCAGAGTTTAAGGATTGTCACACAATATAAGATATACAAGGCTTTGAAATTTTTTCTGTAAAATTGTATTGTTTTCTCTTGATATAAATTACAGAGGTAAAGTAAATGAGGAAAATAATCTCAGAGTACATGTACAGGGGGTGGTAACGCATAGCGTTAAAGACAGCAGAGGAGAAAATTGTGACATTAAAGATATCTTTTGTACTTTTTAATTTTTCATATTTCATTTATGGTTCCTCATTCTCAGAATTCTTGGTGAAGACAGGAATTATCTGAGTCCTCAAGCACTGCATGGCCTCACATTTAGGACAACATTATTATTGTGTGACTCATTAAATAATACCTAACATTTCCGAGCATGTTAGAAGAGTTGCTCTTCCATACTGAAGATGTTCACTGAATGTTTATTTGAGGTGGGAGCCAGAGAAGGGACAATGCCTGTCTCACCTAGTACAGGTGGGAAAAGCCATAATTTTTTATTTTGCCTCAGGTCCTCTCCAGTGTGCCTGTAATTTCAGTGACAGCTCTTTGGAACTTATCCTGACTATTTCCTTCTCTTTGCAGAAAGGCCTAGAAATATGCTGGCCACATATAGCCCATTACTTAACAAGTAAAAGTTTTCTTTTGGAATTAATAAGATGTTGGGCCTAGCAAAGAAAATTTATGTGGCAGCAGCGGTTCCACTTTCGTTAAAAAAGGAGAGAGAGTTGATTAAATTAGCGTGAAAAATGGATCTCTGATACTAAAAATTTGGAGAGAGAGAACAAATAAAGAACAAATCATTTTTTACAAGAAACCCTTGAGTGGAAAATTATCCTAACAAATGGGTATTCAGTCTTCACTTTATCATTGCCCAAGATCAACACATAAGACACAGGCTATTTAAAAACATGGGTTTGTTCGAAGTACAATCATGTGTTGTCAAGTACTTTTTAATGCAAGATAAAAGGTGAAGCTATGAGCAGCATATTAATGTCAATAGGAAAAAAATCTTTGTCTTATCAAGGTTAAGTGAAATTTAAAATATATTATAGCAAGTGATAATTTACTGATGACAATGTCAGCTATAATGCATGTGATACAAGTTGATAGCAAAGATTGAAGGCTATGTTCTTTGATTAAATAGCTATGCCTTGATTCTTTTTTGAAAAATGAAGAACAATACAGTTATCAGCCACAGAGCATGATATTCTGGGGCATTTTGTGTGATTTATGCAATTTATATTAGGCAGAACTCTTACAGCATCAAGCCCCTAACCACCAAAGTGTAAAACTAAACTATTATTTCAGTGGGGACAGGAGAGAACATTTTAAAAGATTCAGTAATGCCATAGTTCAAATGCCTTTTGTACTCACCACATTCCATATTAGTCTAATTCAGAATGCTGCTATTAAATTAACATTTAATTGTTATGACATTGTGATCACTTGTAACAGACAACTAAATACTGAACTAATCCATAATGCACAAAGCACAAAAACCATTTTCTCAAAATAGATATGTTTATGCTTTCACTGATAAGAGTACATATTTTAAGTCACAAATAAGAATATTGCTCTCAACAGTATAATATAATCTTTAGTTTTTATTATATTTATTTAGAAAATAACATAATTGAATTATTTCACACTGTAATGTCATAGCAAGATGGAAAAATATGAGCAAAACATTTTAAAATTTTGGTGTTGGTGACTAAATTTAGAGAAACAATCCACAGTGGGGTTCTACCTAAATTTGTTCTTGTTTATCGTGGAGATGAACTCAGTAAAGAGAAATAACATATGGTTACAAATATTTGGATAACAAATCACTGAGTCATGGTTGGTGACTTTCCAAGTGTTTTTCCACTGGCAGCATAGGGTTTCTCTACTCTTGAACTAAACAATGAATATAAATAATCCTTGATGGTTAGGCACTAATAATTAGTTAATCCTCTGTAGGAAAATGACAAAAATACCTAGCACGTAGTGATCAAAATCTATATTACCTTCCTATTGGTATTGTAACATACTAGCACAAACTTAGTCCCTTATAACCACAAAAAATCATTATCTTACAGTTTGGGAGTTCAGAAATTTGCAATGGATCTTACATCCCTAAAATCTAGGCATGAGCAGAGCTGTGTTCTTTCTGTTCTAAGAGAGAATCTGTTCCTTGCCTTTTTGAGATTCTGGAGGCTGCACACATTCCTTGGGTTGTGATCCCCTTCCAGCAATTGCACGATTCTGGCATGTTATGTGATATATTATTTATTATATCTTTAGATATAATATAATATCTATAAATAAAAGAATGTGGTTCCATAAGGTAATAGTTTCAGAATTTTATTTTCCAGTGCATTGCCAAATTCGACCTGCATTTTGATTCTGAACATTTAGGAGGGTATAGTGTCACATCTAAGCATAAGAATATATGAGAGATCTGCAAAATCTTTCATCTCAGAGAAATAATGCTACATATAATTCTGAGAGTATATTCTACATAATTGAACATCTTGGTAGCTTAGGAAAATTATTTCTAACATAAATATTATCTGTTAAGTTATAGTTCCAGTATCATGTGATCTGACTGAGATATGTCTTTCTAAAACTCTTATCAATTTTTAAATTATTAATACTGATATTTAAAAGATAATTTTTTTCAATTTTTACAATTTCTATTTTGCAGATGATTTTGATGTAATTTTGCGTTGTGTTTTGCTAGTTTCTTTTATTTTTATACTTGTTTTTATTTTCAAAATACTACAGGGGTAAAAATGTTTTTGGTTACAAGGATCATTTTTGTAATGTTTGAGTCAGGGCTATAAGTGTGCCCATCACATAGATAGTGTTCACTGTATCCATTAGGTAGGTTTTCACCCATACCCTCCTCCCCTCTCACCCCGCTTGACTTCCACTGAGTTTTACTTCCTTCTGTGCACATTTGTGCTCATCACTTAGTTCCAACTTAATAGTGAGTACATGTGGTATTTTTTTTTTCCCATTCTTTAAATACCTCATTTGGGATAATGGTCTCCAGTTCCATACAGACTCTTGCAAAAGGCATAAATTCATCCTTGTTTATGGCAGAGTAGTATTCCATGGTATACATATACCACATTTGTTGATCCACTCATGAGTTGATGGGTACTTGGGTTGATTCCACATCTTTGCAATTGTGAATTGTGTTTCAATAAACATTCAAGTACAGGTGTATTTTTGATAAAATGACTTCTTTTCCTTTAGGTAAATACCCAGTAGTGGGATTGCTGGATCAAAAGGTAGGTTGACTTTCAGTTCATTGAGGAATATCCATAAGGTTTTCCATAAAGGTTGTACTAATCTGCAGTCCCACCAACAGGGTATAGGTGTTCCTTTCTCTCTGCATCCATGGCAGCATCTATTTTTTTTGAACTTTATAATAAAAGCCATTCTAACTGGGGTAAGGTGATATCTCAATGTGGTTTTAATTTGCATATCCTTTATGATTAATGATATTGAGCATTTTTTCATATGTTTCTTGGCCATTTGTCTATCTTCTTTGAAAAACTTCTGTTCATATCTTTTGCTCACTTTTTAATGGGATTGTTTGTTTATTTCTTGATTTGCTTGAGTTCTTTTTGTATTCTGGTTATTAGCCCTTTATAGGATGTATAGCTTGAGAAAATTTTCCCCCATTCTGTAGGTTGTCTATTTGCTCTGTTGATTATTTCCTTTGCTGTGCAGAAGCTTTTCAATTCAATCAAGTCCCATATATTTATTTTAGTTGTTGCTGTGATTACCACTGGGGTCTTTTTCATAAATTCTTTGCCTAGGCCATAATCTAGAAGAGTTTTTCCTACATTTTGCTCTAGCATTCCTATTGTTTCATGCCTTAAGTTTCAGTCTTTTATACATCTTGAGTTAATTTTTTTGAGTGGTGAGAGATATGGATCCTGTTTCATTTTTCTGCATGTGGCTATTCAATTTTCCCAGCACCATTTATTGAATAGGGCTTATTTTCCCCAGTGCATATTGTTGTCTGCTTTGTCAAAGATCAGTTGGCTGTATGTGGATGGTTTAACATCTGGGTTCTCTGTTCTCTTCCATTGGTCTGTGTCTCTATTTTTGTACCAATACCATGCTGTTTTGGTTACTATAGCCTTTTAGTATAGTTTGAAGTCTGGTAATGTGATGCCTCAGATTTGCACTTTTTGCTTAAGATTACTTTGGCTATTTGGGCTTTTTTATGGTTCCAAATGGAGCATAGAATTATTTTTCCTAGATCTGTGAAATATGACGTTGGTATTTTGATAGGGATTGCTTTGAATCTGTAAATCACTTTGGGTAGTATGGACATTTTAACAATGTTGATTCTACCGATCCATGAGCATGATATGTTTTTCCATTTGTTTATGTCATCTGTGATTTCTTTCCTCAGTGTTTCATAGTTCTCTTTATAGAGCTATTTCACCTCCTTGGTTAAGTATATTTTATTTTATTTTATTTTCATTGTAGCTATTGTGAATGGTATTGAGTCTTTGATTTGACTCTCAGCATGACTTATTGGTGTATAGGAATGCTACTGATTTGTGTAGATTGATTTTGTAACCTGAGAGTTTGTTGAATTTATTTATCAATTCCAGGAGTGTGTTGGTGGAGTCTTTAGAGTTTTCTAGATATAAGATCATATCATCAGCAAAAAGCAATAGCTTGATCTCCCCTTTCCTGATTTGGATACCTTTTATTTCCTTCTTTTGTCTGATTGCTGTGGCTAGGACTTCCCACATGCTGTTGAATAGAAGTGGTGACATTGAGCACCCTTGTCTTATTCCAGTTCTTAGTGGGAATGCTTTCAATTTTTCACCATTCAGTATGATGCTGGCTGTGGGTTTGTCACATGTGGCTTTTATAATTTTGAGATATGTTTCTTCTATGCCTAGTTCGTTGAGGGTTTTTATCATGTAAGGGTGCTGAATTTCGTTGAATATTTTTTCTGCATCTATTAAGATGATCATATGGTCTTTGTTTTTTCTTCTGTTAATGTGGTGAATCACATTTTTTGATTTATATATGTTGAACCATTCTTGCATCCCTGGGATGAAGCCCACTTTGTCATGGTGTTTTATCTTTTTGATGTGCTGCTGAATTTGTTTTCCTAGTAATTTGTTGATGATTTTTGCATCTATATTCATCAAGGATGTTGATCTGTAGTTTTTTTTTTTCTGTGTGTGTGTGTGTGTGTGTGTATCCTCTCCTGGATTTGGTATCAGGTAATACTGGCTTTGTAGAATGAGTTGGGGAGACTTCCCTCCTTCTTGATGTTATGGAATAATTTCTGCAGTATGGGTACCAGTTCTTTTTAGGTCTGGTGAATTTCAGCTGTGAATCCATCTGGTCTGGGGATTTTTTGTTGTAGTTGTTGTTGGAAGACTTTTTATTACTACTTCAATCTTGCTGCTCGTTATTGGTCTGTTCAGGAGTTCTATTTCTTCTTGACTGAGTCTTGGGAGTTTGTGTGTTTCCAGGAATTTATCCATTTCCTCTACATTTTTCAATTTATGTGCGTAGAGATTTTCATAGTATTCACAGCTTATATTTTGTATTTCTGTGGTATCAATTGTAATATCTTCTTTTTCATTTCTGCAAGAGGCCTATCAATTTTGTTTATGTTTTCAAACAACCAATATTTTGTTTCATTAATCCTTTGTATTGTTTTTTCCCTTTCCATTTTGCTTAGTTCTGCTCTGACCTTAGTTATTTCTTTTCTTCTGCTGGCTTTGGGTTTGGTTTGCTCTTCCTTTTCTAGTTCCTTGAGATGTGCCATTAGTGTGTAAATTTGGGATCTTTCTGTCTTTTGGGTGTAGGCATTTAAGGCTATGAATTTTCCCCTTAGAACTGCTTTTGTTGAATCCCATAGATTTTGACAGTGTTTGTCCCCTTTGTCATTCAGTTTGAGGAATCTTTTGACTTCCATCTTAATTTCATTATTGACCTAATAATCATTCAGCAGAAGGTTGTTTAATTTCCATGACCTTTTGTAAAATTGAGTGTTTCTCTTGGAGTCGATTTCTAATTTTATTCCACTGTGGTCTGCAAAGATACATAGTATGATTTCTATTTTTTTGAATTTGTTGAGACACATTTTGTGGCCCAAGATATGATCAATCTTGGAGAATTTTCCATGTGCTGATGATAAGAATGTATATTCAGTAGTTTGGGGGCAAAATATTCTGTAAATGCCTGTTAGGCCTATATGGTCTATGGTCACATTTAAGTCCAGTGTTTCTTTATTTATTTTCTACTTGGATGATCTGTCCGGTTCTGTCAGTGGGGTGTTGATCTGGGCCCTGAGTAGACACAGCACTTGGGGCTGTGACCTCAAAATGGTATCAGCCACAGAAAGCAGAGTTCTCAAGCCAGCAGGACCCTGTTGTGTCTTCTTTCTGGAGCAACGCTGCTGCACAGTCACCAGTCATCTCCCTGTGTCAGTCCAGTGGCCTGCTGCAGTTGAGAGACCTCCTGAAATTCTGATTACAATGTCCCCTTGGGAAGCATAGAGCCTTAGGGTTCTCTTCTCTGAAACTTCCCCGTATATGGGGACTTTCCCTATGGGGACTGATCCTGCTGAGTGGGTCACCCCACTTCCCTCTTCTTTGCTTTGTGACCCTCCTGTTGCTCTCTGTTGGTTCCTAATGCTCTCTCCTAGATGATTGATCCAAAGGTGAATACCTACTCACTGCTTTCGATCCTTTCCATGAGAACAGTGTGTGGTATGTGCAGGCTGCTTCTAATCCACCATTTTTGCCCCTCTCCCTTCTAGTGCAATCTTGTATTCAATCTTTTAGGTAAACCTCCATAGATCTATAAACTCCAGAGGTTTTATCAGTGCCTTCCAACAAGATAGGTACACATCCAAATTGCTGGTGCCTCTGAATGTTTAAACCCTTATTTGGAACAAGCATATTTGTAGATAGAATTAAATTAAAGATCATGAGATCAGAATATCCTGGATTACTGGTGGGTACTAAATCCAAGGACAAATGTTCTTAAAAGAAACAAAATAGAAAAAGGAATGCACATACACAGGAAAAAGTGATGCAAAGGTGGAGGAAGAAATTGGAGTGATGTAGCTACAAGCAAAGAAAGCCCAAGAAATACTGAACAGCCAGAAGATGAAAGACGAAAGAATATTCTCCACACAGCAAGTGTTTCCAGAGCGAGTGCTTCCCTGCTGACATCTTGATTTTGGACTTCTGGTCTCCAAAACTATGGGAGAATACATTTCTGTTGTTTAAGCTGCTGAGTTTGTGGTAGTGTGTTATGGCAACACAAGGAGACTTATGCAACTACTCTGGGAAAATAAAAAATAAATAGAAAACAACTTTACTACAGTCAATAACTTTGTCTATTAAAAACAGCTATCTACTCATTTCCAAGCACACATACACACACACTGACACACACACAACAAAGAAGAAATCTACCTTATCAAAAGTTGAAAATTAATACACATAGTTTTGTTCAATAATTTCAGAGTCAATTTCAAAATTTTTAACTTTGATACCAAATTATTCAACTTAATTGAAAGTAGATATGACTTTCACAGTAATAAATAAAGGTTAATAAGCATATTTTATCATCACAGCTATTCATGTAAATGAATTTTCTTACTTGAATATCGGTAATACATTTCATAATTTGGGGAAAGTATATAGAAATATTTTGAAAAAGTCAATTAAGTATTAATTGATCAAGAATGAGAAGAATGAAGTGTTGAACTGCATTATTGCCTTTCCTTCTGGCTGCTTGGAGTCTTTCGAGTATCCATTATTAACATCGGGTATTTGACACATTGGGTCCAACTTTCCAAGACTGAAGTCAGGGAATCATTATCCAAGATACTAATCATTTACACCTGGTTGTCAACAATAATGGCATGAGACAGTTAGGAATCCTGGTATGTGACAATGGGGCCCCTGATTTGGAGAGCAGTAGTGGAAAAAGTTTGGGTACAGAAAACCACAGCACCTATGTCTTGTTGAAGCAGAGGTGGCCTCAATGGGCCTTTCACTGTGTTCCTTAAAGGAGTCCAAGGCTCTGATTTTCCTTTTAATACTTTTTCCTCTTTAAACTACTAAAGTCTGTCTTTCTTTCTTTCTTTCTTCTTCCTATAGAACTGGCTATCTCAGGTTGCAAATTAGAAGAGAATGAGATGATGAATTGAGGAAAGCCAGGGAAGTAGGGAAGTGAAATAAGTTTTAATCAGATGGGGGTGATTATAAGTGAGTGATGATTTGGCATTTTTACATAAATGTATTTGAAAATAGAAACACATTTTTCCTCAAATTCCCATATCCCTTCTATCCAATTGAATTGCATAATCTCATTATTATGCCTTTTTTATATGTCTGTTTTTCTTTCCTTTTTTTCTTCTACTAACTCATTTTTTGCAATAGTCTTCTTGTTGATTTCTTGGCATTCAATCTCATCTTTACTCTTTATGGGAAAAAAGTGAATCTTTCTAAATAAACACTTCAGAATGTCATTCATATTATTGAATACATTTCTCTAGTCCAAATGAAAAATGAATAGATGAATGAATGATATTATGTAGCCATCTGCAGTGAGTCTTAATTGGTTCAATATATACTGGCAGAAAACAAAGAAAAAATTTTAGTTAATATAAAAAATAAGAATTTGCTTTCTATCAATCACAATACTCATTAACATTAACACAGGGCATGACATGTCGTCTCACTATATTAAATTGAATGATTATCATGTTCTATCTTTGTGTTCTATATTTACATTGGAAAATAACAACAATTTTTTTTCTACAACCAAAATTGTTTTTGTTGTGTTTTAGTGTAAAAAATGTATCCTTAAAACATCCGTATAATACTTTATTACATCTATTTTTGTAGTAAAGTGTATATACAAAAACATTGTTATTTTATATAATAAAGGAGTTATGGTTTTTGTTTTAATGCATTTGAATGCCAAAGCAGTAAAATGTACTCTCACCATTACTAATACAAATTGCACGCCTTTAAAATGAATCTAAATGGTTAATAGAATTACAGAATACTTGAAAACATAATTTCTCATGTACAACATTATTCTTAGATGATAAAAAGCTTTTTTTTTTGTTTCAACCATAATGATATTCCTGTTTTAGTGTAATATATAAAGTAGGAATTAACAAAAGCTTTGTTTTGTCATAGCCAAAACAAAAAGTTTAAATTCCTAAACATAGCATTTCAAAATGTTCTATATTCCAGAGTTATCTTCCAGCCTTTATGCTCACCTCTCTCTGTCATCATCCTTATACAACTGCTGAAAACATTTCATGAACCCTTTTTGAAAGTACCTTTTAAGTTGATTTATGCATTAATTTCCTTTATACTACGACAAAGGCAGAGAAAGCACCTGGTATGTAGCTTTCTTTGATCACTTCAGCTATATAAGAATGCTTACAACATTCACTAACTGTACCACTCACTTTGTATATATCACGTAGACTATTTTATTATTAGTCAATAGATATAAAAAGCCATATTTCTAAAAAAATATACACAATAAGCTTTAGGAAACCCAACACTAGATATAAAACTTGTTTGATTTACATGCAGTAAAATTTATTGTTGTTTAAAGTAAATAAAACTTTATTAAGTGAGGCAGGACTATAACAGTTTTGCTTATACTTATTTTCTTATTTAACTTAAAAATACTTTATGATATCAATACCAATATCCCCACAGCTATAAAAACTATCATCTTTAAGATTTAAAAATAATGATATAATAAAGAGAGTTGGGATTGGAACTGAAATCCCATGCTCCTCCTGCTAAAATTTATAGCCTGAGGGTTGAAATTTTTCTTTGACACAAAAATATAAATTATCCACATCACAAGCTCCAGAGATTCTCAATGGCTGAGTACCAAAATTTTAAGGGCCAAGGCCCTTAAATCTATTGATTTTTTTCCTTACCTGTTGGTCTCTGTTTGGGATGCTTAATTTTCTGCCTCAGTCTAAGAATTTAAAATTTCTTATATGGAGAAAAAAAATTTCACAATACAAAACACCTCCACTTACTTCATTTTCATGGGGATATGAAAATAATTTTTAATCTTATCATTTTAAATCACAACCAAAAAAATCTTTGTACTACAGTTCATCTTCATTCTTAAAAAATTATGAGTTCAATAAATATTTGTCAAGTTTTTATTAAAGAAGTGATTTCTAGTATTTCTATATGTCTACTATTATATTAATATATAAGTTCATTAAAGATAAGATATTATTTCCCACCATAACTATTGAAAATGAAGCTTTTATTTGATTAATATATATAACAGATACCTCTGTCCTATTTTTTTAGGAAATTTGGCTCTGCAGTTTATTGAATATATGACAGTAGCAAGTTGGAGAACCTACCTTAATTTAAAAATTTTTATATAAAATTTGGAAAAATTACCTAAAATTACTGCTTACTTTTTAAATAAAATCAAAGTGGCTAATGCATTTAAGAGCTTATAAAATTAATTAGTTTTCCTTTCTTTGCTTCCCTTGCAAAATAACTAGAAAACACTATTATGACAGGTATGAACTAGGGATGGATCCCTATGTTTTGTGTATTTGTATTCCCAAAGGTACTCTAATTTAAATTAGACAGAAGCTATCATTTTACAATGGCATAAAACAGGGATAGGAGAATCAAATAGAAGGAAAAAATAATGTGACATGCAATTTAGCCATTAATCTTGTCACTTTTTTACATTCCCTGTCAATATCTCTTAAAGTTTAACGAGCTGTTGTGTTTGGGGCTTTAAACGGTTCCAGTTAACCAGCTTCCCCAAGGGTAACTTTTCCATTTTGGTTTGATTCACATCAAAAATTAGTCTTAGACACCACCTGGTGCTCAAGAAATTTATTCTGGCAATTCTTTTACAAGATGGATAGCAGGAGCAGGTCAGTGGCATGGGCCATGTACACTCAGGGGTCAGATGACCAATTGGCCAGACAGTATTTGTCTGGAGACCATTCTCAGAGTTTGGGAGACCCTTTTCCATTTCTTTTACCTGTATTCAGTCTGGGTCAGTTACCAGGTGTTTCTTTCATATTGGTAGTTTAAGTTATTCTTGTAAGGGTAAGCTGTGTTTTAAGGTTTGTGAAAGTTGCGTCTATGCTGAGCTGATCCATGAATAGGTCTGGGGAAGCCACAGTTGGATGTTGAATGTCAGGCCACCTGGAGAAGTGAAAGGCAGTGGGCATGCGGGGGCTTGGGAAAACAGTTACATGGGGATGTAAAAGGAGTTGAACAGACTTGGTGATAGTGGGCTTGCAGGTGTTTGATTGCAGAGCTACGTATGGCAGGCCAGAATAGGGCAAGAGGACCCAGAGGACTCAGAACTCAGCATTGAGGTCTGGAGATACTGCGTGCACTGGAGGTGATTTGGAGATGCAAAAGCTTGACCTTGGAGGTGGTCCAGTTAAGCCAGAGTTTCAGGTCTTGTCCACCTGAGATGGATGCAAGCATAACTGAGGCATCAAGTGTTTCCAGGAGGCATAGGCTATAGAAATGATGGTGCAGGTGGCCCAAGAGACTACTGGACAAATACACCAGGAAATGTTTGCCAGATAGAGATGTAGCCAGGATTGGTGGGGCAAGCTGTAAAACCATCCTGGGCACAGGGGAGGTATGTTAGCAGTGAAGGCATCTTCTAGTAGGTGGGAAAGTCAGTGCTCTATCAAAGAGGGTATGAAGCAGTCACCACGGACATGATAAAGCAGGGGATTTTATAACACTGTGAGTGTGGTGGTATTCAGGCTGTGACTGCCCTGAAGTGAGTCTGTGAGGCAAAGGCATAGAAATTCTTATGCATGAGCCAGCTCCTTGAAGACTAAAAAGACTTGAACTGAGGTCAAGGGCTGGGTGCATGTAGCAAAAGCCCTAGCCTGTAACGTTGACAAGCATCAGAAGGGTCTGAAGAAAAGCTAAGGAGAAGGGTGAAGCTGATTAGAAGGGGATCTTTGCTGTGTGTTGGAAGAAAGTGGATTTTTTGTAAGTAGGCAGGAAGGCAGATAACATGACAAATGTGTTTAAGCATGCAGCAATATTAGCCTGTAGCATCATCACATGGCAAAATGGTCTAGTCCAGGGGAGGGAGAGAAGTAGCAGTGAAGTCCCAGTTTCCATTTATCATAGGAAAGACACAGGTGCCAGGGTAAGGTGCTGTGGGGTCAATGTTGCAGCAGATGCCTTCCTCCTAGTAATTGTCAGAATTTTGCCAACCTAGCAATAGAGACCCCACAGGGTGAAAAAAAATCAAAGTGAAAAAGATCAGTCAAATCTGGGTGTAACTCTCCTAGGTAGCACAGTAAGACACGATCAGTACATGGCCAACAATGGGACCCTGATGAGTCAGCCCACTCCAGAAGGAGCACAAGGAATTGAGTCTGCACAGGAACATGGTAGCACTGTTTGAAATTTTGTAATTAGGTCATTCTGCAGGAGCACAACCCACGAGATTCATAAGAGTAGTAGGGGGAACAAATGTCAGGGCACAACTTTCAAGACTGGAGATGGTAATCATGTTGGTATTTTGGCAAGATGGTCAGAGCCTTGTCTTCACTGATCAGTTGTTGATGTATTTTTGTTGAGAGTGAGTCCCAGGAGTGCTCATTGGCACAGGAAAGACAGCTGCAGGTCTGTGGTTTGTGGCAGACAAGGTGGTGTAGTAACCAGACCACACAGTGGAGAGCTACCACAAGGAGGCTCCCAGTGAGGAGTATAGCATGGCGAGGCATCATCACAACTGTTCTACAGACTATAGAAGATGAGGCTCCAAAGAAGTTCTAACAAGAAGCAGAAGTAGCCATGGTAATAACAAAGGGTGGAGTATGTCTGTCTTCTGTGGATCTGAATTGTTATTCACCCACATTAACTTGCTGTGAGAAACCAAAATGGGGCATTGAGCTGTCAAAGGCAACAGATGGTTTGTATATCCTGAGCTATCAATAATTGGCTTGCTCTCAGCAGTGGGTGATTCCAGAGTTGCTTTCCAGAAGGTCCTATGAGGCAGCAACATGGTAGATGACATATCAGGAGATGAAATCAAATGTAGGGTGGTCAGGGGCATGTCCATCCCTGTAAATAAGCTTAACTAGAGAAAGAGAGGTAAGGAGCCCCTGAGGGGATGTCCAAGTCCATGGGGGGGTGGCCCAAAGTTGTGGGGAGCATCCCCAAGAAGATGAACAAGGGAAAAAAAATTAGTTGAGGGCTCCTGCCCTGGGGCCAGTGGCAACAGCTGTGGCAGCATCAAAGTCCAAATGTCCCAAGTTGGGGTACACAGATCAGCATGAAGGATGAGGCAGAAAGGTTGAAGACAGATCTGAGGAGATGAGGATTAGTATGTCTCAATGCATGGCTGTTGATATTGGCTAATTGGTAAAGAAGCACTCCAGCAGTCAGCTTATTCTCAAGGAAGAAACTTCTTTAGCAGCACGTTTATTCTCTCAATTAGTTCAGCTACCGTTGGCTGGTATGGGAGGTGAGAGGTCTAGGGTTAATAGTTGGGCATGTCTGAGATGTTCCAAAGCCAGACGTGCCTGGAAGAAGAAAGCTGACTTAGAGTACCTTAGTCTCTACCCTGAGGGCAGCAATGTGAGTAAGGTCTTCTGCCCCTTTTTTATATTGAGAGGCAAGATCTTGGTGACCAGTGTGAGTTTAGACATGCTGCATTAAGATACACCAAGTGTCACAGATATCAGCAGTATGCCACTAAAGGGAAGCACCCCACAATGCTTGGTTATGGGTTGTCCAGTCTGATGCCACCAGACTGCCAGACCATACAGCTAAACCACTGGCCACAGCCCCAAAATTGGTGAAGATGTTGGTTTCAGGATGGCCTTGGATGGTAGACTGCTCAAGAGCCAGGAGGACGATTCAATCTTAATTTTTTTTAACGTGGATTTTTTTTTTACTTTAATATTAACATTTTTATTTTGATGAGTAGTACATATAAAGTCTAGCACATCAAACTCATGATCTCATGACTGTTGCTGTTTAACATAATTCTGAGTTAAACGTAAGTTTGAATTAAAAAGAAAACACTTAAGAAATACTTTATAGGTGTTAGCCCACTGTGGCACTGTGTAAGAATGAAGATAAGGAAATACCTAAGATATTAAGATAACTTTCAATAGTATACCTGGCATGTGGGAAAAGTTCAGCAGTATGTTGAGGAAATTAACAAAGTGTAACAAAACATTTTCTTATGTATCATTTTATTTATTCCAAAATTCTGTATTCTTAAAGGTTCATTTTTCTGAATTCATATTCTGTAAAGACACAGGGTTTATATAATTGTATCTTTTGTTACAGGTCTACATATGGGAAGAACTAATACTTCAGTCAAGTTACCTTGACATCAAGTTTGTTCCTCTTTCTATTGAACTAAATGCACTTGTTTTGAAATTTATAACAAAGTTTTAAAAGCAAAAGGAAACAAATATTTCTACTACAAATTCTTTACATAAGCTCATATACCTAAAGGGGCTGTTGAATGAGTCACAGCCAGTGGTTGTAGGCAAGCATCCTTATCGCTGTAGATACTCTTTTAAGTATTTTACTTATTATCCTCATTTCTGCCATAAATTTTTATCAAAACATTTTACCAGCAAATATAAGTCTCAATGTAACTGACTATAGTTGTGATTGAGCTTTCAAAAAATAAATATATTAATATATTTTTAAGGTATATCCCTATGATGCATTTCTATTAAAAATATAAAAAGGTACACTCCCTTGTAAGTAAGTTAAAGTTATCCCTGGGGTGGAGAAGAGCAAAAAATGCTTGTATCCCAGTTTGAAATGACAGAATGATTGTGTAAATTTTGACTGTAAATCAATTTATGGGGCCAAATAACAATTTTTATAACCATCCTCCCACCAAAAAATACATGTTCTTTGTAGCATGAAATATCTGTTTTCCCCTCACCCCCAGTCATACTAAAAGGATGATTTCACACAGAGGCACATGTGCTGTACAAGGAGTTGAGATTCTGCAGCAAGACATTTTGAATGGCTACAACAATCTCTCTCTGTCAGGACTGCTCTTAGCTGTGCCTCCAATTTTACTTCTATGGACCATAAAATCTCCAATCTAACAGTTCAAAATTAAAATAACTCTCCATTTTTACCCTTCATTCTTTACATCAGCCTAAGAGGGTGAGAAGAGTCCCATGTAATGTATGTCATCGTTCATTTCATCTCCTAAACTCAGAAGACACATAGATCAAAAAAATTTTATTTAAAAGAAGAGATTGGAATTTAGTTACTAGGAAAGAAAGCTATAGAGAGAGAAACATATATAATTGCCAGTTCAATACTTTCAGAGAGAGACATAAGGAAACTGCATTTATAAAAGAAATGCAAGAATCAATAACAAGAAAAAATATGAGATCAGAATTACTTGAGTTTTAAAACATAATCAATGAATTTTAGAAATATTGTAGAACAATAGCACTAACTATTTAAATGCCAAAAATATAAAGCAGTTAATTAGGGGGAAAAAAAATCAAGAATACCACAGCATTCAAAAGAAACCTGTAAAGCTCTATAACTCTTAAAGAAAAGACTAAATATGTGGGATCAATCTAGCATGCAAAATACATATTTATTATAGCAATTAGAGAAGTATATAGTGAAATAAAAATATCAATGAATAAGGACAGCTTCCTGAAGCAAAGTACAAAAAAGCAAATAAACATAATGTAGAGAGTACTACAACTAAAGTAAAAAAAAAATACACAAAAAAAATGTATAACGAAAGTCAAGAATTAGAAATGTGTCAGATAATTGAGAAAAACAATGAAAAATAACAAGTAGGCATCATATATTTCCTCTATATGAGAAATACTTGAATAATGATGATCACAGCAGGTAGCAGTTATTGAGGTTTTATCATGTGCCAGCAGCTATTCTAAGTAAAATTTGTATATATACATTTTATATATAAATTTATTTTATATATGTATATTCTTTAATACTGTCAAAAATCCTATGAGGTGGGTGGCATTTAGGTTAAGAGTGAGGAAGGAGTCTGAGCCAGACCATTTAGATTTGAATTCTGACTTTACCACTTACTGGTGTGCAATCTGTGTAAGTTACCAAAATTTCTGTCTCAGTTTCCTCCTCTATATCTCTCATAAGTTTGTTATGAAGAATAATAGATATCAGGTGAAAATTGCCTTGAAATAGAAGCAACATATAGTAAGCAATATGAAAACGTGAACTTGTCATTATAATAACTATTATTATCTCATGAAGGTGAGGAGACTAAATTCCAAAACTTAGAGAAGTAAAACCACTTGCCCAAGTCTACATAGCTAGCAAATAGTGAGTACAATGAATTTACATTTTTACATTTTAGAGGAAAAAATGCAGATAATAACAAGATGCAATGTACCCTTTATAAAAATTAGTGTTTATAATAGAGAAAGGCAGAAGATGGAGATGGGGAGAAGACAGAACAACACAAAACAAACAAAAAATATTAGAATCTTCTCTTACCTAAAAGCAGCAGCATTTTGAGGTTCTAGTGGACAAACAAGAGGAATAAGATTGGAATGATTCCAAACAGAAAGCTGGGGTCAATGTTTTGTTATGTTTTGCGTTTTCTCTAATCTATATTCATCATGAGGTTCTTTAACCTCCCCCTTATACTTGCACAAACAGCACAACCTTTCTTCAGTATGACTGGCACAAATTTCTGTCACTTGAACAAGCTTGAGTTATGCCATGTGTGGTAATGTAGTCTGCACCAACTTGGTGACATTGTCCATGTGTTCTAACCAATCCGATATAACAGTGACCAAAATCAAATTTAACAATAAATCCTGACTGAATCACCAGTGATCCCTCAGTTTACATAAATATTTGGGGATAAGGATTGTTTATTGGCTCATATATTGTCCCCATAATTGCAGGCAATAATATCTGGAATGTCTTTGGCAGAAGATCTTTAATAATCACAAAAACTTTTGCTTTTGTATTAAGATGGACAACATCTATATTACACATTTTTAAAAGTTAAAATCTGATTGTCCTAATTATCTGAGCCAAGATAAGTTATTTTAATAAAGGAAACAAAATTATTTGCAATATCATTGCTATAATATCACTCAAAATATCAGAATTAGATATACAAATTTTAAAAATTCATTATACCAGTTTTTGGCAATCAAATGAGCAATGGCCATTCTTGACATTTACTAAAAGTTTTTCTCGTATGAATAGAATGTGAATTATAATATTCTGTCATATTTGGAAGATTTAAGAAGCATACTGACAAAGAAGCATTCCCAAAATTCTATAAAGTTGCTAATGTGGCTATCTAGTTTTAAAAGCATGCATTACCAATCTTTCTGAATGAATGGAGAATATTTTTATTCTAACATCATTCTTTAAGTTTGGTTCTGGGTAAGTTTTATAACTCGCTTCTCTTTTCAATGCTGTATACTTAAAGAGAGAAAGAAATATTTCTAAACACAGAAAAGAGATTTTCATTTTTTCTTAGAGGAATCTTATCAGTTGCAGCTAACTGAATGTCACTGTATGAGCTATCAACAATTACTGTGTGTTCATAATGTATACGAAAATAAGGCAACAGTGAGAATACAAAAGAAAACATTGTGGCTTTAGTGTAGGTTAATTAAACAAGATTTCAAGAATGTGGATATTTAATCTTCGGTATTTCCTCTGAGCTTTACTTCAAATTCAATTTAGCAACTCTTTTGCCAGCAACATACCATCTTGCAGCTCACAGTGACCCCTTGTTCCCTTAGTACAGGATGACTTCTGGAGTGGCATTTGTGTTTCTGTAACTTTAAATGGCAATGTGAGCTGTGAAAACTTTTACTCCTGAAGGAATGAGTAACAAGTAGCCCTTTCACTTTGCTGGTAAAGAGAGATGAAATATACTTAGTACTTGAATGTAAGGAATGGGTTTTTTTTGCCACACACCCATTTCTCAATCTGCATCCTCTGCCTTTTACTGACAGAAAAAAAAAAAGACTGAAATCTGAGTAATGCAATCAAAATTTACAGTCCCCTTCACTGACCAGGTCTAACAGTTCCTTGTGGAGTAGAATAGGTACATGTATAAATACATGTATATGTATTAATTTGAAGTATTAATTTTTCTTAGTGTAGATAGGATATTAATAGTACTTTATATTTCTGTTAATTTTTTGATACTTGAATAAAGTTTTAAAGTATAATCATTTTCAATTAAGATTAATAATGTATGACTTCTGAACCCATCCCTCTGAATATAAAGATAAAGATCATTCTCTATTTTTAAACAAAATGTATAGTTACTATAATGTGGTCTCATAAGTGCCTATGACCTACTGTAACACCTCATAGAGCCCCAAATTCTACACATGTAGAATAAAACTATTTTCTAGTCTGATCTCAGGTCTTTACTTTAGTACTTTACTATATCCTATGAAGATAGTCTCTTAGAAAGCTAACACCAAATGCTGTTAGCCTCTGTCTTAGTCTGTTTTCTGCTGCTCTAACAGAATACCATACATTGAATAATTTGTGAAGAAAAGAGATTTACTGGACTCATGTTTCTGAAGGCTGGGAAGTCCAAGATCAAGGGCTGGCATCTTGAGATGATCTTCTTGCTTCATCATAATGTGGCCGGAGACCATGCATGTGTGTGAGAGAGGTTTTACAACAAAGCCACTCCCTTGATAACTAACCCACTCCTGCAACATTAATCCATTCACGAACAAAGAACTCTCATGAACTTATCATATCTTCAAGGTTCCACCTCCTAATAATATTACAATGGCAATTAAATTTCAACATGAATTTTGGAGGGGACATTTGGACCATAGTGGCCTCTAATCATTTAGAAGAATCAGCTTGGAAAGCTTCTCACAATCCTCAAGTCCCTTGAATTATGCATGCACCTACACCCAAAGGAGATCAAACACTACATTTTCCTGTGGTCCCTGCCAACACTTCTTACACAAACACAGGCACAGGTATAGGTGCACATGCATGTGCGTACACACATACACACTAGTTTTTATGCTCACCATATGAAATTTCATACTGCTCTCTTTTAGCCAATGCCTCTTAGAAATTCATGAACTTTTACCTAAGCACTCTTATTTCTCAAATTATATAAACACCTACTCCTCTCAAAACCTAAAGTCAAAATTTCCCTCATGCTAGTGCCACTTATACTGTACTACACTCTTTAACCTCCTAATCTTCATGTTTCACTCAGCATTACATTTTAAGAACCACAAAAGCTGACCAGATATATCAATACAGGCATACCTCAGAGATATTGCAGGTTTGGTTCCAGACCACCACAATAAAGCAAATAGCATAATAAAGGGAGTCACACAAATATTTTGGTTTCCCAGTGCATATAAACATTATGTTTACACTATACTGTAGTCTATTAAGTGTGCAATAACAATCTGTCTAGAAAAATGTACATGCCTTAATTAAAAATACTTTATTGCTAAAAAATGCTAATGATCATCTGAGCCTTCAGTTGCAATCATTTTGCTGGTGGATGATCTTGCCTTAATGTTGACGGCTGCTGAATAGTCAGGGTGGTGTTTGTTGAAGTTTAGGGTGGCTGTGGCAATTCCTTAAAATAAGACAACGATGAAGTTTGTCACATAGATTAACTCTTCCTTTCGTGAAAGATTTCTCTGTAGCATGCAAGGCTGCTTGATAGCATTTTACCCACAGTAGAACTTCTTTCAAAATTGGAGTCAATCCTCTCAAACCCTGCTCCTGCTTTATCAACTAAGTTTACATAATATATTAAATCCTTTATTGTCATTTTACAATGTTCATAGCATATTTACCAAGAGTAGATTCCATCTCAATAAACCATTTTCTTTGCTTATCCCTAAGACTTTCTCAATGCAGGGTTGCCACAAACCTTCATTTTGTAAAATGCACAATATCTGTGAAGCACAATAAAGTGAAGTACAATAAAACAAGGTATGCCTGTATATTAACAATTGTAGAATATCACTTGCTTTTCTGATTTGATTGACTCAATTCTCAAAGGTGTTAAGTAAAACATGACATACCCAGAAATAGTTTCTTACCAATATGAGCAACATCAGCTATGGACTTTGAAACCTGACAAAATAATTATCGTGGAAGATGCAGATAAACCTGCTTATGGCCAGTTGTACAGAGTTAGAAAAAATTCCTAATGTGGACGTTTACTATAAGAAACTCACTTTTGTTTTTACTACCTGTTTACTATAGTCTCTATGCAATGATTTTTACTTGATTCCCAAGTGCATATAACATTTTCAAATACAAAATAGAAACATATAAGCAAATAGCATTTCCGTTCATATTTCTATTAATTCACTGTTAAATTAATATGCTAAATTTTAAAATTTGTCTGATTTACCTGTTTCATAAATCTAGGCTGCACTTTTTTTTTTGTCAACATATCAAATGAGGTTTTGAAGAAGATACAAAGAAGCAAGGATAAGTGGTGGTCACCCTTGATGATACAGTTATTTCTTCACTAAACTGTGAGGCTAGTTAAATTAAGGCATCTTTTTATCCATAATCTTCAAGACAAATCAAATTTATTACAGATTTATACAGCACTGCCATTTCTTCAGCTGCATTCTGTTTACAAGTATAGTGCTATGCTTTATATGCAGACCACCCTGCACGCTTTTCTGAGTCTTTGAGGTAGAAACAATGAATGTCATTCTTCCATGAATCAGTTCTGGCCACATCACTGTTCCAAATGAAATTGCCCATTCAGACAGTAGACAGTGAATAAGTCAGAAAGCACCAACAATAGCAGCCCCACCATTTACTGTTGTCCTGAGTCTTTATACCTTTTTGGGTCTATCCCTTGGGGAGGAGTCGATATTTCATAAGACTCTTCATGATTGCATTCAGAGAAGTAAAATGATAATGTGCTCCGTTTATATTCTCTAGATAGTCTGGAAAGTCAATATTCTTTGTATTTGTTTAACAAATACTTCTCTCACACTCATTTATCCCCAAACTAAGCTCCTTATTCATTGTTGTGTTTTTCTAGCCAGAATAATTAGGCCCCTTCATCCCACTTTAGTTATTCTAACTTTTGATTATATTGTGTTTGCCTTGTGATTGACTGATACTGCCTTGCTTATTCTCACCTTTATCTAAAATTCTAGTTAATAGCAGACAATTTACATAGTGTATTCAAACTGATATTAACAACAACCTTTTCATATAGGCAGAATATGCACAAATCTTCATTTGTCATAGTCAGCAATACAAATACTTGCACACTGTCTTTGAGGATACAGAATTCAAACTTAGGTCTTTTTTCCCATAGGTCAGAATTAATTTCATACCCAATCCTGCCTTTTAAATAATAATAATAGCTAACATTTACAAAATATTCAGGATGTGGTAAACACTGTCCCAAGAAGTTGGCATCTATAACAAAATTTAATTTTACTTCTAATCTGTAAAATATGTAATATTATAATTCCCAATTTACAGATGAGAAAATATGACACAGAAACATTAAGCAACCTGACAAAGGCCATACTTGTAATATGTGGTGAAACCAGTTTACTAATGTAAGAATTATACCTCCATAGTCCAAACTTTTAGCTACTTGCAATTCCAAATTGCCTCTCACTTAATCATACTAACATTCTCTTTTGTATGTATTACTGATAGAAGATTACATTATTTAAGAAAATAATCTGTTGAGTCTCTTCATATAGTAGTATTTTTGTATATATATACAGTACAATTTAATTTAATGTGAGGTGAGGCTTTTCTCCACTTGATTCACAGAACCCAGACTATTCAAAAGATACTGAAACATATTGTTTTATTTACTCTTGTGGTTTGGATGTGATTTGTCTCTGCTTAAACTCATGTTGAAATTTGATCCCCAATGTGGCAGAGTTGGGAGGTGGGGCTTAGTGGGAGGTGTCTGGGTCATGGGGGTGGATTCCTCATGAATAAATTAAAGCTCTCTCATGGAGATGAGTGAGTTCTCCTTGTAGGAATGGATTGGTTAAAAAGAGTTTAAAAAAATAGTCTGGTCTCTTTAGTTTCTTTTTTTTCTTTTTTCTTTTGCTCCCTTTCTAGCCATGTGATCTGTTTGCATGCACCTGTTCCCCTTCCACTTTCCATCATAAGTGGAAGCAGCATGCGACCCTCACCAGATGCAGCTGCCCAATCGTGAACTTTTCAGCCACTAAAATTGCAAGCCAAAGAAACTCCTTTTCTTTATAAATTACATAGACCCAGGCATTCTGTTATAGCAACACAAAATGAACTATGACATTCTATAATTAAAAAAAGAACAACTAATTTCCTAAGCAAGAATGTTAGTTCAAGTATTTTTGCCAGCCTAAAATCACTCCTAGTCTATACACAAACTTATAGAAATATATCCCTAGATTGACTCTAAGGGCTACTTCATTACCCACATCAAAATCTTATGAGTTACAGTCCTTTATAAATGACATTTCCACAAAGTATGACATATAACTTAATATTTCTCAATTCACCATGTAAGCCTTATGTTATGTTTTATTGTAAAGAGTTTGCCTGTTCTTATGGGAATAATACATCCATATCACAAGATCATGTAACTGCCTAGTATGTGTACCACACACTTGGAGAAAAATTTAAATAATAGAATGATTTATCCTTAATACAAATATTAACAAAAATAGTAATTCATATACATATCAAAATTTTTCATAATTATAAAATGGATTCCATATCTTTACTTGGCAAATTTAACTACCCCTCCTGACTGATCCAGTGGAAACACCATCCTTTAAAGATTTAATAAAGAAGCTTGAGGGGTGGCTGGGAAGTTGAAAATAGAGTAGCACACTACTGAAAGTAGAAAAGCAGGGCATTTATAGGAGAAGGTTGGCATATAGGAAAAACCACTGATGAAAAGTCAAGTAGAGTAATAAACCACAAAATGCATTAATTTTTCTTTGATTTGAAATACCAGTCATTTATTAGAACCCTTAAAACTACTCAGGGTCAGGGGAGACATTTCGATTCTGGGGGAGAATTTTAAATAAATATGGTATATGATCACTTTGTAATATAAAATTATGGAAATAAGAATTAGGATAATGGAATAAACTTGACCTTTTGGGACTGAAATAGGCCTAGCTTTAATTCTTATATCCATTACTAATATACTTTTTGGAAACTATTCAACCTCTAAAACCTCAGTTTGCTTATCTATAAGAAGGGTAAATATTAACCATAGGATTGAGTTTTTAAATATTTAAAGTATCCACTGCCAAGCAAGACCTGAATAGTAAGAACTCAGTCTTTCTCCACTTGTTGAAAACAGAATACCCAAGGCACATATCTACCCATCTGGTTTTAGAAATAGGCAGAAGAAAAATAAGATTCTTGACTTCTCATCTAGTGGTGTTTTCATAACATAGCTCATTATCTTTGTGGAAATTTTAATAGGTACCTTAACCACAGTCTAACTTACTTTACCAATATATGTGAAAAATAATATTCATCTTAAAATGCTCTTAAAAGGATTAAATTAGTTAGTGCAGTTTGAGCACTTAGACCACTTTGAAGGAGTTAATAACATATAATTAGCTGTTGCCGCTGCAGCTGATGATGATAAAATGATAATAATTTTAATAATATTATTGTAATGCTGTCATGAAGGGACAGTATATTTGTTGGTAAGAGTTCGCATTTTATTTTTTTCTTTTTTGTCTCAAAAGAGTCCCTTCATCAATTTAGTGGATATTTTTGAATAAATGCTGCAAAACAGAGTATGAAATTCTGAGACTATTACCATTTTTTCTTTACAATAAAATATTAATATTTACATTGCTGAAAAGTCTTGCTTTAATTTTACCATTGACCTTTAGTTAGAGCTTTCAGTAAATATATGCAATTTTGTAGTCTAAATTTAATCAATTATGACCTTAACAGTTAGTTCACTACAAAAGAAATTAAACTATTTTTGAAATTGCATTTTGGATACTCATATAGGATATCATCATTGCAAAGGAAGAAGGTAAGAAAATGGGGAGGAATTCTATTTTAATATAAGCAGGAAATGACAATTTATATCTGACCTATTATTCTGACACTGATAATATATGAATGACTGTTAATCATTTATGATATAACACATAAGCAGTGGTTTGGATTTAGAATTGCCAATATCTAATTTTAGTAATATAGACTAATAGAAAGAAACACTTCAATTAAATTCAAAACTCAACATTTTAATGTTTTTATTTTAAATTAATATTTAATTTTATTTTTAAATACATACATATAAGTAATTAACTATTTTTCACATCTCTTTTTCCTTACTAATATCCATTTCTTAAATAATATTACTGTCTTTCTATTCCATAACACCAGTATTCTAGTAAACTAGATATAAAAGGTGTCTCTTCAGTCATATAAAAGAAATGGGCTTCAGTTTCCGGTGGAGGAATTCACTGCCCCTAAAGTGTTACTTTCCCTTCTTAGATTTTCACTTCTATAGCTTTAGCAGAATCCATTGAACTAAAAGGACAATATTTCAGATCATTACAGCTTCCTTTCAAATTGAAATGTCGCCGGGCTTTCCTTCTGATCGAATCCCTACTAGTTTATGTGTCCAGTTAAAAGCTGAACACCAAGTACAGGAAATACACTGTATATTCCTTCTGTCTTCATCCTTGCAAGAAAGCTATAATTTGCACAACACATTATACCATAAATCCTAACATCTAATCTCATTGAATAGCTGAATGTATCAAATGAAAATTGATTGAAACTATTTTCCAAGGGAATTCAATCTCAATATTGAGGAGCATTTCTGGTAAGCCAGACAATTGCTATATATTTAGTCTCTCAAGTTCATGGAACATAAAAAATTTTTTGACGTATGGCTTTTATCCTTTGGATTATTTTTCCTGCTAAAGTATTATGCATTAGCTTATAAAACATATATAAATTATCACAAATGCAAAGTATTGCATTTAAAGTATAAGCATTCATTAACATTCACTAAGATGTTTGATATTTAATGTTGGAATAGTTTTTCCTCAATGTTCTTAAGAAATCAAGTGATTCCTTTTGAAACCCAATATCAGGATTTTCCATTTCATAAATGAAATGGTTTCAATTTACTGTTTGCTTTTTAATGTGAGGAATATGACATTTTAGAAAGTAAATAGGTCTTTAGAAATAAGTATGGAAAAAAGAATATTATCATGATAAGTAATACATAATAAATGGAAATATTTTGAACATATTCTTAATTTATCTTAAACAGACATAAAAAACATCCAAATCTTAATGTCAGAAAAAAGCTCCAGACACTACAAAATACATTCCTTGACAATATGCTGAAATAGAGATTAGGAACATTTTAAAACTAGACTTCCTGTATTCTTTCAATTACTGATTTGACTCTCTGCTCATAATTTTCTTTCCTTCTTTCTTACTTTTCCTTCTTTTCTTACCTCTTTTCCTTTCTTTCTTCCTTCCTTCTTTCCTTCCTTCATTTCTTGTTTTCTTTCCCAAGTACCATGAATTCTATCTCATTAGGACAAATTTTATCTATTTTTTCACTAAAACCCTCTCCACAAAAAATGAAACTAGCATTTACAAAGTGCTCAAGATGTGGCAAAAATTGTTTCAAGAATGTTAAACAATAAATCTTTTAACAGTGAACATAGAAGAATATCTCTACAACAAAAGAGAAGCTAAAAGAGAGATAATATCAAATGTTAATGAGAATGTGCAGCCAGTGGAATTCTCATTTATTGCTGGTAAGAATTAAAATTAATGAAAACCATTGTGAGTACCTTTTTGCTGCATCTAATGCAGCAAAATACCAGCTATTAGCCCAGTAATTCCGCTACTAAGTATATTTTAATAAGAAATGAAAACATATGTTTCCTAAAAGTAATGCATGAGTATATCTATACCAATAATATTCATAATAGCCAAAAAGTAAAAATGAATCAATATTCTTCGTCAATAGAAAGGGTGAATAAATTATGATGTATTCACACAATTTGTTAATATAAGAAAGAATAAACTACCACTACAAGCAAAAATATGGGAGAATCTGACAAATACATCACTAAGCAAAAGAAGCCAGGTATAAAAAAGCATGTACTGCATGATAACCATTTTTATAAAGTTTAAATGCAGCTAAAACAAATATATGATATTATAAATCACATGGAAGAAGTGATGACTGGAAGTGGACACAAGGAACAATTCTGGGATGCTGTTAATTCTCTGAAGTTTACTTTCCTCTTTACTTTTCTTCCAGTTTTCTAAATAGTGTGAATAACCAAAATAAGATTAGATAAATGTATAATATTAGTTATGTCTTATATTGGAGTTCATGAAAGCCATAATGAAAGCTCAACCAATTTTGCAAAGACTCTATTTGGTAGGATTTGAGTAAACAATTTAAATCACAAATATGACAATTTCATAAGACATATTATGAAATTATATAAAATAATATTTGGGAGAATTTTATTTATAAATGTATTTTTATTGATATATAATATCTGTACATATTTTAGGGGTGCATGTTTTATTTTGATATATGCATTCAATGCGAAATGATCAAACCAGGGCAATTGGGATATCCATCACCTCAAACATTCATTCTTCCTTTATGTTGGGAACATTCTAATTCCTCTTCTCCAGCAATTTTAAACTATATGACAAATTATTAACTATAGTCATCTGACTGCACTATTGAACACCAGATTTTATTTCTTCTATAGAACTTTATTTTTGTACCAATTAACCAATCTCTCTCTTTCCCTTCTCCTCCCTACCCTTCCCAGCCTCCGGTAATCACCACTCAACTATCTATCTCCACAAGATCCATTTTTTCATCTCCAACATGAGTGAGAACATGTGCTATTTGTCTTTCTGTGCCTGGTTTTTTTCACTTAACTGGAGATAATGATCTCCAGTTCCATCTATATTGCTGCAAATGAAATGATTTTGTTCTTTTTTTGTGGCTGAATAATATTCTATTTTATATATGTACCACATTTTCTTTATCCATTCATCTGTTACAGACACCTAGATTGATTCCATATCTTGGCTATTGTGAACACTGCTGCAATAAATATGGGAGTGCAGATATCTCCTTGATATAATAATTTCCTTTCTTTTGGACATATACCCAGCAATGGGATTGCTGGATCATATATTAACTCTATTTTTAGGTTTTTGAGAAACTTCCACACTGTTTGAGGGCATTTTATGTTGTAAATATTATAGTAGAGATTATAAGGATTTATTGGGAGCTGCTATTGTACCTTAGAGTGATATGAACAGAGTCTGTAGGACTAAACATGAGGTTTATGTGTCTAGATTGCCACACCTAATGTACCTGGTGGATTTTGCTCCATGGAAGGTGACTCTAGTCCTTGGATATGGGAGAATTTCCTCTCCTGCTCGGCTGACATGGATTATTTGGCTCGAACAACGGCAGTTGTGTCAGTCTGCTGTTGTGTGTTTCCTGGGTCTTTGACTTTAAGGGTACAGAGCCCACTTGACAGTACTAGCGGATTCATAGGAAAACTGGATTTCCTAAAATTTTAATTGAGTCACCTTCTGACTATAGAGCTAAGACTGCTGTAGTCTTGGCATGACTTTACTACATTTCCCACACTATTCTTCGTGGCACCTAGACTGGGCCAATTGTTCTTCAGCAACCTGTTAAAGGAAATGACTTTTAAGAATGAGTTCAAGAATCCCATCATAAGATGAGCTATTAAAAGTGATCTTATTAGATTATATTTAGGTATGATTTACTATCAATAATCAATTTACCTATTGATATTTAAAATTCTGTTATACTTTCATGTTTTAAAATATCACCTTTCTATCTATTTATTCTGTTTGATAGCAAGAAAAATGTTAGGTTTTTAAAATAAGATTTCTTAAAGTTTTCAGGACATAACTTTGGTCTGTTTTAAAAAGTAAAGCAAATTAGAATAATATGTTTAAACTATTTCCAGAGATTCTTTTCCTAACCATTTCTGTCATGTTTAACCTAACAGTGAAAAGTCAGCACAGTTTTCTGACCTTTCAAATATTAATTGGAAATTCATTTTAAACTTTCTCCATAAAGTTTTTTAAACTTTAGTTTTTACTAACATCAAGGAAGTTATGAATATGACCTGTTATGACATTAAACAAAGGTATTCTAGGACACATGACACATTCCGTAATTTCAAAACAACATGAAATATATACCAAATGAAATAGCAAATACACTGATTGAAAATGTGTTAACACAAAATTTAAAGTCTATATATGATTTTTGTTATTCAGAAAGGGAAATATGGACTTATTTTCTTGGAAAAATAAGTCTTAGAAAATAAGCCTTAGAAAAATTTCCGAGAAAATAAGTCTTATCTAATATATTTGTGAATAATCATCAATATTAAATTCCTAAGTGGACTTTAGTCTCATACAATTAGGTGTAGTACAAGGAAACAGCAACTTGGAGAGGCATTAATAGACTGCGCGATGGTTGATAATACAGTCTCTGGAGTTACAGTGCCAAAGATAGAATACTAGTTCCACCATCACATTGAGTGCCTGAGTCTTTAGAGGAACAATTATTTCATGAAGATTTTGTGAGGATTAAAGAAATTAAAATACATAAAGTGATAACAGTGTCCAGGGTATAGAAGTGGTTAGTCTGCAAAATTGTTATAAGAAACACTCTCCTCCCCTCCTTAAACACTTCCACCTATTATGACCCTTGAAAGATAATGGCTTAGTTCAAATTGATATTATATATGAAAAACTAATGAGGCTCCTTGTCTGTCTCTTGAAGCAAATTAAATGTGAAGTAATATTTCATTTTAAATAGATCTTCATTATGTATTTCAGAGAAAAGATTCTGCTTTAATATCTCCAAGAAATTTGACCATTGACTCAATAGCTATTTTGTGATTTAGGCTACTTAGCAATGTTAATTTAATTTTTATAACTCTAGAAAATTATGAGACTGTTAAAGCTTTATAAAATATTGCATTATGAACTTCCATTTTAGCTGTTGAGGATTTCTTAAGTTTTCCTAGAACTATTTTCTATTAAACTATAGAAATGCCTGTGTAAGCCTTAGATACATATGTGCATGAATAATGGAAATATAGCATGAATGTCAATTATTAACATAGGATTTTTACTATGTTCACTATTTGCTAAACATGTTTAATCATGTTTTGCAATTTTGTTAAAGTCACCATCATTATTATGTATACTTAATCTTATCATAAATATTTCCAGCTGCAATATTCAAGCACTCATGGAATCTGATATTCATTAGTAATAATCAGTATTCATCCTTCACTTACCCCAGAGATTTTCTATTTGTGAACCTATCCAAGTGTCATTTAATGAAGGAAATTTTAAGGGGGCATGGATTAAAATCTCATGAGTACATTTCCTTTTATTAAGAAGTATGTAATCAAAGTTAAAAGAGATTCTCCCTCTGTTCAAGTAAACAGCATGGGTAGCTACTAAGCTTTGGTGTCCATACTGCAACATTTAGCAAATCCTCAACTTTATAAAGACTAGTCTCTGCCAAGAATTTTGCCTTAGATAAAATCTCTAGTTTAGTGGTTGAGGATTCATTTCTTAACTGTGAGAAGTACCTTTGAGTTTGTTATCCCTTTATGATTTAGGGAATATGTTTAATTTCTCTGGCCTAGAATTTATTATTATTTATTTTCATAGAAGTTCATTCCAGAACTGGGGAAACAACCACAGGATTAGTTTGGGAATCCACTGAACCCACTGTGAGAAAAACCTGAGCTAAAATTCCATTGACCAGTTGGTCTCTATAAGCCTCTGCTCTCACTGGTAGACCACAGTGGCTTTTGGGGCCTCCTGGAATTAGTCTTACTTCATAGACTGTGTATAATAACTCCTAAAAATGTGATTATTTTTCTTTTCCAAATGCAGTCACCCTGGTAAATACTGATAGTTCTCTTCAAGGAAGGCTAGGAAAAGATTAACAGTAAAAAAGTTCTGCCAATATACTTCTTCAAGAGGCCTGGCTTCCTCTTCCTTCAAGAGGTTCTGGCTTTCTAAAATGGCTCAAGTCTTGGAATTAATTGAGGGACGTCATACTCAATTTTTAAGTTAGACTTCTATTCACTTGACCTAGAAATCTTGTTCTCATATACAAATTAAGTAATAATTTAGTAAAATGCACTAAATTCTAGGGACACCATGATTGACTAGACAATGCATAGGTCTTTGCATATCAGACTATTCTGATTACTATTTTGACTTCTCTGACTGTTACAGTGGATGTACCCTTCTTGTCTTTGGTAGTTAACTGCCACCATTTGACACTTGCTACATCAGCATTCAATATTCTGATTACATTAAAGGATCTCAGTTTGGAGGCAGAAGTCCTCACTATAATTTATGACCTACAGAGAAGAGTGACCACAGAGCTCTTCAAGAATGTTAGGACTCCCCTCACAAATTTATTTCTCACAGATGTTATGAAAGCTATGCCTTTTGGATTGTCCCAGGGTAGGTATGTTTCACTTAATAAATCCCCTCTAACATTCCAATCTCCCTAAACCTTTAGATAATGTTTTCTAGAGTAAACCAAGGTAGATCTGATATTCCAATTTCATTTAGTGTAAGCCTTATTTTTCATTTAGTTTTGGGCCTTATTTTAGCTAACCAACCAAATTGTTAGAACCCATTCTAGAGGCTAAAATTTTGAATCCACAATCTCACTTTAGTTGGCCCTTATGAATATAATCTGTTAGATCTAACTTTATGTTTCTTCCATTATACCCCTTCTTATACATATTCTTCAGGTTTCTGTCTGTATAAATTGGAAAATTCCTGCAGTTCTTTTGTTGTGTACCACACTTCCTTGTGAGTCATACTGTGTATCTCATCCTCTGAGGCACGCTCAGATCTGAGTCCTGTTACAGATCTAGAAGCAAAGATGGGTGGTGAAAACAGGTCCTGAGGAGAAGCAGCAGTGCCTTTCAAGGAAACTACATCATGGAGGACATTATAGTTTCTGCAGGAAATGTCAGATGATTAACAGGTTAACCTCCTCAGACAGAAGTAGAAAAGCTGCTTAGACTGGCAAAGAAACTTTACAGAATTTGGGGTTCTCAGTGTCCCCAGATGCCTTTAGATCTTCCCACATGTTCCCATTCTAACTTTTAGGATTCCATTCCTTTCTAATCAATATGCTCATTTTATCAGAAGTCACCTTGTATGTTGGGAAATCAATTTGTGTTATAATCCTGCCACTTGCAGGATGAGCCTCTAGGTTTAGTTTTCGGAAATCTCAGCCCTGTGGCTATAGGAGCTAAGGGTTTCTTTTAGGGCATACATAGAAAGTCTCTGGTAATTTATGTGGAGCTTGACCCTGAGCTCATCCAATTAACCCTCAACTTTCTCCAGTGCAGTTATGAGCATTCAGTCACTCTCATGATACACCTTAGTTTGACTAAAATGTTCTAAGGTACAAAAGCACGTCACTCAAATTTTCTAAGGTACAACAAGTTTCTTCCTCAGGGAAACTTTACTTCTATTTTTAAGACTTTTTACCTTATTGAATCAGGTCCACCCAAATTATGTAGTATAATCTATTTTACTTGCAGTCAACTGGTTGTAGATGTTAATCACATCTACAGAATAACTCCAAAGCAACACTAGATTAGTGTTGATCGCATAATGGAGGCTATAGCATAGCCAGGTTGACACATAAAATTATCACACCTGCCTCGTTACCTGCAAATTCTTTGTGCTTTTCTTCACTGGCTTTTCCTCTTCTCCTCAATCCCTATTGATATTTTCAATGAACCAGTTTTTGGTTTCTTTGATTTTCTCTTTTATTTTCATATTTTCAATTCTGCAGTTTTCTGTTCTAATGTTTTATTTCATTTCTTCTGCTTGCTTTAGATATAACTTATCATTCCTTATCTAGCTTCCTAAGATAGGAGCTTAGAGCATTGGTATTAGATCTTTCTTCTTTTTCAATATATGCATTTAATGCTATAAATTTTTCTCTAAGCATTGTTTGTGCTGCAACCCATGCATTTGATAAATTGTTTAATGACTTTCATTAGTTCCAAATATTTTTCAACAATTTTCGCTTAAGTCTTGTATGACACAAGGATCATTTAAAATATGTTGTCTAATACTCAAATATTTGAATATTTTCTAACTGTCCTTCCATTATTGATTGGTAATTTAATTCCAATTGGTTCTGAGAATAGTTCTTGCATGACTTTTATTGTTTTAAATTTATTAACATATGCTTAATGGTTCAGAATGTGGTCTGTCTTGGTGAATGTTCCATGTAAGCTTGAGAACAATGTGTAGTCTGCTGTTGTTGAATGGAATTGCCTATAAATATCAATGGTATCAAGTTGATTGATAGTTCTGTTCAGGTCATTTTTATCCTTACTGATTTTCTGCCTGCTTGGTCTGTCAACTACCGGCAGCTCTTAAAGTTTGCAACTATAATAGTAGATTTGTCGATTTCTCCCGTCAATTCTATCACTTTATTTTCCTCTGGTGTTTAGGTTCTGTATTGTTAGGTACAACACATTTATGATTGTTGTATCTTCTTAGACAATTTACCTCTTTATCTTGGTATAATGCCTCTTCTTATCCCTAGTAATCTTCCTTGTTCTGAAGTTAGCTTTGTCTGAAATCAATATAGTTAATCTAGCTTCTTTTCATTGATGTTAGCGTAATACATCTTTTCCCATCCCTTTACTTATAACCTCAGCATGTTTTAGTGTGTTTCTTATAGACAATACATAGTTGAATTTTTCTTTCTTTTTTAATCAACTCTAGCAATTTTTGTCTTTAATTGGCGTGTTTTGACCTTTCATTTAAAGTAGTTATTAATGTAGTTAGATAAATGTCTAGCATTGTTGTAACTAGCAGCTCTTTCAGCTGAAATCTACTGTTATAATATTGAAGGTGACTTGATGTGGTGGTACATAGTATGTGTGTGTATGTGAGGATCTTCTATACTCCTCCAATTATAATCCTCCAATCCTCCAATCTTGTCCAGATTTTAGTAGTCCTGTGGCTGGGGGTTGTGGATGTAACAAGTGTTTCTGACCCTCCCCCTCTCATATAGGTTTTATTTCCTCCTGTCTCACACTCTCTTTCCTGGCTGCATCTTTGCCAGTCCATTTCCTTACATCCTTGTCCACTCTTGATTAAGTTTTTCTTCCCTCTTACGTTAAACAGGAAGGCTGGAGGGGGTATGTGTGGGAAGGAATTCCTGTATTCCTACTGGTACAAGTTGTCAGAATTGTGCTTTAGCAAAATCCTTTCTCCTGGAGAGTAGGCTTTTGTTGTAGAAAAATTTAGGGGAACGTTTCCCCATGGTTTTTCTTCCCTTCCCAGAGCCAAAGCGATGAGGGGATCTTTCATGGATCTTCACCATGAGTAGCTGGTATAAAATATGGGGTGGCCTCTGGGAGTTTCTTACTAATAGTTTAATCCACACTCAGTCTCCAACAATTTATCCCTGTAAGCAGTTGCTATATCTCTCTGGATACACTTTTTTCCCTATATTTTTGGAGCAGGGGTTTTCCCTCAGACCTCAATTCTTTCATGGGCCCAAGAAAAGTTGATGTTTTTCAGTTTGCCCAGACTTTTCTTTTCGTTAGGAGAGGGGTAATAACTTCTAAGGCTTTCACATATTAGAACTGATACTGGAAGTACTTCTTCAATCTGTAAACTTTAGTTTAGCATCGGGTTTATTCTCTGCCCTTCTTAGCATCTTTACCTGTACACACTTCCTGGGTGATGCCATCTATACCATTATTATAATTGCTATCTGAATTCTAGAAATTCTCAAATTTGTAACCTCATTATGATATATCTCAAGAGATGTAGATTCATAGATAGAACTGCCAAATTAACTTCTATAACAACATGTTACATGGCTGGCTCACATTCAATGTGTGCACAACTCAGGATTTGAGTTACCACCTGCCAAATCTATCTCCCCATAGTCTTCCCATTTCACCAAATGGTGCAACAACCCACCTCTAAACTATCCTCTATTTCTTCTTTCTTTCGTTACCTCTGCCCCATACTATTGGTCACAGTTTGGGTATTCTGGAACAGACTATGAGACAGGATTAGCATCCAGGATGCTTATCAGGGAATGCCCTTGGGATCAACATCTGTGTCGGGTTTGGGATAGTGGGAATGAACAAAGAGAGAACTTCAGCCCATAATGTAGGCCTGGCAGACTCAGCCAAACCCATGGGGAGCTTTGGAACTGAAATTGAACATCAGAGTTTTTGGGTGCTTGGCTAAAATAGCCAAGTTTTGTACCCATGAATCAATCAGTTATCTAAGGTGGGCCACATCTGGAAGAGTGTAACTTTGGAGGAAGTAGGTCTTTGCAGCTGAAGCAACCTATAAAGAAGTTAAAGCTGAAGGCTTTCTCCTGACAGCATTCTCAGCAGCTGGTACACATCTTTCTTTAAGGTGGGTAGAGAAATCTGTATGACATATCTCCATGTCCAAAAACATTCATTGTTTTATTTTCAAGGCCGTTAAATCTGTCTGGCATAGAATAGATATCCATTAAGCTATTGTGAAAATTAAAAAATGAATTTGTCTCAGCTACATCCATATTTGTGCTCCCATGCTGATCCAGGCCACTGTCACCCTTCACGTAATTATACCATTCTAACTTATGTTCATTCATTTTTGCATATACTGTTATCCATTTCCACACTGCAACCAGAGAATAGCTTTAAAATATAAATCCAGTCATTTCACTCCTGTATGTTAATTCCCCAGAAATTTCTCTTTGCACCTGGATTAAAAAAATGTAAACTACAATGTCTACTTACTTTCCAAAATTTCCTCTGTCCACTTAGTCCGTATGCCCCTGCCATCCTTCGCACACTATTCAAACAGGGTAGGTTCTTTCCATCCTCAGTACATCCACCATTGAGCTTTTGGCTTCTCAAAATAGTCTCTCTTTTGGGTTTACATGCTACCTCCATCCAATCCTTCATTTCTTACCTGAAATATTACTTTCTCTGAGCGCCCATCTCAAAACATCGTATCTAATGCAATTCAATCTCTCCAGCCCCTCCCAACTAGTAAATGTCACATGAATCCACGTGTTTTCTTCATAAAACTTTCCACAATTTGCATTTGTGTTGTTTCTGTCTTTGTTTACCTGTTTATTGCTCCGTTTTCTCTGTTAGAATTTAAAGTCCAAGAACAAGTTACTGAGTTAATAAATATTTGAAAGAATAAATTCATTTAAGATCAGAATGAGAAATAACTTTACTTGAACTCTTGACTTCATAGGTAAAGAAAGTGAGACTTAAAGTATCTCATTGATTTTTATCAAGGTCGAATAACAAATTTGTTGCACAGCCAAATCTACAAAGAAGCTCTCCTAGTACTGAACTCTTCCACCTCTGCATTCCTCCAATATTTTTCTACCCTCACATAATTGTAACTCTGACAAACTGTACTCAAGAATTACTTTTTTTATATAATAGCTTTACACTAAATACCTCCTTCTCATCTCTGTATGTCATCCTGACATTTTCTATAATGTTAGTCTTTGTACATATACTTGAGAAATAATGTAGATTCTCTTGTATAACTGCACAGTACCTTGCTGAACTTTTTAAAAAGTATTTTTCTATATTATTAAACTAAAATCTCATATGATTTTCACATAGTTATTGTTGACTGCCCTATACCATTGACACAAAGGTTACCTTTTGTTTTTCTTGACCTTTGTTTTCCTCAAAATTGTCATTAACTTGTCTCTATGTCTAATAACAGTTTGTAAAGGAAGTGCTCATCTAATATCTAAGATAAAATATAGCTAACTTTCTTCACTATACAAACTGAGGTTATTTGTACCCACAGTCCAGGAGGTGACTTCAATACACACTGTTATATTAGATTTTGTAATCATACATGACAAGAGAAGTCATGACTATGAAACCACATGACATCAATTGAAAGAAACACGTTTGTATTCCACTGAAGTTCTTTCCATTTTCTAAAATAAATTTTTCAGATGAGTTAAGTGTGAAGCTTTTACTGCTCTTTGACATCTTGCAAAAAGGTCAGTCAAGCATATCTTGAACTTGCTGTCCTCTGAATCACAAACTCACCACACATTTGCACTTTTGGTTTCCTTGCTTCTTCTGCGGTCTTGGTTTGCTGGATTCCTAATAAGCAAGAAAGGCACTGTGCTAAGGTCTTTTCTACATAACATATCTTTAAGTATAAATAACAGTAGAATAAGCATTATTGTTATAACCTATAAATCACAAAGCTGAATCTCAGAGTAGCTGCGTAACTCCCCCAAAGTCACAGAGCTATTACGGAGCCTAATCAGATTTAGAATACAGGCCAATTTAATCCAAGTTTCATTTCCATAAATATAATGCTAAACTGCAATTAGGCCAAAGAAAGAATGAAAACATTTTAGTGCTCTTTTGCAACAATATTTTTATGTTACATAATATGTATGGTGGAAAGGAGTTGAATATATTTTTATTACGTTTTGAATGACTACATTAGCCCTGAGGTATTCTCTTTACATGTACTCTATAAACTCTAGTAAACTGAATAATTACCAGCCCACATATATTAATAGTACCCGGAATAAAATGCTATAAATTACCTGCTTAAAGATGAAGTTTTACTTTTTCAAAGAGAGAGGGTGTTTTAGTTCTTTCACCATTTGAATACCCTTTGTATATTTAGAATAGTTTCTATCTTGTGTCTCACATCAAAAGAGACTGTGCATTTGCTTTCATAGAACACCACGAAAATAAGGCACAGGCATGTGGCCTTTATCCACCCAATTAGAAGCCCACACTAAAGATTTCAGTTTGAAAGGGAGTAGTATGAAGAAGGAGGTATGATCTACATGCCATCCATGCTGGGTAGAGAGGAGGTCAGACAGGCACCAAATTGAAAAGTCAGAGGAGTCAGAGATGGTATTATTTGGCACAGCTTCTGGCTATGCATTCTACAAACATCATTCCCTGGATTTCTAATGCTTCTCCACTTTACCTTATATCCTTTACACATTTATTTTCTGCTTAAGTAGGCTAGAGTAATTTCTGGTTCCTTTAAAATGAGCTCTTACAATTATACTTGGGAAAAGGTTTTTACAGTCACGTTTTAATGCACTCTCTAAAGAATATGACTACAAATGAAGGGAGTTATTATCATAAGGGAAAATATCATTTTCTTCAGTAGGTCTTCATTAAATTTATAAACTTCCTATATTGTTATTCTGTAAATAAAATATCTTTAAATTTATACCAATTTAACTACTCAAATGTTAATTCTGTCAGTAATTTAATTATGTGAAATGTGGGAATTAGCAATATGTAAAGGTGAAAATTAAGCATTTTCAGTATGTTAAAATGGAAAAAGTTTCAAACACATTATGAGGCATAGTCAGTAAAATGTTTTATTATAAATATGTGAAATCGATATCTTTCTCAATGGTTTGAAAAAAGTTATTTTTTATAAAAGTCTTTAACTTTTCATAATCAACAGAAAATACAGATTACCCTTTGTTTTATGTTCAGAGTCTTCTTTCCCACTTTTCATTCAAATAATTAAGAATGAACCAAATTTAACTAATTAACCTCTCCCATCAACGTGCATATTTCATCTTTGTTTTTCTCTATAAAAATAATTGATAGTATCTTAATTTTCTGTACACACCTTTAGTATACATGAACTTAATGAAATACCTAGAGTCGGAAATTTGATCTGAACTCTTTGGAATCTAATATTGTTCTTTAAATCTCTTTAAATTAGAACTAATTTGCAGAACTTTTATTTTTCACTTTTGGTTTCAGTGACACATCATCAAATTACTCTGCTGCTTCTTTCATCTTAACAGATATAGACATAATACAGCTAATTAAAGTATTATTTTCACCAGTATCTTTTCCCCAAATGTTAGCCTAAATTCTAAGTTAAACATTAAATATTATTTAAAAACAAATTAAATAAATATTGTTGGAGAAGTTAACACTACAAATTTTGTTCTCTATGTCAATACCTTATTGGTATGTGTATGTATGCGTGTGTATGCATGTGTGGCTGGGTAGATAGGTGTCTCTGAAATTAGTAAAACCAAATCATATTGGGGAAGAATATGTTTAGGTGCTCTATTATATTATATGGTGACTATAGCAAATAATAATTTATTGTATACTTCAAGATAACTAGAAGAGATTTTAAATGTTGTCACCACAAAGAAATAATACATGTTTAAAGTGATAGACATGGTAATTACCCCAATTTGATCACTATCCTATGTATGCACGTATTGAAACATCACGTTGTACGTCATAAATACGTACAATTATGTGCCACTATAAATAATAATATATAAAAATTTAAAAATCAATTTGAAATAATAATTGCATAATTATATTTTGAAAATTAAACCAAACCAAAAAAATACTTTTCTCATTCAAATTTATAATAATATATTATGAGCAAACATCATTATGCTATATTTAAGATAATGATAAGATAGTATACTTTAGAAACAAATATAGAGCTATATAAAATTTGATTATATGAATATAATAATTACTCTTTAAATTTAACTATTTAAGTAAAACTTTAATAGAATTATTTGCAGAATTGTGTCTAAAAGCAAATATTTTACAAATCTTCTAAAATTCTGGATCACTGGTGATATCAATTTTATAACTGGAAAAACAAACAGCTTTAGTATGAAGTGCTGTTTTCACGGAGAAGAAGGAAATAAGAGAAATTTTTTTTGGCATAGCTATGTAATAGATACTCTATTAGGAAAGCTTGATAGTTGAGTTTTTTTGTTTTGTTTTGATTTTTGGAAATACCCATCTCTATTTGAGTTCTCTTTTTCGCCATATTCTTCTTGTTCTTCTTCCTCCTTTTACATGTATAATTTAATGTCATTTTGTATAAAACCTCAGACATAAATCTTTCCCTAATCTCCCCAATCAAAAATGGATCCATTCCTCTCCTCTATACTACATTTACTCATGAAACTTGTCACAGTCTCACTTGTACTATCTTATTTTCACGTGTGTTTATCCAAGAGAATTGCATGTTCTTCTGTAGAGACCAGCGATGCTTGCATTTCATAATTAGACAAGCAGCATACCAGTTAATTCAGCATATGAGTGGCTGAGACCTGTGGGTGTCTGTGAAGTCACACAAAGAACAGGATTTAACAAATCTAGTCTTTAGAACATACATTATTTCAATATCATTGCAGTGTTAATTTCATATTTACACTTTCCAAAAGACATGTTCACCAGCCATTATTATAAAATTAAACTCTAAAAAGCTTAAAAGAAATACTTATCCAACTCTAGGATGATGAAGATCTTCTTAACTATGACAATCCAGAAGCTAGAGGAGGAAATATTTCAAATATATACTAAAAATAACATATATAACTATATTGCATCTGTGTATATATAGTTTTCTAAAGGGGAAGATAATATAAAAATCAATAAGCAAGGCCAAGGCAGGAGGATTGCTTGAGGCCAGGAATTTGAGACCAGACTGAGCAACATAGGGCTCCCATCCCTACAAAAAATGTACAAAAATTAGCCGGGTTTGGTGCATCATGCCCGTAGTCCCAGCTACCTGGGAGGCTGAGGTGGGAGGATCATTTGAGCCCAGGAGTTCGAGGCGACAGTGAGTTCTGTTCATACCACTGCACTCCAGCCTGGGTGACAGAGTGAGACTCTGTCTCTTAAGAAAAAAAAACCAATAAGTAAATAATTTGTAATGTTAAAATATTGCAATGCTAGTGACAGACGAATGACTGCAATCTAAACTATACCATAATCTTTTAAATATTGACCAAAAAGAAAAACTGCCAAAAGAAAAATACGATAACCAATGGAAAATTCGTTGAATATCAAATTCAAATTTCTAACTAACGTGAAAATTATTCAAAGTCGCAAATAGTCACAGAAACAAAATGAGTGAGATATCAGTCACATTCATATTACCAAAAAATATTTGGTAATATTTTTGTGAAGTTAACAATGATGAAATCTCTGTGTGTGTGTGTGTGTGTGTGTGTGTGTGTGTGTGTAGCTTGGAAACATAAGACCATCTGTGGTTCTATGTAGGAAGCGTTTATGATATAGGCAGTAAGGGGCTTGCAAAATCGGAGAAACTGCCACTAACCTTATGAGGCTGAATTGTGAAGTTGGTGGTCCGCAAAAGTTCAGGAAAAAGCAGCTATGCAGTTTATGCCTTTCCACAGGTCCTTCAACACCTGTAGCCAAAGAGTAATGGCCTCTGCTTTTCTTTCATCTTCCAAATATCAGGCCAAGGTTTCCCGTTGGTAGTTTCTCATCCAGAAAGCACCATGACAAATGTAGATCTCAGCTTCTCAACTGGAATTAGCAGTCGTATGTGCATAGAGACAGCATGGACTGATAAAACCATACCTATAGGGCTTGGGGTGGGTGGAATGGTGGGTAAGGGATGAGTTAAGAAAAGAGGAAAAGAAGACAGTTTAATATAAGAAGGAAAATATTTGCTCTAAAATATCCAGTACATAGTTACATAGTTTAATCCTAATTATCTAAAATCATTTATATACGCATGTATGTAGACAAAAACAAGCACACATAATGTATACAGACTATGTATTTAGACATCCATGTGTTTACCTCATTTTTTTTTTTTTTTGAGACAGAGTCTCACTCTGTCGCCCTGGGTAGAGTGCAGTGGCATCATCGTAGCTCACTGCAGCTTTAATAAATTTCTTTTTTAATCAATAGAGAGACGAACTTTCAAGTATATCCAGTATATACTGTCTAGTGAAGCAAATGAATTTCAGACTAGTGTCTTGATTAAGATTCTACTTTGCAAAGAAAAAAAACTACCATATTTTGAAAAATAAAATGTGTGTATATGTTGTGTGTTGTGTCTGTATATACACATAGATAATGGATGAGAGAAATAAAGATGTATTAAGGCACAAATCTTGTAAAAATACCAGTAATAAAAATTATGATTTCAGGGTACTATTTTACTTCAGCATGTCCCACCTCAAAATAAGAAAATATTGTATATCTATCCCTTAGATTTTCAGGTACGTGTTCTAATCATCTGTAATATAAAACAGTCACTATTATTATTATATATCAATATAAACTATAAATCTTATAATTTACAAACATATACAACATAATACAAAGACTCTGACCATATCACTTGTTTTCCTTAATTAAGTTCCTATTAAGTGCCAGGCTCTATACCTTTGGAAAACATAAAATTATTCGTATTGAGGCAAATTCTATACACAGATCCATCAAAAATTTTATGCAAAATGAAACTCTGACAGTTGAGAATGAAGAGAAAGAGATGAATTTTGCCAACAGCTATGCTTGATTTATTTTATTTGAAAATTGATGTTAGAATACCCAGTTAAACAGAAACTTAAGCAGCAGAGTCAGGTTTCTTTAAGTGCTAGTACTGCGGCCCCAAAGGAAATATCAATGAGCCCAACAATGAAATTCTGTTTCAGACAAAGTGATGTAATAGGAGCTTCCTCAACTAAGCTAGTTCTGGTATCACAATCATGAATATGTTTTTATCTACCCGGAAGTCACAAAAGAACTTTATTGAATAAATATAGATATTGCATTGAATATAGTTGTGGTTCAGTAATGATGACCTATTTTTATATACCTTTTTCATGTATTCATATATATTCAAGCACATACGTTTAAAAGATATATACATGATGACAAATAGGTTATTATTAAAAAATTTATATTGTTAACAACAATAATCAATGTCACTTTAGGTCAACCACTGCACATAACTGGTGGTATGTATGTACATATGTATGCACACATGTGTTCATATATGACATAAATCCATTTATTTTATAAATATATAAAAATAATACTTTATTATATAAAAAATGTATTTTTAATATATATTTTAATATTTTTTAATATATAAAAATACTTTTCCACTATTGGTATTTTACAAAAGTTAGTGCTGTATATAAAGTTGGAATAGAGATATTTCCTAATTTCAGTTTGTATCTGAATTACAAAGTAAAGTATCAGAAACCTGAACTATGATATATTTATAATTTTTCTTGTACACGTCACACTCTACCGCAAAGTTTTGGCTCAAATAAAACAGTAATAATGAAATAGTTATTGTATTTTACAAGAAATGAGTACAATTATAAATTTAAGAAATATAATACTGAGAACAAAAAACTAAAGAACTTAAGAATATTCAACTCTGTTACATATCTGCAGGGAGAGAAAAGAAACACAACAAGCTACGACCACAACCCAAAAACCAAGTGAGAGCAGCACTATTGTATTATCATTGTTGATAAATGCTATTAAGGTGCAAATATTTTATATATGAAATGAAGATTAAGTAGATTAAGTTAAAATATCTTGATAAGATACTTCAAACATGGGAGTTAAAATAGTGCTTATCTCAATATTTTTATGGTGATTTGAGTTCAGATAGAGTTCAAAAGAAAGTGATTTATGATTATGAAGGTTATTTGCCTCAGAAAGATTTTAAATACATTTTCTATCTCAGGGAACTGCTGTTTATTAGATTAATGGTGAGTTTTGTGACACTGAGTAAGCAAGCAAGGTGGACGTTTACTTTTCTGGTTGACATTTTTAAAAATGATAGTCTCTTGTGAAAATATTAAAACCAAGATATAAACCATCCATATTCTTTTGTGTGGTTTTTCGTATTGCTGTCACTTTTACTCCCTCTTTTTATCTGTTTTCCTGTATCTCAAAATACTATCAGTGTTCATGGCTTATTAATAATTCCTATGTTATTGTAAAGTATTAAATTTAATTCAGCCATTCATCTGCCTATTAATTTATTGTACTTTGATTAATATTTCAAACTTGGCTTGATTTTCTGACATGATCTGAGAGTTGGAGTGTAGAGATTGAATATAGCCACAGAGAAAACCTTCTTAGGTATAGAAACTGCACATAAGCATTGTTGATCCATGTCAAAATAAAAGGAGGGGATTAATAAAAAAGGAAGGGAAAGAAATAAAATAGTTTTCCTTACACACTAACAGTGTAGGACAAATCAAGACATCAGACAAGGAAATAGACTTGGAAGAATGGCTAATCATTAACAATTGATTCTTCATTATTATTTTTATCATACTTATTTTTTTCAATGGAAGTAAGAATATTTTCTAGATAATATCTCTAAGTTACATGAAGGTATTACTCCACACTTAAATAATTCCCAAGCAAATAATTCTTCATAAAAATCAATTGTACATTGAATTTGGTGAAATGCACACACACAGAGATACACAGTTGACCCTTGAACAACTCAGAGGCAGGATTAAGGACTCCAACCCCTCTCCAGTCGAAAATCCACTTATAACTTTTAACTTCTGCAGAACTTTTTTTTTTGCACCACTAAGTCTAACAATTTATTAATACCATCTGGCCCTTTACAGAAAAAGTTTGACAACCTCTGTTCTAGATGATTTTATTTTTGTTTAAGCATGCTGGATTGGACATCAGGAAACCTTGGTTCCAGTTCTACCTCTACTTTCCAGTTGGCTTTGTGACCTTGGATAAATCATGTTTACTCTTTGGCCATGGTTTCCTCATGTAGGATGGGGAGGCAGGACTATATGACTGATAGTCTCTTCTAGCTTTAAAATTCCAGACTTCTGCAAAACTTAACTACTAATAGCCTGCTGTTTACTAGAAGCCTACTGATGACGTTAACAGTCGATTAACACATATTTGGTATGTTATATGTATTACATACTGTATTTTTACAATAAAGTAAGCTAGAGAAAGGAAAATGTAATTAAGAAAGTCATAAGGAATAGAAAATACATTTACAATAGAGTACTTTATTTATTGATACTGTAATTTTACATTGTTTATAGAGTGAGTCTTCTGTCTGAAATAGCAGGCAACCACAGGTGCACACCTCAATCTATGGCACATATCAAGCAATTCAATTTTTTCTTGCATGTCATGACTTTTCTCAACTTCTTGGGAGCCTTCCTGGCATCACTAGTGGCACCTCACATGGGTCCCATCCTGTTAGCCAAAGTTTATGGTATTGCAGTATTGCACTAATGGTGTTAAAAAATACATGAGACCCTCAAGAAATCACTTTTTACTGCAATCACAATTTACTGGAGAGAAGAATAGCTTGTGTGGAGATGATCAGCATCACATGACATTTTAGGCAGATACTGGCAACACTTCAGCTCACTGCTATAACAACAGGAGGTGGCTATGAAATTACTGCAATAGTACAGTATGTAATTCAGTTAATTTTATGTAGTTATGATTTAATACTGCCTCTTTATGTTTGTTTCCATTTCTCTACACTGCAAATGGCACCACGTAGTATCTTTAAGTATTTGTGTGTGCTTAAGTTTTGACAAATTTTAACTTTTTACAATAGATTTGTGTATATTTTATAGTAGGATATGATAAAATAGATTAGTATCTATGTATTTTTAATGAATTCATAAAATACATTTAAAAAATTTTTTTAAGTATTTCTAGGTATGTGGTTCATCTGTGAGTTTTTGCAAATTGTTACAAGTCTCCAAAAAATTTCTAAATTTTTGCAAATTTCCAATGAAATTTTATATCCATTGAAAAAAGTCTGCATATGAGTAGATCCACACAGTTCAAACCCACATTATTCAAAGGACAATTCTGTGTGTGTGTGTGCGCGTGTGTGTGTGTGTATTTATTTATTTATAATTTATGGAGAAGATTCAACAAAATTTGTATTCCTATCAAAAAGAGATGAATATATTTCAGTATGAAATTTATAAAACCATCAAGATTTTCAAACACATATTCCATTATCTTCTGTATTCGCATCAGAACGTCACAGTCTTTTCTGATGACAAACAACTTCTTTCAACAGACATTTCACCACTTGGTTCTATCCCAATATCTCCTTAGATTCTGACTTCCTTTTCTCTCAAAGACATTCTAATATGAACTAGACAAATCTTGTAAGATAAGGCCACTGGGGAATTTGTTTTCAGTGATCTTATTTCCAATCCAGGTTGCAGATCTGAGTGGATTCTCTCACATCCCCAAATAGCATTGCTTACACTTTTACAACTGAAACAACATTCAAGTCTACTAAGCAGGCCTCAGTGAATTCTTCTAGAAAGAAAACAGAAAGGGAGAAATTTAGGAAATAAGGAAGTCAATTACTTGACATTTTGATTGTACATTTGGAACCCATATAGCCAATATAGAACTGCAAATGAATTTTTATATTAATATGTGAATAGTTTCACTCCATACTCAGTTCAAAACTGACAGCATAATACAATAAATTCTGCTTATGAAGGTACTATATTATGTTTTTCACCCATTTTAGCTATAAATACTAAGTGCTTGGCTAATTATAAGATTTTTATAAAGAATAAACTCACACCATCATACACTGATCATTAAGTCTGACAGGTTTATACCATTGTGAAGTATGATTACTCATACGCTCTCAAAGTGCTAATTCACAATTGTAAAGCTATGGACTGAACCTAAGGGCCCATCAATTGATGAGTGGATAAAGAAAATGTGGTGTTTGTGTGTATATAAATGTACAACATAGAGTACAACTCAGCCATAAAAAGGCATGAAATAATGCCTTTTGCAGCAACTTGGATGGAACTGGAGAACATTATCCTAAATGAAGTATCCCAGGAATGGAAAAACAAATACCACGTGTTCTCACTTATAAGTGGGAGCTAAATGATGGGTATACATGACCACATAGTAGTGCAAAGGACATTGCAAAGTGAGAAGTGGGGAGGATGTAGGGGCATGAGGGATAAAAATGTACCTATCGGGTACAATGTACACTACTCTAGTGTTGGGCACACTAAAAGCCCTGATTTTAGCATTATTCAATTCATCCATGTAACAAAAACTCTTGTATCCCCTTAATATTTAGAAATAAAAATAAAGCAAACAAACAAACAAAAAACCAAAGTACTGTGAAACCTTCCATCCTGGAGTTACTCTCAACATAATGTAGTAATTAATGTTATGGGAGTGCACCATAGATTATTAAGTCTACTACAGAACAATATTTTTCTCATGATTACACATCAGTCTCACTTTTTAATCAATGTAGGGAACTAAAATAATTTCTATTATATCACCTATAGTGAATTGTTAATGAAAATAATAAGTTTATTTTTCCTTAAAACTTGACAATAAATTTGACATATGTAATACAGAAAATTATGAGACAACTATTTCCCTTTTAATGTTAAGCTATATCAGTTGAGACAGCCTAAAGCGCTTCCAAACACAAAGAATTTAAGCACTTATAATTTCTTTTGGAATAATTTGGCAAAATGAATATTAAAAAATAGTAAAATCATAGGCACTGAAATCAGGTGCAAATTTTTCTCCTATACAAAACAAATTTCCTCACTCTTTGACAGGTGAGGAACTGAGTTTTTCTCTCTTGAAATTCTGTATTGTCCCCTTTAATAATTCAAAATTATTGAGTATGTAATGTGTCATTAAATAGTAAATAAGTACATATAACACAAACTGGTTGTTTTCTTGCTGCTCCTGACTATTGCTGTTAAGGAGTGGTACCACCGGGTCATTGGCACATGCTGGAGTGTGCTGCTCCTGAATACAGTGCAAACTTATCAGGGAACTTCAAAAGAAGCTGTGGAACCACACTCAATTCTCAGCATGACAATGGGAACCATGCTTGGATTCCAAGGACAACTAACTTTATTGTTCACCCCTTCCAGTTCTGTGCGTTGTATTCAATAGGCATAGGCAAGCTTAGAACTGATTTTTCTTACAAAAGAGTCCCAAAACAACCAGCTAAAAAGAGTCTTTATGACAGAAAAGCATATGTAGGACTGTAATTTGTCTACATTAGAGACTTTCCAGTTCAGCTTATTTATTTTTTAAAATTAGATTGCTGAGTTTTGGGGGGAGCTCATTAAGAAATAGGGCAGACAAGGCATTTTCTTTGTCTGGACTCAACATAGATAGACCAGAATGCTTTACAAATATTACTTCTAATCTTGCCTTAAAGTTATAAACTGATTCTTCCTTTTTCTGTTTACAAGATTGTATGACAGTTATTTCTGAGGAAACATTTTGGGGATAGATTCTAAGGGATAGCTTGCTATTTTCCTAGTCCTTTTTTTTTTTTCCCCTTTCCAGTTCATCACTGAAAGACTCAGTGTTTGAATCTTTAGTATCTTTCTCAATTACCTTCCATTTGGCTTCAGCCGTCTATTTATGGGTTTCACAAGGTTCCAGTATCATAAGAATAAATTGGAAAAGACCAAAGAGTCCTGGATTATATACTCCAATGTGAATTCTAAATATATATGGCACATTTCTGGTGGTTTTTCTTTAGGACAAGGAAATTTTTCACTATTGCTTTCAGCTCAGAATTTTGACCAAGACTTAAAGGTAGTTAAAGAAGAAGCACTGGTTATTCCCAGGCCAAATTTTATATTCAGATTTCTTCTCATCTTTGGGGTGGGAATGTAACTAAGTGAAAAGGCTAGTAGATTCAGAATAATTAATAAAAGAGGACAGAGAGAAAAAGAGAAGGTGCTGTTGGGGTTAACTCAGTCAACATACAATTTTTTCTCATCAATTAGTTGCTTAAGATTTTCATTTGCCTTTTGCGTGGAGTCTTTTAGAAAGGAAAGTTTTGATTCTTTTAGTCTTTTAGAAGTCCCTGCATGCCAGTCTAAAGTATATTCCATTGTTTTGAGGCATTCAAGATCCCTTTTCTTGCCAATGCGCCCCATAGATGAGCAATTTTGTTTTGATGAAAACTTTCCCATTGTGGCTACCAGAATTCTAAATTATTTTTGGTAAGGCTCACCCATTTCTCTAGAAAGTAATAAGTTCCAAGATGGAGAAGTCCCAGGCTCCCTGGATTCAGATGAACTCATTATTCATTTTCTTCTTGTAACCTTACCTCCCACAGACCTCTCTATGGAACCCGGTCTAGTTTTTGTCTGACCCAGGCTGATACCTAAGGCCTCTCTATTATGTCCAGCCCAGGTTCTGTCATGACTTCTGAACCCAATCCAAATGAAGAATGCTCAAATAAACTCAGAGAACTCAATACAAGTTCTGCAGCTCCTATCCAACAGGGGCCTGTCAGTGGTGAACTCCAAATGTGCAGTGACAAACAGCAGTCCAAGAGGCTCACAGGGGTACTTACACCTGTGTTCTCATTGCTCCTAGTCATCACTGGGGGTCTTATTTGGATTATCACTCCTGACACCAGAACTGTTAAAAAAAAACTCTAGACAAAATAAATTTAACACAGTTTATTTGAGCAAAGGCCAACTCATGTATTGGGCAGGACTCAGAACTAGAAGAGGTTCAGAGAGCTCTACTACAACGTGGACGGTGAACTTTTATATGGAAGGAAGAAAAAAATATATATTTGATTGGAATGATCCAGTTGGAAATTAGTTGGTGGTTTCTGATTGGCAAAATCTCTAGTTCTGTTTTACAGTTTGCATTGAGCTTTGGTTGCTTACATAGGAACTTAAAGGGCAAAAGATGCCCTAGTCTAATGGCCTCCCAATTAATTTTTCTTTAGATAAAAAATATGTTGAACTCTTCTACTGTGTGGGGAGTTGCTTATTTTCTTTTCAGTTGTTCCAATTGAAGATATTTAAACATGTATGCAAACATTAAATCTTGACATATTCTTGTTGGATTGGCTGTTTTATCAATAAGGAACGTCCTTTTTCTATAGTCATTCCTCTTGCATTAAAATCTCTACTGTATCAGTTATTAAATAGTTACATTAACTTTCTTTAGGTTTATATTTAAGCTGTGTTTCTTATGAACAGAATACAGTAGGTTTTCTTTTTTTATTTAGTTTAAAGATAGCTACTTTAATTGTATTTTTCTCTGTATATGCAATGTAATTTCTGCTATATTTTTGATTTCAATATATAATTTTATTAAGTGTTTTCTCTTTGTCCCATTAATGCTTTGTTGCTTCATGGTTTATTTTGAATTAGTTGACTTTTTATATGTGTGCACAATTCATTTTTATTTCTGTAAGACTTACTTATAGGTTGAATAGCTGTCTTTATTTTTCTTAAACATTAAAAAGGAGGTGAAAAAATGGCAGTATGCTTCTTAAAAAAATCATAAGCAATCCTAAGTTACCTTGGGGGTAAATTTGAGAGCCTTTTCCTTTTCTCTCTGTTCTTTTCTTTTGGTTTTTTGTTTTCTTTTTCTTTGTTATAGAAGGACTTCTCCCTGAGTTAACCCACAGACTATAATGTTATATACCATTAAAACTGACATGTAAAATAATTTTAACTGAAGCATATTTTACTGCAGACTTAGAAATTATTCAATATATGATCCTTTCAAAAGATATTATAAACAAAACATTTACCCTTCTTGGGAAAAAGATTAAGCAGAATCTAATTGTTTTACCATCTGCATTTGTCTACTTTATGCAGAATTCAGACTCATTATCTCATTACAGCTGACTTTTAATTTGCTTATTTTCCAGCAATCTATCCTCCCCATCTATCCATCCTTTTTACTTTTTGGGAAAAAATCAAATATATTCATGTTAATCCTTTGCATAGGACTTTATTTTTAACTTTACTCTCCATGGCTAATATCCAAAATAATTAACAGGACAGTCAATGCTCTTCATAATTTGTTTTCAAACTATCTCAGCAAGTACTATGCATCCCAGTTTATTAAATTTCCTGATTTTAGAAAATGTATTTCTTTTATTTTCTGCTTCTTTTTTTTTTGTATGAGGTATAGTTTTCTTTGCTTCAAAATGCTTTCCATGTTATTTACTGCCAGAAAAAAAAGACAACGCAAAATACCTTACCCAGTATTTTAGTATCTGTGTCACATACTAGCATTTTTATTTATTTTTCTTGACCCTGGCATAAATTTTACCTTACCTTGATTGACCAAATTAAGGATGTTAAGGTGAAAATCGATTGAGAAAGGAACAAACGAGGTCCCCCTTGTCAGTGGGATTCTAGCACCATGATTATAATATTTGCATCTATTAATACCTAGCCCAACTCTGTCCCCACTGATAGAGAAAATAAGGAATTTCTGTTACTTTTGCTTTCTTATATTGTTCTTAAATTCTTTTTTTAGTAAATCCGTTATTAATGCTTCATAATACTGGCGATTTATTTTACACTAAAATGTTAGAAATGACTTTTCTTTTGATTCATGTTATTAAGAACACATAATCTTTTGATGAATCCTTTTGCATAAAGTAGACAAATGCAGATGGTAAAACAGACACTAATGGTCTTGTCCCAAGTTTCCTCTTATCACATCCATGTATTTTTAATGATTCCCTTTTTTATTGTAAATTCTATTTGAAAATATGTGAAAGGGTTTCTTAAATAAGAGCCATTTGATCCACAGTCAATTCTTTTGCATATTTTTTTAATTTTCAAAATAAAAATGCAATTTTTAGGTTGATATTTACCCAAATATTAATTATTATATTTGCACACCACCAAATTCAAAATGATTGGTATCGTTAAGTAGAACTTGTCACCAAGAAATCCCAAAGGGGAAATCTATGAACAGAATACAGTGCCTTCATTTCTTTGTTTAAGATTTGAGTAGAGCACTGAGACATTAAAACCTGGGAAACTTCATGTGGCGCCAGAATAAGAGAGAATGGCAGGCACGTGTCCTTTTTTCATTTGGAACTATTCATGCATTGCTTGCTATGACTATACATGGTAAGTGAGTAGTAGAGAAGCAATGTTGAGTGACGTGCCTGTATTGATTGGCCAGTGTGTAGCCTGAAAGACTCACAAATCTCTAATTTAAGATTTAAAAAAACACCAAAAATCCCCAGGATCTCAAAATTGTTTAGCTCATAATTCTGAGAGCACTGGAATTTTGAGCTAAGAAAGTTTTAGAGGGGAAAATTCAAGAAACCAAAGGCAATTCCAGTGTCGTTGTTCATCTGAGTCTGAGCATATGTTCTGTAAAGCCAATCCCAGTCATTGCTCTGGCAATGAATAACGTGAAGATAGACCACGATGCCAAGGAGTAAAGTAGATGATGCACCTCAACCTGAAGATGAATAACACCAAAGAATGAAATGAGACAAGAGTGTTGAGGAAAATCCTGAAAATAAGGGAGTATTTACCTACAAGAGACAAGGCATTGGACTAATATTCTAATTTTTTAATTTCACTGAAAAAATTCTTAATTAGAATAAATTCAAATTCAGCGATTGTATAAGTTGCTCTTCTAGATGAGGTGGATATTTAAAAACACATTTAGGTTATAAGAATTTTAAAAATTTATAATTGTGAACACACCATTAAATCACTGATTATGCCTCTAAAAATTATAAATAATCCCTTGCCTCCTTGAATTTAAGGTATGAAGGTAGATGTTCTTCCTTTTCACTCTTTCCTCCACTATTGATTAGAGAAATGCTCATGTTGGCTTTTTCTGTGCCACTATTGTGGATGGTGGCTGGGCTCAGAACATAATACACCAAAATATGGCATCTTAGCAAGTGAGAAAACCACAGAAGCAAGAAGTTCACTTTGACTTTCTCCCAACTTTTTCCCCTGAAACATGGTCATAAAAGAATTCTCTGACCTACCTGACCTGAAAGTAGATCATCAGATCCTCATTCCAGAGGGGTCCATCCCTATACCTGGAGGCCAAAAAGAATCTGAACAAACAAGACTTGCTAAGTTTCCCCCAGTTTATTACCTTTAGGAGATATTTACCCCCTTATTGTCCAATCATACTTCTACATGGCTGTTCTTCATTGAACCTAAGAATAAAAATAGTCCTTTCCTTGGATCATTTCTGGAGACTTCCATGTCATGTAAAACTTTGGTTAAATAAATCAGTTATGCTTTTATCTTGTTCATCTGTCTTTTGCTGCAGGGGTGTCAGCCATGAACCTTGCAATGGTTGAGGAAAAAAAATTACTTTTTCTTCCTTAAGTGTTATGAGAACCATCCCTCACCCATCTTTAAAAATTCTTTCAACTCAATCTATAAACTTTAAAATTATTTACTTTTGATATGAGGATCAAATACATGAAACTTCTTAATTAACATGCAAATTAAAAGGAAAAATCTGAAAGACAAAAATGCTATAATCTATTTGATCAGATATCATTTTAATGTTCCAGTACAAGTTGGTATAAAAATTGGGTCCTTTCAGGAAATTGCAGAGGATGTAAATAGATGGAAAACCTTACCATGCTCTTGGATAGGCAGAGTCAACATAGTAAAAATGGCTTTGCTACCTAAATTAATTTACAGAATCAATGCAATCCCTATCAAAATACCAACATCATTTTTTGCCGATCTAGAAAAAATAATTCTACGCTTCGTGTGGAACCAGAGAAGACCCCGTCTAGCCAAAGCAATCTTAAGCAAAAAGAACAAATTGGGAGGCATCTGTCTACCAGACTTCAAACTATACTACAAGGCTATAGTAACCAAAACTGCATGGTATTGGCACAGGAACAGACATGTAGACCAATGGAACAGGACTGAGAACCCAAATATAAAACCAACCTCATACAGTCACCTGATCTTTGACAAATTCCAGAAAAACGTACACTGGGGAAAAGATTCCCTATTCAACAAATGGTGCTGGGAAAATTGGATGGCCATATGTAGAAGACTGAAAGTGGACCCACACCTCTCACCTCTCACAAAAATCAATTCACAATGGATAACAGATCTAAACCTAAGACATGAAACCATAAGAATTCTTGAAGAAAATGTTGGAAAAACTCTTATGGACATTGGCCTAGGCAAAGAATTTATGAAGAAGACCCCCAAAGCAATCACAGCAGCAACAAAAATAAATACATGGGACCTGATCAAATTGAAAAGCTTCTGCTCAGCCAAGGAAACTATCACTAGAGTGAACAGACAACCTACAGAATGGGAGAAAATATTTGCGTACTACACCTCTGATAAAGGGCTTATAACCAGAATCTATACAGAACTTAGGAAAATCAACAAGAAAAAATCAAACAACCCTATTAAAAAATGGGCAAAGGACATGAACAAAAACTTTTCCAAAGAAGACAGAATGATGGCCAGCAAACATATAAAAAAGTGCTCAACTTCTCTAATCATCAGGGAAATGCAAATCAAAACCACAATGAGATATCACTTAACTCCAGTGAGATTGGCTCATATCAAAAAATCCCCAAAAAACAAATGTTGGCGGGGATGTGGACAGGTAGGAACACTCATACACTGCTGGTGGGACTGCAAATTAGTACAACCTCTATGGAAAAGAATATGGAGATATCTCAAAGAATTAAAAGTAGAATTACCATTTGACCCAGCAATCCCACTACTGGGTATTTATCCAAAAGAAAAAAAGACATTTTATAATAAAGACATCTGCTCTCGAATGTTCATAGCAGCACAATTCACAATTGCAAAGTTGTGGAAACAACCCAGGTGCCCATCAATACACGAGTGGATCAATAAAATGTGGTATATGTATACCATGGAGTATTACTCAGCAATAAGGAACAATAGTGAATTAACACATCTGGTATTATCCTGGTCGGAGCTAGAACCCATTCTTCGAAGCGAAGTGTCACAGGATTGGAAAAACAAGCATCACTGGTACTCACCATCAAACTGGTACTAACTGATGAACACTTACATCACACAGGGCAATAACATTCATCAGAGGGCGGGCGGGCGGGCGGGGGGTGGAAGGGATGGGAAAAACTCACTGAATGGATGTGGGGAGCACAGTTTGGGAGACGACCACGATTGTGGCTCTGACACGGGCAGAACAGGGGCAATGTGTATGGCCAAAATGTTGTACCCCCATGATATTCTGAAATTAAAAAAATAAATAAAAAAATAAATAAAAAAAAAAAAAAAATTGGGTCCTTTCAGATATGCACACAACCAATTAAGAATAATGTTAACATGACTAATTATCTCTCACGTTATTCCTTTTAAAAAGTCATACCAAGCCTCAATTTTAATAACTTATAGTCATTACTAGTTTTGTGTATTTTATTTTTATTTACATGCATTTAAATAAATAACCACTATAGTTTTGTCTCTATGTTAAACCCTTTAAGATTGTCAATTCAGAGTATAAGTTTAGTCATTATCAAAAAATAATATTTTCATTTTTGTAGGCATATTCTTTGAATGGTGTTACATATAAATAAGACAATTGTGAGAGACCAGGATATACCACACCAAAATATGAAGTGTTATTGAGCCAAAGACAGTGGTAAAGAAGTAAATGCAGGGAAGCTTCTGCCTTTCCTCTATTTGCCTAAAAGCAGGGCATAAATTTACAAAAACAAAAGATATTCTGCCACCACCACCAGCCTACTACGAGGGAGAACAAAAGTTGAGCACCGAACAGAACTTTAGACCCTTATCAGCCTGGAGATGGTACCAGAAGAATCTACATCAACAAGCTTTACTAATAATATCTAGCCTTTATCTGACATTTATTTGCATTTCTACAAGTAGCTGCTTCTAGATACTCAAAGTCATTTTCTTTGTCTCGTCACTTTTCCAAAAATTTACTGTCATTTGCTGAAGTTGCTATATAAACTCAAATAATTCAAAGACACCTCTTTGAGAATTACTCGCTCCGTAAGTGTCTCCCATAAATATTAAACATACATGTTAACAACCCTCTGTTTGTTTTCATCTTATTAATCTGTCTTTTGTAATAGGGATCTCTTCCAACTAAGAATCTGTGAGGGTTATTCTTCCTTCCCTTATAGAATCTTGTGGACACTGACAGTAGTATTACAATTAAGATTCCTAAGTAGGGAAACCACTAATTTCAGAATCCTGCCTTAAATAGTTACCTTGTTTGAGTTTTCTATGTGTTAAATGTATGTTCTTTGGCTTTATAAATTCTCTTCTCATGGAAAGAAATAACATTTGTTTTTCTGCCACCAAAGGTAGGCAAAGAGATGTCATATAAAGGAAAGAAAAACAGCAGATAAGTGATAAGTTACAGAAATAAGGACCATAAATCCTATAAATCAGGACAGACATGGAAGGAAGGGAGGTAGAAAGGAAGGGAGGGAGAGAGATTATTTACAGGTATATTTTCAAAGTGGTTTTGACAGCAGAATGCTAAATTTCGCTGGTATTTTAGGAAATTCAAGAAAATCAGATCATGAAGTGTAGGAGGCTGATAAAGTCTAGGCTCTGAGAATATGTTCTCATAGGATAAGCTATCACAGAACCAAACAAATTTTTACAAAAAGGAATTCAGATATATAGAGAAGGCAGTGAAGAGAACAGAAACAGCTGCTTCTTTATATCCTAGTGGTCTTTCACACTTTGGAGCCACTGACTCACAGAGGTGCTGACGAAGATCAGAGGGATAGTGAACAAAAACAACACCAAAACAAACTCTGCATGCACTTTCCTGACAGCAGGGCCCAGAGCAGAGTCCCTTCAACTTCCTCAAGCTCCTCTGGCTCCTGAGAAATGTAGCTGTGATAACTTTCTTCTCATAACTAGGACAACATAAACAAACTAAGCAGAAAAATATATAACAAAGCTGTATCTCTTAGAATACTTGCTTAGAAAGAAGACATGCTCACATCACATTCTTTCATTCTCATAACTTAAAGACATTGACTTTTAAAGCTCAGACCAATCAATTAATAACGATGGTAAATACAACAAAGTAGTATATATCCTCAGAAGGTGTTGTATTAAGAGATAAAACTCAATTATGTCATGCAAATGATTGGGTTTTCAAATATTAAAAATATTTTATGTTAAATATAAAATCCCCTGAAAATTGAAAAGGATTATACTCCCTTACAATTTAATACATAAAACTGGGTTAAGATAAAGTTTATTAAAATCCATGTTTTAAGTTTGTGAACCAAAATAAAATCTTTAACCCCCCCCATCTGACTGAATGGGTCCCCACCTGGCCAAGGGGACCCCAGAAAAACCTTAAATCTGAGTTTCTGGCCATTTGGAGAAGGGAGGTCAGCCGTAGCTAGTTATGCCCCCTCCCTTTTGGAGTTACTTTTTGTAACAATAACATACTAAATCATTAACAGGACATGCAAGACAAAGCTTAAACCACACCTGCAGGTCATCAATTTACTTAACAGATTACTTGCATTTGATAAATGTTTGATGGCTTATTTCTGATTAACAGGCATCCTTATTTTAACTTAAATCATTCCAAGCCTTTAGATAAAGCTTCATTTCTTTAACCAATTACAAATCAAAGAATCTTTAAAGACACCTATAACCTGTAAGTCCCTGCTTTGACATATCTGGCCTTTTTGGGCCAAATCGATGTGTGCCTTCCATGTGTTGATTTATGATTTTACATGTAATTCCTGTCTCCCTTAAATATATAAAACCACAACACAGAAGGACCACTGGCTCAAGGCTTCTTGGGTGTGGTTCTCCTGGCCACGGTAACACATATTCAGCTCAGAATAAACCTCTTTAAATAATTTTACAAAGTTTGGGTTCTTTTCCATTGACAAGCTTATTCATTGTTCACAATATATAATAGCAATATTAAGAATAAAAGTATTTCCTTATGTTTTAATTAATGCTATTCATATAGAACTGCTGTCTAACGTAAAGTGAGGGCTCAGTAAATGCACACAGAATAAACAATTTAATGCATGATTGAAAAATGAAGCTTCAAAGTTTGTGAGTTCAAAATTACACAAAAGTAACTGGAATATTTGTCATTGCTATTGGTATAACCCAGATCACATTATATGAAATGCATCGTGTATTTTTAATGTTGTTCGTCTCTTTATTTTTGTGCTATTTCTCATCCAATGTCCCATTGTTCTTCTATTTCATCTGCTCTAATAATGAAGAAAACACAGTGGAGGTTAGCCCTTGAGGGGTTGGAAACATTAAAAAAATTAAATGAGCAATAAAAATTAGGAATCTGTCATTTTGAGCTTTGCAAAGCAACATTTTGTTTGTAGATGTGAGGGACAAACCCACAGGCAGCTGAATCATTTTCTTCATCCCTTTCCACCCATATGTATGAAAAGGGACATTTTATTCTAAAATCTACTTATTATGTCAAAACACTAGTAACTCATGCATTATTTTTATACCAAAACCCTGTTTTACCTTTTGGGGGGTGGTGGGGGGAGAACAGTATATATATTTGACTGCTTCATCTTCTTAAAATAGGATATGACATGCTATAAAAGGAGCTATTATATTGTCGATGAAATTAGTTAATGCAAAGAAAAGTGAGGGGGGAAAGTATGCTTAGGAGATATCATGGGGTACATAGAATTTATTCCATCACAAGGCAATTCCATTTAAGACTATATGGGAGAACATGGTTCAATTGTTTCTAAATCACCACCAAGTAAATTTTAGTGTTAAAGGTTGTTTCTCTTTGCTTTGCACCTTAACATGTGTAAAGCTGATTCCACTGATAATTTTTTCTAAAGGTAAAATTCAACTACATGTCAGTCAGAGGACATTTGCATTTCCCAATGGGGAAAATTAATGGCATTTGAAATATGTTTTATGAAAGTTATAGAATCTCCTTTCAAAAGATCACATTTCTGATAAGTCATTGGAAGAACTAGTTGATTACTATGACTGATAAAAATGTATATGTCTATTCATCATTAACTACTACAATTTTCTCTACTTAAAAGAGTAAGCACTATAAAAGAAAAGACGAGATCTATGTCAGAGCTAGTTTTAATGGTCCTTTTTAAAAATAGCCTCCATTTATGGCTGGAAGCCCAGGGTCCATATGTGATTTTCAGGAGTTTTGTGAAATCTTTGGAATTACATGCCCCTCTTTATATGCATATAGTTGGCCCTTGGACAACATGGGTTTGAACTGCACTGGTCCACTTGTAAGTGGAATTCTTCAATAAAAACAGTCGGCCCACCGCATCTGCAGGTTCTACATCTGCAACCAAAGGCGGAATGAAAATACAGTATTAGCAGGATGCAAATACTGAATGGGGGGAGGGCCTGGAACCAATCCCCCACAATCCAAGGGAGGACTGCGTATGCCCATGTGTATTTTGGGGGCAGAAGGCTTGAAGCTATCTTCGTATTTTCTGTGATCCAAAGTTGTAGCCTTATCATGGAACCAATGAATTCTCTAAAAGCATAAATAGATAAAAGAACATCTAGATTAAGGACAATGAGGAGTCACAATGAATTTTCTTTAACGTAGCCATAGAAAATGATTGCTAGTATGTTTTATGCATTCAAAAATATTCTATTAATTAATGAATTATTTCATTATGTTAATAAAAACACAAAATTATAGGGATATTGCATGTTTTGCTGGTCATTAGGTAGCTATTTATCAAATAAATAAAAGGAGTTCATTTCAAACATATCCAGTAACGTCTATTCTTTTCTACTATGTTATTAGAGAGGGAGTCACTACGATAAATGTCTTCAGTCACCACAGAATTACCAATCTTCAAATTTTTTTTATTTGAATTAGCAAACAAGCCAGCAATTGGAGATTCCTTGTGACCTTTAAAATAGCAATCCATTTCACAACAAGAGGCAGGAATAAAGACAATGGAGCAGACTACAAATACACTTGTACACACAAACTTTGTGTATATATGTCATACACACACATGCGCCACACATGGTGGTTCTTCTAAACTAAAAACATAGTTACTTTCTATTAAAATTTGATTTTCCATTTTTTTTCCCTTTGAGGACTGATCATCAGAACAGAAATTAGCGTTTAACAGTAGAACAAATGAGAAGAGAAAATAAATGTGTACTCATTATCTTTTTTATTTTTATGCAATAACTGCCTTTTCTCCTACTTATTTTGTATTGCTGACTCTTTCTTGCTTGGTTTAAGCTACAGAGACAGGCTATTTTTTTAAAATTGACCTGTGATAAAGTTTGGTAACCACTCTCAAACAAGCTTGGCAAGGAAGCACATGTAGGGGCTAGATGTTTTCATCATTCACCAAGTCTCTCTGCTTGCATTTGGCATGGAAAAGGGAAGCAAGAAAGATGTTATCTGTGCAAATAGTGAGGACATATTGAGGAATCCTTAAAAGTAATAATCAGAATAATTTATATTCAACCATAAACAGAATTTTTCTGCCCTGGTCTGAAATTTAAGAAAGAAAATAATACAATTTTCTGGAGTAAATAATGTATCAATACCATGATATTCTAATACTAAATATATAATTTTAAAATAATTTGTATTTTCTACTTCCATAATACTCTATTTTTTACTCACCTAATGAGTCAAAATCATCTTTTTGAAAAAAGATTGACAAATATACACATTTTTCAATACTTAAGGATAATTATTCCTAGAAAACTTGACTGAAAAAGTCACAAATCTATAAATTTAGAAAGGAGGCTTTATTCCTAAAAGAGGATACCACAACCTGCAGGCAGTGGAAGTGGAGCCTTTTGCCAAAACCAAAAAGTGAGTGCTTTGAGATAGGGGTAAAGGATATAGGAAATTGTGCTGAGTGGGGTGGCCAAAGATGCATATTGAATAAGCTGGAGGAATAATCAGGAATATTTATGAAAGGAGAAACATGTGCAAGTGCAATTGAGCTTCATGCTATTTCATGGGTGCCATGTTAAAAAACTGGCAGTGTTTGCATGATTTGAGGGTGCAGTTTTGGGCACTTTGATGGGAAAAGGTGAAGCAGAGAACATAAAAACCCTCTGTGCACAGCCTCTGTAGATTGGTCAGAACCCCTCCATGGTTGGTGGTCTCTTATCAGGAAGGAATGCTGGTTAGTTGCTGTGTCAAAACTGCAGAAAGGTACGGGCGATTATGAGGTTGGTTGAAATCAGCAGCGGAGCAAGTCTTTCCAAAAGGCTGGCTTCTGTTTAGCCCTTTGGGAAGAAAGCCGGATGGTGGCTAGTGAGGGAGACGGTATAATGAGATGCGTTTGATCTCTCCCTTCATGCTGGGAACTCTGTTTTAAGTTTTCTCTGGGGTCACCTTAGCCAAGAGGAGGTCCATTAACTCTGTAAGGGGGGGCTTAAGATTTTATCTTTATTTCTTAAGACTGAAAGTTGACTATGAGAGGATGGGGTCCTTTCATGTCATATATGGTTTATTGAACATTAATGAATTCAAAATCCAGCTTTCCCCAGTATATTACATGTATAAGAAAAAATGTATTAATCAATTTAACAACAGTTGTAGTGACTCAAAATGACTGCTGACAATATTAGTTGGGTTTTTTCCTTGCAATAATTATGTTACATTAAAATAAGCCAACTGGTACAATGCTGTTATTAGGCAGAAAATATATTCATAAAATTTCTAGTAGATATACAAATACAATTATAATATCCAGAGGCACTGACTGGTAATGCAAATTAGACTTTTCAGTTTCAGTCATAAACATTTAACACAAAGATGACTAATCATGCCAAGCCAAGCAAAATTACTTTATTTTTCATTTGGAAAAGTACTAATTTATAGTACTAAACCATTTGTTCTAAAATTTTGCAGAAGGCTTTTAAGTAACTGCTTTCTCCATTTAAGTGTTCTATACAATAGTAAATATGTATCCTATAAATTTGGGAAAAGCATAAAACAAAAACTTTTTGTTTTTTCTTTTTAAAAGAATTAATTTAGCCATTTTGAAACTAGTATATTCTTAATCTTAGCAATGAACAAAACAGAAAATTCAAAAGGGCTCTTTCACTTAGGAATAGATGTACCAAAACTGAAATCAAATCTATTCAATGTGTTAGAATAGAACTCTTAAGCATTTGTGGTAGATTATCATTGAAATGTTAGGACTCCATCTGTGGAGCTTTGTGTGCAAATTTTGAATGTAATAATGTGAAATAAAATAAATGTAGCTGCAAATCATATTATTGCAAGTGAAGACATTATATGATGTGTTTAAAATGTAAGATATTTTTATTTCATAACAAATACTCAAAATGGTGTGTCAATGTTTCTTCCTGAAAGATGCCTTGCCTTATTCATCTTTGTAGACCAAAACAAAGTGCAGCACACATAAAAAGACCCAAACAAATGGTTTTGATGATGTAAAATGTGCATTGAAATTAATAAAATATTATTTCATCTGTTCAACGCCATCAGCATTTCCAGAAAAATTGGTGGAATAAAATAGCTAGTTGATTATGATGGTGGTTTGGCAACTATATTTCTATATCTATATCATCTAAGAAAAAGGAAAAGAGATATAAAGAAGGGTTTTTAATCTATATCATCTAGCTCCATGTGTCCATGACTCTTGGACAAGGGTGGTAATTCATTTAACTAGTAATACAGGAGATGCCAAAACACATTATGATTCTTATAAATCTACTCAAAGCTCATGCATTATGGTGATATAATGGAACATATTACAATAATATGCCACTTCTTTAGGGAGGCCTTTTTGATCTGATTACTCTTATGTGCCCTCTCATAGAAACTTGTTGGTCCTTTTTTATATCCTTCTTAATCCTTGAAACTACTTCATCACTATCAGTCTTCTCCACTTGTCCTTAGGTCCCATGATAATAGGGACAATGTCTGTATTGCTCGTCAGTTCATGCTCTGGATAATTACAATCATCTCCTGACAATTATATAGTGTAACATCATGTAAATATAGACTAAATGCACTGGTAACATAGAATAACAAACACAGGAAAGTTAGGCTAGGCTATGAAGGAGTAGACTTAGTGGCATACAGCACAATTATAGAATAGTTTAAATAATACATAAGAAAAGACTGTGTGTGTTTTTCTCATCTTGTGATATGCCTTTTAATTTTTGCTGACTGTTGGACATGTTGTGTCATGTAATAGAAATTGAGGTATATAGGCCTTCAGTGTCAGAATTTATGATAAGCTGAAGCAAAGCTGTGCTGTTTTAATGTTGTTGTAGATAAAGGTGCCAGAGCTTCCAATTCCTCTCCTTATTTTTGTCTCCCCTCTTGTCTTTGGGTTTCCTATATATTGCTCCTCAGAGAGAGTCTCTGTCTTGTCTTTTCCTTGTAACTCACTGTTATACTGGAGCTTTGTTGGTGTGGTGGTAAGGTATGGAGGAAGAGCATTATATAATTGCCCAGATAAATTTCAATCTCTGAATGTAGTTTGCCCAATCCATTTCTTTGACCCCAGTCCCCTGTTGAATGTGACTTCACCCCCTTAAGTGGGACAGGTAGGCCAAAGGGGGTTCAAGTGGGGAGAAATCCCCTTTCCCCTGCTGCTACAAGTTTTCTGACAAAGTTCGTTAGCCCGGAAAGTAGGTGTTTGCTATGAATGAGGCTCTGGCTGGGTTTTACAATGGTTACTTTTCCACCTGCAAGAGACATGAGGAGATCTTTCTCGAATTCTAATGGTGCAGGGTTCTAGAGAGAAAGCCCCAAAAAGTGTTGACGGGGGGAGGCACTAAGTTGTGCCCCCCCAAGGAGTTTTTCACTCTCACCCTTTTCTCACACTCAACTTCTAGCAATTCAAGTGTTCCTACTAGTTTATAATTCCAGACACTTATGGTCCAGGTAACCAGGTCTCAGCTGTGAATCTGGATTTGTCTGCTTTTAGGATTTGGGGGTGATGGTTTGCCCTACAACCTCAGCTATCTAATGAGTACAGAAAAAAACATCAAATTCGAGTTTGTCCAGGCATTTCTTGTTGTAAGAACAGGCGTGATGATTTAAAAGATATTTCTATTTCAGAGATGAAACCAAAAGATTCTCTCTCAGTATATTTTAAATTACTTTTCCATTTTTTCCTTAGAGAAAAACATATTTTCATAAAGTGATTGGATATGCATTATGAGGTACATTCTTAGTTGTCAAGGGAGGGATGAAATTTTAAGTTCTATTTTACTTCTATATTCTCCGGTTCACCTGATACATACTTAAGTTGGAGCAGAGGAACACCTTGTGGACAGCTACTCTGATTGCTAAAAATGGATTCTGTTAGGTATTGTGACTTCTCCTACATATCAGAGCAAATATAATAACAAGACTGCAAAGAGCAGAGAAAGTGATAAAAAATATATCTCTATGGATATCCCAATTATCTGTTATCCTGCTGAGGGTAATTGCATTTTGCATTTCATATGACTATTATTTGGCCCGGGAGAACTGGCTTTGTGCTGTGAAGCTTGTCTGGGTTATAGTGCACTTAGGAAAAGAGAGTAAGGATGGAATTTTTAAAAGTGCATTTCCTCCCAGCTATTATAATAAACATATATCTCTCTGGATAACATTTCCCACTTCCCTGTGCATTGATACTGGGCATTGTGGTCAGGGAGGAGAGAGTTCTATATTTTTGAAAAGTGACTTAAATTAGTGTGCAGCCATATATCATACAATGTTTTTAATTATGTGAATGTTATCATTGCTCTTAGGAATAAAATGCATATTTATACTGATGAAAGTATAAGGCAAGATTCCTGTAAACATTTAAAATCTAGAATTAAACTATAAAGAGATTTTGGGAAAAGATCAACCTGTATTCTATATCAAACACAAGTGTGAATTTGTTAGTACATTTTGAAATAATACATGGTAAAGATGGTTTTGAAATATAATCTTAAAAGGGCTCCCCAAAAATATTTGTAAGATTTATACTCATATCCCTATATGTATGCATGTATGTGTGTGCATGTGTGGCTGTATGTATGTGTGTTGTGTCAGTAAAGTGAGATACCAATACTTACGCATGTGATTGAATCGAGGAACTTTGTGGTAACACAAGGTCATGATAAATGGAGATAACATTTGTGATTATTTAAACCTGCTGTTTGAAGTGATGTGGCATTGAGTAACCGTTGTATGTGCACGTAGGTTGAGGATGCCAATTAGCAGCCCAGGGGCCAAATGTGTCTCACAAACAATGAGTTTTTCAAACCTGTTAATTAGTTTTCCAAACATAAATATCAAAATGTTTTATATAAATAGTTCAATGTCCATATCTTCCTGTGAAGTAAAAGTTCTGGCAAAAGTGCATGTAAATGATTAGCTAGACCTGCTCTGTAGCTAACTTCTTTAAAATCCAGGGCATTACCATAATTCCTATTTTTTGCATTCATTATATTTTGCAATACACTGTACATAACCAAGTTTGTGTGATTTGATATGGAATGTACACACACAATGTCAAGAAATTTAAACAGATTAAAAGAGGTGTCATATGCTTGCATTACAGGCACTTAATTTATGTCACTATATAATGATATAAATAGTTAAAATATAGAAAATGATATGGAACAGACTTTTGAAGTGTTCTTTTATTGCCTAACATTTATTGTTTTATTGCCATTACATTATAGCATATTATATAATAGCATGTTTTTTCTACTATGGAGCACATTACTTTTCCCATTTTTGCTGTAACACAACATTCATTAATTATGTTCTTTAGCATATCAAAGTTGCCCTGTGTTTCCAACACAATGAATAACTTGCTGCTCTTTTTGTGAATATACCATTCTTACCAACTGGACTTAAACATCCATCTCTTCCTTAGTTACACAAATACTACCTATCACTCAAGAATCAGCCCAAATGCTACATTTTTCAGAAGGCTTCATAGAAACACCTTTCCTACTAATTATATCATCTTAACTTAAACCTAAATTAATTTTATTTTGCTAGTTGTTTGAGTAATTAACAAATAAATGATAGAATTATACATTTAAAAATTCATAAGAGATATGGCAAAAGATCAGAGCAAGAAGGATCAAGACTCTGGGGCTAGGGAAGGTTGTGATATCCAAAAGGTCCCATCTCCAAATGCCATCACATTGGGGGTTAGGGCTTCAGGAAAAAAAAAATAATAATAATAAATAAATAAATAAAAGGATTGCCAACTGGGCATTACTGAGAATGAAATTTGAGAAAAGACTTAAAATTTTGAGGGAATTAGCTATGCAGATCTCTGGAAAAAGAGTATTCTAAGCAGAAAGAAGAGCCAGTCCTAAAGTCATCATGTGCTTAGTGTGGTCCAGAAAGAGGAAGGACACTATTGTGGTTGAAGCTAAATCATTGAGGAAAAAGAATATTAAGAAGTAGCCTCTTCTATACGATCTGTTATGATATGTACAATTAATCAATATTGTAAGATTTCATTAAAACATTTACATGATTAATGCCTCATGCAATAGCGGACAAGACTGGTTGGTATTGTGAGCTATAAAGATTTTAGTTTCAGACTGCGTGGATCAAACCACAACATGACTAGATGTTCTACCATACCAAGACTCTTTAGCTTGTTTTTAACCACCCCCACGCAAACCCTTTTACTTCACAGATATTCTAATTGTTAAGATGGGCAAAGAGTTGTGTGACAAATTTGATAGAAACTCATATAGAAAATAACTAGCCTTATGAATAAACTTTTCATTTTAATATTGCAAAAAAAATCATAGCATGAAAGAAACAGAGTCATCAAATATCTCTATTAATGTTAACACATAGTCTCAAATTGAAAACATATAATAAAAGATTGAATTTCAGTTCCTGATACAGATAAATTTACTGGTAGAAAAATTAAATAGTAACATCATTTAATTTAAAAGAAATAAGTATTTCACTTTCCCTAATCATGCTTATTTCAAGCATTTATGAGTTCACATGCAAGAACATACTGTATATGTTATTAAACCTCTCTCTTTTAGATTTGTTAATATGTTCATTAACTGTTAAAAATTCAGATATTTCACGCACAGACAGATAAATTATGAAGACCCAGATTTCAAAAAGAATTTCACCATTTGTATTAGTTATATATTGCTGTGAAAAATTACTCACAAACTCAGTAACTTAAAACAATAAACATTTACTATCTCATAATTTCTGTGGTTTTGGTGTCTGGGCATGGCTTTGTTAGGCTTTCTGGCTCACATTCTCTCACGAAGTGTTAGCATGGCAGCATTCCCATCTTAAGCTCAACTGGGATAGGATCCACTTCCAAGATCCCTAAAGGGGCTGTTGGCATGAGTTAGTTCCTCTTGGGTTCTTGGACTAGGGCCTCATTTCTTCACTTGCTGCTGGATGAAAGCTTCCTTTGATCCCTTGTCACATCAGCCTCTCCAGAGTGCAGCTCGCAACGTGGTATTTGTCTTCCCACAGGGTGAATGAGAGACAAAGAAAAGATGTACGCCCAAAGCAAAAGTCCCAGTCTTTTTGTGAACAATTATCCTCAGCGACATCCCATCGCTTGAATTTTCTATTCATTAGAAGTAAGTTACTAGGTTCAACCCACACTCAAGGGGAGGAGATGGCACGAGGGCATGAATACTGGCAGGGGAGGATCACTGGGGACCATATGAGAGGCTGCTTCCTATACTGCACAAAGGAATCTTACATTCATCCAATTTGAGCTTACTTCCAAGTGTTCAAGCATTACAATTGCAACACCTTAAAATAGTAACCTATTCAGAAATATTACATACAACACACATGTACACTACATTTTCTGATCATCCACAAGCCCCGTGTAGTCTAATTTTTGTATTCTCAATTCTATTTTCAATAGTATTGATCTATATGTCTGTCTATCCTGTGCCAATAATACACTTCCATATTATCCCTTTAATATAATATAACAAGATGGAGAAGAAAAAGCTGTCTGATGCAACATAAATTTCCACATGTGCTTGCTATTTTAAATATAACATTTTATCACATACATTAGCTGAACTTTTTGAAATAAACTGGATTTATGAAAAACAAAGAATACGTAATATTTATTTTCCATAATTATCTTTTATAATGGTCTTTGTTCTTTCCTTTAATTTAATGTTCTTATAACATGGCCAATAATAGGTAAATTTATTGTTATTTTTAATCATGAAAATAACTGCTTAATATTTAGTGGAATTCATACCTATTTCTAGAGGAATTACTGTTTAGATTAAGTTCTACAATCCACCATTTTACAGGACATTGTCTCCTGTAATATTTCCCATTGACAGTTTTCCAGATTTTTTTAATATCTTGGAATTTTTTTTCTTCTACAGAAAAATGGATTTCTCAAAGGTGTTTCTCTTTCAAATGTCCTTTATATTTTTAATATATTATCTCAACCACCCTTGATTTTAACAGATAATTTCCATTTTTTGCCCAAGAAATCCCAAGAAATCTAAAATTACAAATAAAAAATAAAAAAATATATAAATAAAATCTACCCTCATGACGTACTTATTGAATCCTAACTCTTTAGTCAAATCTAAGAGCATATCACTTGTGTCTACTTTGTTTGTAGAAAATAGGTAAATAGAGGTACATGATATGTACTAGTTCTTCAAGATGAGATTATCTCCTTCATATCTTATAGTACTAGGGTTAAGAATTTCTCTTTTGATATAGAATTTTCCCCCTCTATTATGCTATTATGTCAAGCTTTCTATGAAAGATCTTTGCTCAAGGAAAATATACAAACAACTTACTATTTGCCACTTCAGTCAAAATGCGTTTTAAGGCCTTTGGAAAAAGAACTTCATTTATCAGCCTCAAGGAAATTCTGTACACATTATAGAAAATAAAATAATTTTCCTACCCTGCCAAAGGAGTCTATCTCATAATAACAGCAAATACTTACTGAGATCTCAGTATTTAGCAGTTAATGTAGCAAATAACTTGCATGTAACTTACATGTTGTAACTGAGGAAGGGACTACTACTAATTTTAAAGGTGAGGAAATTGAGGCATGGCGTATTTGAAGGAATTGTTCAATGTCACACACCTGAGAAGTGGAAGAACCAGGATTTTATCCCAAGCTTTCTGGCTAACTGGACCAGCTTTATATCCATTATATTATGTCACTCTATTGTGAAATTATTTTTTTTCATTTCAGAATATTATGGGGGTACAACACTTTGACTATATATATTGCCCGTGCACTGCCCGTGTCAGAGCCACAATCGTGGTCATCCCCCAAACTGTGCTCCCCGCACCCATTCGGTGAGAGTTTTTCCCATCCCTTCCACCCCCCTCCCGCCCGCCCGCCCTCTGATGAATGTTATTGCCCTGTGTGATGTAAGTGTTCATCAGTTAGTACCAGTTTGATGGTGAGTACCAGTGGTGCTTGTTTTTCCAATCCTGTGACACTTCGCTTCGAAGAATGGGTTCTAGCTCCGACCAGGATAATACCAGATGTGTTAATTCACTATTGTTCCTTATTGCTGAGTAATACTCCATGGTATACATATACCACATTTTATTGATCCACTCGTGTATTGATGGGCACCTGGGTTGTTTCCACATCTTTGCAATTGTGAATTGTGCTGCTATAAACATTCGTGAGCAGATGTCTTTATTAAAAAATGTCTTTTTTTCCTTTGGGTAAATACCCAGTAGTGGGATTGTTGGGTCAAATGGTAATTCTACTTTTAATTCTTTGAGGTATCTCCATATTCTTTTCCATAGAGGTTGTACTAATTTGCAGTCCCACCAGCAGTGTATGAGTGTTCCTATCTGTCCACATCCCCGCCAACATTTGTTGTTTGGGGATTTTTTTGATATGAGCCAATCTCACTGGAGTTAAGTGATATCTCATTGTGGTTTTTATTTGCATTTCCCTGTTGATTAGAGAAGTTGAGCAATTTTTTATATGTTTGCTGGCCATTTTCTGTCTTCTTTGGAAAAGTTTCTGTTCATGTCCTTTGCCCATTTTTTAATAGGGTTGTTTGATTTTTTCTTGTTGATTTTCCTAAGTTCTGTATAGATTCTGGTTATCAGCCCTTTATCAGAGGCGTAGCATGCAAATATTTTCTCCCATTCTGTAGGTTGTCTGTTCACTCTAGTGATAGTTTCCTTGGCTGTGCAGAAGCTTTTTAATTTGATCTGGTCCCATGTATTTATTTTGGTTGCTGCTGTGATTGCTTTGGGGGCCTTCTTCATAAATTTTTTGCCTAGGCCAATGTCCACAAGAGTTGTTCCAACATTTTCTTCGAGAATTCTTATGGTTTCATGTCTTAGGTTTAGATCTGTTATCCATTGTGAGTTGATTTTGGTGAGAGGTGAGAGGTGTGGGTCCAGTTTCAGTCTTCTACATATGGCCATCCAGTTTTCCCAGCACCATTTGTTGAATAGGGAATCTTTTCCCCAGTGTACCTTTTTTTGGAATTTGTCAAAGATCAGGTGACTGTATGAAGTTGGTTTTATATTTGGTTTATTGTAAGTGGAAAGGCTAAAACATAATATTTCTTATCCTATGATTCCATCCATGTGAATACAACTGCAAATCAAAAGACAGATGAGAAAGTTAAGAAAAATTAAGGGTTGACATGAAGCAGATATTATAATAGATTGTTTACCTGAATTATTGATTTCAATCCTTAAAATAATTATGATAACAGCATTATAATGTTATATTCATGGGGCTGTAACTGTGGCAGATACTCTGATAATAATTGCATATATACAAAAAATGTATTTAATCTCTACATTAATATATATAAATAATAATGTATAGGTGAGGACCACTTGGGCTACCACAATGCCCCGGGGGCTTCTCATTTTATAGATAACACAATTTCTAAATAATTAGAATTGACAATGACTCATAAATAAAAAAGGAAAAAAGGTATACTAAACTGCAGAAAACGATAATATGGCAGATTATGGTTTGTTTGCATGTCCTTTCTTTATGGAATTCCACTTATAATTTGTTACATTAATATTTCAAAAGCCTTAGCATAAAAAAGTGAACAACAATTACAGCAACACATTTATCTCAATTGGTAAACACATAAAATGACAATTAATTTAAATTTTTATTGCACATTCCTTATTTCAATTTATAGATTTTAGTCTTCATGTGATTTTCAAGATTTTAAAAGCTCACATAAACTAAATTAATAATGGTAATACAATTGATAATTTCTATTTCTTGCTGTTATTCGCACTATAACAAATAAATAATGTAACAAATGTTAAATGTCCCAGAGTTATAAAACCCATTGGTTGTACTGAATTTTTTACTTAACAAAACTTTTCAACACATAGTGATAATTAAGAAATTTTGCTTGTAATATAAAATATTTTAACATGATATGAAAATACATCTAGAACATATCATTAATATGTAGAGCTATTTATACTGATATGCATACAGATACATCTTAAATCATAATTATTACAGTTCAAATAGTTGTAAACACACACTTAAACCACTTTAAGCAAACGTGTTTTCCCACACAAAATAAACAGATAGTTATCTATACAAAAATTCTTACATTTAAAGAATGTCCATTATCTCACCCAGTAGGTTAAGAATATTCTTTTAGGTTTGAGGAAGAAAGTGTCTGTGATGGACTAGATGCTTATTTTTCCCCAAAATTCATGTGTTGAATTCCTAACCTCCGAGGTGTTGGTATTAGAGATAGGGCCTTGAAGAGGTGATTGGGTCATTAGCTCTGCCCTCATGGTTGGGATTATTGATCTTATAAAGAAGATCCCAGAAAACTAGTTAGTCAGTTCTATCATGTGAAGACACAGCCTGGAGACTATATAGGAACCAGAATGTTTTGCTGGCACTTTCATCTTGGACTTCCCAGATCCCAAACTGTGACAAATAAATTTCTGTTGTTTATCTGCTACTCAGTATAGGATATTTTGTTGTAGCAGCCTGAATGATCTAAAACATTTTCAAACAGAACCAGAAATATGCCAGAAAATAGTAACAATATTTATCAAATTGTATCAAATGAATACATGAGCCTCATGTATTCATAGTATAGATAATAAAAATTAAGAATACACTTACTATTCACTACTTACAGGTTGTTGTTTTATTGAGAGCTACTTAAACAGAAAAATTATTCATAAAATTATTTTGTTAAGAAGATATGTAACTTGTGTTCAGTACAGTTACTAATTATCAGCTTTTGATAAATACTGACCATTAGAGAAGTATTTCTTCCCTTGAGTTCTTGAACTACAAGTGGAAGTTATGCACTCGTGGTAATCGAGGGGTTGTTGTTGTAAGTGGATTCTTCTTTTATTCATTTATTCACTTAGTTTTATGTGTTTTTTAACAAATCTTCTAAAGTGTGCAGAGATTTTTAATGATACAATTAGTGTTGAGCTTTAAACTCAATTAGAGTGTTCGGAGGCAAATTATGAAAGAAAAAAGCGTACTCAGATTAATTAGAGCTAACAATTTTATACATTACAAGAAGTATTCACTCTTCTCATGCCAAAGACCTCTTGAATCATATTTTAATTCACTTTCACATGATATTCCCTTCTACCTTATATCTTATTTGATGGGCATAAATATAAAAAATGAGCTGTTTGAATGTGTTATTTTGAATTAATTGGTCATAACAATTTAGAAAGGTTGTCAAACCATTTCAAACATTCAGTATTTTTCCACATGAAACAAACCAAAAAATGAAATTACTTTCCTTACTTTATACTATATATAGTTACCATAGAATAACTTTTCATGTGAAATATGCTTAATACTCAATTTTGAAAACATATTTTCTATCAGTTAAGTAAAACATTATTTGGGGAAATGAAAAGTATATAACTGTACAGTTTACACTCATGTCTTATGGAATCTAAACACAGAGCGTATTTACCAGTTTTTTAATGTCTAAATGTTTAAAATTCAAGTTTAAGTAAACCATTACTCTTCAGAAATCACTTAGAAAATATAAATTACTAAGTTCACTTTAAATGGACATATGTTTTCTAATGTTAAGAACGTATATGCACAGTTCCATTTAATAATCAAAGCACTGAATTTGGTTTAAAGTTAACACTTCTGCTAGCCCAGCTGCAGCAGGTGGTAGTAGGGAGTCTGCATCAGGTGGAAAGTATTGTGACATGCTCCTCTTTCTTTCCCTTGCTTGGCAGAGTTTCTACTCTTCTCCTTCTGGGTTCGAGTTGCTCAGCAGGTGGAAGGGTGGCGAGTTCTTGCTTGTCTGGTATTGTTATAAGACAGATGTATGTTTTGAGAATCTGGTTGTATTTGAGGCTGATTTTTTCTCGTTTGGATTTCAGTAGTTTTGTAGACATTTTCTCACACATACACATCGTTAGGGATTTCTCACAGTTCCCTTAGGTGTGTCTAGTGGTGTGCTGGAGCTGGCATTTTCCAGACTCTGAGAGATAATTCTTAGATTTTCAGGAATTTTGTGAACAGTTTACTAACCAATGCTATTTCTTTAAAATTAAATTATGTAAAGTACATTTTAAATTATTTAAAAATATATACCAGAAACTCATTACGTCCTGCTTATTTTACTATATTTTACTACTATACAAACTCTTGAGGTTATTCATGGCTGTTGTACCCGCACAACAGAAACAGAGCAGTGAGCTTCAGCAAATCTCTTCCCAAGTAGCAGTCAATGGTGTCAAGTTGGCAGCTTAAAATTATACATGAGTGAAAGTATTTATACCACAGAAATCAGAAAACACTACGCATCAGGGCTTATTTATTGTTTTTACATTTTCTAGATTTAATACAATAATGAATAAAATATTAATAATGAAATGCAGATAACACTAAAGATATGTAGAGTCTATTTCTCTTTTTGTGAATAGCTTAATGATTGAGGAACTAGTTTTCCAGTATTCAAAATGTATTATAAGATCCAGCAAATATGTCATTCATGTGATCGTGGAACAATTGAAGTTCTGACATACATCTTCATTGTTTTACTTTCATCTTATTTATTAATGTAAACAAAAATGGAAACCAACTTATATGTTTGAATTAGACTATTTCATCCATTACAACCATATTTTAGCTACAGATAAAAGAGTTCAGCAAAATAAATGAAAGTATTTTATGAGAATTGCTGAGCTATATGGAATTTATAACGAAAATGTTATATAGTCATTATTTTTAAAATCGGTGCTACATATTCTGTACGTTAGTAAAGTTTATAATAAATTTATATGCATCTGTACAAGTTAACATATTTCTTTCCAGAACCAGTGTTTAAACATTACCAGCACATCACTAGATATATCTCTGTATATATTCTAGCTGATGATTTATTCTTCCCAAAGCCCCTACGAATCTAATTTCTCACTACTAAGATCTAAGGATTAAGACAAACAGTTAAGAAATGCCTGGTCTCTGTGAATATGATCAATTATCTGGTTTACTAGAAATATGCGTGGATCCTTTACACCAAAACATTTTGAGAGTGCAGGTGGATGTTTACACTCCAGCATCTTTACCTGCACTGTGAAAATTAAAGCAGTTAAATGGCATGTCTTTTAAGCTTTAGGTTTTATAAAAGGTAGGAGTCAGAAACCAGTCATTTCTGTCACCCGTAGAAAATGAATCACATATTAAATATCCCAGTAAACTCAAGGAAGTCCCTTTAACTAAATTTAGACCAATATAAAACATCAGATTACATATATTTCAAATAATTCAACCCAAAAATAAGTGAGGTATAGAGCATTTTCTGTCAGAAAAATGATCTCCCAGTGTCAAAACTAGTAATACATTGTTTTATCACAAAGGAAAAATTAAACTACATGAACCAGGTGTTGTAGATAAAGATGAGAATAGCATGACATTAAATTTCTAGAAGAACTTGGTATACTAAAAAGTCATTTTAGTATCACTTTATGATTTTTATGTATCTATAATATACAATTGCTAAAATTTACCAGGCATTTAGCACCTTCCAAATCCTATGCTGCTAAACATATTACTACACTGCACATACTACACTAACACTACTACACTAAGCAACATATCAAATCTGTAAGAAAAAAAATTATTATTTTCATATACAGGAATACATATATAAACAAATATATACACACATATATATAAAATACATATATACACATACACAGTTTCAAGATCACATAGAAAGTAAGAATGGGAAACAGGATTTGAGCCAAGTTTTGTCTAAATTCCAAGATACCTGAAAAAGAATTAAAGATTAAATTTTAAAATAAAATTCATGTAAATATTTAAAAAGGTAACAGCAAGTAAATCTCTGAAACAATATTTCATGAGAGTAAATCATAATTTCATTTTCATTGAATTTCTTGTCCAGAAGAGAAGATATGTAGATACACACACACACACACACACACACACACAGTAAACTGAATATAAATTCTAAAAAGCTAAGACAGATTTTAGCTTTGAAGAGGTAAAAATAACTTTGGAGTTTATTAAATCAAGCTCCCTCATTTCACAGATTAATAAGTGAAGCACAAAAAGTCAAAATTTGGCCTTAGCTCTAAGTGGCAGATCCAAACTTTGGCTTTTAATTTATTTTCTCAAGCTTAACTTAAAATATGACATTAATGTCTCACATTTTATATCAAGTCAATATAATTTTCAGTTACATATTAGGGCCAAAAAAATTGTAGTATAACTTTTCTTTATAACTTCTCTTATTGAAGCATGTATATATTTATTTCATTTTTAATATAGTATCTGGTCTCGTTCAAAAAGAACATAATGGAATATAAAAATCTTTTCTCAAAAATGCATTTTTCATAATCTATATAAAACTACCGTGAATATAAACTGTGATATTTTATTTAAAATTCTTGTGCTCAAAGAGTGTTAGAGGACAAATTTATAGATTATAGCAATTCTTTTGTAACCAAATCCAGGCTAATGACTAGAATTCAGATAGTAAAACGGTTGAATTACACATTTGAGTTGGAAATGGCCTCTTAGGCTTTTTAGCCTGTCTCACGGAAAACAGGAGAACCAATTTAATCAAACAGTGTATAGAGAGTGACAGATGAAAAGCACATCAATCCCAGTAGGTCTGGCATGACTTGAAAGACAAAATCTATCACAATGAATTAAAAGCACAATGTGAAAGAGAAACAGACAGAAAGACTTGATTTACATGCCCGCTCTATCAGAGCAAGGATAATGATTGCAGAAGTCATCTACTGGAAGCACACCCTAGTTGTAGAGGAAAAGTCTCAGGTGGACGCAGCCCCCAAATGACAAGGCAATAGAAACTCTACATCTAACTTACAGCCATTAGTTTAATCATTTAAACTTTGGAACAACTTGCAAAACATTTAACATAAAGGAAAGTTTAGATACTGCACTTTAAGGTTGTTGAGGTTTTTGGATTTTCTGGGTAACTTTTAAAATTCCATTAGAAAACTCTTAAAAAACAAGTCATCAGAGTGTACAAATCAAAGAAGGGACATAATGAATATTGATGTGGCCAGGAATTCTTACCTCTTTAGCCACACTTTGACTCTTTGTAATCTTGACAAAAGATTACTCACTACTAGACATAGCATCTTATTTTTAGATAATCATTATACACAAAAGGTCCAAGAAATAGTGTAGATTAATTGTTTACTTTTTCCCATAAAGTCTTTATCAACTACTTCTATTTGTGGAGTGTCTCTCTTTCTATTCTGCTCTTCCACCCACTATTTTAAGATTATCTCCTTGTCTTTTGCCTACTCTCCCCTGACTCCACTTTCCTACTTCCTCTGTCTAAATTACATAGCCTTAGAAAGTCAACTGTTTAGGTGGACTTGATTCAGGATCTTCACATCTTGTGCTCAGAGGAAGGAAATGAAGAAAAAGAAGATATTTTAATTGAGCTTTACACTGAAACATCGGAAATAAAAACAAATTGTTCTCTTGATTATATTATAACTGACCAATCTGTAATTAAATTTTATAGTCATAACTTAAAAACAATTGTCCATTTTTTCAAGAATTCTTAAGATACTTTTCAATTACCCTAACTTAGTAGGGTAAAGAATTTCCGTGGAGGTGCCTTGCCTTGAGATGTTGATGGAATGGGTGTGACCTGGAGCTCTTTGTTCTACCAATACTATGATATTATCTCAGTGTGGAAGATCTCATGTATGTGTTTTGTATATTTTCTGAATACTTACAAATTTAAATATTTGACTATATACACACAGATCTTTTGACAATTGGGCAAGTAAAGAAGTCATAGTATCTTTTGTAAAATCTCCATGATAGGTTTAGTTTGACTATTTTTGCTGCTGATTGTTATAAGTAAATAAAATATATTTAAAAATAAACATGTACCAAATAAATTTTTATTACATAGCCTTTTCTATGGTTTGAATGTCTCCACCAAAGTTCATGTTTTGAAAATTTAATTCCCAATACAACAGTGTTGAGAGGTAGAAACTTTAAGAGTTGATTAGGTCATGAGGGCTCTGCCCTCATGAATGGATTAATGCTGTTATCATAGGAGTGAGTTAGTTATTGCAGGAGTGAGTTCCTGATACAAGAATGAATTCAGCTCTCTTTTCTTCTCTCTCTCCCCCACTCCCTGTCTCCCAGCCTGTCCCTCTCCTCCTCCAACACCCTCCCAACTGCTCCCTGCCATGGGATGACTTAGCAAGAAGGCTCTCACCAGATGTGGGCCCCCTGACCTTGGACTTCCCAGCCTCCAAAAATGTAAGAGATAAATCTCTGTTGCGTATAAATTATCCAGTCTCAAGTATTCTTTTATAGCAGTACAAAACTAACTAAGACATATAAAGAGTAATAAACAAACAAAAAAAAGTTTCTAGATTTCCATAGGAATTTCAACATTGCTAGTTATTTCCTATAAAGCAAATAAGGCAGGGGTGATTTTTCATAAGAACAGATGAAGAGTCAGAATGTAATACTTTACTATTGAAAAAGGATCAAGCTTTGATTAAATTTAGTTTGAAAACAAAACCTGACTATTGAAAGTAGATTGTAAAACTGTAAAATATAGACTAGAATCTCTTTGACTTCATGGAAAGAGGATATTGGAGATAAATTATTAGGAAATAATACTTTAAAACAAGTGCCAGGGAAAAATTCTCTCAAAGCCTGAAATGTTCAGATATAGCTAAAAAATAACACACTCAAAAGAAACACTTTTTGCATAGGTTTCCCACTTCATAACTATTGAATTTTTGGAATATTTATATTTGAAATTTAACTTCAATAAAACCGAATTATTCTTCAACCTTATAGGTTCATAAATTTTAGGTAAATGTCATAGTTTATATTCTTTTTAGTCTCTACAGATATTTCATAAAAAGAATTTGTGAGAAAGAAAGAGATCCAATAACAGAAAATAAGAAAAAAGAATAAAATATTTTGCATCTAATGAAAGCACACTGAGTACATCCTCAAGACTAAGAGTATATATATGGATAATAACACTAATGATGACATAAAAACTGGGAGAATTATTAATTAATTTTTAAAATTTTTTTGTAGAAATGGGGTCTCACTATGTTGCCCAGGCTCTTCTCAAACTCTGGGCCTTAAGTGATCCTCCCTTCTCAGCCTCCCAAAGTGCTGGGATTACAGGTGTGAGCCACCAAGCCCACCTAAGCATTAATAATTCAAAAACTCTCTACAAAGAAAAAAAGTCATCAGCCCTACATTAAAGTGTTTACATAGTCGTAATGATATAAGCATATGTTTATTTAATTAAATATAATGATATGCCAGTATTGGAGAAAGAATTGATCAAAAATAAAGGTTATTGAGATCTGCATTTATATCATTATTATAGGAATGTACTATATATTATCTAAACTAGATAAATCAATAAATAAAAATATAAATGTAATACTTAAAAATATATATGGAGTTATCAAGGAGAAAAACAGCTTAAAGAATTTAAAGCTTATGGAGGAGGATACTATTTAGTCACCAAATCTACCATCCTCTTTTCCCATAGTAACAGCACATCACTTCCCTGTTAGAATCAATTTCCCAGCCATCCTTGAAATTTTGTGAGGATAAATGCCTGTCAGTAGAATGCAAGTGGATATAAACTGTATTACCTCTTTGTCTGTGTTTTAAATCATTAAGTGTCCTTCCTCCAAAGATTATTTTCCTTACCTGCCTGGGCCACAGGTTTTTGGTAGATCATTCTCTGCGGGGTGATTGGGTAATTTTTCTGGCTGCATAGCTTCTGGAGGCTGATATTCCATCCTTCTCAGATTCTTTGACCTGCCTTTGATAAATGTTACAAGTCTGCTTAAACTAGCTGAGGTGGATTTTGCTCTTTTCAACTAATAAGACTGATCTATTAAGTAAATCATTTATTTATATTTTTATTAAACTATGTACATAAGTTATTTTGTTAGACATAAAAGAGAAAATACATATTGATGATATTTCTGAAAATACCACTCTGAGGGAAGAACATAGGAAAATAAAGAACTATCCCCCAGTAATGAAAGCTTCTTTTATTACAGAATGATTTAAGTACTCACTTGTCCTCTACCAACTTCCCTGTACATATTTAATATATAAAAGGCTCCCCCACTGCAGTGCTACACATGTGTCTGACGGTAGTGTACAGCGCTGTGAGGTGATAAGTGTATAAGTAATTGCATGCATTCCTGTGACTCCTTGCCTCTAAGTTTCCCCAATAAATCTGCCTCATGTGTATACCATGTGGCACCAGAATTTTCACCCAGGCCTTCTGACCTGGATCAACACGGTTAGCCTCTATTATATATTTCATACCAGCATGATGATAAGACTTCAGAAATAGGAACTTAATTCTTAATTATCTTTCATTATGGCTACAAACAGGAGTTAGTAAAGACATTTAAAATAAAATGAATGATAAACAAATAGAAGAGAAATTCCAGATGCCATTTGCATGTTTGAAATTTAAAATATTATAAAATAGTCTTATTAAACTTTAAATGTTATCCTATAGTCATAGGTGTATAATGTTTTATCAAAAGTGAAGACTACACATTACATTATAAATATCTTTTTGTTAATATTGTAAATGTCTTGAGATGGACATTTCTTTATCAGTAAAATAGGAATGTCTAAAAATATGCCAACTGAAAATAATATCCCAATAAATGATTAAATTTTTGGACTTGATTAATAGACAGGATACGTGCTAAATAAATACTGGTTTCACTGTTTTCTTCCAGGTGGCAGCAATAAAGGGAAATGTCAGTCAATATTTTATTTTAGTTTGCTAAAATGTTAAAACAATGCTTAAAAATCTCAATTAAGTCATGAATTTTATAACAAAAACAGATTTGAGATAAAGTTAACAGTGGGAAAAATATATATTTTACTGCATAAAGAAAAATAGTTTGATAATTGTACTTCCAACCCTTCATACCAGTGGGGAGGCAGTAAACCAGTTGGATTACAATGATGTATTCTGAAGGAAGACATACTTATATTTTAATCCAGTTTATACCACTTTACTAACCATATAACTTTGGGCATGTTGCGTAAAGCCTGAGTATATTTCAAGAATCACATAATAAAGGTAACGAAAACATCTAATTTCGGTTCACTGAGGTGGTACATACCCTCTTCAGGTAAAATGCCCTTCAACTGCAATCTCAGTTCAATTCCAAATCCATGCTCTAAAGGCAACTACCCTGCCTTTAATAAGGTGTTGTATAATTATTGGAAGAATTAAACGAGATAATGCATTTAAATTTTGTACAGTGATTCCTTCATAAATATTAGCTTCCATATTCTTATTGTTCTTAACCATTAGTGTCCTGAATTATTATTATTAATATTCATAGCATTTTCATTCTGATAATGTGCACGTTGAGATATTATGGCTTCAGACTCCTATAATATCTCTAACATACTTGACATTAACATTATAAAAGTTATGTGACAAAATTGTTCATACTGTTAGGACTCAATTCTGCCCCTTTGCCTGTGTATTATTTTGGATTTTCTTAGAGGGAGGTGTCAAATAGGCTTTTGCCAAAGTTGAGCTCAGAAAGGGTAGGAAGTAGGGGTTGAGAGGTCAATGAATTAAGCCAGTGACTGATTGACTATGAAAACAATGGAGACTGAGGAGTTTGGGATGTGCAGAACTGCCAGGATGAACATCAGGTTTCTGGCTTGGGCAACTGGGTTACTGGTACAAATAACTGAGAGTAAGGAGTTAAATTATAGACATGTTAAATGTGTTGTTACCATTGGATATATAAATGGAAATAATTTGGCAGCTGCAATCCTGGATATTTGGAATATGTGGAAGGAAAAGGTAATTTTAAAGGGTAACCAGCATAAAAGTCACAGGACATTTTAATTGGACCAAGATTTAATAATTCTGCCTCTGCAAGGCAGAACAAGGCTCTCTTTATCACATAATATGTAAGATAAATGATGATCCTGATTTATATGCTCAGGACCTGGAGAAGGGATGGAAGTACAGTTTTAACCTTATCCAAATCTGGAGTCCAGACATACATCTCCACAGTGGGATTTTGGCAGGGTGACGGAATTAAGATTGAAAAGGGAAACAAACAAACAAATCAGCATAGGTGAAAAAGAATACCAAATAGCATAGATGTAGATGAAGGGCCAGGAGGTAGGCAGAAGACACCAGTCTTTAAAAGAGCACATGAAGTAAATCATAGATCAGGGGAAGAGACTTATAAGGCATTCTTAAGATTCTGGAAATTTTATTACTTTTTCACAATCACTTTTATAAATGGGCTGTCAACTTCCTTTAATAATCAGCAGTAAAACGTCTAGAAATTATTTCAGGAAAACTCACTGCCTCATTAGAATGGTAAGGGGGGTATCTTTAAGGAGTTGTTCTCCAAAGATAATTTTGACGTGAGAGGATCTTGAAGGATAAAAAATTGATATTTTAAAAGGTAGTTTCTGTTTTTGTCCCTTTAGACCTTAGGATGACATAAGGATCAGGACGTGCACAAGGAACATATGTGTTCTTTTTTCCACTATCTGCTTTCATACCCATTTTTCTTTGCTGTGAGATTATTTTGATTTCTCTACTACAGACCTGATTAGGTATAAATTACAAGCTGATAGCTGTGTATTCGCCTTTCATAAAGGTCTCTATGTGGCGATAGAAAATATTTGTTTTGGCCTAAGGGTTTTCTAAGTGTTACGACAGCTTAAGGAAACAGGTTTTCGTAAGTCTGAGATGTTTCTATTATTATTATTATGATTATTGGTTTCCTCAGTCAATTGGTATCCTAACAGACTTTTAAAATACCATCAGAGTTATTCTGTAAGGTTTTCTCGCCCCCACGGAAGAAAGAGAAATTAAAGGGAAGGAGAAAAAAGAAAACCACAGACAATATCAACTTTTTTCCCTATTTCCAAAAATGTACGCATAGATTACATGAAAAATAGACGTCCAAGTTTATATGCGGTGAGGAGCGGGTGCATTAATTTTTTATTGTTGCATATTAAGTTACCAACACTCTATCTTAAAATGACATACATTTATTATCTAACGTTGTCTGTGGGTGAGATCCAGGTGTGGCCTGCCTGGGTCCCGTACTGCAGGCCTCAGAAGGCTGTGATCAAGGTGTCGGCTGGACTGCGTTCTCAACTGGAGAATGGAATAATTCTGTTTCAAGCTTATTTATTTAAGTGGCTGGCAGACTTCATTTCTTGGAGATGTATGACAAGGACCCTGGCATTTTGCTCGATGTTGGTGAGAGGCAGTCCTCAGGTCCTAGAGGCAGTTCCTGGAGGCCGCCCACAGTTCCTGACCCTGTGACGTTTTCCAAGACGACCAAGTACATCACCTGCATCACCAATCAGCAGGGAGATATTCCTGAGCTCAGCTGGAGCCTAGGCTCTTCTTTCATCTGATTAAGTCAAACTTAGTTAGGCAGAGTCCTCTCTCTTTTGATTAACTCAAGCCTACTGATTTGGGATGTTAATTACATCTGAAATAGCCCTTGACCCTTCTTTCATTCCTCACGTGTCTGGATCCAAATATATAAAGCTACATACTGCCCTGTAGCTTGAATTATGCATCCATGTTTAATTTGAACTGCAATTATTAATGTGATCGTGTTTTAACACCATATATACACATAAGTGTATATACATATGCATTATGTCATATGATACTATATTACATTTGAAAGGTGATAGGTAAGAAAGGAATCAACCAAACTGGCATTTGTACACCTCCAACAGGGATGGATTCCCATAGTAACCTGGAAATCAATATGAGCCAAACTGATATTTTTATCTTGCTTTGAAACTGACTCCCCCTATTTGATACATTCTATGTTGGTAAATGGTACTAATATCCACCAGGAAACTGAGAGTTATTCTTTATTAAACAGACCTGTGAGGTTATATCCTTAACCTATTTCTAATTAAGTTGTTTTCAAATATTAGCATGTGAGTACTTGTTAAAACTGAGGTTGCTAGGACTCACCCTGAGAGTTTCTGAGCCAGTAGGTCCAGAGTAGGGCCTATAGATTTCCATTTCTACCAAGTCCCCAAGGGATGGGGATGATACTGGTCCTGGAACCAGCACTGTATTGCCTAGCTCTAAGAGAATACTCCTAATTAAGTTGTGCCACTGATAGGGAACTCCTAGTTAAAATGAGGTCAGCTTGTGAATTCTTGGTGGTCAGGTGCAGGATGTTTTCACAGCAAGATACAGGGATTAAGAGAACCAGTGAGAATCTCTCTCAGAGAATTTAAATGTTATAGTTCAAGAGAGATCTCCAGTTGGTGATGAGAGCACAAGCTTGCAGAAAGGGAAAGAGCAGGCTAAGGAATCTACGAGCCCTCAGCCATTATCGATAGGAAAATCTCTGAAAAATCACAAGCCAAAGGATACAGAGGTCTGGAAAATGTAGTTAGTTGACAGTAGCAGCAGTAAGAGAATCAAAGAGAGGAAAGAGCTAGCAGAATACTATTTAGTGTTTAAGGAAATCTTTTCTAAGTAAGGGGAGAATGATGGAGAAGGGTGAATAAAACTAACTAGTTCCTAGAGCTGTGAAAGCTTTTGAGTTACTTCTGGTCTTCATGAGGCCCAGCTTTGTTGCAATCCCTGGGTTTTCTATAAAAACTTACCTTAAGCCTTTCTTTCAGGTTTCCCTGAGTCCAGTATACTTTATCAAGATTTTTGTTTCATTACAGTGATGATATAAATTTTAGATCACAAGCTCAACCTCAACAAACACATGAATATCTCAATAATTTATTCTCCTGCAGAACTTCCTAATTGTCACATTAACATAAAAGCCTAGATTAATTTTTGCTTATTGTAATCCAAGGAATCTAACAAACTCTCTCAGTCTCCCTTACCTGGCCTCAACCAAATATCCAGTCTGTCACCAGACTTGCTCAGGCAAGTCCAGAGTTTGTAGCAGCCTACATGGCAAGGGCTGATGATAAACAGATGAGAGTCTGCAGGACAGCTGCAGGTGCTGGGGGAGTGGTAGAATGCACCCTTACCTAATACACACTCACAATGCCTTATTAATAATTGGAAGAATGTTAGTGCCAGATAATTAAAGTAGCACAAAGGAGTGACATATTATGACAGAATCTAAAGTCAGGTCAAGATTAAATGCCAGTGTAAGAGTTTCTCAGGCAGAGAGAACAGCATAGACAAATGTCCTAAGGCAAGAATATGTCAGAGGCTGGAACAGAGCAGAAGAGAGGCGAGTGGTGAGAAATGGAGCCAAGCAAAAATGTGTGATGGAGAAGAGAGTGTAATACCTTGGGGACCATTATAACAACTTTAGTTGTTACTCAGAATACTATGGGGAATGATGACAGTATTTTTAGCAGAGGAGTTACATGATCTGGCTTCATTTTTAAAACATCATTCTTAATGTAAAAAGGACTGGGACTTCTTGTTGATGAATGAGCACATTCTCTTCCCTTACAAGTAAAGGGGATGTTTAATAAAATGGTTGTTAGTTAGCATGCAATCTATACATGGGAAGTAACCAGGATGATTTTGTTAGCCAGGATCATTAGCTAATTATAACCTGATACTTTGTTCTCTGTAACTGGGATTTAGCTGCCTGATAAGAGTTGAGTTTATGGATCAGAGCAACCTCCTTGCAGGAAGGAACTGGAGCGCACTGCCCAAATTGCAGGGGCTGTTTAAATGGTGTTTCTATCTCTAGTCTCTTTTCAAATCAATGTTATGAATTATCTTGCATGTTCAAGACCTTGAACTTTGGGTCCCTACTTATTTGTCAGGTTTTCATAGTTACACACTTGCATTTTCATGTTTCTGTTGCTCATTCTTTAGTTATTATCATGCTTAACTCCTACCAGTCTCATAAGAAATTAAAATACTACTTCTTTTCTGAAGTTTTTTTTTTTAAACTGCCCTAGTCAGGTTTAGAGACTCCCTCCTTCACCCATGTTATATACTTTACATAGCCACAGTATAACTTTTAACACATTTAATCTTATTTATTTGAAATGACAATGAATTCCTTGAGAGCAGGGATAATGTCTTACTCAAATTTAATAAAACTCCTAGGGCTACAAGGCATGGAACATCACTTTGTGGTATATGCACAATATTGGAAGTAAATAAATGTTTGTTGAACAGCTGAGGAATGACATATCCATTCTTGTGAATTTTTATGTGTCTCTTCCAAATATTTGCTCTTTGTTCTCTAAATGTAGCTTGATTTACTTATGCCAAAAGACTAATGATCTTATTAGAATTTCTATTTCTCTTTAGAAATATTTAGTTTAATGTTCCACAAAATATTAATACTTCATAAAATGTAAACATTATAATTGCAATTATTCTTGATTTTCTTGTTCCAAAATGATAATTTCTTTTAAGAAACAGGGAGAAAAGAGAGGCCATTGATGGAAACCAACACATTAAAACATGAAAAGGGACAAAAAAAAAATACATGCTAGATGGTCCATCAAATCTGACAATACAGTATTTTGAGACCATTTGAAGACTCAGCAAAAATCAGTGCTCATGTAACTTTGACAGATAACCAAGACTTATCAAGAAAATGTTATATCAAAGCACTGAAAGTTTGTATCAGAATATTCTGATTAATAAAAGAAGAAATAATGTTTAATCTAAAGGACTGCCAGCAAAATATCATATATTATTTCTGCCAGAAAAATGACGTGCTTCAAAAGCATACACAAAGATCTTTTAGTAATGCTGTATTCTGAGTTTGATATGTACCCCAAAGAATCTAAACAAACTTACCATCAGCATTGAGAATAACTGCTTTGTCATTTTATAATCCAATAAGTAATAATAATTATAATAACAGAAATAAAGTATCTAAATATTAATCTTCAATTACCATACATAAAAATCTCAAAAAATTCGTCCTTCAGAGAAAATAAATATCTAGCACCTATTGCTGGTGTAGACTGGCTCTTGTAGATGGTGTCTATGCCTTTGGCATGCAGCATATGCAACACTGAAAAAGTGTGTGCTCTTTAAAAACATGGAAATGCATTCATTTCTTTTTCTTTCTTTCTTTTTTCCTTTTTAAAAAATATTTCTTAACTTCACAAATGCCTTTGTCTTTTTTTTTTTTTCCTAGAGGGGAAAACACGCCTGTCATCTTATGGAAGAAGCACTTCACCATGTCACTATTACATACACAGAAAGGAGCTCAGAAAAAATGGAAATTTAGTGAAGTAGGCAAGCCATAATGAATATTTGTAAATATATGTGTTTTCTGCTATGGTAACTAAACAAAGTGGCAGAACAGATATATTAAGCTGGCTTTGTTCTGCTAAAATTGAGACAGAAACATATTTTACCAAAAATTTAAGGGCTAAGATATACAATTTTACAAAACTGCTCCTTAAAACTATATATTTTGTGTTTTGATTAAGGTACTTTTTGCCTTTGGCATGTTTTCCTTTGTTACTCCATTTTTCTCTTTGTATAGACTTGTTCATGCAGCTATTTCCTTTTTAAAACAGGCTGCTAGAAGCATTTTCTCCCACTGTCTGATAACTTTTTTCAGGTAATGAATTCAACCTAGGCTTCATAATACCATTTTCTATTTCCCTCTTTATTTGGCATGTCATAACTATATTGATTTAAGAAAATATCTAAACTCAGTTTGAATATAAAATACAAAAGGGAAGAAGAATGGATTATATAATGAAATTATTTGTAATACATCAGATCAAATGGGCTACGAAGGATTTTGTATCCTTTAGCAAATCGATCCCTATTTTCCTCTAACCCCTACCATTCCCAGCCTTGTCATTCATGGAAACATGGATGAAACTGGAATATATTATGGTTAGTGAACCATTTTTCATGTTAAAGAACCAAATGAGCAAAACTTAAGCACTGGCAGCTGTCTGATTCTGCATGGTTGAGGAAGAAATATCCAGCATTATTAATTGATAATAAGAATTTTAAGTATCACAAAGCAGCACAGGTTAGTTGTTAGATGAGTGGTATCTGAAAACCTTCCTCTGAGTTCAGAGAGCAAAATGAGTGTTGACAACTGCCTCATGCATGAACTTCCTGAAATATGATTATTCTGAAGTAGGCATTAAAGAGCAGCCTTTGGTCATAAAGAGCAACCTGGAAGTACATCCCAGCTAGAGGTAGTAGAATTTACAGAATTTTACTGCCTCTACCTTAATGTACTATATATATAGATTTCCCTTATCTGTTAAGAAATCTAAAACAATATCAAATAAAAGCTGGTTTGCACACCATTAAGTCAATTGGAAATTACCACTTGCCATTCAGTTATTTCATAAATATTGGCAAATGCCAATCCTATATTAGCCATTGTGGTAAGATCTAAATTGGTTTAAAATGTATAAGAAAAATTCCTCCCTTTGAGAGGCTCATAGCATAGTAGAGACCATGGAATAGATAGTATTGCTGCAGACAGGGTGTTTACCAACAGATTTAGAGAAAGACCAAAACAAGAGCAGAAGCCATCTTTGTGGTTTACTACAAAAATGCAGGATCCTACACAGTTCTAGGCATCTAGTAGGGTCTCAGAATTAACACAATGAAGAAATAAATGCATGGGCAATTGCTAAATAAGAGTTGAGACTGGAAAAAAAAATGTGAGGAATTTGCCCTGGAAGATTAGAGACATGGGGTGGGAGTTTGTGAAGGAAGCTTTCTGTCAAGTGAATAAGGCATTTATGTAAAAAGTCTTTAAAAAGGAGAAATTTAATGTATATAGGGAATAGCATTCAGGCATTATGGTGTGGTTAGAGTACACAGGCTTTATTGAAGCATGGAGGAAATGTGGCTGTGACTGCATTAAACTCAGAGGCAACATCACAACAGGCCCTATTAACCATGACTCAGATTAGGATTTTTGTCTTTCCTGAAGGCTGAGAAGAGCCAATGAAATAGTTTTAATTGCTAAAGTGACATGATCAAATTTTGAATTTAGAAAGATCCCTTTGACAGTAATGAGAGAGTGGATCGGAAGTTTTCAAACCTGGAGGCAGAAAGAAAAGCTCTGAACAGTAATAATAGTGTAGATTAATAATAAAAGCTGAATGAACAGTGACAGAGAGCAAGTCAAAGAGGGGAGATGAATTTGAGTTCATTTTGTCATGGGAGATGAGAAAGCATTGTGATGATTATGTATTTCTGACTCTGGAGTCTGGGTAGATGGGTTGACTTTACTCAAGATACACAGAGGACAAAATCCAGGACTGAAATATTGGGTGGGTAGTTTTATTTTGAAAATAAAGATTTACAAATGTCTATGGACATTAAAAGTCACTGTGTACAGTAATGCTCACAATTTGGATTTGGAATTTGGGAGACAGACCTTGGTGGAGTTATTTATATCCATGACTCATCAGTGTATAGTGGAAGTTTTGAGCTGGAATAAGACTTCTGGACCAGAGCATAAAATGAGAAGAGTTATGAAAACAGAATGCAGCAGAATGTAGTACAAAGATATCAATCTTGCAGAGTGGTTAGAAGATAAACCCATAAAAAAATTGAGAATAAATTGAGTGTGGTTATGAAATTTGAGAAGAAAATAATATAAAACTAATTGAAAAAAATGACAACTGTGTTGAAAGACACAGAAGTGTCAAGAAAGATAAGTTATGAAAGTTATTAATTATATTGTGTGCAATTCAAAATAGAGTGCATAAAGGATTTTTAAAAAATGCAAAGCAACCATTTAACCTGTCTGATGTGAGAACATTGGCCAAAAAAAAAAAAAGAGAGAGAGAGAAAGAAAGAGAGAAAAAAAATAAAAATGAGGAGAAAAAAATTAAATAACCAAGTTTAACACTAAAGAAAACAAGTTAAAATAATGGTTCTATTTATGCCATGACATAACGATATATACACACACACATATGATTTCAAAAATATGCTGTTATATCTTGTGTGTTTTCTTATTGTGAATTTAGGTTTATGTTTAATTTTGTTATTTAAATATATAGTTCTTGTATAGGTTAGCTTTTAAAATTCTTGTATAGGTTCACTATATTTAATTTAAAACATTAATTAAACACGCACAGACATATACATGTACACACTCACTGGTAATAGAGGATTTATTATAATTAAGTGTCTTCATGAAGAATATACATGTTGATGTTAGAATTAAAGACTGCCAGGAGTGAAATATTACTTCCAAGATTAACCATGATAAATTGTAATAGATTCATCTTTGAAGACTGTCCATGATTAGAAAATAAATAAAAACAGATTAGGATATTTTTCAAAAAATAAGAAACATTAATAATAAAAATTAATGATAAGCATTAATCTGCGTGACATTTTCTATTTGATAAATACTTACTGGATGATTTTGTACTGGATAAGTACTAAACTAACAAAAACTAACAAAAATAGTATTAAAATGTGTTTCATCAAGTGTTTTCCAAGGTTAGCAAACATATTTTTACCATTTTTCTCATTTTTTTTTACCCCATACTTTACTAAGTCTTAGGTCAAGCTACTGGGACTCAAGAATTGTGAGCTGCAGCTAAAACATTGTCCTGTATACATAGAAAACTTAAAGTGCCATATAATTTTTCAATAGAAAACACTGATTTAAAAAATTATAAAGGAAATTCTTCCTTTTAATTTCTAGAACTTTTATAGATACATAAGGACGAAACCAAGTTATAAGCAAATATGGGGTAGAAGAGAAAGGAATAAAAACAAAACCTAAAAGCTTCAGAAGACAAACGTCCTTAAAAAATTTTTAAAGTAAAAGAAAAAAAGAAGAAACACACTGACAGGAAACCTCACATTTAGGATTAAGTTTATTTTTAGGTTGAACATTCTAATCATATAAAGGCTTCAAAGATTAATCCATCCCAGCTTATTTTACTTTGTATTGGCAGATGTATTCAACTCCTAAGACTATTTTTTCTCACATCAATTAAATTAAATCAATTAAAAAGTCATCCTTACCTAACCTAATTAATGTGAAAGCATAAGCAGAAAGTAAACCCTTGCTTTTGAGTTTAGTGTTTAAAATGTCCTTTCATAATAAATCACTTTATTAATGTAAATGGAAGGGCACATTTAAAATAACAAAACACAATAAAACAAAAATTTGCTTTAACAGATTAAACATGGAAAGTGTTTTCCCAGTTATTAGAAACTGGATGTAATAAGCCATTTTCTGTTCACCACTTACATCATCCCTCTATTCTTAGGATCAGTAAATCTTCTGCAATGCACAGAGTGAATATTTTCTCTGAAAGAAAATAATCCACTCTGAAAGATTAGTGTCCAGCCCACATAGGTGTGGAGATAGGAGTGCCCAGATAGATACTTCTCAGTGAATCAGTGATTGTCTTCCTATGCTGGCACTGAGAATTTCATTACTTGTTCCTTGTATATTAAGGTTATAACATTTATAGGCCTAAAACGTATTAATTTTTTTCCTAAAATACGATGCCTATCATGATTTTCAGATATATATTCATCCATCAGTTCATTGTACCAAGGTGTTATTTGGCCCTGAAATTAGGGAAGCCAAAATAATCAAAATATCTACTTATTCTTCCTGCCTCCAAAGATATGAAAACACACAGACATAAATACAGGTGCACCCACCAAAATCCATGGCTTTGCCTGTATAAAGATCAAAATCCTTGCAGATTCTTTATTGGTGATTGGCCTGTTTCACTCAATGAGCAGATTCAATGAGTCCTGCTTCCTCAATCCTCAGCTGTTTATATCATAAGAATATGAAATAGAGAGATCTTTGGAAGAAAAACAAAGGTTTATTGGATAGCTGGGTTAGTGTCTGGGGGAAAAAAAAGATGGAAACGTAGTTTCTCACCTTGTGAAATTCACTACATTGGGAAAAGACAAGCAAGTAAACAGGTGAATGAATGGAGAGCATTGAATGGACACGTACACTGAGATCAGGAAGGCTTTCTGACAATGATAACGCTGAGCTAGGACTTGCAGGGTCACCTGGGGTGTGCCAAGCAAGGAATGCAGTGAAACAGCATTATGAGGGTTGGTGGGAGCATGTGCAAAAGCACAGAAATTTGAACAAGGATGGTGTGACAAATTCCAAATACAACTCAAATATCTCGTCTAATAAATCTAAAATGAAATATTTTACTGTTTCACCCAAACTAGTTCTCCTCACATTTTCCCGTATTAATTCATGGACCCATCATTGCCCCTCAAGCAAAAAAATCAGGAGTCATTTTTAATTCCTCCCTTTCTCTCATCCCTCAGAGTCAATGTATGACCAAGTCCACTTGTTTCTGCCTCCAAACTATATATCTATCATCCATCCTCATCTGTCTCTCCTCCCAGCCATCCATCTAAGCCAGGCCACATCCGTTCTTTAATTCAATAACAGCCATAACCTTCTGCCTGGCTTCCATGCTCCTACTTTTACTCGTCAACTAGTTATTTTCGTTGACAGCAAGAGTAATTTCTTAAAAACTTAAATCAGATGAGATTACCCCCTGTTTAACACACTGCAATGACTGTAAATGACAGTGCAGATAAAATATAAATGTTTTACCTTAATATACAACCTCGTTTACTTTATATCATTCATGTCAGCCCCTCTCTAATTTATTATTTTTCACCTACACTGTACTTGCCCTTTATCATCTCCATTAGTCGTCATTTGCCTTAGAACTTTGCATTTGTCACTCTACCCTGCCTCACAGCCCTTGCATTGGTGATGATGTCTTCTTTCATTTATATCTTCAGTAAGAAGTTACCTCTATGTTTCCACAGCAACTATACATGTATATATACACACACATATACATATACACACACGTTATATACAAATGTATATATATAACGTTAAAATGCAACCAACTTGAGGGCAAGTCAAAGTCTGCCTGGATTAACACTCTATCCTCAGTACCGACCATACTGCTAACTTAACGTGTATTAGTTAAATGAATGAAAATTAAATTTTGTAAAATTATTATTCTGTGCCCCTTTCCCCTTCACTATATATGCGTGTGTGTGTGTGTGTGTGTGTGTGTGTGTGTGTATGCTATAGCTGGTAAATCCACTGGTTGAATAGTTTTGCTATAGGACAATCACAATTTGCCTTAAGAAAATCATAGTAGTAGCCCAAGAAGGGCTTTCTGTTTCTGTATTCAGGGAGACACCCATGACCTTATTTGATACCTAGCCTGACATTTAGAGGATAAGGAAGGTGGAAAATTTGTGAGTGAAAGAAGAGACAGTTGATTAGGGGACACTGATTTTAGGGACTGAAGTATGTATTCAGGCGCCAATATGGCTATTTTTAGTTGCATGCTGTAATATCTAGAAAAAGGATATTTCCTGTTACCTTTTTTTTTCCCTGTCAGTCTCTACCATATATTCTGAAACTTGATCCACTGCTAGGGAGGAAGTGTTCTGTTATGGGTGAAAGTCAGTGAAAATAGAGATACAGAGCACATATCCTATATAATTCTAAAGACTGGGTTTTGTGATTAATTAAAGATTAAAGTCTAAGATGGGGAACAATCTGATTTGCAAGAAGAGACACTCACATCAAATATTTAGAACTAAAGCCCTAGCTAGTAAGAGAGCCATGCATTGAATCACCATGTTCATCATATAATATGTGTGTGTGTGTGTGTGTGTGTATCAAATTCTCTATAGTCTTCATGGCCATACTCGGAATTGTTATTTTTTTACATTGTTTTCATTAAAACATTTGGGCAAAGATAATTTTTATTGATATAATAAATAGTGGAAATAAGAAAATGTTAAGAAACACCTTGATGTTCAGAAAAGCACTCAATTTGGAAAATTCTTGTGTAGAGAACACTTTGTTAAGATGATTTGAAAAGTAGATAGTTTGAAAATATTCTGACTTTAAGAATTTGGCCTTTAAAAATAGGTAGCACAATCGTTGTACACAAGACTATATCTTTCACGCAAATGTCCCTGACATATGCAACTGAGTCAATGCTGACGTAGTACTGAATATTTTATCATGAAAAAATTTTATTATAGGTTAATCTTAAAAATATTCCTAAGGAGGTTTCTTTGTTTTTTGTTTTTGTTTATTGTTGTTATTGGAGGGTTTGGGTAGGTGGGTGTCAATGATTTGTGAAGGAAGGCAGGGATGAAAATATAGAAAATGGCAAGGTATTGGAGGGTTGAGTAAAAGAAAAATATGTTGGAAAATCTTGGAGAGGGCAGCAAGAAGATCATGAACTGTGAGAGGAAAATAAATTAACTGTGAGGCCCACTATAGCAATGCTTTCACAAAGAATATGTTGTAGTTAGGCATTCATGCCAGGGGCTGCCTTAGAAGATGTCCCAAATTTATGTCATTTTTATGCTTTTAGTTGCAGAGAATTTTACCATGTACACTTACCAATAGCCTTGGAAGGACACATTGATTTGTACTTACCACGATTTGTATGCAGAGCAGATTTTCAACTACAACTCTCATAACTGCAATAAAGGTTGCTAGGTCAGAATGTTTCATCTTAATGAATAATTTATGTAACACTAAGTCACATGTTGAGCTGTGGGAAGTACTACTGTCGGTAAACACTTTGGAATATGAAACTAGTTTTAAATTTCTACTTCAATGGAAGAAAAAAAAATATGAGTTTAGTTCCCCCCCGAAAGGAATCAAGAAGCCCTTGAAAATGACTCCCATGACAAGTGCAAAGGATTCCATTTCACAGTTTCACATCTAAAAGAAACAAAATCCTAATTGAAAAACAAAAATTTTAAACATGCATTAAATCTAAGAATTATATAAAATATCTGCTGAGAACAAAGCCCTATTTTAAACTAGGCCAGCCTAATAAAATATAATTTTAGGATAAATTAGATTTTCTGGATTCCCTCTGGTCTTAAAACCAGGATATCACATCCTACTGAAACAAAACTGTTGAAAAGCCGAGGGTCTTGCTACTACCAGGATTTTTAGCAGGAAAGGAAGCTTTCTACTTATCAGTGTCCACTTCCCGATTAGAGGGAAATACTATATATTTTTTCTTTCTGTCTTTTGCTCAGATATTTCAGTCATATCAAGGTTTCATAGAAATAAAATGCAACCATATCTGTCAGCAGTATTAGTGATATCTGCTATTTATTGGCAGAGTAAGTGCACAATAAATATTTACTGACATGAATACATAAATTTAGACTTATACACAATAAATATAGCATTTCTCCTAATGCAGAGGTGATAAGAAAAATAATAAATAGCTGGTATTTGTGGGGTACTTAATCAGGTACTATGTTAAATTATTTTATTCTCATAATGCAATATGAACTGTACAACATAGTGAGGAGCATATATGACCACATGAAAGATTACCACACTGTGGTTTACTAATATTAGGTAACTTTCACAAGGCTATGCTGCTTATAAATATCAGAGAAGGAATTTCACCAATATGTCTTATCAACAGCCCATGGTCTTAAACATTTCCCTCTATAAAAAAAATAGAAGGAAGAAGCAAAATTAATGACTCCAAAATATCCTCTATTGCTCTTAGCTGTTGACATATTGGAAGGACCAAGGCCTGCTATTAGAATCTCATTAGAACTGGTTTTATTAGTTTTTATGGATCCCTGGACTTCTTATGGACCTCACTTATTTTCACCAAAGACTAGCTGAACTATTAAACTCCCATGATGTCTTATGGTATGTTAAACCCTTTTTATTAAGGTAATAATTAGGAATATAAAATAAAATAATATGTTTCACAAAGATTACGTGTTTTATAATTTATAATTATAAAATAAGTAGTAATGTATATGCTTCATTTTAAGCAAAACCTATACGGTGCTTTTATTATTATTATATTATTTCAGATGTTAAAAACAAAAAGTTTCAGATTTCTTTGGCTAATTCTTATTCTGCTCCACTGTAGCAATATGTTGCAATATAAATAGGACTATGTGGTATTGAAAATTTAGTATGACAATTTTTTCAAACAAATATGTGGGAAGTTAATAACTATGATAATTTATATTTTACCATTGGTGGGGTGGTAATATCAAGGATCTGACACAGTAAATATATATATTATGTGAGGGACATTATGGGAGGGAAGTAAAGATCTAGGCTCTGGGAACAAATAAATCTGTAATTGATAATGGGTTTGACTATTTACTATCTGTGTGACTTTGCATAAATTATGTAATCTAAGCTATAGTTTCCTAAACTGTAGAATTGGTAATAATATTGGTGCCTAAATGTGAGTTGTTATGTGGTTAAATGAAATATTGCATGCTAAGTTCTCTATATTGTGCCCGACCCAGAAGACTCAAAAGATGTTAGTCCTGATTATGAAGTCAGTGGATGCAATTGATGTCCAGTGAGATTAAAATAGTAATTTTTTGAAACAGCTCACTGAAGAACACCTGGAAAAAGGTATCTATTTTTTACTCTATAATATGTTCTGGGTTTTTTGTTTGTTATTTGTTTTGTTTTTCTTGCTAATACTGTTTGTTTGGGTCCCTGGTTGAATGCAGAACAATTTTGTAAGCTGAGAAACCATTTTCCTATATCTAAATTTATTTTCTATCTGGCTCTTAGGTTCCAAAATTCTTTCTCTAACATTCAGAAGAATATTGCCCATAAATAAATGCTTGAAGAGTGTTTTAAAATGATAAAGAACAAAATTGTCAAGCCTGACAATTTTTGTATTGTGTAATCCAAAACTATATGAAAAGAGGTATGGAATAGAATTGTTTTACTCATTGTACATAACCTGATGGGAATCACTGGCTTCGAAGTTAGCACAACTAGTAGCATTATCGTTGGCATTTTAGTGACACATAGGTCATTTTGCTACCAGCTTCCATAATACTGCAGCATAAAATACATACGGATGCCTTGCATAATTACAACCATAGGTTTTCCATAATCTTTTGAAATATTAGCAGAGCTACTGTCTCAGGGCAATACAGCATTGTGGTCAATTACATGACAAGCCAAAATTCTTAAGTGTGTGTGTTATCAAGAGGGGCAGGTGGGGGGATCTTGATTGTCAATAAGAATGTTAAAATGTAATTGTAGAAAGCTCCTTTTCTCACAGTCACATGTGAGTTGCCAGTGTTCAATATGTTGGGCAAAGCAATGCTGTGGTTTGAAGTAGAGCCAAACAGTGTCAGAGTGAGTAATATCCAAACAGATTGTGGAGTATCATATGGCTAGGGGCATGAAGAAGTGTAACTACAGCAAACAGCTGCAGGTGTTGTTTATTTTGTTTTTGTTTTTATTTCAAATCTGTCAGTTTTGCAGCAGCAGGCTACATGAACAGGAATGGCCCACATTTGCTTTCATGGGATCACAGGCTCTTCCTCTGGGAGATCCTAGGAGAGACAAAGCACAGGTTACCATGGTTTTATTGATATGTCCTATTCAACTGTCTGATTCTACACGGAAAAAAGGAAAATGAGAATTGAGAGAAAATGATTCAAACTCCAAATATCCCTACTTACAAAGAGAAGAATGGATTTTTAAAAGAATTTTAATGGCATTGTAGGATTCCAATCCTTAATTTGCATAAATCTGATAACCTGCTGCAATTAATTCTTGTTTGGTTTTAGCTTTATTTAATAAATGCAAAACTTAAAAGAAACTTGGTTGGAAGAAACAAAGTCCTCACCAACTTACTATATTAACAGTAACATTTTTATGTTTTATATTTTAGTTTGACAGTGAAAAAATTCGTTTTTAAATCAATTCAAATTCAGATCAAAGTAACCCCATGATACAAACACACCCAGAGAAATACACACAGAGAGAGTGTTGAACTAATTAGAATGCTTCAGTAAAATGGAAATTCCTTTATAGGCAGAACGTAATTTCATATAAAAATAGGCTCTGAATGTATTGTTTTATGATAAATGTGCAGGGGAATTGAGGACAGAATTCTGAAATGTTATATTAGTTAAGTGACACTGTAGCACAATGTTTCTAATCCCTGGTTCCCCATAAACTTGAAATGGTGTTATTTTGTATCCAAACAAGAAAGAAATTATACAAGCAAGTGTTTTGCTTTGTGGTTAGCAAGCTTGAAGTGATGAAATTGCTGAGATAAAATGCACAAAAATAGTGCACAGGGAGTCAAAGAATTTTATATTTTACCTGTGTCATGGTTTTAGTGGCTAGCCTATGAAATATGTAAGATTGCACTGCTTTATATGGTTTCCTATAAATATCTTACCTTTCCAAACATCCATAAATTTGTTGGCAAGGGACAGCTCTTATTTTTGCTTTATATTCTACTCAATGTAAAAATAGTCTGTCTAAATAATTTTATGTATATGTTTAATGGTGAACAAACACTAGCATGGTAGACAAGTGTCTACTCTGACATAGAATTTAAACTAAATATGCAAAACATTCCCATACAGACTGATAATTTTAATTTTGTGGAGTTTTTATCTATATTATACAATGAAACTAATATTTCTAAATAAATGGAAGTCCCATATTATTATGATTCAGCATCAACTAACTACATTTTTTGTTAGCATTTGGATGACTGTATATAGTATATTTTCCCCCATTTTATTCTGAAAATAATGCTCATCACATCTAATGTAACTGAGTGAATTGTTAATTATTCCTCCAAGTGACTGCTTTCAAGTGAAAAAAGAAATTGAAAAAATTTGTTGCATTTGAGCTCCTTTTATAATATATTATTTTATGTATTTGAAATATTTTTTCTATAACCTGGAAAAATTCTTATGGCTTCAAGCTTAAACAGTAAGTTCAGAAACCTACTGCAAGAAAAAAGGAAAAAAAGTAATTACCAAAGCAGTACTGAAAAACCCAGCATAGCCACTTATTTAAAACAACTCAATGGCTTAGTTGTCTACAAGCTATAAAACTTTTTGCTTCTGAAGACTATATATATGTATATATACACACACACACACATTGTAATTCAAAGAATTAATTTAAAAAGTAAATGTGTGTTGTACCCCCTTATGTAGTTAGTAGATTTAACATCTTTTTACTGAAAAAAAAAAAACAGTCTCACCTTTATACTATTGTTTTCCCTGAATTGCTTGAATTGCTCATTAATTGACTGATGATCATTTTGTTGTTAAATGTTCAATTTAAAATGCAGGTAATATTTCACTTGAAGCTACATTAAAGACAGAAAACAGAAGGCACATTTATTTCATCAGCACCACTGTTGAAAGCTTTCAAACACCCCTAGTATTTTTGCCTCTACCTTGCTTCCAATTCTTAATGTATCTGATATGGAAACTACACTATTTGGTACACTTAAATTTTTGTTCTTCAGTTTCTTGCTTGCACATTTGCTATTCTTGTTTCCTTGATATTTCTCCATTCGATAACATACTCTGGAACTAATTATTGTGCAACATCAGCACTTGGTCTTCAGAAGTTAATACAGATGAACTTTGGGTTATATTTATGTTAAAGAAAATGTTTCTTGTACTGGTATAGCAATTATTTATTATATATGTGTGTAAGTGTGAAATATAATGATTATTTTTATTTCTTTCTTTTTATTATGCTAGTCAATATAATGACCCTGAATTTGGGACCCCCAATCATACCTAAGAAATTGAAATTACTTGAAAAAATTTCCTCAACATATTTTAAGTTATAGAAAGGAAGAAAGGCTTCTCCAGAAACTATTTATAAAGTATTCTTAAAACACTAATAGGATCAAATTATACTATAGAGCTGTACTAACCAAAACAGCATGGTACTGGCATAAAAACAGACACATAGACCAATGGAACAGAATAGAGAACCCAGAAATAAATCCACACATCTATATTGAACTTATTTTTGACAAAGTTGCCAAGAACATATGATAGGGAAAGGACAGTCTCTTCAATAAATAGTGCTAGGAAAACAGGATATCCATATGTAGAAAAATGAAACTAGACCCTTATCTCTCACCATATACAAAAATAAAATCAAAATGGATTAAAGATTTAAATCTAAGTCCTGAAACTATGAAACTACTAAAAGAAAACATTGGAGAAAATCTTGAGGACATTGGTCTGGGCAAAGAATTCTTGAGTAATGCCCCCAAAGTACAGGCAACCAAAGAAAAATTGGACAAATGGGATCACATCAAGCTAAAAGCTTCTGCACAACAAAGGGAACAATGAACAAAGTGAAGAGACAACCCACAGAATTGGAGAAAATATTTTCAACCTATGCATCTGACAAGGGATTGATAACTAGAATATATAAGGAGCTCCAACAACTCAATAGGAAAATATCAAATAATCTAATTTTTTAAAAAATTGAAATAAAACCTTCATTGACTTAAAAAAATGAGAAAAGGACCTGAATAGACATTTCTCAAAAGAAGACATACAAATGGCCAGCAAGTATATGAAAAATGCTTGACATCATTAGTCATTAGAGAAATGCAAATCAAAACTAACTACAATGAGATATCCTCTCAAATCAGCTAAGATGGCTTTTATCAAAAAGACAGGCAATAACTAATGCTGATGAGGAGGTAGAGAAAAGAAACTCTTATGCACTGTTTGTGGGCATGTAAATTAGTGCAGCCACTATGGTGAACAGTATGGAGGTTCCTCAAAAAACTGAAAATCGAACTACCATATGACCCAGCAAACCCATTGCTGGGTATATATCCGAAGGATGAAAATTTAATATATCGAAAAGTTATCTGCATTCCCATGTTTATTGCAGCACTATTCACAATAGACAAGATTTGGAATCAACCTAAGTGTTCATCAACAGATGAATGGATAAAGAAATTGTGGTACATATACACAATGGAATATTAAATAGTCATAAAAAGAATGAAATTCTGCCATTTGCAACAACATGGATAGAACTAGAGAAAATTATGTTAAGTGAAATAAGTCAAGCACAGAAAGACAAATCCTGCATGTTCTCATTCATATATGGGAGCTAAATATTAAAAACAATTGCTCTCCTGGAGAGAGAGAGTAGAATGATGGTTACCAGTTGCTGTGAAGTATAGTGGGGAGGGGGGATAAATTGAGGAAGGTTAATGGGTGCAAAAATATAGTTAGATAGAATGAACAATATTTGATAGCATAACGATGTGACTATAATCAACAATAAGTGTGGTATAGTTTAAAATAACTGAAAGTGTGGAATTTGAATGCTCCTAACATAAATGATAAATGCTTGAGGTAATGGATACCCCAATTACTCTGATTTAATTATTACACATTGTATGTCTGTATCAAAACATCACATGTACCCTATAAATATATTCAACTATTAGGTACCAATAATAATTTAAATTTAAAAAAATTAAACAAAACAACAACAAAAAAAGCTATGCAGTGTATGTTTTGCTATTAGAATAAAATCTCATTTGAGCCCTGCCCTGGAAATGTTGAAGTCAATTCTCCCTTTTGGCCAGGATGTTTTTGAGATTCCTAAGAAAGCTTCTCAGTTTTTCATTTGTACACCTTCTATGACTTTTATTCAAAGCTTATCTGAAAATTAGGCAATCTAGTATCAAAGTGAGCCAGAGTAAAGAGTGTTCCATGTAAGTGAAGGTATGATATTGAATGATTATCTGTAGAGAATTTAAAACAATCATAAACTGCCCAAAGAGTAGATTGTGTTTGATTATCACCATCCTCCAGCAATTAAGCAACATCAGTGATGAAATTCTTATTGAAAAAATATTAATTTAAATTCTGAACAATTTCTGGTATTACTGCTATGTTTTATACGTAAACTTCAAATTGATGCATTTTATTATTTATCTTTTATATCATTGCATTCTATGCATTAATTTTTGTTTGCTTGTGGAGATGGGGTCTCACTGTGTTGCCCAGGCTGATCTCAAACTCTTAGCCTCAAGTAATCCTCCTGCCTTAGCCTCCCAAAGTGCTGGGATCATAGGAGTGAGCCGCTGTGCCCAGCCTCTACACATTAATTTTGAGAGTTGGTATTACAACCTTTTTCCAAACAGGCAGAACCAACTACATGCAATTCTTTTGAAAGTAAGCTTTTATTCCTTCAGAATCACTTTAAATCACTTCAGGTGTACAGTTTCTGAGTCTATTCTTTGTATGTATATATATTTTATTTAAACAGTAACTTAGAAATAAACAGTTATTACATACTCATTTTAAATACCAAGAAAGAGAACTTGAGTTACTTCACTTCTGTCATTTAATGTAACTAATTGTTATTTGTTGTTTTGATTTTTTTAAAAAATACTGTGCAAGGTAGAATAATGGTTTCCAAAGATGCCCAAATCCCAATTGCTGAAACCTGTGAATATGTTACCTTACTTGGCAAAAGACTTTACCGATATGATTAAATTAAGGACCTCTGATGGGAAGATTATTTTAGATAATTTATAGAGATCAAATCTAATTATATATGTCCTTAAAAAGGGAGAACCTTTCCTGATTGAGCTCAAAGGGAGGTGTGAATGGTCAAAGGGAAACAACATTGCTGACTTTGACTATGAAGAATGAGAGTCACCGGCAAAGGAATGTGGGTGGCCTTTAGAAGCCAGAAAAGACATGGAAACTGACTCTCTCCTAGAGCCTTCAGACAGAAAGGCAGTCTTGCTGATACCTTGATTATAGCCCAGTAAGACCCATTTTTAACAACTAATCTCCAAAACTGTAAATAATAAATTTATTTTATTTTAAGCCACTAAGTTTGTGGTAATTTGCTACAGCAGCCATAGAAAACAAATACAAGTGTGAATATATTTGAAAGCTACTAGAAATGATACCAAAGAAATAAAAACTTGATGTTTCTATTTTTGAAAAGCATTGTAAAATTACATTATTATGGGTCTTTGCTCAATTTATTCTTTCATTAGTGTCTTTCCTTATTTGTTACCTGTTAATTTCATTTTTTAAAATTTTAATTTACAAAACTTTTGTGTTTAAAATGAACAAAAATTACTCTTCAAGTGTGAGTGAATATAGGTCGACAAATCTGAATATACTGTCTTGTGAACATGAATTTGCTAAGACAGTCAATTCTTTAAAAAAAAAAGTTATTGGCATATTTCCCAATATTTTGTGTTAAGACAAAAAAGCAAAAACTGTAATTGTATTATTTATTATAATATAGATCTAAGATTTGTTCCTTTGTTTTCAAAATTACATTGAGATAATTAACAAGTATTCATAAAATTATTTCCCTTTCTTTTAACTCTACTACTAAATTTTATTTAATTTATTTATACATTTACTCCTTTGATCTTATAGATACACAAAAGCCAATACCAAAAATTTCCCTGTGCCTGAATTTTTTCTGTCCATGTTATTCGTTTCATTTCATAATTATTACTAAAAATAGTTTTTGTTATATACAAGAGAGGATGTTAAAAAAATCTGTTCTGTCAAATATGCTATATATGTCATAACACATACTCACAGAACTTTCTTTTCAAGCATTCAATATTTTCCAAGAGATCTTTTGTTTATGGTTTTTGCTGTTTAACACTCACTGAAGTCACATTGTTATCTTGTGATACAAGAAAATGCCAAATCAAGGAGTGAGAATAAGTATAACCTTGGAAAACATGTTAGAGTAATAAGAATTAGGTAAGTGGAGCAATTTGAATCTATAAAACTTATTGAGGAATTCTACTGCCTTTTCAGGAATGTTTTATAGTTAAGAAAAAGAAATATGCATAATACTCCTTAGACAATGTATTGAAGATAAAAAGAGTTCATTAAAAATAAAGGATGATACTTTATTTTATTTACATTTTAAAAATTTTATTCCAATCTCAGTTTGGAAAGTTTGCAACATAAATTAAAGGATAGTCCCTAGTCTGCATCAGTATATTTAGTCTGTGTAATAGAGAACTGAAGTGACTTCTGTCATGCCAGGTATCATGTTGATTGGAACCAGTGAGTTCTATTGCCTTTTATTGTCACATAGCTCCAATCTTAAGGACAAAAACTGGGTAGTGTTTTTCTCAAGAGAAATATATGTATTTTAATCCTTCTTTCCTGGCTAGCATTAACTCTCAAAGTTTGTTGGACATTGAACCATTTTACAAGGATTTGGAATCTGTCTCCCAATGGAAAAATTTATAAGTTGTATGGAAAATAATTTTCTTTTAATTGGAAAGTGGTCATAGTAACTTAACAAAAACAAAATTAGAATTTATGTGGTCAAAATGTAAAAGAAAAATATTATAGTTACCAAGCTCAACAGTATCTAGAGAAATTCTCTCAATTGTTAACCATTATAATTCTAGGGAATAAAATATGTGAAATTGTTTCAGTTATGTAAAATAGTGAGTTAATAGAAAACATCAAATTAGCTAAGAAGTTTTGCTGCTTGTCTTTATTCATTATAGATTCTAGTTCTTTCCTGCCTTATTGCACTAAACAAATATTTATTATGTTTCCCCTAGGTGTAAATCAGAGGGGGTTAATTCCTGAGATAATATTTCCAACATCAATGAGGTGACAATATAGTTAAGATGCATGTTAATAATAATAATTAATAATAAATAAACAAGGAAAACTTTAAATGAAACCTGACAAAACTGAACTAACATCAGGTAAATTTTATGAAGGAGATGCATGCAGTGAATGCAAGGGAAACCAACTTTACCCAAATTGGGGGAAGGAAGATGGTCAAGAATGACCACTAAGGGGATTATGCTTAATCAATATTTGAAGAGTGACTACACGTAGGACAGATGAATAGTTGTAATTTGTGCCTGATAAAGAAAGCAGCATGTTCAAGCCATTGAGATGAAATCCTTGAACAACCACAGCTCCATCAAATTGATTAGAGCATTGAGGAAAAATGAGGAAGTTCCAGAAGTAAGGCAGGCAAAGTCATCAGATGCAAAACAATGAACTAACTGAAAGACTCTTCTCTGAAGAATTATTTTAACTACTCCATTTGAGCTTTTTGCTACTTTAGTTCCTTTTAAAGATATATAGTCTAATATTTCACCTAACTTATCTTCTAGAAAACATCTTAGAACATAATTTTTAAAATTTATATGATTCCCTCATTATGATATGAAATGAATGTTGATAGATTTTTTTAAGTAAAATTTTAAAAAATCTTTGTCATTCAATCATTCCATCTGCTTAACAAGTTGATATGCTTTGAGAATTTTTTTTTGGTGAATAATTCAGGATTGTAGTGAATCTCTCCCATTGTTTCACTGTTAATTAATTTTTAAGGTTTCCTCAAACATTGACACTCATCATTCTAGTCTTCTAAAATAAGCACATTTTTAAATGATACTTTATGATAAATACATTAATATACTTTATCAAAATCAACCATTATTTATTGAATGTTTACAGTATCCTGGTAATATTGTAGGTAATTTTAAGCATTACTTTAATTCTAAAGCTAGTTCTGTGAGGTAGAAACTATTATTGTTTCCACTTTGCAAATAAGGAAACAGAAATATGAAGAGGTTCAGACTTCTTATGTGTCACCCAAGAATAAACGGAAGAGCACAATTGTTTGTTGAATGCTTAAGTTTATGTGTATTTTTTGCTTGTTTTCCTTTTATTTTTGTTTGTTTGCCTTTGTGCTACACTGTGATACTTGTAGTTTAATATTTTTAAAAAAATGAATTCAGTTAGTATTTTTATTTTTTTCAAAATGGAGTTGGTTGTTCTTAAGGAGAACTAAGCTGGGTCTTCTCAAGAGCCCTGGATATGTGTATGTACACATATATGTCTTGCTGATATTTAATGATAGCATAGCTATATATAATCTAGCACCAGATAACCTGGTATAGTCATCAAGTTTTAATGAACACATACTACATATGGTAAGAATTGGCACAGTATCTTGGGTGCACTTAGCAAAAACCAAGCACATGTGACTGATGTGTAAAGCTAGAAGGGAAAATATATTAATTTGCAATGAACAATAGAACTGATGCTTTGGGAAAAATACATGTATTGGCATGATCAACATATTATTCCCCTATAAAGTTACTTGCAAAATTAAATGAAATCAGATCATCAATTTATTCATTTTCAATGAGAACTATTTTAATAAGGGTTGACATAATTGAGTATGCATGGATAGCTCATTCTTTTCTGATGGACATAACTTACTCATGGGAAGGTAAGTGAAAATATGAGGATTGTTTATTGGATGTGGTTTAAACCAAGAGCAGTGAAGTGACTCAAATAGGTAATGATATCATGATAGGATAGTTTTATAACCTTATCTCATAATGACAATAATTCTAGAAATGTGATTAGAATACTACAAGTTGATTAGCTACAACTTAGTATATCATTACCACAATGATATCTAAATATTGAAATCTTTTGTCTAAATTACCATTATGCAATAGAAATTTCTGTGATGATGGAAATGTTTTCTATGCTGTCTAGTATTGTAACCACTAAGCATTCATGGCTATTGAGCACTTATGATATAAATAGTATAGCTAAATGAAAATTTAATTTAATTTAATTTGAATTAACTTAACATTAAATTTTAATAGCTCTATAGGATTAGTTGCTATGTTAGTGAACTACAATGTTCTAAGAATTTCTTTCCTGGACATAGCTTTTATACAACATGAAAGAATTTGGATAGTTTGTGCTTCAATAGTAACAAAACTATTCTTTATTGACGAATTATTTCTTTAGAACTATTACACATACATTTATTAAAGGTAGAGTCAAATGTTACCAACTTAGAAGCTCCACTAGGATCATTTTGTGTGTTTCTATTATGATCAATTAGATGTTGTATTTTTAGTTTAATTCTCAGAAGTAACCTTTTCTTCGAATCCCAGGCCTTGTGGGCAGAACATATTGAATTCTCAAATATTGACAAATCTGACATTTGTTTTTGCTATGATGTAATATTGCTATCAGATGTCTCATTTTCTGCATTACTTTTTTTCATTTGTCACAATTTTTCTTTCTTGACCAGAAATAAAATCAAAAAGAGTTGTTGAGATAAATTCAAAGGTTTGAGATAAAGTTAAATGAACAAATAGAAGGATCACATTTTAATTTTTTTCACTGTTTAATAAAAGTATTAATGAAACTCGATTGGATCTCCTGTAGATGCCTGTGGCTGTCAGTACTGTTTTGTCCAGCGCTTCATAAAAGACTCCTAGAGTAAAGCAAAAGTACATGTAGGAAGGAAAATATCAAAGCCCTCGACTGTTCTTTGAGCTCATTGTATAATTATAGGAAAGTGAAATGGAATGAGTTTCTCAAAAAAATATACTAATCACTATATATACTTTTAAGAGGCTAAAAGAGTATACAGAAAAACTTCTAAATGTAATACTTCCACAAATTCTATTGCCCAGTAATGCTTGTGCCCTGTCATCTGAGATATTAGATTTTTTCTGAGTTACTAATTTCCTAATTTGGCCAATTTATTTAATATGCACTTCAAACTGTTGGCTTAATTGACCTTATAATTCTCACCATGAATTGGTATACTGGAATGACTGTATGTTGCAGTATCTTTGTGCATCTCAAAGGCAGAGAAGTAAAGAAAACTGTCTCACAAAATATCCCCACCACACACAGAGAAACATGGATAAAATATTACAAACATTCTCTTGAAAGCATAAGAAAAAATGTAAGATGGTAAGTGAAAACCTAAAATTTTTTTGTTTAGTTGGTTTATTTCTTTTTGAAATTAAAAAAGAACTAAAAAATAGAGCAAGCGTTTAGTTTTCACCATCAAGAAACATTTCTCCATCTCTGTCATCCACAAAAGGAGTTTACTGTTAAAGAATCCTTGTTAAAATGACTACTAAAGGATTTTGAAGTAAATTGAATCAAGAAAGGAGTGAGATGATGGGAAAATAGTATGATGATCAAGAAGAGGTAAATATGTAAATTAATAAAATATGTATTAAAAAATAAAACAATACAAATAATAATGACAAGCTGGAGTCACAACAGTAATGACTACCACAGGCATCTAAAATGAATATGTTGGTACTAAAATACTAAACAACAAAATATAAAATAGGAGAGGAATGTTTGAAATATTACCATGTATTGTTTAAGATAAGCAATGATAAGCTTAGGCAATATTAAGTCAAGTCTATTAAATTTTTAAAGGTAACCATGAAAAGGGCAGATATAAAATAGTGAAATAGGAGAGTAAAGGAAATGCAATCATTACAACAGAAGCACTAAAAGGGAAAATAAAGATGCATAGAACTAGAAAGTAAAATTGAAATCACAAAATAAAATTGCAGAAATGAATACAGATTTAAATGATCACAAAACATGTTGACTCAACTTGCCAATTAGCAAGTGAATTAGATAGAATGTAATATGCGATCACATCTTAATTTATTCAACACAGCCATTGTTCTAGGAAGCCAGTGATATAGTAGAAAACACAACAGAAATAAATAACTTGCCTTGTGGAACTCACAAGCTAGTGGAGAAAAAAAAAAACAGAAGAAAAATAAATAAAATGTATTTTTTGTGTAGTGCAAAATGCAATGAGAAAAAGTCAAGCAGGATGGAGGAAAAAAACAACTGACATGGAGATAGAAAAAAGGTTTTAGGAATTCAGGAATGTCCTCCCAGAGAAGATAAAGATAAAGCTACTTTCTATGTCATAAGAATAAAGCAAACTTTTAAAGTCAAAGGATGGATAAAGGTACACCTGACAAATGTGAACAAAGAGAAAGCTGCTGGGCTTGTTCATATCTTACAACATAGACTTTAATTTCCAATCCTCAACCCAATCATTAGGAATGCAAATTTTGAACTTTTGTACACTAGTTAAAATAATCTCAAAATATTCATTCTCTAAAAGGATGTAATTGTAAGGAAAAACTGAAAGACACACAATAGAAATGAGAGTTTAGTTCAACTTTTGCATTCATTTATAGAGCAAGGGAAAATGTAAAAATGAAATTTTGAAATTATTAAATTTGATTTAGTGGACATTGCATATCACAATGAGAGCATATAAATTATTTATATGATTACATGAAACATTTATGAAAAACCAAATATTGGACCGTGAAACAAGACACAACATTAAAAATTCACTATGATACTGATGACATTCTCTGAACACATACTAGAAGACTTAAACAAATGTGAAAACATGCTATAGTCATAGGTAAGAAAACTCTATCAAAAAAGCCTTTTCTTTGCAATTTAACCTATATATGAAGTACAATTACAATAATATACATATAGTATCTTTAGGGATTATTATAATTTGTTTCACTCTATAAAAATACTAATGGCCAGGCAGTGTAAAGGCAATGTATGTAACCTAAACGTTTGTACCCCTGTAATATATTGAAATAAAAAACATAAATTAAAAAAAAATACTAATGGCCAAGTATACCGAGAGAATTATGAAGTACAAGGAACAGGCCCAGACATGTATGGCAACTTGCTATATAACAGGGATGGCATTAAAATAAAATGATTGAATTATAGAATATTTAATAAATCATGCAGGATAAATTGGAAAAATATGGCACAACATGAAACATATATATAGTATCCTTATATTATAAATTCAGAAGAAACTTAAAGAATGCCTCTTTAAATCAGAAGCATTTTTAAATAAAGTTGATAATATGCATAACATATAAATTATACTCACAGATTATAACCAGAAACACTGGCACATGTATACAAGGAAACATTATGCCAAAAAAAATGTATTGCAATAGCACTACCCTCTCATGAATAGATACATGTATTTATTTTGACTTTACACTGATTAAAGCCTTATACAACATTAAAAATTAATCATTAAATATTCCATATAATGCCAAAAATGATTTGGAAGACCCCATATAAATTTGGTAAATGAAAATTACCAAATTCAGTTTTGTAGTTGTTTTAAGGATCTCATAAATAGTAATCTCCAGAAAAAAAAATCTCATATGTTATAAGACTCTCTGGTGTCAGAACCTTCCAGTCACAAAGTGAACAGGAGTTTGTCCACCCACATAGTAAAGCAACAGTGGTTAATTTTTGTATACAATAAGAGAAAATAAGATAAATAAATGAAATATTTTCTATATAAATTTGAAAATGTCTTGAGAAAAATATCCATAAAATACAGATATTAAAGTTCATTTCAATTTTAATTAAGGTGAGATTTCAATTTTCAAGAAGTAAAAGTAATGTCTAAGCCTTACATTGGTTTTTCTATGTTGATGATTCCAATATAATCTTCTAACCGCAGAGTCAGGTCACACAATTACCCTCTGACCTCTATAAATTATCGTTCAAATGCTCTGTAGAGACCATTAATTTAACACTGAGCCCATATAGACATATTCCTTTATGGATGAAAATGGGTGGGGGTGTGTGTATGTGTGTGTGTCTATGTATGTATGTACATATATTCTCCTATATGTGTTTTTCTCTCTCCTTATGTTCCAATTCTAGGTATAATTGGGGTCACTGAAGCCTGAAATACTGAAATCATATCTCACACTTTCCTCACCCTAGTTCCCACATCCAATTAGATGTATTTTATCTCTAAGTCTAAATTACCTCTGCTTCCTCTTGTCAATTTTCCATAATAAAATTCATTATACCTCATCAACATACTGTATTTTCTTCTCTTGTTCTCCTCACATACAGTCTGTGTTCTACCAATACATCATCCTTCCACTGAGCGCAAGGTTCATATTTTTAAGGGTCCTTGACTGTTTTAAACCACCTCCATCTAAGTCTATACTTCTTACGTTCTGCAGAATTAATAACTATTGTTGCCATTATCATTAAAATGTCTGTTATCAAGTACCCTATCATCTCCCCATTCAGACACACTATATTTTTAAAAGTCAAATTTGAACTTTAATATTTTTAATCATTCTTCTGTACACCTTTCTTCACATTGTCTTCTCTTCCTAGGAATGCATAAATTGTATGAGATGGCCACAATCTGTGCTCACTACAGTTTTATCTCATTTTTAAGCCCAGTTCATGACTTTATCTAATTTTTTTTAACTATCATCATAAATTTATTTTTTTATTTCAAAATATTATGGGGGTATAAATGTTTTTGGTTATACATATCGATTTGGCTATGCTTGAATCAGGGTTATAAGTGTGCCTATCATCCAGATAGTGTTCATTGTACCTGTTAATAGGTTTTCACCCAACCCCTTCTCCCCACTCCCACTTGACTTCCACTGTGTTTTACTTCTCTCTGTGCACATGTGTGCTCATCAGTTAGTTCCAATGTAATAGTGAGTACATGTGGTGTTCGTTTTTCCATTCTTTAGACACTTCACTTAGGATAGTGATCTCCATTTCCATCCAAATTCTTGCAAAAGGCCATAATTCACCCTTCCTCATGGCTGCGTAGTTTTGTATAGTACACATATACCACATTTTGTTAATCCACTCATGTATTGATGGGCACTTGGCTTGATTCCACATCTTTGCAATTGTGAATTGTGCTGCAATAAACATTAGAGTGCAGGTGTCTTTTTGATAAAGTGACTTCTAAATGTCAATGAAACCACTTCCATGGACATAGTCTTTGGTCAAAATAATCTCTCTCTTTTAAGCTACCATATATATTTCTAATATATTTTATGACACTTATTATACTCTATAATGCATTAGTGTGTATGTGTATCCAACATACACATAAATATATCTTATGCTCAACTGCTAGAATATTGATCCCCTGAGTTCAGAACCAGAATTTCATTTACAGAGGCGTCTCAACTTATGATGGGGTTTTGTCCTGATAAACCCACAGTAAATTAAAACTATCATTAAATCAAAAATGCATTTAATATACCTAACCTACCAAACATCATAGCTTAATCCAGCCTACTCTGTGCTTAGAGCAATTACATTATCCTACAGTTAAGTAAAATTATCTAACACAAAGCCTGTTTTAAAATACAATGTGAATATTTCATGTAATTAATTGAATGCTGTATATTTTATCAAAATTTTCATGGTTTTGCACCATCATAAAATCATAAGTCAAACTACTGTTAACCTGGGAGCTGTCTTTATTAGTTCTCCTAGTGCCCAAAAGGGTCCTTGGTACATACTGAATTAGGATCATTCAAAAAATAACGGTGCTGGACAGCTAGAGTCTGAATATGTAATCAGATATACATGAATAAGCATGAGTCTATACAATATAGATCCAGCTGGTAATTTTGCAAGTCAGTTGTGAAAGTTTGCTTTAATTGTGAAAGTAGATGTATACATTCCAGTATTGTATTATTTTTGCTATGAAAATTTCTGTATCCCTGGTGTCAACTACATTGAAAGAAAAATGAAAGTGAAAACTTGCACTGTATTCACACAGAAAGCACAATAAGAAAGTAACTTCATGGACACAGAGAATGCAAAATCTTGCACTTTATTTCCAGAGCTCAAACGTCAGCAATGCCAAACAATTGCTGTGAGTTGGAAAACATTCTGGATATTGATATTCAATATTTTTAACCTTTTGTCAGTAGGTGATGAATTAACTCAGCTCCACGGCTGTTCCAGTTGACAGTGAGAGCTGATTTAACTCATTTCTCACTGCAGGGAGAAGAATCGGATCCAGGGAGAACAGCCAATAGAAAAAAGAAAACGAATTAAAAATAAAATCAGTGCATAAGTACTTTAGCACTGCTAGGCATTCCAGAAACTCAGGGGTAATTAACATTCTTAATATAAAATATTGATGCTACGTGGTATTAATGCAGTATCACAGTAAGAAGTGACAGTGTTTAATGTTTCATAGCAGCCTCCTAGCTGAGCATGGAACTTCTCTTCAAAAGCAAAGGAATTTAATTTTAGATTCAAAATACATTAAAACCCTTTGGATGGAATGCAATTAACTCTTTCTTGTTTTCCATCTTTACTATCTTACATTACTCCTATGCAATAAGACAGCCTCATTTTAAATTACTGCTCTACACTAGTTTGTACATTTGGGTAACTTTCTTATCCTGGGTGTTCTGCATTTGGAGCAACAAGTAATATAAATCGCATCATTGTCGAAATCAGCTACTTTATTAATAATTACAAAATGTGGCTTTCTAATTTGTTCAATCTTTTTGCATTTATTAGTTAAAATTATTCTCTTTTAACCCCCCTACCCCTTCATCTAGTAGAGTTTGGTAAGCTGGAAATGTAGTCCATATAGGAAGTACAGAATAAATTCTTAATTTTTCTTATTTAACTATTAATATTTGCCATAATGAGTTAGTACCCTGGCAAATTCTAGTATTCTATGATGATAAGCATTGTTTTATTTCTCTGTGATTGATTATATATATATATGTGTGTGTGTGCACGCACACAGACACACATTGGGATATTATGTGGTATATTATATACTTAGGGTTTTCAACTGATTGTACTCATAATTCTTTTCAAAGCACAAATGATTTTAATGTACAGCAGTGAGAACACCTTTATACTGGCTCTTATACCTTTTGAATGGACTTCATAATCTGTTTGTAGCTTTCTGTCTTAGTCAGCTCTGGCTGCTATAACAAATTGCCATAGACTGGATGGCTTAAACAACCAACATTTATTTCTCATGGTTCTAGAGGCTGGGAAATCCAAAATCAAGGTGCTGGTATTTTCAGTTCTGGTGAGGGCCTACTTCCTTCTTTATAGACAGCCTTCTCCTTCTTGTTTACTCACATGGCCAAGAGAGAAATCATCTGTTTTATGTTTCTACATGTAAACGCACTAACCCATTTATGAGTGCCCTACGCTTACAACCTAATTACCATCCAAAGGCCCTACCTCCTAATGCCATCGCATTCAGTATAGAAGTTCACCGTATGAATTTTTGGGGGATATAAACATTCAGTTCATAACACATCCATCTTTTATACCCAACAATATGCCCCAAACTTATCTCACAAGTTTCCTGCCCAGCACCAAAAAGAGCTACCTCTCTAAAGAGGTAATTACTTCTATTGTAGAAAGTTATTTAATGAACAAAACCTGGCTGCTAGAGGGGTTTATTACTACTGAGATGCTGTTCCTTTTAAATTTTTTCAATGGCTGATGTTAGAATATATATTAGAAAATAAAAAATATTAAAAAATGTATTCCTTTATTCAATTCACTTATGAGATTACTGTTCTTTCATGAAAAGCTATTTCCTACAAAGAATTAGCATAATTACTTACATTCTTTATTCTACAATATGGAAAATTATACATGAAGTATGTTCAAGGTAACAGTAATACAACTGGAGAAAGTTGAAGGTTTCTTTGCCTTGATTTTTTTCCTGAGATATATTGCTTTGAGATATATAAGAAATTAAACTAATTTTTTCTCCTATGAGATTGTCACCAAAATTATATGCAATTAGCTATTTTTGTTTCATCTTATTTTAAGAGTTCTTCCTCATTTTTTCCTCATTTTGCTTTTTGATTATAGAAAACATTTATATGACTGAAATATCAAAATTATATTACAGGTACATTCACAGGAATTCCTTCCATCCCTGTTCCTTCTATTTTGTCCTTCCCTCTCCCTAAAAGTACTAAATATTTTTAGTATTTTTTCTGAGTGTTCATTAGCTTTTTGCAAATATAATCATTGTTTATGTGAGTGTGCTCGCTTGTTCACTTTCTTTTTCAAAAGGCAGCATATATTCTGCCTTCTGTATTACCTTTTTCACTTAAAAATATATTTTATGGATCAATTTATATCATTGTATAGAGCCCTTGCTTATATGGTTTTACAATAGCCTAGTACTCTTTTTGTGACTGTAGAATGTTGTTTATTTTTTTTATTCAGTCCTTTATGGGTGGACATTTTGATTGTTTCTAACATTGCTATTACAAAAATGCCAGAGCAAACAACTTTGTTCATAAGTCATTTTGCAAGTGTATTGTTGGGACAGATTTTTAGAAGTGGGATGGCTGTACTAAAAAATAGATGCATATGTAATTTCCCTATATATCACTATGTTCCCCTCCACAGGGGTTGTGCCATTTAGCATTTTCATCAATGATGTATGAGACATATTGTCACACTTGAGATTTTTACCACTCTGACAGATGAAAAATTATACTTTTACTTTGACTTGCTCTCATTATATGTAAAGCTGAGTGTCTTTTTTATATATTAAAGAGGGATTTGTACTTATATTTCTGTGGCTAGTGTGTACATATTTTCCCCATTTTCTATATGTTTTTTGATCTTTATCTTTTAAATATTTAGAAGCTGTTGTCTTAGGCTGGGAATATATTTTCATGGTATATTGTCTTTTTTGCTTTTCAGTGTTTTTTTTTCTTTTTTTTTTCCTTTTATTTCAGAATATTATGGGGGTACAGCACTTTGTTTATATATATTGCCAATGCACTGCCATGTCAGAGCTACAATCGTGGACATCCCCCAAACTGTGTGCCCTGCATCCATTCAGTGAGAGTTTTCCCATCTCCTCCACCCCCTCCCACATGCCCACCCCCTGATGAATATTATTGCCATGTGTGACATAAGTATTGATCAGTTAGTACCAATTTGATGGTGAGTACCAATGGTGCTTGTTTTTCCATATTTGTGATACTTCACTTTGAAGAATGGGCTCTAGATCCATCCAGGATAATACCAGATGTGTTAATTCACTGTTGTTTTTTATTGCTGGGTAATACGCCATAGAATATATATGCCGTATTTTATTAATCCACTCGTGTATTGATGGGCACCTGGGTTGTTTCCACATCTTTGCAATTGTGAATTGTGCTGCTATAAACATTTGCATGCTGATGTCTTTATTATAGAACATCTTTTTTTCCTTTGGGTAAATACCCAGTAGTGGGAATGCTGGATCAAATGGTAGTTCTACTTTTAGTTCTTTGAGGTATCTCCATATTACTTTCCATAGAGGTTGTACTAATTTGCAGTCCCACCAGCAGTGTATGAGTGTTCCTATCTGTCCGCATTCATGCCAAAAATTGTTGCTTTGGGACTTTTAGCTATGAGCCAATCTCACTGGAGTTGTGATATCTCATTGTGGTTTTGATTTGCATTTCCCTGATGATTAGAGAAGTTAAGCAATTTTTATATGTTTGCTGGCCATTATTCTGTCTTCTTTTTAAAAGTTTCTGTTCATGTCCTTTGCCCACTTTTTAATGGGGTTGTTTGATTTTTTCTTATTGATTTTCCTAAGTTCTGTATAGATTCTGGTTATCAGCCCTTTATCAGATGTGTAGCATGCAAAAATTTTCTCCCATTCTGTAGGTTATCTGATCACTCTAGTGATAGTCCCCTTGACTGTGCAGAATCTTTTTAATTTGATTAGGTCCCATTTATTTATTTTTGTTGCTGCTGTGATTGCTTTAGGGGTCTTCTTCATAAATTCTTTGCCTAGGCCAATGTCCATAAGAGTTTTTCCAATGTTTTCTTTGAGAATTATTATGGTTTCATGTCTTAGGTTTAAGTCTGTTATCCATTGTGAGTTGATTTTTGTGAGAGGTGAGAGGTGTGGATCTAGTTTCAGTCTTCTATATGTTGCTATCCAATTTTCCCAGCACCATTTATTGAATAGGGATTCTTTTCCCCAGTGTATGTTTTTTGTGATTTTGTCAAAGATCAGATGACAGTATGAGGATGGGTTTACGTTTGGGTTCTCAGTCCTATTCCATTGGTCGATGTCTCTGTTCTTGTGCCAGTACCATGCTGTTTTGGTTACTATAACCTTGTAGTATAGTTTGAAGTCTGGTAGATTGATGCCTCCCAATTTGTTTTTTTTGCTTAAGATTGCTTTGGCTAGACAGGGTCTTCTCTGGTTCCACACAAAACATAGAATTATTTTTTTTAGATCAGCAAATAATGATGTTGGTATTTTGATAGGGACTGCATTGATTCTGTAAATCACTTTAGGTAGCAAAGACATTTTTACAATGTTGATTCTACCTGTCCAAGAGCATGGTAGGGTTTTCCATCTGTTTACATCCTCTGCAATTTCTTTTCTCAGTGTTTTGTAATGCTTTCTATATAGGCCTTTGACCTCCTTAGTTAGATATGTTCCTAAATATTTCATTTTCTTTGGTGCTATTGTGAAAGGTATTGTGTCTTTAATATGTTTCTCAGCTCGACTGTTATTGGCATATATGAAGGCTATTGATTTGTATATCCTGAGACTTTGCTGAATTCATTTATCAATTCCAATAATCTCTTGGTGAATCTTTGGGGTTTTCTAGATATAATATCATATCGTCCACGAACAGTGAAAGTTTGGCCTCTTCTTCCCCCATTTGGACACCCCTGATTCCTCTCTCTTATCTGATTGCTCTGGCAAGAACTTCCATCAGTATGTTGAATAGAAGTGGAGATAGTGGGTATATTGTCTTTTGACTTTGCTTATGGTTATATTTTGTTTTGTTTGATCATGAATTATTCTTTATAAAATAGTATAACTATAATTACCTTATTAATTGGCCCTTATTTATTCACTTTCTGCATACCATTATAAAGCTGTGTACCAGTAGATTAGAATAGAATCATACATGTAATTACTATTACTATTGTCTGAATGTTTGTATATGGTCAAAATTCAATAGTCGAATTTTAACCCCCAAGGTGATGTTATTTTAAAGTGGGGTCTTTTCAAAGGTGCTTAGATCATGAGGGCAGAACTCTCATGAATGGGACTGGTGCCCTTATAAAATAGCCCCAGAGAGCTGCCTTGCAAATTCTACCAGCCTTCAGAACTGTGAGAAATACATTTCTGTTGCATATAAGCTACCCAGTTTATGTTATTTTGTTATAGCAGTCCAGATGGACAAAGACAAATATTATAGTGGATGAGACAGGCATTAAAGAGATAATTTAAACATAGAATAAACAATTCAAAATGTGGATATAAATGGGGAATACACAAGCACATCAGGGTTTATTTGATACCTTATCAGAGGTATATCTTTTTTAAATCATACACTCTAAAATTTAATATATTGTTTCTATTTTTATCCCAATAAATAAATATGAAATTGATATCTGCAGGAGTTGGTTTGCTCATATTGAATTACTATTTTTTCACATCTAGACATGACAGAGGAACAGGTAATGTATTATATTTACCCTTTGCCAAATATAACTACAAAGCCAGAAAAAAAAAATATAAAGCAATGGTTTTCAGAAAAAAGAAATAGGCATTGAGGATTATGGATTACTGAGAGAAGAAAAACAAACAAGGTGAATTTCATTATTGCATCAGTTTTCTGCATGCCAAGAGTTTCTATGTTTCAGGGAAATGCCTCACTGAGTGGAGGTGACAGATTTCAGAGTTTAGGGTGGCCAAGACAGCTAGCATTTGCACAGCAAAAAACTTTAGAGGAGAGAACTAAAATGAGATGTTCATCCTGACTATTTAATTTTTATACAAAGGATTTAGGTTATTAGGTATGAAATGTCCGATTTCCTTGAGTACTAAGTTTGACAGTTGATATCTCTGACATTTCACTTTGACTCTTCTTGTTTTATTTTTATTGTGAAGGTGCATCCTCATTCTTTCAAATGCATGGTTTGGCTTGTGATTATCTTTCACATTTTTTTAAGAGTAATTTTTGTGAAACCATGGATAAGTAAAAAATTTGTGCTATTTTTGAATATGAGTTCTGTCATGGAACCAATACAGTGCAAACAGCTTGAAATATCAAGGAAGTGTTTGGGAAGGATGTCGCTAATGAATGCACAGTACGTCCATGGTTTGAGAAGTTCCCTTCTGCTGATTTTAATCTTGAAAATGATCCATGTGGGTGACCTGAGACCAAGGTGGATAATGATGAGCTGAAAGCTGTAGTGGAAGTGAATCCATCTCAACCTATGTGTGAATTAGCAGCAAGGTTTGACGTTACTATTCCACCAATATTGGACCACTTGAAACAAATCAGCACAATAAAGAAGCTGTAAAAATTGGTTCCACGTGAATTAAATGAGCGTCAGAGGAGAAATTGTCTTGAAGCTTGCCTTTCTTTGCTGTCACAACATGAAGGCGAACCACTTCTACACTGTATTGTTACATGCGATGAAATATGGATTATTTTGACAATCACAAGCCTTCGGAACAATGGTTGGATAAAGATGAAGTGCCAAAACATAGTCCAAAACTGAATAGTCATCAGAAAAAGCTAATGGTGTCTGTTTGGTGGTCCAGCACTGGTATTATCCACTACAGCTTCATGAAACCTGGTCAATTGATTACAGAAGATGTCTACTGCAACAAATTGGATGAAACGATGAGAATGCTTGTGATTAAGCAGTTGAGATTGGCCAATAGAGACAGGCCAATCCTCTTGCAAGACAATGCTCAACCACATTTCTCACAAACAATGCTGCTGAAACTCCAGAGGCTGGACTAGGAAACTCTCCATCATCCACTGTATTCACCATACCTTGCACCAACTGACTGTCACTGCTTCCAGGTTTTGGACCACTTATTGCAAGGAAAAATATTCAATGTTCAACAAGCTGTGGAAAACGTCTTTCACTATTTCATCGCCACTCACTCTCCAGGCTTCTTTGCTGCTGGAATAAACAAGCTACTATTAAGATGGCAAAACTGTGTTAATAGTTTAGCCCCATACTTTGATTAATTGTACTGCTTCTTGTTTGAGAGATAAACTCAACTTTTGATTCATAATTGTACATTTCATATGTTGCTTTCCCATATGATTACTTCATTATTCCTTTAAATAAGAATAATGTGCAGGGATAGTAGGAAATTTGCACATATCTTCATGTTTCCAAAAACTTTTCTCCATTCTATTTTTAGAATGTAATTTTTAAAAAGTCCAGCAAATGCATAATATGAACAAGTGTGTGGACCTTGATTATGAAGCAGTTTAATTTATGTGGAAAAATGTGTATTGTTCTTAGATTGATAATTTTAATAGTCAGCACAGGACTTTTTGCTGTGGATCTAATTTCTATTTCCAAAAATAGAAAAAAAATATTGTGAGAAAAAGAAAGGCTGAGAAATCAAGAAAAAAAAAGTGAATATTAAAGACACAGGGAATTTTAGGCTTCCAAAATGCTGGGGTTTCATCATTTCCCCCAATATTTATTTTTGGTCTTGTTGTAAATTAAGTACCTGGTTTTAATTTTCTTTTGTTTAATTTTGTATTTCTTAATTTTTGGAAAATTTTGAAACTAAGTTTAAGAAAGGAAAGGGAAAAACCAACTGTTTCTCTTTCTCATTACTTTACTCTCAACACTCACACCACAATTTCAATTTTCTTCTAACACCATATGTGTGGAGGGTTTTCCCAACAAGAAATTCATTTCTCCAGTTCTCAGAAGACACCCACCGAGTGTCCTACAGTTTAACTCAATTCTCACACTATGTACCTGGAAATAGTGTCAGATCCCACAAGACAGCTCCCACTTCAGATGCCTCTCACAAGTCCAGCTTGTTACCTGTGCTTAATGACCAACCTGCTATATATCAGAGGTTTCCACCACCCCTTCCTTAGGTTCATTTGCTAAAATGGCTCACAGGCCACAGGACGTTTACTTACTTGACTACTAGTTTATTATAAAAGGATATCACTCAGGAACAGCAGGATGTAAGAGATGCATAGGGCAAGGTATGGGGAAGGGGCACAGAGCTTCCACGCCCTCTCCAGGTGCACCTCCCGTCATGTGTTCACCAGCCCAGAAGCTCTTAGAACTCTGTGCTACAATGATATTTATGAAGGATTTATCACACAGCCATGATCAACTATTTCTCCAATCTTCAGCCCCTTTCCCCTTCACAGAGGATGGAGGATAGAACTGAAAGTGCCAAGATTTTAATCATGACTTGTTCTTTGTGGTGACCGGCCTCCATCCAGGAGTCCACCAACAATTGCTTCATTAGAACAAAATACACTCCTATCTCCCAGGAAATTCTATGGGATATAGGAGCTCTACGTCAGGTACTGGGATCAAAGATCAAATATTAGAATAAAATATGTGTCTAGTACTCCTATCACTTAGGAAATTTCATGGGTTTTAGAAGCTCTGTGTCAAGATACTGGGGCATATATACACATATCTATCTATCTATCTATCTATCTAGATACCAACATGAGCAAACAAGACCTATATGATTCTCAGTCATGTTGTTTTCTGTGAAATAACACATATATAAGCAATATATAAATTATATATGCAAATATATATTTATATACTTATATATTTTTATATAACATGTAATATTATATATAAATGTATAAGTATATAAACATATAATATTTTTAATAATATATAATAATATATTTTATATATAATATATAATATATAATATATAATATATATTTAATAAATATTATATATAATATATGTGTTATTATATATATAAAAAACATGACTGAGAATCATATAAGTCTATGTTTGCTCACATAGCACTATAACACCAAGAAGAACCCTTCCCCGCCAAAGGTATTTTCATTGTTGATATAATACAATCTGGTTCAATTTATCAGATAAAAATATCCTTGTATTCCGACAGAATATACAAATTCAAACCAAATGCTGTGAAACGTCACCAAAAGGCACTCAAGTCTTACTGATAGGGAGATTCTTAGTTAAAAAAATTAAAATCTAGGGTTCGCTTTCTCCATTAGAGTGTTGCCTCTGGGAAAGGCATGACAACAAAGTAAATTTCGCAGTTCAAGCAGTTGAAAGCAGGTACAGAAGGAGAAACATCACAAACCCAGATTTCCTGTCCAAGCCTTGTCCTTTCCTTTCCAAATTCAGCATCCTTATTCATTTGTAATTCTGGGCTGTAGGTAGATTTGATCATTTGATCTATTGTTCTTTTATAGATTTAATACTTTGCCTTTCTGTACATATTTCCATATTTACTTATAGTAAATATGCTATATTGTGTGGACTGGAAAGCATTTGGACCCCAGTACTCTACTGCCCTTCTTCATATAGGAACTAGAGATTTTAGATGGGACAAATTTTCTGATATAAAGAGATATTGGGTTGAAATCTGAGTTAGAACCAGCTCAAGCAGATATTGTTGAAACACTTCTCTCTACTTCACTGTGTCGTATTCTCTTATTTGCTTTTCTCCTAATACGTGCCTGTTATCCCTTCACTGCCAAGCAGATACCTTAAACCCGGGGCAGAGTGGCTTCTGACCTTGCGCTGGGCATGGAGGGGTGGGGGTACTGAAGTGGTAAACGTGATAACTCTTCTTTTACCTTTTTTCTTCCTTCTCATTCAGTGCTATTATCACGGGGATCATTTTCAGGTGTGTTATATATAGTTTTCCAATCATTCTTAAATGCCCCTGTGCTCTGATCTCTGCTATACCTTGAGGCTGGTTATCCCATGAAATATAGGAGAAGGTTTCTTCAGATTGTGTGTATCCAAAAATTGATAATTAGAATACATGAGTAAATTTGGCTCTTCCTATGTGAAAATAAAAATAGCAAAATGTGGTATAAAAGGAAGTATTATTTTTCTTCTTTTCTCTTTCCTTAATAGCAGCTACATTAGGACATTTCAAAAAGACAGGCATTAACTCCAGGCAAAGTAAAATAAGTTACAGTTTATGAGACAATTCTGTTCTGTAGAGAACCTGGTTTGTAGCAGTATCCACCGGCATGGAAAGGAAAGTGGATGAACACACTAACGCGGAAATGGAATGCAAGAAAGTGTGACTTCAGGACCATCTGGACAGTTACGGTGTGATAGAAGAACCTGGCACTTAAATTCTCCAAACCTCAAATTTCAGGAGAGCTCATCTAAACTTTCCCTGTATTTAAACCCACCCCTGTCTTTAGTCCATAACTGCTGTCTTGGATTTTCAGCTTCTTCAATACTAATCCTAAAATTTTCAGAATTGTAGATAAGGGAATTTAAAAAAGGTCAGAGCTGTAATCAGGATGAAATTTCTGGAACAAGAATCAAATTTATCACTAGGATAATTTATCAGTAGGAGCATGACTTTCAGTGCAAATTAGCTCAGACACTGTTATGCTGTGAATAGCCTCTTGGGTATATCTGTCCAGACCAGAAAGCTTAGACTATCATACTCTAATTCTGCAGCTGCTGACAGCATGCGCCTATTCAAATTTAAATTTACATTAATTAAATTTAAATAAAATTATAAATTTAGTTTCTCAACTGCACTACTTATATGTTAACTGGGGCTAGTAACCACCACATTGAAGAGTGTGGATTGTAGGATATTTCCATCATTGCAGACAGTTCTACTGGATAGCACAGCTTAAACTCCCATGATTTTTAAAGTAGGGATAACAGAAGTGGGTTCTAGCAATGGCAGGGGAGATTGTCTTTCAGGTTTCTAACACGATAACTCTGAATGAATTTCTCCTAAAGCACTCCTAATAAAAGACAGTACAGATAATTATGTAAAGCACTAGTATGAGCTAGACCACATAGGAACATTCCTGATTTTCACAACATACTGATAGACTGTTTGGCAAAGTTATTTTATCATGCTGTATCTCAGTTTTCTCATGAAAAAAAAATGAAATACTAATAGTAGCTACATCATAGAGCTGTTCGAGTTTTTTTAAAAAGTACTTTAATTGAGGTATGAGTTACATGCAAATAGCTATAAATATTTGTTATATACAATGTGATGAGTTTGGAGGTAAATACACACTTGTGAAACTGTCACCACAAGATATTCCATAAATCCATCCATCACTTCCAAAAGTTTTCTCCTTCCCTAGTTATTTACTCATTTATTGATTTAATTATTATTATCATCACATGTGTATGATAAGAACACTTATCATAAGATATTTCTCTTAGCAATTTTTTAAGTACAGAATACAGTGTTATGAATTATAGGTATTATGTTTTACAGGAGAGCTCCAGGACTTATTCATCTTGCATAAATTAAACTTTGTACCCTTTGACTGATACTTCCCTATTTCACCCCCATCCCAGTCCCTTGTAACCACCAATCTATTCTCTGCTTCTATGAGTTTGACTAACTCATATAATGATGTTTGTCTTTCTGTATCTGGCTTTTTACTTAACTAATATCCTCCAGGTTCATCCATGTTGTTGCAAATAACAGTATTTCCTCATTTTTAAGGCTGAATAATATTTCATTGTATGTGTATACCACATTTTCTTTATACATTCATCTGTTGATGAACATTTATGTTGCATCTATGTCTTGTGCACTGTGAATGATGCTGCAATCAACACTAAAGTGTAGATATTTCTTTGAAATATTGATTTCATTTCCTTTGGCCATATACCCAGTAGTGGGATTGCTGGATCATATGGTAATTCTATTTTTAATTTTTTTTGAGGCATCTCCATACTGTTTTCCATAATGGCTGTACTGATGTATATTTTTACCAATAGTGTGCAAGTGTCCTCTCTTCTCCATATCCTCACCAATACTTGTTATTTTGGGAAGATTTTTTTTGTAATAGCTATCTTAACAAGTTTGAGGTGATATGTCATGGTGGTTTTAATTTGCATTTCCGTTATGATTAGTTATGTTGAAAACTCTTTCATATACCTATTGACCATTTGTATGTCTTCTTTGGAGAAATGTTTACTCAGCTCTTAATTGAGTTATTTGTTTTATTGATGTTCAGTTGTAAGAGTTCCTTAAGCAATTTGAATATAAACCATTTATCAGATATATGGTGTACAAATATTTTCTCCAAGTTGTAGGTTGCCTTTTCTTTTTGGTGATTATTTGTTTGCTGTGCAGAAGCTTTTAAGTTTGATGTGATCCTACTTGTCTATTTTTGTTTTTGTTGCCTGTACTTTTGGTATCATATCCAAGAAATCATTGCCAAGGTCAATGTCAACAAAGTTTTTCCATATATTTTTTCTAGTTTTTTTTTAGGTTTTTGTTGATAGTGTGTGATAATGGTCCAATTTCATTCTTTTGCATGTGAATATTCTAGTTTCCTAACATCATTTAATGGATAGACTATCCTTTCCCCATTGTGTTCTTGGCACCCTTGATGAAGATCAGTAGGACGTAGATGCATGGATTTATTTTTGGTTTTTCTATTGTTTTCCACTGGTCTGCATATTGTTTGAGTTTAATAATATATGTAGAATACTTTTTGGAACATAGGAATCTTTCAAAAAACTCTTAACTATAATTAATTTCATTATTCTTCTGTAGTTGCCGTATATGTTAAATAAGAATAATGAAAATAATTTCCACTTATTAAGCCAAGGGTTTCTCGAATACAAACTATCCTTCTAAACCCTAAATATAGTATTATTCCTAAGGAAAATGTAGAAAACAAGAACAAATTTTACCAATTAGATGTATAGAACAGAGTACATATTAGACAAGTGCTCCCACATAGAAACTTAAAAAATTATAATACATGTGAAAAGTATAAACTATAATTGCAACATCCTATTTAACTTATATATTTATATAAGAATTGTGCAAATGAGAAAAGCTAGGAAAATCTCCAAGCCTCTATTCCACCCACAGTATATTCATCTAGGAAGTTAGTGAGAGAAGGGAATACAATAGTGTTCACTTTCATATATGCACAGTGATTTGTTTTCACAATCAATATTTTAATTGAAATGCTTTCATTTGATTTTCAACTATAAAGAAAATACAATCAGGACATTTATTTCAAGGACTTATTGAAAAAAATAATCCTCTTAGTCTTTGAAGTATTTTAGGCAGCTATTGAAGGTCTAGAAGTGAAACACCAAGAGTTATTCTCATGTCTCTTAGCTGTTCATTAGTTTGATATATTTCCTTCAGACACAATTACTGACAGGCTGCTAATCGATTACAGTACATAGCTTGGCCTCATTATTAGATAGCCCTAATTATTTTGGATAGATATTGAGAATTTTATTTTCAGAAAGCAAATTTTAGAAAGGATTTAATCTCTAAAATGTATTTTGAACACTAAGGATGATTATATCTCTACTGACATCAGTTAGTAGGTATTTAAAGTAACAGTTGGAAAGTCATGTTTGATATGCACACATTTCTATAATGTGTCCTGAAGATTATCCTGAAAGAAGAAAATAATTTTTCTGTTAAATCTCTCATTTAATCTTCATTAACATAAAGAAAAATAAAACTGTGTTCAAAATATGAAATTCATAACTCTAGTTAATGATCAAAAAGAACTAAAAGAATATAGTTTAAAAAAGATAGGATTCTACTATTTTGATGTCAAATTCTTGTTTTCCATGCACTCATGGAGCATGTAATGTCTCAGAGCAACATTATTCTTAACAAAGGAAAGGAATCTTGTTGTTGCCTTTTGGTCCCTGAGAGGGAAAACCAATGCCTAAACATTACTATCTCTATATGGAATGGTAAAGACATACCATGGCCACGCCAAAGCTCTCGTTTTCTCATTCTGAAAGCCACATATGTACCATAGAGTCATATCATTTTCTAGAGTTTAGTATGCTAGTAAATGCGATTTAGCATATTGTCTTAGACTAATGCTTTCGGAGATGTAATATATGTGGCAAAGTAAGTGAGAAGATCGGGGAAAAAACACTGCCAATATGATATAAATATGAATACTATCTTTACAAATGAATAAAGCACTTCTTTGGAAAATTATAATTTTTATACATCATTGACTCTAAAAATATTCTGGCATGGTAATTTTTAATATGCCAGTGAGGTTATTCATTTGGTTCAATTCCCTATTGTGTAAAAAATACATCTACATCCCTAGGGTACAGAAAGTATGAGAAAGATACTGAGATCATTCATTTGCCAGTGTTCTAGAGGTTACGGAGGGAGCCGTTAACTCTTTAAAGACGGAGAGATGACCAATAAACGTGCATTATAGTACTTTTGCATTTATTGGGCTCACTTTACAGATGTAGAGATGAAACAAACAAACAAAAATAAGTAACTGGCTCAATTTCTCATGGCTCCTAAGTGCAGAGACTTTATTTTCAACCACTATCATATAATGACATTTTAGGGAACATGAATATTTAAGTGAAAACAGGGAGAACTATAAGCCCCAAATTAATCTGCATAAGAGACACTAAAGAGAAAAGAGGGATAAGGAAAATTAATTAAAGAAAGTAGCTAGCAAAAAATTGCAGGTAGACAAAAACATTTTTAATTGTTCTAGAAGGGATTTTTGGATTTAACAATTAAAGACGTTATAAAACTTCCAAATAGAGCAGAAATATGCTCCCGGTTGAAAAACAGGTTTCAAGAGTGAGGAGAGACGGGAAGGGGCTGAAAAGATCATGCCCAGTTGAATTTACCTAAACATCCAGAAGAGAAATTAGTGAGTAGTTGAAAAGAGAACAGCAGTGCAGTGCTAATGTGCATCCCTCTCACATTGAAGGAATTATCAGGAGTGGGCAATGAGTCTTTTCCTTCTAACATATGCCTCCTTGAGCTTCAATTTTTTGCCTAGTAGACCAGATGACTAAACTAGACACTCTCTTCTTTTACACTTTGAAATTCCTGTGTCATAGAGATCTTTCTCTGGTACCTATATGGTGATGAACAGAATTAGTATTTATGTTTCTCATTGTGATATACCCTTGTTAATTTTGAAACCTAGATGGACTTTTTTTTTGTGCCACTTTTATGTGCCACCACCTACTGTTGATACGCTGTGTTAAAAGATTGTAAGTTTATTTGGGCATTTGCTGAAACACATCTCACATTTTCTTTCTGTGTCCCACACAAATATTCCCTAAAGAGATTATTACACTTGTCATGATCAGGAATTAAGCAGTCATGGGACACGGACAACCAAGTAAGGCAAATTGGAATGCAGATGAAGTCTGGGTTTTGCATAGAGTTAGAAATGCAAGCTAAGCTATTGAATCTGGAGATCAGGAAGCAGATATGATTAAAAATTAAAAATAATTCAATACATGTAGGTAAATATTAGTCAAAGGCAAAGTGGACAGAATTTAGGAACATATGTTTAGACTGTTTTGAAACAAACTGTGAGATTCTGAAAGTCCACTGAGGAGAGAGGTGGTAGGCATCAGTAAGGTGAAAAGTAGGATAACCAGGCGTCTAATACCAGAAGAGATATTGGTAACTCTACCTGCAAGACTGGTGTTCAAAGGTTTAAAAATCTACCCATTGTAGCATTAGAACAATCTAAAAACAGATGCAGCAATAAAAATGGCTTACTGCTGAGCCCAAGACCTGTTAGAGATAATGGAATAGGACCTAAGTAAGGTAATAAATGAACTGGGGTGAGGCTAGATGTGGTACAAACAGTTAAGCATCATTTTCATTATAATCAACTCAAAGTATGGGGCATGTTGAATAATATTCATATGTATAAATGTTGAAATATCCCTAGCAAGATGCAGACAACCTGAAAAGTAGAATCCTCAGAAAATATATGTTTGAGTAATTACATTAATGGGAAAAGCAGATGATGTACAGATAATGAAAAAATATATACGAATGTCAAGAAAAAGAGATGAAGAGTGAAAGAGAAATAGAGGGACATAGCAAGGAAAGGGATAGAGAGAGAGAGATGGAGAAATAAAGAGAGAACTTTCTTCCTTGAAGGTGAAGGCATATAGTATATAGATACAAAATTAGTATAATATACATAAAATGATAACTTTTTTAAAATTTAATATATAGTGCCTAGGGGATCCAAGAATGGAATGCAGACTGTGAAAAATGAATCTAATACTATTAAAAATGTTAGGGGTGGGAGAAAAATAGGGGCTAATCTAATCAAATTTGGCAAATGGTGTTTTGACTAAAAAACATTAAGGCTAAGGAAAAGGAACTGTACATAAGCTACTGCATCTTAGTTGGTAAATTTTCTTCTCACAGGGGTACATACTAACAATTCTAAAATTGCTTTATATAGATAATGGAAATGAATAAGTAAAGGATACTCAATGGTGGGAACCACGTTTCCCACCGTTGGAAAGGAAAGTAACAGATAACCAAAAAGGGAAGGCTAGAATGGACCATGTAGTGGTAGGTTACAGTGGAGACAACAGTATAAACTCATTGTATATTAGTTTAACATATTAATAAACTTATATTAGTTTAACATATATACAGATGGGTAGATACAGAAACATTTATAGATATCTGTGTATACATGTGTTAGTATACATGGTATGTTACTCAGCTGAGAGGGCCTAGAAACAACACCACCCCAGTAACAATAAATACACACAATGCCAAAATTTTGGTTTCTCGATACCATTGTTCAATAAAAGGAACCAGGATTCCTTGGAGAAATGACTAATTATAGGGTTCAGATAAGGAAATTACAAGACGAGCATGTAACATCTTGTAGGACCCCAAATTAAGGGAGTATAGTAGTAAAATTTTTTTTTAAAAAAGGTAAGGAAGAAATATAGGGGCACAGGGCATGTGACAGGGACCCAAGGTACCTGAAAGAGCTTCCAATGCCAAAGTTGGAGAGATTTGAGAAACACAGTAAATAGTGCAGTATTAGGTTTTAAGTTGAAGTTTGAAAATTAAACAAAAATCCATACTGATCTAAACTGATGATTACTTAAATTAATGGAGAAGATACAAATCTCTTCTAGAGAAAACTTTCAGATAATATATGTAGATATTCTCAACTTAAAGAGGTAGAGCTTCTTTCCTCCCCCAACCCCTCCTTATGTGTGGAACTAGCTTCCAAATCATGGAGTATAGAAAAGAAAAAAATAGTAGTTTTATAGTATAGTAGGGAAACCTGGCAAACACTATCTTAATTAATTGATCAAACTTATCACCAGTGATATCACCATGATATCAAGAATATCATGTTCCCTTAATGGGATGTGGTAAGAAAAATCTAAAATCTAATATATCTAACACTTCACATTTATAGTATACATTTTTCAAAATAATAATAATACTTGCAGTCTAATCATGAGAAAAACCTCATACAAATCCACACGTAGAAACAAAATATCCAAACAGTTATCCTGAACCTGTGAAGATCATGAAAAATAAGGAAAGACTGAAATCCTTTCATAGACAAGAAGAGACTAAAGAAACATGGCAACTAAATGCAACGTAGGACCCTGGACTGGTAACTGTAGCACACAAGAGACATTCATGAAAAAACTGGTGAAGTTTGAATAATCTTGGATTTTGTCAATGGCAATATACCAACATTAGTTTCTTAGTTTTGACAATGTACTACTGTAATACAAGGTAATAACATTAAGGAGAACTGAAACTGTGTGAGGGGCATGTCATAACTTGCTGTGCTAATTTTGCAACCATTTTTTAATTAATTCAAAATAAAGAAGTTTATTTAAAAATGTAAAGAAGGGTGAAGCAATAGAGTCTAATATGTTGAGGAATATTATTATAGAAAGAATATAAAAAAATGTATCTGGTTCCATTTGACCAGAAACTGAATGAACAATGTGAGGAATACATATTCCCCAAGATATATAGGGGAATAATGCCCTAGGAAGACAAGCAAGTGCAAAGATTCTGAGTTGGACTCAGAAATCATCCATAATTCTACATAAAAATATGTAAGGTACTCCCAAAAACACAGCAAAAACTGATAAAAGGTTTCCCTGCTTTTGTTTGTCAGTATATATCAATGGGTCTTTTATTTCTGGCTTACCTAGATATTAGACTATTATATATTTAAATAAAGAATACAGATTTATTTATAATAGGCTTTTGTATACCCACCTAATTATTAAATTCACTTATACTTTAATATCTCCTTTCATTTCTGATTCATATAACAGATGATGAGAAAGTTGTTCTCACATTTTAGCTATATAAAATGCTAAAATATAAGATCACACTTTCTAAATGTATATGTTACATACACTTGTACGACTTTAGCTTCTGTATGATCATTTTCTTAAAATTAAAAAAAGATGTTTATGTTTTTTAAGAAAATCTCCTTAAATTATATACAGAGTTTGAAAATATCAACAAAACCATAAGTATCCTTTATAAATTATTAATAAAATTTTCTGAGCAGCCTATTTACAAGATATAATTTAAACAATTTTGAAGTCCATGCACAGTGGTTACTGCCCATTTATCCTGAAAACATAAATACAGTTTCCAATGTTGCCTTATTTAACACCTGAGGCATTTTATCTATTCAGAAAGGTCCGTTATTTTGTGCAAACTTGCAAGATTCATATTTAATAATGTTGTTTGTCAGTTAAGCTACAATCTGTTTACATAAAATGAAGTAATTTTCACAGAGTCCAATAAAATCCCATGGGTTTTGGATGGCAAGCATGAAAAACAGAGAGGAAAGAGGTGTTTGCTTATAAGAAAATATAATTCGAAGAGCCACTTTATTTAACATAATATTGCTAATATGTAAAATTACCTATTTACATATTTGCTGAAGCAAGAACAAGGTGAGTCTTAATATAACGAATTGTATCATTTTTGTTGCATTCTTAAAATCTTCAAAAATTAATTTTAAAAATTGGAGAAGAAAACTAATATATATTCCGAACTTCTGATACTCATGGTAGATTAATTTATAATAAGATTTAAATTTTCTCTGGTTATTTAGTAGTTTTTAACTATCACTTAAACTAATTACATAAGGTTTTGTCACATCTAGCCGTTGCTTTTCCTTTTCATAAAAAATGAGGCTATACAAATAAGACATTTAAAAATGAGGTCAAATAAAAGCTACTAAAACAATCAGAGCGCAAAGATATTAGGAGAGTTAATAGGCAAGTCAATGCTTCTAATTCCCTGGGGGTTTGATTATCTTTTGTCAAGTAAAGTTCCATAAAATCCAATGGAGTAAAAGAAAAGGGAAAAGCAAAACTTGCCTTTGTTCATAACTTTATAAATGTAATTGTTATATTGTTTCTCTCAGTAAAAGTCACTGCACATAAAGGATGCCAAGAATATCTTTACCATTATAACTATAAGGCATTAAAGGTCACCATTCAGTAACAGGACATTAATATCGGACTTTTCCTCAGAGTATAAAATTAACATTAACTGATTTCATCTTTAAAATGATCACTCCACAACATGGTCCCTGAAAAATAATTTTTTTAAATACTAGCTTATTTTGTTTCAGGATTAAACAAATCCATGAATATATGTTCTTGCCATAAGTTTGGACTTCTGATCAGGGGAGGATTTTTAAGACTTTAATAGGCTGTGGAATAATCTATGTTAAACTTTTGATTTCACAGAGAAAGGAATTGAGGATCTAAGAATTAAATAACTTTCCCAAGTTCACATAATATTTTGTCAGAGGATAGGCATACCTCCCCTAACATAACATTTACACCATCCTATATTATATTTTAGGACTTAATGTCTGTTGTACCTTTCATTCATATCCTTATCTTGGAATGTGTTGAAGGAATTATGAAAGTTTGTGAAACTCTTCACTTTTTGTTCATACAATAGGCACTTTTATGTTACTTGGTTTATTCCATTCCTTGTCTTCAAAAATAAATCAATATAGCTAGTCACAAAAGGTTAGGCTTATCTAGCTTATCTTTTTAAATAACACTTTTCATACTTATTAAAACATTAAAACTAAATATACTTAATTCAAAAACTTTCCTCATGAACCAAAAGAATTTTTTAGCAAATTATTCTCTGTGCATATACATGTTTCATTCTTAGGACAAATGTAAAATATATAAAGTTATTATTTTATAACCTTGATGACAAGTTATATTGGAATTACTGTAATGAAAATAAAAGATTATGAACTGCTAATAGATTACCTTTAGCACTAATTAGCTATTAACTTGCTCACAATAAGGAACTTTTGACACATAACTTGGGAAAAGTAAAAGTATGTATATTTCATATTTGATATTTTGATCTAACATTAACAGATTATTACAAGAGAAAAACTGGTGATTAAGTTTTCAACAAACTATTTTGATATATCATATTTTCCAATTTAATCATGCATGTTTTAATAATGAGACAAGCAAATCTGTTGTGAGATATGTGAATAATTTTTATCATCATATCATGAAATGTGGAAAGCAGAAAAGTATAATTGTGTGAGACTGAGGAGGGCATTGTCTGTTTAGTGATATAGCCATAAGGCCAAATCCTTTAACTTTGGCTTTTGACCTCTGACAATACATCCATGAAGGGTTATTTTGTTTGTTCTCTTTTTTAAATGTTTACTCTCTTCAATTGTCATTTCTTTTCCCATACAATCTTTTTCTGTAAACTAGCCTTCCACTTAAACCTGAGTCATCATAATTATGGACCAAAAAATGATGCATTAAAGCTTTCTTTGTATTGTTGTATAGTCTATCATTTTATTCAAGAAGATAGATGGTCCATGATTAATGAAACTCTTTTCTTTATAACATTTCTGTTATATTGTTGAGATTATGTTACAACAGTGAAAACTGATTCCTCTCATCCCTTAAGTTTTTCCTCTTTCCTATTTCCACTGTGATCTGGGAAAATGTGTGTGTGTGTGTGTGTAAATTGCACCCCCACTACCTCACATGCACATTAACACAAAGACACATTAGTTTGTCTTAAGAATAATATAAAAATACATATAATTATAAGTATATAATTATGTATAATAATATATATAACAGATTGTTTTGTTATGTCTAGCCACTATTTTTCCTTCTCATAAAATAAGATTATACAAATAAGACATTCAAAAATGAGGCCAAGCAAAAGCTATTAAAACAATTAGTGCACAAAGATATTAGGAGAATTAATAGGCAAGTGAATTTTGCAAAAGAAAAAGTCCATGTATTATCAAAGTACAGTAATAAATGTTTCAGCCCCTAAATTTAATTAATGATAAACCTAAATTCCAAGAGACAGGCTTTATTTTTTATAATTTTTTCCATTTAGTAAAAAATGGTACATGCGATGATCATGTTTTAAATTTTATTTTACTGATTGAAATTCTTTTTAAGCTACCTGATATTAAAGTTTACTATAAAGTCCCAGTAATAAAGATAATATGGCATTGATGAAAGTATTGATCAATGGAACAGAGTAGGAAGCTCAGAAATAGATCTGTGCAAATATAGTCAATGAATCTCTGACAAAGGAGCAAAGATAATTTCATGGAGAAAGAATGGTCTTTTCAACAACTGGCACTTGATGAACTAAATATCCACATGCAAATTTTAAAAAGTCTAGACATTGGATATTACACTTGTCACAAAAATTAACTCAAAATGGATCATAGACCTAAATGTAAAATGCAAAACTATGAAACTTCTAGAAGATAACATAAGAAACAACCTAGCTGACATTGGATTTGACAATGGCATTTTAGATATGTATCAAAAGAGTGATTAATGAAATAAAAATTGTTAAATTGGACTTAATTAAAATTTAAAATGTCTCTCTGTAGAAAATGTTGTTAAGAACATGAAAAGATAAGAGACAGATTATAAGAAAATATTTGCAAAACACAAAGCTGATCAAGGATTAGGTATATGAAATATATAATACAAAGGACTCTTAAAATTCACCAATATGAAAAAAACAAGTAAAAAATGGGCAAAAGATATGAATGGACACCCCGCCAAACAATATATTCAGGTGAAAAATTAGTACATGAAATGGTTCACAACATCATATGTAATTAGGGAATTACAAATCAAATCAACAATGAGATACCACTGTATGCCTATTAGAATAACCAAAATCTAACACACTTATAATGCCAAACTCTGGTGGGGCCGTGGAGCAAGAGAAATTCTCATTCATTGCGGGTGGGAATGTAAAATGGTACGGCCACTTTGGAAGATAATGTGGCAATTTCTTACAAAGCTGTAAAGAGGCTTACCATACAAATACAGCAATCATACTCCTAGGTATTTGCCCAAATGAACTGAAAGTTTATATTCACAGAAAACATGGGCATAAAGGTTTATCTGAGCTTTTATTCATAATTGCCAAAAATTGGAAGCAACCAGAATGTCTTTCAATAGGTAAATGGGTAAACAAACTGTGATGCATCTATAAAATGGACTGTTACACAGTGATACAAAGAAATGAGTTATCAAGCCACACGACATGGAGGAAACTTAAATGCGTTTTGCTAACTGAATGAAGCCAATATGAATAAGCTATATACTGCATGATTTTAACTATATGATATTCTGGAAAAGCAAAACTATGGAGACAGTCAAAAGATCAGTGGTTGCCCAGGATTCCAGGAGGAGCTAGGAAGGGAGAGATGAATAGGTGGAGAACAGAGGATACCTATGGCCATGAAACTATTTTGTATTACCCTCTAGCAGTGGATACATGACATTTTGCATTTGTTAAAATTCATAGAACTGGACAATACAAAGAGAAAATCCTAATGTAAACTATGGATTTTAGTTAATAATAATGCATCCATATTGGTTCACCAATTGCAACAAATGTACCATACTAATTCAAGATTTTGTTAGGGGAGACTTTGTTAGGGGGTGAGGGGTACATAGGAACCCACTATTCTTTCTACACAATTTTTTCTAAACCTAAAATTTCTCTAAAAATAAAGTCTATTAATAAAGAAAAAATGATTTGATTTCCGGTAATGTAATCTATAATTCTTAACCTTTGTCATGAGAGAATTACTTGATTTCATTAACTGTCATTTTTTGCAGTGAAGAATTCAAGATGTTATGCTGTAGACAGATGATTTAGTGGTAAACCACTCTTCTTTTTATCTTTTGAGAATAGTCACCTAGGATTATATTGAAGTATATAGATTTATTGAAAAGTTAGCATGAATTAAAAATTATTGGTTTTTAAACCCTTATAATTATAAAAAGAAGAATCCTCATTCTACATGTAATATTAAAAATGATAAAGGAGGAAACTTTAGACAGAGCCTAGACAAATGTATGGTTTTTCTATAAATTTTTAATAATGGAAATCTACAAAGATGTAAAGTAAAAGGCTCAGATAAGTTTAACTCAGTTCAATATATGCTTAACACAAGTGTAATACATGTGTAATAATGCTTAACACAGCTTAATACATGCTTAAATCATTAAAATAATGTTACTTATATAGCATGACTTTTTAAAGTCCTGACATTTATGTATCAAATGCAACTACATTGCTGTTGCATTAACCTATGATCACCCACTTTTAAAATTTCTTTTCTTTCCTCTGTGACAAACATGTGACTGTTATTTTATAAAACGTTAAAACTAATATATATATTAATATATGCTATTTGGAAAGAATATATATGTGTGTATATATATATACATATATGTAGTTAATTTTCAAAGTGAGAAGAAAACATTTTGAGCTGCTTTTAAGTAGTTAATACTTTTAAGAATTAAAAAATGACTCTGCCTTATTTTTAATTATAAGCACAGTGTTGTATTTATTTTCACATTAATTCCACATTATAAAATTGCAGCATAACTTATTTTTGTTAGTAATTGTAATTCCCAGTAAAATCGAAGGAAAACAACAATTTTAATCCAATTATTACTTGGAATTTGAATATCCTAGTCATGATATACAGTGTTTAAAATGTATATCACCATCTAGATTTGCTTCTGGCTCATAGTTTGGTAAGACTTTTAAAGGGTTTGGTATATAGTCAAACTGTGCTCTAATTTGATGTATAGGTTTTTGAAGCAAGAGAATCTGAATAAGAGACATTGGAAATATGCAATTCCAGAAATAGGGTATTTGCTTGAATTGTTTGACCATCTCAAATATCTCTATAGTTCTTTTCCTGATTTATGTATTGATTCCAATCTTCCCTTTCACTGAACTTTCATATAATTATCTAAACGACATGATTTTCTTCTTCCCTCCCTTCTTTCCTATCTTCCTTTCTTTCTTAATTTTATTCTCCATAGAAACATTTAATAAAGCACCATGCTAAAAGCTACAGAACACAGAAAGGGAAACCAAGCATTAATCCTGCCCTTAGTAGGTTTAGGTCTAGGAATTAAGATACAAAATAACAGGATATGTCAGATAAAATAGGAAACATGTAATAAACGAATTGCATATGTAGTACTGGGAATTCTAGATAAAGTTGTTGTTGTTGTTTTTTGCCCTTCAACCAATTTCAAATGTTTGTGCTTTATTCAGGATTCACCTCACACTTTTCCAGTGAAGTTTGAAATATTTTTCTGAAAAAAAATACTATGCTTTTTTCCCCTAATTCTATCAGTTCCTGAAATACCACCTATCCATGGAATTTTTAAAAAGTATAAGAAAGTAAATAAATTATATTGAAAAAATATTATATCTAAAATCATGATAATAATGATTATAGAAACCAAAACCTAGTCTAACACTCTCCATAGTTAAAAATCATTTTAAATAAAAAATTAAGCATTCTCACTTGTATGTGTATATGTATACATATTAAAATTAAAAAGATCAAAACTATGTTTAATTAACCAATATAAAATACATTTATTATCCTCTTCCCACTCTATTTCAGGTACCTTTTCTTTTCTTCAACTTTGAATATTTTTCCTCATGCAGTGAGAGCATAAATTTTATGTTTTATTTCTGAACTGCTTTAGACTTTTTCTTGCATGCTGCTTCAACATTTAACAAGGTTTTCTTAGCTTTTCAGGTTCAATAAATTTGTGAAAGTTGCAGTTATGTGAATTTCCAATCTTTTCCTTTGAAAACCGAGGGGAATTGAGGTGGTTAGGGGCTGCAGGGCAGCAGTCAACTATTACAGTTAAAAAAAAATAATATAGTGTTTGCTCTGCTAAGGAAAGTAACAAGGGAATACAAAACTAGGTTTGCAGTTGAGTAGAGAAATATCGACTCCACACAAGTAAATAGAAGACACAAAATACAGAACATTTCACAGAGCAATATTTACAGATTAGGTCAGCCTTCAAGTCATTTACTACAAGCCAACTAAATTAACCAGGGAAAATTGATGCTACAGGGAAGAACTTCAAGATTTTATCCGGTAGATGGATGGGTTAGTGATAAACTGTTCTTTTTTTGATCCTTTCAAGAACACCTTTTGATAAATATCAGTTCATCTTATTGGGAATATAGACTTTATTGAGAAATATAACATTAATTAAAGTTTACTGGTTATAAGCTCTTAGTAATTATGAATAAAAAAATTAGAATTTCTATTCTGCACTTAACATTAAACATGTGAGAAGTGAGAAAACACTCTGGACAAAAGGATGATCTTTCTATAAATTTTTAAAAATACAAACCTATGTAGATTTATGATAAGGGGCTTAAATGAGTTATAATTCATTACACTGCTTACACAAGCTATTAAAAATTATGACCCTTACCAATAGGGCATTCATACCAAAATGCAGTTTTCACAAAATAAACAGGCATAATATGCCTGACTGAATCTTTTTCTATAAAAACATAATTTTAAAAATTCTGAATTTTATGAGGCAAATACAGCTATGCTACTTCTGTAATAATCTAAGCTTACCCATTCTTTAATTTCTTTTGGGGAGGGACTATTATAAAATATTAGACTTGAAGGGTAATAATAAAGTGGTTTCAACTTGAAAAATGAGACTGGGAATGGTAGAAAATACGAAGAGAGTACTGAACCAAAGCTTGTTTCATTATTAATATTTAGGGCAGACTGACTTTTTCAATGGAAGGAAAGGAGTTATTAGGTTGGCTTTGTTGTGAGCATTTGATTATGCTGCCTATTGCCTGAAACATAATAAGTATTCAGTAAAAACCTATTAGTCATTGAGAGAAAGACATGGCTTATAATATTAGCTCTGCTACCCTCTATCTTGTGGAATTGGGCAATTTGTTTTTCCATTATGGGCCTCAATTTCTTTGCTACTGAAAAAAAGGAATTGGCCTGAATCGCCATTACTATTTTTTAACTTACTAAAATTATATGTTTCTATAAAATTTTATGTTTATATAAACATAAATGTATTTTCTTAATTATATATTAAATCACTAAGAATTAATCTTATTTTACTATTTTAAATAGAAATAGTCTATGCTTTCTTAAATAGTGTGTATTGAATATTCATTAAACACTTCTTGAAGACTTAGATGCTAATGATGAAGATTAATTAGTAGACTTCACTGACTTTTCTCTTGCTCTTAGCTGTTTATTCTACTCTCAAATTTAAGGGATGGTCACTTCCAGTAAGTGAACTTAAGTAAGCTTTTAGGCTTAACTTCTACATATGAGTGAGAACATGCAATAATTGTCTTTTTGTGCCTGGCTTATTTCATTTAACATAATGTCTTCAGGTTCATTCCTGTTGTCACAAATGACAGGGTTTTCTTCCTTCTTATGGTGGAATAGTATTTCATTGTGTGTTAACAGCACGTTTTCTTTACCCATTCCTCCGCTGATGGACATTTGGGTTGATTTCACGGCTTGACTACTGTGAATAGTGCTGCAATAAACATGAGAGTGCAGATATCTCTTCAACATACGAATTCATAACCTTTGGATGTGTACCTGGTTATGGAATTGTGGATCGTATAGTAGCCCTGTCTTTATTTTTTTTTTAAGAATCTCCACACTGTTTTCCATAATGGTTGCAGTAATTTAAATTTCTACCAATAGTGTATAAGAGTTCGCTTTTCTCCACATCATCACTAACATTTCTTTTTTTTTTTTCATTTTGATAATAACCATTCTAACTGGAGTAAGGTGATATCTTATTATGGTTTTTATCTTTATCTCCCCAATGATTAGTGGTATTGAGCATTTTTCATATACTCACTGGTCATTTGTATGTCTTCTTTTGAGAAGTGTCTATTAAGGACTTTTGTACACTTTTTAATCAGATTATTATTATCATCATTATTTTGTTATTGAGTGGTTTGAGTTCCTTACATATTCTGGATATTAAACCTTTGACAGATGTATAGTTTACAAATATTTTCTCTTATTCTGTAGGTTGTCTCTTCAGTCTGTTAATTGTTTCCATTCCTGTGCAGAAGCTTTTTAGTTTCATGTTATCCTGTTTGTCTATGTTTGCTTTTGTTACTTGGGCTTTTGGAGTTATACCAGAAAAATTCTTGCTCAGTCCAATGACATGAATCATTTACCCTATGCATTCTTGTAGTAGTTTCATAATTTGGGGCCTTATATTTAAGTCTTTACTCCATTTTGAGTTTTTTAATACTAGAAAGATATAGTAACTGAAACAATATTATTGGCATAAAAATAGACTCATAGACCAAGGGAACAGAAAAAAGAGCCCAGAAATAAATCCATGCACTTACAGGCAAGTGATTTTTGACAAATGTACCTGTAATACACATGGTGGAAAGGACAACCTCTTCAATAAATAGTGCTGGAAAAATTGGATCTCTATCTGCAGAAGAATGGAACTCAACCCCTATCTTTCATCATATACAAAAATCAACTCAAAATGAATAAAAGTTTTTTTGATTTTTTAAAAAAGTGTCTCAAAAGGATATGGCATCAGAGTCCATGGTATTAAATATAAGTGGAAAGCAGCCATGCTTCAGATAATATGGACTTATAAGAACTGTGAGAAGTGAGTAAGGCCTTCCTAAGGGCTTTCTGATTCAAATTTATTGGATAATGATATTCTAGTCAAAGGTACTGAATCTGCATAATTTCCTTGGTATTTTCTACTATCATACAAAATATTACCAACAGTATTTTATGCTCTCACACCACTAACTATCTGAAATAGGTCTGAAGTTTCTGTATTAATAGGACCGCGGCTAGCTGGAAATTGTAACCTAAGTTATGTAATTAATTGGTATGAGAGGAAAACGATCCATTAAAAAGGCTTCTGCTGAGGGAGAAATGTTTCCTCCTGCATTGAGCAATGATCCTGTACTAAGAGCCAAAACTTGTCCTAGAGTGGAGACAAAAGACTCATTTTTTTCCCCTTAATTGGAAGCTGCATCTGTAGGTCTTGGACTTCTCCAGTAAAATAACGTGTATAGTGGTTACCTGCACTTTTGAATTATTAGTAAGTTTCAATTTGGGGTAAGTTATATGATTCATGTGAGTCTGATTAAAAAATTTTACATGGTTGTTACCACAGGTACAAATCTGATCAGATAAATAAAATGTAACAGCCACAATTTCTCTCTGGAACAGGGTTGTTGTGTATGTGTATGTATAGATATATGATAAGAGGGAGAGAGAGACAGACAGAGAAAAAAAACCAGACAGAAACAAAGGAGGAAAATAAGCTTGTGACGTGAAAACCTGAAGTGATCTTAGAAATCAGAGATGCCAATATTTGGCGATAGAAGAGATTTGGATTATACTGACAGTGTCATCTTTCTTTACCTTTGAATTCATCCTTTTGTTTTCACCTGGTGAATCCACAGAAAATTATTGTAGAAGTAAAAATAAATTGTTTAATTGTTTTGGAGCATTGAAATAGCCATAGGTAATTATAAACAGTCTTTTCAAGCCGATGAGATAAAAACAACATAGAAAACTATTGGTCAGTTATCAATATATTTAATGAAAAATACCTTCAAAATGTTCTTTTCCTAGTAAATGCATAAGTTATGCTTAACTATAAAATGTATCTACAAAATGTTCCTGATATTAATTTAAAAATTCTAATGACATCAAGGCAGTCATTCAGTTATTAATTTATTCTACATTCTAAATAACAATTGAACAAATTTATTTGTATAATTTGATAAATCTAGAGCTATTCCAAGACTGGATTGAAAAAATAGAACACAAGGAAACTTTAGGAAGTTATTATGACAATTCAGATGAAGAGTTTTAGGTAAAACACAGAGGTGAGAAGAGCAGAACTGTATTAGAATTTCATGCCCCATTGCAATATCCACAAAACATGTGAGTGGAAGGACTTACACCAGGAAAGTTGAGAGTTAGGAAGTCAAATGTATATTTTATGAAATGCTACTCACAGAGAAAAACTAGAGGAATTACAGATTATTTAATCTAAAACCATGACTCGTTCAAAACTCAAAATGCATCACTGAGCATTGAGGTTGCACGTTTGTTTTGCTTTCTTTCATTATTTTTTCTACTTTTACTGAAAAGACTATAAAATAAAATACAGTAAGTGATATTTAAGAAAGAATGTTTGACTATAGGCGCTGTGTCACACAAAACCATTTCTAAAGGATGTTTTAAAAATTCATTTTAGAGTTTTTTAGAGTAAGAGCAACCTCCAGACTCATAGCAAACCCTAGCCTGGCCATATAAAGCATCTCATAAAGTACATACTCCAAATGCTCAGGAGTATTTGGTGATTGATTGAGTAATCTTAAAATCGTGTCAATTAGTACATTCAATAACTTTAATGGATTGCAACTCTATGTAAAACTGGTTTTTAACTGGAATTTTCTATAAACAAAGGATTAAAGTGAGTGGCTTTTTTTTTTTTTTTGAGCTTGAGGAAAGAAATGTGTTCTACTTTTAGATTGTATTCAAGAGAAGTGCATACTACTTCAACCTCTGTATTTCATTCTTCATCTCCCATAACTAGAAAATCCATGAGGGGAAGGATATAGATGTTTCATTGGCGGCTATATATCAGCTGTTGAAACAGTGCCTGGATAATAGTAGATAAACCTTGTATGAAATTTTGATATTTTTTTGGCTTCAAATTTTGAATTTTGCTGAATGAATGCATGACTGAATCATATGGAACAACTCCTGGGTATTATTAAAAGTGTTTATAAGCAATGACTAGTGAGGCGTGCAGTGAAGAGTGACGTTTTCCAAGTTTTGAAGTCTGAGCAGTGGATATGACACCGGTGTTATTAATGGAAGAAAAAAGGGGAGTAAAAATAAAAAAATAGAATAGAAAAAAAATTACGAAGAAAATAAGTTCAGAAGTATCTATAATTGTAGTCAACGTGACAGCAAAAGTAACAAGTAAAATTTTCCGCCAGTCACTGGGAAAATTTAGAGTAAGTTCACTGATAGTGATAAAGACTTTGGAGTTGTTTTTCCTGATTACTGATTGCATTGCTGAAAGTAGATGAGCTTGAAGAGAAGAGAGTATGAAGAGAATAGTTTTTTGCTTCAAAAATACACACACACACATATAAAGAAAAAGAGAAGATAGAGATAAAATTTATTTGATCAGTGGAAACAAGTAAGGGAAAATTTAAAAAAAAGCAAAACAGTGTCATGTAAGTCATGAAAAGAGAGAATTTTCACAAGAAGAAAGTAAACTTCCTCAAATGAATTGGAATCATTTAAGGTCGAACGTATGAACTATATGAACTTGTTCACCCCAAGTCTGAACGAGAAGTAGACTAAACGAATTGAATTGAACTTTTGGGCTCAGATATAATTTTGGTAGCTCTGTGGAAACTGTTTTGCTTTGGGGAAATTTAACTGATTTAGTGTGCGCCTTCTCTACCATACCTAATCATTTTCACATGCTTTCAAACTTCAAATTCCTCGTTATAATACATTGAAACTCATGGCTTCTTTAGTAGAGCTTAGTAATAACCACATTAAAATTTTGCACACGCACCAAAAAGTGCTAGATATGCTCATAAGTAGATTTCCTAATGTGCATTTTATTTGATACCAAGTTTATTGTATTAATATAAATGCAGCAAACCCTCAAGGAATATGTGGTAATGTTTTCCCCTCTACTGCTGGAAGAAAGAAAAGTTTGTTTTAAATAAATACAACCATTCTCCTCCTCTTATACCGACCAGTGTCTTTTATTGATGGTTCCCTACCCCTTGCCTTTTACGTGATTTACTGTCAGTTTCTCCCACCATCATACAGCTGCAACTCTTTGATTAATTTGCAATGAGATTTCTCCCTTCGGTCCTGTTAGCTTGGTGCTTGCCTCTTCACTGCATCTCAACTTTTTCACCTCTCATTATCCTTGTCCTGTCAGTCTTGTTCAGCTTCTTTCTTCTTTCTCAATTCCCATAACCATAATCCTCTTGTATTTTTGGTCTGATTCTGGATGCTTTCTCTCCCTTTGTATTTGGTTTACTGTTCTGCCTCATGTACCTACAGTGCATTTTTTTAAATCACACTACTTTTTCAATATTGCATCAGGTCTGAAGTTTTACACCACAAAATATTATATTAGTACTTTTCCTCATTCCATTTGACTACTGAACTTATTCCCTTTACATCGTATCACCCTGCTTTTCCTGGCATTTTACTGCCGTGAGTCCTCAGTCTTTGTGCAGCAACAATGAATCAACATCCTTTATTGTACTAAAGCAATTTACAGTGGCCACTAGTGAATTGCACTTTTTGGCTACTCCAGGGAAAGACTATCTATTCTATTTTTTTATTGCTTCTTGTTCCCACTAAAGAAAAATCACTCTATGTAGAAAATGATACAAAAAATAAAACCTAGATTTATTACAAGTCAAGAATAGTGATTTTTTCCTTTTTTATTTTAGTTTTTTATATCATTTAGTTAGGAAAAGCAAAAAATCAGAAAAACAACTATCACTTCTAATTTTTGTTCTTATTGTGCAACTGAATCTGTGTCAGAATCACATTAGCATGAAAAAAAATAATTTCAATTGCCTATTTGAAGGCAACTTGGTAAATACCAACAAATTGTCATGATTAAATACAATTTTTATTACAGAATTTAGGTAAATCTCATGTGTCAGTGAACAAAATTAACACATTTCTTATATGCTTTAATAATAAATTTTAGTCTATTTAACAATATGTTAAAGTATTAGTTAAGAATAGCTATCCAATAAGACAACATAAGAGCAGGGTTTTTTTTTCTCTTCACATTACCAGCCATCAGTTTCCTTATTGGTTAAACAAAGGCTGGAAAATAGAATTTTCTATGATAATTTTCTTCTAAATCTTGTTATTTTTTACTAATTTTTCATAATAGTTTTCAGTTTCATTCATTAAAATAACAACCAGTAGATAAATAAAAATATTTTCTTCTAATGTTTTCTGTTGTCAGGAAAATTTTTAATACTAGAAATTAAATTTCATTTAATTCTATAGGTAGTTCATAAAAAAACTTTTCTATGAAAATTACATTTATCTGAAGGGTGAAGACCTAAATCTATTTACACACATTTTTCTTTACTTCAAAACCAAAACTCTTTATGCAATGTAGCAGTGTATCTAATTACCAAATTCAACTAACCCTTTCTAAACTTATTGTACTTGACCCCTTTATTGTGAGGGCTTCACAACACATTGTCTGTAACCCTTCTCCATTCTTGACATCTTTATACTCTGCTCCTCTTCTCTCTGTTATGGTTCCTTTTCAATAGCACCATCCAGGTTTTTATTTATGCAGTCATGTTCTGGCTATGTGTTGGTAATTCTTATGTTGCATCTTCATCCTAATTTTTCACCCTGTCCTCAAGATAACTTATATCTATCAAATGGCAAGTCATATCTATATTTTTCATAACATACTAAAAGTTGAACTTAACTTTACTAGATGTCATTATCTCACTTTCCTTAAATCTGTTCCACATCCTAACTTTACCTTCATCAATAATACTGAGGTCCATCCAGTCACCTAATCCAGAGACCTAGGACTTTTCTCTTTCCCTCAAGCCTCAAAACTGCTCACTCTGAGTATACCTCAGCTTCATTATTTCAGTAGAGTCCCAAACCAGAATTCTTGTCTCAGCAGTTATCTTGGTGCACAATAGTACCTGATGCTTTTAGTGTGATCCTTCTGCAAATCAACCTGTCCATGTTCTTCCCAACCACTGAGTTATTCCCCATGGCCTTGAGCATGAAGAATGGACACCTTTGGTTGGTAAACAAGACCTTACATGATCTGAGCTTCACTACCTTTCCAGTTACCTACTGCTAATTCTACTTTTCCCCATATGCTTTTGACAAACACCAGGTAATTTGTGTATCCTGGCCTTTAGTCTTTCTTCACAGTTTTCAATCTATCTTCACTGTTACTCCAAAAAAAATCTTATAAATATCCAATAAAATTCTATGTATTTTCCTTATCCTCTGATAAATGCTATGGTTGTTATTTTACCTCCTTTTTCTGCTATCTTGTATTCATCTCTAGGAAAAATTATTCAGATGAAATATGTGTGTTTTATGCACCCGGATTAAGGGGCAAAGATATGTATTAAATTTGCATTGACTTTTATTTCCCTTTATAGTATTTTCTTCTAAAATACATACATGGTCTTTTACAATTTTTTAATCAATTTTGTGGAAAAAATCTTTATATTGTATTTGCAAATGCTAAAATAAAATATCATGAAAGTATTCATATTTCCCTGGGTTATATGTAGAAATTGTGTAATTTTAATTTTATGTCATCTATTGATATTTGCCACTGGTGAGTACGTGTATCATTCTACGTCAAAATTCATTGTCCATGAAACAATGACTCACAAGAATTTTCCATATTCAATTAAGTTTGGGAAATGCTGAGATCAAAGTCAATAGATGTTTTTGCTTTAGGGAATATTACAGCCATTATTATGTTGATGTACACTTTGAATTTTCAGAAGGAAGGTGTAGACTAATACAGTGATTCACAAACTTATTTGAAAAGTAAAGAATACTTTTCCAGTGAAAAATATTACCTTATATGAAATGAGTGGGAACTATTATCATGCATCAAATGAACACCACTTTTGAAGATGCTGATCTAATTTTCATCTTCGTTTATAAAATGTCAGAAGATATTTCCTAGACTAATTCAGTTTATGAATACTGTGTGTTATAAAAAGCTAAACTTCCACAAGAAGACACAATTATTAGAAAACACTGTCGCAAGTTAATCATCTTCATGTTGGGGCTAGAGGATTATTATTCCTGTCATTCTTGATAATGTATTACAATTGACCCTTGAACAACACCAGTTTGAACTGTGCCAGTCCACTTATATGCAGATATTCTTCTGCCTCTGCCACCCTTGAGACAGCAAGACCACGCCCTCCTCTCCTCCTCTTTCTCAGTGTACTCAACTTGAAGATAAGGATGAAGACCTTTGTGATGGTCCACTTCCACTTAATGAATAGTAAATATATTTTCTCTTTCTTATGATTTTCTTAATAACATCTTTTCTCTAGCTTATTTTATTATAAGAATGCAGTATATAGTACATATAACTAAAAATATGTGTTAATCTACTGTTTATGTTGTTGGCAAGGCTTCCGGTTAACAGTAGGTCAACTAATAAGCAGTTAAGTGTTTGGAAGTAAAAAATTATATGTGGATTTTTGACTACATGGGGGAGGATCAGAACCCCCTACTCCTGCGTTGTTCAAGGGTCAATTTTATTTATTATGGACTATGAATTTTATGGGAAGAAAAAGAACTGAACAATAGGGCCATCTGGTTAATGAGATGAAAGGTGGGCTTTATATAAGCCTCTGTCTGTTTTGCTATTGGTAGGTAAGAATGTTCTGTCAGTGGTGGCAATATCTGGTGGTGATCATGTGCCTGATGGGAGATTCTGGTCTTTAGCAAGTGATGGAAGGTACGTCTTTCAGAGTGTGTGACAAAAAAAAAAATGGTAATAAAAAAATTGAAATGACAGAACCCCACAAAGTACAAAGGGGTTGCTCCATTTTAGCATAGATGATGTCTTTAGCATCTTTGACATAAAAATAACTTAAAATTTAAAAGAACAGAAAAGCCCCTAGGTGAATAGGTAGGAACAAACGTGAGTGGACTCTTGGTTACTACCATTCAATATACAATGCCCAAGGCCCTGATATGTGCCATCCACTGTTCTAGGCATTAGCAATACAATAGTGCTTAAAACAAGACCCCTGTCCTTAATAACTTTGAGTAGGGAGCCAAATATGTACCAACAAGTTGGAGAGCACAAAGGGAAATAGCCATGTGGATGAATAGGCAATTTTGATGAATGTGTCAATTAAGAGTAATGTGTCATCTATAATCTTTCATAGAACTGTTTTCAAGCTAGACACCTTTAGGTGGTAACCTTAAAATCAACTGAAGCAGGTGTTAAGAAACAAAAGCAAAAACAAAAACCAAAAACTGGCCTTACCTAGAAAAAGGGACAAGTCTTCTGGATGATTTTCTCTTTAAATAGGACATATTTTGCTATATTTTTTCTCTGGGAGACTTAGCTGATGGAAAACATCTTTTTGCACCTATCGGCGTATCAGTTTGTCCTCAGTAGTAACTAATGGGTCTAGTTGCACTATTCTAATTAATCATTTAGCACTCATTATCAAACCTAAGGCCTGGATTCTCAGTCATCCTAGCCTTTGTTCCATTCTCTTTTTAAAAAATGGCATTTACGGGCCAATAAAGAAACGATAAACACTCTGAAGAAACTGCAAATAAATGGTCTTAATATTGTTATTGAACAAGATATAAGGTATATGTTTTATATTTAATTACCTAGGTCATGTGTTTCAGTCTTATTTCTACTCTAGTTTCCACAAATGTGGTATTTCACTCATCATATGGTGGGTTTTCACACCAACACTGCAGATTTCTTATCACAGAATTTGAGACCTATTCCATTTACTCTTCACTAATGTCTCTAGCTCAAAGTAAGAAGACTATGCAAAAGGAGATTTTATTTTTCCAACATACAAAATTAAGTAGATTTTAGTAGGAGGGCTTTTGGGGAGTTGTTTTGGTTTTGTCTTGCTTTGTTTTCTTTTAACACAAAGTTAATACTATAGTTATTACCTTTGAAAATGTATGCCTTTCTTTATTAATAAAACCTATATATAAATATATTAAGATACTCATGAAACCTGTTAGAGGTGCTATATGGTTTGAATATATTTTAGATACATACCAAAAGAAATTTTTGATCTATATTTGTTAAGACGCAGAGGAAATTAAATTGACAGAGGCAAATCCATATGATATTGTGATTTCTGACAGTTTGTAAGAACTCATGAACTTCAACTCACAGTTGTTTAGAATTTTCAAGAATTGTTTTTGAAAGAAATTGTCAGTGTACTCATTTATACATTTCGAAAGAAGCAGAGAGAGAGAGAGAGAGAGAAATTGGGAGGAGGAGGGGGAGAGTTACACAGAAAAAAAAATAAATAATTTATTTAAGTTGTTCCATGCATTTAATATTTGGTGATTGTTTATAAATAGCAATCATTTATTATCTAAACACACTAAATTTTTTAACAGTTGAGAGATTTCAATAAAAAAGAGGTGTGTGGATCTGCATGGGAAATAAATTCCTGAAATATCCAATGTTATTATTATAGGCAATATTAATAATTATCATTAATATTTGGAATCCATGTCATGGACTCTAAAGCAAAATTTTATAATAAAGCTTAAGTATGGATACACATGTAATCAACCCCCGGTATAATATATAATATGCTGCAACATTATAATGCATTTTAATTTGCTAAGAACTTCCTTTTGTACCTAATAGCATTACAACTATAATGGAAAAGCAAATTAATTCTTGTAAGCAGGTCAAGGTATGCTTTAATTTTTTAATACAATTTTATTTAAATGATACACCATCATATTTAAATAAATAATGCAGGTTTTGGCCTTTAGCTTGGAGCATGGCTTGGAGTTTCAACAAAATTAAAGAAAGAAATATTGTAGTAGAAAAAAGATTTAAATGTATTGTTTTCTTTAATGCCTGCATTTTCTATTTTTTTGAGCTTGTATTGTGGACCCTGTATGATACATTTACAACCCTGTAGCTATTAATATAATATTCATATTTTACAGGGAATAAGGCAAAACATATTTGAAATGGTGAGTGTGTTTAGAAGCCTCGTAGAGACATTGATATCTATGTACTTAGAACTGACATTTTATTTTATTTTTGCTTTAGCTTCCAGTTTGTAGCAATTCGGCATTCTGTGAAGACTGCTGCAGCTGGGCAAGTAACCTTGATATCGTGTATGCAGGTAAGTCAATTATATGTGTTGCATAGAGGAGGTTGTCACAGGTCTTACTTTAAATAGCAATTAAGTGGTTTGATTTAATTGAAATAATGTAATGGATTTATTTTCAGTCCTTTATCTGATTAACAGTGAACCATCTTAACACAAAATTATATTATTTGTTAATTCCTACAATATTTTTGCTTATGTGAGAGAAAGTAGTACAAAGCAAAAAAGCCTCAGGGTCTCAAGTTCCAGAGAGAATGTACTAAGAGGTAGATGATGGTCAAGTTTACCTCCTCACATTTCCTCAGATGTTTTGGATACTGTTTGGCACTTCCTGGATTTTTCTTTCTTATTTTTTAATCTCAAGTTTTGACTCTAGTAGGAAATTTATTTTCTTGCTCTCATTATCTTTTGATCTTATGTTTTCTTCTTCCTGCCGTCAAAACACATGCATTATTCTTATAATATTAAACTTTTCATATTGCTAGAAACTTTAGCTGATTTTCAGGTCTCTAAAATCTCTTCCTTCTAAACACTCATTAATAGAAAATAACATATTAAAATACTGTATTAATTAAATAAATTTCAATCCATATTGAGTGGTAAATAATCCTTTAAAATGTTTTTAAGTAAAATAAAATCCCCTGTCTTTTATAAACATATGTAACACTACTCTGTTTCTCCTAGGTCTTCAGTAAGTTAAATACTAAACAGTCCAAAAATGGAAGAAAAGAAAGGAATCGGCAATGATATAACATAGTAACATGCTATTAACAATAATACATAATTATGAAAGAAAAAAATATATGTTAGAAAACAAAAATATGAAAATACCAAAAAGACTAGAAAAGACCTAATAGGAAAAACCTAAGAGTATAGCACAAATGCCTTTCCCTATTATCTTGGTATCCATGGTAGATATAGCAGTGTTTGCCAATATATTGTTCTCCTCTATTCCTGGGGATATTGAAATGTTACAATTACCTTAATAAGGTATGGCCAAGTGATGTGCTCTGCCCAGTGAAATCTGAATGGCAGTGATATGTGATACTTATAGGCAGAAGCATTTAAGAGACAGTTCCAATGATAAACATGTGCATAGTGTGAGAAAGAAATAAAACTTGGTGTTTTTAAGATATTAATGTTTTTGAGTAATTGCAGCCCATATTGACTGATACAGTACCCTGAAGTCTACTTTTTGTCACCTAGGTAAGGGGAAAATATATTTTTTACTGCTTTACCTATTTATCTGAACCTGGAACCTGTGTTCAAAATATAAAGGCAATGACATAAAATCCATTGAATAATACACTTGAGAGAGGGGAAATGGTGTAGAACTTCCAGAGTCTCCTAATTTTTAGAGTGATAATATCTGGCTTAAAAACTATATGTGATAAACAATCTCAGTCACATCCACAAAAAAGGTTGAGTTGACCAAAGTATTTTATAAAACTGACATCATATATCACCATTGCATTTTCATTTACTTACCCATTTATTACATGAGAAAAATTTGTTAAATTATGAGAAGTCATAAAATAGAATGACATATATTAGACATCCTCTATTAACTGGTACAGTGGATCATAAATCTTGTTTCTGGTGCATGGGTCTTAGATTGAGTCAAAAATTTGGAAAGTCTTTTCATCAATCAGAAACTCCAGTAATTCATTCTTCATATACTCAGATTTATTAAGGTTTCATTACAGATAAAATTATTAAATATAAGCACAAAATAAGTTTAAAATCAGAGAAAATAAATAAAAACAACATAAAATTGCTATATGTGGATGGAATTTGAATGCCAAGCATATGTGTTTTATTTTATATAGACCAATGAAGAAAATATTTCTTGAAAACATACAGCTTTGCAAAGAAATATTACCTTATCCATGAATTGAAAACTACACACACACATAAACACACACACACTTAAAAGCAAGATATTCATATTTCAATTTTTCTATTTTTCTAGGGAAAAGAAAGTTAGCTATATGTGGAAAACATTTAAGTCATTTACCTTCAACATCAAAAAAGTAAAATTGCCATAAATGAGCTAATTGCTGTATGTAATAAATTTAAAAATTGATTTATGTATATTTTTTCCTTAAGCTGTAGGCAATATTCTAGAGTTTTCATGCTTAAGGACGAGTGCTGTGGAGCTAGTTAGTTAGCCTGGTTAAAATGCCACAGCACTACTTACTAGCTCCATGGCATGGGCAAGTGTTTTTCACATCCCTACTCCTCAGTTTCCTCATATGTTAAATGGGGATAATTACAGCACCTATTCCATATGGCTATTTTGAGGATTAAAAATACTGAGACAAAGCACCAACCCCAGCACAGAGTAATCACACAATAAATTTTAACTATTCATATTGGTATTCCCTTGAACAAGAAAGGACTATGGTGAGTGGTGTTTTAAAAATAAATACATTTGAATGGACATTGAAGTGCTCAAAACTGTCCTTTTGTCATCATAATATAATGCTCTTCAAGAGAATAATGTTTTATGATATAACATTTCCATAGAACTGATGGTCAGCTGCAGCATCATATCCTGATGATAAATTTTTTCCAATATTGAATTATCATTGGTATTAATTTATATAATTTTTTGAATTTCTTTAAAAAGAAATACAACTAAAGATCTGAGCATTGGCGTTAAAATTATACTGAAAGGATATCTGTACAAACAACTGAGTTTTCTCCATTTCTCCTTTTTCAGGTCCTATTTGAATAGGGCTTCAAACATTCTTTTTCTTTCTCTCCTTCATTTTTCTGATAAGAATTTCTAAATTAATATAATCATTCATTTTCTGCACACACAGCCTGGGTAAAGTACTTTCTCTTTCTTCTGGAGACCCAGAGATAAATTGGAAATAATTTTTGTCCTTAAGGAGCTTAGAAGTATAACAGAGGGTAGCATGTAAGCACATGTAAAATTTCAATACCGTGAGACAATCATTAAATAGAGGTATTTACAAAGGAAACATGGCCATATTTCATGAGTGAATTATGTCAGGCTACAAAGGAGAAGATGGGTAAGCTGTGTCTTCGTTGATGAGGAGGCACTTCATAGGATGAAGGGCAGACACCCAGAGGAGTGGGTGATTTAAAGACCTGACTTCCAGGTATATGAAGCAGATTATGCCAAGGCAGACAACGGGAAAGACTCCGCTGTGTCTAAGAATCAGCAAGTATTGGTTACAGCAATATAAATGGGAGAAAGTGGTAGGTGCAGATCATAAAGGGCCTTGCATCACCAGTTAAACATATTTAATGTTTGTCCACTAAATTATGGAGAGCCATTGAATGTGTTATGAAGTGTAGTGATGTAATCATATTACAGAGATATTGAAGCAGCACCATTGGAAACCATTAATTGATTGAATAAGGAAAACAAAAGAGGAAGATTAGTTTTCAAAGGCTTGTAAGTTTCTGGCTTGGACTAAGTAGTACTAAGTTACACTAACTGAAAAATAATATGGTAAAAACAAACAATAGGTTTGCATTTAATGAAAACCACAATAAATAGGCATTAATCATTAGACTATATAATTTGGATTTGTCATAGGTTCTGCTTTTATATCATTTTTCAGGAAAAGTAATTGGTTCTGAAAGATTACCTGGTTAGCTGTATATATGCAAAGGAGGTGTATTTACAACAAAACAGTGCAGTATTCAAAGCACTTTACCACATGGTGCAAACAAGAACGCCACTGACATTATTCAGTACTCACCAGACCCTTAATAAGTACCGTGTGATAATTATTGCTGTAATAAAAGGGAATCTGCTTTCAACTCTCAATTTTCTAAACAGTTTAAGTCTGACTTTTTGAGGTAATAGTGAGATAGAACACCATCATAAAATGTAATATAGAATTACTATTCCATTTCCAGGGGCACATTGAATAAACTTATAATTGGCTAAATCTAGAAGTGACTCATAAAAGGCTAGGTCTCTGATTTTACTGTTGAAGGACCTCATGTAAGTTAGAGTACCGTGTACCAAAGTTATTTCAGTGTAAAGTTATACAAAGAGAAGCAGAGACTATCTCAGGTTGATAAAATTCCATTTAGCACAGTATAGTATACACAGCAGCCTAGTAATATAAGGGAGTTATGACCAATTCTATCACATTACCACAGAGAAATAGTTCTCAAAGAGTCTGTTTTTTATTTTCTGAGCATAAAAAATATGTTCTCTCTCTTTCTTTCTCTCCCTCTCTCTAGCAAATTTCTGTAAGTTTGAAAGTTTTTAAAAATTTAAAATGAAAGAACCGGTAGCTCTGAAAAAATTGAAAAAGTTACCATGTCTAATTTTTTTGTCTGCAATTTTAAAAATACAGAAGAAAAGTGTGGAAGTTAATTTTAATTCTACTTTTATATGGGTTTGAATTTTTATTATGTACATTTCTTAATGCAGGAATGTATTTTATGTTTTCTAAATTTTTTCTACATGACCTAAGTGATCAAAGTTTCAAACACAGAATATAGAAAATACAGTAATCCAGAATGACTATTTTCATTGAAATTCCTTATATTTATATATCCACTAGATTGTTTAAATGCATTCATAGTCTCAAACAACATACACAGTAAAAACTTTGCAAGAATAATACAAGGAACTCCTATACATCCATCACTCAAAGACTTTAATTGCCCCCATAGTGTTTTGAGGGGTTTTTTAATAGGAAAGGAATCCAAACCGGTATCACATTTGCACTCACTTAGTTTGACTTTCTATTATGTCTTTCTTCTTTCCTTCAATTTGGAATTTTAATAATTCATTTGCCTTTCTTGGCTTTCATGACTATAAAATTTTTAGTACAAAGCAATAATTTTGTAGAATACCTCTCCATGTATGTTTATGGTGTGTTTCCTCATAATTAGATTCAGGTTATACATTTGTTACCAAGAGCTCGGTACTTGTCCCTGAGTCCGAATCAATGAGAATGAAGAAGGAGGACAAGTGGTTTGAGGAAAAAGGAAAGAGAAGTTATTAATTTGCCCGCAAAAGAGGAGGGTGGCAGACTAGCATCTCAAAGACCACCACCCCGCCCCTAAGCAGAAAAACAGGGCTTTTTAAGGGGGGGCGGGGCTTGGCGGTTGGGCTGGGGTCTACAGTGGTGTCATATGTTGTGGCTTCAGGCTATTGTTGCTTAACTATAACAGGTGGTTTGGTCTTCGGTTACCTTGACCTTATCTCCGGTAATGACGATCGTGTGACCCTTGTCCAGACAATTCTGTTGAGCCATCTCCAGTGGTTTAAGATACTAGAAAACAAAGAGCAAAGAACATTTTCTTCCCTTTTGATTACTGGCCTTGGGAAGGAATGCAGGTTTTAATTCCCAACAAGGGGGGAGAGGGTTAAAAAGACAACTCATAAACCATTTCATTGCTCTTTTACAGACCTTTACTTTTGTTACACATTGTTTAGCTAAATTATCACAAAAATAATACTGATTTTTCGATGCATTCTATCAGGTGACACACAATGTCTATTTGACCCATTACTTGTGGTGTTAAGTTAGGTTAGTTAATCAAGATGATGTCTGCCAGGTTTCTCCATGGTAAAATGATATGTTTCCTTACCCGACTCCTATTGTAATTAATAAGTGCTTTATGGCAAGATATTTTGAGATTATGTAAAATCTCATTTTTTTCATCCCACTTTCCCGCATTAGTTCAGCATCCATTGATATTTTTTGAATGAATTAATGATTAACATGATGGCTGTCAAATGTGATTTTCTAATTTAATATTTTATTCTACATTTACTAGTTGGTGTTCTACAGTAAGGAAGATATTTTACTTCCTTCCATTTATTTATTCTGTATTAATATCAGTACTGATCCATAGATTTCTGTTTTACTTAATGAAGAATAATCCACTGTTAGTATTTTCAAGCTTAAATTGCCCCAGATTTGATTAATAGAAACCCCATTAAGCTGGCTCCTGTGTTCTTTTCATATGTCCCCATCATTTAATGATAAATTCCCTAGTTTTTTCACAAAAACAGTTATTTCAGGCTGAAATTATTCTTTCTTTCTCTTGGTCTTGGAATCAAACATTTTTTCTAAGGTATATAAAAATCAAGATCTGAGTTCCAGTTGTGCTGTTGGGCCCAGAGGACTGAAGACTGGAGGGATGGAAGGGCAGAAGCAAAAAGCAAAGAAAAAGAGAAGCTCTCGTTTTTATGGATGTATATTAAAGCATATTGAAGATATCATGTGATTTCATTTCTTTATATATTTTAGGATGCATCCCCCAAAATAAGAACATATGAATGATTTCATAATAAAACAATGACATTTATTTATCCAAATTTTAAAAATATATATTGGTTTCATATAAAACCCAGTCCATAACAGAATACAAAATATCCCTAATCCTCGGGGATACATCCCAATACCTCCAGTGGATTTCTTAAATCCAGGATTGTACCAAAACTATATATAATATGTTTTTTCCTATACATACATATCTATGATAAAGTTTAATTTATAAGCTAGGCATAGCAAGAGATTAACAACAATAACTAATAATAAAATGAAACACTATACTGTAATAAAAGTTATGTGAAGGTGGTCTTTCTCCCTCTATGTCTCTATGTCTATAAATACAGTTCAGCCTGGATGGTTGATTAACATCCCAGGTGAGACAGAGCAGGGCAGTGCAAAATTTCATGATGTTACTCAGAATGGCATGCAATGTAAAACTTAGGAATTGTTTATTTCTGTAATTTTCCACTTAATATTTTTGATCCATGGGTAACTACAGGTAATTGAAGCCATGAAAAGTGAAACTGCAGGTAAGGGGTAATTGCTGCTACCACTTATTGACTAAAAAATGTCTTTTTGAAGAAAGCTGTAGGCATCATAATGCCTGACTTCAAATATATTTTACAAAGCCATAATAATCAAAAGAACATGATAGTGGCATAAAAATAGACATGCCAACCAACAGAACAGAATAGAGAGACCAGAAATGAACCTACACATTTACAGTTAGTTGATTTTTTGACAAAGGTGCTAAGTGTCTAAAATGGGAAAAGGACAGTCTCTTCAATAAGGTGTTAGAATAATTGGATATCCAAATGCCGAAGAATGAAATTGGACCCTTATCTTACACCATCTCCAAAAATCAACTGAAAATGGTTTAAAGGTAAGACCTAAAACCATAAAACTGCTAAATGAAAACATGGGAGAAAAGCTCTACAACATTGGTGTGGGCAATGATTTTTTTGGATTTGACCCAAAAAGCATTGGGAATGAAAAGTAAAAATAGACAAATGCATAAAAACTAAAAAAGCTTCTGCACAGCAAAGGAAACAATTAATATAGTGAAGAGACAATCTCTATGGAGAGAAGGAAAATATTTGTAAACCATACATTTGATAAAGTATTAATATGCAAAATATATAAAGAAATAAAACAACTCATTAGAAAAAATGAAATAACCCAATTTTAAAAAGGGGAAAGGATCTTAATACACATTTCTCAAAAGAAGACATACAAATAACCAACAGGTATACGAAAAAATGCTCAACATCACAATCATTAGAGAAATGCAAATTAAAACCACAATGATATATCACCTCACACCTGTTAGGATCACTACAATCAAAAAGATGAAAGATCGTAAGTGTAATAAGGACGTTAATGTTAATGGAGAAAAGGGAACACTGGACACCATTGGTGACGATGTAAGTTAGTACAGTCATTATGGAAAACAGTATGGCAGTTCCTCAAAAAATTAAAAATAGAACTAACATATGATTCAGCAATCCCACTTCTGGGTATATATCCAAAGAAATTAAAATCAATATGTTGAAGAGATATCTACACTACCATGTTCATTGCAGCCTTATTCACACTTGCCAAGATATGGAATGAACTTATGTGTACATCAAGGGATGAATGAATAAATAAAATGTGATTTGTCTACACAATGGAATACTATTCAGCTTAAAGAAAGAATGAAATTCTCTTATATTCAACAACATCAATAAACCTATAGGACATTACACTAAATGAAATTAGGCAGGCACAAAAAGACACATACTGCATGATCTCACTTATATGTGGAATCTAAAATAGTTGATTTCAGAGAAGTATAGAGTAGAAAGGTGGTTACCAGAGGCTGGGGTGGAAGGTAGCAGGTAAAATGGAGAGATGTTGATCAAAGGGTACAAGTTTCAGTTAGACAGGAGGAATAAGTTTTGAGATCTATTGCACAGCATAGTGACTATAATTAATAATAATGTATATTTGAAAATTGCTAAGAGAGTAAATTCCAAATGTTCTTACAACGAAAATGATAAGTATGTGAGGGGATGGATATGTTAATTAGCTTTATTTAATTATTCCACAATGCATACATGTATCAAAACATCACATTGTACCCTGTAAATATTTGTCAATTAAAATTTTTTAAAAATTAAAAATTTTCAGGATATGCCCCCCCAAAAGTCTTTTTGATGTTGGTGTGTTCAGTTCATTCCCTACTATAACATCCACACCTTTCATTGTGTTGTATTTCTTAAGTATTTTTTAAACTAGAGAGGTCCTCCCTTCACATTTGTATTCCATTGACTCTTGAAGAAACAGAGTCAGCTGTCCTTCACCAAGGTGTCAATGCTCCCCTCAGATTGAAAAAAAAGTTAGATAAGTTTCTTCCAACATATAGGTCCCTGACCTACCTTTTCTTATAGCATTTACTTTAGAAAGCATATAATTCTGAATTATTTCTTTGCTTCTTTGAGATGTAAATCTCCCAGCCATTTGCCAAATTTACAACACAGTAATGTCTTTCTCAAGGAGAAAAGGAGCCATCCCCTTGAAACCTAATCATCAGGAATGATAGCACCCCTATCTTCCAGTCTCTATGGAAGGGAAGGAGCCAATTAAGCAACAATTAGGAGACACAAATGGCCTAATCGCATTGAATAATGTCCCCTGAAGAGTACTCCAGTGCTGTTCTATGAGCACGTCCCAGAGCTTAACACTCTGTAGCCTTTTTTTTCAACAGACTTGAGTTCAATCTCTCTTCTGTATTGTAGTAGTCTTGAATAAGATCTTCCTTGCATGTTTACCTCGTCCAATTCAATTTTTCATTGATATCCTGTAGCCTGTCGTTTCCTCTGAAGTCATCTGTGTGGTTCCTGATCATAGAGTTTTAATTTAATCCCAGTGTTTCCTATAAACTGGAAATTAGCCACAAAATTTTGATTAGATTTAGGTTCAATTCATTAGCAAGACTTTTTCATAAGTGGTTCTACTTTATCAACATAGGAGATAATGCTATGGATTGAATTGTGTCCCCTCAAAATTGATATGTTGAAGCCCTAACTTTGTGTTAAAAGAAACCCTTAGACAAAATAAATTTAACAGAGTTTATTTGAGCAAAGAATGGTCTAGAATCAGTCAGTACTCAGAATCAGAAATTCAGATAGATTTGTCCAGCCATGAGAATAGCAAGCTTCTATAGGTCAAACAAGGAAGCAAAATGGAGAAATCACCTGATTGGCTACAGCTACGCATCTGTCTCATTTGGGTATGATGTGATCAGTTGGCTACCTGTGATTGATTGAAACTCAACTATTTGTGATTGGCTGAAACTAGGCTTTTGTTACAAAAAAATATACTCCTAAAGTAGATTTGTTTATGTACTAAGTTAGATTACAATTTCTTACGGAGGAACTAAAAGCAGGGAGACAGACTCCAGCTATTGAGCTCCTGCTTATTTACACCCCAATGCTACTGTCTTTTGATATAAGCCTTTTGAAGAGATAATTCAAGTTAAATGAGGTCATGAGGGTGGGACCCTAATCCAAAAGGACTAATGTCCTTGTAAGAAGAGGGAGAGACATCACAAGTGTTCATGCACAGAGAAAAGGCCATGTGAGGACACAGTGGAAAGGCTGTTGTCTGCAAGCCAAGGAGAGAGGCCTCAGAAGAAACCAAATCAGCTGAACACCTTTATCTTGGACTTTCACCCTTCAGAACTGTGAAAATATAAATTTCCTTTGTTTGACCCACTCAGTCTCTGGTATTTTGCTATGGCAGCCCTAGCTGACTAATATAGCACATGATATCAAGTTGTCGACACCCAGTAATGCTAAATTTGATCAGTATCTTCAAGTAGGGACAGCCTGAGACTTCCATTCCTGTGGGGCAGAAAAAAATCCTTAAATGGAAGGATTCCCAATTTGAATCCTCTAGAGACTTTTAAAACCATCTGATGCCTCTTAGTGGCACCCAGGAACTTTAAATCAGAAACTGTAGGATTAGTATCCAGACATTAATATTTTTCATCAACTTGATTTATAAATCACATAACAAAATATTCATTAAAGTACTTAGTTTAATGCATACAATCAGGAACATAGTTAAGATATAGAATATTTCCATCACTTCGGGGAGTTTCACCTGTTCCTATATAAGAAAGGCCCTGGTGATTTGGACACCTATTAATAATTTCATGTCAGTATAGCACCGTGAAGTTCCTAAGAGTGTTATGAAGAGCCAGAGCATTGTAATACAAAGCTGCAAGAGTGTAATGCAACCCCTGGGGACTGTGGACAGATGTAGGGAGGGCTTTTAACTAGAATACCAACTTGCAATATACGTATATGTCATTCTTCTTTGTTTCCTTCCTCCTTCCCTCCTGTCTCTCCCTCCTTCCCTTCCTGCCTTCTCTCTCTCCCTCCCTCCTGACTTCTTTCTTTCCTTTCTCTGAGCTCCCTCAGTCATGTTGACAGCTACTTCATATTTTAACTGGTTTTGCTTTTTTTGTTTCTTTTTAAATATTCTTGCATTTTACCCTTGTTAATTTACAGATTTTAATCTTCCTTTTAACTGGGAAACAAAAATTGGATGCTTTTGAGAGACAGGGTGTCTATACCATAAACAAACTACCTAATGTTTAATGTTTGACATAATTATACAGCTCTTGCCCACCTAAACACAATGTTCTATGTAGGCATATCTCATTTCACTGAGCTTTGTATACTTGTAGAATTATTCTGCATCATTATTATGATTTTTATAATCTTTCTAATCTGACCTCTCCCTATATTCCCTTCTGCCATCGGGAACCCTGTAACTATTAGCAGAAATATCTGCTCTGTCATTAGTCTAGTCTCTGAATAGTCTCTATACTTTCTGGTCTTTATTAACAGCTGCTCCTGAGGATACCTCCTGGCTGTAGCATTGTCAGAGGAAGATGATTTTACTGTTATTTAATCTCAGAGCCAGAAGGAGGAGGCTGTGTGGTGTGGCTCTGATGTTTTCACTGTTCTCCCAAGAGTGCTTCCAAACCCTCTCAGCTCTGCAGTTTTGTATAGACCTTTTGGCCCCTCCTGCTTCTTTAGTGTCATCTTATGCTCCTCACTGAAGCTCCTGGTCCACATATACTAATTCCTATAGTCACACCTCTGTTATCACAGGTAACGTCACTATTTATGAATCTCCCAGAGGACTATCTCCCATCCTTCCTACTCACTATTGCAAAACTTCTCTGACACCACTATGTCATTTAAGTATCTGCTGCACTGACTTCTCTACATTTTCCCTCATTCCCAGATTTGATTCCATGGTTTACTCTTTATAGTCAAAATATTATATAAATGTCCTCAAACAACTAGCCCCTTTCTCCTACCATCACACTTGCCGGTGAACTCCAATCACAGGTAAAGACAACTATCTTTTTTCCATGTGCTTTACCCAAGCAGATGAATTTGCTAGAGACAAAAAATAAAATCGCATATTCAGTCTCACTGATTTAATTTTAAATTAATGATAACATACCTCAAATGAATACTCAGCACTGCTTGCCAATCTCTTGCTCTGTGCCCTTAGAAAGTTCACTTTCTTACTATGTATAATCACTATTTTATCATTTCTCCTTTATCTTTACACAAATCTACCCCAACACTCAGCTGTTGGCTTTGCATCCTACTTGACTGAAAAAATAAGAGAAACTAATATTTAGGATGGAATCACAGGAGCAAATTAGAATTGCCCCAAACAAATCAGGGAGCATCAGACTTGCTCTGGGTTTCCTTTAAAAAATATGTAATATGAGAATGATTTTTCCTGTAATGAGATTGCATTACAAATAATAAAGTATTTTTTAAATTTCAAATAATAAAGTTTTTAAAATATTTGTTTCTAATAGATAATATTCTATATAAGTATGCCTGGATCCTCGTCAATGACTTGAGATAAGTGAGTGGTTTTAAAATATAGAGAATGGAAAGGGTCTTAACTTAGTAGTTAATAGCTGGGTTGTATACTTAGCTCTACTAATAACTTACTATGTAAATTTGTGTACCTTTCATATCTGTAAGATTTGGTTTCTTTATTGGAAAATGACTACATTGGCCTATATGATCATCAGTTTCCTCTAAGTCTGACATTCTATGATTCTCTGTATATGTAAAAATCCTATGAATCTCAGAGTGACAAAGATTCTTTGCTTGGCTATACTTTAGTCAGACTTCTGAAATTTTTCCTAGGTCCATCTATGTACTTCCTTATAAAATCCAGTTTTAGCGAAGAACCCTCTCAATTTAGCTTGCAAAGAACTCCTCACCCTCAATGTCTGATCTCCCTCAATTTCTAACTGGGTTCCTCTTCCTCTATCATTCCCCAGGTGAGATCTGATCACCCTGGCCTGTCTTCAGCAAGAATCCTGTTAGGTCAGTTTAGCCAGAATCCACCTTATCCCTGTTTCCTCTTATTAATTTTCCATCCACTGACACCCACATTGCTACGTGGCTATAAATTTCCATTTGCCCATGCTGCTTTTGGAGTTGAGCCCTCTCTCTAGCCCTTACTGCAAGACTCCATTACATTGGTCCCTATACCTGTCTCCATGGTGCTGAATAAAATTTTTCTTGCCATGCTTTAACAAGTACCATTGACAAAATTTTTTTTTTAATGAAAGCAGTATTAGCACATGACTGGGGCAAATAAAACAATTATGGTTCTAAAAAACTTTGTATTCTTCATGAGTTAACAGTTTTGGAAATCATAACAACACGAAAATGATATTATTATACAAAAATACAATTAGCGCTTTTGTCATTATGTACAGTAGTATAGAGATAAATGTTCTCCAATAAATTTAATTGCAATAAATGTTACTGTATTCTTAATTATGGTACTTCATAATTAATTTTTATGATACCCTAAGGGAGTGTTCCTCATAGACTATGTGCTATAACTTTTCTTAAAATTTTCATAGATGTTTTATATTAGAAAAAAAGAAGTTCCCTTGGAATGTCATAAAATTTAGTAATATAGCCCAATACTCAAATGCTATAAATTAATACATTTCCCTTGGGGTTTCTGAGCTTTGTAAATCAAATCTAATCCCCAATGCATAATACATACTGCCAGCTACCACTTGCTATTAATAATGTGTTTTTCCTTTTAAAACAAGTCTAGTAATCCTAGCACTCTATGAGGCCAAGGCTGGAGGACTGCTTGAGCTCAGGAGTTCAAGACCAGCCTGAGCAAGAGTGAGACCCCGAGACCCATCTCAACTAAAAATAGAAAAATGAGCCAGGCATCCTGGTGCACACCTGTAGTCCCAGCTACTTGGGAGGCTGAGGTAGGAGGATCGCTTGAGCCCAGGAGTTTGAGGTTGTAGTGAGCCACAATGATGTCACTGCACTCTACCAGGGGCAACAGTGGGAGACTCTGTCTCAAAAAATAAATACATAAATAAATAAATAAATAAATAAATAAATAAATAAATAAAATAGGTCTAGGATATTATATTCTAACATTGGAGCATAACATTTCCAATTCTTTGAAGCTGAATGGGGGTGGTGATAATAAATGAGTTAATAGAAATTCTAAAAATCCAGAAAAATACACAAAATTAGAAATGTACGAGGAAGTAGGCTTATTTTTGAGTTGCGGCTAAACCAAAGTCATTAGCATAGTAACCTTATTGAGGTGAAATGTTTCCCTGAGTAACTTAAGCAGTGGTTAAAAACTTATGTACTCATACAAGTGAGGTTATGAAACCAAGTCTTCTATCACATTATCAAAGATATCATTTTGAGTTATCTAACAAATGTAATTCTTTCATTTCAAAATTTATCTTAGATATGCTAAAATCAACTGTTTATCATTAATATTAATGATTTAAAATTAGGCTCTGTGGCTTACATTTTGTACACAGTGTGCTTTAAGAATTTGTTTTGAAGAATTTCAAAAATTTCAAAATTTAAGAATTTTGTTTTGAAGAATTGTAAAAAAACATCTAAACAAACTGTATTGTCTTTAGTATTTGCCTAATCTAACCTTAGTCACTCATATTACCCACACACATAAACACATACACTCACACACAAATATATTCTTGCCTAGTCACAAATCTATATATCTATGTCTATATTGATTCATTTAGCATTTGCTTGTTTTTTTCCTCTTTAGAAAAAATGGCAAACTTCCTCTGTATCTGTTTCTCATTTGCTTCCGTAACAAATTACCATACCTTTGGCATCTTAAAACAGCAGAAGTTATTTACCTTACATTTTTGGAGGTCAGAAGTCTAGGTTGGGTTTCACTGACCTAAAATCAAAGTATTGACATTCCTGAATGCCTTCTGAAGGTTTTTGGAGAAAACACATTTTCTTGCCTTTTTCAGCTTCTAGAGTCTTCCCATTTTCCTTGGCTTGTTGCCCCGTTCAGTCTTCAAGGCCAGCAATGGCTGGGCAAGTCTTTCTCACATTTTCCACTCTGGCATGGACGCTTATGCCTTTCTCTGCCTTCTTTTAAGGAGACTTTTGATTACATTGGATCCATATGGATAATCCAGGATAATTCTCTATTCTAATTTTAGCTGATTAGTCACCTTAATTTTATCTGCAATCTTAATTCTACCTTACTGTGTGATATGTTCACAGGTTTCAGGGATTTAGGATATAGAAATTTTGTGGGAGCCATTATTGTAGCCACTACATCTTCCCACCTTTAAAATATACATTTTGGGACAATTAATTTTCAAATGTTCACAGATTTTTTTAATGAACCCTCTTTACTACTGTGGCAGGCAGATTCCAAGATGGCTCCCAGTGATATCCACATCTTAGAATTCATAAGTTTGTGACATCCCCTCCCTTTGAGTGTAGGCTAGCCTATTTCATTGATTTTAACAAGTAGAATATGGCAAAAGAGATGTAATATGACTTCATGATTAGACTACAGAAATTGTGATTTTCATCTTGCTAGCAAATTCTCTCTTGCTGGCTGTGTTGAATAATGTAACCATGTTAGGAAGGCCGATGTGGCAAGGAGCTAAAACTACCAACAGACAGCAAGAAAATGAATCCTTCAGTCAAATTGTTCTTGAGGGACTAAATGCTGTCAGCAACCATATGAGAGATCTTGGAAATGGACCCTTCCCCTAGTCAAATGATAAGATGGACTCCCCTATAGTCTTATGAACAACATTGAAGCAAAAGACCCACCTAAACTGGGCCTGGATTCCTGATTCACAATTAATCTGAGATACTAAGGTTGTGTTATTGTAAGTGACAAAATTTTGTGGTGGTTTGTTACACAGAAATATAGAACTAACACAATCCCCCTGTTCTTCTTCCTTAATCAAGCAACAACTAGGTCTTACAACTGTGTTGAACAATTCAGGGAAAAAATGAAGAGCCACAAAGCAGAAATTTAAAATAGAGTCTTATCTTGACTTCTGACTTTAAAAAGGTTTGGCCTCCAAGGAATGTGAAAGGATTATGTCAAAATGTTTGGAAGAAAGGTGAGTTAGCAAAATCTTTTCACTCACCAAATTGGTAATGGATAATGTGGTTTTAAGGAAGAGGAAACTTGGCAAGAAAAGGATGGGGAAGTAGAATTGGTTGTCTCATGGAAAGAAGATCCTTGGTCCTTCTTTTTGGACCAAGACCTAGGGAAGATGGCAAGTATAACAGCATTATTTGAATGCAGAGGAAATATATGAGGAAATATATGCCTTGAAGTCAGGAAAGAGTAAGAATTTTGAGAGAATATAGCTAGATGTTATATCCAGATAGAGACTAAGGAACCTCAGAATATTCTGAATATTCTAGTGTAGCTCATAAGTGCAGAAAAAATTCTGATTAACAATGGTGCCATAAATGCAGTGGAAGAGGAGAGCAGAACTTGAAGAAGACAAGTGGAGTTCCTGAAGTTATCTTGGCAGTGGCTAGCAAGCATGAATAAACAAGGGCAAGGGGCCAAATCTACCATGTAGCTCTGCTCCATGGAATTTAGCCACAACCTTAGTTAAAGAAGCAGCCATATTAAATTTAGTGAGACGTTGTTTCTACTACTCCAGAAAAAATGATGACTGGGTAGTCACCTCCAAAATAATCCACAGAGATCCTCATATCTTGGTTTCTAAGCCTTTGTTCAATCTCCTCATTGGATGGAAGATGGTCTGTGTGATCAATAGAGGTTATCTCTAAATGTTTTAATTTCACTCATCTCTAAATATTGTCTAATTCCTTTTGTAGTTTCTTCTTGGACAAATTAAGAGTTTGTTAATTCCCACACATTTATAAAAAAGACAGCTTGATTTCTGAGGCTTGGTCATAAATAATATTGTAGCTTCAACCTTGCTATTAGGTTGCTTATTCTGGAGAAGCACAACCACCAACTCATGAGGATTTTCAAGTGTCTTTGAAGTGGAGAGATTGAAGTGGGAAAGAACCTATCCATAACCAGCATTGACTTGACAGCTATGCTAATAACCCATCTAAAAAGAGGACTCTCCAATTCTAAAGCCGAAAGGCAAATGCAGTCAGGTTGATATCAAACTGTTATCTCAAGAAAGATCCTGAGAAAGAACCACATAGCAAGCTTTCTCCCAAATTTCTTTCTCTCAGAGATTGTGAGAGATAATAATTGTTTATTGCCACTGCTTTAGGACACTAGGTCTTTTTCCACCAAAGACAGATTTTTTAATTAAAAAATAAACTTCATTATGCTGCCTTCTTTTCATTTTTAAAGTGAGATGAAATTCACGTCCATTTTAAAGTGAAAAATTCACTGCCATTTAGTATATTCACAATGTTGTGCAACCATCACTTCTATTAAGTTCCATGTTTTTGTCACACCAAAAGGAAATCCTGTACCCATTAAGCAATTACTCTCCATTTCCATTTTCCCCTTTACCCCAAAATCCGGAAAACACGAATCTACTTTCTCTCTCTGTGGTTTTATGTATTCTGGACAATTCATATAAATGGAATCATGCAAAATGTGGCATATTTTGGTCTGGGTTCTTTAATTTAGCATAACGTTTGGGATGTTTCCCTATGTTGCAGCATGTATAAGTGTTTCATTCCTTTTATATCTAAATAATATTCCACTGTATGCATATGCCATAATTAGCTTGCTCTTTCTTCCTTTGATGGAAAGTGGGATTGTTTTCACTTTTTGGCTGTTGCGAGTGGTGTAGCTATGAACTTCTGTGTACTTGTATTTTTTTTTTTTTTGAGTACCTATTTTCAGTTCTTTGGCTATTCCACCTCAGAGTGGGATTATTGAGTCATACAGTAATTTAATGTTTAATTTTATTAAAAACCACCAAATTGTTTTCCACAGCAGATGCACTATTTTAAATTTCTATCTGCAAATACAAGGGTTCTAATTTCTCCACATCCACACCAACATTGATATTTTTGATTTTTCGATTAAAATTATCCTGGTGTTTGTGAAGTGGTATCTCACTGCAGTTTGGATTTGCATCTTCTTAATGAGTGATGATTTTAAATACCATTTTATGTGTTTATTCGGCCCTTGTATATCTTTGGAAAAATGTCAAAGTCCTTTATTTATTTTTTAGTTGGGTTGTTTGTCTCTATAGTGCTGAGTTCTGAGAATTATTTATATATCAAGTATATTAGACCTTTATCAGATATATTATTTGCAACTATTTTCTCCCATTATGTAGGTTGTCTGCTCACTTTCTTGATAATGCCTTTTAATGCACAAAAGTTTTAGTTTTGATAAAGTCTGATGTATATTTTTTCTTCTGTTGCTTGTGCCTTTTGTGTCATATCTAAGACTTCATTGTCAAATCCAAAGTCATGATTAACCCCTATGTTTTCTTCTAAGAGTTTTATCATTTTAGCTCTTGAATTTAGGTCTTTGATCCACTTGGGGTTAATTTTGTATGTTTTATAAGGTGGGAGTCCAACTTAATTCTTTTGTATGTGGATATCCAGTAATATCAATGCCATTTGTTGAAAAGATTATTTTTTCCTATCAAGTGATCTTGGCATTCTTGTCAAAAGTCAATTGGTCAGAGATATATGAGTTTAATTCCAGACTCTGAATTCTACTCCATTGATCTATATGTCCATACTTAATGCCAGTACTACAGTATTTTGATTACTGTGGATTTGTAGTAATTTTTAAATTGGGAAGTCTGACTCCTCCAACTTTGTTCTTCTTTTTCAGTATTGTGTTGGCTATTTAGGACCGTAAACAATTCCAGATGAATCTGAGAATTATAATTGTCATTTCTGCCAAAATGGTCTTCGGGATTTCGATAGGGATTATACTGAATCTGTAGATTGCCTTGGATTCTAGTGCCACCTTAGTGATATTAACTTTCATAATCCATTGGCATGGGATGTCTTTCCATTTATTTATGTCTCCTATAATTTACTTCATTGATGTTGGTAATGTATTACAATGTAGGCATTTACTGGTATAAAATTCCCTATAATCACTGCCTTTGTTGCCTCCAAAAATTATTATTTTTTTATGTTGTGTTTTTGTTTTCACTTATCTCTAAATATTTTCTAATTTCTTTTGCAGTTTCTTCTTTGACACATTAAGAGTTTGTTGGTTAATTTCCACACATTTATGAATTTTCTAGTTTTTCTTCTGTTATAGTTTCATTCCATTATGGTCACAGAGGAAATTTCATATAATTTCAATTTTGAAATATTGAGACTTATTTTGTGACCTAGCATATGGTATATTCTGGAGAATGTTTTATGTGGGATTCCCATTACACATAAGACAGTAAGTTTGATGGTGCCCACAGGTCTCTCAGGCTCTGTTTATTTTCCTTTATGTTTTTTACTTTCTGCTCCTTAAAACAAATAATTGTAATTGCTTTATTTTCAAGTTTACTGATTTGTTTTTCCATGCTCAAATCTGCTGTTTAACTCCTCTAGTGAATTTTTCAGCTCCATTATTGTACTTTTTAGCTTTAGTCTTTCTATTTGGTCCCTTTTTACAATTTTTCTCTTTTTATACTCTCTGTTTGTTCACACATTGTTCTCCTGGTTTCTTTAAGCTCTTTGTTCATGGTTTTCTTCAGCTCTTTGAGCATATTTAAGACAGTCAGTGTAAACACTTTGTCTAGTAATAACAATGTCTGTGCTTCCTCAGGGACAGTTTGTGAATTTTTTCTTTCAATGGTACATATTTTATTTCTTTGCATGCTTCATAATTTTTGTTCATAATTGGGGATGTTGAATATTCTAATGTGGTTCTGAAAATTCAGATTCTTTTCTGGCTTTTTTTTTTCTTGCTTGCTGAGAGCTTTAGCTGTTTGTTAGCTAAGTAACTTTTCTAAACCATTTTTGGAAAGTCTGTATTATTTGCATGGTCTCTAAAGTTACTTATCTTATATTGAGTTTATGTATTGACAGAGATTTTCTTAAATTCCAGGAGGGAGGGAGGACAGAGAAAGAAAGAGAAAAGAATGACTAAAAAAATAGAAAAAATGAAAAAAAAATCTCTTAGTGTTTGTAGATTGGCATGATGCTTGCACACTTCTTCAACACTTAGCCAGGCCATTTACAACTCTGCCTTATCCTTCACTAGAGATCAGCCAGAGCTAAAAGATTAGGGCTTCTCATATATTTTCTGAGCATATATCTTGCCCTGGGTATGTAGGTGGCTTTCTAAATTTCCCACAATACACAGGGAATTTTTAATATTCTAATTTCCCAAAGAAACCCTCTCCTCAGCTTTTTGTTTCAGGCTTCAGGAGTTCTGTCACATACCTGCGCTGTAATCATTTGCCCCAATGTACTGAGGGTTTTTTTTTTGTTTGCTTTAAAATATTTTGAAGAAGTGCCTGCTTTTTTACTCTGAGTGAGTTCTAAGTTAGGTGTAATAAAGACAAGTGCCTGAGTCAGTCCTTCAAGTAGCACCAGACAGGTTAGAACAGATGAGCACATTCTTTGCCCTTAAGGTATGCTCTCCTCTCTCTGGAACCAGACACAACAGTTCACACTGGGAATCCTAGCTGTCATCTTCAAGACTGTCACCAAGTCATGGAGGGGGAAAGAACAAGGGCAAATAAAAATGCTACATAGATTTCTTACCATTTTTAAGTTGCCTTTTTATTGATTAAGCATTTGCTTGGTTGCTGTAATCCATAGTTTTCTAGAGTCAGAGTTCTGACAAAGTTGATTCTGATAGTTTTTGCCTAATTTCTATTTTTAAGTTTCTGTGAAGAGATGGGCCATTGAAGCTGCACACTCTGACATTTTTGTTGGCATCCTCTAAGCTAATAAGTTTTATAAGTTATCACTCAGCAATAGACGAGTAATATAATGACTCATACTAAAATTAAGTTGCAAGTGTTAGGCACATCTTATATATCTCCCTTAATTCTTTCAGAACTGCCATCTTCCTTGCCTGCTTCACTTCCCTCCTCACTCCTAAGACTGCTGTCTTCAGCTTTGCTACAATAACTCCTGCATCCTATACCACAGGGCCACTATTTCATGAACTAATGCAGCAACTAACAAGTGATCTTTTGTATGTTCTGTGAACCACTATGCATAAGAACACAAGGCCCACAGACTTGGAGCCAGACACCAGAATGATCAATTGAACTGCAGTGTTATTGACTCTTCCCATCACTTCTGGACTTGGAGAAAATCCATACTTTGGGTTAAAAGAACTGACTTAATGATACAACTTTTAATGCATAGCCTATTTATCATTTGAGTAAACTCCAAAATGAGAGAAAACAATAAGCTAGCATAACATAAAGTACCAAGAGGATAAATTTCTTTTTCTTCTTCCTACCTGTGGACTATTCTACAAAGTAGCAGTTCACAATGCCTCTATGAAAACATTATTGAAGGTCAAGCAATCACCTGTGCTTGATATGAAAAACAGCCAGCTCCCTAATACACTCATTTCTGTTTAGTCTTTATCCTTTCTGTCCACACTTCCTTTCCCCACCCTATTTCTGCTTTCCTGAGTTTGTACTCTTCAATAAAATTATAGCATATGAATGTTTGTTTTAGGCCCTGTTCTTTACAGAAGTTTACATAATGCCTTAAAATATAGTAATTTTTTCTTGATGCATGTTGTACCTGTGCAAGTATGCAAACCAAGATTCATAACTATTACACATCATCACTAGCCATCCTAATTTCACACAATGTAAATTCTCATTAGCAATATATCCTTTGGAGCTTAAATTAGGTCAGTTATTATCATTAGAACACAGCTAGGTAAATGTAATGTCATTCAATTCACCTACTCAACTAATATTTATTATGTTCTGGGTATTATGCAAGATACCATCACATACGAGTGGATCGAAAAGGCATGGTGGTGTCTTTCAGGGGCTAATAACTGCTGAAAATTATGTGCGTGTTATTTGCACGTTGTTCGGCTTCCAACAGTGTTACTTTTGGAGACATTTCAAATTACTTTGAGTCCAATCAAAGAGAGAGCTGTCTAGATTCTCTCACTCTTTTCATCACAAGCAAAGCAAAATCTTTGGACTGGTGATTTCCAAGTTATGTAAGTGCATTTTGATGAAAACACCTCGGTATAGGCAGGAACAGAGTGACTGTAGTAGGATGGATAAGGAAGGGAAAGAGAGTGTATGGGGGTGGAGTCATGAAAACAGAAGATGAAATAGTCCTGCTATACCACTGAATGTTTCAGTAATTTTGAACAATTTACTTTTATCTGCCTTCAGATAGATGCTTATTCATTTTCTCCCTGGTGTACATCTCCTTTATAAATACTTAGGTTTGATTTGAAATAGGTAAGCTTTCTGCATATTCTGTAATTTCGTATCTATTCATTTGTCTATCAATTTGGAAAAGGAAGCTAGCTGAGTTAGGAGGTTTTCTGATTTTTCTCATTTGATTTCATTCATTCTTTATTCATTCTTCAACATAAATAAGATATAGGATTGGAACACTGGAAAAGAGTTGTATAGGGGAGTCCTAGGCTCACGGAAACCAGCTCTGGGAGAAGTCTCTGCATTACTTGGCCTTGAGCTACAGATTGTAGAGTATCAAAGTGAACCACCGAACTGGCAGTGTACCTGTGGGGGACAGAAATCAGAGACATCTGATAAAATAGGGTATATTTAGCCAATAGAGATAATAAAATAAGGTATTTAGCCAGTCAGTATTTAACCAAATCATTATGATCTTTTGCAAGTTGCTTAAACTCTCTGTGGTCCAGTTTCCTCACTGAAAAATATCATTAATAGTAGTACTACGCTCATAAATTTGTTGTAAAGATTTTGTTATAACAGTGCTTAGAATATTGCGCATGCCCAGTACACCTTAGCTGTTATCATAGCCATCCATCCTAAACTGTTAATGCATTAGAAGCAAGATCCCAGGTTTGTCAGATTAGGATAGAAAATAATTATAAATAAATACACACACACACACATTATTATTTTTTCAAAGTAGGAGGTAAAGTGTTCCTCTTGTGCTATAGTGTACATTGGAAGCAGAATTAAAAAGGAATATGTAGCGTTATGAAGAATAATAGGTTATCTTTGATCACAATAAAGATTTGGCCCCTTCATATGAACTGCCTTAAACCTCTGAGGTTACAGGCATTTGTATATAATATCAAACATCCAAAGGAAACCCTAAAAAAAGTCAGTAAACCAGGCATTTATTTATAAAATATGCAAGAGAACCAAATAGTGGCCATTTTGAAAATCAGCCTAAATAATTTGGTCATTAATTTAACAACTACAATCTATTTGTGTTGATGAGGTCCACATTCTGTTTCATGATAATGATCAATGCCAAGATTAATGAAACAAAAATAAAACAAAACACACTTTCAAAGTTTTAAGACAACTTAGGAAAAAAACATTTCAACTGGGAATAATTAAATTGCCTCATCTCTTAGAAGAAGTTTCGTCTTAAAGAAAAAGCTGAAATTGGCTTTATACACCCTTTTTTTAAATTGACTCAAATACTGACATATCCAAAATTAGATTTGAGGGATTAAGAGACAGAAATATAATAAATCAGCTTATCTTACAAGGCTGTTGGTGGTAATATTGTAAACAGTGGGAATGTTTGCTCTGTTGTAAATATAATATTGAAGAAATAACTAATTTTTGCATATTCTTGCATATTAAAATCTTTTCATAGTCTGAAGAAAAAAGACTTTCATCTGTATTCATATTTTTGGCACTAAATACAAACTGTTTTTAATTAGTATAAAAACTAAGAGCTGTGCTAATTAATCAGATAAAAGAGAGTACATTTGGACCATCAATCACTTTTAAAATGATACTTCAATTAAATCAGTTACTCTGGCAGAAATATTTTAGACATATTTGATAAAGCCTTTTCTTTGGAGATTTAGCCTTAGGAAAAAAATCTTTTAAAATAATTTTAAAGATCATTTTTAAGGCTGACTTTAGATATTAGTTGCTGCTCATCAAATATGATTTAAGAGCACAAATTCAACCTCTATCTCTTTCTCTTTGTCTATTATTCTTTCCAGCAGTCTTTAAAAGACATGGTTTTCATTATACATTATTTTAAAAATTGAGACATGTAAAATCAGAAAGAAAGGAAAAATAAGCTTAATTTAAATTGAGATTACTGCAGAAAAATAAGCTGTAATTCTGCTTTGTTTTAGTCTTGCTTGAATTAGGCCACAAGTTTGGCTGTGTTCTGTATAGCAGCTAATGCAAATAAGGAGAATATGATCAATTACACAATTTACTGTGGTCATAAAGTAAAAGCAAACTGGTTCTATCAGACTCAGATCTCATTAAATAAATAAGGCTTATATGTATGCACATATTTTAGATTGGATAATCCATCTAGTTCAGCAAGAGACATCAGAGATAAAGATACTGTTTTTGTCAAAACTTGTTTTTACTGACTTTGGTGGTTGTGTTTTTGCTTGGTCTTTCATTAAGCAGTGATAAGATCTACCATTGTGTAAGTGAAAGTTAGAAAAACTGTGGCTAGAAATTAATTCTCAGTTCACTAGCCTTTTCTCTGCAGACTGAGAAAACGTCTACATGGGAGACTAGCATGTTTGGATCAACATCAAGTGGATCAACTGAAACTCCTACATTGCAAATGTGGTTGCTGGATTAGTGAAATAAAGTCTTTGGTCTTCATCCAAATCTTACTTGCTAATTTGAGTTATTGGACAGGATTACTCTGAACCTCATCCTTTATTCCTATCAAGTTTTTTTTTTCTATAAAGTTTTAAACTGAATCTAAGGCAAAGATGGAATTGCATCCCACATGCATTACCTATCAAAAATTAGTTGTGGATTTCATCAATTAAGATGATAGTGACAACCAGTTAAGGGCTATGTTTTATAAGTAAACATTTTCCTGATCATTATGATACAGCTTCATTCAATTTTGCAAAAAAACCTGCAAATAGTATATGAATATATATTTATTGTGTATTTCTATAATACTAGAAGATACATTTTTGTGATAAAAATTATAAATGTTGATAAAATTCTCTATCTCTATTACCTAAAAATATCCCTGCCATGTTATAAGTTTTAATAAAAATGTTGAATAGATAGATACATACATGAATGTCTAAATATTGATAAAAGTTATGGCCTATTGTAAGTAGTCCCATGTAAATCTTTTTCTATCGGCTGACAGCCAACTCTCATATTCTTGGGATCAAATGTCATTAGATTCCCCAAGAGTCATGAACTCTACAAAGGGCTTGGAGTGGCAACATCTAAAACAATCTAACAAATATGCTTCTTGTATTCTCATACATCAATAATACACACTCTCCCATATCATCTATAAGTTTATTTTGGATTTTTAAAATACAAATGTGTTCTCTAACTACATATTCATCAAATGCTTCCTCCTCAAAATCATCTCAAACCCACACTAGCTGGGTAAAGATTAGAATTTTCATCTTAAACATGTATACAATCAAATAACCACATTTATCAAAAGGAAGATGTGATTAGAAGAAGTTGCATGGATATTGTAACAACCTATAATTTTAATACTTAGGGTTAAGGTGTTTTTTAACTTAGGAAAGTATACAATGTGAGTAACCAGCAAGGGCATTTAATTTTCTAATTCAAAAATGATATGTAATTTTGGGGTATTATAGATTATTCATTTTTTTAATTATTATTTTAAACTTGGTCTGTTTCCAGTTGCAAAATCAATATTTGCCTCAACTGTTCTAAAAAATTTTACTGTAGTTTAGCAAGGGTTTTTTTTTAACAAACTAATAATATATTTTATAATATTAATAAGTGGCCAGTGCTAGCTATCTGATCAAGTCCAAGATCTTCTAATAGAGATAGAGTTCTACTTATAACTTGTGCTTTGAAAAATTTACTGTATGCAGTATTGTCCATACAAAATATGGATCCTACTTTTAGTTCTTTGAGGTATCTCCACATTACTTTCCATAGAGGTTTCACTAATTTGCAGTCCCACAACCAGTGTATGAGTGTTCCTCGCTCTCCGCATGTGATCCGGCAATCCCACTACTGAGTATTTACCCAAAGGAATAAAAGACATTCTATAATAAAGACAACTGTACTCGATGTTTATAGCAGGGCAATTCACACTTACAGAGATTTGGAAACAACCCGAGTGCCCATCAATACATGAGTGGATTAATCAAATGTGGTATATGTATACCATGGAGTACTACTCAGCCATAAAAAATGGTGAACTAATACCTCTTGTATTATCCTGGATGGAACTGGAGCCCATTCTTCTAAGTGAAGTATCACAAGAATGGAAAAACAAACACCACATGCACTCACCATTGATTTGGTACTAATTGATCAACACTTATGTGCACATATGGAAGTAACATTCACCAGGTGTTGGGCAGGTGAGAGGGGGGAAGAGGGGATGGGTAAATTCATACCTAACAGGTGCAGTGTGAAATATCTGAGGGATGGGCACCCTTGTAGCTCTGACTTGGGCAGTGCAAAGGCAATATATGTAACCAAAGCGTTTGCACTCCTGTAATATTCTGAAATTAAAAAATAATTTAAAAAGTGGTCTTTTTAAAAAAAACAAAAAACAAAATATGGATCCTCACAGAGAAGCTTATTAAGGTGGATTTCAGATAAATTAAAGATCTAAATTAGAAAGTTAAAATTGTAAAGATGAAACAATTTTAGCACAGACTAACACCTTCTTCAAGAAAACCATATCATGAAAAAATGACATGTTTAATACATTAAAATAAAGAAAATCCAATTAAAAGAAAAATACCTAGAGCAAAGATAACAAAGATGACTTAGGAAAATATTCAAATGTTCTAATAACATTAAAGGACTGAAACCAAGAAAACAAAAAATTCCTGCAAACCAACAGGTTATTGGAAAAGTAAGCAAAGATACAATCAAGGAATTTAGGGAGAAGAAACTCAAGTCACTCCTTACTAGATATTGAAGAGGTTCCCCATAATTGGAAATATGTATTTTAAGACAACAATGTTTTTAGCTAAAAATAAAAGTCTAGGTAATAATAAGTATTGTAGATACAGGCCTAATGCAGTACTGATGTGAGTATAGGTTGCTCCAGCCATTCTGGAGAGCAAGGCTTACTCAGATTGGTAGTGCTCAAACCCTAGGAACTAACAAACCCACTCTTGCCTATGAACCATAGAGAAAATTTCATAGCACTCCATAAGCGTATATGCATATGAACATTTGTCACAGAGGAGTGTGTTTGTGTGTGTGTGCGTGTGTGTGTGTGTGAGACAGCAGAGAGTTGGAGACAGTAATTATGCCCAACAATGAGGAATATATAAGTCAAATATGAAGGATGCTTATGCAGAGAATGAAATGATGAAATGTACACATAGGAACATGGATATAGTGTTAAAAAATAATATGCTTAGAAACATTTAAAATGTGCTCACATAAAACTGCACTACATATTTTACAAAGACATGTAAGAGTAAAAGAATACATATCAAACACATTTTCCATGGTTGCCTACGAAAGAGGGTCAGGACTGGGCGCGAGAAACGGGAGAAGTAAAATACGCCAGGAACCCAGGATGTCAGTGGTGTCGGGCTGTGCATGTAAGCATATGATTGCACGCACATGCCTAAGGCACAAAAAATAACCTTCTTAAGATAAACTTTATAAAAATAGGAGATGATGATCTATGGGGATGTTAAGCACTCAACAGGACTGTTGACCAGCTTAAATTGACAGTTATGGAAATCATATGCCTAAATTCTATAACGGCTAGTAATTTGAAGGTTGAGGGTACTCTTTACCCAGAGCATACCATCTTGGTTCTAGGTTATGCTAATCAGACAAATCCTAAGTTGAAAAAAATATGGAATTCAGAAACACAAAACTCATTTATTCTTTTACTTCTTTGCTTACTGTGTTATTGAATCTGCTATAAAATGCTTTCTTTAAAAGAATGAAAAGCCATTTGGATCCAGTGACATCTTACTGCTAAGCAGTAAAATCTCTTCTAAAGCAGCACATTAAAAAGCTACAACCAGGGAAGTCAGCTTTTAATTAATGAGCTTTAAAATAGAGAGAAAAAAATCAGCTACATAAAGACATACTTAAGCTTACAGTCCTCAAAGAGAAAACAATCCTCATTAGTGACTAAATTGTCTGGGTTTGGAGTCAAAAGAGCTTATCAACCTAAGATAATTTAAATGTGGAAACATATTGCTTTGATTGCAATTACTACCTTAGGTTTCCATAATTAATCTCCAAGAACTATGCTTTGTATACTTGCATATGTGAGAGAAAAAAGAAAGCAAGGAGAAATGTCAATATTTTAGGACACAAAAATATTTAAGCTTTAATTCCTGACCTAATTGTAACAAACACATGAAATTTCAATTTGAGACTCTTGTCACAGGCCAGGAGATGGAGCCCTTCAGCTGTCCCTAGATGTTCTGGAACCCTAGACTGGTTGAACTCAAATCATCTTGCATATTATAATAAAATGATTTACTAGTTGAAAATGATAATGGTTATTTTTAATATGTGAAAGCAAGCTTCAGAAAAATGGGGATTTTATAAAAAATTATGCAAATGGCAGGGCCTCTGTTTTGTCTCTGTCAAATATTAATATGTGAATTTTAATAATTTTAATTGTAAAATTTTAAGTGATACATAAAGAACTATAAAAGTGTTGGTGCTGATTTCCTATGAAGATGATTGCATTTTAAAAACATACATGAGTAAAGAATGTGATAGAATTTCAGAAGAGAAGCGTTCACTGTCTATGAAAATAGATTTCTTGTAGGGATTTCCAGCATTCCATGGCTTATCCATTGGTTTTACATATCCAAAGTTAGAATACAAGTAGTTTTTTATTCTGTGCTTGGCCTGCCAATAAGGAAACTATTAGAAGTTAAGATAAGCATCATTATTCCTGAATAGCTCTGCTGCAATTGTTCTTTCAATTCACATTGAAAGCTTCCAAAAGTGTAAAACAGTTGCTAAGCTCATTTTTGAACATCTAATTCCAGGTTTTGATTTTTTTTTTTTTTTTAGTCAAAGGGACAAGTCTTCATATTATTATTACTACAGGTTTTGTTTTTGCATTTCATTTTTTATAGATTTATTTTTTAGAATGGTTTTTGGTTCATAGCAAAATTGAGTGCAAAGTACAGATTTCCCATATGCCTCATTTGCCACACAAGCATGAATGGCACCCTGCCAGATTGGTACATGTGTTATAATCGATGAGCCATCATTGACACATCATTTTCACTCAAAGTCCGTATTTAGGATTCACTCTTGGTGTTGTACATTCTATGGCTTTTAACAAATGTGTGATGACATATATCCATCATTATAGAATCATGCAGAATGTTTTCTCTGCCCTAATAATACTGTATTCCAACTATTCACTCCTTCCTTCCCCCTAAGCCTTGGCAACAACTGATCTTTTTACTGTAGTCATAGTTTTGACTTTTCCAGAATGTCATATAGTTGTGATTATACAGTATATAGATTTTTCAGATTGGCTTTATTCACTTAGTAATATGCGTTTAAGTTTCCTTCATGTCTTTTCATGGCTTGAAAGCTCATTTCTGTTTAGCTCTGAATAAAGGGAAATATATTTATCTGTATGTTCCATGGTTCATCTATTCACCTATTAAAGATTATCTTCGTTGCTTCCAAGTCTTGCCAATTATGAAGAAAGCTGCTATAAATATCCATGTGCAGGATTTTATGTGGTGTCTGCATTTCATTTTAACAACTAAATTTTACATGAATCAATCAGAAAATAACCAGTGGGTAAAATCACTAGTCACCAACCTGGAAGTGGAAAGCTAGAGCATCCAATTATGGAGAATTACATTTCTTTCCTTCTTTGTGCCTCACTTATGAAACAGACGTACTGAAGAGATTGAATCTAGTATTAATAAATCCTGGAATTCATCTCTGTCAACTTAAACCTCAGCTTCCTCATCTATAAGAAGAGGATGATAATTTTTACCTTGGATGTTATACAGATTTGATTGAATTAATAGGAATTTCAAGCATAATTCTTTGCACAAATTGGTTTTAAAACATTAGCCAAACTTAGAATTATTCACAGTATATAATCAAACAAGATTGATCCACAGTATAATTTTAAAGTAATTGAGTTTATTAAATGCATTTCTTCCTAATTATTCTTTTAAGCATTCTCCTGTCTTTACCTGGATTTCTTTCTCCAGAAAGTATTTTGACATATTTTTTATCTCTAAGTACAAACTGTATTACTTGAAATATTGATTAATTAATTCAATAAAATACAATACCTACTTTAGAGAGTATTTATTAAACTATTACCATGAGTTCTGGGTTTGTTGTATTGCCTTTCTTTCATGGATCTATGGTATGTTTGTTTAATTTTGAAAATTTAGTATATATACATAAAATAAAAATTATAGTGTACATTTATAATATAATTAAAAATTATCCAATTTATGTTAGAAAAATTCAATTCATGCAAGTGTTGCTAAATAAACCAAACCAAATATTAGGTCCTGACTGGATTCTATCAAATCACATAGATATAATAGCATGGAACATTATCATGAAACTTAAATAAAGATAGGTGGAGCTCTGTTACAAAAGACAAGTTCAGAAAAAAAAACCCACAAAAATTAAAATTCAGAACATCTAAAATAAGTTTTAGATTTATTATGTAATAGACTTTTTCTGTAATATTTCTTAGAGTACTGGAAATGTAGGACTTTGTTTATTCATTACAAATATTGACTACATTAATATGGATATATTACAGTCCCCAAATTTTGTTAATTGGACTAGTCAATAAATTAGCAAATCCATTAAACATTTCCAAAGGAAAAGTAATAACTTCTGTCAGTTTAGTTGAGGATTTAATAGTGCATATAATCCTTGAGATAATATGAGTTTAAAAAAATGATTATACCAAGAAAAATTGTTTATGAAATGCTGAGAGAAATTCTGTCAAATATGGAAGAAATCATTGGCATAAAATATTTTTAAGTCATTGGTAGAGATCACAAGTAATAGTATGTGCTACCAGTACCAAGAAAATGTTTTGAAATTACTTCCATTGCCATGCTGTCACTTCATATTTAGAACAGATACATTAAAAAATCATGGTAAATTTGCAAAAGCAGTGAAACCCCAATAGATAGCTTCTCTCTTGACCATTTTAATAAGTTGTTTGAGCACAGAAATGAAATATTATTTTCACCTTTTCAACCTCTGCATTGGGGAAAAACATATACTCAAATTTTGACAGATTCTAGTTTAAAGTGTTGTCAATATCTATTCATAAAGAAGCACATGTTTGGTCTTTTCAAATATTACTTTTAAATAAACCCATATTTTCAAATACTATGTAAAATATTAGATATATTTGAAAATTTCATTAGAGGTATGTTATAAATATACATATTTCCCTTTTCATTATTTAAACCAATTTTCATATAAAATACTTTAATGTATTTTTGTGAAATGAAAACATTTTAAAAATGAAATTAGAATTTTTTCAAGGAAGATCTACTTATTTCTCAGAGATAGTCCAATAGGTTTTTTTAGTCTTTAGTGGTTTCCTCATTTCCGGTAGGAGTACCTGATTTTATTCAATAGCTAAATCATTAAGCTAAGTATCAAACAGTATATTTCATTTTTGAAAAACTTATGAATAAAGTGTTACTATAACATTAACAAGCTGATTAATGCAACATCAATAGGAAATAGAGAAAATGCAATTCAAAATCAGGTCTATCTTCACTGCTGTGCTATCTTGTTTCTCAGTCAGCAGTTATCTTGGCTTTGAGATATGCATTCATTCTAACTAGTGTACATGAGACTCATATAGATGTCACAATACGATTGACACAATTTTAAAAGGAAGATATTTCTCTCCACAGCCTGAAAAACTACTTTCATCTAACCAGGCACCATTTCCTTCAGAAGTTTACCATAAGAAATGCAAAGATAAAATTAATTGAATATTACTGTTTATCTATGCTTTATTGTATACATATATGTATGTATATACATATAAATGCATACATATAAAATTTAATACATTAAAAATACATAACCTCATGTAGGGGGAAAAAACCTAGATTATCCTTGTATTCCAAGCACCTATGGCTTACCAAATATGCAGTTTTTAGCTTTTGGTCATATAGCCCCACTTTTCTACATACTGACAAATTTAAGAGAGAAACACATATACAGACATAGATTATGTGTGTGGTAGATAGTCTGCAAAGGTCACCATTACTGATTTTTTCCTCTATTTCTATATACTTACCAATTCTTCTAGGGGGTAAATTTGTTTTCTCCCCCTTTGACAGTGTTTGTCAAACAAAATACTAATGCGTGTTGTATTGGCTCTGAGATCAAGCAGTAAAAAAAGTCTACAAAGACAGCAAGAAAACTATTAGTGAAAACTGAAAATTTAGTGGTAATATTGCTATTGGAGACTGAACGAAAGTAGGTATATCATGTTCAGTTAGAAAAACTGACAAGACTATTGACTGCATTACACTAATGATGGAAAATACACCCTATGAATTTGAGGACTAACATATTTCAAGGCACAATGTTCAAAGTGCCAATTGGTTTATACATGACATTTATGATAAGGTGTTGTAGAGGAGAGGTGAATTTTTTTAAAGGGCAATTCAATTTAAAGCAGAATTTGGAGGAAATATTTCATACCCAAGAGTGCTAAGTTACAAAATACAACTATTTCTCATCCCCTGCTACTCCTAACAGAAAAATTTTCTCAAAATGAAAAATAGCCTTATAGTATATATTTAAAGTACTCTCAGTAAAATTTGGATTCGGGGTAAAGGTATAACTACAAGTTGAGGCTGCAAGTCCCTTATAAAAACCTTTAAAATATTTAAGGGGGTACCTTGCCCTTCCAGTTAGACAAAATGTATTTTAAGAATCTTAAGGGCATTGTCCAATAGCAGCCTTACCTGCCTAAAAAAGTGATATGTCTATCTCAAAAGGAATTATGGATGAGTATTTTGGGGGCATTGAATGAATCCCAATGTTATTCACTGAAACCAACAATGTTTTTTTAAAAAAAAATTGTATTGGTGAAAGAATCAACACCTTGGAATAAAAGAGGAAGATTTCATTAAAAGGAAAGAAATCTAGGCCTCCTATCTTTTAAGGGCAGAAAGTAGCTGGGGAAGCTATTCAGTTGTAAACATAGGCTATTTTTCACCAAAATAATAAGAGTGGAACTTAAACAGCAGAAATAAGCTCCCAGAAGGTAGTGTGAAAGACTGTGAAAAAACACTTCTAGGGAGAAAAACTGGGCCTTAATTGAAAAATTCCACTGCTATGGAAGTGGGAATCCCTAACAATTGGATTTCAAAACTGCTGTGGACCAGTGACTGCTGTGTGCTTTCATTACTCTCCTTCTTTGTAGTTTCTTTTATTTATTTATTTTTCCTGTTCCTGCCTCATCATTATATTTTTGGTGGTAGGGTAATGTGGGGAAGAAAATTCTTTTTTGTACACAGATATTTAGATTTAGAGAAACCTCAGACAATTTGTCTTCTTTAGTTCTGGAACAAAAATTGCTAAACTGAGAATCTACAACTGAGAAACTCTCTCTGAGAAGGCTTCTCTGTATCTGGACCTGATTTACATGATGCAATAGTGTATTTGGATATATTTTTTCCCATGAGGGATGTGTATATTTTGCATATTTCTAGCCTAGCTCATTCCAGCCACCAGTGGAGCTAAAAGAATAAGCTCTAACTGACACCAGGTAGAACAGAACCACCCAGCCCAGCACTACTTGAATTTCTGACACACAGAATTAGGAAAAATAATAACTCATTGTCGCTCAAAGCTACAAAGTATTGAAGCTTTTTGTTTATATAGGAATGGATAACTGAAACAGAACAAGGATAGCATTGATGTCTTTTAGTATCTGTGATAACTGTGAACAGTTCTATAATGGTTAGGTATTGCAGATATGTAGTAATCATTGTTACAAATATGTGAATCAATTAAAAATGAAAAAATTGTATTTAAAAAATGAAATGATATGCATTATGAATAAGTTGGTAAAATTTATATTTGACCTAAGATTTTGGAACAAATTAGAACAATATAGTAGGTCTAAAAAAGAATTTTGCATGCACATTTTTTATTCTTTTATTTATGTTATATATATGTATTGTGTAAATATATATTACATACATATACATATATGTACATATGTATATGAGAGATACATATATTTCAGATTATATTTATTTACATAATATATATGTATTATGTACATATATGTCTACATGTATATGTATACATGAATACAAATATACATGTAGACATATATGTATATATATATATGAAAGATATATATGTATTTCAGATTATACTAGATAATCTAGTATTCAGATTATCTAGTATTCTGGTTACGGACGTGTTGTGACCAACAAATAATAACATGGTGTGCATAAGGGAGATAAAAAGCAGAATTACATTGTAAAATTTAAAGTTGGATTATTTTATCATATACTTATTTAATCACATTATATTAGAAAGTCTCAAAATGCTATTCATCTAGTTGCAGGCCTCTTTGATTTGTTGAAATGTATATGATACATAAAAAGCACTTGTCATGTGGAGAGGCCCTTTATGGTTGCCATGAGTCTATTATAAATATCTTCACCGTTCATTGAGAAAGTAATATGGCTGTGAAACCCTTGTATCAATTTGTGTAATTTAATGTAAAAGAATTAATAATTTCTGTGAGTTATTTTTCTAATTCTTGGTTAGTAATGTCAAGGAATTAGAATGCAAAAATACTGTAAAAACCGTATTTCACTTTAAGTTAAAATAGGCTATTTTCCTTGTGTCATGTGAATTTTAGATATTTACGTACTCTGTATAAAGTGAAGAAAAATGAATTTATTGAAAAGACAGTGAGCTATCTCAGAAAATTAGAAGAGTAAATAAAGGCAGATATTTTTAAAAATATATGCAAACATAAATGCTTACTGTGTGTGTACTTTAAGCTATTATTGTTATTATGATAACCAGAAATTTTTATCTATTGAGTGAAAATTATTTTACAACTAAAAATTGTATATCTTTTATAGATATTTTTTCTATGAATGAGATAAAAATTGTGTCACAATTATATCCTCCTGAATTTAACCAGTGAGGGAAATACTCACTGACATAAATATTAGGATTTTATCCTTTAGGTATTCTTCATTTCCCCATATAGGGACTTATGATACACATTTTTAACATCACTACTGTACTTGATTATATGATGCTCATTTGAACTTTAAAAACTCAGAGAACATTGTGAGACACAATTAAGTTAGTAGAACCACAATTATTAGAGAAACTGAGTTTACATGCAACAAATCATTTTATCTTTATTTAACAGACCCTCAGATATTAATATTGAATACCCAAGCTGAAAGGTTTCCTGATAGCAAAAGCAACAGATATCCACCATAGGTCAAAAACTTAGTAACACTTCTCTTAGTTATTTTTCTAGAGCAGGTGCTTTCATGGAAAGCAAGAAATTTAAATCCCATGTAATTTCCCTATTAATTCATTTATTGCTTCATGATGTAATGAATAAAGGAAATTAAATATAACTCATTATGGATACCTATGGTTCTAACGTGGCCACATAGTAGGCATTTGTTAGTTTTCTTGGTTTTGGGTTTTTGTTCTTGTTGTTGTAATCAAAGTAACCTTACTCTGTGTGAAGAAAAATAAATTTATTGAAAAGACAGGGAGTTATCTCAATAAATTAGAAAAGGAAATAAACAAAAGTGGGGAAGAATCCTGGACACTTGAAGACAATCAGTACCGAATTTCACTGACTTTCTCGCTAATGCTGTTACTATTGCTATTTCTCCTTGCTATTAAAAATGTGGTGCAGCTAAAAGCAGCCATCAGCATGACTTAAGAGCTTTAAAAAAAGGCAGAATTTTTCTCAATGTCCTAGACCAGAATCTGTATTTTAACAATTTTCCTGCTTATCCATATGCATATTAAAGTTTGAAATGCACTTCAATTAATGTGACTCAAAGACAAAAATTAATCTCTGTGTCTTTCTCTTCTAAATTTCAAAGGTGTAGGAGAGAAAATCTGATTAACCCTGCTCTGGTTGACTGTTTAACTTAACTTATGTCAAGCTGTGGTATGGGGACAAGTCAAACAGAACAAACACTGGCTCCTAGAGTCTCTTATTATACCAGTGTGGTCTGACTTGAGTGGGGCATTATTTCATATATGCAGAATTACTCTTCTACTTTTTGGTGTACATATGGTTTGGAGAAAGGAATAAATATTTTAAAAAACAGAAAATTAGGAGACTTACCAAAAAAAGATGTAAAAATAAGGGATATGAAAGAAGTATTAGAATGACATACATATTTGTGTGTGTACATATATTATTTATATATATATATACATAAAAAGTTTGGACAAAGATAGGAAATGTCCTTAAAAATTCACTAATAAATTTTGGAGTTATGCTGTCTGAGGGATAAGACAAAGTATTTAATATGTAGATATTTGGGAATACTTGGGGATATTATTAATGAATAGGTAAAATTAAAGTTGGTTTTAAAAATGATATATTATTGAATATTGGTTATATTTCAGTACAGAGACAATTCTCTGATTCTTCCAACTTTAATGATTAATGCTTTCTGAACTTCATAGTAAATATATGAAGAACTTTACTTAAGAGGAAGGATCTTTAATACACATTTTTAAGAAAGCAAGCCACAGTACAATGTGAATTGGATAAATTAAGATGTGTATGCAATTAATGGGAAATTAACACACACACTATACACATGAGACTATGTAGTACATATATAAACATGTATCTATGTAAGTATATTAATATATTTTCATGTGCCAAATGAATAACTTTAGTATAATCATGATAAACCATCAGACAAACCCAAACTGAGGAAATACCTCCAATATAACTGACCTATAATGATGGGTGGAAAAACAGATTAGCATAGATTAAGGAAATATAGCAAATAAATTCAATGTAGAATTCTTGAAGGGATAATGGACCAGAAAAAAGGACACAAGTCTGGAACCTGGTGAAATTTGAATAAGGTTTATAGCTTAGTTAACAGTGTTATAGGAATGTTAGTTTTCTGGTTTGATTATTGTACTATGGTTTTTATGTATGATGTTGACATTTGGGTAAAGAAAGTGAGGACCTAATGGGGAATCTGTATACTACTTTTGTACCTTTTCTGTAAGTCTCAATGTAATCAAAATAAAAAGGTGAAAAATAAAATCTTACTGTTTCTCTACATAGATTTCTTTTCTATATTTTCTTCAGCTAAGGAATAATTCCCTACACAGTTATAAAGTATTCTAACAGAGTAGACGATAAAAATCAAACTCAAGTAAAGCGTTGAGTGTATACATACGGATTAGAAAGACTCCTTTAGAAATAGAGTTAATTTAGTAGATGCTTCATGTATATTATATTTTTGGTTGTCCATTTCTTTAGTGTAGTAACAATATTTAGGGAATTTTAGTAAATCATTTTTGTGCCATTAAAGCAATAAATATCAATTTTATCTTATATAAGAAAGCATTTTTATGATTAAGATGATAATATTTTCTGTCATATAGCTAGTACACAGAGTTAAATACTACAATAATTAATTTGCAAACATGATTTAAATAAGCACTATTTAAATATATTTTTCCTGTTGAATGCTAAATCATATTAGCCCACTACCCAAATTCAACAATAAATAAAACCTCTTAGTAAAAGTCTCATTCCTATAGATTTTCTAGATTGTATAAAAATGTCTTAAGCCAACATAATATTGATAGCATCAGACAAGGTTCTAAAGTGTATAAAATACATGTATGCCATAGACCCACATTTAAAATAGCTTACTTATTTTGGAAACGTTTATATTGCATTCAGACTATTGAATAATGAATAGACTGCATAACATAAACCATGGAATTGAATTAAATTTATTTCCTGAGCTGTATGATACTCAGTATAAATGCTATGGTGATCAGGAACAACAGAAACCAATGTTGGATAGTATTGTCTTGGCAAGTATACTGGAATCACAGAGACATACATTAGGCTAAAAGTTCAATATAATTCAAACACTATAGAAAATATATTTAACAAAATCTGTGCCCTGATAGTAATAAGCAGGGATTAGGAGGACAATAAATACAAATTCAAGTTTCTCTCTCGTTTTTTTATTAGAGACACAGTCTCTGTCACTTATGTTGGAGTGCAGTGGTGCAATCATAGCTCACTGCAGCCTCAAACGCCCAGGCTCCAGCTATGCTCCATCTTAGCCTCTCCAGTAGCTAGGACTACTGGCACGCACCACCACATCCCACTAAGTTTTTTTTTTTTTTTTTAATTTATTTTTTGTAGAGACGGGGTCTCACTATGTTGCCCAGCCTGGCCTCAAACTTCTGGCCTCAAGTGATTCTCTCATATTGGCCTCTCAAAGTACTGGGATTACAGGCACTAGCCACTGCACCTGAACTTCAAGTTCCTATTCAAGAATTTGCCTCTAATTACCTGTCTATTCTTGGGCAAGTCACCTAACACTTTGCAGTCTGTGTCTTTTCCTATAAAATGTGAGAAGTGGCTTACAAATATTTTAACCTTTAATATATTCTGCTTTTTTCATAGATTTTATTTTTTTAGAACAATTTTAGGTTCATAGCAAGATTGAGTGGAAGGTATAGAGAGTCCCCATATACCCTCTGCTGCCACCACACACCACCTCCTTCACTATAAACACCCCCACCAAAATAATACATGTGTTACAATTGATGAACCTACATTATCACCCAAAGACCATGGTTTTCATTAGGGTTCAGTCTTGGTGTTACACATTCTATGGGTTTTTATAAATGTATGATAGAAGCATCTATTATTTCATTATCATACAGAGTATTTTCACTGCCCTAACTATCCTGTTCATTCCTACCTCCCTCTTAATCTCCTGGAAACCACAGATCTTTATACTGTCGCTATAGTTTTGTCTATTTCAGAATGTTATATATTTGAAATAATAGTGTGCACTCTTTTAAAATTTACATCTTTCACTTACTAATATGTGTTTAAAATTCCTTCATGTCTTTTTATGACTTGATAGCTCATTTCTTTTTAGCTGTAAATAATAATCCTTTGTCTGGATGTACCACGGTTTATCCATACACATACTGAAATATATCTTGGTTGCTTTCAAGTTTTGGCAATCATGTATAAGGCTGCTATAAACATCCTTGTGCAGCTTTTTTTGTGGACATAGTTTTTACTCATTTGGGTAAATGCCAAGGAGTATGATTGCTGGATCATAAGGCAAGAATGTATTTAGTTTTGTAAGAAATTTTGCATTCCCACCAGCAATGAGGGTTTCTATTGTTTTACATCCTCACCTGAATTTGGAGTCAGTATTTTACTTTATTTCAATAGATTTAGGGGTATGAGTGGTTTATTGTTACATGGATGAATTGCATAGTAGTGAAGTCAGGGCTTTTAGTACACTCATCACCCAAACAGTGTACATTGTACCCAATAGGTCATTTTTGAGTCCTCTGCCTCTCCCAACCTTCCCACTTCTGAGACTCCAGAGTCCGTTACATCACTCTGTATGACCATGTATACTCATCATTTAACTCCCACTTATAAGTAAGTACATGCACTATTTGTTTTTCCATCCCTGAGATACTTCACTTGGGATAATGGCTTCCAGTTCCATCCAAGTTGCTGCAGAATAAATTATTTCATTCTTTTTTATGCCTGAGTAGTATTCCATGGTGTATATATGAGATATACCACATTTTCTTTGTCCACTCATCAGATAATTGGCACTTAAGTTGATTCCATATCCTTGCAATTGTGTATTGTGCTACAAAAACCATATGAGTGCATGTGTCTTTTTGATTTAATGACTTCTTTTCCTTTGGGAAATTATCAGTAGCAGGATTGCTAGATAGAATGGCAGGTCTCCTTTTAGTTCTGTAGGAATCACTATACTGTTTTCCATAGAGGTTGTGCTAATTTAAAAGACAACCAACAGTGTATAAGGGTTCCCTTTTCATGACAACTGTGACATCTATTATTTTTCGACTTTTAATAATGGCCATTCTTAGAGGAGTAAGGGGGTATCTCATTGTGGTTTAAATTTGCGTTTCCCTGATGATTACTGATGTTCAGCATTTTTTCATATATTTGTTGGCCATAGGTATGTCTTCTTTTAAAAAATGTCTATTCATGTTTTTGTCCATTTTTAATGGGATTATTTGTTTTTTTTGCTGATTTTTTTGAGTTCCTTGTAGATTCTGGATATTAGTCCTTTGTCAGATGTATAATTCATGAATAATTTCTCCAATTATATAGGTTGTCTGTTTACTCTGGTGATTATTTCTTTTGCTGTGCAGAAACATTTTAATTAAGTCCCATTTATTTATTTTTATTGCTGCTATATTTGCTTTTGGGGGGGTCTTAGTCATAAATACTTTGCCTAGGCCAATGTCTAGAATAGTTTTTTTCTATGTTTTCTTCTAGTGTTTTTATAGTATCAGGTCTTACATTTAAGTCTTTAGTCCATCTTGAGTTAATTTTTATGTATGGTGAGAGATAGGGATACAGTTTCATTCGTCTGCCTGTGGCCCTCCAATTTACCCAGCACCATTTATTGAATAGGGTGCTATTTCCCCAGTGTATGTTTTTGTTTACTTTGTAGAAGATCAGCTGGTTGTAGGTGTATGGTTTTATTTCTGCGTTCTCTATTCTGTTCCACTGACCTATGTGTCCACTTTTATACTAGTACCATGATGTTTTGATTACTATAGTATGATTATATTACTATAATATTACTATAGTATACTATAATTATATTACTATAGTACATTATATTACTATATTTATACTACACTATAATTTGAAGTTGGCTAATATGATGCCTTCAGATTTGTTCTTTTTGCTTAGGATTGCTTTAGCTATTCAGGCTCTTTTTTGATTCCATATGAAATTTAGGATCGTTTTTTCTAATTGTGTGAAAAATGACATTGGTATTGTGATGAGAATTGCTTTGAATCTGCAATTCATTTTGGGCAAATGGATATTTTAACAATATTGATTCTTGCAATCCATGAGCATGGGATGTTTTTCCATTTGTTTATGTCATCAATGATTTCTTTCATCAGTGTTTTATAGTTCGCTTTGTAGAGATCTTTCACCTCCTTGATTAAGTATAGTCCTAGGTATTTAATATTTTTTGTAGCTATTGTAAATGATATTGAGATCTTGATTTGATTTTTAGCTTGGCTATTATTAGTTTATAGAAATGCTACTTTTTTTTCTGGAGACAGAGTCTCGCTCTGTCACCCCGGCTAGCATGCAGTGGCATCATCATGGCTCCCTGCAACCTCAAACTCCTAGACTCAGGCGATCCTCCTGCTTCAGCCTCCCAAGTAGCTGGGACTACAGGCAAGCACCACCACACCCGGCTAATTTTTTCCATTTTTAGTAGAGACGGAGTCTTGCTCTTGCTCAGGCTGGTCTCTAACTCCTGAGCTCTAGCGATCCTCCTGCCTCGGCCTCTGAGAGTGCTAGGATTACAGGTGTGAGCCACCATGCCAGGCCTAGAAATGCTACTCTTTTGGTTATTTTAAAGTATACCCTAACTTATCGTTGATTATAGTCACTTTGTTGTGCTATCAAATATTGTTCATTCTATCTATTTTTTTGTATCCATTAACCATTCCCACTTTCTCTCCCCCTGCCTGCTACCCTTACCAGCCTCTGGTAATTGTCATTCTACTATCTGTCTCCATGAGATCAATTGTTTTTAATATTTAGCTCTCACATATGATTGAGAACATGTGAGATTTGTTTTTCTGTGCTTGGCTTATTCCACATAACTAAAAAAGTGGAATTGGAATGTTTCTAATACAAAGAAAGGTTGAATTCCTGTGGTTATGGATACCCCAATTTCCCTAATTTGATTACTTCACATTGTATACCTGTATCAAAAGATCACATGTACTCTATAAAGATATACAACTATTATGTACCCATAATAATGAAAAACAAAAAATTAAAAAAGAAATGCTACTGATTTGTGCACATTAATTTTATAATCTGAGACTGATTTATCAATTCTAGGAGTCTAATGTTTTCTAGATATAAGATCATATCATTGGCAAACAGGGATAGTTTGACCTCCAATTTTCCTGTTTGGATGCCCTTTATTTCTTTCTCTTGTCTTATTGCTCTGGCTAGGACTCCCAGTACTCTGTTGAATAGAAGTGGAGACAGTGGGCATCCTTGCCTTACTCTATTTCCTAGGGAGATTGCTTTCAACATTATCCCATTCAGCATGATGTTGGCTGTGCATTTGTCATATATAGTTTTTGTTGTTTTGAGGTATATTCCTTTTACACCTCATTTGCTTAGGGTTTTTCCAATGAAGAGGTGCTGGATTTTATTGAATGCTTTCTCTGCATCTATTGAAATGATAATATGTTTTTTTGTTTTTAATTCTGTTTATGTGGTGAATCATATTTATTGATGCATATGTTTGAACTCTTCATCAAGTGAATCCAACTTGCTCATGGTGAATTATTTTTTTGATATACTCTTGGCTAATATTTTGTTAAAGATTGTGTTCATGAGAGATATTGGTCTGTTGTTTTCTCTTTTTGTTGTGTCCTTCCCTGGTTTTGGTATCAGGGTCATACCGGCTTCATAGAATGAGTTAGGGAAGATTCCTTCCATCTTGATCTTATGGAACGGTTTCAGTTGAATAGTAACCAGTTCTTTTTTGTAGAACTGGTAGAATATGTCTGGTTATAGGTTTTTTTTTTTTTTTTGGTTGGGAAAGATTTTATTACTGATTCTATATCACTACTCTTTATAGGTCTGTTCAAGATTTCTATTTCTTCTTGATTCAAGCTTGAGAGGCTGTGTGTTTCCAAAAATCTATCCATTTCTCCTAGGTATTCTAGTTTGTATGCATAATAGTCTCAGATGATCTTTTGTATTTCTGAGGTGTCAGTTGTGTTGTGTCCTTTTTCATTCTTGATTGAGCCTATTTGAATCATTTCTCTTCTTTTCTTGGTTAATCTAGCTAGTGATCTATCAATTTTCTTTATCTTTTCAAAGAATCAACTTTTCATTTCATTGATCCTTTATAAATGTTTTTGGTTTCAATTATTTTAGTTCTGCTTATCTTTGTTATTTCTTTTCTTCCGCTAGATTTGGGTTTGGTTTGTTCTCTTTTTTCTAATTCCCTAGATGTGCAGTTAGGTTGTTAATTTGTGATCTTTCTATCTTTTTGATGTAGTCATTTTTTCCTATGAACTTCCCTCTTAACTCTGCTTTTTCTGTATCCCATAATTTTCTGTTACCATTGTCATTCAATCCAAAATTTTTTTAAATTTCCATCTTGATTTTATCATCAACCCAAAGATCATTCAGCAGTAGGTTGTTTAATTTCCATGTATCTGTATAGTTTTAAGAGTTCCTCTTATAATTGATTACTAGTTTTACTCCACAGTTGTCTGAGAAGATACATGGTGTGATTTCATGTTTTAAAAATTTGTTGAGACTTGTTTTTTGGCCTAACATATGATCTGTCTTGTAAGATGTTCCATGTACTGATGAGAAGAATGTTTATTCTGAAGTTTTTGGGCAGAATGTTCTATAAATGTCTGTTAGGCCCATATTTTCTACAGACCTGTTTAGATCCAGTGTAAATATTTTGATTTTCTGCCTCAATGATCTTTCTAGTTCTGTCATTGGAAGTCCCCACTATTATTATGTTGCTGTTTATTTCATTTCTTAGGTCTAAGTAGTACTTGTTTTATGAATCTGAGAGCTCATTTTTTCGTTGCATATATATTTACAATTATTATATCTTATTGTTTGATTGATCCTTTTATCAGTATATGATGAGCACCTTTGTTTTTGTGGTTGTTGATTTAAAGTCTGTTTTATCTGATATAAGATTAGCTACTACTGCTCACTTTTTGTTTCCATTTGCATGAAATATTTTTTTCCACTACTTTACCTTAAGTCTATGAGATTCTTTATGAATTAAAGGGGTTTTGTGGAGACAGCAGATATTTGTATTTTTTTCATCCATTCTGTCAGTCTATATGTTTTAAGTGAGGCATTTAGACTGTTTACATTCAATGTTTATATTGATAAGTGAGATGCTGTTCCAGGCATCATGTTGATTGTTATCTAGTTGCTTTGTATTCTCCCTTGTGTTACTGTTTTATGAGAGCTTCACACTTTTACTTTCAAGTGTTTTTTTACACCTGTGAGTACCAACTGTTGTTTTCAGTGTTTAGTCACTTTTGAACATTTCTTTCTTTTTTTTTTTTAAGGAAGACAGGCACCCTTTAATAAAAATGCAAGTCTAAATGTCCAGCCCTACTTTTTTTTTTTTTTAATTTCAGAATATTATGGGAGTACAACACTTTGGCTATATATATTGCCGATGCACTGCACGTGTCAGAGCTACAATCATGGTCATCCCCCAAACTGTGCTCCCCGCATCCATTCAGTGAGAGTTTTTCCCATCCCCTCCACCCTCCTCCCACCTGCCCGCCCCCTGATGAATATTATTGCCCTGTGTGATGTAGGTGTTGATCAGTTAGTACCAATTTGATGGTGAGTACCAGTGGTGCTTGTTTTTCCATTCCTGTGACACTTCGCTTCGAAGAATGGGTTCTAGCTCCAACCAGGATAATACCAGATGTGCTAATTCACTATTGTTCCTTATTGCTGAGTAATACTCCATGGTATACATATACCACATTTTATTAATCCACTCGTGTGTTGATGGGCACCTGGGTTGTTTCCACATCTTTGCAATTGTGAATTGTGCTGCTATAAACATTCGTGACCAGATGTCTTTATTATAAAATGTCTGTTTTTCCTTTGGGTAAATACCCAGTAGTGGGATTGCTGGGTCAAATGGTAATTCTACTTTTAATTCTTTGAGGTATCTCCATATTACTTTCCATAGAGGTTGTACTAATTTGCAGTCCCACCAGCAGTGTATGAATGTTCCTGTCTGTCCACATCCCCACCAACATTTGTTGTTTGGGGATTTTTTGATATGAGCCAATCTCACTGGAGTTAAGTGATATCTCATTGTGGTTTTGATTTGCATTTCCCTGATGATTAGAGAAATTGAGCAATTTTTTATATGTTTGCTGGCCACTTTTCTGTCTTCTTTGGAAAAGTTTCTGTAACCACAACTGCGTGGTATTGGCACAAGAACAGAGATGTAGACCAACGGAACAGGACTGAGAACCCAAATATAAAACCAACCTCATACAGTCACCTGATCTTTGACAAATTCCAAAAAAACGTACACTGGGGAAAAGATTCCCTATTCACAAATGGTGCTGGGAAAACTGGATGGCCATATGTAGAAGACTGAAACTGGACCCACACCTCTCACCTCTCACAAAAATCAACTCACAGTGGATAACAGATCTAAACCTAAGACATGAAACCATAAGAATTCTCGAAGAAAACATTGGAAAAACTCTTATGGACATTGGCCTAGGCAAAGAATTTATGAAGAAGACCCCCAAAGCAATCACAGCAGCAACCAAAATAAATACATGGGACCTGATCAAATTAAAAAGCTTCTGCACAGCCAAGGAAACTATCACTAGAGTGAACAGACAACCTACAGAATGGGAGAAAATATTTGCATGCTACACCTCTGACAAAGGGCTGATAACCAGAATCTATACAGAACTTAGGAAAATCAACAAGAAAAAAATCAAACAACCCTATTAAAAATGAACATTTCTTGTAGGGCAGATTTAGTTGTGACAAAATTCCTTAGTGTTTGTTTGTCTGGTAAAGACTTTATTTCTCCTTCATTTATGAAACTTAGTTTTGCAGTATACAAAGTTCTTGGCTGACAGTTATTCTGTTCAAGAAGACTAAAGATGGGACCCTAGTCCCTTCTGGCTTGTCAGGTTTCTGCTGAGAAGTCTGCTGTTATTCTGATGGATTTTCTTTTGTATGTTACTTGATGTTTTCATCTGACAGCTTGTGGGATTTTCTCCTTCACTTTGACTTTGGCCAGACAGATGATTATTTGCCTTGGTGATGTCCTATTTTGCATGAATTTTCCAGGAGTTTGATGACCTTCCCTTATGTGGATGTCTAAATTGCTAGCAAGACCAGGAAAGTTTTCCTCTATTATTCCCTCAAATAGGTTTTCCATGCTTTTTCCTTTTACTTCTCCCTCAGGAATATCTGTGATTCTTATGTTTGGACATTTTACATAATCCCATATTTCTTGGAGACATTCTTCATTTCTCTTGGTTATTTTTTCTTTATTTTTGACTCACTGGGTTCATTTGAAAGACTTGTGTTCAAGCTCTGAAATTCTTCTTCTGCTTGGTCTAGTCTGTTGTTAAAACTGTTCCATTGTGTTATAAAATATCCTAAATGACTTTTTCATTTCCAAAAGTTTTGTTATATATTTTTAAAAATATCTATCCAGTGAATTTTTCATTCGTGTCTTGAATTATTTTTTGGTTACTTTGTGTTGGTTTTCAACTTTCATATTGATCCCCTTGAGCTTACATGTGATCCACATTTTGAATTCCACACCTGACATGTAAAAATTTCCTTTTGATTGGAGTCTATTGGTGGAGAGCTGATGTGATCCCTTAGAGGTGTCAAGACAGCCTACCTTTTTCTATTACTAGAGTTCTGATGCTGATTCCTTCTCATCTGGAGCCTCTTCCATCAGCTCAAAACAAATGGTTTTCCAGTTTACTTCTCCTCTGCCAGGAACTCTGCTGCTCAGAATAGAGAGGGATGAGCACATTGCTTCTTGGCTCATGCAGTTAGGTACCCACTATGGTCTTGCTGTCAGTTTGGGTTGGTTGCATCTCAGACCTCCTGAGAGGGCGTTCAGGTGCCAGCAGTGGTAGACTAGTTTAGGTAATCCTCACTTCCCAGGCTTCTGATTGGCATAATTGAGTTCTCTGAGGACCAGACTGAGACTGAGGACAAAAATGTCCTCAAGCCTCCCTGGATTCTGTTGTGGGCTGTGATGGTGAGGTGTGGGGTGATCTCCTACTGTGGAAGAATGATTTTAGCCATTCTAGTAGGTAAAATGGGATATCATTATGTGTGGTGTTATCTCATTATTGTTTTATATTGCAATTTCTTAATAGCATATAATGCTGAGTATTTTTTCATACATGTATTTGCCATCTTTATATAAATATTTTAGTGAGGTGTCTATAAAGATAATTTGCCCATATTTTAATCAGGTTGTTTGCTTTCTTATTGTTGAGTTTTAAGAGTTCTTTGTGTTATTTGAATAGTATTCCTTTATCAGATGTGTTTTTGGCAAATATCTTCTTCTGCTCTATGGTCATCTTTGCATTTTCTTGACAGTGCCTTGCACAGAGCACTTTTTAATTTTAATGAAGTTCTACTTATCAATTATCCCTTTCATGGATGATGCCTATGGTGTTGCATCTAAAACATCATGGCCAAAAACCACAGTAATAAAGATTTTCCTCTATGTTATCTTCCAGGAGTTTTATACTTTCTGAATTTATATTTTTGTCTATGATTAATTTTGTTAATATTAATGAGGAGTATAAGGTCTATGCCTTTACATACATATTTTTCTTTTATTGCATGTGGTTGTCCAGTTGTTCCAGCACCATTTGTTAAAAGATTCTTTTTTCTCCATTGTATTTTCTTTGCTCCTTTGTCAGAGATCAGTTGACTATATTTTTGCGAGTTGCTTCTTACTTATTAAATTGGTTTCTGTCTATTTTTATGTAACTTTGACAATATCTAAAAAATATAGTCCTTATATTGAAGGTGAAAAGTAATTTTTCTTTAGTAATTGGTGTGACAGTTAATAAATAGAAAACCCTGGTGTTCACTGTAGCTAAATGTAATGCACATATATTTTCTAAAATTTTTACTTCAGCATATCTGGATACCCTCGCGGAATAAGAATAGTTAAGAATGGTTAAGAATGTACAGCAGTATCAAAATTCTCACTTCCCAAGGGTAAAAAAAGTGAACCAATCAGTTTATTTTCCACTTTTTAAAAAATTAATATAATGGCATCATTGTCAATAATAGTCAAGCTACTATGTCACCATAGTATTAAAGAAGAAAACCACTTGCACCCCTTACTCAGATTCTTATACCTGCCTTATCACTATGCTATTTTAATCACTTATAAGCACGTATTAGCATTATTAAGAGAAATACAGTAAAATCAAACATTCACAATATGTCAAACATTTTGCAAAGAAAGTGAGAAGCAAGATGCTCATTTACTTCTTTAGAAATGCTAATTAATCATGAACGGAGCTACAGAAGGAGTTATCTAAGAGCAAGCCTACTCACAGCAACAGCTTTGTGGGTTAGGAAAATGGCATTGTTCCAAAAATTTTTTATATGAGCATTAAAAGAAACACAGAAAACTTCAATCTTAATTGGAAATATCAAAAAGAAACTTTGGGACCCAGAGGAAGGGAACAAGAGACTGGAAATGATAAAAAAGAAGCACAGACACTTCGAAAATAAATTCCCTTAGGTAAAAGGTTGAAATTACAGTGTTGCTTCATAGAGAAATCTCAATGGATAGTTTTTAATTTACATCTGAAAATGATATTTTCTGATCACAGATGTTTAAAAATTTTAACAATAACTTTAAAGTTCAAAATCATGGCAATAAAAGCAAAAAGGCAGTGGATGGTGAGCATATATTGAGTTGTTATGATTCACTTTAAGATTTACAAGATAAAATCTGGCAAAAAAACTTGATTTTTTTGCTTGAAAGAATTAAATGACTAAACTAAATTGTTGAAGAATAAAAGTATGCATATGTGTTATTTAGGAGTAAATCCTTGAATTTGAAACTATTTAGACCTCTATGTCTATTTAATTATTTATTCATTTATTTTTATTTTTTGTATTTAGGAGATACTCAACTTTTAAGCAACAACAACTGTATAGTGCGAATTGTGATGAAACTGCTGTTATGCAAGAAAAAAAAATGCTGTCATTGCATTGCCGTAAAGGTAAACAAGCTACTATTGTTTAATAAAAAGTCAAAAATTATTAATGGATTTGAAAATTATGGACATGGTTCATTTCAAATGTCTCAATTTTGTGCTGCTATAAAAGAATTACTGAGCCTGGGTAACATAAAACTGAAATGTATTTTCTCACAGTTCTGGAGGCTGGAAAGTTCACAATCAAGGCACCAGCATCTATTGAGAGGCTTCTGCCTGCTTCATCAAATGGTGCAAGGTAAGAGGGCCAAGAGAGGAACTTTGTGTCCTCACATGGCGAAAGAGCTGACGGGCAGGGACCTACTCCCATAAGCCCTTTGTATGGTGGCATTAATCCATTTATGAGGGCGAAGGCCTCGTGACCTAAACCCCTCCCATCAGTTTCCGCATCCCAACACTGTTTGCATTGGGTATTAAATTGTCAACATGTGAGTTTTAGAGTGGACAAAAATATTCAAACCATAGCATCAAAGTACTCTGGAATTCATCTTGTTCAGCTGTCTCAATTTATCTGGAAATGAGAAAGATGAATTGACTTGCCTATGTTTGTATTAGAAAGTTACTGAAGAATTCACAACTTTGCCTCAAATATATTATAGTTAGTCCCATTTTATCATCTAATTTTGTTTCAAATATTACTTTGTGAGATACTTGATGAAACACTAATACATACCTTCTTTTCTCTTCTGGAAACAATGTTGTATGTGACCATCTGCTATAGGATCAGCATACCCAAAGCCTATTGGAACTATAATAGGCTTGTGCAAGGGTAGCTTCTTGGTTCCTGCAGAAGCCTATGCTATAAAGAAAGGAAAAGAAAAATATTGCCCTTTTTTGTTTTCTTAGGTTTATATTATATATTTTCAATAGCACAACTCCTTTATTTATCATATATCCCCTTAAACACAATTTTAACAGCTGTATGCCTTCCTTTCTCACCTTTCTGCCATACCTCTTCTCATGTTTTTATTTCCCTCTCTCCAGCAACCAGGGATTTCATGCCCTTTAAGCCCTTGCTCATAATTATTTTTTTCTCTCAATTTTATTGATAATGACATTTTAAAGAACGTCAACAAAGAAATAAACTTAATTCTCTGTCCACACATTATCCCTATATACTGTTGTTACAGGATAGATATTGAATTAAAAGATGACTATGATTCCAAAGGAGCTCCTTCCAAATACTACAATAACAATGTGTTACAAACAGAAAGATTCTGGCTTTTTAAAACATGGAATTATTTTCAAAGGTCAGGTTTATCATAAATCACCAGTTATAAAATACTGACCATTTCTTTTATTCCATATTGCTTGGCCCTTAGCCATCCTAACCTCAGGTCCTGGTTAAGTTAAACATTATTCCAATTGGAATTAAAGACTCTTTTATTGTGCTGTGGTAGTCGTTTTTTCACAGTGGAGCTGGACTGCCCCAGTAAGACTCTTTAAATGTAATAAATGAACTGGTCTATTGGCTCGAAGCCAAAGACTGTTTTCAGCTGATAAGTTTGATTGGTCTCTTTTAGTCAATGCAAAAGCCCTAAAGGGGAACTGCTGTAGTCTCCTTCTTAGCCCCTAAGACTGTTCTGAAAAGCTCTGAGAAGACTAAACAAATTAAAAGACTTGTGGAATAATTTTAAAGTGAAAAGAAAATGATTTGAGGTAACATAAATAATACATTATATAACCAGAAAAAAATGATGGACTCAATCAAGCACTATGAAAGAAAAAAGTCATCTCTCAAAAGCAATCAACATATATTAATTAAATATGTTAAAAATATATGACAATTATAATAACACGTTTAATTTTTTTATTACTGTTACTCTAAAATTTTGTAATGACATCTTTATTTTACATAAATAAAATTGAAAAGATTATACCTATTTTTTTAATTGAAGTGAACAGTCTTTTTAAATTCATAATGCAGAATTTGATCATTTTTACTAGAAATGATGTTACTGCAAAATGGCATTCCAAACCATCTGCAATTATGTGAATTATCCCAGTGGAATTTAATATAGAAACCACTAATTATAAGACTTATGAATAATAAGTAAATAGTTTTTTCCTCATTATTATATAAGAGTTTTCAAATATTCGGAGCTGTGTTTATCAAAGAACAAAGGAGAGAAATCAAGCCTATACCAACATTTAAAATTCACCTAAACAGACTATAAAATTTTATGTGTATAAATATTACAAAATTTTAGATATCTCTATGAATAGTTCCAAATACTTACCACAAAATACAACTTTTCAAACACAGTATTTTAGTGTGCTGTTAATTTTTAGAAATATGAGGCAAGGGTGGCAGTGATATTAGTCTATTTCTTCCATATTATATATAACATTTTCAATTCAGTGATTCCCTTTCTTCTCCAGGACATTAAAGCACATAAAAAGAAACAGGTATGTCTCCACAAAGTAACTAAGTGGTACATGGATACACTCTAGAAAAAGTTGGACTTTGCAGGACTAGAAAGATGTCTCCTGAGGTTTTATTGGGAACAAATAAAGGAGATGGTGAGAGGAGCTAGTTTTGACTTTCTCGAATAATTGATGGGAGAGGGAAATTAATACATTCAGTGAAAGAAAAAAGCCAAGTTGTTCTTTATCTCTGAATGGAGAGGGTTATGAACGAGAGAAGAGAAGACAAACAAAAACTGAAGACAGCCAGTGAAGCTGACCAAGGCTAAAGCATTTTGGCACATGAGTATCAAAAAGACTGTAGTGAAAAAAAATAGATTTTATTTGAGTAATTGCTTCCAAGGGAAGCAACTACTTTCACAAGAATGTTGCAGCTTGTGGAAAGAGCTAGAGTAATTCTCAAGTTTCATGTATAATTTTCATTGTTATATCTTTGTCAAATAAATTTATTGATATAAATGTTTTTGTTGGGAACAACATATTGAATACTACTAGTATGTTTTTAATCTTTCGCATTTATAAGCATAAAATGTACATTGTAGTTTGTTAAAGATATTTATATGACTGTAGGAACAATAGTATTGTTTACACTAGGAACATAAGGTAAGTCTAAGATAATAACAACTTTCTGGCATATAAAATAGATTATAGAGCTAGACAGTAGCATTTATATTCAAGTATTTAGTAGAAAGATCATTTTTCCAGATTATTATTTCCTTCATTTAAGCAAATCAAGATTCAAAACAGGAAGGAAGCTCATAATGTTCTCTTGCAGTGTAGAAAATAAAACTTTTTACATCTGTTACAGTTCTGCACAGGCTATAGCAAAGATGTACACAAAATAAGTGATACTAAAAAAAAAAACCACTTATTTTCAGACATAGAGGATTATGGGAAGAAGGGCAAAGAAATCAGTTCTGGATTTTTCTCCCTTTGGACTTTAACTCATCATTGATGAGAAAGTGTTCTAGTAAGTGAGGTTACCTTTGAGGGCAGACTGGGGCTCTGACACTTACATTAGAGACTCTAGGAAGAGGCTGCTTTGCAGGTTATTCTATATTAGATTGAGGTTAGATCATATCAAAATACATCTGGCAGGGCTTCATGCTTAGACAGAGGGAAATCCCTGAGGTTTTATTTTTGCCTCTGCTTCTCATGTACTGATGACATAATACAGACATTGCCAACATTCTTCCTAAGAAGTTTGCCTTAGAAAAGCTAGTTCTGTAATGTGTCTGCAGAGCAGCCTTCCAGAGCTGTGTCAAAATGGTACCCAGACCCCACAGAGGCACATAGCACTGGCAGGAACAAGAGATGGCCACTCAGCCAGGGAGCAAAGAGCACCATATGCTCATGTTCTAGAAAAGAGGGATCAGGAGGACAAATAGCTCTTTGGAGGGCAAAACACAGCATTTCAGAGGATGGAAGTCATTTTGTCCAAAAACCTTCCACATCCAAACATTCAGCCACCTTCTTGAATGAAGAAGCAGGGATCCTGAAAGACAGAGATTGATAAATTTTTTCCAAGACAAACAAATTAATGTTTAAATTATTGCATTAGACTAAATTTTAAACTGGATCATGTGTGCATGTTAGAATGTATGTTTCCCTTGAAAAAGGTCAAGGTAACTCAACAGCAATTACATTTTTCTATATATACAAGTTGCAGTGTGAGTTAAAATTTTTGGCTGTGCTATGTGCCCATATGGTTTTCAAGGTAAGTGTGAAAAGAGCATTAATTGGCTGAGTATCATATCCCCAGACCTAACTCATAGGAGAGAACTAAGTTCTAGATCTTTAGGTCAGCAGTGGAAAGACAGAGTTTACAGTCTGGACGAACTATTATACAAATGCTAAGTGATATACATCATTTTAATACCATAAATTCCTTAGTTCTGCATAACACAGTGTATATAACTTTGGGTTTTTTTTCCAAATTTTACTTTACATAATTTTCAAATACATTTTTTCTTCTCTTATATTTGCTTTACACTTTTATCCTCACGATCTGATATTCTATTTTCTACTACTAAACTATATTTAATATCTGTTTTTCAATATATGCTATAAATTGAGGTGTTTTGCATGACTTTTCAGCTCTTAGTTGTGTTTCCAAAAAATCTTACTAAAAATGACTTGATAAAAAGACAGATTCCTTGGTGAACCCCAGATGTAATGAATTAGACTCAAGGGGAAGTGACTAGATATCTGTTTTATTATTTTCATTATTATTTTAAATAAGCACCCTTTGTGATTCTTATTAATACATCAATTTAGGAAATTCTATACTAAAAAAAAAATCCGAGAGAAATACATAAGTTAATTTCTTCCTAAACATACCTCATACGCTGATCAATGTAAGCACTTTTATCATGAAAGTTTTTAAAACAATTGTTAAGGTTTCTGGATAAAGAGAGCTCATATTCCTTAAGCTCCTTGCATGCAGTACAGTGATTGCCTTGGTAGTTAACGGGTTTTGGACTAATCCCGTTGGCTTGGGAGCCTAACTCTGTTGTCTGTTTATAGGTGAAAAAGTGTTAGGCCTCAAGTGGTTGAGAAAAATTCCAAAGTGACTTAGAAAGAATCAGGATGCCCTGTTGGCAGAGCCAGTCCACGTCAATCTTCCCGCACCTTATCGTTTCATAAGAAATGAGTGGATGAGTCTGTAAGCACTGATCCAACCTCCTTCATTTGGGCTCATGAATTAATCTTATAAATGCCATAAATAAGCACAGGGAGCTGGAGGTTTATTTCAGAGAATTACTATATAATACATAAATCTACCCTGGACTTGGTTATGAAATGTCTTTTAGAATACAGGCATTGAGTCTTGGAGGTGAGGTCATTTTACAAAAGGACCTCATTGCACTGTAATAAACTACTTTAGATGAGATCCAACAATTTATATCTTATTCTGAAACTCACTTTAAGGAAAATTATTTGTTACCAGGCTTCCAGTAAATCTCTCAACACTTTTTAAATTTACTAAATAATTCTTTTTATTTTAAGTCAGTGTTCTAAGCATCCACTATGCCCTTTATGTTAATAATGGCTGAATAAAATAATTAACATTTTGACCCTGGTTAATGCAGACTAAATCTTTTCTCTGATTATGCTCTCTCCTGAAAGGATGGAGAAGCAGCAGCAATAGAACAGGGGTTAAGTGTGAAGCTTCATGATGTTTATATAGACTGGTACTCTATCTATGGGAGACTATAAATTTCTTTCTTATATACAAGCCTTTATAAAGTAGTAAAAATATGTTTCTGCTACTTAAGAAATTTCAACTTGTAGAAAAAGCTTAGAAGCTAGGATATCTTGTTATGAAGCATCTGCTAAAATTAGGGCCAGGCCAAGTAGCTCACACCTGTAATCCTAGCACTTTGGGAGGCTGAGGGAGAAGTATTGCTTGAGGCCAAGAGTTCGAGATCATCCTGGGCAATATATCGAGATCCGGTCACTACCGGAAAAAAAAAAAAAAAAAAAAAAGTAGCCGGGCGTGGTGGCGTGCGCCTGTAGTCCCAGCTACTTGGAAGGCTGAGGCAGGAGGATCACTTGAGCCCAGGAGTTTGAGGTTGCAGTGAGCTGTGAGGACGCCACTGCACTCTAACCCAGGCAACAGAGTGAGACCTTGTCTCAAAAAAACAAAACAAAACAAAAAAACCATAAGGAGTTTAGAGAGAACTGTTCATCTAAATCATATTATAGAATTGTTTTGTATGTTTTGTGATTATGTTGTTGACTATTTAGGTTATATAAGAATATAAACAAAATATTACTGAGTCATTCATAAGATAATATACCATTTGATGTAGTAGTTACTACATCCGGAAAGCATTTTATCTTTATTTCTTAACATTACGGTCTCACAGAAAGTTAAATGTTGTTATCAATGTCTCAGATCCTCTCTTGTGTCTATGCCAGCACCAAAAACATTCAAACTGTAAACTGTGGCATTTATCTGATTGCCCTTGCCATTCTCACTCTACCATCTATAGATGCTTTGAGCCCAAGATCTAAAAAACAATCTTGACTGACTATCCTCTGAACTCAGAAACTGGGCTTATAGTCTGCTACAATCATTAATTTTTTAAAGTTTTTTTTAATAGAAATACTCCTTAATAAATCCTTAATGCTTGCACCATCTGGCAGATTCCTCTGCTACCATGTTTCATCAGATGGTTCAATTAGTCCTTTCACAACAGAAATCTGCTGAAAAAAAACAACATAGATAAGCTTTCCTAAGTCATTGCATGGTAAACCTGATTTCCCTTGAACAAAATGTTAGTATCTGATCAAGATGGCAATTTGTCCTTAACAGGTCTAAATTTTTTTTTAAAGCCCTTCATTTAAGACTGAGTAATCCCATTGGTCTGTTCATGGATCACACAATGATCTTAATGCTAGTAATGCTTTCAGAACAAGGTACATTTATTTATTTTTGATACATTTTTTTTGTATATAATATGTATTCTCCAGTTTTAAAAGAGTATGTAAAATTAAATTACAGTTAAATGTAATTAACTTATTTTAAATGGCTTGTAAAAATAGAAATATCTTTCCAATATTCATGGTAACATGCTTCATTGTTTTAATTTTTTTAAAAAAATCACATTTTCATTATCCATTCATCCATGGATGGACATTTACTTTGTTTCCACATCTTTACTGCTATAAATAATGCTGCAATGTATGTAGGATTGTAAATATCTTTTTGAGATCCTAATTTGAATTATTTTGGATAAATACCCAGAAATGAGATTGCTGGATCATATGGTAGTATTATTTTAAATTTCTTGAGGAAACTCCATACTGTTTTTCCTAGCGACTACAACATTGGCATTTTCACAAACAGTAAACAAAGAGTAACTTTTTTTTCACATTCTCACCAACACTTATCTTTTATTTTGGATAATATTCATACTAACAGGTGTGGCACAATATCTCATTGTGGGCTATTATTCAGCCTTAAAAAGGAAAGAAATCCTGCCATGTGATACAACAATGAACCTTGAAGACGTTATGTTATATGACATAAGCAAGTCACAGAACAAATATTGCATGATTCCACTTATATGAGGTATCTAAAATAGTCAAAGAGTATATAGCAGAGAGTAAAATAGTGATTTCCAGGGTCTGAGGGTAGGGGAACATGGGGAGTAGCCATTTAACAAGTATAAAATTTCACATATTCAAGATGAAAAATTCTAGAGGTCTCTTGTACAACATTGTGCTTATAGTTAGCAACACTGTATTATACACTTAAAACATTTGTTAAGAGGGTAGATTTCATATTAAGTGTTCTTACCACAATTCAAAAGAATCAAAGCGCATCTAGCACTGTTTCTGGTAATCTTTCTTGAGTAAAGAAAATATTTAACCTTATTGCATGATAATTGTACAATAATTATAGAATAAATAATCTGAACTCAGGGTATGTATATACACACACACATACATATATGCCAATTTGGTGTGTGTATGTACACACATACACACACAAGTTCAGATTATTGTACAATTATTAAGTCATATTTTAAACGGAAAGAAAAACTATTAACTTTTATTTTGATGTAAAATATCTCAGAAATTGATTCATTACACAAAATAATTATTGCACAAGCATATTTGGGGAGAGTGGGACTGTTGTATATCCTCATATTGTTTAATCAGATGTGAAAAATTAACTCTGTAACTAATGATGTACAATACCTGGGGCGCCCCCTGGTGTTCCCTGGGCTAACACACTCACTCCACTCCGCTGTTACTCTTTTCCCTACATTTTCTACATATGATTATCTTAATCCTCTCTCCTGGTCTTTCTGGCAATTAAATCTAATCTTTCTTTTTTCTCCTTAAACTGTGTTTCATTCTTTGCATGGCCTTAAAAATTATATACCTGGACAATCCTGTGAACCTATTATAATTAGAATTTTTTGGTCTGGAGGAACATTTTTATTCATCTCAGAAGAGTTTTGAGTTGATGCAGAAAACATCTATGTTCTATAAATGTGATGAAATGATATAACAGGAGTGATTGTCAGAACATCTGAGTCATATTTCAAACTTTTTCCTCATCAAATCATACAGCCTCTTTCTACCTCCAATACTCTAGCCACACGAGCAACCCTATATAGAACTATTTTCCAATTATGAGAAATAATGTTAAGTAATTTCAATCCTCTAACTTCTGGATATATGTGTTGATGTTTAGCAATCAGTTCTATACTGATACTTTATAATTGTTTAGATTCTGTGATAGTAAATTCTTCCATAAGAGAGTGACAAAGGATGAAGGTAGCAGGTGTGAGCCTCTTTCAATTAGGATTTGATTGCTATTGAAGCTATTTTAGAATCAAGAAACTGAATTTTATATCTGTGTACCTTCTGTATGTAATGAAGCTAATTATTCTAAAAATAATTGAGCTGACATTTCTGTGGTAATACCATCAAACCTGAGTGTCATAATCTTTGAAAAGAGAAGGTTGAAGTTGAAATGATTATTTCTTATTTATAGTACAATAATTTAGCAGATCCTGAAAATTACTTTGTAGGATTAGAATAGATGTTAATCAAATCCAAACAAGATGTGAGAAGAAATGATTGGAGTTTAGGGTGTGGGTTTAATTAAGGGGTACTTAAGAACCTGCATAACCCATTTATTTGTGTAGAAAATACACATAATAACCTTTAAGGAAATTTTGATAGCGAATGTATGACATTCAGCAAGGCTTGTGGGTATTACAGATACACTCAACAGTCATATAACAAAAACAAATGTATTGTATTTATTTATTTCCAAAGGTGGAACTTAAGAGGAGATTATGTATGCCTAGTGCTAATCATGAAGGTTAAACATGTACAGAAACATAGGTTGGAAAGCAGTTTTTCCCAAAGTATGGTCAACAGACCACCTGATTATGAATAATATTGGTACTTATTTAAAAGACAGATTTATAAGCCTCATCAGAATATTTATTAGTGGAACCTGGATCTGAATTTTACTTTTCAAGGACTCCAGAAATTCTTATGAACACTAAGATTTGAGAATCACAGATTAAAGAGGTAGCAAAATTTTAAGTTATTTCACTATGTGGCTGAGTAATGCCTGTTACATACTAGTTACACAAACTTTGGTCAATTTTTTATTCATAAATATAATGACATAAAATATCAATACAATGACACTACTAATTTAACTGTTATTTTAACCCACATAACACACACACACATATATAAACACACATTCATTTATATCTTCAAACAAACCAATCAACTGTGTATTTTTTATATTATAGATAAATGAAAGCTTAGAGATGTTAACTAAAGTGACAAAACTGAACTTCTAGGTCAAGAAGTTCAATATATTGAAATAAGACTGAGAATTTTAACTTAATGAGTAATATATAAATAAGCAGAAAAAATAACTGACCCCAAATAATCGGAAATTAAGAAATATACCTTTAAATAACGCATGCATTAAAGAATAAAACTCAAAGGGACTTAAAATAATTCAAAATGAATGCTAACAAAAATATAAATATTAGGGAACTATAACTAAAAACACAATTTCCTCCCAACCTAGTAAAACATTCCAAAAAGGTAGCCAAAAAATAAATAAATTTACTATTGAATAAGTATTAATACAGAATGTGATATGCATCACAGGCAATCAACAAAGAGTCTGCAAAGACATAAAACAAATTTACCCTTTTATATAGCCAAACAGATAAAACCCACTATATATATATTCTCAAAATAAACAATAATCGGTCCTCAAGTAAGCGAGCTTGACAACGTGATTTGTCATACATATACATCTTAAAATTCACCCAGTAATTAAGGTGATCATCTGTTAATTGGTTTTATCCAAAGAAAAAGTAAACTCAGATCTTTATGACAGAAACTGTTTTTTGTGCCCACTACAGTCAGGTATTTGAGAAAGACATTCAAGGGTCATAAAGCTGGCGAGCGACAATTTAGCTTTCGGAAAGTTTTACATACATTTCAAAGAGACAGGGGGAGAACTTACTGAAGGAGAAGTATCTTTCCTTATTTTCACATTAATAAATTATTTCTTTTCTGATTTGATTTTTCTTTACTCTTATACAACAAGTTAACTATATGGAAAGCAGCTAAAACAGGGTTTAGAGGAAAGTTTACAGCTTTTGTTTCTTATATTAGAAAAGAAACAAAACGTATGAAATAAATTATCTGAAATCTGCTCTGATAGCTAGGGGAAAAACAAACAAATTTAACCAAATGTAAGATACATAAAAAGGATAGATAAGAGGATAAATCAATAACATAAAAAAGAGGCAAACCATTTAAAAAACTAACAAAGCTAAAAGTTGGTTCTTTGTACTCATCAACAAAATTGAAGTCCCTAACTGGGCAGATTAAACAAAAGGAAAGGAAAGAAAAGAAGACAGACTACAATCACAGATCCTATATACATTAACATAATTATATACATTAATAATATATATGTGTATATATACATATATAAAACATGGAAATAAACTCAAAAACTTATATTAAATGAACAAATCTCATGAGAAACACAACTTATCAGAACTAACCCAAGATTCAACATAAAAATTATCTAGTCCTCTATCTATTAAAAGACTGCATTCATTTTCAAAAGCTTTGCCTTAAACAAAACTCCACAACACTAATACTACAACATTTCAAAAGTAAAGGAAGAAGAAACTCTTTCCAACTAATTTTATAAAAATGAAAAATATATGGTCATTTTAATAGCTGCTGGAAAAGCATTGGAAAAATGTCAACCACCAAAACTCTCAGCAAATTAGGAAGAGAGGGGAGCTTCCTCAGTAAAGGACCCTTACAAAAACCTGTGGCTAAACTCTGTCCCAGCAACTCTTCACCCTAGAGGCATGAGATTTAGTCTTATTAAATCCTTTCACAAAACTCCTTCCTTGACTATTCTCTGTGCCTTCTGGATCCACTACCCTCTGGGGGGAATTTGTCTATTATGCTGTGACCACTTGGAGCTGCACAGCTAGCACAGTCCACTTCCCAGATTTGTTTTAAGGCCAAACAGTCCTCTGTGTTTTCTCAGTGATTGTGCTGAAGGATCTTTAAATTTGGAAAATGCCACCAAAATTACCACTGGGCAGGGAGGGAACCGAAGTTGATTCCTGAAGGCTTATTTACAACACATAGTATAAGCAATGAGAGAACGCTGCTCTCTTGCAGGTATTTATTTCTCCGGACATCATGTTTCTACGTAAAGATCTGCCAAGACTTTTTTTCTACCCACTGTGAAAAACCATTTCATTCTGCTGTTTGTAACAAAGGATGTATGTTGCTCCTCATGTTCACTTGAAAATGCATAAAATTTTCTATGACATTTTCAACTATATTTGGAAACTCAACATTTCTCTCTATATAAATAAATTTTATCCATGTAAGGTGAGTTAAACACTTTGAAAAAATGATACATATATTTGAAGTATTAAACTACCTAGTAGTCAGTAGCACAATAAGAGCAACTATAGTTAAGAATAATTTATTGCATATTTTAAAATAACTAAGAGAGTGGAATTGGAATGTTACTGTTATAGGGTTAAAAATTAAACCAGAGGGCTGTTGTAATCTCACAATAACAATGCCAGGAAACTTAACTTGCAGATCTGTTTGTGCTGGTTTAGTTGTTCCCTTCTTATTTCCCCAGGTGATAGTTCAATGGTCACAAGACGAATGACAGAGGAACCACAGGATTAAATCAAATGAAGAACAATTGAGCCACCAGGGGCCCATGGGAACAGCATGTGACATAGGTCATGAAGACCCTGAGTCAACTAAAGGACTGTGTACCTATAAAAGAGCCTAACCTCCTCACAACAAGAGGATGATGGTTCTTTAAGACAAGAGTCTGCCATCCTCCTCATTTGCTGGCAAATTAATAAACCTTCCTTTCCTTTCTCCTCAACCCACTTGTTCTGGTTCTTAGGCTTCAGGAACAGGTACTGAGCTTTCAGTAACATTACTAACACAAAGGATAGATAAATGCTTGAGGTGATGGATATCCAAATTACCTTTATTCACATTATTTCATTATTGCACATTATATGCCTGTATCAAAACATCACATGTGCCCCATAAATATGTACAACTATTATGCATCCATAATAATTGAAAAGAAAAACATTGAAAAAGAAAAAATATATCTAATAGAAGAAAACTTGCAATTCATTATATTAGCATGTGTCTCTTGGAGACCAAATATACAAATGGGCAATGATAACAGCCAGACCCTATATAAAAATGCAGCTCTGATCCGCAAAATTCTGTCATACAATCTGCACCATAGTAAGCCAAATCTTAACTTCTGTAGGATTGTAGCAATTGGCCTGAAAAATCAGGACATAATCAATAACTTCCAGCTTTCCTAATTTTTGTCCCCCTTCTCACTCCTACTTCCAATTTAGAACCAACCAGAGAAAGCCAAATATTATATGTGCAGCCCACCTATCACACAGGACGCCATGCTTCTACTTAGCCTTTCTACAGCTTCCCCTTGCCAACAACCTCCTATCAGGGCATAGCTAAAGCTGTTCCTTTTTTTTTCTGCAAAGCTTTTACACTTCCCTGCCAGCCTTTTAGTTTCTGCCAAATGTGACTAAGGGTGGATGGCTCTGTCCCCCATGGCAAGATCTGCATAAATAGTTTTTTTCTTGTTCTCATTTAAGTGGTCTTCATTTATTCCTACATTTCTTAACTGAAGGAAAATATCCAATCCCATTCTAACCTGGTAAATATATATTTCAATTTATTTTTCATTAAATTCAAACATATTAGAAAAGATGGGAGCAAAAATTATACAATCAAGTCAATCAATTGGACATGTTTATGAAATTAGTGCAGGATGACTGGGATTATTTATAATAACTTGTGGATTTACTTAAATTGGCAGAAAATTCATTTCAATATTAATTATTTATTCAATTACCTAAGCATTAATTTTCTCAGATGGGCAGAAATTTAATTTCAACATTTATTTCATTCATATTGATTAAAATGTATGAAAATTCTAAAATTGGTTTTCCAGAAATAAGTCTTCAATAGTATAATGAGATTTTAAATTTCAATTTTATTAGAAGTGAGGAAACATTTCTCTTCTTTATATGTGCAAAGCCACCCTCTACTGGATTCCCAAGTATTTTTAATTTAGATACTTATCTTGGTCTCTTTTCTACCTTACTTAATATTCACATCAGGCTTGTTGCCTTTGGAGGAAGTCCTGAGAGTAGGAACTGGCTAGAAACATCCCTTGATGGACCACAAATCAGAAATCCCATGATGGAGAAATTGCCATTTGCTTAAGGAGACTAAGGGATAGTAGATTAAGTCCAATAGCTGTGGAGAAGAAACTCAGATTCATGGTGAAAGTGCTATTCCATTGGGAAGATGGTATGAGTTACGGAGAAAACATGAGCTGAGATATTTTTCTGGTCATTTTAGACTCATGAGAAAAGATAAAGTTGAAGCCAGAAAATATCCCCAAGGCAAGCCCTTACAGACTCAGGACTTTTGGGCCTCTAATTCTAGGTCCCACCTTCACTTTCATAAATGATTATGTTAAATTTCTGCAAGTTCATGATTTTTTTTAGTTTGAATGTTATTTATGACCCCCTTCCAATTGTACACGTTTATTTGAGATGTCTGATTTTAGAATTATACCATATCCCAGTGTGCCAAGCCACCTTTTTAAACTCTTGAACCATTCTTGTTTTTTGTGTTTTTAAAATATTCCTACTCATTAATTCTTACACTTGAAATGGTATCTTTTATGTTCAGTGCAGACTAAGGTAGCATCTTTAAATTGACATGAAATGGCACACTCCTGGAAAATAATTCTTGCTTCACTTATAGGAAAGCAAAGAAAAAAAATCTTTTCCTAAAGCCTTTAGAATGTTAATTTATTTTTGATTTTAAATAAACAGCTGCCTTTCCAAAATTAACTAGTTTTTCTGAAGGATAGTCAAAATAAGGTGATTAAGAAACTTTGGGGGATTCAGTCTTCCTGATTTGGTTCATTAAACAGCCAAAGGCCTTTGCATAACACAATCATAGTAAGCAAAAAATTATGTCTTGTAAAGTGAGTCTGGTTTATCCTAAGGAGTGCAGATTTTCACTAGTGCTCATTTTAAATTAGAATCAGCTGGCTAAATGAAAACAAAGCTTAGGAGCAAAGAAATAGTGAGAGTTTTTATAATGAATTATAGCTCATTAATTTTCTCTGAATTATAGTCAATATGACTTGATTGACATCTATTTACCTGTGAAAATATTCTGTTACCATCCCAACGTGATCATAAAAGAGAGTCATCACATCAATCGTATAGCTACCTCTTCCTGTTCTTTGGAAAATTGTGTTTCAATAAAATTCCTGCCTTGTTCCACGTGGAGCATTCTGGACCTTTTCTGGATTTTTCCCAAGAGTTCTATAATTCTCATTGTACTCCACAACAGTTTTTTTTTAATTACTCAGGCTTACTTGGGTAAATTATGTTATTGTCAATGGAAACCTTAGGTCTGTAGTAGAAAAATTCCATCGCAGGAACATGTGCTTCTGCTAATGTCTGCCCTAAGGATAACATTTCTTTGGAGCGCCAAGTCATTGGTTTACCTTGTATAGAAGTTGCACATTGCTGCCAATATTGGTGATAGGGCCTCTTTTAGTCTGCATTTCCTTGAAAAATACCCATGTTTGACATTTCTATATCCTCTTTTTTCTGAAGCACAGATTTAATTTTTAAATTGGTTGCCATTTTATTACTGATTTGTAGGAATTCATGCTATATTCTGGATATAAGCAGCCCATCAGTTATATGTGTTACAAATAGGTTCTCTTCTCTTTTCCTTGCTTTTTTTTAGCATTTTTTCTGTTTTTTAATGAAAAAAGTTGCTAATTTTAATGTAGTCCAATTATTTAGCCTTTTCTTAATGCTTACAACTTTCTAAGTCTTGTTCTAGAAATTTTTCCTACCCCAAGTTCATAAATATAATGCCTGATCTGGAAGATTTATTGGCTTAACTTTCACTTTTAGACATACAACAGTAACAATAAAAGAAATATTATCGCTTATGTGAATAGTGTGAGGTAGATATAAATTTTCATTTTTTAATATATATCTATCTAATTGGCCTGGCACCATCTAAAGTAATGACTTTTCCTCAGCACTCTGCAAAATTACCTTTGCATTGAATGGAGAGGGTCTCTTTCTGCACTTACTATCCTGATCCATGGGTCTCCTTGCCTATCCTTAGCAAATGTAACAAGTACTTTAATAGGGCCACTTTATAACAATTCATTATATCTAATAGAGTTAATATCCCTCTATTTTCATTTTTGCTGCAGTTTGAATGTTTGTTCCCCCAAAACTCATGTTGAGATTTAATCTCTAATGTGGCAGCATTGAAAGGTGGTACCTTTAAGAGGCAGTGCCCTCATGAATGGATTAATCCAATTAATAGATTAAAGGGCTAATAGATTAATGGGATACTCTCGGAGTAGCACTGGTGGCTTTACAAGAAGATGAAGAGAGATCTGAGCTATCATGCTCAGCCCCCTCACCATGTGATGTTCTGCCCCTGTCTGGGGTCTCTGTGGAGAGTACCCAACAGAAAGAAGGCCCTCACTAGCTTTACCCCCTCAAATTTGGACTTCTCAGCCTTCATAACTGTAAGAAATAAATTTGTTTTCTTTATAACTTATCCAGTTTCAGGTATTCTTCTGTAAGCAACAGAGAATGGACTAAGACAATCTTTAAATCTTTTTGTTATTGGTCATTTTCATACACATTTTAGAATCAATTTATCAATTTATTCAAAAAAATCTATAATTTTGATTATTTTTCATTTAATTTATAGATTGATTTTTAAAAAGTGTATCTTAACATTTGCAGTCTTCCAATTCAAGAATATGTTTATATATGTTTATATCCCTCCATTTGTTAAGATTATCTTCAATTTCACTCAACAATATAGATTTTTTACATATATTTTGAGATTAATTCTTAGATATTTATGTCTTTAATTTTAATCTAAATATTTTATCTCTTTTTAAAATTTTATTGCATTTTATATAAATACAATTGATTTTTCATGTTGCATATCATTTTTTGTATATCAATCTTGCATCCAAATACATTGCTAAACTTACTTATTAATTCTGATAATTTATTTGCAGCCTCTTTTGATATGGCACATACACAATTATGTCTTCTGTGAGTAAATCAAACTGTATGCCTTTATTTTCAATTCTTATGATATTTAAAATTTTTGTCTTGTTTATTGGCTAAGATCTTCAATACACTATTGAATGGAAGTAGTGAAAATTTATAATCTTTTCTAATTTCTGATCCCAGAAAACAAGTTCAATATTTTACATCAAGTATGTTTACTATAAATGTTTTTATTTGAATATAGAATTTCCACACTGAAATTTCTAAGAATTTTAATCACAAATAAATGTTGAGTACTATCAAATGCCTTATCGGTATTGCTCAAGATACTGCTGTGATTGTTTCTCCTCTCTCCTCATTTTGTTAATATAGTAAAATTACCAAGTATTTTTGGATCTTTTGTTGAAGTACACAACTTTTAGATGAACAACTCAATGAAATATTTGCACCCTTAACAATATTATGTAACCAGTATGCAGATTAAGGAGAACAACATGGAGCCCCTATAGCACCTGGTGCTTCTTGCCAATGACTAAAAAACTATGATAACTTCTAACTCAATGTATAATTCTGGTTTTTGACTTTATGTAAGTTAAATCATATAGTATGTAGCCTTTTTTGTCTGCCTTTTATTAACTTAAAATTATTTTCTGAGGTTCATCTCTATTGGCACAGGTAGTTGCAATTTGTACAATAGTACTAGTATTCTGTGTGTAAGTACACCACAATCTATTAACTTTTCTACAGTTGATAGTCCTTTGAGTAGTTTCCAATTGGGGGATGATTATTAATAGTACTATCACTAGAAATACTACTGAGTGGCATAGGTGGTTGGCTTCATTCTCCTGTGTGGAATTTTGTTAATGGTAGCATTATTGAATGGCAGTCTTGTCTTTCAGATTAATCAAAGTGGATGATGGAGTGAAGCATTCCTGGAAAAATCTTTCAAAAGACATGATGATGTAGAAATGAGGGGTATGTATTTATTGTTAGTGGGAAATTCTCCATGGTATTTCTCCATACCTTGAAATAGATTTTCAGACTATATTTTCAGAAGAAGTTTACACAGTAAATACACTTAGATTATAAAGATAGTGTCTACTACTGGGAGAAAAGAATGATCTGTTTTCTGACTAGCATAATAAAGATACTAATATCTCTCTCCAGATAAAAGATTGGGCAGGTTTACTTGTAGCTTCCTTGTAGGAATGAAGACTTTTCTAAGCTTGGGTTTCCTCAGCTGTGAAACAAATCAATTGCATGTGCAGCATCCACCTGGGCCCACATCAGCATCATCCCTGTGGAATTTGTGTGGTGTGAGGGGACACATTGGATATGAATATGACTTTCATACTGCCTGCCACGCTCTCTTATAAAGTTCTTTGTCTTCAACTCAGGAATCTTGGGTTATCTGAAAGCATCTATGAAATTCTGGCAGACTAATTTGTTAACTTGCAAACAAGGTATAATCTTAGCCCATTCATAATTTTGACATATATCTCTGTATTTCATTCTGAATATTTATTTTTCTGGCTTATCTTCTAGTTTAATAATTCTCTTTTTAGTATGATCTAATCTGATGTTAATGAACTTACTGAGTGCTTAATTTCACTTATTATAACTTTTAGTTCTACATGTTACATTTATTTCCTTATTATAAACTCTGGTTTTCTGACAATATTGCCATTTATTGTCTTTTAGCTTCTTAAACACACTAATCATTGTTTACTTTAAAGTCTGTGACTGGTAACTCTATTATGTGTATCCTCTATGGGTCAGTGCCTTTTTCCAGGTGCTTCTCTTGTTTTTCATTCACATTTTGTTACTTGCATGCCTAGTTTATTTTGATTGAGTGTTTGCCTCATTACACTACAATTTATTAAGATAATGTACTATCTGGATTATGTAACCTTCATTTAGAGAGAATTTATCTTAGCTTCTGGCATTATTATGAAATTGAGGTGAATTGTAGCTGTCTTCAGTTTTGGTGAAGTCTTCTCTCCTTCCAGTTCACTTTTATTCCTTCATTATAGCTGTTTGTGGGCCCTTTCCAAATTCTGTGGGATTTTTTCAGGTGGCCTTGAACTCCACGTTTGTCCCTCTAGTCCCAGGAGTCTGTGGAAAGCTCTGCTCAGCTTCTCAACCTCTCAGCTGTTGTTTCCAAAATCATTAAACTGTTCTACAAGAGAAAAGGTCCCAAATGTCCATTTTTGTCCATTTCACCTATTTAGTCTTCTCTCCTCTCCCAGATTCTGATTTCACAATTCCTCACTGCTTGTTCTTCTCTGATGCATTTTTACCTACTTTGACAAGTAGTTGTTCTCAGCAAAACATTATCCCAAGCCATCTAGTTAATCATTACTGGAATCAGAAATCCCTTGAGTTTTATAAATAAAATTTATTTGTCTCATTTCAATTTTCCCTAAAGATTAAAATATTTTAGTAGGCCCTCAATCTGTCAGTCACTTAAATGTATTTTGATTATATTCCATCTGTCCTAAAGTTATATCTAGTTATGTCTGAATTTTAGAATGTACAGTATTTATTTTCAAGCAGAAAACACTGCCTTATATTAATCAAGTATTATGTGTGTATATATAAAATATATAAATATTACATAGGTATGGTATATATAATATATTTGAGAAAAGACTTTAAAATAATAGCAGTTCTTGCTATCAGAATAGTCCATTAAAAGCAGTTACATATCTTTGTCTGAATCATAAGAATTTAGAGGCTTCTGATATATGAGGATGGTAACTGCTATTGCAAGCCATCTTAAATCAGTTTAATCTCAATTGAAAGCTGAGAAGTCTTGGAGAATGATGGTACATTAACCAACAACTGTAGCTTCTGTTCTAGATAAAGTATTTCCAGAGCAAATCAATTCATTTTCTGCGAGCTTACTTTGCATTGTTGTTATGATAATATTTTTGCCTTTATGCTAATAAACATAGAACATCACAATCAGTTTTCTTTAACCTAATATGTCATACCCTCTGCCAGTACCACCATGCATGCACTTAGTAAGTTATGACAAACCACTTCACTGTTTCATAGAGCATCGCTTCAGACTAAGGAATTCATCATGCAGAAAAATAAGGAAGGCAGTGGGCCAATGTTAATGGGGATCGCTAGTTTTTTCAGTCAGGCATTGGTTGTAAACAGCACCATGCATGGTACAGAATGTATTCTGCATGGGTCTGGAAGTCAGTAAGTAGAAGTAAGGAGTGGTTCCTCCCATGGTTACTCTTAACTATCTATTCAAAAAACATTTGTTTACTATTTCCATGACTGTCATCTTGTGCAATGTAGAGATTTTAGTACCTCAAAAAGACAGACTTCCATGAAGAGAACCATGATTCCATTGAACTGTCAGATGAGAGGGGAACTTGTCTTTTGTGGTTCTTGATACCATGTGAGGAAAAGTGGGAATTTTTATGTTGGTTAGGGTGATTTCCAAAGATTGGAAGCAGCGGGGAGTTCAAATGGAGCCAAAATTTTCTCTGGGCATACTTTAGTGTTCTTTTATATCTAATGCTAAATGTTAATTGAAGACTATTGCAACATTATAAAAGCAGGACCACCATGGTCACAGAGCTTTCAGAAAAAGAGGTTTACAAAAGAACACTTAGAATAGGACCAGTTGAGTTCTAAATTGAAGTGAAAGAGAACATGGCATAGTTAATGGAGGATAAAAACCATGAATTCCAACTATGATGCACTTATCAGTTGTAGAAATGAAGAATTGTATTTCCTAAAACAATTTTCCTTTTATACATACACGCACACACACATTCTTCTTTATTACATTCTTCCCCCAAACAGTGTAACTATGTAGAAAGTACATTGATTATATCTAATTTATCCTGTACATGAGATCAGATCAGAACTAGAGGAGAAATGGACAACACCCAGATATCTGAGACTTAGTGTTATATGGAATAATGTTGTAGCTTGCCTCTCTTTGGATCACATGGTCACATATGCATGAATTTTACATTGGAAAGGGGATAGTTGCTTTATGTTTGTTGGGGGTAATATTTTAGTTTCAAAGTTTATGTATGCAAAGAAATGCTTGTGTGGATTATTAAAGTCAATAGTTTTATTTTTATTACTTAGTATATGAACATACTACCTATTTTAAGATAATCTCCCATTTTGTAATTCTGAATTCTTCCACCTATACTATGGCAGAAGAAGGGGTCACATGTTTTCTCTTTTCACCTCCTTGAGAGTTGTATATGAGCATACGACCTACAATCACCCACTTAAATGCTTACGCTTACCCCTTTGAATGTTGAGGAAATAGCTTAAAAGTCAATGGCCAGCTGAGAAAATATGTCCACTAGCAGTGCTGGTGTGGAAATTAGAGTGGAATTGACATTGGGAGCCAATGAAGTGTGACTGTTGGAGCACCTGAAAGGGTCTGTTTCTATGATATAATAGTAAATATTTGTTGAATTTCATATTGCCTAGCTTTCCTTTTTCCGGATAATTTTCTAAACCTTGTTTTCTGGTCTAATTTTTCTTTGAGCATCTATATATTCTTCCGAAAAACTCCTTTTCTGTTTAAGTTAACTACAGTTAGTTTCTTGTTTCCAAACCAGAACCCAAATGATATAGAGGGAAAAGCATTTGAGTTGCTGAGATACTAAAGTAAATGTCAATACATGAAAGTCAAAAACTGATTTAATATTATATTATGCAGCATATATGAACAAAAAATAAGTTCACAAGGTTAATTGCATTATTATTAACTGCATATTATATATCAAGGAAAGAAAAATATGGAGTGCTATGGGCTGTATGTTTTTACCCCCCCCCCAAATTCATATATTGATACCCTAATACCTAATGTGATGGTATTTGGAGATGAGGGCTTTCACAGGTAATCACTTTGTGAGAGGGAAGCCCTCATGATGGGATTAGTGCCCTTATAAGAAGAGACAGGAAAGAGCTTGCTGCCCCCCTACCTCTGTAACCTATGAGGACATAGCAGGACGATGGTCATTTACAAATAAGGAAGAGGGCACTCAACAGACAATGGATCTGCTGGCCCTTTGATCTTGGACTGTGACAATTCTTGGCTAAAAATAATTTTGTGTGAATAAAAGTACTGATTATCAACAGATGTTTGAAACTCAGATAATTATTATTTAAAGGATACTTTTGCTCATAATAATAATACAATTGTGCTTTTGAAAAAGTTTCATAAAGGAGATTTGAAAAAATCACCAGGTTTTGGAATGCTGTCTGTGGCCCAACAAACTAGAGAGTTGTAAGTTAATTCATTATGTTGCTTGTAAATACTTTGTACTTAAAACTGCAGAAAGGGAGAGCTGATTGTCTGCAGCTCCCAGAAAGTCATACATTGTTTTCAAATTCCTGGCAAGGATTCAGTCAGAAACATCTGCAAGAATTTAGCACTGAGCCATGTATTTACTGATCTCTCTACCTTTTACTCTCTCTAATTACTACACTATAAAATTTTTATTTTTATTCTAGCTCCCTCTGATGCTGCTAGAAGATCATAGATCAAACCCAGCATGGAATAGAAGTCTAAAAAAAAGAAAACAAAGGGAGGAAATAAAGCAGGAAAATAGAGAAAATGAACTTGGAAGCTATGTGTCATCATGTATGGAATAACAAACAGACTCTCCACATCCTATGGTTTCTGTTTCCAAAATACCCTCAAAAATTGTGGAAATTGCAGTGAAGCTTGTTAATATATTTGGTAGGACAGTATAAGTATCAAGTAACAAATTGAGTTGGTGTATAAATATTAAAAAAGAGGGACAAAAATTTATTATAAAGATACACTACCACACATTTTCTTCACTTCCTGCTCATGTTTGTAAAGCTACATTACAAGCAGAAGATAGTCCTAGAACTCCCGACGTCATACTATTAATGTTTTTTCCTAAATCTGAATATGTTTGGATCAGCTTGGGACATATAACCAGCTCTGTTAAAGAGATTGGGTATTTCATACACATATGATTTTGAGGCTCTGACAGTTTAATCCTTCAGAAGCAGGAATTGACAAAAGAAAAAAAAAAAACCAGGCATAGTTGAGAGAGACGCCAATACCCCAAATAGTAACTAAAGCTCATAATTCTCTATATTTATATTTTTAAGTATACATTGCCACAATGCTTTTGAAGTCTCAAGTTTCTAATTATTTTTTAAGTTTCGAGTAAAGGTAAATCCAATATAAATTGCTTTAATAAATGTAACTTAGAAGCTATGCTACTCAAAACCCAGAGTTTAGTGAATCTGGATCTAGGTGTTCCAATGTGTCCCTAATATACTCTTTGGTTTTAATGTAGTCATTTTGTTCAAATAGGGCATCACTGTGCAGTGTTAACATGCAGTGACACCATAGTAGTTCCTGCTGATATTCTCCAGACTCCAAGCTCACGTAAAATGTAGAGCCATCATCTCTATACATAGACCAAGGAAAGTCCAGAGATGGTGTTTCATAGGCTCTGTTTGAGTTCATGACCTCTTTTCTGATCAGCTATTCTGAGTTGTCAATACTGGGCCATGTTCCTTTCCCTGGAGTCACAGGTTGATTTGACTTAACCTGAAAAAAAAAATAGAAGTAAAATTAAGAAGCAATAGTAACTTAGAAATATTTTTCTGGTAGTTTCATTAATAGAAAAAAACATAAGTAAATTATGTCAGGTTTGTAGGAAAACCCATAAAACCTAGTAGTGTGTTTACAAATTTATTCCAGATTTTAGTTAGATTGTTGCATAATGATTTCAATACCAAAACTGAGCATCATATCAAGTAGAATATGCTGAAGTACCCTAAGTACAAGAAATTTAATTACAGCTTTGTGAGAGTATCCATGCCATATTTCTTTATTACCAGTAATAATACCTGTAGATAGCAGAATCTACTTACTTCATTCACTCCATTCTTATTTAACAACAACAACAAAAAACTTCCTTAATGGTTGAACAGTTCATTTTATTTCAAAATGCTTTCAGAATTAATATTTGTTTCCAAATGTTACCAAAATCTTGCAATTAATGATTAAAATGTTTATCCTAAAGATGATTCGCTCATGTTTTTACCCATTCCCAGTGGTAATGCTATTAATCACAGCTTTTTACACCAAATATTTGGGCATAGCTTCTTTAAAACATCCAAATTGAAAAAAAGAGTAAAATATTTTCATATAGTTAAGCTGTCTTTTTAAAAAATAATTATGTAGCCTAATAATGGTTTGGTGTTGTCTGTTGTTTTACTTTGTCAATTTGGTTCCTAAAGATGTGTCTTTATTTATTAAGAACATTAACATTTTAAACATATATTTAAAGAGAGTTATTTATGCTTCAGGTACACATTTACTATTTCAATAATAAGAAATACATCTCAAATCTAAAGACTATTTCTTATAAAACAAAGGAAAATGAGTCTTATTTAACCTTAAGCTAAATATATCAGTACTCTTGATTGCAATTGATAGAAATCTGTCTTACAATAGCTTGAGAAATAATGGACATATACTAAATTCCAAACTCCAAGGAACATTTTTAACAACCAAATTGTGCAGAAATGGGGCAGTGCACCTGTGGAACCATGGCTTATGTGTGCCTATGCCCCTTTTCTAACAATTTTTTTTTCTGTTTAGATCAGTTTCTACTTTCATAGTATTAAGTTCTGCTTTATGCTCATGCCGAGCGAGACACAAAAAATTTCAAGTTTCTTTTCCCAGTGAAGAGTATTACTTTTTATATTAATCTGTTTCCCAGTTTTCAATTCGATTGAGTCATGTACTACCCTCGGACCAATCAATTTTACTAAGAAGGCATTTCCCATATTAAACTTATGAAGGGAACAAGAACAGTTCAAGGTGTTCAGCACTGAATGTTCCAATTTTTACATTAATAATTTAAGATGGCATACAATTCAAATTTTACCACTTCTTATATTATCCTTATTTATAAATAATACACAGGAGAAAAGTAAATGGATTCTTGCAGGCCATCATGGTTCTACTCAGCTATTTCCTTAACCTTCCTTCTATAGATTAACTGAAATGCATATCTGAGATCCCGATCAATTTACACTGTAATTAAACTAAACAAGAGTAAACACTATACCCAATAGTATTTTATTCCACCTGAATGTTCCATATTATTCTTCAATATTTTCCATTATGTTTGTCTACCTTGATTGTGTACATTTTTTTGGCAAAGAAATTTTCTAGGCAAAAATCTCAGTTAGGGTAGAGGGAAATATTTAAAATATTCAACACCTACTTGGCCATACAGGTAGTTTTCTCTTGCAAAGTTATAAAGTAAATACTTTCTATTTAGCACTGAAAATCACATCTCCTATGGTTCACATTTATGTTTCATTTAAGAACAGGTGGAAGAAATCTGCATGCCAAGAAGCCTCCCATGGTATTCACGGTTTGAGAGCTTGAACTCAAAGGGGATCGCTTGACTTGTAAACAGCTATACTTTTCATATAATTAACATGAAACTGGCTCTACATCACACAGGCATGCCATAACATTTTACCCTTACACAACACAAAATTGTAAAAAATGCTAGCGAATCATGCTTATAATCTGTAACTCAGAATTTCTAAAAAAAAAAATATGTCAGTATTGGTCAAACATAAAATATGTATTTTTAAGAGTCAATCAATACATGGGGTGTCAGTATAATCATAGCCCAAAATTAATGGTGCGAATAGCTTCTTTTAAACTTTCATAATGGTTTTAGGTACTAAATCTACATAACTTTATTATGGTAAAGGCTTAGGAAGAATTATCACTTGGATAAGCTAGCTCTAAGCCCATTATAAGTATTCCTATATGACAGTGTAGATGGTAGTAGTCTCTTTCCAACCCATAGGATTGGAACCATTTTTTATGCCCTTTTCTAGAACTTGTACCTGGACTCCTTATGGAAGGTAGGGACATTATTTCCAGGCCCAGAGATATCAAAACTGGAGCTATGATTGGTGGAGGAACATAAAATGATAGGCATATACTCTTTAAAATTGTATTTCATTCAAGTTTCTACAATGAGCTTACTAAGCAACTTAGAACCCAGGACTGGCAAAAGATGTCAGACTTCCCCTCATCTATGGTTATACCCCTTCTATTGTCATTTTTTTGATATGCTCTTTCTTATTTTCCTTTCAAATACCCTCTTTATTATTATTAGAATTCCCCTAGGGTAGTGTTTTTGGACTGAGATATGAGATCAAGGTTATGTTAATTATATCATCTATTATTTTTCTATATTATTTTAATGTTCTGTAACCAGAAAAACATATATTGCAGTTGGCAGCAAAGGGTAAAGTAATTTAAAACAAGCTAAAAATATGTTGTTGATAATCCATGCCAATAGTTCTCAATCTTAACAACAAACTAATCTCTCATAGGGAGCTTTATTTTAAAAATGCCAATATAAAAGCCATAGGAAAAAAACAGTGTTACAATTTGTGTTGAGGCCAAGGTGCTCATATTTATAAGCTTCTCTGCTGTTTCTAATATTCAGGAAAATTTAAGAAACATTGTACTGCTACATATTTATATTGGGTTACTAATATATAATAACGTTTTACCAAGACGTTGCTACATTCTCTTCCACGCACAGCATCAGTGGGGTGTTGTTAGAACCTGACAAAGACTCTCCTCTTTTAGACAGGGTCCTCTAAACCCTCTCTTGGACTAGGCCTGGTCCTCAAGTCTATGTAGCCCAGTTGTAGCAAGAATTCTGCTAACTCATTTTAGCAAGTATCCCTCTGATGTTTCCTCTTAGTAATTTTCTATCCACCGCCTCCCTCTCTTTGGCTATAAATCGTCATATGTCCTGCTGTATTTGGAATTTAGTTCAGTTATTTACTGAAGTCTCTTTTCCCCTATTGCAATAGTTTTTAAGTAAAATCTATCTTTAACTAATGTCCAGCTCTAGTTCTCTTTGACACATCCCAAAGTCACTTGCAAATTCTTTCTATTTTGAATAATTCCATACATCTAGCTACAAACAGAAATATATCATATGGTGGCTTTCTAAGAATCAGGGAATTGAAAATTTGCATCTCAAATAGCATTTATTCTGATAATTTCATTTTATGTCAAAAAAACTAAAGCCTTGAAAGTATTAATATATTGATTTTCCCAAGGTCAAAAGATACATTTGAAACTCGACTCTGACACAAGTCATAAAACTGACAATGCTGTGACATTTCCACAGTGAGGATAACACAAAGTAAGGATTGGTAATGAAATTCTGGCAAATACATTTAAAAATTAATATCAATTAAATTAGGATTAATATTTGAGGTCCTCTAAAGGAGAGATTTTATAACACCAAGTGATATGCCTTCAAAAAGGTGATTGCAAACTCACTGGCACAAAAAGTTATGATGTTAAAGAAGGCCAAGTCAAATAAGATATTGAAGCAAAAGAGATCCCTTCAGTAGAGGAAGATTATGGAGTTTGGGGAAGAAACAGAAATAGACGTACTGGAAGCCAGTTGTTAGAAACATGTGTTTTTCCTGATTAATGCCTAAACCCAGAGTAGGAAACAACAGGCTTCTAGGTATGATGAATGGGCAATCAAAACCAGATTGTACTTGATTCATGATCCCTGTTTAGATATTCAGTAAATTTCTCCAGGAGCTGATACTTGAATCATTGAGTAAATAAAACAAATGAATATGGCAATAAATTGTGATAGTACAGAAAGTGGGCTTTCTAAGTTCATATTGGCTCTGGTTCCCAGTGCCCGGTAGAGATATATGAAATGTGCCTGTTAATGTTGTCTGGTGAAATTGATGATGGGTGAGGCAAGGTGACTCAGTAGCTTAAAGCCCCTGGTAGACAGAATAACTTCCTTCCCCCCTTAGCCTGAGGACACTCTACTCCCTGGGACCACCTGGGACCACCGGGCATGGCTAAGGGGACTTTGGAGCTGTGATTAAGTTAAGGTTCTTGAGATGTGGATATTATCTTGCATTGTCTAAGTTGGGCCTATGTAATCACAGCGGTCCTTATTAGAGAAAGGTAAGCAAGTCAGAGTCAGAGAAAAAAATGTGACAACAGAAGCAGAAGCCAGAGAGAGAGAGATTATAAGATGATGCATTCCTGCTGGCCAAAAATCAAGGAATGTAGACAGCCTTTATCTAGAAAAGGCAAGGGGACCCAATCTCCTCTAGAGACTCCAGAAGGAACACAGCCCTTCCAATACTTTTAATTTTGAACTTTTCTTTTGAACCTCAGAATTATATGATAATTTTTTATTGCTTTAAGTCATTAAAGATTGGGATAATTTATTACAGCAGCAACACAGAGACAAAATAGGAAGCACAGTCATCCCACGGGAAGACCCACAGCAACAAGTAAAAGTAACATAGTCTGTGTGATCTAGGTAGGCCCTGGCCATATCGGAACAAGAAACCAGGAAGTCATTGGCCACAAATATCACTGGCAGCACCAAACCTTCGGGAACAGATTAGTCATATCTATCCCTACCCCTATCATAATAGAAAACAATGAGAGTTCAGAGGATGCATGTTGATATACAGACTCTTCTCACTTGCTGGTATGAGATCATGCAAGCTTATTCCCTACACACCCTCATGCTCACACACCATCTAAACTGAGAGAAAGAGAAGAATAGGATCTTTATGTCCTATACCTCTGACTCCCTCTTTGTCTATTCCTAGGTATCTAGTAAGAATTTCTGAGAATTAAATCAGTTATAGAAAATAAAATTGCTAGATTTCCTTTGCTCATCCAACATTTTTTTTTTTGCTGGTCAAGTGAAGCAGTGGGAGTAGAGAAGGAAACACCACTGCACTCGGACCAACCAACCCCAATTTTTTTTCAAAGAAGTCAAATGGAGGGCTAAATTACATCAAGGAAATAGCTTATAAAGGGGCAAAGAGATAAAATTATTGATTCAAAAAATATTGAGGGTTTACTATGTACCAAAAAGAATATAAAATAAAGAAGAATTCTTTTTTTATATTGTTTTATTTAAAAATATTAAAGGGGCACACATGTTTTTGATACATGGCTTGAGTCAGGGCTGTAAACGTGCCCAACACCTGAATAGTGTTCCCTGTACCCGTTAGGTGGGTTTTTGCCCCTCTCTTCCTTCCCCCTCCCCCTGCTTGATTCCCTATGACTTTTATTTCCCTCTGTGTTCTTGTATGCCCATTAGTTCGTTCCAATTTATTAGAGAGTACATGTTGTATTTGTTTTTCCATTCTTAAGATACTTCACTTAGAAAAATGGTCTCCCAGTTCCTCCCAAATTGCTGCAAAAGGCATTAATTCATCCTTTATTATGGGTGAGTAGTACTCCATGGTATACATATACCATGGGTGTTGGGTAATATGTCCAAATGCTTTCAAGTACACAGTGATGGTAATAGCAATATGCTCGTCCTGGGCAACATCAAGAGCTAGTCAGTGTTTTCAAAACACATGTATAGAGATAATTTTATGATTAAAAAAAAGAATTCACCATGAGTTCAATATCTTGACAAAAACATGTTCTAAAAGGTACAAACAAAAAAATAAAAACATTTCCCAAAGAAATAAAAAAAAACCCTGAGATCATAAAAGGCAGTCTTTAAATTAGAAGATTCAGTAATTGCCAAACAGGATAAGTATAATGACCTATCCCTATAAAAATCATTGTGAACAAGAACAAATAAATTTACAGAAATTTTGTTTCTCGTGGAGAAAGTAGGTAACCTACAAAGTTGTAAGAATTTAATGATAAAGCAGGTCCTCAAATAACATCCATTTGTCCAATGTTGTTCTGTTATACCATAGATGAGAAAAAAAAAATTAAGTCTCATCAAAGGCCACAGCATGTGTGGAGTTTTCCTGTTCTCCCCATGTCTGCATGGGTTTTCTCCTGGTACTCCATTTCCTCCTACATCTCAAAGCTGTGCACATTAAGGGAATTGGTATGTCTACATGTCCCAATCTGAATAAGTATGCATGTGTGACCACACCCTGCGATGAGAGGGTAGTTGGCCAGGGTTGGTTCCCACCTTGTGCCCTGAGCTGCTGGGATAGGCTCTGGCTACTTGCCATCCTGAACTGGAATAAGTGGGTTTGAAAACAAATGAATGAATGAATGAATACAAAATATTGTAAAATAAATATTTGTAAAGTAGATTGTAATCCTACAAACACATGAGAGTAAATGATGTGGTCCAAAAGGGCTCAAAAAGCCTGCCATATTTCTGATTGTTTTTGAACTGCTAGGGATAGGAGGTGCTCCTTCCAATGCTCACTTTGCAAACATTTTTTGGTTGACTTAACTCACCATGACAATAATTTCTGTCACTCACTGGTTTGCCAGAAATTGGGTAAATAATTATCTTACTTGTTTTTATTAATCTTTCTTTAATGAATGTATAGCTTACATTTATTTCAATGTTTATTTAATATTAGAATTGTTTGGGGTCTTTATTTTGAAGTTTGGTGATGTTTTTGTGACCAGAAATATGTCATTGGAATTTAAATATTGTTTATATCAATTAGCCTACGGTAAAATTGATTTCCTTATCTAAAATCCAGTTAAAGTTGTTGTTTCCAAGAACCGCTCCACAACATTAAGTGACGACTCACTGTATTAGATTTCTTATCAATAATACTAATCATAGGGGACAATAGAGATTGGTTTTAAAAAATCAGAAGAGATACTGTTTAACCTCAAATTCTTTATTTTATCAAATTATATATCAAGTAGTGAGAATAGGCAAAGTATATATTTTCAGACTTGGAGGAATTTGAAAATTTAACTACAAATCACTTATTATTAAAAATATATTAGAGTTAGTGTACATAGATAATTTAGGAATAAAATAAGAAAAGTGAGGAATGAGGTAAAGGAAACAATGTCTCCAATGAAGAAAGCAGTCAAGGTTTGCAGGAACGTGAATAGTGTTCTGCACAAATCAAAGCAAGAAAATTCAGAATTCCAAGAGAGAAGGGAGTTTTTGCTTGTTTGCTTTGCTTTTAAAAGGGTAATGGGGTAGTAAGGATGCCATAGACTCAGTAATATGGGAGGCAGTTTGAAAAAGACTGTAAGATATAATAAAGGCACAGTGTAAGAAAATAAATAACACATGCATCCATACGTAAGTACACATGTCAGATGGAAATTCCAGGTGAGAAATATATGGTCTCCACATGAAGTAAATGTTCCCTATGGAAAATAAAATGAATGGATTTCAAGCAATAGCTATAATTACGAAAAGGTAAAAGATATTAGGAATTAGGCAATAATCTATTTCTTCTCCCAACAATAAAACAACAAAGTCAGTAAGAAAATTCAGGTACAACTACAAACTGTATGAGAAAGGCATACTTTAAATATGAGATAAATCAATATATATATCATGATTTAGATAATGCAGAGTAAGGAAAATAATTCTTTTGAACTTAAGGCCAGGAATACTCTCATTTGACAAGTACAGTGCATATAGCACTGGAGCTGTTGTGAAGAAAATAAAATTTTCCCTAAAAATTACTTAACTCTGTAGGAAATGATATATATCTGAGAATAGTAATGTAAACTCTTATTTCCTTTTAGAAATAAAGCCATGGCGGTAGCATTACAGAAAAAATGTTATTAATTTTGAGAATATTTTTCACAGGTTGGGCTGTCTGGAAATAGAGCCTGGCTAAGATGGAATTTGGGTGCAAGATGTTTATTGGGATCAAAACATGTAAACTTAAGAGGAAGAAATTTCTACACTTGAAACTTTGGTGTCCCTCACAAAAAGCAAAAACTACAACTTTAAATCTGAGAACTCAATAAAATGCAGTACTATACACAGAAGTAGGTCTGTGAAGATTATGGACTGTAGTTCCTACATTTTGAGTCTTCTTCATAGCTTTGTACCTTGAACAGAGACCATACTCAATAAATATTGTTGAATTGAAATATAAAATAGCTATTCTGGAAGTGCATGCTTATTATGACACTTGCCCCTAAAGTGATTTTTTTTTTAATTTCAGAATATTACAGGGGTACATATGTTTTGGTACATGGATTGCTTTTGTACTGCTTAAGTCAAAGTTAAAAGCGTGCCCATCACCCAGATAGTATACATTGTACCTGTTAGGTGTGATTTCACCCATCTCCTCCTCCCCCCTCTCTCCTGCATGATTTCCGTTGAGTTTTTCTTCCATCTGTGCACATGAGTGCTGATCGGCTAGTTCCAACTTAATAGTGAGTACATGTGGTGTTTGTTTTTCCATTCTTGCAATATTTCACTTAGAAGAATGGTCTCCAGTTCCATCCATATTGTTACAAAAGGTATTAATTCATCATTTTTTTATGACTGACTATTACTCCATGGTATACATATGCCACATTTTATAATCCACTAATGAATTGATGGGCACTTGGGTTGATTCCGCATCTTGGCAATTGTGAATTGTGCTGCAATAAACATTCGAGTGCAAGTGTTTTTTGATAAAATAACTTTTTTCCTTTGGATAAATATCTAGTAGTGGGGTTACTGGATCAAATGGTAGTTCTACTTAAAGTGATTTTAATATTCATTGAAGCTGTTCTCTTGCATGAAAATTCAGGTTATGTTTTAATTTCAAATATTATTATGAGAGATCATTAATGAAGAGTTGATATCCACATTTCTCTCTAGGTCTTCCTTTCCCTATTTCTATGTTATTCCCCAAAACAAAACAAACAAACAAAAACAAAACAAAGCAAAGAAAATCTTTAAAGTGCTATCTATGGAATTTTCTGTACGTGTTCATTCTGCCATATCTGGGCTCTAGCTCCATTCTATTAAAACTACTTTTGTCAAGTTTACTTGTTTGCCTAATCTAATAGCCATTTCACTTTAAAAAATATATTAGCAGCATCATTTAACTCTCTGCACTACTCTCTCCTTCATTAAACACTCCTTCTCTTTGCTTCCAGGAATTCACATCTGTCCTATTGGCTATTAGTTCCAAGTCTCCTTTGCTGGATCCCATGCTGTGGTATGTTCTATGCTTAGTCTTGAACCTCTTTAGCCCCTTATTTTCTCTAACTTATCCTAGATGACCTCATCCAGTCTTTTTTTCCTTAATATTATTTTTTATTGAAAAATCATAATTGTATATACTTAATGGGGTACAATGTGATATTTTGATATATGTATACCCATCTAGTCTTACAGCTCAAATGTCATCCATGTATTAATACCTCCCAAGTTTAAATATCTGTGTGACCTCACCTGTAAAATCAAGTCAAAATTTCCTAATACTAGTTAATATTTTCAATTTCAAGTCTATTTTCCATCTTAAAATTGATGTGTCCAAAACAGAACCCCCTCTTCAATTCAAATTTGTTCCCATCTAAGCATTTTCCATTTCAGTAAATAGCACTATCATTCAGACAATTATTAAAGGCAAAACTAGAATTCAACATGCTTATTTCCCAAATGACCCTCCCACATTCAAACCATCAGCTTGTGTTGATAGCTTTACTTTCAAAGCAAAAAGCAAATTTCCATTTACTTTTCTTCAAAGCCATTGCTGCCCTCCTGATTCAATCCAGTGCAATCCAAAGCCTACCATTTATATGCTTACCTTCTTGCCACCATCCTTGCACAGCAGACACAATTTTTTAAATAAAAATTATATTGTCTTATTCTCTAGCATAGACTATTGAATTTCAGTGCCTTTAAAAGAATAACTAAGTCCTTAGCCCTTGCCTGAAAGGCCCGTTATGACCTGCCATTGCCTGTTTCACTGGCTTTAATCTAACCTTGTATCCTTCCCTAAGCTTCCACCATATTGGCATTCTTTCAGTTTCTTCAAATACACAAAAACTTACTTCTTAGTGACATTTCTGGAATGTCCTCTCTCTAAATTTTAACCTAATTCTGTTGTTGTCATTACACATGTCTCTAAAGCTTCTCTTTCTCATTTTATTGGCTTCTACTGCCTCCCTCTAGATTGTAGGGTCCACAGGTCCCAAAACCTTTGCTAGTACACACAATTTTGAATCTCCATTGTCAAGAATAGTTTGATGCTGAGGGTCACCATTCAATACATAATCGTTGGATATTAAAAATATTTACTTGGTTGTAAAACATTATATCCTGTTTTGTCTTCTTTATCATTGAGCTGAAGAAAATATGGCACATGAGAACCCGATTTATCAAATGTATTAATTTAAAAATATTAAAGGGAACAAAATGGTTTCTTTTTGAAAGTTTTTTTTTTTTTTTTAAGATGCGGTCAGAAGATACATAAAGAAGGAGGCAGTAACCTATGCAGATGCTGAACATAATAGCTGAACATAATCGTCCTCCTTTATGAACAGAAGTGCAAAGCTCTTATAACAGAGTGTGATTTGGTAACTTACCAACAGACACTGTGTGAGACTCTTCTATGAGCAGTGTATCCAAGGATGTTAAAACCTCTCTGTGAGATTCGCTCTCTTTTTCCTAATTCTGAGATGGAAAACACTATTTTGAAGCTCTTCTTTATTCATGTTGGCTAGCCTGGTTGTTTCCATCCTAATGTATTATCCAGGGAACTTATTTCCCAGCATTCTGGAATAGGGTGAAGGAAGTAGAAATGTTAGAACCTTGAAAGGTAACCCAGCCCTCCATGACAGAAATAATTCAAACTGAGAAGTACTCTTTTCTAAATTAGGTTTTACACTTTTCTAAAATAGGTTGCGCCAATTGGCATTGCAGTTTGAAAATTCCACTGAGGAGAGATCTCAGACCTGCTGATTTAATTACCAGGCTTTGCCTGCCCTTATTTGTTTAGATTTTTGTTGGAATTGTGCCTAAAATTGTTTAGTAGTATTGAAAGAAAAAATGATGACACTGACAATTTCAGTTAAAAAATAACAATAACAAAAAAGAGATTTTTACAGCTAAGAAAATATGTTGTATTGGGGAAGCCATTTTTTTCCCCTTAATTCCCAGATGCTAGTCTGGTCATCTAAGCCAAATGAAGAGAATTATTGGTAATTAAAAAGTAATTCACTGAAGCAAGTGCAGCTGTAGCCATGTGCTTTACTGCCAGACTCAATGTGATCTACAGAAGCAAATCCTAATTGTTTCAAGTGAAAAAAAATATTATTTACTCATGAGGATAATTCTGAAATGTTTATTTTATTTATAAAAACTTTGATGTATTTGTAGCAATGAAATATGTAAAGAAGAAAGGAGATTTTGCCAATTTAACAAATATTAGCCTCATCTAACTACATGTAGTTATATACATACTGTTATAAAAGAAGCATGTGAATATTAAACGTGTGATATTACTCTATTTTATCCTTTAGGTTTAAATGGCTTAAAATAAAGAGCCTGAAAAAGAAAAAGAGAGAACATTTAAATTATGTATTTATTTTAGCTTTTAAATATAGATACATACTTTTAAACTTTGCATTGAAGTATCATTAAAGCTATGACAATTGCATTGACATTCTTAGGCATTTTCTTTATGGGGTATGGTTTCCATGTCCTTCAAACCGAAGTTCTGCATGGTGAATACCTTCCACACTAACTGAATTGGCATCTGCCTGATTTCTTTGGGCTGTTGCTAGCTTTGTCTTGTTGGTACTTTGAACTTTTTTTTCTATTTTGGTACTTCCTATACTTTTGAAATTACTTGTTACCATTTCTATCTCCTTCAAGATACTGTTACCATTTCTATCCCCTCCAAGATACAGCAGAAAACATTTTTACCTATATTGTATATGCCCCATCACATTCAGCATATTGCAGGGCGCTGGCACCCATTAGAGCATTAAAAAAGTAAATTGAGTGAAGGAAGAGTGAAAGAACGCTAAAACTTACATAAATTTATATAATTTCTTTATATTTTTGTTATCAGAGTTTTTACTTAAATATATCGGTACTATTTTTAATGAATAAGAAATACTAGTACATGAGCTATATTTGCTAATGAAAGTGAATTTGTTAGCAATAGATATAAATGCAGAAGTCTTCAACAAATAGATGGATTACTTTAGTGGTGGTAAGAGATGGAAAGAAAAAAGTCGTTAGCCCAAGTGAAAAACACCAAATTTAGCATTCTGGAGGATGAAAATGATTCAGTAAGGAAGTGTTGAGATACAGTAGCCAATGGAAAGGAGATAGTTGTGGAATTGAATGGAATATAAAAGTTTTTAAAAAGTATTTAAAGAAGTAGTGAAATATTAACTATCATTGCTTGCAGATATGATAACATGAAGATTGAAAATTGACTCTTTTTTTTAACAATATGGAAGTCATTAATAATACTGGTTTGGAATAGTATCAGGATCGTCACAGGGGAGACTCGGAGAAAGAAAGTGCACAAAGCTATTTCAAAGAGTTTGCTGCAAAGAGGAGCAGAGAAATGGAAAATGCCTGAAGAGTTAAGTGGAGTCGAGAATTTATTTTTAAGACAGAAGGTATTACAGTATGTACGTCAACCAATTAATTAAATTAGTAATTATTGAGTGATCATAAGTTTCTGTCATATGGCGAATGAAAAAGACAAACATTCCAGCCTATATAAAGCTTGCATTTTGGTGGATGAGAATGGACTGAAAGAGAGGATAAAACTTACTCTTTCAGGAGAAAGGGGAGAAATAAAAGGAATAAAGTGTATAGGAACTAGAGAGGATCACGTCCACTGCACAAGTAATGGAGATGGCCTTATATAGGGTCAGGGAGAGTTCATCCAGCCTCACGCTGGATCAGGTACAGAATATAGAGAAACATATGCAAGCACTTGGATTGGCTCAGTGATGGGAGATTAGCAGCTGAGATTGAGGACGGCGAGCAGGGTTATTGGGAGATTGAGAAGAAAGGGAAAAGTATGAAATAGTTAATTCCAGCAAAATAATTACTATGGAATTTGATAAGATTGATAAATAGCACTAAGACCTCACTGGTTGTTTGTGGTTACAATTTTAGGATGAGTCCAGACAAAATGATTGTGTTTTGTTCTTCATTGTTTTAACATGCTCCTATGACAAGGCTTAAAAGCAATTTGGAGTTTCACAACATGAGCACTACAAAGAGACAAAAGTGTGAGTGGATTGAGGATTATGAAATACAGCGACCTTAATGATGATACAAGTGTTCCAATTTGATTAAGGATAAAACTGAAGAGATCGTTCAGCTGATAGACAGTGAAAAAGTGGTGGTGTCCAAGGACTGAAAGTCTGGTTCAAAAAAATAAATTGTAGGAGTTGTTGATCTGAAGTCAGTGAGAAGAAGAAAACAAACAAAATGATGTCTTGTTCAAAGATATCTGAAATTTTGCAAATTGTAATTATGGAAAGAGTACAATTATTGGTAGCGGTGAGGTCTAGGTGTGACTATGGAATGATATGCTGAAGTAGAGGGAAGGATAAGATATTTAGAAGATCTATGTGGATATTAACACTAAGATTTTTGACAAGAGTAGTAGTGGAATGATAGCGAGCTAAGTAAAAAAAATATTTAATGGATGAGAAGGAATGTCCTAGAATTTTGTATTTGACTACAACAACATTTGGTATTATATGCCAAAAACTCTTCTAAGCACTTTAAATATAATTTATTTACTATTCACATTATTAGATAGGTATGAGTGCCTCACTCTTTTTCTGTTAAGAAAGACCCATTTATTATAGAAGAGAAAGTGAGTAATAAATTAAAATATACTTTAATCCTTGATAATTCTTGAATTTTCAGGATTTCATACTTTAATTGTGACTTATCTTTCATTCTCTTATTCTTTCTTGATGTTTTACCTTGCTCAGGTTCCCTACCTTGTGATGCTTAGGACATTTTAGTAGGAGGCACAATGTGTTTGCCTTTGTTGTAGGAAAAATCCCAAGACAAAACTTCAGAAAAATGATATACTAACATTCTTAGGATCTGCTGCTGAAGCAAACTTTTTTTTTTTTTTTTGGTTTATCATGTAAGTCATTTTTTAGGGATTAGTGACACTTTTGTAGATAATGTCTGACAAACAACAAAACCAATATGGTCTTGTACAGGAAGGGAACTGGTAGCAGCCTTATCAGTTACAGATTTTCAGTCGGTTTTTATTTTCACTACTCTTTCACCTTCTGTTACCACTGTAAGTGGCTTTGCTACTTGTCTGAGAGAGAAATGTTGGTCAAAGAGGAGCATAAAGATACCCATTTGGTTACTTTTGTATCTTTGATATATTTTTGTTCACTGAAAACTGCAATATAGGAAAATCCAACCTGGTAAACTAAAATTCAGGTTTAGAGGTAGATCCACTTTTTTGGAATATCTTGTATTTCCTGTCTGTTCTTTTATTAGAAACGTCTGATTTCAAACTGTTCTTAGCATGAATGGACTTATGATACGAGCCTTTAGCTGATTTTTATATCAGGTGATATAATTCCACCAGTCCACTTATTTTCAAACTTTGGATCATCACACTTTTTTTCTCATCGTACATCTTTTTTTGTCCCTTAGACAGATCTTTAGTTTTTGTTTAGACTACATGTCTTCATCTCTGAACTTAGCTGTTCGAAAACCTCAGTAATGACTGGGTTGGTTGTAACCATACTTGGAGCCAGGCACCGAACAAACATTTTAAGTAGACTCAACAGTATAAATAGAATAGGTGTGGGCATGAATAGTTACCTCAATAGAAAAATACCGAGGTGGAAAAGTTGAAACTCCAAAGGCCATATCTTCGCTAGGTATTTTCTGCCTATCCTTGGGCTGCCATGGCCCCTCTGATGCTGTGCGGGGTGGCTGGGAGGAGGCTTGACCAGAGAGGCCAGCAGTTACCCAGCAGATGGCAGGAAACAAAATGCCAGTGTTTCTCTTCCTTGCATTTTCACCTTCCCAATTGCCTCCTTTTACATACAAGAAAACTGAAGCAAAGAAAATGTAAGTACCTTGTTCACTGAAGGAGCTCAGGAAATTTTCTTCAATTTGACTGATAACTGATAACTTCAATATACTGTTCTTGAGTCATATGTTCATAACTTTTTAGTTCTTACATTAACATTTTGAAGTTATCACATGATTTTTGTTAATTAAATGTATGTCTCATGACAGTTCTGATTTCTTTGAACTTACTCTTCATATTTCTTGTGAAACTGCCTTTACTTTTGGATTTTTGCCTTTATCCTTCAATTTTTGATACTCTTTCTGAACTACCATCTCTTCATCTAATCAACATGATAATTAGTACAAATATATGTAGCTTTCACTTAATATTCATGTGCTCATTGTCAGGTGCCACAATAACCTTGTTGAGGCAGGAGTTATCTTCCCCTACTTAATGATAAAAAATGAAGCACCTAGAGGTTAATCAACTTGTCTAATTTTCTTTTATTGAATGGCAAATTTGACATTGAGAACCACATCTGTCTGCTATCACTGCCTGCTGTTTTTCCGTTGAACTAAGTGTAAGTTAGTTGAGAAAGGGGCGGAACAGAGGGAGATGTAGTCAGACAGGAGAGCAGATATTCAAGCCACTGCAGATGCTTATATTCTATGTAAAGACATTGGAGTATCTTCGCATGGAGATTGGAAATATTGAACAGTTTTAGCTGAGCTGTGATATGATCTGAATTACATTTTAATAAGAGTACACTGCCTGTTATTCACTGAAAAATAAAAAAGACAAACATTCCAGATCAATAAGAAACTTGTCCCTTAAAGAGCGAAATAGAAAAGCTAAAATGTTGCTCATACATTGCAATGATATTCTTAAATTCTGAAAATAAATTTAATCTTTAAAAGATTTTTCAGCATCTGACCTGGTAAACTTATATCATCCATGTCACCAAATTCTTCCCCTGTTATCCCCAACTCAAACCTCTGCTAACTCTACCTTCATTATGACAAGTCAGATAAAAATAAGGAAACAAACAAACAAAAACAAATTCTAGTAAACTTGTTTGCCAGTTTTCCTTACAGGGAATTATGGATAAGAATTAATTTGAAACTAAAAAGAACAGACTAAGTATATTCATTATCTTTTTTATTCTGCTGCTTGATGAATCTGAGCAATTTGATGAATGTGAAGACTTCATCACACTGGGTCAATGAATATTTTAATATATAAAATGATTTATAGTTGTAGGTGTGGACATTTTGCCTTTCTAGTTACTTATAGATATTGTATCTTCTTTTGAGTTGGCAAGAATGGATTGTGAATGGGGTATTGGGGCACTCATATGTAAAACTTTATTGCATGCAATTATGAAAACCATTCCCAGTAGTAAACCTCTAATTCAAGTTCCACTATAGTGTCTATTTCTGCTTTGCTTCTTAGTTAGCTACTATTCTTAAATTTCTGACTATTTTTTTACACAGAGATATTTATCTCTCTCTAGGTTCTTTTTTTTCTAAAACCCACACTCAGTGCTTGGAAGTGGCATATCAAGTTATTCTCCTAAACAAAGACAATTTATTTCCAAAAGGCACTAGCTGATAGAAATAATGTCATCCTCTTACATACATGAGACTGGACTAAAATACAATAAAATATTTAATGGAAATTAAGATAATTTTAAAATCTTATTGCACAATCTGAAATATTACACAATTAGAGGAAGTGGTTAACAACACTGTATTTATAAAGTAGTTGTTGTACACAGTGTAGTTCTTCTGTTCTGATTTACCACTGTTAAAGAGAAAATGTGATATTATTGAACTATACGGCTTAATTTCAGCAAACATCTACAGGCTTCCCTGAGTGTTTTGAAAAAAATCTATACATTCTTAAAGAGAATAGTGAGGTAGACATTGAAAATCTTATATCTATCTGTGATTTTCAAAGGACATTCATTTAAGTTATGTTTGTTTTGCACATAGTATAAGATGAAGGAGAAATCATCTATTATTTTTAGCATACTATTAAACAATGAATTCCTATCCTAAATATAAAGTCATAAGTTCAATAACTAATTAAAAGAAGAATAAATTCCTTATCTATTCCATCTTCAGCACTCCCTCATTATAACCCCTAAGTGCAAAGGGCACATGAACATGCCATTGAATTTTCATTTTTTTCTCTTATTGATTATTGATTTAATTAATACTTTATCCTTTACTTGATGCTGAATTTATTTTTTAAATGTATTCTTCTTATTTCATTTCTAAGTAAAATCAACATTATTTAATATAGTAGTATGGTTAATGTTGCAAGATGTAACGTAAATGAAAATAGAAAGTCCTTTTTATATTTGTCCTTAGCTTTGTGAATAAGACACTGTTGGCATCTAAGTATTGATGCATCTTAGAAATTCATTTTAACCTGTTTCCATTTAGTACGTAAACAGATGTAAAATAATCTGTTGTTTTCCCAAAAAGGTACACATGGACTTTGAAAAGTTGAATTTTTTTTTCTAAGGTAAAAGAAAGGGTCTAACAAAAGATGTCATTTCAGCAGTTCACAACTTGAAAAGAAGTCAATATGTTTTCCTTCCACCTCTCACTGTTCGTCACAGGCTATTGCAGTATGATACACTTTCCAGCTTATTAACTTTGTTACTTTACTTTTACAATTGTGTGACTCAGGAATCAAAGTTGTATCACTACACTTGGTGAATTAATTCAACTACCTACACTTAAAATAGTTTCTGCTTTTCATAGTATATGAAATATTGGGACTTTTAATCTTTTGGGTTCTCTAGCTTCAATAATCTCAAAGAAAAGCAGAGATATTGTATAGAATTAGAAATTAATCAAGAAGCTTTCCATGTCATTCATTCATTCATTTAATAAATATTTATTGAGATGCTAAATGTGGTGAGTCTTATGTAAGAAATGTGGATATGTTGGTGAACTAGACAGGCTTATTTATACTCTCATACTACTTGTGGTCTAGTCAATAGGGTTTACTCCCTATTTACTCTACACTGAACAGTGTAATTAGAGTGTCTATGAAAATGGACCAATAGACATTGAACATTTCTGAAACAAAAGTGAGGTTATGGTTAGAGACAATTTTGAAAGCAATCAACATATTGGAAGTAACAGAATTCACAGGTATGATGAGGCCACTGGAATAATATAGTAAATTCTAAGGAGTTATACAAATGTTAGGTAGTACTTTTTCTTAATCAGTGTGTGTGTGTGTGTGTTTGCAATTTTGCATATGGGAAGAAGGCAAATTTTGAAAAGTAGGATTCAATTTTTGTTTGATTAGTAAAAACTTTTAAAATGTATTTATTTAAATGTCTTTGTATTTATTTAACACAAAAGTGTTAAAATATGACTAAAGAGCAAAGAGGACAAAGAATATTCAGGGAAGTGTTGATTATTCAGTTATCACACCTAGATTTTTCTCTGCTTGGAGGGAAAATAAATCAGCTGATTTCCTAATTTACATTTTCTAAACACCTAGTAATCTAAAGACTGGTTAGAAACAGGGTTTCTCAACCTCAGCACTATTAACATTCTGGACTAGATAACTCATTTTATGGGAATCAGTCCTGTGCATTGTAGGATGGTTACTAACATCCTTGGCCTCCACCCACTAGATTCAAATAACTTCCCCAGTTCCCTCTCACTCTCCAGACCTTGCCAAATGGATCCTGCATGGTATGCAAAATTACTCTTGGCTGATAACCAATGATTTAGAAAAACTGTCTCAGCAAAGCATGGTTTTGATAAAAGTTATTTTGCCCTGTTTTATCTTTTGTTTTCATGATCTAAATAAAATTTGTATTATCCTTTTAAAAAATGTAATTATTATGTGCATTGAACTCACCTATAGGTTTTAAAATAGATTATTATATTATTATGAGCAGGGTATTTTAAATGATATTAAATATAACATGAAAAAACCTCTATTCTTTAAGTTGGCTAAATAGGTAAAATTGAGAGCCCTTACATGAAAAGCATGGTGTATTCAGAATTACAGATAAATTTGAAGAAGCCAAGTTCAAAGAAAAATTTTGAAAGTAGAATGGAATCCAAGATGTAGAGAAGTAAACTTACCATGAAGTTCCAATTTTTATGTAAATATGGTAATGGCATTTTCCTTCTTCTACAACTAAAATTTGGAAAGAAAAGGAAACAGTATGGAAATTATTGAGACGGAATGTGATTTAAAAAATCAACATAAAAATGGTTAATGTGTGCAAAATCTCATCAAAACAAATAGATACTTTTCTGAGAGTTATTGTATCTGATTATTGTCCTTTACTCTGCAAACATATTTTCAGAGCATTGCATAAAATTTTATAATGATTATATATATTCTCCATCTGCAAATAATCATCACTATATCTCTAATTCTTTATTATAAGTAAAAGGACTTATACAAGCATTTTTACAAATTCTTATTCTGTCGTTGGCATGAAAACAGAAATATTTTGCTCTTGGGCATTCCTGGTTCAAATTCTATCCTATAAAAATATGGAGAAAATAATAGGAGTTAAATAGCAAAGAAAATGTTTACCTGTATGTGCTCCAATTGACTCATCTGCCAAATGAAGATACTGCTTTTAAAATAAAAGTTCATGGGAATACATTTTATAGTTAATATTATTTTTTAAAAGCTAACAATATTTTGCAGGTATCAAAACTTGAAATACATTAACTTATGCCTATAACTTGAGTATTGTCTCATTCAACATGTGTATGTTAATAAAACATTATTATAGACTTGTGTATGACTCCAAGAAGTCCATCAAATGTCCTGTTTCCATATTTGTACGCTTTCATGCTCTCTTATGTTTGTCACACACTTTGCAAGTGTCGCCTGAGGGCGTGTTGTTATTATAGGAGCTAACTTAGTTGAGAAGAGTTAACAATTGCCTTGCTGCAATTAATTGTAGTTGCTTATAATATTAGCCATTTAGCTCATATCTGAGGAAGTACCTCTAAAAAATATTTTTCTGTGCAATATTTATTGATACATCTTTCAAATATAAGCATTTTTAAAACATCAAAAAGGTCACATTAATGAGGACTATTTTATGATATGCACAGGCTTTTTGTCATTTACCCCTCAATATTTTCTTATTTTCATTTCATTTACTTCATTTTCTCTTATCCCACAATTTTTATCTCTCAGTAATTCATATTTTAATGTTAATTTATTTTGAGATCAAAATATCATTTTATTACTGTGAAAAAAGACTAATCAGATTTTATATGTAGAATGTATTTATCTTCTTTTAGCAAGCTATTTATTCTTTATTATTCGTAGTCTTGTCTAAACTCTCTCTGGCTTCCTTATACTTAACAGATAACTAAAAGTTTCAAACTAAACACAGTATACCATGTGAAGCCTCACTAGTCTTTTGTGTATTTATGTATTTATTTCTATTTGCTAGAAACCATATATAATGACACTAGCTATTACTTGTACCATTTTACTATGTTTTAGCTTCTTTTTTAACTTGGAACACTCACTTGCTAAACGTCTATCTCACCAGCATCCTGTAAAGACCATCAAGTTATTAATGATAAATACTTTCTCAGACTAACATGAAACTTATAGTGGCATTTACTTTTATCTGAGGAATTTCTAAATCCACTGAGGCTAGCAAAAGTTAATACTACCTTCTGGTTAACCGTGGTTACATAAGAGTGGCAAAAATAGGGAGGTCAACACATTTGGAAATGCCTTTTAGCTTTATCCCTTAAGACATTTAGCAAGAAATTGTAGTAATATTTTGCTAATATAGTTTTTTTCCCACTATGCATTATTGCCATGATGTTACTCTTTCAAAGTTTTATACCGCTTTTTTAATCATCTCAGTATCCCATTTTGAGTACAGGAATACTGGTACAAGACTGAAGCTTTTTTGGATGTAGCACCAGCTACCAGGCTATTGAAAGGAAATGGCTAAAATGTATGAAAAAAGAGGTGATAGTCTTGAGAAGGGACCCTGTCTGGGGAGAGGGAAGTGTATTGGAATAAATAAGGCATCCCTTTGAATATTAATGGTGAAAAGAAGGAAACAGTTGTAAAATTGAAGGATCATAAAGAAACAAATGTCACTGAGACAGAAGACACAGCAGCCCATCCCCAATAGAAATACAAATACCAATTACTAAAGACACTGCAATCTAAAAGAAAGAAACCTAATAAGTCAACAAAACTTTGGGACAAACACTTGTGATTAGAGGTCCAGAACACTGAAATTCCATTTCTTACCTATCAGGTAGGCAAAAATACAAAACATGTCAAAACACTCAGTGAGTGGGTCTATAAGGATTCCTCACCATAGTAGATGCTAACTATACATGTATTGGTTGAATGAATCTTAAATATTCGTTGAGTATTTCTTGACCTGCTTGTCAGAAAGAATGTGAAGTCATGGGATATAACATCAAGTAAAATAGATTTGGGCACTGCTTTTATGAAATTCAATCTTTAGCTGACAGCAGAAAAGTTAGAGAAATTGGGTATAGCATCCTCTATAAGTATATATTTTCTCTAGGACTGTGAGGAAATCAGAAACTTAAGGTCATGGAAAAATGGTTCATCATGATTATGGCCCAATACTACAAAACAGTCAATCACATATAATCATTTAGTGCTTTGGACAAAAGAAATAATAGAAAGAATTGTCATTTTCTCTATTTGTGCTTCTCCACTCTGGCCCCAAAGGCCTGCACAGTATCTATTAGGATAGATGTACTTGAAAATGTATAGAATGCTAGTAAGTCTTTTTAAACAGAGGATTGTGAAGGAAATCTGACAATACTCGCTTGCACTTTCCTTCAAGTTAAAACATTCATATGGGGCTCATGGTATCACTGAAATATGAAGGAACTGGTGTATGACAAGTGCTGCAGTCATACCTCATGACCAGGCCTTGGTCCCCTTATAATTTGTCTCCCCCACTTTCCCATGAGTCATATCTGCTCCCAGTTAACCACCCTTATAGGATGTTGTATTCAACAAAGCTACCAATTATTATTTATTAAATTGCCTTACAGCGCTTCCACAGTTAGTTTATTAACCCTAGGAATTAAAATATTTAAACAAGCAAGGCCTTCATGACCTGCAATAGATAATAATTTCTACAGTCTTATTAAAGTAATTTTGCATATAAATACCAAGATTTTTGCCTCCTTTCGTAAAACACAATAAAATAATCACCAAAATATATTTAGAAATACTCTTATAAAATTAAACTCAAACTAGCCAAACTACGGTTGTAAGTAATCAGATGCAACATTTCTTTCTATTGAGGGTCTCTTTTTATTTAGGACACATTAAGCAACTATTGATCAGCTATTATTTAGAGTTCCTGTCATTTTAGATTCTTCTCATCTGCAAAAAACATTTGTAAAATATGAGTTGCAATCAGTGAACTAGATGTGGAAGAAATGCCACTTTGGTCTCTAGTGTTTGAAAAAACATAAAACTCATTCCAAATCCCTAATAAGCTGGTTCAGTAGGGAAATTTACCTGGTTTACAGGGAAAATTCATTTCAGTCATCCACTTAGCTTTTTAAAAATCATACCACATTTCTGAGTCCTACAGAAGTCCTGGCGTTCTTACAATTTGACAAAGCTCCAGAGAATCTCCTATATTTCTCTCTACACATAGGATGCTGATTGCTGTCTTGAAAGCAAATGGTGAATTTGCAGCTTCTTTGATCTTCTCATTTTTAAAATAATTTTTTTAAAAGTTTCAGAATATTACGGGGGTATAAATGCTTTGGTTACATAAATTGCCTTTGCACAGCCCGAGTCAGAGCTACAAGCATGCCCATCCCCCAGAAAGTGCACACTACACCCATTAGTTGTGAATTTACCCCTCCCCCTCCCCCCACCTACCTGACACCTGGTGAATGTTACTTCCATATGTGCATATAAGTGTTGATCAGTTAGAACCAATTTAATGGTGAGTAAATGTGGTGTTTGTTTTTCCATTATTGTGATACTCCACTTAGAAGAATGGGCTCCAGTCCCATCCAGGATAATACAAGAGGTATTAGTTCACCATTGCTTTTTATGACTGAGTAGTACTCCATGGTATACATATACCACATTTTATTAATCCACTCATGTATTGATGGGCACTTGGGTTGTTTCCACATCTTTGCAATTGTGAATTGTGCTGCTATAAACATTCGAGTGCAGATGTCTTTTTTATAGAATGTCTTTTTTTCCTTTGGATAAATACCCATAGTGGGATTGCTGGATCAAATCTGCCCAGCGTCCTGCCTCCCTAGGCGACAAGAGGGTATATTCCCTTCTAAGATATACCACCTGCCAGGGGGAATTGCCAAAATGATGTGTGGCCAAAAATCTAGTGAAAATCTACAATAAAATCTAATTAGCTGAAAGACAATTTACCAAGTAGCATGATTATTAAATTTAAAAGTTTACTGGTTTACAAAATATGTATTTTTAAGTATTTTTAAAGTTTACAACAAGTTGTATAGAATGTGATGACTTTAGTAACTTCTGAGTTTTCCTCCTAAATTGCAGTTGATCAGTTCAGAGTTTCAATTCAGTTCATTTTTAATTGTAATTTCTTTTTTATTTTCCTGCACCAGTTTTACAAAACCAATTCCAATGTGGACAAAGTATAGTACAATTTCAGTTTTTCTAGACTTTGACCTTATGACATTTGGGAATGCATTTCTTGTGTGTTTTGATTTTCAAATGTTTACAAAGGTTGAATGTCAATGATTCTATAAATCATGAAATGCTCTTAATTTGAACACATTTTCAATCCTAGTGCATAAATATAACTGACTTGATCAGATATATATTTTTTGTAGGTTGAATAAAATGAGGTGCACAGTGTCTGAAATGTGAATATATAGACACTGGCATACGACTCAGCTATCCCTCAAAACCATAGTGAATTAGCTAAATCAAAGGCTTGAGATTGTATTTAAATCACTTTAAAATTACAACTGAACTGAACTAAAACTTCAAAAATATTCAAAGATTGTTGAAACCATTTCATACTGTACAGTCTGCTAAAAAAACTTTGTAAATAATGTTTTTGATAAAAGTAACTTGGCAAGCATAATGAGTTATTTTATGTGAATTCATTCACAGTGAAATGGTTCCAAAGTATAAATCACTTCCCTAATGGGACACCTAGCAAACTTTCACAAACAAGTTTGGGCTTTCACACTTACACAAAAATAAGGTTTGTTTTGAGTTTTTTCCCCTACGTGTCTTGCAAAAGCCTCTTAGGCAGGGATATATAAAAGTCTGATTCTTCCTTTGGTGTAAAAGATAAGAGTAAATTATTTATTAAACACGGAAAACAAATATAAATTAAAATTTTGTTGTTATTTCCCTACTTCATAATATAATGAAATTACAGATAGGGCATTTGTAGCAAGTTATACATACCATGCTAATTATTTTCCTATCAAATGATTGATATTCTGTCCCTGTACTTGCACTGTAAAATTGTTTAAAATGCTTTGGGGATAAAGAAATTGGTGTGTAAAAGATTGTATTAGCTAGTGATCCATTCTATAAAATTATTTCTGTGAAATAGTTGAAACATATTTATATTCTCTCAGTAATTAATTGTTTCTAACATATATCTGTTAGCTATGTTTGGTGAAATGTTATATTTACTCTCCTTGCCAAAAGCCAAAAAGGAAGAGTTTAGGAAAATGACATTTGAGAGTATCATGAAAGCCTTAATTAAACATGCATTTTAAATTAAACTTATGGCTTGCTTCCTCTACTATTGAAACCATTTAGAGAAGAGGGTGAACTCACCCCTTTTGTATTTTTCTGACCACTTCATTAGGACCATTGAAAGAATAATTCTTGCTTCTCTCAGCTTACAACACACTTTTAACCCAAATCCGATAAGTCATTAATATTTTCAACTTTATTTGCAATCTTAATTTAAGCACAGTTTAAACATCATTGGTAAGGTTGCTATGTAGCCTTACAGCACACTTTCCAAGAATGTAAATTTGCTGCTCAATATCATTGCTAATGTTTTTTTTTCTTTACTCTTCTTTTCTTCATGTATTTGTTATGCATTTTCTAAATCAACTGCTGCTAAAACTGTCATTGAAGTAGTCCCTGAATATGCTGAGATGATCTCAGTTTAACTTGTACCTATTTTGCTTGCTGCCTCAGACGTCATTGTGCATTCTGCTCCACTGTCTGGGTTCTGTCGCACTAGTTGCTGACACCATCATTGATGTGCAGCAAGCATTACTGCATTCTCAATGCTTTTGTTATTTGTCTTCTCTGTAGATTTCCAGGAAATGTCCTTATAAAAGCTGAGCATAACTCTTCTTCAGCTGATTTAAGGTTTTATCTGAGAATTTGTCTCAATTTAATCTTGTTTGGACAACAAACTTTAGAAAGGGAACCTATGCATTGAATAGGAGATTGAGTAAAATAGCCTTAAAGATCTCTTCCAATTCAGAACTTCTCTAATTCTGATTAATCACTGTCTCCTAGGACTTATTTTTCTATTTTATATCAAAGGGGAATGGGTAGTAAATATATTCTTTTATTAAAATTACAACTTATGTTAATATTTTCTGTTATCTGTAGTATATTTTTCATAATATTTTAGACAACATGTATGCTCTTTATATCATTTATGTTTACTCTGAAGCCAGTTATATTATGCTTTACAAAAATACCCACCTTTCAAGGTATAAATCTTCACTGATATAAATATAGAAGGGATAATAATCCAGTCATCATAGAAACACTGTAAGAATAGACATACAGTACAATTTTATTAAAATTAACAGATATGTAATAACTTATTTGCAGCGTCAGTTTTAAATTTAGAAAGTGAAAGTCCCTGCCAGTGATGTGATATTCCTGGAATTACGTGTAATATTTGTTAAATAGATAAAATGTCTAATCAGTTTCCTTGAAGAAAAGATAATTGAATGTCTGATCAGGGTAATGATAATAGTGATAAAGAGGGCATAGTAATACATAGTAGAGGTGCATGGATCCATATGTGAGGATCAGGGATTGACATATTATAGAATAATCTGGGATAAAAACTAGAATTTAAGAATGATTTACAATCACAGAAAACTAAAGGAAAAAAATATTCCAGAGATGTAAAGAATTCAGAATACCATGCCAACCCTCTGAAACTAAGGCTTGGATGCTATTTAAATCCTTTAGTGTGCTCACTTCTGTGCAAAGTGCACAAACACACACACACAGACACACACACACAGGATTGTCATCTGCCATTTAAAATGCATAGATAAATAAGCCTGACATTATAATCCAGGGAAATGTCCCTGTTTCTCAGTCCTAAGTGATATTGGCCAGATGTATCTATAAAACAAACAACACACCTTTTTAATATATATTTTTCTAATGCTATAATTCAAAGGCAAAAATTAAGTTAATTATATTCTCTGGCTCATACCTCATGGGAACTACCAATCTAGACAAGATATCTCTCTCCTTTCGGCTCACTTCTTTAGCCCCATCCCCAACATTATCCTCTTCAAACACACCATGCACCAGAAGCTTTCACTTTAATGTGTGCTATATACACACATACACACACACATACCCTTCTTTGAAATTGTATGATACTTTTTCATGAATGTATCTGTTTTTAATTGCATGAGTTATATTTTTCTATAAATCTCATTGCGTTTTAATTTGTGTTGCTCAGCAATAGGTACTAAGAACTGTGCATATGTGCATGACATTCTGTTATATAAATCTACTTCAATTTGTTTACTGTGTTTATGCTTGCTTGCCAACAGCCCTCACATACTCCATAAAAACACCAGATAATACTGGATTTCATCATCCATTTCTCCTTTGCTAGTTATTTGAAGAGCAATAGTATCACATGATTGAATTTATGAATAGAGAGGTTACCCATAGTCATTATCAGAGACAGCATTCCAATCTGCAGACACTTAAACTGACTGAAAGAAATTGTTGATGTCATTGGATGTCTATGTGCCACTTCTTCATAAGGATACCACATTTTGGATCTCTCTCTCTCTCTCTCTCTAGCTCTCTCTTTCTAAAATCTAGATATTTTATTGCAATAAAGAAGAGAGTGACACTTCATGAACCAATGACAGAATTTTAAAGCCAACGCAATTTGATACCCATCTTAGCCGCTACCTATGATATCCTTGGTTCACATATGCATTTTTAGTTAGCCTTGTGTATAAAGCTTTTCCTGTTAAAGTGATAAGTAGCCAGAATTGTTACTTTTTTTCCCCTCTTGAAAAAAAACATATAATATAATTTGAACCCATATGTGTTTGCATAAAAAATAGTTTGATATGTTTAGCTGCCCTCCAAAAGAAAATCCAAAATAATATTTTCTTAAACAAGGGAGGAGCTTAAGTATATCTTACAAAGGTTTTTTAATCTTGCTGTTCCACCACTCTGACATTACATCTGAATCTTAAGCAGGAGGAGGGAAGAGGGAAAGAAGCAAATGGAGCCCTTGAGTGATGTTTTAAAATTTCCAGGAAGTTCGGCTTTCATGTTATTATTCAGCACGTCTTCATGTAGCCATACAGTATGACTGAAAGAATGCTAGTTTTTATTCTAGGCAATGGTGCGCTCAGAAAATAATTGGGAGACTATTTGCTGCCACAGAGACAGGCTGTTTCCTGAAAATATGGCCCATCTCTGTGATTCTTTGTGTAGTTGTATGTCCTTTGCTTCTTTGAATCAGACCGGTTACTTTATTCATTATTGCTTTTGACTTCAGAATGAGCACTTCCACTGCAGATATTTTTTGTCTGCAGTTTTTTTAGCTTTGTCAAGGATAGCTCTCTCATCATTCGCTGTGCTTCTTGTCTTCACTTCTTTTCAGATGACTTCTGCTTGGCATCAGCTGCTGTTGGCAGCCCAAGATGTATTTTTGAGTTTTGGGATTATATTTATCTCCTAGATTCTCTAAAAATGTAATTTCTGAATTATTTTAAAAATTTAAAAAAATCATTTTGCTTTTGTATTATTTCCAAGTGTCGAAGGAGAAAATGCTGAATTATGCAGTCTTATTCAAAGCAGATGCTCTTATAAGTATTTTATATTATTTTCCAGTAGAGAAAAATACAAATAATAGAGGGAAATTTAATTCAACTTGGAAGTATGGAGTAACTATTAATAACAAGAAGTTGCATTAGTTTTCTTCTAAAAAAAGTACACAGATACTTAGAAAATAATGTATTAATAATTTCAGTCTTGGTTAAAAGAGAATGTATATATTAAATGGGAAAGAAAATAAACTTTGGATAACAATATTATTGAGTTCTATATCCATCAAAAAATTAGTAACCGTGTGCCTTCTTGAAAATTATTAATCTATGATTTCTGGTTTCTAATTTAAAATTAACAATATTATCCTGTTTTTTTTTTTTTTACAGAGTTTTATAGCCTAGTTCTGGACTCTTAATCTGCCAAGGTTCTACCATCATTCAGGCCAGCTGCTTCAGGTCATGGCATATGAGGAGAGACCAGGAAATTGTATGAACATGAGACGTTTACTGTAGTTCATTTGTTCTGAAATGAGTTTCTTGGTCAGAGGCAGTGCTGTATGGGATATTGTGATGGTAAAGAAAGCGTTCTGTAAGTTTTTAGATGGTAGTTTTGGCAGAAACATTGTGGACAAAAAAGACAAACTCATATGCAGTACTAGGGTGTATTCCAGTGAGAATAATGTACTGCCCATTCTGTGATGAGGTAGTAAACCCAGGGTATGGTGTCACTTGGAGAGCTAAGTGTTGATCTCTGCTTTAGGCAAGTGGATACTCTGTAGCTGTATCCAAATCAGCTTTCATGAGTCAAAGTCCAGGTTGCTGACCCCATGCATTATTCCTACTCCTGCTATGAGCACTTAGTTCATGAGCCCAATAGCAAGGGCAGGTATAGCTAGGAGATAAGGTCTGCTGATGTTGTTAGATGGGTAAACTTGCCCATCTAATTATTGTGATTCTCCTTGTCTAGGTTGCACTTGGTGAACTTTCACATGGAGCACAATTTTCTTCATACCCAGTGCCGTGAAGAAATGTTTTCCATGTATCACTCACCCAAACTTCTTTGTAACAATTTTTCCCCTTTTGTTTTTTCCAAAGCCATGACCATCAGCTAAATCATTAACCACTTTCCATGAATAAATGAATATTCGTGTTTCATCCACCTCTCACACAAAATCAGCACAACCAGGTACACTCTTTGAAGTCCTGGGTTGTCATTTATTAAGATAATAGCCATTTAGTGTCACCTTCCTTCAGGGTGATCTCAGAGTGACCTGTGTACTTTCAAATCGTGCCAATGTATTATGCAAAAACACTTGGAATAGACTCCATTTTTTTTCATTAGCTGCTACACATAGAGATATTCCCCAAAAGACCAAGATGTGGATTGAAAGAGAGGAGGACACAATACCATTCTGCCATAGATACTATAAACATCATCTAATCTGTTAGGTTATATAATCCAAGTATGACAGCCTGGACATGTTGCAAAGCATTGTCTTGTCTTGTTATGGGATCCACTAAAACTCAAAAAATGTCAGCTTTTTGGATTTTTCAGTAAACAAGTCAGGATAGCATGTGCAGATGGAGGTATACATTGACTCCAAATTCCAAAGAGGTCCTCTTGGCATTGTACCTCTTTCTTAGTAGTTGGAGTTGCTTGATGAAGCAAGTTGTCATTCATTGTAGAAGTCGTCTCTCAACATTTTCTGGACCAATAAATTTCTTTGGGATTTTTCCCATTTTGGCATGTATTTGTTTTAACAAATGCCTGTAATAATTGCTGCATCCAAATAACCAGGTCCAATCAGCATGATTATCATCAATGTAATAAATCAATGTAATATGCCATTCCTGTAGAATGAAGAGGTGATCAAGTTTGCTCCAAATGAGAATGTAATGTAGGATTAGAGAGTTTCATAGTCATGAGGTAGAGTAGTGAGGATGCATTACTAGCATGTTCACCTGAAAGTAAAGTGCTTTTTTATGGCTTTTACTAACAAATGTATACAGAAAGAAATTTTCAAGATCGATGGATTCATACCAGGTGCTGGCTGAAGGATGTGTTAATTTATTCCAGCTCTGAAAATTAATATATAAAAACAGTTGCAATCAGAGTCAACGTGTGATTGAGAAAATTATAATCCATTTTTATTCTCCAGATCTATTTGGATTGTGTATGACCCAAATAGACAAACTGAATGAGAATGTAGCATGAATCACCATCCTTGCACTTTTCAAATCTTTTAGAGTGGCACTAACCTCTGCAATTCTCTCATGATTGATTTTGAATACTCTATTGGTAGACAGAGCCAGTTCTACTGGCTTTCCCTTGACCTTTCTTATTACAAGAGTCCAGGTAATCAATGTGGGAATTCTGCCAGTGGATAAATCTGACTATTCCTATTATAGGAAATAAGAACAATGTGTGTTTGTCTCACAAGGCCCTTTGTGAGATGGACACAAGCCAAAACCCCCAATTTCCTCCATAATTAAGGAAAAAATCCAGTATTAAGGTATTTTTAGAGACAGAGTTCAGTAAACCCTCAAGTGCCTAATTATTTCCTCTTTTCCAATGCACAGTCACCCTAGTAAATGGTCAAAGATTATTTGGGGGGAGGTAGAAGGAAATTTTGAGTATTCACTTTTGGTTGTATAGAAGGATTCTTCTTTGAGAGGACCTGGACTCCTTTTCAATCAAGAGACCATGGGTCTTTGAACTGGCTGAAGTCTGAGAATTGGTGTAGGGGTTGTGATTCTCTATTGTGGGGATTTAAATACTATTGTTTACCAAATCTGGAGTTGAGTTATTCAAATAAGTTTGGTAGGCTATCCATATTTTTCAGTTTAGAGATGCAGTGATCAACTAGCCTGTGCCAAAAATTTTTGCAGGTCAGACTAATCTGATTACTGGGTTGGTTCTGTCACTGATTATGGCAAACATGCATATTTTATCTTTGAAAACTAAGAGTCACAACTTAACCCAGATCCCATTACTCTCATAAAAATTTGGAGAGCTCAGTGCAATAGCAGTAGTTGTGACTATCATTTTTAGTTTACAAAGAGTAGCCATCACAGAACTATTATAACATGAAAGAGCTCCACTCATAAATGTATTTTCCTAAATTTGTTGTCAGGCCATGGTTACTGAAAAGAAAAAAAGAAAAAATTTTAAAGGACTGTCCTTTGTAAGTTTTGTAGGATGCAGTTAGAGGGTGGGTGAGCAAGTTTTATATGATAAATCCATTCAAACATCCCAGTCTCCCTCAGCATTTGGATGCCTTCATCTACAAATATCTATTATGCCTTCTGTATAATAAAGAAGTTCGGTTATTTCCCCTTCATTTGATGCAATGTACATTTGGGTCCAAATCAACAATCAAGCAAAATATTAGAGCAACTCATGGCTAGTTAAGCTAAGACACTGAGTGCTTATACGTATCTATTGAATATTGATACAATATTGCTATGAATATTGAATGTGGAATACTTATTTAGGGAGTCTAAATTCAGTCTGGTCAAACATTATATTTCTAGCTATATATCTAGAAGTAATGAGTAGTGGGGAGGTAGGTCTTACAGGATCAGCAGTCCCTTGGAACAGTAATACCACAGGGGAGGCCACAAAGTTTCTTCAGGCAAAAGTAGACCAGGTCCTCAGGGAAGGGAAAAGTGCTTGTGCTGGCAAGGGAGAATCAGCAAAATTATAGGGATTCAAGGTCTGAAAATATATGATCATCACAATTTTCAGTGTCCTATTCCTTCCTAAACATTGGCCTTTTGTCCCTATGTAACAAGGATCTTCCTTTCTCCACTTACAATTCCACGCCCTTAACTTCGTCCTGAGCTCTCACAGGCAGCATCCTGTGAGTCCAGGTTTCTACTAACAGTCTGTTCAAGGAAATTTAGGATTTCTAGATTATAGTCTTGAAAATTTTTCTAGCCTCTGCCCACAGCCTAATTCCAAAGCCTGTCCTACATTTGTAGGTCTTTATTACAGCAGCACTCCACTTCCAGATAACAAAATCTCTGTTAATTTTCAACAAATTACTACAAAGTTTGTGGTTTCCCACAATAAAAATTTATTTGTCTCAAAGTTTCTGTGAATCAAGAAGTCTGGGTGCCGATTAGCTGGGTCCTTTGTTCAGGGTTTCTCCAGGCTGAAATCAAGGTTTCAGTTGGGTCTTCATTTTTATCTGGAGTGGAGTCCTCTCTTAGGCTTATTTGGATTGTTGGGAAAATTCACTTCACTGTGGTTGTAGGACTGAACTTCCTGCTTTCTCGCTGGCTGTCAACCAGGAGCTGTTCTCAGCTACTAGAGACTGTCTGCAGTTCCCTGCCCTATGACCCTCTCTACAACATTGCAATTTGCTTTGTGAAGGCCAGCAGGCAAACTGTTTGATGTTTCTTCTTCTTTTAGGGACTCATCAAATTAGGCCAACCCCTCTAGTATAATTTCCTTTTGATTACTTAAAAGTCAATTTATTGGTAAAGTAATCATGGAAATAATATCTTATTTCAGTCACAACTTTTGCACTCATACAAAGGGAAGGGATTATACAAGGCATGAATATCAAAGGGCAGGAAATTTGGGGACCATCTTAAATTTTGCCTATGACACCCAGAGAATTTAGAAAACATCAAAAAGGGAAGAGCCAGATGTAGATGGGGGCAAGGACAAACTAAAGTTTGAAGATACTAAGAGAAAACTTTGAGGACAATGTGGAACCTGTGCCTATCTCTGTCTCCAACTATGACTGTGGATGAACAGCAAGAGAAGCCAACATCCCTTGCCATGTAGCTGTACAGGTACCTGGCCCAGGATCAGAGAAGACGAAGGATTATATCTGGTGGGAACTGGAGTAGCTGCAGGTGCAGGTGAAGCCCCACCCCAACAAGATGAGTGAACACATTAGTGACAACATGCGCGAGTTGCCACAGTGGCGTCCTTCAATCTTCACAGTATAAAAATAAGCCTGCTACCTCATTCTTGCCTCAAACTCTCAAAGAAATTTGACTCATGATCAAAATTAACCAGGGGCCATTAATAAAAAAAATTGTGAGGAATAGAGTTGCAGCTTAGCTAAATTGACATAATAATTAACCACCATAATTAACAATGCAGGAAAAGAACTAAAGGGAGCATATTCTAAGTAGGGACATTTTGGACCAAGGTACAAATATGCTCCTTAATAATGTGACATGTCTAATAGTTTATATTAGAAATTTCCTATTATTGTTAGAGTTTATTATAGTCTATATGGCAAGATCAATTTTTTTAAAACAAAAATTGTTAGTTTAGAAAGGATAGTAAAGCCATGTATATTCAGGTGATTTTCAACTCTACAAATTTAATTTATTATAGCAACAATTGGATATCTCCTTGTATCCATGTTTTTTTTTTGAAGAAAACTCAAAAACTATCTTGCAAAGTTGTCATTTTATTTTATACCAATGTACTAGTGAGACATTACATTTCTGGTTTGAATAGATTCAATTTGACAAATGTTTCTTATACATTGTGTGTACTGTGTGACAGTAATTGTGCTAAATCCAGGGGACACCAAAACACAGAAGATACAGTCCATGACTTCCAGACAATACCCCTTAATAAATTATATCAATGAGAAAACACAACATTGTGACTGCTTGAGATTCAAATAAAATAGTATTACTAATCTTTCCTCAAACATCACATTCTGTTAGATAGAAAGAGAAGTAAATATTTCCAGATGTATTTCAAAATATTTTCATAATGCTATAACTCTGAAATCATAAGAATTTCGAGACTTCCTTTATCTCACTTTTCAATGAAGAAAGATTATCAGTTTGTAATGAAATCCACTTTATCAGTTCATTTAACTAATATAGAGCTAATTTTCATAGTGCAATGTTTTGTTATTCTGTTTTTATTTTTTTACTATTTTCATTAGATTTTTAAAAAATCCCTGACATATAAGACTAAGTTATAGATAGTCATGCTATAGATCATTAGTACCTTATTTATAAGAAATCAAGGTCCAGTTATTCTACACCAGTAATTGATCTTTTGGTTCATCAATATGTATATGGAATAGAATATATCTGTTAGTATGAGTGTGCTTTCATGTTTAAAGGGAATTTCAATATCTAAATGGAGTCCTGGTTAGAACTTTATAATTCCTGTAGGTTTTCTGGATAAATTAGATGGCAAAAACTGTGAAAATAAATAAAATATTTACACTTGTGTATAGAAAATTATGGTGTTTAGGGTGGGATTCTTTTCTACCACCATTAAGAATAATACGTAGGGTTAAATATGGAAAGCAAATCTAATGCGACTTGGCTAAAAAACTAATAGTGAGGTTGGCAAGACAATTGAATCAAGTATCAATGATGATAAGACAACAGAAGAAACAACAAAGGACTAAATCCTCAGAGCATCATCTACCCTGTTTCGCTTTTTAAAGACAAATTCCTGCAAGGAGGGCTCACGTTATTATACAGAAAGGCTGTGATAAATGTGTTTATCTGTTACAGGGAATAATTTGCCTATCCTGTAATAAAAGCTGGCAGCCCTCTCAGGATAATAGTATCAAAAAAGAATGAGTGCTTTTAACCCTTAATGGATACAATTTGAACTTCACAAATTTTATATACTGCTTTGCTTCTACAGAGTTTTAATTTTTTTTCCACCTAGTTATTTTTTTTGCTGGCATATCTTATTTTTATCAACATGCTTTATATTACTATTTTGTAGGGGACATGTTGACCCTTATTTTGGATTCCATATACTCCTTGTTTCTACCATTCTCACCCAGACTTAAATCAGTGATTGGAATATACTAGTAACTTAACAAATGTTTCATTGAATTGAATATTCTCAGAAATGTTTTTATATTTGTGACAAACTATGTAGCTTCCAGCCTCAGAGTTTATATACATATGAGAACAAATTATTGACTTTAAAATAACCTAACCCTCCACAAATCATTTAAATAATGATAGCTCTCAAAGGCTACTAATCAAAGTACATGAAGAAGAGTCATACATATTCATGAATTGTTTAATACTGTTTTGTTAATAATTGCACTGCTCATTTTATACAAAAATTCAATCTTTTTTAACATATCATTTGGTAAAGCTTTTTAGTGAACAGAATGTAAATGATTATCAATTATTTTTTTGCTTTTATGTACAGTCTGTGGCTGAAAAAGGATAAACCAAAGCATGCATACATCCTCAAATTTGTGATCTTGTTCAGAAATGATATGAATTTGAAAAATTATGCAGATAACATCATTCAAATAACTTGGGCTTTTCCTGTTTTCTCAATGTTTTTTTCATTAGTAAGTCTTTGTAAATTCTACAAACTCTTGAATTGTCCACAATTATTCACCAGCTATGCATGAATACCCATGTATCCAGGCTGAATACTGTAATTATCAGGACTGATTTTTATTGTGAAGTTATAACCACTTCATCTCTTCCTAATGTGAATCAGGCCTATAAGCAATGTCGTGTGCTTTGTAAATGGTAATTAGGCCAACATTTTTTTTTTAAATGACTTTTAAGGGAAAGCTGTAACGGTTTTCTGGATTAGCAAATTAGAAGGGTTGCTGGTTACAATGGAGTATTTATTGGAGAAGCCTTTTTAAAAAACATCATATACTTTAAATCTTTGTTGCTTTCTGAATCAAAATTGGATTGCTCAACTTTTAAAAGTCAAGGCCTTAACTTCTTCCTATCCTACGGTTAATTACCTGCATGTAAGTGTGTATGTGTGGCTTGAATATTAAAGGATGTGAATGAATACAGAGTAGCTAAATTAACATGGAGAAGACACTTGGTAAGATGATTTGAAAAATAAACGAGGAAAAAAGGTTTTGAAAAGAAAGTGCTAATTCTAGCATCCAGATTCTATTTTTTCTCCTTTCTGAAGATCATTTTTGTAACATGATCTTCCCTTGTTACATCTTTGATGATGCCGCATGTCTGACAATTATGATGTGTTTCTGATCTAGTAATTTTACTCCAAATAATGAATATTTTCACTAGTGGCTTAAGTAAAGTTATGCTACAATAAAGATAGCAATTTTTTGGATCATCACCCTAAAGTTAAAATATCTTATATCTGAAAAATCAGTCAGGAATTGGGCACAAACATCGATTTATGCACTATGTACTTAGATTTGACTTCTGAGTAACCTTAATTAAAGCTAAATTGCCAGGTGTATATACCTGAATTGTAGATACTTTCCCTGGATGGACATATCTGTTTTTGGATTAGGTCACATTCAAATCCTCTAAAAACAAAACAGCACAACAATAATAACAACAACAAATAGGTTGTAATCACATGGAAACAAACAAAAAACAAAAACAATTTTCAACATAAAATTTTCAAAAGAGAGTGACATCTTGCATTTTCTTTGTAGTGACATTTCCCTAATTCTTTGAGTTAATTTTACCTTATCATACGTTATTTTCATGACTACTAACACAATGACCATTCTGCAGCCCATGGATAAAGAAGTAATCCTGACTTTCAAGTCTTATTATTTGAGAAATAATCATCACTGCCTTAGGTAGTGATTCCTCTGATGGATCTGAGAAAAGTAAATTCAAAATCTTTTAGAAAGAATTCACTACTCTAGATGTCATTAATAACATTCATGATTCCTGGGAGAAGGTCAAAATATCAACATTAACAGGAGTTTGGAAGAAGTTGATACAAATCTCATGGATGATTTTGAGAGATTCAATACTTTAGTGGAGAAAGTAACCTCAGATGTGGTAGAAATAGCAAGAAAACTAGAATTAGAAGTAGAGCCTGAAGATGTGACTGAATAGCTGCAATCTCATGATAAAACTTTAACAAATGAGGAGTTGCTTCTTATGGATGAGAAAAGAAAGTGGTATCTTGATATGGCATCTACTCTTGGTGAAGAAGCTGGGAACATTGTAGAAACATCAAAGGGTTCAGAAAATTACATAAACTTAATTGGTAAAGCAGTGACAGAGTTTGAAATGATTGACTACACTTTTGAAAGTTCTACTGTGGGTAAAATACTATCAAATAGCATCACATGCTGCAGAGAAATCTTTCATGAAAGGAATAGTCAATTGATGCTATAAACTTCATTATTGCCTCATTTTAATAAATTACTCCAGCCACCCTGAACTTCAGCCACCACCACCCTGATCAGTACAGCAGCTATCATTATCAAGGCAAGACCCTCTAGCAGCAAAAAGATTACGACTCACTGAAGACCCAGATGACCATTAGCAATTTTTAGCAATGAAATATTTTTAATTAAGGTATGTACAGTGTGCTTTTAGACACAATGTTACTGCACAATTAATAGACTTCAATATAGTGTAAACATAATTTTTATATGCACTTGGAAACCAAAAAATTCATGTGACTCTCTTTATTATGATATTTGCTTCATTGCAGTAGTCTGGAACAGAACCCACAATATCGCCAAAGTATGCCTATGTATTTTAAATATCTTAAGATAGCATTGTTTAAGGTATTATGTGAAATTTAGTTTCATCCCTTGCTTTTTTGAATTTGTGTTTTCTCTAAATTGATAAATAGATGATAATGATTATGTTTGGCTCTGTCACAGTGACTAATATCAACCAGCATGCTCTTTTCTCTGTCCTTGAATACTCCTTCTAAGGATTCGGTTTTGTGATTTTTTTTTTTTTTTTTTTGATACGGGACCTGGGGACCACTGTCTTCTAGACCTTGTTTTTTTGTTCTGCTTCTGTATCTGGACTTTTCAGTCCCAGCTTTGTTAGACCACCACATGCAGTCATGCAGGATACCAAACTTTTCCACTGCTTCCTTACAAAGGACAAAGGTGTTTTTTTTTTTCCATTACGTTTTATCTTTTCCAATCTGCCACTGCTGAAATCTACCTTCTTATGTCAACTGCTTTATGTCCTTCACCAAGTTAAAATGTTACTTTCCTCTATTATCGTTCTCAGCAGGAATGAGTTTCAATTCAACTACACTGAGATTTAAATTTGTCAAAATTAAATTACATAACAGAACTAATAGACTACAATTTGGATAAGGAATTATTGTATAACACCTGTTGCAACTTATTGCATGCACTCATTTGAAAAGCTGATGGCCAAATGAGACAATGTCCTATTTGCATCTTTATACTTCACAGTTCAGCCTATACTAGACACTTAGTTATTTATGGTTTATTTGAATGTGTCTTAATGTTTTACCTTTCTAACTTTATTTGTTAGGAAATGACTGCCATAATAAAATTAATTCTAATAAATGGCTATATTCTATTTAAAGTATATTCTGTTAATACTTAATACTTTCATATCTTTTAAAGCATACTGGCTTAGTCCCTATTCTATACTGGGACAATAGTTTGATGTATGATCCTAGTATTAAGCAGACAACCATACACAGAAGCATGCTGTAACAATTAGTGCATTAATGAACAAAATTTATATGTTTAAAATAAAAAGTCCAACGCAAATATGGCTTTTTCCATGAAGCATTAACTAATTTTTCTGCACTCGGAATTTCATTTTCTTCCTTTTAAATTTTTAATACATTTATTAGTTTTTGGTTTCTAGACTTAGTGAATAAAAATACAGAACACTCAATTAAATTTTGATTTCAGATAATGGAAGTGTTTTTACATTTCCTATTCCTTTTGTTACAAATTTCCAAAAATATAGGGGCTTAAAATAACACAAATTTATTTTCTTATATTACTGGAAGTCAAAAGACTAAAATGTTTCTCACTATGCTAAAATCAAAGTATCAGGAGGGCTAAGTACTTTCTGGAGACCATAGAAGAGAACATGTTTCCTCATCTCTTCCAACTCTTACAGGTTTCCCACATTCCTTGGTTTGTGGACTCCTCCCACTTTCAAAGCCAACTTGGCAGGTTAAGACCTTACAGAACATCAAACCAAACTTATTTTCATAGGCACAAGTCCCATGCAATATTGAGGACACGTATTTGCGGCATTATACGCACACAAACACACATATAAAATATATATATGCACACACGCACTATACAGAAAAAAACAAATATATATATAATTTACCAACCCTAATACATGTATGAATGGCTTACATGCCACAAGTACACAAATTTCTATTCTAATATGATATTCAGTTTATAAGACTAATGATTGTATTTAGGGACAATAAAATTTATGGTAGTGCTTCAGGTCATAAGCAAATATGTATTTTATTTTTATTAAGTGATTAATACATGTGGTCCATATGTCTTCATTTTTATCTGATTTATTCTATTATGCTCAGAATGAATTTAGAAATGTATCTGTCTTTGGATGCTCTTATTGTACTCTCGTTGATTACTGATCATTTCTCTTTAGAGAAAGGAAATAGAATTGTCACACCTGGAAGTCCTGACCTAGTTCAACAGTGGAAATACCTGATAATATATGATGATGAACCCACTCTAAGAGTCTTAAGAAGTATACACAAAGAGTAAAAATAGCAACAAAGTATTGAGTGCTTATAATAAGCTAGATATAAAGCATATTTTTTTCTCATTCAATCCTAACAAGAGCTCAAGGAAACATTATATGTGCTTCATTTTCCAGAAGACAATCTTGGAAACTTTTAAGTAGTTCACTGAAGGTCACACAGAGCTAAGATTCTAAGTTCCTTACCCCTAAGTGACATATAAGGCATAGTTTGTCCAAGGAGTTACTGGGACTGTATATATTACAACACTACCTTTCTCTAGAAATTTAGCAAGGGAAACCTGACTGAATGCCTGACTTTTGGCTTACATAACTCAAATTTGAAGAACTATTTCTCATGTTGTCAATGTATAGGTTAGCATGCTGTTATCTTTACAAGATTTATTTAATGCATTTCTGGGCATATTACAGAACACTCTGTGTTCCCTCAAAGTCACAGAATTAGAATTTTCTGAATGTTCATTAGCCTTTTCTTTATATATATATGAACACACACACACACACACACATATATATATATAATTAAAGTGATCTAGATTTGATAAATTTCTAGTTTATTTTATTTCCAACTTGGTCTTGAAATTGTATATGCAGATTGTTTTAATAAAAATAGAAATACGTTAAAAACATTACTTTTTTTACTTATCAAAGTTATTAAGTTCATCAATGGTAGTTATTTATTGGGATAAAACATCTGTACATGGTCCTTCTATCATTTCTATGAGTATTTAAGTATAGAAATGGCTTACTCAAAATGTAAGAAATTTTTAGTAAGTTTCCAGGCTTCAGAGATATATTATTTATGTTAACAAACTGGAAAGAGTTCATTTGCTTTAATATTTATAAGGGAGATCAATGAGACATACAATGCAGTATTACTAAGCTTTAAAATGACTATAAAACATAGATCCAATTAATGGACTGTTAACCAAAGAATAGTCAGCAATTCATAAATAAATAATTGTTATAAATGTCCAGATTTTTAAGGTTCTTTGGAGAACCCTGCTGAAGCCAGCCATTAAGCCATGTATTCTACTACCCCAATCCATTAAAAAATGTAATTGTAAGGAAAATTAGATACAGTCTTACTCACAGTGGAGTACATATTTTAAGGCTATATTGGTTTTTAAGCCTTTGAAGATAATAAGGAGGTTCATTAAGTTATTACCTTGAGTTGCTTGAAATACTGAATAACCTCAGAATGATCTAGTTTAAAGAGGTTTAATTGGCATAAGACATGCCATGCCTTTTAAATAAGATATTTTGTAAGATACTCATAATAATATTAGTTACCAAAGCATATTCACAATAGATAAATAAAATTGAAAACTGGAATTGGCATGCAACTTGGGAATAAAAATGATTGTTAATAATATCTGAATCAAATGAAATTAAAGGCTAAGATATTTGGAAATATGAGAAACACAATATACCTAGTTTATATAAAACCTCAATGTTTCTGACGAGGAAAAAGTTAGTATTTTCCTTTCAATATGAGATGTGAATTAGGAATGTGTCAAGCATATAACAGCAACCAATTATAATTTTTAAAAAGTCAAAGGAAGTAAAAAGCACTTACTCTTAAAATACTTATTTTTAAATAATATAGGAATAAACCTATTATCAATATTACTCTAATTTGCATGCAACGACTTTGTAAAACAGGAAGACAGCAGCCTAGTTGTTCATTTCAAATGTCTTGCAGCTATCTAACCAAGGACAATTATTAATCTCATATTTGCCATTCAACAATCACTTAACAATTGACATAAGTTTTAATTTCATTTACTACAATACCATTTTAGAAAACTGCAAATGAATTAGGTCATATATTGAAGTGCATGTACCAGTCAATTGCAAAGGACTTTTAAACTTTATCAAATACTTTGATCTTGATCACATTGAGAATCCTTCTAGTAGCTCATAAAATGTTCATGAATTCTTGGATGAAGCCCAAAATAAGTTTTCTAAGTTAACTTACATTTGGAAATTTTTGTACAGCTGGTGTTATGTAGGCTTTTGCAAAAGTATTATTACTCATTTTTTTCAAGTATCACTTAAAATGTTAAGTATAATAATTAGGTATACTATTCAGGTGGGAGTCAAAACTTAAAATTCATTGAGAAATTTTATATATATATATATATATATATATATATATATATATATCTCCTTCAATACCTAGCCCTAGGAAAGCTATTTCCCTCCTAAAACCGTGACTTTATAGGATAGAGTTTTTGCTGTGTCTTTTGATTTCAAAATAGTGTCAATATTAGGAATTCACATTTTTTGTTGCTCTTGATAATCTTTACTGGTTTAAATGATTCCAAATGGTGAAAGGTCTTACTTATTTTCAGAGTCTTACTGACATAGAAAGTTTTGATAGTTAGGTCAAATCATGAAAGAAACTGCTCTTGATTTTATAAATGCTGAATAATTCAACATTTTTTTAGTAAAAAGAACACAAATAGATGGTAAAGTAAGCAGCAATGCACCAGAGAAAGTTTTAACTATGTAATAACCCAAAATGAAGACATTGGTGTGTCTAAGAAAGTACTCATTAAGTGGCCCATCCATGTTACATTGGGTCACAAAACATAAATGTAAATGCTGTTAACATACAAAAATTTACCTCCACTGGTAATGATTGAAAGAAAAAGGAAAACACTAGATACTTAACTTTTTTTGTTAAAAGAATCCACTGAGGATGGTTTGTTTTTATCTTCATTCAATTACTCTTCATGAGCCATTCCTACAGACCAGAAGGCTGTATACTCAACACATCTGTTATCTCCTAATGTCAGATACCAAGGAGACTCTGTTGTATTCAAAGCTTTCATGTTGCACCATAATGCATTAAATGTTTGCTATTTATTTATTGTTGCTCATTTGCATCTCTCTCATGGTTTCACAATCAGATGACTAGCAAAATTTTGGTTGGTGTGGGGAAAAATGCACTGTAGGTCTTGAAGTTACCATTACGAGAAAAAAAGGGCTAGAAGGACACACATTTTTAGCAAGAAGTACTATATATTTGTTAAAAATCAAGTAAGTGGTTCAGTTAAAACTGTTTTAATTAGTTTTTTGATTCTTCTAAAATTGTCTTGAGGTCTCTTGCAAGTAGAAGTAAAAATAACTTGCGGTTACCTCTAGATTTTGATATTGGATCAGTTTGAAAGGAAAAAAAAGTCTTCATTTTGAAGTCAACAAGGAAGAATGACTAGACAAAAAGAGGTGGAAAAGAAACCCAGCAAAAGCAATAAGACCAAAGAATAAGAGAAGATAATACTCCGAGAATAATAGACTACATAAAATCCTCCACAAAAAAATTTTAGTCTCACACTGTACATGACACTTAAGAGGACTCACAAATGCTTTGTTACTTTAGGCAAACTATTAATATCTTAATATAAGAGTAGCAGAATTACTTACCTGAAACAGCTTCCCTTAGCAATTACATATCTGGACATATTTTTCAGGTTGCTGTTCTTATATAAGACAGTATTTATTTAAGGTTACAGAGATATTAACAAATAACTCAGTGGGCCAGTCTAAATCATTCAGTTATTGCATAGTTTTTTTTTAATTTTAAAATATATATGAGTTATTCACATACACACATAGGCACACAACCATATATAATAACATTAGGAGATTGTATGACTGAGAAGTCAGTTGAAAATATTCACTGATAATTGATAATATAATTTTTTTATTAAAAATACTTCCCATGTGTGGAAGCTAAAGCAACTCCATCTTGGATGCTAATCCGTCGTGTTGACGTCTGATTAACCTCTATTCCAGAAATGCCGCTAGATTTCTACTTTATCTAGTGTTACAGTAAATCTTGCCCTTAGGTCAAAACAAACTTGACTATAAATCCCATCCTTAGGCAGATTCACATAGCATTCTTGCCTTTTTCTGAGGGGCGGACTTCAATTGTCTTACATGTCCCTCCACTGGGGTATATAAGTCCTAGGTCTGGGGGGGGGAAATGGTGCAGGGATTCACCACCTTGTCTTGCCTTGCCACAGCCCAAGACGTGGCTTCTGTTTGTAAGTCCCTATTAAATGTTTCTTTCTGAGAAACTAGATATATCAGCTTCTTTCTTCGGCCTCTCAACTTTCTCGGACTTTCAGGGTAGGTTTTTAAACCTGCTCACTGAAGAACACCAAGATTTATGGTGCAGAACTCTAGGGGCAAATTGTTTATTTTGGCATCTGTACAAATTTAAAGCTGCTTAATGTAATGAAATTTGTCTCCATCCTAAGCTAACTCTATGAACAAACTTTATCATGTTGGCATCCTGAAGTGAAATATCAATTTCTTTAATTCAAAAAATAGAATGAAACCTTTTCCATCTTCATATTCAGACTAGAAACCATGTATGTCTTATTTGCCAGGGGACGTGATCTTGAGCTAACTGCTTTCGAGCTCCTGCCAAAAGCACCATTTTCAAAATTATATTTAGTAGTCAAAGGAGCATGCTAAAAATTCGTGAGTGTATATTTTAAGCTTTCTTTATATTTTAAGTTTGATTACCAAGGACATACACTTGTACTAAAGAAAGTTTAAAACCTTTTTTTGAAAACAAGTTTAAACCTATCACAGTTTGATACAGGACTTTTTTTTTCTAGATCACCACTCTGCATTAAAAAAAAAAATAGCTTCAACTTCATTGCTAAATATATTGTTCATTATCAGAAGCAAAGAACCCAAGAAAAAAGTCTATATGATGTATTCCTTTTAGTCTTTGATGTGGGGCCAACTTTTCTCTTTGAAAAGACTTATAGAATCAACTACAAGAAGGCAGCAAGAATTTTGACATTGGTTATATTCTCCCTTATGCATGACCCAGTAAATCTCCAAGTTAAATGTCAAATTCAATTGTGCTAACAATTATCTTTGGTTACTGTTCAAGTGATTACCCCTGACTCTTTTGGTTTAGTGTTTGTTACCTTTCTATAAATCTAACTTCTCAAGTAGACAAAGATACAAAGATATAGAATTGTACATTCATAAAGGAAGACACTATATTTTAATGATTAGGTAAATGTGTAACAAAATGAATAACATGAGTTTTTGTCTTCATTCAAAATAATAAAATACATTAAAAAAAATTTTCCCAGAGGACTCTGAGTAAATTACCTGTGTGTCTTAACAGTTTATAAAAGATATAACAGAGAAATCATTTTTAACCTGCATTTTGACAGCACTTTGACCAGAACATAGTGTTGTTTTTTTTTTCTTTTTTATAACCCAATATTGCTAACATTTAGGATGAAAAGGAAATGAAGAAATTAGAAGTGTGGGAGATAAGACTGGGTAATCATTCAGGGGACGTACTTCAAAAAGTCTTATATGCCACATTAGAAAATTTGAATTTTGGTCTGTACATTAGATTTTAAAAAATTACCTTTTCAGAATATGAAAAGAATATATACTTTTTCTAGGAAATCAAGCAATACAGAAGTTATGTATAAATGGAAAATTTTGGACTTCCCTTTCTACAGAATGGCAGATTGGAAAACCAGAAACAAATGTCATCAAAGTAAATATTTTGATGGGAAATATAATAAACTTAGGTCAATAATCAATTTGAGAATTGAATATGAGGTAAATCCCAGTACCAAAGGAGGAAAAGGAAGCATGATTCTGTAGTGATAATCTGTTGATAAAGCACAGGCTATATCAGGGACATATGGCGACACCAAGAACATAAAGCATAATGTGTGAAAGGCCAGTAAGGATACAGGAAACAGGGCTTAAACCCATTCCAGATGTGCACTTGGAAATACGTCCTCTAGCTAAAGCCATATGTTCGTGGAAAGCATGTGTCATAGTAAAAATAAAATGTACTAGAGGAAAAAAAGTGCAATTAAATATCTTGATAATGAAAGAAATGAAAAAGAAAGAAAAAAGGAAGGAGGAGGGGAGATATTGGAGAGAGGGAGGAAGAAAGGAAGAAAGAAATAACTAGAAAGTAACACTCCCTCAATATTGTATAGGAGCAAACCAAGTATCAATTTCAAAAGTAATTCAGGTTTGATAGCTCCATGTTGTCACAAATGACAGGATACTCTTCTTTTTAAAAGATTAAATAAAATTCATATATATTTATATATATATGTGTGTGTGTGTCATCTATATTCTTATGTGACATTTTGTTTATGCATTTATCCTTCGATGGCCACTCAGGTTGATTCCATATCTTGGCTATTGTGACTAACACTACAATGGAAATGTTATTGCAGATATCTGTTCGAGGTACTGCTTTCACTGCCTGTGGATAAATACCCAAAAGTGGAATTGTTGGATCATATGGTAGTTCTATTTTTAATTATTTGAGGAGCCTCAATACTGTTTTCCATAATGGCTGTACTAATTTACATTCTCATCAACAGTATATACATGTTGCCTTTTGACTACATCTTTGCCAACCCTTATTATTTTTCTTTTGATAATAGTCATTTTAACAGAAATGAGGTCATGTCTCATGGTGGTTTTGATATGCATTTCTCTGATGGTTAGTAATGTTGAACATACTTTCATATACCTACTGGCCATTTGTATATATATATAATATATATATATTATTGGAGAAATGTCTATTCATGCCATTTTTTCCATTTCTTAATCAGGTTTATTGCTTTGTTTTGTTTTGTTTTGTTTTGTTTTTGCTATTGAGTAGTATGAGTTCCTTATATATTCTGATATATTCTGGATATCAACCCCTTATATGAGGTATGGTTTGCAAATATTTTCTCCCATCATAGGTTGTGTCTTCACTCTGTTGTTTTCTTTGCTGTGTAGAAGCTTTTTAGTTTGATGCAATCCTATTTGTCTATTTTTGCTTTTGTTGCCTGTGTTCTGAAGTCATATCAAAAAAACACTGCCCAGACTAATGACAGGAAATTTGTCCTTATGTTTTCTCCTAGTGGTTTTACAGTTTCTGGTTTTATGTTTAAGTCTTCAGTCCTTTTGTGTTGAAGTTTGTATATGGTGTGAGATAAGGGCCCATTTCATTCTTATGCAAGTGGATATCCAGTTTTCCCAACATTATTTATTGAGGAGACTATCCTTTCTCCATTGTCCATTCTTGGCATCTTTGTTGAAGATTAATTGACTGTAAATACAAAGAGTTACTTCTAGTTTCTTTATTTTATTCCATTGGTCTATATGTCTGCTTTCATGCTAGTACCATACTATTTTGATTTCTATAGCATTGGAATATATTTTGAAATCAGATAGTGTGATGCCCCCAGCTTTGTTCTTCTTGATCCAGATTGTTTTGGCTATTCTGGGTCTTTTGTAGTTCTATATGTATTTTAGGATTGTTTATTTTTGTTTCTGTGAAAAATACCTTTGGAATTTTGAAAAGGATTACACTGAATCTGTAGATTGCTTTGGGAAGTATGGATGTTTTAACAATATTAATTCTTCTGATCCATGAACACAGGATATCATTCCATTTATTTGGGTCTTCTTCAATTTATTTTGGCAGTGGTTTATACTTTTCAGTGTATAGACCTTTCACCACCTTAGTTAAATTTATTCCTAAGTATTTCATTTTATTTCTTACACTATTATAAATGGGATTGTTTTCTTTATCTTTCAGATTGTTGTTAGTGCATAGAAATAAAATGGATTTTTGTATGCTGATTTTGTACACTGAAATTTTTATGAATTTGTTTATTAGTTCTGAGAGTTTTTTGTGGAGTTACTAGGGCTTTCTATATATAAGATTATCTTATCTTCAAACAGAGAAAATTGCTATAGTAACCAAAACTGCATGGTATTGGCACAAGAACAGACACGTAGACCAATGGAACAGGACTGAGAACCCAAATATAAAACCAACCTCATACAGTCACCTGATCTTTGACAAATTCCAGAAAAACGAACACTGGGGAAAAGATTCCCTATTCAACAAATGGTGCTGGGAAAACTGGATGGCCATATGTAGAAGACTGAAAGTGGACCCACACCTCTCACCTCTCACAAAAATCAATTCACAATGGATAACAGATCTAAACCTAAGACATGAAACCATAAGAATTCTCGAAGAAAACGTTGGAAAAACTCTTATGGACATTGGCCTAGGCAAAGAATTTATGAAGAAGACCCCCAAAGCAATCACAGCAGCAACAAAAATAAATACATGGGACCTGATCAAATTGAAAAGCTTCTGCACAGCCAAGGAAACTATCACTAGAGTGAACAGACAACCTACAGAATGGGAGAAAATATTTGCATGCTACACCTCTGATAAAGGGCTGATAAACAGAATCTATACAGAACTTAGGAAAATCAACAAGAAAAAATCAAACAACCCTGTTAAAAAATGGTCAAAGGACATGAACAGAAACTTTTCCAAAGAAGACAGAATAATGGCCATCAAACATATAAAAAAGTGCTCAACTTCTCTAATCATCAGGGAAATGCAAATCAAAACCACAATGAGATATCACTTAACTCCAGTGAGATTGGCTCATATCAAAAAATCCCCAAATAACAAATGTTGGCGGGGATGTGGACAGATAGGAACACTCATACACTGCTGGTGGGACTGCAAATTAGTACAACCTCTATGGAAAAGAATATGGAGATACCTCAAAGAATTAAAAGTAGAATTACCATTTGACCCAGCAATCCCACTACTGGGTATTTATCCAAAAGAAAAAAAAGACATTTTATAATAAAGACATCTGCTCTCGAATGTTCATAGCAGCACAATTCACAATTGCAAAGATGTGGAAACAACCCAGGTGCCCATCAATACACGAGTGGATCAATAAAATGTGGTATATGTATACCATGGAGTATTACTCAGCAATAAGGAACAACAGTGAATTAACACATCTGGTATTATCCTGGTTGGAGCTAGAACCCATTCTTCGAAGCGAAGTGTCACAGGATTGGAAAAACAAGCACCACTGGTACTCACCATCAAACTGGTACTAACTGATGAACACTTACATCACACAGGGCGATAACACTCATCTGAGGGCGGGCGGGCGGGAGGGGGGTGGAAGGGATGGGAAAAACTCTCACTGAATGGATGTGGGGAGCACAGTTTGGGAGACGACCACGATTGTGGCTCTGACACGGGCAGAACAGGGGCAATGTGTATGGCCAAAGTGTTGTACCCCTATGATATTCTGAAATTTAAAAAAATAAATTAAAAAAAAACAGAGAAAATTTAATGCTTCAATTTCTATTTGAATTTTTAAAATTTCTTTTCTTTACCTAATTGCTTTAGCTAGGGATTCCAGTACTATATTATCTAAGAGTGGTGAGATTTAGTATCCTTGTCTTGTTACTAATCTATGATGTCAGATGTGGGATTGTCATATATGGCTTGTATTATGTTGAAGTACATTCCTTCTATACCTAACTTTTAACAGTTTTTATAATGAAAGGATGTTGAATTTTGTCATATGTTTTTTCGGTATGTATTGAGATGGTCATATGATTTCTTTCCTTTACTCTTTTAATGTAAAGGTTATAAATTTATTAGAAAGAAATGTATTACATTTGTTTTGCATATGTTGAACCATCCTTGTATCCCTGGAATAAAGCCCACTTGATCATGGTAAATGATCCTTTAAATGTGCACTTGAATTTCATTTGCCATTATTTTGTTGAGGATGTTTGTATCCCTGTTGATCAGGGAGTTTGGTTTGTATTATTCTTTTCTTGTAGGGTCCTTGTCTGGCTTTGGAATCAGAGTGATACTAGTCTTGTAAAATCTTGTAAAATGAGTTTGGAAATATTCTCTCCTGTTACATTTTTTGAAAGTATTTGAGGATTGACATTAATTATTTTTAAAATATTTGACAGAATTCACCAGTGAATTTTTCCAGATTTGAAAAGTTTCTGACATTATTTGTTTAAATAAGCTTTATTCTCCTTTCTCTCTCTCTTTTATTTTTTTCACTTCCATAGTAAGTATATCGGTTTGCTAGGTGCTGTCTCATGAGTCCCATAGGCTTTCTTTTTTTTTTTTTCATGCTTTTTTTCTTTTTATTCTCGTGAGTGTGTAATTTAAAATGACCTGTCTTCAAACTTGCTTGTTCTTTCTTTTGCTTGCTTGAATCTACTGTTGAAGTTCTCTACAGAGTTTTTCAGTCCAGCCATCACATTCTTCAACTACAGAATTTTCTTTCATTCATTTTTAGAATCTCTTTGTTAAACCCCCTAATTTGATCATGTATTGTTTTCTTGATTTTGTTTAGTTCTCTATCCATGCTTTTTTGCAGCATGCTAAACTTTTTAAAGATATTTATTTTGAATTATTAGTCAGCAAGTTTGTAGATATCCATTTTTATGGTCAGTTATTGGTATTCTTGTTGTTATTTTTGTTCTTTCAGTGGTGTTCTGTTTCTCTGTTTATTCATGATCCTTGTGACCATGCACTGGTGTTTATGCACTTGAAGAAGTAGGCACTTCTGCCAGTCTTTACAGGCTGTCTTCAGGAGGGAAAGCCCTTCAACAGTTAGTCTGTCCAGAGATGCTGGGTGGGCCACCTGGTGAAGTTCACAGGTGGGATTACTGCTAGAGTCCTTAGGCAGGATGGTTGGGTACCTGGGTCAGCAGACAGCCAGGCTTGTTCCTGGGTTTGTGGTGATGAACCTGGAGCCTGGGACAATCCTGGTAGGCCTGGAGCTTGGGTCTGCCTGAGTGGGCCTGATGCCCTGGTCCACAGGGGTGGATCCGGGTCCTGGTCCTAGGGCAGCCATCCTGCTTCCAGAGTCCACTGGGATTGGGTCTGGATTGTGAGACCGCAGCTCTAGGCCACAGTGAAGTGGCTGGTCTGAAGCCTGGTCTACAGGGGACAACCCGCTGATGGAGTAAGCATTGAGGCTGAGTCCATGGGGGCCAGGCTTGTTCTCGAATGGGCCTAGTGATTGGGTCTGTGGGAAGGGCCTAGTGCCTGGCATGGTGTGACCGGGACTGGTGCTTGGGGCTGCAGGGTCAAGCTTGGAGCTTGAGTCTACAGGCAGGGACCGACCTCTTTCCAGGATTCACTGGGATGGGCCTGGTGCTGGGGTACGTGGCAAATTTGGACTCAAATCATGAATAAACAGAGAAACGTAACACCACTGAAGGAACAAAAATAACAACAAGAATACCAATAACTGACCATAAAAATGGATATCTACAAACTTGCTGACAAATAATTCAAAAGAAATATCTATAAAAAGTTTAGCATGCTGCAAAAAAGCATGGATAGAGAACTAAATAAAATCAAGAAAACAATACATGATCAAATTAGGGGGTTTAACAAAGAGATAGAAACTATAAAAATGAATGAAAGAAAATTCTGTAGTTGAAGAATGTGATGGCTGGACTGAAAAACTCTGTAGAGAACTTCAACAGTAGATTCAAGAAGGCAAAAGAAAGAACAAATTTGGATTCCCACTTCACTCTCCATCCACAAGGAAAATATCTCTCTTTGAGTTTTACTGTGCAAACTTGGGGGAGGGAGGTATGATGCTTGTAACATGAAACTGTCCTTTCTACACTCTTGAATCGTATTTTCTTATTTCTGTGCTTTATTTAGCTGCTATAATTTCTCACCTGGTTTTAGCTTTTGTGATTTTTTTTTTTTTTTGGTCCATGGATGGTTGTTCAAGTTGATGTTTCTGTGTGGGGATGAATGCTAGAAACTCTTATCTTGCCTCATTTATGATGTCACTCTCTCATTAATTGTTTTGTTTATTCCTATCCAGTCAAAAGGAAATTTCATGAGATTAGGGTTATAATTAATATATTTTTAGAATAATTGAAGGTTTCATGCAACTATAATTAATTGTCTAACCATGCTCACTGCTTAGAAAATAATTTTTAAAATAATAATTTTACATAAAACCAATGGAATCTTAATGTAGAAATCATTCACTCTATCCAAACATTGGCAAACTGCCCATCCTAGTTACCCTGCGTTATGTCTTATTGTCTTTTTTTTTTTTTGCTCTGATAAATAGAAAAGACAGTTTTCACTGTGCATCTTAGTCATATTTCCATCATCACTCCCAACAACACATCCTCACACTCTTTCATTCTTTTCCCCTGTCCAGTGATTTCCCCTCAATGTTTCCTTAATACAATCTGCCTAATGAAGATATAAAAAAACCGTCTCCTTCAACGATTGTCCAGAGTCCATTGTAATGAAATGTAAGCATGTCTGCAATTTGGCAAAATGAATTTCAGACTGTTGGTTGAAATATATGAAGAGCCTTGATTAATTCAACAGTTTTGTTCAATTTCTTATTTTAGTGGAGCATGTATAGAGAGATGCTATATTATTACCAACCTTGCTGAATCCTTCATTATAAAATTCCTAAAGAGCAAACTTTCTGAAATCATGTTTTTAATGACCTCTGTGAAGTGTAGATAAGCACATAATCAGTATATCTAGAAAACAATCATGTTCAATAGCTTATATTTTCTGAGTTTTTCTACATTCACTGATACACTTTTTTTTTCCTTTTAGAAAAAAAATATTAGGAGAATGAATTTAATACTATCCCTGTATTGATGTGAAATTATCTTTCCTAATTCCAAATAATCCAATATTTTTGTTTTCAACTGAAGAAATTCATATGTGATGAGATAAGAAAGAATTTGCAGGACAAAGAAGGGAAGAACAGAAGGGGAAAAAGGAAAGAAGGGTGATCATTACAATACCTCTTGTATATAAAATAAAAATGAGTTTCTCTTTTAATTCAGAAGTGTATAATACAATGTAAAACTGCTGAAGTTCAGGTAATTATATTTATGCCTTACCATAATTGAAAATCAATAAATGACAATTTGTGCTATATTTTATCTAACTTTAAAAAATATGTCTTAGAAGGACAAGATAGTTCTCCCAGTAGAGGTCTTTCACCTCATTGGTTAAATATATTCCTAGGTATTTTATTTTCTTTGTTGCTATTGTGAAAGGTATTGAGTCTTTGATTTGATTCTCAGCTTGACTGTTATTGGCATATAGGAATACTAATGATTTGTGTACATCAATTTTGTAACCTGAGACTTTGCTGAACTTATTTATCAATTCCAGGAGTCATTTGGCAGATTCTTTGGCATTTTCTAGATATAAGATCGTATCATCAGCAAAGAGTGATAGTTTGAAATCTTCTGCCCCCATTTGGATACCCTTGATTTCCTTCTCTTGCCTGATTGCTCTGGATAGGACTTGCGCACTAAGTTGAACAGAAGTGGTGACAGTGGGTAACCTTGTCTGGTTCCAGTTCTGAAAAGGAATGCTTTCAATTTTTCCCCATTCAGCATGATGTCGGCTGTGGGCTTGTCATATATGGCTTTTATAATATTGAGGTATGTTCCATCTATGCCTGTCTTGTTAAGCGTTCTTATCATAAAATGGTGCTGAATTTTGTCAAATGCTTTTTCTGTGTCTATTGAGAGTATCATATGGTCTTTGCTTTGGCTTCTAGTTATGTGGTGAGTCACATTTATAGATTTTGGTATGTTGAATCATCCTTGCATCTCTGGGATGAAGCCCGCTTGACTGTGGTGTATTATTTTTTTGATGTGCAACTGAATTCGGTTTGCCAGTATTTTATTGAGAATTTCTGTAACTATATTCATAAGGGATATAGGCCTGTAGTTTTCTTTTTTTTGTTGTGTCCTTTTCTGGCTTTGGTATCAAGGTGATATTGGCTTTGTAGAATGACTTGGGGAGGATTCCTTCCTTCTCGATGTTATGAAATAATTTCTGCAGTATAGATACTAGTTCTTCTTTGAAGGTCTGGTAAATTCGGCTGTGAAACCATCTGGTCTGGGACTTTTTTTTGTTGGGAGATTTTTAATTGCTGCTTCAATTTCATTACATGATATTGTTCTATTCAGCAGTTCTATTTCTTCCTGGTTGAGCTTATGGAGGTTGTGTGTTTCCAAGAACTTGTCCATTTCCTCAACATTTTCAAGTTTATGTACATAGAGATTTTTATAGTGTTCAGACATGATATTTTGTATTTCTGTGGTATCAGTTGTAATCTCCTTTTTCATTTCTGATTGAGCTTATTAGTGTCCTTTCTTTTCTGTATCTGGTTAATCTAGAGACAGGCCTGTCAATTTTGTTTATCTTTTCAAAGAACCAACTTTTTGTTTCATTAATCTTCTGTATAATTCTTTTGTTATTGATTTCATTTAGTTCTGCTCTGACCTGAGTTATTTCTTTTCTTCTGCTGCGTTTGGGATTGGTTTGTTCCTCCTTTTTCCAATTCCTTGCGTTGATTCATTAGATTGTTGATTTATAATCTTTCTGTCTTTGATGTAGGCATTTATGGCTATGAATTTTCATCTTTCAAGCTTTTGCTGAATCCCACAGATTTGGATAACTTGTGTGTCCTTTGTCATTTAGTTTGAAGAATCTTTTGATTTCCATCTTAATTTCCTCCTTGACCCAATAATCATTCATCAGTAGGTTATTTAATTTCCATGACTTTGTGTAGAGTTCAGTGTTTTTATTGGAATTGATTTCTAATTTTATTCCACTGTGGTCTGAGAAGATACATGGTATAATTTCTATTTTTTTAAATTTGTTTTTAAATTTGTTTTAATTTTTTTATTGTTTTGTGGCCTAGGATATGATCAATCTTAGAGGACATTCCATGAGCTGATGAGAAGAACGTATATTCAGTGGTTTTGGGATAGAATGTTCTAAAATTTCTATTAGGCCCATTTGTTCTAGAGTTCCATTTAAGTCCATTGTTTATTTGCTTATATTCTGCTTGGATGATTTGTCCTGTTCTGTCAGTGGGATGTTGAAGTCCCCTGCTATTATGATGCTGCTGTTTATCATTTTGTTTAGATCAAGTAGAGTTTGCTTTTTGAATCTGGGTGTCCCTGTGTTAGATGCATAAATGTTTAGGATTGTTATGTCTTCTTGTTGAATTGTTCCCTTCACCATTATATAATGACCATTTTTTTTTTCTGATTTGAAGATGTCGTCTGATATAAGAATGGCTACACCAGTATTCTTTTGGTTTCTATTTGCATGGCGTATTGTTTTCCATATCTTCACCTTAGGTCTGAATGAGTCCTTGTGGTTAGATGTGTTTCCTGGAGACAGCAAATACTTGATTTGTATTTTTTTATCCATTCATCCAGCCTATATCTTTTGAGTGAGGAGTTCAAGCCCTTCACATTTATTGAAAGAATTGATAAGTGGGGTGGATTTTTGTTCATCCTGTCAAGTAGAACTTTATTGTATTGTTTTACCACTTGACCATATTATGGTATAGGGGCTCTGAGCTTTAGCTTTCGGGTGATTTTACACTGGTGGGTGACTATTGTGCTGATCCATGTATAATGCAGTTCTAAGTACTTGCTGCAGGGCAGGACTTGTCTTGACAGATTCCCTCATTGTTTGCTTGTCTGAGAAAGTCTTTATTTCTCTCTCATATAAGAAACTTAGTTTTCCAGGATACAAGATTTTAGGCTGGCCATTATGCTGTTTGAGAAGACTGAGAATCAGGCTCCTGTCCCTTCTGGCTTGAAGGTCTCAGTTGAGAAATGTGCAGTTAGTTTGATGAGTTTTTGTTTGTAAGTTACCTGATGGTTTCACCTTATGGATCATAGGAGTACCTCTTTTCTGTTTATTTTGGCCAGTCTGATGACTGTGTGTCATAGTGATTGCCTCTTCATGATGAACCTCCCAGGGGTTCTTTGAGCTTCTTGTACCTGGATATCTAGATTTCTAGCAAGGCCAGGGAAATTTTCTTCAATTATTCCCTCAAATAGGTTTTCCAACCCTTGTGTATTTTGTTCTTTGCCCTCAGGGATGCCTATGATTCTTATGTTAGGCCGCTTTACATAATCCAATATTTCTTGTAAGTTTTGTTCATCCTATTATTTCTCAGTTCTTTCTCTTTGACTGACTTGTTTAATTCATAGGTGTTGTCTTCAAGTTCTGAGATTCTTTCTACTGTTTGATCTAGACTATTCTTGGAAAAACTCTTTTAGATTTTGGCCTAAGCAAAGAATTTATGAAAAAGACCCAAAAGCAATCACAGCAAAAATAAAAATAAATAAATAGGACCTGATTAAATTAAAAAGCTTCTGCATAGCCAAGGAAACAATCAATAGAGTGAATAGACAACCCACTCAATGGGAGAAAATATTTGCATGCTGTACACCCAATAAAGGGCTAATAACAAGAATCTACAAGGAACTCAAACAAATCAGCAAGAAAACATCAAACAACCCCCATTAAAAATTGGGCAAAAGGCATGAACAGAAACTTTTCACAAGAAGATAAACTAATGGACAATAAACATGAAAAAATGCTCAAAATCTCTAATCATCAGGGAAATGCAAATCAAAACCACAATGAGATATCAGCTAACTCCAGTGAGAATGACTTTTATCAAAAAGTCCCAGAACAACAGATGCTGGCATAGATGCAGAGAGAAAGGAGCACTTATACACTGTTGGTGGTACTGCAAACAAGCATGGAGAGTAGTATGAAGAGACTTCAAGGAACTAAAAGTAGACCTACCATTTGATCTAGCAATCCCACTACTAGGTATTTACCCAAAAGAAAAAAATAGACATTTTATAAAACAGACACTTGCACCTAAATATTTATAGAAGAACAATTCACAATTGCAAAGATGTGGAAACAACCCAATTGCCCATTAATTAATATGAATGTATTAATAAAATGTGGTATATGTATACCATGGAGTATTAATCACCCATATAAATGGTGAACTTACACATTTTGTAGTAATCTGGACAGAACTGTATACCATCCTTTTAAGTGAAATATTGCAAGAATGGAAAAACACCATATGTATTCCTACTAAATTGGAACTAATAGATCAACACTCATGTGTAATATGGTATAAATTCAGTGAAAATCAAGCAGGTGATGGGGGGAGTAGGGGATGGGTAAATTCACACCTAATGGGACAATGCACACTATCTGGTTGATGGAAACACTTTGACTCAAACTGTGCAAAAGCAATTCATGTAACAAAAATGTTTGTGTCCTTGTAATAGTCTGAAATAAAATAAATAGAAGGACAGAATACTCATTTCCTGGTAGTATTGGGTGAATAAATGAGTCGTGACGTGAGCCATTGCTTTGCTTTACATTTCTCTTAGATTTACTGTAATCTGCTAATTAACCTCACCTGAAATCTTTGCTGCCCTGAATAACTATTTAAGGCTTTATTTTTCTAAAAAAATCTAAGTTACTATCTTTATTCCCAGGACAAGTTTTATTGTTCTTATTGCTCCCTTGTCTTCATTATGGCATTCTTTATTACATGGATCAGTTTATTAAAATATTTTGTCATGATTATATACTTTAATTCCATTGACTTTCAACTATTTAAGAATCATTGGCTTAAGACTTCTTAGTATACATAAGGTAATGTTGATAACCTTAAGTCTGAACTACATCACACATTCTACAGCATAACCAATAAACAGAGAACACTTTATAATTGAATTTCCCTAACATTAGTGTTGGGGAAACTAACACTTGAAAATAGTGGACACAGATATGGAGCCTGTTTTAAGGAATAACAGATCAGAAGAAGATTGCAAAATGAGAGGAGTGTGCAGAGGGAGACTAACAGTGGTGAACTATAAATAAAACTGCCCTGGGGGAGAGTTTCCTGCCCTAGGTAAGAAATGCTGAGATTGGGTCACATCCAGCGCAGAAAAAAAAAAAAAAAGGGTGACATTGGACGCACATGTAGGGAAAAAGGAGGAACAAGGAGGCTTGGTGATGAAAGGAAATAGGCATGCTGTTCAAATTCCTAAATCTATGGAAACAAAAAGGCATCACTGAATCAGAAGCAAAAGGCTCACTGACACCCCCCCACCAATATGCCAGAAAGGTACTATTTGTTAAAGACCTGAACTTCACTGTAATACCAGAATAGGAAACTCTTAAACAAACAAATTAAATAAGTCTTCCAAGCTTGTCCCCTCACCCCACTCCAGTCTGTCATTGTTGATGTAGAAAATTCCTACAAAATTTATTATGCACAAGAAAATTCAATATATATTTATACAAAGCTACTATAAGAATAAAAAAAGCAACAATTAAAAATGTTATGTATGAAAACATGGATAATTCCTGCTATGGAAAAAAAAATGGCAATAAAGGCTAACCATATAACAATTTTTCACACTAATTGAATAAAATATTAAAAATAAATTAGAGATATAAAAGAAATACAACAAAGTAGACAGGAAAAAAACTCGTAACTGTAATATACAAGAAAAATAAGGATTTGAGATAAGAAGAAACTGAGCAAAAGAAAAACTACTGAAGTATAAGATAACATCATCTCATAAATGTTACAAGGTGCCAGTGAAGAATAGATTAAAAACGCAAATAAAGTGATAAGCATATGGGAGAACAATTTTTAAAAAGAACCAAGAAAAAATAATAAGGAAGAAATAAAGTGGATCATATATGTGTGTGTATATATATATATACACACACACGTATATCCTTGTCTGTACATAAATACATGGATATTGATAAAGATGTAGATGCATAAATGGAGGTCTATATATATCTACACAGAAATTTATATATAAATTATAGACTCAAGAGCAAAATTTTTTAAAATAGAAAAACAGCTAATGTTCAACATAAAAATAATGAAATTTTCTGATTTAAAAAGGATATAAGAATTTATATATTAAAAGTTTGATCCTTAAAAATTGATCTTGAATAGTGAAACTAAAACAACAACATCAACAACAGACATCTTAGAAAACCTATTACATTTTAAATATAAATAGAAAAAAACCCTTGGTACCCCAGTCCAGGCAATAAGAAAAGAGAGTTAGAAAACATAAAATGCAATAAAATTAAGTTTTCCCCAGACATTAACAGAAATATACAAAGAAAGTCAACAATGGGGCAATATTTTCAGGAAACTTAAACTAAAAATATCAAATCCAAAACTTCATATCCCACCATGATATGAAGTTCATGTCTTCAAAATTGAAAAGTAACAATAAACTTGCAAGAACACAAGGAACCTTTACTTATGGAAACTCCTTTAGGAATATATTAGAGGATAAGCTTCATCCGATGAAAGCCAGTAGAAGATACTTTAGAAAAGGATTGATGAAAAACATTTATTTTGTTTACTAAATGATTGAACATTAAATAAAAGCTGATAATTTCAACAGCAAAACCATGGTAATTAATCATACTTAAAAAATTTTGTTTCCATACTGATGCTCACTCAATAAACTTACAAGCAAATAAAAGAGACAGTGGTAAGAAAATACATTCTTCATGGAAGAATACAGGAACATAGACATCATCTTAATTTAGAACATGCACCCAACATATATTATAGAAAATATTGATTGAGTAAGTCTTGAGAAAAAAAGTTTATGCTATACATACACCCCAACTATTACTAATTAAGAAAAAAATGGGTCAAAATGGAAAAATATGGTGGCTTTACGTAAACCAAATGATTGAACTTAGCAAAATGAATATTGGGACAATTTGACATTATGTGCTAATGATATGATGCAATATAGAGGTCATATCATCACCTGTGAAGTATTCCTACCAATCAAGTTTAACTTGAACAAATCAAGCTTTTAGACATAAATCTAGATAAAATACCTGGCACAGTGGAACAAGTTAAATGTCACAATGACAAAACACTGAGAAAAATCTAGAATGTGGGTGCAATCTACCAGACAACTGACTAGATTCTTCCGAAATTATACATCAAAAACAAGAATAAGATACCAAAACAGCGCAAACCAATTAGGGGATAATTCTAGATAGAAATAAACTGAAAAATATAACAAACAAAGGTAGTGTCTGAAACTCGATTGAACCTGGTAAAAAAAATCTATAAAAGAGGTTTTGGGGATTATTGAAAGAAATTTACATATTGATTGAGTATTAGCATTAACAGAGTCTTTTTATCCTATTTAGATGTGACAATGCTGTTGAAGTTAGATAAAAAGAAGAGCTTTATTCTTAGAAGATGCATGCAGAAGTACTTAAGGGTACCGTCATAGTGGTAGTAGCTTACGAATGGTCCAATAAACACACATACATACACATGTTCATATAATGAGTACAATGAGATTATGTAAATATTTTAGGTATATTTACAGATATAAATAGATAAATAGATAGGGATGGATAAAGCAAATTTGAGAAATGTTAATTTATTTGATCTTTATATTATGGTTTTTTTCTAATAAAATGTTGGTATACAATTTGGGGATGATCTACTGTACTTTTTGGGGGTACATATTAAAATAAATATCACCCTTTTCTCATTAAGCAATCTATAACAATGTAGTTGAAATAAATATATTCTGTAATGTCCACAACATAAAATACTCTAGTTTAAGTGTAATTTGTGAAATGAAGATTCAAGCATTAACAATTACTTGGATATCTTACCCCAGGGAAATAGAAAAGATCATATATAATCATGTCAAAAAAAAGTTTATTCAAAAGTTATAATTAGATAAAAATCAATGCTCAGACTAAGTTATTTTAAATATTGGTTTAATGTGAAGAGAATTTTATTATAATATGAAAATAAGTATAGGCACATTTTGAAATCACAAGGATAATTAAAAATCATCACAAGGGTATACCTTCAATTAAAATATTTTCCAGATATTTTTATGTCCAATGTTAATGATAATATGTCACCGATGGCAATCCTGAAGTGTATTCAAAAGTTAGATTTTTTAATCACTGAAATACAAATTAAAATATCTAATCACTATACATTAGCTTTTAAAAAGTTCTATTTTAGTTAATCAAAAGTAATATAGAATCATGAATAGAAATGTATCTTAAAACCCACCAAGCAGAGGAATTTTGCCTTAGAGAGAGAAATGCAGCCATAAATAACTTGTGGTCTGACAGGCCTTGACAGTCTCTAATCTGCTACTGATGTCTCTCCATTGTCAAATGCAGTAAGAAGATAGAAGATGAGAAGGTTTTGATGTAGTCTATAAGGAAGAACTTCTCAGACAGACCAGTGTGGTGAAGTTTTGAAGTATATTAAGTGCCAAAAAATATCCTCAAACCCTCACCAATCCCTGTATCATTTATTTTCACAATGTAACTTTTCAGCTCCTCCCTTCAAGAGTTGGCATCTATTCTGCCAATCCTTGAATATGGGCTGATCTTGTGATTTGCTTTGACTAATAGAATATGGTGGAAATGATGTTGTTTCAGTTCAGAGCCCAGGTATCAAAAGACTTTGCATCTTCTACTTTCTCTTTCTTAGAACCTTTCCAGTGGCATGATTACAAGCCCAGATTAGCATGGATGATGAGAGATCACATAGATTAAGAGTTGAGTAATTTCAGCTAAAGACATCCTAGACCGGTCAACACTCAGCTAATCTGCCAGCTGACCCTAGTTACACAAGAAAGCCCAGGAAAGAACAGCCTTGCCTGACCCAGATAAACAAAACCATGCTGCTGAGTCATATTATTGTGAAAAATAATGAATGAATGTATTTTAAGCCTCTAAAATTTGGGATGATTTGTTATGTGGCAATAGATAACTCATATAAGGTTGTAGAGTATTTCTAAAGATCAAATGAATTATACCCAACATAATTTACCTTCTTCTCCCTCTCCGTCTTCTTTTGTTACTTGTAAGAATGAAAAAAAAGTGTGTCCTGAATACAGGGGACCCAGATATTTGCACCATCAGCTGTATTATTGCTGTCAGCCTGTACTCCTTAAATCCATGATCAACCCATTGCCAGAATTCTATTGTAATGGATCATTTCCTGGGCCACTCCTAATACCAATTACTGTATAAATCAACTCTGTGCATGAAAGGGATGCTTCACCAAGAGGGAGTAATCAAGGAAAGTTTAATGAAATTTAATGAAGATTCTGTTTTAAAATGTGTGAGCAAAATAAAGGGAATCAACAAAGGATACTAATATATTTTATCACCTCTAGAGGTACAATGGTACGGAGCAGTGAATAGGATCCAGAGAAAGATGTACTTGTGGTAGATGTTCTCTAAACTGTAGCTGTGGCTATTGATAATGGAATATAGCCACTGATGATCTTGGATGATCTTGGAAAGGAAGGAGGGGAATAAATCCCTTGACCTTATTCTGGTCCAATGCCCCATCTTTTGTGGGTGCCTTTCATTGGCAAAGTCTAACAGGAAATAGGAGGAAAGGCCATCCCTTAAATCTATCTATAGATATCAGCTTCCTCTGCACTATAAACAAAGTGATAATAGACTTAGAGGGACAGAGAATATCAGATAAGCATTTTATAAAAATTACATTTAAAAAATAATTTGTTCAGCTGCTTCCATTCCGAATACTGTTGCTTCAAATATACATGAGGTTTTCAAGTTTTATATAAAATCTAAATATTATTGATTATTGCTATATTTCAAAAATGGTGATATGAATTGATATGACTCTAAAGAGTGAAACATGCATGTTATTTCAATGTATTGTGTTTTTGGAGATCCCAGCTAAATTGGGGTTCCAGTACCAGAGCAGCCAGTAATCCTGTCCTAACAGGAAATGAAGGAGAGTTGGACTTGGGTGTTTGCAGTGTGCCTTTCATGGATAATTCTGTTACCTGGGGTAACCAGCCACCAGGTGTTTCTCACTTGGGAAACTTGTTTATATACACAGATGCCCTTGTGGCTCTTGTCTCCTTTCCTTGTTTATTTATTTCTTGGGAAAAAAACAAAATATATGTCATTTTATGGTTACTTGGCAGATTAAGTGACTTGGTAGTGATTGTTCAATGGGTGAATGGAAAATGATGAGCAGTAAGTAAGGCAGCTACGGGAATCAGACAGACATGGTTTCAGGTCCATGTTTTACCCTTGACTCTCCACTATATGAAATACCTTGAGGAATTCATATAACCATGACATCCCAATTTCTTGCCTTGTAAAATTCGCCTACTTAGCTTACAGATTTATGAAAATTAAATAGGATAATATAATATTAGTAAGGTTTCTTCACATATAAGGTACAAAAACTCCACTCAAACTTCGCTAAAGAAATCATGAATTTATTAGATCAGATAACTCTTGATTTGCCTAGAAATCCGCTTTAGGAACTGGTGGTGCAAAAGACTCAACCTTGTCATCAGGACCGGTCCTTCTGCTCTGATTTCCTTTATGCTGGTTCATCCTCAGGCGTGCTTTCTACTTATATCATCAAGGTGGCTGCCTGAAAATTCAGGGCTTAATTTATCCTTTTAGAAACTCTAGGAAAGACATAGTGCGGGCATAAAAACAGAGAGAGACAGACGGCAGAGGAGGCAAGGAACAAGGAGTAGGGAAAAGAGGAAGAGGAGGAAGGGGAGGAAGGGCAAAAGGAGAAATAGGAGGAGGAAAGAGGAGAGGACAGGAGAAATTCTGTTTTTTTCTCAATAATTCTAGCAAATGTTTTATTATTCACACTGAATATGCATTCCTCAAAAGCTAAGTAGATTTTGGTGTGCCTCATTCTGATAAGTTTCATAGTAGAATAACCAAAGCTCCAGGTCTGGTTAATGCATAATACTAAATGTAGACTCCAACCTTGGGATTTCCCTCGTTTGGCAATGGGCCTTAGAGATATGCCCACACTGTGAATCCAAAACACTGTTTCCAACAAGTTGACCTCTTTTCTAGAGCAACTGAAAGCAGCAGTTGGATGTGAGAGGCACAGATAATGTCCTCCCTTACTTGACAGTTACTCTTCATTTGGCACTAATTTTTGGCATTTTCTGGAAAGCAGTATATAGTCCAGGGTGTCCTGGAAATTTTAGTTGTTGAATTAAGATTTCAACTGAGTCTTAAAGGAACTTTAGAGTACACAAATAACATGACCAATGGAGAAAGTAAGAAAAGGCATTCAAAATAGATGTTCCAGCATAGACTAATGTATAAACTAATGATGGCGATAGCCTTTTTTTGTGCAAATGTTTAGCTAGAGTTTAAGATAATAACATGGATCAGGGAAAGGGAATGGCAAGAAGAGAAGTTGAAAAAGTTTTAATAAAGTGAATTTATGAAGGGTCTTGAAAATCATGGTAAAGATTTGAGAATTTCTAATTTACAAGATGGCTTTAAAGTCTTGGAAAGTAGCCTTTTTAGAAAAACATAGGGAAACAGCATAGTGAGGACATAGATACTGTCTATTATGCTATGATGTCACTATGCATGAAATACAATGAGCTTCCAGTAGTGACATTCTGATTAAAGTGAAGGTAAATTCTAGAGATTATTTTTTAAATGGGAGAATCTGCTTATCTGGCTAAAAGTAGGAAGCAGTGCTTTTAGCTTATTGGAAGATAAAGTAGAAAAATAAATAACAGAAGTAGCTAGCAAGAAGTTGGAAAAATAGACCAAGAGTTCAGGAGAAAGATCAAAACTGGACATATGAGAGTCATAAAAATAGCTACTATTTATAGTTGGTTTTTTGTGGGCCAGAGAGTTGTCATGCATCATCTCATGTAATCCTCAAGATCTTCAAAGCAGAAAGGTTGAATTTGTAAAAATGAGGAGATTAGATCTAAAAGAGGTTTAAAAACTTGCCCAAAGTCACACTATTAGCAAGCTCAAAATTAGTAAACAGCTTAAACAAGATTGCATATTTGGAATGTTTGAATCTCTAACTTACACTTTTTGAATACACCATGTTTCTCTCTAAGAGTGGTAATTGAAGCAATGGAAATATATAACCAAATCTTTTGGGGGACAAGATCTGAATTATATTCACATATACACACAAAAACAACATTCTCCTTTATCTACCATAACTAAGTACCACAGACATCACACAAGAATGCATACAAACAGACACACAACTCGGTGTTGTAAGTTTATGATTTTGGTGTGGTTTTGTGAAATTTTATGTAGTATCTCCTCATCTCTTTGCTGTCACTTAGGACATCTCAATACTTATGCTGTGGGTAAAATTGAAACTATGAGAATACCTTTTCAGTTTGCCTCTATAAGGAAGCTTTTTGAAAAGTATCAAATCAGAACTAAATTAGTTGAAACTGATTTATCAGAGAATGCTATCATTTCATGAAAAATGCATTTCTCCTCTATTGCACACAGATATTTTATATTTCCCAACCTGCCTTGCTTTAGAGATAGCCATATGACTGCTTCCTAGACAGTGGTACTTGAGAGAAGTGATGGATGCTATTGGGAGACTGAACGGGGCAAGTATTTGTCTCCTTAAACTGCCTCCCTTTTTATTCCGGCTGCCATCCTGTAATAACAAGGCTCTAGGCCTAGGGGAGGAGAGAGCCAAATGACCTAAAGGGCCTAAACTTCTAACTCACTATGTGAAGAAGAGCTGCCTATGGATTAGTAAACTACACGAGACTATTATCTGAGTGAGAAATAAGCTTTCATTGTCTTTGAGCCATTTGACATTTCAGTGTATCTATTATTATAGCCTAGCTAGCCAAACCATGACAGTGACATTTAAACACGCAACATTATTTTACAGGGTTAAGATTTTCAGACTCTTAATTTGAAGGCAGATTAGAAATTTGCAAACACAATTTAGAATCTATTAATATAATTTTGACTTCAGTCTTTCCTGATTGCTAGTTTACACATGAAATCAAGATGTGACTGCCAATTGAGTTAATATCGAACATTGTAAAAGTACTTAAATGAGTGTTTGTGCTGGCAGGGTAAAACTGTCAAAGGTCTTTTGCCTCTAATAGACCTGTAAGAGTAAGATGATCCTGCTGCTCTGTTTATAATTATCACATGACTTTCTTTTATTTCTGTTTTATCATCTACATGACAGAATAGAAATCAAAGCAATTTTATTCATCATTACAAAGTTCTTCTGAGAGCTAGAAGTGGTATACCAGTTACTCATTTATGAAACTGCCTAGCAAGTAAAATTTATTGTGAAGAAATCATGAAAGGACAAGAGAAATCTTAATAACTGGATCTCGGCATAACAAAGAAGTCCTTGAAATGCTCAGACTTGAAATCATCTACTGTAATTTTCTCAGGAGATTTTTGGTCCCAATTAAGCTTGTCTGTTGTGACTGAATTTTAATTGGTATAAATGTTTGTACTTTAGAAATTCAGAGCTTGAATTAAACTTCATAAATTCATGAGACCAGAAATAAAAAGAATAATTCAATGAGCTTAGAATTTTAATGAGGGCATTAGAAACTGATGGCATTCTTCATATTATAGCTTCTAAGTTATCCCCAAATACTTCTATACTACTGATTTGAAAATCCAGATTGAACTAACCAGTTACTTGAGTCAAATGTTCAAAAGAGTTCAAACATCCACCAAAGAAAGGCACCGTTTGAAAATTAATATTTTAGCTGATTATTTGGTTTTTAAATTTAAAAAAATGATCAAATAACTTCATAAAGACATAGACTTGAACTTTTCAAGGTACATTTTTGATGTACAAACTATATTATTAATAACTGGAGAATTTCTTTAGGAAGTTAACGTCTATTGCACTTTAGTTGCTGAAAACTTTACCAAGCTTGTGATAAAGCTTGGGGATTTTGTGGACTCTTTCAACAGTGATTGTTCTGATTTGATAGTTGGTTGTTTGGACTTTTATCTGCCTTTTCATTTGTCTCCTTTTATTAGCATTGTTCTGGAAATGGTAATATTTCTTTCACCTGTCCATGACAACATTGAGCGTGTATCCCTCTGACATGAAGTAACTGAAAGGCCTTAAATCACTGGTTTTCAAACTCAAGTGTGTGTCACATCCAAGAGGAGAGCTTGACAAAACACAATTTGCTAGGTCCCCACCCTTGAACTTCTGATTCAATATTTCTACGATGGGTACTGAGAATTTGCATTTCTAAGTCTCACTTAACGCCTGAAATCTATTTATATGATGAATTTTGAAAAATTATGTACAGAAAATCTATATTTTATTATATCAAAATAAACTCCTTATTGATATCTGGGATATGTGGCCTTAATAATGAGAAAGGAAATAGATAAATAAATTCCAAAAACAATGTCTCACTTTTTGGTAAATGCCTCCTATCTTTCCCTTAACTCTTGACTTTTCCTATTTTCATCTAGACATGGAAAACTTTTCTGCAAGTTTGGATATTGCTGTCACTTAAAAAGGTCTTTCGGTATGGTCTTGCTTGGTTTTGATGGGAAGATTGCTAAAGATGAAATCAATTACTCTGATGGATATTCAACTATTTTTATTTACTATTTTCTCACACATTTGAAAAATTGGCTCTGTTAAGAATATTTCCATTTCATATAAGTTGTAGAATTTAGTGATGAAATTGTAAATAACCTTCCCTTGTCAACCTTTAACTTTCTGCAGAATCTGTAATTAGATCAATTCTTTCATTATCGATTTTATACAATTTTCTCTCTTTTTTTCTCTGATCTTTCCTGCTAGGTATTATACAATTTTCTTTATATTTTCAATTTGTTAATGTATTTTAATTTAAGATTTCCCAATTACTTGTTTGTTCTTGCATGGATATATGCCCTTATCAAAAGGATTCTACCATATATCTCTGAGTAGTTGAAATAAAATATATAGAGAGAAAATTTAAAAAGTGTATAGATTAGATTATTTGAAGAACACTAGCCATCAACTTGTCTGATGTGAATGTATAGAAGACTACATCCCAAAACTGCTGTACTTACATTTTTCAAGTGAGCAAAGACTCTTCACTAAGATTATTCATATACTGTGTCATAAAATAAATCTCAATGCAATCAAAAATACTGAAATATCACAGAAAACTTTTACTAGGGCAAAATGAAATCAGAAATCAATAGCAGTATATCTAGTATATTGTGTGATGTTTAGATACTAAATAACAAACTACTAAATTAACCATGGGCCAAGGGAAACTATAAAATAAATTAGAAAATATTTTCAACTGAATAGTAATGAAAATATAGCATTTCCTTCCTTTTTAATACTTTAGATTTATTTCACCTTCTTTAGCCAGCTTCTTACAGTAGAAAATTAAATCACTGATTTTCAACCCCTTTTTTTCACTCAAAATAAACATTTATAAGTATGTGTTTTTTTCCTAGGTGCTGCTTCAACAACATAATTTTGATTTGCTGTATTTTGTTTTTTTCAGATTTCAATTATTTCAATTGTGCTGAGTTTTATTTTATGGCCCAGCTTATGAATTATCTTGGTAAATATTCTACGTTCAGTTAAAAAACTATATATAGTTTTTTATATATAAAAAAGTTATATAAAAAAAGAGTGAAATGTTCTATATGTGAAAATTTAGTCAAAGTGATGGGTAGTGTTATTCAGATAATCAATATTCTTCCTATTTTTTGTCTACTTGCATTATTTTAATTTTACAGAGCTAAATGTTAATATATTTAACAATATTGCGGATTCACCATTGTTTTTACTTTTTCCTGATGTTTATGTATGTTGAATTTCTCCTATTCGGGAAACATACATTTATCATTGTTATGTCTTTGTGTTCAACTGGCCCATTCATTGTCATGAAATGTTACTTTCTCTACCTTGTAATAAAATTATTTATATTACTAATTATTTATTTTTTAAAAATTAGTATTCCATGGTTTTTCTTCTCTTTTACTCTCAGCCCTATCTGTGCCTTTATATCTATCTGTCTATCTAGCTTGCTATCTATCTAAAATGTGTTTCTTATAGAAAGTATGTTGTTGTATTCTTTTTTTAAATCCAGTGATAATTGCTTCCTCTTATTGGAACATGTAGTATATTTATATTTAATGTAATTGTTGGTATGATTGTGTTTACATCCACCATTTTTCTATTTGCTTTCAATTTGCTATATGTGCTTTCAAAAAACTGTTCTCCCTTTTCTGTCTTTTGGGATTAACTTAAATTTTTTAATATTCGATATGTTTCCTCCTTTTTTGTTATACTTCTCTTTGTAAATTTTAGCATTTGCGTTAAACATTGCAATATGCATCTTTACATTTTAATGATTTACTTAGGATTAATATTGCATTATTTTTCACTTCACAGTTCACATTTTACAAATATAGGCAACTCCCAACTTTATAAAATGCATTCGTTAACCAAAAATCCTTTGTGCTCTTTTTGTCATATATTTTACTTCCATACGTAGTCCTACCTTACAATAGAATTTTTCTTTAAGCAGTATTTTTGGAACCTAATAGGAAAAAATACTCATCCAAGTATTTACTCACATATTTCTAATTTATCCATTACCATATGAATTATTCTTAACTACACATTAGAGTTTCCATCTGGTGTATTTTATTTCCAGCCTAAAGAGTTTTCTTTAGTATTTTTTGTACTGCATATATTATGGTGAACCATTTGTTCAGTTTTCATTTTTCTGAGAATGTCTTTATTTCACACAAATCTGTTACAGAATGTTTTTATTGTATATAATAAAATTGTTGCTCTCAACATATTAAAAATATCACTTTTTTCTTTCCATTATTTTTTCTGATGATAATTTAGGTATTGTTTGTATCATTGTTTTCTCTGTGTGTTGTGTCATTTTCCTCCTGATGCATTAAAGATTTTTTTCTTTATTTTTCTTTTATGATTTTCAGCAGTTTGACTATATTATGCAATGTGTGATTTTTTTTTTTTTTGTATTTATCATGCTTGATGTTTGCTGAGCTTCATGCATCTGGAAGCCAATGTTTTCAAAAAATTTGGGAAATTTGCAATCTCCATTTTAATTTTTTAGGCCCATTCTCTTTTCTCTCTCTGAGATTTCAAATACAAATTTACTACATTACTAGGAACTTTATCATAATTCACTGATACTTTCCCATAACTCACTGAAACTCTACAATTTTTACTTTTAAGTTTTTGTTTTTCTCTGTGTGTTTCAGTTTGGATAGTTTCTCTTACTAAATTCTTCATGTTCACCAACCTTTTCTTCTGTCGTGTCCAATCTCCTAATAAACTCATCCAATAATTTTTTTTTCATTTCAAATATCATACTCTTCATTTGTAGATTTTTCATTGGCTCTTTCTACCATTTCAATGTTTCTCTTATGATTACTCACCTTTGCTTCTTAAGATCATCTGTTCTCCATGGGTACAAGGTACACTACTCACGTAATGGTTACACTAAAAGCCCAAAATTCACCACTAAGCAATATATCCATGTAACAAAAGTGTATTTGTACCTCTTAAATTTATACAAATAAAAAGAGGCTCTAAGTATATTTATAATAGTTCTTTTAAATTCTTTATCTGCTATTTCTAATATCTGAGTTTGTTATGTTGTCTTCCTTTACAAAGTGTTTAGTTTTGTTTTAACAGTTAATGTGTGGTAGCCTTACTTGATCATTTTGAGACTTCACTTTAGGCTCTGTTTGGAGGGTTTAGAGAAGTTCTTACAATATCGTGAGTTACTTGTTCTCAAGGTGTGGCTTTTCTCTTCTCTCAACAGGATGTCTCATATTATTGAATTCTTTCCACTCAGATGGGTCAGATACCAAAGTCTCCCAGCCCATGTGACCTCTTCCAGTCTGTACCAGCTTCTCTCTGTTTGGCCTTATGATGTTTCACCCTGAGCATTGTGAGAACTGCCCTTGGTCAAAGATGCTTGGAGAATACCAAACCCAGACTGTATCCTCCTTTTGGTGAACAGTCCTAAAAATTCCTACTGTAATAGTATCCTTGAGCTCTGATCTCTGTCGTCTCTGCTTAGATGGACTTCCATACTGTCTTTGGACTTTACCTCCTTGAGTCAAATTTGAGAAACTGTCTCTAAGCCGAGAGATAGGGTAAGTGTGTGACCTCCCTCTTATGCTTTCCTTCTTTCATTATTTTTTCTTACATTTCCAAAATATCATTTTCATCTAGGATATCTCCAAATATGCCCTCAGAATAGAGGTGAGAATTCAAGTTCAAGTTCCTATTGGCATCTTTATACTTAAGTAAAACTCTATCACACTAATTTTATTTTTTCTCTAGCTGTAATTATTCTCTGTATATTAGATTTGGGCAATAATATTGGCATTGTAATTAATATAATTATAAGTAATTTTTCAGTTAAAAATGTGACTTTGTTGTTCATGATGTAATTTATTTATAAACTGTGCCTTCTAAACTTTATTTCCTTGTTTTTAATTCCTCTGAATTTAAATTTTAAATTCTTAAATTTGCATTTTAACTTTTATCCTGCATATCCTTTATTTTGTTAAAATAATGATGGAGCAAACCCTACACAAATAGCAATAACTGGAAAAACTAATATGTATCAAGAAGTAATTATAATTCAGATATTAAATTATTACTTTTCTGCATATATTATTTAATATAGACCATGTACATGGAGGTTATACTCTATTTTGAATATTAGGATTAAATAAAATAATAAATGCAAATGTTTCACTAGTACTCTGAACTTTTTGCAAAAGTAAGTTATTTTAAATTGTAAAAAATATTTATTGAATTGATACTTTTATTAAAGTCTTAAACATACAGAACACTGTATTTTAATATTTTAACTCCACTTAGTAGAAAATAAAATTTTACAAGTGATTTGGAAAGTGCAGTAAAACAAGTACAACAAGATAATAAATTCTGGAATTCAGAAGTTCAGAAAATTTGAATAGGAAAAGAAAGCTTAAACATGTTTCATCAATTTCTTTCTGACTACTTATATTTTAAAGCTGTGCTTAAAGTTGATATGATCTTTCTGTTCATTTGTGGCTCCAGTGTGAGAAAAAAATTGACAATTTACTTGGAAAATAAATTGCATAGATGTTTATTTTATAAGTAACAAAATGTACGTGAAAATTTATTTGCTGATTTGTGATACCTTCAATATGAAAATTCCTCCTAATTTGTAGCACAGGCCACTATCTTTGCTTTTAATCAGTCAAATAAACCAAGTATTGGATTTTCATTCCATTAAATTTACCTTGGATTGGGATGACTTACACTTAACTGGCTTAGCAGTTATTCCTTTTAGTGATGCATAATGGATTATTTTTTTATAATGTTAGTCATTGTCTCAGAATACCCTGCTCACATGGTGAGAAACATTCATTAACCAGAAAAGAATTTGTGCCTCCTAAAGAAATTGTGTTGCAGACATCTCTTAACTGGAAAAAAAAAATTAAAATAACACACTATTAGACACCAATCAAATTATTTTATTTTAAAAGTTGCATTATTTTCCTTTGTGAATGCAGTATAGATTTTTTTCATGGAGTAAATATTCTAATATTAAAAGATATGTGATCAACGTACATTTATTGCAGTTTAGAAAGGCTGCACATTAAGAATGAGTTACTTTTAGTACAATACCATAAAACATTGAATTCATGCATTTTTAAAAATAATTTGTGCACTTGAAAATAATTGGGGACAACTCCACCATCACTGTTACAGAAGCAGCTGCACATGTTGTAGAAAGTGGGTAATAGGATAGCTTTTTGTATCAAACTGTATCTGCAATTCAGAGTCCCATTAATTATACTTGCATAAATAAGCCCTATTTTTAACTCTGGGCAGAATAGGTCATCTAAGAAAAGATGTTTTTATGACATGATTTAAATCAAAAGCTTAAAATAATATGTATGCTAACAATAAGCTTATTATTTATGTTATACTTTAGTAAGCTTCATCCTATTTAAGGATTGTTATGTTGAGGTTTCAAAAATATAATTTCAATTGCATAATAAATAACATTTGAGAAGTCATAAACCATTTACTGGCTAATATGCTGCATTGAGATTCATCAGAAAATCTAGATCTATGCCAATATAATGGAGTGTTCTTAAGTAATGCAAGGTGGAAAATTATGGGAAGTATCTCTGCATTATATGCCACAGAAAATACCTTACACTGAAATATACAGATGATTAACCAGAAATAGTCTATTGGAAGTGAGAAATAAAAACAAAATTCTAAGCCCCCCAACCAACTGAATCAACCCTGTGTTGGCTAAGGGGACCCCAGAATAACCTTAAAACTGAATTACCAGCCAGGATGGGATGGGAGGTTGGACACACTTCCTTATACCCTCTCCCTTGTTAACCACCATTTGTCTTTCTTCCCTAAGGATTAAACAGAACCAGCCATTTGGAAAGACTTGCTGCACTGGTGACTTCAACCAGCTACTTAATGCTGTTCCTCCCTTTTGAGGTTTTAGCACAACTAACCAGCATTCCTTCCTAATAAGAGACCACAAGGGACTGGTTTTGACCAGTCTATGGAGGATATGCAGTGAGGGTTTTCATGTCCTCTGCTTCACCTTTTGACATCAGAGGACCAAAATCTCCACCCTCAGATTATGTTAAAGCCATCAGTTTTTGAACATGGTTCCCATGAAGGGAAATGAAACTCAATCATGCATGCACATTTTTCCTTTAATAAATATCCATAAGTCCTCCTATAGCTTATTAAGTATGTACATTAGGCCACTCTGCTCAGAATAAAATCCTGTTCCCTTTACTGTTCCAGGAAGTGCTTGCTCTGGGCTTTGGCTTTGGGCTGAGGCTATTGCTTCTCAGCCTGTCAGAATGGCTAGCCTGCAGGCTCCTGCAACCCTTTATGAGAAATAACACAACACTCCTTTCCAAATTTATGAATCTTATCATTCTTCAATTGACAGAAGTAATTAATTTATCTGGTCTTTTTCTTTCTGCCCTGAATCTAGTGTTGAATTCCTTGCAGTGATCGAAATGCTAAGTTTTCATTCACATTTAGGTCCTTGCAAATGTGGTCACCTAATTTGGAATCCCTTGGCTTCTCTCTACTCTAATATTCCCTATATCCCTACAGAAGTATACACAACAACTTTTGCAGTTTTTGGGATTATCTCAGAGAAGTCACTTCCTAAAGCCAGTGGCATAGTTATGTTTTCTATGTGCTTCCCACAGTATCCTTTTATACCTTGATCATAGTATTTTAGCATATTCAATTGTAATTTTCTCTCTTCTAAATTAAATGTAATCTTTCTCTGTAACTCAATGTCTACCTGCTTATCAGAGTGCCTAGTACATATTAGAAACTCCATAAGCATATATTACATAATATTATTAATAGAAATTGGAGCTTACCTCCCATCTACAAGTACTTTACTGTTGTTCCTTTTTTTATGTAAAGAGCAATAACAGTTTTACATATTAGAAGCACATCATCATTGCATCCATTTTGTATTCCAAAATCATATGTGATAATAATAGCTAACATTTATCAACTGTGTGCTCTGTGACAGGTGCTGTGGTTAGTGCTTCACATGGATTAACCCATGTGATTACCATACAGAAAATCTGTGAAGGAGGAAAAATGTATTATATCAATTTTTAAAAGAAAAGCAGAATTTTGTAAAGTTATGTAATTTAATCAATGTCAAAACGCTAAAAAAATTACATGGTAAAAATCCTAAGCTAAGTATTTCTCTCTCTCTCTCTTCCTCTTTCCTACTTTCTTCCTCCCTTCGTAGCTCCCTCCCTCCCTCCTTCCTCTCCTTTCTGTTTCTCTTTAGTCACTCTGTTTTTCTTTGTTTCTCATCCCTGACTTTTATTAAACATTGAATACATTGATCTGCTGATGAGTAGATCCTAAGAAATGTCTCCCTTTGAGAATATGCAAAACTTTGAAGCAGGGAGCAGCACAGATGTTTAACAATAGTCCTTTGGGAACAAGAAGAAAAAAACAAAACAGAACATCAACTATGGCTTCAATCTTGTGTGGATAAAAACAATGTATATTTCAGTAGTCTGGAGATCATTTACTTGGCAACTCAAAACACAGCTGGAACACAGCTAATGATTGAGAAATAATAAAAACTGTAAAAAATGTTTTTGTATATCTGTAATAGATATTTAGAAAATCTATGGACTAAGATTCTTGTACTTTACTGATAGATTTCTTCAGGGTGAAAAGAAAGGAAAAGCCATTAGGCTGTTTTATTCATTAGATAAACACACATAGCAACTTACTTGAATACCTGGCAAGCTAAAACCTGCTGGATGATATCAAAGCTATTTATATTTCTTATTTCCATCTTCTGTGTCTTTGTTGTTGACTAGAAACATTTCTCCTTCCATATTAAGTTATGATCTGTTATCATATTTTGGTTGAATGAATAAAGTCAACAGTGTTATTTTTAGAATCTTCGCCAATGAAACATGCTTTAAAATATGATGCTGTTATGATTGTTAGGTTTAAAAAGAAACACCTGGACACAAGTTTACATGGGTCAAATTTTCATCAAAATTAGCTTATTCATAATATTAAGGAGAAATTTATTGAGGCAATAACCTCCATTTATTGTATTAATATTTACACTTGTTTTCCATAAAATAATACATGGTGATATTTTAATATTTATACATCATATATTCTAAAATAATAATTATGTTAAATATCAACACATTCCTTTTCAAATATAATTATCAAGAATAATTTAACAATATACCATTTGGTCCATTTGTTTCCTTAAATAGAAGAAGCATTTAGTATGATAATTTTTTCTGCTTTAGTTAATAAGCATGCTCATGTCCATGGATTTCAGAGCTCCCTAGATAAAAGATGGAAAGGAAAATTTGTTAATGACTAAAGTAATATTAATGCAGTAATGAAAGATTTTTTACTAATATCTTCTAATATAATTTTTGATGGTGAATGAATATTTTCTTTAAATGTGCAAATGACCATTTTTTTCAGAGTGGCAATTTTGTTGCATCTTAAATTTACTTAACTTGAATCAAGATAAGTAAATATGTGGGAAATCACACACACACACACACAATCTGTATCAAGATTGTGGTGGTTGAGATGAGGAAAATATTGCAATGAGTTACATAATTAGTCAGTTACAAAACTTTTCCTGTGAGCAAATAGCAATCTATCTCAGTGCAATGTGCCAAGTGAGACTATTCCAGCAATAACCATTAAGACTCAGAACAGAGAAGCTAAAGCACACCAAACAGAAAGAAAGATTGACTCATTAAAACTAAATTCTCCTTTCCCCACAGGATACCCTTGAAACTTATCTTTAATATGGAGAATTCTGGCTGACATTTTTAAGAACCATTTATAACTCAAATCCTGGATGAATTGCAGAAGATGGGTGCTACAGGCATGACAGAAGTTGTAGGCTTTTTTTCTGTCTGGCAGGAAAGATTCTCAAATAAACATCTTTAACAGAATTTGCTATTGCATCTAAGTATGAAATGTATAGAATTTTGAAACCGTTATCATAGTTTTGTAAATTAGTCCTAATTTGCATTTTAATTTGACAGATATCTTGATTAAAACAGATTTTATGAATTGCACCTGGTTAGCCAGTACTACTGGCATTTCTTATTTTTTAACATTGAAAATCCATACTAATAACTTTTCAAAATGTATATTAAACCAAATGAGTACTCTTTACGTAAGAATTATATTATGTGAAACCAACTGATTTATTTCTATTATATGATGTTACTTGATAATGTTGTTGCGGCCTATTTCATATGTGCTGAATTATTTGTCTTCTTCATAATTCTAATTTATAAATATTTTATCAGTTTTTTCTTTTTGTTACTTAGTAATTAAAGGAATTGTTGAGCCCCAATTAAAACTCCCATTAAAATTATCCGATAGAAAGCAATTCTATTGTTTCAAGGTTTAGTAAGCAATTCATTAATAATTATATTAAATAATGATATAAGCTATTCAGTTTGTGAACAAAAATATATAATCAAAGTTTATAAATGTGTTTTAAAACATTCCAAAGTAAACTGCAGGAGGTACTTCAATATTATGCATAATTATTTTTATATAAGAAGAAAATATCTTCAAAAATAACTTTTATAATTATGGAATCTATATAAGCCACTATTTAATAAGGTGCCATATATGAACTATAAAATTATTGATCTGATAATTAATATTTTTATTCTGGGAAGATTATTTGCATCCATATTTTATCTTATATTTCATTTCCTGTGTGATATAATTTGATTCCATTTCCAAAACATGGTGCAAGTAAACATTTACTTAATATATTTATACAATTTATTCCCACTAGCACTCTTCAATTTTAGGAAAGATGACCATTTAATTTATAATCAAAACTGAGACTCATTTAAGTATGGAAGAGTACTAATAATAGGTAGTAAGTTATAAAAAATGGAACCAGTTCTGGACTGAAACTGACTTGTAGCAGCTGGGATAAGCTGATTGTTAAAAAGAAATTTTGTCGGCCAGGTGTTAAAAATGGTTAGTTTGAAATTGGTCACAATGATGGTAATTTTTTTTACCATGGAAATCAGCTAATGCTGCAAGTTAGGACCTACTATTCCCCAGCAGTTATTGAACATTTACCAGAACAGCACTGACTTGGGACATTTTAAGGAAGAAAGAGTATATTTAATTATGTCAAAACACAGGAGTAAACCAAGACTGCTCCAGGTAACTGAATGACGTTATGATCTTCATTGTAGGTCGTATTTGAGGTTGTTATTACTAGGTTAAGAATGAACACGAAACATGTTTATGGAGAAACCTGAAGTTTCATGTTTCAGTAACATTTTGTCATTAAGGAAACATGAATGAGGCGTAGTAGGAGCTTACTAATGCTGTTCTCAAATCTCTTCTCTACACCACAGGTGAAAGATGTGATACAGACATTCTCATGGTCTAAATTATTTGAAGCCCTCCCATGCCCCTTAGGATGAAGTCCAGCATGTTTAACATGGGTTTCACTCAACACAATTGACCTTCTGTTTTATTACAGCCCAAGCCTTACTTTTTATCACTTACCTTGAATCATACTGAAAGATTTTTTCCCCATGTATTTTAACATATCATGTGCTCCTTCTCCCTCAAAATTTTGGACATGCTCTTTCCTCTGCTTGGAATTATCTTTGATTCATTTCAGTATGTAACTCATTTCCTTCCCAAAGAATGGCAAAGTAACCCATTCTTTGTATGCTAGACCTTTGTGTCTCTAGGTATCCTTTCCGAAGTACTGCTTTGGTTTTCTGCTCCTCTTTTCTGCACCAAATCTGAAATTTTCATTTACTTCAAGTCATTCTTTATCAATAACCTTTGTGTGTTCTATATCCTAACCAGTCTTGAAACATTGCAGATCTTATGTGTAAGTCATAGGAATACATATTTCTCTAATGAAGATCCCCTTATATATCTATACCTGAAGGTTTATATATCAACTTTATATTGATTACTCCAAAATGCATATCTTCAGATGCAACATTGCCCCTGAATTGCAAATCAATAATATGTCCAACCTGTAAATTTAGTATTTTAATTTCATAGGTAATAGACCTTTTTTTCCTCCTGGAATGTCACAATTGAACATGGGCCCCTTCATATTGTTCCTTCCAGAGAGTTTCTGATGTCAGAAAATAATACCAACAAACACCCAGTATCTCAAGCCAAATACTCAGAAGTTATTTTTGATTTTTTACCATTCCCGCCCACACATGTGCTCTCTGCCAGTAATTCTTATCAACATATTACAAATCTTTTACTCTTCACCATCTCCAGTACTTATCAGCTGCATAAAAATCACCAGCATTTAGGGTTTAGACCAGCGATCATTGCAGTGTGTGCTGAACTGCTCTGCCTGCTCCACTCTTATGAATTTCCCTCTTTCCACTCTCCATTCTCCAGAGTGTTCTTTTTGAAATATAAATTTCCTTTTTGACTACATTCTGTTATATTAAAATCTTCAAATAAGTTTTCCAATTTACTTACAATAAAATCTGAACTCCTTGACTGGACAATACGATTTGTTGTCCGCCTACCTATTCAGTATCATTTTCTACAACTGTCTCCCTTACCTTATTATCTTCACACTACACACATAGACATTTTCTGTTTCTTATGCCTAAGAGAGCTTGTTCCTGCCTTAAGTCTTTGCAGTATTTGACGCCTCTCCTGAGAATGATTTTCCCCAATTTTTCACAGAGTTGGCTCCTGTCATCGTAAATTCGGTCTCAAATATCATCTCTATCCATTTCCTATAGCTTCCATAACAAAGTACCACAACCTGGGCTGCTTAAAATAACAATTTACTGTTTCAAAGTTCTGGAGACAAGGAGTTCAAAATCAAGTGTCCTCAGTGTTGATTCTTTCTGAGGGCTCAGAGAGAGACTCTGCTTTGTTCCTAGCTTCTGATGATATTTGGCAAAGCTGGGCAGTCCTTGTTTGTGGATGCATCTCTCCAACCTCTGCCTCTGTATTCACGTAGTTCTATCTATCTGTCTCTGTCTAAATTTTCCTCTTTAATAAGGACACCAGTCATATTGGATTAGGGCCCACCCTAACGACCTCTTCTTAATTTGCTTACATATGCAAGAACCCTCTCTCCAAAGAAAGTTACATTCACAAGTATGTATAAGCATGTCCATACGTCTTTTTGGAGGACACAATTCAACGTATAATATTACCTTTTCTGAATGTGCTTTATGTAAACATCCCACTCACTTTCATAATGCAGTCTCTAGTTTTTTCTTACTACTGATCACTATCTGATATTTTTGATTAATGGTTTATTGTATACCTTCTCCAAATAAAGAATAAGTTCCCTGAGGAAGTGACCTCTCGTTTGTTGTTGCTCCTGTTGATTTTCTAGCTCCAGTGCCCAGAAAAGTACACAGCATACAGTAAGAACTTCATATAAATTTGGAGTTTGTGTAAAATGATTAATAATGAATTTATTATAATGTCTGTTTATCATTAATATTGCTGCTTTTACAATATATGTTTATCTTAATAACTATTATAATATGTGAAATATTATAGTTAGCATTTTAATTTTGCCTTAACTTTATAATCAGGGTTTTCCACTTAATGACCAGTCAAGGTTATGGTGATTTTTTTTTTAAAGCCAGTAGAACGTAAGTGCAATTCAAAAGTGAGTCTCTCTCCATTACATTAATGTGGCACAAAATCCAATTTTTGGCAGTGTTCCCAGGCAATCAGGGTTACAAAGTCATCATGTCCTCTATATTTGCATATAATGAGGAAACTTGAATCATCTTGATATATTGCAATGTTACTGAGAAGGGTTGACCTCATTCTGAAAGACACTTGATTATTTCCACTGTCAAGTGCTGTCTATAGAGTGGATAATCATAATATCAATTTACAAAAAGATAAATCATGGAACAAGAATTAAAGCCAAAATAAATCTCTCAGGTAAAGGATAAAACTAATAATCAAGCAGAATATCATTTTATCAAGAGTTTAATGTAATAATTATTATATAGTATTAGTGAGCTAAGTTGTAGAACTAGATTTTTGAATTTTCTTATTTTGAAAATTTATATTTCTAAAAAAAGATAAAATCTAAATTTATTAAAAACTAGCCTGTACATAGTACTGTAGATTTTCAAGGTTTTCACACATATTTGTGTATTTTAAAATTAGCATGGTTTTCATGATAATTATAAGATCTATTGGTCCTTCAGGAAAGATTACTATGGAAAATATTGAATTGCGACATAATTTATGAAAGTTGTAATTCCTGTCGATGAAACTTACAAAAATAAGTATTTTTCTAAGTGAATTTTAGTGAGTAAAAAAAAAATAAAAAAAATCAAAGTTGGAAGAAATGCACTAGGAGAGGAAAAAAACTCAATAGTTTGTTTTGAGATAAATAGCACTATGATTTTAAGCTTACAAAACAGCATATTCTCTCCAACAAAGTTGCAAAATTTAAAATTGATAAAGAAACAGAAAAATCAAGAAAAGTAAAAAGGATATTTTGCTCCTGGCTATTCAATAAAACAGAAATTTAGATTTTTATCTCCTAGTTTTCAGGAGTACTCACCCACCCCAAATTTATGGTGACAACCAAAAATGTCCAAAGACATTGTCAAATGTCTCTGGGAGTGGGGTGGAGAGAGATTTTCCCTGCTTGAGAACCACTGCAGCAGAACAAACCAACCAACCAATATTCCTGACTTACCAGCGTGGTGAAAATCAGGCTTATATCCATCCTGGCATTAAAGTCAGAAAAAAAATGGTTCTTTAAAGGAACAAAATCCAAGCCTGTGTTACTCATGGGCTAGTATAAATATATTACCTTAGCCAAGTGGGTAAGGAAGTCAAAGCAGATAATTTATTGCAAAAAAATTGTGGATTGGGGATAATGAAATCTCCAGAGAACTGACCAAAGGAATATCCAAACTTTTCTTTGGGAGTATATCCACAACCCAGAATGTTCAGGAAAACAGCTGCTGACATTGACCTTATAATAAAAATAAAACTGCAAAAAGAAATAACCAATTATGAGAAGTGTCTTCAGACCAAACTAATATGATTAATACCCTTAGAACATAAAAGTAAAAACTCAAAAAAGGAAAATAAAATAAATGCAGCTAAAAAAGTTGCAATGATGAAATAATCAATGGGGAAAAAACTAAAAGCCTAGGCCACTATGAAACAAGCATAGATAGATTTGAAAAAGGACCAAATGACCATACTAGAAATAAAACGTGTTATAATAATTAAAATTTTAATAGTTTGATTAAAAATCAGATAAGATATAGCTCAAGGTGGAATCAGTAAACTAGCAGAAACATCAGAGGAAATTTTCTGGAATATATCACAAAGACATAAAGCAATGCAAAAATCAAAGAGATTATAAGACAATGAGGGTATGATATACATGTGCAATCTACATGTAACAGAATGGATAACTAAGAAGGATGAAAACAAAGACTCTAAATCCCACATTTGACGTGATGTTGTTTAAAAAATAAAATATACAGTGGGAGAAGGCCAGAAAGAATTCATGAATTGGTTAGAATTGGAGATATCTGTATAATTTACTGATTTTTTAAACACATCCACATTTATTTCCTCTATCTGTTGAAAGAAGCTAGGAAAAAAAGGCACTCCAGTAGTGATAAGCATACATATCTCAGACATGTTGGTTTTTAATTATTGATTCTGTGAACAAGAACCTAGTCCACTGCAGTGCTGAGAAGGGAAGGTATTGTATGAGTCTAAATAATTTAGCTGTGCTAAAAATGAAGAACTGCTCAAAAAACAAAATTAGAGCATGACAAAAGAGCCAAACTGAAACAGGTCCCATTGGGTAAATCTGGGATAAATTAATAATCTAATTTGCTTGCCTTTTCTTGTTTATCTGGTCCACACAACATGATGTCATCAATGTAGAGGACCAATGTAATTTGTTGAAATATCTTCACTTAATTAACACATCTGGCTCCTACAGAAATGTTCTGATCTCTTAAGATTATATTATGAAAAAGGCCAAGAAAATTACCTGTCCTGAGACAATAATGGAAATGTATATTGAAATGTGTTCCAAATAAATGCAGACCGCTTTTCGTCCTCAGTACACATTGCAACAAAAAAAAGGCATTCGTAAGAGAAATTCACGTCTACCATATAATTCAGACCCCACAATCTGATTTTGAGAAAGGCACTAATAGCACAGCTACAGGTAGGGTTGCCATGTAGATAAGTTTGCAGAAGTTTACTGTCATTTTTCAGGATCTGCCTGGTTTAAATTGGGACCAGATTTGTTAATTAAATGAATATATGATGGAGAACACAATCTCTGTATTGTTTTTGTACCCTTTAGGTTTTGAAGCATGACACTAATCTGTGCTATATCCCCAGTAAGTGACATTGTGTAGTACTAACAATTTTGGCCATGGGCGGGGACAGTTTCATAGTTTTCATCTTGGGCTTTTTTTTAATACGATAACTCTTATCTCACAGAACAAAGTGTCAATGAGGGAATTCTGACAATTTCTGATAATTATGTTAATTCCAAGTATATATATATACACAAACAATGAGAATATATATATGAATATTTAAATGAGAATATATATATGAATATATATATGAGAATATATATGTGAATATATGAGAAAATATATATATGAATATATATGAGTATATACATATATATATAAAAATGTATATATGCGAGAGAGAGAGAAAGAGCAAGGGGAGGGAGGAGATAGATGGGAAATTAATTCTTAGTGTGTCTTTGTGTCCAGTAATTACACTATCAGTCATATATGGGACAGACCAGGACATACTACCTAGTCCCCATGTAACTCCACGTACCAAGAAGGTCATTATAATTCTTTGGATCGCCACACAGTCCCTGTGTCCACTAGTCTTCAACATATGTGGGTATCTCCCTTTCCTCAGTGTCTAGTTTCCCTAGGTTGACGGTCATAGATTCCTTTGGGAAAAAAAAAAATAAGAAAATATTTACCAAATACAGTTCCTATGGAATTGCATACACCTTAATTCCAGGAACCTATAATGTCATCTGGTAACTGAATTTCAGATCTGAAAATTGGTTCAGATGCAGAAAAGAAATTAGGGATCCAAACTATTTTTTTAAATTACCCTCAACCTCCAATTGTTCATCCTTGATATTTTTTGATATGTAGATTAAGCTATAAACATGTTGGTTGTCACTGAAGATGCTGTATCCTATTATACTTCTAGTTTTCTATGGATCAGAAACTCCTGTCTGCCTCTCTGACTTGGCTACTTGTTAAGATAAATGAATCCACCTTTGCTTTTAATGGGTAAGGATACATACATGTTGTATATATCGGTAATTCCTTCCTTTTTATTGTCTAGTAGTATCCCATTTTATGAATATATGACAAATTGTTTATTGGTTGTCCTGTTCGTAGATTTTACTATTTCTAGTTTTTGGCTATTTTGAACACTTCTTATGAAGTTTCTTGTACAAGTCATTTATTAGATATTTGTTTATCCGCCTCTTGGCTAAGTATTATTTCACAATCCTATCATTCCCACTGCTATCAGGGACCCAGTTCTATAGTAATAACTCCTGTCTTTAGCCTTTGCCCAGAGAAGACCACTACTAATGAGATTCTCAGTGATTATGGTGCCTTTCCTACTATTACATTCTCATTGTTTTGGTAAACAGAATGTCTTTCAGGCCTTCTGGCAGAAAATAGCTGGTAGGCTCTCTTGTATAATGTGCTAATTCTACTCTAGCATACCCATTTCTCTGAGCCTTTTGACACCTTCTTCCGCCATTTACCATGGCAGTCCTGACATCTCTAATTCACTTAGGGCTGCTAATAACTTTCTCCAAGCTTCCAAGAGTCATCCTTACAATATATTATGAGCTCTCTCTCCTGAATGTTTCTGTATTTTAAGTGGTTTTGTGAAGAGTTTTGCCAGATAGATAAACCTACTACTTAAACTTTATGTTCTGTCCATTTTGATCCAGTACCCTCAAGATATTTTATTTTTCATTTCATTCCTCTGTTACAGGCTCAGCTCCTCCCCTGCTGGTTATATTTATGATATAATTTAACCCTAGTTGTTGGGTTTTTGTTTTAGTTTGGTTTTTGTTCTAAATATACCTTTGGGTATATTTTGATACAGTCAAAATACCTTTGAAGAAAGTCTTTATTGTTTGGCCAGATAGAAGACTTTGCATTATCTTGAAGCACAGGAGGTGGGAAAATCTGTAGTAGAAAATTAGTAGGCCATTTCTCCAGGCCCAGACAATTCAAGAGGATCTGGGATTTTAAAGTTCTTAAGTGTGTCAATCCTTGTAGGAGTGTGTAATTGGAGCTACTACTTCCCAACTATGGTGTTGACCTTGACATTGCATCTGCTGTTCTGGTACTTTGAATTATATATAGAACATGAGACATTTAAAGTATTTTTGCCTGTTCTTAGATGTTATATAAATAGAATAACACAAGATTAATTTTGTCTCTGCTTTTTCCCTTAGCTTTTTTGTGGATTATTCATTTTGTTGTTTATATTGGTAATTCCTTCCTTTTTATTGTCTAGTAGTATCCCATTTTATGAATATATGACAAATTGTTTATTAGTTGTCCTGTTCATAGATTTTGCTATTTCTAGTGTTTGGCTATTTTGAACACTTCTTATGAAGTTTCTTGTACAAGTCATTTATTAGATACCTGTTTACATTCCTCTTGGCTAAGTACTCGGGTTTGGAATTGCTGACTCAGGGAGTAGATGTGTGTTTAAACTTATTATATACACAAAAATACTTCTCCAAATTTATTGCACAATTTTGAGCTCCTATCAACAGACTTCTAGTTTCTGCCTGATATGTAGCAAACTAGAAAAACTATAAATGTTACCCTTATAACAACAAGAAAAAGACAAACTGAAACTTTATTATATTTTGTGAACCCATCAGAGCTAAGTTGCATAGCAACCAAGTAGCCTGAAATCCAACTAAGTACAGACAGGTGCGTGCGGACAGTGGCAAAACCAACCGACATTTTATCACTGTGAGCGCCGTGTGGAAATCTTTCCACACTTTCATGTAGGCCTCTTTACCGTGACACCCTACATGGAAATGACATTTTTAAGTGTCATTTTTCAATATAATTGTCCTGAGTTTTAGATGGTGTGATGATTTCTGTTTCCATCATCAAGGGGGATTTATAAAACTCACATTTCATAGTGGATGGATAATCGGTTGTCTATACCCATATTTATGTTCTTTCTGTTGTTTTCTTTCCTGAGGTTCCATGATTCTTTCCTTACCAGTCCTTTCATTTTGAAGAATTTCCTTTATTCCGTTTTTAAGGGTAGGTCTTCTACCAGATAATTTTTAAAAGTGTTTTTGTTGTTGTTGTCTTATATCACTGGCTATACACTTTTGGTTGACAGTCTTATATTTTCAGTACATTCTTCTGGCTGCTGTTGTTTCAGATGAGAAATCACTGTCATTACACTTGATATTCCCCTTTAGGTAGTACCTTGTTTCTATCTGGATGCTTTTATATATTTTTGTCTTTAGTTTTCAGGAGTTTAATTATTATTTGTTGTGACATGGATTCCTTTGGGTTTATTTTATGTGGGGTTTCCTCTGCTTCTTGAATCTGCAGGTTTATGTATTTCAGTTAATTTAGAAAAATTTTAACCATCATTTCTTTGAATAGTCTCTCAATCTGAATTCCTTTCTCCTTTCCTACTAGGACTTGTTGATAAGAATGTTAATTTCTTTTTTTTTATTGTCTTAGAAGGCCCAAAGGGATTGGTTCATTTTTTAAAAAATTCTACTTTCTCTCTGTGTTTTTCAGATTACATAAATTCTGTTGAACTGTCCTCCAGTAGCTGTTTCTATTCTCTGGCATCCACACTATAGTGAACCCATCTGAGAATTTTTTTACTTGTATTATTATGTCTTTTGGTTCTATGATTTCCATTTTTTTAAACTTCTATATCTTTGTTGACATTATATAATTTTACATTTGTTTCAAGAGAGCTTTTAATTGCTTGTTAAAGCATATTTATGATGGCTGCTTTAAGATCTTTGTTGGGTCATTTGAACATCTGGTTCATCTGGGCATTGCAGTTAGTTAATAGTCTTTTCTTATTTAAATTATAATTTTTTTAGTTCATGCCATTCCCGCTTGGCAGCCAAATGTGTAAGGAAAGTCTTAGGCCTTCAGGGACAAAGGGACTTCCCAGGCTGGATGCTTGTTAAGGCAGAATTCTTCCTGGCTAATGTCCCTCAGCTGCCTGATATGTCTCTGTGGGGTTGAGGAGTTTTAAGATCACAAATCTAAAGAGTCTTTCTTGGCCATGCTAAATGTTATGGAACGATCCTTTTTGCTGGATCTTCTTGGCAATGAAGATCTCAGTAGGGGAGGGAAATCTCAGGTAATATCTTCCCTGGCAGATCATTATTAGTGAAGCTCCCTAATCACCCCCACTTCCTTGTGGTGCTGAGCTTGTTTGGTGTTGATGGAAGATGTTCTGTTTCATCTATGGGTGGGATGAGCCTACCTAGCTTATGTTCTGTTATTATGTTGGTGATTGGGTACACTGGGTATTGTATGGGGAGTTGTAGGGTGTCCTGCTGCTTTGTTGTTACTCTGCTCCTGGGGTTTCAAACCAATTTGCTTTTCTCATTCTATCCTTTTATGTTCTCCTTTTGTTGTATCTTGTGTTATTTCCTGGGTTTTTAGCTGCAAATCAATTTACAAAAAACAAAAACAAACATGACTACCCCTTTTCCAGACCACCATTTGTATTTTGCATGCTATATTTTCCTTCGTTTTTAAAGGATAGGACCCTGGCTGATTTCATGTCATAATTATTTGTCATTGTATTTACACTATATCTCCATAAGTGTCATGGATATATACTTTCCTTCTTAAACTAGGCACTATTTGTGTGGTCTTATAAATAATATCATACATATTTATTTTTATAAATTTTGCTTAAATATTCAGCTTCTTGGCAAGTAGGAAGCCATAGAGTGAGTATATTATGCCTTTTCTCTCCAAGTCTTTTATAACCATGTTGTGGAAGCAAATGATTTCCCGTGAAAGTATTGCTTTTAGAGTTACATATTCTTTGTTTTAAATCACTTTATTGTGGTATGATTGATGTACAAAAAGCTGTACATATTTAATGTAAACAACTTGAGTTTGGAGATAAGTACACGCCTGTGAAACCATCACAATTTATGCCATAAACTATCCAACACTTCCAAAATATCCTCTCATTCTTTGTTCATTATTATTATTTTAGTAGTAGTAGCAGCAGTGGTAGTAGCAGTAGTATTTTTTGAAAAGAACACTGAACAAAAGATCTATCCTCTTAGCAAATTTTTAAGTGTGCAATACAGTATTGTTAACTATAGGCATTATGCTGTACAGTAGACCTCTAGGATTTATTCATCTTGCATAAGGAAAACCTTGCACCCTTTCACTAATACATCTCTGTTTCTTTCTCCCCCCAGCCACTGGCAGCTACCATGCTACTGTCTGCTTATGTGACTTTGACTTTTTTAGATTCATCATATAAGGGGTGTCATGGAGTATTTGTCCTGTGTCTGGCTTATTTCACTTAGCACAAGGTCCTCCAGGCTCATCCATGTTGTTGCAAATGGCAGGGTTTCCTTTTCTTCTAAGACCTGAGTCAGGCTGGGCACTCTACCAGTAGAATACAGCACGAAGCCCTGTGACTCACAAGACGTGTTTGCATTTTTGAACACACCGTCTGCAAATGCAAAGCTTACTTACATTCTATTGTTTTTCCTCTCTTATTTTACATATCTTTTATACAAACTTAACTGTCATGTAAAGAAGCCAATTTATCAGAAGTACATTTTTGTAACACAGTAATCTCAACCTCCTAATAATTCTCCTTTTGAGGGAAAACTTGGGTTTGAAAATGGGTTGTCTCAATATCCGGGTCTGCCAGCCTCTTACCCTCCAAATTAGCATTTGCCAAACCTTCATTTCTTTTAATCTATTTTTTGAGTTCCTCAAAATTAGAGAAGATATCTTTTAAGCCATACTTTTTTTTTGTATTTATGTCTATGTCAAAAAGAGAGTGGTTTATCTTACAGTATCTTGTATCTGTGTGCAATGGGGTTGTACCCTCACTTATTTTCAGTGTAGAAAATGTGGGCATCAGAAAGATAAATGTGTGATCTTTCCTGGATGACCACCAAAAATTTAATGTTACTGGAGAAAATGTTTTTCATTTTGTCTTATTAGATTATTTCTTTAAAAAAACATAATAATGAGAATCTCATTTGTAACATCTCAAATTTTCTATTTTAGCTATTGTCTTCTCAAATTAATGGAATAAATAGATGACATTCTACCTTTATTTTATGACTCATTAATTTTGGGGTAACTATTTTATTATTAGCTTTTGAAGAAAATGAAGAGATATTACATTAATCATAGACAACTATTTTAAGATGCATCCCTTTCCCCCCACAAAGAAATGATAAACATTTGAGGTGACAGACATCCTAATTACCCTGATTTGCTCATTGCATGATGCATATATGTATTGAAATATCACATTACACCCTATAAATATGTACAACTATTGTTTGTATGTCAATTAAAATAATTTTAAAAAGTAAAATTGTGGGAAAAAGTAGTATCTTAGATTTAAGGCTGTATAATGGACATATTACCTATTTTAAGCTGTTCCCATTATTTAATTCAATAATTTAGAATAATATATTGAGCTTTTACAATTTTAAAAGTATTCTGATATTGTCTTTCTTTTGGAAACAAACAAAGCAGTTGTTCTTCTCTTGGGATAGGAGATCTCATATTGAAGAAAGCATGTTTTTGGGTACATGGCTTTCACAAAAAATGCAATAATCTGATCATATATTTGAGGATGGGTTAACAAATGCTTACTTAAAGATAATATGTACTATTAACATTTGTTTAGTTTTAAATAATTTAAAATTGTGAAATTGGCTCAAGTCTTTAATATATTGTTAAATTTGGATAATGTCTTGTTAATATATTTTGGTAGGGAAAATTGCTTGTAACCTTAGGGATTTTAAAATTTTATAAAGTTATTTTACAAAGAATTATAACATTATTTTAATAATAACTTATTTTATAAGATAAAATACCCAACAAATTAATGCTTAACCATATATATGAAAAATAAATTGTGAAGTATATGTAGTAATAGATGTGTACATATTTTTAAGCCAATTTATTGCTTAGAGCCCTGGGTCTGGCATCTGCATTAAATCAGTACAATGTCAGTGATATCATTGATAGTGTAACATTTAAGACCACGAACTTTATTTTATGGTATGATAATGAACTCTAAGAATGAACTTGAAAACAGAAATCTATTACTAATGATGTTAAACTCTAACACACTACGTGTGCTTTCATCAGTCAATAAACTTGTTGAAAGGGTACAGGTATTATAAAGTTACAAGAAGTAAAGGGTGAAGAAATTTCTTTAAATTTAAGACAGAATTTCCTTGATTATAAAATTATATTCATCAAATAATGCTATTGTGTGACACTGAAATATCATATTTTCACACTTAACATAATAACATTTAGTAGTTTATATATTAAAGTTAAAAAAAAGATAGATTTCAAAATTGCACACTTGGGCTGCAATGTAAGCCTAAGATAATACCATTTTCAGATCACTAAGGTTTTTGGCTTCACACTACAATTGCCCCAGCCAGAAATGAAAAGGGGAAGAAAAAAAAAAACAGTCTGACTACATCTAATTAGAACTTGCAGATGTAATGAAATGAATCTTGGCTTCTAAGAGGAGAAATGGCATTGATGAAAACAGTAGCATGGTTTGAAATGAGCAAGGGTTTGGAGCCACAGAAAAAGGTCAGATGTAGAAATTCCATCATTACCAGTCTTGTCACTCTGGGAAAGTTATTTGATTTCTCAGCACCCCATTACCTGCTTCTGCAAAATCTACAATGCTGTTGTAACTTTTGCATAATATTGCAATAGTGTAGAATAGTAGTTAAAACAATAAGCTCTGGAATCAGACAAGACTTGGTGGAGATAATGCCATCCCAACTTAACAGATCTGTCACCGTGGTCCAATCCTACATCACTGGTATCAAAGGATGACAATATATATATTTTCTTAAGCTTATTTTAAGAAGTCCAGGAAACAATGATACACTCTTATCATAGTGCCTGGCCCATAGTGATCAATAAATACATTTTATCTGTTTTCACAAGTAGAATGCGTATATGCTACATTGCTCCTGCCTCATAGCTATGCTCTAAATAGGTAATCCTCCTATGTTCTACTTCATGATTTACTGCTATTATTAACATATTTGAGGCAAATACAATGAAAAGTCTATGCTCTTTGAAGGTTTGTGAATACTGGCTTCACCACTTACTAGATGTTTGATTTCATGCAAGCATGTGTTTGCTTCTCAATTTAGGATTAAAAAGCTGCTTGGGAAACTGACTGCCTCAGATACAGGTGAAGTCCCTGGGAGAATGGCTCAACAGGATGCAGCAAATGAATAGTGAACATGTCATGCGTTGGACATGACCATGACTGTGAAGTCTGGAGAGAGCAGAAGAGGAATGAAAGCAGAGGAGAGCGAGCTCATACAGTCAGAAATAGCTTAATTTTATTTAACTATAATTTTTTAAATATTTAATGCATGCTGTTTGCATATCTTTGGCTGTTTCGTTGTTGTTTCGTGTTGTTACAGTTCCTTTATTTGTTCTTTTATGGAAATTAAAGAAAAGGGCTGTCAACCATACCTGTGTTATTTGAGCTTATTGCGGTCTGGACTCTGTACAGAAATCAGTCTGGTGGTGTGAGCAGTTCACTGACTAATGCAGCAGAAGCAGAAGCTCATAGTCAGATGTGACTGTGAAAACCCTACGCCTGCCTCCCTCTTATTGAACGTGGCATAAGTTTATGGGACATTTTATTTGAAGCTGAAAAGGAAATACACCTCTGCTGAGGTCTGGGTCACAAAAGTGTCTAAAACAATTGTGAAATACGTGGTCCTGATGGGTAAAATGGGATTAATGAGAGCTATCTTACTGGTTTTTCTATAAAAAGTAAAGTTCCATGACAGCTGGAATTTGCTTCATTTTGTTCATTAGATGTCCAGGATTTAACTCAAAAATACAAACAAATGTCTGTCCTGGGGATTGAATCAAACAGCACAAAAGAGAACCGAGTGTAACACTAAGTACATAAAAATAAGTACAATGTTAGTTTAATTATTTTATCTAATATTTTAATGGTTTATGAGTAAATACCATTAATGTACTATAAAAATAAATATATATCATTATTTATGTGAATGCCTATGATAGATGAACACTGTGCTTTGTGCTGTAAACACAAGACTAAGAGCTTCTATCTGGGAGGCTGAGGCAGGAGGATTGCTTGAGGTCAGGAATTTGAGACCAGCCTGAGCAAAAGCGAGACGTCATCACCAAAAAAAATTAAAAAAAAAATTATCCAAGCATGGTGGCTCACACCTGTAGCCCCAGCTACTTGGGAGGATGCAGAAAGAGTATTGCTTGAGCCCGGTAGTCGGAGGTTGCAGTGTACTATGAAGACACCACTACACTCTAGCCTGGGCAGCAGAGCGAGACCCTGTCTCAAATAAATAATAAATAAATAAATAAATAAATAAATAAATAATCAATCAATCTTCTAGGTAACTCAAGGATACCTTTGTTTTTTGTATTATATGAGGTCCTTGATTTGTTCAGGGAGTAATTTCTTCCCTCTCTCTTATCTCTGGTTATGGAGACCTTATTAGTATATTAATTAAACTTTAATAATTAAAAAAATACAAACTAAATACAACCAGTATGAAAATAAAACAATATATAAAACAAAAAATTATGACAGCAAAATATTACAGAAAACTTTACAATCCAAAATCATCATTATTGACTTTAGGTGAGCAAATTCTTAGATGATTGGAGAGAATTAGAATTCATTTCTTAAAAAAACTCAAGTTCAGGATATATGCACTATATTTTTAATATATCTTTATTGATATATAATTGAAGAAAAATAAACTAAACATATTGACAGGATACAATTTGGTCATTTTTGACAGACATACATACCCACAAAACTCTCCCCACAATCAAGACAAGGAACATTTTCATCCTTTCCAACCCTTTCCTCAACCTCCTTTTAAATCCATTCCTCCCTTTACCTGCATTTAGGCAACCATTGATCTGATTTCTGTCACTATAGATTAACTTGCTCTTCGAGAATGGGATCATTCTAGTATATATTTTTCAGTATGGGATCATTCAGTGTGTATTTTTTGGGGGGAAGAGTTTGATTTCTTTCATTAAGCATAATATTTTTGAAATGTTTTAATATTTTTGCAAACAGGTACACTTTGTTTCCTTTTATTGATGGGTATTATTCCATTGTATGGGAATACAACTCTTTGTTTATTGTTCACATGTTGATGGATATTTTTTCATTACATAATCAGCTATTACAAAACTTAAGGTTTATGCATATTAAAATAAAAGTCTGTGGCCATAATTTTAATTTTTTTTGATAAATCCTTAGGAGTGGAATGGCTGAGTCACATAGCAGGTGCATGTCTCTACATTTGAGAAAGAAATGCCTAGAATTAGAATATCTGAGACATATGGAAAATTCTTGAAAGTTTCAGTTCCTTTACATTTCAACACATCACTTGGCATTGTTACTCTTAAATTTTAGTCAATCTTATGAGTACTTAGGGGTATCTCATTAAGGCTTTAACTTGCATCTTCCTGATGGCTAATGATTTGAGCATTTTTCATATGGTTATTGGCCATTCTTATATCTTTCTTTCTGAAAGGAATTTTTTGTTCATGTTATAATTGGGCTATTTGTCTTTTTACTATAGAATTTTAAGAGGCATATACATATTGTTGATAGAATTCTTTTCTATTACATGTGTGGTAAATATTTTATCCCACTCTGTGGCTTGCTTTGATATATGTAATATGTTTTGTCATTATTTCCTTCTCTGGTTTCTCCTTTCGTGTTCTAAGAAATATTTGCTTCTCTAAAGTTGACAAATATTGTATCTCACTCATATCTTTTTTTCTAGAAGGTTTATATTTGTAGGTTTGTTAATTATGTCTATGATCCATTTTAAGATAGTTTTTGAGCATGTTGTGATATAAGATTTAATGTTCTTTTTATCCCTAAGGATATTCTGTTAATCCAACACCTTTTTTTTACAGAGACTTGTCTTTCTCTATTGAATTGGTTTTATAGCTTTGTTGAAAATCAATTAACTATATATGTGGGAGTCTTTCTGGGCCATCTATTTTTTCCAATTTATCTATATGTCTACTTATTCGCCATTAACAAACCACCTTGATTAACAGAGAGTAGTGAGAGTAGAAAGTAGAGAATACCTTAATAGAGAATAGTGAAATCAGATAGGGTAAATCTTCTCTGGTTTCTTTTATTTGTTTTTTTTTTGTTTTATTTCAGAGTGTTACGGGGGTACAGACATTCAGGTTGTATGTATTGCCTTTGCACTGCCCGAGTCGGAGCTACAAGGGTGCCCATCCCCCAGAGAGTACGCACTGCACACCTTAGGAGTGAATTTACCCATCTCCTCCACCCCCTTCCCACCTACCCAACACCCAGTGAATGTTACTTCCACATACATGAGTAAGTATTGATCAATTAGTACCAATTTGATGGTGAGTACATGTGGTGCTTGTTTTTCCATTCTTGAGATACTTTGCTTCGAAAAGTGGGCTCCAATTACATCCAGGATAAAAAAAGAGGTATTAGTTCTCCATTGTTTTTTGTATCTGAGTAGTACTCCATGGTATACGTATACCACATTTTGTTAATCGACCCGTGTATTGATGGTCACTTGGGTTGTTTCCACATCTTTGCAATTGTGAATTGTGCTGCTATAAACATTCGAGTACAGATGTGTTTTATTATAGAATGTCTTTTTTCCCTTTGGGTAGATGCCCAATAGTCGGATTGCTAGGTCAAATGGTAGTTCTACTTTTAGTTCTTTGAGGTATCTCAATACTACTTTCCATACAGGTTGTACTAGTTTGCAGTCCCACAAGCAGCGTATAAGTATTCCTACCTCTCTGCATCCACGCCAACATTTGGGACTTTTCGATACTAGCCAATCTCACTGGAGTGGTATCTCATTGTGGTTTTGATTTGCATTTCCCTGATGATTAGAGATGTTGAGTATTTTTTCATGTGTTTCTTAGCCATTAGTCTATCTTCTTTTGAAAAGTTTCTGTTCATGTCCTTTGCCCATTTTTTTCATGGGGTTGTTTGATTTTCTCTTGCTGATTTTCCTGAGTTCTATATAGACTCTAGTTATTAGCTCTTTGTTAGATGTATAGCATGAAAAAATTTTCTCCCATTCTGGAGGTTGTCTATTCACTCTAGTAATACTTTCTTTGGCTGTGCAGAAGCTTTTTAATTTGATCAGGTCCTATTTGTTTATTTTTGTTGTTGCTGTGATTGCTTTTGGGGTCGTCTTCATAAATTCTTTGCCTAGGCCAATGTCTGTGAGAGTTTTTCCAACATTTTCTTTTAGAATTCTTATGGTTTCATGTCTTAGGTTTAAATCTGTTATCCATCCTGAGTTGATATTTGTGGAGGTGAGAGGTACAGATCCTGTTTCAGTCTTCTACATGTGGCTATCATATTTCCCTACATCATTTATTGAATAGGGATTCTTTTCCCCAGGGTATGTTTACGTATGCTTTGTTGAAAATCAGATGGCTATTATGAGGACGGTTTTATGTCTGGGTTCTCAGTCCTGTTGCATCGGTCTATGTCTCTATTTTTCTGCCAGTACCATGCGGTTTTGGTTATATAGTCTTGTAATATAGCTTGAAGTCTGGTAAATTGATGCCTCCCAATTTGATCTTTTTGCTTAAGGTTGTTTTGGGTCTACGAGGTCTCTCTGGTTCCATACAAAGCGTAGAATTATTTTTTCTACATCTATGAAAAATGATGTTGGTATTTTGATAGGGATTACATTGAATCTGTAGATCACTTTGGGTAGTATAGACATTTTAACAATGTGGATGGATCCTGATCCATGAGAATGGTATAGTTCTCCATCTGTTTGCATCCTCTGCTATTTCCATCTCAGTGTTTTATACCTGTCCCTGTAGAGATCCTTCACCTCCTTAGTTAAACATATTCCTAGGTATTTTATTTTCTTTGTTGCTATTGTGAAAGGTATTGAGTCTTTGATTTTGTTATAAGTTTGGCTGTTGTTGGTGTATATGAATGCTACTGACTTGTGTACATTGATTTTGTAACCCAAGACTTTGCTGAACTTATTTATCAATTCCAGTAATCTCTTGGAAGAGTCTTTGGGGTTTTCTAGATATAAGATCATGTTGTCTGCAAAGAGTGATAATTTGACTCTTCTGGTCCCATTTGGATGCCCTTGATTTCCTTCTCTTGTCTGATTGCTCTGGCTAGGACTTCCAGCACTATGTTGAATAGAAGCAGTGATAGAGGGCATCCTTGTCTGTTGCCAGTTCTAAGCAAGAATGCTTTCAATTTTCCCCATTCAGTATGATGTTGGCTGTGGGTTTGTCATATATGGCTTTTATCATTTTTAGGTAAGTCCCATCTATGCCTATTTTGTTAAGTGGTCTTATCATAAAAGGGTGAGGAATTTTTTCAAATGCTTTTTCTGCATCTATTGAGAGGATTATATGGTCTTTGTTTTAGTTTTATTTGTGTGATGAATTATGTTTATAGATTTGTGTATGTTGAACCATCCCTGCATCTCTGGGACGAAGCCCAGAGATGGATTATTGGTTGTGCTGGATTATTTTTTTGATGAGCTGCTGAATTCGATTTGCTAGTATTTTTTTGAGAATTTTTGCATCTATATTCATAAGGGATATTGGTCTGTAGTTTTCTTTTTTTGTTGGGTCCTTACCTGGCTTTGGTATCAGGGTGATGTTGACTTCCTAAAATGTATTGGGGTGGATTCCTTCCTTCTCAATGTTGTGCAATAATTTCTGCAGGATAGGCACCAGATTTTATTTGTAGGTCTGGTAGAATTCAGGTGTGAAACCATCTGGTCTGGGACTATTTTTTTTAGGAAGATTTTTTTATTACTGCTTCAATTTCAGTACTGGGTATTGGTCTGCTCAGGAATTCTACATGTTACAGATTGAGCCTATGGAGGCTGTGTTTCTAAGAATTTGTTCATTTATTGAGTTTTCTGCATATATTGAAAAGATCATATGGTATTCCTATTTTATTCAGTTATATGGTGATTTACATTGATTTTTTCAATGCCAAAAACTTTGCATCCCCATTGTAAACTCTACTTGGTCATAATATATTATCCTTTTTATATATCAATAGGTCCAATGTCCTAATATTTATTAAGAATATTATTTATATTAATGAGGGGTATTGTTTAATAATTTTCCTCTTTTTCATTTTTTTGTACTAGTGTTATTATGGTCACATAAAAGGGTTTGGGTGGATTTTATTCATACTCTTCCATTTTCTGAAAACGTTTGTGTAAGATTGGTGGTACACCTTTTTTGAGTATATAGATTTGCCAATTTTGTTGATCTATTCATGAGTTAGTGTTTGGATTTATTATTGCTGAATATTATCTGCTTATTATTGGTTTTTTTACATATGTTGCTGATTTCATTGTTCCTACTTTTGTTTTACTGTGTTCTATTTTTTCTCCCACTTTTTAAAGGTGTAACTTTGGCTTACATCCTTCTAGAAAGGCCAAAAAATGCAACAAAACAACAAAAAAATCCAAGACATTTACTAGATGTAAGTCGCTTTTACTGGTTTTTCCTAATTTCTCTAATTTGTCTGTTTGCTTGTTTGTTTGATTCAATGGTTAGTTGTTTATAGTATTGAGTTCTGAACTTTTAGTTGATATCATCAAGAGTAATGGGCTATCAAGGTTTTAAATGACTATGAAGGAATCAGAATTGTCCCACATGAGTGATTGTAATAGATTATATTAAATGTAACTTGGATGTGACAGGAGAGAAAATAAATAGGAAAAAAATTGTTAAACTAGAGCTAATTTTTTCACTAAAAAGAAAATAAAATTTAAAAGGAATTAAAACAGTGAAATAACTATAATACTATGAAGATTGAATAATTATGTTTATGCTATATTGCTCAAGTCTCTTCTACAAGATGATGAGGAAATTTAGATTCTTATACTTATCATTTGTACTGATTCCAAGTAAAAATTCATTCCTTACATTTATTTGTATGACACCTCTGGAAAGAAGACCAGTTGAAATAATTCATCTAAAATATATAAAAACATTATATCAAGATGAATGTTGAAAACCTTCACTGTATGTTTTATAAGGACGTTGCAAAATTTACTGTGGAACTTCATTTCTTATTCTCCTGATTTGACTCCACCCTCCTGGATTACACATATTCTTATTTTTCTTTTATTCTCTTGTGGGTTTTTTCTGTTTACACATACACACACATATATACACACTCAGGTGATCCTCCTATACTATCCTAAGATATTGAATGTGGACATATATGAAAATAATCTAGCAACAAAATTGATTAAGTATTGTAGCTTGGATATAGAATTCAATTTTAATTTGAAATTATTTTTGCCTCAGAAATTTGAAGTGACTGAATTCATAATACCATATTATTTTGAGTTACTGAAAAGTCATTTGACAACATTATGATACTCTTTCCTCTTACTTCTTTTGTTCTTTCTAGAGAACTTTAAATTTTTCTTTTTATCCTTAGAGCATTGAACTTTCAGGCCTTACTGTGTTTTAATTTCTAGTACATGGCAAACTCTATCCATATGGAAACACATATTCTAAAACTGTAGACATTTTCTTCTCTATGCACTCGTGTTTTCTCTTTTTACCCCTCAATTTGGATATTTTTTATTTTTAACTTTATGATTTTATATGTCTTTGCTAGTCACACTTGTTCTCTGTTTTTATATCAGGCTTATTAATCAATTAATCACTATTATTATTTTGAATTGTATTTGCTTCTATATGTTGCTTTTTATATCAAATAGTGGTTTTTTTCAATCAGTGTGCTATATTCTTGAATCTCTTTGGGGCATCAATAGAGTTGTGTGTTTATGCACAAATACACATAATTTTATATCTATACTTTTAAGCATCTTTCTGTTCTAGAATTATATCATTTTCCTTTTGGATAAGTTTTTATATTACCTTATTGTAATATCTATCTTGTCATAAATCAGTTACTGCTGGTTTTCAATTGATTTTAAAGGGTACAAAAACAAATGTGCTTTAGTGCCCTTTGCCTGTCAATGGAGCTTTTGAACTGGTAATCTTTAGTTTTGATTTGTCATGTATGAGTGAGTTTTTACTCTAGAAAAACACCTAAATATAAGCCTATTGGAAAATTTTCTCAGGGCTTTGCTATTTCTTTAGAGAATCAAACTTTTATCTTTATGTTCCCGTCTGCAGAGATTTCTAGAAGGAGACTGGGATTAGGAATGCAGCTAACTCCTGCCAAGGAATACGTTAAAGTAATGACTGTCTTTCAGTCCTACGTCTAACTACTGCCTTCTACCCACCTAGAAGCTCAGTGATATTAGCCTCTCTAATATGCTGGGAGGAATGACTCCTTTTTGGTCACACCTTCCTCTTTGAATGCGCTAGTTAGCAGCTTTCTCCTCCCTTCGTTCAGCAGTTCCTACTCTTCTAACCTCTTTCTTTCTTCTCCCCTCCTCAAGAAAAAAATAAATAAAAATAAAAGAAATGCTATGCACTCTTGACACATTTTATATTCTCTTTGTTGTGGATATATTTATCCAAAACATTACTTCAAGCTTATCCCATTAGAGTTTTGTGGACTAAAATAATTTAGGTGAAACGGTTTTGCTCTAATTAAACTAAAAGTCCTGGGCCAGGTAAGGTGGTTCATGCCTGTAATTCCAGTGCTTTGGGAGGACAAGGAGGGAGGATCAGGATTGCTTGAGGCCAGGAGAGCGAGACCAGCATGGGCCACGTAGCAAGACCCTGTCTGTATAAAAAATGAAAGAAATTAGCTTGGTGTCATGGTGCCTGCCTGTCGTCCTAGTTACTGGGGAGTCTGAGGCAGGAGGATTGCTTGAGCCCAAAAGTTTAAGGTTGTAGTGAGATACAACTGCACCACTGGCACTCCAGCCTGGAAAAAAGAGTAAGTCTCTTTCTCAAGTATGTTTACTTGAACTCTCTAAACTAGATTTATCATCATGTCCATAGGTAATTACGTTTGGGCTCTGCAGTTCATTACAGGAACTGAATGCCTTTTATTTTACCTACATTATACATTCTCTATTTTCTTTTTTAAGTATAGACTCTGAAAATTTTACAACTTACTGCTGAATATACATGTAAGAGATTGAGATTTCAGTTAGCAAAATTTATGATTTGCGCTAGCATCACTTTCATAACATTTCAAAAAGTACAGTTATATAGATTTTTTCAATGCATGCGCTATAATTCGAATCGAATATAAATTGGCTGTTGTTTAATTTTTTTCTAAAAATAAAGTTGGATGGAGTTGTGATACATAAATATTAATATTTGTTTAATGCCTATATTCTAGGTATTTCTTTGACATCTGCCTCATATTTTAACATTAAGTGGCATATTGATGATGTTCAATAACATTTTAAATAAACAAATGCATTTATTAATCCCTCAACACTCTGTGATTTTTAATTTAAATGAGAAATCTAAGCTTCAGAGCATGTAAACAACTTACCAAAGTCTGTGTAATTAGTAAGTGGTAGAAAAAAAATACGAGCCCAGACTGTTTGTCTAGTAGCTGACACCACCTTCTCATCTCAGGCTGTATTTTATTTTGTCACAAGTTATCAATACAGAACCCTTTAATTCATCCAGTTTTCTGATATATGATTTTGATGGAGTCACAAACTTTATCACCTCTATACATAAAAGAGAAACTCACCATGTACTCCCTCTAAATCTACCTTTTGAGAATGAAGGAGTACATAAACTAGAAATTGTTTTTAAAATAATAAGACACTTGCAGCATGGTACATGTCTGCTCCACCACAAAAACTCTTGTTATAACACCCTTCTACATGTCTACTTTTAGATTATTCTTTTATTACTTTAATAAAAACTTGTTATTTTAAGAAGTATATTAAAATATAATAAACATCAAGAGAAGTCAAGGGAATTATAATTTTGTAGATTATTAGCTTTTTTCTTATTAGGGTGGGGGGTGATTTTATTTAGCTCTATATACAGAATTTAAAATTCAGAAAAGTGTTTTAGGGGTACAAAGTCATAGGACATAAAGCTTTTTACACCTAACTCTTCATCCTCTTCCTCACTGTTTTTCTTGTGTGGAATTTAGATGAGATTCCCTGAGGTATAGCAAACATTTTTTCTATCATGAAGATGAAAAGCAAAGAGAACATTGGAAAAAATAGATCCAAGGTCTAATGGTGTACTGGATTGACTACTTCCACTTAGCTTGATGACTAGGGAAATTTTTATCTTACCTTTTTATGTCATTTTTAATAAAGCATATTGTGGCTTACATAACAAAACCTTAACTGATAGCGATTAGGTCCAATAATTCTCACATAATCTAAGCCATCATTTAAAGAAAACAGTTATAAAAAGACATCAGAATATATTCAATGGTATGGACATTCCACCACAGTAATTCCTTGTATGAAAGAAAGAATTAGTCGTTCAGTTTATAAGTGAATAAAAATCCAGCATTTAGGAAAATGGAATTAGAGGTATAGGACAGGATCAATGATGATCACTAAAATGTAGTTGTTCCATAATTCTGTAAATAATGCTCAGGACATGGTAGGGCAACCTGAATATAAGTGCTGAAATAATTATTTTTCAATATTGTCTTGGCTAAATTTATCTGGACATTCTTTCATGGGAACTTTATAGGTATTTTTGTTAGAATTGCATTAAGCCTTTAATTTACCCAATAATTATACAAACAAAAACATATTTGAACCAGTACTGAAAATAAGTAACATGCCATGAATTTTCTTAAGTTGGTGCTAGTTATAAAATAAGATATTGGGGAATGATTTATAATTGTAAAAATTAGAGGCAGAGAGCTTATCATATCTCCCTCTCTATAAATGCCCCAATTTTAGAGGCTAAGAGGGGAAGAGACACAAGTGTGATGGATACTATTTCACTAGGGAGACTCCTAGCATATAATAGCTGCTGAAGGTCGAGATTATTTGTGATCATTTAAAGTTATTTCAAAGTTGAAAAAATGATGATATGCTAGGCCCTTGCTTGGCCCAGTAGGACCAGCCCCTCCAGGTAGCAGGACAGATCTGCATTTTAGAACCAGGAGAGACTTTAAAAGGGCCTAGAATAAACCCTTCCTAGTGGATTAACAGCATAGACCAGAGAGTATTCTCCAGACACCCAGTGGGATGATGCTTGCAGCATGCTCCTTCCTCATGCTTAGGTGGCCTCTCGAATCTTGAACAGAGTAACCTCAACCCCCATACTTCCTCAGTCACTGCTACACTGTAGTTTTTCAACTGATAATAAGTCCTCTGTATATACAAACTAAAATAAACTTGCATATTTTTAAAAAATGAGAGTATGCATTTCAAATTAATTGGGGCAAAAGCAAACATATTGGGCATATATTAATAGACAGAATAAAATGGAAACCAAACTTCCCCCATGAAGAAAAATTTGAATGAATGCAAGAGACTGACAAAAATACCATCAAATATATAATTTATAACTATTGGGTAAAATAATTAAATATTTTCACTTGATAAACAATTCTATATTGAGTAAACTTGATAAAAGGGATTGCATAATATTTCTCAAAATTTATGATAGAGGCTAAAATTAATTAAGTCTTGTGGATCAGTGATATGATAATACTAAAATTATAAAGTCTTATTTCTTTAAAAAGAATGAAAATTATACACAAACAATAATCACATCATATGTATTGTTGTATGAATTTATGACTAGTGACCAGGAGTGTGGGGGAAGAAGGGAAACTTGTAGCCCTATTCCATAATAAAATATTCTTTTAGAAAACTAAACTGGTTGCCATTCTATCCTGTAAGGCCCTTAGAAGTCATTATTTTATCCTAATGAGTAAAAAGCTGAACAAACTGAAAAATTAATAACTCTTCTTATATCCCTCATATAACTCAGGTCACAAAGAAACCCACTACCTCCAAATGGGAGAGACAGACAGGCAGACACACAGAATTGCAACTTTAATTAGAGCAGAAACCCAAGAACACCAAGAGTGGAAACTTCTATGAGACTCAGTGCTGGAGTAGGAAAACTTGAATTGTAATTGATGAACTGGTGGAGACTCAGTGTGGACAAGTCTGAGAGTTAAAAACTATAATGGGAACCAATCGTGGGTGTCCCCCTCCACACTTTTGTGGGTTTTACCTCTAGGAGAACTACCAGGTGCTCACTGTGCGGCTTCCTACAGAAAGAGGGGAAAGCAATCATTTTGAAATACATCACATGAATGGGATTAGTGATCTTACCCTTCCCTTACCCCCTTCCACCACATGTGGACACAGCAAGAAGATAACCACCTATGAACCAGGGAGCGGGCTCTTGCCAGACAGTGAATCTGTCAGCAACTTGAATTTGGACGTCTCAGCTTCCGGACTGTGAGAAATAAAAAAGTGTTGTTTATAAAAAACAGGTCTATGGTATTCTGTTATAGTAGCCCAGACAGATTAAGACAACGTGATTAGTGATCTTATAAGAAGAGGCCAGAGAGCTACCTAGCTCATTTTCCCCCGTGTGAGAACACAGAAAAAAGAAGACTGTCTGTAAAACAAGAAGAAGTCTCTCACCAAGAACCTGACCCTGATGACCCCTGATCTCAGATTTCCAACTTCAAAACTTTGAGAAATGCATGTTTGTTGGTTAACCCCACCCACTTTGTGACATTTTGTCGTAGGAGCCCAAGCAGACTGAGACAATTATCCACAACTCTATGCCTACAAATATGATAACATAGGTGAAATGGACCAATTCCTTAAAAAACACAATCTGCCAAAACTCACACAAGAAGATATTTATCTATTAAATATATATCTAATATCTATCTATAATAGATAATACATATAGTTATATTTAATAGGTAATATATATCTATTAAAGAAATTAATTCAACAATTAATAACCTTCCAAAACAGAAAGAACCAGGCCACATGGGTTCACTGGTGAATTCAACCAAAAATTTAAGGAAGAAATTTCACCAATTCTGAACAATCTCCTCCAGAAGATAGAAGTAGAGGAAATACTTCCTAACTCATTCAATGATGCTGTCATTACCCTAAAACCAAAGCTAGTCAAAGGTATTATAAGTAAAGAAAACTAAGGACCAATAACTCTCATGAATGTAGATGTACAAATCCTCAACAAAATATCAGCATATCAAATCTAACAATGTAAAAAAAGAATTATACACCAAGACCAAGTGTGATTTATCCCATATGTGCAAGGCTGATTCAACGTTCAGAAAATTATAAATGTAATCCATCACATAAATAGGCTAAAGAAGAAAAATGACATGATCATATCAACAGATGCAGAAAAATACTTTGAAAATTTCAACATCACGTGTAATAAAAACTCTCAGCAAACTAGAAATACAGGGGAACTTATTCAACTTGATAAGGAATACCTTTAAAATACCATAGCTAACATTATACTTCAATATGAGAATTTTCAAACCTCCCCCAAGATAAATAATAAGGAAAGTATGTCCCTGCTCATCACTTCTTTTCAATATCCTACTGGAAGTCTTAGCTAATGCAATAAGACAAAAAAAGGAAATAAAAAGTATAGAGACTGGAAAGGAAAAAATAAAGCTATCTTTGTTCACGCATGACTTGACCATCTATGTAGAACATCTGAGGTCACTAAAAAAACAACTTCTAGAACTATTAAGTGATTATATCAAGGTTGCAAGATACAAGGTTAATATATAAAAGTCAGTAGCTTTTTTATGTACCAGTTAGGAACAAGTGGAATTTGAAATTAAAAACACATTACCATTTACATTGGCACCTCCAGAAATAAAGTACACATAAATTTAACAAAATGTATATAATATCTATTTGAGGAAAACTATAAAACTCCAATGAAAGGTAACAAAGAAGAACTAAATAAATGGAGAAGTATCCATGTTCACAGAAAGAAAGACTCAATGTTGTCAAGATGTCAGTTCTCCCCAACTGAGTTATAGATTCCATACAATCCCAATCAAATCACAGAAATTGTTTTGTGAATATCATATACTGATACTGAAATTTATATGTAGAAAGGCAAAAACCCAGAATAGTTAACTCAGTATTAAAGGAGGACTAAGTGGAAGTACTGAAAATACCAGACTTCGAATCTTATTATAAAGCTACAGTGATCAAGAAAATGTGGTATTGGTGAAAGAATAGACAAATAAGTGAAACAGAATACAGGGTCTCAAGACAGACGCTCATAAATGTAGTCAGCTGATCTGGAACAAAGGAGCAAAGGCAATGCAATGAAGCAAACATAGTCTTTTCAACAAATCATGTTGGAACAACTGGGCATTCATATGCAAAAAGTTCAATCTAGACACAGACCTGACACTCTTCCCAAAAATCAACTCAAAATGGATTGTAGACCTACATGTAAAGCACAAAACTATAACACTCCTAGAAGATGACATAGTATAAAACTTAATTGAGTTTGTATATGGTGATGACTTTATAGATACAAAAACAATGTTACAATCCATGACAGAAACAATTGATAAACTGGATTTCATTACAACTAAGTACTTCTGCTCTGCTGAAGACAATGCCAAGTAAGTGAGAAGACAAGCCACAGACTTGGAGAATTTGTTTGTAAAATATACATCTGATATAGGGTTGTTATTTAAAATATATAAAGAACTCTTAAAGCTCTACCATAAGAAAATTCACAAATTGATTAAAAAATGGGCAAAATAGGCTGGACACAGTGACTTATGCCTATAATTCCAGAGCTTTGGGAGGCTGAGGCAGGAGCATTGCTTGAGGCCAAGAGTTTGAGACCAGACTGGGCAACACAGCAAGACCTCATGTCTACAAAAAACTTTTAAAAAATTAGCTTGGTGTAGTGGTGCATGCCTATTGCCTAACTTCTTGGGAGGCTGAGGCAGGAGGATCACTTGAAACTAGGAATTCAAGGTTACAATGAGCTATGAACATGCCACTGCAGTTCAGCCTGAGTGACAGAGTGAGACACTGTCTCAAAAAACAAAAACAAAAAAAAAATGGGTAACTCACTAGGACAAACACCTCACTATTGAAGATATGCAATCTGAAGTTTATTTATTGATTGGCCTTTTTGTCTATAACAATTTGCTTTTTTGTGTGTATGATTGATCTAGGGATTATAGTAATCATCTTTAAATTTTAAGAATCTACTTAGAGTTAACATTGTACCATATCACATAAAATATAGAAACTTTGTAACCCTATGGGTCCATTAACTAAGTCCCACCCTGTAATTCATGCTATAGTTATCTTATGGAATCTGTCTACATACATCAGAATATACCCCCCAACAAAACTATAATATTTTTAAAATATTCCTTTTTATTTTAAATAAATGAAGAGAAAACGTTTTCTTTTACACTTGTACAGATATTTCTCATTTCTGTTGATCTCCATTTCTTTCTGCAGACCTTAGATCTTCATGAAAATCTGATATTATTTTCTTACAATGTAGAATTTCCTTTAGTATATTTTGAAGAAATATTCTAAGCTTGGTTTATCTAAGTATGTGTTTATTTCACCTACTGTTTGAAGGATATTTTCTCTGGATACAGAATTATGGGTTTGCAGGTTTTTTTCTCTCAACACTTTAAATATGTTGGTCTGCTATCTTGTGGCTTTCATAATTTTTGCTGAAAATTCACTGGTAATTTAAATTTTTGTTCCTCTGTATGTATTATGGTATTTTTTTCTATTTACAAGATTTTGTTTAATTTAAAATTGTTTTGATTTTTTTGCCAAGGCATAGCTTACTTTTTATTCATACTTCTTGGGCTTGCTGAGCTTTTTCATTCTGAAATTTTATATTCTTCACCAAATTGTGAAATTTTTGGCCACTAGTTTCTCAAACATTTTTTCTGTGTCATTCTTTCTCTCTTCTTGTCTGGGATTTTAATTACACATGTGTTAGGTCTTCAGATGTTGTTCCAAAGATTTCTTAGACTCTGTTTATTTTCATTTTAATTTATTTTTTAACTTTCTCTTCTTCAGATTAGATGATTTTAGTTCATTCATTTTCATGTTCATTGGATCTATTCTTTCATCACCATTCTGAATAAATCTATTTAGTGAATGGTTTTTATTTCATGTTTTATATTTTAAGATCTATAATTTTCATTTGTTTCTTTTTTATTGTTTCTATTTATATGCAGACCTTTTCTAAATTTTCTATCATTGAAAGCATTTTTCATTTGTTATTGAGTATAGTTATGACAGCTATCTTACAATTCTTCTTTGTTAATTTTAACATCTGATCATCTAGAGCTATCCTTTGTTAATTATTTTTCTGTTAAGAATCTGCAATATTTTTTCATTTTTGTTATGTTGAGTAATTTTGAATCCTATCCCAGTTATTATATTGAATGGACATGAATGTTATTAATATATTGTGAACATTCTGGATTCACCACTATTCCTCTGAAAATTATTGATGTTATTATTAAGGCAGAAATCAACAGCATTGAAAGCTAACTACAAATTCTTGGGTGGGAGCGTAAACTGTTTTTTTTTTTTAATTTCAGAATATTGGGAGGGCACAAATGTTTTGGTTACATGATTTGCTTTTGTGCGGTTTGAATCAAAGTTATAAGTATGCCCATCACCAAGATAGCATGCATTGTACCCATTAGGTACTTATTGACCTGTCCCCTTTTCCCCCTTCCGACCTACTTGGTTTCCATTGTGTTTTACCACCATATGTGCACATGGCTGTTGACTGATTAGTTCTAATTTAATAGTGAGTACATGTGGTATCTGTTTTTCCATTCTTGTGATATTTCACTTAGAAGAATAGTCTCCAATTCCATCCAGATTTTTACCAAAGGTATTAGTTCACCATTTTTTATGGCTGAGCATTACTCCATACTACACATATACCACATTTTATTAATGCACTGATGTATTGATGGGCCCTTGGGTTGATTCCACATCTTTGCAATTGTGAATTGTGCTGCCATAAACATTCATATGCATGTGGCTTTTTGATAAAATGACTTTTTGTCCTTTGGGTAAACACCCAATAGTGGGATTGATGGATCAAATGGTAGGTCTACTTTTAATTCTTTGAGATATCTCCACACTACTTTCCATAGAGTTTGTACTAGTTTGCAGTCCCATCAACAGTGTACAAGTGTCCATTTCCCTCTGCATCTGCACCAGCATCTTTTGTTTTTGGAAATTTTTGATAAAAGCCATTCTCACTGGAGTTAGGTAATATTTCATTGTGGTTTTGATTTGAATTTCCCTGATGATTAGAGACTTTGAACAATTTTTTTCATATGTTTATTGTCCATTAGTCTATCTTCTTTTGAGAAGCTTCTGTTCATGTCTTTTGTCCACTTTTTTATGGAGTTGTTTGAATTTTTTCTTGCTGATTTCTTTGAGTTATTTATAGATTCTGGTAGTCAACATGCAAATATTTTCTCCCATTCTCCAGGTTGTCCATTCACTCTATAGACTGTTTCCTTGGCTGTACAGAAGCTTTTTAATTTGATCAAGTCCCATTTGTTAATTTTTTTTTGTTGCTGTGATTGCCTTTGGAGTCTTCTTCATAAATTCTTTGCCTTGCCTGATAACCATGAGTTTTTCCAACCTCTTCTTCTAGAATTCTTATAGTTTCATGCCTTAGGTTTAGGTCTGCTATCCATTGTGAATTAATTTTTGTGAGTGGTAAGACATGTGGATCCTGTTTTAATCATCTACATGTGGCTATCCAATTTTCCCAGCACCATTTATTGAATAAGGATTCTTTTCCCCAATATATATTTTTTTCTGTTTTGTCAAAGATCAGATGACAATATGAGGATGGTTTTATATCTGGATTCTCTGTTCTGATCCATAGGTCTATGTCTCTGTTTTTGGGCCAGTACCATGCTGTTTTGGTTACTATAGCTTATAGTATAGCCTGAAGTCTGGTGAAGTGTTTCCTCCTGATTTGTTCTTATTGTTTAAGGTTGCTTTGGCTATTTGGGGTCTTTTCTGGTCCCACACGAATAGGCACAGAAAAAGCATTTGACAAAATCCAACACCATTTCATGATAAGAACGCTAGGCAAAATAGGCATAGATGGGACTTACCTCAAAATTGTAAAAGCCATATACAACAAACCCACAGCCAACATCAAACTGAATGGGGAAAAATTGAAAGCATTCCTGTTTAGAACTGGAACCAGACAAGGTTGCCCACTATCACCACTTCTATTCAACATAGTGCTGGTAGTCCTAGCCAGAGCAATCAGACAAGAGGAGGAAATCAAGGGTATCCAAGGGGTGAAAGAAGAGGTCAAACTATTGCTCTTTGCTGATGATATGATCTTATATCTAGAAAACCCCAAAGATTCTGCCAAGGAACTCCTGGAGTGATACACAAATTCATCAAAATTTCAGGTTACAAAATCAATGTATGCAAATCAGTAACATTCATATACACCAACAACAGTCAAGCTGAGAATCAAATCAAAGACTCAGTATCTTTCACAATAGCAACAAAGAAAATAAAATAATTAGGAATATATTTAACTAAGGAAAGACCTCTACAGGGAGAACTTCAAAACACTGAGGAAAGAAATTGCAGAGGACGTAAACAGATAGAAAGACATATTATGCTCATGGATTGTCCAAATCAACATTGTTAAAATGTCTATATTACCCAAGTGATTTACAGATTCAATGCAATCCCCATTAAAATACCAATGTCATTTTTCACAGCTTAAAATCTAGTTCAGATTTTTTATGCTTAGCTGGGTTGATTGAAAACTGTGTGATTCAATGATCAGCCAGGGATTTGCTTGTGATGGCCCCTGCAACAAAAAAGGAAGTGAAGTAGTGTCTATGGCATGGTTTTGAAAAAGCAGAAGGAGCTGTTTTGGAAGAAGTGAGAACCAGAACAATGAAGTTTATAAATAGTCTTGGCAGATTAAGATGAGAAAATATTACTAGTGTTATGAGTGCTTAGGAAGGAGAAACAGAGGCTTCCATGAAAGCATATAATATATGGGACCTAAAATGAAGAGGAATTTTATTAAAAAAATCATACTTTGGCCACTTTAGATATAAACTTATGATCTGCTAAATGAGTACATGAGAAAACTTTTAATTTACATTTATTTTCCTGTCTTAATTTATCATTATATATTTTTAATGTTTTATAATCCACTTTATATATTATCACAGTAAAATCCATATACAATTTATATTCAAAAACACATATGTTTAAAAGGCATTTGCTTGAAACAGTTATTTATTGCTACAATAATAACACAGAATTTTTAAAAAACACAATGTCTTAGTGGCATACAGCAATTAACATTTGCTTATGAGTCTTTAAGTCACATGGGAAGTTTGCTGATTTGAGATGGACTTAGTGGGGCTCACTCTATGTCTATGGTCACCTGAATGTCAGCTAGGTATCTCTTCTGATCTTAGCCAGTTTCTCACTTTGAATGTTGTCAGGGGTTTGGGCCGGAAAACCTGGACTGACTTGGCTCATGTCTATATGATCACATCCTCTGGTAGACTAGCTTCAGCATGCTCCCACATTGAGGGCAAAGGACAAGGAGACTTGGCCCAATTTTACAAGACCTCTGGAAGTCTAAGCTTAGGATTGTCACCCTATCACATCCTTTTTGTTCTATTGGCCAAAGTGGATCACAAGGACCACCTATAGTCCACGACAGAGAAAATAGTCTCCACCCCTTGATTGGAGGAGAGACAAAGTCATAATAGAAAGAGCATGGTTTGAAGTCTATGTTATCTGATATGCATGGAAACAAGGACAGTGAAGAACTGGGGCAATTTTGGCAATCAATTCCCCACAAGGCTCAAAATGTTTTTTTTTTTCCTGAGATGATAGCTATTAATCTTAAGTATGGTTTGGAGACTGGCAGGTGGAGGTGGTTACAGGGGGGTTACATGTATAGAACAAAAAAGTCAAGCTTAGTTCTATAAATATAAGAGACATTGAAGAGAAAATTGAGAATAAACTGTCTAGTTGCCAGAACTACAGAAAGACTTCTACAAAAAAATTAAAAGAGGAAAGATAAAGCTGAAGAAGATATTTCTATTAAAATATTTTAAAATACCACTAAGTTTAATACATAAATCGTTAATACCAAGTAATCAGAAAAAGTCAGTAGGCCAATGAAATATTGAGCAAAAGAAGCAAACAAATAATCCCAAAGATAAAGAAAATAAAGAAATGACAAATATACAAAATTAAGGTAATTCTCAATTTGGGGAGGATTATAAAATTAAAAAGGACAAATCAAAATTATGGGAATAATATTAGGAGTGTCAACTCACAAACTTTCTGAAGTGGAAATTTGGTAAGAAATTGTTAATTGCCATAAAATGATATGTTTGACTTAATAATTATCTGTGTTTCTAAAATATTAGTAGATGTTTAGTAAAACGAGTGTAAAGTAGGGGGCGATGAAGAAAGGAGTGTGAGCGTTCAGTTCATGGTATGGGGATCTTGCCAAAGTAACATCATCTCTTCCTAATTTTGTTTTGCTATGATTTCTCAAGACATCAAAAATCTGTGACTGTTTTCATATTGGGTTTCACCTCTATAAGGTGAATAGCGGGTGGCTGCATATGGTGAGTCATTCTACGTACAATCATCCAGGGAACGTATCTATGTAGTTTTTGTCATTGTTGTTTTTAAGTGAACACTCCAAAGTGAAGTCAGGTTTAAGAAAAATCCCAATACAAGTGGCTTTTTAATTTTATTGTTTTACCTAAATCAATTAACAATGAAAATAATAAACAGACATTTGCCTAGGAAATACCAATAACATGTAAAGATTTTTCACATATTTACACAATAAAAAGATTACTGTTTTTAGTGAAAAAATATAAATAAAAACAATCAAAGATCAAAACATGATTCTGTCTCCAAGGTTTAACCGTGACGTGTGGTACTTCCTACATGTTGCCATCAAACCTGTCATATATCTCAAAAATTCAGAGTCATTCATCTTTACTAAAGGAATCCGAGCTCTCTGCCAAGGGGACTATTCTCAGTGTTGTGGTAAGTGGAATTACAGCAATTTCCCCTAGATCTTTGTGTAATGTTTTGTGCAGCAAATTATTTTCAAACATTGCAGTTCTTGATGGAAATGATGAACACAAAGCAGCCTTACTTCCACCACGCCCTTATGAGCCATCTAGCATCAGAAACAGCTTGCCCTTTCACTCTGAATCAGGAGAAGGAGCAAAATAAGTACCTGAAATTGTTCGGCCTAAACTACAAAAATGTCATGGTCCTGGTATATTTCAAGAAAATTGTGTATAGTTTTTAAACATTAAAAAAAAAAAAAAGAAACCAGTACTTGCTTTTTCTCCAGCTGTGCTAGAGAAAGAGTGGTTTCTTCATCCGGTTTCCACAATCAAATTTATAGATTAAATTTCACTGCTTAAAACTCTTCCCCATGTATTTTCAAGGATTTTGAATCTAAATATTATTAGATTGTTTGAACAAGGGTGGCTTCTGGTAGAATAATTTTCCCTTTTCTAAATGATAGCATCCTCTTTTTTCCTAGTCTTATTTCTCCAAAAATAATGAAATCTCATCTGATTCCAGAATATTTCCACTATGTGGAAGTGAGCCTATATCTCCATAGAGAATTAATGTGGAGCAAATGTGTTGCCCTAGTGTTTAATCATTCAGAACTACAGTCAGAGCCTTTGAATTCAAAAGTTGTTACTAAAAGGTAGGAACTGCCATTGGCCCTTTTACCAGTCATCAATGCTGACCCTTACCCCTACAGTTTATTTGAGGCTTTGAGGTTTGTCAAAATTTCCTTCTACTACTTCCTGTGACATCCTATGACATTCTTGCCATCTGTTTGGTGAAAGTTAGTACTTAATTATCCCCTTCAATTAACAATCATCTGTCATATATCTAGAGAATTACCTGAATTTTGAATAATTTGCTTTATCTTCATTCAGTTGTTTTCACATTGAGTAAGACTCTCCCCCGCCTTTTATTTTCATTTTTATTTTCCTTTGAACATTTCTGTCAGATTCTTGGGAGGAAATTGAGGAGTTAAAGCTTGTTCTTTCCTACGTAATCATCTTGTTTAAAATCTTCCAAGTTCATAAATGTAACCATAAATGTTTAAATAAAACACATGTATCAAATTCAACTTTAGAGTATTAAAAATGTATGTCTGAGAGTTAGTTATTCTTTGAATTACAAAGTTTAAGATAATTTTTGGGAGAAGAAATGAAGCCAACCCTGGGAGAGGGGTGGGGGGAAATCATGCTCAAGTGAGTTGCTGAAGTAAACTTGATTCTTATAGGTAATTAGGTTGTATTGTTGTTGTTTGTTTGTATAAATAAATAGCATGATTATTGTGTCAGCTGCCCCCCCTTTCCCACACCACCCCGTGGTAGGGTGAACCAAGAGCAGAGTGGTTTCCCTGACCTATACCCCCATCCCTGGAGAAGTAGGAGCCAGATTTGATAGAGAAGCCCAGGAAGCTACAGGCCCTTATATAGTGAATGTGCAGGTTCTTTAGGTATAATTTTAAGTGCTTAATAGGAAGAAGAAAAACAGAGATGCTCAATTCTCTGCCTCGCAGCAGGAGCCGCCATATGGCTTGTGTCTCGCTGGAGGCTCTCCGGCTGGAGAGTTCTGGGGCTCAGCCCCTCTAAGCGTTGCTGTGGGACACCAGGACAGGCTGGGCACTGGGTGACAGACGTGGTGGTGGGTAGGCAGCGCCACTGGAGGGAAAGGAAGAGAGAAAAGTCTGGGGCTTGGCTGCGGGTAGAGAGGGGGGAGGTTGCTCATGCTCTTCCCTGCCCACCTCCACCCCTCAAGAAGACTGGAATATTGAGTCCCAGGATTGACTTTCAAGCACTAGACAAGGCCGGCAGACAAGGAGATAGACAAGTCGCTCAAGGAGTCATCTTGGGGAGAAAGCATCTCCCAGGTGTCTGGAACTCGGGCTTAGCACTATGTGGGTGCTGATCTCCACAGGGACTCCTGCTGTGGGCTGATATAGGTGGAGAGAACACAAAGGAAAGATTCTCTGGATAGCGGGAACCACAAAAGCATGGTGGCAAAAAGTCCAGGTAATGAGCCACAGTTGTCAAGGGTCGGGAATAAACAGCAGGAGGAGATGAGGCCAAAGAAGCAGCGGGCGCCAGCCCCGGAGGGAAGAGTTTGGTCTTTTGCATCTGCAGGTGATGAGACACCACGATGGGCCGTGAGCTAGACAGGGATGGATGGGGCTAGACTAGGATTGGAGGATGTGTTTGCTGATGCCTAGCAAGTTCAGAGAGAGAACCCAGACCAGCAAAGGGCAGAGCGGTGGTCTGAGAAGAGGCGGCTCTGCTAGTCAGTCCCTAGGTGCTCTGGGCAGAGTAAGAATAGAGAGGCCAGAGTTACTAGTGAACCGGGCAGCCCCAGTTCAGAGAGAGGGAGGGTGCAGAGTACCTCCAACACTCTCAGCTTGAGAATCCCAAAGACGGTATCCTTCAGGATACACAGAAAATTAAACATTTCCAAGTTTTTCTGCCAGTTTGTTTAATAAAATTGGGATGTGTTGAATACCCCCAAAATATTATATTTTATATCCCGCCTTTAACAATGATTGAGTATTGATACTTCAGTTTCCTTTCACTTTACATTTATTTGGTATTCCAACAATCTTGTTGCTATATTATAATATAGTCCTTCTTCCCTTTGCGGGCTCTGACATCCATGAGTTTCAATTATTACAATTTAATAATGTTAACACCACTTCCCTAACAACAAAGCTGAAATGAAAGTTACCTGGGTACATCAACTGTGAGTAATTGTATAAAATTGGCTGCTAGCTCTTCAGTCCACACCACTACAAAAATATCAGTTGCACCTCATGGTCAATGACCAATCATACCACTTCTTTTAAAGTCTGTTAAGGATTAATCCCTGTGCATCTGTTATTCAGTTCACATACAAACAGAAAAGTATGTAGTTGTGTCACTACCTTGTCTCCCAATGATAAGCCCAAGTGACATTGTAGAAAACAGAATAATCGAAAGAGGGACAAGGTCAACAAAGATGAAGATGTAGCAAAGAAAGGAACAGCAGTAACACTGGAAATAAAAAAGGGTGTGATTGATGATGAACTGGATGTGTAGCCAGAGGAAGTTACTGAAGGCAGATTTATCAGCATAAATGAGAAAAGTGGTTGTTATGAAATGTCCTGGAGGAAATGAGTTGAAAATAAATGTCACAGTAGAGGAACTCCTGGAAGTGTTCCACAATACTGGAAGCAAAAAGGATAAAATGTTGAAAACTGACCCAAACTTGAAAAGAAGGATGGCAATTCACCAAGACATAGAAAAGATGCTTGGTCTATATAAAAAGTTATAAAAGGAGAAGGTAAGCAATGTTTAGATTACTCTTTATAAGTTTTAAGTTTTTTAAACAAAGAAATGTTTGTCAATGTTGCAAGTGTTTTAATTTAGTCCACACTAAATAAATATTAGGTTTACTATTTCTTCGTTCTCCTATATGTATATAACAGACAATAAGAGAGTTTTTAATATTCGAGCAATTTTTTAAAGGTGGTAGAGGTACATAATTTTTTCATTGCATTTTAAGATACCTTTGTTTAGGTTTAGCTCACACTTTCAATTTTACAGTAGAAACTGATAACAGTCCATATTAATGACACTACAGAAACTACTCATCTACTCAATTCACTTGAATAATTCAGAAATGCAGCAATACAACAAAAAATAAAAACGCATAGCAACACTTCACTTATATTTGCTGTTATTTGTCATAGTGTTCACAGTTTTTTGCAATCTATCTCCAGATTACTTCTTTTCCTTTTCATTAGAAGAGCAGATCCACTTCTTTCAACTTCTATTTACAGTATAGTATATAAAATTGTCAAGCAGGTTCAGGACATATCACATGTATATATATGTGTGTATATATATATTTTGTTTGTTTGTTTGTTTAATTTCAAGAATATTTTCCCCACTTCACCATAAGATCCATAATATCATCACTTGCTCTTTTGAGTTTTCTAGACTGGCCTTCCTCCTACCCAAAAAACTATTTGCTACCAAGTTCTGCTTCCATAGGAATGATTTTATATCTCTATTATAGCATGTTATATAACACTAAATCATATTGTCGAATTCTGAACTCCTTAAGCTCCTGTTCCTCTTCTCATTCATCTGTGTTCCCCTAGTAACATAGGACAGTGGTAATTTCTATTAGTAATTCTGCATAATTTGTTTTTCCTTAATTAAAATATAATTTTTGGCTATTTTTATACATTGCTAAAAATCACACCTTATTTTAGTGAGCACAATTGAGTTATATGTTTCTTGAAATGCAATTTTCTGTTACTGCTACTTTTATTGATCCTTTATCACATTATGGGAGACAGAAAAAGGTGTGGCTTATTTATGCATTTATGCTTTTTAGGCAAATGTTAGAAAAACTAGATTAGAGGCTACTGACTAATTTAAAAGACATGTATAAATAAGTGGATTAGTAATTTCACACCTATTTAAAATCTATTAAATCATGTTGCTTTAGAGTACTCATACGTGTATGTTGGACAACCCATGGCATATGATTCAAATTTACCCTGTTATTTGAATACATAGTTTGCACATTTGCATATAAAAAACTTACAATTATCCATAAGAAAGTTAAGCACGTCTTACACATAAAACATCCTTCCCAGAAATGCATTTATTAAGTTTTATATATAGACACAAGTAATTTATGGTAAAATGTTCATGTAAGTATTAAGTATGGTTAGAATTTTTGGGACTATGCAACAATAATTACATTTAGAAGTAAAGCAAAAGCAATTTTTTTAAACAGTCAGTTAAGAGGAAAGCAAGCATTTTACTGATTAAGTGAGATTCTGCAGTGAACAACCATTAAGATGTTGCAAATTTAGTTTTGAGACAAGAAGTATTGGGCATTGAGCTTAAAGTTGAAAAATAACTATTCAATTTTCTAAACTGACCATGCTCAAGTAAGTCATATTAAGTTTATCAATTACTTACTTCATTGTTCCCTGCGACTTTAAGTATATTCCAAACTTCACTCATGATGCTAAAACCTGTATTCTATCCAGAGATGTACTGAGAAGAGTAAAGAGTATGCTGCAATACAATATGGCAACATAGTTAAAATAATGATAGAATTTTCCCAATAACATAATTGGATTAGTTTTCTATGGCTTCTGTAACAAATTACTACATTAGCGGCTTAAATCAACAGAAATTTATTCCTTAACAGTTCAGGAAAGCCAGAAGTCCAAAGTAAGTTTCCCTGGGCCAAAATCAAGGTGTTATTAGCAGGACTGCACTACCTCTGGAGGAGCTAGAGGAGTTGCCGATGGCTTCTGGCATGCGTTCACTTTTGATCACATCGTTGCAATCTCTGCCTCCACGGTTACATCGTCTCCTCCTCTTCTGCCTGTAACCTTTGTTTTATAAGGACATTGTAATTGGAGTTAGAACCCAGCAGAATGCTAATCCAGGATAATCTCCCCCTCTCAAAATCCTTAATGGAAAGTCATATATATGTATCTGTATATATACTCACACATGAAAAGTCAAGTTTGTGTGTGTGTGTATAAAGTACCATTCACAGGTTCCAGAGATTAGGGCACAGCTATCTTTTGAGGGACCATTATTTAGCCACAATACCAAATACCATTTTTCCCACTGGACAATGAATTGCTTCACTGCTTCACATTAAAACAATGTGAATCAGTATGGGGAAAAAGTTGCTTTGGTGCCTTGTGAACTGGCAGATGAAATCTGACTGCTTTTAAAAATTATAATTGACTACTCATTAATGTCTAGAGATAGCCTACGACTTTTGGAATTTTTCATTCTGATAAGAAAACCATCTAAAAAGTCTTTATCAAACCCTATTATCTCTATAACCTCCACTGTCATTCAGTGAAATGAATTGGCTTCATCATCATTGCACAGTTCATTGCATCTAAAATATGAGTGACTATGGAAAGGCAAAGGGTTTATTTTCAAATGCTTATAGTCACATTTTGAGAAGAGTGAATAAATATACATGCTAATTTTATGCTTTTTGAAATAATATTGCATTTCTCTTTGTCACATAAAAGACGGAACCACTTCTTCATCCTGTTTTTGTACAACAGCATCAAATACTTTGCATGTAGATTTTTTTCCTCGTCCTGCTTTCATTATTTTGAGATTGTCATCTACAGTAAAATGCTCGAGATTTAGAATTTGAAAATTTACACACCTAATCCCAAAACACTGTTTTCACACACTCCATTTTCATCAACATTATCATCTTTTTGTCCATGGGTGGCTGATGGTGCTTATTGTCTAAGTTCTATCAGGAGGCAGCAGAGAACAAACCCAGATGCCCCATGATTCAGACAGTCACAGAACCCCACGCTTTAGCTCCATGCTGCCTCAAAAGTGCTAGTCCTTGTGTGCATCTGTTGTCTCCAACGTGAAACATCTCAGGTAAATTTCTTCTGAGAATAACTTTTAGGAGAGTGGTGATCTGACACTTCAGGATGAAGACAGGAATCTGGGGACACAAATGCTCCATGTACACACCTTCTGTCAATTATCTCGATTTTTTGTTCTGAACTTAATCCCCATCTTCTGTGGTGTTTGGTACTCCTACATCTTGACCCTTTAAGAAGTTCAAGGGCAAGGTCAATATTTTTTTCCATCATTATCTCCCAATGTAGGCACCTAGTTTATATTTTATTTCAACTAAACTAGCTACCATCCCCTCCATCCATATTTGTTCTTCAAAAGTTTATTGAATTCTTAGGAAAAATGTGAAGTGAACTGTTTTCCCATTCTCTTTGTCTTGATTGGCTTAGAACAGTTTTATTTAATTTTAACTTTTTTTTAATATCAACTAACTGATGTTTCTGGGGGGAAAATCACTCTATTACCTTTATTTACTACTATTTTTGTTTTCCTTATTTTAAATATTTTATTTTATTTCTAATTGTATCTCCATGTCTTATTCAGGTATTTGGGGAAATAGTTGTTACTCTGAACTCAGGTAAAGCAAAGAGGGATATAGTGTAAAGGGTAGAGAAATTTTGTGGAATTCAAATACATCAAGGGCAGCTTGCTTTCAATGGAACTAGAAGGGGTCATATTAATTCAGTAGCTTGGAGAGATATCAAATAGGCAGAAGAATCATGGACTTTCTTATCACTCATGAATTTATTCAGTTATGTTCAACAGCACCATATTTTGTGTGAAACTGTGTGTTTGTGTGTGTGTGTGTGTGTTTTAATGAAGGAAAAAAGGGAGTTTTCAAACACACTAGGATTTAAGCGAATTGCTTTTTTTGTTTTTTGTTTTGATATATTAAAAGGACAATATATTAGCAATTTATGTGATTATTTGACCTCATGAAGTCAGCGTTATTGTGTCTGGTCTTCGACTATTAATGACAAAAAAAGTATGTGTCAATTTTAGCTCTTTTTTTTTAATGTAATGAATTCTCTTTCACATTGTTTCACAACCATTTTGTCACTGAAAAAAGCTTCTGGAAATGTTTTTTAAAAATCAAATATTTCACCAGTTTGATATTTTCTAACATCATCTTATATCATATTTTAGATATTTATAAGTATTTCCCTGGTCTAGATATTTAACAATATTTCTGTGATCAATTTGAGAAATGCCTCTTTAATCCATCTCTAGCTATCTACTTTTCTATTTGTGTAAATAATTATTATTTTACTTCTTAGTTTTTGCTTTTATCATTTTAATTTATTTTGAGTGAGTGTAGAGTGCAGAGTATATCATACTTTTAAAACTTAAGCATCTTTTCTCAATTGTGTTTCAAGGAATACCTCTCCAGATGGTAATAAGTTTCATGCAAAAAGAAATTACCAAAAAAATGGTTGCACAGTCTGTCCTCCTTTTCATATTCCAGAGCATGTTGAACGCTTTGCGTTCTGGCAACTTCTGCAAGAAACTTGAGAATCTATTAAGTCTTCTATTTGCTGTACTTATCATAACAGATAAGAGTATTAATCTTATTATTTATCTTCTTTTTCTTCTTCTCTGCCTTTCCTTCTCCTCATCTTCATTCTTATTATATTCTTCTTCAACACATGTTACCATTTCTTAAAATAATCTTTCATAATTTCCAGTTTGGATACTGCCCAATTAGAGAAATTTCTTCTTTTATTAAAAGTGTTTTTATATTCCATTTTTTGAAAGCTCTTCATTAAATAGTTTCCCCAAACACTGGGATTTTTATAGTATCAGACAAATGTACATGAGCTAATCCAATGCTATCAGCATGTGTTTTATTTAAAAAAACAGCAATTTTTATTCTATAAAAAATAGATAACTCTATAGGTTTTGTTTTTAACCTTCTATTTAGTGTGTTACAGTTTTTTTTATATTCTTATTTAGTAGCCAACATGTAGCTTCTATTTTTAAATAATATGTAATTCAAATCCATATTTATTGTAAATAAGTTGAACAAACTTAAGGATAAATTGACTTTGTGGGAAAAATATAATCAAAAATAGCAATATTAAAGTTTTCCCCTAGAAAATCACTGGGATTTTTTGCTCTTTCAGAAAAGAAGGCCACTCCTAAAATGTCATAGATATGTATTTACCTCCAGGCATCCAATGTAACAAAATGAATCTATTTCCATTTGTTCTGCAACAGGAAAAATGTTGTCGAAAACCACATGTTTTGGAAGAATGTGATTTGTGGTCTCTTTCAGATTGATAATGAATATAAGGTTTTATTTGATTCCATATCAATTTTATTTGGAAAATAATGCAAAAAACATTTATATTGTGATTGGAATGCAAAAGTATGTGTTGCCATTTAGATTTATAATAGTTTAACAACTTGTTTTACAGACGGACAGAAGACTTAAGTGTCATGTTTTTTAAAAAATGTGTATAAGCTATTAAATTACTACATAGTGAATGGTTTATATAGTAATTTGATTAAGTTGGTGAATCGATAAAACATGTTAACATGAGGTTGAGGTTCGACATGATTCATTTTAGCTTTAATTATTTTGGTTTTACCGTAATGCACGTTTCTCATCTTCCAAATAATTCAAGAATCATGAAGTCACTTTGCTTATCTATCTATTGCATGTAAATCATTTTAATTACTTGTTAACAAATGTATCACTAGGGAAAACAAAGAATCATATGTGAAAAGTTGTGGAATGTGAACAATTGACACATTTAATGGTTATTAAAGAAACTTGGTTGCATATATCACAGGCACATTTACGTTAGAAAGAACAATTTGTTATAATATTTCTAAGGTATATAAAATACAGTGTTTATGCTATGTGATTAGCTGATTTTATTTGATGTATTGTTTTATATTCCTTATGAGCTCTAACTAAAAAAAAAATTAATCATATCCCAGTTTTCCACACTGGCATCTATTATTTTTGGATTTTTTAATAAAAGCCATTCTAACAGGGAGAAGGTGATATCTCATTGTGGTTTTAATTTTTATTTCCCTGATGATTAGTGACTTTGAGCATTTTTTCATATGTTTACTGGCCCTTTGACCTGCACTTGAATGTCTGTTGCAGCATAATTCACAATTCCAAAGATGTGAAATCAATCCATGTGCCAATCAATTTGTGAGTGGATTAACAAAATGTGGTATATGTATACCATGGGATACTACTCAGCCATAAAAATGGATGAATTAATGCCTTTTGCAACAATTTGGATGGAACAGGAGACCATTCTCCTAAGTGAAATATCGCAAGAGTGGAAAAGCAAATAGCACATGTACTCACTATTAAATTTGAACTAACTGATGAGCACAGAGGGAAGTAAAACTCAGTGGAAATCAAGCAGGGGGGAGGGGGCAGGAGGGGAGGGGTGAAAACCTACGTAACACTAACAATGAACACTATTTGTGTTATGGACACACTGATAGCCGTGACTCAAGCATTACAAAAACGATCTGTGTAACCAAAAACATTTGTACCCTCTTAATATTTTGAAAAAAAAGTTTTAATTTTAAATAAGATAGATTCAATCACTTGTAAATTATTATTAGATGAATTTCTCATTCATTTTATAGTAAAAGGAAATTGAAATTTCTTTGCCATCAATTTTGAGATTGCAACCCTTAAACGAAGAATATACAAGGGAACTGGTTGGTTTAAGATTATAAGAAGGAGGATACTATTTTAGTTAATTACAGTTTTGCTTTAGGCCCTTTTGGAGATACACATTATGGACTTACTCTAACCAATAAACAACTATAAAACTGGACAAAATATGTGAGCAAATCTTTTTAGGCCTAGGAAAACAGGTAGTGCAACACTGTGATGCTTGAAAGAAGAAAGACAAATAAGGTGAAACCTACCTTCAGTCTGGCCTTCAACATTCATGCGCTTTCAAAACTGTGCACTAGAGATGTGAGTCAGGCAGAGAGAGAAGTAGTCTTTCTGATCCGAGGACACAAAGATTGGAGTTCACTTCATAGAAGAAGCTGAAATTTGTAGATCATATTACTGAAAAATAGTAAGCTCTCTCAAGTTTGACACCAGTAATTTTCATGAGGATTTACTGTAAATCTTTGACCAACCTGTTGGTCTGTTCAAGTGAATGATGAGAAGTTTAAGGTCTTGAAGAGTGTAACCACTATGGTGCTTAAAGAAAAAAGGAGATACCAGTGGTTATGCTTTCCTTAGGTATGATGGAATTCTATCTATGCAGAGTGGAAACACATCACTGAGTACTGTAGGCGTTAAATTGTGACTCCAGAAATCTTATGTTTTAACACTAAGGGGTATGCCCTTAAAGAAGCAAATGTCCTAATACTAAGAAAAAAATTCTAAATAGACACAATATATTCAATTAGAACCAGGCAAGAAGAGAGTAACTGTTTTCATCTTGCTGGGCACACAAATCAACCACTGTTCAGTTCAACACAGATCATAAACTTCTCAATAGAAACCATCAAGAAGATATTTCAAAACAAAGATATAGTGCAATCAACAAATAATAAAAATGTAGATACTAGCCCATGACCTGTATTTCAATTAAGGGCACATTTCTTCTTCCTTTTTTCAAAAAAATTTCTAATCAGATAAAAATTTTAAAAATTAACATTGTTTAAATACTTATGGTATTTTGCCACATTTAAGCCTGAAATCAGTCTTGTTTCATAGATTTGAATATAAGAACAGGCTGCCATACTTAACAATATAATTGGTCCTGTTGAATATAATTTGATTTCTGCCTTTCTTTATAATATGACAATAAGTTATTCAGGTTTATTTATTTAATCAGTCATGAATTATTCTGAATTATGGATGAGTTCTAGGGTATTAAATTAAAATAAGAAATCTAACCCTGTAAGCAGAACTTGGAAATTACTATGATCAAGGTCTTTTGGAGTGAGGAATATTAAAAACCTGGAGATATAATCAGGTATCACACATTAGCTACTGGATACTGGAAACTGAAGTAGTTAACATTCTGCTGCTCATCACATACTAAAATTTGGATTCACTACTTTCCAACATTAAATGTTCTATAGAAAAAACATCAAATATGAAACCTCCACAGTATAAAAATTATTATAAAAAATTGAACCAGAAAATTCAAATTTGTTTATTTAAATTGATAATGTTAAAAAATACTAAGTCCAATATTTTTATAAGTGTAGTATTTTGAAATTAATTTAAAGGTTTTCCTAAAGATTTTTAAAGTTATATATTTTACTTACATATTTTAGAATAAACAATAATTCAATGATTAATTCTCTATCTTTAAGAGAATTTTAATCTAAATTGGCAAAACTTAAGAAAATGTAAAAACTTATCCAGAAGAATGATAAATTTAGATTTTTTTCATCATGGATTCCATTACTGGTATAACCACCAGGTTTCTAGATAAAAAGTAATTGATATATTTACAATAATACACACACAAACATCATTTCCTTCTTCCTAACACTTTCTTTACCTTCTACGAGTTGACATATTTTTTATTTATTGTACTTTGTTTTTATAAATCTCTCTAATAGCTGCCTGCCTTTTTCATCATAAAAGTATTTTTAAAATTTATCTCACTTTTTATCTACTTCACTTATAATGATGATCTTTGTTGATTTGAGTTTTTCAAGCTGCTGAAATTACCCAGATTCTACTTGGTTGCTTCGTGATGGTGAATCTGATAAAAATGGTCTCAGTTAAGAATGCAGACATGTCCTTGATATCTATGTATGAACATCTATAAAGATGCCAATGTTTGATTCCATATCTTTGCAATTGTGAATTGTGCTGTGATAAACATTTGGGTGCAGATATCTTTTTGATGTAATGACTTCTTTTTCTTTGGGTAGAGGGAGGGTGGGAGGCAGGTGAGGGATAAAAACTTACCTATGAAGTACAACGTACACTATCTAGTGATGGGCACACTAAAAGCCCTGACTTCAGCATTATACAATTCATCCATATAACAAAAACCCTTGCACTCCCTTAATATTTTGAAATAAAAAAATTCCAATGTTTATTAATAAACTTTGAGTGTGGCTGTGTCCTAGTAAATATTTATAAAAAGGTAAAATTGGAATTTCATATAATTTCCATATTGCACAAAAATATTATTTTTTAAATTTTTTTAACCTTTTAAAAATGTGAAACACATTATTAGCTCAAGGGTTGTACAACTGCAGGCAGCAGGCTGGTCCAAGTTTGCTCATCCTTGGTATAGAAAGGCTCTGATCTTATTTTTGTAGAATCAGGGAATGCTTTCCCATTTAAAAAATATTAAACTGATGCTCAACGCATGGAAGGGAATTACAGTTTCTAAAACAGAATGTAGATAAAAAAATTACTGTTGGCTAAAGGAGTACTTAATCAAGTGAAAGAGGTAGAGAAAATAGGAAATGATTGTTCTAGGATAAGGAATCTGCTATTTAAAATCTACAACAAAAGTGACCATGACATGTTTGAGAGACCAAAGTCCACCTAGTGAGGTTAGCTTTATGATTGTGAAATATGGAACAGGAAGCTATGTGTTACTGGGAGACTCACTTCAACATTCTGTGCTGCAGTCACCTTCTTTACAAAATGAGCAATAATGCTGACGTTCTAGAATTGTGGAGATAGCTAAATGAGACAATTGATATAGAATTGCTAAATGGGTAGAAAGCTTAATTTTTATACTTCATACATTAGCACTTTTTTCCAGGACTGTGCCTGCTTAAACATTTTATTTCAACTTTATAAGATTTAATTGTTTATCTTGCTAAGCAAAGTTTTCAAATTAATGTGGTTAAACTGAACATTCTCCAAATGTACTGCTTTATCAAAATGGTCAGTTTAATTTCACTATAAGGTTTATTCTATAATGTTTGCAAATATGACAAAATTATAAATAATGTTGTAATAGCCCAGATAGGGTGAATTCAAATTTTGTGTTATTTTGCTTTGTTCTATTCTGGTTTTGGTCTGAAAGAACAGGCAGAGATTAAATAATGTACTTATACTGCACTAATTTTTAAAAATTAATTTATAATTTCATTTTATTTTTCCATTCATTTACTCAACAAATATGTACAGAGGGTGTAATAACATGTAGCAATTATCTCTACATTACAATTTCAAAAGATATGAGCCCTTTTTTCCTTGAGAATACATATGAAGTATAATTAACCACCTCAGCAAGAAAGGCACAATACTTTACTACCCTTCAAATAACCCTGAGTAAATTATTTATTCCTCCATAAAATAGATGGTCAATTGAACACATATCACCTCCTCCCCCTTCCTGCTGTGTGTATTTAGTGCTGAGCACAGAGTCTTCTGAACTATCAGCTATTATTATAGTGCTATTTTCTTCTTTAATGTTACTTTTGACCTCTACATTGGTAATACTATTCAAGGTGCTGTTATTAAGGTCAATTTATCTTATAGACAGTGGACTTCAAATGGAAAATCTGACCACTCAATACAAGGAGATATGTAAGAAGTGCTTTAAAAAAAGTTTCACTTTCTAAATGAGATTTACTTCATTAGATTTGAGGCAATGCTGCTAATGGATTGAGTTAGGAGATTCTGCCTGTGCATTGTGATTTGACTTCAGAACTGTCTAACATTCCCTTCTGGCCCCATTCCACTGACTTTTGTGTGGCCTTTGGAATGTCATGGAAGGAAGCTCCAGGTTATTCATTTGTGAAATGGCAGCATAAAAATCTATAGACCTCATAGAAATTCAATATTAATAATTATAAAATTTTTGTAAAATGTTAAGTAATACAATTTAGCCCTGAGATTGGTGGTTCATACCTTTCAGCAATATACAAATTATCCTTGCAGTCTTAAAGTACTATTCAAAACTGGTGTCAGAGTTTATGATTTAGAGAACTTGATTTTAAAATTTTCTTTGGTTTATTTTTCCTGATATAGGAAGAATGAGAATTGTTAAAATAAAAATCATTGGAAAGCAAATCAAAGTTTGGAAAATTGTAAAACTTAACCAACATAATCAGCAACTCAACAAATCTTAATTTACCACAAATTACAAAGCTTTCTGTTAGTTCAGAGGAAAAAAAAGCAGGACTTTTTCATACTAAAGCAGTTATGTATAATTGTCAGAATTATTTTTAGTATTATAAATAGTCAAGTTAAACAGTTGAATGATTGTGTTAAAGCTATATGAAATGAATACAATGGTGATATCTATTTTAATTTATATTTTTGCTATTAATCTTGATAGAGCTTGTTAAAACTCCTTTTAAAAAAAGTATCACTTATCAAGAAAGCTGTTAAAAGAAACGGATGGGAATGAAGGGGTAAAAAAATAAATAAATTCATTGACTGTCACTATGGGCCAATTGTTGACATGTATTAGTTCATTTAATACTTATCACTACTGAATACAATTTTACCAATAATAAAATTGATGTTGTAGCCATTAGGTATTAAACCCCAAATCAATCATCTAACAACTTGCAGGAAAAGGATCTCAATACTAGACTGGATAACCCAACGCCAATACATATATTTTTCAGTATACCACACTGTCATCTCTAAATAAGAAGTGGAAACTTCCTTCTGTCTTTCTATTCTTTCTGTGTGGTGTATGATTTCACTACCATAAGTTTACTAGAATTTTAAGTATAGTTTTTAAAATCAAAGAGAAGTTTGATAAAGGACTTGGAATGTAATTGAGTTTTGCTTTTAACTCTCAAGTAAATATAAAAGCTCTGATAAAGAAGACTTAACAAAAGAGTCACTCAGAGGAATTCTGCATAAAAATGGGTTCTAATAAGATTCATGTAAGGGAACAAAATCTATGGGGGAAAGTTAAATTTTGACACCTTAAAATGACATAAGGAAAATGGAGGTAACCACCTGTGAAACACAAGACAAATATAACTATGAGCTTTGGAAATTTGGGAGAAGCAGACAGCTTCAGGTGCGTAACCATAGTAAACTGCTTCATGTAAGCACCTCACCTTGACTGAATGGTAGACAATCTATAATAACTGGGTAGCAGTTATAAGTAAAACATTGCTGCCCTATCAAAATGCAGTCATGTGTTTATGTCATCAGCATGTTGAGTGTGTAAGAAAGAAATGCCAAATATACCCATGTTTCTCTATCACCAACTACTAGTAAAGGTACTACTTAAGGGGTAAAAATGGAAAAAAAAATAAAGTTTGGAGCTATATTAAATACATGCTATACAAACAATATTCCTGTGACTCAGCCTCCGAAGTTTCCTGGGAACAAAAGCAAGATTCAACTGTCAACTCAGTGGGGAGAATATTGAGCTGAAAGCCAATCCCTCTACACTCCTACAGGAATGGGCTCCTATCATTCAGGACAAGAGCTGTTTATAAATGACTTGAGAGTTCCGCTAGTCTTTGTGCCATCAGACCTAGTCCTCTCTAAATCTTCAACAGGACTGCTAAGGAAACAGATACTCACCTTATGAACATCTTTGGATACCTTCTTATTTGACTCAAAATAAAATACAAAATTCTTACGATAGCATAAAATGAACTCCTCAAAATTTTCGTCTGGATTCTGCTTACCTACAAAAGCATAACTTTCCCTTATCTATCTTTTATATTTTAAGTTTTGGTACCCACAAAACTATATGCAACTTTCCCAGTGTTCAGGAGCATTTAAAGATAATTTCCTGTTGTGAGAAAATTGAGGGTTTTTTTTTTTGTTTATGCCAAATGCACTTTCTTTCTTCTTTCTTGATCACTCTAACAGTAATTGAAGGTAAAACTCTGAATACAGAACCTTAAGGAATTATCTTATGTGTTTGATGTTGTGTATATTTTGGAAATGAAGGTGCTCCTTTCTGTAAAACATTTTCTTCTCTTGTTCAGCTATTCTAAATTCATTTCAGATACTTAGATATACTTGAATGAGTTTGCAATCTTTCTTATGTGGTTTCTCTTAACTGGAGTACTTTCTTTCGCCACCTTGCTTCAACGTGTGTTTATTTTTCAGGTTAAACATGAAAAGCTTCTTTCACAGAAAACATTTCACTGGCTATCATTTGTAAGTTCAATTTCAATTTCTATCAACTCAATTCTACTGATAGCTTGCACTATTATTTTATAAGCTGATCTAGTTTCTAAGGCTATGTGGATAAAAGCCATAATTCTTAGTTCCAGACATCTAACGTATAATTAGAGGAAACCTAATTAAATAAACAATTACAATTTTGTGTATTATGGTTATAATTTTGCTAGTTATCTACCTAGTTATCATGATAATATTTAGGAGGAATACTTAATGCCCTAATAATTTCGGGGAGGTTCTTTGGAGGAGGTGACATCCAAGTTGATGTGTAAAGAAGGAGGAGTAGCCAAGTGGTGAAAAAAAGAATGTAAGTCATTGGTGGGACGGGGAGACACAAAGGGACCCATGTGTAAAAAGCACACGGCAATAAGAGGCTTGAGGGAAGAGGGGCAGAACTGCGTGACCTCATATGCCATAGGAAGGAGTTTCTACTCAACCTTGAGGAAAACATGGAACTCACAGAGCATTGTGAATTGTGAACAATATACATGACAGATACAATATACATGATCAGATTTACCTTTATTTATCTCTTTGTATTGATCATTATGAATAATTTTGAATTGTTCAGAGGGGTTTATGAATGGAGAGTGACCAACTCAAACTGTCTTGTAGTAATTTAGGGGTAGAAGATAATGGCCTGTGTTACACTGCAGGATGAAGATGGAGAACAGTAAATAGGTTTTGGTGGTAAAATCAATTACCCATAATGATTAATTATGTGTGAGAAATGGAAAAGAGAAGAAAATACAACTAGGCTTGTGGTTTGGGCAAACGTTTAGACACTTGAAGAAAAGAAGGGCTTTTATGTGGTGAAGGAACAAGTTCAAAAATATAATGTGTGCAGTAGCTTTTAATAAAATACAATGTGATTCTGGTATTCATATACAGATGCTCCTCAGCTTACACTGGGTTTATCTGGACATAACCCCACTGTAACTTGAGGAGTATACTGAATGCCTATTGCTTTTTAACCATCATAAAGTCAAACTATCATACGTCAGGGACCATCTGTATAATTCCTCCCTAACAAAAAATAGGTGAAAAACATAAGTAGGGGAATTCAAAGATAACTCCCTGTTCTGACAAAATTGAGATTCTTTTTTTTTTTTTTATGCCAAATACACTTTCTGGTTTCTTGATCTCCATGTCTACTGTGAATTGAAGGTAAAATTCTGAATATAGAACATTAAGAAATTATGTTATGTATTTGATGTTGTTTATATTTTGGAAATAAAAGTGGTCTGTAAAACATTTGGTAAAATGGCTGTCAAAGAAGTGGTGAATTGATACCTGCTTAGCTGTGCCATCTCCTTGTACAAACATACCTGAGCTGTCACATATATACTAAAACAAAAACTGTTAGGCTCAGTCAGGTTTATATTCCTATGCACTGGAAATTTCCAAATGATAAATAAAGTGCTAGTGTTAAAGCTCATGAGGAAAACAAATCACTTTCACCATTGCTAAAACAGAAAAGACCCTTCTTTAACATAGTTAATACATATTAATTAGTTTTATAAAATGAATGATTCAATATACCTCATTACAGCTTAAATCATTAAAGACTGATTTTTATAATGTTCCACAATTGCCTTGCATTGAAGTTGAGCAGAATAATCAAATAGTTATACTAATAATAGCAATGATACTACTAACAAAAATAGAAGAAGGAGGAGGAAGAGAATGAAGAGGAGGAGGAGGAGGGGATACAACCTTATTTTTAGCAAGCCACAACAATTTTATCCAAAGATATATTTGTATCATAAATGTACATTTACGAAGAAGAATATTATGAGGTATATATTATGTCGTTATGCTTAACTCATTAGACTGGGAGGGGATCATATTTATAAGGAGTCTGAGAATGTTGGTAAAAGACACTAAAATTCAGAATATTTAAATAATAGTTCTACAGCCTTATTTTCCCAGTTTCTTCCAGTTTTCTTCTTAGCTATTTTATGAAGCAAATAACCAGGACATATTAGCACTCACTTATTCCTTATATTCTTTTATAGTTTTAACAACCTTTCATTCTTAAGCAGTGAGGCATGCAATGCTCCTTGATTCACAACTTCTCATACAGTTACATTTTATGGCTTTGGCCAGATTTTTTAATTTAGTTTTTAATTTCAGTGTGGGTGAGGTTTTCACCTTTGCTCTGATCCCAAGCCTTTCTGTCTTTAAATCAGCAGAGGCAGGGCTGACACAAAGGGAATTAAGATGATAAATGAATCACTATTGTGCCTCTTCATAATTAATTCCCTTTCTCCACCCTGTTGCAATCACAGCAGTGGGTGAACAGAGACAAAGAACAGGGAGCATAAGATAGAGATAGTGAGGATATTTTAACAGCCCAGTTCCCCTGGACTCTGTGTTAAGTGTGAGTCAAATATTTGGAAAGGAACAGGGAAATCTCTTGAGAAGTACTAGAATCAACATATAAGGTATGTTAAAAAACAATCACATTTTTATTGCTATAAAGATAACTACAAATGTAATGATCAAGAAGCTGTATTGAGAGAGAATTATCCATGTGTAATTGCATAGTGTCTGGGTATTAAAATCATGAGTTTTTACTTAAAGAAGTCAGTTTAAAGATTTTAAAGTACCAAAAAGTTAATGGAAATTATACCAAGGAAGTCCAAAATATTTTCAATTAAATAATACAAAAATACAATAAAATACAAAGAGCAATCTATTTCAATAAATCTCAAAGTACCTACACTCTTAGGTTGACACTTTCATATAGGTTAGTCTGGAGGAATTATCTTCCTCCTGCAAGCCACAATTTAATTAACTCATATTCTGAGTTTTTCTCTTTTCAGGACAGCTTTTCCAGACCTTCCTGGCTGAATCATTCCTCCCATTGTCCACACCAGTAGTACCATGTACTTCTCCTAAATGGTAGTTGCAATTTAGTGTTTACTATGTTGGTATTTGTTGTCCCTGAAGAAGGGGTCCATGTCTTGTTTCCACTGCAATTTAACTCAAATAGCAAACATAGTACATACTATGTAATAGATAATGAAAAAATATCTTCAGATGAATGAGCAAATAAATTTTGGCCATAATCTCTTCAAAATCTTTACAAAGTAATCTCAAGTTTCTAGGCAACTCACAGATTAAAGTAGTTTCCATAAGCCTCAGTCCTCCTGAATGATTGTGTGCAACCTAAAATTATATTATGTTGTTTTGCACACTTTAAATCAATAACTGCTCATTGATATAAGGTGTTTTATTTTTAGTTTGGGTAAGGACAGCATGAAGAAAAAGCACCTCTGTAGCTTTCTTGAGATGTGAAAGCTGTTTAAATTGCTTTCAAACTTACACTACAATTACTTACACAATTATTTTTAAAATTGTACTTTTGTCCTTTGAAAAGTTGTATCATTATATTAGACAAGATTGGGCACGTTCAGGGTGGTATGGTCATAGACAAAAGTTGTATCATTATGTATAAAAACAAAGAAAATCCCTTATTTACTTATATTTCTTATATACATCCGTGCAGTTGATTATTATAAAAATTAAAATGCTAATACTTGAAACGTTAAAACTATAAATAAAATGTTTTAAAGAGAGAACTTTCTTATATAATGGTCACATTGTAAAAAATACAAACCATGAAGAGCAAACTATTTTTATACTTTCTTTATTAAATGATAATTGATTTTGAAATAGAAACAAATTGAGCCTGTGTGTATATACATATATGTGTGAGTATATCATTCAACATATTATAAATCATATGAGCAAAAGCAAAATGAGTGTATTCCATATATAAACATAAATAGATAAGATATACTTTATTTATCTGTGTTAGGCTAAATTGTAGCAGAGATAAAAAGAAAACTCATTTCCAAAGTTATTTTGTACCACCACATTCACACATAACTGACATTTAATTTATAATAAATCTCAGGAATTATGGTTGAAATCTGGACCAAATGGAATTAAATTCAGAATGTATCTCTTTTAAATGTCCTCAGCTTCAGGCAGGTATTTCCAAAGCTGCCTCGAAGGCTCACAGGATAGCATGTTTCAACTGGGTAATAGTGTATACCTCATATATATTCTTTTTAAAAACAATTTGGTTTTTTCTTCATTTAGTGCTAAATGGATACATTTGCTGAAGCTGTTGGGAGTATGTGATATATGTTATCTATTCATTATTTTCAGTAAATCATCTCACCTTTGAAATTTTTCATATAGAATATATCATAGGCACAAAAGATTGTAGTTAGCATGTATTTAAATATGAAACATTTATATTAAAATGAGCACTCATAGCCACCACCCTGCTTGACAGTTTGAACATATGTAGTGCTTTGGAAATCCTCTAACCACAGTTCCAATTTTCATGTAAACCATACCTTTGATTCCTGTATATAGAAATAAACATTTTGCTTAGTTTGAACTTTATACAATTCATATAAAACTGTGTTCTCTCTTCAGTATATCATTTATGTGGTCTTATACTACATATTTATGCCCTATCCAAATTGATGTGTGCAATCATGGTACATTTGTTTTCAGTGATCATTTTTTTATTTTATAAGGATGTACCATGATTTATTTATCCTTTGTACTATTGATAGGCAGTTCCTAGGAATATATTACAAATATTTGACAATAAGTGGCACATAGAAATTGAGTAAAATAGAACAGCAACTACTCCAAAAATGTCATCTTTAAAAAATAAAAGCCATACTAGTGCATATCAACTGAATTCAGTTATTTGAGTGGCTTCCATTTCTTTCCTACTAAAAATAAGGTTGATATGAATGTACCTGAACATGCACCTTGATTTAAATATACACACCTTTTTCTTAGATCCACACCAAAGAGTAGTATTGCTGAATTGTTGAATATGTACATTTTTATATACATTAAAAATTATATAGTAGTTAGTTGCTGTTCTATTTTACTCAATTTCTATGTGCCAATTATTGTCAAATATTTGTAATATATTCCTAGGAACTGCCTATCAATAATATATATATTATATATTATATATATTAAAAATATGTATATTTTTAATATATAATGCCAAATTGCCCAAGATGTGCAAATTTACAAAGTCATCAGCAATGTGAGAGTACCTATCAGTAATCCACTAACACTAGTTATTGTATGTTCCTTAAGTTTTCCAGTCTGGAGAAAGTGAGAGAAACAAATGACCAGACAAACAAAAACCTGCCACTTTAAGCCTCTGGAGTAAAGTACGTATGACCCAGAGATCTTGGAATCAAGCTGGATCTGATAACAGGACAGGATTTGAGATAGGGGTGGCTGTGTTGCTCATGGAGACAAAGTGAACACATAAACATCTGAAACATTTTGGCTTGTGAAGTAAAATGTAACAGGAACTAATTGTTTCTCACATTCTGTTCACCCCCTTTTTATAGATGCCAAATTTTATGTGCACACATAAAATCTAGGTAAGGATAATAATTCTCAGTTCTTTAATAGTTCGGTGAAGCCAAGTGACAAATGTTGGGCAATGAAATGTAAATGGCAATGATGTGGTTTATTTTGGGGTCCTTTCCTTACAGATATATCATCTACTTGCTCTTTACTTTACATTTTTCCCTTTCATACCATCTGAGAAATGGTGCTAATTGGAGCAAACTTGGAAGCTTGGTTGTAAGGGTGGCAGAGCCAACATCATCTTCTTGGTGCTAGATCTATCATTCTTGGCTTTTGCTTAAGAGAAAAATTAACCTATATTTAGGCCACTACATTTAGAGATTGTATTGTTGCAGCAACATAGCTTATAGGCCAGCAGCAATCCCCAACCATTTTGACACCAGGGACTGGTTTCATGGAAGACAATTTTTCCACAGGATGGGGGTGGGAGGGATGATTTTGGGATGATTCAAGCACATTACATTTATAGGGTACTTTATTTCTATTAGTATTACATTGTAATATATAATGAAATAATTATACAACTTACCATAATGCAGAAGCTATCACCACCGCTGATCTGACAGGAGGTGGAGCTCAGGTGGTGATGTGAGCGATGGGGAGCAGCTGTAAATACAGTTGAAGCTTTGCTCCCTCACCTGCGGCTCACCTTCTGCTGTGTGGCCCAGTTCCTAACAGGTCACTGACCAGAGCGGGTACCATTCGCAGCCCAGGATTTGGGGACTGCAGCTGTAGACTACCTAATACATTTTTTTAAAAAAATATGTTTTCTACAATGCATGCCTGAATTTTTAAATTAAGTAAAAATCATGAAACAGAGATCCATTTGCCTATCTTTCTATCTAATTATGTAAATAAAGAAAAATAGAAAAATAAAGGTGAGTAATACACATATTTCATAAACCTATCTAACAATACAAAGTAAATAAGAATTAACATTCACGTGACAAGTCCTTTCCAGGTATGCACTCTAGCTAGGAAAATAAATAATGAATGAAGATTTTATACAATATTTTTTTTCCTTTTTCACTAGATTTTAGTAAAAAAATTTAGGATTATAGCTCAAGGCATATGACCTGAGTTTTGCTTATTTTCTAACATTTTTCTTTACCCATATATAGCAGAATTTATACTGAGAAAACTTTCCTTAAATCAAGAACTCTCATTTGTAGCTCACAAAAATATGGTTAAATGATGAATTAGTAAGCATTTAATGGTGAAAGAGTGTTTATCTAATAAATCTTTTATTGAAATAGTGAAATTTTCAAAACCCTGAGTTTGCATTAAATTGGAAAGAATGTTTAATTGCCATGAAAAAGATAATTCCTTAAAATTTGTTATATTGCTAATGCAGTACCATTAACATTGAAAATATAAAGTTGTATTTTTAACATCCTTCTTAGAAACTTTCATGGTTAAGAATAAATAAATAAAATCTAACGAGATTTTAATATTTAATGAATCAACACTTATCAAAATCTAAGTCTTAAAGATTTGTGAAATATTTCTTCTTATCAACATATAACCCACAAGTTTCTAGTTCCATAAAATAAAAAGAAATACAGTTGTATTTTTGAATTTTACATGTAGAAGAAATATTGGACTTCAATCCTCACTTAATAGGCATGTAAATGGAATTCTTTGAAGACTGTAAAGGCATAGTCTCTTTCCACATAAGGGTGGTGGCGGAAATAGGGCTAGAAGCCATATATTTGAGTTTCAACTAATGATACTATTTTTAAATTTAAATCCTTATTTCTTATTTTATCTTCATTTGTATATATTCTTAGTAATGTGTGTTTTGCAGTTAGCAGTTTCTATTTTTTGTTATTATTTTAATTGTAAGTTCTAATGATGATGACTTGCAAAACGTGATATTGAAGCTTTTTGTAACTCTTATAGCATATGGTAGAGCCCTCAACTCTTGAAGATTAAATCAGTAAATGAATTTAAATGATAAGGAAAATAGTTGCTTCTCTTCCTGGAACACAAACATTCAGAGGGAAACTGAACTTTAGTTATAACAGAGTTATGTATTTTATTAATATAACTTTGCCATAATTTTTAATGTTTTACTTTACTTTCATTTATAGACACTGTAGTTAAAAATTGTGATAGAATACTTTACTAACTTTTATATATTATATGTTTTATATATTGCCACTGACACATTTTAAAACAGCATTTACATCACTATGCAGGAGATAGATTCAGAAAGAAAGAAACTAACTAAACTTATTTTTGTCTTTTGACTAAAATTTGTATTCAGGAGAAATAACCCAACATCTTTGAGCCTGCAGGTCAGGACTAATGCACAGCTCCTATTAACTTTGGTGTCCTGGGGTTTATATGCATAATATTATGAAGTGAATGAACCAGCTATTACCTTAACCACAAAGAAATAAAAGCTGGTAAATATTTTTCTCATTTTTCTTACCTTTATAGGTGACTTTCATTTCACTTTTATCAGTTAGAGTTTTATGTGGCATTGATAGAAAAGTAATTCAAAAATAAATCTGAAAGTATAAGGATACAGAAAAACCAGAATTTAATTTTTCTAGTAATTTCAGTGAATTAATATTAGAAATAGAAAACAAAATATTTTGCTCACATTTAGAATTATAATATTAATAGTGTGTTTACATAGATTTTCAAATGGCAATTTTTTTTCCTCCTAAACATTACCAGAAAATGGAATTTATTGCAAAAGGAGCCAAAGAAACATCCTTAATTTGAAAGAGACAAAAACAAATCTGTATAATAAAAGGCTCAGATGTACGTGCTGACTGTGGCAAGCAGGTAAAAGGGAGAACACGTGTAAAGTGTGTAGATGAGGGAGTGATGTGAAGAGCAAAGAATTACTCCAACTCTTCATAAAGTTACACTATTTTTGTAAACATATACTTTTGGATATACTGTGGGTAACCTTAGTATATTTGTACATTATATTTATTTGTATTTCTATAAAAATTTGATAAATATAGAGAGGCTGCATTCTGGAAGAATACTTTTTATACAGTCATGAAAACATGAGGTACATTTCTTTATGATTCCATTGTATTTTTTTAAAAAAGGAGAACATGCATAGTTTTAATATTGTCCTAAATCTAACTAAAATTAAACATGCTTAAATAATTGGTTTGTTTTTGGCTTTTTTTCACAGTGGGAATATTTTTATTCATGTTGGTAATGACACCTCTATTTGCCTCTCAGAAGGGCTGAAAGCATTCTTGAGCGCAATGTCAGTCTCCCCTGCTAACAGGAAGGATGAGGTCTGGTGGAATCTGACAAGAAACTTCCAAAGTGTAGTTTGCATTATGTCTGATCATATTGATGCAGTACATTAAATATTACTAGGATAAAGTGTAGCTGCATGGTAAGATCATGCATTTTTTAATTAATCAACTTTATTTTTAAGAACAGGTTTATATTAACAGCAAAGTTGAGTGGAAAAGTATGGAGTTCCAATATAAGTCTTGTACCCATTTACATACAGCTTCCTCCGCTATCCACATCCTGCCTGACAGTGGTCCATTTTTTACAGTCTATAAATGTACATGACACATCTTTATCACCTGAAGTCCATAGTTTACATTAGGGTTCACTCTTGCTATTGTGCATTCTCTGGGGATTGACAAATGAATATGAACGTGCACTCACTATTGTAGTATCATACAGAATAGTTTCACTACCCTAAAATCCTCTGTGCTCTGCCTATTTATTCTAACCACCTCTCTAACCTCTGGCAACAACTAATCTTTTTACAGTCTTCATAGTTTTGCTTTTCCAGAATGTCATATAGTTGGAATCACACAGTATGCCTTTTGATACTGGCTTTTTTTACTCAATAATATGCCTTTCAGGTTTCTTCATGTCTTGTCACAGCTGGATAGTTCATTTCTTTTTATTGCTGAATAATATTCCTTTGTCTAGATATATCACAGTTCATCCATTCACCTACTGAAAGATGTCTTGGTTGCTTTCAAGTTCTGACAATTATGAATTAAGCTGCTATAAACTTCTGTTCATAGTTTTTTGTGTAGAAGTGTTTTTAATTCATTTGAGTAAATACCAAGGCAAATGATTGCTGGAACCTATGGTAAGAGGATGTTTAGTTTTGTAAGAAACTGCCACACTGTCTTCCAAAGTGACTGTACCATTCTGCATTCCCACCAGCAATAAACGAAGAATTCCTGTTGCTGCACATCCTTGCCAGCATTTTCTTTTGTTTCTGTTTTGGACTTTGCATCTAATAAGTATGCATGGTATATCATTATAATTTTAATTTGCAGTTTTCTAATGAAATATTATGTTGAACATCTTTTCATGTGCTAATTTGCAGTTTGTATATGTTCTTTCGCAAGGTGTCCTTGAGGTTGTGAAGAGTCTCTTTTAGTTATTCAGTCCTCTTTTTTTTCTTTCTCTCACAAACATATAAATATATAGTTTAAACCACATATATAGTTCAGGCTTCTGATTTTCTTTCACTGCTCTTTGCAAGAATGTTACTGCATTTCTCTCTCAAAGTGTGCTTACCAGTACTACAGGTTGTGCTCAAGAGATTTGGTTTGAGAAACAGATAATGGCATCTTTAAAGTACTGCAATGTTAAGTGATCTGACCTAGGTCGTAGGGAAAATAAAAGGCTGTATTTAGAGCAATGTCTTGTGAACATCAAGAGCTTGTTTAAAATCTACTCATCAATGTTACTTTCTAAATCAAGGATTTTTACTTTACAGAGTAGAAGGATATTGAATAAGTAAAGTAGAAGCTTGAAATAAACTCTCCATCAATTCAATTTCACTGTCTCATGTATTTCAGTTTTCAACAATGATATATTTCCTTTACATGAATAAAATAAATCGATGCTAGATTGTGTTATTCAATAAGCATTTATCCAGGTGGATGACTGAGAAACAACTAAGAACCACAGTGGGCTAAAGCCCTCAGCTGAAAAAAGGTAGAACCTTTGAAAATTTGGTCAAGAAACCATATTCAGTATTCTCTAGCTCAAAAGAGACAATTAAGACCAGCTAGCATGTTACTCTGTAGAGTTTGTTTAATTATTTATTTATTCAGTCATTCATTTATTTTTCTAACACGATACACTTTAAATAAGAAATCTGGATTCTGGAAATGAGCTGAGATGAAGAATGAATTGTCGGATCAAAGAGAAGTGACTCTTATTTGCCAGCCTGGAAGTGACAACAAAATGAGGATAGGTTGTGTTGTAGTCACTATTACAAAAATTAACCACATTCCTCCTTCAGGATGTGGTATGTAGAAAGCCCTGTGCATATTTACCTGGGATGAAGGACACTCACCTCCACGGTCTGCTCCAGGGACTTTGAGTAGAGTGATTTATGTCCCAGGAACTATCAAAAACTTTATTTCTATGTAAATAAACTAGAATATAATCATCAGTAAGAAAATTTCTGGATATTTTCTAAATATATACATTTCATTTTACTCTAACACTCCGTCATTGGTCTGTGTTGTCTCAAGTGTGTGTTTCATACTTCTCACCACTAGGACCAAGATCTATAAACTTTTTGCTGCCTGCTTTATCCAGAGAATGGAAACGTGCCCTAGACAGTGCCAGGCAATGTTCTTCCAGAAGAAGTGAGGCAGAAGGAAAGGGGTGTTCAGTTTTCATTTGTGCAGGCAGTGTTAATGATATCCTGAAGTTGGGGTGGTGTTAATGTTGGCCACGTTGTTTCTGCTTCCTGCTTCTTCATCCTGCCACATATCTGTGGTTTCTGCCTATTTCACAAGCCTGATTCTCTAACTTATTTTGAATTCCAATAAACTTTATTTCTGCTTAATGTAGCTGTAGCAAACTTATTTCTTGCTATCAAGAACTTTGATACAAAAAGAAAATCTTTCTTATATAAAATAAGCATTAGCTCTGGGCTTTCCCACAACTTTTTTGGATTTTAAGTTGTTCATTCATCATTTATTTTTTTCACAAACCCTATTATTGTTCATTTGGACTAAACTTTCTCCATCAACTTATTTTTCAGTTTCTGTTTTGTGATATGGAGAAGCACACGTTTGTTGATTCCAAGATCAAACTTTGTGAAGACAAGGCCTTTTAACCCAAGGCCTATGTAGCACGAGATTTATTTATTTATTTATTTAAGAGACAGAGTCTTGCCCTGTCGCCCAGGCTAGAGTGCAGTGTCACAATCATAGTTCACTGCAGCTTCAAACTACTGAGCTCAAGTGATCTCCCCATCTTGGCCTCCTGAGTAGCTGGGACTACAAGGTGCATGCCAACACACCCAGCTAATATTTTAAAAGAAAATTTTGTAGAAATGGAGTCTTGCTATGTTGCCCAGGCTGGTGTCAAATTCCTGGCCTCAAGCAATCTTCCAGCCTCCCAAAACACTGGGATTATAGGCATGACCCACTGTGACTGGCCATGTACAAGATATAGGTGTAGATATTTCTTAATGTGTTAATGCCCTTAATGCCAGTAGATACAAAGATATAGATATTTTCTGCCAAGGTCAAAAGGATTGAACAGTAAAGACTATATAATAAGAAAAGCCTCAACCACTTCTACACTTCAGAATTCTTTCCAATTTCTGCCCTATTAAAACACGCAGCAACTTGTACTGCCACAGAGGAATCTTTGCTGTTTACCCTTAATTAGGAGGGCTTTATTCCTAGAGATTGACTCCTAACTTTATCTTGTAAATTGTCTTTTTAAAAAAAATTAAACTTTACACCTTAGTTGCAACTTTATCATTTGATTCCCTGTTTAGCATTAATAAATCAGACACAAATCATTCTAGACCAACTGTATAAATTATTAACTGATAGTTTGATTAAAGGCACAAGAAAATGTTGCACGAAAATAGCCTATAGTATTTATTATCTAATTGCAGGAAGGAGCATGAGTGTATAGCTAAAAAAACAACATTGCATCAATCTACAGTCACAGTTTCAAGGAGCTGGAAAAAAACAACAAAATTCAATTTGAAACTAAATTCAATACATGCCAGGCAAAAGAGAGTCAAAATTTTAACAGTGGATGAAAGAAAACACATCAACGAAATCTTATAAACAAATTTCTCAAGTAATGCCACACCAGGCAAAGGTGTACCTATCTTGCATTTCCTCATCCAGATTTGTTTACTAGAGAGGATGCTAAAAGTTAAGGCAAATATGCTAATGATAATGATGAATATATTATTTATGGCAAACCAATTTGTGGACAAAGCAAAGCAGGGAAAAGGGAAATAAAAACTGTTAGGCATCTTCCTCCTAAAAAAATTCTACATTGTTTAAATGGAAGCACACATTTTGGTGGGTAGCCAGTAATCTTTGTTATAGTGTAATATATATTTTCTAGAAATTTAATAGGAAGATAATTCTTATAATTTTTTGTAATTATAATTTATCTGTATGAAAAGCTAGAATTTCAATGAGTAAATAATTTTAAATGTCTATATTATATGCTCTATATTTTATTTATATTTATAAAATACATTATTTTATTTATATTTTTAATTGTTTTGCTTGCTTTTAAAATATAAGTGGGAAACTAACACATGAATATTGAAATAAATGTCTTAAATATTATAGAATGCATTAACCATTATTCAGAATTATTAATGAATAGCCTTTTATGTCAAAAATACATAATTCATAACTTATATGCATTTATTAGCAAAATTATAGATTCTATTTCTTTTCATTATTTCATAGTACCTATAAATTTGCATCCATGTGAGAATGTATTCTAAAAATTCCATGCAGTCTGTCACTTATCAAAGAAGTTCTTATAATTGTTTGAAATATTTTCAATTTAAAAACTTGATAAGAAGAGACCAGATAAATTCCATTTGTATTGTATAAATAAAAGTTTCATAAGGAAGTTTTTAGGAATGAATAACTTTGTATTAGCATAACTTAGAATGAAGGACAAGTAATTTTAAGAGGATGTTAGAAGGACTCCTTCATTTAACTCCATTGCTCTGATGTCCAGTATGAAAACATATTGTGGAATTAAAAGAAGAATAAAGTCTTTTTTTAAAAAGAAATTACAAACTAGAGGAGGATTAAAAAATACACATATGAGGCAGTTCAGTGAAAATATAAGGTAAATATACTAAAGCTGTTTTAGGAAGATGATTCTAAGTGCAAGCAAAAGCCTTGAGAAAAAACACAATGAAGCGTGTGGGAGGACCGACGTAAAGAGAGGAGGCAGGTTGTTCTAGAGAAATTTGAAAAAAGTACTCAATACTACAGAGCAAGTGCATGTGATTTTCTGTGGGCCCAGAGTGAAGAGAAAGAGATTTAAATGCTTTGCAAGTAAATTACAATAGCGGCTTTGAGAATCTATAAGAACTCTAAGTACATCATGTATAGACTTTCTATGTAGTTATGTTAAAGAGTTGATTAACCCTGATTTTTAGCTGTGCTAATAAGAAGATGACTGAAAAAACTTTGGAAAAAAAGTATATTTAAATATATATGCACTAGATCAAGGCTATCAGTGTTAAAATGGTTTCCTGATGGAGATACTGAACCTATAAAGATTGTGCATAAAAATCACCGCAAAAAAATATTGTGCACAATTTATACTGGCCAAGGAAATACAGAGCAGCTTAGAAATCAACCACTGATACTGCCATAACTAGTATCCTTACAACCACTCTTATTTTTATACCTTCTGCTCTCTGGATAGATTTTCCTTTAGAATCCAGCCCGCAGGTAGATGTATTAATAATTTCAGTAGCTCACTGTTTGAAAATGAGCTTGAGGAATTGTGATTCAGTCATCTAAATGAAACACATGAGACTTGTTTTTGTTGTGTCTGCTGGGTAGGAAAAGAGTTGAGGAAAAACCATGGAATTATATTGGGAAATTTGTTTTATGGAATGTTCTTTTTTCTGCATTAAAATAATGGACTTTATAGTGAGGTTTCATATTCTTAAATTCCATTGGGTCTAACCGTTGGTATTATATAACTTTCTTTTGGGCTTGTTTGGACAGTATTGCAATGTGAGATTCAAATCAGAAATAACTTATCAACTGCCTTCTCTACTGGCATGTGAGGTCTTGAGGTGAGATTAATTAATGTCCTGTTGTGATCCATTTAAGAAGCTTCAGAGAACATATTTATATAATCCTTAATGGGCCAAAAGTGTTGATATTATTATTCTAAAATTAATACAAAGGTCAGGATAGATGTTTCAGAAACTCTGTAGTGCTTTGTTTCTGAGGGGTACAATTCCTGTAGTTAACTCTCTCCAGTTAATTAGTAACAGCTTATAATTGTCAATGGGAGAAAGTATACTTACTTGGCCTCCAGGGGGAATTGTAGGTTGATCTCAATTACTCACCTCCATTGATTTCATCTACAAATATATAGACAGATAAGGTGGCCAAATACTGAGGATATTTCTTAGGCCATAATATAGGCATAGCTTCTCTTTTTGATTCCTTCTTAGAGTTTGGTCTCTTTGAGGATTTTATCTCTTTCTTGTCCATGCTGCTTGCAAGAGAAGAGCCTGGTGTTGTCTCCACCCAGGAGTTGCTTCATCCAATGGCATATCCCCTGGAATGAATCTCCCTGGACAAGATTTTCTTCACCATTGAAGTAGTCCATTGAAAAGGAATTACAGAGATTGGGGAAATAGCACAATGAAAATTAAATAATAATAAAAGCCCCTCTATGCATATGTTTACCTTGATAAAGAAATGTTGGGAAAAAAACAGGGTTCAGAAATTCATGATCCAATGTCTGCAATTGCTCTATCTCTCTTCTTCACAAATATGAACAACAAAAGACAAATGTCATCCATTCTAGAAATGAGTAGTGGCATCTTGGAGAAGAGAGTCTTCTACATTTACTGAGGTAGTAAATGATCACAGTGACTCAAGTTAAGATTCTATGTGTATATCTGTTTTCTTCATACACCACTACCTCTTGAAAATATTACCTTCAACAATTAGCTATTCATGTGCTGTCAAGATTTTGAGTATATCATGATTTTTATCCACAGATTATTTAAAACAAAAGCTCATGAAAACGTTAATGTATATTATAAGATTAAAAACAAAGATATTTAAATACTTGAGATATTAGCAATTTAGCATGTTACTAGTAACAACAGAGTTAATATAATTTTTTGTTGTTGAAATAAGGAGGACCCAGCTTCTACTCAAAATTTTTTCATCAAAGTACAGCCCTCCACTAGTTCAGAAAGTCCATTTCTTTGTCTTTAATACTTTGTTTACTAACAAATAGGGCAGCTTTACTAGGGAAACACATGGAATAGTAAAGGAGTGAAAAAAAAATGGTAGAAGACAAATGGACCCAATAACACGTTGGGGTGGGCAGATATTTCTCCATATTACACAGGTGGAGGTTTATGCATATGGTCATTATTTTAAATGAATGAATCCATGATTTTAATCAGATTGTCATAGGTTGTCATCATTTTCTCCTACCAACCTCCATTAAAGAATAAGGACTACTGTTTTAGAGATCCATATGCTTCTCCAAAAATATTGCTTATTGAGATGTAAAAATATTTAAAAATTAATTACCATGTTTTAACTATTGCACTGTTGTAATACATGGAATAACTTCTATTTTTCTACATATTTATAAGAAATACATCCAAAATCAAAATGCATACTTTTGCTTCTTTGAAATATATATATTTTAAAAATTTATATCAGTCTTTCATGAATAGAAAGATTTAGGCAGCATAATTTTATATGAGGGGATTTTTTTGTTTATATATAGAGAACTTCAAATATTAATTTGTTGTTTGTTCATCATGAGATGCAATAGAGAGGCATGAAAGAGTAATTGAGGAGTTAAATCTCTGCCTCACTTCTAATTTCCCTACTCTTGAGGTTTGTGCCTGACCTTTTTGACTGCCTGAATATAGCTTTCATGGTTTAGTCATAAACAATTTGGCAATTGAAAGACAATATCACATATAATGTATTTTTTCTAAGCAATAAAATGTATTCAAAGATGTCAAGATTGAGTAGAATATCATAAGGGGTTGGGTTTCATTGTTATCTGGTGATTGCATGGTAAATTAAGGAGATGTTTACTGAGATACCCTGTAGATCCAGATACAGTTCAACTTGGATTTGTTTTCATTCTCTTTTATTGTGTTCATTATGATTGACCTTTACACTCTTTGAAACTTCTTTATTGGTTGTATCAATGTGATACCTACATCTATTTCTATATCTGTATTTATAGACATACGTCCTGACAAAGGAGAACAGATTTAAAGGAGCCATATCCTAAAAAGGAAGCTTCTTCACCTGGCAAGTTAAAACAGATACATGCTAGTAAATTACATTAGAAAGATTTTTAGTTCTCAGAAATAATTAGCAGAAATCAGGAGAAATACTTACTTTACTTGGACATCTTTACAACAAAGGTGTGATACTGAGAGAATTAAAATTTTTAAAAAAGTTTAATCCAAACTTCTCAAGTTTTTTTCAAATCTCCTGCTAAACATATTTTGTTGTTCTTTTATAATATAAAAACTTGTTTTATATTTACTAATATCACCTCCTACCCTCTCAAAATAAGTCCTACAAAATGATGCTGTTTAATTCCTAAAACTCAGAACTTCTGTGTTGAATAACTAGTGTCATCACTGAACCAAATAATCATGTAATTTACTATGTGCCAGACATTGTCCTAAGTACTTCGTGTGGATTATTTTTCACATACATACCACACACACACACACACGTGTGCACACACACAAATTCCTTGAGAAAATAATTTGTACTACCTCGATTTTTCAAATAAGAAACTGAGACACAGAGAGATTGAAGTTAGTAAGTGGCAAAACTGGGTTATGAACAAAGACCATCATAGAATCTATGCTGTTAACCAGTGATATGTTACTACGTTATGTTATGTTACTATGTTAACATAAGTAATTTTTGTCATCCTGTATATTTTTATAACAGCTTTACTAAGCTACAATTTACATACCACACAACTCACGCATTTAAAATGTACAATTAAATGTTTTTAGTAATATGCACAGAGTTGTGCAGCCATCATCACAATCAATTTTTAACAGTCATCATCCCCCTGAACTACCTCTTTTCCTTTAGCTATCACCCCCTCAATACCTCCCAGGCAATCACTAAGCTACTTTCTGTTTCTATAAATTTCCCTTTTAAGAACTTTCTTAGGAATTTAATCACATAACATGAGGTGTTTTGTGACCGGCTTATTTCACGTAGCCTAATGTTTTCATGGTTAATTTATATTGTGCCATTTATCAGTACTTCAGTCCATTTGATGACTAAATAATATTTTATTATATGGATATAGCACATTTTGTTTATCCTTTTATCAGTTGATGGGCACTTGATTTGTTTTTACCCCATAGCTCTTCTGTGCAATGCCACTATAAATATTTGTATGCAACTTTTTGTATGAAGATATGTTTTCACTTCCCTAGGGAATATATACAGGAGTGGAAGGTTGAGACATATGGGGACTTTATATTTAATTCTTTGACAAGCTACCAGATTGTTTTACAAAGCAGTTGCAACATTTTACATTTTCATGAGCAGTGTATGAGGGATCTGACTCCACACCTCTCTGTCAGTTGTTATCTGACTTTTTTATTTTAGCCATCCTAGTGGATACCTAGTAGTATCATTGTAAATTTACGTTGCACTTCCCTGCTAATTAATGATGTCTGTCCTCTTTTATAGATGTTTATTAGCCATCTGTATATATTCTAAAAAGAAATGTCTATTCAGAACTTTTGCCTATGGAGGACATTATCAAGGTGAAATAAGCCATAAACCAGACATAGAAAGACAAATACTGTACGATCTCACTTACATGTGGAATCTAAAAAAAAAAAAAAAAAAGCCAAACTCATAGAAGCAAAGAGTACGATGGCAGAATGTAGAAAGGTAGTTTCCAGGGGTGGGGGGGTGGGTAAGGAAAATGGAAGTGGAGAGATGCTAGTCAAAGGGTACAAACTTTCACTTATAAGATGAACAGGTTCTAGGGACCTATTGTACAGCATGGGTGGTGAAGAATGTGTTAATTAGATTGTGGTAATCATTACAAATTTTACATTTATATCTACTCCTCATGTTGTATACCTTGAATATATTCAATCCTTATTTATTAATTAAATATTTTAAATAAATTAATATAAAAAAGAACTTTCACTCATTAAAAAATTAATAGACTATTAATAGAACACTTTTAGTTTGCAGAGAAATTGAGAGAACAGACAGTTCACATATATCTGCTCTATCGCTGCTCATAATTTCTCCTTTTAACATCTGGCATTAATGTGAAACATTTCTTACAATAGAGGAACCAATATTCATGCATTATTATTGTATTAAGTAAAGTCCACAGTCTCCATTAGGGTTTACTACATGTATATTACAGCCTTATGCATTTTGAAAGATGCGTAATGTCATACATGCACCATTACAATATCATACAGAATAGTTTCACTGCCCTGAAAGTTCCCTGTGTTCCACTTTTTTATCCCACTCTCCCTCCTCCTGAACTCTGGCAAACCCTGACCTTTTTACTCTCTTTATAGTTTTATTCTTTCCAGAATGTCATATATTTGGAATGATACAGCAGTTAGCCTTTTGAGACTGGTTCCTTTAACTTAGCAATTGACATTTAGGGTTTCTCCATGTCTTTCAATTCTTGATAAATCATTTAACTCCATCGTATGGATTACCACTTTCTTTTTCCATTCACCTAATGAAGGACTGTTAATTGTTTCCAATTTCTGGAAATTATGAATAAAATGTTATGAGCATTTGTACAAAGGCTTTTGTGTGGACGTATGTTTTCAACTCATTTGTGTGAATACCAAAAAGTCCAATTCCTGGATTGTACAATAAGACTATGTTTAGCTTTACAAAAAAAAAAAAAAAAAAAACCCTGCCAAACTATCTTCCAAAGTGACTGCAAAAATTTTCATTCCCACCAGCAATGAATAAGAATTCCTATTACTCCACATCCTTTCCTGCATTTGGAGTTGCCAGTGCCTTGAATTTCAGCCATTCTTTCCCTTTGTGTGTGTGTGCATGTGTGTGTGTGTGTGTTATTTTTTTTTATTACTGACATGTAAGAGTTCCTAAATATTCTTGCTCCAAGTGCTGTCAAATATCATTTTAAAATATATTCTTTCACTCTGTGCTTTTTTTTAGCTTCTTGATAGTGTCCCTCAAAGTTTAGAACTTTTATTTTGGATGAAGTACAATTTATGTATCTTTATTTATTACTTATGCTTTTGGTGTCACATCTAAAAAAACATTGTAAAATTGAAGGTCACAAATATTTGTGCCTATATTTTCTTATAAAAATTTTGCATATTTTCTCCTTACATTTATGTATTTGATCTATTTTGAGTTATTATTTGTATATAATGTGAGGTAGTGTTCCAACTTCATTCTTTGCATGTGGATGTCTCAGCATTATTTGTTGAAAACACTGCACTTTCCCAATTAAATGTCTCAGCACCCTTATTAAAATCAATTGACCATAGATACATGTGGTTTCTTTTTTTAACTCTCAATTATATTCTATTGATTTATAGGTCTATTCTATGCTGGTGCCACACTGCCTTGCTTACTGTTGCTTTGTAGTAAGTTTTGAAATCAGAAAATGTACTTCCTCCAACTTTGTTCTTTTTCAAGATTGTTTAGGTTACTGTGAAGCCCTTGAGTTTTCATACCAAATTTGGAATTGCCATTCTCTACAAACAAGCCAGCTTGGATTCTGGTAAGAATTGCATTAAATCTACAGATTAATTTGGGGAATATTGCTATATTAACAATGTTAAGCCTTCAGATACATTAACATGGGCGTCTTTCGATTTATATAGGCATTTAATTTTCTCAATCATGCTTTGTAGTTTTCAAAGTATAAGTTTTATGCTTCTTTTGTTAAATACATTCCCAGATTTTTTAATCTATTGCAAATGAAATAGTTTAGTTTTACAATTTCATTTTCAATTTGTTCATTGCTATCTTACATATTTTTCACTTTTATTTTGAACTTTGATAAGTAATATGGTGAGATATATTTAATCATTGAACAAATGTTTTGAGTCAGACATAATTATGGGTTCTGACATTCTAGAGATTTTGCTTGACAGTAATAATATAAAAAATAAAAAAGAATAAATAAATTAAATAATATATAAAATATATAAAAGAACAATATGCTTGAGTGGAAACAAATAAAATTTAGTGCTATAAAACCTCATATTAAAGCATATTAAGAATTTTGGCCAAGTGTAGTGGCTCGTGCCTATGATCCTAGCACTTTGAGAGGACTAGGAAGGATTGTTTGAGGCCAAGATTTTGAGACCTGCCTGGGCAACATAACAAGACCCTATCTTTATAAAACACAAAAAATTTTTAAAAATTAACCAGGCACACTACAGTACACTACAGTGTACCTGTAGTCCTAGCTACACAGGAGGCTGAGCCAGGAGGATTGCTTAAGCCCAGGGGTTTAAAGTTACACTGAGCTATGATCATACCACTGCACTTTAGCCATGGTTACAGAGCGAGACCCTGTCTCAAAAAATAATAACAATAATTTTGTATAGAGTAGAAGAATTTTACTCTGCTTTGAAGAAAAGAACTTCAAAACTGATATTAGAGCACTAATAAATTAATATATTATATTCAGCTCCCAAGATTTGTGAGTAGTAGTACTGGCTTGAATTTAATCACTTACTCAATTTTCAAGAAAGTATTTTACCTGAAATATTGACCCTGAAATAATCAATTATTCAATATGTTTTTGTTCATTGGGTAACAGCATATCCCAGAAATCATCAGTAGGTAACAAATTATTAAATATCAATACAATCATGAGTCTGGAAGCCATTATAATAAACAAAGTAGGGCAGGTATGCGTTCAAAAGGAAATATCTTTAAGATTTTTAAGTGAAAATTGGTGATGTACATAGTCTGATTCTTTGTGTTCATGTGCATATTAGCATTTTTCTATGCATGCTTGTTTTTTTAACAACAAATATTTTATGGGCAATAACATCCTATGACAAAATGGGACTTTTTATAATTTTTTTCCTCTTCTGAAAAATTAATACACTTAATAAAGCAAAAAACTTAATGAGAAATTTAGGGTTCACTTTGTCAAGAAATATTGTGTATATGTGCAGAATTTAGTACAGATAAAAGGTGAATTGCTGATATAGAATCTGTCATAAGATCTTATAACTACTTCTGCTTTCCTCTGCTACATTTCTGAGAGGTTGAAAACCTTGAAACGTATTTTAAAAACTGAACTAAAAACACGTATGTGCAAGGGAATTGATTTTGGCCTTTTTAAATGCTAATATGTGAGTCAGCCACAGTTATATGGATGCTGACAGAAAATGTCAGATTCCTGGATCAAAAACAAAGAAGTCATATCAGAATAGTTGTTCTGGTTTCCTAAACTCTAAATCCCACAGGGCAATGTCTAGAGCTAACTGATGCTGGCTTCTGTAGTGGGTTATTCTACAGAAGAGGAACTCTGAGCATAAGAAATGCATTGATGTCATAACAAGCAGGAAATGAGCCCACTCCTTGTGCAGGGAGAGGCATTACTTTCCCTCTCCAAATCTCAAACTGCATAAACAATCCAGAAAAATTACTATAGTAAAAAAGCATTCAGGGCCTTATAATCCCAATATACAAAAACAAACCTATATGAGCACAGTAAGTTCATGGTGGTCTTTCTCCCAACAACCCATCCTGGATCATAAAATTTCTTGACCTCTGGAACATTTTCACATTAGTAAGCTACTCTATTTACCACTCTAATTAATCTGACCCCTAGGGGTTGGAACCAAATCCTTTCAACTTGTGTCATACAAGGTTGAACCAAGGTTCTTCTGAATAAGACTCCAAGCAGCAAGATGAAGCCAATATATAGCATTTTTCTTAACCGTGCCTCCAGGATCCCATGCCTAACCAGATGGGAAAAAAATTCCATAAATCACTTAGTTTACCTTACAAGAACTAGGAGACTTTCTTCTTATATCTTTATTTTGAATTTGCCCCAAAGCAATAATTGAAGTATTTCGGGATTTATTACTGATTGCCCTGATTCTACATAAGGCCTTCAAGGGAAGTAAAGGGCAATTCTAGCATCAATAACCACTCTGACCAGTGAATTGAGTCTGACTTGAATGTCTTCCAAGGCCAAGGTGGTATCATTGATAATTTAAACTGACATCAAGGAAAAATGTTTACTCCTTTCCCTAATTGGATGATCGCCGTCCTTACAATAAACTCCCACAGGTTATCCATAAATAATGTCAGTTTTAACTCTACTTCATCAAGTAACTAAGGGTCGTGTTAGATTCTACAGGTGTTTAAGGGCTATTGATGGTTATTTCTTCATAATGCAAAGTTCTCTTATGACCACAATAATGTACAATATATTATGATTTGGGGAGAAGAAAAGTTTGTGCCAGGCTTCCACACAAAAAGTGTGGTCCTGGTGGTACACATCATGCCCCTGGGATAAAAGTATTTATGTTTGAAAGTGTTGCTTAGGATTTCTACAATAGAAATTTCTTCAATTGGGAGTGGGGGTTTGATTCGAATTGGTTGCATTGGAGAACAGGTCCTAACCATGGGCATCTGGATTAGTGAACCAGACTTTCTAGTTAGCAGCAGAATTTTTTCTTCCCAGACAGTTTACAGCTCCAAAGAGACTTTTCTTTAATCTGCCAGTCTGTAGTCTCCCACGTGGAAGTCCAGACAGCTAGAGTATAGGCAATAGCCTGAGATAATAAAAATGTCCTAAAGTTCATCTAGGGAAGTATTGGCTTTGCTATGGGCACTTTTTTGAGTTTTGCTAACTGAGTAGAAAGACCATATTGATTTTTGGTTTTACATAGTTTGTTCTGATTTTGCACAGATGGTTTTCCACAGCAGTACAATGCACACCATGATATTTTTACATAGCTGAGCAATCAGTGAATGAGGCCCAGGCATTTAGGGAAACCTCTGTGAATGGAAAGCCTCATTGAGCTAGCAGTTTTGCTTAAGGCAGTGAAGTGAGAGATAAAGTTTCCCAAAAACTGGTAGCTTTCACTTTTTAATATACATTTTAGATGCCTCCAAGGCTATGCCAACTGTAATCTTGAAAATACATGCTTTTTTTTTTTTTTTTTTTTTTTTGGCAAGCAAGGCTTTTAGGGGCCCTCTCACATTGTTATTCATTGAGTCTAAGGTACTCCACCACAAAATGTGGATATCAGGCTGGAGACTCACAAGGCCTGCATATGACATGAATTCTGCTGGTTCAAAAGAAGCATACGTGGTGGTTAGACCAGACAGGTAACACCTTTTTCTGGGAATTTGCTTCTCTGAGTTATGTGGCTTCACTCAATTCTTAAACTAAAATATTATCTTCCTCCTATTATTACATATCGTTTATCATGGGCTACCTGGATAGGAGGTCAGGTTGTAGAGTGATTTACATGTCTCACTATCTCTACACACAGCCTGAGTGGGAGAATCCTCTCTGACATATATAGGATAAGAAAGTACAAGCATGTAGCACATCGACTTTTATTATGCATTTATCTATGGGGGACAAAGCAACAGTCAATTTAATATTCCTTCCTCACTATGGGTGCCTTCCAAGTCCTCATTGTTGAATTGGGGTGCCCTTTCCTTCTATGGAACTAGGTAGAATAGTAATTTAGGCACTTGATTCCAGCAGAGTCATGAAAATGTGTCTCCCTATTGTCTTTCTTGGGGTTGCCAGAATACCTGATGTTGTGTATGGCTTGCTATCTCCTCATTGGAGACAAGGAGACTACATATTTATTTTCCTTTAGAGTAATTTAAATCAGGCTACAGAGAGGATGTTGACATACAAACACACTCATATACATACATACACATACATATATATACAGAGGTCATTTTTATTAGCATTAGAGAAAAATTCTAAGGCAGCAAGAGCCTAAATGTCAGTCAATGATTCCTCTGTCCTTTCTCACAAGAGTTTTTCTGTCTTATTAAAGTCTCCATGCATGATGCAATCTCTCTCATAGCAGCCAGGACTCACTGTTGAAAACTTTGAGAGGTTTTATTGTCACCTTAGCAAGCATCTAAGATTGACATAAAAAACTGCAAGAGGAGCTGAGCAGTAGGGCAGTCCACCTGCAGTCATTCCTTACTTAGCATTAGGTTGCATACAAGCATGCCCCAGATGAACTAGCCAGTACTCTAGTGGTGTAGTTATGGCAGTCATGAATTTTTCTCATTTCATGCTCACTGTAAGTATATATCTCTGCAAATATTGTCTCAAGTTAGTAGAACCTTCCTTCAACCCCAGGAGTTTATTGCTAGCTGTCACATGGGGCTGACAGTCGGATTAGTGAGGAGACCCACCTGCTCACAGCAAGGCTGGTTTTGAGCCTACCACTTGGTATCTGTCCCTCTTATTAAAAGGCAAAATAGTGGATGACTATTTGTTGACCAAATGATCATATAATTTGTTCAGCATATCTACCTTAAATCTCATTAACTGGCTCTATTCCATAAAGCCATATGTCTATCCTTATCCCATCTTCCTCATACAAAGTGTGAGGAGATCAACTTTACCCTATTTACAAGTTAATAAGATATCCTGCTACAGTCAATGAATGCTGACAGAAGACCTAAGTCTTCTGGGTCAGAGACAAAGAACTTTATTACTCACAGAAAAAGTAAGAGCTAGAGTATCAACGTAACTGTACATCAACCTGGAAGGCCAGATGTAGTTCTGCATGAGCACTAGTTTGCACTGCAATAAAAGAAACATGAGCTTAATTTCTGTCACTTTAATGGCAAGCAGTAGGCAAGAATGTTCTCTGTGTGGAGAGAGATATAATATCACGTGTCAGAATTGCCAGTTCCATAAACAAGCCTAAAAAATGTTCTTGGGTGAACGAGTGATCAGGGCCTGGCAATCTTGAAACAATTCTCAAGTTGTGTACAGTTTAAGAGGCCGTAGAGGGCTGCCTCCAAATGCCATGTAAGTGGTATCCAGATGAAGGAACAGAACATTACCAGCACCCCAGAAACCATCCTTGTGCTGCTTTCTTCTATAATAGTTACTACTTGCACCCACAAAGTTTCCTCATTTCTAAATGTATGAATATCTTCATTTCTAAATGCATAAATTATATTTTTGTACTAAGATAAATTAGAAACAATCAGTATATTTCCATTTGAGTCTGGCTTCTTTTGCTGGAAATTATGTTGATGATATTCATCCATATGGCTGTATGTAGTTTTAGATTGTTCATTCTCATTGCTGGAGAGTATTCAATCCTGGGAATATAAGCATGCCTCATTTATCCATTCTAGTACTGGTGGGACATTTAGATAGTTTCCTGTTGGGAGTTGTTATGAATGACATGACCATTCTCATGCACGCTTTTTGATGACATATTTATACATTTCTGTTGAGTATATACATAATAATAATATCATTGGGTTGAAGGATAGGCACTACTGCCTAACAAAACTCTAAAGTGATTGTACCAATTTACACTCCCTGCAAGTACCAGTGTATGAGAAAAACAATTGCTCAACATCCTCTTCAACACTTGGCATTTTCAATCATTTTCATTTCAGCTATTCTGGTGGGTGTGTAATGTTATCATATTCTCATTTTAATTTGCACTTTGATAGTCGATGATGCTGAGTGTCTTTCCACATTTATTGGAAATTTATATATTCTCTTTTATAATATGATCGTTCAAAAATCGTCCATTTTTTTTGTCTTCTTCCTACTAATTTTTGTAAGAATTTTATATAATTGTCAATCAAGTCTTTTGTTAAATGTGAAATTATTTCATATACATTTTCAGCTTCAGAGTTGCCTATTTATTCTCTTAGTGGTGTCTTTTCATGACCAGATGTTCATAATTTTAATACAGTGTTAAATACACACACATATATTTAGGCATTGTGTGTCTTATTTCTTCAATCTTTCTCTATTCCAAAATCCTGAAGATATTTCCCTATTATGTTTTCCTAAGCCTTTGTTTTATCCTTTATAATTATGTTAGCCATCCATCTGGTGTTGATTTTTGTGCATGTGGATGGGTAGGTGTCATAAAGTGTTTTTTCCAAGTGACATAGCAACATTTACTGAAAAGAACATCTTTTCCCCATTTCTTGCAGTATTCCATTCGTCATAAAACAAATGACCCTTTATGTGAAAGTCTATTACTGGGCTTTCTAGTCTGTTCCACCAGTCATTTTTTTTTCGGTTCTTGCACCATTGCCTTCCTATCTTAATTAACTTATAATAGGTCTATTATCTTGTAGTATTACTCCTTTGGCTATGATTTTTTTCTTCAATATTACCTATCTATTTTTAGCCCAGATAAAATGACTTCAAATTTTCATATAAACTTTAGAATCAGCTTATCATTTCATTAAACACACACACATACACACACACACATACACACATACAAAACATGAGGGGCTTTTAATATTGGGATTCATTTGTGGAGAATTGACAATTTTAGAATATTGTACTTTACAATTCATGATCCTAGACTATTTCTTCATTTATTTAGGTCTTGTTTTATTTCTCACAATAACATTTAATAATTTTTGGTGGAGAGGAATTTAGTCATTTTCAATTAGATTTATTGTAATAAATTTGGTGCTTTCCCTGCTAGAGTGAATATTAATTTTAATTTAATTTTCTCTTATCTTGGCACAGAGTAAACAAACATAATTAATTTTTGTACATTAATACTTATAGATGACCTTGCTCTATTCACTTACCAATTTAGATTGTGTTATACACATGTTCTTTTGGATCTTCTAGGTACATAATAATGTTCAATGTAAATAAGGATGTTTATTTCTTTCTCTCCAATTCTTATGCTTCATATTTATTTGTATATGCTGTAGTGCACTGACTAGTACCTACAGCACAGTGTTGAAGAGTAGTGGCAATCAATATTGAGCATTCTAATCTTATTTTTGACCTTAGGAGGGGAAGGGAGTTAAATACTTCACCATGGAAATATTCCATTCCAAATTTTTGTATGGATATCATTTGTCTCTTTGAGAAAGTTCCCTTTTATTCCTAGTCTAATAAATTTTCAAAAATATGTAAATGAATGTGTTGACTGTTGTAATTTTTCTGTATCTATCAACTCTGCATTTTTCAATGATGAAATATTACTCCCTCCTTTTTTCCCACTAACTGATTAAATTATTTTGATTTAAATGATTTTCAAATGTTAAATAATTTACTGTCCTTCTAGATTAAATTCTATTTTGTTATTATTTATTATCCTCTTTAATGTATAAGTGAATTTGATTTGATAATATGTAATTTAATGCATGAAAATGCTGCTGTTTAATTTTACTTTCTTTTTTGTTTTTCATTCTCCTATTCTGTTATTTTTACCACCTTCTAAAGCCCTTTAGAAATGCCCTTGATCCACATGATCCGCCTCCAATCAGCTCACAATCTTCACTTTTTTCATGGAGACTTGTAGGCTCAAAAGGGGCTGATGAAAGCATCTTTTACTCCCACCCTCAGCGTTGGCAATGGAAAGGGAACAGAGATATTTGTGTGAGGGGAAAACATAAGGCTGGCTTTGAATAAGATATTCAATATTATGGACATGTCCCATCTGCATTCTCCATGCATTCCCTTATATCCTGTTTCAAACCCTTCGAATAAAGCGCCCCGCCATGAAGCCGCAAAGGACTAATGCAAAGTGACTCACCTCTAAACTATAGAACTGAGTTGTCTGGGTGTTGTCAGGGTATATGTCTGTCATGTCTAGTCCATCATTCAATGTATTTCTGTTAAGCCAGATGATATTCTTGGTCTATGGAAGCCAAGATATCATTGGAGTCTCTGCTGGTATCCGAGATTATCTGGACACAGGTACTTCTGTAAGATTTTCTGGCTTATTCACAGGCAGGTTTTAAATGCCATACTGCCTTTCATTAGGCGGTTTAATGCATTTCGCATATGCCAACTTCCTGTACTAAGCTCTGGACTTCCCTAGCATCATGAGTCCGTGACAAAGCTCTATCATTTCCTCCTGCATTTTCTGGTGTTTAGTGCCTTTCCATTTTTCACTTAATTTTATGTTCTTTAAGCACTTTAGAAATATTTTTTTAATTATCTGGAAGCTTTTGTAAGAATTTAAGAAAAAATCTATCAATATCTGGAAGTTTAATTCAACAAATCAGTTCCACTTGTAAAAAAAGTATATGAATTTCAAATGGCCAAAAGTGGCAATGACTTTGGTAATAAGGGAAAGGGAGGGGGGAATGGCCATAAAGTGTGTAATGACTATTGGAACCAAGGATATTGGAGGAGGGTAATGCAAGCCCTGACTTCAGCAATATACGATTCATCCATGTAACAAAAAACACTTGTACACCCTAATCTACTGAAATAAAAATAAATTAATTAATTAAAAAAAATTTTATCAGCGAAGACTTCTAGACTGAAGATTTCCTTAGAGACGGTTTTTAGTAGAGAATTCTGTTCCTTTAATCTTCATTCAAATTTGTCTTAATTTCTTTTTTCAGCATTAATACGTTATGTGTTAGCCAGATTTCCAAACTAGTTGCTCAAAATTCTTTCACAGTTTTCACATCTGGGGGATCCATAGTGATTCTTTACTCTCATTCCTAATACTAATAATTTATTCTTGTATCTTCCGTCCCTCCCTCCCTCCCTCTTCCCTCTTTTATCTTTGTCCCCTCTTCCTCCTCCTCTTTCTCTCCTCCTCCTCCTCCTTCCTTCTCTCTCTCTCTGTCTCTCCCCCTTTCTCCCCCACTTATTTGTTTCTTTCTTTCGCCAGACTTGCTGTGGATGTCCCAATTATGTTCCTCTTTTAAGGAAGCAATACTGGCTTTGTCATTTTCCCTATTGTTTCTGTTTAATTGATTTCTACTCACAGAGTAGATTCTTTATTGCTTCTTTCCTTCTGTTTTTCCAAAGTCTAACTTTTCTCTTTTTTAAATGTCTTTTTAATATAGAAGCTTAAGTTTTAGCCTTTTTCATTGATAATGTATGCATTTATATTTATAAATTTATCTTTAGAGACTGCTTTGTCAATTCATTTCTTAAATTTATCTTTAGACATTTTAGACACTGCTTAAGTTGCAGGCTATAAAATGTGACGTCATAATTTCATTGTCATTAATTTCAAACTATTTTCTAATTTTGATTTGGCTTTCTATTGATACACATAATAGTTTTACTTGCAAATAATCAAATCTGATATTTCCTGCTATATAACAGAAATTGCTAATTCCTGTGACATGGTATGTTAGAGAATGTGGAGTGGATGAGTTGGTTAAAACAATCATCTTACAAATATCATTTTATATGTTGCTATATTTTTCAGATTAGGCTAGCTTATGCTGCAATAATAAATAAGCATGTAATACCAATGCTTTACAGAACATATGTAAATTTCTTGCTCACTGTAAGTCTTCTGCAGTGTTTGGCAAACCTCCAGGGCCAAAACCCAAGCTGTTTCAATTTTGCTACTACACTATCTAAACATGGGCATTTTAAATTATCCATGGCAAAGGAAAGAGAGAAGGGGGATTTACACACAAAGTGTCACAGTTTCAGGCCATTTGTGATGTACGTAGATGTTAGTCATGTTTTACTGACTAGGACTACTCCAATGAAAAATATAAAGAGTCTGAGAAATTATATTTTGTGTGTAGTCAAAGAAAACTGAGAGATAGATATTGGTGAACATCGGTAATGTCTACCAGGGTTGGGAATGATTACTGTATAAATTCTGGATATTTGTCTTGGGTTGGAAATTACTTCTGAACCCCAAGTTATCTACTAATAAGTTATATTTATTTATGTGTGTATATGTAATTTTTAAAATTAATAAATATGATTTATCATCAGTTACTGTTCTACTGTTTGAAAATGTTTGGCTTTGATCCCAATTCAGCCAATAGATAGAATTTGTTTTGCCCATGCTGTGTTAAAAAGATTTTCTAGTATTGATAAACCAAAAATCTACATTATTTTGGAATCTATTTAAAAGCAATTATAGCAGAAATTATTTAAAGCTAAGTAGCAGAAGCTTTTTGTAATAGCTTAAGAATGCTTTATTTTCCTTAATTTCCTACTATTTTTTATACATGGCTTGTAAAATCCTGTATGATTTTGAACTTATAATCACTAAGTACACCTATATATGTTTAAATGTAAATATTAATCCTGTGACAAGGGAGATAGTTTTATTGCCTTAAAATTATCTCTAGTTATTCCTCAATCAAGTCATCACTTATAAGTAGAGGTAAAGAAAAATGTGTCAGAATTTTTCTGCTTAATTGTTAGGTTACCAAATGATGGTGACAACATATTAAAAAGCTAAAATAAATATGTATTGAATTTACCACAAAAATGTTTATTTCTTACATTGTTTGTTTTTCATTTTTAAATCTGATGAGCCATTATGTAAATGAGATAAAATTATTAAAAATGGAAAATATAGTAGATGCACTGTTTGTGTTCAATTGCTCTTGTCATCATGTTTTGTTATTAGTGTTTACTTGAAAAAATATTTAACACAAGTTATGAATTTGTTTTGTATTTCTTTATCATATATGTATTTCAACTCTAAAAAACTACCAAATAAAAACATCAAGTTTATTTTTTTTAATTTTTAATTTTTTATTATTATGGGTACATAATACTTGTATATATTTATAGAGTACACATGATGTTTTCATACAGGCATACAATATGTATTAATCAAATCAGGATAATTGGGGTATCCACCACCTCAGATATTTATCATTTCTTTGCGTTAGGAACAGTCCAATCCATTCTTTTAGTTATTTTAAAGTATATCCTAACTTATTGTTGATTATAGTCACTTTTTTGTGCTATCAAATATTGTTCATTCTAACTATCTAACTATATTTTTGCATGCGTTAACCATCTCCACTTTATCCTCCTTCCCAGCCTCTGGTAACCATCATTCTACTCTGTTTCCGTGAAATCATTTGTTTTAATATTTAGTTCCCACATAGGAATGAGAGAACATGCAAGATTTGTTTGTCTGTGCTTGGCTTATTTCACCCCACATAATATTCTCCTGTTCCATCCATGTTGCTGCAAATGGAAGGATTTCATTCTTTTTCATGGCTATATAATATTACATTGTGTATATCTACCACAATTTCCTTATCCATTCATCCATTTACATACACTTAGGTTGATTCCAAATCTTGGCTATTGTAAATAGTGCTGCAGTAAACATTGGAGTGCACATATCTTTTCCATATACTGAATTCCTTTCTTTGGAATATATACCTAGCAATGGGTTGCTGGGTCATACGGTAGTTCTATGTTGAGTTTTTTGAGGAACCTACATACTGTTCTCTGCAGTAGTTGCACTACTTTACATTCCCTGCAACAGTGTGCGAGGGCTCCCTCTTCTCCCCATTCTTATCAGCATTCATTATTGCTTGTCTTTTGAATAAAAGCCATTTTAACTGAGGTGAAATGATATCTCATGGTAGTTTTGATTTGCATTTCTCTGCTGACTAATGATGTCAAGCATTTTTTTTTTCATATATCTGTTGGCCATTTGTATGTCTTCTTTTGAGAAATGCCTTTTTAGAACCTTTGCCCATTTTTTAATTGGATCATTTGATTTTTTGCTATTGAATTGTTGGAGCTCCTTATATATTCTAGTTATTAATCCCTGGTCAGATGCATAGATTGCAAATATTTTCTTCCATTCTGTGGGTTGTTTCTCCCTTTTGTTGATTATTTCCTTTGCTGTATAGAAGCTTTTTTGCTTGATAGGATCCCATTTACCTAGTTTTGCTTTGGTTGCCTGTGCTTTGGGGTTATTACTCGAGAAGTCCTTGCACAGACAAATGTCCTGGAGTGTTTTCACAAAGTTTTCTTTTAGTAGTTTTATAGTTTCAGGTCTTAGACTTAAGTATTTAATCCATTTTTATTTGATTATTGTATAAGGCAATAGATAAGGGTCCAGTTTCATTCTTCTGCATGTAGACATCCAATTTTCCCAGCACCATTTGTTGAAGAGACTGTCCTTTCCTCAAATGCACCTTTGTCAAAAATGAGTTCATTATAGATGTGTGGATTTATTTCTGGGTACTCTGTTCTGTTCTCTTGGTGTATGTGTCTGTTTTTATGCCAGTACCATGCTGTTTTGGTTACTATGGCTCTGTAGTATAATTTAAAGTCATGCAATATGATTTCTCCAGTTTTGTCTTTTTTGCTCAAGATGGTTTGGCTACTCTGGCTCTTTTGTGGTTCCATATAAATTTTAGCATTACATTTTCTATTTATGTGAAGAATGTCATTGGTATTTTGATGGGGACTGCATCGAATCTATAAATTGCTTTGGGTACTATGGACATTTTACCAATGTCAATTCTTCCAATCCATGAACATAGAATATTTTTCCATTCTTTTTGTCCTCTTCAATTTCCTTCATCAGTGTTCTATAGTTTGCATTATATATTTCACTTCTTTGGTTAAGATTGTTCCTAGGTATTTTATTTTATTTGTAGCTATTGTAAATGGGATTACTTTCTTATGTTTTTTTTTTCAGATTGTTTACTGTTGTCATATAGAAATGCTATTGATTGATGTATATTGATTTTGTATACTGCAACTTTACTGAATACTGAATATGGTTATCTGTTCTAATAAATTTTTTGTGGAGTCTTTTGGTTTTTCTAGATATAAGATCATGTCATTGGCCAACGAAGATAATTTTAATTCTTCCTTTCCTATTTGAATGCCCTTTATTTATTTGCTTATTTGATTGCTCTAGCTATAACTTCTAGGACTATGTTGAATAACAGTGGTGAAAGTGGATATCCTTGTCTTGTTGCAGATCTTAGAGGAAAGGTTTTCAGTTTTTCCCCGTTCAGTATGACACTAGCTATGTGTCTCTCATCAATATGGCTTTTATCCTGTTGAGGTAAGGTCCTTCTATACCCAGTTTTTTCAGAGTTTTTATCAGGAAGAAGTGTTGAATTTCATGGAATGCTTTCTCAGATCAATTAAAATGATCATATGATTTTTGTCCTTCATTCTGTTGCTATGATGTATCACATTGATTGATTTGCACATGTTGAACCATCCTTGCATCCCTGCAGTGAATTCCACTTGATCGTGAAGAATGATTTTTTTTTAATGTGGTTTCCTAATATTATTTTGAGGATTTTTGCTTCTATGTTCATCAGAGATATTGGACTATAGTTTTCTTTTTTTGCTGTGTCTTTGGTTTTGGTATCAGGGTGATACAGGCCTCATAAAATGAGTTTGAGAATATTCCCTCCTCTTCAATATTTTTGGAATGGTTAGGGAGGATTGTTATTCATTCTTCTTTAATACTTGGTAGATTCAGTAGAGAAGCTATCGGGTCCTGGGCATTTCTTTGACAATAGTCTCTTTATTATTGCTTCTATCTTGTTACCTGTTATTGCTTTATTCAGGTTTTAGATTTCTTCTTGGTTCAATCTTGAAATTTTGTGTGTGCCTAGGAATTTATCCATTTCTTCTAGGTTTTCCAGCTTATTGGCATATAGTTGCTCATGGTAGTCTCTAATGATCCTTTGGATTGCTGCAGTACCTATTGTTATGTCTCCTTTTGCATCTCTGATTTTATTTATTTCAGTCTTCTCACTTTGTTTCTTAGTCTGGCTAAAGATATGCCATTTTATTTATGTTTTCAAAATCCAACATTTCGTTGATTTTTTGTATTTTTTAAATTTCAACTTAATTTATTTCTGCTCTGATCTTTATTATTTCTTTTCTTCTACTAACTTTGGGTTTGCTTTTCTCCTGTTTTGATTGTTCTTTGTGATGCATCATTAAGTTGTTTATTTGAATCTTTTCTACTTTTTTGATGTAGGCATTTATTGCTATAAACTTTCCTCTTATTACTGCTTTTGCTGTATCCCATACATTTTTAAATGTTGTGTTTTCATTTTCATTTGTTTTGAGAAATTTTTAAACTTCCTACTTAATATTTTTTGTTGACCCACTGGTTATTCAGGACCTTATTGTTTAATTTCTATGTTTGTACAGTTTCCAATGTTCCTCTTATTATTAATCTCCAGTTGTATTCCATAGTGGTCAGAGAAAATACTTCATATGATTTCAATTTTTTTGAAATTTTTAAGACTTGTTTTGTGGCCTAACATATGGTCTATCTTTGAGAATGACCTATGAGCCGTGGAGAAGAGCATATATTCTGCAGCTGTTAGATGAAATGTTCTGTAAATATCTATTAAGTCCATTTGGTCTATAATGCAGATTAAGTCCAATGTTTCATTGTTGATTTCTTTCTGAATGATCTGTCCAATGCTGAAAGTGGAGTGTTTAGGTCTTCAACAATTATTATATTGGGTCTCTCTCTCTCTGTGGCTCTGATAATATTTGCTTTATATATTTGGGGGCTCCAGTGTTGAGTGTATAAATATTTAGAATTGTTATATCCTTTTGCTAGTTCAACCCCTTTATCATATAATGACCATCTTTTTCTCTTTTTACAGTTTTTGTCTTGAAATCTATTCTATCTGAATGAAGTATAGTTTCTCCTGCTCTTCTTTGGTTTCCACTTGCATGGGTACTTTTTACACCCCTTTATTTTCTGTGTACGTGTGTCTTTATGGGTGATGGGTGGTTCTTCTATACAGCATATAATTAGGTCTTTTTTAAAATCCATTCAACCACTCTGTGTCTTTCGATTGGAGTGAGTCCATTCACATTCAATGTTATTATTGATAGGTAAGGACTTAGTCCTGCCATGTTGTTATTTGATTTCTGGTTGTTTTGTGGCCCTCTCTTCTTTCTTACTTCCTCTTGTCTTCTTTTGTATAAAGTGATTTTATCTGGTAGTGTGTTTTAATTTATTACTTTTAATATTTTGTATATCTGTTATAGGATTTTGATTTGAGGTTACCATGTGGCCTGCAAAAAATATTTTATAACCAATTATTTTAAACATATGACACCTCTGCTTATGAAAAAACAATTTAAACAAGCAAGGAGAAATCTAAAAGAAACTGTACACTTTAATTCCATCCTCCACCTCAGTTCTTTAACTTTTTGTTTTCTCTATCTGTATCTTTCTATACTGTCTCTCTCAAAAAATCTTGTTGTAGTTATTTTTGATAGGTTTGTTTTTTAGTCTTCCTACTCAAGATATAGTTGGTTTATACACCATAATTACAGCAATATAGTGTTCTGTATTTGTTGTGTACTCATTGGTACTCTTACTGTTACAAATGAGTTGTATACCTTGAGATGATTTCTTATTGTTCATTACGTCCCTTTTTTTCCTATTGAAAAATTCCTTTTAGCATTTCTTATAGGATAGCTCTGGTATTGAAATATCTCAGCTTTTGTTTGTTTAAGAAAGTCTTTATTTCTTCTTCATATTTGAAGGATATTTTTGAAGTATAGAGTGTTTTACAGTTAAGGTTTTTTTCCTTCAACACTTTGAATATGTCATGCCACTCTCTCCTGGCCAGTAAGATTTCCACTGAGAAATCTGCTACCAAATGTATTGCAGCTCCTTTATATGATATTTGTTTCTTTTTTCTTGCTTCCCTTAGGACCTTTTCTTTATCCACAACCTTTGGGAGCTTGATTGTTAAATGCCTTAGGTAATCTCTTTTGTTGTAAATCTGCTTGGTGTTCTATAACCTTCTCATACATGAATACCGATATGTTCTATAAGTTTGAAAAGTCCTCTGTTGTTATTTCTTTGAAAAAACTTTCTACCCCAGTCTCTGTATATCTCCTCTTAAAGGTCAATTACTCTTAGATTTGTCCTTTTGAGGCTATTTTCTAGATCTTGTAGGCATGCTTTATTGTCTTTTATTCTTTTTGCTCTTTTCTCTTCTGACTGTGTATTTTCAATAGCCTCTCTTCAAGCTCACTAATTCTTTCTTCTGCTTGGTCAATTCTGCTGTTGAGAGATTCTGATGCATTTTTCAGTTTGTCAATTCAATTCTTAAGCTCCAGAATTTCTGCTTGATTTTTTTTTATTATTTCAGTCTCTTTGTTAAATTTTTCTAATAGGCTTCTGAATCCTTTCTCTGTGTTATCTTGAAGTTCATTGAGCTTCTTTGGGACAGCTATTTTGAATTCTTCATCTGAAAGGTCACATATCTCCATCACTCCAGGATTGGTTACTGGTACTTTATTTAGTTCATTTGGTGAGGTTATGTTTTCCTGGATGTTCTTGATACTTATGGATGCTCGTTGATGTCTGTGCATTGAAGAGTTAGGTATTTACTTTAATCTTTACAGTCTGGGCTTGTTTGAACCCATCCTTCTTGAGAAGGCTTTCCAGATATTTGGTGGGAATTCAGTGTTGTGTTCTAAGTCTTTGGTCACTACAGCTATATCAGCTCTGGAGGTGCCCCAAGCCCAGTAATGATGTGACTCTTATGGGCTCCTGGTGGTACCACCTTGGTTTAGTTGGGTAAGATGTGGAATAATTCCCTGGATTACCAGGAAAAGTCTCTCCCTCTCTTTCCTCACTCTCTTTGCTGGGCTGCTGGAGTTGGGGGAGGAGTGACATGGGCACTCTCTCATGGCTGCCACTGATATGACTATCCCAGGCCACAGCTGAAGCCAGACAAGTCTCACCCAAATCCCGTGGTGACTACTGCTTCTCTACCTTTAAATTTTATTCAAACCCAAGTGATATTAGTCAGCAGGTTGTGAATACTGCCAGGAATGAGTCCTTCCCTTCAGGGCAGCATGTTTCCAACTGCCCCAGGGTGGGTCTAGAAATGCCATCCAGGAACTAAGGCTTGGAATCAAAGACTTCAGGAGTGTAGTTTGTACATTATTTTACTGCGGCTGAGCTGGTTCCCAAGTTGTAAAACTAAGTCCTCTGAACTCTTCCCTTTCTTTTCCCCAAGTGGAAGAAGACTCTTCCTGAGCTGCGTTGCCTGGAGTTGGGGGAGGGGTGACATAGGCACTTGCTTGGCTGCCACTACTGGTTTATTACTTGCTCACATGCACACCAAATCCACAGGCTTCAAGCCTGCACAGCCACAGGAATGGTCCAACCCTGTGGCCTGAAGGTTTTGTGGCCCGACAGCATTACTAATTTATTCCAGCCCTCAGGCTGCTTTTTGTCAGCCAGCCAGCAATGGAACAGCTAGAACGTGGGTTTTGAGGAGGAGGATTTTCCTCTGTCTAGACCGTTCTAAATGTTCCCTCCATGGGTACTGGCATAATTCTGCCTTGTGTTGTGTTACCCTGTTACAAGGTGGCCCTCAGTTTCCATGCAAAGTCACACAAACACTTCACTCTCCCTTCCCCAGGCACACAGATTCTCTCTCCACTCAGCATGCTGACGTGGCAATGCTGGTGGATAGGGTAGGGTTGATGTAGGCAATGCAAGACTGTCTTTTCTGCCCTCTTCAGTAACTCTTTCCTTGATATAATATTAAAACCAGGTGTTGTAATCATTCATTTGATTTTTGGTTGTTCTGAAGGTGCTTCCTTATGTGGACAGTTGTTGAATTTGGTGTTCATGTGCAGGAATGATTGCTGGAGATTTCTACTCTGCTATATTGCTCCACCCCCAATCCGGCTGTTTTTTTTTAATTCAATGCTGTTATTTATGTTATTTTCCTCATTTTATTGCAGCACATTAATATGTTCAGATTTCATTTTGTTTTGTTTCGCTTTGTTTTAATCAGACACTTGACTTCAGGCTGATGGAACATTTTATTACTTTCTATATGTGCTCTGCTTGCCTGCATGCCTACTAGTTAATTTTCTCCAGTTTTTACAAGATCTCTGTAATAATATAGAAAATTTGGATCAGGAGGTAATATATTTTACATTGTTCTATTACATTTTTATGAGTATGCTATATATTTGTAGACAAATATTAGTGCCTCATACTGAAATGGGGAAAGTAACTCTTGGAATCTTTTGACATGCAAAGAGCTTTTAGAAGTCATCATTCCTGTACTTAAAACAAGAATAAAGGAGAACGCAATGAGTATCAAATAATTTTTATGGACCCATCAGAAACTTGCAGTCACAGGAAAAACCACCCCCTAAAATCATGAGAGATAGGCTAATACAAAGAATTATAGCCAAAATAAGCTTTACCGGGAGCAGAAGCTAGTGGATCTCATGGGCCACATGAATGGTAATTTTTACAAATCTTTAGAGGTGGTGTATAATCTAGTGTGGGAATAAGAATTTTTTGGGGCCACAGTCTTAAAAAGCCCTACAGTTTAATGGATTTTACCTACCAGTACCCCAGTAATCCCACAAAGTTTTCATGGTAAAAATGCAAGAAAGAGCCTTCTGGTTTTGACACAGCTAGGGGAAAAGCAGCCTTTGTGTAATACTCTCAAGGTGTTAAGCAACAAATTATTCAGCAAAACAAGACAAATTAGCTAACTCTAGGTCCCACTAGCCTTTCTTCCTCACCTAAGGGGTAAAAGCTGAGAATCTTCTGAACTTCACATCCAAGGAATACAGTTTAACTAAAATAATTTGATTTAATCATACAAATAATAGTTTATGTAGTATAATAAGTATACAAATAATAATAGTTTTTATACGTGATATACAAATAATAATAATACATTGATTAATAGTAATAATGTATTGGGTGATTATAGTATATGCATAAGTGAAATGAATGTCAGCAGTATTATAAGGAATGGAAGGAAAGAACTGGGAATTCTATGTCACGAGCTACATGCCCTAGCAGTTAAGTGGTATGGTGGTATTTGAGAATGGAATTAACTTAGCTGCAAATTATATCACAAAGTCTAGGACAATCAATAAAAAATTACAGAAATATTATAATTGATATAATAAGAGAGTAGAGAAAATGTAATCATGTAAAATGTTCAATAAAACCAAAGAAGGCAGAAAAAAAGAGCAAGAATAAATGAAATAAAAAGCACGGTCAACAAATAGAAAACTGTTATAAGCGTGGTAGATATAAATTCAACTATATCAATAATTGTTTTAAATGTTAATTATCTAAAGGCAATAATTAAAAGACAGAGATTATGTGAGTTTGGCAATGAGTTGCTGGATATAACACCAAACGCATGATTCAAGAAAAAAAATTGTTAATTGGGTTTCATTAAAATTAAAGCTTCTGCTCTGCCAAAGAGACTATTAAGGCATTAAAAGACAACTCAAATGTTGTCTCAAAGAATTGCTAATATCCAAAAAAACCTGACAATACCAAATGCTGGTGAGCATGCACACCAACAAAAACTCTCATTCACTGCTGGTGGCAATGCAACATAGTACAGCCTCTTTTGGAAGACAGCTTTGCAGTTTCTTTTACATAATGTTATCATACAAGCCAACAATAGACATTTACCTAATGATTTTAAAACCAACATTCATATAAAATCTTGTGTGTGGATGTTTACAGCAGCTTTATTCTATTATACACACACAAACACACACAAAACAAACGAACAAATGAACAAAAAACCCAGAAGCAACCCAAATGCCTTTAATAGGTGCTAGATATACAAACTGTGTAATATATTAATCTGTATAATGAAATATTATTGTAAGATAAAAATAAATGAGCTATCAAGTCGTGCAAAGACATAAAAGAACGTTAAATGTGTGTTGCTAAATGTAAGAAGCCAAAATAATTTTTTAATTATTTATTTTATTGTTTCAATTACATGGCACTCTGGAACGGGAAAAACCATAGGGAGAGTAAAACAATCTGGGGTTTCATGTATTTGGAAGGAGGGAGGTGAATAGGTGAAACAGGATATTTTTAGGGCAGTAAAATTATTCTTTATGATACTTTAGTGCTGGATACAAGACATTATGCATTTGTCAAAACCCATAGAACTTTATGATACAAAGAATACACCTTAATTAATGTAAGGGAGAGAAATCAGTTTGTGGGTTATGGGCTTTCAGAAAGGAATGCAGGCTCTTACTAGAGAATCAAACTATATTATAAATGTATGGGGAAAGTTGCAGACCTATATACTCATTTGCAAATAAGTAAAGGCTAATAAAAACTACTCAAAACACTGTTGATAAAGTTGTTTTCCGTGGGACTTTGGGGGTATCAATTATGATACTGCTATATATGAATACTGTAATACGACAACTGAGTAACTGAATATCAGATGATGAGAGCCAGGTGTTTTGTTATTGCACTGGGAGTTCACAGATAAGCAAGGGGGGTCATGTAGAATGACCCATGTGGTAATAGATCAGGAATGGAAACATCAGTGTGAAGTCATATACATACTAATATAGACACAGATGGTTACATATAAACATATTTATAGCTGTGTGTATATATATATGTGTATATATATATATGGGATTCGTATAAACACATATATCTTTCACTCAGTCTGTCGAGAAGGCCTAAAGGAGAGGATGCCCAGTAGCAATGAGAATATCTAGTTCCCATATCGTGGTTTCTAATGCCCATCTTCAATAAAAGAAATCTGAGTTCTTGGAGAAATAGCCAATTCTGGGACTGGGGCAGGTATTAATATACAAGATGAGGCTGGAACATCTTGTAGTGACAAAGTATAAGTGCTAAAAATAAAAACACATGCACACACATTGATGGGAATGTTCCCGAGAAGTCCGGGAACCAACTGAAAGAGTTACCAATAGACGGAGGTGGAACAATTTTAACAACAGAATAAAATACTATTGAATCATAGCCCAGAGTTTAACATAAATATCTTTATACATAAAGGTATAAATAAGTGATTGAATAATTAAAAATGGGAGAGAAAAGACAAGTCTACCATGCAGAATAATTGCAAATATTATGTAGCAACTGCCCTCAAGGACAAGGAACATCATTCTCTGCTCCTTAGATGTGGACTGCACATAATGATTTATTTTAAATGTCCACAGTATGAAAAGGAAAAAAAAGGGAACTTTATAGTGGAGAAACCTTACAAACACTATGTGAGCCCAGTCATTAAGGTCAACATCGCCTGTCATAAGTCATGTTGATAGTATGTACACTTGACATAACGTGATGAAAGTGGCACTCCAAGTTCTTCCTTCCAATAACCCATAATCCCAGGGTTATTACAAGGAAAAACATCAGGCAAATTGTAGAATTCTGAATTCTACAAAATACCTGAGAATTACCCCTTCAAAATGGCTAATGACATCAAAAAGTAGGAAAGCATGAAAATATCACAGTCAAGAGGAGCCTAAGAAGACACAGCAACAAACTATAATGTGGCATCCAAGATGAGATTCTGGAACAGAACAAGGCATTAGGTAAAAACTAAGGATATCTAAAGAACTATGGAGTCTATTTAATAGTATATCAATATTTGTTCATTAATTTTTAAAAAACGTACCACAGTAATGTAAGATGTTAATAATAGAGGAAACTGAATATGAGGTATATGAAAACTCTCTGTACAATCTTCCCAAATTTTCTGGAACTCTAAAATGGTTATACAAATAAATTTTATTAAAATGTCTATTAACAAAAACATGGATCTTATACTTCATTGGATTTTATGATTTATTTTATGTATGTTATACCTTAAAAGCATTTTTAAGTGGCTGTGCAGGTAACTGGGCATAGTGAGGAGCCCCAAAGAACGGTGATGGCCATGGAAAATTGGAAATTACACTCTCACCCATGCAAAAATATAGGCCCCATGTTATAAAAACTGTGTTTCTCAAGAAATCAGAAGATTCAGTTTTTATACAAAACTTATTCAATGTTAAATGGTGTCATTTGGTTCATTTTTAAATGCTATGGGTAGTATTTCTAGTCCCACACAGACCCTGGGCCCTGTGTCTCATTCTTACTTCAGTGCTTTAAGGGTAAATTCTGTATGAGAGAAGGTTCCAGGAATCATGCAGGGTTTTTTGTTTGTTTGTTTGTTTGATTGTGGGCCATTAAGTAGAACATCTTTGAGAACTCCTATTATGCACAAATAGATTTCAACGGCACCCAGGAAAGGCTGTTGAAGAGTCTGAAACTGAATGCTGACTTCCCTTATATCTGATCTCCCAGGGATTCTAAACTGTTATATTAGCCCATAGGTGTACATTAAGAATTCATTGTATATTTAGTTGCTTTCTTGTTATCTGTATTTTTGGTAGCCGTATCTCCCTCCTGCGAGCATCAGATGGTGAATCAGTTCATATGTCTCAATGGTCTTCTGATATGCTTGTCACAATTTAGAAAAATTCACTAGGTTTCTTTCAACCTCAGTTGTCTTATAGGATGAAGAAAATTATAATGCTGAGAATCATCTATTGTTAAGCTGGCACTGATATTGGCAGGTTTCTACATCCTATCCAAAATATAACTTCCCAGCAAATGGTATTTCATAATGTATGGCCACAAACTCTAAATGGAATCCTTAATTTGGTGTTTTAATTTAATTTTTAATTTTTGTATATTGTGTTTTCTTCTTTGATTTGATTATCTGTATGCCATTTATTTTAGTTTTATAAGAACTAGGATTACATGAGTAAGGTAATTCTAGAGATATTTTTCCTGTGGCTATCTTTGGTATTTATTTATTAATCTTTATGCCCTGAATGATTTCCTTGTCAGGACAAATAAATAAATATACCCATGATTCTTCCATCGTGTTAGTCCACTGTAGTCCATATCACAAAGAACTGTAAATCATTCATTTATTTTCATATTGATTGAGATATAGTTTTTCCATTTTTATGCTACTATAATATTGAAGGAATCATTTTGCACACACATCTTATACATATGAGAACATTGTTTCAAAGAATATATATTTAGAAATGTATTATTGTGTCAAAAGGACATTGATCTTTTCTTCATGTTCCTCTTTTCGTTTTTGTTACAGATGTGTACACACAACATGTTAAATGATTTCACTTAGGTGATTACAACAAAATATTTGTATAAAAATGTATGTATATCTTTTCTAGTATTTACACTGATATGCTGTATGAAATCTAAAAAAACCTAAATTTTCCCCAAAGGAAATAATATAAATTACGAATTAAAAGAATGCTTAGATTTTTCATAGCTCCATTAAGTTTACTGAATGTGATATATACAAAATAAAACATATAACTCATTAGAAATTTTAATATAGTTACAAACAAAAATGATTTTCATTATTTTATAGCCCAACCTAAAGATTAATTTAATATTGAAAGGTAAAATTATTTTATATGTAGTTTATATTGAAAGGTTATAAATATAAAATAAATCAATATGGCTATTTTTATTTCATGCATGCTTTCTTATGCATATTAAATAGGTGCTCTCAGGCAAGAGGAGTAAATATTAGATAGTAAAAACATTTTTTATTAAAGATGGCCAAAATAGAAGTATCAAGAATAATAAAAACTTAACTAACTATTCATAATTAAACATATGACACACAGTAAGTGTAAGTTAGGATTTTAGGGAAATTGGTAAATATAAAATGATAAAAATGATTTAAAATTATTCATGGAATAATCTTTGACATTATCTTTCTCTTTTAGTGAAAGCAAGAATACAAAGTAAGAAGAACAAACTCTCAGTGATAATAGAAAAATGATAAACAATTTTTGGAGTATTTTCTTTGGAAAAATATCAAAATGTCTTCCCCAGTGGGAGGGGCATGAAATTACTCATGTCCCCACCATGAACATGTACCAAGTAACAACAACAACAACAACAAAATAGCAGCCTTCCACTGATGTGGGAGGAAGAATCCCCCTTCCATTAATTGCAGACAACAGTATACAGCCAGTGAGGGAAGACAAGTAGTAAAAGTCATATATTTCTACAGGATGGGCAGAGAATACAAGTGAGCCCAGAATTTTATACTTGTACAAAGAAGAGATCTGCTATCACAGGGCAAATTTTAGCAAAATTTCTATTGCCCAAGACCTCCCAGAGTTACAGGACAGAGACTATGATGGGCGAGGAAAGAAAGATGTACTTAAAACACCCTACCCATGAGGCCCTGGAACACAGAGCATGCTTAAGGTTAGGGCAACACCACTAAATCAGAGAACACTCCTGCCTCTTCTATGAGTCTAGCACGAAGTCACAAGCAGCAACCCTCCACTGCCAGGGGAGGGAGTTACATAAGGGTCCTTCTCTGCAATGCATGCATAGAGGTCCTATAGAAAGCTGATTGCAAAACAAGATTACTGAGAAATATCCTCTGGTATATTATACCCCATATTAAGCATAAAGTAGAAAGACTCCATTACTGATAAAATTAGAAGTGTGAGGTGTTGAAAATTACTATAGTGACAATAAAACACAAATCCAATTCAGCTCCTGACTATATAGCCCTCCATTGCTAGAAAATAAGAAATGGAGGCCCATGGGCCCATTTCCAGGTACGAATATTCTTTACCTCAGTCCCTAACTTTCTTCCACACCCAATGCCCATAATTCAATTAAAAATTATTTTATACAAATAATTATGATTATCTAGTGTAAAAGTTGGGCAACATGTATTAACAGATGCGGACTTTCAGCACAGAAGTATAAATCATGAAAGAAAGAATGTCGGAAAGGAGGAAGAGGAGAGAAAATATGAAAAATAAAGAATATATGATGTAAAAGAGGAAACATTCTTCAGTGCTCATCTACAAACTGGATACACAGAGGAAAGTATCCCACAATGTGAATAAAGGTCAAAAGAATTTGTTGCAAACTGAAAGGCAAATAGAGAGAAAAGACAGGCTATATAATGAATTTTTAACCAAAAAAATCAAACAGTTTTACATATGTAAAATTTGAGACCAAAAAAGAAGAGAGAGAGAGGACAAGGCAGTAGAAATATTTAAACTGGCAACTTCTGGCCAAGAATTTTCCAATATTTTCAATATTCATGGAAGATATCAATGGCATATCTAAGAACCTTTCCCTCCTCCCCCCAAAAAAACCCAAGCAGGACAAAAAGAAGATGAAGAAATACACAACTAGATGCACATTATAGTGAAACTTCTGAAAAGTAGAGACAAAAAGACTAGCATGAAGGCTATCAAAGAAAAAAGAAACATTATTAATAGTTTAAAAAGATTTTTAAAAACTACAGATTTTTTTCTTATCAGAAATGATGCAATCAGGAAAAAATGGAGTGACATCTTTAAAGGTCTTAAAGGGGAAAATAACACAGACCTGCCAACTCAGAATTCTATACCCAGCAAAAACATCTTTAAAAGATAAAGTTGAAATACTTTTTCCCTGAAAGAAAAGCTAAGAGATTTCATTATCAGCACATCTGCATCTTATATGAATTATACATGGACTATACAATATAGAAATTTGAATCCACAAAAAAAATGAAAAGTGGTAAAAATGTTTAAAAAATTAATATTTAAATATATAATTCTATTTCCTTTAAGAGGTATTTTTACATCTAAAGAAAAAATACCAATAATGTATTGTGAGTGTATAGTAACTGTAGAAGTAAAATAGACAATAACACAAAGATGGGAGGAAGTTTACTGAAATATGCTTTAGTAAAGCTTTCATATATGAAGTGTTATAGTATTATTTCAAGGTAGAATGTGATAAGAAAACATCATTTTGGTGAATCTGGCTCTCTGCTCTTCCATCAAGACATTTGTGGATATGTAGCATGTGGAGAAAGACTAAAAATCTTAGGAGAAAACTGAGAAATATAAGGGTCTGTCAGAGATTTTAGAAGTTTAAGTCAGGGAGTGAGGGGATTGAATTTCAGGGCAACTAAGGCAGCTAGGCTTGAAGGGCTAAGTTCGCAGTGAGAAATGAACCTGATGTTGTGCAACATTTTTCCCCTGTAAGCACTTTTAGAATCCTAGGCGTACAAGCAGAAAGCAGCAGCTGCTGTTGAATAGTTCAATGACACTCTCAGGATTCTTGGTTCCAAGAGATAAAAATTGTAACTTAGAGACTATTAGAACGTAAGGTACAGGTCGAATTTCACACACTCAATTGAATCTTTGATGAGATAATTCAAAAGAATTTAGAAAAAATAGGAAAGAGACCAAATACTGAAAACCAGCATTTGGATTGAGGTTCCTAGCCCTTAATCTAACTACTTGTTTGATAATTAAATAAAACTTTCTTGAGGAAAGATAACATTATTCATGAAATCTACATTTTTTCATATATTATTTCAAATATTCACTCAAATAATTAACAGGCAGGCCAATAAACAAGATCAATTGAAAAACAATAATAGTTAAAATTGACTCAAAAATCTATATCTATAGCTGTAGCTATGATATAGTTTCTGAATTTATCAAACATAGATTAAAATTTTAAATGTCATTTGTATATTTAAGAAAGCAAATGGTGAGTTGTGGAACTTCACCAGGGAAGTAGAAACTATGTGAAAGACTACCATAGGTATTCTTGTAGTGAAATATACAATAATGAACATTAAAATCAAAAGAACAAATTTAATAGTATGTTGGGCACAGCTGAAGAGCTCATTAGCAAATAGAAAAATAGAAGGACATTAATTCATCCTTTTTACGGCTAAGTAGTACTCCATGGTTTACATACATCACATTTTGTTAATCCGCTCCTGAGCTGATGAGCGCTTGGGTTGAGATATTTGCAGTTGTGAATTGTGCTGAAGTAAAGATTCGAGTGCAGGTGTCTTTTTGATAAAATGACTTCTTTCGCTTTGGGTAGGTAGCCACTAGTGGGATTGCTGGACCGAAGGGTAGGTCTACGTTTAGTTCTTTGAGAAATGTCCATACTGTTTTCCATAGAGGTTGTACTAATTTTCAGTCCCCTCAACAGTGTATAGGCATTCATTTCTCTTGGCATCCATGCCAGCCTTTTGCAGCAATTTGGATGGAACTGGAAACCATTATCCTAAATTAACTATCTCAAGAATGGAAAAACAAACACCACATGTATTCTCTAATAAATTGGAGCTAACCGAGGGGTACACATGTGCACAGAGGGAAGTAAAAGTCATTGGGAATCAAGCGGGGGGAGGAGGGAGGTGGAGAGGGACAAAAATCTACCTAATGGGTACAATGAATACTATTCATTGTGTGATGGGCACACCTACAGCCAGGACTCAAGCATTACAAAAAGTATCCATGTAACAAAGCCATTTTTACCTCCTCAATATTTTGAAATTTAAAAAAAATTAGATAAAATAAATTAATTAAAAAATAAATTAACAAAAAAAGAGAGAAAGAAAAATAGGAGGACAACCAAAAAATACATATATACAAACCAAACAGGAAACAAATGTGTTAAGAATGCAGAAAAAAGTATAAGATATATATGTAACATGGTTAAAAAATCTACTTTACTAGGGAGGAAAGAGAGAATGGAGAAGAAGCATTTTCTGAGAATGTTCCCTATTTACTTTCTATAGTTAATACACCAATTTCTGCCATCTTGGGGCTCAAGCTAGGAATTCTGCAGGTTCTGAATTGAAGTATTAGCCACTGCTTGTGGCCCCAAATGTAGCCTTTCCCTAGGATAAATCTGAAAAACATGATCATGCACCTAATGCTCCTCCCCTCCAGAATCTGCCTGCTTTTCTTTACTCTCTCATCAAGTAGTTTTATTTTTATATTTAGTGCAAATTTATATAAGAGTTTATATGGTTATATAAGTCTATGGCAGGAGCTTACCTGGGTACACTCAAATTGTAACCGAGGCATACAAGAAGTGAATCCAGTAACTATTTGAAAAATGTTCAATTTGATGAACATTTTTGAGGATGTATTATGTCAGGCAATATGTGAACAGTTGGGGTTAAGAAGAAAATGAAACAAGACTCCAGTCATCAAAGTAGAGAAGGCTCAGGGAAGTTTTCTTGAGATTTTTTTTGAGATGCAGGCTGTAGCAGCAGTAAAAATGGATTAATGTGGAGAAAAATGCATAATGAAGACATGTAAAGTTAAATAGGACATGGGATAACAACAGTGATACTTACACAAGGCCATAAGCAGTGTGGCAATACCAGGTTGAAAATTATGAAGCCATAAATGATAGAAAATAAAGTGAGTCTTTGAAGTTCTCCTGTGCCATTGCAAGCAGGATGTACTTCTACTGAGGGGTATGGAAAGCCATATAACGCATTTAGACAACTAATAATATCATTACATTTGCATTTTGCCTTCTCATGCTGTTTGAAATGTATGATGGATGAATTTTAAAGGGGTAAAGCTAATCTCAGGAAAAATAATAGAATATTTCAATAATCCCAACAATAAATAATACAGGTTTGGATAAATAGAAAAAGGATATTAACAGTTAATATGGAAAAGCAGAATAAAAGGAGTCAAGTAATACTGAGGACATAAAAAAGACAAAACTAAGAGTAATTTAGAAAGTGGAAGTGGTTGTCCTGATAAGGAGTAGTTAATTTTGTTAAATACAAAGCTGGGGACTTGGAGGACTGGATAATAATTGAAGCTTAGACAATGATTATTGCGTTTAAGGATTCTGTAGGAATAGGTGATTTCTTTCATTCAGGTGTTTTTGTGGGAGCAAATGAGTCAAAATGAAGACATTTGTAACGGTAACTGTTGAGAAGTCATGAACGTAACCATGGTAATCACAACCGTGAAAGATAAACACATGGACAGTGTGTAGATGGAGAACAATAATCAAGAGTTTTCTCTTGGGGACCTGCAACGCTGAGGGAGAGGAAGAAGAGAGTTGCTACTCCTTTTTTAATGTGTCCTACTTCACATATTTGCATAGATGTCTATAGACACAATCGCATTGGTTTGTTGGAAGACAACTTTTCTATTTATTACATTGGATATAGTAAAAAATTCATGAAAATATAGTATACCCTATTTAAAACTGATGAATCTATTTCATGTTAATAGAGGAATTTTTATTTTGAGTACCAGAATCAAAAAATATGCAAACATAAAAATACCCCATGCAATACTTGGCTAGATTCTAACTTTTGCAAAAGGTCCAAAGGCCAAAAAGGATGTAGAAAAATATTCAATGCATGCATAAGGGAGAAAAATTAATGATCCAAATCTTGGAAGTGTAAGATATGAATAAAGCTTAAGGAAATGATAATTAGGTAGCTTGAGAGAAGACTGCTAGCAGGTGACCTAATAACTTGTATTCTGTATGAGAAGGGTCATTATATTTTAAAAAATGAATCCTTATTGAAGCGAGAGCCAGAGAAGCTGTATTTAATTATAGCAAGGTAGATGTCGGTTTCACTGAATGAAATCATTTCAGCATTCAGAATAATTACTAATAAAATAAGTCACTGAAAATCTTTTATTTCTTTAAAGATTTAATATAATACTGCTTTGGGATAGGTGATATGTAAGACTACCTTTAAAATAATATGGAATGTTAAGGAAAATTAAAAATTTGTAGTTTTGAAAGTGATTGTGTAAACTCAATTTACTACTTAAATTTTCATGGAATTACTGGTGTATTTCACAAACAACTCTAATCTCCAAGCTGTGACAATTATGATAATGAAACTATTTAAAAACAGTTTATGTGTAAATTGAAATATATATACATCTAAATTGTAAAATATAATTCAATAATATTTTTAGGGTAAAATTAGAGATACCTTTTTAATCCAACAATCCCTGGGAATTTTTGTCTTAGCAATAAAATCATAGGAATGTAAAAATATCTATGTAAGATATTTTTGCATATATAGGATGTTTATTGTAGCACTATTTACAGTGGCAAAAGTTTGCAAAGTGAATGTTTATCAATTTAACTTATGAAATTATTTTATATAGCAATCAATAAACATTACTAAGTTAAAAAGGATAAATTTGAAAGGTGTCAGGAGAATTAACAGAAGTTATTGTTGAATGAGAAAATACAGAACAAATGCAGAAACGTGCCTGTATAATAACTACACTTTAGTAAAAATAACACTGGGAATGCATATAAATGTGTGTACATATATGTTTGCAAATAATTACATGAGAATGGACAATACAATAGAGGTTGTTCCATGTCAACATGAGCTGGCACAATGAATAATGAGGAAGAAATGAGGAGTGAGAAATCAGGCCAAAAAATAAAAAACAAAAAACAAAAAAAGAAAAGTACGATTACCCGAAAAAGGGCTCATTACTATCATGATACATTATATAAGTTACATAAGTTATGCATATTTTAAATATAAAATCTAAAATAATTTTAATTATATATTATGGAGATAACATACTCTTTACCTCAAATTTATACATTGGTCATGTGATTATGAAAAGGAACATCCCCCAGAATAATTGTTGGGAATATGGACCCAGGAGCCAGGGGACACTGCGAAGAGAGGAAAAAAGGAGAGTATCCTATTGTCATGGTGCACTGCTATTAATATTACTTAACAAACTCAGATGGGAAAGAAATTCCCCAATCTTTATTAAAATTAAATAAATATGAGAAATATAATTAAATAAAATATGAATGAAAGTGTTTGTTCTTTTGAGAAATTTAATATTAGTCTTTTGTTGCTAGTTGATGGGGCTTTCCTGCTCAGGGGTTAGACAAGAATCTAAGAAATTTGGACAATGCCTGAAAACTAAAGATGATCACATTTAATTATCAGTACTGCAGTATCTCTGTGACCTAGCTCACATATGGCACAATTAAAGTATGAGAATTGTTCCCCTAACTGCAGTTCATCGTCTCTATGTATACCGTATCTTTGCCATTTTCTATAATTTTTTCCTTGACCTTATTGTAGTGCTACTACGAAACATGTTCCAGAATCTAATCTTCTTGGGGCATTGATATACTTACTAGTCTGCGGAATTTACAAAATAGCACTTCTCTACTTTAGCAAGGAGCTGATTTAACCTGACAAAGAAGCAATGACCATAAATGAAGCTGGTTTTGAGAGACTTCTGATTTCCAAACCTTAAGAAAACCTTTCCCTGAAGCATGGAACACCCAAACCTGGAATGAATGTAAATGGAAAATTCAGGAAAAAAACTAATATATAAACAAATCATCTTGCTTAACATGTCCCCCCTAATAATCAATCTTTGGTTTATACTTCATCAAAATGTGACCCTCTATACTAGAAGAGTTTGAAAACATCTCTCAATTAACTTGGGTACCAGGATATTTATAAAAGCAACACACAGAGCACATAAAATTAATAACAGCTAATACTACTATTCTATGTCCAAACTCGGTAGCTTGGTAGCTTATTTCTTGATAGTATATTTCTTTTAATCTCTGAATAATATTCTATTGTGGGGATTTACCAGCTAGTTGATATGTTCATCTATTCAAGGACATCTAGGTCGCTTCCAGTTTTTGGTGATTATGAATAAATCTGCTGAAGATTCTCTTGCAGGGTTTTTGTGGACATAAGTTTTCAACGTATGTGAATAAATACCTGGAAGCATGATTTCTGGATTGTATGGTAAGACTATAATTAGCTTTGTTAGAAACTGCCACACTGTCTTACAAAGTGACTAACTTTGTGTTATACCAGCAATGAATGAATTTTCCTGTTACTTGAATCCACTCCAGCTATTGGCATTGTCAGGTTTTTTTAAATTTATTTGTTTGTTTAATTTTAGCCATTCTAACAGCTGTGTATATCATTGTGGGTTTAATTGCTATTCTCTAAAAAAAATTATGTTGAGTATCTTTTCATATGCTTATTTCCATCTGTATAACTTCTTTGTAAGGTGTATGTTTAGATCTTTTGCCAAGTTTTTAAGTGCTTCTTTTAATAGTGTTAAGTGTTACTTTTATATTTTGGATAATGGTAATGTATCAGATTTATGTTTTGCAAATATTTTCTTCCTTGGATTCTCTTAACAGTATCTTTACACAGCAGAAGTTTTTCATGTAATAAAGTCCAGCTTATAATTTTTTTCTTTTATGGATCATGCTTCTGCTGACTTACTGTTAAACACATAATCACATGGATTTTCTCCAATGTTTTTATATGATGTTTATAGTTTTATGTTTTAAAATAATCTATGATCCATTCTAAGTTAATTTTGTAAAAGATATAAGGCTTGTTTCTAGATTTTCTCATATGCAACAGTTCTAGCACCATTTGTTGAAAAGACACATTAGATTGTCTGGATTGAATTACCTTTGCTCCTTTGTCAAAGATCAATTGACTAGATTAGTATATTTCTGGGCCATTTTATTCTGTTGATCTATATGTCTTGTTTTATCAATACCACACTCTTTTAATTATTGTACCTTTTTAGAAATTCTTGAAATTGGTTAGTGTGAGTTCTTCAACTTTGTTCTTCTTCTGTAATATTATGTTGGCTAAGTTAAGTCTTTAGCATTTCCATATAAATTTTAGAATCATTTTGTAAATATTGACAAAATGGCTTGTTAGGATCTTGATGAGTATCACGTGAAATATCCAGATCAGTTTAAAAGAACTGATGTCATAACCTTGGAACCTGGGATATATTTCCCCATTTCTCCTGTGTTCTTTGATATCCTTCATTTGAGTTTTGTAGTTTTCTGCATATTTATCCTATCATTATTTTAATAGATTTATACTTAGGTATTCAATTTGGGGGCTATTATAGATAGTGTTGGATTTTATCTTCCAATCCTAAATATTCATTGCAGTTACATAAGAAAATGATTGATTTTTGTTTATTAACATTTTATCAAGTGACTTCATTATACACATTTATTTATTCCAGGAGGTTTTTGGTGATTCTTTGGGATTTTCTACATAGACAATTATGTCCTCTGTGAATAAAGACAGTTCATTTTTTCCTTTCTAGTCTGTGTACTTTGTGTTTCTTTTCCTTGTCTCATTGCAACAGCAAGTACTTTCAGCATAGTATTGTATAGGACTGGTGAGATGGGACATCCTTACCTTGTTCCCAATCTTGAAGTGAAAATCCAGTTTCTTATTTGTAAGAATGATGTTAGTTGTAGGATTTTTTAAAATGTACTTTATCAAAGTTGTGAAGTTTTCCTTTATTCATATTCTGCTGAGAGTTTTCATTATGAACAGGTGTCAGAATTTTTCAAATATTTTTAAAATTTCAATTGATACAATAATTTTTCTTTAGTCTGTTGATAGAATGTATTACATTGATTTTATCTGGTTTTATTATTATGGTAATGCTGGTCTCACAGAATGAGTTAAGAAGTGTTCCCTCTACTTCTATTTTCTCAATGAAATTATGGAGAATCTACTTGTTTAAATATTTGGTAAAATTCATCATTGATACTATATAGGCCTGGTGCTTACATTTAAAAAATATTAATTATTTATTAAATTTCTCTTTGTTCTGTTTCTCCTTGTTTGAATTTGGTGCTTTAGATCTTTTAAGGAATATTGGTCCTTTTTAAAATTTTAATTTTTTTTCCAAATTGGTATTCATAGTTTGTCTAGTATTCCTTTATTTTCCTTTGAAAGTCCATGTAATGAATAATGATGCTTCATTCATTTATGATATTGATAATTTCCTTTTTATTTTTATTGGTTAGCCTGCCTATAGTTTTCTTTGTTCACTGTTTTTGTGGTTGTTGTTGCTTGTTTTTTAGAGCTGTAAACACAGATTTTATTCATGACTATTGTAATAGAGGAAAAAACATTTCAGTATAGAATTCAGCTCAATTCCAAATACAGTATGAGCAAGTGGGAATTTATAGCCAAGGAACATGGCAGGGGGATCAGTGAATGGAAAATTACTACAAGGAAACATGAGGGGTAAGGCGGAACCTAAATCAACCTAACAATATTCTTGCTGAAGACAGGCTACCATGATCAGATGACACTTGGGGTGTATTTAAAGATGAGGAACTCAATTAGATATTGAGGGTGACCATATTTTGAGGATGGGGTTTTCTTGCTAAACTTACTTAGCAGAGGCAAATGTTCAGCAGGCTGGGCAAAGATTGGTAAAGCAAAGAATATTTGTCAGTACCTGTTGATACATTTGTTCATATTAATGTTATGAACACTCATGATATATATTTTTATTAGAAGTGTTCCATTATTTAAATGGGCATATTAGTAATATTTTATTTTTCCTCTCCTACAGTAACTTTTTTCATATGACATTAGTAGTATAGCTCCTACTTATTTTTGTGCATTTTTCTTTCTCCCTTTGTTATTCATTTGGCATTAGGTTATCATTTTTTATCCTTTTCACATTTAATAATAATTATTATTGTTATTTCAGTATATTTGAGGGCACAAGTGTTTTTTGTTACATGGATGAATTGTACAGTGGTGAAGTCAAAACTTTTAGTGGAAAGAACAAATAAATGGTATTATGGTTAAAAGGTGTCAGGGGAAACGTTTTTTTCAGGGAATACAGACAATTCTTTCAATAGAAGTTATTGCAATGGGGAGAAAAGTAATGGAGTTGTGCCTTATAAAAGGAAATGCAGTTAAGAGAAAGCCTTTTTCTATAGTAAAATATGTGAAAGAACACCATGCTTTTGTGACAATAGAAATGATAAAGTGGATAATAATAAAAATTAAGATATAGGGGAGTGAGAAGGGAAAACTGTTAAAGCATTATCTTTGAATCAGTGAGAGGTGATAGATGATATATAATGCACCACTCAAATGAATCCAATCTTTTAGACTCAGTCAACTAGATGAATTTTGATCCCATTTACTGGGCCAAGACACATAGGAAGAAGAGGAAGTCTGGAAAGGAAGAGCATGAACTCACTTTCACATGTGCTGTAAAATGAGCATCTGAAGAAATGTGTATGTATCTCTGTATTTTTACCTGGGGCAGGAGTCCCAATAAAAGTTGAAATATAACATGCTAAATATTCAAAATTTGTAAATTAAACTAACAAACAAATAAATAATGTATGTTTTATCCTCCAACCTTGACAACTGTACATTCACAACGAAAAAATAGAAAGAATACATTGAAAGTTTTGATTATACAGCCCAAAAACCCGGCAAAATTGTGAAGACAACTGGATTTAATTATTAATAAGAATTCTACTGTTTTGTGATGGACTGGTATTTTTGTATGGGATTTTTGTAGATGTAGATAATTCATAACTAATTATAGATTACACAGTTATTTTCTTGCCTTTATTTCTGGAAAATTAATAATTCTCAAGATCTTTATATAAATTGATTTAAAAATGTAAATTAGACATACTATTGAATCACTATATTTTTAACAAATATTTTTGTGTGAAAACTTCTGTTTCTGTAGCAATTAAAACTTAGATTCAGAAATGGATCATTTATTTTTTATGTCAAATTCAAACACTGTGATGGGAACATATATAAAATATTCTTGTGGCAGAAATTCTGTTGCAATATTATTCTATAAATTTCTATCACACAAGTTGTCATGTTCCAAACTCTTAAAACAATGTTTAAACGTGTATAGTATGCCTTAGGACTGCAGTCCCCAACCCGGGGCTGCAGACTGGTACCGGTCTGTAGCCTGTTAGGAACCGGGCTGGGCCACACAGTAGGAGATAAGGGGCGGATGAGCAAATGAAGCTTCATCTGTACTTACAGCCGCTCTCCATCACTTGCATCACCGCCTGAGTTCCACCTCCTGTTACATCAGCGGCAGCATTAGATTCTCAGAGGAGCGCAAACCCTACTGCAAACTGCTCATGCAAGGGATCTATGTTGCGCGTTCCTTGTGAGAATGTAATGCCTGATGATTTGAGGTGGAGCTGAGGCAGTGATGCTAGTCAGCGCTGGGGAGCGGCTGCAAATGCAGATTATCATTAGCAGAGAGGTTTGACGGCACAATAAGTGCAATGTGCTTGAATCATCCCAAAACCATCCCCCCAAACCCCAGTCAGTGGAAAAATTGTCTTCCATGAAACCAGTCCCTGGTGCCAAAATGGTTGGGGGTCACTGCCTTATGTTTATCTGTTATAAAATATTCAATATTATTCCAACCAAAAAATAGCATTGTATTGCTCAATTAATTAAAAAACTTCTCAACTTAATCACATATTTCCAAATTGAGATGTCACTTTAATGTATAGTGATAAGGATATAGTCTTTAAAGATGATAAATTGTAGACTATTTTACATTTATTTTCTTCTTCGTCATTTCTGTTTTTTTCTAAATTTATTTTATTTAATTGTAATAAAATGTTGGTGCATATGTCGTATGTATAATAACTCTTTTGATTTGAAAACAATATTATTTCTAAAAGTTGAAATACATTTTTTAAATTATTTAAAATCAAAATATAAAAATTAGAATTTATTTTAAACTATTGCAATATGGTAAGCAAATATATATAAATAGACATATAATATTTTATATATTAAGTATAGATTTATAAATAATGTATGTATAAATAATATGTGTAAATTATGCATTACATACTGTGTATATATATATGCATATTCTAAATCTACATCACAGGCATTAAACTACATCCAAGCCAATTGCACTTAGAATTTTTATGATTCTCTCTTCAGATGAGAGATACATTTATTTCTCTTAATTCTTTTAGTTTATCTAGCATCTTGTCTAAAGTAAATGCTATTGAGTCAAGAGTATTTAAAGGGTATCCTCTCTGAGTGTTTGAGAATGGCTTTAGGTCCAGATGTAATGTGGCCAGGAAGATATTTTGACTGTGGGCAAGTCCAGAAAATATCCTATGTAATCTTTTGATAAAAAAATTATAATGTGTATTCGTTGATCCTGTGTCTCATACTAACAAATATAAACTATGTGCTGACAGTGGAAAAAAAACAGTTTCAGGACACTTAGCTAAAATTTGGATGATGCTGGAACACTCATTTTTCATTACCATCTCTCTTAGAGCCAGTAACATAATAATAAAAGCAATCTTTTATTTATTTAAATAACACTAAAATTGTAGTAATTTATTTAAAAAACGCAAATGTACAACATAATTTAATATTTTAAATAAAACTATTCACAATTCTAGTATTCAATATCATGTAATTGTCAAAGAAAGGATCGATATTAATTTTCACTGATGCTATAACTATATATGTGTGTGTGTTTGTACACACACATATATATAATTTATACATCATTTAAACTTCCAAAATTTTTCTCAGTTACCATGTTCATTATTTATAAATGTCACACTGATTGAGTGTCTCTGGAACCAAGATGTGGAAGATGCAGAGAAGCAAGACAATTGATGCTTGATGCTATTGGAAAACAATACTTTTTTATGCAAGAATTTTTAATTCATTTGGTCTAAGAGGAAAGATTTGAAAAGATTAGTGACATACCTTTTCACTTCTGCCAATTAAATTCTCCCTGAAATTAGAAGAGGTATCTCTCTTCATTTGAATATTGGCAGGGATACAATCCAAGTCTCCTTGCAGCATTCTTAAGCAGTCAGCATTTGTTTCTATATCGTAAGGCAAGCAATGTAAATAAGCGTTTTATTCTTTTTAATCCTCTCTCTCTCTCTTTCTCTCTCTCATCTCTTTCTTTATCTCTCTGTGTGTTCATATGTGTGTATATAATGTGCAGGTCCTCTTTAGCTTGGGTCTCATGTCACCTGATGCTCCTTTCTGAGTCTAAGAGAACTAATGAATGAAAAAGAGTAGGCTGGAAATAACAAGTATCAGAAATTTAGCATATATGACTGAAACTACTGGAATTGATGTCATTATCCATGAAGAGTTGGAGGAAAAAGTAAGATTGTATTTTCCATGGGAAAAATCTATTAGATATGGAAAATAAGATTCCATTAAAAATTATGAAGATCAACAAGGGACGTGGGAGAAAGAGAATATGGGGCCACTGAACCTAAAATAGGAGATTTTCAATGAAGTAAATAAATAAATGCTGCAGACATGTCTAATAAGATAATATCCAGAACTATTTTATCTTGGAGAAGTCTCTGTTAATTGTTTAACCTAGCATTTTCCTACTTTGTTCTTTGCAATAGGAATCTCATTTTGAGAATGTAGGGAAAAATAGAGTCCTGTTCTTCTCCACCAAAACTCTTGATGCCTGTATGACCCAGCTTTGGTCAATGCGATTTGAGAAAAAACTGTTTAGAAGGCTTTCATGGGAAAGCTTTAGCGTCCCTGACCAAAGGGATAACGAACATACTTCATGTGAGCCTTTACAGAGTTGATACCTGGAACTATGACAGCAGCATTTGATCACGAGAAATGAGTCAAGGTATTAACAGAGCCCAGACCAGATATTGTTGTGTTACTTCACTTAAAAGAGCAGCAGTCTGCCTGTAGACTTCTTACTAATGGGAATTAGGGGTGGGGAGTATGGAGAGGGTATAGAAAAGAAAAAAGAATAAAATAAAAAGAAAAAGTAAGGATTTGTGTGGGCCACAATGAGTCAAAGTTTTGGTAACAGAAAAACATCTTAAATGTTACATATGGATTAACAATTAGAATTGAAGAAATCAGTAATCCTGGAGATGTGGATTACAAATCTCTTCTGTGGTGAATTGAAAAATGAAGTGGAGAATAGAACAAGAGAGAGTAAGCGTTGGACCTGTTCAATATCCTTTGCTTACGAAGTTTGAGGAATAGCTAAATGGATGCATGAGCTTGAAGAAAATGTTAATCTTTGGGATTTTTTTGCTTTGTTATATACTTTTAAAAGGATGATTTTTAAAATATGTAGTTAGAAAAAAATTAGATTTAAATCCTGTTTCCAAGATTTCTACTACGATCCTGAGCAATCACTTTATTTCACTAAGCGTGTTTTCTTATTTTTTAAAAAGGGATTTTGATAAATTTAATATTCTTTTCATTTCTGCTTCTGGCAGAAAAACTAGAAGCATAATCAATGATAGATAATTCCTTTTTCTAAGCTCTTTCAACTAAATCACACTGCTTCTGAATTTAATATTGCTCTTCTTTGACAATGACTAATATGATGATTATTGATTGTACAAGCCGATTCTCAGTTAACTCTTAAAAAAGTATGCATATCTGTTTCATAATAATAGATAATAGAACAACTTTATGATGTATAAACAATGAATCATTGGAAGAAAGTGGTCACTAGAAATTTAAATATTTATAGATAATGAAAATGAATCAAAAATTTTGTGATAAGTTAAGCAATAAACAACACATTTATTTTATAAATGTCAATTATTTTAATGACTAACATATTTTTCATAAGGAATGTTATGGTGGTAAAAGATTGTAAAGTGAGCAATTTTTGAAAATATTCCTGATGTCAATTTGTTTACTGCATTAGTCAAGTACAAATACTTATACTCAAAAAAAAAAATAATTGGTATATTTACTGAGGGTTGAACAGTGCCATGTTAACTACTGAAAAATATGGTTTTAAGAAACTCAATCAAGAAATGCAGTGATTATTTCAAAATACAAATAAAGACATACATTTTTATTTATGCAGTATGATTTTGTATAACTGGCAAATGATCATTCTTAATTGTAGAAGAGTTGGGAAAATATATTTATTATGAACATACTTTGTGACAGGTAATGTAAATTCACTTAATATTCTATCACAATCTTACAATAACATTAGGAAAATTTACTTCTTATAAAAGAAGAAAATGAAACTCAGTAAGATATAATAATTAGCCAATGATTTAACATCTAATGAGTGATTACTACAAATTCATTTGCCTCTCTATTTTGCTGTTTCCAATAAAATTTTAATTCATTTGTCCTCATATTAAATTTCATACAATAACATTTTTAAAACTAGAATGCTCCCTTTCAAAAAGAAAACATTTATCATAATAGTAGAAACTATATACATATAAGTATATATTTTAAGTGAGTAAATTTCCAGTTTTTGTATAAATTGGAATACACTTCATAACTTTTACAGGTGGAAGAAAAGGATGTTAATTTATAGGGTTCAGAAATGTGAAGTTTCATCATTGAAAGGAATGTCTTATATTTTTGTATATTTCATCCACATCCACATTCTATCATCATTATCATTTTTATGAAGATTTTATATGTGTGTGTGTATATATATATATATAGAAAGAAAGGATACATACAGCATATTTGTATGTTTCAGGTCTATATATATTGACAAACTGACAAATGGCACATTGACAAATATTATCAATACAATATCTTCAATGTTATTTAAAAAAAAGGTCTTTTCTCTTTTTGGAAATGGAGAAAAGATTGTACCAAACTATCTCTCTTATTTAAAACCCTTATAAACTCTGAACTAAATATAAATAAAACAAATGTTTGAAGGCATAGAGAGCAAACAAAAGCAGGCAGGAACTGGAGGGGTTATATCACTTAAAATGAGGACAGAAAACTATGTGTGCAACTCCTTTAACTTGTATATTAACTCAGGCTCCTTTCTAATTCATGTGGAATATAGGACATAGAGTAAGAGAGAAAAAGTGCAGTCTCACTGCACTGAGAATTCAGAGGATGGAGTCAGAACTGGCAAAGCACCTGGAAATCAAAGGGGAGATTCCAGAATGGAGGAAGCCACTCAGAGCCAAAGATTCATCAAACTCAACTCAAATTATCAACTGATTTTTAAACCATGCATTTATAAAGTAGGTCTCCAACAAACACAGCAGAAATCAACATATTGAAAACAAAAAGTGACATGGAGAAACTTATTCTACCCAATGCTGGAGAGACAGAAATTGAAATTCAAGTCTCACCAAGTTAGAGAACTTCAATGAACACCTTGGAATTATTTTGAAACCCCAGGCAACCCAAACTTAAGAGTTAGAAACATACTACAAAAATTAGAGGTGCACCTAGGCCTAAGGATAAAATAAAAATAGATGTATCTACTAAAGGACAAAGGCTAAAACAAAGACTTCAGAGAATCAACATCATGTGCTAAAAATTTAACAACCTGCCTAAACAAACAACATTTTTCAACAGAAAATAACAAATCTAGAATTTTTAGCAATGTATCATAAAATACACAACATTAAAACTATATATGATTTTGATTATGTCCCATTTGTTTATTTTTGTTGTTGCTATATTTGCCTTTGAGGTCTTAGTCATAAATTCTTTGCCTAGGCAAATGTCAAAGAGTTTTTCCTACATTTTTCTCTAGAATTTTTATGGTTTAATGCCTTACATTTAAGTTTTTAATCCATCTTGAATTAATTTTTGAATATGGCAAGAGAAATGGATCCTATTTCATTCTTCTGCATGTGGCTCTCCAGTTTTCCCAGTACCATTTATTGAATAGGGCTTCGTTTCCCTGGTGTATGTTGTTGTCTCCTTTGTCAAAGATCAGCTGGTTGTAGGTAGATGGTCTTATTTCTGGGTTCTCTATTCTGTTCCATTGATTTATGTCTCCACTATTATACCAGCACCATGCTGTTTTAGTTACTATAGCCTTGTAGTATAATTTGAAGTCTGGTAATGTTATGCCTTTAGGTTTGTTCTTTTTACTTAAGATTGCTTTGGCTATTTGGCCTCTTTTTTGGTGCCAAACAAAGTTTAAGATTATTTTTTCTAGATCTGTAAAATATGATGCTGGTATTTTGATGGGGATTGCATTGAATCTCTAAATCACTTTGGGCAATAGAGACATTTTAATGATATCTATTCTACCAATCCATGAGCAGGGGGTGTTTTTCCATTTATTTGTGTCATCTATGATTTCTTTTATCAGTGTTTTGTAGTTATCTTTATAGAGGTCTTTAACCTCCTTTGGTAAGTATATTACTAAGTATTTTATTTTCTTTGTAGCTATTCTAAATGGTATTAAGTCCTTGATTTGACTCTCTGCTTGACTGTTATCAGTATTAATATATAGAAATGCTACTGATTTGTGTACATTGATTTTGTAACGTGAGACTTTGCTGAATTTATTTACCAATTCCAAGAGTCTTTTGCTGGAGTCTTTAGTGTTTTCTAGATACAAGATCATATTGTCTGGAAACAGGGATAGTTTGACCACCTCTTTACTGATTTGGATGCCCTTTATTTCCTTCTCTTGCCTGATTGCTCTAACTAGGACTTCTAATACTATGTTGAATAGAAGTGGTGACAATGGCACCCTTGTCTTGTTCCAGTTCTTAGGGGGAATTCTTTCAACTTTTCCCCATTCAGTATGTTAGCTGTGGGTTTATATATGTGGCTTTTATAATTTTAAGTATGTTACTTCTATGCCTAGTTTTGTTAGGTAGGTAGTGAGGGACCTCTGGCTCTCCTGGGGACAAAGGCAGGTGCCCTACCTTCATGGTGCCCTACCTTTATACTGCCCTGAGCAATTGCTACACCCAAAGGAAGAGGGAACACTCTGCCAATCAGACCTTAACACACTGACCACGATAGACTGCAGGGGATTCCCCAGCCTGTGGGCCAAGCAGTGCAGGTGCAATAGGAGCTGGAGAGTTAAATAGAGTAACCTAAGGCCAATTACCACATCATTAGCTTAAATCTGCATTGTGGTTTGCCTCCCCCCAAGTGGGCTTTCTGAGAAGCCCATGGGAAATCCACATGCACAGTAAGACTCAGGTTACATAACTCCCAACTGTCCATCAAAGTGGTTCAATGGTGACATTTGAACTACCTATAGTGGGAAAGGCCCAGCCTAGACAATATAAAACAGGACCCCAGAACATAATTGAGGCCTCCTGTTAGGGGGCCTGTTCACTGTCAGTGGTGAACATATCTTGCTTTGCTCTATAAACTTCACCTCTTGATTGCCTTGCTATCAGTGTGTCTGGTCATTCTTTGGCCAAGGCACACCAAGAACCAGGAACAGACTGATGACCCAACAGTTTCTTGAGGGCTTTTTGAAGTTGTGAGGAAAAAAACCAATGATAAAAAGAGAAAATAATTAACAGATACAGACCAAGAGATGAAATATATTTTGGAATTAACAACAAAAATACTTTAAAATAATTGTTAAAAATATGTTTAAAATGTTTCAGATATCGATGATATAATGATTGAAGAGAGAGGGAATTTCAGGACAGTTATGGAAACTCTGCAAAAGAACCAAATGCTCAAACTAATATACATATATAAAAATATAATATATCATATATACAATATGAAATGAAAAATTTATTAGCTATTTTGTAGCATTAAAAGGATTTTTGACCTTGAAAACAGGTGTACTAATATTATCTAACCTGCATCCTACAGAGAGAGAGAAAAAATATTGGACAAAAGTAAATAGAATCTCTGAACCATAGGAGGACATTAAACATAAATGTAATTACAGTCCTAGAAGGATAGGAGATAAAATTTATTTGATGTATGTTAAGAATTATTTTTTCCAATTTTTTTCTAAAATAAATCTTCACTTTCAAAATTCTTAATGGACACCAAATAAGATAAATCCATAGAAAACCACATCTAAACACATCATAGTCAACCCACAATATAAAGAAAAAGAATCCTCTAGGCAGTTGAGAGCACAACAAAGAAGACACATTACATAAAGAGATATGATGATGCCAGTGATGACCGAATTCTCATCAGAAGAAACATAGGCTCAAAGAGAGTAGAACCACATTTTTAAAGGGCTAAATATACATACGTAGCACTCAGATTTTTCAACTTGGAATTTTAGGTTGAGTGAGAGGATCCCACAAAAAATGTATTCAAAGTTGAAATAATTTGTCACTAAAAGAACTGTGCTTCAAAAATGCTAAATTAGGACTTCAACACGAAGAGAAATAATATAATAATACCAGTTGCAAATATGGGCATATATGGAGAATTAAAGAGTGCCAGAAATAGTAAACTAAGTGAATCTTTACGAGTTTTCTTTTTAATTTCCCTATTACATTTGAAAGATTTTCACTGTTTACATGAAAACAGCAATATTTTGTTGTGCAAATGTCCATCAATAGATTTGTAAAAATTATTCATAATTTTATTAAAAGTAATGTAAAAACACAAAAATCTCATATCTATAAATAGGAAAATGGATAGTCCATGTGGAATACAACAAGGTATGAAATGTATGTGGTGCAAAAAAAGCCTTTATACACTACTTATGGGGGAGCAAACAGGTAAAACTACTTTGAAAAATTGTTTGGTAGTATCTATTAATTCGTACGTGCATACCATATGATCCATTCATCTGATTTGTACTAAGATGAACATTTCCGATCCATTCATAAAGATCGCAAAATGGAAAACTTCCAAATGCCCACCAACATTAAAATATATCACTAAATTATGATATATTTACAATTCTCAAAAGTTTTATAAACATAATGTGGCATAAATTATGTGAATGAGAAAAACACAAACTGCATATAGAGCCCTCCATAATAAGAAGATTAAGCACCTAGATGTAATTTGAATATTTGGAAAGAAAAACTGAAGTATCTTCATCAGTAATTTTTCCCATTACAAGTGAGTCAAAGTTGAAATTAATCAGAAGGCATTATCATTGGTCTTAGTTCAAATATCCTTTTTACTTTTTTTAATCATCTATATTTATGCTAGTAAATCCAAACGAAAATGTTGAGCAATTAATTACAAAATAATTCACAATGAAATGAAGACAATTTAAAACACTATTACTGTGTTTTCAGTATATATTTATTATACAACATTAAACATCACATTTTAAGCCTATCCTTGACAAATTAAAGTGTTTCTGGAAAAATAGATACTAGGATTTAAAGATGATTGCATTTATGACTATACAAGCTGTTTATGATAGTATAATTTTGAATTATTTGAGTTTTCTCTTTAATTTAATAATATCAATAAGAAGTGACATTCATTGAATTTAGAAGCACAGAGATAATTACCTATAGATGTTGTATTAATTCATAAATCACAAATTTCTGGATTCTAACTCAGGATCACAAAGATTGTGTATGGGGTGGGGGGAGACAGAGAGAGAGAATATACAGAGAGAGAGGAGGAGGAAGATGAGGAGGAGGGGAAGGAAGAGACCTAGAATAAGACAAATTTCATATTCTTGGGTTTCAGAGGGTTTTTTCCCCCATATTCTTTACACTGCATTTATTAGATAAATTGATTATATGCTCAGCATTACTTCTGATATTGCAAATTGTCCTTGTCACATTCCTAGGAGGAAACAAATACAGTAATACAAAGTAACTTATTAATTTTATGAGAATTAAATTGACTTTTAAAAAATACTCATAGTATAGGAAGACCAGAGGGAAAATTCAGTACCACCGTATTAAAGTAGGAGACTAAGAGACAGGGCTGAGACTGGATGCAGCGGCTTGAAGACTGGGTGCATCTGTTAGAGTAAACAACCCTCAAGCAGAAGTTAACTAGAGGGACTGATAACTGCAGGCAAGAACTAGCTTCAAATGGCTTGTCAACTATCTGTTTCACCTTACGTGAACTTTGGCTAATTATAATATCATTTGTACTGCAGTTTTAAAATTTTTCTGCCCTTGAAATCACCATGACAGTTCCATGACAACCATAAAATGGTATAAAAATGGGACGGAACCCATTTCTAGGAATTGCTACCCAAGTTCTTAATAAAAGCTGACCCCTCAGCCTTGAGTAATCCTTCCCTCAATCAGTAAGATTTCAAAAGACCAAACACGACTTCCTCCCTGTGTAGCTGCTCTTTTGGAGCCTGCTTACTCTCTGTGAGAGTGTACTTTCACTTTCAATTTAAAAAAAAACCAAAAAAACCTGTGGCTTACTTGGCTTCCGTGGTGCATCCTGAAATTCTTTTCTCTCCATGATCAACAAGAACCTAGAAAAATCTCCACTCAGAACCCGCTAACAATTAAACTAAAAAGACTTGGAGACCTAGGCAAACAGAGTTGTAAACAGAGAGACTGATTACAAGACACTGGAAATAATGCTGCCTTATAGAAGCTGTGACCTTTGGTTGATAGGTGAAGCTGATGGTGTGCTCACAGGGAGTTAACTGAAGGAATACATAACGGACATAATTTTCTTCTTTATCTATTGTTCTCCAGCGGCTGAATCCCACCCATCTAGAAACCCAAAGGACAAAAACCCATTGATATATTCCATTGGAGTCAGGCTACCAGGGCACACAGCAGGACAGTGAAAGATGAAGAGAGCCTCTAAAGAAGTAAACCCATGGTATTTATCCCATGGAAGACATTGGGGAATACAAACAGACATAAGTTAAAAAAAAAAAGTTTTCTTTTGTAAACCCAGTGGAAGTAAGAGCTGTTTTTCACTGTTGAGAGTTATATCCACCAAACTTATAGCATAATGCTTAGTACATTGTAGAAACACAATGCATATTTTTAGATCTATATATATATATCAATAAGGGAACAGTGGCAACTATTCTTAAATTATTTAAAAGTGGAATATAGAGTACTCTTGTTCTACTTTGCTCCATAGAATTAAAATTATAACTAGAGGATTATACATACAAGGAGGCTAAACAAAAGAAATACATTTATAAAAAACTAGAAACTATTTGCTAAATAATAGAATGCCCTATTAGTGCTGAGCTTTCTGCCAATGGACTCATTCAAGTAGAGCTATGGTCTTTTAGAAAGGATAGAGTAGAATGAACACAGGCACTGAATTGGTGCTTGGACTGGCTGAACACTAATAATCCACCACTTCTAAGATCCTTCAATTATGGGGCCCACAGGAGAAATTTATTTCAGTCTTAGTATCAGGAGAGCTGTGCTTTTCTTGAGAAAATGTTTGTTGTTAGCCCCTGAGGGATATTTTAAATCTCTGTAAGGATCTTTGCTTTGACAGTTAGAAATTTTAGAATCAAATTTGTGGTCCATTTTAGCAAACGTGTAGAATATTTTATGACTGTTGGATTTGCATATTAACACTACCTCTGGCTTTAGCTTATTTTTCTTTCATGTACCATATCTCTAATCTATTTTATAATCTTACTGGTTATTTTCCAACTTATTTATATGCCTTTGGGGGAAAGGCAGGATATAAACAAAGTCTATAATTCTGTTGTTTTAAAATTCTTAATATATTCAAAGAGAAAAAAATAGGTAGCCAACAATTTATTTAAACTCTCTTCCAAAACATATACAACAGGGATGTTTTTGCATCATAAATTTTACCCTACCCCTTTACCCTTTGGCAGATAGAGCTTTAACTTGCACAGGAGGGGCTGATGGACATGTATCCCATAAAATAAGCCTCCTAAAAAGATGAATTTTAGCTAAATTCTCTCATTAGGTTTGAAATTATTAAAATATCTCTGATATTTGAGATAGTCCCTGCAGAGATTTAAGTATACAAAAATACTAATGGATTCCTAGGAGTAATTAATTTGGGTGAAGGAAAGTCATGAAATGAATAACCAGGTTCAGTGCCAGGGTCAAATCCATTGTAGTGTCAGGGTTGTGTTCATATCATGTGGATGCAGTGGAAAACCTTTCCAGAATCAATACCACTAGACCTAGAAACATTAACTGTAATTAAAAACTGAGTGTGATACATAAGAAAAACATTTGGAGATCAAATATAACATGGTGTGACTTGAGCACATCAAAGCATAGACAAGTCTTCCCCTGATTTCCCCTCACCCACTTTAAGGCACAGAGGCAGACACCAGGGGACCTTCACCACGAGTAGGGGGAAAAAAGCCACTGTCACTTTTCAAAGGGAACTATGTTTGGCAGGAAACACTAAATTATTTTTCTGTTTGATGTTTGTAACTAGAACATATCTTGCAGACAATGTTTTGAAAGTAATTATGATTCCAAGAAATATTTGTGTGTGTATATGTGTGTGTTGCTGGTTGGAATAATAGGACATGTTAAGAATATTTATACTGATTGTAGCAGAGGAAAGATGCCTTTTCCTCACCCATTGCAACGTGAATGGCTGAAGTCCCCTATAACAAAAGACAGATTAAGAGAAAAGCACATAAATTTATTTAATATAAATGTTTTGTAACACAAGAGACTTCATAAGGAAATGAAGATTCAAAGAAACAGGAAAATATGTATATGTTTGTGCCTAGGTCTGATAAAGAATGGACAGTCATGCAGAAGTATGATTGGACAATGAGGTATGATCTAATGATAATGAGATCATTAATGATAGCAAGGCCTGTTTGTTCAGTTTCTTCTCTGTGCCACTTTGTCTTCAAAGATAAGGATGAATCTTTCTTTGGTGTATAGGGAGTGCACCATTTGAACGAGGGTCTTATGATCTGTTTCAGGGAAGAAGGATGAGAGAAAGTCAGTGAATGACCTTCCTAACTTTTATAACCTGCTTCAGGGGAGACGAGGTGCGGGGAAGTTGAGAGAGACCTTCCCGCTTCTGCAGTGTTCTAAAATGCCAAGATGTCATATTTTGGGGTAGTATGTCCTAGACTCCATCACTGATCAAGCTAAACTTTACTCACATGTTTAGTTTCTAATAAAGAAAACAATTTTCATTTGTATTGGAATTATTTGATCTTCACAAAAATCAAGTGAAATAAAAACAGAATACTTTTATCTCACCCAAAAATCAAGCTTAGTGGGTTTATGTGACCTAAGGATGTTATATGGCATTAAATAAAATCAGAGTTGCAATTCAAACCCAGGAATTTATCCAACAGTTTTCACACTAAAAAATAATTTTATTTCCAATCATGACTTATTTTATACAAATAAAAATATAGAATGTTAATAGAGACATTTAATACTACATTGTAGAGTAATGTAAAATAAGAGACATCATGCTTCTTTTATGGAAAAGTATAAATTTATATAAATAAATGTGTAAAAATAAAAATATTTCCCTGAAAAATCTATGGCTAAAACAAAGAAGCTAAACAAGTATCGATTTCGTATCTATTTGTGGCTAAACAACTATTTATTTGATGTCTGTCATTTCTGAGAATTATAGCTCCATTGAAAGTGAGTACTGAAAATTTTGGAAACATCTATGTTCTAATCACATTAGTTGGGTAAATTATTGTTTTAAATCCAAAATATGTGTGAAAAAACACTTGAGAATTCTATTTTAGAAAATGCAAATAGTTGCTTATATCCTTACATTGTTTTACTAATTCATAGTTTGATTATCTTTGAAGATAATTTAGGGCAGTAATTTTAGTGGAAACATTTGCCAGCACACATCCATCATTTTTACAAAGAAATAAAGATTTTCAGGTATTCAGCTATCACAATATTTTAATGTGTCTTTAAAAAGAGAGAATATCACTAAAACTTTGAAAGTCATACATTGTAAATTTGAAAGCTAAAATCAGTTACAATACATAACAGAACTTTGAAAATATTTAAATGGTTTGGCCAAAATTATTGCACAATTGGAACCAAATCCTGGAAAATTATAGTGAACATTTTTTCCTAGTAATTGCCTGCCCACAATGTTCCTAAAATCTCTTTTTATAACAGAAAACTTTTGAAGAAATCATTTAGAATACAGTAAAAATAATTTCCATATTTATCACAAATCTCAGTCATATTTTTATCTCCCTCAATATATGAAATAAATAAAAAAAATAGAAGTGTTGTGGTTGAGGAAAGCCAAGCATAAACAACTTGCCAATTCAACCAGTCACCAAGGGAAATGGTTTGGAAGCCAGTGATTTAATGCAGTGTTGGTGATAAATAAATGTGTGGAGTTCAGCTGAATAGGGAAAACCTTGTTATAACAATATTGAATTGGTAATATATTAAATCTGGGTTTATTATATTCCAGCATAAATGAACCCCTAACCTATCCCCTTCCCTCAAATAACAAGAGAATAAAGCAAAATATCTCTCTCACACACACACCTACACACACACAGAGATAATTCACTCAGATATATTACTGGGATAGAACTTATTGAAATGGTCCATATAGCTAAATGTAATACAGGAAATACTATCTACTCTGAAATTAATTATTCCTGAATGTGGATATTTTCAGGAATACCAGATAGATCAATGTAGGAAGGGAGGGAGGAGGAAGGTAGGAGCTTGATTGATTAGGCTGGACATATACTCTCATTCTGATCTGCTGTTGGCCAAGGATCTTTAGTGAGACAAATTTCATGATTTAGCATGGAATATGAGCTGCACACGTCTTTGTATGGATCACCTCAGATTGCATGTAATTGAACTTTAAGATTTACACCCATCAGAGTTTTTCAAAATGAGATAATCATAATAATTTATTTTAAAAGTATTAAAGAGATAACTCAAAACAACTTTTAAAAGCTATTCTACAAAAACTGACAAAGTGTCCTTTAAAAATATCAGAGGTATTCTATTTTTAAAAATGTATCTTTTTCCTTTAAATATTGAAACTTGATATTCAAACCATATTGTACTTGAATATTTTGATTAGGTTTTAGATTAATAATTTATCATTAATTAAAATAGTATTTATCATAAGTTTTTCTCTTTTTGTCACCAACTCACAATTAATTCACTTAATGATTAAGTCTCAGCCAGTGAGTCTCATCTTTCATCAAGGATCTTAGCAATTTTGGACCTGAGGTAATTGATTTAAATTTTCCAGTAATGAAAGAAAGAACAAACTAGGTTCAGCCATTTCATTTTCCATTGATAGAAAGAGAACTTTTATAAAAGATTTTCATCACATGGCTTAAAATAAAAATGTGTTGCTGCATTATCTTCAGATAACTTGAAAAAGTCTAAACATACAAAAATTTTTTTCTGAAAAAATCTATTTAAATGGCATTTACCTGTAAGTATGTTTCATTTTACAAGGAGAGATTGATTATTATTCTTATATCTTTTCATACCAGTTAAATGTTTAAAAATTAAGGACCACGCCTTATCAATCAATGAATATTTTAAATCACTGTTACAGCCTGAGGTTTTTATTCCCAGTTTCTCGAATGCAAGAATAGTGTTCAGCAGTGCATTTAATTGGAATTTAGACAGCCTAACATTGTGTCTCCCATCAGAGTGGTTTGAATTCCTGACAAATGGTCTGATGTATTAAAGTAGTCATCGTTACAGGAAGTGCTAGTTTAAGAAAAAGCTACAGAAAGTGAAGAATTTCAAATTACTAAAAGACCTCTTCACATTTGAAAATCCCATGCCTTTGAAATGTTTAAAACCACTAGCTCTACAAGAGGTACTGTGCACCAGTGAGAGAACAGTTTAGCAAGGTTATGTTAGGAACTGCAAAACTTTCTTACTGAAGCAAAATTCAAATTCATGTGTTCATCATAGCCAAAAGGGAAAACATGTAAAACTTATAAAATAATCTCTAATATAAATACTAAAGACTAATTTATTAAATTGCTGAGAGCAGAGCCTGATTTCTTCAATTTGTTAAAAGTGAAATTGTTAAAATTCTACTAAGAATTTGTAGTGAAACAGAAACTTATTTCTTTTAGTCATGTGACACACACATAAACACACACATTCAGGATGTTGTATGAGACAGGCTGGTCTTACATGTTTGTTAACTAGCATAAACAATGTTGGAAGGATGAATCACACAGCATGAAATAGCAAGAGTGAAGTAGGTAATGGAAAACTGATCAGGGTAACTCCATAAATGTGGCCTTAGATATGAGAACAGTCTAAAATAGCAATTTTTTTTCTATATTAGCACTAGTCTACAATCATCAACCAAAAATATGTCGTTTCAATGATATGAATACTTTATACTAGCAAGGCCTTAGACAGAGATTCTAATTTGTTTCTAATTTTCTAAGGTGTTAAGCAGGTTTCCATTAAAAGATCTATTCACGGGCAGTTGTATTTTCACGTGGCGAATCAGGATAGGATAAGATTCTAGCGCCAGGCCTCCTCCACTATATTTTTTAAGTTTCCTTACACTGTTCCGTTCTTAAAGCAAGGGCAGAATACATAAGTAGTAATAGGGGAGGACGCCTGTATGATTCCACTCACGTAAAGTATCCAAAATGGTAAAAATTATAGAAACAGAAAATAGAAAGATAATTATTAAGGGCTGGGTGGAAGAGGAACAATTAGTATATAGTGGTTAGGGAGTGTCAGTGTTGCAAGATGAAAAATAATCTATAGATTTATTGCACAAAGTGTGAAATAATTACTACTGAATTGTATACTGAAAAATTGCTAAGATGGCAAATTTAATATTATGTGTTTTTTTATCAAAATAAAAGCATGAACCGAGAGCCTGTGTCGAATGTTTCTGAGAGATCAAGCAAGAAATTAAGACCAAAAATTGACCATTGGTTTTACCAACATTGATTCATCAATAATTTTGTTAAGAGCTATAGTTTTGGTAGCATGGAGAAAAGTACATTGGTGTTGACTCAGGCAAGAATAGGAAAAGAATTTTGGCTAAGAGATTACATAATTATTTTATTATTTGAACTGTTTTGTCCGAGGAAGAGCAACTAAATATAGCTGTAGCTGGGTAGATATTTAGAAATTATGTATCTATGAATGTATATCTTTAGTAAAAACTAAATTCATGATGTTTCAGAGAGAAAAAGTGTTGTTTAATTGGTGTCCTTTTATAAGTGAAAAGAGTTAGAATCTAGTGTACACATGGAAGGAGTTGTTTTTGGTGGGAGCATAAGTAATTTTTATGTTAAGAGCTGGGAATATATATGTAGATGTAGTGGTGTGAATCTTTGAATGGTTCCACACTGGCTGCTGTTTATTTCAATGTAAAATTCCCTCCTGCTTTTCCAGCAAATGAAAAAAATAATTAAGTAATGATGAGAAAACAATAGCATCTATCTCAGAAAAACAAAATTTTGCCAGATATTCTCAGTGGAATTTCATTTACTAACCAGTGGCCACCATTTATATGATACTGACAAATATTTTGCTTTATTCTTTTTAGCTGAGCATACTATTACCCTGGACAAAATTATGGTTTTGTTGCAAGGAAGAAGAGAAGAATGGAATTTTTGTAGGTAAATGGCAATGTCTTTTATACCAAATGAGTATCTCGAAATAACCTTTCATAGAAATTTACAGGCTGCAATTAAAACTCTTGTAGAGAAGAAATTTGCCAAAGGGAAAAAAATTAATAAAAGGAGGCCAACAAAAAAGAGTTTATGGTGTCTGGATATTAAAGTATTAGCAAGTAATAGGAATTAAATGGGAAATGCTTCAGATATAACACATTTATCAACAGAACAAAATACAGTCCAGAAAAAAATTATACTTATAATGTAAACAAGATGACCTTAACATTCCTTTTAACTTGACTGAAACTTTAGAAAGGTTTTTTTCTGACTCTAAGCCCCTATTCCCCCTTTTCTTAGAACATTTGTTTTAGAAAACTGGCAATTGTAAATGCTTTCTCTGCTTCGTTGAAATGTTAATTATCTTTTAACCGCTGATGCCATTTACAACCCAGGAATGCCTTTCTTAAGGACCTGGGAGCCATCCCTCTAAAATGTAGTCTTTAAGAAAGATAGAGCCCAAATCTTCCAGTCTCTATGGGAGGGTAGGAGCCTAACTTCAATAAATACCAATTAACAACCATACCGGCCTAATTACATTGGCCAATCCTCCCCCAACGTCCTTCAGTTATTTTCCACCAGGTCACCTCAGTACTTAAAAACTCTCCTGCCTTTTATTCCCCCACAGAAGTTGGGTTCGATTGCTCTCCCTATTGATATAAACTTGACCCCTGTTGGTATAGTCTTGAATAGTCTCCCCTGCCTGTTTAACTGGTCCAGTGCAGTTTTTCTTTGACAAATGAAATTAATTGTATGTGATGGAAGTGATGTTACAAAGCTATAGGGAAATGATTCTTTATTCATAAAATTGTATGAGAAAACTGGGTATCCAGTTGGGGAAAATATTTCTGCTTCACAGCATTTGCAAAAATAAAACCAAGTAAGTTAAAAACATAAATGTTAAAAAATCAGTAAAATTATTATAAAGATATAAGCTAATACATTTATTTTATTCATGAAAATATTTTTTATATGCTTCATTTGTTTGGGAGGCTACTATAAGCATTAGAAACTGATAAACAAGATATATTATCCCTGCTCTCATTAAAAATAAAAATTAACCTGACTAAAGAACACTGATAATCAAATATTCAAAAATATTCAAAATATTCAAAAGATGTTATACAAATAGGAAAAATATAACTAAAAAACTGGAAGGAACTATATCATACAAACACAGACACACACATACACACAAGAATGTATTGACTTTGTCTATAAAACAAAGCAAAAGAAAAAATTCCCAAAGAAAGTTGGGCAAAACATATGAATGGATGGTATGTAGAAGTGCAACTTGGTTACAAAATATATCAATAGGAAGTTTATACTTTTTAAACAAAAATACAAACAAACAAAAGCAAAGAAAAATATATCATTCAAATAATGACAAGTGGCATTACATTGAGAAGTTGGGAAAAAACTGAAAAATGATTATTTTAAGTACCATGAACAAAAGTTATCAGAGCAATATGTGGAGTCTAATTTTGTCTCGTCCATGTAAAAACCCCATGACAAACTGGAGAACATTATGTTAAGTGAAATAAGCCAAGTACAGAAAGGCAAATCTTTTATGTTCTCACTGATATGTGGGAGATAAATATTAAAAGCAATTAATCTCATGAAGACAGACAGTAAATAGAATGATGGTTACCAGAGGCTGGGAAGGGTAGCGGGGAGTGGGGGATAAAGTGGGGATGGTTAATGGGTGCACAAATATGGTTAGATAGAAGAAACAATATTTGATAGCACAACAAAGTGACTATAATCAACCATAAGTTAGGCTATACTTTAAAATAACTAAAAGAGTGGAACTTGAATGTTCCTAACACAATGAAAAGATAAATGCTTGAGGTGATGGATACCCCAGTTACCCTGATTTGATTAATTTACATTATATGCTGTATCAAAACATCCCATGTACCTTATAAACACATACAACTATTATGTACCCATAATAATTAAAAATAAAAAACTAAAAAATACAAATAATAAAAACCCCATGGTATCTCAAAGCCAATTCTTAGTTTATAAGTCAAATAAGTGAACTAAGCTAAGAACGCATATGCAAGAAAACATTGCAGCTTTGTTTGTGGTAAGGAAAAGAGAAAAAAAGAGCAGAAACAATGTAATTGGGTGACTGATAACATAAACTGCAATATTCCAGAATATATAAGATAGAATGGAATGATATATTGTAATGTTGCAAAACAGCAAATAGGACAAATTGAATTACAGACACGGATTTAGAGTAGAGCTCCACATATGAACATACATATGCATAAAACACTACTATGTATTTTCATGGATATCTATAAAAATTGAATAAGTAGGTAGAGAGATAGAAATATATTGAAATCAAATGCATAAAACTTTATTTGGGCCTGGGGAACTGTTCAAGGAGGACTTTAGCCTTATATTCAGTGTTTAAATTTGTACAATGAAAATGTAGTTTGGCATTATTTTGGGACTAAAATAACTGTATAAAATAGAAAATAATTTCTAAATATCCTAGAAATAATAATATTTTTTCAAAATATATCAGTTTCAAATTTATGATCTCCAAGTAGGGTATTAGAAAATATTTGAGGGTTTCCAGAGCAAAGTATATTTTCATGTAAATTCATACTAAAATAAAGTGTTAAACATGTATGCTAAAATCCTTGGACTGTAGGAATATTTATCTTAATGTTTCAATCTATTTTGGTTTAGCAACTCTTTAATTCTGTAGCTTTGAAATTCCTGACTTCACTAGGTCATTCCATCAATGTGATCTAGAGTAAAGTATTAAGTATTTTCATGAGAAAACAGGATAAATGAAATCATCAGTTCTACTTAATATACTTATCATGTGCTTTAAATATATTTAACTACGTGAAAAGTTTGGAAAAATGCCTGAGACACTGCAACAATTCAATAATTGTCAGCTGTTATTATTATTCCCTAAAAAAAGGTAACATAGAAGAACAAAATGTTTCTGTACTAACTCAAAAGCAAATTCACCTTGATAAAATCATAAAGGTTATTTTTAGGTTTTATCTAAAACAAAAACAGGCATGGTTTGAAAAATGTTGTATTTATGTGTGTGTGTGTATATACATATACAGATATATATATATTTACTTTTCCCTTGGCATATAATCTCAATATACCAAAAATAATATCTCTGCCTTTTCACCCCTTATAGCCTTACACTGAAGAGTAGATAAAATATACTTCAATGACTGATAATGCACTAAAGATGAGGAGTATTATTTTATCAGTTTATTTTCTGGATTACTCTTTACTTTTAAGTCATTTAACTATAGGAAAAACAAATGCAAAAAAATAGGTAGTTCAAATCTTCTATTGATTTATAATTAATTAATACTTATTATTATTTATTAATTAATTTTAATTAAAGTCTTAGTTCATTAATTATTATTATTATTTATTAACTTACTATTGAAATCTTAGTATTATTTTTCATTCAGCCAAACCTGAGAATAGCAAAATTCTTTCTTGTGGTGTTTAAAATAATAAAGACAACACTATTGTTTTAATGTAGCCATATTATGTTCACTTGAAAATGTCACAGTATTATTCTAGAGAATCATGAAAACATGGCTTTATAGATTAAATTTCATCACAATATTTTGATATTCTCCATTAACCAAGATTTGCAATGATAACTCAAATAAATTTCTATTCAGCCATAGGTTGAAAATAATATAAAACAAATATTCTTATAGGCAATATACTATCTAAACATAGAGGTAATTTCTAATTTACTAAACTATATTTCTTAAAAAAGATAGTAATTACAAACATACTTAAATTAAAGTTTATTTGTAGAAAATTCAAAAAGAAGTTGATTGTTTAATATTAGCTTTGCTTTCTAATTGTCTTCTTTCTATCACTGTCCAAAACTGTAAAAGAAGTTGCTAATGTACAATGTAGCAGGTTGTGGAGGATCTATGTATTTAAAATGTATAATAATATTTTTAAAGAATATGAATTGAATACCCTTTCTTCAGTTACATACTGATAACTGTCTGAACGGCATTTGATACTGTCTTCCAAAAATATGCTCACTTAACATATAATTTAGTCACATTGTTTAAATTTTGCATAGCAAATTGCATTACATGCATAATTCTTTCTTTTCATTGTTTATAAAATGTATAAAATACATCCAATTCATTTAAGCTTTCTACTAAATCTAAGCTCATTGTCTTAAATTTGTTCCTTATTTGTGTTTTATATTCTAAGAGCCTCAGTAACAGTTTAGCACTTATAAAACAGAAAGACTTTGCACTTTTAGGCAACTGACAAATCATTGCGGGAAATTATGTTCCATCTGTCACTTCAAGAAATTTGAAGTGTTTCTCTTTTTCAATATTTTAATGCTATATAATTTAATTTAGAATGATTTCTTTAGATGACTCTTGAGTTCTTAGTAACTATGGAATCTGATCCAGAGGAAACAAGTAAACACTTAAAATGATTTTCCTTTTGTTTTCAACTGCTTTCATTAACTAGAGATGCCTTTCACCATCTTGAGAAATACGTTTTTAATCATTTAAATGGAAAAAAATCAACAGATGGGCAATTCAATTTATTGGAAAGGACTTGGGATTTAGAATCAGGAGACATGAGTTCAAATACTGAATCTGTGATTTAATAGTTCTATAACTTTGAGCAAATTCTATATACTGAAGTTGTTTTCTTCATTTGTAAAATAAAGTTTGGGATAATTTAATTTTACAGTTATTCATCCATTATTTATTGATCTCCAGCTATGTGCCAATAAGTTTCTGGATACTAGAGACATAGTATTGAAAGAAATAAAATCCTTATTCTTAAAAATCTAAAGTCATTTGGTGGAGTAGGGGCGAAAAGAAACAAACTGGGAAAAATTAAAGAGTAAGTGAACACAATGGGTTAGACTCTATCTTTAGATAATGATCCTTCTTTTGAAAATAATAACATAAAAATTATATGGAGAGCACTGGATAGAGGAGTCGTCCAAATTTTTCTGTTTGTTAAGATAAATTATAAGAAAAATGCATGTGAAAATATTTTTGTAAGTTCTAAAACAGTAGATAAATACTGTTTTTTATATTAAAGATATATAGTTACATTATATATTTCACAGTTAAAGAAATATATTAATTAATAAAGTTCTAAGAACTTTTTTCCCTTAGCTTATTTAGTTTAACCACAGGTGAGATCTGATTAAAAGTAGCTATTTCCCATTTTTACCCCCTTCACTTTGAGACTTGCAAAGTATTACTTCTTTAGCTAAGGACAGAAGATACAACCACATTTAGGCAAATTTTGGGAATTTAAAATAAAATATAGAGAGATGGAAGATTGAAAAAGACAAAAAGCTAAATTAAGAAAAGCAAGGAACTCATAAGAAGCTATATACAGATGAATGATTAAATGGAGAAGAGAAAGTGCCATATCTAAAATGAAACTAAGAGGCAGATGAACACAACATGTCACAGAGAGAAACAGGAGTAGAGGGAAATGCGGTTGGAAGGCTTAGTAGGTCACTTTGTCTGCGCATACATATGCCTCCAACACTTAGGTTACGTATGTAAAGTTGGGTTTTTGAGCCACCAATTGCATTACTAGTAAAGAAGTAGTAGTTTCTCGTTTTCTAGGAAACCAGTTTCTTATATCATTATTTCTTCTTCTTCTTATGGATTGTAAAGTTTCTATATATGGCTAAGGCTCATTTAACTTTTGAAAACTGTGTGCAAGTTGAAAAAGGTTTGTGAAATTAATAGCTATAAACTTGCTTCATATATATATTACATCTGATTTATATGAATTTGTTTCAAAAGAGATTATAATATATAAATTCTATAGTAAGTGAAAATGTTTAATTTGCACTTCACTCTGTTTTTATTTTTATTTTTTCTGTGGTCCTCCCAAATGCTATTACTGTACATTTTGTCTTCCTAGCTTCTGTTGGACTATTTTTAGTAATATATCCCTGTTTATCTTTTTGCAACTAAGGTATAATGACACTTAAAAAAGAAAGACTAGGAAATAGTGTAATTTTATTTTCATCTCAAAATGTTATGTCAAATCACTATAATATCTAACCCCCTGTACCAAATAAGGATGCAGATTTTCTTTTTAAGCCAAGAAAATTGTTAATAGAAGCCTACAGCACTTTTGCTGCATTGTTTTCTGGACTAGAAGGAGGTTATTTGATCACTTATAACTGGAAGGGAAATCAAGAAATTGAGTGTCTGGCAAAAGGGATGCCATTTTCCATGACAGGTTCAGATACCTTGTGATTTATCCCCTCAGGCTGATCACTGGCACCACATTTCTTATGCAAAAAAGAGTGAACAGAGTGGTTTCTGAGTAGAAAACAAATAACAAATGTGTTGAAGTCATTATTACAACCAAACATGTTTTTTAATCAAAATCAAAATGTTTGGTTACATTGTGGAGAAAATATGCACACATACACACACACACGAGTGTCAGTTGTGTGTTGTTTGAAGCATATCAATTTATGACTTTATTAATTTTATCTATAGTGTACTGCAATTGTGGCTGGGTCTCATAGTTTTCTCTGATTATCTGTTTCCCTCCTTTGTGTTTAGTAACATAACAGTTTGTTTTGCTAGACATTTCCAAGACCCCTTTGCAAGCAGATATGATTATATATGTAAGTCTCTATCAATTATGTATAAAGTGAAGTGTTCTTTGATAATTCTCTAAAACTATCTCTAAAAGTTCAAAGGAGTACCCTTCTTTATCAGTTTTTCCCCTGCTTCCCCTGAAATGTGCCTGTATGAGATGAAGATCCAGCAGCTATCTTGGCCTACAGGGTTACTGGAAATATTAGGGTTGAAAGAAAGAAGGAAACTGGGTTCTAACACCATGGAGACACTACAACATACTAGGCTACCTATCTCCTGATTACTTTGACACGAGAGGGAAAGTTTGTATGTATTTTAATAGCACACTAATATTTTCTGACTTTATATCTAAATGCAATGCAACTGATAGAAACACATGAATAGTCTTTTTGTTTTCTTTTTCTTATAACTTTTGGATTGGTAAAGTTGCTGTTACTTCTATTTTTTGCATTATTAATAAAAATATTTAAACCTACTCTTCCATTGTCTTATCAATTGTCATCACATTTCTCAAAGGCAAATTTATTTTATATTGTGTGAGAAATATAATGATGCTGTCCACAAAGTGAAAAAGCTACCCATAAAGTGGGAGAAAATATTTCCAAATCATACATCTGCTATGGGATTGATACTCAGAATATATAAAGATCTCCTAACACTAAAGAATGACAAAACCAATTTCAAAATGGGCAAAGGAATACACATACACACAGATACATACATATTCACACACATATCAGTTATGTGTGTGTTAGTGAACTGGAAGATTTGTAATTAAAAATCATGAAAAAATGCAGCACGAAATGAGGCTTAGAAATATGAAATAGAAAATAGAAAAAAATAATGTTTATTTTTATATTGGTTTCCAAAAGATGATAATAAACAGAATGGAAAAGAATTTTCATAAGAACTTTCTATATTTGACCATTGCTCTGGGCTTTACTCATACTATGAACAACTAGCCTCTTGTTCACTCTAGCAGCTTCCTGGCTTCAGAAGGGCAGAGTTGAGAGGAAGATATGTGCATTCAGCAGGTCACCAGCTTCTTGGAATCCGAGGTAGAATTATTAAGCTTCTTTTGATTTATTCTTATCTGCTGGTTAACCGGTTCTCTATGTCTTTAATTTTCATGAATATATTTTTGTTATATTTCATAAACCTTGAACATCTCATAGTTTCTATTTTTTAAGACTCATTTTTTTCATACTATCATATGATACCTTTATGGATTCCATTTGTTTTATATTTCTGTTATTTTCTATTGTTTCTATTATTTTGTCTCTTTAATCATTTAGTCAATTAAATGTGAATATAAGTTTTCAAATCTCTTTCACACCGCTCTGTTTTCATTATATTTGAGTACTAACTATTCATTTTATTTAAGATGATAATTCTTCCTTAATTTGCAGTTGTGCTTTGTGATTGTTAATTTTTTTTGTTCAGCTTTATTGCATATGGTTTTGGATGCAAAAGTGCTCCCATGCAAGAGTTTTGCAGAAGTTTTTGCCAAGGATCTATGGCTAAACATTAATTGGGCCACATTTTATTTCAAATTTTTGTGTTGTATTTCCATGTACCAGAGATGAAATGTAATGTCAGAAATCAAACATATACTTTGCAATGGTTTGAGATTACTATTTTCTTAGGAAGAGTTTTTCATCTACCTTGACACTTGCAAGATAGCAAATCTCATGGCTGCAGTCCTGAGCTAGTGTTCTTTTATCCCCACCTTATTTACAAAGGGGAATATGTCAGCACCCTGGAGTGATGCAGAGTGTATATTAGTTGCAACTCTATAACACACATTAAATAAATTCCATAAATCTCAGGTCACAGAGGCTTTGAAATTCTAATATTTAACTTCAGTCACCTGTATCTGTGTCTAATACTCCTGTTGCCCAGAAAGCCTCAGATTTTCTTACTAATGTGGCACAGGGTTCTTTCATCTATTTTGACAGAGAAATTTCCATTTCTTTGTTTTGTGTTTGATATATGGGTTAAAATTTCGGGATTTTTTTCAGCAATTCTATGTATTTGTAGTAGAAAAGTAGAAACATCAGCTCAGTTTGCCATTATTTCCAGAAGTCCCTGCAATACCTTCTATAATACATGTAAGTGCACAGTATTTTAGTAGAACAAAATAGAATATGCCTCATTCTGCCTGAGACATTAATGAAACACTTTATAAGTTGTATGTTAAATAATAAACAGATGTTTACCAAATGACTTTCTGGGGTTAGATCAAACCAGGCAAAGGGGAGAGGATGTGAAATAGCTTAATAATAAAAATAAAATCATTTACAATAATGCAAATAGTTAAACAATTTCTAAAGATATGGATGAATATGAGGGAGTTTTATGAAAATAAAATTGTAGTTTTATGAACATAAACTATCCTATGCCATTCATGAGTGATTTCTTATTCCTCAAATGTGCTCCATATACCTGTAGCTCTAAACACTTTTATATTTGGAATGTATTTTTTCCACTATGACCTGCCATATCCTACATATGCATCACAAACTCCACCTCCGGGATTAAGCTTTTTGTAATTCTTCATCCTGTCATCTTGGTGTTCTTGCTTTTTCTGTTCATCTTTTGCTTTATTTTGTTTAATATTTCTGGATGAGTATTATTTAATTTTTTTTCTCCCACTAGGGAAGCACTGCTACTGTTCACTTTATTTAATACTCAGAAAATCTAAGATAAATTATTATAAATTCCCTTCCTTTTACAAATAAGAAAAATATTTATTGTCTTTCCAAATATTTGCAGTTTAGTCACAGAACAAATATTAGAACCAACTGTCCTTAGCTTCTGCTATATCTATTCTTGTACCTCTGCTTGAGGGCAGAGGGCATATCTTATTCATATTTTTATTGGGCACGTTCCTAGCATGAGGAGTCTCAAATAGAGCCAGAATTTATTAAATTTAATTGACACAGCTGTTTCCTAACCTACTCCCTACCTCAATGAGTAAAGAAGAATTGCGTCTTTCAGGCTGGCACATTTACCTTTCTTATAAAAACCAGGCGTTATTGTCATTCCTCTGGGAACACATGAATAATGACTTCAATTTTATGACTATAAATAGTAGAACACTAGTGACCAAGAGGCTAATACAGAGTAGATATCTGAGGAAAGTCAGCAGCTAAGAGAGCTGTGTCTCTCCATCTTCTATGTTAACATTCTCTAAAAGAAAAAGGAAAAGTGGTTTTCTTCTGTGCAATGACTAGCACCATAGTGGAACCCAAAAATGCCTGGTGTACTGTCAATCACTGTCTCTTATTTACAAAAATGTTGTAGGTTTTTTAGTTTAAAATGCTTCATAAGAATATTCAATACAAATATATCTATTCTATTAATATCATTATTATTATTATTACTACTATTGTTACTACTATTAATGCATTAATAGTAATATAATGAATCATTGTTTGGTAAGGCCAAAAATAAAAAAAATAGGTAACAACCTTAGAACTGTTGCTTTGAAAAGTCTCTAGATCTTGCATCCAAATTAGCAGTTGATACTAACTTAACTGCGTAAAATAACATTCATTCATTCATTCTGTTTAAATAGTTTCATGACGTATCATTTAGCAAGGTGACTCAAAAAGATAATCTCACTATTATCTCCAATTCTCCTTAGAATGGATTAGTGGATTGTTCTTGTACATGTCATAACATTTGCACCTAAAATTATGCTGTTTATTATTAACAACACAAAGATGACCTTGCTTGGGCTAAATTGTGGAAGACTTCAGTCAGCTATTATCAAAATTAATTTTAAAGACCATTATATGAATGATCAGGTCCTATATAACTTAAATTGGAATATGCATGATCTAATGTCAGGTGTTAGGGATTAAACAAATGACAATATAGATCTCTCTGTAAAACTTAAAATTGGAAGAAAATAATACACAGAATAACTTATGGAATTATCCACAGGGCAGTAAAAATTAATGTACAATGCAGATCTCATTTTTATGAATTAAAGATTATCAATTATAATATTTAATACAAGGTACTATTTTCATTCACAATTAAAGTCAAAGCCTAAGATTTGTGTAAATAAAAGGAAATTTACTGTAACAAAATAAATCATAAGTAATTTATTAATATACACCCATTCACATGTTAGTTCCCCTCTTCCCCTTGCTTTTGAGAGAAGATACTTATTGTGAAGATAGGCAAAGATTATTCAAGCACGTGATGGATTCAACCTCATCCGCATCGTCAATGCTTCTCAAATACTTATGAAGTCAGCATACAAAATGGATATGGGCCTAAGTAGAATATCCATTAAGAGAGATGTAATATACTTCTACCATGAATGCATTTTTAAAAGGTTGATTTTATAACTAAGAAAGTTCAATACTACGGGGGCAGAATTTACAAGGCAATTTTAATCATCTCTGTTACAAGATTCCACAATTTTGGTAAGATAACCTGCCCTAAAGTGTTTTCGGAACACTTTTATGTTTTCTGAACTTCATAAACTAGTTACTTCTTTGGGTTAAATCCAACAAAGCCAAGTTACAAAGCAAGTGTTCTCTATAATGAAACAAGAAAGCCATTATGATCGTTAAAAGGACATTTTTAATTAATTTATATATTTGATCACAGGGGTAGAGCTTGAAATGAGAAAGAGAATATGGAACCTAAGGCTTAATAGAAAGTAATGATTTTAAAGAATAATTACTGAGAAGTCAGTGGAAGTACCAAAGATATATTAAAGGCATTATGGTCTTCATATTTTATGTCAGATTTGATCATTTCTAGCTATAGAAAACAAATGTCATGTACTTCTCAATTTTACTTAACCTAGGTCCTTAAAAAAATCATAGAATTAGTGCTGTATGTGGACTAGATATGGAGATTAACTTAATCAAACAGGATAGTTTAGCCACTCAAAGTATAAACTGTAGATTAACTTGGAATTCACATGCTGGCCTCCATGCCATATTAGCTGTGTGATCTTGAGCAAATGGAAATACTCTCTGTAGTCCTGTTTCCTAATCTATTCAGTGGCTATGATAATAATATTTACATCATAAGGTTGTTACAATTCCAGGAGCTTATCCATGTAAGACACTTAAAACAATGTTTGGCTTATCTTGAACACTTAATAAGTATTAAGTGTTTTCTTTTTTTTTTTTCCTTTTATTTCAGAATATTACAGAGGTACAACACTTTGGCTATGTATATTCCCCATGCACTGCCCATGTCAGAGCTACAATCGTGGACATCCCCCAAACTGTGCGCCCCGCATCCATTCAGTGAGAGTTTTCCCATCCCGTCCACCCCCCTCCCACCTGCCCGCCCCCGATGACTATTATTGCCATGTGTGACATAAGTATTGATCACTTAGTACCAATTTGATGGTGAGTACCAGTGGTGCTTGTTTTCCATTCTTGTGATACTTCACTTTGAAGAATCGGCTCTGGCTTCATCCAGGATAATACCAGATACGTTAATTCATGATTGTTTTTTATTGCTGAATAATACTCCATGGTATACATATACCACATTTTATTAATCCACTCGTGTATTGATGGGCACCTGGGTTGTTTCCACATCTTTGCAATTGTGAATTGTGCTGTTATAAACATTCACATGCAGATGTCTTTATTATAGAATGTCTTTTTTTCCTTTGGGTAAATACCCAGCAGTGGGATTGCTGGATCAAATGGTAGTTCTACTTTTAGTTCTTTGAGATATCTCCACATTACTTTCCATAGAGTTTGTACTAATTTGCAGTCCCACCAGCAGTGTATGAGTGTTCCTGTCTGTCCACATTCCTGCCAACATTTGTTGTTTTGGGACTTTTGATATGAGCCAATCTCACTGGAGTTAAGTGATATCTCATTGCGGTTTTGATTTGCATTTCCCTGATGATTAGAGAAGTTGAGCAATTTTTTATATGTTTTTTGGCCATTATTCTGTCTTCTTTTGAAAAGTTTCTGTTCATGTCCTTTGCCCATTTTTTAATGGGGTTGTTTGATTTTTTCTTGTGATTTTCCTAAGTTCTGTATTGATTCTGGTTATCAGCCCTTTATGTTTTCATGAATGTTTTGTTCATACCTAAGAAGCTCTAAAGCCAGCAGTTAGAGTGATGTTCTATTACTTCACTGAAATAACATTCTTGAAATTGGCAATATTTTTACATCTGTATCTTATTTTATTCCTTCTTACTAACATCACTTTATTACCCCATTACATCAACTCTAGAATACCATTAGGTTTAACCATATGAAATTGCCTATATTTGAACATTTCTTATCCTCAGAAACAGCAGTTTAAATTGATTCAATCTATGAATGGCCCTTATCTTTCACTCTTTTTTTAACTTCCTGCTTCCCTGTTCAATCTACCTATTGTGCTGCCACCAAATTAATACTCTTAAAGTATAATTTTCATCCTGTCTGACATATAGCCCTTAGAGATGCCCAGGTGTCCAATAATATTTTTTAAATGTTTCAAATATTAAAAAAGGTTTTCTATGATTTATCATAAACATAAATTTTCAAATCTGTCTCAAACTATTCTTGCTATTATAATTTATGCTCCTCTTGCTCTGGGCAGCACACTGTTACTGATACCTGAATGCTCCTCCATTTTTTCCTCTGACTGGTGGATTCTTGGGAGACTTCATTCATCTCAGGAACCAAGTAGTAGGGATTATAGTGCATCACCCAATTCAGAGGAGGTCAGTTTGGTTTTTTTAAAAGGATTTAAGTGAACACTATATTCTTTCATGCAATACTTTTCAATCAATTCTGTGTTTTCCTTCTTCCCACTGACTTCACATTTTCCCTAAGAGTTAGAGATGAACATGCTAAAAATTTTTCTGCCAAGATTTCTCAAAGTCTTGTCATCAAGAATATACTTGGGACCATTTAGCCCCTCACCAATTCCCAATAATTATATCACCTCAATAGATAACACAGTTATTAAATTGATGCAAATCCTAAACATGAAATGTCTAAGTAGAATGCATATTTGTCCTGTAACAAAAGGCTTCTAAAATTTTACCTGACAGGCTAATACTTACAGTAGGAAATGGACATTAGAAAACCATGATACCTAAATGAGTAAAAAGACAGAAGAATCATCTAAGGCAGCCAGATATCATCTTCTTATATTGGGTTCCTTCTATTCTTCAACACTGATTCTATTACTATCCATATTTTTAGTCTTGCTAATCAATGCTCTCTAGTCTCTGAATATGCCATTTTTTTTTCAGTTTCAGGTCTTTTGCTTTTCACAGTTCTCTATATAAAATCTCTTACTGTGGCATATACAAATTTTACACTTTTTTAAGGCCAATAAAGAAAGAGTTTCTTCTGAAATCTTCACTAAGCAGTGGAACATAGTGTTAGGTGAGGGGAATAATTTTTTTCTTGTTTTCCTGGTATAGTTCTGGTTTCCATGTGTGGCCCAAGAATAATTATTTATAGCACTCCTTCTTATATTCAAAAATTTTCTATTTGTGATGATAAATTAAATACTGACAATAAATAAAATAATATTGAAATAGCAATATTTGTTATTCATGGGAGTTTATATAAATTTTAAATTCCCATAGTCTCATGATTCTTAAGAGGACAATGGAATGACATGACTTTTAAATTATTAGTAAACAATTTTTAACTTGCATCATAATAAATCTCTTATTGAAACAATTATAGATTTTTGTTTTATAATTTTAACTCACAAATCCCACACTGTATATTATTACTGTATATTTGAAATTATTAAAAATATTTTTAAAAGCTTTTAACCAATTTATGGAATATTATCTCTTCTATGCCTTTTTCAGAACTTATTCTATTATAAATCTAATGTGGAATATGCCCAATAGAAAATGTTGTTAAATAAAATAATATGGAAACATTTGTTTCAATGAGTGTTTTTATTTTTACTTTGCATAATTACTAAACAGTAATAAACATGGAGATTGTAAGGATACGAAAATATTAATAATTCAACTCTAATTGTTTTGTTATATTAAAAAGTATCTAATAAATGAGACATACTCTTGTTTACCCAATGGCTCAATAACTTTGGGTGATAATCATTATATACAGCATACAACTGAAGCCAAGTGGCTCTTCAATCTCCGTGCTGAAACCCTTGCTTTATGAAATGAATCCTAGATACTTTCATGTTGCCAGCATCCATTCCTCACATTTCTGGATGTAACATCACAAAAATGCTGTGGAAAATAAAGACTTCTCTCATGAAACACAATCTTGCTAGGACAACAATTAATTGCCCCCTTCTTCTCGTTGACCCATATTAAGTCAATTAATGATTTCTCACTGAATTTTGAATACTGAGCAGTGACACAAATGTAGGAAATGGATGGCTGTGCATGCTTTAAAGAAATTCTCCATTAGTGCTTGTTAGATTATACTGAAGGCCTGATTCTTGACACTTCTTATATAATGTTCTTCTGATTATACTTAAATTCTCTCAATTAATTCACCAATTTCTCATTTTCGTGAGTGTAATTCTGTAGATTGTCATTGAAGAATCCAAATTGATATATCACAAGACAGAGATGAGTATCATCTGCCAATACATACTGATAGGTGATTTACTACATTGCCCCTGTTTCCTAAATGGTTTATTAGACAGTTTAGAAAATGATCCAGAGAGGCTATTTAACATGGTAGTTAAGAACACAGCCTCAAGTCAGACTGAGAAAGGGAACTGTCAGGCCCTGCTTGATAAAACCCAACCAAGGTCTCTCATAAAACAGGAGGTAGTGGAGAAACTGGCCAAAACCAACTAGAACCAAGATGGCCACCAAAATGACCTCAGGCTATACTCACTGCTCATTATACGCTGCTTATAATGTATTAACATACTAAAAGAAACTCCCACTAGAGCCATGACACTTTACAAATGCCATGGGAACTCCTGGAAGTTATCCTATAAGGTTTAGAAAGGGGAGGGGCCTTCTCTTCTGGGAACTCTCCACCCCTTCCCCAGAAATCTTTTTGAATAATCTTCCCTCCACTTAACATAAAATAGAATACAAGGTATAAAATAAGGCCCCAGAAACTCACAAAGTGCTACTCTCTGTTGCTCATAGATAGTCACTGCCCTATCTATGGGGTAGCCTACATTTTTTCTTTTCTTACTTCGATAAACTTTCTTTTGCCTAACTCTGTTGGCTCATGCTTCAATTCTTTTCTGTGTGAAGCCAACAATCCACTTGGCCTTCAGGCCAGACCCCAGTTTTGGAGTCCACCTTCCTTTATTAAGACTGTTTGATTTTGAATCACAGATTAACAGCATACTGGCTATATGACCTTAGCCTCACTGTCAGTGTCTCATTCTCCTCAAATTTCAAATGAGGATATTAATATTATTTAATTTCTAGGGACATTGTGAAAAATATGTGTGCTCATAGATTTGAAGTTCTTTAAGAAAGACCTGAACAATTATATGTGGCCAATAATTGATTTTTTAAAAAATTATATAAGATTGAAGAACCTAATGTATTGTCAAAGGTGGTTATGTGACCTGTTTCAGTAAGGTCAGACTGATAAATATGTACTACCTATATAAAATAAATTTTAATCATTCAAAGAAACAAAGGCAATGATCTAGCCCTGAAATTTTTTATTCCTAACCAGCAACATTAATGCCAATTGACACTAGTTTTACATTGTCAAATGTAAACAAAACTTGTGAAAAATATAGAAAATATTATTAATAATAAGGATCATAATTTCCCCATAGTGTTCTTTAGTAAGAGTTTGACAATTATGTAAGTAGAAGAGTGCATTTCTTTTGAAATACATACTTTTTTCCTGCTTATAATTTTCAACAGTGCATCTGGGAAAAACATATTTCATTTACTTCTTAAAAATTTTATAATTCTTTTTGCATTTGAGACCAAGAGGCATAATACATTTGCATGATTTCTAATCATACTTTTCATAAGAAACAAAAATCCTTCACTTAATGAAAAAAATGCTAAGGTAATAACATTATAGAATTTTGATGTTGAAGAGTACACTTTTATTTTAACCTGCTAAATTAGAATTCTTTGTTCTTCACGTGTTTGCATGGAAAGTAGACGAACTCTAGCTGCTAGAAGTATATGTTAAAACTTATTATGAAGATAATATAAGTGGCACTTCTAAACCAAATTTTCTGTAATGTTGGTGCAGTAAAATAAAAGGTCTTTAACATCATTTATTCTGTTCTTTTTGTGTCAACATAATTTTATTTTGTAAGCTTGAGAAATTGACATTGTTGTTTATCTAGTCGAAATTATTTTACACTTAAGGTGCAAATCTATGAAGTTTAACTTAGCTATAATGGTAGCAGTGTTTAGTCAAGAGTGGTTAGAGAGAATTCTACTTCTTGTTATGGAGAATTACCTTGTTTTGACCAAACTTCCCACTTCCTTCTGGAAATAACTAGATATGTTGGACCACACATATATGTATGTGGGCATATATATATGTGTGTATGTGCATGTGTGTCTGTGTGTTTAACAGTATAAAAGTGTGTGTATGTACATACATATGTGTTTGAAGCTATCGAGAGCCACAAGACCAGGTCTTATTTGAGAATAAAAACTACAAAGAGACAAGCCCTAAATCCAGAGCTACTTTTTACCTTGAAGCAAATCCAAGTGGTGGACAAGAATCTGAGAATCTTGTCACAACGTTTTGCAGTTTCTCTCTGCAGAGGAGACAAAAATTAGAGCTCTTGTTAAAACATGCAGAGTTCCATAGGGTACTTAGGCTTTCAGGTGCAATCTTCAGGCTAAAAGCTACAAGTAATGTCAACTGTTAATGGATCAGGTCCTATAAATGATGATCTGCATACTCAAATTAACTTAATCTCTGATTGGATCATTGTTATTTGCTCCCAGTCTAAATATGTTGTGATTCTGAGAAACTGGGAAAAGCTATCCTCAACCTCAAGAGTCTTAGGTAACAAAAATTAGGTTTCAGGAAATTGTAATTTCAGCCATAACCAAAGTGCTAGTATCAGAAAAACAGTTGCACCCCAAATTATTATGAAACATGGATAAAATATATGAAAAAACTCCTTGAGAAGCTCAGAGAAAAACCATGACATTATGACTTAAGAGTCTGAAAATCCCAGAGAAAAGAGTGGAACACCACACCACAGTGACCCACATAGTCTACTCCACACTTTACATCACATTGCTTCTGCCAATGTGTAGCTTAGTGAGTAGAGATCAAACAGAAAGTGGTAACTGAGACCTGCAGTAATCTCACAGGGGGGTTTAAATAGTTGGAGTTCAGAGCTCCCAAGGAAACTAACACTTGAAGGGGAAGAGAAAACTCCAGAGTAGTATGATTAAAATTTTGAATGCAATTTCACTTTCAAGACTTTCTAGCTCCTATGCTAAGGAAGTGTAAGATAAGACTCCAGGAAAGCAAGCTAATAAAAACATCTTAAGCAACGTTTCCAGCAGTCTTATCATTATGAGAAAGCAGTGTATGGAATTCAGGGATGGACAAGTAGCAGGATCCCTGGTAATACTAGAAACTCTCTTTGATGTAAAAACTTAAAAGAATCTGTACAAGAAAAGAGGTTTCCAGAGGTAGGAAAAACTCAGTACAAATCAGTCTGAATAAGGCATAAAAACCAAGCTCAACTGCATTAAGATGATTTTCCCAAAGTCTATCATCTTATTAGGACCTGAGCATAAATAATTTTTCATACACAATCTCCAACAGTCAATCAAAGGTCACTAGGAATGCCAAGAAACAGGACCAAGTGATGGAAAACCAAAGAAACAAATGGATAATCAAAACAAACAAAACAACAAACAGAAACAAACAAAGTAATCCAGATGTTGGCAATCAAAGGGTCTTTAAAACCTGAATACCATGTCCAAGAAAATATAGGGAAAGATGGAGAAGTTCATGAGATAATGGAAATCTAGATGAAAGAGTCAAATGGAAAATATAGAACTGAAAATATAAGTCAAATTTTAAATGTATTGATTTAATAACAGATTTGACATAAAGGAAGAGAGGATTGGTGAAAGTAAAGACAGTCATTAGAACATATTACAGTTGAAATATAAAGAGATAAAGAAAGTAAAATACAGAAAAATGTTAGACATATGGCACTTAGGAGAAATAAAGATCTAATACGCATATCATTGGAAATCCAAAGAGGACACAGAGAATGGCTCAAAAGCATTATTAGAAAAAAAATAATATATGAAAATACATCGAAAATGGTGTAAGTGATAATTCATTAATTTTCAAAGCTCAGTGAAACTCAAACAGGGAAAAATATGAAAATAGTAACATTGGAATACTGATAAAGTCAAAGAAATACAAAACATACAGCAAAAATAATAACAACCAACTTTACAACAAAAATAATGGAAGCCAGGAGGAAAATGAAATAATATCTTTAAAGTGTTGATAAAACAAATAGAGAAACAAAAACTGACAACTAGAAATCTATAGCCAGGGAAAATACCCCTGAAAATAAAACTGAAATAATGACACTTAACACAAACTAAACAGATAGAAATTACTTGCAGGAGACCTGCACTAAGATGGAAAGCAAAACATCTCTTCAGACAGAAAGGCAAAGGGAACGAGTCCATGTGGAAACACAATAATTCAGGAAGCAGTAAGGAACAACGTAAGTTGTAAATATGGGTAATTCTAAATGAACATTTACTGCTTAATTAAGAAATTATATTTATTAATATCTTTAACATTCAGAATTTAACTACATGACAACAGAAGAACAAAGAACAAAAGGTATTAATTGGAGTACATGTATAAAGAAACGTACACAGGGAAAAAATAAACAATTCTAAAGAAGATTCTTTTAAGTCATATATAAGCATTGCAACTCTAGAACAGATGAAAAATATAAAATGAATATGTAACAAACAAGCACATAAGTGGAGAGATTCATGAATAAAAACATTCTGGACTAATCCATAACTGCGGTCCCCAACCCCCAGGCTGCAGACTGGTACCAGTCCATGGCCTGTTAGGAACCCAGCCGCACAGCAGGGTGGGTGGAGCTGACACTGCCGTGCTAGCGCTGGGGAGTGGCTGCAAATACAAATTATCATTACCAGAGAGGTTTGACTGCACCATAAATGTAATGCATTTGAATCATCCCGGAATCATCCCGAAAGCATCCCCCTCCCCAGTCCGTGGAAAAACTGTCTTCCATGAAACTGGTCCCTGGTGCCAAAAAGGTTGGGGACCACTGATCTGTAAGAAGTAAAGGGTAACAAAAAGAAAACAGAACCAAGAACAGGTGGGACAAATAATATTATCATAGTCTTAAACCTAAATATATTAACAATTTCAGTAAATGTGAGTATGCTAATGATACTCCAATGAAAAGAGAAAATTTGCAGAAAGTAGAAAATAAATCAAAATAAAACCTTTATGCTGCTTTTAAGAGACCCTAAACATAAGATACCAAAAAGACTAAAGTATAAATGATACAGCATCTATAATATTCTCCCTATTAATGAGTTCAAAATTTTACCTACCAAATACAGTTGCTAACAGATACATGAAAGACATGCAACCTCTGCCCTGCATTTCACAATTACCACCATCAAAAATGACCTAGCACAGTGTTACAAAAGATGAGTTCTTTAATCCTAGATGTTTTCCAAGAAACATCCCTAACACAAGACTTTTTTTGTTAAAGATATTAAATGAAATCCATTTTTAAATAGACTTCTTCATGAATTTGCAATTGTTGCCTAATTTCTTATCTGGGTCTATTATATCATCACTGGTTAAACTCCATGATAGAGATAATGATAAGCTTAATAAAGTAAAGGAGAAGTTTAATAGCAGCTATTTTCTTATTAAATCTTTTATTGTATTGTTAGGATTACTTTCAACCTGAGGTTTCTTTTGTAGTGATTCCTTAAAACCACTTGTCCATTTTGTTATTGTTGTTTGAGTCTATTATCTAGATTCCAAGAAATATAATTAGGCACAAGGAAATTGCAATATCTCACAACATGCTGACTTGGACTTTATAAAGTCTAAAATTTGCAGATTAAACATATAAGTGATAATAGCTTAATTAGAGCTAGCAACATTAAAAGTTATGACTAATAATCACCAAGAAGTTTGAAAAGGATATTTGAAATCATGTATGGATATAAAATAGAGTGACCATGGATTATTTACAAAGAAGACAGAAATAAAGTAGAATTGGAGTACGTGCATACTTCTGTGAACATGACCACTTCCTTATTCAGTGGTATGCTCATTTTGCGCTTAAACCTAGGTGCTGTTAAGACTTGGGGTCACAACTTACTAGCTCTATCATTTGGGGACGGTCCTAACTCTGTACTTCAGTTTCTCCATCTATATGTAGAACAATAGTGCATTACTTGCTTATGCAGATTACATAAGTGATTGTTGGTAAATCTCAGAATAGAATGTTTGGCATCTCAGAATAGAATGTTTGCTGAAAAAATTTGAGGTCTTTGTGTCTTCCTCCTGTAAATATTACCGTACCTAGGTAGATAGCTTTGAACTATTTGGCATATTTTATTTTTGAGGGAAATACTGGGTCTGAAAATAAAGTGAGAAATCAATCACTAGATGTTTTGGGAAGGAATGAAGAAATGAATACATTAGTTGAGACTATAAGGTAAATACTGAAACTGACATAGTGACATGATTTAAGTATAAAAATTATTATTGCTACTTCTTTACAGGACAAGGGCATAAAATTATAGAAAACACTTTTGGAGTAAGTTAATTGTAATCAATTGAGTGTAGGTTAATTTTTATATTTCTCTAAGGAGAAAATGATGAAGTAGGAAAAAGTCTGCTTGCTTTCTATGAATTTGTAGCTAAGGAAAGCCAAATAAATTGCTTTTATATCCTGTGTAACTCCTGTCCCTTTGTCAGTACACTTCTACTAATTAACCACAAATATAACAGGTATCAATGATCAAATCACGAAATCCTAATTAATTTACCATGGATATATCATCTGGTTTCTCTGCTTTGTTATGACTAATATACTATTAGCTCTTACCACACCTATAGCTAAATTGTAAACTTCTTTGATGTGAAAATGCCCTTTAAAAGTTTTCTGCTTCTCCCAAAGACATCAGCACTATTCTTACATAATAAAAGGATAAAAAAGATATTAAGAAAATTTTGAAAATATTAATGAATAAATTCTAAACATTAATAATAAATCATTTGAAATTAATTTTATATATAGCAATAAACTAAATATAGCATCACGTTTTTTATCAAATGATATTAGTAATTTCCTCATTTGTTTCCTGATATGCCATGAAAATATAATATGTTTATTTTTCATATTATTCATTAGCTTTATGTACCCTGGTGCAAACTAAATAGTATTAAATATTATATTGCTATATCAAAATATGTTTAATATATAATATATGCATATTAATTGTATAAATTTTCTTTTTTTAATTTCAGAATATTATGGGGGTACAAACGTTTTGGTTACAGGAATTGCTTTTTACAGTTTGAGTCAAAGTTATAAGTGTGTCCATCACCCATATAGTGTGCATTGTACCTATTAGGTGTAATTTACCCATCCCCTCTTCTGCCCTCCCACCTGCTTGATTTCTGTTGAATTTTACTACCATATGTGCACATGAGTGTTGATCTATAAGTTTCAATTTAGTAGTGAGTACATATGGTTTATGTTCTTCCATTCTTATGATACTTCACTTAAGAGGATAGTCTCCAGTTCCATCCAGGTTGTTACAAAAGGTATTAGTTCGTCATTTTTTATGGTTGAGTAATATACTATGGTATATATACACCTCATTTTATTGATCCACTCATGTATTGATGGGCACTTGGGTTGTTTCCACATCTTTGCGATTATGAATTCTGCTGCTATAAACATTCGAGTGCAAGTATCTTTTTTATAAAATGTCTTCTTTTCCTTTGGGTAAATACCTAGTACTGGTATTGCTGGATCAAATGGTAGGTTCTTTGAGGTATCTCCGTACAACTTTCCATAGAGGTTGTACTAGTTTGCAGTCCCACCACCAGTGTATAAGTGTCCCTTTCTCTCTGTATCTGCACCGGCATCTTTTGTTTTGGGGACTTTTTATAAAAGCCATTCTCACTGGAGTTAGGTGATATCCCATGGTTGTTTTGATTTGCGTTTCCTTGATGATTAGAGACATTGAGCATTTTTTCATATGCTTATTGGCCATTAGTCTATCTTCTTTTGAAAAGTTTCTGTTCATGTCTTTTGCCCAGTTTTGAATGGGGTTGTTTGATTTTTTTTGCTGATTCACCAGAGTTCTTTGTGGATTCTGGTTATTAGCCCTTTACTGGATTTATAGCACGCAAAATTTTCTCCCATTCTGTAGGTTGTCTATTCACTCTGTTGATTGTCTCCTTGACTGTACAGAAGCTTTTTAATTTAATCAGGTCCCATTTATTTGTTGTTGCTGTGATTGCCTTTGGGGACTTCATAAATTCTTTGCCTAGGCCAATATCTATAAGAGTTTTTCTTACCTCTTTTTCTAGAATTCTTATAGTTTCATGCCTTAGGTTTAAGTCTGTTCTCCACTGTGAATTAATTTTTGTGAGCTGTGAGAGTTGTGGATCTTGTTTCTGTCTTCTACATGTGGCTATCCAATTTTCCCAGCACTGTTTATTGAATAGGGATTCTTTTCCCCAGTGTATTTTTTGTGTGTTTTGTCAAAGATCAGATGGCAATATAAGGATGGTTTTATATCTGGGTTCTCTGTTCTGATCTATGTCTCTGTTCTTGTGCCAGTACCATGCTGTTTTGGTTACTATAGCCCTGTAGTATAGCTTGAAGTCTGGTAAATTGATGCCTCCCAGTTTGTTCTTTTTGCTTAAGGTTGCTTTGGCTATTTGCGGTCTTTTCTTGTTCCATAGGAAGCATAGAATTATTTTCTCTAGATCTGCAAAAAATGATATTGGTACTTCCATGGGGATTTCATTGAATCTGTAAATCACTTTGGGTAGTATAGACATTTTAATAATGTACTTAACTTAGTATTTAAGGAAATCGGACCTTTCATAAGTACTAAGTTTGACAGTTGATATCTCTAGTATTTCACTTTGACACTTCTTGTTTTATTTTTATCATGAATGTACATCCTCAGTCTTAAAAATGCATGTTTTGGCTTGTGATTATCTTTCAAAATTTTTTAGAGCAATTTTTGGGAAACCATGGATAAGTCAAAAATTTGTGTTATTTTTGAATATGAGTTCCATCATGGAACCAATGCAGTGTGGACAGCTCGAAATATCAATGAAGTGTTTGGGAAGGAAGTTGCGAATGAATACACAGCATGTTGATGGTTTGAGAAGGCCCATTCTGGTGGTTTTCATCTTGAAAATGAGCCACGTGGGTGACCTGAGACCAAGGTGAATAATGATGAGCTGAAAACTGTAGTGGAAACGAATCCATCTCAACCTAGTCATGAACTAGCAGCAAGGTTTGATGTTACTATTCCAACAATATTGACCATTTGAAACAAATCAGCAAGGTAAAGAAGCTGGATAGATGGGTTCCCCGTGAATTAAATGAGCGTCAGAAGAGAAATCATCTCGAAGCTTGCCTTTCTATTCTGTCACAAAATAAAGGCAAACAATTTCTATACCATATTGTTACCTGTGATGCAGAATGATTCTTTTTGACAATCACAAGCATTTGGCATAATGATTGGATAAAGACGAAGTGCCGAAACACAGTCCAAAACCAAATAGTCACCAAAAAAAGCTAATGGTGTCTGTTTGGTGGTCCAGTGCTGGTATTATCCACTACAGCTTCATGAATCCTGGTCAATCAATGACAGAGGATATCTACTGCAACAATTGTATGAAATGATGAGGATGCTTGCAATTAAGCAGCTGAGATTGCTCAATAGAGACAGACCAATCCTTTTGCAACACAACGCTTGACCACATGTGGTATAAACAACACTGCTCAATCTACAGAGGCTGGACTTGGAAACTCTCTGTCATCCACCATATTCACCAGACCTTGCACCAACTGACTGTCACTGCTTCCAGGTTTTGGACCACTTATTGCAAGGAAAAATATTCAATGTTCAACAAGCTATGGAAAACGTCTTTCACTATTTCATCACCACTCGCTCTCCAGGCTTCTTTGCTGCTGGCATAAACAAGCTAGTGTTAAGATGGCAAAACTGCGTTGATAGCTTGGATGGATACTTTGATTAATTGTACTGCTTTTTGTATGAGATATAATAAGCTACACTTTTGATTTGAAATCTGACATTTCATATTTAATGACCTAATAATAGATCGTGGTTTCCCAGAGGCATCATAAATAGAAAACAAACAAAGTACTACTAAATTTATGTAACTGCAAAAACTTGATAGCTAAGAAGCAGATATTTTATATTAGCCATCACAATGGAAATTCACAATCCACCTATTTCCCAGACTAGAAGTCGTTCACCATCCCAGAGTTCAATTTTTGTAGGATAAATTTCACCTTAAGGAAGGACTCTGTAACTCCACCTAAAGTCCTGAATTAATTATTTTTCTAATTCCTTTCAAAGAGACTGGCAATGCTCTTCCAAGGATAATATAATATATACTTGGAAAAGGAGATATCCTGACTTTCTAAGGACTCCAACTCTTAGATACGAAATCTGAGCTAACACTAAATGCCTAGAGACTCAAAACACCATCATGACCCACAATAAGAATGGGAATTATGACTATCAGAAGATAAATGAAGTTTTCAGAGGGTGTCTAAAGGTATCTTGTGTTAATTGTGCTGGTTAATTAATATATAATTGGACAGATATAGTTACCAGCAAGTAGGATGCTAGCATTTTTTCCTGATCTATAGAAAAAGGCTATTGTAGTAGGAAGACCAAGTGGAAATGCTTAAGACTGTTAACTGATTATGGCATGATAGTAAATAAAAATCTGGGGTGCATTATGGAAAGCATTGTAGAGGTAAATTTTACCAACAACCGTGAAATTTGCAAAGTTTATTGTCTTATCTCACCCCTGTTAAATTTATTTGTCCGGCCTCTGTAAATCTAGCTGTGTCATAGCAGATAACTGCATATTATTATGAACTTAATCAGGTTGTAGTCTCAAATTCAGCTGCTATGGACTGTGTAATACATTTACTGGAGCAGTTCCGCAAATCTCTGCACTTGATATATTAGTATTCATTTGGCCAATATTTTCATTTCTACACTCATCATTAAGGAAGATCAAAATGAATTGGCTTTTATGTGACAGAAAGAACAGTATACTTTTATTCACTTAAACCAGGACTGTCTGCACTCCAGCTCTCTGTCCGCATATGGTTCACAGGAATCTTGTTCATGTTATCATTCTGCAGATCTGTACAATGGTGAACTAAAATTATGCCATCATGTTAATTGGATATGTTAACTAGATAATATTGACTATTAATTAAGAAGTTGCCATTAAGGAAGACATCTTAGTAGGAAATACGTGAACCAGAGATTGAGAAATAAACCCACAGATATTAGGAGGTCTGCCATTTGGTGACGTTTTCGGATCCAGTCATCAACAGCATATCATGATACTCTAGCAGCAATATGATATACATTGCTGAATCTTATGTATCATACCACTAAGAAAGATGCATAATAATTGTTGAGCTTCCTTGTCTTTAAATACCTAATATTTGGATATACTAATAACTAATAACATCTTGGATATACTAATACGACCTATTATTGAATTATCTAGTGTTTAAAATTTGAGTAGGACCCAAAGCATGAAATGTCTCTTTATCAGGTCCAGGCTACAGTATAAGCCACTTTGCTCTTTGAGCCTTATGCTCCCATGGATTTGACAGAACTAAAAGTATCTGGTATATAAAGTGTCCTGTGATATTTCTGGAAAACTCCAGCAGGAGATTTGAAGTTCAGAATTTTTTTTTGTTATCTATTGATATGTAAAATTTACCTCAAATCTTTGTAGTTTTAACGAACATTTCTTATCTCATTGCTTTTGTGGGTCAGAATTCTAGCCATAGACTTGCTGGGTACCTGTTGCTTGCAGATCGCTCACAGGGCTCCAGGGTCGGAGTCTCATCTGAAAGCTAAACTGAAAAGGAATGAGCATGCACTCAAGCTCATTCCCATTGCTATTGCCAGCGTTCAGTTTCTTGTGGGCTTTTGGAATGAAGATCTCAGTTCCTAATTAGTTGTTAGACAGAGACCTACCTTGCTGCGTGGGTCACTCAATAGGGCATCTGTCAGCATGGAAGATAAATTTCCTCTTGAACAACTGAGAGCATGAAAGTGAGAGAGAGCACACAAGATGGAATTCAACATCTCTTTATAACCTAATTTCAGATATTATATCCCATAATTCTCACTGCACTGTATTTACTAGAAATGAGTGACAAGATCCATCTGATATTCAAGGGGGTTAAGATTAGACAATGGGATAAACAGGGAACATAAATGATTCATGGATATCTTTAGAAGCTGCCTGCTACATATATCTTAGCATTTTGAAGCAAAGTCATCATGACCTCTGCAGTAGAGAAATAATCTCTTTGAAAAAAATAAATATGGCATTCCAATAGGGCTTTAGTACAGTTTGATAAAGTAATAATGGAATATTAAGTGATCATGCATACTGTGCTACCTATTAGGTGGTATATTTTATCTGATTACTGAGTCAGAAATCTGAGTAAGGACATTAATGACCAAAACAAAGAAGACCCAGAAGGTGATGTCTCTGCCATTAGCACTATCTGAACATTAGAATTACCTATTAGCACAGCATCCTACACAACATTGTCTATGACCAAACATCTCATTTCACAGAAAGGAGGTGTAATAATGAGATTATAGAAATCTGATTTTCCTGTACATTTCATTGTAGCCAATAACACATAAATAGCAATCCTGATATAAATTGGATCACATTTTTGAAGACTCGGCTGAGGAACTCTGCACTGAGGTGGCATTACCTTTCAGGATGCAGGATGTGTCTGAAATCAAAGATCATAAAAATCACTATGTTACTTAGGGTTCATATACACAGGTCCTGGCATTAAGTTGTAGAATTGGCAATGTCTCTTCTCAGTATTGCATTTGATGATTTTTTAAATTTCTAATTCTTATGATCTTGGGCTATGCAATTTAAAAATATTCATTTCTGAGGGTGCTGTTGGGGAGAATTCTAGCAGAATACACAATAATGGTTTCAGCAAACTAGGAGTTATAAATACTACCTGATCAGCACTGCATTAGTTGCGGTAATTGATTCTGATTGCCAAGAGGAGATATGGTTGTTCTTACACAATAAGAGCATGGAGGAGTAAATGCAGAACCCAAGATATCTATTGTAGCATTATTAGTACCTCCATACCTGATAGTGACTAGCAATGTGAAACTATTATGATCTCAAAACCATAAAAACAGGGCAACCTAGAGCATTTGGAGAAAGACAGTCTGGATTATTTGGTCAGGCAAACAACATACCAGGTGAAATATTGAGAGTGAATGAAAATTAAATGTGCAATAGATGAGGAAAATTATTAATATTAATTGCAACCTCGTAGCAAACTACAACAATGGAATCTGTAGTTTGTGTTGCTAATACTCCAACCTTAGTCTTTCAGGAAATCATGCATAGCTACCACCTTGAGGGAAATCCTTTAACTGTTGAAATTTTTATTTTCCTCTAGAAAAGAAGAAAGACATCTTTATTATCATAGGGAAAAATGGAGACAGATATTATAGTTAGCCATCTAATTACAAAGAAAGGGCAAGAAAAGATCAAATTAGCACATGGGCTGATATACACTGGACACAACCTTGTGCTGGTCATTTTCCCTAACTGCTCTTGTCTTTCTCTTTGTTGATTGATCTTTCACCCATTCCAGGTCACTGCTCCACTTTCAAAGTCAGATAACCAATATGCCAGAAAGTGGGGTGTTGTAGACACATAACTTTGCTACCCTCTTGCACATATGGGAGGCTAGAACTGCTGAAGGAATGCTATTCCCCCCACCAAAGCAAACTTCAACAAAACACTGAAGGAAATAATGACAGCATATTGATTGGGATAACTATGAGCTGTGATATGAGTTTTACATTGTTTTTCAAAATTTCCCACAAGGATTAACAACCAAGTGATGCTTAGTGGTGGCTGACTTGATAACATACCCTCCAACCACTGATTTCCCTTCACTATCTAACTTTACACTTCCCTACTGGTTCTCAAATCTGCAAAATAAATGACTTGAAATTGAACCCTTGTGTTAAGGTGTGCTTTAGTGGGAATCCAAACCAAGATGAATGGTGTCTGGTGCCCTGAGTAGCTGCCAAGGACCAGAAACAACCAATGAGTATAGTGGAGTTAATGAGCTATGAAATTAACAGTCAAAAATAGGAAATAAGAAATCAGAAGGAACTTCACAGAGATGCCTTCCTTGCTTTGTCTATTTCTTAGGCAGATTAAAGATGCATTTCCTTCTTCCAATAATTTTATAGAACTCCCACATGACAACCAAACACACTTGCTTTGCTTCCAGGGCTAGCTGGCAAGGCTAAGCCAGCACCGAAACTCATCTCATCACAATGCTTAACAGCTTTCCTCAACTTACCTTTCTTCTCTCTTTTTTTTTTCCCCTCACTTCTAAGGGCGGCATCTCTGGGACAAAATTTGTAATACTTTAATAACTTTTGTTCAGTTCAAGCTTTCATTTAAGACTATAACCAGGAGAACTATGGGTTTTCATGCTTAGCTAGGGACTTTAATATTCAATACTATATCAATATGAACCATTAGAAACATCTTTCAAAGCAAATGATATGACCACGGTATTATAGGATACTGAATCTTATATGATGTGGATGATTCAAGTGCAAATTCTGACAGTGGTGGTTAATGCATACAGGAAGAATAATTTTGTCTCTGGCTAGACTTAAATATGACCTGAGTCACATGACCAGTAAAATGTCATGTAAAATTGATAAGTTTGGAAAGTATGTGAACTTCTAATTTACAAAAAAAACCTTCTGCATTGAATATTAATTAACATATTAGAAAATGATAACCTTATCTAACTTCATTGTGTTTTGTATTTGAAATAATAAGGATTCATTTTAGCATGTCTAAAATTATGAAAAATGCCCAGTGTTGTTATTGGCCTTGAAAATAGATAAGAGCCATCAGGTCTTCTTAGACGTTACATCAACTTTATAAAATAATCTCTGTATTGTCAGATTTTCACTCAACCCATAATTCCTGAATATTAGTAATGGAACATAAGAAAAACATTAAAACTATATATTAATATTTATATATACAAAATAAAATGTTTTATAAAGAATTTAAATCATTGGAGATTATTTAAATCTTTAAAAATACTTTGTATTTGCATTTGACTATATTATATGAATTTTCTTTATTAAATATATATTCCTATTAGCATAAAACTCAATATGTATGTAGTAGTGCATATTTTAAAAACACAAATTTGTTTATATTTATATATACATACCTATTTATCTCTGCTTTTTCCCAGAAAGATTGTAAAATAGTGTACAGAGGAAATAATTACAATTCAATCAATAAAACAATCAAAATAAGTATTGATGATACTGATTAAGAATATGGGGCAAAGAAATAAATGAGAACTAAAAATACACAGTGGAGACTTAAATAAGCATAGGTAAAAATGCATGATAAAAATCAGATATATTTTATACCAATCCCAAGAAAACATGAAAGTAGACTTTTCCTGTATTGATTCCACGTCTAGGACTATCATAAAGATAGCGCAGGGGAAATTATAATAAATACAAAAAAATTAGAAAAATCTGTTATGAAATCATCATGGTAAGTCACCAGAAGAGATACTAGGAATTTCAAGAGTTCTAATTTTTCTGAAAGTTAGTATTTGGGCTCATAATGTAGGATTTGGGACATAGGTAGACAAATAGTTGCCATCCGATATTTATTCTGCTCTTTTTTCTTACTAACAAAAGTATGATATTGTTTTTATTTGGGGTAGGGGATGTATTCAAGTATAAACAAAGACAAATTTCCTAGATTCCTGGAGATAGGAGTGGCCATGTCTCTCAGAATAGCCAGTGAGGAATAAGCACAAGTCCACTGGATATTTCTAAATGTTTGACTTTCCTGACAAAGCATTCAATTCCTTGTTTCTTGCCTATTTTTCTTGTGATCTAAAACACAAGTAAGAACTTAGAGATATGTCAGATGTCTCTAGACCTTGAGGCAACTGAAGATGAAGACCTATGCCGAGGATGGGAGAGAAAGAGAGACAGAGGAAGGAGGGAAGGAAGAAAAGAACAAAAGAAAGAAAGAAGGAAGGAAGGGAGAGAAGGGTAGATAAGATAGTAGTGGCATCATGGTACAGACTCCAAAACTTACAATGGATGTCTTGTTATATGATGAAATAAGCCTTACATGACTAGGCTGCTGCAGTTTCATTTGTTGTATGAAATTCCTAAATAAGTCGGAACATAGTTGCTCTACAACGCAATTATCATGCTAGAAGTGAGCCTTGAATAAGGTCATGAAAGCCAAGCACTGTTTCAAAGATGCACTAGGAAATATTATATACTAGTTTCAGACAGATGTCATGGTGGCTTTTATTATACTACAAAATACCATTAGTTATTTGGTACAATCTAAATGTTCCAATTAAATGATTAGATTTATATGATACTATGTATTATAAATGAGTCTTAGATATCTTTAACTACAGTTCACACGTGGCATTTTTAAAATCCTGTGTAGAAATATTTTTGTAGGAATTCAAAGTTTTTTTCTAAAAAGGGAAAGCAGTTAGCAGCAAATATTTTGAAAAAAGTTTAAAACTCTTCTACAAAAATAGCTGAGATTATATTATCTGAGGCAGTTGCTCTAGGGCTTGCAATAAAGTAGTTCTTTGGAAACTTTATTACACATTTATTACTTTGAAAACTTGAGATATTTATGAAAAATAGGTCTATGCACCTGAAAACACACCTTGAACATCATTGCTTACTACAGAATATTGAAAATGCATATATATGCATGTATGTGTGTGTGTGTGTGTGTGTGTGCGCTATTGCAAGAAAGAAATACGGGCTTCTAAGTGTGAATTTATCAAATGCTGCAAGCAGGTCACCAAAGGCCAAGCTTGTTTGAAAAGATTTGAAGTATTTGGCCTGCATAATTTTAAAATAAGTGAGACAATATTTAAAGTTAATAAATTTTATATTGAAGCATCAAGGTTTCCACTTTCTTAAATAATTTGAAGATCTGGTATACATTTCTGTACAGCAACAATGAGCTATATATGATTTGTGACTTCTTTTACACATAACATGCTATCTACAATTACTTACGGTTCTCAGCACTCATAACATTGTGTATGTATTTATTTGCAAATGCCTTTTTCACACTTCAATTAAGGACTTCAATATACATAAGTGCTAGTTACTCTGGACTGTAAGTTACCTAATTCTTTTATATTTGTAGACTCATATTCATTAGGACATCTGTTTTAGTTTAGTGTTTTGTTCCCTGGAGAGAACAGATAGTAGCGTGATAAATTTCCACATTAATCAGAATACATCTTTGCGAAAGAGGGAAACATTCCCTTTTTTTGTATATTCGTGTATGTGTGTGGGGTTTTAGACCGGAGGAAATGTTGCAGTAATCATCCGCTACCATTTGGTACAATGAGAAAAGTGGAATAAAAAATGCTTGAACACGGACATCAGAGGACAAATCTGTAATTCAGAATGGGTGAAGAATCTTGGATAGGTTTCAGAATGACTTTTTATATTCTTGATTGTGTTTAGTTTTATTATAGCTGAGTAGAAAAATAGTTGAGATGATAGTTGCTGTCAGGGAATTATTCCGCCTGTTGGAGCTCATACTTGATTAGAGTGGAGTAAGAGCAAGAAAACCACCACGGAGAGGGAAAGAGAGGAAAAAAAAGAATAAAAAACTGGTATAAACAGAATATTTTTGTTAGAGTCATGGATAAATAAAAAAGAATTGTAAAAGCTTTAGGTATGAAACACTGTATAAAATCTCTGTGTACACTATGAGAAATGCAGATTGTGGTAGTACCGTAAATTAGAGTCACTTTGGTATGCCCAGTGCTATTAGCCCAGCTAGAAAATCCAATATACTGTCTCCTACATGTAGTTCTCAGGAATTTAAAAGCTTCTGAAACTCACAAAAGGTCAGGCAAGTAAAATTATACATCATATTATACTCTCCTTTTTTCAACAAATTTATTGAGGTATAGTTTGCAGATTCTAAAATTTCTCTATTTTAAACAAATACTTATTTAAGTTTTAGTAAATATGTACTCGGGTAATCATCATCAAATTCCAGGCTTAGAAAAATTCTGTCACCCCACTAGATTTCTATATTTCCATTTGTCTGTATGTCTATTTGTAGTCAATACCCTTCCCATATCTTTCTCCAGGGAATCCCTGAACTCTTTTCTATCTCTTTAGTTTTGTCCTTCCTAGAATTTTAAAAATAAATGCATTCATATATAATATTTTGCGGTATCATCCATCTTGTTGCATGTTTTAGTCATTCATTTCCTTTTATTGTTGAATATTATTTCATTGTATGGGTATACATTTTTAAAAATCTATTCACCATTTGATGGACATTTTCATTGTTTCTACTTATGGGATATCATGAATAATGCAATAATACAAGGACACATATAAATGTTTGTGTGGACTGATGTTTTTATTTTTCTTGTGTAGATACTTAGTACTTGAATTTCTGGGTTTTATCTTTAGCTTTTAACAAAAATGCCAAACATTTTTCCTACAGTGGCTGTGCCACTTTACATTTTTACCTTGATGAAGGAGGAAAATAGTTTTTTCTATATCCTTCCTAACACTTAATATTGTCAGACATTTTCAACATAAGCATTCTGGTAGCTATGCAGTGTTATATCATTGTGGTTTGATTTGCTGTTTTATAAAAGTAAAGATGTTGAACATCTTTTAGTCTGTCTATCTACCATATGTATATAATTTTTTGGTGAAGCATCTCTTCAAAATTTTGATCTTTTTTTAAAAATCAGGTTTTTATACTATTATTGAATTTTAGATCTTTCATACATTTGTATTAAAATTAATTTATCAGATGTTTGATTTGCAAATACTACTTCCATGTCTGTGGGTAGTCTCTTAATATTTATAATGTTGTTGTTAAAAGGGAAAAAGGTTTTGATATTGGTCCAATTTATCAATTTTTTAATTGAACTTACTTTTGTTTTGCATCAAATAAATTTTTGCATAACCCCAAGAGCACAAAGATTTCCACTTATTTTTTTCTAGAAATTTTTATCATTTTAAATCAGACATTCAGATCTATTATCCATTTCAACTTGACTTTTGTGCATAGTGTGATATTTTATACTTTTTTCCTTTACAAAGATTTTCTGTCAACAATATCCATTGAAAATCTTTCTAACTGAAGTGGTATAGTTCTATATTACACATGTTTTGTAAATGTTCAAAATATTCTACAGGATGGGTGTAACACAAATTTTTAATTATTCTATTTAAGGCATCATCCCTAGATTTTGCCTCTACTAATAATATTAGAGTAAGAATACCCTACCCTAATTTGGTAAGATAGATTTCTAAAAGTGGAAATGTTGCCAATATCTTTTTCCAAAAAAAAAAAATGTACTATTTCAGTTCTAGCATTCTTCTATGAGATAACCCGTCCAAGTCATCCATAAGTATTATTGGTCTCTTTAATTCTTGTTAGGTGAATAAATAAAAAAAGTTATCATATTTGACAACCCTTGTTTTTCCCTGAATACTGCTGAGTGGGAGGATCTTATCATGTTAAAATATATTAGGAAAAAAAAAAGTTAAGTGAAAAATATGTTAAAATTTTAAAAATACTCTTCACTTTTATCTAATGCATAATTTACTTTTCCTAGGATTTTGGGGAGAAGATATGATCTGACAGAATAAGCAAGTTAAATATATTTTTGTCTTTTCCTCAAAATGTTTATCAAACTCAAAATTTGACTTACTGGGTTTATTAATAAAGGAATTTCTAGATCATCAGCCATAATATATCTAAAAGTAAATGCAGCATATTTTTATTGTTTTTATTTCAAAAATTGGGTAGTCTTCTTACTAGGTCATTCAATTTGATTGAATATTTTAAAATATTTTTCCACACTATACCCTAATATAAGAAGAAAATAATGACAACCTACAGTTTTGTATAAAAAGCAATACCTATCAAGGAATCAAGGAATTTTACAAAATTTAAACAGGTAAAAAATGAACTGCAAATATGTACTAATTTGTAGATTTTTTTCCTGAGAAAATGGAAATGTTATTATTAATAATAATTTGCTTACATTTTGTCATTCAGTATCATTTTCTTTTGCTGACTTGCAGATAATTACATTTTTGAATCTTTTCAAATATTTTCTGCTTCATCAAATATTACTTTCAGACAGTTAAAAATGGTTATACCTTTTAAATTTTCAACTTGGGTGTTTGCATAAATCTAATCTATTCACTTGATATGTTTACAGTAATAATAAATCATTGCTAAAGCTTATTAATTATTTTGTATATAATAAATTATATACACTATCTGTAACAGGAACTGTTTCTTTTTGATAAATTAAAATACAATAAGATATTAATAGGACAAGGTGACTGAGATGTCGCTTTGTTTTGACCAGTTACCGAATTCCTACTGATGAGCAATTGACCTTTTCTGGTGATATTTCTTAGTGTTAAAAAGAGTAAGTAAAAGTTGTTGCTGTATTCTTTTTCATCCTTGTGGTGTGTTAAATGTAAGATAACACATGGCACAGGGATTATAAACTGAAACAAAGCAGAATCTGTGGATTACAATTTAGTCTGTTTGATCACACAGCTTCAGGCCCAGATCGACAAATGGTTAGTAACTGCACTTAATCAAAAGAATTCTAGTTTTGCCTGCTTGGTGAATTCTTTCAGTTCTCCCAGTTAGTTAATACATACATCCAAATGAAAGAATGGTGAACCATCGCTCATGTGGTATTGAAAGATCAAAGAGACTTCCATGCATTTACTTAAAATAGTTTCCATTAATGTTAGTAGATAAGAGTGTTGTGTAAAAGAAGATAATCATCTCAGCCAATGATAAGATTCTATGTGCATGTAAGAATGAGATAAAATTAAACACACACATACATCAATTTATATATTATTTTTATAAACAAGTATTATGAGAAAATGAAAATTGAAAGATTTTTTGATGATTAATATCACATTCTGATCTTATATTACATCATGCTTTCTAAGATCAAAGTTCTGTGTAATTTAACACAAAGGCTTCACATGCCCTAAGTTTTGCAATTAAGTTTGTAGAAAATATAGAGAACAAGTGAAAATGAATATTTCTGGACAATGATACTTACATCTTTTGTCACATAACCTACCAAAAGCCAGTGTAAAGTCCTGAAAAAAAAAAATCTCAAAATAAACACACTATCAAAAATACCATGATGGACAGAATGCATTTATTTATGTACTAACTAATTAAAATTGTAACAAACTCATTTCCAAAACTGTTATTATCCTAATTTGACAGTTTTTACCAAAATAAGAAATGCTTGAGATTTATCATAATATTTTTAGCCAAGTGAGAATTTGAAATTAGTAATACATGAGTTATGATGTCAAGTGATATCTTACTCAAAATATACACAATTTAACCAATGGATCATTTCATTAGTAAGTCTTTGATTGTAAAATTTAATATAGTATATAATTTATTTGAAATTACATTCCAAATCTTAGCAATTTGTTTTGCTATAGATTAAATATTATGAAAATGTATTTGGTTTCTAGGTTTTTATTTAACAAGATCATCTTCATGAGCGATTTATTTACTACTTCCCCATAAAATAAATAGCTTTGGAAATATTAACCATAATGAAATCTGATAAATTATGTACTTAAAAGAAAATACATCACTTATAATCAATTAAAATCAATGAATGTTTGATTGATTACATGAATTTACAGCATTACAATGAATGATTGATTACATTCATAATACTCAACCTTAGAATGACTCCAAAAGAATGTTAATAAAATGCATGGAATAAGAAATATACTAAGTTCTTAAAATAACCTTACCTTCATAATCAGCATTCAGATTTATTAAGTTTATTTCTGGGACTCACTGTAAATAATAAACAGCTTAGAGGTAGTTTAAAACTTTAGTAGTGCTTTACTTCCTTATCTTTCAACATAGATAAAATAAAAAGAACTTAGGTTCTAAGAGAATTGCCAATAAACAAATTCTTTGTAGGCATGCGTTAATCAATGTAAACTACTTCCACAATAATGCAGGGATTAATTTTAAATTTTATCTTCCAGCTCCTCGTTTCATTTCCTTTTAATCTCCCTCTGAACTTCACTCTAGTTTTATGCCACAAACCATAGTATGAGTATGGTATCTATTTGTAGTGTCACACAAGAAGCCCGAGACTTTCAGCTCATTCTTCAGCTCCCAAATTCAAACCTTCTTCTGATTCCATTTCTCACCATCCTCAGCCATTGAAACTGTTCCACGGTGTCTTCTTCAACATAATCTTCAGTAAAACTCCAGAGTCCACAATCTCTTTATTGAATGTTTCCTTCACTGTTTGTCCTGACTGGATCATTGCCACCTTTGGAAAACACTGCATTCTATGCAACCCTGTCAAATGTGGTTAGTTTTATTCCCATAGTATTTGTACATCTGTTATGATTATGTGGACATTTCTCCCTCCTTATAATGTTCTTATAAAAGTCTACAATGTACATAATCATTTGTTCTATTTTACTCTAGACCTTGACATTCCAATAACAGGGGCATCTCAATATTCTCAATTTCAAACATCCCATTCTCCAACCCTCACTATTTTCTAGCTCACTCACTCTATTACATTGATTCTTACAATATTTCAAATATTGAGATCCTGCAATCAGCGAATCAATTGTCCCCACAATTCCTCTGCAATATTGAACTATAGTGACCCTCTGCGGGACATTCATAAGATGCTATACTCTTGTTTAGCTTCCTTGCCTTCTGGGCCCCACATTTCTACACCTTTCCCAGTTTTCTGTAAGAAGAATTTCAAATAAATCATGTTAACATACATCTGTATTTTAGGATACATTTTGGGGGGAACCTAATGTAAGATAATCACATATATTTTTCCCAGCAGAAAAATGAACTCATACATTCAAAATGGCACTACTATATCATTCCTCCTGAGACATGCTTGGTTGTGAAAAGAGGCATAAGAAAGCTAAACATCATTTCCTGTTTTCAATTACTCTCCTCCCATTTCTTTTTGAATTTACTACAAACAGAATTTTAAACCATCATGACATTGCATTTTTCAAGGTTAACAGTAGTGGGGAGGGGAAAAGTAACCAATTGGAAATAAGCCCAGAAGCATCTGTTCTCCTTAACAATTACCTTCCCTCAAGAGAAATTATTTTCTCAAATGAGAGGTTATTTAGATATCTATATAACTATATAAAGAGATATACTTTTAATGGACTTGGGGTTTACTATAGCCTAATAGACACAAGAGAAAAAAATATATCCAACTCCAGCCCCCTGTAGCTTTCAAGGTGGAGGAAGGGAAATGACCAACTTCAGCCTTCTCCATCTGAGAAGCACATGCGAAGGTCACAGACCAGGGTAAAATCTTACTAAAACACTGAGACCCAATCATAGTATCACAGAACATTTCCTCTACCCACATATTACCACCAAATCAATCAGGCCTCTGTATAATAATAGCAGTTAACAACTAAAATATCTGTAAGTCTTTTAAGAATTCTTTAGGATACTCTGAAGACAATAAGGGGTACTATAACAAGAAATTAGATGAAATTTTAGTCTTTGACACCTGCAGTTCCAACAAATAGTAAACACAGATTAACTCCTAGCCAGATAGACATAAAACCTCACATAAATACCTCTTTACCTTCATTCCATTTGCCAAAACATCATGTCCAGCTTTCAACAAAAATTTGCAAGGCATTCTTAAAGACAAAGAGAATGACAACAACAACAACAACAACAAAAAACAGGTAAAAAACAAGCCTCAGATATGGTGGAAATTTTAGAATTATCAGACCAGGAATTTAAAATAACTATGACTAATATGCTAAAAATCTAAAGAGAAATATGGAAAACATGCAACAATATATGAGTGATGTAAGGAGACCAATGGAAATTCTAGGAAAAAATCAAGAGAAATGCTAGAAATCAAAAACACTGTACCAGAAAAGAAGAATATTTTTGATGGGGTCATCAGCAACATCTGAGGAGATAATAGTAAGATTGAAGGCGTGTCAATAGAAACTTTCAAAACAGAAATGTAAAAAGAAAATAAAATAAAAATGTGGAAAATAATATCCAAGAACTGTGTGGATACTAGAAGAGATGAAAGAAAAAAAGGAAAAGAAGAAATACTTTAATAATGGCTTAGAGTTCTTTAAAATCAGTCACAGACATTACACCAAAGATCTAGGAAGCCAGAGAACACAAAAGAAGAAAAACATAATTTTAGAAAAGACAAAACTATACAGACATTAAAATGATTGGTGGTTTGTCCATTTCTTCCATGTTTTCATGCAGGTGGGAGGGGGGGTGGAGGGGATGGGAAAACTCACACTTAATGGGTATGGGGGGCACTGTCTGAGGGATGTTCACAATTGTAGCTCTGACTTGGGCAGTGCATAGGCAATATATGTAACCAAAGTGTTTGTACCCCCATAATATTCTGAAATTAAAAAAAGAAAGCAAAAAAAAAAAAAAAAAAACAATGATCAGTGGTTGCCTGAGGCTTGCAGTAAGACAGGGAGGGAGGGTTGAACAGGTGAAGTACAGAGGATTTTTTAGGTCAGTGAAAGTGTTCTGTATGACACTGTAAGGGCAGTGATATGGTTTGGATGCTTGACCCCTCCAAATCTCATGTTAAAATTTGATCCTCAGTGTTGGAGGTGTGGCATGGTGGGAGGTGTTTGGGTCATGAGGGCAGGTCCCTCATGAATGCTTTGGTACCCTCCCTGTGATAATGACTGAGTTTGCCCTTTATTAGCTCAGATAAGAGCCAGTTGTTTAAAGGAGACTGGCACCACCTCCTCCTCCCTCTCTTGCTCCCTCTCTCCTCATGTGATACGCCAGCTCCTCCTTCACCTTCAGCCTTGATTGGAAGCTCCCTGAAGCCCTCACCAGAAGCAGATGCTGATGTGATGCTTCTAGTACAGCCTGCAGAACCGTGAGTCTAATAAACCTCTTTTCTTTATAAATTACTCAGTCCCAGGTATTTCTGTATAGCAGTGCAAAATGGACTAACACAGGGAGATACACAACAGTTGCATTTATCAAAATGCATAGAACTGTACAGCACAAAGGGCAGTCTCTAATATAAACTATGTACTTAATTTAATAATAACGTATCAATATTGGTTCATACAGTGTAATAAATATTCCATACTAATGCAAAATGTTGATAAAAAGAAAAAGTGTCCAGGAATAAAGGGTGTATATAGGAACTTTCTTTAGTTTCTGCTCAATTTTTGTTAACTTATAACTGCTCTAAAAAATAAAGTCTGTTAACTTAAAAAAATAGCAGGGAAAATATCCAAATGTCTGCCTGACACCTCTACCTCCATAAACCAATAAACATCTCAAACTTAATACATCACTACTGAATGTTTGACCTTTCCCCATAAAACCCTTCCTTCTGCAGTCTACCCATTTGTTTGAAGCAATAAGTAGCAACAACCATAAGATCCATTCAATCTTGTATACAGGCTCAAAATCTTTGAGTCTTTTTTAGCTGTGTGTTTTTCATACTTCCCATTCAATTGGTCAGAAAAATCCATTTGGCTCAACCTCAGTAATGTATCTAGAACCCAACAAATTCTCTCCATCTTCAAACTACCACTATGACTCCATTCTCTATTGTTTGCCACCTGATATGTTATATAATGGCCTCCTTATTGACCTTTCCGATAACATCCTTGGTCCTTATTCAAATTCTAAGACATTTCCAGACCTTGCCTGTTCTGCTTCCCACCTTATTCAGAGTAAAGACTACAAAGACCTATCTAATTTTGTTCTAGTTACCTCTTAGGACTCTCTTTTTCACACTTTCTTTTACTCAATCTGTTTTGGTCACATAATTCGTGTTGTTCCCTGAACATTCCAGGGCTTTTGCGCTGGTTCGTTCTTTCATTTGGATTTTTTTTTTTCCTACAGTGTCGTATGAACTGCATCTTTAAAAACATGAGGCTTTTACTTAAAGTTAAAAGTAGTATCCCACCTCTTCCTTACAATACTCTCTATTCCACTTTTGGTTTTTTTTCATTGTAACATGTTTTACATTCTACATACTATAGAAATATATATACACACTATATATATATATATATATATATATATATATAAAATCCTCTTTCTATTTTCAGCAGTTTCCCATGCCTCCTCACTGCTCTCTCTTAATAGTAAGCTTCAGAAAAAGAGGATTTTATTGTGTTTGTTTGTTTTGTTTTTACTGTTTTATTCCAAATGCTTTCATAGAGACTGATAGTAATTCATAAATATCTGTTGACTATGATGGATCAAAGTTTGACCTCTTAAGTAGCAATAAAAATTGATAGAGGATTATTTCTTCAAACACACACACACACACACACACAAACTAATGAGCCAAACACGGGTCTCCTGCTAATACCACAATGCTTGGAATGTAAATAAGAATCCCTCTGAATGAGGTTAATCTACCCCAGTAAAATCATATGTATTCAAAGAAGAATATAATCTGTATATACTCCTCTTAGGTATTTTTAAATGCCATTTTATACTATTTTCCATATTTATTTCCTGGTATTTTAAAATTAGTATATATGAAAACACTCCATAGTATTACACAAATGTACATTTATAGCATTGGGAAGTGAAGGCAGTTTCAGAAAAGTAACATGCATTAATCCATTCAATACTGGATGATAGAATGGTAATGAGGTCAGAATGTTTGTGCCTGATAGTACAAAATACTACTAATTCTGCTTCCATTTCTATAGGCAATTTGATAAAGAGCTGTCTGTACCATGATATGGGATTTTTAAAATAGGCAAATTTCCATAGTAACAGAGCTCATAGAAATTCAGTTACAAATTTTTTTTTAAAGCAAAACTGAGCTAGATTTCTAAGATGGGCTTCTCTCTGCATCATCATATATTACTAGTGAGGAGAAAATAAAAACTCTGGTTTGTACAGTCAATACTAACATTTATTTATGCAATTCTTAAGCAGTGCAGCTAATTTGCAAGAGGTTAACAAGTTCACAACAATAGTAAGGGACACGCAAAATAAAGATCTGCTAGTCAATCAAAACTTTGATATAATCACTCTGTCTTTAAATACATGCATATTTATAAATGTTTAAAGATTAAACAAAAAATGAAGAACTTGGTTTTATTCCAGTAAATAATAATTAAAAAGTTAATGTTTAAGTCATGAGACATATGCAGACTTTAAATATGTAGCTTTAAAAAAAGTGTGGGGCCATGCAATCCAAATTTAATTCATTTCAAGAAAAATAGTCATAAATAGGCATATGTTTGATGAAGTTAACAAGTAGTTCTCTATAAGATAAGTAAAAATATTTTTTTCTTATCATGAACTAAAACATTCTTTGTGAAGAATACATTTACCTTCAAAGTCTTTTAAGCTCTGTGTGCATTGTGAAGCAAGCAGGAAGTCTTTTTAAGTTGTGTAAGTATATTTAACTACAAAAAAGACAAAGGATATCCAGTAACATGTGATGGCTGTGATTTATTGAATGGTAGATCTCTTAGTAACATCATTTAATCTTGATTGATTGCTATAATGGAAGAACTTTGGACCTCTATCAACACACATTGAAATCAACATTTAGGTAAATTAAAACATCAATTTCTCATCATATAAGATAACAACGAGTTTTAAGGACAATGTTATCTGACTGGAAGTGAAAAATGATGACAGAATAGCATTATAGTGGTCAGAAGTCGGTAGCACAGGAAAGTAAAGTAGAAAATAATGAAATAAAAATAAAAGACAAGGAATAGACAGCAAACAAACATTAGTAGAGGAATTGTTCTTAAACTGGAAGTTCAATTAGTCTTCAACTATATTTAAGCTAAGCATTCATTTTCACTGATAACTCATAATTATTAGATGGCTTATAAACTAGGTTGTTTGAGCCAGCTCCTCATTTTCTATATTTGGAAACTGGAGTTTGGAGCTAAGAAATAAATTACTGAAGGTCACATAAATAGTTATTGGCAATCATAATCCAAATGTGGTTTACTTAATCTTTATGTGGGCTAGATTATAAAATAAAACTTTTCTATGAATTTAATCTACTCCAATTTTCTGTGAAGATGTACAGTATAATGGAAAGAAAATAAGTTTTGCAGCATCATAACCTAAGAATCAAATTTGGGAAATTGTATTTATTGTGGGAGTGAGTGATCTTAAACACCTTCCCCAGGTACCTTCTGTTCCTGCCAAGTGGTTCATTCAGCTTTCTTCTCCCTCACTTTGAGTGTCTCCAATCACCTATCTGATGCATCAGAATGCTTTCAACAAGGTTAAGATCTGATTGCAACTTCAGATCCTCTCCTTGGGAGTGGCGTGTGCAGGCTGCTTCTAGGCTGCCAACTTGGCCCTCCTTTTTTAAAAACGTTTTTTAAACTGAGATGTCTACTCAGGGAGAATTACAAATTAGTAAAGTTTATAAAATGAAGTTTCTTTGAAAGGTTCAAAAGAAAGCAATAACTAAAAAAATTAAGCAGAATGAGGGAATTGCAAAGATGAATGATTTATTGATTTCTTATTATTGCTGTAGCAAATTACCGCAAACTTGGTGGCTTTAAACAATAAAAATTTATTTTCTAGAGGCCAGAAGCCCGAAATCAGTGTCACTGGGCAAACTTGGGGTGTTAGAATTGTGGTACTCCTTCTGGAGGCTTTGGGGAGAATTCATTCCTTACCTCTTCCATCTTCTGCCTGCTGGTACACATTGGCTCGTGGCCACATCACTCCAATCTCTACCTCTGTATTCACATATCCTTCTCTCCTCTGGGTGTGTCAGATTTCCCTCTGCCGTCTGTATATAAAGATATATTTAATTGCATTTTAGGCCCAGAGTGATACACCAGGATAATTCTCTCATCTCAAGGTCTTAATCTTACCTGGAAAGACGTTTTCATATAAGGTGAAATTTACACGTCTAGGGAATAGGATGAGACGTCTTATACAAGGAACATTTTCAGGCTTTCATGAACAGCAAATATTATTACTTAAAAATTTTTTTACTGGAGCTCTAAAAGTCACTTAGATCACTTTTACCAAATAAATATTTTCTTATTCACATGTTAAATTCTACTTATTTTCAGTTATGATTTGAAATTATTTTATATTACCTTTCAGTAACTTTAATTAATACATTATATTTGGGTGAAAAACCAACCAGGACATATCAGTTATTATAAACATACACAAAACTTTTAAACAGAAAGCTCTCTTCTAGCCTTACACATAAAGACAAAATCATTGATATAACACAAATTTAACCTGAGTGTAGTGTGGTGTTGTCTTTAAATGTACAAAATTGCAAGTGATCTACATGTTTCCTAATAGGGCAGTAGTTAAATTTGTGGCCTATATAGTGGAATACCATGCAGTCATCCAAAAGGAGGTGAATATGAACATCCAATACCATTGAGAGTGTTTGTGTTAAAGTTTAAAAAGCATAATATGAAATATTATATTCTGTATAATTTTAAAAATAAGTATGAACATTAAAAATATAAAATATTCATTGTAAATAACAATGAACAGTGTTTGAATAAAAAGCCATGGGATTACTAGTCTTCCTATTTGTTTTCCATTCTCTTATATATACTGCATTAATGGTTTTTTTTTTTTTTTTTTTTTGGGGTACTAGGTCGAATAGTGTTCCTCTTTTTTTTTTTTTTTTTTTTAATTTATTTTTTTAATTTCAGAATATCATGGGGGTACAACACTTTGGCCATTCACATTGCCCCTGTTCTGCCCGTGTCAGAGCCACAATCGTGGTCGTCTCCCAAACTGTGCTCCCCACATCCATTCAGTGAGAGTTTTTCCCATCCCTTCCACCCCCTCCCGCCCCCCCCCCGCCCTCAGATGAATGTTATTGCCCTGTGTGATGTAAGTGTTCATCAGTTAGTACCAGTTTGATGGTGAGTACCAGTGATGCTTGTTTTTCCAATCCTGTGACACTTCGCTTCGAAGAATGGGTTCTAGCTCCGACCAGGATAATACCAGATGTGTTAATTCACTGTTGTTCCTTATTGCTGAGTAATACTCCATGGTATACATATACCACATTTTATTGATCCACTCGTGTATTGATGGGCACCTGGGTTGTTTCCACAACTTTGCAATTGTGAATTGTGCTGCTATGAACATTCGAGAGCAGATGTCTTTATTATAAAATGTCTTTTTTTCTTTTGGATAAATACCCAGTAGTGGGATTGCTGGGTCAAATGGTAATTCTACTTTTAATTCTTTGAGGTATCTCCATATTCTTTTCCATAGAGGTTGTACTAATTTGCAGTCCCACCAGCAGTGTATGAGTGTTCCTACCTGTCCACATCCCCGCCAACATTTGTTATTTGGGGATTTTTTGATATGAGCCAAAATGCAAATCAAAACCACAATGAGATATCACTTAACTCCAGTGAGATTGGCTCATTGCATTAATGTTTTGCGATGGGCTTCAGGCATTTATGTAAAGAGAAGAGACGCAATAGGGTTTTACTTTTAATGAGATTTTATTTTTAAAATATCCAGCTACAAAATAGAAAATGTCTGTTTACAGGAGACATATAAATGAAATAAATAAAATTTTCATATGCATGGATTAATAAATAGATATACGCTATCATTATATTCCACAACAAATAGTTAAGCATTACCTTATTACTTACATAAAAAGATCTCAATGTCAAGTGCTTTTTTTTATTATGAAGATATGATTAAAGTACAGTATAAAGTATAGTATGGTATAAAGTATTAAGTATAGTGCAAAGATATGAACTAAAGTATAATACTTTAATTACACTATTTTTTGTAAAAAATGAAACTGATATGCATGTATGATCATATGATCATTTTTTAAAGGGGCACATTTGATTTGGTGAAGTATAAGATTATGACTCACATATTTTACATAAAATTAGATGGTGAGAATATTTTTTAATTAGTTATGAATTGAAGATAGAAAAATTGACACTGTGAAGTTTCAATCAATTTATTCACTCATGGTATTTTTGCCCAAATGTGGAAGACAGTTATTTGTGTTTACAATTTCATCAGGGAGAGGACGTCGGGTTATGTTCATACTGAGTAAAGATATTTTAGGAAAGAGGGCAGTAAGGCTGTTTATAAAGTCTGTTTCCTCGTATGCAAGCATTTGTTTATGGTGTGGAAATGCAATCACAGGCTAGTTTTTTGATGCTACGGAGACAAAGATTGTAAAAATAAAGGTTAGCTGCAAATATTTAATTCATCTAAGGAAATATCAGTGATTCAATATTTCTTTTGAGTTTCTCATTGCAGTTCCTTCCCCAAATTTAAGATTCTAACATTAAGTATAAATATTTATATGAGATTATTTTATTTCCATAAAAGCAAACTTTTAATTCTCATAAATATATTTAGCTAGAGTATACAAAATACCAATAAATTGATTGTATTATTGTAAATGATATTAACAGTTATCTTCACATACTTAATTTTTTTAAATTGTTGCCTTTTTATATCTTTTTAAATTTTTGGTTTGACATAAACTTTCCTATTATATAAACTACTAAAATTACTAAAATTAAAATTTTTAATATTAGATAGGTAAAACATTTATCTCAATTATTTTAAGATTTCTTCCATGCTAACCTTAATGGATTAAAAAATACAAACCAAGTATCTGTTGTCTTCAGGAAACACACCTTACACACAAAGACGCATTCAGACTCAAGGTGAAAGGATGGAATACAATTTTTCAGGCTAATGGAAACCAAAAGAAATCCGGAGTAGCCATCCTCATTTCAGATGACATAAACTTTAAAGCAATAAAAGTAAAGAAGGACAAAAATGGATACTATATAGTGGTGAAGGGAAAAATTTCACAAGAGGATTTTACAATCCTAAACATTTATGCACCCAACACAGGAGCACCCAGGTACATAAAGCAAATGCTGCTAGATCTAGACAACATAATAAGCAGGAATGCCATAATTGTAGGGGACTTCAACACCCCACTGACGGAACTGGACAGATCCTCCAAACAAAAAACAAATAGAGAAATAAAAGACCTAAACAGGACTCTAGAACATTTGGGCCTAACAGATATCTACAGAACACTCCACCCAAATAACACTGAATATACATTCTTCTCATCAGCTCATGGAACTTTCTCTAAAATTGACCACATCCTAGGCCACAAAACAGATCGAAACAAATTCAAAAAAATAGAAATCATACCATGTATCTTTTCAGACCACAGCAGAATAAAATTAGATATCAATTTCAACAGAAACTCACATCTTCCTCCAAAAACTTGGAAACTAAACAATCTATTGATGAATGATTATTGGGTCAAGGAGGAGATTCAAAAAGAAATCAAAAGATTCTTCGAACTAAATGATAATGGGGACACAAGTTATCAAAATCTGTGGGATACAGCAAAAGCAGTCCTGAGAGGAAAACTTATCGCCCTAAATTCCCACATCCAAAAGACAGAAAAGTCACAAATCAGTAAACTAATGAATCATCTTAAGGAAATGGAAAAGGAAGAGCAAAGCAATCCTAAAACCAGCAGAAGAAAAGAAATAACCAAAATTAGAGCAGAATTAAATGAAATCGAGAACAAAAGAACAATACAGAAGATCAATGAAATGAAAAGCTGGTTCTTCGAAAAGATAAACAAAATAGACAGGCCACTTGCCAGGTTGACCAGAAGCAGAAAGGAAAGGACTCTAATAAGCTCAATTAGAAATGAAAAAGTAGAAGTCACAACTGATACCATGGAAATACAAAACATCATCTTTGAATACCATGCTAACCTTAAAATAAATCATACTCCCTTTACATATACACACACATGAAGTGACTATAATCTGCAACTCAGGCTCACATATTGATTGTGGCAGGATAAGATAATGGAATAAAAAGGAGTTCAGTATTTCTAAAAGTTAATTGAGAGCTTGTATTACCTTTGAGCATCCAAAGGTTTTGAAATTAGGTTTTAAATTTCTTATTTGGACTATTTATAACAGTTTATATTGCTTTGATATGGAATTAATACGAAATTGATAGTTTCACTATGGAAATCCTATGTAGTCTCAGAAACATTCTCATACAATTGTTTTTGTTGTTTTATGTTAATACACTAACCAAAGAACAGCTGCTTCAGGAGAAAAACAGCTATCATTTTAATTTTCCATTTATAAGAAAATGCCAACAATGTACAAAATTAATTCTGTATACTTAATAACTCATCATCCAAAATGTAATTAATCAAATGAAATTACCAGTCATATTAACTACATGGTGAAGAATATTCAGAAATTTAAGAAGTTCCTAAATAATATTTATGCACAAAAATGAACACTCCACTTCACTGATTACTGGGAGTTGTTTTTTTCCTTACCCATCTGTAATCATGATATAATTTTATCCGGTTTTCTGTTGTATTTAATGTATGCTTCAAGATTTTGGTAGTCTAGGAAAATATGCAAGTCTAGACTCCTTGTGTTATAAGTTGTTTCTTGGACAGTCATCTTGCTTTATAATTGTTAAAGCCTACTGAAAGCTATAGGGACAATACAAGAAAAATTATTTAAGAAACACAGCAATTGAAAACTCTTTTTAATCCACTCATATCTACTGAACATCCATTTAGCTTTTGGGCATCTGACCCCTAAACAATTTTAGTTCCATATATGACTAGCATGCCAAACTCCTTATTATGTTAAAATTGAAAATAATGCTCTTCTCTTTCTTTCTTGCTTTTCTTTTTATGTCACCTAAGTAATTGACACTTAGTGTTTCTAAACAACTTTTACATTTTACTCATTTCTTAGATTGATTCTCTCGTTTGGTTTACAAAACATATTGGTGAATAAGCATTTCCATTTTATGTAGGGGCTTTCATAGTATTTCTTGGTCTCCGGTAACATCATTACTGTCTTGATTATTGCCCTCTTCAGTTTTTGGGAACATACAGAGAAACAAAATGTGATATTGTCAACAGAAGATAGTCCAAAGACAAGTATATATAGAGAGGCATGCTAAAGACTTATATATTGTACCGGGAAGAAGATAGAGGTTTCCAAGGAGTAGAATTGAGGCAGTGGAAAACAGTAACATGAAAGGTCATTCATACCTCAAGTAAGGAAAATTATGTGATAATCTGTACTGCAATTAAACAGGATAGCTTTACCAAATGCAGTATGATAATACTTTTAGAGATAATTATATGGAATATAGACTTGGTCCTCTCCTTATCAAATTAATTTTTAGATTTCTATTTTTTTAAATAGTTAAATTCCTTTTATTTTCAAAGATAATATGTGAGTCATTTGTAAGATTGTAATAGCCACAAAAGTTTCCAATTCTTTCTAATCCTTAATTCTGATTAAAAATCAATTGAAAAATTCTAATTAAATCTCTACCTAAAATTAAATAGAATCTAACTAAAGAAAACCTGGACAAAAAACTCACACTCTTTTCAACTGACATAGCAACATAGCAGGAAGGAATTAGTGAGGGACAGAATAAAACTCTGCTTACACCAGCAAATTGAGAGTGTTAAAAAGAGTCCATTAAGGAGGGGAAAAATATACTTTTTGGTGATGCTTTTCATAGCAGAGAAAAGCACATAAAAAGCAGAAGCCCAAGCAGTAAAACCGAAAAAAGGGAAAAAAAATGATCTATTGAAAGATAAGTAAGAGGACTAGCCTTTAGAGGTAGTCCTCTAGGGTTGAAGAAATAACTCTTCTCAAATTGGTTTATTGTTTAGAGCAGGACAGGAACATAGAAAATGTGTGATTCATATCTTCAAAAAGATTAAAAAGAACACTGTTTCCTGAGAAAGTAGAGTTAGCCTTCAGGAGAAAGGATGAATTTGCAATAAAAACTATTAGATGATGTTTAAAAGGAACATTGCCAAATTAAAAGTTGAGACATATACTCATTACAAAAAAATATCAAATCAAACAGAAACATAAACTGAAAAGGAGCACATATACAAGCACAGACAAATATATATCGGAACACATACAGCACATATTCATAAAATACACATGCATATTCAAATGAGCATATACACATTTATATATAAACTCACATACACAAACATGTACATACATATGCAAACAGACCAGATACACAGTCATGCATTACATACTCCAATGTATACATATGTACATCCAAACACATTTCCCACATGAGACATATGCAGACACACATCTATATAGTATACAAATATACACATACAAATCACACAAAGATACATATATGTGCATAATGCATACACATAAAAACAGACACATACACAGCCAAAGACACATAACCATATGTGATATACATAAATACACACACAAAGCTAGGTGACAGAATACATACTCATAAAAGACTTTAAGGAACAAAGATCATGGCATTAAAAGAAAAGTATAGATATAGAGATAGAGATAGAAATGGATATAGAAATAGATATCAATGAGTACCGGAAAAAATATCAAACCTTCCAGGAGAAATTTAATAACCCCTGATAATTATCTCTGATAAAATGCATTAAAATTCAAAATTGAAACATAAATACAAAATTCTTTTTTTTATTAAAAAATATTCCCTTCTAAGTAAACTAAAATTTTCTCACTAACACTTAGGAGAAAGAGAAGTGAAATGTACATTTGTGGATTACTGATTTAAAAAATTTAAAGAGGTCTACTTATTAATGTTTAAGTTAACCCTTTTATATGTTGGTTATAGTAATATTATATCATCCTCTTTAAACAATTTGATGCTGGAGTTCATTTTTGTTTGAGACCTAAAAACATTTTCATGAAGATTGTTTATAGAATTTACACCTGCAGATGATGTTCCAGGCCGTAATTCAGATGATTTTCTAAATACTCACCCTTGACCAAAGCTTTGCTAAGTTTCTTCTTTCCAAAAGTACAAATTGTGATGACAAAATGTAGACCCCTGTCTGAGAATACTTCTGATAATGCTGAAAAAAAGCCAAAACCCTTAGCCCAATTATTATACCTAATATTCATTCAAATACTTAGATTCTATTATTCTGAACCATTTGTTTTACTAAACTTAATGTCCAGTCATTAGCTTGCAAGAAAGTGGGTTTTTGTTTAATGTATTTGAGACATTATGAAGTAAAATTTATAGCATAGTATGCACAATTGCCAAAGTTTTCCTATATTAATCCTTCTTGAAATCACAGTGAGGAGGGGGTGTAATAAGAAGGGAAGAGAGGGTTGTGTGAGGAAAGATAACCATGAATGCACATCAAAAGGAAATAGCCCTACTGAGACATATTTCTTTCCAATTACTTTTTTTTTTGGTGCCATAAACACTCTTTCCAGGTCAGTTATTTTGGCACACAAGTGTGTCTCTCAGCACTGTGTATTTTATTCTGTATCTGATGATTCCATAATTATTTTTCCTCATTACTGTTTCTGCCGGCTCCCTGCTATGAATCTCCGTTTCCCTAGACGTTGAGACGTTTTATTGGGTGATCATGTGTGATCAAACTTTAACTGTGGCAATTCTTGGAAGAAAGAAGTCCTCTAGAGAGGACTTTTGTTGTCTTTACTAGGTACCTCGCTTACTAACAAACAAGGGGAACATTTTAAAACAACCCCTTGCCTCCAGGATTGTTGTATCTGAGGTTATTTTATATTTGAGCATTAAACTCGTGTGGTTTGTGGTTGTAAATTTTCTAAGTTTTGTTTTGTCTTCTTTTTCCCTACTTTCCACCTACTCATTGTTTGAGGTGTGATTTCTTGTGGTCTTTCTCTGTGAATTTTTTCATTCTAGTTTGCTTTTTAACTAGGATTTAGGTTTTGGATTTTGCAGCTTTAGCTTCCTATCTCCCTTCATTATCTCCACGTAGGTAGGGCCCTGGACCCTGATAATACCAAAAAAAAAAGTCTACTCAAGTTCTCAGAGATTTTCAATTATCAAGAGGACAGGTGGCAGCTTCCAAGATGCTCAGTTTTTCTGGATTTCAATTTCGGTTGCATATGTGGTATCTGTATTTCTCTTATTTATTTCCTGTTAAATTTTATAAAGAGACATTTTCTTACATATTTACTATTTTCCCACACAACAGGTATTCAAAAACGATATTCCTTACTTTTGTATTTCTAACTAGGAAGGGATGTAGTCCTGCTTCTTAGTCAAAATGTTTGTGAGATGACTCAAGGAAATATGAAATACAGAAATGTATTGTTTTCTCTCATGAGTCTCTGCTTTGAACAATATATTCCATGTCTTTAGTGTATTTCTATTTCTACCAAACAATGCCAGTTGCTGTATTCCCTGCCTTCATTGTTACTCCCCTTATTTAAAGGATCCAGTACATTATATGTGTTGACTGTCCAACGGTTGAGAGAGCTTATAATTTTAAACAGGTCTCATGTCTCAGGTAAATATCTAAGATTTAACTTTACAAATAAATTCTGACTTTAAAAAGCACTTTGTGTCATCACAATCTTACAATTACATCTGATAATACATCAACAATTTCAGGGTAAATATAGCTATATGAAAAAGGTATAGATATTTTCTTAAGCACAAAATAGTCAATACATCACCCAGACATACAGTATCGAGAAGTTCTGTGGTCAGAATGAATACCCTGCTCTCTCTAATGGAATTCTGAGTTTTTCCCACACCAATTCGTAATATATCATATCTGTACGATCATTAATGTGGTCCTTCACCAAAATGGAAATACCTCCTTTTTTAATTTCAAATACTTTATTCAAGATTCAAATGCCTTATTTCAATTCAATATATCTGGAACCATGAAAGTTAGTACATCAGATTTTTTAATATCTGTAACAATCAAATCCTTTTACCTCTTATCATTGTCTTATTAATGTTTATCAAAAATAAACATTTGTGTTTATTTTTTCAATACTTTATATATGAATGTGAATTATCTTTAACACAGGGAAGAAATGATTAAATGAATCCATATTGAGCATTTCTAGTATATTTTCATTTCAAGATACTTTAGACGAATTCTAAATTAATTTTGGCATATGGGAAGCCAAATTGAGGAAAAAGAATATTTTGCATGTAATTTTTACATTTAGAAACATGAAGAAATGGCCAATGTTTTCAAACCAATATTAAAAACCTGCAAGTATGTTTTCAATGACACTGAAAATTTTTAAAAATGGGAGAATACATTGAGAACACCAAAATAGTGAGGAATTTTATTCAAAAATGGTGGTAGGAACAAATAATTTGGTTCTTCTGAATAAAAAAGCTATGGATGATCTTTATAACATCTGCTAAGAGTAGATAATTTTGACATTAGATCATATGGGTGCATTTATATTAAATAAAATATTAAAATAACTAAGCAAATTTTCATGACTCAGCTTAGAAAAAAATTATCACTAATATATTTATGATTTTTCTCATTTGTACTACATCATTCTTCCCTAAATGTAGCTGCAATCTGATTTTTGTGTTACTCATGCATTTAATATTCTTTTATAACCTGTAATGTAGAATAAATAGGATACTACCTGAATCTTTTTTTCTAACTGTATGCTTCCACTCATATCATGTTCCTCCTTCACATGAGAAATTGTGTTAGTCATCCCTTATTTTCAGTACAGATATATGACATATACATGTAGCCCTGTGATTTTGATCTTGGCGTAATGGAATTATATTTGTTGTAGTTTTCTATGACTTACTTATCTTGTGCTCAATCTTGTTTTGTCTCATTCTTCTGGATGAGCATAGCTTTTGTAGATATATTATCTCTGCTGTATGATATTTACAGTATGAATACATCTATTCTATTCTTGATGTACATTTTGGTTGTAATTTGTTATTGCATGCTATGAATATTCTAATAAATGTTTCTTGGTCAAAATGTGCAAAGATTTGTATTTTGTATATACCAATGTGAAATTGCTGAATCATGAATCTTCAACTCGTGTAACCTCAAATGGTTTTACAAAGGGATTATAATCATTTAAATTTAAATTGGCAGCAAATGAAAGTAACTGTTACTCCACTTCCTCAGCAACAATTGGAAACATCAAATTTCTTAAACGTAAACAGTGCTATGGGTATGAAGTAGTAATAACTGTATATATCATTTGCACATACCTGATTGCTAATGTGGTTGGTAATTTTTTCATGTAGTTATTGGCCATTTCCAAAACATTACTTCCTGTTCAAATATTTTTCTCCTTTGTCTACTAGTTTTTGACTTTTTAGATACTTTATATTGTGGAAATAATTCTTGTGTTGAAAATGTCTAATTCCAATATTTGAAATACTCTATTATTTTACTTTATGGAATTTTTAAAGAAAAATATTAATAGAAAAAGGCATAAATATCAATGTACAAAAAATTTTCTCAATTAAAGATATTTTTCAATATCAAAGTTTATATTTTAGGATATTTTTACTTGAAAAATCCTACCTTGAGATTTTTAGTATATTGCCCTATATTTTTTCAAAGAGGTTATTTCTTTCTTTTTGCAATTGTGTCATTAATTTATTTGTAATTGATTTTTAAATCTAGTGTAAGGTAGCAACATAAATTATTTTTGTTCATGTATAGCCAATAGTGCCAGTAATATTTATTAAAAAGCAATATTTTGATTAGAAATCTGAAGTGCTAGTGCTGGCATATATCAAGTTTACTTATGAGTGCATTGCAATTCTGGCTTTATTTTCTGTACCACTGACCTTTTTGTCATATCATGTTGTCTTAATTATCATAGATTTAAAATAAATTGCTATTTTGATAGGAATTTTATTTAATATATGGACTGATTTGGGGAAATTGAAGTCACTTTGATATGAAAAATTACTATCTGATTGCATGTCTCAACTTATACATTGTCTAATGTATTTCAGTAAAGTTACGTATGTGTCTCTCTCAAAAAAATGTTGTGTATCTTGTTTAGATTTTTCTATTGTTATTGTAAAAAATGACCTACCCCTCCACACACACATATTTTATCATTTAAATAACTGTTTAAAATTTCATTTGGAAAGCAAAGCCATGACAGGACAAATGATAATTAAGCTTAGAAAATTAAAGAAAAAAAAAAGCAGACTGAGAAAAATAACTTATTACCTATAGGAAATCACAAATTGAAATGACAGCATGTTACTTATCTGAAACAATGGAGGCCAGCAGAAAGTGGCATGATATTTTTCTAATGTTAAAAGAAAAGAATTGTCAACTGAAAATTTTTTGTCCAACACAACTAACTATACTTCAAGGAAGAAAGGAAAATAAAGATATCCTTAAACAAAGAAAATCTAAAATAATCTGTTGGCAGTAAAGTACCCATAAAGATTAGCTAATGGAAGTTTTTCTAAAAGAAAGAAAATGATAGAAGCAGGAAGCGTGAAGCATTGAAGGAAGAAAGAACAGAGAAAAAATATATATGTATGTTTTTATAATAGACTCTCTTCTTTATAAGTTTTATATGTCATATGGGTGAAACATAAGCTGATTCCCAAGTCTATGATATCTACAGAGGGGCAAAGTAAAGGGAACTAAAGTAAGGTCTCCACACTTCACACACACACACACGCAGTCTCAAAATGGAAAAATGTTCTTACCAATAGACTCCGATATGTCACACACGCACACAAACACACACATATATATACACATTCTAAAACCCAGGGAAACCACTGAAACATATGCATGAGACATATTCCAAACCACTATATATAGTCGAGATAGAGTCCAAAATATACACATAAAAAACTCAACAGAAAAGCAATAAAAGAGAAACAGAGGAATGAAAACCAGAGGGAATGAATAGAAACAAAGAATAAAATGGCAGAGTGAAGCTCTAACATATCAATAATTACCTTTAATATAAATGATCTAAATACGTAAACAAAAGATAAGATTCACAGACCGGATTTAAAAAAAAAAAAAAAAAAAAAAAAAAAAACATGACCCAACTCTATTTTCTTTGCAAGAGTTTTAATTGATGGTAGAAAATCATAGCAAATATTTTTTTTTTTCCTTCAACAGAGTTGTTTGTCTAGCTGTGGTGCTGTTGTCTGACCAGAGACACTTCGGAATGATCTAGGGATTCAAAAGCACTAACAGTCCCGGATAAGGATGAGGCTATGATTCCAAGGACTCCTCCTAAAGTTTACTCCACCTTAGTTCCTTACTTTCTCAGGGAATGCTTTTAGGATTTTTCTGTTTCCTACAAGAAAATGAAGAAAATTACCTAGAATAGTTGGAATTATGTTTATATTTTAAATTCTTTTCTCTTTAAATTCTATTGATTGCTTCAGCTGAAAGTTTTTGAAAAGAGGTAGTTTATGTATTTATATAGTTTTCAAGCCTGAAATTTTCTCCTGATCTAAGTAAATGTTTCCACCATTTTTGCAGTCCCTTAAAAAACAGGAATGAGGGACATTACTGGTGCATCACATTCCTGAAGCTTTCTAAAATAGAAAAATAAGCATTGTTGAGTTTATATCCAAAATGCTCATTGTCTTCTCATTTCTCTTTTGATACAACCTCAAGTCTGATTCATTCAACCCTATCCTCTCATCTAGACTATATTAATCTTATGAATTATCCTAATTCCTCAATTCTTTCTCCATTTAATTCATTCTCCACAAAGCAGAGTCATTTTTGTAAAATATAAATCTCATGTTTTTATTTTTCTACTTCAACCTATTAAAGGCTTCATACTTTTCATGGAATACCTGTGACGAGTTCTACTACAACGCAATGGTTTGCAGCTTCTTTTGGTCTTCAGCAAGCCCTTCTTACTCTTTATATATGAACAAAAGTCACTTCCATTCCTGAACAAACAGTTGATATTACACATTTACTTCCATATTATCTATTCCCTATTACCTATTTAATTCGGTTTCTCCTGCCACTGTATCTCTTAATATTTATTAAATAAATGGCATCCTGTGGACAAATCCATTGAACAGCTCTCAGTCTTTATATCACTTAAAACATTTGCAACAAAGGCGATATTGACTATTCCACTAATGTTAAAAAACTCTTTCATTGACCTATGATTTTTCTGCTCCTGTTTTCCCTCCTACATTTTTGTGCATACATTTTTGATATCCTAATTATATCTTACTATTCTTTTCACTGCTGACATGTTAGAAGTTCTTGATGTTCCACTCAGCCTTTAATGCTATTGTTTTATTATTTTAATATCATTTTTATTTCATGCACACTCTCCTTTCTTTGTCAGTAGTGTGTGCAGGAACACATATATAAGGGCCATTTTAAGCTTTATTAACAAGTATATCCTGAGATCCCATTCTGGAAATTCTTATTTAATTGATCTGGAGTGTGGCTCAAGTAATTTTATTATTTTTAAGTTATACAGATGTATATAACATTGACTGAGAACTCACAGCGCAGACAATATTATTCACTTATAATTTAAATAGTGTCTTTTTCTATTTATTCTAAACCCAAATCTTTACTCCACCCTATTTTACTGAACCCCAACAGCAAACTGAAAGTCTCAGCAACACCTCCAATAAACACTACCAAAAAGAAAGAAACAAACAAACATGAAACCAAGACACATCAATTTCCTTCCCTGAAACACACACACACACACACACACACACTCTTAATCTTTGAGTATATTCTATCCTTTATTGGTTGCATCAAGGGCTAACTGGTTAACCATTTTCATTATAAGGCAAAGAACCATGTGTCAGAGAGTTTGTCTTAGGCAGTACCCCCCAGACAGTAAGTGAAAGAGTTCAAACTCAATTGCAAAGTGTACAAACTTCAAGGTTAGGTTTTCCTTCTCTAGGTCAAGATATTTGTGAATTAATTGAAATAACATTTGTATTAAGTATTTTTCTTTTATCAATTTTTAATATTTTTAATTATTATGGATACATAGTAGTTCTACATATTTGTGAAGTACATGTGATGTTTTGATAGAGGCATATAATGTGCAATAATGAAATCGGAGTAATTGGGGTATCCATCGCCTTAAGTATTTGTTATTTTTTGTGTTAGGAATATTCCAATTCCACTCTTTCAGTTATTTAAAAATATACAAAAAATTGTTAACTATGGTCACCCTATTGTGCTACTGATTACTAGATCTTATTCTATCTAACTGTATCTTGTACCTATTAGCCATCCGCACTTTGTCCCCTCTTTCCCACTCCCCTTCCCAGCCTCTGGTAACCATCATTGCACTCTCTATCTTCATGAGTTCAAGTTTTTAGCTCCAACATTTAAGTGATAATATGTTATATTTGTCTTTATGTGCCTGTATTATTTCACTTAATGTCCTTCAGTTCCATTCAGCTTGTTGCAAAGGACAGAATTCCATTCTTTTTATGGCTGAATAATATTCCATTGTGTATATGTACCACATTTTTTTATCCATGCATCCGTTGATGGGCACATAGGCAGATTCCATGCCTTGGGAATTGTGAATAGTGCTGCAATAAACATGGAATTGCAGGCGTCTCCTAAATATACTGTTTCTTTTCTTTGTGGTTTAAAGGTCCATTTGTTGTAAGAGTTAAAGGAAGCCTCCAACAGATACAGTTCACTGACTACACAGTATGAGGGTAAATTTAAAACCTCACCTAGTGTTCAAATATTCTATTGAACAATTTAAATTTTTTTCCCTGTTGAACTCATTGGAAAGGCAAACATCAGTATTTAACTCCAATTAAAGTTGAAGAGACAGACAGACAGTGAAAAAAGAATAAATCAACTTTCAGTATTATATTAAGTGCTAATTTACTAGTCCTAATCTAACTCTCCTTCCCAATCAGTGGCAACTATCTTGATTGTCATTAATTTAATTGTTTTGAAGGATCTTATCCAAAAATATTGTTGATATTTTAAAATTATTCTGTTGCTGAAAGTGTTTGTTGCTTATAAAGGAGAAAATAACTATCGAGTGAACATACGACATATATGGTGGCATGACTGTGATACAAGGAAGCATAATGCTATTTTTTCCCTACCTTAAAGGGCAGATATGAGGGGAAGATATGAAGAACATAAATCAAAATGAATTTAAAACATGGAACACTATGGGAGATTTAACTAATGAGTCTATAATTACTGACCATAACATTTTAATTAAGGCTTTAATTTGAAATTATGTTCGGCTATTCACAGGAGTATTTAATTTTTATCTCATTATAATTTCTATTAATTAACCTAAAGTAATATTTAAGATTCCTTCAGCAATTGAGCAAATAATTTGAAGGAAAATAATACCACAAACGAAATCACAGGTTAAAATGAAATTGCTGTAAAAATTACTAATGTAGAAATCTATTTCTAATTGAAATCTGTCTTATTACTATACACCAAATATAGAATACCCTTTTGAATAGAAAAATTATCTACCTAAATTAAAAATAACAGTGTCACAGTATTTTTACATTTTAAATTTTGTTTAAGTACAGGTCCTTTCTCTTAATCCCTCTCATTTATTTTTACAGAGTACCTTTATGTTACAATTATCCATTTTGATAACTTAGAGAGCTCAGATTTGGGAAAAGCATGAAACTATTACTTTCTTTTACACATTTACCAAATTCAAATCATTTTTCACTCTTCATTTGTTTCACAGTTCACTCTTCATTTGTTGATGTATCCATGGAGTAGATGCAAATTTAATGAAATAAGCAAACAAAATGAACAATAATAAAGCTGAATGTTCACTATTCATTAAACGTTGACTATACATAAGATGCTTTTTTCTGGTATATGAGAGATATAGAACAGGGACGCAGTTGGTATAGTGAGGACAGGGAAATTGAAACATGGGCAGAGGATGGAGAAAGATGTTAGTTCAAACCATTTGGCTTTTACTAAGGAAGAATTTCTCTTATCTACAACAATAAAAAGAGGCAATAAAGTCTTCATCATTCTTTTCTTCCCCCCCTTTGGTAACCCAGTCTAGGACTATCAGAGACATAAATTCTTGGCTATATAGACAAGGCCTAGTTTGCCTGTTAAATGTAATTCTAATTTGTTCACCTGCTTCAAACAAATATGACTGAAATACCAATCACATGGGTAACAAATTAAAAGAAACAGTCCTTTAAGTCAAAAGTCACTTTTTATTTGCTTAAAAATATTTCCTTTGTTTTCTTTTCAATACCTATTAATTGTTTATTAGTTATATAGCAGTGTGTATAACTCAGAATCATGTCTGGACCCATTCAAAAGAAAAAAAAACTAAAAATCAACTGAAATCATATTTTACAACATTTTGTTTTATATTTTTTTTTTTGTATCTCCAAATCTGGAGAGGCATAGATTAAAACTGACAGCCCAATGCATATTAAAGTAGAATATTAACTGAAATCTGAAGAATATATAATAGATTTTGACTTCTTTATGACTTCAAGTCTCCTTTTGAATAAAGAGTTTAGAAAGCTAAAATAAATTGACTACAGGAAAAAAATATTAAAAATTAACCTCTACAATGATAGAATTGACTAAAAAGGAATCTGTGTGTGTATGTATGTATATATTGGGATATATTACAATATTCAGGATGCACAAACAATTTCCATCTTCTTTTCTTCTTGAGTTGGAGGACATAGAAGAATCTGAAAACTGTCCAGTAAAAATCCACAAAGGTATGAACCATTTCTGGTATATTCATATGGCCCGCTCAGCAAGTAGGCTAATGGGTAGATTAATGTTTTCTATAGTGTTAAAACCTGTGGAGTATATGAATAACAGAACATTTAGAATGAGTATAAGCAGTAAAATCTTTACTGATAAATTGCATGTGTTTGCATAACATGATAATTAGGTCTTATAGGGAGGTAGTTGTTACAAACACTTCTTTTTGTCACTTTCTGGGGTTTAATTTATAGATAATGTAAGAATACCGAACATACATTCTGCAAAAATTACCTTACACTGAAATATATTACAGATACCACACAAAATTCCCAGCAATTGGAATTTCATAGGGTTTAACCAGCCGATACCCACATCCGTTCTTCCACACAAAATAGTGCCATCAAGAGTCAGGTCTGAGGCCCTTTGTGAATCCAGATCAAGTTTAATTAAGAGCTAAGACTTGTAGTTTAACTACTGGGGCACTTGTATTAATGCAGTCAGTGCATTTTCCAGGAATCTAGCTTGCAGAAAGCATGAATGGGCAGTTCATAGGAAGTAGAAGTGGGGAGGTGAAGAGCTGACATACAATTTTCAAATATATTGTACTTTAAGAAAATACAAATGCATGAGCAATTCATAGCCAGGGAAGATTTCAATAGTTAAAAGTGGAATAAGGCATAGAAGAAATTGTAAAAATGAGTTTTAAATATATGTTAAGGGGCCAATCAGGCTCTAATAACTGCTTTTTGAAACATTCTCTGATTCTCAGATCATATGAATCTCACCCTCTCCATTACTTCAACATTCCCCGAATGCATTTTAAAGCTCCGTTTTGAGATATTTCTTCATCAATCCATTCAACTAATACATATTGAGAAACAATTATGCATCAAGTACTGTTCTAAGTTGTGGAGTGACAGCAATTTAAAAAAAGATAAACTGTGTGTCTCATGGCACTTATTTCTAGTAGGGGCTGTTAAGAAAATAATATTAATTTGGATATAAAAATGGAGCAGGTCTTTGAAATAACTCCACCCTTCTGGAACACAGATGGGCTCATGTATTATGTACCTTCTGAAGGGGGTGTGTTTGTGTGTGTGCGTGTATGAGAGAGAGACAGAGAGAGACAATCATGCCAGTGACTTTGCAAGCTTAACTAGATTTAATTGCATCTTTGCATCTTTGAATCTACTGATTCATGTAATACAACTCACCAACTCCATCTTGGGGAAATTCTCTCTGGCTTAACAATTAAGGTAAGAGCTAATCTGAAGAGTATACATTTGAAGCAAGAGAAAATCTAAGAATGCCCCTTCTAGGACTAAGTAGCTGTCCTCACCTCTGGCTACCACTTCCAGAGACCCTTCCAGCAGCAGGATTGGTGCTTCTGAATTTACAAACAAATAAAAACCAGAAATAAATGTCTTATTGTTTGCAGGTCCTTAAAGAAAATATCTTAAAACAAACAGGATGCAGTTGGCAGCCCAGAAAAGACACCTGGGCACCTCAGTAGATGTGAGTCAGAACACAGCGAGAACAGTAGTACCACACCAGTAGGGGCTGAGGCTCTTCGTGAATCTGGAACCTGGGTTCAATGGAGGAGTCAGAGGCTCTCCCCTCTTCCTGTGTGCCCACTATGCGCTTCAAGTACAGCCTCTACTTCCACTCTTCTAAGTGCTACCTCTTTCACGTTTATTATGACATTATGCAACATCAATGTTTGTTCTTGTACATTTCACTCTATTTTATAATAATACAAAGCAGGGAATATGCCATTTTCCCAGTGCTTGAATATAGTAAGCACTTAATATATAATGAATTGACTTTCCATGATAGAAATTTTATATCAAGCATTAAGTTACTATTTGGCCATATGTGTGTGTGTACATACATACACATATATAAACACACACATATATGCATATATAATATATACATACAATAATATTAACAAAGTTACTTTGACACAGTATATTTGGGATTTTGCTTCAATAGTACTTTGGAGGATATTAAAGATAAAGTTGAAAAAAAGTAGCCTCTGCCATTTTTCAAATGTTTGTGTTTAGGGATGGTAAAAATATTATTGTATTCTTAGAACAGGACAAACTTATTTGGTTTCTATGAAGCATGCATATCACTGAAATATGCTTACACAAATAGTTTTTCCTAAGTTTTTATGAGAACTTTAAAATGTCCTTGGCTATAATTTGTACTTAGATTAGTCATTAATTAAATAATATATTGCTTGAATGCATACTGCTTTTGCCTTGCTATTTTTAAAGTACTTCCATAAATTTTATATTTTCTTTAAAAAACAGTAATTGAGTGAAACAGGTATTATTGTTATCTGGCAGATAAAGAACTTAAGGGACAAAATTAAATGACTTTTGAAGGTTAAAAAGTGGTTAATGTAGGAATTTAGACTAATTTTTTAATTAGATGTCCAATTAAAAATAAAGAATGCAAACTCAGTGGTATAATTGACTTAAAATCTATCATAGATACTTTAGAATATCCTGTATTAAGTATTTGAATTCTATATGGTCAAGGATGGTAAGACAATTCATGATTTACAGTTTCATTTCATTTTTCCTTCTTCATACATGAAGAAACAAAACAGAACAATATTTTGCAGAAGATACTGCACAAGAACTTTGCTAAGATGGCTTACAACGAAACACGAGTCATCCCCATGGGCATGTCAACTTGCACTATCTGTCACTTTTACTTTTTTTTCTTTGACACCATTTCTTCCTTTTATGTTTCCCTTTTTTCTTTTTTCCTTTATAGCACATTTCTTGAAAGAGTCCTATGTACTGATTTCTTCATTTTTCTTGATTTTTTTCCTTCTATACATTCATTTTAATCAGTCATTTCGTCCTACTGAAAATGCTCTTGTCAAGGTCACCAGCAACAGTCATTTTGGTAAGTCCAGTCATCCATTCTCAGAAATCTCACTGTCAGCATCCTTTCATACAATTGATTTTCACATCTTTCTGGTTATTTGCTGCCAGACTGTAAAGTCTGTTCCTCCTATATCAATGACAGCTCCTTCTTATTTTTCTTGATTGTTGTGTTGTTTTCTGCTCCTCTCTCTGACCTGTAGAGAGGAGAGGATCTTGATCCTTTAACATTCTTGATCCTTTAACATTCTTTAAATCTTGATCCTTTAACATTCTTTCCGTATCTGACCTAGATCCTGTAAAGGTCTTAGTGTCAGTGTCTTGTATTCTGTTTATATGACTGAAGACTCCTAAATTTGTATGACCAATTCTATTATTTCTTGTAAACTCTAGACATCGCCATTGCCTACATTAAGTTTGATATGTCTCTAATTGTGTGTAGGCAAAACTAAACAAATGATCTTCATCCCTACACCTGAGGTCCTTATGTGTTTTCATTTCAGTCAATGGTGACTGTGTCTTTCCAGTTATACAGATAAAACAAACACAAAAAATACCAGCTGCTCTTGACTCCCTTCTCTCTGAACTCCCACGTGCTTTTTCAGGAAATTTTCTTGCATTCTTCAAAAGTTATCCTTATTTCAACTACTTCTTACTACTTTTGTTGCTTTTTCCCTTATCCACCTCCCTAAAATCATTTCTGGCTTGGATCGTTATTGATCTCCCCACTTCTAACATTTTCCCACCTTATATTTTATTGTTAACATAACAGCAGGAATAATTCTAAAACATCCACCAGAAAACGTCACTTCCTTGCTTACTCTGCAAAGGCTCTGCATCTCAGCTTCAAAGGCCTTAACCATGGCTGACCAGCCCCATGGCATCTTACCCTCTTCCTTTACCTCCCTGATTGCACATCCCGTTGCTCTCTGGACTGCTTACTCTACTTCAGTACACTAGGCTCACTTCTGTTCCTCACACTTTCTGTGCACGTCTTGTGTGGCTGTCCCCTCTTCCTGAAACTTTCTTTCCCTCAAAATCATCATGGCTTCCTGATCTCTTTCAAATTATGGGTCATTTTTCAAAGAGGCCTAATGTGGGCACTATATTTAAATTGCAAGTCTCCTTTTTCCGTATCACCCTTACCATAAGCTATTTTCCCCATGAAACCTATCTTCCTCTGACATATGTAATACATATTACATTTACTGATTTGTGTATGTCTACACACACAAAAAAAATAAGTTTCATAATGGAGGGATTCTGTCCACTTTGTTCAAATATTTATCCTCAATGCTTAAAATAGTACCTGGCACATAGTAAGTGTGCAATAAGAATTTGTCAAATAAAATAAAACAATGATTAAATATCACTTTCATGTAGAACTCATAGTTATTATAGTAACCAGTTGCATAATTATTTGTTTAGTTTAGAAATTTGATGAGAAGAATGAATGTTAGGGTTTCTCCTATTAGCACCTATGCCTTCTTTATATTGAAAGTATATAAAATAATACTTTATTATTAAACATTACTATTTTTTAAATATTTAAACATTAAATATTAAAGGCATTGAAAAATGTAGCTTCAGAGAATGCAAGATATGCCCATCTACATATGTCTTCTCTCTTCTCTTCACAATTTCAGTTATAGGGAGGTTTAAAGAAAATATACTTACCAAGTTGAATAATCAAAGAAATGTATGACAACCATGATTGACATTTCTATTTTTAATATGTATTAGAAGTTAGATGACTATTGATGATACAAAGTAAAAGTAATCATGTGATTGAAAGTAACCCATTTTCTTTTATGCAGCATAACACGGAGTTTTAATATATTATTGATAATTGTGCTACCTGAAGTAGGCATTAATTATAAGTCCTTATTGCACAAAGATATAATTATGGCTCAGAGAATTTTTGACATTGACAAGACAGTGCTGATAGCCAGTGGACAAAGCCAACATGATTTCAGGTTCTCTGACTTCACTGCTAAAATACTGTTCTTTCTACCAACCCATTTGTTCATAACACATTTTTTTCTTATAAATTTGTTAAGAAAGCCAAATACTGGGTATTGATTTCCTGAGTCAGGTGGTTTCACTAAGAGACTAGTTCAGTGGCATATAGTGAAAAGAAATTACCCATTATAATCAATATATTACACTGCCATCCCTTTCTCCAACTTATCCTCAATGTACATTCTGGTGAGGCAAGGCAATAATGAACAATAAGACCAAAGGATTTGTGGTCATGAGAGCCATAGAGGAAAATGGAATAAAGAAGAGGAAAGGATAGAAGTTAAAAGGGGCTTAGGGTTTCAAAATTTTGAAAAGAATGGAAGTACTTTCTGAACAAAAGGTTATTTATCAGAGATGATGAAAAACAGTAAATAAAACTGTGATCACTCAACCATCCTAAGAAAAGCTTTACTAGGAAATATAACTAATAGATATGGCAGGCAAAATGATCCTCCCCACAGCCAAAGATGGCTTAATCCCCAGAATTTGTATATATGTTACCTTACATAGCAAGGGTGAATTATGATTGCAGAGGGAATTAAGGTTGCCAATCAGCTAATCTGGAGATGAGGAGATGACCTGGATTACCCAGGTGGACCCAATGCAATCATAGGGCCCTTATAAATGAAAGCGGGAGGCAAAGGGGTTAGAGAGGAGGTGATGATGGAAACAGAGGTCAGAGAAACGGGATTGCTGGCTTTGAAGAACAAGGGGACCACAATCCAAAAAATGAGGGCAGCATTGGAAGCTAGAAAAGGGAAAAAACAAACAAACAAACAAACAAAAACAAAAAGGAATCTCTTCTAGAGCTTCCAGAAAAGAATGCAGATCCCCCCCAACACCTTGGTTTTAGCTAATTGAGACTCATTTTGGATTTCTGACACCTAGAATGATAAGATAAGAATTTCTTGTTGTTTTAAGCTATTAAATGCGTGGTAACTTGTTACAACAGCAAGAGAATAGTAATAATACAGTATCTTTTGTTTATGATCATGTCATGTTTTTCCACTAGAAAATATTAAAATATTTAAAAATATAAATGAGAAACGTTTATATTTCATTCTTAGAGAAAATTCGTACCTCCAATTCATCCCATTGTATCGCTTTTCATACATCTATTTAACATTGGTAGCAGAATTTTTTTTATCTTTCAAAACTTAAGATAATTATATATATATAGTTTTTTAAAAATGATGATATAAGGTAGAAAATTCTAATATCATTAATATACCTTAACTTATTATTTTAATTACTTCATACTACTCCATTATGTACTTATGCCATAACTATTTCTCTTCTGCTAAATATTTTATTTTATCTATTTTTTCATTATAAATAATGCTCTAAACAAATTGAGAGTTCCTTCTCATATTACTAATGCATCATAATACCCTAGGCCATGTTCTTTTCAAGATATAGTTATTTCAGCATTCAGAACAAAATGACCTAATTGCACTGGTCAACAAGCAAAACTCTACTTTTTATGATAAAAATAGGATATCTAGATCACTCACCATTTTCTCCCATTTCCTCACATCAGTTCATGAGAAAAATAAATGTTAGTCCCTCTCCTGACATTTAAAGAAAATAGTACATTCCCCCCTGAGAACTTTACCTTTTCAATCAGCTTTCCCCCACAGATTTCCTTCCTTCACCAGATTAGTCAGCAGTGGTCTTCTGATGACAAATTGCAGATATCAGTTTTCTTTTATTTGAGCCCACCAGGAAGAGAACACATTTGTGTTGCTTTCTTTGGCACAGGTAGCTCACTGTGGGTGACCATAAAGACTCATTATTTTTATTTGATATAATAATTTAGCAAGCTGGGATGATCAAAATGGTCTTGCAAGAAAGTGAATATCAATAAAAGGTATAAAAAGTGAAAAAAGTTACTTCAGCAAACCAGGAAACTGTTTTATGCTTGAAAATAAGAATCAGCATATTGAAAAATTAAAATTAAAATATTATATCTCTGGGCATCATGAATAATTTTGACAGGTGAAAAGAAGCATATTAACTCTAAAATTAGTTTTCTCCATCTACCATTCAACATAAAGGTGAATAACCATTTTGGTCTGTTGAATTCTGACTGTATTTTGGTTATAGTAAAATACAGTTTTTAAGCAAGTGGTCTTTAGCACATGCAGGCTGTTGACAGGTACAGGATGCACATTTATTTCAAAAGAGTACAATGGGAGCAAGAGAAAGATGAGTATTTGTATTTTAAACTTATTTTCATTTTATTATTTCCTTGTTGCTCCTTTTGTAATAATTTTTACCAACAGCAGCTTTCTGACATAACTTTTGATTTTCTGAGTTTATCTAATCAACAAAGAATGTGTCCCTCAAGTGTATACATATATTAAAATAAAATACTCAAGGGCATTTAGAAATGAAAAATAAACCCCCTCCCCAGGGTTGATAATCCCATTGTTAGTAAAACACGGAGGCTCTAAATATGCCTGAATGAAGGAAGACAGGCACTGAGCTTTAAACTTCTTAATGCTTTAATCTGCAAAGCAACCTATAAGGTGTACTTCACATTCGGAGAGACTGAGGCAGAGAACATCAAGGACCTTGCTAGGATAAATGAAAGAACTAAAATTTGAGCACAAGCTGCCTGGCTCAGAGTTTCTTTGCTTAAGCAACATAGTACATCTGCCTGAAATGCTCTCCTACTAGACACCTGCACAGTTATTCCTCAACTTTCTTCATGTCTCTGCTCCAATGTCCTCTCGTCGGAGGAGTCACCTTCCCAACTCTGTATAAAATTATCATCTCTATTCACATACCCAACTTTATCTTTCTTCATAGCACCAATCATTGTTTGACATGTGTATTTATTTGTTCATTGTCTCTCTCTCTCCCCACTAGAAAGCAACAAAGAAGAGGATTTTTGTTTACTAGTCACTTCTAAGTCTTAGTGCCAACAACAGTACCTGACAAATAATAAGCACTAAATAAATACTTGTCATATGAAGAAAAATAGAAGACATTTTTAGAATCTACTTTGCAGTCTGCATACAGTTGAACCATACTCTGCTTCTCTATTCTACCCTTGCTACTGCAAATTGATATTTAAATATTAATTTGCATTTCTATTTTCAGGCACACATGTTTACCTTTTGCTCAAGTGAGTTACAGGATTTTTGACTGTAGGATATAACTTATTTTTTAATACATGCAATGCATTATGAGCAAACAAATCATTTGAATTGGTTTAATTATCTTTAATGAATTATAAATTCCAGTAACAATGAATTCTAGACATACATTGAAATATGTATCTAAATTCTGGTTGATAACATTAGCTTAACATCTCTACTATCAATTTCCTTATTGCAAAATGGGGATAATAATATTAATTTCCATATATGCTTGCATATGACTCATGATAAGTTATATTTTGATGTAATGAAAATATGCGTTTTGAAATTTTTTTTTAAATGGGGGGAGGGTAAGCTTTAGAAATATTTTATGTAAAATCTCCAGCAAGGTTTGCGGCAGTGTGTCATATGAAACACATTTATATTTCTACATTGAAATCCATGAATACTTATTACGTGTAAAAGTTTTAAAAGAAAGCAAATAGTTTTAGGATAGTTCATAACTTGTCATGTTTTAGCTGCTAAATGAGTTATAATAAAACTTTCATTTTTGAGAGCTTCTATAAAAGAGTCAAAGAAAAATGTGAAGTAAAATGACCAAAATGCATAAAATGCCAATTTACGGAAATATTTATACATAAAAAGATGATCAACCTCCTTGACATTTATTAATTACACTCTAAGATTACATACTGATTTTTCACTAATATTATTAAAGTAAAATAATTCATAGTATACAATATAAAGAATGATGTAAGGATATAACCAGTTTTATATGCTTTTATAAATACAGACAGTCCCTAACTTACAGTGGTTCAAGTTAAGACATTTTGACTTTACAATGATGAGAAAGCAATATGCATTCAGTAGAAACTGCACTTCGATTACCCATACAATAATTCTGTTTTTCACTTGCAGCAGTATTCAGTAAGTTACATGAGGTTATTCAACACTTTATTATAAAACAGGCTTTGTGTTAGGTGATTCTGCCCAACTGTAAGGTAATGTGAGTGTTCTGAGAATGTTTAAGTTAGGCTACACTGATGTTCTTTATGTTAGGTATATTAAATGCATTTTTTACTTATGATATTTTCAGCTTACAGTGAGTTTATTGGGACGGAACCCCATCATGAGTCAAGGAGCATCCATAGTGTAAATTGATAAAAACTATTTTTGGTGGTGGAAGGTGCTTTTAAACTTGATGTTTTCACAGTAAGCCTACATTTACTGGATTTACATGCATGTGGAAAAAATCGTAATGTGACATATTTTGATGACTGATAATATAGAATCCTAAACTTTTGGGTTTAATTGTCCTTTAAAGATACTGTAAATGAACTAAATGTCCTATGCCATCATGAAAATACTCCTTAGAAACCCCTCAGCAGTTGGGATAGGAACAATTATTTTAAAATATTGAGCTGCTGAATAGTATAACCTACTGGGATATATGGCAACATTAATGCACAAAAATCTTAATAGAGTGCCTTAAATTATATGCAAGCTGAAAGGCCTAAGCAATGGCTAATAGCCTCTGTTTATTTCATTGCCCACTAGATTATTCCAAGAACAGGCATTGTTTATTATGTCACTTAGTTAAACATCTTAAATGTCTACTGCTCAAACTAATTTGAATTATTATACATATCCTTGATAATTACATGTAATACAAAGAGTATGTGAAGTATGCATATTTTTCCGGATGTTATTAGTTGACCAAGAAGCAAACAAACAAAACCCCCTAGAATTATTCAACAATGATGACATAAACTAGAAGATTTATCATAATATAATATACAATGAATATGAGAAAGAAGTAAATTTTCAGGATATCCTAAAATGCTAACTTCAATGGAGTAATGGGTTCAGTGACAGTTTTTGAATACCTTTTAGTGATCATAGGCAAAAAAAAAACTTCAATGCTTTCATCTTAAAAAAGGTGATCTTTAGCTTTTGATAAGTTTTGCCCCCCTAAAAGACAAGGTTAGTAAAATGTAACTGTCAGAAAATCCATCCAAAGTAGGCACAGAATTATGGGGTTTTGAAGAATTAAGCAGGTGCCATGATGTCTGAGCAGACTTGAGAAGTAAAATAACAAATTTCATAGAAAAAAATTTTAAATTGTCAATTGCCCTAATTTTGAATAGTGAAGATCTTCTAAAAAATATCTTGACATTGATAAATCACCCCAGTGTTAAAAAAAAAAAAAAAAGAGGCAATCCAGATAGATTGAAATGCCTCCTGAGGGTTTCTCTCATTACATTAGATTTAAAGCAGGCATGAGTGTATACCCAAAGCAGGCCAGAGATGAATGTTATGTGTACCTTTTAAAATAATGCCGTATGGACTCCAGAATAACTTGATAAATGTAAGTATATAATGAGTACACAAAATTTCTATTAAACATAAATAAGAATAAGTTATTTAAAGTGTTTTACATAAGAACATGGTATTAAAGCATATCAGAGAAAATATAGGCATATTCAACTATCTGCCTCCACCAAAATAGCAAATTTTTGATTGACCAGTATGTTAGGTTAAATAAATCAAAAAACAAAGTTAACAAAAAAATAAGTAAGTAATGGTATAATTGGAGAAAGAGAGGGAAAGAGAGAAACAGGGAAAGAGAAAGAGAGAGACAACTTTGGGGAGATACTATTTAAGTATAAAGGCAGCTGTATTGGGCAGGACACCAGGGTGTGGACAATATTTCTGAAGGAATGATTCAAGGAATTTAACTTGCTATATAAAATTGTAGTTAATGTTGTGATTTTGAAAATCACTTGGGATGACAACCTATGTCAATTGTTCACTATATAACCTAGAGCCAGATAAGTAAAGATTTCTTTAATAAAATGTGTGATCCTGAATTGATCTTTGAACAGTTTTTCAAATTCTTCATTAAAATTGTCAAGATTTAATTTAAAGAGGTCCATCTGTTCTTAGGAAGTTAAAAGAATTGATTAGTACTTTATCAAATTAGGAACTGTTTTTATGATCTTGATGTTGTATATGCTTAAAACTCTAAAAGCAAAAAGGGTCAAATCAAATAAGATCATTGAAACTGTCACTTTGCTTTCACAGCAGTTCTATTGCATTTCTTTGTCAGGCAGAAAACACAGAGGATAAAACTTACGTGAAAGGAAAACTAATGAATTCATTATTTATTTAGTCATTTACATGTCTATTCTTAATTTTGTTTTCTTTTTCAAAACATATTTTCTCTTAAACATTAATGAGCAAATATAATATGCTTGACTTACTACAGGTTGTTCTTCCATTTCAATTTTCTTGATTGTAAAGATAATGAGCAGACAACTATTCATTTTTTTGTCAATGACTTAAGTAATCAAGACTTAAGTTTTATGTAAACTAACAAACAGCATGTGTGTACTTCTTAACAGAGCTATAAATTAAACCTTAATTAATAGGTGGTTTTTGTTTGTTTGTTTTTTATTTCCCTTGGCTCTATTTTAGTTGATGTTCAATCATTAGATCAAATTAACTGAAGTTTCTGTAGCCCTTAAATGTACTTAATGCATATTCACCTCCATTTTCTCCTTTACTTCAGAGAGTTTAAGCAATTTGGTACAAGATCATGATACAGTTAGGTTGAAAATTTAGGAATATAAGTCTTCCTAATGCTAAATTCTCACATTTTTACTTTATACCTTTTTAACTCTCTCTATGATACTACAAGACATACAGTGCTTACAGTTTAAAACTAGATATTGCTGCTGTTAATATTTTCTCAACCCAATCACAAAGGTACTTCCCAACCTTCTCTGTGTTGCTTAAGTCCTCCCTGCTTCCAGGTCCACCTTCTGTCTTTTACCTTCGCTGCCCATACTTCTTATTGTCTTCTTAATTAGAAAAAGTATAGCTTTCTATATAATCTACGTGTATTCATTCTAGCCCCCATATAATCCTATCTTTATCTCCAACATATTAATTTTTTCCTCTTGCATATAAATTCAGCTACCACTAAAAAAATACTACTGTGTATACAATCTTGCAAAGATATCTTTAATTTTTTTAAATTTTTATGTTTTCCTGTTAATGCAGTTCCAACAAAGATATCTTTATAATTAACATTAAGACTGGTGTTATGATCTCTGCTTTAAAGATATGGAATATAGGATTCAGGAAACTTAACTTACACAAAGACACATAGAACTACAAATAAAAACTTCTGAAATACCCGTATGTCTCATGAGCAATCTAGTGGAATAGCGAGTATATTCTGGAGACTATTAAATACCCAGATACACTGTCTGTTTAAATGAGTTTGGAAACTATGTCTTTTTGAAAAAACTCATCTTCATGGCTTTACGATTTTCCATAGTTGTGAAAAGCAGCCTGAGTTTAAGTGTGGAAAGAAATAGCTGGATTGAGCCATATTAGGATTTGCTAGGCAAGCAAACCAGGCATAATAATAATGGGAGTTGTTGAAAATCTTTTCAAAGAGTCTTGGCAGTGATGGGCTACACTATATTAAAAGAGTGGAGGAGGGAAATAAAGACAGGTGGAAAAGGAATGTAGAGATATAACAGAGTTCTGGAAGAGCATGGATTTCTTGATAAGGTCAATTAATAGATTTAGTAGAAGTACTTTACAATTTGGGACAATAGAAAGCTTTGTTTAATGACCAGAGAATTTAAATTTAATAATTTAGAAACTGATCCATTTCTTCTCACAATGAGGTCCGGGCTATTATCATGGATTGGAGTTACTGACACATTTTAGCAGTTTAAGAAACCTGAAGATGAGAAGATCAAGAAACCAAGAGCCAAGATTTTGCATGATTCTGAATTTGGATAAAATCAGAATTACTGATTTATTCTGAGATTCTTATTCCACTGCTGTTAAAAATATTCTATAATAAAGCAATAATAGATGATTTAATCTCCCATATAATTTATATTATTAAAGGTACTATATGTTAACCTTTATTATTTTTATCTGATAATAATTTATCTTAACTTTTGTTGGAATTTGGGATCTCTGTATTCTGAAAACTTCTGAAATAACCAGTAAAAATTCAGATAATGATGCTTGCTTACTTGGGGAGAGTGCCAAATAACCGCATCTGAAGAGTATTATCACGATATGCTTAGGGATCCAAAATGATAAAAGGAAAGTTTTCCATTAAGAAAGAATATAGAAGTCATAGTCAATAACATCCATTACTAATTGCCCTCAATGCCTGTTTCCCATACTTAGCACTTTCATACATATACAAATACGAAAAGCTGCCATTTGCTTTTCTGAAAGCTGGAATGTCCTCTCATCCTATTCTTTAATTGGTCATTTTAACTAGGGAATTTACTCTGCTTCTCAGCCCAAAGTATGATGAAGGAAATGTAATTTTCCTTGGATTCCTTGCTTGTTTTTATTTTAAAAATATTTTGGTCTTAGCTTTCAGTTGTCTTTCCTGTTTACTTGGGACTCTTTATATAAAAGAGTAAATCCTCCTGTTGTGTAACCCTTTCCTCAAAACTAGTTTATTTATCTCTTCTGGCTCAGTAGAAAATGTTGGTGCAACATATTATCTACCTGAAGGCACAATATTTACATGATCTCATATGATCATGAGCAGCAGAATTCTAATACTGCAGATGCAGGGAAGTCAATTCAAATCTGTTTCAATAGCCAAGGTAAGAGACTTCATCATCAAGGTCCAGTGATCAAACTTAATTCATTAGCAATAAGAATTTAAGAAAGATGTCCAGTGAAGGATTTTGATATCAAGGTTGCATACAATTTTTTATGCATCATATATTCACATCTTTTTTGTGGTACCCTACCACACTGACTATGGGTTTAGTCTTGTGATGTACTTTGACCTGTACGTCAAATCTGCCTGTAACAAATTTGGTGTAAGCAGAGACTTAAACTTGTGTTATGTTTCTGTTTCCTTCCTTGTAGCCATACCAGTGCTCTGATGAAAAGCCTGCACTAGCCTACTGGGGTATGAGAAACCATGTAGAATGGAGCCAAGTCATTGTAATCAAGGCCATTAGGCTCCTCCAGCTCACCCAACAGTTGATTCATATTCACAAGTAAGCCCGGTCAAGATCAGCAGACCTGTTTGGTTGATGATAGACTTGGAAGAAAAAAATAAAAGCTTATTGTTCTTACCGTATAAGTTTGAGAATGGTTTGTTATACAGAAATAGCTAAAAACTATAGTGTGTTTATAATGGATAATGTTTTAAGACATCCTTAAGGATTTATCATTCTTCCAGACAATATAGCTCTTCCAAAAGGGAAAGTTGTTACAGTACTGAGGGGAAGAGTGGCCAAGGGTGAATCTATGAAGTTTGAAAGATATAACAATAAAATAAGGTTTTTTTCTTTAAAAAGACAGTTTAAAATCTACTCTGAATATCTTTTATAGAACTGTATTATTTTTAAGATGTTCATTTCCTGATTGTATGATTTATACCCAGCCGGGAATCAGGAAATTAATTTCTTTTAAATCACTTCAGCCTCAAAGGGCAATGGCTACTTTAAGCATGATCCTCAAACTAAAAACTAATGGATCACTTACCTATTCATCTTTAAATCTTTCATAGTGGTTTCCAAATTAGAGTAGTAAGGAAGACTATGAGTAGGAGATCAAATCTTTGATTTAAGTGATATGGATTTGAATGATAACGTGTGACAGATTAGAGGGTTTTAGAAACCCCCTAGTGGGTTTCTAAACACATATGGCTCAAACACATAAGAGTTATTTTCTGGAAGTGTGTCTCAATAAAAACTCAGGTTTCAAAATAAGATATAAAGTGAATACTCAGTGAGAGAATATAAAAATATAAACCTACATGATAGGAATCGTATATAACAAGCAGATTCAAAAAGTAAAAAGGTTTTGTAAAATTTTGTCTGGAAAAAGAAAGCCCACAGCAATATGGAGGGGGAAATGTGGGAGAGAATAATAGCAGAAGTTTATCTATTTGATAGTGATGTAGTATTTGCTCTCTGAAGGAATTTGGATCCAGAGTCCTTGATCTTATTGCACTACACACTAACACCTACAAAACTGGAGTCTGATTTTTCTCTATGATGTCTTGAACAAATAGAGTATTTTATTTATCTCATACCATATAAAACATGTATCCCTTATATAAAAACAGTAATAATTCATAGATTATTTGAGGGCACTAAATAATAAAGCATGTGGGTGGCATTTAGTAATCAGACTAAAATAAAAAGTCAACCAATACAGAAAATGATTATGAACCAATTATCTAGGTCACATCCATCATTTTTTAAGGCCCACATAAGCCAGTTCAAAACATTATTACAACCTGTATACAAGGATATATCATCTACCTGTAGACCACTCAAAATAGATTAAAAGGAAGGGGAAAAATGTTAAATTCTCAAATGCCCACAATCTGCTACATATAAATAACTGTATTGGTTCTATTGTATTTAAGTCCAATATGAATTTTTCTTGGGTAATTAATTATGTTGGGGAGTGAAATAATTTTAAAAATTGCAAGAGAAAATAACAATCTACCTGGTATATGAAAGAGTGGTGGATTAGTAAAGATAAATAAAAAATAACATTTCTGAGCATGATAGAATTTTAAAAAGAAATACATAATCAAATAAGCTTCTGAAGAATTACAGAATTTCAATAAAATAAATTCCCTATATGACATTTTGAATTTTAAAAATTTATTTTAAGACAGATATGATTTTTAATCTCTCCGAACATATATAGTCTAGAAGAAGAACATATTAATATTTAGCTTAACCCATTTTATTAAATTTGATGACACCAACTACTATTAATAGAAAATAAATCAAATAAACTATGACATAAAGTAAATCTAAAATCCCATGGAACACAAAATTAAAACAGTGTTTTATTGAACCTGTAGTTTTAATGCAAATATTAATCATTCAAATGTGTGAAAATTACTGCTGTTCTCAAGAAGTGAGAAAACTACAGCCAATATCTCTGATCAACTCATTTATCTTTGATAGAAATATTTTTGTTTTCTATATTGTACCTTTTTTAATATTTAGACCCTGGGTTCTAAAACAAAGTAAAATTGATTCAAGTAAATTTTACAAAATGATTCCATAAAATTTTTATTTCGAGATCATTTCAAATATAAAGAAAACTTGCAAGGTTATCACAAAACTTATAATGCTCACTCAGATTTGACAACAATTACATTTTGATGTTTTCTTAATTATTTTTCTCTCTCTTTACATATAGGTATGTACTTTGGAACTATGTAAATATTCTCCTCATTAATCTTTAATCCATATGATTAAACACTGATAGATAATTCAATAGTGTAAATCAATTATTACTACCATGGTTTCAAAAAAAGTGATTTTTTTAAACTCTATTAATTCTTTGGTCTTTTAATAAGAGTTAGTTGATATTCTACTGTAATGGACAGCTTTTCTTTCTTTCTTATCTGTGCATCTATGCACCTATGTTTCTATCTTGCGATCATATATCTATTATTTATTTATTCTCATTTATTTATTATCTGTGTGGACTCATGAATTTCTCTTTTATTTAGTGGGTTGAAATTCTAAACTGCCACTGTTTTTGTTTTGCTTTGTATTTGATGTTCAACTTGTCCTAGATTTGGCTCAGTGGAGCCCCTTCAATTTAGCTTATATATAGTTTGACATGATCCCATAATTCTTTGAACATTCCTTTACATTCTAGAACAACAAGATGTTTCAGTTGCAGCTTGTGCTTTCTCTGTCTGAGATCTGAATTTGTCAACCATCCCTCTCTAAGATACCTTAGTTGTTTTCATGAGGGAATGGTATTTAAAAATCAAAATCATGGTCTAGGTATACTCATTGTTATAATGCATGCTACTGGAAGTCTTGTCTTTAAGCCCTTTTAGCAAACAGAGTTATGAAATACACGTATACATGTGCATATATATATATATAAACACATGTGCTTTGATGTATGTTTGTGCATAAAATTCATGAATGTATACTGAAAACCCCCTCTCCAATAAAGCTCCATAGACTTTTTCTAGCACTCCCATGTTTCATATTTGTCTCGCTCTTCTCCTACAGTGAGAGAGCTGCTCCCTAACTTCATCCTACTATATGTAGAAAGTTTTATTGTGAATGCTAAACTAATACCATTGTGAAAAATAGTCCTAAGTGAAGTTAAAAATTATTTTTGTTTTTTATATTTTTAGACTGAAGATATATGCTTTTCTTGTTAGGTTCTTATGCTGTCAGTTCATACAGACACACACACACACACACACACACGCACGCACATATATAATCTTTCTTTTTTAACAGTAGCATAGTACAACATTGTTTGGCTATAACATTTTTTCAGTAATCTTCTACATATTATAATTTGTTGCTTCTAATCATTTGCAATTACAAAACAATGCTGTAATGAATCACCTCATACAGTTATGTTTTTGAATTCTTAAAAGAACATCTTAAGGGTAAATTCTTACAAAGGGGGTTGAAGTTTTATTTCGGTTACTGTTAAATATCCTAAAGTTTATTTTGAATGGTTATGAGAGCAAAATGATTGTCCTTTTCTGCCTAACCACAGATATCCCTTAGTTTCAGCCCAGTGCCTATGACTAAATCTAAAAGAACACTTATAAAACAAGTAAAATCTAGAAACTGAACAAACTAGTTATATGAAAAATATAAATACATTTCCAAAATATGTAAGGAAAAGAAGCCAAACATAAAGATTAGATACTTTATGATTTATATGTATATAATACATAAAAACTAGCAACTCTAATTTCAGTGTTAAGGCATCAGGACAGTTGTTACCTTTGGGGGCTGATAGTGACGGAGCACTCAGAATTGCTAAATAATGTTCTGTGCCATGATCAGAGGGCATGTGACATGACAGTGCCCAATTGGAGGAAATTTACTAAGTAGATGACTTATAAATTATATATTTTATGTTTTAACATAAGTGATTATTTATTAAAACATTTAAAAGGCAAGGTATATCTGTTTTTTATTAATTTTTATTTAATCCCTTCCAAGTACAGCAAGCAATATTTAGAGTTCACAGACAGTTATAAATGCAGGAAAACTTTTTGGATATGTGTAAAACTTTAGAAAGACTATGCAGGTTTTACAAAGGTAATACTATTGGTGACCTTAAGTTGCTAACAAAATTGTATTTTTCATAAATGTGGAGAAGTTTGGGACTTTTTAAAGATTTCACACTGTAAAGGCTTGTGTTATTAGTCAGAATAGTTAATGTTAACTAATTCAATAGATAAATGCTAAGATCCTAGTGGCATAACAAAACCAAAGTCTATTTCTCATTAAAGAACTGATGTAGATCTGGTAACTCTATAGAGCATCTTTATTCTATATAGTAACTATTCTTTCAGGACGTTTCACAATTATGATTCCACCATCTCAGCAGGTGGCCACCACAGGCACTGCAAAGGGAAAGGTGATAGAAGCCAGATATACTGGTTTTAATTTTCTCAGCTTGGAGGGTTTTAATTTTTTCAGCCTGGAAGTGACACACCATCGGTTAACCGGGTGAGTCTGTCTGGTTTCAACATAACTAAAGGAGATGCTGGGAAATGTAAAGGGGCACTCAAATGTTTGGTGAATACTTAGTGTCTCTACTTAATGTGGCTGCTAGTCACTAAACGTATCTTTGCTCCCATATTCTCCCATACAATTCCTCTTAAAAAGGAAAAAAGAAAGTCTCTATAATCACTAAATCCAGGTAATTCATTACACAGCCATGGTAACCAAACGGTTGATAGGCAAGTTTAATTGAGAGAGAATACAGAAATATTAGGGAACCTTAAAACTCTGGTGAAGCCAACTAATTCTAGTTTCAAATTAGCTTCTAAACAAAAGGCATTTGTACTTGTAATTCTATTTCCTTGGTGCTAAATTATCTCCTTTATGTCTCCCTTAATTAGAAAAATTAAATAGTATGTATCAGACTTCATGTTCCTAAGAGTTTTACCACATGTTCTGAAAAGCCCAGTGAATACTGGGAGCTAAAATATGTTATTTAGTCAACAAGGATATAATCTGTAACCAATTTCATGGTGGTATTGATCTGCACTTTGCCAGTTCATTATTAATCAATAACTGAGTTCTTGATATATCTTTTTTTGTAGTTCCATGTTCCTTAAGAAATATGCAAAACTAGATAATGAAATAAAGTGCTGGGATATGACATATTTTATAAGCCAGGTGATTCACTTGCTAAAATGTTTGGTGCCTAGGGAAAAGAATACAAGAGCAGTTCACATGTTTCTATTATCTCTACCAATATATGCTGGTTAGATTTTAGAGTTCCTAAGAGGTTGCCTCTCTAAAAATATTATGTACAATTTTTGTTATGACATATTTCTGTGGTCTAGATCCATCTAGGTATAGGTATGGAACTTGATATGCTTCCTAAATCTAATGAATTCTCCATATTCCTAGGTCCAATATCTCTAAACCATTCTTCTCCCATTCTATCAATTCATTCATTTTTAAACTACTATCAGGTATGTTAGATCTTCTCATTCTTTCCCAAATGTATCATAAAGATCTGACTTTAACTTCCTTAATTCTTTACACCACTGTCACTAAACAACCACTGTTGTTTACTCTAACCACTGAGTCTTTTGCTATCTGATATTTGTAGTTAGTTCCTAGAACTTTTAATTCCTTCTCTTCAAATTTGCTTCTCCTTTTTTCTATTCTTCATAATATTTTCTATTCATTTATCTCAGTAATCTTACTACATATCAATAAAAGATACTTTCACATTGTTGTGTATTTCTGATTTGTGGGACTCTTTTAACTAATTTTCTCCATTGATTTTCAATTTTTCATGAGGATTGTATTAATTTGAGAAAATTTTGTTTAAAGAAAATTGTTTTATTTTCATTTTATCATTCGTTGTATTATTTAGTTATTATGTATTATATTGATTAAGTGGATAGAATAAGTTTTACATACAGGGAATCAATGCAACTTCTTGGTTGTATCATCAAATCACTGTGGGAGTAATTTTGACTTACTAATTTATTTTGTGGATTTATTTTCTACTTAAGTATAACTAATTCTTCAAAGTCCAAATTAATTTCTATTTTCTTTATGAACTTTTCACTCTATTTTTGGCATGCTCTATTGTCTTTTGGTAGCTCTATAGTGCTACCAAATATTGAGGCCGCAAGCATCTTTACTCTTGTTTAGAATAAAATTCAATTTTTATATTCTCAATAGCTCAGAGATTTCCAAATTCACTGGCATGTATCTATCCTTCTTGGTCTATTGTGAGATATATAACCGTAATTGGATCTAGTTCCATGCTCTGGTAGATAGATGGTTGTGTGGAACCCAATGCAACTGACCTAGGAATTATCACACCAAAATACCAAGGCTGGGGTAGCAGTAGAAACTTACAGAAGAAATTGGAATTTGAAATGGCTGGGAAACCACCAACAAATGTCTGCTAGAGCCCTCTAGATGGCAGTAACGAAAAGGGAGTTTTCCAACTAGGCACTTCCCTTGGTTTCTCTTGGTTATGAAAGTGTGCTGCTCACATCAGATGCTAAATAGGCCATTATCCATTTCCTTTGCTTATGTTCTTTGCAGTTGGTTCCTAATGTGTAGAGGACAAGAGTTTATTTTAAATATTCAAATATATATTATATTTTTCTGTAGCTGGACATAGTGAATGTACTTTTCTGCTACATAGAATTAAATTAAATTAAATTGAAGTTTTTCCATTCTTGGCAGTACTTCCCTTAGAAGAACGGAATCTGTCAACACTCATGCGCACATATGGAAGTAAAACTCAACCAAAACCAAGTAAGTGGGAGGGGGAAGATGGGATGGGTAAATTCACACCTAACAGTTAGAATGCACACTACCTCAGTGAAGGGCACATTTATAATTTTGACTCCAACTGTACAAAAGCAAATTATGTAACCAAAACGTGTGTACACCTGTAATAGTCTGAAATAAAAAAAAATAAAAATAAAAAAGTTCAATTGAAATTTGAAGTTTGAAAACTTTTATATTCAGAATTATCACCAAATAGTTATAGTACTCTTTGTGTTATTTTTTTCTATACATATTTGTATATCTACATATTTAGTTGTCCATCAGGTAAAAAAGATAAAATATTGTTAGAAATTAAGATAATAGCTTAAATATAAAATATTAAAAACTACTATTCACTTGATATAAAAATGATTATATAATTAGATCATAAAAGTTATGCAATATATTTGTATGATTTTATAACCATTACAGTAGTTATAACTTATTTTAATAATATAATTATTCATTTATTATACCAAACTTATTTTCTGGAATACTCGTTACCTATATTAAATAATTAAAGATTTGCATGTTAAAATTTTAACATTTAAAATATTCACAAAAGTTCTTTCACAAGATTTGCATGTTAAAATTTTAACATTTAAAATATTCACAAAAGTTGCTTCAGATATGAACTTTTATTCTTACATATTGGATAATTGGATGTGAAATCAATCAATTACTTCACAATTTTGTAGGCATATGCAAGCAATCATCTTCATTTATTTTTCAAAAAGAAAAGGGAAATTTAGATAATAAAAATATTTTTGTGATATAACATGTTTTTTATTATTTTATTTTATATTTTAATATTCTTCTAGTAGTAAGCTTTTAATTATTAATTTTAAGAAGCTCAGAAATAAAAGTTTCAGAAAGTGTGTTTTAAGGTTACATTATATATAGGATCTTTATATACCCTATTTTTGGCATTTTAATATGGTTGTACATAGTAGATGAGGCATTATTTTCTTCTGTTATATTGGTACATTTCAGATTTCAGTAACTTTGCATTTCTAATGGTACAGCTACTATTGAGAAATATTTCATGACTGTTTATTTTGTATTATTTCCTCTTGCATTTTCATTAAAGTTTATTTTTTTTTCTTTTTTTCGTTTCGGTAGAACCACAAGTTTTCTTAAGAAAAAAAATCACATTTTCTCAATTCGCAATTATCAATTTGTAATAATAAATAGAGCACGTAGGGCCTCTGAAATATCTTTAAACTGGTATCCCTAATTCATATTGGCAATATTTGATAAGCTTATTTGCCCTTCAGAGATTTCTATAATATTTTTAGTAGTAATTGCCTAAATATTTATAGTTTTGTTCTAAAATAATTTACCAATTTAGATTTTAAACCATCTTTTGTCTCAAACCAATTAGGTATATTAGAGTAAAACAACATAAAATAATAACATGACAAAGATAATAATACAATGCATTTAGCTATGTAGTATATATCATGTTTCTTCATGTTAAACTTCACCTTTGTTATTTAATTTCTCTCTCAGGCTATTTGCATTGTTTTCCTTCACCAGCAAAGAGAAAATATGGAAGGACCGTGGCAGCGCAAAGAGAAAGGTCAGAAAAGCTCTGTGACAGGCAGAGCAATGGGTAAGAAAAGAAGGAAGGAGAAGAAAATATTGACAATGTAGAAAGACCCAGCCTGTAGGTAAAGATATGGAGAACTGTAGTTTAGGAACATCATAAAAGATGAGGATGTTTCAATGCAAACTGTAGAAAGATTTAAAAAAAAAAAGTATCCCCTTGACCTATGAACAAGTTTTACTCACTGTTTTCAAGAGTGGGCTAAGGAGAATGTGAAGGAGTAAATATTCCTCTGGTATGAGCTCAAAAACAATGCTTCTGTGTGTGGGGATTAAACGTTGCTATGTAGCTCCATCCCTAGGTTTTATGTTATCTGGATTTCTCAGAGACACTTGAATCCAAATCCTACTATGTCATTCTTTTTTAATTCGAGGGTTTATCTCCTTTACTTCCCTATATGTTGCTGTGAGATTTTGGAAGGATAGATGAGACATTCAAACATTGTCAGAATTTTTTTTTAATGGGAATCTAGATGATTTACCAAGGGTTTGGTTTATTTGTTTCCCTTTATTTGTATTCCAATTATGTCAATAACAATGGAAAAGAATATATACCATAATAAGAATGAAGATGAAGAGATTTAAAATAAAAACCAAATATAAATAAAATGGTATATAGTAGCAAATACTTCCTAGCAAAATCTTTCTGATTATTAAGTAAGAAATTTATTTTGTACGAGAAGTCACAATTTACATTACAAAGGAAACTGCACTAAGAACAAAAACTTAAAATGTATTTTAAAAGGGTCTAGAATATCTAGCTAAATCAGTGGAAGAAAATTGCCTAAAAAAGAAAACTAATCTTAGCAAGCTTTTATCTTTTAGAATGACTAAAAATAGGAATTGTGTAGGTGTCTAGGGACCTTACACATCATTCTGACATTTATTCTTTTTTTAGACTCTCACATTGAACCTAAATGTTGATGAATATTTGTGCGAGATTCTCTCTTTAGAATTCTTTTTAGACTGTAATTTACTACTTGACTTTCAAAATCCATCATTGTTCTATGAAGAACATGGTAATTTTACTACACTCTGGCAGAGTGACCTACTTAGAACTTAAGTTAATAGATACAGGTAAAATGAGCTTTTGTACTATTTACTATGTTCATGCATATAAATAAAATGGTGTGAGAATTTTTTGTGGCATTAATTTCGAGTATATTACAAATTTTATATTTAAAATGAAAATAATTTATTATTTATTCATATTTTAACTATTGACAATAAAATTACAGTTAATCAATACAAAATTTATGACTGCATATTTTGATTATAAATCTTGGAACCAAATGAGAATGAGCCAGATAAGTCATGGCATCTGAGTTCTTGGTAATTTTGGTTTGCTGGCAACTTTTTGATTGTTTGCTTTTTAACTGTTGTCTCAGAAATGTTTGAAGATCACTACTTCATAGTCCAAGTTAAAATACTTCAGTGAGACATTATTTCTTGTTTTATATTAATATGGTTAAGAATCCCTCTTGTGCTTCAGATAATAGCACAACCAAAACTTTGTTTACCATATACAAAGCAGTAAGCAAAAGCATATTAAAAAACATAATTATTGAATATAGATTAAAGCTGAGAGCATAGTTTCCATCCATGGTAAAGAGTATATTCAAGAACTGAATGGAATTATAACTGTAAAGTATGTCAATATAAAGGTGATGCTACTCATATTAATTTACCATATTTTACTGCCAAAAATAAGTTTGTGGTGGAAACTTGAAAATAACTTATCATCAAGTAGAGGATTCTTGAGACATATTTAAAATAAAGATTGTCATTAGGACACTACCACGTGAATCTAAGATATTTGTGCAAGCATTTTAATCACAAAACTGCTCACAGTTTCAATTTTTATTGATATACCATCACATATATCTATCAGTATATGTACCTGATAATATACATGTTAGTAGAAACCACAGTTTAGAATTAAAGGCATGTAAAATTTTAAAAGTACTAACAAATTAAATTCTTTTAAAATAATATATTTCAGTTTGATTTAAATGTTATTTATAAATAGTTTTTAACATAAAATTTCTGAGAATATTTATATATTAACATATATTTTGAAACATGAAGCCAGAAAATAAAATTAAAGTGTATCCATTTTAAAGGAAAATCCTAAACTAAAATAGTAAAACTATTTTGTTGCATTTCTGTGGATGTGCAGAATTTCAGGTTCGTGGTGTTTGCTGTACTTTCATCTTAAGCAATTCTTAAAGCAGAACTTCTCAGGCAGCAGTAGCAGCAGGAGGGCACAGAAAGACCAGATTCCACTGAATGCAGACTTGTTCTTCTTAATGACAAGAATTACCCAAGGAATCTGAATATCTTAGCACAAAGAGGGAACACAAAACAATAAAAAAAAAAATGCCTAAATATAAAATTCAGTTATTTTATAGTATACACGGAGGAGACTCACAAAATGTGAGGAAAAAAATAGCCTTTGAAAGAGATTTATTATTGAAAATGACAAATTTTATATACTCATTTTACTTCTGACCTATTTTGAGAAAGCCTATTTTATGTGAAATAACATAGAAAAGTTAAGAAGACTGAAAAATTACATTAAAATTAGGCCAGAATACCCAGTTAAACATAGCAGTTAGCTGTATGTGCTGTTGCCCTTGTCTCTTCAAACTAATAGTAACCAAAAAAAATCACATGTACCCCATAAATACAACTATTATGTACCCATAATTAAAAATAAATTTCTAAAAGTGTCAACAAGGATTGTTAAATATATTATAATCCAAGAGCATATTATCTGGAGAGAAAAACAAGAAATAAATGATATCCTGGAATTCTGAAAAATGGAGAGTGGAAAACAGAGTGATAATGGACTTACTAGAGAAAAGCAGGTAGCCTGAAAGGCCTTTCATGACAACAAATGGCGTGTATAAGAACAGAAACATTTGTCTGCCATCAGATGGGATCCTTGGAAGCACACATTGAGTAGGGATTGTGGTATTATGTATTTATTAGGATCAACGTCTGAAAAGAGAAAAGGGAAAAGCGTGATTAGGTAGAAAAGTGTTGAACCATAATGCCCTGGCTGCATAAAGTCTCGGCCAATCCCAGTGAAATCTCTGAAATGTACATGGCCTGTCAGAGTTTTCCATAATAGGTCAGAATGATCATATCTTTACTCCTTTACTGTATATCTTAATGTGTTGCTTTGAGAAGTGTGTGTCCTTGTGTGAGAAAGCTCTTGTTTGAAGAGAATGCTCCTTTGGTTTCTCACATTTCTTCAAGTCTCACAAGCAGAGGGACTGATGGTATTGATGTTTTCAATGTTCATTGCATTGGAGGTTAGAGATTGTATTGTATTATATTGGAGGTTAGAAATAGTGGCTCCAAGGCAGAGGTCATGTTTGCTTAATATCCAATATAACAAAGACAATGTTTTCTTTTAGGGCAAAAATTTGGGCTTTCAATCCCTTGTAAAGATAGGGGTTACTAAACTTTGGGGTTCCTCAATATTATGCAGCATCCATCAAGGCTTACTTCCGCATCATCCCTATAAGAATTGAGGAGCCAGAGGAGCCACTATGTAGTTGAAGTGTGTGCTACCTGCTGTGCTGTGAGCGATAACGTCTTTTGCCTCTGGCACAGGAGTGTTACATTCTTCCATCATCCATGAAACTGGGATGGTCTTAAGTTAGCTTGAAAGTAGGGCAAAATCTTAAACCTATCACAGTTTTTGATAGTTTGCGGTGTTGAGGATGGGATGCTGACAAAGACATGGTTTCTGGGGGCAAATACACGAGGGCTCCCCACAGGCCAATTAAGGCATTTAAGAAAATTCATTGGGATGTGATATTAAATGCTGGGTGGTGGAGAATAAGGGCTCCCACAGAAGAGGAACTATCTGTTAGTGAATGTTTAGAAGCTGAGTGGCAGCAGGGATGATTGAAACGATTTCCCTGAATATAGTTTTGTTGTTGTGCATGACACCCTTGGGTGGAAGAAGGAATGTTATCATAAGGTAGCAAGGGAAGGTGTCAGAGAGGCAGCAAGATCACCCAGAAGGCAATATGGCTCCCCTGCTGAGGGAGGCAGTGCCCCAAATTGATTTAGAACTTTAGGTACGTCCTATTAAAAATCTGTTTGTGGAAACTCTGAGCAGCTGTTACACTGCTTGAAAATGAAAGTAAATGTGGTTTGCTTACTACTGCAGGTCATGTCTCCCTCCATGCCCTGTGATCTCTCCCTTCCTCTATCCTGACCGCAGTTGCTTTAAGGGAAAACATAGTTAGGGGTGAGGAAGTGGTCTCCCAGTCCCAGTGAAGGCTGAATACCCTTGCATTTGACTGAGTATTTTGGGGAACTGAGGTAGGGGAGGTAACAGACTTTTATGGCCCTTTTAGATAAGTTTCCATCCAGTCCCATCTTGTGGGCAGAAGTGGCCACAGATTCAAATGATGGGTTGTGGCCATGGTTCACAATGGGCAAGAGAAAATAACATGGCTTTGTAGGTGGGACCTGGTGGGCCAATTCAATATACTGATTTTGTTGTTTCTACCTGTCAATATATAGTAGGAATTGGTGTGTTGTAAGTTTGACCATTCCTATCCCAAAAGTGCCAGGGGGAAATATCCCAGTGGAAGAAGAGCTGCAGGGGTAGAGACATGCTAGTGGGACAAACTTCCCTGCCATTTTCTGTCAGTGTGGAGGTCATGCTTTGGCATGAATGCCTATGCCCGTAGTCCAAAGTATTCACCATGTAGTGTTCTGTATTTGACAAGTCAGAATCCTCAGTGCCAACTCTCATGACTAGTATTATCACAATTCTTTCAGCAGGGGTGGTTGATAATTCCCAATAAAATAGTAAGGCCTGCTTCTGCTCTAAAAGCAAAATTTTTTTGAGACTACTCGGGCAGAGTCTCAAATCTCACTGCTTACAGCAATCAAGGAAAAACTGCTTTCTCTTTGACCCTTAATGAAAAAAAAGGCATATGACATTATTAGATTCATTGGTTATCGGAGACAGCACACATCTCTGTGACTGATGATTTTGTTGATTGAAGCTCCCAAGAGAAGCAGCCTACTTCTAGAGGTTCCTTTTGGGATTTTGTACTCCTTACCTCCCTGCTATGGCTCTCACGTTTACTTTTTGTTTCTTCTTTTTCTAAATTTTTAATTATTATGGATACATAATAGTTGTATATCTTTATAGGGTATGTGTGCTGTTTTGATGAAGGCAAAACAATGTGCAATAGTCAAATAAGGGTAATTGGGGTATCCATCGCCTCAGGCATTTATCATTTCCTTGTGTTAGGAAAATTCCAATTCTACTCTTTCAGTTATTTAAAAGGATACCCTAACTTATTGCTGATTATAGTCATGTTGTTGTGCTATCAAGTATTGTCCATTCTATTTAACTATCTAACTATATATATTTTGCACCCATTAACTATCCCAATTTTATCCCCCTCTTCCCACTATCAGTCCCAGCCTCTGGTAACCATCATTCTACTCTCTGTCTCCATGAGATTGATTATTTTTAATATTTAACTCCTATGTGTGAGTGAGAACCTACAAGATTTGTCTCTCTGTGCTTGCATTATTTCACTTAACATAATGTTCTCCAGTTCCATCCATGTTGTTGCAAATGGCAGAATTTCATTCTTTTTTGTGGCTATATAATATTCCATTGTGTGTATGTACCACAATTTCTTTACCCATTCATCTGTTGATTTGGTTGATTTCAAATCTTAGCTATTGTGAATACTGATGAAATAAACATGGGAATGCAGATATGTTTTTGATATGTTGTATTCCTCTCCTTTGGGTAGATACTCAGCAGTGGGTTTGCTGGGTCATATGGTAGCTCTTGTTTTAGTTTTCTGAGGAACCTCCATACTGTTCTCCATAGAGGTTGCACTAATTTACATTCCCACCAACAGTGTACAAGGGAATGAGAAAAACGGAAATGGTCAATTCAATCACTGGACAGACTCAAGGTCCATTAAATATCTTGACATTTCAGCTCATTTTTGAGTGGCTTTTATGATAACAGGAGAAGCATTTTCATGCTGCAAGTATTCTAGAAAACAGAAAAATGGCACAGATTAGTTTCAAGGACCACAGTGGTGTGGAGGAAGTCAGCTGAAGGTAATCTGAAAAATTGTCAGCCATGGTAAAGAAACACAGATATCCCAAAAAGGGCCTCACAAAACTGAAACAGTCAGTATGTCAGTAGCAGGCGGATACAATTCCTTGTATAATGTGGTCTCCCCCATCGCAAGTCAAATAGGCCCACTTCTGGCAGGTGAACAAGTCTGATTTGCAGTGGCAGCATTTGAATAATAAACATACAGTCCTTTACTTTCTACCCAGCCTTTGATAGTGAACTAAGTGGCAGTCTAGTTGGTGCAGGCTCAATCAGCAGCTTGATTTCATTTTCATCAGTCAATAGGCCCTTGGTTTGAGTATCCACAAGTGTGACCTAGATAGTTTGAGCAGCAACTGTGATTGCAACCTTTAAGTTGTAGACCCTAAAATGGGTGACTTTGTTCTGATAGTCTGTATAGTTTTCTAAGTTGTAGAACAAACAAATAAGCTGCTTGTAGCAGCTTAAAAGTTCTTAGGAATATAACAAGTTTCATCAAGAGGACCTTCTACCCTCCCTGCTCTCTACAGGCATGTGGTATGGCTGAGTGTAAGAAAATAGATATACACATTTTCTCATTCTACTATCTTCACCTCTTAATCTGCAAAATTTAGTAAAACAGTTGGAAGATTGAATGCAGTCATCCTCAGGAAAGGAAAGATCATCTCTTTGTTGCTACCTATTATTTAAGATCAGGACAAAAGTGGTGGTGGTGTATATTAGACCAATTTTGAAAATTTGTTATTCATTCTGACTAATTCTTGATATGACATGCTCTTTCCCTGACAGAAACTCAAGGCTGGTACACGCTCATTGGATGAGACCCTCATTCAAAGGGAGCCAGAACTTTCAAGCTTAAGTGAAAATACAAAAAACAAAACAAAACAAAAACAACAAATTCACACATCATATCAAAAAAAGGAAACTCACTTATAAATTAAAAAAAAACTATGTGCAAGACCTATATGCTGAACAATATAAAATATTGATGACAAAAATCAAAGAAGATATAAATAAATGAAGAAATATGCTATGTACAATTATAAAACTCAGTATTGGTAAGATGTTTTGTTCTTCAACTTGATCTGTGGATTCATTGCAACCCCAGTCAAAATCCCAGGAATCTTTTTGGTAGATATTGACAAGCTAATACTAAAATTTATATGTAAAGAGAAAGAAACTAGAAAATATTTTAAAATAGAAGAACAAAATGGGAAAACTCCCAGTACCCAAGTTCTGGACTCACTATAACGCTATAGTGATCAAGACATTGTGGTATTGGCAAAAGCATAGACACATTAGTCAATAGCATAGATTATATAACTTCAAAATAGACCTGTGCAAATACAAACAATTGATATTTGACTAAGTTACAAAGGAAAATCAATGAAAAATGATTGCTTTTTCATCATTTTCATGCCACTTATAACATTTGATGTCCGTATGAAATTTTTCAAAAATGGACCTCCCAACATACTTCACATCATATACAAAAATTAATTTCAATGGGTCCTAAAGCTAAATGTAAATGGTGTAGACATAAGATATTCAGAACAAAATTTAGGCAAGCATTTTTGTCACCTTGGGTTTGTCAAAGAGCTTTTAGTTGTGACACCATAACATGAGCCATAGAAGAAATTAATTGACACATCAAACTGTGTCAATATTGACAAATATTGTTCTATAAAATAAACTGGTAAAGAATATAAAAATATAAAGACAGGATAGACATTAGGAGAAACCTATTCACAAATCACATCTGATAAAGAATGTGCATCCAGAATATATAAAGATTTCCCAAAGCGAACATTCATTAAATAATTTTAAAAATTTAACAATGGACAAAATTTTACACAAATATTTTATCAAATTATATATCTATATATATGTAGCACATTAAATATATAAAAAGTGTGGCATCATTAGTTCTTAGAAAAATGCAAAATAAAACCAAATTTACATACAACTACGTACTTACTAGTATGCAGTGATGTGTATATCAGACCTGTAGGTTCTGATTTGTAATTAGAAGAATTATTAAGAACACATAGATTCAGGAATATGTATGTGTGTGTCTCAATATCCACAGCTAAAAACGTTTGTGCAAACAACATGAAAGTTTAGATTATAGCCCATCAATGAGTTCATCCTAATATAAATGAATAATTGAATAAATAAATAGGGAAAAAAGACAACTTCTTACAGGAAAATTCCAATTAATAAAAGTAGAATGAATGAGGGAAATATAAATAGCCATTAGAACAGCACAGTAATAATCTCAGCAGGCAAGATAAACAGATGAATGCTAAAATTAGGAAGTTTTATGAACAGTATAATTTCACAGCTCCAATGTGTCTCCTCTAAAATAGTTGTTGGATATGAAAAAAAGAAATAGTGACTTTACCCTGAAGAACTTGGCAGCTACCACTTTCAACACAGTATCAAGGTTAATATCACTGGTGTTATGTTAATATCAATGTCATATGCTCCCTGCTACAATGTGCTAAGATGGGCACATTAATTTTGAGATATTTTCCTCTGAGAAATTCCATCGACTGTATCAAAATAGACATAAGAAAAACCCAAATTTGGGGACATTTTACAAGGAACTTGACCAAGACTCTTCAAGATTTTCAAGATCATCAAAGACAAGAACAGTCTAAATAATTGCCTCTCATTAGAGGAGGTAAAAAATCGTGACTAGAAAATTCAACATGCAGTCCTGAAAAGGACCCAGGTTTGAGCACTGCTGAAATAGAAAAAAGATCTATAGTTTCTTAGTTTTGCTAGTTGTACCATTATTATGTAAAATGTTAATATCAGAGAATATAAAGGTAATCAACTTCATCTATCTCCATGTAAAACATCAATATTAAAGATTATTTTATTTAGATCTTAATATAAAGCACAATAATTTTTTCCAAATGAATAATAGGAAATCTTCAATTTATGATATTGCCGTATTCATGTACAATTTTGGAAATACTACTGATTGGGATTTTGTTTTCCAATTCCAGATGTTTGTGTCTATTGAACTTGCATAATTCATTTTCAGTAAAAGAGCAAAGAAAATATGTTTATTTCTACTTCCTCTTTTTCTAAGTTCTGCTATCTTTTTCTGAACATTACATTCTTTTGCTTTACAAGGTCTGCAGAGATGCTGCCCAATGTTTGTTCCAATTTCTTCAAAAGCCTGTGTGCAACTTTCTTTATGCAGGTTCTTCATAACAATTAACTACTTTTTTGTAACTTCACACATGTATTCTACAAAGAGCTGAATATTTTGTCATTAGTTAAATTGAGACTTGATATATTTCTTTGCTTTGTCTAGAGCTCTGCCTAACTGAGTCATTCTTCTTTCTGGTATTCTCTCTAGGGTCTGCGTCCTGTCCATTTCCATAAATTATGTACCATTTTAGTGTTTTTTTCCTCAGTAAAAATTCTATATTCTTAAGTGGGTAACAGAATGTCTATGTTAGACTCCCATGAAAATCACTGTATAATCCAGTAAGTGCACTGTTGGAAGCAGTGGCTCAGAGTACTTACAAGCCACTTACATGTTTTATGCATTGTACATGGCTGTCTTAGTTAAGAATTGAATGTGTACTGGCTGCCTAACATATAAACATGGATTGAGCACTCGACTGTTTTATAGGCATGAAGTATCAATCTTTATTTCCAAAGATACAGTATACGGTGGTGTTGCTATTTTGGTAATTGAGTAAGAGCAGTCTAGCCATAGTCTCTGAATAAGCTATTGTGTAAAATTTATATCCACAAATATGCTGTGTATGTCCTTTCAGACTAACTGATGCTCCTTGTGACCTCCTCACTACAAAGATTCTGTGAGACTATTAATCCTTTCATAATATTCAGACCTTGTATTAACAAGGTTTTTTCATGAACTGTCTACATACAGGGAATTTATTGAATGATTAATTATAACTAGGTTACTTGGAATAATAATGGTAAGTGAAAAGTATCCTTTATAAACTGTTGTGTTTTCTGCTTTTAGAAAAGGGAAGTGCAAATCATGTTATCTGGAAGAACAAAACTTAACTAAGGCTGTGGTGAGAAATAGTCTTTAACTAAAAAAGAAATCTCTACTTTTTCTTTGGCCCAAATGTAATGTCGCAGTGAAAAACACTTGATTTGGTATTTCCTGTATATTGTATTTTGTTTCTCAGTTGTAGCTCGTTCTTTGTATTTTAGGATAGTCTAAATGGTCTGAAGAAACACACCGTGTCTTTGTGTCTGCATTTCTTATTTAGCTCCTTCAAGGATACCATAAACTCATCCACCACACATGCGTAAAAGAATGTCTGGCTTACATTAGGTATTAGACATTATTTTTGTTTGTCTGTTTACTTCTAGTCAGGTATCACCATCATCATCATCATCATCATCATCATCAAAAGGTTTAACATTGAAGTAATGATTATTCTGACATAAATTCTCTGAATTAGTTCCATCAAGATGATCATTTGTAATAGTATTAATATTACCCTTTTCCTGACAATCCTTTTTTTTCTTTTGTCTTCTTTTCATTTTTAATTTTCAGAGAGAGAAAGAAAGAGAGAGAGAGGAAGTGAGGACAAGAGGGAGAGAGAGAGAACACTGAAGAATATTGGTATTAAATATCAATCATTAAATAAACATATGTTTCAATTCCCATTTACAGATACTGAAATGGGAATAATCAGATAGATACAGATGAGTAGAGAGAGCAAATGTATGAGTTTAAACATGTTTGAGATGTCTATTAGACATCCAATATGCAGTTCTTAGTCTAAGTTTGGACTCAGAGCACATACTGGAGCCATTGTAAAGCCTATCAATGAGATCACCTAGGAAGCTGATATAGACAGATAATAAAAGAGGCACATGTAATTGAACCCTGACTTCTTGCAGCATTTAACAGCCGCAAAAAGGAAGAATACCCAGCAAAAAGAAGTGAGATGGAACAGCCATGAGTTATCATAGAGATCAGAAATTTGTGTTACAGTAAAGTCAAGTGAAGAACATCTTTTTTGAGATGGAGAGAAAAGTAGATGGAGCTGAGAAATTCGAAAAGTAGAAGTTATTAATGACCTTAACAAACATAATTTGTTTGTGTTTCAGGTTCAAAAGATTGGTTATAATAGACCCAAGGAACAAGACAAGGAAATACAAAAATTAATAGTATAGACAACTCTGAAGATTTTCAGCATTGTTGGGAGTAGATAGAATTGTAAATACTCCTTAGTGTATTTGTAAGTCCACTTAATAAAATACTGTCTATAAACATAGCTGTTCATACACATACAATGTTTTAATTGTCAACTTCTAGGAAAATTGAATAAATTCTTATTTAATGTTTTGATTGACAGCAATCATTATGGTTAGGGCAATTATATACAAACAACCATTCTAAGTATGCTACCAAACAAATAATCTTCTCATTTGTAACCCGTGTGACTACCTAGTGATTATCTAGGACCACTAATTTGGCAAACATATAGGGATTGTTCATTTTCATCAATTTATTATTGTTCACAAATAAATAAAACACAGAAAAAAAGTAGAGATTTCATGGACACAAAACATGAAATATTCTGTTCCTTTTAAAATTTTTTCCATCTTCATTGAGGTGTAATTAACAAATAAAATGGTATATATTTAAGGTATACAACCTGATATTTTGATATATACATACATTGTAAGGTAATTGCAACAATCAAACTAATTAACATATCCATCATCTCACATATCTTACATATAAAACAATGTCTGCCCTTTTAGCAAATGTCAAGTACAAAATATAGTGTTGTTATCTATAGTCACATTGCTCTAAATTAGATTTCCAAGACATATAAATCTTACATGACTAAACATTTTGTACCCCTTAACCAAAATTTCCCCATTTCCCCATCCCCTCAGGCCCTAACAACCACCATTCTACTTGCTACTTCTGTGAGTTCAACTTATTTAGATTCCACCTACAGGTGAGATCATGTAGTATTTGTCTTTATATGTTTAGCTTATTTCAATTAACATATGTACTCCAGGTTCATCCATGTTATCTCAAATAATACCTTCTTTTTGCAAGCTGAATAATATTTCATACATGTGTATATCAAGTCTCATATTTTTTATTCATTCATCTGTAGACAAACATTTAGGTCATTTCCATATCTTGGCTACTGTGAAAAATACTGCAATGAAAATAGGAATAAAGATATCTTTTTGAGATGCTGATTTTCTTTTCTTTTCACATATACTCAGAAATGGGATTGCTAGATTAGGTAGTTCTATTTTTAATTTCTTGAAGAAACTTCATATTGTTTTCCATAATGGCTGTACCAATTTACATTCCCACCAATAGTGTATAAGAGTCTCCTTTCTTCCAAATCCTCACCAACGCTTTTTATGTTTTGACTGTTTTGATAAAATCCAACCTAACCAAGTGTGAGTTGATATCTCATTATAGATTTTATTTCATTTCCCCTGGTAATTAAATATGTTGAGCATCTTTTTTACATACCTTTCATCCACTTGCATGTCTTCTTTGAAGAAATATTTGTTAAACTTCTTTGCCCATTTTTAATTATTTTTTCTGTTGAGTTGTAGGATTTCCTAATATATTTTGGAAATTAACATGTTAGCAGATATACGGTTTGCAAATATGTTTTCCCAGTGCATAGATTTCCTTTTTCTTCTGATGATTATTTCCTTGGCTGTTCAGACACTTTTTAGTTTGATTCAATCTCACTTGTCTATTTTTTATTTTTTTGGTAGTGCTTTTGGGAAGAAATCATTTGCAAGACTAATGTCAAGAAGTTTCCCCCCTATGTTTTCAGAGTTTTACAGTTTTTCATCTTACATTTAAGTCTTTAATCTATTTTGTCAAGCAGTTCATTGATTCCCATTTCTTTAGGGTTGGTAACTGGAGCTTTATTAGTTTCCTTTGGTGGTGTCTTGCTTGCCTGATTCTTTGTGATCCTAGTACCTTGTGTTGATGTTCATCTGAAGGAACAGTTACCTCTTTCAGTCTTTATAGGTTGGATTCTGAGGAAGAGACCTTTACCAGTCAGCCTTGTTAGGTTTTCTTTGCTAGATAGCCAGCAGAGTCCATGAGCAAGCAAGCTGGCAAAGTCAGCAAGAGGGCTTTATCTCTAGACAAGGCCATTGGGTACACAGGGAATGTGGGTCTGAAGCCACATCCATGGGCAAGAAGAACTGGAGCCTAGACTATGGGTCCTTGGGGCTTCCTCCTGAGCTGCAAGTGATGGATCTAGAATTGGGTCCATGGGTAGGTGGGGCTGGAACCTGTTCTTCAGGTACACAGGTATTTTTCAGGGTCTGCAGATGGGTCTGCTGTCAGCAAACTTGCTACTAGGGCATGGGAGATCATAGCCTCTTCCGTGTCACTGGACATCTGAGACTTCTTCCAGGACCGTGGTCAAGCAGAATTAAAGCTGTGTTATGGAACTGCTTCAACGTTTACAGTCAGGTCAACTGTAGGCAGGCCTGTCACTGGGGACAACAGATGGGTGCAGCTCCTCCAAGATCCCTGGGCAAATGGTTTTTGGTTGAGCAGGGCTGGAGCTGAGTCCACAAAGGATCGAGGCTGCTTCCAAGTCAATAGCCAAGCCAGGACCTAGATCAGGTGAGTGGGCCTACCTTCTCAAAACGGCTTTCCTCAGTCTTGGGGTCCACTGTATGTATTATGAGAACTTGCCTCATCATGAAACACCTAAAAAGTCACCTTTGTCCATGGATAGTTACCTAATCAGTGCTTGTGTGGGTGCTTGATGGCTGGACACCTTCTATTCTGCCATCTTGCCAACATTTCTCTCCCTTTTCTGTTCTTAAGAAGCAGTAGATACTGAGTTTTCTAATAATGTTTTCTATGTCATGAAAAGGGATAAAACACAAAAGAATTTCTTAGAGAGTATAATTTATCTCAAGAAATAAGTGTATGACCACTTTCAACTGTTTTACACTGACTTCCTCTTCATGTTTTATCAGTGACTAAATCATATTTTGCATTGATTTTATTTTGATCATATTCATTTTTAAATTATGTGTTAATAAAACACAAGCACTTTTAAAAGATTTACATCATGATGTCAGAAACAGGAAATATATCAGCATACAGCTAGACTGTATTTCTTCACCGGGTTGTGTTTTTGAGTAATGCTGAAAAGTATATTTTTTTCTGACAGAATGGTATTGTTTTGTTGCAGAGGAAAAAGGCTTATGTTGAGAATGAGAGACATGATGGAATTCTACTATAAAGATGTATGGATTATTGTCTATTACTATCATAATATTCCTTACCTTATATAGCTATTGTGCCTATGTTTGTTGTAGGGTACTATAGAAGGTCAGATAAACCCAACAGCAGTAAAAATATTTCACATTCAAGAACAAAAAGTTGACAAGAATAAGAGTTATATGACAATATTTCTGAGATTAAAGTTGTGGCTTATGAACCAATTGCTTTTTGTTTTTGTTTAAATAATTATCATTACAGGCTTTACACTATATTTTAATTTTTTTAAATATTTTCCTTTCTTTATGATTAGCATTAATTTTAGAGTATCTTTGATAATATGGTTGTAAATAAGTTCTTGTTAGAGAACAAAATGACTGTTATGATGTAATACTCGTTTGAGAAAATATAAAATGGAAACTCAAAATTCTATTTAAAGTTTCCTAAAGACCAGAGGTGAAGGGTACAAGAGAAATTCTGTTTCTTATTGTGGTAACATGAGATCTACCCTTTTAACAATTTTTCAAGTGTGCAAATCAGCATTGACTCTAGGCACAATATCATAAGCACTGAACAGATGAGTACTGAAAGAATAAAATTTATTTAAACATAAAAGTGTATATTGGCCACCTATTATCTGCAAGGTCTTTAAGTAAGTTGGCCATAAAGCAGTGTTATAGAGAATAACACACTCTGTCCCTACCAATAAAAAATTACAATTTGGTGATGTCTTAATCTTTGTACATCCATATGGGTAAAATACGAGTAAAATTAATAATCTATTTTGAATGGCAGAGTGTAATGAAAATTAAGAGGAAGAATAATTACAAATGGCTAGAGACTTAAGCAACATAAAATAATGTTGAAGGAGTATCTATATAAAGAGAAAAAAATATTTGGTTAAAAGAAGTAGCATCAACAGATAAATTACAAGATAGCCAAGAACAGATAAAATAGGGATGATAATGTTAGAATGGAACATAAAATGTGTGTGTACTGGTAGAAAAATATACTAGTGAAATTTAATTTGGTCTGTCTCAAATAACATCAACTAGGCTCATCTGATGTTCAAACCATTGCTACTGAATTTTTGGGGAAAGGGATAAAATTTTCTCTTTTCAAATTTCTGTTTGCACAAAATGTTTTTAAAAATTTATGTCTAAATTTTTATATTAACCTAAAACAACTTCAAAAAGTATATTTGCAGTGAATATTCTTATTAGAATGTTTCCAAATTATAATTCTTACTCTGCCCTTTATGTGTTACAGTTTGCTGACTTTCCTCATGTTCTTGCAAACTGAATTTAGCAAAATGGTGTAAGTTTTACAAGGTAACCATGGTAACAAGAAAAGATACATCTAAATGTGCATGCAATTGAGAAAAGACAGTGATTAACAAATGACCACTATCAAAAATTAGATAAAAATAACAAAATTCAAGAAAAATATTATTTAGCACACCTGTTTAAAAAATAAATCAACCACTGAAACTGTAAATAACTTTGGCAAGTATGGACATTTTAACAATATTAATTTTTCCATTCATGAGCATGGCATATAGTTCCATTTATTTGTGTTTTCCTTAATTTGTATCATCAATATTTTATAGTTTTCAATGTACAGATCTTTTATCTCCTTGGTTAAATTTATTCCTAAATATTTTTTTTTTGTAGCTGTTGTAAATGAGATTTTTTTCCTGATTTATTTTTTGGATAGTTTGTCATTAGTATATAGAAACATCATTGAATTTTGTATGTTGATTTTGTGTCCTACAGCTTTAATCAATTTGTTTATTAGTTCTAACAGTTCAGCAATAATTTTCATAACTATAAAGAAATAAAATTGAGAGCTAAAATTTTCAATTAAGAAAAGACAAGGCATAGGTGTCTTTATAAGCTTAAGTACACATTCTATAAACAAATATCTCAAATTTTCATAAACTTTCATATAAAATAGATGGGGAAAATTTTTTGTTCAAGAAAAGAGTGTAAACTGTCGAGGACACTATAAACCTATATGGAAATATCTGAGCCAAATTTTAGAAAACTATATCAGGAAATGTATAAGAAAAGGTAGCAAATGTGGATCAATTTGGTTTTCTAGAAATACAAAGTTGTTTTAATTTTAGAAAACTGAATAATGGTAACTTTCTATTAAAGAATCATTAGTACTTATCTATTTTTATTGTTATTCTTTTCTGTGTTCTCAAAATATTTCTATTTTTATCATTGATACATCCTTCTAACCTATATGACCATAATAATGACATCAAGATATTAGAAGTTCTTTAAGATTATTTAGAAATGTAAATAAGATAATTTGTACTCTTATTTTCTTTAAGTACTGGATATTTTAAATTATTCTTCCATTGTGTATAAGTTATTTTGCACAATAATATAATATTGAGTAAAATATTAATGCATAGTTATTATAGATATATGACACAAGTAATAATGTTATAGAAAACATTATGAGATAGAAAATTTTAATTATATTAATAATTTTATATTAATATTAATAATGAATAGAAAAATTAATTTGTATACTTAGTGAAGCTATATACATGCTTATCCATCCAAGTTTTTGTATTTTGTCACATATAAAAATAAAGTTGTAACCAACCATAGGATGATATAAAATTAATAATTTTTTTAAAAAATAAATAGAAGTAAATATATAAGGTTTGCACCAATGATATGTCCAAAAGAGATGGTCTGCCACATGTCAGAAACAACCTAATATGAAACAAAACTCGTGGCATCCTTAGGAATTCAGTGTAAATGTAAAGATGACATGATTATGTATTTTCTAGTAACTGTCATCTAAATTTAATTGTGGTAAGATACACATAATATAAAATATGTCAGCTTAACCATTTAAAATTTTTATTGATACAAAACAATTGTACATATTTATGGAGTACATGTGATATTCTGATACATACATACAATGTATAATAATCAAATCAGAGTATTTAGGATACCCATGACCTAAAAATTCACCATTGCTCTCTGTTAGGAATATTCAAAATCTTCTCATGTACCTATTTTGAAATATACAATAAATTGCTGTTAACAACATTCACTGTATTATGCTGTTGAATGGTGGGATTTATTCCTTCTATCTAACTGTATGTTTGTACCTGTTAACCAACCTCTCTTTTTCCCACCAGCTTAACCATTTTTAAGAGTATATTCCAGTAGTAGCATTAAGTATGTTCACGTTGTTGTGCAACCAGTAACTAGAACTCTGGCAAAAATAAAACTCTATTCCCATTGAACAACAATACTTACCCCCAGCTCCTGACAACCACATTCAAATTACTGTTTCTATTAGTTTGGCTATTTGACATACCTCATGTAAGTGGAATTATACACGGTTTGTCTTTTTGTGACTGACTTTTTTCACTTAACATATTATCTCCAAGATTCATCCATGTTGTAGTGTGTTTAGGAATTTCTTTCTTTTTTAATGTTGAATAATATTCCATTGTATGTATATACTACATTTTGCTTAACCATTCATCCAGTGAAAGACAAATGGGTTGTTTCTGCCGTCTGATTATTGGGAATAATGCTATTAAGAACCTGGGTGTACACATACCTCTTAGAGACCCTGCTTTCGATTCATTGTGGTAGATGTTGAGAAGTGATATTGCTGGATCATATAGTAATTCTATTTTTTAATTTTTGAAGAACAACCATACTATTTTCTATAGTTCTGCACCATTTACATTCCCACCAATGGAGCACAATTTTTGTATTTATACTTTGTCCATATCTTTGCCAACACTTGTTATTTTCTGTTTGATTGTTTCTTTCTTTGTTAGTTTTTGTTTTTTGATAGTAGCCATCCTAATGGGTATAAGGAGATATCTCACTGTGGTTTTGATTTGCATTTCCCTTATAACTGATTCTGAGCATCTTTTCATAGGATTGTTGGCCATTTGTATGTCTTCTTTGGAGAAATGTCTATTCAAGTCCTTTGTCTGTTTTTTAATTGGGTTGCTTTTGGTTGTAGAGTTGTAGAAGTTCTGGATATTATCAGATATATGATTTGCAAATATTTTCTCCCATTCCATAGATTGCCTTTCCACACTCTTAACTGTGTCCTTTGATGCACAGAAGTTTTTAATTTTGATGTAGTACAATTTATCTTTTGTTGCCTGTGTTTTTGGTGTCATATGCAAGAAGCCATTGCCAAATCCAATGTCATGAAGATTTTCCTCTATGTTCTCTTTTAATGATTTCAAAATTTAAGTCTTACATTTAGACCTTGGATCCATTTTGAGTTAATTTTTATATATGGTATAAGATAAGGGTCCAAGTACATGATTTTGCATGTGAATATCCTGTTTTTTCAAGACAATTTGTTGGAAAGATTGCTTTTTCCATGAATGTTCTTGACACCTTTTTCAAAAAACATTTGACCATGTATGCATGGTTCTCCTTTTTTAGGTTTATGCCTTAGTATTTTTTTTTATGCTATTAGAAACAAAATTGTTTTCTTAATGTCCCTTTTGGACTGTTATAAGTCTGCTAAGGTTTTTTGCTGCTTCATCATTCAGTCTTGGTAGGTTTTATGTTTTATGAATTTATCTATTTCAACTAGGTTATCAACTTTTTGGTGTATAATATAGTTATTATTCTTCTATAATTATTTTTTTGTAAAATTAATTGTAAAGTTTCCTCTTTCATTTCTAATTTTATTTATTTGTTTTTTTCATTTTTTTCTTGATAGTTCTAGCTAAGTATGTACCAATTTTATTGATCTTTTCATAGCATAAACTCTTGGTTTTACAGATTTTTTCTATTTTTTTCTGTTAAATTTCATACACTATAATTTGTTTATTATTTATATCATTGCATTTGGTCACACATTAACCTACATTTTAAGGATAATATAGCAATATAAATGTATACATGCTAACACAGACATTGAATCTTTGAGGTAAGTTTTCTGCCTGCTTATCAAAAAAATTTGTCAAGAGTGAATGCAGAATTGTATCACCAGTAAATAAAAAAATATGAGGAGCTAATCAAGAGCATTTTTCAATAAGATTATCCTATTATCACTTCTACTTTGGGATATATTTTTTTAAAAGGTGAATATATTTGAAATGTCTGTTACTAAACTTTCTGTTCTCTCCCATTGGTCCATTTACCTATCCTTTTTTTAAATTTTATTTATTTTTTATTTCAGAATATTATGGGGGTACAACACTTTGTTTATATATATTGCCCATGCATTGCCCATGTCAGAGCTACAATCATGGACATCCCCGAAGCTGTGCACCCCGCATCCATTCAGTGGGAGTTTTCCCATCCCCTCCCACGTGACTGCCCCATGATGAATATTATTGCCATGTGTGACATAAATATTGATCAGTTAGTACCAATTTGAGGGTGAGTACCAGCGATGCTTGTTTTTCCATTCTTGTGAAGATAGGTATCCAATGAAAGCTGTGGATACCTATCCTTTTGATAATACTACTTTGTCTTTAGTATTATAAATTGGTAAGAAATCTTTTTGTGTGTCAGAATAATTTCTATTTGTTTTCTTCATATTATTTTTGATTGACTTACCTATTTTTGGACATTCTTGGCACTTAGTATTTTCAGATAATTTTATAATATAGTTGGTACTTACCACTCACGTTACACTGGTACACACATATAAACACAAATAAAAAAACACATGCAGATTCTACTGGAAATTTGATTGGAATGAAAATGAATAATAGATCAATTTCATTATTAATTCTTATCATTTTTAGACATGTTATATTATAATATATCACAGTATTTAACTGATCTTTGTTTTCTCTTAATGTGAAAAAAGACTTGCTCTTTACCTCACATCATACTCATAAATTAAACAAAATAAATTGCAGATGTCAATGTGAAAATCAAAGTACAAAATGTTTTAAACATACAGTAGAATAACTTTATAACTTGGTCATAGGTAAAAATTTCTTAAGTAGGACCAAAAATATGCTAACCATAAGGAAAACAACCTGGACTTTATTAAAATTAAGATTTAATTCATAAAAGTACATCATTAAAAGTAAAAAGAAAGCACAAAATAAGGCATTTGTAATAAATACACTGGAAAAGGGGAAACAATGTTAATTAGGCTGTGTTGATAGATTAGTTCCAATTTAATGGTGACTACATGTGGTATTTGTTTTTCCATTCTTGTGATACTTCACTTAGAAGAATGGTCTCCAGTTCCATCCAGGTTAATTCAAGAGGTATTAGTTCACCATTTTTTATGGCTGAGTAGTACTCCATGGTATACATATACCACATTTTATTAATCCACTCATGTATTGATGGGAACTTGGATTGTTTCCACATCTTTGCAATTGTGAATTGTGCTGCTATAAACATATGGGTGCAGGTGTCTTTTTTATAAAATGTCTTTTTTTCCTTTGGGAGGAAACAATTAATAGAGCAAAATATTTGCATGCTATACATCCAATAACGAGAATGTACAACGAACTCAAGCAAATCAACAAGAAAAAAATCAAACTACCTCTGAAATAGTGGGCAAAAGACATGAACAAAAACTTTTCAAAAGAAGATAGACTAATGACCAACAAACATATGAAAAAGTGCTCAACGTCTCTAATCATCAGGGAAATGCAAATCAAAACCACAATGACATATCACCTAACTCCAAGGAGAATGGCTTTTATAAAAAAATCACCAAACAACAAATGCTGACATGGATGCGGAGAGATAAGAACACTTATACACTGTTGGTGGGACTGCAAACTAGTACAACCTTTATGGAAAGTAGTATGGAGATACCCCAAATAACTAAAAGCAGACCTACCGTTTGATTCAGTTTTCAAATGTAGGCCATTCACAGATCCTGAACCCCTTTTTTTTTTTTGTCTTTTATTTATTTATTTATTTTGTTTCAGAATATTATGGGGGTATAAATGCTTTAGTTACATAAATTGCCTTTGCACTGCCTGAGTCAGAGCTACAAGGTCATCCCCCAGACAGCACACACCTCACCCATTAGGTGTGAATTTACCCACCCCCTCCTTCCCCTTCCCACCTGCCTGATACCAGATGAATGTTACTTCTGGAGCTGGAGCCCATTCTTCTAAGTGAAATATCACAAGAATGGAAAAACAAACAACACATGTACTCACCATTAATTTGGTACTAATTGATCAACACTTATGTGCACATACAGATCCTGAAGCTCTTTGAGGGAAGGAGGGATCCTTTAACACTGACATAATAGTGTAAATTCTATTCTACATTATTCCTAAAGAGAAATACAGCCAGTTTTCAGTGACAAAGGGAAAAAATTACCCACACCTATATTTTTTAACAATGGATCTGATTCGATACTGATCTCTTTCTCTGTAGACATGAAAACTTTAAAAGAAAAAGAGCCCGTTGATAATAGTGGAGACTTATGTGTATAAGAATGGCAGAAATGAAGTTTTGACCCAAGCACATCTCACAATGGGGTTCTATGTGGACATTCAATCAATGCTTGGGGAAAGATGTTAATTGTCTGGGACCTTTAGATCAGTAACAGAAAAAAATACTATAGAAACTATTCACATTTTTAAATATATTAACTTTTTTTCTCTTCATATTTTACAACATATTTTATATATTATCGTACCATGAAAAACCTCATGCAGGCCTGAGGGGGTAGGCTGTGTATTGAAAAGAAACTCTGCACTTGCAAATATAATTACAAGGCTTTGTGTATCTCATTTTTGAGAAGAGGTGAGAACATTTTTATTCATACAAAAGGGTGTTGTCTTGAGTTCCACAAAGGGAGACGTTGATGTACAAGTAGAATTTTGAGAATGTGTACTGAGAAACACAAGGGACAAAGGGTGCTGGTCATCTGCGTTTTTGTTCTTACTCCCATTCTCCACCACCCCCTTCTATGTAAAATGGAATAACATGTCCCACCTCGCTTTGCCCTCTGATATCCTAATTGTTTCAACTAGTAGAACACACTGACAATATTTGGAGAAAGAAAAATGTGAGAAGTGTTCTTACTATGCCTATCTGCTGTAGTAAGAATCTTTCCTTTTGCTCCAGATCTCTCCAGATAGATGTATCTACGGTACCTCTTTCTGCCTGGCAGCCTATATTGTGGTTACAAGTCCTATAAGATGGATCTGGTTTTTGGACTCTGATCCAGAATACCTTCTATCATTTTTTGTTTAGTGTTTCAATAACAACAGAGAAGTTGTTGAAAAAATAATTCTTTAGTCTTACTCTCACAAACAGAAGTGGTAGAAGGAAAAAATCCTGAGTAATGAATGAAGGCTAATTAAATGGATTCACTAATATATTTTTGAGAATACGTTTTTGGTATGTTAAAAGGCATACAGGAATGATGTAGTATTAATAGATAAAAATTTGATCTTGAATTATACAATTAACATATATAAGAGCAATGGAAAATTATCAATGTCTAAATACTCTTAAAGTGCATATAAAAATAAGGACATATTTTTTTCAGTAATCATTCAGAAATTGTGACTAGCATGCAAAGAAATATAGAATGTAATAAAAGAAAAATTTTCACAGAGCAGAATGAAATTGTTCTCTTTCAGAGAGCTGGATCCAAGCAACTGTTAAGAAGCGCTTTCTTAAAAGATGCAGAGTCTATAGTAAAAGTAACAGGGAACCACACTTTGACTATTAGGACAGCTACTTCAAGTGATTTCAAACAATTAGGTCATATTTGGAAGAATAACCTAAAGTATCAGCGTAAAAGAGTTACAAGTGTTAGACTGTGAAGTTAAAGGGAGCACAGCCCAGACAATCCACATTCGCTTCTGACATCAATTGTAAGTTCAAGTAGTTCACCAAATCAACCACAATTTTGATAATTCACTGGAAGTATTCACAGAACTCACCAAAAGCTTTTATACTCTCAGTTACAGTTTATTGCAAGGAAAGGAAACAGATTAAATTCCCATAAAGGAAGAATCAAATAGGGCAAAGTCCAGGAAAGTTACCCTGCATGGGATTTCCACGTCCTTTACTGATGGAGTCATGGATATGTTACTTTCCTAGCACTAAGGTGCAACAATAAGCATGGGATATTGCCAACCTGGGGATGTCACACAAGCCTGAGTGTCCAGAATTTTTCTTGGGGCTCCTTTACATAGTAACCATGGACTTCTATGTTGCTGATCTCAGTTTCCAGCTCCTCAGGAGGTTGAGCTTCATGGTCCAAAACCCTCACCCTCAATTATATTTTTACCAGTTGGTGTAGTCCAAGGTGTCTACCCTAAATCACATTGTTAGAATATCTAGTGTGACTCAAGGTCCCCAGGCAAACAAATATATTCTTAGTAGGCATGGCATTCTAAGGTCATAGAGATTATCTCACAAAGCTGAGGGCAAAATACAGACCTCTCTTTGGATAAGGTTGAATTCTTAACTGCACACAAATAGGGAAATTAAAATAATTAGTAAGTGAGTTTCAAAGTTATATAATGCACAGTTGTGTGTACTGATGGTAAACGTGTAACAAGAGGATTTAATTGGAAAGAATGGCAAAGAAGAGTCACATTAAATGAAAGGCAAGGAGAATTGTAATCAATTTCAATCAGAGTAGAGTACGTAATGATTGCGTTATGGGAGAATTCCTTCAGGTAACAGAAACAGGTTAAGAATATATAGGCACTGACATATATCCAATTTTAAGAATTCTCTTTAAGAAAGAATAATAAATTTAATTTGATGGGAAAGCAATTATTGATATAGAATAAAATAAAAAGTCACAAATATTTAAAAGGTAATAATAATACAAACACCACACATACTGAAAAGTAACAAAATATTTTATATTAATTGATTACCTGGTATCACAATATCATACATTTTTATTCTTTATTTTTTTTTGGCAGACTACTCTGGTCATTCATGGAACCTATAATGATATTATAACATATTTTTTCCCAAAAGTGAAAAGATCATTTGGTTTTTGTTCTTGCATGTTAATCAAAATTTTATTTTTGTATTATTAGTTTGGAAAAGATCCTATGTACATCACAATTCATTCTTACCAATATCATATAAATTTTTTCAATTGCCATCAGGTTTGGGATACCCTCTATCAAATGGCTTTCACATATATGTGTTGAAATGTGCAAAGTATTTCAAGTTGACTGCTAGAATAATCTTAAATAATATTTGAGTTGATGATAGTAATTAACAATTTTTCCATAATGTCCATAATTTTGAATTTTATACTGTCTTTATATCTGTTTTTCATTTCAGATTAGGAGAAATTGAAATAATTTGTCAAAAGATACATGATTCATTCTTCTTCATTCATTTTATTACCAGAAATCCAGTAGTGTTGTTATACTTTCATTCAAAATTCACCACTTCCTCTTAAAAATTTGATCTTAATGAATTATTATTTTTGGTGTAATCTGTCCTTAATTTTGTTTGTAACCACTAGACTTCATCAGGACACAAATCATTGGGATTTTCACTTTCCTTTTTTATTATATAAACACAGAAATTTTTATACATTCTAATTTGGGAATATCTTATTGAATAAGTGGATAACTTATATATTTTTATATATATATAAATTATATATGCCATATTATCAAATATATTCCTGACATCAAGGAACTTTTGTTAAACCAGGACTCATTGAGAAATAAATCCTGTACTTCAGAGGTGATTTTTAAGTTTTTCAAGTCATTATTTGAAGAATTTACTGTGGACCACATATTCTGGCTCTGTATGTTTCAAATCTTTTATTTCACTATGCAATATTAGTAAGAGCCACAGGTTGTGTTTACATAAATATATGCCCTTTATATTTGTGTCACAACAATGTCTGAGTTTGCAGAATAAATGGTAAAATTATACCTGAAAGCAATTCTTACATCAGTACAGCTAGCAATAATTTATCTATACAAGTTAGAGACTACAGAGCACATGAATATCTATGTAGCTGAAATACCTCTCACTGAATGTATGTTTCAGATATGTAATTTTTTTCAGTTTTAAAGATGGGAAAGTAGTTTCTTTCTTAACCATGGGTTCCCTCGTCACTTTTGCCATAGTTTGCTCCTCTAGTCACAAAGCTGATGAGTTGTCACTTGAATCTTCATAATTTCTGTTGTAAAAGCATTAGAAAAAATAATTTAAAAATAAAGTATTTTGTATTTCCAATTTTTTACCTGATATTAAAGAATATATTTTAATTTGGGGTACTTGTTTTATTTGGCTAAAATTCAAAAGAAAACTATAGTTTTTCATATGATTATAAATTTTGAAATTAAAAATAAATAACAAAAATCAAGAGAAATAGACAAATAATGGAGACAGAAGGAAAGGGTTTTGAAGTCATTTATTATATTACAAAGATTTACTTACAAGCAGTAATGTGCTGGTAAATATTTAATTTATTTCTCTAGAGGTGGGAAAAAACCCCTGCTTTGTGGCATTTGCTATTTCAGTGTTATAAATAGCCCTATCAAAGCCAATTCAGGCAACCAACATGAAATCAACTAGCTTGCAGAATTCCCACATTTTTATTAATGAGCTCTCACACATACTGATATGAGATAGCTCTAACTTACTCTTGGAATTTACAAGGTTTTACACACCTGGCTGGCTTAGAAAGGCAGAACTATCCATTCACCCCAGCCCATTCTCCACCCTCAACACTGTAATACTTTAGGTTTTGGAATGGTTGTTATGTAGCAATACTACTTTAAAACCAAATAAAAGCAAATACCAAAATTTTTTCATTGAATCTCTGATAAAAAAAAAAAAATGCCCAAGTGAGGTATAAGCCAGTAGGTGATTTCAATAACCACAAGCACAAACTATATTTCTACCCCAATCTACCCAAAGAAATGTGTTTAAAATTAATATGCATGGAACTAAAGGGAAATCATCATTGTATGCGCACGTGTGTGTGTGTATGATACTGTGAGAGAAAATAGGGGGATTGTAGAGAAACTTACATAAACTACTTTCCTATTTCATTTTTTCCTTATTTTTATATGATTCTATAGTGCCAGGACCTATATTTCATTTATGAAGTCCAAAAAAAAGATTATTGTCTAAACATGATACCATGACATTACCTCAAATATTATTGTCCAAATTCTCCAAGAATGATCAGGTGGATTGTTTCTTCTCTCCTGGCTAGGCCGGGATTAACAGTTTCTACCTATTTTCTATAACATGGATAAGACAATCTTATCAGGTTGTACATATTCAATCCTCCTCAATATGACTGGGGATGGACGATGGTGGAAAAATTGGCTATTCTTCTTTTGCTGACAGAGTTACGGGTCACTCAAGCCTTCTTTTTAGTCCCTTATTGCTACTTAATGTAGTAATCACGTGTTTCTCTTGTCTTTTCTAATTTTTAATCAGCCCATTATTTTCTGGATGGTAATATGCATAAGCCTATTGTGTATGATGTTTCTTAGCCCATCGTTTTATCATTTTCAGTTAAATGGTTGCTTGATTAGATGATATGTAAGCACAAAGTCCAAATAAAAATATTTTCTTCTATAGACCTCTAATAGTGTTAAAATTTCTGCTTCAGTAAGCCAATATACAAATCCAAATTCAAATGATCCTTGTATAATGGCCCCAAATCCTCTATTAGGCAGCCTGTAGCTGCTTTTAGTCTCTAATGATATTTAAAAACAGAATAAGTGTTAGTTACATTGTGACCCTCTGACAGAAATTGTGAAATACATCTTATTTTTCTACCCATGAATGCATTTCTTCAATGCCTGCATAGTCACTTATTTTGCATACCTGCGGAACAACTTCTGAAAAGTGAATGAAGGCACCATTTGTTGTTTCCTTTCCCCTTCTAAATTTAGAAGGACTTTTTTAAATGAACATTGACATGACCTGTTTGATGCTCTCTCCAATTTTACTTTAACATATCACTCCATATTTTTATCTTTCAGTGATCTAAGACTCATTTTCTAGAACATATTGCTAAATTAGTCATTACTGCCCAATAATCAGTAAAAATCTGTACCATTACATTATTGTTACTGTCTAATTCCTCTCATGCCTCAAGAAACACTAATCTTAAATATGCCCATTGTATGAACGCATCTTTTCCCTCTTCATTCAAAGAGCAACCATCAAGTAGTTGCAATGCAATTGCTTTTTAGACTGAGTATCATTTATCTTTATCTACCATCCGTAAACCATGCTGACTATTTGGCATCTTCCAGTAACAGGTCATGAGGAAGGAGCCTCTTTGTCTATAAGATTACGTAACTTCTCATGGGATCTAACATAAAGCCAGCCAATAGCCAGGACAGCCACCAATTCATGTAGTCGCTGATGCTCTAGTAGTCATCAACATCACAAATTCTTGAATACACAATTTCCGTTTAATGAAGGAAATCTTTACATTTCCATCCCTGTAGGAATAGAATCTGTCATAACCCAAGACATGAGGGTTATTTCAGCTCTTAACATAATGTTATATCTTTCTGTAATAGAAGTCTCAATGAAAACTCAATAACAAGTCAACAAATTCCTCTCAAATTATGTGTTTCTTGAAGCTGCATCAAAATCCCAACAGTGGACCATGGGTGGCAGTCACAGGCTTTTCCCGGAGATTTTCTATAATTAGTTCTAGCTAATTAATTAGTTGAAATTTCCTGATTGCCACTCCCTCTTAGTATTTTATGTTTTAAATTAACCACTTAAATTGGTTAGGCAATAATAGAGGTTTCCATTTTGCATGCCATATTAAGCAAGATGAAGAGCAGATTTGTACAACATCTCTTTTCCAAATAGTTTGGGTAGAGGAATACTGCCCTATTCATACATCCATGAATTTCAATAATACATGTTGACAGGGGTGAGCAAGAACTGTACATAACTTTCCTTCATTATTTCCCTTTTAAGATATATTTTCAACTTTTGGCTGTCTACACTGTACTACCCATCCCATAATTCAATGTGCTTGTATTATCTTTTAATTATTCATCAGTAGGTTTAGGAGTAATGTTTCTTTAGTTTATTCTGCTTGTAATTCTTTGGGCTTCCTGATTTGTGTTTTTCAACAATTCTAGTATATACTTACGCTGTTGTATTTTTGAGTACCATCTCCTCCCAATTTCCTCTCTTCACTTCTTCCAGAAATCTGATTAGATATTTAAAATTCTCTTTATCTAACCTCTGGACCTTTTATTCTCTTTTTAATGGTTTCTATTTTATTTTTTTCTTTACATTTTGCAACATTATGCTTAATTTCTTCAGTTTTATTATCTGGTTTAATAATTTCCTTTCTACTTGTTGTTTATCTCCAGTTTAATTCATTTATTTGCTGTCTCTCATGTTTTTTCATTTCTAGAAATATACCTGGTGATTTGAAAATTCTGCCTTGTCTTTTTTTTAGTGTGTCATATTATCATATTTCCAATGTTCTCTTTTTTTTGACATATTGCACATTTGTGTTTTATATATGGTATCAAAAATTCTTTCATTATCTTTAGGCTTTGGTAGTCTTTGACAGTCTGATTCTGCTTTAAGTGTTATTCTGATTATTACACATGGTGGCTTTTAAATTATATTTTTTAAATTTATTTTTTCATTATGCAATGTGTCACTTGGTACTGATTAAAAGAAGTCTGGGGATGTATTGTATATCAAAAAATTATTTGTATTTACTCCTGCAAATTACATGCAATATATACAAATTGAGTCCATTTAAACTACAACTTTAGCTTGGAAATTTTAAGTCACTCAGGTAACGTGAATGTAAGTTTATAACTAGAAATGTGCAGGGAAAATTTTATTTTCTCTTTTCCTTCCTTTCACTTAGAAACAAAGTAACTATGGCCTTTGGTGGAGTATTTTTTTATTCTAATTTATCCATGGAATATGTTAATCTTTAGAATTGCTGGATTGTGTGTCATTTACTTGAGTATTAGGCTTCGACTATTGTCCCTTATACCACCTCCAGTATCCACTCTGTGGTACATTTAATGCAGTTTCAAGGGCAATGGGAATCTGTAGATACTCCAGGTTTGGTGACCTGTCATATCTCTGAACTTGTGATTCATTTTTCTTTCTGGTTTCCAAAAAGTTCCCATATATTCCTGCTATCCAGTCAGGAATTTTTTAAATGGGTGATTGCCCAATATTTTGGAAGTTTACTCCCAGAAGAATTTTTTTATATATATTTCTCATTTATCATGTGCTAAAAATTATGCAGCACTTAGTACCATTCCTGAAAAAGGTAATCTTATAGAATACTGCATAGCAAATGTATTATTTAAAATATATATAATTACATTATAGGACATTTTACAATAATGTACTTTTTAAGTTGTGAGCATAGTCAGATAGTAGAAAGTCAAGACCAAGAAACTGTAAAAATAATACTTATTCAATAATTTCATGCATTGATTTCTTGTTTTATGGCATCTGCTTTCCTGAATTCTACAAATAAAAGTCAAAGTGAAACACAAAACTATAGCTTTTTTCTAGGTGGCTTTCTGTGATTAAAAAAAAACAAAACACCAAATATATCTTCTTTACACCAATATTGTTTCTTGTGCACACATTTATCATAGCAGTCATCATACTCTATCTGTGTAAAATTCTCTTTACTTTTTTAAAGTCTTTAGCACCAAGCATGGTATTTGCTAGGCACATGATAGGTAAGTAAGTGTTTTGCAGTTTTCTAATTATAAGTCTTAGAAAAAAATCACATTATGAGAAAGACATTGTGTAAGAAGAGTATAATCCCTTAAAACTATCACAATTATGCATCTTAATGATTATTATATTTTCTTAGTAATACATGAAAGTATTGAAGAATAGTTGGATTCATCTATCAAATGCACTATAAAGTATTTTAATTGCAGTACTTCTTAATTTTTTACAATATTTATTAAACTAATAAATCCCTGGTATATGAAAAGTTACCCTAGCATTTATAGATATTGCTAATAAATTAATACTCCAAATGCTAATCCTCTACAATCAAGCTATATTGAATGGGTGCTTTCATAGGCATTTTAAATTTATTAAGATCTTTATTATAAATGAAGAAATACAAAGTCAATTTTGTTTTAGGGGATGCTTCATAGCAATATTTATTTTTATGATGGCTAACATACATACTCTTTACTGAACAAATTGAAGAAAGAAAATTGCAGATAAAATTGTCACTTAGATAAAGTGTTTGCAATGAGTTTTTGTGTGTAGTAGAAAACTGTTTTATATATGCCTGTCATAATGCTGTGTTTGCAGTTCAGTAAATATATGGCTTAAGCCAAATAACTGTGTCAGCAGTTGATTACAGATCAATATGTTCACAGTACTGCTGAGTGCTGAATTAAAAAGGGAAAAGTTATGTTTCAGAGACAAATAATATTTATGACTGTTTTATTCAAGAAAACTATTTTATTTAGGATATAATTGTGATGTATAAAATATTTTATTAGGTAGCATATAGTATCTGTATTTTTAAATCACTGCTCATTCAATTAACCATTCATCTTTTATTTGATTTTATTTGACTTTTATTTGATTACACTGTTATATAAAATGTATTTAAATGTAGTTTTATTTTAATATCCTTAAGTTAGATACATCCACCAAAGGTCGAGGTTAAGATGCAATTTCTTAACACCATTACTTAAGATATTCAGATTTCTTTTAATTTTGAGATTCTCAGTGCTAATATGCATGATATTGCAATTCAGTGAATTTACCAACTAGTGTAAAATGTTTCTTCTAATATACGGTAGCCTTGGGGTTAACCACCATGGCTTTTTAAATTTTTCATGAAATGTGAACTGATATTTTGCAACTTTATTGATTGTGTTAAATTATTTTGGAAGCATATTTAAATAAATGCTGTAAATATTTTAATTTAAATAACATACCATATTAACAATTAAAATTTTTCATAAATAATTTACTTCTATGAACATAGTTTTCTTATTTTCCCTAATGACTTTAAAGGGAACTCTCTCTCATAACTACAGTCTTTAATTATTGAAATTTTCTACAATTTCACATGACTTCCTGATTATTTATGATAACCTAATGAAATTTATAAATTATTCACTAATCATTTGATTCTAAAAGCAGGTAAGAGACTTTGAAATCATTATCATAATTTTTATGGGTAGGAAAACTCGTTCTGTAATGATAAATGGCTTTCTCTTATAAGGCACTGATGTTAATAGCAGCGAAAGCAAGATTTGGCATGAAGTATTCCAACCCCAAATACTACATATGCTGTTTTCACTGAATTTAATTGAACAAAAGTATTTGATGTACATTTTTGCAATAGGATGATGCTAGACTTACCTTGTATGTTTTCAATTATACATAAAGTAATGTCACGGGCAACTTGAAACCTGCAATTCGTCTCTCACATTGCAGATAGCATTCAAAGACACGACTTTTGAGATGGCAGTATCTAGTAAGGATCTGTCCCTTACATAGTGTTAAAGAATGGGCAGGGCTTGGCAGGGTGGGAAGTGTTTCTCCTTTATTTCTGTCTGCTCCAGGAATGGGAATTTTCTACTAGTTTTATAATATTTTTGAAACACTGAATTGTTTTTCCTCAAACTTGGACAGCCTGAAACATAGGATGTTGTCTACCTGGTAAAATCATAATACCATTCCTCTCTTACAGCCTTGTCATCTCACTTGGATGCTGCCAAGTAATGCAAGTAGACCTGTCAGCTCTGAGACCTAGAGAACTCTGGGGTTTTTTCCCAAACTATAGAAACATCTTTTAAATTAACCATTTCATTCCAGATTTTTTAAAAGCCAATTTATCATTTCTGCATAAATACTTACATCTCCTATCTCTGATGGAATCTAGAAATGTTAACCAGGATTTCACAGAGCCATGTTCAATTTGTTGATCTCCCACATACCTTCCCTGCAACAATGAAGAACAAAGATGGATAGTGCCAGGTGAATGAAAAGTGATGATGCAAAATGGATTAGGGAAATGGTTCAACAAAAGAAGGAAAGAAAATAAGCATACTGTCTCAAAGTGATTTCTAGTCATGATTTAAATGATAGGACTAATGTGCTTTAATATGCATACAATGCAAAAATACTAAATGTACTTTCCAATATTTAATCATTATTATTGCAGAATAGATTGGATGCATAGTCTGGTCTTTGTAAAGTTGATTATGGAGTTCTGATTCTAAATTATATACCTTATATACTGTGTTATTCACATTATCAGTGGATATATGTTAGGTCATAAGGTGTTATTCTTATAATTTAACCATAAATAAATGTAATTTCCCTAAAATTCTCATTTTCATCATCTCATATCCATTAAAAATCCATTCACAAATAAAGATGTCCAAAGATATTAAAATTAACAGTAGTACCCTTCAAGGAAGTTATTATATAATATGATTATAATAATTTTATGAATATACAAAACCAATACAAGTCGAAAGTTGGGGCACAAGGTATAATGTACATAATACATGTGGATACTTACATATGAAATAACATATTTCCAGTGTTTAACACATTTTAATCATTGATGAATAATATATCTTCATTCTGAAAGCCCTAAAGATGAAAAAAGGAAAATATTAATATATTGAGCAGTAATTTATTGCTCAAATACAGTTTTTAAATTATAATTGGTTTTAATGATTAAAGATGGGAAGTTCTTGGGACTTATCTATTTTGTTGCTGAGGCTAATGTTAGATGTGAATGTTTGACAAATAAGAGAGTATTCACTCATAGCCTTTGGGAATTTACGAAAGTGCTAACAGAAAAGGAAGATCTTACTTTGTTATGAGAAACAAAGGTACACTAAGAGAACAGGTATGGTTGAGTAAGGGAGCTACGTCTACTTAGAAAATCTTAGAAAACAAAAACAAAAAACTTCTTCATATTGAATGGTTCAAGTGCCCAACAAAAGGAATTTAAAAAAAAACACAGATAAGTGTGAGCACACGCTTATAGAACAACATATCTTTGTGAAATTTTATATTATCAAAAATGAAAAGGAAATGCTCATGAAAGAAAAAGGTGTAACTTAAGAAACATGATACCAGCCTTGGGTTTTTCATAATTAATGCAGAATCCTAGATAGCAATGAAGCAATACCTTAAAGTTTAGATATACAATTTAATTTTAATTTACAATTCTGTATTCAACCAAGTTATCAGTCATATACGAAATCTAAATAAAGGTATTTCTGGACAATAGTTGTGTTCCTTTAGGAATGTTATTTGAAGAGATGCTTAATTAAAATCTGGGATTTAAGTGTGAAAAGTTAATACATGGACTGCAGGAATTAGAAGATCAAACCAGGTAAAGTAATAAAGAGTAGTCCTGACATAACAGTAGTGTTCAGGGGGGGAAAAGAAAATAAAACAATGGCTCTAAGATGAGATAAGTAACAGATTCCCAGGAACACTCTATTAGAATATTATTAAAAAGCTGTGTTTTTGCAATATTGTGAGAAAAATCAGAGAAGATTTTATGCTCACTGAATATAAAAATACAGAAAGTTATGAGCACTTTAAAATAACTTTTTTAATCAGAAGATAATACTTGGGGAAAAAAACATACCACTGTGCACAGATGGCTCTCCTCAGTGTTAAATAAAAAATCAGGTTATGTTCACTAATAACAAAAATAACCATCACTTACAAGGTACATGTTACATCATGTACTCTATACAAATACTTCGCCTACAAAATTAAGCAGTTGTTTTTCTGTGCATTGAGCATCGCAGTTTCATGAAGGTATACAGATCAGAAAGGAAGCTCACACCAAGCAATTTCACAATTTTATTCATACTCATCAAAAACTGGAAGCATCCTTGAATAGGTGACTAGATTAACAAACTGAAATAGAACCATACAATTAAATATTATTCAGCAATAAAAATAACCTAGTTTGGAAGCTACAAAAGACATGCATGAATTTTAAATTGTTATTGTTAAGTACAAGAAACCAGTCTGTAAATGCTACATATGTATGATTCCAATTACAGAACATCTGGAAAAGGTAAAACTATAGCAAAGGTAAAAATGTCAGTGGTTACCTTGGATTTGGGGCATTTTATGGGCTGACTTGTACCCTCCCACAATTCCTATGCTGAAGACCTAAACCACTCGTACCTCAGAAAGTGACTATATTTGGAGATAGGGCCTTTAAAGAGGTTATTAGGTTGTTAAGTTATTAAGGTTATTAAATAATTGAGTGGTGGGCCATAATCCAATCAGACGGGTGTCCTTATAAGAGATTAGGACATAGGAAGAGATACCAGGGGTGCATGTGCTCTACGAGGGACCGTCATATCAAGAGGGCAGCAAGTGAGTGGTCAACTGCATGCAAGTCAAGGAGAGAGGCCTAAGAGGAAGGCAATCCTACTGGCACCTTGATCTCAAACTTTTGTCCTCCAGAACTATAAAATAATAAATTTCTGTTGTTTAAGCCACTGAGTCTGTGGTATCCTGTTATGGCAACTAGCAAACTAATGCAGGGAATGTGGGGGAACATTAAATAGTTGAAGCACAAGAGATATTATAGAGTGGAGAAACTATTCTGTATGATATTGTAATGGTGGGTACATGATATTATGTCTTTGTCAAAACTCATAGATTTTATAGCACAGAAGTGAAGTTAATGTATATAAATTTTAAAAATATTATTTAGGTGATCAGGGACTCCATGATGGAATAAAGACTATATTACAAAATAATCTAACTATAGTAAAAATGTATCAATGGATGGGGAGAAAAGTTACCAACGTTGGAAATTATTGGTGTATGTTAGACTAAAGGCAAAAGAACTATAAATAAACAATGTATTCCAGTTGATAAAGATTCCACTATTTTAGTTATTTTAAAGTATACCATAACTTATTGTAGACTAAAGTCATGTTGTTGCACTATAAAACATGGTTAATTCTGTCTAACTATATTTTTGCACCCATTTTGAATTCTGTTTGCTAATATTTTATTGAGGATATTTGCATCTATGTTCATATTTATATCTATGTTTCTTTTTCTGTGGTGTCTGTGTCTGGCTTTGGTGTCAGGGGATGCTGGCCTTATAAAATGAGTTTAGAAGAATGCTTTTACTTCTATTTTGAGGAAGAGTTTAAGAAAGATTGGTATTAATTCTTTGAACGTTTTTAAAATGGAGCCATTAAGCCATCTTTTCCCTGGACTGTTCTTTTGGGGAGATTTTAATTACTACTTTAATCTTTTTGTTATTATCTTTTCATGCTTTCTATTTCTTTTTAATTCCATCTTATTAATTTGTATGTTTCTAGGAATTTATCTATTTCCTCTAGGTTATCCAATTTGTGGATATAATTGCTTGTAATACTTCCTTAGGATCCTTTTCATTTCTGAGGTGTCCATTGTAATGCCTCCACTCTCATTTAATTTTATTTACTTGAGGCTTCTGTCTTTTTTTCTGTTACCTAAAGATTTGTCAACATTGTTTATTTTTTAAAAAGCTCTTCAATTTTTTTCTATAATTTTGCTATTCTCTACTTGATTTATTTCTTCTCTGATTTTTACTGTTTTTTTCTTTCTGTAGACTTTTAGTTAAGTAATACTTTTTGTATTTCATTGAGGTGTAACATTAGGTTATTTACTTAAATCCATTCTCCTTTTTTTAATGTAGTCATTTAATGCATAAAATTCCCTCTTAAAACTGCTTTTGTTGTATCCAATTAGCTTTGGTGTGTTGTGTTTTCATTTCATTTGCTTCAGGATTTTTTCTATTTCCCTTTTGATTTCTTCTTTAACCCATGGACTATTCAGAAGTGCTTTAATTTCCACATATATGTGAATTTTCTGGTTTTCATCCTTTTATTGATTTCTAGCTTCAAATTATTGTGGTTGTAAAAAAATACTTTATGTGATTTTATTCTCTTAAGTTTGTTAAGACTTGTTTCCAGGCAAACATACAATCTATTCTAGAGAATGTTCTATGTGTGCTTGAAAAAAAGTGGGTATTCTGCTGCTTTGGGATGGAATCTTCTGAATATGTTTGTTAGATCCATTTAGTCTATAGTGTAGTTCAAAGTCCAACTGATCTTCTATCTTCATATTCTATCTATTGTTGATAAAAAGTATTAAAGTCCCCTATTATTGTAGTGTTGCTATCTATTTCTTCCTTCAGATCTGTTCATATTTGCTTTTTATATTTAGGCTCTCTGATATTAGGTGGGTATATATTTATAATTTCTATACCTTCCTGTTGAATTTATGCTTTTATGATCATATAATAGCATTCTTTCTCTCTTAAGACAGTTTTTGACTTAAAGTCTATTTTGTCTTGTATAATTACAGCCACCCCTGCTCCCTTTTGATTTTCAGTTGCATGAAATGTTTTTCCCACCCTCTCACTTTCAGTCTATGCATATCCTTAAAGGTAAAGTGAGTCTATTGTATGCAGCCCTATAGCTGGGCTTTGTTGTTTGAGCCATTCAGACACACTGTGCCTTTTGATTGAAGAATTTAACCCATTTAATTTCAAGGTAATTATTGATAGGTAAGGAGTTACTACTGTCATTTTGTTAATTTTTTCTGTTTGTTTTGTTTCTTTCTTCCTATCTTTCTGTATTTCTTTATAATGTGATGATTTTCTGTAGTAGTATGCTTGGATTCCTATCTTTTTGGCTTTTGGGTATCTACCATCCTTAGGGTTCCATAATACATCTTATAGTTCTACAAGTCTCTTTTAACCTAATTAGAGTAACTTTGATAGCATACAAACATCATCACTTTTTCCCCCATTTTATGGTTTTAAAGACACAATTTACGTCTCTTTATATTGAGTATTCATTAACAAATTATTGTGGCTGTAGTTATTTTTGGCGCTTTTGTATTTTAACCTTTATACTAGAGATATGCCAGTTTACACAATTACAGTACTAGAGTATTCTGAATACATATGTATACGTATGTATCATATACTATGTTATATATTTTATATTATAAAATATGATGCATGTTTTTATATATATTTACCTTTACTAGTGATTTTTAAAATTTCATGTTTTTATGTTGCTGATTAGTGGTCTTTCATTTCATCTTGACAAACTCTCGTTAGCTTTTCTCATAAGGAAGGTTTCCTGGTGATAAAATCCTTCAGCATTTGTTTGTCTGAGAAAGTATTTATTTCTGCCTCATTTCTGAAGACACCTTTGCTGGGTGAAGTACTCTTGGTTATTAGTTCTTTCTTTCAGCATTTTTAATACATCATCCCACTCTCTCCTGTCCTATAAGTTTCCTGGTGACAAATCCTCTAATAGCCTGTCTTAATCTGTCCAGGCAGCTAAAACAAAATACCTTATACTGGGTATTTTATAAACAGCAATAATTTATTGCTCACAGTTCTGTGTGCTGGGAAGTCCAAGATCAAGCCACCAGCAGATTTGGTGTCTGTCATGCACATTTTGTTCTCTGTCCACAATGGAATTATATAAGGAATCCAAAAAAAAAAAAAAGAAAGAAATTGGATAAATCTCCAAATTAAATAATGCATATGAATAACCCATGGGTCATAGAAGTAATCACAAGTAGCTTAAAATACTTAGAACAAAATACAAGTTCCAAAACCAAATCAATGTGTATGGGATGCAACTGAAGCAGGGGATATATAAAAACTATAGCTATGAGCACCTGTTTTAGAAAAGAAGCATCAGAAATTAATAATTAAGGCTTGGAGCAGAAACAATGTAATAGAAAACAAAAGCACAAGAGAAAAAATCAACATAAACAATAGTTTGTCTTTTGAAAAGATCAACAAAATAGGCAAACCCATAGTTAGACTGATCAAAAAGATGAGTAGAGTAGTAAAAATATTCTGAAGAGCAGTGAATTAGTGTAAAAAAGTCAGTTCCAAAATGATTGCTTGAATTTATTTAATCATATATTCATAATTTCATCAATGACTTATGTGCATATTGTGCTCATTGATATGACAAATAGAAATAACTTGAAAAAGGAATGAATAATTTCATAGATGCATGAATGAACAAAATAAAGATGAATTAAGTAGTTGCATTTCAATTAATTTATACTCTGCATTCATTCTGTGTATTTCATAAACTTTAATAATTTTGATACTTTTGAGTTATACAATTTGTAAAGCACTATTCTTGGGGTTTTATATTGATTAATTCTTAAACTCATGGCAATGATATATTTAAAATATGTAAAATATCACTGCTATGTATTTTTTTAAAATATAGATTTGAAGACTACATATTAGATAACTTGTCATTGGTCAAAAATGAGAAATTGGACAAATCAAGACTTATACTAGGACGTGTATCGAGAATATGTGCTTTTAAACCCCATGCTATATCACTTCATTGCATGATGAATTGCTTTGATCAGTACTTTGAAAAAAGATTCAGTATTTTTCTGTTATCCAGGATTTGTAACATGACAATTTTCTATAACCATTGTGAAAAAATAATAGTAATTATAGCCATCAATCAGTATTCCTCTCCCCTTTTGGACATATTTTACTTATATCTGAAAACAGGAAGCACTAATATAATATATAAATACATATTCATATAGCTAAATTAATCCAAATTTTCATAATTTAAATTTATTTCAAACATAAAATAATTTTTGTGCCAATTAATGTTATGCAAATGTCTGTTAGGTCAATTTGGTCTAGAATATAGTTAAAGTTTGATGTTTTCTGATTGATTTTCTGTTTGGCTAATCCGTCTATTGATGAAAGTGGTGTGTTGAAGTCCCGTACTGTTGCTGTATTACACTCTCTCTCTTTGGATCTACCAATATTTGCTTTATATATTTAGGTGCTTCAAAGTTAGGTGCATATATATTTGCAATTATTATGTTCTTGTTGAATTGACACCTTTATCATAACATAATGATTTTCTTTATCTCTTGTTACAGTTTTTGACTTAAAGTCTATTTTATCTGACATAAGTATAACTACTCCTGCTCTCTTTTGGTCTCTATTTGCATGGAATATATTTTTATATTCCTTAATTTTCCATTTATGTGTGTCCTTACAAGTGAAGGAATCTCTTGTAGGCAATATGTAGTTAGGCCTCATTTTCTTGTCCATTCAGCCACTGTATTTTTTTTAATTAAAGAATTAAATCCATTTACTTTCAAGGTAATTATTGATAAGTTAGGACCTATCAATAACTGACATTGTGTTAATACTTTTGGTTGTTTTGTAAATTCTTTGTTACTTTTTACCTCTCATGTTGTCCTCCTTCGTGGCTAAGTCATTTTCTCTAGTGGTTTGTTTTGATTACTTACTTTATTTTTTTTGTGTGTATCTACTTTAGGTTTTTGCTTTGTGGGTACAATAAGGCTTGCAAAAAACATCTTATAACAGGTTATTTTAAGCTGGTAACAACAGTGATAACAAAATTTTTAAAAACTCTACATTTTTATTCCATTCTATCCTCCTATTTTGAATTTTTTATGTCACAATTGACATCTTTTCACGGTACATATTGCATATCCTTTAACAAATTATTGTAGTTATTATTTTTAACAGTATGTTTTTTAAACTTCAACCTAAAAATATAAATGATTCACATACCACCATTACATTATTAGAGTATTCTGAATTTAATAGTATGTTTTCTTTTACCAGTAAGTTTTATACTGTCAGAGTTTCATGTTTCTCCCTGGTGTTTTTGTTTTCTTTTTCATTCAGCTTGAATTACTCTCCTTAGCATTTCTTGTAAGACAAGTCTGATGGTGATAAACTTCCTTAGCATTTGTTTTTCTAGGAAAGTCTTTATCTCTCTTTTATTTCTGAAGGGCAGCTTTGCTTCATACAATATTCTTGGTTGAAAGTGTTTTTATAGCACTTTGAATATATCTTACTCTCTCCTGACCTGCAAAGTTCCTGTTGAGAAGTCTCTTGCTAGCCATATTGCAACTTCCTTATATGTTATCCCCTTCTTTTCTCTTGCTGATTTCAGGATTTTTTTCTTTGTCTAAGATTATTGACAATATGATTATAATATGTCTTGGGGTACTCTTATTTCAATTTAATCTGATCAGAGACCATTGACTTTCCTGTACCTGAATGATTACATCTTTTTGGAGGCTTAGAAAGCTTTCTGCTACTTTCTTTAAATATACATTCCATTTCTTTTTCTTTTCTTCACCATCTTCTCCATCTGGACTCATATGTCTTGAAAGTTTGCTCGTTTCATGCCTTCCCATAAATACTGTAAGCTTTCTTCATTCATTTTCATTCTTGTTGTTTTTATCTTCTGACTGTATATTTTCAAATAATCTGTCTTCAAGTTCACAGATTCTTCTGCTTGATCAATTCTGCTGTTGATGCTCTCTGTTGCATTTTTCATTTTGTTCATTGTATTTTTAAGCTCCAGGATTTCTAATTGTTTTTTATTACTTCACTCTATTAAATATTTTATACTGGTCACTTATTGTGTTTCTCATTTCTCATTTATTTTATCACCTTATTTTTTTTTTTTTTTGAGACAGAGTCTCACTCTGTCACCTGGGCTAGAGTGCAGTAGTATCATCATAGCTCACTGCAACCTCAAATTCCTCAGCTCAAGTGATCCTCCTGCCTCAGCCTCCTGAGTAGCTGGGACTAAAGGTGCATGCCACCACACCCAGCTAATTTTTCCATTGTTTTGGTAAAGACGAGGTCTTGTTCTTTCTCAGGCTGCTCTCGAACTCCTGAGCTCAAGCAATCCTCCTGCCTCAGCTTTCCAGAGTGCTATGATTACAGGCATGAGCCACTGCATCTGGCCTGATTTTTTTTTCAATCTTTGTGGTCATGTGTTGATATATACACATTTGAAGAAGTAGGTACTTATTCCAGGCTTCACAGACAGGCTTTGTCTAGGAAAGCCCTGTGGCTGGCATGGCATTAGGTCATACCAGAAGCCCTAGGCTGCTTAGGTCTGCCTGCTGTGGAGGGCTGTCTTCAGCCTGGGGCTGCTTACATAAGCCTGGCAGTAGTGCAGACTGGAGACTGAGTTTACCATGCAATCCTGGAGCCCACTTCAATATGTCTGTTCTTATTATTATGCTACAACCATATACTGTGATCTCTCACCTGGTTTTCCTAGCACTTGTGAGGGTATAACTAATGTGTAGATAGTTGTTCAAATTGATGTATCTGTGGGGGATGATTACTGGAAAATACTTTTTCCACCCTTCATTTACTTTCTTGGTTTTTATGGATAAGAAATTTAGAAATGTTTCAGCCTTGTGGCTCTGCCTCTTATTCTTTCATGAGGCTAAAATCAAAGTGTTGGTCAGGGTTACAGTCTTCTAAATGCCTGACATGAGCTGAAAATTTGATCTCCAGTGTGGCTCAATACCATGACTGGCAAATTTGAGTTGGTGATTGAAAAGAAGGCTTAGTTCTACCCCACATCTGCTTCTTTCCACTAGCTGCTTAAGTGTTTTCCCAATATGATGGTGGTCCTCTTCCTTTTATCTTTAATCTGAAATTGTGCAATTCCTTTTCATACTTTCTTACCTTTTTGTTATGACATCGATGATGTTCTTGTAGCATATTTTGAAATTAGAGTTTGTCTCCCTCATCTTGGGGAGATTCAGATAATTTTAAATTCCCATTCCATCACATCAGGTTAGAAAAGATAAGTTATTATAAATAAATATAAAATGAGACTTTTAAACTTAGAATTGATAGGACTATGGGAAATGTGTTGAATGAGGAATGACAGATACTAGCATTCTTCCAATGAGATTCAGGAGAGAATTATTATAAATAAAACTATAGGATAGAGTCTTTCCTGTTTCTGAAATCTATCCATTTTATCACTTTTTCTAAATAAATATCATCATGCTTATCAAGTTGATCTAAATATTAGCTGAAAGCTAAAAAATGTTATAAAATAATACCTAAAACAGCTGACTGCAGTCATTAAAATTAGGTGATATTCCAAATTTCAGTAATGACACTTGTCTTCCATCCAGGCTGTTATAACAAAATATCACAGACTATCACAGACTAATATCATAGATAATAGAAATTTATTCCTCATAGGTCTGGATGCTGGGAAGTCCAAAGCCAAGTGCCAATAGATTTGATATCTGGTAAGGTCTTCTGCTTTCTTGCTGGGTCCTCACATGATGGAAGGGGCAAAAATGGACAAAGAGCTGGTTCAAACCTCTTTTATAAGGTCACCTGTCTTGTGCTCACTTGGGCAGTACATATTCTAAGGTCATTAATCTCATTCATGATGATTCTGCCCTTATAACTTACCTCCTAAAGGTTCCACCTCTTAATGCTATCATATTGGTGATTAAGTTTCAACATATAAACTTGGGATGGGGACATATTCAAATAATAGCAACACTTCAACTAATAATAAAAAGTAAAGCCCCAGCCAGCTTTCTTCCATTCTTGTCCTTCCCTACCACTCCTCCAACCACTGCAACCAGGAGAGCACTTTGAACAGAGAATTTGGCAAGTGGCCACCTCTCCTCAGCTGGCATGTCCTCCAGTCTGAGGTTTGCACAGGGAGTGGGGCCCATGTCTTTTCCCTTGAGGACCCGTAGTGGATCCAGGGTGCCTGATCTGGGAGCTCCCTGCCCACCGGAAGTTCTCAGAGATGCATGCCAGCAGGTCTGACATGCAGGCTGGATCCTGTGCCTCCTTGACTCAAGTGGATTGCTGGGGGACACATGGGGGAGGTTTGGGAGTTGGACCCGGGAAGTGAGGGAGTCCACGTTGGCAAAACTGATGGGAGAATACTGTGGTGGTGTGAGACTTGGCCATCCCCCCCACAGGAAAGCCACACTGAAGGACTAAGGTGGTTCCTCCAGCAGGGAAGATCCCAGCCTGTGGCACCACAGCAAACGAGTGCAGTGCATTCAGGTGCTCCCATTTGCAACCATATACTGGAGGGCAGGAGTAATGTAAGAAAGGTGGGGCTCACTCCCAACAGCCATATGGGGAATTGTGGCCCCTTCCTGGTCTGGAGAGCCTAGCTTGACCCTCCTCCCAATGGCCTTCACTAGCAACCAAGAAAATGACCTTGGAACCCTGTTGAGACTCAAAGCTGTGTTGTTGGATTAGGGAGGGTCCCCCAGCAAGGAAGATCCCATCCCACGGTGCCACAGCAACTAAGTGTGGTGCATTCAGACAACCCATTTGAAACCAGACACCAGAGGGCAGGGTTAACTCAAAAAAGGCAGAAATTGCTCCCTACAGCCAGTCAGGAAATTGTGGCCCCTCCTTCATGAGCAGCCTTCTTGTTCAAGCCTGCCTTGACCTGTCTCCCAGTGGCTCACCCAAGTGGCAGGGAAAATGACCTCTGAGTCATGCCAAGGCTTTGCAAAGCCTTCCAGGCTCACACAAACTAACCACTCCCAGCTTTGCTCCTCCATCCCCCTCTGCTTTGGTAGAGATCAAGCAACCCCTTGGGAGCTACTGAGCCCCTCCTAAAGCCTGGGGCTTTCAAGTGCTCCACCTGAGGGACTAGAGCTTATCACAATCACAATAGAACATAGCTCCAGTTGGCTCTTTCCTGCAAGCATCAACCACTGACAGGGAGAACAACTCTATAGTTCATTAAAGCATCTACGAACTCAATGAAACAGGGCATGGCAGATTCTTATAAGCATCACCCACCATTTTGGAGATTAAGCTGGGGGTCCTAATACCATTCACACTGCTGGGAAGAGGTGAAGACATCAGGATAGAAGCAACCCAAGAGGACACTGTTTTCTAGGAAACAAAGAAAAGTTACAGGCAGCTCAATCTGTGTGGCATTTCTCTGTCCACTGCAGACCTCTAGGCTGATTCAGGAGCTGCTCAGAGTCTATGCAGAGACATTCCACCACAGGGAAGGTGCAGCAGAGATCTGGGTCCTGCCAATCCCAGGTTTCAGCAACCAACATCATCCTGATCACTCTGGTGCATACATCCAAGTCTGCTCAGGACCCAGCCTTCCAGCAGTAGCCAGTGCATCACCCCCACCAGGCCAGGGAGGGAACTGATGCCCCCACATGTTGCACACTGTGACTGAGGGCCAAGCATGTCTTTTCCCCATGTGTGAGCTGAACAGAGGAGGAGCTCCAGACACCACAGGCCCCACTTGGGAAGCCTGAGGTGACGGCCTCAGTGGGTCCTAGGTGTGGGTGGAGAATGTTTTGGCCAACCAGCACCTCCATCCAACCTACACAGACCCTGTGCCACTGAGCCAAACCCCTGCCTGCATGACTGGGCATCAGCAGTCCCCACGCTGTTGGAACAGCCCCCCCCATATGGGTGGCTCTGCCTCCAAAATCCCCAGAGCCAGCTCTGAAGCTCTTGCTGTTCCTGAGTTCGAGGGTAGGTCCAGGGTCACTGTCCAGCCTGCAACTCCACCCCTGAGACTCCAGAGTTGTGTCTGGACCCCAAGACTCCACTACTGCATCCCCACCACTACTACTGGGCTGGCAGAACCTCCCCGAGGTCCAACACTCCACTCAGAACCCCCCAAACATGAGCAGCTATCACTCCTGAACTTGGTTCAAGAGAGTTCCCAGCAAAGGAGAACAGGTGCCCTGTGATCATAATAACCCAGAGTTGAGAGAATAGGAACCAGATGAGAAGAAACCAGCAAAAGAACCCTGGAAACATGAAAAAATAAAATAGTTTGACATCCCTTAAAGGAACACATTGGAGCTACAACAGTGGACTACACCACAAAGAAATTGCTGAAGTGAAAGAAATAGAATTTAGAATATGGATGACAAATAAGATGAATGGAATTGAAGAGAAAGTTGAAAACCAAAAAAAAAAAAAACAAGCCAAAAAATTATTTCAGGAAACCAGTGAAAAAAATGAAAAAGTCTCTAAAGAGCTAGACAACATAATAAAGGATATAACAAAACTTAAGGAAATGAAAGAGTCATTTAGGAAATTTCAAAACATAGCAGAAAGCTTTAATAACAGGCTAAACCAAGAGAATAAAGAATCTCAGAGCTTAAAGACAATGCTCTCAAGATAATCCAGTCATTCAAAGAGGAATAGAAGAATATAAAAAAGTCTGAGCAATTACTGAGAGAGATATGGGACTTTGTGAAGTGAAATAACATTTGAATTATAGGTATCCCTGAGGGAGAAGAAGAAAAAGCTAAAAGCATGGAAAACCTATTTGTGGAAATATTGAGGAAATCTTCCCCAGTATCACCAGAAATTTAGACATAAAGATACAAGATGGACATTGAACACCAGGAAGATTCATAGCAAAAAGGTCATCTCCAAGACACATAGTAATCAACCCAGCCAAAGTCAGAATGAAGGAAAAATTCTACAATCAGCAAGATGAAAGCAACAAATAACCTACAAAGGAAAACCCATCAGGTTATCTGCAGAATTCTCAACGGAAAATTTACAAGCCAGTAGGGAATGGGGCCCCATCTTCAATTGACTTAAACAGAACAACTGCCAGCCTAGAATTTTGTATCCTGCAAAACTAAGTTTCACAATTGATGGAGAAATTAAGTATTTTCCAGAAAAGCAAACACTGAGGAAATTTGCCATTACCACACCTTCCCTGCACAAAATACTCAGAACAGCACTATACACAAATCAGCACAACAGATACCCACCAGGACAAATTCATCTAAAGAAAATCCAAAAACTCAAAACTCTTATAAAACAATAGAATAAGAGGTAAAACAAAGCAATAAGGGACTATCCAACAGGATGAACAGACCAACATCTCACATATCAATGCTATCACTAACATTAACAGATTGACTATCCTCTAAAAAGACATGGGCTGGCTGAATGGATGAGAAAACACAACCTAAGTATCAGCTGTCTTCAGGAAACACATCTAAACCATGAGAATGCACACAGACTCAATGTGAAAGGATGGAAAAAAATATTCCATGCAAATGGAAATCAAAAGAGGACAGGTGTAGCCATTTCTCATATCAGAAAAAATTGGCTATGCCAACTAAGGTAAAGAAAGACAAAGCGGGTCATTATATAATGGTAAAGGGAGCAACTCAATTTGAAAACATAACAATCCTAAATATATATGTGCCTAAAACTGGAGGCCTTAGATATATAAAGCTAATTTTACTAGAGCTGAGCAAAGAAATAAATAACACTATCATAATTGTAAGGGACCTCAGCACCCCACAGTCAGAGGTTGAAAAATCATCAAAGGAGAAAATAAATAAGGAAACAATGGACTTAAACAAAACTCTAAATCAAATGGACCTAACAGACATTTAGAGAACATTCTACCCAAAAACTACAGAATAAACATTCTTCTCAGTGGCACATGGGACATTCTCTAAAACTGATCATATCATAGGCCACAAAACAGGTCTCAACAAATTCAAAAAAGTCAAAATCATACAATTTACCTTGTCAGACCACAGTGGAATAAAACTAGAAATCAATCACAAGAGAAACAGTCAAACCTACACAAACTCATGAGTATTAAACAACCTGCTGCTGAACAATTATTGTGTCAAGAATGAAATTAAGATGGATATCAAAAAAATTATTTGAACTGAATGACAAAGGTGACATAAGCTGTCAAAATCTATGGGCCACAGCAAACTCATTCCTCAGGTGAAAATTCATAGCCTTAAATGCCTACACAAAAAGACAGATCACAAATTAACAACCTAATGCCACACCTCAAGGAAGTAGAAAAGGAAGAACAACCCAAATCCAAAGGCAGCAGAAGAAAACAAACAACAAAGGTCAGAGCAGAACTAAATGAATTGGAAAACAAACAAACAAACAAACAAACAAATATAAAGGATTAATGAAACAAAAAGGTGGTTCTTTGAAAAGATAAAGAAAATTGACAGACCTCTTGCTACTTTAACCAAGAATAAAAGAACAAAGGAACTAAATAAGCTCCATCTGAAATGAAAAAGGTGACATTACAATTAAAACCACAGGAATACAAAACATCATCCATGAATATTATGTAAATCTCTATGCACATAAACTAGAGAACGTAGAGAAAATGGACAAGTTCCTGGAATCCCACAACCTCCCAAACTCAACCAGGAAGAAATAGAACTCCTGAGCAGACCAACAATGAACAGTAAGATTTAAATAGTAATAAAAAACCTCCCAACAGAAAAAAGCCCTGGGCCAGATGGATCCATAGCCGAATTCTATCAGACATACCTGGTAACCATAATACAGAAATTGTTCCATAATATTGAGAAGGAGGGAATCCTCCAAAATTCATTCTATGAAGCCAGTGTCATCTTGATACCAAAACCAAGAATGGACACAATAAAAAAGCAAACTACAGACCAATATCCCTTATGAATATAAATGCAAAAATCCTCAATAAAATACTAGCAAACCAAATTCAACAGCAAATCAAAAAAACAATCCACCATGACCAAGTGGGTTTCATCCCAGGGATGCAAGGATGGTTCAATATGCATAAATCAATAAATGTGACTCACCATAAAAAAAAAAGCAAAAACAAAGACTGTATGATCATCTCACTAGATGCAGAAAAAGCATTCAACAGAATCCAGTACCCTTTTATGATAAAAGGTCTCAGCATACTAGGCGTAGAAGGAATATATCTTAGAATATAAAAGCCATATGTGACATACCCACAGCCAACATCACACTGAATGGGGAAAAGTTGAAAACATTCCTCCTAAGAACTGGAACAAGACAAGGATGCACACTGTCACCAATTCTATTCAACATAGTGCTGGAAGTCCTTGCCAGAGCAATCCAACAAGAGAAGAATATAAAGGGTATCCAAATTGGGAAAGAGGAAGTCAAACTTTACTTTTTACTGATGATATGATCTTGTATCTAGAAAACACCAAAGATTCCACCAAGAGTCTCCCAGAATTGATAAATAAATTCAGCAAACTCTCAGGATACAAAGCTGATGTACATTAATCAATAGCATTTCTATATACTAATAGCAGTCAGACCAAGAGTAAAATCAAAGACTCAATAGCTACAAAAAAAATACCTAGGAATATACTTTAAAAAGTAGGTGAAAGATCACTATAAGAAGAACTATGAAACTCTGAGGAAAGAAATCACAGACGCTACAAAAAAATGGAAAAACATATCATGCTCGTGGATAAGCAGAATCAACCTTGTTAAAATGTCCATATGTAAATAACCAAAGTTATTTACAAACTCAACACAATCCCCATCAAATTACCAAAGTCGTACTTAACAGATCTAGAAAAAATAATTCTACACTTTTTTTGGAACCAGAAAAGAGCCCAAATATCCAAAGCAATCATAGGCAAAAAGAACAAATCTGAAGGCATCACATTACCAGATTTCGAACTATACTACAAGGCTATAGTAACCAAAACAGCATGGTATTGGTACAAAAATAGAGACATAGACCAATGGAAAAAAATGGAGAACCCAAACAACCTACAACCAAGTGATCTTTGAGAAAGCAGACAACAATGTACACTGGGGAAAAGAATTCCTGTTCAATAAATGGTGCTGGGAAAATTGAATCACCACATGCAGAAGAATAAAACAGGTCCCCTTTCTCTCACCACTCACAAAAATTAATTCACGATAGATAACAGACTTAGATCTAAGGCATGAAACTATAAGAATTCTAGAGGAAAATGTAGGAAAACTCTTCTAGATGTCGGCCTAGGCAAAAAAATTATGACTAAGACCCCCAACAACAAAAATAAATAAATGGGATTTGATTAAACTAAAAAGCTTCTGCACAGCTAAGGAAACAATCAACAGAGCAAATAGATAACCTACAGAATGGGAGAAAATATTCCCAAGCTACGCATTTGATAAAGGGCTAATAACAAGAATTTACAAACAACTCAAGCAAATCAGCAAGAAAAAAACATACAACCCTATTAAAAAGTGGGCAAAAGAGTCTCAAAAGAAGAAAGGCAAATGGCCCATAAACATATGAAAATATGCTCAATGTCACTAAGCATTAGGGAAATGCAAATTTAAACCACAGTGAGTTATCTCATTACCGCAGTCAGAATGGCTTTTACTAAAAAGTCCAAAAACAATAGATGCTGGTGTGGATGCAGAGAGAAAGGAACGTTTATACACTGTTGGTATTGCAAATTAGTACAAACTTTATAGAAAACAGTATGGAGATTCCAGTAGACCTATCATTTGATCCAGCAATCCCACTGTTGGGTATTTATCCAAAGAAAAAGAAGACCTTTCATCAAAAAGACACGTGCACTTGAACGTTTATTGCAGCACAATTTGCAATTGCAAAGATATGGAATCAACACAATTGCCCATCAATTTATGAGTGGATTAATAAAAGGTGGTATATGTATAGCATGTAGTACTAGTCAGCCACAAAAAAGATGAATTAACACCTTTTGCAACAATCTGGATGGAACTGGAAACCATTCTCTTAAGTAAAGTATCTCAAGAATGGAAAAACAAATACCACATGTACTCACTATTAAGTTGGAACTAACCGATGAGCATATATGGGAAGTAAAACTCAGTGGAAATCAAGCAGAAGGAAGGGGGAGGAGAGGAGGGGTAAAACCCTACCTAGTGGGTATCATGAACACTATTTTGGTGATGAGCACACCTACAGCCAGGACCCAAGCATTACAAAAGTGATCCATGTAACCTAAAACAATTGTACCCCCTTAATATTTTGATATAAAAAAAAGAATGTCTAAAATGGTAAGAGATTTTAAGATTTCTTTCTTAGATATTAATAATTCTTGATTTACTTAATATAGCAAAATTTCCACGTGCATTTATATATTTTCCAGTTATTTTGATGCTTTATATCAATTCAATAATTTAAATTATACTTTTTTCATAAATTCCTGCTATTATTGATATAGTTTTTTACATGATAATTCCATTTCTGTCATGAAGGGTAGACGACTCTGCCACCTGTCTCTTGTATCAAAGTTTCACAGATTTGGATTAGATGATACCATAGGAAGTTTGTGCTTTATATTATCTCAGAATTTCATGGCATTTCACAGGTAATATGTGGTTACTTTTCCCTTCATGAATGGGTATTACAACTCAATTTTATTTATGAGGATATTTAATTTCCAAAATTAAAATTATAATCTTGCTCAATATAATTAAATCTAGGTTTCAGAATTTCTATAGTCTTGTCTTTTTCTAATCTACCAATCTCCTCTACCAAAGATAATTGAGTTTTAATGTATTGTTTATATTCAAGTGCATGGTCATTTCCTTAATAATCTATAAATTATGGAAGGATTAAAAAAGTGATGGCCAAAAAACATTTCCGAATACATAACTTTGCCACTTTGTATATAGTTTTTCCCTCATTTTTCTAAGACTATTTTACACATTTGCATTTCTCTTGATAATATTGCTTTGGGCTCAAAAACTTGCTTTTAGCATTAGTCCAGAAGCCTAAATCTATATAAAGAATTAGGCATCCAGACATTACATTTTCTATACAGCTTCTGTTAGAGACAAACCCAGTAATTTAATATGTAATACTTAATATCTTGTTTAGATATTATTACTATTACTGATGAATTAAATGTAAATATTTTTGAATGAGAACATAAAGAATGATCCTTAGAAACAAAATAATAAGGGTAATTTCAATTTAATTTGAGTCCTTTTATATTTCTATTAAACTCCACAAAGAATAACAATTTATGAAAGTTAAATGAAGTATGTATTATCAAAACTTAGTGAAATAATTTACCAATATGTCTATTTGCCCCTTTAAAATAAATATGCTATCAAATCTCAGTTACCCAAAATTTTAATTAAAATATTTTCACAGAGTAAGGGGTAATAAAGTAACTATTAAAATTCTTTATGGTAGTTTTTTTCCCTCTGCATATAGTTTTTCCTAATCATAAATGTCAGGAATCACGTAAGAATGATTTATTCCTGGGTCTTGCAGTTTTCATGTTGTGCTCTCAAAGGTTTAGTAAGAAAACATCTTCAGGATATTGGTTGATACCATCCACTTGCTCACAACATAGTCTGACACATTTGACAATGATTCTGTTTTTCACATACTTAGTAATAAGCAATGTCTCCTTATTTATGGACAATTTCTTGTTTTGCCTTTGAAGAGATAAGAAATGTGCAGTAATGTCACAGTGCCCTTTTGAGAAATGAAGGGGGAAAATCCTCAAAAACAAATATTTTATTTAAAGTATGAATATAGGTTCACAGATAAATAAGAAAGATGGAGAAAATTGGAGATCAGTAGATAGAACAATAGAACATCTATTCCATGATCTCATTATGGGAATAATGCTTTATTTATATTCCACATACAGCAGTGTAGGGCATTTATAGAATAGACCACTTTCTATCTATCAGGAGAAAATAGAGTTGTATTTTAACAGACTTTATAAAATGATAATTTCATTGCAAAGCTAAACAAATACACGCAAAAACAACCCGTAATACTTGGCACTAAAAAGTGACATCTGTGATAATCACTGCAACTGGCTTATGCACAGTACTTGACAGGGCTATCTGGCAACAATCTGTTTGACAATTTGACCAATGAAAATAAATTGGGTACAAATAGCCCACAACCAGTGTAGAAACAGACTGGACTTTGAAATTGGCAGGAAGACATGATGGCGCAGAGTGACGGTGCTGTTGAATTGGAAACAACAGGAAAAAGGAGCTGAGGAAATCATGGAAAAATCTGAAGTGTTTTATATTTTAGTAACTCAGACATTTGCTTCATTTTTAACTGTTCAATGTCTTTTATAGTCACCGGATTATATCATCCTTCTTATCCATTTTAAAAACGTATCAAAACACAAATTTTGAGTCACTATTCTAAAATCTGAATACCTTAGATCACCACAACATTCAGAATGGCAAGAATCTACTAATATTCTCTTAGCTAAGTGTGCTTAGGTTAAAACACCATAGTCTATCCAGGCAGTTTTCTAAACTTCCTAGGCTTTTTATCAGCCATCTTCAAATGTGCATTTGCATCGCTGTCATTTGGAATTCCACTGCCTCTTTATACTCTAGGAAAACTGATAGTGCTTCTTTAACACTTACCAAAGCATTCTCTCTTCATTATTCTGTAACTTTGTAGCCTATGTACTCAATTTCATTAAAACTTTTTTTATAATATATTTATTTTTTAAAATGTACATTTCTCTATGTATTTTGGAAATAGTTGAGTGCAAGGTTGTGTCTTATTCAGTGTTGTTTACCTAATATGTAAAACACTTCATCTATAAAATAAAAGGCTATCAATTAGTTTAGGATGAATAATTAGTGCAAAGAATCTTATTTACTCATCATTATATTCTTTATATGGCATAGCTCTTAAAATTTACATATTCTTTATATGTAATGACTTTACAAACTGGCTTTTCAGTCTGTATGTATATGTTCTAAGGATTCTAGTAATTTTGAATTTGGCTCTGTAGCTGCTCTTAAAGTGTACTTCTTAGCATCATCAATGTCTCTCACTGAAATACTGCCCCTATATTATCATCAAAGTTTGTTTACTTCTTAAATATCAACTAAGCCTATGAGGTGTTAAATAATCTTGAGGACAGTCTCTAAATACCTTAGAAAACAATGTACAGCAATATTCTACAGCCATATCCTTTTATGTTAACCCTGTAACAACTCCTTTAAGCAACAAACTCAGAGCCCTCCTTAATGATTAAATAGGAAAATTCAATGCGGTTACTCATTGAGTCATTCCTTGGAAGACCATGGTTTCATTAATCTTGGATTGATGAATATACAAGGATCTACTGACAAACAACGTGGACTATAAACTCAGGAAAGAAAATGAAATGATCTCCAAGTCACAATACCTATCTCTAAAAGTTCTTTTAACCTTGTATTTAAAAGACTCACCCCTTCTTCAAAATTCTGTTTATATGGCTTCCTCACTGCAAAGTAATGCACATTAAAATTTAGTTACATCAAAAATATTTTTCAATTTCACATTTCCATTAGCTACGTGACTAAGCATGTTACTTATCCCCACTGTGCAGTAGTTTTCTCAAATTTAGAAAGAATGGTTTTGACATAAATATATTATCTTTTTTTACTTTAAAATTTTATTCCTGAAGTTGAAAATATCTTAAAATACCCCTGAGTGACATTTAACAGTAACTTGTCAAAATGAAATTGGATTATTGCAACCTGCTTAAAGCAAATTTACATCAGAAACTCAAAACCATCATTGCACATCTAAGTGTATTATTCTGAGCCTGCATAAAATTGTATCCGGTTTTACTTAATAAGATTTATCGTAGAGGAATGAAATTTTATTCACCATGATTTGATATGAACAGATCAAAATGTTGAAATATCTACAATAATGGGAAAAGTAAATATGAACAGGAATATAGTTTTGAAGTTTACATTGTTATTACTCCATCTTAGTTTCCCCACCCCACATAGTTTTCCAATATTTTTTTCAATAGTTTCTGGTTATGTAGAACATGGCACTTCATGAGTTAAAACAACTGTAAGAGTTTCAGAATTATTTAATTTGGCATTTATCTAGTCCAAGAAAGCTGAGTAAAATGATGTCTTTTAATAGATATATAAAGCAGATATTGATTCCTAATTCATCTGCATTTATTTTAAATATACTTTATTATCAGCAATGAAATAGCTTTCACAAATATAAGATTTTAATTTTGGCAGTTATGTAATATAGCTTAAAGCTCCAAATGCATGTCCTGGAAAACAGGGTAATGTGGACATACTATACTTATATATGAAAGAAAAAAATCTCTATCCATAATTCAGCAAAGCTTCTACACAACAGAAAAGAAAAATAAACAAAATTTTGTGAACTATATGTGCTATTATAAATAAGCCACACCTCTGTAAATAAAATTTACTATGAAATAGTACTATAATAAGAAACCAAATGATACAATTTACTTGCTGCTATGATCTGAAGGTTCTCAAAAATTTATCAGTTGAAACTTAATCTCCACAGATAGGAATTGGTACCAGAGGAGTGGGGTGATGCTATAACAAATACCTAAAAATGTGGAAGTGGCTTTGGAACTGAGTGATGAATAGAGGCTGGAATAGTTTTGAAGTGAGTGCTGGAAAAAGCCTAGATTTCCATGAACGAAGCATCAAGGACAATTCTGGTGAGAGCTCAGATGAAGAGAAGAGCTGTAGGAAAAGGCTCATTCATCTTATAGATTCTCTAAGGGACCATAATCAGACTACTGGTAGAAATATGGATAGTAAAGGCCATATGATGAGTTCTTAGACAGAAATGATGAATATCTTAGTAGAAACAGGAGAAAAGGCCATAATTACTAAAAGGTGACAACTAACTTGGGTAAACTGTGTTTGTGTGCTAATAATTTATCGAAAGCAGAATGTAAAAGAAATAGACCAGGATATTTGGCAGAAGGAATTTCTAAGCAAAGTGTTCTGGGCACGGCATGACTTCTCTTAACAGCTAATAGTAAAATATGAGAAGGAAGAAATTAATTAAAGATGAATTTATAACGAAACAGAAACTTAAAGATTTCAAAAATTCAATTTGCCATACTATATTTAAAATGCATGAAGGAACCAATTTATTGAGTTTTGTGTTTGAACATTTAGCAAGAAATAAAATTATTATATTTTGCCAAGAAGAGTGGAAAGTGTATAATATGTTTGGTTTCTGCTATATCTTAGACAGGCTTGGGGAGATTACATGTATAGGTCCATTTATTTGTCATGACATTCTAATGTGGCAAATACTGTTATATATGTTCAAAAATACGATGAAAATGAGGTGTATATAAACAGTACATCTTAAAGTCATAGACTTAATATGTTATCCTTTGAGTAATTTGAAGGCTGGTTTAGCACACACTAAATACTGAACTTGTAAAACTGACTCTACTAATTACTCCCACACAGTCCTTCTTTTAGTTTCTTTCTTTGAAAGTTGTTCTCTACAGGTGGAACAGATTTCAGTTTAATAATTCTTGGTTATATATTACATCCTTCTGGTGACATGTCATGGTTGTCTGAATTTACATTTAAAGAGTTTAGTTCCGTTTAATATTTTTTCCTCCACTCTATTTTCCAAGGAGTACACTTGGTAATGGGAATGTAAGCAGACATAGTCTCTCCCTCCTAGGATTGATTGTCTGATGGAAAAGACAGACGTTCAAAATATAATTTTAATATAGCATGGTAAAATAAGAAAAGAAGGTAACTTGACTGAAATTTGATTGTGGAAGGGAAAAATTTGGATTTTTTTTTCCACCCAACCTTTGCTAATCTATTGAGATTTGGGCTTGTTACTTCACCATAACCTACACTAACCTGATAAAATAAATGTAATATTTTAAAAGTTTAACTCAGATATCAGCAAACATTTTCTGTAAAGGGCCAGATGGTAAATATTTTAGACTTTGTGGGCCAAATATGTTTCCTGGCTCAAGTTCTTTTTTTATTATTATAAATAGACTTTTTAAAAGAATAGTTGTAGAGTTACAGAAAAATTCAGCATACAGTACAGAGTTCCCATATACCAACTGCACAGTTTTCCCTATTATTAACATTTTATGTTAATCTGGTACATTTGTTGCAATTAATGAACCAATCTTGATACGTTATTATTAACTGAAGTCTATAGTGTATTTCTATGTCCTTACTCTTTCTCTAATGTCCTTTTTATATTCCACCATTCCATCCAGGATATCATAGCATATTTTTACATGTTACATCTTATTAGGTTCTTCTTGGCTGTGATAGTTGTTCAGACTTCTTCTGTTTTTCTTACTTGGTAGTATTGAGGTATTTTCAAATATGCCCCTTTAGTGAAATTTATCTGATTTTTTTCTCATGATTAGTCTGGGGTTGTGAGTTTTGGGATGAAAGATCACAGAGGTAAAGTACTATTTTCAACACATCACATTAAAATACACTTTAACAATATAATTTATGATTGTTGATTTTGACCTTGATCACCTGGCTGAGGTAGTATTTGTCAGGTTTCTCCATTGTGAAGTTACCCTTTTTCCCCTTTTTGTACTATACTCTTTAGGGAAAGTCACAGCCGAAAGATGAGGAGTGTGCAGCTATGCTCCTTCTCTTTTATATATTTTAATATAAAATATATAAAACATATAAAAATGTAAAACATTCTTAATTGATGGGCATTATGTAAACAAGCTGGATTTGACCTGTAGGCCATGATTTGCCTATTCCTAATCATTTGTTAATAATTTTTTTGTATTTATGATAAGTGATACATACTGAATGTAAAAATATGTAGCAAAATTTATTTCTATGAGTCTTTATTATTAAGTCAATTGCATTTAATTTTAGAATATACTTAAACTATGATTTTAAGGGTATTTTTTACATTGACAATTTAACACATGATAAATATGTGCAGGTAAACAGCATAAAGCAAAAGTTAGAAATTTATATATTTTCCAGATTGTTAGGCAAATTCCTTAACAATATCTACTGATTGATACATCATTTTTGTGGCAGAGAGAGGCAAATCTATTCTTTGTCCAAAAAAGGTTTCTTATCTCTTTCCTAATTCTGCCCACATCATTTGCACTTTGTAATGATTAGTTCAGTACAAATATAGATGGGTTGTTTATAATAAAATGGAAAAATCTGAAAATCAACATTATTTTGTTAGGAAGAGAAAATGAGACATACCAATTTATTTTTCATAAATTGTTGAAGACAGCAAAAAAAATTTTTGCCAAAATTTAGATAAATTGCCCCAAGTAGAAAATAAATATAAGAAATACTCTAAAACCCAAAAGATTATAAGAACTAAACAGTCTTAGTTTTAAAAAATGCATAAAATTTATACATTTTTATCTAAATCAGTTTTTTTAATGTATCCACAGGCTTGGTACCAGCTATTTTTATTGTTATATATAAAGGCTAATATTTTAATACATAACAGCTAATATTTTAACCTGAGTCAAGTAACTTGCTCTTCTTGAAGCCTTTAAACATAGATTGTGGACATAAGCAAAAAGGTACACTTATCGAAGTAAACGTCATTGGAAATCAAGCAGGGGGGAGGGGAAGGAGGGGCGGGGCAAAAACCCACCTACTGTGTACAATGAGCACTATTTGGGTAATGAGCCCATTTATAGCCCTGACTCAAGCCATATAGCAAAAACATTTGTACCTCCTTAGTATCGAAATTATAAAAAAAAAGATATCCTTATCAATTCTGTGAATCTGTGAAATGCTAGTGTTCATTTATCACTCATTTACTCACCCAAATGTTTTGCTATGTGAGATTCTTTTATTTTCCTGAGCCACCATCACACTATTTTAAGTAAAGTGACAATACATTTAATTATTTGCTGTGTATTCGCTTCTCATTTTCCTTTACAGTAATGTTTCTATTTGCACTGATTTATTCTTCCCAGTGAACTTTAGAAAAACTTGGTCATGTTTTTTTAAAAAAATCCTTTTGTATTTGGTTGGAAATATTAAATTCATAATTTTTATAAAACCCTTATGCAAATAATTACAATATTATCATAGTGATAAAGATGTTGAAGGAAATGTAGAAGGTGTGCAAGTGATAAAATTTCATTTAGAGGATGATATTTAACCAGATATCTGAAGGATGAATAACTTGTATAATTATTGATTTTTGTTCTTCTACTTTGTAACTGGGCATTTCAGTGAATCTAATTCTTAGATATAATAGCTTTTCAATTGATTTCTCTAAGGTTTAAAGGTAGACTATTATGTCAATTGCTGATAATGGAAATTTTTATCACTTCCAATATGAATTAGCTAAACTTCCAGGAGATAATTAAGTCATATTAATAATTGTGGGCATCAACTTCTTACTCTTGCCCCTAAATAGACTAAGTCAGGTCATCCTTCTGATGGTGAGCTACATCTTACTTCACTACATTTAATATTATAGAAAGAGAATATATTGACTCCATGTCATGTCTAAATCCATTAGTTTCAATGTAGTATCTGGTGCAAGGTATATTAGAATAGAGTTTGGATTTAGGATTCTATAAGTGGGGGTAATATCTGTGTGTTAATTTTGTGAAGAAAAACAATTACTTTTATCTCTTTCATATTTCTGTAAGTTAAACATGTTATTCAAAATGTATTGAATAAATCTGAAAACAGGCTTCTTTTCCTATGAAATACTTTGCACAAAAGTCTAACAACTAAATGGATGTTAGGTGATTGTGTTTAATTTGCCCTCTCTCCTCTATTCACAAGACTCATCCTTAAATATCCTAAAGAGCTGTATTTTATATTTTTAACTTTATAAACATAGTTTCTAATCGGTGGGGATATAATATAAAACTTAGAATTCAGAATATTTAATATTTCCTGTTTTAGAAAATATATGGATCAATTGAGAAAGTATCTTGTACATATCATTTGTGTTATTGGGAATAATGTGAGATTGAGCACCATTTATGAGTTACTATATATTAAATAATTTGAAAATCTAGTCATAGTTTTGGAACTGGACTTTAGAGTATCACATGGTTTTTAACAAATTTTATATATAATATTCCTTAACAATTTTCAATCATATTTGACTGGTCAACATTTCTTTTGTTATCTCTCCAATAATTATCCACATTGACTTCATTTTAGACACCTAGGAAATGTACAAACATATTGTGTTTGAATTTTTTAATGGATGGAAAAATGGGAATAAACATAATTCTCCAATTAGTCTTCTAGTTCTAATCATTATACAACATTAAGAATTACAATTAGGTGTCTGTACTATTGAAATTAAAGTACACAGAATTACTCAAACTACTGTGAGATAAAAGTGACTTACACTGAATCTGTGATCCGTCTATTTTGATTTGCTATATCAGCAGTGACCCTGCAAACCAGAAAGTATGTCAATTGAAAGTTGTGAGGAGGTCAATTTAAATTGATTTAAAAATACTTCACTCTAAAAAAAAAAACCTGTAGTAACTCACAGTGCTATGTATCTTACTATTAATGCATTAAAAACAACCGTATAGCACCTGACTCACTGAAGAATGATGCACTAATTTCTCTATCTCCAGGTAGAATATTTCTGAAATATTTTGTAAAATTAAAACTTCATTAGCTACAATATATGTAATTTAAAACACTACTCATCTTCTTTAAAATTTTATATCATAGCTATATATACATCATTTTTAATTTGCCCATGAGTTAATTTTAAACTATTAATGAAAAATATGTATCTTAAATTTATGCATTTACTTATAAATATTATGGACAGCATGCTTTGGCTCACAGAAATTATTTTTGACCAATGGAGGATGAGAGCCAGAATTACCCAGTGGATGCTTCTGGAACACTTTCTCCATAGTACCGGAGGGGTTCTACCACAAACTTGAGTCCTGGTAACCAACAACAGTCACCATATTTGTAACAGCTCCCCATTGGATTGCCCCACTCCACTGGCCTATATTGCTTTTCCCAGTCCTCCTCTTCTGATACATTTGGTTGCCTCCCCAATTAAATTATCTGAGCCCAAGTCTTGTTTTGGAAGAAACCTTAGCTGAGACACATAGAGAAAAGTCAAAACAAAACAAAATCCTAATGAATTTTGTTATATTAATAGTTAAGGGTATACAGTGGGGGTACTATTCAGAAGATACATGCCTGGCCTTTTCTTCTTAGAGACTGCCATAATATTATCTAGGATTAGAGCAGGGTTAGGGTCAGGAGCATCTATCAATGTAGCAAATATATTTTATTTGTATATACATGGAGAAAGAATGGAAAGGTATTTGTTTTGATGAAAAAAGAAGACCGAAAGAAAAGAATGAGGAAGGAGGAAACAAAGGAATAAAAAAAGGAAGGAAGGAAGGGGAAACAGAACATAAAGAGGGAGAATGTGTGTGAGAGAGAGAAAAACATAGAAAGAGAGACGGAGAAGCGACAAAGATAATTTAATTTTACATTATTAAGACCTATGCAGACTTTATGATCAACAGGTGTGTCCATATATTGTCAGAAATAATAAAACTGTAAAAGGTGTACTATCATAAATAGCTGTATTATAAGTGGCTTCATCCTTTTGAAAGCATTTAGTGATATGTTATAATAAGCATAAAAATTTGTGGTACTCTTCAACTGGTATAAGGAAGTAGTGCCAATCACTTGGAATGTTTCTAGTATAGTGATATGCAGCATAGAATTATATATATTGCTGAACAATTGCATGCCACTCTTTTGTCCACCAATACTATAATATTCATGTAAATTGTGATATGTCTGTTTTATGGAATATTGTATACCTTTCAACCTGATAAGCATAAATGTTTTATTGACACGTAAATATGAAAAATATAAATTTATTAAAGGCAAAATTTAAAACATAGACTTCAGAGAATATATACGGGCGTTTTTTTATTTGTGGTTGGGTTACAGAATTTTTCAAGTGACTTATCTTTCAGTATTTTCTGAATTTTAAGAGTTGTATTTTATGTTAATATATAATGCACTATTTCCCATAAAATATATTTATTAGCTAGTATTGGTGATGTTTAAGGCTAACAGATACCAACCATAATTTTTTAGATCTATAATCATCCTGATATCAGTTCCCATCCTGAAATAAATTCACAATTTCAATTAGTTCACAATTCGTGATAAATCTAGCATGGTTTTCAGTTACTAGTATCAGATTTCAGATACCAGTTTCTGCACGCTGATTGTTCATGTTTGGGAGGAAGGGGCTGGTTTTAAAACATAATAGAACAGGAGTATAGATCAGTAATCTGTCTTTTAGCATGTTTCTTCTCAACCTATCAAGTAAATACTAATCAAGATAATCTAGGTTATGCTGTGCTAAAACTCATCACCAATCTCTTAGTGAATTAATCATTAGTTTCTCTCTCAAATTGCATATCCAATGTAGGAAATATGCTTATGGTTGAGAGGGTTCTTTATTCCATGAGGCCACCCAGAGGCCCAGAAAGATAGAACATCCAGTTCATTATGACACAAGCATCTCAATATGTAACTAACTTCACAATACACTGTTAGGAGCCAATAAACCTGTAGAGTAGCATATTATCTCTGAGCATCATATTTTATTGGCAGAAATTGTCATATGGCCATACCCAAATGCAAAAGACCTAGTTAATGTAAAATGGCAAATGGATTACGTGGTGAGCAATGATTTCTTTCTTCATGCTTTCATTGCCAAACACCCCTTGGTTTCTGTTTTTCACTGTTTTTCTTTCAACATAAAATACACAATCAATTATCCCCAAGGTAAACAACCTAAAAATTCACTCAGTCACTCCATCCAGCTCAAATTATAGAATCTTTGGGTGCTGTGCAGTGATTTTAGCAACAGGTCTACCTGTGCCTCTTCTTTATCTGAGAAACTATGAAATGTAGGAAATTATTTTCCCACCACAAACTCCCAATATTAAATGATGAAATAAGGACTGGAAATCTGCACTAAATCTCTTGATCTGAAAGGGAAGTATGGAAGATATTTAACATTCATAGGACTGTGGCATTTCTGAAGTCCTTCTGGGTAGGCGTTGTGAGCAGCCCCTACCATAGCGTTGGTGAATATTCATTGATTGGGCCCTGATTCTGTTCTATAGAATCTGTGCCCTGGTGCATTGCATTCTATGGTCCTAGTCCTACACTCTGGAAATTCTTCTTTTTCATTAAAGTAGTTCCTTTTATCTATAAGAGATAAATTCCAACACCTCCAGCAGATGCCTAAAACTGCAAATACTACCAAACCCTATATATACTACAAATAATTTACTTTTCCCTTCTTCACGAATAGGAGATTCATTCTTACTGTAGATCTTAGCAACCTCACTATATGATTTTTTTTTTGCATTTCCATAATAAGTCAAAAACTTTCACTTTTTCACTTAACAGAAGCATTTCATGGCTTCTCTTTGTCATATCTCAATAGGCAGCATCACTACTTTTGCACTTTGAGGCCATTATTAAATGAAATAAGGGTTACTTGAACACAAGTACTGGTATACCAGAACAGATGATCTGATAACTAGATGGCTACTGAGTGAGTAATGGGCAGGTAGCATAGAAAGTGTGGATATGCTACACAAAGGGGTAATTCATGTCTCAGGGGGGTATAGAGTTGGATGGCATGAAATTTTATTGTGCTACTCAGAATGGCGTGCAATCTCAAACTTATGAATTGTTCACTTCTGGAATTTTCCATTTAATATGTTTCAACCACAGTTGACCATGGGTAACTGAACTGCAAAAAGGTAAACCATGGATAATGGGGGACTACTGTATTCTTCTTGGCTTTGCTTAAAGGAATGCGCCTATCTTAGACTTGTTCAGCTTTCTAAACTCAAGATCAATTAAAGAAATTTAGGGGAAGGGGCAAAAGTCTATAGTAGTAACAGCTTTTTTTAAAAAACCCATTTCACATGCTAGTAAATATTCATACCTACAGTTCTTATAAAAATATAGTTTGTGTGTGTGTATATATAATATCTCACCCCTACCTCCTTCTATGTCTTTAAATTTGAAGTTGGTAAGTCTAATTCCTGGGCTTCTGGGGAAAAGCTATAGCTTGAATTTCTCTAAATAAGTTAACTCAATTTTGAGGTTTAACCATCCTCCCTATCAGTAATCTTATCTTTCCCCTGAGGGACTTGAACCTTCTGAAAATTTTTAGCACTAAATGGGAAAGCTACACTTTCATTTTTAACTTGCCAAAATATTGACTTTTGATAGGATGTGGTCTCTCAAAACTTTTATCAATTATATCTTCTACTGTTTCAGCCTAATAGCCTCAATGCCCAAAAATTCCAGAATGTTTTTATGTCTTTTTATTTATGCTTTTCAGCAATCCCATTGTTTCCTTATCTTATCTCTCTGGTAATACTTGATAAAATTTAGTCAATAAAACCCCAAAACACTAATTTTCTGTTTTTGACCTCTTCCCCTACAGCTACAAAATAATTAGACATGGAATCTGCCTCATAAGACATTTCACAGACATGGTGTTACCAAATATTCTGCTACTGCTTAAGGGTGACATCTCCAGCCTCTCCTAATTGTACCCTGCACTCCCAACTGATAAGCTTGTGTCACACATAATGGTTTTATTCAGGTGGCACTCCACTCTGGAAACCAATGTCTGCATTAGTCAATCAATGCCAGGTCATGCTGCCATATCAAAGAAACCTAAAATATTAGTACTTTAAAATAAACACATATTTTGCTCATTTGATGCATCCAACTCAGGCCAGTAGTTGAGCTGTACTCTACATAGTTACCGAAAGTCCAAAGATATTGAAGCTCCTTGTCCTGCAAGTTTTAGCAACTATAGATGCAGCAAGAGACCCTGAAGGTCACACACTGACCCTTTTTATGTTTCATTGGCCACTGTTTGTTAGGTGATCATAAAGACAGCCTTAATGTTCCCTCAGACTGACAAAACTGCAGACCAGGCTTCTCCCTGCATCTAGACCACTGACCTTCCTTTTCTGACAGCATGTATTTTAGGAAAGAGCATAAATTCTTTTTCTACCCCTTTGAGAGTAAATCTCTTTAAAAGCATGTTGCCAGTTTTACATAGCTCCCAGGACTGCTGTTCCCTAGGCCCAGTGAGCCATCCCTTTGAAATACAAATATAAAGAAAGACAGTGAACCTATCTTCTAATCTGTATGTGAGGTTAGGAGCCTAAGTTAGGTGAACACCTTGCTCCAGGTTGTAAAATGGCCTTCTGTTATGAAAATCAAGACAGTTTTCCTTTGGGTCAAGCCAATTAAATGTAAACACTGATGGCCTAAGCTCCCCTACCCCAGCTCTTAAAAACCCTCTAACCTTTAGTTTCAGTCCAGTTAAGCTCAGACTGAGTTCCAGTTTCTCTCCCCTGCTATAATGACCTTGAATAAAGCCTTCCTGGCTTGATTAACTTTGGTGCAAACTTTGTTTTGACAATGGAAACAAGCAATTAAAAGAAAGGTGAAAAAAAAAATAAGAGAACAAAAGTAATATTTAGTGAAATGTAATGTCTTTTTCTACAACATTCCAGAGGTAGAAAGTCTATACTCTGTATTATGCATACATAACCCTGTCCTGACCTGAAATTCCAGAAATTAGTAGCAAATATATATCTCTTGTAAGGTAGGTTTGTGGACACTTTTCTTCATTCATGGTGGCTAGACCCAGGAAAAGAAAATTGTGATTGCAAAAATTAAAAGAAAAATCTACTAATTTCTTAGACATCAACATTATAGATGGGACATTGGAATTAATTAAATGTCCTTTTTCTAAATTTTATGCTTCTCCCTCATTTTTAGCACCTAAAGCACTGCATTGGTTTCTTCTGCATACAACTTTTTCAGTTGTTTCAATATCTCTGTAGAAAGCTTTCTAAAGCTTTGGCTACGTAGATTCCTTGAGCTGCTCAACTCTTAATTGTCTCATGTGCACTGCTTTACAGATAATCACAAACATACCGACAGCTTGGGCCCAAATCCAAGTCAAATATGCTTAAATGATAAATATGATTATTTGACTAATGTAAACTGAATTCTAGAGCTAGATTAGCTTCAAAGTATACTTGAGTTAGCAACTCAATGATGTCAACTTTTTGTTCCATATTTTATAGCATTAGTATCATTCTAAGGCTTGTTCTCCTTCACAAAACAGCTGAAAATCACTTCTCCATGTTCACCTAACCAGTGCCATGGAGAGGCAAAAGTATGACTTCTGTATTATTCCAAAAATACAATATAATGAAATAAAATACAATTTAAAAAATCTTTTCTTTCTGAAGACTTCTGAAAATATCTTGTCTTAGCTCCTCAGAATAAGTTGAACCATTGTTTATTTTTTTAGCCATTTCTCTTGGGGAAAATATTTATGCTGAATAAATTATGCTTTTACCACTGTTTTGCTTGGAAATCTTCCCCTAAAATACTTCAGTACTTCAGCAGTTTTCTAAAGAAGGAGAATAGATGTGGGTCTAGGTAATTGTTATCTTTTACTCAATTTGCAATAATAATTTAGAATTACTTAAATTTGTAGCCATACTAACACTTATACATTTTCGAGTTTCCTTTCTTATCCAAAACTCAGATTCTTCAGCCACTCTTCTCTCATACCCAAGAAATTCATATATCTGCTGTTGCATACCCATTTAATCATTCATTCAATGTGTGCCAAACTGTCTACTTTACCTTATTCTAACTCGATTCCAGCTACTTTTACAAATTGTACTTATTCATAATTTAAATTGTCTACTTGTTTTCACAAAAATACACAATATTGTATCTACTTCTTCTAACCCATAGATTGCAAAGTTTTTTTTAGAAAAAAATAATAAAATCAGGGCATACTTTCTCAATTTTATAAATCCTACCAATTGCTTAAAAAACACTAATTTCTTAGAGTTTTTTGATGTCATTTTGTGAAATAGAATTTACCCTTACAAACTTACCATTACCAGTTCAGTATAGCCTTTTTTTTATAAGTTCATATTTCTTCTTGAAAAGTTTACTGTATTTGTTTTTTGTTTTTGTTTTTGTTCTTTTTAGCAAGGGCCTCATAGAAGTGCAGTCTATTGCTTTTGTGTACATTTAATATCTTTATCTTTCTATTATTCTTGAAGGTTAGCAGAAGTGAATGAATAATATTAGGTTGACGTAATTATTTTTCTCACAAATTTGAAGATAATCTTCCACTGCCTTCCTTTTTCTATTGGTACTGTTGAGATCTGTTATGATATAATATTCTTTCCATTTCAGGCAATCTGTCTCTTTGTGGTTGTTGAAAATTCCACTTAGTTTATGCTATTATCAAATATGATATCTCTATGTGTGTATTTAGTAATATTTGTTCTCCTAGATATGGAAGAAAATTCTCATTCTTTCTTTAAAATTACCTGTACCTTTCCTAGGGTGATTGTATTTCCTAGCTTCCATATGTGCCCAGTATCTTATCTGATTTAGCATTTCTCCTAGACTTTTTAAAATTTTGACAAAATCTATTATTAATAATAATTTTAAAATAAGATGTGGATTTGTTAGTCTTCAATTTTTTTCTAGATTCTACCAATTTCTAATCTAGTAGTTTGTGAGATACTTAAGCTGTGAACACAGTTCTCATATACCTAAGAAATTACATCTTAAAGAATGCCCCAACTAACCTGTCTCTCTTTGCTACACCTTTTCATGTTGTGAAGAAATTAGCATCTTTCTTTCAGAAAGAGTATGTAGGGAGTTATCTGGTAAAAGGAAATTCACTTGGACAGGAAAGGCATAATCAGCTCACCCCCTTCACCTCTTCTGATCTTAGGTTGTGATGAAATAAATGATTAACGATGCTGTCTATGCTGGCTGCATGGTGAAACAACTAGTTTTGACATGTCTATTGCCTAAGCCTTTGATATGCGGGAAGCCACTAAACCTACCATTTGGGATCAGAAATTGGGTGTATTTGCTAAAAGTATAAGCAAATAGGAGATGATCAATCCTGTAGTAAAGTATATAGTGAGCTATCAGAATAGGCTATCCAGAGAGTAGGCGCATCATTCATTCAAACCTGGCTTTTCAAAGTGTGGTCCATGGGCCAGCAACCTGGGTGTTACCTGAAAACTTGATGGAAATGAAAGCTACCAGGTTCTGCATATGCTCCTAGTCTCTAAAATATAATTTGAGTAGCAAAATTTAGTGTATGGTGTAAATAAAACACTTTCTAATAAATACATATTTTATTTCATTGGTTAACACTCTTCTTTTGCAATAAACCCTTTAAGGAATAATCTCAAATAAATGAAACACATTTTAATAAAAAGCCAAGTACTTCATATTCATTTTACAAGAAAGTTAATTCTGAATTTCTAACTTGTATGAAATGTCTGTTAACTTTTACCATTTACCAAGAGGAGTATAGTGATTACTATAAAAGACACAAATGTGATGATGAATATTCAATATCTACTTCAAAAGTTTGATATTATTTTAGGAAGATAATGCCCCTAACCAGATACTTGATATAGGGCACTTTAGAAAATACATGTATATAGTACTCTGTGAAGCATGACTTCATCCAGTTCAGAAGACTCTTACTCTACATAATATTCTATAATGAAGTCAGTTCCCACCTATGTTGTGAGAGTTTCTGAGTTTTCTTTTAAATCACTGTTTATTTGCATTTCCATATTGATTATCCTGTTTTTGATTGCATCTAATGTACATTTAGATTATGTCTTTGATGTTCAGGTTGCTTTGCAAATATTGTTCAATCAAGCAGCCCCTTTGGATATTCTTTGTGCAGTCTTTCTCATCATTCTAGTGTCTTCTAACGATGATACTATTGATGTTTGTGATAAAATACTAACTACGAAATATTAAATTCTATTTCTCACCAGTTCTTACTTTTCATACATTTTATGGTATTGAATGTAATCCTGCAATAAAATTATTATTGAGTTATACATTCATTAGAATTATTGTTTAAGTTATGTGAAATCTGTCATATTGTTTGCTTCTTCTGAAATTGTGTCATTCTCTCTAGCATAGAACTTAGAACATGATAACACTCAGTAAATATTGAATGTATAAATGGATAGATGAATAGATGGATGGATGAACAAAGGGATAAATATAATGCTTGGAAGCCAAATGTTTCATTTAATTGGACTGCCACTATTACTTCAAGAAAAAAAATTCCAAATAATTTTTGAAATTTTTATTTTATTATTGCTATGATGATCTAACCTGGAGCACTTTAAGCATTCACATATGAGCTATGCATTTTTATTTCTAAATCTGTTCCAAAAGTTTTTGCTTGTTTGATTATTGTTTGCATATCTTTCCAAAATAAGGCAAAATACTTTATAATCAAAGTTAGTTTTCAACGGTTTAATGTTTTCTTGTTTGCTTCTATTATAAATATATATTATTTGGTAAGGAAATGCATTTATCCATTTATTCACTAATTTAGATATTCAAAACTATTCATTACAAGTTGTATACATAAAGTATCAAAAAATAGAAAAAACTTATTGCTCCAAATAAGTTTACATTTCACTTGTGAGACATAAAGTAGGATTAAGAAAAATTTCAGTAATGATAAATGCTCTCAAGAACTTAAAATATTGTGTTCTGATAGAGAATGTAAAGGTCATTTTGCTTAGGATTGCTTTGGCTATTCAGGCTATAGTAACCAAAACAGCATGGTACTGTTATAAAAGTAGACACATGGACCTGTGGAATAGAATTGAGAACCCAGAAATAAAACCATATACCTACAACCAACTTATCTTCAACAAAGTAGACAAAAACATACACCAGGGAAAGGATGCCCTATTCAATAAATGGTGATGGGAAAATTGGAGAGCCACATGTGGGATAATGAAACTGGATTCCTATCTTTTACCATATACAAAAATTAACTCAAGATGGATTAAAGACTTAAGTATAAGACCTTATACCATAAAAACACTAGAAGAAAATGTAGAAAAACTCTTCTGGACATTGGTTTAGTTAAGGAATTTATGCCTAAGACCCCAAAAGCAAATACAACAAAAACAAAAATAAATAAATAGGACTTAATTAAAATAAAAGGCTTCTGCATAGCAAAAGAAATAATCAGCAGAGTAAATAAGAACCTACAGAATGGGAGAAAATATTTGTAATCTCTATATCCCAAAAAAGACAGTCATCTAGAATCTACAAGAAACTCAAATGAATCAGCAAGAAAAAAATCAAATAGCCCCATTAAAAAGTGGGCAAAAGACATGAATATTTACCAAAAGAAGATATACAAATGGCTAACAAACATATGAAAAAGCGTTCAACATCAGTAATCATCAGGGAAATGTAAATTAAAACTAATATGAGATAACACCTTACCACTGTCAGAAAGGTCATTATTAAAAATTCAAAAAACAGTACATGCTGGTGTGGATGCAATGAAAAGGGAACACTCATACACTGTTGGTGGGAAGGTAAATTAGTACAACCTCTATGGAAAACAGTATGGCAATTCCTCAAAGAATTAAACATAGACCTACCATTCAATCCAGCAATCCCACTACTGTGTACATACCCAAAAGAAATTATGTCAAAAAGACACCTGCACTTGTATGATTATCACAGCATGATTCACAATTGCAAGGCTATGGAATAAACTTAAGTGCCCATCAACTGATGAGTGGATAAAGAAAATGTGGCATATATATGCCATGGAATACTACTCAGCCATAAAAAAGAGTGAAATAGTATCTTTTGCAGCAACTTGGGTGGAACTGGAGGCCATTATCCTAAGTGAAGTATCTCAGTAATAGAAAAACAAATAATGCATGTTCTCACTTATGAGTGGGAGCTAAATAATGGGCATGCATGATCACACAGAGTAGAGTAATGGACAGTGGAGACTCAAAAGGAAGGAGGGTACAGGGTGTAAGGGAAGAAAAATTACTAATTGGGTATAATGTACACTATTTGGGTGATGGGTACACTAAACTACTTGACTTCACCACTGTGCAATTCATCCATGTATCAAAAAATCATTTGTACCCCCTAAATCTATTGAAATAAATAAATTATAAAAAGACAGAACATAAATTAGGGTGGCCAGAACAACAACAACAAAAATCTTCTAGAATTAGGTGACATTTGATCTATACCCAAATAATGAGAATAAAACAAACCCAATCGTATTTAAGAGGGAGGAGCAAAACAGAGGGAACAGCAAGTGCAAAATTGTAAAATGAGCAATAGAAACATTTGGAATATTTAAAGAACAGAGCAATACTTATTACAGCTTCTGTATAGAGACTAGAATACAGGAGGAGCATTAGAAGCTGGGAGAATGGTTAGGGGGTTATCACAATTGCCCAGGTAAAAGAAAATTGTGGCTGGCTATGGATGGTGGCTGAGTTATTGGTGATAACTAATGAGATTTGGCATATATTTAAATAATATACCAACACGACAAGATGTGAGATTGAAAGTGGAAAGAAAGATTAGGAACTAAGTATGACTGAGATTTTTAATAGGTGCAGTTTATTTGAGATGAAGTATATATAGGTCATGGGATATATTTCTCCTTTTCCCTTTTTTATTTCTTTTCCTTCTTTGTCTCCTCTTTTGATGCTTTTTTTTTTCCTTAATAAATGGGAGCTAGTAAATGGCAAGTTTGTGCTTATTACAGAGTGAAATTATTAGTTGCTGGAGTGATACATTAAGTATATAAGAGATTTTGGAATCAAGATTCCCAGTTGTGGATTGTCCTGTGATAGATACAGTGGTTCCTTTTTTAATGTATTAAATGGACTTAGGTAAATTGGTAAATTTCATCAAGAGGATGAGATACATTTTGCTCACTTGTAAATGTTTCCTCAAAGAAGTATTACTTTGAAGCAGAAGGAAAATGTGTACTGAGAAATAAGTTATTTTCAATAATGCAAAAAAGCTTAATCTATAAAAATTTCCATGTTTCAACTTATTTCTTTATAGAGCTCTCAGGTTTTATTTCTTCAAATAACATATTTTTCAAACCTGATCAAACTCCCTAAAATAAAGATTTGGTATGTTTTAATGCTCTACTTTTGTATGCATCATTTAACAGTGCATAATTTAAGCTTTATATCCCACAAGCATAATGCTAGAGTATGTAATATTTAACTAATTTTCATTCTCAAAAAAAAATGAACTGGATATTTTGCATCCCTATGCATAAGGGATCTTTTGTATCCCTTAGCTATTCACAGTTGGCCTTTAAAATGGCAGATTTTCTTTCCCATTTCATCACCTTCTTGCTCTCCAAGGCCACCTGCCTTTCCTTCATTCCTAGTTCTTGTTTCCAAGTAACCCGGGTGGTGTGAGAGCCTTTGGCTATTGCTTGTTTGGGAGGAAGAATTGGAAAGTTTTACTCTGAGGTCCAGTCTTGGTAAGTAATGACAATGGAGGTATAGTCCTAGCTCCTTGGCCAGTTTTCACTCAGCCAAGAACTCCCCTTGGTTGGCTGCAGAAGGCACGTCTAGAGCATCTGGTCTGCCTTGGTAGCCTCATAGTCTGGTGACTCTCACCAATCACCTACACATTCTCTGAGTCTGTTCATGCCTTCTAGACCCTTGATGTACTGTGACATCAACTAATTCAAAATGAAGATGGAGGAGTTTCATTCAGACCCCAGAATCCAACATGTCATAGCCCTTGCCATAGCCCTCACCACATCCATGGTCATTCCCACAGAAACTCTAGCAGATCATCTGTACACTGTCCTCCTTTCCACGGCAGATGTCACAAGTTCACAGGTAAGGTGAGGTGTGGGCCACTCAGGTCCTTGTCCTGGTGTTGCTGTGGTTGGGAAGCACCTCTCCTGGTGCTCAGGCCTCCTGTCAGGACTGCCTGGATGGCAATGTACAATGGCCCAGTCTAGCATGGGTGGTCATAGCACCATCCCAGGCTCCAGCACAGACTGAGCGAGTAGTGGCTCTGTTATGGTTTGAATGTTTGTGTCCCCACCAAAATTGATAAGTTGAAATCCTACCCCCCCAAGGTGATAGTGTTAAGAAATGGGGCCTTTGGGAGGTGGTTAGGTCATAAAGGCAGAGCCCTCAAGAATGGGATTAGTGTCCTAATAAAAGAGGCCTAAGGGAGCTTGTTTGTCCCTTCTATCAGGTGAGGACACAGTGAGAAGGTACAATCTAGGAGAAAGTGGGCCCTAACCAGACAACTGCTGGCTCCTAGATCTTGGACTTCTTGGTCTTCAGAACGTGTAAATAAATTTCTATTGTTTATAAGTTACCCAGTTCATGGTATTTTGTTATAGCAGCCCAAAGGGACTAGGACAGACTCCTACATAGAACATGTCTCTTTCCTTGTCGGTAGCTGGAGAAGAAAGATCCAGAAGAATGCATTCAATTCTGGGACAGGCTCAAGAGGATTATTGCCCATGAATGAACTGGTGATTTCAAGCCTCCTATTCTTACCGGAAGAAAAGAATCATTCAGAACTTGGAAAGCATGAGTAAAGAGGAAGAGGTGTTTTATGTATCCCTCCAACAGAATTTCACTAATATCTCCTTATCACACTGTGTCACATGACCACCTCTAATAGCAAGGAAGGCCGGGATATGGTCTTTGAAACTGGGTGCATTCATGATACATTGGCATGAATATAAGAGAAAAGTGCCAGAGAAAATTCATGTAATAATTGCTAAGGAAAGATTACATATTAAAGTTAATTGTATTTTAATATTCATATTTTAAAGAACCCAGAAATCAATATCATTCCCACTGAACTATTCTGAATCTTAATATTATTGGCCTTGAGACTGACTATATAAAGTTACATCAGAAAAATCAAAATGATAAAAAGCTTAAGAGGAGATAAGTTTCTTTCCCATCTTATAAGGGAGTTTTTGAAGTCTAAGAAAGTTACATTGCCCATTCTATTGTTTTAAAGATAATTTCCCTATAGCTTTCTCAAAAAGGATTAAGACAATGTAAATCTAGCACTGATAACTTTATTCTTAGCAAGTGGGAGTGGGCATCTTTGCTTGGATTTAAGAAAATCCTCTTAGAACCTGCATTCATTCAACACCAATATCAACCCCAAAACAAATGAACAACAAACATATAGAAAAACAGTAACAACAATAGACAAATGAAGAGAAAAAGTTAATAACTACTCAAACTGATCTCAGGATAGAATTACACATTGTTTTTAATCTTTTTGTATACATCCCTACAATGAATCACAATGCCAGATTTAGATTAATCTATCAATACCTTATTCTTTCCTAAACTCATTAAATCTTATCTTAGATTAAATTTTTATATTTTCTATATACTCCCTTAATACACTCCATGCCATTTTTTAATGTAGGTATTCTGCTCTTTCTTGCATGATAATTTGTAATTCACATTTTCCACAGAAAGTGCCTATTTCTTTCAGATTTCTATATTTATTAGCACAGAATATATGAATATTTCTCTTGTAATTTTTGGAATTGCTGCTCTGTCAGTTTTTATACTTGGCTTCTGACTTCTGAAGCTGTGAATGTGACTTTTTTTTGGACATTTATTTTCTTCATTAGATTTTCCAATACCTTATTAATTTTGTGCCTTAAAAAATCTCAGTTTATCAATTATAATTTCTTGGGTCCACTTTTAGGTCCATGTTCAGTTCTTGAATTCATAGTTAATTTCATTATTTTTATTCATTTTTATAAGCAATTTTGTGTATCCAAATCTGTCCAATCTACATAACTTTTACTATGTAAAGTTCAAGTCATTATTTTTAAAATACCCTCTAAATACAATTTTGAATTATTTCTGAGACAAAATTTCAAACAATCAGTTTAGTCTATTCTTTCCTGTTTCTGTTAAAATGTATTTTAATTTTTTTAATGTTAATTGTTGGGTAGTTTCAGATCCAGACTTCTTGTTGGATAGTGTATTTGTAAAGAACTGTGAAGGATCTGAGATTTTACTCCACTTGTAAGATAAAAAAGTTAGCCTGCCAGACATTCATGGATTTTGTCAAAAAACCCACAAGATTTTGGAGTCAGAGGCCAAAAGAGTTTGTTACACATAGCACAGCAGGCAGTGTGAGCTGCATTAGTGTGCCAATTCCCCTTGTCCTCAAGTGTGAAAGGGGTCACACAGGTGGGTCAAGATAGATGTCCGCCTATGCAATGACTTATGTTATGGAAAAGGAAGGCAAATTATATATAGTGGACAGAAATAATACCTGCCCATACTAGGGAGAGAGACAGTTTCACTTTTCTGAGGCTGTACTCAAACCTGTCCTTTGCTCCATAAGGAGACAATGTATTTATTTCCCAACACTATTGATCTTCCAATTATCCCATAATCCAGAACATGGGCAGAATGTGTCCCTCCTCACAAGGTATGTTAGACATAAGAGAAACTCACAGAGAATTGCTTCCCAATGATATTTTCTATTTCAAATGTTGCAATACTGATGTATTCATCATATACTAATCAATTATTAATGCTCATGTGTGCTTGAATATAATTTAAATTATTTTACAGATTATTAATCAATATTTATTAGATTATACATGATTATTTATATTATTTCAAGTCTTTAGTTCTGTTTTCTACCCACTAAATTTTCAGACCAATAGAGGTAGGTCTAAATACTATAGTGTTTCTCTTAGTTTCTCTTTGTAATTACAGACAGATTGATGTGAATGTTTAATATACTTATATGTTTGCCCTTACACACAATATATCATAAAATATACTCAAGCAGCAAAGTATGAAGAAAAATCATTGTAAAGTCAAGAATGTCACCTATGAAGGCAAACTGCTTAGGGTCAAATTTTGTCTCCAATATTGCTACCTATGTGTCCCTTGGTAAGTCATTCAACTTTATCTCATCTTTTTTCATCTGTTAAATGAAACTCATTATAATAGTTAACTCAGCAGTGAAGATTAAATTAATTTTATAAAGTCTATAAAAATTGCTACAATTGTTTTATAAATAAAATAATAAGAATTATTATTCATTTAACTTTTGTGCTTTAAATAAAGCAAAATTCTTTTGAGTTGTGAAATTATTTATACACATATTTTTAGCCTATGCCTATGTGAAACACCTGTATGTTTCCATCCCAAAATTATACTTTTGTGATTTTCTGGATATTCACAAGTAGTTGTTGCTATTTTTTCTCTTATAACTCTATTCTCAAAATATTAAATGCACTGATTTAGACATCCTTAGTTTCTCATAATGTTTCAAACATTTTCTGTATTTAGAGCCAATCAATTCTTCTTTTTTGATAATGTTGCTATCTACAGAAATGCAAATACTTTTCAGATTAATTAAAAGAAACCAACGCCACATTCTGCCTGAACCCTTGCGGATTTTATTTTTCTATAGTTTAGGCTATGTTTCAGGTTTGGGTTAGTATTTTAGTACAGTAGAGTCACTTATCCCTTGGAAAAGGCAAACATAAAGAGTTATTAAGAAGCTATGATTTTTGAGTCATTTGATAATGAAGAATTGACTGGGGACACCCTGAATCAGAAAATGAAGCATTTCTATTTTTTTACTCATCATTAAGAAATGTGGATTTTAATTAAATGTAATTTCCATATTTAACTAATTAAAGTTCTTATGGTCCAAGCTGAAACTTAGTTAAGGGTTGTTAAGTATTTCTCAGTTTGGGAAATAGTACTTTTAACGTTAAGCAAAACATGTTTTGAGTGGGTTTTATTTTTAACTTCTTTTTATTACTTCTATATATATATTCTGAAATAAGCTCCTAAAATTCAACTACATGGATATATATTTGAAGTACTATGTTTTTAAATATTGTTTGCCTAATAAATGCCTTACCTAAAAAATTCCATCAATTGCAAATTGGCTTATTACTGGGAATATGCAACTCTTTTTAGAATTCTATATCATTTAGTCATTTGAAGGTAATTACAAAACTACTTTCTGCAATATGAGTTGTAGCCTAATTAAACTTGCCTCTGGGCAGCCACAGTGGTGATGCTGGATAAGCAGCATTTTCTCAAATTCCCCCAATACTAATATATTCTCTTAACTGCTGATTTCATGTGTTTCTGGCCAACTTAAATTTTTTTCATATTTTAATATGACTCAGTGCTGAAATAAAATTTTCCATGGGCAAAAATTCAGCAAACCCTCCTTTGAAAAAGGGTAAAAATAGGACATTTAGGAAATTGGTAAAAGCAACCATTATAAATAAAAATGTATACATTTTATGAACAGGGGATAAAATTATAATCAAACACTTACTTGGTATGCTTTGCTGAAATATAAATTAATGAGAAAGGAAACATGTCAATTTAATGGCTATTTTTTTAACTAAATGAAGCATAGATATGCCTATCTGAAATGGATTTAAATACCATTTTTAATAAGTGCTACTTTTTAAAGAAATAACACTTTAGATACTTCAAGATTGGTTTTTAAACAGTTTAAACTAGTATTTACTTAAAATTGGTGTCACAATAAGTATACAAAAACCTTGGATTAAGAATAAGTAATTGCCTAAATTAACTATATCTTTTCAGAGATTCAGAGTGGTGATTATTGTGCAATAAAAGTTGTACATTCATAATAATTTATATACAACTGGTTTATGCAACACTCATTTCACAATTTAGGAATATATGACAGTACCACAAATTTAGGTTTTACACCATAGATATATTTTTATTTTATTTTTAATTATGAAATATTCTAAACAAATTGAAAAAAATGTAGACTAATGACCTAACAAAGAGCCATGTCCTTCCATTCAGATTTAACAGATTATATATTGCCATAATTTGCTTAAGATATGTTTAATGAAATCAAATATTAAAATAGTTTTAAGTACTTTTTGGTTTTCTTTCTTTTCATTGAGAATACCATCTTTCTGAATTTGCAGTCTTTTTCTTATCTAAACAAAACCCACACAATTTATAAAAACATACAAAGGTGTGCGTGAACACACACCATACACTCATATCACATGTATCAAAACATTGGGAAAAAAGAAGGCGTATGAAAATAGTGATTAGCCCCTGAGAAAGAAAAAGGAAATTAGATTGTTGAGTGCTGGCTTTCCAATATCAACAAAACAACTTGTTGCCATTGGTTATTAGTTTACCTTGACACTTGAAAGATACTTCTTTTACTACTGTTATCTCCTGCCAATGGTGAAAATTATGTTGGTGTTGCTGCCATGTAAATGATCTGTAATTTCTAAGTTGCTTTCAACATTTATTGTATTTTATGTTGTTTATTTTCATCAATATGTTTTAATGTGTATTTATATTTTTTAATGATATAGCTTAGGACACAGTGATTAAGTCAGTCTTTCATCTAATATTTACTAAGGGCTTCCTATGGGTCAAGCACTAGTCTAGGTGAGAGAGCATCCTGAACAAGCCAGACATAATATCTACTCTTGCCAAGCACAGAGGTTAGAAGAAATAACATTGAATAAACCAGTATTTGAAAATCTACATAATCTGAAATCTGAAGGGTTTTTAATTAAATTTGGAAAACTCTAAAAGAGTATTCCTTAGAATGTCTATCATTGTATTATTATCTTTATTTTCAACTTCTGGATTCTATTAAATTCATTTTGAACCTTTTCATTCTGCTATCAACATCTTCACTATATCTTTTATATTTCTTTGTGCTCCATGAAGCCTACTCTGTTTTGCTCACTTCTCCTCTTTCCTTTCTCTGCAAACTATCCAATTTGGATGAGGGCAAACAGGTTGAGGCAACTGTTTATTATTCAAATATTTATCATTTTGAGGTAGATTTTATCACAACTCCTTCTGTGAGTCCTGTGAATATATATTATCTTTGAATTTCCAGTGTGCAGCAATAAGGCTAGAAAAACATGCATTTGTGAAGTTATTTAACTAAATAGCAATGTGTAAAGATGCATAGCTAGTATAGGGTGTGGCATTGAAAATATTTAAATTCTAACTATCTTTGAACTCTAGAGTGGTGTTGTTAATGAGTAGCCACTAGTTATATGATATGTGGCTACTTAAATATAAATTAATTAAAATGAAATGGAACTATTTAATTCTCACTCACATAGTCATTTCAAACGCTTAATAGCCACATATTACTAGTGGTTATCATATTGGATGCCTCAGATATGGAACTGTTCCATCAGTGCAGGAAGTTTTCTTGAACAGCACTGTTCTAGAGGGTGTGATATTTCAACAGTATCTGTTACACATGTCCTCAAAGTTACGTTAATAGAGATGAAATCTATAGTTCTCACAATGTTCTGCTATATCTTAAATTATTTCTAAACCACATAAGACTGATCAAATTAAGGGGTCTTGACATCTGAACCTTAAAGAAATAACCAATTATTAAGGATGCAATAGTCTAACAGAAAATCTTTTCTAAACCACAGCATGCATTCGACAATTAGTCGTTTGTCTCAATACTAGCAAGATGGAGAGAAATGACTATGGTTTAGAATGAGGAGACAGATTTGTTAAATATCCATTTGGTAATGTTTTATAAATGCTGCATTGTTGCATAGTGTAGTTCAAAAGAGGATATGATCAATTCTTTTCTGGTGGGGAGCGGATGACACACAATCTTTTCTAGAGTCAAATCTGAAAAATGGAGTAGATCTTTGCCAGTTGTATTGTAGGGGATGGCAAAGGAGGGGGGGAAAACCGTATTCCAGGAAAAAAAAAGAAGCATGAACAATGTCTAAGTGTCCTGGAAAGAACTTAGGAAACTGAAAATATTTAAGTATGGCAATACAAAGTGTGTGTGCAAGGCATAAGAGAGTTGAAGCTAAAGAAAAACACTAAAACATAATTGTGGAGAGCTTTGGATTGTTCTATGGGCCACATTAGTTACTAATAAATGTTTATTAAAATATTAAAGCTATTCCTGCAGGGACATGCATGTAATTATTATAATTAGTAATTATTTTCATAACATTACTTTATCTTTTGATGTCACTCTATATGCATCTTTTAGTACTTTGTGGAAGAGTACCACATATTTTTTAATCTTCTGTTACATATTAATGTGAAAAGAGACATTGCAGCAAAATGTATAACAAATATGTCCTTCATCTCTTTTAGTCCTGTTTAACCTCATTCTTCACATTTCCATTTTAAACAATTCTATATATTTAACTTTACAGTCACTGCCACTGTGAAATAGATAGGTTTTCTTCCAGAGCATTTTCATATATAAATCTTATCTTCAAAAGAAATACTTCATTGCTAAATTTCATTCACTTATACTACTGGAAGTTATCCAAGATGTTAAGGACCAATTTAATAAATTGGTTTTTACAAAATTCATGGAGTCTATTATTCTCAATTATTTGAGATCAAAAAATGTCTTTTTAGTCATTGTAAGATTAATTACAGCCATGATCAGCAAATCTGCAGCATGGAATTGAGGTAATTTAGTATTCAAATAATAAAAAACACATACATATCCTGTGGTAATATATACTGATCTCTGTAGAATTTTGCAGAGCGTGTTGGATATTTCAACTGAAATAACTCTAATTGCCTCCTACAGTTCTGTTTATAAACTAACATGCAGCATAGGGGGATATCTTAAAATATTTTTTCTAAATATAGATGATTCAGAGATATGGACAGATCTTTAGGTATAAGTATACTTCAATTAAAACACATTTACAATTAGATATAAGTTTAAAGTTTCCCAGTCATGTTATATAATTATGACATATAATTATATATTAAATAATTAATATGGAATTAATATGGAATATAATTATAGGGAATTTTAAATTTTATAATAAGTATTAAAGAGATTTAAGATTTAAGATAACTTCATATATCTTCCATATGTATATTCTCCTCCAGAGTGAGAAATCTCCATTCTCAATGACACCCATACAATTAGTTGTATGTTTTATAATTTTAGCATTTTGCAATATCCAATGACTATTTTTCTGTATTATAAATTACATTTCCTAAGTGTTCATTTTTAAAAGATAAAAATGTTCAATTTTTACTTGCTCACAATAGGCCCCTCCTTGTTGGTTTTTAATGTAATATAAGATAAAAGGAAGAAATCTCTGATTTAAACAGGCAAGAGCTAATCAAATCTTGACTGCATAACCACCTTATGAAAGAGAAGAGAGACAGTCAGATACCACCCTTTCCAAGACTTTTCTCAGACTAATGAGGCTTATGGACTTCTCTGATAGCTCTCAAGATTTGTGTTTATTTCCCCTGTCTCGTATGATCACAACCTTGATCTTCTCCTGGTACCTTCTAACAACTTACCTACGATGAAAATGACTACATTTATCAAACATTTCTTATATGTCAGAGATTTTTACTTACTAAGTCATTTTATCCTTGCAACAACCCTTAAAATGAGAAATTCTATTATTATTCTAATATTTGCAATAATGAAACTGAAGAACTAAAGGAAAGTAATTAAATTTTCGATAGCCATAAAGCTAGTAAGAAAGAAACCCAGGTTATGAACGTTGGCCATCTAGTTTTAGCCAATACTATCTCTCTTCTTCCATGAACCAGAAGCAATAGAATGAGGTAAAGCACTGGCATTCCATGACCTACACAATTTATGTAAGTCAAACAGAACAGTCACAACATCCTGTCTCATTAGCAGAAGCATATTTATTTGAGTAACGGTATGGAGGAAAATAAAGCAGTGTCTAATCTTTCCAGGCAAGGATACTCTTATATTGTGTATGTCCTTTAAGATAGATGCAAGAGCAGTGGTTGGTAGAAGGGACAGCAAATGGGGTGAGTGGGTAGATCTTAGGCAGCCTATGAGCTTCATCACCACTTTCATAGAAACTTTCAAGCACTAATCTTGCTAAACAAATACAACATAAGTCTCCTAGCATCCACAAGGCTGTCACCCATACTTCTAACCAGACAGCTGCTCACAACTCCCTTTTAAAAAAAAATTTCAGAGTATTATGTGGGTACAAACATTTTGGTTACATAAATTGCTTTTGTACCGTTTGAGTGAAAGTCATAAGTGTACTCATCATCCAGACAGTATGCATTGTACCCATCAGGTGTGAATTTACCCATCTGCCCTTACCTGCCTGATCCCCAATGAATGTTACTTCCATACATGCACATAGGTGTTGATTGATTAGTAACAATTTAATGGTGAGTACATGTGGTGTTTGTTTTTCCACTCTTGTGATACTTCACTTAGAAGAATGGGCTCCAGATCCGTACATATTAATATGATAGGTATTAGTTCACCATTTTTTATGGCTGAGTAGTACTCCTTGGTATACATATACCACATTTTATTAATCCACTCATGTATTGATAAGCACTTGGGTTATTTCCACGTCTTTGCAATTGTGAATTGTGCTGCTATAAATATTCGAGTGCAGGTGTCTTTTTTATAGAATGTCTTTTTTTCCTTTGGCTAAATACCCAGTAGTGGGATTGTTGGGTCAAATGGTAGTTCTACTTTTAGTTCTTTGAGGTATCTCCATACTACTTTCCATAGAGGTTTTATAGGAAATTCTGGAGCAGCCACTGTGTGGATGACAGAAGATGTATAGGTATTGCCTTATCCTAAAAAAAAAACAAACAGAAAAAAATTCTTCAGCTGTGTTAGGTAAATTCAGGTCACTGGTCTGTGTGAAAGAAGAGGGAGAGAAGGAGAAACATATCTCACTCTATCATGTACTCATTTAATAAATAATTGTAAATATTAAGCCACCAAAATTATGCCACATGTCAGATATTTTGTAGTTATTTTCCCCCTATTTCTATTATCAGGTTTCCAAGTTCAGGTGCATCATTAAGGAATAGATGTAACTTATTTATTTCTTTATCATTTTTGTATTTTGAAAATTAATATTAATAGAGAGAAGACTGACTCATCACTCAACTTTAACAGTTTTCATTACATGGTCAATGTTGTTTCAGTATATCCACACGTCCTTACTTCTGTACTATTTCAAATCAATCCAAGGCAATGTAGCATTTCTTCTATAAATATTTCATTTTATGTTTCTAAAAGATAAGGGCTTTTTAAAAGCACAAATGCAATGTTATTATCACATCAAAATTAATCATCTCTTTATTTCATGGAATATCTGGTCACTGTTTGCATTTTTAGTCTGAGCAATTTCCAGCGGGTGGTACTGAGAGATAAGCAGTTTGAGGACAAGACACCTCAAGCATTGATACTTCCTATTTGAAAGAGTTTTTGCATAACTTCATATATCCTCCATATGTATCCTCTCTTCCACAGTGAGAAATCTGTTCTCAATGACACCCATACAATTACTCATATGTTTTATCTTACAGTACATTTATGGCAATCTCAAGATAAAAAACAAAGCACTAACACAAACAATATTATTACATAAAGCAGTCTGCTAACAAATGTTGTAGTTATTCACCACTTAGATTTTATACCAGTAGGAATGCATACTGAAAATATTGTTGTAACCTTTTTTTAAAGGCACTTAAAATATTTTCTCTCTGTGGTAATTCATTTTAATTTTAATGATTCATTTAAAAATAAATTTGCATTATAATTACATGATATAATTCATGTTACAAAATCAAGTCTAACAAAAAAGTATATTTCCCAAAGTCTATATTCTATTTCATTCCTGTCCTCACCATTCTATTTACTTTTAGACATTTTTCTAATTTATGAATTTTCTTCTTTGTTATTTTTTATTAAATATATATGGATATGTGAATATATCTGTGTGTTTGTGAGTTTGCAAGTATGTATCAGGATATATTTGTGTGCACACATACACACACATATATGAATTGCCAGGGCCTCTGGAAAATTCTTCATTTTCTGTTACCCAACTAAAACCCAATCCTCTCTAGACTCATATCTGGCTCCTCTCTAGTGTCAGAATTCTTTCTGCCTTTTTCACCCTAATCTGGACATATGAAAATGCACAAAATTCCTTTCTCTGAACATGTGAAACTGCACACACTCACACTCTGACTCAACCATAACCCCAAGTAGGCAAAGAACTTATGTAAGTTCTTCTATCTCAAAAAGGAGTAAAGCAGTTTCTTCCCCAAACTATGTTTTGTGCTGCCCCACCTTGCAAATGAAGACTGAAGATTTTCTTATTTAATACTAGCATGCTAAAAAATGTTTTAGTCCTCTTTATTTTTCATTTAATACTAAAGAAATTGGCATGAAAAGTAGATGACTGTAGGCAGCTGACTCTCATGAAATCAGATTTTAATATTTATTATATCTTTTAGAGTTTGAACGGTTTAAGATTGAGCTAGTACTAAAGGATGAAAATCTGGTAATCTTTGACATACAAAGGCAAAAGAGTATGCTTTTGCTTTCCTATTAAGCTAGAATATAATTTTATATTAAATGAACAGAGCAATATGGATGTAACTGAGTAGGTTTTGCTAAATTATATTATTTGAATTCAATTCTCAATTGAAATGACAGCATGAAGACTTGGATAAATCTGAGGACCCCCAAGCCCCAACTCTCCCTCTCTCTCTCATAGCAGCAGGTGCATCACCTGCCCCTACCTGATGGGGCAGTACTGGCCTTGCTTAATGACCCTGTGGCAGATCTTGCAAGTGGACTCATACTGTCTCATTCTCAAGTCTCAAACCCCTCAGTCTCACAGCCACACACTGTAATTAGACTCAGATCCCAGTATATTCAGTGGTTGTGAATTTTCACATGAAACATAATGTGATTTTAAAATTCTGTGTGATGTTTTGGACTAGATTTTGATGTTGTTAGGCCATAGAAGCTAGAATATAATTTTATATTAAATGAACAGAGCAATATGGACAAAACTCGTTAGAGTTTACAGAATGTACTTTCTCTGGCAACCAAAAGAAGTCCTTTTTGTTTGTTTATTTGGTGGTCTGAAGCCAGTAATCTCAGAGCTCTTCAACAAATGAAGCTGCCAGTAATTTCTTGATATAATGTTGAGAAACAATTCTGAACAAACAAATAAAACAAAAAAGAAGAAAAAAGAGATACCTAGAACAAACAAGCAAACAAACAAAATGATGGAATGTATTTACCATGTTGATCCATTCACCAACCCTTGGCTTTTACCTAAGACACTCCCCTGGACATTGAAGTGAGTGCCAGAATATTTGAAAACATTGTATTTTTCCCCTTAGACTAGAAAGGTGAATGATACCCATTGTTACTAAAATATTCTTGTGAATAGTGTTTTGGTGCTCAGCCTCTATTTCTATTTCTTTTGTTACTTTTCTTGAGTTGCAGGAAATTTAAGACTAAAATCTCTATTATCCACACCCCCTCCCACTCCCAGACTCCACTGGAGGTTTGTTTCTGGATTTAATTTATTTGTGTTTTGCCAAAGATAGGGACTCAAGCCAGATTTGTAAAGTAGAATTGACACAGAGGCAGCATATTTCTTATCCCGGAATTTAGCTTGACATTTTTTTTTTAAATAGATTACCGACAAAGTGGCAAAGTTAAATGGAAATCTTGCAACCAGTAGTCGTCTGGACACCTCGATTCCAGATACCCGTAGAACAATCTCTGCCTTCAGGTCTCCTTTTTGCTTCAGCTATAAAGTTGCAATGTCTATGGATACACGTCTAAGGCCATCTCATAACGGATTGAAGTTATTTGTGATTTCTGGTCACAGAATTTAAAACTCAAGTGCTTTTTCTTTCTTCCCTTTGAGTGGCAACTGCTCCCTGTTAATGGACCTTAGTGAAAGCAAATTACCTCACTGAAGGAAGATTATTTATCTTGGATACGACTTTCCCATACTGCAATAGGTTGCTTCTGAAGCAAAACTACATAATGTGAGTACGAGAAGAATTATTTGTGAAGGTAAATATCACATCCAATCAATGGCCAAATTTAACCCCAAGACCTTGCCATGCTGAAAAAATGAGCAGCTGCTCACCCAGCTGGGCCTACAGAAATGGTCCCACTTGTTGTTATTAAAAAAACAAAAACAAAACAAAACAAAACACTGTTCCAATGCGGTGCTACCTACAAAATTGCTGCCTAATAAGAAAGTATGATTCTGATGTAGAATAGCTCACTTATAAGATGGACAAATTCAAAATAGTGCTGCAGCAATTCACTATAATCAAGGCAAATTGTTTACAGCCCACAGTATTGTGTGCTTAGTATAATATTTAATAGATTAAGCTCCAGTCAGCATTCTTTGCCATAGAGTATGCCACTCTGAAATTTACTGAAACATACTGTTAGGTAGGTAATGAGGAAAATCTGGCTTTCCTAGGGACAAAAGCAGGCACCTCGCTTTGGTACTGCCTTGAGCAATTGCCCCACCTGGGAAGAAGGACAAGGGCTGGCACCCCATCTTGTTGCTGTCCCATCTTAATCCTGCCCTGAGCAACTGCCACACTTGGGGGAAAGAGGAACACCTTGCTAATTTGCAAAAGAATGCAGGGAATCCCCCAGCCTGTGGGCCAGGCAGCCCAGGCACAATAAGAACTGTAAAGTGACCTAGAGTAACCTAAGGCTGATTATCATTCTATTAACTGTCCATCAAAGCAGTTCCATGGTGACATCTAAACCACAAGGAGGGCCCAATCCACACAGTATAAAACAGGACCCCAGTCCATAACCAGACCCTCTTATTACAACAGGGGGCCTGTTCATTGTCTCTAGTGAACGTATCTTGCTTTTGCTCTATAAACCTATCCTGCTCTCCCTCAATAAACCTTGTTTTCATGCTTACCTTGCTTTTGGTGTGTCTGGTCATTCTTCAGGCAAGAGTACACCAAGAACCAAGAACTAGATTGCCCACCAGACAATACTACTGTAGGGATATAAGTGTCACTGTTAATGGCCCAGATAAATAGACCTTCAACTTTCCAGGCCTTGACTATTAAAGGATTATCCATATGAATTGCCAATTTCAATGGAAACAAATGCAATATGTATGTGCACACAAGAAAGGGACATATCTAGAAGAAAGCAACTGAAAAAATAATGCTGATCAGTGTTTATGTTAGCTCCCTGGATTTACACTTGAATTCACTAGGAAAATATAAGCACCATGAAGAAATGTAGTGCTAATTGAGAAATTCATGTGGCACATGCTAAAGCCAGCAACATAGGTTATTTATGAGCCTCTTCATGAACATATATTTTGAAGAGATGATATCATATAATTTGTAGACATGAACCAGCTTGCAATTCTCAGATAAATGTGGTAAAACCCCTACCCCAAACAGGCTCCTATATTGGAAAAGTTCTATTTTTTCTGTATGTGAAGATGTTGTGTCTCTTGGAGGAATAGGCAGTACACACATACGATTAATTCCCTAAATGGCAAAAATATTTTTCTATGTACTGTGATTCCCAGATATTATAATTAGGAAAAAAGATTTTTTTTTTTTTGCAGCTACAGCCACTCAGGAATGGAGACTTTGGCATAGTACTACAGTGTAATTGGTTGTTTCATGCCTACCACCACTCAGGTAACATGGGCTAATGGTTTTCTAACAGTAAATTTCACAGGCTGGCTGGTCAATCTATCCTCCAGTGTTTATACTCTGAGCATTAACATAACCTAAAAAATCCCCTTTGACTTGGCCAAGTTTTTAAGTCCTTCCTAGTATAGTAGGGATATTAGCGGCCTCTGCGTGGAGGTTTCCCCAAGTTCTTTCCCAAGTTCTTGGTGATCAGCATGATCAGCAGGAAAAGAATTTCAGGATGCACCACATAAGCCAAGTAAGTAACAACTCTTTTTAAAATTTATTTGTTCAGTGCAAAAGTATGAGAGAGAGAGAGAGAGAGAGAGAGAGAGAGAGAGAGAGAGAGCAGGCTCCAAAAGAGTATCTGCACTGAGAGGAAGTGGTTTTTGGTCTTTTGAAGTCTTATTAATTAGGGGAGGTATATTGAAGGCTAAGGGGTTGGCTTTTACTAAGAATTTGTGTAGTAATTTCTAGAATTAAGTTCCCTCCCATTTTTATACTTTATATGGTTGTCTCAGAACTGTGGTGGTGATTTCAAGGGCGGAGAAATTTTTAAACCACAATGTAAATGATATTATAATTAACCAAAGTTCATGTAAAGTGACGGAGACATCTGACAAGCCAGTTGAAGATGGTTCTTGCCTGTGGTTGTCAGGCCCCTCTAGTTAGCTTCTGGCTGAGAGTTGGATACTTTAACACCTGCACCTAATCTTCAAGTCCCTGTATCCAATCTCAGCCCTGTCTCCTAGACTTCTACTCTAACAGGGAGAACCAATGGAGATAATTCTATCTGATATGATAGGGACGAATTTGTGCATCTCACCTCTGAGTACTCATCTCCACATTCTGCTCCCAAAGTGACTCCATTGAATGGCAAAAGAGGCTTACATTGCTTACGTTGAGGATGAGTAGATGAACACAAATACAGTCTGTTCACTTTATCCTTAAGGATGATAACTACTGGCCTCTCCTACTGAAGGAATGACTCTAGTGTTAGCCACACCTGGAGTGGTTGTATATATCTGTTGAATGCCTACTCTGAAAGTGGAGAATATTGCCCAGTTATTGTTCCTTTTCAGTGGATTCCATGTGCATGCAGCCACTTTTATAAATATCCAAGAGCACAATTTGTGAATACAGTGACTCACTCTTTTCTTTCATTAGACTTTATTGCCGTAAGAAAAGGATACACTGTGGCCAAAAATCCCTGGCAGGAATACCAAAACTCAATTGGTCAAGAGCAAACAGATACTGTTCATGGAATAAAGAAGAAAGCTCACAAAGGGAGGGAGGGTTTACCGTAAAAAAATTTATCTTTCTCATTTTATATTACAGATACAGGCAGATAGCCTTGAATAGCCTCCGATGACTATACTAGTCAGTACAGACAGTTCACAATATGAATTTATTATAATGTTAAGTTTGACATGCTCAGAATTACATGGCTTCAAAATATGTCTTCTTGTGAAACCACTTTCAGATAACACCTTAGGAATTCCTTCTTTCTGAAATTACCTGAAGCTTCTCTTTAGCCCTCTTGATACTATTCCAAATAGTCATACTAATTGTATCAAGCTCTCTCCATCTTCTTCAGCAAAATAATGTTCTCATTTTTTTATTCTTGGATCCCAACAGTTTCATCCTCATATTAGCAATCCTAATATGATTGCTGAAGATTTTATTTAAGTCAAATTAATTACTGTTCCTGATGAGGAAGTTTATGTTAGATAATCTCCTATGGGCCAAGTATCATACTGAGGAAAGATAATACTTTTGTGTCAAATGGCCCCGAGGTTCCTATACCCCCCCACCTAAGAATTCCAAATTCTCCAGCTGATTTCAGCAACACTGATATATAATTTCCCCAACTGAGCTCCCAAGGCTCTTCAAGGTTGTTTCCTGGAATTGGAAGGTCCCTTGTTTCTTCAACAGAGGTAATCTTCATAGTACATTCATCTCTGCCTCCACAGGTACTGAGTAACTATGAGGACTGAAAAAATCCTAAGCACTTCAGTGTTATCCCACACAGACATTCTCAAACTGATAATTACTATTCATATTTGGTTTGCTTACTGTGTGGATAGCTATGCACCTTGCATAATATACAATAACATTTAAAGAACACAGCACTTTTTACCTGGAATGATTACACAGAGGAGAACTTCAAAGATAGGATTCTGGAATTAGGGTATTTAACCCGATTGGAAGACTGTAGGTACACCGGCAAAAACAGAACAAAACAATCATCTATCTATCACCAGGAATCAATTGTCTATTGAGATGAAGACTTAGAAAACTAAGTGGCATAATAGGAATGAGAAAATATAAGGACAGTGAAGGTGATTGGTTGATTCTACACTCACTGGAACACTTAAAGAGAGAGAGAATGTTGACACTAGTTTGAAACTATCTAACTGAAATAGGCAGCCAAACAAGTTTTAGAGCCACAGTTATGGAGTTCCAAATCCCTCAAGCATTCATCAAAACTTTACATACTGAGAGCAAGCATTCTCAGTTTCTGCAAGATAAAATTTGAAATGTAGTTTTCTTTTCCTTATTTTTCATCTACTCCCTAAATATGCGTTTGCAATTTTCTGTGGAGAATTAACACTTGAGGGTGAAAATATGTTCAATTTAAGTATTCCCTTCAGCAAGAATGGTTTAAATAATATATCTTTCCTCATGCTGCAATAATTTTTATGACAGATAAATGGGAACTTCAATGTGTTGAACAAATGCAATATTCCAGACATTATGCATGTTAACTCATATAATTCTCCTAAAACACTCTATGAGATGAGCGTTATTTTCTTCCCAATTTTATACTTGAGAAGTCTAAGGCTTACATAGATTAAATAACTTGCCTAGATTGTACACTTAGGTAAAATTGTTAGAGGGCATTCACTTGTTTGCTAAGCTTGCTAAGCTTCATCCATCTAGCTTGTTTCGGCGTTCATTCATCCCAGCTAACTTGTACTCCTGGATCTGTATGAACTACCACACTATTCATGCATGGCTGTAAAGGTATTAGTATATCTTCTTTTTGTTTATTTGTTTCTGTGAATTTTAAACAGAATGCTCTGACACAATGCTCTGACATCGTTTCTGGCCAAGATAGAGTAACTGGGAAGAAAATTACACTTCCATTTGAAGCAATAAAAAAAATTGGGTAAACCAAATTTAAAAATGTTTTCCAGACTATGGAATAAGGAGAAGAAATCCTGGTGAAATTTGAAAGATTCCCTGAGTTGGGAGGATCGGACTGAGAGTCCACAGAAAGGAAGGTAGCTAAATGTTATGGGCTGAATATTTGTGTCTCCCCAAAATTTATGTGTTGAAACCTAAATCCCTAATTTGGTGATAGTTGGAGATGGGCCATTGGAAGGTAATTAGATCATGGTGGAGCCTTCAGATGGGATTAGTGCCATTATAAACAGAGACAAAGGAGAGCTTGCTTCCTTTCTGTCTGCTCTCTGCCATGTTGACAGCACAAAAAGATGTCCATGTGAGGACACAAAGAGAAGATGGGCATCTGCAAACTAGAGTCTCTTTATCAGACACCAGATCTACTGCTATCTTGATCTTAGACTTCTCAGCCTCTAAAACTATGAGAATTAAGTATTGGTTGTTTAAACCACCCAGCCTATGGCGTTCTGTTATAGCAGCCTGAACTAAGACACTAGAGCTCACAGGACAGAGGAGCATAGAGGAGAAAGAAGCAGAGAGGAAGAAATCAAGAGATTTTTTCAGAGGATTCTCCTCAAGTCTTCAGCAGAATGCTGAATTGTACACATGTGAAAGAAAATTATCAAAGACCTGGGAAACACTTAAAAAGATTAGAATAATAGTGCTTGGTATACACACAGTATGAGAGATAGTTCATGTTCCCACCAGTCATATTGGAAAGACTCATAATTCATGAATAATTAATTAGAGTCCACAGAAATGTCTTTCCTAAGTAGTGGACAATAATTAACACTATACTAAAAACAGTTCTTGTCCCTCCTCGCAAATACAAATATCAAGACATAAAAGCAGATCACTTACTGTTTGCACGTAACCTGCCTGTGTATCAGAACAAAGCTCAAAAATATTGAATACAAACATATTCAGCACCCAAAAATGTAAAACGAGGAATGTTTTGCTTCTAATTAAAAAATACCAGACATGCAAAGAAGCAGGACTATACAACCCAAGGATGAGAAACATGAATTAATCAAAACTGATTAAGATAGGACAGAAATGTTAGGCAAGGATATTAAAAAGATTTTTTACAAGTGCATTCCATTTGTTTGCTATGTATGGCATAAACAAAGGACCCAAATAAAACTTTGAGAGATGAGAAGCAGGATGAAGGAGATGAATATACACCAGATGTGATTAAGAGAAGATCAGATATTTTGAAAGGAAATATAATGAATTTGAAAACACAGCAAGATAAATTATCAAATAAAAACAAGAAGAAAAAAAGAAAGCTAAAAGGTCACTATTGAGATGTGGAAAAAATTGAAGGGAACTAAAGTATATGTAATTAGAGTTCCTAAAGGAGATGTTTGAACATTAATATATTTAAGAAATTGATGTTTGAAAATTTTCTCAGCTTAAAATAATCATAGATCTGCAAATCCAAAAGCTCAACAACCCAAAGCACATGAAACATAAATAATACTCCACATAGGTGTCACAGTATAATCAAACTGTCTAAAAACAATGATAAAGAGAAAAGCTTAATAGAACCCATGCAATAGAAACCATGCAAAGTAGAACCATGTTACATGAAGAAAAACAATAAGATTTACAACAGATTTCTCATTAGAAGTGATACAAATGAGAAGACAGTTAAACAGCATCAGAAAGTACTCCAAAAACTCTGCCTACAAATATTTCTATACCCACAGAACACATCTTTAAAAAAGAAAGAAGTAGTAAGTATTTTGAGGTATGTAAAAGCTGGAAGAATTCATTTTCAATGGACCCGAATTACAAAAACATGTAAAGGTAAGTCCTTCGGACAGAATAAAGTATGAATAGGAATGAATAAATTAAGAGCATTGGAAATTTTAGCTGTGTGGATAATTACATAAAAAAACTTTTTAAAAACTAACTCTCTTTATAAGACACTCAACTTTAAACAAAAATAATAAAATTTTTTGTGGGAATTAAAATATGTAAAAGTAATTACAAGACAATAATATAAAGGCCTGGAAGGTGGAAAAAAGCAGACTATTGTAAGGTTTTTATTCTTATGTGACATGGTAAAATATCACTTAAAAGTAGACTGTGGTAAGTTGAAAATGTATACAATAAACCTGAATTCACTGCTAAAGTAGCAAAGAGTTCTAACTAATAAATCACTCAAAATGAAATAATACTAATGTACTAAATTAATAAAAGTAGCCACTAAAAGGGGAAAGAGGAACAAAAGAACAGACAGAAAAGTAGAGAGAATAAATAACAAGATAACAGAGTAAACATAAAACATAACCATGTCAATAAAAGTTAAAGTGTCTAAACACCCCAATTAGAATACAGAATGTTTCAAATTGGATTAAGAAAGACCCAACTATAATATGCCTAAAAAATGGACTTTAAGGATAAAGACACAAGTAGATTAAATGTAAAAGGATGGAGAAAGCAATTCAAGGCCATAAATAACAATAATAATGATAAAAAGATGAAGTAGTTATATTAATATCAGAAAAAGTAAATGTAAGTGGAAAGAATTTTTTATGGATAAAGAGAGAGATCAATTTATCAAGAACATTATAATTCTCCACTTTTTTTCAATGAATAACAACAAAAAATATATAAAATAACTATGTGAAAAGTAAATAAAACAGTTAAATTGCCCATATGTGAAAGAAGAGACAAAACATGAATTAAAAATATATTTTGAACTGAATGAAAATTAAAACAAAATACACCTAAATTTTTGAGAAACTGTTTCATTAGTACTTGAGGGGGATATACAGAATACAATTTTTAAGGAGAAATAAAAGGTGTCAAGTGAATTATCTGAGCTTCCACTTTAAGAATATATAAAAAATAATAAATGAAAACTAAGTGGAATAAAGGAAATAAAGATAAGAGTACGAATCAATTGAATAGAAAAAAGCATAAAAAATTCAAGTAAACGAAAACAAAAATAAAGATAATCAATTAAACTAAAATCTGATTTATTGAGATAGTCGTCAAATGAATAAACCTCTAGACATAATCAGAAAAAAATAGAGAAAAAAATGACATTAGACTTAGAAAAACTAAAACAGATTCTACAGCTATTAAAAGAATAACAAGGAAATATTATTCCTATAAGCCAATATATTCACCAACTTGGATACAATGGCATTGCATTAGTTTGCTAAACTGCCATTAAAAAGTACTAAATACTGGGTGCCAAACAATGGAGACATATTTTTCATGGTTCTAGAGGCTGGAGGTCTGAAACTGAAGTGCCAGCAGGGTTGATTTCCTCTGAGGCCTCTCTTCCTCGCTTGTACATGGCTGCCTTCTCCCTGTGTCCTCACACAGCCTTTCTTCACTGCATGCTCATCCTGACATCTTAAGACTTTTTAAATTTAAGATGGGGCAAAAGTGATACACATTCGAAACTGTAACCCCATCGTAAATTGTAAGGAGCTCCTCAACTTATGTCCCAATAAACCCACTGTAATTTTCAACTCATTCCTTATGATCATCTTTACCCTGTAACCAAACATAGACAAAGGTAAGAAGAAAATAAATCTATAGATCACTATTCCTCATGAACATAGATGAAAAATGCTGAACAATTTTTTTCTTATCTATTTAAGAAATATAAAAAAAGGTAACATATCATGACCAAGCGAGATTTATATCAAGGATGAAAGGTTGGTTTAATATTTGGAAAAAATAAATTTTCAATTCCTCACTTAAAAAAATGAAAAACAATATCTTTACAGCTATACATACAAAAAAATTATTTGATACAATATAAAATTATTTGATGTTAAAAACTCCCATCAGACTAGGACCACAAGAAAATTTCTCTGCATAATAATTTAAATCTACATAAAGCACATACTAACACAATATTTATTAGTGAAAGACTGACTGCTTTCCCCGAAGACCAGGGAAAAAGTCAAGAATGTCCACCCTCACCATTCTTTTTTTTTTATTTCAATAGATTTAGGGGGTATAAATGGTTTTTTTGTTACATGGACAAATGATATAATGGTGAAGTCGGGGCTTTTAGTGTACTCATCACCTGAATAGTGTACATTGTATCCAACAGGTAGTCATTCTTATTTAAGCTTATACTGTATAGTTGGAGAAATAAGATGAGAAAAATAATTAAAAGCCATCAAGGTTGGAATGTATAGCTCTTTTTATTCATAAATGTCATGATTGTCTATATAAAAATTCTAATGAAATCTACATAAAAGCTACTAGACTTAGCAAGTGAGTTTAGTAAGGTTTCAGGATCCAAAATGAACATTAACAAGTCTATTTCACTTTTATTTAATTGTAACAAAAATGGGAACATTTAATAAGAAACATCATTTATAATAAAATCATCACCAAATACTTCAGAATAAATCTGAAACCAAAAAGAAGTATGTAATAAAAACTACAAAACTTTTTTTATATAAATTAAAGATAACATAAATAAAATCATAAGGGAAATTCTGTGGAGAAAGAAATCATTTCCACAAGTAATTCTGGAAAATTTTGGTATTCATTTGCAAACAAATGAGCTCAAAATGAATCACAGACCAACTATAAAACCTACAATTATTAAACTTAGAGAATAAACCATATTTAGATATTTTATCAAAGAGCTATTAGAAAATCTCTTTGATTTTATTTTGATGTGTATTTTTTAGATATGACACCAAAGTACAAGTCATAAAAGAAAATATTATAATATAATTGATCAATTGGAATTAAATTTGAAACTATTCTTTCAAAGACACTTAGAGTATGAAAATTCAAAGTAGTCAGTGAGAAACAATATTTTATAAACATATATTGGGTGCAGGATTTTTATCTAAAATATATAAAAAACTCAAAATTCAACATGAAAAACCCCAACAACCCATATAAAAATGAGCAAAAATATTTGAATATCATCTCATTCAAGAAATTGTGTGGATGGCAATAAGACATGAAAAGTAGTTCAGCATTTTAAGTCATTAAGGAAATCCAAATTAAGCCCATAATTTGATATCACTACACACATCTTAGAATAGCTAAAGTTAAAAAGAAGATGTTATAAAGTATTGGGAAGAATGTGAAAGAACCAAAATTCTCATGTATTTCTGGTAAGAATGTATAACAGACATTTTGGAAAACATTTTGCAGTTTCTTAAATAGTTGAACTAATACCCTCTTATCTTACTTTCCAATATTTCAACTCTATGGATTTATATAAAACATAGAAATACTCCCTGCAAGGCTTTTTTTTTTTTTTTACATGGACGTTTGTAGCAGCTTTATTTATAATGGCCCTGTTCAAGAACAGATGAATTGATAAATATATGGAATAGAATACACTGGAGGATCAAAAGAAACTAATGATTTATTCTAAAATATTGATGAATATAAAAATATTTATGCTTAAAGACAGAAAAAGGTAATATATAGCCTATGATTCTATTTATTGTAAATTCTAGGAAATGCAAACTAATCTATCGTAACTGAAAATGGAAGGGCCATTGCCTGTTGGTGGAGCCAGCAGAGCTGGAGGGAAGGATTACACCTGAGGAACATTTTGGGTATGATGGATATTTTCACTATCTTGATTGTTGCAATAGTTTCTCTGATGTATAAATATGTCAACATTTATCAAATTGTACACTTTAATATTTTCAGTTTAATATATTTGAATTTTACAGTGATCAATCTTTTGAAAAATGAAAAACAAAAATAAAAATGCAACTCATATTTTTAGCCACAAATGAAACACAAGGACATCTTGCAGATGGGCCCCTTAGATATATGACTATATTTCAATGTACTGAGCAAAGTGCAACTAGCTTTACACAGCAACACACGCACACAAAGCTCTTTTACAAACTTAAGGTCCATTGGGAGACTAGAGTCAGGTAAACAAATGGAGATGGTTTTTACTGAAGTAGTCATTAAAATTTGAAAGGTAACAAGTGAACAGTGTGACAATAGTTCATACTTTTACACATCAGTTAGATGGTGTCCTTCTCCAGAAGAGAGCTGAGAGTGACGTCATTGTAGATTTTTTAATTTTAATATTGGTTGGAGTCATTTAATCCCCAAATAGTTTAAAAATTCGCCTATTCCAAGTTAACTGCGAACCAAATAAAGCAAGAGAAAAAAATGAAAGAACACAGTAGGAGAACCAATGCTATTCTACTTTTAAAGTTATTTGGTTAAATATTTACCCATTTAGGGTATTTTTTTGCTGATAAAGAATCAGGAAAACTGGTATTAGATATGAAAAGTACGGAATAATAATTTCATACATTAACTTTCAGAGAAAAGTTTTTTGCAGTTTTCCATTTAGGAATCCCCAGTATTTTATTCCAAACTGGTATAAGTGTGATACTTTCAGACAAATCACCAAGCTGGTTGTTAATTTAGCCAGTTAAAAGGGAAGAAGTTTCCTGCACTTAGAATAATGTTCACTAAACCTATTCATGATGTCAACTGTTATAAGCCGTTATAAACCAAATGGACATTTAAACGGCTCAATATAAAACAAAAAACAAAACCAGATAAATATGCAACTTTTATTAATACATTACTGTAATAATTGCTGAATAAAATTATCTTAAAATATATTTTATTTAGTTACATTATCTTTCATTTAATATGACTTATACATACATGGAGAAATAAGAAGAAAACAAGAAAAAGAGGTGTACATTTTCCAGTATAGAGTAGAGGGCAAAATGAAATTTTTATTTTTGTTGGGGCAACACTCTAATAGGACAAGACTGTAAGTTGCATTTTCTCTAAGGAATCATGCATTCTTTGTGTGTGTGTAGTAGGTAAATCTAAGGGGATTTTTTAGGGTGATCATATCCTGTGTGATACTATGATATTGTAATGGTAGACTAGATATGATTAGATATATGACACTGTGCATTTGTTAAAACCCATAAACCTAGAAAGTGCAAAAAATGAAACAATGAGAACAAATTAAAGAAATACTTTAAAGTATCAGGATCTCAGGATGAAATTCAGAATGTGAAGATAAAATCTAACAATATTACAAATGTATAAAACAACCTCACAGGAAGAGGTGGGAGGGGAAGGTGTTGCATTAAGTAACTTTGTATATGAGTGGAAATGTAACTGTGTGTAAGAATTGTTTTTAGCTGGTAAAATCATTCCTTATGGGGTTACAGGTCAAAAATTCAGAAACCACTATACATGTTCACTGGAATTAAAAATTGTAGTACATAGATATCTAATGGTGAAATCAGTGTTTCTTACTATTGGAGTGGGAGGTTTCAAACTAACAATTGGGGGAAAGCAAAATTTATCCAAGTGGTAATATTTTCAAATTAAACACATCAGAATAACCTCATGTTATCTTGATACAGATATGGGTGTACGCATATGGAAATATTTGTAAATATATGTATATGAAAAAGTTGGTATACACACATATATTTACTTTCTCTGTTAGCTGAGAGGGCCTAGAAGCAAAGACACCCCAATAGCAATGAGTACAACTAGTACCCAGATCTTGATTATAATACAATTATCCAATTTAAAAAAGTCAGAGCATGCTGGCAACATATCTGATTATAGGACTAGAAGTGGAAATATACAAGAAGAGCCTGGAGCACCTTTCACCTGCAGTGAAAATGTGCTCAAACAAAACAAAACCAAACAAAGCAAATAAAAAACCAAAACACTCTCTCCCAAATGGGAGTATATTAAGAGGAGACAGAGGGCAACAGAAAGATCTACTGATATTGAATCTGAAGCAATATAAACCACAAAATAAACAAAGGAATGTTGGACTTTAACCTTTAATATAAAATCAGTGTCCATAACTTCATACCAATATAAGTACATCACAAAATAAATGAGTGAATCAAGGAGAATGGGCAAATTTCCTGTGCTGAAGAATTCAGTAGATACTCTTCCTTCTATGAGGTGGAATGGTAACTCCACATTCCTTTTTGGGCTGTGTATAATGACTTTCTTCCAAACAATATACTATGAAAAGGATGAAAAAATGATAACTTCACAGTGGGGAAACATTAAAAAGTTTCAGTAGAATCATATAAACTTGGTTTTAAGTTTTGGTAATACTATGAAATATCACATAATGGAATATTTACTGGAAAGAAGAAAACCTCAGAGGCCAGAAGAAGTACTTGAAATGTGTGCCTAGAGCAGATAAGAGATGATGAGGTCTCTTGAACTAATTAATTAGAGGTAAAGATAGAAATGATGCATTTGTCTTTACTTTCTGCTTCATTATCAATAATTCTGTAAGCCAAAAATTACTTAACAAAGTAAGTTTTTCATCTTTATCTTGGTGAAAGATAATAATTATAGGTAATTATTCTATGTTAACTGAATAGGAAGCGATTATAGGTCCTTAATTGACTAGTAAACAGTACACACATGCACACTCACTGCATACCTTTAAAAAGTACTAGATGTGATAATAAATCAAGACAATTCTATTTGCTTATGTTGCTCTGTATTCCATATCAAACTACAGAGTAGCTATTGAAAATAAAATACTTTATTTGAAGTCTTCTGTACTTCTTTCAGGATTATTGTGTTAAAACTCCTTTCAGGTACATTTTGTAAGAGATCAAATAAAATAATAAATAAGGTCAAAAGATATTTTATAATTATTTTTAGTTGCTGCTAATTTCCTGTAGTGTACTATCCACATGGACTTAATAATAAAGATGAAATAACTACCTTGTAACTTTATTGAGAATGACATATTTTTATCAGTCAATTAGAAAGTTTGAAGATCAGCTAATTTGTTGTCTAACCCTTGTGCTATTTCTAATTATCAACTTTTTATTTGCATAGTTTACCCTATGTTTAAAATTGTTTGCTTTTTATACATTTTTGGATCCATTTTATGCTGTTTCCTAGAAAATTGTGCATTTGCCTGATGTGCTTGCATAATTATCTCATTTAAATTGTGTCTACTCTGAATAAATGTGATAATCCAAATCAACTTGTTTCACCATTTCAGCACTTATTTAAATTTGTCAAGTGGCACATACTTCATTAATTCAGAGACATACTTTGTCAATTTGATTGCCTATCTTGTTGGTACAGCTGCTTGTTTTCATAATCCAGTTGCATATTAGGGTATTTGAGTCTGTAGTTACATGACCAATCTTGTTTATTTGCTGATGACTCTCTGCTTTAATAATCGAAGTCATTAATGTATGAAAATATGTGTTTTGCAAACACTGTGATCCATTGACCAAGCTGTGTGTTGGTACAATCATTAACAGAATGTATGTTAAAGTATTTTAACATAAAGGTGGTGCTATAATATGAGATACCAGTGTTATGGCATATTATTTGTAATGTATATGTATTAAACAAAGGAATATATATACCTTTCCATATATATGGAGCAATATCCTTTATTAAAATAGAAATTTTTAAGTAAAACAATTAAATGTCACCTGTTTATTTCCCCTAAGGATTTGTTTGGTGTAAAGGATGCCTTTGAAATATTCTCCCAAAGCAGAACATTTTAACGTCATAGGGTGCTTTACTGGATGTTTCATACTATGTTAGCAAGGTTATCAGAAAGGACAATCAAATATTTTTAGCTTCAAAGGTTGAGTATTTAGCACGAAAAGATAATGGCTTCTCATAAATGAAATTATATTTAATGTGAATACAAGTAAAGAAAATCATTCAAGGTATGATTTCAAATTTGAACTGAGGTTCCTTTATGAAGCAGGATGATTTTATACTTTAACAAATAATAAGTTATTTTCTTCTGATGGTAAGGAGAAAAGGTTTTTAATTTTTTTTTAATTTTTTTACTGAGTGATTCTGGTGATGGAAGTAGAAAAGGATTTTAACCACAAAATATACATATTCTTTCTTAGAAAATAACTTTAAATCACCATTAAAAATCTAAATATTATATTATGTTTACTTAATAAAAAACAAAATTTGATAATTCAACTTTTTAAAAAAGAAACTCCATACCACAAATATAGTCCAGAACTTTCTCTAGAAGTGATTGTTTATATCTCATTACTGTCTCTCTCCCCCTGCATTTCTAACTCCTGTATTCAATTATTTAATTCAATGGCTATATTTTTATTCTCTCCACTCCTGATTTTAAGATATAAAAGAGGAATTTTTGTCTTTACTAGAACAGGAGAAATTTGGTAAATATTATTATGAAAGGTGACATATTTCAATATATAATGTAATCAAATCTGGAAACAATAGTTTATTTAGTTCTAATCTTGAAAATTTACTCTTCTCTAAAGAATATTGATGAAACAAATTTTGTAATTTTTGTAGCATTGTATAGATATTTATTTATGTGAAAAATATTTGTTTTAGTCTGATAACTGGGGAAATAAGAAAGACATTCAATCGTAAGACAGAAAAGGAAAGAGTTACACTTGAGGAAGTTAGAGAAGGCTTTGTAGAAAATGTGATTTGACTTTTTTAAAAAATAATTTTCTGAACAGGTAAGTTTCAGAATTCCATAGATGATGAGTAAATCAGTACTTAAAAAGCATTGAGTTGACAGAGGGGCGTGGAGCATGATATTTAAATAGATACCTCCAGCAATCGTCCCTTCCACGAACACCAAACTCTACAACTATCCATACAAGCAAGCACCTTCAGAAGAAAGAAAAATCAGATAAGTGATCGTACTACCTGTTTTGAACATTATGTCAAGGAAAGAGGCACTGAAAAGGGCAGGAAAGACAATCTTGCATTGCCTACAACATCCCTCTCCCATCCCCTGGCAGTGCCATGCCAGAACCCCAAATAGAGAGAGTCTGTTCGTAAATACACAATGCAAAGAAAGAACTCTGCATCACTTGCCAGAAAGAAATTTAAGGCTCCACAAACAGGCAAGCAGTGTGGATCTTACCCTCTGGAGAATGAAGAACTCCTGCCGCCACCCAGGAGTGAGTTTTTGATCTCTGGGCACCATCTTAGTTTGGGGGGCAGTTTTTCTGTACTGTCCTGGGATTTTCCTGAAAGAACAGAGTAGGTAAGGTAAAAAATATATGGCCAAAGGATTCCACTAAAACACTACTAGAATTAATAACAAAGTTCAGCAAGGTTGTAGGATATATTATATAAGATCAATAAACAAATCAATTCTATTTCTATATGCTAGCAATGAACACTCTGGAAAAAAAGATAAGGTAGGAAATCTATCCCAAACTTCAGATAATGGTGTGCCTCTTTTCAAATGATTTATTGGCACACAAAAGCTATTATTTACATATTTTTCTCTATTTATGTATTCAAAGTCAACACTATTTTGAATTTGGCTTTATCATAACCACTACTCTCTGTAACATTGTGAATTTTTCAGTAATTAAAATTAAATAAATAAATATTTGCACATATAGTAAAAAAAAAAAAAAGAGCCATGAAGCCATTAAAAGACACAGAGAAAACTTAGATGCATATTACTAAGTAAAATAAGTCAATATGAAATGTATGTATATTGTATGATTCCAACTGTATGATATTCTGGAAAAGGTAAAACTATGCAGACAGTAAAAAGATCAGTGTTTGTTATGGGATAAGGGGTTGGGGAGGGATGAATAGACACAGCACAGAGAATTTTTAGGGCAGTGAAACTATTCTGTATGATACTATTATAGTGGATACACGTCATTACACATTTGTCAAAGCCCATTGATTATACCACACCAAGAGTTTATATGGAGAGGCAAATTCCACTGGGTTCACTCTTGAATTAGTGAACCCTAATGTGAACTATGGACTTTGAGCAATTATGATGTGTCCATATAGGATCATAGACTGTAACAAATGGACCATTCTCATGTGGGATGTTGATAGTTGGGGATGCTATGCTTCTGTGAGAGCAGGCGGCAGGGGAACTTCCTGTACTTTCTGCTTAATGTTACTGTAGACAGAAAAGTGCTCTAAAATTTTTTCTGTTAAAAAAAAAACATTTATTTTTCAATTCTTTAGATACTTCACTTACACCATATACACCCACTATTAAATTGGAACTAACTGATGAGCACACATGTGCATAGAGGGAAGAATAACTCAATGGAAATCAACCGGCGGGGGGAAGGGGATGGGTGAAAACCTACCTAACAGGTACAATGAACATTATCTGGGTTACAGGCACACTTATAACTCTGACTCAAGCATTACAAAAGTGATCCTTGCAATGAAGAACATTTGTACCTCTGTAACACTTTGAAAAACAACAACAACAAACCTATAAATATTGTTCCCAGATAATCAGTTTGTCATTCAAGGTCCTGGTTTTGTTTTTTGTTTTTTACTTTCTTAGTAACTGTATCAAATGGAAAAGATATTTTTATAATCTTACTATTTTCCTTATATCACAACTTATATAAAATGAGATGTATTCTTTTAATCTTAAAAAGAAAGAGAGAAAGAAAGAAAAACATTTAATTTAGTAAGTGCATGGTAAGCAGAGTAAGCCAGATTAGAAAAGACAATGAATTGGCTTTGTGTGTACCTACATTATGGGCACACACATATAAACACACTCCTATAAAAAATACCCTTAAGGACCTAATTGAAACAATAGGAATTAACTAAAGAAACTATTAGCATCTATGTGGACGCATGCATACAGATGCACACATGATCTTGTGGCACTTTTAGGAAATTCATAGATTCCTATGAAATCCATCAGTCCCTTGACATACAGATAATAGTGAAGAGGAGATCATTTTTCCTCTAATATTAGGCATAAGATGAGGATACTCATTCTCAGTTATTTTATTCAACATTGTACTGGAAGTTCTAGCTATTATAATAAGGTTATAAAAGACCTACATACAGATCAGAAAATAGTACAACTGTCTCTATTTTCAGATGCCATAATTGCTCACATTGGAAATCCTAAGGAATCAACGAAAATAATCTTATAGAAATAATGACTACTTTAAGATAATATAGAAGGATACAGAAATTAAGATGAATTTACAAAAATACATTATGTTTTATGTACAAAAAATAGAATATGATCTCAAAAACTCAAAACTTATGTCTGTCAAAAACTATAAAATACTTAGGAAAAAATTAACAAAATACATGCTGAGAGAAATTAATGAAGATCAGATTAAATGGAGTGATGAACCATGTTCAGATATTGGGAGATGCAATATTGTTGAGATGTCAATTCTCCTGAAATTGGTGTATAAATTCAACACAATCACCTTCTACCTTCCCACCTCCCACCAAAATTTATACTAGGCTTTCTTTTTGGAAGAAAATTTCAAATTTATTCTAAAATTTGTATGATACTGGGAGCTACAGAAGAGTGGGGGAAAAGTTTACAACTAAACAAGAACAAGGATATATCCATTCATATATAAATGACTAGATACACAGATCAATACAGCAAAATGGAGATTTCAAAAATAGACACAATTCAATCAAGGTATTACAGTAATATGATGGAGAATAGCGTGCCCTTTCAATCTATGATACTGTAATAACTGACTGTTCATATGGCAAAAGTGGACATTGATCTTTACCTTATACCATATACAATAAATATGATAATTCAAAATGGTGACAGTGGGCATCTTTTTCTTATTCTTTACATTAGAATTCTTTCAATGTTGAATATGATGTTATCTTTCATATATGATCTTTATTATGTCGAGGTACATTTCTTATATATGTGGCTAGTTGAGTGTTTTTATCATCAAAGGATGTTGAATTTTGTGGAATGATTTTTCCAATTCTATTGAGAAGATTATGTGATATTTATGATTCATTCTGTGAATGTAGTGCATCATATTTATTAATTTGCATATCTTGAAACATCCTTGCACCCCAGGGAGAAATCTCACTTAATTATCGTATATGATCCCTTCAATGTGCTGTTTAATTTGGTTTGTTAGCATTTCATTGAGGATTTTGCATCTGTGTTCATCAGGGATATTTTATTTTATTGCCTATAATTTTATTTTCTTGTGGTGTGGACTGGCTTTGTTATCAGGGTAATGCTGGCCTCATAAATTGAATTTGTAAGTATTTCCTCCTCTTTAATTTGTTGAAAGAGCTTGAGAAATATTGGTATAAATTTTTCTTTAAATGTTTGGTAGAATTCGCTAGTGAAGCCATCTGGTCCTGGGCTTTTAATTTTGGGGAGGTATGTGATTATTGACTCAATCTCCTTACTCATTATGTATTCATATTTTTTAATTTCTTCATGATTCAGCCTTGGTGGGTTGTATGTATCTAATAATTCATTTTTTTCTAGGTGAACCAATTCGTTGGTGTATAAATATTCATACTAGTCCCTTGTGATCCTTTATATTTATATGGCTTCTATTCAACATAGTACTATGTCTTAGCCAAAGCAATTAGATAAGAAAAACAAGTAAATGGAATCCAAATTGGAAAGGAGGAAGTAAAATTATCTCTGTATGCACATGATATGATTCTATATATAGAAAACCATAAAGACTCCATAAAAAACTGTTAGAACTAATACAAATTGGTAAAGTTACAGTATAGAAAATCAACATAAAAAACCAGTTGTGTTTTTTATACAACAATCTATCTGAAAAGGAAAATAAGAAATTCCCATTAACAATAGCATCAAAAAGAATAAGGCACTTAGAAATAAACTTAACCAAGCAGGTGAATGACTTGTACACCAAAAAGTACAAAACATTGATGAAAGAAGTAAAAGAAAACAGAAATAAAGGGAAACCCATCTTGTGTTCATGAATTGGAAGATTTAATATTATTACGATATCCATACTACCCAAAGTAATCAATAGATTCAATGCTATCCCCCATCAAAATTCCAATGATATTTTTTATAGAAAAAAAATCTTAAAATTCACAAGAGACCAGGAAAGACCATGAGTAGCCAAAGTGATATTGAGGAAAAAAAAATAAAGCTGGAGATATTATAGTTTCTGAGTTTAAAATACATTACAAAGTTACAGCTATTAAAACAGTGTGATACTGGCATAGAAACAGACATATAGACATATGAAACAGAATAGAGAGCCCATAAATAAACACACATGTTTACAGTAAATTCATATTTGACAAGGGTGCCAAGAATACATAATGGAGAAAAACATAGTCTCTTCAGCAAATAGTGCTGAGAAAACTAGACATCCACATGTAGAAAAAAATGAATCCTTCCTTACACCATACAGAAAAATCAACTTGAAATGAATTAAAGACCTGAAACTCAAATTTAAGACCTAAAACTGCAAAACTCCTATGAGAAAATATAGAGGGAAAGATTCTTGACATGTCTTGGCAATAATTGCTTGGATATGAAACTAAAAGCAGAGGCAACAAAACAAAAATAAACAAGTAGGACTTGTACGAAAAGATGCTCAATGTCATTAACTATCACAGACATTCAAATCAAAGCTACAATGAGAAACCATTGACACCTGTTAGGATAACTATTATGAAAAAAATCAAAAGATTTCCATGATATCAGTTGTGACCTCTCCTTTTCCATTTCTATTGAGTTTATTAGAGTCCTTTCCTTTCTGCTTCTGGTCAACCTGGCAAGTGGCCTGTCTATTTTGTTTATCTTTTCAAAGAACCAACTTTTTGTTTCATTAATCTTCTGTATTGTTCTTTTGTTCTCAATTTCATTTAATTCGGCTTTGATCTGGGTTATGTCTTTTCTCCTGCTGGCTTTAGGATTGCTTTGCTCTTCCTTTTCCATATCCTTAAGATGATTCATTAGTTTACTGATTTGTGACCTTTCTGTCTTTTCGATGTGGGCATTTAAGGCGACAAGTTTTCCTCTCAGGACTGCTTTTGCTGTATTCCACAGATTTTGATAACTTGTGTCCCCATTATCATTTAGTTGGAAGAATCTTTTGATTTCCATTTGAATCTCCTCCTTGACCCAATAGTCATTCAGCAACAGATTGTTTAGTTTCCAAGTTTTTGGATGAAGATGTGAGTTTCTGTTGTAATTGATTTCTAATTTTATTCTGCTGTGGTCTGAAAAGATACATGGTATGATTTCTATTTTTTTGAATTTGTTTCTATCTGTTTTGTGGCCTAGGATGTGGTCAATTTTAGAGAAAGTTCCATGAGCTGATGAGAAGAATGTATATTCAGTGTTATTTGGGTGGAGTGTTCTGTAGATATCTGTTAGGCCCAAATGTTCTAGAGTCCCGTTTAGGTCTTTTGTTTCTTTGTTTATTTTTTGTTTGGAGGATCTGTCCAGTTCCATCAGTGGTGTGTTGAAGTCCCCTGCTATTATGGCATTGCTATTTATTGGGTTGTCTAGATCAAGCAGTATTTCAAAACATCATCTTCGAACACTACAAAAATCTCTATGCCCACAAACACAAAAACATGGAGGAATGGACAAATTCTTAGAAACATACTACCTCCCTAGGCTCAACCAAGAAGAAACAGAATTTCTAAACAGACCAATATCAAGCACTGAAATTGAAGCAGTAATAAAACATCTTCCAACAAAAAAAAGTCCTGGGCCAGATGGGTTCACACCTGAATTCTACCAAGCCTACAAAGAAGAACTGGTGCCTATACTGCAGAAATTATTTCAAAATATCCAGAAAGATGGAATCCTCCCAAACTCATTCTACGAAGCCAATATCACTTTGATACCAAAGCCATGAAAGGACACAACAAGAAAAGAAAACTACAGACCAATATCCCTTATGAATATAGATGCAAAAACTCTCAATAAAATCCTTGCAAACCAAATTGAAATGTACATCAAAAAAATAATTCATCACGATCGGGTGGGCTTCATTCCTGAGATGCAGGGATGGTTCAACATAAGCAAATCTATAAATGTAATCCACCATATAAATTAAAGCAAGAACAAAGATTATATGATCCTTTCAATAGATGCAGAAAAGGCTTTTGACAAAATCTAGCATCCTTTTATGATAAGAACTCTTAATAATATAGGCATAGATGGCTCATACCTCAAAACTATTAAAGCCATATATGATAAACCCACAGCCAATATGATACTAATGGGGAAAAATTGAAAGCATTCCCCCTTAAAACAGGAACTAGACAAGGTTGCCCACTATCTCCACTTCTGTTCAACATAGTGCTGGAAGTCCTGGCCAGAGCAATCAGATAAGACAGAGGAATCAGGGTCAACCAGATGGGGGCAGAAGGGATCAAACTTTCACTATTCACAGACGATATGATATTATACCTAGAAAACCCCAAAGATTCAACTAAGAGATTACTGGAATTGATAAATGAATTCAGCAAAGTCTCAGGATACAAAATTAAAGCACACAAATCCATAGCTTTCATATATGCTAATAACAATTAAGCCAAGAAACAAATTAAAGATGCAATACCTTTCATAATAGCACCAAAGAAAATTAAATATTTGGGAACATATCTAACTAAGGAGGTCAAAGACCTATATAGAGAGAGTTACAAAACACTGAGAAAAGAAATTGCAGAGGATGTAAACAGATGGAAAACCCTACCATGCTCTTCGATAGGCAGAATCAACATAGTAAAAATGGCTTTACTACCTAAAGTGATTTACAGAATCAATGCAGTCCCTATCAAAATACCAACATCATTTTTTGCCGATCTAGAAAAAATAATTCCATGCTTCTTGTGGAACAAGAGAAGAACCCATCTAGCGAAAGCAATCTTAAGCAAAAAGAACAAATTGGGAGGCATCTATCTACCAGACTTCAAACTATACTACGAGGCTATAGTAACCAAAACACCGTGGTATTGGCACAAGAACAGAGACGTAGACCAATGGAACAGCACTGAGAACCCAAATATAAAATGAACCTCATACAGTCACCTGATCTGTGACAAATTTCAGAAAAACGTACACTGGGGAAAAGATTCCCTATTCAGTAAATGGTGCTGGGAAAACTGGATGGCCATATGTAGAAGACTGAAACTGGACCCACACCTCTCACCTCTCACAAAAATCAACTCACAATGGATAACAGATCTAAACCTAAGACATGAAACCATAAGAATTCTCCAAGAAAATGTTGGAAAAACTCTTATGGACATTGGCCTAGGCAAAGAATTTATGAAGAAAACCCCCAAAGCAATCACAACAGTAACAAAAATAAAAAAATGGGACCTGATCAAATAAAAAGCTTCTGCACAGCCAAGGAAACTATCACTAGAGTGAACAGACAACCTACAGAATGGGAGAAAATATTTGCATGCTACACATCTGGTAAAGGGCTGATAAGCAGAATCTATACAGAACTTAGGAAAATCAACAAGAAAAAATTCAAACAACCCTATTAAAAAATGGGCAAAGGACATGAACAGAAACTTTTCAAAAGAAGACAGAATAATGGCCAGCAAACATATAAAAAATTGTTCAACTTCTCTAATCATTAGTGAAATGCAAATCAAAACCACAATGAGATATCACTTAACTCCAGTGAGATTGGCTCATATCAAAAAATCCGCAAACAACAAATGTTGGCGGGGATGTGAACAGATAGGAACACTCATACACTGCTGGTGGGACTGCAAATTAGTACAACCTCTATGGAAAGTAATATAGAGATACCTCAAAGAATTAAAAGGAGAATTACCATTTGCCCCAGCAATCCCACTACCGGGTATTTACCCAAAGGAAAAAAAGACATTCTGTAACAAAGACATCTGCACGCGAATGTTTATAGCAGCACAATTCACAATTGCAAAGATGTGGAAACAACCCAGGTGCCCATCAATACACGAGTGGATTTATAAAATGTGGTATATGTATACCATGGAGTATTACTCAGCAATAAAAAACAATAGTGAATTAACACATCTGGTATTATCCTGGTCAGAGCTAGAACCCATTCTTGGAAGCAAAGTGTCACAAGAATGGAAAAACAAGCACCACTGGTACTCACCATCAAATTGGTACTAACTGATCAACACTTACATCACACAGGGCAATAATATTCATCAGGGGGCGGGCAGGTGGGAGGGGGGTGGAGGGGATGGGACAACTATCACTGAATGGATGCGGGGAGCACAGTTTGGGGGATGACCACGATTGTAACCCTGACACGGGCAGTGCATGGGCAATATATAGCCAAAGTGTTGTATCCCCATAATATTCTGAAAAAAAAATCAAAAGATAAGTTTGGCAAGGATACAGAGAAATTGGAACTTTTGTACACCATTGGTGGGAATATAAAATGGTATAGTAGCTATGGAAAACAGTATGGAAGTTTGTAAAAAAATAAAAATAGAAATACCATATGATCCAATAATTCCACTTCTGGATATATATTCAAAAAATTAAAATCAGGATCTCAAAGAGATATCTGCACTCCCATGTTCATTTCAGTATTATTCACAATAGCCAGAATATAGGGACAACAGAGTTGTCCATCAACAGATGAATAGATAAAGAAAATGTGGTATAAAAATCCAATGGACTATTATTAAGTCTTTTAAAAGAAGGGAATTTTGCCATTTGTGACAACATGGATAAATCTGGAGGACATTCTGCTAAGTAAAATAAGCCAGTCCTAGAAGGACAAGCACTACATGATTCCACTTATATGTGGTATCTGAAATAGTCAAACTCAGAGAAACAGGGAATACTATGGTGATTGATAGATGCTGGGGAGGAGGGAATATGAGAAGCTGTTCCATGGGTATAAGGGTTCAGTTATACTAAATGAATAAGTTCCAGAGGTGTTCTGTATAACAAAGTATCTGTAGTTAACAATATAGTAATGTACACTTCTAAGTTATATTATATGTAATTTCTACAATAAAAAAGTCATTTATAAATTTGTCATTGTACTGACAAATTTGCATTAAGTGAATCCAAATATTATTCACTGAAAATAACACAGCAGCACTTCTTATGTGTTCTAACATATATATAAAACTTATATTCAATCATGAGTGCATACCAGAAAAAATTAAATTGGTCTAATATTTTATTAATAGCTAGTGATGCATATGTATGAAAACCAAGAGACAAGTTCAAGTACTGTCTGAGTATCCATTAGTTAAAATGCTGTGACCAGAAGTGTTTTGGATTTCAGATTTTTTGGATTTTGGAATATTCACATACTCATAATGAGATATCTTGGGGATGGGACCCAAGTCTAAACACAAAATTCATTTATATTTCATGTACACCTTATATGCATAGCCAGAAGTAATTTTAATAATTTTGTGCATGAAACAAAGTTTGTGTACATTGAACCATCATAAAGCAAAGGTGTCACTTTCTCAGCCTCCCACATGGACAATCTGTGGTTGTTTGGCATCACCACCATGCTGTGAGCAGAGAAGATATATTGCAGCTGAAGAGGGCTGGGTGGGTCATTTTCCCTTGGGGATGCTGAATAAACTGTGTGTTGTGTGCCTGAGTTTTGACTCAGACCTGTCACATGAGGTCAGGAATGGGATTTTCCACTTAGGGAATCATGTCAGTGCTCAAAAAGTTTTGGATTTTGTAGCATCTCAGATTTTGAATTTTCAGATTAGGGATGCTCAACCTGTACGTACATATCAGCATTTTGCACAATAGCTAAAATCTGCAAACAACTCAGATATACATCAATATTGGAAAAAATGTGTAATATTAATATCTCAATGCAATGGAATACTATGGCAATGAAAATAAATCATCTTGAGCTGCCCTCAGCAACACAGATGTATTTCATAAACACAATATTGAGGAAAGAAACCACATGCAAACCCCTTATATATTGATTGATAGAAAGTATTTAAAAAGGATAACACCAGATTTTAGTTTCTGAAGTAAGTATTTTGGTTAATTTAAAGAATTGAGGGGGGTTTATATTGAATTTCTGAATTCTCAGCATTATTCTAATTGTTGACCAGGGTGGAAGATATATGGGCCTAATAATCCATTGAGCTGTACATTTATGACTTGTAAAATGCACCTATATTTGTTATAATTCACAATAAAAAGGAAGACATTTAAAATTTTAAAATAGGTGAGTTGTAGGAAAAAATAAGAAGAAATTGTAGTGTATCTTTTTCACAGTGAAAAAAGTCAAAAGCTCTTCACAAGGCACATGAGGCCTTTCCCACATTGTTCGTGGTCTGTTTAGACGTGTCTTGCTACTGCTTCTCGCTGTTTGTGAACCACCTTCCCTCCTATCTTCAACTGCATTCAAATAAATTTTCTTGACCTTCCCTAAGCAAAATTTTTTGTTGTTGTTGTTATTTTGGTTGTTACTTAAGCTCCTTTTCCTGTTGAACCTTTCTGGGTTCCTTAAATCTGGGGTCTTTGACAGTGATTCTTAACCCTCTAAGTGTGGCCATGTGTAAATCCCTCACATGGTTTCCTCCCAATATCAGTAGTCAGATTTGTAGCTTACTCCAGCATTCCATTTACCATTTTGTGTATATTGTTTTGAATTATAATTTTTCTAGTTTTTTTGATGCTTAAATAACCCCTTCTGTACAGGACCATCTTTTTATGTGATTTTGAACCCTTAGGAAACAGCACTGTTGTAGGCAGGTGTTAGTTTTGGACATGGGAGATATTTTACCATCTATTTTCTGAAAATGAGGTACTCATCTCATCGAACTAGTTACTAAAAATCCAATGTATTACTTTTTCTTTCTGAGAATTTCACAAATGTCATCTTTGTGTGACTGTTAATGAGAAAAACCAGGCAGCTCTCAGGCTGAAAAATAGAGTGTTTGAGGACAGAATCTAATGAGTTTAAATTTTAATTTTGGCCAAGTTATTTAACATGTAAAACTGAATTTAATCACCTGTAATGTGTAACATAATTTCAAGTTTACAGGATTTCTGTGAAAATTTAATGAGAATATATATGTGTATATATATAAAAATCATAAAGTGGTGCCTTGAAAACATAATATGCAACAAATATTTCCTTTATATTTATTTTCACCTAAAAAATCACAGTTATTTCTGTGACTGAATGGACTAATAACATCAATTTTGTCTGTGGTTTCTTGGGTGGAGAAATTTATTTCCCAAATTGGCAACTATCACTTTTTATGCTGAATTCATTTGATGTACAACTTGAACTATAAACAGATATTCAAGTTCAGAAAGTTGACTTAATTTAAAAGCATTTTAGAAAGGAAAAAAAAAGGAACTATTCAGAAAAAACTATGTAATTGCTTAAATAACTTATTTTATTTCAAAGTTCCCTAGTGAGTTTTCAACAGTCCTTCGGTAATGATGATCTATGACATTTTTGAGATTATCTATGTAGATACATCACACTAACATTAAATTTTCTGAGATAAGTAAAATTTAGGCTTTGTATGATACATATTTCCTCTTGATATTTCAAAATTACTCACTAAGTTGTTTACTATTAAGTTTAATAGAAACATATTCTAAAATATAGAAGGGAAACAAATCAATATCTCAGTTTGTTACATAGATAGATATGAAAGAACGCTGGCAATATGTTTTTCCCTACAGAAAAATAATTTTATAATCTAAAAAGATTTTATTTGATCCAAACAATTTATTACTAATATTCTGTTTGGAATAATGTGATTATTTAGGAACATAATTTGTGATTGGAAAACATAATATTCTTCATATCACATAACATTACTTTATTTTATTTAATAGAGAACATTAGCTAGATGTCTCAGAATAATGAATACTTACTTAATCTAGACAATAACCAATATTTTCAGTATTACTTTCTCCTAAAAGAAACCATAAGTATTTTGGGAAACCATAAAGCACTTAACTTGTCAGTTGTATATTTGCTCCATATGCAATCCAAGGCATGGTGCAAGAATGCTGTTCTAAAGGAGTTTATAATCATATTGGGTAGAAAGCCACAAGATGTATTGAGATAGGGAACTGGCAGGCTCTGTTCAATAAGGAGTCATAAGACCCAAACCAAAGTCTGATAAAACAGGAGACTGTGGAGAAATCAGCCAAAACCAGCTAGAACCCCAGATGGCCTTGACAAACTACCTCAGTTTACCCTCACTGCTCATTATACCCTGCTTATGATGTATTAGCATGCTAAAAGAAACTCCCACCAGCACCATGACAGTTTACAAATGCCATGGCAAATCCTGGAGGTCACCCTACATAGTTAAAAGGGGGAGTTAGTTATAACTCAATAACTAAAATATTGAGTTAGAATATAAATGTGTTCATTCATGGTAGCAGAGTTGTAGAAGATAAATTATCTTTCTCATTATTTAAATGTGCCTGGTTATCAGATCTGATATTTTGTTTCAAATATAAAGGTATATATGCCAGTTTATTTTTCCTTGTAGTGTTTGTTTTTCTTCTCCTTAGTTTCTCTAATGGAACACTTAATTTTTTAAAGAACAAACACACATTATAAACAAAAGTGAGATTACTACTCATGATAGGAGTCAGGGCTGGGCACCATGACTCATGCTCAATCCCAGTGACCTAGGAGGCTGAAGCGGGAGGGTTATTTGAGCCCAGGAGCTCAAGGCTGAGGTGGGCTATGATAGCACCACTGCAGTACAGCCTGGGCAACAGAGTAAGACCCCATCTCAAAATATATAATAATAATAACTAAAAATAATAATAATAGGAGATAGGTCTATATGGACAACACATATATTAACCTTGTTTCTCATAATATATATTACTTTTATAAAAAAATACTTATTTCAATATCTTCTGTCTTTCATATACTCTTCTAGTCACTGGAAACATGCAGGGGTAGAGAAAATAGGTGTCATTCCTGATTTCTGGCTTTCCTGTATGAGTGGAGAGAGCAATTAACAAGTAAACACATACACTAGTTATTTTGAATAGTGACAAATTATGAGTAAAATAAAGCAGGAACGTGTGATGAAAGTGAATGAGCATGTTAATGGTATTGAATGATTATGGAAAGTCTCTCTAAACAGAGGCATTTCCAAGCAGCACTGCATCAGTGTAGAAGCATGAGCTATGTTTGAAGAAGCCCAGTTTAGAAAGGCTTTAATTTAAAGAGCAAATACTTGGAAGTGAAAGTATTCAAATTGCTATGGGAAGTACTGGAGTATTACAAGGTAAAAAATGTTAGGATCTTATATAGTTTCTTAAAAGTCTATTCTGGCTGTTAAATGGGTGCAAAAGTGGTGGTAAATTCATATGTGAGTGATGCATGTGGCGTGGATAAAGATAGTAACATGGACAGGAGTGAAGTGATACAGTACAGACTATATTTTGGTGATGGAGATAAGATTTATTGATAGGGTAAGCAAGAGGAAATAAAAGAAAAGAAGAATATGGATACAAAATATCTAGACAGATAAAACCATTAAATTATTCAAAATTCTTACCTGGCTTATTGAATATTTAGTTAATTCTTAGTGTTTCTTAAAATGAGAAAAACGTCAATTTTTAAGGTTTCAATGAAAAGACCCAACTTCTAACTAATTTTTGAAGTCAGGCTGAAAGAGGCATTTTTAATCATCTTAAACCAGTCTTGGGAATCAAAGCATACTTAGCTCTAATCCGATTGCTGACATTGACCCCTTTTTGCCTTTGGAAAATTGCTTAATCCTTCTGCTTATATTTGCTGTTTGTAAAATGAAGATAATAAAGCATTATTATATAAGTTAAAAATGCTATCATATAAAACAGAATAAGCTGACAGATATATCACACATATGGAATTTATTGTGAAAATCTTATTTTGCAATATAAGAAATATTTCTAAAAAGTAAACAAAATATATTAGATTTCATAAAATTAAGTTTAATTAAATAAGCCATCAAATAAAAACAAAGAGATTTAAATATTTGTAACAAAACACAACTTATTTCAAAGTGAAAAGTATATTCTTTGAAAATTAAGTACTTTTGATATGACTATTTGGTAACTTAAAATTGGTAGCAATCATCTTCTAAATTAGTTTGAATTAATGTATTAATGAGTAACTTGCCTCAGTTTCATGGATATAAATATAAAAAAACAAAAATAAATCGAAATAAGAACAAAATTATTTTTTACTCTAAACAGAACCTAACCATTTTCTTCCCAGAAGATTCTTTAGTTATGAATGTAGAATTTGTCTTAATAACCAGATGACTAATGTTACGGGTCATATGGTTTATATAATCAGTATTTCACCATATACACACCCAAAGTCACTAATGATTACTAGTAATCACTTTCTGTTTGGAACAGAAGAAAAAGTTTGACAGGAGAGTAGTTTATTTAGCCCTATTATATATTTCTGTAGTGTAATAGAGAGTTAGTAAAAAGTGAGAAATGCAAAGAAGATCTATAATTAATTTTGAAGAATTTCAAATATTAATAGTCATATAATGTAATTGGATCTTGAGGCGGCTGAAATTGTTCAGTAATGTTTGTTCACTTTCATTTTGTAGTTTCACCCTCATGCTGCTTGCATTTTCCATTTCTACTGTGAATAAAGTTAATATCAATCATAAAATATGACATAGAGTTTAAAGGGGAATGTTCTGTCTACTTAATAAAAGCTGTTTACATTTAGTGTCTATTCACAATTGCCTAGGCAATAAGGTAAGCTTTTTAAATATATAAGTTTTTTAAATATATAATTTAATTTAATTTTCTCAAGATTCAAATGATAATTCTACAAGGGTAGTCCTATAATAATCCATTTCAGTAGTTGAGAAATGTGATACCCAGGCTAATTTTAATGTCCAATGATATGTGGTTAGTGAATGAGTAAGCCAGCAGTCAGACGCAGGGCTTTCTAATTCCAAAACTATATTATATATCTTCTTTGTACCACTAGGATTATGATATATAACTCTAGCACATTGCTTTTTCAGAGTTAACTTAGCTGTTTAAAAGTGTAAATATTGATGGACTATCTTTTATTAAGAAATTATATTTATTAAGAATGTATTTCATTTAACTTTCATGATGGTGCAATACATGCTTATAGAAAAGGGCAAAAAATTATGAGTGTAAGGAATAACATTTTTCTCAACCTGTCTACTTTTGCCAAATTGATATCTACATGAAACAGAACATACCATATTATATAGAATGAGTAATTGTGAATAATTATTTAACTTGATCTTAGCACATCATTCTACTCTAGATTATGCCATTAAACAAAAGTTTTACTTTGAAAAAGATAATGGTAAGAATTTTGTTTCAGTTAGTGTTCTTTGATTATAAGCAAATAAATTAAATTTGGCTAATTTCAGAAAGCACAGAAAGGATCAAGGGAAGACTAGAGATTTCAAAGAAAAGCTAAATATTTAAGATTCAGATAGAATGGGAACAAGGACATCATATCTAAAGATATAATCTCATTAGCAGGATTAATGGAATTGTCCTTAGGACAGTTTGCAGCATAAATAGCATAACAATTTATTCTTGTATTATTCGACATGAGTCAAATTTCAAGAGACAGAGTCTGAAGCATCAAGATTGAATTCCATGTTCAGTTGAGCAGGGGATTTTAATTTATCCCAATTAGTATCCATTGAAGAACAGCTAAATCTTTAATGAAAAACTCAAGATGCAGGAATAAAGAGGACCAAAGTGATGGGAGGTTATGAAGTTAGAGAGAGAGTAAGGAATCAAGAGGCATGAATAGACAGAATTTCTCCAAGCTATCAGACAGGACTTTTCTTATACATCCAGTTTTGAGTTGTTTGGCAAAAGCTCATGGCTCAACCAAATCATCTTCCGATATTTTCAGGCCACCCAGTGCTTTATATCATGTGACAAGAGCCATGTATCTGAAGCTCAGGAACTCCTTCACTTAGCAGCGATAGCCACATTATTTTCTGGCTGGGACCATGGGTTTTGAGTCCTCTGGCTGATTTGTGATTGGCTAATGCATAGGCAACATTTGAGGAATGCACTTTAATCTGGAATATTCAATATCCATTTATTAAGATAACATCTTCTAAGTTTTCACCTTTACCAAAAAAGATACAGGATTGTTTTCGAGAGGTGGAGCTGACTGCCAGAATTCAGCTAGATTTCTTTGGGTCATCTTTTCATTCACCAATGGGTGACCTTCATTAATATTGTAAACCCATTCCCAAACTTGTCAATGCCTCTTTTGTGATTTCCCATGTGAACTTGGCATAAAGGAAATCAATTCAAGAGGACTGAAGGTCTGTTTTAGCAGCCAGAACCCATTGCAAAAAAAATTGGAGACTTTCACTATTATCTACAAATGCATCGAAGTTGCCATATTAGATTACAGGACATGTTGAGCCTTAAGACAGCTCAGCCACTGCCATTCTTAATGAGCAAGCATTACACATCTCGGCACCCTCATCTCCCAAGGGAATCCATCAAAGTACTCATAATTGGCCTACTTTCTATCATCGTCACACATTTTTTTCTTTCACGTTCAGTATTTGCTCTTGCAGAGTTAACTATTATCTGAAAGGGGGTGAATATTCTTCCAAGCAAGATGAATCTTTGTGTTAGTTGTTGCAATGAGGTGGATCTAATATTAATTGTCAAGCAGGTGAGAACTGTTAACAACAACCCAAGCCACTTTTCAGGCAGCTGGAAATAAATTCTGTTGTTATTTATCTATGAATCCCTTTATTTTACCTTCATTTTCAAAGTGTACTTTTTTGTGATATAGAATTATGTGTTGATGTTTATTTATTTTTTCCTTTAGTGCTTTAAAGTTGTTTTCCAATTGACTTTCTTATCTCCATTGCTTCTGATGGGAAGTTATTCATATTTTCATTTTTTTGTGTAACCTGTTTTTTATATCTCTGGGTACTTTAAAATTTGCCCTTTTTTTTTTTTAGTTTTGAGCAATTTGACTATGTTGTGCTTAGGTATGTATTTCTTTGTATGTATTTTGTCTGGAATTCACTGAATTTCTGTAATCAGTAAGTTTTTATTCATCAATTTTGGAAAATTTTGCATCATTATTACTTCATTGTTTTTCTCTTGCATTTTCATTCTTATCTCCTCATGGTATTTGGATTACATGTATAATGATCGGTATTGCCTCGCTTAACAATGAGGGTCTTTTCCTTTTTTGTCGAACTTTTATTCTCTCTGATCTTTAGCTCAATAATTTCTTTTTATTTATCTTTGAGTTTATCGGCTATATCTTCTATTATATACAATCTGCTAAATCCATCCAGTGAAACTTTCATGTCAGTTATTGTAAATTTTATTTATAAAACCTTCATTTTCTGAGTTTTTATTTTTCTACTGAGACTCCCAATCTATTCTGTCCTTATGACCATATTTTCTTTTATATTTTAGAACATATTTATTATAACTGGATTAACACTTTTTTATGCTATTTGCAACATCTGGGTCATTTACGGTTATCCTTTGTGCTATCTTTTTCCCTTGACTATGGGCTACATTTCCTATCCCTTCACATGTCTTATTATTTTATTGTTTTATACTGGACATTGGATATGGTATGTCAAAAAGTCTTTGAAATTTGTTATTGTCCTCTGAGGCGAGATCACGTCAAGAAACTTTTGACTATTCAGCTATGCTATGGTATCATATTTCATGTAAGATACTAATTGTTGAATAAATATTGAAAACAAAATCTCTGTTATGTGTGAATTTTTACTAATATAAACCTAGGCACATAATTTTATAACTCTTACAGCTTCTCAGTGTTAAAGGGGTGAGTGGTGACAGTGGTGTTTAAGCTTGCTGATCTACTTAGATGATACAGCAGTTTTCATGCAATTTCCAAAAGACCAGCCCTCCTAAAAAAAATATCTCAAGTTGTATATTGATAACAATGGATTTGGCTAAAACCCTGCGAAATATTTTGACTAGATCTCACACTGCTTTAGCACAATGTGATAACCAAGCCTTGGATTCATTTCACTGATTATATGTAATTAGCTCTTTTCTTGGTAATTAACACAGATTTGGAAGGAACATTTCTGTATTATGCTGCCATGTACTCACTAAACACAACAAGTAGTAAAATGCTAGGCTCCTGAAGGCCAAAAACCAAACTCAGAATAAAACCAGAGCCCAGGGCTCCAAGAATTTTAAACTTCCCAGCAGAACATAGGAATGACCTTTTCTTTCCTCTTCCTTCATTACAGCTGGAATAATAAAATACCCAGGAATGCCTAAGAAGCTTCCAATTTCACTTTTAGTTCTTTTTTGGATACTCTATTTTTATCTAAATCACACCTGGGGTAAGGTTTATTGTCTTCCTACAAAATGGCCAAAAACAAGCATAAATGACATAAGCAAACTTTATAGAGGCCATCTTTGCTTTACATAGTAGTATCAAAATATAAATATGGCTGTACAAGCTGAAATCATGCAAAGTATCAAACTAAAATAATAATGGAGAGAGTGGCTTTCCAAAGAAATGAGTGTATTTGGGAATGAACAGGGGATTATAATCTAAAATATGCATGCTATAATGGATCATAGGCATATCCATGGAGGTTGAGACAAAGGGAAACTTTTAAAGGTTTGATAATTTGCTAGAACAACTCACAATACACAAAGAAATATTTTGCTTATGTTTACCAGTTTATTTTATTTTATTTTTTGTAGAGACAGGGTCTCACTATGTTGCCCAGTCTGGCCTCACATTCCTGGTCTCAAATGATCCTCCCACCTCAGCCTCCCAAATTGCTGGGATTATAGTCATGAGCCATCATGCCTGGCTACCAGTTTATTATATAGGATAGAACAGTCCTGGGCACATAATAGGTGTCAAAATTATCTTTTAAATGCATGCATAATCTGCATATAGAATTCTTTATGGATCACCACAGAAAATGCAACACAATATTAATCCTAGGTCCTCTAGACATATATAATATTATAGAACATGTTAAAAATCCCTATATTACTCTGACATTATATAATCTGGTTATTATTTATCCACTTGCATAAATAGGCAAGTTGATATTAAATATTTTTGCTATATTAAGGGATTAGTAGTGACTCTCCTAATTCTTAATTTATTTTATTTAATTTAACTACCTACAGTCTATTCACAAAGAATTCTAAGGGATTAATAAGATAATATGGCATAAGTGATCTTTGATACACAAGAGAAAGAGTTGAATCTATGCACATAGGTCTGATATGCCCTTTGGAAGATCTAAAATCAGAATGCTTTGAAACTTTAAAGATCTTCTAGTCATCTAAGGAGCTATTCTTGAGGTCTACATCTTATACATCTGCAATGAGGAATGTGAGGTACCAATAATTAGAAATATCAGAAATATCCCTGCACTCAATTACTGATTATCTTGTAAGCTTAGTTTTGTATTTATTTAATTTAGTTAGCAGGGCACATATGTGATATTTTAAAAAATAATTCACAATATTAATGTAAAAAGAGAATATTAATACGTGTATAGCAATAGGCTAAGAATAATATTACTCTCAACATCAATTTTACATTAAAGCTTTTGAAAAGATAGGAATAGAATGGACATTTCTCAATATATAAATGGTCTCTACAAGAAAACAAATATCAAATATCTAAACATTAAAAATTTAGCCCTGATCTTAGGAATAAAAAGAGGATATTAACTATATCCATGATGTCCTGGAGATACTAGCATGAAAAATAGGTGAGGAAATGAAATAAAAATTTTTGGTATTGGGATTAGGCAATAAAATGTTCATTATTTGCAGGCAATAATCTTTTGTACATAAGGAATTCAAAATAATTTGAAGATAAACTATTCCAGCAGCAATAGCAAAAACAGACAATATCATTCAACATATTCTCACAATAGGATAAAAAATGTCAAATACATGGAATTATGCAATGAAAGATATGCAAAATCTCTACACAAAATTATTAAACATTATTGAAAGAAATTTATAAAGGACACTAAGTTACTAAAATAATATTTTACGTTTTCATTTGGAAATCTCATTATCATGAATATATTGATTCTCTCAAAATTGTTCTATAGAGTCAATGCAATCCTAATAAAAATCTAGTAGAAAGATTGTAGGAAAATTAACACATTCATATTAAATAGATAGCAAACATACAAAATGGCAAGAAGAGCTAAAAATAGCCATTTTCAACACAATTGGAGAATTTATACTTTGATATATCAAGATAGATATATATATATGTTTTTCAGCATGATATAATTCATCTATGTAATAAAAAACCGTTAAATGTTTTGAAATAAAAAAATAAAACTCCAATATAAGTTTTCAATAAATGCCATCCAGCTAAATAATAATAAAAAAGATATATTTTTAATTTACAGTAATTGAGTGTATTTTTGAGATAAGAATAGCTACATGGAATAATATATTATTTAGACTTTAGAAATACACTCAACCATATATGGTCACTTGTTTTTTGTCAAAGGTGACACTATGGTACAGTAGAGAAATTATATTTCCCGGGAACCAACAAACTTTGTCCATGAGGTCTCAAATAATAAATGCTTTAGGTTTTGCTGACCAACCTGTGTCTGTTGAAACTACTCCGTGAAATAAGAAAGCAGCAGAAGAAAATATGTCAACAAGTGGGGGTAAATATGTTCCAATAAAACAATAAAACTGTATTTATGAACAATAAAATTTGTCCTACAATTTTTTATGTTACAAGATTCCATGCTTTTTATTTTTTTTTTTCCAGCCAATGAAAAATGCAAAAACTTTTCTTAGCTCACAGGTCATACAAAAACAGATACAACACATTGGCCATATCTTGTTGACCACTGACATTATCACTATATTATATTGAGTCAATCCAATATCAACAGGGGAAAAATAATGTATCTTTATTTCTACTTTGCACTATACACAAAAGATCCATTTAAGTAAGATTGTAGGTCTAAATCTGAAAAAAAGTGATACAGATTTTATAAGTTAACACAGGGGTATGTCTTCAGCACCTTGAGGCAGGAAGATATTTCTCTTTTTAAAATGTTAATTTAGAAGCTATAATATTGGCACTGAAAGTATCATTTTTACAGGGTTGGTGATTATTTTCAGTGCAGAGTTCTAGGATGGGTTTTTTTTGTTTCTTTGATTTGTAAAACAAATTTGACCATAAATTTATACTATTAATTCCCATAATATTGAATACCAGAGTCTTTTACTTACCAATCAATAATTATGGGGAACATAATATACATTTAATAATTAAAATAGTCTCATTAAATTCTCTGTGTATTGGGAGTTATGTTTATATTTATTTCTTCTTGGTAGCAATACACAAGAATTATCAAGGTCAAAGTAGTGGACAGAAGATGAATAGAGTGCCATGGTCTAACTGGTTTGTTTTCCAGATTTATAGGACAAAGCTGAAAGGTGAAATGCATTATGTGAGAAATAATATAAAGCATAAATGACTGAGGAAATGTATTGAGTGGATGTTTACATGTGAATCTATAACTCCTTCCTTTTGTATAGTGAGTGGAACAATTATAAAGGACTATGCACTCTGGGATGTCATCATGTGGCTGCAATTAAAGTTCTGGTAGCCAAAGCTCAAAAGCTCAGGTTGGTTTCCCTATAGATAGAAGCTTTAGAGTCTGAAATTCAGAAGGGTGAGCCAAAGCGAATTTCTGGATGAGAGCCCATGTTCATAATGGTAAAATCTGCAAAATAACAAGTTTGAAGGCCTGGATGGAAATGGTTCATTAGGATAATGAGTATTTTTGGCTTAACTACATGGGTACATATAATACTGAGATATTTGCAAAAAAAATAGCAAGAAATACGCAAGGGTATAACAGTATCTTTGAGATCATAACCTGAGCATGACGGAAGGTATACAGTTGGCTCTTGAGCAACATGGGTTTGACTGGTGGGGGTCCACTTATACACAGATTTTCTTCTGCCTTTGCCACCTCCAGACAGCAAGACCACTCCTCTTCTTTCTTCTCCTCTTCACAGCCTACTAAACATGAAGATGATGAGGATGAAGACCTTTATGATGATCCACTTCCACTTAATGAATAGTAAATATATTTTCCCTTCCTTGTGATTTTCTTAATAACATTTTCTTTTCTCTAATTACTTTATTGTAAGAATACAGCACATAATACATATGACACACAAAATAGGTGTTAATCAACTGTAAATCAAGATATATTTTTAATTTACAGTAACTGAGTATAACATTGGTAGACTAGGTACATGGAATGTTATTTAGAGCAGCAGTCCCCAACCTTTTTGGCACCAAGGACCAGTTTCATGGAAGACAATTTTTCCACAGACCGGGATGGGGGGATGGTTTCAGGATCATTCAAGCACATTACATTTATTGTGTAGTCAAATCTCTCTGCTAATGATAATCTACATTTGCAGCCACTCCCCAGCACTAGCATCATCACCTCAACTCCACCTCAGATCATCAGGCATTAGATCCTCATAAGGAGCATGCAACCTAGATTCCTTGCATGCACAGTTTACAGTAGGGTTCGCTGCTCCTGTGAGAATGTAATGCCACTGCTGATCTGACAGGAAGCAGAGCTTATGCAGTGATGGGGAGCAATGGGGAGTGGGGAGTGGCTGTAAATACAGATGAAGCTTCACGTGCATGCATTTCACCCCCTGCTGTGTGGCCTGATTCCTAACAGGCCATGGGGCTGTTACCTGTCCTCAGCCCAGGGGGTTATGGACTGCAGATTTAGAGTTTAGAAATATACTCAACCATATATGGTCACTTGATTTTTGTCAAAGGTGATACTACAGTTAGGCTTCTAGTCAACAGTAAACTATCAGTAGCTAAGTTTCGGAAAAGTAAAAAGTTACACACAGATTTTCAACTGTGCAGGGGATTGGTGCCCCAACCTCCACGTTGTTCAATGGCCAATTTCAGTTGATTCCCATTACTTTCAGAGTCTGTGTTTGTAAATCTACGTACTTGATAAAATTTGTTTGTAACCCCAAAATCAGTACTTGCAGCACTTTCACAATCATTAGTGGACATGCATGGTGTCAAATAATTTGACTCACTCAATGCACCTTTCCTAGGTGTGGTTGAACAAGGCAAAGCTCTGCCTTCATGTTTCAGCTCTCATATGACGAACAAGTGTCCCTTCCACAGCCTATTTAATGCCACATTTTTTCACATTTTTGTAGTATTTGTTGGTGATTTTGTTCGTGAATTAAAATATGTACTAAATAAGGTGTCTTTAAACAGATGCTCACAAAAAACTAGATTATATATTGATCAGTTGACAAAAATGTTGTGATCAGAGGCTCACAGGAACCTAACCTTGTATTTTCTCTGTGAACAGTTGTTCAGTATTCACTAATTCAGTGTTCACAAAGATCTATAGAACATAATTACTGCAAACAATGAAAATTGACTGTAGGTTCCTTACCAACAGCTTAAATCATTCCTACTAGAGTAATCTACAAATATTTCTTATTTTTCTATAAGCAATTTTTAATTCTTTGATTTGTGGTTTTACTACAATTGTAAGAGTAGTTTCAACATTCAGATTCACTATCATTTTTTATCACAACCAATAAAATAGTTTACTGAATATCACTTTGGAAATATTTTCTCAGAGCTCCATAAATGCTAATGAGGATGATATCCCTCTCCTAATTTTTGTATTAAATCTCTCAGTCAGATTAAGGTTTAATTAGAAAAGAAACAAAACTGAGCATAACAGCATCTTGATGGAATAGTTAAATATTGATTTTATGCACTTCTTATAAATTTTTTTTCAACAGTGAAAAGTAGTAAGTTGATAGCAGAGACAAATGTCAATCATTCTAATTTTTTATTTTTTAGATAAATTATTAAATAAAAGAGTCCTCCGAAATTACAATTTTCTCAATGATACAGAAATTAGGCCTCAGAGAATTTATGCTTTTATCCTGAACTTAGAGCAGAGCAAATAGATAAAAGGCCCCCTGATTCCAGACTTTTTTCATGATTTTCTTTTCCTTCTAAATAGAATAGTTTATTTTCCTCCCAGTTTATAAGGTAGTTGGTAAACAAACTAATTATAATAATAGCTGCAATATACAGCACTTATCTTGTTTCAGGCATTAACGTAAGTTAAAAATATTAACTAATTTTATGCTCTTGACAACTCTATCATTAAATGCATTTCACAGAGAAGTTAAATAACTAGCTCCAAATCACAGGGCTTGTAAGTGGCAGAGCTACAGTGTGAATAGGACTGGAGCCCATGCACTTACTCACCGGACTTACTGCCGGTAATTTTGATTATTTTTTAGAACCCATAAGTTAAATGGTTATATTTTACTGGCAACCCTATTTTATTGTGCCCCTGCACATTTTTGAAGAGAAATGGTTGTATATTTTCCTCATTTTTCTGTAAAATCAATATTAACAGTCTGAAAGAGGTTAATAACTTGAACAAAGACAGGCATCCAGACAAATTAGGAATTTTGTTACAAACTTACCAAAGAAAATAGCACATGTTTGTAAAAACGACAAGGGGTTTGGGATAAAAAATACTGAGGTTGGAATTTCAAATTAAATATGTGGTGTTACCACACCTAAAATTTAGATTTAGGTTATTAAGTATGAAATGTCCGATTTCCTTAAGTACTAAGTTTGACAGTTGATATCTCTGACATTTCACTTTGACACTCCTTGTTTTATTTTTATTGTGAAAGTACATTCTCATTCTTTCAAACACACAGTTTGGCTTGTGATAATCTTTCAAAAAAATTTTTAGAGCAATTTTTGTGAAACCATGGATAAGTCAAAAATTCGTGTTGAAAATGAGTTCCTTCGTGGAACCAATGCAGCACACACAGCTTGAAATACCAACACAGTGTTTGGGAAGGATATGGCTAACAACACACAGTATGTCGGTGGTTTGAGAAGTTCCATTCTGGTGATTTTAATCTTGAAAATGAGCCACGTGGGTAGCCTTAGACCAACGTGGATAATGATGAGCTGAAAGCTGTAGTGGAGGTGAATCCATGTCAACCTATGTGTGAATTAGCAGCAGGGTTCAACATTACTATTCTAACAATATTGGACCATTTGAAACAAATAGGCAAGGTAAAGAAGCTGGATAGATGGGTTCTGCATGAATTAAACGAGCATCAGAGGAGAAATCCTCTTGAAGCTTGCCTTTCTTTGCTATCATGACATAAAGGAGAAGCATTTCTACACCGTATTGTTATGTGTGATGAAAATGGATTCTTTTTGACAATCGCAAGTGTTTGGCACAGTGGTTGGATAAAGATGAAGTGCCAAAACACAGTCCAAAACTGAATATTCATCAAAAAAAGTTACTGGTGTCCGTTTGGTGGTCCAGTGCTGGTATTATCCACTACAGCTTCGTGAAACCTGGTCAATTGATTACAGCGGATGTCTACTGCAACCAATTTGATGAAATGTTGAGGATGCTTGAGATTAAGCAGCCAAGATTGGTCAACAGACACAGGCCAATCTTCTTGCAAGACAACGCTCGACCATATGTCGCACAAACAGTGCTGCTCAAACTGCAGAGGCTGGACTTGGAAACTCTCTGTCATCCACCGTATTCACCAGATCTTGCAACAACTGACTACCACTTCTTCCAGGCCTTGGACCACTTCTTGCAAGGAAAAATATTAAATTCTCAACAAGCTGTGGAAAACGCCTTTGGCGATTTCATCACCACTTGTTCTCCAGGCTTCTTTGCTGTTGGCATAACCAAGCCACCGTTAAGATGGCAAAACTGTGTCAATAGTTTAGGCACATATTTTGATTAATTGTACTGCTTCTTGTTTGAGATATAATAAACTACACTTTTGATTCGAAATTGGATATTTCACATTTAATGACCTAATACTTCCACGTCTTGATTACCTTTCCATGAAAATAGGATAATACATCTTTACCGCTAACATTTGTAGTGAGGAAAAAAGAAATAAAAAATCCTGGTATGTAAACATTTCTAAGAGATAAATTAGTAGATTTTATGCTTCTGAAATCTCTTTTTTCTGGGGTAAATTGACTTATTCCAGAGCTTTTGGCACTGAGAGAATTGTGCTTTTTAAAAGCCTCTAATTTTTTTTTAAATTGTTTGCTGTTTCTCTTCTCTAGCCTCGTCTTACTCCTAACGCAGTAATTGAATTGTATTTTGCTGTGTTAAAAATGAATTTATATTTGTTTGTTTATTTAGCATTTACAAGCATAAAATAATATTCCGTGCTTACTAAACTATTCTGAATAGCATCTTAAGAACACATTTTCCATTTTATGTTTTGTGACCTTAAAAGTAAATGACAATAAGTTAGGGTACACTTTAGAATAACTAAATGAGTGGAATTGGAATGTTCCTAACATGAGGTGCCTGAGGTGACAGATACCCTAATTATCCTGATTTGATTACTTCACATTGTATGCCTCTATCAAAACATCACATGTACCCTATAAAGTTATAAAACTATTATGTACCCATAATAATCAAAAATAAAATTTTTAAAAATTTGAAAAACAAACAAACAAAAAGATATTGCTTCAATTCAGTGGTAATTGAAACAAACAAGCCCATTTAATTAATTTTTACCTGGAAGAGTATGAAACAGAAATAAATATAAAACATGACTATTTACCTAGTGATATAGTGATATAATAGAAGAGGTACATTTTATTAGACGTAAAAGTGCAAAAATTTAGAAACACTAGTATGTGTTATGTTTCTGAGAGTCCAAGCTGTAATCAATAGAAACATTATGAATATGTAAGTTAAGATTTTAAATTACCTTGTTGCAAAAATGAGGGTTTTTTAAATATAATTATTCCTTCAAGTGTTTTTTTTTACTCTTATATTAAAAGAAGGTTTACATTTTAAAATAAGCAAAAATGAGGAAAAATTATCCTTTATGGAGGGGATAAAAAAGAATTTGTGTGTGTGTGTATGTTTGTTAAAAATACATAAGAAGGACACAGAGACAGAGAGACAGGAGGATGAGGGACAGAGATAGAGAAAGAGAGAGACAGAGAGATGGGGATACATGTATAAAGGCATTTCACCTTCTAGACTATAACAGAAATACACCGCTTAAGTGTCTATATCCATCATTTAATGTTTATGTCATAAAAGGTTACATAACATAATAAATATGCTGAAAACACTTTCTACTAAAATATTATCAGAAATGTTTAATGCAATGAAATGGAATTTGCCTTTAAAATGTATTGATGTACTACAGACATGCAGTAAATTGTACTTATCAAACGTAGATATAAACATGCTTTCAACACATGTCAATAAATAGATTTATTCAGATCTCTGAGTCCCTCTCATGTGCAACTAATCACTATTCAAACTATCTTTTTTAGAGGTAGGCACTATCTTTACTTTTTAATACTATTAGTTTTGCCTGGTTTGAAATTAATATAAATAGGAATTACAATATGTATGTTTTTGTTACTTTTATCATTCATCTTATGTTTGTGAGATCTGTTCATTACTACTGCCGGTAGCTGAAGCTCCTTCATTTACGTGGTTTCATAGTATACCTTTGAATTAACAAACCACAATATAATTTCTGTTTCATGTATGGTGGGCATTTGGGTTTGTTCCAGTTTGGGAAAATTACATATATTTGGCATTTTTGCACATGCATTTCTGTTAAGCATAAACCCAGGGGTGGAGGTGTTTATCACAGCGCATGTGTATGTTGAGGTTTATTAGATATGAAAAAGAGTTTTCAATGACTTTTTAACATTTTCACTTCCAAGAACAGTACATGTGAGTTTCATAGCCCCATTTCTTTGTCAACATTTGGTATTCTCAGGCTTTTATATTTTAGGCATGATGAGATATGTTTATAGGTGTTTTGTTTTACTTGACATTTTCATAATGAGCACTATGGTTAAACATCTGTCTATCAATGTGTTTATTGCCTATGTATATATCTTCTTTCTTGAATTGTCTATTTAACTCTTTTGGGTTGTGTGTTTTTCTTACTGATTTGTGTGTTTATACATCCTGAATATGAACAAGATGACCCTTTTTGGTTATCTGTGTTTTAAATATCTTATTCCATTCTGTGGCTTCTTTTTTGACTCAAAAATTTCTTCTGATAAGCAGAAGTTCCCATTATGAATGAAATCTAGCTGGTCAATCTTTTTATTTAGGATTATTGGGTTTGATGTTCTGTTATAAAATCTCTCCTTATACAAATTTAAAAACAAGAGACATATTATCTTCTAGAAAACTAATAGTTTTATATATTGTGTCACATTCCAACTGAAGTTAATATTCCTGAGTGGTGTTAGGTGAGGATTGTTTTATTTTGTACATGTGAATATACAATTAACTCAGTCTCTTTCCTGAAGAAGGCTATCATTTCTTCCTTCTTCCAAGTGTCATCTTATAATAATTCAGTACATAGATGTATATAAATCTGCTTGGGGATGTTCTTTCCATAGCAGAACCTTTATAATAACTTGAGATAAATTCAGTGTGATAGACTGAGTGAATAATGGCTCCCCCTAACAATATCTATAGCATAATCTCTGGAACGTATGAATTTTAATTTATATGGGGAAAAAAACCTTTCAGAAAATATTAAATTAAGGATCTTGAGGTAGGGAAAATATCCTGGATTATCTGGGTGGGCCTTAAATGCAATTACATGTATCCTTATAAGAGAGAAGCAGAAGGAAATTTGACACAGGAAGAAGAATAGGAAGAGAAAATGGGACCACTGAGACAGAGATTGGACTGATGTGACCACAAGCAAAGGAATACCAGCAGCCACCAGAAGAAGGAAGAGGGAAGAAACAAATTTTCTCCTAGAGTCTCGGGGGGTGCGGTGGCTTTGCTGATACACATTACACTGATGTCAGCACAGTGACACAGACTGTGGATTTTTGGCCTCAAGAACTGGAAAGAATGCATTTTTGTTGTAGTTTAGCCACAAAATGTGTAGTAATTTGCTATAGCAGCCATAGGAAATTAATACAGTAAAAAACTTCCATCATTTTTTTCTTAATATTTAGGATTATCTTGGGAGAATTAAAGTATGAATTAAAGTATAAGTATTTTATAACTCTGTCTAGATGACTTTCTACAAAAGTCATACCTCATAGAGCCTATGTTCAATTTACCATAAAAAAATCCTTAGCCAGAGCAATGTTAATAGAAAAATCATGTTTGGAGCCATGATTTTGTACATCTAGTGGTTATCATTAAATTTTAGTCTGTTTACTCAAAGGACGCAAAGTTGACAAGGTGATTGAACTCAATTTCTTGCTTTTTCATAATATAAATAATAGATTTCAGGACAGCTATTTAATTCTCCTTCTTCCCACTTTCTATTCCAACTTTTCTAAGAATTTTTTTAATGAATCATTGTTGAATTTTTCAAATTATTTTCTACGTATTTTGAGATAATAACTTTTCTGTCATTGTGGCAATTATGTTAATATTCAAATATTAAATAAACTTGAACTATTAAAAATTATAATGTTTGTGAAAGATTTTCTTGTATGTATTTGTTTATTATTTTAATGAATGAAATTACCACTATTTTTGTTTCAAATACAATTTATGCCTCTATGATTTTGTATTGTGACTATTATAACCAGCTCTTTATTTTATATAGTTTGACATGGATCAACATCTGTCTTTGTTACTTATTTCTGTATTATGTTTGGTTAAATTTATACTTCCATATTTAGTGTCTGGAGACTTTGTTATGCTTATTCTCTGCCTAGGCAAGACTTCTGACAGATGTAAACCTGGTGGGTAGGGGGAGAGAGCAGAATCCTTCCTTACATGTATCATATCACACATAAAGAACATTTTTATATACCTTGATTTTAATAGCCATTTTTAAAGAAAATATTAAAGTAACCATCAACAAGAACATGGATAACTAAGTTGTGGTATATTCAAGCAATGGAATAGAACAAATCAATAAAAATCTATGAAGTACAGATAATTGTATTAACATGGAAACTTAAAACGATAATCTTGAGTCAAAAAAACAAGTTGAAAGAGAATATGTAAAGTAGGTATATTACTTTTCTGTTGATGTCATAACAAAATTACCACATCTTAGTGAATTAAAACAATAAAAATTAATTAAGTTACAATTCTGTAAATCAGAAGCCCTGCATAGTCCTCCCTGGGTTAAAATTGAGGAGTCTGCAAGGCTGTATTCCTTTCTGCATGCTCCAAGGGAGAATCTATTTTCTTGCCTTTTCCAGCTGCTAGAGACCGCCTGCATTCCGTGTCTGTAGTTTCCTTTCTCCTCCTTCAAAGGCAACAATATCACATTCCATTCACTCTTCTCTCGTCGCCTCTCTCATGACAGCTAGGAAAGGTTGTCTACTTCCAAGGACTCATATACTTAATTTTGGCTCATCAGGATGTTCCAGGTTAATCTGCTCATCTTATGGGTATAAACTTAATCCTGTCTGCAAAGCACTTTTTTCCACGTGAGGGGATTGCCAGGTTCCAGGATTATGGTTCGGACATCTTAGTTGAGCCATAACCCTCCCTACTTTGGTAGGATACTATGCATACAAAGTTCCAAGACATACATATCTTAGTAATATGTGTCTTAAGGAAACATTAATATTTAGCAAAGCCATACCAAAAAAAAAAAGCAAAAGAATAACAGACCCAACATTCAGAATATTGTATATCCTAGACCAGGAGAGAGAGTGATAGCTATATAGTTTGGAAGGAGAACACAAAGGGAGAAATTCAATAGTATTGAGAAGATTCTATTTCTTAAGCTGGGTGAAAGGTACATAGTTGTTTGTTTTATAATTTTTATCCCTTATATGTACCTCCTAGGAATATACAAAAGTATATACAAATGAATGCCCTCAATATTATACAATATTAAAAATTATGAAATCTATAATGGAAACCACTTATTTGATTATTGCTGACTAAAGTATTTGGAAAGAATCTCCTTCTGAGAACTTAGAAACTAAGTTAAAAAAAATTCAAGAAAATATTTGCTTAAAGTTATCTTAAAATTATACAAGGTTGTTGACAGTTACTGGGACAAAATTCAGGAGATGGAAATACAGACATGAGAGTCCAGCATTTGGGAACAGTTTACACCTGGGGCATTTATCAATTTTGGAAGTATTATTAAGCCAAAGAAATAGAAAACAGGCCAGGTGTGGTGGCTCATGTCTGTAATCCTAGCAGTTTGGGAGGCCAAGGCAGGAGGATTGCTTGAGGCCTGGGGTCCGAAACCAGCCTGAGCAACATAGTGAGAACTTGTCTCTACGAAAAGTGAAAAATTTAGCCAGTTGTGTTGGAGTGTGCCTGTAGTCTCACTTACTTGGAAGGCTGAGAGAGGAGAATGACCTGAGCCCAGGCATTTGAGGTTGCAGTGAGTATGATGATGCCATTGCATTCCAGCAACACAACACAACAAACCACAACAATACAAAAAAAAAGAAATGAAAAATAAATTATTACTATATAACTCATGAGATAACAACAACAACAACAAAAAATGAAACAAAGAGAAGAACCTCTAAAGCTGAGAAAGGAGAAAAAATTATTTCAAAATGTAACTGATGACTAAATTCTCATCATGAACAACTGAAGACAGAAAATTATGAAATATTATCTTCAATGAGCTGGTTTAAAATAATTTTCATCTTAGAATCATATACTCAGTGAGTATATTATCCTTCAACAATAAAGTTACAATAAAGATATATTTAAACAATGATAACTGAAACAAGCAATAATTGGTTTGAGCCATCATGCTTTATGCAGTATACATAAATGAAAGAGTTGTGGTTTGGCCGTCAAATAAACCTATTTCTTAAACATATGATTTTTTATTGTGTTTAACATCTTGGATTATTAATTTTCCTCTATAAAATTAGAATCAATATAGATATACGTATAAATATTAAAATATAAATATAGATCAGTAAGCTATTGTTGCTCACCACGTTATCACAAAACTTGGTGGCTTAAAACAATACGAATTTATTATTTCTCACAATTGTACAGGTAAGCTGGATGGTTTTTCTGATGTTAGCTTGGTTTACTCATACATCTATGCTTATCTGCAGATTGTTAGGAGGCTCTGTTGAATGTGGCTGGGCACTATTTGGCAGTAGGCTGATCAGGCTGATCTAAGATGTTTTGACCAGGACAATTAGGCTCTCCCCCATAGGATCTTACATCATCCATCAACGGAGACTAAACTTAGTTCTACTGAAGTGGCAGTCATATGGGAGGGTAGGAGGAAACAAGCCAGGCCTCTTAAAGTGTAGGTGCAAATCAGGTACACTGGCATTTTTGTGGGCAAAGCAGATTACAAGGCCAGTCCAAATTCAAAGAGGGAAATTCTCTCCACCATGTGATGGTACAAAAGCAATTTTACCTTGCAAAGGGTTTCAGCACGAGGAAGAATGGAGAATTAAGGAAAAATTTTAAATTCATGTACACAAAATGATTCTCACTTCATGGCATTATGAACAAAGTAAAATGAAGGACAGTGGTACAACACAGATGATTCATACACTAGCTCTGGTCCAGACAGCTTTTACACATAATCTTTCCTTTAAGAAAATGATCATTCAAGACTTTTAGCAATGCTATTGACCCTTCATCTTTCTAATATCATAATCCATTCTGTGTAAGAATAACAGTGACTATAATAATATTGAGCATAAATGGCCATTGCTTTAGTTCTTCATACATATCAGAACTATACTAAGAACTTCATGTCCATCATATCATGTTATGATTAAAATAACTCTATGAGGAAAGCATCTTTTTTTTTTGTTTCATACACAGAGGCATAGAAGTATTAAATAATTTTTCTGCAGTCAGAAAACTAGTGATGGTTATGTCTATAGATGCCAGCTGACTTGGAAAGCTTTGATGATTCAGATGTGTATTTGGTACATTGAAATATAAAATGCAAAAAAATCACCTCATACAGAATAGTTGTTCCATAAACATTAAGTCCAGTTATCACTTTTATTTGCTCACTATAAGAGAACACAAAATTAAGTCTAGTGTTCTAAAAAATAGTATGTTTTTACGGAAGGGTTTTCAGTTTTGTGGTCAGCTTATTAGTTTGTGGCCATAAACATACAAATATGTCACGCAATACTTGTAACATAATAACTATAAAGTTCCTATACCAGGATACTTCCTCCTTACTACCTCTATTTTTGTCCGTTTTATATTTTATAGATACTTACATTTATTTTTATGTGTTTTCCACTGGCTCCAAAAAAATAAAAATATCACTATTTCTTATAGTCTAATGTGACTTAATGAAGAACAATTTACTGTATACTCTGATTTGGGTCCAATAAACCTCTGGCAGATATGTAGCATATTAAATAGGAGATATAGTCCTTTAGGTTTTATGTAAACCTAATTGGGTTTTTAATGTTCCAGGGTTCTCAAAAATTAAGAGAGTCCAAGAAAATGTGTTTGTGTGTATATGTGTGTATATATAGACACACACACCTACAGATTCATCTTGCAAGAAAATAACTGTGAGGATTATTTCATCACATCGGGGTTTTCATGTGTTAAATTTGCTCATGGTGGAATACATGATTACATAGTCCATTTATATTACCTCACATTACTAACATATTTCTAGGCATACTTAAGCCATTAAATAACAAAATATATTTAATATTTTTTTTTCATGAATTGAGGCCTTTCTTCTTTTCTAAACAAATATATTTTAAATGCCCCTATAGTTTTTGAAAATGTTTTATGGCAGTGTTCTTCCTCATTCCCTTAGTGGAGATAAAGTTTTATTTTTACATTGATGATTTTTATGTCTTTCATTTATTCTCAGGTCAATGTATATTCTTTGCTATTTTTACAGCAGAAACGTCCAAGCATATTAGTTATTTCTCCATAAGAGGAGGCCATGCAAGAAAGTTTTACTGTCACATTTGCATTCTCTGGTTTAAAATGTCTTTCATAAGAATGTAGAATTTGTCATGGATAGAAAATCTTGGAACATATATTAAAAGCTTACATAGCAGAAGAATGATAAAATAATTTAATTATTGCATTTTTGTTCAGTAGAAATAAATGTATTATTATGTCACTTTTTCCCCATTTGCCCATCTTCCCATTAATTATGCACTTTTCTCTGCCTTTCTATTCTGGAAGGCTGATCACTACATCATGGGTGACCAGGGAGGTCTTCCTTGCTCTCCAACTTTCCCTTCAGGTCAGCAAGTAGAAAATTCAGCAGAATATTAGAAGAAAGATGGAGAAACACATTAGAGGTGTACCCCCTTCTTGACCTTTGTGTTGTCGTCATCCTAGCAGTGACTGTGTTCTATGGATTAAATGGATGTCAGATGGTATCTCTGCCCTGGAGCCAAGGTGTCTGGTAAGACCATTTTCTTCCTTTTCTCTCACAGGCCTATAGCTTAGTGGTTTCTTACTGTGGCCAATGCCTGAGTATTTCATTTGCCTTCGTTGTTCATTAAACATACCCACCACTCATTAAATCTTGCCTTCATTAAATGCTTTTTTTTGTGTGACAACTCTAATTGACACACATTCTAAAGCAATTATTTTGATAGTCTTATTGACAAAAAGAAACTGTGAAAAATCATATAATTTTAGTTTGAATGTTTTCCTTAAATGTAAAGATAAGTATGATTCACATGTTTTATATTCTTTATTTTTCTATTCTTTTATTTTAAGGCTATTTTAATTAAGAAAGAAACAAAATTTTGGGGTGTTTTTACTCCTGGAGGAAAAAGTAAAAATCTTTTTATTTGCACCTTTAAAAATGTAGGCATAGTTCTTTAGAGAATCAGAAAAGAAATCAGAAATATCATGGCTATTAGGACAATATAAAGACTCGTTTTTATTCAGGTTAACTAGTGACAAAAGGCTAAAACCTGTTAAAACACAGTTAGTATAATTTAATTCTAAATAGTTAGAGATTTTTCACAGTATTCTTTACTGTGCCCACAGAAAATGACAACATTAAAGTGTTATTTAAAATTTGTAAGAAATTCAAAGAAATTGTGAACACTTTGACCTTCAATAAAGGGAATGGAAGAAGACTGATTTTACAAAGAATCAAATCAAAATTGATTTAGTAAAAAACAGCATGAAAAGGAACATAGATTGTTGCAGTTGATTAAAGCAGGCTATTTCTATTTTTGCTCCATGAATAAACTTGTAATGTTGATACTTAAAGCATAAAAATATTCTTTTTCCCATATAATAATTCTGAAATAATAGAAATGCATTTGGACATATACTGGGAACAAATTCTCAACAGAGCAATATCAAAATAAGTTGAATAAAGTTTTCAGCACCACTGAGAGTAATAAACAGTTAATAAGATATTGTTGATTGTTAACTTTGTGAAATTCAAGTTTTTGACTCTAATACTGTAAAGTATACTCCCTACTTTCCTTCCACCATACATGAACACATTATTTTGACTGCAGTTAGAATACATTGACAATTTAGAGAAGGGATACAGTAATATCCTTTTTGGTTAAATACAGTTAGTGTTAAACAACTTAGCAAAATAAATTTATATTCTTAGGTCTTCCACTAAATAATTACCAATGTATTTTATTAATTCATATTAATAACTGAAAGAAGTAGGACAGTGCTATAGAATAAATTTAAGATTCAAATAGGCATTACATGACCTAGTCAGACATAATTTTGAAATGGAGACACTGACGTATCCAGGTTATAAAAATAATGAAAGACAATGTCACCTAACAGCATATGTAATGACTCCTGACTCAAAACTAATGGTTTGGCGGAACACAATTCTCCCTGATACAACTAAATATTATTTTTCAATATATTCAGAAAACTTTCAGAAATACCTAAAGTACTTTATGATTAATTAAATATACACTCAGAATTCTATTTTGAGATATTAATATAGTACTCTTATGGGGAAAAGAGAAAAGTTAAAATTCATTAATGATAAAAATTTTAAAAATTCAAGTGTGAACTTGCAGTAATAACAAATATTAAAGTCTAGCTATTATTTTGTGTATGATTAGCTCCCAGAAAACATTCTCCATAAGAGAGGCAGCAGGAATATTACCTTAATCTCAAGGAATTAAATTTATGTTAATCCTCTAAATGGTACAAAATAATTACTTATTTGACAAAATTTCATTTCTTAATGAAATGCTGTAAAAAGAAATTAACTTTGCAAAGTCAAGTTCTTAATTACAGAAATCCACAAATGTATTATTTAAGAATGTTAGTAGACTATATTACTAATAGAAGTATCCTATGTATTTTCCTTAATAGACATAGAATGAGAAGTTTCTCTTTTGAGGACTTGACATCATTACTTCAAATTTCTAATTTACTTTTCAAACTAATGGGATTGAGAAGATTAATGCATAATTAGCACTGCCACAATACCTGCTATACACATATTCTGGCTTTTACATACACCTGTTTACATTCCCCCCTTATCCCTAAGGGTACATTCCAAGACCCCCAGTGGATGCCTAAAATTGGGGATTGTCCAAACCCTATGTATACTATGCACAGATATCTTTTTTTTTCTTCACAATTTCAGGATAGAAGATTCATTCTTACCATAGATCTTAGCAACCTCAGTATATGTTTTTGTTCCTTTCCTTATTAAGTCAAGACCTTTTTTTCACCTTTTCACAGAAAGAAAGCACTTTACAGGTCATCTTTGTCATATCTGAATTTCCAGCATCACTACTCTTCTGCTTTGGGGCCATTATTAAGTAAAATAAGGATGCCTTGAACACAGCGCTGTGATACTGTGGCAATCAGTCTGATAATCAGGAGAGCTACTAAGTGACTCATGGGCAGGGAGTGGATACAGGGTGGATGTGCCAAACAAAGGGATGAATCACATCTTGGGTGGGACAGAAAGAGATAATGTGAGATTTCATCATGCTACTCAGAATGGCCTGCAGTTTAAAACTTATGAATTGCTTACTTCTGAAATTGTCCATTTAATAGTTTTGGACTATGGCTGACCTTGGATAAACAAAACCATGGAAAGTGAAATAATGGATGGGGGAGGGGAGCTACTGTTTTCATTTTTGCCTTTGCTAGTACGGTATCCCTTATCCAAAATGCTTGAGAGAAAAAGTGTTTCAGATTTCAATTTTTTTCAGATTTTTGGAACATTTGCATTATACTTACTGGTTGAGCATCCTTAATCTGAAAATCTGAAATTCAAAATGCTCCAATGAGCATTTCCTGTGAACATCATATCTGTGCCCCAAAATTTTCAGATTTTGGAGTTTTTCAGATATTGGATTTTTGGATTAAGGACATTCAACCTGTATTTCCTAGTACTGTATTTCATTCTGTTTGTATTTCACAGAATGATTTTAAGTGGTAATATAAATTTGAAAATAGAATGACCCTTATGCTTTTCTTAGTCCGGGCAGAAAGCCTAGATACTTTAACCTTGCTAACACATATTTTTTAAAAGTATACTGGGTAGGGATTTGTATTAAATTATTAATGTATCTGGTATATCCTTTCTCATCAGGATGTTGAGAGCATCAACTAAAAAATATTTAACTTAAAAATAATAGCAACAAAAGAGAAACAAGTAGTCTTAAATACGGTCATTTATTGTCAGTAAATCCCACTTCATTTATATTTTCAGATGATATTTTGAATAAATAATTTATAAACCTATTTTATCCCTGATCTATTTTCTAAAATATTTATTTACACCTCTCAATGACTCAACTGAATTTTTCTTGTATTTATTTTTATTCTATGTTATGTTGGTTGGATAAAAATTCAAAAAATATTAATGATGTATATTATTTTATCTTAAGAAAAGCTATCTTAAGAGAAAAAATGTGTTAGTAAGCACAAGTTAAAATTTAATATTTAGTCATATAGAAGTAAAAAAGTAAAGTTTAGCTCCAATGAAGAAATGAAAATACATTCAGCTATTCAACAAACTGGAGTAGTCGACATTCATAAAGGCAGCCGAAAAGTTAAAATAAAATGATATTTCTCCCTGGCCAGTGTTGCAGCTGTAAAATATCATAAAAATCGCCTTCTTTGAGGGATTACTGCTTGCTTTGTCACTGAGAATCTTTCTCTTCTAAACTCATATTATCACAACCTTAATTATTTGAACTTATATCGGTACGATATAATCCCATTCATACCTGAAGGATGTGAGTCACTTGACACAGAGAAACACCTCAATTTACAACCCCAGTGAAGAGATTTGGATAAATGATTTCCGAAGATGAAGTTCCACATTCACCTTAACTTTGTAGTTTCCAAGGATAGAGCACTTTGGGTTCACTTTGCAGTCCAGAGCCGATGTTAACTTCTTTACACATAGGCCTGCTTCGCTGTGAGTCTGCTTCGTTTAAAACCTACCTAAACTTTTCACTTCCTCCCAAAACCTGTGATAATTCTATCTGCTCATATATCTCATGAGACACATCTTGGTTTTTCTGGTTTGCAGTTTCCCTTATGGAAATAGTTAATAAACTTTATTTTTTCAGAGTACAGGTTTGTTTCTGGTGGTCTTGGGCTGATTGTAGTGCAAAAATAAGTTATTATTAACAAAAATAATAAAGGACCTTTTGATGGCTTCCAATGTGGTAAGTTTTAAATGAATGGCATAAAAAGAGGGGGAGAAAGAAATACCTATGAATGCATAACACCAGTAAGCTAAAAAATGGAGATGTTTTAAAAATTAAGTGAGAAAATGTATTTTGCCTAATGAATAATAGCACAATTATAATATAATTCTAAAAACTAATATGGATTACATACGAAGAAGTGAAAACTATTGTGAATTACATATGAGTACATAAGACAAACAAATGTAAAATTTTAGGGTATGTCAAACTTTCAAACCTCTAAAAAACAAATTTATACATTTTGATTAGGATTCAATGTGTTTATATCAATTAAAAGTATATATTATATATATATGATATAAATATATTATTTTGTGTCTGTGTGTGTATATATATATATTTATAGTAAGCTCTTTGTCTATTCTACTTTTATATTTGTTAATAAAAGACCACGAGGTCTGCAGAGGAAAAAAAAAGAAAGGAGAGCTTTATTTTCTGTGTGTTGGGGACACACCCTAAGATGTTAAAGGAAAGCACACTTCAGAGAACAAAGAATGGGTCTGGCTTAAATAGGGAAGTTCCTGCGCCAGTCCTCAATCAGGTCCATATATGCAAAAGAAGAATTCAAACTCATTCAGTTCCAATTGGTTGAAAACAGCTGAGTCCTGATTAGGTAGTTTCCAGGCTAAAAACTAGAAGTCTGTCTTCGATGCCCCTTTCAGGCAGCTGGCTTTCTGGCCTCTGTGTCTCACCTCTGGTTATAAGAAACTTCTTAGGCCAGAGGTACAAACAGAATGTTTGCTGGAGCTGTCTCTCCAGGAGCAAGGGGGCCTGTGACTGCTCTTCTCTCGCTCACCATGGCCACTTGGTTCTTATTTATAGTTTCATTTCACGTATTATTTGTTCAGGACTACATGATGAAAAATGAATCTTCCCATAGTATGTGTTTGTTAATAGTTTAAAAAGTTCTCCTAATTGTATGTGTTGACCTGACAAAACATGGGCAGCATATAAAAAATGTTGCCCCAAAATTGGGAAATATGGAAAGCAGCAGTAATTGTATATCTCTCTCTCCCTTATATTACCAATTAATGGTATTTGATAGTTGCCATCCAATAAAACATGCTACATGCCTCATGTTTCTCTGTTTCATAGTTCCAGTAAGTAAAGGTGATCAGGACCAAAGATTGACAAATCTTAATTTGCTGTGGCAGAATCAAAATTTATGTGAGGGACATAGAAGATGATGTTCAGAGAGCATGTGCAAACATATAAGTCTACAGAGGTTTTACTGAGGGTTTGGTGAGAGGATACTGATTTCTATATCAATGGAGCTTAATAGAGAAGGAGGGTATAATGAATAGAAACAAAGAAACAACTGAAGTGATTTGAAAGATATTCAGAAGAAAAATGCAAAGGGAGTAAACAAAAAAGACAGCCTAGGATATTTAGCTTTATTCCCACTCTGAAGCCATGAATTTTCACGGGGCAAGTGGAAACTCAAACTTCATCGATTTTATATGCTTTCTTAGAACACTACAGGAGATTTTTCATATATTGCTCCAGGCTAGGAATTGGGCAAGAAAAGTTTCATAAGATATGGGTATATAAATGTTTTTAATAAACTTTTTTTTATTTCAAAGTATTAAGGGGTTACGAATGTTTTTATTTACATAGATAGCTTTTGCAATGCTTGAGTCATGGCTATGTGTGTGCCCATCACCCAAACAGTGTACATTGTACCGGTTAGGTAGGTTGTTGTCCCTCCCCTACTTCCCCTGCCCCTTGCTTGATTTCCAGTGAGTTTTACTTCCCTCTGTGCACACATGTGCTCATTGGCTAGTTCCAGTTTAATAGTGAGTACATGTGGTGTTTGTTTTTCCATTCTTGAGATACTTCACTTAGGAGAATGGTCTCCAGTTCCACCCAAATTTTTACAATGGGCATTAATTAATCCTTTTTTATGGCTTAATAGTACTCCATAGTATACATATACCACATTTTATTAATACACTCATGAATTAATGGGCACTTGGGATAATTCCAGATCTTTGCAATCCTGAATTGTGCTGCAATAAACATTTGAGTGCAGGTGTCTTTTTGATAAAGTGACTTCTTTCTCTTTGGGTAAATACCCAGTAGTGGGATTGCTGGATCGAGTGGTTGGTTCACTTTTAGTTCTTTGATGAATCTCCATACTATTTTCCCTAGAGGTTGTACTAATTCGCAGTCCCACCAACAGTGTATAAGCATTCCTTTCTCTCTGCATCCATGCCAGCATCTATTGTTTTTGTATTTTTAATATAATGAAAGCCATTTTAGCAGGAGTGAGGTGATATCTCATTTGATTTTAATTTGCATTTCCCTGATGGCTAGTGATGTTGAGCATTTTTTCATGTTTATTGGCCATTTGTCTACCTTCTTTGAAAAGATTCTGTTCATATCTTTTGCCCATTTTTTAATGGGGTTGTTTGGGTTTTTTTGCTGCTTTGCTTAAGTTTTTGTAGATTCTGATTATTAGCCCTTTATCAGATGTATAGCTTGTGAATATTTTATCCAATTCGGTAGGTTGTCTATTTTCTCTATTCATTATTTTCTTAGCTGTGCAGATGCTTTTTAATTTAATCAAGCCCCATTTATTTATTTTTGTTGTTGCTGGGATTGCCATTGGTATCTTAGTTATAATTTCTTTGTCTAGGCCGATATCTAGAAGAGTTTTTCCTACTTTTTTCTATAGAATTCTTATGATTTCATGCCTTACATTTAAGTCTTTTATTAATCTTGAGTTAATTTTTGTGAGTGGTAAGAGATAGGGGTACTGTTTCATTCTTCTACATGTGGCTATCCAATTCCCCAGCACCATTTAATGAATAGGGCTTATTTTCCTCAGTGTACATTGTTGTCTGCTTTGTCAAAGATCAGTTGGCTGTAGGTAGGTTGTTTTATATCTGGGTTCTCCATTTTTTCCCATTGGTGTATGTCTCTGTTTTTGTGCCAATACCGTGCTGTTTTGATTCCTACAGACTTGTAGTGTAGTTTGAAGCCTGGTACTGTGATGCCTCCAGATGTGTTCTTTTTGCTTGAGATTACTTTGGTAATTCAGCCTCTTTTCTGGTTCCAAATGAAGTGTAGAATTAATTTTTCTAGATCTGTGAAGTATGATGTTGGTATTTTGATGAGGATTGCATTGAGTCTGTAAATCACTTTGGGTGGTGTGGATATTTTAACAATGTTGATTCTACCAATCCATGAGCATGATATGTTTTTTCATTTGTTTGTGTCCTCTGCAATTTCTTTCCTCACTGTTTCATAGTTCTCCTTATAGAGCTCTTTCGCGACCTTGGTTAAGTATATTCCCAGGTATTTTATTTTATTTTTTGTAGCTATTGTGAATGGTACTGAGTCTTTGATTTTACTCTCAGCTTCACTGTTATTGGTATATAAAAATGCTACTGATTTATGTACACTGATTTTGTATGCTGAAGGACACACAAAAGAAAACTACAGACCAATATCCATTATGAATATTGATGAAAAAATCCTCAATAAAATACTATCAAAGTGAATTCAACACCTTATCAAAAAATAATCCACCAAGACCAAGTAGGCTCCATCCCAGGGATGCAAAGATGGCTCAAGATACAAAAATCAATAAATGTGATTCATTGCACAAACAGAAGGAAAAACAAAAATCACATGATCATCTCAATAGGTGCAGAAAGAATATTTGACAAAATCCATCACCCTTTCATGACAAAAACCCTCAACAAACTAGGCATAGAAGGAACACATCTCAAAATTATAAAAGCCATTTATGACAAATCCACAGCCAACCTCATTCTGAGTGGGGAAAAGTTGAAAACATCCTCCCTAAGAACTGGAATAAGGCAATAGTGCCCACTGTCACCATTACTATTCAACATAGTGCTGAAAGTCCCAGGCACAACAATCAGGCAAGAGAAAGAAAGAAAGCGTATTCAAATCAGGTAAGAGGAGATAAAACCATCACTCTTCACTGACAATATGATCTATTTAGAAAACCCCGAAGACTCCAACAAGTGACTCCTGGAACTGGTATATACTGTTGGGTACTAAAAGTTGTGATATATATTGAAAATTTAAGTTAAATTTTCAAATGAACATTCTTTGTATTATTTATGTACATTGAAAAGTTTTACAAGAAAATTAAGAGTTATAAATATAGGTTTTAAAGAAACAACAACAGAAAAATGGCTCCTCCACCCTAAATTTGGAGAGGAAAAATTAAAGCTGTGGTCACTATCCAGGTGTCAAGGTGTAATACACATAGGCTACATTGGAGAGTGAACTTGTCCAATGTTATCAGTAATTTAATGAGGATCTCTAGCTTTTTTGCACAGTGAGCTGGGGAAACATCAGAGATTAGTGAGTATGAGTCATATGCATAGACCTTTATCTATCTACCTATCTATCTATCTGGTGAACTCAGGTTGCCATGTTTAGAATGCTCTTCATAGGAACCAGAACAGTAAATAGGTGATTCTGGATTTAACCAGGGATGCAGAAATGCATGTGCTTATGGGATTTTCAGTATATTTTGGAAATAGAGGCAACACCATTTTCTGACAGATTGGATAAATCTTGGGAGACAAAGAGAAATGTCACTGATTTCAGTGACTTCCAAATGTGTACTTCTACACATGACATTTTCCTGAACTCAGACTCAAATTTCCTACTATATGTTAAAAATACATAATTTGAAAAATGAAAATAATGGTTTCACTTATTGACAAAATTGCAAATACATAAACAAAGGCAAAAAATTTTTAAAAATAAATATCAAACCGATTAGTTGTTCAATTCATGGAGGAGACAAGGAAGAAATGAAAGAGACATTTATTGTTGGAATATTTAAAAGTTATTATTCCTTTATCACAAATGGAGAATAGAAAATTGCCAATATCCTATGCAGACATTATCATTGTGAAAAATATAGTATTACATAGTATTACATATAGTATTTAGATCTTTATGTCTATGTCTATATTTAAATTTCTTTCAAATGGCTATATCCATATCTGTGTTAAGCATGGTAAAGTGTCCATAATGTCATTTATAATATTTATCACCATTCTTTGAATTGCAATATTTTACTGTATAAATGTACCCTAATTTGATTATTCTTGCTTGTAATGGATAATATTTATCTAATTATAAAAAATGATGTTATTTTCATCCTAGCAAAAAAAATTTTATGTGCATTTATAATGGTTTATTGTTACTTCCTTGAAACCTAAAGATGAAATTAATCATATGAACATTTTCAAAGTGTTTACTTCTTATATGTTTTCTCTAAATATATTATTTCCAGCATAAATGAGGGTGAATATGTCATGAAACCCACACTGGCTAAAGTTTTTTTTTTATATTGTCTTTGCTAATTTGAATAAAGAAAATTTTCTTTTAGTGTTTTAATTTACATTTCCTTAATTACTACTGATGTTTAACACTTTTTTGGGGTGTAGCATGTTGTTAAATTGTCTCTAAATATCCTATACTTATATAATCTTAGAATGTTAGTACTTTTTAAAAACCAATTTGAAAGTGCCTAACAATCATACTTTACTACATCCAAGTATTTTAATCTCCTATATAATGTGCTAAATTATGGAATATTTACCGATTTTTTTCTTCTGTATTTCATGGCTCTCCCAGAGTCCTCCCTAACTTAGAAAACTAAATGTGCACACTAATTTTCTCAAAGGGAAGGTGTTAGAGAAGTGCCAGGCATATAAACTACTAGGCAATGAACTTCAAGTCTAACAACTAAGGTCCTACTATTAACCCCACATTTAAGGGAATATTCACTAACTTGTTGTAGTTGTAACTTTTCCCCACTAAAGAGAAAATGAAAAATAAAATTTCTCTGGGCTGTGTTAAAGAAAGAGTTGGAAAGTAGAGCAATATAGCAAGACAGTGATATAATTTTCTGACGTGCCCCTTCATTTAACTTCTCTATTTTGGATTAAATATGGTTAGAAGTTCCAAGGAGCTCTTAACTTGGGCACCTAAAGTAGTGAAAAACTATGTCCACACTATTATCTACATGATTTGGATGAGAAAATACCCAACCAGAATTGTCCACAAGGTAATTGCATAATACAGTAGAGTTTAAATAGAAGGATCAATTGCCTTAGACATATGTGCTTAGAGAGTCTAGTGTCCCTTCACACCTGGAGTGGACACACAAAGCAGCCATATATACTTTTTATGTGCAGTTGAAAGCAAAGCAATCTTGATTAAAAGGTGGGTGACCTGAGGTTGCCTTTTGATCAGGTCAACTGGATTGTGAATAATTGGATAATTATCATGGACCAAACTACTGGAGACCAGATGAAAATGGGGATGTTTCAGAATAGGCCAGAATAGAAGGGGTGAGATAAGTTTAGTGGAGAACTGGGTGAGAGAAGAATGGAACAATAGATACCCCATGTAAGTCAGCTTATTTGAGGACTCATGAGACTTTGATGCTCTCTCCAATTCTATGACATATATAGGCTACTGGAACTCATTATTAACCAAAGGAGAAGTGGGGAGAGTAAGAACACTAATTTGATGAGGCTTTTCTTGAATTAAGTAGACAAAGGAAAACCCAGAACTAATGACTTAATTAACTTGGGCCTGACAAACTGCCCAAAAATTTGCTCAAAGTAGAAACGTGGTTGAATTATTGAAAAATATTTATGTATTTTTGTACATATAATATATATATGCGTGTATACATACATGTGTGTATACATATAAAAATATAACCATTTTTTTTTTGTGTATATATATATATATAGCAGACCCCCCCCATGACCCCCAGTGGATGCCTAAAACCATGGATAGTACCAAACTCTAGATGTACTCTGTTTTTTCTTATACATGTATACATATAATAAAGTTTAATTCATAAATTAAGCACAGTAAAAGATTAATAATAATAATAAAATAGAACAATTATAATATGCTGTAATAAAAGTTATTTGAATGTGGTGTTTCTGTCTCTTTATCTCTCAAAATGTCTTAATATTTTCTGACTGTGGTTGATTACAGGTAACTGAGACCATGAAAAGCAAAAACATAGATAAGGGGGACCAGTGTAAATACAAATATATATATAAATATATATATATATATTTATTTACCACCAGAGTATGTGGGCAGTAAATTTTTATTAAACATACATTCAGAAATATATTCTAATTGTTTAGTGGCTTTTTTATATTAAACTCTTAATCTAGCTAAAATTGACATTGCTATTAGTTATAATCTGTGGATATAAGTAGATTTTTTGGGTAATTATCCATATTATTATTGCTTACTGAATAATCAATATAGTACCTATTTACTCTAGAATTTTTAAAAATCATATATTAAATTGTTTATTCTGGCTCTTTTTTCCCTATGGTATTTTTCTCATGTGAAATAATCAATTATTTAAAACTACATATTTATAATTCATCTTAATATTAGATATAGTAAACCCTCATATTATCTACATTTTCTGTATTTTCTGGGCTTTTATAGCTTATTTAATGTCATAGATGAAATTCACAACTATTCTTATAGTTCCCTTCTAAAAATGTCATTTGGCTTATAATTAGAATTATAATAAAGTAGCAAATTAAATTCAGAAAGATGGATGTCTTTATGTTTGATCTTGCACCCAATGTCATAATATATTTCTTTATATTTACCAAATTATCCTTTTTTGTCTGTCAGTTATTCCTACACATCCTTTTATTGAATAAGTTCTATATGGAGAGTTCTATATGACAGATATCATGCTAGGCTCTGAGCACAAAATGTTGAGCAAAAAGCAGACCTAGTTTAGGTTCTGAGGTGATCACAGACTAGGGAGAAATGTAAACAATCATACCAATTCACTAAGTGGAGTATATTCATATACTCAGTTGTTGTGAAGAAAAGGAATATATTTCTAGGAGCATATATAACAAAGCCCATATTCTAGATTGGTGAATAAGGAGCAGCATCTGTGAAAAATTGATGATTATGCTAACATCTAAAGAGAGGTTAAAAACCAGTCCGATGAAGAGGGAGGGATAGGTGTGTCTAATCAGTGTGTCATGCGAAAAGAAGAATGATGTGATTAAAAAAGAGAAAAAAAGGGTCAGTGTGAGGCAAGTAGTTCATGTCTATTTCAGAGAGTTTGGTGGGGCATACATCATGATAGATTTTGTGTCCCTGGTGAATGGAAAGGACTACAAGCTAAGTGTAAGATGATCTCTTCAGATTTGCATTTTGAGGACAGCACTTTAAGTGTAGTGCAAAGAATAAATTAGAGAAAAGCTAGAGCCAATGCAGACAGGTCAGTTTATGCAATTGTCCAGAAAAGATACATTGGTAACTTGGACTAATAATACTAATTTTTAATATTTCAGAAATTTTGTTGTGTAACCTCGTATTCTATATATTTAGTTTGGTGCTTATTCACATGAATACTTTCCCACAATTTAAACATTATTTACAGAGTCTGAGTTATCAAATGTGTATCATTAATTTAAATATTTCCTTATAGGTAAGCATATTTTTAAATTTTAAGCAGACTTTGTTTTAAACTTTTTATTTTAGAATAGTATTTTATTTACACAAAAATTACAAGATAGTACAGAGAATTCTCGTATACCTCACACTTTGTTTCCTCTGTACTACCACATATTTTTCACAATTAATGAACTTATATTGATATGTTCTTTATTCAGATATCCTTATTTTTTACCTAATGCCTTTTTTCTGTTATAGGATCCTGTCCAGGATGCCACATGTATAATTTTAAGTGATATCCCCTTAGACAGCTCTCCTCTGTGACAGCTTCACTGATTTTCCTTGTTTTTGGTAACTTAACAGGCTGAAGGAGTGCTAGTCACATATTTTATAGAGTGTTCTTCAATTGAGATTTAACTGATATGCTTCTTATGATTATACTGTGACTGCGGAGTTTTCAGGAGAAGACCACAAAAGCAAAGTGTTATTCTCAACACATCATACCACAGGTACATACTATAAACATGACTGCATCACCATTTTTTTAATTTTTAATTTTTATGGATACCAAATAGTTGCATATATTTATTAGGTATAATAATATACCTAATATAGTGATATTTTGATGCAGGCATACAATGTGCGATAATCAAATCAGGGTAATTGGGTTTTCCATCACTTCAAGCATTTATCATTTCTTTGTGTTAGGAACATTCCAATTCCCCTCTTTTAGTTATTTTAAAGTATAAGATAACTACTTATAAATTTAACAAAGTCTCAGGATACAAAATCAATGTATATAATCAGTAGCATTTCTATACACCAATAACAGTCAAGCTGAGAGTCAGATCAAAGACTCAATACCATTCACAATAGCTACAAAGAAAATGAAATACCTAGGAATATACTTGACCAAGAAGGTGAAAGATCTCTACAAAGAGAACTACAAAACACTGAGGAAAGAAATCGCAGATGATACATACAAATGGAAAAACATATCTTGCTTGTGGATCGGTAGAAGTGACATTGTTAAAATGTACATACTAACCAAAGTGATTTGCAGATTCAATGAAATCCCCATGAAAATACCAATGTCATATTTCACGGATCAAGTCTTATTATTTTATCCATTCAGACACTTTATGTCTTTTGATTAGAGAGTTTAATCCATTTACGTTCAATGTTATTATTGATAGGCAAAGACTTACACAAAACAACCAGAAATCGAATTACAACATGGCAGTAATAGTAAGACTGTATTACTGTTGATGATAGATTTTATTACCTCATTGGGGTAGGATTTGCCAGGTTTCTCCACTTATAAAATTTCTCTTTTATCTTTCCTCTTCTCACATTGTACATTTTGTAATGATGTCACTACGTGAAGGGCACACTTAAGGAGTGGAGTGTTGTGCTCCATCTTTTCAAGGAAGGAGTATCTATATAAATTATTTGGAATTATTGTACACAAGATATTTGTCTATACTCCACCATGTATGTATTTATTCAATCATTTATTAATATCAGTGTGGGACTATCCCATGAATTTCCCTGAGCTCCTACAGCAAATAACTACAGACTTTGTGTCGTAAGACAGCAGATATTTATTCTCTCACAATTCTGGAGGCCACAAGTCTGAAATCAAAGTGTTGGGAGGGGTTTGCTCCCTCTGAAACCTCTAGGGAAGAATCCTTTCTTGCCTGTTCCAAATCTGGTGGCTCCTGGCATTCCCTGGTATTTTTTGATGTTTTAGATATATCACTCCAATCTCTGCCTCCATCTTCCCATGGTTTCTGTGTGTCTCTCTATATGTTCTCCTTATCTTCTAAGGATACCAGTCATTTGATACAGGGCTTGCCCTCAACCTCTAAAACAAGGATGATTTAATCTCAAGGTCTTTAACTAATTATATCTGTGAGACTATATTTTCAAATAATGTCTCATTCACAGATGTCATCAGTTAATACTTGAACATATCCTTTGGGAGACACAGTTCAACCCATTACACTCATGGATATATATTTTATAATTGCGTTATGATCCAATGCTAGTTTATCATTTTGTAGCTTAAAAATTGTCCTGGCTTTAAAGACTGGGAACTGTTTCGGTTGATTCCTGCAACACTTTTACCTACTCCCATCAATGTGGGGCTTGTTCAACTATTAACTGTTCCAAGCACTACCTGACTTTCTGGAACTACAAGATGATCCAGATTTATCATGTACATTTCTTTTCCCAGTCCTAAATTCAGCCATTTCTTCAAGGAACTCTGGTTTATTTTACTGGAGAATGGCATAGAAATCAAGATATGGGTGCTAGGTGAGCTCATTGCTGCTGGAGTTTCTTGCTTCTAGGTCCTCTCTGCTGAGAGTGCAAGGAATTATGTGTGTATACTAACCTCTGTATATGCATAACAATAAATATTTCTAGATATAAATATCTCTGTTTATATTATGCTGAATATGAGTTCATACTAATGTCTCCAACTCTACTCTATTACTGTATGTTTTATTTTAGACTTTTCCCCTTGCTTACCTATAACTTCTCGCTCCAACTATGGGAAATCTGGCTCCCACCATCTGCCATACATTTACTAAACTGTTTAATTCCAGTATACATAATAAATGAATATTAAGAATTTCAAAAAAATCACATCATTAAAAAGCAGAACACTCTTCCAGAAGAGTTTTTTTTTTAATCTGAAAGGAATAAGTATACCAAGTTAACAATTATCAGTGCCATGAAAATTTGATGAAATACCACACACACACACACACACACAGCACCACCACCACTACCACCACTATCACCAGTGGTTAAAAGAGAACTTATGGGTCCAAAGCACATCAGGTCTCCATAATAACATAGACCAGTCAAGTGAAGGTCCAGAGCCGAGGTAGCTTATAGTAAGTAAACCACATCAAATATTAATATATTTATCAATATTCAGAGCCTTGACCATTTCTAGCATGTGAATTATATTTACATTTTGCATTTATCCCTACTTATAACAGTCACCACCATATGCCAGAAATCCATATAAGGAAATTCTCAGTGCCTACTTACTAATCAGTATATATCTCTATGTATCCTTTTTTTTTTTGGTCTAAAATCCCACACCTCTCAAACTCCTAGCAAGCTTATCTCATGCTTTCTTTTTTTTAATTTCAGAACATTATGGGGGTACAAACGGTTAGGTTACATATATTGCCTTTGCACGACATGAGTCAGAGCTACAAGCGTGCCCCTCCCCCAGACAGTGTGCAACACACCCATTAGGTGTGAATATACCCATCCCCTCCTCCCCTGCCCACCTGCCCAACACCCGATGAATATTACTTTCATATGTGCACATAAGTGTTGATCAATTAGTAGCAATTTGATGGTGAGTATATGTGGTGCTTGTTTTTCCATTCTTGTGATACTTCACCTAGGAGGATGGGCTTCAGCTCCATCCAGGATAATACAAGAGGTGTTAGTTCACCATTGTTCTTTGTGGCTGAGTAGTACTCCGTGGTATACATATACCACATTTTATTAATCCACTCATGTATTGATGGGCACTTGGGTTGTTTCCACATCTTTGCAATTGTGGATTGTGCTGCTATAAACATTTGAGTGCAGATGTCTTTGCTATAGAACATCTGTTTTTCTTTTGGGTCTCATGCTTGCTTTAACTCACATTCCATTAGAGCAAGAGCCTCCTATATTCCCAACCTGTTGTGTATGGGTTTCTTTTTCTGCCTTTCACTAGCTGAAGCTACGTGCTCTTTAAAGGATATTACCTTCCTTATACCAACTTCCTACTAAGTCTAGAACTAGTTTAGATTTCCTCCTAATTCCTATTTGTCATTTCCAGATGAGTCTCCTTCACTCTTCTCTATAAACACCAAATTTAAAATTTTATGTCATCAAAGTATAACTCAAAACCTCTCCTCTTTGCAACAATATACAGTTGTTCTGACCACTGCTTTTTACTCTCTAAGACAGTGGTTCACTGTGACTGTATCAGTTGTGCATCTGTCAGAACTCTTGGGTGTCCCAATGTCACGATACTCCTTCCAATACCATATGCTCTCAATAGGTTACCCTGCTGTCCTCCAAAATACTTATCCTTCTTTCTTCCTCAGCAACTCAATCTGCATATCATCTTCTTGCCATCACCAATAATTTCAAATTTAAAACATATATGATCTCGATTTCAAGAATCATTGTCTGAACTCTATTCTCTAAATCCATTCTCTCTCTCTATGTCTCGGACTCTCATCATTGTATCAATTTCACTGGGACTTACTAGTGATTTATCCTGCTATTTTATGTCACTTCCTATTTCCCATTCCCCAGCCAATATTCTCACCTTCCTTCTTACTTTCATACTAAAATCTCTGATCATTCAATATTGTTTTTTTCTCTACTTCTTCGTTCACTCAGTTAGAAATGCTCCAATCCTGGTTAAATTCAATTTTCTGTACTTTCTGCCATAGATATTGGTATAGGTGACAACAGCAACAATTTTAAAAGACACCCACTCCCATGAGTGAATGAACACACACTCAAACAGGTACCACTTCAAATATATGGCAATTGAAAGCAAGTAAACCCGGCAATAACATAATTATTTATTGCTCTATTCCTCTACTACTCTCCCAGACATGTTTTCTAGTGATTCTATTTTTAATCTTTGAATATCTCCTTCTTCATTTTCTTTTTCATATTTGACCCACTTCCTTTTTCCCTGAGAAAACTAAAACAGTGAGAAAAGACCATTCTCCAACTCTTACTACATCTACTTATCAGCACGAGGGCACATATGTACATTGTCACTGCCATTCTATAAACAAAAGACTCATGATCCGACCTACACTTGTACATTTATATAGTGGATTCCACCACCTCTTGCATATTCAAGGACTTTAGTCAAGTAACAATTAACTTTCTCTCCCACATTTGCCATTTTTGCTGGGATAAAAAATAATCCCTACATTTGTTCTTATTTTCCTTTGCTAAGTAATCCTCTTCTCTATGACAAACAAACTCATTTTTCAGATATCTTCTTTCATTTTGTTTACATGCCTTATGTAATCACATGGTTTTAAGTATTACATATAATGCAATGACCTTCTTGATTTTTAAATATATTTCATTGAAGTGTGACTTTTATAGTCACAAAATACTGAATGCACGTAGCTGGGAACATTTTCCTGAAATAATCATGTCCATGTAATAAGCACACAAATCAAGAAATAGTATATTATTAGAATTCCAGAAACCTCTCTATGTCCCTTCCCAGACACTAGCTTCTTAAGGTAATTGACATACTGACATTTAACAGAAAGAGAAGCTTTGTCTGTTTTCGACCCGTGCTGTTGCCTCTAGTTGTCATTTGTTCATTATTATTGAATCATATTATTCCATTGTATAAATAGGTAACAACTTATTTACTGGTTTACTACTGAGATCTATTTACTTTGTTTCCAGTTTTAGGCTACAGCTTGAAGAATAAAGCAATGTACATGTATTTCAGCCCTCACATTGGTAAATACTGCTTTCTATCTTTTTCTTGCTCACTTTTTTGTCTTCATATGTCTGGATTTAATCTTCTGTTCTGATTTCTTCATATGGACACTAAAATAATTGATTTTCAGCTGCCTTTTTATAATATACATATTTGTAGCATAAATACACCTTTATCCATGATTTTAGCTGAACATTACAAATTGGAAGATACCCTTTAAATTAGCATTTTGTTCAAAATATTTTCTACTATTTATTGCATTTTTACAGGTTTATGAATTATTTAAAATTAAATTTTAAAAAATCACACATTTAGGGGTTGGTTTTTTTATTATTAATCTCTAGTGTGATCAGTGGTATAAAATAACTCCCTTTTTAAATTTCAGAATATTGCGGGAGTACAAACGTTTTGTTTACATAAATTACTTTGTACCATTTGAGTCAAAGTTATAAGTGTGCCCATCCCCCAGATAGTGTGCATTGCGCCTGTTAGGTGTGAATTTCCCATCTTCTCCCGCTTCCTACCTGCTTCATTTCCAATGAATAATGTTATTTCCATATGTGCACATAAGTGTTGATCTATTAGCTCCAATTTAATGGTGAGTACACGTGTTGTTTGTTTTTCCATAAATTATTTCAAGTTTTAGATTTTTGCTTAATCCTGCTTCACAACACATTATTCAAGTTTCACATGCACTTCAGCAGACTTTGTATTCTACAATTGTCGAGTGATGTGTTACTCAGACCTTATATAACTTGCTACAATTTTGTTCTATGAGACAATGAGAGAGGTGTAATAAAATACCCACAATGATTGTGGATTCTTTTATTTCTCTATTTCTATTTTGATTTCTGGCAATATTTCCTGCTAATGATGTGAAGCTGTGTAATTAGACATGGAAGAACTTCAGAATACTATCTTCTTGGTGGAGTGATTCTTTTATCTTTCCACAAAATCCACTTTTTTTTTCTAGTAATGTTTCTTAACTAATATATTTTGTCTGATTCTAGTATAACTTTGGATTCAATCACCTATTCAATGGCTATCTAAGAACATTTCAAATTTAACATGTGTAAATTTCTTCTCTACACACATTTATTCCATAATCTTTGTCATTTTAATTAATATCAAGTCCATTCTTCTCAGTCCTTAAATAAAATTTTTTTGAGTATCCTTTCTTTCACTTTCATTCTGTTTCTTCAGCAAATTGTGTTAGTTTTACATGGAGAATATATGTAGAATATGACTATTTCTCACCACCTCCACAGTCATCACTCTGTTTGAATTCACCGTCCTTAGTCTGCCATCTAGATTGTATCAGCTGTAACCTAATTGGTCTCCCAGCTGCAGGCTTTGTCCCGCTACAGGCTACTCTCACAAAGGTAACCAGTCATCATATTAAAACTAAGTCTAATAAGGTAACTTACGAAATCGCTTTGAGTACATGTCAAAATTGTTATTTTCTAGCTTTATTATTTCTCATAGTACTTATTAGTATGATTAAGACACTCTAGCATTGTATATGCATGTGCGTTTTTGTGTGTGGGCTTGTATGTGCATGTGTTGACTTCCTCATGCTCTAAAGTGTAAAATCCATGAAATATAAACAGGGAGTTTACTTTGTTTCATTAACTGCTCTTTTCTCAGTAAAACAAATGATACCTGATGTATATTAGGTACTCAAAAATGAATGAATAAATGATGATCTTTTTAGCTTTTCTATTCAAGGACAAAGATATATTATAGTTTCTTTCCTTAGGGAGGACTTAGCAATTTTTGAACCTAACTTAATCTATGATTATTCTCTACTTTATAGCAGCCCACAGCAGTTGTTTACTGAGTAATGAGCAATTAAATCTTGAAAAAGACATATTTTAATTATTTGTTTAGGGACCAATATTAGTAATATATTGTCTCTATGTGATTCACTTCTGCATCTCCTAAGAGATGGTAAAAGTTAGAAATATAATACCAGTAAATTATGTGTAAATAGAAAGCTATTATAAGAAAGCTCTATTTTGGTATAACAAACAAACAAACAAATGAATAAATTACCTGGTAAAAATGGTTATTTTGAAGATCTTTATTAGTTAGGAGGAGATTTAAAATTTGAATGATCAATTCTTGAAGTTGTGTTTCAAAATAAATTTAGTTTCTAACTGAATGAATTGAAGTTTTAAAGTCTGAAACAAAAAAAATAAACTGCCATTTACTAAATTATAGATAATCAGGAAACATCCATAAGGGTGAGATTAAAAATAAATTCAGGGATAAGAAAGTATACTTAAAATGTGTGTGAAATTTTGAGTCTAAAAATATATTCTGATAAAAATGTAAAGAACTACTTAAATCATATGATCAATAGTCAAGGAATGGTTATCTCCACTATTTTATCCTTGATTTATTTTAATGTAAATAGCTATTGCCCCAAAATGACTTATTTCATTTTTGATCATCTTGAAGATACCACAGCCAGCAAAATTTCATAATCTGAATTTCTTAATATTGTTATTCACAAACTCATCCTTTTGCTAAATGTTTATTGATTGCACAGTAATTGAGATGCTAACATTTTCAAGATGAATTATATTATACTTACAATAGATTCATTTATGAATCCTTGAGCTATCCAATTCTATTAAAACAAAACATTTGAGAAACTGTCTAGTCCCACAATCAAACTCATGTAAGTAACTTTAGTGCAGTAAGAGATTCATAAACAAAGACTTCTTAAAATTATAGATAAGAAAGATTAAAAGTTATTGAAGTTTGCTGTGGTAGATCTTCAAGGATGTATAATATCTCAATATCAAGAATGTATAATGTTGCACAGAAAGTTTAGCAATATCATTCTCATTTAGAAAAAAGGTAACATCTAAGGTATGGAAGGGCATAACATAGTTGCCAAATGGCAAAAAGTTCAGTATGTGTGGTTCCCTGAATCAAAGGGCACAGACATGTAAGATAAAAGAAGCCGGGATATATAATATTTGGGATTTATATCCCACAAGTAAACCTTATTCGTTGATTTAAAAATGAAAATGTGACCAAAAGACATGATTATATTTCTTCAACAGTGGTCATTTGATTTTAAAAGTTTATATTTTTATGCTTATAGTGAATGTAATTTTTCATATCATTTAATATCTTGGCAAGAGGGTTAAAAATGCTTAGATAGTAAATACTCTGCCCTTTGTGCTATTCTTAGTGAAAATGTGGCTTTTGAAGGATGTAAGTGGTCTTAAGCTTGCGTGAGCCTAAAATGTGCATCCTGAGGAAGGTATCGATCTCCTTCACGCTCACCCTGTGTTCTACACGAGTCAACAATGAGGGGAAAAAGAAGATAATTTCCTAAGCAATTCATCAAAAGGGAAAATGACAACTAATATCATGAAATAAAGGATTGAATTTCTATTCTAAAAACACTAAGACACTATGCTATAAGATAGATATCACAAACATTTCAACATTTAAGTTTGAGAAGTGGAGAAATGAAAACTAATTAGATGCATAATCAAAGAAAGCCATCTCAAATTAGCTTGTATTCTAGACCTTTAAAAACGTGTCTTAGCCATTACTCTCTGAAAGAGCAGCATATCGTTTAGGATAGAAGAACTATCAAAACAAAAAACTCAGAATACCTCAATTGCTTAAAAGAGAAAATGGTTCTATCCTATTCTTAACAGTTTGATAATGGTATTCACTGGATCTCCTTTCCCATGTAGATTCAAGCATCTAGACTATTTCCATTCATCATCCCCAAGAGTCTCAGTGTCCTCTTTAGGATACCCTATATCATGTGGTAGGGAAGACAGCATGAAGGAACTTGTAGGAGGATTTTGTTATATGGAGTAGTCGTAGAAGTGAACATATTATCTCTACTCAACATTGGTTAGAACTTATTCACATGACCATACTTAGTGACAAGGAAGTTCACAGAATAGTTTATTTCTGTGCATGAGAGGAAGAAGGAATTGTTTTGTGTGCCCATGTCTCTGGATCTGTCTTCTCATCTGTCTCCTCATGGTCACAAAGATTTTTCTTCTCCTTTTAACCCTGTAATAAATATACTCACTACTTTCCGAGGAAGACAACCAAAAGTCCCATCTATTTACTGCATCCGACTCAAAGTGCAGGATTTGTGAGTGATTTGCCAGCTTTTCCGTGATGTATGGATATAACTCCCTTTGGTCTTGTGACCTGTAATGTTTATAAACCTGCAATCTGCCATTCTAAATCCCATTCCCACACATAGCCCATGAACAACAGAGGAAAAGAGACAGAAAATTCATAAAAATAAAAATAAAAAACTCCCATTTGGAAAATTAGAATGAAAGACACATAAAAGCTACTGGTACTGGTCCATATCAACTTGGGGTAGTAGATAGAAATTTTTTGATTAGGTCCTGATTTTGCTCTTTGGGAAGCGTTCCTTTGCTAATTGTTCTCATATTCTGGCTTTGCCCTTCAGGAGGTTACTTCCTGTTTGTTAGTCTCCCTGGCTACATTTGTGTTGGGTATTGTAGAACTCCACCTATTGTTGGTGCATGTTTGGGAATCTGTAGATTGTTTTAAGCCCAAAAGATTTTTATTTGTTTACTTGTTTGTTTTTTATCTTGCTATGGCTTGTGTTTTTCTATGGCAAAACAATTCATTCAAAATTTACCAGGCATCTGGTGATCTATGCATTCCTTGTCAGTTCCATGTTGCAGTCAACCTACTGAAGTTCTCTTCTAGAAATAATTCTTAATCTGATTTATTTTATTGATCATTTACCTTATGTCTCAATCTCTCTAATTAATAGTGGCAATGATGAAACTATCTGAAATAATAGGTTGGGTTGGAAGATAATGCAATTAAATTCATTTTTGCAGCATGACTGATTTTTTTTATTGTCTAATAATCTTGTGAGTTTTCTGACTTTCTCCTTCCCCTGTTTAATATTTATGATCATTCTGACTCATTGGAAACATTTCACCTAGAAAAGAGTCAGAAAACTGGCCTCCGTGGACCAAATCCAGACATGTTAATTCTTTTTCAAATATTCTATGAACACTTCTCAGTACAACAGTAGTGTTGAATAGTTGTGACAGAGAACATTTACAGTAGTCCCCTCTTACCCACAGTTTTGCTTTCTGTGGTTTCAGTTGTCCATGGTCTGCTACTGTCCAAAATAATAAACAGAAAATGCCAAAAATAAACAATAAGTTTTAAATTGTGTGTCATTCTGAGTAGTATGATGAAATGTCACACAGTTCTGCTCCTTCCTGGGCATTGCTTTTTCCAGTGTATCCACTTTGTATTTAGCCATCTAAGTTACGAGATCTATTAAGTTATAGTATCACAGTGCTTGTGTTCAAGTAATCCTTATTTTACTTAATAATGGACCTAAAGTGCAAGAGTAGTGATGCTGGCATGTTGTTCTATTGTTCTATTTTATTATTAGCTATTGTTGATAATCTCTTATTGTGCCTAATTTATAAATTAAACTTTATTATAGGTATGTATATATAGGAAAATACATATTATATATAGGACTTGGTAGTATCTTTGGTTTCAGGCTTCCACTGGGAGTCTTGCAATGCATCCCCCATAGATAAGAACAGACTACTGTAGCATGCAAAGCTGAAAACATTTGCTACCTGACCCTTTACAAGTAAGTAGTTGACCCCTAAAAGATTCACTAAGATCATATTAGTTCCAACTTAGCACAGATAACATTTTACTGAATTACACAATACGTGAAAGGCTTTCTACTTCCTTTTCGTTTTCCAACTGTCAAGTCCATGTCCCATATTTTAGATTGTGTTGGGTTGCATCTCTGTTCTATGTTATTCAGTGTAGGCTGTAATATGCTATTCAAATATCTCAGGGACTTGCCAAAATGGAAGATTTGTTGTTGTTCTCACTGAATAACAGTTTGATATATGTATTTGGCATGTGGCCTTTTGCTCATTACTTCAGGCACATATGCTCTTTTTATCTTGTGTTTCCACCATCCCTTAGGAATTCAGATTCCACTTGCATCCTTAATATCAGAAAGCAGAGGGGAAAAGAAGAGCAGCAAATCACATAGGAGATTTTAATGGGCTAGTTCTGAAGTTGGCATACATCACCCCCATATGGCCACTCCTAATAGCAGATGAGAATGGGGAATTTTAAAATAATTCTATTGACAGAAAGAAGGTGTAGGTTGTGATAAACACATGTAATATCTGCTTCAAGAAGACATTATGCATAGTATATACACTTCATGTAGTATATTAATTAAATAAACCATAAAAGTTGATGGGTTAGTTCTCCTAGTTGAGTTTCAATTCACAAGTTGTAAGCTCTAAACAATTTAGCACTAACTAGCTAGTGTTCTTCTGAGATTTAAAATAAGATCTTTCTCTACATAGCCTTTATCCCAAAGATAGCTTTGCATCTCTGTATTAATATTTGTCACACATATTTTTTATTAGAATAATCTAAATTGAGTGATTTTTCAGGACAAAATATTAATTAGAATAATTGTTCAAAGAACTACGGATTGGTTTGAATTTGAAACATGTTGGGTGTGGGCTCAGTACTGGGGACATCTTATATATCCTCTTAATTTCCTGTTCTCCAAAACTTGGGCATGTGAGAGTTAATGTGGAACCTAAAAAAGTTGAACTCATGGAAGTAAAGAGTACGGTGGTTATCAGAGGCTAGGAGTAAATGTGGGAGTGTGATTGGGGAGGTGTTTGTCAAAGGATACAAAATTTCTTTTAGAGAGGAGGCATAAGTTCAAGAGATTTATTGTATACCATGGTGACTATAGTTAATAACAATGTATTGTATTCTTGAAAATCAATAAAACAGTAGATCTGATGTGATCTCACCACAAAAAATGATATGTGAGGTAATATTTATGTTAATTAGCTCAACTGAGCCATTCCAATGTGAATACATAATTTAAAACATTATGTTGTATAAGACAAAAATATGCAAGTTTAATTTGTCAATTATAAATAAATAAATTTTACCAAATTAACAAAAAGAAAATTAGGTATGGAACAGATTAAAGCAACATTTGAATTTGTGAAGAAACCAAATGCATTCGTATGGAAAGAATGTCAGGACACATTCACTGAAGGAATATAAATTTCTTATCAAAATGTCTGTAGACTGATATCGTGCACAATAAAACAATATGAGGATAAGTTTAAATTCATAGCACTTTTTATTCACCAGAAAAAGAATTTGATCACAGAAATTATTTCTTTGGAAATTGACTCTGGATGTGAACCTTTATGGGAATTTAAAATTAAGCTTTAATCTACCCTGAATAAATACACATACAAATCTTTTGGTAGTTAAAAAAGACTTATACACAAATTTGGTCAATCTAGAAAGAGGCCTGTCTATTTTGTTTATCTTTTCAAAGAACCAGCTTTTTGTTTTATTAATCTCTGTATAGTTCTTTCGTTCCCAGTTTCAATTAGTTCTGCTCTGATCTTGGTTATTTCTTTTCTTCTGCTGGGTTTGGGATTGGTTTGCTCTTCCTTTTCCAGTTCCTTGAGATGATTCATTAGTTTGTTGATTTGTGATCTTTCTGTCTTTTGGATGTAGGCATTTAAGGCGATGAGTTTTCCTCTCAGGACTGCTTTTGATGTATCCCACAGATTTCCATAACTTGTGTCCCTATTGTCATTTAGTTCAAAGAATCTTTTGATTTCCATCGGAATATCCTCCTTGACCCAATAGTCTTTCAGCAATACATTGTTTAATTTCCACGTTTCTGTGTAGATATGAGTGTTTCTGTTGGAATTGATTTCTAATTTTATTCCACTGTGGTCTGAGAAGATACATGGTATAATTTCTATTTTTTAAATTTGGTGACATCGGTTTTGTGGCCTAGGATGTGATCAATTTTAGAGCTGATGAGAAGAACGTATATTCAGGATTATTTGGGTGGACTGTTCTGTAGAAGTCTGTTAGGCCCAAATGTTCTAGAGTCCTGTTTAGGTCCATTGTTTCTTTGCTTATTTTCTGTTTGGAGGATCTGTCCAGTTCTGTCAGTGGGGTGTTGACGTCCTCAGCTATTATGGCATTGGTATTTATTAAGTTGTCTAGATCTAGCAATATTTGCTTTATACATCTGGGCACCACTGTATTGGGTGCATAAATATTTAGGATTGTTAAGTTTTCCTGTTTGATTTTTCCCTTCAACACTATATAGTGACCATCTTTGTCTTTCTTTACTTGATGTAAGAATGGCTACCCCAGCTTTCTTTTGGTTTCCATTTGCCTGGAAAATTGTATGCCAGCCCTTAACCTTGAGTCTGAATGAGTCCTTGTGTGTAAGATGTATTTCCTGGAGACAGCAGATACTTGGCTTGTATTTTTTTTATCCATTCAGCCAGCCTGTGTCTCTTTAATGGGCAATTCAAGCCATTTACATTTATTGAAAGAATTGATATTTGGGGTACATTTCTGTTTATCCTGTTGGGTAGACTCTTACTGTTTTGTTTTACCTCTCTAGCCATTGTGGAATCAGGGTTCTGGACTTTTAGCTTTTGGGTAATTTTACACTGGTGGGTGTCTATTGTGCTGGTTAGCACAAATTTGGGGCATCTTTGTATTCAACTGCAGTTTTTGAAATAATTTTATATCGTTACTGTCATCATAGAACCTCTGATTCATAGTGGAATATGCAGTTGAATTTGTTTTGAGTTGGACAATTGAATAGTGAGTTAAATGTCAACCTGGAAAGCCAAGTAGCCTTAGGTTAAAATTTCTGAATTAACTCATGACCATGTTTCTTTTTGTTTCTGATATGAAGATCTACACTGCAAATATGGATCCCAAGAGGAGACATAAAAGAACAATAAGAGGTAAGGGAAGATAGAAAACTATAAAACTACCAGTTTTCTCCTCTGAGATGTAAACTCATAATCCTAGTTTCTTTTCTGCTCCTACCGTGGTTTTTCACATGGAAAGAGCCCGTCATTTAATAGTTTAATACTCCTGGGTTTCATATACCTTGCTATAAAACAAAGAATGTCTTTATTTATTGATAAATTTGGGAATAAACTAGGAGAGCTTGATAATTTTCCTCTTCTCTCTCTCTTTATCACTCTTTCCCTCTCTCTCTCTCTCAGCTGTATAGAGCAAGCACATGTTCAGTTTTTGTCTTCCATGTGTTTCATAAAGGCCAGGTCTCCATGAGGAACAGGGGTTTGCAACTGTGTTACACTGGCTATATTTGGGGAGGATTTGTCTACCAGGTGCTAATATTTAGGTTTTGGCATCCCACTTGCCTCACGTACAAGCCACATATCAATAACGTGATATAGTACTGTGGTCTCTCTGTCTGATGATACTTATGTCTCTATTAGTTCAGACTTCAGGAGATGAAGGGGATGCTATAAACTTGATTTACACACACACATAAACAAAGTAATTAAATCTGTTCTGTTCATTATATGTTTAGAATATAATCACTTTTCAAATATATTAAAATTTAAATGCCTACTTTTCTATTTCTAGAAAAATAGCCTGTGAATATAGTATAAAATATTAAATAGTACTATTAGACTCAATAACACATAAAATAAATTTTTTGAAGCTTGCTATCACAACTGTGAAAGGTTCTGAAAAATCCACTGGGCTAAAAAACACTATTTGAAATCACTTATTTTACTTCACACCAAATAATATGGTTAACAATTTATAAACCTCCTGTTTGAACTTTATAAATCTCTTGATTTGAAGCTTAACTCTTATGATGGTATCTTCCTTACTGTAAAATATTTGAAACTATGGGGACCTACAATGTGTTTTTATGTAATTTTATTGTCATTAAAGAAAATATTAGACACATTAACCTTTAAAACACTTTGAACAGTACCTGGTGAAGAAACAATCAGTGTCATATCAAGTTTTTCAGCTGTTGTCACCAACAGCCTGCTAAAGCAGTACACCATATAGTTTTTAAGTAACAGAAATAGTACTTCCAGTATCATAAAGACTTACCCTTCCTTAGAACAGTACTTTGTTTTATATTTTGATAACTTTCAATGCTATGAACTAAAGACTATGAATACCAACAAAGTAATTCAACCTACTTTATTAGGTCTCCAAGGCAGAAAGCAGTTTAAAAGTTCACAACTGGCTATAACTCAAATTACAGTCTTTTGTGTTTTCTCTTTCATATTAAAAGTTTCCTCCATCTTCAGAGATATCATCACATCATCTAAACTCTTTGCATTCAATTATTTTTTCTCTGTTAAATTTGGGATGAGAATATATCCATAGCTGTCGCTCAAAATTAAAATGCTTTCTGATACCATAAAAATTAATGAGAACCTTGTATGAACTAGGGATCTGTGCAGTAGCAGGGATTTTTATACAGGAAAAAAAGAAAACTAAGCAAAATGCCAATTGCTTTCAAGGATTCAATATATGATTTACTGAACTTAGGCAAACAACCTATTTACTGAACATTGTGAGAGAAAATAATAGCTAAGAAATGGAGAGGAAAAACTATACTTTCAGAAGGTGGTGAAAAATAAAAGACGGCTGCAAAGAGCCTTGGTATTTAGTTTTAGGCCTTGAGAATGAGAAGAAATGTTCTTCCTAACACTCTATTTATTTTTTGCCTTAGACACTTCCTCCTTTCATTTTTTTTTCTGGTTCTAAAATTGAATTAAATGATCCTTTACTATGATCCTCTACACTACAAAATAACATAATTCTGTGTTCTTTATGTTATTAAGATATTTAATAAGAGTTACATAAATATTTTATGAGAATAAAGTTGAATTCACAAAAGTTTGATATGGGATTGTCATCATACAGACTCAGTAGTAGTAATGAGAGTAAAGCAAGGCGTATAGTTAAGAGGAAGAGAGAATTTCTGGAAACAAAATTGCGAGGAACCATCCCAATTGTCTGTGTCATTCCCACCCCGCACACACCTCAATATAAATGGATGCTCTACAGTGTAAGAGGAAGTGTAGAGAAAGCCATTAATTGCGGCAAAGAGAGTAGAGATTTATCAGGGAAGTCTTCAAGATTTACCACTGGCTGATGGAAAATTAAAAAAAAGAGAGAGAAAAAATAATTTTCTCTAGAGAATCATACCACGTGTTTGTATTCTGATTCTCTTGATAACCATTTTTTTAGAATTACAATAAAATTATACATCTTTGTTACTGTAAATAACTGACAACACATGTGCATTTAATTTTCTCTATATATTAATTTTTGAGAGCTCTAGCTAAACACATTTGAATATTTTAATCATTTCCTTTTTGTACCATAACATTAGAAAAATGATATTGCCGCATCCTATAATCAATCGTTAAATGTGCCTCTTAAAATCTTAGTGCCTGTTTTTTATGAGCTGAATTACGTATGTCAAGTATGATTACTTCAGAGCCATCTAATCCTAAAGTGCTACAGTCAAGTAGTTAATAATTGTTAGTTTCATGTTGTTAGGAATACTAACCATAAATGTTCACTACCACTTCTACAGACAGTTAGAATATATTATTGAAAATAAAGCAAACACATTCTGTTGTTAAAAGCCTCATAACATTAAATCTTCCCAATAAAGTAATAAAGGTTTTCTAACTTTACCCAGACATTGTCATCCCTTAAAAATAATTGCTTCTGCAAGCGTTTTAAGGAATTTTGATATTACTATACAGCAAGAATAAAGATCAGAACCCCAATAGAAATAGGATCAGAATTAAGACACATTACTTACCTTTGGGCAAGATAAGTCTAAAATAATAATGATATATCTGTGTGGAGCTGTCATATAAGTAGTTGAAAACAAATTCACATACCTGGAGTTAAATACTAAAGAATTAACATAGACTTAGGAATTGAGGGTTTAAGTCATCTTATTATTTCATAGCTGATAGAAAGAAAATGAGTATCCAGAGGGGGTCCTGATGGAGTCCTACATAGGAGGTGGTAAGGGTGAAATTGATTAGCAAAAAAGGGAAAAATTATGTAAGGTAGAGAACAGAAATAAAATCTAACAAAGTAAATAGAATATTCCCAGGAAATTTAAAAACATTGTTTTAGAAAAAAAATTAGTATTAAATTCAATTTTCAGTATATTAAGATATGAGGAAAATGATTATCTGTTAAAGAAATAATAGCATGAAATGGACCTATGATTCATAGGAGCAAACCTTAAATTGTGCTATCATATATTTTATAGTTACATCATAGCAACTCTATGATTGAAGTTATCTTTTACTCAAATGATGTTAAGTTTTATCAAATGTTATCTTTGGTTTGTTTTAAAAGATTTTGTCATTCAAAATTATTATATTTATATAAGTATATTTTTATATAATACCATATATGTACGTATGTGTATAATTGAATCAAATAGTTATTATTGAAACTATCTTCACTTTGTCAATAGTTTTTTTAAATACTTTAATTAAAATATATGTATATGTGTATGACTATTTTGGTATTCTTACTTATCTTTGTTAAGTGTTATTGTTTGTATACTGGTTTGTAAGAAAAAGGACTTTAAAGTTCTCCTTTTCTCTGGACTATTTTCTCTAGAACTGTTCTATTGCTTTAGAATAGTTTCAACTATAACCAAACTGTTAATTCATTTTTTTCTGTTATTTTCTCTCCTCAGCTTTATCTAGTTGATCTCAAGTTAATAGTGAGATTTTATACTAAAATCATCCAGATTTTCAAATAGATCTCATGAAGAGAAGACAACTCTTTCATCATCTTTATTAATATGTTTTCTCTGCTCCTGTTACAATGGGTAAACCCTCCCACCTCTTAAATGAGGCAAACCTTTCAAATGTGCTCTCAATGTCAGGCACACCTTGCAGTTTTGCACTGGATCTATTTACCATTCACACAAGAACTTTGCACCTATAATTAATCTATTTTTTAATTATCTATTTATTACTATATTATTCCATATTTTTAAAAAATGGAAATTGCTTTTTATCGAGTAATTTTTCAGCTACTGCGAGGATGCTAAATTATTTTTCTTCTTAGATTTTTAATAGAGGATAATTACATTTATAGAATTTCAAATATTCAATTGTCTTTGCCCTTGCAAATAGAAGTTACTTTGCCATGGGGCCTTAATCCTTTAATATACTTGGATTTTATTTGCTTTTTTATTTATATATTCATTTTGATATTTTGAATGTAATAACTGCTATTGTCTTTAGAGTATTATGTGAAATTGTGTGAGTCTTATGAATTAGTAATTGCTTTCTTTATGTAATTAATTCAGAAAGCTTCTTTTCATTATATGCTTAAGGACTTCCAGTATCATTGAAATTATATATTCTCAAAATATGGAAAGTTTTGGCATCATTCACCTAAAAAATTATATTGATCTGATTTTATGAGACTGGCTAACTTATTGACAACCTTCTGTATTTTCATTTTTCAAAATCTATTTATTTTTAACTGACAAATGATAATTATGTATATTTATGGTATATAATGTGATGTCTTTATGTATATTGTAGAAAGATTTGATGAAGCCAATAAACATCTATCACCTCACCAAATCTTCATTTTTTTGTGGCCAGAATGTTAAAAATCTCTTCTTTCAGCAATCTTGAAATATACAATACATGATTATTAACTGTGGTCACCATGCAGTGCAATAGAGCCCTAAAATTTACTACCAAGTCTAACTAAAATTTTTACCCTTTGGTCAACATCTCTCTTTGCCCCAATCCACTTCCCCCCACCCCTTGAACCTCTGGCAACCACCTTTCTACTCTCTGTTTCTGTGAGATCAACTTTTTAGATTCCATGTTTAAGTTAGATCATAGAGTATTTGTCTTTCTCTGCCTGACTTATTTCACTTAGCATAACGTCCTTCAGTTTCATCCATGTTATGCAAATGGCAGAATTTCCTTTTTTTTTTAAGACTGAATACTATTCTATTGTGTACATATACCACACTTTCTTTATCCATTCATACATTGATAAACCTTTGTGTTGCTTTTATATCTTTACTATTGTCAGTAATGCTAAAATGAACACGGGAGTATAGGTATTTCTTCAAATTACCAGTTTAAATTCCTCTGGATATATAACCAGAAGTAGGATTGCTGGATCACATGGTCATTCTATTTTTGGTTTTTTGAGGAAACTCCATGCTATTTTCCAAAATGGCTCTGCTAGTTAACATTTCCACCAACGGCATACAAAGGTTCCCTTTTCTCCATATCCTTGCCAACACTTACCATTTTTTAACCGGCTCTGTGAAAAAATTGCAATGACCCCTATATGTTTTCCTATAATCCTCTCCCTCTGTTGTTGTAGATTCTCGGGCAAGTAGGACTTGATGACCAGAACCCTGTAACTTTTAACTAACTACTTGACCTTTTTGAGTTGTTTCAGAGAAATGGCAGAATTTCGGCAAGACAAAGGAGTTGAGATTCCAAAGGCCCCTGGGCAGACTTCCCAACTCTAAGACTCACCATCCCTTACTAACCTGCCCCAATGCATGTAGCGCCTTGTTAATTTCAACACAACCTGCTCCAATGCACATATTCCCTCTTTAAAGAGCCTCGACTCTCCGTTAATCCGGGGACTGAGTTGAGGTTGCTTCTCTTGTTCTGACAACAGATGTCGTTAGTATTAAAAATTCCTTTCTTCCTTGCAATCCTCATCGCCTCAATAATTGGCTCTCTGTTAGTGAGGCCAAGCCCCTTTGCAGTTTCTATAACAAATTTATTTTTTTGATAATTGCCATTCTAACAGGTGTGAGTTGGTATCTCATTGTGGCTTTACTTTGTATTTCCCTGGTGTTTAGGGAAAATGTTGTACATTTTTTATATATCTCTTGGTCATTTGTATCTCTTTTGCAAAATGTCTTCTCAGATCCTTTGCCTTATTCCTTGCATATTAATTGGTTCCTTTAGATTTTAATCTTCTGGTGTCATTCTGATCTATTATAATTTACATATATTTTGCGGGTTTTTAATGTATCCTGTTTTTATTGTGGAAAATGGGGAATTTGGATTTAACCTTAAGAGTTTTCCCTTCAATCTTGGGAAGCATATTTTGCTAGTTCTTTCCACTTACTCATGCAGCACACATCCATGCTTGACACCCATGGTTGATAACCACTTTATCAATAGCTGCTTGAATTATATGTTTATACACATTTTATTGACTAGGAAGTTATCTATTTTCATTATTTTTTTCTGGAAAATAAAATAATGAAATGTCAAAGGATATTTTAAAAAATTATTTCTTGACATAAGAAATTATGTATATACCTGCAAAAGACAGCAATAAAGTTTGAACAGTTGCTTACATCTTGTCATTTAACAATATGTCAGTTATAATTTCTTTCAGTGCTTCTAAAGATGTTTCAAACTCACTTTTTGTATGTAAGAACCATCAAAAAAGTAGAGAGTGATCATCTTTCCTTGATTTAGTAAATCCTTAATACCAGGGAATAAGTAAATTCTTCACATAGTTTTTATCTGAATAAAAACAAATAGGAAATAAAATTACAAGATCATTTGAAACATACAAAATAAATTCCTTTAATCATATCAAGAGGAAAGATGTTTTCACAAACTTAGAAGATATTTCCTAGAAAACAATCTCTCTCAACTTTAAAAGTTTGTTTATAATATAAATAAATATATGATAATGGTTTATTTCATTACAATCTTTACCTCCAGATAAATGACCAATATGTTCAAATGTAAATAATGGTCAAATGATTGAAATTATCCTCACATGCAATTTGTGTTCACTGAATCTACCTTTTGCATTGTTAGTTCAGCTATTATTTTTCTGAGTTTCTTTTATGATTTTCTACTAGTGGGAGTATATAAAATCAGAATATGGAAAAAAGGATATCCAAAACACTCTGAAAGGTATCATTTTAAGACTATGAAAAAATAAACAAAACATACTAAAAACATATAATTCAAAATATAATTTTCTGTTACATTTCATTGCCATTTATTCAATTTATTAATTTTCACAGCATTTTTATTCTCTTAATTATTCATTTTTCAAATCTAAAGCATGTATGATATATAATATAAATATATATAGCATATTAAGAACATCTGTATTCCATATTCACCTTTCTGATGAAAAAGTCCACAACCTAATATGACACACCCTTGTCTTTGCTCATACAAATATATACACTCAGACACACACACATACACTCAAAACCCAATAAAATCTGCAATATGTACTTAATATCAACTTAATTTTCCACTATGAATTAATAAGTGTTCATGTGTTTCTACTTTTTGCTAAGATGTTATGCATATGCAGACTCATATAGACATATATCAGCAATTATATAAATGGGGTCATGTGATACCTATTTCTGTATTTAATGCAGTCTCTTTTTCATTGCTGTTTGGTTGATTGCTAATATTCTATCTTCACTCTCTCCACATATTCTGCTTCTCTTTATCATTTGTTATTAAAAAATGGATGTATGCAGCTTTCATATTTGGTATCTATGTGTGTTTTAATGCCATACACTTATATATATGTACACATTTCTAAAAATATGTGGAGACATAATCTATAAATGTTTGTGGTTACTTGCTTTAAAAATGACATGTTATGCACAATGCTCTCAATCACATGTTTATTTGAACAGTACTTCATCTAAATGACTTGGAATATACTAGTCTATTTAGTATTTTTAATTATTGCATAACATTCCATTTAACTCATATGAATTACTTTATCTGACAATTCTCTTTTGATGATTTCTCACATAATTTTTGAATTTTGTTTTTTTTAAAAAAGTGATTTTTAACATAAAGATAATATGTCTTTGAGTACAAACACATTTATTTATGTAGGAAAGAGTCTAAGAATTAAGAGGGATGCATTATACCTTTTTTTAACTTTAAAAGCTTCCAAAGAAATATAAAAGATTCTAACTGAAACTAAAAACTCATTGAATTTACATTTGTACAAAAAATATTCGTATAAAACTTCCTCAGAGACTTGCTGTCACGGTTAGACCATTTTTTCCTATTTCTTATTTAGTTATTTAGTTAACAATGTGATTGCTGTGAAGTCAAATTTAATTGTTAGTCTATTTTGTCTTTACTAGTGAGTTTAGACTCTGTGTGTGTGTGTGTGTAAGGTGCTTATTCACCATTCAAATATGTAAATTGCCTGTATGTTCTTTGTACTTTTTTGTATTTTGCTCTTTGTCTGTTCTTTCTCACTATAAATGTATGTCTCATCTGCTGTATATCTTCACAGCAGACTCTGTTTCTAAAAATATCATTTTTCTATTAACTATTTAATATTGTTAAGCATATATTTTAAAATAATTTATAGTGAAATATGTATACATTTTTAAAAGTGTGGTGGGAATATGTTTGTATGTGTGGTAGTTTTGTTATTTTGGGTTTCCTGTAACTATTAAGACTATTTTTTCACTCATAAGGTTTTTTTTTTAATTTTATTAAAAATTTTCTTTTGATTTTTTCCAATAAATACTAGATGATAAAATTAATTCAGAATATTGAGGCAGTCATCAGATTATTTAAATTTTTTGAAAATTGAGAAAATCAGTAAATGGCAGAACTTAGATTCATTTTATACGCAGACACATACACACACATCAGCTACAGTTCAACACAAATATTTATTACATTGTCTTTTTCAGAATATTTAGCATTGGGAAACTAAATAAGCTTATTCTCTTTTGTATTTCTGTTTGGCTAAGTGAGTTATTTATGTGACATAGGAAAAAATATATTTGCCATTGAGTTTAAATTAATATTCATTGAAATTCTAACAACTCAATATATGCAATACTGCAGGATGTTTATACACATTAACTTTAATGCTTACCATAACTTTATAAAGCAATTATTATTATTTATCTTTTTGCAATCATAAAGCTGAGAGGCCTATGATATTATGTAACTTGTCCAAAATCTTCCATTAAACAGATATTTATTGAGTACATAATGGGTGTCTGATTTCAAAGTTACATACACTAATTTCTTAAGTGACTAATTTCCAAATCAGTGATTCTCTAATAAAATTGTTTATGTAGAGTACACCACCTCTCACCCAATCTCCTCATACGTGCTAAGAATTGTGGAGGTGACAAAGAATGTATCCTTTGTCCATTAGAAACTAATACTGGGTAAAGAAAAACTATAATACAAAAATTAGAGGATATTGTAAAGATTGTTTAATAATCTCATTTAAAGCAATGAGAAATATTATTTCTTTATGTTTACACTATCATAAATGTTATATATAATAGTTTACTTAAAATATAGTTTTATGAAAAAGCATAAAACATTGATTAAGAAAATAAGTACTCTATATCTCCCACCTTCTAAAAAGAGATATTTAATATGTTATGTATATCTTATCATGTATTTTACTATAAAAAATATGATATGCACATCTTATAAAAGTAAGTCACTGAGTATATTTGCTTGAAAAAAATCCCTTTTTCTTTTATATATATATGTAATTCTCACTCATAATAAACATTTGACCCACAGTTTTTTTATGCAGAGTTATTTAATCAATCATCTAATAACTATATTTTCTTTTGTTTATCTAATTTTTTATTACCATAAAATATCTTGGACATATTTAAAAATTCTTTATGTAGACTTGCCTTATTTTCTTGTGAAAATTTTCCACATTTAAAATTGTAGGGTTGGAGGGAATTATAACTTAAAATGCTGATGAATATTATAACATTTTCCTCTAATTTGGAAGCAATTGACAATACTATCAGCAGTATCTCTTTCCTTAAGTCTTATCAAACTCATCGAACACTGCTAGGAATGTTCTTTGGCAGTGTCTACCAAAGTTATATAAACAAAGACCATGTATACCAACAATTCCTATTCTATGTTAATATCCAACATAAATGCATACATACATGTATGACTAAAGATATGTCCCATGATATTTATGCCAATGTCCAGAATAGCACCACAATAGGCACAAAAATCTAAAAGTTCTTTAATAATAAAATGAGTGAATAAATACATGTAGCAATAAATATAAATAATAATAAAATTGTACGAGCTAATGCTAAAAACAGAAGTGTGGGTGAATATTGGATTAAAAAAGAAGAACAAAACAACAAGCCTCTGTGTTAGTCCTCTAATATAAAGTTCACAAATGACCAAAACTACTACGTTATGGTAGAAGGTGACATTATGGCCCTTGTAACAAAAGTGAGATTGTAATGACTGATAGGAGGCATAGTAGCTTTTCTGGCTGCTGGTAAAGTGTTATGTCTTAATCTGTTTAGTATGCACCTGAACGTGCTTTTTTTTAGTTGTATATATTTATAGTGTACATGTGATATTTTGATACAGGCATACAATATGAATTAATCAAATCAGGTTCTTTGGGGTATTCGTCACCTCAGACATTTATCATTTCTTTGTATTAGGAACATTCCAATTCTCCTCTTTTAGTTATTTTAAAGTATACCCTAACTTATTGTTGATTATAGTCACTTTGCTGTGTTATCAAATATTATTCATTCTATCTAACTATCTAACTATATTTTTGCACCCATTAACCATCCCCACTTTGTTCCTCCCTCTTAATTACCGTTCCCAGTCTCTGGTAACCATCATTCTACTCTCTGTCTCTAAGAGAGTAATATTTAGCTCCCCCATATGAGTGAGAACACGGGAGATTTGTCTTTCTGTGGTTGGCTTATTTCACTTAACATAATGTTCTCCAGTTCCATCCATGTTGTTAAAAATGGCAGGATCTCAATGAATGTGCTCTTTCATAAATCCTGAAGATACACACTTATGATTATGTATTTATTTATATATTCAATTAATTCTATTCAAGAGTTTATTAAAAAGTTTCAAAATTTCATACTTATTTATATGTTATTGACATCTGAGCATTGCAATACCTTATGATGACTCGTTCCATTTTGGTTTTTTCTTTTTGTTTGTATGACTGTTTGATTTTCAATATATTACTCGTACTCCATTCATAAACTGTGCTCATGGTATAAATCTCCTTTAATGTGTAATGGTATTAAGTACAAATACATTTATATATACCTCAACTACTATAATAAAACTGTTTAATAAACTATAATTTTTATGTGCCTTTACAATAAATGCATGTATGTTTTTTGCTCAAGGGTCTGAAAGTTGGTAGGCATTCTACTGGGGTCCAGTTGATCTTGGCTCATGTTGCTCTTGATCTTAATATTGACCTCATACTGTGGGTCATATTTGTCTTGTTTCTTCTATATTCATATCTTAGAACCAGTTGATCTCTAGAGCATCTTCTTCTCATCCAGAAACACAGAGTACGAGAGGTCAAGCCAAATTACAGCATCACACTGAAAGACATTTTTGCTTCGTATGTGCTAACATCCTACTTGATAAAGAGAATCATGTGGACAATCACAATCTCTATCTACATCAATGGGTCTCTCAGTCAGTTTTGTGTTACTATAGCAGAATATCCTGGGCTGGGTAATTTATAAAGAAAAGAGGTTTATTTTTCCACAGTTCTGGAGGCTAGTAAGTTCAATATTACGGTGTGGGCATCTGGTGAGGGCCTTCTTGCTGTGTTATCCTATGGCGGAAGATGAGAGAGAGCAAGAGAGAGCAGAAGATGGAACTGGCAACCCCACGTGCTTCTATAATCAGCATTTATCCACTCATGAGAGTGGGACCCTCATGACCTAAACACCTCCCATTGGGCCCCACTTCTCAACATTGCTACATTGAGGATTCAGTTTCCAATACATAAACTTTAGAGAACACTTTCAAACCATAGCATTTGGGAATAAAAATGTACCCAACCCAGGGTCGAAATTAGGGCAAAGCTAGTGTGTAAATGTTGTGCAAGTGCAGGGAGCAAGGTAGTCTTTTTTGAGAATTTTGATGTTTTTAAGTCACGAAATTTTTTGCATTAATTTGATTATTTTCAAATATTGTAGTAAAATGTAATTTAGCTAATTATTGAGTTTTTTGGTTTATTCTTACATTTTGTCCCCACAATAGTGAAGAGTGCCTCACTCACTCTATCTTCATCACTGCCCTGATGCCACCTATTCTAAAGAGAGACACTATTATGGCACTTGACAAAGTGTATGGATTATATGTAATAACATAACATAGCACACATACAATAATAATACAAGATATTTACAATAATTAAATATGTAGTTAAGGCAATATAAGATAATCAGAAGGATTTTTCCCAAAAATCACAATAATGGAATATTTATAAGCTCTATATTTGTCTACAAGTATCTTCTAAATTTTTCATACTAAATTTCTTAATAGGTAGTTACACTGACATATGTTTAATAAATATTTTTAACTTTTTATAAACTTTTAAAACCATACACATGCACACACACGCACACATCTGTATTCACGAAAAGTCAGATAAAGTGAATGTGGCTCATTGTGAGTATCATAGTTGCATGAGTTGATCAGAAAATTGCCTGAATCATCTAAACATAATAACTCATGTCTCTGAGAGCAATTCCAGACTTCTGTCTGACAAAAGAAATACTTGTACATCATACTTTCCTTAGACAAAAACTTAGCTGTCTATACCTTGGGTGATGTGCTCACTACATATGTAAAAAGGAAAATGAACCAGCAGTCCTTCTGTTTAACTTCAGGTAAAACCTAAAAGGAAATCTGGAAAAGAAAACATACAGTTTCTCTTCAGTATTTGAGCTGGTTTTTCTTTCAGCAGGAATGATTTATTTTTTACTGAGGCTATAAGAACTTACAGGATGAGAATTGCACTACCACATGTATTAAACATATAATAAAATACATCTATGAAAATTCTAAAGATTTCCTATTTTGCATAAAAGACAATATATACATATATAAACATATACATTCATATATATTTTCTCATATATATAATATATGAGAAACTATTTCCAAAATGTATTTTCTGTCTGATTTTTAAAAATTTCCCTATACTTCAAGTGCCTAAAACGTGATTAATAAACATAGTATGCAATATAGAACTGCCTGGTATACTTGGTGCCATAAATTTAGGGTAACTAAGCCAGTTTAGGAAACAGATAGGATTGTAGAAGCCTAAAAGTTTTAAGTCCCTCTAGTATTAAGTTAAAGACAAATTCAAATTAGCTAAGAGGTTTGCAACTTGATTCTTTTAAACTGTAATTTCCTACGTAGATTACCTAAAAAAGATTAATAATTTAGGAATGAAATTTGTATGTGCAAACCATATATAATGTGTTCCTACTTCAGAGGCAGAAGGGATAGTATGGCAATGTCAAGGAGAGCTTATCCTTTACAGTTCCCCAGTGGATTCCAAAAAGCAGAAGAAGAACATACAAACCTGGAAGCATATTACACAAGGTGTATGCAGAAAAGGCACCTTCTGGTAACCCATCTGGTTCAAGTGTTGCTGAAACCTTCATAAAAGAAGGGTAAAAGAGAGCACAGGTATTTCCTGAATTACTGGTTGAATTATGGAATAATTTAAAAGAATTTGCACAATGAATTTCTTCTTATTTATCTCCTGAGTACTATGTGTTTAGTTATACTACATTTTATTATTAGACCTTTCATTGGATGTTATTTATTTGTCATTATATCAATTGTATTCCTTGTATTTGTCTCCAGATCGACATGATTATTCTGCCATAACCTCAATTTCTACTTGAATGCTAGAAAAATTCTCCCTTCATATTTTAAGTGAATACCTAAATGCCCATGTAGTGATCTGGGGAATTCTAAGGAATAAAAAAGAAAACGGTGTTAATAATTTTTGTTGTTTCTCTTTGGGATGAAATTCTTATGCCACTTAAAAAAGACATACTATAGAATGGGGTTGTTTTAGTTGCTTCTATTTTATGAGTGAATGAAGAAATTCTGCTACTTTGGGAAAAATTGTGGTTATTGTTTCTAGTTGTTACCTTCTTTCTTTTGTCCCAAGGTTCCTCTGCATCAATGCCTTGTATGTTCAATGGCCTTTTTTCTTTCTGAGGTTTTCTGTCAGAAGAAAAAGTGTCAGAGAGGAATATTACAAACACTCTGCTTGTTATAATCCCAAATCTCAGGACTTCTTGATGGGACTTCTCCTTAAATGCTACACAACTCAAGCAGCTAAGAATTTTATTACAGTTTGATTGCCCATGTATGGGCACTCCCTTATGTGTGGCAAGACTCATAGTACCCCTATGGAAAGCAGTATGGAAATTTCTCAAAGAACTAAAAGGAGACTTACCATTCGATCCAGTAATCCCACTACAGGGTATCTACTCAAAGGAAGTCATTTTATCAAAAAGATACCTTCACTCAAATGTTTATTGCAGCACAATTCACAATTGAAAAGATCTGGAATCAACCCAGGTGCCCATCAATTCATGAATGGATTAACAAAATGTGGTATATGTGTACCATGGAGTACCACTCAGCCATAAAAAAGAATGAATTAATGCCCTTTGCAGCAATCTGGAAGGAATTGGAGACCATTTTCCTAAGTGAAGTATCTCAGGAATGGAAAAACAAACACCACGTGTACTCTCTAATAAATTAGAACTACTGATGGGCACACAAGTGCACAGAGGAAAGTAGAAGTCATTTGAAATCAAGCAGTGGAGAAGGGGGTGGAGGGGAGGGGCAAAAACCCACCTAATGGGTACAATGAACACTATTTGGGTGATGGGCACATTTATAGACCTGACTTAAGCCACGTAACAAAAACATTTGTACCCTCTTAATATTTTGAAATTTAAAAAATATTCATAGGAATGCAAACCTCTTCAAATCTATAAAGTGAAATTCAACTCTAATTTCATGATTTCTCAAAAATATGAATTTGTTGAAATTATTTACTAGCATTCAAATACATTTTTTTTTCAAATACAGTTCAAATACAGTTTTTTCAACTACATTCAAATACATTCAAATACATTCAAATACAGTTTTTTCATTCAAATACAGTTTTTTCAACTATCTTTTATGTGTCAAATAACGGTCTGGGCCCAAGATTTATAAAGGAATCTGTGGTTTGGAAATTCATTTTTCAATATTTTCAAAGCTATTTCAATTTAAGTTCTCTGCAGCCTTGACTGTGTTGCTTTCTTCAAATGTTTGCTCAGATATTATCTTTTCAATGATGCTGATCATACACCATCCCTTTTAAAGGGATAACCATATTCCTCCAAATCTCCATTAACTTGCTGTAATTGTCTTTTCTTTCCTGTTGGAACTTATTTCCTAGCTTTGCTATGATTTTCTTAGTTATTATAATAGATTTATTTTTTATTGTCTATTGACCTCTGCTAGAATGTCAAGTGATTTCATTGGTTTTGTTCCCTTGTATTTGGAAGCGGTCAGACCTATAATAAGTGATAAAGAAATATTTGTTGAATGAATAAATAAAATCATTTTTATCTTCCAAGATTTTCATTTTTCAGTCATATAGTGGCCAGCTATTCATTTTTGAGGACAAAATACTAAATATTAAAATAGCATCTAAAATTAACCTCATTAAACCAGAAGTAATTCGTCTGATAGAAATATGCACCAAACTTATTATTTCTTACTCTGTGATTTCCCCAAAACTTAAACAGCTCTATAAAATGAACTTCCTTAAAAATAAATCCACTGTTATGAACTTCAATATATTAAAACTTGTGTTCTGTAAAAAGAATAAACCATCATGCTTGATTACAATTTGCTTTATGACTAGCATAGAATTGCTGCCTTGGGATAATTTCTTCTTGAATCCACCTTTTTCTTGATCAATAGGTTTCCCCTTAGAGAGATCATTAGAACACATGTTGACATTCATTAATATTTAGAAGATGAACAACATAATGCATTTCTTTTTGTTCACCAGTCTGGTATTATTTACTTCAATATGCAAACTATATTCTAGCAACAAATAAATACATGATTATAGTTCCCTAACTTTCAGATTTAACAGTACAAAAATGACTCTACTGGGTTTAACTCTATGTTAAAATGATTTGATAGTTTAGTCATAGCATCAGATGGTGAGGGAATAAGTATAATTTATCCAATACTGAGTTTTGATACAAGAAAGTAGTTCTTGTGAAAGGCAGTGATGTTACTTGATCTCACAAAAGGTACATTAAGAACAAATGTTTCCTTTGTGTTTGAGCTGTTGTTGAAATAATTTATAATTATTTTTACCAAGTAATTTTTTAATCATTTAAAAATATTATCTAACTGCTTCACAGGAAAATAACAAAAGTATGCCATATATCAAACCAAAACTTTATTCCTGATAAAGAGATAACATGTTATTCCTTTCAGCTTGTTAAATTCAATGATGTTACAAAAAAATTTTTTCAAAGAATGAGAAGTTATCCACACAAAGTTTGCGTGGTTTATTAATTTTTAACACACATTGATATGCAAAGAGCCCAAAGAAACATTGAATAAAATGTTAAAGTTTTTTTAAATGTTAGTTATTTCTTAACTCAAGTTAAAATTAAACATTTTAAATGCATCTATTAAACCTTTGATTTCTACATTTTTTTACCAGTAAAAAACTAAAGTTTTCAATTTTCTTATAGTAAATTCATGCCTTTTTGGTAAACAGTTCTATGAGCTTGAACAAATAAATATGTTACTGTAACCATTACAACAAACAGAACACAGAATAATTCCGGTACTCCAAAGAATTCTGTCATGCTGTTCCTTTGTATTTCAACCCTACTTCCTTTCCTAATTGATGATAACTACTAGCCTGTTCCAGTTTCTATATTTCTGAATTTTCCAAAATTTCATGGATATGTAATCAAACAGTATATAATATTTTGAGATTGAGTCTTTTGACTTACTATAATTCATTTGGGATCCATCCTTGTTGCATAAAACATTAGTTCATTTCTCTTTATTGCTGACTGTGAATGCATCCCAGTTTATTTAACCATTTACCCACTGAAAGGCTATTTAGGTGATTTTTGTTTGGGGGCAATTCTGATGAATGCTGCTGTACAGATTTGTATGTAGGTTTTTGTGTGATTATCAATTTTTATTTGTTTAGGATAAACACCTAGAAGCATGACTGTTAGGTCATAATGTAAATGGATGTTTAGCCTTGTAGAAAACTGCCAATTTGTTTTCCAGCATGGCTTTGCAATTTCCCTCCCCAAAGGCAATGTATGAGTAATTCCGTTGCTCTTTGGGCTAGTCAGCACTTGCTTTGCCATTATTATTCATTTAAAAAAATTTAGCCATTCTAATAATTGTTTAGTTATCTCTCACCATGATTTTGATTTTCATCTTTCAAAATGCATATTTGCAATTTGTGTATCTTCTCTGGTTAAGTGTCTACTCATATTGTTTACAAATTTCTATGTGATTGTTTTCTTACTGTGGAGCTTTAAGAATTCTTTGTACATTTTGAATACAAGTCCTTTGTCTGCTACATGATTTGCAAAATATTTTTATTTTTGATGAAGTCCAATTTATCATATTTTTTCCCTTTTATGGAATACACTTTTGATGTCAGTTCTAAGAACATCTTGTCTAATCCAAGATCACAAAGATTCTTCTCTTATATTTTCTCCTAAGTGTTTTATAGTTTTATATTTACTTTTTTGGTACATTTTGAGTTAATTTTTATATGGTGTGAAGAGAAGGTTGAGCCTCTTCCTCCTCCTCTTCTCCTTCTCCTTCTTCTTTGTCTTCTTTTTTAAAATGTGGGAGTCTTGTTATTCTGACAGTATTTGATGAAAAAAGGGTACTTTCTCCATTAGATTGCTTTTGACTTTTTATCAAAAATCAGGTAATACCATTTGTGTTTGTTTATGGATTTTCTATTGTGTTTTATTGGTCTTTATATTTATGTTTTTGACACTATCACACTGGCTTGACTAATTTAAGTTAATAAAACCTCTTAAAATCAATTACTACATGTATTAGTTTGCTATGGCTACTGTACCAACAGACCACAAACTGAGTGGTTGAGAAAACAGAATCTTTTTGCGAGGGGTAGGGGACAAGGTCTCGCTCTGTCACATGGGCTCGAGTGTAGTGACACCATCATATCTCACTGCAACCTCAAACTCCTAGGCACAAGCACTTCTAATTTGCTCAGTGTTTAGCATCAATAGATATTGAATATTATCAGGTTTTTTTGCATCAATTGATATGATCATGTTCCTTTTTATATAATCATATTATATCATGAATGACATTGATTTTTCAGTGAACTTAACCCTACTCCTTGGCTACAAATTCCCACTTTTTGGTATTATATTGAGAGTTGAGCCCAATCTCTCTTCCTTACTGCAAAATTCCATTGCAGTAGTTTCTACACCTATCACAATAATCCTGAATAGTCTGCTTTACCACTTTAACATCTGTCATGAATAACTTTTTCTTCATCTGTGCCCTGTGAATCTTATTGAAACTCATCCCCTTTCCACCCGAAATTACTCTTCTCTTTACTATTTCCAAAGCTTTAGTTATGTTGGTCTTTGTGATGTAGCAGAGACCAGAGCAGTATCATGGGTTGTTTTATTACCAGAATGCTATTTATTGGTTTTTTTGGTTCGGATTATCCAGAATCAACTAAATGATCTGTTTCTAGCTGCAGCTATGCAACCCAGACCTGTGAACTTTAGATGTATAAAATAAACTGTATCTTAGAAACCTAATGCTACCTTTTTTACCTTTTAATTTTATATTATTTTGTATAATACATTTCCTGTAATGAAAGCATTAATTTTATTGTAACTTTTGGTAATTTTGGAGAATTTTATGTATTTTAAGATATGTTACATATGTCCTGGATTTGCCATGACCTGGATTTAGAGGCAGTACAAGCTTTGAAATAATAATTTTAGTGTCAAAAAGAGCAATTGCAGTCTCAGGTATTGTTTTAGACCAAAGAGTTGATCAGCAAAACAAGTGTTGGAAAAACAAAGCACATTCTTTTTCTTTGTTATTTTTATTTTAAATTATTGTGGGTATATGCTAGCTGTATATCTTTATAGGGTACATGTGAGGTTTTGATAGAGGCATACAATGTGAATTAATAAATCAGGGTCATTGGGGTATCCACCAAATGCACAGATGTCAACATAAGGCAACAAGAAACATGAAAAACTAAAGAGGCATAACACCACCAAAAGAACGTAATGAATTCTTCAGTAGTAGTCCCCAAAGACAGAGAGATATATAAACTGCCTGAAAAAGAATTCGATATAATTGTTTTAAGGAAACTCAGCAAATTTCAATAAAATGCAGAGAAATAATTCAATAAATTCAGAAAAACAATAAATAATCAAAAGGAAAATTTTCACCAACATTGATATTATAAAAAGAAACAAGCAATAAATACCAAATAGAAATTCAGGATATGAAAAATACAATCCAAAAGATTTTTTAAAAATGCCATAAAGAGTATCACTAGTAGAATTTATGAAGCAGAAGAAAGAATCTCTAAACTTAAAGATGAGATATTTGAAAATATGCAATGAGTAATGTAAAAAAAAGAAAGAAAGTAAGTGAAGAAAGTGTTTGGGATTTCTGGGACAGCATCAAAAAGCAAATATTCAAATAATAGAGGTTAACAAGGGAGAAGAGAGACTAAAGGTAAAAAAGGTTGTTTAAAAAATAATAGCGTACAACTTTCTAAATATAGAAAAAGATATGCATATTCAGGTACAGGAAGACCAAATGTCTCCAAACAGATTAAATCCAAACAAGATTACAAAAAGACATATTATATCAAACTGTGAAAAATCAAAGACAAAATATTCTGGGAGGAGCAAGAAAACAGAAGGATATGACATATAAGGGAGTTCCAAAACAGCCAGCAACATACTTCGCAACAGATACTTTACAGGCCAAGAGAGAGTGGGATGGTGTTTTCAAAGTGCTAAGGAAAAAAAAAAAAAACCTGCCAACCAAGACTACTGTACCCAACAAATCTGTCCTTCAGAATGAAGGAGATATAAAGATTTTCCCTGACAAACAAAAACTGAGGAAGTTCATCACCACCAGACCTATCATACAAGAAATGCTAAAGGGAGTTCTTCAAGCTAAAAGAAAAAGACATTAATGAATAACATGAAGACATCTGAAAGTATAAAACTCATTGCTATTAATAAAAGTAAGTACAAAGACAAATTCAGAATACTCTAATACTGTAATGATAGCTTGTAATTCACTTATATCTTTAGTATAAAGGTTAAAATATAAAACTATTGAATTAATTATAGCTGCAATAATTTGCTAAAGGATATGAAATATGAAAATATGTAAATCATGACATCAATATGGAAGAAAATGGAGTGAAAGCATAGTTTTGTTTTGTGGTTTTTGTAGTCAAAGCTAAGTTGTTATCAGCTTAATATAACCTGTTATAACTATAAGATTTTTTTATAAGCCCCCAGTTAACCACAAAATAATAACCTGTAGTTGATATGCAAAAACCAAGTAATCGAAACATACTATTAAAGAAAATCACTTAACCACAAACAAAGCAAGAGATGAAGAAAGGAACAGAGGATCTAAAAAAGAATTAGAAAACAATTAATGAAATGGCAGTAGTAAGTTCTTACCTATCAATAATTACTTTGAATGTAAATGGATTACATACTTCATTTAACAAAATAGAGTTCCAGAATGAAAAACAAAAAAAAAAAAAAAACAACAAAGAAAAACAAGACCCAACTATATGCTTCTTAGAAGAGACTTACTTCACCTGTAAGGACACACATAGGCTGAAAGTGAAGGAATAGGAAAAATATTCCTTGCAGATAAAAAGCTAAACAGAGCAGGGCCTGATGGCTTCACTGTTGAACTCTACCAAACATTTAAAGCACTAATGCCAATACTTCTCAAATTCTTCCAGAAAACTGAAGTAGGAATGCTTCTAAGCTCATTTTAGGAGGCCAGCATTACTTGATACCAAATCCTAACAAGGACACTACAAGAAAAAAAAAATTCTCAGCCACTATTCCTGATGAATGTAAATGCAAAAGTACTCAACAAAATGCTAGCAAATCAAATTCACCAGCATATTTAAAGGATCATCCCACCATGACTAAGTGGGATTTTTCCCTGGCATGAGAGAATGTTTCATCATATATACATCAATAAATGAGACATACCACATTAAAAGAATGAAGTATAAAAACTATGAGCTCATCTCTACAGATGTAAAAAAGGCATTTTACCAAAAATTCAACATCCTTTTATGATAAAACCTCTCAACAAATTAAGTATAGATGTAATGTACCTCAACACAATAAAGACCATATATGACAAACTCACAGCTAACATCATACTAAAAGGCAAAATTTGGTAGTTTTTTCTCTAAGATGAAAAAAAAGACTAGGATGTTCACTTTTGCTGGCACCTCTTCTACATAGTGCTGGAAGTCCTAGCCAGAGCAATTAGGCAAGAAAAAGAAAAAAATAGACATTCAAACTGGAAAGGATGAAATAAAATTGTTCCTGTTTGTGGATGACATGGTTTTATATATTTGAAACCATAAAGATGATGCCAAAATACTGTTAGAACTAATAAAAAATTTCAATAACATTGTCAAATATGAAATGAAAATACAAAATTATTATTGTTTCTATATACTAACAATAAACTATCCAAAACCAAAATTTTAAAAATCCCATAGATAATAGCTACAAAAAGAAAAACATGGATACTTAGGAATAAATTTACCCAAGGAAGCAAAAGATCTGTCTACTAAAAAATTATAAAACACTGATGAAACTAATTGAAAAAGACACCAATAAATGTAAAGATATCCTGTGTTCATGGATTGCAAAAATTAATATTGTTAAAATGTCCATATTAACCAAGGTGATCTACAGATTCAATGCAACCCTATCAAAATTCAAATGATATTTTTTAAGAAATAGAAAAGAATGACTTTAAAATTTACGTAGAATCACAAATGACCCCATATAACCTAAGCAATCTTGATAAAAAAAAATAAACAAAGCTGTAGGCAGCACACTGTCTGATTTCAAAATCTACTACAATGCAATAGTAATCAAAACAATATGATATTGACATAAAAGCAGACATACAGACCAATGGAACAGAATAGATAGCCCAGGAATATATCTAAGCATTTATGTAAATTATTTTCAACAAAAATGCTAAGAGCATATGTGGGGAAAGGACAGTCTCTTCAATAAATGGTTGTGGGAAAACTGGATATCCACATACAGAAAATGAAATTGGACTCTAATCTCATACCATCTATAAAAATCAAACCAATATGGATTAAAGACTTAAACATAAGATCTGATACTATAAAGCTACTAGAAGAAACCGCAGGGGTAAAATGCTATGATATTGGTCTCAGGAAAGATTTCGTTGGATATAACCTCAAACCCACAGTCAACAAAAGCACAAATAGACAAATGGGATTACATCAAACCAAAAGCTTCTATAGAGCAAAACATACAATCAATGGAGTAAAGAGACAATCAACAAAATGGAAGAATATATTTGCAAACCATATATCTGATAAGGGGTTAATATCCAAAATATAAAAGAAACTCAAGCAACTAAATAGTAGGAAAACAAATAACCTGATTTAAAAATTGGCCAAATTATCTGAGTGGATATTTTCTGAAAGAAGACATACAAATGACCACCAGATATTAAAAAAAAAAAAATGCTCAACATGACTAATCATCAACAATTAATTAATTGTATATTAAAACAACAATGCAATATCACCTCACACCTGTTAGACTGTAGTAACAAAAAAAAAATTAATGAGGTTTATAGTGTGTAAAAAGAAGAGCTTTATTGTTCATAAAGGGCAGCAGCCTGTTGGGTGATGATTCCAACAGGTTGGGAAGCAGAGCCCCAGCCAGAATCCAGGCATACGTGCTTCAGAGAAGAAACAAAAGGGAAAAGGATTTTATACTGAGTGGGGTGGCCAAACAGCCACATTCAACAAGCTATAGGAGGAGTCATGAGTATTTACGTGGAGAAATCATATGCATGTAATTGTGCTTGCTCTCTCCCATCCTATCATAACTGGGAACTCAGTTTTAATGTGTTTCTGGGATTCCCTTGGCCAAGAAGGGTCCATCCAGTTAGCAGAGAGCTTAGGATTTTATTTTTAGTTCACAAATGGCTATAATCCAAAAACAAAAGATAACAAGTGTTGGTGAGGATGTAAATTAGTAGTCATTATAGAAAATAGGATGGGGCTCCTCAAAAAATTAAAAATAGTACTACTGTATGGTCCAACAATCCTACTACTAAGTATACATCCAAAGGAAATGAAATCAGAGTGTCAAAGAGATGTCTGCACTCACAAAGAACCTGTGTACTTCATACACAGTTTTATGATACTAATATAAAATTATATCCTGAATTGCCTCAGGCATACAAATATATTGTTCTATTGACCCATGCACGCATTTATTTCATTTACTAGTGTATTTCTTTAGTGTACACATATTTACAAATATAAATGGAATATTTTTCATGAGTGATATTTAAATTATAATCAAGATTTCCCAACCACAAAGGCTTCAGTATAATAATATTAATAGTTCCCATAATATAATAAACCCTATTTTTGCAAAACCTTAAGTTATGTTTTTAAAGCATTATATTTAAAGGGAGAGTTAACTAAAAATATTTTATTTTGTTAAATATATAAAAACATGTATGTATATATATACACACATACATATATGTATAAACATATATTTATATATTATATTATTATTTGAATTTTCTTTTACATTAAATAAAATAATTAACTATTAGATAATATATTTCCTAATTACCTAAAAACAGATCTGAAGATGGTACCTTATGCTATCTTAATTTTTATGAAATATTCTTATAACATCATTGTCTTTTTGTTTTATTCTTTTCTGAAAGAACATTTCTCCATCAGTCAGTTTAAACAGAACAAATGAAAATATTTTAAACAAAGCAAATAGATTTCATTTTATACGTGAAATATGATCTGTGAGTAATGGCTTTTTTCTATGTTTTGAATGATTTTCAGGTTTTGTCCAGACTTAAAAGGAAATGATTCTGTGATTGATTTTTGCTACAGGATTTTCCAATTTGTACTGAGTGGCAGTATGTGATGTGTATGCCTTGATGTGATTTTTTTCAGAAAGCCAGACTTGCCGCTTTTAAAAGAAGATATGCTCTTGACCATAATTTATTCATCATTCTTAGTCTTCCATTCCTTGCAGTCTCTAATCAAAGAACTATTTAAAAAACATAATCATAATTTTATCTCCAGTTGATATTAACTAAATTATGTAAATAAAATTTCCAAAAATGGTAAAAGCAATGTAATCAGATTTACATTTTGTATATATGTATATATACACACACATATATGCATATTACATATATATGGGTTTTTTTATATTTTATTTATTTATTTTTTAAATTTCAGAATATCATGGGGGTACACCACTTTGGCCATACACATTGCCCCTGTTCTGCCCGTGTCAGAGCCACAATCGTGGTCATCTCCCAAACTGTGCTCCCCACATCCATTCAGTGAGAGTTTTTCCCCTCCCTTCCACCCCCCCCCCGCCCCCCGCCCTCAGATGAATGTTATTGCCATGTGTGATGTAAGTGTCCATCAGTTAGTAATATTACATATATATGGTTCTTTAATACAAATAGTCTGTGTTATAGCAAGGAAAAGGTCACTGTTTCCAGTCTAAAATCCATGTAACACCTTCCTAAGCTTTCCTTTAATATTTTATTTACAGTGCTGTGGAATAGTAGTGTCCACAGCCTTTGATCACAGGTTGCAATAATCCTCCTTATTTTCCTCCTTCCTTAGAAAAATTAATTTTATTTTTGAACCTCGGGGATATTTACAATTAATTTGTAAGTTTATTTAGCAGTTTCCAATTTAAAAAGTAGTCAAACAAAGAAGAAGTAACTATAGGCATGAATCAGCAGGAGAAATGGAAAATTGTAACAGATAAGCCAGGGCTTTTAGATATTGGACACAAATACCATATATCAAATAACCATAATTTTTAAAAAGACAAGCCCTAGAATATTTTTAGTGAAAAGAAATGTATAAAAATGAGAATCCAGAATGAGAAGACTTGATAAAGAATCAAATAAATCTTCTAAAATGAAAAAATGTATTTGAGGATTTAAACTTCTTATGATGGTACAACAGTTATTTAAAATCAACATAGAGAAAAACTAGTAACTCTGTAGTAAAAAGAAAAAAAAAAGGAGACAGATTTCATCTAATTGGGGGCATCAGAGAATTAACAAGATAGTGAAGAATTACCTATCTAAGACCTAGGAGATGATGGAATCTAGGCAGATGAGTGTAAGTTGTGGGGTGCTTTATACTCTCTAGATTATGTCCAATAGTATTGTACCTGACTGAAAGGATAAGTATCACTTATATCACCCTCCTACAGCTAATGTAGGGTTTCTAAACCTCAGTATTATTTATATTTTGGACCTCATGATTCTTTATTGGTCAGGGAAATGTACTGTGATGATTATGATTAGCAGCATACTTGGCCTCTACCCAGTAGATGCTAGTAGCACTCTCCCAATCATGACAACCAAATCATGTCCAGACAGCCAAAAGTCCCTGGGCTTGTAAGGTTGGAGCACAACATCCCTCCATGCTACCCTACCTTCTGCTCTTTTGAACCACTGTGCTAGAGGAACAGTCGTTGAAATACAAGACCTACCAAAAGAAGGGGCACTAGTGTAACCTCATTTGGGAATAGAAAGGCAAAGGGTGCACATCCTAGGGTTGCACCCTAGGAAGAAGGGAAACTGAAAATATACAGGCTATTTTAAAGAGTTTATTTCATTCCAAATCATTTCAGTGCCTCACTGATTTGAAGTGTTCCCAGATATATAGTGCAAATCGGCAAATAGCCAAAAAAATTTAAATTCCTCAATGAAAGAAAATAGCATTATATTAAGTCTCAAAATATTTCTACAACCACAATTTTTAACTCTTTTTTGTAATTTTAAGATATATTTGTAGGTTCACATGCAATTGTTAGAAGTAAAACAAAAAGATCCTTCATAAGCTACTTTACCCAGTTGCCACAAATAGCAGCATTTTGCAAAATTATAACATAATGTCACAAGATATTAACATTGATACAATCCATTATTCAGATCTCACAGTTTTACTTGTACTTATTCATGTGCATGGTGTGTGTTTGTGTGTATTTAGTTTTATGCTATTTCAACACGTGTAGTTCACGTATCCATCACCACAGTCAACAGAACAGCGCTATCGTTATACAGATACCTACTGTTAATCTTTACAACACTACCTACCTTTTCCTTGACCCGTATTCCATACCTAACCCCTGATAACCACTAATCTGTTGTTCTACATTTTTTAATTTTATTTCAAGAATATTATATACATGCAATCATATACTATATAATTATGTAATTTTTTTCACTCAGCATAAATTCTTCAGATTCATCCAAGTTCTCAGGTATTAGCAATAGTTCCCTCCTTTTTTATTTCTGAGTAGTATTCCATTTCATGAAGTATCACAGTTTGGTAAAACATTCAACCATTCAAACAACATCTGGGTTGTTTCCAGTTTCGGGCTATCAAGAATCAAGCTGTAAAAAAAAATAATAATAATCAAGCTACTACCAACATTTGCATACAGGTTTTTGTGTGAACATAATTTTCATTTGTCTGGTATAAATGCCAAAGAGAGTGATTTCTGGGATATATGGAAATTTTATAAGAAACTCCAAAACAGTTTTATTACAGAGTAATGGCATCATATTACTTTCCCAACAAGATGATCTAATGTTTCTGCTTCCTCATCATTTGATATTTTTACTATTTTTATTTTAGTTATTCTGATTTTAATTTGTATGTCTCTAATGGATAATGATGTTGAGCATCATCTCATGTCCTTATTAGCCAACTATATATCCTCTATTTTGAAATCACTATTCATGTCTCTTGACAATTTTCTAATGGCATTATTTTTAGTTTTGAGACTTTTTTATATACTTTAAATACTAGTCATTTGTGATATTGGTGGTTTTCACATATATTATCTAAGTCTTCATTCTCTTAACCAAGGTCTTTTGCAGAGTAAAAGCATCAATTTTGATAAAGTACAATTTACAGTTTTCCTTTGATAAATCATACTTTTGGTCTTAAAATCCTTTTCCTAGTTTAGATCCTGAGGAATTTTTCCTATCTCGATTTGTTTATTTTTCTAGAGACTTTATAGCTTTATGTTTTACATTTAAGTCCATGACTCACTTGAGTTAAATTTTGTATAGGTTGAGAGATTTTCTTAGAAATTCTTTTCTTTTTTTTCTTGTATGGATGTCCAATTGTTCCACTATCAATTGTTGAAAAGTGTATCCTTTCTTAATTAAAATGCTTTTCAACTTTGCCAAGAAATAAGTTGGGACCTGTTTATGTAGGTGTATTTCTGAAGTCTGTTTTGTTCCATGTGCAACGTGTCTATCCTTCTGCCTAACCACACTCTTTTTCACTACTCTATCATTAGCAAGTCTGAATGATGCACAGAGTAATTCTTCACACTTTCTTCTTTGTCAAGTTTGTTTTAGCCATTCTAAAGACTGTGGTTTTCCATATACATTTTAGATAATCTTAATTATTCCTATAAAATTGATGGGATTTTAATAGTGTTAAACCAAAATGAGGAGAAGATCATTAGCCCGGGGTTGTTTATGTACATGGAACAGCTATGCAAGCAAACTGAAACTTAACTTAGAAGCTTTCCTTGTAACTGATTAATTTTGAATGTAACTTCAGCCAATCATAGACAGCCAACTAGCTAATTGGTTATATAATATGGGACCTCCCTTTGGGCTATACTCAAATATGACACACTTAGGTGCAGCCAAGCAAGTACTTTCTTTACTTTGCTTCCTTGTTCAGCCCATAAAAGCCCACTGCTCACTCTGAGGGAATGGAATTTCCCTCAGAGTTTCTTCTGGTTTTTAGGGCTTCCCTGTTCATGAATTGTTCTTTGCTCAAAGAAACTCTGTTAAACTTACCTTAACTTTTACTTTTAACAATAGATATGCATTATACCTATAAATAAATTTGAGAAAAAATTACAATTAGATACTTTGGGTTGTTTGTATTGTTATACAGACTCAATGCAATACCTATCAAAATACCAATGACCTTCTTCACAGAAATAGACCAAGAAAATTTTAAAATCTATATGGAGCCACAAAAGACCCAGAATTGCCAAAGCCATACTAAGCAAAAATAGCAAAGGTGGAGAAATCACATTACTTGACTTCAAGTTATACTACAAAGCTATAGTAATCAAAACAGCATGATACTGGCATAAAAACACAAATAAAGATCAATGTGACAGAATAAAGAACCCAGAAATAAATCCATGCATTTGCAGTCAACTCATTTTTGACAAAGGTGCCAAGAACGTACATTGTAGAAAGAACAGTCTCTTCAGTAAAGTGAGTTTCTTTTAGATATCATATAGTTGAGTCTTGTTATTTTTTCCATCCAGCCACTCTTATATTTTTCTTCATTTATTCCTTAATTTTTTAATTTACCTTTTAATTGACAAGTAAAAACTGTATATATTTCTGTTGCACAACACTGATATTGCATTTATTAAATTTATGAATAAAATAATATTTCTTTGTTCAAAAAATGGGGGAAATGAGAAAGTTGATAATATAAGCATTATTGTGTTACAAATATCTGAAATACTTCTAATGATGTTCGGGCTTTAAAATTAGGCTATGTTCTATAACATTTTTGAGTTTAATTAGTTCTTACTATCTTAAGAACATAAAGTTTCTTAATATTCAAACTGTTATTGTTATTTCTTAGCCTATAGTGATATATATACACACACACATATATAAACATATATATACACATATATGTAAAATTAGGAAAAATCAAAGCAATTTGAGTTGATGAAGGAATTCCCTTCACTTCAAATCCTGTTCATGTTTTGTGTGTGTATTTATGTTTATATTTATACATTGACCTAATATTATATGATATACAAAATCTTTGACCCATTAATACAAAGACAGTGTTACTTTTATAATTCATATATTCTGAAGTGCTGAACCTGCTTATTCATAAAGTGTATGTAGTGTCTTTTGGTGCAGCATTAGTTATAAACTTCATACTCCTTAAGTTAAGAGTAATTTCCAGGAAAAAAATATTTAAATATTAAAAATATTTAAGTCATAAGACTTTTTATTTCATCATCACACTTCTATTGCTCACCTTGTTTATTTAATTCAGTCATTAGATTTAGTGCTTAGATGATATTAGGTTAATTTCAGAGACCTAAATGTCTAACTTTGGGGAAATATTTTAACTTTATGATCATGTTTTAAGTAATATATCAAAAGATCTAAAAATAATTTAAAGAAGAATTTCAAAAATGTTTTGAGTAATGATGACAAGTATATATACATAATACATATAATATAATATATATATATTTCTATAGTAGCAACTTTGCATATACTAACACTCAAGTTTTGGCATGACTTATGTTCACAAAATTTTTAGCTTAATACTAAATTTATTGTAGTTTTGTTTTATTCATAATTTTATTTCCTGTATCTGAAACATAGTAAGTGTTCATTAATTCTTTTTTTATTTTTCTTTTTCATGAAAATACTTAAGATCCCCTGACTTAGCAAATTTCAACTATAAAATACAGTTATTAAATATAGTTCCCCTACTGTACATTAGATCTCTAGAACTTTTCATCCTGCATAACTGAAACTTTGTACCTTTTCAAGGGGAAGGAGGAAAAACAGGGAGATGTTGGTCAAGGGTGTGCCCATAAATTGATTCTAATATCAGGACAACACTCATTTTAAGGTTTTGTCATGTTGTAGCAGTTCACTGCTTGAACTTTTCTGTATTGCCAAGGAAATAAGAATGGCGTATTATTGCCCAGGCTTTAGTTGTTCATCTATTCTGTTTATTAGAGAAAATGGGTAATACTATTACTTTAAACGGTGGGATGGGATCTAGTTGCATAGACAACAAAAGAAACTAACTAGCTGCTGCTGTCCATTGCCATATCTTGTCCTTGCTTTTCAGAACTGCTGCAGATCTCCCAGGTCTGCTTGGGACTATTGGACGAAACTCTTTCTATTATTCTCTAAACACAGATAGCACAGGCCATTTCGTCTAATACAATGTACAAAATCTTAAGATAATTTAAAGTGTTAAAGAAAGGAAAAATAAGTCCTAAACCAAGATGTTAGATGTGTGATGCCTCTTTAGATTTCAGTATGATGCCTATGAATTAGGATTATTCCAAGTAAATATGTATCTCCACCAACAATACATTGTCTGATATTGGCATGGATAAATGTCTGTCAAAGATGATCCTTTTTAAATAGAAATATCTTTTTAAATATAGAAATAACTTGACTTTTCAAAATTAACATTTGTTTAACCTTATGATAAGAAAATGGCTATAAATTAAATGTCCATTTAAAATTTAGGAAAGCATCTTTGGAAAAATGTATTTCTTTCTTCTTTCCTCTCTTCCTTTCTCCTGAGACTCATCTGTTTTAGCTTGAATTGTATCACCCCAAAAGATATATTGAAGCCCAAACCTCCAATAACTCAGAATTTGTCCTTATTTGAAAATAGGGTCATTGCAGTTGTAATTACTTAAGTTAAGATGGGGTTATACTGAAGTAGGGTGGACCCTTAATCCAGTATAACTGGTTCTTATAAGAAGACATATTTGGATGCAGACACAGACACAGGAAAGAGAGCACAAGAAGACAGAGGTAGAGAAGGGAGTTATGCTGCACAAGCCAAGTAATGCTTAAGGGTACCAACAGGTAGAGAAAGGATCCTTCCCTGGATATTTGGAAAGAGTGTGGTCCTGGTAACACCACAAATTCAAATTTTTAGCCTCCTTATCTGTGAAACATGATTTTTTAAATTTGAAACCACCTAGTTTGATACTTTCTTATGATAACTCAAGAAAACTAACACAACATCTCAACTTTAACTCTTCCTCTCTAAAAATTGGTTATTCTACAGAAGGAAAAAAAAAGTTCTTTTTTATTAACTGTATTATGTGGATAAAAATGTATTTGTCCTTTAAGGTAGAAAAAGTGTCTCCATCAGAATGAGTAAAGGGAAAAAAAGCTAGTTGCAGAATTAAAGAGGGCACCCTAAAAAAAGACCAAAATAATCTAGTCTGCTTCAAATGTTTCCATGCAGATTTTCTTGGTTTCCAATGTAATATAAAAGCTTCTGACTGTGTCTATGACTATTAGGGCAATGATATTAATTAGCATAATTAAAGTCTTCCAAAATATATACAAGCTAGGTCCAAACAGTCATACTGATTGCATAATGAGTTTTTAGCAAGGATTGTGGATGTTTCAATGGCATAGAATTGTCAAATTTAAGAATAAAATAGGTACCTCACTGACTGTTCGTGTCTTAGTCGTGATCTCATCCAATTTTCATCACGTCACCACGTCAGCTGATGGAAAGGTGTTGTATTCTCCTTTTTTGTTGTTAAATCAAATCCCTGCTCTATCACCCAAATACATCTGTCTTTTTCCATGCTACCAATCTTTCAGAAGCCTCTAACTATCCTGCTATGAATCAAGAAAGTAACATCCAAGAGCAGTTCTTCTCCCACTTCAACTGTCAGGAAAGACAACAATTGACAGAGCAGTAGCTAAAATATTCTCTGTACATATTTGACAGTAGATGAAATCAGCCTTGGTTTACTCCATGTTTGCTGTTGTGCTCGTATGTCTGAAAAAGCCCAATTGACTCGATGTATTTAAATTTATATTGTCTACTGACACAAAAGATCACAAATATGTGTAAAAACATACAACTGTGTCAAAAGACAGTGCTTCATGTATTATTTTGTATGTGACAGTCAATACAAGGCTTAAATATCATTGCAGGTCAGATGACACAATAAATCTGCCTCACATTTCTATAAAAAAAGAAAGCAGCTATAAGTCATGACTCTTGCTAAATATTTATAAAGGTGTGTTCATTAGTGATCATTTGAATCCAGTAATGGAGAAATACAAATTCTCTTTCTATCTGTACAGCAAATACTTCAATTATCCATTTGAAAGCATGTACTTCAGCATGAAAATGCCACTTATTACATAGTTAAACCATGTGTATTGTAAGATATTTTCCCTAATTTTTTTTTATTTCCATTGCTTGTTCTGTGTTAGCCTTTTCAGTAATGGTGTAGTAGAACATTGAGCTTAAGCATAATAAGCTTGTCTTGATTCCTGCTTTATAAATGTTTAATTTTTATTCTGTTCTGTCTTTTGAAACAATGTTTAATCTTTTTTTCAGAGGTTGAACATGCATAATGTAGCAATCACATAGTTTAACATTTTCTAGCAGAAAGACCAAGTGGCACACCATTTGTACTAAATATATAGATTACTTTCCTATGCTTGTCAGCATGAAACTCTTAAGTTTGGTATAAATGACAAGAGCACCTCTTTGTCAATTGAGAGAATTTTTCATGACTTTAAACCATAGTGCTCCTTAATAATGAAACTGAACTTAAAAGGTTTAAAAGTTAATTTTTATGCTGCTATCACCTACATGTTTTACTTTATTTCCTAGATAAGTATTAATAAGAAAATGGTAGCATTTAGAGTCTTTATAGGGATAGTCTCTATCTTAAGGAAATAATAAAAACAGGTATATATCAATGGAATTAGATAATATCAAACATAAATTTAAGAAATATAAATATAAAGATTCTTAAATAGATATAACAGTACAAGCACACTTCAGAGATATTTTAGTTTCTATTTCTGACCACCACAATAAAGCAAATATTGCAATAAAGCAGTCACACAATTTTGGGGGGTTTCTCAGTGCATATAAAGGTTGCATTTATACTATTCTATAGTCTAGTAAGTGTACAATAGCATGATGTCTAAAAAAAGCAATCCATATACCTTAATTTAAAAATACTTTATTGATAAAAAAATGCTAATGATCATGTGAGGCTTCCCCTAATCTTAATCTCTTTGCTGGTGGAGGGAGGGTCTTGCCTCAATGTTGATGGCTGCTGACTGATCAAGTTGGTAGTTGCTGAAATTTGGGGTGGCTGTGGGAATTTCTGAATATAAGACGACGATGAAGTTTGCCACATCGATTGACTCTTTCCTTCACAAAAGATTTCTCTGTAGCATGCAATGCTTTTTGATAGCATTTTATCCACAGTAGAACTTCTTTTAAATTTGGAGTCAACCTGCTCAGACTCTGATGCTGCTTGAACAACTAAGTTTATGTCATATTCTAATACCTTTATTTTCATTTCAACAATGTTCACAGAATCTTCATTATGAGTAGATTCCATCTCAAGAAACCACTTTCTTTGCTCATAAGATTGTAGCAATGCAGTCACATATTCAGGCTCCAATTCTAATTCTAGTTCTCTTGCTATTTTCACCACATCTGCAACTACCTCCTCCACTGAACTCCTGACCTGCTCAAAATCATGCATGAGAGTTGGAATCAGCTTCATTCAAATGCTTATTAGTGTTGATATTTTGACCTTCTCCCCTGAATCATAAATGTTCCTAAAGGGATCCAGAACAATGAATGTTTAACAGAAGGTTTTCAATTTACTTTGCCCAGATCCATTAGAGGAATCACTTTCTATGGCAGCTATAGCCTTATAAAATGGATTTCTTAAACAATAAGACTTGAAAGTTGAAATTAGTCCTTGTCCCATGGGCTGCAGAATGGATGTTGTGTTAGCAGGCATGAAAACAACGTCATCTTCTTGAATATATCCATCAGAAGTCTTGGGTGGCTAGGTGCCTTGTCAATAAGCAGTAATATTTTAAAAGAAATCTTTTTTTTTTTTTCTGAGCAGTAGGCCTTAATATTGGACTTAAAATAATCAGTAAACCATGCTGTAATCAGATGCACAGTCATCCAAGCTTTAATGTTCCGTTTATAGAGCACAGGCAGAGTAGATTTATCATCATTCTTAAGAGTCCTAGGATTTTTGAAATGGTGGATGAGCATTGGCTTCAATTAAAATCTCCAGCTGCACTAGCCCCTAACAAGAGAGTCAGCATGTTTTTTGAAACTTTGAAGCCAGGCATTGAGTTCTCCTCTCTACCTGTGAAAGCACTAGATGCCATCTTCCTCCAAGACAAGGATGTTTCATCTACATCAAAAATCTGCTGTTTAGTGTAGCCACCTTCATAAATTACCTTAGCTATATCTTCAGGGAAACTTGCTGCACTTTCTACATTAGCACTTGCTGCTTCACTTTGCACTTTTATGTTATAGGATGAATTCTTTCTTTAACCCTTATGAACCAACCACTGTTAGATTCAAATTTTTCTTCTGCAGTTTCTTCACCTCTCTCAGCCTTCATAAAATTAAAGAGAGTTAAGGGTGTGCTATGGATTAGGATTTGGCTTAATGAAAGGTTGTGGCTGGCTTGATCTTCTATCCAGACCTCTAAAACTTTCTCCATACCAGCAATAAGCCTGTTTTGCTTTCTTATCACTTGTGTGTTCACTGTAGTACCACATTTAATTTTCTTTAAGAATTTTCTCTTTGCATTCACAAATTGGGACTTGTTACAAGAAGCCTAGCTTTCAATCTATCTCAACTTTTGGCGTGCCTTCTTTACTAAACTTAATCATTTCTAGCTTTTGATTTAAAGTGAGAGAGTTGTGACTCTTATTTCCACTTGAACACTTAGAGGACATTGCAGGGTTATTACTTGGCCTAATTTCAATATTGTTGTGTGTTCTTTTTACTTGAAGACTTAGGGGCCATTGTAAAGTTATTAATTGGCCTATTTTCATTATTGTTCATCTCAGGGAATAGGAAAGCAAATACAAAAATTCATGTACTTATTTTTGTAAAAAACTATTTTGTACATTAATCATAAAAATTAATGACATATCTATATACAAATTATAGTCATTACACAGATACTGTTTTCAATTGCAACAATGTGTTACCCATCAAGAGCTATATTTAATAAGTGGTTTGTAGAAAAAATGTAGACAATAAGCAAAAAGACAAAAGTAAACAAATTTTAAAGTTTCTATGAGTTATAGAAAGGAACATTTGAATTGATGGAAAGTTATACCATGTCAATGAATAGGATGGCTCTATAATGTTAATTATTCCTAAATTACTCAATGAGTTAAATATGATCCAACTAAACATAGCATAATTTAGAGAGTGGTTAATGCTGGCCAATCCTACATATAAGTAGAATTTTAAAATGCAGTTTTTCTGGAAATGTAAAAAGATGAAAATGACTAAGAACATGCAAGAAAGGGTAAAGCAATAGGATCAGGTGGAGGTGGTAGCCTCAGGGGTTTCTCGCAAATTTAAATCATATAAAGGAGAATTTTATAAGGTTACCAGTGTCTAGGCATCTATAACATTATCCTCCATCTCTACTGATGACTCTGTTAGAGGTAAACAACACCAATGCCTTGTGGTAATAAGGCATAATAATATTAATTTTCTTATTATTAAAATTTAATAAAACACTAAATAAGCAAAACATCAAGAATCCTAATTTATTATGCTTCTAAAATTCTAAGAAATTAATACACAGAAAAACCGATGGCTACAAAATTCCTTGGAGTCACTTCAAAGTTCAGGTTTGCATATACCAAATTCCACAAATTGAGCCCAGATTTTCCTGAAGGATTCTCTTAGTCTTCACGTGGCAATATTTCAAGGTACAACATGCTTAAAAGGGCTTAGCTTGTTTTTACACCAACTTGGCATCAAAGGGAATGTGCTGTGTGAAGTTATACATGAGATGGCCCTGTGAGGCAGTTATATTATCCAGTTTTTCAAGCAAAGAAGAACCTTGTACTGGTTTTAAGTACATTAAGAAGGAATGCCTTAAATGATGTGTTGGTTTACCTTGAAATTCAACATATTGAGGAATCAAAGGGTTTGCTTTACATAAGTAAGAGAGTGATACAAGGAATTGCAAGGGAAACTTGGTGGTGGCACCTAAATAATTTTATATATTCATACTGTGTGAATACTGTTTGTGTAAATAACCAGACTAAACCATAGTAAGAATCACTCCCTCAAAAGGCTGTGAGGAACAAATGACTCTGGCTTGTGTATGCATGTTCTTTAAAATTCTACAGTAGAAAAAACTAAATAGGCAGCTCCTCCTAATTTTTTTCTATTACTGAGGTATTTATCTATTTAAATACAATGCATAAAATTTTTCTTTCACACCCCTGTTTCTGGCTCTCTGTGAATTAACTGAAACTGCTGTCAAGCCATGATGAGATTTAGGAAATTCACTTTCCTCTTTGACAGCTATATGGTCCTTAATATCAAGGACCAACTACATAAGAAGATAAAGGGTATGACATAATAGGATAAAGGAACAATGTTTTTATCCCCTTTTTTCCCATTTTTATTAATATATATTTATCTTGATCTTGCATATTTTAATATTGAACGTTTATTGTTAAATTACAAATTGACTGCTATATTTAATTTACATCATTTTTTAAACTTTTATTCCTTTATTCAGTAGAAACGACTAAGAAGAAATTTTAAGTCATTTTCCCCCAGGAATCTCAGAGAAATTTTAGCAATCATTGAATGAACAAAAATGGCATGATAGAATAGAAATAGTTTTTTGACTGTCAGCAGATATTTAAATAACATGAATGCCATCTAGTAATAATGATTTTTTTTAGAATTGATGCTACTTAGAGAACAAAGGGAATCAGCCCAGAGTCACTTACTGCAAAGTGCTGTAGAATATAATAGTTGACATGAAAATGACTCTTTAAGAATTTCAGCATAATAAACCCCTGGGTGAAAACTCTCAGGGTGACTCCCAGAAATACAGAGCCAACTGATTTTCCATAAAACTACTACATTTATGATCACCTGGAGAGACTAAAGTACCAGACATAAAATACCTGATGTGACTGGCCTTCCTATTAAAAGTAGAAAAATGGAAAAAAAAGAGGCAAATGTATGAAATTCACATTTAAATATTTTAAAAATAAGCATTGCAGTATGTCTTTTTCTTAACTATTAATTTAATGATTCAATTATCTCTATTTAATTATTTACTTCATAAACAATACATATTTATTAAGCAAATTTCATTTCTTTCTAGACTCTGTGCAAGTCACAGGCGTTACAAAGATAAATATGATATTCTTTCTGCTTTCAGGACTCCTCAATCAGTGGGAGAGAGGACTATTTAAATCAATAAATACATGCAATGTAATGGAGGACATAAACAGAAGTGAGCAGTGAGCAGTGGAATCGTGGGAGAGGAGACAACTTAGAAGAGCAAAGGTGATTAGGTTAGACTTCACAGGAGAAAAACTAAATGTGGGCCTTGAAGAAAAGAATAACAGAACTTGTACACAATGGCATATAACTTTAGCATGACTACATGAATATGAGTAAGAATTAGAAATTATCTTAAAAAATACAGGAAGCTGAAATACTCCTTTGCAGTGCATCAGAAAGAATTGCATTTTTCTTATTAATATTTCAAATGTCAATATTTATAACTGTGCCTGGTTCAAAGCAATACTCAAGATATTTGGGGAGTTGAACTGAATACACTCTTACTCAATCAAATTGAACTTACTTGGGTACTCTAAATATATTTTTCAGCTACATTTTAAGAGAACTAATTTGGGTCTTCTACTCCTGATAATCTTTTAAAAGACAGATGTTGGAGAGAGAATAATGACTCCTTCCCAACATGTCCACACCATGAACCATGGAACCTGTAAATATGTTACTTTACGTGGGAATAGGACTTTGCATATTTGATTAAATTAAGGATCCTGAGATGAAATATTATTCTGGAATATGCAGATAGGCCATTGAAATCATAAAGTAGGGAGGCAGGAGACACATTCTAGTATGATGCCATGTGAGGACTTGAGGAGGTAGGGACCGTAAGCTAAGGAACACAAGTGGGCTCTAGAAGCTGGAAAAGGAAAGTGAAGAGTCTACACTATTCTAGAGTTTCCAGAAGGAAGTAGTCCTGCCACCTCATTGTTTTTCACCCAGTACACACATTTTGGATTTCTGACATATGGAACAGTAAGACATCTGTGTTGTTTTAAGTTGTAATAATTCTGTGATAACTTGTTACAGCAACAATAGGAAATGAATACAACAAAAGTATACTGAAAACTCATGATATAAAAATATTAAAATCACAGTTTTTTCCACTTGCAAGTTTTAAAAATGCATGCCTTTTTAAGCAATAATATCAAATATTAAGAAAAAATATCAAAAATTCTGAAAAAGGGCTCCAAATCAAATAAAAGGCTTCTTGCTACTTAGCATAAACTACTTAATTCCTGGGGATGTGTATCTTTATCCAGCTCTCTCTCTCTGTCTCTCGCTCTGTCTCCTTTCCAAGGCCTTATTCATGCAGAAACATACTGTTTATTAAAATTCTCTAAATTGATAATATTCGCTGTTTTAAATACATTCAAAGGACACTAAGACATCTACTCATTTAGGTAAATATATATTCACCACTGACAATGTTTATAGAAAAGAATTTTTCTCTATGTAAATGAGCAAAACTCTTCAAACATTTTTCTTTATATGCAGAGCATTGATCTCTAGACAACAAATGGCTAGAATAAGAGTAGAATTAAAAGAAATTACATCGTGATTTATATTAGGTGCCCACATTTCATTAATTTGGGGTGTGGTATAAGGCTTCATTATTTAAAATATATCACAGCTCAAAGACAGAACATTGTAAAGTCCTCATTTGCTTTTTTTTAATCATCATTTCTTCCCCACAAAAACTGATATCCAATAATATTCTGGATGATAAATATTAAGGTCATGAAGCTTAAGCTACAAAATATCTTACTTTTATAACCATTTTAAAAATCTGTGTAGGGACCCCAGTAAAGTGCTTACACAGTCATGTCTTTGTAAATTTTGTAAAAGTAGAATACTTTAACCACAATTTGTTAATAACTGATACCTCTTCCTACTCCAATTTCCCTACGGTCACACTTTTTCTGTATTGTAGTGATTGCAAGAATTGTAGGATATAGCTAAGAGAAATTTTTGTTAAAGATATTTAGTATGTGCTTAAGGAAATATATTTATTGATTCACACTCACTTCTGTAAATATTTATATTAGTAAAGTAAAGATAGATGATGAACATGTCATAAGAAAAGAGATGAAAAGTTAAAGAAAGTCAGCATACTAACAGGAAATAAAGAACAACACAAAAGCAAACGTAATGTGAAAATAATAGGAAAGAAAAACACAAATTTTATAGTCAATAACAAATTCACTTAAATGAATTTATTGTTTTGAAAAATACCATGAACTTTCACTATGGCTTTGTACAATATGTATGAAACCAAAAATGTAGGAAAAGTAATTATAATAGAAAGACTAATAGGGGATTAATTAGCAGAAACATTGTTATTGATATTTTTCTGTATTTTTATCTGTTTTAAGAATTTCTTCCTTTACGAAATTTATTTGGTTTAATTTTTAGTCAAGAATAATTTATTTTTGACTTGTTTTGTAACTTATTTTAAATTTATTACCTTATATTATTTGACTTTAAAATTGTACATTAAGTTGTACCATCTTCAGTTCCTTACAAAAATCTAGGTCTGACCCCGGTTGATGTTGAATGACAGTCAACCAGCAAAAGTGATAAGAACTAGAGGAGGGAAAAATTAGGGACAGACAAAAGGTGCAAGGTGTTAGTGCAGGAAAAGAAATGGAAGATCGAAGAGGAAGATATTTCTCTGAAAAAGAAAAAAAAGATTTGCAAAGATTCCTGAAGATTCCCGAAGGTTAAAAACATAAGATATACATTAGTGACAATAACTGTGGAAGATTATTTTATTGTAGTAAAATAAGAAAGCCACTGCTCCAGTCCCTTTATACATTCTAAAATAGATTGAAGTACATAGCTCAAGAATGACCTAAGTACTGGATATGCATTTTAAACCTATATGTTTTGGTGATTAATGAAAAACATTTTTGGAATGTTACGTTCCTTTCCTTTCCAGTAGTGCTTTAGAGCTTGGGTGTACTGGCAGTGTTAAATTGTAAATTCTAAATGATATATCGGGAAAAGTCTGAATCACTATGCATCACTCTACATTATATCTTCAGCAACAAACATTACACGTGACACAAATTCAGAACTAAAACAAAAATAATAAAGACTGGATGAACTTGTAATTGATCAGAATGGAGATATACAGAATAGATGTGAGGAATCAAAATGGCCCACAGGGCCCAACCAAATCTTGTATGATAATATAAACTATAAACAAATGGATAAAGATTATGGTCAATTGGCAAGAGAGTTAGTTCCTAGTGGAAGGGTAAACAGAATCACAGAGGGAACAATATTCATCAAGAAAGTATTATAGGGTACACATTTGTTTCTTCCATGATAGTATCTGCTAAATGCTTTAAAATTATATAACAAATTGATCCCATTCTATATTTATGCTTATCAGGCACAGTCTAACACAAAAATCTAAGTTATCTGCAATGAATGTAATTTTTCATGGGAAAAATTGTGTCTCACTTGTGTCAGATACACTCTAATGATCAAATTACTAAACCTGTAACAGTGAGGGTTATGAACATGGTAATGATGAATTAATAAGACAAATTGCTATTGATTAAAAATCATTTTTAGTAGACAAAAACTTGTCCCTTCTGCAATAGCAATATAACTAGATTTTTATTATTTAGAAAAAAAGTGCATTTAAAATGTGTGAATTTTGTTGTAAATAAGTATATATATCTCACAATATATATCACAATAATGCAGGGGAAATAGATCTCAATTTGTCAAATTTTACCACTTCAGCAATTGATTGTTCTGTCTCCAGCCTTGCCATCACTTTGACTAGTGGAATTATGCTTTACCATTTCATCAATTTTGGACTTGTTGCATAACAAAAGAAATATACTAACAAACATAACATATGCCATTCCCGAGCATATGATTTATATGTAAATTATGTAGTTTATCTCTGTCCATTCACTCTTTGAGATTTTGCCATTTGCCTGCAAAAGAATTGCTCCCTAAATAATGAATGCTCCTTTAGTCTGGGCCCCAGAATAGGAAGGTAAGAGTCACCCATCAGAGCTCTGCTGAGGCCAGCTCAGTCTAACCGCAGAGAAAACACAAAGCTAACCTGTAATATTTAGGTAGTGTGATGAGGAATTAAATGTTTGTTTCGTTTAGCTACTGAGAATTAACCATTTTATACTCTGAAACACCAGACTTGTATATAAATCAGCTTTCTTATTATCTCCACTGGATGTCATATCAAACTAATTTGAATAGAAGTAAATTCTTTATCTTACTGCAACTGATTTTTCCTCAGTAATTTTCACTCCAGTGAGGAGCACCAACATCCATAAGATTGCTCAAGCAAAAAATCTAGGGATTGCCCTGAATTCCCATTTGGTTTTATACCCCTTCAACAAATCAAGATCAACCATGAAAATAAAAAGACAGTTAACATCTCTTAAAATTAGTACAATCCCTATGGAAAACAGTATGGAGATTTCTCAAAGAGCTAAAAGTAGACCTATCATTCGATCCAACAATCCCTCTACTAGGTATTTACCCAAAGGAAAATAACTCATTTTATCAAAAAGACACCTGCACTCAAATGTTTATTGCAGCACAATTCACAATTACAAGATGTGGAATCAACCCAAATGCCCATCAATTCATGAGTGGATTAATAAAATGTGGTATATGTGTACCGTGGAGTACTACTCAGCCATAAAAATGATGAATTAATGCCTTTTGCAGCAATTTGGAAGGAACTGGAAACCATTATCCTAAGTGGAGTATCTCAAGAATGGAAAAACAAACACCACGTGTACTCTCTAATAAATCAGCACTAACTGATGGGCACTTAAGTACCCAGAGGAAATTAAAAGTCATTGGAAATCAACAGGGGGCAGGGAGAGGAGGGGAAGTGCAAAAACCCACGTAACAGGTACAATGAACATTATTCGGGTGATGGACACATTTATAGCCCTGTCTCAAGCCATGTATCAAAAAAATCTGTACCCCCTTAATATTTTGAAATAAAAAGTAAATAAGTAAATAAATATATGTAAAAAAATTCCCATGTATCATGTGGAGGGAAATATTTTGATGATAAATATTGGATCATCAATTTACCCACAATAGTGCTGTATTAAATGATCCCCCAAATTAATATCCTTCCATGGGTATGTCATAGGTTATGTAATGGCCCCTCCAACATGTCCTTCCCTTAATCCCTAGAATCTGTGAATATGTTACTTCACATGGCAAATAGTGCTTTGTGGCTGTGTTTAAGTTAAGGATCTTAAAATGGGGAGATAATCTTGGATTATATAGGATCCTTATAAAAGGAAGGCAGTAGGGTTAGAGTGGCAAAGACTGTTACATCATAATGGAAGCAGAGAGCGAAGGCAATGTGACAACAGGAACAAAGAAATTGTGAATAAGTTACAACAGGGGCAGAATTCAAAATAATATGGGGTCAGGAGTCAAGGAATTCAGACAACTTTTAGAAGCAGGAAAAGGCAAGGAAACAGATCTTAGAGCTTTCAGAAAGAACACAGGCTTGCTGACAAATTAATTTTAGGCCAGTGAAACTAATTTGCATTTCTGACCCCCCAAACTCTGAGATAATAAATTTGTGTTTTTTTAAGCCACCAGGTGTTTGGGAATTATTTATAGCAGCAATAGAAACTTAATACAAGTCATAAAATCTTTTCTTCACTAAAATATCATTTATGATTTTACTACAATTTTTTATTATACAGTATTAGCTATAATTACAATGTAAAAAATGGGTTCCTCCAGTTACTTTTAAAAATAACATTGAAATTCCTTTATTCAAGAAATTTGAGTAGCTTGTTCATTTTCTAGTGGACAACGTCCATGTTAATTGCATGCACTTTCAGGTGGAGTCAGTTAATGGAAAATGTGAGTATATTTAGGGGCATTTTCCAAAAAGGATTTATTCTTTAATTAACCATAAAATATAAGATAAATGGTAAATCTTGAAAAGATAATGTGTAGCTCAAAAAATAAAATAAAATTAAGAGAACAATTAATTACCTTTAGAATATATATATATGAATGTGACAATATTTTATCTTATAATTATCACTAAATAACGATTCTTAAGCATACTTAATTACATATTTTAAGTGAAACTGTTAATAATAAATGCATAGTAATCCCCACATTGCCTGCAACATAATTTTTTTAATCAAGTCACCATGGATAAGCACAGTATTAAAATGACAATTAATACATAACTATGCATAATAATGCCTGTGTTTCTGTGAAAAACATATAGGAGTGGAATTACAGAGTTATATTGTATACACAATTGTAGATTATTGGATGTACATAGCAAATTTTTCTCAAGAAGCTTTGAAATTGGCTATATTCTTCTTAAGAATATCTTAGAATGCTTATTTAATTGCAACCTCTCTAACATTTAGCGTAATAAATCATTTTTTTCTTTACAAACTGGTAAAGAAAATAGCATCGAGGTGTTTTAACCTGCATTAATTGAATTTGTGATACGAAAACATTTTAAATTGCTTTTTGCCCACTTATAATTTCTTCCTTCCCATTTCAGATAATAAATACCTATTACTTCTACCTACTTATGTTTTTCTATTGAATTGATTAATCCACCACCTATTTACTTTTAAATGATTTGAGTAAATGTTCTAATTATTTTCACAGAAAATAATAAAATATTTTCCAGGATATTTTTGGGGGTCAGTAGTCACTTTCTTGATTTTTCTCTCCATTCTTCATTGATACCATCCTAATTTATGAATTCCATTTGTATTATGAATTTTAATATCTCTAATGCAAATGCCCTGATCCTAATATTAATTTAATGATTTAAAATAATTGTTTAGCTATTCTCAATTTGTAAAAGATAAGCTGAATGATGGCATAAAACTCAAAAACACTATTTAATATTTGACAAGTAAAGAAAAAATGTCAAAACCAAAATTAATCCCTTTCTACATCTGGCAAGTTCCCCCCAGGTGATAAGCATGCTTGTCATAAATGGTCCAGAAACTATCTGTTCCCAGATTATCAAACCCATTTTATTAACAGCTTCTCTTATACTCTAGCAGAATTTGTCTGGTGACTCTAATCAGCGAAGTTTGGATCCCATGTCCCATTTACAACCTCACTCTGTGGGTTTGTATGAATTTTTTAGGTTTTTGTTTCCCAAGCATAAGAGGAATCATCACTGGTACTTCATCAAGGACACAGCATTTTAGATTATGCTAATTTTCACTGTTTAACTTAAAGAAAAACTATTTTTATATTTTCTTATATCTATGAAGCCACCCATTTTTAGGCATATGGTGTATACTATATATTAACATAGTAATATTATTCTGCAACTTTTTCTGTTCTGTATGTTTGTGTTATTTATAAATGTTTATACATAACTCTAGTTTATCTATTTTCACACTTCTGTGATTATACCTCAAATGTGTATTAATTCAATATTTCAAAGATATTTTGAAGGTCTTTAATTTCCTGTCGTTGAAACAAAACTGAAAAGGATTTTCTGTGGGGTACAGAGCTAGGAGGCACGTTGTTTAGTCGAAGTGTATGCACAGCTTCAATTTTATCAGATACCAAAAAATTATGCCACAAATTGTTTTTCTATTTTACATTCCCACAAGCAATGTATGCGAGTTCCCATTGTTCCAATGTCATGCAAAGCTAGTCCCATATGCACTAGCACTTGGGAGAAATTTATCAATGTCATATGGCAAGGTGGATTTATTTTGAAGAAGAAAATATAGGCTAGCCAGAGAATAGAAGGATTTGACTTTTGTTCATTCTTCTCACGGAGAAGCATGCCAGGATTAAAGCTAGGGCAATTTGTGTGACACATGCTGTGGGACTATGTTCCAATAAAGGCACTCTGTGGACTTACTCCATTCCATTTTATACACTGAATGTGTGAGCAATCCTGTCAGTGAGGGTCACAAAGATTTTGTGGAATCAGAAAGTCTAGTTTCAGTAAGTGTTGTCTTGGAATATCAGTTTCCACTAACCAGGGGATCTCTAGTCAGTGGACTTTGAATAAAAAACTGATGTTACAGTGCAGACAAGGACAGAATAATTTCAATAGAGACACTGAGAATTATCACCATATACTTATAGAAGGTAATAGGAAAATTGAAACTCCTTCACCATTTTTGGCATTTTCTATTTATAATATAGCTTACACTTTCTTAGTGAAAATTGTGATTTCACATCTTTTTGATGAAAATCATTTTTAAGAGGTGTTGTTTATGCTCTGTTATGAGATAACTTCATGTGGCAATTTTCAGTTAAATAGTGGGCTAATATAATGTGTTCAGCAAATATTTATTGAATGCTTACTATGTACCAGTCCCATGCTAAATACTGAATTTATCAACATAAATAAAATGAGTTATTTTCTTCATTCAAGAAACTTACAATGTGGTGAATAATACAAGTTTTTATTTGTGTGTGTGTATAGAAAGAAAGAGAAAATGTAGCTAATGGGGGTGGACAGGGATAAGAAGGTCAAGACAAAGGTGTTTGAGAGTCTGAATGAGGTACAGAAACACAGTTTGAGTGGATTTTTATGATCAGGTTTTTTTTTTTAAATGATTTGCAAAGAAGTTGGAAAGAAAGCTTTGAATCAGATTATGAAGGATTTGTAAGTCATACTAAGAATTTGATGTTTAATTTCAACTTCAATGAAAAATGATGAGAAACCATTTAAAATATATTTTTTTTTAAATTTCAGAATATTATGGGGTACAAACACTTTGGCTACATATATTGCCTGTGCACTGCCCAAGTCAGAGCTACAGTCGTGAATATCCCCCAAACAGTGCGCCTGGCACCCATTAGGTGGGATTGTTCCCATCCCCTCCAACTCCCTCCCACCTGCCCGATCCCTGATGAATATTATTTCCATGTGTGCACATAAGTATTGATCAGTTAGTACCCCTTTGATGGTGAGTACCAGTGGTGCTTGTTTTTCCATTCTTGTGATACTTCAGTTTGAAGAATGGGCTCTAACTCCATCTGGGATAATACCAGATGTGTTTATTCACCGTTGTTTTTTATGGCTGAGTAGTACTTCATGGCATACATTTACCACATTTTATTAATCTACTCATGTATTGGTGGGCACCTGGGTTGTTTCCACATCTTTGCAATTGTGAATTTTGCTGCTGTAAACATTCGAGTGCTGATGTCTTTATTATAAAATGTCTTTTTTTCTTTTGGATAAATACCCAGTAGTGGGACTGCTGGGTCAAATGGTAGTTCTACTTTTAGTTCTTTGAGGTATCTCCATATTACTTTCCACAGAGGTTGTACTAATTTGCATTCCCGCCAGTAGTGCATGAGTGTTCCTATCTCTCCCCATCCATGCCAACATTTGTTGTTTTGGGACTTTTTGATATAAGCCAATCTCCCTGGAGTTAGGTAATATCTCATTATGGGTTTGATTTGCATTTCCCTGATGATTAGAGAAATTGAGCAATTTTTTATATGTCTGTTGGCCATTATTCTGTCTTCTTTTGAAAAGTTTCTGTTCATGTCTTTTGCCCACTTTTTAATGGGGTTGTTTGATTTTTTCTTGTTGATTTTCCTTAGATTTGTATAGATTCTGGTTATCACCCCTTTATCAGATGTGTAACATGCAAATATTTTCTCCCATTCTGTAGGTTTTCTGTTCACTCTAGTGATGGTTTCCTTGGCTGCACAGAAGCTTTTTAATTTGATCAGGTCCATGTATTTATTTTGGTTGCTGCTGTGATTGCTTTGGGGGTCTTCTTCATAAATTTTTTGCCTAGGCCAATGCCTACAAGAGTTTTTCCAACATTTTCTTCTAGAATTCTTTGGTTTCATGTCTTAGGTTTAAATCTGTTATCCATCTTGAGTTGATTTTTGTGAGAGGTGTGGATCTAGTTTCAGTCTTCTACATGTGGCTATCCAATTTTCCCAGCACCACTTATTGAATAGGGATTCTTTTCCCCAGTGTATGTGTTTGTGTAATTTGTCAAAGATCAGATGACAGCATGAGGATGGTTTTATATCTGGGTTCTCAGTCCTGTTCCATTGGTCTATGTCTCTGTTCTTGTGCCACTACCACGCTGTTTTGGTTACTATAGTCTTGTAGTATAGTTTGAAGTCTGATAGATTTATGCCTCACAATTTGTTGTTTTTGCTTAAGATTGCTTTGGCTGGACAGGGTCTTCTCTTGTTCCACATGAAGCATAGAATTATTTTTTCTAGATCAGCAAAAAATGATGTTGGTATTTTGGTAGGGACTGCATTGATTCTGTAAATCACTTTAGGTAGTATAGACATTTTAATAATGTTGATTCTACTTATCCAAGAGCATGGTAGGGTTTTCCACCTGTTTACATCCTCTGCAGTTTCTTTTCTCGGTGTTTCGTAGTTCTCCCTATATAGATCTCTCATCTCCTTAGTTAGATATGTTCCTAAATATTTAGAGGTTTTCTTTAGTGCTATTGTGAAAGATATTGTATCTTTGATATGTTTCTTGGCTTGACTGTTATTGGCCTATATGAAGGCTACTGATTTGTGTGCATTGATTTTGAATTCTGAGACTTTGCTGAATTCATTTATCAATTCCAGTAGTCTCTTGGTTGAATCTTTGGGATTTTCTAGATATAATATCATATTGTCAGCAAACAGTGAAAGTTTGATCTCTTCTGCCCCCATTTGGACACCCCTGATTCCTCTCTCTTGTCTGATTGCTCTGGCAAGGATTCCCAGCACTATGTTGAATAGACATATAAGGAAGAAGGAAGCTACTGTATGGTTTTAGCAAAGTAATTGAAGGCACTGTATCAATAAGTGATTGGTACAAAACAAGACTGTTACTGCATTCATTTAATTAGCTAATAAATGTATAGCACACTATATTGTGCATCTGCCATGTGCTATAGAATGATCTAAGCATTTGGAAATCATCAGCAAACCAAGTAAAGAAAAATTCCTGCCCCACAGACCTTATCTTCTGGTAGGAGAAGACAGAATATAAACAATGAAAATAATGACTAGGTTAATTATACAGAATGTTAGGAGACAAGTAATACAGAAAGAATAAAAAGTGAAAAGTATGTGGGATCCAGGAGTGCTGGATAGATTAGGAATACGGTGTAAGGCTTTGTTGAAACAGTGATGATGGAAAAGAGACTTAATAGATGTAAGATAAGCCATGAATGTGTCAAGAGAAAATGATGTCCTTGCAGAACTAATCAAATCACAAAAGAAGTCAATCGACCAGGGATTTTTCAAACATTTGACATTTGAGCAAGGAAATCTTTCATAATAAAGTAGGAAAATGTCAATTTTGATATTATTATAATTATATTTTAATAATTATGATATAAAGCTATATCTCAAAATTATCTTTACTTAATAAATAATGCTTTAATCATGCAATTATTAATATGTATTTGAATAGCTTTTTACAAAAATATTGGAGGAAGCCTTGTATAATATTTACAAATAATTTTCATAAAACACAGGCATATAAATTACCTCACAAATCATTAAGTTTATGAAGTCTGATAAAACAATGATACACTTTATTTTTAAAAACTTTTCCTATTTTAATATTTGACAACTTATAGAAGGTGCCAATATCTTTTTAGAATTGAAAAAATACAATACAGATTTTACAGTACAGATTGTGACAGTCTGTGTTGTAAAATAATAGATCAATTTCCTTTATTCAGTTATTTATTATGGGAAAGAATTAGATGTATCTAAAATATTTAAGAAGAGGCAATATAGACAATAATTGTTATTTACTCATGAATTTATTCAAACAAAAATTCTAAAAAAGCAGACAAGTGTCTGCCATCATGTTAAGCACCTGTTTTCTTCAATTGAAAGATGTTAATAGTATAGCTAAAGAAAATCTCACATGATGTATGTGTGTGCCAATTTAGCATTGTACATTAAAAGCTTCATATTTCTCCATGGTCATTTAGAAATTTTTCAAAATTTCTTGTGAATTTCTCTGAAATAAAGTCCATTTTCTAATCCAAAATGAATTAAATTGTAGTAGCAATGTGTGAATACTTCCCAGAGTGAAAATGGAAAGAAAACAAGTGATTTTACAGTGAAACTGTTAATAAATAGCAAATCAAGATTTATTAAATAATAAACAAATGTTTTCTTTGAGGTCTATGGCTATCAAGCCAGTACCTAAGAAATTAGATGATAAAATTAGTTTAAGCAACGAGGATCCTCAGGAGAACGGTCCTTTAGCCATTTAAATGTGGGACAGCTTCAAGCACTGATGGGGCTTTCTTCTTTTCACTGGGAAACAAGAGCCTTAAAATTTCTTCCATCCCAAATGTTCATCTAAATTCTTATACTCAAACATTTTCAAGGAAACCTTTGGCAGATTATATAAAAGAGCAATGCCTGCCCAAACATTACTGCCAAGGGATTACCTTACAATCTTTTCTCCACTAAATTGGAACTGATTACTGTTTTTGACCCCATTGATCACTAACCCCCTGTCTAGCAGGGATTATTGATTTATCTGGAAAGCTCAATGTTACCTTTGATAGTTAACTACTGTATGGCCTTCTCTTGCTGTCTCTCTCTCTCTCACCCTGTCTTTGCCATTTCACCATGGAATGATGCAGGAAGAAGGTCCTTGCCTCCAGATCTGTGAGCCAATAAATTTTTAGTCGTTATAAACTATCTAGTCTCAAGTATTCTCTCACAGCAGCACAAAACAGTCTAAGATGTTGCAAATAAATTCTCATTAGATCTCAAAGAATTGAAATACTAATTATATAGTTTGTCATAGTAAAATTGACTAGAAGAATTAGATGTTATCACTGACAATATGATATATGTTGATATAAGGATATTTACTTTTAAATAATCCATAAATCAATAAAAAGCCAGGCCAAAATTAAAAGATATTTTGAAATAAATGTTAATTAAAATATGTCATAAAATTTGGAGAATATAGCTCAAGATGTGATCCAGATTTACTACCTTGTATGTGTATTTTAAATAAAAAGAAAGCAAAAAATAGATTATCTAAGTTTCTATCTCAGGGCATTAGGAAAGGAACTGTAATTTAAATACCAGAGAAAGATAAGAAATAAAATAGCAATAGTTGTGGCTATTGTTTTGTGTTGGAATTAGAGTCAGTTAGGCACATTTGTAATTAAACTAAAGGAAAACAGAAGTCATATAGTGTCGATTTACTAAATATGTAGGTGACCATAGTAGTGATGCCAGCTTACTGGGCTTAGCTCACTGATTCAGCAGTCTCAGCATTTGCATTAAATTATTCAACTCAGTATTATATTATAATTGTGGCCTGAGTTATAAATGACCTAATAATTGTGGCCTGAGTTATAGTTCCCTGAAACATTACTTCTCTTTTATGCTGGATGCCATTTTTAGATGCAGTTCAAGAACACTCTCTTCCAGTCTTTTCAATAAGTTTGTAGAAATTGAACTCCCTTTATTAAACCTCTTTCAAATTAAAATAGAATGTATTGTTTTCCTGTGTGTAACTAGAATCAGCAAGCCTCAGTGATGCACCCTGAATAGATTTATTTATTTTAAATCTATGTGTGTATTTATTAAAAAATTTAGAATGCAAATTATAAGATTTACAACTCTGAGAAAACTCATACTTAAAAAACATAACTTTTTGTTAATTTTCTAGGTTGTATTATGTTCTATTAATATACTCTAAAACCAGTATTTCAGAAACACACTATCAGAAATGCAACACTAGAAAGTTAATTTTATGAAAAAAGAACTCTAAAGGTTTCATGAACATTCAGCAAAGTGAATCATGTGCTCCTTTCGTTAAAAGTTTTGAAATTGAATTTTATTGCCACGTAGATGAAAGTTATTAGAATATTAAAACAACACCACCTGACTTAAATGAATACTTTCCCTCAGGCTCCTCCTATTAAATCTTTATTGGTTTCTAACTATCAAGAAACGGGACAGAGTTATTAATAATATCTGACCTGAGGAAACAATATGCTCACACAACATAAAATAAAATATTAATAAATTGAAATTAAAAACAACATAAAACCTTAGCTCATAGTGCAATATCTCCACAATCCTACTGAGAATGACAAATTAAGTCATTATAGGAAATCAAACTTGTCCCTTTATGTAAGAATGTTTAGAAATATTTTACCATAGCCAATAGGAGCCCTTCTCTAAAGCCAACAATGTATTCATCTTCTAAATGTTGCTCTGGAAAACTAGATAATATGAGGTATTATTTAGGAATGTTTTATAAAGTTGATAGCATCTCATCAAACATTTAGCGTGTGTGTCACAAATACAATGACAGAAAATCAAGAGTTGGGTTACTATTACCAATCTCCAGATATGCAATAGCTTGGAAATGATTTATCCAATAAAATATAGCAGGAATAATGCATTAGTTTCACAACCAAGACCTCAATTCTGAAGCCTTCTCCTTCCTGTTTCTTTGTTTATTTGCTCTTACTACACAACTTTCATTCTGTGAAGAAACCCCAGCAGCCCTGTGGAGAGGATGATGTAACAAGGAAGTGAAGCCTCTAGTTGACTATTTGTACTTAAGTTTAACATTTCTTATTTGCTTGTTTGTTGTTACTAAGATTAAAGTATGAAGCATATTTAAATTGTGGATGCTTACAAAGAAGAGTGAGTTTTATGTATTTTTATGTAGAAAATATTAATGTTTCCCAGAAACACTTATATGTAGATATGTTTACCAATTCTTGCATTATTGTTTTTGGTTGTAATAGAAGGGCTGAATTTGTTCACAATATTTTCTTGTATTATGAAGTAATAATCTGTCTAAAGTAGAAATATAAAGGATTTGAGATCCTAAAGCACATATGAAGAGACAGGAATAAATGACTTAGAGAAGTAGTGTACTAAAGCTCCATATGCTTAATTATAGTACAATGCTAAGCAAGGAAGTAAGCACAAGAGTGGAATTAGAATGTTCCTAACAGAAAGAAATGTTAAATGCCTAAGGTGATGGTTACCCTGATTTGATTAATCCACATTGTATGCCTCTATCAAAACATCACATGTACCCTATAAATATGTTCAACTATTATGTATGTAAAAATTAGAAAAAGGAAAGGAACATATTGAAGTTCCATGAAGTAATATTGGTCCATGACTCTTATGGCACATAATATCTCACTCAATACTCAGTATGTCTTCTGTACTTTTGTTTATAAAATAAAATTATGAGATACATTATACTCCAATCATGAATGGGGCAATACATTTGAAACCTTAAAGTGCCACTTAATTTTGTATTTTGGGAAAAACTTTAGCCAAGAAAATATATGCAAAGATTCAATGAATAAGTTTAGCAATGTTGGGGAGGTGAAAATGATCTAAAATCTATCATGGTGGTGTACAATTGTGTGGCTATATTATACAACATCCAATTTTGCACTTTAAATGTGTGAATTGTATTATATGTGAATTATATATCTCAGTGAAACTATTATTTAAGTAAATGTAGATACCTTTCTCTGACTGGTAGCAGAAGAGAAGATCAGAGAAATGGTAGCATGAGGGGTATTGGACAGATCACCACTGGCTTGGGAAGGAAAGGAAAACATGAAAATGAATGCAAGTGGCTTTTAGGGACAGAAAATGGACAGTGACTGGCAGCCAGCAAAAAAATGGGGACCTGAATCCAACCACTTTATTCTGACACAAGTGAACACAATTTATCAACAATTTGAATTAGTTTAAAAGAGGATACTTTCCTAAAGCCTTTAGATAAGAGCCCAGACTGGCCAACACTTTGATTTTGCACTTGAAATACCCTAATAAGAGAATTCATTTAAGCCTGCTTTGACTTGTAACTGACAGATCTATGAGATGTTTAAAAAAAGTTTAAAAATGTGTTGTCAGCTGCTAAATTTGGGGGAATTTGTTATGCAGGAATAGAATAACAACAGCTGACTAAGCAAAAAAAAAATCTTCTGATCCAAGACCATAGCAATTATTTTGCTTATTCATACATGCTTAAGAGCCAAGAAATTAAGGGTTGTTAGTTTATTCTATTGGCTTGCACAGTTTAAGAAGCAAATGAAAAATCCAAATGAGTCTCTAAGACAGAATTATTATCTATGTTTTCCATGTAGCATAGGGGGAATCCATTATAATAATCTTTCATTTTTCTCTTCTGAGAAGAAAAGGAAAACTTCAATTTTTAAAAGGTAAAACTAACACTAATAAGAGTGAATCAAACATGAGATGTGAGGAGAAAATTTAAAAATATATCTAACTTTTTATACGGGTTAGAATTTCATTTGGGTAAATTATCCAATGAAAATTCTGAGAAAATATAAAACTGAGATTATTGAACCATATCAGAAGGTTGGTTCAAGAAAAATCAAAACATTGCTTGGAAATTTAAAAAGAAACATTTTATTTGCTTTAATTAGTTCATGAAAATATCCATAAACCTCAGAATCTTTGAAATAAATCCCAGGAGATTATAGAACAAACAATAGAAAGGTTTCATTTGTATTTAAAGAGACTTGTGGCTTCTACATTCTGCTAATTGCAGCTACTTCATGAGAAATACCTCAGATATTATTTTCCTTTAAAATGAAGATTATGTTGTTTGTCTCAAAGGTTTATTGTGAGGTTAAAGCTAAATATACATTTTTATAAAATTCCTCTAATTATAAAATAAATATCAACAATAATAAAAATATTCTTTAATTACTAAAATAAAAAAGTACACAAGACTTCAAGGTTGGTTAAATAAGGAAAAACAATGATTTTACCAAAATATCTTATCTGACTATATTATTTACAGGTATGATAAATACACTATGTCTGGACATTAAGGCTGAGAAAATGGACTAAATATATGACTAATATATGGACTTCCATTTTGAACAAGTAAGAAGATAAGCACAAGCATCAAGTGTTATTTCCAAAAGCTGAGGCTGATGAAGCAGAGTAGCAGGGAGTTGATTTATAGACTATATTTAGAAATGTGAATTCAACAATGGTCTCTAAAACTGTTTTTGGGGAATAAATCTGAGATCAATAATAAAACAATTCAGTCCAAACCTTGATATTAATAGGCTAGACCGTTACGCAGATGGCAGATAAAATGAACACACATGAAATGTCAGAGGCAGTAGAAAAAGCAAGTCGTTAGAAACAGAAGATAGCATGCAAGCTCCTTTGAGATGTAGAGCCTGCAGAGATTCTCTGAGGTGCAGCAGAGTAGCCACTGGTGGTGTTTGACAAGATTTTCTCCTGCAGGCCCAATATAATATCCTTGCCATTACTGTGCTCTTTGAGCTGACATAAGACTTTAATAATACCAACTGTGGCTATCTGACATGACCCAAATTATTGTCTATTCTGAAGCCAATATTACTTTGGGAGTTCTTTCTTAAGAAGAAGAATACTGAACTTTTTTAGTAAGAAATGAGATTTAGGCCTTTAGATCTGTCTCTGAAAGTGAATCGTTTCTGCAAAGATGCTTTCTTTATCAATTATTGTATCCAAGGGAATGGGATGGGAAAGCCTGACCACTTACCTGATGTTGAGACAGGCCACATAAAATTGATCATCACTCTATGCGACTGTCAAATTGTCTTAGAACATATTATTTACTCAATAGAGAATTTAAAATATCTTTTTTCTAGTTTCTTCTAAATTTTATATATATTCAACATGTCTGAAATTGTATGATTGGTGTTTTTGAGGCTTTGCAATACAAAAATCCTCAACTCACAATATAGCTACATCCTAGTAAATTTATTGTGTGTCAAAAATATCTTAAGTCAAAAATGCATTTAATATCCTTGATAAACCCACGATGAAGTAAAAATATTATTAGTTGAAACATCGTAAATCAGGGAGTATCTGTACTTTAAGATATAATACAGACCCTGTTAATTCCCAGAGTTTAAGACAGCAGAACTTATTCCCCTCAAAATTGATGGAACTGACCTTGCGAAAAGAGAAACGGGCTATTCTGAGAACTAAAAGAAACAAATAGTCTTTCGTGCTCACACTTTTAAGATTGTATCAAATGGCTCCACAAAAGATAAAATAGAAGAAAAAGAGGCAATTTCTAGATATTTTTGGGCTGGGAAGGCAATAAAAAATAATTGTTATCCTGTCGAGGCTGTGTACATCTTACGCTAGGAATTATGGAATTAAGGATTCTAATTACTGACACTGCAAATTCATTAAACAGCTGCAAATATTTATTTTACTGGCCACCTATTCCATAACACATTTTTTTCAGAGGTTGTGGGAAAAAATGAAAACAAAAGTTCCTGCATTTATGGAACTAATATGTAGAGACAGACAATACATACATAAATTTGCTAAATATCTACTAGTGTCAATAGTTATAATTACATTGGAGACAAATGAAGCAGAAAAGGAGGATAGACAGACCTGTAGAGAGAGAGTATACAATTTACATAATGAGAATTGTTGATATTGAGAGGGAGGGGTTCTAGCCACAAACAGCTGCAAGGACAATGGCTCAATTTCATCACATCAGTAATATCATGGGAAAATATTACTTTTGACTGGTTGCTGTGCAGATAGTAAGAGCTGAGGCTGCCTTACTCTTCAGAAATTGTAGTGGCTTGTTTACTTGTCTGCGTTTTTCCTACTAAACCTTAACCTTCTTGAGGTCAGTGGATGTTCTTAATCTCTCCATCTTCATCATCTTTCACAGTTTATCTTAGGCCCACTATACATAATTGGTTAATGTTGTTGATATTTCAGAAGTTCCTTTAAATGGAGGTTCTTGCCCAGCCAACTATTTTTTTTATTCACTTTAATGTTTTATCTTATTTTTTTTGTTTCAGAATATTACAGGGGTACAACCGTTTTGGTTACATAAATTGCTTTTCTACCATTTGAGTCAAAGTTATAAGTGTGCCCATCACCCAGATAGTGTGCATGGTACCTGTTAGGTGTGAATTTACCAATCCCCCCTTCGCCCTCCCACCTGCTTGATTTCTGATGATTGTTATTTCCATATGTGCACATAAGTGTTGGTCAATTAGTTCCAATTTAATGGTAAGGATATGTGGAGTTTGTTTTTCCATTCTTGTAATACTTCACTTAGAAGAATGGTCTCCAGTTCCATCTAGGTTAATACAAGAGGTATTAGGTGACCATTTTTTTATGACTCAGTAGTACTCCATGCTATACATATACCATATTTTATTAATCCAGTCATGTATTAATGGGTAGTTGGGTTGTTTCCACATCTTGGCTATTGTGAATTGTGCTGCTATAAACATTCGAGTGCAGGTGTCTTTTTTATAGAATGCCTTTTTTTCCTTTGGGTAAATACCCAGTAGTGGGTTTACTGGATCAAATGATAGTTCTACTTTTAGTTCTTTGAGGTATCTCCATACTATTTTCCATAGGGGTTGAACTAGTTTGCAGTTCCACCAGCAGTGTATGAATGTTCCTATCTCTCCGCATTTATGCCAACATTTGTTGTTTTGGGACTTCTTGATAAAAGCCATTCTCACTGGAGTTAAGTGATATCTCATTGAGGTTTTGATTTGCATTTCCCTGATGATTAGAGACGTTGAACATTTTTTTATATGTTTGTTGGCCATTAGTCCAACTTCTTTTGAAAAGTTTCTGTTCATATCTTTTGCTCACTTTTAATGGGGTTGTTTGATTTTTCATTGCTGATTTGCTTGAGTTCTTTATAGATTTCAGTTATCAGTCCTTTATCAGATTTATAGCATGCAAATATTTTCTCCCATTCTGTAGGTTTTCTATTCACTCTAATGATTGTTTTCTTGGCTGTGCAGAAACTTTTTAATTTGATCATGTCCCATGTATTCAACTATTCTCTCAGTTCAGTTTTTACCAAATCACTTTGTTCAGAATTATTAAATTTGTGTAATACGTTGATATCTACCTACCCCCTGCCTATCCCATGCTGCTAAATACATCATAAACACTTGCAATTGAAGGTTAAAATGTATAATAAGTATAGTATGAATTATAAAAATGAGTAGGTCTCCTTACATTGTTTAAATATTGGCGTATTTGAACTGTAGTTCTATCATTGTCCTTCTTAAAATTATTTAAGAAATTCTGTCACAAGTAAAACAGTCTTCTTAAATATGTTTCCTTGTGTATCTTGTGTGGTTTTTTAAATAAATATCTATAAAGTTGAATGATTAAGCTATTCTATACATAATATCAACTGAGTAGTGGTAAAAATTTAGCTAATTCCCCTAGACGCTAAACTTCAAAATTTCCCTGTTCAGGATAATATGTTTGATGCTTTCCCAGTATACAAAAGGTTCAGGTCCTGAAGTTTGTATAGATTAAATATACAGCATTTAGGGAAACTTGAAACTAAAGAACTAAAACAACAAAAATGACACAAATCATCATGATCAATAAATATCTTTAAAAAAACTGGAAGGATAAAATGAGTCAGACCAGCTATTTACTATCCCTGAAATCAAGAATCAGAGAAATAAAACTTACCCTTTCAATTGCAAACCATTTATCCAGGAACTTTTTGAAGGGATTTTGGTAATAAAGTTTGGAAGGATGTTTCCTGAATTTTCCACTAATTTTTAAAGTGATAAAAATGGAGTCCATCTGAATGAGAACATTTATTCTAATTGAAATCATTAAGAAGAAAGCCTCATTGGGGTAAATGCATATTAGATAAGAAGTTAGGGAATATCTTGAATTGCAGAGATGAGAGAAAAGGGATGCTAATTAACAGGAAATATGAATAAAAGTACTGTTGTGGGAAAATGAAGATTGTTTTCAGAAAGTAGCTAGTAGTCTACTTTTGGCCACATTATAATGTATTTATAAGAAAATTAGTATATTAGACAGAGTCTACATTATAGCTACAAATAATTCAATATAGTGTTTGCAACTACCTTTGCAGGAACAATGAAATTATTTAAGGTAAGTTAATTCTTTTAGTACAAATTGGAACTATATTGGTCATTGCTAACTTTAATTGAGGACTGCTTTTGTGACAAATGAATTCCTAAATCATTTACCTATTTTATATTTAAACTTCATAACACACCATGAGGTAAACATTATCTCTATTTTACACATGTTGATAAATATGTTGATATGTATAAAGGCTACTTTTCTTTTTATAAATTATTTGATGTCAACTTACTGTTAGCAAAAATATATTTAAAGTTAATATACTGTTAAAAATAGCAAATATGTATTTTTAAATTTTATTAATTTAGAAGCAAATATATGGATTCAGAGCACAAATTGCAAGAGAAGTGAATGAAAGTAAGTTCTGTAAAGTCGTCACATTATATGTAAAGTGGTATACTACTAATTTGACGTATATTGTGATAATTCATACATGCTTTCTTTAATCTATGGGGCAACCATAAGAAATAATACAAAGCAGTATAGGTTTAAAAAAAGGCTGTAATGGTAAGAGAATAAAGTACTACAATTTAAGTAATTTCTTAAATAACAGGAAATAGATGGGATCTAAAGTGACAGAAGAAAATTTTATACACAGACACACACACACACACACAGAGCCTTCTGCAGATCTAGAAGCATAACTGTGCAACTCCAAACTTACAGTCCCTGAGAACTGTTCCAAGGTGACTACTTGGAAAACTGCCAGAATAAGACTCTTCTGTTCATTGTGTTATTCATTGGCATATCCCAAGCACTTTGAAGAAATCCTAGCATATAATACATGATCATTAAATGTTTTTCACATAAACAAATTCTGCCTATAGCCAACGTTGCTACCCAGACAGATTTCTGCATGCATTTGACAGCATGTCAGAAGTCTGTGAGGTGGATGAGGGTCCTTCTTTTCTTCAGTGGGCATCAGTCCCTGAAGCCCAACCTTATCTTTCTAATACCAAGCTATACTCAAAAATATTTTACATATATATATTTGGGCGGCCTATGAGTCAACCCAATTTGAAAAAGGAGATTTGACTAACAGCTCAATTCCTGTGAATATTTTTTGGCAATTATTTATATTGATGAATGTCCTAATTTCCCCACCTGTGCTTTTTACACTGTTGACTCTGAGTTAGAACTCTTCCACTGTTTTTCTACCCAAATAATGACATCCATTTTTCTGAGTACATAATGGGCATGAATTTTCTACAGTTATTGTTACATTTAAAAAATTTCCTGACACCAAACTTATTTGACTAAGGATATTCCTTGAAATTTTCAGTGTGCTTCTAGCAGCATTTTTTTCCTCTCTTGCATTTTTTGGAGTCATTAATTTGAAATAAATTTTTGTTATAGATTTGGGAAATAGAACGTGGGAAGAGGAGCTGGGCAAATGTGAACAATGGTTCATCTTGATCCAAAACCAAATATACATGTTTTAAGAAAATAAAATAAAGTATAAGTTTAAAGGAGTGATATATAGCATGTGTTTCTTACTATAGCTTCTTATGCAGTTCCATATAACTGTTTATTTTTATACAATGTTATGGTAAGATTCAATTATTTGCCTTAAAAATTTATAATAATCTCCTCTATGCCTTATTCTTCCAGTAACTGAATTCCAAACTTAAAGTCAACATCAAAACAGTCTATTCACTAATAAAATTGTATTAGTTGTCACGAAAAAAAGTAGCAGCTAAGTCTTAGCTGAGCCTTACTTCTTGATCTACTCTAAAATGGTACTTCATGTATAGAAAGTGAATATGGTACTTGTTTTATTACCTGTGTACAAGTTCTAGCCTCATGCCTATCAGTCACAAGGTCTCAGTGTTAAGCAGTCCTGCTTTACACCGTGACAGAATTTCCTGCTTATTTCTAACCACACATATATTTTCTATTGTTTTAGCATCAGGGTACCCATTACCAGTGTTTGAAACTCTGAATTGTTGTCTCCTTTTCAAATTCCTCTGCTTGAAGTCTCAGTCTCTTGCAGGATTTATGACAGACTTTTACCAACCAGAACCTTAATGTTCACTCCCTCCTATGTTTACTGTGTCATATTATGTGATATCATTGTATGTCCCCCTGTACTTTGATTCACAAATTATAGAAAAACCTATTCTGGCACATATCCCTGTGGATTCAGCCTCAGGACATTGTATTCTAAATATCAAATGATATTCAAGTGTGAAAAAAAATCAAACATTAAGTATTCTAATGCTTCCCAAGATTGAGTGTTGGAAAACAGCATGCTAACATGTACACTATATTTCATACATATGAAATAACTGTGGGGCTTTATAATACTATGTGTTTATAACAGAGTATTGTGTAGCTTGAAGCAAGATTAGCTAATGAGATTTTCACAAGCCTTCTGTTAATTAAGCATGTTAAAAACATTTATATGAACAGATTCTATTCAAAAAGCCTTCTTATGTAAGCTGTGGATTTTTCTCTCTTTCAATCTAGTGCTGCTCTTAACCTTCAGCCAAAGATAATGCCCTTCTTTAGAGATGATTAACTCGATCTAGCTTATCCAGACTATTTCTATCTTTTCTTTTAATATAAGCAATACAAAGTACTTCTCTAGATATGAAGAATGTCTCTTGCTAATTGAATCTGTGACTTTATTTTTCCTCATGAACAAGGTAATCGCCCTACTGTGAACATATTTTACTATAATATTACCTGATCACAAAATGTATTTTTATTTAGCCTATAAATCAAAGTGTTTTTTAAATAGTGATAAGTACACTTAACATGAAATCTACTGTCTCAGAAAATTTTAAGTGCACAACATTATTAACTATGTGTACTACGTTGTGCTGAGATCTCTAGGATGTTATCAGTTACCTTGCATAACTGAAACTTTACACCGATTGAACAACAATACTCTCTTCCCTCTTCCTCTAGTCCCTAGCAACCAACGTTCTACTCCTTCTTTATAAGTTTGACTATTTTAGATTCTTCTTAAAAGTGGAATCATGCAGTATTTTTCCTTCTGCTCCTGGCTTATTTCACTTATCATAATGTTCTCCAGGTTCATATATGTTCTTATATATGACAGAATTCCTTCTATTTTAAGTCTGAACAATATTTCAATGCATGTATATTCATGTTTTTATCTACTCATCTATTGATGGACATTTAGGTTTTTTTCCACATCTTGGCTATTGTGAGTAAAGGTGAAATAATCATAAGAGAGTAAAAATCTCTTCAAGATCTTGATTTCAATTCTGTTGAATATATACCCAGCCACGTGATTGCTAGATCATGTGGTAGTTCTATTTTTAATTTTTTGTGGAAACTCCAAACTGTTTTCTATAGTAGGTACATCAAATTATGTTTCTACCAATAGTGTACAAGTATTCCAATTTCTCCCCATCCTCACCAATATTTAGCTCTCTCTTTTTTTTTTTTTTTTTTGGTAATAGCCATCCTAACAGGTGTGAGGTGATATCTCATTGTGCTTTTGATTTGCATTTCCCTGATAGTTATGATGTTGAGCATATTTTCATATACCTGTTGGCCATTTGTATGTTTTCTTCAGAGAAATGTCCACTGAGATTCTTCACTATTTTTTATTGGATTATTATTTTTTATTTGAGTTGTAGGAGTTACTTATATATTTTGGATATTAATTCCTTACCAGATATCAGATATATGTCCTACATATATTTTCTCTCATTATGTAGATCGCCTGTTAAAATGTCGATTCTTTGGTACATGGTCACGAGACAAAGATTCCTTCTTAGGCAGTTTGCATGCGTATGGGCCCAAAGAAATACAAAAGCTGGTAGAAGGAGAAGACCTTGAAAAGCACAAATAGATAAAGTAGATTCAAGTACAAAGCTGAGTTTGAGAAAAGGTTAGGTTTGACAAATTTCAAGTGCTAAGTGAATAGCAAGATAAACTGAACATTTGTCCTCTACTGGAAGCTTTGAGGTTGTCTGATCCTCAAATTGAATTCTCATGTGTAAGAGGTCTGCATTTGTTCTGGGACTCCTGTAAAACCAAATTCTTGATTTCAATTTCCTTTTGTTTTCGGACATTCTTATCACAAATTAGCTATTTTCAATAAATGGAAGGATAAATATATGTATATTTCACTCCAGGCAAAATAAAATAGATGATGTAGGTAACAAAGACAAGGTCCAAATAAGAAGACTGCTAAAATCCAGACTTACCTCAAGACTTCACTCTTGGTATTTGCTGCACGATGTTCACAGATTAGCACCTGAGAGAGACATTGTGTTAAAGGGAGCTCACTGGTGAAGTGATATTTTTAACCAAGAGACTCTCACTAGTCTTTGTTCAATTAATGGTTGGTTTATATACTTATGTGCTTATTTATATTGTAGAGAGGCTAAGACACCTATATAAGCTTTTTTGGTTTTGAGAAAATTTTGAAGCTTGTAATAATTTTCTTTAGCCTTTTGTTCATGATCAAGCCAAATATGTAATACCATTGTTCTTTCAATTGTGAGCCAGCGAGGTGAAGCCTGTGGTGGGAAATAGGAACTAATGTCAGGTTTCAATTGTATTTTTGATAGCAAGAAAAACCCAGAAAAACCCCACAAACTTACCAGGGCAAGAGAGCTAATAATTATACGTGATAGATGTTAAAATGGTTAATGTCAAAATATATGTGTATGTTTGTGTTAAGTTTTTGAAATATATTGAACATTTAAATGTTTTGGTTAAAGCAAGTACGGGAGCAAACATTCTTTTCAGCAAGAACCATATGTTTATCGTTAGTTTTAAAATCATGAATTTTAGACCTTTCATCTCCCTTCTATAACTTATTGCCTATTTTATATATGCCAACAAAGTATTAGGTGCTTCTGAGTAACTGCACATTGTTCCTCTTCAATTAATCCTTTATGATCAGTAAAACTCTTCTTCCCAAATGGAGTCTACAATGCTGCGGATGGAATGACTTGAAGTTAGTTTGAAATTCACCCATTTACTTTAAATAAAGACCGTGGCAGCCCTGTGTATGTCACAAACTGTAAAGATCCTGTGAGTTTACCCTACATACTAACCAATTTTATGAATGAGGACAAAAGACACAAGATTCCTGGGTCAGAGACAAAGGAGGACTTTATTACTCATTGTGTACTAAACAGCTTAACCTTTATAATTATACCAGCTCCCCTGGACCCCAGGTCCTGGGGCAGGGGGTAAGGTGGGTGGGAGGTATTCAAGGTGCCTTAGGTGAATAATGTGCATGTAGTTGTTTTGCATAATAGTTGAGGAAATTCCAATTTAGCAATCCTAAGTCATTTATAATGGGCTGCAAGCAAATCTTCTCGACGTTTGCACCAGAAACATTGTCTTTATTATACTGTATAGTAAATAATTATTCCCTTTGCTCTAGTGCAAATACTATCCATGCCTTCAATGTATGTTCACTGTACACGCATTCTTGAAAAGACAGAAAACAAAAAGGTGGTCAATTCCTTACTTGCATGATATGAAGAAACACAAGAGACTCTTCCAACAGTGTGCATATTTTCTATGCTTTTATTGTAGTATATTTTATCTTACACTGTAATTGTTCATTTGAATGTCTTCTTAATAGTAATGACACTCTATTTCCTTAATGATTTTGAATCCTGAGCATGTAGAACAAATTTTTAAAAGAATAAATGTAATGTCATCTAGTAAAATGAATAATACGAGTAAGAATATAGTAATTTCAGAATCCTACTAGTAGACTAGCCTAACTCCCTTTTACTTACAGCCAGATCTGTTCTAAAAATAAAATGAAATTCAAAAGAATTTAGCTTCTTACACTGAAGTTGTGAATGTGAGCAACCTTGGGTTTAGAAACAATAAAAGGTCATCTAGTTCTGAAATCATGTAAGTGTTGTACATCCTGTGGCTTTTTTACTTCTGAAGAAAGTGGTTTCTTTTAAAAGGGATCTGTAGCTGGTTGAGTGTACTACACTCTAATGAGATATAGTCGATTCATTTCCTGCATTTCAAGAATGGAAAAGTACTACAAATACTTGAACTATATCCTCTCAGCTCAGGGAACAGAGCTCATCACTGTCTGACCTTAACCTATCTTTACAGGCATGTCTTCTGCAACTCTCCTCTATCTAAACAATCAAACTAGATCACATGCATTACAAATATAATATCCTGCTTCTGTGCTGCGATTCAGGATTCTCTCTTCCTTCAACAAACCAGTACTTCTACCTCCAACATGTTAAAAGCTCCTAAAGACTTAGTCAGAGGTAATTGTTCTTTATTTTAACTTCTCTAGAATTGGTATATAAACCTCCCTTATGGAGTACTTTATTCCTGTTTGAATTCCCAGTATTTGTTTGTGTGTCATGTACTTATGGGAGACATTAGTTTGTATGTAATAGTAGTTTAAAAAATGAATGATAAAAACTCCAGTAAAGCTATGTCCCATTACAAAGTGTCGTCTTCTTTCTTAACCTAAAATAACACTAGGAATAAGTGTTTTACCGACAAGTTAATGGAAAGAACCTCCAATTTCCATTTCCATGAATCTTACATATCTTTTAAAGGTTTAAATATAATTTGAATATTTATGAAAACATACCAGATTTGTGGAAGCTAAAATAATAAGCACTATAAATATAAACACTGTTCATTCAACTAAATTATTCTATAAACTTATTGTTAATCCTTCTAAAAGCAACATTTTTTCTTTCGTTAACATTGTATCTAGAGAAAAACAATTTCAAATATATTTGTAAAATAATAAATTAAGAAATGCCATTTACACATGTAACAAAATTACACTTATATCTCATAAATTTATACAAAAAAAAGCCAAATACTCATATAAGCAGTAAAAGCCTATGCATTAACTCTATTAGATTTTTAAATGTATTTTTAAAAGTACAATTATTTTAAACTTTTGGTATCAGTATATTTATTCAACAGACCAATTAGCTGAAACAAATGTGTAGACATATGCATATAATATTCAAATATACATGAAATGTAGATCAAATAATATTATATGGGTGATTGATTTAATATTTGAGACTAATAGTCCCACTGCTAAAAAGCTACAGGCAGACCAATTACTTCACAACAAAATAAATTCTAGATGGATAGGGATTAAATACAACAGAATAATAATACATCTTTACTAAAATTTCAAAATATGAAAGTTTTTCCGAAGTTAGTCACATAATCCATAAGTAAAATGGAAAAAGAAATTTTGTGCATGTATGCACTTAAATAATGTATTATATGAAATATACACATAATCCATAAATACAGATTGATTATCCCTTATCCAAAATGTTTGAGACCAGAAATGTTTTAAATTTCAGATTTCTTTTTATTTTGGAATATTTGCTTATACATAATAAAATATCTTAGGGATAGGACTCTAGTCTAAACGTGAAATTCACTTATGTTTCATATATACCATATACACATAGCCTGAAGGTATTTTTATTTTTCTTTGGGGATGCTGAATAAACTATGTATTGTGCTCCTGCATTTTGACTTCAACCCATCACATGAAATGAGATGTGGCTTTTCATTTGTGGCATCACGTCAGCACTCAAAATTTGCTGACTTTGGAGCATTTCAAATTTCTGATTTTCAGGTTAAGGGTGCTCAACATGTATATATAATTTGTATATACACACACATATATAGAGAGAGAAAGGGGAAACAATTTAAGTGTTAATCAATAGGAGACTAATATTTTTAGCAATTCCTAGATTCTTGGATGTTTTTCTAAGTTTATTATTATTATTTTATTTATTTTCACAACAACCATATCTGACTCATCTCAGTAGTATTCTAAATGTGTGAATTAGAACAGTAAGATACCAAGAGATTACATAGCTTACTCAAGGACTGAGGCAAAAAGTATGGAAACTTGTGAGAAAAAACCTACACTGTCTGGCTCCTGAATGCCAGCTCCCAGTTACTATATTTTATTGCTCCTTATGGCACATAAAAGCAATATAGTGGTATTCATCATTAAAAATAACAGACTTCTGAGTTAAACATACAAAATATTCAGTCATACATGAATATACATACACACATGTATATAGCAAAAAAAAAACCCTACAAGATGCAAAACAGCATATATTTTACATTAATCTTTGTTTAAAAATGGGATGTTTGTGTGTGTGCACTTTATCTAGAAGGATACACAATCAGTTACATATTTTGTAATTGAAGAGGATGTTGAAGTGACTGGGTATCAGAGAAGAAAGAAAAAAGTTATATACACTATTATAGTATATTTATTTTTACTAAATGATTACATTAACATTTCCTAAAAATGCACATACTATAAATATTGAATTAAAAACGCAACTCAAAATGCACAATTTTAATTAAACAGCCTATATCATAGTGGCAATTATGATTGATGACTAGTTGGGCAAAATGTGGAATTATAACTGACCTTTTGCATTTAGATTTTATTTAAATGTTACTTTGTTTAAGCTACATTTAAAGTTTCAAACTTTTTTTGTTAAGTTATTACCAATAAAGGAAAACGTACTGAATAATAAAACATACTCATCAAGTTATTCATATAAAAAAGGATAAGAAAAGGATAGTCCTCTTTAACTAGAATAGAATCAATTTAGTGGCTGTCTTTGGTACCAGAAATGGAGAAAATATAAAGGGCTTCATGGTATAAATCTGAGTGTCAAGAAGGATTAGAAATCAGGTCTTAATTTTCAGGTCGGTAGCATATTTCAGGCCTAAGCCTAACAGGAGATCTCAGTGTTTCTTTGACTGCAATGCTGTTTATCAGGAAGAAACATTCAGGTCTGTGACTGAGCAACTACTGCAAGAGCCACCTTCTCAGGAACTGACTAATGCAAGTATGACGGCCACAGATCAGTGTAAATATGGTTTATCCCCTGCCTATGCCTCTCTTATGCCCAACCCCAAGTTGCCTCTTCCATATTCCCTGCCCAGACATGCTGGGAAGATAGTCAAGATATAGTGCTGCTTGTTATTAATAATAAGCATGAGCGTTCTTCTGGCTTTCAGCGGCATTGATGTCACATTCCCTAATCCGATATAGATACCTAATTGAGCTTCTAACATTCACTGGATGCTTATTTTGATTCTACATGGCGGTGGTCAGAAATCATTGTCTCTGACTCTTCGCTAAGGAGTTAGGAGGATGTGTAAAATACATCTGACCAGGGTTGCATTCAGGGTATCATCAACTAAGTTATGACTTAAAGAGAATGCTAAAATTTACAAGTAAAAGATGATCACTGAATTAGTCTATAAATCAGGGGCCTCACACTCAAATGCAGATAACATAACAAGGCAGACAGTATAAATAAATTTATCAGACAATTCTCCATTCAAAAGAAGCTGGCACTGTTCAATTCCAGACAACTGTAGCCAGAAGGAAATACTGTGTATGTCCCAAGGAGCAAGATTGCTTTTTGTTTGTTTGTTTGTTTTTTTCTTTTCTTTGTTTTTCTTCTTTGTGGAGGGGAGTGTTTTGCATTGTTTTGCTTTTCAAGAGACACTTGATGTGAGCCTCACCAATCATAAAATAATTAGCAGTTATCCTTAATTTTCACTTGCCTATTATAAGAGTGCTTATCAAGTGTTAGTGAACACATGAATTATCTAAGAATTTTGTTAATATGCAGACTCTTGATTCATTAGATCTGGGGTAGAACTTAGGATTCTGCATTTCTAACAAGCTCCACTATGATGTCCATGTTGCTTGTCGGTCTCTGGATTACACTTACTTATAATATGGGTGACGCAGCAACATATTTCTTTTTTGAGAAGTCAGTATCAGTTTATGGTCAAAATTCAACCTTTAATTTATAAGCTTATTCATATTTTGGTTTACTTTAGTTTAGCTTTTAAAACATACATATTGCTCAACACATAAAAAATAGTAAAAAATATATAGTATTTTTGTGGGGGTGTTCTTGATATGACATAAGTAAACCACATAGCCCTGAGTAATCTGTCAAACTGGAGTATTTCTGAATCACTGATCACACAAGAAATTGTCTACAAGGAAGGGAATATTGTTTTCAGTGCTCCAATATCTTATCTCCCAAGAGAGTTATTTGTAGGATAGTTGAACTTCAAAGGCAGCAATGAGACTAGGATCATTAAAATTCCTTGTTGCAAATCAAAAAGGCTGTGAGTACAGCGCGTTCTTTTTATACTTAATTTTCATTCATGCTCCAGAGGCTCTGTGTCAATGTAATTTGAAAGTCTCTGTTGTCACATTTAGGATGTCCACCATTCAATTTTGTAAATCAATGAGTTTTTCTAAATGATGATTGCAATATTCTAGGTTAGCATGTGACTATAAAATAATCATTTCAACATTTTTTTCATTTCCGAAATAAATGAAAGCACTGGTTTCTTTTTTTTACAATCCGTAAATCCACCTTTTTAACTGTATGATTGCCCATATGGTTAGGCAAAGTTTGGAAAGAAATAAGTTTTGCCTGAGTGACTACTATTTAATTACACTTTAATGGCACATTCCTTTCTTAGGAGTAACATTCATTGCTAAGTCCTCTACATCACTTCAAGCTCCTAAGAAATTAATAATGAAGTTTAAGCAGATAATGATTATATACAGTCCTAAGAACATTTGCTAAGAAATAGGGATTCTTTGACAACTGAAAAGCTTTCAAGACCCACACTATGAAATCTTAATGCCTGTCATCATTTGAGGCATTATGCCTAAAATGAGGTGAGGATATTGGGAAACAAAATTAATGAAAGTGGAATACATATTTAAGACTACTTGGCTTGAGAAAACTCCAACAAGAATTCTCCGTCTATGCTATGTTTGCCAGGGTCAATCGATTTCATTTATGTCTTATTTCATGATACTGGTTAGATTTGTAAAATAAAATTAGAAATCAAAATTAACGTACTGATAACATGTTTACATTTATCATGTGAATTTAACAAAAGCACAAGCACAAGTTAATGGCCTTATTTGGTACATAGTGAGAAGCCTTTGGTATATTTCAGAGAAATACAAATTAAAAATTAAATAAACATGAAGATTTAAAAATAGATAACATATATTAGATAATTTTTATTGCTTAAATGTGTCATTAGAAAAGTCACATGACGTCATCTGTCTCAGTTTTTTTAACCCAGAAGATGACGATAAGAGGCATTATCCCTTTGGATTGTTTTGAGGACTGAATAAATAATGCATAACGAGAACATTGTACTATATGCCATGTATTAGCATTGCTACCATGAAGTATATGTCAAGATAAGTGCTTTCCTTATTTTTATATATGTGTGTGTGAGTGTATATATGTATTTATATGTATTTACCTTTCATTTAATAAAAGAGGACATTGCATATTTGTTATATATTTTGCCTAGGGACACAAAACTAATAAGTGGTAGAGGCAGCATAATTACTGTTATGACTTTATCATCATCATCAATTATAACAGTTAGATATATTACAGACTAACTCATTCAGCATTCATTTAGCAACTATTGAGTGCCTATTATAGACCAGGTACCAACCTAATGCTTGAAAAAATTAGTGAATTGAGCCATCATGTTGTTTATATACCAGTAAGGAAAGAAAGATAATTAATGGTCAGTGTAATATATTGACTATCACATGTATCAGTTACATGGTGATGCTGGATTTTTTTTTTCTGAATGCCAAGCTGAATCTACTCCCTGTGCTTCTCTATCATGATTTCTGTACCAGTTGTCAGTCCTGTATGGACTAATTTCACTGGCCCTTCTGACTTCTGATAGATTTAATCAGTAGGAAGTTACTTCAGAAAGCTAGGGAAGATTGGAGAGTAAGATATGGGTCTTTATTCCTCCAGATCCCTCCTTCTGTGTGTAGTTCTTTAGCTTAGGTTGACTGTGTTTCCTGAGTAACGTCCACTGTTTCTACCAAGGCAGTCTTCTCTGTGTGACTCTTTGCATTCCCTTGACCTTTTCAGACTACAAGCAGTAATAATGTAGTTTTACACTATACTTTATAGTTCCCATCCACCTCAAATACTTTTGTAAATATTTCTTCCATAAAATCCCTCTCTGTATTAGTCAGAGTTCTCCAGAGAAACATAACCAATACTATGTATAAAATATGTATATCTACTAATATATTAGAATATATATGTGCGTGTGTGTGTGTGTGTGTGTATTCTAGAAAGAGATTTATTACAATGTATTGGCTTTTGAGATTATGAGTAATCCTACAGTCTACCGTCTGCAAACTGGAGCCCTAGGAAAGCCAGTAATGTAGTTCAAAGGCCTGAGGGCTGGAGAATTGATGATGTAGATTCCAATTTGAAGGCCAGAGAACCAGGAGCACTAAGGGAAGGAGAAGATCTATATCTTAACTCAAGCTTTAAGGCAGAGAAAAAATTCAAATTTTCTCCACTTTTTCTTTCTATTCAAGCCCTCAAGGGATTGGATGATGCCCACTCATGTTGGGGAGGGCCATCATCTGTTTCCTCAGTCTGCCAATTCCAATGCTAATCTCATCCAGAAACATCCTCACAGAAACATCCAGAAATAACGTTTAATGGGATATCTGGGTATCCTATGGCCCAGCCAAGTTGACGTTTAAGGCTCACATTCTTCAATAATATAATCCAATAATATGCCATATTCTTCCTGTTTGAGGTCCTGATTGATACTAAAAAATAGCAGATGGTGAGTGTTGTGGAAAATGAAAGGTAGAGAAAGGTAAAGCAGATTTAGAGTGCTGGGGCCAGGTTACAAATTTAAACAAATGGTTTAGATGCCTCATTGTTAAGATGATTTATAAGCAAAAATATGAGAAAGAGGAGGGAATGAATATCTTGGGAAAGACTTAAACAGAGTGAACAGTTAATTTGAAGTCCCTGAGATGGGAGTTTAGCAAACAACAAGGAAGTCAATTGTGTTTGGTGCAAGAAAACGAAGGACTGTGAAGTCAGTGAGGTGACAGAAAGTCACATTATTTACAACTATTTATTCCATTTTTGCAACTTTGCTTTTTAATCTAGAGAGAATTGGGGATTTGTAGGGTTCTGAGCCAATGAGTAGTATGAACTGACATGTATTTAAAGGATCTTTCTTACTACTTCATTATGAACCTACCAGAAAATTTCAAGTTTTTACTCTTTCTGGAGTATATTTTACTGGTAGCAACACCTGAAAATGTTAAAGATAAAGCAATAGTGGAAGTCAGCCAATGTCAGGCAATCAGAAGGAGTGTGTTGCTGAATTGATCTCTACTTCATGAGGCTCTGCCAGGCATACAGAAAATATGTATGTATTTAATAGATATTTGTGTACAGATATTTCCTGTAGTGTAAAGGTAGACAAGCATGTGATTCAAGATACATCACAGAGTATGTGACTTTGGTAGTATCATTGTTGACATTTGTCATATTAACAAAAATTGATTATTCTGCATTTGGATTTTATAGGATACATGTTCACATTTTTTCAATGTTGATTCCATTAAGGACCTATAAAATAGCAAAGAAGATTTAAAAATGACATTAATGAGCTCCAATAATAAATTAAACAATACTGGTATATTGTCTGTTATAAACTGGTGTGGAAAAAATGATGCCTTGATAACACTTTATTTGTTTCAATTACCAGAGCAGTACTGGGTATATAAACATTTTCCATGTTTTCTGAATTAAACACATACACACACACACACACACACACTCATGCTCCAATATTTACAGAACATGACAATACATATCAGACTTCCTTAACAATTTTTTGATATATGTATCATTTTGATTATTTATAACTGAGTGATTTAAAGTAAATAAATTTTAGGTAATACATTTTAAATAATATAGTGTTTATTTTAATATTCAATAAGAATCATAATATATATTTAATGCATATACAAGTATAAACATGTAATTTATAAATGTATAAAATATAAAGAAAAAGGATAACTGACTAAGAAATGGTGTCAAATAAAATATATTTTAGTTGTTTTAGGGATCAAGTTTAAATATCAAAAGGGTAAAATTTAAATATGTATTATGCCATCAATAATATGTACAATCCTGTTTTTATGATTTTATTTTTATTTTACTCTTAAAATTAACTTACTTACGTTTAAATGTTTCATTTATTTTTTCTTATGACACTCCACAATTTTTTTCAAAATTCTATTCTAGTATAATTATTATGTGTCCATTAAGGAAATAAAATAATAAATACAGAAAAAGATTCTATTTCATGCTTTTCTATATACATTATTAAAAGGGTAGTAAATAATATTTAATACCAAAATACCATTTTTATATGTACTAGTATAAATATAGATATGTAGATATAGATTTAAATATATATGCGCATATATCTTGAGGTACTAAGGAAATATTTATGTAGATAGCACAAGTATTATTTTAATACTTTTTGACATTTTAAAAGTGATGTTCCTTATACATCTTATATTTAACGAAATATCACATGGATAAAAAGATGTCAAAACCAGCACAGCACCTAGTGGCGTTGTGCTATATAGTAGAACAACTGAAGACATGATAATAAATCTACATAACTTTTCTCTGCTAATCTCTACACATACTTATTTTGTACATACTGAATGGCTCTCCAACAGTTCTGATATACTAGCAAAAGTCTGAAATATATATTTCATTTATTGACAAATGACAAAGGCAATATTTTGCTCTGTGTAAAGTATCAGTGGGGAAACATTACCATTAATAATGATAATATATACCACATAATTATATATTATTTGTAAGTAATAACTGTATCTGTTTCATATTTGGATTTTTCAGTAACTTACATAGTAATTAGCTAAGAAATGTCTTTGAAGACAAATCTAACTAAATTGAATTAATTTGGCAAAGATTTATTGAATACCTACTTAATGCCATAAACTCTGCCAGATATTGGATAAACAACTATAAAAAAGACAATATTTTTGCTGTAAGATAACTTAATTGGAAAGAGCAAGCATGCACATTTGTGTACACACACAATAACAGCAGAAGATAACAGCATTTTTAATCTTTTTGTTTTCAGTGTACAGTTGCAGCATACAGGGAAGAAGTAGGGAGTTTATGATAAAAATAAAATGCCAAAGGACATTTCAGAATGACTAGCTTTGACAAAGTTGTGTCTAGTTTAAATCTGGGATCATTATATTCATTTAGATTTGCTAGGCAAAGAGCCAAAGTGAATAAAATGAAGCCAGATCTTAGAATCTTTCATAATCTTTCCTGGCACAAGTAGTGTAGGATAGGCTCTGATGTCAGAAAAACCAAGGCCTTCATTAGACTTCTCACTATCTCTGGGAATTTACTTCAGTTTCTTCACTGCTAAATTGAAGATACAATTTATTATTAGGGGACTAAATTTGCTATTATGTGTAAATAGCTTTGTAAAGTGTCTTACCCAGAGAAATGGCCAAAAAGACATTTATTTGTGGTAATTTTAGCATAATTATTTTTCTTATCATTTTTATATTCCTATCCTCACAATTTTGGAATTTTTCATACAAAACATAAAGAAACTTTTATGTGGTGAGGGTGCAAGTTTAAGTGTATATTTTAGATGCTAAGGATACTTATGGGAAAAGAAAGAGTAAACAGTAAGGTATATTTAGAGACTATACCAGGAGTCCAGGTGAGACTAGAAATCTATTTTCCAAACCAGATGAATTACTTTCAAATAAATACAGTACATTGAATTGAAGATTTTTAAAATGATGCACAAATCATTTAAGCAAATTAATCATGATTGTAATATGATTATAATAAAAAGCTGCAAACTGTATGAAATCACCATTACTTGCTTGTTATATTTTCATTTTATGCCAAATGCATAGTCATATTAAGTCCCTGAGAATCATTGTACAATCCACATGGGAAAACCATATTATTCAGTTTATTATCAACCCTACATCTCACATTTAGTAATCTCTCACCTCTTAGTCTTCTTTTTATCGGTGCCCAAATAATCTCTTCCAAAATGTCATTTTGCATTTGCTTCCCTGCCCAATCACACCAAACATAAAAGGCTATTCAAAACATTGCTTAATTCAGCTTCAAAAGGAGCTTCACGTTGAGTAACAAAACTACTACACATAGCAAAGATTACTGCATGGCTTTGAAGGATCCTATGGGAAAGATAATAGAAACAGACAAGTAAATAAAATTGTACACAGAAATAATACATGCCAAAGAAATGATACGTTATTTTACATTTATATATGTGGATGTGTCTCTCTTTTTTAATAAGGTCCTTACTGTACCTAGTTGGATAAACAGATATCTGAGAAATCAGTGGATTGATGGATAGACGGAATGATTAAAGATAGATGTTTGTATTTTCTCCAAGATACATACATGATAAATATCCCAACTTTTTTAGCAATGAGTCAGAATCCATAGCAAAGTACTTCATCACAAAATAATATTTAAACTGTTATTGACATATTAATACTTGTCATTGTGGTAATGTTTTAAACTATATTTCAATTTATAAAAGTAAAGGAAGACACACTGATTATACATACTGAAGTTATTCTCATATTTTCCAGTTTTATTTATTTCTTTTAAAATTCACTAGTTGAATGGGCACATTCAAATAAGATCTTATAATATAAAATATTATATATTTATTTTATATTAATGTATATACCTGTATTTATAATCTGCTTTATTTCAAAAATTTTGCACAAACTTTTATCATAAGCATCTACCGATGTCAATAAATATTCTACTATTTTAAGGTATATGAGGCGTATCCTACCATGTGGATATACATTACTTAATAGCAAACAAATGTTTGCTATGTGAGAAATCTCACTGAGATTTCTATGAATGCACACTCAATTCGTGATAGTATCTATAACAATGTCATAATATTGGTCTTGGAAGTTAAACATACACTTGGTGCATACTTTATATTAATATTATATCTTGTGCTAATTGCCTTCAGGAATAAAAAGTGACATAAAATATGATAGTTAACAGGAAGGATAAATCACACACATGCACATACACAAAGAGAAAGGAGATTGAATGGGAATGTGTATAGGCATAATACAGTGAAGCAAATATGTCAAAACTCCTTATCTTTTCTACCCAAATATATTAAATTTATTTAAATAAGTTTTATCTTCACTGGCTATAAATAAGGTCCTATTCATATATGAAAAAGGTAATGTATATAGTCCTTGCTTCTGGTGTATTCTATTAATTCTATTTGAAACAATTTAATTTCTTAAATTTGAGTTTCTATTGCCAATTGCTTCTAAGGTGTATCTCGTACACAAGTTCATTTATATAGCAGCAAATATTAATATGTTTTTAACTTGATAGAAAATAACATTTTTAAAAAGACACTTTCAACAGTTAGAGGCACAAAAATGTAAACATAATCATTTGTAATAACCTAAAATGATTGCAATAATAAAATTACCTTTTAAATTGTATTTATGTATTATTTAACCAATATCTTTCTCTGGATATTTCTTGTGTTATGATAACTCATATTATAGAAATAAATTATACTTTAAAATAGTGTCAGACAAGGTTATCATTAGTTATATTTTTATAGATTTTCATCTCAGTGTGAAGATAAACTACTCTATTGTTGCAAAAAACCATGATATGCTGGCCATCCTTTAAAGAAAATTACAAAGTTATGTTTGTTTTCTAATATCAAATAAGAAACATAAAAAGAGTAAATAAGAGATTATGCCCAAGTCATAGTTGTCCAAAATTCCAATATTACTTTCTAATCCACCCAAAGTGCAAAAAGAGCTAATGTTCAATCCTAATCATAATAGTGACAGCTATCCAGACTTGAAAGTTCTGTACACATAAAGATAAAGTGCAAATCAATCTTCATACAGTTTCAATTCTAGGATATTCTTGTGTGAGACAACAAATTATGCTCATTTGTTTCATATTTGTTTTGTTTTTTATTTTCTTTCTCATCTGAAGTTAGGAATAGTTTGCAAAATTGTCAAATTAATTAAAAATTATCAAATTCTTTGGAATTTTGTTAACATAAAAAAGTCTATTTTTATATTTATTTGGGGCATGGCATAGGTTTTCATTTGCATAATTATACAATTAGAACCTCATTAATTTATTTGTTAATATAATTAGGATTTGCAAATGGAACTAACAAACTAATTACTTTGTAAACCATAGTGGTTGCTTTCATTATTAAATGTGGTTCCAGGCATTATTTATAAATAATTATAGCTGAAATGCATTTCACTTTTTATTTATACACTGTTCATTGTTTGTGAAATAATTCTCCAAATTAATTGAGACACATGGGCATTTTCTGCCACAACATCATTTTCTAATCAGCAGTTATAGTTATGATGAATAACTATAACTTGAAGTAATGATGAATCCCATGAATTAAAAAATTGCAAAAAATGCAAGGGAACATGTCCAGGAAAATAAACTTACCAAGAAATATTTGTACCCATTTAACAAAATATTCTGAAACCACTGAATATACTGAGCAATAAACATTCCAACTAACACAATGATGACTGTTAATTTTCCTCTATCAGATTTCCAAAATAATGTTCAAAGTCCAATATAGTTTGGAAACTGTAGCACACTCAGTCTTTATAACTTGGTATAGCTCTTATTTTGCAATATGCATGATTTGTAAAATGTGAGAAAAATACATATACAATTTAAGTCTATTTCTGAGTTTCAATAATACTTTCTAAAAATATGTCAAAAGATAAATGTAGAAGATGCTTGATGCAGCATTATTTATAGAAACCAACTTCTTGAACATATTCATTGTAAAACAATTAAACAACACATATTTATTGAATCCTTATTTTGGCCTATTTTGCATAGAAAATACAATAGGTATTTAATAAACAGTTTCTGGGCTTATGGAGCATTCATTGAGAAATAAAAAACAACCACAAAATTAAATTGAGTGAATGTTATAAAAAGGAAAGCATATAGTACTCTAGATGATATGACATGGAAATATCTTCTAAACTTCTAGAAGAAGTGAGGGTTGATCTGAAGTCTGATGAATGAGTAAGAGTTTATCAGATGCAATGAACCAAGAACCAAGAAAGAAGAATCCTCAGAATATATTAAATGCTTAAAGAAGACTATATACAGAGTATGATAAGTGCCTAAATAAGACTAAGCTGAAGCAAAAGTGTCCAGGGACAAAGGAAAAATAGCTAGCATAAATGTAAAAAAGTATACATAGTAGATAATTAAAGTATAGTATCTGCAAGATGTAGTGATTGATTTAATATGAGGAGTAAGTGTACAGGGTAACAAATTTATTTCAGATTTTTAAGTAAAAGTAATGTTACTTAGAAATATAGTGAACAGTGGAAAGTGAGTTTTTTGTTGTTGTATGTATTTTATTTATTTATTTTGGTGTAATGAAGGTCAATTCTGAGCTCAGTTTAGTGTTATGGATTTGATGTGCCTAAGAGACAGAAAAAATGAAAGCATCTTGCAGACGCTTGTATTTTTTTGAAATTTAAGAGAAATGACCATGGATATAATATAATGTTGGAAATCACCAGTATAATTAAAATCGTTAGAATAGATGATATCAACTAGCCGATAAGAAGACAAAAGCATCTGAGATGCAACCCTGATAATTTCCCTCATTTATGAATTTGGTGGAAGAGAAGGAAACTGAATAGGAAATAAGGAGCAGTCAGTGAATAAGAAGGGAATCCGGGAGATGGTGTTTTTAGAAAGCCAGGGGTAAGATTGTTTTGAGGACAAGTGTGCTCAGCAGTGTCAAAAATGTCTTAAACAATCAGGATTTTAAAAAGTGGGACACAGAATTTTCATACCTAACAAGACTTTAGAGAAAGAGAGAGAGCAGCATGTAGTATGCTTAGCAGCCTTCAGTGAGTTTAGTAAGGTGGGAGTGGTAGGTGTAGAAACGGAGACAGTCAGATGAACAGCTCTTTTGATATATCGTGAAAAGAAAAAAATAAATAATATATAAATGTGTTGGGAGACTATCATGGTAGTTGAGAAGGATTTGTGTTTGTATATTTGTTTACTGGTAGAGGCTGGACAGTAAAGGACAAACGGAGTGAATTGTTGGAAAAACAAAAAGAAAAAAATACAAAGTCTATGAAACTGTAAGCAAATGTGATGAGAATTTATAGAGAGTGGAATACCTCTCCAATATAGAAAAAGTGGCAGGAAAAAAAAAACATAGGCGTGGGTGCTGGGTATTTGGAAGGCAAAACAGAAGTGTCTGTTCAATGTCTTTTATTCAATAATGTAATAGGAAGGCAATTTCTTCTGCAGAAAATGAGGAAGAAATCGGGATTGCCAAATTTTGCCAAGAATGAAATTGATTTTAAAAACTGTTGTAGAAAGATGAGTGGAAAAGGAAAATGTTGCAGTGTTTTCAGGGCATTGCTCAGTGATCTTTCATGGTTAGTGTCTCTGAATTTATGATGAAACCAATTCTTATAAACACAGCTCAAAATCTTGAATGGTTAGTTAAGGCAACTAGTTTTATAAAGGTTTCCAGCCTGCACAGATATATGTTCTAAATACAGAAGACAACCACAAGTTTTAGGATGGTGCTACAAGTGATAAAGTTATAAATATTTAGAATCTAAGCTAAGAAGAAAGAGAATAAAATAACAGAATGTGACCAATAAGAGCACATAAAGGAACAAAAAAAAAAAAAGGAGATGTGGATCTGTCTAATGAACAGAATACTTGAGAGTATTTGAATGAAGAACATAAGAAAAGAACACTATTTACTCTTATTATTATTGTATTTTTTTGCCTTTGTTTCTTTTTTGCTTTTGTTGTTGTTATTGTTTATTTTGTTTTCTATTTTTTAGTTGCAGCTGAACTAATACTAAGTAATACATTGGAAGTATATCATGGGATTGGAGTGCTAATTTTCTCCTTTCTGTGTAAAATGACAGAAAATAAAGCACTTTTTCTAATGGCAGGGTAGTTCTAGGAAAACATAGTTTTCTACTATTATGTTGCATTATGTGTGAATTCTCAGAAATTTCTTGGTAGCTGTGGGACACATGTATTTCAAAGAATTGACTAGTAACCTGCAGGTTAAGGGTTAATTGTGAAAGCTAGCCTATTAAATTTTCTTTTGATCATTCTGTGTGGACCTCATTAACTATCAGTTGGCAGCTCCTAGTAAACATGAGGTTTGTGTGATAACGCTGGATTGGTTTCATTTTTTAGGCACTCCAAGTATAAAAGGAAATTTTTTTTTTATAACATTTCTGAGGGTGAACAGATCTAGGAACTAAGTAAGAGAATAAGCATCTCACTGACTATCAAATAGTGGTGGGAAGAAAAATCAAGTTTTGACTCCAGTAAACTGCATTATGATAAGAATTGTCACATGATCTTGGGTAGGAAATCCTGAATATTATTGTCTCATGTTTTGCATGGACAAGTTTGAGAAATTATGCAGCTTCCACAGAAAGGGATTTATATCGATTTTTAAAAGAATGAGGTAGATAAATATGAATTTATATGGAATAACATGGAATACACTGACATCAAGCTATATTGTTATATTGCTAACTTGAAAGGAGCAGATGAATAACAGTATATATTGCATGATATAATGAAAGTTCCATTTTCCATATAATTTCACCAGAAATCTTGGGATTTAGACATATGGTCTTGTTTGGAGAATGTGCCAAGGCAATGTGGTATATTGATGGGGCAAAAAAATTCTTCACAAGATAGTCAACTGACCCCTTACTGACAAATAATTTTCATCTAGAGTGCATGCATGCCTATTTAACAAGAGAAAGTTACCTTTATTCCAAGAATGTGGTTTACTTTTTAGTAATAATATCTTAATTTTTCATTAAATGATATCCATGACTTCCAAGGCCCTCTGTAGTCTGAAATTCAGCAATTCAATTATATTTGTCATCCTTTTATTGAAATTTTACCTTTAGAGACATTGTATAAACTAAGTCCATTGCCTGAAGTATTTAAATGATATGGACAAGTCTTCATGATCTCCTTTCCATCCTTCTAGCATTAGCTAAGGCAACACATCACAGGAATTTTTTCAGTGCTTCTAATCTAATGTTCAAACTTGAACCTGTATTTCCACTGGTCGCTGGGCCGCTCTGTAGACTGTAATCTCCAAGGAAGCTAGGGATTTTTTTGTATTGTGGTCATCTCTGCATTCCCGGCACCTAAATGAAAAGTCTAGCACATGTTGGGTTTTCTGTAAATATTCAGAGTAAAAGTAATGGAGGCTAGGAGGAATAGAGAAATAGATAAAGACAGGAAGGAAGGGAGAGTAAAAGAAAAGAAGAGGAGGAAAGGCGGGAAGGAAAGGGAAAGGAAGAGACAATGAAAAGTTCTGTCCCTCAAACTGCGTTACTCTTGACGGTGTCAGATAAATTACTCTATGCTGTTTAAACTCTTCTAGACCTTGGCCAGTGAATTTATGATTAAGACGCCAATGGCAAATACGAATGGGAGAAAATATTCACAAACTATATATTCGACAAAGGGCTAATACCCAGAAACTACAAAGAACTCAAACAAATCAGCAAGAAAAAAACAAACAACCCATCAAAAAGTGGGTAAAAGACATGAACAGAAGTTTTTCAAAAGAAGATAGACAAATGGCCAACACACATATGACTAAATGCTCAATATCTCTAATCATAGGGAAATGCATGTTAAAACCACAATGAGATACCACCTTGCCGCTGTCGGAACGGACGTTATTAAAAAGTCCAAAAATAATAGATGCTGGTGTGGATAGAGAGAGCAAGGAATGCTTATACACTGTTTGTGGGACTGCAATTTAATATAACGTCTATGGAAAACAGTATGGAGATTCCTCAAAGAAATAAATGTATACATACCATTTGATCCCACTACTGGGTGTCTACACAAAGGAAAAAAAAAGTCATTGTATCAAAAAGACACGTCCACTTGAATGTTTATTGCAGCACAATTCACCAATTGCAAAGATGTGGAATCAACCTAAGTGCCCATCAATACATGAGTGGATAAAGAAAATGTTTTATGTATATGTGTTTTTTATATATATATATTTATATATCTAAATGTTATACACACACACACACACACACACGCACACATATATACCATGGAGGACTACTCAGCCATAAAAAAGGAATGAAATAATGTCTTTTGCAGCAACTTGGATGGAACTGGAGACAATTATCCTAAGCAAAGTATCTCAGGAGTGGAAAAACAAACACCATATGTTCTCACTGGTAAGTGGGAGCTAAATGATAGGCACTCATGGGCACAGACAGATGTGAAGGAAACTGGAAACCAAGAAGGGGGGAGGGTGTGAGGGAGTGAGGGATAAGAACTTACCTACAGGGTACAGTGAACTACATTCTTGTGTGGGCACACGAGATTTGTTTGCTTTATACAGTATATACATGTAACAAAAGATTTGTTTGTTTTATACAGTATATCCATGTAACAAAAACATTTGTACACTCTTAATATTTTGAAATAAAAACAAATAAATAAATAAGTCTTTCTCCTTCCTTTTTTGTGTATAACTGAGTCTTCTTTTTCTTCACTGATATCTCGGAGGCATGTATTTGTCTTCTCAAGATTAATATTTTTACTGAAACAGTGTTACCACTTTCCTCCCCTTTTTAATCCTTAATGCAGCAAAATTAATGTCTCATATTCTTCCTTCCCACATTTGTAATCATGCAGCAATCCTTCCAGCTATGGAAATTGCTAGCCATTTTTCTGTAAACATTCCAAAAGATAAACTTATGAATGTATATCTATCTAAATATGCAATTTATGAAAATTTTCTATAGTCTTTCCATAGCTTATTAAATACATATCTGTTATTTTTATGCATTTTGCTAAGCTTAACGCAATTATAAATTAGTTGATATCAGAAATTTTGTCTTAACAACATTTTTTTCACTAGAGCCAGAAACATTCCCTTGTACGAAGTGATATCTCAATTAATATTTATTTAACTACATTTTCAAAAGAAGTCCTTTTTATATACATAATTTTTTCACTGTCTTTATAAGAGAAACCACAGATATTTGGAATTTTGGTGGTTAGGCAAAGGCAATCATTTACTTTCATGGTTAAGAAAAGGCAATCATTGGTCATGGAAATGAAGCATTTAATTTATTTGTTCAATTATTTTTTGACAAAATGTTTATTGAGATTCAATATGTGTCAGTAATATATTGGGACATCAATACACTGGGAATAAAAATAATATAGATTTATTCCTAGCACATGGGTTTAGAGTTCAGCAGAGAAACACAATGTTAATTATGCAAGTTTAAGTATTATGCTTATAGCATAAAAATAGTTCTTTAGCCCTCTGAAGTTATAAATAAATTTAAAAAAACACATTTTTGCCTTACGTAGAGTAATTATGGATAATAAGCTTTATAATTTATTTCAACTTCAGGCAGATAATCTCAACTTATTATATCCAGGAAGTTAGTGTTCACTTAAGGAGGATTTGCTTAACATTGAAAAACATGTATTTTCCCATATACATAAATACAAAATTCTGCCTTCGTGAAAGCCATTGACAATATATCTTTTACATGAAGAAAGTAGAGAAAAACTGTTAAGTAATTTCTACTACATCCACAATAACTGGACAGGGATTGAGAAAAGCTTTATATTACTCAAGTTATCAGTAATGTGAAGGTAGCATTTACTCAAATTCTTGACTGTCATCAGATAGTTGTTGAGGTTGCTGAATTTTTTAGACATTTTAGCAAAACTATTAAGGCTCTCCAGCTTCATAATATCAACTGAGGAAGAATTTCTGACATATGCAATAATTTGTTAAAATATTGAAATAGATAGAGAAATTCCAAATTTTAGAATTATTTAAGGTAGAATTTTCAGAGTACATTATATATCAAATTGTTCAGTTAATTTACTCGCTAAAATATTACTCATATTGCCATTGTTTGGATTAGGAATGGGCTTGTGAATTCATGAAATGTACCTGCTGGAAGACTCCTGGGATGTGTTTTCCAATTTGCATTATTGTTTAATTTTTAATCAAAATAGTAATAATAATAATAATAGTAATAATAGTAATAAATTCTCACAGAGAAAAGTTCAATCCAGATGGCTTCACTGGTGAATTCTATCAAATATTTAAAGAAGCATTAACATCACCTTCTCAAAATTTTTCAAAAAATAGAAATGAAGGAAGTACTTCTTAACTCATATAATATGGATAAAGTTTACCCTTACACAAACTTAAATAAAGATACCACAAGACAAAAAACTGCAGACTGATATTGCTCACGAATATGGAGACAAAACTCCTCAACGTAATATTAACAGACTTAATCAAGAATACATAAAAAAGATTATACATCATGACCAAGAGGGATTTATCTCTTGAATGCAAGTTTAATTCGACCTATGAAAATTAATTACTATAACAGAGCATATATATAAAATTAAATAAAAAAAACACATTGTTATCAAAATAGACCAGAAAAAGCACTTGACAAAACACATCTTAATTTTCAAAAGAACTGTAACAAACTAGGAATAGAAGAGAAATTCCTCGATCTGATAATGAGCATGTATGAAAAACCCATAATTAACATTATACTTAATGGTCAATGATTTAAAAAAAAGCTTTCCTCATAAAATTAGAAACAGGCAAGAAAGTCTGCTTCCACCATTTCTATTCAACATTGCACTGGAAGTTCTGATATTAAAATTAGGCAAGAAAAAAAATAGAAAAAGCCAGATTGGAAAGGAAGAAGTAAATCAATCTTTATTTGTAGATGACATTTCCTTGGATAGAGAAAATTCTAACAATTCTATTAAAAAACCATTACAACTAATAAATGAGTTAAAAACTTTGCAGTATACAAGATGAATGTACAAAAATCAACTGCTATAACATGGATAAATTTTGAAAACATTTTGCTAAGTGAAAGTAGTTAGTCAAAAAAAGCACATGCTGAATGAAATTTATGTGAAATGTCTTTGAAATTTACATGAAATGGGAAGAATAGGCAAACCCATAATAAGGAGAGTAGATTAGTGGTTGCCAAGGCTGGGGGCAGGGGACAATGGGGAGTTAGTGCTAAAGGTGCAGAATTTCTTTATGGGGTCGTGAAAATGTTCTGAAATTAGGAAGTGGTCACGGTTGCACAACTCTATGAATGTTGTATGAATGTACTAAAAACAACTAGATTGTAAACTTTAAATATTAACTTTTATGGTATGTGAATCAATAAATCTGCTCTTAAAATAAGAACATTTTATGGATGTATTAATGTATTATAATAAACATAAATATATCAAAATATTTTCATAGAAATGTTATAATTTAACCTTAATTACTTTCTGGTCTTAAATTTGCACTTGTTTTTATCTAACTATGCACTTGAATGCAATTGTTTATATTTTGAATATTTTTATTCAATGGATAAAGGTTATTTTACTTTATTTTTGAGAAAGTTTTGTTTTCTTCAAAAAGTTGCTATTTATTGTAAAATTGTATTAGTTATATACATGACTGGCATAAAAATTTGTGTTCCTACATCTTTAAATTTCTGTTATATAACTTATCACATTATCCACTTAGAGAAAGTACAAGAATGTTGAATTAAAATTAAGCTAAGAATGTTGAGAGCTTTGGAAAATGTCAAGTTATTTTGAAGTAATATATTTCTCACTAGTGTTTTTCTATTTCCTACACTGCTATGGAGCTTAGCAAAGTCATTGATGCTTTGCAAGGTAAGGTAGAGACATAAAATAAAGCATACTTAATTCCTTTAGTTATGTATTTTTTAAAAAAACTTTATCTCTATCTTTAACTCTGTCTCTGTATCTGTCTCTCTTACTATCTATACATGCACACATGTATATACACAGATTCATATAGAAAATTATTAATCCAATTATTTATAATAATGTTTTACAGTTCTACAATCTCAGTAAACTGTACAAGGACATAGGATAATGCATGGAAGAAACCTTTATATTTATGAGAATTTCAAACTCCTGTCAAATATAAACAAATCTGGACTTATGTAAGCAGAAACTTTTTAAAAAAGACTATTGCAATATGCAGATGCATATGTTAATTAGTTTGATTTAATCATTCCACAATGTATATATATATACACATCAACATATCACAGTGTGCCCCACAAATATGTAAAATTATCAGTTAAAAATAAAATAAAATTTAAAAATATATTTCAACAAAGGATTATTGCAGTAAGAAGAATGCTCTGACCTCATGACCTGCAAGCAACTATAAATCAAATAGGAAACATTTTTTCTTTAAGAGGGAGAGGAAAGCAGTACTAGCAGGGACATTGTGTAGTGTAGGAAAATCAGGAGGCCTAAGCAAGTAGCAAAATCCGGGCTTTTCAACAGGAAATACATTTCTCTTATTCTCAGAATAAGCTGATAACTGGGACTGTTTTTGTGCCTTAGTGTTTTTTTTATTATTAGTCGTATTATGTTTTCCGTTTAATGGAACAACAAAAGTTACTATTAGAGGGAAAGGGAAATGCTTTTAGGTGTGTGTTTCTAAGTCATTTAAGGATTTGCTAAATATAGCAGATTAGCAGTGTTATACTTGTTCAATAGTTTAAAATGGAGAAAATTAAGTATCAAGGCAAGTATATGAAGAAATGTAGTCTTTCCTTTTTTTTCTTAATAATTTTTAATTTTTTAAATTGTGGTAAAAGCCATGAATTTTCAAGGTGAAAACCTATTTCAGTTACATGTAGTTTATATTTTCTGTATTTATCTGGATTTTTATAATTAGTAATTAAAATGTAAGATTTTGAGTCCACTAACACTTTGTTAAAAAGCCATATAAGTCAAAGTAATAGAAGCATCCATACATTCAACACCATAAGACAAAACAGCAAAGACCTTAGTGCTGTTTTAAGCCTGGGGAAGTCCATAGTATAAGGCTTCTGAGGCTAGAAGCCTGTCTACATTTGGTCAAGCCCAATAAGGGGGTACGTTGTGGGCAAGCGTGATCAATTTGAATTCTCAAATACATTCAAGAGTTAATTATGAAAATCAGACTGCATAGAAAAATGACAGTAGATAGCAGCTATTCCCTGTGAGGCAACCTATAATTAAATGTATGTATAATAATTGCATAAAAAATGATCTGCATCTCCCTAGCAGTTCTGCAAAATTTATAAGATTTTTGCTGTGGTTAATACTCCTACACCTACTCTTTATTATTATCTATCTCTGTTTCATCATTGAAGTATACTATTTATGTATGAAGAGGACATTATTATACTTCCCAAGAATATAAGCTTTGGGGTCAGAAATGTCTGGTATTACAACTTCCTTCTGTTCAGTAAAAGTAGTAAAAACTTTAGATGAATTGGCTCAGAGTCTAAAACCCTAATTATATAATTTTTAAATGATTTAAAACACCTTTCGTACAGAATTGCAAAGTCTCAGGTTATAAAATCAATGTACTAAATCAGCAGCATTTCTATATATTAATAACAGTCAAGCTGAGAGTCGAGTCAAGAATGCAATACCATGTACAATAGCTGCAAAGAAAATAAAATACCTAGGCATATACTTAACAAGGGAGGTGAAAGATCTCTACAAGGAGAACTACAAAATGCTGATGAAAGAAATCATAGACGATGCAAATAAATGGAAAAACATCACATGTTCATGGATTGGAAGAATCGACATTGTTAAAATATCCAACTGCCCAAAGTGATTTACAGATTCAAGGCAATTCCTATCAAAATATCAATGCCATTTTTCACAGATCTAGAAAAAATAATTCCAAACTTCATATGGAACCAAAAAAGAGCCCAAATAACCAAATAAGCAAAAAGAGCAAATCCAGAGGCATCACATTACCTGATTTTAAATTATACTACAAGGCTATAGTAACCAAAACAGCATGGTACCAGTATAAAGGTAGAGATATAGACCAAAGGAACAGAATAGAGAACCCAGAAATAAAACCACATAGCTACAACCAACTGATTTTTGACAAAGCAGATAATTGCAAAAATAATATAGTGGGCATGAGAGAGAAAGACTGGCAGACAGAAAGAGTGACAGAAATTACAATTGTTCTGCATTCTTTGAAACTTTATTAATGATAAATCAGTATTTATCAAGTCAAATGTTGCATTTACATTGAATGTCATAGTCAAATAGAGAATAGTCACAGTATTGGCACAAGTAGATGTTCAAAGAGTTTATAATTTTTCTCTTTTTTAAAAAACATATTTATTCTTTAAGAATCTTGAAAAATGTGCCCAAATATTTTGACGTTTTCTGCAAAACATGGACAAACTTTAGGTTGTCTCAAAACTAGCAATTGATATTCTAGTTTAAAATATCTGTATTTATTATTCATAACATGACAACTATACATCATTTTCCAATTTGCATTTATTTTCATTAACAGTTTTTAATCTATCCATTAAACCACATCCTTTTTACATTTTTTCTTTTATTAATTTATGTCACTCTATTGAAGTGTTAATACTGTCATGAATTTATTGAATTGATTATCAAGTGAAAATATTAATTTTTGCCATTTATACACATCTCAAGTATATTTCTCAATCTATTTTTCTTCCTTATTTGGTAATGAGGTTTAGGGACACGTACAAGTTCTTAAAAATAATGTGTTCAATTTGTAGGAAATGGTCATTTTTATTTTTTCTTTCACTACCAAGTACAAATTGTTCCAGCTACAGAAGTTTGTGTTGTTGATTTGCATTTTCCTGATAATTAGGATATTAGGCATTTTTTCATACACTTGTTGGCAATTCGCATGTCTTCTTTTGAAGAATATATTACATGTCTTCTTGCACTTTAGCCAACTGATTTTTGATAAAGTTACCAAGAAGACACAATAGGAAAAGAACATTCATTTCAATAAATGGTGTTTGGAAAACTGGATACCCACACGCAAAAAAGTGAAATTAGACCCTTAGTGCTCACCATATTCAAAACTCAACTCAAAATGAGTTAAAGACTTAAATGTAAGACCAGAAATTGTGAAACTATTATAATAAAACATAGGGGGAATTGTCCATGGCATTGGTCAGGGAAAGGATTTTCTGTTTAAGACCTCAAAGGTAAAGGCAAAAAAATGCAAAAGGAGGTAAATGGTATTAAATCAAACTAAAAATCTTCTGCACAGCAAAGAAAACAATCAACAGAGTGAAGAGACAACCTATAGAATGAGAGAAAATATTTGCAAACTGTGCATCTGATAAGGGATTAATAATCAAAACATATAAGGACTCAAACAACTTAATAGCAATAAAGCAAATAACCTGATTGAAAAATGGGCAAATCGCCTTTTTCTTCACCTTCACATTAAATTATTTAAGGTTTTCCATCTACACAGCACACATTAATTATTCATTTTAGAAAAGAATTCTGATAATTTCATGTTCTGTATTAACAGTTGAACTTCAGAGTAAATTTATAATGTATGAATTAATTTTATATATAGGCATTGTCAGCCCTGTGCCACTCTTGGGCCTAAGCATAAAGGTAAGCACAGGAGATATAAAAGGGAAAAATGGAGACAATATTTTTCTTTAATGGCTTTTCCATTTTGTGGGAAACTTTACATTAAATTAATAGTTATACAAATAATCATTCAAATAAAATTTTAACTGTATATTACAGAAAAATGTAAAGTTTGTGTGAGAATATATAATAAAAACACAGCATAATGAGGGGATAAGAGTCAGCGAAATCTTCTCTGATGAACTGTTATTTAAAAGAAGATGGGAAAAAGGTGAAGACTTGAGAGGGAAGAATCACATATCTGGAAAACAAAGAATACACGCACAGACACCGAACTGAAAATGAGCACGGCGCATTTAAAGAAAGTGAACAAAGCCTGGGCGACTGGATCATACAGAGATGTTAAAAATATTGCAAAATGACATGTAAATAAGGGTTTACAATCAAAGTTTTTCAACTTTAGCACTTGATTGACTTTTAGTTCCAGGTAATTGTTTGTTGTGGGAAGCTGGCCTGTGCATTGTAGAATGTTTAAGCATCATTCACGGCCTTGAAGTAGCAGACACCAAAAGCATAACTGCCAACTTTGTGACAGCTCAAACTGTCTCCAGATGTTTCCAAATATCTCCTAAAATAACAAAGCCTCCCCAACTATCCCCACTGACAACCAATATGAAAATCAAAAAATCTTGGCTATGTTGAAAAGTTCCAATTAGAGATATGGGTACTGGAAAGTGGTTTTCTTCAGGAAAATAACGTGATCAAATAATGTTTAACGTGTGTAATTATTCATAATGAGAAATTCCTGACAATACTAAATGTTGGAGAAGATGTGGAGGAACTAGAACTTCCATACATTGCTGGTGAGGGTGTTAAGTGATGCAAACAATTTGGAAACAATGGCTAGTATTTCCATGAAATTTTTGCTTTTTAATGGGTTAACTTTTGAAGTGCAATTTTTTGACAGAAAAAAGAAAATATGCATGCATGTATTGTGCTATTTTAAATTTAGTTCTTAAAAATACCATGGCTATTGATCTGTGCATACACACACACACACACAAACATAAACACAGACACCTACACACACAAGAGTAGGGGAGAGAGACCCTGAATATATAGTCATCTGAAGATGCTGCAGGGAAATTTGTACTGTCATTTTCACATTTTTAGGTTCAAAACTGACAAATATCTGTGAATATACACATAAGCACACATATACATATATACATATAAATAACATGTATACATACATGTATATAAAACATTTACATTAATGTATATGCATATATCACACTTGTATATACACTGAACTTTAAGATTATCTTTTCAAGGATGTTAGTATAATGAACAACCCTGGGAAATAGAGAAAGTATCTTCCTTTGAAACAAAGGGAAGATTTGAAAATTGACTTGAAATATTAGAGATATTGTCTCCCTCCAAAGCAAAGGCAGACATACTTACTCCCTATAATATTTGGGTTGCCAAAGCACAGGGTTCATCTCCTGTTATACAACCCATACACGTGCAGACATCCGTCTTTGCCCATTTATGTTCCCCCACTGGACTTACGGGCAAGAAGCATCGACAAAAGTGTGCTGAATTTCATACGACTTGTGTTGCCATGAGTAAAGTCCTTTGTCTCTGACCCAGAAGTCTAATGTCTTTTAACATCATAAAACTGTGTTAGACTAACTTACTAGCTTTTAAGTAGGGTAAAATATCAGACCCTTCACAGTTCTTGACATTTACTAGCTCTGTGACATAGGACATAGTATTTATTTCCTAGGGCTGGTATAACAAATTACCATATACTGAGTAGCTTAATAACAGAAATTCATTCTCTCATAGTTTTGGAGGCTAGAATTCTTAAATTAAGGTGTTAATAAGGAAATACTCCCTCTGAGACTTTGGGTATAATTTTTCTGTGCCTCTTCCTAGCTTCTGAAGTGACCACCATCTTTGGCATTCCTTGGCTTGCCACAGTACCACTCCAATCTGTGCCTCTGCCATCACTTGGCATTCTCCTCATGTGACTCTGTCTGTGTCCAAACTCCCCTCTTTTTATAGGGATATCAGCCATATTGAATCAAAGGCTCACCTTAATCCAGTGTGACCTCTGTCTAACTTAACTCATTACATTGGCAATGACCTTGTCTTCCAAATAAGTTCACGTTCTGAGGTACTGTGTGTTAGGACTTCAAAACATCGTTTTGGACACAATTCACCCCATTACAAATATCTTATACAATTTTTTAGTGCCACAAGTGTCTTATCTTTAAAGTGGAAATAATTATTATAATATTATGGAATTAAATAAATTATTGTAAGTAAAATGATTGAGTTAGTTATTATAATGCTGCTGTTATTACCATCATATACACATATGCATTCATAACTTTAATGGTAACATTATCAATCTGTCCTCTGGGGGGGGCCAAGATAGTGAGGGCTATAAATGATTGAAAAATTTAATTAAATATTAAACACATATCATTGCAATCAACAGTGCATTGATAAGGTATAATTTTGCATTGATTCAACATGCATATTTTCACTTAGTTTTGTTAAAACTGTTCATGTATAAAGTGAAACTCTCATATTTAACAACCTAAAGAGAGACTAGAGATTTTGAATTAAAATATATTGCACATATGCATAGAAATTCTGAGAGCTTTAGAAAATGTCAAGTTGTTATGCATTGATTACAAATTATTGATGTACCTCTTGACAAAGCAAATATAGTAGCACTTGTTAAAACTCATAAAATGTGTTATAAAACTAAGTAACAATTACACACATGTAAGCTGATTTTAACATTACCCAAGAATATTGTAAAGAAAATATCTAGCATCTGAATTCCAAATAATACATGTATTCTAATTAATCATCACTGTAATACCTGTGTCTCTTTCCCAGGCCTCACATTTTATACATTTGAACAACAAACACACCTGCTATTCTGGTAAAAAGAATCCCTACTGTCCTTTAAAAGATTCCTTCCTAACACAATCTATATATTGCCCTAGTAGTCAATAAATGTTTATTATAAGTGCTACCATGTCTCAAGCATTTCATTTTGGTTTTATATCATATCATTATTAATACATTAAATCACTGTATCCTATATTAAAGATGATCATGATTCACACATGCCTTAAAATTGAAATATCGAGATGTCCAAAAATAGAAACAATCATTCATTTACATCCCCAGGAGAAATAATTACCTATATCAAGATAGAATTTACAACCTTTATATTTTGAAAGTTTGAAATTGTAATGCAAATAACCATTTTTCAAGATTCAAGTGAGTTAAAGAAAAAAATTAAATAGTTTCTGACTACAATATTATTTTGCCCAGTGAAATGTGTAAAGAAAATGTTTACCTGTTATGGATGATATGATTCATCATTATTTGGACAATTACTGACGGTAGGGTCCAATTTATTCAGGTGCATTTCTTTTGCAGCGTTGGAAATTCTATTTTAACAAATGGATTTAGATAATAAGAACCAAGCCTACATTAAGGAATAAATAATTATTCAATTTACTAACTAGCTATTTAATATTTATCAATACATTATAGTATATATAATCAAAATTATAAATAAAGTATTGTTTTAAATCATTGGTGTAAAGTTTTAAATTACTGGTGTAAAGTTCATGTACATGTGTCCTGCTTCATGACTACCTCTACTCTTCTTTTAGGATGTTGTTTCTTACTTGACTTTGACCATCTGGACCATATGCCAATCCACATACCACACTAGAGAGTACATAGAGAGTACTATATCAATTATCAGTCAACTCATGAGTTTACCAAACTTTAAAGTCCAAAGCTCAAAGTTTTATTACAATATTTTACAGCCCAATTTTAGTTTTCTTTTTACTACTATAACCATTCATCTATTGCTTCAATTGTTCAAGTAACTGCAGCAGCTACCTATGAATGTATTACTTTTTCCTTCGGTTTTTGGGAATAGTTGTATACCACACCATAAAATAAGAACTTAATGAGAAAATAAGAATAGAAATTGGAGTAAAATGTCAAAGAATCCTTCCATATTATCAAACAAATTAAGAAAAATTTCATCCCACTCTGAAAATGACCCTGTACATAGCAACAATAATTAAGGTTCAAATATTCATTTAATTATTTTGGTATATTGCTATTTCTAGCTTTGCATACCTCAACTTAATATTTATAAACGCACATTTCAGATTTTTATACTGAAGACATATAGTTAAAATTGGGCCTATATATGCCATGTGTTGGGGGAAAAAGGAAAAAAAAGTTTAAAAGCTTTAACATTCATTGATAAGGCTGGAAAGCAAAGTGGGGAAATAATTCTGAATTTAATAATAGCTACACAATTTTGATTATCATTGTTTCTAGGTTTCCATGTGAAAGTTAAGATATTCAACAGTAAAGCAGAAATTTTGACATTTGGAATAAGGATATTTTGAAGGATTTGAAAGGCAAGAAAAAATATGAAGCTCTAACCCTTCTGATATGCTATCTGTTGTACTTTCCATTCTTAAGATACCTGAGAATCTTTTGAAGGAGAAAGCTGTAAAATTTCCAGTATGTTCCAAGGTTACTTTTTTTTATCTTAGTAACCAAGTATTTAACAAATACATTTCCAACAATAAAGTGATGAAGAGAAGAATCTCATTAATTAATATTTTTGGAAATGTATAAATATGGCTTTTGAGGTGATTTTCAAACAAAGAGAATAGAATATAATAGTAAACCATATTCAAAGTAGATTCACTGTGCTATTTTGGACATCCAATTATGGTTTTAATTGTTAAATGATGTGGCTAATAAAACTATGAATCAAGTGCTGGCTCCTGATATTTAGCACAAAACAGTAAGAAAATCTTAACATAATGTAGAGAAATTAATTCAAAGACACCTGGAGATAACAATGCTGCATACCTGTATCTTGGTTTACCTAACAAGGTCCAAAATGCATGGCCATGAAAGAAATTAATAAGAATGGCACAGTCATCATGAAAAAAATATCACTTGTTTTTAGCACATAGGGCAAAAAGTACTACAATTGAAATAAGCTCCATAATCTCAATGAAGTTGAAAGTGGTCAAATTTAGCTAACCATAGTGCCAGTAGTTATTGTGAGAAACAAGGTGCCATTAAAATAGGAAACAACAGTGGTACAGTAATGTGATTTTGGGGACTAGCCTAAAAACATAGGGCTATTTGGCTGCAGATAATTAATCATGCAATTCTGAGAAATGAAATTTATAGACAGCCTAATAATGTCTTCACTGGAATTGCATAAGCCAATATAAAACAATTATCAAGTGTAGACTGAAAAATTATTTTTGGTATAAAAAATTTCCTTTACCTATTAAATTGATGCACAAACTGATATACAGTGGTCAAGGCTTATATAACCTGAGAGCAGTCACCAAGCCATCAGCAATCAATTATAAGATAACTCAGGTCATGCAACATTGCCTAGCCATGAGATGGTAATATATATTTTTTTCATTTTAACTGTTTAACTTACACCAAGTCTGTTAGGAGTAAAGAAATAACCCAATGTAGATATAAAAATAAACCCAGATGTCTTAAATAAATAATGTTGTGATTTTATAATTGTTTTAGGTGTAACCATAGTAATAATTTTAAACAGTTTTAATGTTTGTCATGTTTACATTGCAAATTAAGGCTTTAGAAATATCATTCAAACATGCGGCTTAATATAATTAAATTTTAATTTAAGGAAATTTATCAAATTGGAATCTACATTGAAATTTTCAAACATTTTCTATTAGATATTTGAACTGAATAAATTATCTTTAAAATGAAAGCACCTGTGGATGATCCTCTTCCTGTACAAAAGTTGTATATTATTGAAATACATATATACCCTCTGAACCTTCCTTTAGTAGTCAACAAAAGGTCATTCAAGTATATTTCCTTGCTACTGTGCATAAAGAAAAATGGAAATGAACATATTTCATGTACTTCTGGAGAGTACAATGAAGCTAATGATTTCTAAATAGTTCAAACAAAATTATGGTCTCTCATTCAAAGTAGAGGAGATATAGAACAATATGAAAACATGAATTCAGATCATATTTCACTTTAGCCTATGTTACACACATCCTTAAAATAATACTAAGTTGTTTCTGAAGAATTTGATTTTATATTTGTCATACACATGTTTAACAATGGATCTAATTCTCATATATGTTCTGAGTATTCAAAGCAATACTGAATCTCTGGAGAAATCTTGTTAATCGATGCCACCATAAAAATAAGTGAGATTTGTTTGGATTGATTCCTACTCAATCTCCTTTCAGTTACCAGTTCAGCAAGTGTGAAAAACTGATAGAAAAAGACTTAGAAAAAGACTTCAGATTATACGAACTTAATCAAGTGGAGACTCCCATGTTGACTGCTCTTTTAGAAGTTAGTTCTCTTTTGGAGTAAAAAAAATCCCCAAAATGTAGTATACATACATAAAAAAGGTTTCCACCATTTTTCCCATTTTTTTCTTGAACAATTGTAAAGATATTTTGCAAAAGACTTAGTTTATTAATCCATCCTAAATTTAATATTGTCTATGACATGAGGTAGAGAGTAAGAATTTAATTACATTATTTTATATAGGAATAACCATTTGCTGCAACACAGTATAAAATTGTTTTATTAAAAATTCAGGCTACATTTATATATAGTATTATGACATGATGTTTTATATTTTGAGTATCTATAATTTTTACATTTCAGTCTTTTGTATGTGGTTTCCTTTTCAATCATATGTATATTTGAATATTTAGTTAATCTTTTTACTAAACCAGATTATTCATTTATATATTCATTCAAATACATTTCCTGATTTCCTACTATGTACCAGTCAAGGTTTTTATTGTAGAGTTGCATGGGCCTAAGTCATGGAGCTTAACTTGTACTAGCAGAATAAAATAAAAGGGAAAAGCGAACAACACAATTTCTTTTTTTAAAAAAATTTAGTTGTATTTATTAAAAAAAAAGAAACAAATTAGTTACAAAAACCTTTGCTCCAAATAGATACTATGCATCTTACAAATGTTTTTTGCTTGGTTAGAGTTTTAAAGATTACAGTAGGAATTATTTCTAATATTTTTTTTTCCTCCTCAGAAGGTCAATTTTGTAGTGCAGTATTTACAAAAACTGAGAAAGTGAAAAATGATAGTTTATAAACCTGCACCATTTAGGAAAAATGTTTTAATTTTCTGTAGTGTTGCTTGTATAACAGCAAATAAAACCATTTAGGATTATAGTTCTTACAAGGGTGGTAAAACCTTTAAAACAAATCACAACATGCATTACATATGCCTTTCTGATATTAACATGAAAAAACTAAGCTATTTGTGAAAAATAGACTTATATTTGTTCCAACTAAGTAAATATGTTGTGAAATTCTTATTTTTAATATTAAGCTCAATTAATAGCTTTGAAGGCATCCTGTTTAAAATAAAAATAATTTAAAACAAACTCTTCTAGACATTAGACTAGGCAACAAATTTAGGACTAAGACTCTAATGGCAATTACAGCAAAAATAAGAGTAAATAAATGGGACTTGATTAAATTAAAAAGCTTTTGCACAGCTAAGGAAATAATCAACACAGCAAATAGACAACCTACAGAATGGGAGAAAATATTTGCAAGCTATACATCTGGTAAAGGGCTAATAACCAGAATCTACAAAGAATGCAAGCAAATCAGCAAGAAAAAAACAAACAACCCCATTAAAAAGTGGGCAAAATACATGAACAGAAGCTTTTCAAAAGAAGATATACAAATGGCCAATAAACATATGAAAAAATGCTTAACATTACTAATCATCAGGGAAATGCAAATTAAAACCACAATGAGATACAACCTTACCCCAGTTAGAATGGCTATTATTAAAAAGTCCAAAAATAATAGATGCTGGTGTGGATGCAGAGGGAAAGGAATGCTTAAGCACTGTTGGTGGGACTGCAAATTGTACAACCTCTATGGAAAACAGTATGGAGATTCCTCAAAGAACTAAAAGTAGACCTATTATTTGATCCAGCAATCTCACTACTGGGTATTTACCCAAAGGAAAAGAAGTCATTTTATCAAAAAGACACTTACACTCGAATATTTATTGCAGCATAATTCACAACTGCAAAGATGTGGAATCAACCCAAATGCCCAACAATTCATGAGTGGATTAACAAAATGTGATATATGTATACCATAAAATACTATTCAGCCATAAAAAGGATGAATTAATGCCTTTTGCAACAATTTTAGAGGAACTGGAGGCCATTACCCTAAGTGAAGTATCTAAAGAATGGAAAAACAAACACCATGTGTACTCGCTATTAAATTGGAACTAACCAATGAGCACACATGTACACAGAGTGAAGTAAAACTCAGTGGAAATCAACAGGGGGCAGGAGGGAGGAGGGGATGGGTGAAAACCTACCAAACAGGTACAATGAACACTATGTGGGTGACAGGCACACTTATAGCCATGACTCAAGCATTACAAGAGTGATCCATGTAACCAAAAACATTTGTATCCCCATAATATTTTGAAATTAAAAAAAAGTTTTAGGAATTCACAAGTGTTAAGGTCACTGAAACTGTGGAGGAGACAAAAATTCAGCATTGTATACCAATAGTCTCAGGTTATCATGGTATCACCAGGATGTATGACAACACAAAGAGATTCAGAATTGTTTTATAAGAAAAGTCTAAAATTTACTTGCAAGAAAACTTCTATGCAGACAAGTTGATATGCTCCATTAAGTCAAGAATACAGTTATCTCTGTATTTACCACAGTAAAAAAAAATATTTGTCCACCCACCCCAAAAAATAATACTTAACATTGCAACCCAAAGCCAATGGACAACTACTATGCCCCGTATTTCAGAAAAATATAAAATATAACAGATGAAGAACTTTCCAAGTTGCAGAATTTTGATTTTTCAAATATGAGAAGACTGTTCACATGTACCAAAGTTTCCCAAGGAAAGGGAAGATACTAATTTGTTGTTGGCATCTTCCAAGTCTAGGTAAGCTGGAGTTGAATCACCCACTCCTAAAGGGAACTGCTATTTTTGTATATGTTCTATAAAGTTATTTATATCTATATCAAGGATTCCATTATTTTCAAATACTTCTCTGGAGATAGTAGGCTTGCCTAACTTGCAGTTTTGTTGTTGAACAATTAAGCTTGGCCCATTTAAGGGCTAGAATATTGTGATAATATCTAGTAGACGTCTATGGAAATTGGGAAGCAGTAAGTCAGGAAGACAGCGAACCTAGCATTGATATGCTGGATGTATACGTTTATCAAACATTTCAAAATTTCCACCTTTGTTGATGATCAAGAGTCCCATTGGTGATAATGAAGCAATTCAATGATATTTGCACTGTGATATAATTTCAATATTACATTCTTTTTATCTGCAATTGAATCAACTCCTACATCTTCTTTTAACTTTTTATTGTCCCTATAGTGAAGCAACAACTTCCACCTTCCATTTCCATTTAATTTTTCCAGGAATTTGACAATTTCCATCAGTTGAACTAATGTTAAGGCTTCTAATATCCTGTCAACTGGTATCACAAAGGCTCCTGCATGGAGTAGTTCTTGGTAGGTTTGATCAAGAACATCTCCAGAGCTGTCCACTCTGTCAAAGATGATGCTGGGGAAATGCTTCAGCTTTAGCAAAGAAGGAATTTGATGCAAATGTGATGATATATCTTCATTTCTGATGATGAGTATTAGTGTGTCCCTTTGACAAAAACATCTGAGGTCCCAGTTCAGCATCCTGGGTCCAGGAGAAGAAGCCCCCTTCTGGAAACAGTTGTGCAATCAGACCCCAGAGAGAGATGGCATAAGAGAAGCCGCACACCCAGCAATCTGAGCAGCTAGCTCTTTCTCCTTTTGGAAGGAGAGGTGTGGTCACAGTAGAAATCTTAAAAATTCTCAAAGAAATCAGACTGTTTTATTCCATGTCAACAAACTGAAATATAACGGGACTTTGAAAGAATCTTGAAATGACATTTCACTTATTCTCAAAGAATGTGCTGAATTCAACAAGGTGATGATGAATAGCAACCAAGTAGTTTTCCAAAATAAAGAATTAAATGTTGCTTCCAGAGAAGCCTGATCTCACGAAGTGGCTCTGCTTTGCTCAATAAAGTCAGCCTCCTATGAAGACATGATCACTGACTTGTGTAAAAATGTGCATGTCAAACTATACAGTGTTATGAAAGAGGCTTGTAAAAGCACCTTCCTGTTCTACCTTGTTGAAACAGAAAACAATACAATTTCAAGTAACGGTCAGTGCTGTGGAGAAAAACAAATCAGAACAAAGAGATAGTGAGGGATGTCTGGAGAAGGCCAGGTGTTTCTACTAGAAATCATGACTATCATCTCTGAGGAAGTGACATTTAAACAAAAACTTAACCTGTGGACATCTATGGGGAAAACACTCCATGCCAGGAGGCAGCAAGTACAAAATCTTTGAGGTGGAAGTAAACTTGGCATTTTCAAGGAAGAAATAGAAGCAGCACAGCTGCAACTAATAGCATAGAAGAGCAATCTTTACGAAGAGGAAGGTAAAAAAAATTCTAGCAATAACTTTGGGTTTTTTTATAAAGGTATGTTCATGTGTGTGTTTCCGCCTATGTGTGAGTGTGTATAGTTTTGCAAGGTGTTAATCTAATGTCGTATGAAGTGATTGGGGCATTTTGATCAAGAGAGTGACATGATGTATATAGCACAACATTACACAAATTGTTTTAGAGAAAACATCCTTATAAATATATAAATATAACATCCTTAATATATTAATCTGCTATAGATACAAATGAGCTATGACTTGTATATTAGAAGATCCAGCTAGTTTTTTTGGGGTGAGAATACTGAATTAAATAGGGATATGATGGCAAGCACCTTCCATCTTTTAGGGTGATACAACTGCTATTCCCTTAGGATATATTGTTATTTTTAATTATACCCTTGGCTAGGGTCAAAAGTAATTTCAAAGTCTTCCACTCGGCATTTTTCTTTATAATAGTTAGGAACCCAAAGACAAAGGAATGAATTTAAAAATTCTGCCAAGACCAAATATGGCTATTCCAATAAGATAGCTTTCCCACTACTCTGAATAATGTGTTTTCTTCTCCCACCATTTGCCATGAAAGCACTCATATTTCTAGCACATTTGGCACAGGCCATCTTTTTCATAAAGCTTTTAAGCACCATTAAAATTATGGGTTAATTCCCTCTCCTGGGGCTTTCGACAGGGTGTTGATAACTGTTCATGGGAGAATTCTCCCACATAAATAAATTCTTCCTTATCTAACCTTATGGCCCACTCTGACAGACCTTCAGGATCAAGTCTTACAAATGATCTCCCAGATCCTGAGAGTATACTGGCTAAGTCTTACAGTTCCATCACTTTTTACTAGGTCCAACATTTCCGTAGTCTTGTTTTAGTGTGACCTAATCACAGTTACTGGTCAGGAAGAGAGGTGTAAATAGATCTGGAAGGAGTTTTTATTACCTTGCAAGGCACAGACATTTGTGGGAAAGAGGAAATAGACTTTACCAGGGAGGAATGAAACGCTTAAGTGGTAATATATGGTTTACAAAAATCTTGTTTTAAGATTTTTAAATGCATCAACCCAGTTTTCTCAATTCCAAGTCTTATGAACCCACGCCTTCCTAAGTAGAGTTTAGGACAACTATACCAGGACATTGACATAACTGGACTGAAGTGGCTGAGAATTTATTATTCTCTGGAGCTATGCAACTCTATAAAAATGTCTTATGCCTAATATTCAGATTTTTCTGTGCTCCACCTACAAAAGATGACTGTCTTTATAAGATGCTACAGTAACAATTTTGAATTTCACTTTTAAACTTCAATTGATTAATACTTACCTCAATCTTTTATTATTTTTCTTCAGTGCATTTATGGCACTCACCAGCAGCCATCTAACTCCATTGGCTTATAAATAGTGCAGCTGTTATCATGTATTTTCTTCTGCCTTCTATTAGTATACCAGTTTACCATCTGCACATTTTTTAACAATTGTGTTCCTCTTCTGTGCTAGGAGCTTCTACTGATTTACTGAATGTAATTAATGGAATCTATATTGCCAGTAGGCTGGTGGGTGATCTAACTCCAAATTTCCATCTGAGAAGCTGTTCTTTTCAGCCACACCTGGAAACAATTACAAAATGCCAATTCCATAGGAAACATACTGGCACAGAGATTTGTGAGCAGAAATTTTACTGAAGCATACCCTCAGGATCAATACATGTGTATGAGTGGGAAAAAGCAGAACAGGGCAGAGTGAGTAGTTGAACTGCAATACAGTTTTAACAAAGACTTGAACCAATCCTACAGGAAGCTTTGAAGCTGGGATAATACTTCTGGATTGTCCTTTCCAAAGGTAAGGAGACTGGTATCTATGCTCACAGCAATACCAGTTATTAGATAAGGGCTACCCCAGTAGGGACTTTGACTATGGGTGAGGCATCTTTGGTAGGCTGAAGGCAATTCCCAGAAAGGGGCATATTAGAGAGTACTCAACTTCCAACACTCCCAGAAGCTGGGAGAAAAAGTGTTTCAGTCCTGAAGAGGGGATATTCTAGGTGAACTACTACATTCATTTTCCCTATTATTTTGCAGATCATTTTTACCCATTCATTATGGATGGGACATCTTTCTTTCCATTACTAGTACAAGCATTATTTCACCATCTACAAAAATAATAATCTATTTGTGTCAGTCAGATGATTTCTGCTATACCAACAATGTGTCCTAAATCTCAGTGGCTTAAATAATAAGGAGGTATTTCTTATTTGTGAAACATGTCCATAATGGATTGTTAGAGAGTTTCTCCCATTTTAATAATTCAGGGGCCCAGACAGAGGAGAATGTATTTGCTTAATATACTAGGTTGTTGTAGCAGGAGAGGATGGAGGATGGTGAACTGTGTATTAATTCTAAAACTTCCACTTTGAAATATAATGTTATTTTTGCTTCTTTTTCTTTGAGCAAAGCAGATTTCATGGCTACTCAAATCTTCATAGGATCCAGAAATGAAATCTTACTATGTACCCAGAAATAATAACTGATTGATCCATGAACAGCCTAAACAAACAAAACTGTTTAACACATTTAAGCCTACAGTCTCGTATTTTAGTTTCTTTATCTTCTGATTTCTAATAGTTTTTTTTTTTATTCTAGTTTATCCACTCCCTTCACTGGTAAATATGTAAGACCTTTTGATTACTAATAATTACATCACGTCACCTCCAAAACCTTGATTTTAAGCGTTCCTTTCTCCTCCCACAACCCCTACCTTAAAGCTCACGTATTCCAGTACAGACACCTAGCATTCTTTCGTCCTGTCAGGATGCAAATCATGCGCTCTAAGCTCTTACCCAAGTCGGAATCCGTGAAGCAAACCAGAAGTGCTCCTCGGCCCACCCACTCGGTCGTGGTACCACTCAGCCTTTTCAATGCAGTCTCCTGGAAAACGCCATCGGCATTCGTTCCGCAAAAGAGGAGTTGGACTTATTGTTGAAAAATGACGATGACAAGAGCAACAGCAAAAAAGAACATTTAGATTTTTTTAAATTCTAAAATAAGCCCCCAAATTTTAAGTGCTTTATAATAAAACTATAAAACATACTTTTCTGAGCACTTTAAGTGTGTAAACAAGTTTAATCATCACAAAATTGTTGTGATGTGTTACTATCGTCGTCACAAATTTACGGAGAGGAAAATGAGGTATAGAAATATTAAGTAACTTGTGTCAGATAATTGTGAATAGAGACCGCAAAAGAAAAACACAAGTGAATTCCCAGCACAGTAAACGCTCTAATCTGTATCTCCATTCATATTTTTCCTCAGTAAATTCACTCTCAATTGTCCCATCCTACTCTCTTTTATTCTATGATATTCTCTGCCTTCTCTTCCATTTCAACCAGTTACTTGCTGCTCATTTCACCAAGAAAATAGATGTAACCACATACCAACAAACTCCTGTTATCTAATCTATGCAAGCTACATAAACTGTCTACTTCCACACTTATAATGTGTCTCCTGTAGTGTTAATTATTTACAATTGCTCTGCCCGTCTATATCCAATCCTTTCATCCCTGAAATCTTTTCACTTTCATGCACTACTAAGGGAGTTTCCTGCTGAATTTATTCCCTTTCTGTCATATATCATGTTTTCTTTTCCAACTTACTGTATTATTCCCTTTAAGCTTAAAAATGTGCCCCAATATATCACATTAAAAGAAAAAGACACGCACATTTATCTTGATGATATATCTTTGTACAGCTATTACGTTATTTCTCTCCTCCAATTTTCAGGAAAAATCTTTAAACAATTCTCTAAACATACTGCTTCTCTGTCTCCATATACCAATACCATCCCCCCTCCAATTATCTCATTACGCTCAAATCAGGGATTTGTGCTTAAAGTTGTCCTGAATAGTATCACAAACGACAAAAACAGGGCCAGAGAAGTGGGGATTGAAATAGTCATTACTATTTTTATTTACCAGTCTCAATTTGGAGATTTTTTTTTTTAAATAAAAATATCTGGCCATGGAGCCAGTGTTCATAAATGACAAAATGCACTTGAGTTGAATTGTGTCTGCCCCCATCAGAGAAAGGGTTATGCTTTACAATTTATAACAGTCTCCCTAGGTAGCTTTTCTCATTTAATTCCCCAACCTAGCCATGGTCTTCTGAATCAAAGACAATCATTATAACAGACGCAATTTAGTATTTTTGTGACCCAGAGGCTGATTGGTTTGTTTTTCTTTCAGGAAACGAGTAGGTTATCTGACTATTGTTACCACAATTCTCATTCCACAAATCAAACAGTTGATTTTTTTTTCATAATATAAGTTGGATTTTAGCCCCATTACTTTTGCTTTGGAATGAATCTTTACTAATAATTTTGTGGGAAGTTGGAGACACTGAGTACTGCTAGTCATATACTATTGTAGAAATTCACAAAAGTATATTTCAATTGCAAGAAGCACAAACATAAAAGTCAACTATTAGAAGAAAATAGGAAAAAAAAACCAAAAATGAAATGTAATTTTACAGTTGACTTTTATTTTCTAAAAAAACATTTTAGACCAGTTGTATCAAAACCTGGCTGCACGTTGGAGTTACTAGTTATTGTGAAGTGTATTAAAGTAGATATTCCTGGTACACATTACAAATATTCTGAATCTGTGATTGGGTCATAGAAATCCACTCACAAATGGCCCTCCATACGATAATATAATGCATAGTGGACTATCCAGATAAAAATTTTAAAAGAAAAATCACAGTATAAACATTTTTCATAAAATAATTATAAATAATTACAAGCACATTTGTGGAATTTTTCCATGATCAGCAAAAGTATTTAATAATATTATTAATGATATCATTCACTATGTTTGGATTATGTAAATTGAAAAAGCTATTGTATTCTCTACTCAAAGTACTTTTAGGCCTTTTCTGAGTGGGGATGATATATCATTTATATATTGACAATGCAGATAAACCTAGTATCATTAATTGTGGCACATATAATTGACACACACTAACTCCATGGTTTCAAAATGGAGGGAGCTATTTTCTAGATTAATATATAAAGTAAGTAGTCAGCAGTCACAGAGCTCATCAGAATAAAGACAAATCTTCCCTAAAATCAACCAGACAAGTCTGTTCACCCAAAGAATTTCAGGCTTTTGAGTATGCACAAACAATAAAGTTAACAGGGCTATAAATCTTTAAAAATAATATATTACCACCTTAGAATGATTGATACTATTAGTATTCAACCCAAGGGAGAGATAAATCCAAATAGATAAGAGAAAATAATATTTTTTATCCCAACTTAGTATTCAAAACATTTATGTGCTAAGCAGGAAATACAAGTTGAAAAATCGTACTGTTTTGCATTATTTAAATTAATGCATACAAATATTAATCCAGTTTATATTTCTAAACATGGTGATCATAATTCCCAACTTCAGAACACAAAGAGATAAATTCATATATACATAAGTGAAACAAGTCAACTCTACTCTAAAAATTGAGTCTAGATTAGAAACATCAAAATAGGATTTAAAAAACCAAAGAAGTGCCTTTTATAGGTTATGCTATTACAGAAACATGTTCACGTCTGTGTGTATTACAAATGACAGAGTTTTAAATCAGACACAACTTAACTCAATCTTTAAAATGAACAATTTTCTTTAAACTTCAAACATTGAACTAAAAAGGAATGCAGTATTTTTAGCCAATTGGAGCCAATCCCAAATTAAGAAAAGTAAATATAGCATTGAAAATGGAACAGTGATGTATGTTAAACTATGGAAAGTGCAACACATGTCTGCTTTTTTTTTTTTAGTTGCCTTACTTTTGTCTTTCTAATGAATCATTTTAAACTTTTAATGGATTCAATATCTGATTCTTTTAGTAGGAGGACTGCTAAAATGGCAGTTTTACATAATTATATAATTTTACATAATTCACAAATTATATCTATAAATTTAATAGAACTATTCCATTCACTCAACTCTTTATGTTATATGCTGCTTTTAAGCAATTTATCTGCACTGCCTTAGATTGATTCAAACAGGTGAGCCTTATCTTCCCAACTAAATCCTAACTTTTTTGAGTGAAAACTTAATCATAATCCTACAACAAATAAGAATTTATTCAGTAAATGATCTAAGACCAGCTTTGAATTGGTTGCTAGGGATAAAAGCCTAAACAGAGTTACAGACTCTGCCCTTGAGGAAAAAACATATAGGAAATAGACATATCAGCAATTAAGTGCAATACTATATAGTGGATGTTCTTGCAGAGGTGGGTATGGCAGTGTGGAAGGGATCCATTGGGATGTATCGGTTAGACAATACAAGCCTTAAACTCTTTGTCATCTTTTATAATGCTCAACATATAATTATTCATTACTCCTCACTAAATACACATTGATGACCAGAATATCTTTGTTATAAAGATATGGGGAGAGAAAAATCAGAAATTTCCATCATTCTTGCCTGTTTACCAACACCTTTATAACATTAAAAATCTATAAATCATTCATATTTGTACATACAACCAAAACCACTTATATATTGCCCTACACACATATTACCTTTTAGTTGTGCTTCCATTAAGTAGCAATAGTATGCAATTAAAATATAAAGTTGAATGAAACACAAGCAAGTGGTAATTTTGTCAGTTATTCTAAAATGTTTGAAAAGTTCTTTTGTGGGTAAGAATTCATTGTTAGGTAAATACCTACAGAGTTTATAAACATTTATTTTGGCCAGAGAAGATAAAATAAACTATTTTCTTTGTCCCTAAACTGTAATTCCTTGTTACATTTGCTGCATGCATTAACTATTCTATTTATAAAAACAAAACAATTGAACAAACAATGCCTATACAGCAAGTTAAAAATATAAGGTTTAGAAATAGCTGTATATGTTTTCCAGCTGTAATTATTTAACTTTAAAAAAAGCTGACCTATTCCTTTTTTACTGTTTTTAATTGAGGAAAAAGTTTTATCTCTGAATGGTTATGCATAAACACTCACATCTTTATTGATCTTGAAAAGTTTTGATACTATTCACGATTAAAGTTTTTACATCTCAAAATAATAAATATGAATTGATTTAAGTGCCTAGCTGAAAATATGACACCGATATTTAGATTGCCATTCATTTATGCTAGCAAAAGAAATGTTTTCTTAATACACATTGCTTCTCTTAGTAAAAAGGAATTGAGGAGACAGAGATGAAAATTCAGAGAGAAAAAGCTGACCAAAAATTACAACACAGAGTACTGAAGAGATCTTCACAGAGGGATAACCCTGCATGTCTTAAGAGAGTATGGATACTGATCAACATACATGTTTGGGAAAATTACCCAAGGCTGGGTAAAAACAAAAACCAAACAAACAAAAATCTAACAATATTAGAGAACAGTGTCCAGTGTTCACACAAGGCTGAAAAAGTGCCTGTTCCTATTAGCCAAATTAGGAAAAACTAATAATTTATATGATTTGCTATGGTATGAAAGTCATGTTAAAATTCTAACTCCCAAGGTGATGGAGTAAGGAAAGGGTGCTCTTGGGAAGTGATTAAGTCATGAGGGTGGAGCCCTCACAAATGACATTAGTGCCACAGTAAAAGAGACTCCAGAGATCTTCCTTCCCCTTTCTACTATGCAAAGACAGTGAGAAGACACTGTCTGTAGCCAAACAGTGGTTCTTCACCAGACCCCGTATCTGGAGATACCTTAATCTGGGACTTGCCAGCTTCCAGAACTGTGAGAAATAAATTTCTGTTGTTTATAAACAACTCAGTTTATGGTATTTTTTATAACAGCCTCAACAGAATATGCCAATATTGGATAGAATACTCAGGAGGGTCTTGCCTCAGAAGTTGGGAATAATATGCCCTAACCTAAGAACTATTTGGCACCCACCTAAAAATTCATAAAATCATAATGAACCTGAAACACTGAAACTCTGAATTAACTATATCCCAGAACAAATCTCACAAGTATTTACAGGAAGTTTCCTAGTTGTACTATAACACTGTATTACCCAGTAGCAGGTGAGGGAGGTATCCTTTTATAAAGGCCTTCCAAACAATAAATGAAAAATAATGATAGAATTAGAATATAATCATTTTTGCAAACCCCAGTAAATGAATAGCTTAGCGGCATTAGGCATCAATTGTTGCTAAAATCATAGCAAGAGAGAAAACCAGACATGATGAGCCCTATATATACTTGCCAACATAATCAATTGTCTTGCCAAGGGGATCAAACCAGAGTGTGATCTAATTTCTGTGTACAGCTGCCAAGTCACAGGAAATCCAGAGGGCAAAAATACATGTAGAATTATACCAAGATTATGCAACCAGCAAAACCCAGAGTTTGGAAAACTTTACAGGTCAAACAAAGTGGCCAAATTTTCCAAATATATGTTTTAAGAAAATGTGAAGGATAAACCTGTAGATTAAAAGAGATGTAAAGTTATATTAAAATTTTATTAAGCAAGACCAACCTCTAGTGTCAAAGAAGCACATTTGTGTGATAATAAAAATATTAGTATTGATAGTACAAGTACTATAAAGTCCATATAATGATTAATTACTGGAGGTTGGAGGTTTATATGATCAGCAAAGCTTCTGGAAAAGGGTCTCTGAAGTGAATTACAAAGATATTTCCTTAACCTAGTGATAGTTGCCTCACAATACTTAATCAAGCTATATATTTGAATTCTGTTGTTTTATTTTTCTGTGTTTTATTTTACATTAAATACATTTCTAAAAGTTATTTTGGACTTTTTGATAAAACTCATTCTCACTGGAGTTAAGTGAGTTAAGAGATGCAGAGAGATAGAAACACTCATACACAGCTGGTGGAACTTCAAACTAGTAGTAAACCTCTATGGAAAGTAGTATGGAGATAGCTCAAAGAACTAAAAGTAGAGCTACCATTTGATCCAGCAATCCCACTACTGGATATTTACCCAAAGGGGAAAAAAAAAAAACATTCTATAAAAAATATACCTGCATTTGAATGTTTATAGCAGCACAATTCACAACTGCAAAGATGTGGAAACAACCCAAGTGTTCATCAATACATGAGCGGATTAATAAAATGTGGTATATGTATACCATGGAGTACTACTCAGCCATAAAAAATGGTGAACTAATACCTCTTGCATTAACCTGGATGGAACTGAAGACCATCCTTCTAAGTGAAGTATAACAAGAATGGAAAAACTAACACCCCATGTACTCACCGTTGAATTGGAACTAATCGATCAACACTTATGTGCACATATGGAAATAATGTTCATCAGAAGTCAAGTAGGTGAGAGGAAGGAGGAGAGGATGGATAAATTCACACCTAAGGTACAATGCACATTATCGGGGGGTTGGGCACACTTATAACTTTGACTCAAATTGTACAAAAGCAATTTATGTAACCAAAACGTTTGTACCCCCATAATATTCTGAAATAAAAAAAGATCAAAGAGACATTGATTACCAAAATAAATAAATAAATAAATAAATAAATAAACAAACAAACAAAAGTCGTTTGGGAACTGATTACTGCAAAATATTTTTAAAAACCTAAGTGGACTTCTCTGGTTTTTTAAGAGCTTTATGTTACAAATAGAAAACTAAGAGCAATTGATAAGTATTAGAAGCAGAGTCTGGAGTAGCACTGGTGAGACCATCATTATATCAGGGAAATATTAACTCAAATAAAGTTCACAGGAGAAGTAATATAATACTTTCATATGCATGGTTTTCAAGTTCATGGATCCATTATGGTATTTTTATATACAAAGTGGGCCAGAGAAAGAGTATGTGTCATGAATATGAAGATGCACCTGGAATAAGAACATTCCTTTTCATTAGCAGCATCTTCAATGTGTAAAAAAAAGCAACACTTCACGGATATGATTCATGGGAATTATTTGAGTATTGACTTTTCTGAATATGCTGGAGAGGATGCGGGTGAGATAATCTTGTTCCAAATATGTATATATTTATGGATCAAAGCTAAGTCTTTCAGATGCAGCAGTATGGATTCATGATTCCCATGGGATTACTCTCTGATTTTTCTTTTGTATGCCAATTAGTTTATGCTGAATCCAAACCTTACTGAGAATTCATGAATTTTCAAATAAATTATGCTCCCAGAAACCTATATCTTCTCATTAACAAGGTTTTGAATTCTGCTTTATATTAGATTCATGGTATTTGTTATCCATTTATTTTCTCTCAAGAATATTTCTACTGTTTCTATTGTTATTTCTTGTTAGGGCTTTAATGTTTTTCTGAGTTCAGTCTGAGCATGGCATACCAAATAAATTTTTTATTCAGAAAATGCCTAAAAAGGCAGATGAACGAGCAACTATGAGAAAATGTAAAACATCTCACAATTTCACCACAGGTCAAGGGCATTAAAGTGAGAAATATAGTGGAAGAAAAAAATGCATTTGATGATATAACGAATATGTAATGGAAGATGGAAGTAAAGACTGATAAAAGGCCAGGACTTTGAGATGTCAAAGAAGAGCTCAAGAAAGCTTATTAAACAGTAATACTTTGGTCCTAAGAAGATTTCTGTATTGCAGTATAAATATTGATCAGTATTAAAATCAATAAATACATGGGGAATATTTCTCTTTTCTTACCCAATTGTCATCTGATAGCAGAAGAAACACCAATTAGATATCTAAGAAATATCTAAGAAATTTTAAAAACTCAAGTGGAATATCTAATTTGCATATAAATAAGGAAATTATCATCTGCATCTAAGGTTGTGTCACTCTTTTTCACCGCAATTTGTTTCCACTATTTATTCAAGCCATTTTGTCAGGCCCAGACATTTTTCACTTTCTAGTATAAGCCTTCAAAGTAAAAAGACACGAACTGTACCAATGAACTTACTGCATAAAAGTTCTCTTGTTTCCCTTTACTCAAGCCCCTTCCTAAAGTTGTAGAGTAGCATCTCTACATACTCACTGATCATAACAATAAAAAAGTTATTTAGTAATATATTAATAGCTTTCTATTTCCCAGAACATCACGTCATCTCGAATTAGTAGCCCATATTTTCCTTAATACAATGCCTAGTATTGAATAATTTTTAAGTTCATTAAGTCAATTTCACACTTTAAAAACTAGCATACATTGTTTGAAAATGATCTCATTTGTAACTGTGACATGATTATAACATCATAACCCAATGTAAATGAAATTTTATTACTTTAACTTTGGATAATGTATTATTTCTAATTTTGTATCGTAGAGTTTAGATAATTCAAATAGAAATTCCTCTATTTTAATGGAATAATTCAGAAAGAGATCATCCTTATCAATGCTCTTATTACATCTATAGGAGATCTACCAGATGATAAAACTAAGTGCTCTGTAAGCTTTTGTTTGAGCAAAAATCTTGGAAAATAATGATGGATTTAAACACAGATTTCAGTTTGTCCAATATTCTCTTTTGTACCTCAACTTTCTCTTTGAAGGGAAACAATCTCTTCTATTTAGGTGCCCAGCACTCTTCTGATTAGTTATTACCACTTCTCTGACAAAACAAATGTATAAGCAGATGTCAGCCACTGGCAGAGATTAAGGATTATTTTCTTGTTACTATGTCAATGTGTTTTGGTTCTTAGAGTTAGATTAAGCATTTCTTCTCAAATGTGGAATTGCCTTTACATCTCAGGTATCCATAGCAAGAGGAAAGACATTAAAATGCTTTTTATGTTTTATGAGGGCAGGGATTTTAATTGGCATGATGAAATATATTTTCTTTGAAAATTATAATGAGAACAAATATCCTATTTTACCAAGTAAAGGTTAAATCTTTTATAGTATTATTCCTGGAATAACGATTAATATTTGGAGTTGTATTCCTGGTTCTTGCAGTGCCAATGATATTTTGGATTCTTTCTCCCCTCTGATTCTGTACATTTTCCTGCGACCTGCTACAATACCCAGGTTTCTTATGAATAAACAGTGGAAACTGCATTCAGATGCCTACTTTTTATGCCTGCCTAGGAATGCAGTACTAAATGTCTGCTTCCAACACTGGTGACTAAGGCTGGACACAGACCTGCTTCCTTTGAATGCATTCCTTCTCTGCATTCCAGCAACACAGACTAGTCCCAAGGAGAGTAATAAGCAGAAGAAAGATCCAGGGGTCTCTTCAATATCCACCCAAAATCCACTAGATAGAATTCCTCTCAAGATTTATGTTTACTTCTCTAATTACATCTGTTCTGTGATAAATGTAGAAGTCAGATGCTCAGGTGAGATGGTGTCTTCAATCATGTGCACGACAGTTTTCTGTTATAGCTCTTTTCCTCAAATAAGCTTGAGAGACTGGAATGATTGTTTTGAAGTTTTAAAAAGTTGATTGAGCAAAGCAGAGGAAACCAAAAAAGTGTTTTTTATGTATTCATTTACAGAAAATATGACATTTTAAGCTGTTGAAACTTTGCAATTCAGCTGTGTGTATGTGTTTGTGTGAATTCCTAGCTGTTTCCCTCAGTCTTCCCACCTGGAATTTGAATCTAATGATGACCTCAGCCTGTAAGAACAGGCCAAATTAAATTCCTGGTCCACTACTGAATAGACAGTAAATACATGAGTAGCCTTTATGCTCCTCTGGCATTTAAGAGGACCAACTGCCACTGTGGAAAATAGTATGGTGGTTCCTAAAAAATCTAAAAATAGAGCTACCTAATGACCCAGCAAACCCACTGCTGGATATATGCACAAAAGAAAGGAAATCAGTATACTGAAGAGATGTCTGCCCTCCCATGTTTATTGCAGCACTATTCACAATAGCTAAGATATGGAGTTAAACTAAATGTTTAACTCATCAAAGGATGAATGGACAAAGAAAATGTGGTATATACACAATGGAGCATTATTCAACCATTAAAAGTATAAAATCCTGTCATTCGCAGAAACATGGACGGAATTAGAAGACATCATGTTAAGAGAAACAAGCCAGGCACAGAAAGACAAATATCACATGTTCTCTCTCATATGTAAGAGCTAAAAAATTGACCTTGTGGAGGTAGTGAATAGAATGGTCCCTACCAGAGGCTGGGAACAGTAGTGGGCAGGGGGGATGAAGAAGGGTTGGCTAATTGGTACAAATATACAAGTAGATAGAAAGAAAAAGATTTAGTGTTTGATAGCACAGTGGGGGACTATAGCCAACAATAATTTAGTGTATATTTCAAAATAGCTAGAAGAGAAGTTTGAGAATGTTCCCACTCAAACAAATGATAAATGTTTGAAATCATGGCCATCCCAATTGCCCTGACTTGATCATTGCACATTGTGTACTTGTATCAAAATCACATGTATCATATAAATGTGCACAACTATTTTTTATCCATAAAAATTAAAAATAAAAAGGGATGAATGATGCCTCCTATATACATTCTCTTCCTTTGTGACTCTTTCATTACCAATTACCAACAAAGTTCAGTACCACATAATAAAACACAGGTGGTTGTGTAAACAAAAATTGTATTCCTGTTATGACTTGCCTACTTTTTCAATTCCAAGTTCCAAGTGCCCCCTACATCACCTCCACATCCACATATAAACCACATAGAAAATCATGAACCCAGGTGTTGGGTTGGGATCTGCTAATTTGATTAGCTCTTGCCAGTCCACTTCTCTGGGACTGTAACATTTTCCCATTGCTCAGATTGCTTTATTAAAGTCTGTCATGTATGGAAATGCCTATTTCTTTTGACTTTTGCCATACCCTCAATTCTTACCAACAGCAAGGATTTCCACCTGCTGTTTGAGCTGGGTGGACAACTGTTGATGACAAGGTCTAGAACTAGGGCATGGAGGGTATTGTTTTCTGGGGCACTGTGTCTGGAGTACACAACCTTTTTGCTGCTGGAAAAAAGTCTATATGTTTGTGTCTGTTTTCTTCTGGTCATGTTTTTACTCATGTTTACTGGTACATTCTTCTACTTCATTTATTTGCTATCGGAGGTCAATAATGGAAAGTGCATGGTATACTGGGAGTAGACTCTGAGAGCAAGAGAAGAAAGATGAATCTGGTGAAGACTAAGGAATGGAAAAAAAAAACACAATCAGGGTGCTGGGAACTCTTTGTTTTATCAACTTGGTAATTTCGATAACTGTTCAGTAAGATTATTTTCCATTAGTTTTTGGACTTTGTCATTCAATATATTAGAATTTCTTATCATAGGCTCAGTAATTTTTAATTTAGGTCTATGTGAAAATATATAACTGAAGGAAAATAACATCAGTATGTAGTATGTTTCTATTTCAAGAATATCCATTTCACAAGTAAAATACCTATAAAAACTTATGTAACAAAATATAATGGCTTAAGGAATCACTTTGTAGGAAAATGGAAAACATATTTGAGGAAAGCCAATCTGTTTTAAAAAAAAATCTCAATTTTATCTCTTTTTTTTTCTTGGACTGTTATTTCATGTGACAGCAATAATGACCTTAAAAGTGATTGCTTTCTTGTTTCTTTTAGTTCAATTTTTAAATTAGTGTGTTACTATAGACAAAATATAGATAATTTTGTTAATTATGTTTTAGATTCACATAAACTAATAATCATTATCAGTAATAATCTTTTCAAATTAATAATTTAAGATGTATGCAATTATAAAAATTCAATGACTGCAACACTAATTTCTTATTTCTAGTTCTATCTCCAAAAAATGTTTTGTCTGTGCAGATTAATTTTGTGGTGTTAATAAAAGACAAGAGAGGCGAGAACAAGAAAAAATACATCTTTTGCTTCTCAAAATTTGAGCTACGTTTTTTTACATTGAAAGGTTACGTGGTCATTCAATTAAAATTTAACAATCTCCCAGTCTACTTTAAGATGTAGTGTACCTTTGTTTTACTAAATCACTTTAGCATAGTTAGAGAACAATTTTCATCCTTAATAATATCCTTATTGTCACTGGTGTCATATGCAGCTATTATATTAGGAAATAAGAATATTTTAAATTAAAAAATGAACAAATGATACATCACTATTATTCAAAATGATAAGTTTGGCAATATGGAATAATGTACAAATGTATCATCATCTAACGTCACCTTTTCTAGTTTATCTAGAGTTGCATAGATGTCCATGATGGTGGTTTTCAATATCTCTTTTATATTTAATGAATTTTCATTTGGTATAATCAAGAGAAAAATGTCTTTTGGCACTATGTGTTTTAAAGAATCTCAAATTTGTAATTATAGTACTCAGTGGGATAAAAATAGATAATATCATACTTCAATTTTTCTACATTTTTATTCTCATGGTTTACTTTGCTACAAACTATATTAAAGAGTATCAATAATGAAGTAGGTCTTAATAATGTCAACAAAACTACCTCAGGCTCTGTAATAGATTGTTACATAATGTTCCTCAATAAACCATGCCTTTCTGATTTCAAGTCCTTGCATAGGTCCCCGTTTCATCCTGGGCTTTACCATTTGACTTGCTTTGGCCTATGGGGCAAATATGATGCAGAGAAAACATTTTACAAAGCACTTGTGCAGTAGGGCTTACCTTCTTTTGATGCTGGGAACTTTTCTGCCACCATGTGATAAAGCCAAGATCACCCTGTTGGAGGCACGAGGATGACCTGCTAGCCAGCACCAACCACCAGACGTGTGAATGAACCTGTTTTAGACCATCCAACTTCTTTTGACCACTAAATGACCACAGCCACATAGATACGTCAGGTGAGACCAGAAAGGCAAGTGAACATCTAAGCATAGGCCCACATGTTGACCCACAGAAACATAAGCAAAAAAAACGATTATTGTCTTCAGCTACTAAATTTTCAATAGGTTTGTTACATAGTAACAGGTAATTTTTACAGGCTCTGTTTTGTGGTAAATACTAGAAAAACTCCATATTGCCATTATAAATTCCTGAAATTATTCATTGATTGTTTTTCTTTTAATTTCCTGAAGAATCTTAGCTCAAAGTTTCTCTTCATATTATAAAATTAATTTTTTAAAACGAAAACCATAAAATAATATAACCATGTGTTGGTGTGCATATACAAAGACCAAATATATTATATTAGAACTCCTTGTCCTCTAATACCCCTTGATTTTGACTAATTTTTAATTATCTCTTCATTAAATATTATTTCCTTAGATAACATTAGTTACATAATATATATCACATACTTCTTTCTATTTTTCTTGCCATAACTTCATCATAACTCCTATTTTTTAATTTTGATTAACTGTGTTTTCCACTATGGTATATGAGCCATGAGGATGGACCAACCCATTACCTAGAAAATTGCCTGATACATAGTAAATATTAAAAAAATTTATTTATTGAACAACAAAAATATTAACAATAGTGGAATATGTATTTTATATTTCCACTACTTTTATAAGTATTCTAAAAATGAGTAAGTATGAAACAGAAAATGAGGAGGAAGCTACGGTGCAGGTTGGCATAACTAAAAAGGGTCTAAGTGGTTTTAATAAAATAGCAAGGAAAGGGGCATGTAGGATATCTACGTTTCCCCCTGATGAGAGAAACCAAACATCAAACAATGTAAGGGATATTAAACAGGGAAAATTATTATTGAATTTTGAAGGCAATTACATATAAAAAATAAATAAAGGAAGCTGGTTTACACTGAAGGCTAGAAATGGTGGCTTTAATTTGAATGTTTTGTTTGCTTCTTTTCATTGTAAATATATTAAGAAAATAAATTAAACAAAAAGTAATTGTTTTATTAATTTGAACATTTAGCATAACTTTCACAATTTTCTCTATATATATACATATATGCCTCTGTGTGTATATGTATATATATAAATATATATATATATAAAATTTTTTTTTTACAGAAAACTGTGTCAGGGTATCAATAATGGGCTATTGAACTCAGGTGATAAAATGTAATATCTCAATGTATCTACAAATTATTATGTAAACTTATACTAAGAATATATATATATATTTTTTCCTATTGCAGCTGTAACAAATTACCACAAATTTAGTGGCTTAAAACATACATATTCTCTCAAAATTCTGGATGTCAGAACTCTTCATCTAGAGGCATTATATCAGAGAATCAGTTTCTATGCTCTTCCTAGCTTGCAGAAGCCACCTATATTCCTTTGTCTGTGGCAGCATCCTCCATCTTCAGAGGCAGCAGTGTGGCATCTGCCAGTCTCTCTCTCTCTTTCTCCCCCTGTTTTCATTGTTGCATCACTTTTTCCTGACTCCGATGCTCTTAACTTGCTCTTACAAAAACCCACGTGATTATTTTTAGCCCACTCAGATAATCCAGAGTAATCTGCCCATCTCAACGTCCTTACTGTAATCATATCTCCAAAGTCCCCTTGTCTATGTAAGGTGACATATCAAGAGGTTCTGGGGATAAGGACTTGAACATCTTGAGGAGGCCGTTATTCTGTCTACCACAAAGACTCTACTCCAGTAAGTATCTCTATAAAAGTTTACTAAACACTTAAGTATTCCAGGTAATATAATACTTCATGTGATTAAATGAGGAATAGTTGAACACTTGCCATACTGATCTAAAGACAATGAACTTTCAAATCTATATTTAGGAAGAAAGGAAACTCAAGTTACTCTAACTGAGTGACTGTGAGTGAGTAACTTACCATTCCAAAACAACTGCTTCCATATCTTTGAAATTCTCACAAAGGTATTGAAAGTTGAAACACATGATTTACCAATATTAAATATTTTTTACCTAGAAAATTTCAATTTCATATATTTAAAAACAATTCTTTGCAATCTGTGGTAAAAAACACACTTGACAAATGGTAAATGTACCATAGTAGTAGTTACTATGTTTTGATATAGAACTGACATATTTATTATATTGAAAGACATCTAATAAAAATAAATGAATGGGACTTAATTAAACTAAAAAGTTTCTGCACAGCAAAAGTAATAACCAACAGAGTAAATAGAAAACCTACAGAATAAGAGAAATTATTTGCAAACCATACATTTGACAAAGGCCTGATATCTAGAATCTATAAGGACTCAAACAAATCAGCAAGAACAAAACAAAAGACCCCATTAAAAAGTAGGCAAAAGACATGAACAGATACTTTTCAAAAGAAGATATACAAATGGCAAATACACATATGAAAAAATGCTCAATACCATTAATCATCAGGGAAATTTAAATTAGAACCAAAATGAGATACCACCTTACCCCTGTCAGATGACCATTATTAAAAAGTTAAAAAACAATATATGTTGGTGCAGATGCAGTGAAAAGGGAACACTTATACACTGTTGGTGGGGATGTAAATTAGTACAACCTCTATGGAAAACAGCATGCTGTTTTTTGAGTTTCCTCAAATAACTAAAAGTAGACCTACCATTCGATCCAGCAATCCCACTACTGGGTATATACCTAATGGAAAAGGAGGGAAAAGGAGTCATTTTATCAAAAAGACATCTGCACTCAAATGTTTATCATAGCACAATTCACAGTTACAAAGGTGTGGAATCAACCTAAATACCCATCAATTCATGAGTGGATAAAGAAAATGTGATAGACACACACACATACACACACACACATATATATACACACTCACCATGGAGTACTACCCAGCCATAAGGAATGAAATAATGTCTTTTTCAGAAATTTAGATGGAACTGGAGACCATCATCCTAAGAGAAGGATCTCAAGAATGGAAAAACAAACACCACATGTACTCTCTAATAATTAGGAGCTAAATGATGGGCACACACAGGCTCAAAGAGACATAAGGGTCATTGGAAACCAAGAAAGGGGTTGAAGGGTACAAACCTACATATCAGGTACAATGAACACTATTCTGGTGATGTGCACAATAAGATCCCTCTCCTAAGAATTATACAAGGTATCCATGTAATAAAAACATTTGTACCTCCTTAATATTTGAAATAAAAAAAATTTGGATAAATTAAAAGACTTCCCATGGTGTTGAATGGAATGACATGATATTATAAGTGCTATTTTTCTCCAATTAACTTTCAAATTCAATTTTATTTGACAAAAACTTCATTTGGATATTTATTTTGAAACTTAATAAACTTTTCTGAAATAAATATGAAAGAATAAAAATTCACAAATACCTATGTCAAATACAAACTGAAAGAGTATAACCAGGTAAATAACCCTACCAGATACTAAGACATTTCACAAAACCATAGCAATGAAAGCAGTGAATTATTGTTTAATGATCACAGTAAAGGATCAGTTGCATAAACTGTGAGTTAACTCAAAGTAATATAGACAACATATCTCATTAGCATCACATGAGGTTGCCTAAATTGCATTTTCATAAATATTCTATAGTCAAATAGCTGATCATGGCTTTATTGCCATAGCATTTCTGATCGTACCAAAAATTAGTATTTTTTATTTAATTCATACTTATATTTAGTAGTTTTCTATTCCTGCTGTACCAAACTATCATAAGTTTATTAGTTAAAACAATACAAATTTATTATTTTATAGTTCTGTAGGTTAGAATTTGACATGTGTCTCAGTTGGCTAAAATCAAGGTTTTGATAGGTCTCTGTTTCTTTTTGTAGGCTCCAAGGGAGGATCTGTTTCCTTGCCTTTCTAACTTCTAGTGGCAACTCATGTTCCTTGGCTCATGGCCCCTTTCCTACATTTTCAAAGGCAGCAACATTACATCTCTCTAATCATTCTTTCATGTCACAAGTCCTTGTGATTCTGAACTTATCCAGAAAATTTTCTCCAATTTTAATGACCAATGTGATTAGATTAAATGCCCTTGAACAGTCCAACATAATCTCTCTATTTCAATGTACATAACTTAATCTCATCTGCAGATTTCATTTTGCCATATGAGTTAACATATACACAGGTTTCAGAAATTAGCATGTGGACATTACTGGGGGACCTTATTTTGGCCTATCTCACATATAGTCAATTAAAGTGATAAGACAGGTGGCTACGTGATAAGGGATACCAATCACAGAAAGTTCTCCAGTGCAATGAAAAAACCTCAGCACTTTTAGATCCATGAATTTGCTTCTACTGCAGGAATATATGCTGTTCTTGACTTTACAAGTGTGTGAAGGACAAGTCCTTAGTTATAACCTCTGACCTTTCTTTGACAAAAACTCTTTTGCCAGACACCTTCCAAAATGTTACTCTAGGGTGCCCAGATCTATTATCATAATACTATTTCCAGAAAGCGTTAGGGCACTAATTAATACTGATAATGATCAATCTAAGTCATAGTTTTATTCCAATTCATGTGATTTTGTTTTATTTAGAAGCACCTTACTTCATGCATATGGATAAAACAGATGGCTGCCTTGAAATAGAGTCAAATTAAAGTTAGATGATAAAAGTGTAATATTTTGTCAGAAAACCAAGCATGTTCAGAGGATATCAATAAAGTGAGCTCTTAAGAAAATAACCATATAATTGAAGTTGATGATGGATAGGATTACATGGATTTGTTAGAGAAGCAACAAAATGGTGAAGCAAAATAATAATTGGAGAGAATGTATTTGAATACACATGTTGCAAGTTAATAAGCTGAAGCTGGAAAATAGCATATTTGAGTTTGTGATATAAGACATGATTCAGTTTTGGATGATAAAAAGTTCCAGTTTGAGACAAGATGTGGTTTGCTGAAGTGGAATGGATGGGCCACTCACATGGATGTTTAAATAATATATGATAATGACAGGAGTTTCTAAACAGTACAGGAATGTGATACAGGAGCCCAGATGTTGGTAGATGACAGAGAGTTTACAAAAGTAAATAGATAATCTTTACATGAAGGGCCTAAGAATGCAATAGCCATATAACGTGATCCTGAGAGGAACCAGAATTTTTCACCATGTAAGAGAAAAACAATATTTTAAAAATTTATTTGCAAGTAAGGGTGATACCCACTCCATCTCCATTCCCTAACTTTTACGTAGAATTAAAGAAAAATTGTATTGCTAAGTGGTAAGATATAAAGAACCATATGTAATGGTAATATCTTAATAAAACAAGAAAGCTAAAGTAACATTCAGAGGGACATTGGCCATAAATAGAATTTTCAAAGTACATTCTAGAAAAGTTGATCAGTTGGACGAAAAGGAGCTATTAATTCTAAATGTGCACATAATGCAATTTAAACTAAATGCATAACTACCAGTATGGTACAGGTATCAAGCAATCAGAGCAGATCTTGAATGAAAATAAGTGGTAAAGCTAGCTATATCTGTTATTAGCTCCTAAACATCAGCATTAGAATTATCTTCTAGAGACGATAGGTAGAAAACTTGAGTTTAGGGCAGAATCATAAATTAAAAACAGGTTTCAGGCACAGATATTGTAGTGGGGAAGGGAACACACAGATTTGAGGTAATGGACCTTGTATCAACTGTCCTTAGATGGAGTTGTTGGTTGCAGTGATTGTTGTTGTTTCTGTCAACAGTGTGCAAATGCATTAGTTAGATAGTTTATTTACTCTTGAAAGGCATTTGGCAGTAATTCTAAATTAAACCACCAGGCATCTTCTGGGAAGCCATTCGCGTGATCACAGAGAGGAAAATTACAAAGGACTATTGATTTAGGGGGAAGCATAGATGAGAAAAATAGGTGGGAAGTTATTCTGTGTGGAAAGCTGGGTATTCTCTCCAAGTTCAGTTCCTCTGTGTGTGTGTGTGCATGTGTGTGTGTGCACGCATGCATGTGTGTACTTGGGGATAGGGGGCAAAAGATGGACAGTCCTGTCTTTAGCTTTGGTGTTTATCAACACTGATTCTCTCTTCTCATATCTTTCCTTTTCACTCTTGGGATAAGTTGTGAGGCCCTTCTGACATTTGTGTTCTTCTATACAGAAAATGGTATTCACTATAAAATGCCAACCTCTCAGAAGGCAATGCTGTTTTCAGAAAGAGTTTCTGAAATCTTCTATGTTTATGTTATGCTTCCTGAAATAACATCAGAAATTTTCATCCTCACGTTGATTCCTGTAATCTATAATTCCACTATTTTTAGATAGTGAATTTGAAGCAGCCTTTCTCATAGACAGGTACCAAACTGAGAGCACATCAAATGTAGTTTGACCTGTTGTTTTGGATTTACTTCCATTTTCAGGTTGTCATTGCAATGTTTTAGTGCCTGCATTTACTCTGAAGGCAAAGTGAATCTAAGAAAAATGAAGCTAAGAATTGATTTACCAGTCAGGGCAGTCCTCTATGGAGATAACCTTTACTGGATTCATTTATTTACAAATGGTATATGCCAAAATGAGGCATATATTATATGTTTGGTTTACAAAAAGGGGAAAATAACCCTGAAACATTCTAAATCTTAATCAATCTTAAAGTCTACCTTCTTCAGCTCTACATCCAATAAGTTAATAACTATTAGAGATGCCAATACTGCTAGATGACTTCAGATATATGATTTCTAATCTTTGCAGGGCAATTGGTGCTACACTTCAATCATTTTATCCTTTCATGTCCTTTACTGATGTTTGCACCTCTCCATTCTTCTGTGGATATCACACTTTTCCTTTCTAAACATCTACTCCCTTCAAGAAAATTGAAACCATTGGACAGGAACTTCCTCAGTTTCCATATTTTTGCACCTAAAATAAATTTCCTAAATGCACATATATACACATTCTTCTCAGATTCTTCCCTCTTTAAATCCAATTTCCCCACTGGTTTTGTTAGTTCAATCAGCACCTACCCCATTTAAAACCTCATTAAATTAATAGAATTGATAATTGATTGCTCTGTTTGGGCAGTATAACACAATCTTAAAAGATATCCAGGTCTTTCCCAAGAAAACAAGAAACCCTCCTAGATCTCTTTACCCTGCTATAGCATTCCATGAAATGGGAGTCACCATTTTATTACCTGCACCCACTTATTAATATAACTTCAGTCAGAATTCTTCCCTCACCTCTCACATAACATTTTCACAGTGAAGTCATATTTATCTTATGATTTGTCATTCTATTAAATACTTTCTCATATTTCTTCTACTGAAGGATCAAGGGAATATTTTATGTTGTTATCACAGCCACTTTACAGAATTCTTTATGTCTTTGGATTCTCTCTGAACATTTTTAACTGGTTTTATCTCTGTACCTTACACCTTCATTCGAGATGTATTTTATCAGAGCATTATTTAATACCATTCTTTAATGGCCATTCTTTCCACCTGTCTCTCTAAATTTCTACTCATCCTCCCATCTATACATTATAAATAAGACATCAATTTATTCTCATTACTTCAACTTCTACGTGTATTTAAAATGTTAACTAATCTCTCGATTGGGCTCAGGTTGATATACTTTGCAGGCAAACATTTTTGGATTATCACCCTCTTCTCAGATTAACACAATCTGGATGCCTATGTAACAATGGAATTTTCTTATGTTTCTCTATATTATTTTTAATTTAATTGTTTTGTACATATATCCACTTCCACCCACTTCTTTTAAATCACTTTTTGTTCTACAGAGATTCTCTTTTCTTCACTTCCTCTCCAATAACACCTGTATGACAGGACCAGCAAGGAAGAAAATGCCCAGCACTGTTTTTATACATGTGTTTCAGACTCCTATGTCCATTTTCCTGCAGTGCAGCCTTGTCTATATTTGCCACAGAGATTTTTGATTTTCCATGAGCCTGCCCAAGTCTGTCTCTTCTCTTCCTGTTTTCATTTCTCATTTTCCGCCTTCATCTTTCAGTCTCCCAGATCAAAAAATTGTTATTTTCCTTTGTCTTCTTTTTGTTAACATTGGACATATAATCCATTAACAAATCTTGCTTAGTTTCTTCATTATGTAGTGAATGCACCCCGTTGTCTCTGTCCCGACCAACCACAATGATTAATTTTATGTGTCAATCAACCCTAACACACCACCACTCTTTAATGATCACTGTAACTTCCCGACTTGCCTCATTTCCTTCCGTTTTTCCCTATTAAGTCTATTCATCCTGCCTCCAGCACAACCTCTATCTTAAACACTATTTGACCAAGTCACTCTCACTAGAAAACTTTTCAATGTTTTCTCATTTCCTATGGGATAAAATACATTCTTTTTGGTATGTTAGACTTGCCTCTACCTATATCTCTAGATATAGTTGCTCGGCTACTTCATACATAACCAATTATGGAAGAGCATAACTGTGTCGTTTCACGTTATACTATCATATTTCTCTGCTTTTTCTTGTGTTGCCCCAACTGTCTGGAATGTCCTGTCCTTCCCTTGCCTTGCCCTGTTACTTTCTTATTCTGCAGAGCTCCAAGGATCCTCATTATACAAGTATTTTTTTCTTAAGTTCCTGCAGTGTATTGAAGCAAATATAACCATGGCAAGCAAATAATATTAAACTGACCATTTATTAAGTTATTCCATCCTAAGTAGTCTTTTTTCATGTCTAGATTCTATTTCTTACCTATAACATCAATCTATTTGTGAATCAGTTTCTTCCTGATTATATGATATGCAATAAATGTACAGTATAAATCAATAACAAAATAAAATTGCAAATATAAACATAAAATATAATATCATCAAGTATGTAAGAATGATACATGCTAAAAATCACTGTAAAAAAAATCAAAGATAAAGACAGGTCGATGTTTGGAAATAAAAAAATAAAAATTGTTTTAGACAATTGGGTCATCTGTTGATTATCTATAAACAAAAAAATTGTTCCCTTTATGATTTTGATGCTAAAGTCAACCATAAAATGGAAGAATTGATTATATGGTTTTACACATTGTTGGAAAAAATTAAAAAGTTAATCACCACTGGATTCAGACTTTGTTGAAAGAATCAACATTCATACAAGTATAATCTACATTTTGTTAAATGCGGTATACAATCAAATACCATATATACATATATGGTATTGGATTTATATATATGTGTATGTCTATATATATATATATATATATAAAACTATTTTTTTAATGTTCTTTTATTCTTCATTTTAGCAAATTCACTTTAAGGGGTCTTTTTTTTTTTAGGTATCAATGAGGTTTGATAATAGCATCAAGTTGGATTTCATGTGGATTCCCCAGTAAATGTACTTTTTAGATAGGGTAATATTTGTGTGCTTATGATTATCTCAAAATATTTTTGTAGAGCAATTTTTGGGAAACCATGGATAAGTCAAAAGTTCATGTTATTTTCAAATCTCAGATCTGTCATGGAACCAATGCAGTGCAGACAGCTGAAAATATCAACCAAGTGTTTAGGAAGGATGTGGCTAATGAACGCATAGTACGTCTATGGTTCGAGAAGTTCTGTTCTGGTGATTTTAATCTTGAAAATGAGCCATATGGGCGACTTCTGGTGATTTTAATCTTGAAAATGAGCCATATGGGCGACTTGAGACCAAAGTGGATAATGATGAGCTGAAAGCTGTGGTGGAAGAAAATCCATCTCAACCTATGCGTGAATTAGCAGCAAGGTTTGATGTTACTGTTCCAACAATATTGGACCATTTGAAACAAATCAGCAAGGTAAACAAGCTGGATTTAATTCCTGGGTTCTGCAGGAATTAAACTAGTGTCAGCAGAGAAATCATCTCAAAGCTTGCCTTTTTTGCTGTCACGACATAAAGAGGAACCATTTCTATACCGTATTGTTACATGTGATGAAAAATGGATTCTTTTTGACAATCACAAGTGTTTGGCACAAAGGTTGGATAAACACGAAGTGAAGTGCCAAAACACAGTCCAAACCCAAATATTCATCAAAAAAATCCACTGGTGTCTGGCGTTCCAACACTGGTATTATCCACTACAGCTTCTATGAAACCTGGCCAATTGATTACAGTGGATGTCTATTGCAACAATTGGATGAAGTGATGAGGTTACTTGCGATTAAGCAGCCAAGATTGGTCAATAGAGACAGGCCAATCCTCTTGCAAGACAATGCTCGATGACATGTCACACAAACAATGCTGCTCAAACTACAGAAGCTGGACTTGGAAACTCTCTGTCATCCTCTATATTCACTAGACCTTGTACCAACCGACTACCACTTCTTCCAGGCTTTGGACCACTTCTTGCAAGGAAAAATATTCAGTTCTCAACAAGCTGTGGAAAACGCCTTTTGCAATTTCATTGTCACTCGCTCTCCAGGCTTCTTCACTGCTGGCATAAACAAGCTACCGTGAAGGTAACAAAACTGTGTCTATAGTTTAGGTACATACTTTGATTAATTGTACTGCTTCTTGTTTGAGATATAACAAACTACACTTTTGATTTGAAATTGGACACTTCATATTTAATGACCTAATAAAATAGTTAATAGTTCATAGTATCTGACAACTTCAGATGAGTGTGAAGGTATAAAAATGACTAGGTATATCACACTGCCAGCATAAACAAATTCAATCAAACCCCTGAACTGAGCCTTCCTTAAGCAGCTGACATCTTAAAATCTCAGAGGCGTTCTTTCTCACCACATTTTACTTGATCATTCTTGGGCATTGTTTATCTCCATCATTGAGAGAATATACTGCATTCATGAACTTTGCCGTAGATTTATAGTCAAAAGAAAACCTGGGTTTAAACATCAACTTTGTTGATGTCTCAATTTGTAGCAATTGGAAGCCTCTTAACCTCTCTGTTTCTCAGTTAAACATCTAAGTCAGAAGGTCACGTTCTCTCAACAACTAGTTTAGATTTTTTTGAGGGGACGGGATGGGGCAACCTTAAGTCTAATTACAAACAATACTTCCATAGGCTTGGTTGTAGGATAAAATTAAAGTTACACAATTCAGCATATTATTCTTGTCAGGATTTTTGTTTTGTATTATTTTTTGCCTCCTTTAACTATATCTTGGAAGGAGCACCTAGATGAGTATTGCCGAAATGTCACAGCACAGTGGGGAGAAGAGGTCATCTGGTCTCTTGTCCTCAGTTGCTGTGCATCCAAGTTAGCATTTAATGAGCTTCCCATATTTATATCTGGTTATTTACGCTGTCATCAGTTTAGATGTTTGCATTGACACAAGTCTCAACATTTCATTCATTCCAGCGTATACTGCCACATTCTGCTTGTTTTGACAATAAGGGCTCTTCTTTTTCCTGGATCTTAGTGCCATACTCTTTTAGGGAAAAAGTCATGTTTCTCCTTTGTCCTTGCTGGGCTGTATAGGGACCGTGCCTGCTTCCATCTCATCTACTTATACGTTGTATCTAACTATACTCTGTACCCTAGTCTGAACAGTTTCTTCTTTGTGAAGCTCACCTGTTTTCTTGCACCTTACCTGGAATATTAGGTATCATAACCTTGTTAGGTAGATGTTCCAAACATTTTGCCTTTCGTAGGTTCCACCTCCAACCCATCTTTAAGGAGCTTAGTTTGGAGGTAGAAAAGCAGAGAGCAGGCCTCCTTCTGAGACCTATTCTGCATCAAACCTGTTTTAATGTCCTAGCTAACTACTTCCTCTCATTAAAACAGACTGTTTTTGTTCAATCTCTTAATGAGAGACAGGTGGGAAAATATCCTTTCTCAGACTTAGGGAATATGAATATTTATACACATTCATTCCAGATTATTAACTTTGAAATATTAAAGGTGAAGAATTACTATTTTCATTTTAAATTACTTTCCTAAGATGTGAAAACAAAGTATAGGAAGTTTAGTATTGGGGTGGGGAGTGGTACTGAATAAAAAGAATTAACAGGAATGAAAAGCTCGTTAGTTAGTGGATCAAAATCTTCATCTGCTAATATATGCATGTGATTTGTAAGCCCTAATGCTACGCACACACACAAAAAGATACAGATACACTAATAGAGTTATTCACTATTTTATAAAATAAAAAAGGCCTAATCATTAACACTATTTACATTTGTCATGCTTCCACTTTAAAAGAAATTTATAAAATTGTAGTGGCTTATTCTGATAAAACAATTTCTAAAATATTACTATGGCATTAAGTTTATTAATTTCTTGTCCTTATAATTAATTAAATTATACTATAAGCACAAATACAAAATTAGAGATATAAAATAACATTAGAAAGCTATCTGGAAAAACAATGATGAGGTTTACAAATCATTGTATTCATAATTGTTGACACTAATATTTAGCAACAAGGACACTTTATTCAATGTATAAACTGTCAACTAAAAGATGAAAAGATGTGATTAAATCCATAAAATGTGAAACTAGACAAAACATATAAACATTTTAAGTCAATAATAAAAATATGCTAATATGAAGTACTAAATCCAAAAACATAGAAATTATATTCAATACAATCTCATTTTAATCGCAACTTAAAGTGTCTCCTTTACAGTACTGTAGCCTCATATTCTAATATTGGAAGTGCCAAAAATTATCATTTTATTATATTTTGGATATATATTTAGGTCAGGCAAATTTTCATATTGTTGTTGACCATTTAAAAACTCCTACATAAATTATTTGTAAAGAGCTTTATTGTTTTAACACAAATTGGAAAATATCCTAGACTAGACATCTGTTCCTTTAATTTTCATTCTGGCAACTGATTTGTTTTTAAGAAGAAAAAAAAGTCAGAATTTTTAAATGGTGAATATACCTTTCTTTGCTATAAAAGAGAGCATAATAGATATAGTGCTTCTGGCAAAGATTGTGCTCCAACTTTTATTACAAAAAAAAAGCGGTTTGGCACCAAACTGCTTTCTCCATGGCTGTAAATTTGCAATTATAGTTATGTCTCTTTATTATAGTAATCACACAGAAACATTACCATGGAAGAGTAACATGATATCCTAGGGAGAAGAAGCATAGAGAGACAAGTAAAATTCACACAGTTTATACTTCAAAAAACTATATTTGATCCTGACTCATCATATTTTATGAGGAAAATATGCCATTGAGAATTACTTTACCTCTTTTAATCTCAGTATATTATTATCCCCCAGTGTTAGCTACATCACAGAATTGTTTTAAGAATGAAACAATATAAAGTCCTAATGCAATAAATAATATTTAATGGGTGGGCAGTATATATAGCTTTTTCTTTCCATTGATTTAAGTATAAAGTCATCTCCTAAATGGATAATAGTGGTTCTGAATGAAAAAGCATTATGTCTAAAGTTCCAAAGGACAGAAATGAGAAACTAATATTTATGAGCACCTACTCAGCATTTGGCATTATTTCTTATGTTGAAATGACCAAAATAAAATTTTTGATTTCCCTACTTTTCCCACCACCAAACCTAAACCTCTCCCAGTCTTTCGGAAGTAGGAGGTACATTTGCCTAGTTGCTAAACCTAAAACTTTGGAGTGATCTCTGAGGTGTCTCTCCTTCTTATCTTTTCCCCTACCAACTTGTATAACTTATCAACAACACCTCAAAAATCTACCCATTTTCTCCTTCATCTTGACTGTAACTACACAGAACAAACCAGCAGCATCCTTTGCCTGAACTCCCTGTAATAGCTGTGTTCTCCAGAGAGGGAACAAATAGGAGAAAAACCGCCAAGTTTTTAGGGGGATTGTTTCACAAGATTATGGACACTGAGAAGTCCCACTATAAGCCATCTGTAAGGTGGAGAACAAGGGAAGCCAGTAGCATGGCTCAGTCCATGTCTGAAGGCTTCAGAACCACGGAAGCCAATGGTGTAACTCTCAGTTCAAGTTCAAGGGCCCGAGAAACTGGGGGACACTGGTGAAAGTCCCGTGGTCCAAAGGCTGGAAAACCTGAAGCTCTGATGTCCAAAGGCAAGGGAAGAAGTGTGTCCCATCTCCGGAAGAGAGAGAGAGAGAAAATTCACCTTTTTTTTCTTTTTTTTACATAGGACACCTCATAAGGAAATGAAGACCCAGAGGCAGAGTTGAATTGAACACTTATATACTGAATTTGATAAAGAATAATAAGTTGTGAAAAAACAAGTAAATTATGTGGGGAGTCTAGAAAATAATTATTTTAACAAGGTCTGTGCAGAATGCTCTCAGTCTCAACGCCCAGTCCTTGATGGTAAGAATATTGCTTTCCTTCTAACATAGGGAAGGCATCTTTCTCATGGGATTTTCATCTGCTTTTAAGAAACAGAAGGAAGGTCAGAGTGATCTTCTTGCACCTGTTGTTTTTTAAAGTGCCTTTAGCTCAAAATAATTCTTATGCCAAAGTGGTATATTTTGGGTGGTATATTCTGAACTTCAGATGTATTCCATAGAACATGAACTCTCTGTATGTTTTACTATGTGTGGTGTCCCAAAGGAATGGTGATAGAAAGATTCTGCAGACACAGCTAAAGCTTGTAAAGTCTCTTCTATGGCAAAGGATACAGATACTTACAGAGACAGTTTGTTATATAAAGCAGGATGCAACACAGCATGCTTCCAAACAGAGGTACTCCAAAGTTTCCCACAAGGATTATACCATCAGCATAGATTGACGTGTAGGGTGTCAAATCATCTTGGTTTGCCTGGAACTGAGGAGTTTCCTGGAACATGGGACTTTCACTGTTAAAAACCCGGGAAGTCCCAAGCAAAGTGAGGCAGTCTGTCACCCTAAATGAGGAGTTTTCTTTGCTATATTACATTCTTTCCTGACATCCTCGGAATGTTCCTAATACAAAGAAATGATAAATGACTGAGGTGATGGATACCCCAATTACCCTGATTTGATTAATTCGCATTGTATGCCTGTGTCAAAATATCCCAGGTACCCTATAAATGTACATAGCTATTATGTACTCATAATAATTAAAAATTTAAATATTAAAAATCAGTAATGATAAAAATATTTTATGTGTGTGTGCATATATATATATATCTCATATATATGATACAGATGAACTAGAGACAGAATATAAAGCCATTCAGATAAATAACACTTCAGGAAAAATGCACAGCCTGAATTTAGTAGAATATATTATTAAAGATTATTAAAGGAAAAGACATAATCTCTGGGTACATATGACGAAGCACTTTTCTTTAAAATTTAAACATGGAGCCATGTCAGCTTGAAGGCTTCAAATTGTATAAAACAATTTCATAAGGAATTGACCATCTCAGAGTGGACCACCACTGAGCAGGAACAGAATGGGTCCCAAAAAAGGGAAGCTAGGCAGAGGCATAGCCCTTATTTGCTCCCAGGCAAGGGATGCAACAGTTCCTCAGTGTGGCAGAATCAAAAGTTAATAACTGGGGCTCAGTGCAGTAGGTCATGCTTTGTAATTCCAGCACCTTGGGAGGCCAAGGCAGGAGGATCGCTTGAGCCTACGAGTTGGAGGTTGCACTAAGCTGTTATCATGCCACTGCACTGCAGCCTGGGTGACAGAGCCAGACCCCACCTCTTAAAAAAAAAAGTTAATATCTAAATCCCACTATATAGTATTTGTGGTTTTTGCATATAATTATTCTTAAACTCGTTATATGATTCAAGAGTGAACCTTAGACGGCATGAAGCCCAGGCCTACTGAAGAATGCTCCTAGAAAACTGACTTTCACTTTCCATAGTCTTAGAATAAACAGGATTGTGTCGAGTTGTTTTCATGATCTCCTGGTAAGCAAGTGGATGTGTTGCCAGATTCTCCACAACTGTAAAATTTAGCCTACACGTAATGATGAACTATTGAAATTTGTATGCCAGTGTTCTAGGTTGAGAACATTGTCTCAAACCATAAATTATCCCCTCCTAGTGGAGATGGTTGCAAATAATTAAAAAATGAGATTGATAAATGAACAATTATTTAAAAAGTCAATTATCAGTAGGCATGTTTTCCATTTGCACAGGTGTTTCTGCTTCCTCCCTCCAGTGCAGGTAAACAGCTAACTTCTGTGTACACTGCTGGTGAGGGTGAAAGTGTCTTCGCCTGCTGCTCTAGGCTGGAGGACTCCAAACCAAGCATTCAGTCAGCGATTGGCTTTTTCCCCATTGCCACTGAGTGCCTGTTCGTAGGCCTTCCACCTCAGGGAATAAAATGTTGGGTCCCACCGTTCCTGTGTCGGTGCTGACTTCTATCCACATTACTCAACCTCTCCTTTAATATGGAGGGTGACTCTTTCATCACCTTCTCTGGAATTAAATATCCCCAGATTCTTGAGGTTTTCCTCTTACTTCATTTGCCATTTGTGCTTTACCCAGTATCTTACCTTGAACTTCCTCAGTGTCCTTTCCTTTCTTTTCTCCCTACACTTTCTGAATCATCCTATCCATTCCTGTGGTTTTAAATATAAATCCTATGCTGATCATCTCCCTGGCTTCTGGCCTGTGTTTTACACTTGTAAAATTATAATCATAAGTTATAAATATCTTTAATTTAGCTTTGATGAAATTTGATTAACACCATATGCCACATGCCAATAGCAGGAAACTTGACAGGACAAAAATGCTTTTGAGAATTTAAAGCACTTAACAATTAGTGTTTGTATAGAAAAGAAAGCACATTAGCAAATACTTACAGAACAGTTTATAGATTAATTTAAATCAATTTGGGGGAATGTTTTGACATCTTAAGTATATATTTTTAATCTTTGTATTAAACAGCAAAATCCTTTTCTATACCATCATGGTGATTTTGTTGTTCCCTTTGCTACGCTTTGTTTCTGTTTGCTTATAAACTTGTAACAATGAATGTGAATTTAGAGTTCAGTTAGTGCAGAGGTCCCCAACCTTTTTGGCACCAGGGACTGGTTTCAAAGAGGACAATTTTTCCAGGGACAAGGGGTCAGGGTTCGCAGGTCGGGTGCCAGGGGTGAGGGAGAGGTGCGGAGCTCAGGCAGTGATGTGTGGCCGTTTCCTAACAGGCCACGGATGCGTCCTGGGCTTGGCCCTGGGATCCAGGACCACAGAGTTAGTGTATCTATTTCCCCTACAGATGACCCATTCTAGTCCCCAATATTATGATAATTTATTAAATATGACCTCAGGAATCTACTGCTAATAAAGTCAACTAATTACATTAATAATTAATATAAGTAACAGCTAAAATATGCACCTTTCAAAAATTCCATATAAAGTGACCCTAACTCATTCATTTCTCCACATACAGACATCCACATATGTATGTGTGTTTACTTGTGTTGTCTATGTATATATGTACATATACACACATGCACGAGTATATATATCCATGTATTGAATAGATTAGTTAACAATTTTACCTAGATTTCCCCTACTCCTCCTAAAGTTCACTTACTAAAATGTAGCTCCATATTTCACTCCCCAAACTGTTCCTTAGAAATCTCTTCTATTCTAGTAAATTGTATTGGCATCTACCCAGTTAGTTTAAAAACCTGTGAGTCACATAATTTTTCCATTTTTCACTTTACTCATTTGTTCCATTAGCAATTCCTCTTGCCACGTCTTCTTTTTATTTAACCCTCTCCATTGTCTTGCAATTAATCTCATCAAAGTCACTCTACTCTTCTCCAAAACTACTATTATTCATGCTTAATCCAGTGTTACCTATCCCACAGCAAATCATTTAAAAATATTTATGTTTTCTCCACATCCTCACCAATGCTTGTTATATTTCCTCTTGTGTTTATAGTAGCTAATCTAACAGGTATGAAGTGATAACTCATTGTGGTTTTAATTTACATTTCTCTGATTTTAGAGATGTTGAACATTTTTTCATATATCTGTTGCCCATTTGTATGTCTTCTTTTGAGAAATATCTCAGATATTCAGATCCTTTACCTATTTTTAACAGGGTTATTTGTTTTCTTGTTATTTAGTTTGAGTTCCTTGTATATTTTGGATACTAGTCTATTATCTGATGTATAATTGGCAAATATTTTCTTCCAATATGTGGGTTGTCCTTTCAGTCTATTAATTGTTTTCTGTGCAGAAACGTTTTAATTTGATGCAATTTTGTTTGTCTATTTTTGTCTTTATTTGTCTATTTTTGGTTTCATTGCCTGTACTTTTGGGATTATACCAAGAATTCACTGCCCAAACCAATGTCATGGAGCTGCTTCTTTATGTTTTCTTCTAGTAGTTTTACAGTTTCAAGTCTTATGTTTAATTTTTAATCCATTTTGAGTTGATTCTTGGATAAGTGGTGAGTAACAGTCCATTCTCATTCTTCTGCATGTGGATACCCAGTTTTCCCAACATCATTTATTGAAGAGACTGTTCATTCCTCATTAAATGTTCTTGGTGCCTTTTTAAAAATCAATTACTGTAGATGTGTGGTTTATTTTGGGTGTCTTTCTTCCATTGATTGATGGGTCTCTTTTTAATCCAATACCATGCTGTGTTGATTGCTATAGCTTTGTGTAATAATATATTTTGAAATCTGGGAGTGTGATGCTTCCAGTTTTGTTCTTTTTGGTTAAGATTTTTTGGCTATTTGAGGTATCTTGTAGTTATATTCAAATTTTAAGATTCTTTTTTTCTATTTCTGTGAAGAATGAAACTGGAATTTTGATAGGGATTGCATTGAATCTGTAGATCACTTTGGGTAGTATGGTCATTTTAACAATATTATTTCAATTGATGAACAAGAGATATCTTTCCATTTATTTGTGTCATCATGAATTTCTTTCATCAATGTTTTATGAAAACCATTGTACATTATTGGTGGTACTGTAAATTAATACAGCTATTTTGGTAAACAGTATGGAGGTTTCTTCAAAAAACTAAAAGTTGAATTACCATCCTATCCAGCAATCCCATTTTTGGGCATATACTTACAGGAATTAAAATCAGTGTGTTGAAGAGATATCTGCATTCCCATGTTCATTACTGCATTATTTGTAATAGCCAAGATGTAAAAACAATCTAGGTGCACATCAGTGGATGAATGGCTTTTAAAAATGTGGAATATATATACAATGAAACACTATTTAGCTTTTATATATCAAAAAAAGAAACAGAAAATTATGTCATTTGGGACAACATGCATAAACCTAGAGGACATTATGCTAGGTGAAATAAGCCCAGCACGGAGAGGTAAATACCATATGATCTCACTTACAATTGAAATCTAAGAAAGACAAACTAAGAGAAGTGGAGAGTAAACGGTGGTTACAAGAGACAGGTGGGAAGAAGGGTGGATGTGGAAAGGGGAGATGATGGTGAAAAAGTTAAAAGATTTAGATCAGAGGAATAAGTTATGGTGATCTATTACACAGCATGGTGACTATAGTTAATAATAACGTATATTTAAAAAGAGCTAAAAGAGGGATTTTAAATGATCTAACTACAAATAAATAATAAATGTTTGAGGTGATGAAAATGAAAATTAACCCAATTTAATCATTCCACAATGTATGCATGTATTAAAAAACCACATTATATCTCATAAATATATACAATTATTTGTCAATTAAAGTAAAATAAGACAAAAAATTGAAATGAATCAGTTGCTATACATACACACACACACACACACACACATTTAGTAATGACATTTCCTCTCCTAAATCATTTGATGGTTTTTATTGTACTTTTTATAAAGTGTAAATTATCTATCACCACCTAAAAGGTCCGTATAATCTACTTTCAACTCTTTTTCCAAAATTAACACTTACATTCTTCCACTTGGTAAACCCTTTCTTATCAAAAGGCCATTGTTCATATTCCTTGAGCATTAAGTTCTTCTACACTCCACAATCTGTGAACTTACTATTCTCTGCTTTAGGAATACTGGAATAATTTTACAATATTCTGAGTTTAGCTGACAATTTCATAGTTGTTAGTGCCTGTGTTGGCTTCTCAGGAATTCTAGCCTTCTATTGAGCGCAGACCTATTTAAGTAGGGCTTTCCTTTTGTTTTCTCCCTACAGCCTGCTTTTTTCTTCACAGATATGATCAACTTAATTATGCTTCTTTGCTTATTTCTTTATTTCCTTTTGTTATTTCTAAAATTAAGCTCTTACAGGATAAAGAGCCTTTTCTGTCTTATCCTATAGTTAATTGCTAACATCTAGCAAAGATCCTAGTATATAGCAGATGAGTTAGTTTCTTATTTCTGCTGCAAAATGTTATCACAAACTTAGTGGCCTAAAATAACAAAAATTTATTACCTTATAGTTCTGCAGGTCACAGTCCAAAATGGGTCTCCCTGGACTAAAATCATGGTGTTGGTAGGCAGAGCTGCATTTCTTCTGGAAGCTCTAGGGAGAATCTATTTATTTGCTTTTTCTGGCTTCAAGAGACTGGCCACATTTTTTATTTCATGGTCCCATTCGTCCATCTACACAGCCAGCAAGGTCAGCAGCGTGTTCATCACAAGGCCATCTCTCTGGTTCTTTCTCTTTTGCCTCCCTATTCCATTTATAAGGATCCTTGTGATTGCATTAGACCTCACTGGATAATCCAGGATAATCTTCTCACCTCAAGGTCGGCTAATTAACAACCTTATTTTAATCTGCAACTTTAATCCCCAATTGCCATTTAATTTAACAGATTCATTTGTATTGAAAAATAGGACATGGGTACATTTAAGGGCCCATCATTCTGCCTATCATAGTAGGGTAAACATACATTTTTTAAAATGAGTGATCAAATGATAAATTTCCTTTTAAGTAACTTTTTATTTAATCTCTACTCTATATGTTTGGATAGGTGAGTTAGGTGACATTTTGCTCATAAGCATAGATTGAAAATATGATTTTTAACTACACATTATTTATTAATGATAATCTTCCTGATATAAACAAGAACAAACACAAACAAAAAGTTATCCTAACTATATAGTTAGCACAGTTCTCTGGAACAGGTTGGATCTTTGGGAAAAATAGAGCTGAAAATTTAATCAGAAATTCAAATGGTTTGTAAAACGATAGGCAACCCCATATAACCTCTCTATTTCTAAGTATTTCTTAATACACAAGATAGTGATATTATCTTTTTTTAAATATTTCAGTCCTATTTATAGGAAATATTATATAGAGGGTAGGTGTCATTAGATAAGTATTACTATTAATTGTTGATGATATCTCTTGTTATTATCATTACAGAATATCTGCCTCCAGAAACGTCTTTCCTAATTAGGATTACAGTGGTTAGGAGTGTTAAAATGTCTCCACTCAAAGCAAACATTTTCATACAGTCATTGATTTGGAAATTTTTATCTATCAAAAGTGGACTAAAAGAAAGGGCGCTGAAAAGATTATCCTAGTTCTCTAATACCCACTCTTTCCTCTCAACTGTTGGTTTCCTCCTTTAACATCTGCTCTGAAATAATTTACCATTTGAGCTCTGTTTTACTTCCAGCATTTGTGACTCATTGTGCTTTTCTTAATCACTTCCAAAAAAGTAATCATAATCTCTCTCAGTTGCTTAGGGGAGAGGAAGTTGAACACATATATTCCCTTTCATCACAGTTTGAACTGGATGCTATATTATTCCTAAAATATATCAAATCTTGTGTATAAAAATAATTTTCAAATGATGACAAATCAAAACACTTATTTTATATCTCCTCTGATAAGAATGTATTGTATCCATAAATCTTTAAAAACATAAAGGAGACAAATTTTATGATAATTCCTACTACCCAACCCATTCTTTGTTAGCTTTCTTATTTGAACTGTGAAACATTTGATGTGCTATCAAAATTGCTTTCCTGTATATGCATCAGTGTTATTTTATTAAGTTTTTGTTTTCACTACATTTATATCTGAAGTTTGTTTCACTTTATCTGTTCTTATTTATTGGCTATTTTGAGGGGTTTTGGTCTCTTTTTCTTTATTAAGTTGTTTTTTTCGTTATATCTGAGTAATAAATATAAGTAGTTTTAATGATATATAGTATTATAAAGTTATTAAAAAAAAATAGCAGAAGCTCCCTGGCTTTTTTTCCTCCAAACACCATTCTGCTTTCTAGAGGCAATACTTTTTACTATTTTGACTGTTTTCATACACTGTTGTATCTTTATTTACCATGTTATACATTATTTATTCAACTTCCTCTTATAAAATATTAGGATTTTAGCTTGTTTATATTTTCAACACTTTCCCACACCATAGTTATATCAACATTTTTGTTTGAAAAGAAAATCGCTTTCTTCAATATTATCACTCAGTTAACAGTACTTCATTTATATTTTCTTTTTTGTGCAACACAGAACGTTTTAAATTGCCTAATTTAAAAAATACATATCTTATTACAACATTACTTACTCATCAATAATTGTTCAAAAAGCACTCAATATAATTTTGTTTCTAGTCAATCATTTCAAGCAGTATCAAAGGTTTTATTTTTGTTTTGCTTTGCTTTTCAAGGAAAGAGTTGTTTTTGGTTTTCCTTTGTTTTATTGTGTGCTAAAAAATTCCTCTGGGACTTTCAGGCTTCCACCTCCAATCAACTGAGTTTTTAATAGGATACTTGTATAACCCCCATCTCAGCATTTCTGTTTGCTGATAATACTACAGTTCTCTTCATCTTTGTAATTGTGCTGATAGTCACAACAAAGCATATAAAGTAGAGAATAAAGTCTGAGGCTTATTATCATTCTTCTTAAACATAACCACATGTATACTTTAAAAATTTATTCAGGAAATCTTATGCTTTGTATTTTTTATTTGAAATTGTTTTTATTAGCCATAATAGATATACCTAATTAGTAAAACTAGTATTATAAATTCACAGACACACACACACACACACACACACATATATATATATGGAACAACTTCCATAAGAATGATTTAATCTAGTCACATTTTATTGTCATTACATTTAAAATCACATACCATCATGAGCCATTTTCTTTCAACTTGAAACTTATGTAATGTTCTTTTAGGTCACTTTATTAGTGAAACCCCAAATCTGTAGCAAGCCAGATCTTCACTGACTCGTTTCCTGCACCCAACCCAGATAAACACTTAGGGACCTTGAAATTTTTTTTTTTACTTTCTAAATTCTTTCACACTTCCATTCTCTGACACCACAAGTTCAGCACTTCTCTTTTCAAAGCTTCCAAGTCTCCCACTACCACCTTGCTCACTACTGAGTTTGCTTCCTACTTCACTGAGATAATTGAAGCCACAGAAAAGATATTCTAAGGACTTCCTCTTCCAAATCCACTCACTCACTTGCTTACAAATATACTTTTTATTTATTTCTGCTATTTTCATTGTGCAACTCTGCTTACATCCAAGGCTGACTGTATCTCATGGCAACATCAATCCTTTCTCAATTTTAAATTATTTGATTTTTACTTTTTTATCAATCACTTTAACAGCATGCATAAATGCAATACTTTCCTCATCTTAGTTTGTAGAAAGCACCTTTTGTCTATATCCTCCTCCAAATATCACTTTCTTTTTCCATTTCTCTTTAATAACAAAGTTCCTTGAAAAATCTTTTCTATAATTGCTGTCTCTGAATCCTCTCACCCCTTACTTTCTTAAGCTTACTTCATCAGGCTTTTGTTCCATGATGTTGTCATATCAAGATCATTTATGCCACATGAAGCTAAATAAGATATGGACAATTCCTGATTTTCGTATCCTCTGTCTTCTCTGGAGGATTTTACAGTGTTGTCCGCTCTTGCTTTCTTTACCTATCTTTCTAGGCTTGGCAATATAATGGTTTTCTCCTACCACCCTTACTGTTCCTTTCACATCTACTCCTCGTTTCCCTGAAGACCACACATTGGAAAGGTTTAGAACTTATTTCTCAAAAGTCACATCTGTTCTCTCTTGAGGCTATAAATATCATCTAGATGTTGATGACTCCTAAGTGTGTATTTCTATGTTTGACCACTGGAGTGAATTTTAGCCTTGTGGATCCAACTGCTTCCACAATACTTTCACTTGAACTTCTTAATTTGCATCCAAACTTAATATGTCAACATTGAACTTGGGTTCTCATCCCTAACCCACCACAACATGTTTCTCTTGCAAACTCTCCCATATCAGTCAAGGCCTGCACCCTTTTTCCAGTTTCTTCGGTCACATTAGCAAGTCCTGTGGGTTTACCTTTTAAAATATATCTAGTTCCTGATCACTTATCACTGCCTTCACTGCTTATGTCCTCCTCACCTTAGCACAAGCCACTGTCATCTCTAACGTAACTCAGTACTTTCATTAACAATTCATTCAAAAGTGATATGTCGTTTATTGTACGTCCCCATATTAGACTTTAAATACCATGAGACTAGAAATATTTTTTATTTGTTCAGTAACATATCTCAAGAGCCTAGAACAGTGACTGCACTAAGTGTCCCATCAATATTTATTTGATGAATGTTTTGTTGTTATTGTTACTTTGTTTGATTTTGATTGTTTGTTTTTGTGTGTATGCGTGTGTGTGCACTTGTGGACACATGCCAGAAACATTAAACAAATTACCTCATTTAATCCTCTTCAAAATCCCTCTGAGGTAAAAAAGAAAAAAAAATGCAGATAATTATCCCCTTACTATAAATGAAAAACAGAATTTTGCCTAAACGAAGTTATTTGATAGGTTCCAGATTCAAATTTGGTCTATGTGTATCCAGTTCATCCTGCGTGATTACTCTATGACTATCACTTTGTTATATGTGCATACTTTGATATATCCTGAAAGCCTCACAATAAACACATGAGATAAATATAATAACCTCTTCTTTTACAGATGAAAATTTTAACTTTGAGAGTCTAACTCATTTGCAAATGGTCACAGAAGTGATTAAACCAAGATTTCTACATAGGATTTTTGACTTTAAAATAGAAATGTCATCCACTACAGTGGCAATATGAACTAGGGCAGATAATAGACATTATTATCTAAATAGAAGTAGTCAATAACCTGAGGCTATTGGTAATTTTATTTTGCTGCTATTTGTATTTCCAAATTCTTGTTTATAAGCACTACTTATGGATTAAAATAAATATACACTCTTTTATTACAAATGTAGAAAAAGCTTCTTTGAAACTGTGCTGAGTAATCTGGTATGGCAATTAGGCAGATCCTAGCCTTATGTAACAACTTAGATCTGTGGCTTCTCAATATTTTGCTTAACTGCCCCCTGAAAATATTTTGAAAAACTATGGTATCTAAAGTTCTGTAACATAAATGGTTACAGAGAATGTAACTGTGACATGTTTTAAATACTAACATAATAATTTATTTTAATGCCAGGGGTTTCTATATTCAAAGAGGAAAGAAACAGAGTGATATTTTTGATGGGCAAAAGATACACACTTTTAGTATAGCATAGTAGCAGGGTGACTGTGAAAGAGGACTTGAGAAATAGTCCCAGCATGTTGCCTCTATTGTAGATGGATTTTATATACTTCAGTTTTAGGAAAGGATGAGATTCTGAAACTATATTCCTTCTTATTATTTGTACTGCAGACACCTGGTAAAGTCTTGATGTACTCTTAGGGATATCTATGTTCCACTTTAAAGAAGCTGTTGCAGAATATGGAGACTTCCCAGACTTTTAAGAATGAGTAGTTTCTTATGCCCAAATTCTTCAGGAAGAGGCAATACCAGAGTCAGAATGCAAACAAAAGATGCCTTTGTTTATTCAACTTTGAAAAAATTTACCTTAAATGGATGAAGAATTGGGCAAAAAAGAAATATTTGACCCATGAATTATTCACTTGTGTGTTGAAATACCCTTAAGCAATTTGAAGGTCAATTGAGAGGTGAGCAATTACAACAAACTAAAAGTATACACAGATAGGGTTATAACAGTAGATTTTTATGATTCTGGCAGAGATTCTACTTAAGGGAAACTAAATCACACAGAGAAATTACCTAAAGATAACTGGCATTAGGAGCTCCTCCCAAAAATCTAATAGCTTTGCCTTCAATAAATCTTACTCTTTGAAAGCATCATACATGCAGAAACACTTTCCAATAAAACTTTTAGGCACTAAAATACATGAAAGGGTAACTAAAAATCACCAAAATTTTGAGGGAATATTTTCTGAAAGAATGATACAACTAGTAAACATAAACAAAAATAGGTAATTCATTGGAAATATGAAAGTAAAGAAGCTGAAGAAAAATTCGAAGTAACTCTTTTCAGAGATATAATAGAATAAATGTCATTCATAAAACAAAACCAAGAAATTTTATGCAGAAAATAATAAGAGTACAAGGTATAGCTCCTATAAATTTATATATTTATGCACACACACACACACATTCCATTGCTGGATTGATAGATACATTTTTAAAATATTCCCAAAAGTAGATTAAAAACATACAGATACAAAAAAGAATAGGACGTTGGCATGGATGTAGTAAAAAAGCAATGCGTATACACTGTTAGTGGGACTGTAAATTAGTATAACTTCTATGGAAAACATTATGGAGATTCCTCAAAGAACTAAAAGTAGATCTAACATTCGATCCATCAATCCCACTACTGGATATCTACCCAAAGAAAAAGAAGTCATTATATCAAAAAGACACCTGCATTCATATGTTTATCAAAGCGCAATTCACAATAGCAAAGATATGGAATCAACCCAAGTGTCCGCCAACTGATGAGTGGATAAAGAAAATGTGGTATGTATGTGTGTGTGTGTGTGTGTGTATATATACACACACACACACATATATATATACACACACACACCATGGAATACTACTCAGCCATAAAAAATGTGAATTAATGTCTTTTGCAGCAAGTTGGATGAAACTGGAGGCCATTATCCTAACTGAAGTAACTCAGGAAGGGGACACCAAATAACACATATTTTCACTCATAAGTAGGAGCTTAACTATGGGTACGTGTGGTAATACAGAGTGGAAAAATAGACACTGGATACTCCAAAGGTGGGAGGGTAGAAGGGGGGTGAGGGAGGACACATTGCCTATTGAATAAAATGTACACTATTCAGGTGATGGTACTCTAAAAGCCCGGACTTCACCACTATACATATATTCATGTAACAAAACTGCACTTGTACCTCTTAAATCTATAAATTTTTTTTAAAAAATTTAAATACCTTTCTTATCAAACAAGGAGACACATAACATTATGCTCATTTTATACAGGCAAATTTCAAAATGTTTATGATATATAACAATAAAGAGGTAACGTACTTTTAGAAAAAATCAGTACTTTTAGAAGAAATCAGACTTATACAGTAAAATTACTCATAAAACAAACTAATATATAATTGGTCTGCTTCAATTTCAGATTCATTTGGAACTTTCTGATATAGATAATGGAAAATTCTGATTCAGTTCTATTTTTGGTATAGACCATTTTTTTCATTATAAACAAAATCAGTGAGATGGGCCTTCTCATGGTTATTGAATCTCACTTTGTCTTCATTTCTACTCCCCATTGAGTTCTAGGCATTGAGTCAAGAACAGATTCTAATACTAATAAAATAGGTAAGAATTAAAGAAAAATGCTCCATTTTAGTGGCTAAAGATAAAAATTTGGCCTGAAATGTTTGTGGCTTGAATTATAATTTTATGAAAGAATTTGAAAATTATTTTTTAAGAAATACAAGTGAAAAGAAGGAGAGAAATGTTACAAGGTGCCTGAATACAAGAATTTCTACGTTTTCTTCTAAAAACAAGAACAGATCAGAAGTAATGACCCCACGCCAAGATCAAACAAGTCCCTGACAAAACTGAACCTGATTATAAAATAAATTGTCCAAAGAAGTTAATTAAGTAAGCAGAGGAAATTCTCAGACTTAGTCTGGAATAAATTGAGTTTAGTTTGTTTTATATGACTTTCTGATAATTCACTAAGTTAAAGAAGAACATTTCTGTATGAATAGAATTGGTCATCTTAAAAGAGTGACAGCAATGGCCTCCTTGATGTGTGGATATTTGTGTAGGAAGTAACTATATAAATATCTATTACAATAAAGTTATAATTAATGGAATTTTAATATTTTTTGAAATTAATTATAAATTATTTAATTTCATTTAAGCATTGGAACATAATAAATTGCAGAGGATAAAATTAAGTGATAATACTATTTTTCAAATAAATGTCATTTGATTCTTTGTATTTATTTTTCTTTTGGCACAAATTGACTTTTTCTTTGTTTTCTTTTTGTTTTATTTCATTTTATTTTGTTTGTGTTTGGTGACTAGACAAGGTTTCTAATCTCCTAGGGAAAGTCAAAAGAATTAGTTATTTAAGATAATAAAAATAACACGATTTCTACTCAGATAGGGTCCCTAAGTAATCATTCCTGTACAATAGCATTTTCTTCACGGCGGTAAGAGTACCATAATTGATGATTTGGGTATGGAATTATTATGTCCTAATAACGGAACACAGCCTATTACTAGGTGATATCTCCTGCTGCTTTATAATTAGCTCTGTGCGTGGTTTGGACGAGTTGCTGTGTACTTCACGGACTGTTCGCCAGGTAGAACATAACAGCTCCTTGGGAGCCAATTAGCTGGGCCCGTCAAGGCCAATTTCAGCAATTTTTAGTTGTGGATTATAAACAAAAAAGCTGTAATTGTGAAAAACATACAGAAGACTTGATGAGCTAAAAAGAATATGTGCATTGACAATACGAACTCTTTCCCATTCATGTTTGTTCATTATTACAACAAAATATAATTTCTTAGGATTGTCTATGATTCTGAAATTGCTGGAGTGTTTAGCCTACAATGAGTAATTACTAACAATTTTTGTTTTCAGGATAGATTCTTCATTTTAAATGAAAATGGGAGAGCAAAACAAGGTGAGATGATGTATCATTTCTCAAAGACGATAATTATTACACTTGGTAGAATATATTAATATTAAAAGGGTTCCTTTAAGAATTGAATTGATCACAAAGCAACAAACACAAAAATACATTATCCTAAGTGAAGTATCTCAGGAATGTCAAAACAAACACCACATCTTCTTACTAATAAGTGGGAGCTAAAGGATGGGTACACGTGGTCATAAAGTGGTGTAAAAGACATTGGAAACTAAGAAGGGGGGAGCGTAAGAGGCGGTTAAGGGATAAAAACTTACCTATTGGGTACAATGTGCACGATTCTGGTGACAGGCATACTAAAAGCCCTGACTTCAACATTATACAATTCATCCATGAAACAAGAACACTTGTACTCCCTAATATTTTGAAATAAAAATTGTTTTTAAAAAAGGCACGTTTAATAATGTATTTTGTTGTTGCTTTGTTGTTTTGATTTCTACACTAGTGTTTGGCTTAAATTCAGGGTCATTCTATGTGAATGCTGAGTCTAAATTTTATATAGGTCTGCACAAGTAGAATCTGGCAATTTTATATATAGGGCAAATATTTTATCAATCCTTTTTTGTCCTAATAGCAGGAAATCGATCGTGAATGTTCCTTTCGTGTCTCCTGATGTTGCAAATGGAGAGAGGACATACCTAAAAACTAGGCCTCACTCTATTCAGAGCCAGAATATCACCAGCTACATCGTTTGAATTAAGGGGAGCAACAGGGAAGAAGCCAGCAACAAAAACTTCATCAAAATATCTAAATTTCTGGTGTTAGACCAATGTATGGGTAAAGCATTGTCTTATAATATTGATGATGAATGCAAATATGCCAGTAGAGATAGAGCAAAGGTAATTTCTTAAAGTTATTTATTGCATATTTTAAAAGAAAATGCTTAATCTGTTGGCCAATATGTAAAGCCAAGCTTTATTACCAAAGTTATACAGGAGAACCCCTGCCTATGTCAAAAACAATCCAAAAACAAACCAAATTAAGCAAATATTATGCACATTTACATATACAATAGTCAAAGTGTGTGTTATGTTACATCATGCATTCTGTAAATTACTGAAATTGTACAAAAAATTATATTGTAATAATCAGAATCTTTTCTAGCTAAGAAGTTTCTTGAGTAGCTTGCATATTGTAAATTAATTTCTGCAAATAAAGAGAAGTACTTGTTTAACTATCTTCTACATAGCAAAACAGCATGGCTATTTTTGACAGTCATATATTTTTCTTCTTTTCTGTAAAAGAAATCTGTAAACAGTACCATAAATTTCATAAAACTTTTAAACCTAACATTCATAAAACCAATACTCTTATAGACAAGGGTGTAGGAAAAATTCTCAAACTGTTCCTCAACTATCTCACCCTTTCATTCCTTGTAAAAATAAATGTACTATAATGGAATAGTATTTTTCCTGGAACACAGCTTGTAAGGTGGCCATAGACACAGTAGAGAAAACAGTACAAGTATGGACCAGTTATATAAATGTTATTGTATTTTAAAAGTTCTGAATGGAATTAAGTGAATAAAAATATTAAAGTTTATTTATTCTTTAAATCTGGTGCAAAACAGTATTATTTAAGAAAAAAGAGCTCAATTAAAACATCATCTGCATTACATAATTGTCTTTTATTCTGGCTATATAAATTTAATTTTATAGAAGAAATTCCAGTGTATGAATTTTAATTGTTAAACTTCACAAAAAAATAACAAATGCTTGAGGTGACAGATATCCCACTTACCCTAATTTGATCATTACACTTTGTATGCCTGTATAAAAATATCACATGTACTCCAAAAATATGTACAACTACTATGTATCTGTAATTAAAAATAAATAGTTTTAAAAACTTCAAATTATTAAGCCAATTATATTTATTAAAATAATTTGGTGGGCAAAAACCATATAAATTAATAGTAACAAATTATATTTCAGTATCATCTTCCTTTGGTATTTCAATAGAGTTATTTAAAATTGTAATACCTTGAAAACAATATTGTGATATGAAGATGCTAACAGGAATTAGGGCTTAAACTCAAATTTCAACTTTAATATTATTAAATTATTAGTTTAAAACATAACCCAGCAAGATATACAATATGCTTGCCCACAAAGCAAAGCTACAAAAATGGCAAAGAATTTAATACATAAAGCATACATACAGTATACTCTAACATTCAATAACATAGAGATATATAGAAAACCCCAAATGATTTTGAAATAGAGAATCACATATCTGCCTAACCCATGAGACAAAGAAGATGCCATAACAGAAATTGTGAAAAGAAAAGAAACTGAATTATAATAAAAGTATAACATCTCAATATGTGTTATATGAAGCTAAAACATAAATGAAGATAAATTTAAAGCATTAAAATAATATACTAGAAGGAATGATTAAATCAACAATCTAAGCTTCTACCTTAAAGAGTCAGTTAAGAAGAGAAAATTAAATACTAAGTGGAACAAGGGGAAACAATAAACTTAGAGCAGAAATCAATGAAGTAAAATCAACAAATCCCAAAATTTGCTCTTCAAAAAGGTTAATAATATTGATTAATCTCTAGTAAATATAATAAAGTAAGAAAAGACAATGACTAATAGGAATAAAAATGAAAGAGAGGCTATAAGACACTACAGGCATTAAAAAGGATAACATGAAAATATTACATAAAACTTTATGCCAAAAATATTCAATAGTTCAGGTTAAATGGAAGTATTCCTTATAAAAATAAATTGCAAATATACCCATGGACACATACATAAATGAATATATGAGAATTAAAATTAATAGGTACATTAGATGATTAGAGATCTGAAAAACGTGGTCAGTAGAAAGTAATCTAGACTAAAACAGGAGATAAAAATGATGAAAAACATAAGTAAAAGAGACGATTGAAAATTTTGAAGATTTCTGTAACTATTAAAAACATCAGATTTGTTATTTAAACAACTTCTCACAAAGAAAACACTACCCATAATGGCTTTGTTGCTACAGTCTATCAAGCATTGAAGAAGGAAAAATATCATTCTGACACAAACATTCACAGGCCGCTTTTATGCTGCCATCAGAACCATGGAACAAAAAATTGACAGTGCCCTTACCAGAAAGGGAAATAACACTCCAGTATTTCTCCTAAACAGACATGCAAAATTGTTACCAAATATTAGCAAATCAGCTGTAAAAATCCACATATTGCACCTTCCCATCATCTAGAAAATTTCCTCCATGCTACCCATTTCCCATGAATCTTCATGCTAGATAAGTCGCTTTCTAATCTGTAGCACCACCACTTAGTTTTGACTATTTTTTAAATTCATATTAATAGAATCATACAGTATGGACTATTTTGCGTCTTTTACTTAGCACTATGTTTTGGAGAGTCATCTATGTTGCTGCACTGTAACATACTCATTTTCTTTGCTAAGTAGTCACCCATTGTATATGACAACAAACATTTTTTATCCCTTCTCCCAAGAATGGGCATTTGCATTGTTTCCTGTTGAATTTTATGAAAAAAGCTGCTTTGAACAATCATGCACACAACTATTTGAAGCCATATATATATTTTTTTTTTTTTGGAAAAATACCTAGGAGTGGGATTTCTAGGTCATAGGTGTATGTTTACATTTTTTTAATTTTTAATGTTTTTTAGAAACTTCCACTTGTCAAAAGCGTTTGTAACATTTTACACTCCAACCAGCAGTCGTTTGCTCTACATCCTTTCCAATATTTGACAGGATTATCTGTTTAAATTTATATTAGTCATAATAGTGGTTGGAAAGTATTATCTCCTTGTGGTTCTAATTTGTCCTTCCCTGTTATCTAATGGTGATAATTATCACTGTTATCAGCTATAGCTATCTCCTTAGGCTTAAACTGTTCAAGTCTTTTGCATATTTTAAGTGAGTTATTTGTCTTTTTAATACTGGTTTTGAAAATTTGTATATTCTAAATAAACACATTGTCGGATGTGTATTGATTTTTTTTCTTCAATCTCTTGATTCCCTGGTGTGATAGTCCATTTTATGTTGCTATAAAGGAAATACCTGAGGCTGAGTAATTTATAAATAAAAGAGGTTTATTTGGCTTAAGGTTCTGCAGGCTGTACAAGAGGTATTGCACCTGCATCTGCTTCTGGTGAGGGCTTCAGGGAACTTCCAATCAAGGCAGAAGGTGAAGGGGGAGCAGGTGTGTCACATGACGAAAGAGGGAGCAAGAGAGGGAGGAGGCGGTGCCAGTCTCCTTTAAGCAACCAACACTCTAGTGAACTCTAAAGGGAGAACTCACTCATCTTGAGGGCATCTAGGCATTCATGAAGCATCTGCCCCTATGACCAAAACACCTCCTGCCAAGCCACACCTCCAACACTGGGGATCAAATTTTAACATGAGATTTGGAGGGGCCAAACATCAAAACCACATCACCTGGCATTTTCTTAATGATGACTTTGACAGGAGAACTTTTTAATTTTGTTGAAGTCTAACTTTTCATTTTCTTCCTTTAATTGCTAATGCTATTTCATGTCTTGACTAATAAATATTTTCCTATGTCAAGATATTCCCTTTTATTCTCTTCTAGAAGTTTTTTTTTTTTTGCTTTTTGCATTTAGTGCTGTATTGCATGACTGTACTGATTTTAACAACGTTATTGAGATATAGCATGTGTATAATACTGATTACTCATGTATACTATACAACTAAATCAACTTTAGTATATGTACAGAGTTGTACAATCATTATCATATCTAATTTTAGAACACTTTCATCACAACCAAAATAAAACTCTGGAATGTTTAGGTCTTATTCCCATTCCCTGTCAGTCCTGTCCCTCTTGGATAATTCTTGTATACTCCTCCGTCTTGAGTGTGGGTTAGAAGCAATCTGTGAATTGCTTCTAATCACTAGCATATGGCAAAGGTGATGGGATGTATCTGCTGTGATTAGGTTACATACTACAACAAAAATGATGACGTGTCAATCAAATGGTTACTGATCGATGGGGAGGGTGCTCTATCTTGCTAACACTGATTATTTTCCATTCAAAAAACTGAGAACATCTTCTGGCAACAGGCAGCAAGATCACAAGGAACTCCTTCTCAAACCAAATCATACAGACATGAATTCTACCAACAACCTGAGGAGTTGGGAAAATGGATAAATCTGTCTCCAGTGAAGCCTCCAATAAGACTTCAACCTTGTTGATACTTGATTTGTGAGACCCTAAAGCAGATAACTTGGTTAAGCAGTGTCAAGATTTCTGACTTTTAGAATTTTGTGTAATAAATGTGTGCTAAACTGCTCAGTTTGTTGTAATTTGTTTTGCAGCAGAGAAAATGAATACAATATTATCCTTTCACTTTCTAATTAGATGCTTATTTAAAAGATGATTGGCTCTTTATAAAAATAATCATTTTTTTTCTTGTTAAAACCTGATTTAATGTAGAATGATTAGAGCTCGAAGGAATAGAAATGTGATTCAAACTGGATTAACAACAAGAGATTTCAATGGTTTACAGCAGTGGAAGTGCAGTAGTATATTGGAACTCATGTGCAACTTGATCAGGAAACTATACTCTGCCTTCTCAATTTGGATTCTTTCCATCACCATTTTAGATTGCTATAGCAGCAGCCTGGGACTCAAGATCTCTGATTCATCCAGAGTTCTGTCTTAATAGTAAGAGGGCTTACCTTCCTGATGCCACTGAGAAACCTCTCCTTCCTTTCATTGAATCAATTTTGCTTAGGTGTTTCCATTCCTGTATCAAAATAGCAAAGCAGGTAAGATAACCATGATTGCTGAAGACTGATCAGGACCCCATTCTGGAGCTGTTGGTCAATCCCCAAACCTAGTTGTTGCTTTTTTTTTTTTTTTTTTGGTGGTTGGGGGAGGTAGTGGGCATTGAACAAACCTAGTTATTGCTACACAATGAGGAAAGGTGAAATGGGTTTGGAGGAGGAGGATCATACCCAAGCCCCTCAAAATATTTTCTACCAATGCTCCATATCTGGCAAGATAAAGTTCAAGCACTTAGCATATCATTCATAGCTGTTAATGTCACGGTCCCTACTTAGCCCTTTAACTTCACCTACCTCATGTTCTTTCCTTCCTATTATTTCTTTAACACTGTTTGCATCCATCACTTTCATAGTAATTTACTATGTAGAGCAATTGTGCTACCTATGGTGAACATGTCTAATGCCTATCACTTAAAAAATATTGATGGTTTTATTGAAATAGTCACAGAGAATTTTTAGATGAGCATACATAAAAAGTCATTTTAAATAAATATTTTTACACATTTGGAAAAATGTCAGTTGTCTTTTTTCATTCTTTTGCACTTAATTTCAGGCCTAGATTTTATATTTTATTTTATTTTTACTTTTGAATAAAATTTTTATTTTAGATATATCATCACAGAAATTGTGAGAAAGATAGTACAGACAGATCACACTCAGCTTCCCCTATTATTTTTTATTATTTTAAATTGTGGTTAAAAATATATAAAACAAAATTTTCCATCTAAATAGTTTTCAAGTGTATAGTTCAGTATTGTTAACTATATTCACATTATAGTACAACACATCCCTATAAAGTTTTCATCTGGCAAAACCAAAACTCTATACTTATTGAGCAAGGACTCCTCATTTACTCCTCCCCCCAGATCCTGGCAACCACCATTCAGCTTTCTATTTCTATGAGTCTGACTGCTTTAAACATCTTATATAAGTGAAATAATGCAGTATTTTTCTTTTGGCTACCAACATTTTGTTTCAATGTCTGTTGTTTAACCAGAAAGGCATAAAGGAACCCCTCTAGTACATTTACTACAGTGACATCAGGTTTTTTCTATGATTTATTTTTACTTATAAAGAGCTATATTCCATTAGAGGGTCCAGTGTCTAAGATCTGTCACTGCAAAGATATGCAACTTACTAAAATAATGAGAGGAAAAAACTAGATACAATTAAACATCATTTAATATAGGTCTAATTTCTGAAGAGTTTAGACACTGCTCTGGAATTTTTCATAGCTTCCTTTGACACTTTTATAATAGTTTTAAAAGACTGGCCACTTGCTTATCAGACATTTTAGCTCTGTGGCTATCTAACTGAAATATTGTATTCTTTGACCAACATCTCTCCAGCCCCTCCTCCAAACCACTCCATTCCCTGGAAACCACCATTCAACTTTCTACTTCTATGATATCACTTTTTTAGATTTCACATGAGTAAGATCATGCAGTGTTTGTCTTTCTACATCTGACTATTTAACTTAACATCATATTCTCTAGGTTCATCCATGTTGTCACAAATGATAATATTTCCTTGTTTTTATAACTATTATTCTATTGTGTATATAGATGCCACATTTTCCTTATTCATTCATGCACTGATGGATACTTGGGTAGATTCCATATCTTGGCTGTTGTGAATAACGCTATAATGAACATGAGAGTATAGGTTTCTATTCAACTTACTTCTTTCTTTCTTTTTTTGCATATATACCCAGTAGTGAAATTGCTGGATCAGTAGTTCTGTTTGTATTTTGGTGGAAGAACTTCGGTATTAGGGTGATGCTGGCCTTGTAAAATGAGTTAAGAAGTATTCCCTCCTCTTCAATATTTAGAAGAGCTTTAGAAGAATGGAAATTAGATCTTCTTTAAATAGTTGATAGAATTCAGTAGTAAAACCATCAGTTCCTGGGCTTTTCTTTTATAAGAGACATTTTATTACTGATTTAATCTCCTTACTATTATTAGTCTGTTTAAGATTTTCTATTTCTTCATAATTCAGTTTTGGTAAGTTGTATTTCTCAAGAAATGTATCCATTTCTTGTAGATTATCCAAAATATTGTGGTAAATTGTTCATACTGTCTCTTATGGTCTTTTGCATTTCTGTTGTATCAGTTGTAATGTCTCTTTTCTCACTTCTTGTTTTATTGATTTGACGCTTCTCTCTTTTTTTCTTAGTCTACTTAAAGGTTTATGATTTTGTTTTTCTTTCAAAAAACTAACTCTTAGTTTCATTGATCTTGATTTTCCTATTGCTTTTCTAGTCTCTATTGTATTTATCTCTGCTGTTATCTTTATTATTTTCTTCCTTCTGTTAACTTTGGGCTTAGTTGGTTCTTGTTTTTCTAGTTCCTTGATAATCGCCCTGAAGGAATTTCAGAGATCTTTGAAACTGCTCTTCTCACCCAGGCCAAGAATGCCAGGGCCTTCAGGGAAGACCTGTTTAAAATAAGGGGCTCAGGGCGTAAGAGGGACTTTATTGCTCACTGCCTCAAATCTCTGCTCCACACATGCCACCACATATCTTTATGCCACCCCAGCATTGGCTTAGGCAGGTCCAGGTATGGCTCAGGCCACCACTCTAGAGGGTACAAAAGGTGAGCCATGGTGGTGTCCATGTGGTACTAACTCTGCAGATGTGTGTAATTCATGAGCTATGAGGCATGCCTTCATTCACCTTTATTCCAAATGTGAAATAAAGGAGAGCCTTCGGAGAGCCCTGAAGCCCAGATGGCAATTTGCCATGGAGGCAGAGCTACAGTAGAAAGCCCGCACTAGATCAATGTTTAGGGGAGCCATGGGGGCAAGGTTGCCACCAATACCCAAAAAATATAGAGCCACCAGCATGCAATGCCAGCCTGAAGGAGCCGTAGGTCCGGTCTGTGAGAGCTATTGTGTGGACTGCATCCAGCAAAGCTGTGGTTGCATTGCTGACCGACTTTAGGGCCCAACTCCCACCCTAGTCTGTCCAGAAGACAGGACATGGAATCAAAAAGATTATTACCTACACTTAAAATTTAACTTTATTTGTCCTGTTGGTATTTTCACTTACTTGGGAACTGTTACTCTTTTCTTCTTTCCTACTTGTCCCTTTTGGAATAAAAATGTCTGTCCTATGCCTGTCCCACCATTGTATTTTAAAGTACGTAACTTGTTTGATTTCACAGCCAGGGCAAAATTAGCCTCAGGATGAATTGTGCCTTGAGTCTTATCCATATCTGATTTTTTTTCTTTCATTCACATGGTTATCATTGTATACCATATCTGATTTAGATGGGACTTTGGACTTAGACATTAAAATTGATGCTGAAATGAGTTAAGAATTTTTAGAGCTATTTGGATGGAATTAATGTATTTTGTATGTGAGAAGAACATAAATTCCAGAGAGCCAGGGGCAGAATGCTAGGGTTTGAATATTTATTTCCCTCCAAATTTCATATCAAAACTTCATCTCCAATGCAAAACTATTGGGAGGTGTGGACTTTAGGGAGGTGCTTAGGTCATGAGGAATCCACCTTTAGGAATGGATTAATGGCATTATAAAAATGGCTTGTGGGAATGGGTTTGCCTTTATTCTGCTACTCTACCATGTAAGAACAGAGTGTTCATCCTCTCTTGCACTTCCACCATGTGGGGATGCAGCAAGAAGGCCCTGAACAGATGTTGGCACCTTGACCTTGGACTTCATAGACTCCAGATCTGTGAGGAAAAAATATCTGTGGTTTATAAATTATGCAGTCTCAGATATTGCGTTATTACACCACAAACTAACAAAGAAATGGTCAAGTGGAATTTGTTCCAGGGATGCAAGGATGGTTCACCACATGCAAATGTGATGCATCATATTAACAAAATGAAGGACAAAAACATATGATCATCTCAATAGATGTGGAAAAAACATTTGATAAAATCCAAAATTTTTCACAATTAAAATCTCTCAAAAATTAGTATAGAAGGAATTTACATCAACACAATAGAGGCCAAATGTGACAACTTTTCTTAACTAGGAAAAGTTGAAAGCTCTTCATGTAGAATCAGGAACACAACTAGAATGCCCAATCTTGCCATTTCTATTCAACATAGTACTGGAAGACATAGCTTGAAAAATTAGAGAAGAGAAAAAATCAAAGACATCCAAATTGGAAAGGAAGAAGTTAAATTTTTCCTGTTTGTAGATGACATGATCTTACATACAGAAAACCCAAAAGACTCTACAAAAAAAAACTATAAGAACTAATAAATAAATTCAGTAAAGTAATATAAAATCAACATATAAGAATCAGTAGTATTTTATACACTAACAATTAACTGCATAAAAAAGAAATCAAGAAAATAATTCCATTCAAAATAGCTTAAAAATAAATCTTTAGAAATAAATTTAACCAATGAACTAAAAGATCTGTACACTGAAAATTATAAAACATTGATTAAAAAAACTAAAGATGATACAAATGGAAAGATAGCTCATGTTCATGAATTGGAAAAATATTATAGTTAAAACCACCATACTACTCAAAATGATGTACAGATTCAGTGCAACCCCTATCCAAATTCCAATGACATTTTTCACAGAAACATAATAGAAAAAAGCAATGCTGAAATTTATGTGAGCAACAAAAGAGCCTGAGTAGCCAAAGAAGTTTTGAACAAAAAGAACAAATCTGGAAGCATCAGACTACACGATATCAAAATGTCTTAAAAAGCCATGGTAATCAAAACAGCAAGGTAATGGCATAAAAATGGATACACAGACCATTGGAGCAGAATATGGGGCCCAGATATATATCTATATGTCTACAGTCAATTTATTTAAAAAAAAGTGCCAAGAACACACAATGAGAAAAGGATTGTTTCTTCCATAAGTGCTGTTGGAACAAGCGGATATCCACATGCAGAAGAATGAAATTGGTCCCTTATTTCACACTGTATAAAAAAATCAACTCAAAATGGATTATAGACTTAAATGTAAGAACTGAAATTATAAAACTACTATAAGAAAACAAAGGAGTAAATCTCCATGATATTGGTCTGGGCAATGATTTTTTGGATATGAACCAAAAAGCATAGGCAACAAAAGAAAACATGGATGAATGGCATTACATCAAACTAGAACACTTCCATACAGCAAAAGAAACAACCTATGTAATGGGGAAAATATTTGCAAATTTTACATCTGACAAGGGGAATATCCGAAATATATAAGGAACTCAATCAACTTAATAGCAAGAAAACAAATAACCCAACAAAGAATGGGTAAAGGATCTGAATAGACATTTCTCAAAAAAAGACATACAAATGGTCAACAGGTGCTCAACATCACTAATTATCGGGAAATGGAAATGAAAGCCACAATGGGATATTACCTTATGTGTGTTAGAATAGCTGTTATCAAAACCACAAAAAGGTAAAAACTTTTGGAAAGGATGTGTAATAAAGAGAACCCTTACACACTACTGTTAGAATGTTAATTAGTAGAGCCTTTATTAAAAACAGTGTGGAGGTTCCCCCCCAAAGAAAACTAGAACTACTATATTCTACTATATACTATATATTCTACTATATACTGGATTATATAGATTCAGCAATCTCACTACTGAGACTATATATAAAGGGAATAAAATTAGTATGTTAAAGAAACGTCTGCACTCCTATGTTCATTGCAGCTTTATTTACAATAGCCAATACATGTAATCTACCTAAGTGTTCATCAGTGCATGAGTGGGTAAAGAGAATATGGTATATCTATACAATGAAATACTACTGAGCTTTAAGAAAGAAGAAAATTCTGTCATTTGTGACAGCATCTATGAACCTGGAGGACATTATGTTAAGTGAAATAAGGCAGGCATAGACAGGCAAATACTCCTTGATCTCACTTATATGTGGAATCTAAAAAAAGTTGAACTTATGTAAGTAGAGAGTAGAATTATGGTTGCCAGGGCCTAGGGAGTGGCAGCTTGAAGAGATGTTGATCAAGGGAATTAAATTTCATTTACACAAGAAGAATAATTTCAAGAGATCTGTTGTCCAACGTGGTGACTATAGTTAATAATAATGTATTGTATTCTTGAAAATTGCCAACAGAGTAGCTTTTAAGTATTTTCACCACAAAAAGTGATAATTATTTGAAGTAATGTACATGTTAATTAGATCAATTTAGCCATTCCACAATGTATACATATTTCAACACGTGGTACATGATAAATATATACAACTTTTATTCATCTATTAAAAATAAATTAAAATAGTATAAGACACAAAAGAGAAAATGCTATTGATTCCAGGAATTTGAATTTGAATTTCTAGAAAAGAAAATATAATCTATAAGGATAGATATCAAATCAGTTGTAGACAGGAATAACCATTAGGGAAGATGTGCTGCAAAGTATCATGAAGTAACTTTCTCTGGTGAAAAGAAATTTTGGTATCTTAATTTGGTAGTGGTTCCATGAGTAAAATACACTTGTGAAATGCCTCAAAATTCACATTTAAAATGTGTATATTTTAATCTAAGTTACATTACAAAGTATTGATAAAATATAAATAAAAACATTAAAACAGATTGTGGATTGACTACTCCAAAGCCACTCATAATCTCTTTCTTTTTTGGTTTCATCTACCACAGATGTTGAATAAATAGACTCACTTCTTAGAATACCTTGTAGCTAGTGCTGGCCTTCTGACCCAGTTCTGGCTAATAAGATGCCAGCAGAAGTCACTGTCAATTTCCAGGAAGTTTATTCAAAGAAGAAACTTACTGGAATGATTCTTTCAACCTGTCAACATTTATTACCACTCCCCTTATACTTCTACTTTAGAAAGAAATATTAGTGGGGTTTTGTATGCTTTTCTGTATAGTCCTAATTATTTTTGTTATAGTTACGTGAGGAGCATGTAAAGAGAAAAACAACAGCAAAAGCAGCAACAACAAATATATTTAGAATGGCAATTAAAAATAAAGTTTAAATGATTTCTGATTTGAGGATGTTTATAAAAGATCTTAAAGAAGAAACACTTACCAAAATGGAAGATTAATCTTATGGGAAATGTATTCAGGTTAAGCTCTCCTTGTAGAATGGAAAACAGAATTATCTCAATGTTATGCATTTGTAACAAAATCTGTTGAAAAAAATTAAACCAGGCAAGTAAAACAGGCATGGAAGATATTATTCAATTTTATTGCAGTATAGGAAAGAGAATTAACTCCTGTGAAACAAAAGACAAAAGAGCTTTTAAGAGCTGGAGTGACTTTTTAATAAAAGCCATTTGGGGTAAGGTGATGCTAATGGAAAAATACTACAAGACTAGAGGATAGACTTTAGGGGTGAAATTGCTCATTGTGATTAGGCCATCTGTGTTTGCTAACTGGAGCTTACTGAAGTTAGGCTTCTATTTTCCCACAGAGACTGGTAGATAGGTATACTCCTCCTTCATGATTTCACCTCAAAGGGATGCCTCCAAGGTCCTTAAAAAAAGACATTCCTGTGTCCTAAAACTGGCAAGAAGCTGAGAGAAAATTTATACCTCAAAGGAGAAGAGAAAGAACTTATAATTGAAAGTTTTCTAAAGCCACTGCACTAAGGAAACAAGGCAGTCAGAGGCCTAGAGTCAGTAAGAACCCTGTTGGAGCTGTCTTGGTCAAATCCAACTCAATTTATGAGTTGGAGACAGCTCAGTTATGCCATCTGTATATACATTTGGATGAAATGAGAAACAGAACAGAATTAGGGTTCTTCTTCATTCAGTCATGGCCAGTATATGCTTCTCATCAAAACTAAAGTGTACAGATTTTAGCCTGGCTGCTGAAATACTGTTTTGAGCACAACTAGAGACTAATGCTGTGTTTGTCCGAAATATAGTTGCACATCCCCCTTCTCCCAATAGTTGATAGCCAAAATTTAATTTTCAAGCCTTTTTCATTTTGGTATGCTTACTATAAACATTCATAGTGTTTAAGAAAAATAGAGTGTATACCATGAAAGTCCTACGTCACTGAATAAGAAATGGGAGCACAAGTGTGTACAAGCCAGAGGATGAGAAAAGGGCATAAAATGTAAATTACGGTGATTGCAGTAAAGTTAGACTTTTTGTGCTTCCCTCTTGCGTGGTAAAGTGTTTCACTCTTGCATAACAAAGCTTTAAAACCGATCTAGCCCGAATCATTCTACATTGGCCTGAAATCATCTGAATTTTTGCCAGTCTTGGCAATGAGGTTTCTGGTACCTGACCTGGACTCACCTAGGCTTTCTAGATATCCTGTCTTCTTGGTGCTGCATTGGCCTTTAAGGTGATAAAAATTTTACAGTAAATTGATTTCAGAGTACTAATGCTTTTCTCCCTGGTATCTGTGTGTTATCTCCTGGCTTAATTTGTCTGAATTCATCAAGGTCGTAAAGGTTTTTCTAGTTTCCAGGAATGTAACTGAAATATTCATAACAAATATTTAGTATTTGCTTAATGTGGTGATAAATTATAGCATGAGGGTTAAGGGTATGCGTTCTTAAATCACACTCACCAGATTTGAATCCCTGCCTAGCCACTTCAAAGTTGGGTAACCAGGGGTAAGTCACTTTAGCTTCTCTGTGCATCAGTTTCCTCTTTTGTAAGTAGTATAAAAACAATAACACATACTTTGTTGACTTGCTGTATTAAATGAATTTGAGACAAAATGTGCACTATATGAGTGTTTACTATTATTATTAATATTGTTATTACAAATTAAATACTCTATGACTAAGAACCAATTCTCATGTATAGGCAAGAACATAATTCAGAAGAACAACCTGGCCATTTGTTTTCTTTCACCCCAGAAAAAAGATGTATAAAGCAGTGAAGGCTGCATTTCATGTTTCTTACTATAAAAGGGAAAATCATGCTGAACCAGCAGCTATTGGAGTCTGGCTTGAATTAGTAGGGTCAGCAAAAATATACAAGATATTCTTTCTCTCTTATTAGTTTGAATGCTGCACGCTAGAGAAATGCTTTTTTCCCCTCTTTTTTTTCATAGATTGTATATGAATAATGGAATAAAATTAGAATAAATAGAAGGTAAGTGGCCCTCATCTTTATCTGTCTTCAGAGTTTTACATGCCCTGTAATGTATTTTTTCAGGGTCAGGAGAAAAGACAAGTTGTTTGAATATCTTACATAATACCTAATGTAGTTAATTTTAAAGGTCAATCTTTAAAAAAAAAACAAAACAAAAAAAACTTCCTGCAAAGTTATTGGCTCATCTCTTCTTACCGTCTCTACATTTCCTCAAGGGCCAGCTCCCTGACCTCCCCTCTCACAAACAGTGCAGTGTTATCTAGTTATTACTCTCACCAATTTGTGCATATAATTTTTGAGTTGGTATCCTTGGAACACCATGAATAATGACAGCCTGTATCTTTCCCCTGGAATAATTTCAGGTAAACAATAAGGTAAAATGCAGTAACGGTAGGAAAGCTACTCATTCTCTGAAGCCTACGTGGCAGCCCCTGTGTCCTAGTTTTACTTTCTCTTAATATTTATCCATTGTTAAAGTATTCAAAGGGAAAAATGGTACTCCAAATTTTATAGCTATTACAAATTTACTGCAATTGAAAAAAATAGAGAATATTGCATTCCCTTCTAAACTTAGTAACCTCAACATAATTTAAAATGTATTGATTTACCATTGATTATGCAATCTTGTTTCTACCATCGTGATTTTCTCACATGCTGAATGCAAACTTGGAGACTTTAAGGGACATAAGAGAAAGCACAAGTCAAACCTGCTTTTTAAAATTTGCAATTATCTTAGTTTTGATTGGTAAAAAGTGATAGTTTTAAAATCCTACTAATTACCCATTTGTTTTAGAAGACCAGACTTAGAATTCCTGTAAATTCTTTCTCTGCATCCAAAATCATAGTTATTTTTTGTGACTTTTTTAACATTTGCTAAACTATTTGAAAATTTTAAATTATTTTAGTTTTACAAGAATATTGCAAGAATGTAACATAGAGTTTCTGTATATTCCATGCTCAATTTCCTCTTTTATTACTATGGGGTATTTATCAGAACAATTGAATTAAATAATGATACATTATTACTGCTGTCTAAACTTCAAACATTTTTGGATTTTGGATTTCTTTAGTTTCTACCTAATGTCCCTATGCTGTTCAATAATTGCATCCAGAAAAAAAGGAAAAGAATTTCATACAGGATATGATATTACATTTTGTTGCCATGTCCCCTTAGGTTTCTCTAGAGTGTGACAGTTTTTTGTACTTCCCTTGCTTTTGATAACATTGACCATTTTGCAGAGTACTGGTTATGTATTTTGCAGAATGCCCTTCGTTTGGGTTGGCCAGATATTTTCCTTATGGTTAGACAGTGGTAATGGGTTTTATAGGTGAAGACCACTGATGTAAAATGCCATTCTCATTAATTCTTATAAGGAGTATATGCTGTAATATCTACACAACTTATCACTGCAAGTGTTTGCCTTTATTACTTGGCTGAAGTAGTCTTTGTCAGGTTTATCTGCCTTAAAATTATGACTCTTTTAAAAGAGAGTTACTTTGATCATATTCAATCCTCACATGGTGTGTAATATCCTAAAGGAGGAATAGTATGTAAATAAAATTTTTTGAATTCTTCTGTGCTAGAAATGTAGTGATTCATCCACATTTATTCATATTTATTCAATTATTCATTTATATCAGTTTGAACTCATGGATATTGATTTTATACTGTGTGTTATAATTTCATAACACATGAATTTTTGTTATTCCTCAGATTGTTCCAGGTTTATCTATTTGGAGCTCTCAGGTAGCTCCTCTGTCTCTTTGATATACCCTCATTGTTGCATTTCTATTTTCTTTTCTTTGTTTGCTACTACTTAATTACTTTCTGGCACTATAGAATGCTCCAGAATCATCTTTTAAATTTGCTAGCTTAATCCTAGAATCAGCTATTTCTCCAAGAAGCCTGGGTTCCTTTCATTGAAGAGTGGCACTAGAAACCAAGGTGTGGGGACTGGATGGATATACGTCTTGCTAGTAGGATTTTGGTACTTCTAGGCCCTCTCAGTGGACAGAGATAGAAAATACAATTATTATACATTCATGTATAATAATTTGTCTCTATACATATCGATATCTATAGGGAACTAACTATGAGTTGAAGTTGAGGTTTTTAGCTCTTATGAAGTGCCACATGATTCATTTTAGCTTTTGCCCCTTGCTTATCTGTAACCTCCCATTCAAACAACGAGAAACATGTATTCTACCATTTGCCACCCATTTATTTACTTGTTCAATTCCAATACACATGTACAGTGATTTCAGATTCAACATATACCCCCATATGAGCTCTACCACCTACAGCTTGTGTTTATATAAACTTCATTTTGGGTTTAGTCTTGGAGTCTCCACTCATTTCCAGATTTACTTAGGCCAGGATCCTTTTTCTCCCCCCGTCTCATTGAGGTTACACATGTTTTTATCTTGGTAATACAGTGAGATTATTTTGTCATAGTCTCCATTCTGTATTGCAATCCTCCAACTTCCTCAATGATTTTTAAAAATTTCCACACATTAAGGTTCACTCTTTTTAAAAATATATATTTTATGGATTTTGTTTTACCCTACTTTTTTCTTTCTTAGCCACCATTACTCTCTCAATTTTATTGCCTATATATAGAGGTAATTGGATTTTCGTGAGAAAGCCATCTTTTCATTCTCCTTCTGCTCAGTTGGAAGTATTAACTTTGTAAACACTTTCTCAAGGGCACCTTATTCAATTCAGACATATTCACTCTAGGATTTATGACCACACCCATGGTTAATCCTGACAATAAATACTAGGGCTGAGTTTTACTCATACATTATAGCTTAAGTGGATTTTCATTTTTATATTGTCCTTCAGTGGTGGAGGTATAGTTGCTTCTTCCAATCCTATAAGTCCCCAAATTAATGGACATGTAAAAATTTATTTATTTTCTGCTTGTAAATCTTCTAATTAGTTATGCTTGTCTTTTTTTAAATGTCACAGTAACGTGACAAACATATACTATCACAACCACATATTTATTAATATGCTGTCTTTCAAGACCTATAATTTCATTAGGCACATGAACTACCTTCTAAGAAATCAGTTTATAAAATGCTTGTGTACAATCTAACTATATAAATATTCTTCTAATCTTCCCTATTTGTTTCCTCAACAGTTACCACTCAGCCTTAAAACAATAATATACATAGTTTAGTTTATATGTGTTTGCATGTGTGTGTGTGTGTTAACACAGCAGTTCATTTCTAAGTTTCTAAACATTTGTATATTTTTATAGCCTGTTTATAGTACAACAAAAATCAACCCACAATCTAGTGACTTACATAAGAGACATTTATTTATTACTCAGATTATAGGTCCAACGTGGGTCAACAAGGTGGCTTTCTTCAGCATATTGACTCAGGAACTGAGACAGAATTTCCTTCAAAATAATAATTTTCAACAGCTTTATTTTCTAGTAAGAATATTCAGTCTGGGATGTCTTAATAACTTTTCCAAAATCACTGAATCTGCTCTGGTAAGATCATAGAAAACTTCGGCCTTCCAGTGGAAATGAGGTTTAAGAACAAAGAGGGACTTCTGAAAATGTCTTAGCTACCCATTAAATGGAAAACTTCCTTCTGTCTCTCTTTTTGCTTACTTGCATTTTGAGGGCAGTCTTCAGGAACTGATCCTATTCAATTGTCACTGCCTATGACAAACTCTTTCTGACCAAATTTGAGACAGCTTCCTCTGAGCTCTCTTTTCAACTTGGGCTCAACTTTACCCCATAAATGTGGCAGACTCTCAGCACCTCCTCACCTCCACACTAATACTTGAGCGAACATTAACATATTTACTAACAGTTCAAGGCCATATCCCTAGGATGAATTTTATTCCCCTTAAAGTGCTGTATGAAGAAGTTCAAGGATGTTAGAAGATTTCTAAATTTCTCCAGTCAAAGTCTGGTAAGAGACAGGCTCTTGCACCCCCTCTTAGAGCATTACTTTAGAAAGCTTACAGTTATAAATCCTTTTTCTTTCCCTTTGAGATGTAGATGTAGAACTATCTTTTCAAGGACTTGAGAAGCCATCTCCTCACAATGCAAACATTCAGGGAAATAACTCCAACTTTCCCTCCCAACCTGGTGAGTTTCTTCTTCTAACTTGCACTATTACTTCCTATCATAAAGATACTATAAGTTTGCTTCCCCACCAGACAAACACAGATTAACAAACCCAGTCTCTGTTTGAACCCCCTGCTTGTTTCCCCTCCCTACTCCTTCACTCTTTCTTTAAAACACATAATAACCTCAGCACAAACTGAAGTTGACTTCGGTTCAAGCTGGACCCTCTTCCTCACTGCAATAATTATTACTGAATAAAGTCTATCCTTACTGCTTTAACTAGTGTCCAGCTTTATCTTTCACACACATAATTCCAATCTATATATAAATATCCTCTCTGATGACTTAGATTTTCAATACTTCAGCATTCATTTTCTGATCTTTCCCCAACGTGTTATCATCATACTAGATGAATCCTATGCAGGAATGGAGATAAGAAAGTCAACTAACCTCCCCCATGTAAAGCATACACATCAGAGAAGAAAAAAAATAAGACTTGTCTTCAAAGTGCATCAAAAGAACAATGTCTTCAGGGAAGAGCTTGGTTCTCCTTGGGGCAAAAAGGGAATTGGAACATTAAGAGAAGTGGCTTAGGATAAAGAATGGTGATCTCATGAAAGAACCTCAGTTGCAAAGAAAAAAGTGAAAGAGTCTGTGAAAGCAGGAAGGGTTGAAAGATGGATTCTGATTAGGGTCTATAGAGAGAAGGAATAAAATAAGTAACCCTATAGTACACAGTGATGGATAATCTGGCAAGCTTAAATTCCTAACAGTGACTCAGGTAAATAAAGATAAGATACGTTTTTGGGAAAGCAGCACAGATATCAAAAAACATAACTATTTTTGATATCGGGGCTGTTAGTTTCTCCAGTGAGAGATGGAGATGACTCCTCAGGACTTATAAACTAAACATCCTGGAACTCCTTTTGCCTCTTTTTGCCTTACACAGTATTTGACATAAAATTTGCTCAAAAAATATTTGTTAGTTGAATAAATCCAGGAAACAATTCAGATAAGGACATCAATGGCAATGACATTAAATGGAAACAAAGAAACATTAATATTGCCACATGGAAGGTTGGTTTCTGATCACAGACCTGGGCCTTCCAGGCCTCCTGATCTACCATGTGTAACTGTATCCTACTGGAACATGTCACAGTCTGAAAATGAACGTAAGGAATTCTATTGTTTCCAAATTTCTCTTTATTACAAACATATTGCAGTTTTAATAACTGCTCCGTATAAGTCATCCAAAAGGGAATGACTTTTCTTTCAGCCTGGTGTTTATTACGTTTAGGTAATAGAGTGGGGAAGATCTGCACAATTGGCATCTTTCCCAACCTTCAATTTACTGCCACTCATTCCTCCATCTACCATGGTGCTGTATACCAGCAATTATCTTTATAATAGCAAACCCCACTGTTAGTCTGGCGTGGAGATAGAAACCTACAGTGCTTATAATTGTTGATGCATTTTTCCTTTTTCAAAATGTCAGACAGTTTTCTTTATGTGTAATCACTTGGTTACCACCTGTGGCTATTTTATCAGCTAGTACAAATACGGACAACAGCCACTTTCTCTCTCTCCTTGTTTCATGTGGGCTTCTGTGTCCCATGAATAATTCTTAGAGCAAAAATACTGGGTCTGTACAATATTTAAATTGTGTTTCCTAATTATCTCAATGAATTATGCATCTGGTTGTGATTACTAAGCCTAGGAAAATGTTGCCTGATTGGTGATTATATAGCAATTCTATATTTTTCCATTGATTATGTTAAATTCTTTTATGCTATATTTGATTATTGTGCTGAGTTAAAAATTGCTAGACCTGCCTTCATATCATGAAGAATACTTAGCAAATATTGATCCAGATAGTAGCTTTTGTATAAAATACTTTTAAATGATACATTTTTTCACAACAGAATTGTTTTGTCCTTTGGCATTCTTATTCTATGCGATTTGGTTTATATATAATTTTAGGTAATGATGCTCAGGGAGAATAAAATTAATTTGTATAGAGTAAATAACTAGTTCAGCACTATGTCCATTTTTTTTTTTTTTTGGTATTTTCACTTATATATCGCTGTTACCCCTTGTGTCCCTCTTTCCTATTTCAAAATTAATACCTTCTATTTTTTTTTCTGGAATCTTTTTCACTAGCTTTATAAGTAATTAATTACAGTGTTTCCATAAAAATAAAATATGACTTCTACTTACACTCAGCAAGTACTTTTCATGTGTTAATTCATTTATCCACCCGTTTCCTCTTTAAATATAAAGTGTTCATGAAGTTTTTTTTTTTTAACCTTAATTCATTCCCTTTTGCCATGTTGTTTCTTTAGCATAAGAGACCATAATTTTAAGTCAAATTCAGGTATCAACACTTAACTAGCTAGGTAACCTTGACCAAAATACTTAAAACTTCCCTGCTTCACTTTCCTCCTCTGTTCAATATAGATGATAACAGCAACCACCTAATGCAAACAATATAAGAATTAGAGAATTTAAAGTTTAGCTGTTTAAAAGATGACCCTGGCACATAGCATTCACATGAATAATTTTACTAAGATTTAATTTTCTGTAGCACTTTTCAGTGTGATAGATCAATAGATAAATAGATGAATAGATAAGAAGATAGATAGAATTTGCCATTTTGTCTGTTATTCCACTTAAAAAGAAGTACAGTTTGAGTTTGCAATTTTGGAAATGGACATATAAAACAAATTCCCTTTAGGAAGTGGCTATAAAAACATAAACAAATCAGTAGAATAATTGACTAAGTATATCATCTATGAATTTTCTCTAAAAAGCAAAATATTAATTTTTAAATTTTTTGAGGATGAAAACATTTATAATCTACTTTTGCACAGTTTTAATGTATATAATATGTTATTATTAACTATGAGTCAGAAAGACAAAGTTTTTGATATAAAATTTCAGCCACAGGAGGAATAATCCCATCATGAGCATGTGATCAATTTTCAATATATGCTTTTCAACTTTGTGTCTCATACCTAGTTTCCAAATTATATCTCAGGTCTTATAAGTAAAATTTTTTGTATAATTTAATGTCTGAATTTGACTCTCAAGATTGTTACTATTTTAAAATGAGAAGGCTGCCTACTTTGTCAGTTCTCATCACTAGTAATGTTGCTTCAAACCTTCACTGGTAATATTGCTTAAGCTCTTCATTTAACGTAAGACTTCTCTGACACTATTCAGGTACTATCTCTGGATTCTCTATCACTCATATTCCTGCGTTGGAAAATATAATGACCTAGTTTATATTGCTTTATTTTCGATTTCTAAATCAAATTTACTTCCTAACAGCCTTCTATTTAATATTTACCATTATTTTCCTCCCCCAACATAATCTAATTGGTGATCTAGCTGGATTCACAGCAATAACATTTTCTTCTCTCTGTTGAGCCATACCTAGACATCCTAGTCTTCCCCATTCCATTCTAATGGGGCATGTATGTATACCTTTATAAACATATATTCAATTTACAAAGCAAAGATTATTTCCTAATAGGATTTTTATATCTTCCATTTTAAAATGAAATGTTGCCTCAGAAGTAATGATGTATCTGAATACTGATCCTCTGCCTTGGTTACAGAATGGGATAGAGTTGAGAACATCTTATAATCTGTAGCTTTTTATCTATACAAATGGACCGTTATTATGAAGAGATACAGCTACAAGTTTGCATATAAGTCAATCAATTACATTAGTGAAAACTTGTCACATATTAGGATCATAAAATATTTTTTCTTGACAACGGAATTGGAGGAGCTATATTAACACCTTCTATAGTCAATCTCCTCAAGGTCCTGTCCTGCATATGTACACACCTCCAGACTCTGCAACAGCTGTGCTCACTTTATGTGCAATTTATCAGTATCAATGTGACCCTGAGATTTGTTTATTAACAATGAATACTTTCAATCTCTAGCCATTAATTGTAATTATTTTTTTGGCTCTTTGCCTAAATGGATTGCATGAATTTGCTAACAAGGCTAAGTTAACTACCAGAGCAAATATAAATGGTTAGAGAAAAATTTTATGTCACATGTATAATAAAAATTATTGATTATAGTAAATACTATTTATTAAGTTGTTCTTTATTGACAGATACAGGATTGGTTGGTTTTAGATGTAACCCAAAAGATCTTCACAACAGCTTCATAAGACAGCTATCTTATGCTTACATTATACATGAGAAGACTGAACTTTATAAAGCTTGGTTAAGTACCTTATTCCCAAATGACAGGATAAATTAATATTCAATTTTCTATTATTCTAAGATCTCTACATTTTCTACTCTTTTGAGGTTTGTTATTGTTAAAATCTAAGGAGTTGATGAAAGCATTATAAACTAATGAAAAATATCATAAATAGTGTAACAAGAGGCTGATTCTGTATGAAGACAAGTCTAAAATGTATCATTATAATAATCATAATCATCATTGGAAGCTATTCAATTAAGTAAATGCTTCTTCCTTTACTTAAAATATTTTTAGAACTCTTATTTGGGCAGCACATTCAGAAACCACTTACAAGTTACCAATTAAAATTTGTCTCATAGCAATTCATTTTTACCAAATTCACTGTTTTATTAAATTCTATAACCAAATATTTTTTTAAAAATTAACCAGGTTCAGGTATAACAGGCTTTAGGAGACCCTTATATACCTCTTTCCAATGACTACAGATAAAGTCTTTGCAATAATAACCTTGTCAAGGAGCTGTAAGACTCCTACTCTGCAAATAATTCTTTGGAAAAAGAACAAAATGAAGAGTTTAAGTTGTATCAGTTTTCTAAAGAAATGAAAGCAGATTGAATGTAGTCTTGTGGGAACAGAGAAAGTGACAAACCTCAGAACTGTATAGGGCCGAGAATTAAAGAAGGAAGCAATGAAAGTAATTGTAAGGAGCCCCTGTGTGGTTAGTTTTGTTCCAAGTTTGCGAGCTATACTTCACATAAAGTACCATCCTAGTTAAAAAATGGTTAGTTCCATAAATTCTGACAAATGTACGCAATCAGATAACTGCCAACACAATCACAGTATAAAACGTTTTTATCATCCCCAGAATAGTTATTTTATGCACTCCTGCAGTCCATACTAATCCTCACTCCATCCCCTGGCTACCACTGATTTTGATAGATAAAATATATAGAGTGCTTATTCTGAAGCCACTCCCTTTTTTATTTGTTTCAAGTACCTTGCTATCTCTCTCAATCATTCACTTTAGAAGAGAGAAAAAACTTTCATAACCTATAGTGTATATGTGTTCTTTGATATTTTTGTTAATATGGGTCACTTATTTATATCTTTGTTTCCAGAAACAACATATTAATTAATTTTGCCTTAGGGATTTCCTACGTAATACATTTAGCACAGTTGAAGCTCTGATGCTCTGGTCCCAGTATAAGTATATAGGACAAGATCAAAACTAACAATCATTTATAAATTTCAAAATAACACATGCAACTTACGTGTATTGATCAAATACTATGAGGGAAGGTAAAGTCCAAAAAAAAATTTTATAATCACTGTGTACACAGGTATCTATCTCTTCTTTGAACTGCTTTATCCTTTGAAGGGAATTTATATTGGCTGAATATATACTGTTGCTCATTTTGTGACCATAAATTTAAGAATTATTTTAAGCATAAGAGATGCAGCAGTGAATCATTAAGACAAAAACCTTTGCCCTCAAGAAACTAACTTACTTTTGGTTTTAAAAACGTGTGTTTTCAAAGACTGTAGGGTTTGTTTTAAAAGCATGGTCTTCTCAGTCCGAGTGACCTGAATTCAAAATCTCCCTGGTAACTCTAAGACACTGCAAAGTCATTTTCCATTTACTAGCCTCTGGTTTCCTGTTATAAAATGCAAGTATAGATACTTATCTTATATGGTTATTGAAAAGGGTAGAGATACGGTATGAAAAGTTGTTTGTGTGATATTGAGGATATAGTGTTTGCTTAATAAAAGGATCATCATTATCATTTATTACCATTAAGCAGAATACATCATTTAATACCCAGTGATATGCTAAGCAGAATTACTCAATTTTACAGTTTTAAAAAACTGAGAATTTCTAATATAAATAATTTGAAAAAGATTGCATGGGTAATCAGGATTAGAATATAGAACTGCCTCGAAAATCCTTTGCCCTACATCACATTGGCTATCAAAGATCACAGCCTATCTATAATGACATTTGTGTCTATATATCAGGTATTGAATTTCAAAACAATTTTATGACCTCAGTTCTTTTCACTGAGTTCAGCATTAAAAAAAAACTAGTTCTTGTATCAGAATTCTAAATGAAGACAAGCAATAACACATTTTCTGATACAGAAAATTTGTAGTTTCTGTGGGATAGAGTAGATTGTAATCTGTAAAAATTTACAGGTTTTATTCAATTCCACCTATATACATATCTTTTATCATTATTATTAATAAGTAATCATTATATCAACATTTTAATAAAAATATCTCATAATCCAAAAACAAACCTTATGAGTTAATTTATATTTCCCATACCATCAGTTTGCCATAACATACCAAAACTGATTGTATTTTCCATGCCATCTGTTTCAATAGTTTGAATGAATTATATAAATGAGAGAGAAGATTTTGTTTATAGTTTTAGTATTTTGGGGCTGATAAATTATAAGCTCAATAAGCTATATAATGTCCATGAATCTCCAGTGTTTACACTGAATAGAAAGTAAAAAAAAAAAAAAATCTGTTGAATAAATGATTAAATGTGGTCTAAGAGTCAATTGATGGGTACTAAATTTTAATGATAGACCAATATGTTACTGAAATGCAAGAAATTCTTGGTTCATTTCATTAAGCTTAAAAAAGTGATTGAATACTTAAAATTATATGCAGCACCTTTTCCTCATGCTGCTTTGTAAACTAAGTAGAAATATTTTCTGTAATTATTTCAGGCAAAATAATTTAAGAAAATTAGGAGGCTAGAGAAAATTAAAATTCTGAAATACCCTCTCTGAAATAAACTCATTGCCTTTGTGTGTCAAGTATTATAAATGAAAGCTATTAAAGTCTTAAGGCCCTTTTTTCATTTGCTTTAAATGAGCGTAACCATCTATATGCAAAACCTTCTAGTGACTTCCCAGCACACTCAAGAAAAAAGAAGTCAAATATTTCATTATGACTATTGAAGTTCTAAAATAAATTTCACTACTACTCTTGCTTCATTTCCATCATTTTCCCTACCCTCTTATATCACCCTGGTCTAAATAGACTTCAATTTTTCTATGCCTTCAATTTACAAAATTATTTTTGCCTTAAGACCTTTGAATTTTGTTCTATGTCCTTGGAATTCTCTTCTCAATAAAATGCCATGGACCTCATTCCTTTTTATATGACAGGATTCTTCTGAGAGCCATTCTTGAGCCACTCTAGGCAAATTTGGCACCTTTTTCTTTCAAATTTATCTGCAATTACATTTGTATATTATTTAAATAAAACATAAACACTTGGAATTAGAGATTTGTTCATTTATTTGTTTAATATTCTTTTCCTCATTGGAATGTAAGCATGAGGTGGGGGTGGTCAGGAATTTCGATGTTTCAGAGCTTTCACACCAGAACTTAATAATGTAAAAATGTGCATAGCAGATAGGAAATAATTATGTTTTAAACTGCGTAATAAAATAATTTTAATAACATTGAACTGTGTTCATAATTAAATAATATTTGTTTTATTCTGTATTTATTCATTTTAGGTAAATTTGCATAGTAGCCAAATAACACTTATTTTAAGAAGGAAGAAGAAACAATGTATGCATAAGCATATCCATACATATACATACATTTTATATTTGTTTATTTTAAACATAAAATGTTAACCAATAAAATTTCCTAACTGTTCATGGATATGTTTACATTTTTAATAAAAAAACTTTAATTTAAAGATAAATCTATTTTAATATATATACAATCTCTGATGGATTTTCTTTTTCTTATGTATTAATCCTTATTTGATTTATTAAAATTTATAACAAAGTGATTTGTATTACAAGAACCCTTTGATAAATGCATAGCAGGTAGAAAGCCCTTTAACCATTGCCATGAGATAATGAACTTGAAAAACCACAAGCATGTAAAAGGTACTGGTAAACTCTAATTAGGAAATACAATGTTAGTCTTAGGTTATTCATTTCCAAGGGGGGAAATATATCAGTCATAACATTGGAAGGGAATGATGTATGAGATATTCTACATTCATAACACTTAGTATTTTATGAGAATGTTTGCATGTTGGCAGTTTTGCAATAGCTCTATGTATTGGTTTGCTAGGTCTGCCATTACACAATACCACAGAGTAAATTAAACCACAGCAATATATTTTCTTAAAGCTCTGAGGTTAAAAGTTCAAGATAAAAGTATCAGCAGGTTTAATTTCTCCTAAGACCTCTCTCCTAGGCTGGCACATATCCTACTTCTAGCTGTGTCCTCACATAGTCCTTCCTCTGTGCACACATCCCTGATGCTCCTGTGTCCAAACTTCCTCTCATTATAAAGACCCCAGAAAGATTAGATTAGTGCCCACCCTGATGGCCTCATTATAACTTAATCAGTTCTTTAAAGTACCTGTCTGCAAATAAAGTCAAATTCCAAGGTACTTGGGGGTCGGGACTTCAAAATGAATTTGGAGAGAGACACATTTCAGCCAATAACATTCTATTATGGAATAAAGAAGAAAATCTCTGGGTATCTCAGTGTATAGAATATGATAGCAAATATTTATTTGGTGTCATAACTATCATTTTCCTTTAAAGTTTAAAAATTTTAGGAAGGTTTCCCTAAGATAGAGAGACAGACACCAATCACAATCACGATTATTAAACAATGCCTCTATCTACTCCTCTAAAGATAATGTCTGAGGAAAGCCTTTTCTGTTTTGCTGAGGACAATTTTAACAGGTCAAGCAGAGGAACTTCACCAGTAAAGTTGAGAACAGAGCATGGATTCGAAATGATACTCATCTTCATGGTATTTTCCATAGGTAACTAAGAGTCTGTGGGGTAAATAAATAGTTCTGATTCTTTAATATCTGATTTCACAAAATTCTAAAATATTTACTGACTTTACTATAAATGTATAAATCTATTAATCAATTTAAGCCTAGAAAAAATGAAAGCCTCCCCCAATATTTGTTTATATATTTTATTCCATTGTCCTCAACCCCACTAAAAAAACCTAATAATAGAAATTTTATTCATTGTTATATAAAACATCGCTATGTTATTAATGAATATTGTGGGAACAAAGTTTTTCAAAGAGCAAATACCTTTTTTTTTTCTTATTTATTCCAATTTGTTTCAGTAATTTTCTAGTTTGGAGAAATCCTTCCGTGCCTATCCAGAAAATGTCCCTACTATTAAACAAACATTCCGGAAATGTATTGATGCTAATGATGGACAAATTGTAAATTCACATGCAGTATAATACCAATTGTTTCATTCATCAACCAGATTCAACTAAAATAAATTTACTACCTGTTATGTGCCAGGAAGTGTGTCGGTGATGGGAATAGAACAATGAAGAAAAGATAAAGCTCCTGTTCTGCTCCTCCAAACATACAAATGTGCATAAGGAAGATAAATTTTAAACACATAACTGAAGAAAAATAAAAATTTCTTCTATTATTGTGTTACAAAGAACAGTACAAATGGTGGTTTATGAAAAATGTGACAAAGGGTAGTACTTATTTTACACAGGATGGTTATGGAAGCACCCCAAATATAGGAACCATACAATAGAGTTCCAACCAAGGGTGGGAAGAGTGTCACTTACATATCTGGGAGGAGAATATCACAGAGGAAACAGCAATTGTTTAGCCTCTGTGGCAGGGGCAACTGAGGCATGTCCAAGGATTAATGAGGAGGAACAGAGTAAACAAAATGGAGGGTAAAAAGAGATGATCTTGCCAAAATAGCCAGAGAATGCATCATAAGTGACAGTATAGGGCTCAGTCTCAGTGATTTCTTTGTGTTCTACTAAGTGAAATAAGGAGTAGAATCAAGGTCTCCATGGTCTGAGTTACAGGTTCAAAAGGCTGCTTCTAGTTGTTGTAGGAAGAATGTGCAATAGGGTAGCAAATATAAATGCAGACAGACCACTTATGAGATTATTTGCATAGTCTAAGGAAGAGATTATGGGTTTGGCGTATAGGTGCAAAAGATGAAAAGAATTTTCTTTCTTGATATATTCAAAAAAAGACTTGACTAATTTGTTAGTGGTTTACTGTATGACAGAGAGGAGTCAAAATGTTACTACCAAAGTCATTAACCTGAGTAACTGAAATAGTCATTTTTTTTAACTGAGATGGGGAATAAGGGAGGAAGCAAGGATATGAAAGTGGTGGGCAAAAAATAAGAATTTGTGTTTATAAATATGAATTTTGAGATGCCATTAGATATCTTGGTGGAGATACTGAGTAGGTGATGCGATAATGTTTGCCTTGAGATGATGCTCTGAAGAAATTGACAATATGATACTTTTTTCTAACCAAGGTAAAAATATTATAATATTGCTGGTTCAGAAACTATTTATGATCAATACTACATGAAAAAAATGCTCCCAGATAATATATGTGTGTGTGTGTGTGTGAATTGATTTTAACACAAAACTTGAAAATAAAAGGGATGTTATTCAGGAATATTTAGGTGGCTGGCATTGTGTTGGTTTTAGGGGTAGAAGGATGGTTCCAATGGTCATCCTTTAATATATGCTATTCCCAGTTGACCAGAAATTAGAGTGAATAATTCCCACAGGGATAGTAGAAACTTTTCCACCAACTTCTTGGCTGAAGATTGTAGTATGTTGTGGGCATTGAAGTTGAGGTTTGTCATTTCAGAACACTAGACGTTGGGGGAAAGAAGAAATATTTGTAGATTATTCATAGTGGAGTAGGTAACATCACAAGATTATGATAGTGACGATATCTGTCCTGTTAAGTGAACCCAGTCTTGATCCCACTACTTCTGGCAATACCAACACAAGAGACAGACATGATCATCTAGTTGGGTAGTCTCTCTAAAAGGAGGTATTGATCAGAATTCTTTTTTTTTAAGAGCTCTTGCTACAGAAGAGAGGATCCTTAGATTCCTGCTAAGTCAACTGTTATTCTTTTAAATTTATTTAGTTCTTGTGGATCTACACAGACATGGAGTATTAGTAAATAGTATAAACCATAAATAACTTTACGAAGTCATGTTTTGGGGAGGGGTTCAGACAATTGTTACAGTAGAGTTCTTACAGTTAATGTCACGTGTTTCTTGGGAATGTTTTCCAGTCTCTGTCTGTAAACTTTGTCTTTGTGATATAAGGTTGGTAGATGAACCACAAAACAAGTTTAAAAAGTGTTTCCATATTATCATTTTCACTTGTAATTATCAGTATAATAGTGATAGTACCTATTTTAATGCTGTACATTGCCAATGTACAGCATTGTGGCCATTTGTATTAATAAATTTTCTATATGCTAAACTGGGAAAATTGACAAAATTTGTTACACCATATCCCAACTCTAAACACTGACACACAGGCAAGCATTTTGTCTATTTACATCTTACTTGATAATAGAGGGTAACATTATCCCTAAGAATTCCTTTCAGCCTCTCAGATACTAAAACTAGATGTAGGGAAATGAAGTCCTTAAGGTCACAATTTTTTGCTAGACTGATAAAATTAATTTTTTGATTCAAATTACACCCATATGAATAGACTATATATATATACACACATATATAATATATACTAGGCACCTATGAACGGCCTTGTAGAATATTAACATTAAATTAGATTTAAAATTGTAAGTTATTGTATGTGTTGTTACTTATGTACAACACTAAGAAAGATTCTAAAGCATATCTAAATGTTGAGTTTTAGTTAAAACTATGTCCTTAGCCAGGGAACATCCATTCTTTAATAAGTAATTGTATTTTGGACAGACCATTAACATAGGCAATGATTAATATGACACTGTAAATGATTTAGCAGGTGGCAAACATAAAGTATCTTAACAGGATTTAACTGGATTGTAGAACTTTTAAACCTTAAATAGTGTTTCGTAATGACTTTCCAGTAATTGTGCTAAATGACTAATTTAATATTAGCTATCTTTCAAATTAAACTCAGGAGTGAAAATGTGAAAGTTTGCTACCTTTAAAGATCTCCCTTGGATTTAGTGTTAGATCCCATTTATTTCTTTCTGCAAAGAAAATAATCATTATACCTCCTCATAACATTTCCTTGCTTTCAAAATTATTGAACCAAAATGTAATAGATCAAACAACGATCTTATTTTCTGCTAAATTTTGCACCAGGTACTAGAGGAAATTTTTAGAACACCATATAACTTTGTGGTATTTTGATTTATACCTATGGGGTGTAATTTTTTATAACATAAATTCATAAAAATAATACTGGTCAGCATTTAAAATGCAATGCTATTGGGTTCCAAACAGTTACAGTTATCAAATATATATGTGTCAGTGGATTTCTGTGTATGTATATGTACATGTACATATGCACAAAATGCAAACTCAGAAACACACACATGTATCTAGTTTTGCATATTTCAAACTGTGTACAAATTGTATTTAACTAAGTATATAACCATCCACAATTTATGGTTTTTGACTCAGTTATTTTTGAGATTTATCCAGTTCATATGTGCAACAACATTTTTATTCATTTTAACTCCGTATGCTATGTCATTTTTTACATATTTCAATGCATTTGTTCATTTTACTCTTTGTGGACATGTATGATTTTATCCAAAGTTTTGCTATCAAAACCAATAATGAAATCGACATTCTTCTTTTTTCCCCTTTTTGGTTTAAACAACAGACATTTACTTCTCACAATTCTGGAGGCTGAGAAGTCTAATGTCAAGATGTCACCTCATTCAGTTCCCGGCAAAGGCCCTCTTCGTGGCTTGCAGACAGCCGCCTACTTGCTGTCCTCATATGGTAAAGAGAAAGAGAGCTTAGTCTCTTTTCCTCTTCCTCCTCCTGTAAAGACACTTATCCCATCATGGTGGCCTTCACCCTCATAACCCCATATAAATCTGATTATTTCCCAAAAACCCCACTCCCAAATACCATCCATTGGGGATTAAGAACTTCAACATATTAATTTTGGGGGAACACAAAACTTCAGTCCATAGCAGTTGATGAAGGGTGGGTGAAAGGGGCGTCCTACCAGGGATAATGCAAAGACAAGGTGTTTTGGTTATTTTTTGCTTTGCAACATCCACCTCAAACTTAGTGGCCTAAAACAATTTTATCATATCTCATGCTTCTGTGGGTTGACTGGGGATTGCTGGCAGTTCCTGTACTGAACTTGCTTGCATTCTTTCTCGCAATTGCAACCAGTTGGCAGCTGGGGCTGCCACTGGGCTGCATGGCTAGGCCTCAGGTGCCTAGAGGCCATATGGCCTCTCTCCATGTGATGGCTTATTCTCCAAAGCCTCTCCATGTGGCCTGGTTCTTCAGCAGGGGAGATTGGACTTCCTTCATGGTAGCTCAAGGCATGGCCAGAAGCTTCAGGCCTTCTTAATTAATTAATTCCTGGGTTCAGAAATCCAGAAACATCACTTCCTCCAAATTCTATTGGTCAAACAGCCACTGGCCACACCCAGATTAGGTAGCAGAGAATGCATAAACATATGAAAGTAGTCTTAATGCTTGGAGTGTCAGAAGGAACAGAAGAAAATGTACCAGGCAAAACTTGCCTATGTCGCACCTTGACACGGAGCCAGTATCAATGCCCTACAGCAGATTTATTTAGGAGACAATCTTAACTTTGGGGATCTGAATTGTGAAATAAGGTTGTGTAAGATTTTGGAGTCAGGCATAGAGCCAGAGAGTCTCTCAATAACTCATTCATTGCCTCTCCATGGCTCTATATATGTTCTTAATAATCTGATCCTTGGAATGAAGATAAGGCCTTCTTGAAAGCATTTGAAAAAAATATGGAGAAATGGCCTCATTCTGCTATGGCCAAGGAAGACTTTTCTATGTGTGAGACAGGCAAGAAGATAATACAAGATGGTTTTCTGAGATATATATTCAGGAGTATAATTTTTGGAATAAAAGACACATGTGTCTTCATTTTTCCTAAGTGTTGCCAAATTGCTATCCTAATTAAATGTATCAATTTGCAGCCCAATCCACAATATGAAATTTCAACTTTTCACAGCCTCACCAAGGCCTGGTAGTATCCCTTCCTTCCTTCCTTTTTCTACCCCTTTCTTCTTATTTATCTTCTTTCTTTTTCTGACTTGCTTCTTCTTTTATTAAATCTTGTCATTCTGGTGAATTGAAAATGTATCTTATTGCAGTTTTACGCTTTACTCCTTAATCTACACTGAGTTAAAATATCTTTTCAGTGTTTTTTATCCATTTTTTTCTCCTCTGTAAATTTCCTGTTCACATTTCTTTTGCCCTTTGTCATATTGAATTTTTGATTGATTTTGTATGGTTTGTATGCCCTTTCAATATTTTGTATATAATATTTTTTCAGTTTTATGTAGCAAATGTCTTTTCCTAAATGTCTACTTATCACGTTACATGTTTTACAATATCTTTTTTTCACATGGAGGTTTTCATTTTAACCTTATGAGATTTATCATTCTTTTGTACGTAATTCTACATTTTTTCTTGTTTTAGTACATTCCTCCATCTTGGAGGTTTATGGAAGTCTCTATATTAGAAACACATTTTTAATGTATTTTATACCACAGTTTTAGGTTTTTGTAGTAGAAGATTTCAGTGCTGCTGAGCCTACAGAATTTTTGTAACAAAAAGTCTCAGAATTTAACTTATAATAATCTTCATTACAAATTATTCTGAACCATAAAGGAAAACATTAAGGTGTTTATTTTAAAGAAAAAACATAGAAATCTATAATTTGACACTATTGTATGTATTTTTCACTAAATGTGTAATTCATATGTAGAAGAAATATATGCCAGTTAAGCATTTTTTCCCATCAAAGCACAGGGGCTTTGTTGAAATATTACATTTAATTAGCAAACTTTCATCTTTGAAATATGTTTTCTTTCACACACTGATAAACTATTATACAGTTTCAAGTCAGCATTGGTCTCAAGGCTTAAATATTTACTAATTAATCAAATCCTATCTTTTTTCTAGGATTAAACTGAGAACACATAAAAACAAAAATTCTCACTACTTGGGTGTGAGAAATTATTTTTCCACCTGTGTGAAAATTATTGAAATAAATTGTGCACTGATAATAATTTAATATATTTAAACAAGAAAGGTGCAGAGATAATTAAATGTGTTACAGGCCTACATTTTTAAATACATCATTCTCATTTGCAAACAAATTCTGAAAGACTAGGTATAGTCATTTGTATATAATTCTAAAACACAAAATAAAACTGGAAATTTTAGAACTCTAAAAAAAGTGTTCACTGAAGTAAGCATTAGGAATACTTCTTGCTGTATATTCAATGCATATATTTTTAGACACCTAATATACATTAATGATTCCCACAATTCCTATGCCTAAAAATGGTATTTGTGTGGACATGTGAATTTCCATTGAGTTACTTAGAACAAAAATCTAAGGACACTAGAAAAGATTCCAATGCTGTGAGGCTATTTTATACCTAAATGGAAAAATAATCTTGTTTTAGTGGTTCAGTATTTTTTCTTGGTTAAAGATTTAGTCTTAGGAATAATCAATATGCAAAGGCAAAGGGAGGAAATGTCAATGTTTAAAATGTGAATGAAATAATGGACAATTGTAAGGTTGGTGTTTGACTACTAAATGTATCTGTTTCAATAATTATTTATTTGTTTCCATAGTAAATTTAATTGAAATTTAGGACCAAAGGCAAAAAATACTGACTAATTTAATCTTTGTTAATAACAGTGTATACATGTGTATGTATGAGACTTTCGTTTATCATTTATAATTCATTTATGCATTCATTGTTTTGCAAAACTATGAGTATCTGTTAACCGACTAATACAAGAACAAAAATATCACCAGTAACGTAGAGATACTCGTATACTCCTCCCCTAGCCTGCCCAAAGCATCCTCCTTGGTGGTTAGCACTATCTTGTATTTAATGTTTATCATCTCCCTATTTCATTTTACAATAGTCTTATCACATACCTATCCATGCTTATACAATATCTTAGGTAAATATTTTCTGAACTAGATATATGGAATATGATACAATATATAATCTTCTGAAAGTTGCTCTTTTCCCCAAGATTTTGTTCTCAAAATCCAACTATGCTACTGCATATTAATACCATCTTTTATTTTTACTACTCTATACTATTCCATTGAGTATACTGCAGTTCATTCATCCATCTTTTAGAAGTGGATGCTATGCGATGGCTAAGATTTTTCTGTTATGAGAAATGATGCTATGAAATATCTCTCAATATCTCTTTTTTTTCAGGAAGTTTATTTGTCTGATATTAGTTTCTTTTTTTAATTAAACTTTTTTATTTTGAGATAATTGTAGATTTACATAAAACTGTATGATTTACAAAAACAGTTTGGAGGATCCTCACCAAATTAAAAATGATATAGCAATCCACCTTCTGATTATACGGCATATCCAAAGGAAATGAAAATAGTATCTCAAAGAGATATGTGAACTCTCATGATCATTACAGCATTATTAATAATACATAAGATATGGAAACAGCCTAACTGTCCCTCAGTGGATGAATGGGTAAAGAAATGTGAATAAATGGAATATTATTCAGCCTTTAAAAATAAGGAAATCTTGCCATTTGTGACAATATGGATGAATCTGGAAGACATTATGATGGTAAAATAAGTCAGAAACAGAAAGAAAAATACTACATGATCTCACTTATATGTGAAATTGAAAAATGTCTAGTTCATAGAATATAATGGTGGTTACCAGATCTGGGGTTGTGGTGGAGGGAAACGGGGAGATTTTGGTCAAATGGTACAAAGTTGCAATTGTGTAGAATGAATATTTCTAGAGAGCTAATGTACAGAATGGAGACTAAAGTTAGTAATACTGTATTGGATACTTTAAGTTTGCTAAGAGAGTAGATATTAAGTGTTCTCACTACAAAAATATAAATAAATAAAAAGGTAATTATGTGAAGACATGAGCTTGACTGTAGTAATTTTTAAATTATGTGTATGTATAACAAATTATTACACTGTACATCTCAAGTATGTAAAATTTTGATTTTTAAGAAAGAAAAAAATAATGTGAAACTTGTAAAAGACAAGTAAATATCTTTTCTATTTCTTAGCAGTTTTAATTACAAAGTTGTGAACATGTGGTGACCATTCATTGAGCTGTATAATTATGAATTGTGTACATTTCTTTTTTGAATGATATTCTTCAAACAGTAAATATTGCTATAAAGATTTTGGAACTATTCTTCATTCATATATGCAAGACTTTCTCTATAACATAATTTTCAACATTAAAGAAAATGACAATTTACTCTTTTATGAAAAGTTGCATCAATTAATTTTTAGTCACACCAACAATAAATAAGTTACATTGATCATCATCATCTTTAACATTCACTATTGTCAAGACAAATTTTTAAAAATTAGACATATATCTTATCTTCATTTGCATTTATCTGATTATTAATAAAGTCAAGAATGTCTTCATCTATTTACTTCAAAATTTGCATCTTCTAATGATCTAGATATTTAGAACACTATGAATATAAATATACTTGGATTTACATATGTCTATCTATCCAATCTATTCTATCTCTATAGTGTGAAACAAAGTTTGTAAAGCATTCCTCATTTTACATTTTAATATGTAAATATTTATATTTTTGATATTTTTAAAAGTAGTTTTACTTTTAATGTTCTCATTACCACCAGAAATGTTCATTACCTTGCTGGTAAAAAATGTTTTCTCTTAAAAGTAGCCACCTCATACTGTTTTGGAAAGTACCAGGAGATTCTTGCATGTATTAATCAGAATTTATATAACTCATTAAAAAGTTATATAAAATAAGTTATATAACAATTATGTATGAATTATATAACACTGGGGCAACCAATCAGAATATTGCTAATGCAACTGCAGACTAATAAAAAGTAAGGGTCTCACAAAGTTCCCAACACTATTTTATTTAGCATATAAGCCCAGCTAATGAAATTGATAAGGAAATTTGACTTCCTTCGTCTCCCTGGACTGTGAACTGAGCTGAATGTGGACCAACACAAGTTGATCAAAAGGTGATTCTAGTCCTTTGGGAAGATATCTGCAAACAAATGTTACTAGACCCATCAGCTGACAGTGAGTAGTGGACAAGGCAAAAAGAGCACTCATTTGTTGAAAAACAAAAAATAATGAAAGTCATACCAGATAAGTGGTGTTGGTGTGCTTTTTATTATTATTTCAGAATATTATGGGGGTACAAACACTTTGGTTACATATATTGCCTATGCACTGCCAAAGTCAGAGCTACAATTGTGAACATCCCCCAAACAGTGCACCCTGCACCCAGTAGGTGTGAGTTTTCCCACCCCTCCAACCCCCTCCCACCTGCCCGACTCCTGATGAATATTACTTCCATGTATGCACATAAGTATTGATCAGTTAGTACAAATTTGATGGTGATTACCCATGGTGCTTGTTTTTCCATTCTTGTGATACTTGGTTTCAAAGAATGGGCTCTAGCTCCATCCAGGATAATACCAGAGGTATTAATTCACCATTTTTTATGGCTGAATAGTACTCCATGGTATACATATACCACATTTTATTAATCCACTCATGTATTGATGGGCACTTGGGTTGTTTCCACATCTTTGCAATTGTGAATTATGCTGCTATAAATATTCGAGTGCAGATATCTTTATTATAGAATGTATCTTTACATTCTACCTAAAAGATATATACAAGACAATACAAAGTAAACCTAGCATAGTTGACTAGTACACTCAAATCAGTTCTTTGAGAGTCATTTTTATATTTCCAAGAATTTTGTTTTAAAAGTAGAGATCGGATTTCATTCTTGTGTTATACCTGGATAGTATTCCATTGAGCAGTCTTTCATACACCTGCTGTTCATTTGTATATCTTCTTTTGAAAAATATCTATTCACATATTTTTCCTATTTGTAGTCAAATTATTATTTTTTGCTATTGAGTGGTTTGAGTTCCTTGTATATTGTGCATATTAACCCTTTGTAAGATGCATAGTTTAAAAATGAAATCCTGTCATTTGTGGCAACATGGATGAATCTAGAGGACATTTTGTTAGTGAAATAAGCAAGGCACAAAAGGACAAATAATGCATGATCTCACTCACATGTGGAATCTAAAAAAGTCGAATTCATAGAATTAGAAAGTAGAATAGTGGTTACTAGACATTGGGGAGAGTAAGGGAAAGGGGACAGGGGAGTTGTTGGTCAATGAGTACAAAGTTACAGCGAGATAGGAGGAATAAGTTCTGGTGTTCTATTGCACAGTAAGATGACTATAGTTAACAATAATGACTGTACCTTTCAAAATAGCTAGAAAAGAAAATTTTGAATGTTCTCACCACAAAGAACTGACAAGTGTTTGAGGTAATGGATATGTTAATTACCCTTATTTGATCATTACATAATGTTTACATGTATGTACCCCATAAACATACATATACCCCATAAATGTACATGTGCCCCCAAAATATATGCAATTATTGTCTGTTAATTAAAATAAAAATAAAACTTAAGAAAAAAGTAGAGATGGTATAGACATATCCACGATATTGTTGAAAATGTGGTTTTCACTAATAAATGTTTTCTGACACTTCTAATTTGCCTGATCAAGAAACATTAGTTATATCATTAGGTACTAACTAACCTGGTTTGGACATAATTCAAAATGTGTAAAATAAATTTTAAAAGGTATATTTTTCTTCCATTATTATAATTTTCTAAAGTAATATGTTTATAAACTTACTTTTATTAAATCAAGTGTAGGTTTTCATCAACCAACAATATGTAAAGTTGTAAAAAATATTAAAAGTAGGTTCTAGTATTCAATAGTACAGTAGGGAAATTATAGTTAGCAGTAATTTATTGCATATTTCAAAATAGCTGGAAAAGAAGAATTATTAATATAATGTTCCTAAGAACGAGAAAAGATAAATGTTTGAGGTGATGTACATTCCAGTTACAATTATTTGATCATTATACATTGTATACAGGTGTTAAAATATCACATGTGCTCCCAAAATATATACAATTATACATAAATTAAAAATGCTTTTAAAAGTAAGTATAAGGCATTTTAGTGGGTTTATGAAATTAATTAAAATGTTTTGTCATAACATTTTTAAAAATCAGATAATATTGTTTTCATAAGGATACTTCATGCTTTAACTTAATCCATTTGCCCTCTTCACTATTTTTAATCTTCATATAAACTCTAAAACTCCATGTCTAAGATAAATACTCGCATTAAACATACAAAAATAATCTCATTTTAGTTACTAAGCACACATAAAACAGATTGAAAATATTATATCACTGAAGATATACAGAAGTTGATGCAGATTTTTTCTAGATTGTGGGATTAATAGCAAAAATTTTAAATAATTCATTCTCAATTTTAAGTAAACTGCCTATCTGCTGAGCCATTAATGTAAATTACTGAAAAGAAAATATACTGTTTTAAAAGTTAGCAATTAATATAGTAAGAAAAGCATTTTAGGTATTATAGTTTGTAACTGGTAGCTGATGTTGATTAACATTGAATAAATGGAAATTCTAAGATACAGAGGTATGTGATTACCCTTTTGATTTTTCCAAACAATTAATTGACTAATTATATGGAAAATAATTATCTTTAAATAAAATTTATTCACCTCAGGTGTGGGGTTCACAGTTTGGGGGATGTCCACTATTGTAGCACTGACTTGGGCAGTGCATAGGTAATATATATAACCAAAGTCTTGTACCTCCACAATATTATGGATTAAAAAAAAAATTATTCAACTCTATTGTGTGACTCTATTAAGTCAATTGATTTGAACACTGTATATTCAGTATGGAATATTGCAGGATTTAGCTATCTGTAGTAAGAATTCACTATCAACATCAATTACTTCATAAGACCATATTATTAATATATACCTTAGAGGATCATTAAAGCTCTAACACTGAGTCATTTTCTAAATACCTACGCTTTTAAATTGTAATTTATATTTTTACTTAACTCTAAGAAATACAGGAGTTTAAAATCAAGGTTTTCTTTTCTGTTTTGTTTGTTTGTTTGGTGATATAATTCATTTTATGTGATATAGAATTGTTCGTAAAAATAAAAGACTATATCAACATGGCTCAGTAGAAATGGTATAATTAGCATGCTTGTAAGGATGAAAAATTAATACTATTGCCATTTTTATCTAATGTAATAAGTTCAATTTTTCTCACCCTTTTACAAAATAGTTCTTAAAATATATTAAATATATGACTTTATGTGTAAACAATATTTCAGAGAAAATCTAACTTTTATAAGTAATAAGTACTTAACTTTGTGGGTGTGTCTGCTTGTGTGTCAAATTTGATGGGCTTTTGACACCAAAAATATTTGAGAAATATAGCTTTTGTATTAATTGTAAGGAAAGCTCTTTTTACTTAAAAGAGATGGCTACATATAAAAAGATCTTTATTAAGCATAAATAAACAAAGATTTTTGCGTGTAGTATTTCATTAGCTAATTTATCAAACTTTTAAATTAGCGCCTATGATTTGCTATAGGCACCCTAATTTATCCAGGATGACATTTTTAACATTTATATTTTTACTTCTTTGTTCCTATAGCCCCCAGATTTCCTTTCTTTGAGGCAATACTCCTATTGCATAGCAGTCGCATAGTTTTTTAAATTTTTCTTTTCTTTATAAAAATTGTATGTATTTCAGTTGTACAACATGATTTTTCACATACATATACTCAGTAAGGTAATTACTAGTTAATAAAATTAATACTTCTTTTTTTTACATAGTTACCTTTTTTGTGCATGTGATGAGAATATCTGGAATCTATTCCTTTAGCAAATTTTCCAGTATAAAATAACATATTTACTATGGTCACCATGCTGTACAATGGATCTCTAGACTTATTCATCCCATGTGTTTGTAGGCCACATATATGTTAAGTGGTTAGGTTTCTATTCAGAATACACAAATATATGAGAAACTCACCAAATCCATAGGAAAAGAAGAAAACCTCCAAGTAACTCAATTTAAAAAGTGTGCAAAGGACCACCTGAATAGAAATTTTAAAAATTTCAACAGGTATATAAAAAGATGCTCAACATCACTAGTCATAAGGGAAATGCAAATTAAAATTACAAGAAGATAGAACTTCACATGTCTCAAAAAGCCAAGAGATAATAAACACTGGTGAGAACGTGGAGAAGAGGGAATCCTTGTACACTGTTGGTGAGAATTTAAATTGGTGAAACCATTATAGAAAACAATACTCAAAAAGTTAAAAATAGAATTGAGTACATAGAAGCAGAAAGAAATCCAATGTTTACCAAGGGCAGGAAGGCAGGGAAAGATTTCCTTCCTTTGTTTTCTTTTTGGCAATTTAAATATTAAGTTCCACACACATTCATAAGATAACATTACTAATCGTATGTATGTAATAATAATAGCTAATTACCATTTTTCTGTATAGGTAATATGCTGAACAATTTATATATTCTTAGCTTATGTGTATGATATGGATAATATTATAAAGCTTTCTACAGTAGGAAAAACTAAGTCTTATCAATGTTTCACAGTGAGCAAGTGGTGGCTCTAATATTTGAGTTCTTAAAATTTGGCTTGAAAATGTCAGCTCCTCATTACTACTAAGACTTTATCAAATACTGAATTGGTATTAAGAATGCAGACAAGAAAAACAAAATCCTTGATTTCACAAACTTTGTTCACAGTCTAGTCTAGAGGTAACACTAGTGAATTAACAATATGGTAGAGAGAAGAATTAACAAAACCTCATGATATTGCAAAGAGGAAAGGCATTACATGTTTGACATCTAAACTAAGTTGTAATAATTATTAAATAGTATCATTCCAACAGAAATTAAGAAATGCTTTTGTAGACAGAAAAAACATCATATACAAAGTCATAGAAGCATGATATTTTTGAATGACTCTACACCTTTCCCCATTTGCATCATTATTGTTTGACTATACCTTATAACATATTGAGGACATGTTTATCATAACATATGTTAAGCAATATTTTAATTGTTTGTTTCCCTTTCATATTCAACTTCCAAATTATTAAATACATGAGATCAGTTTCTTATCTTATTTATCATTTTTAGCTCATGTTATAATTTAGTGTTTGTCTACAAAAGAGGTATTCAAGAAATTCTTGTTAAGTATGTGGAAGAGACCACAGTGGAGACTGACATATACAAAATGCATAGTTAGTGTAATAGCTATTATGATAATAAAGGAGTCAATTCATCAAAAGGATGTGACAGTTGTAAATTATATGAACCCCAAATGAAGCACCTAAATATATAAAGTAAATATTGACAGAAATGAAGGGAGAAATAGACATCAAAACAATAACAACAGGGGACTTCAATACTATTTTCAACAATGGATATATATTCCAGACAGAGAATCAATAAGGAAAGAGTGGACTTGAATAACACAGCAGACCACATGAACCTAATACACGTATACAGAACACACCATCCATCAGTAGCAAATACACATTCTTCTCAAGTGCATACAAAACATTTTCCAGGATATAACATATGTGGTTACAAAACAAGCCTTATAAATTTAAGAAAATTGAAATAATCTCAAATATCTTTTCTGACTGCAAAGCTATAAAAGTAGAAATCAATAATAGGAGGACTTTGGAAAAATAACCAATATGTGGAAATTAAGTAACACACTCCTGAACAGCTAGTGGGTCACAGAGGAAATCAAATGGGAGCTAATCAAAAGGAATCTTGAAGCAAATGAACATGGAAACACCACATATGAAAATTTATAGGATGTAAGAAAACCTACAGGATGCAGTGCAAAGAAGGAAGTTTATAACAATAAATGTGAAGATTAAAAAACAAATAGAAATATCAGCTGGATGTATGTAGATGGTTTTATATCTGGGTTCTTTGATCTGTTCCATTCTTCTATGTCTCCATTTTTGTGCCAATATCATGCTGTTTTGGTTACTATAGCATTGTAGTATAGTTTGAAGTATGGTAATGTGATGCCTCCAGATTTGTTCTTTTTGCTTAAGATTGTTTGGGCTATTTGGGTTCTTTTCTGGTTCCAAACAAAGCATACAATTATTTTTTCTAGATCTGTGAAAATGACAATGATATTTTCATGGGGATTGCATTGAATCTGTAAATCACTTTGGGTAGTATGGACATTTTAATAATATTGATTCTACCAATCCATGAGCATGATATGTTTTTCTGTTTGTTTGTGTCATCTGTGATTTTTTCAGTGTTTTATAGTTCTCTTTGTAGAGAATTTTCACCCCCTTGGGTATTACTCCTAGGTATTTTATTTTCCTCGTAGCTATTGGGAATGGTATTGTGTCTTTGATTTGATTCTCAGCTTGACTGGTATTTGTGTATAGAAAGGCTACTGATTTGTGAACATTGATTTTGTAACCTAAGACTTTGCTGAATTTATTTATCAATTCCAGGAATCTCTTGGTGGAGTCTTTGGGGTTTTCTTGATACAAGCTCATATCATCAGCAAAAAGTGATAAATGACTTCCTCTTTCCCAATGTGGATATCCTTTAAGTCTTTCTTTTGCCTGATTGTGCTGGCCAGGACTTCCAGCACTATGTTGAATAGAAGTGGTAACAGTAGGCACCCTTTTCTTGTTCCAGTTCTTAGGGGGAATGCTTTCAACATTTCCCCATTGAGTGTGAGGTTGGCTGTGGGTTTGTCATATATGGGTTTTAAAATGTTGAGATGTGTTCTTGCCTAGTTTGTTGAGGGTTGTTATCATGAAAAGGTGCTAGATTTTGTCAAATGCTTTATCTGCATCTATTGAGATATCTTCAACAAAGCAGACAACAACATACACCAGGGAAAAGAAGCTCTATTCAATAAATTGTGCTGAGAAAATAGGATAGCCATGTGCAGAAGAATGAAACAGGACCCCTATATCTCAACACTAACAAAAATTAATTCAAGATGGATTAAAGACTTAAATGTAAGGCATAAGGCCATAAGAATTCTAGAAGAAAATATATGAAAAACTCTTCTAGATATTGGCCTAGGGAAAGAATTTATGACTAAGACCCCAAAGGCAATCACAGCAACAACAAAAATAAATAAATGGGACTTGATTAAATTAAAAATCTTCTGCACATCAAAGGAAATAATTAACAGAGCAAATAGACAACCTATACAATAAGCAAAAATATTTTCAAACTATACTTCTGATAATGGGCTAATATCCAGATTCTAAAAATAAAACAAAAAAATCAGCAAGAAAAAAACAAACAAGCCTATTAAAAAGTGGGCAAAAGACGTGAACAAAAGTTTTTCAAAAGAAGACAGACAAATGGCCAACAAACACATGAAAAAAGTGCTCGATGTCATTAATCATCAGAGAAATGCAAATTGAAGCCACGATGAAATGTCCCCATACCCCTGTTAGAATGGCTCTTATTAAAAAGTCCAAAAACAATAGATGCTGCTGTTGATGCAGAGAGACAGGAATGCTTATACACTGTTGGTGGGACTACAAATTAGTACAACCTGTATGGACAACAGTATGGAGATTTCTCAAATAACTAAAAGTAGACCTACCATTTGATTCAGTAATCCCACTACTGGGTATCTACCCAAAGGAAAAGAAGTCATTTTATCAAAAGGACATTTGCACTCTAATGTTTCTTGCAGCACAATTCATAATTGCAAAGATGTGGAATCAACACAGGTGCCCATCATTTAAGGAGTGGATTAATAAAATGTGGTATATATATATATACCATGGGACACTAGTCAGCCGTAAAAAATGATGAATTAATACCTTTTGCAGCAATTTGGATGGAAATAGAGACCAGTATCTTAGGAGAAGTATTTATTTCAAGAATAGAAAAACAAACACCACATGTACTCTCTAATAAATTGGAATTAACAGAAGGGTACACATGAGCACAGAGGGAAGTAAAAGTCATTGGTAATCAAGTAGGGGGGAGGGAGGTATTGGAGAAGGGCAAAAACCTATCTAACAGGTACAATGAACACTATTCAGGTGATGGGTATACTTATAACCCTGACTTGAGCATTACAAAAGCTATCCATGTAACAAAGAAATATTTACTCTCTTAATATTTTGAAATAAAGAGTAAACAAATAAATAAATAAAATATAAAGTAAAAATAAAAGAGATACGCTTATTTCTTCTTCTTTGTTCATAATTACTATCAGTTGCTTCCTTGGGCACCCATGGTAGAAAAATATAACAATTAAAAAGCATTAATTTCTCTATTTTCACAGCTTTTATAAAATTCACATATATATAATGGCCTCTGAGAATAATATTAACAAAACTTCCTTTTGAATAATTTCTTTATTAAAACCTATTTTCTTAAAAAATAGAAAATAGAAAGATCTCAAATAAACATCCTAACTTCATACATCAAGGAATTAGAAAAAGAACAAACTAAGCTCAAAGCAAAAGATAGAGGAAAATAATAAAGATCAGAGCATAAATAATCAATAAAACAAAAAGACTATTTATGGAATTACAGAAAATATTTGCAGATCATATATCTGATAATGAGTAAATATCCAAAATATATAATGATTCACACAACTCAACAACAGAAAACAAAGTACCCTATTAATTGGATATGCACAAGCCAAATAATGAAATTGGACCATTGTATTACACCATATACAAAAATTAACTTGAAATGAATAAAAAGTTTAAATGTAAATTCTGAAACCATAAAACTCCTAGGAAGAAGCAGAAGGAAAAATCTACATGATGTTGTTGTTCTAGGAAGTGATTTCTTGTATACGACCCTGAAGCACAAGCAACAAAAGCAAAAATTGAAAAGTGGAATTACATCAAATTAAAAGGCAGACCATGTATCTGATAAGGAGTTATTATCCCAAAACTATAGGAACACATACAACTCACCAAAAAAATAAATAAATAATCTGATTAAAAAATGGACAATGGACTATAATTGTTATACTTTCAAAATATTTATAAGTATAAATGATATTTTGAGATATCTACAAATATTGCCCCCTTCATGATGGAAAGATAAAAATAGCAACAAAAACACCACCAACACCACAATGACAAGCACCAAAAAAAACTTTTTTGCTTATATCATGTAAGAAACTCAAATCTTTTCAACAGATTTATGACCTTGTTTAGGCCACCTTTGTCAAGCAGTTGCAATTACGTCATCAGAGACAAATAGCTTTCAAAAGATTTGAAAGCTATCCTATTTTTCAAAAGACAAATAAGATTTCAAAAATGACCCTAATATTTGATTACTCCCTTTGCCATATGACTTTGAAGTCCCCTCCCACTCAGATGGTTAACTTGAGCATGTGGCCCGCTTTGGCCAAGGAGATCTTAGGAGATGTGGCACAAAAGAAAGGCTTATAAAAGCTGACATACAATTGAACTGGTTCCTTTTTGCACCTCTTCCATTGTCATATGAAAACATGTCCAGGTTAGTCTGATAGAAGATAAGCTATGTGGACTAGTGATAACTTGTGTCCATACCCCCAGCTAAGGCCAGCCTCATCAGCTCCCAGCTGGCCAAATCCCTATGTGTAAATTAACCCTACCAAGTTCAGCAGATCTGCCTTGTTGATGCCTAGATGACCACATAAATGGGAGTTTATACACATTATTGCCATATTCCAGCATTATTTTAGTAAGAGCAAACTAATTTCACTCTGCACACTTTATTTAATCTTATCTCTCAAACTGAGAGATGCAACAAAATAGAATATCATGAAATGTCATTCTACAGATAGTGATTAACAACTAATGAAGTCAGTTCTACACATAGTAAATATTCAAAAACATACATTTTCTAATAAATTATAGAACGGCTATTTCACAATGAAGCCTATTTTAAGAGTTCATATTAAATTAATAATGAGAAATGACAATTAGTTTGGACATCTTCAGTAACTTGATTAATCCCTCCTTTGAGGATATATTGGTATAAACACTATGTACTGAAAAAATAGCGTACAGCATCAAAAATGAGCAGCACAAAACACTCATTTTCAAGGAGTTAAATATTATCAAAAGGTACAAATTACATATAAAAATCATGTGGCTCTAATTTATACTTACTCATCTATTGTGGTACTCAATAAGAAATAATTTTGCATAGTGTCCACAATTTATCAGTATGCCTCACTGATAAAATACTTAAATGCACTACAAATGTCCTGCTTGATGTTCAATTAATATCAAAAGAATATATCTACATATTTTACTGAAACATTTTAATTCATTATAGAAAGAAAGCCATTTAGCCACAACAAACAAAAAGCATTGCATGCTAAGTTGAGTGTATCTGCTCTGCTTCTTTCCAAAGGATTTATTTTTCATCATCATATCTGGGCACTATGCAAAAAGAAAGCATTATTAAAATAGAATTGTGCCGAGTGGCCCAAGAGAAGAAGCCAATATGTAAAAAAAATTAAAAAAATAAATAAATAAAAATAAAAAATTCAACAAACAAATTGAAGTTAAGAAAGGATAAAAAATAATTGATATTACATAAGACAAAGACATGAAAATTAAAAATAGATGGAATGTTAGGCTATTTAATCTATGAAAGACCTCTGGAAAAAACAATGTCTAAACTTTCCTTCTAGTCAGTGAAACCTTCTGAAATGTTTTTAATATTATTCAAGAAAGTAGTTAAATTACTGAAATAGTGTCTTTTTTCATTACTTATGCTATTATTACTTCATTAAAGCCTTAATTCTTATAGCCTTACAGAGATAAGATTGAAACTATGAAACATTTGAATATATCTATAATCAAGTTCCAGTTAATCTGGTTTTAGTCATTCAATAACTCTACAAATATGTATCAAACACCTACTATTTTCTAGGCACTGCTTTAGTTGTTAGTGATAGAACAATCAATAAAACTAACAACATATTTACTCTCACGAGACTCACTATTTAGTGGGAACAAAAAGAAAATAGTTTAATAAACATAATCAAAAATACGGTGTCACTTAAGTATTAATACCCTGAAAAAAATAGATAGGGTCAAAGGCATAGAATGTATAGAAGGTTATTGTTTTATAAGGGAGCATTAGGAATGACCACAATGATGATATAAAATTTGAGTAGAGACTGAAGGGTATAAAAGAGGAAGTCATGCCCATATTTGAGTGTTACTGGCTGAATTGTGTTCCTCAAAAAGGTATGTTGAAGTTCTACTTCAATATATTTGTAAATGTAATCTTATTTGGAAGCGGGGACCTTGCAGATATGTTCATGTTAAAATGAGGTCATTAGGATGGTCCCCAATACAACATGACCGGTGTCCTTATAAGAAGAGAAGACTGGGAGACAGCAGGCAAGAATGCCATGTGACACTGGAAGCAGAGATTGAAGTGCTGCAGCTGCAAGCCAAGGAACACCAAGAAATGTCAAGGATTGCCAGCAAACCACCAGAAAGTAGGAAAAGGCAAGGAAGGATGCTTCCCTACAAATTTCAGAGAGAGCACGGTTTTCCTGACTCCGTGATTTTGGACTCCTAGCTTCCAGAACTGTGAAACAATGAATTTCTGTTATGGAGAGCCACAAGTATGTGGATGTGGTACTGTGTTATGGTGATCCTAGGAAACTAACACATTGAGAAAGGATAGTTTCTTATTAGAGAAACAGCAAGTACAAAGGGCAACTTACAAATATACCAACATCAAGAAAAAGAGTGCATCAGAGGTGACAAAGGGTGCCGAGAGGGCAGTTGGATTGAGGTTACTAAAGCAATCAATTTCTCTAACAACCAAAAAGTACTCTGTAATTAAAAAAAAATAAAAATTATAAAAAATAACACTGTATAAAATAAGGCCTCCTATAAATTTGATTGTTTTAATCATTAAAGGTGATAATGAAAGAGAACTGGAAAATTTTTAAAAACGTAGAATTTAAAAAGATTAAATCTGTAAATAAGATATTATGAAATATTTTTCAGTGAAATTAAGTCAATAAACAAAACACTAGATTTGACAAAATAAATGTAATACCTTTTTATTAAAGAAATAACAAAAAGAAAAAAAAACACTATTCACTTGAAATAGAGAGAGTGCCTACTGATAGACAGTTTGCCCCAGTTTCCTGGGCACATGTCAAGTCTACAATGGTCCAGGGGTTGAGCAAATGACCAAAACAAGATAAAGCAATGTCAATCATTAAGAATATTGTAATCTAAATCTTGGGATGAAATTCACTGCCTTCCTTTTGGAAAGCTCTAGAAAAAAACGAAACTCCTGTTGCATTTAGAGCACTACTTGACTTCATTCCCTGCTTTATTTTTCTCATAAGCAGTTATCATCTACTTATTTCATTTATTTACTTCTTCATTCACGAAAATGTAATCATATAGATGAAGGGGTTTTCATTCATTTGTTCACTGTTGTACATTCTAGGGCTGAAAGAGATTCTCTACCAGTGCCAGTAAAAGATTCTCAGCAAATATTAATATGTATTAAAATAATGCATGTTATAGCTTATATATTGTGTGTGTGTGTTACCATGTATATAAGGAAAGAAATCTGTTTAAAAATGCATAGGAAATGATAGCAGTATTTTCTTTTGATATACAATACCCATAGAAAGTATTATCCCTATTCCTTTCTTTCAGGGAAAAAATTAATCTACAAAAATTCCATTAATAATTGCCTTTATTATGAGTATTTACTACCTTACTACAAATAGTTTCAGTCAAAATACTTTGGAAATTTCTTTGGAACTAGATTAGATGAAACATCTGTTATGTGCATAGGTTAGGAAATATTACTGCATATGTCATTGGGAGAGGAGACACTGATCAGTTAACAGGAATCACAATAGTATATTAATATTGAACACTTAAAGGCTATGAAGCACTGCATGTCTGACTTTCTATGAGCTACTTATAATAAAACTCCATTAACAGCTTAAAATATTTCAATATTTTACAATTTATTTTCTTCAGTGAATAGATATTTTGCTACAATTTTCTATTATTCTTTTTGTAATGGACAGGTAGTGTATGAAAAACATAAAACTTTAGGTAAATAATTGATGTGATTAATTTTTATTCAAAATAGGAAATTCCAGAACCAGCCTTTTAAATGAGGTAAAATGATCATTTTAGTCAGAGTACTATAAAATAATATAAGTAAAATTATGGTGTGCCACAGTTTTATAAATTATTTTGTACATTACATTTTATTTTATACATCTTTTCTGGAGTATAGTTTAGTTATCTCTCAAATGTTCAGATCTATATTTTATACTTTATAAAAATTAAAATAATAATTTTGATTTAGATCATTTAAATTATTAAATTTAACATTTATCTTAGTGTTACTTAAAAGCAAGAATGGGGAGGACATTACCAGATTTCTATACTGAGGGAAAATACTGACTTTCAGACTTAAGAGAGGTCTAAAGCAGTACTCATAATTGATTCTATAGTAAAAGTACTAATTATTTTATTGTATTCCTTTAATGATATCCCTTAAGAAACCATTCTCCAGCATATTTATAATTAAAATATTTGTGTCTATGTTTGAAGATATAAATGATTTTTATTCAGAAATTATTTCAGACCTTACTACATCTAATAGCAGGAATGTAACTAGTTCTGAAGCATACATACGTTTAGGAATATGCCTTTAGCTCATTTTATTTAAATTTGTTTCCTTCTCTCAGGCTCTGCACATTTTAGGTGACAACCATTTTCCTTCTTCATGGAAGTACTTTTGCCGTCTCCCCAGTGACAAAAGCAAAGTCAGCCTCATTCTTCTTCATGTTGTGTGCATGTGCCCATGTGAACTTTTCATTGCTGAAAAAAATGCATATTTTCGGGGTGCCTTATATTTCTGAAACGCTAAAGCTACTCTTATTATTTTAACATGGTCTGGGTTCTCTAAGATGTCTATAAATGGCAGTGAATCAAATGGAAATATAAAAACAAACAAGCAAACACAAACCCCAACTGAGTAATCTTGACCTTACGGCAGTAATAATACCTTTAAAATGATTCTAAGATTTTCTTTCTATTGAGACAGCATTCTACCCTTTATGCTACCTAGTTATTAAATATTTATGCCTACCATACTACATTGCATTGGACACTATTGTTTTACCAACTTCAAGAAAAATAATTTATATTTGTGGAATTTTACTAGTCAAGTATAGTATATGTGATGGAAAATATAGTATTAGTACCAAAGATCTGTTTATTCCAATCTGAATTTGGCTTAATTATAACATTATAATCTATGACCTTCTTTGTATTCCAGGAGATTTTGCACAGAGGATGAATAAAATGCAAAAAAATTGGAGAAATAATATATTTAGTACTGAAATCTTAGCAAATAAGAAGGCATAGTTCTAATAGAAGTATGGAAATAATCCTAAACTATATGGAAAATGTGTAATTATATTTCAGTCTGAGCCTATTCATAATGAAGATTCAGTTGTGTTTAAGTTTAAATATTACAAGAGAACACTAACTTATAAATGTGACACATTTCTTTCTGCATTTTTAGTGTCAATTTTCTCTAAAAATTCCCTGTTTCAAAGATGTAAAAGTTTAGTTTTCTTCAGCAATCCTCAAGGTTAACATTGATACATAAAACAATTATGCCTAAGGAAGCTCTAAGATATTTTTATATTACAACCAAGTTTATAATTTTTATATGAGCATTAAGTAAAGGTATATTTCCTGCAATGTCAATTTTAATTTGATGCTTCCTTTCTTGAAAAATTTACACAGGCACACATGTGCATACATGCAAACAATTATATCTATGCATATAAATATATATTATCTATTCTTATCCATAAACCAAATACTCAACTTAAATATACATTAGTATTAATCAATCCTTATAAATTATTCATTGTATTTATTGAATGTGTTAGAAGATGCTAAGAAAACCATAGGCATCATATGATCTTCTAAACTATATCAACAGCAAACAGGACTAGAATACTATAGAACGGGTTGTAGCTGATATTTTTTTTCTGAATCTATTCCATAGAAAGCCACAAATATTAATAAAATAGTTCATACCTCTCAAAAAAGGAATATCTTTAACAAATAATGATGTTAACCTACATCCATTTTTTTATTCTGTTTCTGGATTTTCTCTTACTGCATTTTGTCTTTCAAAGGCAAATGAACTTAACTGCAAACCACTTTTTTCCCATCTAAACTTAATGGCAGGTAATCACCAGTAGCATGTTAATAGAATATAAAATTGCATACCTTCATATTTGTAGTAAAGGCCTGTATGATGTATGGCCCACAATATGATGTATCTTGCAGTGGAGAATAATGTACATTCTACTGTTGTCAAAAAGAATGGTCTATAAATGTCACCTATATCAAGTTTATTGATAGTGATGTTCAGGTCATATATATCCTGATTTTTTTCCTACTTGATCTTTCAATTACTGAGATAGAGATCTTAAAGTCTGCAATTAAAATTGTATATTGAAGTTTCCAACTATAATGTGCATTTATCTATTTCTCCTTTTAGTTCTATAAGTTTTTATATTATGCATTTTTAATCTCTGTTAGCTATATTGTACATCTAGCAGTGTTATGACTTTTCTGAAACTTGACCCCTTCATCTAATGTCCTTCGCCCTTGTTATCCTTGATAATATTCCTTATTTAAATTAATATGGGTACTTCAGCTGTCTCTTTATTAATGTTAGCATGGTATGTCTTCCTCCATTTCTTTACTTTCAACCTTTCCAAATCTTGGTATTTAGAGTAGTTGTTTCTTGTATACAACACATAATGGTTTTCTTTTAAATCCAAATGACAATCTCTGTTTTTTAAGTTGTGTTTACACTATTCATTTTATTCATGTTTTAAGTGATTATTGATATAATTGGATTAAAATATACCATCTGACTGTTAACTATTTTAGATAAGATACATTTGTTCTGTCATTTTTCTCTTTTTCTTACTTTTCTGACTATAATTGAGCATTTTTATCATTGCACTTTATTTCATCTATTAATGTATTTTTAAAGGCCACTGTAGGATCTACCATGTACATTTTAAAATATTCTAATTACCCTTTCAAACAAGGTCATACCACTTCACGTGTGTGCAAACATACTACAATGCAATAGTTCCAATATCTTCCTCCTTCGCTTGTGGAATTGTTGCCATTAATTTCACTTTTACCTATATTGTAAGCATGCAATTCATTGTTTATTTTATTGCTTTAAATCACTTATAAAAAAAGGATTATATTTTTCCTCCATTGATTTATTTTCTGAAACCTTTCCCTTCTATATGTACATCTAAGTTTCTGAACCTATGCTATTTTCCTTCTTCTTGAAAACTTCATTTAAATTTTTTATTATTTAATTTTTTATTTATAATTGACAAATAATAATTTTACATATTTATGGGGTATAATTTGATGTTTCAATGCACGTATACATTGTATAATGGTCAAATGAGGGTAATTTCTATATATGTCATTTTAAACATTCTTTGTGGTGACAACATTCAAAATGTTTTCTTCTAGCTACCTTGAAATATATACCATATTGTTTTCTATAGTCACCCTACTAAATGATAGAACACCACAATTTATTCTTCCTACCTAAATGTAACATTGTACCTGCTGATCAACCTCTCCCAGGCCCCTTCTCCCCGTTGCACCTCCCTCAGCCTCTGGTAACCACTATTCTACACTCAACTTATATGAAATCAACTTTTTAAGATAATCTGATCAAAAAAATGAGCAAAAGACCTGAATAGACATTTATCAAAAAAACACATGCAAATGGCTAACAGATACATGAAAAAATGTTTAACATCACTAGTTATCAGAGAAATACAAATAATAACCACAATGAGATTTCACCTCACCCCTGTTAGAATGACTATTATCAAGAAGAAAAATAATCACTAATGCTGGCATGGATGTGAGGAAAGGGCAACTCGCTGTTGGTGGAAATGTAAATTAGTACAGCCATTATGGAAAACAGTATGGAATTTCCTCAAAAAATTAAAACTAGAACTACCACATGAGCCACAATCCCACTGGGTAAAATATTCAAAGAAAACGACATCAGTATGTTGAAGACACATCTGCACTTCCATGTTTAGTGCAGTGCTATATTCACAATAGCTAAAATAGGGAATCAACCTAAATTCCCATCTACAAGTGAATGGATAAAGACAATGCAATACTATTCAATCACAAAACAATGAATGAAATCCTGTCATTTGCTACACATGGATGAACCTGGAGAACATCATATTGAGTGAAATGAGCCAGGAACAGAAAGACAAACGTCACATAATCTCACTTATATGAGGACTCTAAAACTTTTTTAGGATGTGTTTTCTGGTAATGCAAACCTTCAGATTTTTTGTGTGAGAAAGTCTTTATTCTTCTTCACTTTGGATGGATACTTTACTGGATATAGAATTTTGGGTGGACAAACTTTTCTCTCAACACTTTAAAAATTTCAGTCCAGTATCTTCTTGACTGTATGACTTATGATGTGTCACTTGTTGCAATTATTGTTGTTCCTATGCAGTAAATGTGCTTCATTTCTTTGTCTACCTTCAAGATTATCTCTTTGTATTTGCTTTTCCATAGTTTGAATATGTTTTTGTTGTTGTTTATTTAATGTTGTTTAATTTTTATTTATACTTTTTGATATGTATTTTGATTGGTGTTTTCTGACTTTCTTAGATTTGTTGTTTATTGTCTCTTGCTAATTTTGAAAATATTTAGGACATTATTTCTTCAAACATTTCTTCTGTTTATACTTTCTTTAATATCTTTTTGGTATTCTAGTTACAGATATTTCGCATTATTTGATATTGCCACTCGATTTTTTAATCCTCTGCTTTTTTATAAATCATGTTTTTTTTTCTTTGTATTTTAGTTTGGTTAATTTGATCGGCTTATATTCAAGTTTACTGATTTTTTTTCTTTTTGATTGTGAAGAGTCTGCTGATGTACCCATCAAAGACATTCTTCATTTCTGTTATTCTTTTAAGCAACTCCTTTTAATTCTTTCTTATCATTTCCATCTCTGTTGACGTAATCCATCTGATCTTGCATGTAGTCTACCTTTCACATTAGAGCCTTTATACACTAATCAGTTATTTTAAATTCCCTGTCTAATTACAACATCTGTTTCTTCTCTCTTTCTAGTGATTCCTTTTCTCTTCAGAACCTCTAATGATTCCTTTTCCCTGGCTTTTTCTTATGCCTCCTGTTGTTTTTGTTGTTGTTGAAAGCCAGAAATACTATACTGCCTTGTAGATTGTGAGGCACATTTGTCTTTACTGTGGGGATATATGTCAATCTAGTTAGGAGTTTTGCTGTGTTTGACCTTCAGTGTTGCTATCATCATCAGTATTAAGGATTCTTGTTGCTGTGGTCATCAGGGTCTTCAAATTCCTCTACCTTGCTTGTTTGGTCTTACTTCTTGGGCTTTGAGTCTTCCCTATGTGATGATCTTCAGTTCTGATTGTCAGTCTTAGAGTACACCCCCCACCCCTGAATATTCTCTTCCCTCAGCAGCAGCAGGTATCCACCATTGTTCTCTGTCTATAGCCTTCAGAACTTCCATTATGCAGTTTAAGATATTTTTCTCCTCAGGAGAAACTGGGCAAATATATCAGAGTTAACTTCCCAACACAACGTTGGTAATGCTAATTACCTTCCTCCTGCACATATAGGGATATGGGATAGATTTTGCAGTGGCTGCTCTTTCCTTCAGCTAGCACAGTGGAGCTCCTTTCTCTGAATTCTCTCCTATCTTCCCTGTGGGGTCCTGGAGGAATAGCGTGGAAAAGCATAGCAATCTCTTTATGACTGTATTTCCCAGGAGTTTCCCACTGTCACTCTAGTTTATACTCGGCCTGCAGCAATTTATCCTAATTTCCAGCTCAATGTCTTTTTTGGTTCATATGAAGTCTGACAGTCATCTGCCCAGGAAAGCAAATGCTTAGGTCCTATGTCTGTTTACCAGTGTCTGTCTCTCTCCAGATTTTAAGATGATTATCAGTCCTGTGAATTCAGTCTCCTGAGTGATTTCACAAAAAGTCATTAATTTGCTACCTGTGCAATTTATCTTGTAAAGATGGGAATATTATTTCCCCATTTTTGTGAAAGTCTATATAGAAACCAGAGGTCCTCTTTTCTCTTTGTTTTTATCTTTCTCTGACTCTCTGCAATGTTTACGGATAGAACCCTCAAAGAATAGCCTTCTTTCAAGATAAGAGGTGATAAACTAAATGATGTAATAAAAACCAGAATATAGTTAATCATGGAGTATGGCTTGACTTGGAAGGGACTTGAAGGACTTTTTGGGATAATTAAAACATTCTGTATCTTGATTTGGGTGGTGGTTACATAGAATGTGCTTATGTGAGTGTTCATTCAAGGTTTGTATACTGCCTGCAAATTATGCTTCAATAAAAATAATTTTAAAATAATTGCAGAACTAATTCAATTTCTTAATCCTTATATGACTTTCTGTGTCTCTGTTCTCAAATATTGGATCTCTACTATGATAAATTATGCAGAAGCAACCTATGAAAGTAAATCTTGGGAAGTAGATGGAAAAATTGTGTGAAAAAAATGGCACCACTTTTTTTTCCTTGACTGTAAACAATAGGCCCAAAACTTGAAGAGTAAAACATAGGTTGATTTCTGCTCCTGCTACCCTCTATGGCAGGGCACAAATTGCTCAATGGATGCAGCTGCCCTAATCAATTGCCCAAAGATTGGGAAAAGAAGGAGAGTAACATACTAAATCTAACATTAAGAATATTAGACAACATAGAAAACAAATACATAGCACTCCCAGTGTGCAGACCTCTTCTTTTTTGACTGTATCTTTAATGTAAGATATTTCCATTTTCATAGTTAGTTCAGTATAAATTGACATTTTTATGATGAAAGGAATTCTGAAGCCGTTTTTAGAGATTCAAAAGGAGAAAATGCTATGATTTTATCCATGTTAAGTGGAGATGTCTCCCCTCGCCACATTACTGCCACTGTATACTATGGCCAGAACTTGTACAATATTTTTTGTGCTATTGAAAATGGTGCCTGTGTCCTGGACAGTTTCCATGGTTTTATATAAAATATATTTGAATTGGAAATAAATTCACATTGTTAAAAATATTCTATAAATAGGAATACTTCCTTCCTTAATGATAAATTTTTGTGTATCCCGTCAGTGTTAATGTTTATAGAAGCAAATCTAGAAATAGATGTTTATCTTCACAATTTTTTAATGTAAAAAGTAGGAAACTAGGTACTCTGTTTCCCCTATGGGTTTTTGGCTAACAATATGTCTTAGAGAAAATTCAGTGTCTTCCATAGTGTTCCCTCATTCTTTTTCTTTTGCAGTACATATTATTACATTTGTTGATATACCATGATTTATTTAACCAGTTCTCCATTGCTGGTAGTTTAGGTTGCTGACAATATTTTGCTATTTTGAACACGCTAAAATGAATAAAGTAGTACATGTGTCATTTTACATGTGTAAGAACTCCCATAAAATATATCTTAGACATAAAATAGGTGAAAGAAACTATATGTACACGTGTAATTTTGATATACACTGCCAATTTTCTATCCAGGATGTTTATGCCAATGTACAATCTCAACAGTAATATATCAGACTTACTGTTTCCTTTAGTCTCACAAAGAGTCTTATCAACATTGGATTTTATCAAGTGGATGGATGGAACATTGTATATAAGAGTACTTTATTTTTTATTGAGATGGAATTTATAGATAGTAAAGTACATAAATCTTAAGCATACAGCTTGTTGAATTTTCCCATATATATGAATGAATTCTCATATGTTTACCATGTTAACATCACCCCTATCAAGATATAAGGCATTTCCGGCACCTTAAAATGCTCCTTCATGCTCCCGCAGGTAGTACATCTCTGAGGATAACCACTACTATGACTCCCACCATCAAAATCTAGTTTTCTCCATCTTGTCCCAAATATACATAGAATATAACACCATCAGTATTCTGGGGCATCTGGCTTTTTCCGTCAATATTATGTCTATGATATTCATCTGTGATATTACATGTACAAGTTTTTTATTCATGTTCATTGATGTGGTGGTATCGATTGTATGAATAAATCTCAATTTATCTATTTTATGAATGAATATATTTGTTTTAACAGTTACTGAGAGAGGACTGTTAAAATTTTAGTTGTGAATTTTTCTACATCAGCATGTAGTTCTAATATTTGTATTTGTGGAAAAAATGCTTTTAAGTGTATAAAATTATACACTTAAAAGTGTATAACGATTGTTATATCTTATTAGAAAAGTAATATTTTAATCATTAGAATATATCTCTGTCATATTTTCTGAAAGATATTTTATCTAAATATCTTGTCTGACATTTAGATAACCATCCCTGCCTTTTTGAGAGGGGGGTAATGTTAAGAGTATAAATCTTTTTCTATACCTTTCTTTCAATCTTGCTGCATCATAATATTGTAAGTGGGTTTGTGATTTATAAATAATATATAGACTATATTTTCATTAATCTATTTTGGCAATTTCTTTATGCAAAGTTTAAAAATTTTATATGTGATATATTTTATGGTACACTTCTATTTAAATCTATTATCTTGCCATTTATTTTTTATTTTTCCAATATGTTCTTCAACATTTTATTCCTCTTTACTCACCTTCTTCGTATTAACCATATATTATTATTAAATTTTCAGTCCTCTAACTTTTTACTGTACACATTGAATATAATTGTTTTAGTGTGTACCCTAGAAATTTTATTTATTTGGCTATGAATGAGGTTAATAATATTTTGATAGATTTAAGATTTAGCTTTACTCTTTTTTCTAATGAACTCTCTGTTTCTATCCTTTAGCCAGTTTTCTGTCAACTTTTGGCCACTTTTCATTTGTAAAGAGATCACCATCTATTAAGGAGAAAAGATCTTTATCAAGATGTAAATATTCAAAGAGGTTGGTGTTTTTTCCCTCTGCATTTTTTATGAAATTTTCTAGAGATAAGCACACATTCACATGTAGTTGTGAGAAATAATAAAGGAAGTTTTCATATACTCTTCACCCTGTTTCCCCAATGGAAACATCTTGCAAAACTAAGTTCAATATCACAACCAGATTTTATTGATCCACTCGTGTATTGAAAGGCACTTGGGTTGTTTCCACATCTTTGTGACTGCGAATTGTGCTGCTATAAACATTGTGGTATATGTATACCACGGAGTATTGCTCAGCCATAAAAAAAATTGGTGAACTAATACCTTTTGTAAAGCCTGGATGGAACCGGAGACCATCCTTTTAAGTGAAGTAGCACAAGAATGGAAGAACAAAAACCACATGTACTCACTATTAAATTGAAACTTATAGATCAACACTCACATGCACATATGGCAGTAAAATTCAATAGAAATCAAGCAGGGGGGAGCAGGGAGGAAGGGATGGTAAATTCACACCTAACGGGTGTAATGCACACTATCTGGGTGATGAACACACTTATAACTTTGACTCAAACTGTACAAAACCATTACGTGTAACCAAAAAGTTTGTACCCCCGTAATATTCTAATATATATATATAGACACAATCCACTCATCTTACTTATATTTGCCTAGTTTTATATGGACTCATAAGTGTATGTGTGTGCTTATTCTATGTGATTGTATGGCATTTATATTAATAGATTCCTATATCCACTACCAAAATCAAGATACAGAAGAATCCTATTATCGTAAGAATACTATTACCTATTCCTTTTATTACCACACACAGTGTGTCATGTGCCTCATTCTCTGTCCCTAAACATTGGTAATTACTCACCACTAGTCTGTTTCTCATATCTATATCTCTGTCATTTCCAGAATGGTATATAAATGAAAGAAATGTAACCTCTGGGATTGGCTTCTATTTCACTCAGCATAATTATCTTGTGATTCATCTATGTTTTTACATGTATCAGTTTTTCTTCCCTTTTTGTTTTTCTGTTTTTCCATAGTAGGTATGCAGTTATTAAAGTCTCTTTAACCATTCACCCATTGCAAAACAACTGGGTTGTTTCCAATCTTGACTATTACAAATAAAGCTCCTATGAACATGCACGGACAGGTTTCGTGTGAACGTAATTTTTCATGTCTCTGGGATAAATGCCTAAGAGGGCAATTACTTGGTCATGTGGTTAGTGTGTGGTTTTATTATAAGAAACTACCAAATTGTTTTCCAGATTGGTGGCCCCATTTTACATTCCCAAAAATGTATCAGTGATCTATTTCTCTACATTTTAAAAATCTGTACTCCCATATGTATTACAGCAGCATTCACAATAACCAAGATATAGAATCAACCTAAGTGTCCATTAATAGACAAATGGATAACACAATGCAGTGTATATATACACAATGGCATACTCCTGAAAAAAATATTGGAATAGAACAGTTGTAGAATATTTCAGCAAAAGTGAAAAGAGCATTTTGTTTGGTTATTTCCAAACTTTACTTAATGACTCTTTCCTGTGTACCAATAATGGAGTTGCTACACTGTTCATAAATATGCAACACCTGCAAAATCACACCAGAATGTAAGATCTATTACAATTTACCACTTTTTCTTGCCCCAGCCTATAGAAGGAGAGATTGTATTGGTGTTATAACAATAGGGCTTTCAAAGTATCATGTGAATTAGAAAAATACATATTTAGTGGATAAATTATAGCAGGAGTCATGAAATAGTATATGAGATAATGCAAGGCGACTTTATGTATTATAAAGGAAGTTTATTCTAAAACAACAACAACAAAAAATCATTAGGCATAGACAGCAGAAACTTGAGTTTAAAAGACCATGGGAATACTGATACCAGTCTTAAGGATAAATTGGAGAAAGCACTCCAATTTAGTTCACAGACCATGTAACAATTGCCTTCATTCTACTACATTCACTATGAGGTCCTCTTAGTTAAATTGAAAGCCCAGTAGAAAATAAACACACAAAATCAAATAGCACTTTGTTATCTGCTAACGGCTAAAGGAAGACTCCGTATTTTAATTAACCAGATGGTTTGTTCTTTTAAATCCTGATAAGTACATTAAACCAGTGTAATAAAAATTCAGATTGCTGTAAAGTTACATTAATAGGTTCTATAGATGGGGGGCTTAGTCTTTGAGTCACAGGCTAGCCAGGGGCTCTATAAAAAGGAAAAAAAAAGCTGCTTAAAAATTAATAATGTACCATGATGAATTTTTTTTTAAATTTCCTTTTCTTAATTTCTTTCTTTCTTCTTTCTTTCTTTCAAATAAAGCATACCATTCATGCTTATGCAGTTAAACAGAATAATCCCTGTTCATACATGTAGTTTTGAATTAGTCTGAATAAATTGAGTAGGTTATGGCAGAAGTCCCCTTTAAATAACAATCACTCTGTGCAAAAAAATAAAAATTAAAATAAAAAAATTAAAATACAAGGTATTTGCAAGAGATGGGTATCTAATAACAACAACAATTTTTCTAAGAACATAGTTTATCCATAAAATAGTTCAATTATCCAGAAAAATTATGTCTTAATATATATTCATAGCATTTCACAATTTCACATAATATATGACATTGAGACAACTGAATATGCTTCTTTGACTGGAGAGATTCCCAGGCCAAAGGCCTGATTCCATTTTTAGCCTGATGACCCACTCTCCTGTAATAATACAGCCATAAAGCTTCTGCTTACAGACCATCTTACCAATGTTCAGAGGTATCTATGTCATATTGTATGTTGAGATACAAAAAACAAACAAACACACAAACAAAAATATAGAACATGTTAAGAAGAAAGAAGAAACAAGTTGCACCTATTTTAATTAATATATTTAGAATGCTCAAGAATGTCCATAGTGGGCCATATAGATATTTGTGGCAGTTATTTCTGAGATATCAACAAGTGAAAAGGTCCTGACCATGTATGTTGTTTTGGGAAATAACAAATAGGTGAGTGAATCTGGAAAGACATGAGAAAGGGGGAGCACAAGAGAAGATGATCCCATGTCACATAGCTAGTACATTTGGATTTTACTCTGACTGCAATGGGAAGCAATTGGAGCTTTTTGAGCAGAGGTAGTAAGTGACATGATGTGTTTTAAAGAAAACCATTCTGGACGCTCTGTGGGAAAAGTTTCTCCTCTTTGTCTCTGCCTTTTTCTCTCTCTCTCCTCTCTATAAGTAGTTTAATATATGTCACTGCATACATATATATATATATATATATATAGTTATATGTGCATACATAGTTTTTCTTGAAATAATACATATTTAACTGGTATTAGAGTAAATGAATATTCTGGTATCAAATCAGAAAGGCATTAAATCTACCACCTTGCATTAGTAGAAATGATATCCTTTCAATATATTATGAAAACATATCAGACATAAACCACTCAAAGAAATCATTATATTATTTTATTAAAATACTATGTTAGCTACCATTTAAATTTTAAACTTTTTTAATAGGTAACATAAGATTAATATTAAATGGCCCTTTTTAAAAGTGAATATTGTGAATGTTATAGAAAAGCAAGTGTTTAGAATACTGTAAACACTAGCTACCTCAAATAAATGAATGAATGAAAACATAAACAAATGAATGAAAAAATAAGCAAATTAATAAATAATTTGGGCATACATTTACATGTTATAAATATTTTGTGGTATAGATAAACACATGATGTATTATGTGGTGGCTTAGTTAAGTATTACAGGGCAATTAGTTTGAAAGAATAATTTGCCTAATTTACATGTATTTGCACTCAGAGTTTAGGAGAGTCTAAATACCAACACAGAAAACAATTAGCATGCTGAACTCGTGTTCGGAGTCAATATTTACTGCATAACAAAAATTAAGTCACATTTTAAACTAAAAAATTCTATCATGTGCTTAGAAAGAAATTGTCCAACACAAAATGTTGTTTATAAGTTCTTACTTTAATGCTTCTGGATGAACATGTATGCTATTTGAAAGACTTTATTTATGTCATGAGTCTGAAAAGTTCTGTGCTCACTACTGTGATTGAACAACATGTACATCTTATTCCATTTAACTGTACAACAAAATATCTTAAACTGGGTAGTTTAAAAACAAGAGAAATTTCTTTACCACAGTTCTGGGGACTGAGAAGTTAAGGATCAAGGCATCAGCAAAATCAGAGTCTGGTGAAGGCTCGCTTGCTGGTTCATATATAGCAATTTGTGTCCACAGATGGTGGAAGGGAATAACTCTCGTGACTTCATCTCCTTATAAGGGGACTAATCTCATTCATGAGGGTGGAGCCTTCATGAACTAATCACCTCCCAAAGGATCCACCTCCTAACACCATCACAATGAGGATTGAGTTTCAACATATGGATGTGGAGACACAAACATTCAGAGTATAGCAATTGACAATTAAATTTTACTTCTTATTTCTTTGTCAAATATCCATTTGGTAATATTTGAATACAACCTGAATCTCAATCTTTACCTTGTAATTAATTTTCTACCTCGTGTATCTATCATCCAGAAAAATAGTAAGATCAAACTAAATACCCATCATTAATAAAAATAGAGAAATTTTCAAAATTCTCATAAATACATCACTAAATACAGAAATATTCCTTTATTTTTATCAACTAATTGATTATAAATATGATTATTATATCAGCTTGGCATTTAAATATCTTGTAAACTCACAGAAGAAAATGCTAATATTTTCCCTGCCTTTATATCTTTTACATTTTCAAATTACCTGATCTAAATTAGCAGCTTTACATTTTTAACACTTTTATTGAGGTACTATTTGTATACCATAATAATCACCTCCCTTAAGTATGATATACATGACAAAGAATTTTAGTATATTTACAGAGTTGTACAACCATCAGCAGAATCTGATTTTATGACATTTCCTTGTGGCCACCTCCATTCCCACCCTCATTGCTAGGAAAGCATTAATTTATTTTCTGTCTCTATAGAATAGGCTTTTCTGGATATTTCAGATAATGAAATAGTACTGTATGTGCTTTTTGTTTGTTTTGTTTCTTCCACTGAGCAAAAATATTTTTGAAGTTCATCCATGTTGTTGTACATATCAGTTCTTCATTTCTTTCTATTGCCAAATGATATGCCATCATATGAATATGCCACATTTTGTTTATCTATTCACTAGTTGATGAACATTTAGCTTGTTTCCACTTTTGGCTATTATGAATAATGCTGCTATGAACATTATTGTACAACTTTGTGTGGAAGTATGTTTCATTTTTCTTGGAGAGATATATAGGAGTGGACTCTTGGTCTTAAGGTAGGTCTATTCTTAACAGATTAAGAACCTGCCACTTTTATTTTTAAAAGTGGCTTTACTCTTCTACTTCCCTCCAGCAATATTTGAGCATTCCCATTTTATGAATTCTTGCCAATACTTGTTAATGTCTATTTCTTTTAAAAACCCTTAGCAAAGCAGGAATAGAAAGGATCTTCTTCAAAATTATAACCATCTATGAAAAATGTGCCAGTGATATCACATCTAAAGATGAAAGATGGAATTATCTCTCCCTAAAATCAGGAACATGATACACATATCCTCTCACATTACTTCTATGCATCATTGTACTGGAGGTAATATTTAGTAGTACAATAAATGAAGAAAAAGGAATCAAGGTATACAAATTCTAAAGGAAGAGTGAAAGGTTTTTTAGTCAGATGGCATTATGTTTTTTACAAAAAATCACATGGAATCTTTAAAAAAGTTAACCAAATATGAGTTCAGCAAGTTTACAGGACAAATTTAATATATAAACATCAATTTTATTTCTATAAATTATCAGTGAAAAATCAGATATTATTTTAGAAATCAATTATAACCCCATCAAATATGAAATACTCAAGAATAAATTTGAGAAAAGATGTGCAAGAATTTTACTTTGAAAACTACAATATTTCTGAAAAAAACATTGACACAAATAATTAATATATTGTGTTCATAATCAAAAGATTCCATATTGTTAATATATCAACTCTTCCCAAATTAGTCTATAAATTTAAGGCCATTTCAATAAAAATCCCAGTGGAATTTTTTTAAGAAGTTAACAAACTGATTTAAAGATTTAAAAATTCATTTGAAATGTACAGAATATAGAGCAGTCAAAACAACTTTGAAAAAGAAGATCCATGTTGGAGGGTGGGCTATGTGTTATCAAGACCAATTTCAAAGCTGGAATAACCACAATGATGTGGTATTGGCATATAGAGTAATATATTTATAGAATAGAAAAAAGAGACTACACATAAACCATACATATATCTTGTGATGGTACATTTTATGTGTCAACTTGACTGGGTTAAGTGATACTCAGATAGCTGGTAAAACATTATTTCTGGGTATGTCTGTTGACGATATTTATAGTAGACTTTGACATTTGAACCAGTGGACTGAGTAAAGATGACAAGCCCTTCCATCTTGGGCCCCGCATCTAAAACAAAAAAGGGGTGTAAATGTGAATTCTGTGTTGCTTCTTGAGTTTGGACATCCACCTTCTCCTGCCCTTAGACATGCTGGAGCCCCTGATTCTCAAGCCATCAAAGTTGGACTGAATTGTATTAAAACTATGGGCTTTCCTGGTTCTCCAGCTTGCAAAAGGCATATCGTGGAACCTCTCAATCTCATAATTATGTGAGTTAATTCCCATAATAAATCTCCTATTTTTTATATATATATGTGTGTGTGTGTGTGTGTGTGTATATATATATATATCTTACTTGTGATGTTTCTCTGGAAAATCCTATTAGAAATTTTAGTAGCAGGAATAGGGTTAGGCAAGACACATCTCTTGGGGGCAGGGGAGACCTCTTTCACTAGCAAACAAGACTCATCAGAATTTAGGGGCTCAATATTCCCAGCTTCATTAGGGTCTTCCCATACATCCCCAGCCCAATTTATAGGATCTCACTCTTTCCCAATCAATGCCCTCACTTTAACAATAGACACCCTTCAAGAATGGGAGTTCAACTCAAGATATAATTCAGTCAATCATAGAATGAGATCTTTTGTTCAATTTTCAACAATTTCAATCCTGGGACTATAGGAGAAATGGCTTTCCCTCAGGGCACACCTAGTGGCTCTTGGTCACTTATGCAGTACTTGAGCTGAGAATTCAAATCCCTGAGCTCATCCTTTTCTTTCACCACTTTGTCTAGTGACATTAGGAACAAGCAACCCATGTCATTATATTTCTTACTTTTCCCAAAATATTTGAAAGTGCCATAAACAGGGTTCCTTAGCTTCTTGCCTCTTGTAAGTGATTGATTAGGGGTATCCAATGCAGATATTTTGTGTATCTCTATAAACAGTTCATACTAGGGAGTATTAGTGCTCTGTTTACTACTGGATATAGAATCCCTAGAGTCTTTAAATCTAATCAGATTACAGAGCCAATTCCAGAAACGCAAAAATCATTTCAGAAAACTCATTCTTAAAATTCTATTTCTCAAGAACTGCTCCTAGGACCAAAATCTGTAGTAGTCAGAGTTCTCCAGAGAAACAAAATCAATAGGATCTATGTAGATGTACAAAAGAAGATTAATGTTTGAAAAAGTACAAAAGCAATTCAATGGAGAAAGAGTAGTCTTTTCAACAAATACCACCGCAATAATTGGATATCCATATGCAAAAAAGAGAAGAAAAGCTACTTTTATTCATTCCTTGCAATATATACAAATATCTATTCAAATGGAATAAACACCTCAGTGTAAAACCTTAAACTATATACCTTCTAGAAAAGAGCACAGGAGACAATCTTTGTCACATTGGGTTGATCAAGAATTTCTCAAGTACAAAAAACAAAAAATACAATCTGTGAAGGGAAAATTGATAAACTGGACTTCATCAAAATTAAGAACTGCTGCTCTCTGAAAGACATTTTCAAAACAACATAAAGGCAAATCTCTGACTGGGAAAAATATTTAAAAATCACATATCTGATGATGTACTTTTACCCAAGATATTTAAAGAACTCTAAAAAAATCAATCATAAGAAATAGACAACTGATTTAAAAATATCAGTGAATGTAGAATGGAAAAAGTGAACATGTGTTACTAAAGAAATAAAGATGACAAATAAGCATGTGAAATGTGTTAGACTACATTTAGTGTTGAGATTTTTAACTATTTGAAAGATAAGGAAGTGTATTTTTTATAATCGAACATGCTTGGCAATGGTCTTAGAAGTAATTTTTTATAAACTTTAATATATTCTCTAGAAATATCATATTATTTATGTGTATTATTTCATTCTTTGTGTCAATTATGATGATTTGTATTTTTAAAAGCCCATGATTTGCACTGTTTTGCAAGTTTATAAGAACAGTTACAGTTACATAAATTATATTTTTTTGTGTAAAAAAACCACATCTAACATCATCTTTTGTTCAAGTCTTTTTTATTTTCCAAACACTCTCTACAATTAATATATCCAATAATTTTATTTGGTAGGATTTTAGTAGTGCTTTTATTAAAAATAGCATTCTAAAATATATATATCAAAGTTATTGCTTATTTTATGGCAAACTTAATGATATTATTATATTCTAATATGTGATCTACATTGCAACAAAACCAAGTTTTATTCCTCAGAGAATATACCCCAATATTTTCTTATCTGCAAATGAACAAAAATAGAACTTATATATTTTTTTTCTTAATGACACATTACCAGCATAGTATCTTTCAAACAGCAGAGGTAACACCAATGAGAATGATGTCAAAATATCTCAAATTTTCTATTTTCAGTCTAAGTCAAGATTCTTTATTTCTTTTTGATAAACAGGTTTTCAGATGTGTAACTAATGAAACTTTTAAGTTGCTATTGTCTCACTTACCAAGACATTGTAACACTCTTCAAGATCTTATATTAACATATTTCAGTGTTTTTTTTTTCAGTTTAAATTGAATAATTCTGCATAAACAAAAAACTGTCTTTCAAGTGAGTCATAACAATTTTGGAAGGACATCACACATAAAGTCAGAGCCTTAGGAACTACATTTGAATAGTGGGCTATTTCAGAGTTAATGAAGTACACTTACTATGCAGACCAAAGTATAGCAATTACAATGCTGGGAAAATGCCTCCTGTGAATTGCAATCATGAAATAATTGTTTTCTACTTTCTTTTTCTCATTGGCCTGCAAACTAAAGGGATCTTCTCATTAACATGTGTTGTCCATATATTACACTCATTGAAAGTTTTTAACATTTATGATTTCTAAAATTTATCTTAAATGATATTTTGTTTCCTCTTTGCTTTAGCAGCTAAATTCCTTTGTCAAGAGGAAAAAATAGCATGATTATAATTTGTTTTCCTTAAATTAGCCCATGCTGTAATTTTAATCTCTATTTGAAAATACACTCATGGAGATAGCATGTTTGAGACAAGAAGGAATGGCAGTCACAACAGTATCTAAACTTGCATAGAGGTTAGACTAATTATTTTTGTTCCTATTTTATTAGGAGATTGCAGTTAACTTTTGTGAGAATTGACATGGTTTCTAAAAATGATCCTATCTCAAATAAAATGATAAAAATATCAGTCTTCAATAATTGCAGTTTACTTACAAGATTATATTTACAAAAGGGGAGTTTGTAAAAAAGTGTATCAAAGAGAGTTTAGCAGATTATTTTATTCCTTATATTGCTTAATTGTTTGCCCAATAGAGCAGGTCATCACAAACTTCTCAGGTCATAACTGCTATTATTGTCAATATATAACACGAATAATACCCAAAACTTCCAACTGTTTGGTGAACAAGTAGAGTTGGGTCTTTTTAAAAATAAATTATCATATGCCATCTATGGAATATGTATACAAATTTCCTCACATTCTATTGTCAAGGTTCAAGTCTACATTAAATGCATCAAGCCTGGATATGGAAATTGTTTTTTCTGACTGGGGCAGAAATTGGCTCTACTGACCTTATGCTATTTTAAAATCAAGACTTGTATTACAACTTACCATAATCAACATTTAAAGGCTTTAAATAACATGTTTTTGAATAGTGAATGAATTGCAGTGAAAGAGACTGAGTAATTTAATCTGAATAGACTGGTTCCATTATTTTAGAAAATGATGTTTATTGAGACAACTTAATTTAAAATTGCCTAGTTAAGTGTAATGTGAGAATCTCAATTGGAAATCCTATTTCAGTATTTATTGCAGACTTGTAAAAATTCTTTAGGCTAAAGCATGATGGACATTTTTGATATATTTGTTAGTTTACTGTTCTCCCATTGAATAAGGTGATATATTAAAGCAATTTCAGATTAAGGACCAAACCTTAAATAACTGACTAATAGGAATAATTTCTATACATATTTTCTGTCCCTCTTTCTAATTTCTCCTCATCAAAGCTGAGCAATTTCTAAAGACTGAATTGTCAAGCAATGTTGTGATAAAGAATGAAAGCCTCAGGACTGAGTAAAATATGTTCAGATCCTTCTAAAACAGACAATACTTCAAAGCTATCAAATCTAGGAAGAAAATTGTAATGATCTATGATGTAAAATCAGCCTAATTCCATGTGAACTGTAACATAATTTTGTCGCTTCTCTGAATGGGTCATTATTTTAAGGTTAGGAATTTTAAAACTACCAAGAATATCATAGAAATTGAGTTTTCCATGAAGATACTCTTTAAAAAAACCGATTTATGTATAATGATACTTGTACTCCTGGCAGGTCCAACTTAAGGAGTTGATTGTTCAGTGTACGTAGTAGATTCTATTTAATATAGCAATTCTTCTACTATAAAAGGTAACTTATGCAATCTCTTGTCTTCTCAACCCTCTGGAGTCTTTGGAAGTTTTTCTCAATAGTGTGTGAATTTTTCTTAATAGAACAGTCCCTATTATTTCTGTTCGCCAATAACTGAATTTTAGTGACTGTTTTGATTTTAAAATGTCTTATGACAAGAGAACCCAGTTATGTCAACTGGGAAATAGAAGAAATCACATTATGTACAAAATGAATTACAGGGAAATATAATCATAATTGGACCTGCATTTTTTTACAACTTTCAGATCATAGCAGAACAGTATGTGGGGGTCAATCACTATAACCAACTTTCAGCATAATCTCAATAATTTTTATTCCAAGCTCCATTTGGACACACAAATAGTACCCAAAACCTCTTAAAAATGTAATTTATTTTACTATATGAGATTTCAATAGGACCACAATTTTATAAAACAAAGATGATGATAAACTTTTATCTCTAACATTATCTTACCCATATTTTTGCTTATTCCATTAGATTTTATCGGAATTCCGCAGGAAAAAAATAGGTAGGCCTCAATGTTGTTATAAATTTTTCACTGCAACATGCTAATATATTTATTACAATTTGAGGATAGCTAGAAGAATGCTTTATCTCTGCACTTAATTTTTGTAGAATTTTATAAAATTTTCCTTGGTATATCTCAGATGTCTACTGAACAGAATCAGCAACACCATTTCACATTCCAATGCCAGATGGCATTTTGCTTAGAACCTAATGCTTTGTTGTTGAATGATTGAATATCTGGGCACAATTTTAACCACATTCTCCCAGTTTTTTGTGTCTCCCTATATATCCACCTGAATGTGTACATTCTTTTAGAGTGAAAATCTGTTTAGGTCACAATAAATTGCTAGTAAGATATATGGGTTATGGTTATATTCAATAAATAGTCTAATTAATAAACAATTTTATCTAGATTATTGATTTCTGAAAATTTGCCAATATATTAAAAAGAACAAGAAAACTGCTAAAAATTGAAAATATTGAAGAATTATCATCGATAATGTAAGGTATTCTACTATTGAGTAGTATGTGTAAAAATAAATACTGGCAGTGAATTCCATTTGCCAGACTTCCTTTTCTAGGATATTACATTTGAAAACATGAACACTTCATGAAAGATCATTAAATAGCATAATAATCTGGGGTCTAAGGAATGTAAAACTATGCTTTCTTGAATACAGCAAGCAAGACTTCAACAAGTAAATAATGTGAGTGATTTAACATGTTATAGACAAAATGTTTATGTGCCCCCAAAATTCATATATTGAAGCCCAAACCCCCAATGTGATGGTGTTTAGAGACAGAGCCTTTGAGATCTAATTAAATTTAGAATAGGTCATGATGGTTGGGTCCCCCATGATGAGATTAGTATGTTTATAAGAGGAGTAAAGACAGAGCTCCCTCTCTAAGCCATGTGAAAAAACAGTAGGAAGTTAACCATCTACAAGCTAGGAAGAAAATCCTCATGAGAACCCAACCATGTTGGCACCCTGATGTCAGACTTCCAGCCTCAAGAAGTGTGAGAAATAAAATCTTTTGTTTAAGTCACCACTCTATGATATTTTCTTATAGCAGCCCAAGCTTGACTAAGACCATCTTCAAGAGTAAGTTTATTTTACATTAAAGTGGATATGATGTCTGTACTCCCTACCTGACTTCCAGATTGCATTAAAATATCAAAGTATCCTATTGTGGTTTTGATTTGCATTTCTCTGATGATAAGTGATGTTGAATATTTTTCCTGTGTCTGTTGGCCATTTGCATATCATGTTTCAAGAAATGTCTATCCAGATCTTTTGCCCATTTTAAAAATTTTAATTGAATTATTTATTTGGTTGCAATTGAGTTGTTTGAGTTCCTTATATATTCTAAATATTAACTCCTTGTCAGAATGCATAATTTACAAATACTTTTTCCTATTCTGTATGTTGTCTCTTCACTTTATTGATTGTTTCCTTTGCTGTGAAGGAGATTTAGCTTGATGTAATCCCACTCATCTATTTTTGCCTGTGCTTTGAGGTCTTATTAAAAAAATCCTCACCTCATCCCACTTAGAGTGGCTATTATTAAAAAGACAAAAAATAACAAGTGCTGGCAAAGATGTGGAGAAAAAAGAACACTTATACACTATTGGTGGGAATGTAAATTAGTATAGTCGTTATGGAAAGCAGTATAGAGACTCCCCCCAAAAATAAAAATAGAACTACAATATGATCCAGCAACCCCCTTACAGGGCATATATTCAAAAAATTGAAACTGGTATGGTGAAGAGGCATCTGCGCGTCCATGTTCATTGCAACACTCTTCACAACAGCCAAGACACAGCAACCTAAATGCCCATCTAATGATGAATGGATAAAAAATTATTCATTTATATGTATAGAACACAGAGGGTGACTATGTGTTGTATATTTACAATGGAATATTATTAAACTACAAAACAGAAGAAAATCCTGTCCTTTGTGGCAACATGGATGAACTTGGAGGACATTAGGTTAAGTGAAATAAGCCCAGTACAGAGAGACAAACACCACATGATCTCACTTGTATGTGAAATTTAACAAAGTTTATTTTGTAGAAGTGAAGATTAGAATAGTGGATACCAGAGGCTAGGGAAAGGAAAGGGAATGGGGGAACAAGGACAGGTTTGTCAATGGGCACGAAGTTGTAGTTAGACTTGAAGAATAAGTTTTCGTGTTCTTTTACACAGTAGGGTGACTATAGCAAATAATAATGTATTCTATATTGCAGGATAGGTAGATGAGAAGATTTTGAATATTGCCACCACAAATAATGATAAATGTTTAAAGTGATAGGTATGACAATTACCCCAATTAGATCATTATACTATGTATACATGCATTGAAATATCATAGTACCCCATGAATATGTACAACTATTATTTGTCAATTATAAATATAAAAGTATAAAATTAGTAATGTTTAAAATTACTTTAATTACAATATTATATATATTTTTAAGGTGAGTATCTTAACGTTATTCAGAACATTGGTTAATGTGAGAGGAAGATGGAAAACAAGTCTAAATTAAGACTAATTGTAAAAATTTGGCATATCTATTTGAAAAATATCTTTTGGTCATGGTACTCTGCCATTTATTTCTTTCTATATTGTTCTTTATTCTTAGTTTCACCAGTGATTTTTAACCTTTTTTACTCCCAAGGTATTTCAGCTATTTATTTCATTATCTATCTTAACCTTGCCTTCATCACTTCATTATTTCAACCAGATCAAACTATTTATTATTTATTTTTCTTAATTTTAGAATATTACAGGGGTACACACCTTTTGGTTATATAATTTGCTTTTTTACAGTTTGAGTCAAACTTATAGGTGTGCCCTTCAAACAACCCCATTAAAAAGTGAGCAAAAGACATGAAAAGAAACTTTTCAAATGAAGATAGACTAATGGCCAAAAAACACATGAAAAAATGCTCAACGTCTCTAATCATCAGAGAAATGCAAATCAAAACCACAATGGAATAAGGAACAATAGTGAATTAACACATCTGGTATTATCCTGGTTGGAGCTAGAACCCATTCTTCGAAGTGAAGTGTCACGGGAATGGAAAAACAAGCACCACTGGTCCTCACCATCAAATTGGTACTAACTGATCAACACTTATATCACACAGGACAATAATATTCATCGGGGGCGGGCAGGCGGGAGGTGGGTGGAGGGGATGGGAAAAACTCTCACTGAATGGATGCGGGGAGCACCGTTTGGGGGATGACCACGATTGTAGCTCTGACATGGGCAGTGCATGAGCAGTATATATAGCCAAAGTGTGGTACCCCCATAATACTTTGAAATAAAAAAAAAAAAACACAATGGGAGATATCACCTAACTCCAGTGAGAATGACTTTTATCAAAAAGTCCTAAAATAACAGATGCCGGCATGGCTGTACAGAGAAAAGAACACTTATACACTGTTGGTGAGACTGCAAACTAGTACAACCTCTATGGAAAGTAGTATGGAGATACCTCAAAGAACTAAAAGTAGACCTACTTATTATTTTTTTGAAACATGTTCCGTCAAAGAAATTCTACTGCTAGATTTTCCATATTTAACATGTGCAATTTGAGAACCTTGAAGGTAGATTGGATGAGGGCTGCTTTATCCTGCTCTTCTCCTTTGCTTGGTTTACTGAAAGGGGAGCATAACTCTTCATTAAAAATAAAAAATGTTTTTGAAACATTTAAAGTTAACTACTACTTAAACTGGAGTAAATTATTGTGGAGCAAAAGTGGAACTAACTAAATTTTATTACTATAGAAGGGGCCCGGAAATGGATAAAATAAGAAAATAGCAAAAAAAAAGACATAGTAAATGAAAATAAAAATAATGCCAGAGAAGTGTTTTGGATACCCCCAGTTTGCTCCTTTAGATCCATTCTCTAACTTTCTTGGCCACCTTTCATCTTGACCCTGGGTACTGGGAAGCTGATCTGTATGCCCCAGGTCTCTGGTGTAAACCAATGGAAACCATACCAGTTCCCGAGGGACAGGTTAGTTTTATTGATTCTAGAATGTGGAAAGTAACGGTCGTCTCACTGAAATATGCAGATTTTCATTTAATTTCACTATTCATAGACCTCTTCTACTGCCAGTCTCCACATATTTACTAAATGTCTTATCCAACTTTATGGTATACCCACATTGCTTTTGAATACCTTACTTCACAGTGTAAACAGGAAGAAATGAGTAATATGTAAGAATATCACATCTCCCTATATACTTTATTATGAGAAACAATTGGTCCTAAGATAGGTGATGTACACTGTTGAAGGCTAACTTATGATGACAACTATTAGACAATATTTTGCAAATTTGGTATATTGTTCTGTCCGATTTCATGTTTTTATACCATAACCAAGAATATAAAATTTTCTCCCATAGTGATCATATACAACTAGTGCATATAATTTTTGTCCAAAAATGTTAGCCTCCCTTTACATTGTTACAATGGATACTTTCTACAAGCCACTGTGAGAGTGAATTAGCATCTTAGAAACAAACACTTATTAAAAGGCTCTTTTTAGTCATCTTTTCAATATAATGTTATTAAGATAATATTATTTATGTTTTGAAAAGGTATTACAATTATGTTTTTATTTCCTTTCCTGATAAATGTTCACTCTCAACAGACTTTGTTAAATCTCTCTCATGATTTGAATCCCTCTGTCTTACAAAAAAAAGACATGAATAATTGTTATCTGGGCCTTGCTTCTTATACAGTGGAACCTTCTCTATATTGAATAATCAAAATTATTACAGTGACAGAATCCAATTACATAGCCTTTCTCTATTGTCTCACAGAAATATACAGAATTGGCTCCATTTTCCATATTAAAATCATTACAGAAAAAAGGTCCAATTAGATACACTTTTTCTTACGTGAAGAAGGAAAGATAGGCTTCCTCTATTCTCTCACTGAAATAGGCACACATTAAAGGAGCAAACATTCTCGTTAAATTAAGCACACTAAACAATAACACTTGCCCCTACTCTATTCCCTTGTTATAACTTAAGTAAATTATCATATGGTGATAAACAGCATAAATCTTGAAGTATTTATTGTATTTAAAGAGATCATAAGTCAATAGAGCTTGTAAGCCTGAGGAATTTTGAGCAGGATAGCCCAAGAATCTCTTGTAACAGCTAATTTGAAAATGAAGGGGTAGAATTTGAGTTATTATTTCTCATAATAAACTGCATGGCATTGGGGAGGGTATGCTCTCTGCCCAGTGATTCTGAGTTCTGCTGAACTGAAGGGTTTAGGTGCCACCACTGGATTAAAACCTCGAATGACTATTGGTTGTCTGAAATTCCTTGTGCAACTGAGCAAACAGGCAGAAATAAGTCACTATGTTGCTGGGGCAATTGGTCTTGACTGTTGAGGGAAAATAAAGTTACTGCTGGACAAAGGTGCAATGGAAACCAAGAGTATGCATAGAATTCTGGAGATTCTCTGTAGCACCTCTTATACTTGTCCACAAGGTTTAAAATGATAAAGTACTTTTACACCTCCTATGGGCAGCACAAAACCAAAACCAAAACTGTCTGTTCTTTTAGTGTGAGATTAAAGTCACACCACTGGGTTAACTCACCAACAGCAAGGAACACATAGAATGGGTGATAGAGAAAGAAAAGTCATAAATGCCAATAAAGCCCTTGTAGTTACTTTCAGAAATGAAAAAAATTAGGACTTCAGCTATATTCTATTCTTTTTGTGCCATATTCCTTTACATATTTAAAATAATTTATTTTTATTGATTTTTTTATCTCCTGCTATTATTTATAAAATCTGATAATAGGAAGCAAAATTGTAGTTTACGTCAAGATTTATAAAGGATAATTATGGGCAAAATATCAACCTAGAGAAGGAATGGTCATCAGAGCCAGAGATAAACATGAAAGTAGAATGATGACTTAGCTAATGTTGGAGCTGGTATTGCAGTACCTTCTTTTGGGGATTGGTTAATACATTCGGGGCTTTTTATAGGAGATCCTACTTAGGTTGGATAGAACATTTAAGGATGTGTCAAAATTGGTTAGGAAGTAGTGTGTGTGTGTGTGTGTGTGTGTATGTGTTTTGAAAGGAATTGGTATGGACTATTGAGAAGCTTTGTATTTTTTTAAATCATTTTAGGCCACCCAAATTTCAGTTTGAGAGATTGCAATCAAGATGTTCTGCTTTCCTCTCTTCGAGTGAAATGCCCATGACCGAGGCTAAGATAGTTGTCCCATCTTTCTTAAGATGCTGAATCTCAGGTGCAGTGAAAGGGAAAAAAAAAAAAAAAGTGTAAAGAGTTAAAGCTATTCTTGTGGACTTCATTGTTCCTAGTTGCTTTAGCTCTTGCAGTGGTTCTTGTTTTGCTTCTGAGTCTTGATCTAAACTCTCTCCATTATTACTAACTATCACTTATATTCAATATATTTATTTTTTATTTAACTTTGTCAAAAGTAGGTTCTGATTTCTGCAATGAAATAAGCCAAACTGATAATCATAGTAGAGGAGCATTAATCCATTACTATTTTACTATGGGTTGGTAATATTTTTAATAAGATTCATTCAGCATTGAATTATTCATTGCCTTTTTCATCTATGAAGAAAAATATTATGGTGTTTTCCTCTTACATATTAATTTAATTAATTTGTTCAAATCTGAAAAGGATTCTTGGAATGATTTCCATTCTTTTGTAGTGTTTTATATTTTTGTGGTAATATTTTAGGGGTTATGGATTAACAAGGAATTGTGTATAATTCTTTTGTTAGTATGGTTGTTAATTTTGTTAGATTTTGATAAAAATGTCTCCTAATTTTAAATAACTTTGTATCTTTACATTATCTTAAATTGATTAAATTCCATTGGAATTGACTTTTCTTGAAAAGTTGACCAAATTCATGTTGTTGGATATGTCTGGGACTTATTTTTATAAGTGAGAACTCTTTATTAACTTATCAACTTCTCAGATATTTGTTTTATGACTTCTTTCTGGGCTCATTTTTGAAAGTTGATATTTTCCTAAACAGTCATATAATTGAGCCCTTAAATGGAATTTTAGAAGCTCTGCATTAGATTTAACAGTGTGTTATCCTAAGCCCCATGCAGTTGTTTTAATGTTAAGGTTTGAAAATCTAATCCCTTTTACCATGAAAACCAAGACAGTAGCACTAAAAAAACTTAAAACTATGTTTTATTTTAATAAAGTTATTAAAGCATTGTTAAAAATCATATTGTAAATTTTAATGTATCTCAAGATCTGAAATCAGTCATATACTCATTCAACCAGTATGTATTGATTATATCTGTGTTCCAGCCCTCTTCTCATCAGTAAGTGAGTAAATCAGACAGAATTTCCTAATTCCAAAAGATTGTATTTGTTAAAGAAAACTAAAAATGGAGGCTACAGTTTAAATATAACCAAAGACCAGACATAGATAGCCACATAGCCAAAGAATGTCATCCTAATTTTTCTGAAATGCTATCTGTGATCATAATGAAACACGAAATGTAAGTATTACATTCTTGTCAGCAAAAATCAGTGAAATTAAACCAATCAGCTATAGAAAAATCAGCTTAAACAGCTCTGTTTGCTTTAAAAAGAATGTTAATATATAACAGCCAATCACAAAAAAAGGTCAAAATGTATCCTCCTTTATGTTTTATAAATTGTGCTGTAACTGCGGTGAGTGGAGCTTCTTGCCATGTTAAGTTCCAGGCTTCCCAGGTCTCAGGCTGCTCTTTGTTTGCACTATACTTATTTTTGCTAACTTGATCTGATTTTATTCTTGACACATTCATGGCTATAGGCAACAAAGAAGTAAATAAGTGAATGTATAGTGGTAAAATGAAAATACATGCTATGAAGTGAAGCAGAGAAAGAAATGGGAAGTGTTACAGGATGGCAGTGGTCAGGGTTATCAGAGAAGGCCTCACTGAGAAGGTAGCAGTTGAGCAAAAATCCGAAGATGACAAGTAAACCAGCTGTCCAGTTTCCTAAGGGAAGAAGGTTTCCAGTAGAAGGAACTACATGTGCAAGAGACAGTCCTAAAGCAGGAGCATATGTGTTTTGCATATTTGAGAAGTATAAGGAGACTGATAGGCTTGAAGTAACGGAGTAAGGAAATGATTAGTTGGAGATGAGAGCAAAGAGGACAAAGAAAGGATGTTCACAGAAGAGGGAAGGCTGGGGGACATCTCAGGACTTCAGTTTTCACACTGAGCAAGACGGGAGGCCATTTAAGCATTTTGAGCAGAGGATGACATCTCTAATCTGTATTTTAAAGTTACTACTCTGAATGTTGAGTGGAGATTTTTTTTTAAGAAAAGTCATTTCTATTCAATCCACTCTTTTATTTCTATTAAATTCAATGTTAATATGTAATATCAAATATGTTCTTTAGAACACAAGATTAAAAGAAACAAATTTGAGGATGGAGAAGGCAGGCGTGTTAATAAATTTGTAAAAATTAATTTTAAGTAGTTAAATTCCACCATTAGCAAAAGACTTCCTGAATCTTCGAAGAGGTCGCACGCTTTCAAAAATCTCTGAGGTGATATACAACAATGTTTCCAAAAATGCATTTAATCACAGTTCTTCACTTTTCTTTAATTCATCTTAATTAGTGATTTTATTTTTTTAATATAGGTGACCATAAGACATGATTCCCATAAAGATCATAGGTATTACTTTAATATCATAAATTTTTAAAATGACTGAGAGAAAATATCTAAAATACAGATAGATAAAATAGCTACTTTAAAGTTATTGATATTTGCATAAATAAGATGTATAAATTTATCAATCAAAATGCATGTTATTAAATATAAATATAATCTTACCTAAACATATTTATGTAAGTGTATATTTTTGTTTGTACTTTATCATTATAAAGCAGTTGAAATTTCTGGCAGTTTTTATGTTTTTATTTGAAAGTACTAGTATTTTCTGTAAAAAACTATATTTTCTTGATATCTTATGGCATTCTTATTAATTATGATTTTTAAAGTCACACAACCTATAAATGAGAATAGATATATTTCTGTTACAAATTTCTAGATTATTCTAATAAGTCTAAGATCATACTTTGTATTTTTGTTTTAAATTTATTAAAGCTTATTTTATAGCTCAGAATATGGTCTTTCTTTGTGAATGATCCATACCCTTGAGAAGAATGTGCATTATGTTGTTGTTGGGTAGAATTATCTATAAATGTCAAATACAATTGCTTGTTAGTATTGTTTGGTCCTCTATACCTTTACTCATACTTTACCTACTTGTGCCAAGAAACTTGAGGGGTCTGAGATTTTACTCACATGTAAGCCAATAAGTTAACCTGGCCCAGTTTCATGGACACAGGCAAAAGAAACGAGAACGCCTGTGTCAGAGAAGAGAACACTAATTACCCGCAGCAAAGGAAGCGTTATGAGTTTCATATTCATTACAGGTCTTATTTCACCCATTTTACCTATGTCTTTTCACATTGTCTTACCTCTATATAGTTGGTATACAAATTTCCTCTACTTATAAGGAAATATCAGATTAGGATCACCAGTCATATTGGATTAGGACCCACCCTAATGAAGCTAATGACCTCCCTTTAACTTGATTACTACTATAAAGCCCTATCTCCAAATAAGGTCAAATTCTGAGGTACTAGGGGTTAAGACTTCAATATATGAATATTAGGGGGGGCACAAAGAAACAAACGACACTCCCTAAATCTCACAAGAGCAACACAGAAAATCCAAGTGGTTGCTGCAGCAATGGGCAGTAAAAGCAAAAGCACTGATATTTGCCCCAGAAGGAAACACTATCTTTCTTATGAAAAGTAATCAAGCCTGCTCATTGTGGAGGAAGATACTGTCTTAATTTTCCATGGGTGTTCATTATGCAATCATCCTTGAAAAGGTACTGCAGGCGCATTTTGTCTGTGTCTCTGCAAGCACAGGGAACAGAAACGTGAGATTCCTAGAGACTTGTCTCCAAGAATATCTGCCCCTCATTTCTTTTCTTTTATTTTTTCTCTTTTTTTCTTTTTTTTATATTATTGTGGTAAGAACACTTAACATGAGATCGATCCCTCTTAACAAAATTTTAAATGTACAATACAGTATTGTTAACCCATTCACCTTGTATTACTGCAACTTTATACCCACAAAACAACTCCTCATTCCCCCTATCTCCATCCTCTATCAACTACGACTCTACTGTTTCCGTGAGTTTGACTCTTAGATATCTCATATAGGTGGAATCATGTTGTATTTGTCTTTCTGTAACTGGCTTATTTCACTCAGCATGTCCTTCAGGTTCATCCATGTTTTTGCAAATGGTAGAATTTACTTCTTTTGAAAGGCTTAATAATATTTCATTGCATGTATAAGCCACTTTTTTAAATTTCAGAATATTATGGGGGTACAACACTTTGTTTATATATATTGCCCATCCACTGCCCATGTCAGAGCTACAATCATGGACATCCCCCAAACTGTGCTCCCCACATACATTCAGTGAGAGTTTTCCCATCCCCTTCACCCCCCTCCCGCCTGAACGCCCCCTGATGAATATTATTGCCATGTGTGACATAAGTGTTGATCAGTTAGTACCAATTTGATGGTGAGTACCAGTGGTGCTAGTTTTTTCATTCTTGTGACACTTCACTTCGAAGAATGGGTTCTAGGTCCATCCAGGATAATGCCAGATGTGTTAATTCACCGTTGTTTTTTATTGCTGAGTAATACCCCATGGTATACATATACCACATTTTATTAACCCACTCATGTATTGATGGGCACCGGGGTTGTTTTCACATCTTTGCAATTGCGAATCGTGCTGCTATAAACATTCGCGGGCAGATGTCTTTATTGCAGAATGTCTTTTTTTCCTTTGGATAAATACCCAGTAGTAGGATTGCTGGATCAAATGGTAGTTCTATTTTCAGTTCTTTGAGGTATCTCCATATTACTTTCCATAGAGGTTGTACTGATTTGCAGTGCCACCGGCAGTGTATGAGTGTTCCTATCTGTCTGCATCCCTGCCAACATCTGTTGTGTTGGGACTTTTTGATATGAACCAATCCCACTGGAGTTAGTTGATATCTCATTGTGGTATTGATTTGCATTTCCCTGATGATTAGAGAAGTTGAGCAACTTTTTCTATGTTTGTTGGCCATTATTCTGCCTTCTTTTGAAAAGTTTCTGTTTATGTCCTTTGCCCATTTTTTAATGGGGTTGCTTGATTTTTTTCTTGTTGATTTTCCTAAGTTCTGTATAGATTCTGGTTATCAGTCCTTTATCAGATGTATAGCATGCAAATATTTTCTCCCATTCTGTAGGTTGTCTGTTCACTCTAGTGTTAGTTTCCTTGGCTGTGCAGAAGCTTTTTAATTTGATCAGGTCCCATGTATTTATTTTTGTTGCTGCTGTGATTGCTTTGGGGGTCTTCTTCATAAATTCTTTGCCTAGGCCAATGTCCATAAGAGTTTTTCCAACATTATCTTCAAAAATTCTTAGGGTTTCACGTCTTAGGTTTAACTCTGTTATCCATTGTGAGTTGATTTTTGTTAGAGGTGAGAAGTGTGGATCTAGTTTCAGTCTTCTACATGTGGCCATCCAGTTTTCCTAGCACCATTTATTGAATAGGGAATCATTTCCCCAGTGTATGTTTTTGTGGAATTTGTCAAAGATCAGATGACAGTATGAGGATGGTTTTATACATGGGTTCTCAGTCCTGTTCCATTGGTCTATGTCTCTGTTCTTGTGCCAGTACCATACTGTTTTGGTTACTGTAGCCTTGTGGTATAGTTTGAAGTCTGGTAGATTGATGCCTCCCAATTTGTTCTTTGTGCTTAAAATTGCTTTGGCTAGACGGGGTCTTCTCTGGTTCCACACGAAGTGTAGAATTATTTTTTCTAGATCAGCAAAAAATGATGTTGGTATTTTGATAGGGACTGCATTGATTCTGTAAATCACTTTAGGTAGCAAAGACATTCTTACAATGTTAATTCTACCTATCCAAAAGCATGGTAGGGTTTTCCATCTGTTTATATCCTCTGCAATTTCTTTTCTCAGTGTTTCATCTTTCTCTCTATATAGGTCTTTCACCTCTTTAGTTAGATATGTTCCTAAATATTTAATTTTCTTTGATGCTATTGTGAAAGTTATCAAGTCTTTAATTTGTTTCTCGGCTCAACTATTATTGACATATATGAAGATTATTGATTTGTGTGCATTGATTTTGAATTCTGAGACTTTGCTGAATTCATTTATCAATTCCAGTAATCTCTTGGTTGAATCTTTGGGGTTTCCTAGATATAATATGATATCTTCCATGAATAGCAAAAGGACACAACAAGAAAAGAAAACTACAGACCAATATCCCTTATGATATTATAGATGCAAAAATTCTCAAAAATATCCTAGCAAACCAAATTCAAATGTGCATCAAAAAAATAATTCATCACAATCAAGTGGACTTCGTCCCCAAGATTCAGGGCTGGTTCAACATATGCAAATCTATAAATGTAATTCACCATATAAATAAAAGCAAGAACAAAGACTATATGATCCTTTCAATAGATTCAGAAAAGGCTTCTGACAAAATCCAGCACCATTTTATGATAAGAACTTTTAACAATATAGGCATAGATGGCTCATATCTCAAAATTATTAAAGCCATATACAATAAACCCACTGCCAATATCATACTGAATGGGAAAAAATTGAAAGAATTCCCCCTTAAAACTGTAACCAGACAAGGTTGCCCACTATCTCCACTTCTATTCAACAGTGTGCTGGAAGTCATGGCCAGAGCAATCAGACAAGAGAGAGGAATCAGGCATGTCCAAATGGGGGCAGAAGAGGTCAAACTTTCACTAAGCCACTTTTTTTTAATACTATAGTTGACTTTATTCATGATTTCATTTTCCTTGGTTTCAGTTACCCACAGTCAACCATGGTCCAAAAATATTATATAAAAATTTCCAGAAATAAATAATTCATAAGTTTTAAATTGTGCACCATTCTCAGTAGCATGATGAAATCTCACCTGTCCCACTCCATTCTGCCTGAGACGTGAATCATCCCTTTTTCCAGCATATCTATGTTGTCCATGCTACTAATCCATTAGTCACTTAGTAGCATTTAATGAAAATCCCAATTGGCAAGAGTAGTGATGCTGGCATGTTGTTATAATTGTTTTATTTTATTATTAGTTATTGTTTCTAATCTCTTATTGTGCCTAATTGATAAATTAAACTTTATTGTAGGTATATATGTATAGGAAAAAACATAGTATTTATAACATTTGGTACTGCCTGCACTTTCAGGCACCCACTGGGAATCTAGGAAAATATCTCCTAAGGATAAGGGTGGACTACTATACTCTCAAGTCATGGATGCTTTGGTAACTTTGAAATCCAAATTCTATCTCCTACAGGGAGTGAGATTAACACAGTCTCCACTCTTATTTCTTCCTACTTGAGCTCTGAACTGTATGTCCCACAATTACAAAGTGTCCAAAAAGAAAAGAGTGAAAATCAATGTTTAGGTCACCTTATTGTGTTTATGTTTTTTGAAGTGCTGTTTTTTAAATTGATATATAACAGTTGTACATGCTTTAGGGGTACATGTGATATTTCGATATGTATATACAATGTGTAATAACCAATTAGGATAATTGAGATATCCATCACCTCAAGCATTTATCCTTTCTTTGGATTGGGAGCATTCCAATTCTTCTTTTCTAGCTATTTTGCAAATGTACAATAAATTATTGTTAACTATAGTCTCCCTACTATACTACCAAATACTAGATGGTATTCCTTCAATATAACTGCATTTTTATTCCCATTAACCAACCTCTCTTCATCCACCTTTGTCTTCTACCCTTCCCAGTCTCTGGAAATCAGCATTCTAATCTTGAACTCCATGTGATCCACTTTTTTTTTTTTAGCTTCCACATATGAGTGTGATAACGTGTGGTATTTGTCTTTCCATGCTTGGCTTATTTCACTTGACATAATGTCTTCTGGTTCCACCCATGCTGCTGCAAATTACAGGATTTCATTCTTTTTTATGGCTGACTAAAATCCCAATATGTACATATACAACATTTCTTTATTAATTCATCCATTAATAGACACAAGTTAATTCCATATCTTAGGTATTGTGAATAATGCTGCAATAAAAAGGTGTGTACAGATACCTTTTCAATATACTGATTTCCTTCCTTTTAGATATATAACCGTTAGATTGTTGGATCATGTGGTATTTCTACTTTTAATTTTTTGAGAAACTCCCATATGCTTTTCCATAGTGACTACACTACTTTACACTGCTACCAACAGTGTATGAATGTTTCCCTTTCTCTGTGTCTTTGCCAACATGTTATTTTTTGTCTTTTTGATTACAGTCACATTAACTGTGGTGAGATAATATGTTATTGTAGTTTTAATTGGCATTTCCCTTGTGATTATTGATGTTAAATTTTGTTTTAGATAAATCTTGGCTATTTGTGTGTCTTCATTTGAGAAATCTCTAATCATGTCTTTTGCCTATTTTTCAATCAAATTATTTGTTTTGTTGCCTTTTTATTTCAAAATATTAAGAGGGCTCAAATGTTTATGGTTACATGGATCGCTTTTGTAATGCTTGAGTCACAGCTATAGTGTTCATTGAACCCAAATAGTGTTCATTGTACCGGTTAGGTAGGTTTTTTCCTCTCCCCTCCTCCTCCCTTCGCCTTTATTGATTTCTACTGAGTTTTACTTGCCTCTGTGCATGTGTGTACTCATTGGCTAGTTCCAATTTAATAGTGAGTACGTGTGGTGTTTGTTTTTTAATTCTTGAGATACTTCACTTAGAAGAATGGTCTCCAGTTCCATACAAACTTTTGCAATGGACATTACTTCATCCTTTTTATGGCTGAGTAGTACTCCATGGTATACGTATACCACATTTTATTAATCCAGTCATGAATTGATGGGCACTGGGATTGATTCCACATCTTTACTATCACAAATAGTGCTGCAATAAACATTTGAGCACGGGTGTCTTTTTGATAGAAAGACTTCCTTTGGGTAGATACCCGGTAGTGGGATAACTGGATCGAATTGTAGGTCTGCTTCTAGTTCTTTGAGGAATCCCCATACTGTTTTCTGTAGAGGTTGTACTAATTTGCAGTCCCGCCAACAGTGTATAAGCATTCCCTTCTCTCTGAATTATGCCAGCATATATTGTTTTTGGACTTGTTAATATAATAAAAGACATTCTAAGAGGGGTAATATGATATCTCATTGTGGTTTTGATTTGCATTTCCCTGATGATTAGTGATGTTGAGCATTTTTTCATAAGTGTATTGGCCATTTGTCTACCTTCTTTTGAAAAGCTTCTGTTCATTTCTTTTGCCCACTTTTTAATGAGGTTGTCTGTATTTTTCTTGCTGATTTGCTTGAGTTCTTTGTAGATTCTGGATATTAGCTCTTTATAAGATATATAGCTAGCAAATATTTTCTTCCATTCTGTAGGTTGTCTATTTGCTGTGTTGATTATTTCCTTAGCTGTGCAGAAGCTTTTTAGTTTAATAAAATCCCATTTATTTATTTTTGTTGTTTCTGTGATGGCCATTGGTTTTGACTAAAGAATTTAGTCATAAATTCTTTGCCAAGGCTGATATCTAGAAGAGTTTTTCCTACATTTTCCTCTAGAATTCTTATGGTTTTGTACCTTACATTTAAGTCTTTCATCCCTCTTGAATTAATTTTTGTAAGTGGTGAGAGATAGGGGTCCTATTTCATTCTTCTGCATGTGGCTATCCAATTTTCCCAGCACCATTTATTGAATAGGGCTTCTTTTACCCAGTGTACATTGTTGTCTGCTTTGTCAAAGATCAGATGGCTGCAGGTAGGTGGCTTTTTTTAATCTGGGTTCTCTATTTGCTGTTGAGTTGTATGAGTTTCTTCTATATTCTGGCTATTAATCACTTATCAGATAGATAGTTTCCAAATATTTTCTCCCATTCCATAGGTTTTCTCTTGATTTTATTAATCATTTCCTTGCTGAGTAGAAACTTTTTACCTTGATGTAATCCCATTTGTCTATTGTTGCTTTTATTGCCTGTGTATTTAAACAAGAACTAATATCAATTCTTCTCAAACTATTCCAAAAATATTGAAGAGGAATGTACATTTTGAAGCTCATTTTATGAGGCTAGCATTAGCATTACCTTGAAACCAATAACAGACAGAAACACAATAACAAAAACAACAACAAAATACTAAAGACCAATATCACTGATAAATGGATGTGAAAATCCTCAACAAAATACTATCAAACCAAATATAACAACATATAAAAAGATCATTCTCCATGACCAAGTGGGATTTATCCCAAGCATGACGGAATGGTTCAACATATGCAAATCAATTAACATGATACATCACATCAACAGATTTCAGGACAACAAATATATGGTCATTTGAATAGATGCTAAAAAAAAATTTGATAAAACTCAATATCCCTTCATGACAAAAACTCTCAACAAACTGGATAAAGAATGAACATACAATGGATTGATAAAGGCCATATATGAGAAACTCACAGCTAATATCATATTGAACAAGGAAAAACTAAAAACTTTTCCACTAAGATCTGGAACAAGGCAAGGATGTCCACTTTCACTACTTTTATTCACCATGATTCCGGAAGTCCTAACCAGAGCAATTAGGCAGAAGAAAGAAATAAAGGGCATTCAAATTGAAAAGGAAGAAGTCAGGGCATTCAAATTGAAAAGGAAGAAGTCATATTTTCCTTGTTTGCAGACAACATGATCTTACATTTAGAAAAACCTAAAGCCTCCACAAAAAAAATTGTTAGAACTGATAAATCAATTCAGTAAAGTCCCATGGTACAAAATGCACATGGAAAAATCAGTAACATTTCTATATATTAACAGTGGCCAATCTGAAAAAGAAATTAAAAAAAAAATCCCAGTTACAATACCTCCAACAACTTGTGGAGGGAAAGGCTTTTATTTTCTGAAAAACAATCTTGTAGATTGGAGAGGAACAGTGTCCCTGAAAGTGTGATTTCCAAGGAAAAAAAAGGAGGGTCTGTATTTAATAAGGCAAATCCCCCCCCTTCCAAGTTCTCCATTAGGTCCCTTTATGCAAATGGAAGATTCAAATAGTTTAGTTCTGATAGTTGACATAGTTGAGCCCTGATTGGGTAATTTCTAATCCCAAAGCCATAAGTCTCTGTTGGATGTTTTCAAGGGCTGGTAGGGGGGTCACCAGCGGCAATCAATGTTGGCTATGATTACAGGAACTGTTCTGGTTCATGTTTGCAAAGGAGAATGTTCACCAAGTGCTGCATTTCCCAAAAACACAGAGTACATGGCCACTCTTTCACCCTGCTATGGCTGCCTGGATCTGCTTATAAATTTAGAGTGTCTGTGTTAGCCACAGGGAGTCCTTCTTGCCTGGGGAGAACTTGGGGTCTTATTTTACAATTTTATCACACAACTAGTATATAATTAAATATCATCCTTCAATTTCTTGATTGTTATCTTAAGAACAGCATATTTTCAAACACCTGAAATTACTTTCACACTACTTAGTTTTTTAAAAAATTCTTTGTACTTGCCATGAAAAATGAGCATCATATGGACCTGTCTACATAATAGGGTAGAATTTTAAAATAGTCTTTTTAAATAAACTTCACTATCACAATCATTCTCTATGAACATTTGTAAAAATATGTGTTAATCACCTCTATAACTACAAAGAAGCAAAGGCTTTGTTTAGACACCCAAATATCCCAGTGTGAAGATTTAAGCAAAACCCAAACCTTTCACAGAAGACAATAAAATAATTAAAAACATGACTCTTGCTTTGGAATATTTTTCATGCATCAGTAAAAATCTTTTCAGCAAAGAAATAGAATAAAACATAATTATAAAATGGCAGTCAATTACTCTTGGAAGTATGTCTGTTTATCACCATTAAAATGTTGCTAAGCCTAAAGACAAATAGTATGTGAGTGTGCATTTGTCAGATAAGAATTCTGAATAATTAGTGCTGTTAAGATTAGCATAAATAGCCTAAGGGAATGTTATACATAAAATAAGTCAAGAAAGAAAGGACAGAAGGAGAAAGGAAGTAAAGTAATGCTATTAGGCTAATACATAGTAGTTTAGGATACTTTTCCATTTATTTTAAAATGCAAACATAGAACTGATCTTTTTTTCCCCCCTCTGGCACAACCTGTTCTTACTCTACATAATGAGCTAACACATTTTAATGAGGTTACATTCATTTACATTGTGCTTTCTGAACCACTTTTAGTTATTTTTCAAAGAAAAGTGATCACACCATTTAAACATTTTTAATTGTCTGCATACAACTGTTAATACCATCAGCAAAGTAGATTTAAATAAAATCAGAAAGCAGCAACTTACTAGTTAATCTGACATAGCAGCACCATCATAAACCTCTTTTAATCACAGTCATTCTTTCTTTGTACACCTTTTTTGTAAAAAGAAATATTTTCCACTGTTTTGTTTTTCAATTCAGAGTACTTGTCTGTCACTTTGCTGATCAATGCCCACTTCCTTCACCTCTTGCCAAAGGGATACCTCCTTGGTCTTTCCTCTCTTGAAGGGTTCTATTTTCTCAATTTGAAGCTTTATTCCTTCCCAACCATTGAAACTCTACCACATCTTAATGAAGTTTGTTTAGCCACATTTTTGAAGATCATCTCACTTATTTTTCCATCCATATGCTACAGAGCGTTAACCATGTGCACTCAGGGTACCCAGCTGCAATTAGCAAACTATCCTTTGGCTAGTTTTAACAAAAAATACACTTTAAAAGGATGTTCACAAAATTTCCGGGATAAATATTTCCAAGCTTACAAGCTAAGAATACCTTCCGATTGAACCAAGAAAGGAGTTTCTCCAGCCAAAGTGCCTTTGTCACCACCACTCTGAGCCAGTGCTGTAGCATGAAGAGTCTGCAATCTCTGGTGACTGTTGGGACCTTACAAAACTGATGCGCTAATTAGAAATGACACTTATCAAGAGAGGATTCCTTGAACAGCAACTTCTTAGTGTTGTTTCTTTATGATTTAAGTATCGTTTGATTGAAGTTGTTTGTGGGAGCCTAGTCATATCCCTGCACCTTAACACTAAGGTAAAATGAGATCTATGTTTTAATGTGGGGAAATAGGACTTATAATGAAGGAAATTTACACCTGCACAGAGTATTTTTATAATGGGCAAAGAAAAGTGTGAGTGATCATCACTAAAAGTCCTTCCAGATAAGTTCTGTTTGTTTGTTTTTTAAACAGCTTGTCAACTCAATTTCTATAAAGGCTGTGTTTTAGCAGAATGAATATGAGAAGAGGGTAGTTTTTTTCCCAAGTGCTTTTTATAATGGTTAAGTCTCTTATAAATTATCTATTAAAAAAGTGGAATGCAACTTGTGCCAAATAAAGACAAATGGGAACTAGATAAAGAGAAATTTAAATTACAAGACTATTGCAATTCAGTGAATACTCTAATTTCAGAAATCTGCAAGAATTAAAACTGCCCTTTATAAAATTAATAAAGGGCTACAAGGTAGAAATTGTGGTAAGGGCCTAAACTCTGAAAAATTTTATATATGTATACACACACACACACACACGTATATAAAAATATATATATATAAAATATATATATAGTTTAAAAAATTAACCAGCAATTCCTTCATGGCTTGCCTTCCTGTAATTGCTAACTGCTTAAGAGTTACATATCCTTCACTGGTGTAAGTTTTGTGACTACCCCAATCGCTCCTATATATAACATCACTATAGTAAAACCTAAGACTGGTCTTTGAGATACCTTCCAGACTTTGCATTTGGGGGGAGCAACTGATGCCAGCCAGACCAGTGGCCATACGTGGGAACTGATGCAACCGGTCCTGTAAGTCTCTACCTAGGAACTGTGTCAGCACAAGGAGAAAATTTCTGTTTCCCATTCCTATGAGTTTATCCCCAGCCAATCAGAAGACCCAATTTCCTAGCCCTTTGTCTGTCAAATATCCTTTAGAAAGCTTAGCCCCAAAATTCTCAGGAAGATGATTTGAGAAATTTCTCCTATATCCTCACTTGGTGCCCTGTGATATTAAGCCCTATCTCTGCTGCAGCATCTGCTGTCTCAATATATGGGCTTCCTTTTGAGCAGCAGGTAATACAACCCAGTTGAGCTATAATAGAATCTCATAATCAAACAGATGAATCTTTCCTTTTATAGGATAGAGAGGGGTAAACAACCATGTTAGCAGAAACTTTAAAGAGGAAGCTGGATAAGCAAGGGGAATCACTAGTGGGGTCTGACAGGAAAAGTGTCTTACTGTGACTAATGAATTCTCAGGATAACCTGACAAGTGGCATGTCCCACATGTTAATTCTTGCTCAGACATGGAGGCAAGTGCAATGGTAAGAAGTAAAAAATCCTGACTAAACTTTGGTTAAGACAAAGCACAGGATAAAAAATAGGCCACCGTGAGCACCTGGTCAGTTTTTTATCCTTTAAGATAAACAAACTCTGTCCTTAAACACTATTAGCAATGGAATAAGAAACACTGTGAAATTGATGTTGGTCTAAGTATTTTTCAGGAGTAGCTGTCCTTTGTGTACTTTTTGGCCCTGAGCATGTTGTTGGACTGATAGCCATTGGAAAATGTTAGAGATCAGGATTTCACTGAGAATAAAATAAAATAAAGATAATATTAATTATTAAAGATTGACTAAGGGTGTAAAACCAGGATTTGATATTTAGAGAGAACCAGCTGAGAAGATTCCAAGACATTGTGTCTGACACATATTTAGATTGTGGAATTAGGGCAACAGTGGTAATCCAACGGATTTCCCAGGTTTCAGTTGAGTTGTTTTGGTGATAACATATGTACCAGAGAGCTTTCACAGAACATGTGTTCATCACTTTCTTCCAAGCACTATACAAATACTTCTTTAGGAAGAAAGAATAATGTCCAATGCCAGATAATTATAGAGGACCTCTCAACACAGTCCCTGTAGTTCTCTGGTGAAGGAAATTAGAAATATTTTACCCCAAAATATATTTCTTTGATATATTTTGTGATGGCTGCCATAGGTCCAGCAGACAGAAGTAACTCAAAGCTGTCTTTTGTAGAGAGAAATTTGCATCTATAGAGAATCTCCTTTAATGCAGCCAGGTCTTCTCTTATCCAATCAAGAAAAGATTAACTGAGTGTCTGACATCCTTAAAGGTCTAACTAGATGTGTTTGCCATCTACTCTCTCTGAGGGCTATTACCTGAGAGGCTTTCTCTGCATAACAAGACTACTTTTGCTAGCCAAGCTTCCTTTCTCCTTCCCATAACTTGTCTTGCCATCAAAAACCTGTTTTGCCACAATTTCAGCCCCTATTACTTAAAAAGTTCTGTACCTTAGTAGGGAGTAGAGTCCTCATTCTGGAGGATCCTGTGTATATACATTAAGATACATTTGTATTACTTTTTCTCCAATTAATCAATGTGTCTCATGTCAGTGATTTTTCAGCAAACCATTATGGGGCTAAGGGCCCTGATCCCTACACTGGCAATGATGTTGGTGGTTTTGGCAATTGAAAATTGACAACTCTTCTTAGATCCATCAAAGAATTGAGTTCACAGTCCAAACTGATGCCCCAAAAATTGGTGAGACAGGCAGATACAGGAAAGCACAAACTTATTGGAGAAAAACTAATAAGCAGAAACCTCTGTGGGAATGAGTACCAAGATAAGAAAACCTAAACTATAATTGACTGATTGCTGGAGGCTGAGTGTTGGTGAGTTTGAGATTTAAAAGCTCTAGGGTGGCCCAGTCTAGGTTAGGTGCATCCAGACTTTTTTGGGTTTTACCTGTAGGATCTTCACCAGGTTTTCACAATAAAGATTGGAGAAAAATCCCATTGTGCTTCCAGTAGGGAGGGGGGGAAATAACCATTTAAAATATTCCTAGAACATTCTGTCCTCAACAAGATCTCTCTCAAGAGAAACTATTTTACTAGATTCTAACCTACTGGGGTTTTACCAAAGCCCATCTGACTTTGGGCAAAAAGAACTACTCAACTCATCTCCCACTGAACTTCTATGTAGGGGAAGGAAAATGCTCAATTCCAGCTCACTCTAGCCTTCATACATCAACTAAGGGAGTAGAGGAGTTCTGAGAAGTGCTTATGAAGGTCACATCCAGGGTCACTGAGTCACTAACTAAGACCTAGCCATAAGATCATAGAACACCTCTCCTTCCCCTCACCTTACCACATCATTTGGGCTGCTGTATAATAACAGAGGAATGCAACAAAAATAACTGTACATCTCAGACTGTATCTGGTCTAGAGGAGCCCAAAGAAGGCAAGGAAGACAAAACTAAGGACATCAGAGGAGAGATTAGCTTTTGAGACCTACAGCTAGAGCATATAGTAAGCACAGCCTAAGCTCTAGCCAGATAAACACAGACCTTCACATTAAAGACCTATTTACCTCAGTTCCTTTTACCCAGTAAAATATGTCCAGCCTTTAAGAAAAAATTACAAGTCATATGAAAAGACAAAAAAAAAAAATCACACAGAGTTTGAAGATACAGAGAAAGCATCATAACCAGACTCAGATATGGCACAGATATTGAAATTATTAGACTAGATCTTTAAATAACTATCATTAACATGCTAAGAACTCTAATGGAAAAAGTGGTCAACATGCAAGAACAAATGGGTAATGTTAACAAGTAAACAGAAAATAAGAAAGAAAAAAGTGCTAGAAAGTAAAAACACTGTAACAAAAATGAAGAATTCTTTAATGGACTCATCAATAAACTGGACATAGATGCTATGGAAAGAATCCATGAGCTTGAATAAATGTCAATAGAAACTTTCAAAACTGAAATGAACAGGGAAAAAAAGAGAAAAATAATAAAAGACTGAAAAGTTGCAATGAGGGAAGTTATGTGCATAGCAAAGATGATGCAGGAGTGAATAGAGGAGAAGAATACAGAAAAGTAGAACAATATAAATTGTTAGGATAGAAAGTAGGCCAGGGAATCCTAGGGAGTTTTGTTTCAAAATCTTGGGGAGAAGATGATCACCTCATATTGTCATCTACTTGGTCTGCACTTTTGGTAAACCTGTCTACCCCGTAGTACAACATGCTTCTGGGGGCTCTGGAAAGAGTCTCTGTTTAAAGTGTCTAACTGGGGTGGCCATTTTTTAAAAAGTAGTTTTTGTGCCTTTGTAATTGAGAGACATAAATTCAGGGATTGTCCCCTGGAGTCTCACAGCAGTATTGGTGGTATGATGTATAAGTAAGGGTCTTTGCAGAGGGTTTTAAGATTGGTGTTCTTGTGATGTCACTTCCAGAGACCTAAGTCTCTAATACTAGAGCATAAGCAGCCCTGATCTGCTGGTGATAAGTGCAGGTATAGTAAATAACTCCTAATAAGTCCCTTGCATTATTTTAGGGTGTTGAATGGAACAGATTGGAATCTTTGAGAGCCCAGGCAGAAGAGGGAATATTCATGGTTTGGCCAGTTATCCTTTTATATGAGAACAGTTAGTGTGACCCAACAGGAGACTAGAGGGCAATCAGGGCTGAAGGTTTACCAAGGGGGCCCTAATGTTTCCCAAATCTTGACTGAAGGTTAGATAGGCTTCTCCCTGCCTCTAGGGCCTTGACCTCCCTCTCTTACTAAATTCAGACGGCCTAACCTGAAAGGTCCTTCCTCTCCCTGTCACTTAGAGATGTAAATCTCTTTAAAAGACTTTTTCCAGTTTACAACCCAGGATTGTCTTTCTCAAGGACCTGGGAGCCATTCCTTTCAAATGTATTCATCAAGGAAGACACAGCCTCTATCTCCCAGTCTCTGTAGGAGGGTAGGAGCCTAATTTAGGTAGGTAGGTTGCTCCAGAAAATACCTTCTGTCACGAAGATACAAAAAAGTTTACTTTTCTTCTGTGTGAGGACAATTAGCATTTCAGGAATGCAAAACGTCAAAAGTTGGTAGGAGGTTTGAACACTTGGCTATAAAGATTATATGTTGTTGTGAAACAATACTTGGCCACCTATTTAACCAAAGTGACAATAAAATTGAAGTACATGTAGGCAGCAATACGACTGTAAAATTCTTAGCTCTTTTAAAAGAAGACTTGGTTCTCTTAAATAATCAAGGAAACGATAAAGTCAACATAAAGCACACAAAATTATCCTGATAAAACATAGATAATTCGACTTCCAGGCAGATTACTGAGAAGGTAAAGAAAAACAGATTAAAATCTCTTATTAAGAGCAGATCAATAGTCCAGGAAATATTTTTGTCCTTTTAGCAGACAGAAAATCATATTCTAGTTTTCTATCATTATGCTATTGATACTAAATACCACTTTTAAAAACCATTCCAAAATTTTATAAAGGTGTAAGTATGAATTTTACCCCCAAATGACCAGTTTTTACAACAAGAAATAAAATTCCTTTTCATGAACCTTCTACAGCTTTCCATATCCATTCAGATTTTTTCCTACATTTTCCTCTTTCTCTTTCTAAATCAACCAGCCATTTTACTTTAGGATAAAATTACTCTCCTGTTCTTAATAAAAATATATTTGGCATACCTTACATACAATGTTGTTTCCTTTTGCCATTATAAAAATTCTATGAAATGTGTCTGCTCGGGCTATATATTGCTACCTTCAATTGCACGAACATGAAATGGCAGATGTAGTGAATGCCCTAAAATAATTATATATCATCTGTTAGGCAGCTGGTAGAGTTGTGGGAGAAATTTTGCACCAGATGCTTTTGGCAACTTAGTTTCATTATGAAATTTCATGTGAAGCTTTGTCATTTTTTGTACACCAGACTTTTATATAAAGTTGATATTTTCTCTTATTTTCTTTTTTAAAATTTGCTTTAGAAAAAAACTTCTTTTCACTCAATTTATTTTGTACCAGTGCATAACTACCATAACTAGAGGAAAGTGTTCAAAATTGAATATCTTTCAGTGATATTTTCATTTAAAAATAATAATTTATTCCAAACAGTATATTTTATTTTCCATATATTTTACATCGATTCTACTACCATCTTTTTTGGCAGCACAATAGCTTTCAGGCATTGCTTAATTATTGATGTGTATTTGATCAACTTTTTTTGGTCTGCATATTTAGTAAGATTTTTAAATCATAAGTAATTTCTGAAGAGATATAATTGGTAATACATAAGGATTTAATGAAAATTAAAGGACATTTTATTGTGAATTGCTAACATATTAGGTAACAGTAATGTAAACGTTAACATAAGGCTTATTAAAGGTATTAAGACTTTATGATAACTTTGATTATATATTCTAATGTAGAAAAATATCTCCAAACATATACTGCATTTAAACCAGTACACTTATTAGGTTGGAAGGAGGACAAACAGGTGGCAAGGAAGTGGCTAAGGGCAAAGAGCAGGGACCAAATTTGGCTAGAAACTGTTCCCTCGTGGGAACATACACAGTAAGGAGCTGCTAGTAACCTTTAACTGACCTGGGGCTCGTTACCATCTAATTAGCATAACATGGGTGAAGTTTTCATGAAGGATTCTGGGAGGATGCATGTGTAGTAAGGAAATCATTATATAACCCCAACCTGTTATGTAATCTGTTATGTAATCCCAACCTGTCAATCACCCCAAAGGTGGGAAATGGTTACCAATCCTGCCAGGAGAAAGGCTCAAACTAGTGAGCATATAAAAGACACAGTGTGTGCTCTGACTTCAGGTTCTTCTCCGCTAGGGGAGAATGACCCGCCTCTCCCTCGGAGACATACTTTCACTTTGCATTAAATGTTGTGGGTAAGATTGCTTTGTATTTGTGATCACACCATCATTGGCTCAACTTGATACCCGTACTCATTTTTGACACTGGGAACTGGGGACCAGGAAACATCTAGACAGACCTAACATCCTCTTAGGATAAAATAATTTTCACCCATTCTAGCCATAGTTTTTCATCCAGGAAAAGGCATAAAAACCCATTTCTTTTATGACATTCATTCTACCCTGAGAACTTCTATAAAGATTTAAATTTTTATTTTTATGGCTTGCTAAAGTAGCAAGCAGATTTTTCAAAGTATCACAAAAAGCGGTTTTTGCTTTGCTTGACTTATATATAATTTTAGTTTACATACTGAAAATCTTCTAAATTAGAAGGAGATTAAATGAACTACTGAATCCACACTGTCATTTGTCGTAACATGGCTTATGTGCTCTAGCTAGCACAATTCTAGTTAAATAAAAATGAATACTGTGCATTTATATATTCTTTCCATTTTGATGTAGCAATCTGGGTAATATTTGCTCTTATGTTCAGGTCTATTATTATGATATACACAGCACCATTAAATATTAAAATTTCTTTCTGTATGAGTTTATTAAACCACATGCATATTCTGGTAACCTCAGATTCATTTGTTTATCTCTGTGAGACAAGTGGTGTTTTGCTTGTTTTTGGCTTATGTCTTTATCCCAGACTGAATCCATTTGAAAGCCACAGATGAATGATTAAAAAGTAAACACTGAGCATATTTAGCAATTCATTTATGTATTACAAATTTGAGGTAGGTGGGAAAGAGTTTTGGAAGTGCATTTAGAGTTTTCACAAATAATGGAATTATATAATTTTTGTTTGCTTCATTTTTAACTCTGCTTTACCTTTCACAAAAGTTATATCATAGTGAAACTATGCTTGACTCTTATGTTAATTAAAGAAAACCCCAAACTGTGTAAAATTATTTAAAGAGATTTACTCTGAGCCAATGTGCATGCACATGGTTCAGGAAGCCATGCTCAAAAAGTCTTGAGCAAGTAGTCCCAAGGTGGTTGGGTTACAGTTTGGCTTTATACATTTTAGAGAGACAGGAATTGCAGGTAAAATCATAAATCAATACATGGAAGGTGTACATTGTTTTGGCCCCAAAAGGCAGGACATCTTGAAGTGGGGGCTTACTAGTTAGTGCTGAATTCAAAAATTTTTTATTTATAATTGGTTAAAGAAATAAAGCTTTGTCTAAAGACTTGGAATGTTTAAGTTAGGGTAAGGAAGTTTGTTAATCAGAGACAAGCCACAATATACTGACTCAAGTGATCTGTTAAGGAAATTGATGACCTGCAAGTGATTTAACCTTTTGTCCTGCATGGCTTCAGTTCCTGTTAATAATTTAGTATCTTATTGTCACAAAGAGTCTGTTTCGTCAGTCTTGTGTTCTCTTGTTTTAACATTAATGCTGGTCCATAGTTGCATCTAACTTCCAAAAGTGAGAAAGTATAACAAGGCATGTCCAACCTCCCTTCCCTTTATGGCCAGAAACTCAGTTTTAAGGATTTTCTAGGGTTCCCTTGGCCAAAAGTGGGTCTGTTCAATCAGTGGGTGGGTGGGGGGGCTTAGGATTTTATTTTAGTTCACATTTATCAATTTTTTCCACATTAATAAGCTGACATTCCTCTGCAAAGAATAACTTTCATTCATTATCTGGGGCTATTTCGTGACTATCTAGCAGAATTCTTCTCAGAAAGGCTAGATAAAGTACTAATACTTTCTCATAATTTCCCAGATTAAGGATTTGGTATAAGAGCTACTTCCAATATAGAAAAATGAGATTTTCAACTTTTCTTTCTCCTTCTATAGTATCATTGTAAACTCATGGATTATTTCTTAATATTTGATGTATTTCAAATGCTTATGTTTTTAATATAAAATGTCCTCTCATTTGACCTGTGGGAGACGTTAAGCTTGCTTCTTTTATTATGTTAATGAATGCTCATTAGTTTTGTTTCCTGGCACAAGATGTCTAAAGTTCACTTATATATCTTCTATCCCAAATCTATATTTAGTCATTTCTCCAAGAAGTTTGGAGCACGTTAAATGTGTGCCACATTGGACATTTAGTCAAAATTCTGTGTTATAAAACCACTTAAACTTATTCTTTCTGCATTATCCTCATGGAACCAACCTAATGTAGAGTTAGCGTCATACATTTTAGTTTGCTTTAAATTTTAATTATCACTTGTTTTATATTTAATTTTACATTTGAATATAAAAACTGCTTACATGGTTCAGATTCAAATTCACACAAGGAGTTATACTATTAATACAAAGAGATTTTTTTCTAGTCTGGTCTCTTCTACCCCATTTCCCAAACCCACTCCAAAAGGGATCCAATTTTATTGCTTTCTCATTTACACATCAAGTGATTTTTTAGAAAGATAGGTATATCGTTAGTTGAATTTTGTCTTTATGGGTACAATAGATACAGATAGATAAATAGATCTTGGGAAATTTATATATACATGTATATAATATATATACACTTGCACATATATAAATGGTTGAGTTGTGTCCACCAAAATGTATGTCCAAGTCCTAATACCTGGTATCTCTGAATGTGACCTTATATAGAGATAAGGTTTTTAATTTAAATTTTTCAAGATGGCAGCATACGGTATGGGCCTCGATTCCTATGATTAGTGTTTTTTTTAAGAGAAAGAAGAAGGAGATTTGAGACACAGAGACAGAAGGGAGAAGGACATCTGAAAATCCATGTGAAGAGAGAGACAGAGATTGGAGTTATGACGCCATAAGCCAAGAAATGTCTGGTGTCACCAGAAGCTGGAAGAAGCAAGAAAGGATTCTCACCTGTAATTTTGGTGGGAGATTAACCTCCCAATAACTTAATTTTGAACTTCACCCTCCAGAATATGAAAGAAAATAAACTTCTGTTTTTTTTAAGCTACCATGTTTGTACATTTTGTAAACATCTTATGGCAACCCTAAAAAACTAATACTTTATGTATATGCATGTACATACACACACACACATACTTTCTTATAGCAAGGCTGGTAACTATATAAAATATTTTCTATTTTGCTACGTTCACTAACATTAAGTTATTGATCTCATTTCTTATTCAAAATATGGAATTATCCTTAATTCTATGTCTTTAATAGCTGCAGAGTAAGCCACTTTGAAGATAATGCCATAGTTTAATCATCAGTGTTTATTTTTCTATAGGCTGACAACAATGGTACATTGTCAAACTGTGGAATTTGCAAATATTATAAGGGAAATATTACCTAAGTGTAGTAATAATTTACATTTATATTATTATGTATAAGAATAAACATGTTAAGAAATGCTTTTCTTCATTTATCTTTGAACTATATGTTCATATATTTTGGTCAATTTATATTGAGTTGTTGGTCTTTTATGTTTCAATTTCTATGGCTATTATTTTTAGTGATATTAGTTGGAAATATTTTCTAATTTTTCATTTTCATTTTGACTCTACTTAGAGTGTTATTTTGCCATATTAGTGCATTTATCTTCACATGGACAAATTATAAATCTTTTACTTTATTACCATTGAGTTTCACGTAATAGAATGGATTTTATCACTCCCAGGTTAAAAAATATTTTCTTTCTTTCCTTTGAAAATTCCTTTTCTTCCTTTGCCAGTTCTTTCACAATTTGTAACTTATATGTAATTGGAGATTACAGGATTTTTTTAAAAAGTGCAATACATTTTTCTAAAATCATTCTTAAAGACCTTTTTGTTTCCCAATAATTTGAGATACTTTTTTCATATAGAAAGTTTCCATGTATATTGGATTATTTTCTGTTCCATTACTTTGTGAGTGTGCATGTGCACAAACATAAACAACATGTGCACGTGTGTGTCTGTGTAGACACACACATTCATAAGCTAATATCTCACTGTTTTAAATATAGATCTACTATGGTGGATTATCTGCTGTCAACTTTGCATCATGAACAATCAATCCCTTGTAAGTCTATCAGAATCCTTTCAACTTTCTAGTTTTGTGTTTAGAGTTGTCAAATGAGAATAAGTTACATGAACTTTGGAATGCAAAAGTTAAGTGTACTTATTCTTGAATGGTTGTGTTGGCTAGGTACAGCAGCTTCACAGGCCTCTCCATGATGGTGGGCATGAGACATGGCAGTTTTCCCAAGTCTCTTTGACTCCCTCTTCATGGTCACAGTTGCCATATGTGGTTTCTGGTACTCACTCTCTGAGCTCTGGTTTCTCTATCTTCTCAAGTGCTTCAAACTAAATTTATTAGACCTCTTCTCTGTATTAATTCATTCAGTTCTTCCTGTATTTAAGTCAGCTTTAGTTTCTGCATTAAACACTTTAATTTCTATAACACATGCGGTATATTGTAATATAGTATAATCTCAACACTTTCTAATATGTTTTAGCATCTCAAAGGGGCTAGCCCCCACTCCCACCTTATTGTTATTTTTCAAGTTTTCTTGACTAGTTATAACTTTTTTATACAAATCTTTAGTTCACTTAGATAGTTTAGAAAGAAATATTTAATATTTGGATTTGATTTAATTTGTAAATTAACCTGGGAAGAAGAGGCATCTGTATATTGTTGCACCTGGTATGAATTTCCAATCACTCAAGTGTACTTTTGGATCTCTCACAAGTGTTTTACAGTTTGAGTCATGTAGAATTTGCACTTTTCTACTTCATTTTATTGCTAAATTTTTAACGTCTTGATATAGACCATCTATTACATTTTATGACTTATTATTTATATACATATTTGGATAATTTATTTCTGCATGTAGATTTTATATTCTATTACCCTAGTGAAACTTTTTATGATATCCAATATTTTGCCTATTGATTTTTGTCTTTTATTTATTTTTTCTGTGTCTCCTATTTTGTTATCTGCAAATAGAGATTTTTTTCTCCTTTTCTAATCCTTATGCCTCCAATAGCCGGTCTTATCAAATTTCATTGACTAATGATTCAATATAATGCCTAATAATAAGAATCAGAATTTATATGCTTTCCTCTTTCTTAACCTATACAGAAAATATATTACCCCAATTAGTAAGATTTTGTTTGGAGAATGTTAAAGAAATAATAACTCAGACCTACTTCATTGAGAAATTTCCTCAGAAATGAATTTGAATTTAGTAAAATACTTTTTCAGGATTTATTAACAGGTATATGCTATTTCTCCTTGGGTCTATTAATATAAGAAATATAATTTCCAGTATTAAACCATGCTTACAATTTTAGAATTAATTTTACTTGTGCAGAGGACATATCCTAGTGGTTATGAAGACATACATTATATCTGTTATAATTAAGAAAGGAACTATGGGTATATGGGTAAAAGATTTACTTAATTTTTTTTTCCTCTTTAGTATTTTTTTATTATTTTCTCTTAAATAGTCACTTCTTGCCATTGTCTTCTTACATGCTTATGTATGTTCACTTCTGGTCACTTGTGGTCAGCCACAGGGCTCCACCTTCGTAGGAATTGAACAATGTGCAATACATGTAGATATTTGGAAGCAGTATTCATCTCAATAATAACTACTTGCTTCTTCCTTTTTACCATTAATATCCTTTCTACTCACAGTCATAAGTAGCAGGTGATAGCAAAATTCATCTTCAGTACAGACTTCTATAATACCTTATTGCTATGGTCAGCTGGCAAGCTCAGTTTGCTACAACTTCTCTCACACTATTTAATTCCTCCAAGCACAGACCTAGTCTAGGCTTCATGTGTTGAAATCAAGTCTAAAGGATGATGTTGTAGGGGAGGGAAAGCGGCTTCCCTCCAATGTACTAGGTTCTTTGGCTGGTCTACAAATTAAATTGAAATAGATTAACAAAAGCAAACTCATATTTAATTGCCTAAGGGCACACAAGCTTCCCACAAAATATGAGACTTCAAGAAGGACCACATAATTGAAGCTTATATAGAGCATCCTGAGCTACAGAAAGGAATAGGGACTTGGAGCTTTTGGGTGATTGGACGGTGGAGACCAGTTATGAGACAGTGAGGGGAGGAAAATGTACAGTGGATAAAGATTATCTTGTTATAAAAACAAAAAGTCTGTCAAGTAATGAAATTTGTCTGGGAGCAGTGCTCTTCCTGATACAGATAATTTTACTAATGTAGATTTCCTTTATAGACGCAAATTTCCCTTACAAGACAGCAGCTTCTCAGAGCTACCCCTGTGTCTGCAGATGCTCAAAATGACCAGCTGGAAATATGACTAAGAAGTACATTTTTGGCATATCTGGTCTCCTATCATCACATTTTGGGGTTGTGTGTTCTGAGTCCCAACAATGACAGCCTACATTCAAATATCCTATATATTCCTTCTAACGATAATACGGAGAGATACAGGGACAAATAAAAACATAAGTGTCAAAGAAAACTAAAAGTCACAATTTATTTTATTCCATGCATTATATTTTTTATCCAAGCAAAAGTTTATGGATGAACAGAGAATGCAAAGGATTCATAGTATTGGGGAGAAGCTATAAAAATTCACCTAGGGTCCATTCTCACAAAGATAAGCCTCCAATCTGACTGGGAACAGCTTAATGCATAAGTAAGGCCTAGAGCATCAAATCAACAGGAAAGTGAAAAGAAAGGGTTTGGAAAAAATGCAAGGAAACAAGTTGGAACAAGACTGTAACAATCCAAATGTTTAATATCGCTTGCTATCCATGTATGTATATAATAATTTTGATAATAAAAGTCCCAAACTGAAAATAATCATAAAATAAAAATAAAATAATACACTATTGTGTACTATTTTAAATGCTAAGAAAATACAAATATGTGAGTATATATTGATTTTCTCTGTCTTGCAAGTGTAGTTTATTTTTCTTTAAATATTTGAAGGAACTTTTAGAGACGGTATAAAAGGAAAGGCTGAAGCACTATTGATATGATAATTTCCTTGTGAATATAGTTTGGCTATAGTTTAGCTCAGAATCTAAGTACAAATTTCAATTTGGCTTATGGTTTTGGGTAAATATTATTTGTTTAGAATGACTTATATAAAAATTCCTTCAGAATGGGATAGTTTTAGAAATGCATATTAGTGTAAATAAACAAATTCCTTTTTACCTCAATAAAGGACCTATATATTGACTGTTCTAAAAATTAAATTCACAGGCAAGACATTTGAAAGCTACCTGGTAATATTACAAACATTGCCAGCACTAAATCAAGTCACGATTACTTTGGACAATTGTTTAAAAAAAAAGCAAAAAAGCTATAGTTATTTTTAAACCAGCTATTTTTTCAATATCAAGAGCCATAAGCAGATGCATTAGTTAATCCCTGAGTATTTTTATCTTGCTTTCCTCTTCAGGGAAATCTTGAATTAATTTGGTACTATGTGAAACAATGTTAAGATGCAGCTTGCGTTCTCATTTTCCTAAAGGTGAAGCAATTCTTAATTTGAACTGGTCTAATTTATCAATCTTTTCCTTCACTTGGAGCTTTATCATCTACCGATAATTTTTCCTTTTCACTGTCTTTCAGGACCACCCTTGAATGTAACTGTCCATTTTAAACTTGCACACTCATATTGAGCCAATTCACACTATTAACAGAATAAACAGCACATTCATATGATCTTATCAATACATGCAGAGAAAATGTTTTACAGAATTCAAAATCCATTTATGACAAAAACAACTTCCTAAATCTTATGAACAGTCTCTATAGGAATTCTCCAGCACACATCATACAAAATGAGAAAATGTTGAAAATTTTTCTGAGAAGATAAATTAGACCAAATGAGCCCTTTTGTTAACCATTTTAATAAAAGTCTTAGGGAGTGAAAGTAGGTGAGAAGAAAAAGGAGAAAACATCTAAGAGATGAAAATAAATAAATAAAGCAATCATAGAGAAGAGATGACGCATTTTGTCATCCCTTGCATTATAATCAATGTAGAGTATGATTGCAGTTATAGATAATACAAAAATCTATCAAGGTTATTAGAATTCATACATTATTTAGTAAGGTCACTGTGTACACAGAAAAAGTAAAAAATTAAATTTTATGATTTTAAAACAATTAGAGATAGAAACGATATAAAGGATGCCCTTTATAATATTAAGATATCACATATCAATAAGTAATTGTAACAAAAGTATGTGTAGCAGACACACTTGTTTCCATACATCATACTCTCTTGGCCACCTCCAATATAAGCTGCAGTGGTGATGGATATAGTCTTGTGCACACAGACAAGGTTACACTTCAAATATGTACCACACTGTTTTTACTTTTCTGCCTCATAGTCTTCTTCAAAACTGTTAAGAACCTGCTCAACTCTGACCCACTGGAGACCTTGACATGAAGAAACACTATAATCACTGAGAAAACGTCTAAATAAATGAACAATTTCTGGTGTATATATGGGCTAGACTCCCATCCCTCAGATGGACAATCTTGGCAGGATTCTGTTTGTTTTCCAAATTCGTACAGAACCCCCGTTGCCTACAGCAGTGACTTCCATAATTCCTGCTTGTATCTACTTTTCTCATTCTGAGCCTCACCTTGCCCACTCCCTTGCCCCTGCTCCCCAGGATTGACTCTCAAACATACTTCTTGCATACAAGTCTTTTTTTGGTGGAACTTAACAGGTTTATTCTAAACTCTAAATGGCAATTTGAGAGGCTAAGTTTAGGCAAGACCCTCCAAAAGTAGAATAGCAAAGTTGGAAACTTATGTTCAATTTTATTTTACTCTGTGTGATCATTATATTTGAGAAATTATTCATGGGGTTTTTGGGTTTGGGATGAAAGTAATTGTCTTAATGAACATTTGTGTTTTAATTTGTTAGACATCTGCAGTACTGCTAATCTGGAATAGCTCAAAGAAGTTAAGATTCCCTGCATCACATAGATTGTCAGGATCCAGATTCCGAATTCATGTGGGGGAAATGCCTTGATCATCAATTCTCAGAGACAGCTATGTCCTTTTGTCTCCTTTTTCCCCTTAGTGGCAATTCATCTTTCTCTGCTGTTTTTCTGTGTGGCAGAGTGTGGGGTGGATTTTTCCTGTTCACACTTAACCTGAGTTAAAATTGTGATGATTTAGATTCTCATTCTATGAAAGATGCATGAAGCTGACTTATACTATGTTTTCTATCCCGGATGATCAAGAAAACTAAAGCCCAATGTTTTTAGTACTGGCAAATTCCCTAGCTGCATGAAAGGCTGACTTAGTTTTCCTGTGCATTGCTGATTTTTCTGTGCTTCTATTTCTCCTGAATTGTACCCTGGTTTTTATCTTCAATATTATATAGTTTGTCTTTTTAAATATTTTAAAATATTTTATAGCATTTAAAAAATTTTTGCCAGTTTTTTTTAATAATCTAGCCACTAACAGAAATAAAATGAATCATGTTCATTTTACGTGTTTTTTTTTTGTTTGCTTGTTTTCTCAGGATTATCCATCACTCTTCTCATTCTCTCATTTCTGGAGCAGAAAGCTTGTACCCTACAGACTACATTTTCCAGACTTCTTTTCCCTGAAGCTTCCTCTTGAGTTTGGATAATAGTAGGGACTAGCAGTAGAGAGTAAGAAAAAAGGAGAAGAGAAGGTATTTCTCTTCCTTTCCTCTCTTTTGAGTAGCATTTTTAATAAGTCGTTACGTCTTCTCCATGATTCCAGCTTCTGCCAGACAACCTGGCTTGCCTGCTCTTACAATATCATAGACCTTTAGTTCTAGGAGTACCAATGGCTTTTTGACATTGCAAATCCCTGAGTTATCTCACCGTCCCGTTTCCCTCTAGCTCTCCATCATCATTGTCGCTAGTTTTCCATATCGGATTTCCTCTGTTGTACTACCAGGTAGGATAGCTTCCAAGGGTATTTCTTACTCATGCAGCCCTTCTGCATTTCAGATAATCCCCAGTTGGTAGATTTTTTCTGATCATGTTGCATTAAACCCTGAAAGTCATGCAGGTTTCAATTTCAAAGGTTACCAAAAGGTTCCCAGTACAATTCTTCAGACTTTTTCCTGTCAAGGTGAAAAGAAGAACCTAAAAGAAACCATAAAAAGAAGAAAAAATTCTCAAAAAGTGACTGGGCTTAAAAAATAAAGGTAACAGACCTAATTTGTCCATGTCTTCTGCTTTGCAGCATATCCTGCAACTAAATTGAAGCAACAACTATCAGCACTTTGTAGCAATATTGGAGTTATTTTATGGCTTATAACATTGAAACTCTTAACAAAGCATTCTACAGAAAATATGAATCTCTACATATATTAAGCCTAGAATCCATATATATTTTTTTAATAATTTAAGAGATCAGGAAATCCCAGGGAGGAATGCAGACTGTGATAAGAGAACCTAACTCTATTGTAAATGTAATAACCCTTACTGAAGGGGGGGTGAGAAAATGTGCTGACCTAAGTTCCTTTGGAAATGAGTGAGGATTATAAAATTAAATGATAGAGGATCTAGACATAATCTCTGTATCATACAAATGTACTTATTACTGTAAAGTGTTTACAATAGTTGCAACTGAGCACATGTTATATAGTAATGCTGCACTATATTCTCAATTTTTATGTAAATTTAAACCAGTTCTAAAACATAATGTCTTTTAAAAATTGTCAGCTGCAGTCAATCAACTACCACCTTTTAAAGTGCACCTGACATATGTTATGTGTAACAAAAATTAAGCACATTCTGGCCTGCAAAACAAGTTTCAACAAATTTCAAATGATTCAATTCATGTTTACCACTGGAAAATTAAGTTGGAACTCTATGAAAAAAAGAAAATTAGAAAGTTTTTGAATGTTTCAAAATAACATGATGAATTTCTAAAATCTCATGGGCCAAAGAAGAAATCAAAGTAGAGTTAATAAAATATCTTGAGCTGAAATTTAATAATAATCCAACATATGAAAACATAGTGTATTATTTAAAAAGACAATTTAAAGCTTTATACGCATATATTAAATAGAAAGCAAAATCAATTACCCAGGTTTCCAAATCAAAAAGCAAAAAGAAAAAAAAAATTTACTGAATTCATGTAACAAATCTAAGTGTTTTTTTCTGGTGGCAGCTAGGGTTTTCTAGATACAAAATCATAACATCATTGAACAGGGACAACATGACTTTCTTTTTTCCAATCTGGATGCTTTTTATTTTTTTCTGTTGCCTGATTGCTCTAGTGAAGACTTTCCAGTACTGTGTTGAATAAGAGTTGGTGCAAGTGGCCAATCTTGTCTTGTTCCGGTTCTAGGGGAAATTCTTTCAGTTTTTCCCTGTTAGGTATGATGTTGGCTGTGGGTTTGTCATATATAACCCTTATTATTTCAAGGTATGTTCCTTCAGTGCCTAAAATGTTGAGAATTTTTATCATAAGCAGATGCTGAATTTTATCAAATGCTTTTTCTGTGTCTGGTGAGATGATAATATGTTTTTTGTCCTTAATTCTGTTTATGTAATATATCATATTTATTGATTTGCATATGTTGAAACATTTTTGCATCCCTGGTATAAAAAACACTTGATCATGTGTATTATCTTTTTAATGTGTAATGTGCTGTTGGGTTTGATTTGCTAGGATTTTGTTGAGGACTTTTGCATCTATATTCAGCAGGGATATTGGTCTCTAGTTTTCTTTTTTTATTCTATCCTTGTCTGGTTTTGGTATCAGGGTGATACCAGCCTCATAGAATGAATTGGGGAGAATTCCCTCCTCCTCAATTTCATGGAACAGTTACAGGATGATTGGTACTAGTTCTTCTTTGTATATTTGTTAGAATTCAGCTGTGAATCCATCTGGTCCTGAGATTTCTTTTTTTTTTTTTTTTTTTTTTTTGATGAGAGTTTTTTTATTGCTGATTCTCCTTACTTGTTATTAGTCTGTTAAAGAGTTATATGTCTTCATGGTTCAATCTTGAGAGGTTGTATTTTTCCATTTCCTCCAGGTTTTCTAGTCTGTGAGTATATAGTTGTACATAATAGTTTCTGATGATCTTTTGTATTTCTGTAGTATTAGTTACAATGTTTCATTTTTCATTTCTGATTCTGTTTATTTGGATCTTTTCCCTTCTTTTCTTGGTTAGTCTAGCTAGTGGTTTATTGATTTTGTTTATGTCTTCAAAGAACCAAATTTTTGTTTTGTTGATCCTTAGTATTCTTTTTTTGGTCTCTGTTTCATTAGTTCTGCTCTGATCTTTGTTATTTCTTTTCTTCTGCTAACTTTAAATTTGGTTTGTTCTTGTTTTTCTAGTTCCTTAGGGTGCAACTTAATTAAACTAAAAAGCCTCTGCACAGCAAAAGAAATAATCAACATAGTGAACAGACAGCCTACAGAATGCAAGAAAATATTTGCAAACTATACATCCACCAGGGGAATAACATCCAGAATGTACAAAGAATTCAACTCAACAACAACAAAACAATTAACCCCATTAAAAAGTGGGCTGAAAACATGAATAGACCTCTTTCAAAAGATTACAAAAAAATGGCTAACAAGCATATGAAAACATGTTCAACATCACTAATCATCAGAGAAATGTAAAATTAAATGAAATATCATTTTATACTAATCAGAATGGCTATTACTAAAAAGACAAAAAAGTAATAGATGTTGACAAGGATGTGGAGAAAAGGAAAGTCAAATATACTATTGGTGGGAATGTAAATTAGTGCAACTTCAATGGAAAACAGTAAGGAGATTGCTCAAGGAACTAAATAGAACTACCATGTGCTCCAGCAATCCCACTTCTGGTATCTACCCAAAGGAAAATAAATCAATGTATAAAAAAGATACTTGCACTCTTATGTTTATAAAAGCAGTATTCACAATAGAAAATATGTGTGATCAACCTAAGTGTCCATCAACAAATGTTTGTATAAAGAAAATGTGGTAATGTACACAATGGAATACTATTCAGCTATAAAAAAAGAATGAAATCATGTCTTTTGCAGCAACATGGATGAAACTGGAAGCCACTATCTTAAGTGAAACAACTCAGACAGAAAAACATACTGCATGTTCTCACTTATAAAGGGGACTTAAGTAATGGGTACAAATGGAAGCAGAGTACGGAATGATGGACAATGGAGACTTGAAGGTGTAGGGGGTGGGAGGGGATGGATAATGGGACATTGTTTGGTGGGTACAATGTGTGTTGCTTCAGTGATATGGGCACTGAAGGCTCTGACTTCACTACAATGCAATATATCAATGTAACAAAATTGTACTTACATCCCACAAATATATACAGATAAAAACTAAACGGGAAAAATGAATGCATTTAACCATAATAAAAAATAAGGGAGAGAAAACATTCAATGATATTAAAAGCCTGTTCCTGATAAAAACTTTTGCCAATTGAAGAGTACGGCTTCAGGCAAAAACCCTATGTGTGATAATTTAGGCCCAATCTTAGGCAAATTCAAAAGCTTTGCATTGCAAGAAAATAGTACCATAGTCTCTTACCTTTTATACCAAATGTTCATAGATTTTCTTCACTTGCTCTTCAGCCTTGGTACCATTTCCAGAGGTTTCAAAGGCTGCTTTGTCTGTTTGTTTGTTGTTTTTACCAGTATCCTTAGGATCACTGGAAGTGATCACTAGTGTCACTGGTTTCAGGTCCCTGGGTCTCTTCCCTCTGTTATGGCAGAAGTCCATTTCCTAGTAATTCTGCTTGCATGGGCTTCTAAGTTGCTGCTTCAGGAACATAGATGGTAGAGAATCTCACGTAGTAAATACAGATTTGATTACCAAAGTTAAAATATACACAATCATAAGTACCTTGAAGAAAATAAATGTTGATCTTATTGATATTCAGAAAGAGAAAGTCACATTTAGCCTACTATAGATAAAGCCCTGACAGCGGAATGTAGCTCTAGATTTGACTTCACAAAAACAAAACAATGCTCTTCTCTGAAAATAATAAAAATAAAGAGTAATTAGGTGAACACATCAGCATAAATGCATCAAACCAGGCACTGACAGCCTAAGAAATTAAATTTTGCTCAAAATTAAAGAAAAAAATCTTTAACTTTCCAGGTAAAGAGTGGACACACTGCTTGATCAGAATATTCAAATAAGAAGCACAAATTCTAAAAATTATATAAAGACACATTCTCCACTTTCATGCAATTTATAGGTACACAGTGAAGGCAAGTGGTTTTCAGTGCCATCTGTAGTACTTTATACATATTGTTGTTCTAACATAGGCTTCATTAACATTTGCCCCATTTTTTTTCATTTATCCTAGCTGTTTGTATCCAATCACAGACAAAAGTCTTTCTGAGGATTGACTACGGGAAACCCCTTAAATGAAAAAGAAGGTAACTATGTAGAAATGCAAATAAAAGTCATACAGGGAAAAAAGAAAGATAATACTGGCAAGAAATATAACAATACAGATTATTCTTTTGGTGGATATAGGCATGTTTTTACAAGTTTTGTAAAACACAAACAACGCAACTGAGTACAGCTGAAAGCTACAGCAAACCCTAGGGATTCCAAGAGCAGATCAAAATTTTAATCCTGAGATGATAGGAATTAAAATTAATCACCTAGTGAGCATCAGGAAAAGGTAGAAATTCAAATTTGTAAAGCTACTGCTACCTCTAATGAGAAAAAGACCACATTCATGTGGAGAGAAGAAAGAATCTTGTAAGTTTTTACTTACAGACCTTAAATTAAATCCAAATGCAGATTAACCTACCAAAAATTTTATTATACAAAGGCTTTTAAGAATGATGTTATGTGCAAGACTAACAAAAGAGTTTATTATATCTAAGAAAAATTAAATATTCCTAATAATAATTATTAAAACCACAGTTGCCTCTTTGAATGTCCATTGTATGTCAAGCTTGGCATATGTAAATGATTATACAAAATGTTATTTAGTCTTCACAATTTCTCTATAAGACAGGTAATTCTATTATAAGATATAACAAATGAGATTGTGAGAGATTAAATATTTTGAAAAATATTCCACAGATATTTATATAATAAATAAATCAAGTATAGTGATACATATTTTGATCATGTACTTTTAAACAATGTAGGAATGCATTTATTTTCCAAATAAACAATTGAGATGATGTAATTACCACACGACATATGTGACATTTCAAATCAGCGGGGATGAAGATAGATTACACAATTGAGGAAACTAGCTAGGCTTTGAGGGAACAAAGAAAACAAAAAGACCTGGAACCTTATCTTCCAGTTTATACCAGAATAAAATCTGATGAATCTAAATTCAGATATGCACTAACAGCATTAAAACCTTTACAGAGCATGGACAATTTCACTTATCTCCTTCATGTGTGTAAAATATTTCCAATTTGGCATGATATTCAAATACCATGAAGGTGGAATATTTTAAAAATTGACTATAAAATTAAAATGTCTATTTATGCAATATATATAAACAAAATCCTAACTCAAAACAAAAAATACATATATGCCTACAGAAATATGACAAAGGTGTATCAATCTAAAAAATATTGTGCACAGTATATGAACAAATAGCTATAAAATTGACACATATATGGTAATTAAATATGTGAAGATTGCATCATCACTTATAAATAAAGGGCTATAATACAAATAAATTAAATAAATGTTTCTTTTTATAGAGTTAAGTGATATACAAGATTTGAAAATATCAGGACCCTTACATATGGTGTTGGTGGATGAATAAATAGTTGTAATCTATTTGGTGTAAGCTTTGTAATAACTTTCAAAATAAAAATGCGTGAACAATTTTATTTAGCCCTTACTTTGATTGGAAGTGTCCTAAAATATGTGTAAAAATTTACTGAAACATTTTTGCGTGTTAAGAAAAAGCATGAGTAATTTTTAAGAAGGAATGGAATAAAGACAGTATGTGTCATAAATAAAATGGTATTGGAAAGATACAAGTAGATCTGTATGTGGGATATGAAAAATAGGTGGTCTCAAATATCAAGATCATTAAATATGAAATGTCCACTTTCGAATCAAAAGTGTAGTTTATTATATCTCACAGAAGAAGCAGTACGATTAATCAAGGTATGCGCCTAAACTATTGACACAGTTTTGCCGCCTTAACAGTAGCTTGTTTATGCCAGCAGCAAAGAAGCCTGGAGAGCAACTGAAAATGAAATTGCAAAAGGAGTTTTCCACAGCTTGTGGAGAATTGAATATTTTTTTCTTGCAAGAAGTGGTCCAAAGCCCAGAGGAAGTGGTAGTCAGTTGGTGCAAGGTCTGGTGAATATGGTGGATGACAGAGAGTTTCCAAGTCCAGCCTCTGTAGTTTGAGCAGCATTGGTTGTGTGACACGTGGTCAAGCACTGTCTTGCAAGAGGATTGGCCTGTCTCTATTGACCAATTTCTGCTGCTTAATCACAAGCATCCTCATCATTTCATCCAATTGGTTGCAGTAGACATCCGCTGTAATCAATTGATCAGTTTTCATGGAGCTACAGTAGATAATACCAGTGCTGGACCACCAAGCACCATGAGTTTTTTTTGATGAATATTCGGTTTTGGACTGTGTTTCTGCACTTTATCTTTATTCAACCATTGTGCTGAACACTTGCAATTGTCAAAAAGAATCCATTTTTCATCACATGTGACAACATGGTATAGAAACGGTTCACCTTTATGTTGTGACAGCAAAGAATGTCAAGCTTTGAGACGATTTTTCTTCTAATGCTCGTTTAAGTCATGCAGATCTCATCTATCCAGCTTCTTTACCTTGCTGATTTGTTTCAAATGGTCCAATATTGTTGGAATATAACATCAAACCTTGCTGCTAATTCATATGTAGGTTGAGATGGATTCACTTTCACTATAGGTTTCAGCTCATCATTATCCACCTTGGTCTCAGGTCGCCCAAGTGGCTCATTTCAAGTTGAAAATCACCAGAACGAAACTTCTCAAACCATCCACACTGTGTGTTGACCAGCCGCATCCTTCTTAAACATTTCATTGATATTTCGAGCTGTCTGTGCTGCATTGGTTCCATGAGGGAACTCATTTGAAAGTAATGTGAATTTTTGACTTATCCATGATTTCACAAAAATTGCTCTAAAAAAAAATGTGAAAGATAATCATGAGCCAAAAGGTGCCTTTGAAAGACTGACGATGTACCTTCACAACAAAAATAAAATAAGAAGTGTCAAAGTGAAATGTCAGAGATATCAACTGTCAAACTTAGTAATTAAGGAAATTGGACATTTTATACTTAATAATCTAATACTAAGCTACAACCATGTTAGAAAAAAGAGGGTAGAACCCTAATGCTTGGAATATTTTCTAGAAGATTATATAAGAAATTTAAATACACACACACATGGTCTTGAGGAATCAAAGAGGAGTAACAAGAAAGGGACAATTACAATTATTTTCAAACTGTGGCCATATTTAAATTTTAATCATGAGATACCCTTTGTTGAATAAATAGATATTAAAAAAAGCATTACCATCATCATGTAAACAACTTGCCTTTTAAAGATATTTTTCTATGTAAATGTCTGTCTATATCTATCTATCTATCTACCATTTATCTTTTTTACCTACCTACTTAGCTATTTGAATGTAGAGGTGTCAATTTTAAAAATAAAAATTGCAAATTATATATTAAAAATTATATTCTATAATTTACATAAACTCTTGACTTTTCTATTTTTATGATGAAGCTATTTTGAATAATTTTTCAAAGTATTAAATATACAATATTACATGTTAAATAAAATGTTTTCCTAAAACTACCAATTTTGTTGATTTTAGTTGATTTTATTAATAATCAAAGTTAAATTGCTAATTAAACTATCAAGTCCATGGCACTCTCTAGGTTAAAATGTTGAACCCATCAAAATTTAATCAATATTAATTTAATCAGAAATAAACCTACCTGTGTACAGTATAATAATAAAAACATGGAGAACTATTGCTTTCTTCACCCAGCTTCAGTATACTTAAAAAGAATCACTGCTTAACTACTCTGTTTTGTTGAAACAACTGTATGGTACAAATAGTTGTTTGTATCCTTCCGTAATAAGAATGGCAAGAGAAATCAATATAATGTTATCTCATGTTGAATAATTTGTTTAAATCTCTTAATTAAAAAGTTAATTAAATCTGTACATCCTGCATGTGTTATATGCAAGGCCATTCATAATTTGTGAAGTATTCTATGTCATTTATAAATAATACCAGTTTTGATTATCCATTAAGATTTGCATTTTTTAGCATTTAATGTGACAAACATCAGAAAGAATTAGAAGTTGCTTTAAAAATATCTGAATATGGTATTATTTCTAAAAAGTTTCTAGAAATTTAACTTTAAAAATTTATAGAGTAGATGAAAGCCACAATTTCTTTGTTGCATAATCTGTATATTTTTATGAAAATGCATTGCTTGAAGTTTTAAGTACTTTTGAACAAAATGCCTAGAAAATAACAATAAATATTAATATGAAATAAAAAATTCTTATACTTTGCTAAATAAGGCTTGTAAAATATAATAAATAACTCGACACATATTTTTATATAGGTAAATAAAGAGTTTGATATCATGCCAACTAATGTGATTTATGCAAAATTTTACATACTATCTTGTGATGGCCTTGGGACATCAAGGTGTTTAATTAAAGTTTAGAACCACCAGTTTTTTCTATCACTAGGGAAGATTTACGAATATCACTTTAGCAATATTAATAATTTTTTCTTTATGGGTCTTTGGATGATCCAAAAGAAATAAATTAGAGAACTGATTAGTGAATAAGATAAAAAGTAGATAAGCATTATCCTGCATCATTGCTGTTTGGAGTCTACCGGGAATCAGCTTTTACATTTGTTCAAGTTACCTAATTTTCAAAACCTTATCTTTCATATTTGCTTAAAAATCTGCCAAGTTTTTGACTTAATATTTTTATACAACTTTGGCAAACACAACCAAATATCAACCAATAATCACTAACGTCATTTACTGCCAGAATTTTTTATCGTGTGTTTTTTCTGCCTCCCAATTTATCACAGGTGAGTTTTATTAACTGTTTGCCAGTGCATAAAATTACAAACGTACCTCCCAGCTTAAGGTGTTCCTTCTTTTTTTCCTGCCCATCATTTGCCTGTTAGGCTACTACAACACATTTTAAGTATTTCTTACAGAAACATCCCACAAATGATACTATATTATACATTTTTTTAAGGATAGAATAGAGAATTTGGGGACAATCTTTCAGTGGTTTACCAAAACAAAGGTTTGTTTTTAGTTCATCTTTTATGTGTTACATTGTTCAGCAGACTTTTTATCTCCAAAGTTGCCTTAAGTACCCATGCCAATGTAGGCTTTAAATAGTGTAGCCGTATCATATGGAAAATAATTTCTCACAATTAGAAAAAAATAAATCTTCAGTTTTAACACATTAACTACCATGTGAATTGTTTTTAACTCACACTAGTTTTGAGCCCAGAGCCTTGTGAAGCATATGTAACTCACAGGTCTCTTCACCTTGGGAGCTGTGAGAACTATATTTCAAGTTGCATGTAACACATGCACAGAAAAAAAAACAACAAATTTTTCATTAAATTGGAAAGGATCATTTTGTTTTTGAAGTTTATATTCTATTTTCATAATAAATCACCATGGCCCAAGAAAAAAAACTTTTTTTCTAGTGGCAGTCAATGTGTTAAAAAGTCTGCCCAACACCAAAGCTTTCTATCTATATCCAAACTATTTTGTTAGTAAATACTAAATTGTTAAATGCAATTTTCATGCATCAAAATGATACATTTTGTCTTCAAATGTTATTAAAACATTGTTTTAAATTAATTTTAATTTATAAACTTGTGTCAACCACTTGATTAATAATTGGACTTGTATTATTTCATTATTGACTCTAATTGCTTTAGAAATATATTATCTGATTAATTTTTCTTGAGACTATTCAACAGTGTGCATATAGCGTCTCTTTTATTTGTTTCATGTATTGTTATTTAGCTTGAAAATAAATCATTATGTTTATACAATTAGATTTCAACCATAATGATTTCTAAAAATATTTAGAAGTTTTCAGCCCTTCAAATTGCTTGGCTGTGTCTTCTGGTTGGGCCACTTAATGGTGTAGAAGTGTTTTCACTCATCATATGTCATTTTATTTATAACCAGGCTCTTAAGACTGTGGCAGCACACTAGGCAGCATTAATAAAGCATGTCTTGGAGCAATGTATTTGTTTTCACAGACTTTCAATTCACCTTGAAAGTACTGCTCATACACGATGAATAACTCTGCAGATAAGATCTATCCTATTAGCAATGAAAAAATAGCCTCAGAGAGTTATAAATTTAAAAGAAAGTATGTTTGTTGGTATTCAGTGCCTCTATACATCTTAAACTGGTTTCACTATTAGTACATTACATGGAGAGTAAGATTTTTTTTTTAAGTGTCAGAGAGGCAATCTGGCACTACAGGACACCAGTGCAGGAGAAGAGAAGTTAAACCACCCAGGCCCATCAGTACACTGAAGGAAGGAATATGTGAAATTGTATACATAGGAATTAAGATGCAAAAAAGTGTTTTACACTCAGAAATAACTTAAACAATGTGCAAATAAGATTCAATAAGAATAATTTTTTCTAGAAGGGAATAAGTGTGCAAATGTTTTTTAAAGCAGTTAAGAATATTTTTTATTGTTCATTTTTATAGCCTAAATGGAGCCATGAAGAAAATATCAACATATTTAGTAAGCACTATCTTGAATTTTTCAGCTGGAATATTCCCGTGTAAACAAGTCTATATAGATTTTTTCTCTTTTCTCCAAACTAATGTAACAATTTCCTTGATTCCTCTCCCACTCTTCATTATTTCCCAAAAGGCAATACAATATTTTCTCAAGAGAATTTAACCATAAATTGAATGAAGTTAACATTCAAAGTGTATTTCCACCCTCAGCTTCACTATTAATTAAATCAGTTTGATAATAAAGTCTAGAAATAAATCAAATTTGAAATGAGTACTAAATTTCACAGAAAATAAGTTCCATTATGTTCCACGGTAATCAGCCATTGAGCCATCTCAGCTATTACGTTTCTAGACATTTGAAATGTAGTTTCCATTCCCCGATTCCTCATTCAGAGGGAGCATCACAACTTTTTTCACATTATTTTATTATGAAAATTTTCAGAGGCCAAAGTGAAAATGTTTTACAGTGAAAACCATTCAGTAACCACCTAGAATCTACTATTAATATTATATTACTTCACTTGCCTTGGCACATATTCACCTAACTATTCTTCCTTCCGTATATCTATCAATATAACTTATTTTGTTGCATTTAAAAGTAAATTGTATATATAAGTATATTTTCACCAAATACTTCATCCTGCATGCAATTCACTAAAACTCAAGTTTTGGTTTCCATTGTAATATGTTTATGTAATTAAATGCACTGTACTTTGACTAATGTGTATACCTGTGTGTCTAGAATAATGAAGTGTCTAACATTTTATCCTAATTGCAAGACCACAGGTTTCTTGGATGCTGATAGAAAACATGAAACTCATTGTTCAGAGGAAAAGAATTATTAAATGCTTATTACATAGTAATAGCAAGAGCCAGAGTAATATTGTTTGTGCTGATTCTCTGAGCTAAATTTTCCATATGGAAGGAGGCTATGTGCTCTTGCACACACAATGGGTTGCATTTCAGCAGAGGAACCCTGCTGTGAACTGTACATTTGTCCTCTCAAAATTTATATGTTAAAATTTTGACCCCCAAAGTGGTAATATTAAGAGATGAGGCCTTTGGAGGTCATTGGGTTGCAAAGATGGAGCACTCATGAATGGGATTAGTGCCCTTATAAAAAGATAAAAGAGAATTTGCTTTCTCTCTCTTTGTTCTCTGCCATGTGAGGATATAACAATAAGATAGCTATCTGGAAACCAGGAGGCAGGTCCTCACCAGACACTAGATCTGCTGGCACTTTGATCTTATATTTCTAAGCCTCCAGAGCTCTGAGAAATACATATTTATTGTTTAAGCCAACTGGTCTATGGTACATTTTTTATAGCAGCCCAAATTGACTAAGGCAAACCCTGAGCTTAGGAAACCTCAAATTTTTAAAGGAGCTGCTAGCCAACTTTGCTAATCTTTACCACAGATGGAGATATTGTCTTTATTATGCTGGACAGCAAACAAATCTGCTCTCTTCCCTGGAAAGAGGTATTATCTTTATTGTCTACGGATATTTGCTCTACAAACATTCTTATATGGAACAGAAACATCATCCATGCCTTTACATAGAAAGCAAGCGGTGTTCCCCATAATACTGAACCCTTGCTTCCGTACTGTGTTGACTTCTAATGAATTTCCTTCTCTATATGACACTTGTGAATCATTTCGATTAACCTGACCAATGTGATCTGAGTTAAAAAACCTTTTGATTTGTTGTATGCACCATTTAATTTAGTCTACTAAGTCTAAAAGTAGCAAGATGAGTTCAAATTTCAGTTAGCCATGCCCCTTGGAACCCCAGAGGAAAAATAAGATCCCATAAACAATCACAATATACTTTAGAAGGCTAGTTAGTTTCTCCTTAAGTTTCTGTATGGACTTTTCCACTTTGCCTAAGGCAATAATCCAGGTACAACAGTATATATTAGTGATTACACAGACTTCAACTTGGCCCTCAAAGAGTAAGTATAGGGCACTTCCATTATCCCTAACTATTCTGGCCAGTGAGTTGAGACTGATCTTAGTGACTTCCAGTGTGAGATGGTTTTTCTTTAAACTCACGCAGGTCTTTTATGATCATTCCTTAAGTGTAAGTAAGCTTGCTTGGTGAGGAAGACAAGAGGTACAATTGTAAAGATGTGCATGATATCTTTGGAAATAAAGTTTTTGCAATTTTTGGAGTCTTAGGTAGGACATCATCATGAGGTAAAGGTTGACAGTGCTTGCAGTTGATCATATCAGCTGATCGGCACACCTTGGGGCTCACAGTCCAGTTCAAATAATTGAGTCTAGCCCCATTTTCCTGGAAGAATTGCTTGAGGGCAGTCAGTCCAACCTGTCCTGGTTGTCCATTAGATCATATTCCTGTGCCTCAAGTAAAGATTGAAAATGTGATTGGGGAAAGTATCCAGAGGTGTTGGTTGGTATTGTGGATGGGAGATGCAGTTGCTGGCACCATTCTCTGCTATTTCAGATCGGCTTCTTGATAAGATTAATGAAAATACCATACAAATTGTGACTGAGTTCCTCAGCAACCTGAAGTTCCACAGCACACTCAGCTTTCTCCTCAAAGTGGCTGAGTTTGGAATATAAAAGGAACAAAGGTTAAGATAGTTTATAGGTTGCAAAGGATCTATGCTTTTTTAAAAACAAAAACCTGCTTATAAAAATCTTATTATTGATTTGTAAAAAAGAAAAAAATTTACACACAATCCAAATCCAATTTATCAGATATGAGATTTGCATATATTTCCTCCAAATGTGTGCATCTTAGCTTTTCATTAACTTAGCAATGTATAATATTTCAAAGAGCAAACATTTCCAATTTTGTTGAAGTAAATGTTATCGATTCTTTTAATAAAGATTCATTGATTTTGTGTCATAATTAGGAAGTATTTGCCTAAACCAACGTCTTAAATATTTTCCATACATTTTATTCCAAAAGTATGGAAAATGAGATTTTAGCTTTCATTATTTCTATGATCCACGACAAGTTTTTTTTTTTTCTGTATCATGTCAGGTAAGATTTAAGATTCTTTTTTTTTTTAAACTCCACATGACATATAGATATTCTAGTATCACTTGTTGAAAAGACTTTGTTTTCTCAATTGAATTACATGGACAACTCTGTGAAAAATTGTTCATATGACTATACATTTATTTCTGGGCTGTCTATTTATCCATTCTGCAGTCAACCACTCCCTGTTTTCTTCCCCCTACTCACTCCTGTTAAACACTGATCTGTTTGACATTCCTATAGTTTTCTTTTTCCATAATGTCAATAAATGAAATCATGTAATATATTAACTATAAAGACTGTCTTGTTCACATTAGTAAAATGAATTTAAAATTCATACATGTTATTGAAAGACTAGTCTTGCTAACAGGCTAACAAGAAAATAAATTTCTAACTGGTAGCATAAGCCCTGCCTCTAAGTTTAGTAACATGAATATCTCTCATACAGAGATGTTTACCTAGCAATTAAAAGAAGCTGAGCAGACAAAAGAAGGTTTAAATCAACATTAGCATTTGTCAGAGCTGGTCAATTCACATTCCAAAAGGAAAGAAAGTTTCTAGAAGGGAGGAATGGGTGGACTATCTGATGGTCCCTCAACACAATTCACTGACTGTGTAAAAAGGCTTTTTTTGAGTATTGTTTAAGCAGCCTTGAAAAAGTTTCTGAGCAGACAATACGAGTGTGAACTTCTCCATCTTAAAGAAGAGACAGTACCAGATGCCTCCAGCTACTAAGAAGAAAGAAGATTCTGACATTTCTTGTAGGCTTTGCTAGTTCTTCTTGCTTCTTATATGCGCACATATGGAAGTAACACGTTAATTGATCCACTTTTACGTGCACAGATGCAGGTAACATTCGTCGGATGTCGGGCACGTGGGAGGGGAGAGGAAGGGATGGGTAAATTCACACCTGAGGGGTGCAGAGCGCACTCTCTGGGAGATGTGCACGCTTATAGCTCTGACTCGGGCAGAGTAAAGGCAATACATGTAACCTAAACGTCTGTACCCCCGTAATACTCTGAAATAAATAAATAAATAAATAAATAAAATTTAAAAAACTTAAAAAAAGAAGAAAGAAGAAACTAATTTCTGCTATCAATCTGCTAAGGGAGAAACTGAAAAAGCCAACACAGCAGTTTCTCAGTTGTCTTCTGCTAATTGGGCTACAGCCATAACCCCCCTAGTTCTCCTCAGCCTGCCCTAGTGAAAAGTCAGAGTCGTTTGGCCCCAGGGCCAACGCCTCTCTTCATTTCTGGTGCTGTGCTCTCTCTCTTTTCGGAGAGAGAGTAAACAAAACTTTGTGCTTCTATCTATCTTAAACTTTGTCTGAGAGCTCTTTCTCACCCGCATGTGGACTTCACAACCTAACAGCTGTATGAATTAGTTGCTTATTCTTTTCATATTACTGAACAGTAATCCATTGCATGGATATAAAACAGTTTGTTTACTCATTTACTTGTTTAAGAATATCTTGGGTGCTCTTAGGTTTTAACACGTATGAATTAAGCTGGTATAAACATTTAAAAGCAAGTTTTTTTTTTTTTTTTTTTTATGAGAACATGTTTTCAAATTACTTGAATAAATACCAGGGAGTGGAATTGCTAGGTCTATATTCTAGTTTATGAGAAATTTCCAAATTTTCTTCCAAAGAGGATTTTTCATTTTTCAATTTCAGCAGCAATGAATGAGCCTCCTTGTTACTCTACATCTTCACCAGCATTTAGTATTGTCAGTTTTGGGGCTTTAGACTTCCAATATGTTTTAGACTTCTCTATATAGCGGTATTGCGTTGTGATTTTACAACAATGATGAGTGATGCTGAGGAACTTTTCATGTATGTATTTGCAATCTATACACTTCTTTGTTGGAGTGCCAGTCCCTTTATTCATTTCTTCAATGATTGTTTGTTCTTAGGGTTGAGTTTTAAGTGTTAATAATTATATATTTTGCATACAAGTTCCTTATCAGATACAGAGTTTGAAAATATTTTGTCCCAGTCTGTGTCTTGTCTTTTCATTTTCTTAACAATATCAGTCACGAAAAATGTTTTTAATTTTTATAAATTCCAATTTATGATTTTTTTCTCAAGTTATACTTGTGGTTTTATATCAAAAATTTTAGTTCCAAACCAAAGATCATGTTATTTTATTCAATATTTTCTTCCAGAAATTTTATAGTTTTGAATTTTATATTTAAGCTTTATTGAGTTATATTTTTATACAAATTTTATACAATTATAATTTTTGTATAAGGTGTGTGGTATGCATTGAGGTTCAATTATTTTTCTGCATATGGATATCCAATCTTCCAGCACCATTTTTTAAAAGATTATCCTTTTTCCATTGAGTGGCGTTTGCACCTTTGTCAAATGTCAGTCGGCTATATTTGTGTGGGTCTATTTATGGATTCTCTATTTTGTTTCATCGGTCTGTGTGTTTATACTTTTCAAATACTATACTACCTTGACTACTTTAGCATTAGGGTAAGTATTAAAATTGGAAAATTTGAGTCCTCTAACTCTGTTCCTTGTTATTCAGTATTTTTAACTCTATTTATTTTGCTTTTCTATATAAATTTTAGAATTAGTTAAATTTAAATATCTACAAGAAAGTTTATGAGACTTTTGATAGGTAAATTTATAAACGGATAAACTTACAGTGTACTAATGTTAGTTTTGTAATATACTTTAACATGATATATATATATCCATTAATTTAGATTTTTTTATTCTTTTATAACTTTTGTGTAGTTTTGCACATATAGATCAAGTACATGTTTCATAAGAGTTAGATATAATTACTTCAATGTCCTGAGGAGGGATTGCAAAATGTATTTTATTAATATTCAGATTCAAATTATTTAATATTGGTATATGGAAATGCAACTTACTTTTGTATATTGACCTTGTAGCTTGAGGCCAGGTAAATTTACTTATTAGTTCTAGTTATTTTTTTTTCCTTATTTCTTTGGATATTCTCCATAAACAATCACATTGTCTGCAAATACAGTTTTATTTATTTCTTTCCAGTGTGTGTGTATGTCTTTTATTTATTTTTCTTTCTTTATTGTATTACCTACTACTTCCAGGGTAATGTTGAATAGAAATGAGAACAGATGACATCTTTGCCTTGTTCCTACTCTTAGGGAGGAAACATCCAGTCTTTCACCATTAAGTGTAATGTAAATGCAAGTTTCCCACAGATCATCTTCATTAGAATTAAGAAAGTTCTCTTTAATTCCTAGTTTGTTCAGGTTTTTTTATTTATCATGAATAGATGTTGAATTTTGCCTAAATTTTTCCTTCACATATAAATATAATAGCATATTTTTTCCTTGTTTAGTTCATTAAAGTGGTGGATTGCATTGGCTGATTTTTGAATGTTGACAATTTCTGTCTTTTAAATGGTATATTTAGCTTGTTCACATTTAAAATGATTATAGGTATACTTAGAATATAATCTGCCATCTTGCTAGCTGTTTTCTATTCTTTTTATGTGTTTGTTGTTACATTGTCTTCTTATTCTGCCTCCTCTCATTTCAGTTAATTTCCTTAGGATTCTACCTTGTCTCATCTATTTAAATGTCATAATCACATTTTTAAAACTTTTGAAACTAGATTTTACAATAGTGTTTAAACAATCATCAGAGTCAAAATCCAAATACATTTTTTTTGCTTCATGTGTAGTGTAAGTTCCTTATGTCACTATATTCCCTATTCTTCCCTCCAATCTCTTGTCACTTTTGTTTTTACATACACTATAAATCTCCCAAATATTTTTACTATTGTTGCTTTAAACATCCTGTTATCTTCTATGGGACATAAACTAAGAAGTTTCCCTTCATTTATTCCATTTCTGATTTTGTTCATTTCTTTCTTTTCTACTTTCTGATCTATAAAATTTTCCTTCAGCCTGAAAAACTTTAATATTTGCTGAGCAGGTTTCCTAGCAATTAATTGCGACAGTGTTTTTGTTTAGGAAAGTCTTAATTTTTCCTTTAGTTTTGAAGGATGTTTTTACTGGATATGGAATTCTGGGTTGGCATAGCTGAGTCTCTTCTTTTAACTCTTTAAAGATACCACTTCACTGTGTTCTTGCTTATGTGATTTTTGACAAGAAGTTGGCTGTAATCCTCATTCTTGTTCCTCCATAGTTAAGGTGTCTTTTTACCCCCCTCTTGTGGCCTTTAAGATTTTGTCTTTACCTTTTATTTCTGCAGTTTGGATATGACATACCAGGGTGTGTCTGTGTGTGTGCATGTGTGTGTGTTGGGGGGTTTAGTTTTATCCTACTTTGGGTTTAGTGAACTTCTTGGATTTGTGGCTTGGTCTCTGCCATGAATATCTTAAGTTATCAACTATTATTTCTTCACATAAGCCTCTTATATTCTCTCTATAAAATTCTAGTTACATACATGCTGCAATGTTTGATATTTTCACACAGTTTTTGGATGCTCTGTTATGTTTTTATATAGTTTTTTTCATTCTTTTTTTCTTTGCCTTTTAGATCAGATAATTTCTTCTGATTTGTCATCAAGTTCACTGTTTTTTCCTTGGCTGTGTGGATTCTACTAATAAACACATAAAAACATTTTTCATTAACATTATTTTGTTTTTTATTTGAAACATCCCAATTGGTTCTTTCTTAAAGATTCCATCTCTTTGCTGATATCTATTTGATCTTACATGTCATATTCCCTTTTCATTAGAGATTTTGACATATTCATAATTATTTTATATGCCTTTTCTGATAAACCCAACATATGAATCATTTTTTATTTGGGCCTAATGACCATTTTATATATTTAGACTCCATTCTTTGTTTTGCATTTTAATAAGCCTCATATTTTACTTAATTTAAATTTTTTTTTGGAATTCTGGACATAATTTATGATGTGAGACATGGAGGTCCCTTTATGGACTACTGGGGGAAAAACATAAATTTTCTTACTCTTGGCTTTTAGTGTAAGGAGTTTTATTTATCTATTTTGTTAATGTTAATATGTTTAAATTTTACTGTTGCTATGGTTACCGGAAGTTAATCTTATTGTTGGAATGGGCAGCGAAGTATTAAATTTCCTTTAGTGAAACCTTTTTCTGTCTCCTGTTTGGCTCTGTGTCTTTCCTTAGAGTTTCTTCCCAAGGAGAATCAGTTCCTTGCAGCACTCTTCTGTATTCCCAGCAATTTTTACTCAAAGCTTGTTGGTATTATTAAAAGGGAGGTAGTAGAGAGTTTAGTTCTCTGACGTTCTCCTTAAGCTTCATACCGAGGGATGTATCCTGGACTTCAGGAGTGTGGCTTTCAAAAGAATTCCTTTCTATACTCCAGTGCTGGATCACCTTTTCCCCTTCTTGATTTTCTCCCTGCTGCTGTCTTTAGGCTAAAGTTTTGCATCCCTTTCCCTCGCTGATTAAGGCTTTGTTACTCAAAAGATAGAGAGAAGGTGGCCTTGGTTGACATCCAGTCTCTCTCCCTTTCCCCGAGCTTCAGTGAGATTTTACTAGTTTCCTCCAGGTACATAGTTTGATAAATAGCCCCCTGTATATTAATCCTTTGCATCTCTCTAACAGAAATAAGGAAAATGAATCTGGGCATGTTTTTTTCCAGTGACATATTTTGCCTTCCTTCAGCCATCACTATAAGGGTAGGTTTCTCTGTATTCTTTCTAAGCCTCTCCCTTGAGAGCCTGTTAGGGTTTCTGGAGGAAAAACCTGAAAGGTAACAAGAACTACTTTAAGACTGTGGTCCCTCAGAGCTTAACGTTCTCACAATAGCCAACACTCAATCTCCAGCAGTTCACAAAAAATTCTAGTTCAGTCTTCCTAATGGCTTACATTTCTTCTAGTTGTGTATGCCTCAGGTAGGTAGATACTAGGTCCTGTTTTCCCATTCATGTACCTGTCTCTGTATTTGGGGATGACAGTTTTTCCTGTGACCTCATTTTCAAGCGGTCCAAGGAAATCATTGATTTTTAGTTAGTCCATTTTTTTTCTTATTGTTATTAGGGTCAGAGCAATGCCTTTCCAGCTTACTATATCTCCAAGTTGAAAAAAGAAGTTAGATTTTTTTATTACAGAAGAAATAATGATTTATTTTTTATAAAATACCTATTGAAAGTCCCAGAAGTCCTTTCATCAATTCAGTGACATGATAAAGTCTATGTTTTTTAAACACCTCTCTGGATGGTATTTGAATGAGTCAATGGTAGAAATCAGAAGTTTAAGCATAAGAGAATTGCACTGGTCATGTTGAGAGATGGTGGTAGTTTGGAAGGACTAGTAGTGGGAAAGGTTGGTTTGGAGCAATAAGTACGTGTTAGAAAGATTTGTGATAAATTTGGAAAAGAAAGTGTAAGAAAATCTTGGCGATAGATCATCTATGAAAAGTGAAAGAGAACAGGGGGCAAAGAGGACTCAGCTTCTGTTGCTGAGTCGGTTCTGTTTGCAAGATGGGTAAGGCTGGGAGGAAGGCTTGGGATGCATGGTGTAATCATTCCCTTTTGCCAGATATTTTTGGATCCACTGCTTCTGCACAGGAAATAGATTTATATTCCCTAATCCTCCTGTGGTTGGTTGGAAACATCAGATGTAATATTTCCACACCAGGACATTTAATTGTCCATAAGAAACACTCTAGAGCTGTCTTTTTTTCATATAAACAGCCGCTAGTAAGGTTTAAGATACATTTGAGGTTATATCTGTCATTTCTTTTTATCTTTTTTCTTTCTATCTTTCTTATTCATTTTGTTTTCCCCTTGCTTCATGAAATACATCCTTATTGACTATAGTTTGCCTTGTTGAGTGGTTTTCTTTCAACGATTTTGAAATTACACTTTATTTTTGGTAATTATTAATTTATTATATATTTAACTTATAATTTTGTGATTATCAAATCATAACCAGATCCATTATTTTGTCTCAACATATTTTAAAAGAATGGATTTACTTTTTAGATAATTGTTCATACTACCCAGTAGTTAATTTACTCTTATCTATGAAAAAATAGTGTCTTTCCATTCTTTAATACCACTTTAAAAAAAAACCGTTTTTTAAATACATATACGTGTGTATATATATGTATTCTAAATATAAATATATTTGGAAGTTTAATTTATTCCATTTTTTGTATTTAACTTATTTGAATTTTATGGTGCTATATCTAAAAAAGGAAACCTTTATTTTTAATTTCAGATTTATTCACAATTGTTTCAACTGTATTGGTACTTAACTCAAAAACTACATATATGATTACACATTATTGTCTAATATTTATGCTATTATATTTGTATACGTGTTTATATATACAATTTGAGACTCTGAATATCTGAGCACGTACTTTGGTTTTCTTTAACACGAATAATAAGCTGACTCAATATAGAGTTAGGGAATTTACAGATTTTCAAAATTTTCTAAATTGTGTTGTGTTGCTTTCTATTTTTTGTGAGTTTTTTAAAGTTAATTTTATTTTTTTATTTCAATATATTAAAGAGATACAAAGCTTTTTGGTTACATGGATTGTTTTGGTAATGCTTGAGTCACAGCTATGTGTGCCCATCACCCAGATAGTGTTCACTGTACCTGTTAGGTAGATTTTCATCCCTTCCCTCCTGTTCTCTCCCCCCTACTTGATTACAATGATTTTTACTTCCTTCTGTGCACATGTGTGCTCATCAGTTAGTTCCAATTTAATAGCAAGTAAATGTGGTGTTTGTTTTTCCATTCTTTAGATACTTCACTTAGGATAATAATCTCCAGTTCTATCCAAATTGCTGTAAAAGGCATTAATTGGTCATTTTTTATGGCTGAGTAGTACACCATGGTATACTACATATTTTTAATCCATTCATGAACTGATGGGCACTTGGGTTGACTTCACATCTTTGCAATTGTGAATTGTGCTACAATGAACATTCGAGTGCAGGAGTCTTTTTGATAAAATGACTTCTTTTCCTTTGGCTAGATACCCAATAGTGGGATTGCTGTATCGAATGGTAGGTCTACTAGTTCTTTGAGGAATCTTTATACTGTTTTCCATAGAGGTTGTAGTAATTTGCAGTCCCACCAACAGTGTATAAACATTCCTTTCTCTCTGCATCCATGACAGTGTCTATTGTTTTTGGACTTTTTAATAAAAGCCATTGTAACAGGGGTAAGGTGATATCTCATTGTGGCTTTAATTTGCATTTCTCTGATGATTAGCGATGTTGAGCATTTTTTCATGTTTATTGGTCATTTGTCTATCTTTGAAGAGCTTCTGTCCATGTCTTTTGCCCACTTTTTAATGGGGTTGTTTGTTTTTTTCTAGCTGATTTGTTTGAGTTCTTTGTAGATTCTGGATATTAACCCTTTATTGGACATATAGTTTGTGAATATTTTCTGTCTTTTTGTAGGTTGTTTATTTTCTGTGTTGATTATTTCCTTAGCTGTGTAGAAGCTTTTTAATTTAATCAAATCCTATTTATTTATTTTTTTGTTGCTATAATTGCCTTTGGGATCTTAGTCATAAATTCTTTGTGTAGGCCAATATCTAGAAGAGCTTTTCCTACATTTTCTTCTAGAATTTTTATGGTTTCTTGCTTTACGTTTGTCTTTTATCCATCTTGAATTAATTTTTGTGAGTGGTAAGAGATATGGATCCTGTTTCATTCTTCTGTATGTGGCTATATGATTTTTAGTGAGTTTTTAGGTAAAACTTATTTTTATTTCTTCATAAATAATTTGGTGTTTAATAAGTGGGATTTTTGTCTCAAAATCTAAATATTCATGTCTTACAATATGTTTACTTTTATATTAATTTTCTTTGATTTTGGGGTCTTGATTATGTTGGGATTTGTTTTATCACTAAATTTTGCCTGAAATCCACTTATTCTCTATTCTACCTTAATGCAATATATAATTATTTGGATATGAATATGATCTCCTCTTTATTTGTACTGTTTATCTTTTGAGATTGATCACTCAGTTCATTAGGTGTATTTTCTAATTTGCACATATCTGCAAGTTGCAGTGTTGCTAAACTTTCTGCCATTACATAGTAAGCATTTCCCATGATACAGTTTACAGTAAGCTTTTGCTCATACTTATCTAAGCCCCAGCTGCTGTACCTTCAAGGTCCAAAATGCTACTGACAGTCTGTTCAAGTGAATGTAGACTTTCACTATAGCTCCCCTTAAAGTTCTTTCAACTCCCATTCACCCCTTCATTCTAGAACCATGCATATATTTTAAGCAACCTATTAATGGTAACAAAATTTGTTTTTATCTATTGATGTATTACAATTTTTTTAAAAAACTGTAGTGGTTTTAATAAAAAATATTTATTATCTCACAGTTTCTGTGCGTCAAGGACGGAATTCACTTAGTTGGGTGTCTCTGACTCAAGGACTACCATAAAGCAGAAGTCAAGTTGTCAATTCAGGCTACAATTTTATCCAAAAGCTTGATTGTAGAGGGATAAACATCCAAGCTCATTCACATAGTTGTTGCCAGGCCCTGGTCCTTCGCCTTGTGATCCTCCCCAATGTGCTATTTCACAACATAGAAGCTGGTATTCCCCAAAGTAAGTAATCCAAGAGAGATGGAGATAGCAAGCACAACCAGGACAGACTACCTTTTATAACTCAACCTTAGTAATTTTTAGTCAAAGTAATTTTTAGTGGTATATACACACTTTCTCTATACCAGGCAGCCCTCAGTGAAAGAGAAACAATATTCTTTCAGTGGTTATTTATGTAAAACAAGTTTATTCTTTTCAGTTATCAAAGTAAAAGCACAATATTAATTATTTCTCAATCAAAAAATGTAGAGTATAGAAATTCAACTTAGATTTTGAGAATGTGAGGCTTCACATTACAGAATTATTTAGTTTTACAAATTTTATGTGTATTTGTTAGTATTTTATAGAAGAAGTAAGCAGAGTTTACATTAGTGATGGCTAGCCAAATTCTGTTTTAGCTAGGCTTTTTGTATGTTGTTAAAGAGAGCAAGGAGGAAATGTGTAGGTTAATTACTGTTTTCTATTTATTTGAGCCGTTAAACTAAACAATTTTACTATTATGGGTTCAGTCGTGTGACTGTAGTAGTTAGTTCTGTAGTCAAACCTATTTCCATGAAATTATAATGGGATTTATCTAATTCATCACAATCATTACAAATCTGTTATTAATATCAATTTCTTGGCAACTTCACTTGCTATGATGCCATCTTCTAATTTAAAGAAAAGTCTGACATCATTTTTTTGCTATCAGACTTCTGGTAAGGTCCATAAGTGACATCTCCTGGTTCAACTATTTTGATACCTTTTAAATATATTGCCTGAGTTTGACGGGGTCATTGATTACTACCATTTGGCTGTGACTCTCCTGCATACATTCTACAATTTATCAAGAATGTTGATGAGAATACCGTGTGAGATGGTATCAAAGGTCTTAGTAAAATACAGATTTATTAGATTTCTTTCTTTCTCCTTATCTAAGAAGTCTGTCATCCTGTCACCTTGCATGAGCAATGCTTTCAAGTGGAATGAATTTGAGATAGAAAGAACAAATATGCTGCCACTTACCATTCTTTATAAAAGCTTGACTAATGCTTAATGCCGAATGTACTGGAAGGATTGCTGACGTGAACTATTTTCACCTTGTGAAATTTAATTCTTCCTTTATTTCTTGCTTTGCCTTTACTGGAGATTGACAATGAATCTTCACCTACAGGCACAAAATTTCCGGTTCCCTAAGCAAAAGGTGGCGGCCATAAATTTTTTTCTCATTACTCTCTGTTCCAATATCCTGGTCACTTACATCTATGAATGCACTATGCTTTCAGCATGATACATATTGGTTTTCTTGTTTGACAGCTACAGCTGACAGATGAGGACAATCTGGAGATCACTCAAGGGCTGATGCCCCTCGGTGAGGCTGAGAGGTTCATGGCTTACAGTACGTGGAAATTGTTTTATGTTTGTAGACCATGGAAACAATCACTGACCTAGACTTGTAAATATCCCATTGCCACCATTGTAATGGACAACCTGATAATTAATATAACATAGACTTTAACAGCACACCTAACACGTATAAAAAAACAGTGTTCCAATTTTTTTACTCCTCTATCTTCACCCAAGTTAGATATTTTCATGGCTTACCAAATAAGACAGAGAAGAGGCTATTTATTGCCAAAAATATGATCAGAAAATTTATTTGAAAATACTATTGGCAAATATAGCAATGCATAGTCTGAGGACACCACCAGCAAAAAAAAAATAGATAAATTCCTGTATTTAAATGCCTTATTTTGGAAAATGTTCAATTAAAGAAAATATATAAGTTATTGTTATCTCAAAATAATATGAACATCTTCATTGATGACTTACTTTGTTGTTTTTTTATGTAGCTTCATCATATCTCAATAATCTTTTTTTCTTTAAAAAAAGCCTAGTTCATATTTTTCAATTTACGTACACTTCTTTGTATTTCTTCCTTATCTTTTAACCCTATTGGATTTATTTTGAACATCACTTTTTTCTTATGTGACCGTTTTGTAACAAAATTTTTTATTTTAGTTACAATTATTCCAATATTAATTATTGTGCTTAACTAAATATGTATGTTTGCATGTACATGTACAAGAAGCTATGGTCTTTTATTAATTTGCAGTAGCATTGGGAAAGGAATTATTTATACTCTCCACACTTCCAAAAGAAAGATTGAGAGCTTTTGGCCATAAATTATGAATTCTGAATTTTAATTTTTATGTAGTCATGCTAAAATCGTGACTATGGGTTTTATAAATTTTTCTCTCAATTTCTTGCCTAAAAGTAAATGTGTAAGTAGAAGAGTTAATATGTGAAAACATGTTAATATTGCTTTTAAAGAGAATGTTGTGGTGGGCTTATAAATAAGCGAACCAAAGAATATATATAATAATTAAAACTAAGTGTCCATATTGAAAAGCAAACTTTTTGTTGTAGGTAATAGTTATTATACTAATATTCATAGAAATAACAAGAGATATTATTTTATTGCAAATACTTTTTTCTGTGTAGCATCAGCTTTGAATTACAGAAAATGCTACCAGGTTAAAATTTATATTTGGTAGAATTGAAACAAAAAAATTAACTTGAGCCAAGTTCTGGTATGGAGTTGGGATTTGTGGATAAGTAATAATAGTTAATAGTATAAATTATTATACCTATTATGATTTTAAAAAAGTACATTTATGAAGATACTGTTCACCTACAGAGGGCTAGTAATAAAATTATGGAGATACATAAACTTAGACTGTAGTTTAGTAGGAATAACAAAATTCAAATAAAACAAAACAAAAATCATTTTGTATCACCTAAGAGGAACAAATCAAAACGAAGACGTTTATCATAATTCAGTGGCTTTTATCTGTTCCACTGGAAGATAGGATCTAGGCCTCCAGTTTAACTTCTTAGAACCTGCAATTTAGGAAGTTCAGATTGCAGATTGGTTGAGTTTTTGATGGTGAAAATTTTCAACTCTGAAGTTTGAAATAATAGGAACAGTCAAGAACTGGCAGTTCTTGGTTTTTATTTTGATAGGTATGCTCTCTATCACTATTAATAAGATAATAAAAACCAACAATAGTCAAATATTTTGTTTAAAAAGACATTGCTTCTGTTATCTTTCCTGATAAAGATTTTGAGGAAGTTTTTGTGAAAGTGATGTTTCCTTTTCTCGGCAGAATCCACTATCTGGTATCTACAACAGTGAGTAAAATAAAATTGAGTTTTTTAAAAACATTGTTCATCATGAAAGGTTTTACAAAATATGTAATTATACACCAAAAGCTACTAGGTTTAAGAAAACTGAATGGCAAAATATACTTAACAAAATTGAATAAAAGAGTAAAATTGACACAAACAGATTACTAATATGTTCTAAATGCTTTGAATTAGAGCCCATTATTAAATAAATGGCAGCATAATGTTCACTTTGACTTTATAATGTGACATATGAAAGGATGACTTTCATAACTGAGATATCACTCAATGAAAGATAATCTGTTCATAAACCACACACATTTTTAGCTTATTATATTGTTAATGTGAACAAAGACTGTTCTGGGCCTTTTCAGACAGAGAAAAAATTTAACAATTTCTACTGTGTTTGATGCAGTTAGTGGGGCTGGTTGGTAATTGTGAAGAATATCTGAGTCACATAGATCCTTAGGAATATTTTTCTAAGAAAAGTCAAATGAAGCAAACTTAATTGACATAAAATACAAAAATATAGAACAGAGCAAGAAAAAAATCAAGAAAATTAAATATGCTCTTGATAGTATTGAAAATTATTCTATCCTCAGTCTTCAAAAAATAAATAATTTTTAATAGTTGATAACATAAAATAGGCTAAAAATTAGCAATTAATAAAACACCTTTTTATTAAAAACAACACTGAAGTATATAGAACTGCATATATTATTAAGGTTCGTCAGGTAGAGGGAGGAAAAGGAAGAGACGGAAAGGCGGCTTGGCCTTGGCGAGTAAGACAGGTTTTAATGGTGAAACCTGAGGAGCGCCTTTCTCAGAAAACAGACAAAGACGGCGGCTCTTACAGGCTGCGGGGTTTTAAGGGCTCTCCGTGAGGATCCTCAAGGGGGCGGGGCTGAAGTCTCACAGGCTTTTGAGAGAGGCCGGTTGTCTGCGGGCATAGGGAGGAGATTACATCCTTGAGAAAAGGAGGGAGTTCTTCCTGGAGCCATCGCCAGTCTCTGTTGGCTCCATCCCGGCCTTGTAATTCATAGTTACCTCTATAACTTCTGCAGTGCCCAGGGACCCTCATCTGACGTCCTCATCTACCCGGCTCCCCTCCACCCATTCCTTGAATTCCCGCCCTCAGGAAGCCCAACAAGGTTATTATATATAAATATTAAAATGGGTTGGAAAGTCATACTATAAACCAAAGCTTGGGAAATACATTCATGCTTGTGTTAAGTAGCTTCTCTATAATGTATTCTGTATAAGAAAAAATTTTAATTATGATTAAGAAAAAGACAAACGCCTATAGATGAGTAATATGAAATAAAAATGGTCAGTACACATTGAAGTTGTTCTCATTAGTTGTCATATCAATGCATTTTAAGGTGAAATAAGATATCACTCTATGATATTAGGTTGCAAAAATTAAAAATTATCTATCTATTTATCTATCTATTTAACTAGAACTATCTATCATCTCTCCACCCCCTTTTCTATTAAGCAGTTTCTAATACTAATAAATATGGGGAAGAAGTGGGAGGTAAATTCTCATAGACTCCTACTGGAAATACCAATAGTAACAAGTTTTTTGGAAAGTCATCTGACAATGACTATAAAAACATATGATTCAGCATCTTTTTCTTGGATTTCATTTTATAGTTATAAAAACAGTTGGATTTAATGATATTTAGCATATAGTATGAATTATTGTATCCATTTAGCATAATCTCATTAGTTGTTAAACATTTAACTACAGGTAGTATATGCATTTCTATTTGATTTTATTTTATTGTTGTAAGAACACTTACCATAAGATATACTCTTCTAACACATTTTAAAGTATATAATATGTTATTATTAACTATAGGTACAATGTTGCACAGCAGATCTTTACAACTTACTCCTCTTGCATATCTAAAATTTTATACACACTAAGTAGCAAATCCCTATTTCCCCACTAAACCAACCCTTGGCATCCAACATTCCACAGAGAGGAATTTTATGAATTTGCTAGTATATATATTTCATATAAGTGGAATCATGTAATATTTGTCCTTCTGTGATTCGCTTATTTTACTACCATAATGTCCTTAAAATGCATCCATGTTGTAATGTATTACAGTATTTTTTTTCATTTTGAATGGTTAATAATATTCAATTTTATGCATATGCCACATTTTCTTCATCAGTTTGTCTGTCAAAGGACATTTAAATTCTTTCCACTTTCTGGCTGTTGTGAATAGTGCTGCAGTGAATTTGGAAGTGCTAATATCTCTTTGAGAACCTGCTTTCAATTATTTTTGATAAGTACCCAGAAGTAGGATTGCTGGATATTATGGTACTTCTATTTTTTGGTTTTTTGATGAACCTCCAAACTGCTTTCCATAGCAGCTGCACCATTTTGCATTTCCACCTACAATCACAAGTGTTCCAATTTCTTCACATTCTTGCCAACATTTGTGTTTTTCTTTCTTTTGACTACAGCCAGCCTAACAGGTACGCAGTGTCATCTCATTGTGGTTTTTATTTTCATCTTCCTGCAAATGATATGATCTTATATATAGAAAACCCTGAAGACTACATTTTAAAAAATCTGTTAAAACTGGTAAATAAATTCAGTTAAGTTGCAGAACATAAAATCACCATAAAAATTAGTTTCATTTCTGTACACTAGGAATAAACTATCTGAAAATGAAATTAGGTAAATAGTCTCATTTACAACATTACCAAAAAGAATTAAACACTTAAGAACAAACTTATATAAGGTGGTGAAAGACGTGTATACTGAAAACTACAAAACACTGATGAAAGTAACTAATCAAGATAACAACAAATGAAAAGAAACCCTAGGTTCCTGGATGAAAAGACAATATTCTTAAAATGTTCATACTACCCAAAGCAATCCATAGATTTAATGCAATCCTTATCAATATTCTAAAAGCATTTTTCTCAGAAATAGAAAAACAGTCCTAAAATTCATATGAAACCACAAAGTATTCTAAACATCCAAATCAATCTTGAGAAAGAACAAAGCTGGAGACATTACATTTTCTGATTTCAAAATATATTACAAAGCTACAGTAAACAAAATAGTCTGGTTTTTTTGCTGTAAAAACAGACATATAGATCAATGGAACAGAATAAAGAGTCCAGAAATAAATTCACACATATAATAAGGTCAGCTGATCTTTGCCAAGGATGTCAAGAATACACAATGGGGAATAAATAGCCTCTTCAATAAATTATTGTTTGGGAAAAAAATTCCCACATGCAAAAAAATAAAACTGGACTCTTACCTTACACTATACACAAAAATCAACTCAAAATGAATTAAAGGTTTAAACATAAATCTGAAACTGTAATACTCCTAGAATAAAACATGGGGGAAAATCTTCATGACATTGGTCTTGGCAATGTTTTCATGGTTATGATATCAAAAACACAGGCAAGTGGGACTATATAAAACTAAAAAGGTTCTGCATAACAAAGGAAACAAGCAACAGAGTGAAGAGACAACTTACAGAATGGGAGAAAATATTGGCTAATCATAGATGCAATAAGGCATTAATATCCAAAATATAGAGGTCACTCAAATAATTCAATAGCAAGAAAAATAACTCAATTTAAAAATGAGCTAAAGATCTGAATAGACATTTCTCCAGAGAAGACATATAAATTATCAACAAGTATATGAAAATATTTTTGACATCTGTAATCATTAATATATTTTTGAACAAGAAAATATGTTTTGAAATTACATCTTTTGAATATAAATTAATATTAAATTTTCAAATTTGTCACATCAAAATATTATGATGGAAATAACTAAAATCATGTGTAATCACATTTATGGTAAATCACCCTTAACCTACATATAATATTAATTTTTAGTGCATGAGGAAACAAAACAGCATTGGGAAAAATTAGGTATCCAAAACAAATTTTCTCCTTAAAAACTAATACCTAAAAACCAAACCAATAATATATTATTATGAAGCTAGTCCATTATGTATTTTTATAAAGTAAATATAAGAATTTGCTCCAAAATTGAAAAATTTGTCAAAGGGAATGCTACAAATTGATAATTTTTAAAAATTATAGAAAAAATTTTATATTTTGTCCAACTCATGAGTATGGCAAATGAAGGACTTTGTGAAAAAGTATTTTTCAAAAAAGGTTATTATAGCCTATTATGTATAAAATATTTGGGATAACAATAAATGGATAATTCTAAATAAAGTAATTCAGATATTCAGGCATCCATAAAATTTAAATTTTTATCTCACTGTGAAAAAGATATACTAACATGTGTCTCTTTACTTGTTACTAAGTGATTTCAATATCTCACACAGCATAATGAATCTAACTAAATACATACAGAATGGATAATCAGTAAACAACAACGTCATGCAATTATCGTTGAAAATTCAAAAAATTTCTAGTCATTGTGCCCTTAAAAATAATTCAAAATAACATGGTTGAGGATATGTGTGATGTAGGATTCCCAAATATATGATCTTTTGTTCAATTATTTTCATTTTTTTCAGAAAATAATTATAATACTATCAAATTAATAGAAAACATTGATGAAAGAAATTAAAAACACAAATAAATAGAAAGCTACCCCATGTTCATGGATTAAAAGAAGTAATGCATAATTTCCAGAGTGATCTACAGATTCAATGTAATTCTTATCAAATTCCCAATGACGTTTTTTCACAGATATAGAATAAAATAATCCTACCATTCATATGGAACCACAAAAACTCCCAATAACCAAAGCTATATTAAGCAAAAAGAATACATATGGAGGGGCCACATTACCAAACTTCAAACTATACTATAAAACTATAGTAATCAAAACATCATGTTAGTGACATAAAAGCAGAGATACAGACAATGGAACAGAATAGAGAGCCCAGAAGTAAATCCATGCATTTATAGTCAACTGATTTTAACAAAGATGCCAAGACCACACAACGTTGAGAAAGAACAGTCTGTTAAGTAAATGGTTTTGGGAAAACTGGATATCTACATGCAGAAGTATGAAATTTGACCCTTATCTCACATCAAATATAAAAATCACTCAAAATGAATTAAAGACTTAAACCTAAGACCTGAAACTGTAAAAACACTAGAAGAAAGCATTGGACAAAATCTACATAACATTAGTCTGGTAAATAATTTTTTGGGTATGACCCCAAAACATAAGCCACAAAAGTGAAAATAGACAAATAAGATTATGTGAAATGAAAAAGCTTTTGCACAGCAGAGGAAGCACTCAACACAGTGAAGAGAAAACTGTGAAAATGAAAATATTTGCAAACCATGCATCTGATAAGGTGTTAGTATTCAAAGTATATAGGGAACTTAAACAACTCAATAGCAAGAAAACAAATGACTCAATTAAATTGGCAAAAACCTGAATAGATATTTTTCAAAAGAAGATGTGCAAATGGCCAACAGGAATAAGAAAAAAAATGCTCAACATAACTAATAATCAGGAAAATGCAAATTAAAACCACAGACATACTACCTTACACCTGTTAGAATGGCTGTTACAAAAAGACAAAAGATAAATGTTGGCAAGAATGTAGAAAAAAGAAACTTCTTGCACACCATTGGAGGGAATGTAAATAAGTACAGCCATTACAGAAAATAGTATGGGGCTTCCTCAAAAATTAAAAATAGAGCTACCGTATGATCCAGGAATTCCACAACTGAGTATAAATTGGCCCTTGAGCAACATGGGTTTGGACTGACTAGATCCATTTATAAGTAGATTTTCTTCTGACTCTGCTACCCCTGAGACAGCAAGACCAAACTCTTCTTTTTCTCCTCCTCCTCAGCCTACTTAATATGAAGACAATGAGGATGGAGACCTTTATGATGATCCACTTCCAGTTAATGAATGGTAAATATATTTTCTCTCTTATAATTTTCTTAATAATATTTTCTTTTCTCTAGCTTACTTTATTATAAGAATACGGTATATAATACATATAACACACAAAATATGGGTTAATCGACTGTTTATGTTGTCAGTAAGGCTTCCATTTAACAATACACTAGTAGTAGTCATGTTTTAGAGCAGTCAAAAGTTATATGTGAATTTTCAACTGTGTGGAGCATCAGTGCCTTAACCCCAGCATTGTTCAGGTATCAACCATATATCCAAAGGAAATGAAATCATTACATCAAACAAAATCTGCACTCTCATGTTTTTTATAGCATTATTCACAATAGCCAAGATATAGAATCGATCTCAGTGTCCATCAATGTATGAATGAATAAAGACAACATGGTATATATACACAATGGAGCATCACTCAGCCTAAAAAAAGAAGAAAATCTTATCATTTGTGACAACGTGGATGAACCCGGAGGATGTTATGTTAAGTGAAGTAAGACAGACTCAGAAAAACAACTACAGCATAATACCACTTATATGTGAAATCTACAAAAGCTGAACTCATAGAATCAGAGTGTGGAATGGTGGTTACCAGGGGCCAGGGTGGTTGGGTGGGGTGACTACGTATGCTGGTGGTACTGTCACACAGGAATCTTCAAAAAGGTTATGTTTTCTTTTGGCCTCCAATAGGTTTGCCTGGGATTTCTCAGGGCTGCATTGCAATCTGAAACTCTTTCTATCCAATTTTCTGTTCTCCTATTTCTCTTTTCACAGGTGTCAGTACAATTTTGTGGTTTGAAAGCTCTTTCTGCCTATTCTTGTTCTCTCCCCTTTATGATTTGTGAAATCCCTTATACTTTCTGTCTTGGGGTCTGCTTCCTGGAGGACATAAACTAACAGAGTTGGTAACATGAGTGATCTGATAAAGTAGGCAATGAGGCGGGGTTCTGGCATTACATCACTCACTTACTGGCTGGCGAGGAGAACTATATCCTAGTGGTATGTTGGCCACGTATCTTCCCTAGAGCAAGGAGGTGTCTAAACTGCTGGTGATTTCCCCGTTTGTGATCAGGGAAACTGTACCAATACAGAAGAATGCTCCAGTGTAAAAAATCATATGTATGGAAGATATGAAAGTAATGATGCATCAAAGAACAGTAAAGAAGCCTGGTTATTAGTTGGCTAAAATTAGCTGAATAGACACTCCAGAGAGGGTAATGAAAACCAACAAGATTAGTAATCAGTTGAAGGCAAAGTGTGGGACCCACTATGTCTCTGTCCTAGTTTATAAAGAGACCTTATCTCTTGCAGCAGAAGAACTGGTTGAGCTGAGGTGCAGGTGACTATACTTAATATTAATAGTGGGAGTTGTGGAATTCCAGAGATATTTAAAATTTTAGCCAAGAAAAAGAAAATGTCATGGTTGTATCAGTGACAGGTTGGGGAAAATATTGTATGTTGAAATAAGAAATAAAAACATCTGGAAGGATGCCTCTGAGTACGATAGCTCCATTGAGTCTTTTTAACATGCAGAAATTGAAGAGTTGACTGAACTTTCTATATGAAGAGCTAACATTCCCTCTATGGACCTACTTTCTTAATATCTGACTGCATAAAATCTTAAGATCACCTCTTTTCCTGGCTGCTTGGATGACAGCTAAGGTTACATCTCACATAACCCTGGGTGAGGAATGCTGGGTCTGATAGAGAGATCAAGAGATTTTACCCTAAAGGAATTGCAAAAATTATCTATCAAGTACCAGCAGGAGACATGCGATTACCAATGGGATTGGATTTTGAGATTTTTTTTTTATCACAAAGTCTGGAAAATAATACTGAATAAGCAAGAATTCCTTGACTTAGGGATACTGTCTAAGGAATGGAATTAAAACCTGGAAAAGACTCCAGAGGATGGGAAAAACCTGCTGTTAAGGAGGCTCTTATGAGCCTGGTGGAAGCCAGAGCCCACACTGAGAAAAGTGGAAATGTCCAAATCGCCTTGGTTGATGGTAGAGGAAGGGAAGAGTAGGCCCCTTTCCATGGGATCCACGGGGCCTTATCACATAACATACTATCTAGAGATAACTAATCTGGTAGAGCATTGAAAGGATTCAAAGAAGGCAGAGCTGAAGTGCCATCTTAGAGGAAGTAGTCTGTAAGGAGGTGGCTGATATCAACTCCAGGAGGCAGAATATACACTAAATTAGAGACATCTATGTGAGACGTCCAGTTTCTCTACAGGTTTGCCAGTGTTTAGTGGTGTCACTTTTATAGCCATGCTGATAGATGTGTGTGATATGTTATGGTTTCAATTTGAATTTCTCTGATGGCTAATGTTGAACATCTTTTCATGTGCTTATTTGCCATACATATTCTATTTTGTGAAATATCTATCTGTGCCTTTCACTTATTTTCTAATTTGGTTGTTTATTTCTTTACTGCTGTGTTTTGAGAGTTCCTTATATATTCAAGATACTAATCCTTTTTTGTAGATGGTGTTACCATAAATTTTCTCAAAATCTGTAATTTGTCTTTTAGCCTTTTTTACAAAATCTTTTGTAAGAAATGTATTTTAATTTTGATAAAGTAAAATTCATCTTTTTTTTTTGTTTTACAGATTGTGCCTTTGATTTCTAGCCTAGGAATTCTTCTCCTATAAGTAGATCCTTAAAATTTTCTCCTATGTTAATTGCTAAAAGTTTTATAGTTTTACATTTATATCTAAGTCCATGATCTATTTTGAGCTACTTTTTGTATAAAGTGTAAGATAGGTCAAGATTCTTTTTTTGCCTAAGATTATTCAATTGTTCAAAAAGTGTTTTTGAAAGGCTGTCTTTTCTGTATTGAATAGCTTTTTCACTTTTGTGGAAAATCAATTGGGTATACCTGTAGGGGTCTCTTTCTAGATTCTCTATTCTATTTTTTTGAACTATGTGTCTATACCCCTGCTAATTCCAGAGAGTTTTGATTACTATAGCTTTAACATGGTATCTCTCTTAATTTAGCTAGGACTTCTTTGATGTCTTTCATCAGTGTTTTCAACATAACAAGTCCTGTGTGTTTTCCCACATTTGAACCCAAATATTTCATTTTTGAACAATTGTAAATGGTATTATAATTGTATTGTTTCCATGGGTGCATTGCTAGTATATACATATAGAGTTATTTTTGTGTGTTTATCTTTTATTTTGTGACCTTACTGATTTCACTTATTTTTTGTAGGAGAGGGTTTTTTTAAAATATTCCTTGAAATCTCCTACATAGATAATCATGCCATCTACAAAGAGGAGCAGTTTTATTTCTTCTTTTTCAATGTACATGACTTTTATGTCCTGTTTTCTTCTTATTGTACTAGTTATATCTTCAAGCCTAATGTTGAATAAATATTAAGATTAAACATCCTTGCCTTGTTCCTGATTTTAGGGAGAAGGCATTCAGTCTTTCACCATTAAGTATAACATTCGATACATATTTTTTCGTCAATGATCTTTATCAAGTTAGGAAGTTTTCCTTTACTCTATTTTTTTCTGAGAGATATTATCAAGAATAGATGTTGAATTTTGTCAAATACTTTTTTTGCATCAGTTCATATGAACATGTGCAGTTTCTTATTTAGCCTACTATTACGATGGATGACATTGGTTTTCAAATACCGAGCAGTCTTATATCCTTGGAATAAATCACAATTATTTATGTTGTATAATTATATTTACATATTGCCAAATTCTATATTAACATTAATGTTAAACATTTTTGTGTGTATATGCGTGAAGAGTATTGGTCTGTCGCTTCTTTCCTTCCTTCCTTCCTTCCTTCCCTCTTTCCTTCCTCCCTCCTCCCTTTCTCTTTCTTTCTGTCTTTCTTTGCACAGCCCTTAACTGGTTTTGGAATCAGGGTAATTTTCTGGAATAGATTTATAGAATTGGTGTTTAATTCCTCCTTAAATGTTTTCTAGAATTCTCCGGTGAAAAAATCCAAGCTTACAGCTTTATGTTTATTATTAATTTTTGGACATATACAATTATAAATTCAATGTCTTTAACAGTTGCTGGACTAATCAAATACAGTATTTTATAATGTTCAAGTTAAAGTCATATGAAATTTTTAAAGCATTGGCCCATTTCATCTGTCATTCAATTCATATGTTTAAAATTGTTTATAGTATTCTCTCATTATTCCTTTAATATTTACAGGATCTGTGGTAATATCCCCTATTTCATTCTTGATATTAGAAATTCGGATTTTCTCTCTTTTTTTGTCAGTTTCACTAGAGATTTGTCAATTATATTAATATTAATCTTTTAAAAGGGTAATCTGTCTCGTTGATTTTCTTTATTTATTTTCTGTCCTTAATTTCATTAATTTTTGCTAGCATTTGTCATTTCCTTCCTTTGACTTGTTTTGCTTTTAAATTTTTATTTCTTTTCTGGGGTTTTGATTTGAGAACCTACTTTATTTATTTGAGAATTTTCCCATGTTGTAATGTATACATTTCTTACTGAAAATGTCTGTTTCATCATTGCTTTAGCTGTGTAGCTGCATTCTACAAATTTTGATATTTTGTATTTTTATTTTCATTCAGTTCAATGTGTTTTTTAAAATTTTCTTTGAGACTTCCCTTCTGATACATGGTCATAATCGCGTTATTTATTTTCCACGTATTTGGAGATTATTACATTATCTGTTATTGATTTCTAGTTTGATTCAATTGTGGTTGGAGAATACATTTTGTATTTTTTCAATTCCCTTATATTCATTCAAGTTTATTTGATTACCTAGGACATAATGCATCTTGGTACATGTTCTTGTCATACTGAAATTTGGGTGTATTTTGTTATTGTTAAGTGGAGTGTTCTACATGTCTCAATTAGATCCTGTTGATTGATATTGTTTTGAGTTCTATATTTCTACTGATCATACTATATAATCAACTGATTATAATTAATTGTCCTATAGTGTCAATAGATTGGTGTTAAAGTAATCAATTATAACTGTGAATTTTCTATATCTTCTTTTAGCACTATTAGCTTTTGCTTCACATATTTTATAGCTCTTTTTGTGTGTATGTGCATCCATATTTAAAATGATTTTGATTTTTAGTGAGTTGACTCATTTACAGGTATCTACCTATCCATCCATCTGTCTTGTAATTTGCTCCCATCTACCCTATCTGATATTAATAAAGCCACTCCTGACTTCTATGATACATGGTTGCATGATATACATGATATATTTTTTTCCTCTTTACTTTCAACTTACTATATTGTTATATTGATATTTTATTGTTGTTCGCTGCAGAGAGTTGGATATTTCTTTTTAATCCACTCTGCCAATCTTCATCTTTTAGTTGGTGTATTTAGACCACTTATATAAAATAAAATTATTGATGAATCGGGGCTTATGTCTTCCATTTTAAGTTTTATTTTCTGTTATTTTTTTAAATTTTTTCTCTTCTCTTTCCTTTTTGGTAGGTTACTTAGACATTTATTAGAATTTCATTTTGATTTAGTTATGATGTTTCTGTACAATTATTTCAGTAATTATTCAAGGCATTACATTATAAGTACATAATATCACAGTCTACTAGTGTCATTATTTTACCAGTTTCAGTAAATTTAGATACCTTACACTTTATGTCCCTTTATTCTCCCTCAGATTTATAATTTTCTTAAATGTTTCTCCTGCATATTAATACATTTAATATCATATCAAATAGTGCTATAATTTTGGTTTTAATCTTCAAAAATTCTAGAGTTTCTAAAACTCCAGAGAAGAAAGTCTGTTGTATATACCCATTTTTTTGTCATATGTTCTTTCTTTCATCCTAATGTTCCAAGATTCCTTCTGTCATTGTTTCTTTTCTATTTAATGAGTCTCCTCTAGCCATTCTTATAGGATATGTCTGCTATCAACATATTTTTTTAGTTTTCCTTCAGCTAAGAATGTCTTAATTTCCCTTTCATTCTTGAAATATATAATTGCAAGTTATTTTCTTGCAGCACTCGAAAAATGTGCCACATTCTCATCTGCTTGTTTTCTGATGAAAAGTCTGCTGTCATTCATATTGCTTTTCCCTGTAGTAAGATATCATATATTACTAGATGCTTTAAAATTGTTTCTTTGTCTTTAATATTGAGAAGATTGGCTATGCTGTGTTTGGTGAAAGTTTATTTAGATTTAGCTTGTTTGGCATGCATTCATTTTCTTGAATAATATATATTTATACTTTTTGCTAAATTGGGGAGTTTTTCAAACATTATCTGTTCAAGTACTTTTTCATTTGCATTTTTTGGAATGTGGAAAGGAAAAGTAAGATTGACTAGAGACATACGGAATAATGTAGTAATGAGTTCCCATGGTTTTCTTTTTGTCTCATATACCCAAGATTTGAATCCAAGGAAGCTGGTAACCTGAAATGTCAACAGTCACAAACTTATAAAGCCCAACAAAAGTCTGTCCTCCTTAGCTAAAGAATCAGGATGGAGCAGACTAGCAAGATAGAAAACTTTTAGAATATAAGCAGTTTACTCCAACCATATGCCACACATACATACATGCACGCACACACACACACACACACAAACCCTGTGAGCTCATATTCACCCACATTAGCAAAGGCTATGTGTGGAACTTAGACTTTCACTTGCACTAGGCTGTAATGGTTTAAAGAGGCACGGCAATAGTCTCCGCCCCACTTGGCTGAGTTCAAAGAAGGCTGAGGAGGAATCATAGAATTTCATCCTCATTGGGTACTAAGTATATTTTTAAAACAGCCAATATACTGTTTCTTTAATTGTTTGACCTGATTTTTAATTGTTCATCATAAAAAAATGATAATTTATTTCCTACTTCAACTATTAAGACAATTATTTCAAATCTATCAAACTGCCTTTCCACAAAATTTAAAAAACAGTTAAATATAAAACATATAATATCTACATTATAATTATGTATGAGGATAGCTGTAAGTTTGAGAAAATAGTTTTATAATAATTCAAAAATATGCTTCAATCCCACTTTCCCCAAAATATTCTTATCACAAATGAATGTTTAATTTCATGAAAAGCTGTCTTATTTCCTATTATAATTTATTAAACATATTCCTCCTTATTAGCTATTCATTGATAATGGGTGCTACTTGCATTCTTAGACTGAAACTCTGTAAAAAATTTTATTTTAAAGCACAGCTAAAATATGAGTGTTAATTTTTAACACAATTTTTTCTTTTGATGTGCCTGTTCACAAAGGAATATAATGTTTTATTAAATGTTGGGAAAACTGAAAATTCTGTTGAATGCTGTTGAAGACAAAAAATTGTTTCAGAAAACAGGTTCCAAAGTCATTTTTGAGGAATAGTTTTAAATATTTAAAGAGCAATTAAGTTAGAGCATACAAATGCAGGTGGAGGGAGACATGCCAAAAAGAATACGAAAAAGAAAAAGGGAAGAGGAAATAGAAACAGATGCAAAAGAAGCAGAAGCAGAAGCAGCAGCAGGAGAAGAAGAAAAAGAAGGTGGCAAAGATTTTGACAAAGAAATCATCTTTAATAGAGTCAAGTAATTTAACTAAAAAAACAAATATTTTGTATGATTTAAAGGTATCTTAAGCTTACTTAAATCATAATGGCATCTTGCAATTATTCAAAATGTGGTATACCACTAGAACACCTAAATCTTTAGGGAAAATGAATGAATCTTGAGTATCTTCTTTACCAGGTATAGAAAATTATTAAATATATTCCAAGTTTGTCAATAATCTAACCAACCGAAACTTCTTGATGACCCGAACAATCAAAAAGTTTTTTGTTCATGCAAAGCTGTTAAAAACGAGAATAAGGAGACAAGATATTAAAATGACACAGAAAATCACAAGCGTAAAGGTACACAGGAGGAAACAACAGCAAATGAACTACGTTGTAAAATTGTAGGTGACAGAAAATTTTAAGACAAACAAAAGGTGACATAAAAACTAAACTAATTGATTATTCAAAGTGTCTGCTGGGAGTAGAACCAACATTAAGCAAATCAATTCATGCCAGAGAATATTGGAAATTATCAGAAATGTGAGATAACAAAGGAGTTACAGGAAGGGGGTGAATATTAGGGGATTTTTGATAGTCTGTGGAAATATTAGTTTAAAAACCAGTAATCCACTCTTAGTTTACACAGCCAGATGAACCCTGCCTTCACTCACCTTGTTAGAAGACCAATTTTGCTAAATTATGAGGTTACATAATAAGAAAATCTCATCTTGCACAAGCCAAGAAATGGTTAAGCATCTTGCTGAAAACAGAGGCAAAAAGTTCACACACTTTCTTAGCTCCCTGTCCACGCTTGCAGATACCAAACACCAGGCTTAAACCGTGGACTTTCTTCTTTAAAAAAAAAAAAAAAACAGTGGACCAAGAGTAAGACCTATGGATACAAAAACTGAAATTACTCAAAGGATCAAGTCTCTATTGGTAGGTCCAGTGTCAAAAAGTCTTAAAACCATACACATTGTATCACAATATTTGGGAGGCCCTACTCTTATGTATGAATGGCCAATCTAGATTCTTCAGATATTTGACCAAAGTCTCTAAAATGAAAGTGAGATGATAAATTTAAAAAATATTAAAAATATAATTGAACAATAAGAAAAAAGAAAAAAAGAATAGAAAAGAGCTTAGAAACACAAAAATGCAGATTCATGCCTAGTTCAGAGAAACTTTTAAATTAGAGCTACTACCCTCAGACGTCTAAGGAATGAGTTTATATACATAATTAAGATCTGTCTATTGCCAGTAAAGGAACTTTCAGGAAAGGTAATGCTAATGGAAATAAAGATATGAAATAAAAGTTGTGGAGTATAAAATTGAAAATGTTTCCCAGAAAATAGAAAAAAATACAAAATTAGTAGATATTTCTCTACACAAGTTCACAAAAAACAAATTAAAAAATTTTTTAAAATGAGTAGAAAAAATAAGAAAATGAGGAATAGCTATAGAAGATAAGTACACCTGACTGGTACAAATTCCAGAGGGATAAAAAAATGCAGAATAATGAGTTATCAGTGAATTTATTAATATATATTTCCTAGGACTGAAGACACAAATTTCCAGAATTAATAAGTCCATGGAGAGCTCACAGAATTACTAGGAAAAAAATCACTAAGGTATATCTTCATGAAATACTGTTCAAGAGAGAAGAACAAAAACAACAACACAGAACAAAATAAAGGCAGATCAATGACATATAAGTGATTAGAAATGAAAAAAAATGCATTGGGGTCTTCAGGAGCAATTCGTATATTAGAGAAAAATGAGAAAAGGCCACAAAATATCAAGAAAAAACTATTTAAAAGATTCATTTTACATAAAGCCAAAATCAATGAAAAATAATGGACAAATAATCTAAGTATCAGAAAACCAAACTTCTTGTAGTTTATCTAATTTTGCACTAGCAAAATGAGGAATAACAACAGTAGTAGAATTTTAATATCCAGAAAACTGTAATTCCAACCAAGTTAAGAGACAAAGGTTATTCTCAGTGTAAGGATGACAGGAACTACTAATATAGCAGTGGACTGGAAAGTAGCTATCCCAATTGGAACTCTGAAATGGGAAGTTCAAAGGGAGATGACAATGATAATAAGAAATATAATAATTAAAAACTGTATCATTTACCATTTTGAGTGTAGTTTTGAAGATCATTAGTAATCTAGATAAAATTGTTTATAAAGATAATTAAGTACCGTTTAATCATATTATAGTGCTCATTTTATCTGTGAACAATATTTCCATTGTCATAATAGTGTAACCTAAAATTATGGTTTTTGAGAAGTTGAGAAGGAAATGGGAAAGTATGCTTGCAGGGCTTCTTCAGGAAAGTTCATATTTTATATTAGGAAGTCAATACATAGCTATTGAAACTGAGAAAAATACCAAGTAATAACCTAAACATATGTTATATAACTGAATGTAAATTCAAGAACAAATAGGTAAAATTTGAATGTGGGAGCAGGAATTCCATTCTCTATTAAATGCTTGTCTTTTTTTCTTTTTTTACTTTAGCAAATATGTACAGTAGTCATTCTTTTGGTTAAAAGCAGTCAAATAAAAAATACCTTACAAATACAATCACAATGTAATACGATACATTACTAATGAATGGCGTCATAATTTGGGAAGGTAATGAAAATGTATTCTATTTCTATGTACACAGCAGTTTCACAGAAATTCTATGTCTCTAAAATAAGAAATTACACAAGAAAAATTGAAGACATCTGACTACATCAATGTAAATACATCATATATAAGAATAAACAAAACATAAAAATATTGAATATAGAAATCTACATAAATAAATACTAGGATCAGTTTAGAACTCTTCATATTTATAGGTCATTTATAAATAGGCAAAAGGATAAGCATCTCATAAGAAAAAAAATCTCAAAATAAGGAATGCATAATTCAACATAGAAAAAAAGTGTAAAGATAATAAAAAAGATGATAAGATACGGAAATTGATTAATAAAGTAAAAAATGTTATTCCATTTTTGCCTATATGTTGTTTGGAGAATTTACTATATTTTGCCCCAGTCTTGGTCACTGGACAGACAGTAACTTTTTATACTCCAGGATGAAAAATTGGCAACAGATACCAATATGAAAATTTCCTGCAACCAAAAATCACACTTAAAAGAATTTACTCCGATTGGGAAAGAGTGTGTGCATTATGATGTTTGTTTTAATGTTATTCATAATATGGAAAGAATCTAAATGACATAGTATATATCAATATGTGTTCGATTGACTATATTGTTATTTAAGGTATAATGAGGACTAAAGTTAGCTGTAAATGACAAAATTCTATGTGACAACAAAATAGCTAGAAACAATAATTAAACAACAATGAATTTCTCATGTCGATTTCTAGAGGTAGACAGGTCTGCATTGAGGTGGTGCTTCACAGTATCAAAGACTGAGACTGTATTTATCTTATTGATTCTCTGTGCAAAATTTCCCTTCTCAATGTTATCTCATGGCCCAAGACAGATTTCCCACCTCCAGACAAATTACCTGCCATCAGCCAGAAAAAATGAGAAAGAAAAAAAGTATCCTCCATTTGCTCTCTTTATTTTTTCTATGCTTTTTTATTTTATAACAGTTTTACATGTACAGAAAATTGTGAAGATAGTACAGAGTTCCCACACAACCCACAGCCAGGTTCCCCTAATATTGCCATCTTATATTAGTATGGCACATTTTTAAATTTATTATAGTCAATGAACCAATACTGATCCATCCTTATTAACTAAAAAACATAATTTATTCAGATGTACTACTTAGCTTTTACCCTAATGGCCTTTTTCTGTGCCATCCCATTCAAAATACTACATTACATTTTCCATATGTCACTTTAGGCTGACCTTGGTTGTAAAAGTTACTAAGGCTTTCCTTGTTTTTGATGATGTTGACAATTTTAAGGAATACTGGTCAGGTATTTAATAAAATGTCCCTCAATTGTGATTTATCTCATATTTTTCTAATGATTAGACTTGGATTAATGCTTAATAAAAAAATAACAGAGATAAAGTGTCATTTTAATCTTGTCATATTAAAGGTACACATCATCAACTTGACATCACTGTTGGTGTTAACCTTCTTCACCTGGCTGAGTAGGATTTGTCAGGTTTTATTCTTTTTCCACTTTCCATAGTGTACTCTTTAGAAGAAAGTTATATATATATTTAATAATAATATACTGTATTAGAGTTCTCCAGGGAAACAGAACCAATAGGGTATATATCAATATCTATCTATCTATCTCCATCTCCTATCTATAGCTATGTAGAAATCTTAATCTATAGCTATGTAGAAAGAATGGGTGGTGGGAAATGGTTAAAGAATTGTGGGACCTTGCAAGTCCAAATCCATAAAGCAAGGGGGTAGGCTAAATTCAGTAAAAATTGATAATACAATCTTGAGTTCAAAATCTGCAACCAAGCTGGGAAGTCCAGCAGATTTTCTATGTTTTAATCTTGTGATTGAATTTTTTCTTCTTCAGGAAAACCATCTTTGCTCTTAAAGCGTTCAACTGATTGGGTGAGGTCCACCTGTATTATGGGGGTAAACGGCTTTACTCAACATCTACTGATTTAAATATTAATCACATATTTTAAAGTACCTTCAAAGCCTCTTCTTGACTGATGGTTGACCAAGCCACTGGGCACCACAGCCTAGCCAATTTGACATATAAAATTACCCATCACACCTACCCTTAAGGAGTGTAAAATGTACTTGCCCTTCGTGAGGGCAGACTGTCTCCACAAATTATTTGAAATTCTTTTGCACAAGAGATTTAACTCTTCACCCTTATTTATATACATATTCAATCATTTATTTGTATCAGTATAGACTCATGGATGTTTATTTTACACTTTGGATTATAACCCAATACTAATTTATTTATTTATTTCGCTCAAATTGTTCCGGATTTGTCCATTAAGAGCTCTTTAGGTTACCGGCTGCATCTGTTTGACACACCCCTGTTATTATGCGTGTGTGTGTTTGTGTGTGTGTGTGTGTTTGAGTACATTCTTATATTATGATACTACAAATTCTGAAGACTAAGCTCATATATTTCTTGTATATTCTAGCCCCGGTCCTAGAATCAGCCATTTTCCAAAAAAACTGTTCCCTTTTATTAACAAAATGTTTAGAACCCTAGATTCTAGGCTTTAGGGGTGCTTATTGCTACTAGGGTATAATTGTTTCTAGGGCCTCTCTGCTGAGAGAGCAAAGTAATATATGTGCATATACTAAACTGTGGATATACAAAAATCTATAAATTTGTCTATATGTAATGATCTGTAGTATAATAAGTCAAATATGAGTTTGTACTGATGTCTGCAACTAGCAACAAATGAAAGATTCTGTTGCTCCACAACTTGTATCCAGCAATTGTCAGGGTTTTTTGTTTGTTTTTTTGTTTTTGTTTTTGCCATTCCAATAAGTGTATGGTTGTACCTCATTGTTATTTTAATTGGCAGTTTCCTCATCACAAATGATTCTGAGCACCTTTTCCTGTACTTATTTGATAAATGTTTATCTTATTTAGTGAGGTGTCTGTTCAGATATTTTGCACATTTTTAAATTTAGCTGTGTTGTATTTAAAGAATTCTTTATATTTTAAGAGTGTTTAATCAGATATGAACAAAAATTATTCCAAAAAGAATGTGTCGTTTTATTCAATCATATAAAATGGGAGCTATAATGTTTTCAGAGAAGCATAGACAGAATACGTCTTCAGCTGGCGAGTGGAGAATGAACAGTGAAATGTGAACGGAGCCTGAATTCTGCCCTTACAGCAGGGGCAGAATTGCTCAGGCATCAGGAAATAAAGAATACTAGAGGTTCTTAATAAAAGCCTATGTATCTAAAATAGAATGATGATAGACGAGGATGCAGAATTTTGCAAGTGTCAGATGTTGCTGTGGATTTTGTTCATCATTTTAGAAGCAATGAATAGGGAACCAACATGATCAAATGTGTTACTTACAGTGAGTTCATTATCTTCAATATCAACATTTACTGGATTAAATAAAGTATGGATGCAGGGAGATTAATTAGGAAATGATTGCGGTTTTCCAGGTATAACAAGATGATAGCTTAGACTAGGGTATTGTAAAAGTTAAAAATCCGTGAGACAGCCCTAAATATTGACTATATGGGAGAATGAGAGAGTTTGTCCCTTGTGGGACTGGAGAAATTTGGTGACTGATCTTGGAGTGCACTGTTAAGAAGAAATATTAGAGAATTGTCAAAAGCAGTGATAGGTGATGAGTCATGCTGTGGACCAGAAAGTTGGGGGCAGAGGTAAACTGAGAGAGTATAGTGTGAGGGACTCCAAGAAAAGAGTGGTTCAAGAAGAATATAGCCAGTTGTATCATATGCTTCTTAGTGGACATACGGAATAATTTCTGAAAAGACCAGATTTAGAAACACGATATATGCTGTAAGACATGTGAGGAGGAGCCTAGAAGTTTCAAGTATTGGACAACTAGTGATCAATAACTATGCTTTAGATATTATCTTGCTTTGAGATAAACATTAACTATGTGTGTAGCTGGGTGTTATGATTTAATTTTGCAGTATTGAGAAATATTACAGATTTTGAATCTTGAATTCCTTGATCAACTTTAGCCACAACTAGAATATTTCTAAGGATGCAATACAGAACACAGAGACTTCCAGACAAAGACATATTGATTGACATTATAAAGCTGTAGCCCAAAACTCTTCTGTAGTGTACTTACCCCTAATAGGAATATTCTGTTACAGTTAAGGCTCAAGGATTTGTTTAGCATTTCTGGTCTATTTCTTCTTTTTTTAAAGGTCAAATATGTCTTTATTCAGCTTGTTTTTAAGGTTTACTCTAAGAAATGAACAGCTTATTTGGTATGTCTTGCTAATATAATTTTTATTCCAAGTGCTAGTTCATCAAAGCACAGCATAAAGTCTAGAGATAGGTGTGTGTTCCAGCTCTGGCTGTATCACTTTCCAGAGCAAGGTGCTTAGCCTTGCTGGACCTTGGTTTGACTTCAAGACTAGGACAATTGTGCCTGCCCTTCACACCCCTCATTGTCTTGTTTCAAAGCATAAAGAAGTTGAAGCACACGAAAATACCTGACAGATATAAAGCAGTTCAGAATTGTAACATGGCAATTGTAATTAAAGACGATTTTCATATGGTATTGCTCTCCCATGCACTGATTCAAGCTCTTCTACAACCTTGTACCTAAAGTCCATGCCTGCAATCAGCAAGTGTATCGTGTGTGTTAAAGCTGCAAGAGTGTAAAGGACTCAGAGCGTGGTGATAGCTCATTCCCCAGCACAGTGTGTGTTTTCCATGTGCCCAGAAGGATGCTGACAAAAACTAAACAAAATCACCAGTCTGCAGAAAAATGCATGCTACAGTACGGAAGAAGTGTGTGTAGAAAGATACAAGGATGGTTCTTTACATTGGGTAGAATTAGAAGTCATAAGCTGAGATGGAGGCTTTAAAGATTTGAGTTGAAAATAAGAACGTATTTTTTTTCTCCATGCTAGACATTTTACTTATTTATTTATTTATTTATTTTTAATTTTTTTAAAATTTCAGAATATTATCGGGGTACAAATACTTTGGTTACATATATTGCCTATGCACTGCCCACATCAGAGCTACAATCGTGCTCATCCCCGAGACATTGTGCCCCTCACCCGTTAAGGATGAGTTTACCCATCCCCTCCACTCGCCACCCACCAGCCCAACATACGATTAATATTATTTCCATGTGTGCACATAAGTATTGAATAGTTAGTACCAATTTGATGGTGAGTACCAGTGGTGCTTATTTTTCCATTCTTGTAATACTTCACTTTGAAAGAATGGGCTCTAGCTCCTTCCAGTATAATACTAGAGGAATTAATTCACCATTGTTTTTTGTGGCTGAGTAGTACTCCATGGTATACATATACCACATGTTATTAACCCACTAATGTATTGATGGGCACCTGGGTTGTTTCCACATCTTTGCAATTGTGAATTGTGCTGCTATAAACATTTGAGTGCAGACGTCTTTATTATAGAATGTCTTTTTTTCCTTTGAGTAAACACCCAGTAGTGGGATTGCTGGATCAAGTGGTAGTTCTACTTTTAGTTCTTTGAAGTATCTCCATATTACTTTCCATAGAGGCTGTACTAATTTGCAGTCCCACCAGTAGTGTATGAGTGTTCCTATCTCTCCACATCCACACCAACATTTGCTGTTTTGGGACTTTTTGATATGAGCCAATCTCACTGGAGTAGAGTGATATCTCATTGTGGTTTTGATTTGAATTTCCCTGATGATTAGAGAAGTTGAGCAATTTTTTATATGTTTGTTGACCATTATTTTGTCTTCTTTTGAAAAGTTTCTGTTCATGTCCTTTGCCTGCTTTTTAATGGGGGTTGTTTGATTTTTTCTTGTTGATTTTCCTAAGTTCTGTGTAGATTCTGGTTATCAGCCCTTTATCATATGTGCAGCATGCAAATATTTTCTCCCATTCTGCAGGTTGTCTGTTTGCTTTAATGATAATAAACTGTGCTGAATGGTTTGGTGGCCACTGAGGTGTGGATGTGGTTTTATATTGGAGAGATCACAGGGAAGCGTGGCTTCATTGGCTATAATGTTTGAAGAGCAATCTTTAACTTCTGATTATATTGGACTTATTATTTGAGTGTTCTTGGACCATGTGTGGTCAGACTTCTATCTGAATAAAATAAGAGATGTCAAAAAAAAAAAAAAAAAAGCAGCTAGTTTCCCTGGCTGTGCAGAAGTTTTTAATTTGATCAGGTCCCATTTATTTATTTTTGTTGCTCCTGTGATTGCTTTAGGGGTCTTCTTCATAAATTCTTTGCCTAGGCCAATGCATATCAGAGTTTTTCCAACTTTTTCTTCTAGAAAAGGAAGAGAAAACCAATCCTAAACCCAGTAGAAGAAAAGAAATAACCAAGATCAGAGCAGAACTAAATGAAATTGAGAACAAATGAACTATACAGAAGATTAATAAAACAAAAAATTGTTTCTTTGAAGAGATAAACAAAACAGACTGGCCTCTTTTTAGATGACCAGAAGCAGAAAGGAAAGAACTCTAATAAGGTCAATTAGAAATGAAAAAGGAGAGGTCACAACTGATATCACAGATATACAAAACATCATCTTAGAATACTATAAAAATCTCTATGCCCAAAAACATGAAAATGTGGAGGAAATGGACAAATTCTTAGAAATACACAACCTACCTAGGCTCAATCAAGAAGAAATAGAATTCCTAAACAGACCAATATCAAGCACTGAAATTGAAGCAGCAATAAAAAGTCTTCCAAGAAAAAAAGTCCCAGACCAGATGGGTTCACTCCCGAATTCTACCACAGTAGCAAAGAAGTATTGCTACCAATACTGCAGAAATTATTCCACAATATTGAGAAGGATGAAATCTTCCCAAACTCGTTCTATCACCTTGATACCAAAGCCAGGAAAAGGATACAACAAAAAAAGAAAATCACAGACCAATATCCCTTAGATGGGCTTCATCCCCGAAGTGCAGGGATGGTTCAAAATACACAAATCTATAAATGTAATTCACCATATAAATAAAAGCAAGAACAAAGATTATGATCCTCTCAATAGATGCCGAAAAGGGTTTTGACAAAATTCAACACCCTTTTATGATAAGAACTCTTAACAATACAGGCAGAGATGGCTCATAGCTCAAAATTATTAAAGCCATATATGATAAACCCACAGCCAATATCATACTGAGCAGGGAAAAATTGCAAGCATTCCCCCTTAAAACTGGAACGAGACAAGGTTGCCAACTATCTCCACTTCTATTCAACATAGAGCTGGAAGTCCTGGCCAGAGCAATCAGACAAGAGAGAGGAATCAGGGGTGTCCAAATGGGGGAAGAGAGATCAAACTTTCACTCTTTGCTGATGATATGATATTACATCTAGAAAACCCCAAAGATTCAACCAAGAGACTACTGGAATTAATAAATGAATTCAGCAAAGTCTCATTATAAAAATCAATGCACACAAATCAATAGCCTTCACATATGCCAGTAACAGTCAACCTGAGAATTGAATCAAAGACACAATAACTTTCACAATAGCCTCAAAGAAAATTAAGTATTTAGGAACCTATTTAACTAAGGAGGTGAAAGACCTATATAGGGAGGACTATGAAACACTGAGAAAAGAAATTGCAGAGGATGTAAACAGATGGAAAATCCCACCATGCTCTTGGATCAGTAGAATCAACATTGTTAAAATGTCTATACTACCTAAAGTGATTTACAGAGTCAGTGCAGTCCCTATCAAAATACCAACATCATTTTTTGCAGATCTAGAAAAAATAATTCTACACTTCGTGTGCAACCAGAGAAGACCCCGTCTAGCCTAAGCAATCTTAAGCAAAAAGAACAAATTGGGAGGCATCAATCTACCAGATTTCAAACTATGCTACAAGGCTATAGTAACCAAAACAGCATGGTACTGGCACAAGAACAGATACATAGACCAATGGAACAGGACTGAGAACCCAGTTATAAAACCATCCTTATATTGTCATCTGATCTTTGACAAAGTAGCGCAAAGCACACACTGGGGAAAAGAATCCCTGTTCAATAAATGGCACTGAGAAAATTGGATAGCCCCATGTGGAAGACTGAAACAAGATCCACACCTCTCACCTCACGAAAATCAACTCACGATGGATAACAGACTTAAACCTAAGACATGAAACCATAAGAATTCTAGAAGAAAATGTTGGTCTATTTCTTATAAGACAAGCTGGTTGAATGACTTGTTTGGGCTCTTTTCGTCTCCTGATTCCACAGTGCAAACTTATCTCTATAGTCTAACATTAGAAAGGGAAAAGAGCCAAAGAAAGTTTAAACAAATCAATAAGACCAGAAATAAAAAAGAGCACTGACTCCAAAAACAACTTCTTACATGAATCCAATTAAATTACCAGCCAAAAACTTGGTTATGTTGCTTATCTTGGTCTCTGCTAGTTGTGGGGAAAGATCTGGCTGGTGATTGTAAGAAAAACTTGCTCTCCCACATACATGGTAAAAAACATTTCTAAAGATATTTAGCTATTTTAATGCCAACAGAACTTGCTCCACCAAGTAATTTTTATGGAATATTGTTAATATATTAATAGCCTTATTGGCTATGGCCATAAAAGTTCATCACTCTATGTTGCCATGCCTAATCTAAATTTAGAAGCCATGCAAATGGGATGAAAAGCAATGGGTTTAACACTGTTGGCATATTGATATGACTCAGGACAAATCAGGCTTGAAATACGTTAGTACAAATTATATTCTTCACACTGATGTCTTGCTTCTTTTGTCACCATTATTTCTCTAGGCTCCACAGGGCATAAAGTACTATTATAATATATTGAGCGATGAAAATCAAGATCAGTAAACAGTCATGCAATCCCCAAAAGAAAACACTTGAAAGAGAGAAAAATAAATACATAAATAAATCTCACCAATAACCAAAAAGATTCTATATAATTCAACAAATTTTGTTAAACATGGTTATATCAGTATATAGTATTTCTATGTGTGAATTAGCAAAAGTCACACATTCTGGCTATATGAAATGGGGAAAAAAAACCCAGCTTCATCTTTGAGCAGATTAATTAGATAAAGGCACCCTACTTGGCAAGCGAGCTTGGGTTGAAGAACCTTTGTAGTGACTTGATAGCTAAACTTTTCAAAATGTTCCAATATTACAGTTAGCAGAACTGTGAAATATTAAACATGACAAAACTGTTCCTATTGTAAATTTATCTCTGCAGTGTTTTACATTAATCATCCAACATTGTTTCATCAAGTGCAAAAATTGCAAGTGAACATTCAATATTTCCCATATTTATTATAATTTAGAATTATTATGAAATGTAAACTACTTAGCAAATTTCAACTAAATTAATAATCAACTTGTACTATGAAAAACTAAATTTATTGTCAAAATCTCAAAAGTTTTTTCACAAAAGGAGAAAAATTATTTGAATTTTAAATTTCTATAGTTAAAATATTACTCACATAAGAATATAAGCTGTCATTAAATAAACTATTTAAAACTAATTCTCATTTTATGAAGTTTCAAATTATATATTCAATCAATAAAATTATAGATCAGAGATTTTTTACACTTTATAGAAAATAGCTTTTTACATTTTATGGGAAATAAGATTTAATTGAATATCCTTAAAGAGTAAAATAAATGAGTATTATAAGAAATTATTCTATTATAATGTATAAATATTTGGATATGTATAATTGATTTTTTTTTTGCTTTATTGCTTTATTTATTTGTTTATTTCAATAGATTTAGGGGGTACTGAACTGGATAGTGGTGAAGTCAGGGCTTTTAGTGTATCCATCACCAAAATACTATACGTTGTAGCCAATAGGCACTTTTTGAGCGCTCACCTCCTTACCTTTCCCCTCTCTGTATATCCAAAGTCCATTATACCACTCTGCATGACCACACATACCCATTGCTTAGCTCCCACTTAAAAGTGAGTAAAGGCAGTATTTGTTTTTCTATTCCTGAGATACTTCACTTAGGATTATGGCTTCTAGTTCCATCCAAGTTGCTGCAAAAGACATTATTTCATTCTTGTTATAGCTGAATAGTGTTCCATGGTATATATATACCACATTTTCTTTATCTACTTATCAGCTGATGGGCACTTAGGGTGATTCCATATTTTTACAATTGTGAATTGTGCTGCTATAAACATATGAGTGCATGTGTCTTTTTGATATAGTGAGTTTATTTCCTTTGGGTAGATAGCCAGTAGTGAGATGGCTGAATCAAATGGCGGCTCTACCTTTAGTTCTTTGAGGAATCTTCATAGAGGTTGTACTAATTTACATTCCCACCAATGGTGTTCCCTTTTTACCGCATCCATGCCAATATCTATTGTTTTATACCTTTTTAATAGTGGCCATTCTGAAAGGCGAAGGGTGGTAATGTAGTTTTAATTTGAATTTCCCTGATTAGTGATGTTCAGCATTTTTTCATGTTTCTTGGTCATTTGACTGTCTGCTTTTGAAAAGTGTCTGTTCATGTCTTTTGCCCATTTTCTTTTTTTTTTTTAATTTACCTATTTATAAATTTTATGGCTTAAAACTTGTTCAGAAGTAAAGTATTCATTTGGGTTCTAAATAGAATGTCCACATATGATATGTATCAATTTGTTTCTGATCTCAACACATAAGATACAGATGGTAGAAAACGTGACTCAAGATATTAGAACAGCCGATCTGTTGTAGCCAGGGAGCACAAGTGGAGAAGGGAAAAATATATTTTAAAACCATTTGCTGTTTTTAAATGTTTGCATATTATGTCTATGTTGCAACTTCTCTTATTTTCTTTGCTGTGTATTTAGCTATCTTTTTGTATATATGACGGTTGTCCAGAAAGTATCCAGCTATTGTTAATATAATGAGAACATAGAACATGGCTGGATACTTTCCAGACAGCCCCCGTATATTATACATTATATGTTATATAAAAGTTCAGAGTTCACTTCTGAACTTTGGTAGCCATACAGGAGCGAAGATACAGAACAAAAGCATCTGGCTGTGCTAGTGAAATATTCAATCTGGGCTATGGTATCCAATCAATCAGTCCCCTTGGTCTCTCCCTATACTATCCCTATTTCTGTTTTGCTGCACAATGCCCTTGGTTTAGCTCTCTTTTTGTTTCTAATTTAAACACTGCTCTAACTAATCTCTATCTTCTGCCTCCAGTTCATCTATGTGAGTGTTGGGAATGATGGCTTCCTAATGGTACTGAAGAATAATCAGGGACGTGCAAGCCTCCAGAAAAAGTCACCTTGCTCTCCTATCACATATTCCTTGACACCACTGTCAGAGGCTATGGGTTTGATCCAGAATGGAATTTCTTGTATTCTTACACCTCATTCCATTCTACGTATTTACTTTTTAAAGGTCATTTCTATCTTTTCACTCACTGCATCCTTGATTTTTCTCAGAGTGCTGTGAGCCAAGAGTATGCCACTGAGGTGGAGAAGCACACTTCTCAGACTGATGCTGCCAAAGGGTGTTGGGGCAAATATGGATTTTTGCCCACTCTTCAATGGGGTTAGCTGTATTTATCTTGCTGATTTGTTTGCGTGCCTTTTGGATTCTGGATATACATCCTTGGTTGGATGTATAGTTTGTGAATACATCCATTGGCAATGTAAATCTTCCCTTCAGTAGGTTGCCTATTCTGTTGGCTTTTGCTGTGCAGAAACTTTATAGCTTAATTAAGTTCCATTTACTTATTTTTCTTTATGTTGTACTTGGTTTTGGCGTTTTAGTCATAAATTCTTTGCCTAGGCCAGCATCCAGGAGAGTGTTTCCTGATTTTTTTCTAGAATTTTTATGGTGTCAGTTCTTACACGTAAGTCTTAATTCGTCATGAGTTAATTTTTGTGTATGGTGAAACATAGGGAGTCAATTTCATTCTTTGCATGTGGCAATCCAATTTTCCCAGGAACATTTATTGAATAGATGGTCTTTTCCCCAGTATATGTTTTGTCTACTTTGTTAAAGATAAGTTGGTTTTGGGTGTTTGTTTTTATTTCATGGTTCTCTATCCTAGTCCATTGATCTGAGTGTCTACGTTTATAGCACTGCCAAGCTGTTTTCCTGACTATGGCATTGTAGTATAATTTGAAGTCAGGTAATGTGATGCCTCCAGATTTGTTCTTTTTGCTTAGGATTGCTTCGATTTTTCAGGCTCTTTTTTGATTCCATGTTAAATTTAGGATTTTTTTTTTAATTCTGTGAAAAATAAGATTGGTATTTTCATGGCAATTGCATTGAATCTGAAAGTTACTTTCGGCAGAATGGACATGTTAACAATATTGATGCTTCCAATCAATGAGCATGGGATATTTTTTGATTTGTTTGTGTCATCTACAATTTCTTTATTATTATTTTATAGTTCTCCTTGTAGAGATTTTTCACCTCCTTGGTTAAATATATTCCTAGATATTTTATTTATTTTGCAGCTATTGTAAATGGTATTGAGTTCTTGATTTGGTTCTCAGCTTGGCTGTTATTAGTGTATAGAAGTGCTACTGATTTGTGTACATTCATTTTGTAACCTGAGATTTTAATGAATTTATTTATCAATTCCAGGAATATTTTGGTGCAATATTTAGGATTTTCTAGATATAGGATTATGTCATTGACAGACAGGGATAGTTTGACTTCCTCTTTCCTGATTCGGATGCTATTTCTTTCTCTTGCCTGATTTCTCTGGGAAGGACTTCCAGTACTATGTTGAATAGAAGTGGTGAAAGTGGGCATCGTTGTCTTGTTCTGGTTATCAGGGGAAATGTTTTCAACTTTACTCCATTTAGAATGATGTTGGCTGTGAGTTGGTCATATATGGCCTTCATTGTTTTGAGATATGTTCCTTCTATACTTAAGGGTTTTTATCATGAAAAAGTACTGGATTTTATTGAATGCCTTTTTTGCATCTATTGAGATGATCATATGGTTTTGTTTTTAATTCTGTTTATGTGGTGAATCACATTTATTGATTTGCCTATGTTGAACCATCTTTGCATCCCTGGAATGATTGTGGTGAATTATTTTTTTGATGTGTTGTAGGATTCAGTTTGCTAGTACTTTGTTGAGGATTTTTGTGTCTGTGTCAGAAGCAATATTGGTCTGTAGTTTTCTTTCTTTGTTGTATCTTTTTCTGGCTTTGGGATCAGGGTGATTCTGGCTTCATAGAAAGAGTTAGAGAGGATTCCCTCCTTCTCAATGTTACTGGTGAGTTTCAATAGGATAGGTGCCAGTTCTTTGTAGGTCTGATAGAATCCAGCTATAAATCCATCTGGTCCTTGGCTTTTAATTTGTTGGGAGAATTTTTAGTTCTGATTAATTCTCACTACTGATTATTGGTCTGTTTGGGATTTCCCTCTCTTCTTGATTGAAGCTTGGGAGGTTGTGATTTTCCAGGAATTTGTCCTATTCCTCTAGGTTTTCTAGTTTGTGTGCTTGCAGGTGTTCATAATTGTCTTGGACGATCTTTTGTACTTGTGTGATACCAGTTGTAGTTTCTTATTTTTTAATTCTGATTAAGTTTATTTGAATCCTCTCTATTGGTTCATCTAGCTAGTGGTCTATCAGTTTTTTTTTTTTAAATTTATTTTTTTTTATTTCACAATATCATGGGGGTACAACAATTTGGCCATACACGTTGCCCCTGCTCTGCCCGTGTCAGAGCCACAATCGTGGTCATCCCCCAAACTGTGCTCCCCACATCCATTCAGTGAGAGTTTTTCTCATTCCTTCCACCCCCTCCCGCCCACCCACCCACTGATGAATATTATTGCCCTGTGCGATGTAAGTGTTGATCAGTTAGTACCAATTTGATGATGAGTACCAGTAGTGCTTGTTTTTCCATTCCTGTGACACTTTGCTTCAAAGAATGGGTTCTAGCTCCAACCAGGATGATACCAGTTGTGTTAATTCACTATTGTTTTTTATTGCTGAGTAATACTCCATGGTATACATATACCACATTTTATTAATCCACTCGTGTATTGATGGGCACCTAGGTTGTTTCCACATCTTTGCTATTGTGAATTGTGCTACTATGAACATTCATGAGCAGATGTCTTTATTTCCTATGGGTAAATAGCCAGTAGTGGGATTGCTGGGTCAAATGGTAATTCTACTTTTAATTCTTTGAGGTATCTCCATATTATTTTCCATAGAGGTTGTACTAATTTGCAGTCCCACCAGCAGTGAATGAGTGTTCCTATCTGTCCACATCCCCGCCAACATTTGTTGTTTGGGGATTTTTTGATATGAGCCAATTTCACTGGAGTTAAATGATATCTCATTGTGGTTTTGATTTGCATTTCCCTGATGATTAGAGAAGTTGAGCAATTTTTTATATGTTTGCTGGCCATTATTCTGTCTTCTTTTGAGAAGATTCTGTTCATGTCATTTGCCCATTTTTTAATAGGGTTGTTTGATTTTTTCTTGTTGATTTTCCTAAGTTCTGTATAGATTCTGGTTATCAGCCCTTTATCAGAGGTGTAGCATGCAAATATTTTCTCCCATTCTGTAGGTTGTCTGTTCACTCTAGTGCTAGTTTCTTTGGCTGTGCAGAAGCTTTTCAATTTGATCAGGTCCCATGTATTTATTTTTGTTGCTGCTGTGATTGCTTGGGGGTCTTCTTCATAAATTCTTTGCCTAGGCCAAAGTCCATATGAGTTTTTCCATTTTCTTCGAGAATCCTTATGGTTTCATATCTTAGGTTTACATCCGTTATCCATTGTGAGTTGATTTTTGTGAGAGGTGAGAGGTGTGGGTCCAGTTTCAGTCTTCTACATATGGCCATCCAGTTTTCCCAGCACCATTTGTTGAATAGGGAATCTTTTCCCCAGTGTACGTTTTTCTGGAATTTGTCAAGATCAGGTGACTGTATGAGGTTGGTTTTATATTTGGGTTCTCAGTCCTGTTCCATTGGTCTACGTGTCTGTTCTTGTGCCAATATCATGCAGTTTTGGTTACTATAGCCTTGTAGTATAGTTTGAAGTCTGGTAGATAGATGCCTCCCAGTTTGTTCTTTTTGCTTAAGATTGCTTTGGCTAGACGGGGTCTTCTCTGGTGCCACACGAAACGTAGAATTATTTTTTCTAGATCTGCAAAAAAAGGTTTGGTATTTTGATAGGGACTGCATTGATTCTGTAAATCAATTTAGGTAGCAAAGCCATTTTTACTATGTTGACTCTGCCTATCCAAGAGTATGGTAGGGCTTTCCATCTATTTACATCCTCTGCAATTTCTTTTCTCAGTGTTTCATAATTCTCTCTATATAGGTCTTTGACCTCCTTAGTTAGATATGCTCCTAAATATTTAATTTTCTTTGGTGCTATTGTGAAAGATATTGCATCTTTAATTTGTTTCTCGGCTTGATTGTTATTAGCATATATGAAGGCTATGGATTTGTTTGTATTAATTTTGTATCCTGAGACTTTGCAGAATTCATTTATCAATTCCAGTAATCTCTTGGTTGAATCTTTGGGGTTTTCTATGTAAAATATCATATCATCTGCGAATAGTGAAAGTTTGACCTCTTCTGCCTCCACCTGAATGCCCCTGATTCCTCTGTCTTATCTAATTGCTGTGGCCAGGACTTCCAGCACTATGTTGAAAACAAGTGGAGATAGTGGGCACCCTTGTCTGGTGCCAGTTTTAAGGGGGAATGCTTTCAATTTTTCCCCATTCAGTGTGATGTCGGCTGTGGGTTTATCGTATATGGCTTTAATAGTTTCAAGGTATGAGCCATCTATTCCTATATTGTTAAGAGTTCTTATCATAAAAGGATGCTGGATTTTGTCAAAAGCCTTTTCTGCATCTATTGAAAGGATCATATAATCTTTGTTCTTGCTTTTATTTATATGGTGAATTACATTTATAGATTTGCGTATGTTGAACCATCCCTGCATCTCGGGAATAAAGCCCACCTGATTGTGATGAATTATTTTTTTGATGTACATTTGAATTCGGTTTGCAAGGATTTTATTGAGAATTTTTGCATCTATATTCATAAGGGATATTGGTCTGTAGTTTTCTTTTTTTGTTGTGTCCGTTCCTGGCTTTGGTATCAAGGTGATATTGGCTTTGTAGAATGAGTTTGGGAGGATTCCATCCTTCTGGATATTTTCAAATAATTTCTGCAGTATAGGCACCAGTTCTTCTTTGTAGGCTTGGTAGAATTCAGGTGTGAACCCATCTGGTCCAGGACTTTTTTTTTGTGGGAAGATTTTTAATTACTGCTTCAATTTCGGTGCTTGATATTGGTCTGTTTAGAAATTCTGTTTCTTCCTGGTTGAGCCTAGGGAGGTAATATGTTTCTAAGAATTTGTCTATTTCCTCCACGGTTTCGTGTTTGTGGACACAGAGATTTTTGTAGTATTCGTAGATGATGTTTTGTATTTCCATGGTATCAGTTGTGACTTCTCCTTTCTCATTTCTAATTGAGCTTATTAGAGTCCTTTCCTTTCTGCTTCTGGTCAACCTGGCAAGTGGCCTGTCTATTTTGTTTATCTTTTCAAAGAACCAACTTTTAATTTTACTAATCTTCTGTATGGCTCTTTTGTTCTCGATTTCATTTAGTGCTGCTCTGATCTTGGTTATTTCTTTTCTTCTGCTGGCTTTAGGATTGCTTTGCTCTTCCTTTTCCATTTCCTTAACATGATTCATTAGTTTACTGATTTGTGACCTTTCTGTCTTTTGGATGTGGGCATTTAAGGTGATAAGTTTTCCTCTCAGGACTGCTTTTGCTGTATCCCACAGATTTTGATAACTTGTGCCCCATTATCATTTAGATCGAAGAATCTTTTGATTTCCATTTGAATCTCCTCCTTGACCCAATAGTCATTCAGCAACAGATTGTTTAGTTTCCAAGTTTTTGAATGAAGATGTGAGTTTCTGTTGGAATTGATTTCTAATTTTATTCTGCTGTGGTCTGAAAAGATACATGGTATGGTTTCTATATTTTTGAATTTGTTTAGATCTGTTTTGTGGCCTAGGATGTGGTCAATTTTAGAGAAAGTTCCTTGAGCTGATAAGAAGAATGTATACTCAGTGTTATTTGGGTGCAATGTTCTGTAGATATCTGTTAGGCCCAAATGTTCTAGAGTCCTGTTTAGGTCTTTTGTTTCTCTGTTTATTTTTTGTTTGGAGGGTCTGTCCAGTTCCGTCAGTCGGGTGTTGAAGTCCCCTGCTATTATGGCATTGCTGTTTATTATGTTGTCTAGATCTAGCAGTATCTGCTTTATGTACCTGGGCGCTCTTGTGTTGGGTGCATAAATGTTTAGGATTGTTAAATCCTCTTGTAAGATTTTTCCCTTCACCACTATATAGTGTCCATTTTTGTCCTTCTTTACTTTTGTTGCTTTAAAGTTTATATCATCTGAAATAAGGATGGCTACTCCGGATTTCTTTTGGTTTCCATTGGCCTGGAAAATTGTATTCCATCCTTTCACCTTGAGTCTGAATGTGTCTTTGTGTGAAAGGTGTGTTTCCTGAAGAAAACAGATACTTGGCTTGTATTTTTTAATCCATTCAGCCAGCCTATGTCTCTTCAATGGGCAGTTCAAGCCATTTACATTTATTGAGAGAATTGATATTTGGGGTAAATTTCTGATTATTCTATTCGGTGGTGTCTTTTGCTTTACCTCTTGCATCATTGTGGAATCTGGTTTCTGGGGTTTTAGCTTTTGTGTAGTTTTACACAGGTGGGTGTCTGTTGCTCTGGTTAGTGTATAATGCAAGTCTAAGCACTTCTTGCAAGGCCTGTCTGGATTTTGCAAATTCTATCAGTGATTGCTTATCTGGAAAGGTCTTTATTTCTCCCTCATATAAGAAGCTTAGTTTGGCAGTATACAGAATTCTGGGTTGGCCTTCGTTTTTTTTTAAGAGACTGATGATGGCTCCCCATTCCCTTCTGGCTTGTAAGGTTTCAGCTGAGAAATCTGCAGTAATCTGATTGATTTCCCTTTGTAGGTTACCTGCTCTTTTCGTCTTACAGCTCTGAGGAGTGCCTCTTTTGTGTTTTCTTTGGTCAGTCTAATAATTATGTGGCATGGTGAATGCCTTTTCACGTTGATTCTCCCTGGAGTCCTATGTGCTTCTTGAACTTGGATATCGAGATTTCTGGCTAAGCCATGGAAATTTTCCTCTACTATTCCTTCAAATAGATTTTCCAGCCCATGCAAATTTTCTTCCTCTCCCTCAGGGATGCCTATGATCATTATGTTTGGTCTCTTTACATAATCCCACATTTCTTGTATGCTTTTTTCATGCCTCTTGTTTTTGTGTTTTCTCTTCGGCTGATTTATTTAGCGCATAGGAGCTGTCTTCTAGTTCTGAAATTCTTTCCTCTGCATGGTCCAGCCTATTCTTAAGGCTTTCCACTGTGTTTTGTAGATCCTTGAATGCTTCTTTCATTTCTAGGATTTCTATTTGATTTTTCCATAATATTTCTATTTCTTTGGAGAATTTTTCATTCATTTCTTGCATTTTTCTTGTGGTTTCTTTTTGCTGGGATTCAATTTTCTCTTGAATTTCATTGAGCTTTCTTATAACCCATAAACGAAATTCCTCTTCTGTCATTCTACCCATTTCATTTGAGTTGGTATCCATTGCTGAGGAACTGATGGTTTCTTTTGGATGTGACTTTCACTCTGATTTTTCATGTTCCCTGAGTTATTTTGCTGGTTTTTTCTCATCTGGCCTCTTGGTTGAGAGCTGGGGGTGTTAGGGCTAGTTTATGGCCTGGTCTCCAGGCCCACAATTTTCGTCCCTTGGCAGAGCCAGGGAGAAATGTAGTGGCGTATATTGCCTTAGGTGTATTTTAGCAAGTTTGGTGGATCTTGAGTTATCTCTGGCCTGTTGTCTTCTCCTCTTCCCGGTAGAGTGTAGTGAGAATGACCTCCCAGCTTGGGCTCTAAGCTAATGAATTGTTCTTGAGGATATGAGTCCACAGCTCCCTATTAGCTAGGTAATTTGTTATGTCCATGGCAGACTCTGATCCCCCAGTTGGGGTATGCGAAAGCCCCGTGCTTTGGGAGGGGACTTGTAGCTCCTAGGGGTTACTTTGACCCTGCTCATCCTGAGGTGCAAGTGGAAACACAATTTCTTTGGCTGCCGTGTGAGAGCTGAGTTGGGAAAATTCTACACAGCTCAGAGGTTGCTTATCTAGCCACGTGTGTCTGCCCTTCTGATGTGTGTCTCCGCGTGATACTGGTTGATAGTGGGATCTCCAATTGTGCACCCCTTTTTCACCACTAGACCCGAAGGTGAGGCAGGTGGCCATCTCTATCCCCAGTAGTCTGCACCAGGGGGATGTTCCCACAGGGAGGGGGGAATAGTGGCCACTGGAAGCGCTCTTGAATGGCGCGAAATTCCCTAATGAAGTGGGCAGGATTATGGGGAGCTGCTCTGGTTCAGCCTGTGGCTCTTGAGGTATATGGTTGTCATGAGAACCAGCAGTTATACCAAATGAGTCACTATAGCTAGCAACCTTCAAAATGAGCGATCTCTGGGATACAGGAGGGCTGGGAACTGAAGGGCAGGCACTAGGACCAGCATGGAGCGGACTTGTCGGAGGCCAAAGCCGGGATAGCAGGACCAGATGGACGAGCTGCAAGCTGTTTCCAATACACAAAGGTCCCGCCGCTACAGTTCCGGGATCTCGTCCCACCTGGAACCCACGGATGCACCTGTCCCTGGCCACCAAAGGCAAAGCCTGTCTCGCCCCAGCGGAAGAGCCCCAGGCCGGGGCAGGGCGGAGCTAGAGAGGCGGCTCACTGCTCCAGGCGGGCAGCTTTAAAGATGGCTGCCACGGCCAGTCTGGCACGCAGCCGGGCTCTGATTGCGCCCGGGAGCGCAGCTTTTCTCCGCTGGCCGTGGCAGCGGCAGTTGCTAGCAGCCTATAACGGCGTGTCCCAGTCTCCGTTAAACTCCTGGGCCCAGTCCCACTGACTTCTAGTGGCGCTGTGCTGGCCTGCGGGTTCCCCTGCACTGTCCCGGGAAGCTATATCTCTGCCCAGTCCCTACCAGTCCCTCCCTAGCCCTACTCGGTCTCTGTATATTGCAGCTGAGAGTTGTGTTTAGCTCTCGCAATTGCTTTATCTCCAGAGGGTCTGTTGCCTTGGTCAACCGCTTTGCCCCAACTCTGGGCTTGTCCCTGACTGAGTGGATTGGGGGGCAGGTCTCACCGCACCGACCTAGCGAGTGGGTCCTTCCCACGCTCTGCGCTGTATTGTGCTCCGTGCACTCTCCAATCTTTGTGAAAATTTTGTACCTGTTTTCTTGGGCTAGGCATTCCGCGTTGTTTCTCTGTAATTCACAATGCTGTTTTCGGAGTGAGCGGTCCGTGCTCGCAGGTAGCTGCTGGCGTTTTTCACCTTCTTCCCTGGGAGCGGTGCGGTGGGAGGACTCTATCAGACCACCATTTTTCCAGCCCCCAGTCTATCAGTTTTGTTTATCTTCTCCACAAACCCTCAGTGATCATTACATTATCCTTTGTATTTTTTTATTTCAATTTTCTTTAATTCTGCTCCGGTATTTGATATTTCTTGGCTTTTGCTAGCTTTAAGTTTAGTTCATTCTTGTTTTTCTAGTTCCTTGAAATGTGATATTAGGCTATTAATTTGTGATCTTTCTGTCATTCTGATGTAGGTATTTAGTGCTATAAACTTCCCCCTTATCAATGCTTTCACTGTATTCCAGAGATTTTTTTTTGATAGCTTATGTCATTATTATCATTCATCTCACAAATTTTTTAAAATTTGAATCTTATTTTCATTGTTCACCCAAAGATCATTTAGAAGGAGGTTATTTAATTTCTATATATTTGTATGATTCTGAGAGTTCCTCTTGGAATTAATTTCTAGTCTTATTCCACTGAAATCTGAGAAGATGCTTGGTTTGATTTTAGCTTTTTTAATTTTTTAAAAATTTCTTGTGAATTGTTTTGTGGCCTAACATATGATCTATTTTGGAAAATGTTCCATGTGCTGATGGACATGAACGTATATTCTGCATTTTGGGGTAGGATGTTCTGTAAATCCTGTTAGGTCCATTTGTAGTAGAGGTCCATTGAAGTCCAGTATTTCTTTGTTGATTTTCTGCCTCAATGATCTGACAACTTTTTTCAGTAGAGTATTGACGTCCTCCACTATTTTTATTTTATTGTTTAATTCATTTCTTAGATCTAGTTTTTTTGTTTTTTTTTTGAATCTGGGAGTTCTGGTGTTAGGTGCATATACATTTAGGATTGTTATATCTTCTTACTGAATTGATCCCTTTATCATTGTACAATGAACATCTTTGTCTTTTTTACTGTTGTTGATTTAAAGTATGATTTATTTCATATAAGAATAGCATTTATTGTAGGGCTGGTCTAGAAGTGACAAATTTCCTTAGTGTCTGCTTTTCTGGAGAAGATTTTATTTCTCTTTCATGTATGGAACTTCTTTTTTAAAGGTTATAAAATTCTTGGCTGACAATTATTCTGTTTAAAAAGAGTAAAGATGGGACCCTAATCCGTTCTGATTTGTACGGTTTCTTCTGTGAATTCTGCTGTTAATTTGATGGGTTTTCTTTTGTAAGTTACTTGGTGCTTTTATCTCACACTTTGAAGGATTTTCTCCTCCATTTTGATTTTGGCCAGACTGATGAACATATGCCTTCATCCTATAATATTTGCAATTAATCTTCCAGAAGATTGTTGAACTTCTTCTATCTGGATGCCTAAATTTCTAGAAGGACCAGGAAAGTTTCCCTCCATTATTCCCTCAAATAGGTTTTCCATGGTTTTTGTTTTCTTCTTCTGCCTCAGTGATTCCCATTTCTTATATTAGGGCATTTTATACAATCCCATAATTCTCGGAGATTTTGTTCACTGTTCTTCATTCTTTTTTCTTTGTTTTGGACTTACTGGGTTTATTCAAAAGCCTTGTCATCAATCTCTGAAATTCTTGTGCTTGGTTTAGTCTGTTGTTAAAACTGTCCACTATATTTTTGAATGACTGTATGACGATTTCATTTCCAGAAGTTCTGTTTTGTTTTGTTTTTTTATAAAATCTATCTCTTTAGTGAATTTTTCCTTCGTATCCTGAATTATGGTTTTGGTTTCTTTGTCTTGGGTTTCAACTTTATCATCAATACTATTGAGCTTACTTGGAATTCATATTTTGAATTCCATATCTGACATTTAAAATATTTCCCTTTGGTTGGAGTCCATTGATGGAAAGCTAGTGTGATCCTGTGTGGGTATTGAAAGAGCCTATTTTTTCATATGGACAAAGGCCTTATGGTGGTTTCTTCTCACCTGGAATCTCTCCCCTCAGTTCAAAATGCAATATATCTATTCTCCTTTGCTGGGAACTCTGTTGCTTGGGTGTAGAGAGGGAGAGGTACACTGCCTTTTGGTTCATGCTGGTAGGTACCCACTGTGGTGTTGCTAGCAATTTGGGTTGGTTGGACCTCAGACCCCAGTTAGCAGTGGTGGACTAGGTTAGGTAATCCTCACTTCCCAGGCCCCTGGATGGCATGCTTAAGTCCTGGGGAAACTATACTGACATGAGGCTGGCAAACATGACCTCAAGCTTCCCTGAGTTCAGGCACTGGCTGTGACAGTGGTCTCCTGCTTTGGAAGAATGCTCAGGGAGCAGAAGAAGGGTAGCTGTTCTATGAGCCTGCAATGGGAGGGCCTGACCCTTATTGATAAGATTATCAGAGGCAGGCAGCTGTGAGACACACAAGCTTCTCCCACCTCCCTCTCTAAGCAGTGACAGCAGTCTGTGTTTTCCGGGGCAAAAAAGTGCCCAGATTCCCAGCTCCCACTCTGATCCAGATGCAGCAGAGGTGGTGGAAGCAGGTCAACCCACTGTGTGCAGGGCTACCAGGCTGGTTGTGGGCTTTGTCTGAAATACTCCAGGAGGGAGGACTTGCCTCCAGGGTGTGTCTGCTTCTCCCAGAAGAGACAGGCAGATCCAGAGGAAGACTTCTAGCCATGCCCTCCCTCAGTGGAGGCAGTAGCTTTTGTCTTTAGGGCACATAAGAGCTCTTGCAATTACTTTTTACAGGAAAAGTAGTGATTCCCAAGCTCTGTAGAATCCTGGTGTGATAGGTGACCTGTCAGAGTTAGGGCAGCCGCTCTCAGGTGCCCAGGCTTAATCATCCACTATATAATCCTCATTCATCCTGAGGAAAAATTGCCACCCTTACCTCAGCATCAGTGAGTGGAAGAGAGGAGAAGGAGGAGAAGTCCCCAAATGGCAGGGTGTTGATGCCCTGGTCCCCTTTTTTCTAAGGGGCCCTCTGATGTGTTGTGCTCTCTTCTCATCTGGAAGTGGCCAGCCCTGAATGCCCAAGCTCCAGGAGACCCAGAGTTCCCCCAAGAACCACCAGTCCACCAAGGCTGCTGGACTCAGTGGGTGCCAGGGAGCACTGACTGTGGATCCAAGGATGTAGAGACACAGGGGCTGAGATTCCCAGGTCAGGACAGCTGCAAAAACACTGCCTGGATGTGAAAGGAGGAAAATGAGCCACACCGTCTGTGCAGAACTTGGGTACAGTAAACAGAATACTATTAGGAGTATACTCCCCTGGCAAGCCTATAACTGGCCATCCTGCACCAAAAGCACATGCTTGGGAGCAGAGATGGCTATGTCCACAGCTCTGTATGGTTGGAGGAGGGGAGGTCTCTGCCTCCACGTCCCTTCCTGGGCTGCCCAGCTTTAAACTTCAAAATTGGCAGCTTAGGTCTGTGACCAGAAAGGGCAGGGGCCCTTCTCAGGCAAGATGCACTGGCAGGAAACTGTGGTGAATGCAGTTTACTCGAGCCTCAGTCCCACAGCAGCCGGTAGCAGAATGGTGGGCACCACCCAGTGTCAATCACTCAAAATGGCACCATAGACATGTAACAGGTAAGCCTGGGACCCACGCAGGCAGGCAGTGTAGGGGAGAAACTGGAAAATGCTGTCCACTCACATCTTAGTCTCAACAGCAGCCCACAGCAGGGTGGTGGAGACCTCCCTAGGGGTGTGTTTGGGTGACTGGGTTGCTCCCTCGCTCCTCGGAGCAGCACAGTGGCTGCAGGTGCACCAGTGGTTCTCCACTATCTAGGCTCTTAGAATGGCACCTGGCTCAAGCTGCTCTAGGCTCAGATGCCTGTGGGATTCCATGTGAGTCCCCTTTCTGGAACAATGTCTCTGTGCCATCTACAAGGAGCTCCCTATGTTAGGCCCAGGACCTGCATGGGTTGCGGGATTCCACTTGTAGCTATGACAGCAAAAACTCATCTCAGAAAGTGGAGCCCTGGGGCCTTCTCTCTTACTGTTTCACTGTATCCAGGAGCTTCTTCTGGCTGTTAGCCAACTCCTGGCTGAGCAAGTTACACTGAATCCTCTCCTTACTCACTTTTGGTGCTCCCTGTCACTTCCCTTGTGAATCCTAGCATTTTCTCCTAGATGATCTGTTTGAAATGTGAGAGTCTGGTTCCTCTTTGTGAAGGAGGCATATACCACCTGTGTCTATTCAGTCATCTTGATCCTATCTGCAATTGATTTTTAAGAAAAACTTTTCACACAAAATTTCTCTTCCAACATATAAAGAAACTCCAGCTAGCAATGATTATTTGGCACATAATGAAATATCAGATTTTTTTCTTATACTTTATTAATTTCAATTTTAAAAATAAAGTCCTTTGGGGTTGGAAGAATAGTGTATTTATAAATAAAAATCACCTGCATGTTTTCTAAGCCTTGCTTTTTAAAATTATCAATTCACCTTACATGTCTATATTAAATGCTAAAATTATATTGTGTCTATTTTAATAATATCTTTTATGGAAATGAAATGATCAATTCATAAACCAGAAAAGTTTTAGAAAAGTTATAAAAGCTGTTACCTAATATTGAAGACATATCATAAAGAATAGTTGATTTTTCCACTTTATATTTTTTAAGGAGTCAAAAGTGAAAAGAATATTTGGAAGATGAAAATCATATTTCAGCTGAATATAAATAACATATCTAAGTTCAAATATCTAGTTGACAATGATATAATCAACTTTTAGGAGGTGATATCTTAATTTACGAACTTTATTGACTAGATTATTTGAGAATATTTGTATATATTTTCAAAGCATTAGTATTATATGTTCTTGGTTCCTTCAAAATCTAAAATTCTCTTTGCTTTAACTTGTTGGTAAATATGTACAATGAATAAAGAGCCAAGACAACACCATTTCCCAGCTGACATGCTGATCAAATAATCTTTACACAATTCATCATCTGAAAAGTAAATATAATAATATCACCTCTTCCATGGGGTTATTTTGAGTAGTACATAAATTATATTTCATAAGATCCTTTAAATATAAATGGACATACAATTAGTACCCAATATATTACAGATTGCATTGGAGTTTGTTAATATTTTAGGGCTTAGGTTTTATATTTTCCTTATTCATTAAATCCATCACTAAATATATGACTGAATTTCCTTCAGTTTGATATTTTAGAGCTAGATCAGCAACAGAGACATTTTGTTATAACACCTTACTCAAACAAAGTTTGGCCAATAATCCCCCAAACTGAGAATACAATATTGTGCAAATTTTGCAAGAGAGTCTGAAATAAAGCAATAAGAAGATCTTCCTTACAGAAGAATTCCAAATGGTAAAGATAGTAGGAACAAAATAAATAGAAAATCACTTTTAGAGTATCATAGTGCTCATTGCTATAGTTGAGATCCACTTTTTAGCAGGCACAATTGTAGGGAGAAATTGTATTTGCATAACCTTAAAATATATCCTCCCAAAGATTCATTACTCATTATGGTGGTTTAAACATATATTATAAATTTAATAACACTCCTGTCTCCAAGAAGGAAAGATAAATTCTCCTCCCCTCGATGTGGGCTGGAAGTAGTGACTCATTTCTAATAAGTAGAAAAGATAAAGGGAATATTAGTAATTTTACAGTGCAGAATCCTGGTAGAAACCCGCCGTAACCAAATAATCGTAGTTAACATCATCAATTCAAGGTAAAGTTATTGTAAAGAGAAGCATCTATTTTGGTCTCTGAGATCAGAATATATGCATATATTAGGCTCTTTATCAACCATAAGGCTAAGGAAATAAAGAATTACCTGTGGGTGGAGGGCTCAGGGCTAGGCTGGCATGGCAACTTCCTATTCCTATGGCTAGGAGAAAAATCCTGAACTCCTTCACAATAGGCACTATCAGGCAAAATGTCAGACCCTTCCTAGCTCTGATTTATGACCTAGACTACTACAATTCTGATTGGGCAGAGGTCCAACCCTGCAAACATTCTTTCCTGATAAGCAACGGCAGGTCTCAATCCAATCTCTCCCAGTTTATAGAAACTGTACATGAACTGTCCTTGTGTTCTGCAATTCTCCTTTTGAGATAAAAAGCCAAATTCTACCCCATTCTTATACTAAGACCTTGCCCCAAAGTGAACATAGGACCTTTGTTACATATATGTTTACTAATTGTGCCCGGGATCTACTCTTCTCATAAATATAACCTTGCTGAATGTGTATGACTCTGTTGTGTAATACAGAGCTTGTGAGACATAAAAGCCAACTTTCCCTTTCTCTCTTCAAAGAGAGAGCACCTTTGTTTCAAACCAGAGACTGTTGTTTCCTGGTTTGCAAACTGATATTTTCAATAAAACTTTCTTTGTACTGTTTAGCCATCCTAGCAGTCTTTTAGATGACAATATTTGCTTGGCAAAGGATATTTATAATTTCTTAGATGTTGATCTAGGATTCCTGCTTTGAACAGGTCAAATTTGGTTTTACGCTAATTCTCGGTTCTGACCTCCTTGATTCAGAAATGGAGGCTCTGAGGAAAACCAGTCTCCTCACATTCCAACAAGCACATCCCTAAGTCTGTCAAGCACAGATGCATGATGATTTCACTCTAATCTCTGATATCATGTCCCATTGTTATTCTAAGCCTCTTTAGAAATGAGACCATAATGACTATAATTTTACTTGAATAGAACTTGATTTAAATAAGGGCTGCATCACTACTTTCCTACTCTTCCTTGAATATGTAAAGATTATTTTGATTCAGACCTTTGCATTGATCTTCTCTCTGCTGAAAGCTTGACCTCTTCAAATTCACTCATTGGGCTCTTTCATGGAAGCCTCCCTAACCTTTACCACTGCCCCTGAAACTGTATCATATTACTTTGTTATGTTTTGCTCACATGTAGCCATCTGAATATTTTGTTAATTTATTTGTTCACTATATATCTTCCAGATTAAATGTAAATTCTATGAGAGCAAAGGCCTGTTATTGCTTATTCATTACTCTAAAGCCCAATATAGTGCCCTCAAAAGGGTAAGTGCTCAACATTATTGGAAGAATGAAGAAAACTCAATGCATATAATGATTAGCATATAACCAGTATAATCTACTTAGAAAACTTCTTTGAAGAGTAATTTTATCCCTGATATTCTAATATATTAGGAGTATACATCACAGACAGGTTTTGGCTTCTTCTTGAAGCTCCTAACTTGAGATAGAAATCTAAATTTTCAGTAAAAAGTTAAGTACATAAATACATAAATAAATATATAAATATCCTAGGCTTACAAGTATATCTTTACTTATAACATTTTATCCTGTGTAAAAAACATAGTAACTTTTCTAATATTCCAACTAGGACTTGTTCCACAAAAGATCTACAAAGAGAAACATGTTTCAATAAATGAGTGGCATTCTTATTATACAATTTTCAAAGAGTGAGAATAAAGTAAGCAATTCATGCTAAATCAATATCAAATTTTCTTCACCAATTCACTTTAGCAAATATTTCTGTGTATGTCTGGAAGAAACTATTCAAGCACTTTTTATAATTTTCTTTTTTCTGCAAATAGATGCAATTTTGAAAAAATAAAGCCATCTCAAATTCAACCAGGAAATTAACTAATTCATTTTTTGTCTTCTTTATGTGTTGAGAGCTTACTGAGATGAAGACATTGTACAAACCAGATAGCAATCCTTTTCTTAAAATCATTCAATATTTTTTCATCATCCGTGGGATAAAACTAAAGCATAATTACATTGTATAAAAGACTGTCAATATCACCTTTGCCTACCGTCAGCAGCATCACCTGGCATACTTACCTCTCCCAACCCTCATGTCCACTCTGTTCCACTCATGCTGAAGTATGTCAAGCTGCATAAACATGGCATAATTATTTTCATCTCTACCTGTATTTTGCTTTGGCTAGAATCATTTCTGTTCCTCAACTATTCATCCTTCAGGACTTCAATCAAATTAATACTCATCTGTGAAGGAATCCTGACCTCCCCATGCTTCTGCTTATGGGATAGAACTTTAGGAAAGCTTATTTGAAATTGCTTACAGGTCAGTGTCTCTCAACTTCATAAGATTTGAAGAATAAGGAATTTGTTCAGTTCTTCCTGATTGCTCAGGAGTAATGCATAGTAAAATTAATGGTCTTAAAAGATGAATTTCTACAAATGTTTTAGTACTAGGTCTACAAGGATATAGGTAGGTTTTCTGTCCCTTAATAATTTACAATCCTTATATAAGGGGGGGGAGGGAGCGAGAGAGAGACAGGTACACCACAAACACAAAGGTGCATATACTATGCATTTGTGGCAAATTTAGTCATACAGAAATTCAGAGGAATATTTTTCATAGAGGAAGGAGAAATTCATTTGTGAAAAAATTATAAATTAAGCAAAGAAGAAGAAGGAAGGCATATCTAGGGCCAATTTGGGGGAAAGCATGAAGAAACAAAGTTTTACATGTAGAGTTGGAGAAAAATTACTATTTGAGTAGGGAGTAATGAGGGATCAACTAAATAATAATAAGGAATTGACCAGACTGAAGGGTTTTGTATCATAAATTAAGAAATTTTTAATAAAAAATGATTGACTGCTTATTAATAAAAAAGAGATATAGGCAGCTCTGGAAATCATACTTTGAAGATAACATATCAGTTTTTATTGTATATAACTTTTTCTCTTTCTCCATAAATATATTCTTCCTCACAACAATATTAGATGTGTCATCCTTAAATTCTAGTTTATAGGCATAAATATCAAGAGCACCCAATTTATATATGAAAACTCTGGAAAATTATGTCAAGGCAATCTGTATACAAAGTTACGTTAAATAAAAAATTCTCTAAGGCAAGGCCAACAAGACGTCAATTGTCTGTAATCTATTATATAAACTAAATGTAAATAATTTATTTTGCTTTGAAATACATTAACTAAAAATATGCACAGCTTCTAAAACTCATTATAGTTTGCTTTTAAAATTCTGTATTCACTCTGTGTTTCTGAACTAGGCAAATGTAATCTTATGTAAACAAGGAGAAATATTTTACCAAATAATCACTTTAAGTATCCATTACATAAAAAAAATCAAGATAGAATATATTTTTTCTGTCTTCCCATATAAGGCAAATTTTCAATAATAAAGTCATGCTATAAGCACATATTAATTAAGATCCGTCTATACTTTGAGCCAATTTTCATATTATTTGCAATACACATTTTAAAATTTATGTTGTTATGACATACAGCTGAATATAGGAAAAAACAAATTTGCACTTTGTCTTAGACTTAGAAGAAAGTACCTGGTAATAATTAATTAATTTGCTGAGAAACTTTTTAATACGGCAAAAAAACATGAATTGATTTTTATGTGCTTAGTGACTTTAGCTACTCTTTACTACTTAGACAATTTCTATATAGTGGCTATATTGGCTTTCTAGGGTTGCCATAAGAAAATACTGCAAACTGGTGACTAAAACAGCAAAAATTTATTTTCTCACTGTCGTGAAGGCTAGAAAGCAAAGATTAAGATATCAGCAGGTTTGGTTTCATATGAGGCCTCCGTCTTTGGCTTGCAGATAGCTGCCTTCTCACTGTATTCTCCCATGGTCTTCTCTGTATATGTGCACTTGTCTGGTATTTCTGCCCTTCCTATAAGGACACTAGTCATTGGATTAGAACTTTGGATTACGACACACCTTTATAGCCTCATTCTACTTTAATTACCTCTTTAAAGGCCCTATTTCCAAATACAGTCACATTCTGAAGTACTGGGAATTAATACTTCAACATATAAATTTTGGAGGACACAATTTAGCCCCATACACTTCACCCTGTGGCCCCACATAATTTATGTCCTCATAGGCAAAATACATTTCCCAAAGTCTTAACCCATTCCAACATCAATTCTAAGTCTAAAATATCATCTAAATATCACCTAAATCAGGTATAGGTGATACTGGAGGTATGATTAATTTTGAAACACAATTACTCTCTAGCTGTGAACCTGTGAAACCAGACAAAATACAAAGATTCCAAAATATGATGGTGGGATAAGCATAGAATAGATACTACCATTCCAAAAGGGAAAAATGGCAAAGAGGAAAGAAACCATGGGTCCAAAGCAAGTCTGAAACCCAGCAGGGCAAATTCCATTAGATTTTAATGCTTGAAAAAAATCCTTTGGCTCAATGCTCTGTTCTCTGAGTCCACAAGGACCTTGCCTTTCATACCCAAAGGGGTGGTGGCCATACTCCCTTGGTGCCAAGCAGCACCTTCAATGCTTTGCATATAAATCTACTCAACTTAATGTCCAAGTTAATCACTTAAACAAGTTCTATCGTCCACAAAGCACTAGAACAGAATTCAGCCAAGTTCTTTGCCGTTTTGGAATAAGGATTGTTTTTCATCCAGGGTCCAATAACATGTGTCTCATTTTCATTGGAGGCCTCGGCTCAAGTACCTTTAACATCCATATTTCTACCAAAAGTCTCTTCAGGGAAGTCTAGACTTTTTCCAACATGCAGCTCAAAACTCTTCTAGCCTCTACCCATGAGCTGGTTTTAAAGCCACTTCCGCATTTGAGGTATTTGTTACAGCATCACCCCATTTCTCAGTACCAAAATGTGTATTAGTCTTGGTTCTCCAAAGAAACAGAACCAAAAGAATGTATACACAGACACACACACAGAGAAATTTATTTCTAAGGAATTGGGTCACACAATTGTGGAGGCTTGGCAATCCCAAAATCTTTACAGTAAGCCAGCAGGCTGTAGGTACAGGAAAGAATTGCAATTTGAGTGCAAAGTTGGTAGGCCGGCAGAATTCCCTTTTCTTTCAGAAGGTAAGTCTTTTTCTATTAAAGCCTTCAATTAATTGCATGAGGATTACTCACATTATGTAGGATAATCTGCTTTACTCACAGTCTACTTTGATTTAAATGTAGACCTCATTTAAAAAACTCCTTCACAGAAACATCTGGAATAATGTTTGACCAAATAGCTGGGTACCATGGCCTATCCAAGTTGACACACAAAATTAACCACAATCTCTGTGTTTGTTCTCTGTTTACCCTATTAAGCTGTTTCCATCATTCAGAGTATGATTACCAGTGTTAAAACTAAACCCATAACTGCAAAGTATCGTTTGGAAATCAAACATGTTGTCAAATAAAATGAACTATTCAGAAATCATGTCTTTTTGGAGAAGAAGAAATTTTTAAAATAAATTTAGAACTTTAATATCATAAAAGACCCTTTCTAATCACCTGATTTATTAATTACTATAAGTATATTAAAAAAGCTTGTACATGAAACTTATAATCTTGGCAAAAACAAATGTCAAATCTAATTTATTTTTTATTCTGTTAAACTCTATACCTATGAGATAGATAGGAACTGATTGATTTAGATATTGTAAAATATTAATAAATAATATGCCTGTACTGAATTAGTCAAGTAAACAAAATTTGTCTCTGCTATATTGTTACTTTTTGTTTTCATTTGTGTTTACTACTTGATTACTGAAATTTCTTTTCATTATGCTATCATTTTAAAGCTCATGTTAGCTTTTAAAATAATTTTCTCTTTTATTATTTATTATATGGTTAAAAATAGTTTTTTATTATTAATGTTGATAAGAGGATGACAGTAGTCAGTGGTGTTTAATGCACTTTTCTAACTTGTCCCTCATTATTCTTGTAGTGTGTTCTGACACCTGATGAATGCAAAACAACTTCAAAAGCACTTAGCCATGTAAATAGCTATGCTAAAACCATTATTAAAATTTCTGAAATCCGGAGCTGCATTTAGTCAGAACTATAGAATGCAAAAATTATCAACCTTATCATCAGTATTCAGCTGCTTGTAAATGATGACTTACCAAAAATTCATTTGATTCTGGAAAACAAGTTGCATGCAAGAGCAAGTTGTGTGTGTGTGTGTGTGTGTGTGTGTTTTAAAAGTAGGTGTGAAGCAAGTGCAGCTAGGAGAACATTTATTTTATGTGAAGCAAAATGATTTATATTTTTTGTAAGATGTCATAAATCATTCCACCATATTTGTAAATGTTTATATGATTTTCCCTGTAAATTGCATTTAATTTGTCAAACTATTATTTGAATGTCATATGTGCCATTATTTTTAATGCTATCTTCTGCAAAAATTATGCCTCCCCATTATTGGATTCCCTGCACTCATTGGAAGGTTAGATTGGAGGAGATAGTGTAATAAGCCAAAAATCAATTGAGTAATTCATGACACTAATGGTAGCTGTAAGGGATTCAACTTTGAGGTTCATCTTTTATAAATATTTAACAAGCAGCATTGAGAGATGTTTCCTGAAGTACATATATGCACTACTTTCCCATTATTTCTTTTTGAGTTCCATTTTGTGTAAGGCACTATGTCAGGCATTTCCTATACTATTGCTAAAGCTTGTCACAATGAAATGTATTTGGGAGGGGGCTGCTATTGGAGAGTACTAGTGTTAAGAGCCATGGAATTAAGTTTCAATTTATATTGAATAAGAAGAAACAGGATCCACAATGATGAAAATAGTAATACCTATAAACAGAGATCTTGACTGAAGTTCCCCACTCCCTGCACATGCAAACATACAATACACATCACTTCATATCAAGTTGCTTTCACTGATCATAGCATGACTTTGGATTGCAAATACTCTCAGTTTAAATCTGAAATATGCCCCTTACTAGTTGGTGAACATGGATAAGTCAATTTATTTTCTCCATTATCCTCTTCCCTGGCTATGACAATATTCACATACATGGATTTAGATTTCATAAGGAACAAGATTTTGTTTAAATATTTCTCTTAAAAATTAATAAAATGTCTGTCACAAGTGAAGCAATTAATAAGTGGATATCATTTATTATATTAATTTTAAAAAGTGATCCAAATAATTTATTACACTAAGTTTTTATCAGATCAATATAAAATGCAGATTGCATGCTCACCACATATCACACTTACTTAAATGGCACTTAAGAACAAAGCAATTTTTATTTGTTACTTGTTTATTTCCTTATTTTTATGGTAGCTATATTACACTACAGATTTTCCCATTTTATCATAGTCTACATTCCTTTTAGAATTTAAGAGATTTATTTTAGCTCTAGGTTTAGATTTTTTTTATATTGTGGAATGGTCTTTGAGATTTTGTGTAAGAAAATAATTTTTTTTGGCTTTGAATACTTTAAAGAAATAGCTGACTATCTAATTATATAAATGTGCTGAGAATATTTCCCAGGGTAAATTATAGATACTTCTGAAGTAATACAATGTCAGGAGAAAAACAGACAATGAAATTAGTTCAAAAGTGTATATTCAATTATATTAATAATGATTTTCAAGTTTATGGGTGAAATGTTACTATAGGATCTGATTATAATCAGAATCATACTGTAACCATCCTTTTTCCTCTTCATTCTTTCTCACGTTATGTTTTAGAGATGCATTCATGTGGTTGTGATTGGCAATAACTTGTTCAGTTTCATTGATGAATAGTGTTCTAATGTATGAATATATCATATGTTATTGTTGATGACAATTTTTGTTTCTATTTCAGGTTACAAAAGTGTTGCTATAAAATATTGTGTTAATGTTGTAGCAGATACTATTGCTGTGCATTCCATATTATTTGGCCCATCTCTGAGATCACTAAAAGTTGGGATATATCAACTTTTTTGGCTGATTTTTATCTCAACAACCTGTGTATTTTGACTTGTTTTTCCAGGGCCTTTTTCCAGAACTGCATGGGCTTTTTCAGTGTAAGCAAGGAGGGCTTGTATGCCAAGAATTAACACCCAAGGAAATGACCTAGAATGATGAATGGAGGTTGGTGAATAAATATTCAGCTTTCCTATGCAATGGGGGATAATTCTGATATATTTTTATATGGTACCTCAAAGGTACCATACAGAAAGGGATGGGGCTCCACTTGCCCCAACAATAGTCTACTCATTAACACATTTATTGGCTTTACTTTACTACATTTCCTGTCTCACTTTTCACAGACCTTCCTTTGTGCCTTTAGAGGCCATATTCACATAAACTTATCTGTACACAAGACATTTGTCTTCTTTTAAGAAAAATCCAATCTAAGACAATTGGTACCAGAAGTAGCCCAAGAATTCAGGACCTCAGATTTAGATATTGTATTTTGTGGTCAGTTAACATAAATGTCTCCTTATTGGTAGTAAGTAAGTGGGTTAGTCAGAGATCTCCAGAGAAATAGAACCAGTAGTAGATATTAACATATAATAACAGGTAGATGTAGCCCTATTTCCTTTGCTTGAACACAACCCTAAGCACTTTGTCAAGGCGTCTTAGCAAAGATTAACATCCTCAAGAGATGATATCCCTCTGAAGATCTAAGCCACTATCTTGCTTTCCCCCTTTGCAGATACTAGGTTCTCTGCACAGTCTAAGCAGAAAGGTGCAGTACAAGCTACGGGCGAAGTAATTTACTTAAAAGAACTGTGTGATCTGCCTAATATCTATCTGAAAGGAGTCCAGGTAAAGTGTATGAGCATGAATCTTGAGGATGTTACATGAGGGTGTTATGTCATACAAGAAAGATGCTACTAATATGGGAGCATTCAACTTTGACCTAGAATTTAACTGCAAAGACACTTGAATTTTGTAGAAAACACTGGCCTACAGTAAATGTAGTGGAGATGCTGGGGCTGTTTTGGCAGAATATTGTAGGAGGGAGGGTCAGAAAGCTAAATGGGGTTAGAGTTTCTTTATAAATTAAGAAATAAAAGATACCATTGCATTGGCTATGTTCCCCATCAGGTCTTGGAGTACAGATTTTTTACTGAAACAATTAAGAATGCAATGAACAGAAAAGCACCAGAATTGTTGAGAAGCCAAGTGTTGACTGTCTTCTATAAAAAAGACTCAATAATAGAAGATGCTGCCATGGAACTAGTGTGCTCACTAACGGCAATAGGTGTAATAAGATTTTCTAATAGTAGAATCCAGAAATGGCATTTTATTGTCAGAGGCAAGATGGATATAATTATTAAAATGAGCCACAAGGCAAAAATGACAAATAGAAAATATGGCCCATAGGAATTTGTGGTAATGGTTAATAGAGCATGGTATGGCCAAACGGATAGACCATGAAGATGTCATTTATCTTAAATAATATAAGAAGGATCAAGAGCTAGAAAACATAAAACCATGATAACTGCCACCATAGAGGATCATAAAGCATCAACCAGTTTCCAAACCTGATTCAATTTCACACCTAAATTATATAAATATAAATATAAAGAGCTTAAACCTCTTTCAGGAAGAACCATGTAATACCTACTACAAGTATAAAGAAAATATTTTTCTTAATTCTTCAACAAAGGAATCAGTAACTATTTACTAGACTGACAGTAAATTTGGAAAAGAGAGAAACACAGACCTACACTGGATATTGAATACAGTGTTCAAACTTACAATTGATACCAAGGGACTCAGATTTATATAATGCATACCTCCTTACTGATTAGAGGGGATTCTCACGGAGTCCAGTCTGGAGGCCATGTCTCTAAGTGTGCAATGGATCTGTGCAACTACTCTATGATCATTTTCCTATCTCTGAATGCATGTGTGGAATTGATATACTTAATAGTTGCCAAAACTCATATTGGATTTCTTAAATCAGGAACTAATAGCCATTATGGAAGGGGAGCCAAGTAGAAGTGCATGAAAATGCCCACAAACCTTGGGCAAGAAAGTAAATCAGAAGCAATATAGCATCCCATAAACTCATACTTATCCAATCTTACCACATATGACCAGAGATAGATGAAGGGGAAATTAATTCTAGCTCTATAGTTGAGTCTTCTGGATGAACTTGATAGTCCTATTCTCAGAGTGGGGTAGTCTACATGAAAACTAATGACAAATAGAAAGGATAAATGGTTGCTAATAGAATGGGAGCAAATAAATGGATAATTCAAAAAAGAAACACTGTTATCTTAGTTTCTTGTGAAAAGTTCTGAATGAGATATTATCTCTTTGTTGTATTTACAGATGTTCATAAATGTGAAACTATCCCCTCCTCATTATTTGAAACTGAATGTCAAGGATGGTCTCAACGAATTTAACAATTTAATCTGGAGTCACTCATGTGATGTGTCTCAATGACACTGACAACACATTGTAGTGAACATGGAATAATTGTGATGTTGCTTTGTATTTCAACTTCCATTATACAGTTTATATCTATCACAAAAGACTCTTATAGGAGGTAAAGTATGGGAACAGTTATATGTGCACAAAGAATCTTGAGAGGCAACAGAGCCTCACAGATTACTGTGTATGTATTATCTTTAGTGATGACCTATGAATAAAGATGTCCAGATATCATGGACATAGAATATTGATGGATGCCTGACTCATCATAGTATTATTTGCCTTACTGCTTGTAGGCCATTACATGTATGTGTGGACAGAAGGAAATAATCAATGTAAAGAATAACTAGCAAATAGAAACCAATGTTAGTTTCAGGGTCAATTTTTGGTCTCAAATACTTACTTCTAATACTCCTAATGTCCACAAACTGTTCCTTTGGGAAGCTTTATTGCATGCACACACTAAAGTATATTTGGGATGGACTGCTATGCATATGACATGATCTTAAGAAACTATTAAAAAAGGCATACAGATATGTCCAGAAAAAGAACTGGAATCTGAAATTAACTGAAATTTTTTTCTCTTTGATTTACAACCCAACCCATGACAGCATTTGGTAAATGAGCAAAAGTTATTTTTGTTAAGAAGATCAATAAAATACTATTGTCAATTATTAGTTATTTATTTTTTAATGATATACATAAAACTGAAATGTTATTTTTATTTGTTGTAATTCTGGTGTAATTGGTAAGATTATTTTGACTGGTTTCAAAGAAACTGTGATAATAATAATATTGATAATCAAAAAATTGGGAAATTTCATTAAAACCTTCATAAGATAGTCATCCAGTAAAAGCTAATTGACCAAAGGAGGAAGTGGAGTTAACAATAAATTAATTGTTATAGTGATTCAACATGTTGAACTTTAACAAAGTTCAAATTTCAATAACAAAAAGAAGTGAAAGAGTTAAACATAATTAAGAACAAATTTGGGCTGGAATGTTTGATAAACAGGAATTCTTTAAAGCAATACCTCAATTAACAATACAGATTATTATTATTATTTTGACAGTTATTCTTTTCTGTTCTATAAATTGTGCAAAAGAATGACCACAAATTATTTATAATTAAAAATAATGGGCCAAGAGTCAGACAGTAAATTATGGAAAATAGAGTGAATTTATAGCTTAGAATCTATGCTTAGAAAAATTATTATTGGTATTAAATGAGGACATCTTTAAACATATAAGGAGTGACCAATTTTATGACTCACTCCAACAAAATGAAGTTTTGCAGATAAATTCTACAAAATGAAAAAATACAATATAGCCACATGTTGCTATTTAATTTTGTATTAATTAAAACCAAAAAATAAATAAATACTATCTAATTCCCTCTCCCACAAGCCACAGTTCAAATTTTCAGTAGCCGCATGTGGCCTAATGGCTACCTGCAGAAGATAGAGTTAATTTACAATGGACTGAACAAAACTCAATCTTTATCTTTGGGGATGCTTGGGTGTCTATTTGTTGACTCTTGGCCAGTATAAGATCAGTGGGCTTTTTTATGTGCTATTTAAAGACTGAAACTTTCCTGGTTATTTCCAAACATAATTTTTTTTAACTGAGTTTTTAAGTGGCTTAACCTGTTAATGAATCTGGCTTGATTAAAGGCCAGAGGAGTGTAGAAATCTTACTAGGAACTTCTGATTTCAGCTCACAGGAAACTAGGATTCTTCATACAGAACAGCAGACTATGGTGGTGCAATCCAGTGACAGAGCACAGCCTATGTACAGATAAAAACCCTGGGGAGCTGGCACATGAGATGCCTTTCAGAACACAGATGCTTGCCTGCATTCTTTTTCTCTTGCTGCATGTTGTATGCTTTGTCTTTAAAAATATTTTGCTCTGTGAAATCCTTTCCAAATACAGCTTGAAATATCTTTGCATTACTATATTAGCCAGTGTGGTTACAGAATGTTCCTATCATAACAAAGTTCTATTGGACAGTTTTGACCTACATTAATTTTTCAAATTTGGAAATAATTTTTAGACTAATAACAAAAATAGAAAGTCTTTTCAATCTTGACAACACAAAAATAGCAACAAAGCTAATGTTTGAGAGAAATTTAAATTTAACATTTTCCTCTTCTTTCATGAAAAACAGTGAAAACAATCTAAAATAAATAATAAAATGAATTCATTTTTAAGCATAAAATGTAATTACATAAAGATAATATTTAGTAGGAAAATAATGTGCCATCATATTTTATGTTTGGAGAAAAAATACGTTGTCCAGATTTTTAGTTCAAGAAATAAATTGGTAAATATTATATTTAAAATTATAATGACAACTTCCAGAAAACTTAAAACAGAAACTATAATACCTCTTGGGAAGAAAAAGAAAGTGGGTGAAAAGAAGGAAAACTAATTGTTAAGTTAGAAACTGAATGATCTGAGATGTTGCCCAAATAATAAGTTTGCCTGCCACAGTGTTATTATACATACTACCAGAATCATTAAACCTCTTGATCTGAGATCAGACATTTTATTTATTCAAAGAGCAACTTAGTACTGCTGATACCCCATGCCCCAATTTCCCCTGTGGCAACGTGATGAACGACAGACAGACAGACGTACCTGCCTGTGCAACTGGGTTTGTACTACAGGAGAGGAACACGAAAATTATGAGAGTTGGAGCTTACGTAGGACAGCTGGTATACCTAACCCTCCCTCTCTCAATAGGGAGAGAGAGGGGTCAGGGGACGGGTCGGGGGGGTGAGAGAGAGAGAGAGAGAGAGAGAGAGAGATTGTTTTATCCTGAGATGTAGATATATTTTTTTTCCGAGATGGAGAGAAGTTCTCTGCTTTATGACCCCTGAATATAAGCAAATGGCTCTGGGGAAGAGTCTTTAAATCTCTCCATAGTAAACCACTATGTCTAACATCCAAGGCATCTTTACTATTCAATCACCCATTAACCCAAGTTGCCAATACTCTTTGCTCAAAAAGTCAGATTTTGCAGAAATGTGAAAATATTTATGGAGTGTTGGTTTTCCAAAAAATGTATAGTAACAGAGAGGCTCAACATAAACTATACCCAAAGTGAACTTACAAAATGTCAAATATTATGAAACTACACTTAGAACAAACATGTGTAGCTGAGTTCACTTTTTTCTGGCACATTCTATAAAATTTGAAATCCTCTCAATAAGCTTCTATGTAAAATTCAATGCTTATCAAAACAAATAATTAAATTGTGCTAATTTGAAGCTTACATACATATGTAACAGTCATATATACTGTCCATACTTACAAATATATAAATAGTAATTATAGCAGTTGTTTAGAACTTAGGCTAATAAAAGGATTTTTTGGAAGGAAAGATATTTTTATCATTGTTTTTGTTTAGAGTTACAGCCCTCTGGTGATAATAAAACGCAGAACAACTTCTTTTCAGCTTTATTACTAATTTTAATTTCTTTGCAACATCTTTTTATTGCCTGTATTCAGGCTTAACAGCTCCCACTACAATTCTTGTATGTCACTGGAGTCAAGTCACTTCAGCCAAGTCAGCCTAGATGAGCTAACCCCATGTGACCTCCAGATGCACGAACAAGCCCAGCAGTGAGCAAATACACCTAGCTGAACCAGATCTATGAAAATAATTGATGAAAGTTTTAATCTACTGTTTTTTAGGAAATTTATCATGCAGCAAAAGCTAGCTGATAGATACATTTAGTAAAGAAATGAGGGATTAATATTTAGTCCTTTTGTATTTGAACTTCAATGGTGGTTATATCTCAACAACAGGTAGATATGTGTCTAACATTCTGAAGGAAACTCTTTATTGCTCACTAATGGAAACCATTATTTTATTCTATGTAGTTGGGTGTCTTCTCTTTATCTCACTATACTATATTTATAAAGTATACATTTGTATATACCACATATAGTATTTGTACATATTTATACTATACACACCTTTTTACCATCCAATAGAGATAAAAATTATGAAGAGCCATCATAAAACTATATTTTAAATTTTTAAAAATAACTCCCTTGAACATCAAAATTTAAAGTTTTTAAGATTTGTGACTTGAGTGTGGCCAATATTATAGTATTACTATCATTTTTAAAAAATATTTTTGTTTCATCTATTAATTTCCCTTCTACATGCAAAAAATAGAAGAAATAATGTAGAATGATTTAGAATGTATAAATGTATGATGTAGAATGCTTTACCAACGAATGATGGCGTCTGGCCTTTCTCCGAGCCCTTAATCATTTCTACTTTTGTTTCCATTGTAATCACTTTTTTTCTTCTCTGCGTGCTCACCTGAACTTGCAGTGGACTTTCGATTTGAAGGCATGGTCATAAGGGTAAACACAGACTCACAAAATTGAATAAAAAGGTTAAGAGGAAAGTGATGTTTTGCTTAAGCAATCATATATAAACAATGAGACTAGCCACTAGCTTAAAGATGCTGCGGCGATGAACTGCTTATGCCATGCAGGTTTGTTTACATGCATGGAAGAAACTAGTTCCCAAATTATTAATTTAATTATTTAATTATAAATCATCCTTCTGAGGAGACTTGGGAGCCTGTTCACAAGTACGGAATGCCTTAAGTCAGGTCTTCCATAACGCGGGGACTGCCTATACGTGTTACCTGGTCATATAGTTTGTTGAAGGCAAATAAGGATGCTTATATAATAAGAAAACATGAAAACATTAAAAACGTATACTGATGTTAAAAGTCAGTAGGGGGAAGACATTTACTTTTATACAGAAATGAAACTTTACTGATAGGAAAAACACTTTGTTTTGGTTAGTTTTAGTCATGGGAACTGCTATAAGTTTTAATTCTAGGTTTGTTCATACTACTATTTAAAATATTTTCACTTAGCTGAAAAAAAATCCATAGCTAACACAATGTAGAAAATCCCCAAACAATATAAGCTCTTGGAAGTCTGCTATTACAAAGCCTCAAAGGATTTACTAAATTGCAGTGAAAGTAGGAAGGGACAAAAATGAGAAGCTTGTCAAATTCCCACTTGAGAAAAAGGATCAATGTTTGTACAAATTGCTAAGCTGTTCATAAGGAAGAAACCAATATTTCAAGAAGTCCTCTTTGGCTAGGACATGGAAATAGTTTTATTTTATACTGTGGGGGTTCTCTCTCCATGGTAAATAAGTGGAATAAAGAATGAATCTTAATTGATCTCTTCATCCAAAGTGATAAAATTTGTCTCTGTATTCATGAAGCCAGACAGCTTTTGTAAGCAGATTGTAGAAACAAACAATAGATCCATCTTCCCCAAATGGCAAACCACTGCCTTATCCAGCTAAAGATAATATTAACCCAAACTACTATATAAAGTTACTCATCACAACAATATTGAAACAGTAAAAATGACTTCTATATAATTTTAAAGAAAAAATGTCCCTAAATAAGAATTTGGTTTATACTGCATTAAAAAAAAATCAAATCAGTTCAGTTTTCTTTAATGTGTCACTTATAAAGAGGAAGCACTGAGTCTCACTTTACAAGGTGACACTGTGACAGTGGTTCTCAAACTTTTTGGTCTCATAATACCTTTACACTTTTAAAAATTGAGAATACCAAAGGTTTTTATTTTAAATGTTTACATTGTTAATATTTACCATAGTAGAAATTAAAACTGAGAAACTTTAAATATATTTATTTTTAGGTACTTAAAAATAACCATAATCAGGACACCACAGGATAACATAAATATAGTATTTTTTGAAAATAATTAAAATAAAAACATCAGTAATAAAGTGGCATTGTTTTAGAGTTTTTCAAATTTCTTATGTCTGTTAATACAGTAGGATTCTCAAATCTGTTTCTGCATTCAATTTCTTGAAATATGTTGTTTTATTTCAAATATATGAAGAGAATTGGCCTTGTACAGACAGATATGGAGTTGAAAAGAAAGAGAGTATTTAAACAATCTTTGCAGATAATCATGGCTATTGATAATATATTGCAACTCAACAAGTGTTAGTTTCCTAAAGGATAGTTTGCCATATTGCATCCTAAAATATATTAATGAACTTTTCAAAGTCCTTAAGATTAAGATCCTTTCATCAATCTTGTACTTTAACTAGATCTTTTATCCATGTATAAATTTTACCGTTATGCTTTGGTCCTTTTAGAGATATTGGTTCACTGAATAATGCAGTTCTTTAAGTATTTGATATATTTTAACTTTTTAAAAAATTAATATTTGTCAATATAATCAATAATCTCATCAGAAAAAGTAAGTATTGGGAAGCTCTCAAGCTCACAGTGGCAGATATAAGTTTTTAAACATTTAATTTTCACTTGAAAATTTTATCGTTGGCAAAAAAGTAGTTGTTTTCATTGAAATGAGACATTCATTCATTTCCAAGAAAATATGTGTCAATATCCAAATCTAAATAATCATTATTTAACTGTCAGTAGCTCTTTCAAGGAAAATGTGATCCTATGGCAAAGTGGCTTTACCTTAAGATAAACAATATACTACAGCAAGCGGCATAAGTGTTTTTTGCATACTATCAATTTCATAACACTGAGTATTAAAAAATATTTACTTGACAGTCAAGATTTAATAAAATTAATTATGTTTACTGCTTCATCAAGAGCATTATTAAGTGAAACTGCTGCTCTATGCAAAGTCTTCCAGTTGGCAAATCTGAATTTTCTATTAAGAGCAGAGAAGGGATGGGTGCAAAGAGCTAATTGTATAACATATTAGTAAACAGATAACATAGTAGAAGCTGTTTGCAAGGACATTGTTAAGCCCATTAATCAAATTGAATAATATAAGTGTAACATTCATTTTATTGTGTTTTGTTTCAAAGAGTTTATCTTAATTTTGGTCACTCCAGTTTACTGGAAATTATTCTATATTGGTTGTGTTTGGGATGTTGCTGTCAGGAGTTCCATAAAATCAGTAAGAAAAAAGATTCTCAATTTATTATCCACCACAAATATCTGTTTCAAGGAAAATGATTATGGCCATGAAGCATATTTGAGCTTTTATTCCTTTACTATCAAGAGGCTTTTCCACTAGAAAGATCTACAGTGGGATTTTTTGTTTGGTCATTTTGTTTTTTTTTTTTTTTGCAGTCAATGTAATCATTATTGAGTTAACTTAAATGGTGAACAGTAGAGGCAAATATGATTGATGTGATAAAAATTACTTTCTGACCCACTATACTTTCATGTGTTCAAAACAGTAATTTATATTTAAACTGGCTCGAGCCTTTGACTAGAATAGTGGTCCAAAATTGCATTAAACAGATCTATTATGGTATAGGTCAAGTGGTCATGATATGATTAATATTCAAATCAATTTTGAAAGCAAAACTTTTTACTTAAAAAGGAAAAGTGTTGTTATCTAAAATGACTTTCAGAAAACAAGCATTTTAGGCAAGGTGTATGAAATACTGATTCAGTTTACAAATGATATTTACTACCATAATGCAATATTTTAAATTAAAGAAAATGATAAACAAAACAGCTAACTGAACATATTTTAAGGACATTTATGTAAATATAATTACATAATAAATGATCCTTTAAAAAGGTAACTATATTATTCACTTAAGCAACAAAATGCTTAAGAAGTTAAAAGATCTCAAATAGCACTAAAGTAAAATATTGCCACTTTATAGTTAATATTTTGTGAATAATAGTTTAACTATGTAATTTATTATGAAAACAAACAAAGCCTTTATTATTAAATCAGCTTCCTCCACCTGGCATGATTTCAAAGATGTCTTGAGAAGAACAGCCTACCTGCATTAGAATTTTCAAGTTGAATTTGTTATTCCAGAAGTAGAAACCGGGGTATATTGAAGTATATCATCAAAGATTCCATTCAGAAGGTTAAGTAAGCTCAAAAACCCAGAACTGTGGGTGAGGTTTGATAGTGTATGTTTTCAACGGTCACAGTGTAGAGCACTATACTGAAAAAGAAAGCTTTGAGACCCGTACCAATTACACAGAATCAGATAATTGAATATATGCAGAAGCCTCCAATCTGTCCTGACAATGCTTTTTGTAGAGTAGCATAAAATACATTCTCAGGCAATCAATGAGGGTATGAGAATTCTACATGCAGGCCCCCAGGCTTCTTTGTCAGTTGGAAAGAATTTGCTTCATCTTTTTGAACCAAAAATATATGTGCAAAGAATTTTCATTTCAGGAGGGCCCAGGCAAAACTTTACACCTCTTTGGTCAAATAACAAAGACAATTTGTGTAACCAGTTAAACCAGATATAAATTTGAAAAAAAATTCCTAAGCAACGTAGACATGCTAGCCCTGGCCATTGCCAAAGGAGTTCTGAACGTTAAGCAGCATTTTTTTAGGAAGTAAGGATAGATTTTAATCAGTAATATACTAATGCAATAGAGAAAAGACTTTAGCACAAACCAAACTCAACTTTGATCTGAACAGAAGTGACTTGGTGTTTTAAAGAGAGAATGAGGGACTAGGGAGGAGGGTGAGTGGGAGCTAAATAGAGTCAGGGAAGTGAATTATAAAAAGTGGGAAGAAGGGATTGGTCCATGTGACTGATCTTAATTTTCTGACACATATTTAAGTGAGGATCCTACCTTCCTACAGAGACTGGGAGACAAGGGCCCTATCTTCAATTATTGGCTGAAACAAACAATAAATGCTTTTGGCAGCCTTGAGTTTTCTCAGGCAGGAACTGTAAGTGGACCTAGGGTCATCATACAGATAAAGTCTTGAGCTTTTAGAAGTTATGTAAGTGTTTTTCAATTCTTTATAGGCCACGGTTGAGATTTAGCTGTGAAGAGAATTCCGCAGAGTCTGGCTAGAAGTCTGGTCAAGGAGAGACTCTTTTTTCAGTGCCCTCCCCCATCTTGTTCAAGGATAGATGAAACATTTTTCTTCCCTCTGAACAATATAAGTCCATTTCTTATTTGATTACCCTTTGTCCATTAAGGACCAACTGAACCATCTGTGGAGACTTGGTAGAAGAGGAATTTAATGGATGGAACAAATAATCAGATTTTAATGAGAGGAATCTCTATGGAAACAAAAATTAAAACAAGGATTAAGGGTTGGAGACAACAGTAAACCTAGTTTTTGAGTCCAGATGGAAGCCAGTTGAGAAGATTTCTAGGCATTGACCTCTAGATGGTGGAGTGAGGACAACAGTGGCAATCCAGTGGACTTCCCTGTTCATAGTCTGAATGATTGTGGCGTTGGTATAGACATCAGTGTCACAGTTATGCTTATTTCCCAGAGCAGAGTGTGGAAGATGCAGGGTTGCTGGTGAACTTTCTGAGTGGCCCATGTAGCAACAACTCCAAGCACAGAGCTTGCCCATATATGATTTGTTGTGGTTAAGAGTTCTTTGACATTTATACTATGTTGTCTGGCTTCAGAGTGTAGGACTTTTTTTTTAGATTTGGCAGGGGGAGTGGGCAGATGGGCAGCTACAAAACAACCTGAGCCCCAAGAAAGATTTAAATAGTGAGGATTTAGTTCTCAGTAATGCCAAATCAGAAAAATGGAGAAAAATTAGAAACATCAGTTTGGAGAATTGCAGCCAAATACTGAAGGAAACTAGAATAGTTGAAGATTTGGTAAGGGCTGACAAAATGTGTAAGACAACATGATCAGTTCAACATACAGGTAGAGAATAAAACCTCAAAGACAATGAACAGGACTAGTATCTGATAACCCATAAGGGTATATTATACTTTTCCATTGAAACACAAAATTTCTCTTTACAGTCACCTCCCTTATTTATCAAAGATAATCAAAATAAGATTATTCTTTACAAAATAATTTTGGTCCCATTAACTTTGGTCTGGCTATTTACATAACTGCAGCAAGGTGGTACTTAATCACACAGGTTTTTTTAAGTTTGCTTTGTAGAATCTTTTGTAAGGAATCTAAGATTGGACTTTTAAAAGCCTCTAGAGGCTGCAAAGCCAAGCCAAAAATCTGACATCAGACTTCACCTACAGTGTCTGTAGAATTGGATAAATTTTTCTCTTTTTCAGGTATCCAAAATATCCTGTTTCTTTGGCCTGCCAAGAAATGACCTTTCTTACTCACCTGTAAGGCTGGAAAGTACCACACCAGTTATTTTGAGAGGTCTTTGTAAGCATTGGCTCCATAAAGTCAACTTTAGGTCCTTAGAATTGCCTGGTCATATCTGATTTTATATATCATTTTCAAACATAACCTTCTGGTTAAAGCCTCATTAGTATAACCAATGATTTTAAATTATGCACTATATGAAATAAGACAAATTCTTATTGAATATATGCAAATAACTATATTGTTAGGTCTGGCAGAGGGTAAACAGGTGTCAAAGAAGTGGCTAAGGGTGGAAAGCAGATCCGAATTGTAGCTAGGAACCAAACTGTGGCTAGGAACTGATCCCTGGTGGGAACCTACACAGTAAGGAGATCCTGGTGACCTTTAACTGACCTGTGGCCCATTACTATCTGATTAGTATGGCAGTGGAGCTTCCTGAAGGGTTCTGGGAAAGACTCATGTGTAGAAAGGGAAACTGTTACATAACCAACCTGTCATGTAACCTGTCATGTGATCTGTTATATTTCCCCAATCTGTCAGTTACCCCAAAAGGCAGAAATAGCAATCAATCCTGTGAGGAGAAAGATGGGACAAACTAGCAAGCACATAGAAGGCAGCCTGTGCTCAGACTTCAGGGTCTTTCTCCACTCATGGAGACTGACCCCTTCCACTCTCTCTGGAAGTATTTTCACTTTGTGTCATTTTTTTGTAGCTTCCTTCTTCGCTTTCACTTCATATAGCTTCTTTCTTTTTCCTATAATAAACTATGTGGAATTGTTCTGTATCTGTGATCACTCCATCATTGGCTCAACTCTGTACCAGTACTCATTCTTGACACTGGGAACTGGGGGACCAGGGAACATCCAGATGAACCTGACAATATTTCCATGAAAATAAGAATACTCAATAATAGTTTCTGAATTTTTAAGTGATCAGGCAGGGAGAAAAATATAAATGTTCCAATTTTGTTTACAAAAGTATAATTTATTAGATTTTTATAAGTTGGAAATAGCTTAAGAGAAAGGGAAAGGTGATCTCTCATATCCAGAAAATAATTATTAAGAGTGAGCCATATTTCAAACAAAAACAAACATTTCAAAATAAAATAAATATGATACTCATCCTTTATTAGTTTACTCAATCCCATGTAATTAAATGTGTTCTTTTTGGTCTTGGGTTAGTAGTTTTATGAACCCATTAAGTTTTTCATTGGAGTTTTGGAAATTCTGAATTAGTCCACTGGTATGATCTCAGATTTATTTAAGCAATGCCATTGGAAGGCTGTATCCAAGAGTACTTGGCATAATCATTTTCTATGGGTTTCTGAAACAGTTCCTTTTTGTTGAAGATAAATACTCTAGCCTGTATCTTATTATAAGAGCTTTTAGGAACACATAAAAGTAAAACAACAACTATGTGTGGATGACAAAAGGCTTAAAATGAACACAAGATATCTTTCCGTTTATTGGTGTCATCTTCCATTTCTTTCATTAATGTTTTATAGTTTCCAGTATACATATCTTGCACTTCCTTGGTTAAATTTACTCCATAGTATTTTATTTTATTTTCTGAGGCTATTATAAGTGGGACTGTTTCTTAATATATTTTTTGGATAGTTTGATGTTAGTGTATGGGAACACTACTGATTTTTATGTAGATTTTGTATCCTGCAACTTTACTGAATTTGTTTATCAGTTCTAAAAGTTTTTGGTGGAGTCTATAGGGTTTTCTACATACAAGATTATGTCGTCAGCAAAGAGAGACAATTTCACTTTTTCTGTTCCTATTTGGATACTTTATTTTTCTTGCCTGACTACTATGGTTAGGACATCAAGTAATATGTTGAACAGGAGTGACAAAAGTGGGTACCATTGTCTTTTTCCTTATCTTAGGGGAAAAGCTTTCAATTTTTTACCATTGAGTACAATATTAGCTATGGATATTTAATACGTGAACTTTATTGTATGGAAGTACATTCTTTCTATACCTATTTTGTTGATTGTTTTTATCATGGAAGGATGTTGAATCTACAGCTTCAATGCAACCTCTATCAAGTTTCCAATAAAAATTTTTCACAGAATCGGAAAAAAAAACCTCCTACAATTCACATGGAACCACAAAAGATCCCAAATAGCCAAAACATTCTTGAGCAAAAAGAAAAAGCTTAGGGCATCACACTATCTGATTTCAAAATATATTACAAAGCTATATTAATCAAAATATCATGGTACTGGCATAAAAAACAGACACACTGACCAATGGAACAGGATAGAAAGCCCAGAAATAAACCCACACATTTATGGTGAATTTATTTTCAACAAAGGTGCCGAGAACACACAGTGGGGAAAGGATACTCTCTTCAATAAATAACGTTGAGACAACTGGATATGTATATGCAGAAGAATGAAATTGTATGTTTATCTCATACCATATACAAAAATTAACTAAAAATGAATTAAAACTTAAACATAATACCTTTAAAAAAACTTCTAGAAAAAAATATAGGGGAAAAGCTCCATGACATGGGCCTGGGCAATGATTTCTTGGATAGAACCCAAAAAGCACAGGCAACAAAAGCAAAAATAGACAAAACTGTTTCACATCAAACAAAAAAGCTCTGTCCAACAGATGAAGCAAACAACAGAGTGGAGAGACAACCTATAGATTGGGAGGAAATATTTGCAAAACGTACATCTGATAAGGGGTTAGTATCCAAAAATATATAAGAAACTCAAACAACTGAATAACAGGAAAACATATAACCCAATTGAAAAATGAGCAAAGGATATGAGTAGGCATTTTTCAAAAGACAACTTCAAATGATCAACAAGTATATGAAAAAAATGCTCAAAATCACTGATCATCAAGGAATGCAAATTAAAACTATAATCAGATATCACCTCATATCTGTTAGAAGGGCTATGATAAAAACAGGAAAGATAAGTAATGTTGAGGAGGATGTAGAGTAAAGGGAATTCTTGCACACTATTGGTGGGAATGTAAATTAGTACAGCCATTATGGAAAACAGTATGGACGTTCCTTAAATTAAAAATAGAACTACTATATGATCTAACAATCCCACTTCTTGGGACATGTCTAAAATAATTAAAATTGTTATGCTGATGAGATATCTGCACTTCCACGTTCACTTCTGTGTAATTCAAGGGCCTTATGGGAAACCTCATAGTTCAAGGTCAAGAAGATTTTATTTGGAATTTTATCTTGGAAAGTTTTCTAAAACTTTAAAAGTTTTTTAAACATTTAACATAATAGGATATTAGGTCATTGTGAAATAGTACGTCCGAATCAATTTAATCAGAGTGACAAAAGAAGATTTCAAAGGAAAATCTATAAGACGACATGATGGAGCAACAACACGACCACCACCACCACCACACACCCACACACACACACGATCTAAACTCTGTCAAAATTGAGAAGACATGATTTTCTTAAATAACCAAAGACATGATAAAGAAAACATGAAGCACAGGAAATTATTCTGATAAGCTCAGAATCTTTTTTTTTCCCGAGGTAGGTTACTCAGGAGGTAAGAAAACTTTTTACTATCTTATATTAAGAGCAGACCAATAAAACAAGAAACTTTGTCCTTTTAGCAGGCAGAAAACCATATTCTATGCTTGTATCACTATACTATTAAGCTTATTTTTAAAAACTTAAAAACAAGCCCATTTTCTTTTAGGCAACTTTGACCTTGCAACATAAAATTTCTTTTTCACAAGGCTTTGACAACTTTCTATATCTATTCAGAATTTGTCTTAAATGCTTCCTCTTTTTCATTCCACTTTAGGACAAAATTACTCTCCTTTATTCTTTAACAAAAACTCATCCTACATTTCTTGTATACTTTTCATATATAAACACATCCTACTTTCTTCTCATACATTGTATACAAAGTTGTTTTCCTTCTCTCTTATTGTTTCTGGCAAGCTGTATATTTTATCTTTATCTTGGCCAATGTTCAAAAACAAACTTTCAACACTAAATAAGCATAATGCTAAACTTGTCTGGTGATAAGATAACCCTAATTTAGACAAGAACTAAGAGAAATTTGATTGATATCAATAACATATACAATTGGTTTTGTTATAAAAATTATGACTTTAAAATCAAGAAGCAATAAATATATTTTCCTGATTTTCCTTGTCTTTTAAAATTAGAGATGTTTCATTAAACTTTAAGGAGTCAATGCCCTAAATCTATCTAAGAGATTGTCGTGAAAATTTGGAGGACAAATTAAAAAGTAAATGGGTTTACCAGATTTCCCGTTAAGCATCAGACTTTCTCCCCAACTCCCACTCCCAATAACCTGTGTTGTCCAGAATACCTAATTTTATTTTTCCCTAAGTTCAGATCAGCACATTGGAGGAAGAAAATATACACACATATATGTGTGTGTGCATATGTACACACATATATATTTATGCCCATATATGTATATGTATGCATGTGTATACATACATATGTTTGTGCTTTACTATTGCTGTGCAAGTTGTAAGTGCTGGGTTTTTTTTTTTTTTTTGTGTGTGTGTGTGTGTGTGTTTTGTTTTTGCTTTTTCTTTTTTATTGCTGTGAATGCTTTCATTGATTACTTCTATATCTGGCTCATAATATTATTGCTGTCCTCTGGCAAAAATTTTTCAGTTTATCTTGAAAGGAAATGTATTTACATTGTTGAACACCGTAAAGAACTTTCTGTCCTTTTCTGCTTCTTCCTAGTTAGCTATCTCTGCCCAAGGAGGTTTCAAAACTGTTCTCTCTCCTAAAGTTTCTGACCACACTGCTTATCCCTATATTACCAGCATATAGCTTAAAGTACAACTTCATGGAAGAAGGGGGAGACAATTAACTGTACATTTTGCCAGTCAGCTTAAAAATGTATCTCTTTTCCATTACCTTTGAGCAATTCCCACTTATTTGCTTCTATTGTCTGATATTACAGGGAGATATAACTCAGGAATAGAATAATCAAAACAGGTTTGTTCAGTGTAAGTCCTCAGTTCTTCATGAATGTAGTTAAGTTTATATGTAACTTAATTAATCAATAAGAGACTGAAAATAGTGTTCTTCAGTATTAGAATGGAATCCATGATGATTTTAAATAATATTTTGTTATATTTATATAAACCTCTAATTTTTTTCTTTTTAAATTTAGTTTCATTCATTTTGGTTTTACAAACAGAAATTTCAATCTATTTTGTGATATTTTAAACACTAATTATAAAATTCATAACTAACCATGCATTACTACACATTTCTTGAAAATATGCTTTAAAATAGGTTTGTACATAAATTGATTTGTACATAATAGCATATTTTCAGAAATATAGACAAAATTGTGTTTTGGGGGGAGAATAACTGAATACTTCTAGAAAAAATAAAACACCTTAGAACATCACTTTCAAAACTAACAGTACAGAGGCTAATTTTGTAATACATATTTATCAATTTTATGCATGAAAATAAAAGACTTCATAACACAATCAAAAAGTGACATTGTATGCATAAATTCATGTGCTATGCTTCAGCTATAAATTGTGATTCAGTTTGAACATTACAGAAAAACAAATTTGTTATTACATATATTTGCATATTATTGCTACCAACTTCCATACTAGTTAGAATATTATCTTGAACTCTTGAGACACTTTATAATATGCTGGAAACAAATATACGTATATAAATATGCAAGCAAATAGGTGTGTATATATGCACTCTTATGCACACATAATCATTTCTTTTCTAATTATAAAAACAAATTTATAACAAAATTAGAAAAAACAGATATGCAAAATTATATAAAATCATCCACAATTTTATCATAGTTTGAAGTTTGTGTGTACTTTTGTGGGGTGAGTGGGCACATGGAAGCATGGTAATGCCATTATATCCTTAATGCAATTTGTAGTATGGAGTGATATCATGATTCCATATATAAGTATTTCTAATGACATAGCTTCCCCATATGGCATCCTATGAAGTTCCATAATGTGTTTGGTTCATTGGTAGTATATCTCCATAATTTACAAGAGTTCCTGTAACAGAGAAGTTATTTAATAAGTAACACAAATGACCCTTGAAAAACATGAATTTGAACTGTATGGATCCACTTATACACAGATTTTCTTCCACCTCTGTCACCCCTGAGACAGCAAGAACAACCCTTCCTCTTCCTCCTCTCAGCCTACTCAATGTGAAGATGACTAGGATGAAGACCTTTATGATGATCCACTTCCACTTAATGAATAGTAAATATGTTTTCTCTTCCTTATAATTTTATTCAAAACACTTTCTTTTCTCTAGTATTTTATTGTAAGATACAGTATAAAATACACATAACATACAAAATATGTGTTAATTAATTGTTTGTGTTATCAGTAAGGTTTCCATTCAACAGTAGTCTATCAGTAATTAAGTTTTGGGGGAATCAAAGTTGTCCATGGATTTTCATCTGTGTGAGGGGTTGGCATTATTCAAGGGTCAACTGTATCTGAAGGATGGAATAATAACACTAAAGACATTTGAGTTCCTTATACATTCTAGTTATTAATCCCGGTCAGACAAGTAGTTTGCAAATATTTTCTCCCATTCTGTGGGTTGTCGCTTTACTTTGTTGATTAATTCCTTTGCTGTGAAGTAGCTTTTTAGCTTGATAGGATCCCATATGTCCAATTTTGCTTTGATTGCCTGTGCTTTGGGGGTATTACTCAAGAGGTCTTTTTATTTATTTTTGCTGTTTCTGTTATTGCCATTGGGGTCTTCTTCATAAATTCTTTGCCTAGGCTGATATCTAGAAGAGGTTTTCCAACTTTTTCTTGTAGTGTTCTTATGGTTTCATTCCTTACATTTAAGTCTTTTATCCATCTTGAATTAATTTTTGTGAGTGGTGAGAGATATGTTTCCTGTTTCATTCTTCTGTATGTGACTATCCAATTTTACCAGCACTATTTATTGAATAGGTATTCTTTTCTCCAGTGTATATTATTGTCTGCTTTATCAAAGATCAGTTGGCTGTATGTGGATGGTTTTATATCTGGGTTCTCTGTTCTGTTCCATGGGGTATGTCTCTATTTTTGTGCCAATACCATGCTGTTTTGGTTACTATAGCCTTGTAGTATAGTTTGAAGTCTGGTAATGTGATGCCCCCAGATTTGTTCCTTTTGCTTAGATTTTTTTGGCTAATTGGGCTTTTTTCTGGTTCCAAATGGAGCATAGAATTATTTTTTCCAGATCTGTGAAATACGATGTTGGTATTTTGATGGGGATTGCATTGAATCTGTAAATCACTTTGGGTAGTATGGACATTTTAACAATGTTGATTTTACCAACCCATGAGCAAGATATGTTTTTTCATTTGTTTATATCATCTGTGATTTCTTTCTTCAGTGTTTCATATTTCTCTTTGTAGAGATCTTTCACTTAATGCCTTTGGCAACAATGTGGATGGTAGTAGAGACCATTATCTTAAGTGAAGTATCTAAAGAATGGGAAAACAAACACTACATGTATTCATTGTTAAATTGGAACTAACTGATGAGCACACATGTAAGAAGGAAGTAAAACTCAATGGAAATCAAGTGGGGGAGGGGGAAGAGGAGCTGGGCAATAACCTACTTAATGGGTAAAATTACACTATCTGGGTGACAGGCACACTTATAACTATGACTCTAGCATTATAAAAGTGATCCATGTAACCAAAAATATTTGTACCCCCTTCATACTTTGAAATTAAAAGAAAAAAGTCCTTGCCCAGACCAATGTCCTGAAGCATTTCCCCAATGTTTTCTATTAGTAGTTTCATAGTTTCAGGTCTTAGATTTAAGTCTTTAATCCATTTTGATTTGATTTTTGTCAAAATCAAAATCTATTGTACATGGCAAGGGATGAGGGTATAGTTTCATATTTCTGCATATGGCTGTCCAGTTTTCCCAGCATCATTTATTTAAGAGACTGCCCATCCCCCACTGTACGTTCTTAGCAACTTTGTCAAAGATAAGTTCACTATCAATGCGTGGATTTATTTCTGGGTTCTCTATGCTCTTCCATAGGTCTATTTGTCTGTTTTTATGCCAGTAAAATGCTGTTTGAATTACTACAGCTCTTAAGTATAATTTGAAGTCAGGTAATATGAGTCCTCCAGTTTTGTTCTTTTTTGCTTACTCATATGTGGGAGCTAAATATGAAAAACAATTGATCTCATGGATACAGAGAGTAGAATGACGGTTATCAGAGGCTGGGAAGGGTAGCAGGGAGAGGGGGAAAAGTGGGTAAGGTTAATGGGTATAAAAATATATTTAGATAGAATGAACAATATTTGATGGTACAACAAAGTGGCTATAATCTACTATAAGGTCGGGTATACTTTAAAATAACTAAAAGAGTGGAATTGGAATATTCCTGACACAAAGAAATGTTAAATGCCTGAGATGATGGATACCTGAATTATGCTGACTTGATTAATTTACATTGTATGCCTGTATCAAAATATCACATGTACTCTATAAAGATATACAACTATTATATACCCATAATAATTGAAAATTTAAAAAAATTGAAATATTTTACATATAGATGTTTTTAATTATTCTATGATATGAACTTCCTTATGTATGCAGAGAATATGCAATTCCCACAAGTAAAGGAAAACTACTAAAAAAAATGGAATGAATTATATTCTTTATTTTTCATTAATGTTCATCCCATGGCTGTTAAAACTACCTTTATAGTATCAATGAATTTTTTATTGTCAAATCTAAAAAAGATGTTTTAGTCTTTTTTTACCAAAATAATCTGTATCATATAACATTAATAATCCCACTCCTTATTTCAATATCTTATTTGTTTGCTTCTAATAAAATAGCTACATCTGATACCTTATTTCTATAGCTTTTCACTCTTTATATATATGTGTGTGTGTATGTGTGTGTGTATGTGTGTGTGTGTGTATATATATATATATGTATTTAACCAAGATATTTATATAGTGGGCAGTGGGCAAACGCCTGACTCCTTTTTTAAAGCTTGACTATTGACAGAATTGAAGTCCCAGCTGGCATTTCCTCTTTTGCTCCACATCTGGGAAAGCCCATAAAGGAAATCTATGTGCTTTCTCCTCTGGTGCTATCAGGAAGTTAAACCAAGTAAACCTCGACATCAGCTCTTACCCACTAACAACTATAAAACTCGGGGTCACTAGCCTCTTGCTGTACTTTAGCCATTTTCAGGCTGACTTGATTGCCTGTCCTGCTCTCCCCAGAAAGCCTCAATATGTGAGTAATAAATATTTTCATATCCTCCTGTTGCGTGCATGTCATCATTGATCTCCATAGCCAAATGAATTTGGATGTGTGGGTGGATGGCCAGGGGCCATCTCATCATGACTGACAACCAGAACACATGTACATATACTGAATCAAATTTTCTGAGGTCTAGAAAAATTTTTTTGAGAAAAATATAGCCCCCTTTCCTTTCAGTGTCTTCAGGAGCAAACTATTGCAAAACTTCTGTTTGTTCATTTGATGTTTTCCCTCACACATTGGCATAACATGCTTACATTTACATTTTTTGATTTTTCAGTTTCAGGCACTAGTAACAGCAGACTAGGGTGAAGGAACTTTTTTCCTCTTTCTTTTCCTCACCTCTCCAAAAACATTCACCTCTACCATTTCCTCACCATTCCAAGAGTTTTATTCCATATTTGCTTCACATTCATATGAACAACATTCATAGCTTCTATTATTATGAAAATGTAAGTATTTTTCAGAGCTGAAATATGTAGCAAGCAATGAGTGCTTTAATTTTTTGCAAAAATATTTATTTTGCTTAATGCATTCTATTATTGGACTTTTTATTTGCTTACTTTTTATATACTTATCACCAATACAATTAAAACTCACTTCCAACTATATAATACTTTTTCAAAATGTTCTGATGAATCAAGTGTTCAATAATTTAATCATGTTCAAGAAATATAAATTACTCTAAGCAGGACCAGTTGTCATACACACCCTGTGCATAATTGTCATTCAGGTCTCCTTTGACTCTTGTCCTCAACATCTCCTTCACCTTGATCTTATATTTAATATCTCCAGTATATTCCTAAAAGTGAATACTACTTAGCAATAAAAAAGAATAAAAACATTCTGACAAAGACAGCAACCTAGAAGAATCTCAACGAAGTGTCCTCTTTGACAGTAGATACCAAAGGAGGAACATTTCTATAAAACCCTTCAGAGGTGAAATTAGTAAGCTTGATCAGCAAATATAAACTAGATAGGGAACTTCAAGGAAAAAGCAGGAATTGAAGGGAATCTGATTTGTTTTGGGACTATCCATAAAGTTCCATGATGCGATTTTCTAGGAAGCACAAGCAATGTTTGTAGAGTTGACACTCATTATCCCTCTAGATATTATTTACCATTTTAGCTTTATTTAACATTTTAGCTACCAGGTCCCTGGCATGTCAAGAAATAATGATTTATCTAAAGCTTATTAATATTTTACTGCTACTTGCCTTCCTAGAAATTTTCAGATTCAGTTTTTGTGTCCTCACTATGATGTATGTAAAATTAATTAACTTATCAAAAAAGAAACTAAAATGCTTAAGATTAAATATTTTGTCTAAGGTGGCGCAACTACCATTTATAGCATTTCCAGCAAACAAAAAGGCCTTCAGTATTTTTTCCAAAAGTATCTCTCACTTGGTAAAGGTAAGGGATTTTTCTATCTTCTTTTTTTATTTTTATATGTTTGAGGAAAGAGTGTGGGAAATTTTCAGAATCAGACACTCTTGTTCTCCAAAACTATAAATATGAATAAATAACTAGAGTTTAAAATGGAGAAATATTTTAGGTAGAATATTTGTTGCTGTTTTAGTATTTTAACATTTAAATAAAGTATGATGGTAAGTTGTGAAGTAGTACCTGAGAGGGAGAGATAGAAGTGACTATGAGAGCTATTTTGGAGGTAAAATTGATGGATATACTGATGGATTATTAAAGAAGAATAAGTAGAGAGAAATAACAGGTTAATCATGGATAACTTCCCAAATATAATAGCATTTACTGAAATATGATTCAAAACAAAATACCAGAGTTGTAGGAAGCTATATGTTAGGTTTTGACATAGTTATTATTAATTGTTAATACAAAGTCCAAAAATTATTTGGCAGAGTTAACCAGGAAATTAACATCTGTCAGTAAAACTGTATAATTTATCTGCTGAGATAGTAATCAAATCTGGGTAATTAAATCTGAACTTTCCAAACACAGTTAAGTGAAATAACAGTGGAAATGTCCCCTGATTTTAGTGACGTGGAAATTCTCAGTAGTCAAAATCAAAGATGTTCCAGAATTTGGCCCAGAAACAAGATGGAAGTAATAGGTCATTAAGTAGGAGGTGTCAGATTTCCAATCAAAAGTGTAGTTTATTATATCTCAAACAAGAAGTAGTACAATTAATCAAAGTATGAGCCTAAACTATTAAACTGTTGACACAGTTTTGCCATCTTAAAGGTAGCTTGTTTATGCCAGCAGCAAAGGAGCCTGGAGAGCTAGTGGCGATGAAATTGTGAAAGGTGTTTTCCACAGCTTGTTGGGAACTGAATATTTTTCCTTCATAGAAGTCGTCCAAAGCCTAGAAGAGTGGTAGTCAGTTGGTGCAAGGTCTGGTGAATACAGTGGATGATAGAGAGTTTCCAAGTCTAGCCTCTGTAGTCTGAGCAGCATTGTTTGTGCAACATGTGGCTGAGCGTTGTCGTGCAAGAGGATTTGCCTATCTCTATTGACCAATCTTGGCTGCTTAATCACAAGCATCCTCATCATTTCCTCCAATTGGTTGCAGTAGACATCCTCTGTCATTGATTGACCAGGTTTCATGAAGCTATAGTGCATAATACCAGCACTGGACCACCAAACAGATACCATTAGATTTTTTTGATGAATATTCAGTTTGGGACCCAACCATTGTGCTGAACGCCTGTGATTGTCAAAAAGAACCCATTTTTTTCATCACATTGTTTCAAATGGTCCAATTTTGTTGGAATAGTAATGTCAAACCTTGCTGCTAGTTCACGCGTGGGTTGAGATGGATTTGCTTATCCTACAGGCTTCAGCTCATCATTATCCACTTTGGCCTTGGGTAGCCCACATGACTCATTTTCAAGATTAAAATCACCAGAACAGAACTTCTCAAACCATCGACATACTGTGCGTTCATTAGCCACGTCCTTCCCAAACATTTCGTTGATATTCCGAGCTGTCTGCTCTGCATTGGTTCCCTGGTGGAATTCATACTCGAAAATAACATGAATTTTTGACTTATTCATGGGCTCACAAAAATTGCTGTAAAAAACAATTTGAAAGTTAATCACGAGCCAAAGCTTGTATTTGAAAGACTGATGTACCTTCACAACAAAAATAAAACAAGAAGTGTCAAAGTGAAATGTCAGGAATATCAACTGTCAAACTTAGTACTAATAGTTTGGGAAGTAAAGTACTGGAAAGATCAGTCTGGATTTCAAAGAGGTATAGACAAAAAGTGTGAAATATGCCAGAAGCCACAGGCAATATGCCACTGTGGATATGGTAGGTAATGATTTATTATTTTCATTTTATGGCCATTTTACTACTTTGGCATTAGGGTTTTTCATATTAATGTTTAAATACTGTTTCTGTATCTCCGATAATTACTTTTTAAATGGAATTTTTACCAGTCTTATTCATCTGGACTTTTACCCACCAAAAATCCCCCTCTGGATTAAAATGTCCTTAATGGTAAAAATTCTTGAGACTTTGGGGGATTTTTGCTTTATAATTTAAGTTAATATTCACTTTAATTCATTGCCAGATTAAGATTACATTTTCTAAGGTTTGCTAAATTATTGAACATTCATCCAGTTGCTTTTTAAGGCCCAAAATTTTGTTGCTGCTAATTTCTCTTTTGTCCCTGAATTTGTCTTTATGCCTCTGATGTATGTTACATTTTATTGGTATAAAATTTCAAGAGTGCACAAGGGTAAATGTTTATCTTCAATTAACCATCTTTTCTGAGATTGTTTAGTTGCAAAAAATTATTTATCAGAGATAGTATGATTAAAGACAAGGATTTTTTAAAAAATGTGTATTTCTGTAAAATGGCATAGATTAAAATTAGTGACTTAATATGTATGTTTACTTTTGAAATTGACATGTTGAAAACCAAACATCTATACATATGATTTGAAAACAATATTAGACTAAAGAATATAAATCATGATTAGAATAGGAGAAACATACTGCTACATTCTGAGGATTCTTTTGGTTAATTCTCAGCACACAAAAAAAATAGAAGACCAACAAAAGGCATAAAGAAACAAATTAGGTGGATGAAAATATAATTAAGATGAAAAGAGAAATCAATGAGATGGAAAGAAAAAAAGAGTAGAAACAACATATAAAAAACATTTTGCTTCTTTGAAAAAAATAAACAATTTTTTTGTATGTTTGCAGGCCATTATTCTGTCTTCTTTTGAAACGTTTCTGTTCATGTCCTTTGCCCACCTATTAATGGGATTGTTTGATTTTTTCTTGTTGATTTTCCTAAGTTCTGTATAGATTCTGGTTATCAGTCCTTTATCAGATGTGTAGCATGCAAATATTTTCTCCCATTCTGTAGGCTGTCTGTTCACTCTAGTGATAGTTTCCTCGGCTGTGCAGAAGCTTTTTAATTTGGTCAGGTCCCATTTATTTATTTTTGTTGCTGCTGTGATTGTTTTGGGGGTCTTCTTCATAAATTCTTTGCCTAGGCCAATGTCTATAAGAGTTTTTCCAACATTTTCTTCTAGAATTCTTATGGTTTCAAATGTTGGTAGGGATGCAGAGAGATAGGAACATTCATACACTGCTGGTGGGACTGCAAATTGGTACAACCTCTCTGGAAAGTAATATGGAGATACCTCAAAGAACTAAAAGTAGAACTACCATTTGATCCAGCAATCCCACTACTGGGTATTTACCCAAAGGAGAAAAAGATATTCTATAATAAAGACATCTGCACTCTAATGTTTACAGCAACACAATTCACAACTGCAAAGATGTGGAAACAACCCAAGTGCCCATCAATACATGAGTGGATTAATAAAATGTGGTATATGTATACCATGAAGTATTACTCAGCAATAAAAAACAATGGTGAATTAACACATCTGGATTATCCTGGATGGAGTTAGAGCCCATTCTTCAAAGCAAAGTATCACAAAAATGGAAAATCAAGCACCACCAATACTCACCATCAAATTGGTACTAACTGACCAATACTTACGTGCACACATGGAGATAATATTCATCAGGGGTCGGGCAGGTGGGAGAGGGTGGAGGGGATGGGAAAACTCTCACCTAATGGGTGCGGGGCACACTATTTGGGGGATGTTCACGATTGTAGCTCTGACTTGGGCAGTGCATAGGCAATATATGTAACCAAAGTCTTTGTACCCCCATAATATTCTGAAAGAAAAAGAAAAAAGAGGAAAATCAACAAAATAGACCAACCACTGTCTAGTCTTATCAAAGTTAATGTGGAGAAATAGTGAGTAAATATAAGAACAGAAATGACATGTAGATAATAATTAGAGATAATAATTAGAGAAACCTAAAAAAAATTAAGTAAAGAAAATCAACTTTGCCCTACCTCCCAACCTTTGCTAAACAAATTATTTACTAGGGAAATGCAATTTAACAAAATTAATTCAATCATGATAAAATACTTTATCACAATAATTACCTTAGAAGAAACAGATAAACAGTGTATTAAATTGTTTTCCCATTAAAAAACATCAAGCAGATGATTATTGGGAATTATAGTAGAATACCTAAAAGGTCAGATATTCCCAATTTTTAAAAAATTGTTTTAGAATCTAAGAAATAAAAGAAAACTTATAGTTTTAAATTTTTATTAAAACCTATATCCGATAAAGATGGAACAAAAATTGTTACCAAATACAATGTTATATAACATCACAACCAGGTGCTATTTATTTAAGGAATGAATGCATGGATCAATATTAAGAAGTACATCATATAATTAAATTTTAAAGTGAGAAATCATGTGATTTTGTTCACATCTTAGACCTTCAATTAATTTATGCATGAATTGCTGATAAAAACACTCATTAAAATAAGAATTTATGGACACATTTTTATCATAGTAAAAATGATAAACGTCAGTCTGAAAACCAACATTGTAGGAATACATTTCTACTAGAGTCATAAACAATGTAAAAATGCCAGCTCTATTCCAACTATACAACATTTGTATATGAAATATTAGACAATAGAATTAAAAACAAAACAAAAAACTGAGGCAGATGAATTTGAAACATATGTAAAATTATATTTCTTATGGTCGTATACCTGGAGCTCTCAAGATAATCAAGACAACACAAAGTGAAAAATTTCAATAAAGCAACAATTTATAAAAATAAAACGTAAAATGAAACCTTTATAAAACACAAACACAATCAGTCAAAATATAATAGGCCAATTTTATCTCAGTAAAACTGTTTAAAAATCATCCCATTTACAGTAGCAGTAAAAGACTTGAAATGCTCAGGAGGCAAGTGAACACAAATTACACAAAATCATGAGGAAGAGTTAAAACACTTCTGAAGAGAAGAATTTATTGGAACAAATGCAAATATTACCCTGTTTTTCGATAGGATGATTAATATTTATAAAGATGGCTTTATACTTCTATTTAATATATGCATTTAAGCTGGGGGCTGTGATGCATACCTGCAGTCCCAGCTATTTAGGAGGCTGAGGCAGGAGGTTCCTTGGAAGCTGTGGAGCCCAGTGATACTGTGTCTGTGAATAGCCACTGCACTCTAGCCTGGGCAACATAGCAAGATCCCCATCTCTAAAAAGTAAATAAATATAATTTCAGTATATATTCATTTAATTCAATGTCATTAAAAATAACAATAAGCATAGTTTTCTAAAACTAGACTTGTTTACTCTAAAGTGTATATGAAAAAATTAACATATAAGAGTAACTACAAAACCTCCGAAAAATCAGAGCTTTTACAAGGAACTTGTCCTACCAGATAATAAAGCATTCTATAATGTCTCTATTCAAATGTATTTGTGCATTAATAGCTATAAGAGTTAGTGGAACAGAATAATAATTCTGGAGACAAGCCCAAGAATATGATGATATTTGATATATGAAAAAGATGACATTTAAAATCTTTGGAGAATTACCCAATATATAATTAATTCTTTTGTTAAAAAAGGATAATCATTTGAGGGGTAAAAGTTAAATTTAAAGCAAAAAACATAAATATAAGCAACATGAAAATACAAATCACAAACTTTGAGAAAACGCTTGTAACATAAACACAGGTAAAGAACTAATCTCTTTTTAAAACGAAGAACTTTTAACATGAAGAAAAGAAAGACCAAAACACAATAAAAAAATAAGCAAAAGACTTAAAAAGTTGACAAAAATGTTATGTTAATTAAAAGATTATTTTGCTTACAATGAGATAAATGCCTTTCAAAACTAATGTGCATTCCTTATTTTTACCTATCATTAACTACTGAAAGGGGCTTGAAGCAATAACACACAATGACAACCTAGCACACAGATTTTGATTTCTAAAAATCTTTGTTCACTAAAGAGAACTAGTGATCTTCTGAAAACTGCTAATTTCAGGTATGGGTCAAGGACAGTGAAAGCTGAGCCTGTAACATCTTTTCCTAACAAAAATAAGAAAGTATTTGAAAAACTGACAGCCTGCCAAAATACTGCTTCAGCATGTTTGAAGAAGCTCCCACTGGTTAAATAAGAAAAAAACTACATGAAAAATAACATTACCCTTATAAAATGTTTTCAAAAATCATGAGCCTATACTTGTATTAAGAAGGAAGGATCAGAGAGAGAGAGAGAGAGGGAGAGAGTTCTTTTTCCTAGAAAAGAACAATATATTTCATTATATGGAAACTCTTAAAGAATGAATCGTGATACCCATTTCAGAGAAGATAAAACCAGAATCTAAAAAGGATAAAACTAGAGAGGTCAAAGTAGCAGAGCTTAGATTAAATTACAGAGTTGTTTTACTTCAATTGCTTTTTGTACCTTAAAATGTTTATCATCAGTGCAAGCTGTTAAATATAATGATGAAAGCAGAGACGGATTTAACACGAGGCTAATGAAGTGAAGTTTAAGGCCCTTCACTAACATGGGTCCTTCTGAGGCTCTGAGTGGGTGGATGGGAATGCAGGAAGTAAATTCACGTTGTCATTTTTTAAAAGTAATTTGAATGTTGAAGATACTTTAATGGCAGTTAGTCAAGTCTGTTTTCTCTTTTTTCTCTGATTTTTCTTCTACTATACTTTGCGTTGTGTGCATGGGTGGTAGGTGGAGAGGGTAATCAGAGTGGCCACAATCAATTTTACTTCTGGTCAACTTGCACTTAAATTTTACATTCTGGCTAAGGAAAGTTTGGATTTGGTGGGAGATATATACGCAGTTAGCTATCACCTATGGGTAGCATTAAGTCTTTGATTTCCATCTCACTAGGAAAATGGCTTCTGGAATAATGACACCAAATACAGAAACTCTCTAGGTGGCCATCATTGCCCAAAAGTGCAAGACCAGAGAGGAAACATATTATGGAGTGTCTGGGCACTGGAAACTGGGTATTGGACACTGAAATATGTGTTTTGGGATGAAAAGAACAAGTTTCAAAGTAGAGAATTCCAAGTACTTTGTCAAAAGTACACATTTTTTAATAATCAGATGACTAAAATTGTTATTGAAGATTTGGTTTTCACTGATACTTGCCAAATGGATGATTTCCCTTGACAGAAATCACAGTCAATAAAGCAGCATATACAATTATAACTACATCATTTTTTCATTTGAACTGATAATCACAAAAATAGAAATCGATTAAAATTCCTGTGTGTATAAGACACAAATCAGTAATAAACACAAGTATACCCATATGTGAAGTTGTATTTATTGATAACAATAAAATCAAGGATTAAAATTTAAAAATTGATCAATTATGCAAGAAGATGGCTAAATAATCTTTCTATTTTCTCTGTAAATAACAATATGTAACCATTGTTATAGAATAGGCAATTGAAAGTTATACAGACACAAAGTTAAGAAAAATGTACATTATATGGTACATGGTATATGGTATATGGTACCTCAGGTCCCAGTGGTGACAGTGGCAGGCTGAGGATGCCTGTCTTTGGGCCCCTGGGTAGTGTATGTGGGCATCATTGTTAGCTGGCCCAGGCAGAGTTATTTTTGGGCCTCCAAGTAACTCCCTGAGGTTGCAGCCGTGGCAGCAGCGGGTCGAGCAAGTAAGTAGATCCTTGGGCCTCTGGGCAGTGTTTGTGGTGTCACTGATGGCAGTAGTGGTGGCAGACCAACCCTTGGACTTCCAGTTGCCATGCACTGGTGCTAATAATGGCAACAGTGGGCTGAGCAGGTCTGTCTACAGGTTTCCAGGTGACACATGTCGGTGGGTGCTGGTAGTGGTTGGTGGTAGTAGGCTGTATCTGTCCTCAGGCCCCTGGAAATCAGTGCACAGATGCTATTGACGGCTATGGATCAGGGCAATCCTCAAGTTCACAGATGACATACTCAGGCACTGGGATGGTGGGGGCAGTTCCAGGTGATGTGGGCCTGTCCTCAGGCCCCCAATTGTGCACATGGGCATAAGTTGTTATTGAGGGGGCCAATCCCCAGGACTCCAGAGGACATGTTTGGGCACCAGTAATAGGTGTTCTTTGCCTATTGTTAGGCCCTTTTATAGTGCAAACATGTTCCAGAAGCAGCAGGCAGGGCTGGTTAATCCCCAAGCCCTCAGACAGTACACTTGGACACTGGTAGGGACAATGCCAGGTGGGCAGGCCTATCTTCAGGCCCTCCAATGGGGTACACAGGTGCAGGGTGTAGTGAGAGGGCCAGAGCAATCCCAAGGCCCTTGGTGGCATTCTTGGGCACTGGTAGCAGATGGGCTAGGTCTTTTTGCAGGCCTTCTGAGGGTCCACACACAACTGGATGACAGTGACAATTATCTAGACTTTAAAATGTGAATGAAAGGCCCAGAAGAATCTACCTTGAAACAAGAAAATTGGAGACCAAATCTCATTTTGTTTTTTCAAAGTATTTAACTTAACCTAAATTTATGCAGCAAATAGAGATGATATGCCTTAAACTTCCATTTATTTAATATACACTTTAAGTAGACATTATGTAGCAGATACATAATTACAACAGTGAACAAGACAAAATGGAAAATAAAATTTTATAAAATGTTACATAATTATAAGCATTTGGTGATTTTGATTTTCCTCAAGTCCTAAAAAAGATAAACAAGTGTATCAATGATAGTAAACAACCAATCCTAACAAGTATTCTGATAGATGTGGTCTAAAACAAGGTGTGTTCTATAGAAAAATATTTACCTGCTTTCTATTTCTGTAAATAATATAACGATTCAGTAAATGATGAAAACTAAAAAGCAAATCTCCAACATGAAACAATTTGAGTGAATCTCTATAAAGCATGCACAAATAAAAATGTGTCAATATACTGGTTCAAAATAGCCACGAAATTCTTTTAATACAGTATTTTTCAAACAGTAAAAATTCACATGATATCCTAATTTTAGCTGTTCTTTTTTAATTGGTACAATCATGTACTGCATAACGACATTTTGGTCAATGACTGACCTGTACGTATGATGGTGGTCCCTTAAGATTATAATACCATACTTTCACTGTACCTGTTCTATATTTAGATATGTTTAGATATACAAATACTTATCTTTGAGTTATAATTGCCTATAGTATTCTGTACAGTAACATGCTGTACAGATTTGTAGTCTAGGAATAACAGGTTGTACCATGTAGCCTAGATGCCTGGTAGGCTATGCTATCAGGGTTTGTGTAAGTACATTCTATGATGTTGGTACCATGATGAAATTGCCTAGGGTCACATTTCTCAGAACATATCCCCTTCATTAAGCTATGCATGACTGTGCTTGTTTTAGGTGGTGACAAAGATTCTTTGTCTAACCAAACCTTAGTCAGGCTCCTGACCTTCACCAAGGTTTATCTGTGCACTTCCTTGTAAATTTCAGTTTTTAGCAAGAACCTTGATAAGTTAACTTAACAAGAACTTTTCACCCTGGATACCTGATCACCCTTGTTAACTAATTGGGTTCCTCGTCCTCTGCCGTCCTCCAGGTGATGTCTGATCATTATAGCCTGTCTTAAGCAAGAATCCTGTTTAGCCAGAATCCCTCTTACCCCTGATTTTTTTGTAGTATAATGTTCCATTCACTGACCTCCACTAAGCTCCTTGGCTATAAATTCCCACTTTTTTGCACTGTATTCAAAATTGACCCCCGTTCTATGCTGAAGTCTCTTTTCCTTTATTGCAATAGTTCTGAATAACATCTGTATTTACTCCTTTATTTTAATTTAGTTTTAATTTATATTATTTCTATATAGATGTGGGAGGTAAAAGTGCAATTTTGTTACATTCATAGATTGCATAGTGGTGAAGTCAGGGCTTTAAGGGTATCCATCTCTTGAAAAATGTTTATTTTAGTCCTTAAGTAATTTCTTATCATCCACCCCCACACTCCATCACTTTTCAAAGTCTCCATTATCGATCATTCCACATTTTATATCCTTGTGTATTCATTATTTAGCTCCCACTTACAGGTGAGAACATGTATTTGTCTTTCTGTGTCTGACTTGTTTCACCTAAGATAATGGCCTTGAGTTCCATCCATGTTGCTGCAAAAGACATGATTTCACTCTTTTTATGGCTGAATATTTCATTGTGTATTTATATACCACATTTTTAATCCAATCATCCATTGATGAATATTTGGGTTGATTCCATATATTTGCTACTGTGAATAGTGCTGTAATAAACATAGAAGCACAGGTATCTTTTTGATATAATGATTTATTTTCCTTTTGATAGATACCCAGTAGTAGGATTGATTGAATGGTAGTTCTATTTTTAGTTTTGTAAGAAATCTCCATACTGTTTTTAGTGCTTTAACTATGGTCCAGATCTGGGTTTTCTTTGTCGGTGAAACAAGGATCACTTTATAGGAGTTTTCTATCTTCTTTTACCTACGCTTTTCATATGGAATGACATTCAGCATTTGTTCAATCAGAAGAAGTTGTGAATTCTGTATTATTCTCTTAAACTTAGTTTTTTAGAGTAACACATAAACATTATTATAACCATTATTTTTCTTTCAATTTTCATGGTGTAGAAGAAAATTTTTTTTAGTTTAATACTTTCTTCAACATATTTTGTTTGCTTTGTTTGGAAGTAAATTCTTGGTAGGAATAGTATCAATTTAGTTGTTAGGAAAAGGGAGTAATGCATCTTCCTGAACATAAATTATATCAAATTACCTTTTAGCTTTGGGCAAGAAATTGGGAAAACTTTCAAAGGGAAAGATTTTGAAGTTGATTTTAATAGCTGTGACTTACCAAACTGTCTACTGCTCATTTTTCTTCCCAAATATTCTCAGTTTATGACTCAGCTGCTCAAAATAATCTGCTTAATTAAATCAATGTTCACATATTGTATATATTTAAAGTGCATATGGAAAGAAGAAATAGAAGCAATATGCTTCAAATGAAATATATTAAATAAAGCTCCATGCTAAAATTGATATGTTGAGTTTTTAAATATGCCTTCTTATTTTGTTTTAATTTTTTAAAAGCCTCAGTTTAACCCTTACGTTAACATGGTGCTATTGTTAGAAGGATAATTCTGCATTGTTTTTGTAATTATTCTGTAGTTCATTTATTCCATGTAAAGTATATACTATTACAGGACACACAAATTTTTCTCCCTATTGTATAATCAAAGCCAATGGTACAGATCCTGATTTTTTTAAAAATATGATTAGAGAAGCTGAACATGACACTATGACACCTCCATATGGTAAATAAATTTGCCTAGCTATTTAGTTCAGGCATGTCATACAGCCCTTTCCTAACTTAGATCATTGTGTTTTGTTACTTGATAATCAAATAATAAGATACATAGCTGGCTTGAACATAAGTCCACATCGAGAAGATGAAATGCAATTCTCAAAAAGAAAGAGGAAGAAAAGGAAAAGTGAATGCATAAGGAATGATGTGAGAATCCATGGGTCTCAAAATTATTTACTGAAAATATTTTACTAAATATGAAATCTTATTCTGGTGTGGATTGCTGTTCTGTAAATGTCTAACCTCTATTCCACATATTGAAACTCCAAATGTCAGAGGTGTATTCAACCATTTGAAAATGCTAATTTTAACTCCCAGGAATGTTTGACTATTTGGTGAATGTTTGTTATATACTTACTAAGTCAAATTTATCCTGCTGAGACTGTGCCTTTGATATTATTTGGTAATGTTATTAGTGTACAAAGTGCTCTAAGGCATTTAATTTCAAGAAAATAAAATTTGATGATGAAATGAAAAAGATGAATAGGGTAAATGTTGTGAACGCATGGTGTCAAAAGTAAAAAGTTTATTTTAGAATAAGTGTGCAAGTGGTGGGTAATGTAATGTTGTAGCTTAATAAAATAAATGCATTTTATGATACATCTTACCTCAAAAGTTTTTTTTTTGTATTCCACATGGATTTTGTTATTTTATGAAAAGGAGGGATAAGATAATTCAAGTGAAATATAAGTAAAATCAGAAGTTCATTTTTGTATATTCAACCAAAAGAAATTAATGTTGAGCTCTGCTTAGTTTTTTCAATTGGGACTTATTTAAGCATGAGCTAGAAAAAAAAATTTTTGGATTACAATTGAGAATATATAAAATGGCAATAATAGTATTAACTTCATGTTACTGTTAAGCAAAACAGTAAGACAATATATGTGTTTTTGACATAGTACTTACCTATTATGTGATAAACAATTCACAATAGTTCTAATTAGCATTATCATTAACGAATTATCTCTTCCAGCCTCATTTCCTGTTGTCCCTTAAACGTCAGGAAGCAAAAGCTGGGAAGGAAAGTGTAATTCTACAATCGTGTCTCCTTCACTTTGTTTGTATTGTTTGCTTTTGCTGGAATGTAATTTTTCTCCACTTATCCAGACATTTAATTTCTGACTTCTGGAAAGATTACTCCTTACATAAATCTTGATGCTAGCACGATAAGATTAAAAAAGTAAATAATGGTTGAATATATATAAAGGTTCTGAAATCAGACAAGTAAGAGAATTAAATACTGTCTCTGACATTCACTACCCAGTAGCTTGATTAAATACCTTAGCTATTTAATCCTTTACACGCTCATTCATAAAGTGGTCCAGTAAAATAAACTTTAAGATTTATTTTATGGGCTTCAGACTCCACTACACAACTGTGTTGTAGACATCTCCATTTGTTCCATAGTTGCCCCAAAGTTGCCAGAACTAAATAAATCCATTGACACATATACCCTCTTTCTTTGCATTTTTAATTAACTCTTTCACAGAAGGTTATATATATATATATATCTGAAAATATCAAAATAATAGCATAATTCATACAGGTAAACACATAAAAATAATTTGTTTCCTATAATGGTACATTGGTTTAATAAATTTTAGTGTAGATATTGAATAGCACATTAGTGTGGATTTTAAATTCATGTCGCACATCTTATATGGAAGGATGTGTAAATGTATTCTTGAATGACAATTTTTTTAATTAATTTTTAAAACAATTTATGTATATTTATTTATTTTGCCATTTCAGATGTGTCTGTATACAAGACACCTCTCAAGGCAAAGTCATATGCTTTCTTTGTTTTTCCAAAGAGAAGATCCATACCAAACCAACCAAGCAAGAAAACAAGCAAACAGAAGTCAGAAAGTCAAAAAGCAAAAAGGATATTGCTTGCACATAAACTAATCAAAATGAACACTAACTGTTAATATTACGTGTGCCAAAATAATGCATATGGGTGATTACTTGTAGTATTACAGACACAATTATCAAATGTTTACTTAAAATAGCAAATCTATTAATTTAGTTCATACATTTATCATCTAATTAATGTAATACTAAATTAAAGGTTATAAAGAAATGTAATAAATCAATTATACAATACTTTCAACTTTGTTTTTATGAAAGAATGCATTCAAACCTTATAAATTTCTCTTCAGACGATCTTAATAAATAATGAAATTTTGGAGTCATATAACATACTGATCTTGATCAATTCATCTTCACATTCCCTCAGTTTATTTTAGTTATAGAAGTTTTTAAAAACATGTGACATTTTAATGAAGATTTTAGTAGATGCTATAGATTTTTATTAATTTAACATTAAAATTGTTGTGTTTTCCTTCTTCCTATAGCTATACATGTCCAATATTGACAAAATAACAATTTAGAGAATTGCTTGCTAAGCTCATTATAGAAAAATTATTTATGAGATATCCAACAAAGGCCATTATATGTTTCCATGCCAAACAATATTTTAATTTTTAAGTAAAATAATTGAAATAACATTCAATAAAAATAAAATCCTGGAAAGGAATACAGTACACCTAATATAAAATGGCTCCCTCTCTTCTGAGTTAAAATTTTATGAAAAAAGCTTTCTTGTAGCCAGTTGTACACAAAATACATAGGTATAATATTCAAAGAAAGAGGCACATATGTAAAAAGGGGCGAAATCATGAGAGGCAGTATACCATAGTGAGAAAAGAGTGGGGTTTGGGGATCAAATCAACTGGATTCAAAATCTGTTCCAATTGTGTGACCTGGGAAAGTTATTTAAGTTATTTAACTATGTGCTTTTTTTGATATGTAAAATGGATACAATAAATACACCTATGCCATAGAATGACTGTGAGGATCAAATGACCTAAATTAAGCACATGGAACAGAACTAGTAAGTACGCAATCCACATTTCCTGTGGTTGTGCTATTCTGGTCCTTATTCTTGGTGGACAGTGCTTAATGAAGCCCAAAAGAAACACATTGATTTTTGAAAGGAAGCATATTTTCTACAAGAGAATGAAAAACCTGTAATGCCTCAAAGACAATAGGTGAGAAGAAAGACGCTAGATGTTTGGAAAGAGGTGCAGAACAGAGGTTTTTGTTAACCAGTTGCTTTAATGTGTACATGTTATTTCACATTTTGGAGTTTATTTTCTAAAGATTGACCTTAAAGCTAGATCAAGAATGCTATACAAGTAATAGCATATTGAGTTGGCTATTTACTCTTATTTTATTAACATAACAAAGACTAAAAGATGACAGAGGAAGAGATCATGTTACATGCATTACAAAGAAAACTGCCAATGAGCCATCAAAAATTAGAGTTACCATCAAACTGCCTGCTCCACTACTACCAGAAACACTAAGTTCCTGTATAAGACTAAAACTGGTGAAGGCACAAAGGTTGTCATGTGTAACTTTGTAGTAAATTCAGTCTTTGTGGTCACTTAAGAGTTAATTACTTCTCTGTATGGAGGGTGTATCAGTTAGCTAATATTGCCTAATAATCTACTTCAAATTTAATGGCTTAAAATTAACAAAAACATTATTTAAAAAACTCGATTCTGGACATTTAAGATATTGGGTACATCAGCTAGTTTGTTTTGGTCTTACTGCTTGTGTGGCATATGTGATCAGATGTTAGCATAAGATGACTTGCTGATCTGGGGAATTTACTATGTTGACATTAATGAATAATGGATATCTCATTGGTCCATGTTTTCATATCAGGATAACCCAAATATCACATGCGGAAAGATTGACAACCAGTTGTATGCACAAGGCTTAGTCTATCTGAAGACACCTCTTCGCCCATTAACTAAACACAGACAGCCCAATTTAAGGTGTGGGGAAAGAGATATCACCTCCCGTTGAGCAGGGCTTCAAGATGATACTGTAAAAGGTACAGAAGAGGGAAGGGAAAAATAGAGTCATTTTGAAAATAGGCCACTACAAAAGGTTGTGGTCCAAGGGAAACACTTCTGAAGTTTGGAGCATTTTCAAGAGGTGGGAACTGTGGTTTTCTTCCATTGAAGAATTATTTTGGAGGAAATAAACTAGCTGATTTATCTCAGTGTTTTTGAAAAAGAAATTTTATTTGAAGAGTGATACAAAATGTAGAAACAGATTTGCCATGGAACAACCTGCAAATAAACTGAATGATATGGCAAGGATGTTTGGATTTCCTGTGTGCCAAGTGAGTATCACAGTGGTTGAGCTGGCACAGTATTGTGGTTTCCCTTCAATGAAATGGTGTTTGCTAAAACTCATTCCAATTAAACTTAAATGAAAATAAAGCTTCTGGGTTATTGTTTTTCCAATCTCCTTTAAGTAAAGCTAACCTAAATTATTAATTTTCCTTCAAATTTCACTTTCTCTAAAATTTAATGCTCATTAATTTTACCATTGCTAGTAAAGTATATGATAATAAAAACATGAAACAAAAAAAGGAAGGTTGAAGATAAATATAAAGGCTTTGCTAAAACTAAAACTCAACTAGATTAATATTATGGTTAGTAATGTTGTAAACAGCACCAATTCCTTATATTGAAAAAGAGGGGAGGGAGTCCACAATATAATTGGGAAAGTTGTAAATGTTAGTTTTGTAGTCCTTGACTCTTGGATGATGATATTCACAGATGATTAAAAAAATCATCTAAGTCTTATCAATATATTGGTACAAAAGAAGAAAAGAAAGGCACATAGATATTTAAAATATGATGGAAGAAAAAGAAATAATAGAAATATAATTGCAAATCAAGAATTCTGAACATTCATTTCATGAGTTAAAAAAATGAGTTCATCAGAGGAGGCAACACTTGTACTGGGTTACTAAGTATACTCAAGGCTATGAGGGAGCACCCACAAGTGAGGGATCAGTCTGTCCAAAAGGTTGATTGGAATGAAACGTTGTCTGTGGTGGTGGAAGTAGAATATGAAGGTATGTGAAAGAAAGTGAGGCTAGAAAAACAGGTGTCGGTGAAGTCATGGAAGGTATGTAATGTTATACCAAGGAGTTTGTACTTCATTCTGTATGAAATAGGAAACCATTCAACATTTTAGAGAGAGAGAATCATATACATAGATTTAAGATCAATAATTGGATCCAATGTAAAAATATATTGAACGAAGAAAGTCTGAAAAAGAAGTTTCTGTTGTCATCACTGATAAATATTTCCTAATTACATAGTCCTATGAAAATCAAGTCTTCATGAATGTATATTTCCACAGTATTTTCCAAAGACAATCGTCATTATTTTTGAAATATTTTCTTCTCTTGATGTTTATGATACTCCATAATCATTATTCCTTTTACTTTCATGACAATTAATTCTCAAATACCTGCATAAGCACTTCTATTTCCCATTATATATTATACTGGACGTTGCTTGTGAGTTATAATTTTTTTTGTCTCTCTTCCATCATGATATGTAGTTGTAGTTTTTCTCATATACTTTCAAAGTTTCTAATGCCCTTGGTATACAGATATGTCAGAGATGCCTATCTCTACCAAAACCCTCTCTCAAGTGTTTCAATCTGGATACAGCATCATGTATCTCAAACTCATTACACAACAAATTGAATAAGTTACTTTTTATCAGCAAATAAAGTCTGTCTGTTATGCACTTCCAATTTTATTAAAAATAAGAAATTAGGATCTCATATCCCAATTAGACCTTTCCATCATTCTGTAAATTAAAATCTGCTTAAAGAAATATCTCTGTATCTCTGTACATTTCTATTGCCTTAGTTTAGTTTTTTCTCATCTCCTAGGTAGATTCTTATAATAGCATTGTAAATAGCCAGCAGTTTTGTTTCTGTTATTTTCCCCAGTTGATCCCTCCAAAGTACAGAATGACTAGGAACCAGGGGATAATGTAATTATCTATCTGAAAATTATTTAATAACTTCTCACATTTTTAGGGAGAAGGGAAAATTTTTAGAGAAAATTCCAAATTCCACAATGTGTCAGGTAAGGCTCCCTTGATCACTCCCCTTCTAGCTGCACCGCTCTTTGATCATTTATGTGTTGAGCTCTTTGCAGTTCCACAAAGAAGACAGACTTCTGCATTACCCAGATAATTTGTTTATAGTATTTTCTCTCTTGCTAACTCCAAAAATGCTTTCCTCCTTTGCTTAACAAAAGTCAACCCATTTTCAATTTACTTCATTTTCTCTGTGAAGTGTCATTTGTCCCAGGCAGCTTTTATTATCTGTTCTGGTGAGCCAGCCTCGATTTCTCATGTGTACTTCCGTTTTCACTAGGTAGTTCTCCCAACACCACAACACACCACTATATATTTGTGTGTCTAGTTATTTACCACTTGAAAACAAGATTATGTTTTCTAAGAACTTGCCCCATTATCCCTGAACACCCAAAATGTAATTTTCCATATTTCATTACATCCTAACATGTAATTTAATTAAATTTATTTATTATATTTCCTGTTTACTGTCTCTCTTCTTGCAAAGAAAGTCACATCAGACCAGAGATCTTTGTCTATTTTGTTCATTGATGTGTTCCAAGTACTTAGGACGGTGATTGGCACATAATAGGCAGTCAAATTATTTTTTATTAAATAAGTTAATATCAGAAAAAAAATTGAAGTTTTTGTTTTGTCTCCAAATTACCTTTATATTAATTGGTGGAGCAAACAATTTTTGAGGTACAATAAAAATTCATCTTCAGTGGACATATATTTTCTCTTAGGAAAATGTATATTGATGTCATGGGCTGAATGTTTATGTCCCCTCTAAATTTATATGTTGAAGCCCCTATCTCCAATGTGATAGTATTGGGAGATAAAAACTTTGGGATGTAATTAGGATTAGTTAAGGCCATGAGTGTGCAGTATTCATGAAGGGATTAGTGTCTTTATAAGTAGATACTAGAGAGTTTTCCCTCTCTCTCTCTCTCTCTCCCTCTCTCTCTCTCCACATGCACTTACTGAGGAAAGGCCATGTGAGGACATACTGAGAAGGTGGCCATCTGCAAGTCAGGAATAGAACCTCTGCCAAGAACCAGATTGGCTGGTAACTTGATCTTGAACTTCCCAGCCTCCAGAACATTGAAAATGTAAAGGCTGTTGTTTAAGTCACCTAGTATATGGTATTTTGTTATGGCAGCCTTAGCTAAGACTATTGATGTGCCACAGGCCTCTGCAAATCCACATGTGCCAAACTGAGTGTATGGTTTTTGCCCAACATCTTTTGTATTCTTTAACTTGGTGTTTGATACCACCACTTACCCAGCTAACACAAATCAGAAAATAAAAACTAAAACTGACTGTTCCTTTACTTTGTTAATATTCCATCGAGTTCTACCTTCTAATTACCTGCTGGCTGAAGATACTCCATTTTCACTAGTCTAGTAATAATCTTTTTTGGTAAGATTGACCTGTAGTTTTTGGAAGGTAGATTATCTCTCTCATGGCAGTTCATTTTTCATGTGGTTTATAATTTTAACCATGAACACATCTAGCCAAACCTTTTTCCAAGGAAGCCTTTCAGGCACCTGGTTGTGAAAAATCCTTAACGGTTATTTTCCTGTGGCTTCAGCTAGTAACACCATACATACCAGTTTAACCATACATATGGCATTCTGTCAAAAAGGTATTGGGAGTGTGTGTGGTTAGATAGCACAATTATTTTTTATCTTGTGTTCACTCAGAAATTAGTGGTATACAGTTTTATGCTTAGCTCCAGCTTCTAGCCATTCAGGGGGAATAAAGAGTCATCACCCACCCCTGTTTAGGATTATAATACTAGATCCTAAATCCTACATTCAGGTCCTATACATTGATGGATTATTCAGCTTTAGCTTATCTTGCAAATCTGGCTTTAATGTTTGAAATGTGGAAATGTTTCTTGTCTGTTTTCAACTTAGATAAATACATGTATTATATTTTATTTGGTATTTCTTTGGATGTGAAATAAGAAAATAAATTTTTTTTGTTAGCTCAGGCTACCAGACTAAACAAAGTCTAGAATTATTTTTTTCTTGTCTGAATAATGGCAATTATTTTTTAAACAATCTCTATTTACAGCTCCTACTTACTTGAACAATTGTTGTTTATGAGATGGACAAAGTCAATCCACTCTCACCTGCATGCAAACATATTCCTACTCTAAGTATTCCACTTTTAAAAGCAAATGGATTAAAAATAAATATACTGGAGTCAGGCAACCATGTTATATCACTTATTAACAAAGTGACTTTGACTGATTTGTTTAATATTTTAGTTTGATCACTGTTAAATGGTAACCATTAAGGTTATCAATAATCTCATAGACATTTTGTGAATATTGACTGAGATAATTAATGTGGTGTGCTTAGTCCAGTGTCTAGCTCTTAGTAAATAGTAAAAAATGTTGGCAACTCCCACTATTATTTTTGCTGAGCTGTCAATCTTAATAGACAGATCAGACCCAATCTTTTATAAGGAAATTCATCCTGTACCAATACTGTCCTAATGAAAACATATTTCAGGGTTTTGAACAGAGATTTGGTGTAACTATACCTGTAATTTTATTATCACTTTGGCTCTAATACAAGGAATGGATGAAGTGGAAGCTGTAGATTGGTACATGTGGAACTATAAGTAGGAAAATGATAGCACTACTGATAAGAGAAAAGAAAAATTAAAATATGAAAGTGCATTACATATTAAGAAAAATAAGCATATTTAGTAAGCATTTATGTGTTTAAACCTACTAATTTGATTAATTATAGAGAATAGGAAGGTGAAGAAGTAGGAATAGTCAAAAATGACATCCTTATAAATGCTGTGTGCAACAGGATAAGAGGTAGACTGAGGGATGCTAAATAAATTAAGATTTTAGAGAAATATTCTTATTTATTTATTTTATTTTACAAAACAACTGTTTTTCCTATTTTATAAAATATTCATATTTATATTTGGAATATCCATATAATGATACTACCTAAGCACTTGGGAATATCAAGGGACTGCTTGACTGAGAAATGTGTACTGAAGTTTGTATTCAGGTCCTTCATAAACAGAGAGGCTAAATGTAGGAATCTGTGGATAAGACTTCCAAAAAGAAAGACATGCAATGAGAACCGAAGATGGCCAATCTTTGATAAAACTGAGAAAAACCTCATAATTTAGGGACTTATAGGAAGACATTGTAGATGCAAAGGGACTGTTAAGTAATGATAAGAGAGTCAGAGAAAAATAATATAATTAGATATAATTAGGGTTAATTTTATTGAGAAATTAATTTGTCAATGATAAGCATTTTATGGGTTTTATCTCATGTTTGTGTTTTAATCTCATTAATTTGAGACAAAATTTTAAGCCATATCACCTATTATAGAATTAATCCCCTTTTAATAATGATGACATGGTGGTTTAGAGAGATTAAGAACAGACCCCGGGGCACTGTGTTCATAAATGCCAGACTCAAAACTCAAATGGTGGCTATCTAAAAACAAAGATTATGTTCAGTGAAATAATTTTAACTTATCAAAATATAGTACAAAATAACATAAATAGAATTAATTAGATATGTTTAAATTGCATATTACATTTCATTTTTACTTCTACTTTTTAATTAAATCACAGCCTATCCAATCATAATAGTAGCATCCCTATCGTTTTGTTTCATTATTTTATTGCTTCTATCCCAATACTTAAAGGAATCTGTTGAAATAGAAGTAGGCCAGTAAAATGAATCAAACTCAACAAGACATGTTATGGCTTGGTGTTTAACACTTTCTTAATTGTTGGCATAATTAAATGAGCAGAACCATTAAAGTCATTATTTTGGAGGTTGTGATATAAGAGACAAAAATAAAATACTCATTTCCCAATTAAATGACTATGAAGTGCCTTTTCATCCTTTATTGGGGCAATTTAGTACAAAGAAGCAGCCAACATTCTTTTCAAGTAAGTGTGTTCCATTCTTTTTTTCCATTCTGATTTATAATCCTCACAAGTGAGTAATTATTAGAACTAAAGAACTAAGCATGCTATAGTAAACTTGATTTATAAAATTTATGTACAAAGAGAGAAATTTCTAATGGATTCTTGTGTCAAATCATATGCATTCTTGTTGATAATATATTTAATCATCTGCTGGGGGGGAAATCATGGAAAATTGTTGTGGAAAGAAAGTATAGCAGATTCTAAACAACCTGGCTTAGGACATCGATTGAAGACTATCATATTATTATTTATATTACCCAAACCACTTCCTGTTTCCATAAGTCTTTATTATCATTTTAACTTTGAAGCAGACATTGAAGAAAACTTAGCACTTTTCTTTCTTTACAGGATTAATATACTTAGTAGCAAGCAATCTAGCAAAACAGCATTTCTTCAATTCCAAAAATAAAATGTGATCCTTTGGAGAACAGACATTACAAAAATAGTTGCCTAAGTTTAGTAAATTCAGACTTAATATAGCTCTTGTTATTTAAAAGGCTCCATCTCATGGTATCGTCATTGTTACTTACGTGGTTGTGCAGGTCAGTCTCCTCCTCCCGTTCTCATTACCCCATCGCTTCACATCAGTGGAAATTATTTTGATTCTTGGATGAGGATCTGAAGGCTGAGCAAAGAACATATCTTAGTTAAGATTTTCCCCTAAACTTTCAGACTATTAGGAGAGATGTATGTATGGGCTTAATTAAGTTCTTAAATACAAAACCCTTTTTCTTTTTATTTGTTCCCTGAATTATCTAATAATAAATCATTTAAGGTCATACAAATTAATATTAAAAAATTCTACTCCATTAGAAAATGGAATAGGCATTTAACTGGAAAAAAGAAATAATTTACATAGATAAAATGATTGTCAAAATTATTACTATTAGAAATAAGCAAATAATAAGTAAAAACTACAATTCTTAATTCACATGACTATCAACAAATAAGAATGAAAATACAGTATGTTTGACTTGGAGTGGATGGATCAGGATATTCAGTACATTTTTTTAAAGTGTAGTACTTTATTATTTTATATACTGTATGTAATTATTTTAACACACACTTTTAGAAGTCAAAGTAAAAGAGAGCATGTTGAAAGAAGCAAGAGAAAAGTGAATCAGTAGGTACAAGTTAAGATTACCAGTAGATTTCTTAGCAGAAACATTATAGGCTATAAGGAAATGGGATGATATAGTAAAAGTGCTGATTTTTGTGATATTGTAATGGTGTGTAAATCATATGTAATTATTGTGTGGAATTTAAAAGATAAAAACATACATACAATTATAGAACTATTAATGCATACAAAATTTAAAAAGATGTAATTTGTAACATGAATAACAGAAAGTGTGGGTGGAGCAGAAAGTGAAGAAAAAAACTGTTGGCCAAGACTATTATATCTAGAAAAATTATATTTCAAAAATAAAGGAGAAATAAAGACTTTCCCAGGGAAACAAAAGCTAAGGAACTTCATCACCACTAGAGATACTGTACAAGAATTTCTAAAGGGAATCTTTCAAGGTAAAATAAAAGAACTTTAGACAATAACACAAAAGCATACCAAAAAAAGAGTCTCTGGTAAAAGTAAATGCAAGAAAAATACAGGTTGATCTACTAATTTAATGTGTTCCCTATCTGAATTCAAGCTTACTTCCTTAGTATAAACCTATAAATTGGTTTTAAAATTCAAATGGAATTGCAGGCGATACAGAATGCCTACACAAACTTGCAAAATAACGAAGTAGAAAGATTAACACTACTCAATTTCAAAATCACTATGAAGCAATGGTAGTGCTTTTGAAATGGTAGACAGATCAATAGAATAGAATAAAAAATTCAGAAATAAAATCATGTGTGTTTAGTAATTGTCAAGAAGTTACTAAAATCATTCAATGGGAAAAGAATAGTCTTTTCAACAAATGGTGCTTGGTGGGACAACCAGAAAAAGAATAAAGTTGAACACTCATCTCCCATCATATACAAAAATTAACTCAAAATGGATAAAAGAACTAAATATAAGAGATAAAACTATAAAAATACTTAGAAGAAAATTGGGAAAATTTTGATGTGCTCACATTTGGCAAATAATTCTTAGCCTGACACAAAAACACAAGCAACAAAATAAAAATAGATAAATTGAAATCACTGATTTTTTTTTCTAAATGTGCTTGGAAGGACATGAACAAAAAAGTAGTAAGAAAATGCACAGAATCGGTGAGAACATTTTTTCAAATCATATATCTAATGAAGTACTTATATCCAGAAGACACAGAGAACAAATTACAACAAAAAATAAAACGACAAATATACACGTAAAATGTGGACAACAGATCTGAGTAGACATTTCTCCAAAGAAGATATAAAAATGGTCAAAAAGCTCATGAAAAGATGATCTGCATCTTTATTTATCAAAGAAATGCAATTTAAAAACCGCATGAGGTACCATACCACAGCACTATATTTAGTATCAAAAAGTCAGATATTAACAATAATGTTGGTGAGGATGTGGAGAAATTAGAAACCCCATACACTGCTGGTAGGAATGTGTAATAATGAAATTGTTTGGAGAACAATCTGGCAGTTTCTCAAATGATTAAACTGTTATATGACCTAGCAATATGTCCAGACAAAAACTTGTACACATATGTTTATAGCAACATTATTTATAATAACAAAAAGGTGAAACAGCTCAAATATCCATCAACTGATGATGGAATAAACAAAATGTAGTATTTACACACAAAGGAATATTATTTGACCATAAAAAGGAATAAAGTACTAAATAAAAAAGGAAGTACTACACCTACTATAACATGGAAACTTTGAAAACATTATTCTAAGTGAAAGATGCCAGTCACATTAGTTTGTTTGTAAGGTGATTAAAATATTCTAAGTTTGACTGTGGTGATGATAGCACATATCTATTAATATACTAAAAACTACTAAATTATACACTTTGAATGGGTGATTGTATGGTGCACAAATGATATCTCAATAAGGCTTTTAAAAATAGAATCTCACTTGGGTTTATATTTAAAAGCCCACCAGGATCGATAGGTGTATTTCTCATCTTTAATATTATGCATTAATCTATTAGGACAAATAATAATAATCTATAGGTTTAGTTGAGAACAATAATAAATTGGAAGATATTATTTCACTTTTTTTCAAAGATTTTCATGGTCCTTCCATTTAAGCAAATACATTTCATCTTGCCTAACTGGAACATTGTATTCTTTGAACAACAACTTCCTATTTTCCCCTACCAGTACCTCTAACAACCGCCATTCTGTATTTCTATGAGTTTGACTATTTTAGATACCTCATGTAAGTGGAATCATGCACTATTTGTCCTTCTGTGATTCATTTATTTTATTTAGCATAATGTCCTAGTTTCATCCACGTTGTCCCAGATGGCAGGATTTCCTTTGTTTTCAAGGTTGAGTAATATTCCATTGTGTATATATACCACATTTTCTTTATGATCTTTTCATCTGTGATGGACGCTTAGGTTGATTTCATATCATGGCTATTGTGAATAGTGCTGCAATAAACATGGGATTGCAGGTATCTCTTTGACATACTGATGTCATTTTCTTTGGATATATACCCAGTAGTAGGATTGTGGGTCATATGGTAGATCTAGTTTTAATTCTTTAAGGAACCTCCATACTGTTTTCCATAGTGGCTATACCAATTTATATTCCCACCAACAGCGTAAAAGAGTTCCCTTTTCTCCACATTCTCACCAACACTTACCTTTTGTCTTTTTGATAAAAGGCATTCTAGCAGATGTGAGGTAGTATTTCATTGTGCTCAGTGTGTGTGTGTGTGTGTGTGTGTTTAGAGATAGCTTCTCACTACTATGTTTCCCAGACTGACCTAGAACTCCTAGGCTCAAGTAATCCTCTCACCTTAGGCTCCCAAGTGGCTAAGACTATAGGCACACACCACTGCACACAGTTCATTGTGGTTATGATTTGCATCAACTGACGATTAGAGATGATGAGTATCTTTTCACGTTCCTGTCAACTATTTGTGTGTCTGCTATGGAGAAATGTTTATTTAAGTCCTTTGCTCATTTTTAATGAGGTTATTTGTTTCCTTTGCTATTGAGTTATATGACTTCTTTATCTATTTTTGATATTAACCCCTTATCACAGGTATGGTTGGCAAATAATTTCTGCCTTCTTGTAGGTTGCTTTTCATTGTGCTGATTGTGTCATTTGCTGTACAGAAGCTTTATAATTTGATATTGTCCCACTTGTCTACATATATTTTTGTTTGTAGTACTTTTGGTGTCATATCCAGGGAATTATTGCCAAGACCAATGTCATGAAGACTTTCTTCCATGTCTTCTTCTATGAGTATTAGAGTTTCAAGTCTTATGTTGAAATATTTATCTCACCTTGAGTTTATTTTTGTTTATGGTGTAAAATGAGGATCCAATTCAATTCTTTTGCATGTGGATATTCGGTTTTCCCACTACCGTTTGTTGAAGAGACTATCCTTTCCCCATTGTGTATTCTCGGAACCTTTTGTCAAACATCATTGGCTTTAAATGATTTATTTCTGGGCTGCCTATTCTGCTTCTATTATTCTATAGTCTATATTCTGTACTATTATTCTATAGTCTTTTAAACATCCTATCAATACATTTATTTCTGAAATATGTGAAAGTGGTACAGACGTGAGATATTTTAATAGTATTTATTAAAAGATGGAATTAGAAAAACCATGATATTTATTATATAAAATATATAAATACAGTGTCAGAGAGGATATGATGTCACAGATCAATTTTAGCAACCTTTAAAATATTAGTTGTCATGAACAAATACTAAACAATTATCCCAATACAAATAAAACCTACGGAAATAAAATGGAACTGTAAAAATGTTTTAATGAACAAAGCAAGTTGTAAAAATTTATGCCCTTAATAACTCTTACATCTTACAATTCATTCTAAGTATTATATAATATATAAAATGTTCACTTAAGGAGAATGATAATTTTATTTTCCACATGCATTGAAGTCATTTGGATATAGTTCTTGGAAAAAATAATGATGCATTTATTATTTCTTTGTTGTTTTGGTTTTCTTTCCTATTTTAATATTATGATATATGTCATTGATACAGGGAAAAAAACAAAACACATATTATATAATATTTATTTATTCACTTATTTTTAGCAAACCTGTATTGGCACCTCTCATGTTAAGAATGAGAATATCTATTTTCTCTGTTGATAATTTCATTGGCTGTGCAGAAGATTTTTAATTTAATCAAGTCCCATTTATTTATTTTTTTTATTACTGTAAATGCCCTTGGGGTCTTCTTCATAAATTCTTTGCCTAGAACGATATCTAGAAGAGTTTTTCCAACATTTTCTTCTAAAATTCTTATGGTTTCATGTCTTAGGTTTAAGTCTGTTATCCATCCTGAATTAATTTTAGTGAGTGGTGAAAGATATGGATCCTGTCTCAATCTTCTGCATGTGGCTATCTAATTTTCCCAGCACTATTTAATGAATAGTGATTCTTTTCCCCAGTGTATATTGTTGTCTGCTTTGTCAAAGATCAGTTGGCTATATGTGGATGGTTTTATATCTGGGTTCTCTGTTCTGTTCTGTTGGTCTATATCTCTATTTTTGTGCCAGTACCATGCTGCTTTGGTTATTATAGCCTTGTAGTATAGCTTAAAGTCTGGTAAAATGATGCCTCTAGATTTGTTCCTTTGCTTGAGGTTGCTTTGTCTTTTCAGGCTCTTTTCTGGTTCCAAACGAAGCACAGAATTATTTTTTCTAGATCTGCAAAAAATGACGTTGGTATTTGATGGGGATTGTATTGAATTTGTAAATCACTTTGGGTAGTATGGACAAAAAGTTGTTTTATCAAAAAGACACTTGCACTATAATGTTTATTGTGGCAGAATTCACAATCACAAAGACGTGGAATCAACCCAAGTGCCCATCAATTCATGAGTGGATTAAAAAAATGTGGTATATGCATATCATGGAGTACTACTCAGCCATTAAAAAAAGAATTGATACCTTTTGTAACAATCTAGACAGAACTGGATACCATTCTCCTAAGTGAAGTATCACAAGAATGGAACTATTAAATTGGAACTAACCGATCAGCACTCATGTGCACAGTAGGAAGTAGAACTCAAGAGAACAAGAGGTGGAGCGTAGGAGGTGGGAGGTGGAAAACATACGAAGGTACAATGTGCACTATCTGGGTGATGGCACACTTATAACTTTGTCTCAAGCAGTACATCAGTTGCTCTTTTTCCTTGAAAAATATAATTTGAGATTATGTTGATAGTAAATTCTTCCAGAGATGATCTGCTTTTTTCTCCTGTTAGGCATCCTGGCTACTAACAGATCATGACATTTTTAAACCTAATTCCTTACTGAGGCTTTCTTGTATTAGTAGTTACTATGAATTTGGACCAGAAATCTTACTGAGAACAGAGTAGTTGTTACAACTTCTCAGGCATTATTTTTGTTTTTGCTTCTCTTGTGCTCAGTGGTAAGTAAAGCAACTCTTCTTGAAGTTGAATGGACCTGTGGGAATGGAGGATGTTTACTTCTGATTTACCCTTAAATCAATGATGTAGCCCTTTGGTTCCAGTTTTACTAAAGTAGGATTTCTTACTTCTCTGTTTTATTTGGCTAATGTCTACCTTTATTTCCTATGTAAGCCTTAATATACCAGCTTGGCAAATTCTCCCTATTCAAAATTAGCTTCATATTCAATCTATATTTTTGCATTGTCATTTACTTTGATTTTGAAATATTGACTAGTCTACATTAGCTTGCCAGGTATTTAATACAAAAGCATTGTATATTGTTGTTTATTTGTTTCTTATGTGTGTTTTTATACTTAAAAAATTTTAATCCATCAGTTTTCCTTGTTTTCAGTGGGAACATAAATTTATCTGCCTGATTATTCATATTACAGAAATGGCTCAATTCCTATAACATTTCTCCTTCTTCATTACCTGTGCATGTTTTATACCTAACATAAAATATAAATTTATCAATACTGAGAATTGTGAATCCTCTCCAATAAAACTCATTTCTTAGACTCGTGAATGTTGAAACTTGCTTATACATTTGATCCCTTCCTCTTGTTATTCCTCTTGTGACTTTTTAATTCTACTCAAACATGTGCAAAAGATTTTTTTCCAAAAAATACTAAACACATAACAATGTTTGTGGTCTATAGATTTCAAACTACTATTTCTAACAATAACAAAAGGAATGAGGTCCTTCTAAATTTCTATTCCAATGCCAAGCAAGGTGCCATAAATTACATGAAAGGTTAAGAAGGCAGCCTACTGACTAGCTGATTAATACTATCCTTTCTAAGCTTTCAGATTTTTTCACTAAAATGAAGATGCTAATGTGCAGTGCTCATAATATTACCGTGAAAATGAAATAAGGTCACATCTGTACAGCTCCTAGCATACAGTGTGAGCATTGTATAAACATTATCTTTTATTAATATTCCAAGGTTTCTACAAATACTTCATAAGTGATTGTTGAATTAAATAGAATTAAATCTGCAGATTGTCGATGCTTTTTTGTTGTTGTTTTGTTGATGCCACTACTTACAATTAAGGAAAATCACTAGAAATAACTGTAAACTTCATCAGAAACATAAACAATGTAACTTTTCCCCAAGTCATTACTATTTCAAACTGCTACCTTATCTATTCTAATAAGCAATTATTACATTCTTTTTCTGATCCAAAGAAATGTATGACCATATATAGTAACTTTATAAATGTAAATAACCAAGTAATTATAATTTTGACATATATCTCAACCATGATGTATACATATATATTTCACTCTTTGACTAATTCTAGGATAGAATAATTTAGGTCTTGTTTGGAAATATCAAGGGCCTTTCTTTTGTAATCAATAATGCTATTAATAAAAGCCTAGAAATTTAAACTTCTGTATTTAGAAGATAAGATAGATCTTCAGAATTTTGTGACTCTTGAGGTTTTTAATATATTTATTTGGGACTGACACTGGAAAGTCAAGGGCAAAGTCTCCATATGATATTAATAGTACCTTATGGGCAATATAGAGTGACATCAGGGAATTTATGTAGTGGTAATTTGAAAATATATACTTTTAAAATATATTTTTGTAGGAAAGGATTTTGTTGGAAAATTATGTTTCTAAATTAGTATTTACTGCAAAAGTATTGAGCCAAATTAATATTATTCATCAAGTAGGATTCGTTTTCCTTAATATTTTCATGTTAGAATGATTAGAGTAGCCACAACTTGATAAGAACAAAAGAAAATGTATACTTTAGGAATGATTGTGAAAATTCATATTTGTTTACAGTGAGCTTAACACACTGAAAAATGCCTAATTAGAAATGATGACAAAATTTATATATCAGCTTTTATCTTAGCATTGAATGGAAAATAAAAGCCTCAGGAATCCATGTAGCTACAAATGTGAAAGAAGTGATAGATTTGCCAATTTTGAAAATACATGCGTAGATTTTTCTTATCACAAGAATATTTTATTACAATATGAAAACATTTTACTCAACCTTGGATTTGGCAAAATTTCACTTGAGACATGCTATAAGTTTTCCTATAAAATAAGGCAAAAAACAATTGAAGAATAATTGGTGAAATAGGATTTCTAGCCTTTCTATTTTCCATTAGAGGCTCATAAAATTTGATCTAATTTTCGCTAGCTTTAGTATGCATTTTTAAATAGGAAAGCATGTTTGTACTACATTAGAATATTGCGTGTGTTTTATTTACATGCATAGTGAATAAAACAATGTTTGTGAATTAGTTCAAAACCTGCACTGAATGGTTTGAAGACACTTGAGATATTTTGGAAAAGATAATGGCATTCCATAGAGTTAGAACATTCCTTTCTTTCTTTTTGGCAAGCCATAAAGCAGACTTATCAAGTATAGAAGGACTTTTTCTTCCTGAAAAAATTTAAATAGAATATTCTTGTTTATTGGACATGTTTTGTTTTACTTTGATTTAACCTATTCTTCTCTAAACATCCAGCAAATCAAACTATGTGAATTCTGAATCTGTTTTCTATCACATCCTGCTTTGCGTTAGAGTTTTAAAGCTTATGGTTTTTCTCTGCCACACAAAGCCTAGATATCCACCGAGCTAATTCTGTCAATTCCTCTCAGCCTTCGATCAACTACCATTTCCTCGGTAAGTGCTGTCAACACTATTCTGTTCAAAATTGCAATCGTATTCCACAAAACATCTAATCTGTTTACTCCCTCCAATTTTATATCATTTTTAGAAACTACAAAATTTTTATATTTATTATGATTTATTCTGGTTACATTATTTATTATGCCTACCTGTTTTCCTCTCCAATAGAATGATACTTCCAAGAGAGCAAGGTTTTCCTGTCTGTTTTGTTCAATATTGTCTTCCTATATTGAGAAATATATCTTGTGTGTTAGATCAACTCAAGCTATTTCTGGCTTACCAGAGATATTGAAAATATTAAATTAATTAAATTAATTCAATAATGTCTAAATAGCATGTTCATATTCTGTCAAAGAGAATTAAATCAAAACATACAGCAATAAACTACATTAGATGAAGCTGTTTAAATACACGTGCCTTTGAGCATTTTCTGGGAGGGGAGTATTATGCTGATACTATTGATTAGCAAAGAGATTCATTGCCACACTTTCACCCCCAATTCCTAGTTCCCTGACTATGTTAATATCAACTCAATGATAAACTATATTTTCATCTTCCAATATTGGGTATTACTTTGAATTGCTAACAAAATATACATTTAACCATCTCTTCATAATTTAAATCTTTTAGATGTTCAGTCTGTCCACTTCAGGAAAAGATTGTAAGGTAGGCTTTAATACAAATATGGCGTTATTACAATATAGCCTAATGATTCCTTTTTACTTTTTTAAGCACATTAAATATTTGAACAAAAAATATTTAAGGAAACAAATGAAATTTTAAAACAATTTATTCTCCCACATGCTCAAGGATACTCATGTCTAATCTCACCTATTAGGTTTACTCCTTTACGTAAGCATTTTCTACATAAATAAATTTAATTTATATTTATGCAAATTTTATTTATGTACATTCTTTTCTAAAAATTCTTACTTACCTGTAAGTTTATAATTATTTTCCATTTATGTTATACTTGTGTTTATATTGCATATTACAATAACAATATATGATGTTTGGGGGGCATATTATAAACTTACGGATGTAAGAGTGTATCTGTGTGATAGTTGGCAGAAAGTTCATGATTAGGACATAGTAGATATCTGTTGGTTTTGGTTGTGAGAAAATCCTACCCCTTACTATGATAACAGCTCTTCACATTTCCCTTAAGGAAATAACCATCATTTTCATTTCATCTGTTTTTGATGGGACTATTAATCATAGTGCTAGTTAAGGAATGAAATTTAAGCTAGATTAATATTTCTCCTCAGAATTGAATCTTTAATCAAATATTCTATAGAGAGAAGGTAATTGGTACTTAGATTTTGTGTTTAATTTGTGTGTGTGTTTGTGTTTCTGCTGTCAGACCCAAAAATAACAAACCATGAGTTCCTATCTGTTATCACAGGAGTTGTTGTGGCTCATGCCCTTGTCTGCATTTCTTCCATTTTTATAAACCACCAATCCAATATTTTTTTTTGTTTGTTTAGGCTTCCTAAGGTAGTACGTGTTGAGGACTCTGATAAATGAATATCTATATTCATATATATATATATATATATATTTCTTACAATAGTAACATTTCTTATAATCTTTGTGCACTTTAAAGTTATAGAATAATTTTATCCCTAAAGTAGCTTCAAATGTAAAATATTTAATTGTCACTTTTTAATTCTACGTGTAACATGAAACATTCTTGCAAACCTGATCTGGTTTTAGAGTATTTTAAAGTCGCTAAATATTACCTTTCTTGTTTTGTTGCTATTGTTATATGCTGGATGACTAGAATCATAATTACTCTAAGTTCATGAATTTAGGTCCCTATGCCAGTCTAAGATCTGTTTTAGTCTATACTCTTAGATGAATGTACAAAAATTTCAATGGCTTTTAGAAAGGCCAGGAAGGTCAAAAAACAGGGAATGTTCTACTTCTACTTGTGATGAACGGCTCATAGAGATATCTTGGAATCCTCCATGTCTTGAATAAATCTTTCAAAGAATTGGGCCCTTCAGTCTAAAAGCATAGTAGGAAAAATACCAAAAAGATAGAGATAAAGAAAGAACAAAAAATGAAAGAAATAAACAAAAATTGAGAGAGAGAGAAAGAATGTTTATGCTTGATAAAAGCTCCATGTCAACTTTTCACAAACCTTAGTTACAAAAATGAACACACAAATACAAAGATTTCGCTTGATTTTCCTAGATATAAATGAAAGAAATCTCCTAAGGCGACAAACTGAGTTTACTTTGATAGGATTGATTTTTTAAAACAGAAGAAGAGCTGGGAGGCAAAGAGCAGTCATTAGTTGGTAGCAAATCACAACGCATTTGCAAGAGAGTGTACAGTGTTAACCTCTCACATCATCAGCTACTGGCACACAAATGAAAGCTTCCTTTTCCTGAAATCATGTCTAGCTAAAAAAAAAAAATTTCAGAAAGGTTTATTTTGGCAGAATTCTTTAAGAAATTACACAGTTTTGAGGTTGTTCTTTTTAGACAAAATTAGCTATATGCTACACTCTTATTGGGTTTTTTATAGTGTACTTTTGTATTTTAAAAATATCAAAATAGTCAGACTGCCAAAAAAAGAAAGGAGGAACAGAAGAAATTAAAACATATTAAAAGTGCCATTACTGCCATAGTCATAGAGTTGAAAAGAAGTTAATATTTAGAAATATTGCATATATTTTGGTAATTACACAGATCAATACTACAATAAAAATGATACATTTGAAAAAAGCTAAAATTTTTGACACACTTTCTTATTGATGGATAATATGTTTATATAAATGGGAATTGTTAAAATCCATACACAGACCTGACAATTTCTGATACTCTTCCTGAGAACAAGGAGAGTAATCATTTTTTTATGGTTTTAGCTATATATATATTGCAATTACAATATGTAGAAACACTTTAGTTATACCTAAGACATTGTCATTTCCATAATGGGAATCAAAAATTTAACATCTTTCAAAATGAACATTCAGTTACCATGCTGGAAAGACAACCATAGAGAGAGAAATAGTTCTTAACCGCAGTGTATTCTACAGTTTATAGCCTTTCCCTGGTGAAGGAAGAAAATAACTTTTCTTAAATTCTTGTACCTATTTCTGTTAGAACCATTTTTCTTACTACTCAAATGAGAAACCTAGTATTCCTCTTTACAGTCTCTTGTTCATTGCAACACATAAGCAGGTGACAAATTCTCTTCCTTCCACTATTGTAAAGAATCAAGTATCCAGTGCCTTTCTATTTCCATGTGTGGCTTCATAAATCAGACCATGAAATTCCAAAATCTTGATAATGTATCCCCTAATTAATTACCCTATATAAAGTAATTTATTTAATTTAATGGCAATATTATCTTAATGGTTATTTTTATTATATTCTTTCAATTACATTAGCATAGTTATTTCATTATAGCATGCACAATGAAAAGAAAGACTAAGGCAGTACTCAATGATTTATTTCAGCGTAAACACATATACAACTAACACTCAGGTTAACAAACAGATCAATGTGAACCTCTCAAATATCTATCATTTCTCCTTTCTCACCTGCAAATTTTAATTATTTTATAGTAAATGAATGTGTTGCTTTTTAAAGTATATTTCTGCCCTTTACTATAAATTTTACATATTTTAAACTTTAGTTGATCATTTGTCTTTTGATGAACAGTATGTCAGTAAGATTATTTTCCTTATTGTGGCTGTATTTTAACCATTATTATTGCTCAACACTAGGAGTATGCTGCAACTTATTACTATTTCTACAGTAAATGGTAATTTGGGTGATTTCAACTTTGAGAAAATAACATATCATTCCTCTATAAATATAGCAATCTGTGGCTTTTGGTGCCCGTGTCCATGTGCCCGTTTCTGTTGCGTATACAGTTTATCTGGGTGAGCAACCCTGGTCTGATAGAGTAGGTGGGTATCTTCATTGTTCATAGACGATCCCGGGAAATTTCCCAAAGTGGCCGTTTCAGGGACGACTCCTCGCTGAAGAGCGTTCCCGTTCTCATTGTTTCATGTCCTTGTCAGCACACGCGTCGATCTTTTTAATTTTAGACATTCTGATGAACGTGTAGTAGAATCACATTTTGATTTTAACTTGTATTATGTTATCAGTGAAATTGAATACTCTTTTCTCAGCCATTTTGATATACAGGTTGTGAAGAGCCTGTTCATATTTCTTGCTCATTTTTCTGCTTGTTTTCATCTTTTCTTTATTGATTTGTAGATATTATTTATATTTATGGCAATAAGCTTTTTGTCAGTTTAATGTTTCACAAATATAATCTCCCACAATATGTCTTGGCTTTCATTCTTTTAATGGTATCTTAGTTTTAATGTAATACAATTTATCAATCTTTTCATCTACATTTTATGTTTTTTTAATGTTCTGGCTAATATGTCTTTTTATAAACAACATCATAAAGGCATTTTTAAAAATATTATCGTCCAGGAACTTTATTGTCCTACCATTCACTTTTAGATCTGCAATTCTATTGTGATTGGTTTTTGTGTCTCCTGTGATATACAGGCCACTATTCTTTTCCAGTTTTCTATACCAAATTAACTTAGCTACCATTTTGAAGAGAACATCCTTTCCCCCATTGCTCTGCAAGGATTTCTTTGTAATGTGTCTTACAAACTCACCTGTATAGGTGAGTTTCTGTTTTTGGATTCCCAAATTCCTTTGATTAGCCTATTTATGTAGTCTTTCATAGATAATATAATCTGTTAATTAAATGTAGTTTTATAAGAAGATTTCACATCTGATATAGTCATACCTCCCATTTGGTTCTGTTTCTCCAAGATTAATGTTATCTATATTTAGAACTCTGCATGCCCATGTAAGTTTTAAAATCAACATGTTAAGTTATAAGGAAAAGGAAAACACAAAATTATATGGTTAATCATTTTCAAGGTAAATAAATGTCCAAAGAAAAGGTGCCTAGTTTGTGCAGAATTGATAGCACTAAATGTTAATTCCTGTAATCCATGATCATATATCACTCCATTGATTGTGGTCTTTACACATTTCAAATATTAATATTTCATATTTTCCTGTGTAGAAGTATTGGACTGTATTTGTTACAGTTATTCTCAAAGGACTGAGAATATCTCTTTCTTTAATGTATTTTCTTAGTACTTGAGGATGGTATATAGAAATGGAATTGATTCTGTATTTTGACATAGTATTCAGAAAACATGCTAAATTTACTTACTTATTCTTATATATAGTCTATACACTTTTCAGTATTTTCTGTGAATGCAAACTTAGCTATGAAAAAGTTTTGTTATTTTCCTTTCAATCCTGTCAGCCTTTATTTTATTGACTTGCCTTATTTAATGGCCTAGGATTTTTAGTACAATTTAGAATAGAACAGGTGATGATACAAATATTGTGCCTATTCTAATTTTAAAAGTACATTATTTGTAATGTGATTAATCATGTAACTATACTTTTAAAAATATGTACAGTTTATTGAGCTAATTAGGTTCCTAGGTAAGAAGTGTTTATCAAGAATGGATATGGAGATAATAAAATAGACTTTCTCTATTAAGATGATTATATGATTTTCTGCTTTATTCTGTCAACATGGCAAATTTTTAAAATTTATCCTTATATAATAAATCAATTATGTATTACTGAGTAAATCCATAATGAAAGATAAATACTCTTATTTTTACATAGTCTCTTTGCTAATCTTTATAATAATTAACTTCCAATTATTTTTTAGGACTTTTATATCAATGTTCATGGGTAAAATTAGCCTATATATTTCCTTTACTGAATTATATTGTCCTAGATATCAAGCTTATGTTGGCTACATAAGGATGGAGAAGTTTTCCATTTTATTTATTATGTATTCCTCAGATTTTTGGTAGAATTATATGATGATGCCAATTCTGCACGAAAATGTTCTTGCAGATATTTACTAAGAATTGTAATCATTTAAAAAGTTACAATCTATGCTGATATTTATTTTCTCCTACTGCAGTCATCTTATAATTTCATCTGTAAATATTTGAGCATGAATCTTAAAAGATCAAATCTCTTTTTAAGCACAATAACATAACTCTAAAAATAACAATAATCCCTTAATAGTAACATTTTTACAAGTTATATCATAGTTTTCTTTTTGCAGTTGGCTTTAATCAGAATCCAAGTAAAGTCCATACATTGCAAATGGTTTAGTGTTTCCTAAGTCTAGTTAAAAATATATGTATCTCCTACCTTTTTTTCTCTTGAAATTTATTTATTAAATTAATTGAAATGCTTGCTCTGTACAGATTCCCATAATCTATATTTTCCTGATTACAGAGATGTGTTCCCTATAAGCTGTTAGTTAGTTATAATAGTTAATCAGTCTAGAGATATAATCAGATTCAGGTTTGATGTTTGGCAAGAACATTTCATGCACGATTTTATGTACTTCAATGTGTAGGTATATAATGTCTATCATCACATATTGGAAATGTTAACAACTATTACTGATCATTGCATGGATCCATTACTTTATTACAGCTTGAAAAATGGCAATGTTCTTTACTCTTTTATCAAGGATTATAGTATCATTTATTGAACAGTCTATCCTTTTATGACACATTTGTGCCAGTGTCTTATACACATAAACAAAGGCAAGAACAAACCACAGTTTGGGAAAAATTATTTGCAACAAAATATTAATGTCCACAATATATAATGAACTCTTACAAATCAGTAAGGGGGGAAACGGGATAATGTGCAAAGATATAAACAGGGAATTTTAAGGAGGAAACCCAAATAGTAAATAAACACCTGAAAAGCTCTGCAATCTCACTAGTAATTGGGGCAATGCAACTAAATCAACAATAATCAGCAAAATGTAAAAGTCAGATGAATCCTTTGGAGAGGAATCAAGGAAACAAGGACTCTTATATAGTACTGCTGAGAGTGTAAACCAGTACAATCACATTGGAGATATATATATATAACCATTTGGATAAATTTGAAATTCATTCATATTATGCCTTTTAAAAGCCATTACATAACAAATTTCACTTTCTGGAAAGTCATCTTATTAGAAATACAGGAAGTGAACTTAATACAAGGAAATAAATTTCTTGGCACCACCAGTGAGATGGACATGCTTTCATCAGTTTCCTCAAATGAAAGTTTTGTAAAATTTCCTTCCAAACATCTTCTGGGATGATCTCCATTCAGGGAACATCTGAGTGGACTTTTTCCAGAAATTACAATGCAGAAGCTGACCTTAACATTTGGGTCCTCCCAAGTTATAGCCCATTAGAAAAAACTATTTTGCTCCAGTGGGCTTCATATTCATGAATTACTAGACATTTGCAGGTCTTTACTGGCAGGGAGAGAGGCCCACAGCAGCAGTTACAGACCCAATCCTGCTGTCACCTGCAACCTCAGTCACTGATCAGAAAAAAATTTCTATATTCAGACTAGAAATTTGTAACGTGAAAGAATGACCTTCAATCCATATGCTTTTTGGCCAATCAGAGGTTCTGCTCCTACAGATTAGGCTGACAGCTGTTAGTGTTATATTTAATAATATTTGTAAAATATGTTGAACTTCAAGCATCTTGAGCTACTACTAAAGCAAGTTTCCAGGAGACACTTTCATTAATAATTGTTCATCATGACTGTTTCACTTATGAATGGTGTTCTTGTCAGAAGAGACAATAAATAGGGTGCAACAGAGGATTTCCTATAATCTCTCTCTCTATGTAGAAAGCAGGATTTCAAACACAGATTTACATGTTGAAACCAGTGTCATAAGAAAACTATTTCTGATAGAAAAACAATGCTCAGTTTAGTACAAGTTACAAGTAGAATACAAAAGAACTAGTATCCCACTGGAGCCCTCAAACCTCTTCCTTCTTATTCATCTGAGGACTCTTTTTCATACTTCAAGGACAGGAATATAAACAGGCTGTCTAATAGAGGGGTAAACATGACCTAGTCATTTGAAAACACTTCATTAGTTTGAAAATCAGAACAAGAAAGCTATGGCCTTTCTACCTCTCCTAGCTGAAGCTTCTCCCCACTTCTGGATAAACAGTTTTCAACTTGCCTAACCTGGGAACACTTCCACTAGAAATACATAAAAATATATGGTTACACCTTATCCTAAAAAGGCATCATGCAGGCATTTAAGACTGTACCAGTTAACTCTAAGGATGTGGAGGAGTAGTAGGAAAATACCACTGATCAAAACTTCTAGCATCAGATCATGCTAAACTCAGAAGGTTCACCCCAAAAGGACTCATGACATGTATCCCAGGATGGCAACCCTAGCCTCTGGCAGCTGCTGCCAGTGACTGCAGCATAGCAGGAGCTTCAGCACTGGTCAGGTGCGCTGTTGCCAGGCCAGGGTTCACACACCTCAGAGACAAGTAAAGGAGCCGCTTGTTTCAGGAGCCACAGAATGTCCTGGCTAGCTCAGAGGACCTCGGAAATGAACACTGGATGGGTAGAACAAGTGTGAAAAAAGAACAAGCGCAGGTGGAGAAGCTGGATTCTCTTCCAGGAAGTGGCTAGAACCAATAAGGAGTGTATGTGACAAACAAGGTAACAGTAGGGGAGAGCAGCTTAGTCAAGAGCACAAAGGAAAGGAGGGCTCTGACCTGGGGACCCATTTCCCCTGTTAGAAGTGAACTTGTTGCAGTGCCGTGGCTCATTTCCAGGTCTGTTGTACAGTTAAGATGCAGGAGTTAAAGGTTTCACGTTTAACACATAAAGGAATATCTGGAACATGAGATCAACTGCTGACTCTGCTCACTGTCACATGATGGAGCGCCGAAACACCATGAGATTCATAACATCACCAACATCACAATCCACAAAAGTGTCTTAAGAAAACTGATGCCAGTGCTGGATGTGCTCTATAAAGTTGGCACTGCAGTAGTTGGGGTCTCTCCAGGGGATGAAGACACATACTGGACAAAACACAAAGTTGGTTTCCATCTTAGGAGATAATTTGCAGTGTTAAACAACTTCTTCCTGATCAAAGTTCTTCTCGGGACAGTTAGGACAAGGAAAGGTATACGGTTTGGGACATTCCTGGGCTTAAGGGAAATATCCTTAGTGGTGGCATTCACACCTTCCATGATGCACTTCTGGTATTTGGACCAGGCAGCTACGTGGGCCCAGATCTTGGATAGGAAGAAATTCTTCCAGCAGCCATGGCAAGAAGTCTCTGAGCCCTTCATGTGCCCCTGGAGCTAAACAACTCTGATGCCAGGTGCCATATTGCTGGGACACATGACACAAACAGGTCTTTGCTTCAGACATTCCTGCAGGCATGCAGAGCAAAAGACGTGCCCACAGAGAACCTGCCCCGGCTTGTCTTACATCTCTAAGTACTCGGGACACCTGAAGCATGAGGCAGCCTAAAGGGTCAGCCTGGGCCACCAGCCCCAGCAGCTACACACCACCCTCGCAGTCCCACTGCGGCACAGCCATTTTGCAGCAACTTGAGACATTTCAATAATACTGTCCCCAGTCAAGTTGAAGGTGCACACATCTTGTGACTGAGCAACCCCACTTCCACATATCTACCCTAGATGAATTTTCTGCTGTGATTCCAAGAAGACATAAATAAGAATGTTTCTCATATGTTATATGTAGTAATTTGAAAATGGAAATGACTTAGGCATATCTTAGAAGGGAAATAGAAAATATTCATACAATGAAATACTAGTGAGTAGGTAAAAGGAATAAACTAGATCTATGCATATCAACATGACTAAAATTCAAAATCAGTTTCTAGAAAGATACGGACAATATCCTACCATTCATATATACTTAAACCACACAAAAAGTTTCTATATATTGTTTTTAGACATATACTTGTAAGCATAAGGGAATGATAGCCACCAATTTAGGGAGCGTGGTACCCTTGAGGGAGGGAGCGTGAGGAAAGGCAAGGGAAAGGATTCCAATTATGACAAAATGTTAACAGCTGCTAAAACTCTAGTGATGGTGAAATGTGTGTCTGCTATATCACATTATGTGCTTTTTGTAGATTGGCAATATTTCATAATTGAAATTGTTATTTAAAAAGAAATAATGGTTATCTTCCTTTATACAAATGTCTTTTTCAGTACTGTTCTGAAGAATATATACTCTAGAAATACAATAAAAATTATCTTTTGGATTAATGAGGGATATATATAAAAATTAATCTTTTATCAAATACTGTTCATATTTAACTTCATTTTTATTAACTTTTTAAATAAAAACTGGTGTTCTATGATCAATGTACTTTACACTTAGAGCTTGGGAAGAATTTTATCACTAACATTGCTATCTATATTAGCTAAGGCAAATAAAAATTTCCCTTAGCTTCATTTTCTTCACCTATATTATTTAAAAAATACCATTTCAAACTCACAGTTTTGTGCACATTATTTGAAGAAATGAATACCCTAGATGTATTAATCAATACCTTAGAAGAGGCCTGATATATTTATAATTTTAAATTATTTTATCAGAAAGAAATAACCTCAACATGTAATATAAAATATCTATAAGTATAATCACTGTATTTCAATAGGAAAAAATAATATGCATGCCAGTAAAGTGATACATGCAGATATACACTATCACACAAAACCCAGAATCCCAAGAGTGAACTTGAGATTGACCTTCAACTAAATAAAATAAAAATAAAATAAAATAAAATTCCAATAATTCTCACTAATTCAATGCTTTGTAAAAAACTAAAATTGCTCCAGTTTTTTAAATAAATTTAAGTATGATTTATATACCTGTGTCAGCTCTGCTTCTGGGTCCTGTGTCATTTATGCTATATTTTTTGGCCACCTATATGCACATACCTGACCATAAACAGATGCACACCATATATGTGCACATAATGCGCTCTCACCCACTCAATAATTTCCGTACAGACTGAATTATAAATGTCCCTCTACTTGTTTGTGTGGGGAAATAAAATCGTCACAAAAATACTCAAAGAAAAAATGCTGATGGTGGTTTTTTTTTGAGTGGTTAGCTTTATAATATTTTTAAGAAGTCTTCTTTTGCTTATTTGCATTGTTTTTAATTGTTCTGAATTATATTTTCATTAAGTAAAAGAACAGCAAAATATAATCTTTACCAATAACTAACAAACAGATATATAAATCTCTTGTAGCTAAAGAGATAAAATATCTAACCTAACATTTATTTCTTTCATGGAGAATCCTACTAATATCCATTCACCAACTACTTTTATTTACTTATTTATAGCAAAAAAGTAACACAAATATCACTGTAAGAGAAAATTAAACATTATATGTGTACAATAAAATAGTCTAAACATTGGGATTTAGAACAAAGTCAATTGGTATTTTATTTCTTCCAATATATTAGGTTTTTTTTTTAAGTAGACACATCTTAGTCTGTTTGGGCTGCTATAAAAATACTGTAAACTGAACAACTTATAAAGAACAGAATTTTATTTCTCACATTTCTAGAAGCTGAGAAGTCCAAGATCGAGGTGCTGGCAGATTCAGTGTTTGTAGAAGGGTCAATTCCTGGTTAATTGATGGCACCTCCTTTCTGTGTCCTCACGTGGTGGAAGGGACAGGAAACTCTATTAATATCTTATTACTAGAGAGTCTTTTATAAAGGCACTAATCATATTCATGAGGGCTGTAGCCTCAATACTTAATCATCTACCAAAGGCCCCAGCTCCCAAAACCAGCATATTGGTGATTAGTTTTCAATATATGAATTTTGGGGGGGGGACACAAACATTCAGCCTATAGCAATGAGTGTTTTCATTTTTAAGATTGAAGGTAGCAGAATATGGCATCCCAAAATATGCCACTTTGACATGGCTTATTTTGCACAGAAGACAACTGAAATGAAGCAAGATACAAGATTCTACTTGCCTAAAGGCAGAACACAAATTGTAAATGTGTCCCTCTTCCTCTCTTTACTGGAAAGAACAAAAGTTAAACACAGGAGAAGACTGTAGACTCTCATCAGCCCAGAGAAGGCACCAGCGAAATCTACACAACAAACTTTGCTAAGTCAACCCTAACGTTCCATTGTGTCCCTATATATTTGCTCTCTCACAATTGCCTTCCCTAGTAGCTCAAAGATCTTTTCCTTTGTCTTATGACTCCTCTACTAATTTATGGTTCTTTGCTAAGATGCTATATAAACCCAAGTTCTAAACACTCCTTTGAGTTACTCTTCAAGAGTATTCTGTTGTGTATGCTTGATGCATATGTTAATAAACTTCTGTTGGTTTTCTCTTGTTAATTTTTCTTTTGTCAGTCTAATTTGCAAGGCATCAGCCAATAAATAAGGTGTGTAGAGGAAAAATAAATTTTTCCAACTACAATATATTAAAAAGTCAGTGACAACAAGAACAACTAAAAAAATACACGTATATATCTTTTCTTTAATCTGCCAGATCTTCAGTGTTGCCATAAATTTGAAATCTTTTTAAAAAAGTAAATATTCATTGCAGTAACATTAGAAGGCAGTTACCTGAATATTATTGCCAAGCACAGCACAATAGGGATTTTATGGTTATTGGCATCAGTCCTCTCCTGATAAGCCTTTTTAGAGAGAGAGAGAAACAGAGAGAATGGAGAGTACTACCCAACAGAAGACCTTGGGATTAAAAAAAAATCTGCTGAAAAACATGAGTTTCATGCAATTTTGAATAAAAACATATTAATAATAATTACTATTTGTTTACTATTTAAACACTTAACTTATATTTTCTCATTTAATAGTCACAAAAACCTATGAATTTTGTATTATTATTACTGTCAGGTATAGTACAGTTAGGTAAATCATCCAAAATTATTCAATTAATATGTGACAGACCTATGATTTGAACCTATGTCAGATTGCTACAAACTGAAGTTGTAAAAAAAACAACACAACTTTCACTGGCAAGACTTTTCTTATTGTTGTCTGTAGGGAAGAGAAAATTCTTTCCCTCTAAACTTCTAGTTTCAATGGCTGGGGTCTGAGAACCCAACTGACAAAAGGTGGATTAACAAAAGAAAGAAAAACAGTTTTAAGTGAGTAAGTATATATAGGAGTTCACAAAGAACAATGTAGCTCCAGGAGGCAGCCAGATGATTGAGGCTTGTGTAACATTTTTGGTTAAACAAGGGAAAAGAGGTTTGGCCCTTCTGAGCAGAGGGGAGGGCAAGTTATGGGAAGGAAGGGAGGAAACACGGGAAATAAGAGTTGCCTTATGCAGACAAGAGTCTCTCAGGTGATAAGAGTTGTCTCAGGGAGTAGCTTTCTTACTGTTATAGAGACATCTTAATGTAAATTTCCCTTATAAATGTAAGTTTATTTTACAAAAGGGGAAATTTGTATTCTATTTTTAGGCAGTTAGGGGGAGCAAAAGAGATTTTGCTGTGTCTGCTGGTTTTCAATGCCCTTTAGCTCAAAATAATCCATATGCCAAAGAGAAATATTGAGGGGGGTATGTTCTGCTACCTTTCATCTCCTATACTAACTCTTCTGCCGGGAGCTCACCATTTTCCGTTATTTGATCCTTATCAACCCACCCGGAATTTGGTTTTACAACTTCCAAAAGGATTCCTCCACTTGTGTCTGACTTGCCTCTTTACTGTGGTAAATCAGTCTAGGGTCACTCATGTCTTCCATTCCAGTTCATCAATTAATATATCCTGATGATGAACTTCAGTCCTTTAGTCCAAATATTCTTCTAAAATTCAGTTCTCATCCAACATTCTCTATGTAGTTTTCTATATCTCCTCTGGCTTTCATATGTATATTCTTCCTGTTTAAGTTCCTCTCATTAATTGATGTACAATGAGTATCTTTACTAGAATCATGAGGCACTTATAAATATTGCTACACAGCATTGAATACACACAACTTATATTTTTCAATATTTGGCATTTTTTCATACCACAACTAAGTAATGTCTCCTAGTTCCTTAAATTTCTTCATTGATCTAGAAAGTGCAATGCATATTTACATTTTACAATAAATTCCTCTTGCTTTTTATTTTCACCTAAAATATAACTAAGTGTACCAGAAAATTAAACAGAAAAAAAAACTACTTTTCATTTTTATGATTATAAAAATAATTTAAAAATTGTTATGTGCAAAAAGTAAATTATCTTCAAGTGTATACATGCAAATTTAATAGTGATTTTAAAATACTAGCAAATATATTAAGAATTTGTATGGAAAAAGAAAAAAGAGAACTAAACACTAATTTTACTGATTTTCATAAATATTGACTTTTAATAAAATTAAGCTATCCAATATTGAAAAATATTTCAAGGTTTTTAAATTTTCAGCTGGCTTTGGCTTGTGTATACTATGTTTTAGCAGTTGTATTTAGTTTTTTCCAAAGAAAACCAGGAAATGCAAGTCAGGTAATAACAGAGTATAATGAAAAACAGTGCAGAGCCTCAAGTCAAATTGTATAGGTTAAAGTCCTGACTCTGCCATTTGCTTGCTCTGCCATGTGTTCATGAGGAAGTTAACTATTCCCTTATCAGGAAGTGTGTTCTTCAGTAACCTGAAATAATAATGCCTGCCTCAGAGTTTTGTTAATATTTTAAAAAATGATCAGTGTAAATTAAAACAGTGCTTAGCATTAGTAAACACCATGTATGTTTTTAGTTATTTTTATTATGTTAGTAGAAAGCATTAGATTCTGAGAGATAATGGATACATTTATAAACATTAGCCCTCATAGAAAAATATTGAGAAATAATTGTTCAATACAGCCTACCAATGCTAGTTTTGAATAGAATACAATAAATATCCAGGTCTAAAAATGGCTGATGATAAAGAGAAAAGACAGTTATAAACAATAGCTTTTGTGGGAGATTCAAAATTAAAATAACTATTTTATATTCTTTTTTTCAAAGTTATTTGACACTTATGGATTTTGAATTTAATATTTCATTAGAAAAATTTAGTTTAGTGTACTAAGTCTGGAATTCAAGAAAATGACCAGGGAAGAATCAGAGAAATAAGAGAATCTCAAATAAATGGAATGGAGGAAAACATTTTTTATTAGAGGCATCTTCTGTTTATCTGGAGAACAACATTACTACCATAAAGAGATGGGTCTGCCATTTCTTGTTGCCTTCGAGTCTGTATCGGTGACCTTTGGAGCTCACGTAGAGAATAGGACGGGCACTCCATGGTGTAACCTGTGAGAAGACAAATGGTAGACAAAAACCCAACCAGTGCATATGAAAGGTTAAAGATCAGAGAGAAAAGAGAGGTTTTTTCAAAATCAGGTGGCTCCCAAAAGATTTTGATGCCTTCCTCTAACTTGGATATATATTTAGAGTAATAACCAGACCTGGGGATGAATTAAGATCAATAGCCTTGTTAATCTGTAGCTATGATGTGACTTGGCAGGTTTGAAAATATATGTGTAATATATCCCTGAAAAAGCTGACTACTTTAGGGACATCTTAGTCTATTTTGTGCTGCTGGAACAGAATACTACAGGCTGGGTAATGTATAATGAACAGTAATCTATTTCTTATAGTTCTGAAGGCTGAGAAGTCCAAGATCAAGGGGCCACATCTGGTGAGAACCTTCTTGCTGTGTCATAACATGGAAAAAGGCATCACATAATGAGAGAGAGTAAGAGATTGAATTCACCACCTCCAGCCTTTTTATAATTGGCATCAATCCATTCATGAGGGTGGAGCTCTCCTGACCTAAACATTTCCCATTAAGCCTTACCTCCTAACACTGTTGAATTGGGGATTAAATTTCCAACACATGCTTTTAGGGGGACACATTCAAACCCTTGCTATGAAAAGCATGTCTTCTGATTCTAAGTGACTTTCTAAGGATGGAATAAAAAAGTAACACCATGGAAAAAATGTAGGTTTCAGACTAATATCACCACAGATTCTCACTAAGTTAATAGATAACGTTTTTGCTCTACTTTGTTCTTACATTATATTTCTATTAATCCTCATGACCATCCTAAAGAGTAGGTTCCTACATCAGACCCATTTCCAAATGAGGAAACAATGGCACAGACTTACCTCCCAGAGGATATTCCGTTATCAAGTACTGGGGTGTATATTAAAATTTATCATATTACATTTAAATTGCTATACATATGAGTTCAATAAACATCTTAAGAAAATTTTATATTGAGTCACCAATCCTTAAATATTGATAATTTTTTTTAAAAAAGGTCAATTGCCAATTGCTGTTAAATGAATGTCCTATGTATTCATGAAATTATATTGGATTTAAACTTTCCAATACATAAAATTCTTTTGGGAAGCAACAAAAAGCTAAATGACACATAAGTAATAGGAAAAAAAGGATATAGAGACATGATATACTATGAATGGTAGAATAATAAAAATAAATAAATTGCAGTTATAGGCAAGAAGTTTGATTAACCTTAATAGCAAAATATTGGTTGGAAAAAAAATAAAACAAGTCCTCAAAAACAACATAATTTCTTTATGTCAGGTAGTTTCTTTACATGCATGCTCTCAGGGAGACATATGCTGCTCTCTCCTTGAAAGTTCTCTGTCCTGAAACTCTAGCTTCCTTGTGACCCTGAAATTTTCAACTAAATATTCTCAACTCAAAGAATCTGAGAGGATTCTGCTTGATTACTCTCCCTAAGTTGCATCCTGTGAACACTTTCTAGGGTGTTAGCCAATATAATTAAAATGTTTAATTTGTTTCTCATCTCTCAGGGACCACTGTTCTTTGTTGCCTGATCTGAATAGTCTTCTTATTTTTTCAAATATTTGTTCAGTGCATTTCATTTTTAAACAGAAGGTAAGTATGGTCTATTACCTCATCTTATTGGAAGTTAAAATCTAGCACTCAAAGTGGAATCAAAACATGCATTGTTCTGTTGTTTTGTAAGTCATTTATTTCTTGGTAGGGTTCTTTTTATACTATGATTTTGGTTGAAAATTCTATTGAAATTCTAATGCTAGTACCCAGAAATATATGTTTGTATGGCAAATTACAAGTTTATTGGAATAAAGAAATTGTGAGTAGTACCTTGACTCAAATATACTTTCTACTCAGTGTTTAAGATGCCTCATGTAATCTTTTCTTTTTTCATTTTAGAATATTACAGGGGTACAAAAGGTTTGGTTACATGGATTGCTTTTGTACTGCTTGAGTCAAAGTTATGAGTGTGCCCATCACCCAGATAGTGTACATTTTACCCATTAGGTATGATTTAACCCATCACCTCACCCTCCCACCTGCCTTATTTCCATTGAGTTTTACTTCCATCTGTGCACATGAGTGCTTATTGGTTAGTTCCAATTTAACAATGAGTACATGTGGTGTTTGTTTTTCCATGCTTGCGATACTTCACTTAGGATAATGGTCTCCAGTTCCATCCAGATTGTTACAAAAGGTATTAATTCACTTTTTTAATGGCTGAGTAGTACTCCATGGTATGCATACACCACATTTTTTTAATCCACTCATGAATTGATCAACACTTGGGATGATTCCACATCTTTGAGATTGTGAATTGTGCTGCTGTAAGCATTCAAGTGCAAGTGTCTTTTTGATAAAATGGCTTTTTTTCCTTAGAGTAAATACCCAGTAGTGGAATTTCTGGATCAAATGGTAGGTCTACTTTTAGTTCTTTGAGGAATCTCCATACTATTTTCCATAGAGGTTGCACTAGTGTAATCTTTTTTAAAGTTTATGATCATATAATTTTTCTCCCTTCAGCTACTGATATGATCACTATATTTTATGGTATTTGGTGACATCAGAGGGAATGATGGAATAATCCTTCCTTCTTAAAAAACAATGAGAACAAACTGAAGAGAGATTCCTTACATGCCCGGGAATAATTTGTCCTCTAGTCTTTGTCAAGGGGCTCTGTGTACAGGTTCTGGTAGGTACACTCAGTCAGGTAGATGACATCTCTTGCACACTCTTTCTTAGTGTTTGTGCAGAGCCTCAAGGTCAGCCAGAGGTGGTAGTTTAGGATCTTCTCTGGATTTTTCTAAGCATGTTCATAACCCTGAGCAAGTGCACAGCCCTATATTAGTTCATGACCTTAAAGATTCCCAGGAACCTGTCAGAGGTTTTCAAAGCTGGTTATAGCTATCTCATTTTCCAGCTTTTCCTTTCAAGATAAATATGTAAAATATTATGTAGCAATTTTAAAAAAGGTTATAAAATAAATTTTAAAATAAACAGAAAAGTTAAAACACGCACACAAAGATATCTGGTTAGCTTGATTGCCCCAACTGGTATCACCAGCTTAGGTAGCTGTGATGTTCAACAATTTCTAATGACTGTTTTTCACAAATTACCCAAAAGAAAAGGCTGCCTTTAGTGTCTGATCCCTCTGTCAGGCCAAATTAAAAAACAATTCCCTATGAGTGGGTGTTCCATGGGACTGCTAGATATGTCCAATGACAACAATTCTCTTGAAAGAGGGCTTTGGAAAAATTCCAATACCATTCTGGCCCCTTCAATAAATGCTGGTCTGTTGGTTTCCACAATGATCATAGGCTGTTATTCTTCAAGGATATAACTGAACTGGAAAGAGGGAAGTGGGAATAGGGCAAGTTAAAACATCACTGACAACTCTCTTTATACTCAGATTTGGCCATGTTTCATAAATAAATGTTCTTTGATTGTTGCAAACATTTGGTTAATTTCCAGAATTAAGAAAAAGTTGACTTGAGCAAATTTTGACAGTGTTCTCACTGCTTTTATGGAGTTGGGGAATTTTGGAGGCCCCTACTCCACCATTCCCATTGATATCAAAGCTTCTATGTTTATCAGCAAATTTTGGTGAGGCTACAGTGTAAATTAATTTTTATAAATACTATTATTTGAATCCCTTGGAGTCTTCAGTTTGTCTTTACATTTTTAAATAGGATGCATCATTTTAAAATTTGGAACTCTATATACACTTCCATTTATCAATATTTTCCAAATATGTTTAACAATGTATGTAGAATATGTTTGTCTTTACATAGCCAAAGTTTCCTTTTTTAATGCAACAATCAAATTTAATGCCCATAAAAATTTCTGATCACAATTTACCTATTTTTAATGCCTTAGATTGGCCTAAATAGTCTCTAAATTATGTTATTCACTAATGTTAACAGATAACATATTATTTCTTTTTTATTATAACACATTTACAGTGAGGGAGTTAGATATATTCACTCATCATGTTTAAGAGTCATTAATATGTACCATGCCCTATTTGTCAAGACACAGGGATAAAAGCTAAACTCTTAGAAAACATGATGAAATGCAGAAAAAAGACATTCAATAGACTATTGCAGTAGATTGTGTAAAATGAGAAAAAAAGCAATTCAGAATTAAGGGCTAGAAATATGAATTCTAAAAGAACAACTGCACAAACCCAGTTATCACCAGGATTTTAAGAATAGGTGTAATTTAGCCATATTTAAAAATCATGTGAGTGTATGTGTATTTGTGCACTTGTGTTTATATGTGTATGTTTATGAATATAAGTTTGCTTGGGTTAGAGTTAGGGAAGCATTATAATGTTTAGTAAAATGTTATTAAGGAAACAGTCAATAGTCTATGGTTGGACATATGGGAAAGTTAGGTTATCTTGGGAAAATGTGTACATTTCAAATCATAGTTTTTAAAAAAACTGATCAAGAAATAAATTTATAAATAAATAAATGTCTTAATATGTGAACATGGGACATAGTCATATCTCTGATCACTGATGCCTCAGGCAAGATATCAGAGTTTTTGATTAATAGTTTTATTTTTCTTGCTGTTTGAGTCATTTCACTTTCAAAGGATAACCTCTGTTTTCAGAGTTGTTTGGTGTTACAGTTTCATTAGAAAGGAGTTGTTCCCAATTTGTTCTTTCCTGTCCAGATATGACCTTTGGTGATATAGTTTGGAAACCTAATTTCCGTACAGCAATGGATGAGTCAAAGGTCAAACACGGGAGGCCTGCCAATCTTCCTTGTGTTGCAGTTACAATTCAAGTCGAGGAGAGAGAGCAAAGTTCAGGTCAGAAGGTGGACCCAGGGATTTTAATAGAAAAGCTATATTTAACCACATGAATTGTCAGTTTTATATGGTATATGTCAATTTTTTTCAGGTGGCACAAAAGTGGAAATAATATATATAATCTGACATCACTAGATGTATTTCTTAAAAAAGAGGAAAGAAAATATTCTCATACTGATAAATCTGCTTTGCTAATTTAAAACTAATTTGTGTACAATTTTGAATCATTTGTGTATATTGGAATGTATTAAGTGTACATCGATACATTTTGGTGGTCTTTATGGATTAAATACCGTACTAGGGTAGTGAATCATTTAGTGTTTTAAAATTAATTTAGGAAAAATTTCTTTGTAAGTAAAATATTGATCAGCAATGAGAGAGGTAAATTTTTTGTACATAGATTTTATTTATTTATTTTTTATTTATTTATTTATTTTACAACAGTGTCACTCTGTGACCCAGGCTAGAGTGCAGTGGCATGATCACAGCTCACTGTAACCATGAACTCTTGTGCTCAAGCAATCCTCCTGCCTCAGCTTCCCAAATAGTTAGGACTACAGGCACACACCACCATGGCTGGCTAATTTTTTTTAAATTTATGTTTTTTTAAAAACAGGGTCTTGCTATGTTGCCCAGGATGATCTCAAACTCCTGGGCTCAAGCAATCCTCCTGCCTTGGCCTCTGAAAGTGCTGGGATTATAGATGTGAGACACTATGTCTGGCCTATATTTCTTTTTTATATGTCATAAAAATTTAGTTTATGTTAACAAGTCAGGTGTATGTCAAGGGTATAGAATAAATTATTCTATAAAATAAAAAACAGTATGGGTGTATTAGCTCACACCTATAATCCTAGCAGTTTGGGAGGTCTATGTGGAAGGATCACTTTAGCTCAGGAGTTTGAGCCACTGTCCTCCAGCCTGGGTGAAAGAGTGAGACCCTGTCTCTTAAAAAAATAATAATAAAATAAATACAATATAATTTTATAATATTATATAGACCTTTTTGATGTAAAGGTAATTGCTATTTATAGTAATCACTTTTTACCTAAGGTACCAATTTACAAATTCACTATAATTTAGAAGGTGGAGGTGAGAAGGGTTGGTCAATGACAAAATCCACTTAAGAATAAAAAAAATTTGCTTTATAATAACATTTAAATATTTAAAGGTATATTTATCTCCCAATTTTTTTATTTTATTAAATTTAATATTTTAAAAACACCTTCTGTATAGTGACATAGGTAGAATTAATCCCATTTTAAGTGTTTGCTCAAGCTTTCTTATAAAACTAACTTGAACATGGTCTATACTTTATAGAATTTTGTTGGCTTGTTTTCTTTCACAATGATTTCATTATGCATATTTCCTCTTTTCAATGAAAATGAAGCATTACATTTTTCAAGAAATGATTTGAAATGTTTTTCAAAATATTCAGATATAAAGTTTCATTATTTTTTCTCATTTTTATTGTCTGCAAAGTCTACCCATAGAGACATTTTTCTCTCTACTTTTATGTAATGTGTTACCCTTTTAATAAAATGATTACCTATCAGTCTACCCTCTTTTCTATAGTGTGTAAGAACTCCTAACTTTAGACACTACAATAAATTAGAATTTTACCATTATGACTGATAAAGAATTTTTTAAAAAATTTGTATTGCATGCAATTGTACTTGATACTGTTCATTTTTTCATACACTAATAAGATATTTGTGTTTTCCTTTCTGTGCGTTCTGTGTTTGTATTTGCTATTTTCTTATATTTTAAAACTGGCACATTGCAAGTATTTGTACTTAATAAAATCAACCTTTTTATTTCATATATTTTAAATATTAATAAACAATTCTTTATTACACTTAAATTTTGTAGCGATTGTCCAAAGAATATTATATATTACTTTGAAAAAATTATTTTGTTAATTATCTTGTTTTAATCATTCCACAATGTATACATATATCAAAACATTACATTGTGCCCCATAAATAAACAAAGGAAAAATAAATTTTAAACTATATCATTATATTTTCTTTTTTCTCAAGGTTTTTTTATATTTTGTGAATTATCCATATTCCCAGTGTTTTCTTTGGAGAGGTGAATTATCTTAAATACACTCTTTAATTTCATTTTTTTACTCTAGTTATCATTCTATCTGTCCATCTATATCTATCTAACATCTGCAAATTTGCATATGTATTATAGTATTCTGTATCTTTCATTTAATTTTTCATTTCATAAGTTTTGTCTTGCCAACAAAGTGAACTTTAATTCTGTTATAGTGTTTTTATCTTCCTTTAAGTAATTTCTCATTTCTTCTAAAGTTTATGCATATTATATTATTTAATATTTATCAGATTTTTTTCTTTGTTTCTTTCTGCACTTATTTAATAGGAATAATGCACTCTTCTTTACCAAATTAAATAATGTGTTTAATTCATCTATTTATTCAATAATTATTTCACTCATTCAACAAAAATATATTAAAGACTTCATATGCTTTGTATTATTCTCTTTTCTGGCGATACAGCAATGAACAAAAGAAACACATGTCCTCCTCTGCCATATGAAAAATAAAAAAAAAAGGCAGGTTAGGTAAAGACAATGCCCATAAAACATTTAGGAGAAGTGTGGAGCAAATTATTAAAATATTAGAGTTGGCTGAACTCTCTAATGAAGTGGCAACAGACAAGAAACCATAAAGAAGTGAGAAATTAATCCAGACATATCTAAAAGAAGATTACTCTGAGTAGAAGGAACTTAAAGTGAATATGCTCTTAATGTGAAAAACAGCAAGGAATCAAGTGTTGTATAATATTTCACAGATGAATATATCATCCTTTTTCGACAATCAGCCACTATTGAGGATTTAAGCTGCTTCTTTTTTAAAAAATAACACTGTAAATATGGCTGCTATAAATATAATTTCACATACTTTCTGTTCTAAATGGGAGAGTTTATTTTGGACATTTCTCTAGGAGAAGAAGTCTTAGGCCAGGGAAAATGTGAACATTCATATTCAAATGATAACATAAAACAAATTTCCAAAGTCATTTAATCATTTTACACTCCAACCAGAAATGAACACGATATATAATAGCTCCACATCTGCTACAACACTTGAAATTGTCAAATTTTTAATTTTTGCAGTGTAAATGTGAGTAAATTGGTTTCTCATTGTCATCTTGACTTGCCACTAACTTAAGCTGACTTGATTATAGTTTTAGACAGATATTCAATAAAGTGTAAGCAATAATTAGATGTCATAATAATTTATTTTTTATACATTTATCACAATCCTTCCCTAGTAAGATATAGGTGAAAAAACTCATGACGAGAATATTTGTTTAGTATCATCCATGCTTCCAGAATTTCATCCTTTTTGTATACTTATCAATGCTTATCAATGTAATGTCATAATATATTAATGTCAAACCTTTTTTATTTTTAAAATGACTTAGAATTCCTTATTTATCTAGAGAATCTTCTACCATCTATGTATATAAGATTTCTTTAAAATTTCTTTAATAAATAAAAAAATATTTTTTGATACTGGTGTGGGTTTCTACAGACATTCTTGGCTTTAACCAGTCATGCTAAATATATTAGATAATATACCTTCATTCATAAATACTTTCCTCTTTAGTTCTGCAAGTGGATCTAGGAAGGACATTAGGTACTTCCTGAGAAAGTAAAAAATTACTTAGTAAAATTATGCCCTGCCATTTGTCAGATTGGAATAAAAGACACAGGAAAAACCAGCTGCAATGTTGACAGTGACTAGCATCTCTCTGAAGGACACACTGTAGTTGTAGAATGTCATAACAATCTCTTTCTTTGAGAGACTACTGTTTTCTTATTCATTGAGAAATACAGTTCTCTAAAAACTTAGACTATCTTAAAATTTGCTGCTTGAAATTATGTCAGTAACAACGAACTACTTCCATGTCTGAAGGAGAACCTGCCATTTGTGACAACATGGATAAATCTGGGAAACATTATACTAAGTGAAATAAGCCAGACAAAGAAAGAAAAATACGGCATGATCTCACTTAAATGGGGCATCTAAAAAAAGCTTTGAGTACATAGAAGTAGTAGAGCAGTGGTTACCAGAGGCAGGAAGTGGGGGAAATACGGAGACATATGAAAAAGGATACAAAGGTGCAGTTATGCAAAATGAATAAGTCTAGGGATTTATCGTACAGCATGAGGACTTTAGTGAATAATAATGTATAGTGGAAAGTCAGTAAGAAAGTAGATTCTAGGTATTCTTACCACAAAAAAAGAAGGAAACTGTGTTAGATGATAGATATGTTAATTTGTTTGACTCGTAATATTCATTTCACTGTGAATATGTATATCAAACCATCACATTGTATACTCTAAATGTATACAATAAAATATTTTCAAAAGAAAAAAGACATTGAGGTAAACAAAATTTTCTCAGAAATGTAAAGTAAAATATAACATGTCCAATGGAGAATAGATGTAATTGAAAATGTAGTAAAAGAAGTGCAGAAATAATTTTCTATTATTTTAGGAAAAGCAGATTCATGTACTTATGTATTCTGTGACCACTGAAAAATCACTACTGAGATCCTTGTGAATCTGTATTAGTCAGTGGTCTCCAGAAAAACAATCAATAGGATATATATATATTCATATCTACAGCAGTGTGGATTATCTATCCAGCTATCATGTACCGTCTACTTATAGATTTAAAAAAGTATTTTAAGTATTTGGCTTGTGTGAGCCTGTTGGGCTGGCAGGCTGAACATTCAGGTAGGAGTTGATGTTGCAGTCTGGCATCTGAATTCCCAATGATTAGGGCGATTCAGGCAGTAGGTTGTCAGCTGTAGCAGGTTTCTAGGTCGTGGTTTTGAGAGGACTCTCTTCTTAAAGAGTAGTTGCTCTTTAAACCTCCAACTGATTGGATGAGGTCTATCTACATTACAGAGGGTAATCTGCTTTACTCAGTCTGCTGATTTAAATGTTAATTCCATCGAAAAAATAACTTCACAGCAACATCTACACTGCCATTTTACCAAACAATTGGTAACCATAGCCTAGCCAAGTTGACATGTAAAATTAGCCATCAGAACAGTAAATAGGGCTGCTTCATTTTGATGCATGGGTTCATAACTCTTTGATTACTTTCCATGAGGACCTTTTCTATATAGTGTTGGACATATCTATGCCCCTAATTTATGGTACCAAGTATTTTTAAAAGACATAGCAAGTGAATGAGAAATAATGACATATGGATACAGGAATTGTAAAATGTGCTTTTTATGTAAGGTTTTGATGAGAATGATCATCTTAATCATTCTCATCAAAAAATATGTCATGCAGTGAGAGATATAAAGTCACAATATTTTATCTAAGAGGAAAGTATACAGGACACAAATATTAGTTGGCCTATGTGAAAGCATTATTTTTATTTCCCAAGTGTTTGTTATATTTATGGAATTCATTACACGATGGCATTATCCTACTGCCCAATAAAACCCCGATTGCCTTGCCTTATTTCATTTTAATGGCCATCTTTTAAAGTAAATTTTCTCTTTATGCTATCTGAATGCGAACCCAGAATGTGTGTGCTTATATGTATGTCTCAGTTGACTTGGCACATGTCTATGCTCATGTGCAAATTTATAGCTCTACGTGAGACAGTATTACAAGTGCTTTAATACTGCTCTTTCCATTCAATTAATTCTATTGGTGAATCTTCCACATTGCTTCTGGAGGAACACTGCTTCTTATTTTAATGTAGCTTTCATAGACTACTTAACATAGATACTGAAAGTTTGTTGACTGTTGTTTTTCCAGAAAACCTCTAGACATAGTCTGAATCCCTAATTTATTTAATTCAATAAAATCTTGTTTATAGAATAGCTTTTCTCTGGTCACTTATGTTGTTGAAAAAATCTCATCTATTACTTTATTCACATATATTTTACAACCTTATTCAATAAATAGTAAATTTCTACTATGTATCATGCTAGAATTTGAGCATTCAATCAATAAGTCTGTAAATTCCCCCTATACAGAATAAATTTGTTAAAATCTAGAAATTAAGTAAGAAACATAGCATATAAGCTAAGTACTAGATGCTTTTTCATTCTTCTCAAATACATATTTCATCATGGATAGAAAACTCAGGAAATAAAAGGATATATTATATGCCAGTTCTACTGTAAAATATATTTGTTGAAATTTTAATATGAGTAGAGCAAACCTAAAAATAATAAAATTAATTTGTGAAATATAAATGTATAAGATCAGATTATATAACAAAAAATGTGCATATGACTAATACAAGTGATATTACAATAAAATAAGAGATAAAATACAAATGTATTTGTTTATGTGTGTATATGTGTTTGTATGTGTACACATAATTATCTATAGGATCTCTGGCACTAGAATTTAATAGGATGGGATAATTAATCATTTGTGTGTTTTATTTCATTGAGTTCTGGAAACAGAGATTTGTTTCATATGCTAGCCAAATATTCAAATCTAGGGAATAATATTAATATCTGGTCAAAGTGTACACACAGTTTGTATGGGAAGTTATGCAGAAGACAAAAACAACAAAGAAATTATTAGATTAGGCTTATTATGGGTTTTCCTTTTTTAGGGAGTATTGACTACAACACTAATGGGTACTTGTATGATATACAGAAAGTATTAGGTAAAGATATTTCTTTCTTCTATCAATTATGTTTTATTTTAAACTTCAATATCACAAAACTAAATTTAACTCTTTTAGAAACTTATAGCTACTGTATTTTTATTGACTTTCAAAGCAAACAAGAATTTCAGTGGCCTTTAGATTTAACAATATACTATCCAAATATATCATAGATTGATGAACCTCTATAACCTTTTTCTTATTGAAAGGAAGTAATCAACTTAGTTTAGTTGAAAAATATATTTTTCTATTTTTTGACATAAAATTACTTTTGCTTTTACTTTCTCCCTAACTTTTGCATTTCAAATGTAAATTGCTCCTTGAGTATTTTTTTAAAATGTAAAACTCATGTATGCAATTAGATTAATTACTAACTGTAGTTTTTGAATGTGTAGAGGTTATTTATCTGAATTTTTGTACTTTGTTAAAATGACAAATTATAAAATGGATGCTCCTGATTTTTAAATCACATTTTTATTTAATAAGTTAAACTTAATGAATACTGTGTTTTCAGGTTCTTCATATTTACTTTCATATTCTTTTTCTGTTTATATATAATGATAGCTCAATTTTGAATAAAAAGAAAATCCAAGTAGCCCCCCCAACAAATATATTTGATTACATCAGCATATCTAAGTGTTTTCTATTTCTTCAGAATCTTAATACACTGATTTTTAGAGATGTCTGTTTCATCATTTCCCCTCATGTTTGCTTTGATAATTAAATCCCTTCCGGCTCTCCAGTCATCACATTAAAGGTCAGGAGTCCCAAATCAGTCTCTGGCAAAGGTATTCAACTCAGAAAAGATAACTATGCCAACTAAAAATCTCCTAGAGATGTTGAAATATATATTATAGTCCATCAAATCTGGGAAATGTTCTGGGAAAAAAATCATTATAATTCAAGAATCTGAAGTTTCCTCAAAAGATTATGCTATCTTTAATGTTAGGATATGTTATAGTCATTTTTCTCTGTCTCAAAACCCAAAGATAGTGACATATACTGAGTATATGCTTTGAACAAATTTATTTAATTAAATAAAACCATTGTTTTAAGGGAAATGCTTAGTAAACTAGGAAGCAGAATATCTATGCCCAAAAGAGTTTGTATCTCTTTACATTTCTATGGATATGTGGCATGGTGGGGTGGGGTGGTAACTAATTATGACATTGATATTGAACATTTAATAAATAAATGTTGCATATGACAAAGTTTTTCACCTAACTTTTTTGGGGGAAAAAACCCAAAGAACAAAAATTTATTCTTTTTTATTATTTTGCCATATTTTTCTAAAACTTCAGTATTTTTCTTCTTCTGAGCTAATTTTCTATGATTTCTATCATCTTGAATATATTTTGCAGAATACCTATTACTTTGTTCTATCTTTTCCAGGCAACAAAAATACTTGCAATTTTTAAACATGACATTTTTCAAATCTACTCTTATAAAGGGAGTAAATTATATATAGCACATATATATATGTTTATAATATTCAATATCAGCTAACCTGGTTATGGGCATACATATTTCAAATGAAGAGCAGTGAATAAGTTGTTTTTATATAAAACTTTTAAGTGAAAAATTCCTGCTGCTTAGATATCTGTTAATTTTAACAGTTAACCTATTAGTTTTTATTCTTTGTAATGAATTAATTGAGTGAATTTGGTGTGTGTGTTTCTATATACTTTTTCTCCAGCAAGAAACCAAGTGAATATAAGTAGTTGTTAATGCTGTTTCTTGAGTTCACTTTTCTAGTATAGGGCCCCTGTAATTCTTTTAGACTTTCTCTCATCAAATTAAGATTATTGCTGCTGCTCCAGCTATTATTGTCTGTCATGTTCCAGAAAGGAAGTACCTGGGAGGAAAGTACACAGATAAAGACTTGCAAATTTATTTCAGAAAAGTTAACTTTCGTATAAATCACTAGAAGAATTCTGATTGTATTTATTGTTTTTAATGCCGTTGTTTTTGTTGTGAAACTGTTGGACAACCTTATTTGTAAGAAAAACCAGGACAGGTAGATTTACAAGGAAATAAAGGTTGAGCATCCCTAATTTAAAAATCTGAAATCTGAAATGCTCCACAATCCAAAACTTCTTGAACACTGACATGACACCCCAAGTAGAAAATTCCACATCTGACCTCATGTGATGGGGTCATGCAGTCAAAATGCAGTCAAATCTTTGTTTCATCCACAAAATTACTAAAAATATTGTATAATATTACCCTTAAGCTATGTGCACAAGGTGTATATGAAACATAAATGAATTTCATGTTTAGAGTTGGGTATCATCCTAAGACATCTCAATGTGCATATACAAATATTCCAAAATTCAAAAAAATCCTAAATCTGAAGCATTCCTGGTCTCAAGCTTTTTGGATAAGGAATACACAACCTGTATATTGTGTTCCAAATCCAATAAAAATTGGGATTCACTAACTATAGGATAAGGAGAGAATTGATATTTTGAAGATAAACAATAGGTTATTCCATGCCTATGCCATACAGATAGTAAAAACTATTTGCCATCCATAATATTAATATAAGTATACATTTAAAAATAAACAAGACCTGTTTCACTTAATAATTGATGTATAATTTTTACATTTGTATTATTAAGAGAATAAACACTAATTTTTGAAAAATATAAGTGCACAAAAATAGGTTTTCTAACATAAGAATCTAATTTATATTAAAACAAAGTTTGAAAAATTTATATCCAGTCATAAGAATAAAAATAAATGAGTAAATAACAGAGTTATATAAAAAGGTCTATAAAATTAAAGACCCAGACTTATGTACATTAATGAATATGTTTATCTAAAATTATACTAGATTTTCTTTGTCAACATCAGAGTTAATAAGAAGGTTTTTCTTGATCACTTTACCCATAGACATAAGAGGCACTCCTGGACATGAAGCCATCAAATATTCTTGCATTATCTTACTCCTCTGAGGATGTACTTTAATTGTTTTTAACTCTGGAAAATTTAATTATTTTCACCATTTTCACCATTTCTTGATCTTTCAATTCAATAAAATTTTGAGGCTAAGAAGATGTGTTCCATATAATTTTCCTATTAGTACAACCAAACATAATCTAATAAAAAGGATCAATTCATAGCCAGGCATGGTGGCTCATGCCTGTAATCCCAGCAATGCAGGAGTACTGCTTGAGGACACGAGTTGGGGCGGGTAGCTTGGGTAACACAGCAAAACCCCTTCTCTACAGAAGTGAAAAACAAACAAAAAAAAAGCTGGAAGTGGTGGCCTGTGCCTGCAGTCCAAACTACTCAGGAGGGTGAGGCAGGAGGATTGCTTGAGCCCAGGAGTAGGAGGCTACAGGTGAGCTCTGATGGTGCCACTGCACTCCAGCCTGGGCAACAGAGCAAGCTTCTGTCTCTAAAAATAAATGAATGAATGAATGAATGAATAAATAAATAGGATCTATTCAAATTGTAATTTTTAACTGTTATTTATTGCCATTGACTCCACACTAACCTTGTGATTGAGGGTTATTAAAGTAACACTGTAATTAAAATGACAACATAACAAACCAACAATGTCACCTTATTAAGTAGAAATCAGATGTACTATGGCAGTGACAAAAAGGTAAGTTAAAAAATAAAAGATGACTTTTTACAAGAAAATATTAATTACTAATGTTTCAATTATTAACCTCACATATGCAGAAATCCAGTGTTTTGCTCACTGAAAGTTTTTTTATGTAAAATAAATACTTTCCTGAAATATTTATAAACCAAATGCAATAAGCAAAACTTAAGATGCATTTTATGGTTCTTAATTTTTAGTGACAACTGAGAAGAACAAATAAAACGAAGAATTTGTGTGTAGGCTGACCCATATTATTACAAACATCCATTCTCAGTGATTTTTGTGTACAATGTGTTTAAGTGAAGCTTTGACTATTGAGTATGAACATGGAGATTTTCACAAGGTTAATATCTGTAGTGTTGAATTCTACTTTATTCTATTTTAATTTTTAAAAGTAAAATAAATCTTAAACAAAATTTTATGACCCTCTATTTGTGCATGACTTTTCATTATTTTGAGATTTATGATTTAAGAATAACTTAAAAATACAGAAATGAATGCGTAAAAAGCTATCATTATTATTAAAACAACCTAATGATTGTAATAAAAAATAAATATATTATTTACATTGGCTAGAAAAATAAAATTCACATTTCGTTATGTATGTTTTAGATACTGACAATGTTTATCATGTTTTAATAAATTTGGGGGAGAATGTGAAGTCTATATTTCAAGGAAGAGGCATGGTCATCAAACAAAATAAATAGTCAAATACTATTATACTTCCAGTATGTAGTCCGCTAGCATTAAAACACGTTTAAAGAATTTGTTCTAGGATATATCTCTTGAGCTAATAAGCAATGATTTATGTCATATAAATAATGTCCCATGGAAATTATCTACTCTCTAATTGCAGACTGATAAAATTTGATTTGAGGTATACTCAATAACTTTTTTCATTGTGTTTTCTTTTTTCCCTATTGCACTTTCTTATAAACAAGACAATGTTTTACATCATAATTTGTAGCAACTAGAATAGCAGCTTGTCTTTCCATCTGGACCTGTAAAATAATGTAAAGGAACTCTTTTCTAGTTATTGAAAACGGTAATTGCTGTCTGACTATAGGAAGCTTCAACCTCTTTTAACATTACCACACAACAAATAATATAGAAGAGAATAATTATTTATCTTTTTTCAACTGGCTACAGATGACTTTTTTATTTATAATTCTGTGTAGGCCCACCTTTGCATACTTTGATGATTAATGAAGCTGCTACAAATTGTCAATAAAATGGGTTTAGCGTTCCCACTTCTTAAGATATGTTGTAATCAATAGAACTAATTTAAATGTCATTATATTTCATAATGTAATTGTTGTGGATTTATTTTATTTTTTCAAATTTTTTAGGCATTCTTTTTTAAAAAATTTTGGACTGAAAAGTATGCAGTGGTATCACATTGTGTGTGTTTTTAAATTGAGGTGTAATTCACCTATCATACTATTCATTCCATTTAAAATGTATGAAACACAAATATGTTTTGAATATAGCCACAAGATTTTGCAATAATCACCACTTTGTAATTATAGCAAATTTTCATTACCCAAAAGGAAATTCCACACCTATTAGCCATCATTGCCAATTATCCCTCACCTCCATCCCCTGGCAACTACTAATCTACTTTCTGTCTCTATAAATTTGCCCATTCTAAGCATTTTGTATAAAGGAATCATACAATATATAGCCTTTTCTGTCTGGCTTCTTTTACTTTGTTTAATGTTTTTAAGGTTCACCTATGTTGTAGCATGTATCCTTTCTAAGGCCAAACAATATCCCATTGTATTAGTTCAACCACACCACATTTAGTTTATCTATTCATCACTTTATGATATTTGTTTTTATTTTCCATGTTTTTATCTGTTATTATAATGCCACTATAAGCATTTGTTTACAAGGTTTTGCATGAATATATGTTGTTAATTATCTTGGTTATATGTCTAGCTATAGAAATGCTGAGTCATACTGTAACCTTAGGTTTAACTATTTGAATAACTGCCAAACTGTTTTCCAAGGCAGATGTCACATATTAAATTCCCCCCAGCAGGGAATCAGGGTTCCAATCACTCCATATGCTTGTCAAACTTTGCTATTGACCATCCTCTTAATTATAGTCTTCCCAGTGTGTGTAAAATCTGAATCATTGCTGTTTTGTTTCATATTATTATTTTCCTTTTCTCTGAAGAACTTCTATTCACATTTCTTTAAGTGAGGTCTGCTGGCAATGAATTCTCCAGATTTTTGTTTATCTGGGAATGTCTTTATTTTACCATCACTTTTGAAAAATAATTTTAGTGGTTATAGAATTCTAGGTTTATTCTTCCTTTTAACTCTTTAAATATTTCATTCTTCTTTCCTGCATGGTTCCTATTGAGAATCTGATATAATTCTTATCATGTTCCCCTAAAGTTACAATATTTGGTTTTCTTTTTATCTTCTGCCTGCTTTAAAGATTTCCCTGTTGACTTTGTTTTTCTGCAACTTGAATCTGATATGCCCAGGTTTACATTTTTTTTAAATGTATATATCCTGGTTTATGTTCTCTAAATTTTCTATATGTTTTGTTTGTGTTTATCACAACTTTTAAAAAATTCTCAGCCATTATTACTTCCATTTCTTAAAAACTTTTAAATTTTTAATTATTATTGATACATAATAGTTGTACCTATTTATGGGGTACATGTGATATTTTGATACAAGCATACAATGTGTAGTGATCAAATCAAGGTAATTGGAATAGCCATCATCTCAAGCATTTATCATTTATTTGTGTTAGGAATATTCCAATTCCACTGTTTTAGGTATTTTGAAATATATAATAAATTATTGTTAACTATAGTCTCCCTATTGTGCTACTGAATATCCTTTGTACTTTCAATATTTTTTATATTCTGCTTTCTCTTTCCTTTCCTTCTGATAATCCAATTGCACATGTGTTACACCTTTTGAAATCTTCGCACATTTCTTGGAATTCCATTGTTTTGCTTCTTAATATCTTAGTTATCTTTATTTTTCAGTTTGGGAAGTTTCTATTGACATATTTCCAAAGTCATTGATTTGTTCTTCAGCTGTATCCAGTCTAATAATAAGTCCATCAAAAGCATTCTGTTACCATGATTTTATTTGCTAGCATTTCCCTTTTATTCTTTCTTAGAGTTTTCACATTTTTGCTTACATTACTCATCTATTTTTGCATGTTGTCTAATTCCTCCTGCTTAGGACCATTAAGATATTAATCATCATCATTTTAAATTCGCTATGTGATAATTACAATAGCTGTATCACATCTGATTCTTTTGCTTTCTTTGTCTTTCCAGACTATGTTTTTACTTGCCTTTTAGCATACTTTGTAATTTTGTGTTGAAAGCTTGAGGTGATACATCAAGTAACAGGGACTGAGGTGAATAGTCCCTTAGTGTGAGATTTTATGTTAATCTGGGTAGGAACTGGGCTGTGATTGATATTTACTGCAGTTGTAAGTGTCTGAAGCTTCTATTTTTTCTGGTGTCCTTGTTTGTATTTTCTCTGTTGTCTTTTTATTTCCCTAAAAACTACTTTGATAGTGTCTTTACCTAACAATGTTCTTAGCTATAATCAGTTATTATACTACATCTCTGTTGATGTGGTGGTAAGATGCAAAGGGAAGTGAAACATTGTTATTTTATCTTATGATTAAATATCGGTCTTTTAGTGGGTCTGTGTACCTGGGCTGTGACCTTCACAAGGGACTCTCAGCTCTTTCCCTGTGGAGAGATAGATGGCTAGAGAATACTAGAGTTAGATAATTATCTTTTCTGAAAATTGGATAAAATTATGTTAATTCTCCCCTGCTGAGAATCTGTTTCATTCCGGTTTTTATGGAAAACCCTCTGGGTATATTTCAACATGGTTACATAGTCCCTCCTGCCATCGTGGCTACATATCACATCCTCCTGAAGATTTTTACTTGGCTCTTCACTGTGAGAACACAATGGGTTCCTAGAGATAAAACTGACAAAAGTATAGGGATCTTATAAGATCCCATCCCCCATGTATCACTGACTCTCATGGTAGTCAATACCTTTCAAAACACCAAAAATACACCAAGTTTACTGTTTATGTTTATTCTCTTACAAGTTTATTACTCCAGCTAATTATGATCCAGGTAATCTGATCTTCCCTGCAATTCCCTCTATTTACCTCTCTATCCAGATTTGGGGATGACAATCTGCCCCATAACCTCAGTTTTGAGTTTTGATAGATATAAGAATAGTCATTGATTTTCAGGTTTCTTCTGCAGTTTTTTGGTAAGGATATAACTGATGAATTCCAAGCTCTTTAAATATCAGAGTTGAAACCAGGAGTTCCACTCAATTTTTTATAAGTTTCTTTTATAATTCTATGACATTTTATCATGTAGATTCATAAAACCAACACTACAGTTAAAAAACTGTTTTATCAACACAAAGAAACCTAGGTGGGTATGTATTTGAAAAAGATTAAAGAAAAGAAGTGCCAATTAGTAGTCAAGTTGCATAAAATGTATTTAGTGATTTTCTTAGTAAAGAGTGAAAACAATACATTGACTATCAAAATCTCTTGGTTAACCTCCTCTGGTATCATCATTTGTGGATGACAAGAAAATTGTATTTGTCGTGATACATTTTATCAATCAATCTAGCAATTGAAACACTTGAATTATAAATATTACATTTAAATATTTAAATACAGAGAATAACAAAAGCTTAATGGTAACAAAGATAAAAAGCTAATGGTAAAATATATCAAAATGTTGTAATTTTTGTGTTTGCTTTGCTTTGCTTTATATTGGCAATTCCTATGAAATTTTCTTGTGTTTGTGGTGAATCAGTATAAATGTAGAAATTTTATCTGTGATACTATAAATCATATAACCAGAAATTTAAACAGTAAGTGTCCAGATGACTTTCAGATTTTATGTCATATGTTAGTGGTGCTCATTCTTAAATTCCTTAACAAATTCAAGTGTTCTATATCAATATAGGATGACTATAGTCAGCAATAATATATACTTTCAAATAGCTACAAAGAGCATATTGAATTTTTCGAACACAAACAAATGATAAATATTTGAGATGCCTGATATACTGATTACTCTGATCTGTTCACCATATACTATATATATCAAAACATCACTATGCATTCTGTGAATATGTACAATTATTTTCAATTAAAAACTAACATAATTTTTAAATTGCATTTTAAAATTAAGAAATTTAATGACCATTTCTTTATTTAGATTATCGATCAATATCTCTTTTTTATCTCTATATTTGTTACTTTTCTGTCAATTCAAAAAGAATAGGCACATTTAGGAATGAGTTGATAAATAGACTGGGAATTATTTCATTACACCTGATATTAAGGATCTGTCAGAAGGTTGGAAATTATAGTTTCTTATATTCTAATGTTTTTTTGTTCCCTTAACATTAGATATGTTCTGACATATAAGGGAAACATATAATTTTTCTTTTAAAGGGCATATTTTATGTTAATCTTACAGTCTCACTGTGGAATAAACGAGCTGATAAATTTTTTATAAAGAAGGAAGTGAGGATACAAACAAGTCACAGATATTAAGAGACCATATATTTCTAAATTATTTTGTGTTATGCATATGATGAAGTGGTTTTGTATAAAATTAAGGACAAATGATATTGTATAATTATCTTATAAGGAAAGTGACATTCAAAGATTTTTTTATACTTATTTTCTAGGAAATTTAGACATGAAAAAATTTAGACATATTTTCTATGAAGCAGTTAAGAACTTATTTTTCTTATTGATTTTTCCTATTATCTAACATGATAAATAAGTCAATCAGATATGATACAGCTTTTGTAATTATCACATAGCAAATTTAAAATGATTATGATTAATATGCTAATGGCCCTAAGGGGAGGAACTAGACAACATGCAAATAAATAAATAAATAATGCAAGCAAAAATGTGAAAACTCTAAGAAAGAATAAAAAGGAAATGCTAGCAAATAAAATCATAGTAACAGAATGCTTTTGATGGACTTATTATTAGACAGATACAGCTGAAGAACAAATCAATGACTTTGGATATATGTCAATAGAAACTTCCCAAACTGAAAACTAAAGATAACTAAGGTACCCTTAACTTATGTATCATTTTTTAATGCCATAATAATCAATAAGGAGTCTAACTTTTGTTAGAGCTGGAAAGGATTAGCTTTAATAAAAACAATTCTCCAATAGAAAAGAGTGGTAATCCTTTCCTTCTATGCCAGGTAATGTTTTGATCAAAGAATTTGGGACAACTAGAGTTTGTTGATCAAATATTGTTTAAGTTCAGAATCATAAAATTTAATATAAAATGCTAAATATTTTTACCTTAAATACAAATCCAAACTCTTTTACTTAAAATACACACACAAAAATTATCTTTGTTTTTTAAGTCAGTTTTATGGCTGACTTTTATTACATCTTTCCACAGTATTTATATTAATATTTTGTAATTAAATTAAAATGACAGGTACAACTGGTATAAATAAGTTTGGGATAAAACAAAAAAATTTCTTGATAAGTACATATATTATTTGATAGGTGCATACATATGAGCTAGATATATTCCTAGTAATTATGAACATTTAGAAGTCTGTTTATGAAAGAGTTAGAGTTTGTGTAGTGGATCCACTGATTCTGTTCAAAGGTAAAATGGAATATAAAGAGTATTTTTACTCTAAAAAGTAATATATTGAGCAGTTATCATTTTGTATAAATTATTGGAGACCAAAAGACTCTTGTGCATTTTTAGATATACATACACAGAATAAACATGCATATGTAAATCTACATGCATACGTAATAGGCAGCAACTTTGTTTATCTGGAGAAATAAGAAAAAAAAGTTCAGCAATTAATGAATCAGAACAGCCCTGAGACTAGAAAGAAAGTGACTAATATCACAGTATCAAACTACCTAGGGCAATAAAAGCTCACAAAAAGAACAGTTTTAAGATGAGGCATTTTCCTTCTTTCCCACAACTTTCCAAAATATATTATGTAAACAAATAAATTAAGATGCACAGTAAAATGATTGTATTTAATATATGAAAGAAGAAAATGTGTGTGTATATATGTATATGTCTTTGTTTTTTAACCTTGTGTTATGAATTATTCAAACTGTATTTTGGAATTTGATCACCTCTTATGTGAGCTATTTTCATGAAATCTTTGTCAAGTGAAACATTTCCTTTTACTCATGTTTATATTTCAATGGACTTTTTATTGTAAGAAACATCATAAATAAATATAGATGTTTTTATTAAATAAAAAATATAATTCTCCCCATTGGTCAAAGATTTCAATATGGTGACTTTTAAGGAGAAAATAAAATCTAATTGCTAGTAAAATAGCCTTACTTTGGTCTGATAATTATGATTAAATTAATCACATTATAATTTGTATTATATAAGACCTGTTTCATAATTTAATTTTGATTCCTCTTTAGTTTTTTAACTAAATTAAAAAAACAAAAACACTGAAGTATAAAAATCACTATTTCTTACTTGAACTTTATAGGTTCTCCATGATAATTTGGCACCTATGCACACATAAAATAATTAAGTACAATATCCCAAAGATCTTTTGTAATAATATGATTTCTATCTAAGCTTGCTACATTTAAATATATTGATTCATGCACAATTAAATTGATTAAAAACACAAGTTTAACACATTTCATACAATGTTTCAAGCATTATGTTGATACATCCTATCAAATAGTAAGGCAATAATGAAATAATGTTTCTTCTCTTTTTATTATAATTATATTTGTCCTTGTACTCTCTATTTAATCCTGACAAATAGAACCTGGAGTTATTTGTAAATTAATTCTCATAAAACAGACTCTGCAAGTCAATGATTTTCTCTGATAATATAAAAAATAGATTTGATGAGACTTTCTTCCTAAGTTTATTTTAGCAGTTTGAATAATTTTGTATTTCACAATACAGAAGAGCAAGGTGAGGACACTACTAGTGTATTCAGAAAACACGCTTGAAATGGTTAAATCATGTGGATTAATTTAGGTACAATATGCATATGGCCTGTTCTCAAGAAAAGAAAGCTTTTAGAATTGGTCAAATGTACTCTGTTTTTAAGATCTGAGAAAATTTGAGGGACGGGACGAAAGAAGTCACATCTAAAATCCTATGACTTCATCCTTTGTTGTTATTAATTATTATTTACTTTTATGTCTCTATTCTTCAGGTTTTTAAAAGTGATTTTAATATCCTTAATAGAAGATATGCTGTGTGATTAAAAAACATATGATTCAAATAATAAAAAAGACACTAGTGCCTAGAAACTTTTCACACATTTCTCTGGAAGGGGATATTTTATAGTGTTAACATAAAATGGTTTGTTGATATTCACTAACTCTGCCCAGTTTTTGGTCATAACTAAGATATAACTTATGATTTGAATTAATAAGGATGCAGGAATGCAGGGAACACATAATAAAACAAATGAAGTGCTAATGGAAGAATAGAATTCCCAATGAAGAAAATTCCACTATTAACAAGGTTTTAGTTTTGCTTCTACTATATAACTTATATCTATAATTAGTCATGATATAAATCATACCAAAAAAGGTAGTCAAAATGCCATTGTATATTTCTTGATCCCAATTTCATCTGAATGCAAACTAGATCCACCCAAATTATTTTCCTGAGAATTCTTGTAATAAGTTTGCTACATTTAGCAAATGAAAATATAGGACACCCTGTTAAAGTTGAATTTCAGATATTCAAGTAGTATTTTCTTTAGTAAACAATGTGTATGCAATATTTGGGACAAACTCACAAAAATTATTTACTGTTTAATTGAAGTTCAGATTTAATTGGGTTTCTTGTACCTTACCTGGCAACCCCGTTTGAAAGCACCCAGATTAGATAGTATTGAATTCAGATTTAGAAAATTTCAATGCTTTTTAGTTACTTTAAAGACAATACACACTCTTTTGTTTAGGACATCCTAAATTAATGCTAGTTGTCCCAGTATAACTAACAATAGTGTCCCTTTTTTCTCAAAAGTGCAATACATTGAACATAAGTTGTAATTTTATGCACTTTGATAAGAAATAAGTATAACTTGGGTTGCTACTACTCTCACAAACATTCTATAATTCTACTTTTACTACTAGAAAAATATATATGAACACCAAACTTATTAGAACCTCAGTAGGCTCTCCAGGGTATATTTTTGCACAATACAAAGTATATAATAGAAAACCAGTAACATAAACTTCAGTAGAATCTGTCTCTATTACATTAGAGAAAAAGACCACCAAAATATAGATGTTTTGACAGCAAGAGAATCTTTGTGGAATTATGAGCATTACTAGTTCATGCTTTCTTCAGTTCACACCCAAGAGCAAAAAATCCACCTTGATATTTTTTTTCAAAGGGTAAACTCATGAAGATAAGATATTAGTAAAAGAGAGAAATAAAACAATTTTAATTGCTAAAGTAAAATGGAATAATTGCTTGGGCTTTTTATATTTGAACTGTACAGACTTTAATTATGATTTTAATTTTTTTCCTTAAACAACAAATTATCTTGTATACATTATATTCATGCAAATACTTGAACATAATGCATATAAGATAATTCTGTTTCATCTGCCCCAGTTTTCCTGATTCTTGATTTCTGATTTGTTTGCCCCATTTTTCAGGTCTTGGGTCTCTTTCTGTTTTCCCTACTGCCAGATTAAGTTTTCATTAACTATATTACATATTAAAACACATTAGGTGTTTTAATATTTTACTTCCTTTAGGATGTCTGTTTTAAAATTAAAAGGAAGTTAGACTTCATATAATGTTTATTTCTCACTCATATCAGAATATTAGGTCACTTTGCTCTCACTGGCAGTCCCTCAAGAAGAAGTGAGTTCCGCCTGTTAGTGGCTGTATCATGAGTCCTTTACTCCCAGTTCAAAGATAGGAAGAGAGACAGAACACAGGGTAGGCACACAGGCTTTTAATTGCCTTGACCTGTAAATGACTTAGGTTCCTTCTGCTCACATTCCACTGGCTAATCACAATTATATGGACCCTCTAAACTACAGGGGAGACTAGAGAATAATGACTTCTCTTAGCTGAGGAAAAGGAAAGTGGCAGGCACAATCAAGATGGCTGAATAGACATGGGTAGGATACGTCTCCTCCACGGAAAGGAACCAGAATAGAAAGCAGATTCTCACATTTTGAGCAGATCATCTATGAGCGAACATTAGGATTCACTAGGGAAGTGAGGGGAAGCACCCAAAGTGGGTGAGGAGAGGACTCTGGGCAATTTGCTGGCTGACAGTCAAGAGAAGCTGCTGGATGTGGTGAACCAGTAAGAGAGAAGCCCCAGGGCTCCACTCCCTGAGATGAACTTTTACGGTCCTAGCTACAAGAGAAACCCACAACCCACACAGGTTTCAGACCTAACATGAAGAGCTGCTTGGAGATTGAACAGAGATATTGTTCCAGAAAAGGCACTCACGTGGAATCCCACAGGCATCCACACCCAGAGCAGCTTGAGCTGGGTGTCATTTTGAGAATCTAAATACCTGGAACTGTGGATGTGCCTGCAGCCACTGCATGGCTCTGACGAGGAATAGAGGAGCCCAGGCACTCCCAGGCACCCCTAGGAAAATCACCACTACCCTACTGTGGCTGCTGTTGAGACTGAGATGTGAGCAGACTGCATTTTCCACAGGTTCACACCAATACCACCTGCCTGGATGAGGCTCCATCCTTTCTGGTCACAGGTCCAAGGTGCTATTTTGACAGATTGACATGGGCTATGCTGCACCCTCAGGCTGATTTTGACCTTGACAAAGATGCAGCCCCTGCCTGGCTGGTGAGGGCGTGGAAACCAGGCTCTCCAACACACATCTGGGATGGTGCCCACCATCCTGCAGCTGGCTGCTATGGGACTGAGCCTCAAAACTGCACTCCCCACAGTTTCCTGCCAGAGCAGGCTGCCTGCAAAAGTCTCCACTCTCTCTGTTCAAGGCCAAGGGTGCCATTTTAAGAGTTTGAAGCTGAGCATTGCCCTGCCATCAGGGTGAATTCAGGCTGATGTTGCCCTGCCCAGCAGAGGAGGCATAGGGGAGCCAAAGCTCTCCTACACACACATAGGACAATTCCTAGTGCTCTACTAGGGGCTGCGGTGGAACTGAGATGTGAGTGGACAGCACTGCACTCAGCATCTTGCCACACTGTATGCCCGAAAGAGGCCCCACAATCTCTGGTTACAGGCCCAAGGTGTCATTTTGGGAATTTAAAGCCGGGCTACCCCGGGAAGGGACATGGAGAGAGGGACTTCCTCTCCTCCAAACACCCAATGCCGCAGACAGCCATCTCTGTTGCCAAGCATGAGCTTTAGGTGTTGGAGACCTGCAGGAGAGCCAGTTCTAAGCTTTAAGGAGGGGTTCACCCCCAATAGTGCTCTGCTAACCATGCCCATGTTCTTCATGGAGGGTGTGGCTCATGTCCTTCCCTTCATGGACCAGCAAAGGTGAACTTACCAGCCTGCCTTAATTAATAACCTTAAATATTTACAGCAGATGCATGAGGTATGTGTAAGTGTGTGAGAATAAGATAAATAAAGAGAAAGCAGGGAGGAGAGGAGAGGAAAGGAGAGGGGAGTGAGAGATACAGAGACAGTGGGGAGAGACAATGAGAGAGACTAAGGAAGAATAATTAATGGAAAGTATTGTGAAAATCAGTAAGTAAAAAACAGTCCATATATATAAAGTTTGTTTGTTTTACTATTTGTGGCTTCTTGCTTTTCAAGGCTGTTTATTCACCATATTTTCTGTTATAGTTATTTCTGAAGTATTTTTATGTTTATATTTGGAATTGACACCAAACTTTTGATACCAGAATTTCAGTATCTCCAGAATTTTTTCAAGCACAGAGATTAATTCTAATTTCTGAATTTTCTCAAAACATGTATTGAGAGGGATATTGGAGAGAAAAACCAGCAACAAGATTATGTTTTCCTTCAAAAATGCTGGTAAGACCCAAAATTATATCTGTGACTGTTATTAATATGAATGAATATACTATCATTGGGTAGTTCCTTTTCACACGACAGGGAAATCCCTTAATAGGAAGTAGCTATACAATTCAGTGATTTAGTTTCCCAATCTAATGTAATATCAATATGAGCATTACAATTTTTGTCATATATCTTCATCTTGTAGCTTTATAAATATGTTGCCTTGCTCATTTCTTTATAATTGTGGTTGAGGCTTAATTTGTGAGCAAAAAATCAATTTAAAAATGCTCGTTTGTGCCTGATTCCTTCTCTTTCTATATTTTGTGCAAGTTTCTATATATTTTCCTTTTGGGCTAACTCTTCTTTTCCTTTTATTTCTTTCTTTGGCTTTCTTTCCACGTGTTCTCAGTTATAACAGAGCTGTAGAGTTATGGAAGTGCCAAGATGATGTAGAAGGAATTTTGAGAGTATGTGTGTCCTGAATTTAATTCAAAACATAATTTAGAATCTGACCTGTCACTTAAACGTGATCTAATTAAATTAATTAGCTAATCTGAGATTCAATACCTTGATTTGGAAATTGTCAGCATAAAATGTAACATTGTATTTATTATGCATCTGGCATTGACAAAAAATGGTGTACAAAAGAGCCAAGGCCCCTTCCAGCAATGATATTATGACTAATATTCTATACTATTAAGCATATATAATCTTAGTAAACATAATAATCACAAATATGGATTTTTTTACTTTACATTATGAACAGCTTAAATGAAAATAATAAAATGTTAATTGAGTAGTAGCCGAAGTATAGAAATGAAACTATGAGGTCAAGATGTCCTGAACACCAACAGAACAGAAGTTTTCATAAAGCAAAGATATCAATTATTTCAAATAGTGATGAACAGTCAAAATGTATGTGTATTAAATAATGTCATTTGGAGTTAAAAACTAGAAGTTATTGGTGACAACAGAGGGGAGATTTTATTGGAATGGTAGGCCACAGTTGCACATTGGATTGGACTTAAGAAAGAAAGGGAAAAAATTCCAGTTTCACATAAATGTGGATTTAAAACAATGAAAATGTTGGATAAAATACAAAACAACTACAAAACCAAAATATCACCTTAGAATACTGAAGGACAGAAATGAGAGTCAAAAGGAAGAGAATTTTTAATGAGGTGACATAAATAAAAATGTAATCACAATGTCATATAAAACCACTTGTTATAAGGATACAGAAGTGTTGAGAACAAGAGAATCAAAATAATATATATATACACAATAAATGAGACAAAAAAGCAAGCTATATTAATATCTGAAAAAATATACCCTAAAGAAAAAGAACAGTAAGAAGCAAATATGTACATTTTGTAATAATCAAGAATCCAATACAACAGAAGGACAAAATAATTCTAAATATTTATGTACCTGAAAACATACCTCAATTATATAAAGAAAAATAGAGAAATATTAATAAAAAGATAAATAGACAAATTCACACAAACCATTGTAAGACTGTGAAACAACTCACTCAACAAGTAATGGTACATGTAAAATATCAGAAAGCATATAGGTTTTAAAAAACATGAATAGCATAATTGATCTAAAGAATGTATTAATATATTAAACATTATTCCCAAAAGAGCAAGGTACATATTAATTGAAGTAAATATGGAATAGTTCACAAATTGATGACCCCAAAAGTAAGTCCAAGTAAATACCAAATGACTAAAATAAAAAAAGTGTTCTCTCACCAGACAGAATTAAGTGAGAAATCATGACTAAAGAGAGAATTTTCCCTCTAAACTCCCAGATAAGTATTTTGTAAATAACTTGATAATAAGCTCCCATAAGAAAATTTCATAAACAATATTGTGATAATAAATTTACAATTGTAGGTGAAATGGGCAAGTCACTGAAAAGTTATGAAAATAGAAAATGGAAATAGTCCCATATCTATTATATAAATTAATATTTTAATTGAAATTTTTTACACAAAGGAAACTCCAAGCCCTGGTGAATTTACCAGTGAACTGACAAATACAATTTAAGAAAGAAATAGCACCATTATCACAAAATTTACCAGGATATAAAAAATATAGCAGAAACTTTGTTTCACAAAGTCAACGTTATCTTAAGACTAATACTTAAATAGGTCATTCCAAAAAATAATTTTACGTCAGTCCATATCACAATAATAAATGCAAAGTTTGAAAATAAAAATATTGTAAAGCAAAACACAGTGATATATAAAAAGGGATTATAAATTTTGATAAAGTAGAGCTTTCTACAGGAATGCAAATTTAGTTAAAAATTTGAAAAATCAATATAATTCATCACATCTGTAGAATAAGAAAAATTCCATATGATTATTTGAATACATACAGATAAACACTTGATAAAACACATAGTAAATTGAAAATGAAACAAAACTCTCTTAAGCTGAATCATAAGAGTAGCTTCAAACAAATATCCTAAAAAAAACTTTATATGTGTTTTTATATTAATTTGAAGTTGTACTATGACAAGTAAGACAATAAATCTAAAAAAATAAACAGAAGGAAAGAAATTGAACAAATAAAACTCTTTTTCTTAGATATATGATAGTAAATGTAGAAATCCCCCCAAAAATCCCAGATTAAATCCTACAATAAATATATGGAGTTAGTGAGATTTCTACATAAAGAATTAATAGAGCTATAGGCAGCTAGCATAAGCTAGTGGAAAAGTACTAGAGGAGGTTAAGGGGAGAATAGTTTAATGTGAAGAGTCCATCTGTGTTTGCTAATTGGTGCATATTAAAATTAGGCTCTTACCCTCCCACAGAGGATGGAGATGGGGCCTCTATCTTTCTTAATGACCACATTTCTAAGGGATGGCTCATGAATCCCTGAGGAAGACATACCTGAATAAAACTGGGAAGAGCCTGGGAAAATTTACATCTCCAAGGAGCAGAGAAAGGATTTACAATTGCAAGTTTTCAAAAGCAAATGCTCTAAGACAAGGAAGGTAAGGGGCCTAGGGGCAGGAAAAAGCATGGCTAAAAATTTAGTCAAGCTGAGGGGAACATTAAGACCATCTTGGACAATGTCCACAACAAAGATGAAGCTGTATTTGTTAAAATTTGATCAAGTTTTTGTTTTCCTAAAATTTAGAATTTTTCCAGCTGTCTTTCATTACTAATTCCATATTCAATTAAAATACAGTCAATAAATGCAATATGTAAATTATCAATCTTTTCAGATTTGTGAGATTTCCTTTATGATATACTAGTTTACTTTCCATAAACTTTCCAAAAGTTTCTTGAAATAATCATAATTTATATGCATGCATATATACTATAAATAATATTTTACTACAGGATGATATGTATTTAATATATCATAAACATATTTTGTTATATATAATACAAAAATATTCACATTAAGGGCACATCTAGAATATTTCATCAAATTATGTTCTTATACCTGCTGCTGGACTTGAATAGTCTGATTTTGATCAAGTTAAGGCAACCAAAGAAATAAAATTATTACATGAATATAAGAAAAAATGATTAAAGAAAAAATGTAATTTTTTTCTGCTGCTTTATCTATGCTTGGTGATTATACGAACTCATTTGAATTGGCTTACTTATAAGTAAAAGTACTTGTTAAGAAATATTTCGCTGTGAGTTCAGTAAGTTAGAGGACAATTTATTTTACCAATTCACATTGCTACATATAAATTAAGAGTATAAGATTATTAGAAATAAAGAAATATCAGTTAAGACAGACTTTTGAAGTCCCTGCTATTCATTTCTAGAAACAGTGTAATCAGCTTGGTTTTCATGCTGGGCATACTTTTTAAATTGTTCATAATGCTGTAATATGCAATGAAATTAATGACTCAATTTCAATGATTTTTGTCATTATACATCCTCCAAAAAATATAGAAAAATAAATAATGTAAATGCCTATAAGAAACTATCTAGACAAAATATAACTTTTTTTGTCACTTCCTAAAATTGAACTGTGTTGAGATGGTGTGCAAAATATGTTCTGGTAACTTATTAATGACAATTTTATGATATCAAACTATCACTGAATTTTGTCTGCAATTATATTATAGATGAAGGGAACTTTTCTTTTTCCTGAAAAGAGTCTTAAGTACAAATTAGTTACAGCAGGGGTTCTGTTTTACAACTCCTCACAATCTGGTCCACTCACTTCCTGGAGAAATGCCTAGCTGTTTCTTAAGAATTACACACTTGGAAAATGCTTGTTTGCTATAATAGATACGCGAAAGTATTATAAACCAACAGTGCTGAAAATTATTACAGTGTATTATCTTGTGCTTCTTGTCACCTACAGTTAAATTGATGCTTATCATTTGTTTAATCACTGTATTTAAGACAAATTTGTAATTGCCTCTAACCTCCACGCTGTTCTATCCTTTCACCTTTTCTGGGTTTATGTAATGTTAGTGCTACTACTAGTAAGCTGTCTATTCAGTTGGGGTTTTCCAGAAACACAATTACAATATAGGTAGATTTGTGTATTCACTAGAGTCAATCTTAAAGCAATATCTAAATAGAAATGTAAAACATCTTACATATAAATTTTAAGTACATGTATAAAATACCTGTTTATGCTTTTTCCAGTTATGTAAGTCAAACTGTTACCTGCTTATGTACATATAAATAAACAAATAAGTACACAAAAAATTCACTTATATGAAAGGCTAGGACATTGTTTAAAATAAGCACAAATGAATTATCCAGTTGATGTTATTATGGATTTATTCTTATGCTTTTCTTATTCTTATAACAGCATTTTGATATCAGTGTTTTTACAGCAAAGAGTAAAAATAGCAGCACACAGTTTTATGTAATTTTATATTTTATAAGAAAATAATTTTCTCTACCGTCTCATTTTATCTTTGTTTTAAAAAGATAAAGAATACACCTCATAATCTGTCGAATCTAGAATTTCTAATATACACCCATGTGAGTGTCCCGCTATAGTACACTAGAGAAATATAAATTAGGCCTGTATAACAGTAGACTAATAAATATGGATTATTTCACTGCATGCAATAATAATCATTCCTGAAAGGAGGTGAATCAAATCTGAAGGTCGTATATAGCACATTCTAAGTTTATAGTCTACATTTTTCCCTAAACAGGAAAAAAGACATCATGTTTATACTCTGCTGTTCCCCATTATAATTTTTTTATATTATACATATTTATTTTAAGATTTTACTAGATATTTTGTTAATTTTCTAACTCAACATGTCTTGTATTCCAAGTGTTTCACTTGATACAGTTTTAACTTTAGTGTATTCTAAAAATATATACTAAGATAAAATTTACTGATGGTAAATTTTCTGAAACCTATAGCACTACAGGAGGTCTTTATTCTATCTTTTTATTTCATTAATGGTTTTTACTGGTTATGGAATTCTAATTTAAGTGAAAATTTCCTTCAGGATTTAAAAGAATGACTTGCTGTCTTTTATTTTAAAAATTAAGGCATATTTGTTTACCTGATATTTGATATTTTGGAAGAGGTCTTCTTTCTCCCTCTCTCACTCGCTGTGGATGTGTGTGACACTTTCCTTCTCCTCTTCTTCTTCTGTTAGCTTTTAGTTGTTTTTCTTTCTATTTAAGTCCTGCAGTTTTACGAGATGGATTCAGGTATAGGCTGTAAGTTTCATTCTACCTGTTCAGTCCTCTCTCTCTTAACTTCCTTTGCAGTAATTTGTTTTGTGTTATGTTTTAAACTTTTTAAATGTTGAAGTGAAGCAGGATTTGTGACTAGACACTATTGTTATTTTTATATATTTTCTCCATGACTGATCTCACTTTGATCTCACTTACTTGCATTGTTTTAAATGCATGGGTGGCATTGACATAGAGGGAGCACTGGGAAATCATTCCCAGAAAGAACCAACTAGAGATAACTAAGATCCTGCTCCTTTGGCATGTTTAGTTTCTTTTATGATAAAATTGCAGTTCATTATCTCTGAGTTTTTCTACTTATTATACTATTACCTGTCTTACCTGGTTAAATCAGAATAAATCTATTATTTATTTTACATTCAAAGTTTCAGAGCTAATTATTAATAATTAAAAACCAGATTAGCCAACTAATTCTTTAACAATTATCTAATAGATTGAGTTTAAACTGGGCAATAAAACTAATATGTTCATAAAGCTATATATATATTCTCTCAAATTTAGTATATCATTTATCTTTGTAGGAGGATGGGAAAATGCAATTAAGGACATTCAAATGCTCTTTCTCTGTGAAGAAACACTTATACATTTGGAAATATGAATTTTTTTTACATTTTTTATTATGCTAATAAATCATAATGGAGTGATTAATATCTCCTTCATTAATATTTTTTGAATTGGTTAAAGTAGATGCAATTTCAAGCATTTAAATCATATAGAAACTTTTGGCACCCAATAGAATAGCTTTTAAATAGTAATATTTCCCTTTTGAACAAAACTGTAAAGTATAATATTATTTTTCTAAAATCCAACAGACTGTAAAGTTATTTTGTATCAGTGTACATAATATAATAAAAAAGTGACATGTTTCTGTATTTGATTCTGAAAAAAAAATCTTTTATTATAACAAGAAAACTGTCATAAGCCCATGTAGTATTTATCACTTAACAATATTAAATTACTTGGCTAATTTGTTTTATTAAAAACAAGTCATCGATATATAATGGAAAAATAAATAATTGTTATATTTGTTCATTAGGTCTTATGAAATAAACTAATAGGATAAAAGCTGCTGCATTTCCCTTCCATGGTACACATATTTTCATTTTACTGCCCACTTGCAAGCTTTAGGATACCTGGGGGTTCTGTTTGATTTCTAGGCTTGCATCTAGCTATCTGCTCCTCAGAGATGTTTCTTTACCCTGCTATTCCACCCCACTTTTGGAAGTGTACTGTCTGAAGGGCCATAATGCCTGGCAGGAATCTCTCTTAGATCCCGTGCCTCGCCACAGCTTTGGATAGCACTTCGTGATGGCCCTTGGAAAAGTGCTGCAGGTGGTTTCACATGTGTTCAGTGACTGCGGCTCCTTATGATTCTAATGTGTCACTCGCTGTAGTCCATCTGTGACAGTCCATAGCTTGTTAACCCTGTGCAACTGTTTTTTTCTTATCCTGTCTATGGCATATTTGCTCTCCTCCTGTTGCTTTGTAAGTGATGAAAGAAGCCTTGTTTTTCAGATTTAATTGATTTAAATTTCTCTGCTTAGTTATGGAGAAAAATCTAGCTTACTAATAGTTCTTGTTCGGGTGGTGTAATGGTTGCTTGAGAATTTCTACATCTGCTGCTCTTTCCAATTTCTTGATTGCCTTTGTATCATAAAGGATAATATTACTGTTATTTTTTTCAATCCTCATATTTTAAATATCTTATTTTAAGATCTATATGTATATTACTTAATAATCTGATGTACACAATTATTTATTTAATATGTTTTGGCTCATTTTCTCAAAGCACCCTTTTTTAAAATCAGTTTCCACTATCTCCTTCCCTTCACACTATCGAATAAAAGAAAGATCCAAACTTTATTTACAAACATTACTGTAGAGGGGAGAAAGGACTATTGCAATAGAGAGATTCAGACTGGAAGATCAGCAAGCTTCTCAAGTGCTAGGCGAGAGGATTTTATTTTATAGATAGGAAGAACCAGGTGTGGAGAAGTGGGATGAAAGAGCGGTATGAACAGATAGCACATCTAAAAATGTTTTAATCTTAGGCCAACTTGTTTCTCAGGAGGGGCCCTTCAGGAGAAGCTATATGCTGGCTTAGGGTGAGGGCTAGGGGGAAGGACAGAATGCAAACCAAAGTTGGATTATCAAGTATTTTGTTCCTACTGATCAGTGGGCATAAGCAGTTCAGCTAACCATTTATGAAGCAAAGAATGTGAATCTGGAGGGTTTGTGTCTGGCCTTGTCATAGGTAAATAATGGGGCATCTAAGGGGCTTATTTAAGTCTTATGGGAAGGTGGTTCTTTTTCAGTAAGCCATTTCTTTTTTTTTTTTAATTTATTTTTTTAATTTCAGAATATCATGGGGGTACAACACTTTGGCCATACACATTGCCCCTGTTCCGCCCGTGTCAGAGCCACAATCGTGGTCGTCTCCCAAACTGTCCTCCCCACATCCATTCAGTGAGAGTTTTTCCCATCCCTTCCACCCCCCTCCCGCCCGCCCACCCTCAGATGAATGTTATTGCCCTGTGTGATGTAAGTGTTCATCAGTTAGTACCAGTTTGATGGTGAGTACCAGTGGTGCTTGTTTTTCCAATCCTGTGACACTTTGCTTCGAAGAATGGGTTCTAGCTCCAACCATGATAATACCAGATGTGTTAATTCACTGTTGTTCCTTATTGCTGAGTAATACTCCATGGTATACATATACCACATTTTATTGATCCACTCGTGTATTGATGGGCACCTTGGTTGTTTCCACAACTTAGCAATTGTGAATTGTGCTGCTATAAACATTCGAGAGTAGATGTCTTTATTATAAAATGTCTTTTTTTCTTTTGGATAAATACCCAGTAGTGGGATTACTGGGTCAAATGGTAATTCTACTTTTAATTCTTTGAGGTATCTCCATATTCTTTTCCATAGAGGTTGTACTAATTTGCAGTCCCACCAGCAGTGTATGAGTGTTCCTATCTGTCCATCCCCGCCAACATTTGTTATTTGGGGATTTTTTGATATGAGCCAATCTCACTGGAGTTAAGTGATATCTCATTGTGGTTTTGATTTGCATTTCCCTGATGATTAGAGAAGTTGAGCAATTTTTTATATGTTTGCTGGCCATTATTCTGTCTTCTTTGGAAAAGTTTCTGTTCGTGTCCTTTGCCCATTTTTTAATAGGGTTGTTTGATTTTTTCTTGTTGATTTTCCTAAGTTCTGTATAGATTCTGGTTATCAGCCCTTTATCAGAGGTGTAGCATGCAAATATTTTCTCCCATTCTGTAGGTTGTCTGTTCACTCTAGTGATAGTTTCCTTGGCTGTGCAGAAGCTTTTCAATTTGATCAGGTCCCATGTATTTATTTTTGTTGCTGCTGTGATTGCTTTGGGGGTCTTCTTCATAAATTCTTTGCCTAGGCCAATGTCCATAAGAGTTTTTCCAACGTTTTCTTTTAGAATTCTTATGGTTTCACATCTTAGGTTTAGATCTGTTATCCATTGTGAATTGATTTTTGTGAGAGGTGAGAGGTGTGGGTCCACTTTCAGTCTTCTACACATGGCCATCCAGTTTTCCCAGCACCATCTGTTGAATAGGGATTCTTTTCCCCAGTGTACATTTTTCTGGAATTTGTCAAAGATCAGGTGACTGTATGAAGTTGGTTTTATATTTGGGTTCTCAGTCCTGTTCCATTGGTCTACGTGTCTGTTCTTGTGCCAATACCATGCAGTTTTGGTTACTATAGCCTTGTAGTATAGTTTGAAGTCTGGTAGACAGATGCCTCCCAATTTGTTCTTTTTGCTTAAGATTGCTTTGGCTAGACGGGGTCTTCTCTGGTTCCACACAAAGCGTAGAATTATTTTTTCTAGATCGGCAAAAAATGATGTTGGTATTTTGATAGGGATTGCATTGATTCTGTAAATTAATTTAGGTACCAAAACCATTTTTACTGTGTTGACTCTGCCTATCCAAGAGCATGGTAGGGCTTTCCATCTATTTACATCCTCTGCAATTTCTTTTCTCAGTGTTTCATAATTCTCTCTATATAGGTCTTTGACCTCCTTAGTTAGATATGTTCCTAAATATTTAATTTTCTTTGTTGCTATTGCAAAAGGTATTGCATCTTTAATTTATTTCCTGGCTTGATTGTTATTAGCATATATGAAGGCTATGGATTTGTGTGTATTAATTATGTATCCTGAGACTTTGCTGAATTCATTTATCAATTCCAGTAATCTCTTGGTTGAATCTTTGGGGTTTTCTATGTATAATATCATATCGTCTGCGAATAGTGAAAGTTTGATCTCTTCTGCCCCCATCTGGATGCCCCTAATTCCTCTGTCTTGTCTAATTGCTGTGGTCAGGACTTCCAGCACTATGTTGAAAAGAAGTGGAGATAGTGGGCACCCTTGTCTGGTGCCAGTTTTAAGGGGGAATGCCTTCAATTTTTCTCCATTCAGTATGATATTGGCTGTGGTTTTATCGTATATGGCTTTAATAGTTTCTAGGAATGAGCCATCTATGCCTATATTGTTAAGAGTTCTTATCATAAAAGGATGCTGGATTTTGTCAAAAGCCTTTTCTGCATCTATTGAAAGGATCATATAATCTTTGTTCTTGCTTTTATTTATATGGTGAATTACATTTATAGATTTGCATATGTTGAACCATCCCTGCATCTCAGGAATAAAGCCCACCTGATTGTGATGGAATATTTTTTTGACGTACATTTGAATTCAGTTTGCAAGGATTTTATTGAGAATTTTTGCATCTATATTCATAAGGGGTATTGGTCTGTAGTTTTCTTTTTTTGTTGTGTAGTTTCCTGGCTTTGCTATCAAGGTGATATAGAGAATGAGTTTGGAAGGATTCCATCCTTCTGGATATTTTCAAATAATTTCTGCAGTATAGGCACCAGTTCTTCTTTGTAGGCTTGGTAGAATTCAGGTGTGAACCCATCTGGTCCGGGACTTTTTTTTGTGGGTAGATTTATTATTACTGCTTCAATTTCAGTGCTTGATATTGGTCTGTTTAGAAATTCTGTTTCTTCCAGGTTGAGCCTAGGGAGGTAGTGTGTTTCTAAGAATTTGTCCATTTCCTCCATGTTTTCGTGTTTGTGGGCATAGAGATTTTTGTAGTATTCAAAGATGATGTTTTGTATTTCCATGGTATCAGTTGTGACTTCTCCTTTTTCATTTCTAATTGAGCTTATTGGAGTCCTTTCCTTTCTGCTTCTGGTCAACCTGGCAAGTGGCCTGTCTATTTTGTTTGTCTTTTCTAAGAACCAACTTTTTTTTCATTGATCTTCTGTATTGTTCTTTTGTTCTCGATTTCATTTAATTCTGCTCTGATTTTGGTTATTTCTTTTCTTCTGCTCGCTTTAGGGTTGCTTTGCTCTTCCTTTTCCATTTCCTTAAGATGATTCATTAGTTTACTGATTTGTGAATTTTCTGTCTTTTGGATGTGGGAATTTAGGGCAATAAGTTTTCCTCTCAGGACTGCTTTTGCTGTATCCCACAGATTTTGATAACTTGTGTCCCAATTATCATTTAGTTCAAGGAATCTTTTGATTTCAGTTTGAATCTCCTCCTTGACCCAATAATCTTTCAGCAGTAGATTGTTTAGTTTCCAAGAGGAAGATGTAAGTTTCTGTTGGAGTTGATTTCTAATTTTATTCCGCTGTGGTCTGAAAAGATACATGGTATGATTTCTATTTTTTTGAATTTGTTTAGATCTGTTTTGTGGCCTAGGATGTGGTCAATTTTAGAGAAAGTTCCATGAGCTGATGAGAAAAATGTATATTCAGTGTTATTTGGGTGGAGTGTTCTGTAGATATCTGTTAGGCCCAAATGTTCTAGAGTCCTGTTTAGGTCTTTTATTTCTCTATTTGTTTTTTGTTTGGAGGATCTGTCCAGTTCCATCAGTGGTGTGTTGAAGTCCCCTGCTATTATGGCATTGCTGCTTATTATGTTGTCTAGATCTAGCAGTATCTGCTTTATGTACCTGGGTGCTCCTGTGTTGGGTGCATAAATGTTTAGGATTGTTAAATCCTCTTGTGAGATTTTTCCCTTCACCACTATATAGTGTCCATTTTTGTCCTTCTTTACTTTTATTGCTTTAAAGTTTATGTCATCTGAAATGAGGATGGCTACTCCGGATTTCTTTTGGTTTCCATTAGCCTGGAAAATTGTATTCCATCCTTTCACCTTGAGTCTGAATGCGTCTTTGTGTGTAAGGTGTGTTTCCTGAAGACAACAGATACTTGGTTTGTATTTTTTAATCCATTCAGCCAGCCTACGTCTCTTCAATGGGCAGTTCAAGCCATTTACATTTATTGAGAAAATTGATATTTGGGGTAAATTTCTGATTATTCTGTTGGGTGGTATCTTTTGTTTTACTTCTTGCGTCATTGTGGTATCTGGTTTCTGGGGTTTTAGCTTTTGCGTAGTTTTACATGGGTGGGTGTCTGTTGCTCTGTTTAGTGTATAATGCAGGTCTAAGCTTTTCTTGCAAGGCCGGTCTGGATTTCGCAAATTCCATCAGTGATTGCTTATCTGGAAAGGTCTTTATTTCTCCCTCATATAAGAAGCTTAGTTTGGCAGGATACAGAATTCTGGGTTGACCTTTGTTTTGTTTTAGGAGATTGATGATGTCTCCCCATTCCCTTCTGGCTTGTAAGGTTTCAGCTGAGAAATCTGCAGTTAATCTGATCGGTTTCCCTTTGTAGGTTACCTGCTCTTTTCGTTTTACAGCTCTGAGGAGTGCCTTTTTTGTGTTTACTTTGGTCAGTCTAATAATTATGTGGCGTGGTGAATGCCTTTTTACGTTGACTCTCCCAGGAGTCCTGTGTGCTTCTTGTACTTGGATATTGAGATTTCTGGCTAAGCCATGGAAATTTTCCTCTATTATTCCTTCAAATAAATTTTCCAGCCCATGCGAATTTTCTTCCTTTCCCTCAGGGATACCTATGATCCTTATGTTTGGCCTCTTTACATAATCCCATATTTCTTTTATGCTTTTTTCCTGCCTCTTGTTTTTGTGTTCTTTCTCTTCGGCTGATTTATTTAGCGCATAGGAGCTGTATTCTAGCTCTGAAATTCTTTCCTCTGCATGGTCCAGCCTATTCTTAAGGCTTTCCACTGTGTTTTGTAGATCCTTGAATGCTTCTTTCATTTCTCGGATTTCTATTTGATTTTTCTATAATATTTCTATTTCTTTGGAGAATTTTTCATTCATTTCTTGCATTTTTCTTGTGGTTTCTTTGTGCTGGGATTCAATTTTCTCTTGAATTTCATTGAGCTTTCTTATAATCCATAAATGAAATTCCTCTTCTGTCATTCTACCCATTTCATTTGGGTTGGGATCCATTTCTGAGGAACTGATAATTTCTTTTGGGGGTGACTTTTCACTCTGATTTTTCATGTTCCCTGAGTTCTTTCACTGTTTTTTTCTCATCTGGCCTCTTGGTCGAGAGCTGGGGGTGTTAGAGCTAGTTTATGGCCCTGTCACCAGGCCCACAATTATTGTTCCTTGGCAAAGCCAGGGAGAGAAGTAGTGGCCTGTATTGCCTTAGGTGTATTTTAGCAAGTTTGTTGGATCTTGAGTTAACTCTGACCTGTGGTCTTCTCCTCTTCCCAGTGGAGTGTGGTGAGAATGACCTCCCAGCTTGGGCTCTGAGCTAATGAATTGTACTTGAGGATATGAGTCCTCTGCTCCCTATTGGCTAGGTATTCTGTTATGTCCGTGGCAGACTCTGATTCCCCAGTTGGGGTATGCGAAAGCCCCGTGCTTTGGGAGGGGACTTGCAGCTCCTAGGGGTTACTTTGACCCTGCTCCTCCTGAGGTGCAGGTAGAAACACAATTTCTTTTGGCTGCAGTGTGAGAGCTGAGTTGGGAAAATTCTACACAGCTCAGAGGTTGCTCATCTAGCCACTTGTGTCTGCCCTTCTGATGTGTGTCTCCGTGTGATACTGGTTGATAGGGGGATCTCCAATTGTGCACCCCTTTTCCACCACTAGAGCCCAAGGCGAGGCGGGTGGCCATCTCTATCCCCAGCAGTCTCCACCGGGGAGATGTTCCCACGGGAAGGGGGGAGTCGTGGCTGCTGGAAGGGCTCTTGGATGGCGCGAAATTCCCTATTGAAGTGGGCAGGATTATGGGGAGCTGATCTGGTTCAGCCTGTGGCTCTTGAGGTATTTGGTTGTCATGAGAACCAGCAGTTATACCAAATGAGTCACTATAGCCAGCAACCTTCAAAATGAGCGATCTCTGGGGTACAGGAGGGCTGGGACCTGAAGGGCGGGCACTAGGACCAGCACAGAGTGGACTTGTCGGAGGCCAGAGCTGGGGTAGCGGAACCAGATGGACGAGCTGCAAACTGTTTCCAATACCCAAAGGTCCCGCCGCTACAGTTCCGGGATCTCGTCCCACCTGGAACCCACGGATGCAGCTGTCCCTGGCCACCACAGGCAAAGCCTGTCTTGCCCCAGCAGAAGAGCCCCGGGCCGGGGCGGGGCGGAGCTAGAGACACGGCTCACAGCTCCGCGCGGGCGGCTGTAAAGGTGGCGGCCGCCACCAGCCTGGCGCACAGCCGGGCTCCGATTGCGCCAGGAGCGCAGTTTTTCGCCGCCGGCCGCAGCGGCAGTTGCTAGCAGCCTCTAAGGGCGTGTCCCGCTCTCCGTTAAACTCCTGGGACCAGTCCCACTGACTTCTAGTGGCGCAGTGCCGGCCTGCGGGTTCCCGCACACTGTCCCGGGAAGCTGTATCTCGGTCCCCGCCCTGTTCCTCCCCAGCCCTGGGCAGTCTCTGTATATTGCAGCTGCGAGTTGTGTCTGGCTCTGGCTACTTCCTCCTCTCCACAGGGCTCGCCGTCCCTAGCAACTGCTCTGTTCCAACTCTGGGCTCGTCCCTGACTGCGTGTATGGGGAGGCGCGTAACCGCTTGGGGGGCAGGTTGTGCTGCGCCGACCTGGCGAGCGCGTCCTTCCCGCGCTCTGGGCTCTATTGTGCTCCGTGCGCCCTCCGATCTTTGTGAAAATTTTGTACCTGTTTTCTTGGGCTGGGCGTTCGGCGTTGTTTCTCTGTTATTCGCAATGCTGTTTTCGGAGTGAGCGGTCCGTGCTTGCAGGCAGCCGCTGGCGTTCTTCACCTCCTTCCCTGGGAGCGGTGCGGTGGGAGGGCTCTATCACACCGCCATTTTTTCTCGTCCACAGTAAGCCATTTCTGAAGGGTGAAGAGATTTCTTACCTTCACTGTTTTCCTGCATCAGAGGACTCAGGCAAAGTTCAACATTATCTATACATGTACAGAATAATTATTATATGTTAGACTCTAATATTAAAATCAATCTTGAAGTCAGGTGCCTTCCAAAATATATGTGAGTTGTAAAACAAAGAGCCATATAATTTTTAACATTTAATATCTAAATCTCTCTAATTGGTATATACATTACTAGGTATTTTTATATATGTAGATTCTTCAATAACTTAAATAAACTTATGAACACTAAGCAAATCTTTAAGGAAGTGTTTATTTCTTACTTGACATTTTAGCTACAATTCAAGTGTCTGTAAGTACTTTTTTCCACTTTAGTTTTAGGGGAATCATCTTATTGCAGTTTTATTTGACATAAATGAAACTTTATGACCATTTGTTGGTGATTAAAATAAATTATTTAACGAATAAACTTACACAATATTTAACATTCATCTACATTTAAATAACAAAAGGATTGGGGAAATTCTGAAAAATATAGTAAAGTTGATTTTCCTTGAACTATCTTCAAAAATTAGCAATTTGATTTAGATTAATGTTGTATTTTTATAGGTTTCAATAAAAACCTTATTTGTAAAAAATATTTTAGCATGTGACTTCTCAAGACTTGATGGTTATCTCCAGTTCTTTTAAATTTCTCATTTATTATGATCAGTTATCATTATCATGGACAAAAACTATAAAAGCACTGATTGACTTATTTAAAATCTATGTATACTATGCATCATTATGAAAGTTTGATACATTTTATCTCTTTTAATTTAATTATGTTCAGAATACAGCAATATAGATATTATTACTCTTTTTTTGTAGATGAGAAAACTGTATAAGGGAATTGAAGTACCTAATTAGGAACACAGCTAAAAGGTAAACCTAGATCTTTCAGAAACCAAAGTTGGTACATTATTCATAACACTTGTTAAAATATTTCTAGTGCATTTTTTATTCTGATCTAATGTTTAAACTAATAATTCTATACAGACTGTGGTATGAACCCTTAGCAGTTCAGTGATATCATCCTCATCATGGTTAAAGGATATATAATTAACTGAATAAAGTCATTTATATACAAGTAATATACTAGATATTTGAGAGCTACACAATTTAATAAGATTATGTCACTGAGTATTGGGATCTCATGAGCTAGAAAAACAAGCAGAGATGTATAATTATACTACAAGAAGATATTTATTATAAACATGATGTAAACAAAATGTATGGAAGAGTCTTATCCATCATCTTAGTTAATTCATGGTGGAAAATACAGGGCATATATTTTTATTATTTCAAATTTATATATTAGGACACCAGTTCTCAGAGTTCTAAAATGAATTGCCTAAAGTTATATAGCTAACAAAATGTGTAATCATCATTCAGAGCTACATTATCTATTGCAAAATTCCACTGCCCTCTACTGCATCAAATTGTCACATTGCACAGATTCTTATGATGTGACAGTCATCATGTTTTAACCCTGATGCTCATCTAGCAATGTGGATCACTCATTTCACATATAGCTAGTAACTGACATTATATGTTAGATACTCATTACTTCTTCAGAAATATAGTAAACTGTTAACATTGTTGTTAAATGTTTTTATACTAGAGACTTGATTTCATTTCTTAACATTGGTGGCATATTATTTCTTTGGATATTCAAAATAATTTGGAACAAAACACATGGATTTTAAACTATAATAGTCTATTGTTTCAATATTATTTCTTAATAGTTACGTAACACCCCTATATTTATCACTTAGCTAAGTGTCTTATTTTCAATGACGCCATTCTAGGCCAAACACTTGGGAGTGCCTTTGTACCTCTGACACTACTATTATGTTTATTTTAGTGTCAAAACAATAAATGGCACAATTCTATGTACTAAAGAGACCTTTCTATGTTGGTCCAAATGTGGAAAGCTTTCGTTTGATTGTCATTCAGTAATTTCAGATATTCAACTTACTAACCTATTCCCAATGACACACATAATGTCTCACAGGCATGTTGGTCATTTTGTGCCTTTTTTAAAGAAATGTCTATTGAGGTCCTTTGCCCACTTTTTAAACTGGTTATTTGCTTTATTGCTATTGATTTGTTTGGGATGTGTGTGTATATATATGATGTTTGCTAGTAAATCTCCATATTTATTCTCTGCTATGAAGTGAATGGTACTCAACCTCACCCCCCCAAAAATTCATATGTTGAAGCTCTAACCCCCAAAGTGACTCTATTTAGAGATAGGGTCTTTAGGAGGTAATTTCGGTTAAATGAGGTCATAAGGATGGGGCTCCCATTCAGTAAAATTGATGACCATTTTTTAAATTGTGTTTTCTTTTTAATTTTTATGGATACATAATAGGTGTACATATTTATGAGATATATGTGATATTTTGATACAAACATACAATGGTCTTACATATTTTGAATATTAACAACTTAGATGTATAGTTTACAAACATTTATTCCCATTTTGTAGGTTGTCTCTTCACACTGTTGATGATTTCCTTTGCTGTGCAGAAGATTTTTAATTTGATATAATCCTATGTGTATAGTTTTGCTTTTGTTGCTTGTGCTTTGGGGATCATGTCCAAAAGTCACTGCCCAGATCAGTCATGAAGCTTTTTCCTATGTTTTCTTCTTGTAGTTTCATAGTTTTGGGTCTTACATTTAAGTTTTGGTCCATTTTGAGTTGATTTTTATATATGGTGTGAAATAAGTATAATTTCATCCTTCTTCACTTGGCTATCCAGTTGTCCCAACAACATTTTTTAATGAAAACCCCCTTTCCCCATTTTGTGTTATGGATGCCTTTGTTAAAAATCAGTTGGCTGTAAATGTTTGATTTATTTTTGGGTTCTCTATTCTGTTCCTTTTGTCTATGTGTCTGCTTTTATGCCAGGGCTATGCTGATTTGGTTACTATAGCTTTGTATTGTATTTTGAAGTCAGGTAGTGTGATACCTCCACCTGAGTTCTTTTTGCTCAAGATTGTTTTGGCTATTTAGTATCTTTTGTGATTCCATATAAATTTTAGTATTTTTTCCTATTTCTGTGAAAAATATCATTGGTACTTTGTTAGGGGTTGCATTAAATATGTAGATAACTTTGTGTAGCATGGACATTTTAACAATATTCATTCTTCCAATCCATGAACTTGGGATACCTTTCCATTTATTTGTGCCTTATTCAATACCTTTCATTAATGTTTTGTAGTTTTTAGTGTAGAGATCTTTTACCTTCTTGGCTAAATTTATTCTAAGTGTGTTTGTGTGTGTATGTGAGTGTATAATTATTATAAATAAGATTAATTTTCTTGGTTTCTTTTTCATTAATTCAATGTTAGTGTATAGAAATGCTACTAATTTTTATATGTTGGTTTTGTATCTTGCAAATTTACTGAATTTGTTATTATTTCTAACAGCTTTTTGGGAGAGTTGTTAGGGTTTTCCAGTATATCAAAAGGATCATTCACTATGATCAAGTAAGGTTTATCTGGGATGCAAAGATATTCCCACATATGTAAAACAATAAATGCGATACACCACATTAACTGAATGAAGGAAAAACCATATGATCACCTTAATAGATGCATAAAAAGCATCTGGAAAAATTCAGCATCCTTTCATGATAAAAACTCTTAACAAATTAGGTATAGAAGGAATGCACCTCAACACAATAAAGGCCTCATATGACAGACTCATGGCTATCATGATACTCAATAGTGAAATGTTGAAAGCTTTTCCTCTAAGATGAGTAAGAAGACAAGATGGCCACTCTCACTATGTGTATTCAAAATAGTATTGGAAGTCCTACCCAGAGCAATTGGGTAAGAAAAAGAAATAAAAAGCATCTGTATCTAAAAAGAGAAAGTTAAGTTGTCCCTGCAGATGTTGTGATTTTACATATAATTGCTGCAGTCTTGAGGCAGAATTCTTTTTTCTCTTCTGGGAAACTGCAGGTTTTGCTTTTTAAGCCTTGAACTAATTGGATGAGGCCCACCTACATTATCAAGTGTAATCTCCTTTACTGAAAGTCATCTAATTACAGATATTGAGCACATCTGCAAAATATCTTCCCAGTAACTCTGAGATTAGTGCTTAATTAAGAAACCAGATATGATACTCTAGCCATGTTGACAAATATGACTAACGATCACCACCCACTCTTGTTAACTTGGCACACATATACATTTCCACAAACCATACTTAATCCTTCCTTGCCTCTGTCTCAGTTTTTGTTGTGTCCATTGATTCTTCTCATCCCTTGGCTTTCAATTGCATCACTACAATCCCTGTGTCTGTCATCAAATAATATTCTCTCTGTGTGTCTCTGTTTCTCTCTCCTCATCTTATAATGGCACCAGCCATATTGGATGAAGGGCCCATTTTGTGGATTTTACTTTATCTTAAAGTAAGTAATTTAATCTTCAATGACTCTATTTCCAAATAAGATCATAATTTGAGGTAATGGTGATTAGGTGAAAATCTTTGGCAAGATACTATTCAACTTATAACAATAAATGAAATAGTGCTTCCTACAATTTCAATTTAATGATCAACTATTACTGAGTTTTGTGGAAAAAATCCCTTTAATAAATAGGCAATAAGACTATTTTTTTAAAGAAACTCATGCTCCTATATCAGGGGCTTATAATCTGTAAAGCAGATGTATATGTCAAAAAGCATTTTATCAAAATATTTTGGGTTTTTGTCTTTGATACTTACAGAAATGTATGGTGTTAAGGAAGAATATATTAAAATTGCATTGGTGACCAAGGGGTCAGGAAAACATTTCCGGGGAAAGGGAAAACTATGAAAAGTATTAAAAGATGTATATAGTTATGCATGTGAATAAGAAAATATAGAGAGTAAGTACAAATGAATATAAACAACATAAGCAAATCTGAGAGAGTATAAAACAAAAGTGGACAGGAAATCACATGTGTGTGTGTATGTATACATAAGTGTGTGTTGTCTATATATGCCTATGTGTATAGGTATATACAACAAACACACACACACATATACAGTGTGTGAGGAAGTGGTAGATTTCATGGGAAAGGTAAGCATGGACAAAAGAATAGAGACCTATTTATTTATGTTCTAGCACATAATGTAAATCCTGTAAGTCAGTGGTATCCAAACCCATTCCCTTGGCATTATTACTGTTTTAAATATTTTACTGATTTATGCAGAAATAAGAAAAATGTAATGATTATTTTCATTAAGATGAATTAATTTAATTTAAGTAAATGTTATTCTCTCCTATACTTTGGGATATTATCTTTTCGATACTTGCTGGTGGTTAAATAATATTCTTTTTAAGATGTGTGAAAAATAATAAATGGTAATTTTGCTATAAAATTTGAATTTTTACTGGTTTGACTTTCTAACTTTTATTCTACAACAGAGCAAAACAGAAGTTAAAAAATCTTTCTTTGCCTCTCAATTTTATGTATGATAAATTCTGCCAGACCATGAAATTCAAATTTTGAAAATTAGTGCTGTAGTTGATGCACCATTATTGAAAACATTTAATCAGGAGAGATTCCTACTTTCATGTTTGCATATTTTCATAAAAGACTTGCAAATAAATGTCCATAGCAGCTTTATTTCATTTTTTAATGTTTTATTCTGAATTATTATGGGTACATAATATTTGTATGTCTTTATAGGGTACATGTGATGTTTTAATATAGGAATACAATGTGAATTAATCAAATCAGAGTAATTGGGGTATCCATCACCCCAGGAATTTATCATTTCTCTACATAGCAACTTTATTTTTAATAGCCCAGAATTAAAAACCGCAAAGCTCAAATTCCCATCAATAATGGAATAGATAAACATATTGTAATATATGCACATAATGTAGCTCCACTGAGCAATAAAAAGGAAAGAAAGATCAATACATGCAAAATGTGTATTGATCTCAAGAGAATTATGCTGAGTGAAAGAAGTGTGATTCCATTTATATAAAATTCTGAAAATTTCAAACTTATCTATAGTGACAGAAAGTAGATCTGTGGTTAACTGTGATGAGGTGTGAGGAAGAGTGGTAGAAAAGAATTATAAAGGAGCATATAGGAAACTGATGGGAATAATAGATATGGTCAGTGTCTTGATCATGGTGATGTTTTTGCAAGAGTATATATAGTAGCATATATATATATATATATGGTACACTTTGAATTTCTGATTTATTGTGACCAATTTTACCTCAATAAAGCTATTTTGTAAAATAATTGATCAAAGTTGGTAAGGTGGACTTTGGCAAATTGAAACAAGTGGTAAACTCTAGTACGGTTTTCAGGTAAGGTATGATATCATGATACCCTTTGTAAAATCAATATAGCCTCTAGAATGTAGACTTGTGGGTATTTACATGGGAAAGGCATTATTTTTAATCCTTTCCCTTCTTGGATGGATAGCGATATTCAATTTCAGTCTTGATTCAGTGTGCAATGCTGACTCTTTTGCTGTCTGCCACACTATAATTTTAAGGCACTTGTTCATTTGAACATTCACAGAACATCACAATGACCCACTATTTTGATAAAATCATGTTAGTTTAACCTGATGGACATACAATGGAAAATAGTCTAGACGTGCTTGTAATTTTCCAAGGCACGGCAGACAGTCTACAATGACTCAAGGCCCTTCCATCTTGATAAAGGTTTTAGGAATACAGTTATCTGAGATTTGTTGGTCCATTACCTCCAAGTTAAAGAAAAAAGTTATTGCACGTCACATCTCCTACAACTAAAAAGAAGTGCAGCACTTTGAAGGCTACTTTGGGTTTTGCAAGAAGCATATTGGGTACAGAGAAAGAGAAGCTACTGCAGCAGGCTCAGCACGTTGCAAAAGTGAACATGTGCATGAACAAGATCTCATGATAGCAGAATTTTTTGTGGTAGGTAATTGTAACACACACTGTCTTTGAAAAGCTGCAATAGGATGGTCACATTTATGATCATAGCATTCTAGAACAAGATTATGTTGCTTCAGCAGAGACTTATAAACCATTTTAAAAGCAATAACTGTTGTTAAACTTGTCTTGGTATTATAAACATATAATTATGGAATATCAGTTACCTTCCAGAACTCTCTGCCATGAAAATGCTACCATTAATACCATCACGCCATAAGATTTGGTGGGCACGGCAGCAATCACTCTTAAGAAGTATATTGTTGCTCTAGAATTAGGCCTCATAAAGTACAGAGAACACACACGTGATGCATTAACAGATGTCCCAGATCCAAGACCCATAAGTATAACCTACCATTGCTAAAACAATGCTTCTCTATTAGTTCGCTGGTATTGCTTCATGAAGATTTGTTACAATAGCTGAAAAATGGAGACATGAATGGGTCAGCTTGTTGTAGTGAGCAAAGACTAGAGACCTTTACCATGAAATAGCCATACTATAATCCCACTCATGTATGGGTCTAAAAGATTTTGGTTTGCTTTGAGAACTGTATGTGATCATACAACTTGCGTATAAAGATTCTTCAAAGTAAAGATATGCATGTAATCACGGATAAAGCCAAATGGTTTGACTTACTGGCTAGTAATCAAGAATGAGAGAAATTGGAAAATCAGTGTTGCTTTAGAAGCCTGGGAAGGAGGTATTATGGGAAGACCTACAGGAATGGTAATATAGTGTTTATCTTTTGTATCACATTATCAATAGATAAAGAAAATATTTACTGTAGAAGAACATTAGCAAACCAGTTGACTAAGATGATTTGTCCAGACACTGTCCTTGGCACTCAAGATCCTGTGTAATGTACCTATGGATGGAGTAGTCATGGTAGCAGAGGTGGTGGCTATGGAATGGGCCTGACATTAAGGACTCTCATTCTCTGTGGCTAATCTAGCTACTGCCACTGCAGAATGTCTAAACTCTCAGAAGTGACTGAAGCTAAGCAATCAATATAGTGCAATACCTTGAGGAGAATAACCAGCCACTTGGTGGCAGGTTGATTGTCATACTTATTTAAATTTGGAAAAGGAATCAATACTTTAACCAAGACTGACCAGTATTCCTGGTATGGGTTTGCCTTTTAGCTCAAAGTGCCTATGCCAGTGCTAATTTCCAAGGGCTCACAGAGTGTCTGATTTATTGATGTTGATTTCTTCATAAAATTGCCTTAGACCAAGAGACATACTTGATTACAAAGAATGTGTTGACAATGAACCCATGACCATGAACTCATTTGTCATAACATATACCACATAACACATCACTCCATGGACCACATTATCTTAACATTGAGCTTTTTTCCTAAATAGGTCATATGCATTTTTTTCTAGAGAGTAATTGCCCAAATAAAATCAAGCTTAATCTAGCATTTACCTCTCCCCCTTTGCCACAAATAACTGTTCATTATTTTTTTGGTTGTTCTATACATTTTGGCAAATCAAAAATCTTGCTCACACAATTCCCAGTAAACATTTCTAGTAATGCATTATTTAAAATTGAAGAGAGATTTAAAGAAAATACAAAACCTGAAAATAATTAAAAAATACATGGAGAGATATAAACTATATTTATATATTGTAAAATAATACACAAAAAAAATTTTAAGAAACCCTATTTTCACCTTTGCAAGTATTTTGTAATAATATAAATTTATAAATGAGGAAAGTAAGCTAATGGAGAGAAAACAAAAACTTAACACTATCAGAAATGAAAACATTGTTGTATAAAAACTTCTACACAAAAAGAGAAAATGGCGGTGTGATAGGGTCCTCCCACCATACCGCTCCCAGGAAAGGAGGTGAAGAACGCCAGCGGCTGCCGGCGAACACGGACCACTCACTCCAAAAACAGCATTGCGAATGACAGAGAAACAACGCCGAACGCCCAGCCCAAGAAAACAGGTACAAAATTTTCACAAAGATCGGAGGGCGCACGGAGCACAATAGAGCCCAGAGCGCGGGAGGGACGCACTCGCCAGGTCGGCGCGGCGCGACCTGCCCCCCAAGCGGTTACGCGCCTCCCCATACACGCAGTCAGGGACAAGCCCAGAGTTGGGACAGAGCGGTTGCTCGGGCCGGCGAGCCCTGTGGAGAGGAGGAGGAAGTAGCCAGAGCCAGACACAACTCGCAGCTGCAATATACAGAGACTGCCGAGGGCTGGAGAGGAACTGGGCGGGGACTGAGATTCAGCTTCCCGGGACAGTGCGCTGGAACCCGCAGGCCGGCACTGCGCCACTAGAAGTCAGCGGGACTGGGCCCAGGAGTTTATCGGAGAGCGGGACGCGCCCTTAGAGGTTGCTTACAACTACCGGCGGAGAAAAACTGCGCTCCCAGCGCGATCGGAGCCCTGCTGTGCGCCAGGCTGGCGGCGGCCGCCATCTTTACAGCCGCCCGCGCGGAGCCGTGAGCCGCGTCTCTAGCTCCGCCCCGCCCCGGCCCAGGGCTCATCCGCTAGGGCGAGACAGGCTTTGCCTGTGGTGGCCAGGGACAGCGGCATCCGTGGGTTCCAGGTGGGACGAGATCCCGGAACTGTAGAGGTGGGACCTTTGAGTATTGGAAACAGTTTGCAGCTCGTCCATCTGGTTCTGCTACCCCGGTTCTGGCCTCCGACAACTCCGCTCCGTGTCGGTCCTAGTGCCCGCCCCTCAGGTCCCAGCCCTCCTGTACCCCAGAGATCGCTCATTTTGAAGGTTGCTGGCCATAGTGACTCATTTGGTATAACTGCTGGTTCCCATGACAACCAAATACCTCAAGAGCCACAGGCTGAACCAGATCAGCTCCCCATAATCCTGCCCACTTCAATAGGGAATTTCGCGCCACCCAAGAGTGCTTCCAGCTGCCACTACTCCCCCCTCCCCGTGGGAACATCCCCCCGGTGGAGACTACTGGGGATAGAGACGGCCATCTGCCTCGCCTTGAGGTCTAGTGGTGGAAAAGGGGTACACAATTGGAGATCCCCCTATCAACCAGTTTCACGCGGAGACACACATCAGAAGGGCAGCCACACGTGGCTAGATGAGCAACCTCTGAGCTGTGTAAAATTTTCCCAACTCAGCTCTCACACTGCAGCCAAAGGAAATTGTGTTTCTACCAGAACCTCAGGAAGAGCAGGGTCAAAGTAACCCCTAGGAGCTACAAGACCCCTCCCAAAGCACAGGGCTTTCGCATACCCCAACTGGGGAATCAGAGTCTGCTACGGACATAACAGAATACATAGCTAATAGAGAGCGGAGGACTCATATGCTCAAGTACAAACCATTAGCTCAGAGCCCACGCTGGGAGGTCATTCTCACCACACTCCACTGGGAAGAGGAGAAGACCACAGGTCAGAGTTAACTCAAGATCCAACAAACTTGCTAAAATACACCTAAGGCAATACAGGCCACTACTTCTCTCCCTGGCTTTGCCAAGGAAAAATAATTGTCGGCCTGGTGACAGGGCCATAAACTAGCTCTAACACCCCCAGCTCTCGACCAAGAGACCAGATGAGAAAAAACCAGCGAAAGAACTCAGGGAACATGAAAAATCAGAGTGAAAAGTCACCCCCAAAAGAAATTATCAGTTCCTCAGCAATGGATACCAATCCAAATGAAATGGGTAGAATGACAGAAGAGGAATTTCGTTTATGGATTATAAGAAAGCTCAATGAAATTCAAGAGAAAATTGAATCCCAGCACAAAGAAACCACAAGAAAAATGCAAGAAATGAATGAAAAATTCTCCAAAGAAATAGAAATATTACGGAAAAATCAAATAGAAATCCTAGAAATGAAAGAAGCATTCAAGGATCTACAAAACACAGTGGAAAGCCTTAAGAATAGGCTGGACCATGCAGAGGAAAGAATTTCAGAGCTAGAAGACAGCTTCTATGCGCTAAATAAATCAGCTGAAGAGAAAGAACACAAAAACAAGAGACAGGAAAAAAGCATACAAGAAATGTGGGATTATGTAAAGAGGCCAAACATAAGGATAATAGGTATCCCTGAGGGAGAGGAAGAAAATTTGCATGGGCTGGAAAATTTATTTGAAGGAATAATAGAGGAAAATTTCCATGGCTTAGCCAGAAATCTCGACATCCAAGTACAAGAAGCACACAGGACTCCTGGGAGAGTCAACGTGAAAAGGCATTCACCACGCCACATAATTATTAGACTGACCAAAGTAAACACAAAAGAGGCACTCCTCAGAGCTGTAAGACAAAAAAAGGAGGTAACCTACAAAGGGAAACCCATCAGATTAACTGCAGATTTCTCAACTGAAACCTTACAAGCCAGAAGGGAATGGGGAGACATCATCAATCTCCTAAAACAAAACAAAGGTCAACCCAGAATTCTGTATCCTGCCAAACTAAGCTTCTTATATGAGGGAGAAATTAAGACCTTTCCAGATAAGCAATCACTGATAGAATTTGCAAAATCCAGACCGGCCTTGCAAGAAATGCTTAGACCTGCATTATACACTAACCAGCGCAACAGACACCCACCTATGTAAAATTATGCAAAGGCTAAAACCCCAGAAACCAGACTCCACAATGACGCAAGAGGTAAAACAAAAGATACCCACCAACAGAATAATCAGAAATTTACCCCAAATATCAATTCTCTCAATAAATGTAATGGCTTGAACTGCCCATTGAAGAGACATAGGCTGGCTGAATGGATTAAAAAATACAAACCAAGTATCTGTTGTCTTCAGGAAACACACCTCACACACAAAGACGCATTCAGACTCAAGGTGAAAGGATGGAATACAATTTTTCAGGCTAATGGAAACCAAAAGAAATCTGGAGTAGCCATCCTCATTTCAGATGACATCAACTTTAAAGCAATAAAAGTAAAGAAGGACAAAAATGGACACTATATAGTGGTGAAGGGAAAAATTTCACAAGAGGATTTAACAATCCTAAACATTTATGCACCCAACACAGGAGCACCCAGGTACATAAAACAAATGCTGCTAGATCTAGACAACATAATAAGCAGGAATGCCATAATTGCAGGGGACTTCAACACCCCACTGACGGAACTGGACAGATCCTCCAAACAAAAAGTAAATAGAGAAATAAAAGACCTAAACAGGACTCTAGAACATTTGGGCCTAACAGATATCTACAGAACACTCCACCCAAATAACACTGAATATACATTCTTCTCATCAGCTCATGGAACTTTCTCTAAAATTGACCACATCCTAGGCCACAAAACAGATCTAAACAAATTCAAAAAAATAGAAATCATACCATGTATCTTTTCAGACCACAGCGGAATAAAATTAGATATCAATTCCAACAGAAACTCACATCTTCCTCCAAAAACTTGGAAACTAAACAATCTATTGATGAAGGAGTATTGGGTCAAAGAGGAGATTCAAAATGAAATCAAAAGATTCTTCGATCTAAACGATAATGGGGACACAAGTTATCAAAATCTGTGGGATACAGCAAAAGCAGTCTTGAGAGGAAAATTTATCGCCCTAAATTCCCACATCCAAAAGACAGAAAAGTCACAAATCAGTAAACTAATGAATCATCTTAAGGAAATGGAAAAGGAAGAGCAAAGCAATCCTAAAACCAGCAGAAGAAAAGAAATAACCAAAATTAGAGCAGAATTAAATGAAATCGAGAACAAAAGAACAATACAGAAGATCAATGAAACAAAAAGCTGGTTCTTTGAAAAGATAAACAAAATAGACAGGCCACTTGCCAGGTTGACCAGAAGCAGAAAGGAAAGGACTCTAATAAGCTCAATTAGAAATGAAAAAGGAGAAGTCACAACTGATACCATGGAAATACAAAACATCATCTTTGAATACTACAAAAATCTCTATGCCCACAAACACGAAAATGTGGAAGAAATGGACAAATTCTTAGAAACACACTACCTCCATAGGCTCAACCAGGAAGAAACAGAATTTCTAAACAGACCAATATCAAGCACCGAAATTGAAGCAGTAATTAAAAATCTACCCACAAAAAAAAGTCCTGGACCAGATGGGTTCACACCTGAATTCTACCAAGCCTACAAAGAAGAACTGGTGCCTATACTGCAGAAATTATTTGAAAATATCCAGAAGGATGGAATCCTCCCAAACTCATTCTACGAAGCCAATATCACCTTGATACCAAAGCCAGGAAAGGACACAACAAAAAAAGAAAACTACAGACCAATATCCCTTATGAATATAGATGCAAAAATTCTCAATAAAATCCTTGCAAACCGAATTCAAAAGCACATCAAAAAAATAATCCATCATGAGCAGGTGGGCTTTATTCCCGAGATGCAGGGATGGTTCAACGTACGCAAATCTATAAATGTAATTCACCATATAAATAAAAGCAAGAACAAAGATTATATGATCCTTTCAATAGATGCAGAAAAGGCTTTTGACAAAATCCAACACCCTTTTATGATAAAAACTCTTAACAATATAGGCATAGATGGCTCATTCCTAGAAACTATTAAAGCCATATACGATAAACCCACAGCCAATATCATACTGAATGGGGAAAAATTGAAGGCATTCCCCCTTAAAACTGGCACCAGACAAGGGTGTCCACTATCTCCACTTCTTTTCAACATAGTGCTGGAAGTCCTGGCCACAGCAATTAGACAAGACAGAGGAATCAGGGGCGTCCAGATGGGGGCAGAAGAGGTCAAACTTTCACTATTCGCAGACGATATGATATTATACATAGAAAACCCCAAAGATTCAACCAAGAGATTACTGGAATTGATAAATGAATTCAGCAAAGTCTCAGGATACAAAATTAATACACACAAATCCATAGCCTTCATATATGCTAATAACAATCAAGCCGAGAAACAAATTAAAGATGCTATACCTTTTGCAATAGCAACAAAGAAAATTAAATATTTAGGAATATATCTAACTAAGGAGATCAAAGACCTATATAGAGAGAATTATGAAACACTGAGAAAGGAAATTGCAGAGGATGTAAATAGATGGAAAACCTTACCATGCTCTTGGTTAGGCAGAGTCAACATAGTAAAAATGGCTTTGCTACCTAAATTAACTTACAGAATCAATGCAATCCCTATCAAAATACCAACATCATTTTTTGCCGATCTAGAAAAAATAATTCTACGCTTCGTGTGGAACCAGAGAAGACCCCGTCTAGCCAAAGCAATCTTAAGCAAAAAGAACAAATTGGGAGGCATCTGTCTACCAGACTTCAAACTATACTACAAGGCTATAGTAACCAAAACTGCATGGTATTGGCACAAGAACAGACATGTAGACCAATGGAACAGGACTGAGAACCCAAATATAAAACCAACCTCATACAGTCACCTGATCTTTGACAAATTCCAGAAAAACGTACACTGGGGAAAAGATTCCCTATTCAACAAATGGTGCTGGGAAAATTGGATGGCCATATGTAGAAGACTGAAAGTGGACCCACACCTCTCACCTCTCACAAAAATCAATTCACAATGGATAACAGATCTAAACCTAAGACGTGAAACCATAAGAATTCTCGAAGAAAATGTTGGAAAAACTCTTATGGACATTGGCCTAGGCAAAGAATTTATGAAGAAGACCCCCAAAGCAATCACAGCAGCAACAAAAATAAATACATGGGACCTGATCAAATTGAAAAGCTTCTGCACAGCCAAGGAAACTATCACTAGAGTGAACAGACAACCTACAGAATGGGAGAAAATATTTGCATGCTACACCTCTGATAAAGGGCTGATAACCAGAATCTATACAGAACTTAGGAAAATCAACAAGAAAAAATCAAACAACCCTATTAAAAAATGGGCAAAGGACATGAACAAAAACTTTTCCAAAGAAGACAGAATGATGGCCAGCAAACATATAAAAAAGTGCTCAACTTCTCTAATCATCAGGGAAATGCAAATCAAAACCACAATGAGATATCACTTAACTCCAGTGAGATTGGCTCATATCAAAAAATCCCCAAATAACAAATGTTGGCGGGGATGTGGACAGGTAGGAACACTCATACACTGCTGGTGGGACTGCAAATTAGTACAACCTCTATGGAAAAGAATATGGAGATATCTCAAAGAATTAAAAGTAGAATTACCATTTGACCCAGCAATCCCACTACTGGGTATTTATCCAAAAGAAAAAAAGACATTTTATAATAAAGACATCTGCTCTCGAATGTTCATAGCAGCACAATTCACAATTGCAAAGTTGTGGAAACAACCCAGGTGCCCATCAATACACGAGTGGATCAATAAAATGTGGTATATGTATACCATGGAGTATTACTCAGCAATAAGGAACAATAGTGAATTAACACATCTGGTATTATCCTGGTCGGAGCTAGAACCCATTCTTCGAAGCGAAGTGTCACAGGATTGGAAAAACAAGCATCACTGGTACTCACCATCAAACTGGTACTAACTGATGAACACTTACATCACACAGGGCAATAACATTCATCAGGGGGCGGGCGGGCGGGAGGGGGGTGGAAGGGATGGGAAAAACTCTCACTGAATGGATGTGGGGAGCACAGTTTGGGAGATGACCACGATTGTGGCTCTGACACGGACAGAACAGGGGCAATGTGTATGGCCAAAATGTTGTACCCCCATGATATTCTGAAATTAAAAAAATAAATAAAATTAAAAAAAAAAAAAACCTGAAGACAAATGTTTATAGCAACTGTAATCATAATCTGTAAAAGCTGGAAACAACCCAAGGAATGAATGGACAGACAATCTGTGGTACTCTGCAATGGAAGACCAGCCAGCAATAGAGATGAAAGGGCTACTGACACACACAACAACATGGATGAATCTCAAGGACATTGTGCTGAGGGAAAAGCCAGCCTCAGAAGGTTACCTACTGTGTGATTCCATTTACATGACATTCTTGAAAGACAAAACTATAAAGGTAGAGAGCAGAGTTGTAGTTGTCAAATGTTAGAGGTGGGGAGTTGGTGACTATAAAGGGACAGCGGCAGGGAGTGTTTTGGATGATGGAACCATTCCGTGCCCTCATCGTGGTGGTGGCAGCAGCATGAATCTATACGTGTGTTAAAAGTCATAGAACTGTGCAGCAAAACAAAGGCAATTTTACCATACGACAATTTAAAAAATAAAATCAATTAAAAGAACAAAAAAAAAATAAAAAAAAAAATAAAAAAATAAAAACTTCTACATAGGCCGGTCGTGGTGGCTCACACCTGTAATCCTAGCACTCTGGGAGGCGGAGGCGGGAGAATCGCTTGAGCTCAAGAGTTCAAGACCAGCCTGAGCAAGAGCGAGACACCATCTTCACACCGAATGGGTACAATGCATACTATCTGGGGGATGGGCACACTTACAACTTTGACTCAAATGGTACAAAAGCAATTTATGTAACCAAAACGTTTGTACACCCGTAATGTTCTGAAATAAAAAGAAAAAATAGAAAAAATTATCCAGACTTGGTTGCGCATGCCTGTAGTCCCAGCTACTCAGGAGCCTGAGGCAAGAGTATTGCTTGAGCCCAGTAGTTTGCGGTTGCAGTGAGCTATGATGATGGCATTGCACTCTAGCCGGGGCAACAGAGTGAGACTCCATCTCAAAAAAACAAACAAACAAATAAATAAATAGATTAAATAAAAAATTCCACATAAGGTTTGGAGGACACACTTATTGCTACTTCATAAATGGAGTTGACTCCAAAAAAGAAAGAAGCAAACAACAACAAAACATGAAAGAAAAGGAAAAATATAAGGGGGGAGGATGGATTGTTCATCAACTAATTACTAGGAATTGGAGGTACATAGAAGACAGAAATTGGGTGAAAATAAATTATTAAAGCAATCAGTCACAGGGGAACATAATACAGTCTCTGTAAAAAATATGTGCTTGCGCAAATTCATGCACATAGAGAGAATGATCCTATTAAATGCAGACCAGTGGCTCCACATGTCTGTGAGGAAAGAATTGATTTCCTTTTGATAGATTGATTAATTGTGTAAAACAACCAGCCAAACAACCAAGAAAGTAGTGAAAGGAGGCAAAACTACTCAAAATAATGAATTCAATGAACTATAAGTCAAGTACTGTGAGTATAGGCAAATGATAGTTTAGCACATAAAAATGTAAATTCTTACCTTATACTAATTATAATCATACTCTTAAATGTCTGATTATAATTTTGCTAAATACAATAAATAGTTTTTTTATTTTTTAGATTTTTAAAGACAATTCAAGCAAAGGTTTGCATATTACAATACATGAAAAGATGCAAAAATGCTTTAAAAAGCTGAAACTGTTCCATTACCTAAAAATAATTTTAAATTTGATGAAAGTGAATTTGGAAAATTAGTCTTTATAAACAATCTTCATTAAAAGACTTGTTTGATATTGTTTTTAGGTGACATTGATTTTAAACTATTATGTCTTCTAATCATCCCACTTACATATTTACTGCTTATGACTATTATTAATAGCTTAATTACTGTCTAGTGACCCACTCAAAGTAGAAAACAGGTGACTAAAATACATTCATCACACTTTGTGGATGACCAGTGGATATTTTACATAATTATTTGGACACTTCTGGACATAATTATAGCAAAACTTAATTTTTTGGAATTGATTATTTTTTGTGAACATTCCTTTTATGATATTCCTGAATACTCTTAGGCTATTTCTGTTTTCACTGATACATTTATGTTAGTAAGGTATTATTGCCAGAATTGAATGGTAACTGGTGTTTAGTCTCTCTCCCATGGAGTCAGGTGCAAAGAAACTACTACTAATGAAAATAAGAAAGGCATACATATAATTTGCTGGCCAAATTAAAACAATACGAACAAAACAAAACAAAAACTCTTTAATTTAAACTCCATGTATAAAAGCTTGTATGTATTGATTTTTAAAGGATCAGAATATTATCCTGAAAATTGCTATTAAGAAATGTAGTTGATTATTTTCTCACTTAAAATTATTTTAGAGAGTATGGTAATGCACTATCCCTAAGTGATTTTGTATAAAAGAAAAAGAGCACAATAACTAGCAGCATGATGAGCTGAAACACAAATGGGAAAGACACATACTTAGGGAGCTAGCACAATTTATCAAGTAGGAGTAACAATAAATATAGAATTGTTGTAGGAGTCAAACTGGGAACAGTTAAAGAAAAATCAGCTAGAATTTTCAAAATAAAAAAGAATAACATGTATTCGAAATATTTAAATTACCAAATAAGGTAATTTAAAATTAAACACATTTAATTTTACTTTTTTGAATGAGGACAAAATTTGCTAACATCTGTTCTTACTTAGCCCACTATGATTCTGACAGCAGGGTTTTTTGGGTTTTTTTTTTACATGTTCTAATGTGCAATGAATCCTATTTGGTATTGTGAGTCAGTGATATTAAAGAAATGCTTGATATTGTCTCCTCCTCGTCTGTCTCCTCCTGCTTCTTTTCTCTCTCTCTCTCTCTCTGTCTATCTCCTCTCTTATTTTATTCAATGGCATAAAATATGTTGCATTTTATATTTGTGAATGTTAGAAGTTATTAAATGTCTCTTTTGAATTTTTTTTATTTTTAATTACTATGATACTTAATAGTTGTACCTATTTATGGGGTACATCTGTGCATGTGATTTTTTAACTTTTTAATGTTTTTAAAGTTTTAATTATTATTGGTGGAAATAGTTGCATATATTTATGGAGTATATGTGATGTTTTGATACAGGCATATGATGTGCAATAATCAAACCAGGGTAATTGTGTTATCCATTACCTCAAGCATTTATCATTTCTTGGTGTTAGGAATATTCCAATACTCAAAGAACTCTAATTATTTTAAAAATATACAATAAACTATTTTTAACTATAGCCACCCTATTGTGCTACTGAATACTAGATCTTATTCATCCTAACTGATTTTTGCGCCCGTTAACCACTGTCTATTCCCCCCACCCACCCCCGACTACGCTCCTCAGCATCTGGTAATCATCATTCTACTCTGTATCTCTATGAGCTTAAATTCTTGAACTCCCACATATGAGTGAGAACATGTAATATTTGTCTTTCTGTGCCTGGCTTATTTTACTTAACATAATGTTCTCCAGTTTGATCCATGTTGTTGCAGGTGACAGGATTTTGTTCCTTTTTATGTCTGAATAATATTCCATTGGATATATGTACCACATTTTCTTTATCCATTAATGGTTGAATCCATATCTTGGCTATTGTGAATAGTGCTGCAATAAAAATGAGAGTGTGGATATACTGACTAGATATGCTGAATTCCCCTCCTTTGGATATATACCCACCAGTGGGATTGCTGAGTCATGTGGTAGTTCTATTTTTAGTTTTTTGAGTAAACTCCATATTGTTTTTCATAGTGGCTATACTAATTTACATTTGCACCAACAACATACAAGGATCCTTCTCTCTGTTTCTTGCTCTCTCAATTGCTTTTACTTATTTATTTATTTTTTTGACACAAGGTCTTGCTCCGTCACTCAGGCTGGAGTGCAGTGGCATGCTCATTTTTCACTGCAGCCGCAAACTCCTGAGCACAAGTGATCCTTCTGCCTCAGCTTTCAAAGTAGCTGGGACTACAGTGATTCCCCTCCACGTGCAGCTAATTTTTTGATTTTATGTAGAGATGAGGTCTCACTATGTTGCTCAGGGTGATCTTGAATTCCTGGTTTCAAAAAATCTTCCAACCTTGGCCTCCCAATATGCTGGAATTACAGGCGTGAGACACCATGCACAACTGAAGTGTTCCCCTTTCTCCACATCCTTGTCAGCATTTGTTATTGCCTGTCTTTTGGATAAAATCTGTTTTAACTCAGGTGAGATGATACCTCATTGTAGTTTTGATTTGCATTTATCAGATAATCAGCGATGATGAGCATTTTTTCGTACACTTGTTGGCCATTTGTATGTTTTCTTTTGAGAAAAGCCTATTTATATCTTTTGCCCATTTTTTAAGAGGATTATTTGTGTTTTCTTCCTATTGAGTTGTTTGAGCTCCTTATATATCTGGGTTATTAATCCATTATAGCTGTTTCTGTCACCCAAATAGGGTTCATAGTACCCATTAGGTTGCTTTATTCACCTCCCCTCCCCCCTTATCCCCCTCCCCCCAGGCTGATTTCCACTGAATTTTACTTCTCTCTGAGGAAGTTTACTTCAATTAGGAGAATTGAAGTAATGAAGTAGTGAAGAAGTTTTACTTCACTTAGGGGAATTGAAGAAGTGAAGTTTTACTTCACTTAGGAGAATTGTCCCCAGTGCCATCCACATTTTTGAAAAAGGTATTAATTCATCTTTTTTATGCTAAGTAATAGTCCATAGTGTACATATACCACATTTTATTTATCCACTCATGAATTGATGGGCACTTGGGTTGATTCCACATCTTTGCAATTGTGAATTGTGCTGCAATAAATATTTAAGTGCAGGTGTCTTTTTGATAAAATGACTTCTTTTCCTGTGGGTAAATATCCAGTAGTGGAATTGCTGGATTAATGGTGGTCTACTTTTAGTTCTTTGAGAAATCTCATATTTTCCACCGAGGTTGTACTAGTTTGACGTCCCACCAACAGTGTATAAATGTTCCTTTCTCTCTGCATCCACACAAGCATTAATTGTTCTTGAACATTTTAATAAAAGCCATTCAAACTGAAGAAAGCTGATATCTCATTGTGGTTTCAATTTGAATTTCCCTGGTGATTAGGGACATTGAGCATTTTTTCATATGTTTCTTGCCTATTTGTCTATCTTCTTTTGAGGAGGATCTATTCATGCCTTTGCCCACTTTTTAATGAGGTTGTTTGTTTTTTTCTTGTTGATTTGCTTGAGTTCTTTGGAAATTCTGGTTATTAGCCCTTTATTGGATGTGTAGCTTGAAAATATTTTCTTCCATTCTGTAGGTTGTGTATTTGCTCTAATGATTTTTTCCTTGGCTATGCAGAAGCTTTTTAATTTGATAAGGTCCCATTTATTTACTTTTATTGTTGCTGTGATTCTTTGGGGGTCTTCTTCATAAATTCTTTGCCTAGGCCAATATCCAGAAAAGTTTTTTCTACATTCTCTTCTAGAATTCTTATGGTTTAATGCCTTAGATCTAAGTCTTTTAACCATCTTGAATTAGTTTTTGTGAGTGGTGAGAGGTAGGGGTCCTGGTTCATTGTTCTACATGTGGCTATCCAATTTTCCTGGCACCATTTATTCAATAGGGCTTCAATTCCCCAGTTTATGTTGTTGTATGCTTTGTCAAAGATCAATTGGTTGTAGGTAGATGGTTTTACGTCTGGGTTCTCTGTTCTGTTCCATTGGTCTATGGCTCTATTTTTGTACCGATATCATGCTTTTTTGGTTACTATAGCCTTGTAGCATAGTTTGAAGTCTTGAAATGTGACGCCTCCAGTTTTGTTCTTTTTGCTTAAGATTGCTTTGTCTACTCAGGCTCCTTTTTGGTTCCAAATGAAGCTCAGGATTATTTTTTATAGATCTGTGATGTATGACTTTGGTAACTTGGTGGGGATTGCATTGAATTTGTAAATCACTTTGGGTAGTATGGACATTTTAGCAATGTCCATTCTACCTATCCATGAATATGATATATTTTTCCATTTGTTTACATCCTCTGCAATTTCTTTCCTCAGAGTTTCATAGTTCTTCTTATAGAGATCTTTCACCTCCATGGTTAAGTATATTCCTAGGTATTTTATTTTCTTTGTAGCTATTGTGAATCTTATTGAGTCTTTGATTTGATATTTGGCTTGACCATTATTAGCATATAGAAATGCTACTGATTTATACATTGATTTCATATCCTAAGACTTTGCTGAGTTTATCTATCCATTCCAAGAGACTCTTGGTGGAATCTTTGGGCTTTTCTAGATATAAGATCATATTGTCAATGAAGAGCAATAGTTTGACCTCCTCTTTCCCAGTTTAGATACCATTAATATTCTTCTCTTGCCTGATTGCCCTGGCTGGACTTTCCAGCACTATGTTGAATAGGAATGGTGAGAATGGGCACCTTTGTCATGTTCCAATTCTTAGTGGGGATGCTTTCAACTTTTCCCCATTCAGCATGACGTTGGCTGTGGATTTGTCATATATGGCTTTTATACTTCTGAGAGATGTTCATTCTATGCCTAGTTTGTTGAGGGTTTTTATCATGACAGTGTGCTAGGTTTTGTGGAATGCTTTTTCTGCATCTAGTTAGATGATCACATGGTCTTTATTTTTGCTTTTGTTTATGTGGCAAATTACATTGATTTATGTATGTGGAACCATCCTTGCATCCCTGGGATAAAGGCAACTTGGTCCTGGTGGATTATTTTTTTGATGTGCTGTTGAATTTGGTTTGCTAGTATTTTATTAAGGATTTTTGGATCTACATTCATAGGGGATATTGGTCTGTAGTTTTCTTTTTTGCGTGTGTCCTTTCCTGGCTTTGGTATCAAGGTGATACTGGCTTTGTAGAATGAGTTGGGGAAGATTCCCTCTTTCTCAATATTATGGAATAATTTCTGTATTATGGGTACCAGGTCTTCTTTGTAGGTCTGATAAAATTTGGCTGTGAATACATTTGGTCCAGGGCATCTTTGTTGTTGTTGGATGGTTTTTTATTACTGATTCAATCACACTGATGGTTATTGGTCTGTTCAGGAGTTCTATTTCTTCCTGGTTGTCTTGGGAGGTTGTATGTTTCCAGGAACTTTTCCATTTCCTCTACATTCTCTAGTTTATGTGCATAGAGATTTACATAGTATTCATAGATGATGTTTTATGTTTCTGTGGTATCATTTGTAATGTCACCGTTTTAATTTCTGATTAAGCTTACTTGGGTCTTTTCTTTTCTGTTCTTGGTTAATCCAGCAAGAGGTCTGTTGATTTTGTTTATCTTTTCAAAGAACAAACATTTTGTTTCATTAATTCTTTGGGGTTTTTTTTGTTTTTTTTTTTTTTGTTGTTGTTCTTCAATTCATTTAGTTCTTCTCTGATCTTTGTTATTTCTTTTCTTCTGCTGGCTTTGGGTATGGTTTTTTCTAGTTCCTTCAGGTGTGACATTAGGTTATCAATTTGTGATCTTTCTGTCTTTTTCATGTAGGCATTCTGCATTTTTCATGTAGATTATGAATTTTCCCTTGAGGAATGCTTTTGCTATATCCCAAAGATTTTGATAGCTTGTGTCCCGTTTTTTGTTCAGCTAAAGGAATTTTTTGATTTCTATCTAAATTTCATTCTTGACCCAGTAATTGTTCACCAGCAGGTTCTTTAATTTCCATGAATTTGTGTAGTTTTGAGTGTTTCTTTTGTGGTTGATTTCTAGTTTTATTCTGCTGTTTTCTGAGAAGTTACATGGTATCATTCTGATTTTCTTGAATTTGTTGTGACCTGTTTTATGGCCTAAGGTATGATCAATGTTGGAAAATGTCCCATATGCTGCTGAAAAGAATATGTATTCTGTAGTTTCTGGGTAGAATGTTCTGTAAATGTCTGTTAGGTCCATTTGATTTAGAGTTTGGTTTAAGTCACTATTTCTTTATTTATTTTCTGATTAGATGATTTATCAAGCTCTGACAGTGGGGTGCTGAGGTCCTCAGCAATTATAATGATATTATTTATTTCTTTGCTTAGCTCTAGTAAGATTTGCATTATGTATCTGGGAGCTCCTGTGTTGGGCAAATGTATGTTTAGGATTGATATGTCTTCTTGTTGGATAGCTCCCTTTACCATTATATAATGACACTCTTTGTCTTTCCTTACCTTTGTGGGCTTAAAGTCAATTTTATCTGGTATGAGAAGGGCTACACCTGCTCTCTTTTGATTTTCATTTGTGTGGAATATTTTTTTCCACCCTTTCATGAAGAGTCTGTGTGCATCCTTGTGGTTTAGATGTGTTTTCTGGAGACAGCAGATAATTGGGTTGTGCATTCTATTATCTTTAGATTACTAAATTACTATAAATAACTGCTAAATATAAATATGTTCTGTGTTGATGTATATTTTGACTTCAAAAAAATTAAACTGAAAAATTATTACTGTAAATAAACACATTGAAAATCAAAAGTTGTCAAGTTTTATTTTATCAATTTACATGCTTTAATTTTCCATTTTATCTGAATTTCCACAAAATTACACCTTATAATTTCTGCTGTTAGTTTCATAAATACTACATTAATAAATTACACATTATATTGATTTAAAAAATAAAATCTATGACTCCTATGGCAACTAACCAATCTCTTTGGTATCAGTTTGTATTCTTTTCTTGTTAATTTGATTGATTTGTAAATAAAAGAAGGATATATCCAACACACAAATAATTATCCATGCCTGTCCTATATAAATAAATGTTTTGTCTTGTTTTAAAGTAGCATTTGGAAAATATTTTTAAAAGACATATGTATCTTATTCAGTGTTATATAAAGTATATATTTCTTGATGTCTTCAATAGGATGAACTTTTTCCTGTTTTTTGAAGACCAATAACATTTAACATCAGTAATGACAAAAATGAAATCCCATCTTATTAAAGTTATTGGAATTCCAACTTTACTTTTGTTATTCTTCCACAATTTTTCATGTTATAACTAGTATTTTTCCATAACTGTATAAACTCACTATCTTAAGCACACATCAGTAGCTTCTTAAAATTTTTGGATAATTGTGTTTTTATTTAAAATGATTTTTAATAGTCAATATATTTATAATAATAATGGCCAATAAATAATTTTAAAAACTTTATTTCTAATTGGTCAACATTTAAATTTAAATAATGCATTTTGGTCAAAATAATGGGAAAATTTTTTTAATTTATTGATTTTACAATAGATATTATATGTATTTTATACTTATAAACTTATTTTAGGCCTCTAAAATCTTTGAGGTTCTACTTCTTATAATTTTATAGGATTAAAAAAAACCAACCCTCCTATCCAAAAATGTAGAAAAATTATACAATAGATATGAAGTGAACTTGTTTGAGAGCATCAGAGTACCACAAAGGAGCCTCTATCCTGAACTGTAGAGTAGCCCCATGAAACTCCTAGTAAAATTATGAAAAACTAGAGTTAAAAAATATTATAAAAGCAAATGTAGAAAAATACACATTAATCTCCCTGGAGCCACATAAAAGCAATTTTTAGTTTTTGAACAGAAATGAAGAAAGTCAAAAAACAATGGAATTCCATAATTAATGTTCTAATAGAAAATAACTGCCAAGTTAGAATTGACAGTCTTTGATATTCAGATAAAATATCTTGCAAATATAAAGAAGAAATAAATTTTATCCATAGAATTTACATTCTAAAACATACAAAAATATGCTTTTTAGAGACAAAAAGTGTGCTTACATGTAGAATAGAAATGTAAGACAATGAAAAGAAAATGCAAGTGAATTGAAAAAGAAGCAATGGAAATGGAAAATATGTTAGTAAGAGAAAATAAATACTGGCCAGTAAAACAATATGAAAATATATATCATGTGATTTAAAATACTTATCAAATCAACATGCAAGGTGATAATATTCTAAGAAGGTAAAAGAAAGAACAATATGAGTTAAAGTGCACTTAATTTTTTTAGAAGTAATAATTAAGAAGTTTTAAGTTTGACAGAATTAAAAAGAGAAATAAATCAACCATTAGGCTGCAAGATTTTAAGAAATATTTCTAAAAACTGATAGAATAAAATGTTAAAACAGTAAATATGGAAGAAGTAAGAGCAATGTGCCCACAATGGGCTAATAATAATTATTTTAAGGATATATGAAATATGCTCAAATCTTTCGTATGTTTGCCAAAAGTGAGCATACGTTGGTCCATTAAGCAATATGAACAAATTTCAAAATCCTGACATCAAAGAACATATGTTCTGTTATCATAGTGGAACTGAGCTATAAATCAATAACAACAGATAAAATTAGTACATCTTCTCTGTTTGGAACTTAATCGGTATACATGTAATGTTCTCAGAAATTTAAAAAATCATTTAAATGTGAAAATATTTTAACTGAATGGTAATTAAAATATACCATATAAAACTTACAAGGAGCATCTAAACTTATACATAGATGAGGATTAATAAATTTAAATGCATGTAGGAGAAAACAAAGCCTTAAAATCAATAATCTAAAATTTAAATCATGGAATAAAAAAAATTAAGCCAAAAGATAATAGAATGAATAAATTAGTAAATATGAAAGTAGAAACAAGTGTGATAAAATGCAGTACACAATAGAGAATAGGACTAAATAAAAATTGATTTTCTGAAAAGGCTAGTATGATTAATACTAGTCAATTATATTTATGATTGAACCATCAGTGGAACTGATAAAGGACAAAATAACAATAGAAGGCACAAAGATCAATACCAGAAATGAAAATTTGGTATTACTATATTTTAATAACAATACATTTGAATATTAATGAAATACATAAATTACTAGAAAAGCACAATCTATGAAACTGGCATAAGAAATATAAATTATAGCACCATTTATTGAAGAGGCATTCCTTTCCCCAATGTATGTTCTTGTTGCCTTTGTTGAAGATCAGATGGCTATTCTGTTACATTGGACTATGTGTCTGGTTTTATTCCAGTATTATGCTGTTTTGGTTACTATAGCCTTGTAATATATTTTTAAGTCAGATAATGTGATGCCTCCAGCTTTGTTCTTTTTGCTCAAGATTGCCTTGGCTATCCAGGCTTTTTTCCTGTTGTTCCATATGAATTTTAGGATTGTTTTTTCTATTTCTGTGAAAAATTGGTATTGTGATAGGGATTGCATTGAATCTTTAGATGGCTCTGGGCAGTATTGTCATTATAATAATATTAATTCTTCCAATCCAAGATCATGGGATGTTTTCCCATTTGTTTGTGCCATCTACAATTTCTTCCATCAGTATTTTGCAGTTTTCCTTGTAGAGATCTTTCACTTCCTTGGTTAAATTTATTCTCAGGTATATTATTTTTTTGTAGCTATTGTAAATTGGATTGCTTTCTTGATTACTTTCTCAGGCAGATCATTATTGGTGTATAGAAATATTACTGACTTTTTATATTAATTTTGTAAAAATTTGATAGTCACATGCTGAAGAATGAAACTGCACCCCTCTCCCTCTCTCCAAATACAAAAATTAACTCCATTAAAGACTTAAACATAAGACCTGAAACTATAAAAATTCTAGTAGAAAACATAGGGAAAACTCTCCTGGACATAGTTCTAAGCATATAATTAATGACTAAGACCCCAAAAGCACAGGTAACAAGAACAAAAATAGACAAATTAGCCTTAAACTAAAGAGCTTCTGCATAGCAAAATAACTAATCAACAGAGTGAAGAGTCAGTCTGTTGAATAGGAGAAAATATTTGAAAACTCTTCTTCTGACAGAGGACTAATATCCAGAATATACAAGGAACTCAACAGGATGAAAAAACAAATAATTGCATTGAAAAGTAGGCAAGAACATGAATAGACATTTTTAAAAAGAAGACATACCAATGGTCAACAGATTTATGAAAAAATTCTCAACGTCACTAATCACCCAAGAAATGCAAATCAAAATAAAAATGAGATATTATCTTACCCCAGTCAAAATAGCTATTATTAAAAAGATGAAAAATAATAGATATTGGTGAGAAGGCAGAGAATTGGGAACTCTCATATACTGTTGGTGGGAATGTAAACTAGCACGGCCAGTATACAGATTTGTCAAAAACCTAAAAATTGAATTACCATTTGATCCTGCAACCCCACTATTGGGAACCTACCTTAAGAAAAAGAAATCAATATATCAGAGGAATACCTGCACTCACATGTTTATTGCAACACCATTCATAATAGCAAAGATATGGAATAAACCCATGTTCATCAATGGATGACTGAATAAAGAAAATGTGGTATAGATAAACAAAGGAGTAATATTTAGCCATAAAAAATAATGAAATCATATCATTTGCAGCAACATGGATGGAACTGGAGATCATTATCTTAAGTGGAATTATCCAGGCACAGAAACATAGATACCACATGTTCTTACTCATATGTAGGAGCTAAAAACATTTTATCACATGATGGTAGAGAGTAACTACACTGCAAAGCATAATTGAAAAAAATGAAAGAAAATCTAATTTAATGGAATAATATCCTATACCTATGGTTCAAAAGATGTAATATTTAAAGGTGTTAATTCTCTTTAAGTTCACCAATAGATCCAATGCAATCCTAATAAAAACCTAGAAGTTTTGGAAGGATTAAAAATGTATTTCTAGAAATTATATGGAAATACAGAGGGCCTGAAATAGCCAAGACACACTTGCAAAAGCAAAACAAAGTGAGAGGTCTTACCTAGCACATTAAGAATTATTATTAAGCCACATTAGTTAAAGGTAATGTGAAGTAAGAAGCCAGATGCAAAAGCCTCCATATTTCATAATTCTCATATATGAAGCTTAAGGTTGGAAAAAATTAATCAGGTGTGTTATAAATCATTATGTCTGCACTTTGGGATGAAGGAGGTTAATGGCTTGTCAGAGTACAAGGTGTGTTCTGGAATGCTGCTAATATTCTGTTTCTCCATTTGAATCATGATTAGATGGATGAGTTCAAATTATGAACATTCATTGACCTAAACACTTATAATTTAGGTACATTTCCATAAGTATGCTATACTTCAATAAATATTTATTTTAAAATATATATTAGATATGTATTATTTTACCCACTTTACACATAAAGCATCTGAGTCAAAGTTAAATAATTTTGCAAGTTTACAGTTTATCACTGTCAAGACCAGGTTTTATTTAGTTTGACCCAATCCAAAGTTCATGTTCTTCCACAATAATTACACTATATCTGATAAAAATTTGAAGTTTTTTAAATGGAAACAATGGAAATTGAATTACTTTAATTTCTGGTTGGAAATTAAAGTAAAAGGGAGTGATTAGAATCACAAGATAATGTAAGCATTAAACTAAATTTAAAATATGGTGACATAGATTGAAGGTATGTACAGCATTGATCCTTCACATTTAGTCTTTCACTATAAAGGCTGAGGTAATACACAATTATAAAAATTCTTGACATAAAATGATTGATGGATTTAACATTACTCTGATCTCAGAGCAGGTTGTTACTTTGGACTGGGCTGAAATTCTTTTTATATAGGGATATCATCATTTTCTCAAGCTTGTCAATTCTACTTTTTTTGTGAAGATGTTTTATCAACTGCTGAATATAGTTGTCCAATTTATATTTACTTATCATTATCTGTGTGCTTGATTACTATCTGCCTACATTGAACGGAATATTTTATGCAGTAGTTCATTAGAAATAGTTTAAGTCATTTGTTTGGTCAGTATTTTTATCATAAAAAAAATTCATTGCAATATTTTCTTTACATAAAAACATAAGTAGCTTATTCTATACCACTTAAGTATAAAAGGAATACATATGTTTATAATTGGCTGAATTTCAAAAGCTTAAATAAGTAAACAGAAAGTTATATTGAAAAACTGATCTAGTGACTCATAACTTGCTGTATTTCACTACAAGTAGAATAGATTTCTCAGAGGGTGGGTATTAAGATCAGGAAATTTTTTTTTTAACAAATTGCTACTTCTAATTCCTCCTACACCCAATGACTAATTACCTTCTATATGTTTGTTCTAAAAGAGTATAATAAATTAGTCTACTCAGTTAACGAGATAGTGTTCCCATTCTCCCCTCCATTAGTTTTTCCTTAGCAACTTAGGAACAGGTAAATTAATATAATCACATCATGTATATGAGTGTATGTATTTAAATTTCACAGTCATGAGACAAATGGTTTTGAAGACACTTAAATCTAAATATTTATCCATACTTGTATAGCAGAAATTATACTGGAATGAATATTAGAGGATCCCTGTTCTAGTTGCTGCTCCTAATTGTTTAATGATATAAATAACATTTGAGTCGATGTGTTTTTCGATGTAGTAATTATTTGTTTTAAAATTTAACATAGTACCTATAGGATATTTAGTTTTGTCTACCTCCTTCAGCTATAGATTATTTGAAAAGGAATACAAGATATTTTTCTCTCTCTGCCTTGCTCTTAGTTGGTCTCTCTTTTTCTTGGCAATAACAGGGTACCAAGGGAAAATATGGCATGGTTGAAAAATAAAATTTGCATAACTGGGTTTATTTTGAAATCTAGGCCAATGGAGATTATTTAACATAATGCCCCAGAAGGAGCTGGGAAGTACCAGATGTCATATGACATTTCTCATACACTTATTATTTGCCTAATATGTTATGCATCTTTAGTAAAAATAAGAGATTTCTAAATGTTAAACACTTTTTTACTGTATGGTTTAGTGATATGACCAAATAATTACCTTAAGAAATGTACAAATATTTTAATTAATTATTTATGTAGTATTCAAAAAGTGTTTATAAATTGACCATATGTTGGTACATTGATAAGATGTGGTATACACACACACACACACACACACACACACATACACATATCATAGAATACCACTTGGCCATAAAAAAGAATGAAATAATGTATTTTGGAGCAACTTGGATGGAATCGGAAGCTCTTATCCTAATAAAGTACCTTGGGAACAGGAAAAAAAATACCACATGTACCCACTTATAAGTGGGAGCTAAACAATGGATATACGAGTCACACACAGTGATATAATGGACTTTGGAGACTCAGAAGGGAGGAGGGAGGAACGGGAGAGGTATCAAAAACTGTCGATCAAGTACAATATACACTATTCTGGTGACAAGGACACTAAAAGCCCTGAGTTCACCACTATACAATTCATCCATGTAACCAAAAACCATTTGTACCTCCTAAATTTATTGAAATAAAAAATATCATAAAAATATAATAGAGTAGGAGATGATGATAAGGTGTGGTTGACTTGAAAACATAATCAAACCAATATAGGACATTTTTTACTATTGTAGAATAAATAAAAAATCTTACTAAAAGTAAATACGTAAGGATTAGTGATTTTTTTTTTATCCTTCATAGCATCGTTTACCTTTCCACTTACTGTAGTAACTTACTGTAGTTACTGCGGTAGTTTGCCTACAAACACGATTGCCAACAATTGTTCACATTTCTGAATGTTCTTTTTTATTAAATAACATCAACCCTTCCAAAATGTATTAGCATAGCAATTCTAACTTTCCTTAAGCAAGTAAATTTGGAATATTCTCCAAATATTAAAAAGCTAGGAAGACATATTTTTCTCATTTAAACTAAACATGACCCATACACCTAACGTTTTTCATAATGTTTTCGACGCTATCTGTTTACCACCCTTAATCACACATTGATGACAGTATGCTTTAAGTTTATGATACCAGCACAATCCAGTTGTAAAAGAAGAAATTAAAATTGGTCTTACCACATGGATGAAGTATAAATGTGACTGTAAACATTACTTGACATTATCTAATTCCTTTTTTATAGTCTATTGTTTAGGTTTTGGTTCAAATATTGCTATTGAGTTAGTCTGACTTAGAGCACTCAATGAAACACATAAGCATTTGGGGTTTTAAAATGATGAAAATTGTTTTCTTTTAACCATCTAAAGTATACTTAAGTTCTAAAATTCTAAATTTCTAAAATTTTTTGACTTTCAAATGTGACCAAATAACAATTGATCTAGTTGAGATTTCACTTGTATAGAAATTTTCTTTATCACGTGTTATCACGGTAATTATCTTTTTTCATTATTTTTCTATTTAATAACACCCCCCTTTTCCCTGCCGCAGCAGCCTCTCATCACAATTTCTAGGCCCTGTCGTCTGTGATTCTGTTGCCCTACCCCACTGTGGCCTCCTTTACCGTACTTCTCATTGGATAAATACTTAGTGTCTTTATAATTGTCTTCTTACTTCCCCCTGTATTAGAACTTCAGATCCTAGCTGGCGAGGCTAATGACACTACTTTTGGACTAGTTGCAATACTTGCGTTCATGACTATCTACGGTGACTGTTATTCTATGATTAACATTTATTTCTCATCTGCTATTGGGAGGAACAATATTGCTTAAGGTCAACATCACAGATTTCATGTCAGGACTGGGTTTGAACTTCAGCTAAGTCACTTATCAGCTATGTGATTTGGAGCATTTTATTTAATCTGTAAAATTCTCCCGTTTTCTTATTTCTTAAAGGGGAATATTAGGGGAAAGTGAATTTAAAGAATTAATTAGTATAAGATATCTACAAGGCTTGCTTCTACAGTTCAAAAATTAGAGGCCAGGTGGAGCATACTAGATATCCTTAGGAAGTTTCCCAGAAGCAGTGTTTCTATATCATTGAGCGAAATTTAGTTATATGGACTGAGATGACTCAAAGAAGAACTAGAAATAATTCAGGATTCTAGACTAGGTACTTATATGCCCATATAATATTTAGGGTTTCTATCACAACAGAATAAGAGAGAATAGGTATTGGGGATGAGAAAATAATCTCAAAAATTGACAATGTAATAATATAGAGATAAGAAATATTTTCTTGGCTTAGGAATATGTTGGATGGTGTGTTTTTTTGTGGATAAAGGTAACAATCTAATGGTGATGGTTCCTAAATACTGCTCAGACATTTTTTCCATCCACTGTGACTGCCTTCTCACCAAAATGTTGCTTTTCAATACCATGAACACAGAAAAATTCATGAAATATATATTATTGTGTTTTCTATCTGAAATAGGAAGCAGTGGTATTAGATAGCCTCAAAATCATTCCAAGATTTATTTTCTATGAATTTGCCTTCTAAAAATAATATACTTTGTTATTCTTCCAATAAACTGTGAGCGTATGGTGGATATAAACACTGTATTTTTTTACAATCTTTAAATATATTACACACCATAGATCCTACCTGGAAACTCTTATGGCCTTATTAAATTTTAATGAACAAATGTGTAAACAGCTAAAATAATGTGTCTGCCTCTGGTCATATCTAAACCAAGCCTCAAGTAGAGTTGTCCAACACAATCCAGGATAACATATTTATTGGTGGATAAAAGAAAAACAGATAATACTGGATTTTTGAAAAAATCCATTTTTACAAGTGAGTTTTGCACTTATGTTTTTGTTAGAGTAGATTTAGAAAATACAGAGCAAATGAAGCCAAAGAAGAATTTAATTTTCTACAAAGAACAGCATAATTAAATTTAAATATAATAACTAATATAGCACAGGTGTTACAATGGTTTTGCTGGCTTTGTTTACATTGCCTTGAACAATTTATTGGCTTATATTTTCTGCTTTTTCTACTTAGGCCAAAATCTGAGTAACAAATCACCCTCAAATTTGTAACCATTTATTATTTTACACTCTTATGGAAGTATGTAGAGTACCTATATTCTTAATCTTTGGAGTATAATTAAATGTTTCCAAGGCTTTAGAGTGGGGGATAAGATAGTCTCCCAGTTTAACATCAGGGTTTTATTCCCATTTAAAGGTAAACGCATAGGGATATACTTTCTCAGAGTTTTTAGCTTTTAATCACTGTTAACTTCCAAGTCTTGTTCTTTATCCAAGGTCATAGGTATTTTTGTTCTGAAAGCCCTAAATGCAGAAATTTGAAACTGCAGGTGACCCTTGAACAATTCGGGGTTAAGGGTGCCAACCCCCACACAGTCAAAAATTCTTGGATAACTTTTGATTTCCTCAAAACATAAATACTAAAACCTACAGTTGACCAGAAGCCTTAACATAAACAGTCAATTAACACATATTATAGGTATATGTATTATATACTGTATTCTTACAATAAAGTAAGCTAGATAAAAAAATGTTAGTAAGAAATTCTTAAGACTTTGCTGAATTCATTTATCAATTCCAGTAATCTCTTGGTTGAATATTTGGGGTTTTCTATGTATAATATCATATCATCTGCAAATAGCGAAAGTTTGACCTCTTCTGCACCCACACCTCTCACCTCTCACAAAAATCAACTCACAATGGATAACATATCTAAACCTAAGACATGAAACCATGAGAATTCTGGAAGAAAATGTTGGATGTTGGAAAAACTCTTATGGACATTGGCCTAGTCAAAGAATTTATGAAGAAGACCTCCAAAGCAATCATAGCCACAACAAAAATAAATACATGGGACCTGATCAAATTAAAAAGCTTCTGCACAGCCAAGGAAACTATCACTAGAGTGAATAGACAACCTACAGAATGGGAGAAAATATTTGCATGCTACACCTCTGATAAAGGGCTGATAGCCAGAATCTATACAGAACTTAGGAAAATCAACAAGAAAAAATCAAACAACCCTATTAAAAAATGAGCAAAGGACATGAACAGAAATTTTCAAAAGAAGACAGAATAATGGCCAGCAAACATACAAAAAATTGCTCAACTTCTCTAATCATCAGGGAAATGCAAATCAAAACCACAATGAGATATCACTTAACTCCAGTGAGATTGGCTCATATCAAAAAATCCCCAAAAACAAATGTTGGTTGGGATGCAGACAGGTAGGAACACTCATACACTGCTGGTGGGACTGCAAATTAGTACAACCTCTATGGAAAGTAATATGGAGATACCTCAAAGAATTAAAAGTAGAATTACCATTTGACCCAGCAATCCCACTACTGGGTATTTATCCAAAGGAAAAAAAGACATTTTATAATAAAGACATCTGCTCGCGAATGTTTATAGCAGCACAATTCACAATTGCAAAGATGTGGAAACAACCCAGGTGCCCATCAATACACGAGTGGATTATAAAATGTGGTATATGTATACCATGGAGTATTACTCAGCAATAAGGAACAATAGTGAATTAACTCATCTGGTATTATCCTGGTTGGAGCTAGAGCCCATTCTTCGAAGCGAAGTGTCACAGGAATGGAAAAACAAGCACCACTGGTACTCACCATCAAATTGGTACTAACTGATCAACACCTACATCACACAGGGCAATAATATTCATCAGGGGGCAGGCAGGTGGGAGGGGGGTGGAGGGGATGGGAAAACTCTCACTGAATGGATACGGGGAGCACAGTTTGGGGGATGACCACGATTGTAGCTCTGACACAGGCAGTGCATGGGCAATATATATAGCCAAAGTGTTGTACCCCCATAATATTCTGAAATAAAAAAAAAGAAAAAAAAGAAATTCTTAAGAAAGAGAAAATGTATTTAGTATTCATTAAGTGGAAGTGGATCATCATAAAGGTCTTCATCCTCCTCATCTTTACAGTAGATCTTTAGAGTAGACTGAGAAGGAGGAGGAAGAGGAGAAATTGTCCTTGCTATCTTAGAGATGACAGACTATAAATGTTCAATAAACATCTCTCCCTGTAAAAATTTGAGCAGAGGCCGTGGCAGCCACAAAATGAAAAAGAATGGGGTGGTATTAGGTAACATAGACAATTTTTATAGATTGTTAAACCAGCTAGGTAGAATACATCAATTTATGTATCCAATGGCCCCAACAAATAGGATGGATAAAAACCGAATATAACTCAACCCCATTGTCCTTTCTCCAAAATGACGTGATATACCTACAGAAGTTGGTCAGGGGTGGAATGTTCTGTGATGACTTCACAGGTGCATGCGTCTATTAAAACATATCAAATTGAGCACTTTAAATGTACTTTATGGTGTTTCAATTATATGTAGACAATGTTATTTTTTAATTTTTTAATTTTAATTTTTTATTAATTTTAAAATTAGTCAGTTTCTGTTGAAACTATAATATTTTACTATTATTAAGAAGTATAAAGTCTTTTTGTTCCATACCAAATATCAGAGAGATAAAAATATAAGTGGTATTTATATCCTAGCCATTTGATTCCAATTTCTTTCCATTTTATTATTCATATTATTTCATTGGGCTTTTATTTTTTCTTATTGGTGTGATTAGTGTAATCTGTGTAATTTATCATGTTGCTAACCTGATTTCAGAAACTCATTACTTTCATTATTCATTAAATATTTAATGTTTGTGTCAACATTGCCTTTAAAGTCTTTTCCTAGGCATGCAGGAAAATATTAAGCAGATAAATCTTACTGGCAGATGTAATATTCTACATATATCATCACCCTAACAAAGAGAAGAATGTTTATACTTTCAGAAGAATAGCTAAGTGTTTGCTACAATCCCAAACTGACCGAAAGCCACATATGGGTTAACAGTCGAAAAATTGGAGGAAAAAAGCACAAGTCTTTGAAATTATAATAAAACATAATGAAAATGGGTATCATATATTATTTTGGCTTTTAACAAAACTAAAAATCATTGGCATTAGTGTTGAATGGCACCGTAACTAAAACCCTCTAGAAAGGGTGTGTGTGTGTGTGTGTGTGCGTATTTTATTTTCTTTGCTGGACAATTGTTTGAGATCATCCACAGTCTCCAGAATGAAGAGTTTGATGATCATTTATACCATTAGAAATCCTGCCATTATATTTTGTATCTAAAGAGAAAAACAGAGATCCCTTTCTTTGACTTTTTTAAGAGAAAAATTGCATAGTTTTTTAAGTGCTAGTTGGCATTAGATAAAATATTTTAACAACTTTGAATCCATTATTTTTTGATTGACTTACTTTGGAAATAAAAATGTCTGTCCAATTTAAATTGTGTAGTAGAAATTTTTCTTTCAAAGTAAGTCGAGGTGGAAGATTTCCTTTCTTTCACATGGCCTATTTTGAATGTTCACATCTTGTGAATGTTGATATTATTTTTTACTTGCCAAATATAGCACCTTTTATCTAAAGTGAATAATACATATTAAAATTTTTAACAGCTGTGTGAGTTTTAGCTAAAGCAGCCATAATGTGACAATCAAAAAATACATTGTACAATTCAGTCTTTTAAATTCATGTCCTTGTCAAACACTGGGTGACATATGTGTCACATATGCACATTTTGTCTTAAGAAATGTTTGGAATCACTCATCTAAACACAGGATTTACCATGTCTAGATGTCAAAGAATCTGGGGTTATAATCTCAGCTGACTTGAATTTGATTAATCTTTCATTGTATTTCTTTTTTTTTAAGTAGTAGTTGAAGGAGAAAATCACTTTATCAAGTTCTTTCAGTATTTCTTAATAGTTGAAAAAGCATTTGCTCTATTTATTAAGAGTAATGAATATTATAACATTTTTTGGCTGTAACATTTTCCCATTCTGGGACCATTTACTAAACCTTGCCATAAGAGAAAATATCAGACCAAGGTTGGTTGATACATATTAAATGAATTAGGTTTAGTTTTGTATAAAAGCAATGGGCAGATTTACTAAAATGCCAATTTGTGTTCAATAATTCAAATAGAAGACCTGAGATTCTGCATTTTTAACAAACTCCTGGGCCCATGGTCTTAGTCTATTTACCTCACTCTGAAAAGGAAGGTTATAGAAAGAAATTCTCTTCATACTTCTGCAGTGATACGTCTTTGTAGGATAACTAAAGTACATGTAGCTTAAAGAATGATACCAAATGATCATTTATTTATAGACAGCTTTTTTTCCAATTAGCAACAAAACTAAAAAAAGTTGTTAAAAAGACAACTTTCCTTTGAGTTTTGGAGGGAATGCTTATATCTATTTCACTAGCTTCAGATACTGATGACAGAACCCATCAGATTTCACTAATATATAGAAAAATATAGGTAGAAAGGATATGACCCATCTGGCTACTCAAGTTATTATTTCAGAATGAGCATACATTTTGATTTGTAATAGTTTATATGGCTCAGTGGAGGGTAGTTTCTTGTTCCAGATTCTTCTTTCCATTCCTTAAATTATATATTAATACCATCTAGTATTCATATTCAAGCTATGTTAGAGATGCCACCTCCCATAATCTACCAGTTGGGTGTCTCCCACATAATTTGGGAAAATTTGGTAGACATTCTTGAATATATGTTAAGGTGAAAGATGCTTGTTGACATTGCCTAGAACTCATATCATTGACTTAGTAAGAACCCATTTTTCATAGAGTTGTATGAATTAACATAGGTATAAATTATACCTGCTTTTGGGCAGGAACTACAGAATTTACCTTTATAGATTACAAATCCCCAATATTTTACAAGACATGGAGGCTCCATGCTGTTATATTTCCCTATGATATTTAACATCAAATAATTTGAGGAATGCCTACTTCTATTTGCTTTATACTGAACTCTTTTAAGATTAACATCCTAGATTTTTCCATTTACACTGAACAAAATTTCAACAAGGAGAATGAGTCATGATTGCTTATATATTACTGCTGGTGACTCAATTTTCCACCCATTTTTATAAACTGATATATTTATACACAGTATGTTAAGTACTTTGTTCCTTTATTTAACTTGATACTAGTCATTCAGTTGATCATGAACTCACTAGTGTTAGTTCTTTTGAGTGTCTTGTTATGTAAATAAAGTATCATATATCTAGTGCTCAAAGAATTTGAACAACCAGGCACTTGGAAATTACTCAACACCAAAGAGAAAAGAAATGTGTATTTCTAGGTATATGAAATTTGTTTTCTGAGCATTTTTGTTTTTATAAGCCATAGAAGTGGGAACTGTTAGGTCAGAGCCGAGAGGAAAACACACGAAGCCCAAAGATATAAAGAACTATTTATTTGAACATCTGGGTGCAGATAGGTGGAAGCCGAGAAAGGCGTCCACCCTAAAATGGGGTCTAGTGAGTTTTTTATAGAGGGTTGGGAGGAGGGAGTGGAGTTGGGGGGAAATTAAACAATATTTGCGGTATACAGCAAGTCTTTGACATTTGGGGGGAAGTTGTGCCGTAGCACAGACCTTGAGATGTCTTTGTTTTGTTTGTTTTTTATTTATTTATTTATTTATTTTTAAATTTCAGAATATCATGGGGGTACAACACTTTGGCCATACACATTGCCCCTGTTCTGCCCGTGTCAGAGCCACAATCGTGGTCATCCCCCAAACTGTGCTCCCCACATCCATTCAGTGAGAGTTTTTCCCATCCCCTCCACCCCCCTCCCGCCCGCCCGCCCTCAGATGAATGTTATTGCCCTGTGTGATGTAAGTGTTCATCAGTTAGTACCTCTCACAAAAATCAACTCACAATGGATAACAGATCTAAACCTAAGACATGAAACCATAAGAATTCTCGGAGATGTCTTTGTTTTAAGTCACATCCCACTTTTAGGCTTACAAACCTTCCCCATTTTGCCTGCTCAGCTGCCTTTTATCTCCCCTTCTCCCTCACATCCCCTTTTCTGGTTTTGCAAACCTTTCCTCGGGGTAAAGACCATATACCTAAAAGGAACAGTTACAAAAAATATTCACATCTTTAAATCATAAAATACTCCTGTTGAAAAAAAGTATTTTAAATGGAAATACAACTATAAAATTGATTAAATTAATACGTTAATTAATTGATTGAATTAATTAATTAAATAGGTTATTTAAATCAATTGGAGCTATTTCCTCCACATCTACTATACATTTGTATATGTCACAGCTAAAATGGCTTTCAGCTTTGTAAAAAAAATAAGAGACTTAGAGAAGGAAAATTGCTCTATAGGGAAATGTATGGCTATGTTAGTATTAAAATATTAAATATATATAAAAAATACTGGGTAAAAATGAATCTAGTTCAACTACATTTATACAAATGTGCTGGCACAGGTTACTAAAATAAGATCTTAGTACTCAATGACATGTCATCCTTTATGTGAAAAGAATTCAAAGTCATGCAATATAGTAACATAGTCTTGTCTTAGATAAGGTTAATAAGTATTTGCCTTGATCTTCTTTTCTCTATTTTGTTTAAAAAAGGTCTTTATAGCTTTATATTATCTGTGCAGGTTGTGAACAAAGTCTTTAAGACTAAAATATATAATTTCATTGATAAATGGGATTATCAATTTCCCAGAATCTAAAAAAACATTGTTCTATGAACAGCTGCTAAATTTCCATTTTCTGACTTCCAATACCCCATTCAGCCCTTCTCTCCAAAAAGATGTGAGAATTGAGATTATAGGTCAAAGCTAAATTACTGTTTCCCTGGTCCTCCTGACTGAAGTTAGCTAGGTGAATTTCAAGTTGAAATGAAGGGATACATTATTCTAAGGTGGAAAGACTATGATAATACCAGGAACTGAAAATGATCAGTGGACTTCTAATAACATAAGTCGTAGGCTCATCTGTTTCAGACTAATCTGCATGGTGAGGACAACTAGAATACCTGGAGAAAATAATTAATTTTAAATGTGTGAAGGAATGATTGACTTACAAATACAGTGTGAATCTAGAAGGCCAAGAACCTAAAGAAGAGAAAAGCACCAAGAGAGACTGGAGGTCTGGGGCATGTTAAGATACTATCTTCAAGAAGGACAACTTATTCTATCTTGTACCCTCTACCTATAAGAAAGAGGCAAATGCTGAAATATTGATGGTACAAATAGTTGGCTAAGCAACTAAGTCAGACTCCATGACACCTACTATTACTTCTTTGGCATCTCTCTCAGCTTAGAACTATGGCCTTATGGAATCTTATTTATAACCTGTAAACTAAGTTTTAAAAAAAAATTGGCTTGAGTTACACATTGTACCATACTTTATGCTGCTGTTCACACAAGTGAAGGACCAAGGCATTATACCTCCACTCAGAAGTAGCCCCACAGGACTGGAGGAAAGGAATATCTTCCCAGTGTGCAAGACTTCAATCAATGCACCAGGAAAGAAAACTAGTCAGATGCATGAACCAATGATGATTTATTGGCAACGAAAAAAACTTGGAAGGCATAAGATTAGACAACTGATTACAGAGAATTCTGGGAAGTAGATAATGCTGATAAATCTCAAAATGATCAGGAATGTGAAGATATCTATGACTCATGTAAATATCCACAAAAGGGCAGGCACTAACAAAGAACTCCTCATGAACGTAATGATGCTTTTTGTATATTAGTATGATTTTTTCCCACGGCCGTCTTAGTCCCTGCTCAATGGGCCCATGAGTAAAGTGCCCATTACGAAAAGAACAGAGGTTATAGATGGACTCAATAATATGGGACTGCACTGAGACAGTAATAACTAAAACCAGTACAGTGTGCCCAACCTGTTAATACCAGACATTAACATTGACTGACAAGTTGAATATATTGTATTGCTCCCATTTCGAAAAGGCAAAATTTTGTCCTCACAGAAAAGATAAACTCTCTAGATAAGTATTTTTAGCCCCTGTCTGCAGAGGTTCTGTGGGACTACAGAAACTGTTAGTCACCATGATATTCCATGCACCTTTTTTCTCACCAGCAGATTCATTTTTGTAGCCAAAGGATTGCAGCAATGGGGGAAATGCATTGCTCTTACTATGTAATCCATTATACCAAAATAGCTGATCTGAGGGGATAGTGAATGGTCTATTGACAACTTTATGAAAACTCCAACTACATGACAACTCTGACAAGGGCTGGTGTCTGATGTATTGTCCAACATAATGTGGCATATGCTGTAAACCAGCAACCAACAGATGGGTTTCCTAGAGCCAGCATCAAAGGTCCAAAAAGCAAAGTGTGAAAGTGAGAGAGGCTCCGCTCAGTGTGACCCATAATTATCCTTTAGAAGAAGTTTTGTAACTCTGAGCTGTGTTGGTTTATAGATCTTAGTTCCCTAATGAGAAATTATTCCCCCAGAAGAAACTATAAGGGGACCTTAAACTGAAAGCCACCTGGCCAGGTTGAGGTACTTACACAAATTAATTAACACACAAAAAAGGGAGTTAGTATACTGGATGTGGTTATTGATCGTAAATGTCAAGGAGAAAAATAAGGTTGCTACTAGATAATGTGGGTAGAGAGAAATATGTTTGCAAGGATTATCTGAGGTACTAATGAATGCCTGTGTAATGGAAAACTACAGAAACAAAATTTGGGTCGACCACTAAAGTCTACTAAAGCACAGAAACATCAAAGTTTCAGGTCACTCTAAGAGTTAAAGGAAGACCAGTATTTGTAGAAGAGATTGAAAAAAATAGAAAGAGTGGTGCAAATATGAAACTATAAACAACAGCTAAATAATATGACTAATTGCAGAATTAAGAATTTTAGTAATTATACACATGTTCTTTCTTGACTTGCTAGGTACACATACACGTACATGTGTGTGTAGGATATGTGTATGTATATGTACACTTATATATATACACACACATACAATATACATATTTCCCCTTTTCTCATCCTATACTATATAATATAAAATACACTAATAGTAAAATATTATCGGAAGATAGAATGTAGTACATGAAAATTTATAACTGCCATTTCTGGGGATTTGGTAACTGAGTCTTTGATTGCACATCAAGTTAAATAGAAAGAAGATATAGACAATGCATTTTCCTACAAGTTAAGTTGTGGGCAATGGGGTGAAAGGAATAGAGTTAGTGTTGACAAAGTTGACTCAGCATTTCCTCATGCCAATCTAAGGTCTTTTCTGCAATACAAACTAGAAGCATGGAATTAGATTTCCCATAATTGCTTCCCATGTGAATCCAGTTTATAGTTTATTAAAACATGTATTTGAGTAAGATTTTAAAAAGGAGAAAATGAGAGGTATGATTAGTCTCTGGAGGAACTTGTCAGCTTGATGCATTGGCAGATATGAAATTTATACTATTTTTCTGATCATTTAATATGCAGATCAGATAAGTAGAAAGAAAAACAAATTAATGATTTAACCATTTGTCTCAAGAAGTTATGATATGTATATCTAATTAAACTCCAAGAAAGTAGAAAGAATAAAAAGATCAAGATAAGATAGAAATAGGGAACAGAAAATAAATATATACTAGAGAAGATCAATAAAATGTTTTAAATATTTACATGAAGTCACATTAAAATTATAAATCTTTGGACAGAACAATCAAGATGTATAAAAAGTTGTCACAAATTAGAAATACCTGAAATTAAAAATAAAGATGTTACTCCTTATCATACAGACATTGGAAAGAAAATAAAATTTTATTATGACCAAATTTATTCTAATAATCTTGAATATTTAGACAAAATGGAAAAAATACTAAAGGAAAACAAAAATTATAAAAACTAACACAATAATAAATAGACATTATGAACAATCATCCAAAGTTTAAATAAAATGGATCTGTATTTTTTATTTTAATTTTATTTTTCTAAATTTTTATTGATACATAATAGTTGTACATATTTGTGGGGTACATGTGATATTTTGCTACAAGCATACACTGTGTAATGGTCAAATCTGGGTAATTGGGATATCCATTCCCTCAAGCATTTATCATTTCTTTGTGTTGAGAACATTCAAAATCTCCTCTTCTAGCTATTTGAAAATGTGCAATAAATTGTTGTTTATCATAGCCACCATATAGCGCTGTGGAAAATTATAACTTATTCCTCTTATCTACCTAATATTCCAAATCTTCTCTAGTAGCTATTTTGAAATATATAATAAATTATTGCTAACTATAGTCACCCTATTGTGCCACCAAATACTAGATCTTATTCCTTCTATCTAACTGTATCTTTGTACCCATTAAAAGAACCTCTTCCCACTCTCCTCCCCACTACCCTTCCCAGCCTCTGGTAACCACCATTTTAATCACTACCTTCATACGATCAATGTTTTTTAGCTTCCACATATGAATGAGAACATGCAACACTTGTCTTTCTGTGCTGTAACATAATGTCATCCACTTCCACCCATGTTGCTGCAAAGGACAGGATTTCCATTATTTTTATGGGTGAATAATATTCCACTTTACATATGTACCACAATTTCTTTAAACGTTATTCACTGATGAACACTTAGGTGATTCCATATCTTGGCTGTTGTGAGCAGTGCTGCGATAAACATGGAAGTGCAATATACTGATTTCCTTACTTTTGGATATATACTAAATAATTAAATTACTGAATTATACGGTAGTTCTACTTTTAGTTTTTTGAGAAACCCCATACTATTTTCCATTATACTGGTACTAATTTACATTCCCACCAGCAGTGTATGAGCATCCCCCTTTCTTTTCATCCTTGTCAGCATTGGCTATCTTCTGACTTTTTGATAACAGCCATTTTAACTGGGGTGAGATGATATCTCATTGTGGTTTTGATTTGCATTTCTCTGATGATTAGTGATATTGAGCATTTTTTCATATGCAATCTCATTTACAGTAGCTGAATCTGTATTTTAAACAATAACACCAAGAAAATTCCATATTGGTTTAATGGTGTATTATTAAAATCATTTTAAGAAGAAATAACTTTCTAGTAAATGTCCTCACATAGGAAATAACTGTGGTGCTGACTTGTCAGCCTAAAATTAGTCTTCTGTCTTTTGGAATTTCATAAAAAAATGGTGTCATACAGAATGACTATGTTCTCCCTCATGTATGATGTCTTTCTCTCAACATAATGAATTTGCATTTATTAGTAACTGGTTATTTTTATAACCAGCTGAGTAGAATTCCATTGTATGAACATATTATTATATATTTTTTTCATTCCACTGGTAAAGGACATTTGGTTTATTTTCATTTTGAGGCTTTTTTTATATTTTATTTCATTTTTAAATTGACAAAAAATTTATATATTTATCATATACAACATGATGTTTTGAAATATGCATACATTGTAGAATGGCTCAATTCAGCTAATTAACATTTGCGTTACCTTATATATTTATTATATTTTGTAGTGAGAACATTTAAAATCTACTCCTCAGAGATTTTTAAAATACAATTCATTGTTATGGGACTATTTTTAATAAAACTACAATGAACATTCTTACACCAGTTTTGTGGATATAAAGAATTTCTTTATCAGAGGAATTCTGTATGTGGAATTTATGGCTCAGAGTGCACATGGATGTCTGACTTTATAAGAAACCATCAAACAGGTTTTCCAAAATAGTTTTCCAAAATAGTTGCGCAATTTAACACTTCATATGTCTATTATCAGTAAAATAGATGTACATACTTTCGCTTATTCATTACAGCCTGAGCAAGAGCAAGACCCCATCCCTACTAAAAATAGAAAAATTAGCCAGGCATTGTGGCACGCGCTTGCAGTCTCAGCTACTTGGGAGGCTGAGACAAGAGGATCATTTGAGCCCAGGAGTTTGAGGTTGCAGGGAGGTACAATGACGCCACTGCACTTTACCCAGGGTGACAGAGCAAGATTCTGTCTCAAAAAAAGGAAAAAAAAGAACAAAAGAAATATTACACAAAATGCCAAAATGCACATGAAAAAGCTATCACTACAGCAACAACATGGACAGATATTTTATAAACGTAATTTTCAACTATGGAAAAACATGCACACAAAATACAGTCTATAATTCAATTTTGCTACATTTTTAAACATCCGAATCTAATTCATGTCAGAGAACAAAAGAAAAGATTCTTTCAGGGGGAATCTGAGACTAGCAGGGCATGAAGGAGGTTTGGAATACTGGAAATATTATATTTTATTTCCTGGGTATGGTTTCATAGATATGTTTCTCCCTGGCTGCACCTGAATAGTTCAGCATTATGGGAAGAGGAAATATAAGAACTAATTGATTTCACTTAAAAGTTTAGGGATTCCTTCAGCTGGGATCAAAAAGTACATACAATTCCTACTAGGTTGTTGTTTTGTTTTATTTTGCATTCTTCTGTTTTCTAGCACTGAGATTGGAAACAATATATACCTTCCATACTCTATGCCAACGTCAGACTCCCCCATATCTCCCTTCACCACCAGAGACTCTATGATGCAACCAAAATACATACAGCACATTTAACTAGAATTTCCTCAACTTACCCCGTAAATCCCCACACTTATTTACAAACTCATTTGCTCCTTATTGATATCAAATTGACATTAGTGCCCTATCACATTGTCCTCTTTAGGAAACTTACACAATCAATGCCCTCCTTTCATAGGAATGAGTATTTTACCATATTTTTGAAATCATTTTTAGTGGTTTTTAAAATGTCCATGCCTCTGCAAAGAATGCCTTTCTCAATCAAACGTCTCTCTCCCCTAACTCCTCATAGCTACCCGCTAAGTGCCAAGTATTTGGGAGGTCTTGTCTAATCCCGTTTTCCCATCTACCCTTTCACTTGATTTATTTTCAATTTGACGCTATTTGTCCAATATGGCATCAACCCCATATACTCCGTTGAAACACCACTTGCCAAGATTAGCATTGAATGTAACATTAGTAAAATCAAAGCCGTCTCTCAGTCCTCATTTTACCTCAATTTTCAGCAATATTCAGTTTTGTTGTCTACATTCTGCAATTTAAATAATCTTTTCCTTTAGCTTTCATGACATCACAAAGCTCTCCTTTTTTTAACACATCTTCAACTACATCCACTGTTTTCTTCATTACAGTTTTTTTTATACAAGTTAGCTTTTGCTGCATGAGCCGTTACACCAAAACTTAGAGGCTGAGTTGAACAACCATTTATTTATATCACAACTCTGCAGCAATTTAGACTGGGCTCAGCTATGTGATTCTCTTATGTCACATAGATTTCCCATGCATCTGCAGTCAGATTGAGTTTATGTGTATAGTTCTCATCTTGAAGGTTGGTTGGCATCTGCTGACACATCTTATCTCTCCTCGTAAGTCTCATCTTCCTTATGTCTCTTAAAATCCACCAACAGGCTCTCCTAGGCATGTTCTCATGACAAGGACAGACATCCAAGACACACATCAGGCTGAAGTTTCAATTTGGACCAATGTCATTAAAGCCACATTCTATTTGTCTGAAACAAGTCACTGTGAAATATCAGATTCACAATGTAAGGAAATGGATTCTATCTCATGATGGGAATAGCTGCCAAGTGACATTGCAGAGAGAGGCATGGATAATCAAAGCCATTTTTGCAGTCACTGTACTACACTTCTCATTCTGGCCATGAAAAAATGAAATGCTTCTGGGCTCTGTTTCTTGTCTTTCACCTTAAAACTTCAAGGACTTCAAATTATAGCTATCAGTACATCTTGCTCATTACTATTTGGATTTTTTTCTGATAAATTTCTCAGATACATTCACTTGTTTCCACTTCCACTAGAGTTACTTGTCTAACATCATCTCTCAGCTGGACTAGTGTAATGGGGTTCTTTATCTCCTTATATGCTTTCTCTTTACTCTCTCACTGAAAAGTGAGACAAAGTTCACAAGTGAGCATACGGTGATGCTTTATGTTGATCAGTGATTAAAAACAAATGAAAATTTTATACTATAAAGTGTAGATATTTCCCCCATAAAACTCAGCAGGCCAAGCAGTTTTTGACTTGAAGGACAACTGTGATGGATGGATCGCAAGTGGCTACTTAGAGTTCTGAGACAGTATAGAATTTACAGCACCTAGAATGTGTAACAGAATATTTTGATTTTTCATATCAGGACTTATCACAGAAATAAGAATGGGATATATTTACTATCACTCTTTGCTTTTTTATATTTTGTTTCAGCCGTGTCTCCATGTCTTTTCAAGTTAAATACATTTTGGCATAAAACTCTATCTCATATGTTGGGGGGTATTTACTATATCATTTCATTTTCCCCTATCTTGTGTTTCTTGCCTTGCTCAAAGTTTCTACCATTTTGGAATGAGTATTAGTTTACATTTTGCTTCCACATATGTTCATCCTTCATCTTCTCTATAAAACTATTTTGGTTATTGTCCCAATTCCTTTAGTTTCCAAAGTAGCACATATTCAAATTCTACTGAATATTAACTATACAAAGGAAACAAAAAGTTAAAAATGGGTATTAATCATTCTGTTTTTCTTAAAATATTCCTTGGACCTTCCTGGCATTGGAGGACTTTGCTTTTCTTTTTCTATTTATAATCATGTCCCCTGCCATTTTACTAGGCATCTCCTCGGTTTCCCACCCATCAACTCTCAAGACTGCACATCAAATCTCAAAAATGACTCTTATTTTAATGTGCAGAAACAGTTAATGTTTCCTTGTCTTTATTCTGATCTTATCCATCCAAATCCAAAGAAAATTATTTTATCTTATCTTCCTATAGGGAAACTATTTCTCATTGTGTTATTTCTCCCATCAGACAATCATCTATTCATTATCATAGGCAAACTCTCATGTCCCTGGACAAATTGAATGTTTCCCAACTGTGTAAAAATTTAGAGAAAACAATACATTCCTACAAAGGTTATATTTTTATTAATAAACTCACGATAGCAATAATTTTAATAATAAAATACTTATAGAAATAAATCTTCAGAAAACATCATAATGAATTTATGTATGGAAAAAAATTTCAGTACTATTCTCTACTTGAATATCAAGTACATTTATTCAGTAGCTCATTAATACCCATAAACAAATAATACCTTATTAAACCCTATGCATATGTAAAGAAGATTGGAAATTTTTTTTAAAAAGATATTATTCAATACTTGGAAATCAAACAGTTGAATTACTTTGCAGAGAGTGCAGAACCAAACCTGTATAAAAGATTCATCAATATTTCACTCACACTTGTAGGTTTCTCTGGCCTCAGATATCCTCGTAACTGTATCGTCACTTCTTTCAGATCTTTACTCAAAGCTCACCTGTTCAGAAAGGATTTTCTGAGCATTCTCAAATTTCATGTCTGCCTTCATTTCAATAGCTTATATTCCTCTTCCTTGATTTATTTTTCAATGCATAATAAAAGTTACTTACATATGTTGTTTACTGTCTATCTCTTTAAAATACCACCGCTATAAAGGAAATAGTTGTGTTTTTGTTTTTTAATCATTATGGGTACATAGTTGTATATTTTTATAGGGTACATGTGATGTTTTGATACAGGCACACAATGTGAATTAATGAAATCAGGGTACTTGGGGTATCCATCGCCTCAGGCATGTGTTACTTCTTTGTGTTAGGAACATTCCAACCCCACTCATTTAGTTATTTTAAACTATACCCTGCCTTTGTTTGGTTTTTAGATATTCCTGTTGTATTTACTGCCACATCAAACACATAATATCTACTCAATAAGTATTTGTTGAATGGATGAACAGGTGAAGTAATAAATATATGAATAAAATTAAATGTCATTTAAGGTCTTATAAGATATGCTTCTCATCTAGTATCTTAGAAAGATTAATTTATTTTTCATTGAATTAAAGTATAAGAATGTACAGCATTATAAACAACTCCAGCAAATTATTTTATAGGGATTCAAAATGTTGTCCCCTAAATTATTGGACTAATCTATTATATTAAAATGCAAATAAATTGAAGATACATCAGTAAATTATCATATTTCACTGGTTTTATTTTTACAAGATGTCACTGCTTGGAACAGATCAAATTTGATGTTTTTTCTTTGTTTTATCTGCAAATGGAAATCAACCTTAGATGGCTGAACATACTTTAAGAACTTTGTAATTGATTGCTGATAAAACATTTTCAATCTCAGAATAACTACACATATACACTCATACACACACAAACACACACACAGAGACCAGCACAAACATACCAGACACATTTTTTGTAGGAATATATTTGTTGCCAAATCATGGTCTTTTATTAAGAGGAATTAAAGAATCAATCACATTTACACATTCATTGTGTCACCGTGTATAGTTGTCAATATAAAGCACGATCTTTGGATAGGAAAAATCTTATTTGGTAAACTAAAAAAAGTAGAATCTTTCAAAGAAAGTAGTAAAGTTTTCTTTACAGTCGTAGCCTAAAAAAGTAAAAACTGTATGCAATGCTTCTGAATTAAAAAAATAGAAAGCATTGATTTCAATAATAAATGTTGAAAACAATTACCCAACAATACATTTTTGCTAAGTTGAGTAACTTCTTATGTAAAATTATGAAAAATTATATATTTACATTATATTGGTTATATATAATTAATTATAACACATATTAGTTTCCTAGGGCTGTTGTAACATGTTATGATAAACATGGTGATTTAAACAACAGAAATTTATTATGTCACAGTTCAGGAGGCCAGAAGTACAAAGTCAAGGTGTCGGCAGGGCCACACTCTCCAGGAAGGCTCTTAGGGAGAATGATTTCCTTGAATCTCTCACCTTCTGGTGGATTCAGGCATTCCTTGGCTTGGGGTTGCATCTTCCCATCTCAGCCTCTATCTTCCCATGACATTCTCCACTTCTGTATGTTTAATGTCTCTCTGCCTCTCTCTCAAAGGATATTCGTGATGGAATTTAGGGCTTACTTGGATTGTCTAAAATAATCTCCTTGTCTCAAAATCCTTAACTTAATCATCTCTGCAAAATACAATGACCCTTTTTCCAAATGAGGGAGCATCCACAAGGTATTTGGCATGGATATCATTGGAGAGGGGGACACATTTGTCAGCTAATACTATACACACAATCCCACATATACACATACACACAGAGCTCTAAAGGCAATGTGCAGAAATAAAAAGTAAATGTGTTTAAGCAAAATTGCGCAAAACTATTCCCAGAGCTCCATTCTAAGCAAATATAAACTACAATTAATTCCACCTTCTTCTCTTCTCCCTACTACTCTCCCTTTTCTCTGTTCTTTCCCCCATTCCTTCTTCTTCCTTTTCCTTATGTGATATCCTTCCTTTTTACCATTATCCTTCCCAAATCCCCTATCTTGCTCTTAACATTGAGATATCAGTCCTAACACCAAGAACTGGGGTGAAGCAAAGCAAGCAGCATTGTGAAAAGGTGAGTTGGCATGGAAATGGGTCAGAGCCCAAATTAGGCGAAGAGGGCATCAAAAGGGGAGCAAGACCTCCCTAAACGCAGTGACCAAGTCTGAGCAGGATAAGGAGGGTATGTACGCAGAGGCAAGTCCTGCTATGCAGTTTCAGATCCCAAGCATGTTGAGGTGACTGTTGGCAGACGTAGTCTACCATGGGCCCTGGGCATCACAGCACATTCCTTCTGAGCCTGCCAGACTACAAGTCTTATCCATCTCCCAATAATGAACAGCTTCTGCAGTTAGTCAGATAGGACTAAACAAGTCAAGCTAGTCACAGACTGACTACCTTCCAGTTACTCACTCCTCAGAGGGGATCTTGCTTGTTTGCTGCTCTCTACAGCGTCTGATGCTTGCTCAGGAAGGGCTGTTCCCTCAGTGCTTGTTTTCTCCCATGTAAGGTAACCTGCCACGTGTGCATTTTTCATCTGTCCCTCCATGTTATGCATGGCAATTGGAGCTTAGGAAACTATGGCATATATGCTGGCCCTCTGGCTACTGATTGTGCTGTGTCCAAAACTCTTTCATCTCACATCCAGGATTCTTATGGCTTCTCTCAGCATCCATAAAACTGTGGCAGGTTAATTTGTTATCTTGCAAGTGAGGTAAATCCTCAGACCCTTCACACTTCTTGATGGAGAATTTCCGTAAATGAGTTGCCCTATCATGAGGGATCAAAGTCCAAATGATGTGAGGAAGAATCTACACAGGACAGAGCATGGACAGAGCATAGTGAGGACATCCATGAGGCAACAGGTCATAGCATGGAGTTTGATGTCCTCACTAGTTATACTAGCAAAGCAAGTGGCAGGAAGGCCAGAAAAAGATATTCATGGTTGGCAGTGGCCCAAGTATTTATCGGAGCCCTAGTGAAGTCAAAAGGATATTCACATGAGGGAGAGGGTGACCGCAATAATGGGAGGTTGGCTGACTATAGAAGGATTTAACAGATAATTAAATAAACTAAATATAAATGGAGCCAGGCTGGTCATGGTTGAAAAGGGTAAAATGAGGATAAGTAAACCTTGTGTAATATTTGTTTGGAATGGGAAGTGTCAGTGTTAAGTCATGGTTTATCAACATGTATAGATTCATATAGAAACAAATATAGATAAGTATGTGTTGATATATGAATATATGTTTATGTGTGTGTATTCATACATTCTTTGTCTCTGTGGAAGAGATAGCCTAAGAGCTGTGATTTTCCAAATTAATAACCATTAGCACATCTAGGACCCAAATGTTGGGTTGTACATATGATTCTCCATTAAAAGGAGCAATGACTCCTTGGAAAAATGACTTACTCTAGAGTTGGAGTAGGAATAATACAAGGTGAACCTGTAACTTCCTGGAGTTTAAAAAAAAAAAGGATTACCTGAATAATGAGGGGATGTATCAAAAGTTTGACAGAGCTCTCATTGGCCAAGTCTGTACAACTTGAGCTCAAAATAAATGGTTACAACCTACAGAATAGGAGAAAATATTTGCATGCTATACATCTGATAAAAGGCTAATAACCAGAATCTACAAAGAACTCAAGCAAATCAGTAAGAAAAAAAACACACAACCCCATTAAAGAGTGGGCAAAAGACATAAACAGAAGCTTTTCAAAAGAAGATGGACTAATGGCCAATAAACATATGAAAAAATGCTCAACGCCTCTAATTATCAGGGAAATTCAAATCAAAACCACAATGAGGTGTCACCTAACTCCAGTAAGATTGACTTTTATCCAAAAGTCCCAAAACAATAGATGCTGGCATGGATATGAAGAGAAAGGAACAATTACACACTGTTGGTGGGACTTCAAACTAGTACATCCTCTATGGAAAATAGTATGGAGATTCCTCAAAGAACTAAAAGTAGACCTACCATTTGATCCAGCAATCCCACTATTGGGTACTTTTCCAAAGGAAAGAAAGCCATTTTATCAAAAAGACACTTGCACTCAAATGTTTATTGCAGCACAATTCACAATCGCAAAGATGTGCAATCAACCCAAGTGTCCATCATTTTATGAGTGGATTAAGAAAATGTGGTATATGTATACTATGGAGTACTACTCAGTCATAAAAAAATAAATTAATACCTTTTGTCACAACCTGGATGGAACTGGAGACCATTCTCCTAAGTGAAGTATCACAAGAATGGAAAAGCAAACACCACATATGCTCACTATTAAATTGGAACTAATCGATCAGCACTCATGTGCACATATGGAAGTAAAATGGAAATCAAGCAAGTGGGAAGGGGGAGGAGGGGATGGGTAAAATCCCAGCTGATGAGTACAGTGTACACTATCTGGGTGATGGGCACACTTATAATTTTGACTCAAACTGTAGAAAAGCAATTCACGTAACCAAAACTTTTGTATCCCTGTAATGTTCTGAAATAAACAACAACAAAAAAATATAAATGATTACATGGATTATAACTTATTGAACAAATAGGAAATCATGAGTCCATACTGATGTAAATAAATAATGAATACATTGAAAGTGCGAAGAACAGGATTTTAGTATAGTGACCAATTATCTTCCACAAAATGATTAATTATAAATAGGGACAAAAAGCAACTTTGTGTTGGGTAAGCCTGGCATACAATCAAAGTGAGCGTCATCAGTAATGGAACAAATTGAAATTGTGTGTTTGGCAGTAGTATGTAGGCAGAGGAACAAAACACTGTGTCTGTGATATTCCAAAGATGCATAATTTGTATTAATCGTGAATAATTATATGAAAAATCTGATTTGAAGATCATACTACTAATTAATTGTTTATACAATTCAAATGTGTCAAGATTGAAACTTAAGAAAATGAGAAGAACTGTTCCAGACTAAAGTCGACTAAGAGAGATGACAACAAAATGGAACATGACTGTATCATTTTTCTACTAAGAACAGCTTTAGGATGATTGGTGAAACTTTAAGGATATCCATGAATTAAAAGGTAATAATGTGTCAGTGTTAATATTCCAAATGTTATTGTCTGCATTGTGGTTTTATAGGAGAGTATTAGTTAGAAGATTTTATAGGAGAATGTTAGTCAGGGTAGCTTTAATATGCCAGAAACTATGTTGTTCACTGAGCTAGGGATTAAAAAATAAACATATTTATTCAAATAATTAGCTAAATAAAGTAGTTTTGGAGTAATTTTGGAAATATTCTCATCCTTTAAAGAGATATTTTAAAAATTTTAAACAAATAAATAGGGGACCCAAGAAAAGTTTTTGTTTATTAAAACACAATAAATAAAAAATATTTGATAGAAAGACTTTTTTTAAAAAATAAAATTGTAAGATGAAAATAAAGAAATTGGAAAAAATAAGATTCATTCCATATTTCTAAATACTTATTATCAAATATTGTGTTATGCAATATTGTATTTTAAGAGAAATGCTAATTCTGTCTGGGATATGACTGAACATTTCCAGTGGGAGTCATTCTGGGTCTCTAAATTCGGCTTAGCAGTCTTACTACTTTGCACTGAGTCACAGGTGATTCTCTGGCTTCTTGTTCTTATTATTTCCTCCTACATTTTTCTCTTTGTTTATCAGTTGAAACCTTGTTTCTCCTATGTGTTATTTTCAATTATATTAACCTACTAGTAATTTCACTGGGCTACATCTACATCACTGGTTAAAAGAGAATAATCTGCATCATATGAAACCATTTTAAATCCCCAGCCCTCATTTTCTCTCTTCAATTGTGTTTACTCTGAGCCACAAAAAATGAAGAAATTAATTTTAATTATTTTACTTTATTATTTTTTACTCATATTGATTCATGAAAGTAATCAAATAACATGTTTGTATGAAAATCCCTCAAAGAAATATATTGTAATTGAGAAATAGAGTGAATTGGACGTTTTGTACCCATCAAAATTTATTTACAACTGTGAAAAAAGTGACAACTGATTCTATAGATGCTATCTGAAAATGGCTGATTACTTAAGTAATCCATAACCTTTGCCGAAGAAAAAGAGAAATGTTTAGTAGCATCTACACAAAAGTAAGTTAATATAAAATATTGGGGCTTTCCTAAAGAAAAAGCATTATGGAAATATATTAATAAAATTCAATGAAATGATTAGCATTTGTATGTTTTTCAGTCTACCTAGTTGTACAAGTTTTATCTCAGCTAGTATTTTAAGTCTTAAGGATGACCTTTTCTTATTTTTTAAATTTTTCTTGAGACAGGGTCTTGCTCTATTTCCCAGGCGTGATAGCAGTGGCACCATCATAGCTCATTGCACCCTCCAACTACTGGGCTCAAGTAGCTTGCCTCAGCCTCCCCAGTAGTGGGGACTAGAAGTGCATACCACAACACCCACCTCCCGCCTTTTCTTAAATTTAGTGGATCAAATAATCCTTACATGTGATTTGCTTAGTAAATACTCATATATAATCCCTTTGGGTTATTTAGTACAATGTAACACCATGTTGATTTTAAATATAATTTTTATTCTCTGGAAACTATCTAAATGAAACAAATATTACTATAATTACAGTTATCTTCTCTTGACATCCAGTCTCTGAATATGCTTTCAAAAAGCCTTTGGTATGACTCCACAGGTAGACTCTTGTTTAAATGTATTTTGATATATATTGCAATTAGTTAAAAGAATCTCAGATAGCCAAGAAGGAGCATTCTGTTATGCATGATTTGTCTGTGTTTATGCAGAAATCCAGAAGGTATTCAAATTGCACTGGGTGACATTGTTAAACATTCATTAAAAATTGAAATAAAGAAATTGGAAATAATCAGATTCCATAAATGAACTCCATAAATATATGTTACAGACTTGGCATATGCGCATGTAAATTTGCAACTGTGCATCTACTTTTTCCCTAAATTGTTAATTTTATAAAATTGTTAATTTTATAAAATCCTTATGGATTACAAAAAATAAAAAGAAATAATCTGCAAATCATTTTTATATATTAGAATGTTCAGAACCTAGCCTAGCCAAAAATTCGTTTAGAAGCATGATGTGGTATTATATAAAGACCTATAGGATTCTAACATATATATTCAGTACTCACACTATACTATGTTTCAGAATCATAGAGATCTTCAATTCCTTGACTCTTTTATACTGTCTCTATATTCCTTTTTTAGCCTTCCTTTACTATAAATAGTAGACTCCATAGTTAATTATTTCAACCTTTATAATGCCACTCTCTCCTAATTCTGCTATCCTTCTTACAAAGCACATTACTCATTGAATGAAATGAAATCATTTTCGGAAATTTTCATTCTCTCTTGACCCAATAAAGCAAAAACTTGGTATGTTTTCTTAAAAGACTAGCTAGTACCACACACACTTTCCTCTGTATTGAATCTAAAGGAACCACAATATTCCCAAGTGTGTATGTGCGTGCATGTGTGTATGTGTGTTAGGGGAGGGGATGTAATAAAAATTGAATCAACTATTAGTGAAAAATTAAGGCATAACATAATGTTTACAATTGTTCCTTTATAGTTTTAAAAGATATATTGTGTACTTTTATTTACTTATAATTATATAAAGTTTAGAAAGGAAACAGGGACAATACTTACCATACTGGTGAAAATTCACATACCTAAGGAATGTAATGGGAGGAACGAAGAACTGTCAATGGATATGAAATAGTTATTATTTCATATGTTTCTCTATATAATCTATATTTCTATAGTACTTTAAATTTAGCATTTACATATATGGTCACCCTATAATTAATAAAAACACATAAAACATTTTCCCCCAAATCAGGACTTTTTAGTACCTTTTGACATTTGAGAAGAATTGTGTCAGCTGTTGTAATCAACACTAAAAAGATAGACAGTATCAGCTTTTAATTTAGAGAACACACATTTTTCCACTAGGGAAACATTAGGCTAATCTATTACAGACATACATAATGCACTGAAATATAAAATAATTAAATATCCATACCAGTAGTAATACTACTATAGAAATTTAAATAAAAAAGGTAAGTTTAATATAAATTCTATGAAGGGAAGACTGAGCTTCACAATAAATAATAGCATATCAATTGATTTGTGTTTAAGTATATTTCCTATAAATGAAATAAATAGAAAAATCCTCACACAACCTACACTTACAAAGCCGTCCATAAATAGGACAGAGGGTTTAGAGATGATGGACAATATTGTTGGTGTCCCCACGTCATTTCCAGCTATGGCTTTCCATACTAACTCCAAATACAAAACAAATGAAATCACCAGTAGAAAAAATGTTTTTCAGAACACAAAGAGAGAATCCCCTGTTGAACTTTGAAGTACGATAATTCAGTATGATCAAAACTTAACAAATTTATTCATTTTTAAGTAAAGTATATCAGTTTTGTCTAACTCTAGTGTCTGAAAATCCACAAATATGAATTTTATTTGTTATCAGTTAAAATTTCATAAGTCAGGAATCATGAGACTGTATGTAGTCATTTAGAACAAATAAAACTTTTAAGTCATTTTCTGTAATGATATCCAAGCTCAGTTGTCTTATTCATATGTTATTGACATTATGAAATTAACTTGAAATTTTCAGTGGAATGTGGTTGGGTTATGGTAATACTGTGCACACTTAAGATGCTTTACCTGTTTCACAAAAAGTATGTTTTTAAGAATATAATTATACGTTTATGAGATATCTTCAGTTTATTTAATTTTTCTTGTTTTGCAATTAATTTGACTGAGATCAGCTTATTTTTAAAAATTCATATATTTTATTAGTTACCTTTAAAAATATGTTTATTATGCAATTATACTCTAATAAAAGTGATGCCACAGACATAGAATAACACTTGGGAAAAGGCTTGAGCAAGAGAAAGGATTAAATAATTTGAAAAATGTATAGATTCATAGAATATTTTCACAATATTCTTTTTTTAAAATACACAAAAATTACTCTTTGACTGTTAATAATACACATGATTTTTCTTAATATAAACCGTTGAAAATATATCTCACACTGCTTCCCACTAGTGAGCATGCCTCTGCTCCCCTTTTAATAATTAAAGTGAACTAGTGAAAGCTAATTAAGTTAATGGAAATCACACACACAAAAATAATCAGGACAATAAATCTGCTGCAAAACTATCTTACAACTGGATTTAAAATAAAAATATACATCATTTAGTGTATCACTTAGATTACTCTCCCCATATTTTTTTCCCTTCAACAGTACAGATAAATGAGCTGACTTCATGTAGGTGAATGGATGAATAAACTCTTCATACTATTATTATAAAATCACAATGATTTATAGCTAATGGCAACTTTGATTTATTTTCATGTTACTTTTTTCCACATAATTGTTAAAAATACTAATGATCAATTATATGGAACTGTCTAAAATAAAAATTCATTAGTAATATTTTCTATACTTTTCTATGTTAAATTATATTTTTAAAATAGCTCATCAAAAATATAAAATGGTTCAATCATAGAAAATTTTGCTTTGTTATTTAATAAACTGAATAGGACTTTGGAATGCTTACAAAGAGGACATAAATAAGAAAAAATCTGGTCAGATAAGAAAAATAAACAAATTTTACATTCAGATGCATATTTAGATTTCTTCTTAGTTTAGATGTAAAGATACTCAACAGAACCTGCATCATATAAAAAGGTATTTAGGATAATTTAAGTGACAAGGCCCTGCATGAAGGATATATAATGAATCACAGTTTATAATTTCCTTTTAATGTACTGCAGATTATTTTGTTATTTATTCTCTATGTCATTTCAGTTGGATGTGATGTAGCAGACATTCAGTTAATATCATAGAATGATGTGTGTTAAGGAATGAATAAATATAGTTACTTCCAGACAAACATGTTTATATATTGTTTCCGTAGCTTAGAATCTGAGTAAAATATTTGAGAATTTAAAAATACTTTCTAAAATTATTTTACCAGAGTAAAAATTATAAGTAAAAAGTGTGTTAACAGGTGATGTTTGAAATACACCAGTGTGATTATAATACAGTTGTCCGCAAGGAGTTTGCAAATTATTTTAGTAAGATGCAAGAGTACACACAGATTATGTTTAAAACTATAAAAGCGTATGTGCTATTTTAGACGAGAATCTAAGATTAATCAGCCTATGCATGATATTAAAAGACACCTAATGAATTTAAAGAAGAGAGTAAGAAAATGTGAAATTGTTATTCAGTTAGATATTGCAATAATCACCTCACTTTAAATCCACGTCCCATATGAGTCATTTTCAGCAATTAAACAGATTATGACAGGAGGGAGATTAGTTTAACAACAATCTGTCTTCAATAACAAAGTACTTTTTTTTACAATGAGAAAAAGATCATTCAGGGAGGTGATAACTGTGCTTTGGGCAGTTTGGGAAATACAAATGAGAGATAAGTGATTGTGAGAAAGTAAAAAAGTTCCCCCGAAACAAATCGTCCCCCAGTGAAAAATTTAGTTACTTGTTACATTTGGTTTTGACTAGGAGAAGCTGGCCTTGACATCTGCTATCTTACTGAGCTTATTATTACTCCAGATGGCAACTTCAAACTGTTCTCTAGTGTTTCACTTCTGAAGAATAACAATTTTGTGCCTTCTGAACACAAGATCCTTAACTTCATGCCAATGTCTCCATTTGACTTTGTTTCTTAAAATATTTTATCAATTAGAGTTAATGGTACAAATATGACAGGAACATTGATATGGCTTCTATTAAATTATTTAAATAATCTCAGAAAACGGCTTTTGTTTAAAATGCTAGGAAAAAACCTTTTCCTAAAAATGGAATAAATCACTTTTCTTCCTCTAACTAAATAAATAACTAAACTATCTCCTACCAAGTGAAAGAAAAAGAAACAGAATTTAAGAGATATTTAATGCACAAACCATAAATATGAGGGATGGCGAATAAATTCAGCAAAAGTCAAATAGGACATGAGGAATACGACCGCCCCACATTGAGATTAAAGGTGGATTCATGCCTAAAATCTCAGATTTAATCAGTTGATCATAATTTTCCAATATATTCCTATATTTTATTTTAAAAAAAGAAAACCAGAACATTAACTTAAGATCCACCAAATTCGAGAAACACTAAACTATATATATTAAAAGAAAATCACAACTAGATGCATTATGGTCAAACTGCCGAAAAACAAATATAAAGATGAAATCTTGAAATCTTCCACAGATTAAAAAACAGATAGTTATAAATGCTGGCTTACATCGAATAAGTTACATGGAGGCTAGAGAACAATGGAGTATCTTCAAAGCTCTGAGAAGAAAAACATCCATAAAGATTTCTACATTTAGTGAACATATCTACCTAAAAGCAAAAGCAAAATAAAAATATTTTGTGTCAGTTAAATGTGTGCAAATTAATTATTTACTGACTCATTATATAAAAATATTTCAGCTAAAAAAATTACAAGAAAAGGAAATTTGGATTTACAGGGAGAAACGAGATGAGAAATGATAAATATGTGGGGAAATATAAAATGCTTTTTTTCCTTTAATTTCTTTAAAAGACAACTGGTTATGTATACAAAAATTATAAGATTGTTTTGTGGGATTTATATTTTCTGCAGAAGGAAAATACGTGGCAGGAATAGCATAACGACTGGGAATGGTCAATAAACTTTACCATTGTTTGGCAAAATCTTTATGATTCTGATATTTCTGATAAATTTTTTGTTTACTTACTCTACTGTTTGTTATATGCTTAATTTTACCAAGATTTATATGTGCTTGAGAAGAGTACATATTATCTAATTTTTTATGCTAAATGTATCATCTGTTGGGGGATAAGTTAAAATTTCCTTCTCTAAAGATGTACTTTTCAAATTTTTATAATTTTATCATCATTTTCTTATATATCTTGAAATAATATTTTAGGTGCGTAAATAGTTAAGACTTTTCATGTATTTCTGTTGACTTGACAGTTTTATCATTAAATAATGACTCTCTTCTCCCCTAATAATCCATATTGCCTCAAAATCTCTTTTATCTTGTGTAGTAAGTTTTTATTGGAAAACATTATTTTATATTTGTCCTAGAAAACAAAATTTGTTTATCGTGGAGGTTGCTGAGATTTTTCTGAAAAAAGGTATTACGCATTGACCTTATTATATTTAAGTTTTTGAAAAAATTGTACTGCTATATACATGCATAATTGTATTCCAGGTTTTCCGATAAGCAATAACACGGTAAATAAGTTAATTCTCACTTCAAATTATTTTACTCCTAGATACACTTGTACCATTGCAGATAGATTTACAAATATTTTATATGAATATTATATTTAGTTTTGTTTATGATGTTTTGTTTCATCACTGTTTTTTAAATCTATAAGTTACTATTGAGCCATTTTTATTTTCTTGTATTAGAGACATATGGTTACTCTGAGAAATGCAAATAAAAACATGCAGGTGATATACAATTGTGCTTTATAATATTAACAGTATCTTGTTAATAAATGTTCGATGAAACTTTTGAGTTATGAAGTCCTGTTCTGGCATGTATTCCCTTTAAGAAAATAGTTATTATTAAGAATAAATGATGTTTCTATAACATTATAGTTAAAATTTCCAAGTGGTCTCATTAATGTGACCAATAGCACTTTTGCTTTTCCCAAAGTTGTTTGAGATCACCTGAGTTAGGCACTTCTTTAGGCTGCACTCCTATATTTAGAACACGGTAAATAAGAATAGAGTGGAATTTCTTTAAAAACATAATTATTCACATATTTTAAAGTTGTGTAATACATGCAGATATTATTTAATCATGTTTTACTTTGAAAATGCCAAATTACCTGAAGTTTGCTTGTGAGACTGCTGAGAACCAACTGTGATATACAGACCATATTTTGGGAAACCCCGCTATGAGTGTTTACGTGAGAGGCTTTAGCGAAAAGCTAATAGATTTCTGAAATTGGCCACAGTCTTGAAGGTTATAAAGGAGTAGAGAACATGCCAGGTTAAAATTAAATTAACGATTCTCTCATCCCTTTTTCCTGAGGGTGGCAATATTTAATTTGGCTCATTTTCTTCGGAAATTGCAACGGGATGCATTTTTCCTTCAAATTTCTGACTTAAATATTTTGTTTTCAAACAGGAATTTAGAAACTATTACTTCTGAAAATGATTTTTATTTTATCTGATACCAATATGACATTTATGCTTGTACATAGAACTCTCATCAAGTCTTATGGCCTTGAATAAAATGGTGAAGATAAAATAATATTTTAGATTATTAAAGACTCCCAGCAGTCAATGTTAGTGGGTATTACTTAACAACTGTTTTGTCTTTTATTTCATAAGTTTTTATGATTAACAGGAGCAAACTCTGTTAAAGCAGCAATATCTTGCAACTTGTGACCATACCCAATCATATTTCAGAAATTGCAAATAACAGTGTCAGAACAAAACCAACAACAGGCCTGGATCAGAGATATTAGTTTGTATGCAAGTAGTTTTTTTTTTAATCAGTTTTACCAAAACAATACTTATTTGCTGGATTCTATGTGATGGGGGTCAATGTTGATGCTACCCATCATATTTTAAGTATATAAATTTTTAACATATGTGTGAGAGAGAATATCAAATAGGATAGCATCACATTTTTCATCCATTTTAAATGAATCCCAGGAAGATTTTATATCAGCAAACCCATTTACAAATGCTAAATAGCAGAGTAAGGATTCAGCTTGAAGGCTGTTATCCATAAGATTATTAAGCTTTTCAATGCACAACATTTGGTTTTGCATAGGAAGAGTCTATCCTGGCCTTCAGTAAGCTATTATTTTTACATATTTGAAAACATTTAGCAAATATGTTAAATTGGCTCAAGGTACAATACGCAATCTACAATAAGCCTAGACCTACTCATTATGTTTTTCCTTTTCTAAAATATTTATCTCAACCTTGGAAAATTTTTCAACAAAAATCTATTTTAATCTTTATTTTTCTTTTACTCAACAGACTGTTATTGAGACATAATCATATGCAAGATCTTAGATATACACTGGGGATTCAAAGGTGAAAAATGTTAATAAGATCTCAATCTGGTAGGGTATACAACATGCATGCAACTAAATATAGCACAAAACAGAATAATATAACATGTTGTAATTAAGACTTGTGCAAAAACATGGAGTGATTTTTCTTGCATAATCTTAGAGAATAAGATATTAAATTGATATTAATAAGAAAGAATATTTCAAGTTACACAGACATGTTTTATTTTTTTTCCTTAGTATATATCTCTATAAAAAATATTTACATGTTTTATTTATACTGTTGTACTGGCAAATTAGAAGAACCCACCTAAAATATAAACAGAGTGGGCAGTCATAATCATGTACAGTCAGATGATATGCATCTGTGGGGTCCACAGATTCAGGTTCAACCAAACATTTATCAAAAATATTCAGAAAAACATGTAAAAAATAACACTACAACAATAAAAATAATAAAAATAAAAACAATGCAGTATAACAACATTTATATAGCATTTACTTTATATTAGGTATTATAAATAATCTAGAGATGATTTAAAACATACAAGAGAATACTCATATATTATATGCAATTATAACACCATTTCACATAAAGTACTTAAGCATTTGTGGATTTTGATATCTGTGGGCATTTTAGAATCAATCCCCCATGAATACAGAAGGACAACTGTATATTATGTTCCCAAACCCCCATAACCATAAACCCTGAAATTCTATCCCTGAATCATACCCCTAACTGCATTTTTGAGTGCTTCCATTAAAATGTAAATATTCCAAGAGTGAATGAAGAATATCTCATGATCAAAAAAAATTTTATTAATGATGAGATATAAGATGTGTATAGTATGAGGCTACTTGATTTGGATATTAAGGGGAAATAGTAGTCTATATATGTTAATACTGTCCTTGGAAAGACATATACGAGGTAGGAAATTTGTGGGGTAATAAAAGCTTCTTTGGTACCTGGACTTTATAATCTGTAAAGAAGAGTAGAGGACAATTGTACTTCTACATTAAAATATTACTTAATTAACCATGTTGCCTTAAACTGACCATATGCTTAACCATGTATTTAATGGAAATCTTTTTAAATAAAAAAACAAGCCGTTAATTTAAATTTTTTTCTTTTAATTTTTTGATTCCTTAACAGTTACAACAATGCCTGGAAATAACCTTTTTTAAATACTATGTATTGCTGATACCATTATTGAGATAATGCTGAAGAAAAGACATGGGATATTGTTAGTGACTTTTCAGAAAGCAACTTTAGGAATGTAATAGGTCTGGAATGGAAGATAGATGTTATCTTCTATGTTTTGTTATGGTTTGACAGGATAATGGAAAATATTTGGTAGATAGCTGATGTTATACCTTTACTTAAAATTCAAGGAAGGATAATATTATGTTTTATGTGTGTTAACATGGTCTCAGGTCAGGTAATATATACCAAGCAATTTATATTATTACTTTCATATTTAAAATGCTTAATAATCATAATGATTTATAACCTTCAATTTCAAGGTCAAAACTTTAGTTGAGATTTTTGATCTCTCTGACACTCATTTTGCATCAATGACAACGTAGGAAGATACAAAATTGTCCCTACATTTGGATCTTCATGACAAAATTATGAAGGTGTATCAAAATCTTAAAATAAAACTTTTCCTATATAGTTAAAATACCAGGTATCCTCTATTTTCTTAATTAATTAATGCAAAACCTTAACATGTTGTATATCTCATCTCCACAAATCCCAACACCTACTCCAACTTTTTCATTACTTCTTTTCCTAAAATTGAATAGATTTTCAAAAGAATTCAGCAATTTACAGTAAATATTAGAAATTTCCTGATACTCGAAGAGCAAATAACTGTCATATTAAGGTTTTTACAAACTACAGGCACACCTCAGAGATATTGTGGGTTCAGTTTCAGACCACCACAATAAAGTGAATATTGCAATAAAGCAAGGCATACAAATTATCGTTTTCCCAGTGCATATAAAAGCTATGTTTGCACTATACTGTAGTCTATTAAGTGTTCAATAGCATTATGTTTACAATGTACATATCTTAATTAAAAATATTGTATGTCTGGGGGGAGGGAGGATAGAAAAATGTTGGTCAATAGGTACAGAGCTACAGTTAAATAGAATGAATAAGTTGTGGTGCTCTCTTACACAGCAGAGTGACTATAGTCAACAGTAATGTATTGTATATTTCAGAATACCTAAAAGAAAGGATTTTGAATGTTCTCACTTCAAAGAAATGGCAAGTGTTTGAGGTGATAAATATGGTAACTAGTTATCTTTCTCTGATTATTACAAAATGTATATGTATATCAGATCATCACACTGTACCCCATAAATATATACAATTATGTGTCAATTAAAACAAAATTAAACTTACTAAAATATTTTATTGCTAAAAAAATACTAAGGATCATCTGAGCTTTCAGTGAGTCATAATCTTTTTGCTACTGGAAGGTCTTGCCTCAGTGTTGATGATTGCTCACTGACGAGGGTGATGGTTGCTGAAGATAGGGGTGGCTGTTGTAATTTCTTGAAATAAGACAACTATGAAATTGGCTACATCAATTGATTCTTCTTTTTATAAAAGATTTCTCTGTAGAGTGCAATGCTGTTTGATAGCATTTTTCTCACAGTAGAACTTCTTTATAAGTTGGACTCAATCATTTCAAACTCTCTTGGTGCTTTAAAAACTATATTTACTCGAATGTTTATAGCAGCACAATTCACAATTGTAAAGACGTGGAAACAACCCAAGTGCCCATCAATACACGAGTGGATTAATCAAATGTGGTATATGTATACCATGGAGTACTACTCAGCCATACAAAACAGTGGTGAATTAATACCTCTGGTATTATTCTGGGTGGAGCTAGAGCCCATTCTTCCAAGTCAAGTATCGCAAGAATGAAAAAACAAACACCACTGATACTCACCATCAAATTGGTATTAACTGACCAATACTTGTGTGCACAAATGGAAATAATATTCATCAGGGGTCAGGCAGGTTGGAGGGGGGTGGAGGGGATGGGAAAGCTCACACCTAATGGCTACAGGGCACACTGTCTGGGGGATGGACACGATTGTAGTTCTGACTTGGGCAGTGCATGGGCAATATATATAACCAAAGTGTTGTACCCCTATAATATTCTGAAATTTAAAAATAAAATAAAAAGAACCTATACTTATGTAATATTCTAGATCCTTTGGAGTCATTCAGCAATGTTCACAGCATCTTCACCGAAAGTAAATTCCATCTCAATAAACCAATTTCTTTGCTCTTCTGTAAAAATCAATTCCTTATCTATTCAAGTTTTATCATGAGATGGCAGCAATTTTAGTCACAATTTCAGGCTCCAATTCTAATTCTAGTTTTATTATTTCTGTCACATATGCAGTCTTAAACCTGTCAAAATAATCCATGAAGTTTGGAATGAACTTTTTAAAAACTCCTGTTGATGTTAATATTTTGACCTGCTCTTATGAATCACAAATGTTCTCAATGGCATCTAGAATAATGAATCCTTTCCAGAAGGTTTTTAATCTACTTTGCCCAGATCCATCAGGGGAATCACTATGGTAGGTATAACCTTGAGAAATGTATTTCTTAAATAAGACTCGAAAGTCAAAATTACTCCTTGATCCATGGGTTGCAGTATGGATGTTGTGTTAGTAGGTTATGAAAACAATTTTAATCTCTTTGCATGTCTCCATTAGAGCTTTTGGGTTGACCAGGCAATGTCAATGAGCAGTAATATTTTGAAATAAATATTATTTTGAGTAGTAGGATCTCAAGAATGGGCTTAAAATATTCAGTAAACCATGCTGTAAACAGATGTGCTGTCATCCAGGCTTTCTTATTCCGTTTACAGAGCAGAGGCAGAGTAGGTTTAACATAATTCATAAGGGCCCTAGGACTTTCATAATGGCAAATGAACATTGGCTTCAACTTAAAGTCACCAGCTGCATTAGTTTCTAACAAGAACGACAGCCTATCCTTTGAAGCTTTGAAGCCAGGCATTGACTTCTCCTCTAGCTATGAAAGTCCTAGATGGCATATTTTTCCGATATCAGGTTGTTTCATTGATAACGAAAATCTGTTTAGTGTATCCAACTTGAGCAGTGATTTCAGCTAGATCTTCTGGATAACTACTGCAGCTTCTACATTAGCACTGGCTGCTTTACCTTGCCCTTTTATGTTATGGAGATGGCTTCTTTCCTTAGACCTCATGAACAAATCTCTGCTAGCTTCAAACTTTTTTTTTTCCTGAAGCTTCCTCCCTCCCCTTCATAGAATTGAAGAGAGTTAAGGACTGCTCTGGATTAGGCTATGGCTCAAGAGAATGTTGTAGCTGTTTTGATCTTCTACTCAGACTACTAAAACTTTCTCCCTATCAGCAATAAGACTATAGTTTCTTCTTATGTGTGCGTTCACTGGAGTAGCAAGTTTAATTTCCTTCAACAACTTTTCCTTTACACTCAGAACTTGGCTAACTGGTGCAAGAGTACTAACTTTCAGCGAATCTTGGATTTTAACATGCCTTTCTCACTAAGCTTAATCATTTCTAGCTTTTGATTTAAAGTAAGAGATGTGTGCCTCTTCCTTTCACTTGAACACTTAGAGGATATTATAGGGTTATTAACTGGCCTAATTTCAACATTATTGTGTCTCAGGGAATAGGGAAGCCTGAGGATAGGCAGAGAGACTGGGGAATGACTGGTCAGTGAGGCACTCAGAACACACGAAACATTTATTGATTAAGTTTGCTGTCTTATATGGGGGCAGTTTGTGGTACCACAAAATAATTATAATGGTAATATCCTAGGTCACTGATCACAAATCACCATTAAATATGTTACAATAATTAAAGGTTTGAAATATTACAAAAATTACCAAAATGTGACACAGAGACATCAAGTGAGCACATGCTGTTGGAAAAATGCCAATAGACTTGCTTGAAGGTAGTTGCCCCTGTCCTTCAATTTGTACAAAAGGCAATATCTTCAGAGCACAGCTAATATAGTTTGGGTATTTGTCCCTTCAAAATGTCATGTTGAAATGTTAACCCCAATGTTGGAGGTGGGGCCCAGGGAGAGGTGTTTGGGTGAATGGCTTTGTTTGCACTGGGAACCAGTCTGATACACTTATGATAGGAATTGGTCTAATACAGTGAGACCTCCATGAAAGTTTTTATGAAAAATAACTTGATTCGCATCTTAGTTACATTATAGGAAGGAAAGCACCCCCCAATCTCAATGACTTAACATATCAATGTCTCATTTGGGTTATATGTCCACTATGGGATGGCAAGTGGATTTTGATCATCATAGTCTCTAAGACACAATGGAAGTTCCACAGAAATACAATTCCAGGTTTACATAGTCAAGGAAAAGGAAAGATAAGGGAAAAAAAAAGGAAGAAAAAAAAAACCCCAGAGGTTGATTGTTTAAGTTCTGCCAAGAAAGTCATTTAACTCACATTTATCTGGTGGTAAGTCAAATAGCTTAGCCTGACGTGATAGTATGATATTCGTAAGCCGTGTGCCATATATGATTGAACACCGATAGACTTTAATGTAGCCTGTCATTTTGATCACCAAATATCTGGTTTCTTGCTCATACCATGCATGGCATATTGTTACCAAACTTCAATTGTCCCATCTAGTCACTATATCCAGCACTACGTCTGAGATCTCATGGTGTTATGTGACTTTCTCTACATCAGAAGTATAAGGATTGTTTTGTTCTGGAAACCTTTTGAACTCAAAAGAAAAGTTACCTCTGCCTCCCCCAAGCTTGCAATATAAAATGGAATCATTGAGCAGAATAATTTATACACATATACACACACACATATTACATATATTTTAAAGAGACAAAATAGGAGGCACATGAGCCTGGTTATATGACATTTTAAGACTTCACTGGGCATATATTGAAAGGGATATGGATCTTAGATGAATGAATGTTCTTTGCCTCTTGCTTCACTCTCTTTTTAACTGTTCCTCAGTCCATTGTTCTTTTCTGTCTTTGCTTCTGTCTCTTATGAAATCCTTTCACTTCTATTAAACTTAGTTAAATCAGGTGGAAGTTACATGAAATGGACATTCGCTTGAACTTATTCTAGGAATCCAAGAGAAAACATTATTTTATAGAAAAGTTCTTTTGGATTTTTGTTTAGCATGCCTCACTTAAAAATAAAATGGTAGTAAAATAAATATATATACACATATATGCACACACATATATATAATAAAATAATTGAGGAAATGTCTACATAAATGCATGATATTTCCTTGCTATTATCCTGTCAGTAAAAGGCATTTAAGGGCAGAAATAGAGTAGTTGCAAAGTATAGCACAAAAACATATTATAAGAAGATGAAAGAGTCAAAATTAAATATAGGCACATACCAAATGTATATTAGTTATTTTATTAGTTTAAAATGAATCTCATCAATTAAACAATTATCTTAGTGATTAAGAGGTCTGTACACCATATAGCCAGTAAAACTAGATGTATGGTTCTGCTGGGAATTAAGTCATTGGGTAGGTTTTTATGCCTCGTTATTAACGATCTGATACATTTATAAAAGCTATTTTGAGCCACTGGATGCTTACTAATTTGAATAATTCTGTTTTTTATAATAGCCTCAGTACTATATACTTCATATATTAAGCCTAATCATTTCCCTCTGGAATAATTACAATTTATGGGAAATTACTAAGGATTTAAAATTCTTAGCATGCCAATAAAAATTTTAAATGGGGATAATCTCATAGAAGGTAACAAGTACTTTTGGACAGTCAATAATTTCAACTTCAAATTCAAGGTATAATTACTGATTTTTAAACCTACTTTCTGTTTCATCATTTAAACAAAAAACGCCCATTAATTGAGAGCAATTTCTTTTAATATTTCATAGAGGAAATATGTATTAAAATGTAATGTCACTTTTAATAAGCATTAGATATCATAAATGCTAAATGCATATAATTATGTTCAAGAAATACAGCTATGAGGAAAACAAATTAAAGACTCAGTAATCAGAAGAATTATTATTTTTATCAAATTTTAAAAACATGCATGTTTGTCCAATCTATGTATCTGTTGCAAATGTGCAAAATGATATGGTGGCATTGCATTTGTTTGTGTCTTCTCATTTAACATTCACTTAAGTATCTTATAACAAGGTACAACAAGTTCCAATTTTATGCTCAAGTTTACTTGATGACTACTCACCAAATGGATTTTCAGAAGTTCTTTGACTAGAGGTTTTTAAATTTAATGCTAGTCATCGCTAATGATTAATGAGAGATTTTATTGCTCATGGTTACCACACAGGGTTTGCTTCTTGGGCTTGTGACCTGTGCAGTCCAACAGGGTCCTAGGTTTAGAAGATACTTGGTTTAATGTTCTGTTGTGGCTGATGTGAATTTCTTTATTGTTGAACAAGGAACACTGCGTACCATTTTGTCCTGGACCCCACCAATTATTTAGACTGTCTTTCCATTATCTCTTCTTACATATACAAATAATTACTTAGAAATATGCCTTATATTTCCTTTTTAAAAGTTGGGAAAATATGTAAAAATAACCTGAAACTAATAAAAGATATAAAGAGCAATCATGGCTCTTACTGATAAATGCAGGGATGGTTTTGAGTTGCTCCATGGAAATAGCCATCAAATAAATGGCCAGGTGATGGGCAGAGAGGGGACCAGAGAATAAAGGATGAGAACTTCTGGTGTAAATCTTTTTATAGAAAAAATATTTGGCTATAATTACTCAACAATAAAATTTATTTGAAGTAATTAATCCATGAGGCTATTAAGATAGGATTTAGTTGGATTACTTTTCCAAAGAAACCCCTTACCAAAGAAACATGTAATGATTTCATTCCCATAAATCATAAACCAACACAAACAGGGAAAGGACTATAAAAACTGAATCTTCCAGAAAGACCGTCTCTCCAATGTCCATCATAGATGGAACCAGGAAGACTGATGGGCAAGACTTCTCAGAGGACAGAGCCAAGGGACACAGAAGATGATAGAAAAGGGCAATCCTCTCAGATTGCAGAAACAGTGCAGGCTGTTTGACTTAATATCTTAACCAAAGGCAAGGAAGTAATATGCATATACATATATATATACACACACACACACACGTATATACACACATACATATATATGTACACACACATATATATATTGCATATTCTTTTATAGTTTGATTATAATATATTTTTTCAATTAGAAAAAATTCAGAAAAATGGCAAATCAAATATCCAAATTAAAAAGTTAATAAAGAATTGCAGAATCAACACACAAAAAATAGAAAAAATTAAAGACAGGAGCAGAAATTAATGAAATATAGGAAACAAAAGTAAGAGAGAGGAATACAGAAGACAAAGTCAATTAATTGATAGGATGACATTTTTTAATATACTTGTCATATTATAGTAATAGCTGATAAACCAATTGCAGATTCTAGTATTTCAGAATTACCAATTTAGAATTCAAACATGTTTTGTTTTGGAGTTTAACAACTTTCATTGTAGCTCTTAATACTCTCTCTCTCTCTCACTTGCACATATATGATAGACATAATATGTAATTTATCTATGTCTATATAATCTATATAATATATAATATATAAAATATATATAGATATATCTAGTCATAATATATATATACACACATAGATTGTACATAAATTATATATATTATCTATCAATTAACCTATAATATATACAAATAATTATAGATGTACATATAATTATATATTTTATATCTATTATAGGTGTATATTATTACATAATTATAAATTATATATAGATGATATACATATTTCTATATGGAATGAGGTAAAGATTGATTAATTGAGAAAGATAAAGTGATCTTTATTAGTATATCTTCATAAAATTTTATTCAGGGATTTTTTTTCTACTCTGTCCACAATGGCAAAATATGATGAATTCCATTCAACGCAAAACTTTTCATTTTAAAACTAATTTTACCATATGGAAACATTATTCATTGCCAAAAGTGTTCCTCTAATACAGCTCTTTAATATTATTTAAGAGAAGCATCCAATTTATTTTTAATGTATTGTAAAGACCAAACCAAAAAAAAGGCCATGGTTTTGAACAAATTTGCCCTAGTAACATCAAGCAGAAAATTATCATATTGGAATTACATTAAAAAATGTATTTCTTTCAGTGGTTTGAAAAAAATTTCAACTGCTCCATATCACCAGTAAAAACCATAAAAGTATAAAAAACATAAAATCCATAATCTCTGAATGGTATATTGAACAAATATAAAATAGACTTTCAATTTTATTGCCTAACCCATAGGACTGGTTTAAACAAAGAAGGGTGCCCATGGTGTTAATAATTGTGGTCACATAATTTTTTTTTGAACATTTAACATTATGGGTTGTTTCCTGGAGAAGGTTATGTTAGAATGAACCCTCTTGATATCTATGTCCTTGAAATCTCTTCCACTTGGATTGAAGCACATCTGCTATTCTTGCATATTGATTTTAACTATTCTAAGTAAATGTTTTAAAAACTTTTCTCCACACACAACCATAACAATTCTTTCATGTGAATACCATGGGCAATAAGTGCAAATATATTTTGGTCATTTCAAAAATATTAAGTAACATTTTTATTAAATATAGACCAAATGATGTTAATATGTAGTTTCCCTGGTACATGAAAGACAATATAGTACATATCATATAAGATTTTCATGCGAATTTTCCTGAAGATCTCAGCATTTTTTTCTATGAAATAAATATCTGCATTTTAATTTAAACAGATTTGCAAATACTTGGTTCTGTTTGGGATGTGTGGTTTCAAACGCATACAATAGAAAAGTGTGTGTGTGTATACACACACTTCAAAGATGGCCACCAATGAGCCATGCCTCCTTGAACTCATACCCTGAGGAGTCACAATTAATAAGGGTCAATTTCTGGGTCAGATAGAATACTGTTAAAGTAACACTAGGTCATAACAGACACTGCTGCTTCTATCTTGCTTTTCTAGATCATGAACTGTAGTGTCATGATGATACTTTCATTGACTTGTGCTGAGGCTCATATGGGAAGAACTGAGGTCTCCTGTCAATAGCCTGTATACTATGCTATCTGTGTGTGAGACAGCTTATAAGCACCTTCATCTTACTAAAGGCCCAGGAGACACTGAAATGCAACCTCATGAGAGAATTGCCAGCTAAGCTGCTTCCGTAATTATGACCCACAGACACTATAAACAATAATAAACATTTATTTTTTTTAAATCACTAAATCTGGGGCAATTTGTTATGTAGCAAGAGAAACTAATTCTATCATCTATGTATCTAAAATAAAAAATATTTTTAAACAAATTTATTTATTTTATTTGTATTCAAAGACAGAACTTATGAATGTATGAGCTTGTATAATTGGTGATTTCAGCAAACTCTGCTCTTATAATTCATGCCATTTTCTGTATGTATTTAATAGTTCCATAAATATCAAAATAGAAAATCATGTAAAATTTTAATCCTTTACCAGGCCATCAAATTTTTCATCATGTATATCTTTATACTAACCATATTCTTTTATGATTTATTTCATAGTGGTGTTTCATTTTTTACTTTTTAAATTCTTTATGTTTCCACCTGTAGAACTTGGGTAGATAAGTAATAATTCTCTAGGCAAAATATGTAAGGATACCTCAATGGAGAAATCAATAACACTACAACTTATGACTTTGATTTCTTCCTGAGGAAAGAAAAACTTTCTTCCTATTCCCCTAAAAAAATAAAACCTACAATTTTGCCTCTTACAAAAATCCTCCTCTATTTTGTTTGGTTGATTTTGTTTTAATTCTGAAAAATATAGACATTTGGCCAGCAAATATTTTCGTTCTCCCTTCTAGAGTGTGTACTTGATAATGGGAAGAAGTTCCAAAGATTTAGATTATCTTTTTCACCCAGGTGTGGCAGTGTGACTATTTCTGAATAACAGAGTGTAAGTAGAAGTCTGTGCCTTCTTCATCCTATCTTTTTCAAGCTTCCAGGTGGAAATGGTACATGGAATAAACCTGGCTCTGTGAAATATCATGTGGACAAAAACCAATGATGAAAAACAGCATTGTTGAACTATTTAGGGAGAGAGTGGCAACACTAAAATTTTGAATGTTATTCATCAGGTACGAAGCATGTCATTAACACAAAAATAAATACGTAATCAAGCCTCATTCCACCATATAAAGACAACTTATAAAGGAGCAAGGATACCAAAATTTAAAAAAAAAAAATAGTTCAGGATAATGAAGTAATTCAGAGAAAAGAAAAAAAAAACAAAAAATACGTCAGAAAGATATTAAAGAGTTGCTCAGATACTAGTATTTGCTAAAGCAAGGATTAGTGTTCTAAAAATCAGGGAAGAAGAAAACAAGAAAGAGCTTTTGTAATTTATAAAATTTGCTATTTTAAAAAAATATTATAAAATTGAAGAAAGATCAAGTATAGGAATTTGAAGGTAGAAAGCCAAAAGCAAAAAAAAAGGGGAATATATAATTAAATATATAAGATTCAGAAGACAATTCAAAAGAAAATTCATATGACTATTAAGATTCTAGAAAGAGAGAACATATTGATAAAGAGGAGAAAATTATCAAGGGAACAATGAAATGCCCCAGAAATAATAATCCCTATGTCTCCAGAGTGAAAAGGCCCACAGAGTAAAGAGCATGATGAATAAACAAAGACTCTGACATGGATCCATTGTCATAAATTTTATAACACTTGATACAAGGAGTAAATCCTAAAAGTTTTCACAGAGAAGGAACCACAGGCACACAGTGTGAGATGGAAAAGACAGAGAGCACACCCTATCTCCCAGTCACTCTGAAAGGGTAGGAAGCTAGCTTAGGTGGCCACCTTGCTCCAAGTTGTAAAACTACCTCCTGTAAAAAAGATATGACAAAAACTTTGGATGAGGCCAATTAGCAAACACAGATGACGTAAGACCCTCCCCCCTCCACCTCAGCTCTAAAAACTCACCTGGAGTTTGTTTCAGCAGAGTTGAGTTCAAACCATATGCTGATCTGTCCACATTATTAAAATAGTCTTAAATAAAGTCTTCCTTACCTTTTAATTTTGTTTGGTGCAATTTTTGCATTGATAATAGTTACTCTAAAAGTAGATCCATACTTTTGTCCAAACATGAAAAAGTGGTTTGCTATCTCTTGGGTTCAAAATATACTGTTACATATTAATAATTCTAATCCCAGAAGACTATCCTCACTAAGCTTGTAGCTGAAAGTCTTTGCAACTATTTCGGATTCTGCTTGTTTCATAATATTGTTTGAGACATGTAAATGCATTGCTTTCTTCCTTTAAAGAATCATTAATGCAATCTGCAAAATCAAACTGAGTCTTATGCAATTTTTTCTTTCTTCCTTTATTTCTTGATTTGAATAAATAAATGTTATATTATTTTCATGTTTTCTGTTTAGCAGCATCTTAACCTAATGAGATTCTCCTTTTGTCTTAAGACTTGTCCATATTCACAGAAACAGCAATAGATGCATTCATACTAATTATATAACATTAACCTTTCAAAGTCTCTGAATATGGATGTGGTCCTTATATTCTAGTTGAAAAATTAAAAACAGGCATGTTTTAGGATCCAACCCTCTAGGGCCAAATGATCTTGAATCAGATGTGAGACATTCACAACATACACAAAATATTTAAAAAGACATTAAGACAAGTACGTGAGGTGTTATTCGATCTATTTGTGGCAGAGATTCTTAACTTTTGCAGTTTGACTCGTGGGGCTGGATAATTCTTTGCTGTGGGGACTGCTGCCCTGTGTATTAGGAGTTAGTTAGCAAATTCCTAAATGCCAGTAGCATCTCCCCAATTGTGATAACCAGAAATGTCTCCAAACATTGCTAAACATCTCCTTTTGAACAAAATAAACTCCCTTTGAGATCCACTGGCTTGTATTAACAGATAGAGAATAATTTTTTTCAGTATCATAAAGTGGAATAACTTAAAGAAAGTCAAATAATAAGGATCGTAATAGAAAAGACTCTCAAGGAGAAAATAAAAAACAGCCGCTAAGACCATGTATCATGTCACCTTAAAAAAATACCCAAATTTAGAGTTTCAAACCAACTTTTGTTTGCTTAAAATTCAGTAGGTGAACAATTTGGACTGTTCTGAACTTGTTTCCTCTTTGGCTAGTCCTCAGGATGCCTTTTTCAGATGGCTTAACTGAGGCTGTATGATCTAAAACAGCCTTACTCACATGTCTGGTGGCTGCGTGTGACTGCTAGGCCATGTATCTCCAGCACTTCTTTACTGATTTATATGTTTCATTACTAGACCAATTTATTCCAATATTAATAAAGGAATGAATTAAAAACAAGACATTGTTCAAAAATCTTGCCTTCTTAAATATTTAATAGTGTAATGCTATCTCACATAACCATTCAATAAATTTGTCCTGTAAAATAGCTTCCACTTCTATTATATATCCCTAAATCTTAGGGAGAGCACAACCTTCCTTATGCAAATCAGATTCAGAGATCAGTAATCTGAAAGGGAAATTTCTGAAATATGTATAATCCCCAGCCAATTCCTGCATGCAATCTGGAGAATATGGTCTGCTGATTTACAGTAGGTGTATTTTTCCTCTAGTGGAAGCAACCTAGAACTGATGAGCCAATATGTGTTCCCGAAATTAGATTTTAGTTTTATTTTAATTCCAATTATGCTAATGCTAGAAATGGCAAAAATAAGTAGTCCGGATCTTTCTGAACATGTGTCAAACTCAAATTTCCCTTCACTTCACTCACTCTGTCCTCTTTGAGCACATTATTTTTTTACTCTACACATTCCTAATATATCTTCCTCCCAGAGTTGAAGAACCTAGAGCCATAGTTCTCAAAGTTTTTGGACATTCGACCCCTTTGCAGTGGTCCCCAACCTTTTTGGCACCAGGGACCGGTTTCATGGAAGACAATTTTTCCATGGACCAGAGAGGTGGGGATGGCTTTGGAATGATTCCAGCACATTACATTTGTTGTGCACTTTATTTCTATTGTTATTACATTGTAATATATAATGAAATAATTATACAACTCACCATAATGCAGAATCAGTGGGAGCCCTGAGCTTATTTCCCTGCAACTAATGCCTCCACTGATCTGAGAGGAGGCAGAGCTCAAGTGGTGATGCGAGCAACGGGGAAAGACTGTAGGCACAGATGAAGCTTCGCTGGCTGGCCCACTGCTCACCTCCTGCTGTGTGGCCCAGTTCCTAACAGGCCATGGACCGATACCGGTCTGCAGCCCAGGATTAGGGACCGCAGCTTTACAGCCTTAAAATTATGAATAATTTAGAGTATTTTTACAGTTATAGTTTTAATTTACCATGTTAGATGTTAAAAATGAGAAAATTATAAAATATTTATTATGTTTTCATTTAAAAATAGCAATAAACTTATTTCTTTTTAACATAAAAATACTTTTATGAAAAATAACCATATTTTCTGAAAAAAATGAAAAGACTGGTATTGTCTTGTATTCTTGCAATTCTTTAATGGTTTGCTAAATATTAAATAGGCTGATTTTTATATCTGCTTCATACTAAACCTGTTGAAATATGCTCTTTTGGTTTAAATATATGAAGAAAACCTCCCATTGATATGTAGTTGGAACAAAGATGTATATTTAATAGCCTTTTTTAAGTGTGTATATTCCTCTTTGATACTATTCTAGACTGTAACAAGCTTTAGTTTCTTAAAGACTAGTTGCAGTGGGGAATCTGCAACCACATCAATTATCTTTAGGTACCCTGTTATATTAAAACTCACTGGTCTATCCTGCAATTTGAATGCATCTTTTAAATATGCATGATTGTGTAACATCATGCTTTTCATTATATGGAAAATTATTTTTAACTAAAAATTCATAATGCCCAAATTTCTATTATATGTGAAAATGCATATCATATGCAAAGCCAAGCATACTAAAAATGAGAATTCTCCGTTAATAGAATTTAAACAAATGAGCAAACACATGTGCACACACAGAAACACACATACAAGGTTGCTGAACTATTTTGATGAAAGAGGAAAAATCATTTAAACTCACATTATCCTCATAAATTTCTCAAATCTCTACTTTCATATGCAGACATGCACATAATACACCACTTAATTCACACTTAGTTCATAAATACACAACAGAACACGATACCTTTATTTTTAAGGATGCTTTTTTTTCTTTTTCTTACCATCATGCCTTCTCTTCTTGTGCATTAAATAACAAATTGATTTCCATTATTCTACTTGACTTCAGGTTATGATTATACTTTCATATCAATTTAAAGCTACAAAGAAAAACTGAAAAAATGATTTGCCATGTAGTAGCAGTCGGGCGGGGCATGGGGATTGAAGGCTGAAACAAGACAAACAAATGATCTTGAGTTTTTTAAAACTATCGCGTATAGGTTCTGCTGAGAATATTTTGTCAGAGATATATTGATAAACAGTATTAAGTCAGAGACAACATTTTCTAAACACAAGATTTTTAGCCAATATTGGCAAGGAACAAAGCATAGGAAGGAACCCAGCTGAGACTTGTGTACTCTAGATTCAGTAAAGAAGGAAATTGATAAATGAACTGGCCATGGCTTTCAAAACTGACTTTCCTGATTTTGTATTATTTTCCCATTTCAATAGGACCCAATGTCCGGAATTACTATAGTTAAACCTTTGTGATTTTATCTTGTCTTTTTAGATTTTTCTACATTAATTTAGGTTGAAAGTATCTCAAATGGTTTGTAGCTATAAAATATTGCTTTACTTAAAGTCTCCTTATTTTTTCCCTTTTGTTAGTGTAGTCTGGTAGCATGAAGAAGGGTGGGATATGGACATGGAATTTTTTCTGTTAAAATCAAATAATCATCAATTGAATATAGCCCTAATCCTTGAAGCAAAACAGATAAAAAGAACTTTTTTTGGTTTATAATGATGTCACGTAATATCAGTTTGCCTGTTTTCAGTATTTTATATGCCATGAGACTTTCCTCCCATCTTGAATTAAAACCAGTAAGCCCTGCTGAGTCTTTTAACAGATTTGATGCTGAAACATATGCTCCAATTGTTCTTTTGAAAATCTCCATTTACCTAAAATCAAAGCATTCAAAAAAATGTGGCATAAATTCAGTCATATTTCCCATTACCACTATCAGTCATACTCATAGATAAAAATGTTATCTGGAGAATTAGCATCCTGAAGAAAGTATTGTTTTGTATTTTCAGGACTTTGCCATCTGTGTCAACAGTGTACTTCCTAGAGAATTTTTTAGATGACACAGTGAAGGACTGACTTGTGTACAATTTTCACAGTAAAACTTTTCGATACTGACATACAATCACTATTTAGATATATTTTTGACCCAAGAAAATATTTCACTTAGTTATACTGTAACATTGTATAAGAGAGGACTTTAAAAAGTGAATTCTGGTACAAAATGCTATGCTTAATCTGTAGCGAGAGGGATCCTGCTAGAATGACCAATTGAATTCAAGGGGTGTCCCGAGAATATATGCAGATAGAAACCGTTTTACTATAATTGTGTTCTTGGTGCAAATTCTGAGATATATGACATGATTTATTAAAAGTACTTTTGGTAGAGATCAAACAATTAATGTTTGTTAAAATTAAACAGACTAACTGCCTTTGCAATTAACATCAATGGACATTAGACAATTTAGATTATTTATACTATGGTGAACACTAAGATACTGTGCACTACTCAGATTGATATGAAAAAGATGATTTAGAATATTTCTATATTCTCAATAGTACTCATAGAAAGTGACTGTGATGTTTATTTCAACTGTCCAAATCATTTTGATTTGTGTAAATATTTTTTCTACCAAGTTGTTGCAGTTATAAAGCTATCAATTTAGTTTTTATTCTGACATATTACTACTATGACTGGCTCAAATCTTTCGCTCTTCTCATATAGTGAGTATTATTTTAAAAACAAAGAGGGTGAGTGTTATGGGCTGAATTTTGCACTCCCTCCCAAATTCATATGTTGAACTCGTAACTCCCAGTTTTTAAATATAACAGTATTTGTGGATAAGATCCTTAAAGAGTTAATTAACTCAAAATGAGGCCTAGGGTGGGCCTAATACAATCTGGCTGTTGTCCTTATGAGAAGAGTAAGTTTGGACACAAGGAGAGACACTAGATATGTATATGCACAGAGAGAGAACCATGTAAAGACACAGTGGGAAGGTTGCCATCTACAAGCCAAGCTAATAGGCCTCAAGAAACCAAGCTTGCCAATAGACTGACCTGGACTTCTAGCCTCCAGAACTGTGAGAAATAAATTTATTTTGTTTAAGCCACCCAGTCTGTGGTATTTTGTTTTGGGAGCCCTAGCAAACGAATACAGTGAGGATGTTTATTTGGAGCACTTAGTATGTGCTAGGCATTTTTGTGGTGGAAGAGTAGAAGAATTTAGCAAACTCCAGGAAATATTTAGGTAGTTTACATTTGACTTCCCTTTGACACCATAATTGAATGAATCCTTGTAACACTGTTTTAAGTTTATCAAGTCCCAATACCACACATTTTCTATTCCCCCATTGCAGAGGCGTCCACTGTGGAATATATACCTAGAGTAATCTGTTGAGTTTTTTTGAGATTTAAACTCTCAAAATAAATTTAAAAAGCATAAATTTCATGATCTTGTAAACGTAAGTTGTTTTTATTTTCATATCACTGTCACTTACAAGGTGCACACATTCATATCATAGTAATGACACAGGAAATATTCTTTTATCTAATTATTTTATGTCATCAGTGCCAGGTTGACTTTTTTCTTATTAGGTGGTCAATTGTTGCGCTTCTTAAGAAAAATATTCTTATATGTTGCAAACTAGGAAGATTAATAATAGATTCTTTGTCAGGTTTTTACTTTGTAAAATTAATAGTAAGAGTAAATTTTTTAATGACTAAAACTTTGTGATTAGTAAAGCTTTAAAGTTTGAAGTTACAAGTATCAATGTGTTTGCCTAAAGCATTTTGCCTGATACGCCACTTCATGAGATCTATTGGTTTCATTTTTAAATAAGATTATTATTTTATTTATCTGTTTTATTGATTTATCTTATTTATCTTGGTCTGTACTGTCTTCGTTTTAACACTGTAAGTCTCAGAGTCTGGGAAATGTCCCAGTCCTTGCAAAACTATGCCTGATGTTCACCCTATAACATTCAGAATGCAAAGAACAAATATGAAAAAGAATATATGCGATTTTTCAGTTATATCAGTAGAAACAGTGAAACTATACGAGAACGCATATTCAGTGTTTGTTTCTTTAAACAAGCTGCATTGTATGCAATCTTAAACCATTTATTAGTGTTCATACATGAGGCAAAAAATCATGTACCAATTTATGATTTGGCATTGATATGAATTAAACAAAAACAGCAGAACAAATGTAAGTATACTTATATGTAAATACTGTGGTTTTATAAATGCAAATAAGTCCTATTGTATTTTAAAAAGGACATAAGGTGACCAATGTATGCATTTACTTATATTCTTTCAGAAGCACTTAAAGTAGTAGACAAATACCTTAACGTATTGCAATGGCAACTTTTTAAAAAATTTCTTATCATTATTTTTAATTGACACATAATTGTACATGTTTATGGGGTACAGGGTGATATTTCAATACCTGCATATGATATGCAATGATCAAATCAGGGTAAATAGTATATCTGTCTCCTCAAACATTCATCATTTCTTTATTTTGAGAACATTCAAAGTCTGCTCTTCTAGCTATTTGAGAAAATGCAATGAATTGTTTATTATAGTCACCAGGTAGTGCTATGGAACACTGGAATTTATTCCTGTTATCTAACTGTACTTTTGTACTCATTAACCAACCTCCAGCTGTCACCCTCTGTCCCTCCCCTTCCCATCCTCTAGTAACCACTATTTTACTCCCTATTTCTATAAGATCAACTCTTTTAGCTTCTGTGTATGGATGAGAACATGCCATACTTATCTTTGTGTGCCTGGCTTATTTAGCTTAACATAATGTTGTCCAAGCTCATCCATGTTGCTGCTAATGACAAAATTTCATTCTTTCTTGTTGCCAAATAGTACTCTAAACAATGGCAACATTTTTCTTGTGTAACTTTTCATTGCAAAGAAATAATATAGTTGTTTTTAAAAAAATAAAAATATGATCATCTTCCTGGGCATAATTTTCCAAATTTGCATAATCACAAAAATCAATTGAGCATTTCTGAAATTACTTCTTCTTCCCAGAGCTCACCCCAGGCAAAATGGTTCAGAATCAATTAAAAATCTTATCATTTGTGAATTAACTTCTTTTCGCTTAAAAATAAATACTTTCAAAATGTTAAGTTCACTCAAATATGAATTACTGATTCACAACTTTTTATCCTCTTCCAATCATAAGTCCAATTTTTGAAAGACAGATACAGAGGATAAGGAAGAGAGCTATTAACAAAAAGAATATGCTCAGGTTTTAGCTAAAATAAATTATTTTGGTAAAAGATGAGGGATCACTTGTAAGAGCCTGATAAGAGATGAAATTCAGTCAGGAAATTGTTATATTTGTATATGAAGTTAAAGATTCAGACTTAAAGAAAAGAAAAAATGCGTAACATCTATTGACACTTATTTAGTGTACTGAGCTATAGCAATTTCTCAGGTGTCTGGGACTTACAGTGTTAAAAATGAGACAGTACTGGTCAAACAGGAATGGTAGTTGCTACATCAATTGAATTATTGATGTAAGCAATAATATATAGAAAATAAAGTTTGTTTTTGCAACTTACATAGAATACAGATAATATTTAAGACCTACTAGATGACAGTTATTATCATAACTAACACATTAAGTTATATAGTATAACTTTCTTCGTTTCCCACTTGAAAACTACAGATTCAGAAAATGAATAACTCATCAAAAATCCTACCATTAATAAGCATGAGACCTCACTTTGTAAGATTCAAGACGTGCAATATACATTCCAAAACATTTGCTCTGAGTAGGTGTGAGAGAACATTAAAGAAATATTGAAGCAGAATTTTGCAACTTCAAGTCACTCTTGTCAGATAATGAAACGTTGATGATAATTAAAATGAATCATGGTGAAGAACCAAGGAAATTAGAAGAGACCACATATTCAAATGTTCTACAAGGAGAAATAAATGCTTTATCATTTAAAAAATTTTACTTTGCCAGATTTTTATTAGTTTATATTTGTGAAGAAACATGATGAACTGTGTAGCAAATATTTTATGCAGAAATATTCATGATATTCCAATTTACATGTTTCACAATTGACCGTATTTATTCAAATAGACAGTTGATGAAAAACAGGAAGTATTTATTTTGAATTATCCAGTAGGCCTTACTAAATTGCCTAATATGGTTAGTTGTTTCTGTATACAAAAATAATTAATCTTGTTTTATCATGACAGTATCATCATGAAAATCTGTTATAATTTCTTAACAGCTCAGAAACTGAACACACAGTATAAGAAAACTTTCAGGGTTTTCTAATTTCATATAACTATTATGTAGCAAAGCTAGATTTCTATACCCAACTGGCTTTTTACATAATCAGTGCACCTGCCTCTGCAAGTGAATTATTTTCTACGACAGTATCATTCAGGCAAAAATCATGACTTCACTATCCAATTCATATCAGGCACAGTGCTAAGTCCTAAATGAGTTGCAAAAAGACATGAAGTTCTTTCTCTCAAAGTCATGTGAGATAGGATTAAAAAATGGATTTTTGACAATAATTTTCTTTTTTTTTTACTGTTCAAAAAATTTATTTAAAATTTTCTATGTCATGAATTTTTTTTTATTTCAGAATATTATGGGGGTACAACACTTTGGTTATATATGTTGCCTGTGCACTGCCCAAGTCAGAGCTACAATCGTGGACATCCCCCAAACTGTGTGCCCCGCATCCATTAGGTGAGAGTTTTCCCATCCCCTCCACCCCCTCCCGCCTGCCAGACCCCTGATGAATATTATTTCCATGTGTGCACATAAGTATTGATCAGTTAGTACCAATTTGATGGTGAGTACCAGTGGTGCTTGTTTTTCCATTCTTGTGATACTTTGCTTCGAAGAATGGGCTCTAGCTCCATCCATGATAACACCAGATGTGTTAATTCACCATTATTGCTGAGTAATACTCCATGGTATACATATACCACATGTTATTAATCCACTCATGTATTGATGGACACTTAGGTTGTTTCCACCTCTTTACAATTGTGAATTGTGCTACTATAAACATTCTAGTGTGGATGTCTTTATTATAGAATGTCTTTTTTTCCTTTGGGTAAATACCCAGTTGGGATTGCTGGATCAAATGGTAGTTCTACTTTTAGTTCTTTGAAGTATCTCCATATTACTTTCCATAGAGGTTGTACTAATTTGCAGTCCCACCGGCAATTTATGAGCGTTGTTTTGGGACTTTTTGATATAAGCCAATATCACTGGAGTTAAGTGATAGCTCATTATGGTTTTGAATAGCATTTCCCTGATGATTAGAGAAGTTGAGCAGTTTTTTATAGGTTTGCTGGCCATTATTCTGTCTTTTAAAAAGTTTCTGTTCATGTCCTTTGCACACTTTTTAATGGGGTTTGATTTTTTCTTGTTGATTTTCCGAAGTTCTGTATAGATTCTGGTTATCAGTCCTTTATCAGATGTGTAGCATGCAAATATTCTTAAAGTATAGTTTTAGTTGTGAAATGTATATGTATCCTTATATATAGTGTCCCCTGCTTTAAATAATGTACAAGGGTCAAATTCAAACTTTTTCAATTGATAACACCACGTAATTGCAGTTTGTTCAAAGATCAGAGCCTATTTTCCCTCCTGTACACTACAGAACTCAAATAATATTTCAACCAATTAAGAAGGAGAATATATCCTCTGACCTTTTGGATATTTCTCCACAGATAAGCTTGGACCTATTTGAACCAAGTACTGAGCTTGTCCAGGAGAGGCAGTTTCTTCCTTGGGGGTAGTATGTGTAAGAATTTTCTTATAAATCTTTAAGTAAATATTCATTGTCCCATCCAGGTAAAGAATACAAAACCTAACTGGTTCCAGTTTCTGTCCTCAAATCACGTGAAATATAGAGAAAAACCACCTCTCTCCATTCCTACCTACCTCCTAATCCACTCCCTAGCCTCTGGTAACCACCATTATACTCTTTACTTCCATGAAATCAACTATGTGAGGTAGTGCATTTGTTAATTAGCTAGAGTTAACAATTCCACAATGTGTATATACATCAAAACATGAAGATGTGTGCAATAAAAACATACAATATTAACTGTCAATTTTAAGAAAAGAAATAAGAAAGAAAAATATATAGCGTACCTCGGAGATACTGTGGACTTGTATCCAAACCATCCAATACAGCAAATATCATAAAAAAGATAGTTACACAAATTTTTTGGGTTCTCAGTGCATACTAAAGTTATATTAAAAAGTTATAGTTTAGTCTATGAAACATGCAATAGTATTTTGTCTAAAATAACAATGTTTAAATTATGTATAAAGACCCCTAATTAAAATATTTTATTGCTAAAAATGCTGACACAGACACAAAATGAACACATGCTGTTGGAAGAACGGCACTGATAGACATATTCAACACAGGGTGCCACAAACCTCTTTAATTTGTAAAAGAAAAAAAAGCAGTATCTGCAAAATGCAATGAAGTGAAGTACATTAAAATGTGGTATGCCTGCACAGAAAAGGAGTCAGTTAAAATTTTTGAAAATTATTCTAAAAGGTTTTGCAAGGTAGTATAGAAGCACAAAAGAGAAATTGGTCAATTCTTCTTGTTTGTTTGTTTGTGAAACCTAGTTTTCTAATTTATTTATTTATTTATTTTATTTCAGAATATTACAGGGGACAAATGTTTTGGTTATATACGTTGCTTTTCACCATTTGAGTCAAAGTTCTAAGTGAGCCCATCCCCCACACAGTGTACGTTGTACCCTTAGGTGTGAATTTACCAATTGCCTCCTTCCCCCCCCACCTGATTTCTGATGAATGTTGTTTCATATGTGCACATAAATGTTGATCAATTAGGTCCAATTTAATGGTGAGTACATGTGGTGTTTGTTTATCAATTCTTGTGATACTTCACTTAGAAAAATGGTCTCTGGTTCCATCCAGGTTAAAACGAGAGGTATTAGTTCACCGTTTTTTTTTATGGCTGAGTAGTACTCCATGGTATAAATATACCACATTTTATTAAGCCACTCACCTATTGATGGGCATTTGGATTGTTTCCACATCTTTGCAATTGTGAATTGCACTGCTATAAATGTTCGAGTGCAGGTCTCTTTTTTATAGAATCTCTTTTTTTCCTTTGGGTAGATATGCAGTAGTGGGATTGCTGGATCAAATTGTAGGTCTACTTTTAGTTCTTTGAGGTATCTCCATACTCCTTTCCATAAAGGTTGTACTAGTTTCCAGTCCCACCAACAGTATATGAATGTCCTTATCTCCTCATATCCCCACCAGCATTTGTTGTTTTGGGACTTTTTGGTAAAAGCCACTCTCACTTCAGTTAAGTGATATCTCATTGTGGTTTTGATTTGCATTTCCTTCCCTGATGATTAGAGATGTTGAGCATTTTTTCATATATTGTAGGCCATTAATCTATCTTCTTTTGAAAAGTTTCTGTTCATGTCTTTTGCCCACTTTTTAATGGTGTTGTTTGATTTTTTTCTTGCTGATTTGGTTGAATTCATTATAGAGTCTTGCTATCAACCCTTTATTGGATATATAGCATGCAAATATTTTCTCCCATTCTGTAGGCTGTCTTTTCGCTCTAATGATTGTTTCATTGGCTGTGCAGAAGCTTTTTAATTTGATCAGATCCCATTTATTTATTTATGTTGTTGCTGTGATTGTTTATTAATAGTTCAGAAAAAGCTCCATAGGAGAGAGTTTAGCCATAAGTTGCCTCTTGAAGAGCAGGTATTGAGGGAAGAATATTTCAGACACAAAGAAGAGAGCATGTATTAATCAAACTGAATACTGAGTAAGGTTCTATATGTTGAATAACAATATAGAATAAAGTTGTTGCTGCATAACTTAGGATCACAAGAGTAAAAAATTGGAAGATATTTATTATCTACTGTTGTGGAAGGTTTAGGGAAACAATATCATATATTTTTTTGTGGGTGAGTAAATTGCTATTCTTTGTAGGACAATTTATCAGTGAATATTGAAAGTTGTAATCCAAATGTCTTTTGGTACAGAAATTCTTCTTTAATTAATCTGAGAGGAACATGGAAAGTTGTTATTGTAGCATTAATTGTATGTTAAAAGGAAAAAATGTAGATGACTATTATTATGAACAATGAAAAAATTATGGAATATGGTCCAACACTAAGGAGTAATTTTTTAAAAACTAAGATATGTTTTCATATGTATTCGAACATATGTATGCCATAAATATATTGAATTGCAGAACAATATGCATAACATGATATTATTTTATTTTAAATAAATATGTGTGTGAATGCTTTTGTCATCAAAATTGGTCTCACCATAGTGCATTCCTATCCAATTAAAGATAGTGAAAGTTTTCTTTTGTACAGTACAATTATCCTTTTGGATTTCTAGGAACCCTGCCTCTATCTGAGATGGACGGTGACATAAAGTGTAGTACACAGTGGGTATGTTCACCTGGAGTTGGAAGGATTATCTCATACAGGTCCTGGAGCGTGGAATGAATTGGTGTAACTTGTGTCAGATCATCTATTAACAACATTTAGGCTGCTGTCAAAAGAAAGATTTTACCAGATAAGGAAGTCATTCCTCTATACTTGTGATGTGTGGTTTTAACTTAAAAGTATGGCATTGTTTTGTCTCAGCTCACATGTTGATTCCAGGAGCTAGAAAGAACAGGAGCAGAGGAACTGCCTGAGGTCCTCTCCATGGTTTCCCTGCATACCTAGTCCTTTTTTCAAAACAGCTGTGATCTCCTCAAAGTCATAGACTCCCTTATCTCTAAAGATAAGAGTGTTTTACCTGCCTTTTTTCTCAGGATTGCAGGCTATGTTTTCTCTGCAATCTTGTATTAGCTGGAATTTATTAGACAATACTTTTGTAACAACAGCAAAATTCAGTAGTTTACCACAAAGGTTTATTTCCTGCTCTGGCTGTATGTACATTGAGGGTGAGCTGGGGCTTTGCTCTGTGTCATCTCTACTCTGCCACAGAACATGATGCAACAGTCTTCATCTGGATTAAGCCTGATTGTCCTGGCAGATAAAAAAAAGAAAGAAAAGAAAAAAAAGAGAGGACCATGATGGGTCTCACTTTGGCATTAATAATTTAAAGGTGCTAGCCTACACCTGATATATAACATCAGCACTTTCAGTTGCCCAGAATTTGCTACAGGATCCCACAAACCTACAGGAGCGACAGGAAGTACAATCCCAGCAGTTGCTTTGGAGAAATCAAAACAATATTTATCAAATAGCACAGTAACTGCTATGAATCTATTATTATAATATTATGGCTTAAATATCATGCCTTACTTCTTGCCTGATTCTCAAGAAGGGCATCCTGTCCCCATCAACCAACTGCAAAATAATAAATTAATTAATTAAAAATAAAATTGTCACTTGTAAGTTTAATGATTTTTTTCTTTTTTCTGTTGAAGTTTTCAAGAGATTATTTTGAATGAAAGAACAAGAAACTAATGATCATTGATCACTTTTCTTATTTTTGCTTTCTTGCTATAATTCACCTCTTTGCCTTGTGGATGCCTTGGCTATTGGGGACATATATAAGGAAGTATGGAAAATAAAAAAACTAAAGTTAACATTTCAAGATATTTTCTCAATGCATATGCAAGGGTGAGATTCTGAAAGAGTATATAACAAATTAATAGTATTGATCTCTTCTGGGAAGTAACAGTGAAGGTGTGAAAAGAAAGCATTACACTTTTCTGCATTGTCATTGTTTATGTAATTTACAGTAACTTCAGAAATATTTAAATTCAAAAAAAAAAGGAAAGAAAGAGAGACACGAAGGAATAGAGAAAGAAAGAATGAGTAAATGAAAGATAAAATAAAACTAAATAAAATTATGTGGACCAAAGAATGAAGAGCCCGGCATTTAATATTTAAGCATCTGGATTTTATTCCATGGGCGACAGATAGGTTTCCAATAAAGTTAATAACATGATGAGATTTACATGCTACAAAAAATGTAATAAATTTTATGCCATATATTCAAATAAATAACAATAAAATAGCAGTTAGTTCTCATTCAACCAGTCTTTGAAAAAGGAATCGTGCATCTCTCTATGAATCTCTATACCAAGCTATCTTATTTTTTTGATAAATTGAAATTAGGCAAAAAGTTGGTTATCACAACCTTATCTCTACCATTACCTAAATGCCTACCATGTTCCAGTTACTAAACTATGTATATGATAAAGATAGAATATTAATCATGTTAAGTAGCATTTATTCACATTAAATCTATCAGGCCTTTTGCCAACAGAGTTCAACACATTTAATCTTTACAATAACTGTAAGAAGTAGATATTATTACTATACCTATTTAATAGGTGAAGAAACTAAATTTCAAAGAGATTAAATAACTCACCCATGGTCACTAGTTCAAAATTGGTGCAAGTACTAGACACGCCCAAGTGTCAGTCTTCAACACACATAATTTTCCCACTATTTCTCTATTTTTATTTTTATAATAAGAGCAAGTGTTTTTTTCCTCACATAAATTTCTACAATGGAAAAAAAATCACAAAATATTAATCATAATGCATAAAATGCACATAGAAGACACTGAAGTCATTAGGATATGTGTACTTTCCTTATATCCATTTTGAATCCAGTACCTGAATAAACCAATAACTTCTATTTTATTTTCATTTTGGACATATTGTCAGCGTGAAATGTTATTTTCTGATGTCAATATTTTTGTTTTCTTTTAGAGACAGAGTTAATTTTCCCTTTTGGAGACAAAAGCTCTTATACATTGCTCAAATGCTCACTACCCCTACGTGTGCAAGGAGGGGAGATGCAAGCCAAAGAGAAAATACAGCACAGCTATTGTGATTAAGCAAAGTAAAAATATTACCATATGTATTATGTCTCATACAACCAAATGATTTTTTTCCAGAAACTAACTTTAGACTAAACAAGAAAACAGTATTCATTAACTGTCACTGGAGAAAAAATTTGCCTTGATTGAAAAAAAGGCTTTGTTAAGAAAGATAATAGGACTAAATACACTTGCTATAAAGACATTTTGGGAATATTTTTTATCTTTTATTATACATATCAATCTAAATATCTAATTTGGATTCCAACTAGCTAATTTTTATAATTCATTATGTCACTAAAACTTAAAAAACATAACCTTATTATGTCACTAAAACATATGCCATCTTATTGGTATATGACAGTTGATAATATTTTTATTATAATATTCAATCTTCTATTTGCCTGTACTCCAAGTCAGAATTATTTCTCATTTAAATCATATTTAAAATAATTGTTTGGCATATTTCTGTATATTTACTTTGTTTTGTGTGATTTTCCTATTTTAAACTTTAAATTATGTCCCTGTTTCTAATGTGTCCATGTTTCTACAATATATTTTTCACCTTTATTTATGTTTCACTTTATTCCCTGAGATTACCATTACTTTCCCCTTGTTCTTTATCCACATTATATCTTACGGTATTACACACACTCACACTAGCTAGAAACTTCTTACGTTTATGCAGAAGGATGCTTAATTGATGTACCATGAAATACCAATCATATAGCAAGCTATCAGGTGTTCACATTTACCAAGATTCTAAAGGGAGCAATATAAGTGGTTATCTTATTTGATGACATTTTAGATGGTACTTTATTGTGTAATCATATCAATAAAATAAAATATTGGAACTATGTTCCAAAACCCTCTAAGCCTAAGGGATGCAAAAAAAAAAAAAAAAAAAGGCAAAATGGTAGGGATTATAACAGCATAAGATGAGACACAAATGATATTCCGCAAGGCATAAAATTAAAAAGAACTAAGGACACTTGCATAAAGGATATGAAGATACTTGTAATTGCTCTATCAAGTCACATGCAATTTTAATGAAAAATACTTGTTTGCTTTCATTTCTGTTTTTTGTTTTTTTTTCCAATGCAGAAGTTCACATTGGAGTCAAAAATTTTATCAGTTGGAAATCATATAACTCTTTTTTTTAAATATGCATATCATTACTCAAAAGTTTTGGATGTTATTTACTAGAATAAATAACCAATAATACCCAATTTCAAATTGGGTTATTTAATGAACAATAAAAATATAAAATGAACGTTAAGCATGTGTATGTTATATGTAAAGAAGAAAATGTCTAACAAATTCTAAATCTCACTGACTTTGTAATAAAAACACCTAATATGTTTAGTATTAACCATATGCAGTTACCATGACAAATATTTTTACATATGTTTCTCACATTTCTGTGACATAGGTACTTATACTGGGATAATTTTATAAATGAGGAAACTAAAGCACAAGAGATGGTAACTTGCCAAAAGTCACACAACAAATGGGTGTCAGGCTCAGTAATTAAACCCATTTATTTTACACCAGAGTCTGACTATTTAAGACTGGATTAGATGGATTTTCAAAATTCATTTAATCAAAAGGCTAAGTAATAAAGATGTAGGGAATATGAAAGTGTGCCTGTTAGTAGAACTGAAGGTCTTTATATCATTTGTTCATCTATTCACTCAATAAATTCACTTTTTAGACTAAACAATATGCCATCTCCTATGCAATGGTGATTGAGATATAAGAATTTGTTGCAATAAATTGTGTCGCATAATCTAGTGATTATCTTTTTTGATTAAGCCTGTGGATTCACTATTTTATTAACTACCATAAACCTTTTTTAAGTGAAAATACTGTTCACCTGTCAAATACAGATAGGGAAGTATAAATGAAGCAAGCTGTGAGGGGATCAGCCCAGGAAATGGTGTACATTATGAAAAGCATCACAGGGGAATGAAGCACAAAGGATCTAATATAGACAAGGGTCAGAATTTGAACTGTTGAAAGAAGCCCACATTGAAGACATTTTTAAGGAGATAAAATTGATCAGGATTTCTTGAACAACGGATACTTTACATAGAACTGAAACACAAAGAACTCCCAGCTCCCGCTAAGGGGACTGCACAAGTCTGAAGTTACATATCAGGAAAATAAATCAATGGGATAGAGAACAAATAGGAAGGCATTAGAAATAATGTCTGGTAAAGTAAAGAGGCCCATGTTGAAAATCAGGTTGAAAATATTGGGAATGTAGGAAACCCAAGACTTTGCTTAATGTTTCCTGCATTAACTATGGATCATCCTGCTCAAGGAAGAGAGGAGTTGTGCCATGCAGGACAGACACTTACTTCAAGACTTTTTGTACTAGAAATGCAAGGGTCAAAGGAAAAGTAGAAATTAAAGTAGGTAAATACATTGGATGTTTAGTAAAGATCAAAGAAGAGCCAGGAAAGGAAATATTGTCACATAATTTCAAATTTCATGAAGAAATAGATGTTTCAGATATTTCCATTAACGAAAGAGAAGAGGATATGAATTTGGATTCACAAAACCAGTCTATCTCATCCTTTTCATTCTTCCCATTGGTAAAGGGCTCAATAATATGATTAAATTTGAGGAAAGAATAATTCTCCAAAATGAAGTCAGCCTTTCAGTTGTGGACCCAGAACAAACTTTTTGAACTGATTATAAGTATCATGTAGAAAAAATTTTTTTGAAATGTTTTTCTTAAGCTTTTTTCTTTACTTACTAGTCTTACACATGAAGTCTGGCAATAGCACAGTAGAGATACAGTTTTACTTAGGCTAACTTAAAAGAGATGCTGGCTGGTCCTACTGAATCTTATTGACTCTTTGGCCTTTTGAAAAAGTGGGATATGTAAAAAACTTGGGTTATTCAGATAAATATGCATTTAGAAGTGCTGAAAGAGGAATACTTGTTTGATTGACATATAGTTCAGGCTGGAGTTGCTAAAGTGGGAAGCCTGATTATAACCATGCAAAATAGTAGTGCCCACTGACAATGGGTATTAGTAATTGTAATGGGTTAAATTTCCTGTACCTCATTTCTCCATGCTCTGTAGCAATAACAACAATGAAATTATATAACTGGAACAATGGATAGTGGTTCCCTAATCAAGCTGCATAGAAAATTCACCTGAACATTTTTAACTAATGTTGTGTCTACCTAGACCTACTAAATCAGACTGGGGAAAGGGAACATTGGTAGAAATATGTATTTTTATAATCACCTTAGGTGATTCTTATATAGCCACCCTAAGTATCTTACTTCACGTGAGGCTGTTAAGAAATATATTTTTTCAAAATTTTAATTTCTTTGTGGTTAAAAAGGGAAGAAATTTTATAGCTGAGGCTTAAATGTAGTAACAGGAAGTTGACAATAGAATTGAGTTCATAGTTTTCCAATATACAACATTTTATACCACTGGTAGTAGATTATTTGAGTAATGTTACCACATCAAGGTCAAGAAATTATCTTTATTGGTGAGTTGGATTAGAAGAATTAGCTAGGCACAATTCAATAGGGAGATACACTAGAGGACAAAATATTGGCCTAGTTTATAATATATATGACTTTAGTTTTTTTGTGTGTTTTTTTTAATTTCAGAATATTATGGGGTTACAACACTTTGGTTATATATATTGCCCAGGCACTGCCCAAGTCAGCGCTACAATCGTGGACATCCCCCACACTGTGCACCCCGTACCCACTAGGTGAGGGTTTTCCCATCCCCTCCACCTCCCTCCAACCTGCCCGAACCCTGATGAATATTACTGCCATGTGTGCACATAAGTATTGATCAGGTAGTACCAATTTGGTGGTAAGTACCAGTGGTGCTTGTTTTTTCATTCTTGTGATACTTTGCTTTGAAAAATGGGCTCCAGCTCCCATCCAGGAAATACTAGATGTGTTAATTCATCATTGTTTTTTATTGCTGACTAATACTCCATGGTATACATATACCACATTTTATTAATCCACTCGTGTATTGATTGGCACCTGGGTTGTTTCCACATCTTTGCAACTGTGAATTGTGCTGCTATAAACACTCATGTGCAGATATCTTTATTATAGAATGTCTTTTTTCCTTTGGGCAAATACTCAGTAGTGAGATTGCTGGATCAAATGGTAGTTCTACTTTTAGTTCTTTGAAGTATCCCCATATTAGTTTCCATAGAGGTTGTACTAATTTGCAGTCCCACCAGCAGTGTACGAGTGTTCCTATCTGTCTGCATTCATGCCAACATTTGTTGTTTTGGGGCTTTTTGACATGAGCCAATCTCACTGGAGTTAAATGATATCTCATTGTGGTTTTGATTTGCATTTCCCTGATGATTACAGAGGTTGAGCAATTTTTTATATGTTTGCTGGCCATTATTCTGTCTTCTTTTGAAAAGTTTCTTTTCTTGTCCTGAATTCTACCAAACCTACAAAGAAGAACTAGTGCCTATAGTGCAGAAGTTATTCCATAACATAGAGAAGTATGGAATCCTCCCAAACTCATTCCATGAAGCCAATATCACCTTGATACCAAAGCCAGGAAAGGACACAACAAAAAAAGAAAACTACAGACCAATTTCCCTTGTGAATATAAATGCAAAAAATCTCAATAAAATCCTAGCAAACTGAATTCAAATGTACTTCAAAAAAATAATTCATCACAATCAGGTGGGCTTCATCTCCAAGATGCAGGGATGGTTCAAGATATGCAAATCTGTAAATGTAATTCACCATATAAATAAAAGCAAGAACAAAGACTATATGATCCTTTCAATAGAAGCAGAAAAGGCTTTTGACAAAATTCAGCACCCTTTTATGGTAAGAACTCTTGACAATATAGGCACAGATGGCTCATACCTCAAAACTATTAAAGCCATATACGATAAACCCACAGCCCATATCATACTGAATGGGGAAAAATTGAAAACATTCCCCCTTAAAACTGGAACTAGACAAGGTTGCCCACTATCTCCAATTCTATTCAACATAGTGCTAGAAGTCCTTGCCAGAGCAATCAGAGAAGAGGGAGAAATCAGAGGTGTCCAAATGGGGGTAGAGAGATCAAACTTTCACTCTTCATGGACAATATGATAGTATATCTAGAAAAGGCCAAAGATTCAACCAAGAGACTACTGGAATTGATAAATGAATTCAGCAAAGTCTCAGGATACAAAATTAATACACACAAATCCATAGCCTTCATATATGCCAATAACAGTTGAGCCAAGAAACAAATCAAAGATGCATTAACTTTCACAATAGCACCAAAGAAAATTAAATATTTAGGAACATATCTAAGTAAGGAGGTGAGAGACCTATATAGAGAGAACTATGAAACACTGAGAAAAGAAATTGCAGAGGATGTAAACAGATGGAAAACCCTACCATGCTCTTGGATAGGTAGAATCAATATTGTTAAAATGTCTATACTACCTAAAGTGATTTACAGAATCAATGCAGTCCCTATCAAAATACCAACATCATTTTTTGCTGATTTAGAAAAAATAATTCTACGCTTTGTGTGGAACCAGAGAAGACCCCGTCTAGCCAAAGCAATCTTAAGCAAAAAGAACAAACTGGGAGACATCAATCTGTCAGACTTCAAACTATACTACAAGGCTATAGTAACCAAAACAGCATGGTACTGGCACAAGAACAGAGACATATACCAACAGAACAGGACTGAGAACCCAAATATAAAACCATCCTCATACCGTCATCTGATCTTTGACAAATTCCACAAAAACATGCAGTGGGGAAAAGATTCCCTATTCAATAAATGGTGCTGGGAAAACTGGATGGTCACATGTAGAAGACTGAAACTAGATCCATACCTCTCACCTCTCACAAAAATCAACTCACAATGGATAACAGACTTAAACCTAAGGCGTGAAACTGTAAGAATTCTAGAATAAAACGTGGGAAGAACTCTTTCAGACATTGGCCTAGGCAAAGAATTTATGAAGAAGACCCCCAAAGCAATCACAGCAGCAACAAAAATAAACAAGGGGGACCTGATCAAATCAAAAAGCTTCTGCACGGCCAACGAAACTATCACTAGAGCAAACAGACAACCTACAGAATTGGAGAAAATATTTGCATGCTACCCATCTGATAAAGGGCTGATAACCAGAATCTCTACAGAACTTAGGAAAATCAACAAGAAAAAATGCCTTTAGTTTTATGCTTGTCTTGACCTATTTCATAAACCTCTTTGTGCATATGAAAAAAAATATTCATTAGGCTGGTCTACATACATTCCTGATTTGAGAAATACACATTTGGCTTTGGGGAAAATATATAATTAAAGCACTGGGATTTTCCTATGCTCTCTTAATTTTTTAGCCTATGTGTGCTGTCACTACATACACAATGGGCCACAGGCTAGGTTATTAACTGAAAATTTTTATTAACAGAAAAAACAAAAACCAAATGAATATCAATCTTAAGTTTTCCCTCTTGGGTGGAGTTTCTAGTCTATTTGTATTCCGTAACATTTATTGTGGGATATTTATTAGAGCATGGTTTCACTGAGCACCATTAAGCAAGTGTAATAAAAACAAACAAGACAAAAGTTCTGGGAATAAATCTAACAGAAAATACATAAATTCTTTATACAGGAAACTACACAATATTTCTGAGAAGAAAATTAATTATATCTAAATAAATGGTAGGGTAATTATCAAGTTTATATATTTAACATATTAACTGCTATGTGAGTTGTACTTTACTCATGCTAGTTTTGAGCCCAGGGCCTCATGAAACATATATAACTCACGTGTCTCTTCACCTTGGGAGCTGCATGAACTATTTTTCAAGTTTCATATAACTCATGCACAGAAAACAGTAAAAAATAACAAATTTTTCATTAAATTAGAAAGGATCGTTTTGTTTTCAAAGTTTTAATTTGATTTTCATAATAACACACCATGGCCCCAAGGAAAAATAAAATTTTCTAGTGTGACAGTCAGTGTGTTAAAAAGTTAGCAATATAGAGATGTCAATTCTCCTCAAATTATTCTATATCTTCAATGAAATGCCAACAAAACGTCAGCTGGGTTTTTTCAGAAATTGACATTTTGGTTCTAAAATTCATACAGAAATGGAAATAACCATAATTTGTGTGTCAAACAAAGAAAAAAGGAAAAAGAGCTTGAGGATTTACACCACTAGGTATCAAGATCTATAATGTTTGTAGTGTTTGACCAGTCTCTCCTCATTCCCTAATGTACAGGATGGTGACTATAGCTAATAACATGTATTGTTTACTTGGAATTCACTAAGAGAGCAGATATTAAGTGCCCTTGTCACTGGCCTCCAAGTGGAGTTTTTTTCAAATTCTTGGTGTTTGTCAGGAAAAGAGTTTCAGGACGTACCACATAAACCAAGCAACCAAAAGCTTTTATTGAAAGTGACAGTACACTCTCAGGGAGGTGAGCAGGCAGGCTCAAGAGAAAGCAGCTGCACTGGGAGGATGTGATTTTAGATCCTTTGTAGTCTTACTAATTAAGATGAGGGATATTCAAGGCCAAGGGGTTGGCTTTTACTCAGAGTTTGGGTAGTAATTCCTGGAATTAGGTTCCCTGCCATTTTCATACTTTATATGGTTGTTTTGGAACTGCCACAGTGATTTCAAGGGTGGAGAAATTTTAAAACCTCAATGTAAATTACACTGTAATTAGCCAAAGTTCATGTAAAGTGGCAGAGATAGATGATAAACTGGTCTCATCTGTGGCTATCAGCCCCTCTAATTAGCTTCCTCTTAAGAGCTGTTTAACACCTGCACCTGGTCTTTAAGCCCCTGCATCCGGTCTCAGCCCTTTTTCCTAGTCTCCAACTCTACCATCCTCACTACACACACATATACATGCACAAAAAAAATGGTAACTAGGTATGGAGAAGGATATGTTAATTAATTTGATTGTAGTAATTATTATACTATATATATACCTCAAATCATCACATTGTACACTTCGAATATATACAATTTTTATTTGTCAATTACATCTCAATAAACATGAAAAAATCTATAATTAATATGTAGTAATTAAGACAGTATGGTAATAACACAAAAATAAAAAAAAAATAAAAAGACTTCCTCAAGAAAGTAGATTACAGAGTCCAAGTCCAGAAATAAATACAGTGGAATTCCTTTAGTGGGTTTTTGCTTGGGACACTCCCTTGTTTGGACTGTCCAAAACATGGGAGACCTGTACTATAAGCCAGGGCACTGATCACCCTTCCTCTCTTCCCTCTTTTATTTCACAGTTGTCAGAGTTTCACAGTTGAAAGCTCTATCTTCTTCTCCCTTCACCTTCATTTTCTCAGGTTTTTCATCAATAATTTTTGCTTTTCTAATGTTAGCCTGGCTTTTACATCTCAGGTGAACTGAATTGACACTACAATCTAAAAAAAGTGTGTATGTGTGTTTGACCATGTAAAAAAGTATCATTGAAGCACACTACCTGGAGCATATGTGCTGAATCTGTATATTAAAATGCACTGTATTGTAGCAGATCAAACATTGTTCTTTCATTCATATTCATTGAAATTAAATTTTACTAGTGGTTATTAAAATTCACCAACCAGTGTTGAATATCAGATTGAGAATCATTATATTTTACATACCTGTAATTGATAAAATATGTAACTGATTTTAAAAAGTACTAAAAATCAGCCGTTCATATAAATATATTATTTTTAAAGTAAAATTTTTATCTTCTCTCTTAGTTTTCCATATTTTCATAATCTTATTATTAATATCTTTTTCATAATTACCTGTCATTATTTATTAAGAGAATTACCCTGCCCCATGCTATGGTAAGGGGAACAGAAAATAAAAGTATTTATGTTGCAAATGGCATTCTAGTGTGTCCCATTAATCAGATTGGCATATTTGGACAATTCAGTAGTGGTAATTGATTTGTACTTGCTTGTTATTACTCTCAAGTAGTTCATGCTTATGCAAAAAATAACTTATAAATTGAAAAACTCCTGGAAGTCTGTATTTAGGAATATTACATTTAGTCATATAAGAGACCTGGCTTATCTATCTATGAAGAGTTTAAACAAAAGAGGGAATCCAATATATCTATGTTCTAATTATAATGCCTAAGAGTTAGAAAACATAAGGTTGCAAGATATCAAGATATTTTTCACATAGTGTGTGAGCCTTCTATTGCTACTACAATAAATTACCACCAATTTAGTGACTTAAGACCATACCAATTTATTATCTTACATTTCTGTAAGTCAGAAATCTGGTATGGCTCTTTGGATTATCTGCTTAGGGTCTCAGAAAACCCAAATCAAGGTGTCAGCCCAGTGGTGTAGTGTCTGGAGGCTCTGGGAAAGGATCTTCTTCCAAGGCCATTCAAGTTGTTGACAAAATCCAGTTTGTTGCAAATGTGGGACCTATGTTCCCGTTTCCTTTATTGTTGGCAGCCTGGTTTCTGGTGCAGCACTCGAGGTCCATATCCTATTCCTTCTCAAGTGACGCCCACTGTCTTCAAAGCAACAAGAGCGCATTGAATCCTTCTTCTGCTTTGAATATCTCTGACTTCTCCTTCAGCCAGCAGCTAGAGAAAAATTTCTGCTTATAAATTCTCACATGATTTGAACAGGCTTATAGGATAGTCACTTATTTTAAGGTCAGCTGTGCCACATAACATAATAAAATAATGGGAGTAATGTCTCGTCACAGGTTCAGAACATGTGGTCTTGGGGAGGTAGGTGGGAGGATTGGGCTTCTGCCTACAACACATAGAATACCTACAGTGTTATTGCAATTATGAATTTATAATCTTCACAAATAATGTTTCTGACTCTCAGAGATTGAAAGTAATTTGTATATATTCTGGTAGTTTGTAATGAAGTTAACCAGTTCTTGAATCAAAGACCTTTGAATACGTTTTTATCCCAAACAAGTATTGTCCTTCCAATAACTGAGTTAACTAGATATAAAAATGGAAAACATGAACACTCCCTGTGGTCCATACAAAGTTTATGGGTTTTGTTTTTGGTTTTCATTATTTGTTTTTTTTTGATAAAAAATATGGAGGAATAAAAGGAAATAATGATGCTATTACATAATCTAAGTGGAAAATGCTCAATGTATATTTGCATATATATGACATATATTTGTCATATACAGATTATATGACATAGCACTCCCTAAATATATACTAAATGATTGAACTCGTGAATGATTATATCTAACAGAATATCCAAAAGATTATTCTCAGTTATCATTGAAATGGTCTATTTCTCTGGACCTGCCCTGTCTAGCACAGTAGCCCTTCCTACATATAATTAGTGAGCACTTGAAATATGTCATCATGTAAAAAGGGCACAACCAATATTGAAGGCTTAATATGAAAAAGTAAAAATGTAAGATATCCCATTAATGATTTTGTAATGATTTCTTTTGAAATAATATTTTGGATACTTTAAGTTACACAAATTTAATAAGACTAACTTTATCTGTTTAATTTTAATTATTCTTAATCTGGCTTCTTAAAAATTTTAATTACATGTGTCTCACATTATGTATCTATTGAACAATGCTGCTTTAAAACAAAATAGCAAGAAATATTCTTTCTTCAGCTTGCATTTTCCATATATCAATGTTCATAAATCAGGAAATGGTTTCTTTTTCTATCTGCAGATGACCTAAGAAGTTATTTATAAATAGATAAATATTTTATCCTTTGCCTATGCTCAATTAATTTAAGTTGTTAAAAAAAAATGAAAATGAACAAAATCAAGATTTAAAATTGGCAAAGCTATTTATTTGACTATTAGAATCAAAACAGAATATAAAGCAATCCATCTGGTATAAACTCAATTGGCTGTTGCCTTCATATTCCACATTGTTCCTCTGCTTCTAGGCCTCATAAACTGACCTCAGTGTTCGTCTATTAATTCAAAAGAAGCTTTGTGCTTGGATCAGCACTGCCTGACACAGGGGAAAATAAGAAATGGGGCCATTGATATGCAAAGAAGGGCCATGTTGCTAAAGGGAAGAGAGTAGGCTTTTGGCCAGCTATTTCCAACATAGCTCATTTAAAGTTCTCACTTCTTTAACTAAAACAAAATATTAATGAATCTGCTGAAGAGAGTGTATAAATGCTGAAGGATTATAAGAGGTGAAATCTGAAGGGCATAAGAATAATTTTTCAATAAATTCTCTTTGATCAATAGTGCTCAAATGTGTGATATGTTACCTCTTGGTTTTAAGAGTATTTACTTCCATTGTTGCAAATGGGCTCCCTATGACTTTCCCATTAGAAGAGAATAGAGTCATTTTGATAAAATGTCTTGGAAAGTTATCTAAGCTTTAAAAAATTAATAAAAATGACTAAATGACTAAGCAAGTATTAGTGGCAGAGATCTGGGAAAAATCTGTGTTGGTAGACAAGCTTTGTTTGGTTCCAATGTAAATTAGCACTAAGAATTATACTGAATGTAGGTAGGTAAGTCTAAAAAGGCTAATAATATGTATGGTTATACTGCAAAGAGGAAAAAATAGTTACTTTTCTTAATTTGTAAAATAATTACTTGAATGTAAGTTTAGTTTCTCAGTGCTAATATATACCAACAACATAATTGAATAGGATTTTATTTGCTATCTTTGCCTCTCAAGTGCACATTTTTCACATATAAATTATGTGGGAAGTGTTTGCATACGTAAAATAAGGAACAAAGATGTCAATTTTTAATGTAAATAGTATTTACATTTTTATGGTAGCTGCAAAACAGCTCCATGTAAGTAGTATGAAGACAGTAAACCTAAATTTATGTTAACTATGCGTGGTTTGCTTGAAGACAAGATAATTTATGATATACTTATCGCTCGGTATCCATGGGGGATTGGTTCCAGGACTCCTGCAGATAACAAAATTTGAGGATGCTCGAGTCCCTTAAATACAATGCTGTAATATTTGCATATAACCTATGCACATCCTCCTGTATACTTTAAATCATCTCTAGATTACTTATAATACCTAATACAATGTAAATGCTATGTAAATAGTTATTACACTGTATTAGTTTTTTATTTGTATTATTGTTATTGTTGCATTGTTATTTTTTATTGTTTTTTCCTAATGTTTTTGATCCACAGTTGTCTGAATCCACAGATGTAGGAACCACAAATAGACAGGATCAATTGTACATGTTCAAGCTTCAAAAATTATAAACACTAAGTCCTTTGGAAGATTCGTGATATACTTCATTTATAAAGAATGAATTAGCATAATTTTCAAGATTTGTATTAATAAATAGGTAATATTTTAAATTGATAACAAAACTCTCAACTAAAATTTTTGGTAAATAACCAGATGAATAGTAGTAGTTACATGTTTTAGAAAAAAGAAAAGCAATAAATTTGATACAAATTCAGATTTGGTACCTGAAAGACTTAGAAGCTTAGTATGGCACTTCTTACTCAAATTATGAAAAACAAAACAAAAATGCTACAATCAGAATTTGGATAATGAAATAAATCAGTGACTATGAAATTAAAATTGAAGGAGATAGGTTGCTCCATGTTAATTGTAGGAGATAGCTTGCTCTATGGTAATAAATGTGAACATTTCATTGATATGTTGGATTTTCTTAAAAAGTGAAAATAATTCAAAATGTGTTAAACACAGGTAGAAATTTTTAAAAAACTGGGAAAAGAAGTTTAGTTACCATTCAAAAAACAAACCTTTAGAAAATAGCTCATTTCATACACAAATGTTTTAAAATCTTAAGGAAATATATTGTACAACTTGAAATTTTTCATGACATAGGAAAAGCAGTAAGTTTTTGAATTATTTCAAAAATAAACATAAAATTGATGCCAAAACTTAAAGAAATATATTAAATAAAAACAAAGACACATAGAAATCACATTTGCATGTATAGAGGCCAAAATTGCATTATTATCAGATACAATCCGGCATAATATTTAAAACATAATATGCCAAATTTAATCCTAATGTCCTCCATATCTGTGACCAAATGACTTTGTATCAGTTAGGGACATGTTAGTTGTTTTTTGTGGAAATTATGGAGATTTTTTTTTTTAAAGAAGAGAGAAGCTTTTAGCCTTTTCTCTTTCTTCTTTCCTGCTGTCTGGTGAGCACACGCGATGGCTGCTCCTTCAGTAGACCTGTTGGACTATAAGGTGACCTTGAATGTGGAAACCTCACAGCTCAGGGCTGATAGAAGAAATCTGAGCCAATTCTCACTGTGTAGAGCTGACACACCATCCTTTTCTTTATATCCCTCTACCTGTCTATTTGAGAAAATTAATTCCTGTTTCTTTAAGCCATTATTCTATGCTGAGCCCAATTCTACAGATAAATTCTCCTGACATCTTAAATTCGCTTTCTTCTTTGAGCCTGACACAAAGATATAATAAGGATAATGTGCAGGGAGCAGTTAAGAAATTGAAAATAGTGCTCAATACAAAAGATGTAAAATATGAGCTGAATCAGAGGAAGTGATTTAAGACCAAATCATGAAAATATTATAATTCATTTTCTATAAATACAAAAATATTTGAAAAAATTAGTTAAAATTTAACAAAAATGTAGTAAAGAATAACCTGAACTAAATCAATGGTGTGGATACTTCCAAAAACCTCAGAAAAAATTAGACAATATAAGTAAAATTATTAAAATATTATAATGATAGTTCAGCTGAGACAGATTAAATAGTAAATATAATATATTCTGCCACAATTCATATTTTCATGTTGTTTGTTCTGTGCAATAACTTACTCCACAGTGATGCTAGTATTATATAGATATAGCATTACTTCATGGGTAATTTTCACAATACATTAAAATTATAGAACGTTAAGGGACAACTTTCTCACAATTTAAAAGAAAGCCTTAGCAACATATGAAAATATTCAGGGAAAAAAGCTAAAATGTCTTCAAAAGCTGCAATCTTTATATAAGTAATGGCTTCAAGAACTACGATAGTTTCCCCCAAATTTTAAGGAAACGGTGATGAGGTCAGTGCAGAAAGTGAAGATATAAAGCTATTTCCTGTTAAAATACTGATTGGTGATGTAAAGCTATATCATATATCAGATTCTAAGTTTTGATGAAACTGATCTCTATTAGAAGAATATGCTTCCAAATGAACTACAAATCTAAAGAAGAAGCTGTAGCTCCCAAGCTAGATTCAGAAGATTGAATGACAGTGATGCCAGACACAATTGCCAAGGAAGCTTTAATTGGGTTATTTAAAATTAAGAAAATTTATTGCTTTGGTAATGTTCTAATTAAAGTTCACATAAGTTTACATGCTTCTTGAGTGGTTGATTGATTTGTAGTTGGATAGGTTTTGAGTCATATGATCCTAACCTTATTATTTCCATAAGCTCTTATTATATTTACACAATATTTCAGAACAGGTGTTTTTGTTTTTTAGGAAAGTAAATTAAAGCATAAACACTTGTAATACGTATAGTTCTGATCATCAAGAACAGGTGTTTAAGGGCACCACAATCTTTAAACACATATAAAAGAAATGTAAAATTGTGAGATGAGTAAAATACGTTACATTTGTTTGAAAGGAATAAGTAGAAAAATAGTATATGAAAAAGATTCAATTGAAGGTCAAGAGAGATATGTACTACTTTTCTTCAAATAAGAAGCCATGTCACACGGAGGATGCAGTCTCCCATTATTCACAAAATGTCAAACTGTGACCTATATTTGAACCTAATGCAGGAACATGTGGGGCTCATCATGAGAAAGGAATTTTCTGACAGATTAATCTGGATGAGTAACTTCATTTCTTCATGAAGTTATGCTTCATTCAAGTCTTTCAGCAATATTAGGGCAGATGTTTTGTGAAGATATTTTGGAGTGCACTCGAACAACCAAGAGCAGTTAGACCCAGGCATGTTAAAGTTACCTTTTCCTTGAGGATTAAATAAAAGTCTACCTTGCCTATGACTGGATTCTACTTTAAAACAAATTATATATATATATAAATACACACACACACACACACACACACATATACACACAACTTATAATTTGTAGATTAATTGGTTAGAAAAATGAAAGAATTGTGCTTACTTAAAAATCATAGTATCCATTCGCTCTATATTAAGCAAAAGTGTTTACAGAAAAACATGGTGCATTTTGAAGAAAAATGGTTGTGTGTGTGTGTGAATATTTATACAAAGATGCTGATTGCTGATTCAAATAATAGGCGGAGATTTTACCTCTGTGCCATATACATATTATTGAAAACAAACACTCTGATGTCTAATAAGTAGGACAAGAGCTATTTAAATTAACCTCAGTCATTTTAACATGCACTGCTCAAAAAGTAGTCACTATTTACTGTTTTCTTATATGGTTAATAATTAGTTCAATGAACTTTCTGTGCTCCCTATGAAATGTATTTTTATTAAGAAATTAGAAGGATGTTCTTCATTCTGTTTGAAAACACAAAACTGGCTCATTATTCCTCCAAAATCCTGGAGAGATTAAATTTGAACAAATACAAAATTATGATGCTCTTTTTCAAAAAGGATAGGGAATTGAAGTTATACACAAAACTCAAAAGGATTTTGATATTTAATTTCTCAAGTGGTGATAGTGACTCACACATGATTTTCTTTTTGCAAATCATTGTTACTCTTGGTAATCAAATCAACATATAGTACATTATGAAAATAGATTTTATAAAGATATTTGTCTTATACTAATAAAACATTTAGATATGATTTATTTGTGTAATATTTTTTCTAGCTAATTTCTTACAATAACTAATATCATTTATGTTTTGTACATTGTGCTAACAGAAACATGACAAATAGAATTCAGTATTTATCAAAGCTTAATGTAGTAGCAACCACACTCTATAGGGAATGTGTCTATTTTATCACTTCTCATACATCACATTGTAACTAAGCAATGGATTTGTGCTTACAATGTGTTTTTCCATTTAACCTAAGAAATTCCTCAAAGCAGGAGCTTTCATTATTGAAAGCTGTTAAAGATGTAAAGTTTGTTCTTTCCCTCCACCCCAAGGATCATGATTCTCATCACATCAAGTAAGGGGATGTTAGAAAAAAAAATTTGAGAATTAAAACACTAGGTATCTATGTCAGGACTACAGAAATATCTCATAACTCACTAGGGAATGAATTATTCATGTGCTAGTGGAATAAAAATAGAAACATATATTTCGGTTTAATAAACTTTGTTTTTTAGAAAAAATTATATATAGAAAAAATAAAAGATATTACAAAGAGTTTCCTATGTTCCACAGCATTTCTTCTATTAACATCCTATAGTAGTATTATACATTTTTTACAATTAATGAATCAACACCTATGCATGATTATTAACCAAAGTTCATAAGTTATTAAGATTCACTTGGTTTTTTCATAGTGTCTTTTTTCTGTACCAGGATTGCATCCAAGTTACAACATTACACATAGTCATATGGCCTCTTAGATACCTCTTTGCTATGATAGCTACTCAGACTTTCCTTGTTTTGATAATTTTGACAGTTCTTAGGACTACGGATCAGGCAGTTTATAAAATGTTCCCTCAATTAGTATTTGCTTGATATTTTTTATATGATTAAACTGAAGTTCTGGGTTGTAGGAATCACAGAGGTTAAGTGTTATTTTTATCCAATCATAGCAAATGTGTGTGATATCAATGTGATATCACTGTTGAGGTTGACTTTGACTGCTTGGCAGAGGAAGTGTTTGTCATATTTCTCCAATGTAACCTTACCCCCACCCCCATCCTTTCCTTAATTCCTTCCCTGGGGAAGAAGTCACTATGTGCAGTCCACACTTAAGGAGCGGAAACTTACGCTCTTCCTTGAGGGCAAACTACCCACATGAATCATTAAGAATTGGTCTGCATATGAGATTGTTCTCTTCTCCCCATCTATGTATTTACTGTGGGCTTGTTTGGTTTTAATCATTTATTTATGTAAGTATGGCTTCATGGATATTTATGTCACAATTTGGGTTATAATCCAATGTTATTTAATTTTGTTCCTTAGATTTTTCCAGATGACTGGGAGCTCTTTCAGTCAGCTCCTTTGTCTCCCTGACACTCTTCATGGTGTGATTTGCTTGTTTGTTTGTTTTTGAGCACTTCTTTTTCCCTGGCACTACAAGAAAATCTAAGCCCAACTTCTACATTTTCTGCCCTGGTCCTAGAATCAGCCATTTCTTCAAGGAATTCTTTGACAGCCATTTTTGATCAGAGCCATTTCTCCTGGATCCTTTCATTAAAGAATTGTATTAGGAACCAAGGTCTGGGTTGTAGGTGTGTTCATTGCTACTAGGGTGTTGTTGTTTCTAGGCCCTTTCAGAAGACAATGTAAGGAAATATATGTTTATATATATGACCCTTTGTATCTATACATTTCTGCAAATATTTCTGCATGTAAACATCTATATCTATGTTAAGTTACTTGAGTTTATACTGATGTACCCAACTTTAATATATCATCTAGTGGATATTACCATGTAGCCTATCTTCTTGCTTATTTGTAACTTCTAATTCCAACAATGAGAAACGTGGGTCCTTGCCATCAACCATTTATGCACTTGTTTAGTGTCACTGAGTGCATAGGAGTATTAGAGTTATTAATCTACACCCAGATAGTAAACTACTTTAAAACTGGAGTGTAATGTTTGTGTGCAGTTACATTTTCCTTACTCTGACAGACTCCCTCATTTCTAAATTTGCTTAGGTCAGCACATTATTCCTTCACATCTTCAGTGAGGTTTTGTCATGTATTTGTAATACAGTTCACTTGCTTTGTTAAATTCTGCATTCTATCCTGGGATCCCTCCAACTCCTAATGATTTTGTGTGTGTGTGTGTGTTAAATTTTGTTAGATATTTAAAAACTTTTAAGTTACTCTTTGCAGATAATTTTACTCCTTGGAATGGATTTTTTAAAGAAAACACTTGATTTTATTTCATGTGAAGAAGTGATTTCCATGCAATATGCAGTTTCACAGTTCTATCTGTATTCCTTATAAGAATCCTCCACTATTGCAGGTTCTATTTCAGGATTTCCAGGAGACTCTCATATATATTTTTGACCCTATGGTTTGTAAACCATTGCATCTATTCAAACATAAGGTGGTCCAGGAAAGATGTCTAATAATTTTACAGCAGCCAATGTCTAGGAAGAGTTTCTATCCAGAAACACATAGATGTTAGGTGCCTCACACAGTGGGGACAGACAGGTTCAGAACCACTTAAGGTTCATATTTTCTCCTTAAGTTCCACTTGTTTTCTGTATTCTAATTGTCCAAAAAGAGAAACTGAAACCATATGGTAATGGAAGCACTTTCAGAGTGTTCTCAAGGTTTTTTTTCCTGTCATAGATTTCTCAAATATATCTTTTAAAGTATGATGCCTTATAGTTTGACTCTTTTCTCATCTTGATCCATACTTTGTTTTCCATCCAGAGATCTGAAAGTTAATTACATTTACTCTGTGAGCACTTCCCTTTGAGAAAAGTAATTCGTAAGATGTATGTTATGGATTTCTGATCTTTCTCTCACTTCTACTTATCGTATTCCCCTGTACACATACACACACACACGCATACACACACACACATATTCACTTTTTGTTTAATTCCACTTTCACAGCTAATTCAGATACGACACTTGCTTTATGTGGCTATCACAATGGTCTCATACACTGAAAAGCAGAAACATTTCAGGAATAAAACAAAATGGAAATACCTGTGAATAAAAAACTGGGGGAGGGAGGACAATCAGTCCCTACTAAGGAGACTCTAACGAGGAGAATGTAAAACTAACAATTATGAGACTTCAAATGACCTGAAAAAAAGTTTCTATACTTGATGAGTATTTTTTTTCTGTTGGTATGTGCTACAGGAAAACTAATTTACTGGGTCAGGTATCAACAGAATATCAAGTATTACTATATAGTGTAATTTGAAAAAATAAAGTTTATTTTTTAGAATACCTTTATATTTCAGACATATTCTGATGATGTTACGGAGATTCCTAATATGCCTGACACCAAGTTTCCCTTATTATAAATATCTTACAATAGTATGGGACATTTGTTATAATTAATGAGTCATAGAGGTACATTTTTACTAACCAAAGTCTGTACTTTATTCAGATTTCCTTAGTTTTTAATTCCAGAATCTGAGCCAGCACACCACACATTACATCTCGTAATAATACCTCTTTAGGCTGTTCTCGGCTGTGACAGCTTTTCAGACATTCCTTGGTTTTGATAATGTGGACCATTTTGAAGAATATTGGTCCAGTATTTTGTAGGGTGCCCTCTTATGGAACTTGTTTGATATTTTTCTAATGATTAAAGAATTCCTATTTTCATCACATAAAATCAAGAATACATAATATCAACATGATATATGACTGTTGATGTTGACCTATATGACCCAGGTGAGGTTGAGTTAATCAAGTTTTTTAACTGTATAGTTATGTCCCTCTCTTCCATTTTACACTTTGGAAAGAAGTCACTATGCAGAGCTTACACTTAAAGATTAGAAATTTATGATCCACATCCTTGAATATATAGTATCTACATAAATTATTTGGAATTATTTTAAACAGTAAACTTCTCTTTCCTCTCCTGTGTTAATCAACGTGGGCTGCCATAACAAGATACCATAGAATGGGTGGCTTAAAAAACAGAAATTTAATTCTCACAGTTCTGGAGGCTAGGAAATCCAAGATTAAGATGCTTCAGATTCAGTTCCTGGTGAAGGCTTTCTTCCTGGCTTTCAGATGTGCACTTTATTGATATGTCCTCCCATGACTTTTCCTCAGTATGATTTGCTTCATAAGGCCAAAAATCAAACAAGATAAGGACCCATTCTCGTAACTTCAGTTAATCTCCAAATAAAATCACGTGGGAGGTTGGAGTTTCAACATATGAATTTGGTCGGGGGGGCATAATTAAATCTATAGCATCCTCTGTTCGTTTACTGATTCAATAACATACTGTGGGAGCCGAGATGGCTGACCAGAGACACCTCCAGCCAGAGCATCTCAGTAAGACGGAGAAGGTTTAGATGAAAGAGAAAAAACAAACAGACAAACATAGATTGGAAGAGGGTCTGAAGGAAGGGTGTCTGAACCTACAGGAGATTCCACAGGAAGAGGTTGAGGAGCAGAATTGGAAGGAGAAAGGTATTGGCAGGGATTAAGCCCCAAGAGGCTTGGAGACCAGTGAGAAGGGTAGGTGGAGAGGTTAATTTTTCCCTCCCTGGCATCTCGGACTATTGATGAGCTCCCAAGCTGCTGGAAAGACCTTCTGCCCACATAAGCCCAGAGACTGCTGCCCCCAGTGAGCTGGGAGCTTTTTGCAGACAGGGCACCAGACTCCAAGCACCTCCAGTGCGCCTCCTGCCCCACTGACCCAAGCCAGAACAGCAGTCACCATATTGCTTCTCTAATCAAAAAGAACAAAACTGCAATCCTAATCAAAAAGGACAAAACTGGAGGCATCACATTATCTGACTTCAAATTCTATTACAAGGCTACAGTAACCAAAACAGCATGGTACTGGCATAAAAGTAGACACACAGATCAATGGACCAGAATTGAGAACTGAGAAATAAAACAATATAGCTATAACCAACTGCTCTTTGAAAAGCAAACAAAAACATACACTGGGGAAAAGGCATACTATTCAATAAATGGTGCTGGGAAAACTAGATATGCATGTGCAGAAGAATGACACTAGATCACTATCTTTCACCATATATAAAATTAACTCAAGATGTATTAAAGACTTAAACATAAGTCCTGAAACAATAAAAATACTTGAAGAAAACCTAGGAAAAACTCTTCTAGACATTGAACTAGGCAAATAATTTATGACTAACATCCCAAAAGCAAATGCAAATAAAAACAAAAAATAGGCAAATGCGACTTAATTAAACTACAAAGCTTCTGCACAGCAAAACAAATAATCAAAAGAGAAAATAGACAATCTACAAAATGGGAGAAAATATTCACAAACTGTATGTCTGACAAAGGACTAATATCCAGAACCTACAAGATACTCAAACAATTCAGCAAGGAAAAAAAAAAAAAAAAACCTTTTAAAAAGTAGGCAAATGACATCAACAGGCATTTTTCAAAAGAAGATATACACATGGCCAAAAAATATATAAAGAAATGCTCAACACTGCTAATCATCAGGGAAATGTAAGTTAAAACTACACTGAGATAATGTCTTCCCCCAATTAGAATGACCATTATCAGAAAGTCAAAAAATTTTGGAACCAGAGAAGACCCCATCTAGCCAAAGCAATCTTAAGCAAAAAGAACAAATTGGGAGGCATCTATCTACCAGACTTCAAACTATACTACAAGGCTATAGCAACCAAAACTGCATGGTATTGGCACAAGAACAGACACGTAGACCAATGGAACAGGACTGAGAACCCAAATATAAAACCAACCTCATACAGTCACCTGATCTTTGACAAATTCCAGAAAAACGTACACTGGGGAAAAGATTCCCTATTCAACAAATGGTGCTGGGAAAACTGGATGGCCATATGTAGAAGACTGAAACTGGACCCACACCTCTCACCTCTCACAAAAATCAACTCACAATGGATAACAGATCTAAACCTAAGACATGAAACTGTAAGAATTCTCAAAGAAAATGTTGGAAAAACTCTTATGGACATTGGCCTAGGCAAAGAATTTATGAAGAAGACCCCCAAAGCAATCACAGCAGCAACCAAAATAAATACATGGGACCTGATCAAATTGAAAAGCTTCTGCACAGCCAAAGAAACTATCACTAGAGTGAACAGACAACCTACAGAATGGGAGAAAATATTTGCATGCTACACCTCTGATAAAGGGCTGATAACCAGAATCTATGCAGAACTTAGGAAAATCAACAAGAAAAAATCAAACAACCCTATTAAAAAATGGGCAAAGGACATGAACAGAAACTTTTCCAAAGAAGACAGAATAATGGCCAGCAAACATATAAAAAAGTGCTCAACGTCTCTAATCATCAGGGAAATGCAAATCAAAACCACAATGAGATATCACTTAACTCCAGTGAGATTGGCTCATATCAAAAAATCCCCAAATAACAAATGTTGGCGGGGATGTGGACAGATAGGAACACTCATACACTGCTGGTGGGACTGCAAATTAGTACAACCTCTATGGAAAAGAATATGGAGATACCTCAAAGAATTAAAAGTAGAATTACCATTTGACCAGCAATCCCACTACTGGGTATTTATCCAAAGGAAAAAAAGACATTTTATAATAAAGACATCTGCTCTCGAATGTTCATAGCAGCACAATTCACAATTGCAAAGTTGTGGAAACAACCCAGGTGCCCATCAATACACGAGTGGATCAATAAAATGTGGTATATGTATACCATGGAGTATTACTCAGCAATAAGGAACAACAGTGAATTAACACATCTGGTATTATCCTGGTTGGAGCTAGAGCCCATTCTTCGAAGCAAAGTGTCACAGGATTGGAAAAACAAGCACCGATGGTACTCACCATCAAACTGGTACTAACTGATGAACACTTACATCACACAGGGCAATAACATTCATCTGAGGGCGGGCGGGCGGGAGGGGGGTGGAAGGGATGGGAAAAACTCTCACTGAATGGATGCGGGGAGCACAGTTTGCGGGATGACCATGATTGTGGCTCTGACACAGGCAGAACAGGGGCAATGGGTATGGCCAAAGTGTTGTACCCCTATGATATTCTGAAATTAAAAAAATAAAAAAAAAAGAAGTACAAATAGCTCAGAGATTAAAATTTTTTTAAGAAGGAACAAGAATTCTAGCCAAAAATAAAAATAAAAATAGAGAGTGTGGAACTTAACAAAATGGTTCCAAATTTTATCGTGAAGAATAAACATACAAAACATAGCCAGGATGTTTTTTGCAAACTCGAGTGCAAAAATGAAGAACTTGACCAAACAGATATAAAAATGTGTAATAAAATGACAATAATTAAAAAAATGTAATAGATGTTGACATGAATGTGGTGAATAGGGAATGCTTATACACTACTGGTGGGAATATAAATTAATACAACCTCTATGGAGATCAGTATGGAGATTTCTCAAGAACTAGATGTCTATCTACCATTTGACCCTGCAATCCCACTAGTGGGTATCTACCCAAAGGAAAAGTAATCATTATATCAAAAGGATACCTGCACTCGTGTGTTTATCGCAACACAATTCACAATTGCAGAAATATGGAATCAACCTATGTACCTATCAACTGATGAGTGGATAAAGAAAATATGGTATATATATATACACCAACAAATATATATACACCAACAAATACATATACCAAGAAAATTGCATTTGCTTTTGGGATGTTAGTCATAATATATAATATATATGTGAGCAATAAGAAAGAATGAAATAATGTCTTTTGCTGGAACTTGGATGGAACTGGAGGCAATTATGCTAAGTGAAGAAATTCAGGAACAGAAAATAAATGCCACATGTTTTCACTTACAAGTGGGAGTTAAACTATGGCTACAGAAGGGCACACAGACTGATATAATCGATATCGGAGACTTGCAAGGGATGAGGGTGAAAGAGGATGAAGGACAAAAAATTACCTATGGGGTACAATGTCCACTACTTGTGTGATGGGTACACCAAGAGCCCAGACTCCACCACTATACAATATATAAATGTAACAAAATTTAATTTGTAACCTTTAAATCTATTTAAATTTAAAAAGTCAAAAGACAAATATCAAACCTAACAAATATTTGCAACATTAATCATAAAGAAATAGCCAATATCAATAATACAAAGTGTACCTCTATAAATGTGGGGGAGAGGGCAGAAGCTTTACAATAAAATTGGGAAAACATAAACAGATAATTCACAAAGAAGGTATGAATATTGCTTGTAAACACAGGAAAGATTTCTGCCCTCACTCATAACAAGAGAAATAAACATTAAAATTATCCTGAGTAACTGTCTCATGGTTGACCAAAAATAAAAGCTCATCTGAATGCTCAAAAATAAAAGCACAACAGTATGTTAAGTTGGAAACCAGACACTCTCATATATTGCTTTGAAAATACAAATAATTTAACCTCATGAATATAAATTTGTCAACATCTAACAAACCTCAAATGCTTTACCATCAAATCCAATCATCTCCAAGAGTAGGAAAATACATCTGCACAAGCTTATTCACTGCAACTTTATTCATAAAGTAGTATTTAAAAACAGCATACAGAGTGTGTTGCATTTTATGTTAGAGAAAGGAGAAATAAGAAAACATTTATTTATCTGCATATTTTTGCAAAAAGAAATGCAGGAAAGAAAAATCAGAAAATAATTAAGCTGGTTACTGACAGGGGTGGGTGAGAGCAAGGTTGAAAAGACTGAGGGTGAGGTACATTCTTAAAATTACTTTTTTGTATATATTTTACTGTGGGGATCATGTTAATGTCTTAATTCTCAATTAAATAATATAAAATAAAACACAGAACAAATAAAATCCTGAAATAGATGCTATATTTAAAAAAATGTTTTTGGTCTTATATGCAATCTCCAAGTCAAATTCATCTCTACAAAATCCTTAGTTTCATTTCTTGATCTGGTATTTTGTGTTGTATAATTCCTCATTTTTTAAATTGTCTAAATCCTGAGGTATGGACTATATTTGTAATATGCAAGATCTATGGTGGCTCAATTTAAAAAATCTGGGCATATTTGATTCACCAGTCCCATTATTAAAGAGACAACTATAATCATGCTTCCTAAAAGTAACATTGGGCATTTTTTCATGGAAAGTCTCCTTTTAAGTACACAAATATATCACAGTGTAACAATATGTTTCATAGCACAATTAAAAGTGTTCTGTAAAATAAGTTGCTCGTCACTTTTTAGGCAATGACTCTTTAACTTTAATGTTTAACTTCTGATTCTCAAAATATACACAAACTTTTACTATTATGTTATTTCCCCTCTTGCCTATCTGCATAAATGTGGATAGTTCTCATTTTTTTCCACAGCAAAGATAGCAGAAGCATAAATCCTATTACATTTGCAAGCCTCAAGTCAGCATTAAAAATGATAAACAATGTTGCTGCATTTGGAAACGACCTTCTTGAGGCCAGGAAGGAACTAGAGACAATTAAATACTTTCTTTTTGCCGGTGGGGCGGGGGGGGGGGGGCACTGCATAATATAAGGCTGTATTTTTTCACCTGTGTGTTTAATATGGGAATAAAAATAAAGTAAGATGAACTAATATTAATGAAGCCCTTAAGTAAGTAGTGGAGGTGAAAAGTTTAGCAAGCAATAGAAAATCTGATATTGAGGAAAAGGGAATATATGACAATGAATGTTTATCTACATATTAACTTGGATGGATAGAGAACATTATTAATAATACTGAGAACCCTGGTTCAGGTTTTACATGAATTTTACTTTATATGATAGTAAAAAGCTCTGTTCCATAAGCTTGGATCTTTTCAAATATGTGCATATATATACACACACACATATATGCCTATATATATATATATATATATTTAATTCAGGTACGCAAATGATTCTGTGAGGACCAATTAGCCTTTATTTTAGCTTCTCTCAAGCTCAACAATGTGCTCTCAATGGCTGGATGCAGCAGGGGAACGAGGAGATAAAATATCATCTCTTCTCAGTACAAACAGCATAGAAGATAGCATGAGTAAAACATCAAGCTGCCAGAGATAAGGAGAATGTTTCAGCAGTGTAACTTAGGAAATGCTCAGCAGAGTTCCATTTTCAGCTCAGCTGAAATGATCTGGAAGTGATTCTTTCTGCCAAGAGGATAACTTGAAATGTATATACCAAATCTATCCCTTGCTTAAAGGCTGTAACTTGTGTAAAATATTCTGAAAAACCTTCCACTCAGGAAAACATTATCAAGTAAACTAATACCAATGCAATAATTTTTATTTAAGTATATTTTCATAATTACAGAAAAATACAAAACAGTACAGAAAACTCTTGTGTACCTTTTACCCATATTGACAGTTTACTCATCTGCTTGTATATCTTCCTTCCCAAACACACATGCACATTGTTTTCTGTATCATGTTATAAAAATCTGTAGACATTGTGTCCCATAATCTGTAAAAACTTCATTGTATTTCATGCTAAATTTTAATGCAATCACAGGCCTAGTCCTTTGTAACTCTCAATTAGAGAAGGGATACAAGAGTATAAATACCTGGAAGCGTGTTTCATGGTCACCAAAGTAACAGTCAATCACATTAACAAAACATTTTTCACCTAAGGCTGGTCACTTTGAAAGGTAACAGTTAAACATAGTAATATTTCTTTCCCCAGATATTTTTTGTGTGTTGTGAAATGTAATGGTTCTATAAGCTAAAATAGCTCTGAGAACTTGACAAGATTATAAATAACTTCCAATTCTGGCTCCATTATAACATTATTAAAACTGAAACCTCTTGTTGAATTCATGTCTGTGGTGCACTCAATTTTTCTTTGTTGTTTTTGACTCAATGTTATGTTTTCCAGTCTAATGAATCAGCTAACTAACCCTATATTTTCTTGTACGCCAAGCATTTAACCATTTTTTTAACCAAATGTATTGTAAGTAAGTTATAAACCATTACCATTAGTATTTTGATGCTCAAAATGTCCCATATTTGGTCCATGGAAATTCTTTAAGCTGGCTTTTGTGACTTTGATCATGGCCCCATCATTTTTGAGCACTTCCTTACTTTCTCGCACAAAACACATTCTAGTCTCATCTTGTACTCCCTCTCCCCCAGCACTGGAACCTGTAATTTCTTCCAGGTGTCCTGGTTTACGGATAATTGTGGAGAATGATTTTGGAAAACAAAGATCGTGGCTTCAATGTGTTCATTGCTATTTTAATGTTGCAGCACCCATACCCTTACAGTGGACAGAGTGAGCTTCACACACACAACACATACACACACACAACACATACACACACATATGCATACACATAGACATCAGTCCATCTATCTGTCTACCTATCATCTATCAAAATCAATGAGCACACTGATTTCTCTAATTCCATACTTGTAACTCCCTTTTCAGGAAAAGAGAAACCAGTCTCCCATTATTCTCAATATATTTACTTATTTAATCTTTTTCCCAGTAGGTAACCAAGTGCTGGCACTGTGTGTGAATACCCTTCTCAATGTATTTGGGTTCTGACATCTCTTGTTGGGATGCTGCCACCCACCACAAAGCAAACACTCTCCCACTTTCCTCATCTCATTTGGACTTGGACATTCCAGTATAAGTCACCTCCTCCATCATGTAAATTCTCTTCTCATGACTTACAGCTTGGAAAAATGCACGGAAACCTCGTTCTTCAAACTAACTGGACATTGACACCCCCTCTTCTGAACTTGTGCCCCCAACCTCCCATGTAGACTCACCCAGTTCAGCTCTAGCCTGCATGCCAGTTTACATCCCTACGCTGATTCACTTCTCAATTCCCTCACACTTCACACCTCATCACTGGCAAACATCCATGCTTGGATGCACTCCTAACACCACTAGACTCTGACACCCACACTGCTTAAATAATTGCTAAACCACATGCTTCAATTTCAGAAATTACATTCTCCCCCCAATTGGAAATGGATTGGACACTTGGATAAACATTCCTCATAATTAAGATATTTCTTATTTTCTTAAACACTTTTAAGTTTTAAAAATTTGAAAAGAATAAAACAATGCTTAAAAAACTTATTAATATCCTGAGGTTGCATTTGTCACAGATGTTTTAATACAAAAGTGTACACATTTTTTTGTTTGGTGTATGGGCCTCAGTTGCTTAGAATTGAAATTATTAAAATCTTTTGTTAATGTCATAATCTCATTTTAATCTTTGCATGGTCTTTTACTTATTTATTCACATTGGTTATCTTGTTTTCAATAATTAATGAGTACCAGTAAACCTGCTAGAAAATTTGACCTATATGCTTCCTGTGCACCATCATCGCCCCGGCCCCTCACTTGAGAAACTTTGTTTAATAGTGCAATAATGATTATATAATTGTTGTTGGTTTTTTAATTGACAAAATAAAATTGTATGTATTTACTGTACACAACATGATGTTTTGAAATATGTATACATTGTGAAATGACTAAATGGATGCATTACCTTGCAGAGTTATCATTTTTGTGGCAAGACACTTTACATCTATTATCTTAGCATTTTTCAGAAATACAATATAATATTAACTATAGTCACCATGTTGTACAATAGATCTTTTAAAATTATTCTTCCTATTTAACTGAAATTTTATATACTTTGACCAACATCTTCCCAACCCACCCTTTCTTCCAACCAACACAGCCCCTGGTGACCACCATTCTACTATCCACTTCCATGAGATCACTCCACATATAAGTTAGATAATACAGTATTTGTTTCTCTGTGCCTGGCTTATTTCTCTTAATGCCTTCCAGGTTCATCCATGTTGTTGCAAATGACAGGATTTCATTCTTTTTTATGGCTAAGTAGTAATCCATTCTGTATACACACCACATTTTCTTATCCCTTCATCTGTTGATGGACACTTGGGTTTTTTCCATTTTTTGGCTATTGTGAATAGTGCTGCAATAAACATGGGAGTATAGATATTTCCTCAACCTACTAATTTCATTTTTTTGTTGGATATATAGCCAGTAGTGGGATTGCTAGATCATATGGTAATTCTATTTTTAATTATCAAGGAAACTTCATACTGTTTTCCATGATGGCTGTACTAGTGTACATTCCCAACAACAGTGTTATATAGTTGTAATATATCTATCTATGTTACTAAAATGTATATACAAACACATACACAAAAAACCCCACACCTTATTTTTAAAAAATGGAAATAAAGCATACAGTCTATGTACATTCCTGGGACTTAATTTTTTTCATTACTATTATATTCCTATGATTCGTTTCTATTCTTGCGCTTTGCCTTAATTCAGTCATTTAACAGTTATATAAATCTGTTTTGCATATTCATCCATTTTTCTGCCAGTGAAAATTGGATTTGTTTTCTGACATTTGTTATTATGAAAAGTACTGCTATGTAAATTCTTGGAAATACATTCTAGAGTACATATGGCAAAATTTTCCTTTATTATTTACTGGATAATGAAATTAATTACTGGGTTGTAGCATATACAATATTTTCAACATTCAGAAATAGAACACACTTAAATCCCACGAGTAATGTATCATCTGGGGTCACATACAAACTTATGGCTCTTTCAGACTTTATTTTTATTAATTAAATAAATGTAAATTATTTTAATTGTTTTAGTCATAATTTAGATTTTATAATTCTTAGTATTTTTTCCTGGGTTATGATTTACCAAAAGACAGAGGGAGTTCAGATTGTTTTACTAAATTAGCTGAAGTTTCAGACAAGTTCAATAGTCCATGGTTTTGCACCAGAGCCAAAAATTTTAGTGAGCCTTTCTTTGCAATTTTACTCATATTCATCATCCAGCCAAGCAAGCCCCTTCTTAAATACTTCAATTTTGGAACCTGAATGGTTTCCCAAAAATAATATTTGTATTGGGTGCTGTATCTTATATAGAGATTGTTGTTATTTTAAATTTCTACTCTGCCTTGAGTCTCCTCATTTTATAGTAGATATAAGCATAGCATAAAACAGCTTATGCTGAATGTGGTCTGATGTGGTTAAATGTAACATAAATATTTTGTGGTCAGTTATGAGTTCTCAAATAACTTTTAATTTTTATTGATCAACATTATTGGCATCCTACCATGATTAATAAGTCTACGTATTATCTTTATCTATTTTCTAATTCCTAGGATATTATAATGGATTATGGCATAACCAATTGTTTTATAAGTCTATTCAATTCAACACTAGATGAAGTACTTATGAAACAGATACATAGATCAGTGGAAGAATATAAAGCCCCAAAATAAATTCATCAAGATTGTGGTAGGGTCATGAAATCTTTTTGACTCCTTAAACTATACTGAGAGTATATGTATAATATGTCCTTTAAACTGTATTTCTTAATTTAATACTTCAAGCCAGAATATGTCTATAAATTATTATATCTTCACTCTAATATTTTAACATTAAATTTATGTAAACTTATTAAAAAATAACTTTACCATATAATTTGCTGATTGATTCTAACTTACAGACTTATTTTAAATTTCTATCAACAAATAATTTGACTTTGTAACCTTATGATATAGGAAATTCCCTTATGATAACAATAAACATTTAATCTAATAACCTGAATACTGTATGAGTAACTAGATTTAAATTAGAGTCTCTTTTAGGTGGTTATTTTTCAAAATATTCAACATTCATAGGTCACAGTGCTTGTGCTATGTGTAAAGCTTTGTTCAGTTTGTTTTTGTGAGATTTAATATTTGGCTCATTCTGTGAATTTTGTTGTTATAACATGTGAAGCAATATATTGACATAAAATGAAGTTGTTCTGCTTTTTTCCTCTTCTCCTTCCCTTCCTGGACACTTCAGTCCAAAAGCCATTAGCTGGGGCTGAACAAGACAGGTGCTTATGTGTGTGAGTGTCTTCACAGAGAGCCAAAGAGCTCCAAAACTTGGAGTCAGAGGCCAAGTAAATTCAGGATGCTGTTCAAAGGAAAAAGACAGCCTAGCAAGACATGTTGATCACAAAAGAGTGTTACCCCGGAAAGCCATGTCGGGCAAACGAGATGGCAGAAGAAGCAATGGCTGCCCTGCCCAGAATATTGGAATTAGAGCTGCGAGAGGATGACATATGTTATAATTTGAATATCTGTCCCCCAAAATCTCATGATGAAATTTGATCCCCAGTATTGGAGGTTGGGCCCAATGAGAGGTGTTTCGGTCATGGGTGCAGATCCCTCATGGATGGCTTGGTATCATCCTCATGGTGATAAGTGAGTTCTCGCTCTCTTAGCTTCCCCCAGAGCTGGTTATTGAAAAGACCCTACATCTCTTCCCCCCTCCAACTTACTTCTTCCCTCACCATGTGATCTCCACACTGCTGGTTCCCCTTCACCTTCCACCATGAGTGGAAGCAGCCTCGAACCTTCCTCAGTGGTATATGCTAGAGTCATGCTTCTTGTACAGCCTGCAGAACTGTAGGCCAAATAAGCTTTTTTCTGTATAAATTACTCAGACGCACGTATTTCTTTATGGCAACATATACAGACTAAGAAAACATCTACATGGAGAAGCTGCATCCTGGCTTAGGATATCATTGATCAACGGAGTAAGGAGGATATTATTGGTGGTCTAGTAGCTTAGAGCAGGGAGTCAACACATATGAAGGTGATGAGAGCATCACATTAGGGGGGTAGTCCATTGTTGGGTTTTAGAGCCCAAGATGTATGAACGCAAGCAAATGATAGTGGAGAAAAATGGAGAAAACTAAAATATACCATGTAGTATTGGATTCAAATTGGAGATATCCATGTGAACTCAGAGATATCAATATATCAATATATAAATAGAAATAAATATAAATATGGATGTGTACACACATGTATATATGTATATATATCTCTAGCTCTATCTACTACAGTATTTCTATGAACAGTGTCACAACGATACCAATGAGCACAGGTAGAAACAAGATTTTTGTTTCTATACTCTATACTCCACTGAAATAATCTAGGGATACTTGGGGCAATGACTAATTCCAGGAGCACAAAATTAGACTGGAGTATTTTCTACGCCAAAAAATAAAAAGAGCTCAAAGAATGATGGCTACATGTCAAATGACACAGAAAGCAATCTAAGGAGATACTCATTATGGAATTTGAGCATCTAAATAATAATAGTAACAGATAACGACTCATTAAATAATAATGAAATTCATGAGTATATACTAATATAAATAAATTAGTGAATAAATAAAACAATTGGTGGCAAATTTCATAATATCTTCATCCCCAGTATTTATTTATAACAAAAAGATAGGGAGGGAAAAGAGTAACTTTAGAATAGATGATGCTGGCATGTGTCATTTTCATCAAGTGCTCAAAATCAATAAACAAGTAATGAGACAAATTGAAATGCTGTGTCCCTGATAGATTGGATAGGAGGAATCCAGCATTGCTTTTTTGTTATTCCTGACAAAGAGGTTTAATCTAAATCTAATTATGATGAAATATCTGAGGATCTCAAATTGAAGGGCATTATACAAAGTAACTGGCTTTTAATATTCCCACGTGTCAAACTTGCAGTTATAACATGAATAAGTTCAGAAGAACTTCTATACTCATGGTGAGTATAGTTAATAACAATGTATTGTACATGTAAAATCTGCTAAGAGAGTAGATGTTAAGTATTCTCAACACAAATAAAAGTGACTATGTTAGTTGATTTATATGTTATTTAGTTCCATTATGGTAATAATTTCACAATGTATATGTGTATTAAAACATCAGGCTGCACACTTGTTTTTAGAATTTTCAATTATATACAATTTTTATTTGTCAATTATACCTTAATAAAGTATAAAAAGTAAGTTAAAATAATAATATTCCCATGTGTCAAGATCATGAAAGCCAGGAAAAGACTGTTCCAGATTAAATGAAACCAAAATGGCATGACAAATAAATGTGGATGTATCATTTTGGACTATATCCCTTTCTCTGAGTAGCTGTTACTGGAATAACTGGAGAAATTTGAGTGAGTTTCAGAAGTAGATGATGGTAATATATCAATATCAATTCCTGATCTTTGTGGTTGTATTGCAGTTTTGTAGGACATGATTGTTAGTAAGAAATATACACAAAAATTTTTGTGGGGGATTTGGCATCGTATCAGCAAATTACTCTTAGATAATTCAGAAAAAATAAAGTTATTTGTAATGTACTTGCCACTTTTCATAACTCTGAGATTGTTAAAAATAAAAAAAGTCATTGAATCACATCCATGCACAAATTGGCTAATATGTTCAAGAACTATCATACATCATTTGATTCATTTATTTTGCTAGTGCAAGATAGGAGAAATTGTCCTTCCTTATTTTCTCCACAACATGGGTATAGAAAAACATTTCCCCAAAACACATATAAGTGTTTAATTCAATTATTCATTTTTGTTATAATTATGTAACACTTGATTGTATAGAAAATAATTCATAGATCCAAGTCCCTGTTGGATACATGTTGCTATCTTTCAATGTTTACAAGAATTAAAGGACTTGGCAGTGTATCAAAGACTATACAAAAATTGTTGATTCACATTTTAGTGATAACCCATGATATGGGATCAGTGCATTTAATGCTTAGTTAAAATAAAATCAAGTAAAGGAAAGCATTTTGAAAATTAGACTTTTAACATTTTATTTTTCCTTACAGAGGAAATATTTGGTATCACTTTAAGGTAAAAACTCAAATGTTAGTTATTTATTTTCCATGACCAGAAGACCATCACTCATTAAAATAATCTGTCAATAGTTGGTACAAATTATTGGCAGTATTTATTCTAACATCATAATTTCCCTTGCATGGAGATTAATTTCGGAAAAAAATTATATTTCTAATTTCCTACTCCTCATTAGTAGCAGAAGCAGAACTAATGATAATAATAATAGATTTACTTAGTAATGCTATTTCATGATGTACAGTATGTTCTTATTCATTTACTCACATAACCACAACCATCCTACATGATGGATTATTATCTTCATTTTATACATAAAGATATTAATTCTCAGAATGTGTGGAAAATGTTGCCAGAGGTCAGGCAGCAAAGTGGAGGACCGTGCATTTGACATCTAATTAGACTGGCCTTCAAAACCTATGAGTTAGTTCCACTTATTGCATTGTTTTATTACTGTCACCTAGCGTAGGGTTTTTCCGCAGGCAACATTTGTGAAAGGATGATTTTGTGTAGGTATACATTGGAGGGCCATTTCTTGTAGTCACTTACTTGATTATTTTTGTTCCTCTCCCTTTTGAACTTCTATTGAATTACGGAAATTGAATTATGGAAGTTGAATTACGGGATTCTCTTTAGAGAATCAATCTACATTGTTCAGCTACCTCTATGTCTTATGGCACATGAGCATTAAGATTTTTGGATAATTTGGAAAGTGAATTTACATTCTTTGTGCTGTAAACATTTAATACGACTACTTGTCAAGACAGAAGGTGTAGACAGTACGTTAGCACAGCATCTTCATCATGACACTCATCCCTTTCAAACACTTGTCAATGAGGAGATTCCCACCTGAATGTAATGAAACATCATATGCCAATTCACTTTCTTTTTCATCTCTGTCACAGTCAGATATAGTCCTCAACATAACTGTATTCTTTTTGTCTTTTCAATCAAGTGGTACTGCTATCACAAATGGATTGGAGTGCTTGATTTGAGACATAAAATATTTCGGTTAAAACTGTTTGCTTTTCAGTACAATATTTTAAAAAGTAAAATAATAAATTGGCTTAAAAATCATTTTTCTTTTCCTCTATGATGGCAATCTGGAAATGAATAATGGTTTTTGAACAATTACATAATTTCCCTGTATTAGTTATCTATTGCTGCATAACAATATTATCACAGGCTTGGCATCTTAATCTAAAACACTATTGTTATTATATTATTACAGTATCTTCGGGTCATGAATTTGGACATGGCTTAGCTATATCCTCTTATTTTGGGGCTGAGAAAGTTTAGATTAATGTGTCAGCTGGATCTGTGGTCTTATCTGACACTTGACTTGGGAATGTTCCACTACCAAGCTCATGTAGTTGCTGGCAGGATTCAGGTACTTGAAGGCTACTGGACTGAGGGTTCCATTTTTCTTCTTAGTGTTGGCTGGAAGACACGTTAAACTTCTTTCCGTGCAGCCCACTCCATATGGCAGCTCATAACATGGCAGTTTGTGTCTTTAAAACCAGCAAGAGAGATTCTCCTAACATCACAGCTTACAGGCTTAAATAACCTAATTATGTGTGTGTACTAGTATGCACCCATCATCTTGCCTGATTCTATGGATTACAAGCAAGTCACAGGTCCTTCCACATTCAAGAGAAGAGGATCACATAAGGGTGTGCAAATCAAGAGTCAGCAATCATGGTAGCAACTCCTACATCTGTCTGCCACATCTGTAGACCACCCTCTGGACCCCAGTAGTTCACATCTCTCCCACATTCAAAATACATTCACCCTCCTGCAAATGAGACATTCACAAGAGACTCATCCCATTAAAGCATTTACTCAAAGTCTATACTCTCATCATCTAATGAGATTGGATGTAGACATAAATGGAGCTCTTTGTGTGTAGTCCTCTGTAAAACAAAAAAGACAAGTTATCTGTAACATGTAAAAATGCAAGTTATTTGCTCTGTCCCCTACATACCCAATATACAATGGTTAGATAGTCATCCGGGAAAGGAGGGAAATAGAGATTACCAAATACTTATTGGTTCTAAAAATGCTCAAATTCGGCCCTTCAAAGGTTGGAATTACTTAATTATGTTCCCAGGCCTGTCAACAACTCTTCCTTGCTTTTAGCTTCACCATCTTAGTTTTTGTTTGGTTCTTACTTTTAATGAGAGTTCCAAAAAAATGACAACAGTTTTTATTCTCCAACTTGTTTATTTGAAAATAAAATAATACATCCCTCCTTCTTTTCCCCATTGTATTCTGTATATGCCCATGTTATAGGGTATCACTTAAATTGAAAAAGCAAAACTCACGGCATAGAATCAAGTCAGATTTTTTATTTAGGGTATGTTTATTTTTTTAAATTAAAGTAAGTTGACTATAAACAGGTCACTTACTAATTAGCAAAGAGATATGGCTGACATCTTTGCTCTTTTAATTTAACTCACTTTCTAGCTGTTTATGACACTATCAAAATTAATGCTGAGGGAGGGAGGAGTGTATGGGGGACAGGAAAATTGATTAATGTCATTATGCAGGCTGAGTATTTCTTATCCAAAATGCTTGGGACAAGAATTATTCAGATTTAAGATTTTTTTTTAATTTTGGAATATTTGTATATACATAATTAGATATCTTGGGGAAAAGACTCAAGTCTAAAAACAAAATCAATTTGTGTTTCATATACAACTTATATACACAGTCTGGAGGAAATTTTATATAATATATTTAATAATTATGCATGAAACAAGGTTTGTGTACATTGAACAATCAGAAGACAAAGGTGTCACTATCTCAGCCACCAATGTGGACAATCTGTGCTTATTTCACATCACCATCATTCCTGACTCTGAATTTATATGCTACCAATAGGCAATCATTTTCTTACACTTATTCACAAGTAAGTACGTAACAGTAAGAAAATATAACATGTCATTAATATAGTAAAAAAAATAATGTGTTCAGAGTAACAAAGCAGCACAGTGGCAGAGCCAGAAAACCTGTGTCAGCTGTTAAACAACAGCAACAACAAGCAACAGCAGGCTTTCAGTCTCCACCTACAATGCTGTTTTGACTAAAAGCTTACTGTACACTGTATTTTATTTATTTATTTATTTATTCATTTGGGTAAGAAAAAACATCAGAAGCAGTTGAGGGACCAGGAAGTGGATCCTATAGGGATGAGGAGGTATTCTGCTGGATGGCGTTTTTAAATGTTTCCTCCAGTTATCTGCCTTATTAACAACAGCTTTTGTCTTAGAAGTCTCTTTTTGATTTTATAAACTGACATTATTCCTTGTTCTATTTTGAATGCACACTGCTCTAGTTCTTCAATAAGCCCATCACACGTTTTCACTATGTCATCTATAGTCACTTTTTTCTGCAGTTTAGTAATTGTCACTATTTTGTCACTTTTGTCACTATTTTGTCACTATTATTTTGTCACATTGTTGTCACTATTTATAATGATCACCTTGATCCAGAACCATTTTGGCTGTTTCACTACTGCTCAATGAATGAACGGGAGCCTCATTTTCCATATTAAAAATGTGTTCAATATCCACTTCTTCCAGCTTACTGACAGACTCTGAAAGTATATTTTTTGCAAGTGTAAGGATATGGGACTTCATTTTTTTCTCACTTAGCATACAGAATCCTTCAAAGTCACCATCTTGTTCATCCTCATTGAACATAGTCACAGGCCAGAGGTTGTGCCAGGTATGCATAACAGTGTCTTTAGTCACTGTGTTCCAAGTGTTAGAAACAGCACATATGACATCCTTCATGCTAAGCTCCTTTTGAAAAGCTTATATGCCCATCTTTGTTCATTGCTGCTAGAATGCTTTTCAAAGAGTTTTTGTATTTCCTTTTCATTGACCTGAGGATATCCTGGTCACATAGCTAAGTTAATAAAGTCACACTGGGGGAAAGTACATGACATAAACATTATTCTTGATGACAATTTCAGCTGGAAGATGAGCAGGATAGCTTTCAACGAATAACAAAATCTTGCAGTTGTCACCCAGTGCAGCTTCCTTGCAGTGTGCATGAGCCACTGGCACAAAATTTTCATGAAACCATCAGAAAAGATGCCCCTAGTAATCCATGCCTTTTTATTAGCATAATGAACTGGTATGAAATTCACTCTTTGACAACAATGAGGATGCAAGCTTTTGACTATCACAAGAAGTTTACACTTATGCATGCCTGCTGCATTAGCACATCACAGAACAGTTATTCTGTCCTTGACATCCTTAATTCCTGTAGGGCAGGGGTCCCCAAGCTCTGGTGAGTTGTATAATCATTTCTTTATATATTACAATGTAATAATAATAGAAATAAAGTGCACAATAAATGTAATGTGCTTGAGTCATCCTGAAACCATCCTCACGCCACCCCGTCTGTGGAAAAATTGTCTTCCATGAAAATGGTCCCTGGTGCTAAAAAGGCTGGGAACTGCTGCTGTAGGGGCTGTCTCATCAGTGGTAGTTAGTGTCTTTCTGGGGCAATAACACCAAAATAGTGATGTTTCATCAGCATTATATACTTCCCCTGGCATCAGATTTTCATCAGTAATTTCCTTGGCAAACTCGTCAATGAATTTCTCCACTGCTTCATCATCAGCAGATGCGTTATCACCACAAATCTTTAAAAATTTAATGGTATGCCTTCTCTTAAATTTCTTCAACTATCCTATTGAATATTCACAGTTCCCTTTAATTTTTCATTTGTTGTGATAGATTTTTGCTTGTTTCATGATTAGCATACCTTTAAGTGGCATGTCTTCACTGCTGCACTGATATATTCAGTCTTTCAAGTACCTGACTGAGATTGTCATTTTTAGCTTTATGCAGTGTTTTTCTACTTTTTATTAACTTCTGTTCATCACTTTTAGCATAAAGCACAGAACTTCAGTAATTTATCCCTCTTTTACTTCAGGTCACATATGGTGGTCATTCCAACACATTACTGTTCTGTAAGGCATTTTACACTCACACTGCAGTCCAGTTTCTCCAGCAACTTAACTTTCTGTGCTATAGATAAACATAAATGCTTCCTCTTTTTCTTATCACTGTTACCTATGGGAGTATCTTCAGGCTTTTTCAAAATTTTCAACAATATCTTTACACCACAGAGCATAGAATAAGCAAAAAACACAGTGAGTAATGCACATAGGCCTTGGCCCCATGTGGGGCATCATTGGGAAACTGCCATTGGCACATGCAGCCTATACACATGCCATTTTATTATTCTTTGCGGGAATACTTATGTGGGGGAATCTGGGTGTGTTCAGAAAAGGTATATTTCAACGGAAGGGGACTTATAGGGTCTTTTTTCCCTCGGGGATCCTAAATAAACTGTGTGTTGTATGCCTGCATTTTGACTGTAACTCATCACATGAGGTCAGGTGTGGGATTTTCCACTTGTGGCATTATGTTGGCAGTGCTCAAAAAGTTTCAGATTTTGGACCATTTTGAATTTTGGATTTTTGGATTAGCAATGCTCAACCTGTGTAAAGATACATTTCTTGATCTTAGTTGATATTTACAAAATATCCTTTCTCACAGGGGCCTCAACTTCTTCTATAAGGCAATATACCCCACAGCCTCCTTTGGAGTATAGGGGTTCAATTGCCCTCGTAGAACATCCTTTTGAGCAAAATTCCTTTTAGGAATGATCTCAAGTTGACATTTCTACCACTAATTTCATGTTTATCTTTGGTATTGGAACCTCTTTGGTCCACTTCCCAGATTGCGCCTTCATTCCTTCTACTTCAGGCCACTTTATATTTCCTGATGGTTCAATGAAGTCTTGTCTATAGATTGAGACATGAAACACACACAGGAAAGATACTCCCTTGGACTGATTGTGACTCACAGAAACCCAGTGGCAATCTCCAAAAATAACACTTTTACTTGCATTTCCAAAAATTAACACTTTCTTGATATGGAGTTTACTAATTAAAGTATGGTAAACTCTAAATTAGGCCTAGCCCTACATTTGAAGGTAGCATCTTTAGTATCTTAACTGCTGAAACTTGTAAATAGCAGCTTATTAAAATAACATACAACTCATTTAATTAGTCTTCAAATATTTATTTTACCTTCTCATCTGAATTGTAAACACATCCCAATATCATTATATCTTAAGTCTCTAAGGACATTTGGTAGAATCTTAAATAAAAGATGGAACCTAATGAGAAAAACTAATGTTTCTATCAATTTTAATACATGTGCATGTGAGACTAATGGCCAAAAACATATGAAAAAATGCTCAGTGTCACTAATCATCAGAGAAATGCAAATCAAAACCAAAATGAGATATCACCTAACCCCAGTTAGAATGGCTTTTATCAAAATGTCCCAAAACAATAGATGCTTGGGTGGATGCAGAGAGAAAGGAACATTTATACTCTGTTGGTGGGACGTCAAACTAGTACAACCTCTGTGGAAAATATGGAGATTTCTCAAAGAACTAAAAGTAGACCACCATTAATCCAGCAATCCCACTACTGGGTATTTTCCCAAAGGAAAAAAAGCCATTTTATCAAAAAGACACTTGCACTTGAATGTTTGTTGCAGCACAATTCACAGTTGCAAAGATGTGAGATCAACCCAAGTGCCCATCAATTCATGAGTGGATTAATAAATTGTGGTATATGTACACCATGTAGTACTACTCAGCCATAAAAAATGAATTAATATCTTTTGCCACAATCTGGATGGAACTGAAGACCATCCTCCCAAGTGAAGTATTGCAAGAATGGAAAAACAAACACCACACGTACTCACTATTAAATTGGAACTAACCAATCAGCACTCATGTGCACAGATGGAAGTAAAACTCAACAGAGATCATGCAGGTGGGAGGGAGGTGAGGGTATGGGTGCAATCATACCTTTTGGGTCCAGTGTATGCTATCTGGGTGATGGGTACACTTATAACTTTGACTCAAGCAGTACAAAAGCAATCCATGTAACCAAAACATTTGTACTCCCAAAATATTCTGAAATAAAATAAAATAAATTAAAATAAATTTAAAAATTAAAAAAATAAATGTGCATGTAAATTATTGTATTTATATTCACATCAATATCTATAGTTATATATATTTAAATATCACATCTATAATATCATATATTCTGTACTTTGGAAAAATACAAAATATTTATTGAGAAATTTTTGATGTACATTACAGAATATATTTTAACTTTTCACAATTATTTTCTTTTGACTTTTGTCATAATCTGTAATTAGTAAGAACTAAGAATTTTCTCAGAAGAAGTTATTCAAATCACAATTACCTTGATAAAAAATTATAATTATCTCATTTTGAATCAATTTAGTATCAGATGATCATATTATGAATTTACTAAAAATTATGCCATTTTCCTCAAAAGAACATAGTATGAGCAAATTTGGTAGATCTGAGTATTTGAACATTCAAAAAAGGACAATTCAAATAAATTTTAATTTGCAGTTAGGATTAAATTTGAACTAAATTGCTTAGAAAAAGTACAGTACTATGACCATCATGGATAATTGCAGTTTTTTTAGAAACTGTTTATATTCACTTACACTTTTTACTTTACAGGACAAATACTGTTACATTTTGAAATATATATGCTTTTGATGGGTAAGACAAGTGTAAGTCACATATGTATACATTATGTCAATTTACTCTTCCTCTGAGCAAAATGATTAGGCATTCTTAAAGTCAATCCACATTACAGGATGAGAATTTTACTCTTTGTACATTTACTACTTTCAGTATTAGCTTCATTCCCTCTCATATTGCTTTCCTATTTGCAAAGCCCAACTATACACATTATCTAAATGTTTAATTCTGAATCTTAGAGATTAAGTACCTATAGTTTATTCTATGTAACATAGAATAGAGAGTATTGAAATAAGGAAAATAACCAGCTACCAGATTAATTTTATTATATTTGTCTTTAATTTTACTTTGCATTATTGTATTATTATTGGTTGATATTGCTTCATTTTGGAACTTTATACAATGGTATCACATTGTATGTTTCTTCTGGGACTTGATTTCTTTCACTGATAGGGCAATTTATATGAGATTTAATTAAAATTAATTTGAATCTGAAGAAAATAGGAAGAATTGAAATATGTGTGATACTGAGATTTTATTCTCATGTACATAGACTCTTTCTTCATTTATTTCAGTTTTGTTTAATATGTTTCTTTATTTTAAAACAATTTTCAATATTCAGATTGGGTACGTTATTTTTGTAGATTGACTGTCAGACTTTTAATATCTGAGATCTACCAAATTATGTCCCTTTAAAAATATATTTTTCTTCTGCTTCTGGTTTTTTAGTTATTAATATGATTTTATATATTTGTGTTTGATTTTCATCTGTGAAAATCTCACAAATGACATGTTATAGTATTGTCTGCAAAGCAGGTTTGTGTTTATTGTTTGTTTGTTTTCTAGGAGTCATAAGTACTAGCCACTTGGGAATAATTTCTTTTCTCCTTTGAAGGTTAAAGTTAATTACCTCAGTAAATCTCAATGGTTGATGAGGGCCAAAGTTAAGTGTCATGACCAATGCCTCCTGCTCCTTTGTTTCGTTACCACTCTGTTTTCATATCTCATTAGTATTGTAGCAAAAGACCTCAGCAAGGCCTGTATTTTCCTTTGCTTATTGTACTCCTTTTAGAAGGAGCTGGAAGATTCTTGGACATTTTTATTATTTCTTAACAAAATAATATGTTACTAAAAATATGTATTAATAATACCTGGGAAGAATTTGTATCGGAGCATGCAGTCCTTCATAGTATGTACTTTGTAATGCCATTAATTAAATATCTTATTTTACCTGTCATGTAACAAATAACCTTCTAAATTTGGAATGTCTACACAATAGTCTAATGTCTCCCTGAGAGAAAGAAAACTATATATATCCCTAAAATGCTTTGTTGGGTGTGGTAGCTCATGCCTGTAATCCTAGCACTTTGGGGGCTGAGGCAGTAGGATCGCTTGAAGTCAGGAGTTCAAGACAAGCCTGAACAAGGGCGAGACCCCATCTTTACCAAAAATAGAAAAATTACAGGTGGCGGGCACCTGTAGTTCCAGCTACTGGGGAGGCTGAAGCAGGAGGATTGATTGAGCCCAGCAGTTTGAGGTTGCAGTGAGCTATGATGACGCCACTGCACTGTAGCCAGGGAAGTGGAGTGAATCTCTGTCTCAAAAAAAAAATGAATATCCTTAAAATTTTCCTTATGAATACAATTTTGTAGATGGATCTCTAATTTATTCTTCCCCCATGGGATAAAAATTGACAAATTTCAGGCTTCTTATATAATGTAATATTTGTAAATAAATAAAACAGCTACTATTTAACTATAATGATTACTCATTTTGATTAATAAAAGTATAGAATAAATGCCACACACAACAAGTATCAGAAATTTGTTTTATATATCTGCACATAAAGATGAGCTTAATTGCATTAAGAAGCTAATGTCATAATGAAACAAGGAGTAGAATTTCATTTACTGGAAAAATATTTGAATAATAAGATATATATTAGACTATTTCCAAATGCATTCACATCCTGTTCAAATAATTAACCTATTAAATGGAAAATGCATATATTTATTCATTCTGATTTCTATATATTTATATCCTAAAAATAATCTTGCTACTTTTTGCTATATCCAAAGCAATGGAATAAAAAATTTAGAAATTAATTACAAAAAATATATCTGCTATGGTCTGAATGTTTGGGTCCCCCCAAAATTCATATGATGAAACTTAATTCACTTTAGAAGGTAATTGGGTCATGAAGGTGGAAATTTTTTATTATTGTTAATTAATGCCCTTATAGAAGAGACCCAAGGGAGCTCATTTCCCCTTTTTGTCATGTGAAGACACACAAGAAGACACTGTCTATGAGGCATGAGCTCTCACTAGACACTGAATCTGCCAATGTCTTGATCTTGGACTTTCCAATCTCCAGAACTGTGAAAAATAAATTTCTGTTGTTTTTAAGCTACCCAGTTTATGGCATTTTGTCATAGCAGCCTGAATAACCTAAGACAGTATCAGTCTTAAAAAGGTTCTATGACAGGAAAAATTTTCCAAGAACATTGTAATATAGTTTGAGCTGTGGGCATTCATTATACTATAACAATAGCCTGGAGGAATTTTAGTGCGTCCTCCATTTAGTAGTTTGATCAACATACATCTTCATTTTCAGCTCAGCATGTAGGCAGAAATAAAACCATAGCTACATAACATGTTTGTCATCTTGGGATTTAGCTCAAATGCTTAAGGTTGTTTTTACATTTTGATACTCTTTCGCCAAATTACTCTTCATTTCAGCACTTTTAGAAAGTCAAAATATCTCTCATCCAGTATTTTCAGGATGAGCTTGTTGAACATTTTAACAAAAAAGCAAATGTAGCTACAGAAAAAATGACACTGTGAATTTTCCACATAAAATAAACAATGAGGAACATAAATCAATTTTCAAAAATTATCTATCAGGCTTCTGCCATTGATGTTCTAATATCATGGTAAGTCCATACTGTAACACAATTACATTGTTGAAGATAGCATCTTTAAAAATTTTCTATATACAGTATAGAAAAGTTATCATTAGTAATTATTCTCCTATACTTCAAGAAGAAATTTGGCCTTAGGTAACCTAACATAGTTTATCTGTAAACTGTGGATGTAATGATTGTGGTTTGAAATTGAGTCTGAGTAAAATATTGACCATTACCCAGAGAAGAAAATTCAAATATATCAGAAAGTTTTCCTTGGTAATGTAGAAAATATGTAGGCATTGACAAAAGATTATAATTTTCTTTAATAAAATTTTGCATATAATTGTGTTTTTCATTCTACTAAACATGTGAAAATATAAACAAGGTATACGTCAAGCCATAATGAAGATGAGACATAAATTAGGCAAGACAGGTTCATTGCAAAACAGGCATCTTGGCCATAATTAATTCAATGAGTAATGTAGAAATAGAAAATTTCAATCTCATTATTCATTAATTAAAAACACACACATACTACACACTCGTGCACACACACACAGAGAAAATGAGAAAGGAGAGAGAGAGAAGGGGAGAGAAAGAAAATGGGAATTACAAGGTCAAATCAGACCACTAATTTATAATTTATTTCCTTTAGAAAATTTAATATAGAAAATTTGAAAGAAACAAATACATAAATTTTGAAAATATATAAAATTCAAAGGATTAGTAAAAATAAGATTAATAAGATTAAAATGAAGCAAAATATTGATAATAATTTATACAAACAGGGGCCTTAAAATTTCAGGATGACTTTTATAAATGCAAAAGTAAATTTTATATATATACACAGTGGCTTATACCTGTTTTCCCAGCAATTTGGGAGACCAAGGCAGGAGGATTGCTTGAGGCCAGGAATTGGAAACAAGCCTTGGCAACATAGTGAAACACCATCTCTACAAAAAGTGAAAAATAAAAAAAAATTAGCCAGGCACTGTGGCATGTACCTGTAATCCCAGCTACTCAGGAGGCTGAGGTGGGAGAATCTCTTGAGCCCTGGAGTTTGAGGTTGCAGTGAGCTGTGATGGTGCCACTGCACTGTACTCTGGGTGATACAGTGTGACCTGTCTCTTAAATAAACCCCCAAAACAAACAAACAAACAAACAAAAATTAGTAAGGAAGACTTTATTCATGACTATCACAATAGGAGGAAGAGATGGAATTCAACTCTAAATACAGCAAAGACAGCTGGGGATTTACAGCCAAAGAACAGAGTGAGAAGGTCAGTGTATGGAAAAATTACTGAGAGGAATTTAATTCGATATCAAGATGAAGGGGACTCTTGTTAAATGGGCTTGACAGCATTCTTGATAAGGGCAGGCTAAGTGCTGAGCTATCAAGAATGAGGGATGATGAACTTGATCAGATATTAAGGGTGGAGGATTCTTGATAAACTGGCTTAGAAAGGTTCTTTGCTGAAACTGGCTCTGCAGGCCAAGGTTGGCATACCAAAGATGAGGCCTAGTTAAGAAGAAGGTTCTAAGGTCCCTGACTAAAGATTGGTGAAGGAGGGTGTCCTCATCAATATACATATAAATGTATATGTGTGGGGGGTGCGTTTTAAAATCCTCCTATTGAAGACAATATCAATCTAGGCACAATGGCATTGAGGCTTCAAAAATATAACATGGTGAAATGGAAAGGAAGAAAGAAAGAGAGAGAGATAGAGGGAGGGAGGGAGAAAGAGGAGGGGAGGGAGGGAGAAAGAGGAGGGGAGGGAGGGAGGGAGAAAGAGGAGGGGAGGGAGGGAGGGAAAATGGAGGAGATGAGAGAAAGAAGAACATTATGAGGAGGAAAAAAATGAAAAGAAAAAATTAAGTGAAAAAATACTAATAATGTTAGACACAAAAGACAGAAACAAATTTTTGTGGCTTCAGGGATTTTAGTTATCAAGTTCTGTGTAGCAAAAGCACTCCCAAACTTTGAAGCTTAAAAGAGCAATGGTTCCATCCTTGTTTTATGATGCTGTGAGTTGATCGGTTGTGGCTCGTTTAGCTAAGGTTATTCATGTGGTTGCATTAGCTGCGAGCTCAGCGGGGGCTGGGGAATGCAGAATGGCCTGTAACCCCTCAGAATATTTCTCTATTAAGGTTCTCCAATCACTCAGAGACAGAAAGTTGAAGATGTCAATTTTCTGAAGTCGGAGACTGGGAATTTGCAGAATGTTGAATATCACCATTACCATAATCTATTGATCAATGTAAGCCACACGGCACTTCAAATTCAAAGGAAGGAGAAATAGACTCTGAAAGTAAATCAGAAATCATCTATTTCCCAAGCTAAACCAATGTAATAAAAGAAAAGTGGTGAGACAAGGACAGAGAATCTGCAATAACTTCTTCTAGTCAAAAGAAGAGAAATGGGCGGCATGTGGTTTTAATCGGTTCTTTGTATTTCCGAAATCCAGACATGTGCTTGCCTATTAAGATAGCCGAGGGCAAGAAATGCTTCTTCTAAAAGCACGAAATGTTTCTTGGTTAAGGTCCAATTCTTCTCTCTGACAGTGGTGCTCATAACTCTTATCTCCACCTCTGTGCTCTAAGCTCTGCCTCTGAGTCATTCTTCCTTTTCCTTCAGAAATCACTGTGTTTGCAGTTAATTACTTTCAGGCTGTCGCCTGCTCATTAAAAATTGGAGGCCCAGTGACTGCTTTTCACTCTGAATTACACATGCCCTTTTTAGTCCAAGCAGACACAGATCCTTTAAAAATGTTGCGGTTTTCTTATGTATCAAATTATATTATACTCTTATTATGTAATAGTAATACGAGGTCTGTCTGGAAAGTATCCAGCCATTGTTAATATAACGAGAATGGTATGTGCGACATCAGGGTAACCTGGCAGCCAAGGCAAGTGGACTGTAGTGCGCATGCGTGAACAACGATGACATCATTGTAGGGACACTAGACGCCATTGAGTGAGCATGGGCACTGTGGGGCGTCGCATTCAAAATGACAGAGCGAGTAGAGCAAGGAATCTGCATCAAATTTTGCGGTAAGTCTGAACATTTCTCTGCGGAAACTATTCGGATGATTCAGAAGGCTTTCAGGGATGATGCAATGAGCGCAGCGCAAATTAAAATGTGGCAAACGCGCTTCAAAGATGGTTGAGAATCTGGTTTACTGTTTGTCAAAGCTAAATTTCCAGGTGCTTCAGGAGATTTCGCCATTATTCCTCTGGGCACCATAGACTTTAGAGAGTGTTGTAGGCTCCCTGTCCAGTGGCACCTCACCCGGTTTTGATAGAGGCCAGGAAAGGTACTTCCCGTCAGCCAAACAGGGTAGTTAAAAAAAAAAAAGGTTTGCTTTTTTCTGCTACTATGTAGTTGTTTTATAGTTTCAAATTAGGTACTTCAGACTATCTATTCACCAATATATCAGGAAGTAGAAGTCTATTATGAGCAATTTTAGCTGAACTTGGTGGTTGAATCTATAGGACTACTTAAAAGATTTCATTCTGGGACTTGAACCCATAAAAGCTGTCAGGTATAAGTCAAATTAACATTGTACTGCTATGGATGTCCACTGTATTAAGAAAAATGAAAGGGAAGTAACTATAATAATAGACTTAAAAAAATCCTGATTCCATTTTGCTACATCTTGAGGCAAGTTGTTTAACTTTTATTTGTTAGACTCTTCTTTGATATAAGGACACACTCTTGCCTCACGAAGTCGTTTCAACAAATTAAAAATAAATGCACTGTCCAATCCTGAAAGCTGGTAGACAAAACCACTTTTTTATCTGATTTTTTTTCTAGTAATCTGTCTAAAAAGTCCTGAATTTCCATAATTTTACTTAATGGAAAATATACATTTTACATGGTATCCTTTCTTTGACGTTCACATTTTTTCTAATCACAGGAGTACTAACTGAAAATATGCAACATATTAATCTCTCATTCAGATAAAACCAAACAAAAATACATATATGTAAAAAAGGAAAATATATAAAAATAACAAAGGCATTTATAGATTAATGAATGACACAACCATAATTCTATTCAAATTTCAAAAGATTTATAATAACTTGTGTTTTCACCACTAAGTTACATTTCACTCATTTCAGACTTCTGTTCCATCTTTGGAAAATGTTCAGTTTAGAGCTTAGGAGTTCTCCTAACCTTTAATTTAATTTTAAAAATTGTGTTTTCAAATAAATTAGTATATTTACTAGAAATACATTGGACTCAATCCCCCCACTACCACCAGGTTTGTAAGATTAAAAACTTTACTGTAAAAACCATGCATTGTTTGCCATACTGCAAATAATACAATAGCATTCAGGTAAATGAGTTTTAATGATATAACCATGAATTTATGGGAAAGTTACAGAGATAGGTGGAATAATAAACTGCTGGGAGGGGAGGGGTGCAGAGAGGAGTATAGAAAGAATATTTTAAACGTTATTCTAAACTCCTAAATACTATACACGGTATAAAATATTAATACTCTTTCATAACATATTCATTTAACTATTTATTTTCATTGGAATTTTGGGCCCTGTTACAGCTACATGGATCATGGAATAAAAGAAATAACAAATGAAAGGAGTGAAAGTATTAAGTGCACGTACCTTTAGAGGTTAACTAGATTAATTCAATATAGGTACATAAGGTGACTTATCTTTTTGTGTTCTTTTCCTTTCTCCCCCTGATTATAAATTTAATGCAGGTTTCCTACCAATAAAAAAGAAAAGAAGTGGCTTAGAAAGTATAATTGCATTACATTGCCATCACTCTAATTCCAAAGTGATAAGCACCTCTAATAGACTGTCTATTCCACCAGATATTTCCCCATACAAATATAAAGGTACAAGTAATAATAGTGGAAACGATGATTATTATATGTAGAAATGTGATTACACAGCTTACTCTTTTGCAACACTTTTTTCCAGAAAGGATGACATTTTGGTTATTCTTCTATATCACTCATATGTTTAGTTTTAGTCACTTTGTATGGACATGCAGTTTTTTAAAAGACAAGTGTAATTTTAAAAATAGGTTAACAAATTATGTGTTAATTTACAAATTTGGGATACATTTGTTTCACTGTACTTTACTGAGATGCTCTAAGTCAAATTAGTTGTATGGTAGAAATAAAAATAAAGAAAAATCAATATTTGAGGAAGAATGTTTATTGAAATAACATAAATTTTAAAAGTTACATTATGCAAGTAAAAAATGTCTTCATTTGTATTTGTATTATATAAATATGCAGTAGAATTAAATTTACTTCATTCATTTTGATTTGTAATGAGCTACACAACATTGATAAAATAATATTCTGGATGCTTTAAGAAAATAATTTAATCCAATTTTGCATAACTTCATATTTTGTATATTTTGGTTATATAATAAATTCCTATGCTGGAATTTTGTTTTTAAATTGAACTTTGAATACACGAAGAAACATATCATAATATCAGACTTCTGAAAACCTTGAAAAATAAATTCTTAATATTGGCTTAAAAACAGAATTTTAGATTGTAAGTGTCAAATATTGTATGGCACTGGCTTTATTTTTGGGAGGAAAGGGGAATTATATATTTTCAGGTAAAACAGACTTTTCTAGTGTTTAAGAAAAACTGTACAAGTGACCTGAAATATATTAAGAATTCACTTTTCCCATATATATATGTTTAATTTACCCCGTAGAGTCATTTTCAGTTTTATGTACTACTACATAGTTTAGTAACAACAGAGAGGAGATATTAGGCTTAGCTTCTTTCTACATTCTGTTGAAGTTTCTGTGACAAAGAATGTTTTTATAGGCTTCTTTTTTGCTACATTTGTAATACGAGGCTATCAATTCGGAAAAAAAGGTAGATATGGACTGTGAAGCATATGAATTAAGGAGGGCAAGGAATATTAGAGGCAGAGATATTATGTTGTATGTACACTTATGATATTTTGTTACTTTTCCCAAAACTTGAGTGTCACTATAGGTATATCACCCGGTTTTATTATACCAGGTCATAGCATTTCTAACAATGGAATACAATGTATTGAACTAGTTTGGAAATGAGGAATTGTGTAGGTGATATTAAGCAGAAGTAATTTATATCTTCTGAGTTTTCAAGTTCTGTGGTCTTTCATTGATTTACAGCATCAATTCCCTGCATGATCTGGTCATTTCAAATTCTGAAGGGTTCGAAAACAGCAAGCAACCTTCTAAGAGTGATTTTAAAACCCTCAAAAGTTCCTAGTTTTATTTCTTATAAATGTCAAAACTCCACAAGCTACGTGTGCTCTTCACAAAGGGAATAATCCAACGTCTTTATTTTGCTTTTATGGCAAACATTTTTCATCTCTGTCAGATTTGAGTGAATAACTATATCAGAAAACTATGTCTGTTGGTCAAGGGCATGTTTATCACTTGATATATGAATCACATTGACCACAGCAAAGTTGAAGATCAGCAGTGATAATTCACAGCCAGCTCCCTGAATGGGAGTAACTACAGTGTCAGAATAAAAACCCACAGCAGACACAGTAGACAGGGAGATTATTATATTCAATTTGAATATTGCCATGGATATGAATGGAAATTATTAAACAATCATTCAAATTAAAATTACTGAGCACTTGTTTCTTCAAAAATGTCTAAGTTAATGCTATGGCTCAGCATTATTTTTGAATTAAATATAATTTCTCTCTGCTGTTGTATTTTGCCTTTCTATGGTAAACAGAACATTATGCAGAAAAAGCAATGAGGGACAAAAGATACACCAAATACTTTAATGATTTATGAGCAACTAGAAGGCTAAATATAACAGAGGTAAACTCTCTAAAATTCATAAATTTCTTGGAAGCTCTTATTTAGAAATCCATAAGGCAATTTTTTAAATTATCTTTTTACTCCTTATGAATATTTTCTTATGGAAAAATTGGTTATAGAGGAAAAAAGTTATTCAAAACATTTTTTGATAGCATAAGACAATATTTCAAATAAATTATAGCTTCTCTATAATTTTACTTGCTAAAATATTATAAAAAATAACAAATTATACCTTTGTACTCTTAAGCTTGCAACTGAGCAATATTTAATTAGGGGAATTGTTTCACCTGTACAATATTTAATAGGGGAATTGTTTCACCTGCTTTATGTAATTAATTTTTAGAATATAGGCCGAAAATAAATGTATACAAAATGATTTATTATCACTTAACTTTTAACTTCAAGACATCAAATTTTATAAATCAATATTAAAAAGCACAAACCGTGACTGACCTGCCACTCATTTAGTCAGCATCTAGGGTTTTGTTTTTTGTTTTTTGTTTTTTTTTTTTTTTCCTCTTAGAAACAATCTTACTCTGTTGCCCAGCCTGGAGTGCAGTGGTGCGACCATACCTCACTATCACCTCGAACTTCTGGGCTCAAGTGATCCTCTCACGTCAGCCTCCCAAGTGCCTAGGACTACATGCATGCACTACAATGCCCAGCTAATTTTTTACTTTTTTTTGTAGAGACAGGGGTTTCACTATGTTGCTTAGCTGGTCTTGAACTCATAGCCTCATGCTGTTCTCCCACCTCAGCCTCCCAAAGAGCTGGGATTAAGGGCATAAACCACCATGCCCAGCCCCAGCATCTAGGCATTAAAACCTATTTGTTTGATTAACTACAAAGCATATGTGTAATTTTTTAAAGATACTGACCTTGGTACAACTGCTTTTCTCTCTTAGAAGCTTGGGTGTGTGAACAAGAATGGCAGGTCTTATTTACTTTATGTTACTTATGAAAAAAATGTAATTTAACTTAGAGCAAGAAGACATTAGTCTACTACTGACTAAGCTGAAGGGGCTGGAAAAATGTTAACATATCTTGATTTATAAACTGAGACCGAAATAGAGGCAAGATCTTGAGAAAGAGGAACACATGCATCAGAATACCTGAAAAGCCTATTATAACACAGATTGTTGGACCCAACTCAGAGTTTTTGATTCAGTAGATCTGGGATGAAGCATTTCTAACCAGTTCCTAGTTGATGGCAAGGCTGTTTTTTGGTCTGGAGACCACACTTAAAGAACCACTTCATCCGGGCTATATGCTATCCCACTATGGCGTTAAAATCCATACTACAAAGTTATTTTTCCTATGTAAATTTATGCTAAAAATTGTAACTTTTATTTTTAATGAAAACAAAAGTATGTAACTAAAAATTTATATTGGCATTCAACCACATTGGGACAGCATCATATAATCAATTGAAGAAATTTAGTTTAAAAAATAATGTAAGATGGCAGTTTCACTAATGTTGGGAGGAAGCTTGTCTTCTACCATTTTAGGTTCCAATGGTTAGGGGCCTTGGGATTCATTAACAAAAGAGATTATCAGGAGAAAAGAAGAAGTTTATTCATATGCATATGAAAGCCCACATAAGTCGTTAGATAGATAGCTAGAGATAAGCATTTAAGCACTAACTTAAGGGGTTAGGGAGGGGGGAGAAAAGTCTTCTATCAGTGAAACAAATGGGCTTAATGGGGAAAGACAAATGGGCTTCTAGGGAAACTAGTGAAAGGTATGATAATTGTGATAACTAACTTTTGCTTAAGCAAAACCACTCAAGTGTGAGTGGTCCCACACTTTATTGGCTGTAAAACTCCCCCTAAGGGGATTTATGACAACCTTACTCTCAGAAGGTTCTGACTTTAGTCAGATAAGGGAAGCCCCACAAAGGCTTTTTTCTGCATCTGTTGAATCTCAAATATCTTCATTTTCAAATAATCTTCATGTGCAAACTGTGATTCCTTCACCAATGAACAATTCTGCATAAGCAGTTATATCCTCACTGAAAGACATTCTTAATTTTAAAAGCAAATTTCTCCCATTAATAAAAGGTCAAAATCTTCTGCACTGTATAAGAAGTGGACTTATTAATTATAGGACAACTGGAAGACTCCAGATTCTATTTCTAATGAAGCACAATTTTACACTTTAAGGTTTACTCTGTGGGAGTTCATTAAATGGAAATTTGGCCAGTGACCATAATGGTCAAGTTCATAAAAAAGATTCAGTTACTGAAAACCCAGACTTCACCACAATCTATTTCATCCACAAAACAAAACAAAACAAAACACCATTTGAACCCCCTAAATATATTGAAATAAATTAAAAAAAAATAGTTTCAGTTATCCAATTGCTGTTTTTATACTGTTGACTATACAAAAGATGCAACAAAGAAAGATAAAAAATATGCTTGAAACATATATGAATTTTCTTACTACCCTGGGCAAAACACAAGTCAAAAAGAGAAAAAAGAAGCATTGCAATTTGTCATAGTGTTGGAGGAGAGAATACAGATGGAAAAAGAAATCAGCCATTCTGACTTTCTGGTGTCACAGTGAGTTTACAGAAGAAAAATAAAAGCTTCCTTCAACTAATGAAGAGATAGTTCTCCAGTGAACAGAATAATGAGTTAATTTTATTAAATTATTGGTGTTCTAAGGTAAGGGATCATATTTCATTTTTCTGTGTGCCTGCATCATTTATGAAAGTTCACAGAACCGTATACACTTATCCTGAATAAAAGATATTTAAACTGTTTTAGCTCATCAGACTCATGATCTTTCCCCATACAAACATACACAAACACACAAATACTTATCACAAAGACCTACACTCCTCTTACAGGAAAAAAACAGAGAAAATTCCATTTCAGAGCTAATTCTTTAAGCAGAAATAATACTAAACAACTTGTCTTTTAAATGAATACTGGATTATTTATTAATGGGCTTATTGAGGCCATCAAACTGTATACACTCTGATAAATTTGTAGGGTTTTCATTACTGGATGTGTATTACTCTAATAGTAATTATTCAAAAATGCGTTTATAATCCTATGGCAAGAAATAGACCTCATCTCCAAGAATTGGGTTCTGAACAGCTTCCTCCTACTCTGGAACCAGATATGTTTGGGTCCATATTGAAAATCGTGCATAAGCCTGGAAAATCCAAATGGAGAAAACCCTTAGAATCTCCTGAATGATGACTGTCTTTTGTATTCTAATTAAATGACTGGTGGCTGGGGGCTCTCAGGGTGGGGGATGGTCACCAGTAAGACCAAGTCACCATAAAAGAGTTGGAACTTTCAGCCCCAGCCACAAACAAACCAGTGGGGCTGAAGATTGAATTCAATCATTAAAGGCCATTGATTTAATCGTCATACCTACATAATGAAACATCCATAAAAATCTCTAAATGAAGGGGTTCTGAAAGCTTCCAGATTGGTGAACACATTGAGGTGCTGGGAGAGTGGTGAGCCCAGATGGAAGCTTTACATCTTTGCCCCCATATCTTAGCCTATGCCTCTCTTCCATAGAGATGCTGTTTCTGGGTGGTATACTTAAGAAAAATCCAGTAATGGTAAGTAAAGTAGTTTTCTGGATTCCGTGAGTCATTCTAGAGAATTATCAAACCTAAGGAGGAGATAGTAGAAAACCCTAAATTTGTAGCCAAGTTGTATAGACATGGAGGTAGCCTGGGCACTCCACTGAGGCTGGTGAAGTAGGGGAGCCTTGTGGAACTTAGCCCTTAACCTGTGGGGCAGCGCTAACTCCTTATATTAAATGTCAGAATTGAATTGAGTTGTTGAAAACGCAATTGGTGTTGGAGAATTGGAGAACTGGTGTTGAAAAGACAGGACCGTGCATATGATATTGGTGGAAACCAAACCCTGCAACACACACGGGAGGCAAATTACTACTTCTGATCACAAGAAAGTAAGGTGAGGGAAGGGGAACTCACATGAGAGAAAATTCCAATTTATCTAAAACGCTGTATGGAGTCATAAGTAATAAACTAAATTTATAAAGCCTTGTTTCTTTTTCAGTTAAAATTTATAAGCTATATATTTGCAAAATTAACTATTGATATAAAAGATTTTCAAGGACCATCTGTTATAACTGTTTACAGGTATATATGTGTGTATTCTCTAAATACTTAAAATTCCTGCACCTAAATATTTTCTTGAATATTTAAATTAATAAAGCTTTACAGATTTTAAAATGCACATTATCCAAAATTTTAAATGGCAGATTATTGCAATAATAAAATATTGCACATAGATTATAAAAATTATGAATAACATATGAGAAGAGAGAAACAATGGGGAAATTAAACTGGGAGTCAGGATATGCCAAAAAATTTCATTTAATTGTATGTGTTACTCTATAATACGTAATGAATCCCACAATAGATTGCAACTAATTACTTACTACCAAGTTATTGTCTTGACTTGTTTTAAAGTAATAGACTAGATCATTTCTCAATGCCAGTTTTTTTCTCTCTGGGATTTATTTCTAATATTAGCTCTTATTTCACTGAGATAGTATCTTGAGGAAATCATTTGTGGTACCATATTCTCTTGAAAATGAGAAACAACGTGATAGAAACAGTGTAAAGATTCCTGAGTAAGAATATTTATGCATATTCTATATCAGATTTGCAACACTAGAAGTAAGTGAGCAAGTTACTTTAGCTTTCAAGTCTTTAAATAGTGAGTCAGACAATATAAAATATTTGGTCTCTTGTAGATCCATTGTGCTATACACAGAATACTAAAACTCTCTGAAAATAACCAACCTTTTTTTCTATTACATAAACCATTAAGTACAGTCATGTGTCACTTAATGACAGAGCTACATCCATAGCACTACACATGTTTTCAAATCAAGGTTTTAAAAGGTTATTGCAAATGTTAGTAATTGATTTTTAATCAACTTATGATTTGTAAATCCAGTCTGTTTCTGAAATATTCCAATAAGAATCTTTATTATTCCCACTTTCCTTCACCACCACTGTAACATATATGTTCTTTCACTACTTTATTAAGAATATTTGGCCAGTGGCAAACTCCAGTATTAATATCCACTACTTTCTAAATTTCCTAACACTATTACTGTGTTTTTAGATGAACAAACATTTTTCCTTTGCTTGTATGATAACCTTTTTGGAAAATATTGTTTCTTTCCTGAGAGACATTGCCTCATTTCAATCTTATCCAAAAGTTTCAGTGTCTTCTTTTCCATTTATACATATATCAAAGACATCAAACACATGAACTTCCACTATTTTGAACAGAATTCAAATTAGGAAAGGATTACTAATGACATAAAGTGAAAGATGCTAAAAAATGTAAAATTCTATTGATTCCCACAAGGCCTTAGCCGAAACTATCCCTCCCAATCTCTCTTGCAAAATCCAAATTGACCAACCAACAGCTGCTTGAAACAGGGGCCCAGTTTGCTGTGATTAAAACCTCTCGTGATTAACACAACTCCAGTTTCCCAACACCTTCCAAGAATGTGAGCCGTGAACAATTCCCAGAATAAAACTGAACTTTCACCTTTCAAATTATATCCTATAAAATCTCTCATTTTTTTTAATCTTATGAAACAGGCATCTTGAGCTATTTTCAAACAGCAGTTGTTTTTTTTTTCAGTAAAAGCTTACTATAATGACTTGTGTTTGGATATTTCATTTACAAAGAATAAGAGGGATGCACTCTGTTTTTCCCTCACCAATCATAAAAATAACTGAAAAAAGTATTTTGCCTTCAGAGAAAATATAATCTATAAAGCTAGAGAAAAACACACACAAATAAACTAGTAAATATCAAAAACTGTGATATATCCAAGATTTGACTCTCCTTGCAAAACCACAAATTAGCCTGCCATAATTTCATGGAAGCTTGTACATGAGATTTCAAAGTTGGAAGCTAAGAATTTTATTAGTCATAGAAAGAGCAGCAGCCAGAAAATCAAGGTTTTCTTATACCATTTCTCCAACACCCACAGGGCAAAATGAAGAGTGCCTGTTGACACTTGCACAGGCTTGTTTTATAAGAGGGAAACTCTGACTTTAGGGGACCTGATTATGTTATAATGTACAGTAAGCATTATTCTATTTGTTTAATTTTATGAACACCAAACTGGAATAATGTAATATAATAAATACTATATATGATGACTTAAATAATTAAATTTTAGAATAAATAAATTGCCAAGTATTGCTTCTTCTGGGCATTATTTTTCAAGATTTTATCTCAAATTATGAAAAAAATCCTATAATACATATTAACGATATCTCAAATTTCAACGTGAAGGTGAGGAAAAATTTTGGAAACCATATATCATGCATCTTGAAAATACATCTGTTTCAAGCCTTGTTAAGATGGCTGGAAGCCAGGCACAGTGGCCCGAGCCCGTAATCCCAGCTATTCATAATCCCAGCTGTTCGGGAAGCTAAGGTGACCAGCCTGGCCAACATAATGAGAACTCATCTCTAAAAAAATAAATAAATAACATTTTCTAAAATGATGATTGGAATGTCAGAAAGAATAGAATTGTATTTTTCATCTCCAGGTCTTCCCTTATTATTTTCTCAGGAATGTGAGCTAGTTGGTTCTCTTGAGTGGGCTAAAGGTATATTTTAATAAAATATATTATAACACAAATGTAAGCACACCTAGGCTTCTTCAAAACATGTGACTACTTTGTTGTGGCTTAGGTTTCTTTATTTCCAACTTTTTCCCGTATCCTTTATTTCTTGGCTAAAATTCATGTCACATTTTTATTCTGTTATATCCTCATATCTTTTCTGTCTTTTGTTCAAGCAACTCTTTTCCTACCTGAAGTCTCCCAGATGAAGAGCTTAGTTTTGTCAATGCTTTAGAGCACGGGTTGCAAGCTCAAATACCTAGAGAATTAGTCATCTGAAGCATTAAAGATGAGAAACCTTGCCTTACTCTGATTTATAAGACACAATAGGATATTCAGTTTACCTTTTAAATAGAATAATTTGCTGTAATTACTTCTCAGAAATACTTCTAATAGGGCTCTACTGCTATCTGTAAGTGTAGAGTTCAGCTGCCCAACCAAGGTAGAGTGTTAGTGCATAGAATACTCCCATTCAAAACACAGTGCTTGGGCTGCCTGTTGTAGCACCAGACATTGTTAAGTTGGCAGTCTTAGCTTTTAAAATATTTTACGACTGATTTTAGTAATGGAATTCATTTTAACTTTCATTTTGTTTCATCCTCCTAGTGGCTCTGATATATTTTCATTAGACATATTTCCTTCCATTCAACGTTACCTTTACTTATAGTCCTCTGATTAGATAGTGCACTAACACTAGAGTAGTTCCTGTGCTTTGCTCCTTTTGTATGTCTCTAGTGACGTACAAAACAGACCACATCAAAACTATTGATATGAAATATATCATGAAATATACAAAAACAAAACTGTTGACTTCTGTATCTTTTGTCTCAGGTTCACTGAAATATGCAATAAAACGTAAATTTATTTCTCAATATATGTTTTCTGCTATTTTAATGTGAAATAAGCAAAATATATTTCTTAATATGGCCTCTCAAGAAAACTGCCACATGGAAACTTCATAGAAATAATTTATTGGATTAATGTATAAACAATATGTATTCCTTTGTGTTAAAGAAATACATATTCCCTAAGAAATGGATAACTTTTTTGCTGCAGTACACATGAAACACTTAGCACAGTGTCTCTGCTTTGGTGAGTTCTTAATAAACTTCAGTTCTTCTCTCTTTATGCACATCCTAAACTTGGGTCATATTAAGGAACCAATATCCGTTAACCAGTATCTTACAAATTGCCATCACTTTTGTGTCATTATCTATCATTTTTTGCACAGTTGGCTACTATCTCTGGCATTGCTATGCCTTAAAACAAATTTCTAGTTACATAGCTATTCAACAGCTGAAAATGAAAAAAAAAGAACCAAACAAGTGAAACAAAGCAAAAAAAAAAAAAACTAAAAATGCATAGGATATGATACAAAGGATTTTTGCTTAGGAAATAGAAGACCTTAGTATAAAGCCATGTTTCAACACATAAATTCCATGTAATTTGTAACCAATTCTTTTAATTTAACATTGTATCAGCTAATATGATAAAGAGGAAAAAGTTTAACTTTGACAATCAGAAGTTATATGACCTTGAAAAGTTATTTAACATCTCCAAATCCTCAGTTTCCTTATTTGTAAAGTGGAAATACCAGTACATATCTAATAAGACTTTTGAAAGTATAATTTTGTGTTTGTGTATATGAAAGAACTTAGAACAATTCATGATGCACTGAATTGTTTAACAAATTATAGCTTCCCTCTGTAATTGAAAGTAGTTCAATATATCACAACTTCTATTTTTCTACTAATCACATGATAATATAATATTTGATTAAAAAAAGGGTATATTAAAGTATGTAAGAGGATGTCGAAGGAGGCATTTTCAGTGATCCCAGAAGGTCAGGTAAGATAAAGCCTCAAAGTTGAGGACAATAATTAAAAAAAAAAACATGGAGTCTCAATATTGATGCAAGTAGCATCCTTAGATTCTTTATTATGGGATAGGCCCACTGCTATTTGACTATATATACCCATTACTCCTATGCAGTTGCATATAAGCAGCCTAGAAATTGATATGAAAAATATTTTTTAAGGAAAATTGTGAAACTGAGAATGCTGTGCCAATGTCCTCCGTTCTCTATGGGGTACTATCTACTGCTCCCAAGTCAAATGAAAAACATGAAAGACATATATAGAATCTTTTGGAAATATTGGAAAGTGCTTGCCAGAAGAGAAAATCATCATCTTGCTCTCAGCTATATGGCTGTTGTATTGCAGAATCTGGTAGGCATATTCTATGCTGCTTCTGGAGGCAAGCATGAAAGTATTCATTTCTGTGTCCCCAGGATTTTGGGAAATAGAAATATTTACTTGACTCTTATCTTAAGAGTATTAAGGCATGACTCTTCAAATCTCTCTTCTATCCAAAAGGATCTCTAAGAGTATTACATATACAGAACAAAAATGTTTTTAAGATATTAAGGGTTTTTTTTAACCAAACATCCTGTATCTCAGTTCAACATGTATAGAAGTACTACTATAGAAATAATTGCATGTGTGGCTTTTGACTAATGAAATGAAGTATAATTTAATACAAGGAGCTCATAACATTTTTACAGGCATCATAGCATCTTGAACTAAAAGATGTAAAGATAGTACAATGTTAAAAGGAGCCTTTCAACCTGACATGTACGACCATTAGAGGCAGGTCAAATATACTCACCTGTAAACACAAGCTATTTCTTATGTAAAAAGACAAAATACAACTCATAAGGCAGAAACAATATCCAGAGAATGGAGCCAAGATCTGCTGAGATTCTTTCTCTGGGAGGAGGAATAAGCCCTAATCAAGTAATTGACATCATATATTCAGCTGGATTTCAGCATTGCAGTGGATCAATGGTAGTTATTTGCCCAACATCCCCCAGCCCACTGCCATGACAATGGAAGTGTTTATTGCAGTTATCCTATGAATGTCTTGCCATTGTCTCTGGGGTGTATAAGGGGTAAATAACTTGTGCATCAGTTTGCAGGTTTTAAAATTTGAGTAAAACCATTCATGTAGAGCCACACTGAAGGAGACTCCTCTATACCTGAATCTGATTTAGATGTGATTTTCTGAAATAGGGGAAGTTAACTTACTAATATGAGACTTTGTGGTTCATGGGAGGATGAAACTTATAAAGAATTTGTGACCAGGTGATAGGTTATGTCAGATTAAAAATGGCCACAAATTCTTCAATATTTCTCCCACTGAGATGTGTCCAATTCCCTTCCCTTTTCATCTTTGCTAACCTGTGACTTACTAGTAGAACACGATGTGATGCTATGAGATTTTCAGGCTTAATCTTTAGGAAAAATGCCAACTTCTGCAGTGGTCTTCTTGGAGCCTTCAGTTGCTGTGTAAGAATCTCAACTACCCACTTAGAGAGACCACATCGAAAAACTCTGAGACTATATGGAAAGGGAGGAGAGTCCAGCCGCGTCCAGTCTTTCAACCATCTTCCACAAAGAAGATGCGATTGAATCACATGTGATTGAAGCCACCATGAACATTCCAAGCCAGTCATCTTTTGGCTGAATATCAACAAGTTATACTGGTCAAAAGTAAATGAAGCTGAAAAACTGTCTAGCTAAGCCCTGACTAGATTCCAACCCTGACCTATTTACTGACCCACAAAATTGTAAATTGTAATCAACTGTTTTTTTGTCACTAAGTTTTGGGGAAGCTTGCTATGCAACATTATAAAACTGAATATCTGCAAAATATTTTAAGTAATATGCTACCAGTAATCTTATAGGCACTTAATGTTTCTGAATGAATATATTATCAATTAAATATCATAATCTGTAATTATGAAGATTATGATATCTTCAATTAACACTCAGATTCACACCAAAGCTGAGGCTCTGAGCCAACAGTCAGCAAACTAAAGCCTCTGAACTGTTGTGGCCTGCAAAGACTAAAACATTTACTTTCTTATCCTCTACAGAAAAAGTCTGCTGACCGCCTGGTGTGAAAGATCAACTGGGACAAGGCTAGTTACATATTAAAATGGTAGAATGTTGGTCTTCCTATTTCCACTATTTTTTTCCCACACTAAAATTCTTTCTCTTGCTCATGAAATTAGTGACTAAATTCAGTTTAATTGTGTGGCAGCTAACCAGAGGTGCTTGGGGGTAAATTGCCTTATAATTCAGAAAATACAGCCAGTGCAATATCGCTTAACCCAGTGGCAACGTGACAGTTTTAGGACTTTGGAACAGAGGAGTAAATAAAATACGATCTAATCTGAAGAGTTAAGGACATAAAGTATCAAAAAATATCATTGTAGTTGCATACGTTTCAAGTTTAAAAACAAAAAAAATCCTCTATAAAAATTGTACTTACAGAATTTTTGGCTTTGTAAAAGTTACAAGTGATTTGCATTGCTATGTCATAAGAAATACAATAGCAGTAGTGAATTTTTAGAACCCACGCTTTACAGGTTGAATATCCCTGATCCAAAAATCTGACATCTAAATAGCTCCAAAATCCGAAACTTTTTGAAAGCCAACATGATACCACAAGTGGAAAATTCTACCCCGACTTCATGTGATGGTTCACAATCAAAACACAGTCAAAACTTTGTTTCATGAACAAAATTATTTAAAATATTGTATAAAATTACTTTCAGTCTATGTGTATAAGATGTATATGAAACAAAAATGAATTTTTTGTTTAGGCTTGGGTTGCATCCCCAAGATATCTCATTAACCAGCTTTAATAGTGCATTTTTTATTATCTGCTGTTATAAGTTATAGAGAATTCACTCTCTATAAATTGCTTCTATGGTTAGTGATGGTAGAAATTTAGAATCTGGAATCACCTTGTTATGTCTAAAATTGTCTTGACTAAGGAGAGTTTCTATTCTACCTGCTGATGATAAAGAATCCATACCACTTCCAAGTGAACATCATATTCTGATTTCTGTCTTTGAAATCCAAGTAGAACAAGCCATGAGCAAACAAATAAATAAGTATAAATAAAAATATATATAGAGAGAGAGAGGGAGAGAAAGAGAGAGAGAGAGAGAAAGAGACTTTAAGTAAAGCAGATGGCCTTCTACAATATGGGTAGAACTCATCTAACTAGCTGAAGGCCTTAAGAGCAAAATCTGAGATTTCCTGGAGAAGAAAGGAATTCTGCCTCAAGACTGTAACATAGAAATTCTGCCTAAATTTCCAGTTTGCTACACTGCACTACAAATTTCTGACTCCATGCCTCTACAATCATATGAACCAATTTATCAAAATAAATTTCTCTCTGTCATGTGCATATAATAGATAGATAGATAGATGTAGTCAACTGACTGTAAATATTAATCACATCTACAAAATACCTTCACAGACACATGTAGTGTTAGACCAGATAACTGGACACCATAGCTCAGCCAGGTTGGCTCATAAAATGAGCCATGTCAGGGATCAAGGTTCATTTCACTTATCAACTTTTTATAAAGATGTATCTGACTACAAATTCTGTTTTATGCCTCAATATGCCTTAGCTGTATTATAAGTAACTTTACTTCCTTATCATCTGAACTCTACAAAGATATTAACTCCCTGATAATGGGACATGAAATTGTCATTTTTATATCTTCAGTACATAACACAGGTCCACACACTTAATCCACAAATGTTCACTGAATAACTAACACAATTTTTAAAACATAATATGTTGGTCCTGGGTGTGCATTAGTTTCTTATAGATGGAAACAAAATTTGACAATATTTAAAGAGAAAAAAAGGCTTTGAGTGATTAATATTAGGTTATTAAGTATGAAATGTGTGATTTCCTTAAGTACTAAGTTTGACAGTTGATTTCTCTGACATTCACTTTGGCACTTCCTGTTTTATTTTTATTGTGAAGGTACATCCTCAGTCTTTCAAATGCACATTTTGGCTTGTGATTATCTTCCAAATTTTTCTTTTAGAGCAATTTTTGTGAAACCATGGATAAGTCAAAATTTCATGTTATTTTCGAATATGAGTTCTGTTGTGGAACCAATGCAGCACAGAAAGCCTCAAATATCAACAAAGTGTTTGGGAAGGATGTGGCTAATGAACACACAGTATGTCGATGGTTTGAGAAGTTCCATTCTGGTGATTTTATTCTTGAAAATGAGCCATGTGGGCGACCAGAGACCAAGGTGGATAACGATGAGCTGAAAGCTATAATGGAAGCAAATCCATCTCAATTTATGTGTGAATTAGCAGCAAGGTTTGACATTACTATTATAACAATATTGGATCATGTGAAACAAATAGGCAAGGTAAAGAAGCTGGATAGATGAGTTCTGTATGAATTGAACGAGTGTCAGAAGAGAAATCGTCTTGAAGCTTGCCTTTCTTTGCTATCATGACATAAAGGTGAACCATTTCTACACCATATTGTTATGTGTGATGAAAAATGGATTATTTTTGACAATTTCAAGCATTCGGCACAATGGTTGGATAAAGATGAAGTGCTGAAACACAGTCCAAAACCCAATAGTCATCAAAAAAAGCTAATAGTGTCTGTTTGGTGGTCCAGCACTGGTATTATCCACTACAGCTTCATGAAACCTGGTCAATTGATGACAGCAGATTTCTACTGCAACTGGTTGGATGAAATGATGAAGATGCTTGTGATTAAGCAGCCGAGATTGGTCAATAGAGACAGGCCAATCCTCTTGCAAGACAACGCTAGACCACATATCTCACAAACAACGCTGCACAAACTACAGCAGCTGGACTTGGAAACTCTCTGTCATCCACCGTATTCACCAGACCTTGCACCAGCTGACTACCACTTCTTCCAGGCTTTGGACCACTTCTTGCCAGGAAAATATTCAATTCTCAACAAGCTGTGGAAAATGCCTTTCACTATTTCATAGCCACTCACTCTCCAGGTTTCTTTGCTGCTGGCATAAGCAAGCTACTATTAAGATGGGAAAACTGTGTCAATAGTTTAGGCGCATACTTTGATTAACTGTACTGCTTCTTGTTTGAAATATAAGAAACTACACTTTTGATTCAAAATCGGACATTTCATATTTAATGACCTAATATTAAGCATAATTTCTGACTGGAAAATTAATAATGTCCTATAATGAAATTTCCAACATTTAAGAGCAATCCTGAATATGTGTGTAATATGTCACTAATAATGATCTACCATTTACAGATTTGCTAATTATAAGCATCCCCAGATATCATTTATATAACAGTGGCAGATTCTACCACATCAGTATAAACAGATGGTAATTACAAAGTGAATGAAGCAGAGTGTTACTATGCCAACATGCAGATTGAACATATCTGTTATTTTATGAAATTCATCATCTAATGACTCAGATGAATTGCATCTACATTAGCAATTAGATATTCAAATCAACATTTTGGAACAATGAGGGTTGTACAGTTGGAAACACTTGATTAATAAGACAAGGATTCATTTCAGTGGTGCTGGACAAAAATATTTCCAATGAGCAAGCTTATACCAGGTTGGGTAAAAACTAGGCAAACCTTAAATCAAAAACAGAATAATCACAAGTGTTTTTCTACCTTAAACCAGAATGAAAAGCCAGTTTCTCATTCTGTGTGCTTGTGTTAATGTGCTTGTGTGTGTGATACTCATTCCAATTTGTTATGATGGTTCAATATACAAAACTAAATTATTTATAGTTTTATTTTAACTACTATAGAAAAACACATGTATATAATGTTTAAAATATTACTTAATTTTATTCTATATAATTATATAAATATTAAAGGTCAAATCTGTAAGTTAAATTCTTTGAACTTTATCTGTTCCATTACCCTCTTTATCACTAAAGTTAAAGTAATATAAAAATGTTTGTCAGTTATGTTTATGAGACATATAATTTTAAAATCAAATCTTTTATATTTTTAAATTTAATTTAGATTCAGACATATTTAACAGGAATGTAAATTCAAAAACAAAATTTTACAAAGGTAAGAGAAATACAAATATATGTGATTTGGATATAGAAAAGCATATGGATGAGTAATGCCTAAGTATTGCACTAAAGTTTAACAATTCCTTATATCACATTCAGTCTTCATCTTTTAATAGCTCTGTTCTTTCCCTGTAATGTTATTAGTGAGTAAGAAAAACACAATGGGTGAGGTATAATTTAGTGGAACATATGTCTGTTTATTGATACAAGTGAGACAGTTTCAAACCACTAAGATCGGCCCTGTTCCTATTTCTATGCACAATTGTATATTACCACATTTAGCTACCTATTAAAAACTAGAACATTCAATTTTTGCTTTTTAGGTGTACTTTCTCAATACATGAGGCTTTTTTTTAAGAAAAAACTCTATAATAATTACATTGTGTTTTATTATGTAGTGTTCCCCTAAAATCTAGAAACAAGTTTAATACAAGAGAAGCATCAGTATTTTCTCAGATAAATGCCTTTTAAATTAAGTTCAAGCAAACTGAAATCTCAGCGTTTGCTTGCAGAATACCAATGATCCAAAGTGATCGATCAGGTGACATTACTGAATTTCTAGTGCTTTCATTTTGAAAAAAAGAATATGTCCTAATTAGTTTCTAATTGATGTAGAAGGCTTATTTATGAAATTGTATACTTCCCAATAATTATACACATAGAAATGCTAAGGTAAATATTCCTTTCCTTAACATTAGCAAAATTTCAGATATCCAGGAGTACAGCATTTAAACTTGAAGAAATAAACCTTATCTTCTGATTCATGATAACTATTCCTTTTAAACGCCATAGTCATGAGTTTTAAAGCTCCTTGGAGCATGAGGGATTTGATCACAGCACTATCTTTTCATTTCTTTTCAAACAGGGGTATCCATTTGAAGAGAAGACATTAATTCAGGGTAGTTAAGGAAAACATTATTTATAACAACAATACTTGTGAGTTTCTGAAGGTAAATTTCTTTATTATTTTCCTCATCTATGTTTATAGCACAGTAGAGCTCAAACACCTTCCTATTGAACCAGTTTAGCAGAAAACTTTAAGGTTAAAATGCAGCTTCAAAAAGAACAGGGATACCAAGGTTAATTATCTGCTAAAAGAAGCAACCACAATTGTGGGTCTGAAAATTAAGAATAGTTAGAACAAGAAATGTATGGATTATTTAAAAATGCAATCGGAAAAAAACCCCAGAAATTAGCAACCTAATAAACCAGAATCAACTTTGTTTTGGTAAGATCTGGAACTAGACATACGCAGGTAGTAAGTATTATCATTCAGGGGCATTGGCTAGAGAAGAATAAAGACTATAAATCAAATCACTCCCTCAGAACTTATGAACTGGTGGTCTTAAGTACCTAAATGTGTTTCCCACAGCCTTCTCCTTCCAGAAAAATAGTTTCCAGAAAAATTCCTGGATGCTCAGACTACTTGCTTTCCCTAAGATCAATTATCATAAGAACTATGATTACATCATGCACATGTAGGAAAATGCCATATCTTACTCTCTTCCTATAAATAATCTGATAACACTTTCAACCTTCAAATAAAAAGAAAAAACAAAATTGTCTTAATAAAGCAGAGTTTTCAGCTGTTTTCCACTATGACCCAGCTACAATTTTCATGTTTTATCTGCCATCTTCCTTTCAAACTAATCATGTACATAAAGAGAAGGATAAGTATTATTAAATACATATTAAATATATAAGTGTACTAAACTTTATCCAAACTTACCTACAATGAGATATTTTAATAGGTATACAAAATATATTTTATATATTGAAATTTTAAAAATGCAAAATAAATGTACATTTATTACATGATAGTCTTGTGTTATTAGTAACAGGGTAATATGGTCAAAACTAGGTGAATGTTCATGAATTATAACAATTTCATTTTCTTATATTTTCTGGAAAATTTGCATCTATTTGAAATCATGTGCCTGATTTCATTAGGGATATATGAGTAGAAGTGATGTGTGTCACTTCCAGTTTGAAGTGGTGAAGTGTATGTATGCTTTCTGCATGAACTCTGTTTCTCTTGCTGTCAGCCAAACACAGAAGATAAAGTGGTGTCATAATTCTCATTCTTATTAATGCTGCCTCAGCATCCCTCTTATTCTCCTATTCCTAGCTTGTCACCCTTGACATGTGGATTTTGAGGCGGTTCCCGTGTTCCTGTTCGAGGTAGCTAAGGTCCTCTAATCTGAACTGCTTGATTACCTTTCTTCTGCCTTAGGACTGCTGAACCTTGATAATGTAACCCCTGAGTCCCTGTGCATAGCCTCAGTCCTCTTTTAAATTAACCGCCCAACCCTGTTCCAGGAAATCCACCCATATAATGCCCTGGACCCCGCTAAAGGATTTTGCCCACAGGACCCTATATCTCTCTCCTGTTCCTCGCCCACTGGTTGAGCTCCCGTGTCCTGGATGTCCCTCGTCTCCCTTTCTGTTGGCCTGGTGGGGCATGCTGCCCTCTTCTCTGGTATCTATCTGTGAGCAATAAACTTAACCTTTTACCCTTACTTCCCTTCCCATTGGCCCTTACTGGACTGTGACTTGAGAGAATAATTAACTTTATTCAGTAAAATTTCCTGAGATTTGGTATTTTTGTTGTTACAAAAGTTTCCCTAACTTAAGAAAAAATGTTAAATAAAAATCAGGTGCTGCCAAACAAACAAAAAACCCAAAATACAAACCCATTTACTTAGCAGTTGGAGAGAACACTGATGTCAGAGGAAGAAAGAAGCAGATTTGTGTTTCGCCCATGGAGAACTGCTTCCCAACAGACTTGCCTTGTTGTGCTGTTAGCAACTTTTTTTCCAGCCAGTGAGAAAGTCTGAGATAGCCTGCTGGATAATTAGACACATTTAGCCATTGCCCCAGATGACAGACACAGTTAACCACAAGATAAGTGAATAAAGTGTTTCCCTCACATTAACCAGCCTGCTAACTCCCAGAATGTTGACTGAGACCACCCGAGACCATCCAGCCCCAATTGAACCTGAACACATCAGAAAATATGCCCTGACAATCCTTGGACCTGTGAGAATTAATACATAATTTTTGTTTTCAGCTGGTAAAACTGATGCAAAGATAGAGATTCTGCCTTAACAAAAATTTAAACTATGTGGCATTGGATAGAACTACATAGAGGCTGGAAATGTGGTAGAAAAACAGCAAAGGCTGGGAAAATGCTTAAATTTATAACAGAGTGGTGAAAAATATGTTTTTGCAATTTGGAGAAAGAGCAACTATTCAAATAGTGGTGAAACAATTAGCAAAATGGCTACTTGCATTACTGTGAAAAATGGAAACGTGTTTAAAGTACTTGAGCCATCTGACTAATGCAATCAGGCAGAACGTCGCAAATGTCAGTTGATTGACTCTAGCAATCTGTGTGTGATAAGGGAAGAGAAAGATGACCTAATGAAGAAATTTTTCAGTTTGCAAGCAGAATTTAGAGAAAATAGAGAAGATGCAGGTCTTACTGAATAATCCTCTAATCCTCAGTCTCCTCTGGATATAAAGATTTGCAAAGTAAAATGAGATTTTGTACTAAAGATCAAATCAAGGTTTTAGTGCTTGGAATCTTTGTTAAGACCTCTGAAAGATTCAAGGAAGTACCTGGTGGTCATTCTAACCTTGACCTAAAGGTCTTCTAAGAATCTTGTAAGTGTATTGTCTCTCAACAGCTTGACCTATGGAGAAAGGTAGAGAGATACATTATGAATGTGGCTTTTGGAGCATGGAGTGAAACCACAAAAGACATATAAGAAACTCATAAAATTTTAATAAAGTTATACTGGTAAAGCACTACCAGTTTGGAGCAAAAAGTAAAAGACAATTAAAAATTTAAAAAAATAACAACAACAGGAAAATAGGAAAAAAATAACTTCAGCCTTCTAACTTTCTACTGTTAAGAAATCTGTGAAATAAAATATAAGTAATTTCTTGTGATAAGTGAATTATAACTCAAAGGGAAGAATCTGGATCAAAAATAATTTAGACAAGTACAAAACATAATGATGAACTTGGGAGCCATTCCCATGGAACAAAACCAGGTCCTAATTAAGGAATATTCTCTCCCTCCTGAGGGGAAAGATGTGGCAACATTTGCCTTTCAGAATTACCTGGTTCAGAGATCCTCATATTCTTCTTGTTCTTCTCCTTGGTATGGTATCGTTGTTGTGATCATCCTATTCCTAGCTCAATATTGTACGCTGTGTAGTTCACCATTATCTGTCAAGATATAGCCAGAATTTGCTAAGATCGGCAAGCTCACAGAGCCATTTCCGTTTACTTCCTGGATGTACACATCTAAAAAATGTTAAAGCTTCTTTTGCAGTAAATTTACTTACAGATTCCTCTTATCAGAAAAAGATTCAATTGTTATTTTAATCATCTGACGAAAGTGAATTTGCTTCAATGACTGAAAATAATGGCTCAATTCCTTCTGGTTTAAACTAACAAATAACACTTCACTATTTGAAACTTTCCCCAAATGGATGATGTTGTCTTATCATGTAATAAGTTCTTCATTCCTAGAAGTGTTCAAGTAGAATCAGGATGACATCCTCAGAGATATATGTGACAGAGAAAGAATTGGATGGCCTAAGAATGATAAATAAAATTCATCTTGACTCCTAAAGATAGTATTGAGAGTGGCTGCCAACAGAACTGTTGAAAATCATTGGGAAGTCAAGTTCAAGATGTTCACAGTAAAAGTGCTGTGACCAGTAACCAATATTTTACTGGGCAAGGAAAACGTACTGAGTGGTAACACATATAAATAACTTTTAGATATAATTCAAATTTTATAGTTGTAGTGAGTAATCTCTCCTATATAGCCTATAATATTCAAAATGCTGATTAATCATAAAATTTCAAAATATTTGTAATGTTACCGCTCATTAAATATATAGTCATTTAAATAAGAGCAATAGACCTGAATATAGATCCAAAGAACTGCTAGTAGTTATTGCAAAACTAATTGAACTTTCTTGTTGAATCTTTAAATTGATCTAAATACTATATTTCAAAGCACTGGTTATCACATTGAGAAGAAAAAATGGTCATTGTATTTAAAACATGCAATGATGCATTGTGCTTTGAAACAAAACGTAGATAACTTTAGTTCTAAATTCAAAACATATTTAGGTATGAAAATGTGTCTGTGAACTTGAAGTGTTATTTTAGAAGTGCTTCATTGTGATTTACAAATGTGTTTGACTTTCTTTTTTAAGAAGTAAATTTCATTTAGAATATGGAGCTTTTCAGGGAAAGTAAAAAAAACGTGCTAATAGTAATGTTCTTCGGGCAATAAATACCCTAGGGACTTCCTTAGTGGAAAAGGCTGCTGAAGAAAAAAATCTATTGACTTTCAAGAGAACTTGGTAATTAACCTCCTGGCAGTTTTCTCCAGGCTATTCTGTTAGTCTCAGCACAACAATGGTAACTTAATTCTACAAACAGAAATTAAATAGGCTTTGAAACAAGATCCTTTGAAATAATAAAGTTGGTATTCCACCTTTACTAAATGTACCTATTAGGACTGACATGGAATGGGATTTTATTTCCCTGCCTTCATATCTTATACTAGGGAATTTGTTTGTGGAAAAATCAGAAAAAAATGGTTTCATCTTATATTTAATGTAGTTATAAATGTAAGAATTATTGAAAGGAACACATAAATGGTTTTGTGGACTCTTTTTGATATCTAATATATTATAAATGGCATAGTATTTATTTTTAAATATCAGATTGAAATTAGATTGCAGAACACTATATAGCATGATCCAAAATTATAAAATGGATACAATAGATAGTATTCAGAAAATTTATTTTGTTGAGAATGGTATTGCACTAGCAAAAAAAGTTGTCAATATTAATATTCATATTAATCCTATGCAGTAAAAAAATTATAATTCCAATTTTGCAAATAAAATAAAGTACCAAGCAATTGAGCAAAATTCCCAATGTCACAATTTAGGTAGACAAAGAATACTGAGATTGGAGTTCAAGAAGGCTAACTTCAGAGCACACACTGCTGCTATGCATGGTAGATAGATGGCTATTTATATGTGGAAAGCTGTATATCATTGTGTGTTGGGGAGGGGGTGGCAGGAGGTTAGAACTTCCTTACTTTCTGGTACTACAAGATGCTTCAGGTTCACCTTGTACATTTCCTACCCCAAACCTAGAAGCAGAGATATCTTTAAGGACACCATATTGGTGTTTGAAACCAAGATCTAGGCTCTAGATGTGTTTATTATTGATGAGGTGGTGTTGCTTCCGGGGCCTCTCAGTGAAAGAGCAAGCAAATATGTGTATATAACAAACCATGTGTATACACATATCCATAAATGTTTCTATACACAACCATGTGTACCTATATTAAGGTAAACATGAGGTCTACAAAATGTCTCCAACTCTATTCCATTACCAAATGGAATATTCTAGTTTCCTTGTCTTGTTTATCTGCAAACTCCTACTCCAACAGTAGGAACCTTAGTCACCACCATCTGCCATTCATTTACTTAACTGTTCAACACCAGTATAGATTTTTATCAGGAACATACATCTACAAAAAATGACTTTATAAGCTAAAGCACAGTGTATATACAGTTTCTTTTGCCTTTAATCTTAAAATCTTCATGTATTTTCAAAGTTACTTAGGTCAGCACCTTATCCCCCAGCCACCACAGTGAGATAGTTTCATACATCTATAATACAGTTAGATTGTTTTGTCACATTCTGCATAACACACTGGGATCCCACTATCACCTAAATAATTTATTTGTAATCATCAAGGTCTCCTCTTTGTGCCTTAATAGATCATATGGTCTTTGTTTTTGGCCCTTTTCATGTGGTGAATCACATTTATTGATTTGTGTATATTAAAACATCCTCGCATCCTTGGGATGAAACTCGCTTGATCATGGTGGATTATCTTTATGATGTGCAGTTGAATTCCATTTGCTGATATTTTGGTGAAGATTTTTGCATCTTTGTGCATAAGGGATATTGGTCTGTAGCCTGCCCTGCTCTGCCCTTCTCCTCCCTTCCGTTCCGTTCCGTTCCCTTCCCTTCCTCTTTTCCTTCCTCCTTTCCTTCCCTCTCCTTTCCTTTCTTTGGTACCAGGGTAATACTGGCTTCGTAGAATGAGTTAAGGAGGATTCCCTCCTTCGTTTTATGGAATAGTGTCTGTAGGATAGGTATCAGTTCTTCTTTACAGCTCTGATGGAATTCAGCTGTGAATCCGTCTGGTCTGAGTCTTTTATTTGGTTGGGAGATTTTTATTACTGCTTCAATCTTGCTGCTCCTTATTGGTCTTTTCAGGATTTCTACTTCTTCCTGATTCAGGCTTGGGAGATTATGTGTTTCTAGGAATTTGTCCATTTCCTCTGTGTTTTCTAGGTTCTGTGTGGAGGTTTTCATAGTACTTACAGATGATATTTTGTGTTTCTGTGGTATCAGTTGTAATATTTACTTTTTCATTTCTGATTGAGGTTATTTGAGTCCTTTCTTTTCTATTTCTGGCTAATGTGGCTAGTAGTAGTCTATCAATTTTGTGTATATTTTCACATAGCCAACCTTTTTTTTTGATCCTTTGTATTTTTTTTTTTTAGTTTTCATTTCATTTAGTTCAGTTGTGAGCTTTGTTATTTCTTTTCTTCTGCTGGCTTTGGGTTTGGTTTGTTCTTCTTTTCCTAGTTCCTTGAGATATGACATTGTGTTGTTAATTTATGATCTTTCTCCCTTTTTGATGTCAGCATTCAAGGCTATACATTTTCCCCTTAGGACTGCTTTTACCGTGTCACATAGATTCTGAAAGCTTGTGTCCCTTTTGTCATTTAGTTTGAGGGATCTTTTGATTTCCATATTAATTTAATCATTGACCCAAGGATCATTCAGCAGTAGGTTGTTTAATTTCTGTGACTTTGTGTAGTTTTGATTGTTTCTCTTAGAATTGATTTCTAGTTTAATCCCACTGTGGTCTGAGAAGATACATGATATGATTTTGATTTTTTTTAATTTGATGAGACTTGTTTTGTGGCCTAAGATATGATTAATCATGGAAAATGTCCCCTGTGCTGATGAGAAAAATGTATATTCTGTAGTCTTGGTGTAGAACATTCTGTAAATGTCTGTTAGGCCCATTTGTTCGAGAATCCTGTTTAAGTCCAGTGTTTCTTTATTCATTTTATGCTTTGATGATCTGTCCAGTTCTGTTAGTGGAGTGTTAAATTCCCTGGCATTTAAGATGCTACCACTGTTATTTCTTTCCTTAGATCTAGAAGAATTTTCTTTATGAAACTGGGAGCTCTTGCGTTAGATACATATATATTTAGGATTGTTGTGTCTTCTTGAATTACTCCCTTTATGGTTATATTAATATAATACCATCTTTGTCTTTTTTTGACCATTGTTGTTTTAAAGTCTGTTTTATCTGATATGAGAAGGGCTACACCTGCTTGCTTTTGGTTCCCACTTGCACGGAATATTTTTTTCATCCCTAAACCTTGAGTCTGTGTGAGTCCTTTTGGTTTAGATATGTTTCTTGGAGACAAAAAATACTCAGGTTGTGTCTATTCTTCCATTCAGCCAGTCTGTGTCTTTTGAGTTGGCCATTCAGAACATTCATGTTGAGTGTTAGTACTGATATGTGGGATGCTGTTATGTTCAACATGTTGGATGATACTTTATTGGTTTGTTTTCCCTCCTGTGCTATTGTTTTATAAGAGCTGTGAGCTATAACTTTTCAGATATTTTACACTGGTGGGTATCTATTGTGCTATTGTAGGTATAATGCATTTCTGAACATTTTCTGTAGGGCAAGTCCAGTAGTGACAAATTTCCTTAGTGTTTGCTTGTCTGGAAAATCTTTATTTCACCATCACTTATGAAACTTAGTTTTGCAGGATACAAAATTCTTGGCTGACAGTTGTTCTGGTTAAAAATATTAAAAATGGGGCCCCAATATCTTCTGGCTTTTAAGGTCTCTGTTGAGAAGTCTGCTGTGAGCCTGATGAGTTTTCCATTGTAGGTTAGTCGTTGCTTTTGTCCTGCGGCTTGTAGAATTTTCTCCTTCATTTTCATTTTAGTCAAGTTGAAGACTTTGTGTCCTGATGATGTTCCATTTGCTATGAATCTTCCCAGTGTTCAATGATCATTTTGTATCTGGATATCTGAATCTCTGGAGACACCATGGAAGTTCTTTTCCATAATTCTCTGAACAGATTTCCATGCTTTTTGCTTTTGCTTCCTCTCCCTCCAGGTTACATATAATTGGTATATTGGCTTGTTTCACATAGTCCCATATTTCTCTGAGTGATTTTCATTCTTTTTAATTTATTTTTCTTCATCTTTGGGTGAGTTTGAAAGGCTTATCTTCAAGCTCTGAGATTCTTTCCTATTTTAGATCTAGCCTGTTGTTGAAGCTTTCTGCTGTATTTTGTAACTCCTGAAGAGACTCTTTCACTTCTTTCTGTTATATCTTTTCTTATATTGTCTATCTTTTTGGCAAGTTTTTCATTTTTTTTATTCAGGTACTGAAACATTTTCTTGACTTCTTTGTGTTGGTTTTCAACTTTCTCTCTAATTCCATTCATCTTATTTGCCATCCATATTCTGAATTCCATTTATGACATTTTAACAATCTCCTTTTGGTTGGGGTCCATTGCTGTGGACCTACTGTGATTCCTTAAGGTTGTCAGACTAACCTGTTGTTTCATGTTGCCAGAATTTTTTTGCTGGTTTCTTGTCATCTGAAACCTCTCCTCTTAGTTCAGGGCTGACAGGTTTGCAGTGCACCTGTTCTCCTTTATTAGGAATTCTCCTACTTTGTGAGAAGCAGAAGAGTTCCCTAGATAATGTTTTTGTGTCCTGCTCCAGAGGATTGGCTGGAAGGGACAGATGCACTGAGCTGGTAGCACAGCTGTTTTCCCACATTGCCTCAGTCTCCTGTGGCTGCTACAGTCCAAGCTGATGCTGGGGGATATTTGTTTGAATTGGTGTATTTGTCCCCAGGCTGCTGTTGGAAGCTCAGGCAAGGGCCTGCACAAGTCCCTCTCCACAGAGGCAGGTGGTGTGTCCTGGGCCAGTGCCCGGGCAGGTCATGGAGGACCTTGGAGTGTGCCTGGGTACATCACAGGACTTGAGTAGTGCCTGGGTGGGTCACAGGATCTGGGCCAGTGCTGGGAGATCTTCATGTGAAGTGGTGGGTTTCTCCCTGGGCTACTGTTAGATGCTCTGGCAGGGGACTGGGTGAGTCCCTCTCCAGTGTAGTGGGCATTATGGGAAATTGCTCTGTCTGGGTCTCCCTGAGCTGATGGGAGTGGCTATTTGGTGAGGCTATATAAGTGGTGGTGGCAGGTGTCAGGGCTATGGGTGTTCACTCCATCCAGGTCTAGGTGTAATAGTGGTATGTGGCAGGGTCAGCTTGTGTGTAGGGGGCCCATGATGGAGAACTGGACTGCAAGTGTGTGTTGCTCAGGACTATGGGGCTTGTTCTGTTGGTGGGCAGCCAGCTCACAGAACCAAGGGGCGTGGCCCGCCTCACAGTGTGCAGGTGTGCAGGGGTGTGACCCACCATGCAGTGAGCAGGGCAGAGGGCATGGCCTATCACCTGGTGCACAGAACCAGGGGGCACGACCCACTGCATGGAGCTCAAGTCCTCAGGAACATGGATCTTGGCGTGGTGTGCAGTGCTGTAGGCTTGTTTTTCTGGTCAGCGTGCAGGACCACAGGGGTATGGCCTGCCAGTTGGTGCAGGTCTGCAGGGGTATAGGCTGCTGCTCAGTGCCTGGATCCATGGGTGAGTGGGCCTCGGCATGGCAGCATGTGGGCCGGAGACTTGTTCCACTGGTCCTGGTGCTAGGCCACAGGGACTGGGCTGATGGATGGCTGGGGCTCTCTCCCCACACAGATCCCACTAAGGCTGCTACCATGTGACTCCCTCAATCTCCGCTTGAATTCCCTGGTGGTGGGGTACCCAGTTCTCAGTCATGGGTTTGTGAGAGCATCTGCTCTCCCTGCCCCCTCCCCTGCCAGCAAGAGGCAATGTTGGGGCAGCTGCAGTGAAGCTGATCCCTGTATAGACTTGGAACAATGTACGTGAGAGTCAGAGTGGCGTCACCTGTGGCAACCCAGGAACTGAGACCAGCAGGACCCTGCTGAGCAGCTTTCCGATGCACTTCACTATATGGGCTCCGAGCGTTCCCCTATCAGTACAGAGGCCGGGGTGGGGGTGGGGGGAGGTAGGTGCCCTCACAGCTCAAGTCGCAGTGTCTGAACAGGGAGTGTGGGGCCTCAGGGCGCTCTCCTTTATCCCTTTTCTTCATGTAGGGTTCTCCTCCAGGTACCTGCTGATCTTGGCAAGTGGATCTCCCCTTCTCTGTCTCCTTCCCTCTGAGTGTCCCCCGGGGGTTCTCTGATGACCTACAATGCTCCCTCCAAGAGGGTCCTTCTGTAGTTTAGCATCATCTTGCAGTTTTTGATCCTCTCCCGGAGAGCAGAGCACATGGGCTGCTCCTAGTCAGCCATCTTCACCTTGCTATTAATATTATTATTATTATTTTAAACACAGAATCATTCTTTAGATAATTTAAGAATAAGGAACAAAAGATTTTACCTTATCTTCATTTATTCTTATTCTTCTCTTATCCTTTTTCATTTTCTATGTAGTCCCAAGTTCTGACTTATATAATTGACCTCTCTGAATGCTAACAATAAACTCATTCATTGTCTGTTCTACAGTGAATTTATTTATTTCTCCATTTTTGAAGGAAATGCTGACTAGACATGTAACTCTGTTTTTTTTTTTTCTTTCTACACTAAATATTTCACTTCACTTTCTTCTTAGTTGGTTTATGTCGAAAAGTCTATAATTCATATCTTTTCTCCTCTATAGTCAAGATATTTTGTTTCATTAGTTATTTTCTATCTTCTATTTATTCTATTTATTATCTTCTTTCAAAAGATGGTTTCTTTCTTTACCTTGAGTTTTCTACCATTTGAATATAATAGTCCTACATGTAGATATTTTGGCATTTGTCCTTGCTCAATGATTGTCTGAATTTCTGGGGGATGTCTGTCATTAACTCTGAAAAGTTCTTGGCCATTTTTACTTCAAATATTTTTTCTATTTTCGTGTTCTTATGATATCCCAATCATGTCTATATTATACCTTTTGAAGTATTATCAAAATTATTAAATACTTTATTCTTTTTTTATCATGCTTTTTTGTGTTTGCAATTCAGATTTGGAATTTTTTTTATGGGCCTATCTTCAAACTCACTTCTATTTTTCCTCGGCCATGTTCAATCTACTAATGAGATCATCAACAGCACACTTCATTTATGTTACCATGTATTTTATTTCTACCATAACCTTTTAATTATTTTTTAAAAACAGCTTCATCAAACTATAATTGATATACAAAGAACTGTGCATATTTAATGTGTAAATTTTTATGAGTTTGTACCTATGGAAACAACCATAATACTGTCACCACAGTCAAGGTAATAGAAATATACAATATCACCCAGAGTTTCCTTGGGACAGTTTTTGTTCTTGTTCTTTGTTTTGGTTTAGGTTTTTTTGCTATATGAATATTTAACATGAAATCTACCTTCTTAACAAATTTTGAAGTGCATAATCCTGCATTGTTAGCTAAAGACACTATGCTGTATAGCAAACGTACTCGCCCGTGTAAGTGAAACACTCTCTCCTTTCAACAGCTTCTCATTTCTCCCATTCCCCAGACTTGTGCAGCCACCATTTTCTCTCTGTTTTTAAGAGTTTGACTACTGTAGATACTGCATAATAAGTGGAATTATGCAATATTTGTCCTTCTGTGCCTGGTTTATTTTACTTAGCATAAGGTCTTCCAAGTTCATCCATGTTGTTGCAAAGGACAGAATTTTCTTCTTTTTCAAGGCTCAATAATATTCCATTATGTATGTATACTACCCTTTCTTTATCCACTCATCTGTTATGGACACTTGAATTATTTCCATATCTTGGCTATTATGAATACTGCTGCAATGAATATGACAGTGAAGATGTCTCTTTGACAAACTGACTTCATTTCTTTTTATACATACCTTGAAATGGGATTGCTGGATCATATGGTAGTTCTATTTTTAATATTTGAGGGATCTTCATACTGTTTTCTATAGTGACTATGACATTTTACGTTAGCACCAACAGTGTACAAGGGTTTTGATTTCTCCATGTGTTTCTATCTTTCTGCTTAAATTACTTATCTGATCTTTCATTTTTGTCTCCTTTGTCCATTAAAGCCCTTTACATACTACTTATAGTTATTTTAAATTCCCTATCTGATGACTTTAACATCTGTGACAAGTCTGAGTCTGATTCTAATATGTGTTTTGTCTCTTGGGGCAGTGTTTTACATGTATTTTAGCAAGTCTTGTAATTTTTTATTGAAAGCCAGACATGAAAGTATCTGGTAACAGAAAATATGATAAATACATCTTTAGCAGAAGGTTACTTGTTTATCTGACTAGGAATTGAGCTGTGTTTAATGTTTCCAGCTATGGGTACCTAATGCTTCAGATTTTTCTGATGTCTTGTTTATGTCTTCCGTGTATCCTTTGTTTTTCCCTAAAAATCCCGGCTTAGATAGGGTCTCTGTCTTACAACTCTTTCAGTTTTAATGCACTGTTATTACAGCAGAGCTGTTTGAGGTAGTAAAGTATGGACGAGGGGAAGCAGTCTATAATCTTATGACTAAATATCAGTCTTTCGAGTGTTCTGTCTTCCTGGGCTGTGATATTCACAGTATTTCTCAGCTTTCTCCCCCTCCTTAGGTAAAACAGAAAAATGTTATGGAGAATACTCTGGGAATATTTTACAGTGGTTAGTCTTTCCCTAACCTTGCCAGAAAAATGAGGGGATATTTCTTGGCTCTTTACCTACAAAACCTTATGGTTTTCCTGGATGTAAAATATGAAAGTATGATCCCTCTAACAGTTCAGCTCCTAGGTGTTTCTGGCTCTCATGTTAACCCACAGTCGTTTTTCAGTAATTCCTCAAAATTACTGTTTAAATCTTCCTACAGGTAAGGAACTGAGTACAACTCTATCAGCTACTGTTTGGGGTAGGCAAATCTTAGCTGTGACTCTCTAAATTCCCCTTTATTTCCAGACTTTGCAATGGTGGTTTACTCAGTGATCTCATTTCTCCAATGGGCTGAAAGAAAATCACTAATTTTCAGTTTGTATAACATATTTTTTCTTGTTGCTATAAGGACATGAGTAGCAACTTCCAAGCTCTTTACATGTGACAGCAGAAATCTGAGTTATGCTTTTCTTTTATTTAATTTAGAGAAAAGTAGGAAGAAATAATATATGATATTTACTTACATATCCTCTTTTCCATATGCAAGAAGTATTAATATTTACCAAATGTTGACACAGTTGGGGTGTTAAAAAGTGTATGGCTTCTGTGATGATCCATTCACAAAGCTTACTGATTTCTTTCCTCATCCAATTAGATGAAGAATTCTTACATTTCTATGAATGTAAACCTCCTATGTATGTGTAAAAAATACACATAGACATAATCCTTGTGCACTTGACTAGCTCATTGTCCTGAGCTTTGTTCAACAGAAAAAATAATAAAGATTTGATTTCCACTCTGGAAATAATGCCAAATTGAATTTCTCTACATTCCATTCTAAAACCATATATAATCTGTTTGAAATTATGGCATCATTGACTTCAAAACAGCAATTTTTTTTTAAAGAAAAACAAACCATAAATAAATAGTTCTGCTTTCAAAAGTGTGTATGTATATGGATACACACGTATCCATTTATTTGTCTCATCTTTGAATATTTAAGGTTATGATGATCATAGAACTAAATATATTCTATTTTATAAAACTTTACTCCTTCCATCTTGGAGCAGAAACATTTTATCTTCTGAAAATAAAGGCTTCATTTCCACTGGTATAAATTTTAAATTTTGACTGCTAATCATTCCAAATCTAGCACTAGTAAACTAGTATGAAAAGTAGTGAATATTTTATAGGAAAAAAGTAGAAATAACATTGAGTAATGTAATAAAAATAGGAGAAAATTACCAATGGATATTAAGAACCCTAGATAAAGGTGTGTTAAAAAAATCAGTTTTAAAAAATGATATATCCTACCTCATTTGACCCTTCTTCCCAAGCCATTCAAAATACAAGATCATTTTTCTCAATGTGCTCAATAATATTATTGCACCTGACAAGTTTATCATCTACTTGGTTAGTTTAATTGGTTTTGGGATCTTACAATGTTGTAAAAATTCAATAATGAAACATAATCAGATTTTTCATACACATTGTACACAATTACAGAAATACAGTGATTGTAGAAGTGTGTCAATAATATGAAATAACATTTTATTCTCTAAATGAAGAAGGAAACTTTTTTTAGTTTCTTCTAAGATTCTGAGGCAATTAATTTGGCAAAGTGAAGGAAAGTCGGGGAGATTGCCATTGATGTTAGGTACGGTTCAAATAAAATCTTAGAAGGTGGATGACTTCATGGGATGAATGAGAATATATGTCCCTTGAGTCTTTAATGTGCTCCCTGTTACTTCTACCAGAACTGCAAAGCATAATTTACTCCAAATAGAAGCCATTTCTCATTAATTTTTTAAATCTTCATGAATTTAAGGCCATTATTTTTTCCTTATAATATTAATCAGCTATTCAAAATAAAGCACAAAGCCACTTTACACCACTTTGAAAAGAAATCTAATAGAAATATTTGAATAAAATCTTTACTTAAGATAGGTCTGGATTCCATCTAGGTGATTTTTAAATAGTTAGTTATGGCTATGAATTAGAGAAGCTTTTCCTGGAGTATATGGTAAAGCATAAAAAAGTGATCAAATCTGAGATTGAAAAGTCACCCAGAATTAAATGGAATTGGAGTTGAAAACAAAAGGTCTTTTGTTTCTCTTCCATTTTAATACCATTTCTGTTCCTATGTTCCCTTTTTGTAAATATATATGTGAAAATTATATATACAAGTAACAGTAGAAACTTGACATTTCATAGTAACAAGAAGACAAAAGATGCATTATATTATTACTGTGTTGTTTTTTCAATCCGTTCAGCAGTGTTTTATTTTCAGTCATAACTGGAATGTAAGTATGTCTGAGTAAAGATATTACCTTTCTCCTTTTCAGTGCCACTTCTATTCATTCATGGCTTGACATTCATCTTTGGATACCACAGAGTCAGTGTAAACCACATTAAAGATGACATTTTGCACTATTGTCAGACATTTCCACAGGCCTAAGAGTCAAAAATAAATTTATTTACTATGTTTCTTTTTTTAATGGCTTCAATATATGTATTCCAAGCTTATGTATTTATATACACACTGTGCAATTTCATTTACATTCTTATTGAATTCAGACAGAAAATGCCAGATATGCACCAAACTGTACTTAAAGCTCTCTATTTTATTGTCAGCACAAAGACTTCCAAACATATCTCCTCACAAATATGCACATGCATAACTCCATGCCCTCCATTGCAGGGCAATAAGTTAGGTTTTAGAAATGTTTAAAGCAGTCTTTGTGCAATATGATTTTCCCCTCCAGTATTCTAACATTTTCTTACATGAAACATATCCAAAAATGGATGAAGTAATTTTCCCAAAGGGAAACTGAGTGCAAAAATTATATGCTTCATAAACTCTTTGCAATATGGCCTCAGTCTGTATTTTAACCAATATATATCTATCTATCATTTACTTAATGCAAATCTTCATGATGGTAAAGATTTGTGGTAGTTGTTGGTAGAAAATTAAAAGCGTCCTTGTCATGCCATAAGGACCATTTTTAATTCAATTGAAAACAGATATATGAAACATTCCATTGATTATAAGAAGATATAATTTAAATAATGTACATATAGATAGTACTTGCTGCGAGTATGAAAAAAAAGCCCAACAGTTCACTTTGGCAAAAGAATGTCAAGAAAGTGAGGCATTTAGTAGTTGACTCTTAATCTAGGCTTTTAAAGACAGAATTTAAGGATACAGAAAAGTATCACAGCAAGCCAAGGCCAAAATCAAAGAAATAGTAGCACTAAGCTACTATTACACTGTGTTCTGATTATAAAAGTAGCCTGGATTGTCAATAGTGGCTGTTCATAAAATGCGTGAGAATTTGTGTTATAGCAGCAAATAGGGAAATAAGAAAAGACTTTTGTCTTTCTAAATGCATCTATCAGATGCATTTAATGTGAGCAGAAATCTACTCTGGGCTCACCGCATCAAAATTCTCCAGAGGCACTAACAGGGAGGTAAAATATTAAACACATACATGACACACAGAGCCAAAATATTGAATTCACACTGTACATAAACATACACACACACACTCACACACAGAGCTCCCTTTTTCTTAAGTGTTTGTTATTTGCCAATTACTGAGTTAAGTTGTATACATTCATTATCTTATAGGGTTTTCTTTAGAACTCTAAGTGGTCAATATTTATATTTGCATTTAGTTTTCAAGTTATTTCAGGCTCAGGAAGTTTACATAACTTACCATTAGAGTGACTAATAATTGGTAGAATCAGGATTTGTATTCCCATATGAGTCCAGAACCAATATTCTGCTTTGTATTAAATTATGCCTCCAATATGCCCATAATTAAAACAGAACAAGAGATTCCCTGGAATTTAAACCCGAACAACAGCTCAATCATGTGATCAAATACGCTTTTGGTGTTCTTTTTCCTCTGCTTCATGTATGGTTAAGATCATAGTCTCTGGAATTAGTGTGCCTCTGGCTGTACCCCTACTGGCTATATAGATTTAGAAAAAGTTTCTTATATTCTCTGTGCAACATTTTATTCATAAGTACAATGGGGGAAACAACCATCGTATTATTGTCCTGTCCTGTGGGTTATATAAGATATAGTGTTTAACACACTCAAAATATTTCTTGACATTTAGTAGGTGCCCCAAAGTTATACATATACAATGTATATTATTATTGACATATTATTTAATCCATATTGTTTTCTCTGTAGTATTTGTAATTATAGTGATATATAAAGTAAAAACTACTAAAACAGAATGTGAAAAGTTTACAAAGCATCTCTTTAATCTTTGTTCTGAGAAACTGTTACTAATGATGAAACATCCAGATACCCCAAGGGAAACCCACAAATATTAGCTCCCCTCTAATTTTGAGTCCCTTAGAAGAACACTGATACTTATAGCATTTTTACCCGTAAACTCACAAAAATCTAGCCAGGCTTCCAAGCTTCCACCTATCTCTACTTCAATCCATCTGCAACAAAAATAATCTTCTCAAGTGTCACTGTGTTGATACCACATCACCAAAATTACAGTGACTCACAAGTTTTGGGATGAAGTGTCACTCCTTTTACCTACATGGGGCATTCGAGCCCTAATTCAACTCTCATTTTGGAGATGTAAAACTTGGAGACTCAGAGAGGTGGTGACTTTGCATTTATTCTCTCATCCCACAATTTCTATTGTGTCCTCTGTGTATCAGTCACCACAGGAGACACTGAACACACAAATATTAATCAATGACATTACTACTACTCAGGAGATTATATTTTGTTGGAGGACACAGATGTGTAAATGAATACATAATGAAAAAAGTATAAAGTACATACGATCCAGTGTTTAAATAGAATATACCTTTGAGTCAGCCAAGGTGTATTTTAATCTTAGGTTACAACTCAGTGCTTTTGATCTTAAAAAATTTTACATCTTTGAGTCTTCAATTTTATTATCTGTAAGATGGGGATGAAAATACCTTTCTATATATATATATATATATATATATTTTTTTTTTAGTGAACAATGATATTTTTTATTTTTTAATTTATTTTTAAATCAACATACAAAATTGTATGCATTTATCATACACAGCATACTATCTTGAAGTTTATATACATTGTGGAATGGTGAAATCTAGCTAATTAACAAATGCGTAATGCATAGTTATCACATAGTTATCATTTCTGTGGTGAGAACACTTAATATCCAATCTCTTAGCATTTTTCAAGAATGCAATTTATCATCATTAACTGTAGTCACCATGTTGTAAAATGGATCTCTTGAACCTCTTTCTTCTATGTAATTGTAGTTATGTAAGATTTTTTTACAATGTATATAAATTACTTATAAAAATATCTGAAAATATTAATTGTTTCCCACCTTTCATTTGTAAGATTCCTCATAGATCTAATACAGGTCTATAGTGGAAAAATATTCAGCTATACATAGGAAGATACAACTAACTGTCCCATTTGGGAAAATGAAACACTATCTACTTTGTCATGAAGAATGTGTTGAATTTCACTAGAGAAAAAAAGAGACAGAGTGGGGGTGGGAGTTCTAGAATGGCAGAGTGAGGATCTCCAGAAACACTCTCCCTCATAAAAACAACAAAAACACAGGCAACAGATTGTCAAAATCAAGATTTTCAGAATTCTGTAAATTAACCAAAATAATGAAACAACTATAGAAAATCTGCTGAACTTTAGTAAGAAAAGCAGGATTTGTGGCAATATACCTTGGCTTACTCCCATCCCTTTCTCCCTAGCTCTACAGTGGCCTTGAAACCTAGCAAGGCCACAGCCACGGTAACTCAGAAAACAAATGGTTTTGTATCCACTGGTAAGCGCAAACCATGTCTGGAGTTCTTCAAAAAGTCCTATACCTAAAAGTGGTTCACTATTAGACTTGTCTGACAGTTCCCTGGAAAAGTACCAGTTGCATGATGTTGTCATTGTTTGACCTAATTTAGAGCTCACATCAAGGGACAAGCCCTACGTCCAGAGTGTTTTTTGAAAACAATCAGTGAAAAAATTTTTAACATCAAGCTGTGAAACATCTTGTGGCATAAAAGAGGCTGACCAAAAATTTAAAAGGAAAATCTGGGGAAAGAGATGTCCATAGGAGTTTTTAAAAATCTCTGAAAGATTGCACAAGGGCAAAGCTGTGTTTATGCCCCCAAAGACCTGAGATAGCTCCAAACTCTCCCCAAATAATCAACTCTGACTGTGCTTGAGTCAATTTAAGGTCGCAGGGTGTGGACTGTGGTCTCTTACAATGACTGGTAAATCTGAACCCAAGATTCACAGATCTTCTCAAATGTAATGGAGTTCTCTACAACCTTGTGCACGGGAGATATAGTTGCCTAGGGGAAAGGCATTTGTGTATTTTCTAAGTTTTGTGAGTGTATGTGTGCACCTGTTCATGTGTGTATGTTGGAGTAGTCAGTGTTATATAAATCTTATGCATGCCTTTTATTTGTTTGGGTTCTTTAGGTGTGATAAACAGGAAAAGCAAATTCTTTTTCTGAGGTCCTGAGGACACTATTTACATTCTAGTGTGAGATTTCATACTCTGTAGTAGAAAACGAAATCCTACTGTAGAATTTGAAACTGAGAGATGGCTTATGAAGGTAGAAGCAGGATGTACCAATACATTGATAATCTCCTCCCCATAGACTTAAGGTTTAAGCCAAATAAATATGAGAAAGAAACTTGGGAATGGTAAAAAAGAGGACTTAAACTCCATACCTCAGGCTACCATATGAAGAAATTTCCTTAAAGAAACTTCTGATACTATCTCCATTCTCAGTTACTTCTTCTTTTGGAGGAATGAGTTATCTGATCAATGAGTTTGGGAAAAAGAGCTGAAGATGTTTAGCTCAGCCCTTTCTAGTGGTCCTCCTTGCTTTAGGATATGTAACAAACTTGGCTCTGTAATCATAGCAGAGATATGAGGCTTTGGGGTGAACAGTTGTATTTAGAAGGGGTAGTAGCAAACTCATTTGGTCACAGAACAGACAGCTTTGTCAGAAATTAATATGATGTGTTGATATGAGTCTACTTGATCCTTAGATTTCTCTCTCAATCATTCAACTCAGGTGTGGAGAGAGGGCTATTATTTATTCATCCCCTAAAATCACAAGAGCTTGCATAGTTTTTATCTAATGAGGAACAGAATTTGTTGAATGAATGAATTATCTTTGGATAACAACACCATAAAAACTGAAGTGCTCACTCATAGGATGCCTTAGAGCTTTGGTTTGAAAAATGTTTGGATCTTCGACATTGTTGAGAGACTGGTGAATACATTCAGATTTCTCTCCGGAAAACATGTACTTCTGAATAAAATTAATATACAATTTCAGAGATCATGGACTCTAGGTTAATAGCCACTCCTTAGAAAAGTTTTGAAAATCAAGTCAATCTACAAATTAATTTCTACATGATACTCAGCATTCACTATACCTTTTACGTTTAAAACTGTTTCATGAATTGCTTTATGATTGAGTAGAAGGTAAGCAACCAGAAAAGTGATATATAGAGCAAGCATTATAGCTAAGTGAAACTGGCACAGTAAGACACAGAGGTAAGAAACTGATACATTTTCATTATTATTTCACATATATTACTTTAATTTATAAAGTGCCAAATGTTATAAAAAATTAACAATACTTTAATAATGTCTGCTTTCCATTACTGGTATATAAGTATATGTTTTAAAAACAATGGAGAAATGTATATATGATGCAAAGTGTCCCAACAGTGAGTTATTTTCAAAGTTCATTATCATTTTATTTCAAGTTTAACTTGGAGAAAAATATCTGTGATATAAACTGATTCATATAAGTATATAATAAGATCAAATAAAGAATTTGATTTTAAGAAATATGCTAATTTAAAACTTAAAATTTAATAAAACCTATTTCTATTTCCTTGCTTGCTATAGTCTAAACTCATGCATGTGTTACATAACCTTGTGCTAATTCATCAATAAATGCTTTAAAAAATAGTATTATACAAAATTTGACATACAATATAATGACAAATATTAAGTAATGGCAAATCATTCTCTTAATAACTGTGGTAGGCTGATAATGGCTCCCAAAGTTATATTTATGTCCTAATCCCTGGAATCTGCAAATGTTACCTTAATTGTAAAAGGATCTGTGCAGATGTGTTTAAAGAAAAGACCTTGAAACAAATTTGTAATCCTGGTTAATCTGGGGGAGTTCCAAATGTCATCACAAGTACCCTTACAAGAGAAAGGCAGAGACAAATTAGACTACCATACACCCAGAGAAGGCAACGTGAAGTCAAGCAGAGAGATGTGGCCATGTGTCAAAAAATGCCAACAGCCACCAGAAGTTAAAGGAGGTAAAGAACAGATTTTACCCTGTAGTCTCTGGAAGGCGTGGACGTGCTGACACCTTCATTTCATACTTCTGGACTCTGTAACTGTGAGATAATAAATTTCTGTTGTTTTAAGCCACCAATTTGGGGTAATTTGTTTATTGCAGCTAATGTAAACTAATACTATAGATAATATCAATTAAGCACTGAGTCTTTTAGGGGTTCTTCAAAGGGTTTTCTTTACTTCCGTTCATCTTTCAAATTGTTGAAGATTAATAGCTTTCATTTATTATATTATTCTTCAAAGCAATTATTGTTCTAAGCATTTCACATAAATAAACTCATATAATCTTCAAATTAAGTGTGTGAGATAATTAACAATATTATATTAATTTTAAAAAGGAGAAAACTGATGCACAGAATGTTAATTATTTTTCTCCAAAGCTAATCAGTTCATAAAATGCACAATTGAGATTTGTATCCAAATATCTGGCTCCAGATTCTATACTCTGAACCAGTATACCATGATGCCCGTCTGAGGTATTACGCCTAAAATATTGGAAATTAATACTCCTTCTTTCTCCTATATTTCATATAATAAACATGAAACAAAAGAAAATTAAGTGAATCCCATAGTGTCATATTGTTAGTGATTCAGCCAGGATTTGAATCCATGTAGCTTGACAAGATAATCTGGGTTTTCAACAATTATGATATCCTGTCTCTTAAATAGTTTATTAGACTGAGTCTATACTTTTCCATAATATACTATCCATGGGAGCAAATAATCTGAAATATCCATGAATTATGGCCACATTGAAAAAATGCTCAGATAATAAATGCTGTTAACAGAAAATTTGTCTTAAGAGTTTGCATTAATTTGAAAGTATAATTCAGAATCAAGAATTTTACCCAATGTAAATGGATATTGTTAGAACCTCTATGCAAATTTCAATTTCCTAATCAATTTTGAAGCCATTCTATAATAAGAAATGGTAAAATATTCTTAAAAATGAATTGGCATATAAATTCCAAATACTCCCCTCCCAAACAAAACCTATTGTATTTAAACATCTGTTTTCAGTTTTAAACAAAATTTAAGAAATCATTACAGAATTACCATTTCAATTACGCTTCTTGTGAATCTTAGAATACATCTATTGTAAATTATGATGTTTGAAATTTACTGCATAAATACTTCAAAGTTTTTCTGTTACTATTTTTTCTCAGTGACTCAGTGAGTAGCTGAGACCTACTTACCATATTCTTTTTCTCTATATATTGTTAACATACCCCCTCATTAACATCCTACATACATGCCACACACACCTACACGTACTTACACTTGACAATTTTAGGTATTTTGAGAAAATGCTAAAAAAATCCCTACTACATTTTTGTAATGCTAAAATAATTCTATTAAATGGGTTGTTACAACAGTAACATAATCTAAACTCACTAATCATATGTATATAAATATAATGTATATATGTATATATAGCTTCAGTTCAAATTCATATAGTGAATACACATACAATGTATTTTTAGCATCAATAGGTCTGTTAGCAGTAAACTATGAACAATTAGTTATACTGGGACAGCTAAATTAAACTAATGTTTGTTTAGGCTACTGAAACAATTACATTTATATGTTTTGAATGATTTTGCAATTATTAAATATTTTGGAAATAAAATAAAGAACTAATTTCTCTAAGTTATTTCATGTTATAAAATTTGAATTATATGCACTTAATTTTTACATCAGTAATGGTTCTAAATAGCTAGGCATGTTTAGATGGAAACTTTATATCTTTTCTAACTACAGCACTTTACCTTTCTACATATTTTTAACTTTGTAGTTGTTTCTTGTTCTTCTACAATGTACAGTGAAAAAGATCTTTCCCAAGTCTACATCTAATATGAGAGACAGTGTTGAAGAGGTAATGACTGAGAACATTATAGGGATATTCCTTAGATTCAGGCATCCTTAAATTCAGGAAGGAATATTTATCTCAAGCAAAAAATAAATATATATAATTGCATACCTCATATCAGATGCAAAGGGGTAGAGGAGGAGAGGTTGAAAATAAATGAGAAGAAAAGCAGATAACCTACATGATGATAAGTTTAATTAGAGGCTCTGCAGACATTAAAAGTGAAATTAGGAAGATAGTGGAATATTGTTTTTAAAAGGGTGAAAAAAATCATGCTGGCCTAAAGGTGTATTCCTAGTTATCTATCAACCTAGAATAAGACACAAATAGAAGATTAGGAGAAATTACTAAAACAAATACTAAAGCATTCTTTAGGAAGAAGAAAAATAATCTCAAAGGAAGATTTGAGGTAGAAGAAAGAATCTTAAAAAATAGAATTAGTAAAATTATGAGTATGAGTGTAATTTGGCTTATAAAAATATACAAAATAAGAAAATATTTATATACAAGATAGCCAAGATTTTCAAGAATTCATAAGAGAAAGGATGATTTGATTTAGAGTGTTTAAGTTCGTCACAGAGATAACTCTTAAATCTAGAGTTTAAGTTTACTATGTGTTAGATGGTGTAAAGTCTAAAAGGTTAAAATTGATTCAGTTATTTCCAACACAGTCTTGAGAAAAGGAGAATTAAAAAACACTATAATCAATTCGAAACCATGTATGAAACGGGATATGGGAAGGTCATAAATGAGGATACATAGCATAAGATAAAATAGGAAGAAACTATGTCACTATTAAAAAAAAAGTTCAGCTACAAGTTACTTCTAGAGACCCTCATTAAACTAAGACATAGAGAACTTTAGGTAAGGAAATGTAAAGGAAAAAAATATGCCAAGCAAATACTAACAGCAACAATAAAGATAGTGTCGACCTATTAACAGTTATAAAGGAAAAAATTTATTTATTTGGGAAATACATTCTTAAAAGGAAAGAGTAAAAAGACAAGCAGGTTTACTTTTAAAAAAAAAATCAAAGAGCGTGCAAAGTTTGGAAATATGGAAAGAAAGAAAATCAGGAGAAGAAAGAGATTGAGAGAGAGAGAGAGAGATTTTGGAAGGAAGAACAGTTAGTGGAAGCAAAATCCAGAGATCTGGTGGGAACATGTGCTTACAGGTGGAAGAACTAATGTTTTAGAATAGCGGCTAAATTATTAATCGTCAACAAGATACAAAGGAAATGAAAGCACATTTAAAAGAAAGGGGAGGTTATTTGAAAGAAAGAGACTTTTCTTTGTTTTCCTTTGGTGATATTTTCCTCTCTACCATTTTTTTCTTCTACTGTGCATAGGAGGCTCATGCTGTTGTGTTAAATAAACTCATTTAATAACTAAAATAAAAGACAGCTTCAGTGGTTTCTGGTGAGGGTGACAAATGGTAGATTAATTACCAGAGCTGTGGCTATTACAATCCTGGTGCAGATCACTAACTTTGAACTAGTCCCATCTGTCTGTCTGTTCTTTTAGAAAAACCACGGCTGTCAAAAACTACTGAATTTCACTTTTCTAAAATGATGAACACACTTTGTATTCCAGGTCTCTTTGTCATATCATTTACATGAAAAGCAATTAATGAACCACTCCACAGTTCAGCAACTTATGTTATCAACTACAAGTCAAAATAAAATAACGTATATGTTATCTCTTCATAGTGTGCTTGTGGGTTTATATATAGATAATTTATTTTGATTCTAAGAACATATATGAAGTCTAGCAATATTGTAAATTCCTAGGGACTATGAATTATTTACCGTTTTTAAATTTTTAAAGATTTTTTACTTGGGGGTTTGAAATAATGTTTTACTGATGCTCATATTGGCAAAGTCCATACAAATTTCATTATTGTTTATCATGCATATTATTTCATTCTAAGAGCAAGTATTGTTTACATTGAGGATTCAAGTTTTACAGCCTTGCAGCCATTAGAAATCCATTAAAATATTAATTTACAATCTAGAATGAAACTTGAAATTACTGATACACCCTACTTGGGATAGTAAAACTTTTTTTTTAACAAATCAGAGATAAAAAAGAAAAAAAACAGAGAAAAAGGAAAGGAAGAACTGCCTCATATATTACTGATAAATATCCTTATGTGAGAACATAGCCCTCTAATTTACTTTCATAAAATTGAACACAAGTGCCTAAAAGACTTTAATCTTTGTGTCACTGGAGATCAAAAAGATTACTTGTTTCTAAGTTTTATTTTTTCACCTATATCAATATTCACACAACCAAATAAATTTTGAATAGTTATTTTAAAATTCATATCTATGTGGAAATAGTCCATTTATTTGCTATTCTGTCAGTTCTTTAACTTCGTTTTCCTTTTTTAGGAGAAGCCATGGGGACCAATGAATTTTTACGATATTCTGACATTATAAGCATTATGGAGAAAGTTTTGGATTAATATTTGGGAGATCCACTAAACATTTGAGTATGCTATTTAAAGAAATTATTCTTTAAGTCTGAGGATTAAATAAAGAATTGGAGTACTTAAATCTTCATTATATATTTATAGATATTTTTGAATACCAAAATCTTATTGTAAATATGAATCCAGTGTTAGAACTATGATACCTTAAATTTCCTGGAGTATGGCACTGATGGGTATAAGCTAGGAAACACTCCTTGCCTCAAAAAATCATTGATACGTATTTGTCGCATGCTCACTAGCCCTTAAATTACACATGCTTCTTTATTTTTTTTTTATTTTAAAAAATAATAAAGAAGGGCATACAGCTGTTTTTGTTACATGGATACCTTGCATAAGGTTTAAGTTGGGGCTTTCAGTGTGCCCATCACTAGAATAGTGTTCATTGTACCCGCTAGGTAAGTTTTGACCTCTCACTTTCTCCTACCCACCCTCCTTCTTGTTTTCCAATGTCCTTTACATCTCTTTGTCCTTGTGTGTGCCCATCATTTAGCTCCCAATTATTAGAGCGTACATGTGGTGTTTGTTTTTCCATTGCTGAGATAATTCACTTAGAATAATGGTCTCCAGTTCCATTCATGTTGCTGCAAAAGACATTATTTCTCTCATTTTTATAGCTGAGTAGTACTCCATAGTACTACCACCACATTTTCTTTATCCACTCATGAATTGATGTGCATTTAGGTTGATTCCACATCTTTGCAATTGTGAATTGTGCTACAATAAACATTCTAGTACAGGTATCTTTTTGATGAAATGGTTTCTTTTCCTTTGGGTAGCATGGTACTTGTATAAAAGTGGAGACGTAGACCAGTGGAATAGAATAGAGAACCTAGAAATAAAAGTATCTACCTTCAACCAACTGATCTTGGATAAAGCATACAAAGACATACGCTTTGGAAAGGAAGCCCTCTTCAATAAATGATCCTGGAAACACTGGATAGCCACATGCAGAAGAATGAAACAGGACCCCTATCTCTTGCCATATACAAAAAAAGTTCATTCAAGATGGATAAAAGGCTTACATGTAAGACATGGAACCATAAAAATTCTAGAAGAAAATGTAGGGAAAAGTCTTCTAGACATCAGCCTAGGCAAGGAATTTACGACTAAGACCACAAAGGCAAATACAGCAATAACAAAAATAAATAAATGGTACTTAATTATATTAAAAATCTTCTGCACAGCAAAGGAAATAATCAACAGAGTTAATAGCCAGCCTAATTTTTCTAATGAGCTTCAACTACTTCATTGTGGCTTGATGTTTTGTGAGTTTTACATTAAAAATGTAATTCAGAGAATTGGTATGATCAATTCTATCTGAGTAAACATCAGACCTCAGTCATTCAGGGATATGTGATAACAATAATAACAGCAAAAAATAGTAGTAATAATAATTGAATTTCATATAAATTATCCAGTTTTCCTTCACAAAAATATGTGAGGTATTACTCTGTATTGAAAATATGAGAACTGAGATGTGGAAATTTTGTGACTTTTTCATACATCACACATCTAGAAATTGGCAGAGTTTAGAATTGAATTCAGCCCTTCTGGCTCAGTTATAGTTTTTGTATACAAAGCCACAGCTGGCTAGTCAAGAAAATATTCAAAGGAAAGAAGACTTTTAAGGAGAATGTATCAGTTTTATTTATGTAGAATTCCAAATACCTGTACTTACCACCCTCCAGCCCTCTGTGAGTTTTCCTCTTCCCAGAAGACTATATCATTTATTCTTTGTATTTCTCCCCAAATAACTGCAATTTCTGTTGAAGGTTCCCTTCAGTTTCCTATATTAACTGAACTAAATTAGTTCTTCAGACATATAATCAAACTGCTTTATTAAACTTCTACTGAACACAGAGAACTGTAGATACCAGTGCCTTATTTTAGAGAATCACCAATATGAAGAGACAACTCTAGCAAATAGTAACCTTAGTGGGTAATAGGGACATTAACATTAAATTCTATGCTTAAAGAATATTTCTCAATAAACTTTCTTTAAAGAATGAGCTATTAGTTGTTTTGATATAGAGTAGTATTTTCTGATGTATTTTTAAATATAGGGTAATTTTTTTTTTAGTAAAAATTAAGCTGAGACTTTAATAATTGGCAGAAATTAGGGAATTTATACACCTTACACAAAGGTTTTAGAATGAAAATATAGAACAGTTTGTTTCTCAGATCTCAGAATGCATTTTGGAGAATATTAGTTATGATTATGCATTTCTTAACCTAGCTGCACATTGGGAGGGGAAAAAAACTTGGGAAGATTTTCTTTGCTAGTTTTTTCTTCATAAAGCTATATCATACTTCTTATTTAGATAGGGATAGAAGATAGATGTTTTATATTTATGCTCTACAAAAAATAGCAATACAACCAGGTTTAGATTTAAGTCATAATTTACAACCATTGTACTATTAGGTTTTAGTTTTCTTTCCAGAACCAAAATATTAGACAATGGAGTTTTGCTGATTATCATCCATAACATAAGCCTAGTTATTAATTGTATATGTCCCAAGTAAAAGTTGATTATAAACTAAAGAAAAACTTATAATAGAAACATATTATAAATTGTGCTGTAGTAAAGACGTGAGTGCAGGTTTTCTTGATTTCTTTTCCTTGATATTCAGTAATGGGATTGCTGAATCAAATGGTAATTCTATTTTTAGCTTTTGGTGAAATCTTCATCCTGTTTTCCATAGTGGCTGTAGTAGTTTACATTCCCACCAGCAGTGTTTAAGAATTCTCTTTTCTCTGCATCTTCACCAATATGATAGTATTTGTCTTTATAATAATATATATTCTGACTGGGGTAAAATATCTCATTGTGGTTTTGGTTTGCATTTCTCTGATAATTAGTGATGTTGAGCATTTTTCCATATACTTGTTGGCCATTTGTATGTCTTCTTTTGTGAAATGCCCATTCGTGTCCTTTGCCCACTTTTGCATGTGATTATTTTTTTTTCTTGTTGCACTGAGTTCCTTGTATATTCTGGATATCAATTCCCTGTCAGATGAATAGTTTGTGAATATTTACCCCCTTTCAACAGGTTGTCTCTTCACTCTGTTTATTATTTCCTTTGCTGTGCAGAAGGTTTTTAGTTTATTTTGGTCCCACTGTCTTATGTCGTTTTTGTTGCCTGTGCTTTTGGAGTCTTAGCCATATATTCTTTAACAAGGCCAATGTCCAGGGCAGGTTTCCAGAGGTTTTCTTCTAGTATTGTTATAGTTTTTGGGTCTTAAATTTAAGTATTTAATCCATTTTGAGTTGATTTTTGTATATGGTGAGAGATAGGGGCCATTCTACCGCATGTGGCTATCCAATTTTCTCAGCACCGTTTACTGAAGAGGGTGTCCTTTCCCCAGTGTAAGTTCTTATCAGCTTTGTGGAAGATTAGTTGGCTATAAGTATGGGGCTTTATATCTGGGTTCTCTATTCTATTCCTCTAGTCTATGTGTCTATTTTTATAGCAATACTGTGCTTTTTTGTTTACTATAGCCTTGTAATATATTTTGAATTCAGGTAATGTGATGACTCCAGATTTGTTCCTTTTGCTTAAGGTTGCTTTGGCTATACAGGGTCTTTTCCGGTTCCAAATGAAGCATAGACTTATTTTTTCTAGATCTGCAAAAAATGTTGTTGGTATTTTGATGGGGATTGCATTGAATCTGTAGATTGCTTTGGGCAATGTGGTCATTTTAATGATTTTAATTCTTCCAATCCATGAGGATGAAATGTTTTTCCATTGACTTGCATCATCTTAAATTTCTTTCATCAGTGTTTTGTAATGTTCCTGTAGAGATCCTTTACCTCTTTGGTTAAATTTATTTCTAGATATTTTATTTTGTGCAGCTATTGTAAATGGGATTGCCTTCTTGATTTCTTTTTTGGCTAGATCATTATTAGTGTATAAAAATGCCACTGATTTCTTTGTGTTGGTTTTGAATCCTGCAACATGACTGAAATCATTTATCAAATCTAAGATGTTTTGGTGGAGTCTTTAGGATTTTCTAGATATAAGATCATGTTATCAGCAATGAGGGATAATGTGACTTTCTCTTTTCTAATCTGGATGCCTTTTATTTCTTTCTCTTGCCTGATTGCTCTGGCTAGGACTTTCAGTACTATGTTGAATAGAAGTGGTGACAGTGGGCACCCTTGTCTTGTTCCAGTTCTTAGAGGAAAGGCTTTCAACTTTTCATGTTTCAGTATGTTAGCTGTGGGTATGTCATATGTGGACTTTATTATATTGATGTATGTTCCTTCTTTGCCTAGTGTATTGAGAATTTTTATCATGAAAGGGTATCCACCAGTCCATCCATGTTGCTGCAAATGGCAGGAAATCATTCTTTTTTATGACTGAATAATATTCCATTATGTATATGTACCGCATTTTCTTTATTCATTTATATTTTGATGAACACTTAGGTTGATTCCATATCTTGGCTATTGTGAAGTTTGTTGTGGTACAATAAATATGGAAGTGAAGATATTTCTTTGATATATAGATTTCCTTTTCTTTTCTTTTTTCTTTTTTTGTTATATATCCAGCAATGCAATTGCTGGATCACATGGTAGTTTTATTTTTAGTTTTTGAGGAAGCTCTATACTGCTCTCCATTGTGGCTGTACTAATTTACATTCTCATCATCGGTTGTACAAGGGTTCCCCTTTCTCCACATCCTCACCAGCATTTGTTATTTACTATCTTTTGGATAAAAGCCATTTCAACTGGCATTAAGTGATATTTTATTGTAGTTTTGATTTGCATTTTTCTGATTATTAGTGATGTTAAGCCTTTTTTTATATACATGTTGCCTATTTCTATGTCTTTTTTTTTTTTTTTTTTTTGAGACAGGGTCTCGCTCTGTCACCTGGGATAGAGTACAGTGGCATCATTATAGCTCACTGCAACTGCAAACTCCTGGGCTCAAGTGATACTCCTGCCTCAACATCCCAAGTAGCTGAGACTACAGGCACATGCCACCACGCCCTCTTATTTTTCTTTTTTTAGTCATAGAAGTTTGATTTATTAATTTTTTCTCAAGCATTTTTATTTATCATCTTAAAGATAAGGCTACAGCTACACTTCAAATAATTTTAGAGATGCAAGTCTTTGTTAATTTGGATGGAGTTGGGGGTGGTGGGCACCATTTAAAGTATCTGACTTCTGAGACCAGCTGTCTTAGATTGACATATAGAAGGACATAGGAAATAAAACATGAAGTTGCAACATGGTAGAATGAAGATACAAAATAAATAAGCATTTTTACTGCATACAAGTCACATCATGTTTTATGTAGAAGAAACCATAGTACTTCCCCTGTGTGGGGCTGCATGTATATAAGTATATATTTTTACATATATGTGAACATGTATATATGTGTTTGTGTGCATATATCACTTACAAACATATCTGACATTAATATTTGTCACTTTTACCTTTGTCCACACTATTGCCTTGTTTTTAAGTAAAAGATTCTTTATTTCGTATTTGTAAGTATGAAGGTGAAATTTATAATTGCTAATAGTTCCTCAAAGTGTTTTGTAGAACTATTTTTAAGAAGTAGCATAAGAAGTTATTTGGAAATTTTTCTGTCTTTATATACACTTAGAAAAATTTTGATTAAATGACTCTTACCAACAACTCTTAGCTGTGGCTATATATATATATATATATATATATGGTTTTCTTTATCCACTAATAAATTAATGGGCACTTAGGTTGATTCCTTATCTTTGCAATTATGAATTATGCTGCGATAAACATATAAGTGCATGTATCTTTTTGATATAATGACTTCTTTTCCTTTGGGTAGATACCCAGTCATGGGATTGCTGGATCGAATGGTAGGTCCATTTTCAGTTTTTGAGGAATCTCCAAACTTTTTTCCCATAGAAGTTGTGCTAATTTGCAGTCCCACAAACAGTGTATAAGTATCCCCTTTTCAATGCATCCTCCCAATATCTATTGTGTTTGACTTTTTAATAATAGCCATTCTGACAGGGGAGAGGTGGTATCTCATTGTGGTTTTCATATTTTCATATGTTTATTGACCATTTGTGTATCTTCTTTTGGAAATGTCTGTTTGTGTCTTTTACCCAGTCTTTAATGGGGTTATTTTTTTTTCTTGCTGATTTGTTTGAGTTCTTTGTAGATTCTGAATATTAGTCCTTTGTTCGATGTATAGTTTGCAAATAATTTTTACCATTCTGTAGGTTGTCTATTTACTCTGTTGATTATATTCTTTTCTTGTGGAGAAACAGTTTGGTTTAATTAAGTCCTATTTACTTATTTTTGTGTTTGTTGCTCTTGCTTTGTGGGTCTTAGTCATAAATTCTTTGCCTAGATCACTATCCAGAAAAGTTTTTCCTATGTTTCCTTCTAGAATTTTTATGGTTTTAGGTCTTATATTTGAGTCTTTAATCCATCATGAGTTAATTTTTGTATATGGTGAGGGATTGGAATCCAATTTCACTCTTCTCCTTGTGGCTCTCCCATTTTCCCAGCATCATTTATTGAATAGGGGTCCTCTCCTCAGTGCATGTTTTTGTCTGCTTTGTCAAAATCAGTTGGCTGTAGGTATATGGTTTTATTCCTGGGTTTTCTATTCTGTTCCATTGATCTATATGTCTACTTTTATACCAGTACCATGCTGTTTTGGTTACTATAGCCTTGTAGTATAATTTGAAGTTGGGTAATGTGATGCCTCCAGATTTGTTCTTTTTGCTTAGGATTGTTTTGGCTACTCATATTTAAGCTCTTGTTTGATTCCATATGAAATTTAGAATTTTTTTTTAATTCTGTGAAAAATAACATTGGTATTTTGAAGGGAATTGCATTGATTCTGTAAATCACTTTGGGTGTTATGGACATTTTAACAATACTGATTCTTTCAATCCATGAGTAGAGGACATTTTTCCATTTGTTTGTGTCCTCTATGATTTCTTTGTCAATGTTTTGTAGATCTCCTTTTCACCTCCTTAGTTAAGTATATTCCTAGGTATTTTATTTATTTATTTTTTTGCAGCTATTGTAAATAGCATCTAGTTCTTGATTTTATTCTCTGCTTGGCTGTTATTAGTATATAGAAATGCTACTGATTTGTGTACATGAATTTTGTAACATGAGACTTTACTGAATTTATCAATTTTAGGAATCTTGGAGGAGTCTTGAGGATTTTCTAGATACAAGATCATATCATTGGCAAACAGGTTTAATTTGACCTCCTCTTTTCTGATTTGGATGCCCTTTATTTCTTTCTTTTGCCTGATTGCTCTGGCTAGGACTTCCAGTACTATGTTGAATAGAAGTGGTGCCAGTGGAATTTTGAATTATTGATTACATTATAATACATATACAAGAAGAGTTTAGATAGGCATTTTCCCATGACATAAAATCACAAAACCTTTCATTTAATAAACATGGAAAAATTATTGTTCATATAACATTTGTGGAAAATATTATAAAATGAAGCTCTTGTCTTCAAATGGTAGCAAAGTCATACTAAGTATGATATCCTTGATGGACAAAGTAAGGACTTGTTACTCTCAACAAGTCCTAGAGAAAAGGCTAAAAGCACTAAATCTAGATAATGTTAGGCATGTGTATGTCTCACCTTCCTGATGCCTGGTAAGTAAATAAGATACTTTTTAGTTTCTAATTTCCTGTATTCTCTTCTGAGTATGTGTAAATACAGTTTATAAGAAATTTAGTTTTTTGCCCAAAATGAAATTTGGCAGAAATACTCAAGAGAAATATTTTACCCATAGCAATTGATTCAGCTGCTCTAAGCTTTACCTTGATAGAAATAAAATTTTTTTGTTACTAGTGGATTTTATCACTCTTAGATAAAGAATAGAATAAGAAAGAGGAAGTAGATGAAAATGAAATACTTAGAGGTGACAGATTATTTGTGTGCAACACATATTTTTAAGATGACAAAAATACTTCCAATACTTTGGTAGACTTTTTATCCTTTGGAGAAAAGTTACATAATGTTTAGAGGACCCACTATATAAATGCTTTCTAAGGAACTGAGAACTTTACTAAAATAACCCTCAGGAAACACTTACACACACACACACACACATACACACACATTGCCCCAAGTGAGAATTTTAGTCAGTCACTAATCTTTTTAGATCAAATTTCATTTCCTTCCCCAGAAATAGAGAAGAAGAGAGCACTATATTTCTAATTAATTATCTCTTGTGGAGGAAGTATAACAGTGCCTTACTCATGAATTTTTATTGTGAATTTTGCACCTGTGCAAATATTTCATGATTTAAGGTAACTGTATCAGAAATTGTAGGCATTTTTAAAAGTACTTCTAAACTTGTCTGATACTGATTTGTTATGCAGCAAGTAAAAGGAGGGACATCAAAACTATACAACTTATCAGACTCAGGGGAAAAAATGCATACAAAGAAAAGGAACACACCATCTATATTCTCAGTTGTCAGAAATCAAGAAGGTGAGTCTTGTACTTCAGAGAAAAACATAAAGCACCAAGCCTGAGGAAACAAGTTAATACATCCAAAGCAGAAAAGGGCATCATGTGTCTTAAAATAGATAAGAAGACTATGTCTGACAAGGAGATCAATTTTATTTTTCCTTGTTCTTTCAAAGCTGAGAATTTATGTAAGCTGGGATTTTAAATGTCTTCAGTCCTTTGATAAAGGGCTCCAAATTGATTTTACTAATGACATGATTTAGTCACAATAAACAAACATACATTATATCTCACAATGATTATTGGTTTATTTTTTACTAAATTTTATAAAGATAAATAATCTTAACAATTATCTTGTTTATGTAGCTATGCTCTTACATGTTGCTCTATTAAAGATTATTCACTTATTATGGTTATATGCATGCCATACATAAAATAAACACACTTGCAAAAGTATATTTAAGAGCAAAATACAAAGCAATGATATAAAAACATCACAAGATTTATATGATGAGTTGCTAATTGAATGTCATGGATAATTTGTGCTAGGATAAGAAAATTATTCATTTATTCCACAAATGTTTATTAAGTCATTACTTCGTATCACAAACAATTCTAGGCATTGCCACTCACATTATCAGTGAGTATGTTTGAGACTTCTCAAACAGTGTTACACTAGAGCTGAAAAGATTATGTTCACACTGGTTTTGAGATAATTCTGGATATATGGATAATATTAGGAAATAAGTTGTCAAAATGCTGTTCTGAAGGATTTGATAACTTTACCAAAAATTCTAAGAAGAAATTCTGCTAACTGTTGACATAAGGAAAATTTATATAATTATCTATCTCAGTATCCCAGTGGAGACATTACCATGGCATTGTTGAAAACTAGGATATGGTATCACCCACCTACAAAAATGAGACCAGATTTAATAAGTCACTTAAGAGTGACCAAAACTTACTCCTAAAAAAGATATATTGCCAATTCAACTAAGTAGAGATGACCATGGCAGACATATCCTAAATTCTCTTGATTTCAAGGACAAAGAGTGGGAATTAAAAGCAGTTATGCAAACCATGCTTGGAGGAAACTGTTGGGTTCTCATGTGGTTATATAAAACTAAAAGCCAACAAGATAACAGGTACTTGTTATTTAGCAGAAAGAGTATCTGGAAGAATGAATTGCATTTACTTGCATAAGAGACAGTTCAAATAGCAATCAAAGTTCAGAATGTATATATCATAGCAAAGGTTTTGCATATAAAAGTTAAAGTAAATTAATTGAAGTAAAATGCTATAAAAATCTAGGCATTAAATGTTGTCCAGGTGGCTTTAAACTTTTCATCCCTCATATCCTATTGGAGAAAGTGTTTGAACTAAATAATTCCGTAAATTCAAAAAAATATATGTCTAATTCTTGTGTGGTACTTCTCCTCTAATGTCACCTACTCCTAAAGTCATACCCTGGCAATTTTATTCATATAGAATATTTCATATTCAGATATTTCACTTTTTTATTACATACATTAATAGTTCATTTTAATCAATTTATCACATTATGTTTGTTATATAATTTCATAAAACTCCCTCAGATATAATTATTGTTTTACTTGATATTATAGAAAAAAAATTAATATCTTTTCCTCACCCATCACAAGATATATGGCTGACAACCCCATAACCAAAGACAGATTAATAAGGCAAAAGCAAAGCAAATTTATTTAACCAGAGTTTTATGTGACATGGGAGCTTTCAGAAATGAAGACCCAAAGTCCCAGGGAAAATTGTGTATATTGCTAAATTTGATAAAATAAGTGGATAGTTTTGGAAAAACAGGATTGGACAAAAAGGAATATGATCTAATAGTAATAAACTGGGGGTGGGGAACACAGCAAGGCCCTTTTGTTCAAATTATTTTCAGTGTCTCTTTATGACATTCTTTTCCCCTGGGCATGGGGTAGGAGACCTTCACATGAGGGTCTTATGACCTACTTTCAGGGAAGGTGGATCAGAGAATTCTTTTACGGACAGCTCTCATATAGAAAGGCCAGAGAGGGTCAGAGAATGACCTCCAAGGTGCCATATTTTGGAGTAGACTATTCTGCACCCTGTCAAAATCTATCCTTCAACTTTCTGCAGGCTTCCTATATGTCAATCTAGCTTGTATTCCATGCTCAGTAAGTAGATGTTTTTCATGGCAATGATATCAATCCTCCTGCTAGATTAATGTAAAGTTTGTGTTCAAATATCAAATCAATTCAATTTGTTTTTTTCTCTGCCTGTACCAATTGCTGAAGAAAATTTCACAAATTTCTGTAATGGAATTACAATAAATTTATAGTGCTTAACTCATGGGAATCTTACTTATTAACTGAAAATCAATTATTTTTTCCTAATTATAAGCTCTTTTTCTCACCAGAATTTATTTTCCAACCCTTCTCCTTGCTCATCAAACTTCTTCCCTCTCAGTAATATCTCACTTTCTGCTACACAATGAAAATAGAAGACATCAGAGGAACCATTTTTTTCTTCCCATCTAACTTTTTTTCTTTATACTATTTAAATAAAATCTGGTATATCCTATTTCTTTTATAACCTCTACTTACACCCTTTCCTACTGCAGCTCCATTTTCCTTTTACTTCTTTCATGCAAGAGAAAGTATGTCATTCAATCCCTTTTTTCCCCTTAAAAATTCTTAAAAAATTGAGAACACACATAGGAAGTAGAAGATGATAGATATTTTACCAGTGTTACTATTTGCATAGTTTGATTGGACAACTTGGTGGAGCTTTCTACCACATTAATAAATGGAATCCTTCACTGAGCATCTTTGCAACAGAACTCAACCTGGTTGTGTAATGAGTCCCACATGCCAGAAGAAAAATTACCAAAAGCACGCATTCTTAAAAAAGAAAGATCCAAATTTGAAAAACAAAACAAAACAGATATACCTTCAAGTATTAAATTTCCAGGAAAAAAAAAACCACATGTTATTTAACTTTTCAGTGATAGATTTAAAAATATACAAACATCCTAATAGTAATCTTCATCTTAAGTATCTGCTCCTGGACATGGCGTTGCTCCATTATAATCACCTCAGTTAAACTGAAACCAATCTGTTTTTCAAACGTACCTAGAATTGCCAGGTTCAGCAAATAAAAACACAAGATGCCCCATTAACTTGAATTATAGATAAACAATAAAATTATTTTTGGTATAAAAATTGCCATTGCCTAAGGGATACTTACACTAAAAATTATTTTTAGACATATTTATTCTTAAAGATAACTATTTTAAAAATACTCCCTCGTTCCTATACCATATTGACAAGTGTATGTGAATTTTATTTTTCCATTTCCATATCCCTCTAGCCAACGTATTAAGATCTCAACTTTTCTAAAAGGATTCTCCCTTTTCATTACACTATAATAATAGTACATGTTTTTCTTTCATTGTTGTTGTTGTTCTTTTTACTTATTTACTGCAATGAATACTATCTGAGCTTTTGCATATAAGAAGTTATGGTATAGTGGGTGATGTGAGTGCAGATATTCTTCTTACTAGACAGAAGTTATATAACCAATATTAAAAAGAATAAAATATATTGAACAAAATGGTTAGTTGCAAGTATCAAAAAGAGTTAAGTGATAAATCAAGCCAATTAAATTCTGTAAGTATATTACAACTTTATGAAAATATTAAAAATACTCCTAAATTAGATTTAGTTGAACATTAGTCTCTTATGATATAGACTGTGAGAACTCAGACTCTCAACTTACATAATTATTTCAGCTAATAGTTATTTCAACTAAAAGCAACCTTGCAAATTGTGTAGCATATAATAATTGCTCAATATTTATTAGTTGGTATTATTAGCTGTTGTAATGTTCAACTATTTTTGTTTTTTGGTGTTGACCTTAAAAGTCATAAACATGTCAAAGGTCGTCATCATAATAAAATATAAAATCTCAGACTTTAGCAGCTAAAATTGGGAAGTATCTGGGAAAGTAGTTGTATGAACTAGAAAAATGATAATTTCTTCTTCATAGAGAAGGACAATATATATCATTTTTTTTCTTTTGTAACTGAGAAAAATAATTTTAAGTTATTAAACTTAAAGTAAAACGCCAGTTGAAAAATAATCACTATATATTTCTTCCAAATTACAAATTATAAACAAATAAATTAGTGCACAGAGAGATAAGGAAAGGAAGGAAGAAAAAAGAGACAGATAAGAAAAAATGAGAGAGAGAAGAGAGAGAGAGAAGGCAACAGCAAAGGAGATTAGTATATAAATGCATAATGAAAGAGAGAAGAAATAAGAAAACTTAGTTTATGTAAACATAAGCATTTGAGGTAAAATCTCTAGTAAAGAAAACTACCAGAAACTTTATACACTAAATCTATGATATTTGTAATACATACACCTGAAAGAACAACAAAATAAAGCTTAAGAATATAAACATTAAACTATAGGCATAGATAAATCTATAAAAATGGAAGCATGAGGAACGAGAAACAGAGCTATTAATATCAAATCAATTTTAATTAAAGGCATGATATAGATCATGTAGAATCTTTGCATATTGAATAGTAGAGCAATACATGAAGGCATAATATAATATCAAAATTTACAGCAGTTATTCAGACTAATTTAGATAAAATTATGCAGATATTAACTTTCTGCATAACAGAGACCAAATAAATTATATTACCAGATGAGTCATGTGTTGAAAGGGTTAGTTCATGACAGTTTTTCTGACATCTCTATACAGTGAAAATCATTTATTTATGTTGAAAACTATTAGGAAAATTGTATTATTGACAATTTTTTCCCCAACCCTTCTAGCATTCATTTCTTCTACATGCACCTTTTAGTTCTTCTTTTACATGTGGGCTATATCCGCCTCCTTGTATGTAAATATTAACCTATACCCATACTTCTAATTCTATCGTATTTCAATAAGTGTTGTCTCTCCCTCTTGCTCCTGCTCTCCCTCTCCCTCCCTCTCTCCCTCCCTCCCTCCCTCTTTCTCTACAAAGAAAATATGCCAAAATATTCAGCCATCATCTCTGGCTCATAGATTTCCAGAGGTTCATGTTTCTTTTTTCTGTATTTTTATATTATCTTTTTAAATCAAAGTAAAATGTATTTTCTTTCAATTTAGTAGAAATATTTTTCAATGAATTCTATTAGTAAAAAAATTTCTAGCTTAATATATATGGATTCACATATGATTTACATATATCTCATTATCTTTAATCTCATTATATTTAAATAGCACTTGCATAGTGCTATAGATTTCTGACGCTTTCATTTTTTTTCTTTTTACAATAATCTTCTTTAATACATATGGTATACATTGTTATACATTTTGCATATAGTATAATTGAAATTGAGGGAGGTTTAGTAATTTGCCTGTGCCAATACATGCAATAAACTGGGTGAGTAAAACAACATGGTTCCTAGATCATTTTTGTTCCTTGATTGATACTTTTTATTGGAGTAAATTTTACCAATACTACCTCCTCAGACTCATAGGGAAAGACACAAAAAGAAGAGAGTGCTTAATTTAGATGCATAAATAGATTTTTCTATTTGTGCTCTTGTCTCATCTTAGTGATGAATCATGAGTTGTGTTCTTTCTCTTCTACATACCACTTGTCTGTTATAGCCCATAAATGATTGTAGATATTTTGAGAACTACATCTTTCACTCAGATTAATAGAAAAATGAGAGAATTTTAAAATATGTATAGATAACTTTCAAAAGTATGGTTGACCCTTGAACAATGTGAGGGTTAGGGGCACACACACTCAGTTGAAAATCTGCATTTAACTTTTGACTCCCAGAAAACTTAACTACTGTTGACCAGAAGCCTTACCAATAACTTAAACAGTCAGTTAACACATATTTTGTATGTTATATATATTACATACTGTATTAATACAGTAAACTAAAGAAAATCAAATGTTATTAAGAAAATCATAAGGAAGAGAAAATATATTTACTATTCATTAGGTGGAGGTGGGTCATCACAAAGGTTTTCATCCTTGTCACCTTCACTTTGAGGAGGCTGGAGCGGGGAGGAAGGGGAGGAGTTGGTCTTGCTGTCTTAGGGGCGACAGAGGAGAAAGGTGGAGGAGGTGGAAGGGGAGGCAGAAGACGCAGGCGGACTCAGTGTAACTTTACAGAAACATGTCAGAATTTCTGTCAGACTTTTTGCTTTTTCATTTCTCTAAAAACATTTCAATACAGCACCAATCCCTCCATGTCTTCTTCATCATCGACTGGCACTGGTTCAGAAGAACTCATCTCCATCAAGTCATCTGTTTATATCTCTGATGTGGTATCCGTTAGCTCCAGAATGTCTCCAAGATCTGTATCTTGAAACTTGTCACTCCTTTTTTTTTTTCCATATCCATAATCTCTCTCATGATTTCCTTGATCAGCTCTGTCATAAATCCTGTAATGTCATACACAATATCTGGACACAGTTTTCTCCAGCAGAAATCTATTGTTTCGGGTTTTGACAGCTTTTTCTGTAACAAAAATGGCATGTTTATTGGTGTAATCCATCCAGACTTTGATGATATTCTTTCTATCGGAGTTCTCTTCCACAGCACTGACAACCCATTCCATAGACTACTAAGTATAATGAGCCTTAAAGGTCCTCATGTTTCCCTGAACTTGAGGCTGAATTAAAGATGTTGTATGTGGGGACAAGTAGACCATTTAGATGCCTTTGGTGTTGAACTCATGGGGTTCTGGGCGGTCAGGGGCATTGCCTAATTTAAAAGGAACTTTAAAAGACAGTCCCTTACTGGTAAGGTATTTTCTGACTTCAGGGATAAAGCATCTATGGAACCAATTCAGAAAAAAGGTTCTCATTGTCCAGGCCTTCTTGTTGTACAACTAACAGATGGGCAACTAATGTTTCTCTTTTCCCTTCAAGGCTCCAGAGTTAGCAGGTTTATAGATAAGGGCAATCCTAATCATAAACCCAATTTATACCAAGCTGTAGAGTTAATCTCTCCCTTCAGGCCTTAAATCCTGGTGCTCACTTCTCTTCCTTACTAATAAATAACCTTTGTGGCATTTTTTTTCCAGAATAGAGAAATATCATCTGCATTAAAAATCTGTCCAAGCAGATAGCCTTTCTCCTCAATGATTGCCTTCATGGCATCTGGCAACTCATCTGTTGCCCCTTGGCCAGCAGAAGCTGCTTCTCCTGTTATCTTGATATTTTTCAAGCCAAACTTTTTAAAAAAATTATCAAACCATCCTTTGCTGACATAAATTCTCCAGCTTTAGATCCTTCACATTTCTGTTGCTTTGAGTTCACATATAATGACTTTGCATTTTTAAAAACCATATTAGAGTCTATAGGTATGCCTTTATTATAGCAATCCTGCACCCACATTAGAGTTGCATTTGCAATATGTGATAAAAAAGTATTTTGCAAAAAGTGCAAGGTTTTCATGCCTGCTGGCACAGCTGCAGCAATAACTTTACAAATTTCCTTTTCTTTTTTACAATGGTCCTTATGCTGAATTCATTTATCTTAAAATGGTGGCTAGCCACAGCTGCAGACTTCAATCTAAGGTACATATCAAGTGATTTAACTTTTTGTTGTAATGTTATGACTTTTCTTTGCTTCTTGAGAGCATTTGCAGCATCACTAGTGTCAATTTGTATAGGTTCCATGGTGTTATTCAAGGTTTATGCTATTGCACTAAATACCATAATGAAAAATACATGAGAATCACAAAAGATCATTTTTTACTGTAATGTACAATTTTCTGGAGAAACTAACTGCTCACGTGGAAATGATTAATGTAATATGGCATTTTAAGCAGATACTCACAACACTTGAGCTCACCACAATAGCAATAGGAAATGGCTACAAAAATTATTACAGTAATATGGTATATACTATAGTTATTTTATGCAGTTATGGTTTACTACCTTATTTTTACCATTATTTACATTTCTCTTGACTACAAATGGCACCATGTATGGTCTGTATTTGTATGTATAAGTTTTTATAAAATTTTAACTTTTTATAATAGATCTGTGCATATTTTATGGTAGTAAATTTTAAAATAGACTTGTATCCACATATATTTTATACATTCATGATATACCTAACTTTTTCTTAATTTTTTTAATGTCTCTAAGCTATGTGCTTGCCCTTGAGATTTTTCAAATTGTTGCAAATCTCAAAAAATTTTTCTAATATATTTAATGAAAAAAATCCACTTATAAGTGGTACCACAAAGTTCTAACTCGTGTTGTTCAAGGTGTTAAAGAATGCCCCCGGCCAACAGAGCAATTGGACTCCCTATGGCTAACTGAGGTGCTCAAAGTTAAAACAGAATAAGGAGGCTGTGGCTAAGTGAGAAAGTGGTCACATACTCTATGTTCTTGGAAAGATGTCGTGAGAGTGTCACAGGACCTCCCTTTCTACAATCGAGCCAAACCAGTTCCTTTTGTCAGTGCTGAGATAGACCGCAGCTTGAAATTTTTCAACTGGCCACCAACAGTCTACCTGGTGCCAATCTACTGACCACCTGGAATTAAATAGTTAAGAGAGACTGGTGATTTGGGGCTTAAGGTCATCCAATCATGACTCTGTTCCTCACTACCCTGTCTTCCTTCCCTGCCCTGCCCTGTAATTTTTGCCTTTATGATCTCTAACTTTCCAACCTTTCCTCGGAACACATTTCTGGTTTGCACCAAAGGCTCCTCAATCTGATTCCTTTTAGAAAATAAAGTTCTCCATTTGCCTCCACAGGTCTCATTAGTCTTTGTTAACAAAGGTTCAACTGTACTTAAAATTTAGTAGACATTTCTAATCTTATTTTGAACATTAAACTTTAAACACTATGAGAAATATTTTTATTTCAGCAATGATCGATGTACTGTGATATTTCTACACATTCATTGAAAGAAGACATCTCGAGCATTCAGTTTGATATATATCAAATACAGTTAATTCATTGTAATTACAGTGTAGTTATCTAAAAATTATGAAGAAAGTTTGCTTAACAGTGGAGTCTATTTTGTTTTAGATATGTATTCTCTACAACCAAAAATAGTCATCCGTTCTTGCTCTCCAAGTTATGTGACACACATCATGGTATATGATGACGAAGATTAATCTACTATCATAAAAACAAAATCATGATCTTCTTCTTTTAATAAGACACCTAACAGTGGCATTCAAGTCAAATTTTAAATAGTTATGATAAGGAAATTTCAGATGTGAAAAAAAAGGGCCAAGAAAAACATACTGATATGAAAGTGATATGATATGATATGAGAGTGGAGTCAAGGGTTCATAGAAATGAATTATGATAGATCAAAATAATGTTTGAATTATAGAGTACAACAGGAATACACTGGAGCTTAATTTAAAACAAAGATCCCTGGATGCCTATTTCAAAGATTGTGAATGAGTACAGCTGTTTTGGGGCCACACATCTGAATTTCAAACTGCTTTGGGGTGATTTTGATTCAGTTTGTCCATAGCCCTCACATTTGAAACAATACTAAGTTTTCAAACTTAAACTTGAAAAGCAATGAGGATATTTTGGTTAAGAACAAAGCCTCTGCCCTTGAACTATCTGATTTCACACATTCTCTTGTTTTCTTGACTATAATCTAGAGGGATAAAAATAGTACCTACTCTATAGTTTCTGAAAGAAATAAACATTCCTATATCACTTTAGGACAGTGCCTGACACACAGTAAACCCTCAATAATGTTGGCTATTACTGCTTTATGGGTAATGGTGTGTTATTTACCATACTGTATATGAAATTGAATGGCTTATTTAGCATCACTGATGAATGTGACAAGCAGAAATTTATTTTAAAGGTCTAGCTGGACATGGTGGCATGTACCTATAATCCCAGCTTCTCCACAAAGCTGAGGCAGGAGAATTCCTTGAGCCCAGGAGTTTGATGCCAGTCTGGGCAACATAGCATGACCCTGTCTCAAAAAAATGAAAATCCAACCAACAGTGTTTTCAAAATGGTTTAGAAACAGAGATTTTACATAAAAGGCTATTATACTGATCTACATCAGATATGATAATAAAAGATTGGAAAGCATAGAATATATTTTTAATATATTAAATATTCTGACATCAAGTATTTTCATAGTGTATACTAGACCCTGTTGCAATGTCTCATTATAAAAATCAACATTGAACATATCATATTAGATATAATGCAATGTATATTTTTTACTAATTCATCATATTGTTATATAATCTTACATGTGTTAGACTCTAATATAATAGTATAATATTTTCAGTATGCAACCAATAACATTTTTATATAAAAATTCATTTTCATTTGCACAAGTACGTTTTTAATAAGGACTATCTTAAATCAATTTACAAATTTAAAAAATTGCATAATGGATTTTCTGTATATAGAAAGATAGATGATAGAGATCAATTGATTGATCAATAGATAGATGCTCTACATTTATATATTCTACTTCTAAAATTTGCCTTCATAAGCATTATGATGGGAGTAGAAGAAAATCAAAGCAGCTGTTATTTTTATTCTTTCTGGAATAATAATATTGGCTTCTACAACATAGTAGCTTATATCAGAATTTTAAATTTCAGCAAGTGGTTGGACTATCAGAATAGAACATTTTAAAATGCATTTAAAGACCAAGAATGCAATCATTAAACCTGCTTTATCTAAAGATGAGATTATCTGTGTTTTACAAAGAAACAATAAATAATATTTATTAAAAATAGCATTATATAGACATTACTAAAAATGGATAGAAAAATTACAGCAAGGTATTAAAAAGTTCAAGTCATTCATACAAAAGAGATATATCATCACTGAAGCAATAATTGAGTCCTGTAGAATAGATACATATTTTGGGTATCTATAATAACAAGGAGAAGAAAGAGCTTAAGTATAAAAATATCCTTTGCTCAAATCAGGAACCTAATGAAACAATATGAGACTTCCCCAAATCAAGTAAACAATATAGGACTTTTCAAAATCAAGTGTTTTTAATAATGATAAACTATACTTACAGCATGTTCTTAGCCACTTAAGTTTATATCTTAAAATATATGCATTTAATTCTTCAAGAATGAAAATACAATTGAAAATATCTATGATATTCAACCTTATAATGAAGCTAGAGAAGAAAGAGAATTCTCTCAACTGCATTTTAAATATAGATTGATGAGTTTGGGGATATTGTTCGTTAACAAGCATCTGTTCAAATAAATAAGTATGCCATACTTTTGTAAGATAAATACAAATCTTCTTTAACAGAATTGACAAAAGCCTTTCAATCTCAAAATTCTCTATCTGTTCAGCCTAATAGGCTATCAAATAGAAAAGATTTTATCACTATTATATTAAGAGATCTTCGAACTTGTTTTTAAGAGGACTTATTATTTTTTTATCTTTTGTATATTTGTGAATTTATTTTATTTTTGTTCTCCCAAAATAAAGAGACGAGGCAAATGAATTGATCAAGCTCTATGAAGCTCACTCATTATGTGTTGCAGTTCTCTAACCAGTGTGCTCTGTATCTTGATCCATTGAAGATGCTAAACAATCTGTTTAAATACAGATTTAACGCGCACCACCTACAAATTTAATCTAAGATTTCTCACTTGGAAATTTCAGAACTAATTAGTGCCACTAAAACATTGTGGAACAGAATCAGTCTTCCAGTTATATTAAGGATTAGAGATTAGATTTATTAAGATATTCAAAAAGAATAAAACCCTAATAAATCCCTAGAACATTTTTACTTATCTCCAATTATTCCCTTTAGGAAATTTCTTGATAAAGGGATATTCAGGTATAAACAGAGCTACTGACTGTGACAGTGTAGGGATTCCATTCTCAGGCCCACTGTTCTCACAATCTCTTTATTCCATTAATTGTAGTAATCATCTGTTTCTTCTGTCCGCATGTTTTTTTGCATTGTGTTGCCATTTTCCTCTAGTTTGATTGCACTAAAGCTCCTCTCCCTCTGAAATCAGTAGGAAACTATTTACATTTCTAACAGCCAGTTCTTTTAAAGGACATTTAACAAAATAGAGATTTTGTTAAAAAAAAAAAAAGCTTTTTGTTTTGTTTTGTTTTCTCATTTATTTTGGGGAAGGAGGAAGAGGGGAAGAAGTTGAAAGATACTCAGCTGTTTCCAAAATAGGCTTATGTATGTTCACGTTATTGTGAATTGTCACAGTCACTAATCAAGAGCTATCATTTCTGCTCTATCAACTGTATGCTAGGAGGGATCTCTTTAAACCTTTTAAGTGTCATTAAACACAGAAGGAAGATCAAAAGTAGTTGAAATTTTCAATATCAAAATAAATGATGAAGAAAATCAACTGCATTTTTCCTGGTATGATTATAAAGCCTATACCACAAAAGCTTGTCCTGCTCTCATAATATTAAACTAGATCTTAGTCTCTCCAGCATAATACCTAATATTTAATATTTAGTAGAACCTCTAAAGTTATAGTTCTATTTGGTAGGGAATAATCACATGCTTTGAAGTAAATATAACTGTAATAATTCCTATGATTACAAATTCTAAGAATGTTTCCCATTTTCTGAGCAAATTGGAGCAAAAGGTTCATGTTTTGTAAAACCCCGGGCAACTATGATTTTGTGTGTGAGTGTGTGTGTGTGTGAGAGAGAGAGAGATAATAAAAAATATCTGATTATAATGGCTTAATTAGTTGATTATATTATATTAGTTGATTATATTATTTCTGGTTCCAACAACCACATGAGTGAGCTTAAAAGCAAACTCTGTCCCTGTCAAGCCTTGGGAAGACTGCTGGAGCCTCCGATAACCTTAACCGAAGTCTTTTGAGAGACTTAGAGACAGATAATTCAGATAAGCCACAATCATCTTTCTGAGTCACAGAAACTGTGAAATAGTATTACTTGTTGCTTTAAGTTGCTTAATTTGGGGTAATTTGTTATTCCTCAAGAAAATGAGGAAAGAGGTATTTGGGGAATGTCAAGCAGTTTCTGCCCCCATAGACACAGTGAATTTAAGACAGGAGCTAAAGTATTTTTAAAGATATCTGAAAATCATTACTATTCAGGATATAGAAATATGTATATCTAAATTATACCCAATTTTAGTTATGCTTATTACAATGAACTAAGCATATAAGTTTTGATACTAAAAATATTACAATAATTTTTCTTTCTAAGCATGGGATTCTTATTTTGTTCCTTTAACTTAATAATGCACTAATTATTAATTCTATTATATTATATAATTGTTATCTTAGCTACTAAAATCACTCATATATTCATCCCTCAATTATATTGATTATATATGCTACTTTTTAAATTCAAGTGAATGAAATTATGCTGAATTTTTCTTTGAACTTCCAGTCTTCTACTAATATTATATTTTAAAAATTCATCCATTGTTGCAATTAATCCATTTGTCTTCAGAGAATTTTGTTATATTATTAATATCTACAAATAGTGTACCCATTCTACTGTTGATGTGAATTTAGGTTATTTCCATTTGTAGATATAATTGGTAATGCTTGTTTGAGCATGCTATTACTTATAATATAATACACATGTGTATAATTTCTTTAGACTTTATAATATGGAATAGAATACTGAATCACAGGCATGTGCATCTTCAAAAATATTAGATTATGCTAAACTATTTTTCAAAGGGGTGAGATCCATTGGCATTTTTACCAGGAATCTATAAAAGTTTTGTCGTTCTACATTATCTAAACATTTGGTGTTCTGATTTTCTCTTGCTACACAACAAATCATCCCAAAACATGGTAGCTGAAACATAAAGTATTTTATTATGTAAGACAGTCCCAGAGGTGGACAAGTCTCAGCTAAGCATTTGTCATGTGAGTTACCCTATGTAGTTGCAGTCAGGCCATGTGACTGAAGAGTCATTTTGAAGGCTGACTCACTTAAATATCTGGTAGTTGTTAATGAATTTCCACTGGGCTCACAGCTGGGACTATCAGACAGAATATGTACAGATGGACTCTGAAAGTACCCAGGATTTCCTCACAACAGGATGCTTGGGTCCTAAAAGGTTGTGCCCCATGAGGACAAAACAGAAAATACATCACCATTTATGAACTAAGCTTCAAAATCACATGGCATGCCTTCCACAATATCTGATTCCCACCCAGATTCAAGGACAGGGAACACATTCATCGTCTTCTCAATGACAGAAATATCACGTCAGGCTGTAGAAAAAGCATGTGGAATGGAGAATCTTGTTACAGACCTTTCAAAAACACAACCATTCATGTTTTTTGATTTGTTATAGAACTTTCAGTATTTTTTAATGCTTATGTGATAATATCTTTATTTGGTTTTAATTTGGATTACCCAGATTACTTGAAAACCTTTTCTTAAACAGATATATAAATATTTCAAGTAGAAGAAATGTTTCTAGTATCTATTTGCAAAAATCTAACACTTTCTCAAGGTTATGAAGATATTCTTATATATTACCGTTCTTTACAAAACTTAAAACAAACCTCATGTACAGGAGAATCACAAGTTTACCACAAAATATGTTTTGCCTATGAAATATTTGTAAGTTATTATATGAGGTACCACCATTGCTGAATACTTAAATATGTGTTACCAAGAATAAACACGTTTCTCTAGATAACCTAAATACCTCAATATCAATATATCATTGATACATTACTGACATCTATTATTCAGACTCCATTTAAGATTTACTATTCCATATATCTATATCTTTTATTTATGACCAACTTGCCAAATTCTGCAAAAAATAATTCAAACACTGACTGGGATTATACTGATTTCATATATCCATTTCAGTATAATTGACAACTTACAATTGTTTTTCTCCAATTCATGATGTCTAAAATCTTGTCCTCTAATCCATCGATGTCAATGAAGATATTCCATTTTTACAAAAACTATTTTTCTTTTAATTTTCACATTAGTCTCTACAATGCATATGACATGGTGATTAAGAAATAGCATAATGTTACCAAGGATGTGAAGCAATTAGTATCTTTAAACAATGCTGCTGGTACATAATTTGGCACAACACATTTGGACAAATATTTGGTGGTTGCTACTAAGGCATATCTTATTACCTAGTGGTTCCACTCCTAGGTGCATACCCCACCAAAAAGCATGTTTATATGTTTACAAAAAGACATGTACAAGAATATAAATAGCATCACTATACATAATAGCCCTCTTAGAAACTGGAAAAGCAACAAAGTGTTTTTTCTACTCTTTACTCTCATGCAGTCACTCAACACTTCTGACACCACATATGCGGGAGGTTTTCCCCACAAACCAAGCAATTCTCAGATTCTCCAGTGGACACCAGCTGGATTTTCTTTAATTCAATTGAATTCTGACACTGTCTGCCTGGAGATAGTGTCAGATCCCACAGGTTGAGGGCTCAGTTCCACAAGACTGCCCTTCCCCTTCAGATACCAGTTGCAAGCACAAGTTGTGACCCATGCTTTTGACAGACTGGTATAAATTGGAGTTCCCATGACCCCCTCCTTGGATTCTATTAATTTCCTAGCACAGCTCACAAAACTTAGGGAAATATTTTACTTATATTTACCACTTTATTAGTAAGGGTTATAATACAGGATACAGATAAACAGTAAGGTGAAGAGATAAATAGCTCAAGTCATGTGGGAAGGGGCATGAAGCTTCCATGCCTTCTCTGCTACCCTCCAGAAACCTCCATATGTTCATCTATTCAGAAGCTCATTCATGAACACTGATCTTTTGGATTTTTACGGAGGTTTCATTACACAGGCATGATTGATTACATCATTGGTCATTAATGATATACTCAACTTTCAGCCCTTCTCCCCTCTCCGGAAGTCATGGGGTGAGGCTGATAGTTCCAACCCTCTAATCATGTGGTTGGTTCCCTTGGCAACCAGCCCCCATCCTGAGGCTATCCACGAACCCAGCAAGAGTTGCTTCTTTGGAACAAAAAATGTTCCTATCACCCAGGAAATTCCAAGGGATTTGGGAGCTATATATAAGAAATCAGGGTCAAAAACCAAATATTAGAATAAAATATTCTCTGAGCATTCTTATCTACAAGGGTATTAGGAGCTCTGTCTGAGGATCCAGGGAAGAGACCAAATATTAGAAAAAAATATTCTCTTAGCACTCCTATAGCTCCAGAAATTACAAGGGTTTTAGGCGCTCTGTGCCAGGGACTGGGGGCAGAGACTAGTATGTGTATTTCTTATTATTTCACAAGCCCCAAACTGGAAGCAAACAATATATTCTTCAGTGATGGAATAGATAAATAAATTGTGTGTTAATATAGAGCACTGGCAATGAATGAAGTACTACTACAGGGGATATCATAAATCAATTACATAAACTTAATATTGAGCAAAAGAATCCTGACACAAAACAGAGTATATTATAGGTTTGTGTAAAAAAAAAAAAAAAGAAAGAGAGAAACAATCTATGACATTAAATGTCAGGAAAATAGTGTTATCTATGAAAAAATTGCCACTGACTGAAATTTTGTGTTCTTCCAAAATTCACAGGTAAAAGCCTAAATCCCCAAAGTGATGATATTTGGAGGTAGGCTCTTTTAGAGATAATTAAGTCATGAAGGTGGAGTTCTGGTGAATATGAGATTAGTGCCTTTATAAGATGATGAAGAGACCAGAGCGCTCTCTGTGTCATGTGAAGATAAAAGGAGAAGACAGCCATCTGTAAAGAAAGAAGAGGGCCCTCACCAAGAATCCAACCATACTGGCAACATGATTTCAGACTTCCAGTTGCCAGAGCTGTAAAAAAGAAATTTTTTGGTTGGAGCCACCCAGTCTATGGTATTCTTATAGCAACCCCAAATGGCTAAGCCAGACATTAACAACATGAATAAAATAATGGAAGTTTTTAGGGTTCTGCTAATCTATTTTTAAAAGTACAGTATCAAATATATATTTAAAATAGTAACATAAAAGTAGATTATATATTAATAATAAAATGTTTGTGGATTGATGTACATAAAGGAACTCAATTTTCCCCCAGATTGATCTAAAGATATATCATCTAAGTAAAATATTTTACTTCTTTTTGTTTGTTTGCTTTGTTTGTTTTTAATCTTTATGAGCTTAAAAACCTACTCACCTTTTGAAAGACAGCCCTTGGTCTGCTCCCATGCCTTAGTAGAAACTCAATGCTTGACTATGAACCACCAAGTTAGCATGCAACCTGGGCTGTCCATCATGAACTGGGTGTTATCTGACCCACCAAGCCAAAAAGTTGGGAATACACTTTAACACTCCATCAAAAAATGGAAGTGTTATATGCATGGTCAGGCGTTAGCAGGCCATGAAGGCACAAGTAAGTTACATGAAGTGGCTCAAATGCCTATGGTCCTCACTTCTGCTGTGTTGCCTTCTCTCTCCCAGCCTGCACCATGGGGAATTCTGCATATTCAATTGACAATGGAAGAGAAGATTAAGCTAGGTTTACGTATGGCTCTTCATAACATGCATGCTCCACCTTGAAGTGGACAGCTGCAGCAGGACAGACCCTTTCTGGGAAATCCCTGAAGGACAATGCTGAAGGAAACTCTTCCCACTGGGGACAACTTTGGGCAGTGCACATGGTGATATACTTTGTTTGCAAGGAGAAAGGGTCATGTGTGTGATTATATGCTGATTCATGGGCTATTGCCAATGGTTTGTTTGGATGGTCAGGAACTTGGAAGGAAGATAATTGGAAAACTGGTGACAAATAAATTTTGAGGAAGAGGTATGTGGATAGACCTTTGTGAATGGGCAAACAACATAAAAATATTTGTGTCCCATGTGAATTTTGACCAAAGGGTGACCTCAGCAGATGAGACTATTAATAATCAAGTGGCTAGGATGATCCATTCTGCAAATACCAGTCAGCCTGTTTTTGCAACTACTCCTGTCATTGCCCGATGGGCTCATGACAAAGTGGCCATGGTGTCAGAGATGGAGGATATGCATGGGCTCAACAGCATAGACTTCTTTTCACCAAATACAAATTAGCTATGGCCACCACTGAGCGCTCAATCTGCCAACATCAAAGATCAACAATGAGCACCCAATATAGGACAATTCCCCAGGTGATCAGCCAGCTACCTGGTGGCAGCTTGATTACACTGAGCTGCTTTTATCATGGAAGTGGCAGTGTTGTGTTTTTACTGAAATAGATACTTACTCTGGATATGAATTTGTTTTCCCTGTATACAATGCTTCTCCCAAAACTACCATCTATAGATTAATAGAATGCCTCATCCTGCATTATGGTATTTCACACAGCATTGCTGCTGAGCCATGAACTCATTTCACAGCCAAAGAAGTGCTGCAATGTGCCCGTGCTCATGAATTAACTAGTCTTGCCATATTCCCCACCATCATGAAGCAATTGGATTGATTAAATGGTGGATTATCCTTTTAAAGACTCAGTTACAGCACCAGCTGGGTGGCAATATTTTGCAGGATAGGAGAAAGGTTTTTGAGAAGTGTGTACATGCTCTGAATTAGTGTTTATTATATGGAACTATTTCTTCAACAGCCAGAATTCATGGGTCTGGGAATCAAGGGATGGATATGGGAGTGGCCCCACTCATCATAGCTCCTAGTGACCCACTAGCAAAATTTTGCCACCTGTTTCCACTGCTTTATGCTTGGATGGCCTGAAGGTCATAGTTCCAGAGGAAGGAATTATTCTATCAGGAGACACAACAACTAGATGTTAAAACTGCCACCCAGCCACTTTGGGCTCCTGATGACTCTGAGTCAACAGGCAAAGAAGGGAGTTATGGTGTTAATTGAGGTTATTGACCCCAACCACCAGGGGAAAATTGGATTACTGGCTATAGTTTGAATGTGTCCCCCAAAGTTCATGTGTTGAAAACTTAATCCCCAAAGCAATGGTGTTGAGAAGTAGGACCTTTAGGAGGTAATTAGGTCATGAGGGCTCTACTTTCATGAATTGACTGAAGCTGTTATGATAGCAGTGGGTTAGTTATCATGGAATTGGGTTCCTGATAAAGGGATGAGTTTGACCCCCTCCTCCTCTCTCTTTTGCACATGTGCTCTCTTGCACTTCTGCCTTCCACCATGGCATGATGCAGCAAGAAGGCCCTCACCAGATGCTAAGCACATGCCAGTGCCATGCTTTTGGACTCCTCAACCTCTAGAACCATGAGCCAAATAAACTTCTATTGTTTATAAATTACCCCATCTGTGATATTCTGTTTTAGTAACACAAAACAAACTAAGACACTACTACTCCACAATGGAGGTAAGGAAGGGTAAGTTTGAAATACAGTAGATCCTTTAGAGCATCTCTTAGTATTACCATGTTATGTGATAAAGTCAATGGAAAATTACAGCAACTCAATCCAGGCAGGGCAATTAATGGCAAAGCTTTTTCAGGAATGAAGGTTTCTTCTACCCCACCAGGTAAAGAATCACGAGCAGCTGAGGTGATTCCTGAAAGTAAAAAATGAAGAAGTCAAAAAACCAAAACTATAATACATGTTAATTAAATATAAAAAGTCAGAGTACTCTTGAATAAGTCAAGAGTACTTGCTCTAACAGATATAATAAAGTACTGTGAAACTACAGTAATTAAGCCAAGGTACTATTGTAGACCTTGTAGCCCAGTAGAGCAATAGGGCAAATGACGTCAGAAACAATCTCAAACATAGAGGGTTGGGAAAGTATATTTAAACCAATATTGTCTTCCAATCCAGCAAAGTTCTCCACAGAGGTAAAATAGAAAGAAAATAATTTTATTATTAATTATCTGTTAAACCATATTGTGATATATATCATAAGAAATCCATTAAGAGAAGGCAAAGACAGAAAAAAAATCTCATCTTTTTTGTACAGCCAAACAGAATGCAACCCACTTGTGATGATGAATGTTATGTGTCACTTTGACTGGGCTATGAGGTACCCAGACTCTTGGTTAAATATTATTCTAGGGGTGTTTGCAAGAGAGTTTCTGGATGAGATTAACATTTGAATTGGTAGGCAAGCAGAGCAGATTGCCGTCCTTAATTTGGTTTGGGCCTCATCCAACCAGTAGAAGGCCTGAATATAACAAGAAGGTGACCCTCCCATAAGTAAGAGGGAATTCCTTCTGCCTGACTGTCTTTGAGCAGGGGTATCATTTTTGTCGTTTTGTTGTTGTTTCCTTGTATGTTTGTTTTTCCCCTAGCCTCATCACTATAAACTGAAATGCCAGCTCTTCTTGGATCTCAAACTTGCTGGCCTTCAGACTGGAACTACATCATCAATTCTCCTGGTTCTCCAGCCTTCAGGCTCAGACTTTAACTACAGCATTATTTCCCTGGGGTCTTCAGCTTGCCCAATACAGATCTTGGGTCTTGTCGGCCCATATATCACATGAGCCAATTCCTTATAATAAATCTCTTTATATATTGATTCTATTTCTGTGAAGAACCCTAGCTAATACACCATTACATACATGGTCTCAAGATAAATAATAATTGTTCCTCAATAAAGAGAACTTGACAGCACCATTTGTCACACATAGTTTCTTCTAAGTTCACTTAGTTGGGGTGACCATCTGTGTTAGTGCTTTGACTTTATCCAAAGCAAAACGAACTTGTTATATGTGACATGGTTGGAGTTTTGCAATGTGGAATGAGGTGCTAGCTGAAGTTAGGCTCTTACCCTCCCACAGAAACTGGAAGATAGGGACACTCTTTTCCTTGATGTTTACATAACAAAGAGAGGCTTCCTAGGCCCTTGAGAAAGACAGCCTGTAAGCTGGCAATAGGCTTATTCAGCTTTTGAAAAGATTTACATACATTTCAAACAGAGAAAGAAATTAAAATTATAATCTTTTTTAAGTAAATGCTCTAAGGAAAAGTAAGGGTGGATGTCTTTTCCCTTATTTTCAATGAGGAGAATTAAGCCTCTTATTATTTTGTTTGTGTTTGCCCTTACAATATCCTTCCTGTGTTACTACTGAAAAAAAATCAAACTATTTTACCTCAAAATACATTTCTTTGACATATTCTGAGATAGCTGTCCAGAGGGCCTGCAAACAGGTAGTCTTGCAAAGCTATTTTTGTGGGGGAGATTTACATCTGTGGAGAAAATCTGCATTGACACAGCCAGGTTTTCTCTGAGGCTTTTCCTTGTCCAATCTAGGAAAGATTAACTGAGAATCTGACACTTTTAAATGTCTGAAAGAAACATTTACCATTTATTCTCTCTGAGAGAATAAAACCTGTTAGTTTTCATCTACATAACAAGATCACCTTTGCTAGCTAGGCTTTCTCTTTTCCCCCTCCCATAACCAGTTTTGCCACTACAAGCATTTTGCCATTTTTCCTGTAACCACAAGAAATATGAGCTTCTGCAAATTGATCAACACTTATGTGTACATATGGAAATAAACACTTATGTGCACTCAAGAGAAATCAAGTAGGTGGGAAGGAAGAGGAGGGGACGGGTAAATTCACACCTAACAGGTACAATGCACACTAACTGGATGAAGAGCACACTTATAACTTTGATTCAAACTGCAAAAGCAAAATATGTAGCCAAAATGTGTGTACCCCCATAATATTCTGAAAAAAAAAGTTATCATCAAAATAAAAGAAATATGAGTTTCTAAACTCCATGGGGATTTGGAGGCAATCACTCTGTGGTTCTCTCCCATGTGCATGCCAATACATTGTATGCATTTTCTCCAATCAATCTGCCTTTTATCAGATGATTTTTTTAGCAAACCTTCAGAGGATGAAGGGAAAGTTTTTCCTGTTCCCCTAATTCACAAAATAGTGACATTATAATTTTCTAGTTGTTTCTACCTTTCTTTGTGAAAGTTGCAGCTGTCTCAATATCCAGCATATCTATGGTAAAATAGAAAATAAACCATTTATCAGAATTATGATAGAATAACAGAATTAGTAAATTTTTTAAAAGTCAGCACATTATTTGCATTAGGAAAATAAGCTTTGAATATACCATACCAAATAAGCAATAACATCAGATTCTTGATTAACAATGCACAAAAATTTTTCCTAGTCAAACATAAGTTTTACAGGTTTTTATTGTTTTAATTTTAAATGACTAACAATTTAACTATTATGCGTAGCTCCTTATGAATTCTATTAAATTAAATTTAGCCTAAAGATGCCTCCTTCATATTTCAAGTTTGCCCTAACAGTTACTCCATACATAGTGAACTGTAACCTGACTAGATGTGTAAGCAGATCGTAACCCACTCTTGTAACAAGTAGCTGAGTCTCAGCCAATCACGGAAGCCATACTTCAACCACTAGCAGGAGACCAGCTGTTCAAATAGTGTTCAAATAAGGCAAACACCAACCTGTAATGAATCTGGCTGTTTCTGTACCTCACTTCCAGTTTCTGTATGTCATTCCCCTTTTTCTGACCATAAATCCTCTCTGACCATGTGACAGCATGGGAGTCTCTCTGACTTTATTTTAGAATTTATTCAGGAAGAAGGCTTCCCAATTAATGAATCATTATTTACTCAATCAAATTCTGTTAAATTTAATTTGTCTAAAGTTTTTCTTTCAACAGATGGTGTCAGAGTGGGATCCAAAGTAGAGCTTTCAGTGACCCCCAGGAATATCGAGTAACCATGTAAAGTGCCCAACAGGCCCACTGGGCTCATTACTCTTTCAGGGCAAGTGGGGGTTTTGGGTAAGTTCACACTCAGATTCCAAAGTTTCACAGATTTTGATTTTGAGCTATCAAATTTGTTTGAGCAAATTTTTGATCTGAATTGGGTTTGGAAGTTGTGACAGAAACTAGATTGGATCTAGGATTGGACTGAATCTGATAACTAACTCACTTGGATTCAGTTAGTGGCTTTGTATGTAAAGCTCCCAGAGAGAATAGATGGCAAATGTTTCTTTCAGATTTTGAAAGATGTCCTACTGTCAGTTACTCTTTCCCAGATCAGACAAGGGAGGTACTCGGAGAAGGCCTAACTGCATCAATGCAGATTTTCTCTGCAGATGCAAATCTCCCCCCTAAAACATAGCTTTTTAGCTATTCTTGTATTTCCAGCCTTTTTGGATAACCATCTTGAACTATGTCAAGGAAATATATTTTGGAGTGAAATATTTTGGTTTCCTTCACTGTAATTGCCAGATTTCTGTTTGCCTATTACCTGTATTTCTTTTCCACACCACCTTTCCAATCAAACCACTTACCAAAGTATTTTTGTATTAAAGGTAGGGCTTGAGTACTTAGGTGCAAACGAATTACTTTCACTTTGTTATTATCAAATTTAGCAATGGAGATGGTTCCCACTTTTATTCTGTCAGTAATCAGATTGTTGGACTTACAAGTCCAGGCCCTGTTAAACTGGGAACACAATTTAGAGCTGATCAGAAATGAGATTATGGAAACTATTACTGAAATTACAGAAAGAAAATTGTAATGTAACAAATGATATGTCTGTTTTCTAATAAAATGTGATTCTTCCATAAAGTAATTGAAATAAACCTACTGTGAATAGGACACTAAGGCAGTCTATGTCATAGTAGTTATTTTGCTGGAATATCTCCTTTCATTTTAGTTTATTACCAATACCAGTTAATCCAGAAAATTAAGTTTTAAGCCATTTGTGGGAACTATAGATAAGTCCTCCTGAGATGCTGGCTTCATTTGATGAGCACGAATCCATTATTGTTCTGTTTTGTTTTGTTTATATTCACTTTGCTAGACGTATGGGTGATCAGCTGTACCGGAAAAGGTCTCTCCCAGTGCAGTGATTGCCTCCCTTTTCTGAAAAATAATTTTTCTGTAGACAAAATCTCCTTGTTAGCAGAGGTGGCAGACTTCCACTAGGTCCTTATGACTTTATGTCTCAGGGTGTCTAGAGAAGAGAGAAGCTCTTTTAAGTATTGAACATGATATGAGAGGATCCAGTTAATTCAGACGCAGGATGTGGTCTCCGACCCAAATGGATAGGCCTGACAAACGTAAATTGAAAGACAGAGATGCTGTGCTTGCTTGCATGTGTCACTGTAATATTTAACAAAGCCAGTGGTAAAGCTAGAGCCATCTTACCACTAGGTTGCAGAATTCTACCCAATGAGTTTTTTAGAATTGGATTCATTTTCTCTACTTGTTCAGAGTACTGAGGCTTCTGGGAATTTTCAAATATTTGCATAATCTTGGACAACTATAGAAATATTAAAATGGCCTCCTCTGTTCTGAATAAAGGAGTGTAGGAAACTTCACCCCAAAATGTGGCTCCCTAGTATAATAGGTATTTTGAATTAAAGGCTGTTAGAAATCAACAGATGTTAGAAAGACTTTCCCCCTATCTACATAAAGACCAGATGGGCCTTCCCACCCCCAAGGAGAATGATTGTTTTTCTTTCCTCTCCTTGTTATTTCATTATCTATTGCAGGAAAGAAGACCAAGAATGTAACCACACATGAACAGACTATTTCACAAGATAATATTTGTCTCTCAGGCTCATTCAATTTCCAAAGAGAACCATTTAGAAGTTAATCTCTGTTCCCCAATCAATCCATTTCTCCCTAGTAATCATTTATTGCCCCTCAACAAAATTACCTATAATCCCCATCTCCCCTCTCCCTTTTGAAATAAGGCTACATAAGTATCTGGATCCCACTGGGATATGGAGTAATCACTGTGTGGTCCTTCCCCATGTGTATGGTAATAAATTTTCATGCCTTCTCTCCAATTAATCTGCCTTTTGTCAGTTGATTTTTCAGTGAACCTTCAGAAGGCAAAGGGGAAGTTTTCCCTTGATCCCTACACAGTCAATGTGCTGTGGTATTCCAAAGTGGGAATTATGTGTATTAAGAGAGACTTTATTGCCTGAGTATCAATTTTTGAAGAAAGACTTCTAGCCATCCAGACATCACACAAATCATAACTAGATAAAATCTCTTAACCTTTTTAGTATTAGTTCTATGAAATCCAATTCCCATTAGGTTCCTGGTAAAGTTGGTCAGAGAGAACTTCCAGTGTTTACCTTGGGAGCAGCTTGTGAATAATTCTGTTGACAAGTAGCACAATGCTATAATATCTTTTGAATACTTTTATTTTTTGGTTGGCATAGTAAGAGTCTGGTATCTTTAAAATCACTCTTTAATTCAGATAATTTTGTTGATGACACAATAACACTAACTAAGCAAATAGGGACCATGGGACAAGAAATATTTTATTAGGTAATTCCCTTAGTCCAGTCAAATTTCTATTAGCCTCTTTTATATTCCATTTGCCCATTTTCTTTTGTGAAATACATTTTTTAAATGAATAAAGGTTTTTTTATTGTATTAAAAATGAAGCTTCTAGATTTGGAGTCTGTCATGTATTAACAGCAGCTTTTGTAGTTCTATCAGAAAAATTACTGCCTTTAGAAACTTCATCCTTCTGCCCTGTGTGAGCACCACACAATGCATTGCTGCTATCCAAGTAGGCAGTTGTAAAGCCTTTGACAAAACAGCTATCAATTTTTCATGAGATATTTTAGTTCTCATGAAAAAAATCCTACATTTAAAAAAAAATTGTTCTGTTGTATGAGAGATGCCAACTATATAAATATATATATGAAGAGAGAGAGAGAAAGTTTAAATTTCTAACCATAAGGAAATCAATATATACCATCTGCCTCTTAATGTTTCTTTTATGATTGGGTTTAAGGAATTTTGAAATTTTTATGCTCTAAGCTAAATATCACTTCCACTACTTACTATTATTCTATAGTTGTTATTATAGAGAGTTGCATAACAATTCTCAAATATTACTACATAATTAAGTTATATATTCACCAGGTTTATTTGTTGGAAAAAATAAATATTTAATATTTGTTTACATTTGATCACTGAAAATGTAATGAACATCTATTAAATGCAGATTACTATAATAGACATAGGGCACATGGGAAAGTGACATGACACTAAAAAACAAAACAAAACAAAACAAAACCCACTCTGGGTATTGCAATTAAATTGGCCATTAATTACCTAATTTATTCTCACAGTTATATAATCTTTTAGACTTGTGAGTTCTCATCTTCAAAACAAAAGCAGCGGTATCTGTTTATCTTGTATGAGTTGTAGTAAGATAGAAAAGAATATAAAAGAGTAATCCTAGAGCATGGAAAGCACACCTACACACCAAAGTGCATGTAGCTCCCCTATATGTCAGGTGAAGTTATTATTCTAAGCCTTATCCTTATGGTTGTGAATGTTGTTCCCTCCAAAACCCATGTTGAACTTTAATTGCCGGTGTAAGGGAATTGAAGTTGGGACCTATAAATGGCAATTTGACCATGAAGCCTCCATCCTCAGGGTGGTTTTAATGCCTTTAAAAAGGATTTTGTGAGAGGGCTTTCTCTTTGTTCTTTAGCCTTCTGCTGTGTGATGATGCAGCAAGAAGGCCCTGGCCAGATGCCAGCATCTTGATCTTGGACTCTCCAGCCAGAAACGTGAGCCAGTACATTTCTGCTCTTTAAAAATTGGCCACTCTCAGATATTGTTATAGCAGCACAAAACGGATTGATACAGGTTTTTAACACATTTGTGATAAATAAGTGTACAAAATGGTAACAGTTCTCTCAAGCACTTTATCATTTTTTCATATATTATTAACATTTTAATCGCTTCTTATCAGTCTCATTTTCATTTTATGCAAGAGATATGAAAGAAATTTCAGTATTCTTTAAACTTTTAACACTTAGAATTTTCTGAATCTGTCGGATTTATCCAATCAGGCCAAACATTTATTTTTGGATCTTAATCATCTCTAATCTGGAATTTATTTTTCATTAAAAATTTTTTCATTTTCTTCATTAATCTTTTTCCAATCACTGTTCCTTGGCAGTTTCTATAGCATGTTTCCAGCAAAGACAATAATACAATATTCTATATGGATTCCATGAAAATAAACCAGTATTCTTTAGCTCCTTAATTTTCAACATAATTTCAAATACAGCTATGCACTTATTCAACATAGATAATCAAAGTATGTTTTTATTTATATAGTTACATCACTTACATATTTCAATTGTGGAAATTTTAACAAATCTTTAGCCATGTATGATTACATTATATAGTAGCTTATTATAGAAATGGAAATATTAAAAAGGGTCTACACATTATATCACTAAATGTTGAAAATTCAGAAAATCACACATACTGAGAGAATTCACCATTGGCTGAAATAGCTTAGTCTGGGTCTCCATTTTTCTGATCTAAGCCACGGAAACATTTTATGGTTATTTTCCTTTGGGTAAGATTTTATGCTTGAGTGAATTAACTTGATACAGATTTAATACAAGAATCAGCCAGAAACAAACAAAAAACTGTATTTATTGTTACTGTACACATATGCATTCCACTAAAAGGTGTAATAGAAAGTAAAAATGAAAAAAAATTACCACTGATTATTTGTAAGTTTCATAACTTTAGGATCTTAAATTCTTGAAAGTTTAAATATTAGCATCCTTCTTGAAAATAAGATATTTTATAAATTAAGACATTTAAATTATTGAGATGATATTTAGAGAAATTCTGTGTGTTGTATTTTTAGCATAAAAATATAAATCGTATAGGTAAGTCCTTTATCATTTCCGCAGGATATTCATGACAATCCCCTAAACAGCAACAATAATAGATATTGGATACGTAAATACTGGGCCATTTTTATCCTGGAACACAATTCCTGACTTATTCTAAACTTTACCTAGCAAGACATAATAAATTACATTCTCATGGTAGTAAAAACTGAGAGGAAGACACGCAAGCCTGGGGGCATGGTAAAATGCCATTTATTTTGAGCACCTGGGTGCAGGTGGGTGGAGGCTGAAAAAGGCATCCACCCAGAGGAGGGGAAGAGTGGTGAGTTTTATAGAAGTTTGGGAGAGGGAGTTCTGCCAGTTTCTGCTGGTTCCATCCCAGCCTTTGTAATTCAGAGTTATCTTTACAACCTCCAGAGATTCCTCTGGAGCCTGCAGTCTGCGGGAGTCCTTATCTGACTACATCTACTGCATGCATTCTGGGGCAGTCTCAACAAAAACACGTCGGTTTCTACTGATATTTTTTAAAAATTATTTTTATTTCAGGGAATATCACCAGGAAAAAATATATCATCTATAATGCATGCATTAGAGAACTTTTCTTTTAGTCAGTGTTTATATATGAAAGCCCATTAACAGTTTTGAAAAGTAAAAACATGATTTTTATGCAAATACAAAATGAACATGTGTGAAAGATTTTATTTAGCACGTTAATTAAAGAGGATGTCAATAATATATTAAAACTGGTTTAAATAAGAACATGGCTTAGAGAGATGTATATTTTCTAAAAATTCATTCGCATTGCTGTGAACAGGAATAATTTGCATTGCAATGGTCAGAAAACATTTGCATAGCTTATATTTTCTATTGCTTTATTTCTTCCCCTACAGAGTTGTCAAATAGCCTAGCCTATACAAAGACATCCCATTCTATGCACCTATCCAAAATCAGATTATTAAGGAGTTTCTGCTAGACAACCTTCAGCACTCCACACATATATGCTGAATTAAAGGATCAGTACCCTGAGTTTAGGGAGTCAGAAACTTTTACAATGAAAAGTAAACTTGCCTGACTTTTTCCCTAGAGTAACCATTACCATTATTACACTCAAAAGTAAAACAAACTTGTCTCTGCCTAGCAGAACCAAATTCAAAACCTGAGGTAAGGGGTTGAGGTGAGGAAATCTATGGTCTCAGTCTTTTAAGATACAGAAACTAGAGGGTTTTATAGACAGTAATCAAGGAATGTAAGTTTTTCAGTTTATTATTTTCCCTTTATGGTGATTGAAGTCCTGTGTTTAATTGATTTTCTCTGTGAACTCTGGATCCCCAGGCAAAATTTATCAGGAGGTGATAACAGCCATGAGACAGGGATAATGCTAAGGCTATCGTCCTTCTACTAGGTCATGCTCCTGTAGATGATTTTAGGAAAATACAGGAGACAAGTTCATGGAAGAGATCTTCTATTGTTATACTCTCTATATTTACACTGGCGATGCTCTTTTAAAGAACTGTCTCCCTAAATTTTGAACACTAAATCCTCAGAAGTTAGAATACTGACAGCCTGTCTGAGACCACAATTAAGTGTACATGTCCAACTCACTTTTGCCAAAAGTAACTCATGTAAATGAATTTTCCCAAAGCTGCATTGGACTTGCTATTTTCATGATGAAAATTGTAAAAAAAACAATGCATGGAGTAAATTATAATTTTCAGTAATAAAAAGTGGCAGACACAAAACTCTCCTTTACTGCTTTTACTATACTACCTCTAGAGAGCTCTCTTCTGCTATTTCCCTCACTACAGTGGTTCCCTGCAACTCTTTCTTATTCTGGGAAGATTTGATATATACTCTAGGGTTAGATGGCAACCTATTTCCTTTTACAAAGCCTGTGCAAAATAATGAGTTGGAACGGAAACCAGGAATAAAGCTTGGACTGTGTGCCTTCTCTCACAGGCTGCTTCTATTATGCTTGATTTCTGGAACCCAGAGCACTATTTGTTACATTTTTCACAAAATAAATGAACTGCATCGCACCTGGCAGAGGCTAAAGGGCAATCCCTGGCTTTCAGTATCCTGTCTGTTTTTAGCTACATGAATCATTTGAAATTTCCCTAAATTCTGAGAGTCTCAAAATGGTATATAAAGTTATTTTTTTCTTTTCTCCTGTTCTACTTTAAAATAAATTCCACCTTTTAAATTTTCTGCATCCAAAATGAAACAGCCCTTTAAAAACTTAATGAAGTGACACAAGGTGGGAACTGTGGTAGGGGACTGAACTCTGGAAAGGTACAGGCATGGTTAAAAGATAAGCAGCCATTATTCACTAGCTTGCTTTCCTATAGTTGTTTACTGCTCAAAAGTCATGTAACTGGTGGTCATAATGTTAGGTAGATAGTAAGGGGTCACCAACTTCTAGGGACAAAAGTGGGTGCCCCACCTTGGCGCTGCCTTGAGCAATTGCTACACCTGGGGGAAGGAGGAACACCCTGCCAATCTGTAAAAGAATGCAAGAAATTCCCCAGCCCATGGGCCAGACAGCCCAGGCATAATAGGGTCTGGAAAATGACCTAGAGTAACCTAAGACTAATTATCATCTTGTTAACTGCCCATCAAAGTGGTTCAATGGTGACGTTTGAACCACAAGGAGGGCCCAATCCAGACAATATAAAACAGGACCCCAGACCATAACCAGAGCCTCTTGTTATAACAGGTGGCCTGTTCATCATCTGTGGTGAATGTATCTTGCTCTTAGTCTATAAACCTATCTGGCTCTTCCTCAGTAAACTTCATCTCATGCTGGCCTTGCTATCATTGTATCTGGTCATTCTTCAGCCAAGAGCACACCAAGAACTGAGAACAGACTGCCAACCTGACAATAAGATTTGTAGCTTTCTTAATTGCATCCACAGATAACATCACCATTGTGAAACCTAAGGCTGGTCTTTGAGATACTTTCCAGACCCTGTGTTCCAGTGGACTAAGTGATCCAACCAGACCAGTGGCCCATACCAAGGAACTGACTCAAATGTTATTGTGACCCCCACCCAGGAACTGTTTCAGTACAAGAAGACAATTTCTATACACATATGATTTCATCCCTAAACCAACCAATCTGCAATACCAATTCCTTAGCTCCCTGCCCACCAAACCATCCTTAAAATTCCTAGTCTTTGAATTCTCAGAGAGATGAATTTGAGAAATTCCTCCTGTCTCCTCACTTGGTGCCCTGCAATATTAAACTCTTTCTCTACCGCAACCTTTGCCGTCCCAGTGTATTGGCTTCCTTTTGTATAGCAGGCAATAGAACTTAGTTGGGTGGTTACAAAAATGTCTTTTTTAAGCTTTCTTCTGATAATGTTTTCCCCCACCATTGCCTTTGTTTTGATTAACTTATTAATACTTAATTTCAGTTGGGATTGTGAAAGAAGAACATAAGTTAACATGGACAATACATCATGTTTAAATAGAAATACCCCCATCCAACATTTAATCCTTTGTTATTAGAGCAGAGACTTTGAGATTGCACAGCCAGTACCATTGCACATCTTCTACAAATAAAACACCCCATTTTAAAAGTCTTTTCTGTTAATATAGCTACAAAGTTCATATCTTTAATTTTATACAATTATTCCTTTAGACTAAAAGTAATAACACTAATTCTTCTACTCATAGCTAAAGGTATCCCTAATTTACTCATTTTTAAAAAAATCATGGCCTGGGAAATTTCTTTGTGATACATTCGCTGTGCAGCATAAAGTAAATTGGGATAGTATTTTTGATTTAAGCATTTTGGATTCTAATTTATAAATGTATTCTTAATTATTTTGCATGAATACATATACACACAATAAAGTAACACACATAGAAACACAAGAAAGTTTTACTTTCATATCACATATAGCAAATACTTTGTGTTAAATTTTTTTCCCTCTCTTTCCATTGTCATGAAAAGAATAGAGCAAAAGAGGCTTTTAGAAAATAAGAATGCTCTTCAATGTCAAACCAAAGGTCAAGAGAATTTTTCATAAGTACATTAGATAAGATTTTCAAATTCTTTACTTGGTAATTTAGAGTTTCTTTGAAAAGATTTGACTTTTGAAGTGCAGTTTTAATCATAATTTTAGAAATAAGAGTATTATAACATAAAAGCTTTTTAGTACAGATAATAGAAAGCTCTTCCTTTTTCATTCTTTTTTAAAATGTCAATGTGAATTTAATATATTTTATATGCTATCAGTATCAGAATAGTATCTCATATAACTTCTCAGTTCTAAGAACTCTTTCAATAATTCTGTAATACATTATCTCAGAAGTACCTTGTCTTTATGAAATATTCTTTCATTAATTCTCTTTTCCAAAGGGCCCACTACTCCCATGAATATTATTAAATGATACAGTGGTGGTCACAGAAAATCAGTGTGACACTTTATTGATCTAATTAAGAGTGCTAACAGTAGTACTTATAAGGGGCAAAATTATATAAAGTTTGTTTATCACAATGTAGTTAAATAAGCTAATTATGAGCATATATAAATAACTTTAGCATATACCCATATACCTTTCTATATAGTTTTTCGAACATGTTGTAATGTTAAATAGATAGAAAAATGCTAAAAGACCTTCACCAGATCCTAAACAAAATAATTACTTAGAAATCTCAATAAGATGATAGTAGAAAATTTTGCTTCTTTATAGCCTAAGACTGCCACAGGATTTACTATCATTTGTGGTTTACCCATTTAATTAGGGCAACTTAATTTAAGCAGCAATCAGGAAAAAACTAGTCTACAACTACAAACCCACGAAGACATGTCCAGGGAATAAGTTCATTTTAATATAAAAGTTAATTCACCATTTTTCACAATGCATGATAATAATACGTCTAGACATTGTAACAAATTCATTTTTAAAAATATTTTCTTAATTCTGACTGAAAATTACTAAGATGTATAGACATTACTTCTAAGACATTCATGGCATGGTAAGTCTTTATTCTTGGGTTGTCAGAAATATTTGAAGAGACAACAAGAAAACAAATCAGCAAGCATTGTTTAATATTTACTAGGAGGATCCAGTCAGTAACACAGAAACACTAGGTATTATAAAAGAGAATATATGGTATAACATAGGAGTTGGAAAGAACAAAAAAGGAAATATGAGAGACCAAGAAATTACTACAGGAAGCGGCTATTAATTTTATGGTTGCTGGAACAAGGAAGAAATGGAGATCGAGAGGATAAATATCACTTCTTGCAGATGATATGATCTGATATCTAGAAAACCCCAAAGACTCTGGCATGAGATTACTGGAATTGATAAATAAGTTCTGCAAATCAGGTTACAAAATAAATGTACCCAAATCAGTAGCATTCATATACACCAAGAACAGTCAAACTGAGAACCAAATCAAAGACTCAATACTTCACAATAGCAACAAAGAAAATAAAATACCTAGGAATATATTTAACTAAGGAGGTGAGGGATCTCTACAGGGAGAACTATGAAACACTGAAGAAGGAAATAGCAGAGGATGCAAACAGATGGAAAACTATACCATGCTCATGGATCTGCAGAATCAACATTGTTAAAATGTCTATATTGCCCAAAGTGATCTACAGATTCAATGCAATTCCTATCAAAATGTCAACAGCATTTTTCACAGATGTAGAAAAAATAATTCCATGCTTTGTGTGGAACCAGAGAAGACCTTGTAGAGCCAAAGCAACCTTAAGCAAAAATAATAAATTGGGAGGCATCAGTTTACCAGACTTCAAGCTATATTACAAGGGTATAGTAACCAAAACATCATGATACTAGCACAGGAACAGAGACATAGACCAATGGAACAGGACTGAGAACCCAGACATAAAACCATCCTCATATATCCATCTGGTATTTGACAAAGCAGACAAAAATATACACTGGGGAAAAGAAATGTTATTCAATAAATGCTGCTGGGAAAACTGGATACCCACATGTAGAAGTCTGAAACAGGATCCTCACTTTTCACCTCTCACAAAAATCAACTCACGATGTATAACAGAATTAAACCTAAGGCATGAAACCATAAGAATTCTAGAAGAAAATGTTGGAAAAACTCTTACAGACATTGGCCTGGACAAAGAATTTATGAAGAAGACCCCAAAAGCAATCACAGCAACAACAAAAATAAACAAATGGGACCTGATCAAATTAAGAAATGTCTCCACAGCCAAAGAAACTATTACTAGAGCAAATAGACAACCTACAGAATGGGAGAAAATTTTTGCAAGCTATACCTCTGACAAAGGACTAATAACTAGAATCTGTAGAGAACTCGGGATAATCAGCAAGAAAAAATCAAACAGCCCCATTAAAAATGGGCAAAGGACATGAACAGAAACTTGTCAAAAGAGGATAGACTAATGGCTAAGAAACATATGGAAAAAGGCTCAACATCTGTAATTATCAGGGACATGCAAATCAAAAGCACAATGAGATACCACTTAACTCCAGTAATAATGGCTCATATCAAAAAGTCCCAAAAAAACAAATGTTGGTATGGATGCAGAGAGATAGAAACACTTACACACTGCTAGTGGGACTGCAAACTAGTACAACCTCTATGGAAAGTAGTATGGAGATACTCAAAGAACTAAAAGTAGAATTACCATTTGATCTAGTAATCTCACTACTGGGTATTTCCCCAAAGGAAAAAAAGACATTCTATAATAAAGCCATCTGCACTTGAATGTTTATAGCAGCACAATTCACAATTGCAAATATGTGGAAACAACCCAAGTGCCCATCAACACATGAGTGGATTAATAAAATGTGGTATATGTATACCATGGAGTACTACTCAGCCACAAAAACAATGGTGAACTAACACCTCTTGTATTATCCTGGATGGAACTGGAGCCTATTCTTCTAAGCGAAGTATCTCAAGAATGGAAAAACAAGCACCACACATACTGACCATCAAACTGACACTAATTTATCAACACTTATGCACACATATGGAAGTAACCTTCATCAGGTGTTGGACACGTGGGAACGGGGAGTAGGGGATGGGTAAATTCACACCTAAGGGGTGCAGTGCACACTATCTGGGAGATGGGCACACTTGTAGCTCTGACTCAGACAGAGCAAAGGCAATACATGTATCCTAAACGTCTGTACCCCCATAATACTCTGAAATAAAAAAATAAATTAAAAAAATAAAGAAGGAAAACATGGAGGTAGAATTTGGGCTTTCAGAAGCCAGTGTGGCCCATCTGCTATTGTTACCCCAGAAGGGGTGCAGAAGGGGTGCAGAAGGGTTGGTTTTGGGAGTAATGTAAGTAGTTGGAGGCTGGAGCCATTGCTATTGTGAAGTGCTAATGCTGGGGAGATGCTGACAGGGGTGACAAGGAAAGCAAAGGGAAGTATTCCCAACTTCTGACTTCCAACATTCCTCTAATGCCTACTATGGATAGAAACTCATAAGAAGCAAGCTGTTAAAAGATTGTAAAATCTATTAATATCATGTAGGGTTATAATCCTAGCTATAGATGGGTAGAACAGCAGCTGAGAGAGAGGGTGGCTAAAGACTGGTACAATCACCATCTGAAGATTTTTACGTCTGGTTACCAGTTTTAAATATTGACAATTTCCTGAAATTTTAAGAATCTCAGTTTTAAGTAAGATTCATTAACATGTTTTTTCATTGTTTTCCTTTTTCTTTTCTTTTTTGTTCTTTTCTTTTCTTTTCCTTTCTTTTCTCTTTTCTTTTCTTTTCCCTTCCCTTCCCTTGCTTTTCTCTTTCTCCCCCTCTTCATGGCCTTATTTAATCTGAGATATGGAAGATGCAGTCCTTGGACCCTGAAGGGAAAGGATTTTATTTTTCTTCAACAATCTTTAGAAAATTTCAGAAACACAACTCCTTATTTGCAGCAAATCAATCCTCTGTATTCATACATAGTTTTATTGAAGAAATTCAGTCAAACTCTTTGCGATTTAGGTAGCTGTATTAGCAGCTTGAGCATACCCTGAATGATGTCATCTGTAATACATCCAAGCTTTTTCATAGCCCATATATACTTGTCAGACAAGGGTTACCCTGCTTACACAAATGTTTGCAAACACCTAAAGGTAAAAAGTATTTCTGCAAATATTTTTAAACTATAAGGACCGCATTAATCTCCAATAAAATGTAGTCTGACTCCTAAATTTTGCCTAGAGCACTACTATCATATAGGCCTTTCAAGTTATAATCTTTGACAGACACAAAGACAACTATTCAGCTAATAGCAAAGATTCATTTTAGTCTTTGTTTTTATAAGTTGTTGTCTCTCATGCCAAAGTGATGAAGCATGGCACATAAGATACCAAGTGTTAGAAATAACATGTCTCCCTATGCATTGATTATGCACTGTGGCAAGCAATTTAATGCATTTTTAAATTTAAACCAACATGAAAGTATAATGTAGCAGAGGGAACAAATCTCCCTAAAATGTTAAAATTAATATATGAGCTCAAATAAGTTTCCAATGTACTAAAAGATGTTTCCCTGATATCCTCAGTCATCTGAGTTTATTATGTAGTCTCCTAAGCTTTTAAATAAATGTTATTTTTAAAAGTAATCAATTTATAGTGAAATAAATAGCTGCTTTACATTTTGAGGGTTTAATATATGGTTGGGTAATTTAAGATAAATTCACTTATGTCTCAATAATAATATTAATATTCTGACATTTAATAAAATGGGATTTTATTTCCTCTTCAGTTAGCATACCTCTGCCCCACAACTCCACCAACTCTCCATTTATCAAATTACCTGGGGACTTTTAAAGTATTTGAAACTATTAACACATTTTTCTTTTTTGAAATACTCTTTCTCCGTTGTGTGCACAACACTGTTCTGTACAGGTTCTCCTTCTGTCACTCTGGCAGCTGTGCTATCTGTTCCTTCCGTCTTCTCTCGCTCAATCACAGTGGTCAAGAACAGCACAGACTGTGCACTTGCATGTCCACGTTGGAATGCATGCACTATCTCTTAGCCTCTCTCCATTCTGGTCCTTATTTATTAAATGAGAATAATAATAATGCCTCTCTCACATGATTGCTTTATGATTAAACAAGCTCACACATTGTCATACAATTAGAATACTGACTAGAACATGGTAGGTTCCAACGCCAGTACATGTTAACTATCATTATCAGCCCTCAAATGTGGATGTGTCAGAAGACTATTTCATAGATTTGCTTTCCTTACATTTCTATGTACTACTATAAAGCCATCTTTTATGTTCCACGGTTTCAATTGCTTTCTGTATACTGAAAATTCCTCAAATCTATATTTTCAGTTCTAACGTGTTTTATGTATTCAGCATGTCCAAAGTATTCAGCTTCTTACTCAAAATCTCTACCTAAAACCAAGCATGTAAATCACTGACTCATAATTTTCCTTTTAAATATACTCCTCTTCTGCCCTTTTGTATGCTACCGTGGCTCACCAAGCTGGTAAAGCCAGAAATACGTTTGTCATTTTGACTCCTTTTCCTCCCTAACTCCTCACAGCCAATTAATCATACATCCTTCCTACTTTAAATGCTAAAAGTATGTTATCTCTTCTTCCTCAATGTTCTGACTTTTTTTAAATTTAAATTTTAACTATTATGGGCACACAATAGTTATATATATTTATGGGGTACATGTGTTTTGATACAGGCATATAATGTATATTAATCAAATCAGGGTAATTGGGGTATCCATCACCTCAAGAATTTATCATTTCTTTGTGTTAGGAATATTCCAATTCTACTCTTTTGGTTATTTTAAAGTGTACCCTAACTTATTTTTGAGTATAGTCACTTTGTTATGCTATCAAATATTGTTCATTCTATCTAATTATCTAACTACATTTTTCACCCACTAACCAACCCCACTTTAACCCCACCTCCCTGCTACCCTTCCCTGACTCTGGTAATCATCATCTACTCTGTCTCCATGAGATCAATTGCTTTTCTCTTAACCTATACAAGTTTTTTTTTAAATGCAACAATACTCTGTGTGTTTAGACTTGCTCCCCACAAAGTATTCATACAAGGAGATCTTTGTAACATACTAATTTGCTGAAGTCATTCTCCTACATAAAATCCATCAATATTTTGCTATAACCCTTTGCATAAAATTGATACGTTTGCACATATTATATAAAGCACCGAATTCCCTGTCTTTTTCATACCACGCTTTAGCAATTCTAAACATTTTAAATTATTCAAGTTGACTATGGAAGATTACATTTTCCAAAGATGACTGTTAGATATATGACCAGCTTTCCTGCCGTTGATGTGGGTAGTTTATGTTACTTCCATTTGCCTCTGAGTGGGGGCCTGCAACTTTTCTGACTCTAGAGTATGGCAGAAATTATCATATATATCTTCTAAGGGTTAGCAATTCTTAGTAAAGAATATAGCTCCACATCTCACTCTGTCTCAGTCTCTCCCACTCAGTCTCCTCTCTGTCTCTCTGTGTCTGTCTGTCTGTCTTCCTAGCTCCAGGTCTGGCTCTAATTCTAGTTCTAGTTATCTTGTGATGTTTACTTTTAGAACATAGCTGGGAGGGAGCCCAAAAAGGTCCCTGTAGAAAGAGCACATGGAGTTGCCCACATAAAGAGGAACTGAGGTACAAAGCCAGCAGCCAGCATCAACTACCATACATGTAAGTCAAAGTTTCCCTGATCCACACAATCTCAGTATAATAAATGGTTGTTTATGTCACTAAATTTTACTGTAATTTCTTATTCAGCCATAACAACTGGAATACATGACATGTTATATGTTTTCTTTAGGGATTGGGTTCCTCTTCCAAGAACATTTTCCAGTTTCCTAACCTGTCATATCAGCCATCATCAATGCCAGAATTTTTCACCAACACTTATTCATCTTCTCAATTTCAGTTTAAATATTATCCCATTCCAGGCTTTTTTATCCCTTAAACTATGTTTCTTACTATTGCTTACTCCTATATACTCTATTATTCTATCAAAGCATGCTTCAGATTTAATGTGATTAGTTGTCTACTTTCATTGGAATTTAAGCTCAGTGATGGCAGAATATCCATCTATCTTGTTCATCATTATCCTGCCTTGTGCATAGTAGATTATGCAAACTAATGGTTGGTATTGAATCAATACTTTCTCTATGCATATGTTGGTAACATAAGGAAAAAATAATAAATATTAAACTTAAATAGCTTGATCAAATTGATAATTTCTGCCAACTCAATAGATTTGTAAATATGACATGGAAAAAAAACTTTGAAATAAAAAATATTAGTAATTCCTGAAGTCCAATCCTTCAAGTGAAGATGGATTCTTATATTTTGCCAAATTAGGATAATGATAATAGGCAGTAAAAGAACAAAATAAAAAGAAAATAAAGAAAAAGAAATGGAATTAAAGAAAAGAAATGAAAAGAAAAGACATGAAGCATCTCATTAAAAAATAAGCTGAGATTTTTGGGAAGTTGTTGAATTCTTTGAGACACAGGTATTATGGAAATAAGAGCTATGGATTGGGACTGGCAAAAAAGAAAAATAATAAATTCTTACTATAACATGAAACTGTCTATGACAAAGTATTTTTACCATGAGAGAAATCTGTTAAATCTCGTCCTAGATATTGGTTCACAAATACAGAAAACAATGTGTGTGTTGAGGAGGAGGAAAGGCTGACATGAGGGCTTAGGGAATAGAATCTATCCAGAATATTTAACAAAGGAGGAATTTGTTAAAAGTTTTAGAATAAATAAGCAGATGTTGAGGGCAGAACCTGCAAGGGGTGGGGTGGGGAGGTAGAATCAATGGCACTTTAGGAGTTAGAGAAGTACTGATTATAAAGCCTAAATTTAACAAGCAGGTGTAGCAAGTTACATTTGGAGTATTGATTTGGGATGAGTTGATTACTTGAGAAATCGACTTATTTATACATAGTCCCGTCACTGCCATCCCTTCAGACCACTTCCATCTATATATCAAATTTTGGGGCCTTCATTTTTTCCTGGAGACAAGTTGGCAGGAACCACATTTTTAGGTACTAAATTCAGATAACCTGCAATTGTCAGAGTGAGACAGTATAGCGTGTTTAACATTGGTGAAAACAGTTAGATAAGAGATTTGAAATAAAGACTTAAGATCTGTTGTCTAGCTACCCCCTTCCACCCTCGAATGGAAAGTAAAATAGTCCTTTCGACATAGAATTGATGAATGTAAGTGAGAAAGATTTAGTAATAAAGAGCTAAAAGTGAGAAGCAGTGGAAAGCAGGGTCAAGCTGCCCCTGCCTCTTAAGCAGAGGCTTGAAAGGAAAAAGCCAGGGAAGCAGAGGATATAAGAGATGGTCCTACATGACGTCTGGGAGTGTCTAAGAGACGGGAAACGGCCTCGTCACTTTCCAGCTGCACTGGAAGCGAGGCAGTCGCTAAATATATCCACCACCAGACTTGAGGTAAATTGGTAAATTTTGTCAAAATGTCAGACTTCTTCTAAACCCTAACTTGTGCAAAGACCCAAGAACGACATGGAAGTAAACTCAACACGGGACAATAAGCACAAAAATAAGCCCAATAAGCCACGTGTCAGAAAGAGGAGATATAAATTAAGGATGTGGCAGTAGATGGAAAGAAGCCATTCCTCAATGAACGTAGCTGTAAGAACGAGCTGTCTAGAAAATGGTGCCACTTGTTAGAGTCAGTATCAGTCACCTTTTTTTTTTCATGAAGCATAAGTTCTAGAAAGAGGAAAAGATATTTTAGCACTGAAATGGGTGGCCTAACAAAATTTTCTCCAGTAGGCAGCACTACTCAAAGTTCCAAAGTATTGACTAATAAAAATAAGTAGTGGCAAAAAGTCTGAAAAAATTTTGATTATGACTGTGACTGATTTAATAAGTCTAAATCATTGAAAGCATATTTATTGGAATAGACAGGGAAAAATTAGTGAATTATATTAACTTGCCTGCAGTAGATAGAGAAGGGGCTGAGAATCAGAAGTTAAATTGTAGAATTAAATTGTAGAAATAAAGTGCCATAGCTTTAACTCAAACAACTCTGCCTTATACAACATATTTTTATTAATATAAACAAATAAACAGATTTAATTACTCATCCCCAAAGAAAAGGCTACCTTCTAGATGTGATGGATCAACTCTTGGCTTGTAGAAGTCCTTCAAATGGGTAACTGAATGACTTTTCCATGTACATCTAATTGAGAGCTCACTGGAATGGCCAGCAGAGAGAAATGGAATGGTTAGTTTTGAAAACAAGTGAGACTAAGGGTGAGGGTGGAGTTGCGGGAAAAGGTAGGCCGGCGGTGGGAGAAGGAAGAGATAGAACAGGAAGAAGAAATTTTAGTTGTATAAATGAAACAAACAAGTTCAACAGGAATGAGGAGTTCAGCGTGTATAGTAAATTAAAGAAAGGTCTAAAGAGATCTGGAAGCTTCAATAGAAGAGTGAAATGGAGACAGGATTTTGGAAGTACAAAGTAGAAATAGGGCCTCACACTTAGGAAACTATATTATTTAATAATAGGCAGACAAAATGTTTTTAATCTATTGACAAGTAGGTTATAAGGAACATTTCCTCTTCAAAAGGTACACTAGGAGATAGGAGCGAAGATGGAGAAATGCAGTGTCTCCACTCTCTTTGCCCCCAAAGGGCTATCTGTAGGAGCTGCTTTCTAGTAACTGCCTCTGAATTTCAGGGGTCTTCCTAATCAAGAGTAAAAAAAAAGACAAATAATTTCAAAATCCCCAGTGGTTGCTAGAAAAAGTTTTATGCTGCCTTGCAATTTCTTCAATGAATCTAGAATAGCAAAATAACTTTGTAAATAATTGAAGGGCCAGGTATAAAATGTTATAATGTATTCTTGTCTCTTCAATTAAGGTAGAGGTTTGGGTGAATTCTAAAGAAAAGCTTCTCCTATTTAAATCCACAAGTATAGCAACATAATTATATACCTATTTTGTTCATTATCTCTGTTTAATGTAGATTTATTGTAAACAGATGGTAATTTATTAAACTTTAATATAATAATATTTTTCAAAATATGCATATTGTGCTGTGAAGTACAAACCTTGTGATAGCCTCAAAATAATCACCTAAGAAATGTTTTAAAGTGTGGCTCCATGATTGACACTAAATTCCAATAAAAATAGAAGTTTTAGGTATTTTAGTATTCAAAAAAGTTGTTTCTAACATATCTACTGAATTATGGTATTGGATTAACAATCACTCTTTGGTACATAACCTGCATTGAGATGAATTACGATGGGTTTTGTGACAAGGAGAAGAAAGAGGACAAAGTAGAACAGTGGGCACATTCATCCAGTCAATACTTTTTTAGAGAGGACCAGATAGCTGCCAAGCATTGTGTTAGATATTACAAACAAAATGATGAATAAGAGAGAGCCTCAAATATGATCAATCTGGGTTTAGTCAGATCCAGCACTTATTTGTTTAATGAATGAATCAGTTCAAAATATCTAATTTTAATTCATGTTTGCATCACTACAGTTTTATGTTAATTTTGCCAGCACCATCATTTTTCTGAAGCTCAGTTTCTTCAACTATAGATGAATACTATTTACCTCTCAGGGTAGATATGAATATTATAGATAATGAGACTGTATACAAAGTGAAAAAGAGTGTTTTATAAGTGTGTTTGAGCACTAAAAAGTGACACTTATTTTCATTGTTGTTTCTTGGAGTATTGGAAAAGTTGTTGCCAACTAATGGGCTTTTTGGAATCCATTCAATAGTAACCTCACTTGATGATGGTTCATTTTAATTTATTGTCATGCAATCTACTTGATTGTTTTATTTATTAGTGACCATGCAACCTACTGTGTCTGAATATGTGGAGTTAGGATTGTGAGAAAGATAAAATGAGAATTTGAAATATTCTACATAAGTAGAATATAATTTATATTTCTTAATGACATGTATTACTTTATTTTCCAATAAAGATGATAAGTACTATATAATAATAACATCTTTACTTATTTAGGTTGGACATTTGCCACAAAGGACTTAATCCAGAGTATATAACTCTATACTTAAAAATCATTTGACATCAGGCTGTGTAAAAGAATATGAAACAAATGCAGGATTGTTTTCATTTTCTAGCTATTTTCCAGTTTCTACATTATATTTTTTCACACAGGTGCAATCTTTTGAGTCCATTCTATAGGTTTAGTTTCATTTTTGTCTCTAGAACACATTTTTACATTGGCCAAGGAGAAATTTAAGAAAATTTAATTTATCATTATACGTTACTTACCACTATGTAATTTGTTAGTTCCCTGGTTTGGGTTTTGTGCACTAGTGTGGATAAGTAATTTTCTCCTCATGCCCATGTGTCCAAGAGTTTGTCTGGGTATCTTGCCTCTTGTAATATTTAGTCTAAGGTAATGACTCTCTTTTGTTCTTGTTAACCCCCTTTCTAGTAAACGTGTTACCTGCTCTCAAACCTTAAGGTGGTAACAGCCTGATTATGAGCATTTCTTATCTGCTTTCCCTTTTGAATTGCTTAAAATCTGTTATCCTGTCCCAAATATATTGCAGCTGTTGCTCTATTAGATCACTGCCATTTTCTGCAAACTGAACTTTTTTAAAAATTTCAAAATATTAAGGGGGTACAAATGTTTTTGTTACACGGATACCTTTCATAATGCTTAAGTTGGGGCTTTTAGTCGGCCCATCACCAGAATAGTGTTCGTTGTACACGATAGGCAGGTTTTTACCCCACCTCTCCTCTCCCTGGCCCCTTGTTGATTTCCAATATCCTTTACATCTCTTTGTGCCCATGTGTGCCCATCTATTAGCTTGCAATTATTAGAGAGTACATGTGGTGTTTGTTTTTCCATTCCTGAGATACTTCACATAGGATAATGATCTCTAGTTCCATCCAAGATGCTGCAAAATACATTATTTCATTCCTTTTTATGGCTGATTAGTACTCCATGTTATATATAGATACCACATTTTCTTTATCCACTCATGAATTGATGGACACTTAGGTTGATTCCACATCTTTGCCATTGTGAACTGTGCTGAGATAAACATTTGAGTGCAGGTGTCTTTTTGATAAAATGACTTCTTTTCCTTTGGGTAGATATTCAGTAGTGGGACTGCTGGGTTGAATAGTAAGTCTACATTTATTTCTTTGAGAAATCTCCATGCTGTTTTCCATAGAGGTTGTACTAATTTGCAGTCCCACCAACAGTGTATAAACGTTCCTTTCTCTCTGCATCCACATCAGCACCTGTTGTTTTTTGGTTTTTTAGTAATGGCCATTCTGACAGGGGAAGGTAGTATCTCATTGTGGTTTTAATTTGCATTTCCCTGATGATTAGTGATATTGAGCATGTCTTCATATGTTTTTGGCCATTTGTCTATCTTCTTTTGAAAAGCTTTTGTTCATTTATTTTGCCCACTTTTTAACGGGGCTGTTTTTTCTTGCTTGCTGATTTGTTTGTGTTCTTTGTAGATTCTGGATATTAGACCATTATCAGATGTATAGTTCGTAAATATTTTCTCCCATTCTGTAGGTAGGCTATTTACTCTGTTGATTATTTCTTTTGCTGTGCAGAAGCTCTTTAATTTAATCAAGACACATTTAGTTATTTTTGTTACTGCTGCATTTGCCTTTGGGGGTCTTAGTCTTAAATTCTTAGCCTAGGCCAATACATAGAAGAGTTTTTCCCACATTTTCTTCTGGAATTTTCATGATTTCAAACAGGTCTTACAAAACCTGTTTTGATCTATCATCATCCCAGATTCTGTAAGACAACTAGACCTAACCACATACAATAATGCCAGCAACTGATTTAAAATGCAGGCAACTAACTAGTTCCTAGTTTTTCTTTTCACACAACACTATGTTTCTGGTCTGATAGATAGCTCTTTCTCTGATTCTCTGTCGCTCTTGTATATGATTCTATTATCTTAGTATTTTTCTATGATCTTTCTATAATTTGAATTTTACTGATTTTGATTTGCCTGCCTTATCTGGATTCCTCAGCCAAGAAATCATAAATACATTTAGGACTCTCAAACACATCCCCTAAAGGTAGCCAGTTGTCTAGCACCCTGGCCTGGTGAACACTAGGGCCATTTAGGTTTAAAGGAACAGATATTCACCAGAATCTCATTTTTCTCACCTTTATTTGTCCCATTTTGCTTAAGTCACTTAGTCCACACATGATCTAATTGGCTCAAATCATCTCAGGTACCAAATTTGTTGACATAGAGTTGTTTGTAGTATTCTTTTGTTATCTATTTAATGATCATGAAATCCTTAGTCATGATCCTTCTTTCATTTTTGATATTGGTAATTTTTTTCTCCCTTTTTTTCTTGATTAATCTATACAGACTTTTGTCAGTTTTATTGATCTTTTCAAAGAACCAGCTTTAGATTTCATTGATTTTTCTCTATTGTTTTCTGGTTTTAATTTCATTGCTTTTTGCTCTAATATTCATTTCTTTTCTTCCGCTCACTTTAGACTTAAATTATCCTACTTTGTCTAGTTTCCAAAGGTAAAAGCTTAGTTTATTGATTTTAGAAATTTCTTATTTTATTCCATTATGTACTTAATGCAATAATTTTCAGTTTCAGCAATACTGTCTTTGGATCCCACAAATTTGAATGTTTATATTAATTTTTGTGAAATAAAAACATTTTTAATTCCTCTTGGGCTTCTTCTTTGTCCAATGTGTTGTTTAGAAGCTTTTTGTTTAATTTTCAAATATTTGATGAGCTTACAGTTTTCTTTCTGATGCTGCTTTCTAGTTTAATGTGATTTGAGAATTTACTTTGTATAATCTCTATTCTTTTCTATTTATGTTGGACTTTACATATTATAATATGGTTTAATTTGGTGAATACTTCATGTGACCTCAAGAAGAATGTGCATTTTGCTCATTGTTGGTTGTATTATTCCTTTTATTCCTTTCATGTCAAGTAGATCAAGGTCATTGACAATGCTATTCAGGTCAACTATATCTATATTGATCCAGCTTGATTTGTCAATTACTGAAAAAGGAGCATTGAAGTCTCTAACTATCATAGTAGACTTGTCTGTTTCTCCTTTTAGTTCTGTCAGTTTTTAGCTTGAGTTTATTAGGTATATACAAATTTAGAAAATTTTTCTGAGAATTAATATATTTGTCTTTATGTAATATCTCTCTGTCCCTGATAATTGTCCTTGTTCTGAAGTCAGCTTTGCCTAAAATTAAAATACTTGCTCTTGCTTTCTTTTGATTAGTGTGAGCATGGTATATATTTCTTAATCCCTTTACGTTTAATCTATCTGTGTCTTTACATTTAATGTAGATGTCTTATAGACAATATAGTTAGTGTTTTTATTGTTATATTTTTCTGACAACCTCTGTTTTACAGAGGTGTATTTACTTCCTACTCATTTAAAAGGTTATTGATATAATTGGATTAATATACACCACATTTATGACAGTTTCTTATGGATTTCCTTTATCTTTTGCCCCATCTCTTTTTTGGTCTTTTCTGGTTTTAATTGAGCATTTTTAAATTATTTCATTCTATCTCTTTCCCTTGCTTATAAATCATGTTTTTCTATTAAAAAATTAGTGATTGGTCTGGAGTTTCCAGTATATAATTTTGAGTAATCTAAGACTACCTTCAAATAAATAAATACTGCCTCATGGGTAATGCAGGTACCTTGTAGCAGAGTATTCAAAGTCCCTCCTTTCCATCCCTTATGTCATTTTAGACATTCATTTCAATTAAAAATACTATAATCACCTAAGGCATTGTTACTATTATTGATTTAAACAGTTATATTTTAGACTAGTTAAAAATGAGAACAATATTTCACTTTGCCTTCATTTATTCTTTCTCTTATGTTTCTTATTTGTTCATATAGATTTATGTCTCTGACCTAAATCTCCTTCCACTGTCTGAAGAACTTCATTCGTCTAGAGGACATCTGCATTCCTTGACTTGTGGTCCTATTCCTCTATCTTCATTGCCAGAAAAGTTGAATAGCTCTGACTCTCTTTCCACACTCACATCTTGTTCTTTGACTCTACCTCAGCGGGAAAAGTTTCTCTGCTTTCAGGAGCTGGATAATCCAGGATAATCTCCTTATCTTGAGCTCCTTAACCTTAATCACCTTTTCAAAGTCCCTTTTGCCACATAAGGTAACATTTTCACAAGTTCTAGGGATTACGACATCTTTGGGTGCCATTGCTACAATATTTTATACAGAAATTAAGATAAGGACATAGTGAAATTGGAATGATAACTTCTTGTTGTCTAAAAGTTTTATCATGGAAAGATAATTGAACATTCTTCAGAGGATGCACAAAAAAAAAGTAAAAACATTTTCAGAAAACATAAAATGATGGTAATCCATGGTAACTTTAAGAGTATTTTCCCATACACACAAAAATTTTAAAGTGTTCTACAAATAATTTCTATACTATTTGAGTTTGAATAAAGAACCCATTGGAGTTTTAAAGATATTTTATTAAAATCAGTAATAATTTGATAATGTATATCATAACAACATTAAACATGGAGTACTTTATAGCAAAAAAAATGTTCAAGATATTTTCTAGTTTTATTTATAGTATCCACAGAGAAGCTAAGTAAATGGAAAAATATTCTTGAGTATATGTTGCATTCAGTATATTAATGATATCAATTCTACCCAAATTGTGGTGTGGAATCAATGCAATTTTATTCAAAATCCCATTGTAAATTGCATGTGGGGAGTGGATGGAAAGCTACTTCTTACATATGAATACCAATAATAAATTTGAAAAGAATGATGAAGTTGCAAAATCATCACTTTGCTTCCATCAATGTCGATTTAGTAAAGAATTACCAATGAATGCTAAAAATAGTGGGTAAAGCTTTATGATGAACTGGATAGTTTTATAGTTTAAATTCTTAAACTGTAAGTAATTCCTCACAGTTACTTATTATAATAGTAAATTTATAGAGGGAAAACATGGAAGGTACCATTTTAACCAAGAGATCAAAGTCTACTTATCTGGTAATGGAACAAACTAAAATTATGTACCTCTTGAAATAACACACGGGGAAAGACATAACATCACTTTTTTTCTTGGATGAGAAAGTGAAAATCTGTTTGATTGTAAGGGAGAGTTTCAGGTGTAGTTAGTGAAAGTATTAATGATTAGCAAATAAATCAAAGAATATGCTTTACTATGATTTGTAATAATAAAAGAGTGATGAATAGGATTAAGAGAAGAATTGTAAAAGAGCTAGGCTAATTTCAGGAGATCTGTCTGAGAAGTATTTGACACTAGGACATGTGCAGTAGTTTACTAAAGGGGATGGGGATTAAATGAGGTGATGGAATGATCACCATCTGATGGAAAAACTGGTCCCAAACATGTAGATCAAAGAGAAATTTCACTTGATAATAGAATTGCTAACCTAACTGATTATTAACAATCAAAATTTTAGGAACAAAGACATATTATAAATGTTATAAAAGGAAGTTGTGGTCACCAGTTTTCATTAAAAAGGAGATAATAGATAATTGATTGGCCCTTAGAGCTTGAACAAAAATTTTATAACCGTGTTATATACATTTACAAAATTAGACACAGAATATTGAATTAAATTTCATGAATGTAGTAACATAAGATAGTATCAGTGATCTTTAAAATACCTTTAACATTTTTTAAACTGCATAGCATAAAGACAGAGTTTATTCGGTCAGTTTCTAAAGATAATATTTCTGTCACCAGTAGGTAAAATATGATCATCTCAGCCTCATTATCCTCTCAACAAGATCAACATCCACGGTCACAGGATTGATTAGGAAAACCTCATTCAAGTGGATTATCAACCATATTAATAGCTAGAGAGGTGTCAGAACAATGTAGGACATAGCATGGGAAATTAAACTGTAAACCAATCAGGATGTTGCCAGTACGAAGGAAAAAAAGAACTTGAACCTTTACAAAGTGTTCTGGCAATTGGCATATACCAATTTCTTTGTCTGTATGTGTTTTATATGTCCTTGAATATTCCTAGTGTCCATATTATGAATTTAGATGGAACAAAAGATAGACTAAAAATCTGCCTTATTTTTTATTTTTCTGAGACAGAAGAACAAATTCTTTTGATGGAGGAATATTTTAACAATTCATCTGAGGTTATAGCAGGAGCCCAGTTTGTAGGACTTAAACAATGTCTCTTTCTCTCTTTCTCTTTCACACACATGCAAATGCACATATATGCAAACATGTAAAATGATATTTCGAATGATACATGTGTCTCATTGAGACAGATCAATCAAAAGCAGTCATTAAAATTCAGGCAAAAATAACATTTCTCTTTGATCTCTTTATGTTTGGAGTAGATAAACATGCTACATCATTAACAAATAATACATGCAAATATGTATGCACATTTATACCTATATATTCAAATACATATTATATATGTGATATTTTTATATAATTTTTCCCATACACACACAGACACACACACACACTACTATTTACAACTAGATTAAAGAAGGACTGTGTTATATATCTCTCCTTTCTGGGGAAAACCAAATCATCACCCTTTTAGCCACAGTCTTTTAAAAATATTTTTGGCTTTTAAAATCCCAGTCTTGGGACCCCTGCTATTGATTATAAGATATATTATCTTTCTTTAAGAAAGTAAAATTATTAGTTTGGTTATGATGTCATACAACTAATGAAATATATAATTTGAAAGGCATTTTGTGCTAAGTTTCATCATAATATATTTTGAGGCAAACATTTTGGTCGTGTATCTTTCCTATTATCTGTTTTCCTATCTGGACCAGAATCCATATGTGTCTTTCATATTTATCACTATATTATCATTGATGGTAAAATGAAAGTGATAAAGTAAAGAGTTACAGAAACGAATTTAGAGTACAAGGATAGCTCTACCTTCCCAAATATTTTGTTCAAGGAAGATTGTGTTAGATGTTATTTTAGTGTCAATAATGTATGAATTTCTTTAAAAATAATTATCTACAATATGTCAACAATTAAATATTGGCAAAAAATAGTGAATGATACAGACAAGTACTGCAGCACCCCTGAAGCATGCTAGTTTAAGGAGACAATAAAAGGCTTCCATAAATAATCAAACTATTAGATATACACTTAAAAGCCAGATGATCTCATTTAGTGTGAGGACTCAGATATAAATATTGGTTTGGGAGTGGCCTAGGAATGTTGGAGTGGTGAGGGAGGAAGAAAGGTATTTGTGTCAGAGGGAAAAGAATGTATGAATGGTTTGAATCAGAAAAAAAACTTGTTAATGCTCGTTATAAAGAAAGTCCATGTGGTGTATGGGAGATTGGCATAAGATAGGTCTAGATCTGATAATTCAATATTTAAGATTGTAAAATAAGGATAATGAAAAACCATTAAATATTTTAAGCAAGGTTGAAACAGTTGTTAATTAAAATCAGAATTCACTGGGAAAAATTAAGAGAATATAAACCAGTTTGTCATTTAAAAATCATGTGAACAATCATATGCAGAATGGATTGTAGGAACACGTGGAAAATGTGACTGGAAGAATTAGGAAGCAATTGTAATTCTTCAGAAGGAGATGATGTGGGGCAAATGGAAATAGCTACCGTGTTAAATATTTCAGAGTTAGAGTCAACAGGACTTCAGTGAGGGGGAAAAAGGTGCCAATGACTCCAAATTTCTGGCACAAGCATTTGCGTGATTTGTTATACCAATTAATAATTTAAGGCTTGTATTGCATTCATTTCCTTACCAACAAATATTTATAAAGGAACTTCTAAGAGTGAAGCATTGTGCTAATGATCAGTGGAAGCTAGAGTTATCAGCTGGGTATATAAATATCAATCAAGCAATCACAAAACTTGCAAAAGTAACTAGTTGCTTTGGAAACAGGTAGTAAGGTGTTTGGGTATAGTTTAGAGACTAAGAGAGACTTCCCAGGGGAAGTAACAAGATCAGAGGATAAGTTGGAGCTAAACTGGGAAAGATTTTGCAGTAGAAGTTGAAGAGCTAAAACCATTTCAGTCAGTTCAAGGGCCTGCAGGTGGAAGGAACACATTCACAGGATCTTGGTGGGGAGGGGGTGATAGAGAGCTAAGGGGGAGTGTTAGAAGAGATGATGAAAACAGAGATAGGGGTCAAAAGATACAGAGCCCTATATACCAGAGGTAAAAACTGGAAATAATCTACATAGAAACCATCGTTTTTGTCATAGGAATAGATTCACTCAGTCACATATTCATAAATTTGAAAATATAATTATACTAATTGTATAATACAACACTGTCTTCTTTATAATGTCAAGCACTAGGCTTAGAATAATTTTCATAATTTGCTTAATTTCCTTTACTGTGACAAATCCATTTTTATGGATTTTTAAAATGTAGATATTATTGAAGTTAACGCTTAATGCAGAAACAAAAGTTGCCACTGGCAAAATTGTGTGTATTTGATTTAGATATTTAGTTGATATGACATGTAGGTCAAAACATTTGTTTTTTTGTTAGAAACCTCCATTTACAGGCTGATGTGTATTATTAAATTTGTTATGCATGTGGGAGGTGTACTATGTACAGAATTATGTGGCTATCCTAAATCTGGATTACTTTAAACAATAAAATAATAGACAACCTCTTATCTGTGCATTGTTTGTTTAGCTTATATTGGAGTTAGGTTTTCTTTGAATATTCCATGTACTAGTCAAGTGACTATTTGGGAAATTGAAAATATATGATTCTATAATCATTGTAATAACATTTGAGGACTATGTTCCATACAAATATTAAAAGCTTTATTTCAAATTATAATTCATTTTTAGTACTTTTGGAACAAACACATAAAAATAGAAAATATTTATTCCTTGCTTTAATTTTCATGCATTTAAAAAAAGATCCTTCATAAAACTAATAGCCATAAAGAAGATAGTACCCCATATCATTTAAGTTTATTATTATAAAATTAATAAAAGGGAATGCTATTATAGCATAGTACTATTTTGTGAGAGGAAATAATGGTGAAAATTATATTCTTTGAGCTTTTACTTATGGGTTAACCTTATTTCAAGATGATTTCTTATCAGCTATTATTAATATATTGAAATACAAAAGAATTAGAATTTATATTCCAAACTTTACAATGTTTATGTTAATAAATTTACATAGAAAGTGAGAATCTAATGATATCTAGAATAGAAAAAGTAAAAGATACAAAGGCAATGTGATACAGTAAATAAGAAAAATGTTCTGTCAGACCCATTTCTAAACTTTCTTTGCTGTCATTTCTAACAGCATGCTTTAATGCTAGGCTTCCAGATCTGTCTCACTTACCAGCTATATGTCCTTAAGAAATTTACCTCCTTGGGTACATTAAGATTCTTTCAGTTTTGAGTAACAGGAAATCCAATTATATTGAGTGAAACAAAGGAAAAGAAAAATAAGGACTTTTTAGTTAATATGACCAAAAACTGCAGAATATTACTAAATTTAGATAAGGCTATGTCTAGTGGCTAAAAAAAGCACACCAAGAATCTCTGCTTTCTCCATGTCTTAGTTTCCTAGTGGGTCAAAGAAAAGGAGAATCATATTAATAGAATCCACCTTATGCAATCATTGTGAGGTTTAAATGAGGTTTAATTAAGTTATGTGTTTAGAAGGTTGTCAGGAACGTAAAAGTTCTGTATAATTACTTGCTATTTAAATAGTTACTTTCAATATATGACTTAAAATTTTCATTTATCTAAATAAATTTACCAAATGATATAATTTGATATAGCACCTAAAACATGAAATACATTTAATGAACTAGGCATTCAAAGTGAAAACTAAAACACGTTGCTAATTGAAATATTTAGAAACCCAAATAAATGAAGAGATACACCATTTTCAAGAATTAGAAGACTAAATGTTTTTAAAATGTTATTGCTCCTCAAATTTATAGATTTGATTCATTGAAAATCCATTAGAGATATTTGTAGAAATTAGTGAACTGAGCTGGACATTTGACCAATACAATTTTGGCAATTTATGGTTTGGCAATTTATTTTCTGTGCCAAATATGTTTGTTTGAGGCTTTGGTAGGAACATATCCAATATTAGCATTCAAATAGACCAAAGATCTTAGGTAAGATAATAGGACTACAAACCACATAACAATGAGACTATCAATTCTGATATCTGTATATACCTTAACAGGAGAAAAATTTCAGGAAAATTAGTTGATTAGAATTCTACAGTGGCTGCTCAATGTAAATTGACACTTTAATCCCATTTTAGCTTTCTTTTCTCTTAAAACATTCTCTCAATTTGTTGGTACATGGAATTAAGGCATACAAGCAGTGAAGAATTATTTAATCATTCTAAGGTTAATAAAATTGTGAGTAGGTATCAAAGCTTTGTTTTGTTAAACAAACAAAAAAACTCATTGATGAAGTAAGTGAGTATCCAATGCCTGCCTGATAGGAAGAGAAGTTGGTATTTGTAATAGCTAAAATAAGAATTAACAATTGTTGAGCGTTTACTAGGTGATAGGCAGTTTGCATTAATGGTAAATCTTTAAAAATTCGATGAACTAGACTCTATCTTCATCTTCATTTTATGAAAACTTAGAAAAACCATTTAGCTTGCCTGGTATCATCACAGCTAATAAATTACAGAACCTATGCTATCTGACTAGATTTAGTAAAAGATACATTTATTAATAAGGTTTGCATGTATCATTACAAAAATCGATGGGATGTGTTTTAATCTTTTTTTCTATACAGTGGGACTAAGGAGTGAAGACTTGTGTAATTAACATATGCATCTACACCAGGATATATATTCAACTTAGAATTAATTCTAATATAAAAACTGGGATGCTTTTGGCCTTGTTATATTTTAATATAAGTCATTAACATCTAACCTTAAAGTAATTTCTGTACTATTATATTTAGTACTTAACAATATAGAAGCATTAAATTCTCTCTGGTTAGCAAAACAATGATATTCCAAAAAGTGTTACCAAAACCAATAAGCTATAATGGATGCACAATAAGACTTGTGACCTGAGACTCTCACATATCTAAAATGCAGATTATATAAATAACCAAAAATCTTGATGTTTGAGTTAAATTAGGCTACCATGAATTCTCTGGATAGGGATTTTGCGTTTTCTTCTTTCTCTCTCTGTCTGGAACACACATTATTAATATGTAATCTTCTATTTTTAATAAATTTTGTTGGCTATTCTGCAGATAACAGCATATATTCTGGCTTAGGAAAGTTTGATATCACTTGATACTTCTACATGTTTCACAAAAAATGAAAAAAATTAGGAAATGTTAACTTTATTCATCCTTTCAGATTTATATTCTTAGGCCTATATTTTAATTCCTTATATTGTGATTTTATACAATGAAATTTCAATTACATTTTCAGTTAGATTTACTCTTTTCAATGTTCTCCTTCCTTTCAGCATCTAAAAGTTCCCATATTATGTGACCCTTCTTGTGCCTGAAAAAATAATTACTTTAACAAATTTTAAAATCAGTTCTTTTAGAAACAAATTCTCTCAGGTTTTATTTGTTTAACAATATCTTTATTTCATCTCATATTTGAAGACTACTTTCACCTGATAGGGAATGTAAAGTTGAAATTAAGAATTAGAAATATATTATTTCATTGATTTCCAGCAAATGTTGTTTTTTTTGAGATATTTGAAAGAAAAAGAAGTAATCTGATTATTTCTCTAGATTCTTTATGATTTTCTCTATATCTTTGCTTCCTACCAATTTTACAATCATGAATCTGAGTAGATGTGGTTTGATTTTGAATTTTGTTGCTTGATGTTTATAAGACTTTTTTTGAATTTGTAAATTTATGTCTTCATCGGTCCAGGAATCTTCTCAGCCATTATCTCTTCAGATATTCTGCCTCATTCACTCCTCTCTTTTTGGCAATACACATAGTAATTATAGTACTTTGGCTCTTCAAGGAGTTTATTCTATGAAATGTGCATTTTAATTCATTTGCATTGGCATATGATGTTGGAAAAAATCATAATAAAAAGTCTTATTCATGACTACTCATGTTTTAGTTAATTTTAAAAATTAACATTTCCCATGAGCGTATTTTTGAAAAAATATTCATCCCTCCAAAAGTCACTCTTTAACCAAACTAATGTTAATAACACACAAAGGAAATGAACAAACAAAAAGAATAATAAAAATACAAAGCTAGTCATTGAAATAGTTGGTTTTTTATATACTAAAAAGAACTCAGAAAATAAAAGACATGTATTTTGCAGAAAAAATAAGTAAACAAATTTGCTTATTTCATGCTAAGAGATATTTCAGAAATTTGCATTTTTTCATGTTCCCTTCTGGGTCAATGCCTTACATCCAAGATTTTCTAGCAGATGTAAAGTAACATTTAAAAAAAATTGTAATGTGTTAGCTTTTTTTTTGAAATGAGAATAAAGATACATAGTTCTCAAATTTTAGTAATAAGTTTTAGGTGCTAAAGAAGCAAAATACCTCACTTTACTAAGCCAAAACTAAAGTACTGCATAATTTTTACCCATTTAGTGTTTAGAGTTTTCAAAAAGAGAATGTAATTATTAAGAATTTATAGAAAGGGTCTGTATCTAAAACTTTTGTGAAAATATAAAAGGAAAGTCTTATAGGACATTAGGCTAAGCATTGTCAAGAGTTACAGCTATTATTTTTATAACTTAAGAATAATGAGACATGTACTAATCAAAATATCCCATCTTGTATTTTGCATATTCCATTCAAATTCTTTTAAAAGAATCCACTGAAACATTTTTCTGACCATTTAATGTGTATTTTGTTCTGATCACTTATGAAATGATATAAAAGAATTTCCATGTATTAATAAGAGGTAATTTGAATAGATTTGGTGGCTGAAAAGGTAATTCAGGAAATAAAAACTGCAAAAGATAATCCCAAGTCAGAAAACTGAAATAACTATCTTTCTATTCATACATTATTCTTTTATAATTAACATGATTTTATAATACAATATAAATATTTGATCAACATCCTTTCTCTAAGTGCCCAAGAATTTTCTCTAGTCTGAGCAAAAGTGCTTGAACCCTATCCATAATCTTAGCATGCCCTGATTTTTTTGCATTCAAATATTTACATCAAAACCATTCTTTGCATTTTACTAGACCAAATCTTACTTTAACTAAACTATTTTATCTTCCATTTACCTGTTCTGTCATCCATTTTTTCATAGACGTTGGCCTCTCTCTAAGTTAGGAAACTTTAGGGCACCTTGATTAAAACTATTTTCCATGAAGTTAGACAGGCTAGGTTCAAATCCTGATTCTGCCATTTAACAGCTATATGACCTTGGTCCAGTTTCATAACTTCTCTAGGCCTGGTTTCTTCATCCTTGAAATAATGTCAATAATAACAATGGTACAACAAATCTGATGTTTAAAGTTAAGAATCAATGAGTTACTATGTGCAAAATAGTTATAGCAATATTTAGCACATAGGAGGTCCAGTATAAACAGTTGCCGTTATTTTTTTTTTCCAAAAGAAATTCCCATTTACACAGAGCTAAAAATGACCTGAGGGCAGAAAGTAGATCAGAATCCTGTTGCTCTTGCCATTATTGGTGTCATCGTCAATGTTATTTATAGCAATTTCAAGTGAAGTAGTTTGGATAGCAGGCAGTCTGGAAAAAGGAGTAATCATTTATAGGATATATAATGCAAAAACTACATTAGGCACCTTACAAATTAGTGAAGTATGTGCAGGTATAACAAGTTTCCAGTAACTCATTGGCATACATTTTATATAAAATAAAAAGAAATAATTATTTGAATAATTAACAACCTCTGATCTTGGATTTCCTTATTTGTAGAATAAAAATATCATTAATTGTCCTGTAAAATTATTTTAAGGAATAAGTAAGATGATATCTGCAAAAAGTTTATCACATAGGTGTCACTCCATAAATAGAAGGTGCTCTAATGACAATATCCCACTCAGTGGGGAACCATCATAGGCACTGTCAGTAAGACCAGAAACAATGGAAGGATGCTCAGGATCTCCATTACTTTTCAGTGTTTGTGAGAGTTATTAGACATATTGGGCAATATACTGGAGGTGCTAGCCAGTGCTATTAGACAAAACAAAGCATTTAATTACATAAGAATTTTTACAGAAGCAGCAGAATATGTGTAACATCTCTAAAATCTTCCATAAAATCAACAATACACCTTTCTCAAACAATGGAAGAGTTTAATAAGTCAACAGAATATTAAGTGAAACACAAACTCAATAACCTTCAAACACACACACACACAAACTAGTTTGAAAGTATAAACACTTTTTACCATAGCAGTTTCAACATGAATTTTGATGTGGGGCAAATCATACCCAAACCACAGAAGGTGGTTACCAGAGGCTAGAGGTAGGGTGAATAATGGGGAGATGTTGGCCAAAGGGTACAAAGTTTCATTTAGACAGAAGGAATAAGTTTTTGAGGTCTATTGCACTGCTTAGTAAATATAGTGAATACTAATGTATATTTCAAATGTGCTGAGGGTAAATTTAAAATATTATCACCAAACAAAAAAATATGTAAGGTAATAGATATGTTAATTAGATTGATTTAATTATTCTGCAACACACACACACATATATATATATCAAAGTATCACATTGTACCCCATAAATATATATAATTAATATTTGTCAATTAAAACATATCCTATGGAAAAATACAAGAATAACTATGATAATACTTCAAAGAAAAAGTTATCAAGTGTGGCTAACACACTATATATCAAAGCATACTACAAACCCATAATTAAAACAAAGTGATATTGGCACAGGAACATAAAAACAGACCACTGGAATAGAATACAAATCACAGAAGTGTGTATGTGTACCTGTGTACACATAGCTGTGAGAAATTAGTATATGCAAACTGAGGCAATAATGGACATTTTAATAAGTGGTTCTGAGACAACTAGTTAGTCATTTTGAATGAGAGAAAAATGCATACATCAAACCATGTATAAAAAAATAACAAAAGGATTGGGAACCAAAATACAAAAATTAAAACTCTACAAGTAGTAGAAAAGTAGAAGAAAACATGTCTGATTTTCTCTCTACCTTCAGTGTAGGGACATTCAAACTATGACTCAAAATCAAGAAGAAATAAAGAAAAGGCTAATATATGTGGTGACTTTTTCAATGTATAGAAAAAACCACCATAAACTAATTCCAAAGGTAACTAGTAGAAAATGTTTCCAACATATATAAAAGACAGAAAGATACTATTCAAACATATGAAGAACTTGTAAACATTGAGGAACAAAGTATAGTAGCATAAATATGATGAACAAACAGGAAAAGTCACAAGCAGACAACTCACTAAAAATAATATAAAATAGTCATTAAACACACATGTCAACCTCTTTTAAAATTGGATAAAGACAAAAATAAACTACACTGACATACCAATCCAAATCTACCTCAATAGCAAATATTAAAAAAATTTTTTTTTGACAACTCAATTTGCTAGTGAGACTATGGAGAAACCAGTACCCTCTACATTGATGGTGGAATACAAACTGGTTAAAACAATTTGGAGTGTAACTTGTCAATATCTAACAGAAAATGTCATATATACTTATTTTTACCAAAAAATCTTTATCTGGGAAATCAGTCTGAACATACTCCTTCAAAATACAGAAATGTATATGAACAATATTATTTATTACAGTGTTATTTGCACTGCAAAATATTGGAAGCAACCTACATGGAAGAATGGTTGAATAAACTAATGTACATTCACACAATGGAGCTTAAGAGGGCATAAAAAGAATAAGAAAAATCTTAACAGATTGATGCACAGTGATTTCTAGGATATTTTGTTAAGTGAAAATGAGCAAAGAGAAAAGAATAACTATAGTATGCTGCATTTCATGTACGGAAAAAAACAAAGAAAAAGAAGAATTTTACATATGTATGTTCAATTATGAAAATAGAAATACAGGAATAATAAACTAGAAACCAGTGAAGTTAAATTAGATACCTAGAGCATTTGGTGATAATGGGGTGGAAAAGAAGGATACATAGGAAAGTGGTAGAATGAACAAAGGGATAAGGACACTCTTATGAGTAAAACTTCTTGGTATATTTCTGATTTATAGAATCACATTAATGTTTCACATGCTCAAAAAATAAACAAATAAATAAAATTAACCAGGTTGGAAGGGAGAACCTCAAATAGAATGTTAACTAAAACGATGAACCTAATTTTATTAAAAATGAAAAAAATAGCACTATGAGAGCTGGGGAACAAAGAAAATAAATAAATGATTTTGGAAAATGGCATTTTAACTACATATTCTAAGGCTACACACAAAAAGAACTATACATAAGCATTGTATTCTAATTAGTAAGTTTGTTTTCTTTTAAGTGTACTTTAGGTTTAAGAAAAATAACTAATTATATTGTGGGTAATTAAACAAATTTATCATTGTCTAAGAAAATATTTACAAATAAGTAGAGGAGGAAGGCTAGAACGAATCCTATGTTATTGGAAAGAAATCAAACCTATCAACAAGTACATTTTGTTTTATATACATAAACATACACACGTGTGAAATATCTCTGTGTGTGTGTGTGTGTGTGTGTATGTATATTTGCTTGGTTCACTGAGGAAGCCTGGAAGCAATGATAAACCACCACCATTGTGTGTGTCTAGCTCTAGTTCTTGGTTTCTAAACACAATTATCCAATAAAAATACTTAGATCTACATAGAGAAATGTCTGAAACCCGGAAGTAAAAGTAGAAGAGAAGTATATTATATTTAATTTTGCCAGAAATTAAGGTAGTGATTCAAAAATAAAGAAGAATATCAAATGGTCACAGCCCACATGAACAGCCTCCCAATGGCTAATGTTGAGAGTATTTGAGCAACAAATTAATAATGGCAATGATGTATTACAGCCTACATAATAAAACAAATATCCATGAGTCCATACTGATACTAACAAATAATTAAACAAATACATGGGAAAGAAGGGAGAGCTGTATCTTAAAATAAAATCTCAGCGAATAAAGGAAGAAAATGTAAATAAAAATTATCATATGAAAATTATCATAGTAAGAATTGTTTAAATAAGCATGGTCAGAAATAGGATATTTACATAGCTTAAAGTGTATCCTCAAAGATATATATAAATGACAAAGAGGGAAGAAAGCACTTTACAGTAGTAAAACCTTAGAGACACCATCTAAATATGCAACCAAAGTTAGCACCCGTAGTATCAGACATAACCATCATCAGGTGCTTCCTAACATAAAGTTTGAAGACAGACAACACGCTGCTTTTGTGGTATTCTTGCCAGAACTTCATAACCTAAGTTTAATCCTGAGGAAATATCAGACTTACTCCAATTGAAGAACATTCTACAAAATAATCGGTCAGTATTCTTCAAAGTGTCAAGTTATAAAAACATATGAATGAAAGAGGAATCATCCTAGATTAAAAGAGGCTCAGGAAACATTACAAAAGCCTACATGTGGTGAGTCATTGAGAAAGGATTTATACATTCAGCTACATAAAATTTACAAATTCTGCATGACACCTCTTCTAGGATCATTGCAAAGATTAAATAAAACCATGTAGCTCAGGACAAGGGAGTAATCATCCTGGCCAACACTCAGACAGCACTTACTAAGCAATTACTATATTATTTGCCAGGCTCTGTTCTAGGATAGGTGTATGTATGTGTATATGTACATAAGGGGGAAAAAAGCAAATTTCATGAGCAATGACAAAAACAAATTGGCAAAAATATTTACAGTGCATATCATAGAAATAGGGTTAATTTCCCCAACATATAGAAAATTTCCATAAACTGTTAAGAGAATAACCCATAACTCAGTGAAAAATCAGACAAAAATATCTGAACACATCTATATTACACATTTGCAAAGATGCTCAACATCATTTATAATAAAAACATGCAAACCAATTTACATTGAGATAGAATGTTCACCTATCAAATTGGCAAAAATTTAAAAGATTGGTTAACTATTTATAAATGTATGGCAAAATAAAAAATATTCTATATAGATGGAGCATAAATTGTTGCAACACACACAAATGCATGTAAACTCTAACCTGATCATTCTACTTTTACAATTTTAATCTAAGGATATACTTACAAAAGGGTAAAATGCTATATGTACATGGTTATTTGGGAATAGTTCAATTTCCATCAATAAAATATAGTCAAATAAATTACATCCTATCATTTTCAGAATATGATGAAGAGGTAAAAAGAAATAAAGAAATCATATAAGTATTGAAATGGAAAATTCCAATATACATGGTTAAGTGAACAAATCAGGATATACGAGGTCTGTCTGGAAAATATCCAGCCATTGTTAACATAATGATAACAGTTTGTGTGACATTTATATAACCTGGTAGCCAAGGAGAGTGGACTGAAATGCGCAATGCATGAAAAATGACAACTTCAGTGGGGCACTAGATGCCATGGAGTAAGCACATGTACTGTGTGGCTGTTGCATTCAAAATGACAGAGCGAGTAGAACAACAAATCTGCATCAAATTTTGTGTTAAGCTTGAACAATCATCTGCAGAAATTATTTGGATGATTCAGAAGGCTTTTGGGGACAATACAATGAGTCCAGCACAAATAAAATTGTGGCACAAACACTTCAAAGATGGTCAAGAATCTGTTGAAAATGATCCACATTCTGGAAGGCCTGCAACAAGCAGAACACCTGAGAATGTGGAATGTGTACAGGTTAGGTTAAAAGATGCTGGGAAAACTGTGTGATGTCCCAAGGTGCCTACTTTGAAGGGGACTGAAGTATTATTGTCCTATATACAATATTTCTTGTATTTTGTATCTTCTTCAATAAATGTCTCTATTTTTCATATTACATGGCTGGATACTTTCTGGACAGACCTCATATATTAGTCTCTAAAGTATATTTCCCTTTATTTAAAAGCAAGCAAGAGACAAAAAACACACATATATTTGTATCTGATACATATTTCTTTTTTAAATTTTTAAGTTTTTTAATTTTTTAATTATTTTGGGTACATAATAGTTGTATATCTTAGAGGGTTACATATGAAGTTTTGATACAGGCATATAATGTGAATTTATCAAATCATGGTAATTGGGGTATCCATCCATCACCTCAGGCATTTAACATTTCTTTGTGTTAGGAACATTCCAATTCCATTCTTCTAGTTATTTTAAAGTATACCCTAACTTGTTGTTGATTATAGTCACTTTGTTGTGCTATCAAATATCGTTCATTCTATCTAACTATCTAATTATATTTTTGCACATATTAACCATCCCCACTTTACCCCCCAACCCCCAAGGGCATATTTCTTTAGAAACATCTATAAAAAAGACAAAAGAAACCAATGACAATAGATCCTCTAGGAGAAGGTAGATGAGAACTGGGTGACTATTGACCAAATTGCAAGGAAGCCTTGACACTGTAAATTTCCTTTCTGATTTTTCCATCTTGTAGTGTGGTACCTCTTCAATTAACTCAAATTAAAGTCAAAGTAGCAGCACCCTTATATTATATCAAAGTGAAAGAAATAGTTTCTTTTGGGAATTTTACACTATATTTTATTTTCTTAATAAGAGAATATTGACCTCCATATACCTCTTTTTCTGGCCAACAGAAGACGTAAAAGTTGAGTATGAATTTAGGATGCATTCTTTATGAATAGTATCAAATGAGTCATTTCCTAGATGCTGTCTTATTTTTCTTAGTAGATCTACATTTCTACTCATTTTTTTATAATTTCAATCCCTCTATTTTAGACCATGGGACATTCAGAGAAATGGGTCTGATAGGGAATGGAAAGCGAGAGGTGACCACTGGCCTTCTCGTTCTATATCAAGTCATTCCTGAATTGTGCCAATATTGTCTTATATAAATACCATATTTAAAGATAAATTATCATTTTAGTCATCTTAATAGCTCTAATGCAGGTTAATATGGGTTCATTAAATACTGATGGCAAGTTAAATGAAATGATGTTAAGTAACACATGAAGAGGTCACTGACACAGGAGTGGCAGACTATAATTCAGGTTCACAGAGAATTGTAACCTGTTCACAGTCACAAGGTATGTAGCATGGGTGATAAACTTTGTAAGTAATGTTATGCTAATAGTTACTGCCAAAGAGTTGCACATTTGACCTGGGCTTGTGCATACATAAATATAACTTTGTCCTGGAGCTTCTTGAAAGCTAGTATTTAATCTCTGTACCTTGAAAAGTATCATTCATTTGGAGCTTTTTGTGAATGTTAATAATACACTTGACTAAAACAGGAATTTCACTTGAAATTCAATGAACACAAAGTACTTTAATTGCTCAACAAGTAGAATTATTAAGAAATATGAGGAAAAAAATAATTAGAGAAATGCCAAGTATCTAAAAAGTTAAGGCATTAGTCTCATTAAACAGGAAATTTTTCTATTGATTCAAATTAAATGTAGAATATGGTTTATAATATTTATCCATATTTCCTTATAATTTCATATGCTGACATTAATAGAGTTCTTTTAAACCCTTACTTGACTTTAAAAAATATATCACTTTAACAAACATTATGAAAAACACATAGTTTTAAGGGAAAGACTATTAGCCCAACATAGTTCAATGATTCATCCTGAGCAAAGACTGAAAATATAGTCATGCAATGTTAGACGTGGTTATGATCAAATCCAACACACATGTTTCTCTGCTGAGGAAACTGAGTCTTAGAGACATTAAGTGACTAAATCAAACCCAAACAATTTGTGAAAATGCCAATTTAGTCTCTACTTTGCTACTAAACACATAGCAAATGCAGTACAAATGTTAAGCAAATGTTAAGGTCCAACGTTGGAGGAAAAAAAAGTGAAAGGATGGCCTTGTTAATAAATTAGGTAACAGAGAAAGACAGACTATCAAACAGAAAGAGGGATAAACTCACAGCACATAATTGCCCCTTGAAGAGAAAACTCACAATGCAACTGCCCTTTGTTTTCTTTGATTAAACACCTGGGACTCAACTCCTTGTCTTTAAGATTAACCACCTGTGGTATCTCCAAGAGTTCATTTTTACAGCCTTTAAGAGCTCTAAGTGACAACAGGTGTGGGAGTCTCCCCTTCCCCAGCTCTCACCAGACCACATCCCAAGGACTCTGATAAGCCAGCCTCACAGAAAAATGAAAAAAAAAATAAATAAAATAAAAAGCAGATGCAGAAGCTTCACAGCCATTTTTGCTATCAGTTGACAGCAATCACTTTGTTTCTCTTTACCCCCAAATAAAAACCCTAAACCTCCTACCCTCTCAGCACTGATACTCCTCCTTTCCTTCTCTTGTGTTGTGGCCTTGCCACCTTTGGGCAGTAAAATAAACTTTCTTTCTTTAAAACTATCCTAATCTTTAAGGTAAAATAAACTTTTTACTTCTTTCTGTCCTAATCTTTGTGTGAAAATTATTTCGCAGCCCACAAGGTGAGTCCCCACCCTAACAGAGTGTACCGAGTATCCCCATGTTTTTAACATGGCAACTAGCAATACACCAAGGTACCGTTGGCAGGGATTTTAGAAATAGAGCAGAAAATGTCTTAATACCAAAACCATTAAGTCCCTACCTACTATGGTTGAAATGTGTACCCTTAAATTCCAAGTATTGCCAATGTAATAGTATTCTGAGGTAAGACCTTTGAGAAGTGATTAATTAGGCCATGAGGGATGCTTCCTCATTAATGAGATTGAGGCCCTATTAAAAGAGGCTTCAAGCAGCATTTGGCTAGCTTGCCCTTCCACCTTCTGCCATGTGAAAGTGCAGCAAGAATGCCCTCACAAGACCAAATGTTGGCACATAGATCTTGGACTTCCCAGTCTCCAGAAATGTGAGAAATAAATTTTTGTTCTTTGTAAATGACTCAGTCTCAGGTGTTATTATGTTATAGCAGCACAAATGGACTAAAACACCACTCACTTCAGAATGAGAAGAGGGAGGAAGCATTGTCATCAACATTTTAGGAGTGCCATGTTTGCTGAAAGGCTACTCTCTACCCCTATATAGTGGGAAGGATGATAGTTTCACTATTGCTTTCCTGTAAACAATAAAGGGGATCCTCCAGGATAAAAATTTGGAAAAATTAAGGCTGACTACAGGAACCATAGACAGGCGTTTCCTTTTCCATTTCTAATATGTCTGGGTAAGAGATTTTAAAATCTGCTCTTGTTCATTTCAGAGCAGGGAAAAAGAAAATTCCAGAGAGAGGAAAAAACAGAAAGATGGATTGGCCCTGGAGTTGACACCATTCCCAAAATATATTGTGAGAAAAGTTACATGATTTTCGGGAGGGTCAAATAAAACACTAAGAAAAGTAGCTGTAGTTGGGTCGTATAATAATACAACAAAAAAAGGATGTGGATAGGTAACAATTTCTAGCAGTAAGAGATGTGGACTAAGGACACTGCTGGTGGAAGCTGAGGTTGGAAATGTGGAGAAGTAGAAGAGGCTGGACCAAAACCAGGTCTTCCACATCAGCAAATTGGGCAGTTGGGTAGCTCTGCAGGTACCCACTATGAACCCATATATGCACCCGACTAAAGGACAGCACTGTGATGTTTATCACTCAGAAAACATCTGCAGGCAATCATGATAAGCCCAAAAAGGGGTAACTACCACCAAGAAGCAAATTGCTTTCCTATATGCCTCACAATCAAAAAGATGTGTATCCAGAGGAACTAGTGTCCAGAGATCAAAAAAGCAGGAGTTTCAAGTTCTTTGAACCAAAGTTTAATCTGCATTAGAAGAAAAGCAAAACTTTCAATGTGCTATATAATTGAATATTTATACTGTATTAGAATTAGTTTAATAGCTTATGTGGTTAGAAAATAACATAATATGCCAAAAACATAATTTAAATAGAGTATATTAGTTATCTATAGATGCTTAACAAACTATCCCCAATTTATAAGCCTAAAACAACAAAGATTTACTATCTCACTTTCTGTGAGTCAGAAATTGAGGAGGTGTCTATCTGAGTAACTCTGGCAAGGTGTCTCATGAGGTTGCAGTGAAGATTTTGGTTGTAGCTTCTGTCACCTGAAACCTTGATTGGGGCTAGAATATATTCTTTGAAAATGGCTTAGTTGGCAGAAAGTCTCAGATCCTTGCCACAGGGGTGTCTCCATAGGGCTGCATAAAGTGTCCTTATGACATGGCAAGTGGTTTCCCTCAAGGTGAGACATATCCAAAATAGCAAGCTATTAAGCCACAATATCTTTTTATAATCTAGTCTTGGAAGTCACATATAATCACATTCACCTTCTTCTACTTATTAGAAATGATTTAATAATCCCTACCCATACTCAAGAAGAGGGGAATTAAGCTATATCCCTTGAAGTGAGTATTAAAGACTCTGTGGACATATGTTAATGTCACAACATATAGATTTTAAAATAAGAAAAGGAATTCACTTTTTATGCCTTAAAATGTTGGGAGGCTAATCCTATTTAAATGTATCTAGAGTTTTTCAGCTTTTATCTCCCTTAACTATCCTGCTTCATTTGAAATTACTAACGTATTCATTTTATTTAAAATGCCTCCTTTATATCATGTTTGTATAACTTTTCACTTATGTGTAATACACAATCGCTTTTGGATATGCTTTTCTGGAAATGTTTGTCTTCTGAGAAAGCTCATCCTCTCTACAATATTGTTGTAAGACTACTTGAAGGAGGTAATGAAGGCAAAATCTCCCACTAGGTATAACTAAGAACAGGACACATGGTTATTTTCATAAGGAAGGAGAGAGTGTCATAGGTGTGGATGTATACTGATTCCTAAGCAATGGAAAATAACCTGGCTAGATATTTAGAGGGATAGAAGTAATAAAAATTCAAGAACACTGAAAAATTGTTCTAAGATAGAAAGATATGAATAAACTTATGGCACTAGGGACACAATATGTAGAAATTCATTTCATGTTAATGCCCACATGGAACCATTCTGTTAGGTAGATGGTGAGGGATTCTAGGTCTCCTAGGATTGAAAGTGGGTGTCTTGCCTTAGTACAATTGTCCCACCTGGGAAGAAGGAAAAGGGTGGGTCCGAGGCCCCCATCTTTGTCCTGCCCTACCTTAATCCTGTCTCTAGTGACTGCCATACCTGTGGTAGGAAGGAACATCCTACGAATCTGCCAATCAGAACTTGGCATGCCAACTGCAAAAGAATGCAGAGGACTCTCTAGCCCATGGGCCGAGCAGCATAGGTAGGATAGAGTCCGGAAAGTGAGCTAGAACCCACATGTGCAGTAAGACTCAGGTCATGCAACTCCCAACTGTCCAATCAAATTGGTTCCATGGTGACGTTTGAACCATGGGGAGGTCCCTATGTGGACACCATAAAACAAAACCTAGACCATAAACAAACTCTCTTTCTCCTGCTACAACAAGGGATCTGGTCATCATCTGTGGGGTATGTATCTTACTCTGTAAACCTATCTTGCTCTTTCTCTATAATCCTATCTTGCTCCCCCTCAATAAATTTCACCTCATGCTTGCCTTACTTTGGTGTGTCTGGTCATTCTCTGGCCATGAGCGCACCAAGAATTGAGAACACAGAACAAGACTAAACCTGACAATTCTTCACAGAAAATGCACAAAATAACCATGTTGAAAAGATGACCCACCATTTTTCAACTAGACTGTTTTCATGGAACCTCAATGTTTATGCAGTGGCTTTTTAAATAAAGTAGACATGGTAGCAGAGATGAATGTTGTGCATGAGCCCAAGAACATGAACTGTGTCTCAGCAAGAATAATCTAGCTACAGCCACTGCTATGTGCACAATTTGCCAGCAGAGGCCAACGCAAATCATTCAATAAAAAACCATGTTGTTGGGGAGATCATTTAGTCACCTGGTGGGAGATCAGTGGGCTGATAGTGAATCATCCTTCCCAGAATGTATACCTATTCTGCATATGCATTTTTCTTCTCTGCCTTAAATGCCTCTGGAGGCAATCAACACCATGCGAAGACTTGCAAAAAACCTGAACCACTGACAAAGTATTCTTCAAAAATACTTCAGACCATTTTATAGCAAAAGTGGTAGCAAAATGGATTGATGGTAATGAATTTCACTGATCATACCATAGGTTTATTTATCTAGAAGCAGGCAATCTGATTGTGTTATGAAACACTGATGAATTGGTGACATTCAGCTAAGATATAGGATAACATCTCTTAAATATGGGGTGTTGCCCTTCAGGAATGTGATATGTGTAATGAACCAAGAACTGACATATGCGTATGTCTCCAGTAGCTAAAATACACAGGTCTGAGGACCAAGAGTGAAAGAAGAATTGGGACCTCCTTCTCACCATCAGTCCAAACTACCTACTTTTGGACTGTGTACATCCCATACCTGCAAATTTAGACTTTGATACATTGGAGACCCACATGGAATACATTAAAGATCCATCCTATTGAATTTAAGCTCTGAATACAACTTAGCCACTTTGGACTTCCCATGATAATGAGCCAATAGGCAAAGAAAAAGCTTAACTGTTTTGTGGTAATTGGATTGTATTATATTGTGGCATTTGAACCCCATTATTTTTAAAGATTTATATTTGCTAGTAAGCAGGTAGAGTATGTATGAACCCAGGGATTAAATTGGGCTTTTCTTAGTAGTCCATGCCTGATTACAACTGACAATGAGCAAATGCGGCAACCTAAGCCTGATTAGTGCAAAGCAACTAAAATCTCAGACCCATAAGGGATGAAAAATGGATCACTGTGCAAATCAAACAGCAATAATTGCTGAAGGGCTGACTGAGGTCAGGCAATTCCACTAGAGTTCACGGAGAAGTTAAGGCTGTCATTTATGAGGCCCAGACCTCCAATAATATGTAATATTTATAGGATTAGAGAAAGATATCATAGGAATATATGCACAGTTCTTTTTGGTAAAAGAGATGAAACATATTGGCCTCAATTTATACACCTCCCCAAATTCACTCAGCCATACTTACCTCCTGGTTCTTGGATGCTTTCCAATAAACAGCCCAGCTCTTCACCACTACCACCTAATCTCCTAACATTGCCAGATATCTTGACTTCCCTAATGCAACAGGTCTCTGATTTGACCAGACCCATGGAAACTTTGGTATAGATACTATTTCTGAAGTCAGAGGTAGCCCGGTTCTGTTGGGTGTGGGCTTGGCTTCTGCAGTGACTGCCGAGGGGCGAAGTGACAGAATGTTAAAGTGCTGAAATGTAAATTCCCTTATTCTTTCTCACCTCATGGACTGTGGCAGTTCTTTACACATATATGCTGAATAATAAACTTATCAGACATATGACTTGAAATTATTTTTTCCCTATTCTGTAAGTTGTCTTTTTACTCTTTTGATACTATCCTTGACTGACCAAATTCTCTCATCAATGAAGCCCAATTTTTCTATTTTTTTTTGTTGTAGCTCATGTTTTTGATGTCATATCTGTAATCCATTGCCAAATTAGTGCAAAGCAACTAAAATCTCGGACCCATAATGGATGAAAATGGATCACTGTACAAATCAAACAGCAATAATTGCTGAAGGGCTGACTGAGGTCAGGCAATTCCACTAGAGTACATGGAGAAGTTAAGGTTATCGTTTATAAGACCCAGACCTCCAATAATATGTAATATTATTTACTTCTATGGAGATTTACTTCTATGTTTTCTCTAAGAATTTTAGACTTTTAGTACAATGTTGGTTAGCAGTGGTGAAAGTGGGTATTCTTGTTTTGTTCCTGACTGCTGGGGGAAAGCTTTGGGTCCTTCACCATTGAATATGATGTTAGCTGTTGGCTTTTCATAAATACACTTTATCATGTTGAGAAGTTGCCTGTATTCCTAGTTTTCTGTTTTATCATGAAAGAGTATTAGATTTTTGTCAAATACTTTTTCTGCATCAATTGAAATAAAAAGGTGTTTTTTCTTTTTTCTAGGTTTTTTTTTTCTTTTTAATGTGGTGTGTTGCATTGACTATTTACTTATTTTTAGCCACCATTGAATTCTGGGGATAAATCTAACCTAGTCATAATACATAATTATTTTAATATACTTTTGGGTTGAGCTTCTAGTACTTTGTTCATGAGTTTTGCATCTATTCATAGGGATATCAGTCTGTAGTTTTCCTTTTCTCTGGAGTCTTTGTCTGGCTCTGGTAGCAAGGTAACACTGGCTACAAAGAATGAATTAGGAAGTGTGCCCTTCTGACTGCCTAGGACCTGGTAGATTTTCTTATCTACCAGAGTTCTCTACCCAGTTTCAACTACTTTCGGACTGTAATGTGAGTGAAAAATAAACTTTTACTTTAGTGAAACAACTTTATTTAGGAATCTTTTTATTAAGGTGGCTTAGGCTATACTCTAAATAATACAAGATTCATCAGTACATAATTGCCACTCAAAATGTGACAGAATGAAGTCAATGAAGAACAATGTTTAAATGAAGAACAAAAGGACCAGAACAGGGTCTTAGGTTATTCAATGATTTAGAGTTAGAAGACAAATTAATAAAGGAGAAAGAATAAATGCAATTTCCTAAAAGGCAAAAAAAGTGTTACAAAAATTGAGTGCTCTACTCTGTCAAATACTGATGAGTCAAGAAACATAAGAACAGAGAAATAAAGAATGGATTTGTCTAGATTGATGGTTCTCAGCAAAAAGCACCAGACCCTAAAGAATATTTAAATATACAAGAAAGCTTTTGCTCCTTTGTGGCTGTTGTTTTTGTTGTCATAATGTTACTGCCCAGCCAGGTTCATTGCCGGCTGCTCAAGAGGACGCCAATACCCTAAGACAGCAGGGGTTACAGCAGAGAAAGTGTTTAATGTGGCAGGCACCATGTGAGGAGATGGCAGAAATTTCTCAAATCAATCTCCCTGAAAATTTGGGAGAAAGGGTTTTTAAAGACAGTTTGGTGAGCAAAAGTCTAGGCAATTGGGTCTGCTAATTGGCTGGGTTCAGGGCAGAACCGCAGGGGTGTAGAAAGTGCCTTCTTAGCTGAGTCAGTTCTTGGGTGGGGGTTGCAATACCAGTTGAGTCAGCTCCTATGTATGGGTCACTGGTCTGGGTGGGTCAGCCTTTCCTCAGGAAAGCAGGGCCTGGAAGATTTCAAAAACTAGCCTTAGGTTTCACAAGGGTGACGTTATCTATGGGGACAGTTAAGAATCTTTATGACCATCAGCTATGTGACTCCTGAGTAGCAATTTTAGGAAAGCAAACAAAAGGACAGTAGCTGGCTATTATCATTATTTTTAGCTACGCCTGTGCCTTTGCAGAATTTTCAGTCCTTACCACAGTTCTCATCTTGTTTTCCTTTATTAATTTGTAAAGAGCGGTTTCAATAATAACTTGTGGTGCAACTGACAATAGTGTTCACACTAAAATATACTAGGTTAAATGTAGTTGTTTTCTCTTACTTTCTATTTAGAAATAGGGTTGTCCAAAGACTTTCCTGTTTAATAAAGTAGAAAAATATGATCAATTTACATCAAAAATATGATTTCATATTAGTGATAAACTGTTCTTCTCTCCTACAGCTGTAGGTTGCTCTGAAATCTATAGCAAAATTTTCATCAATTAGGTAATATGGACTCATTAATTCTGTTCATTTTTGCTTATTATATACATTTTATTGAATGGAAAAGTATCTGTCAATTTGTATGTGGCTATATATAATTAGTTATTTTAAAAATTATCTAAGAGGCATTTGCTTCTATTCTAGGATGTAATGAATATTTAATTTGCTGAGCTTTTAAAAATAATGTTATCATCATCATTATCATCATTGTCTTGATCATCATTTTGTGTAATCCATGGGCTTAATCATAATCAGTAGTTATGACAAAGGGCAGAAGCAGGCGCTTGGCTGGGCACTATGCTCTGCAATGGGCCTGGTGTCAGTAATATTAATCATAAAATGCAAAGAGTATGACAAACTCAAGATCAGTAGAGATAGCTATAATACCCTAAGAAATGCTGTGTAATTATCCTGGAGATAAGGAGTAATATAGAAAATATTATCTATATAGAGTTGATGCCATGGATTGTGGCCATTTTTTTGAAAATGGCTTTTTATTAGTGGATGTCACAGACCCCTTAATAAATACAGTCTAGCCTCAATATTTTTGAATTCCATATTTTTGTATTTACCTGCTCACTAAAATTTATTAGTGAAACTCATATCTCTTCTTAAATTTTTAAAAAATTGACAGATAAAATGGTACACATTTACCATGTACAACATGATGTTTTGAAATATATATATGGTGTGGAATGACTAAATCTAGCTAATTAACATATGCAATACTTCATATAGTTATCATTTTTGAGGTGAGAACATTTTACATTATTCCCTTAGCATTTTTCAAGAATACTATATATTATTGACTATAGTCACCATATTGTACAATAGATCTCTTGAATTTATTCATCCTATTTAACTGAAAATTTGTTCATTCCTATTTTTAAAATAGAGAAGTTAGACTCTACCGGAATGAATTGTTTTTAGGATTTAAGATTATAATTTATGTGAGAAATTTGTATATACATATATATGTGTATATATTTTCTCTATGAGCAAAATTTTAGTATTCACTAAATAAGAGGTTGTGGTGGTCTTATAGAACATTGCTACTAGGAATAATGAGAATCAACTGTCTTAGTTGAATGCATACTTAGCAAAAGAGTAACTGCTACACATAAGGTTGGTATTCCACGCAGAAGTATCCTGAGACTCAATAAAACCTGAAGAAACAGTTAACATTAATGGATTGAGGTGATGTATGTAGAGTGGAAAGCAAATGACACGGTGGAGACAATAAAATTAGAGAAAATAAAATACTAATCATAGCTTTTGGGAATAATGGATATGTATATTATCTTGATGGTGAAGATAATTTTACAGTTTTATACATGTGACAAAACACAAAATTTATACTTTATAATTTAATAAATCTGTTTATACAAAGTGATCATAGGACAATGAGAAAGTTAGAAGAATAAGTGGCAAAATGAAATTAACTTCAAGAAGCTTGTTGAAAATAGTAGTTCAAAACTAAGACCATTTATAATGATGAATCATGTTGCCTTGTTCTCATGTTTACATTAAGAACTTCTACAAAAATAACTTCTTACTTTATTGCCCAGAATCATGCAATACTCTAGTAACATTTTTTGGTACCTCTCACTAATCTGCTTATCATAATTTCTTCACAAGAGAGAAGTGACAGACACAATTGGCGAAACTAATGATCATATGATACCAGCTTCGTTCACATTTCTACAGTCAGTATTTTTTTAAGAAAAAGGCTACTTTTTATACATTTTTTAACATGAAGGAATTCTCTTACCTGCTTGATCGCTAATGGTACTTGTTGATGATGATGAAAATAAAGTGGTTTTCCTATTCATTTTCTGCCATCATTTAGTAAGGTAACTTCAAGAAGGCCCTCTCTTTCCTTGAAGAAGACCCTTCAATTTCTAAATCCTCCAAATATAAATGGCTAGGAAGTGAGCATAATTTTGATCCCAATTCTAAGTTTGGTAGGAATGTAGAAGGCTATAACTTTTACACTAAATAGGACCCAACAGGGTAAGGATGTGAAGAATAAGGAAACAAATTTCATGTTGAACTTCCATGAACTATGATCAGACAATGTCTCTTATAGTATAAAATGCTAGTAACTGGGATAATTGCCCAGCTGGGAGAGAATACGCTCACCAAAATAGTGCTTCTTCAGAAAAAAAAACAACCCACAGGGTTTATTTTTTAAACATCCAATGCGTTTGTTTTTCTATTCTGTCCCTCCATTCTGTCCTTGCTGACATAGCTCCAATTTTGTATAAAAGTTCATCTTCAGTGTCCATGTGTTACAGGAGTGAGACACTCCCTAGCTTCAAGATTGCAAAATAGTTTGTTCAGGACAATAGTGATTATCTTATTCCCTTGCTGTTTTTTGTTAGGCCAAACACCAGTGACCCAGTTCTGGTTAATGAGAACTGAAATTCTATGGGAAGGTCCTAGGAAATTGCTTATTTCCTTGCTAATAAAAAAGTGGAATACACCATGAATATCCTCTTCTCAGATATTTTCAAATTTCTACTATTTATGCCAAGAATAAACATGCTACAGTACTAAAAACAGAATCTGTGGACATATTGAGTATTACACAACAAAGTGATGAAGAAATGAGTTTAAGAGATGTTGCTGTGCCTCTAAATTAGCCAACCTTGGACTGATCCTATTTCCATAAAAGTTATTATTTGAGAAAATGACTACTTTATTGCTAAGCTACTTTTTAGTTGGCTTTAAGTAATTTTTAATCTTTACAATCCTAACTGATATAATGATGTGTGGCTGACTGTGCCTACCGGCATAGTACTGTTTAAGTATCATTAGCTGGAAAATTAACACAATCATCATTATCTGAAAAGCATTTGATTGCTATCTATATATGCATGACATGTATAGAAAACACACAAGGGAATTAACTACAAATGAGTGATGTGTAACTAAACCAGCACATGAAACATATGGACACATGTGTGAAATGTGCAGAAATAGAATATTTAAATAAATGTCTTTGAAACTTCTTCAATGATAAATTATCTATAAAGTAATATAAATTACTGGATAACAAGTCATAAGTTAGTTTCTTGATGAATTATCCTATCCTATGAGATAGAATTGGGAAGACAATGATTTGTACCCCTTTATTTGGAAAGGTTTTAATTTGCAAGAATGAAGAAAATTATTGGAGGAAAAGGGGGCTGTTGAACTAATAGTGGTAGATATGTAGCATTCGTATTTTCTACATCAAAATCAAAATTTGTTCATTATTTTATCTATTTAATACATATGTGCTGTATCCCCAATGCACAATACATCTCTCCCCCCTTTTTTTTGTATAAGGAATAACATAGTGAAAAAAAAATGTGATTTTGCACATTTTTTTTTCTACTGAAATTGGGAGGGCTTGGCAATTAGTAACTACACCAAGGGCTGAGGATAAAATCACAGAATATAAAGCTAAGTATGTAAATTAAGACCCTAAATTTATATTCTAAAAAGGAAAGTGGAGGAAGGACAGAAAAGAGAACATCTTTCTGCCTCAATGAACTTAATTTTTATATTAATTTCCTGGACATATTTGACTTAGAAACTGGAATTTATTCTTTCCTTAATATGTTCTAGTTCTTGTTTATTTTTTTAAATCCCTGAATGTTTTTCAAATTAAATATTTGTTTCTGTTTAAAAAGTAAGCATACATTTCTCCTACTTTTAAATTTTAATTATATTTGTATAAAAAAGTAATAATTAATATTTATAACTCAGATCACGTACTTTCTATGAGGACTATTTTGATGATTAAAAACATTTGGTACATTGTATAATGTATTCTACAGTGATATTTCTTAATTAGTTAATTGACTTGTGTGACCTCTAGTCTTAATCTGTATGCCTTTTGAATCTGATTCATAAATATTTTATCAAATTCATTAACATTTAAGACTTTTTGCAATTATGGCTCTTAATGGAATAATTTTCCCTCTTTTTGGATAGGTTTTTTTGTCATCTGTTTTTGATCAGTTCATATGAGGAATGAGGAGGGCTGCTGGTTGATATCCTATTTAAAATTTAATTTAGAAAATTAAATTGGTAGAACTTTATTGTTCGTATTTTTCTATTCCTATTACATTACTTAATAGAGACAAAGAGGTTAATAATTTGTCCAGACATTCAGAAAATTACACACACATCACACACACACATGCATGTACGTACGTACACATGCACACACACACACACTCAATACACCATTCTCTCACAGACGGTTCCAGACAACACCCCATCTTATGCTATGTTCCCAATTTCATAATTTGAACTGATCACTTTGCTTCTTAAAGGATAACTGCACTATTTCCATCAGGCTTAATATCCCTGTTTATTTCAGGTTCCTTAAAAACCCAATCCTCCCATACCACGCCTTATGACCAAGATTCTCATGCCCATATTACTGCATATTCCTAATGTAACGGAATCACCTCAACCCTCACATCTCTGCATAACACCATATTTATGATTAGCAGGATTCCTCATGTCTTCAACCATTTCCTTAATGTCCCTTCAATTTTTGCTTTTTCCTTAACGCAGTTAATCCATGAAGACACTATACCACATGTTGACCTTTCATGTACAGAAAAATCTCTCTCCCACTACCTACACTTTAGGTCCAAGAAATGGAACCATCTTGCTCTCTTTTGCTGTATTCAAACCACTAGACTTCTTACTTAGTTCACAAACGCAGTTGAGTTCCATTAAAGAGGATTCCACACCACTTGACTGTGCTATTACCATTCCTCCCCACTTTCAATTACTGACTTTTCAATCATATCTCCTCATTTATTGAAGACCTTACCACCTGGATTAATATCTTTTATCATGTTTTCTTGTGATGTCCTTTACCATGGCATCTATTATCATCATTTTTGATGACCCATTTAAAAGATACATCTGTTAATTTTTTTACCCTAAATCACAAAAACTTTTTATCCTTCATTTCCCTTCATTATACCATTTAAGTGATCATATCATGAATATTTTATTATTGATTACAGAATTATATATATGTTGATTTCAACCACCCTACTCTTTCTGACCATCACTTTCTTATCTTTCCTGCGTACTTGCTCTAAATTTGTTTTAATCACATGGAAATTTCCATTTTACCAATGGCATCCTCACTAAAATTTTTCTACTGTACGGCAAACCCTCTTTTTTTTCAAACTAGATCCCACAGTTTAGTATAACAATGCCCTATGATCGCTGCAAAACAAAACACTTCACCTACTTTATTATCAGCTCCACCATCACATACACCACAAAAATTAGAGTTCACCAGAAAAAGATAAAAACAATAATCAAACAAAAGAAAATATTCATATTTTAACCTAAATAACTCTATATTGCTGTAGAAAAATCACCCAAGATTAATTTTCTTTCCCACAAAATTATGATTTCAAGCCTCAGATGTGCAGTTTACACTTGCCAGCAATTCATCACTATCTCCTCTGTAAATTGGAGCACCACAGCAGAATTTGCTATTGTATTAATATAACTATGTATTAATTTTCATATTGCCCATATGACCCCATTCTTCAACTTATAAATATTTGTAAAATAATAGGTGCTAATGAAAACTGTCCCCAAATTTCCAATTTCCAATTTAATTCACAAATGTTCTCACCACAAAAAATAAGTATGTGAAGTAATGGATATGTTAATTAGCTTGATTTAGTCATTTCACAATGTATATATACATTTTAATATACATATATTAATTACAACATCATGTTGTACAACATAATATATACACTTTTTATTTGTCAGATAAAATACTAATAAAGTAAAGAAAAAATGTAGAAAAAAGTCCATATCTCTTTGGTATCATTTTTAAAATTTTTCTCTTCCTCCTGAATAAATTAGGTATCATATTTTGCTGATTTTAACATCAAAATATGTTATTTCCTAATTTCAATTACGATTTTAGTACCTAAGTGTATTGTACAATCTACTATTCAACTATGCAATTATAATAACCTTATAATTGGTCAGTTATATTCCATTCACTTATTCACTTCTCTATAAATTGTACACATTTTACTCAGAATTATCCTTATGAAATAATATTTCATATTATAATTTTCTTACACTAATATTTTATAATTTACTCATGAAATTAAAAAAAAAATTCTTAGTAATTATTCAGGGTCAACCAACCCATTCTTCCACTCTCAATTTCCTTCTACCAAACACTGGGGATTATTATTCAGTAAATATGATTTAGTGCCAGGGAATCTTTATTCTAAATATTATCCCAGGTGATTTTGATAGTCTCACAGTTTTGGGAACAGCTATTCTAGACAAAATCATTTCCTGAAACCTTGTTAATCTTCTCACCCCGTTCTTGCACCAGGACTATACAAGGGGTATCATTTTTATTTAAGTCTACATATTTTTCAAAACAGCTCATACCTTGACTTATTTAAAATGCTTTTTAAATAAATCCCTCACTTAAAATTAGTCTCTACATTCTCAATTTTTCCATTATCTGTGGTTTATATTTATATCTTAGAGCTTAGTAGTTTGTCAAATATTAAAGTTATAATTTATAGATGCACTTTATACTTCTACATAATCATCTACATATAGAAGCCATGTTTTCTCATTGTCATTAAGGAAAGCAAATCTATGCTGATTTATTTATTTTATGCTGATTATTTTCATTTTAACTTCTTCCATTTTACTTTATCCTTAATATTAGTTTAACATACATTAACTACCCAACACATAAAATTTTTTCTTGATAAGATTTTATCTTTATACCTCACATACAATGTGCAATAAATACAATACATTTACTAATACCTTTCAGATCTGTAAATTAATGTTTCTATACAATGGTCATACTGCTTTTATTGTTTTAATAATTCATTATATAATTGATCAACTAAAGAGAAATGTTATCAATTTGCATTTGGGTAATTGAGATAAATGATTTAGACCATTTTCTAGTCTATTTCTCTAGAAATTGCAAGAGTTTTATTGCTTCAAATGACAGAGAAAAAAATCTAATATCGTTAATGAAATGAATTTCCTTTTTCATAATATATGTATATATATCTTTGGAATGAGAGCATTAACATTGGTAGTAGTTATCTAATTCAGAATATTAACAAAGCATGTGGAATTATTGCTTTGAAATAACAGCCTACTTATTTAATGATAAATATTATTAATCGTATTCAACTACTGAGTGGTTATTAACTGATGTCATGTTATATAAGTAAAATTAAATGATATTTTAAATATGTAAATATTTGCAAGCATTGTATAGAAAGTTGATTGAAATATCCTAGAAAGCAAATTTTGTATAAATTAGGGTAGATGTGATTATCTGCAAAACCATATTTTGTCTTGTAAGCCAGATAAAAGCTAAACATTTATTGTGTGCTTTCCATTTGGCAGACACTAATCTGCTAGATCTTATAACCAAATCATCCAGCTTTGCTCACTTATCAAATGGACTCTAGAGACCAATGTTATTGTATTAATTTACATAGGGAGTTACATTTACATAGCAGTTATTTCTCTGCTTCTTGGTCAATTTTCATTTTATTCCTAGGGATGGGATGCAGAAAGAGGGCTAGAATATTAATATCTCAATTTCAAATGTTAAATATTATTTCTTATATATAATGATAGCTTGTAAGTAAAATAAAGCAAAATAATAAAAGTACACAAAATAAAAAATAACTACAATATTAATAATACTTTCAATGCTATACTGTTATGCAACTAGATATTGCTTTATACTACATTTATTTATAGGTATTTTTAGTATATACTGTGGATACAACCATGAATAACAACAAATATTCCCTAGCAATAAAATTCATTGCCTTGTACTCTGAATACAACTTACATCACCATCTTAGTACCCAAGTAAGTGGCCAAGTTACTGTCTCTTCTCTATATTAAATCCCCTCCTTATGCCCACATTCCATAGGTAGCCAAATACTATGAATTCTCCCCCATTCTTTATTTCTTACGTCTAGTTCTTCTTCTCCATTTCCTCTTCCACTGCCTTATTTCAACTCTTAACCAGGTCTCACTTGAACGACTTTGTACAATCTTCTGCCCACTAGTCATGGGTACTTTAGACCATTCCTGGAATTCGTTTTCTTTACTTGAGTTCAGTTGCATTGCACACTCACTAACTCCTGTGTACTTAATGAATATAGGGCAAGTCTGAAATGCAAGGCTCCTCTTGACTCCAAGCTACTTTTATAGAAATATGTGTAATACTCTGTTCCATTCTGTTAGTCACCCCTTCCTCATTTCTAACTTTTGAAAAACTAAACTCAATTCAAAACTTAATTTGAATGTCTCTCCTTCAATGAAATATTTATGGTTGCTTTACCCAGGAAAGACTGATTTATAAGATATTTGTAATCTCTCATCCACTGATCAGATTCTATGCTATTTAATTATTGCCGGTTTGAAGTCTTCCACATAGTTGTACAAACACTGGGGGCTAAGACTGCTTCAAATTAGTCTTCACATATTGTAGAAAGTGTGTTGCAATTCACTGTGTAAAAAAATGCAAAATAAAATATGATTAATCACTGTTCTGGAACCACCCAATAAAGCATTATGTTTCTCTCAATTATTTTTTCTGAACAAGAGAATTGAGGTTAAAAATGCTTGATTTACTTGGCTCCAATATCTCTCTTCACCAAATACTTAATTATTTTTTATATTTTGTAACTTTGTTTATTTATTACTTTTAGAGACAGAGCCTTGTTTTATCACCCAGGCTGGAGTGCAGTGGCATGATCATTGCTCATTGCAACCTCAAACTCCTGCGCTCAAATGATCTTCCTGGTTCAGCCTCCTGAGTAGCTGGGATTACAGGCATGCACCACCATGCCCTGCTAATTTTTGTTTTTGTTTTTGTTTTTTGGGTAGAGACAGTGTCTTGCTATTTTGCCCAGATGAGTCTCAAACTCTTGGCCTCAAGCGATGATTCCCCTCCCCACCACCTCACCCCCGCCTTGATTTCCCAAAGTGCTGGGATTACAGGCATGAGCCATTGCACCAAGCCTTTGTGATTTTAGAAGAAAAAAAAAGGTATTACATATTGTAATCCTCTCTCCTCTCCATTTGCAAACAATAATTTTGTTATGTAAATACAAGTTCTTACAGCAAAATAAAGATAACAAATAAAAATAATATTTTTGTATGACTAAAATGCAGTCCTGTAATTGACTACTATTCCCTCCTAAAATGGGTATTAATAGGCCTTTAATTTCTAAATCATCAAGACTTTGTTATGCCTGTTTCTGCATACCAATTCTTTTCCTTTGCTACTTTATTTATGCAATATTTTCCACTATTTGTCTGACTTAGACCTCATCTAGGTTAAGCCAGTTTGGTTAGTTTTTGAAATAACAAACTTTATATTCTGAATACAGCAAGTTTTTGTCCTCTCTAGTGACAATTTTTAAAGTTCAATCCTTAAAGTATGGAGCAAATAATTCTCTACTTCCCATACCCCAGGTATTGTACATAAGCTGTTATTGCTGCACATGTTAACAGCTATAAAATACAAAAAGCCATACAAAGCATAACTTCTTAGAGTTGTGCCTCTATTGGTTTTCTTAGAAGGAGAAATATCAAGATGTTATTTCTGTAGCTGTGGGGTAAAGTATTATATAAGCCTCTGTGGATTTAGAGGTAGAAAGAATGTTTTCTGGTCAGTGTTTCCTGGAAGATTCTGCCCCATTTCTAAAAAGCCCTACCTTGTGAAGTTATTATACTTTCTTTCTCTGACTTTCAAATGCCAACTCTTATGTACAGCAAGGGGTAAAAAAATAAAATCACCTGTTTAAACATAATGCTGGTTTCCTAGTGTACATGACCTAGGAACACTTCAAGTAATCATATCAGTATCTAAATTCTACACAAATCAGATTTTCAAATCTCAGTGGATTATGTGAATAAAAACACTTATTTTAAATTTTTATTTACTTTTGATCCTTTTACATGGAACTATATAATGGCATATTTGATAATGAGTTGAAATATATAAAATAGTTGAGAAAACATTTAGATTGTGTAAGCCACTCATTCTCGGTATTTCTGATTATAATATATTATTACATATGTGCTACATTTCTTACTTTTCTTATGAGTTTTCTTAATGCTAATTCTGTCCATAGCTTCCCACCTTGCTTCTCAGAAAAAGGAAAAGTTTGGTGACATTTAAACACATCCATACTGAGTTCATGCATATCAGTTGATTTATCAGTTGAGCAGGTTCTAATCACACTGGCCTCTCTCTAGTTCTCAGACCCTTTAACCTTTTATAATGGCTTTTTTTCGTTTACATAAGCTTCATGAAATTCATTTTGACTTTTTTCACTCTTGTATCTCTACTGCCTGCTCGATACCTGGTCATTGCCAGTGCACACATATATTCTTTCATGTATGGTTATAAGTACTCATTAGTATAGATACATTAATCCCTTGCATCTTCTAATGCTATGCAGAATCTACTCAGGTGCTCAATTCTCTTATAAATATGAGTCTCACAGGAGCTTGGTTTATTCTCTACAGGGGAAGTTAAACATTCAAAAAGGGACTATTAAATAATCAAAGCATTGCCTGTGGCTATTCTGTGTTGCCTTTTTGTCTTTGATCTGTCAGTCACACCATGGGCTATATTTCTCTTCCCTCAAGCTAGACCTGAACTATTTTTCCTCATTTCTTTCTTAAACGTTTATTGCTGATTACATCATTTTCCAAACCCAGGTATGTATATCTTAGAAGGGGTCAGTCAGATAACAAGTTCAGTTATTGTAAGCATGGTGACATCACAGTGATTCTTACAGTAATAGGTAAAGGATTGTTGAATATTTAAGGACATAGCTATTATTTCTGTCTCTGAAAAACTCTAAACTTTGGGAAGGGAAAGGAAATATAGAAGTTGTCAATGTACATTTACATTAATCTCTTCAACATAAATTTTGTTTATACACACACAAACATATATTATATATATTTACATAAACATGCATGTGTATGTGAATGGGCATTCATGTATGCACACAAAACAAGTGGCTAGTGTGTATACTTTCTATATTTATCATTTTTAAATAGTAAGTTATTTTACCTGGTACCTTTTTGGTATCTCTAAATGTAGGCAGCTTGGAACTACTTGCTTAAAGCTATAGCCGTATATTTCTAGAAAATTATTCAAATATTTCTATTCATCCTGAAAGATGTATCTGCAGGGAAAAACTCTTATCTTTTCAATTCCACACATGTTTAAGCTTCTAAATTTTGTTCTTGCTGGCCGAGATTTGCTGTCAAGCATATAATTTGATGTTTGATCTTAACCTGTTAATGACTTACATCACACTTAGGGCACATTAAGCAAACTGAGCTCAATTTAGTTAAATTTGAGGACTTATGCTTTGAATGCATGATAAAGAAATGGTGGTTTGGATCATTTTTAATGACTATATCAAAGGTGATATAAACAGTGTATGGGTACAGAGTTCAATTTTAATAAATATTCATATTCATTTTCATTTACATATATGAAAACAATTTTCCTGATTATATACTCACTGATAGACATTTTATAAAACAAAATTATTTTTCAAACATTAAAGGAGAATATTTCTCCTAACATTTTTATTTATAATTATTTTAAGGTAAAAAAGAGCTACTAAGATAGAAATGTTTATTTTAAATTCTATCTTTCTATTTAAGGAAAAAAAGTCTCAGTTGAAATGCAGCCCATAATGGTTATCGTAAACTTTAATTTTGAGAAGGCAAATAACATTTCTTTCATGCCTGCAGCAAATTAGTTAGTATTTGGGAACTTGCTAAACAATCTTATTAGGTAAAATAATCTGTAGATTTTTTTTTCTCTACAAACAACTCTCTACCTAGGGAATTACAAAGCCTGTTTTATTTCCATTTGAAGTCTTCTGCTTTTTATTTTCTCTGCCTCCACTTACTCAACTGGTGAGTGTGTCTGTAGAATATCCAATGCAAAGAGTATTAGCAAAAGTGTTTGACACAATTTTAGTTTTAAAAGAAGACTACTGAAGTTTTACCACTGTTCTTTCTGTGATACTTTGCTAACATTGATAGGGTTTTCAAGTTCCTTTTCTTTCAAATTAGCTAAATTATATGTTGATTTTATTCAAATTCTGTCTGGGAGACTGTTCTTCCTTCCAGACAAAGACTACTGAAGAAAAGCTTTTCCTTGATAAAATTTGAGTCAGGCTCCTGTGAGCTTTCTTCTCAACTAGGCCTCAGCCTTGAGCTTCAGTCCATCCTTACAGAATTCAATTTTAGCAAGAATCCTGCTAAGTCATTTTAGGGAGAATCCCTCCACCTTTAATATCTGATCCCCTGGTCTGGCCTCACCAAGAATATGGTTAGGTTAGTCTAGCAAGAATTCCTCGTACCCCTGATGTCTGTTCTTAGTAATTTTTCATCCAACAATCACACCAAACCTGCTCCTTGACTATAAATTCTCACTTGTTTTCATTGTGTTCCAATCTGAATCTGATCTTTCTCCCCTATTTCAATAGTCTTGACGTGTATTGCAATAGTTCTGAATAGTCTTTTTTACCATTTTAACAAGTATGAGAATAATTTTTTCTTTAACACTACTAATATTATTTAAGAATTCTGCATCTATGTTCATAGGTGGGAATAGCATATCCTAGACCAGTTTTGCCATTAAAAATCTTAAAACTTATTTTTTCCTCTTTCTAGAAAAGTTAATGTAATATAGGAATTTTTTCATCTTTCTTTAGTTAAAGGAGCTAGCATAATTTCATAGGTAAGTGTGTGTGTGTTTGTTTGTAAGTGGTTTTGATAATTGTTTACATTTTTTTAATACTAGAGGTGAATTCACTTTTCCAAATTTTCTTTAAATGCTTATTGTTTGAGAATTTCTAGAAAATTGTCCATTTTGTCTGTTTTGAATACATTGGCTGTAAAGAATCCTACAGTAGTCTGTGTGGACTTTTAAATTCTATAATGTGTCTGTGTTGTTGAGCAGCCATGTCATTCCCTGTATTATTATTTTATGATTCCCCTCTTGCTTCTTGATCAGCTGGATCAGAGGATTTTTATTTTGTCAGTTTTGTTTTTTGTTATATCCTTCTCAATGTATCCACTCTTTCTTTGCTTCCTACATTATACATTTTTATTTGGTTTTTATTCTTTATTATTTTTATTTGCTTTGGATACTCTGTAGTTTTATTTATTAGCAACTTGATTAAATTTCTGAGCCATTGCTTTTCAGTATTCTTTATGTACCTATGAAAATATTTAAAGCCAAACATTAATATTTATGTACTATTGATTTTCCATCTGATAAGTTTTGATACTTGGTATGTTTGTTGTCATTAATGTAATTTTAAGCATTTTGTAATATTCATTCTGATAACTTCTTTTACTGATAAATAATTTTAAGCTATTTTTGATTATTTTCAAGTGTTGGAGATATTTAAATACTTGGTATTTATTTTTAATTATCATCTTGTGTCTGTTGGGAAAAATATGGTCTTTATTATATTAGTTATTTTGTAATGACTTTGACTTATTTAATGATCTCATAGATGATTTTTGTAAATGTTTATGATTGGAGGTAATGTATATCCTACATTTGTTGATTGCAGTGTTCTACATTAATACACATTGTAGGTATCAAAATATCACATGTACCCTATAAATATATAGAACTATTATGTATCATAATAATTGAAAGTAAAAAATTAAAAAGTAAACCAAGATTTTTATTTTGTTGTTCAAATACTATACTTTCTTATCAATTTGTCTCATATAAAATTGTTACCCCAAATTTTAATGGTGGTTATATCCTGTGCATATGTTTCCCAGTCATCTGGATTTGCATTTACTGTTGATTTATTGTATCTGTATGGTTTGGTTAAAAACAAGAACAGCTATAATCAGTGGCTAAGGAACTTCCAATAGATAAAGATATAAATTAAGGCAATAAAAATATAAATTGTGGAGGAGAAGGAAAAAGTCTAGAGTATTTTTATGTGACAAAGTTAAGTCGTTATCACCTTTAAATGGTCTATTATAAATATCTACAAGGCTTTTTATGTTATCTCCATGGAAACCACAAACAATGAAAATAAAGCAGACACACAAACAAGAAAAAAATCTTAGTACCACAGAAAATCAGCAAACCACAGAGGTAAACAACAAGAGAAAAAAAAGGAACATAGGATCTACAAAACAACCAGAAAACAATTGATAATATGGCAAGAGTAAATACTTACCTATCAATAATAACCCTGACTGTAAATGGTTTAAATTCTCTACTTAAAAGAAGTAGATTGGCTGAATGGATAAGAATAAAAAGAAAAGACTCAGCTATGTGCTTCCTACAAGAGACTCACCTCATCATCAAAGAAAAATGTAGACTGAAAGTGGAGGGATGGACAAAGATATTTCACGCATAGGTAAACTGAAAGTGAGCAGCAGTAGCCGTACTTATACTCAGATAAAATGGACTTTAAGTCAAAAACTGCAAAATGAAATAAAGAAGGTCATTACAAAAAGACAAAGGGCTCAATTTAACAAGAAGGTATGACAGTTGTATGCATATTTGAATCTAACCCTAGAACACCTAAATATATAAAGCAAATATATTTTGCTTTATATTCCAGAAGTAGACTGGAATATAATAACACTTGAGGTCTTCAACACTCCATTTTCAACAACTGAAAAATATCAACAAAGAAACATTGGACTTAAGTGGCACCATAAAGCAAATGGACGTACAAGATATTTACAGATCATTCTGTCCAACAGTTATAAAGTACACAATCTTCTCAACTGTACATGGAACATTTGGCAGTATAGATCATACGTTGGGCAACAAAACAAATCTTAACAAATTTAAGAAGATAAAGATCATATCAAGTATCTTTTCTCACCAGAACGGTATGAAAATAGAAATGAGCAAGAAAAACTTTGGTGATGTTTCAAAAACATGGAAACTATACAATATGTTCCTAAATATCCAAGAGGTTAGTGAGAAGTTAAAAGGGAAATTTTAAAAACTCTTGAGACAAACGAGAATGGAAAAACACCATATCTAAACCTATGGGACACAGCAAAAGCAGTTCTAAGAGGGCAGTGTATTAGCAATAAATGACTGCATTAAAAAAAAGAAGAAAGATTTCTAACAAACAACCTAATGTACACTTTAAGAAACTAAAAAAAAGAACAAACTAAACTTAAAATTGGTAGAAGAATGGAAATAATAAAACTCAGAGCAGAAATAAACAAAATAGAGACTAGAAAAGTGATTCAAGAGATCAATGAAATGAAGAAATGATTTTTTTAAAAAATAAACAAAATCAACAAACCATTAGCTAGACCAAGAAAAAAAGAAAGGAGACTCAAATAAATAAAATCAGAGATGAAAAAGGAGATATTACAACTGACTAAAGACACTATTATGAACAACTATATGCCAAAAATATTGATAATATAAAAGAAATGGATAAATTCCTAGAAATATACAACCTACTAATATTAAATTACTAAAAACTAGAAAATGTTAATAGAACAATAACAAATGAGGAAATTGAAACAGGAATAACAAGCCTTCCATCAAAGAAAAGTCCAGGATTTGATGGCTTCTCTGCTGAATTCTGTCAAGCAGTTAAAGAAGAGCTTGCACAAATTCTCCTCAAACCATTCCAGAAAATTAAAGAGGTGTGAATACTTCCAAATTCATTTATTATTATGAGCAAATAGGATTCATCCCAGGGTGCAAGGATGGTTCAATATAGGCACATTAATAAATGTGATACAGCACATTAAAATAAGAAAAGACAAAACACATGATTTTTTCAATAGATGCAGAAAAAGCATTTTAAAAAGTGCAGCATCCCTTTGTGATTAAAAAAAAAACTCTCAGCAAATTAGGGATAGAAAGTATGTACTTCAACACAATAAAGGCCATATATGACAAATCCACAGCTAACATCATACTAAATGGAGAAAAGCTGAAAGCTTTTTTTGTTTTAAAGATTAGGAACAATGCAAGGACTCACACTTCTATTCAACATAATACTGGAAGCCCTAGCCAGAGAAATTAGGCAAGAGAACAAAAAAGGCATCCAAATTGGAAAGGAGGAAGTCAAACTTTTTCTGTTTGTAGATGATATAATCTTGTATACAGAAAATTCTAGAGACTCCATCAAAAAACTCTTAGAACTAATAAATGAATTAAATAAAATCAACATACAAAAATCATTAGTGTATTAATATGCTAATAGTGAATTATGTGAAAGAGAAATCAAGAAAACAATAGCTATGATAAAAATAGCTATAAAAAATACCTAGACATAATCTTAACCAAAGTGGTAAAATATCTCTACACTAAAAACTGTAAATCATTGATGAAAAAATTAAAGAAGATACAAAAAAATACACACATTCTGTTTTTGTGGAATAGCAGAATTAATACTGTTAAAATGGCTGTACTACCCAAAGCAATCTACAGATTTAATACAATTCCTATCAAAATACCAATAACATTTTTCACAGAAATAGAAAAAAAATCCTAGGATTCATGTAAAACCACAAAAGACCTCAAATAGCCAAAGCAGTCCTGAGCAAAAAGAACAAAGCTGGAGGTATCACATTACCTAACTTCAAAACATACCACTAAGCTGTAGTATGGCAAACAGCATGGCATTGGCATAAAGGTGGACATATAGAACAATGGAACAGAACAGAGAGACCAGAAATAAGTTCATGTGCTTATAACCAACTGACTTTTGACAAAGTTGCCAAGAGCATACACTGGGGAAAAAGTCTCTTTAATGAATGATGCTGGGAAAATTGGATATCCACATGCAGAAGAATAAGACTAGACCCTTACCTCTCACCATATACCAAAATCAAATCAAAATGGATTAAAAACTTAAATGTAAAATCCAAAACTGTGAAATTACTAGAAGAAAACATGGGAAATATTTCAGAACACTGGGCTGGGCAAGGAGTTTTTAAATAAGACCTTAGAAGCAGAGGAAACAAAAGTAAAAACAGAAAAGTGGGATTGCGTCAAACTGGGAAGCTTTTGCACAGTGAAGGAAAGAATGAACACAGTGAAGAGACAACCTACAGAATGGGAGAAAATATTTGCAAACTATAAATCTGACAAAAGGTTAATATTCAAAATATATACAGAATATATAAGGAACTTAAAAGCAAAAAAAGAAAAAGAAAAGAAAAAAATAACCAATTAAAAATGGGCAAAAAGACCTTAATAGACATTTTTCAAAAGACAGAAGGAAACAAATATCGGAGAGGATATGGAGAAAAGGGAACACTCAAACAACTGATGGTAGGAATGTAAATTAGAACAAGCTCTTAAGGAAAACAGTATTGAATTTCCTCAAAAAAATGAAAATAGAACTATCATATATTACAACAATCCCATTACTGGGCATATATCCAAAGGAAATGAAATCAGTATGTCGAAGAGATATCTCCACTTCCATACTGCAGCACTATTCACAATAGCCAAAACATGGAATCAAGCTAAGTGTCCATCAACAGATGAATGCATAAAGAAAAGGTGCCATACATACATGAAGAAATAGTATTTAGTCATAAAAAAGAATGAAATACTGCCATTTGCAGCAAAATGGATGGAACTGGAGGACATTATGTTAACTGAAATAAGCCAGGCACAGGAAGAGACATACCACATGATCACACTCATATGTGGAATAATCTAAAAAAAAAGTTATAATAGAAATAGAGAGTTGAACAGTAGTTATCAGAGACTGGGGTGTCGTGGAGAAGCGGAAGACGTGGAGAGTTTGGGCAATGGGTGCAAAGTCACAGTTAGATAGGAGGAAGAATTTTTGGTCTTCCATTGTACAATAAGATGACAACAGTAAACAGTAAGATATTTTATATTACAAAATAGCTAAAAGAGAGGTTTTCAAATATTCTCAGCACAAAGAAATAATAAATGCATGAGCTTATGGACTTGCTAACTACCTTGATTTGATCATTATATAATTTATACATGTATCATAACACCAAATTGTACCCCACAAATATGTGTAACAGAGGGAATGGTCTAAAAAAGGATAAAAATGTTTTACGAGCTGTCTCTTTAAAGCCTCCTCCACTCTTTCTGGGAATTAAAACCTCATCCCTGCTGGTTACCAATAATCAGAAAGGCAGGGGAGTGTTGTTGGTTTATTTGTACCACGGGACATGGCTCAGTGAAATTGTCCCAGAGGAGGTCATGAGATTGTCTTCACTGGAGGTGGGATGGATCAGAACCATCAACTATAGTTAAACAGCAATAGCCTGAAGCTGAAAACCTTCCCTTTAAAAGCTCTGTATTTCTGCTTATGGTGGGGAAAGACATGAGTCTGCTTTTTCCTCATTTGCTGACAAATTATAAACCTCCTTTTCCTTCTCCTTACACCACTTGTCCTTGTTCTTCTGATGCGGCCTCAGGGACAAGTACCAAAATTTTAGTAACAGAATTTGTCATCTCTGGGTGGCTCCATCAGTGCCCCAGTGGAAAGGCACCACCCCGTGACTGCTGGAAGAAGTCCCAGGCCAAGCCATGAGTCTTCGCCAGTAGGAGCAACATCTTTTCAGGATGAGAGAGTTATTATAGCAGCCTGTTGCTTAAATTTTTTTAAAAGGATCAAAAAGTAATGTGAGTATGGAAGAAAGTTAAAAGCTTTACTGGTAACCCCAAAGCTAGTATATGTCCTCTAAATTCCAGTGTGCCAGAAGCCACCTAAGTCCATGGTCATAACGACATAAAATAAGATTTGTATTCCAGTTGTCCCAAATTTGTTAAAGGTAGCTGATACTGATTGTGACAATATGCTTGCATTTATTTCAGATAAATTATATTTTAAAGTTAACATAGTGGTATCATTTGTATGTGTACACACTGTATCTTTTATTTAATTTGCTAAACTAATTAGGTCTAATTTAACTAATTAGACTAATCTTAACTAATTTAATTTAAGTTAAATTTTAGATTGGTCCTAAGTGTGAGGCTAGTGCCTGCCTACTACATTTATCTCAAGCTCACACTATTGGTTTCACTGAAATGTATGATGATAAATTTATCATAAGGATGACTTGTATCCTACCATCTCCTCTGTATTTGTAGGAAGGATTTCCATAGATTGCTGAAGACTAAAATCAGATGAAAATAAATATATTAATTATGATCCTACTCTGAAATTCAAAAGATCCTTGCAAGTCTGAAATATTCCAAGCTTAACAGGGGCATTGCTATACAATAAATTTATTGACTAAGGAAACAGGAATATATTTCATTCTAATTTCCTTCCATGGGGTACATAATTTTTCTTCAATTCTTATTCTCTATATAAAGTTAAGTCAATGTTACGGGCATATAATCGGTTAGCTGGAATAATTAAGAACACTGGAAAACAGTGTCTTCCAACTCTCAAATGAGTTGACTGAATTGATCCTTCTTAATTTTTAGGTTTTCATGAGGAAAAGTATTCTAGTTTACTTGGGGAAAAAAAATAATGGCACAAATTTCTGCCTGTTGAACTCATAGTCTAGGTCGCAGGTAGGATATGTCACAATATTTTATTTCTTTCTCAAGATGGATATAGCAAAAAAAGAATTGGCAGTCAGTTTATTTTTTAGTGTCATGACTGATCAAACAAAAATATAAATTTTTTCCCCTAGAAAGTCAAGTGTGTTCATCCAAACATGTAGAGAATGTCATATGTTAATAGAAGGCCCAACAACTGGCAAGATTTCAATTACAATACAGTGTGGCTTTTTATTCAGCTCCATTTCCTATATGAGAAACTGGATCTGCTTCTATTTTGTTTCTTTAGAAATAGTGACTAACTTAGTGCAACATTATTTACACTGAGATCCACTTATTGAAACCATGATCCTTATCCCAAAATATTTATCCTTCATAGGGAAACAACGTTTCAGAACTATATTAATAAAATTTTGTAATCAGTCCAGCCATGACAAATAAACAATCAAGATGGTAGGAGTTCTTGCTTTTATTTCCAATGTATAAACAACTTGAAGTTAGTTGTACATCAGTAATCACTAAGTATTATAATTATAGCAGAACTTTCAACATAATCTAGTAGTGATGCTGGTTCAGATAGCAAATTGAAAACAATCAGCAAATTTCACTTCAGTTCTCATCTCCCCACCTGAACTCCTAAAAGAATTGTACAGTAAAATGGCTTGTAAAATGAACAGGACACATACACGTGTGTTTCATTATATCTTTGGTCTCTAGGAATCAGTTTTTCTCCCAACATCAGGTTTTTCTTCTTTGCACAATTACTGGGTAAATAGCAGTCCCTTTGGAGAATGGCTCTGTAAATGATTTCCATGTACACTCGACTTAGCTTGCTCTCTTATTCACTTAATGAGTCTGGGCTCAGGTCCAGAAACTGGGTGACTGCCCTCAGCATCCTGTTAATCTGTCTTTGCTTTTATTTTAGATGATACAATTGACTAGTACCCTTGCTGTGTGCCCTTCTATTTGGCCTCTAGGAATGCTGTGTTCTGTAAACTATCTCTATGACTCTCTGTAGGTCAAGCTCCCCTGAACCCCCACCATTTGCTCTTTATGACCTTTTGATAATTTTATCTACCTATCTTCTGACAGCTAAATATTGCCACTATTTTTTATTGTGGGGAGTCCTTTATTCTGTTTATTTTCAGTGATACTAGTTAAGTAGCTGCCTCTCCCAGGGTCAGACTTGTACTAGAAAAAACAGGTCTGACATTTTACTAAATCTATACCTCAACATTGCTACTTTGTGCCTTGTACTTATGTGCTGTCTCCGTCACATTTCTAACTTCATCCACCCTATGCATAAAACTTCACTTTTCCATGTTTCCAGGAACTTCCAGTTTTCATGTTCATACTTTCTTGAATTTTCCAGTGTTTTAATTCTAATTATTCAAAATGCCTTTAAACAATATAAATTTGCTTCTAAACTGTTATTTTCCTTTTTAATTGAAATATCTCCATAGATCCAAACTGTCACAATCCAGTACTGCACAAATTCCATTGGCTCAATACTTGTATGTTCCTTATACATCCATTGTATCCCCTCAATGGACTATGTGAAATTTACTCTAATATGTAAGTTATCTTAATTTATGGACCTATTTGAAAGACATGGGGCAAGGACAAGGATCTAAAGGCATATACTTAAGGAGAGGTTTTTGCATTGTGTTTGAGAAAGGGAGGAGTATAAGATTTTAATAGAAGGGATTGAGCCATTTCTATAGGTTCAGAGGTTTCAGAAAAATCTGTAGATGCAAGATTTTAAGAAACATCAATATATATGCATTCCCAACCATGGTCCTGACCTTGGAATAGCAGTCTTACCTTTATTGGGAATGTAATTTTCTTTGATCATTTCTCTGAATTAAGTCCTGTTGAACGCATGTCTTCATATTCTTGCTGCAGAGTCAGTCCATTTGGTGCTCCCAGGAAGCACGGTGGTGTTCACCTACTCCCTGAAAGTTAATTTCCCTTAACTTTTAATACTTATACAGTCATGTATTTTAGCAAGAGCCACCATTCCATTGCATTTAATTACCCCAATTCCTCTAATCTATAATTAACCGTTAATCTTCTTACTAACTATTAAAGTCCTGAAAATCACCAGTGGTGACTGTTGTAGCAAATGGGCCACCACTATTTGTCAGGGTCATTCTATATTCCAATTCATACCAGTAATTATGTTTACATTGTCAGCCAGGTAGACAGTGATCCAGCAGCAAAACTTAATTTTATCATCAACTGCCTTGAACTCTTCTGTGTATTGATGCAGTAGATTAAGTTATCCAAGAAGAAGCCTTTGAGATGGTTATTCTGGCACGAATGATGTTGCTAGGAATTGTCCTTGGGATCAATAATTATGGAAGGAAGCAAAAGAAACAAAGCTGAGCTGCAATGAAGGCCCAATGCTGGGCATGGATATCCCTCAAGCTGGAATGGTCATTCAGAGTAAACACAAATAGAATCAAGGCCAGGTCTTTACACCCTGCAGAGAACAGTCATTGAATGTGGACGACACTGTAGGAAGATATGTCATGTTGAACAAGGCAGCACAAAGCAGCAGGTAAGGCAATTCTAAAAGGGGCTAATAGCCCTTTTAGCAGCTGGAACAATGAGTCCCCTATTGAAGGAGTATCATATCTTTGCAACACAGTCTTCAACTCATATGTGCAATATTTTTAAACTTAAAATGATCAAATATCATGAAAAGTATTTAACAAGGCCCAAAAGAAGTCATGTAGAATATGTATTTATTATAACACTCAATATTGGTAATATGTCAGCTTTCCCCAAATTGATCTGTAGACTCTATGAAATCTTAATGAAAATCATAGTACGATTTTTTTGACAAGCTGCTTGCAAAAAGTATATTAAATTCCAAAGGTCGAAGAAATGCCAATGAAGTTTTAAATGAGGAGGAGGAAGAGGAAAAGAAGAGGAGGAGGAGACAGGAGGAAGAGGAGGAGCAGAGGGGGGAAAGAAAAAGAGAAATAAATAGAAAGTTTTAAAACCCTGGAAGATTTATACTATTATACTACAAAGTAAGATATTTTCTAAAGCAATTGCAATGCAGATGGTATGAAGTTGACAAGAGTCTATGTATATTAACTATTAGAACAGAATAGAGAATTCAGTAAGACAATCAAATATGTTTATCAATTTATTTATAACACAGATGACACTGCAGTGCAGTAAGGAAAAGGATAGTCTTCTTTACAAATAATGCTATGTCAAATTGCTCTCAAAATGAAAGAAAACAATTTTCATTTTCTTCACTTCATATCATATAAAAATTCAATTCTAGATGTACTGAAAATCTACACATGGAAGGTAAGTTAAGGTAAAGCAATATTTAAAAAAAATAAAGCATAGACAAATATCTTTATGAATTTGAGTAGGCAAACACTAACTTTAAGGGAAAAAAATCAACTGAAGATACTAGGATGAACATTTGTTCATAAATATGCATCATTACAAAAGTGAAATGCAAGTCATAAGTCATACAATAGAATAAATTGATATAAATATACAAGGACACATACAAACAAATATATATGTGTATGTATATACACACATGCACACACACCCCTTAAATGGAATATATATAAAGAACATTTTCAAATCAATAATAAACATTTGGAAAGGTACATGAAGAAGTTTTTGATGATGTTATAAATGGTATTATTTGTTGAATTGGACATGAGTTACACTGGTATGTTCAGTTTAAATCAATTCGTTGAAATGAAAACTTATAATTAGTGCATTTTCTTGTATGTGAACTTTAAAACAATTATCAGTTAAAACAAATAACTGGACCAATTTCTGTTTTCTTCAATTTAACCTTGAATGATAGAGATATATACCTGATATCTGAAACAAAATATATTGTAAATGAATCTAAGATATAAATATAAATAACAAAATCATAAAATAAATAAAAATGGAAGAGTATTATTTATGATACTTAAGTGGAAATTACTGTTTAAGTGTGTGGAGATACCAGAAACCCTGAAAGAAAATCTTTAGATATTTATCTACACAAAAATAAAAATTTTTAACATGAAAATATAATGGAGTAAGAGGGAAGGAATGCAGTCAGTCGCCTTAAACACCTAACATAGTGGGCAAAATATAAAATATAACAATTTTAAGACACAGGATAATAACCAGCATGGATCAGTGATCAGCGGGAGAGGGGTGACAAGGTACGACCAGGAGTGGCCTGGTTTGCATGTATGAATGTCTATGAATGCAGGACATTCATGTAAAGAAACCATATGAATCCTGAGAAAGAACTGCCTAAAAGTAACAGGAAACAATTTCTAAAGCTAAACAGCATTTTTACTCCAAAGTTCTTATGCAAAACACTTTTTTATTTACTTCATTGTCTGTGGTAACAAGCAATAAGTAAAAATTAACAAAGTAAAAATTTACATAAAAGCTTAAAACTTCTTAAGTATAAAACTTATTAAATAAGTCTTGGTAATTATTTACAAAGAATGGAGGGCAACCATTAAAAAATAAAAAAAAAACTTTTTCTGAATTGATATATTGAATTGATATGAAACTACCTTCAATATATAGTGTTGTTGATATTCTAAAATTTGTCTTTACAAAAGAGTGAAGAAATATATAACTTAGTTGTATATTTATAAAATCTCTTCTCAATAACATACAAGAAACTGATGTTTATTGGCTGTCTTTCAGGACAGAAATTTAATGGCTGAAGAGAGGAGTAGGGATGAAAATTTCTACCCCTCTATTTTTCCAAATATATTGAAAAATTCATTTATGGCATAATTCAGAGTAAACCAAAATGCAAGCTAACTAAAAATAACAAAATATTTGCATTCCTTCTTGGCAGAAGTAGCTTACTAAAATTAGAATTTAAAGACACATATACATACTCTCTATATAAAAGAAATTCATCTAATTATTCAAAATTTCAGAAGTTATGTTCAAATGCTTTAATTAAAGTAAAAACATGAGCAATATGCTGGGAGAAATTATTTGTAATTCATACATCAGGCAACAGATAAGTATACAAAATATATTTTTAAGGCTCTACATATCAAATAGGAAAAGAAAAATAAATTATTGATAAAAATGAGTAATTTGAAAAGGAAAATCATGAAGCTAATAAAATATATGAGAAGTTCCTATTTTTTATTTTTGACAGCTTTATTGAAGTATAGTTGTTATACAAAAACTGTACATACTTAATGTACTCAATTTGATGGATTTTAACATATGCACATATCTATGATACTGTCACCACAATCAAGATAATAAACATATCCATCATCTCTAAAAGTTTCCTTCTGCCCCTTTGTTTTTTGTTTTTTGGGGGGTTTGTGTGTGTGTATGGTGAGAACACTTAACTCAAGTTCTACTCCAACAAATTTATCTAAAATAATTAAACACAGAACTAGAGTGTAGAATGGTGGTTGCTAGGGGCAAGGGAGAAGGGAAATGGAGAATTGTTCAACAGGTATAAAGTTTGAATTATGTAGGATGAATAAGTTCTAGAGAATTTCCTATATTTAAACTACACTATATAAATGTGGAAATATATTAAAAATCTGTCTTCATTCCTGGAGTAGAGAGGAATAATCAGAAATTTTCATACACTGCTAGTCGATATGTAAAATGTTACTGTAGCTTGCAAAAGTTTTTTAAAACCTTATGAAACTGAAATTTCTGACACCAGGAATCAATAATAACACATGTTCATAGAGACATAGGTCATGAGGATGCTCAACTTATCAAAGCCTCTTTGTAATATCAAAAAATAGATGACATGGCAATGTTTATCAATATGAAAATAATTGAAAAGAATATAGTAAGAACACACTTTTGACTACTCTGCTGTATCAGAAATCTAGGTAGACAGAAAGATACATAGAAGATAGAAATGTATATTTTCTAGACATAAATATAAATATACCAAGATTATATTTCACAAAACAATGTTGAATTTTTTAAAAGTTGTGGAGATACCAATTTTGTAACATAAGAATGTGTTAAGAATAAAAGAGAAACCAAAATCATGTCTCTGTATATAAATAACTTGGAAGGATCCTCACCAATTTCATAGTGATGGTTGTCCCTGGGGAGAAGAAAGAATTGATTTCATAATAATATTTAAAAGGGATTGTAATTGTTTTTTATGAAAAGACAGGAAACACATTCTTAAAAATTGTGTATATGACTAATGTTGGTATTTCCATTCAACTTTTTTTCCATTTTTTACATAACTAACAATAAAAATATGAGGAATCAAATATGAGCAGGCAACTCATGAATGCAATTTTATTTGGAGTAATACAACACATTATATCATAATTATTTGTACACACATCCTCCCACCTCCGTCTGTGAATTCCTTGGTGTCACTGATGATGACTGTGTATTCCCAACAACTGCCAAATTTCTGGTTCATGAAAATAATAATACTTATCACTTATCAACTCTTTGCTTTGTTCCAAATGCTATGCTAGTTTACATATTACATCTTACACAATTCCTACAACATTTCTAAAATCATTGTTTTCATTTTTAGATAAAGAACTGTAGTTCAGAAAGTTGTTCTAACTTGATCAAAGTCAGATAATTTGTAAATGAAAAGCTGGCATTTGTGTTTAGATATTTTTGACACCCAGAACTTTGCATTATACCATTCAATAAATATCAGTGGGATACATTATATACCTGAATCTGTTTCTGAAAAAATATAATGGATTTTTATTTAAGGACTATACGGATGAAATGAACAATTGCACATAGCACCCAGCTAGGGAACAGAGGTAACATAATTTCCTAAATGAATGTCAGAGAAGGGAAATAGGGGAAAAAGTTGCTATATGGCTCCATTAACAAGAAAAGAAGTATTATATACTTGCAGAAGTGACTTCTATCTTCCAACAAATTATATTAAAGAAGTGGGAATAACATTGAAGATGTATTATTTGTCTCTGGAATTATGTGAAAAGTCAATTAATATAATACATCAATTTGATCTACTTTTAAACAATGAATTTCGGACAGAAGATTAGTACCCAAACCTGTAGTCTTAAAATAGACATATTTTCCTTTGAAAATAAATTTAATTCTTTTCCAGAAGTTGGACAAGATGTAGTTAGTGTCTGAGTGTTTTCATTTAATTCAGGTATTGATCTGATGGAAAAGAAATGGGGATAAGTAAGAAGAGAATTTTCTCCAGCCAATTTGGAATTATTGCTTAGTGACTTTCTGATCTTTAAGAGTAGGCTGAAGTTATATGATTCATGCTGACATGTAAGTCAGCATATATAAAAACGACTAATATGGTAAATAGGGCCTGTTACAAAAAAATTCTCTTCATATTTCTGATATTGATGAACATCTGAAAAAAGGGACATACTTATTTAATTATCACCAGCTGAAACAGCCCTATCTTTGGAAACTTTAGCCCAAAACTAAACAATTGGCCCATGGAAACCAATATTGTCCAGACAGTGTTGGTATAGCTAGCAGAATTTCCAAGAGAAATATATTTTGCCATATAGTTTTTTTCTCAAGGTAGGCATTATTTGCTGAATAGAAAAGCACTTCAATTAAATATATATAGTTTATATATATTTTACATGGCTGCATTAACCTATTATTTCTTGGATATTGATGTTATAAACAATTGAGATTAGAGAAGCTGCTGACAGAAATACACTGTATCTAACCAAGCAAGTGCTAGGAGATGCAAAATCAGGAGATGAACATGAATGAGGGAAAGGTGACATATGAAGTCACAAGTCAATAGAAAGAACATGAATATAAATAGTTCCTGTGTTAAAGAATCCATTTTTATATTCTTCCTAAAATAAAAATGTGTTTAAATCACATTGAAAAATAAAAGGAAACAATCAAAATGCAAACTTTTACTTTTTAATATGTGTACAGGACCATTTCATTTTAAAATAAGGAAATGTCATCTTTTGCAAGAAGGCACACCTCCCTCAACAGCATTGCTCACATCAACCTTCTGTGAATGGACTGATAATATATTTAACTCCATGAACCTAATCACTTTATTAACTATTATGGTTCTAAAATGTAAATCAATTTTTTTCATCTCATTTCATGCCTACCATCTTAGCTACCAACTAAGATGTTGAGATATTACTTTCAGAAGCACAATGTAGTCATAGCGTTAATGTCCAATTTTTTCATCAGCTTTTTAAATTTACTCTTGTCAGAACCTTTGACTAATAAATAACATAGCTCAGTTACCTAAAGAGATTAGCAAAATGGCAAAAACTAAAAAAAGAAAATCATTTATCCTGCAGAAAAGTGATTATTATGAGACTTGAATGTAACATGCAGTTTTTCGGTACAATTCTTTCTTTTTTATTTATTTTTTACTTTTAATCAGCACAATTCCTGTATTTCAAAAAAGTTGGAGATATTTGTCAAATTTTGATTCCCAGGATTCAAATAGCCAACTTATTTTGAAGAAAATCCTTACTACAATATGTTGAGGAAGTGCAATGTTTGGGAGACCCTATGAAAGCTAAAGAGAGAACTAATCTTTGTCTTGTCACTGGCAGCTTGAATGTAAGCAACATGAAATCGTCCAGTCCTTAAGACAATATTGCCCAAGAAATTAAACTTTCAAGATACCATTTGAAGATCTAGTAATAATTAGATGGTGATGATAAGAATAAGGGGCATAAGACAGTGAATGAAAATGACTACTAGATGTAGCACCAGTAGAGGCAAACTAATGATGCTGTTCCTGTGGATGATATCAGTGGTGCACCGTTGGGCCTTGCATTCGATCCAAAGTATCCATATCTGTAAAGTGTTTGGGAGTTATTGGCAAGCCCCATCAGGTGATGTGAGCAAAGACCTCTGGGATTAATTTAACTTCTTGTAGCATGTAAACATTCTAACTATAAGAATGTTAAAATGTCTATACTACCTAAAGTGATTTACAGAATCAATGCAGTCCCATCAAAATACCAACATCATTTTTTGCAGATCTAGAAAAAATAATTCTATGCTTCATGTGGATCCAGAGAAGACCCCATCTAGCCAAAGCAATCTTAAGCAAAAAGAACCAATTGGGAGGTGTCAATCTACCAGACTTCAAACTATACTACAAGGCTATAGTAACCAAAACAGCATGGTACTGGCACAAGAACAGAGATGTAGAACAATGGAACAGGGCTGAGAACCCAGATATAAAACAATCTTCAGACTGTCATCTGATCTTTGACAAAGTAGACAAAAACACACACTGGGGAAAAGAATCCCCATTCAATAAATTGCACTGGGAAAATTGGATAGCCACATGTAGAAGACTGAAACTAGATCCACACCTATCACGTCTCACAAAAAATCAACTCACAATGGATAACAGATTTAAACCTAAGGCGTGAAACCATAAGAATTCTAAAAGAAAACATTGGAAAAACTCTTATGGACATTGGCCTAGGCAAAAAATATACGAAGAAGACCCCCAAAGCAATCACAGCAGCAACAAAAATAAACAAATGGGACCTGATCAAATTAAAAAGCTTCTGCATAGCCAAGGAAACTCTCACTAGAGTGAACAGACAACCTACAGAATGGGAGAAAATATTTGCATGCTACACCTCTGATAAAGGGCTGATCACCAGAATCTATACAGAATTTAGGAAAATCAACAAGAAAAAATCAAACAACTGCATTAAAAAGTGGGCAAAGGCCATGAACAGAAACTTTTCAAAAGAAGACAGAATAATGACCAGCAAACATGTAAAAAATTGCTCAATTTCCCTAATCATCAGGGAAATGCTAATCAAACACAATGAGATATCACTTAACTCCAGTGAGATTGGCTTATATCAAAAAGTCCTAAAACAACAAATGTTGGTGGGGTGCAGACAGTTAGGAAAACTCATGCACTGCTGGTGGGACTGCAAATTAGTACAATCAATATGGAAAGTAATATGGAGATCTTTCAAAGAACTAAAAGTAGAACTACCATTTGATCCAGCAATCCCACTACTAGGTATTTACCCAAAGGAAAAAAAGACATAATATAATAAAGTCATCTGCACTAGAGTGTTTATGGCAGCACAATTCACAATTGCAGAGATGTGGAAACAACCCAGGTGTCCGTCAATACACAAGTGGATCAATAAAATGTGGTATATGTATACCATGGAGTATTACTCAGCAATAAAAAACAACAGTGAATTAACACATCTGGTATTATCCTGTATGGAACTAGAGCCTATTCTTCAAAGCGAAGTATCACAAGAATGGAAAAACAAGCACCACTGGTACTCACCATCAAATTGCTACTAACTGATCAATACTTATGTCACACATGGAAATAATATTCATCAGGGAGCGGGCAGGCGGGAGGGGGTTGGGGGGATGGGAAAACTCTCACTGAATGGGTGCAGGGCACACAGTTTGGGGGATGTCCATAATTGTAGCTCTGACACAGGCAGTGCATAGGGAATATATATAACCAAAGTGTTGTACCCCCATAATATTATGAAATTAAAAAAAAAAAAAACCTCTTCACTCAAAAAAAATATTTTTTTGACAAGGAAAACTACAGAAATGAAATAAAAGGAAGGGAAACAGGTAAAGGAAGTGAAAAGAAAGGTACAGAAGGGAGAGAAGTGAAGGGAGAGGAATATAAAAGAAGGGAAGGGAGAAATCCTTGAATTTGGGATGAACAAAATTTATCTATTCTGGTTATTCTCATTGTATTGTATTATGTGATTCACCTGATGTTACATGGTGACACTATGAACACATATTTATACAAATGTCTTGTGTTTGACATATACTAGGTGTTAACTGTTTGGTTAATTAATTATTTGAATTAACTGAGATAAATAGAATTAAAATTTATTATTGCACTGTCATAGCATTTTAAAAAATAAACAAACATATGCATAAATCTGAACCACATTAAAATGAGGAATAATTTATACATAGCTGCCTTGACTGAAACAACTATGGGTAATCATGTTCTTCAATCTATTTTCTGAATTTCCTAAAGTTTTTGCAATAAAGATATGCATTTTATTGTGGAAATACAAAATAGATTTTAAAAAAATGATTTTCTTATTATCTTGATATAAAGAAGAGTTTACCTAGGGAACAAATCTGCCTGATAATTATGGAAGGAGTATTCTAAATTGTAAATGACTAAATTCAAATATATAGAGATTATTTGCTTTAATCAGATGCTTTCAAGTTACAAAATAATACTGCACTTGTTTTAAACCTGAATTATCTACCTGACTACATTACTAGCATTTGTGTAATACATATTTTAGTTTTTAACTTACAGTGTGCAGGATGGGGAAGCAGCTAAAATTAAATAAAATAAAAGATACATAATTTTCCTCACACAAGTAGTGTGTGAAAACACATGGTGATAGGTTGGTGATCCATCACATACTCAGTTGAAAGTTTTCTGTTCATAATTTCTTGATGGGCTTTGTCTAAGGGGATCGGGCATATCTGGGGTGTGTTTTGTTTTTGTATATATCAATAGCCACCCCGGTAATAATCTGGTGACCGACGCCTACCACTAACATTATATGATTTTCCCCATAGAATAGATTTTCAGGAAGTGTAAGTTCTAAGAGTGATACTTTTCTCAGTTACACATAAAAACAGATTAATGAGAAAGTATAGAAGTTAGATGCAAAAGTGGCTTGTTATAGTCTAGTCCAGTTCATTTCAGTGTAAAATTTATCCTCCTCAGCCCTGAAAATATTTAAAAATGGCTTGTCTAATTATGTTTACTGCTATCCTCAATCTCAACAGTATTATCAATTAAATAATTTGGCATTTCAAATTAGATGTCTATTTTCTTTTTAATTTTTTAAATTTTATTTTTAAAATAAATAAAAAATAACAATTGTATTCACCTATTACAAAATGTCTTTTTAACCTAATGATATTTCAGTGGATATATTTTGTCTTATTTGTTAATTAGTTGCATTCACACAATTGTATCAAAAATAGGAAAATGACTATATATTAATTAAACTTTCATGACTATTTCACTCAAAAATAACTTTCTAATTATTTTTGTAAGTACATTTAAAAAGTGTATTCAGATAAAAATTACATACAATCAAATGATGAGTTTTTAAAGTGAATAAACTCATGTTTCAACCTCCTCAGTAAGTGTACTTCGTTCCCCTTAAGTTTGTAACTACATCCCCAATAGAAAAACGCTGCTCTGAATTCATTACCATAGCTTAGTTTTGAGTTTCCAGTAGAATTGATATATATGTATTTGTGTGTATCTCCTTTCACTGCACATAATGTATTATGAGATTTATTGATGTTGTGTATCAGTAACTTGTTCCTTCTTCCTAAGGTATATTTACTATTGAAGAATAAACATAGCAAAATGTAATTAATCATTTCCTTATTGATGGACATTTGGACTGCTTCCAGCTGCTTATTTTTGTGAATAAACATGATATAAATATTCTTTTACTAGGCTTTTTGTTGCTTTATGTTTTCATAGCTATTATGAAAATGATGGAGGGTGAAGTCATTGGGTTATTGAGTAAACATAGAGGATAAGTATACAATAAACTGCAAATTTAATTTCCAAAGTTTTAACATTTTACATTTTCACCAGCATATTTGAAGATAGAATTACATCACTTCCTTGCTAACGTGGTATTTTTTCATATTTTTAATTTTAGATCTTTTAGTGGGATTGAAGTGATACAATATTTTGATTTTATTTTGTTTTTTCCTGATTATTAATGATGGTGTGCACATTTTCTTTTTGCTTTGTTATGTTTTGTTTTTTAACAACATGCTCTGCCTCTCCATTTATTCAAATTTTTCTTCTCTATCTTTTGGTAAAGTTTTATAATCTTCTTTCATTGAAATCCTACATTTATTTTTAATTTAAAAAATTTTAATTGACATATAATAATTGTGTATATTTATGGAATGCATAGTGATGTTTCAACACATAAAATGTATAGCAATCAGATCAGAGTGATTTGCATGTCCATCATGTCAAACATTTATCATTTCTTTGTGTTGGGAACATTCCATATCTTCCTTGTAGCTATTTGAAACTATACAATATATTATTGTTAACTATATTCATCCTACCGTGGCAAATTAAAACATGAAGGTGTATCATCTCACCCCCAATTAGGATGGCCATGATAAAAATACAAAAAAAAATTTTAAAAAGAAACACATGCTGGTTAGGATGTGGAGGAAAGGGAATTTCACACACTGCGGTGGGAATGTAAACTACTACAGCCACTATGGAGAACACTAGGGAGGTTCCTCAAAAAAGCACAAATAGAACTACCATATGATCCAGCAATCCCACTACTGGGCATTTATCCAAAGGAAAGAAAATCAGTATATTGGTGAGCAACTTATCCTGTGATTATTGGCCATCCCTACATCTCAGCTAGTCAGTTCAAGAGTATTGCTCAATGTTATTGTGGTGTTTGCCATTTTAACATTGATTTGTAGAACTTCAAAAAAATGTATTTTGCTTACAAGCTTCTTATTAAATACATTGTGTAAATATTTTCTTCCATTCTGTGGCTTACCTTTTCTTTCTTTATTTTTAATGTATATTTATAACAGCACAAAGCTTTCATCTTGAAAATGATCCAGTTTTCATTTATTTTTCTTCTAATGTTGTTGTGTTCTTGTTTTTATTAATTTATCTTTACTTATCCAAAGACAGTAAAGATATGATATGCTCTCTTCCAGACTTTTTACAGTTTAGCTAAAATTTAGGTCTGTGATTTATCACAAATTAATGTTTTTTGTATGTTGTAAGGAATGGGTCAAAGTTATTTTCTTTTTCTTACAAATGCCCAGCTTTTCCAGGACTATTTTTTGAAAAGACTAACCTTTCTCCACTGAGTTAGTTTTGTGCCTTTGTTGAAAATCTATAAACTATATATATTTGTAAGTTTATTTCTAGTCTCTTTATTCCATTCCATTAATCAGTATGTCTATACTTACATAAATGCCACACTGTTTTAATTATTGTACATTAATACACATTTCTAAAATCAGATATGTGAGTTCTCTAACTTTTTTTAAGGAACATTTTGTCAATTTTGTAGCCTTGTTGTTTCTATATTATATATTTAATAAACTTATCAATTTCTACACAAACTTTCTAGAATTTTGATAAGAATGGTATTCAATATTTAGGCCAATTTAGGGAGAATTAACATGTCAACAACAGTGTCTCTCATTTAAATTGGCATTCTTTAATCCTTCCCTGCAATGATTTCTACCTGTGATGTACAGATATTTAAAAAATTGTTAATACATATTCCTAAATAGTATATTTTATAATATAATTTTTATGTTAAATGTATATTTCCATTTTTTCATTTTTAGTATATAGAAATACAATGGTATTTTGACTTTTTATTCACCTTAATTGTAAAATTCCTTTAATAAAGTCTTGTATTTTAAGGAGATTTTTTCAGATTTTTCACATAAAAATTATGTAAAATTTTTATTTTAATATTTTATTATAATTATTTAATTATGAAAATGAAAAGTTTTATTTTTCACTTCATACTCTTCATTCCACTTGTATTTTTTCTTGCTTTATTACACTTATATTTCTGCTACAACATTGAAAATAATACAGAATAGCAGAAATTCTGAACTTGTTCCTGATTTTTATTTTATTTTTATTATTTATTTATTTATTTTTTTTTTTAAGAGACAGGGTCTCACTCTGTCACCCAAGCCAGAGTGCAGTGGTACAATTACAGCTCACCACAGCCTCGAACTCCTGGGCACAAGTGGTCCTCCTGCCTCAGCCTCCTGAGTAGCTAGGATTACAGGTGTGCTCCACCACGCCTGGCTAATATTTATAACATCTTTGCAGAGACAGTCTGTCACTGTGTTGCCCAGGTTGGTCTCAAACTCCTGTACTAAAAGCGATCCTATCATTTTGGCTTTCCAAAGTGCTGGGATTACAGGCATAAGCCAACATGCCTGGCCCACTTTTTACTCACACTGTATATTCAAATTTTAATATATAGAGAGCCGTTCAAATTATTGATATCTATTCGTGTTCACCTTTGTAAGCAGTGCCTTTCAAGGGATTTGACTATCTCATCTAATTGGTAAAATATATTGGCACCATATTGTTTATAGTATGATTTTAATGTCTTTTCAATGACTGTTGAATGTGTTTTATTCTATTTTTCCCTAATAAATATAAGGGGGCATTTATTGATTTTATTATTATTTTTTAAATACTGGATTTGTTAATTTTTTCTCTTTTCTCTCCTTTCACTTTTATTGTATTCCAATTTTAGTATTTTTCTTTTTTCTATTTTGAATTAAATTTGCTTTTTTTCTAATTGTTTATAGTGGAAGCCTAGACCATTGATTTCAAATCTTTCTGACTTTTAATGTGAGTACATAAAGCCATAAATTTCCCTGTAAGTAATACTTTAGTAATTTTTATATGTTGTGCTTTATTATTATTCTGTTTAGAATATTTTTAAGTATCTATTTCAGTGTTTTAAAACTCATGGTTTATTTATGCTCATGATTTTATTTCATTATTTAGGAGTTTTCTGGATAAATTTATTTTGATTGGCTTCTAATTTAATTAACTTTTGGTCAAAGAGTATACTCAAGTATTTCAGTACGATATTTTTTTAAGACTTACTTTATAGCCCAGAATATTATCTATTTTCATCAATACTCTCTGTGCACTGGAAAATAACATATGTTCCACAGATGTTTGATAAAGTATTCTAGAAATATGAATGAGATCAAGTTGGTTGATAGAACTGTGCAAATATTCTACATCTTTACTGACTTTTGTGGTTTTGTTCTTTATTAGTTACTGAGTGAAGAGGATTGATTTCCTCACCTATGATTGTGGACTTTATCTAAAAACTTTAGTTCTGCCCATTTTTGTTTTATATACATTGAAAGTCTAATTTTATCTATAAATGTTTGCTTCTTATGATTGTTTGATAAAATCCTCCTTTTATTATAAGAAAATTATCTCCTTTTCTATGTTAATTAATACTCTATATCCTAAGCTCTGCATTGTCTGTTTTGGGTATTGCCATATCAGTTTTCTTGTGTTTAGAGTTAGAATGTTATATCTTTTTTCCATTCTTTAACTTTCAACTTGTTTTTATGCTTACAGCTCATCTATTATAAAGAAACTATCACTGGTCTTCCCAGAGTAGACTCAGGAGAGCTCTCACGTAAACATAGGTCTTACACAGTGCTTTTTTCTTCAAATGTTATACACACTCCAGTTTCCAGAAGCTATGATTTGCTCTCAAATGCCTTCAAACAAGATTTCCCTGCAGAGTTTACAATTTTTATGTACAGGTTATTATGTCTAATACAAGTTACTTTACCATTAGCAGATCAAAAACTTTTAAATTTCTGTTCATGTGTATTGATATACTCTACTTGAAGTATTAGCTGTTACTTGTTCCATAGGCACACACATAGAATACAGAGAATCCCTTAAAGATACTTCAGGTATTTGTTGAGTGCATGTACAAACTTTCCACTTTTAATGTTAAATTTCTTTCAAATAGAGTAAATTATTAAAATTTTGTCAAGTAGCATAACATTCTCAGATGAACTTCTCTATGTATACATAGTACTTTTAAAATGTATCTGTTAGTCCTATAAAATTGAATTTAATGAAATTTTCTCCAATAATTAGCAGTAGAGTACATACAATTTTCTCAGTAACCACTGCAAAAAAATTTATATTTAAAAATAATATTATCATCAATATTATAGCTCAGATAAATATTATAGCTTAGATAAATGATATTATAGTATTATATTGGTGTATAAAATTAAATTACAGAACACCTTTAAAAAGTTTGGTAGTTTAAAAAAAAGTAACAAGACTAATACATGACCCAGCAATTCTACTTCTAAGTAGGTATCCAAAAGAAATGAAAACATATGTCTACATAAGGACATGCACATAAATGTTCATAGCAGCATTATTCATAATAGTCAAAAACTGGAATCAATTTAAATATCTATCTACTGGATGGACACAGTGGCCTAAAAAGGTATACTATTGATAAAAAGGTATATTATTAAGTAATAAAAAGGAACAAACTACTGACACATGCTGCATCATGGATGAATGTCAAAAACATTATGCTAAATCAAAGAAGACAGATACAAGAGATAATGTACCGTATAATTACATTTATATAAGGCATTTAGAAAAGGCAAATTTGTACAGATAGGAAATAGATTAGTCAGTGCCTAGAGCTGGGGGTGAGATTGGGGATTTACTGTAAATGGCTATGTGAGATCTTATTGGGAGGATAAGATTGTTCTAAAACTGATTTATGTTAATGGTTGCTGCACTCAATGTAGTTACTAAAAACCACTTGAAATGAGTCAATTGAAATTCGTTTTATGCTGTGTGAAATATTTCTGAACAAAACTGTTTAATCAAAAGGTAAATGGAATAAAAAATAATGAAAAAAGTACAGTAATCAAAATTAGCTGGTTTATCAATGACTCTAGTATATTATTGGAAACTGCAAACGTTTTCAAAAGGTAGATTTTGTACATTCAAGTGAGTTCATTTGTACTACTCATGTCTTTTTTCTGATGAGCAAAAAGGATAATGCTAAAAAGTATATGACCTTCTGGATGAGTAGGTGAGATAATCCAAAGTACCTCCTACTCCCCTGAAAGAATATTTAAAAATTGCTAAGCCTATTGGGAAATTAAATAGCTTCATTTAGTTTTCATCTTTTTTTTTCTCTTTTCACAGCCAAATTTCTAATGAAAGTGCTAAAGAGCAATGAAATGGCCAAAGGCAGGAAGCCAGAGAGAAAAGGGAGCGAATAGAGAGCCAAATAAGCAACCCTTAAATAACTAAGAGTTGATTGATTGATTCAACCCATTTAGGCAATTATCTTAATAGCTCTGTTTGCTAAAATTCCCTGGTGGTCTTGCCAGATACTCTAAAATAGCTGTGATTTAGAAATAGTATGAGTGGTGTTTAAGTGCAGAAGACAGGGAGTCAGACAGTTTCTCCTTAAATAGAGGCTCCAAGACTTTTGCTCTTTGCCGCCTCTCCCTGGTTCAGGTCCAATTCATACTGATGTGTGGATTTTATGAGGCCACATATGTAAAACACTTAACAGAGTTCCTAGTGCATTGTATTTACTCAGAAACCAATTGTAGAATAAAAATAAGTTAATAAGTATATGTGGTAGTCCTCATTAATATTTTAGAAAGCCGTTCAGAAGGATATAGGTATACCACACATATTGAAGTTCAATATTATGGCAGAAAGACATTGATATTATCTATTCGATAAGTTACTCAATTTGGTGGGGGAAGGGCTTAACAATTGAATGCTTGGCCACCATGACTGGTCATGACAGCCCAAATAATTTTATTCTATAAGGCCAGGTTTTTCATAATTTTTTTTTGTTTAAAATAGTAAGAGCTATAAATTAATATAGGATTACTGGATCAATGAACACAGCTAATAATGAATCTATAAACCCCTTAACACACAAAAGAATATATAAATATATACCTTTGTAATGATTCTTCCTATCTTATTAATCAGTTATTCATTAAGCAACTATTTATCTTCCAAACAGCTATTATGCATCAAGTTTTGCACTAAGGTACATAAATGAATATGTAAGAGAATTAGGAGAAAGTGTGATACCTTCTTTGACAAAGCAACATATAAGAAGCAGTGGCAGGAATAGAGGATTAAATAGTAACCTTAGGTTAATAAACAAAACCTCCCTCCATGATAGATGCCATCCAAATGTTTTTTTTTTTTTTTTCTGATAAGAACCAAAGAGGAAATGTTTCAAGCTTTACATGCTAGAGAGTGTTTGCTAGAACTGCTCAACTCTGCTGTTGCAACTGTAAGGGAAGAAAGTACCTTTTCCTCACCTGTTCCAGATTCACGTCTGAGGCCCCTATAACAAGAAACAGATTAACAAGAGAAAAGCAAATTTATTTAATACAAATGCTATGTGACACAGAAGCCTTCATAAGGAAAAGAAAACCCACAGAAATGGATAAACCTGAGTGTTTTTTATTACAGATTTAATGAAGACTGGATAGTTGTGCAGAGAGATGATAGGGCAAAAGGGTATGACCTAATGGTAATAAATTGGAGGTAACTAGCAAGGTCCATTTTTTCAAATTCTTTCTGTGACTTCTTGTCTTCAGCAATAAGGATGTGCCTTTTCTCTGGGTATTGGGAGGGCACCTCTCATATGAGGATCTTAAGACCTGCTTCAGGAAATGTCAGAAAATCCTTCATAGGTTCTATGGCCTAATCAGGGAAGAAGGGCAAGGGGACGGTGACACTAACCTTCCTGTTTCTATGGTGTTCTCAAATTCCTTTGGCTCTAAATATTCAATATGCCAAGGTGTCACATTTTGGGGCAGCATCTTCTGAACCCCATCATAGTGCTAAAGCAGCCATAGACAGTTTGTGCTTTTTAAAGATGTAGGAGTGTTCTCATACATTGTTATTTATTAAAAAAAAGCCTGATTTGGCCTGAATTCCATATTTTTCTGACCTTGCTCTAGGGAAAGATACTTGAAGAATAAATTAAACTTGCCAGACAATTAAGTTTGAAAAAATGATATGCCGAAATAGTTTAAACTTGGTTCACATGTAAATGTGTTTGAAGTTCAAATTGAATCCATTTAAGCACAAAAGAAAATAATCAGATTCACTTAGGAAGACCACTGTTAATTAATTTGGTGTCAGTTACCTATTTAAAACATCAATAAAAATACAGTTGAACAGAATTATAAAAATAAGTCTGTGCATTAGTGTTTAGAAACTCATAATTTTTCCATTTAGCTTTCCTAATGTCGTCAGTAGTTTCAATCAAATGCATAAATAATTTGGAGTTGTACCTAGTAAAATCTTACACCTTTTTTGATGTTGTTCTTAGTGTTTTTTTTAAAGCTTAGTAAACTGCAAAATCTCCCCATCAAATAGGTATTATCAGAGATTTGATAAGAAATTAATAATTATTCAAAGTGTCAAAATTGTGATTCAGAATTAGAGAGGCTGAGTTGAATAGGTTAAACTATTCAGTAATCTCTGGTCCTCATACTTTTCTTGGAAATTCAGAATTCAAATTCCCTGAAGTTCAGGTTTAGCAATCGTTTTCGTTAAAATAAAATAAAAGTTTCTGGGTCTGTGATTTGTTTAACACTATTTAGTTTTCAAAGCAACCATTGACCTATACACATAATTAACCATATTTACTGTTTCAGTTAGGCAATATCCAATAATGATCTTACCATTATATCTCAATTTAAAAACATGTACAGGATAAAAGTTCAGACATAAAATTAATTACCTTACTGTTCAGTGAACACGTCATGATGAATCAAATGAAATCTTTGTACCAGGTAGCACCTTTAACAGATAAAACAGATCAAATTATTTTTCTCAATTTCTGTTTACATCTAGGCCAGAATAAAGAATACCTTTACTCCATTCTGTGGTGCAGAGATAATAGTCTTGCCCTACTTTAGGTGACAATAAAGCAGTTTAATTAAATATTACATGCTAATTGTTCTGAAGTGATAATCAGCCACATCTCGCAAATAAGACATCGTTGTAAAAGGGAAATTCCTCTTAGAAAGGTTAAATGTTGAGAGTAGTACTATCCAAGAGAAATACACTGAGAGCCACAGATGTAATTTTAAGTTTTCTAGTAGCCACATTAAAAAATTAACAAAATACAACAATATAATCAAAATAAAATGATTAATGAGATATCTTATCTCTTTTTTCATTCTAAGTCTACTCTGGATTTTGAAGATGGCATAAAAAACACTAAGATATCTTTTTAATCATTTTATATTGATCATATGTTCAAGCACTATTTTGGGTGTATTGAGACAAATAAAATAAATTGTTAAAATGTATACTCTCTTTACTTTTATTATTTGGACTATCTACATGTCATGTGATAAATATCCACACGTGCCTACTGACTACTGCACTGAACAGCACAGGTGTAAAGTCCCACACTCCATATATACAATGCAAATTAACTTGAGTAACTTGCATAAACTGTGAAAGACTCAAATTCTTTTCTCTAAATTTAGCATAAACATTGTAACTACTTCACTTAGCATATGTGAAGATAAATTATAATCTATATAATATTCTTGCACTCAAAAATGTTAGATAATATTATAATTATTATTGGTGATAGGGTCTAACTTACATACTATGATTCACACGTGGAAGAAATATAACTTCTATTACAGTTCATCTGACCTTCACTTGATGTGGTAATGTCACATGTCAACTTTGCTAGGGTATGGTGTCCTGTTCTTTGGGCAAATACCAGTCTAGATTTTGCTGAGAAGGTATTTCTTTAGATGTGATTAACTTTTAAATCAGTAGACTTTGAGGAAAGCAGATTACTCTCTATATAATGAGTGGACCTTATTCAATCAGTTGAAGGTCTTAAGAGAAAAGATGAGGTCCCCTAAAGAGAAAATAATTCTGCCTACAGAATGAGTTAGGACTCAAGATTGCAACATGAACTCTTGCTGAAATTTATGCACACACATACACACTCACACACACACACAAACTATCCTATTCATTCTATTTCTCTCGAGAACCTTGACTAATATGTTTTCCTTAAATCCCTTATCTCCTAAAGTAATAACAGGGAATGCACTTAGGAGAGCATGACATTATTAAATCAGAGTAATACTCTCTTTTTATTTAAACAGTATCTTTTTGTAGGATAACCATATATGTTATTTTCCCAGCTGAGATACTTTTGAGATGAAAACATGCACTATTCGTAATTGCAATGAACCAGATGTTAACATAGACTGTCCCAAGAAATCTAAGAGTAATTGTTACCTTACCTTTAATTAAGCTCAGCATTTTTGGGTAGATATTCAGTCTTTCAATGTTTCTTTCCATTTCAATCTTTTTCCATCACTTTATCTTTTTCAAGTTTGCAGGAATACCTCCCATCCTATGGCATTGAGATGGGTTTCTGGTAAATGTGCTGCCCTCACATTGAGGTGTTTCATTTGCTCAACTCAGAACTTTAACCACTATTCTTGACGACTCCAATGATGAAGTGTCTACAGGTGATAAAATTCATGTTCTTGTCTGTGAGTATGAATAAAGCATGACAAATGTTCTTGAGTTGAATGTCTATCTCCTGCTGCTGATTAGTTCTACTATCTCAGCTTGATTTGTGGTATAGAAACAAAATTTGCACCTGAAAAATTTAAACAGTTCAGAAGACTTATTCAAGCCTTTTGCAACATGGGAAAAAGACCATAACTCAGTCTGAATTCAACTCCACTGAAACAAAGGGCAGGATAGTTTTTAGTAGTGGGGTGAGCTACTAGAAAAGTAATGGAGGATGTTAGGGATGAGGGTTGGATGTGTCAAGCACATTGAGTTTGCAGATGATTTTCTCTGTGGTTAGGCCATCTGTGTTTGCTAATTGGTACCTGTCGAGTTAGGCTACTAACTTCCCACAGAGACTGGGAGGCAGGGCCACTATCTTCCTTGATGGTGACATTTTAAAGGGATGGATCCCAGGCCCTTGAGAATGACATTTCTGGATGGTAAGACTGCCAAGAGCTTTTTTATAGATATTTACTTCTTAAAGGGGCAGAGAAATTGTAATTAAAAACAATTACATCATTTCTAAATAGTGCTCTAAGAATAAGGGAGGTCAGGGGATGAGAGTCTGAATGAAGCCTGTCTACAGTTCAGTCAAGGTGAACAAGTAAAATCCTGCAAGGAAACTAAGCATCCAAACATATCCAGCTGCCACAGCAGTGGAACTGTGAAAAGGAGGCCTGTGGGGAGGGCTATGGGAAATGGTGTGTGATCACCATCATTTTAGATATACAGCCAAGCATCTACTTGTGGGTCAGGGCTGCTGTTTATCTGCACTAAAAAGACAGCAGCAGCATGAAGTGTGAAGAGGAAAGACAAGCTTGAAACATTGGTCAATGTGGCACCTGCCTTTAATCATATCCAAGAGTGATGACCTTCCAGGATTAATGGCTGCTGTTCCACTGCTGCTTTTCAAACTTTTGGATAAATCTTTGGGATAGTACTAACTTGGGCCATTTAGGGAACTGGCTTTTGTGAAAGCCACTGGTAGTCTCCAGTTTAACCAAGTCTTCATAGTACATCCCAGCACAACCCAAATATTGCCATCTTGGCACACATCTTTTAGAATATTTTCAATTAGATAACAAAAAGATGGCAAAGTCATTAGTGTACCTAATGTAATGCAACAATCTCTCATAAAGTCAAAATCACACTACTTCTCTCCCGAAAATTGCAATTAATAAAATATCACTCAATCTCCATTATTGAATGATGGTCGTCGCTTTTCTAGCTTAGTTACATTCACCCTTGGGTGCCCTATAACATAAATACTGAAACATATGTTTAACCACCATCAATGCATCTTATGAAAAGTAGTAGAAAATTACAGAAGAGAAAGAAAAGAAAAAGGGACTAGCATACATATACATAAATGTACACTACATACATATTCATATAAAAGTGAAGAAGAAATAATGATAACCACTATTTCTACAATGAGCCACATGGTTGTTGTTGCTATGCATAATTACCTAATTCTGCTTCTCATCTTATATTTATTTTACCTTCAGCAAACATCTCAGTTAGTTGTGGTTCTTTGCTAATGGATGACACTAATTTTTATTCCTGAAGAATCTGTGCTATTAGGAGTTGTGCCTATACTAGGGTTTTTGAGAGTTCTTTTCGGTTTTTAAATTTTAATGAAGTATATGGAGGCACTAAGGACAACCTTACTCTCAGACATATACTTCCTTGCCCCAAATCTATAGTAGTAACCCAATTTCCCCCTGATTTATTAGCATCAATCACTCCCACCAGTACAATAACTCACTTTTTTGGCTATTGGATGAATGGCATGAGGAGCTCAAAGTGGCCAGGTGACCAGCTCAGCATTGAGTTTATTGGATTCATTGTTGCATTCCATGATGACAGCATTGCTCACTTTGAAATTAAGACCTCTGAAAAAGCAATACCCAAAATTGATGGGATAAGAAGGAAAATTTTTGGCAGTTTATCAGTAACGATAGGAGAAATTCCCATTTTCACTTCCTGATTTCTAGACACAAGAATTCTGGAATTAGAAGAAACAACATTTTATACTGGTCTAATTCAGAGCATATATTGCCCCCCTGGAGAACAATATGCCATCACTGGTAGGTATCACCTAACTTGCCATGTAATTTACTGTTCAAAAGAACTTTTTAACATTCTGTCTAGCTAGCTATTTCAGAATGGTAGGGCATATGGTTCAACAGTGAATTCCATGAGAATAAACAAAATGCCACATTTCATTAATTTAAAATTATTTTTCTGGTCAGAAGAAGTATTGGGTGGAATATCATGGCAGTAAACACATACTTGAGTCCACAGATGATGATATTGGAAGTATTATATGCAGGAAATGTAAATACATGCATATTAAGTATCCAGAGAGAATAAAGCATTGTTTCACCTTTAATGGAAGTTTTCAGATATATTCAATCTGTCTCCAGATAGCAGGCTCTACCATATTGAGGAATGATGCTATATCAAGGGCTCATTGACTTTACTCTTGGCAGGCTGGGGAAATAGCTGTAGTTATAATCAGATCAGCCTGGATGTCTCAGCCTGGATGTTGCTGACATCATGCATAACTTCCATAGTCATATCCCTGCTTCCATAACCACGTTTTTACATTTGAGCTATTCGCAGAAAAAAAGGGATGATTGGCAAGAGAGTCTGGCTGATATCCACAAAATGGTCATCTTGTCCGGTTGATTATTAAAATCTTTCTCTTTTGAGGATGCTGTTTAGTAAGCATTTTTTAGGGTCAACAAATACTTAACTCTTTCAGACCATTTAGAGGTGCAAATCCCCGTTCTTCTCCCCTAGTCCTTCTTGTCAACACTTTTCTAATCAATTCATTCTAAGGTCCTGACCATCCAGCCAAAGCATTAGCCATCGTCTATAAATCAGTGTAGATTCATACTTCAGTCATCTCCTCTTCCAGGACAAATGAACAGCCAGGCCTTTAGCCCGCTGAGAGGATTTCCCCTCATTTCTGTTCTTAGGGCTCCCCCTGAGTGAGGACGTAATGTTGATAGAGCTGTCCATTTTTTGTTGTTGGTAAAATATGTAGAACTGTATTTATATTCAAAACAGCATTGAATTATTTTATTCCTCTGGTTATAGTAACCTCCTCAAGAGATAACTAGAATATGATGATATGATGAGAAGCAGGAATCATGCACTCTAAACTATTTGTTCATGAAAATTTCATGTCTCTTCAGAACATGTTTAAGCTTTATTTAGTGTGTAACACTTCCAATAGTTGATAGAATAGTGCTATATATTTGCAACCTTCTGGTATAGAAGGTCCAGTTCATGATGTGGCCCATGATCACACATTATGCTTCTATTATGGCTTAGTAGCTGTTTCTCAAAGGTTGATCTTTTATTGGCTAGAGTGGCATATATTTACTCCAAAACCCTAAAGGTCTATACTGGATTCACCCATGGTGACCTGCTAAAGGCTCCGTATATTAACTTTATCTGATTCTCACTTTTGACTCTTACCATGAGATCTCCTTAGTCATATGGTCTAAGTGGCAGGGAAGCTTATATGACACCATAAATATGATGCATATCCTTGTCTTGCTCTTGCACTCCACTCAAAACTGGAAGCTGTTCAATGAGGTAGATATGAGCTCCCCAAAACAAAAAAGTTCACTAGGTGGTTTGCCTTTGTCATAGTGGTAAGGATATGCCAGAGACAACAATGTGAATATGTCTTCTTCTTAAGCAATGTTTCATCATGTCACAGACCTCTCATGCACAGAAATTTTACAGAGATGGGAAACACCTGAATTTTTATCAGATTTATTTTCTACCTTCTGGCACATGTCTTACCAATAAGTAGAAAAGTGTCTACTCTTGAATACCAACTCCAATTAGCATAACTTCAATTTCATGAACTAGCATCGTGTTCTGTGTGATTGAGAGGACATCAAACTTCTACAGAATATACTACAAATGAGGACCAGACAGTAAATATAAGCCAGAGGTAGGACAGTGATGTTTATAGCTGGCCCTGACAGTGTCACAGAGAAAATGGCCTGAAAAGAAAGGGTGGTGATGTTTTCTGTCTCTTCGAAATCCCCTTACCCTTTTTGAGAGCTAGGACCTACATCCCTGCCTCCAGCTGGTGGTCGGGAGGGGCAAGGGAGTGTCTTTTGTTCTTTGTGCTGCAGGGGATGGCTGGGGGAATTGTCTGGGTGGAGGTTGTGAGATTGTTAGCCAAAGATGGGATTAATTGGAGGTCATGAGATTGTCTTAGCTGAAGATGGAATTAATCAGAACCTTTGAAGGCTCAGAGGCAGGATGTTGGTACTTTGAGACAGGAGTCTGCCAACCTCCTCATTTGCTGGCAAATTAATAAACTTCTCTTTCCTTCTCCTCAAACCACTTGTCCTCATTTTTCTGATGTGGCATTGGGGACAAATGCTGAACTTTTGGTAACAACAGTTAAACATAAACTACCTTTGGTGGTGTTTGCTAACAGTTTCATATCAGTAGCTGCACATCATGTACCAAGTTTTTTTTTCAGTTTTGTTTGTTTGTTTTAATTTGCTCCAGTAAATCTGGAACAACAGATTGGTTCCCCTACTTTATTAAATGTTTGGAAATACAGTAAGATCATCTACTTTCCATCTATTTTTTGGCTCTTTCTCACTGAAAGCATGGGAGCAGGTGAAGGTTTTTAAATGAGTTAAGTGTGACTGCCTTATACTGTATTTCTTCATTACGCAAGCTAAACGCAGATAATGAGGAGGACCAAGCGGGCCAAAATCGAGACCTCATAATCACATGGGGATAGAAGCCAAGGTACTAAGAGGTCTTTATATAGTTTTGGTTTATATTTTACATAAAACTAGCTGATAGACTTAGGTCTCCTCCACTTCCTTCTATTCATCATTACTTAGTATCAAATTACAAAGACCCAGGAAACATTACTGAAATAAAATGACACCATTGATTTAGGTTTTGGTAACTTGTTCAACAATAGTTAAATTTAAATACTTACCATTATCACTGAAGTACATGTCATAGTTAACTGGAAATTTAAAAATAAGTAAAGAAAAAAATTCCCCATTAAAAATTTTATGTAATATAAATTTAATATGGATACTGCACATTTATATAATCATTTATTTCTTCATGAAAGAAGCATTATTGAGTAAGTACTATGTATCAGGCCTGAGAATTTCAAGACCTGAGAATACAGATGTAAAAAATAAAAATAGGTATTATTTCAACTCACATGGAATGGAGACTACACACACATGAACACACACACACACACACAAAGGTAATTTCATAAACAAGATAATTTCATGTTGCTCATAATAAAATGATGAAATATTTGATGCAATAATGTGATAGAAAGTGACTGAGTGAAGGTTACATTAAATTGGCATGTCTAGGAAGACTTCTGAATTGTCATCATTTCAGCTGAGACCAGAGATGTGGAAATGGCCAGTCATAAAGGAATGGCCTGGGAAGCAAATATAAGTATTAGTAGCAGAAAATGAGCATGGAGTGTTAGAAGCAAAGACAGAAGATTAGAATGCCTTGACCTTACCTTGTGGGATTGATAAAATCAGAGAGATAGGTAGGGATTAGAAATGTAGTACCTTATAGGTCATTGAAGAGAGTTTGGATTTTATAATAAATGGGAAAGAAAGCTGTTACAAGGTTTTAAACAGAGAAGAAACTAGATCCAATATTTTACATAAAACATTATTTTTTAATTTAGAGAAAATCATTTTTATTAAATAAGTGCTGAAATATATTTGAAGAATCTTTAGTGTTAAATTTGCATAGGTGATGCCTATTGCAGCAAGAAAGAGCATTCTCGTGTACAATTACATACCAACCAGATAAGTGTGGAAGAGTTTCCTGGGAACATTTTATTGTTTATCACAAGTTACATAAGTGCATTTCTGTACTTTGTATTCAGCCTCCAATTATTTATCTGAGAAAGCATTATTAATATGTTACTTAATTTTTGACAATTATTTCTTAAACTTGATAGCTAAAATACAATAACAATTTTAAAAAGCTAAAATTGTTAAGCATTTATTACTATGTATCAGGCACTGTTCTAATTGCTTAAAATATATTCTTTTATCTTTATGAAAACTCTATGAAGTAGCTACTATTAATATTATTGTCTGTCTTTTACTGACAGGCAAACAGAGACATAGAAATTTTATCAGTCTGAGTTCACTTTCAGAGAATTAAAACTGCTTATGCTGGCTTAAGCATAAAAAGATTTAGTACAGATTATCAAATTGTTTTAAAAATGATTGTAAAGGCAAAATAAACAGACACCGAACTGTGCTTTCAGGTAGGTATTAGTTTGTTATGGCTGCCATAATAAAGTACCACAGGCTGGATGGCTTAAACAACAGAAATGTATTTTCTCACAGAGCTGGAGGCAAATCTGAAGTCAAAGTTTCTGCAGGGTTAGTTCCTTCTGAGGGTCATGATGGATGGATCTGTTCCAAGACTGTCTCCTTGGCTTGCAGATGGCTGTCTTCTCTCTGTGTCTGTATATAAATTTCCATTTATAAAGACACAGTGACTGTGGATGGGGACCCACCCTAATGACCCCATTTTTACTTAATTATTCCTGTAAGAACTCTATCTCCAAACAGGGTCACATTCTGAGGTACTGGGGTTTAGGACTTCAACATATAACTCGTGGGGGGAAACGTTGCAACCCATGACAAATTGTGACATTCACATCTATTTCACAGATCTTAAAGGGAAGCACTACTGTGTCATGAACAAGAAAGTGCCTGGGGAGGCTAAAGCAACTCCATCTTGGATGCTATTCTGCTACGTTGACTTCTGATTAATCCCTGTTCTGGAATGCCTCTAAGATTTGTATCTTATCGACTGTTACCATAAGTAAATACTTCCCTTAAGTTAAAACAACCTTGACTATAAATCCTGCCCCTAGGCAGATTCTCAGGATATTCTTTCCATTCCTTGATGGGTTGACTTCAGTTGTCCTATACATTCTTTCTCTATGATATATAAACCATAGGTCCAGGAATAATGGCACAGAGATACACCATCTCATTGCCACCTGAGACATGGTTTCTGTTAGTAAATACCTGTTAAATATTTCCTTCTGAGAAACTGGATTTGTCAGCCTCTGTCTTTGGCCTCTCTGCTTCCTCAGACTTTGGGGGGAGGTTTGCATAGACCTGCTCACTGCAGAATACTGCCTCTCAAATATGGAAGTTTCCACTCTGGTTGGGGGCTTAGGTATCAGTTGCCATTGAGCTAATTAAATTTAAAATTCAAATCTCCTATGTTGTTCTTGATCTACAGAACCCAAACATATCTGTAACCTTAGTGTTAAGGAGTCTCATAAATGTAGCATTTTGTTTCCCAGTATTGGTGAAAAAAAGCCATACTATAAAGATTCTAAGAAGAATACTGAGCAAGGCAAACCACAGAACTTGCTACAAAATGGTTGACTAATTTTTGTCAAGTTTGGTAAATGAAGAACACAGGATTAAGATATATATAAAAAAGAAGCTAAACCTGCAACTTCTCCAATTTAGTGATAATTTATTTTTTTCTATTATATAACATAAATTCAGTGATTGATGAAAGGAAATATCCATAGACCAAAAATGATGAACAGATAAAGAGATTAATAAAAGGCATTTTTTTCAGAGTTTCACAGGGGAAGAATCACACTTTAATAATTAACTAGAGGGCTTAATTTTATTTAGTGTATGTATTTGTGGCTTTCTAGTTATCATTTTTTGATATAATGGTTAGAAAATTCTAGCTGAAAGTAGACAAGACTGAAAGTTGTAGGTAATTTTGCCCACAATTCATCTCTGCTTTCCCTATAATAATTAGCTTTATGAGAAGTTGAGTAATTTCTTATACCTTGAGGGTTTCATATATAAAATAAATCTTTTGGCTAGACAAATTTTAGCATTCTTCTACCTTGAATGAGCCTTGACAATAAAATCAATACAAAATATAACATTGAAATTAATTCAAGCACTATTACTTCCTGGACAAAATCAATAATTCTAATATAACTAGAATTCATAATATGCAATACAAACTTAATTAAATGCAAGGTGTGTTGTCTTTACCAATGGGAGGGCATTTGTATTTGTTTTACTGTCTTCACTAGGTGGTTAATACTTACATACTGACAATATGCTATAATACTGTCAAAACACACCTCAATTTCTATGCAATGAATATGGCACAAAATCATACAAAAATGGAGATTTTATTTCCTGATACAGGATTTTGGTTTTCCAAACTGAAAATATAACTCTAAAAGTAGAGCAATTTGTTAGGCTGAGATAATTTGATGAAATTGCAAGTGCTTACACACATCCACCTACATGTAATCTGACTCTATATGAATAAATAATGCTCAGACTGTATTTTTTTTTGTGAGTCATGCGTATGCCAGAAAGGGGGCACTTTGTGCACCTGCCAGCTCTCAGATCTTGCACTAGGTACATAGCCTACTCTGACCTGACAAATTGAATTTAGCACATGTATTTGATCCCATTTGAGTTTTAGTAATGCAAGCAATTTTTTTTTCAGCTGATATAGATACAAACATCTAAATGAGCCATCCACCTGGACAGCCAAAGACTCTAAATCAAGCCAATGTTGACCCCTTAAAATATAGCTATCTTGACTCTTCTATTAAGACAGTCTTCAAAATCATCCTCTTGTCTTTTCCATTATCTTATTATAGTGTTTCTTTAAAGGTCAATTTAAAAGGAGAGAACACTAAAATGAGATAAAACAACTCAATTCTAATAGATTTTAAATATTTAAAGAACTCTAATAGCCTGATTTACGTAAGTTATTGTTCTTTGGTATGGAGATATGCGAGTGATTAAGAAATAATTTAGCACATTTGAATGACATTTGGCTGTGGGAATTTTGATTTAAGAAAACTTGTAAAATTAGCAGAGTAATCCTTCTTACTAATCTCAGTGGATTTCAGATAATTTGTATAGTTTTAGACACATATTACATTTCACAATTAAAAAGTGATGTAACAGTATCTATTCTAGCCTGAGGAGAATGACAGAGTTAAATTTTATAGAAAATATCATTTTAGAATATCTACAAAATTGGTAGTGGTATGTGTAGCTTTCAAGCATGTATAGTATGCTTTTCTTTAAAATAAACAAAAATAACATGTATACCTTAGCTATCAGGAAAATTACTTTCTCTTTTGTTGTAGTAAATATTGAGTAATACTAATCAAACAGACAAGCATACACTCACACACACAAATTTATTCATTAGAAAAAAGCAGAAACATTTTCTGGCTCTACTTACCAAAATTATTTTTTGGAAACTTATATAGATAATCCCATAAACTATTGATTTACAACAAGTTTAATAATTTAAAAAAAGTAATATTCTAACCATCTCAAATTATTGACAAAAATTTCAAAAAGCAGACTTGATTAAGTACTAATTTTCTGGTAATGTTAGTAAAGGTCATCATTCAAATGTGCTAGACTATTTATCTAAATTGAAATTAGTACCATTGCAGGATAGTGATATTTTCTTACTATCTCTCTATTCACTAAGTCAACAAATATTTGTGAACCATGCAGTACTTTCCTACTGGTGATACAGCAGTGAACAAAACAGATGACTTATATGCTTTTACAGAGTAAAAGGAGAGAGAGTTCTACAATATAGATTATGCAATATAAATTTGCAGCCATTTTAACTTGTTTATTCACAAAGTTAAGGACACCTTGAAGTAGCAATAAAATCACAAGAGTAGTGAAAAATAAAAAGAAAACATGATTGCTTTGACTTCTAAAAATATTACAATAATAATAGAAACAACTAAAATTTTGAAGATGAACAATTCTTTAACTGTGTATCCTATTCTAGTTTATATTGTAGCATGATGTTATCACATGATAGTTTATTCAAGAGATGAAATTTAGATGGATCCATCATACAAAAAATATTTGCGGTGATCGATATGCTCATTACCTAATTTGATCATTACACAATGTGTGCACGTATTGAAACATCATATTTATTTACCCCATAAATATGTGTAACTATGTGTCAATAAATTTTTAAAAGACATAAATGTTTGATGGGACTGTTGTTAAGCCTTCTGGCAAGAGCATTCTACCATCAGTTCTGTAGAGACTAGAGTTTAGGGGACAGGATATTCAAATTCCCTGGGTAAATCACTGGGAAAGAAGATAAGCAGGGATTTTTTTACTTCCACCCCTTGGTACCTGGAAATGTGTTTTCTCCATATTGGAGATATACACCACAACACAGGGGCCATTGATTTAAACTGTATAATGCATTGGTGAATGGTATGTCATCCTTGCAGGTTTTCATCATCAAGTTTTTACTTCACCTGTGCCTTAAAAAGACTTCATGTGCCCAGTAGAGAGGACTACTAAAACTTTACTGATGTGTTGCATGATCATCCTGTAGACACAGAATGTACTCTTACCCTAAATTTTTAGGTGTCTGACCACACTGATGATGCCACATAACACACAATCTAAGAGGGTATGAAAAGGTTTATTGTTCACCTAAAGTGACTTTCTGAGGGAAGCAGGGTGGCTCCCAAGTAGGTCCAAAAATCTTGAGAGACCAAAGAGGGGAGACTTGCTTAGGGATTTTATGGTGGTTAGGGATTGGGACTCAAGTAAGAACTTCTGCAGGTGGTTTAAATTACTCACTGGACCAAAGAAGGGAGCATCCAGGTTTTCTTATCAGCTTGTCCAGATATGCAGTACAAGGGGTAGAGGAAGAGATGAGGATTAAAAACTCTCAGGAGTCAAACATCAAATAATGGAGAAAGACTCTTTATTACATGTGGTGAGCTCCTGAATCTTTACAGATTTTTCTTCATCTGCCAGACTCTGAAAAACATATCTAAAAAATTCTCCAATGTATTTGCCACTTCTTGCTCATCCAGTCAAGTTAACCAAATGTCATCCATATCAAACTGATATTTTATAGAATGTCCATATTATCTATCTTTATCCCTTCCAACTACAGTTATATGTCACATAATGACATTTCAGTCAACAGTAGACAAGATACACAACAGTGGTCCTATGTGATTATAAATTCCCGTTGGTTAGTGACATTGTAGTTGTTGTAACATCATAGTGCAAGGCATTATTGCCCACATATTTGTGGTGATATGGTATAAACAAACCTACTGCCTGTGAGTTTGTAAAAATATAGCACATACAATTATGTACTTTATGTAATACTTGAAATGATTATAAATGACAGTGGTACTGGTTTACTTATTTAATATACTTTTAACCATTATTTTAGAGTACACTTATTCCACTTACAAAAGTAAACTGTAAAACAGTCTCAGGCAGGTCCTTCAGGAGATATTCTGGAAAAAGGCATTGTTATCACAGGGGATGACAGCTCCATGCCTGTTAATGTCCCTGAAGACCTTCCAGTGAGACAAGATGTGGAGGTGGAAGACAGTGATATTGATGATCCTGACCCTGTGTAGGCCTAAGCTAATGCGTGTGTTTGTGTCTTAGTTTTTAACAAAAAATTTTAAAAAGTAAAAAAATAAAAATAAAAATTTCAAAAATAGAGAAAAGCTTATTGAATAAGGACATAAAGAAAATATTTTTGCACAGCTATGCAATGTGTTTGTGTTTTAAGGTAAGTGTTGTTAGAAAATAATCAAAAAGTTAAAAAAAATAAAAATTTTGTAAAGTAAAAAATTACAGTAAGCTAAGGGCAATTTATTATTGAATAAATAATTTTTTAAAATAAATTCAGTGTAGTCTAGGCCAGCCATGGTGGCTCACACCTGCAATCTTAGCACTCTGGGAAGCTGAGGCTGGAAGATTGCTTAAGGCTAGGAATTCTTGACCAGCCTGAGCAAAAGCAAGACCCTGCCTCTACAAAAAATAGAAAAAATTAGCCGGATGTGGTGGCATGCATCTATAGTCTCAGCTACTTGGGAGGCTGAGGCAGAAGAACTGCTTGAGCTCAGGAGTTGGAGGCTGCAGTGAGCTGTGATGACTCCACTGCACTCCAGCCCAAGCCTGGGACACAGAGCAAGACTCTGTCTCAAAAAAAAAATTTAGTGTAGTCTAACTGCACAGTGTTTACAAAGTCCACAGTAATGTACAATAATGTCCTAGGCTTTCACATTCACTCACTACTCACTCACTGACTCACTCAGAGCAACCTCCAGTCCTGCAAGCTGTATTCATGATAAGTGCCCTGTACAAGTATGCCATTTTTTACCATATTTTTAGTGTAATTTTACTATGTTTGGATAAGTTTACATACATAAATACTTACCATAGTGTTCCAATTGCCTGCAGTATTCGGTACAGAAACATGCTGTACAGCTTTGCCATCTAGAAGCAATGGCTGTACCACATAGCCTAGATGTGTAGCAGGCTACATTATTTAGGTTTGTATAAGTAAACTCTATGATGTTCATACAATGACTAAAATGCCTAACGTTTCTTAAAACTTATCCTCTTGTTAAGTGATGCATGATTATATATTATGACTGAAGGCAGGAGATTTAACATAGCCCTAGGACAGAACTGTGAATTTAGACTGTTAACCATCCCAGTTAAATTTTAAATTCTTTGGTTTTCACTCCTGATAAGGGATGGAAAATAAAGCATTTGATAGATTAAAGACTGCATACATTTTACCAGAGACTCAGTTAATCTGCTTGAAATATACCTAGTTGTATAACATTTTCACTTGAAGCTTCCACTTGCTTGAGTTTACAGTTGTCTACTTTCATCATCTAGGATATGTCTAGATTTGGAAGGAGCTAGAGTGAAGAATTACATGGAGAAATTAGGGAACAACTAATTATTGATATTTTATGTTATGAAAGTAGGTACTAATCTCTGTCATATCTCTTGAATGTAATCTTTTTATTTTATGTTTTGTTTTTTACCCAATAAAATTTATGAGGAAGGATCAGTTCAGTATTCCACTTGGCTTTTTCCTCTATCATAGTCCTGACCTCATTATCCACGGAAATACTGTATGTTGTATACACGTGTGAGGGGATGTTCTGCCAACCACCAAGAATGTCATTCTAATCATATATTCAAGGTTGGGAAATAACAAGACCTGGTGTAAGGATTTATTTTTTACCTGGTCCCACGACAATCTCACTACTACAGTTGTCACCATAAAATCTGGGGTCAAAGAGTACCCAAAATGTCTGGATGTTCACCTTTGCCCAATATATGTTTACTCCAGTAAATGGCTCTAGGTACCTTTGAAATTGGTGTAGTGTTTCAGGGTTGTTCCTCCTGGAGTTTTCACTTTTCCTTTAATCAATATATTCCTGATCTGAGTATAGACTGAAGTCCAGAAGCTGGCAAAGGACTGTTATATTCATTCAGCTTTGACTGCTCTTAATTCCCATAGATTGAGTATTCTTGATAGTTGCCAATCTACCTTGACCCTAAGAATGCCATGTCTGATGAACCATTCCACAACTTTCTGAGGTTCGAGTCAACTTGGATGCCACTCTGAATTTTGTCACTTATTTTGTAATCGTTTCTAGTTTGCTACTGATGGTTAAGCATTGCTTTCTGTTTTCCATTATTTCAAAATTCCATTATCCACTTTGATGTGAACAATCTTATATTTATAACAGCATCTCCCACCAAGAGCTCTGGTCTACAAAGGACAGTCACAATCTGACACTCTCAATGGCATTGGGGTCATCTTCATCACACTTTTTATTGCTTTGATAAACAGTGTCTTTCAAGCTTCCCACAAAACATAGTGGGCAGGTTATATCTTTATTTGCTTGTTTGCTTTTTTTAATATAGTATACCTACTCTACCATGTCTAATTTTCCGAGTTTTTGGTTTCCTCTTTTCACAACCTACTATAGTCATTTTGGAATTTCTACTTTCCTAATGTAGCCCATCACATTATCCAAGGTTCTAAAAGCTATTCTGACAGTAATTAACCCCATCCCTTAGGTTGTTTGCCAGAGTGTTAAATCATGTTCTATGGGAGTATACTCACATATGTACAGACTCTATATCAAACCTTATGTTTAGCTCCTCTTCATCCCATACCTCAAGATCCAGTCCTAAAATTCTCTCCCAGCACCTTCCAGGTAAAATTCCCTTCTTCTTTTAGGAGGCATGACACTTTTTCTGTTAGGACATTTTGTGGCTAATCCTGGTTATGGCTCAGAAGAGAAGGAAGGAAGGTGAATATAGAAAATGCATGGAGTCAATGTCATACTGTAAGGTCTTTGAATCATACTAAAAAAGGGGAGAATATTATAATTTAAAAGGGAAACTTGAGACACTTCTGTGGGCTCAAGGGATACAGGGAAATCTGGCAATTAAAACTTTTTGTGTGTGTGAATCACTCAACAATACCTGATTCTGAAGTCTCTGTGTCTCACTCCTTCCAAATGAGGACTTGGACCTTGGAGAAGCAGACTTTTCGTGATTGAAAATTCCACCAAGTAATCTTGTTTTCATTATAATTAAATCTTGATCTTAATTTTCAAACTTTGCTATCCTCCAGAACAGAGAATAAGAGTCTTTTTATATGTTCCCAAATACTATACAGTCTTCACTTTTAGCTTTACATTTCAGATAATGGCTCTGCAGAATCTCCAAAAAGGAATCAGTACACACTAGTGTTTTTTTTCTTTTAAAGTGGAATGAACTAAATTAAGTGGATAAAATAAAAGTGAAAGTGGAATAAATTAGGACAAAAGGCATATAATTTTTCTCTTAACATCAAAGATATATGCAAAGATAAACTCCAGAATGCCATGCAATAAACAGACAAGTTACAAAGAGTATATACACACACCCACACACACCTCCGGATATACTATATCATGTTTCTCAGCAAGAGATTGCATGCGAAAAAGAGCCCAATCTTTTTTAGAGTAATATAGGGATCAAATCACATTGATCCACAGAGAAAGCAAGTAATCCTAGTACATTAAGTGGTTTTATAGTGAAAATATACAAATATGTGTTTTAATAAACATTTGCTAATTATTTTTCAATTATTAGAATGAAGTTATAGACAAAGTTTGAATATAATTCATGTTATAATTAATGTTACTAAGCTAAGATTAAATATTTTCAGCTTGATAATGTCAAATTATAGTTAAATCTGACAGACTTTGAGAAAGATAATAAAGAAAAAATATGGAGAGAAGAACAGAGTGGCTAATATATTTACAATGGATGAAATGAGAAATTGATATTCAAGTAAATTTTAATTATTATTTGAATTTATTATTATTTGAATTATTTAAAATTCAACTGACAAAAATTAGAAAAATGATAATACTAAAAGGGTGGATGATTATATCAATAAAAACCTTACTTTTGATAGTAAGCAATTTATTTATTATATAAAATAATAAAGAGAAAATTAAAAATTAGTGGTGCAAATGTATTAATTAGTTAAATATAGAAAAAAATCATATTTAAAAATACATTGTTTAAAAATTATTCCCTCTTAGAAGCCATGCTAAAGTTAAGCAATGCTGGTTTTCTTGGTAATAAACTCTCTGTACTATTTTTTATAATGTTTATACATTATTAAATAAAAGAAAAAGGATTGCCGTATCTATCAAAATTATAAAAATTGCTACAAACTTTAATACGCAATTGAGAATTTGCCTTAAGGAAATTATTCAGAATAATAAAAAGGCTATATTCCATGAAAATTGTTATTGTGGCATATGGACAATATTGAAATGTGGAAATAACCAATAATGAAGAAATAATATCTGCAAATATAAAATAAACAATTATAAAGTCTGAAGTAATCTACATCTATGGCTATAGTTTATTGTAGAAAAATATAATTGTATGTATTCTAGTGCAATTATTTGTTCAGAAATAATTAGTCTGGAAAGAAAAACAGCTGCTTAAGATGGGATGGTAGTTAATGTGAGGGTTTTTTTTGTTGTTGGTGGTGGTCTGCTTGTTTTGTTTCTTGCTTTCCAAAATTTTCTAACAGTAAAAGTCTTAAAGGAAAGAGACTATAGTGACATAATGAAGTTGGGAGATATAATAATGGAGATGAGGATCTAAAGATCAAGCAAGGGGACCGTGCTTGGGGCAGAGAATCAGAATTACTCAGGAGGCAAGGGAAAGGTGGAAAGACATGGCCCAAGTGCTGCAGAATTTAGTGATAAGGAAGGGTAATCAAACCACTACATTCCCTCACCATTGTGTCAACCACCAATGCAGACATACAGAATAAACATCCTCAGCTCTGCGATAAGAGACAACCCTGAGCAAAAGGAGTGGTCCCACTAAGACCATCCATGGTAAGCCATGGCAACACATTCCTGAAAGTGACAGTAACTTCTAGCTGAAAACTAGGTGGCATTGACTTGGAGTCTCTGGGAACCTGATAAAGTGTATGTTGAGCTAACCTACCTATAGTTACTGTCAGAGGTTCTGATATCACTAACTATCAAGGGAAGTTCACCAGTCGATTGCAATCTTATACTTATGTACTTGTTGTTGAACATGATTTGTGATACACCCATTATTTTTTATTTTTGCAATTGAATATGTAGAGAAATAACATTCAAAAGTGCAATGAAAATAACAATCACAAAACCCACAGTTGAAAACAAACATCCAGCAAGGACAAGAGATATCAAATCATCACAAAAGAGGGTCAGTGGCTGCTGGTGGAATTTAATGAACCAAATTACCCACTTTCCTCCTCTAAACCTGAAATAAAAGCAGAAACTTGTTCTCTTCCTCTCACAGAGAGCAGAAGAGGACATTTGCCAGCATATACTTAAGTGAAGAATTCATTCTTTTTCCCCACTGTTGTTACTATACAGAAACAAACAATCCCTTCCCCTCCACAAAAAAAAAACCCAAGAAAATAAAACATTAAAAAATTTTTCTTTTACTTACTTTTTAAAAAAATGATCTTGAATATGTATGATGGGATAAAGACTGACTCAGCATGCTTACCTTTAGAAATATTTCTGAGATTCATTTTTATTTAGCTAAACTCAGCTCCTCTTAACATCCAGGGACCTGATCAAATTGGAACAGTTTGTCTGATTTTGAGGAAAGGGACAGAAATGACAGGATTTAGATGAAAAGAAGGTAGCATTTTATTAAGCAGAAAGGTGATAATTATAATATCAATGGACAACATACTAACACAGAAATACAAATAAACTTTAGGCTGAATATAAAAGCATAGTGTTTCTAATTCTTGTAAAGTCTCTGTTTCTGAGATAGCAGTAGGGATGCTTTAATATTTCTGCCAAATGTTTCCCTCTACGTCTGGGTGCTACCTGGTTGGTGATAAACATGGCTTGATTCAAGCAGGGTTGCAGTACTAACGGTTTTTATAAAATGAATCAAGTGTTTAGAAATCAAAACATCGAAAGAGCATCTTTACCTCCTGCTCTTTATTAAAAAATAAAACTACCCTTCATAATCTATAAAGCAAATTTTCAAAAAAACTTTTATGACCCATAACGAATATCACTATCAATTTAAATCCTTGACTTTTCTTCTAAATATTACTTTTATTAATTATCATCTACAAACTACTCCAGGCATTTTTCACAGACACTGGCTCTCCATCTGTTTTGGTTTATCATCTATCTGCTGGATAAATGATAGATTCAAAACACCTTACTACTTCTACCAATTGTCAAATTATTAAAATCCTTAATTCTCTCAAACTGTGAGGGATCTTTCTTTATATAAACTTGTTATCATGACATTTTCTTCCAAATACAGGTTCTGCTTTTGTTCCTCCCTTCTCATCCCATTCTGCAGTTTAAATGAGAGGTCTTTCTCAAATCTGTGTTTTTATATTACTTTCTGTGAGAACTCATAAGCAACCTAAATAAAAAAAAAAATTAAAAACGTATTTATTCTTCACAATATGAACACAAGGAAATGTTGATTTCAAAAGTGACACAAATTTATTTGTATAAAAAGGCAACAACTCTGAAGGAAAACGGTTATTTCAAGCCACTAGAGGTAGGAACTCATGGTCACTATTTTTAAGATCAAGAAGTAAAACTATATCTTAACAAAAGATGACCTGGAAAGCATAAATCTATAAGCTTCATCTTTCTATTTAAAAATACACAGTGAATTGTTCACCACAAATTGCATGAAACATGTTATAGGATCACATTCATCCAAAAGTTAAAAGAAGAAACCCAGTCAAAATAACTTCTTTTTTCTCTAAGCCAGAGTGACAGATTTGAGCGATCAAAGCAATGCAGTACACATAATCTATATCAACTCTAGAAAGGCTCCTGAGTCTGTCTTGCCAACCATAACACTAAACACCCTGGAAATATATGACCTTAACTACAAAATTATTGAGAAGGCTGAAAACTAGTTGTTGGTTTTTAGTGGATTATGTTAACGGAAGAGGAAGAATAAAAGATGACTTTAGTGACTGCTTCCTGACTCAGGAATTTTTTCTGATATTTATAACTGAGCCATCCATAACCTATATCAATACTTTCTTTAAGAAAAAAGTGTCCTTGTTACTCACTTGGGAATCTGGAGACAGTTATGGTCCAATCTGCCATTCACCATTTATCTTGGTCTCTCATACTTCATTCAAACCATACACATGTCATTCTTTTTCCTTTTATGGCCATTCTCATTTTCTTATTTACCCTCATTTAAATCATAAGCAAAGAACATAAAAAATATTGATACTTACTAACAATATTTGAAGTGCTACAAATGTTACATTGAATAGTTTGCCAAATAATGAATAAGATAAAGCAATTGATTTCCAAAACAAGTCTGTTCTTAAGACTTATGTGGGTTCATATTTACAATTCAGTTTTTTAGACCCGTCCCCAGGACTGATTTCAATGCTTCTGAACTGAAGCCTGGGATTCCATACTTCCCACTAGTGCCCTGTAACTAGGCATGCTTGGGAAACACTGATTTAAGTAATGTAATAAAAAATGCCCTTCAAGTTTTAAATCAAGGTGCAAGTAGAGATAAGATACAAGATACACACTTGATGCATTACTGATTTCTTTCACTGAAGTAGCGTTCTATTTACATGATCTGCATCTAGATTATGATGAATAAAACAGACCTTTTAAGGAATGCTTATGCATGAGCACTATATTATCATCAAAAGTTATGTATTAAAAAATCTTAATATGGCATTCAAAGGGTTGGTGTTGGTCCTATATTGATATAAAATGAGAGCTTCAGGTCCTTTATGTTATCCATAATATATATTTTTGGCAAATGAAAAAGGTTATTTCAAAGTTAATAATAAGGTATACAAAAAGAAACTCTCAATTCTAGGTAGACTATTTCCAGTTAGCATCTTTATTTCTGGAGAATCCTAAACTCCATGTTAGACAATTCACCTATATGGGTTATTTCAATTTTGATCTGAAAATGTAGTTCCTATCCAGCTTAAGAAGTAGAGAAAAAATAGATAATACATTGTCCATACGCACAACATATGAAGAGTTAACAGAACACAATACCTTCGACTGACCACATACTGTGAGATGGTGTCCAATTTTTCATTACAGCAAGAGGCCGAGAGTCTTAATTATGGGGAGTATATAAACCTTGCACTCAGCTTCAAATTGCACTTAGCTGGCACCATGTTTTCCACCAGTGGACCGTTCCTCCTTTCTACTTCTCTCACTTGCTTCGTTTTCTTCTTCTTTTGCTAGCAAGGATTGAAGGTGAAAAATCTAAATATGTCTCTCACGTCACCAAAATCTTCAATGGAGCATTCAAATGGAGAATACAAGTCAGTGAGAAATTTAGATAAAATTTAATGTCACAATTGTACATACTGTATAATTATCAGCTTGACCATCAGACATGTAAAATTGTACAAAAAGCAATGTCTAAATCTGTGTGGCGGATTTTTCATTCCCTGCCAGGGATGGGGGTGAGAGAAGTCTTTCGAGTTTAGGATGCCAAGGAAGAGCCTTTCAACCCAAATTGAGTATTTCTGTGTACACAGTATTAATAAATCTGAAATTTCTTTTCTTATCTTTTGCTAATAAACTCTATGATAGATCACATCCATATGGGAAGATCTCATTAAACAATAGAATCTGACTCTGATCAAATTTTTAATGATACCTTAAGATGTTTTTTCATTCTACATTACATTTTTATAAATCTGTTTCTGTAGATGTGGTCTTAGCATAATCTCTAGAATCTCTATTTAAAATATAAGCTATATGTCTAAGGAGAGTTCATTTGAAAAATTGTGAAAGGTCTTATATTTTACCTTATTTTATTGTTATTATCTTATGATCCAAAGAGATCCCAAAGAAGCTTAAGATTGTAGGAGAAAATATAGGACACTTCCCCATAAGTCTCTTATTCTATAAATGCTGGCAAAATACAAGAGATTCCCTGGGCAGAGGCATAGGATTTTATTACTCACAGCACAGCAGCAGCATGACCTTCATGTTTGCATTGTTTCCCTTTGCCCACCCGCCTCAATTCCACAGACCTATGCAGAGCAGCCCTAGATTCTGCACACACAAGGTGCTTACAACACAGTTAAGGGAACCCTAAACTTAAGGAACCCGTAATCATATAAGGAAGCTGCTAATTTGCCCCACTCAGAGACATTATATCTTTTATTCTGGAAAGTAAACAAATCTGTATTCTGTCCTGGAAGTAGTCACTAACACTATCTTTCATAGTTGCTCACTGTGCAAACCCCCTTGAAAAGACAGTCCAGAACAAAAGTGGATAAAAGATGTGCAGAAACATGAAAGACCCATGGGAAATGTTTTCTCAACTTTCCTATAATCTTGAGGTTCTTTAGACTCTCTTTGGACCATTAGGTAAAAACTAAAAAAAAAGAAAAAATCCACAAATATTGACTCTTCAAATATCCAATTTTGGCTGTAATCTCATTTCAGACATTGGTAGCTGGATTGTTGTTTCCAGGTTCAGGTTCCCTAGAAGCAGAGACTAAAACAAGACCTATCGTACAAATGATAAATTAAGGGACTTCTGTCAAGTGAAAACCACAAGAGAGTGTGAGAAGCAGGATTAAATAGAAAAAAAAATCTAGATAAAGATTTAATTTCAGCTTACCTCTAGCTTCCCTGACCCAACAGGGAGCCTAAAAGTATGAATGGCAATACGAAGTTGTCCTGCCTTGAGGGAAGACGGCTAGCTTTCTGTGAAATACCTGTGAGATACTTCTGGTTGGTTTAGATGACTCAATTTAGCCAGGAGTATTTTTCAGGATAAGGACGTAGTTTTGTGCTGTTGGCAGCTGACACCCTCAGTAGCTGACGGATGGGCACTCCCGCCTGTACAGGAGATAACGGGTAGGGCATCAACAGTATTTACTACATAATATAATAGTTTTACATAACACAATTAAGCTTCAAATAAAGTAATCATAAGTTTCCTTAAAAATGTATTACATAAGTAGCCTTAGCAAATATAAATGTGAGAAATAAACCCATAAATACATACACACATGCACATACACATAAATGTATATATGCAGTTCTACTAGGACATACAGTATATAAAACAAAACACATATATATTTAATTGATATAAATTTGTTTTGATATTTTATAATTTGTGAAGCACTTGGGATTAAAAGGGTGATTGATTACCTTTATTACTTGCCTAGGAATTCTTGAGCTAAGGTCTGATTTTTTTTTCCCCCTCATATACTCCCTGCAGCATGTTCTGGAATGAACAATTTCAGATACATTAGCACTGTACCCAAGATTGTGATAATTATTATTCAAAACTACCTTGTAGTATATAAATATTTAAATTTCATATTTAGTATTTTAGTTTTGTGGGTTTTAGCAGTCTCTTTAAATTGGTGCTTATATATTCTTCTTTGATTTTTTTCTTCCATTTCAATAATAAAATAGCTAATAATAGTAATCATAAAAGACGAGTTAGGCATCCTTTCAGGTGTTGGTGAGTCTTTATAAGGGAAATAGAAATAGAAATTAAGGAGTAATAATAGACTCTTTACTTAAAGTACAATTCTGTTTCAGTACAAATTCTTTTCCCTTTTTAGTAATTAGTTAATGCTTTGCCAATATTAAAGTACTCTTTTATATTTTCTTATACTAGAGTACCTGTTGACACATAAATTCAAAATGTCAATATGCATCTACTTTAATTATGTTGGTTATGGGAAAGAGTCCTTCGGTGACGTGCAGGATGCTGAAGATCACAAGTTGCCAAACACTGCACTGTAGAATATTCAATGGATGTCCTACAGACAAATCCCTCAAAATCACCGGAAGTGCCCTTCACTTACACTGAAGTTATCAGACTTCCTTTTCATCAAAAATGATAACTATGTTTCAGTGTGTGGAGGATTTTAATTTGGGATGCAATTTTGAATTATTAACTGAGAAAGCTATATGTGTTGTGACCTAGACAAGACATTTGTGAGATACATTTAAGGAATTCATCACTGGCCATTTTGGGCCAATAAAATCTTACAAATTTTCTCATGCTTTTCTGGTTTGTCTCTATTATGTCTAGTGACAGAGAGACACTGAATGTTGTTATCTTTTTAAGACAAGTAATCCTTTACTCTTTATATGATTTAATTCCTTCCTCATAATAATCCTATGACAAAGGTTATTGTTATCTTCATCAATCAAAACAAAGTTATTTTTAAATAAGGATATATTTTAAAATGTGGAAAGAACTATTACTATTCTAGTCCTGTGATTTTTATCAAGATGGGGACTATGGGCTGATATTATGAAGATGAATCTTTCAAGCTGCATAGGTAAGTCACCTCTTTTACCACTTTGAAAGCAAGTGCATAATGCCACTGTAAGAATTCTAAAAGCCATACAAAGATAGGCAAAGGTGTAAGAAGAAATATAGATACTATAAGCTATTAAAGTATAGTAAACTGTAAAGATAAGAGGGAAAAATGTTATAATTGTCTTGATAAAGTAAACAGTGTCCTACTAGTGTTTTAAAATAGAATGCCAAGTAACCATTTATCTAAAGAGTTAAAAACACAACCACACATTAATATTTATAGTAATGAACTAGAGATGTTGCAAAATATTTATGTGCCACCTGAATCATCAATCAAATGTAATAAAATGGTTAAGTATTTTTAATATTTGTACTTTATGGTATTTCATTTTGATGAAAACTGATGAGTTATGAATCTGCAAAATATAAAACAAAAGATGTATTTGACAGGAAGTCAGAACAATCTGGTTTTATCAGTACATTTCTCATGACCTTTCTGGATATCAGTTTCTTCATCTGTTAAATAAAGAAGTTGGATCAAGTTACGTGTAAGTTCTTTTTTGAATGAACATATTCTGTGTATGATACATATATCAGTACTTTCTTGAGCAAAATATTTATTTAAACAAATATTTTGAAATGCTTAATAAGAATGAGTATACCTACATGCAAATGGTCATTAACATTTAAAAATATATTTTACAGTTATAAAATCCTAACAATTTTATCTCACTAAATAATTTTGTCTCATTTAAATATATATAGATGTAATATAATTTTCTTGTAAAATAGAACATTTCTCTGATATGTAAATAAATATTAATCCTAAAATAGATCTAATTTGGGAAAATGTTTTATAAAATGTTTTTTACTCTATTTCTAAAGGACTATTGACATTTCACACATACAAAATGAAAGCAATTACTAAAGAACAAATTTTGATTTTTTTCAGAATTTAGTTAATGTTTATTTTAAAAATTTGTCTTGCAAAATTAAGAATTTTTAATGAAAATGGAAAACTAATTATGAATTAATTATGAATATGTTTTTATGAATTTTATTTACAGAGAAAGTTAATGACACCTTAAATAATATGTGACTAAATAAAAAGAAAAACTTTGGCTTACAATTTTAAATTATCATAATACTTTACTTCCTATTCACAGTGTATTGCAGCTGTTATATAAAGTGACTGAGCAAGTGTTTATATGCTTTCTTTTTTATAATTTAAGCTTGCACCAAGAAAGTATAGAGAATTTTGAAATGCTGTACAGTTAAATTTAGTTATTTTGTTGCCTGAACCTCATACCAGAGTTTCACAGGTATTTGTCAATCTTCTTGAAAGCTGAGTGTAATAAATTAGGTTAAAATATAAATCATTTTACTAATATATCAGCAATACTATTTTGTACTGCCTTGCCTATATTGCCAGGGGAGGAAATAAAGATGTACAAGTTTAATTTGATTAAATACCATAAATACATTTGAAACTAATATCACATTCAGTTGAAAGGAAAAACTCACAGCTGTTTTCAATTGTTTTATTTAACAATCCTATGAAATATGGTTAATCTTATTAGACATAATCTTCTTGAGGGCAAATATTTTTTCTGTTTTAGTTATCACTCTTCCCTTGCACCTAGGAAAATCCCTAAACAGGACATGGAAAAAAATGGTGGACTAGAAGCAGCCCGCCAGCATGCCGCTCCCAAGGAAAGAAGTAAAAGTTTCAGTCAGCTGCCAACACAGAGATTGTTCTTCTCTGAAGCAGCATTATGAAATCACAAAGAAGCAAGGTGGGACAATCAGTGTGGAAAAAAAAGAAGGTGACAGGGTGATACATATATCAAGATCAGAGAATGCACAGGGAACAACAGGAGGATAGAGCACAGGGGTGCCACGCTCACCCTGCTGGCACAGTGCATATTGTAAGATGGCTCTTTTCACTCCCACAGACCTCTACCTGGTCGGACCAGGGACCTGCCTGGAGTCTGTGCAGACCCATTGCACCAGACAACAGGCACACTGGGGATGGAGTACCGGCTAAAGCCATCCTGGGCTCTCCAGTACACCACTCAAGGTCCACACCGGGCTGGGAGGAAGTGGATTGATTTGTGGCTTCCCTGATCCATACGCCGGGACTTGAAGCCAAGCACTTCTCCCCTAGAATGCAATCAGATCTGACTATGGGAACTGACTGGATCACAGTAGGCTCTGACCTGAGAAACTCTGGGCTTTGGGCGACTGCTTTAGCAGGTCCTGGGGGAGGTGTAGAGAACTCTGCAGTCCCTGGGCTGCCAGAACTGAACTCTGCCCACCTGACTTGGCATCTGTAGGGCCCCTAAGCCCGAGGAATAGTCTGCCACTTGCTCGGCCTGACTCTGCATTCCAGGTTGGATCAGCCCCACCATCTGCATAGCCCTGCTTCTGCTTCTGGCTCAGAGGCCCTGCTCGGAAGCTCTGCTTCCGGCTCCTCCCCAGTCCTGGCTCTGTGGGTCTCATGGTGGAGCCTGACACTCTGCCTCTGTGCCTCCAGAACTCCCACCAGGCCCGAGACACCATCCCCAAGACTCCAGCACTGCACCTGGACCTCAATACCCCACTCCAGAGCCTCCACCACCAGCACAGGGCTGGAGGAACTGCTACAAAGCCCAACACCCCACCAGGGACCCCCGCAACCTCAAGTCGCCAGTACACTGTGAACTGGTTTGAACCAACACCCATTGTCTGGGAACCTGCGACAACATCACCCAGCTGCTGCTGTTACCTCTGCGGAGAGACCCTGGGTAGAGCAATCCCCACAACACCAGCCTCAGTGAAGAGAATCTCACCCAGCTCCCAACTTGAACATCCTACAACTATTTGGTGAACAACCCAATACCCAACACAAACAGTATTCAGCACAGGCTTGAGCAGAGGCAATCACAGGTGAGCAGAACAAATCAGAACAGCTGCATTATAGGCTTCTAGTGCACATGCTCCTTCTCTGCCACATCAACATTTCAAAGTAGGGGGGGAAAACACCTTCTAGTGACTTCCCCTTACTCTAATCAAGCAGGAGAGTTCCCAGCAAGGAACAAGAGCCCTGCAAACCTGTTAGCCCTGAGTTGAGAAAAGAGGTCTCTGATGGAAGAAACCAGGAAAAGGACCCTGGTAACATGAAAAATTAAAACAAATCTATACCCCCAAAGGATCACAATAGAGTTACAGAAGTGAACTCCAACTACAAGGAAATTGTTAAAATGACAGAAATGGAATTCAGAATATGGATGGCAAATAAGGTGAATGGAACTGAAGAGAAAGTTGAAAACCAACAAAAAGAAGCCCAAAAAATATTTCAGGAAATTAATGAAAAAGTCACTAAACAACTAGACAAAATTAGGAAGGATATAATAGAACTTAAAGAAATGAAAGAGTCATTCAGGCATTTTCAAAACACAGCATAAACTTCAGCAACAGATTAAACCAAGGGGAAGAAAGAATCTCAGAGCTTGAAGACAGGGCTCTCGAGCTAACCCAATCATTTAAAGAGGCAGAGAAGAGAACAACAAAGGCAGAGCAATCACTTAGATATGGGACTATGTGAAGTGAACAAAGATATGAGTTATAGGTATCCCTGAAGGAGAAGAAGAAAGTGCTAAAAGCATGAAAAATCTAGTTAGGGAATTATTGAGGAAAACGTCTCTAGTATCATCAGACATCCAGATACAAGATGGTCATCAAACACCAGGAAGACTCATAACAAGTAGGACGTCTCCAAGACACATAGTAATCAACCTGGCCAATGTCAAAATGAAAGAGAAAGTTTCACAAGCAGCTAGATATAAGCAACAATTGACCTACAAAGGAAAACTCATCAGGATAACAGCAGACTTCTCAGTGGAAACCTTATAAGCCAGAAGGGAGTAGGCTCCCATCTTCAATCTTCTTAAACAGAACAACTGCCAGCCTAGAATTTTGTATCCTGCAAAACTAAGTTTCATATGTGATGAAGAAATTAAGTCTTTTCTAGACAAGTAAACAGTGTAATAAAACTAGAAATCAACTCCAAGAGAATTTGTCATAACTAGACATGCCCTGCAGGAATTACTCAGAATGGCATTATACACAATTCAGCACAATAGGTAACCACCAGATTAAAATTACCCAAAATAGCCAAAGTTCACAACTCCTATAAAGCAACAGCACTAAAAGAAAACCAAAGCAAAAAGGTACTACCCATTACGATGAACAGAACAGTATCACACATATCAATTCTGTCTCTTAACATGAATGGCTTGAATCCATCACTTGAAAGACATAGCTTGGCTAAATGGATGAAAAAACACAAAACAAGTATCTGCTGCCTCTAGGAGACACATTTAAACCACAAGGATGCAAACAGGATCAAAGTGAAAGGATGGGAAAAATATACAATGCAAATGAAAACCAAAAGAGAGCAGAAGTAGCCACTCTCATATCAGACAAAATTGACAGCAATGCAATTTCTGGGGATATCAACACCCCACTAGATCTCCCCCCAAAAAAAAGCCCCAGACCAGATGGATTCATAGCCAAATTTTATCATAGCTACAAAGGAGAGTTGGTGCCCATGTTGCAGAAATTATTCCATAATATTGAGAAGGAAGGAATCCTCCCCAACTCATTCTATGAAGGCAGTATCACCTTGATACAAAATCCAGGAAAGGACTCAACAAAAAAATAAAACTACTGACCAATATCCCCTATGAATATAGATGCAAAAATCCTCAACAAAATACTAGCAAACTGAATTCAACAGCACATAAAAAAAAAAAATCCACCATGACTAAGTGGGCTTCATCTGAGGAATGCAAGGATGGTTTAACATGCATAAATCAGTAAATATGATTTGCCACATAAACAGAAGCAAAAACAAAGATCATATGATCATCTCAATAGATGCAGAAATAGCATTCGACAAAATTCAGCATCTTTTCATGGTAAAAACCCTCAACGAACTTGGCATAGAAGGAATGTATCTCAAAATTATAAAAGCCATATTTGACAAACACACAGCCAGCATCATACTGAATGGGGAAAAGTTGAAAGCATTTCCACGAAGAACTGGAATGAGACAAGGCTGCCTACTGTACCATTTCTATTCAACATAGTGCTGGAAGTCCTAGCCAGAGCAATCAGGCAAGAGAAAGAAATAAAGGGTATCCAAATAGGGAAAGAGGAGGTCAAACTATCGCTTTTTGTCAAAAATATGATCTTATACCTAGACAACCCCAAAGATTCCACCAAGAGACTCCTGGAATTGATAAATGAGTTCATCAAAGTCTCAGGTTACAAAATCATTGTATGCACATCAATAGCATTTCTACCAAAAAAAGTGAATCTGAGTGTCAAATCAAATACTCAGTATCACTCACAATTGTTCAAAAGAAAATAAAATACCTAGGAATATACATAACCAAGGAGGTGAAAGATCTCTACAAAGAGAACTCTGAATCACTAAGGAAAGAAATTTCAGATGATACAAACAAGTGGAAAAACATATCCTGCTCATGGATTGGTAGAATCAACGTTGTTAAAATGTCCATAGTACCCAAAGTGATTTATAGATTCAAAGCAATCCTCATCAAAATACCAATGTCATATTTCACAGATCTAGAAAAAATAATTCTATGCTTCTAGTGTAACCAAAAAAGAACCCAAATAGTCAAAACAATCTTAAGCAAAAGGAACAAATTGGGAGGCATCACTTTACCAGACTTCAAACTACACTACAAGGCTATAGTAACATAGACAGCATGGCATTGGCACAAAAATAGAAACATAGACCAATGGAACAGAAGAGAATACCCAGATATAAAAGCATCCACATACAGCCACCTTACCTTCAACAAAGTAGATAACAATATATATTGGGGAAAAGAATACTTATTAATAAATGGTGTTGGCAGGATTGGATAGTCATATCAGAAGAATGAAACAGGACCCTTATCTCTCACCACTCACAAAAAATTAATTCAAGATGGATAAAGGACTTAAATGTCAGGCATGAAACAATAAGAATTCTAGAAGAAAAAGTTGGAAAAACCCTTCTAGATATTGGCCTAGGCAAAGAATTTATGAAGAAGACCCCAATGGTAACCACACCACCAACAAAAATAAATAAATGGGACTTGATTAAGTTAAAAAGCTTCTGCACAGCCAAGGAAATAATTAACAGAGCAAACAGACAACCTATAGAATGGGAGGAATATTTGCAAGCCATACATCTGATAAAGGACTAATAACAAGAAGCTACAAAGAACTGGAGCAAATCAGAAAGAAAAAATCAAACAATCCCATTAAAAAGTAGGCAAAAGACATGAACAGAAGCTTCTCAAAAGAAGATAGACAAATGACCAATAAACATATGGAAAAATTCTCAGTGTCACTAATCATCAGGGAAATGTAAATCAAAACCACAATGAGATATCACCTTACTCCACTCAGAATGGTTTTTATGAAAAAGTCCAAAAACAATAAATGCTGGGTGGATGCAGAGAGACAGGAATGCTTATACACTGTTGCTGGGACTGCAAATTAGTACAACCTCTATGGAAATCAGTATGGAGATTTCTCAAAGAACTCAAAGTCAACCTTCCATTTGATCCAGCAATCCCATTACTGGGAATTTACCCAAAGGAAAAGAAGTCATTTTATCCAGAAAGACACCTGTACTTGAATGTTTATTGCAGCACAATTCACAATTGCAAAGATGTGGAATCAACCCAAATGCCCATCAATTCATGAGTGGATTAATAAAATGTGGTATACGTATACCATGGAATACTACTCAGCCATGAAGATGAATGACTTAATATCTTTTGCAACATTCTGGATGAAACTGGAGACCATTATCCTAAGTGAAGTATCTCAAGAATGGAAAAACAAACACCACATGTACTCACTATTAAATTGGAACTAATTGACAATAACACATGTGCATAGAGGGAAGTAGAACTCAAGAGATATCAATTGGGGGGGGCAGGATGGGTGAAACCTACCTAAAAAGCACAATGAACACTATCTGTGTGACAGGCACACTTACGTCCGTGACTCAAGCATTATAAAAGTGATCCATGTAACCAAAGAGATTTGTATCTCAATAATACTTTGAAATTAGAAAAAAAGGAAAAATTCTTAAATAGTGGATGCTGAAAAGTATTTGTTGGGCAAACACCTGGATCAATCATTATCATTATCCTCATGATATAAAAGAGACCAGTGTACCCCTTATAAAGGCATTTTAAGTGCTTTTATTAGTTTGAGTTTTAAAATTAAAGTCAACATTTATTAATTATTTCTTCATCTTGATTCCTTAGCTTAGTTTTTGGTAAATAGTTTTGTAGTGTTAGGACATGGGATATGGTGCAAAAAATGAATGTTGAAATGACCAAGTCATTATGCTGTTATGTATCTTTTTTGTCACTATTATTTTAAAAAGTTGTTATTTTAAAAAGAGGTTGTGAAATTAATGTGAAAAAATTTGGTGAGAAAACTTAATTGGCACATAATGAAATATAACATTAAGGACCTATTATTTTAGTTTTCTCTGTGAGGATAATGTATCTAATATCCATTCAAAGAAATTAAAATAAAAAGACATACTAAGCTTTAAGACTCTTAATAAAATATATATAGAATTATTGTAGAATTATTTTAAAATTATCAGAGCAACTGATAAAGAAAAATTCAAATAATTAAAAATAACTGTTGTAGCAAATAAAATTTTCTTGCTTTGTAATTCCTTGATTAGTTGGACATGTATAAATCAAAGACATGTCAGGAAACTAATGAGAATGAATTTGAAATTTGATTATCTTCCAGGGAGGAATACTTTATTTGAGTGTATATGTAACAGGGCATTATTTAAAATAGTTATGTTCACTCAAAAGCACAACAATTTATGAATGTGATCAACAGATTTGTTTGTCTTGGAATTACTCTGATTGGAAAGAGACACACAAAAAAACACTTCCATGTTTTATTCCTTGGAAGTGCCAATGTCCTTGTCTCTAAATTCAGTCCTACATTGTGACATCAGTTACTGCGGCCAACTGCCAGCACAATTAATGTTCATATTTCTCAACAGAGCTGCCAGATATTATATTGTGTGATCACTTTGATCATAACATAGCCTTACATTTATCAAGTATATATATTCTTATATGATGACAATGAATATAATATATACTAATGATATTTAATGGAAAAATCATTTTTATAGGTATTTTCAGGTTGTTAAGACAGTTCCCAATATTTCCACTTCGCTGAGAAAAGTGCTGCAATCCACAGACATCCACACTAATTGTGATTATATGACATGATCCTGATTTGCCTGAACATACTGAATCAGAACAGATGGACATATGACCACTTCTAAGGCCATGAGTTACTATGGAGCTTGGAATGGAACTGAGATCAAGCAAACTCTGTCCCCACTGGCATCTTGCATGGCAACGGCAAACATGCCAAAGTTATGTAGGTGCCCTTTCAGCTGACCATGTGTACCAAAAACGTAGATGTGATGGGATGCATGATAGAGATTTTGTTTTTCAGTTTTGTAGATTAAAATATATGTTGAAGATTTCAAATAATTTCCTTGTTGTAGGTAGTTCTGAGAATTCAAAAAACTATTGGCTTTTTTGCTGGACAAGTATACAGTGGGACAGTGATCTTCAGAAATCAATTCATTTGGTTAACTTAGAAAAGTAATTAGAATTGAAAATGTACATTTTATGTTGTCTATCATGTGTCAAACTACAAACTCTTACACATCAGAGAGCAAAAAAAGTTTTTAAACCCATATTACTACCAAAATTTCCTTTTCTGTTCTACCTTACCACTACCTACATCCTCATCTACTAAGCCAAGAAAGGAAAGCTTTCTGAATACAATGGATTTATAGCTTTTCATTATGGATAACTGTCAGTATTTTTGGAATTGCACTACGAATCTGAGGGCACAATCTGGCTTTAGCCCTGAGACTATTGAAATTGAACAATTCTAATAAAAAGATAGCAAGAGACCATTTTCTGGGATCTGTCTGTGACAGGCAATAATCAAAGCAAACTGGGATTCTAACAGTATATAAGAACGTGAAAGAAGACACCAGTTAGAAGACCCCAACTATCTTTAGAGGTAGACTTAATATGAACAAAAGATTTGGAGTTGCTTCAGTTCCAGTAAGGGTCTATCAAAGTTGATTATAAATTATTGTTCATAATGTTCTCTCAAGCTGTATTTTTGGACATGGAACAAAATAAAGTGAAGTAGGTGAGTTGCTGATTTACAGAAGTGATAATTTTAGTGTGGAAATTAAAGTAATTTCTTAGTCAATAATATAAAAAAGATGATATATATCTATAAACATGAGAGCAACAAATAAACCCGTGAAATAACAGTCATTTTTACAACTTCTGGTCCTGAAATGTGTTATGCATATGGTGTACTCATATATCCTTCAAATATATTCTCTACCAAATATCTTCCAGGAAAAGCATGGTGAAAATTTAATGTATGGGGAAAATACACATTTGTTAGGTAAAGATTGATCTGCTAATATACAGTTGAAGACAGCATTTACAACATATGCTTATCCTAAAAATGGCCTTTTTGTGATTCATGTTTCTTGCTCAAGTCAGCAATGCCCATAACATGACCTAATCAGCACTTAGAAATTATATCTAACTAAATCCAACATAGGCATCTGTGTTGGCTCAAACAATAGGTATGAAATTATCTCTGGAATATATTTTCCTATGCATGGTTTAAATCTAAGAGCTATTATACAAATGTTCTCTGCAGAAAAGTGATTTTGATAAACTCTCTGCACTTATAAATCCCACACAGTTGGGAGAGAAAATGGATGTTGCACAAAAGATTCAAATGACGACAGCTGCAGACAAGCTGTGCATCTGGCACATTCTCACTTTTGTAACCACACAGTGCAAGTTAACAATTGCTTTCCTTAATCCTGTGATTGTATTGTGTACAATTTGAATTATTTTTCCATAACCTTTGGACCTCCTACAGATATCTATGTCCCAAATTTTATCTTTCATTGCATTATATCATAGTATTATATTATAGCAGTATGCCATAGCACTATACTGGCAAAACTAAAAGTACTCATAATAGTAATAGGTTAAGGCAGGCAAATAAGAATTATTTGAGGCATAACAGCCACTCTCAATTTCATAAGTGACAATATTTTTTTGTCATTAGTATCAATTCAACAAATTTTCATCAAAGCCAACATTGTGGGGAAAAAATGTAATCCCTGTAGTGAAGGAAACAAAAATTATACATGAAACATTAGTTCTGTATTAAAATATTTAGTTTAAATTTTAAGTTTTATAGATGTTTCAAAATTATGTAACTAACAGTGTTTATAGTGTCAATTCACCTGCCTTACACTGACATTGTCTTAGATCATACCAATTATTGAGCTCTTACCATTTACCAGACACTACATATGAACTCATTTAATTCTCCCAGCAACTTTGTGAGCCATTTAGTATTACCAGAAAATCAGATCACAGATGAAAACAAAAGGCTTAGGGAAGTTAATATGTCTCATATTATCCTTGCACTAAATGGCAGACAGGATTGAATCCAAGGATTCTATGACTGTAGAGTTCATTTTCTTAAGCCTTTCACTATCTTGCATAACTAGGTGTAATTATACAGAGTATTATTATTGTTTCTTAAATTTTTCAATGTTAATAGATAAATTTCCTGCATTGCCAGAATCTGAGTTAAAGTTTTCCATATTCACTATGCCAAAGTATTTTACACTTTTCTCAAGTTTCAAAATGAAGGAAGTAAAACAAAGTAACTAACTCAATTCTGCCTATTTTTAAATGGAACTAAGTATGTGTTATCCAAGAGAAAACCTCTGGCTATATGTAGATTGTGACTTGAGATTATCACAAATAAAGATAATCTCATAAATGCCCTTTCTAACAAATGGCTTGGATTTTTCATCCTCTTTGGAGACTTTGTGGTAGGGCATATTTTAGCAATCAAACAATCTCCAATCTCTCTCTCTCTCTTCTCTCTGTCTCTTTATCTCTTTTCCTTTGTGATCTCTTCCTTACTAAATCTAATACCAGACCTCCTGTCTGGGAGTTATGTAGAATGGGAGGATTATAAAATAACAAAAGGTAAGCATATTATAATTAGTTTGTTACTGATAGAAGCCTAAATCTTGCCCTAAATATAATATTTCAGGTAACACCATGTCTTGAGAGAGAAAACAAAGTAATTCTCTAGGGTTGCAGGGGGAGAGAGGGGAGAGAGAGAGAGCATGCACTGGAAAGAATAGCACAAGGTGGGTTTCTGTTGTTAAACTCTGTGGCTTAAACTATGCCATTTTGGGAGATTAGATCAAGGATTCTAGGGAGGCATAGCTCTTAGGAGACAGACCAGAATCTCCATCCCTTGAGGAGTAGAATAATTGAAATGACACAGATCCTTTTGAAACTACTGTTATACTTGTACAGGAGTTGCCATTTGCACCCTTGGTGGCCTTAGGCATGCACTATCACTGCTGCTACTGATATCTGCTGCTCATGTTACCCACCTGGTTATATGGAAAAACTCTTTTAGAATTTCAGAGCTTCCATCAAAGCTGGAAGATATGATCTGAACAAAGTGGAAGCTTAGTAAGCAAATACATACCATTTTTAATTTATTTTTATTTTTTGTCTAAGTAGTGCCAAATATGAGTTTGAATCAGCCCTCCTACTCCCAACTGAATGCACAGGTTACTTGTTTTTTACACAGAGCAACTAGCCAAATTTGAGTATTTAGGAGAGTCCTTATTTGAAGGGCCACATCAGTTTTTTTCCCTGAAAAAAATTAAAAAATTAAACTTTGCCATTTAGACAAATTATTAAGCTGGTTCTATCTATATTTCTCCCCATTATCTGCACAGGGCATGTTTACGCAGAAAACAAACACATTAGACTGAAAGTCAGCAAGTCACTTGGAAGGCTTTCTTTCTCTCTGCATTTTATCTGAGTTAACTTAGTTACTCCGATAAAACTGAGTTTCTCTCTGCATTTTATCTGAGTAACTTAGTTACTCCGATAAAACTTTTGAGGCAATCATTGTTGAGTTATTATACATTACTGAATGCACCCCGGGGACATATACACAGGCAAAAATACAGGTGGCTGTGGAGCACTTCACTTAATTAGACCAATGTTATGAGCTAACATTAAGCTTTAGTATGACAGAGATTGTTTTGGCAATTCAGAAAAGCTAAGATTTTCACAAACAGGTAAGTAAATAACTGTCTGAATCATATTCCTTGTGTTCTTTAGGATGGCTCCAGGCAAAAATGTGAATTAAATCTGTCTTAGCTGTTCTCACCTCACCACTTATCAAACTCTTCTTGGGAGAAAAGACTTGAAATGATTGTTAACAAATGTGCATGACTGGAAATTAGTGTGCTACTTCTCTAAGTATATTTCTTAACCTTATTTGTGGTTATCAAATAAAAGGGTGTGATCAGTTTAAAAGGCTCAAGCTTCAGAAGCAGGAAGGTTAAACATGTAGCTGGCGTGGATGCCTTTCAACTTCTCCTATCATTCCACAAAATAACAGCTCATCACTTAAGGCAAAGGTGCAAAGTGAGGAAACACTGCAGAGGTGTTAGAGAAAATACAGGGTGTCCCAAAAGTTGCCATATATAGGGAAAATGGGAAATTGTAGCTAAATTTACCTTTACTTACAAAATATTCATTACAAAATTTTACAAAATTTTTCCTTTGTGTGGAGTCTTTTGGGACACCCTGTAGATATGGAAGAAAGAGTAGGGGTTAACTAGGCACTTCAGACCTGTTAGTGCTCTTGGGAAATTAGGTAGCAACCACAGCTATAGCCCTCTTGCATTCATCTTTCAGTTTGGGAATGATCCTGATGTTGAGATTTAGGCTGTGTTCTTGCTTTGATGCATTGGCCCTACTTTAATTCAGAGCAGGCATAGTAGGTTACAGAAATATGTAGTTCTCATTTTACACTTTTCCTTCTGAATTAGAAATTATCATGAGTAACATTTAAAAAGTCAAGTTTATGAAAAAACAAATTATATATATATTATTTTTCTTCCTGAAATCACAAGTGTATAAATGTTTAATAAGTTTTACATCATCATTAATAATTCATTCCAATATACAGTAGAATCTGAAAAAAGTGTCTGAAAAGTGTCAATTGAGACTGGCTTTGAGAACCAAAGATCAAAGTGTCTAAGGCTGATCCATGGCCTATTTCAGACCAAAGTGGGGGAGAGGAATATCCTCTTAAACTGCACCAAAGGTTTGTATTTTATAATCCTTTGTAAAAGCTGAGATATCTAATAAAGTTCAATCAGGAAATGCAAAAGAAATTAAAATTAATTAACTTTCCTTTTATATGAAATCTGGACACCTTCACCACTCCCTGCCCCCGCCCCCAGGCTAAGTTTTGTGTCCTCTATGGAATTGCCACTGAACATCATTAACATCATACTGCTGCATAGCACTCTCCATGTTCCGCTAAAATGATATGTTTTAGTTTCAGTCTATTCCACTAGTCTCTGAACCCCTGATGAAAAGGAAATAATCATGTTCAATATTTTATTACCATTGATGAGTGTCTGGCTTGGCCCTTAATAGGGGCACTGGTTAATCTAAATTGAAAATCAGATGATATATTTTTAGAGTTTGATGACCAGTTAGTCAATAGAACCTAAGACTGAGAGTTGCAGTAATGAGCAAGAACTTTGGCTGCCATTTGTAGAAATAATGTTACCATTGTATTGATGACCTTCAGCCAAAGACCACCAGGTACATACCAGTAAAGGTGGATTTTTGTTGTATCAAATAAAGATGAATGTTATGGGGAACTGTGGGACGTTAAGTTAGGTGACTGGGCTTGTGCTATGTGATTTTGCAGGGGGTTCATGAAGTAGAGCTTTGCTCCGAATGAGATGTAGTCAAGAAGTGGGTAATTCAATGACTGCTTTATAAATTTTATCTAGAAGTGTGCTTAATCTGTAATTGGTAAGGAAGCAGCAGTTAACTAGACAGAGAAAGAGGGATAGTTGATTGTTTTCATGGTGTACGTACTAACCTTGTATTTCTTTCTTCTCAGATAAGATTAAACAAATGAATTTTTTCTTGTCTTGACTCAGTATGAATTTTGCTAATGTTGTTCTATGAGATTAATTATGTTCAATAACAGAAACTTTCAGGCTAGCTTTGAGTGCAAGGTCAGTTCTACAGAACACTGAGGCATAGTTGTGTTTCCTAGAATTTAGGGTATGCAAACCTCTTTTTCAATGTCTATTCTTATGAATCCCATAAAAAATCTTTTGAAGAGAATAAAATGATGAGCCCCTCTGTGAGAGAAAAATGAAGCAGAGTTTGAATTAACTTGTCCAAGTTCTTTTACTTAGTAAGTGGCAGATCTTAAAATTTAAGCCTTATATTCTTACTCAAAAACCCACATAAATGGGTTCTTATCTCTAAACCTAGGCTATCTAATATAGTAGAGTGACAAACCACATGTAACTATATGAATTTAAAATTAAGTTAGTTAAAATTAAAAATAATTGGGCCTAGAAGCAAGAACACCCCAGTGGCAATGAGCATACAAGTCTCTAGATTTTAAATAGTAATATTTTACTATTCTCCAATAAGAAACTAGGGCTCCTTGAAGAAATGGCTGAATCTAGGACTGGTGCAGGAAGTATAAAAAAAAAATGACTGGACTATATCAAAGGGACACAGAATTTAACTGAAAAATCTTCAAAGTCCAAAGTTAGAAAAATTTTAGGAACAAAATAAACAAAATATTATTGGATTATAACCCACAGTATAAAATAAATATCCACAGGTCCATATGACATAAATACATGATTGAATAAATAAATGATTTGGGGCTATTACACAAATCTACCATGCAGAAAAATTCCAAATAATTTGTCCCCTCAAGAAGGTGGAATGCAAATCCATACTTCTTAAGTTAGGGTTGCACATAGTGACATCTTCCAAAGAGCACAGTATGGAAATAGAGAAAAAAAGGGTAACTTTACATTGGAGAAATTTGACATACACTGCCTCAGCAAGGTGACGAAGTTTAACATGAACAAAGGTAAGTAATGTTGATAATATGTACCCTCAATATGATGTAATGAGAATGATACCTCAGGGTCTTTGTTTCTACAACCCATAACCCTGTTCAAATCCTGGGTAAAACATCAGTAAAATCATAATAGAGGACTATTGTACAAAATACCTGACCACTAGTACTCCTTAAACAGTCCAGATAATGAAAAACAAGGAAAATCTCAGAAACTGTCATAGCCAAGTGGAACCTAAGGGGATATGATGATGTAGTAGTGCTGTATCTTGTATAAACTCTTGGCACTGGAAACGTACGTGAGGTAAACAATTAGGAAATCTGAATAAATTGTGGACTTTACTTAATAATGTACCAATGTTCATTAAATATAACAAATGTACCTTACTAAAGCAAAGTGTTAATACTAAGGAAAGCTGGCTGTGAGGTATATGGGAACTCTGAACGATCCTTGTATTTTTTTTTCTGAATGTATAAAGTTTATATAAAATAAAATTTATTTTATTCTAAAATAAAAAGTTCATTAAAATTTAAAATGTTATTAAAATCTCAATTTTCAATCATAGTAGCCACAATTCAAGTGCTTAGTGGCTATTCCATGGAAAGCGCAGATATAAAATATGTCTTTCATTTTACAAAGCCCTTAGGGGAGTCTTATTCTAGATCACTTTTCAGCTAACATCTCTTCCCCTTTCATTAATTCAACCTCGGTACCAAAATTTAAAGTTCTAGATCTAGGGATGACATACTAGAAGATATATACCTAATCTTCTTTGCCCTTTCTGCATTTCAGGCCTTCACATTTAACAGTCTTATTTGGAATTTTGAAATATCTATTTTAAATCATTATCTCAACATGTTTTTAAAAAGGCCTTTGGCGTACAATAAATATTATAAATGGAGTATCCCAAAGTCCAATTAAAAAGTCTAATTAAGTATCTTCTCATTGTTTCTTTGGAATTTGATAAGATATTTTGCTTTTCTAAAGGTTATGAAGCCTCTGGGAATTTTTGTCTTTGGCACAGAACAGCACATCTTCATCTAACAGGTTTTATAAAAAATTTCTCATTCCGACTGCAGTGATGCTCATTATGTTTATTATAGAAATATATTTCTTATATCGACTTTAAAATAATCTTGAATTATATATAACACAAATGCAAATGGCCAGAATCATCATTAATGTATGCAGTCTTAATGTCGTATGCCTAGTGTAATTAAAACCCAGAGCTTACATTGTTTCTGAGAATACATTTTTTGAAGAAAATATTTTTTTCATCCTTAAGACAGGAATAAAAACAAATGAAAAAAAAAGCCCTGCATAAGTTTATAGATTTAATTATTGCATTTCTAAATCAGTATAAATCAGAAGAAACTTCTAGTTAATAATTAATTTAGTGAAAAAAACAGAATTATTTCCCCCATCTATAGAAAATACAGCTTTCTCCATTAAAATATTATTGGCAGAAATGAGCTACTCCATGAGAATATACCTCATTTTCAACATAAAATTTTCTCTAGGAATAATCCTAAAATTTTTATTTCATTTCACAAAAGTTCACACTGTTACATGATAGCTTCTTAATAACCCAAAGTATACACACTGTGGTAATATTCATGAAATTAGAGAAATTGAGCCTAAAATTAAAGTAATGATTATTTTCCTATATTTAAATGAACTTCTGAATAAAATATTGGCTCATAACTAATAAAATGTATTATATCACCAAAATGTCACATGCAGGTATTATATTTTTGACTCCGAGCCTCTTATTTTCTAATAGACATAAGATATTTATGGATTTTGTGAATTAAGATTAAGCTTAATTGCTCTATTACTATGGCTCATAGTAATATGTGCCTGTCTGGTGAAGTTGTGGGACTAGCCTCATGACACCATGTGTGAGATTTACTGACAAGCCTCCTAAAGCAAAACTTAAGCACATGTAATCTGATCCAATAACAATACCTTAGTCTTCAAAGAGGAAACATATATGGAAACAGAAGAGGTCTTCATATACAGTGATACCTGCCACTCAGAAATACTCCAGGCCTAGATCCACAAACAAATGAACAGATACCAGAGAAAGGACTATAAATTAAATTAGGAGAGCTGTCTCACTACAGCTCGCTAGCATGTGGGTAGAATGAGGACTTGTTTTGCTACTTCTCCAACTGAAGAATAAAGAACAAAAACATGAGGAAAAAGATATTATTTCTAGACTTCAAGATTCTACTTCACTGCTGATCATATCAGAGGTATTGACGGAAAACAGCGGATGGGGGAAGAGAGGGAAGAACCAACAGTGGCACCTAGTAGGTATGATGAGGTAGGTGGTAAATGTTTTGGGGCTTCTATGAAACATACCCTGGGGACATCTGAAAATATGTGCAGGCAAGTTTGAAATGATAGGAAGCCCACATATCAAAGGAATGTCACTCAATGTATTATTTTGTGTTCCTTCAAGGTAATGAGGAAAACAAAATCTGATGTTGCATACAGACAGGGTAACACAGGATGGTTGTATTTTGAACCCAAAATTATTGAAGATATCTTATCCCTTACAATGTAACAGAGCTGGTTTTATAGGCTGTTAACATACAAGAGCTAATTTGTGATGAAACATGCATTTTCATTTTCACCACTGATGATTTCTAAAATGAGAGAAGGATGCAGCATTCTGTAACTTTCAATATCCTTTATGTTCTCCCCAGTAGGTTTATTTGTTTTGCTACTCTTTCTATGCACACTGAGTGAAAGATCAGTTACTTTCTTGTCAGTTCAATGAAATAAAGATGAAATCAGCAGCAGGGTCTAATGTTCCAAGTGGCCCCATTGTGCCTTTACTTCAAAATGGCTTAATGAGATAAAATATATTTCACCTTCTCTTTCTTGTTTAGTAAAGATATAGGACTTCCCTGTCAGAGCCTTGCAGAGGATATGAAATCATTGACATAGTGTGTCTCAACCTGATACAACAGTACTTTAAAATGTATTTTTAGTTTTCTTTCTTATTTTGTATGACTTGGAAATTATCATTCTCAATTTGTCACCCACATGGGAATGAGGAAAGTAAAGATTGTTGTCACTCTGTGTTCATTTTCATTAATCACAACAGATATTCAGCTGTGTTTTTGTTTCTCCTTACTTTATACCCTTTACTGTCAGGGATCCCTACCATGCCCCAGGGTAACTTTTTTAGGGAGGAAAATTAAAAGTACTACCAGCTACTCTCTGCTCTTGGAAACATGAGTATATAATCAGTGGATCAATAGTAGAATGATACAAATCTATTTTAACATGTGATTTACACATAGAAAATTGTTGGGAGTCTTTAAGAAGATCCTAAAATTGATGTGACTTCAATAGCTGCCCCATAAACCCAAGATTTTAAAAAGTCTTGAAGGGAGTCAGTAATGATTTTCAAGATATTTCCATGGCTGTGTCGCTTGCTAGGACATCCAAAGAAGCTATTTTAAATGAAATGCTCTTCTTTTTCTATTTTGAGAATAAAGGGTTATTTTTAAGCTGTAGAGGCCAAGAGAAACACTTCCCCTTTGCCTTTGGAAGATTTGCTGAAAAATCAACTCACAAAATATTTGCTATTTATAATAGCCACTTAGAGTTCCGCTTCCACCTAGAATGTTGAAGGATAGAAAATACTACCTCCACCACAACAATGAGAAAGAAGGAAAAAAATATCAGATGAATTACAAACAACTTTTTAACCAATCATCAGAGAGCTGAGGTTTCAGGGCAGCCAGTGGGCGTGAAATCCCTAGGAGAGATGGAATGTGGTAGAGTAATGGAGAAAAACAGTGCTGTCAAGTAAGTATGTTGTGAGGGAAAACATGGGCAACATATACGAGTACACGGGTATTTCAGCATAGCGATGGAAAATATTATATATAAAAAAGAAAAGATTATATATAAAAGAAGTATAATATCAGGAATAAAGTATTCTTTTGATGGACTCATTAGTTGAGGAAACAAACATCCAAGGAGTAAACTTCATAATAGGTCAGTGCTAGGGTTTGAGTGTTTGTGCCCTCCAAAACTCATGTTGACATTTAATTGCCAATGTATTGGAAAGTGGGCATTTAAAAGATAATTAGGCCACAAAGGCTCCAACCTCATGGGTGAGTTTAATGTGTTAATAAAAGGGCTTTCAGAAGTGGGCTCTTTCTTTTGGCCCTTCCACCTTCTGCCATGAGAGTGAGTATCTAGCCTTCCTCCACTCTGAAGGGCACAGCATGTAAGGCACTACCATAGAAGAAGAGAATGGCCTGCCTAGACACCAAACCTGCTGGCATCTTGACCTTAGACTTCCCAGCCTCCAGAACAGTGAGCCAATAAATTTCTGTTTTTTATAAATTACCAAGTCTCAGGTATTCTGTTATAGGAGCACAATACAGACTAAGACAATCAGTAAGCAATTACCCAAGAGAAAACTCAAAAAAGGGAAAAAAAGATGAAACAAAACAGAGCATCCAAGGATTGTGGGACAAAATCAAAATATCTAATGTATATGTAATTGAAGTCTCAGAATAAAAATAGAGACAGTGAGAAAAATATATTTTTGAAGATATGTTAGGTACTCAAGAATATTCTGAAAATATAGAAATACATTAAACTACAGATGCAAAAATTAGAAAACTTTAAATGAGATTTCTTAAAAAAGCAAAGACAAAAACAAAATGCCTGTGTTCACATAGTCTTTTAAAATGTTAGTTTGATAAATCTATGTTAGCGTTGCTATATGGCAATTCAATTTTCTAAAGACTGAAAACCGAAGATTTAGTCAAAGTTTAAGTCAAATAAAAAATGGAAACTTTTTAAAAATTTTGATTCAGAAAATGTCAAAATATGTATTGAGCTTTCTAGTGTAATCTCAAAAATACCATATTTTTATTTCTTTGAACAATCACTTTAAAAAGTAAAGGAAAATTTCAAGCATAAATAAAAATATAATGTAAAAAAAATCTATCACTCAGATTAAATAATATTATAGATTTGCTACAATTGGTAATCTCTCTTTTTTATAGTTTCTTCAAGTATATTTTTAGCTTTTTAAATTTAGAAATGATTATATATTCACAGAAAGTTGCAAAGATAATATAGAACAGTCCCTTGTATTAATACTTACCATGCCATTTACTCCAGTTGTTAAATCTTACACAACTACAGTGTTGTATTAACATCAGGTAACTACATGATACAATGTGTGTGTTCAGTTATACACAATTTTTCCAAGTGTGAAGATCTATTTAAACATCACTGTAATCAATATACAGAAATATTCCATTACCACACAATTTCTCTTTCAGTGGTGTCATTTTAAGTCACACCCACTTCCTAATCCCTGGAAACCACACCTTTGTTTCCCAAATTTACAATTTTTGTCACTATGATAATGTTAAACATCATACAATATGTGAAAAAATGTGAAATCATACAATATGTGACATTTTGACTTGGGCTTTTTTCACTCAGGATAATGCCTTTGCTTGCATATAGTTGGATCATTTTTTATTCTGCTCTGCCAATTTCTGCCTTTTTTTTTAAACATTTTTAAATCAGATTTATTGAGGTATAATTTATATACAGTTAAATTCACCACGTTTGGGTGTGTGGTTCTGTGATTTTTTAAAATTGTAAATTGACAGTCTTTGTCTTTTAATTGATATATTTTGACCACTTACATTTAGTAATTAATGATTGAGGAAGGAATTCCGTAGGTTATTATACAGACTTTTAAACTTTTGTTTTGATTGAGATAGGAAGATACTGGAAATTATGGGCCTAGAAGCAACATTATCTGACTTAAGTTGTAAAATGATCATGCTGACTGAGTTCTGAAGAAAGGTAAGAACAAACGAGTATCTTGTAGGAGGATTATACATTAATCTAAGTAAGAGACTGTCATGATAACAGTGAAAATTATGAACAGTATTTGGATTTTTAAAAAGAATATTTGAAGGAAATTATTCACTTTTTTTCCTGAACGAAAAATTCTACACTGCCCTAGAGTAAAATACAATAATATAAAAACTGCAAAATATTTCCGATTGTACCCATGTCCAAAAGTGTAGTGATTGGCTGTCATCAAAGGTGAAATAGATGCATGTCAGAAGTTAAATAACTTTGAGATAACTGTCAGTTTAATTTTTTTAACTTGTATATATCAGCTTGAAAATTAGGCAATACTGTATTGGACACATAAAAATTTATTAGGAAGATAGATTTATGTTAAATGTTCTCACCACAATAAAACAGTCAGTTATTACATCATTGTAAGTTGTTTATAATAATATGATATGTATGGTACGAATAACTTTAACTTTTCTCATGTAAAATAAGAAAAGGAATATATTTTACATTGTGAAATTGTTTACAATTGGCATGACAACACAATTATCTTTTTCCAAAATCTGCTTAGTTTGCTTAGAAGAGCTGTAAAAACACACATGGAAAAGATTTAACCAAACATAAAGTGAAAAGTTTGTAATAAATTGTTATTCAATAAAAAATGCCATTTTGAGATTTTTTTGCTTATAGTTGCATTTTTTCTGAATAATAACTTGCCTGTGGCATACAAAGGTATTCTGAAAATGTAATTGCAAAGAGATTATATTATAATTTATACTTGTTTTAACAAAAAGCAATTTTAAAATGACAATAAAACAAACTACAAATTATTTGAAATATTTTATTCAATAGAAAAAATTTGATATGCATTTTCGTTTTTCTTTCAAAAGAGCTATGTGACTTTTTCTGAACTTTGCATCTACTCCTCAGAAGTCAATTTGAAGACAATGTGCTTATGGCAAATCTGAGCAGATTGAAGCTGGGGTTCAAACTCCTTATATGTGGGTTAATCTTAAGATTTGATATTACAAATGTCTACCTTTTAACCGGTGCTTAAGTTATATATCTAATATAATGATAAAACTTTGACAGCATAAAAAATGAAGTAAACCCAAGCCTATTTAGCCATATATACATTTTTTAAAAGATGAGAAAATAAAATATTGATGTGTTAACGTAGCACATACAAAAATAGCCCTGATATTACATTTTTCACTCCATGCACGGTAAATAAATTTGAGAGGATATTTTTAAATTGCATTATCAGAGATATCACAACCATAAATTTAATTGGCACAGCTGTTAGTTCTGGTGGATGGTAAACAGGTGGCAAGGGAGTGGCTAAGGATGGAGAACAGGAACTGAATTGCAGCTAGGAACCGTTCCCTGGTGGGAACATACATAGTAGAAAGTTCCCAGTAACCTTCAAGTGACCTAGAGCTCATTACCATCTAATTAGCATAACATGGATGGAGCCTCACGAGGAATTCTGGGGAAGTGCACCGCAGAAAGGGAAACTTACATAACCAACCAATCTGTTATATAACCTGTTATATAACCCCAACCTGTCAGTCACCCCAAAAGGCGGGAAATGACAGCCAATTCTGCCAGGAGAAAGGCAGGACAAACTAGTGAGCTTATAAAAGGCTCACGCTTCAGCGTCTCTCTCTGCTCGTGGAGACTGACACGTTCTACTCTCTGTGGGTATTTTCACTTTGTGTACCTTCCTTCTTTACTTTCATTCTTTCTTTTATGTGATAAACTATATAAAATTGCTCTGTGTTTGTGATCACTTCCTCATTGGCTTGACTCAGTACCAGTACTCATTCTTGACAGTGGGAACCCAGGGACCAAGGAACAAGGAGACGAACCTAACACAGCCATTTGTGGCAAAAAATAAAAAAAGTTTAAAAAAAGATTCATGGAACAAATTTAAATTGTGTGAAAATAAATGCAAACCATTTTGTTTTCATGCATATGCCAAGTGAGAGGAATGAAGAAATAGCATCTCCCCCAACTCTTTAGTTTATCTCATGTCTAATAGTCTGGCAGGACTATTTTTGGTCCTTCCAGATATTTAGAAATACTCTTTTTTTTAGCCTCTCCTTTACCCTGTTGTTGTTTTACTGTGCTATAACTATATTTCTATATGTAGTATGGGTGTAAGCTAACCATGAGCTCCCGAAAGGTTGAAAAAGTAATGAAGAAAACAGTACAGAAAGAAGAATGTCTCTTCTTAAGAATGACTCCCTTGATCCTGCTTTCACCATCCACCACCCACAATCAAGTTTTAATTTCCTCTTAGGTGGTTCAATAACCCTTCATTACATTACAGTTTATGTATAACTTCTATTTGCTTACTTTCAATATATTTACAATGTATAAAATAGTTTTCACTTTTAAATTAATATGTTTTTTCTTGGATAATTGGATATTTGGAGTAATAATGAAATGCGTCACAATTTTCCCACTGAAATTAATGGAATTGTTATTTTTAGGTTATTTTCCAGATGTTCACTTAACACTAGGATTTTTCAGGAGAAAATAAGACTCAAATTTCAGCTAATGGCTTTTTTTTTTTTTAAGTAGAAGACTTTGACCAGTAACTGGAAAAGAGTTTAAAAGCTTAAATAATCAAATATTGAAAACAAGATAGTAAAATATTTTCTTATATCTTCATATTTTTAGATAATTCAAAAGAAGTAACTTTTAGCTTTATTTAGTAACTTGGAGAATTAGGAATCTAGAATAACACATAAATTCAAAATTCAATGAAATATTAATTTCAAGAAATTATGAAGGGGTTAAAATATGGAGTATCCACTTCCAACAAAGTAGTGAGATCAAAGAGTCTTCCAACATCTTCTCTGTTCTTTTACTGCTCAAAGCAGAAATCTCCAACGTTTTCAATAATATGTGTCTAAAGTAAATTAATTGGAACCTATACCTTCAATAATTATTGATTGATTTACACATTTTATTCATGTTATACAGAATTAATATAATATTAACAAAGTATTACAATTATCAATAAGATAAATAAAAAATGGTGTTTACAATTTGAATTTTTAATACTTGCAATGAAATGAATTGAATCGTTTACTTCTAGCATGGAGCCACTTTGGAGACTATTTCTCCAGGAAACACTGCTACCTGCAAAATTATGTGAATCATTTGTGTTTAAAAGGGAAAAAGATTCCTGTAACCTCCTACATTATTTATTTTCTTCTGAAACATTGCATTTACAAATGATATACTTTCTTTTCAATAAAAAGAATGTAGTTATTAGTAAACTTGCCAATTACAATTGAGAAACTATATTGCTTGTTTTAGATTTTATCCTTGTACAAAAGTGAAAATGATTGAAATTTTAAGCAGGATTTTCAAGGAGAATATTATTCTCAATATAAAAGTACACTGCAAATTTATATATATATATACACACAAATCTTTGGGCTATAAGAAATACCCTATTGAAACTTGAAAGTTGAGTATTTTGTGCCCTAGATTGATTTATTTTTCTTGATCATTAATTATTTACTGGCTCCCAAAATTCCATATTTTGGGGGTTTCAGTAAAAATATTGTACACAGAACTTTATTTAGAATAAGAGAAATTAATTATGTTGTGATTGGGAAGAAAATTTGTTTCATTCCCTAAAGTACTATACCATTATATTTTCAATATATATGATACAGTTTTTAAAAGCCTTGGGAAAAACTAATGTACTTTTTAATTGTTTTATTTTTCATATTGCATATTACAATAGTACCTAAAACAATAGATTTGTTTTGAGTGCTCAAATATATGTATTTTCATAAACTTTCAAATATTCATATTTATATAACTGCTGTACTGTTCTTAAGAATGATTGAGTTAAAATGTTTGAAATTAAGAATTCAATTTTATCTATTACAATTGAAATACCTTTTGTTCTTATTTGAGCTGGTGTTAACTTACCTCTATTCAGTATCTCTTCCTATCATTTCCATCCATAAAGGAATTTCAAAATGCCATCTTCTTTTCTGTTCCCTCAACTAGTATCTACAATCAAAGTGCTAGTTTAGAGAGTGATATTCAGTATCCATCATTAAATACTCAGATGTAAATATGCTTTTCTATTTTAAAATTCTAAGATTTTAATTTCAGGCAGTCGGCATAATACATTCATGAATTACAGTCTACAAATGCCAGGAGTATAACAATTTCCGGAATTCTATGGACTTCCCAGTCTTAACAGCAGCAGCAACGACAACAACAACAAATTGCATGGTAATGGGATATAACGGAAGACAGGGATTGCTGAGCACATTCCACCAGTCAGTTCAGTGTTGGGAGGCCAGTCTCCACTGATTTTTTTAATGTGTCTGCTATTTGCCTATCCTGGAGCCCATCAGGAAGACACCAGAACTTGATTCATTAAGATGTATTTCCTGAAATATTTAATATTTGTAATAAAGAGAAGATAAAACAAGGTCCAGACAAATGTTGCTATCTCTGGGCAGTAAGAACCAACTCTGGCATGATAGCAATATATTGATGTACACATAGAGAATAGTGGATTCCTTGGAACATGTAAAAATGTGAGAATTACCTAGAGCTTTTATAAATTAAGTTAGACATTAATATAGTTTTGAAGACTATATACATCAGGATACACTCTACTATTTGTCCAAATATTACATATGAAATGGAGTTTTTAAATGATCTATTTACAGCTTCTTACATGTTGGCATTTAAAATATTTTAGCATTATTAAATGAAATATTTTAAATAACAAATATTTAGTGTGTAAGATTCTTCATACAAATAATAAAATCTGTGCCACATAAATAGAATTTATTATGAACAATATACATAAAAGCAGAAAGCCATGAACTATCAACTTGATTTTAAAGCCAAAGCTTGACTTTGCTCAGGTGTAAGTATTTCAAAATTATTACACCTTGATTTGTGTATGTAAAACACTATTCCTCCAAAAAACTTGGAATGTAGGTAATAGTTGTGAAAGATAGACAAATAATAATAAATAAAGGTTTTATATTTTTTGATTGGAATCATAGTAATTAAGCTATAATCAAGTTGTGAAGATAATAATAGCTAGACTTATTTATTCATGATTAAAAAGTAAAAATTGACCTCAAGATAAGGCAACATATTCCTTACTGACAAATTTTACTTATGCTCATTTATGCTTATTTATGCAAATCAGCCGACCATAAATGGGACCCCTCCAACAACAGGCTCTAGAATCTGGCCCAATCACAAAAGAGCCGGCACTCCCATCTGTGGTCTCTCCCTCTCCTCACAAGCCCTCTTCACTGTCAAGGGTTTAGCATTCTCCTGTCATGTCTGCTGGAGCCTCTGGGTAGCCCATGATGGCTGTAAGTTGCTTATGGACTTCTGATGCAAGAAACTGCCTTCCTTGGCCTCATGCTGTGTACCATTAGAGTAGTAATTATAGCTTTCAAGCTCAATGTTCTTATAAATTGCCTCTTCCACTGTGCAAAATGTCTGAATCACTGTTCTGGAGCTGGGGTAGGACACAGGGTTCTACTTCTTTTGGAGAGACACCCTTTGGATACAAGTGAAACACTGGTTAGAGGTGGTAGACTCTTGTCTTCTTGGTTTGCCTCCCCTGGATTGAAACCTTTGCTGTCTGAGCAAGCTGTTGTGATGGAATCCAGGGCCCCAGGAGTCTTAGTCTGCCAGACCTGAGGTAGAGCCTTAGCTCTACAAGTGGAAACTGGGTAGGGGATGGGATACTATATAATATAACCTGTTGGCTACACTCACCTACAATTTCGCCTCTGCAACACACAACTGGGTGGGATGAGAAATACTAGCCACCTGCTCCTCCTGTGGAGCTACCGTAGCCTTCAACTATAAGCTGGAAGGAGGAGCCCTGTGTTCTTGACTGCACCCACCCAGAGCAGGTTTTCCAACATGCAGAGCACTAGAAGGACAGAGAGAAGGAGCATCTTGTGGTTTAAATGCCATTATTTTTACTGAGTTTTAGTAGATATTTACTAAAATAAAGCTTTCTGTATTTTTTGCATAACCTTAGTTCAATTTCAAGAGTTTTTTTTTTTTAATGATTGCATTTTTAAATATAATTTTCACTAGTTTGGTTTGTTTCTTTGGGGACTAGTTCCCCATAGTACTTCAAAAAATCCATTTTGAAAGTGTAACTCTCCCATGTAAACCTTTCATGATAATAAAGTTATAATAATAAATATAACCATATTATGCTTCTCTGATAAAAAATATGCATGCAAAAATATTATGTATGTTAAAAATACTTTTTACATACTGGTTGGCATAAAACTTACCTTTTTAATTATTATTTTACTTGGAATTTAAAATACGAATTTATTTTGTAGTCCTTTTTAATCCTTATTACTTTGTTCCTTAAAATATATCTAATTTTTTTTTTCTTAATAAGTAACTAAAACTCAGGAAATTTAGAAAATATTCCTAAATTCATAAAGCATGTGAGTGGTGAAGCCAGGGTTCAATCCCCCCACGGATTGGGGATTGAAATTAATTATTTTCAATTACTATGCTCCAACGAGTTTCTAAATCATATGAATATGATTAATAAGAAGTAATCAAAATAATTCAAATGTCCAGTAGAGACCATTTTATTTTCTCAACCAGTTTGAGAGTGTATCAAGAGTATTTCAAGTATATCAGTTTTGTAGGTTTATAGTCAGAAAGGGGACAGACCACTCACACATGGATGAGAAAGTACAAAGACAAAACCTTATCAAAACTTTTTGTACCTTGCACTTGTTTACTTGGACTTATTTCTTATTAGTTTCCTGCTATCTGTTTTCTCTTGAAGTCTTAACCCTGTTCTTATTAAGGAGATATATAAACCCTGAACTCTAGCTCTTCAGTGAGTCACTTGTTTGTGAACCCCAATGTATGTGAGTAAACTTAGTCTTTTCTCCTGTTCATCTGTCTCTTGTCAGGACATTTGCAGGCTCCAACCTTTAAACCTGAGTTGGTAGCACAAAACATTTCCCCCCCCAACACCTGTTTTAGAAACCACATTGCTGCATGGTGATTATATTTCAATTTGGACTACTCAGGTAACTGAACATTAGTCACAGATAGAATAGGATACTGATTCTACAGCCATGAAATGTACTTAGAGATGGCTCAGGATGTGTTAAAAAAGAAGGAAAATAGCAAGAATGAACAGTAAATCCAGGTGCTAGGATTAAAGGAAGGACTAATGATTCAAAGGAGAGAAAAGAGTAAAAATAATAGAAAAATTTGTTATTCAAATATAAAAATATACTTCAATGGAAGTTGTAACCCATGGCATGATGCACTGTTTTAAAGTATGGTAAGAGTATCTAAAACCTCATTGGAAAAGGTGGGGAATATTAGCCTTCCCCATATTTCTGTGAATTTCTAGGATCTGGCAGGTTATGTCCTCTTGGTTAATATTTGGTGAAAACTCTTTCTTTTGTCGAATTAGTTCAGTTTACTGATTATCATGAAATTCCTTGTATGTTGCCTCTATAATGTAAGATAGTCTGACAAAATACTGCTGATCTGTCTTTGTCTAATATTTAAAGCAGCAACAAAAGTAGGACTCATGAGAGGAGTTTTGTGTGGCATAAATAAAGCTTTGGAGCTACAGAAACTTATATTGCGACATTTCAAAAAGCTTTAAAAATGTATTAAGATATGTAAGTGTGTATAAGATGTTTCTTAGAGTGCCACTTGAGAGCAAAGTTGAGAATAGTGTTATTTCAGTGAATGAGTGTGTTGACTACACTGTTCTGTATGTCAAAAAAGTGTTTAAAGACATATAAAATATTCCTAAGAGTGCTATTTGCAAACAAAGTTGACACCAATGTTATTTTAAGGAATGGACGTGTTCATCACACCAGTGCGTGAAGAAGTGTTTAAAGACGCATGTAAAGACAACAGAACAAAACAACAAAAGAAACCCCATATGTGCTAAAAAGTAAGAACCCCATTACCTCACATTTTTCAAAAGCCATACTACCAGCTATTACTCATCTTTGCTTCATGGCCTTGCTTTGTTTTCTTTTACTTTTCTTCAGCTTCATTGAGGCACAATTGGCAAACTTGCTTTATTTTTTCTCATCCCTCTCCACAGCGACTCCTACCCAACAAAAATAATTCCCATCTCTACCTTTCAAATGTGCAAGGAATTTCAATTGTGCCCTCCTTTATTTAATGCTTATGGCACATTATTTTTCTAAGCCCAGGTGAATTCTACCTGTATAAGAATTCAAGTGCCATGTGTTTGTGTGTGTGTATGTGTGTGTGTGTGTTCATCTATTGCTAGTATTTGTACATATGGCTAAAATAAGGATTTTTAATGGAACTCTATGTACAGAACCTTTAAAGACCTCCTGGTATAGCCAATATCTAGTTTATTGCATTATATCCATGTTTGTCTATATATTCCTCTTGTTCTCATGCTTCTTTAGCATTCTGCCAGTTTCCTGAAAATAGCTTGTAGTCCTAAGATACTGTGCCATGGACTATTCTGTTTCCAGGGCTATAATGTTTTCTCCTCAATTCTCCGCTTTTCAAAACAACCCAATCTTACACACCAGGTTAACATACACTTGTAAGAGTACCTTTTGCTTTGTGTAATAAAAACTTTTTCTCTACTTTAAGTCTAAAGGAAATATCTAAGACAAAGAATCCTTACAGAAGGGAATACTTTCTCTGGATGTAAAGATAAAATAATGTGCTCTAAGTGGTCTCACTTTGAACTGATAAGGAGATAGAAATTAGATAGCTTTGATATTCTAATCAATCAAATTGAAAATAGGTCCATAAGACTAATTTTTTCACTACATTCTTGATCTATATCACAAGTGGCAGATTTATTTGTGAATCTCATTTTATTAAAGAAATAAGGATGTTTAAAATATCAAATTGTTTTTGCTAGGGTTGTCTTAAACCTCTGCAATAAAACTTGTGAAATTTCGACCTAAGATATTGTTGAATTTAATAATTTAGGCTTTTTTCCCTTTTTAAGACTAGAAATATTTTTTTTTCATATTTACATTCTTTATTTAGGTTAAATATATATACACACACACATACACGGACATACCTTCCTTCATAAAACCACATATGTACTCTATGAACATTTAAGAAGGAAGAAATCATTTTCACTTGATTTTGTTCAATAACCAATGATTAGATATCAGTTAGATTGAATAAAGGAATAAACTCTATTTTATTTCTGATTAAAACACAACTAAAGCTTAGTCTCTCTACATTTTATTAGAATGAGATTCTTTTCTCTGTCTGGTCATCTGGATTAAAACAAATCTTGATGATAACAGTGCTGTTATGGTCAGCTTTTATCTATTATCATGTGTCATATTTAACATAAGTAAAATGCAATGGCTGTTTAATAATTTAATTTAAAAATCCAGGAATTTAGCTGTGTGTGATAGTGCACGCCCCTAGTCCCAGATACTCGTGAGGCTGAGGCAGAAGGATCGCTTGAACCCAGGAGTTCAAGGCTGCAGTGAGCTATGATTGTGCCACTGCACCCTAGCCTGGGCAACACAGGAAAAACAAACAAACCAACTAACCAGTCAGGGCTTGAGCTGAAGGGGAAATCTAAAAATAAATTTAAAAATTTTTGAGGATTTGATTGTAGTGATTTTCCTCTTACTAGCCTAAAGAGTCTTTTCCAATTTTTTTTATTGATACATAATATTTTTACATATTTATGTGGTATAAATGACGCTTGCTACACGTATAGAATGTGTAGTGATCAGGTTAGGGTATTTATGGTATCTATCACTTCAGGTCATTTCTATGTGTTAGGAACATTTCAAGTCCTCTCTCTGGCTATTTTGAAATATATAATTCCTTGTTGTTAACTATAATCACCCTACTCTGTTATGGAGCATTGTACAAGTGATGTTTTGATACAGGCGTACAATATAAGTTAATCAAATCAGGGTAATTGGGGTATCCATCACTTCAGGCATTTGACATTTCCTTGTGTTAGGAACATTCCAATTCCACTTTTTTTAGTTATTTTAAAGTATACCCTAACTTATTGTTGATTATAGTCACTTTGTTGTGCTATCAAATATTGTTCATTCTGTCTCTCTCTGTATTCGTATATGTTAACCATCCCCACTTTATCCCCTCTCCCCACTACCCTTCCCAGCCTCTGGTAACCATCATTCTATTCTCTGTCTCCATGAGATAAATTGTTTTTAGTATTTAGTCCCCAAATAGGAGTGGAAACAAGCGAGATTGGCCCTTCTGTGCCTTGGCTTATTTCACTTAACACAATGTTCTCCATTTACATCCATGTTGTTGCAAATGGCAGGATTTCACTCTTTTTGTGGCTATATAACATTCCTTTGTGTACATGTACCACAATTTCTTTATCCATTTGTCCCTTGACAGAAACTTGGTTGATTCCAAATCTTGTCTATTGTGAATAGTGCTGCAATAAGCATGTGAGTGCAGATATCTTTTTGATATACTGAATTCCCCTCCTTTGGATATGTACCCAGCAGTGGGATTGTTGGGTCATATAGTAGTTCTATTTTTAGTTTTTCGAGGAACCTCCATACAATTCTCCATAGGGGTTGTGCCAATTTACATTCAGTATTTTCACAAAAATAATTTATTCTTTTATATGTTATACTTGAAGGGAATAATTAGTTTCAACATGATTTTACTTCATCAAGTGACCTACAGATATGAAAGATATGAAACATAGTGACCTACATTTATGAACACTACTAATTATCTGTTTTGATATCACCATGACAAAAGTGAGTGAATTTTGTAGCTCAAATTTTCTTAGTAATGCTTTAGGGATAAATTAAGACATCCAATGTTCTAAGGAAGGTTGTATAAGAATTCACTCAATAGATTTATGGTATGAGATCCACAGTTCATATGAAATAGTATAGGTAATATTTTCTAATGATCATAATGTATTATCACAATAGCATTTTCAAATTACATTGAAAGCAATCAGATATGACCACACAAACCAAGAATATGACAAAACAAAATCTGTGCTGTCTCCAAAATTTCTTAGGACAAAATATCTCCAGTCCCTTAACTGCTGTTTCAGAGATAACTGTTTATTTCAGATATACAGAGATAGTGACAATACCACTTCAGCATAATTAATACTAAAAAACCTTCCTTTCTGAATAGCTGAATATTTTGAAAACAAGGGGATGGAAAATCAAGCTGATCAAAATAAATTTTGTGTGTGTGTGTGTGTTTCAGGCTGTCATTATTAAAAATATAGGTTATATAAATAAGCATACATCTGCATCCTTTGAACCTGAGATTGCAAAAGACTTTAAGTCTTCTTGTTGATTCCTTAATATAGGTAAATAGCAGAATATATATTAACTGATAGATATCTACCCTCTGATAATCTATTTTGTTATTTCATTGACTTATTTGAGTAAGCTAACTTAGGCTGTGCTGATATTTTTCTTCTTGGTAGATCCATACATAGGTGTGTGTATCTGCTTTTACATATCATCAATCTATCTACTCCCCTTATGTTTTGAATTGATTAATTCATACCTGTCTCATTTTGATTATCACACCTTAAACCTTACTTCAAACAAAATTGGTCCCCCCATTATAAGATCTCATTTAATTCTTCATTTTTCCTTTTTTTAATTACAATTTGAATTTTATTTACATTTAAATAATTTGTTTAGTGTGTTTCCCTATCGGCATAGTTTAAGTTTCATGGAGTAGAGATTATAGGGTTAGCATGTAATAGGATCTCAAAAATTATGTTATGTAAGTGTGTTATGTTATGAATATCTGTGCCTCTCTGTATTTCTCAATAAGTTTTCATTTTGTTAATACAATATCTATGCATTTAAGATTTTCAAAATTTAAATTAATTTTTAATTGATACAAGATCTTATGAGACAAATGAAATTTTACATTAGCATATTTGTTTTGTTTTACTTGTGTTCTCACTTGTTAAATTTTACGGATGTGTTTGTGTGTGGCAACAAATTTATTTGCATGAAGTTGCTATATTCAATTGCATCCATATGCTACAACCAAAAAATTCAGTTAATTTGTCCTCTGTTGATAAATTTAAAGAAAACACTAATTATGAACATAGTAAAAAAGTGTTTACCTAATTAGTGCACAAGAAAAAGTGACAATTTTGGTTTTCTCTGTAATTGTCAAAATTTATTTAATGCAATCTTTTCCTTTTCTGCCTTTTAAAAAATATTTCTATGCCTGTTTTTCTCAAAATTATCCTATTTGAGATTTAGCTTTGCCCCATCTTAAAAGTATTAACATCCAGCGTACCATTTTAGGCTTATTGCATATAATTTTGATGGGAATGGTATGATAATTTGAATTTTCAATAATATCTATCAGAAAAATTTGATTAAAACTCTGTAACACTTTGAGTGACCCTATTCCCATAAAAAACATATGTGACAAATGAAAATAAAATATGAAAGAGAAAATTAATTGCACAATAAAAGAAATCAAGAATATTTAATTTTTATCATTGTACCTGAAAATATTTCTTTAATATTATTTTAGTCTTGTCTTTATGAAGTAAATTAAAGTCAAGTATAGAACTTTGGAGAGAAAGCAAGAAAGCAGGAAAGCAGGAAGGAAATGAGGAAGGAAGGTAGGAAGAAAAGAAAGAAAGACAGAGGGAAGAAGGGAGGGAAGTAGGAAAAAGAAAAGTAGATAAAGGTAAAAAGTCAATATTGAGATACAATTATTTGTGGGTCTCTCAGGTTTCCTGATATTTTGCAAACAACAACATTGACTGCCTTTGTTCTAGACTATTTTTTTAATGATGTTTGTTTAGTCATCAGCCTAGGAAGACAGAAAGAGTATCTCTCTCTGAAGCAGGCAGGCTTACTGCCCATTATAAAAGATTTAAGTTTCCTAAGTGAATGATTCATTTAATGTAAACAATTACATTTGCAGGCATCCATTTGAGCCCAGCTTGGTTATCCCCATGGGACTTAGTGGCAAAGAAACTGAGGAAATAATCTGATGCTCATGCTGCTTGGGTTACCATAAGCGATAAAATTCTGTCTCTGATCCAGATGTCTGTGTGCTTCACCAGCATCTACAAAATTGCAGCAAGCTAATATGTTAGCTGGCAAGTAAAGTAATATCACAGATCTTTCATGGTTCTTGACAATTTTAGCAACAAAGACGGAATGCTAACATAGACGTGGATTTCTGGAAAAGGAAGAATATAGGCACTTTTTGGGCTGATGAAGGAGATTGGAAGAAATTCCTTGGGAATTGGTAGTGTATATGTATGTCTAAAATGTTATGATCTACTGGGCAGAAATGGTCTTCTGCATTTCCTATTAATATGAAAGAATTTGGGATGAGATTTCAGGTTGTGTCCTGGACAGTAGATTCAAATAGTAGTGACAAAATGATGTCCTAGTTGTTACTGACTCTTCCCTGGAATAAGATCTTGCTAACCTAGTAGTCAGCCTCAGGTCCACCCCATTGTAATGACTAGTATTAATTTCCATTGTAAGTAGGCAGAAGATTCTGCTGCATTTCAGACAACATTTATGCTTATATAGATTTAGCCACATAATTGAATCACTGAGTGATAACTATGGGGATACACGTGGGGAAGACATCCAGGGCAACCGCAAATGTTTTCCATGAGAGATTCAGGAATGTTGGATCTCAGAAAAACAACATCCCAAAATGAAGTCCTCAGAAGCAGCCTCAGAAGCAAAAGTTTTTCTCTGACCTTCTGTCCTCCTGTGCCTCATTCTCCCCCAAGGCTAGCCACAGAAACTAGAACCACTCTTCCCCAGGGCAGATGATAGAAACCAGAACCCCTTTTCCCAAAAGCCAGCCATAAACTGACCTGCCTTGTTTGGCTGTAAGTCATAAAACCCTTATTCCAGAGAGGGCCCTGCCCCACACCCAGAAGGAAGGAATGCTGCACAGAGAGGCCACAATGAATCTAGTCACATAGGCCTTGCTGGGTTTCCTTCTTTGCTGTCATTGAATCATAACATTTTTGTCCAATCATATTTCTCTCCATTCTTTGTTGAACTTAAGCATAAAAATGGACAATTTTTCCCCTGTGTCTTTGGGACTTCATTCTGAAAGCTCTCATTTATATGTGTTAAATAAATTTGTATGCCTTTTCTTCTGTTAATCAATCTCCCTCATGTCAGTGATTTTTTAGAAAACCATTAAGAAGTTAAGAAACTAGGGACATCTCCTCCTGTTTTTGATAGAAGTACTATTAAAGTGATGGAAAATAACTATGAAATCATAGTGCAAACTATCTGATAAGGAATGACAAATCCTATAGTTAGTTGAATTTAAGTCTCTTGCAAAACTTTTGGAGAACCATAGAATGGCATTTTCCTTTGAGAGGAAGGTTCAGTAGGAGTGGCTCTTTAAGACAAAATATCATCAATGTCTTCCCTCCCCTCTACCTACTGGTATTGCAGGATTTCCTTAGTTCTTTCCCTATCATTGCAACAAAATCAGCAAACTATTAAAAAACAAAACAAATAAAATTTTCAAATACAAATTATTTCAAATGCAATTGTAATGGACTGAATGCATCCCCCCAAATTCATTTATTGAAATGCTAACCCATAAGGTAATGGCATTAGGAGGTGAGCCCTTTGGGAGGTGATTAAGTCATGACGGTAAAGCCCTGTTGAATGGGATTAGTGCCTTTATAAAAGGAACACCAGAAAGCTCTCTTGTTCTTTTTCTGCCATGTGAGGAGGACACAAGAAGTCTGCTGGAACCCAGAAGAGGCCAATCTCCAGGACCCAACCACACTGGCAACCTGATATGAGACTTCCAGCCTCCACAACTGTGAGAAATAAATTTCTGTTGAAGCCACCAGTCCATGGTAGTTTGTTATAGCAGTTCAAGCTGAGTAAGACAGCAATAAATGATGCTTATATGCTTATATGGTAAGTTGAAGTGGAAAAAAAAAAAGACACAATCATTTATAGAGAACATACAGAGACTGAGCTCAACTGCATTTAAATGCGTTTGACTCAAAAATGGAAGAAAAATATATCTTTAACTTTAATTTTTTTTTGTTTAGCTCTGAATTGTGACATTATATCTGACACATATTATTCAGTTACATTTTTAATTTTACTCATTTAATTCTTCATTTTCTCATTAAAATTTGTAATACTTAAGTTTATCATTAAGGTATACTAAAGCTATTTTAGGTTGTTTTGTACATTCTGCAAAATATTATGTCAATTCATCTGTGGTTCGCTATTATGATTTGCTAATTGTTTATATTTCTTGCCATAACGTTTCGATTTCTTCAATGTGCCTCATATAATATGATTTTCAGACGTGTTATTCCCCTGGTTTTTGTCATTCCTCATGTATTTTCAAAATACTCCACAGCTGGTTTGAATCACAGAACCATGTTTTCTTCTTATATTTTTATGCTCTATAAACACAAAATGAAATTGGATGATTCAAGAATGTTCCATTTACATATGTACAAAATTATTAGCAAAATTTTGTGTCATTGTTCGAAAAGAATCAAAATGGAACAATGGAAGGAATAGTGAACTCGAAAGCACAAGGCTTTCAATTAAGTATCACTTTAATATAATGTATTAATTCTATGTTTAAAAATTATGTATTTATGTACTTAAACCCAGTCCTGCCATTTAGAAGGTGAGAATTATAGTATTTATTCTAAGATACAATTATGATAAATGCAGTAAAACATTATAAATAATAAAACATAAAATTATATATATTAAATTTTTCTAATCCATTTTTCTGCTTTATGGCTTCAATATTACCTCACTTTGGAATATTCCATAGCAGCAATTGGACTCTCATGAAGAATTAAGTTTTGTGCAATTCCTCTTGTTACTCTGAATTATGCATAAATATATTTGGTCCTGTTATATAGCCTTTAATTTAATTTGTCTCTATGTACAAGCATATTGTTGGTTTAAAGATAAAATATATTTGATAATTAAGAGATTTTTCAAATTGATGCTTCCTTCTCTTTCCTTTCTCTTCCTTTTCAAAGGCCCAAGAGAAAAGAAAACTTATTCTTTCTCCTTCCTTTTTTTTTTTCTGTTTAGGACTTCAATCAGAATTACATTCTGTTTGAGTATGTGAGTATACAGTTCTCTGAAAGTCTATCAAGAGCAGTAGCTTCCCGTCAAAAAGGCATGTTTGCCCAAGCTTGGGGAATGTGCACTGTCCAGTGAAAGAAAAGAATTAGAGGAGCATGGTGAAAGGCGTATTTCCACATGAGGCAATAAGCTACTTCTCCTCTTGAGTTTTATCTCTGTAACTCAGACGTCACAGAGTGCACCAGCTCTCAGTGATTATAAAATAACATTTTCTTTGCTATTTTATGATCAAATTTTAGTTAATAGAATTCCTACCAGCCTGATAGAAACTAGGTCATTCAAAGTTCATCCCTCCTCTATTATTTATGGGAGTTTCCAAAGGGCTGCCTTACCTGTGCATACAAAACAGTCCATTAGCGGCAGTCCCCATGCAAGATCACTCTCCTTTCTCTGTATATGCCTATTGTCTGCTGAACTGGGGACAAACATTTCAGTTGCTATCTACAATATGAAGATGCTAATGGTCACCTAAAAACAAACAACACCTTGAATTTTCATACTCACATCTTATGAAGTAGAACATTGTCAGGTTGATTTTGGAGGTTTTTTTTTTTTCAACACACAAACTGTGAATTAGTAATGCCTGCGATCAGAGTTTCATAACCCAAAAATGTCCTTACATTGATTTCTGAATATTCTGAACCCTCTCTCATCTATTAATTTGGAAAATGAATTAATTTGGAAAACCTAACACTGATTGACGGCATACAATAAGCTCCCCTGTCCTCTGTTCTCCCCAAATCCTCTCCTGGTCACTTAAAATTCCTCCGTATCAGTGAAAAATTAAATTTTGCATGAATATCAACTGATATAAACTGAGACATAGGGTGAGGATATAACAGGAGTAAAAAAGGTGTATACACCTGTTCATCTACTTCAAATAATATGCTCAACCTCCCATGTTTTAGTGGAGACTTTAAAGAGAAACTTAAAGTTGGGTTCAGTCTTATTGATATTTTAGCTTAGATTAGCAAAAGTTTGGTTGGGAAGAAAAGGGAGAAAGAGAAAGAAAGAATAATTGAAAGATCATTGTGGTTTTGAAACCCCCCTTCACAAATCAACAAAGGGGTGCAAGGCGAGAACTGTGGTAAGGGCCCAAAACTCTGTGAAGGCACAGGCCTCCTAAAAATAATGATAACAACCAGCCACTGTCCTCCTGTTTGCTCCTCTATAATTGCTACTCAGGAGTCACATAGCTGGTGGTCATGAAGATTTTTAACTTTCTCCGTGGATAACATCACCTTTTCAAAACCTAAGGGTAGTTTCTGAGATATCTTCCAGGCCCCGCATTGCAGTGGATTGGCTGACCCACCCAGACCAGCCGCCCACACCAAGAAACTGACTCATCTAGAATTGTGACCCCAACCCAGGAACTGACTCAACCCAAGAAAATGATTTCTACACCCCTATAATTTTGCCCTGAACGTAACCAATTAGCAAACCCCATTGCCTAATGCCAAACTATCCTTAAAAATCCTGTCTCCCAAATTCTCAGGGAGGTGGATTTGAATAATTCCTCCCGTCTCCCTGCTTAGCACGCTCTGCAGAATTAAACCCCTTCTCCACTGCTACTCTGACTGTCTCAGTGTAATGCCTCTTCTCTGTGCAGCTGTGCAGCGGGCAATACAACCTGGTTGGGTGGCAACAGTTTGTAATTCTTGTTGTCATTGGAGTCAAAGACAGTGATTCTTAAAAACAGGTGAGGAGAACATGTGTACCTATGTTTGTTTGTTTGCTTTAGCCAAGTTGAGTCATTCTCTTTTACCTTTCATGCAGAGCCAAGTAGAACTTTGAAGTATAAAGACATATATTTATTATATAGTGCATAAAGGTAAATTAATTAATTCATGTGGCATTAATTCCACAATAAGTGATCTATTTCAACAATAAATTTAAAAACCTCCTCTTCTAAAATACTTACAGATTATTTGAATGCAATTGAAGGAAATCAAAATATTTTGCCCCGAAATACATTTCTTTGACATATTTTGAGATGGCTGTCAGAAAGCCAGTAAAAAGGACTAGCCCTGTAGAGCTATGCTTTGTGGGGGAAATTTGCATCAGAGGAAAATCTTCATTGATGAAGCCAGGCCTTGCCTCCTCTAGATCTAAGAAAAAATAACTGAAAGTCTGACACCTTTAAAGGTCTGAAGGAAATATGTACTATTTATTCTCTCTGAGGGCTGCTACCCTGAGGTTTCATCTACATAACAAGACCACCTTTGCTAGCAAAGTCTCATCTTCCCTCTCTCCTATAACCTGTTTTGCCATGATCCAAGCTACCTTTCTTTCTGTAACCTCAAGATGGTATATAAGCTTTTGCATCCCATTGGGGAGATTGGGTCATCACTCTGTGATGCTCCCCTGGTACACGTTAATAATAAATTTGTGTGTCTTTTCTCTTATTAATCTGCCTTTGTGAGTTGATTTTTCAGTGAACTTTCACACCTACACAATTATTTTTTTTCCAGTGGTTCTTAGGGAAAGTATTCAATATAAGTGATTTCCACTGTTAGTACTGATTTTTCATTTCAACACATAACTGGCACCTCAACTGTATAAAAAACAGATGAGTGGGGAGTTGCTCAACTCTAGGATTCTTCTTTCTATGGTAGCCAGGGAAACACTCCTTCAGACTTACAGGTGTTGGTAGAACACAGTTTTGGAAACATTATTCTAAAGCTAATTGTGATTATCTGTGCTGATTCTTGTAGTCATTACTCAAGAGGAGTGCTTCTCACCATTTCATGTGCGTACAAATCACCTGGGAACTTGGTAAAATGCACATCAGCTTATGTAGGTCTGTGTGGGCCCTGAGATTCTTCATTTATAATTAGCTTCTGAGTGACTAATATAGTAACTGATGTAGACCATACTTTGAGAAGCAAGGGTCTACATTACTTAAATCAAAATTCCTTCATTTGATATAAATATTATAACATATTTTGGGCCAATATCCATACATGTCACTAAATTACAATAGAATTGATTTTCATTTGTTACTTTTGTAATTACTTGGCATTCCTTAATCACATAAGAACTGAATATTGGAGTGAAGCAGCCTGATGTGAATTGTGCTGGTAATCATGAGAGAAGACTGCCCATACTAAAAATGGCTCTAGATAATTTCTGTAAGGAAGAATAATAATAAACTACAAAGAATATACTTTATTAAACACATACATTAATGGAGTCCTATGAGACTAAACATAACCACAAACTTGTATTAATAATTTTCAAAAAAGAGAAAATGATACATTAAATCAATATTAAATAATTTCCATGAATTTATGAATGTAGGAAATATGGGACTTCCACCTTTGGTAAGAGGCGTAGTAGCAAGATAAGTGCTGTTTACCATTGTTACGTAGATTTTGAAGTAGTATATGTCCATTGCTTTCTATACTAATAGTTGACAACATCAGACTTAAATCACATAGATAGAGCTGCATCAAGTATTTAGACTCATTTTTAATTTCCTTTCCTAGTGTTAATACATTAAGTTAAACAATTATTTAGTGTAAAATAACTAACTAGTTCTTTTTTTATTCTGGTGTAACTAACACAAAAGGTAATGGGAATTTATTATATATTGAGTAAAAGTAGTATCAGTACTATTTCCATTATGAGTAAATTGGCACTATTTTTTTAAAATTTCCCTTCATGTATAATTGAGTCATTTTGAGTCAATCTGTATAGTAATGAAAAGGAGAAACAGACTACCCACATTATTCTTCAAAGAAAACAATATTGTAATTCTTGGTAATATCTGGGGACTTAATGGATCTTTTAGAATGATATTCATATGACTTCAGCTAATTTATCAATTCAGTTAGGCAAAGAAAAGAAAAAACCTGTTAAGATCTTTTAGCGCTTTTAAAAATATGTGCTGTAATTTCTGTTGCCCGCTAAAGTGGACAAAGCAAGTCACTGAGCAAAGTAGGAATGATGAGTTAGGTATTGGAGTAATGAATGGCAAATACTGTGGACATATCGAAACCTTGGCATAGAGTGACACACTTAAAGAGGAATTACTAGATCTGATTTTTAAAGAAATATAGTCCTTTGATTTTTATGCAGAATCTTCTGTTTTGTAAATGATGGCACCTTTACTTCTTTTTCACTTTTTTGACTGTAGGCTACTGGTTTGCCACTTATGGTACAGAATTACAGAATCTTAAACAGCTTATTTTGTTAGAGATCATGTCTTTCTTGTAACAATTTTACAAGTGAATACCCTAACATGCAATTAATTTGACCAGGGTGTCAGAGTCCCTGGACTGGAAGCTAGAACTTTTGAACCTTAATCTGATGTCCATTGATAAGGTAAATATTGACAAACACCTGCAGGCAACACTTACTGTACAAACTTCAAAATAAAATTGAACTAGATTATATCAGTTTTTCCCCTTTATTGTATCCTACAGTGCTGTACCTAGTGTCAGTTATAGAACACAGGGTGTGTGCATATCTATTCATAAATTCTTCAAAAGATTTCATAGATGGTTTTTCTTCCTTTCCTAGGTGTTTTTCATTATTCATGTCATGTAGTAAATGACTGAGTCTCTGTTGACTATATTAACATATTTTAATACGTCAATGATGTTAAAATGTCAATTTTTTGTTTATTTCTTGCAAGGAACTCAATGTGTATTATGAAACTATCACATTAATCTTGCATTATCACTTTGAAGTAGTGAAAAGTAAGTATTTTTTGACAGATAACTTGACTCATGTATACAGAAGAGAATTAAAAATATATTTCCCACATAACAAATAGGAAGTTAGTGTCAAGAAAGTGATTATACTTTGTGATGATTAATTTTATGTGCAACTTGACTGGGGCACTGGTCAAACATTATTTTGGGTGTTTCTGTGAGGAATTTTTGGAAAAGATTATCAATGAAGTAGATAGACTGAGTAAAGCAGATGGCCCTTCATAATGTGGGAGAGCCTCATCCAACCAGCTGAAGGTCAGATTACAACAAAAGACCGAACCTCCCCTGAGTCAGTCATGCACCCTGCACGTGAATGGCAAATGCCCCTGCACTGTGGACAATTTGAGGAAAATGTGTAAGATGTAAGGCAGGTAAGACAAGAAGAGAAGAAAAATAGAGAGACTGTTAAAGCAAGGAAAGAGACGCCTGCATAGAAGAAAAGTGCTGAAAGCGGATAGACATGAAAATGTTAGAATGACCCTGAAGGTAAATGAACAAAGACTGTAAGAAAAGATTGGTTGTTTGGCAATTGGTAACTTATTTCAGTCCTACTGTTAGTGTGATAGGGTCAAAAAAAGTAAATATTTCTCAGGGTATGGTGTGGTAACAATCTTAAAAATCTCATGGCTTAGCATTACCAAAGTTCATTTCCTACTCACAATATGAGTCTATCGTGTTGGCAGCATGTTTAGATTATTATAGTTATTCTGGGATTCCTGCTGATAGTAGCTGTATCTTAACATTTGCTTCTAAGATCACCTTGGCAGAGGAAAGAAATGTGATAAATTATTTTCAGGCTTTGTAAAACTCCAGCGGAATTGATACATTCCATGTCTGCTCACATTTCATGAACAAAGGTACTGCTGTACTCTATGTTACACCCTACGCTATTTAAGTAAGTTGATAAATATCAAGAGAGCTAGAAATGACCAGGATGGATAACAAATTGGATGAAGGGTAGAAAAAGAGTAAAAAGTCTTAGAGGCCTACAAATTCTCTAGGTCTTCAAACTGGATAGTTTGTTAAATCACAAGTACAAAGAAGAGGTGGTAAAGAAATCTGAAATACGCACATTGCAGCCTGTGTGGGAGAATCTATTAAACATTCTGTGTATATGTGCATGTAGGTACACGTATGTAGCAGGTTTGTATCGCAAAGTAAGTATTTGAACTGACCTCTCCAAATAATAATGTCTTTATACATCATATACCAGATTTGCATTTATGAAATGATTCTCTTGTAGATCCAAATCTACCTTTTACTGCATTGTGATATTGGAGATGGACCTTGTAAACATTTCTCTTTTGCGTGCTAGCATGATATCAAGCTAGGTAAGTAAGGAGTGCTGGAAGGACACTGCTTGAGGAATGGGCTTTTTCTCCTGGTCTGGTTGGTTTCTCTTTTTTCTTTTCTCCTGCAGTATATGGAGACCAGTTGGTGTGAGATGCTCAGTGATACTAACCCTCCCATACGGCCCTTCAGTGGCATACCCCAGGCAGTTTCTCAGCAGTTTTCTGGTACTACAGCTCTATTTCCCACATGCTTTGCAGGCATCCCAGCAGATCCCTTCTCAGCATGTTTCAGTCATACCTCCATGGGCAGCTCCCAGTGAGCTCCACTGTCACATCAGAGGATGACTTCACAATGAATTTCAGCAATTCTCCCAAGGGCAGCCTGTCAGTGCGTTCATTTGGAGCCCCAGCCAGATTCAGTGCATTATTTTGATATCCCAATAGGAAGTTTTCTTTTTTTCAGCCCCTGCCTGTTATATTAAATGGTTTTTAATTTTCTGTAACTTATGGTGCTTTGATATCTTGGGGTCTTGCTAATGCTAGACAGACTGCCCCTCCCAGGGATAGCTAGTCCTTAGAGATAGTTAACAATTTGCCTGCAAGCATGCCATTCATATGCAAACCAACCAATATAAAGTTCATACCCCCAACCATCTTCTTTACATCTCTTGCACACCAAGTCAGTATTTCTCCTGCCCACCCCAAGGGCAAGTCCTGGACAACTAGGGACAACCTCTATAGGCCTAACCCCACTGATATTATTCTAACTAGCCAAACCTAAGGTGCTTACTATGCCTAGCCAACTCTTGGACTTGGTTTTAAAGGTTTCAGACAAAGGACATTGGAATACAAAACTAAATTGGGCTGAACTCATTGACATAGGTGTACTTCCTAGAGATTCTAGTTATAATGTGCTAGACTGTGGACCTGGAACTATTTCTAACCATTTACTTGTTTGAGTAAAACTTGGACTCAACAGTGGCCTGTGTTTACTGAGAATTTATATTTCAGAGCTTCCCTGGCATGATAGAGAGGAGGGAATCTTGAGGCTTTTGTAGATAGGTATGTTGAAGTACACTTATTGTGTGCTATATGTAATCCCAATGTCCAACTATGTTCAACAAAATGTCACTGAAGTCACTCCCTTCATTAAGGCATTGAGAAATGCCCTCATGAAAAGAACGCCTGCATTCATGAAAAGCCCTGTTACTTTCCTTTATGGGATATGTATGATCATGGGGGATAGTGTAACTGATATGCTCTTCCTGATTTCAGTGTGAAAAATCAGATCCTGGAGTACCAGAGGGTAACTGATAGAACTTACCTGCCAAAGAAAAAGTGGGTACCTAGATCATAAAGGGCAGCTCAGGGATGCACTGGCATGCATAATGAATTAGCCAGTAGGGAACTTTGGTCATGCTTAATTAATTGATCATGGTGTTCCTGGGATAGAAATATTAATAGATGGATGACTTACTAGAATATAGCTTGATTAACATTATAAAACAACAACAAAACATCCTTTTGATTTGGTAAGCAAAACACTGAGTTACCACAATAGAGAGTCACTGTATCTCATCTATTTCTAGACCTAAGATAATTCAAAGACCTAGTCTCTTCATGAATTCAAATCATAGGATAGAAACAACACAGTAGCTTGAGTATATAAACTTTAATATAAAGAATTATTAACAGGGACTTATGCAAAAAGAAGTGGTTATTAAGAGTTAAAGGGAACTAATAATAATAACAATAATAATAAAAGTAGTGCAATGGTTTGAATGTTTGTCCCCTCCAAAACTTGCACTGAAATTTAATAGCCATTTTAACAGCATTAAGAGGTGAGACCTTTAAAAGGTGCTTAGGCCATGAGAGCTCTGTCTTCATGAATAGATTAATACTACAATAAAGAAGGGGCTCATGAGAGTGGATTTGTTCTCTCCTCCTCCTCTGCCAGGTGAGAAACTGTTCCTCCCCTCCAAAGGATGCATGATTTAAGGCTCTGTCTTCAAAGTGGAGAACAGGCGCTTACCAGACACAAAACTTGCCAGTGCCTTGATCTTGGACTTCCCAACCTCCAGAATTGTGAGATTTTTTTTTTTAAATAAATTGCCCAGTCTCAAGTACTCTGTTATAGTAGCCCAAAATGAACTAAGGTAGACAGATAGATAGATAGATAGATAGAAAAAAGGAAATAGAGAATACAAGAAGCAGCCATCACCCCTAGAGCTGCCACAGCTTGCCCAAAGAAGAGCTCCACCTCCCCCAGACCAAAGGCTGAAGGGAGACATACCTGTGGCTTACTGGATGGTGAAAAATGTTACTGAGATGCTTCTGAAAATATTCTATCAGTGGTGTTGTAGGAAGACACTCAAGGGAGGATTGTCACTTTAGAATGCATTACAATACCACCTGAGGGAGAGCCAAAAGAGAACATTTGTGGAGAGAAAGGGTCCTCACTTGTGGCATTCTACTATGAACAACTGTAGAGTGTCCTAAGGGCACTACAAAAAAAAAAAAAAAAAAAACACAAGTGCTTCTTGTGCTTCCAGGACCTGGAGAACCCACCCTTTGAAAGAGCTTGGATTGGAGAAAGCCACATATTATAGTAGCCTAGCACAGAAGACACATCACCTAGAAGGAACCTAGCATGGAATTAACTGTGCTGTGGAGGACACTAGCACTGGCGGAAGCTTTGCCCTAAAGGAGACTAGCGCTTTAAGAAAAAAGAATAGAAGAAGAGAAAACACCTTTATTATCTCTTCAAAATTAGGAGATGTATAGTTCTAACAGTTTTAGGAGAGAGGAAGAGCGATGTATATTGTTTTATACCTTCCTTCCTTCCTTCTTTCCTTCCTTTCTTCTTTCCATACACACACACACGTACACACACACACACACACACACACACACAGAAACAAGAAAAAACATACAAGGCTATTATGGCTACCATCTCTATAATTGGTCACAATGCAGTAGTTGATATCTATGGCTTCCTTCTTCCACTGTGTATTCTGTATCTCTCCTGCACTCAGCCTAGAAACTCAGCTGATAATTTTTATCTGGTATAGTGATGCAAAATTAAAATTTGTGATGTAAAATTCTTATTGAGGGTGTGAGCTCACAACCATCTTTTCAATTTACTATTTATTTATTCTTTTTTTTATTGCTGTAGTTTTCCGTCAACCTGTACTACTGTGTGCAAAAGTATTAAACAGCACCCTGACATTTCAGACATTGCCATCCTTGTTCCCACTATATAGAAGCAAGAAAATATCTTTATAGCAGTTGATTTCAATCAATCACAGCTGGCAGAGTAACCCTTCTTTTCTGCCTATTGATTCAGCGGAAAAAGCATTGTCAAAAGGCCAGTGGCAACTTCATCGTAAAACTGAATTGACAAAGTATTGTGTCTCCTAGCTGAAGCATCTATGCCTTGGGAATTAAGACCTCCAAACAGGCAGAGCTCAAGGTTTCCAAGGGAGAAAACAAAAACTCACAGTGGACATTTAGAAATAAGAGTGACTGGAGTCACCCCCACTTCTGCTAATTGATTTCTGGACTCATGAATTGTGACTTTTGGGAAGACAGTAGGTTATAATGTCCTTTCATTGAAATCATACAAATAACATACTGTACCCTTTTGAAATATTATCTCCCAGTGGGTGCCATTGCTGAATCTTCAATAAACTATCCCATTTTAAAACCATTCCATTAACTCAGTGACTCCATGATTATTGGGTTGTAAGTTAAAATAAGCTAATTCTATGGGCATGAATGCATTAGTGCTTTTCCTTTCCTGAGAAATAAGTTTCTTCATTAAAACTGTTGCTATAGGAAATATCATGGATGTGAGTGAGACATTCTGGGAGACCATCAATGGTGATGCTATGGTCTGAATGTTTGCGTCCCCCCAAACTCATATGTTAAAACCCTAATCCACAGGGTGATGCTATTAGGATGTGGGGCCTTTTGGGAGATGATTATGTCGTAAAGGCAGAGCCTTCATGAATAGGATTAGTGCCTTTATAAAACAGGTCCAAGGAAATTTATTCACCCCTTTTCCCATGTGAGGACACAGTGAGAAGGTGCCATCTATGAACCAGGAAATGGGCCCTCAGCAGACACCAAATCTGCCAGCACCTTGATCTTGGACTTCCCAGCTTCCACAATGTGAGAAATAAGTTTCTGTTGTTTACATGCTACCTAGTCTATAGCACTTTGTTTATATGCTACCTAGTCTATAGCAGCCTGAACAGACTGACATAGATTGTGTTGGCAAAAGCATTACGTAGAGAAAAGGCAATCCATACCCATAATGTATCTATTCAAGTGGGAACAAATTTCAGCCCCTTTCATAGTGCAAGAGGTCCCTTCTAATCAACAGCCACTAGGCTTCCCTTCCTCCCACGGCAAAGGTAACATATCTGGTCTTCAATGTTAGCCTCCATATTAATACATTAGGCACTCAGCAGTATTGATAATAAAATCGGCCTTGGTAAGGGAAATTCCATGTTGTTGATTAACGCATAGCCTCCATTTCTACCACCATGATTGTTTTGTTCATGGGCCTACTGAGCTAGCACTGGATGGGTTTGAAAAAGATGCTGACCAACATCCCAGAGCATATTATTTCATTCATCTGATTATTTAGAACCTCATCTGCTGTGAATGCCCTTTGGTGTACATTCACACTGGCACAAATATATTCACAGTCTGTGCCAATTCTAAAAAGTCTATCCAGACACTTCTTTTCCAGATTTCCATGTCATCAGTCTTCCAATCCTTATTTTTCTAAAGCCCTGAACATCCAACTAAACCATTTGCAATTTTGCATAAATAATGTGGATTTGTGCTGCTGGCCATCTGTCACTCTAGACATAGTGGACAACTAAAATGCACTGCTTCAAGTTCCACCCACCAGGGGAATTTCATCTTTCCACTATTTTTTAGGGGTTACCCTCTGTGAGGCTATAGTGTACAGCTGTCCACTTTGGTGGACAGCTGTAGCACCAGCATATTGTGCTAACACATATGTAAACAAGGTGTCATGAGTTTTGTTTATGTTTGTTTGGTTTTTGTTTTGCTTTTTGTCTTTAGTCAAGTAGGTTTAAGGAACACCCCAGGAAACCCCAGGTTAGATTGTGGGAGAGGAGACAATACTATAGCAATTGATGTTGAAAGCATCTGAGCCACCTGCACATGAAACTTACTGATAATTTCTAGGTCTGCCTAAGCTTGGTTATGATTTCTCTTTGTTGCTTTAGATATATATTTTTATTCATATATGCTAATCAAGTTGTAGCAGCTTCCCCATGAATAGCCTCCAAGTGAGTTTTGCTAGAAAGCTAGAACGAGGCTTTCCAGCAAGTTTCCATAGCACACCAGTGAGAAGTTTCTTGGTACAGTCCATCTCTCTCACTTCAGCCAGCTTCTCAGCAAGTGTTTTAACATTCACATGGCATTTGCCGCTCACCAGCCCTGACATGCATCATCATAGGTAATTTCCCTGCCATCTAACAGGATATATTCTTATATTTTCTTGTGAGATGTAAACTTTAGCCTCGGATTGGTGGCCTTCCAGATGTATTTCTTCCTTTGTATTCTCAGCCATAGAGATAGTAATTTTTCTCAATATCCACCAAAGCTGTATGTTTTGTGGTCTCATTTTTCATTAATATTTAATCTGTTGTTAACTGGTAAATGTTTAAAAATTTCAGTGCTCAAATTATTATATGGTTTTCATTTCATGACTGGACCATGAATGATACATGATCTTCTCCCTTAAGGTTCTTCTTTTCTACAATAATTTGTTAGGACATACCAATTTGTTTTGAACACCAAATATGTAGAAAAGACTATGGCTAGTGTTTTGGGGAAATAAGGAGTAAACTGAAATTGTATAGATTCTCTCCTCATTTAGCTTGAGGTATAGAGGAGGAGGAGGAAAAGGAGGAGGTAGAGGAAGAAGAGAAGGGAGAGGAGAAAGTGGAGGAGAAGGAAGAGGAGAAAAAGGATGAGGAAAAGGAGGAGGAGGAGAAAGAACAGGTTGTTTAGAACCTTATGTAACAAGGGGAACTACTATAGACTTTATGATAAGAAAGCAGTTCCCTAAGGTATTAACGTAAGTGTTGACATAATGCTTGCAAAACAAATTAGGAGGGAGAGTAAAGAGTTTTTAGCTGAGAAAATATCATTTGCCAAGATAATTAGCATAAGCCAGAGACAAAGAGAAGACATGAGTTAAAATAACAGGAGATGGGTATGGAGAGAGAGAGAGAGTCTCAATAATGCACAAAATTATTTGGATCACTGATAGATAATTTCAAGTGCTGTGTGGAGAATAACTTGAATGGATGTGAGCTTGATATTATAAATGTAGGATGTTAAGAGAAAATATGAGGGTAATATTGTGGTACACCAGCTAAAGATGATATTGGCTGGGTGTAGGGTAGTACAGAAGAAATGAAACATCTTGGAAAAATTCAAAATATAGCAAAGAATCAATTTGAAATGCATGATTTATTAAATCTCAGAAGTGGCAAGAGATATATAAAAATGACTCAAAATGACAATTATGCTGTAAGGGGCTTACTATCCAAAATAAGAAAAAATATCACAAAACTGATATCTAAAAAGAAAAATCATTTTATTAAGATAAAAGTCCTCCATCACCAAAAGTTTTCAATCACTGTCTGATAATAATTAAATCAAAATCAAATAATAATCCGGCAAAGATGAAGTAGAGAGTACCCATCTCTAAAATGGATGGCTGTCAAATCTGGCTGATCTTTGTAATCATCTTAAAGCATATTTAAAAAGAGAAATTAATGGTCTATACTTTCATCTACAGTATCAGAAACTCTAGGATATGAGAAGTTTGTATTTTTTAAGCTTTCCAGGCTATTCTGATGATGATCTAGGTGTGACAAACATCTCAATCTGAGCCTTTGTGATCAAGGCAAATCGGTAAATGGACTGTCATTAGAGATTGTGTTAGAAAAAAGTGGAAGCCTTTAATTATTATAGAAAGATAATGGTGAACATATATAATAATAATCTTATATTGTAATCTTTTTACATGAGGTTTTTATAGTACACAAGAATATGAGACATTTTTCATATCTGTTTAGTGATAAATGTGGTCATGTTTATGTTTTCTGCTAGATATACATGTACATGTAACTATGCATATATATTCGTGATGATAAGTTGTAATTATTTACTTGTTATCCATTACCACTTGAATAAATGATTGAGTTTCTCAGGAAAAAAGAGCTTCCTAACATCTAGTCTGAATAATTAAAGGTATAGTATGTGGTCTTCTAACTAGATTCTTGGTTTTAGCTTGCCCCTATGAAGAAATTTCTACACGGTATCCAGAATGGTAAGGTCATGTAACTAACTGCTCTACTAAAAATCATTCAATAACTTTTCAGCTCATTGCAATTAAAAATGAAATTCCTTATGGTGGCTTACAAAGGACCTTCAAGATTACCCCTAACCACGGCTCTGACTTTAAAATTTACCACTCTTTCTGTTCATTATAGTGACATTGTCATCTTTATTCTTCCTTGAACACACCAAGCATGTCAAAACCCTCAGAGAATTTACACTTATTTTGTTATTTGCTTCCAGATAGCTGCATGGCTCACCCCTCAATTTCTTTATTTATTTTTAGCATACTTTTTTTAAACAAAGGTCATCTTGTAACGGCAAAAACCAGAGTCGCGTTGCTGATGGAAACACTGAGAGGTACATGAGGATGCAGAGAGATCAGGTTTATTAACTCCAGCGGGCGCAGAGGGGATCTTCCGCCAAAATCTGAGCACCCCCACCCAGGGGGACTTGTCTTTTATACTTCAAGAACAAGGAGGTGGTACAGAGCAACTTATACCAGGAAGTGTACACATATGGAAGTTAATGTAACTTACAAGGGAGCTGCTGCAAGGGGAGCTATTTACGGGAGCATGAGCTGCAGGCATTGGCCAACTTCAATTTCTTTCTTTATAACATCAGTTTCACAAACATTCCTGTGGGTGTGGCGATAAGCAGTTTTACAGAAGCAGATTAAGCAATTAACTTACATAGGGCTATAGCTCGTCCGTTTCAGGGTAAAAGGTTTTTAGTGAATTTCTATTCTTCCCTCACATTCCCCCCTTTCAATACTCAGACTGAATCTTCACCTGAGTAGTTATTGTTTTCATATTGTGATACCTGTTGGTATGGATGGCGTAGTACCAACTGTAACTTTACTCTGTCTATTTGTCTAGATATTAGGGAGGTCAGGTATTTGAGTATGCATGGGGCTATGGTTAGTAAAAGTATTAGTCCGAGTAGGGGCGTAATCCAGGGGGCCCAATCCTGGAACAGATTCCACCATGAGGATTGGCTTTCTCTTTTTTTTTATCTGGTTCTGGATCCTAGCCCATAGTTGGCTTAAATTTTCTTGCACTATCCCAGAATGGTTGGCATAAAAACAACATTGTTCTTTCAGGTATAGGCAGGTTCCTCCCTGGCTTGCTGTTAACATGTCCAGGGCCCTCCAGTTCTGGAGTACCACCTCCACTAGGGAGTCTACTTGTTGTTGGAGGGTTGATAGTGCCTTTTCTACCGAGCTGAGGTCAATATCTACTTGTGAGGCTAGTTGTTTAACCTGATGGGACATTACCCCTAGAGCAGATTCCCCAGTGGTCAGCCCCCCCAGGAGACCTATAGTAGCCAATATTGGAACTAGGATAGGAACTCGCTTGGTCCGGTGTGGCTCAGGAGGGGAGAGGTAAGCAACATCCGTTCCTGGCGTGACAGTTATGTCTGGAATAAGGATTACAATTGCACATAGGCTACAACTTAACCCATTCAGCCTCTTATATACCCCATCTGCACATGAGAAATATGTACTGTTTGGAGGCCGATACGCTTGATCTTCCAATTGTGTTATGTCCAGACAATCAGCAGTTATATTTGGCCTGTTGCCTTTTCCCAAGACACACGAGGCCTTTCCAAGGGTTTAGATAGGCCTCAGGACTGACAAGGCTGGTTCCTGGATAGTATTGGCAAGTTTGATGGGGGTGGAATCATTGACCCCAATGGCAGTGTATGTCCATGAGGTCACTGGAGCACACAGCCAGCAGTCAGCAGCTACCTGCTGGTTAGTAAGATTGAGGATCTGGTGTGTGGCATTTACCAAATCTTTCAGCCAGATCCGGGGAATTTCACATAAATATCTATATCCTTGTGGGTGGGCAGTGTCCTTACCTAATACTCAGACAGAAGTCGGGGGTGTTGATGGCATGTAATATTTTACTTGGGGCTTGTAGAACTTTATCACCTTTGTGATTGTTCCAGGATCTCTGCCTCTACTGTCTACCCTGACGCCAGCTATCCTGTCTGTCCACTTGTTGGGATTATTGATCCTGTATGTAACAGGGTTACAGGTTCCCAATCCACAGTTATTAGGGGCCCTCAGTTTTTCTAAAGGACTACCTGGGTTACCCGTATACCCATGGGTGCATACCCAGTTGCCACAGTAAAATTCAGCCCCGGCATAACACCGCCAATAGGTTGGGTTGAAATCAGGTTTGAGGCAAAGATATTTGTGGTTGGTAGTATACTCTCTCTCCCAAATCAATCCTCCACAGTTAGTTTTGGAATTAGGATCCATGGCCCCACATACATCAAACTGGATGATAACTGAAGGGGACTGTCCATCCCACTGGGTGGAGTTAATGACTCTTTCATCTCCCCAAGTGCGCCTCACTTGAGACTCCTAGGGCCCTATGGTAATGTCCACCACCCCACAGGTGGCCCAAATTGGCATCATTAATACATAAGTAACAAGCAGTACAATATGGTTACCATGCCCCAGTAGAGCAGGACCATTCCTGCTCTCTGGATCCATGTCCACTCTTTTGGTGTCACAGCCCCAAGTCCTATACCCAACGTCAGAGTCAATAACCCAAAAAGTCTGAGTTCAAACTGTTTGATGTTAATGTCTGACTCAGGCTGACTCATTCGTTCTCAGCAGTCTGGAGACGCCCTGTGTCCCATGTCACTGCGGATTTCCGACGCAGGCGCAGCTTGAGCGAGTTGTCCCGGTCCAGCCGCACTACCCATGAGTCCTGCTGGCTCTCCGGACTTTCCCTCTTTGCTCGGGTATGATGAATCCACGGGGCGATTCCTGCAACTTTGACAGCAGTGGGTGTGACTAATACTACAGTAAAGGGGCCTGCCCAGGAGGGTTCTAAGGGGGTTTTCTTCCAATCTTTTACCCACACTAAGTCCCCTGGTTTGTGGGGGTATACAGGGGCCCCCAGGGCCAAGGGGGCCCGTTCTAATACTGTCTGGCTAATCTGCTGTAGCATCTTTGATAACTGTATAAACTGACCTTGTAAGTTCATTTCTCTGGTGATGGGGGGGGTCTCCCATATAAGATCTAGAAGGGAGAGTACCCTGTTGGCCCTGGTGTGCATCTGGTCTTAAGAAGTGCTAAGCTGAGCATGTCTACCCATGGTAGGTTTGTCTCCTGATATAGTTTGGCTAGGGTGTTCTTAAGGGTCCAGTTCATACATTCTACTTTCCCTGAACTTTGTGGCCTGTATGCAGTGTGAAGTTTCCATTTTATTCCAAGTGTCTGGGCTATAGTTTGAATTATTTCTGCTATGAAACTAGGTACATTGTCACTTCCAAATGAGAGGGGTAGGCCATACCGAGGAATTATTTCTGTTAGGATAGCCTTTACTACCTTTTGAGCCTTCTCTGTTCTGGTGGGGACAGCCTCTACCCACCCTGAGTAAGTGCAGATCATTACTAACAAATACTTGTATCCCTGACAGGGCTTCACTTCTGTGAAATCTATTTCAACATCTTCGAAGGGTGTGGCCCCTGAGTGCTGAACACCGGGTACAGGCTTTTGCCGTGTTGTGGTGTTATTTCGGGCACATGTGTCACATTGGGCGCACAACGTTGTAGCCAGAGTTGGGAGTTTGGCTATGTAATAGATCTTGGCAAGTAAGTGGGCGAGTGCAGTTTTCCCCATGTGGCCTAAGTTATGGTGTTGGGTAATGACCGAATAGGCTATGTTTCCTGGGATGAAGGTCCTGTTATCCTGTAAATGCCACCACCCATCATCACTTTCTGGCCTGCTCTTTTCTCTCCCACTGGTCCTCTTCAACTGTATAACACGGCCTGTCCGGCCACTCTGGGGCTAGGAGGATTTTACTAGAGACTAACAGCTCAACCTTAGTCTCTCGTTCCTGGGTTGCTGCTTGTTTAGCTGCTTGGTCTGACAGACGTCCTGTAGCTATTGCAGTTGTTCCTTTCTGGTGCCCTTAGCAATGAATGACTGCTACTCTTCCAGGTTTCCACCAGCCATCTCAAATTGTGAAATAATATTGACATAAAATATCTAGAACTTTCCATGTCACCTGAATTGAGGAGGCACTCTTTAGATAAAGAATGCCTAAAAATGCATATTACTTGATACACAGTAGGTTATCAGTGAAACAGTAGCTATTATTATGGAGAATTTTTCTTTATGACTAAGTGGGTCAAAATTTTCCTGCTTCAAGTTTGTATTAGGGGTACCATTAAAGACATAGAATACAGTGAAGCATTTCTGTCCTTTTTGAAAAATTACATCAAACCCCATATTTATTAAGTTAGGGAAAACATGTACCTTGGAAATATTTCATTTTCAGTGACAATCTAAGTCCCAATAATCTAGGCATTGGCATGATATCTACATTTATGTTTAGGATATGTGGTCTTAAGACAAAATTTTACTCTACAAATATTCTCATTTTATTGGCTCATTTTGCCTCCTTTAATGGTTTTTGTGATGAAACAAACAGACCAGCAATATCTGTCTTTTCTCTTTTTCTCAATCTTTTTAATAATTTGTCTTCATATCTTTTAAATTTCTGCAGGATTTCAGGGTTTCTCTCTGATTTCTAAGTTCCCATTTGCAATAGAATCCTGACACTGTCCATTCTTCTGATTGAAGCTGTATGAGTGTGCATGTGTGAGTGTGTGTGTGTGTACCTCCCTTGGTAAATCCTCTTATCATCTTTAACTATTTATTCTCAGGTGATGTGAAATATGATTGTGATTCTCACATATTATATGTGAGATGATTATGAGAAATAAAATTGACATGACAGATTAGGAAACTGAAGGTAATGTAAGTAACATTCTTTTCCTTAAATGACTAAATATTTACTGTAACATATGGTATTAATTCTTGGATAGATAAACTCTGAATTTACATATGGCCTTCCAAATTAAATGGTCCAGTTAATTCAAGTTGGTCTCAATACTATGTTACATTAATGCAATTCTCACAATAACCTTATATTGTTTGAATTGATCTCAAATGTTACTTGTCTGTTTATTTGGCAACATAAATTTAAAGTCTATTTTCAGCAAAAAGACAAATTATGACAGTCTAAAATAGTATCACCCAATAATTATACCACTTACAAGTCACATACAATTTATCTTCAATTATGCTCACTTATGTATTCATGAATTTTTTTTGCTCATTAAGAATAAGAAATTCTTGGTTTTTGAGGTTGTTATTTCTTCTTTTTCCTAATAGTGGCAGGCTCTCTTATAAGCATTTGATAAAATGCTTTCATGAAATTCAAAAGCCTTTGTGGCATGCCTGATTCTATAGATATTTAATATTGCCAAGGTTTTAAAAGAAGTTCCATAATAGCCTGTATCTATTTCATTTTAAAAGAAGGAAAATTGACATATAGAATTAAAGGATTAATTACAAAATAAATACCCATTTTGGAGCAATTAATTGAGCAAATGACTATATTTGCTAAAGAAAAAAGAATACAAGGAAGTATAATGTTAGTACATGAGCACAGACATTTACAAGAAAAATTCTTTTCTTTTTTAAAATCTAATTTTCATGTCTTGAAAGCATAAGAACACAGAAAACTCTTCAAGTTAAGATTATTGACTAATTAATGCTTCTAGTTCTCTTTCCCAGAAAATACCAAACATAGACATATTTCCTCTCTGTGATGCTATAGTGCCTGAATAATTTATGTAAGGAAATCTCTCTATGAAATATTGGTGTATGTGTCTTTAAAATTCCTGGATTAAAATTGGACTTAAGAGGTGGTAATTCTTCCTCTTGTGGCAATTCAAGTGATCCTCCAACTTACTCATATTCTTACACATAAAAGTACATACTTATACCTCCTTATTTGATTATAGTAAGCAACACTAAAATATGCAGGCATGGAGTCTTAAGTGCTTGAAGACATGAGTAGTGCATTGTGGTGTTTTTGTTTTGTTTGTGTTTTTGTAAATATTTTCCTTACACTGTCAAATTTTTAAAACCACCATAATTTTTATACAATATGTTTAGAATCAGAAACAATTAGCTATTATTAAATATATAAATTCTTATCATACTGCCCTCCCAATTGTAAAAATTATTTTATTTAATTTTTGTGTTTTCCATATGGATACAAATAATATATGGTGGTCTCAAATCATGTAATTAGAAATAGTATGTCCACTAGTTTTACCAAAAGACCTTCATAGTTTGAGTGGTTTAATATACAAAGTATGACTCACTCTGTAGATGAAAAATTTAGTTATAAAAAGAAAAGCTCACAATTGACAGGTTAAAGCTTAGTGAAATATTTTGTATCCACATCACAGTAAACTAATTTCTATTCCATGACTAAAAAGTATATGTGTTTTGTTAAGAAACATAGTAGTAATATTAATATATAAAGTGAGTTGTTCAAGAGTTCAAAGTATTTCAGAAAATTTCTAATATACTTAAAATCAAATAAAAAAGAGAATGCTGTTAATTTTAGCATCAGAGCATGATATAGTAATATTCTCTAGGTCTATTTTCAGAGTATGCATAAAAATTATATCTAAGTCTATAATACTCCTTCTCTTACTACTACTAATGAAACATGCAGCACTGATGAAAACAGTTTTCAACCATTATGACTTGACAATTCACAGCACAGATTATTCATATTTGCCTCACAGGACATTTAGTTTGATTCTTCATTAATATTACTTTTTATGCATTTTTTTCAAGGATTCTTTTTCCTACAAACTTCTTCTGCTGCATTCATTTCCCTTAGCTAAAGTTCTAAGTTTCTCCATCCTGTATCTTAGTGCAAGCTATTGTTTTAAAAGTGCCATCTACAATTAAAATTGTCAAAATGTAGAATCTGAGTAATATCAGTTGAATGCTGAGGATCACTGATAAAATGGACACTAATCCAAAAATCCAGCAGAAAATATCCTGCTTGTTCACTGGTCAATGATTTTATTTGTTTTTCCTTAATGATACAGGCTTTATGTCAAACTTAAACATACTCTGGTCTTCACAAAAATAATTTCAACCATGGTCTAACAGTGCTATCAATATTAAAAAATGTTTTAAATAGAAAATAAATCTTTTGGATGCATATTTATAGTTTCCACTTATTTATAATTGTGATTGTGTTTCTTTTTGAACAAATTAAATGTTCTTAGAGATTCATAAGGAAACAAACAGTGAATGTTAATAAATAATAAAACATTTGGATATTGATTCATGGGAACATTTAAGGAAAATAATAAAATAAAATATTAAAAAGTAGTGCCAAGATTGCCTTTATTTCTTTCTAATTTTCTTTTTAATTTTTAAAAAAATTTAATGAATTTTTTAAATTTTCATTTTATTATTTTTATTTTTTTAAAGCCAAGATCTCAATATAGTGCCCAGATTGGATGCAAACTCCTGAGATCAAGTGATCCTCCCACCTCAGCCTCCCAAGTAGGCTGGACTACAGGTAAGCATCACTTGGCACAAGATTGTCTTTAATACAAATATCTAAATGCCATTGATTTTTCCTATTTCTAAGGTAGGTAATTGCATCCAAGTATATAACTCTATTATTAAGGAAACTACATTTAGAAATCTATTGAGAAGCCTCTTTTTTTGTTTTTTTTTTAAATTTTATTCTTTCAAAATATTAAGGGGGTACAAATGCTTTTGTTACATGGATAGATTTTACAATGCTTTACTCAGGGCTGTAAGTGTGCATATCATCTGAATAGTGCTCAATGTACATGTTAGGTAGGTTTTTACTTCTCTCCTTCTGCCCCCTCCTCCCTTCTTGATTTCCAATGATTTTTGTTTCTTTTTGTGCCCATATGTGCCCGTCAATTAGTTCCAAATAAGTATAGAGTACATGTGATATTTGTTTTTCCATTCTAGAGATAAAGCAGTTAAGATAATGGTCTCCAGTTCTATCCAAATTGCTGCAAAAGACATTAATTCATTGTGTTTTATGGCTGAGTAGTACTTCATGGTATATATATATATACCACATTTTGTTAATCCACCCATGAATTTATGGGCACTTGGGTTGATTCCATATCTTTGCAATTGTGAATTGTGCTGCAATAAACATTCGAGTGTAGGTGTCTTTTTGATAAAATAACTTCTTTTTCTTTGGGTAAATACCCAGCGGGATTGCTGGATTGAATGGTAGGTTCACTTTTAGTTCTTTGAGGAATCTCCATACTGTTTTCCATAGAGGTTGTACTAATTTGCAATCCCACTAACAGTGTATAAGCGTTCCTTTCTCTCTGCATGCACACCAGCATCTATTGTTTTTGGACTTTTTAATAAAAGCCATTCTAACAAGGGTAAGATAATATCTCATTGTGGTTTAGGCAAAGAATTTATGACCAAGATCCCAAAGTCAATTACAGCAAAAACAAAAATAAACAAGTGGGATTTGATTAAATTAAGAAGCTTTTGCACAGCAAAGGAAATACTCAATAGCACAAATAGACAACCTACAGAATGGGAGAAAATTTTTGCAAACTATAAATCCTATAAAGGGCTAATATCCAGAATATACAAAGAACTCAAACAAGTCAGCAAGGAAAAAAAACAAACAACTGCATTAAAAAGTGGGCAAAAGACATGAACAGAAGGTTTTCAAAAGGAGATAGACACATGGCCAGAAAACACATGAGAAATTGCTCAATGTCACTAATCATCAGAGAAATGCAAATGAGAAACCTCTTTTTGAAAAAGCCAAGAGGGATAAGGTTGATTGTCATGAGCAAATAAGTGGAGGTAAATTTCTTCACAAAATGAAATGAAATGAAGCGTAACTTCCTGCATTGCCTATGAAGACAGGAAATGCAGTACTCGCAAATGTATGAAATGTATGGAAGAAGTAATAAGAGCAAAATTCATGGTGGTAATCTGATACCAAAGATGTGTGTCCACCATAAAATTCACCACTCCTGAGAATGACCAAAGTGTTTATATTAGAGTGATATTAAATTTTAAGCTTTATTTTGCTGAAAGTCTTGTTATAGCTGATATTTCTTGTCCCTGCTCAAAGTATTTAGACAAATATAAAGGTATTTCCCTAAAGAACCATGAACACAAATAGAGTAACTGAATAATATCTTCATGGTGATGGAAGATGAGAGCAGTTGTAAAAGACTTAAAGTTGACATGAGCAAGTCAGTGAAAAGAGGAAAGTAGAGCCAGATGTGATAGAGGAAATGCAAATTCTCAGAGATTTTTCTATGCAGGAGATGTATATTTTCCAACAAAAGTGGAATTTAGGTTGAAGTCAATATATTAAAATGTACAAGAATATGTTGAGGTCATATGTTGCAGACTCAAATATTCAATGACCATAAGTAAGTAGCAAAGTATAGAGGCAGTAAAATAGAATTATAATAACACTAAAATTTAAGTGCATACATTCAGAGTGAACAATTTAGTATATGTGAAAAAGAAAACAAAATCAAAACTGTAAATATTTGTGTACATATGTATATGGACATGCGCACACATATACACACATCCTTTCACCCTCTTAATGCAGTACAATATTTCCAAAACATTAACTTGACAATGGTCTATTTATTTCTTCTGTAAAATATTAATTTGGCTGTTATCCCGATTGCCTTTCTCAAGGACAATTGGTTCACATGCATTTAATTTGAAAGAGTATCATTTAGATTCATGACCAAAACTTCCCTTTCTGAAAGCCTATTAAACATGTTTCCGATACTTATAATCAATACTAGCCAAGCTAAGAAAGAGCTGAACACCATCCATCATTAAGCAAATGAAGCAGGACAGTTGGGATTGTTGCTTAAATATATGTTGCCCAATTTATACAGACATTAATGTTACCATACTAAGAAATAATTCTTCCAAAAGTATAGCTCAGAATTGGTTATATTTCAATATTACTTCAATATTAAATTGAGGGAAGTTATATTAAATGTCTATTTCTTTCAGTAATTTATTTGTTTGTCATTTTCCATAAAATGCTAAAGCAAATGTTATATTGGCCTTACCCAGTATCCAACAAGGTACTGTCCTAGAGGCACCTTTGAATAGCTTTCTCTGCTTGCAGTTTGAGTATTAAGTGTTACTTGTTAGGTTTTAGAAAACTTTTCTCACTTATATATACTCTGCTTTCCTTTGTGGATAATATGTTTATTTTTTCCCCTCAATCAAACATTAAGTGTTAGTGTAGCCAAAAAGTTGAATGATTATCTTTCATCAGAAATTATAGTAAGCTTTTATATTAAATTGCACATATCAACTAAAAAATATCTCCAATGAGTCTTAACAATAACTGAGCTCTGTGCCCACAAGCCTGCATTAGATGATTTGTTTTCAGAAGTGGCTCTGGAAATTATATTTGTTTGTCTAAGCTTTTCTGGCTTTATTATAAATTGTCTTTTCTATTTTATTATTTATATTAGAAATACTTTTGATTTAGTTCATAATATTCCTGCAAAAGATATAAGGTACATTTGTGCTCCTTCATACATTATACATAACAATAAGCAAAATTTACAGCAATGTAAGCAAAAGAATAGTTAGCTTTACTGCAAAGTACAAAATTCAGCCAATTCAGCAAAATTTTGAAAGTCTAGTGGAAACAATTGCATAGGCTGCATATGTGTTAAAATAAGCCCTTCAAATATGTATGTGTATATATACTTTTTCCTTCAGAGAAAATTGAATGGTTTAGTAAATTGAAAGTGGCATGTAGAAACCAACAGTGTTCCCTGTTTGCAGCAATTGTGTTTAATATGGTAGCTCCAAGTCTAAGCTCTTCCACAGGATTTATTTAAAAGAAAACCCTACTAATCTCAAATTGCCACATAAGGACTGAAGCTATTTCAGTTGAGTATACAGGTATCATACAGAGAAGGTCCTGAAAAACTGAAAAGTTTGACCAAGATAGCCTTACAGTTCAGCTCAGCTCTACTAAACTCTAGACAGGTTTCCTCCTGACTATAGACCCCTGACCTGCTGTCTTCATCCATTTGGGCTGTTATAATAAAATACCTCAGATCAGGTAATTTATTAACAACAGACATTTATTGCTCACAGCTCTGGAGGCTGCGAAGTCCAAGATCAAGTTGCTGGCAGATTTATTGTCTGGTGAGAGCTTGCTCTCTGCTTCAAACATGGCACCTTGTTGCTGTGTCCTCACATGGCAGAAAAGGGAAAAGGGACTAGGGTGCTCCCTTTAACCTTTTTTTTTTTTTTTTTGAGGGTATAAATTCCATTCATGAGTGTGGAGCCCTCATGAATTAATCATTTACCATGAAAACCCACCTCTTAATATCACCTTATTGGGTATTAGGTTGTAACATATGAATTTTGGGGGAATATACACATCATAGCACTTCCCTTCTCTTAGAGCATTTACTCTAGAAAAGTTGCAATTATAAATTTTCTCTTTGCCCTTTTGTAAATGTTCCAGCTTCTTGCCAGTTTTATACCCTTGGATGTCTTTCTCAAGGACTTCAACTCATGTCTTTGAAATGTAATCATCAAGAATAATAGCATTCCAACATCCCAATCTCTGTTAAAGGGTGGGAGCTTAATTTAGGTAAATATCAACTAGCAAACACAGATGTCCTAACCATATTGATCAACCTCCCTTCCCCCTGATTTTTCTGCAGAACTTTTACATTAGCTCACCCAGTGTTTAAAATTCTTCTTGTCTTTTGTTTCAGTGCAGTTGAGTTCAATCTCTCTACCCTATTGAAATAGTCTTTACTCCTATGGCAGTAATCTTGGAAAAAATTCTTCCTTGCCTGTTTTACTCCATATAGTGTAATTTTCCTTTAATAAGTCTTTGTCTAAAATCACTTTGTGGAATAATCTCTGGAGAATCCATTATTACAAAACCTTAACTTCATAGTCAGACTATATTTAAGTGTTATAATTTTGGGACTCCCCAAATTGGCTAAGCACTTACTAATGGTTAGAAATTTTATTTTTTCAGTTACATACTTTATATATATATTTCAACAGCTGTGGCAGTCATCCCTTGGTTTTTATTCTCTGACCAAAGATAAATAAATAAAAAGACATCCACAGAAGACAGTCAGCACTTGTATTTTGAGACATCATTTCACGTGTAACAATTTTCCTAGGTTTCCTCCTTAGGAAATATACGACAAGGGCTAACTTCTGGTGATCTTCAGCACATGAACACCATCAGATCTCCTTGGTTCTCCCTGCACTCAAAGGGGTAAGATTTCTCTAATAAAATGTAATTTAGTTTCAATAGGGTTTTAGATCTTATGCTTTTTAAAAAATCTTTTACTCTTTGAAAGTTCTTGTCATTTTTTTCATCTTTATTGAAGTATAATTGACAAATAAAAATTGTGCTTTTATAAGGCATACAACATGATGATTTTGTGTACATATACATTGTGAAATGATTACAATAAGTTAATTAACACATCCATCAGCTCACATAGTTACCATTTGCTTGTGTGTTTGTGGTGAGGACACTTAAGATTGACTCTCTTAGTAAATTTCAAGTATAAAATACAGTATTACTAACTATAATCACCATGTTGTACATTAGATGTCCAAGAATTATTCATCTTATAAGTGAAAGTTTGTACCTTGATCTTACGCTTGTTATGGGTAATATTTCCCAATGAGCACTTTATGTAAGCTTCGGAATTATTCTCTGAAAAATGCACCTATAGGTACACACTTGATATTCTATTTAAATTTAGGAGGGTTGATGGACCTCTTTATGGCAAGGTACATATTATGTAATATGATTCTACTCCCAACAGCAACTTTTCTATCTTGATTTAATAGAATAGTACAGGTGCTCTCTGACCCAATGTTGGATCCTGTTCCCTTCTAATGTTACTGCTTCATATTCCTCAACTCCTTAAGTAACTGAAGGTAATTATTCTACGATAATCTACTAATCTGATTCTGATTCTTAAAACTTCCCCCTTAAATTCAGAGATGCTTTACCTATAATATTGTATTTCCCAAGCCAATGACATTTTCAACCAACAGTTAGTTAAATTCCACTTGAAATTGTAACTGTTTACTGCTGTTACCACTTCAATAAGATTTCCTGTTGGAACAGTTGCTCTACCAAATCTTCACTAAGCTATTATCTCTGTTTTAGCTAAGTTCATTCTTAAATTGTCACTAAGTATTTACAAATACCTTTTTTTATGATTATATGCTTTTCTATGGCATTTTTGCTCATACTGAGCACCTCAGAAAGAACCTGCCTAGGGTTGCCTTGTTCAGATAAGTAGCATACTATTATTCCATCCAAAATTGCTATTTTTTTAATCTCCTTCATGTGGTAGATTACTATCAACGTTACCAAAAGATCCTTACCAATATTCCACAAATGTTCAGAGCCCAAGACAAAGTTTCTTTTCCCATGTCATCGAAACTACCAGGGAGTTTACAAAAGTCCTTGACTAAGACTTATATTTCTGTCTAGTTAATCTTGGGTCAAGTGGTCACCTTTTGTCTATAACTTTCCTTATTAAGGATTTGGGCCAGTACCCTAGAGAACTGACTGACAGACTGATTATCAGCACTGTGACAATGATTTACTTTATTCCTGCGCTCAGGAAGGAGAACATATGTTCAGTGACTCCATTGGCTCAGAACTGACATCCATCTTTGTTCCCTTGATCTTGTTTTATGGCTGTGCATATCTTTGTGCATATCATGTCTCCAGAAAAGAAATTTTAAAACTCCACAGTCCGATTTATATAGGTAAGCAATTTTTTCTCTCTTTGTTTGTACCATACTAAAAAAATGAACTTATTCTAAGAAATAGATATTGATTGTAAATTTTATTTTTTTATATCCCAGAAAGTAAAGAGAATACTGTAAATGGTTATCAGCATGCTGATTAAATATTCTGTAATATTTGTAGTCTTATATCATCACAAATCATACTGAATTTTCTACTATCTTCTTGACAAAGTCACATGAAAGATCCACAAATTCAAATAGTCCAAAACAGAACTTTTATATTCTCTGCTGAATATATTCTCTGAGGATAGATTTTAAGGTGACCTTATGATTCCTGTCTCCTGGTATTTACACTTTTGTATAATCCCTGCCCTTGGTTGCAGGAAGACATATGATTTGCTTCTAACCAATGGAGTATGGCAAAGGTGATGGGATGCATTTGATTACATTTACAGGATTATGGAAAATTGATAAGATCGTGGAACCCATTTGGCAAGCATTTTCTCTCTTCCTCTTTCTCTCACCTGCACGTGTCTCTCTCTCCCAGGGTTCATTTTCTTATAGCTACAAGGAAATACTCTGAGAGAGCTCAAAGCTGATTCTTTCCCAGTCAAGCCTCCAGATGAGAATGCAGCCGAACTAATGCCCTGGTTTCAGTCTTGGGAGTCCTGAAATAGATAACCCAGCTAAAGTCTTGCTTGGACTCCCAAACCACAGAAATAGTGAAAAAATAAATGTGTGCTAAGTTGCTACATTTATTGTGATCTATTACACAGCAATAGAAAACTAATATAACTACAAATGCTTTAATTTTTGGTTTTTCTATTTTACTTACTAATGTCATCATTCATTCACTTATGTAGGCTTAAAACACAACATGTCACTCTAATTTTTTTCACCATTACCAAAAATACCTAGTCATTCAATAAATGCTATTAATTTCATATCAGTAAGATTCCTCCATCTGGCCGTCCCTATGAAATAACAGAACATTTCCACAACCCAGAAATTTTCCTCATGTAGATTTTTATTCAATTATCTCCACTCTTGATCCTAGAAAGCCAGTGATGTGATTTCAATCATCATAGATTAGCCTAACCTCTTCTAAAACTTAAAAAAAATGGAATTATACATTATGTACTCTTTTGTGTCTGGTGTCTTTCACTGGGTATGTTTCTGAGACTCACCCATATTTTTGCACACAGGTCATTTTTGTTGCCCATTCACCCATTGATGGACTTTACATTATTTACAGCTTTAGACTAAGATCTAATATGACTAAAGCTTCTTTGAACATTCATGTGTTTGTTTTATGTTTAATTTTTTTTATTACCCTTGGCAATGTATCTAGGAATAAAACAACCTATGGCTGAGTCATAGGCTAAATGTCTATTTAATATTATAAAAAGCAGATAGAGTTTTCCAAAAATGGGGTAAAATTTCACACATACACCAGAAATGAATAAAAGTTCCAGTTACAACTGATCATTGCCAGAATTTGATATTGTTATTTGATTTAATTTTAGCCATTCTAGTGTGGTACACTGCCTTGTTAAATATAGGTTTTATTATGATAGTCATATATAAACTTTTAGTAAATATCTTAAATTGTATATCTTTCTAGGACCTCATTTTATTAATAAAAGAAACTCATTCATACTCTAAACACACATTCTACACATAATTTCAATATTCTACTTCATTCATATCTTTGGTTGACTTCTTTTCTTTCAATATGGTTCTCTAATTTCTCATCTTCCTGTCAAATTCTAATGATTTACCAAACAGCAAGTTCACGTCCCTTGGGAATTCTTCCTTTGTCAACCAAGTCAAAATAAATAACTCTATCATCATCTTAAAGCAATAATTTTTAAAGTGTTAGTCCAAGACCAGTAGCATAAACATAACTTGAAAATTCATTAGAAATTCAAATTATCTGAGTCTCACATTATACCTAATAAATCAGTTTTTCTGGGGGTAAAGCCAATCAATTGATGTTTTAATAATTCCTCCTGATAATTCTGATTCCTGCTTAAGTTTGAAAGCATTGTTTCTTTCTTAGGATATTACTACTTGATATTTTGTATGGCAGTTTATGAATCTGTTTTATTCTACTGACTATGATCTCATTGTAACTAGGTAATATAGGTTATTAACTTTTCCATTTCCCACAGCACCAAGCACCAAACTTGGCACAGAAAAAAAATCAATGATTTCTTGCTAAATTAAACCATATTGAAAGTAAAACAATTTATTATATTTGCTCTGTATCATCTGAGTATTGAATAAATGATGTTTATATTAAAATGCACACCCCTTGCATCAGTTTTACTCTTAACTATTCCCTCAAAATAAACACAATCAGGAATATCAAAAAACATGTTAGCTTTTAATATTTAGCTAAGACATTTTAAATAAAAAGACACTAGAAATTTTCTCTCATTTCTCACCTTTGCACATTAAGTCTGACTATCTTAGAAGGGGAGACAACTATACTCACAGACAGTAGGGATAATTAAAAAGAATTTATTTTCTTTCTTAAAAACAATTTAATATACTTTCTTATAGAAGTAATTGCAATCTTTTTTCTCCTTGGGCTTAATTCTTACAGTGAATAATAATAAAGTTTTGTTTTTGTAGTTGTTGCCGTTTTGTTGTCATCCTTGTCGATGTTCTTGATCACTTGATTAGTTTGCATAAGAAACCCAATTTATCCCATTATTTATGCAGGAGGGATATCTGATATATCCTGATTCAACTGAAAACTCAAGTTTATGCACGTTCACAACTCTCTTTTTCCCATCACTATTTGGAGACTACCTTCAGAGGTGCGTGACAATACCAGAGTGCTGAATTATTACAGTTATAATTCTATTGAAACCTTCCACGTACAGGAAAATGTCACTTTTAGAATAAGAAGGTCTTTTATTTTTAATAGAATCCTCTTAACAAGCAGGAGTCAATATAGTTTTCAAGTGAATTTATTTTTTCTCATCACATTCTGTTTCAGTTTTGATGATGTAACACTACATTAGTAAGCATCCAGTTACATTTATGTTTTATCTGCATACAAAATCATACACTGTAACTTTATTGACTATGGATTCTTCCAGATAAGGTTAATATTTTAAATAAAACTTAGAAAAATATTTAGTAATAGATTAATTCTGTGCACTGGTGTGACTAGAGAATCTAATTCACTTCTATGGAATTGTTTCATATTTAGAAAAATCTGCGTATGTGATTCATTTTTTTTTTTCATGTCTTACTTTTGGTAGAAGAAAAGAACTGAGACTAAACTCAGCATTTCATTGGAAGTTAAGATAAACCATCTAGGGCCAATTATGTTATAATTAAGTGCCACAAAAATTTTGTGTGCCTCAGAGACACAGGGCTACAAGATCACCAGAGACTTACTGAGTTAATATCTACCCAGATAATTCTCCTTCAAAAAATATATTAATAATAACGTCAATATGTACTGTATTTAACATAAAATACTTGAATCCAAATTACTCCATCAATCACAAATTATCTCCTTATACTGTATTTGACACTGTTACAATCAGAGCGTTTATGATATAGTAGAAACATGGTGATGAAGCAATTAAAGTTTGCCACTGTCTTTATTTCCACATTATTTGTACGTATACAAACACAAATCTATATTTGAATATATACATATGTGTATATATATATATAAACCTGTTGATATAATCTCTCACTTAATCCTAAAGTTAATGTGCCACTGGTTAAATAAATCTGAAACAAGTCTCTTTCTAACCTGCACCCACCAAATGTGATAGGCAGTATTTTAACAATAGCATCACAGTCAACTGTACAATACTTTACAGATCAATAAAAAAAATGTTTGGTCATGTCATTAATTAATTTATTTTTATTTCAAAGTATTTATGGGAGTACAAATATTTTTGGTTACATCAATCGCTTTTGTAACCCTCGAGTCAGTGTTAAAAGTGTGCATGTCACCCACATAGTGTTCATTGTACCCATTAGGTAGGTTTTCACCCATGCCCTCCTCCCCCCACCATGCTTGATATCCTTTGAGATTTACTTTCCTGTCTGCACATGTGTGCTTATCAGTTAGTTCCAATTTAATAGTGATTACATGTGGTGTTGTGGAGATCATTAATTTATTTTTAAGGTACTAATCCATAACTACCTTTTATGGGTGTTCTCAGTGATACTAGGAAAGCATTTTGTGTTCCCCTAGACCACGATTTTTTATACTTTGACTTGGAGGTTCTAACAAACAGAAATAATTAAAGAAATGGAAGTGAGTATATTTTAGTTGCTAAGAAAATTGATTCAGAATTGAAAATGTGACAAGAACACATATGTTAGGTTTAGCTTCTATTCCTAAATAAAATCTTAAAAATGTTTTAAATATCTTGATAAAATATGTACCTTACTTTACATTTTTTTCTCTTCCTCAATCAATATGAAACTCAAGTACATGAGTTTTAATGATTTAGAAAGAACTTAGAAAGTCTTACTTTTTTAAAGAAAACGTACTTTTTAAATCTTCTGCTCGCTTCGATCATGTCTTTGACCATAAAGCATGTAACAATATGAGATTTTTGCATGGCCTCTGTTTATCTTTTCTATTGTTGCTTTTAGAACATATAGAGCAATATTATGGCCGGTGACATGGTTTACTACCTATAATGACTTGACCAAAATAAGAGAAGCAACAGTTCTCAAACTTTTAGGCTTCACTTAATATATTTATTCAATACATACAGATATGCAGACTTAAATAAAAAACACTTCCTTTTGTCTACATCCTTGGCTTTAACCAGGTTAGTACCCAGTGACCCCTCAAGCTCCGGGTTTCAGATCCCTTCATTATCAGGTCATTCGAAGGTGGTTAACTCTGTGGTCTTTTTAATTATAACTTAATGAAGAAAATTGCTGTCAGGCAATACTTTCTGGTTTTACTGTTTGTGAACTCTCAGTTAATTTTGTTGTTTTTATTTGTTGTTATTTGCTTTGTTTTTTAACAGGGCTCCTTTTAAAAATAAACATAACTATTGCTAAAACTCTCTTAAGTCTTTTTTTCTATTATGCTTTACTTTCTTTACTATACAATTGTCCAAGCTTCAAAAAGCTAGTAGAACACTGAAGAAGATAGACATCTGAACCTATGCTACAATATGATTAAAGTTATATGAAATAACAACAGAAGGACTATTTAAATTTACCTATTTACATAGAGAAATCAATATTTTTCTATAATGAAAGTATTTGTAAAGAGTGGAATTCTGCAAGTTTGTGTACATTACAATATATGTATAGTTACCAATGCTATTTTTGTGAAAGTTATTGAAGTTGTGATTTTAAGAAATTGTTTAATTTACTTTGTAAAATATGTTAACTTCTGCAACTCAAGGAATTTGCGTGTATAATGCAGGTATGTGATTTGTGGATGTGAATATGCAATATTTTTAATATGTCATATTTAGTATAAAAACATTGAAAATGGATAGAATTTTCAGAAATCATTATGAAATATGTATACAGTATAACAGTATCATTCTTACATTCATAATTTATAACCTCATTTGTACTCATTTGTTTAAATAAATATTTATTGAATAGATGTATGTGGCCAAGCTCTATTCTACTTGCTAGAGAGTCAGTAAGACAGACGAAGTCTTGCTGTCATGGATTTTAACTTTGGATATTGGGGTTTTGTGGGAGAGATGCAGATAGTAAATTCATGAATGTGCTTTTATTTATGAAAATCATAACTTTTTATAATGAAAATAAAGTAGTGAGAAGTGAAAAAAAGAGGATGAGCTAAGCATCTATGTTGAATTGAGTGTTGAATGAAAACAGAAATAAAATTTAAAAATTTAAATTTAAGGCCTTTGGTCAAGGGAGAGCTTAATGTGTGCAAGAAATTGAATGTGGACCATATGAATAAGGAACTCAGAGACTGGGGACTAGTACCAGATGGTCAAACTTTCTTTTAAGTGCACTGGGAATCCACGTGAGGGTTTAAGAAAAAGAATAATATTGTTTGATTTGTATTGCAAAATGATAAGTCTGAAACATCATAGATTATGGGCTGAGAAAAAACATAACCAGTGTCTATTTCAGTAGCCTAAATAGAAGATGATAGTGGTTTACACTAGGATATTGGCACTGGAGACTAGGAAATCAAAGTATAAGGCAGTAATTTTGTAAATAAGATCAACAATTTAAGTTGACATGGTGTGAAAAGTGAAGCAGAAGAAATAAATTAATTTCCTATTTGGTTTTTGCTAAGACAACTGGGTACATGTCAGCTCCAATGACTGTGACAGAAAGATGGGAGATGGCAACATATTTTTAATAAATAGCAGAAGGAATCAATGCTTCTGTTTGACCATGGCAATTCTGAGAAAGTTTTAAAATGCTTTATTGGAGCTCAACAGAAAAATCAGAATTATAGAGAGTCAAGTTACAGTTATTTGGATTGGCATGCAATTGGAAGAAATTATCTAGAGGGAAAGCGTAAATGCAAGAGAGTGCTTCAAATTATAAAAATTCTGCAAGGAAGGACATTTCAAAATGTACATGTCTGCAGTCTGAATGGTACAAGCAAAATAAGATGGATTAGAGCAAAAAGTTAAGTGTGCTGAAAATATGAGAGTTGGTTTATTCCAAGAAAAGTGAAATTGCCTGTAGTTCCAGTATAACAATAGTCATCAGCTATAGACAGTTTATATCTGTATTTCCTAATATTGACATGTTTTCTCACTCAATCTAAAGATTTTTGAGTAAATAAATAACTACAGAAAGTACAAGTGCTAATACTAAGGAGTATTGAGGTAAAACAAACTAACAAACAAAAAACAAACAAACAAAAAAAAAAAAAAACAAGCCAGAAAACCTAGTTAGATGGCAGTCCTGTAAATAGGCACTGTGGATGTATAATGAGTTAAATGGAGAGGGTATTGCTTTATTACTAGACTGACTGCAGAAGGCATCTTGGAGAAGGAGGAATTTGATATAGACCCTAAAGCACACATAATGTTTCAATAGGCACTGAACCCTAGGAGAGGATTTCAATGACAGAAACAATGTCAGTAATACAAACAAGCACAAGACTTGTTTAGAGAATAGTGCGTCTACAAGTTTAAAAGTAAAAGTCCCATGAATAAAGTTTATAGCAAGAGATAAAAGAAAATCAGTGTTGTAAATATTGATGATCAGATAACATAGAGTCTAAACATTCCCATTAACAATACTGCTTGCCACCACATTTTTAAGGATGTTTACTACTTTTAAATTTAATAATTGCGTTTTCTCTGAAGAAATATTATATGTATGTACATCATTGTATTGGTGAGGGTTCCCTAGAGAAAAGGAGCCAATGGGATATATTGAGAGAGAGAGAGAAAAAAAACAGAGAAGAGAGAGAGATTCCGAAGATTTGGATCACATGTCACATGATTGTTGGGGTTCTCAAGTTGAAAATCTGTAGGGAGGCCAATAACAGGCTGAAAACTCAGGCAAACGTTGATGATACAGTCAGGCAGAATTTCTTCTTCTTTGGAAAACCTTAGATTTTGCTCTTAAGGCCTTTAAATAATTAGATAAGGCCCACACATATTATGAGAGAATAATTTCCTTTAAAGTCAACTGATTTTAGATATTAATGAATCTACAAAATATCTTCTCAGCAACACTTATATTCGTGTTTCATTAAGTAACTGTGTATCATAGCCTACTCAGGTTGACACATAAAATTTTCTATCTTAGTTTACCCTATATCAACTTAGCATTCACATACATCTTCTTAAACCATGTTAAATCTCCAAATAAAGACAGAAACAAAGTAGTATTTTCACCTAACATGACACACTAATTCTGCATATAATGGAAAATGCATTGACTCTTTTCCCAAAATAGGATGCAAAGTCCTTGGAGGATGGTCTCCCCTTTCTTTGATATCCTATAAATTAAATACTGTGATGCAAAGTTAACTATTATTAGCACATTTTGTTTATATAATAAGGAAACAAATGAGGGAGAAAAACAAAATATTTTATATGCACACATATTTGTAAGAAGATAAGGAATAAAACTCACAACAATTACAGCCCTCATACCACCAGTGGTCACCTGGGCATAGCTGGTACCACATTCTTCCACCACACATTCCATGTTCTTATTTCCCTCAGTAAGCACCTCAAATGTCTACGGTTATTTCCCTGGTGAGGTGATACAAATGTTCATTCCTGAAGAATCTGGGCCGTTAGAAGTCCTGCTGCCTGAACTGGATTGTTGTAGTTTACCAGTGACTTTAAGCACAGGGCACATTAATGCTACTAGTGCCTTACAAGATGTCTGTATTCCAGACATACCTTTTCTTACCTCTATTGCATAGTACCATTCCAGTTTCCTCTTGGTAATCAGGATCAATCGTTCAAGCCAGGAAAACAAATCTATATTTGCCAATTCATTCAGAAGCATGAGGAGCCCACAGTGGCTTGTAGTGCAAGCATACTCCTTTTCGAACCAAGAGCTCTGGAAGGACTAATTGAACACATGTGGTGGAAAGAGGAAACAGAAATGTTACTAGTAGATTACCAGGGGGAACAGTGAATGGTGCCTCTCCTATTTTTACTCCTTGATTTCTAAACTTATAAATCCTGACTACAGGAAAAATGTCACCATATCTATTACACAGCATGGCAAATAAAGTGTGGCTAGGACCCCTTGCTCATGGGTGTCAATGGTTTTATCATGTTCCCCATTATCCTGAAGACACCGTTACCAGATCAGTGGCAAAACCTTGCAGGGCTGGGACAACATTTACCAAAATTTGTATGGGATTTAAATCACTATACTATTAATATTTGCCATGCTGTGATTTCCTTCGTAAGAAGCAAGCCGTGCAGAACACGATGATGGTGGATAAGTCATTCTGTAAGTACATGAATGGTAGTTTTGGCAAAATCATTGCATACAGGGAAGGCAAATCTGTATCCAGAGTAAGTTTCTATTCAAGTGAAAACAGAATGCTGCCACTTCCAGGATGGAAACCATCCAATATAACTAACCTTCCACTAGGGGAATCTAATTACCCTGGGGAATGGTGCCATATCTGAGAATCAGTTTTAATCTCTTCTGCTGGAAGACCGTGCACTCAGCCATGTCACAGAAGTCCACGTTGCTGGGCCTGTGCCAAACCTCCATCTTTACCACCTTGGCAACTTTGTTCATGAGCCTATTGGACAATGAGAGGGGTGGCTGGGGAAAGAGATGGACTGCCATCCACAGAAGGGGTGATTCTAACTCACTTGGTTATTGAAATCCTCCTCTGCTAAGGACACCCTTTGGTGAGCATTCATATGGAATATAAATATTTGCATGTTTTGCGCATTTGAAGTGGTCTGTGTACATGTCTCTTTCTCAAATATCCTTGTCTCCACTATTCCAATCATGTTCCTTCCATGTCCCTGGCCATGCAGGAAAACCATTGGCACAGCCCATGAATCGGTATACAATTGCACATCTGGCTACTTCTCCTTCCAAGCAAAATGAACAACCAGATGCAGTGCTCAAAATTTATACCCACTGGGAGAATTTCCCTTCACCACGGTCCTTCAGGGATGTCCCAGAGAGGGGCTGTAGTGCTGCAGCTTTTCACTTTCAGGTAGTGCCTCCATGTCCTATAAAATATCTGTAAACCAGGCCCAGATTTTCTTTTCCTGTGTGTATCACAGGAATACACATGAGGCTGTTGATGTGCAGTGGGAAAGAGAAGGTAATGCAGCAGAAGTGGGAACTATGGACATTTAGACAACTCCCTCACGTAAATTGCTTGTGCCTTCAGAACCTGATCCAAACTGATCTCATATACACCACTTCCCTTTGATAATGGAGCGCTGTTGCATATTCCTGATTCAATGACTTGGGAGTTCAGGAAATATTCACTTCATGATGAGCAACTTGGGTTGTGTGGTAAGTAAGTTGGTGGCCATGATTAAACAGTCAGTGTCTACTAAGGCCCAGTAGCAAGTCAAAAGCCATTTCTCAAAATAAAAGTAGTTATCTACATAAGATGGCAGAATTTTCCTTCAAAATCCTAAGGCTCTGTGCTTTGATTCACCTATAAGGGCCTTCAAAAGACTTACAACAACATTCCTATCTGCCACCAACACATTAAGAATGACTGAATCTATTGACTAATATGGCCCAAGTGGCAGAGTAGCCTGTACTGCAGCCTGGATCTTATGCAAAGTTTTCTTTTGTTCTGGGCCCAACTCAAAACTTTTCATGCCACTTGGTAAATGGGGAAGAACAGCACACCCAAATGAAGAATATGTTGCCCCCAAAATTCAGAGACACTCTGAGCATTCTGACTCTATTTTGGTTGTAGAAGGGGCCAGATTCAACAACTTATCCTTCATATAGAAGGTATCTCTTCTCAATGTGCCACTAACCACTATACCCCTATAAAATTCACTAAGGTCAAAGGCTCCTGTATTTTTGTCAGATTTATTTCACATCTGACACACACATGTCTTACTAATGAGTCTGAAGTATTTTCTACTCCTTGCTCACTAGGTTCCAACAGCAAAATGTCATCAATTAAATGAACTAGTGCAATGTCTTATGGAAAGAAAAGACAATTTAGATCCATGCACATTAATTTATGGCATAGTGCTACACAAATAACCCTTAGGTGGGTGAGTAAAGGTATACTGATGGCCTTGTCAACTGAAAGAAAACTGCTTCCTCTTGTCTTTACTAACAGGCAATTGTCAGATAAATAGCTGTGTATCAGGTAAGAGAAGATATGTTAATTTTGCTCAAACAGTAAATCCTCATTTGAATGCCACCTACAATTGGAGTCACTCCCTGGTTAAATTTATGATAGTCCATTGTTGTTCTCCAAGGTCCATCTGTTTTCTGCACAAGCCACAGAGATGAGGTGAATGGATATGTGGTGGGGATTACCACCCTGCATCTTTTAATTCCTTGAGATGTTACTAATTGCTATAATTCCTCCACAAATTTTTTACTGCTTTTGGTTTACTGCTTTTGTAGGCAGTGGGAGTTCTAGTGCCCCCACTTGGCCTTTCCAACCCTTGCTCTGCAAGTCAGGGAACCAATGTGGGTAATCTGCCAATTGTTGTATGTGTCTATTCTAATTATGCATTCCAGAATTGAGAAAATAACCACAGGATTTTCTGGGTTTAGAAACCCAGAGATGGGACTGGAGAACATTATCCTAAGTGAAATAGCTCAGTAATGGAAAAACAAACACCACATGTTCTCACTAATAAGTGGGAAATAAACAATGGGTATATGTGGTCATAAAGTGGTGTAAAGGACATTGGAAACTATGAAGGGGGGAGGCTGGGAGGGAGGTGAGGTATAAACACATACCTATTGGGTACAATGTACACTACTCTGGTGATGGCCGCACTAAAAGCCTTGACTTCGGTATTTTACAATTCATCCACGTAACAAAAACATTTGTACCCCCTTAATATTTTGAAATAAAAAATATGAAGCAAAACAAAACAAATGAAATATGATTACACCGGTAGTGTGATGTCAATCAGTTATTGAACTGTTAAACTGAGTTGTTTTAAACACACTTAAGAATGGATTAATTAATTAATGTTAACCTAAGTGATTTTTGCTATGGTTATGTGATGTTATGGCAAAATCCTAACTCATTGAGGCCAGACAGTCATAATGAAGGAATGAATCACAGGAGTGAGTGAATCAAATAAATAATCTTATTTATTTATACATTGTTTTTGTGGTTAAGTGTCAGTTTTTCAATTCAATCCATTTTCTATAGCCTGTGGTTCCATTGTAGATTTCTTAAATATGGTAACGTTCATCTGAAAATGTCTTCTGATTCATGTATCTGTGCATTTAATTTATTGGTACTGGCTGTGCAAATTTGGGTTGGAATAGAAACATTGCCAGAATATGGCAAGATTTCAGAATATATTAAATAGAAATCTATATACTAATAAGTAAAAATAATTTATTAAATTATATTCCAACTATTCATCTGGAGAAGAGATAGAAAGGGAACATTCAATAGTAATCATCAGAAATATGGTATGTCTTGGTTAGTAGTTGTAGAGTTATATTATCTTTTGATAAACAAGAAAAGAAAGACTTCTGCTGAACATTAAGCACTAAAATGAGGTCTAAATAATTGACATTGATTCTTCAATTTAGGTTATAGTAAAAAGCATTAACATTTTCAATATATCTGGGAAAATTTAAAAAGAATATGAAGTTAAACAGTGCCTGAAATGCTCTTAAATGTTTCTTTAGCTCAATACCAAGTATTTTTAAAATTATAACTTTAAATATGTTTCCCAAGTCTGCCCTGAGTCTCCTTCTCCTCCTACTCTTTCTCATTATTTGGGGCTGTGGTAGGCAGCTTCTGACACCGCTCGCACAGATCCCTGCCTTTTAGTATTCACGCTGTTGTATAAGGTCCTCCCATTACGTGTGGGCTGAACCTAGTAATTTTCTTCTAATGAATAGAATATGAAAATTATCAGGAAGTCACTTCTGGTATGAGCTTATAATTTCATGTTGCTTGTACTCTTTCTTTCCTTCTTGCGGGTATTCTTTCTTACGCTCTCTGATCACTTTGGGGAAGCAAGATGCTGTGTTGTGAGGTGGTATATGGAGAGAAAAATGTGTCAAGAAACTGAGATATGCTTACAGTCAACATCTAATGAAGAACTGAGAGTTCAGTTCAATAGCCTATAAGCAATTCAATCCTGCTAACAAATATACACATGAGTTAGGACTTGAATCCCTCTATTAAAAAATCGAGATGAACGTACATTTGTGAGAGGCCCAGAGCCAAACATATAAGCTAAGCTACTTTAAATTCCTAACCCATAGAAATTGTGAAATAATAAATGTTTTAAAGCACTACTTTTTGGTATAATTTTTTATGCAGCAATCAATAACCAATATATGGTCAATGGGCTAATTCATTCATCCTTATGGATTCATTTCCCATCAGTTTATTGATAAACTAAAATTCAGGTTAACCGACTTTGGTGACCAAATTCACGGCTTTTAAAAATTTATTTAATTTTTATGGATACATAATAGTTGTACATATTTATGGGGTACACATGATATTTCAATACAAGCATATAATATGTAGTGGTCAAATCAGAGTAATCAGGATATCCATAACCTCAAATATTTATCATTTCTTTATGTTGGGAACATTCCAAATCTGCTCCTCTAGTTATTTTCAAAAATATACAATAAATTACTGTTAACTATAGTTGCCCTATTGTACCACTGATCACCAGATCTTATTTTTATTATCTGATTGTATTTTTGTATCCATTAACCAACTCCTCTTTATGCTCCCTCCCTACTACCCTTCCAAGCCTCTGGTAGCCACCATTCTACTTTCTGCCTCTATAAGATTAATGATTTTAGGTCCCACATATGAGTGAGAACATGTGATAGTTGTCTTTCTGTGCCTGGTTTATTTCACTTAATATAATGTCCTTCAGTTGCATACATGTTGTTGTAAATGACAAGATTTTATTCTTTGTTATGACTGAATAATATTCCACTGTGAGCATGTACCACATTTTCTTTATCCATTTATTCTTGGACGGACACTTAGGTTGATTCCATATCGTGGCAATTGTGAATAGTGCTGCATTAACATGGAAGTGTAGATATCTGTTTGGTATATTGTTTTCCTATTCACATTTTAAAATTCCAATTTTATATCTCCACTTGACACTTTTCAGAAACCACAATGTCAATTGAACTCATTATTTTCCCACAACATTTGCCTTCCTGTGATGAAACTGTAATCACATTAGTTTCTCTTGATATTATTTCAGATTTAGAAGTCATTCTTAAACTCTCCTACTCCCTCATGAATTCACCCCCAATTTAAAAAAAATATTGTTTATTTTACTCTAATTTTAAATACCTCTGCAATCCTTTATATAACTACTCTTTACACCTAAATTTAAAATGCCGTCAATTTTTAAATAAATTGCCTTACCAGCTGCATGAGGAGTATTCATTTTTGATGTGACTGTGAAAAATAATATTGTAAAAATAAACATCTGCTTGCATTTTTCTTTCTCAAGACTCTTTAAAGCCCTCTGATTACTTTCAGGTAAAATCAAATCTTTAACATGGAGTTAAAAGATCTGACAGAAATGCCCATTTTAGATGTCCTGTATCAATTTTTTTATACTTAAGTTTATTGAAAACAGACACATTTTTCTATATTATCTATTTATTGATCCTCAGGTGTATCTCAGTTTTTTTTCAACAAATTCATGAAAGAATGAAAAAATTAATCATTGCACACAGTCTTCCAAATTATAGCTTTCTTAATATTAAGACTGTTTTAAGAAATAATCTTATCTTAAACATATGGACTTTTAAGACAGAGATATTGATTTGAGTCCCAACTTTGCCATTAATTTTCTATCTTTGACTCTCAGCAAGATATTGTACAGCAAATCACACTAGTTCACTCCCATAATAATTTCAGTACAATTATACCTGGTGAGCAAGAGGAACAAGCATTCCAGCTGCCTTAGTAAGACATGGGAACGTAAGAGGGTGGGAAAACACATAAATAAAAATATAACAAAAAATGGATTGGAAACAAGAGAAGACAAAGTAAGAATTTCTAAAATATGTTTACATTGAGGCTGTAGCAATCTGATCCTATCAGGCAACTGGCCACAGGTCAAACTTTAAAATGTAATAGCTAACAGTCTCTCCAGGTGACCCTGTGTATCAGAGCTGAACATTATATGGCCACTATTGCTGAGGGCAAATCCTGACGTCTCAATATCCCTCCCGTGTTTCCAAATGTTATTGTTTAGCAGAGGAAAAAAATCAATACCTCACTCATGTGACTAGCTTTCATCCACCATTGTGCCAAATTCAGGAGTGGAATGTGATGCTGCCACAGTCTCCTTCACTAACTTTCATGACTCATTGAACAGTCAAAAGGAGCTGTGAAGATAGTTTTATCTTTATGCTTCCTTTCAATATCTTCCTGTGAATCCAACTAAAAGAAATTTTGAGGGCTTTTGAAATATGAATAGGGAAAAATATTCCCTCCCCCATTTATCTACCATTCAGTGAAAATAGTAAAAGATTTGTATCTAGGTGGAGATAAATTTATCACTTGTACTATGTTTACATTTTCACTTTTCCTACTACGCCTATAAGTATTATCAAGCACCCTGGAAAATACAGAGGATCATTTGAAAATCATGTATGTAGATTATACTCAATTACTTCAAAAACTCCTGCATTCAAAATATGAAAAGACATATATAAATTATGCAACTTCAACTCCTTGGTTTAAATTTGATATATTTTTTAAAATATATGAATTATTAATGTCATTAATTTTCCAACATTTCTTATTACATTCTTTTTAAAATGTAACACTTATTAGCAAAATAACCAGCTTTTCATGCTAGGTGGAGTCTTAAATATACAGAAAACTGAAGTAGAGGAAACACACAGATGGATCCTGCAGATGGAGCTGTTCTCCTAGGCTTATTTCATAATCATCATGGGCTCAACTTATAGACAGATGGTGTCAAGAATGGTGAAGGCTCTAACAACTACCTGAAAGTTAGTTTGCCATAATTTTATGTTTACTGAAAGAAAACGTAAGACACCCATATCAGAGACAATAGGTTTGTCATTCTTGGGCAACAAGAAGCATGAACTTCTTAATGACAACTGATCCTCCCCTTTTCCCTTCCTGCAACCCAGGTCTCCAGCATGTGAGGCCGGTGTGTTGAGAGGGGTGCAGTGCACGCAGTGTGTTTGTGTCACAGATGGGAAAACTCAGATTGTGAAACCTCAATCTTTTATAACGAACTTCAAGCAAACATGCCCAATCTATTCCCAAATGGAGAATTTACCTTTACTAGACTGAACAGTAAACAATCCTGCCCTGAGTTCTGGAAGGAAACACTGTCTCTATCTTCCAAGACCATTCACATTATAACATCCTTGAAAAGCAATTAAGAGATTAAAAAAAAAAAACCTTTCAGTATCCTTATTTGCAGAAGTTCCTGAAATGTGAGAACCACCATGAACAATTACCTCCCAACAATGAAAAAGGCAAATGACTGTGTGTGTGAATGAATGATGAGGGACTGGGAGGTAGGGATGGGGCTTGACCAAAGATTCATCTGTATTTCCAACTCCCAATCTTTAAATTCTACTTTAAACTAGTAATTATTAAACATTTACTGAACTACCACTATATATAACTTCTTTAAATTACAATCCTTTATTATAAAGAATACACATATCTCGTTAAAAATTAATATAATTCAGCGAACTGTGCTTCCATCAATACACTAACATTTTTTAGTCAACATTTTATCTTCTAATATGCATCTGAACTGAGAACAAATATTAAAACTGAGGATAATGAAAAGAGAGAGTCTGACAGAGGAAATTTCTCAGAGAATCCAGGCAAGTCCAGAGCGTGATTAGTACTCAAAAACTATTACGATAACTGGGAGAGTGTGTTGTATGAAGTTATTATAGGATAAGGGTACTGGGATGAAGGTAGAAAAATGTTCCAATAAAACCTCTATTAATTTTTAATTGTTTTTTGGTTTGCCCACATCATATAAGCAAATCACTTTCTTAAGAAATTTACATTTATAAGGCTAATAATTCACTTCAATTGCATTTTAGTTGAATGTACATTTACTGTAACTTCACATATGTAATTGAGTAAATCGTCCAAAAAGAATACTCTCACTTTACAGATTATAAGGCCAGTTTTTCCAATCAATAGTAATAATGTCTTTATGGCATAATAACCCAGACTACTGTCACTGAAATTAGATAATCTTGGATTTAACCCACTACCACTTACTAGCCATATGACCTTAGACAGTTGCTTAATTCTTGAGTCTCATTTTGTTTCTTTGTAAAAAAAAGAATAAATTTGAATTAATACAAAAATTTCTTGTGAATATTCAACAAGTTTATGCATGTGAAGCACATAGTTTATACTGAAGTGAATGTATCTAGTTTATAAATAGGAAGTACTACCATATTAAATTATCACTATTTAGACAGCAGAAGAATAATCTTGGGTTAACTCTCTCTGAGAAAAATAGAACAAAAATTATGAAGTAAAAAGGATACTTGCAGATGCCAGAGAGAAACACACAAGGATGAGATATATACTGCACAGATCATTCAAGGAGAGTTAATTTTCTGTGACAAGGAAATACAAGATCTTGCTTCACCTACTTAATTGAAATCTGCTGCATCAGAAGGCAGCTATGAGATAGTGTAACAGGGAACTGGAAATAAGTAATTCAGGACAATGGAGTTTCTGAAACTTGTGTGTGTATTAAAATTCTAAAGAAAAAGTAAAATAAAAAAAGTAAGAGGATGGGTGCTATGTCTCCCAAAACAAACATATAGTCTCCTTTACTGTGGTTTATGAAGTCGTATCTGATTTTTACACAGCTCCAATGTCCACACTATTTCACGTTTGGTGCAAATCCACAGCATTTGGAGTAGAAAAGGCCACTGCAAAATATTATATTCTCCTTTCTTCTAAGTTCATAAATTTCAGGCATACTTTTAGGAACAAGCTTGTTATGATTAAATAGTCAAAGAATTTTATGTGGCTTAATATGCAATATCAATATCACTGAAACCTTGTATTATATTGCTAAATGTAACCTTAAAGACAAGTAGTATTAATTCTTCATTTACACAGTGAGAAAACTAAACTCATAAATCATAAACCTTGCATGTGATAACCCTGGACATAAAAGGGCTCTGCTTTTATACTGCTGTTCCTACAGCACTCCATAATCATAGCTCATAAAGAATGCTTAGACATAGTCAAGTATACCATTGTTGAGGGAGGTTTTGAGAGAATCAACATACAGTAAAAAGAGAGCCAGTATAAGAGGTACTGCAGGTGAAATCAGAGAACCTCATTGTAGCCACCTTGACAATCAGCTCTATGTGTGTTTTATTTACCTTTGTACCTACACGCATACCATCACAAGGCTTTGCCTATCCCGGGTGTTCAGTAAAGTGCCCACTGAATTGATTTGCTGTGTTTGAAATTGCAATTAAGTTGTCAACACTGTTTATACTTCTTTATCCCGGAACCTCCAGAGGTTCTCAGAATGAAATAACTGTATAGGTGGGAAGGCAGGATATTCACCTTGGTTTAGGTTATTTGTCCTTATATCATTTCATCTGTATCTTATGAAATGGAACAAAGAGCTTTGTGTTCCCTGTTGCTCTCAGAAAAGTAAGTAGAATTGAGTGAAAAGATATTTTTTAAACAATAAGAATTATAATTGTGGAGTGCTACAGGAACTCTGCATATGTTCCCATTTTTTAAAGTTTTATTTGATTTGTTACCTCCCTTGTACCACCTTACTAATATATTATTGATTGATTGACTCATTTATTCAGTAGATTATAAATGTAGCAAGAAAACCTACCCTAGTGCGGAGTTTAGGAAACACTGTGTTTTTAAGAGGTAAAGATAGAAAAATTAGCCCATGGAAAGAAGAGAAGAAAGCATGGCTGGCACATGAGGATTTGAACTTCTAGAAATATAAAGGAGCCTGTATTTTTTAGGGAATGAAAGTAGATGTCTATGGAAAGTGAAGTGAGTTTGATGAAGTCTGTAGCCATTAATGCAAGGTTTTTTAATAAAAGGAGGTGCCATTGTAAAGTTTTCAGCAGGAATGTGCTCTTACCTGAATCCTATTTTAAAATATTGCCCTGATATTCAGTGATGCATCAAATGAAGGTTGCAGGAAAGGATGGGGCGGGTAGGTTTACAGGATACTGCAGAGGTTTAAGTGAGAGAGGACGGTTGCTCACACTAGGGTCACGGCACCCTATATAGGTAACAGATAGATTCGAAAAATAGTTCACGGGTGTAATAAAAGTATTAGTGATTGATTGTGTGTGGGAGGTGGGGGAGAGAACAGGGTCAGAGAGAGAGCAAGCAATCACTCCCAGATTTTTGGTATGAGTCCCCGAATGTAGAGTACTCTTGGATGAGATTTAGATTAAGTTTTCCACTTAATCTGTGTATCCATAACACAGGAGATGGGCAGGAGAAATTCATCAGTGTCCCATGAATTAATTTAAGCATTCAATCTTTTTATTTCTAGTAAAGAAATAATTATATGTGTGTGTGTGTGTGTGTATGTATATATGTATTTTTTTCTGTCTAATCATCAAGGTATTGATAAATCCCCGTGTACAGAAAATCTGATAAATTAAAAACTTTCTTGTTTAATGTGTAGAATTCAAATAACGAAAATTGAGTGGGCTGATTTCAGCTGCAAAGCCTTAATGTGTTCTGTGATATGGCTTATTGCTGTGGAATTGGTTATAAAAAAGAAGTGTTCCTGTTGTTTTTAAAAAGCCATTCTTATTCTGTATGCTGTTTTGACAAAAAAGAAAAGGCAAAGAAAGCAATTTAAAACCTTTTAAATGATGCATCTACTGCAATATAATAGGTGGCATCATACTGTTAAGAGAAGCATCAAATGCCATATCAGGTCTGCTATTACCTTTACATTTAGTTCAAAATGACCTTACAGAATAAGATACCATACTGTGCGGATTCACATACAGTAATCTAGCTTTTAAAATGCTGTTTATGTACAGTATTTCATTTTTCTTTGACAAAATGTCTATTGGATAGCATTGAGTTGACAAACAAATGTGTTTGTACCAAAAATATTCATCCAAATTTATCTTTACATATTCTTAAAAAAGAAGTATGTTACAGTTTGTGTTTTAAATAAATAAGCTCTTCATTACCATGCAATATATTTCTCATATCATCACTTATTTTAGTACATAATGTATTTGTAAATATCATGCCACTTCTGCTTACCAAATATGACTTAGTTAAGAAAACAGCATGATGTTATTTAAATCCTGCAACCTTTTAGGGCACTATATAGTTCAAACATTGTATCTTCTCAAGGAAGAAAAATAATACAATGTCAGAGGGAAAAATTGTTATATATAAGTATCCTTCAAAGTAGTGACTTTCCTTTCATTTTGAGTATAATATATTTTCTTATCTTAGACAGAGTTCCAGTTCTGAATCTCTTCTATATGTTCGCTTAATATCAGTAACTATGGCAACAAGAATTTTAAATGCTGTATGTAGTGTACGTAAAGGGAAAATAGAGAGCATAAAACCTTAAAAGAAGATATCAAGACTCTCACTGCCATTGTGTGTTGTGGAAATAATTTTGAGAATTGTGCTATTGCTTATGCAGGTAATGTATCTTGTATGTCACAGAGAAGTTTTGTTTTAGCTTTAGTTTATCCTTTTTTGAAATGAGTTTATTTGAAGTTATCTACACTTCTTTACTGGCCTTTATGTCTCATGTTATGCTTCTGTGTGATGACTGGAATTAGTTAAATACAACATCAGCTTTCACACCTGGAATGGTAGTACAGGGAGCTCTGTGGAACCTCTCCTCAGCAGCATACCATAACTGCAGAAAGTTATAATTTAAAAAAATCACTGGATATTGTCTTAAGAGCATAAAGCAAATGAAGAACTATATACTCAAGAAAATCTACTAAATTTCGGTAAGAATAAGGAGAGACTGCAGACTTGAGCCCTGGCTTGGTCCCTCCCTCCCTTGATCTCTGTTCAACAGGATGGGAACACCCACTCTGGGCAGCTGTGACCAAGAAGGGAGGTCTTTCTCTTTCCACTCAGCTCCCAGGTAAGGGCTATGGAATCTCTGCAGAAGGCAGATACCTTCAGCATTTCTCAGCAACCGCAACTTTTTATTGCTGAAGCCAAATTCCAGGCAAGTGCAGCTGAGAGGAAGGGGGGCTCCTTTTCTAGACTCTGGCCCAATGCAGACACCTGAGGTCCTACCCCAGGTGAGGGAGGCTGAACATAGTTCTCCAATTGCCTTCACCCCAGCTCACTAACTTCTTACATCAAGGGGGCCAAGCTGTGAAGACAAAAAGCCACCCTCTCTTTCTAGCAACCTCCTTGTATCCCAGGTGTGTTATTATGAGAGAAATGGACAAGTATTCTCAACCTTATCTCCAGAGCAGTGGCTTAGAAATTTTGCTCAGTGCAAAATTTAGGTCGTAAGAACAGAGAGCACCAAATTTTTCACCAAGGGAATTGCTATTATTTTGAATAGAGTGTATGGAAGTTTAAGCTTTAACAGCTTTCTCAAAGACAAGAGAGATTTTAATGGTAAGCAATTAAGGAATGTCTAGTAGCTTTATGAGAGTGTACTAAACTTTAGACTACTTAGTGTACCAGGGACAACAAGATAAAGAGACAGACAGCTGAGGAAGAAAAGAAACTTTTTATCTGAGGAATGTGAGCCCCCTTTAAATTATCAGTTCCAGAGAGGCGTTGAAATGAGAGCACAGTCTGTACCACCCCACCCCCCACTCACCCCACCCCCAGCTAAGTTATCATTTCAAAAATGCCTGCTTCACACATACATACTATGGTTTGAATTTGTGTTCCCCTCCAAAATTTTTGTTGAAATTTAATTCCCATTGTGATGGTCTTAAGAAGTGGGGCCTTTTGAAAAGTGATTAAGTCTTGAGAGCTCCACCCTCATGAATGACTTAACTGTTGTTAAAAGAAGCTTCAGATAGAGTTTGCCTCTCTTGCCCTTCCTTCCCTTCAGCCATATGAGGACACAGTGTTCTTCCCCACAGAGGATGGAGCAACAAGATGCCATCTTGGAAAGAGAGAAAGCAGCCCTCACAGACACTGACCCTGCTGGAGCCTTGATCTTGGACTTCCCAGCTGATATGGTTTGGATGGTTGGCCCCTCCAAATCTCATGTTGAAATTTGATCCCCAGTGTTGAATGTAAGGCTTAGTAGGAGTTGTTTGGGTCATGGATGCAGATCCCTGATGAATGGCTTGGTGACCTCCCTACTATTAATATAATGAGTGATTTCTCACTTTATTAGTTTACATGACAGCTGATTATTTAAAAGAACCTGGAACTACCACCTCTCTCTCTTGCCGTGTGATACATGTGCTCCTTCTCCATCTTCCCCTTTGATTTGGGGCTCCCTGAAGCCCTTACCACAGGCATATTCTGGCACGATGTTTCTTGTATATCCTTCAGAACTCTGAGCCAAATAAACCTCTTTTCTTTATAAATTACCAGCCTCAGGTATCTCCTTGGTAGCAGCACAAAACGGATCAATACACCAGCTTTCAGAACTGTGAGAAATAAATTTCTCATAAATAATAGAAATAAATTTCTATTATTTATAAATTACCCAGTCTGTGGTATTTTGTTAAAACAGCACAAATGCACAAAAACTATATATTTTTATATATATATAAATATATATATATATATATATATAGGTATATAGATATGTACACACATACACATTATATTTACTATTTTCATGTGTCCTTCTTTTCTGGAACACATTTTTTACTTTGACTAAACATACTGTCATAGAGCAAATAAAAAGTAAAGAATTAACATCAATAAACATGTGTTGAATACCTACCATGCTCAAAGTACCAACATATTTTGGAACCAAAAAGACATCTAATTTTTCCATGAATTGAACTCAGTGTATCTCAAAAAAGCCATGTATTCAATCAGATATAAAATATTTGGGAAAAATTGCATGTCTACACCAAGGAGATATTTTAGAATTACCTATCAAATAATATTAATTCAAATTGTCACTCCTCTTCAACAGTTAGAAATAAATACCTAATTTCATAAAATCAGTGTTCTATGTTACACAAAAAAACTAGTGAGAGAAGAATGCGTTGCCTTTTTTGGATTACACTGAGGTACATGATGGCTATCACACAAAAGCACTCAGTTGTGCACTGGAATTGTTTGTTATTTCTTATTTTAGCATTAAATAAATTCTTTTGAAAGAGGCCAGAAGCAAGTTAGAAGAAAATATTAGACTTCTTTTAGAGGATGAGATGTATTAATAATTTTAAAAAATAAACTTAATGATTTTGCAAACTATGTCTAAATTCTTCTTAATGTATATTTATTATTATATTCATGTGAGAAACATTATAAAATATATAAAATAAGGGGCAATTTCATATTAGTAAAAGTAACAATTTTATATTATCCAAATTTAGACTTGAATTTTAAATAAAATTTTCTAAAATTTTATTTAGCTAGTTAATCAGGTGGCTTATTTTAAAAGTAATGCCTTAATTTTTGGTTAAACTGTTGAAAAACTTTGCCAGATAAATTTTACCTGTCCAGGGAAAATAATTTTACAAAAATATTGGCTGATTAATTTTTGTTCCTTATTAGAATTTCCTAAGTACCCATATTCAAGGATTCACAAATTAATGACCACAATACCATTTTCAAACTATTTGTTTTAATATGGCTATATTACTTAAAGTTCTCACTAATTTATGCTGGGTCAATTTATTTTAGGATTTTATTGTTTATAAATTTAAATATTTATAATTTTAATTAATATAGAAAATACTAGGCCCCTATGGAACAATTATTTTGCATTATTAGAAATAAAATGATATGTTTTAGATACTTAAATATATCCAGTTTTACTTTTCACGTTGAATTAATATTAGTATGTGTATAGCAGTGCTTTGCTATGTTATGCTGTTACTATTTTGGTTTAAGTGACTGGTTAGTAATAATTTTAGCACAACCCCATAAACATGTCTTAGAAAAATATTTCACTTATAATACAGTACATTCTACTAAAATATATTTATAACATCCTTAGAAATGTATATAATATGCAAATTTGAAATACAGTGGAATGTTGGACAATCTAATGTAGACATGCAGAGAGAATTTTCACCTAGTTTTGATGATGAAATCAGCCAAGGAATATATTTTTTAAAAAGTACATGACTGCTGTTGGGGTTGATTTGGGGAGAGAGCTGTCCTGGTTCTTTGGCTCCTTGCTTGAAAAAATCACAAGCAGAGCCAGTGCGATGGAGTAATGAAAGACAGGAAGCACTTTCACACAAGCAGCTTTTATTTGCTAAGTGAAAGTAAGTTCCAGAGAGAGAAGAACAGGTCTGTCCCTGTGAGTGGAGAAGACCCTGAGTTTAAAGAGAGAGTATAGAAAGTATAGTACACTCTCAAAGTCAGTAGAGAGTCAACTGTTCCAATAAGGAACAGCATCGTCCCAGGGTTAGGGTCTGTCCTTTATGCTAATCCTTAATAACATGTTAAGCTGGGGGTGGAATATTCATGTGTCTTTTTGGGGAAGTGGGTGGAGATTTCCTGGAATAATGTTCCCTCCCATTTTCTGTCCTTGTATGGCTGGCTCTGGAACTGTTATGGCACTAAGGGGTGTGATTTTTACTATGCTAATGAGGAAAAGTAGGTGAAAAGTTCACCTTAGGTCATAATGTCCACTTTCTGTGCATGCTCCTGGTTAGGAAAAGTGCCTAACCTCAAGTTCCTGCTGTTGTGGTTTCCACTCTTTATTACCATTGGTCCATGCCACCTACATACACTCACCCCTACCTAACACTGTTAGTTGACATTATTCAAATTTATTTATTAATTTACTATTTAGTATTAAATATAAAAAGTTGGAGAAGAGAGCTCTAATATGCTTTTGCCACATTGTACATATTCAATACCTTGTAACAATTTAAGGGAAAGTAATGCTATATAAGATTGAAAAAATCGAAAGAAATAAAGAATAAAAAAATGCATATTTGGTGGTTGGCTTCTTATTTATTTGTTGTGAATTAATTTCTGAACAGCTGCATTTCCTTGCTCCTAAAAAAAAACTGATAAATCAACATGTCTGGACCATAGAAAAAAAAAAGAGAAGGTTGCAATTTTTACTAACAATAACAACAGAATTAATAAAATATGAAATGATGCCAAGACCATATTTTCCAATGGCTGAGAATATATAGTCAATACCTTACCTTTCTGAAACATGTATCTAAGTGGAATGGTACTTGAGGAGTCACAAATGTTGAGAGATGGGAAATGGTTGTGTGCAGTCATGTGGGTCTTACATTAAACGTGAGGGAGTATAATATTATTTGAAAACAGACTAGTTAAGTTAAACCCTAAGCAACCACACACACACAGACATACTCACATGGATTTAGCCAATAAGTACATTTTACACAAAACAAAGCAGAGAAAGAATACAAAAAGAACAAAGAACAAATTGGACAATTAGAAAACAAATAACAAGGTGGCACGTTTAAGCCCAACTATAGCTAATAATTCAATTAAAATCAAATTGCCTAAACACAACAAGTAAAAGGCATATATTTTCAACCATACACGGTCTGCAGGAAATACAGTTTGAACGTAAAGATATATATGGCTTAAAAGTAAAAGGATAGAAAATAATGATGTATTATACAAACACTGATCTGTAAAATTCTGGACTGGCTGTATTCATGTTAAATAAAATAAACTTTAGAAAAAAAAACCCACCAGAAATAAAACGGGAGTCCTCCCAAACTCATTCTACGAAGCCAATATCACCTTGATACCAAAGCCAGGAAAGGACACAACAAAAAAAGAAAACTACAGACCAATATCCCTTATGAATATAGATGCAAACATTCTCAATAAAATCCTTGCAAACCGAATCCAAATGTACATCAAAAAAATAATTCATCATGATAGGTGGGCTTCATTCCCGAGATGCAGGGATGGTTCAACATATGCAAATCTATAAATGTAATTCACCATATAGATAAAAGCAAGAACAAAGATCATATGATCCTTTCAATAGATGCAGAAAAGGCTTTTGACAAAATCCAGCATCCTTTTATGATAAGAACTCTTAACAATATAGGCATAGATGGCTCATACCTCGAAACTATTAAAGCCATATATGATAAACCCACAGGCAATATCATACTGAATGGGGAAAAATGGAAAGCATTCCCCCTTAAAACTGGCACCAGACAAGGGTGCCCTCTATCTCCACTTCTTTTCAACATAGTGCTGGAAGTCCTAGCCACAGCAATTAGACAAGACAGAGGAATCAGGGGCGTCCAGATAGGGGCAGAAGAGGTCAAACTTTCACTATTTGCAGACGATATGATATTATACATAGAAAACCCCAAAGATTCAACCAAGAGATTACTGGAATTGATAAATGAGTTCAGCAAAGTCTCAGGATACAAAATTAATAATACACACAAATCCATAACCTTCATATATGCCAATAACAATCAAGCCGAGAAACAAATTAAAGATGCAATACCTTTTGCAATAGCACCAAAGAAAATTAAATATTTAGGAAAATATCTAACTAAGGAGGTCAAAGACCTATATAGAGAGAATTATGAAACACTGAGAAAAGAAATTGCAGAGGATGTAAATAGATGGAAAGCCCTACCATGCTCTTGGATAGGCAGAGTCAACATAGTAAAAATGGCTTTGCTACCTAAATTGATTTACAGAATCAATGCAGTCCCTATCAAAATACCAACATCATTTTTTACCAATCTAGAAAAAATAATTCTACGCTTCGTGTGGAACCAGAGAAGACCCCGTCTAGCCAAAGCAATCTTAAGCAAAAAGAACAAATTGGGAGGCATCTATTTACCAGACTTCAAACTATACTACAAAGCTATAGTAACCAAAACTGCATGGTATTGGCACAAGAACAGACACGTAGACCAATGGAACAGGACTGAGAACCCAAATATAAAACCAACCTCATACAGTCACCTGATCTTTGATAAAGTCCAGAAAAACGTACACTGGGGAAAAGATTCTCTATTCAACAAATGGTGCTGGGAAAACTGGATGGCCATATGTAGAAGACTGAAACTGGACCCACACCTCTCACCTTTCACAAAAATCAACTCACAGTGGATAACAGATCTAAACCTAAGACATGAAACCATAAGAATTCTCTAAGAAAACATTGGAAAAACTCTTATGGACATTGGCCTAGGCAAAGATTTTATGAAGAAGACCCCCCACAGCAGCAACCAAAATAAATACATGGGACCTGATCAAATTAAAAAGCTTCTGCACAGCCAAGGAAACTATCACTAGAGTGAACAGACAACCTACAGAATGGGAGAAAATATTTGCATGCTACACCTCTGATAAAGGGCTGATAACCAGAATATATACAGAACTTAGGAAAATCAACAAGAAAAAATCAAACAACCCTATTAAAAAATGGGCAAAGGACATGAACAGAAACTTTTCCAAAGAAGACAGAAAAATGGCCAGCAAACATATAAAAAAATGCTAAACTTCTCTGATCATCAGGGATCAAAACCAAATCAAAACCACAATGAGATATCACTTAACTCCAGTGAGATTGGCTCATATCAAAAAATCCCCAATCAACAAATGTTGGCGAGGATGTGGACAGATAGGAACACTTATACACTGCTGGTGGGAATGCAAATTAGTACAACCTGTATGGAAAGTAATATGGAGATACCTCAAAGAATTAAAAGTAGAATTACCATTTGACCCAGCAATCCCACTACTGGGTATTTACCCAAAGGAAAAAAAGACATTTTGTAATAAAGACATCTGCTCACGAATGTTTATAGCAGCACAATTCACAATTGCAAAGATGTGGAAACAACCCAGGTGCCTATCAATACACGAGTGGATTAATAAAATGTGGTATATATATACCATGGAGTATTACTCAGCAATAAGGAACAATAGTGAATTAACACATCTGGTATTATCTTGGTTGGAGCTAGCACCCATTCTTCGAAGCAAAGTGTCACAGGAATGGAAAAACAAGCACCACTGGTACTTACCATCAAATTGGTACTAACTGATCAACACCTACATCACACAGGGCAATAATATTCATCAGGGGGCAGGCAGGCGGGAGGGAGGTGGAGGGGATGGGAAAAACTCTCACTGAATGGATGCGGGGAGCACAGTTTGGGGGATGACCACGATTGTAGCTCTGACACGGGCAGTGCATGGGCAATATATATAGCCAAAGTGTTGTACCCCCATAATATTCTGAAATAAAAAAAAAAGATATTTTATAAAAGTCAATTCTTCAAGAGACATAGAGAGTCACAAATATATATGCATCTAACAACACAGTTTCAAAATGCATGAAGCAAAAACTGATGGAAAATAAAGTAGAAATGAATTTCAACAGCAATTATTCAGTAATTCCTGGTATAAGAAGATAAAACATCTTTAAAGAATAAAAAAGTTAAATTAACATAATTGAGTTAGTATAACTACTCCACAACAGTAGGAAAACAGTTTTTCCAAGTCCATATTGAGCATTCAAATGTTTCAATAATATTGAAGGGATGAAAATATATTGATTATATTCTTTGACCACAACAGAATTGAATTAAGTAAAACACTATTAAATATCACACAAAATAAAAAAGAATGAAAATGGAAATTTTAAAAATGAAAATAAAAATACAACTTATTAAAATTTGGAGGATGTAGATAAAACAGTGCTTGAAGTGAAATATCTAGTTTTAAATATTTATATTAGAAAATAATCAGATCTAAAATTTAAGGTCCACCTCATTATGCTAGTAAAGAAAGTGCACATTACAGCCAAAACATATAAGGAGAAGGATATATAATAGAGATAAGAATAGCAAACAATAAAATAGAAAATAGGCAAACAAAGGATAAAATTAGTGAATCAAAAATCTGGTTTTATGAAAAGGTCTATAAAATTAATGAGAATCTACCTAGATTTATTCTGCAACAAAAGAGAGAACATACAAATGACAAATATCTTGTATATAGATGGCACATTAATACATATGTAAAAGATATTTTAGGAGAGTAAGAAAATATGAAGAATTTTATTCAATACAGTCCACTAATTTCCTTGAAAGATGCAAATTACAACACTGACTTAAAAAGACATAAAATACTAAGTACACTAAATGTATTAAAGAAATTAATTAATATTTAAAAACTTACCCACAAAGAAAACTTCTGACCCATAAAGCTTCTCTGGTAAATCCTTTGAAAGATTTAGGGATAAAATAATGTCAGTCCTACATAAATTCTTTTAGAAACAAAAGATGGATGGATGCCACTCATTTTACATGGTCAATATCACTATGATAACAAAACCAGAAAACAGCATGGTAGGAAGAACTACCCAAAACTGTATACCACTATGCCCCAAGAACCTAGATTCAAAATTGTTAACAAAATATTAGCAAAGAGAAGCCACCAGTATATTTAAAATATCATTTAAATAATACATGTTTTAAAACATCTTGACTATGTGTGATTTATTCCAAAAATGGATCATTGTTTGAACATTCAAAACTCTGTCAATATAATCTATGAATAAACAGGAAAAAGAAGAAAAATAAGATTATTAGGGACAGAAAATCATTTCAGTAAACTCACCACCTATTCATGATGAAAACTCTCACACAACAATCAATAGAAGAGGAATTTCTCAATCCAATAATGAATATTAGAAGAAAGAAAGGAAGAAAGAGAGAGTACTCTAGAAAAAAATAGAACTAATAATTGAGATTAGAAAAGTCATATATAAATTACTTGAATTTCTCTATACTAGAAAATAACCATTGGAAACAATTTAGAAATGGAATGAAATTAAATAATACTATTCAAAATAGCATCCTAAATATTTCATTTAAGAATAAGTTTTAACAAAATGTGTGCAAGATCTCTACATTGATAACTATGAAACATAGCTGTGGGGTATTTAAAAATCTTAAATTAATATTTGGAAAGATATAATTTATTCATGCACTGACAGTTTAAATATTGTTGAGATGCCAATTCTCACCAAACTGCTGAATGACATCAACATAACCCCAATTAAAATCCTATCAGATTTCTTTGCAGAAATGTTCAAACTAATTCTAAAATGTACGTAAAATTGGAAAGAACTTAGAGTAGCGAAAATAATTTTGAAAAAGAAGAAAACAGTTGGAGGATTTACACTATGTGATTTTAAACTTATAATAAAGCTATGGTAATTAAGACACTGTGACATGGCTTGTGAATATACACGTAGATCAATACAATTGAGTACACAGGTGGACTCTACATGGATAATGATATTCAATCATGTTGCCATGGTAATTCAATGGGGAAAATGTCTAATGTTTACAACCAGGCCAATGGACCAACTCAATATCCACATAGGAGAAAAAAAAATAAACAACTCTTAACTCACATCACAAACAAAATAGGAATTGAAATGTTTTATAAATCTAAAATGTGAAAGCTAAATCTATGAAACCTCTAGATTAAAACATGGAAGAAAATCTTTCTAGTTCTGGGATAGGCAAAACACATGACCACTTGGAAAAAATGATAAATCGGCCTTCATTAAAACTAAAAATTTCCGTGTTTTGTAAATACTACCTAAAAATGAAAAGGAGAGCACATACAGGAGAAAACGTTTGCAATACTAGTATCTGACAAATGACTCGCATTTGGAATGTACAGGAAAATATTACAACTAGAAAAAGAAAACAAACTACCTGATTATAAATAAGAAAATAACTGTACAGATAGTTCACCAAAGAACATACACTAATGATAAGTAAAAATTGGAAAGCTGACCACCATAATTAGTGACAAGAAAAATGCAAATTAAATCCACAATTAGCTATCACTACATACTGCTTGAATAGCTAAAATTTAAAAAGTCTGAAAAAACCAGGTGTTGGCAAGCATGTAGACTTAACTAGAGTTCTTATGTATTGCTGCTTGAAATCCAAAATGGTGTGGCCACTTTGTAAAATATTTTGGCAATTTCTTATAAAATAAAACATGTGCTTACCTTAAGTCCAGTAATTCTACTCTTGGATATTTAACTAAGAGAAATGAAAATATATATTCTTGCAAATATCTGTACAAAAATTTTATTGTAGATTTTTGAAATAATAGTCAAAAATTAGGAATAACAGAAATATCTATCAACAGGTGAATGTTGAACACATTTGATCTATCCATATAATACAATAATAGTGACATAAATAATGATCTATAGATGTGTAAAATAACATGGACAGTTCTCAAAATTATTATGCTAAGTGACAGAAACCAAATACAAGAGGCTGTGTACTGTATCTTACATTTTCATGCAAGACTTAAAAAGGCAAATCTTGTTTACAGTGACACAAAGTTTTGTCATGGGTGGTGTAGAAGACATAATCATCAGGTTAAAAGGCAGATGTGTTCTGTGTCTTGCTTCTTGTGATTATAGTCACTTGGATGTGTGAGATGTACAGATGTAGATACAGATACACACACATATATATACACATATACAATAAAATAAGTTAAAACTCATTGAGCTGTGTTCTTAAAATGGATATATTTGTGGTGTACTTGGTAGTAATATTTACTTCAATAAAAACTGTTAGACAAATGAGAAAGTAAAACTATTGAAGTACTTAATTCTATTTTTTTCTGAACTCCATTAGCAGTGGTTTCTTCAAATAATCACTAGGTTCTTTTTAGATCATGCAAAGAATATACTTTGCTAAATTCCAAAGTTTCCATTTTGAGGTTGCCACCAGAGTGGGCAAAATACCTTACTTTTCTTCCATATTTCTGATTTTAGTTATCTTCCTTATTTTCAGCAGAAGCCAAAAGAGAATAAAAATAACAAGCATATAAAACCGATAACATTTAAAATAAAAAGAAAGAATTCAATACACCATGGCTTAGTATGACAAATTTTTAAAGGAAATTCTGTGCAGCCTATGAAGAATACAACTTTGTTTTAAACACATTTTCTGGCCCAATTTTTTCCTTGAGAGTAGATAGAATTCTGAAATCTTTTTTCACTCTCTCTCTTTAATTATAGAATGACTTCCAGGAATTTGAGCCCCCATCACAAACTCATTTAAATAATTACAATAATTACTCCAGTGACATAATCATACCCAATAAAAAGCTATTCCCCTCTCAGCTCAAACTGAAAAGCTTGCACTGAAGGATGGGATTGGAGAAAAGAAACTGAATGATAATGGAAGATTTCACTCAGTTTTTCTCCAACTTTATACACTTTTCCTCTCCCTTTATGAGGCTGACTGTGGCCTCTCTGGAGATGGAACAAAAGGGATAATAGAGAAGTAAAGTGTAGAAATGTCTTTGTGCATACTCACCTGAGATGGTTCTGTCTGAGTTCCAACCTTAATTACTCTTATTTCCATTGAAGCCTTTTGTGGTTTCTCACATGTCTCTTACTGTAGTCTTCCAACTACAACTTGATATGGGCAATGACGCTTATCAGCTGGAAGTTAATCATTGAGCATTCAAATCCTGGACATCCAGTAGTTCACCTTCCATTGGGGTTATAATCCTACTCTTGCCTGAAGTTTTAATAAGATCCAAGAAAACCTTAATTCTATTCATCTATAGGGTCCTCAATCTTACCTTGTCAGAGGTAAAAGTACAGTTTCCATCTCACCAACTAAGCCCTCACAGGCCACTTCAATCAGCCTCCTGCACCCACTATAACTCCAGGACTCACATAAGCTATCCAATGTTCCTCTAAAGGTCCTAATATTTGGTTGGCAGTAAGAAGGTATCCCTATACCCTCCCCATCAAGGTGGGGTGAAAAGATATGTAGAGGACAGAGACAATCTTTCAGAATTATCTCACTAAAACATTTTGTCTCCACACCTCTATAGCCTCAACAAGGATCACACAATAAGTTGCTCATATTCCTCTCTGCAAGTCCTGAATTGGTCATCTAGCATCACACTTTGGAAATAAAGTTGTGCTTTTTTCTTCTTTTCAAATATTGATATATCATATGAAATAGAGAAAGAGGCCCATTTTAATAGCTCAGGTTATCAGAGAGAGCCTCATGAAGAGTTTACGCTATCACCACTCTAGTCATCCTGGATAAGAGACTTATTGATAAAGGACTAGCCATGATGCATGTGATGAAACAACTGTTATTACTTTATCTGGTTGTCTGTGTTTTGAACAGTAGAAATTTTAATTTGGAGCACAGGAAGTAAAGAAATAATTTATAATCTTTGAACAGTTACCATGAATACAATGATGCAAAATAAGTAAAATGAAAAATATTGTAATATGCTTATTGATTTTTTAAAAAAATCTTCAAAATATTTTAATCAAAACCCGATAGTGATTCTGTTTAAATAATGTACAGTACTAACCTCTTTCTAGTACATATAATGCAATCAAATTTCCTATGGGAACAGTTAGGGTACTTTACAGATGAATAAATAACCTCAAAGATGATGAATAACTGTCCCAAGCTACAAAGCTAGTAAGAGAAAAAGGTGGGCCTAAATATCAACTCTAAAGGCTATTAGTCAAGCTTCCTCTTCACTACATCATAGACCACAATGTTTTACGTGCACAATTTCCTAAAACATGAAACCTGGAAACTGAAAAAAAATAATTCACCGAGAAATAATTAAATAAAGGTTCTTTAGAGGCCATCAAACTTTTCATATACTCAAAAGAAGATAGAACTGAAACATACAATATTAAATTTTAATGGATGTTATATGGCCTGAAAGGAATTGACAATTTAATTTCATACTAAGGAAGAAAAAAGATATTTGCTCTCTTAAAAGAATAGATATTTTAATAAAATATACTTAAATTTGAACTGTGAAAGCTCTTTGAGTTTAGAGTTTAAAAATTGAAGTTACTATGTTTTTTCTTGCTAATATTTTGAGATATTTTTTCTCAAGTTTAAGGTGGTACTTGCTTCAGTTTTTATGTAAAGAATACTTATATTTTGTAATTTTTTAAACCTTAAGTTTAAATGAGTTTATTATTTCTTCATTTAGCACTTCCATAAAAAAATTATACACATTTCTCCATACCACATTTTAATCTTAAATACTAAGAAACTTTGCATTAATTAAGAAAGCATTGTAGCAGTTTTAATGTGAAATTTAAAAAAATCCTTTAAAATGACATAAAGTGATAGTAATTAGACAACATTAACTTTGCTATATTTCAATTATAGAAATAATCATTTCTGTTTACAGAAGATATATTAAGTAAAAGATACTGTGTTTTGATAGTTGTATTAGTTTTCCAGGGCTGCCATACAAATTGGGTGGATTAAGCAACAGCAATTTATTTTCTCACAGTTCTGGAGGCTGGAAGTCCGGGATCAAAGTGTCAGCAGGTTTGGTTTCTCATGAGGCCTTTTTCTTTAGCTTGAAGATGGTTGTCTCCTCATCGTGTCTTTACATGGCCTTTACTCTGTGTAGTTGCACCCCTGGTGTCTCAGTCCTTTTACAAGGACACCAGTAATATTGGATTAAAGGCTCATTCTATCACCTCATTTAAACTTAATTATCTCCTTAAAGGCCCTATCTCCATATACTGTCACATGCCTATGTACTAAGAGTTAGAGCTTGAACACATGAATTTTGGAGAGGACAATATCAATACATAGCAACAGTGAAATTTACTACCTTTTTTTTACTGTCTTTACTATAGATTGTGATATATTCAATTAATTGGTGATTTATTTTTATTATACTCCTAGCATCAATCTTAAAATGTATTGGTTGTCAAGTTAATTAATTCAGCTTTTTAAAGAAAGTCTCATTAATCAAGCTTTTAGTAAACATGTATTTTATGCCTAAGTCAGTGTTATTAATTATTATGACCATATAAATAATGATTACCACAAAGAATTTCTTAAATGAGAAAGAATATACAATTGTAAAGAATTATTTTAGACGAGATATGATGAGTAGAATATTGATGCAGTATTGTTTTACTCTCTATAATAGTCAGAGAAGATAAAGATAAGTCTAGTCAAAGATCATTCTGAAAAGTAAATCACGGCAAATATTGTCATTGAACTTTACTTCAAATCACATGTAGTGTTTAGCTTGGTGGACAGAATCTCATGATAAAAATGAGGTCTTCCACCTTCTACTGTTTAATGCTGCTAAAAAGTTTGTGTAAGAGTATATGGTGTTTACTTTACCAAAGAAATGTAAAATTAAATTATTAGAAATTTCTGAGGATGCAAAATATTAAAGAATTAATTTAATTATTTATAATGCTTTGAGGTTCAAATTTAGAACTCATACTGGAAAGATGGACATAGTATATACTGATATTTGATGATAGCTTTGTGTTTGGCTAAAATAAACACTGAAATCTGTAGAGGAAAGAACCACATAGAATATGATCTTATGTAGACCTATATGGTTACACGTTTTCTTCTAATAAAGATTTACTATAAGTATAGTATTATTACAAAAAAATTATTTCATATGTTTTTTCCAAAATTTGTGGAGAAATTTTTTCTTAAAATTGTAATAAATAATTTTCATAGTCAGGTGAGACCTCCTGTGCTAGTAGTTACATAGATATTTAAGGTAAAAGTATTTAAGTTTAAACTAATCATTATTCTTTCAGAATTTTGAAAAACTGAATGCAATCTTAAAGAAAAATCAGCATCTTACTATTAAAATATTTGCATGCAAGCAGATAATTTACACTGCTTCAGGTATAATTGTACACTTAAATGTATATAATAAATATCTGTTCAATGAGTAAATGAATGATCAATAAAAAGTAAAATTGAGATTAATTTGACATGACTGTTTTGGTTGGTATTCATGGTGAATTTAATCTCATCAATATAGATTCTAAAGAAAAATTTTAAACAATTTGTTTATTACAATACTAATTCAAGAGTAATATTTAAAATAATAAGTAATATTCAGATAACCCATTTGTCAACTGTTTGTCAGTTTTGGCACTGTAGCACATGAAAAATAGATGTCATATTTACATTATTTAATCTGTAGGAAATCTGTGACATAAATTAATGTAAAGTTGCCTCAGAATTACTTATAAAATTCAGGTACTGATTTAATAAAATTTTAATATTTGTCTCCTTTGTAATATAGAATCTCCCTTGCCTTTACATTTCTACTGAAGGTTATGTTAGGCTATGTTTGGTGAAGGGGCATTATTAAAAGTGAAAAGACTTCTTTTAATCTTTGAAACTGTCTATTATAGCATAATTTATTGCCATCACAGATGCCATGGGCATCCCTGGTCATTAAAATTGGACTTGTGACAATTCTCCTGCAACACTATGGGATTTTTTGCTTTAACCTAAAAATATTCCTATATGCGAGTGTGAGGTACAAGAAGAGATAGCACAAACAGAAGTAGAAAACTGCTTTAGTACTAATAGACATACATTTGTATTATCTTAAATAGTTATTATTATAAATACAAATAGAAATATATTACAAAAATCCAGTAAAAAGTAAATTACAGAAAGAAACAAAATCCAGGATTCTTTAACTTCATGTGTCTTTAATAAGTTGATGGTAGCATGAAAAATTTTCTATTGAAAGCAACAAACAACATCTAAAATCTTTTAACAAAACTATATTATATTACTTGCACAACAAAGAGTTAAATATCTATAGTTGAAAGAAAACACTGAAAAAGCTATAGACAATTTTGTTATAGCATTAGAACAAAAGTCAAATAAACACTGCATAACCCATATGAAAAAATGTTTACCTTACATAAATGTTAGCACTAGCAGGCACAGGACATTATGCTATAGCAAAATAGGGTAGATAAAAGACAAGAATTCCAGATGAATTTCAGTAGAAAGTGACTCATAAAAATCTTTGAAAATTTAATGTCACAGTTGTGTTAAGGGGAATGAGAAGGTGCATTTCAATTCATTCTATAGAATTTGATTTTAAAATTTTATACTCAATGTACTCTCAAAAAGTTTTAGTAATAATATGCCATTTAAAAATAGCTTAATTATCTTTAAAAATTATAGTGTGCATTTAAAAATTATATTTGGCTAAACATATCAAGTATTCTCCTGTTTATAACTAAATTGATTTTTTATAGCAGAATATTCCTCTGGAATTTATTGACCTGAATATTTAAATATGTATATGTATAAATATTGTGTTTATATTTGGTTCTATTACAGGCATTTTACATATTACATATTAAGTAAAAAGCAGTATGTATTTTCCAGTCTGATGTTATCTTAATCACTGTACAAAATTAGTTAAGTGATACACTGTATAATCAAAGATATAATGAGGCAGTATTCTGTGAAAACACACAAATAATTTAACCAATATTAAACTTTTGTAGACAGACCTTTACACACACTATTGTCAGTGAGTGAACTTGTATTTAATAGTTACCATGTAATTATAATTAGACATTAAATAATGTTCTAAAAAATCTCCAATAGGATTGTGTAAGAAAAATGAAACATATAAAAATTATACAACTGGCACAGCTTGTTGTGTAGCTAAGTTTAAGCCCCAGCTTTTTATTTCCCAAAGTCTATATTGATAACTAGACTGCAGTGACTCAGAGAAGCAGATGGTAACTGATGACAGATAACTATCAGGATTTCCATTTTAGAAAATTTTAGATGGGAAGAAATAAATATGGCATCATAAAGCCTTCTTACTTTCAAGTGTACATTATTTCTTTATGAAAGATTTGAAAATAATAAGTCTACCAAAAGAAAATAGAATAAAGTTTCCTAGGCCAAGTAGAAGCTGTGGGTAAGATAAAGACACTGTAGAAATAAATCATAGCAAAATCTTTGAGTCAAGCAGTGCAAACTGGTCATGATCTTTCAAAAGTTGAGTGGCCTTGTCTTTCCCCCAATGTGTGTCATATGATCCCATGTGATCTTTGGTGGTGAAGCCCAGGGGAATTGAATAACTGATGCTTGACACTCAGTTAATGAGAGTGAGGAATTCCAAAATCATGAGTAGGACAGTTATTCTAAAAAGCAGTGGTTAAATTAAACTATGAGAAAGCCAGCCTTAAACCTCAAAAACCTTATCTTCATTATGGATTAAAACTCAGGGAATTTATGTATGTTGGAAAAACTATATATCTTCATGTCTGTGAAAAGGGGCTGCAATGGCTAAAAGATCATTTCTGAGGTAGATTTTTGATTGCCAAAATGAATGACATGTGAATTCAGATTTTTCTTCAAGTAGTGAAGAGTTAGTGATGAAGTAAATAATAAGTGCTGGTACAGTGTCATTAGTCCATATAGTAATTTTTGTTAGATTAATCCTGGATGTATTATTTATTAAAATATATATGTGTATATATATACACTAAAAATATGTGTATCTATATGGGTATATATATCTAATATCAAAAAGTATGGTCAATACTCAACAGTATAAAACACTTGAAAGAAAAAATTCACACCTTTTATAGAACAGTAACAGAAGGGAGAATACAAAGCAACTAGGAAACAATCAACATGATGACTGGAATAGTATTTCACATATCAATGTTAACATTTAATGTAAACAGCCTACATGCCCCACTTAAAAAATATAGATTGGTGGAATGGATAAAAACACGCAACTCAAATTTTTGCTGTCTGCAAGAAACCCATCTAACTCATAAAGATTCTCATAGATTCAGGTAAAAAGGTGAGAGAAATATTCAATGCAAATGGAAACCAAAAGCAAGTAGGAGTAACTATTCTTATATCAGATAAAACAGACTTTAAATCAACAACAATAAAAAAGACAAAGATAGTTATTATATATTGGTATGATATCAATTCAACAAGAAGATACAACAATCATAAATACATATGACCCTAATACCACACTCCCAAATCCATAAAACAAACACTACTAGTCCAAAGAAAAGAAAGAAACAGCAGCAGTAATGGAAAACTTCAACATTCTGCAACTTCCAGTGGCAGAATTAGACAGACCATCTGGGCAGAAAACCAACAAAGAAACACTAGACCTAAATGAAACTCTAGAAGAAATGGATGTAGCAGACAATTAGAGTATTCAACCTCAAAAATGAGAATATACATTGTTCTCATCAGCACATGAAAATTTTCGAAGGTAGACCATAAGTTAGGCCACAAACAAGTCTTGGCAAATTTTTAAAAATCCAAATCATACCATATATCTTCTCACACTGCAATAGAATAAAACTAGAAATCAATTCCAAGAGGAACTCTTAAAATTATACAAATACATGGAAATTTAAAATATCTGCTGCTGAACAATCTTTGGGCCAATGACAAAACCAAGATGGAAATCAAATTTTTTTTTAATTGAATGAAAATGGCAAAGTAGCTATCAAAAATCTCTGGTATGCAGAAAAAGCAGCACTAAAAGGAAAGTTAATAGTACCAAATACCTACATCAAAAAGACAGAAAGATCACAACTTAACCATGTAATGTCACATTTCAAGGAACTTGAAAAACAAGAACAAACCAAACCCAAGGCTAACAGAAGACAAGAAATAACAAAGATCAGAACAAGCTAAATGAAATTGAAACCAAAATAATATATACATATGACATATCAATGAAAGGAAAAGTTGGTTCTTTGAAAAGATAAACAAAATCAATAGAGCACTAGCCAGACTAATGAAGAAAAGAAGAAGAAGGATTCAAAATAAACTTAATCAGAAATGAAAAAGGAGACATTACAACTGGTACCACAGAAATACAAAAGATCGTATGAGATGACTGTGAACACCTCTATGCCACAAACTAGAAAACCTAGAGGAAATGGATACATTTTGGGAAACATGCAAACTCCCAAGCTTGGATCAGAAAGAAACAGAAATCCCGAACCGACCAAAAACAGGGACGAGATTGAGTCTGTAATCAAAAACCTCCAAACAAAGAAAGCTCAGGACCAGACAGAGTCAAGCCTAATTCTCCCAGACCTACAAAGAAGAATTGGTACGTATTCTAATGAAACCTATCCATAACATTGAGAAGGAGGGAACCCTCTGTACCTCAATTTATGAAACCAGAGTGACCCTGATACCAAAGCCAAGAAATGACATAACACAAAAAAAGAAAACTACACACTGATATCCCTAATGAACATAGATATAAAAATCCTCAATAAAATACCAGCAAACTGAATCCAAAAGCACATCAAAAAGGTAATTCACCACAATCAAGTGGGTTTCATCCCAGGGTTGCAAGGATGGTTCAACATAAGCAAATCAATAAATGTGATTGTCAACAGAAACAGAATTAAAAAACAGAACCATATGATCATTTCAATGAATGCATAAAAATCATTCAATGAAATCCAGCTCCTTTTCATGCCAAAAACCCTCACAATCTATGCATAGAAGGAACATACCTCAAAGTAATAAAAACCATATATGACAAACCCATAGACAATATTATACTGATTGGGGAAAAAATTGAAAGCATTCTCCCCAAGAACTGGAACAAGACAAGGGTGCCCCCTTTTACCACTTCTATTCAACATAGTACTGGTACCCTTAGCCAGAGCAATCAGGCAATATATATATATATAATATATATATATATATATATATATATATATATAAAAGAATACTCCAACAGACTCCTAAAATTGATAAATGAATTCAGTAACTTCTCAGGTTACAAAATCATTGTACACAAATCAGTTGCATTTCTATATACTAATAACAGTTGAGATTCAAGTCAAGAACTCAATACCATTTATAAGAGCTGCAGATAAAATAAAATAAAATACCTAGGAATATACTTAAATAAGGATGTGAAAAATCTCTAAAAGGAGAACTACAAAACACTGATGAAGAAATTGTAGATGACACAAATGGAAAAACATCCCATGCTTATGGATTGGAAGATTCAATATTGCTAAAACTTCCATAGTGACCAAAGTGATTTACAGATTCAATGCAATAACTGCCAAAATACCAAAGTCATTGTTCATAAAATTAGAAAAACTATCCTATATTTCATATAGAATCAAAAAATATCTCAAATAGTCAAAGTATTCCTAAGCAAAAAGAACAAACCTGGAGGTCTCAATTACCTGACAAAAAATTATACTACAAGGCTGTCCTAACCAAACCCCATGGTATTGGTATAATAGTAAACACATAGATCAAGGTAACAGAATAGAGAACCCAGAAATAAAATCATATACCTACAACCAATTGATTTTTGACAAAGTAGACAAAAACATATGCTGGGGGAAGTATGCCCTATTCAATAAATTATTTTGGGAAAATTGGATAGCCACATGCAGAAGAAAGAAGCTGGATCCCTATCTCTCACCATACACAAAAATTTACTCAGGATGGATGAAAGACATAAGTATAAAACCTAAAACCATAAAAATTCTAGAAGAAAATGTAGGAAAAATTCTTCTGGACATTGGCCTAGGCAGAGAATTTATGACTCTGATCCCAAAAGCAAATACAGCAACAGCAAAAATAAATAAATGGGGTTTAATTAAACTGAACAGTTTCTGAACAGCAAAGGAAATAATCAACTGAGTAAATAGACAACGTACAGAATAGGAGAAAATACTCATGAACTATACATCCAATAAATGGCTAATATCCAGAATCTACAAACGAACTCAAACAAATAAGCAAGAACTAAACACATAACCCAATTAAAAGTGGGCAAAAGACATGAACAGATTTTTTTCAAAAGAAGACAGACAAATGACCAACAAACATATGAAGAAATGCTCAAAATCATTAATTATCTGTGAAATGCAAATTGAAACCATAATGAGATAATATATTACTCCTGTCAAAAGGCCATTAAAAAGTCAAAGAAAATAGACATTTGTGCAGATGTAGTGAAAAGGGACCACTTATACACTGTTGGTGGGACTATAAATTAATACAACCTCTATGGAAAACAGCATGGAGATTCCTGAAAGAACTAAAAGTAGACCTGCCATTCAGTCCAGCAATCCCACAACTAGGCATCTACCCAAAGGAAGAGAAGTCATCATAAGAAAAAGACACATGCACTCACATGTTTATTGCAGTAAAATTCACAATTGCAAATATACAGAATCAACCTAAGTGCTCATCAACTGATGAGCAGATAAAAAATGTGACATATATATGCACACACACACACACATACCCCCCATGGAATACTACTCAGCCACAAAAGAAGAATCATACAATATCTTTTGCAGCAACTTGGATGGAACTGAAGGCCATTATCCTAAGTGAAGAATTAAATGTCTCAGGAATGGAAAAACTAATACCACAGGTTCTCATTTACAAGTGAGAGCTAAGGTATGGGTATACATTGTCAAACAGAGTGGTATAACAGACATTGTAAATTCAGAAGTGGGGAGGTTGGAAGGGGAGTGAGGGACAAAAAATTACTCATTGGGTATGATGTATGCTATTTGGGTGATGGGTACACTAAAAACCCAGATTTCACCACTACAAAATGTATCCATGTAACAAAAAATCATTGCATCTCCTAAATATCTTTAAATAAAAAATTTTAAACAGAAACAGTGCAAAAATTAAATAAAAAAACTATATTACCAAAATAAAGAATAAAAAATAAAAAGTATGCTCGCTCGCATTACTGTGTAACAAATTTAAATAAATAAATAAATAAATCTATTTATCATTTGAAATGAAATTTACTTTTTTCTACTAGAAATTTATTTTTAAGTTGAATTTTTCTACCTTTTTCTTACTTGACAATGACAGCAAGTAGCTTGTCTAGGATTTAACAACAAAATAATATAGAAAACAGTCTGATAAGTGGGTGAATTAATTTCAGGCAAGTAATTTTTCCAGTGTTTACTAAATTGTATATTGAAATTATGCCAGCACATCAGTATTTGTTTTTCTCAAGGAGATAAATGACAGTGAGGTGAATGTCCATAACAAATGATTTGAGGCATAACAAAGGTCTACACAGTAAATTTGATACCCACGTATTTGATATAGAAAACTAAAAAAGAGTAAGGAAAATTTTTATTTAGATATGAACCTAGTGGGGAACCAGTTTCAAGCAGAGTGTTTACAAGGTGTCATTTGTGTGATATTATTCTTTAGGCTAGAACTTTAAAGATTTAGCTAAGTTTTATGTGTCTGGGTAGGTAAGAAGAAGAGAGAGAAGGCATGAGGGAGAGAGGGAGGAGAGGGGGAGGGAGGAAGAACAAAACAAGAAGAGAGTGAAAGAAACAGAGATATTTAATTGTAATGTCTTAATCACTGAGGTAAGATAAACAAGTGTCAATGTTTTTCAGATTACTATTCATTTTGTTAGTTTAAGAAATTCTAAAATATTTTGCAATTGAGTAAATTTTATAATGTGTTTAATCATGGTGTATAAGAAATTTTGCTTCATTTCATGAAAAAGTATAATAATTTTGATTAAAATATGAAAATCTATTTGAAAATAATAGATATTTGATGACCAATTTAAGATTTTGTGATTTACCCATATTTGACAGACTACTTTTGGTTTGATATAATTTATCCATATTTGACTTATCTGTATTTGATTTATTCATATTTGATTTACCCATATTTGATAAACTATTTCAGATTTGGTGAATTATATATTGATTTACAAATAGAATTTTTTTAATTTCAAAGTATATGGGGTACAAACAATTTTGGTTACATGAATTGCTTTTATAATGCTTTGGTCATGGTTATAAGAGTACCTGTCACCCAGATATTGTTCATTGTACCCGTTAGGTAAGTTTTCATCTGTCCCCACCCCCCTCCGCCCCCCTGATTGATTTCATTGAGTTTTAATCTCCTCTATGCACATGTGTGCTCATCGGTTAGTTCCAATTTAGTAGTGAGTACATGTGGTGTTTATTTTTCCCTTCTTCATTTTTTATTTTATGAGTATTACAGGGATACAAACGCTTTGGTTACATAAATTGCTTTGCAACGCCTAGTCAGAGCTACAAGCGTGCCCATCCCCCAGACAGCACACACCTTCTTTAGATACTTCACTTAAGATAATGGTCTCCAGTTCCATCCAAATTTTTGCAAAAGACATTAATTAAATCATCCTTCTTTATGGCTGAGTGGTATTCCATGGTATACATATACCACATCTTGTTAATCCATTCATGAATTGATGGTCATTTGGGTTGATTCCACATCTTTGCAATTGTGAATTGTGCTGCAATAAACATTCAAGTGCAGGAGTCTTTTTGAAGAAAAGTCTTCTTTTCCTTTGGGTAGATACCCAATAGTTGGATTGCTGGATCAAATGGTAGGTCAACTTTTAGTTCTTTGAAGAATCTCCATATTCTTTTCAATAAAGGTTGTACTAATTTGCAGTCCTACCCACAGGGTATAAGCATTCCTTTCTCTGTGCATCCACGCCAGCACCTATTGTTTCTGGACTTTTTAATAAAGGCCATTATGACTGGGGTAAGGTGATATCTCATCATGGTTTTAATTTGCATTTCCTTGATGATTAGTGATGTTGAGCATTTTTTCATGTTTATTTGCCATTTGTCTATCTTCTTTTGAAAAGTTTCTGTTTGTGTCTTTTGCCCAATTTTTAATTAGGCGGTTTGTTTTTTTCTTGCTGATTTGCTTCAGTTCTTTGTAGATTCTGGTTATTAATCCTTTATCAGATGTATAGCTAGCAAATATTTTCTCCCATTCTGTATGTAGTCTATTTGCTCTGTTAATTATTTCCTTGGCTGCTCTGTTAATTATTTCCTTGGCTGTGCAGAAGCTTTTTAAATTTAATCAAGTACTATTTATTTATTTTTGTTGTTGGTGTGATTGCCATTGGGGTCTTTTTCAAAAATTCTTTGCCTAGGCTGATGTCCAAAAGAGTTTTTCCAACATTTTCTTCTAGAATTCTTATGATTTCATGCCTTACATTTAAGTCCTTTATCCATCTTGAATTAAATTTTGTAAGTGGTGAGAGATATTGATCCAAATGGAATTGTTTAGTTTTTATTTTTTTCATTGATATATGCCTTTTTCTTTATTATTCATTAGTTTGAAGGGGGTATTCTAGTAATATTTATCTAGCATTTGGAGTTGAAGACTGAGATTTCAGGTTTTAAACTTCCTTGTTTCTGAAAAATGTCCTCCAATTTAAAATTTTCCCTTTAGCTGTTTCTGACATGTTACAGTAATTTAGTTCTATGTAAGACATAATTTCTTCTATATTTCTTCTTTTGCCTGTGGAAAGTTCACTATTGTCTTCCAAAAAGCGATATTTTTAGTATTTCTTTTTGTTAGTGACTTGCAATTTCATTTTATTCTAAATAGGTAATATATTTAAAGTGATGTTAATTGTTTAATGATCTGAAGTACTTTGATGCTCTCATGTATGTTTATTTTATTAGGATACATTTTTTACCTTCAAAACTTGGTAAATATTAACTTATTGATTTCATTTAACCAGTGTTGGTCTTAAGAAGGCCAGTTCTTAATAGTTTTTTTATTTCTAGAAGTCTTCAGAACTGTGTCTTATGCTTTAAATGTTTACTGTACCAAGTCTCAATTCAGATTTAATTCTTAAATAGTTTATTTGACATTCTATGTGCCCATTCAAGCTGATATTTTACATATTTTTTAAAATAGATTTTGGAGAATCTAAGTTTTTGTTTCTGAAAATTTTGGCCAGAATACAAATCAAGTAGGGTAATATAAATACACATTTTTATGTTTGCAGGGATTTACATAAATTCTATCCTCTGATTCCTCGGGAAAGAACTCCTTAAGGCTCCAGGACTTTTTTTAATCAAAGATGTAGAAAACATGACTTCCAGGAAACAGATGACCAAACTCAGGAGGGCAAGGAGATGAAATCTGAGAATGTGAACTCAGCAGCACGCCTGGAAAGCAAAGGAACAAATCAAAATAGGAATTCAGAGAATAAAGAATATCAGAATAATGTGTCTAAGAAGAAAATACATTCTGTGTTAATTGCTAGTATGATAAAAAATTGTGTTAGATTAGTTCAGATACTAATTTAATTGGTACTCTTAAGATACACACACACACACACACATGCACACATGCACACACACATTTACATTTATTCACCATGCAATGCCCCATTCATTCCCAGCTATCTATTCTTCTTGGTGAAAGTAACAAAACATACTGAAATGAATGCCATCTCTCCTTTGAGCCAAAAAAATTCCTTATCTTTAATATTTGAATTAATTATTTATGTCAATGATTATCCTATGACTTTCGTATAGATTACTGGCTGTCAATACTGTGTATGTTTTATGTAATTAATGTATATGGTATATCCACATGCATAATTGTTGAATTCTTTGCAGACCACAGACTTAAATATATGATATTGCCTCAACAAAGTTTTGTAATGAAAAAATGGGTGTGAATAAGGGAATAAACATTGCATGCTGCTAGTTAGGGAAGTATACTCAACAATATCTAGAGTAATTATTGGGTTTTTTTCCCCCACAAAATTAGAACTTCTTTAGCCTCAACTTTTTGATAGGTCAAGAAAAAGTCATTGTAGGATATTGACTTTTAGAAGGTAATGGTCTCTCTAATTTATACAACTGAAAGCAAGTCTTTTGGAAATTGGCCAGCTTCTTTTAACTTTTAGTTCTGTGTTGTTTGAAATTTTTTTATACTTTATGCTTAAGGCCATAATTGGGGTGAAAAGTTAAGATCTGAGAAAATTTCTGGTGGTGTCCTTTTGATTTCTAACATTTTTTAGTTAACTGAAATAAATGATGAAAAATTCATAAGAAGTCTTTGTCATGGGTCCAAGGTTCTGGAACTCTCTGTTCCTGCAGTTCTGACACAGACTTAATATAAGAGCATCTAGGAAGAAATTCAAAAGACAGCTTCTCATTGGTATTCCACCTCTACCAAGCCAAGCTAATTCTTACTTTGACTTAGACTTGGCCTCTATAAAGACATAGAATCTAAAACTTTAATTTATGTGGAAATAAAATGTAGAGTCATTTATAGTGATATATGTATATATATGTAATGCAAATGTTATATGCATGTATTTATATAATAAAATAGGGTATGCTTAGCTCTTAATATATTTCTACTATATAACACATGAAAATGTACAAAACATCATATTCATTTAATTGAGATGGATTCTAGAGTCTTAAAATTAAAGGTATATATCCTTCACTTAGATATTTTCAATATCAACTGATTTATTTATGGATCATGCTGATTGAAAAGCCAACTACACAGTTGAGAAGGTGATCTGTAGAATTATTTTCCACTTCTTTGCTGAATTTGGGTCAAAGTTACATTTTTCATATTTTCTTTCATTTTGGTGGTCAAAAGACAGTTAAAAATATACTCCAATGTTAAAAATTCAGAGTACTCATTTTATTTTGCTTTAACTGACAATGCTTTCAACAAATAAACAACAACAAAATACAAATTCCTTATCCTGCCATAAAAGACAGTATAGGATAATAGTATGGGGGCAGGTTCTTGATACAGATATCTAAATACAAATTCCAACCGCACGACTTTCTAGTTGTAAGTCATGCAACTGAGACATGCAACTAACTTTTCTATGCCTCAATCCGCGGTAAAGCTGAGGTAATAATATCTACCTCACAGGAATTAAGTTAGGAGTAAACATGTTCATTTCTGCAAAGAATGTTACAAAGAGAAAACATACAAATTGAGCCCTCAATAAATGTTAACTTTTACCGCCTTATTCATTTTTAAGCAGGCTATTTATTTATTAATTTCTATAGTCCACAAATGTAAATTAAGGTTCAATAATATTAAGCATTGTTTTTTGGCGCTGAAAACAGAAAGACAGTTCAGTTAAGGTTCTTTGTTCTAGGTGAAATTTGGTTTACTTAAATATATTAGAAAAGTACATGTATTGGATATATATCAAGTAGATCAGAGTATTTGAAGACCAATGCAATGGCAAATATTTTAGGAGGTAACAAACAACAGCAAAGCTTTAAGGAGTAGTAGATAAAACCCATTGTGCCTGAGGTCATCACTATAAACTTCTGCTGCTGCTACTATTGTAGCTGCCACTGCTGCTGGAATGTCAGTCCCACCATCTGTGGTAGTCTTGCAACAACAAATAAAAAGAAAAATGCTAATAATTTCTCTTAATTATCCATTTATTTAATTCCATCAAATTTCACAGTTTCGGAATGGATCATCTGATTTGCTGAGATAATGAACTTAAAATTTAACAACCAGGTTATTGGAAGAGATATATTGTGCTTTTCCTCTGGAAACTTATGGTTTGATTGGAAAGATAGAGGAATAAAACTATAATTTGTATAAATGTGCTAGAGATATAACTACAGAAGTCTGGATTGATTTTGGAGCCTCAAGAATAAAAAAAATAATTCTGAAACAAAAAATAGTTTCATATGAAGCAAGTATTGAGAAGATTACCTCATACATATTTAGAGAAAATGGGTTCAAAAGCTATTATGTGCTAAAGGGAAAGGGTGATCAAAGCAAGAGGTAGATACAAACAATGCTGTGTATATATAAAATCTAATATAATTATTTTCATTGGATCCCAATGTGGGATTTGTGTGTGTGTGTGTGCATGTGTGTGTCTGTTAAGGATAGGTAAGTATGTATGGTGACAATTGAGCATGAAGTGTTAGTTTTCAAGATCAGAAATTAATTGGTTTTATGTGTAAACAGAAGACATTTAGAATTTATCCTAGAGCATTCTGAAGTAGTTGAAGATTTTACAGATGAATCACGTGAATTTTAGAAGGCCCATTAAGTTAGTAAGTTGGAGAACATATTTGGGCACAGAGAGCTAGAGGAATATTCCAGGCAAGAAATGACTATGTTCATGCAAAGACAGTAAATGTGACATCTTTAAGAAAATGTTAGTAAAAATATATTGGAAATTATAAGTACTATATAACTTTATTCAAAGGTTCATGCCAGTAATCAGAGAATCAAATGCATTCATAGGTTTGAGATTCAGAATTTTACAGGATGGTGGTATGATTCATCAAGAGAGAAACAGGTAGGGAAGCATGTTTAGAAAGAAAGTTCAGTTAGGAACATTTTAAGATTGAGCTTATCTGTTTGGACAGGCAAGTTGCAAATACAAACAAGGAAAAGAGAAAAAAAATTTCCTGGAAATATATATGCATTAATCAATAGCATTTAGAATATCATTAAAATCCTTCCATTGACTGAACCCAAGGACAACTACATTGATCAGTGAGCTCAGAGGATGCTGTTTTCATGGATCAGCCTTTCCCCTGTCTCAGTTAGTACTGGCTTAGTCTAGGGGAAAGAAGTGTTGAGAACGGTTTGGGGTCGAGGGGAGGAGAAAATAGACTTGCCCAGCAAAATACTCAACTGATATCCAGGTGAGTTACTATCCACACAACCACCAATTACCTACTCTCTAAGGATAACATGTGAAAGTAATCCAAGTTTCTCATGTTATTTATTATCTACTACATCTGTGTGCTTATTATTTTACTCTATGTTCAGAACATATTCAGGAGACGGATACTTTTTGACATCTGCACCACAAACACTGATTTTGAGGAATCACAATGTTTCATCTGTGTTAATAATGTTACACCCTAAAAGGTCTGCCTGCAAACACTGTTGCCAGTACACCACCATGTTTGTTCCCTCTCCAACCCCCGAGGTAATTCAGATCACGTCTTTTGCACTTTTCAAATCCCTTAGTAGCTTTCAATCACATTTAAAGTAAAAGCCAATCTCTTTATCAAGTCCTGTTTTATTTGTTTATTTTTTACTTACTTAGGGTGGTTGCTGTCCACTTCTACAGCATCACCCTTTACCATCTTCCTCCCGTCAGCTACAGTGCAGCCACCCTCTCCTTCTTTCTGTTCTTCAAGTATGCTGATCTCTTCCTGCCTTAGGGTCTCTGAGCCTGCTGATTGTTTTCCTCCTGGAATTCTTTCCACATATTTTCAGTGGGTTACTCCTCATCCAGCCGGTCTCTGTTCAAAGGTCTTTTTCTCTAGAATGCTCTCCAAATCTTCTTTCAAAACACTCTCATCCCATCCCATTTACTACCTATTTTTTGACTCTGATTATTTTCTTCATAGCCTATCACTACAATGAAATATGATAGATGCATATATTTACTTGCTTAATGTTTGTATACTGTTTTCGTTGCTCACCGCTTTATCACCAATATTTACAACAATATGCTTGGCTCATAGGAGGGACTTACATAATCATTGTTAAACTCAATAAATGTATGAAAATCATCACAAACGCTTTACTGGCAGGTGGATAGAAACTAAACCCATGACACTGTACTGGACATTATTTGAAACTAAATATGTACAGATAGTTCATTATTTGAGTATTTTCGTGATATATTTTAAACATTAATTAGACAGCAACTAAAGCAGAGTATGTAGTTGTTCTGTACTCACACTTTTCCAGGCCTGATTACATACTTTCCTCTGGGTTTGCTAACCATTTTGTCCTTCTATCACTTACATTGTGAATTCCTTTCACTATGGACCAGGGGAAATATGTGAAATATATATTATACTTAAATATGTTAACATTTTATTATATATTATAATCAAATATTATTTGTAGGACTGAAGTTCTGAGACATTAACTTTTCAATTTGAGTAGTAAATAACAAACCTAGGATTTCATTTCACATCTTTGTGGCTCAAAAGCTACTAACAATTTTCATTAAGATATGTTAATAATGACCTATTCTTTCTGTTTCTCTGTTTATAAGCTAATAGCTTATGTAATTCTGAGCAGAGATGTATTATAAAGCTATAAAGGGAAAATTTTAACACAATGGCCAGTAAGTTAGTCTGATTTTAGCAGAGAAGTATCTAAAATTTCTAAAATGGTTTGGTCATAGGCACTGTGCCCACAATTGCACATTTAATGCATCTCATTTGTCCTAAATTATAGTTAGTCAGCATCCTGACCTTCTATTCACAGGGTGGGTAATTGGCTAAGTGAGTTGAGAAAGCCATTTGTTTGACCTCTGTGGGAGGGAGTTCCATCAGTCTTCTGGCACCAGAAGAAACAAAAGTTGTGATTAAATAACCACAACCTCCAACAGCTCTGAACACTCTCCTCTCGCTCATGTGCTGCAGTTTTGTTCCAATGCATCTGCTCCTGGACAGGGACATTCTGTTCCCCTTCTCAGCCATAACTCAATCCTGTGGAGGGACACCACCACCCTCACAGCCCAGTCTGGCTCAGAACCCAGTATCTGCTTTCTTTCTGGCACAGAAACCTCCTTTTCATTCCAACCTCATTCCTTTTCTAGGCCTACTCTCTGCTTTTATGTTGGTACCATTCCAAATGTCAATGCCAATGCTTTTTTCTATTCTGAGCTAAATTGTCCTCATAGCTTTTCTGTTTTTTTGTTGTTGTTTTTGTTTTTGTTTTTTTGGTTTTTTGAGACAGGGTCTCACTCTGTTGCCTGGGTTAGAGTGCAGTTGCGTGATCATAGCTCACTGCAACCTCACACTCCTGGGCTCAAGCCATCCTCCCGCCTCAGTCTCCCAAGTAGCAGGGACTACAGGCAGGCGCCACCGCACCCAGCTGATTCTTCTATTTTTTGTAGAGATGGGGTCTCGCTCTTGCTAAGGCTGGTCTCAAACTCCAGACCTCAAGCAATCCTCCTGCCTTGGCCTCCCAGGGTGCTAGGATTACAGGCGTGAGCCACTGTGCCCAGCCCATCATTGCTTTCCTGATTCCAAGGACCTGATCATTTCTTCCTCTTTTCTTTTCCCTCTTAATTCTTTCTCTTTCCTCTAATTATCGATTATCTATTTTGTGTTTACTTATATTTTGGCTATATCCAAACATTTGATGTTTCTAAAGACTGAAAGCCAGCACAACTTTTGTTAGTAAAATGTTTGTTAGTAAAATATAAAGGAGCCATTTTTTTTGATATTTCTATATGATAGATATTAGCCGATTATAGCACCTCAAGAACTTCAGTATAGAACCTAAGAAGAAATAAAAATACATCGGGTTATATGAAAGTTTTTTATAAGTTTAACATATGAGGGGCATCTAGTAATGCAATCAGTTATATTTTAAATGAGAATTTTCAAAATACATAGAAATTTAAGTGTACCTGAAGAGTTTTACAATTACCTCCAAGTAACATAGATTAATTAGAAATACATATTAATTACCTGGAAATATTTTATGAAAGACTGGATTAATGCTGGAATTTCTGATCTGTGTTTTCTAACTATAACAACCTATTCTGACACTAAACTCTGGTTTACATTATTATACACACACCCACACACCTTAAAAGCTGTTTATTCTGATTCTTTTCTCCTTATGACCTTTAATGATCACCTGTCCATTTGGGACTAAGTCCTACTGACAACAAGTGCCTATTCTCAGGTCACATTTTCACTACTGCAGCAGGCCTCACTCCTTGGAAATTATGTGTTTTAATTCTTCCTCAAATGGCTCTGAGCACAATGATTTCTCTGTTCAATATCTTGCCCTCAGAGTCTAGGATATTTTCTTGGTGTTGTTTTATTTATCAGTATGACTATGAGTAAAGAATTGCAAGTTATGTTGTTATTGTCCAATATAACATAGTTTGTAAAACCTCTAAACATATAAATATATGTGAATATAAGTAGGTTGACATGATGGTGTAGTGGGGGGAACTACAATGAGAAAAATAAGAATATGTATATTAAGTGGAAGGAAGAAATGGAAATGGAGATTACAAGAAAAATAGTTTGTTTATGGTAGGGAACATGGTGTGCATATGATAAAGCTACATGTCAAGATGGTGAACCGAAGGGAGCATGAAGACACAGCGTGTGTTTCAGAGGAAGGCACAGGGAAAGAACGAAATTTAACATAATGCTACAAATGGTATTCAATTACTGGTCCTTAACTGAATTTCTTTTTGTTAATATTCTCAGTTGCATTACATTTTCAGAGTATTTATGCAGTGAAACCTGTAATATTTATAGAGTTTAATCTCAGCTACCTTTGTGGTTCCATTACCCCTTTGATCTGCTTTTCTCTAGGACAAGTACTCTTTGAAAGCTCTTATCTTCAAAGGAGTAATTAAAGAAAAGTGGAAAATTGGAAAGCACTCATTTCATAAAATACAGAAATATTTTTATGCTATAAATATTTTACTAGGTAGAAAAGTTCAAGTAATAGATAATATATCAAGAATTAAAATGTTTGATTATTTTTAGATAATGACATCTAAAATATTTATATCAAAACTGATATAGGTTATATTTCTTAGATATTTTTAAAGCTTTTATGTTTGGACAGTGATAAAACATACACTAAAATAGCATTTTTCTTGGTACATGTATTTACCTAGTATATATTAATAGTTAAATGGCAAAATGATAGGTGAAGGAAATTAAAATATGAACAGACTGAAGTGAAATTGAGAGCTGTATTCTTTGTATTAAACGGTACAAAAGCAATTTATGTAACCAAAATGTTTGTACCCCTGTAATATTCTGAAATAAAAAAATATATATTTAAAAAAAGGAAAATTTATTCTAATAGCCACCATTTAATGAAGAATCAGTTTGGGCCAGGTACAATGCTTACAATGCTACAGACTTAACATACAATTTTCAAATATTCCTCCAGTGTGAGTAAAGTATTGCTCTTGTTTTTTTCCTATTTTGAGGAAACAACAAGGCATTAGATCCAATAAATTGAACAAGTTTATGAGATAAACATTTGGAGGTTCTGGAAACCCTTGGTCTGTTTGACAATCAACTTTTTAAACTATTTTACAATAGACAATATTTCCTACCTAGGTGTTTTATTAAAAGTGTTAGGTAAATATTATTATGCATGTGAGAGAAAAGCTCACTAGTTAGCATTTCACTACTGTGAAAACTATTGGACATTGCAGCTTTTGACACTTAAAAGAGCTCTTTTTATCTTTGTTAAGCAAACTACTTTTCCGTACATCTTCATGTGTCATAAAAAGTTTAAAAATTATATTAAATTAAATTATTTAATTTAATGAAAAGCAAATCATGTTTCTTACCAAGAAATCAAGTGAAGAAACAGGGCATATTCTAGTGGTCAAAAATACCATGTGTGGCTTCTGAGTAGCAAGTAAAACAGATTCACTTTTTATATTTAAATGCAATACTTATATTTATATGTGATAACAGAATAATTTGCATAGATTCAGGAGATTTATTTCACTTATAATGATGGTACAATTTTTATGTCTTAGTAGATGCTATATTGCTGTTTCTACCACTAAACATCTGTGAGTGCTTTCCAGTTTCTTAGATATTAGATCAAATACTGCATATCTTAACATTATAAATGCTTCATTAACTGTTCATCAAAATAAATAGTGCAGCTATAATCAAAACTTTTTATTTAATCTCTTATAATAATATAGAAAGTTAATCCTATGATGTGGAAATTTAACAGTCTATTCCTCTCCTTATATTAGCTACCCTTAGGCATATACAGTTTTTGTTGTCTTTTCCCTTCTTCCAAATAAAATAAGAATCATTGAAAGCCTTAAGTCTCTTAACACACTCATGTTTTACCATGGACTTTTATCCAGTATTTTAGATCTACCTTTACTTAAAATTTTATTACTTTCATTGTTGTAGGCATTCAAGTTTTGTTTCAATTTACCCACATAATTGCCAGTATCTTTTGTAACAGTTGCTATTTGCAATTTATTTTTCTAAATTCAATTTCTTTCTTCCTGAAGTATGAACTTTATAATCATCTTTGTTGAGGGCATGTTTGTTTTATATTATCTCTTTTATTATTATTATTTTACCTAAATTTGTTTTTCCTCCCAGTGTGGAGTCATAGCTTAGGTGAATAAAATAATTTCTGTGGCAGATTTTTCTTCCAGCATTTTGAAGATATTACTCTGCATTGATGGTTTAGTTGAAGCATCTGCTTTCAGTGTAATAATTATTACTTTTCTTTCCAACTCCCTTTAGGACATTCAATTTGTCATTGGATTTTGTTTCCTTATTCTTTTGGAATTTGTTTGAATTCCTAAATCTGAGTTCAATCCTTGAACGAATTCTGCAAAAATCTTGGTTATTATCACTTCAATATTTTCCCCATTCTTTTCTATTCTTAACTTCTGGAAGTCCTATGCACTATCATTTTAGTGTATTCCCCATGTCTTTTATTATTCTTTATATTTTTAATATATTTCTCTGATATATATATGTGTATATATATCAGATAAATTATAATTAATTTTAAATATATACTCCAGTGCACAAGTTCTATAAGCAGCTGTGTTAATTTATTTTATACTCATCATTGAACTTAGATTTTAATTAAATTGAAGTTCCTTCTAATGGCTAGAATTTCTAATTGGGTCTTTCTCAAACATGTCTAGACTACTTTGATAATACTTTGTTCATTTGAGATTCTACCTTATTAATTTATTCATGGTTAGTGTGCTTATATTCTTTTATACTATATTTTCAATAATTAAGTTTTCTGTAAAGTTATCTTTGCTACTTACTGTTTCTGCTTATTCACATGATAATTATTTCCTTTTGTGCATTATAATTTAGAATTAGCAGTTCAAAATCAGTAGGGTTTTGTGTGGAAATCTTTTTGGTAAGATATAAGGGCATGTCACTCCAAAGAGATTTTAGTCTCAGTTTCTGTATGATTACCTGATTGTTATCAACAAAGATTGATGTTAATATATATTTTGTTACTTGTAGTAATAGAATCATGCATCTTTTAAAATTAAAACCTCAGAACCACCTAAGGTCAAAATAGGACATATCAATTTTCATGTAAATTTGTTTTAGTCAGCCAGATAAGCTTTCATGTTTTCCTGATTGAAAGTGAGTGAGTACTTGTAATTCTCATTTTCATGAATAATATAATTTTGTGTCTTTCTACATATGTTGGTTAAGTCACAGGCTCTTTGGTTACAAATATTAGCAAATATAAAGCAAATATATGCAGGCATACCACAGAGATACTGCAGGTTCAATTCCACCCCACTGCAATAAAGCTAATATTGTAATAAAATAAGTCACACAAATTTTTGGGTTTCCCCAAAAATAAAAGTTATGTTTACACTATAATGTAGTATAATAAATGTGTAATAACATTCTGTCTTAATTAAAAACATTTTATTGCTAAAAAATGCTAACAATTATATGACACTTCAGCGAGTCCTAATCTTTTTGTGGGTGGAGTGTTTTGCCTCAATGTTGATGACTGCTTACAGATCAGGGGTCGTTATTGAAGGTTAAGGTGGCTGTGGCAATTTCTTAAAAGAAGATAACACTAAAGTTTGCCACATCATTTGACTCTTTCTTTCATGGAAGATTTGTCTGCAGCATGTGATACTGTTTGATAGCATTCTATCCACAGTAGAACTTCTTTCAAAATTGAAGTCAGTCGTCTCAAAGCCTGCCAATGTTTTATCAACTAAGTTTATGTAGGATTCTAAATCCTTTGAGGTCATTTCAACAATATTCACAGCATCTTCACCAGGAGTGGATTCCGTCTCAAGAAACCACTTTCTTCACTCATCCTTAAGAAACAACTCCTCATCAATTCAAGTTTTATCATGAGATTGCAGCAATTCAGACTCATCATTAGGCTCCCCTTGTAATTTTAACTTTCTTGTTATTTCCACCACACACACAATTACTTCCTCCAATGAAGACTTGAACCCCTCCAAGTCATCTATGAAGGTTGAAATCAATTTCTTCCAAATTCCTATTTATGTTGATATTCTGGCCTTCTCCCATGAATCACGCATGTTCTTAATGGTATTTAGAATGGTGAATTCTTTCCAGAAGGTTTTCAATTTACTTTGTTCAGCTCTATCAGAGGACTCCCTATCTATGGCAACTACATCCTTACAAAAGGTATTTCTTAAATAAGACTTGGAAGTTGAAATTACTCCATGGTCCATGGGCTACACAATGGCTGTTGTGTTAGCAGGCATGAAAATAACATTAATTTCCTTGTAAGTCCTTCAGAGCTCTTGGGTGATCAGGTGCATTGTCAATGAGCAGTAATATTTCAAAAGGAATCTTTTTTTTTTTTTTTGAGAAGCAGTTATCAACAGTGGGCTTAAAATATTCAGTAAGCTATGCTGTAAGCTGATATACTGTCATCCATGTTTTGTTTTTCCATTTATAAAGCACAAGCAGAATAGATTTAGCATAATCCCTAAGGGCCATAGGATGGTACATGTGTACATATAGTCAGTACTCAATGGTACATGAGTATTGGCTTCAACTTAAAGTCACCAGCTGCATTAACCCCAAACAAGAGAGTCAGTGTGTGCTTTGAAACTTTAAAGCCAGGCATCAACTTCTTCTCTTTACCTATGAAATACTTAGATGGCATCTTCATCCAGTATAAGGCTGTTTCATTTACACTGAAAATCTGCTGTTTTAGTGTAGTCATCTTTCTCAATTATGTTAGCTAGATATTTTGGATGTTTTTACGTTTCACCTCTGTTTCACCTTTGCACTTTTATGTTATGGAGACAGCTTCTTTCCTTTAATCTCGTGAACCAGCCTCTTCTAAGTTCAAACTTTGCTTGTGCAGCTTCCTCACCTCTCTCAACCTCCATAGAATTGAGGAGAGTTAGGGCCTTATCTTGGATTAGGCTTTGTTCTACTAGGGGAATATAGTGGCTGGTTTGATCTTTTATACAGACCATTAAAACTTGCTCTCTATCAGTAATAAGGCTACTTCATGTTCTTATCATTCAGCCGTTCCCTGGAATAGCACTTTAAACTTCTTTCAAGAATGTTTCCTTTACATCCACAACATCGTTAAATTTTTAGCCCAAGTGGCTTAGCTTTCAGCCTATCTCTGCTTTCAATATGCCTTTCTCAGTAAGTTTAATCATTTTTAGTTTTTTATTTCAAGAGAGAAACATGTGACTCTTTATTTCACTTGAGCACTTAAAGGCCATTGTAGAGTTATTAGTTGGCCTAATTTCAATATCGTGTTTTAGGCAATAGAGTTGCCCAAGGAGAGGGTGAGGGAGAGAGGGGAATGGCCGGCCAGAGCAGCAGTCTGTATGGGCATGGTCTGTGGTGCCACAAAACAATTACGATAATAACATCAAAGATCAGTGATCACAGATCACCATAACAGATATAATTTTAATGAAAATGTTTGAAACATTGAAAACATTACTAAAATGTGACACAAAGACAAGAAGTGTGTCCATGCTGTTGGAAAACTGGCACTGATTGACTTACTTAATGAAGGGTTGCCACAAATATTCAATTTGTTAAAAATGCAATATCTGTGAAGCACAATAAAGCAAAGAATAAAATAATCTTTCTATTTTTCAACTATCATTTTAATTTTGGACCATGGGAATTTCCCTGAAATATATGAGATTTCAGCTTTGTATTGAAGAATATATTTATTTATTATTAAAATGTGTTTTGAGGAAGGCTTTTCAGAAAAGTTGATCTGTAAAATTCTTGAAAGGGAGTCATTTAACTTCACCAAACTTGACAACCATTCAGTCATTCACAAACATGCATTCATCTCCTTGGTGGACAGTACTCTAAAAAATTCTGGAAATACAAAGCATATTTAAAAGACATTTAAAATGACTATAGTATATAATAACTCATTACATCTGACATATTGGTTGACAAAAACTATATTATTTCTTTATATATGTGTATATATGCATGGATTAATATAAATGCATATGTGTATTTTTAATATATATGATTTATACATTTCATTTTATGTTTCCTATGCACAAACACAAACACAAAAAGATATTAGTAAATAGATAACATTCTTTCTGAATATGATATTTAATTGTAATGAGACCTGTTATACAGTCCCATATATAGTTATATGGTCAATTGTTTTAGGTATTGTTTTCTTCTCTCAAAAATACAACTATTGTCTAATATTAATATTGTTTCACATTGTTTAATACTTGACTCATTAATTATATTTACTTTAAAGTAAACATTAATTTAGACTTCAATTTGTAGTTTAAGTTTTGAGAGTAGGAAATGTATATATTCTGAGTAATAGTGATGAAAATTTCATACTGATTTCAGTAATAATTATGTTAAAGGAATAACACATTAGTATGATATTGTAAGTTTCTAATACATGAATAATTACAAATTTTTAGAGGAAATATGTGACTTTTGCTTTTGTTTATTTGGTAACCAGTTTTGTTTGTCACAATAAAACTGTCAAGCATCAGGAATCACCTCTGGGTGAAGCATTAACTAAAGTTAATCAATCAGAGTGACAGAGTGGCCTGGCTATATGTGGATTTCAGCCTATTGGTGAGCAGATACTCACTTCTCTCCCATCTTAAGGAAAAAATGCCTCTGTGCTGTCAAGAATCTGCAGTTCATTCCAATTTCCTATTGCCAGATCAGAACATATTCTACCAATTGATACTTTTTGCCTGTGGGCTGGATTTTATCCACACAGTAAGATGAATAACATTAGAAAGTGTTACCTTAGTAAGAGGGCTCTGGCCTTACCACTGTTAATGTGTCTGTTATTTGCAAAAAATGTCAAATATGTTTATCATATACAATAGGCAATAGAGTGTTGCATAGCTTTCTCTGTAATACTGTGGAAACAGAACTGTGTATACAGTTACAAATGTCAGGAGAGGACTTCAACTACATAGAAAATAGCTAAAAGTTTAGTTTTTAGTTTAGTTTCTCCAACCACTATGGAGTGAAATTCAAACACTTCTGCCCACTGTATCTTGGTATTGGAGTTGCAAGGGAAAACACAACAGTCAAGCACCATATGGAACAGCACTTTCCACACATAAAGAAATGATGGCACAAAATCATTTGCAATGGTGTACATTGATTGGTTCTCCAGGGTTAGCAGGTAAACACCAACCTCATATTCTCAGAATCAACACAGAGCAACCTGCGTACATACACTCCTCTTATGCTGCAATAGAAGGATCCTGACCCCTCCCTATGGAGCCAGAAATAATAAAACACTAGGGGTGTGCCTGAGGGCCACAATGCTCAAGTGAAACAAAGGAGCACACGCTGAATCTGAAACAGGGAAAGATATTCCCATTCAAGTGTTCCAACCCAAGGCCCATTCTTATGTGGTGGAGCAATGACAAAGGACTGTGCACATGAGACTGCCTATTCCAACAAATACATTCAATAAGTAGCAGGAACACAATCTGGAATAGAATGTATCAAGAGTTATTAAATTCAAGGGTGAATGAGCAGGATACTTACCAGAGAGACCAGCAGAAAGAGAACACGAATATGGGCCCCAAAATGACTCTGGAAAAATAATAAAATAAAATACCCTACATAGAGAGATGGTAATCTCTAGTAAACAGAATCATATTTTTCTTCAACATGAACAAATAATTTGAGAGATATAAGCATGTTGAACCACTGTATCAATGAGTCAAGAATCATTTTGTGTTGAAATAGTGAATTGCAGAAAGGTAAAAGCAAATTAACATAAACTTTAGGAATGTGCAGTACCGAAGAAGAGTTTATCAAAGCATTGTAAGATAAATGATAGATACTAATAAATTTTAAAATGTCATTAGTAAGTAGAGCATTTACCAGTTTTCTTTTTTTTTTCTTTACCATTTCAACCACTGACATGGAACATTTACCAGTTTTAGATAGATGATAGATATAGTTATATAGTTTCTGGTAAAACAAAGTGAATAATATAAAAATTTCTGTGCCATAAATCAGGTAATTCAAATAATATCAGCAGCGTTATAAAAGGCAAATTGGTTAAACCTAGTTTTACATCAAGAATCAAATTATATGATGAAATGAGTCTAAATATTAAATGAAATAGGGGATTTTAAAAATTATTGTTGATATAAGAAATTTTAGAGCTATAAAACCTATTTGCCATATGCATCAATTAAGGATGACACAGTTTATTTGTAAAATAACAAGGAACAAAGCATAGAATGTTGCATACATTTTCACCAGGTGTTTTACTACTATGTACTATTACTTATTGAGTGAATTGTGGGGTCCTCACTTGTGTTCACTTGGGAGATAAGACTGTCCTGTAACTCTTGATGGTTTCTGTGTCTACGAGTTATTGGAAAAGCTTGATCTAAGACATTACTTGGAGATAACACAAAGAACCTTAATTTCAACTCATTCCAAATGGGAAAAAATTACCAGCTCCGTTTCAGCAATCAGAAAAATATATTAATAATGTTGCCAGTCAACCCTCATTAACCTTCTGCAAATCCAGTTGCCAATGCCAATTACTAATCATCAGGAAATGAATATTAAAGTAGATAGTATGTACATTGAGTCTACAAACTAAGGGATTTCATAACAAATATGTCTGGTCCCTGAAGGATATTGAGTCCATTAAGAGAGCTAAAATACATCCCAATTTAATTACTAGAGAAAACATGTTTAACATAGAATTTATGTTTTATGTATTAAAGAACTGCTGAGTGGACAATAGGTAACCTGAGGAATAAATTATAGTAGACTCCTCTACGACAGAGATTTACAGCTGCATATTAAAAAGGGATGGATCCAAATTATCAGACTGAAGAAAAAATGTCTCAATAGTGGGACTTCCATACGCTAAGGCTTAAAGTGAAATACATAACTTCATAAAATTGGTAAAAGGAAAGTAAACCCCTAATTTGACTATGAAGAAGGGAATAAAATACACAGAAAAATTTTTGTTGTTGTTTCTTTGTTTGTTTGTTTAGAAAGTATACTTACATTTGTGTTTTATTGCAAGATATTCCAACTTCTCCTTATAGGTACCAATGTGCAAAGAAATGTGTTTTCATAACAAGTTTATTAGTTCATATCATTAAGCAACTTCCTTGTCAAACTCTCCAATGCCCTAAAAGAAAACAGATTATGATGCATCTTTCTTGTAGAAAGTATGATTAAATTTGTGTGTTTGTCTTATTTTTTAATTTCAAAAGATTTAGGCAGTACAAGTGTTTTTTGTTGGATGGATGAATTGTACAATGGTTAAGTCAGGGCTTTTAGTGTACCCATCACTTGAATAGTGTACATCGTACCTGATAAGTAATTTTTAATCCATCACCCCCTTCTCACTCATCACCCTTCTTAGTTTGCAATATCCATTATACCCCTTTATGGCCATACATAACCATCATTTAGCTCCTACTTATATGTGAGAACATGCGGTATTTGTTTTCCCGTTCCTAAAATAATTCACTTAGGATGAGTCTATAATTCCATCCAAGTTGCTATAAAAGACATAATTCATTCCTTTTTATGGCTGAGTAATACCCTGTGGTGTGTGTGGATGTATATACATATAAAGTCACATTTTCTTTATCAATTCATTAGTTGTTGGGCACTTAGCTTGACTCCATATCTTTGCAGTTGTGAATCCTGTTGCAATAAATATTGGGTACAGGTGTATTTTTGATATAATGACTTCTTTTCCTTTGGGTAGATACCTGGCGGGGGGATTGCTGGATTGAATGGTAGGTAAGCCTATTGTAGTTCTTTGAGGAATCTCCATATTGTTTTCGATGGAGGTTATCCTAATACTTTCCTACCAATATTGTGTAAGTGTTTCCTTTTCGCTGCATCCATGCCAACATCTATTGTTTTTTGACTTAATAATGGCCATTCTGACAGGGATGAGGAAATATCTCACTCGGGTTTTAATCTGCATTTCCCTGATGATTACTGATGTTGAACATTTTTTTTTGTCAGATGTTTTTGGCCATGTATATATCTTCTTTTGAAAAAAATCTGTTCATGTTTTTTGCTGACTTTTATGGGGTTATTTGTTTTGTTCTTGATGATTTGTTTCACTTCATTTTATATTCTGGATATTAGTCTTTTGTCAGATATATAAATTATGAATATTTTCTTCCAGTATGAACATTTTATTAATAACAGTATTGATAATTCCAATCCATGGGCACGGGGTGTTTTTATATTTGTTATGTCATCTATGATTTCTTTCAGTAGTGTTTTGTAGTTCTCATTGTAGAGATATTTCACCTCCTTGGTTAAGTATATTCCTAGGTATTTTATTTTCTTTGCAGCTATTTTAAATGATATTCTGTTTTTGATATGAATCTCATCTTGGCTGTTATTAGTTTATAGAAATGCTGCTGATTTGTGCATATTAATTTTGTAACCTGAAATTTTATTGATGTATTTATCAATTCTACCTGTTTTTTGGAGGAGTCTTTAGGGCTTTCTAGTTATAATATCGTGTCATTAGCAAACAGGGATAGTTTGGCCTCCTCTTTTCCAATTTGGATGCCCTTTATTTCTTTTTCTTGCCTGATTGCTCTAGCAGTACTAGATTGCTCTTACAGTACTATGTTGAATAAAAGTGGTGAAGTGGGCATTCCTGTCTTGTTCTAGTTCTTAGGTGGGATGCTTTCAAATTCTCCCCATTTAGTATGATGTTGGCTATGGGTTGGTCACGTGTGGCTTTTATCATTTTGAAGTATGTTTCTTGTATGACTAGTTTTTGGAGGGTTTTTTTTGATGAAGGGTGGTGGATTTTATTGAATGCTTTTTCTGCACCTATTGAAGTGATATTCTTTTTTGTTTGTTTTTAATTCTGTTTATGTGGAGAGTCACTTATTGATTCACATATTTTGAACCACCCTTTCATCCCTGGGATGAAATCCACTTGATCATGGTAAATCATCTTTTTGGTGTGCTTTTGGATTCAGCTTGCTAGTAGTCTATTGAGGATTTATGCATCTATGTTCACGAAGGATATTGATTTGTTGCTTTCTTTTTTTGTTGTGTCCTTTCCTGGCTTTGGTATTAGGGTGTTACTGGATTTTTAGAATGAGTTAGGGAGGATTCTGTCCTTCTTAATATTATGGAACAATTTTAATAAGATAGATGCCAGTTCTTCTTTATGGGTCTGATAGAATTCAGCTGTGAATGCATTTGGTTCTGGGCTTTTTTTTTTTTTTTTTTTGGTGGGAGAGTTTTGATACTTTTTTAATATCATTGCTTTTTATTAGTCTGTTCAGGATTTCTGTTTCTTCCTGATTCAAGCTTGGGAGTTTGAGTGTTTGCAAAAATTTATCCATATCCTGTAGATTTTCTAGTTCGTGTGCATGGAGGTGTTCATAGTAGTCTCGGATGACCTTTTGTATGTTTGTGGTATCAGTTGTAGTATCTCCTTTTTCATTTCTCATTGAATTTATGTGAATCTGGTCTCATCTATTTTTGGTTAATCTAGCTGGTGGCCTATTGTTTTGTTTATCTTTTCAAAGAACCAACTTTTCATTTCCTTGATCTTTTGTTTTTTTCTGGGGGGTTTTTTTGGTTTCAATTTCTTTTAGTTCTGCTCTGATCTTCGTTATTTCTTTTCCTCTGCTAGCTTTGGGTTTGGTACATTCTTCTTTTTTTAGTTCCTTGAGGCATGACATTAGGTTGTTAATTTGTGATCTTTCTGTCTTTTTGATTTAGACATTTAGTGCTATCAGCTTCCCTATTAGCACTGCTGCTTCTGTATCCCAGATATTTTGGTAACTTGTATCATATTAGTCATTCAATTCAAAAAATATTTTGATTTACATCTTGATTTTATCATTGACCCAAAAAGCCTTCAGCAGCAGGCTGTTTAATTTTCATGTATGTCTTTTGTTTTGAGAGTTCCTGTTGGAATTGATTCCTAGTTTTATTCCACTGTTGTCTGAGAAGAGAAAATTCTAAATTTTTAAAATAAAGTCTATGGATTTCTGTTCATACTTCCATATCATAAACCTTAATTTTTCTATGCAAATACAGACATGAATTTTAAATACTAACAAAAGCATTTATAATAATACCTCCTTACCCACACAGTCAACTAAGGTCTGAAAACTTTAAATGGAAAATTCCAGAAATAAACAGTTCATAAATTTTAAATTTTGTGACACTGTGAGGAGCATAACGAAATCCTGTGCTGACTTTCCTCTGTCCTGCCTGGGATATGAATCATTTCTTTTGCCAGCTTATCCATGCTGTATATTGCTACCCACTCCTTAGTCATCAATATAGTAGCTCAGGACATTCAATCATTGACATATCCTGACTTGATGACCCAGTACTGAGAAACAAATGATCCTCCTTCTGACATAGTCTCAAAAGGCCAATGGTAGCCTAACACTATGTCACAATGCCTACATCATTTATCTCACTTCATCTTATCATGTAGCCATCCCATCATCTCACATCATCACAAGAAGTAGCGGTGTGATTACAGTACAATAAGATATGTTTAAAGAGAAAGAGAGAGAGACAATACATTTACATAAATTTGTTACAGTACATTGTTATAATTATTCTATTTTATAATTATTTTTGTTAATCTCTTTTTGTACCTAATTCATAAATTAAACTTTATTATAGGTATGTATGTCTAGGAAAAAACATGGTGTATATAGGGTTTTGTAATTTCAGAGGCTTCAGGAATATACTGGGGTTCTTGGAATGTATTTCCCCCTCACCCCAGGATAAGGGAGGACTAATGTAGACTTGTCTGGCTTTGAGCTTTCTGAGCACTGGAATCTCAATTTGAATACTCAGTACCTAATTTGATTAGTTAGTTCTAAGTATTTTGTAATTTTTTAAAAATGAGAAATATGTGAGAACAAAAATGACTTGGTTGAGAATTGCATCAGCCACCTTTTGTATTGATTGCTCCATAGTCAATTTTAAATATCCCTAGCCTAAAGTATTTTCTTTCAATCCACATAAAATATTTTTTGAGAAATTGGTATTAATCAGGCATTTTGTGATCCATTAGCTAACCAAATAGATAAGAGTTGCTAACCTTAAGGAGCTTATGTCCTAGCGGGAAGAGATAACCAATAAACTTTATACAGAGTAAATGAGTAAATAATGGTGGCAGTGCTATGTAAAAGAAAGTGGAAGATCAAGAGGGAGTCCCAAGGGCCTTCAGTTGTAACCAGTGTGTTCAGGGTTGTCCCTGCTATACTTCTTTTGCTGCCTCTGCTAGGATGTTTGGTTTGTTTGAATAGTGTTGAAAATTAATTGTATTTACATTCATTGCTACAAAAGCCTTTCTTGTCATCTGGTATATTTGTAAAATATTGGTTTCTCGCCGAACTACATCTGAAAATAGTGTTTGATGCTATAGCCCTTTAGCAAATTGTTCTCTTCACTGTGTTCGGTAAACAGTTTTTAGATAAACTACTTAATTTTATGAAAGGATATATTTTAAAACTCCAATTATCCATTTATTCTTCAATGTGTATGATGTTTATTCTTCTAATGTCTGGGCAACAAGCTGTTGTAATATTTTAATTCCATAATATTTCTTTTTGTGCATCCTTTGAACTTAATTATCAGTGACATGCTTGTTTTCATAGAAACAGAAATACATGCAACATCATGTAGTTGATATTGAGTCTACACAAACCTCAATGTATTAAAGAACCATCTAATATTCATAGTAGTTTTTTGTCTGTTTGTGAGGTTTTTCTTTTTTTTTAATATGGGGTTTGAAGCTGTCTATGGTCTTGAGAGTTCCCTCAGAATGTATTCCCAAAGCTAAAGCCAGCAGTGTAGCATCTTCTCTGCTTTCTGATCTTTGCTTAATTCTCTTTCTCTCTCTCACTTTGACGCTCTGACTTACATTTTATGAGGTCCCTACGATTAGCTTGAGCACACTTAGATAATCAGTTTAATGTCAACTGATTAGCAACCTTAATTCCATCTGCAACCTTAATCCCCTTTAGGTAGAAGCTTTTGTCTTTTTCAGCTTCTAGAGCCTGTCTGCATTGGTGGGTTTGTGGCCCCTCCCCCATTCTCAAAGCCAGCAATGACATGTCACATCCTTCTCATAGCCCCTCATTCTTGCTCCTCTTCCATCCTTGCATTTCTTTCTCTGATTCTGTTCTTCTGCCTCCCACTTCTACTTTTAGGACCTTTGTGATTATATTGGGCCAGCCTGGAAAATCCGGGCTAATCTCTCCATTTTAAGGTCAGCTGATTAGCAATCTTAATTCTATCTTCAACCTTAATTCCTCTTTGCCATACCCTCCAACATATTCACAGGTTCTGAGTATTAGAATGTGAACATCTTTGGGGGAGGAATTATTCTGACTACCATATGGTTGCTACCAAAATATGAAATTTATAAATAGTTGCTAAGTACAGTAGTTTTCAGAATTATAAAGAAAAAATATTTTAACTTTTTCCATATGATTTTCTTCCTAATGCATGAATGCATCTACAGCATTCTTGACATATGGTTATCCTGAGGGACACATTTTCAGCTCATGGATCATTCTCAAGGATAAACCATATGTTAGGCCAAAAAAGTAGTCTTGAAAAATTCAAACAATAGGAAATTGTATCAACTATTTTCTCTGACTACAATGGAATAAAATGAGAAATCAATAACAAGAGGAACTTTGGGAACTATACAAACATATGGAAATTAAACTATTTGCAAATATTCTTCTTTATTATGTTAATACTATTTTGATAAAATTGAAATTCATGTATTAAATTTTATAAAATATCTCTTCCACCTTTCTTCTGAGTTTGTGTATATTCCCTGTGCTTTATTCACTCTGCCATAATTTCTTGTTTTTGTGAAATTATTTCAGTAGAAATACTTATTTGAGTAGATATATATCATCATTAATCCTAAAAAATTCTAAAATAATTTTCTCAGTCCATAAAACTGTCCAATATTTCTTCTGTGAATTATTTTTCTACTAGAAGTCTTAAAGTTTTCCATGTGCAAAGATATCTGAAGAATAATATTTGGTGTTTTATTACACAGTAAATGGATTATAGCAAATAACTGTGTATTGAATACAAGATATCTAGAAAAGAATATTTTAAAATATTTTTTGAATATTTTGAGGTTTTTTTGTTACTACAAAAAAAAAAAACCCTAAATGTTTAAAGTGATGGATATGCTAATTACTCTGATTTGATCATTATACTATGTATACACACATTGAAATATCACATGATCCCCATAAGCATATACAATTATTATGCATAATTTATACATAAAAAATTAAATTAAGAAAACACATAGTTATATTGCACCTGAAAATGTGTAAATTATTTGTTGTATAGGGTATTTTATTTAAGCTCATTAAAAAACACAAATTAACAGGGTTTTGAAAACCTTATAAGGAAGGATCAAATGTCATCAGATATTAGATAAAGCAATACAATCTTTTTTTTTTTAATTTCAGAGTATTACGGGGGTACAAACTCTTTGGTTACATATGTTGCCTTTGCACCACCAGAGTCAGAGCTACAAGTGTGCCCATCCCCCAGAGAGTGCGCACCTCACCCATTAGGTGTGAATTTACCCATCCCCTCCTCCCCCCTCCCACCTGCCCAACACCCGATACAACCTTACAAAGTATAATTTACTGAAGCTTATATGACTCCAAAACCCATACAAATAACATTCACTTATAAAATTAATAAACTTTGAAGTTATTCCTACTCAAAGTGGAGGTAAGGCAACATTTTTATGTGTTGAATAAACTATCATTAAATTTTTGTTGAAAATTTGACATATTCACTTAACATGCTACTAAATATTTAATAAATGTTTGACATATTTTGAATAGTTTGGGGAGATTTAGATATTTGTCACAATTTTTTTTACATCAATCTTACTCAATAAATTGTAAATGGAGTAAGCATTTTTTGTCACAAAATAGTATGTCCTCTTTTCCTGAGAAAGCCCTTAAGCTTTTCATTGCCATGCCATTATTGCTGTCCTATAACTTTGTCACAGAATGACAAAAAAAGAAAACTGGGAGTGTGGGAAACCTTTTGGCAGACAATGAATCTGGTGTTTTCCATAGTACAGATGGCATTCCATTATTTAAAAAAAAATGGTTTAACTGCCTGGTCTATGTAAAGTTACTATGTGCTCAATTACATATAAATGTCATTACAGTTGCTTATATACATGTGCATGTTTCTCTTCATAGTAAATAACCTTGCAGAAACAGTCTCCTAAACAAAATGCACATGGCTACTTATGTATATAGGATTTGTGTGTATACAAATAGTCTTTAATGAATGCTAGCTAATTATAGGTTCTAGGTAATTAAGGTTTTATAGTAATAGCTATTTTTCTGCTGCAAATATTGTTTTCTTGTGTCAATTCATTTCAAAGTTCTATGATTTTGGAATTTTCGTCCAAATGTATTGCCTGGGAATAAAAGAAAATCATAGTTTTGTGTATTTATATACAGTTTTATTTCAACTGTATTTAAAATGGCTTACAGAAATATACATTATGACAAAAATCAACTAAAATAAAATTTACTAGGTTAGTAAATGAGGGTGAAAGTGTAAAATTAGCTAAAGTAATCAAAGATATTAGCACACAAAATGTACTCTGTGTGGTTTTTCTGGAACTAGTGGACCATTTAGGCTTTTTCAGAAGCCTCATATGGAAGAAACATGAGTCACATAGTGCTCAACATATGGCAAATATTTAGTAAGTGTAATTAACCTTCAATAATTATTTTTCACGTTTCTCTATTGAATTACACATACTAACATAAGTTAAATTTTAAAAGGTAGAGGAAGAACAATGATGAGGACAAAAATAAACTATTTTAAAAGCAGGAGGAATAAATTATTATACAATTAGAATGAATTCCCCCAAACAGAATTAGCCACATTGTGCCAACGTTCCTATTTCATGGTGTATCAAAAAATAATCCACACAAAATAACTAAAAGTGATGCATATAAACATACAAAGGTGAGGCAAGCCTAACCTATTCTGGTTTGTTAGTGATAAAAGTAAGTGGTCTAAATCTTTTTTTTTTTTTGCCCGTTTATATTTGCTACAAATTATATATGTTCCCTCTAGAGTTAGTGGATAGTGATCATTTCACCTTGCAGAATTTAAATTCATTTCTGTCTTATTCACATCCATAAGGAATTCCCTGTTGGACAACGAATGAGCAAAGGCAGCAGAGTATGAAAAGATTGACCAACACCAAATAGAATATTTTGGGATGAATTTAAGGCATGCAATTTACTGTAGAGACTGAGGGTATGACTCAGGTCTCCTCCTCCAACAACTAATTTGTAGTGTCTCATTCATATGGTAAATTATTATGGACATGTCAGACCTGTATCATTTTCCTCAATGCAAACAAGATTCTTTAGATACACTTTTAAGGGAACAGCATGTTCCTCACATCCTCAATTAAAACAAGCACAAATATCCTCATATAATTTTTATAACATCAATATTGTTTTCTTATAAGAAAAATTAGATCATAACCCAAAATTTTCTACCTCTTTTACCACATTCTGAGTGAATAATTCTGAATTGATAAGAGGGACAAAATGCAATACATTTTAAGACTAATTAACAGTATATTTCATGGGTAAATAAAATGCAACCTACATTGCAAGAGTTCTCTGTGAAGTAATGCTCAAAGTTATTTGTGACCTTATTAAAATGTATGCACTAAAAATGAACTTATACCTTAAATGTGCCAAGTAGGGAATTCACATTTGGATAAATGTGAATGTGAACATATATATCTATAATTATGGTTTTGTTTAAAATGTAGCAAACTGAATTCAAAATTGTTACCTCTGGTGGTTCAGTTTGTACAGGGCACATAGATGTCTTATACAGGGCAAGGTAAATCCAGCCTACATTATTTTGGACAAGCCATATGTCTTCCCCTGCCAGGAAGAACAAATAATTTTCATGTGGCAAAAATATCTTATGTGTAATGATTTGTTTCTGCTGGATTATAACACACAAGGGAGGACCCTTTTTAACTCACCACCTAAGAGGTGGCACTTTTGTCTAATTAACACAAAAACAAATGCTAGCTGTGACCTGGGCTTAATTGTAGGTAGCCTCATATGTCTGGCAAACGTGTACATTGTTCTCTCCCACATTCATTACAAGACAGTGAAACCTTCCTAGCTCTTGTGAGAAAAATCTTTAAGCTCTGTTATATACCAAGAGAGAATTCATCCTGTACATAGATTATTTCCCAGAGGACAAGAAAATGCCTTTTTAAAGGGAAAAATCTACATTATCTCAATTTTTCTCAAGTGTTAGAAAGGATTGGCAAACAGCCTGAGAACTGCCACAAATTGAAACACTCCAGGGACTTATTTACTAGTCTGTAGATCACCTTAATGTGCTCTGGAACTCTCTCAAGTTCAAAGCAGATCCTTAGAATGGCACCCATACAAGTTTGCATCCTTAAGGCCGAGCCTGGAGGAGACCTGCTGCTAGTAAAAGTCTGGGAACAAAAGCAGGGTTACATTTGTACACTTACTGGTATTAGATGTTTTCTTCACCTTATTGAATTTCATCCTGAATTTCAAATCTGGCTTTTTGCTCTCTCTCATTGCCTGCATGAGTGGAGATTTAAGGTGATTTAGAGACACAGAATTAGCCTCAGATGTATAAAAAAAAATTTAGAGTCCTATTTACTGCTTTATTGAAAAAGTGTGATTGTATTAATAGCTATGGCTACTGGCAGGAACTACAGAAAGTGGCTGGCTGAGCAGAACACTGGGCAAGAGATTCTGAAAAGAAAAAAATAAAGTTAGGTGTAGGTTTATAGTTTTATCTTTCCCGAGCAAAGGGTGTAGGGAACAAACTAAATCGTGTTGATACAAGTGGTCTCAATTCTTAGTCCTAGTAAGTATGATGTTCTGATGCAGCTTTTCACAGTTATCAGTTGATATTAATGTTTTAGTTTTGGATAAGTCTGATGATGGGTGACCCCAAAATCAAATGATTTTCATTATAGAAAAAAATGCAGAACTTATTCCTACTGATGGTGTTAAAAATCTTAATATGATATTTTAAAAAGCGATTTTGTGAACTCCTGAAATTATATCACAGCAGGCAAACTGCTTAACACACTGAAATATATGCATAAAATATTCTCTCTTACTCCTAATTTCTTCTTTATTATATAATATTTTAACAAGCTTAATGCTTGTCAGAATTATTTCATTTCATTATTTAAAATTATATAATTATTTAAAAAGTAGTTTAAAAGTTAATAATTCAAATACAGTACATGTGGCAGTATGACATTATGGTTAGGGATATTGTTAACAGATAAGGAGATTTATTGTATTCTGTGTGAAGCAACAGCAGAGCTGAGATAGACCATGATATAGTTAAGGGGTAAATGCAAATAGTACTTAGATGAGGAATTTTGAGCAAGTAAAGAATGTATTTTCTAGGAAATACTTAAAAAATTCCTTTCTATATTATTTCAATAACTAGAGTTTTCTAGGTGGCAGTAAGATAATGTAGTATTTCTGAATACTGAATAGTTTTAAGTATCAGTGATTATAGATGCCCTTAGTTAAGTACTTCTACTTTAAGTACTAACTGAACATGTCATTGAAGCAATCTTCTTAAATCCAGTGTTTTTTGAAGTATTTATAACTTTGATTTGTTCAATGTTTATTGAGCATCTACTACGTAAGGATCAAGCAGTATCCCACCATTGTGAATACCAAAACTAAAAAAATACAAAAATTTATGTTCTCACAGAGCTTACCTCTTAAATAAGGAGAGACATTAAATAAATAAATAAATAAACTCAAATTTTAGGTGACAGAATATACAAAATAGAAAAATAGAACAGTGAAGGAGAATAGTAAATATTGGAATATGCCAGTGATTCTGAATAGGGCAATATGACACCCAACGGGCAAAAATTTTTTCCTGGGGGCCCAAAGCATCATATAATGCAATAGTATGTGGTCTTCCAAAACTCAAGTCCACCTGAAAAATCTTATTCTACTATTTAATTTCTTTCATTAATTTCTTTTTAATATCTCCTTAGAGAACAATAATAGAAAACAAAATTGTTGAAAGACAATAGGGTATACTTTTTCACGTTGAGGTTATTTAACCAAATCCAGACAAATACTCCAGTATGGCAAGGAACCACATTTTCTTTTATTTGGAGATTTTTGTGAAGGCTCTATGATGTTAACTTTTTTCAAATATACCATGGTAACTCACAATTTTTCTGATATTTTGATTAAAATATGAGTGCTCTATTTGACAAATTAGTGTCTCACATCGTTAATATGCTTGAAAAGGCAAATGTCTGAAATTATATAGAAAATGAATTCAACACGTAAAAAGAAATCACAGTTTAGAAAATGATTTATTATTTCACAGAGAAAAGCAAAGAACATTTTACTTTCTAATCATATTGTTGTGAATGTCAACTTTAACAAATTATACGTGAAAAAATATTTTAGAAGAGTATAAATGTAATAAAAACCACAAAAGACCTATTTTTCTGCAGTTTTCTGGTTAAATACGCTAATGGATACATATGTCCTGTATTTTTATGGATCTGATTTTGAATATGAATTTCCTGCTTCTTTGCGTGTAAGTGTCTGAATTAGTTTACTAGTGTAAAAAGCATGCATAAAAATGTGCCTACTTATATATGTGAATTCGGTTTTTTTCCAATGTTAACAAGCCAATTGCAGGAGTAATTTAGGCTGATATAAAATCAGGGCCCAGTTTCTAATACTAGATTAGTTGAAGTGTCTTCATTTTTCACTTTGAACAACCTTATAAGAAATGATTATTCCAAATTTACAGAAATATAAAGATTCAATCAAATGTTTTTAACTGTTTTAGGTATTGATATATTACATCTGATCTAACCTCAAAAGTAGTTGTTTGCTGCTTTCTAAAAGCAAACAAAACAAAATACACTAAAAATAACAAACTTAAATAAATAACACTGCTCAAAGGATAAGAAAGAAATACAGGCAGAAAGTCAGGAAATTACACAGCAATTCATTAAGTAATTTCTTTAAGATGAAAGAAAAATGCATGATGTAGAGAACAAGGAAAGATTAAGAAAACATTTGAAATACTTCAAAATTAGGAATTTTGTAAACTCTTAAATCCTTTGATAATTCGTTTTATCCAGGAATTTTAGCTTTCAAGTATACTTGTGGTTTGGTTTTCTGTCCTTGTGCTTTGATTTCCTGTTTTCTAAGTGCTGGAAGTAACATTTACTGTTAATAATATCTTAATGAGAATTCAGGAATATATTGTTTTATTTCTATGTGTGTAAACATGCTGTCTATTAAATCAACATTTTCCTATTAATAGGTACAACCTATAAATAAAATTTATGTTTGGTCAAAGGCAAAACAAATTCTTACGTTTTTCTAAAGTAAATTTTATTATTTTTTATTTTTTTATTTTTTTTACTTCAGAATATTATGGGGGTACAACAGTTTGGCTATATATATTGCCCATGCACTGCCCATGTCAGAGCTACAATCGTGGTCATCCCCCAAACTGTGCTCCCCGCATCCATTCAGTGAGAGTTTTTCCCATCCCCTCCACCCCGCTCCCGCCTGCCCACCCCCTGATGAATATTATTGCCCTGTGTGATGTAGGTGTTGATCAGTTAGTACCAATTTGATGGCAAGTACCAGTGGTGCTTGTTTTTCCAATCCTGTGACACTTTACTTCGAAGAATGGGCTCTAGCTCCAACCAGGATAATACCAAATGTGTTAATTCACCATTGTTTTTTATTGCTGAGTAATACTCCATGGTATACATATACCACATTTTATTAATCCACTCGTGTATTGATGGGCACCTGGGTTACTTCCACATGTTTGCAATTGTGAATTGTGCTGCTATAAACATTCGTGTGCAGATGTCTTTATTATAGAATGTCTTTTTTTCCTTTGGGTCAATACCCAGTAGTGGGATTGCTGGGTCAAATGGTAATTCTACTTTTAATTCTTTGAGGTATCTCCATATTACTTTCCATAGAGGTTGTACTAATTTGCAGTCCCACCAGCAGTGTATGAGTGTTCCTATCTGTCCGCATCCCCGCCAACATTTATTGTTTGGGGATTTTTTGATATGAGCCAATCTCACTGGAGTTAAGTGATATCTCATTGTGGTTTTGATTTGCATTTCCCTGATGATTAGAGAAGTTGAGCAATTTTTTATATGTTTGCTGGCCGTTATTTTGTCTTCTTTTGAAAAGTTTCTGTTCATGTCCTTTGCCCATTTTTTAATAGGGTTGTTTGATTTTTTCTTGTTGATTTTCCTGAGTTCTGTATAGATTCTGGTTATCAGTCCTTTATCAGATGTGTAGCATGCTAATATTTTCTCCCATTCTGTAGGCTGTCTGTTCACTCTAGTGATAGTTTCCTTGGCTGTGCAGAAGCTTTTTAATTTGATCAGGTCCCATGTATTTATTTTGGTTGCTGCTGTGATTGCTTTGGGGGTCTTCTTCATAAATTCTTTGCCTAGGCCAATGTCCATAAGAGTTTTTCCAACGTTTTCTTTGAGAATTCTTATGGTTTCACGTCTTAGGTTTAAATCTGTTATCCATTGTGAGTTGATTTTTGTGAGAGGTGAGAGGTGTGGGTCTAGTTTAGAAGATTATGAGAGGATATACAACTTTCTCTGTCTTAAAGGTTATCCCTTTACATAATATATGACTTTTAAAACATACATATACATCATAAAATATTCATTTTATATTGAAATGAATTAAGATAGTACTGGATAATTACTTAAAGGTTTTGATGAGTGTGTACGTTGATCTTTGTATCTAGTATTGTAAATAAGGCAAGTATAACCATTCTCCTGGAAAGCTAAACTATAAAATTAATCCATTCCCTGACTCTATCTGGACTTCAATCTTTTTTATAGTGGTGATTAAGCAAGGATAGTTCACCATTACAGTGAAGGACAAACACAAAATGTGTTTTCTTTCAAATTTCCTAACACTGTATAGTTGCTAGAAAATGAATTATCCTCACAAGAAAATACATTTACTGTCAAGTAATTTACTGTTGCAAGTAATTACAGTATACTCTTTTCTTATTAAGAATTACATCAGAATGATTTCACAAATTTTGAAAACAAGAGCCCTGCTGTATTTTCAAAATTGATACAGTTTGAAATCCATTTAATCAGGTATACAAATAGCTAACAAAATCTAGGATGAAAAAAATCTTTGTTCATTTAATTTTGCACCAAATTCCATAAGCATAAATTATGCACTCCCATCTTATTAAGTGTAATTAAAAAGTAAATAGACATCAGAAAAATTTAATATTATTTTAGATTGGCTCTTAACTATTAATGTATCATTTACTAAACCACTTCAGCAATATGCCTCAGTAAAATGAGGGTGAAAAATTAGAAGATTAATACATTCTCAGCAATAAATATTATAATTTTAATGTAATAAGTGCCAGAACACTTACTGTGGCCTTAAAATACAGCTAGGACTTCTTGTGAACTTGAAAAATAATCTGTTATAATGCCATAATAAAAAGGAACTCACTACATTGAATTCAAGTCTCAGTACCATAATATAAAGGCATGCACTTCATTGACGTGCATATTTTTTGGAGAATGACAAAGTAGGGACTAGGGAACAAAATGAGTTAGAGGGTGACTCCTTGTGTTATGGTAGGGCTTCTCAGGATTCATAATTAGCATCATTTTATCAATCATTCTTCATAAGAAAACATATTTGACAGGCTTTATATTTTAAAAGGTAAATTTATACCACATTTTTATTCTGCTGGAAAAATGGCATTGTCCTAAGGGAAAGTTTGCAAAGCACACAGTCTGGGTTGTTCTGTGAATTGAGTTATAAGGGTATTTAGTAACTTGGGAGACAGTTTGAAAAAACAGAGCATTCTCCAAATGGAGACAGATACAAAAGTTGAACATTGTACAAAAAAGGGGGGAAAAGTAAAAATCAACTTTTGAATACATTATTCAATGTATTTTGTTAACAATCATTTATTGAGATACTTCTACTTGCTAGAATTATGCTTCTGGTAATATTAAAAGACATGTTAAAAGTCCATGCAAATGTTATCATAATCTGTTGGCTAGTTTACAGTTTAGTGGCATAGGATTAAAAAGTACAACACAGAGATATAAAAAGTCATATTGTTAAGTGAAGATAAAAGAAAATAACTGGTTATTTTTGGACAGATGAGCAATTCTCTGTGAACTAGATTTTACGCATTTCTAAAGTACTGTCCATTCCCATGAATAAATTGAATCAAATCAAAAGCAGACATATGCTGATAAAAATTTTTACCAATTCATTATCAGAACATGAAAGAAAAGCATAGACAGCCACTGCTCAAAAAAATTGATAGCTGATTGCAATATTACATTTTTAAAGAAAATGCCAATATAAAATGCTACTATTCATAAACTTTAATATAGGATGGACATACATGGCACAATTTTAAACAAAATATGGATTTATAATATTTCTATCTTATTTCCTTATGCACTCTGTGTTTACACAGATTATTTTAATTTTTTTCCATCTGAAAACCATTTTTTGGAACTGGTAAAAACTTCAATGAGACCAGAAGTTATTTTATAGATAGTATTAATTAATTAATTAACTAGATGTTATCATAAATAAAATAATCAACATACTTTATTTAATATAAAGCATTACTGAGTGCAATAACAATTCATGATGAAGGAGTGTTTTTGGTTGATCCTATCATTATGATTCCTGTAAATGTGTAGTTAATTTATGTCTTTCTTAATTTAAATCGCTTCACTATTAAAGTTTTAGACTAAACTAAGATGCATGGTGTAATCATACTTTCAAGAAATAATGTGAATAGAGAGGCAATAGGAAAGAAGGAAGAAAAGAGTAAAACAAAGATCAGACTAAACTATTATTCCTTTTTCTTATGTTTTATTGGGGATTTTGGAAGTTAATAGTTTCCATATCACCTCACAAGAAAAAAAAATGTATATGGTTCTCAGATAATATGTCCTGACTCATTTCCCAAAATATAGCTAACATTATACGAAGCTTTATGCTATTATTAAGTAAATAAGATATAAAAGTTGCATGTAAGTAATTTCATTTACTGATCTAAATTAAATGATTAATGTTTATTACTTAGGAAAACGATTTTGATCATATTTAATATGAAAGAAATTATTTGCAGTTGTTGTATCTGAGGTAGAAAATATTTTAATTGCAAATGAAACAAATATTTTCTTAAAATTACCAGGCATATTTTAGGGTTTTTGCATTAATTGCATTCTTTTCAGAATTGTCTTTCCTCTGATATCCCATGGCAAATTCTCTTTCATTGCCAATAATCTCACATATTATCTACATTTGGGGCTTATCTCAAACTGACTATTTATTTATTTGTTTATTTGTACATTTAAATTGACATACATTTATATGTATTTACCATGTACAACATATTATTTTGAAGTATGCATACATTGTACAATGACTAAATCTAGTTAATTAACGTATGGATTACCTCACATAGTTATCATTTTTGTAAAGAAAACACTTTACATCCATCCTCTTAGCATTTTTTAATAATACAATATATGATTAATTATAGTCACCGTGTTGTACAATGGGATCTCTCAAACGACTTCCTCCTTCCTAACTGAAATTTTGTATGCTTTGAGCAACATCTCTCCAAAAACCTCACCCTACACATACCCCAGCCCGTGGTAACCACCCTTCTACTCTCTAATTCGATGAGATCAACATTTTCAGATTCCACGTATGAGTGAGATCATAAGATATTTGTCTTCATGTTGCATAGCTTATTTCACTTAACATCATGTCATTCATGTTCATCCATGTCGTTGCAAATGGCAGGGCTTCATTCTTTTTTATGACTGAATAGTATTCCACTGTGTATATATATCACATTTTCTTTATCCATTTATCCATTGATGGGCATTTAAGTCACTTCCATATCTTGGTTATTGTGAATAATACTGTGAAGAGCATGAAAGTGAAGATGTCTCTTTACACACTAATTTCATTTCCTTTGGCTAAATGCACACCCGGTAGTGGGAATACTGGATCACATGGTAGTTCTATTTTTAGTTTTTAAGAAACCTCTGTACTGTTCTCTGTAATGTCTGTACTAATTTACATTCCTACCAACAGTGTGCAAGGGTTCCCTTTTCTCCACATCTTTGCCAATACATACCTTTTGTCTTTTTGGTAATAGCCATTCTAACAGGTGTGAGGGGATATCCCATTGTGGTTCTAATTTGCATTTCCATGATAATTAGTGACATTAAACAATTTTTTCATATACTGTTAATAATTAATATGTCTTCTTTTGAGAATCGTCTATTTGCCATTTTTAAATTGGGTTATTCTTTTTTTGCAAGTCAGTTGTTTGAGTTCCTTATATATTTTGTACATTAACATCTTATCAGATGCAGAGTGTGCAAATATTTACTCCCATTCTTTACATTGTCTATTCACTTTGTTGATTGTTGTCTTTGCTGTGCAGAATATTTTGAGTTTGATGTAATTTCATTGTCTATTTTTGTTTTTCTTTCCTGTGCTATTGAGGTCATGTCCAAAAAATAACAGCCCAGACAGTGTTATGGATTTTTTTCTTTGTTTTATTCTGGTAGTTTCATAGTTTTAGGTCATACATTTGTCTTTCACCCACTTTGATTTGATTTTTGTATAAGGTGTGAGATCAGGGTCTAACTTTATTCTTCTGCATATGGATATCCAGTTTTCATAGCACCATTTATTGAAGAGAGTACCCATTACCCATTGTGCATTTCTCAGGCCTTGGTCCAAAATCAGTTGATTGCAAATGTGTGGATTTATCTCTAAGTTATATATTCCTTTACATTGGTCTTTGCATCTGTTTTTATGCCAGTACCATGCTGCTTTGGTTTCCATACCTATGAGGTATATTTTGAAGTCAGGTAGTGTGATGCCTCCAGCTTTGTTCTTTTTGGTCAAGATAGAATGTTTTTTCCTATTTCTGTGAAGGTATTCATTGTTATTTTAACAGAGATTACATCGAATCTGTAGATCACTTTGGGTTGTATGAACATTTTAATAATATTAATTCTTCCAATGCACGAACATAGGATATCTTTCCATTTATTTGTGTCCTCTTCAATTTTTTCATCAAATTTTTTAGCATAAAAATCTTGTATCTTCTTGGTTAAATTTTTCCTAACTATTTAAATTTTTTTGTAGCTATTGTAAATAGAATAGTGCCCTTGATTTATTTTTCAGATAGTTTGCTATTAGTTTATAGAAACACTACTAATTTTGTATGTTTATTTTGTTTCCTGAAATTTTATTGAATTTATTTATTATTTATAACAAAAATTTGGTGAAGTCTTTGGGATTTTCTATGCATAAGATAATGTTGTCTGAAAACAGGGATAATTTACATTCTTCTTTCCAATTTGGATGCCCTTTATTTCTTTCTCTTGCCTAATTACTCTGACTAGGACTTGCAGTACTATATTGAATAGAAGTGATGAGAATGAGCATCCTTGTCTTATTCCAGATCTTACAGGAAATTCTTTCATCTTTCCCCGTATGATCTTTACTGTGGCACGGTCACATATGGCCTTTATTGTGTTGGGGTACATTCCTTCTATACCTACTTTGTTGAAAGTTTTTATCATGAAAATATCTTACATTATTTCAGCTTCTTTTTCTCCATCTATTGAACTGATCATATGATTTTTGTTCTTCATTCTGGTAATGTGATGTATCATATTTATTGATTTGTGTATGCTGAACTATCTTTGTATCCCTTGGATGGATACCCCTTGATCATACTGAATGGTCTTTTTAATGTTCTGTCAAATTTGCTTTGCTAGTATCTTGTTGAGGATTTTCACATTCCTATTCATCAGAGATGTTGGCCTGTAATATTTTTGTTTCTTTGTCTTATAGTGTCCTTGTCTGACTTTGGTATTAGGGTGGTGTTGGACTCCTAAAATGAGTTTTGAAGTATTCCCTTATCTTCAATTTTTTTTGGAAAGTTTGAGGAGAATTTTATCAGTTTGTTAAATGTTTGATAAAATTCAAGAGTGAAGTCACCAGTTTTTTTCTTAGATGGGAGACTTTTTATTACTAATTAAGTCCCATTACTCCTATTGGCCTGTTAAGGTTTTCTATTTCTTCATAATTTAGTTTTGGTAGATTGTATGCATTAAGAAATTTATCCATTTTGCTTAGTTTATCAAATTTGTCGGTATATTATAGGTCATAATGCTTTCTTATGATCCTTTGCATTTCATTGATTCTTTTTTTCTTTAATGTAGCTAAAGGTTTGTAGAGTTTATATTTTCCAAAAACCAACTGTTAGTTTTGTTAATCTTTTCTACTTTTTAAAGTCTCTATTGCATTTATTTTTTCTCTGATCATTATTATCTTCTTTCTATTAACTTTGTGCTTGGTTTATTCTTGTTTCTCTATTTCTTTCATGTGTAACATTGGTTTATTATTATTACTATTATTTGTTTATATGAGATATTTCTTCTTTTGTGATACAGGCATTTATTGCTGTAAACTTCCCTCTTAGAATTGCTTTTGCCATATCTTTGTATGTTTTATTTTCATTTTTGTCTCAAAAATTTTTTCAATGTTCTTTTTAATTTCTTTATTGACCCATGGGTTGTTCAGGAGCATGTTGCATAATTTCCAAGGTTCCTCCTATTATTGATTATTGATTGTCAGTTTTATGCCATTGTGGTAAGAAAAAATACTTGATAAGGTTTTATTCTTCTTAAATTTGTTAAGACTTGTTTTGTGGCCTAATACTTAATCTATTCTGGACGATGTTCCATGTGCAGTTAAGAAGAATGTGTATTTTAATAAGGAAGATCCATTGGGATTTATTGTTAATTAAATAAACACAATATAAGATAACTTGTAATATATGTTGAGGGAAGAATATTTTAATAGGCCTCTATTTAACTGATTTTTCTGATTAGTATATTCTCTCCTTTTCTTCCTTAAAACTTTTCTACTGATGTTCAAAACACGGCAACCACTGGAGGCAGGTTACTGTCTACTGAGCAGTACCTGCCTATACTTTTCTTCCTAGGAGATATAGTCAGAGAAATACAGAACAATGCCTCTAAAGATGTATACGTTCTAATCCCTGATTTTTTTAGTATATTAGATGACATGGCAAAAAAGGACTTGGCAGATGTGTTAAAATTTTTAAGACAGGGGTGACTATCCTGTATTATCTAGGTGGGCCCAAACTAATCACAAGGCCCTTATAAGATGGAGGTCAGAGGGTTAAAGAGAATGAACGTAAAAGTCAAAAGGAAGAGAAGATGCTACACCACTGGCTTTGGCCACGAAAGAAGGGGCCACTAGCGAGGAAGGCACGTGGCCTCTAGAAGCTAGAAAGTGAAAGGAAATTGTTCTCTCTTGGGGGGTACCCAGAAGGAGGGAAACTCTGCTGAAACCTTGATTTTAGGCCAGTACAACCTACTTCGACTTCTGACCTCTAGAACTATGTGATAACACATTTGTGTTATTTAAGCTAATAAATGTTTGGTAATATGGAACAGCAACAATAGGAAACTAATATAGTCAGTTTCTTAATTATTAAACTTGCTAATTTCAGTTTACTTTATAGCTTTAATTATATTATTTTGTTAAATACTACATAAACTTATAAAATGTATGTGCAAAGAGAATTGTAGTTTTTATGGTTTTCACAGACTTGATAAACATAAGAGAGGGAAAGTACATTGAATTAGAAATGGGCAGGACAACTATAAAGGTAGGCAAAAATATAATCTGAAAAAATCCTGATTTCAGAATATATTAAAAATAACATATAGTTAGGGGGTACAAGATCACTGACAAGAAGAAGCAGGTATATGCCTCTTCTCCAGAGAACAAAGAGAATATCTATCAAAAAACCCATATTTCAAATAAATTTTCAGAGTGAGGAAGAGTGCAGAAAACAGAGAGATGATGGGAGACATTGAGGGTGAAAATAGAAGACAGACGACTTGCCTCAGTTTTCTGAGTGCCTAGAGCAGCTCGGCAACTGGGACTGAGGGACGGGATTAGCAGGATACTTTGGAAACCTCACCCTCCTGCCTGGAACCTTCATGGTTTTGACTAAAGAGGAGCTCATTGAACCCCACAGGCCCCCACAGTGCCATGGGAGCTCATGTGGAGATTTTACTGCCTTCCAAACCCTGGACCCTGGTGCCTAGAACTAACCGGGAGCCCTTCTCCTAATCCCCTGATCCCCACCCTGAAGCTGCTACTGCCTCACTACCAGGCCAGGGAGGGAGACAGGAATACAGGTGATCTCCTGTTCCCAGGGTTGAGTTTTCCCTCCATGGCTGTGGGCCAGAGCAGAACCAAAGGGTTTTGGGACCAGGAGCTCCACACCTGCCAGCTTTTCCCCAGAACTGCCCACCTGGCTTCTTCCATGAAGAGTGGCATACTTCTGCCCCTAGACGCTCCCAAACTGAACTGCAGTGAAACTCCCAGTGGCTGGCTTGAGTGTCCCCGGGGCAGCCAGGCACCAGCCTGTTTCTCCTAGTCAGTATTGGTGCTTGAACTCAGGGAGTCTAGGAATAGGTCTGTGGGTTTTTTCCCATACTCTCAGGATTCCATTTCATAGTTCAGGAGCTTGGAGGGGAGATTTGTGAACTGAAATTAAGTGGAGAGGGAGCCCGTATGGACAGAACTGAGAGGAGAGTGTGGAGTGTGTTTGTGCTAGGCACACACACAGGACAGGATCCCTCTCCCTACCCGCTGGAATGGCATCAGTGCTTTCTGTCCTGACTGGGGAGGCTTGCAGTGTGGTCCTGATGTGCTGACTGAGCACAGTCACCTTCTGACTGGCCTGGATGTTTTGTTGAGGAGCCAGAGGAAGATGGGAACCCTAACAATCTTCTGTACCTCATGGTCGAGTTTTTCTGCTGTAGCTGTGTGCTGGGGCGGAACCAAGGGAATTTTGGACCAGGAACTCCACACCTGCCATCCTTTTCCAGGAGTTTCCCGCTTGGGTCTTCCATAGACAGTGCTGTCCTTCCTGTCCCCTCCCCACCCTCCAACCAAACTGGAGTGAAACTCAAAAGAGCTAGCTTGAGTTTCCCCCAGGCAGCCAGAGACCAGCCTGCTTCTCCTTTTCAGTGTTGGAGCTTGGACCCAGGGAGTCTAGGAACAGGTCCTGTTCCAATACTCCCAGGACTGGATTGCATCATTCCGAGGCATGGAGGGGTGATTTGTAAACTGATCTGGAGTTGGGAGGGAACTCACTCGGGCAGAACTGAAAGGAGAACGTGGAGTGTGTTTGTGATATGGTTGTGTGCATGGGACATACCTCCCTCCTTAGAAAAGGCAGCAAAGCTTTATGTCCTCTCTGGGGAGGCTCACAGTCTGGTCCTGCTGTGCTGCCTAAGAACTGCCACTTTTTGACTGGCCTGCCTGGTTTGGCCAGAATCCAGGGAGGGGGAGCAACCTGAATCCCACTTCCACCAGGGAGCCTGTGGTTTCTGGACTGCCCCACTTCTACAAGCAGGCTCTTTGGCATGGTGGGGGGTAAAGTGTGATACATGTATACATTGTGTAAAATCAAGTCAAGGTACTTACTCTATTTATCACCTCATACAATTTATTATTTCTTGTGGTGAGAATATTCAAAATCCTCTTTTCCAGCTATTTTGAAATATACAATACCATATGTTAACCGTAGCACGTATGGCAGCAGAAGACCAGAGCTTATTCCTCCTAACTATAACTTTGCACCCATTGATCAATCTGTCATTATTCCCTCTCCACTTTCCCTTGCCAGGCTCTGGTAACCACTGTTCTACTCTCTACTAACATGAGGTCAACTTTTCAAGATTCTACATATGAGTGAGATCATGCAGTGTTTGTCTTTCTGTGTCTGGCATATTTCACTTGACATAGTGTCTTCCAGGTTGTCCATGTTGCCACAAATGACAGGACATCACTCTTTTTCATAGTTGAATAGTATTCCATTGTGAATATATACCACATTTTCTTTATATGAATACATTCATCTGTTGATGGATACTTAGGTTGATTCCAAATCTTGGCTGCTGTGAATAGTGCTGCAGTACACACGGGAGTCTAGATGTCTCTTCAACATACTGATTTTGTTTCCTTTGGATATATACCCAGCAGTGGGATTTCTGGATTGTTAAGGCAGTTTTTTAAAAAATAAATTTGAGGAATCTCCATACTGTTTTCCATAATGGCTTTACTAATTTACATTCCCACGGAGAGTGTATAAGAGTTCCACTTGCTCTACATCTATGCCATCATTTGCTATTTTTCACGTTTTTGATAATAGCCACTCTAACAGGGATGAGGTGATATCTTATTGTGGTTTTGATTTGCATTTCCCTGCTGATTAGTGATATTGAGTATTTTTTTGTATACCTGTTGGCCATTTGAGTGTCTTCTTTTGAGAAATGTCTAATACATTCTTTTGCCCATTTCTTAATTGGATTATTTGAGGGTTTTTGTTGTTGTTATTTTGTTTTTTTGATATTGGGCTGTTTGAGTCTCTTATGTAATCTGAATATTAACTCCTTGTCAGATACATAGTTTACAAATATTTTCTCATCTATATGTTATCTTTTGACTCTGTTGATTTTTTTCTTTGCTGTGCAGAATATTTTTAGTTCAATTTTAAATACTAGTTTTTTCTTAAGGCATAAGAACCTGAATTATTTATATTTTGCATTCACTACCAAATCAATCATTATAAGGTTTTCAAAAATGTTAGGAAACATGACTAAATAATGTTTGTCAATTCTAAGACAAGGGAGAATGTTAGGATTACAAAAATAACCATATTAATTAAAATAATTAATAGAAAAATATCGATGTGTCTGTATGCTTTAATTAGTTGGTAGATTAATTTCAAAAATAGGTGTAAGAGCTAAAATACTAGTGTTTTCATTCCTTTCTGTGTCTCTAATTAAGCATTGTATTTATTAAAGTTTTACAAATTCTGTTGTGTTAATATTGATATATCAAATTTATTTTCCAGGCTTTTTATATTTTTAACATATTCCAGATACATTTTTATTAAGTTTAGGTTTTTATTTTTAAGCTGTTATTCACAAATACAAATCCAAATATAACTGATTTAAATAATAGATCTTAATTTTCCATCAGTATACAGAGCTTATATAAAAGCAAATTAATTTTTCTCCACACATTTTTTTTTTGTTCTGAGTACACAGTTTTGTGATACTTTCTTATGGAAGAATTTTAGTGACAGGCAATGCATCCAGTCTGTGAAAATTTCTAAACCCTATTATGTCTGTGGCCAATTTTGTTTGATATAAATTGATAAACATTCAAATTAAATTCCTAAGATATCTAGAATTTTTAATGAGACTTCAAACAGAGAAAACATTTCTTCAAATAAAGTATAAAGCTGTAAAGAAGCATTTGAAACATTTCATTTGAATACTGACCATGTTTCAAAATTTAGATATTTTTGCTTTGAGCAGGGGAGAGATTTTTTTCTTTTGTTATTTAATTACATTTGAAGTTCTCAGTGATGTGAAGTGGCAAAAGAGAAAAGAATAATTCTTTTGAAATTGAATGCAAAACCCCATAATTTTTGCATAAGAATAGAAATTCCTCTCTTCCTAAGAATTACATCTGCTGAATTTTAAACATATACTTTCTCCTGTAGAGATAAATGACTTTCTGCAAACTGTGAGCATTTAATAACCTATTCAGTTAATAACTTATTGGGTTACTACTGCCGTTATTACGAGACACTGTTTTACTCATCCATTGTTACTTCTTTAAGTGATCTGCATGTTTCAGAAAACTTTGTCCTTCTGAGACAAAACTCTCTCTGTATCCTTTCCTCTCATGGTCCTTAGATCTTAACACTGTTCACTTATCCCTGATTGACAGATCTCAGGGGCTCTGACAAGGCTGCTGGTCCCCAACGCCATCAAACTGTCATTCAGCCTGCCAACATCACAACCAAATTCCCTAAAAAAGTTTTTCATTGTTATTAGCTCATCTGGAGAGCACATTTTCCTTCTGCAGTCCTTGGGTCTTTTATTCTAAAAGTGGCTTTATCTTTAATATAGTCAAAAGGTATTTTAACAAAAATAGCTTCACTACAGATTTTTTAATATTTATTATTTATTTTTATTTTTAATTGACAAATAATTGTATATATTTGTGCTATACAACGTGATGTTTTGGCAAGTGTATATATAGTGAAATAGCTAAATAAAGCTAATTAACATTTTCATTACCTTACATACTTATCACTTTTTTGTGGTGAAAACACTTAAAGTTTACTCTCTTAGCAATTTTCAGATGTATAATATATTGTTATTAACTATAGTCACCATGATATAAAATAAATCTCTTGAACTTATTCCTCCTACCAAACTAAAATTTTGCATCCTTTGACAAACAACTCCTTAATCTCCTCACCAGCAGCTTAGGGTAACCACAGTTTTGTTCTGTTTTTGTGAGTTCAACTTTTTAGAGTCCACTCATAAGTCAGATCATGTGGTATTTGTCTTTCTGAGCCTGGCTTATTTCACTTAACCTAATGTCCTCCACGTTCATCCATGTTGCCACAAATGACAGGATTTCCTTAATTTTATGGCTGAATAGCATTCTATTGGGTATATACAATATATTTTCTTTATCTGTTTGTCCACTGATGGACACTTAAGTTAATTCCATAGATTAGCTATTGTGAATAATGCTGCAATGAACTTAAGAATTCAGATATTTGTTTGACATACTCATTTTCTTTGAGTATATATTCAGTAGTGGGATTGACAGATCATATGGAGTTTGATAAAGATTTATTTTAAATTTTTCTTACCAAAATTTACATGTTGGTTAAAGTTAAACAAACAGCAAGACTATGAGAGAAATAAGTATCATTACACGAGTAGTCAGTTTACACTACAGTTCTTCATCACCTTGTTTTTTGACATTTCCCAGGTGTCTCAGTCTATTTGTGCAGCTATAACAAAATACCTGAAACTAGGTAATTTATGAAAAATAGAAACGTATTTCTTATAGGTCTGGAATGTGGGAAGCTCAAGGTTAAGACACCAGTAGATTTGGTGTCTGGTGAATGCCTGCTCTCTGCTTTCAAGATGGTGCATATTGCTGTGTCCTCACATGCCAGTGTTTATTTGTGTCATGATTGTCTAAATCTCTGTACATTTGTTGTCTGGAGTTTTACTTCATGCATGATGAGTAAGAATTTCTTCTTAATTAGAGTGCAATGTCTTGGAAAAAGTGTGGGGTTGTGCTTTGGGCAATAATAACATTAAGGATTATTCATTTTCTATTTACCTTTGTTGCAATCAAAATTTTAAAATTTGAAATACTGGCTTCCAATTTTTCATGAGAATTATTAGATTACTTATGAGTCTTTTTATCCTAAGAGCTCAATTGTCAAGATTCAACAAAGAAGTCTTTTAAGGAATGAGAATCAGAGGTGCATTGAGATTTTGTGGAGACTAAAATGTATACAATCTGGGAGGCCTATTTGAAGAAAAAGAATGCAAACATACAAACATAAATTTAGTGCCTCAGAAGGTGCTCTTGCAAATGAGAGACCATAAAGCTTAAACTTCATTGGCTTCATAGTAAATCCAATTTTGCTAAAGAATATATATTTCAAATAACTCCCCAGGTGATTCAAACACAAAGCCTATGAATCATGCTTTTGAACCTTTTCCTTTTAACTTCACATGGTCAAGTTCACATAGTTGTAAGTTTTTACACGTGTATACATATACACATGATTTGGACATGGGAGAAATTATCAAAAAATAGTTCTCTCTAGATACAAAGCTTAAAGACTCACTTCATGTTAAACACTACATCTCCAAGCTTAAATAAACAGCCCCATGAAATGTTATCCCATGGGAATAAAAATATATTTGGTAAGTTATACATACTAATCAATCTACTCATAAATATTTGAATGTATTTTTAAGTAGGGACATTCAAACCTGAGTTAATAAGTGAATATTGAGTATAAGCCTCAAGATTTTTAAAGAAAACAATTCTGGTAAGAGCTTTGTTTCAACATAATTATTTTTTCTTTTTTTTTTAAGTTTTCTGAGTTTAAGTTGACAAATAAATGAAAGGAGGCTTTCTCAGTGTTAAGTGAACATTTCTATGTCAAAGTCTGCTCTGTCCTGTCAATATTAGCCAAAAATTATTCAGAGTCTTGAATAAAATTATATTTTTATAAGTACTGGCACCATCTCATAGTAATTGTCATTAAGTTTGTATTTCACATGCAAAGAAATAATTGTGTATATAAATGACTGTTTTTCTTATTCCATACATTAATGTATAAACGTTAACTTTAAAAAGTGATATAATTTCATTTTCAGGTGGTATCTCAAAACCCTCATTTATATTAAAGGTGTGATTTCAAGTGTTCTTGTATACATTTGAACTTTATTTGGCAGTATGACTCAGCTTTCTCTGAGTTCTCCAGAATCTGCCTACTTAAGCAAAAATAATGCATAAAATGGTCCCAATATTAATTGGGAGTTTAAATGACCATACATCAATATAGAGCATCCTAATATATATTTAAAGTGAAAAATGGATATTTAAACAACCAACCTCCTTAGAAGTAAATAATGGGTTTTTTCCTTCAATTCTGTCTAACACAATTGCTTGTCTGTTCAATTAGCTAATTTCTTTTATATAACAATATGCATGCATACCTATATATACACACACATACACACATATGTGTACATATAGTCTGTCTTTTCAGAGTAGTTTTTCACTTGGATTATATGTTATAACTTTAGTCACTGGATAAATAAATTCTTAAGTTGTAAGTAATACCAATATTTTAAAACAGCTTCAAGCTCCAGAGTTGTGCATTTGAAATATCAAATGTGATTCATAATTTAGTAGACATTGAATATTTTTTACATTTTTTCTTAAGAAATTGAATGAGTTTTACCAAAAGGAGTACATTATGATATGTTATACAGATGGTATATTATACAGTTCAGTAACGTTAGTAGATTTCTGTAAAAACTATATTTTTTTCTATTTAAAGAGAAAAAAAAATACAACTCAGGCAATTTCCGATCCAAACTAGGTGACATAAAACAGTTTTTTCCTTGCTTCTCCCCACTAAACACAACATAGATCCTGGAAATGGTTCAAGAGATGGGCAAAGGACATGAACAGAAACTTTTCCAAAGAAGACAGAATAATGGCCAGCAAACATATAAAAAATTGCTCAACTTCTCTAATCATCAGGGAAATGCAAATCAAAACCACAATGAGATATCACTTAACTCCAGTGAGATTGGCTCATATCAAAAAATCCCCAAACAACAAATGTTGGCGGGGATGCGGACAGATAGGAATGCTCACACACTGCTGTTGGGACTGCAAATTAGTACAACCTCTATGGAAAGTAATATGGAGATACCTCAAAGAATTAAAAGTAGAATTACCATTTGACCCAGCAATCCCACTACTGGGTATTTACCCAAAGGAAAAAAAGACATTTTATAATAAAGACATCTGCTCGCGAATGTTTATAGCAGCACAATTCACAATTGCAAAGTTGTGGAAACAACCCAGGTGCCCATCAATACACGAGTGGATTAATAAAATGTGGTATATGTATACCATGGAGTATTACTCAGCAATAAGGAACAATAGTGAATTAACACATCTGGTATTATCCTGGTTGGAGCTAGAACCCATTCTTCGAAGCGAAGTGTCACAGGAATGGAAAAACAAGCACCACTGGTACTCACCATCAAATTGGTACTAACTGATCAACACCTACATCACACAGGGCAATAATATTCATCAGGGGACGGGCAGGCGGGAGGGGGGTGGAAGGGATGGGAAAAACTCTGACTGAATGGATGCAGGGAGCACAGTTTGGGGGATGACCACGATTGTGGCTCTGACACGGGCAGTGCATGGGCAATATATATAGCCAAAGTGTTGTACCCCCATAATATTCTGAAATAAAATAAATAAATAAATAAAAAGAGAGATAACCAAACAGGAACTTTGAAATGTGATAGGAAAGAGGCAAGCTGATTCAGGATCTCAGGACTAGAGAAAGAGTACACAGACAGGGCATCATGAATTGCACCATTCAACAGAAGACTATTTTGATTCTGCATTGTGGCATAATAAAAACAAAACCCGTGTTTGGTCTCTGCTCCCAGTTCCTGACACAGAACTCCTAAAACCCTGGTAACTTCTTGAGTGATAGAAGTGATAGGAATGTCTTACACAGAGCTCCTAAATCCCATGGAATTTTGGGTGATAAGTAAGAGAGCCTTAGTTTAATGAGGTTACTCTTGGTGAGCTTCTGGATAGTTTCATAATGAAGGCTGGCCAGTATAAAGACCAAAACCACTGTTAGAAGCTTGGAATTTTCAGTTTCCCCCACTGCCATCAACTGGGACCGAAGATTGTGTCAATAATCAATAATGCCTATGTGATGAAGCCTGCTTGTAAGCGCCTAAACAATGGGGTGTGGAGGGTTGGCTTATTAGATACCTGGGGAATGCAAAATAATAAGAAACATGGTAAATATACAATGCCTTTGTTATTATTTTCTGTAATATCTAAAATGGAAGACAGTGTTGGGTTAAGCCTTGAAGCCGAATCAAGCTCAGATTTCTGTTAGTTTGAGCTTCAGCCACTAGCCTTAAAGCTGCCTATAAAGGGAAAATTCATGCCATGACAACAGAAAATACCTCTAAGGCCTTTGGTCACCATGAAGATGGTCCACATAGAAGGAGGGAAAAACCAAACCAAGAAGCTACTCAAACCAGGATATACAGTATGACAGAGTTGTCTCACATTTTGGCTCGGTATCGTCAGATTCCTGAAGAAACTTCAGTAAATTGGATTTTGAGAGTGGCTAACCTGGGAATAGTATCTTTGATTTTAAATGCTGCACAGTGAAAGAGCATGTTTGGGTTGATACAGGACCTGCAGCTCACTATAGAACGATTACACATGGCCGTATGTGATCCAGACATACAGGAGGTTATTCCCAAGAGAACAGCCAGCCCAATGGACTGGATAAAAGCCACTGTAAGGGACAAGGGACTTCCCAACTTCCCTGTAAATGTCAAGTGTAATATTCCAGACAAAACTGTTGATATATTTTCTGTGCAAGTTACGTGGGACTGGCTTTATAATGGCTGGAGTATTTGCCCACTGAATATGCTCATTCCTCATGGTCCTCCTGCATTTGGGCTGCTATAACAGAATACCTTAGACTGTGTGACTTATAAACAACTAACATTTATTTCTCACAGTTCTGGAGACTGTGACATCCAAGATCAAAGCACTGGCAGACTCATTTCTGGTGAAAACCTGCTTCCTGGTTCACAGATAACCATCCTTTCAATTTGTCCTCACATGGTAGAAGGGCCAAGGGAGCTGTCTGGGTCACTTTTATGAGGAGTTAATCCCATTCATGAGGGTTCCACCTTCATGACCTAATCACCTTTTAAAAACCCACATCCAAATACCATCACATTGGGTATTAGGTTTCAACATATGGGTGTTAGGGAAGACACAAACCTTCAGTCTATAGCACTATAGTAAATGTGGTGAATAAGGGGGGCCCTTTTGCATGGACACCCCATGTAACTTTCCTGCTACAAAATTGAACAACATTCTAAGAATCCCTACCAGATTTCCTGTCTCAGTTTTCCAGTATGGGTCTTACGGATTCCAAGATCATTATAATACTTAACAAGAAAATAAGGAGAGACAGAGGGGAAAGTCAAGGAACTCCTTCCAGCAGGGTGAGAGTCTTTAGATAGTTATTAAGAAATGAGATAAATGTGGCAGACATTAATGGTATTGAAACAAAGGTGTTGTTGATGCATCTGAAGTTTGGGTAGACCAATAAGACTGCCTGCTAGTCCCAGAACATTGAAGGGTTCCAAATAAATCTGCTTCATTTACCCAAGTTTGGAGGAATTTAAAAAGCTGGAAGACAAAGATTATGATGAAAAACCCACCTGGAGTCATCTGGGGTTGGACAGATTAATAAAGGTAAATATTGAAGGAGAGGCCAAATCTTTTGGCCCAACCCTGGCCATCAACTCAAGGCTCGATGCACAGGTGTAGATAAATGGTTAGGAGAGGTGGTGTAGAGAAGGGACTTTTCTGGGACTCCATGCCACAGGAGTTAAATGCACTGTGATTCTGAAAAATGCCAGTGAAGTTTTAATGGGGATTGATGTTAGATTGGGAGGCTATGGAGATGCTATGCATCATGGAATTAGACTAAAAGTTTGGATAAAAATTGGGATTTTTGAACAAAATTTCTGTCAAGTGGTTGCATCTATTTTGCCTGAGTGTATTATTGGTATACATAAGATGTCCAACTGGGAATTGCTTTTCTCTTTCCCTAATATTGTAAAAAGGAAAGTATGTAAATCTTCTTTCAGACTAGTCTTCATTGACCCTACTAACCACTAGAACTGAATGAGCCCACACAAATGGTTAATTTAAGATCATGTAGAATACTTAGTGGGCAATAAAAGATTACTAATTAATTATTTATATGCATGATGGTTACTGGTCTCAGTTTGACTAGGTTAAAGAATATACAGATAGCTGGTAAAACATTATTTCTGAGTGTGTCTGTGAGAGTATTTCTGGATCATATTAGCATTTGAGTAAGTAGACCAAGTAAAGAAGATCTGTCCTCACCAATGTGGGCAGGCATGATCCAATCCATTGAGGGCCTGGATAGAACAAAAAAGCAGAGGGAGGGAAAATTTGCTGTTTCTTCTGGAGTTGGGACGTTTTATCTTCTCCTGGCCTTAGACACATGATCTTCTCTGGTTCTAGGGTCTTTGAACCCAGAATGAACTACACCGCCAACTTTCCTGGTTCTCCAGTTTGCCGAGAGCATATAGTGGAACTTCTTAGACTTCGTAATCACATAAGCCAATTCCAATAATAAATCTCTGTGTGTGTGTGTGCGTGTGTGTGTATTTATATGTGTGTGTGTAAATGTATTCTACTGGCTTAGTTTCTCTAGAGAACCCTGAGTAATACAACATGCCAGAAGCTGAAGTGCTGGTAAAAACACATTCTCTGTATAATAGCCCTTGTATGGCCCATAAAAAAAGATGAATGTCTCATGGAGACCAAAAGACTAGCAAGGCTTAAACAAAGTTTTACCTGCCATAGTTTCAGTAGTCCTGGACATAGTTTTAATAATACAATAACTACAAGAGATTAACAGAAACTGGTACTTAGTGATTGATCTTACAAATGCTTTATTCTCTGTCTCAATATCTGAAAAAAGCCAACTGCAGTTTGTTTTCATGTGCGTTAGATACCAGTTTACATTTACTGTACTGCCACAGGGTTATCTAAACTCACCAGCTTACTGTCATACTTTGGTCAGAAGGGATTTGGACTTGACGCAGGTGCAGGTGAATCCATGGGGACCAAAGCCCTTGTGATGTTGCTTCAACCAACACCAATATATTATTTTACAGTTTTGGATGTCAGAATTCCAAAACAGGTTTTATGAGAATAAAATCAAGTTGTTGGTAGTGCTGTATTCCTTCTGGACACTCTAGTAGAGATCACATGCCTTGCTTTCTACAGGCTTCCCTTGTTCCTTGGCTCATGGCCCACTTGCATCCTCAAAGCTAACAATCTCTTCACTCCAACCTCTGCTTCCCTCATCATATCTCTTTCTCTGACTCCTCTGGCTCCCACTTACATCTTTTAAGGACCTTTGTGATTAATTAAACCCATCTGCATAATTCAGAAAAATCTCCCTATTTTAAGATCCTTAACTTAATTGTTATTTGCAAAGTTTCTTCTTCCATGAAAGAAAACATATTTATTATATCTCAGGGGATTCAGATGAAGACATATCTGGATCCCATGATTCTGTCTACCACAAGTGACAAGTAATGCCGATAAAATGTACCTTTGATATGATGTGATAAGAATGGCACGTTGCTTCTGTAGTCTTCCTCCCCAAAACAAATCATGAGCCTAAACATCAGACAAATACCAAATGAGAAACGTTCTACAAAATATCTGACAACTACTCCTAAAAACTTTCAAGGACAACACAAATAAGGTAAGTCTGAGAAACAGCACAGCCAAGAGGAGAGTAAGAGAGACATTATGACTGAATGTAATCTGATATCCTGCATGGCATCCTAGAATAGGAAGTGGATATTAGGTAAAAACTAAGAAAATTTTATTAAAGTATGAAATTTAATAACATGTCAATATTAGCTTGTTAATTTTGATAACTGCACCATCACCATAATAATATTAACAGGAGAAATTGTGGGAGGAATTTTTGTGCTTTTTTTTTTGCAATTTCTCTGTAAATCGAAACTGTTCTATATTTTAAAAAGCTTATTTAAAAAAGAAAATAATGGCGGGCTATAAACAACATTATGGTAAAAATTACACAAGTGCCTGGAAAGGAAATCTGTAAGCCCAGATGGATTTACTGGAGAACATCAATCATTTAAAGAATGAATGTCAACTTTACACATTTTTTTTCCTCCAGATTGAAGAGGGTGGGATACGTTCCAATTCATTTTATAAGTATTACTCTGATATCAAAATCAGATGACAGTATAAATAATGAAAACTGCAGACTAATATATCTTATACAATTGTATGATAAAAACAAAAAAACTGAACAATGTATTGGAAAACAGAATCAAACAAATGCATAAAAAGATTTATTTTTGACAAATATGTAAAAGAAATTCAATAAAAGAAGGACAGGCTCCCCAACAAATGGTTCTGGACCAATTTGACATCCACACTATCCATACAAAAAAAGAAAAAAGAACCTGAATATCGCTCAACATCAATGTAAATGTCATATCTTACATAAAAAGATAATTAAGAATAGATCATGAACTTAAATGTAAAACATAAAACTGAAATTTTTAGAAAATAACATAGGACAAAATCTTACATAGGCAAAATGTTCCTAGACTTGACACCAAAACACAATCTATGGATGATAACCTTCATAATTTTTATCCCATCAAAATTAAAACAAAACAACAAAATTGTTTATTTTGTGAATGCCTATGTAAAGTATGTAAAGTTGTTGACAGACCAACTACAGACTTGAAGTAAATAGTTGCAAACCACATATCCAAAAAGGACTGGTATCTAGAATATATGAGGAACCCCCAAAACTCAAAACAACAACAACAAAAATCAGATTATAGTATGTGGAAAATGCAGGAACAGACATTACAATGAATAGAATATACAGGTAAAAAAAGACATAAAAATGTATTCAAAATAATTTGCCATTAAGTAAAGGTAAAAGGTAAACCACAATGAAATATCACTACCCACTTATCAGAATGATTAAAATAAAATTTCATGTATACCATAAATATGTACTTTTTATTTGCCAATTAAAAACTAATTAAAATAAAGGAATAAATTTTAAATATAGTGACAGCACCAAGTTCAGGACAAGCAAAGAGAAGCTAGATCTCTCATACTTTGCTGGTAGGAATGCAAAATGGTACAGACACTCTGAGAAACAATTTGGCAATTTCTCATCACACTAAGCATGCAATTACAATAGGCCCCAGTAATTGCACTCTTGGGCATTTATCCCAGACAAATACAAAAAAAAAAAAAAAAAAAGAAAGAAAAAGAAAAGAAAAAGAAAAAAAAATGCTATGTTTATAGCAGCTGTATTTGCAATAGGAAGGATTCAGAATCAGTGCAGATCTCCTCCAAAAGATGAATTATTAAGCAATCTGTGTTATATACATATTATGAAATAGTACACAACAAAGAGTATACATATGTATTTAGAGATATAAATATATATTTGTATTTATGCATTACATAAATGAAATTTACCTTTGCCAAGAAAATAATGGAATTTATAATGCAAATGTATTGACAAAGAGATGTTAAGGTCCGTGCAAATGTTAATAGTATAAAAAGTTAAATGTGATCTAATGGAGGGATGGCTTAAAGTAGATAAATCACAAAAGGAATTCTAATAGAATGAGGCATTGTGATAGGACTTGAGAGTAAAAAAAAAAAATCTGAGAACAGGCATTGTTCAGAGAGAGAGAGAGACATCCTATATATATGTATGTTTTCCCAGTACCACTTAGCACAATAATTAAAAGTTTACATTATTTTATTCCTTAATTAAAATTTGTGTTTAAAAAAATAATCTCAAAAAGCATATTATGAATGGTATAGAAGAGAGGGACTGCAACTGAAGAGTCCATGAAGGAACACTTTATAAACTTTTAAGTTCAATAACATTGATTGTGCACCTACTCTGAATCAGACATTGGTCCTGTTTTTAGGGATGCGAAATCAACATGATTGAATTTTTTATGCTATCATAAATTTTATAGGACATATGGAAAGATTTATTATTTTTATTTTTTTATTTATTTCAGAATATTATGGGGGTACAAAAGATTTGATTACATAAATTGCTTTTGTACCATGCCCATTCCCCAGAGAGTGTGCATTGTACCCATTAGGTGTGATTTTACCCATCCCTTTCTCCCCCCTCCCACCTGCTTGATTTCCAATGAATGTTATTTCCATAAGTGCACATAGGATTGATTAGTTCCAATTTAATTGTGAGTACTTGGTGAGTACATGTGGTGTTTGTTTTTCCATTCTTGTGATACTTCACCTAGAAGAATGGTCTCCAACTCCATCCAGGTTAATACAAGAGGTATTAGCACACCGTTTTTTTTTTATGGCTGAGTAGTACTCCATGGTATACATATACCACATTTTATTAATCTACTCATGTACTGATGGGCACTTGGGTTGTTTCCACATCTTTGAAATTGTGAATTACACTGCTATAAACATTCAAGTGTAGGCATCTGTTTTATAGAATGTCTTTGTTTCTTTGGGTAAATACCCAGTAGTGGGATTGCAGGATCAAATAAATGGTAGTTCTACTTTTAGTTCTTTGAGGTATCTCCATACTACTTTCCAGATTTAAATTGCAATATAAAATCTGAAAGACATAAAGATTATGACCTGTTATCCTGGGCACAGAAATAAAACAGTACACCACAGTCAGGGTTCTACACCTAGAAAAATATGTGCAAAATACATTAATTTAACATTCTCCTTGCAATTAACTCTCTGTTTTGGGTGACAAAATAATTTATAATATTGGGGATTTTTCTCTCTCTTACTCTGTCTCTGTCTGAATCTGTCTATCTCTCTCTCTCTTTTTATCAGCATCACTAGAACACATGCAAAACACAAAGTAAAAATAGCAAATCTACCTTTATCCCTACTTACCCTGTAGCTAATCATCTCTCTTCTTCCCATTCACAGCCATTCTCTGTGAAAGTTTATTTTTTCACATCTGGCCCATTATAAAATTCATTACATCATGGCTTTGACCCTTACAATTCCATCCAATCTATTTTTCTGAATTTATTAAAAACTTTAAAAAATAACAAGTTTACACCCATCATCTTTCTTGAACTATTAGCTCCTTTCGACATTGTTGGATCTTCGTGAAATATTATTTTGCATAAGTATTCCTCCTACTTTTCAGGCCACTCATTTTCCATCTTTTTTTGGTAGCTGCCTTTTTCTACAATATCTTAAATATTCTCACTTCCTCTGCATTGTCATACATTTGAGTAAATAGCCACACCATCCTATCAGTAGCAGAAGCCAGACAGGCTTTACTGCTGGACCAGCTTAACTAGTATCTGTTGTCAATACATACACACACACACACACACACACACACAAATATACAGAGAGAGAGAGACATCCTATATATATGTATGTATATATGAATATATGTGTGTGTATGTATATATGTGTATACACATGTATATTTCTTATAAAAAGAAAAAAGAAATTAATTTAATATGCGCTGAGTTCAGAAAACAACGTAAATCAAAAATACATTTGTACTAGTTAATTACTACCCATCAGAAAAAATCATTCTGATTTATTAAGTTTGTCTTCTTTAGGTTGTGAGCTGAGACTGTAGCTGAGTCTTTGGGGCTAAATAAGGCAAAGATTGGAAAAACTTTCCTATGATCTTGTGCAACTGTCTGGGAAACAGAAACTGGTGGGAGGCAATATTACTCTGCAGGAAATGAAATTGAGGAAAGGGAAACTTTAAAAGGTCTGAATCTGTACAACTGTTTGGGGCTGTTGCAGTTGGGATTCTACCTCTTGGTTATGATCTCACTTGCTACTTTGATTCTCCTTAAATTGAGAAGAAAGTGGAGACTCCAAAGCTTAGCTGGAGAAAAGGTTTGACAGGCACTAAGAATGTCATATATCAGTGGCCATGCAAACTACATTAGTAGATGTGCCTGAAAGAAAAGCTCAGGTCCTCCCCACCCAGGCTGGTGTTAGGAAAGAAGCCAAGTTTTCAACACCCAAGAAGGACACAGAGATTGGCAAAAAGAGCTTTCCGGCAGGTTTCATGCCCAATGCAGAAAAACTGGTGTAGATTTCCAGGATTTGGAGAGAAAAAGAACCATTCTAGGTGAATCTTGTAGACGTATGATTTGTGCAGGTCTTAGACAGCAGGAGTTATATGTCAGAGAAACCAACATACACAGAGGTCAATCTGCAACTAAATATCTCTTCTCATTCCTTAATTACAAAAAGCCAAGTAAGCATCTCCTGAACATAGAGATCATCTAGAAATATGGACAAGGAGAGAAACATACTGATATTTAAATTGATTTTAAATGTGACATGACTGAATGAAATGCTTATATATGTACTGAATCATCTACGCACTCAAATTATATTTGGTAAACTAATTTATTAAAAATTATTGCAATTGCTATTTGGTCAATAAATCTCATTCATAATGTTATTGATTTGACCTTAATTTTCTTAATATCTCAAAATATTTGACATACTGATTTGCATTATGTAAAATGTGGTTCCTGATCAGGCCGCTGATTATCTCTCCAGCCTGAGGACATCGAACATGTGTAAATGAGTGTGTAGTACAGTAATGCCGAACTTCTGGCACAATTGGATGCTTTCCAACTTCAACTGCCTGATGTTTCTCTTAAACAAAACATACATTTTGTCCATTTGTCTACATTGAGAACACTTACTTTTCATTGTTTCAAGATCCCAGGTCCACAAAGACTAATTTTTGAAGATAATTTGGCGTTCCCATGAAGGTTAAGAAATTTCTTCTCTCATTTTCCATGTATAGACTGCCATTATAGATTTACCTTTTTCTGTAATCTTAAAACCATACAAATATATCTACTTCCCGTGCTATATCATTCAGAGGACATGTATATATCTTTGTAGCTCTACTAGTCATTACAATGTCACAAGTGATAACTATTTACCACTTAATAGCTAAATATATGATCAAAGTAGATATCTCAGTGTTCTAAAGCAGTGGTCACCAACCTTTTTGACACCAGGTGCCGGTTTCACAGAAGACAATTTTTCCATGGAATGGGGTGGGGTGGGGGGTGGTGGGGGCAGTTCCAGGATGATTCAAGCACATTACATTTATTGTGTAGTCAAACCTCTCTGATAATGATAATATATATTAGCAGCCACTCCCCAGTGCTAGTATCACCACCTCAGCTCCACCTCAGATCATCAGACATTAGATTCTCATAAGGAGCACACAACCTAGATCCCTGGCATGCACAGTTTGTAGTAGGGTTTGCACTCCTATGAGAATCTAATGCCCCCACTGATCTGACAGGAGGTGGAGCTCAGCTGGTGATGCTAGCAATGTAGAGTAGCTGTAAATACAGATGAAGCTTCACTTGTGCGCCCATGCTTACCTTCTGCTGTGTGGCCCAGTTCCTAACAGGCCTCTGACCAGTACCCATCCACAGCTTAGGGGTCGGGAATCACAGTTCTAAACAATCATTCATTGTTTTGTTAAAAGAGCACAATTTCCACTTTGTAAGTCTTACGTTCTCAAAAAAATTTTAGAAAGCTATATCCATAGACATTTAATCCCAGTTACTCCAGTGAAATGCAACTAAGCAAGTCTTGGATACAGAAGTGATCAACATCTAACAAGAGATCAGTTTTTTGGCAACCACTGTGGTAAGAGTGCTCTGTTGCTTAAGGGTGGCAATGGCACAATTCCAGATAACAATTCTTGAATGTCATAGAAGTCAACTGATAATGGCAGTCATTTTTAGGTAGAGAAATCCCTGCAATGTGTGGGATATCGTTGTTGCCTCTGTCTGGCTCCTTGGTTTTGCCAGAGATTATGTAAGCTGCCAAATATCTTTTAATGAGTCCTATTTCTGATTAAGTAACTCAGAGACGATTGCATTGTTTGCAGCCAGGAATTCTGAACAACAAACAGTCTGATGTTACAGGAGGTGTTTGTTCATAGAAAGTTATTTTGATGATAAAGATAATAAACTACAACCTTTATAAAAAAAATCTTTAATTTTTAGCCCCTATGCTGCAGTAGAAAAATCAGCTTACCTGGGACAGTCTGCTTTATTTTGAGGTTTAATAAATGATTCTGTCATGAGTCATCGATTTGCTTTGAGTACAGAGTTTTCATTAAACAAATTACTTGTGGATCAGGAAAAGAGGGTTGACTATTTCCAGTTGACTTCCACAAGCAGACAAATTTATTTGTCCTAGACTTAGACTAATGATAAAGATAGATTCCTGCAAAGAATGTGAAGAAATAATGTTAATAGTCTGAGTCATTCTGGAAGTCTGAATAGTGTGATTGCTTAGGTGAAGTTTGCACCTGTTTCCAATATCTGTGACAAATGCACGTGGAAAATTCCATTTCTTGCCAGCTAAGACTCCAAAAGCAACTGAAGAGTTATAAGTGCCTATGCAAATGAAGTAAAAAAATAGTTATACTTATGTAAAACAGAACTAATATTCAGCTTTTTAAATGAATTAAAGTTAAAATTCCATAAGCATACATTTTAGTAACATGATTATTGGCTACATATTATATTTCTATATTAATAACTTTTTGTAACTCTCTGCAATGCCAATATTACAAAATCAATTCACTTAAGCAAATATGAATTGGATATAGCTACTATATGGTAAACTATACATGCTATGAATCTAAAGATGAGAAAAACACAGCCTAATCTTGATAAAAATAACACCACAGAAACAAGATGAAAGAATAAAAAAGATAACAGTTTATCACATACTTGATGCTATGGGCTGTGTAGAAATTTTCGCCATTGTTAATAAACTTAGTTCTTATAACAGGTCTATAATTGAGGTTTCAAAAAGTTAAATGATTGTGCATGATTATATAGGTAGTAGATTTTGTTTTGGTTTAGGAAGGAACAGAGATTCAGTTCATGCCTAGCTGATTTCCAAAACTTATCTCTTTTCTGCTCATAATAAGTTCTTACCCTTTTGTTCATAACAATGAAATACAGTATATGATGGAGTTTTACATGATTTTAATTATATACTAAAATTTTTGTAATATTAAAATACTACATATTAAACAGCATGTTAAAATGAGTACATTATTAATCTTAAAAGCAGATATATACATTTGAAAATTAGTACATTATATTAATTTATACAGGTAATATGGCAAATATTTAATACTTATCTGTATCTATAAATATCTATAATAAGTCCATTAGCTCAAAATCCCATGAATAGGTTATAAACCCCTGCCTTGCACTCCAAGACAAAATTATTAATTCTAGATTAAGCAACTGCATTGTTTTTATAACATCCTCCTTAGAACAGTAGTTAAAAATAGTAATATCTTACTTAGAACAAAGATATTTGTGCTAAAATAAATTTTAAAAATTATGAGTTAAATGAAGTTTAACTGCAGTACTCCCCAGGAGCTATATTTTGCTAAATTTCATATGGATCTCCAAGAAGGCTATATAAAATAGTGTGCTTCTTGAACTTATAATACATAACATTTTCCTCCAATGATACATCAAAAAAGACTGATTTTCATTGGAATATATTTCCAAAAATATCCTTATATGCATTAATCTGGCATCAATAGACACCTGATTGATTATAGACAGGGCAAATATTTGAGAGATTATTACAGTAGTCCAGGGAGAGTATATGAGGTTATTGCTGGGAATGAGCAGGAAGCATATACACAATGACAGACTGTAAAGTATTAGAAAGGTAGAAAGGTAACCAGCAATGCTTACAGACAGACAGAAACGTGTATAAATATAAAAAATAATAATAACTATCATTTGTTAATAACTTACATGCTTTATACTGTGTTAAGCATTTTCCATGGATTGGCTTACTTAATCACCATTCTATAAACCTATTTACAGATGAAATCTCTAAGGCAGAGAAGTTCAATGCTTTATCCAATGTAATTTAGCAAGTTAAAGTGGGGCCAGAATTATAACCCCAGAGTATAGCGTCAGGCCTATGTTCTGAAATCCTGTAGTAAACAGAAACTTACATGACGTATTTTAAAGGTAATATTTTCCCAAGCAAAGCTCCCAAAAGTAAAATTCAGTGGAAATCAACCAGGGGGAAGCATTGAGGAAGAGAGGGACAAAAACCTACCTAATGGGTACTATGAAAACTATTTGGGTGACAGGCATAGCTTTAGCCTGGACTCAAGCATTACAAAGTGATCCATGTAACCTAAAACATATGTACCCCCTTAATATTTTGAAATAGAAAAAGGAATGCACATAAGGAGGATATTGAGAAATCATGTAAAAAGAAATAACAATAAATGTAATGCTATATATAAGGAAACTACAACTTAATATTAGCATAAAAGAAAAGACTCAGAATTTTCATAAAACTAAATATATAAACAGGAAGAAAAATCTAGAATAAAACTCAAAAATTTATTGTATATTTCAAAATAACTAAAAGAGTGAAATTAGAATGTTCCTAACACAAAGAAATGATAAATGCTTGAAGTGGTGGATATCCCAAATACCCGAATTTATCATTACCCACTGTATGATTGTATGCAAATATCACATGTACCCCATAAATATGTACAACTATTATGTATCCATAACCATAAAAATATAAAATGTAAAAAAACTAAAAATAATGATTAGTCTCTTTACTATATCAAACATAGATTTTCTTTAACAATTTAGAAATAAAGATTTGGGCATTAAGGTAGGAACTTCACTGCATTTGAAGAAATGGCCAGGTTAGTTAGATGAAGGCACAAGCAAAAAATCATCTACCTTAGGAATATAAATGCATCTCCAAAGCATAATTTTAGACATCTATTCTATCTCTATCTCCACATTTTAACCAAAGAGACCTCTTTGTCCAAGAGGTATTGCCACTTTTATTTGCATATCTCATGGCTGGCCAAACAGTTCCTTTTGTCTATTTATTTACAATTTTTAAAAACTGAAAATTACTGCAAAATGATTCATTAATTATATGGCTTCTAGCAAAATGTCAACTTTTACCATACATCTCAAGAGCTAAATTGTGCTAATATTGCTCTGAGAGTGATTTCCAATGTCCATCACAAATGCAGGATTGGCTTTTTCCATCTGTTCAGGTGTTCTCTACTACAGTGGAATATCATTTTGCTTTCACACCTTTTCATCTTACACAGATGAAATCTATTCTGTTTCCTCCTTTAGTTTATTTCTGATAGTACTTTCAGTTCTTCAAGTGTTAATCATAGAAATAAAACAATGGAAATTACCAACAGAGAATATAGATGATGGAAACACTTTTACTGAAATAGCTTTCAGAATCCCTTCACGTTTTTTCTTTATGAGATGAAATAGTCCATGTATACAGAACACCTCAAAGAAATAAGAGTTATGGGTTTAAACAACAACAGCCATATTTTAAAACATTGTAATGTGTTCTAGGTAAATATACAGTATTTAAAGCCTTTATGTGCTACTTAAAAAACTTACTCATCCAATATATTGTAACTATAATTCTATCTGGAGTCAACATCTGTTTAAATACCTTACAGGTAAATTTTTTCAGTTATTGAATTTAAGCATTTGTGAAAATTTGACTTTGAGATTATTGTTAATTTTACATATTTAGTGTTTTTGTTTTAATATATTAATTTTCATTATCTAAATAAAAATAGTATCCATCTAAACTTTATCTATCAAAACATGAAATAATTGTATAAAATAACTCTCTTTTTTAAGAGATTCATTATTAAATCACTGAAAATTATCATAAATAAATTACATACCAAAGAAAGATCGAAATAATCTGTTATATATTATGTGCTTTCTAGACAAAGAGCCAAATGACACTTCAAATCATGTAGGATTTAGACTGAGGACAATATTAAAATTAACTAATAACATTAAAATTAACCAACGGCAACAGTTAAATTTTGTGTACATATCAAACATAAACAACATTGCACTGAATATAGCAAGTGAAGAGCTGGTTTTCTCTCTTTCCCTCCTCCTTTCTCTCCCACCTTTTTCTCTCTCTGAATTTGACTGCACTAAATCCACAGAAATGTACCCAAAAATGACATATCAAGTTACACTAAAAAGCAAAATATGTATTTCACAAAACAAATATAAATTTAATCAGCAAATGTTGGAAATGATTAACAAAATAGAAAAACACCCATATATTCAATCACTATTCATTTCTCCTCCTACCCACAAAGGGAAACACTATCATCTCAACACTCAATACTTTAGTTTAATTTTTACCTTTTAAAACATGAATATAAAGGATTTGTACAGTATGTACTTATTTCAATATCATGTTGGTAAAATTTATCTACTTTTTTCTGTAGCTGTTGTTCATCAATTTACTTGAAAATTAAGTACCCCATTACATGAATATATTGAAATTTATTTTTCAATCCTACTATAGATGGGTTCTTGACTTATTTGCCATTACTATTTACTGCTATCAACATTTTTATAAATGTATTTTAGTGCTGGTCATGAGAAAGTGCATGATAAATTTTAATAGAAAATTCTGATATGTTTTCCAAAGTAATTTTACATATTTACACATCGACCTATAATGAATAAGAGTTAAAGTTACTCAACAGCACACAAAAACTTTTTAATACTGTTATAATTTATATGTATATGAATAAAATATAATTATTAATCTAATATAATGTGATATATGATATGATATAATATAATGTAAAGTAGTACAATACAATAGAATATATCATAGCTATTCTGCTGAGTTTTTGATTATTTGCATTTCTTGATTGCTGATAATTTTGAATACCCTCAGAATTTTATTGATCATTTTGAGATAATCTTTTGTACAATGATTGTATAGCTTTTTGCTCATTTGTTTTCAAACAGTTGTTTCTTTTTTATTATTGATTGGTATCGATTTTTTCACATATTTACTTAATAAAAGTCTAGAAGAAAACATAGGAATAACTTTTCTAGACATCAGCCTAGGCAAATAATTTATGACGAAGACCCCAAAGGCAAATATGGCAATAAAAATAAATAAATAAAAGAGACATAAGTAAATTAAAAAGCTTCTGCACAGCAAAGGAAATAATCAACAACATAAATAAACAACCTACAGAGTGGGAGAAAATATTCTCAAACTATATACCCAACAAAGGGCTAATATCCAGAATCTGTAATGAACTCACATCAGCAAGAGAAAAACCAACAACTCCATTAGATACTGGAAAAAAACATGAATAGAAGTTTTTCAAAAGAAGATAGACAAATGGTTAACAAACATATGAAAAAATGCTCAACGTCATTAATCATCAAGGAAATTCAAATTAAAATCACAATGAGATACCACCTTACACCTGTCAGAATGGCCATTACTAAAAAAGTCAAAAAACAAAAGATGCTGATGTGGATGCAGAGAGAAAGGAATGCTTACACATTATTGGTGGGACTGCAAATTAGTACAACCTCTATGGACAACAGTATGGAGATTCCTCAAAGAAATAAATGTAGATTTACCATTTGATCCAGCAATCAAATGATACTATTGGGTATCTACCCAAAGGAAAATAAGTCATTTCATCAAAAATACACCTGCACTTGAATGTTTATCACAGCACAATTCGCAATTGCAAAGATATGAAATCAACCTAAATGCCCATCAGTTTATGAGTGGATAAAAAAAATTTGTATATATACCATGTACTACTTTTCCATAAAAAGAAATGAAATAATGTATTTTGCGGCAAATTGGATAAAACTGGAGATGATTATCCTAAGTGAAGTATCTCAGAAATGGAAAAACAAACACCACATATACTGTCTAATAATTGGGAGCTAAACCATAGGCACACATGGGCACAGACAGATGTAAAGGACATTGTAAACCAAGTAGTGCGGGAGGATTAAAAGGAATCAGGTTTAAAAACTATCGGGTACAATGAAAACTATTCTGGCGATGGGTGCACTAAAAGCTCCTACTTAGGCATTATACAAGATATCCATGTAACGAAAATATTTGTACCTCCTTAATATTTTGAAATTTTTAAAAAAGGTAAAAGAAAATTCCTTTATCTATAATATGTGTTGCAAATAGTTTCTTGAATTCTGTGGCTTATATTTTAACTTTTTAAATGGCATCTTTAAATGAAAATAAATTTGTAATTTAATTTAGTCTAATACAGATATCTTTTTTTTTATATTTAATGCTTTCTGTTTCCCAAATAAGAAATCTATTCCAAAATCAAATTAATTAAGATAATAATATTATATTTATTAAGGTCGACAAACTTCAATACTTTACCCATTACATTAAGATTTACATCCTTAGGATATTTATTTTTATTAATAGTATGAAATAAGACTCTGGACTCATTTATTTCCATGTGATGTCCAACTCACTCAACAGCTGTTACTGGGTGGGGGGAAGTATTGAATATTGCTATGGAGTAAAATATTTGTAAAAAACTAAATGACCACCTATTTCTCAATTTATTTCTGGACTCTGTTCTATCTCTTTCTTCTATTTCTTCATGTCCACATTCTTAGTTACTGTTGCTTTATTCTAAATTTTGGTATCTGGTAGGGAAAGCACTCTCAACTTGTTTTTCTGTGGCATCAAGTAGGGATAGTGGGCGTCCTTGACTGACTCCTAATCTCATAGAGCAATCTGCATTTTTTCTGTAGGTTTCATTTAGATCTACTCTATCAAATTAATGAAGGAATGATAACATTAATCAAATACCTTTTCAAAATCTACTGAGTTGATTATTAGCTACAATATTTTATATGGTTAATAGGATCAATTCATAATTATTTTTGATTACTAAACTAATTTTGTGTTGTGTGATAAACCCAATTTGTTTTTGTGTATTATTTTTATATGCCTGTATTTGGTTTAATAATTTATTTTAGAGTTTGCATATATGGACATAAGTTAACTGGACTTTAATTTTTTTTCTTGTAATGCTTGTACAGGTTTGGATAATAAGTCCATACAGTGTGATAAAATCAGTTATGGAGTGTTCCTCCTTTTACTCTTTAGAAGAATTTGTGTCTGATTGATGTAATTTCTTTAAACATTTGGAAGAATGTTCCAGGGAAGACATCCAGGTGTGGGGTGCTTCTTCTGGGAAAGTATTATGTTTACTTATTTGCTTGTTAATTTCAAGTTTCAAATTTATCTTTAATATTAGCTTTTAAAATGTATTATTGGTGTAAAATATTCATAATACAAACTAAACATAGATAGCATACATGTATAGCCTACTGTAGAAACTGAACACAGCCATGTAAGTAGCATCCCTATCAAGAAACGGAATATGTTCAGCACCCCTGGTCATCCTTTTGTTGTTTGTTGCCGTCACTCAACCCCCAAGGGATACCTTTATTCTTTTAACAGTATAGATTACTATTTGCCCAATTTTGTATATTATATAAATAAAATCATACAGTTTGTACTTTTTTCTATCTAGATTCTTTCAGTCAATATTTGTGAGATAAATCTACATTGTTTTGCAGCGTTGTAGATTGTTTATTATTATTGCTACACAGCATTTCATTGTATGTAAATTATTTAGGCATTTCATTGGTGTTAATGGGCATTTGGTGCTATTATGAATTGTGCTGCTATGTATATTATAGTGTACATGTTTCAGTAAAAATATGTGTTCATTTCAGAAGGTGTCTATACCTAGGAGTAGAATGCTAGGTCATAGAGTATGCTTATGTCTGCTTTAGTAATACATACTACCAAATATTCTGCAAAAGTGATTCCACCAATTCATATCCCCAGTACCATACATGAGTTCTGATTGTTCCACATACTCACCAGAAATTGATATCTCTCATTATTTTAAATCCATTATTTGGTATGTGGTGATAAAATGTTTAGGTTTAATTTGCAAGTCTATAATGGCTAATGATATTGCCCAGCTTTTCAATGTTTTTCTGTTATTTAGATACCTTCTTTTGTGATGTTTTTGTTCATATTTTCTGTTCATTTTTCTATTGTTCCTTTACCTTTAACTATGGGTTTGAAAACGTGAGATTTATATGTTAACCTACAAAACAGATTCGATTATAATCAAATTGTAGATATCTATGAAAATTTTGAGCAACTGCATATTGAAAAATTATGTTTTATGTTTGAAATTATTATAGCAAACTGCTAATAAATGAGTTTTACCCATTTTAGTATGGAATTAGGATTAAAATATGATGAAAACTAAAGAGAAATATATAGAAATATACTCAATTGTACCAAACTTTTTGGCTGCCTAAAATTAAGTGGCTCCTGCTGACAACTTACACAATATTCCACTGTTACTGATAATAAAATAAACCTTGGTTGACTTGTTTTATTTTTATAGATTTAGGGGGTACTAGTGCATTTTTTTTACATGGACGAAGTACGTAGTGGTGGTGGAGTCTGAGCTTTTAATGTAACCATCACCTGAATAGTGTGCATTGTACCCATTAAGTAATTTTCCAACCCCCTCCCTCACCCTCCCATCCTCTCACTATGCTGAGTCTTCGAGCTCCTGTACAGCAGAAGAAATGATCAACAGAGTGAACAGACAACCTGTAAAATGGGAGAAAATATTTGTAAACTGTGCATCCAACAAAGGACTAATATCCAGAATCTATAAGGAACTCAAACAACTCAACAACAACAACAACAACAATAACCTCATAAAATGTGGGCAAAGGACATGAATAGATATTTTTCAAAAGAAGACATACAAATGGCCAACAAGCATATGAAAAAATGCTCAACGACCTTGGTTGATTTTTTAATACAATTTAATTTAAAACTTACTGTTACATGCAAAATTTACCTTGAGTTTCAACAAAACATGATAAATGAGTATTAGATTTCCATCAGGCATGATTTAATCAAACTTTAATTTTTCTTTAACTAAGGTATTAGTATACTATTTACATGTTTAACAGTATCTTTAGTGAACTAACTAATGAGATCCAAACTGCAGTTTAAATATAACACTTACATCTATTTAATCTCCTCATATATAACAGAGTCTAGGTGGAGTTTAAGCACTACTTAATTCATAAATAAATCTTTTAAAAAGATGTGTGTATGTTATACAATGAATGTTATGCAGGTGTTTTATGGCATATAAAGATGTAGTATTTGACATTAAAAAAAATCTCCAATAATTCTTTGCCTTTAAAATATAATACATCAATAGCCATACATAGTTGGGTAGAACATATTCATTAATAACATAATAATATAAAAACTCAATACAATGTTGATAAGATTAAAGAAATGATAAATGATACCTCAGTAAAATATTAACTTTAAAATATTTTATTATTTTTCTTTCTTTTTTTGTGTGCTGAGATTGAAATTATAAAGACACTCCATTGTTAACAGTAAAAAAGAACATATACATATATACATTTATATATATATGCACATGTCACATATATTTATATATACATATACGTATACAATCCACACGCACATACAAGTGCACATACACACACTTTATCAATATCATATGTAGAGTTTTCTAACATTGACATTTTTCAAGGTCACTGTAATATTTATCTTAAGCTAAAAATGATTTCTATGATTTTTGTTTGCTTATAAAAATGTTGAAATCAAACATTGAAGTGAAAAGACTTCTCTTCTCATATTTGAGTATGGTAAAATTGATACTGAAATAATATTATAGCTTGGAAACATTTATATATATTTAGTAATTCCAAAAGTATAATTCTAACACAATTCTGTAAAATATTTCAGGGCATCACATATTTAGATAAGAAGTTTATTGTCCTCTGCATTTGAATAAAAACTTATTTTATTTAAAATAGTTGTGGAATATTTTAAGGTATTTTAGTTTTCTCTGTAATTTGAGTTTTATTATGTCAATTTTTCTTCAGATTTAAATGAGAACATGTATAAACAAATATATAACATAAATAGCACAAAAATAAATTTCTTCCATCTTTAGTCAAGATTGGACTAGGAACTCTATTTGTAAATGACTAAATTTAGCCATATAAAAAATATAAGATATAATTTCCTTGGAGTGAAAACAAAGAAACATATTAGCTGCAGAAACCATAAAGCCAGTATCAGGAAAGCAGTGAATAAGAAAATAAACACAACGTTTACATCATATTTCATAATGGAGGAGACAGACATTCTTAAATTGACATGCTTTTCAGTTCTCCATATGTAGTTCAAAGCCTCTAAATGTACAATTTTATTCATTATATTTAAACCTGATGAATAGTGTTGCCAATGGCTTACAAGTAGAGGTTTGTCCACGGTCTTGGTGTTCATCATGGAAAAGAATTTCAAGACACACCATGTAAGCCAAGCAAGCAAACATTTATTGAAAGTGAAGGTACACTCTCAGGGGGGAAGAGTGGGCTGGCTTGAAAAGAGCAGCTGCCCTGAGAAGAAGTGGTCTTAGGTCTTTTGTAATCTTATTAATTGAGGGAAAGAATATTCCAGGTCAAGGAGCAGGCTTTTACTAAGAATTTGGGTAGTAATTCTTAGAATTAAGTTCCCCCCCCTTTTTTAAACTTTATATGGTTGTCTCAGAATTGTCATGGTGATTTCAAGGGTGGTGAAATTTTACAACCACCAAGATGTAAATGATATTGTAATTAGCCAAGGTTCATATAAGGTGGAAGAGATGGCTGACAAGCCTGTTGAAGCTGGTTCTTGTCTGCAGTTGTCAGCCCCTTTTGTTTAAGGTTGTTTACTTTAACGCTTGCACCCAATCTTCAGGCACCTGCATCCAGTCTCAGCCCTATCTCCTAGTCTCCTACTCTAACAGTATGATGCAGTGGAGTTGTAAAATATATTTCACACTATAATGCTGATGTGCCTAGAAAGAATAATTTCTGTATTTAATCTATAATTAATCTGATTTGACAAGAGCATCTATGCATGAATGAGAGAGAAAAATTAAAATAATTTTGTCCTATTCCATTCAAAATTATATGCCACATTATTTTTAATATTTTATTTTTATGAATACATACTTGTACATATTTATGGGGTATGTGTGATATTTTGATACAAACATACAATGTGTACTCATCAAATCATATTAATTTGGACATTCATTGCCTCAAACATCTATCATCTCTTTGTGTGAGGAACATTCCAATTCTACTCTTCTAGTTATTTTGAAATATTCAGTAAATCATTGCTTGATATACTTTCCCTGTTGAGCTACTGAACACTAGATCTTATTCCTTCTAACTGTAATTTTGTACCTATTAATCAATCCCTCTTTATGCTCTCTCTCCACTTCCCTTCATAACCTCTAGTAAACTTCATTTTACTCTACCTCCCTGAGATCAATTTTTTTTTCTTTTAGCTCCCATATATGAATAAGAACATGCAGTATTTGTCTTTCTGTGCCTATCTTATTTCACTTAACATAATGTTCTCCATCCCATCTTTGTTACTGAAAATGAAAAGATTTCATCTTCTTTATGGCTGAATAACATTACATTGTGTATATGTACCACATGTTTTGATCCATTCATCTATTGATGGACATATAGGTTGATTTCATACTTTGGCTACTGTGAACAGTGCTGCAATAAACATGGGAGTGGAGATATCTCTTTGATGTACTGATTTCTTTTCTTTTGTATATATATACAGCATTAGGACTGCTGGATCAATTCATTTTCAACAAAGGTGACAAGAACATGTATTGGGGAAAGGATGGGCTCTTCAATGAATGGTGCTGGGAAAACTAGATATCCAAATGCTAAAGAATGAAATGAGGCTGCCATATACAAAGCTCAAATCAAGATGCATCAAATATTTAAATCTAATACCTGAAACTTTAATAGTTTCAAGGTATGAGCCATCTATGCCTATATTGTTAAGAGTTCTTACCACAAAAGGGTGCTGGATTTTGTCAAAAGCCTTTTCTGCATCTATTGAAAGAATCATATAACCTTTGTTCTTGCTTTTATTTATATGGTGAATTACATTTATAGATTTGTGTATGTTGAACCATCCCTGCATCTCGGGAATGAAGCCCACCTGATCGTGATGAATTATTTTTTTGATGTACATTTGAATTCGGTTTGCAAGGATTTTATTGAGAATTTTTGCATCTATATTCATAAGGGATATTGGTCTGTAGTTTTCTTTTTTTGTTGTGTCCTTTCCTGGCTTTGGTATCAAGGTGATATTGGCTTCGTAGAATGAGTTTGGGAGGACTCCATCCTTCTGGATATTTTCAAATAATTTCTGCAGTATAGGCACCAGTTCTTCTTTGTAGGCTTGGTAGAATTCAGGTGTGAACCCATCTGGTCCAGGATTTTTTTTGTGGGAAGATTTTTTATTACTGCTTCGATTTCGGTGCTTGATATTGGTCTGTTTAGAAATTATGTTTCTTCCTGGTTGAGCCTAGGGAGGTAGTAAGTTTCTAAGAATTTGTCCATTTCCTCCATGTTTTCGTGTTTGTGGGCATAGAGATTTTTGTAGTATTCGAAGATGATGTTTTGTATTTCCATGGTATCAGTTGTGACTTCTCCTTTTTCATTTCTAATTGAGCTTATTAGAGTCCTTTCCTTTCTGCTTCTGGTCAACCTGGCGAGTGGCCTGTCTATTTTGTTTATCTTTTCAAAGAACCAACTATTCATTTTATTAATCTTCTGTATTGTTCTTTTGTTTTCAATTTCATTTAATTCTGCTCTGATCTTGGTTATTTCTTTTCTTCTGCTGGCTTTAGGATTGCTTTGCTCTTCCTTTTCCATTTCCTTAAGATGATTCATTAGTTTACTGATTTGTGACCTTTCTGTCTTTTGGATGTGGTCATTTAAGGTGATAAGTTTTCCTCTCAGGACTGCTTTTGCTGTATCCCACAGATTTTGATAACTTGTGTCCCCATTGTTGTTTAGTTCGAAGAATCTTTTGATTTCCATTTGAATCTCCTCCTTGACCTAATAGTCTTTCAGCAATAGATTGTTTAGTTTCCAAGTTTTTGGAGGAAGATGTGAGTTTCTGTTGGAATTGATTTCTAATTTTATTCCGCTGTGGTCTGAAAAGATACATGGTATGATTTCTATTTTTTTGAATTTGTTTAGATCTGTTTTGTGGCCTAGGATGTGGTCAATTTTAGAGAAAGTTCCATGAGCTGATGAGAAGAATGTATATTCAGTATTATTTGGGTGGAGTGTTCTGTAGATATCTGTTAGGCCCAAATGTTCTAGAGTCCTGTTTAGGTCTTTTGTTTCTCTATTTAATTTTTGTTTGGAGGATCTGTCCAGTTCTGTCAGTGGGGTGTTGAAGTCCCCTGCTATTATGGCATTGCTGTTTGTTATGTTGTCTAGATCTAGCAGTATCTGCTTTATGTACCTGGGTGCTCCTGTGTTGGGTGCATAAATGTTTAGGATTGTTAAATCCTCTTGTGAGATTTTTCCCTTCACCACTATATAGTGTCCATTTTTGTCCTTCTTTACTTTTGTTGCTTTAAAGTTTACATCATCTGAAATAAGGATGGCTACTCCGGATTTCTTTTGGTTTCCATTAGCCTGGAAAATTGTATTCTATCCTTTCACCTTGAGTCTGAATACGTCTTTGTGTGTAAGGTGTGTTTCCTGAAGATAAACAGATACTTGGCTTGTATTTTTTAATCCATTCAGCCAGCCTATGTCTCTTCAGTGGGCAGTTCAAGCCATTAACATTTATTGAGAGAATTGATATTTGGGATAAATTTCTGATTATTCTATTGGGTGGTGTCTTTTGTTTTACTTCTTACATCATTGGGGAACTATTAAAACCATATACGATAAACCCACAGCCAATATCATACTGAATGGGGAAAAATTGAAAGCATTCCCCCTTAAAACTGGCACCAGTTAAGGGTGCCCACTATCTCCACTTATTTTCAACATAGTGCTGGAAGTCCTGGCCACAGCAATTAGACAGGACAGAGGAATCAGGGGCATCCAGATAGGGGCAGAAGAGGTCAAACTTTCACTATTCGCAGACGATATGATATTATACATAGAAAACCCCAAAGATTCAACCAAGAGATTACTGGAATTGATACATGAATTCAGCAAAGTCCAGGATACAAAATTAATACACACAAATCCATAGCCTTCATATATGCTAAAAACAAACAAGCTGAGAAACAAATTAAAGATGCAATACCTTTCACAATAGCACCAAAGAAAATTAAATATTTAGGAACATCTAACTAAGGAGGTCAAAGACCTATATAGAGAGAATTACGAAACACTGAGAAAACAAATAGCAGAGGAGGTAAATAGATGGAAAACCCTACCATGCTCTTAGATAGGCAGAGTCAACATAGTGAAAATGGCTTTGCTACCTAAAGTGATTTACAGAATCAATGCAGTCCCTATCAAAATACCAACATCATTTTTTGCCGATCTAGAAAAAATAACTCTATGCTTCATGTGGAACAAGAGAAGATCCCGTCTAGCCAAAGCAATCTTAAGCAAAAAGAACAAATTGGGAGGCATCTATCTACCAGACTTCAAACTATACTACAAGGCTATAGTAACCAAAACTGCATGGTATTGGCACAAGAACAGAGATGTAGACCAATGGAACAGGACCGAGAACCCAAATATAAAATCAACCTCATACAGTCACCTGATCTTTGACAAATTCCAAAAAAACCATACAGTGGGGAAAAGATTCTCTATTCAACAAATGGTGCTGGGAAAACTGGATGGCCATATGTAGAAGACTGAAACTGGACCCACACCTCTTACCTCTCACAAAGATCAACTCACAATGGATAACAGATCTAAACCTAAGACATGAAACCATAAGAATTCTCAAAGAAAACGTTGGAAAAACTCTTATGGACATTGGCCTAGGCAAAGAATTTATGAAGAAAACCCCCAAAGCAATCACAGCAGCAACCAATATACATACATGGGACCTGATCAAATTAAAAAGCTTCTGCACAGCCAAGGAAACTATCACTAGAGTTAACAGACAACCTACAGAATGGGAGAAAATATTTGCATGCTACACTTCTGATAAAGGGCTGATAACCAGAATCTATACAGAACTTAGGAAAATCAACAAGAAAAAAATCTAACAACCCTATTAAAAAATGGGCAAAGGACATGAACAGAAACTTTTCCAAAGAAGACAGAATAATGGGCAGCAAACATAAAAAATTGCTCAACTTCTCTAATCATCAGGGAAATGCAAATCAAAACCACAATGAGATATCACTTAACTCCAGTGAGATTGGCTCATATTAAAAAATCCCCAAACAACAAATGTTGGCGGGGGTGTGGACAGATAGGAACACTTATACACTGCTGGTGGGACTGCAAAGTAGTACAGCCTCTATGGAAAGTAATATGGAGATACCTCAAAGAATTAAAAGTAGAATTACCATTTGACCCAGGAATCCCACTACTGGGTATTTACCCAAAGGAAAAAAAAGACATTTTATAATAAAGACATCTGCTCACGAATGTTTATAGCAGCACAATTCACAATCGCAAAGTTATGGAAACAACCCAGGTGCCCGTCAATACACAAGTGGATTAATAAAATGTGGTATATGTATACCATGGAGTATTTCTCAGCAGTAAGGAACAATAGTGAATTAACACATCTGGTATTATGCTGGTTGGAGCTAGAACCCATTCTTCGAAGCAAAGTGTCACAGGAATGGAAAAACAAGCACCACTGGTACTCACCATCAAATTGGTACTATCTGATCAATACTTACATCACACAGGGCAATAATATTCATCAGGGGGCGGGCAGGAGGGAGGGGGCTGAAGGGGCTGGGAAAAACTCTCACTGAATGGATGTGGAGAGCACAGTTTGGGAGATGACCACGATTGTAGCTCTGACACGGGCAGTGCATGGGCAATATATATAACCAAAGTGTTGTACCCCCATAATATTCTCAAATAAAAAAAATAAATAAATAATACCTGAAACTGTGAAACTACTAGAAGAAAACATTGAGGAAATGCTCTAGGACATTTGGTCTGGACAAAGATTTCTTGAATAAGAACTCAATACAACAGGCAACCAAAGCAAAACTGGAGAAATGGAATCATACCAAACAAAATGCTTCTATACAGCAAAGGAATCAGTGAACAAAATGTAGATACAACCTACAGAATGGGAAAAATATTTGCAAACTAACCATCTGACAAGGGATTAATAGCCAGAATATACAAGGAATTCAAGCAACTTCATAGAAAAAAAATTCAATTAAATATTGGGCAAAAGTGTAGTTGTCTTCATTATACAATGTCTTTTTTTTCCTTTTGGTAGAGCCCTTATAGTGGGCCTCCTGGATCAAATGGTAGTTCTACTTTTAGTTCTTTGCGGTATCTCCATATTATTTTCCATTGAGGTTATACTAGTTTGCAGTCCCACCAGCAGTGTATGACTGTTCCTATCTCTCTGCATCCATGCCAACATTTGTTGATTTGGGACATTTTGATAAAAGCCATTGTCACTGGCATTAAATGGTACCTCATTGTGGTTTTGATTCACATTTCCCTGATGATTAGAGATGTCGAGAATTTTATCATATATTTGTTGGCCATTAGTCTATCTTCTTTTGAAAAGTTTCTGTTCATATCCTTTACTCACTTTTTAATAGGGTTGTTTGATTTTTTTCTTATTGATTTTCCTGAATTCTATATAGATTCCAGTTATCAGCCCTTTATCAGATGTATAGCATGCAAATATTTTCTCCCATTCTATACATTGTCTATTTGCTCTAGTTGTAGTTTCTTTGGCTATGCAGAAGCTTTTTAACTTGATCAGGTCCCATTTATTTATTTTTATTGCTGCTGTGATTGCGTTTGGGGTCTTCTTCACAAATACTTTGCCTAAGCTGATGTCTATAATAGTTTTTCTAATGTTTTATTCTAGAATTCTTATGGTTTCATGTCTTAGGTTAAAGTCTGGTATCCATTGTGAGTTGATTTTTGTGAGAGGTGTTCTGCATGTGGCCGTCCAATTTTCCCAGCACCATTTACTGAATAGGAATTATTTTCTCCAGTGTGTTTTTGTCTGCTTTGTTGAAGATCAGATGGCTATATAAGGATGGTTTTATATCTGGGTTCTCAGTCCTGTTCCATTGGTCTATGTCTCTGTTCTTGTGCCAGTACCATGCTGTTTTGGTTACTATAGCCTTGTAGTATAGATTGAAGTCTGGTAGATTGATGCTTCCCAATTTGTTCTTTTTGCTTAACATTGCTTTAGCTATATGGGGTCTTTTCTGGTTCCATACAAAGCGTAGAATTATTTTTTCTAGATCTGTGAAAAATGATGTTGGTATTTTGATAGGGATTGCATTGAATCTGTAGATCACTTTAGGTAGTATAGACAGTATAACAATGTTGATTCTCCTGATCCATGAGCATGGTATGGTTTTCCATCTGTTTACGTCCTCTGCTATTTCCTTCCTTAATGTTTCATAGTTCTCCCTGTAGAGGTCTTTAACCTCCTTGGTTAAATATATTCCTATGTATTGTATTTTCTTTGCTGTTATTGTGAAAGTTATTGAATCTCTGATTTGGTTCTCAGTTTGACTATTGTTGGTGTATGTGAATGCTACTGATTTGCATAGGACATCTGCACTCGTATGTTTATAACAGCACAATTCACAATTGCAAAGATGTGCAATCAACCCAAGTGCCCATCAATCCATGAGTGGATTAATAAAATGTGGTATATGTATACCATGGAGTACTACTCAGCCACAAAAAATAATGGTGAACTAACACCTTTTGTATTATCTTGGATAGAGCTGGAGCCCATCCTCCTAAGTGAAGTATCTCATGATTGGAAAAACAAGCACCACATATATTCACTGTCAAATTGGTACTAATTGATCAACACTTATGCACACATATATAAGCAACATTCATCAGGTGTCGGGCAAGTAGGAGGGGGAAGAAGGGGATGCGTATATTCACACTTAATGGCTGAGGTGTGTACTGTCTGGGGGAGGGGCATGCTTGTCACTCTGACTCAAGTGGTGCAAAGGCAATATATGTAACCTAAACATTTGTACCCCAATAATATTTTGAAATAAAAAAATAAATATATTGAAAAAATTGGGCAAAAGATCTGAATAAACATTTCTCAAAAGAAGAAATATAAATGGCCAACAGATATATGAAAAAGTGCTCAACATCATTAATAATCAAATGTAAATCAAAACTACAATAAGATATCATTTAACTTCAGTTAAAGTGGCTTTTATGCAAAAAACATGCAATAATGGGTGCTGGTAAGGTTGTGGAGAGAAGAGAACACTTGTACACTGTTGGTGGGAATGTGAATTAGTACAGCTACTAAGAAGAATAGTATGGAGGTTCCTGAAAAAGCTAATAATAGAACTACCATATGACACATTATTTTTGATAGTCCTTTTAAATAGTGTTAATAACTTTTGGATAAAATTGCATCATCACTCAGCATCCTTTTCATTTTCTTATTTTTATATCTTCAATGGCAAAGCTCTTGGAGAATATCAACTATATATAATGGCCATCTGACATACTGTCCAAACTGGGATACTTTGACAGTGATAAGAGTTGCCATAAATAATAACTACATCTGGACAACTGGCATAATCTGGGATACTTCAGCATACCTAGCTCAGACTCTACTCCATTCTTGGTGAATGAAGACAAACCCTAAATCCTGACAAATTTTTCATCTGACTCAGTTTTTTTTCAGTTCTTTTTAAGTTTTTTAAAAAATCTAAATTTTTAAAAATTTTAAAAATTTATTTTTAATTTACATAATAACTATACATATTTGTGGGGTGCAGTATGAAGTTTTGATACATGCATACAATGTGTAATAATCAAATTAGGGTAATTAGCATATCCATTTACTGAGATTTGTGTCATTTCTTTGTGGTGAGAGCATTCAATATATTATTTTTAACTATAGTCACCCTACTGTGTAATGGAATACTAGAACTTATTCCTTCTATCTAACTTGAACTTTGTACCCACTGGCCAACCTCTTCCCATCCTCCCCTCCACCCTTTCCAGCCTCTGGTAACCACTATTTTACTTTCTACTTCTATAAGATAAACTTTTTTAGATTCCACATATGAGTGAGATCATGTGATATTTGTCTTTCTGTGCCTGGCTTATTTCACTTAACATAATGTCCTCCAGGTTCATCCATTAGCTCAGCTTTTTTATTTTTTTTTTTAATTACAGATTTGTCAGTGTGGGTCATGCTGTTGGTGCAAAAACTGACATGTTCTGAGAGGCTTATGATTTCTTTTATCTAAACACATTGAGCTGACAAAGTTCCATGGTTATATCTATCCACTAGCATGTTATATGGAAGGCTTCTGAGTAGCTGCTCCCTGATGGAAAGTCAGTTTCTCCAATCTCTGTCCTCCTAGTGCCTTGCCTGATGAAATACAAACCCCCTCTTTGAGTTGAAGACTATCTGGAGAGAAAATAGGACTCGCATTCAAATCTCATATTCTCTCTCTCTCTCTCGTACTCTCTTTTCCTTCTATCCCCTCAAATC